>CM052024.1:17667323-27667323 GCA_028476575.1 Platygaster robiniae | reverse complement strand
ACGGGAAAATTCGCTTTTCAATATCAAAGAATGCGAGCCATTGGCCATGCAAAAAACGGAATACTCTCCGAGTTTGCATTTCTGCTGCGGCAGTTGTACGCCGTCTTCCAAAGTACGTGAAAATTCATATTTAAAAAATAAAAAAGGAAAAGTCAATTTTCAGAAATTTCGAGGCTTTTGAAAAACTTCTTTGAGGTTTTCAAGTTTTCCCCCAAACTTTTCTCAATATTTAATGGTTGAAATAATATTTGAATAATAGTGACATTTTTTTAAGGAATTTTGCAGAATTTCGTTCATTTTTTTTATTATTTATATTAAGGATTTCATCACAATAATCCTCGGCTTTGCCTCGAATCAAAACCTTTTCGTTTAATCAAAAAAACTTAATGTGGTACGATATTTTATTCATAATTCTTTGTAAAATTCACCTCCAAATAATCAATTTGTAACTGATTATTAATTAAAAAATTATTTGCTTGATTCAAGTATATTAAGAATATTCAAGAAATTGCAGTGATGATTTCATTCCAAAAATTTGAATATCGTCATTATGTGTATTCGAAAAATATTGTTCTCTTATTCAAAATAAACCAAGACTGATTAAAATTAATTTTATAACTTTTTTAATATCTAAAGAATAATGCTCATTATTTTAATTACCAACTGTTTCAATAATGAATTTTTCTGTAAAAAAGGTTATAGGTTTTTTTAAAAACCAAGGTCAAAATGTTTCCCAATCGATTATTGAAAATTCTTATAAGGTTTTTCAAGTTTAGAAGGAAGGGGGTATGAAATAAAATGCAACATTTCATGAATTTTTATTATTTGTTGACTTGAATGTTGCACCGCTAGTAAAAGTTGCATCATTCGTTTTATTTTAAAAATATGCAGTTGTATTTATCAATGATCGTTTGGTTGTGCAACGAGTTTTTAAACAATTTTTACTGCATGAGGCAATCACTTGAGAAATGTTTTTTGAGCGATGATAACAATGTAGGATCATCGTTCATTTAAAAAAAAAAAAGCATTTGAGCTAGGTATTATGTTCTTACAGCTTGAAATTTAAATTAAAAATGTTCTTGGTAGGACTAAAAAACAATTTAAACATGTTGAATATTGAAGAAAATTAACATATAGCTGTGAATATATTGTTATAATAAATAACCTTGGGGTACAACAATTTTTTTTACTTTAATTTGCTATTTAATACTTTTTGATTCTGCAGCGAAAATTTTGTGCACGATGGAGGGAGATTATAAAAATTAGAACATAAAAGAAATTGTTTTCTAAATTTGAATTAATAAAAATATGCCAGTGGAAAAAATGTTCATTTGAGTTTTGAAATATTGAAGAAAGAATGTACAATAAATTGAGAGGATTCTAAAAATAAAAAGTGGATTTACCAATTCAAATGAAAAAATTAACATCTAATTATATAAAAAATACAAAAATTTTACTCTGGACAATCGAAAATTTTCAATTCTCTAAAATATAAATTTTAAGTTGTGCATATAAGAATTTTAAAATCACGATGTTTGATGAGAAAAAGTTTTAAATTGAGGGAACAAACATTTTAAATGAAAAACAATACGTATTCCTAAATATGAAAGATTTTATACTAAAAATTAAAAAATTTTTAAGTCTAATGTATGCTCGAAGGCATAAAAAATTATCAAAATATGTTGAATAATAAGAAGGATAAATTTTTGATGAATTTTTTGTGATAATCAACATTCAGGCACAGAATTTAACTACATAGTATTATTCTATTTTGCCATTAAAATTTTATAAATAATGTAAGAAAATTCAAAAACTAGAAATGTCGAAAAAAGTTTTTTTCTCAATTTAGATAAAGAAAAACATGACTATGACAAATTTTTTCATTTGGGCTTTGATATTTGAAGCTAAAAATTTTGAAACTGAAAAAATGCAAAACTACACATTTTTCGAGCTATGACTTCAACCTAAAAAGTTAACATTTAAGTATGGAAATAATACAATAATTTCACTAAAAAATCCGAAATTTTCAATACTTCAAAATATGAAATTTGAGTTTTGTATTTTGAAAAAGAAAATTTCTGAATTAGGGTTTAAGAATTTTAGTACGACCTAGATGAAAAATCCTAAAAATCAATAATTTGAAATCATGAAATTATAATTCATTTTTCCTCGAGCTTTTACTATTTACTAGAAAATTTTGCATTATGAGTCAACAATCTATTTTCTTCAATTTCCCCAGTTCCTATTTCCGTAGTTTTTCAACTCGAAGCCAGAAACATTTTCGTTTAGAGTGGAATAAATTACATTTGAAAATTTGCACAGTCTGCAATCGAACATAGTGAGATAATCAATTTTCCCTGAGTACACTTTCACCATTTTCCAACTGGAAATTCGCTGCTCTAATTTAATTTGTCCATCCGAAAATCTCTGTCGACATCTGTGAATTCGGCGACCTAACGCGAAGTTTACATCTAAAAATAATAATCTTTGCCTAGTTTATATCCGTTAATAGACGAGACGAGCGATCTCGCAGTGCGAAGAAAATCGGAAAAAAAGTTTCTTAGGAAAACTTTACCTTTGTGACTTTTAATTTTTGCCACCACCCATTTGAATTGTTGAAATATAGTCATTAGGAATCGCAAAATTTTTTCAGTTCACTGTGTTTTTTTTTTTTTTTTTTTTTTTCTTCAATGTCCTTATTCATAAAAAAATAAACGTAACAAGAGAATGATACTTTTGTCCAGTTTTTTAGTTACATATTTTGAAAGTGTTCCTCGGAAATTCTGAAAAAATTTTTTTCGCGGCTGCAATTGATTGCCCAACATGCATGCCAGAATAAGAGAAAGTTTTTCACGATCATTGAACATCATCGTGGTTCATAATCAATTGTCAAATGTCAGATTTTGTTGTAATTAATATTTTTGTGGATTTGGATTTCAAGGGACTTTTTTGGACGATTTTTTATTGATTTTGGGTTTTGTGTTTTTGTTACAGGATTCGCTAGTGAGCACAATTAGCAAACAATACCAAGTTCATGGGGTGAATTTTCTTTTGATAAATTCTGGAAAATTTTTCAACCACTTGACTCGCGTTTTCAGCGTGACTAAGTATGACTATCCTCGTGTTACTTCAGCGGTGAGTAGAAAATTTTTATTGTTTTCGACGTTGTTGTTTTTTGCATTGAGTTGTACAATTGTGGAAGAGTTTTTTGTTCGTGGAGACTTGGTTTGAGAATGAGATTTATGTGTAATAGAAAGGTCATTATTCGAAAATATTTTCAACTTGATGAAGTTCATGTATGATGTGAATGGAAAATTTTGTTTTTTGATTTTTGTAATAAAAGAACTTTTGAAATATTATTTTTAAATAGTTTGCTGTAAATTTTGAAAAAAATTCCATTTTTAATTTTCTTAAATTAAGAATGTTATACAGTAGTAATACAGTTGCTTAGAAAATTCAAAATGCACATATTTTTACTTAAAGTTCACGAATATGAGAAATGTGTGATTTTCAAATCCTAAGAAAAGTGCAGGATTCATACCCAAAAGTAGTAAAATTTTACTATCAAAAACTTAATCACTGAGAAAATTTAATGTAAGTTTTTACAATGAAAATTTTTTTTTTCAGCAAATGCTATCTTATTGTTAAAAAACCTTTGGTATTTACAAATACAAAAATTTAGTTTTCGACATCTACAAAAATTTTTATATACAAATTGAAATGTGAATATTTTATTGAATTATAAATATAATAGAAAATAAATATAAAGTTATCTGATAACATATAATTGAAAATAATATGTAGATATAAAAATTTTTATATTATATTTATTGTATTGTAATATATTGTACTTTATTATCTATTCACTCGTTTAGAAATATTAGATTGTTTATTCTCTTAATATTATAATAATTATTAAATTCCTTAAATCATAAAACTATAAGAATTAAAGTGAAAAATTTTAATTAACCACTTTTTCATAAAATCGAACAATAAACTATTACATTGTTAAGTAGATTCGACTTTTTTCTTGCAATTAAATACTTTGTACTTTTCGACTCTTTTTTTTTGTGGGTCAGTTATCTTAGCCTCAACTTAATTTACAATTCAATTTGTTACTCAACATTTTTCTGGTAATAGCCTTTTTTAAGAGTTAAGGATTGTTATCTTTTTATTCCTTTAATTTCGTGTCGTGTAGTTCAAAAAGAAGTAATATATTATTTCAACAATAATTATTTGAAAGTTGATATATAAATTTAAAAATGGATACATAATGCTCTCTATTTTACTGAAAATCGAATTCATTATTGAAATTTGAAGTTTTGGATTTGCTGTTTCTTGATTTTTGAAGTCTTCAATTCAAATTTGAGAATTTTTAAATCTTTAATACATGGCTATGAAATTAATCTATTTTCTAGTCATTAATATTTTTTCATTGTTTCAATGAAATAATGAAATAAAGAAAAAAAAGATAAAAATAATATAAAAATGCATCCGATCAATTTTAATACATTACGTTAATTATATATAATTCATAATACAATGACAAGATCGTCATTTGAAAATTTGTAAGAAGAAATGACCAACCTTGATATTCTAATTTTTTAATTTTTTTATAACCTCTAAATTATAACTGTGACATGTAAAAATTTTGGAATTGTAAAATGCAATATTTGAAATTTCTTATATTATTTCTAATTCTTGTTATAACATACATTTCGAAATGATATTCAACATTCAAATTTCTAGATTCAAAAGTTTTTTGCAACAATCTTTTCTGTTATGTTCAATTTTCCCAATTTGCATAATCTTAGATTTTCTGAGCCTAATTTTAAACATTCTCTAATCTGAAAAATGCAAAATTGAAAGGTTAAAATTATTAAAAATTTTGTAGAAAAAAAACGATTTTCTATTTTCTCTCAGTTTTCAGATTTGAATTTCATATAGCCTTGACTTACATAATTCTCAAATTCTTTTTGCAAGATCTTAAAATATTTACATTAAACTATGAAATTTTTCAACTTAATATTGTAGTTTATCGAATTTTTCACAAACTTTTGATGTACCTGAAGTTCCAAACGTTTGAAATTAAACGAAAATAAAAAATATATGAATTTTTTAGTTTTTTTATCATGAAAGAACGTTTGAAAAATATTTTTCTGGGGAGCATCAAGTTTGTTGTTACGATCAAAAAATGTTCAAAAGCAGCTAGAAAATTTTTTTTCTCCTATATTGACTTTAAAATTTTGTTGGTTCAATTTTAAACGTTTGGAACTTCAGGCACATAACTTGTGAAAGTTGAAGAAGCCCAAATTTATTAAAATTCAAGAAAAACCCTTTATTCGCGAATTCTGAAAATGGAGAAATTTCAGGTGTTGAATGACGAACGACTGAAAGAAGCCATTCATTTGACGGCGCAAGAGAGCGCAAATACCGAGGGAATAGACGTAGATACAGCGTACAAAAATGCAGAGAAAAGAGCCAAGTCGATTTTATCGAAGCTTCAAAGTTCCATCAGCGACAGGTTGCTCCGAATCACGGCTTGGCTGATGTACAAAATTTTGCCGTGCTTCATACAATCCGCCGTTGTTCAGACGTCCCAATTGGATGTCGTGAAAAAAGCGAACGAGTCGGGTTTGCCACTGGTGTTTTTGCCCCTTCACAGGAGTCACTTGGATTACATAATGATCAGTTTTTTGACCATTACGAACAATATCAGGAGCCCTCTGATCGCCGCCGGGGACAACCTCACGATACCGATTTTTGGGTGATTAGAGATTATTTTTATTTTATTATAAAGTAAGAGGAATGGCACCAAGGGTGGATACAGCCTTCACTCTTTTTCTCAGAGTCAGAAAACAATGTATTAATTTATTCATATTCTTGAAAATATGAACAACATCGATTCATATAATTTGTTGTTCATTGTTTATTGTAAATAGTGCCGTGGACACTTGAAATGGAGTATTTTCATATTAGACTGTTTTATACAATGTTCATTTAGTTTGAGAAAAAAAAATTGAAATTATTCAAATGTTCTGAAACGTACAACTTTGGGATTCGTAATTTTTATATTCTAAAATAAAAGAAAACAGATTCTTTTGTACATAATTTTGAAAATTCGAATCATGGATATATAGAATTCTTGAGTTCTAAGATTTAGAATGTATTGTTATGTGATTCTTTACAGAACAATACTCAATTTTGAGGTTTTAATTCCATAGTTTAGATTCCCTAAAATTTAAATTCTGTGACGTGGAATTGTAAATTCTTTGACTCTGTACTGCAAAATCTGAAAATCTTTGATACCAAAGTGACGAATTTCAGATTTTGTGTATTAATAAAAAAAAAAAGGTCTGAATTCTGGCATTTTGAATTTTGTGACGTAGAGTTGTGTAATTATGCTGGCTGGAAACCTTCAAATTGTATAAATACGAAGAACTTTAAAAAACACTAGGAATCTCTGAAATTCAGAATCCTAGAGTATCAAATTATAAAAATTTAAATTGTGGAGCACAAAACTCAAAAATGACAATTTTACAGTATAGAATTCGAGAACCATAGAACGTGAAATATGTTGTTAAAATTCTGGATTCAATAAAATTCTTATTTGTAGAATCTTAAATTTAAAAAATTTCAAATTGTAAAACTTAAAATTATAAAATTTCAAATTCCAGACTTATAAGTCCTAGAAAAGATAATCATAAAAACGTGAATCATAGAATTGATACTTTCAAAATATTCAATTTTTGTAAAATCATACGTTCCTTAGAAGTAAAAATTTTTAACTAGAGAATCATAAAATTCTGAGTCCCATTGTATTTAATTTTAGAAATCTATGTAATAACGCATTAAAATATTGTAAATACACAAAAGCACAAGAAAATTCTTAAAATTTTAAAAATACTGAAAAAAATTAAGAATGTTGAAAAACTAAAAATACCAGAAATCTTTAAAATTTGGAATCCTTCAATATCAAATTCTAGAAAATTATGCTGTACAGTAAAAAATTCAAGGATAATCATTATTACAGTATAGAATTCGTAAGCCATAGAGTATGAAATATATTTCAAAAAGTATCAATTCAAGAAAACAGCAGTTCTAAAATTGTTACTTACAAAATCCTGAATTCAATAATTTAAGAATTTAGAGTCAAAGAGTCCAGATTTGTAAATTCTAAAATAGAGAATCACAGAATCGTGAATTTTTGAATAGATAATATCAGAACTGCAGAATATAAAATTCCAGAGCTACAAATTATACAAATGAAAAGTTACAAATTGTATTGAATAAAAATTTTTATATTTGTGACCCCCCCTCCCCTCCTCCCTCCATATCCACCCCTGAATGACATTCATTGCATGAATAACTTTTACAAAAACAGTGATAACATTTATTCAAATTTGTTATATTGTAATAAATGACAATATTTTATCAATTATATTTCGTGAAATAATAATTATATTTCATTTAGAATCAGTCTATTTTATATTTTTAATTTGCATGCGTGCACTCATGGTTTTTTATTTGATTTTTCAGTCGACTTATGAGTGGACTTGGAGCCTTTTTCATAAAACGCAGGATCGACCCCATCGTCGGTCGCAAGGACATCCTTTACCGCGCAACGCTGCATACGTACATCATCGAATGCCTTCGAGCAGGTCATTTCATTGAATTCTTCATCGAAGGTGGAAGAACTCGCACAGGAAAACCCTGCATGCCGAAAGGTAAGAATTAAATTGCACGTGAAAATCATTAAAAGTCAGGGGCGGATCCAGAAAAATATATGGGGGGGGGGGGGTGCTTCAAAATATTTATATACAATGCATCAATTTCTTGTATGTTTATTATAATGAGTTATTTAGAGTGTCAAAATTTTCGGGGGGGGGGGTGTTTGAACCCACTAACCCCCCACCCTGGATCCGCGCCTCTTGAAAGTTATTTATTTTTTTTGTAAATCAACAGTGAGCCCTTAATTCTGTCAAAAATAATAATATTTATGGAAGGAAAATTTTGTAATATTTTAGGATGGTTTTAGAATTGTTTATTCAAGTTCTTGCTCTATAATTTTTTATTTTTCTGTAATAATTTTTAATCTGCTCAAAAGGTGGGATTCTGAGCGTCATCATCGACGCCTTTTTCGACGGCGTAATCGAAGACGCTCATCTCATTCCTGTTTCCATGAACTACGAACGCCTCGTTGATGGAAATTTCGTTCGAGAGCAATTGGGAAAACCCAAAGAAATGGAGACTTTCGGCTCTGCCATCAAGGCCATTTGGTCTACCATCATGGGAAACTATGGCATTGTCAAGGTCAACTTTTGCCAACCATTCTCTTTGAGGGTAAGTATGTTTTTTATTTTAGTTTCAAAGTTTTACCATTTGGTAATCATATTTCCACTATATACTGTTATTACTCATTTCTTCATTGAAAATTTCTTTACTTTAATTAACTCGAGTAATTATTGAATTAATAAAATGACGTTTCGGATTATCTCTCTAATTATGACATAATGCATGAAAGCTTCCTTGCTTGAGGTTCGAAGAATTGCTCCAAATTTTGAATTCAACAGATCAGGATTTTTTATTTTCTATGTGAAAATTTTTTCTGATAGGAAATGATTCGAGCTTTTCAAATGCAAATGAACCGAGTCGAAGGAAATTCGCCGCCGAAACCACTGAAATGTACTTTGTCAACTTCGTCGCTGTATGGTACTGACGTTGTGCTGGAAGATCAAAGACAACTCATTGACAACATTGGACGTCATATCGTTTATGGTTTGTATTAGTGTCTTCGACTCTACTTCCTTTTAAATTTTAAAAATAATCTTGTCCAAGAAAATTTGACAATCAATTTTCTGTGGATCTAGGTCAAGGTTTCTCACAAGCCTGAAAAATTTTGAAGTTTTTTAATTTGGACTATAAATTATGTAGAATTAATCTTGATGGTCACTTTTTTCATATGAAAAATACGTCATTTACTTAAATTTGTCGAATTAGGATACTCGTGTTTTGGCTTTATTATAGTTGTCGAAGTAAAATTTAAAATTTTCCCGATTTCAGACTGCACGAAATCGACTCCGATCATGTCGACGAACGTCGTTGCTTTTCTTCTTTTGAATCGATTCAGGGATGGTTGCAATTTGGAAGAACTCGTGAGAGCCTTCGATTCTTTGACCCAGGAACTTTCACTGAATCGCCGCGATTTGGCGTTTTGCGGAGAAAGCATCGACATCATCAATCATGCTGTAATTATAATCCGTGAATATTACAAAATTTAATTCAAGGTAGAGATAGTCTTGAATTTTTGAAGTTTATCTAGTTTGAAATTGTTCGTCGTTATATTGTTGAGAGTGGAAAATGGAAATAAGATTATAGTGAAAATTGGACAAGAAAGAATTCTTGGAAAGGCAAGGAAAATCATCAAGAATGATGGAAAATTTGTTTAGAAGTTTTATAAAATCCTGAGAAACTATGGGAAATGGCGAAAAACTTTTGGAACTCATAAAACACTGAAAAAATATAGGAATGCATGAAAAGTTGTGGTATAATATAAAAAATAATAGGAAATCATGAAAATATTATAGTAGTGATACATGAAAAATGGTAGAAAATTATGAACATGCATAAATAATAATAAAATATAGGAAATAATCGGTAAGTATGAAAAGTTATCAAAAATCATGGCAGATCATTGCGAACTATGGAAAATTATAGGTCATAATAGGGCATCACGAAAAAAACAAAAAATAATGGAAAACCATATCAAATTATTATTTCATGAGAAGTCATGAATAAGAAAATTATATCAAATCAAAAAATTGTGATATCTTAGATGAAAAATAGATAAAATCGTGGCAAATCGTTGCGAGCAGTAGGAAATCATTGGAAATAATTTGGAATCATTGAAAACCATAAGAAATCGCGAATCATCAAAATTCATGGGATATCATGAATAATCATGGGAAGTCATTGAGGGCCATAAAAAACTATGAGAAATCATGTGAAAATTATTTCAAGTCATAAGAAATCGTCAAAATATAATATGGAAACGAATAAGAAAAATATGGAGAATAGTGCCTATCAACGAAAAAATGTAGAAAATTATATTAAAATCATGAAAAATATTGGAAATCATAAAAAATCGTGGGTTACAATAAAAAAAAACTCCAGAACATATAAAAGTATAGTAAATGATGGAAAAATCGAGTAAATCATGAAAAAAATGTGGCAAACTATGAGAATTTCTCTAAAATTATGGTATATTTTAGCAGATCATAGAAAATAAAGAGAAATTTTAATCAAACATGGGAAATCATGATTGCTAGTAAGTTTGTTCATAATAAATAAAAATGTGAATTATCATAATAATTTATAGTTGGACATATTGGGACCTGGACTGGTGAAACAGCAACAACAGGAAATAATGGATGCAGATAATGATCAAACTGACAGCCCCAAAATTGTGACAGCTTTGCAACCAGTTTCTGTTCTCCCAAATGTCATTGAGTTGGCATATTACAGCAACGCCGTGCTCATACATTACATCATGGAGAGCGCATTAGGTAGATACTTGATCCATTTATTCATATATGTAGCCACTTTTTTTTCTAATTCTGATGATGGTTTAACAAAATTTGTGTTCATTCCAATTAAGTTGGGTACAAAAACTTGGAATAATAATCCAGGATCCGGTCGAAATAATGATATAAAAAATTGGGGGGGGGGGGGGTAAAAATTCATGAAAAAAAAAAAAACATTCAGAATCTTTTTGCATTATTCGAAAATTCAAAATGAATATTCTCTGTAACGTCTGTTTTTGCTTTTTTAGTTACAGGACTTTACGCGATCTTGCAAATCCGATTGAGAAACTCGGCGCTGATTACTGACAACATTTCCATTTACCAAAACGACATTGTCGAATACGCGCAAAAAGTCTGTGATTTACTCAGATATGAGTTCATTTTCTGCAAACCCTGCGAAGACGTGGAACAAGTCATTTTAGAAACGATTAGAAAATTGTCGTACTCGGATATTGTCACTCTGATAGAGGTAAATTTCTTCAATTAACACGCGTTTAGAAAAATAGGAAAAATGATGCATTTTTTGATCGATTATCTTCAGCGTGGGAGAAGCCCTCGTTTCTCTCATTGCATTTATATATTAAACTTTTTACACGTACGCAGTAGCAATAATCACAAAAATATAAATAACGAGGATATTTTTTATACAAATTTTACATTTTGCAAAGATTCATTTATTTCTTTGAAGTTATATTGAAATGTTTTGATTTAAATTGTTCATACTGTTGATTTTTTGAAGATTACATTTTTTATTATATAGTTTGAAGTACGATTTTTGTTTTTGTAATGATTGTTTTAAATGGTTTGGTTTGGTTTTCATTCAAGGAACCGTTGTTGGAAGATGAAAAGTGGTGCCAAAGATATGCTCGCAATTTCGATAATGAAGATTCGGAGGATGAAGAAATTTATCAACGGAAGGAAATGAAAAAAATTGAGTACAAAGTAAGCAAATAATATATTACGTAATGAGTTTAACATGATTGAAGATTGGGAAGAAGATAATTTTTCATTTTTAAAGATCAGATCAGTTACTGATCGTGCACATTTTATCATTAGTTGATTAAATAATTGTTAAACAGGATTCGCAATTTCAAAGCTGTAATTTATTTATTTATATTTCACATAGTAGTTTAATATAAAGTTTTTATTTTTATTGCTAAAGTAGTGATTAATTTTGAATTTCTAATAATTTTTTTCAGATCAATTTAGACGACGAAAACTCTGAGAAGTTGGAGTTTTACCACACACTTCTGCGACCATTCATTGATACTTACACGTTTAGTGCTCTCACTTTGAAAACTCTTGTAGGGAGAATGGTGTCGGAAAAAGATTTGGTGCAGGATATTTTGAAGGAGATTCAATTGAACGTGGAAAATGGAGTCACAATATACGGTTAGTACATTTTGAAAACTATATAAAACTATCGAAATGTTAGATGTTTTGGTGAAAAACTCGACTACGTTTGTCCATGTAATTGGACACAAAGTGAACCCCAAAAATTGTTTTAGGTGAAAGTTCGTGCGTCGACGCCATCAAAAACTCCCTCAAACATTTCGAGAAGAACAACGTCTTGGAATGCTACATTCAGGAGAATATTAAGATGTACAACCTGAAACCTGAATTCGACAACGCCGAATCCATCAACAGAGTTTACGAAGAGGTCGAAATTTTCAGGTGGAAAGGAAACGTTCACCAGAGTTAGACCAGTTTCAATTCACAAAGACAATACGTTAATAGAACAATTTTTACTTTTATAAAGAATGTTCATATTTTTGTAAGTTGTGTGATTGTTTTAACTGCGGGAGACGTCAGGTTTTTGGCGAAAAAATATGGTTACTTTGCGATCTCGTTCATTGAATGTGCATTGTAATATTATGAAGATTTTGTTACAAATACGAGTTAGATTTTATTCGTTACGAATTGTAAAATGATTTTTTTTTTTCATTGCAAGGACCATTATTTTCAGGTTACGAATTTTGTTTGAATCGAGTATTTAGGTATGAAAATGTTGATTTTGACTACAAAGTATTTGAAATGTATGTGCGATTTGTCCTTCGACTTATAACCACGAAAAATCATGTTGGAATATATATCTATAATGTTTCTACAAACAAGCATTCATTGTTACCTACTCCATCACTTGACCCGAAAATAATTGGATATTTCTGAAAGCGTGGTTTCTTTTAGAAATAACGTTCAACACCTCGTAAAAGTTTTCGAGTCTACGTTTATTGCAGACAATCTGTTGTCGCTTCACTCTCAAAAATATGCACCACAATGAATAATTTCGGCAAGCGTGATGATTACAATACGCTGGTATCATTGTCGTCGTATCAGTGAAGAAAGGGATGGAACAATTTTTGAGAAACTCTCGTCATCTAAACTCTACGCGATTACATTTTCGTACAAATCTTGAAGCTTGCATTTTTGGATCACCTTATCCGAGGTTCGACAATCGCGACCTCGAGCGATACAGAATACACATCGGCTACTCTCGCGATGATTGTTGTTGTTGTTGTTGTTGTTGTTATTATAACATTATTAAAACTGTAATTCAACGTGACGACAATTGTGTAATCAAGGGTACTTTCGAACGTAATCACATATTTTCCATCATCAACAGCCATAAAATTCAACTATAAAATTAATACGCGAGTCTTGACATGGCGATGCACAAATGGGAGTTACTATTTTCAGCGGGGTAAATGTTGAGAAAGTGTCATGTACACTTGTGGGAGAAAAACATGGCAATCATGGGCTCGTATAATCTCACTCGTAAACTATAGAAAAAATATCCAACACCAACAGGCTTAGTCAAGAAAAACGACGCTTAGACGTACTCTAGCAATAATGACAACGACAATGGTGAATATACTGGAAACAAATTGAAAACATGGACAACAGCAACAACATTCACAATTTACTCTCGTGATATACGAAGCGACGCGACGTTTGAATTTTCCAACAGACACGCGCACTTGGCAAAATTCAAAATGGGCAACAACTTGTTCCGGGGGATATGTGAAATTGTACAAAGTACTTTTGCCACCTTGTTTGCCAAAACATGCTTACAGTCAACACTCGTCAATAGTCCCCTTGAATAATCACAAAAAACCTCAAGTTGGACTTTTTCCTCGTCAAATTTCACTAGCACCTCAATGTATTTTTCTCATTTTTAGGCCACAACTCGTTTTGCAAGCATTTTTAAGTAAATAAAACACAAGTAACTCAATGAATAAACATACACGAAACAAACTGCCAACAACGATTACATGTTTGCGTTCGTGTATCGACCAACTTCACGTCGGACCTACAGCTAGTACAAAAAAATAATGCTCATAAAAAGCAAACGAGTTAAACTCTGAAAACAAACGAAAAAAAAAGATAATAAATAAATACAAGCGTATATACAAACTAGAATACACAAGTTGGTCGCCGCAACAATTAGCAGCGGCAGCACCTTTAATTCGAGGAAACAAGGGCAAATGCCTCGAGTAAAAAAAGCTGCACTGAAAGTGACACATGAGATTCAAATATACGCTGCGATTGACTGGATCCTCGGGATTTATTTCAATGTAGTACAAGGTGAGTCCTGCGCCAGGATCAAAGAAACAAATACTATTCCAATAATTTTTTACGTCGCGGTCGCGCGAAAAAATTGCGACGTTTGGCGCGGGATCTCGATCTTAAATGTAATTGGAAGGCGAGAATAAATGGCAGCGTGTCGTATGGACTAGCACTACAGCTGGAGTAGAGTTGCGAGCGTCGACTACTCGTCGCTCTCGGCGTAGTCGTCGCTGTCGCAACTGTCGTAGTGAGGTTGATTTTGCATCGTGGACGATGCCCCAATACTGGGATTACCAGGATGAGCCACAGCAGCGGCCGAGTCGTTCTCGAGCATGTCCATGTTCCCCGAGTGGTACACCCTGTGGCCAAAAATTGAAACATAAGTATGCAAAGAAAAAAGAAACAATGGAAATTCGATAATTCGAATTATTAAGCATAGTACACAAAAGTATGAATACATAATTAAATGAGTAAAAATGGCCAAAAATGGAGTTACTGAAATCTATAAGACATCACTTATTGTTTCGTACAAGTTCTCAAAGTCAAACGATATTCAGAGCTCTTGATTTTAATGACTCGAAAATAACAATAATTCTGGATTCATACGAATTTTTTCAAAGTTCTAATCATGAATGTTTGGCTGGGATAACGTAGAAAATAAAAGTTTGAGAAATGCCAGTGAATCATGAAGAACAATTAGAATCTACAAAAATGCTAGAATTCTGGAAAACTTTTAACCTTGGAGAATCTACTTCTGCAAATCTACATCGAAATCCATAAAAATACGAGAAAATTTTTGGAAACATATAAACCCCGAAGAATCACTTAGAGGAATATAAATCTATGAAAGCACTGTTGACTGAAAAATTTAAACAAACACTATAAAACTTCCTATTCTAAAGCATTAAATTCTAAAATACATATACTTAAAAATAACTAAAAAATACTAGAAAAAGCGACAAAATCTTATAAATACAAAGAAAAATGAGAGAAAAAAAAGAAATTCATGTAGATGCAATTTTTCCAGAAGGCTATAAAATTACTAAAATTTTATCATAATTATATTCTAGAACATTGAACTCTTGAAATCTATGTATATGGAAATCTACGAAAATACTTGAAATTCCTTCAAAGTTTCATATAGTAACAAAATAAAATTCGAGAAACACTAGCAATCTATTATTACTCAAAAACTATGTGAATAAATTTCCTTGCAAATTTTTCAAATCTTCAATCCTGAAGCATATAATTCTAAATATCTTCATAGAAATCCATAAAAATTCCTAAAATTTTTTTAATACTGAGAAATGAGAAAAAAATGAAAAATACTAGATATCTATATAAAAGGTACTGTTAACAGAAAGAAAAAAAAAAAATAAATAAATAAAATACTGAAAATCGTTTAAATTTTTAATACTCCGCATCGAATTCTAGAAATCTATACGGCAATCTACAAAAATACTAGAAATTTATGAAAATATTTGAAAATTTGTCAAAGTTTCATACTATGTACTAAAAAAAAAGCGAGAACACTAGAAATATTTTAATACATAAAAACTATATTGATACAATTCTCTGAAAAATTTATAAAACTTTAAATGCTAGAGCACATAATTCTAGAAATACGTATAAAAATCCATAAGAGTACTTCCAATTTAATTTAAACAATTTATACAATTGAACATTCTTTTGATTATGATTAAACTAAAATAAATTTAAAAAACTGCTGTATATTTATGTAAAAGATACTGCTTTCTGAAAAATCAATTGAAATACTCAAAATCGTTGAAAGTTTCAATATTGTAGCATCAAATTTTAGAAATCTATAGAGCGATCCATAGAAATACCAGAAAATACTACTAAATTTTATAAGTGTGACCTATACAATACGAAAATTCTAGAAATCTGTGTGATCATATTTTCTAAAATAAATATAAATATTGTACAACTTTGATTTGTAAGGCATCGAATTATTTTAGAAAGGAGCATAGCAATTCGTATTGTGATATCAGAAAATTCTTCAAGTTGTATATACATACCGAAGAATTATGAAAATAACTGAAACTATTAAGTAAAAAAAATCTTAAAATCAGCGCCTTCAAAATCATAAAAATCGAATCCCTTTACATTCCAATACATATATGAAAAATGCGCTACTCTGGACTCGAAGAGTTGTATAACCTTAAAATCTCAAAATTCAAAAATTTGGAAAATCATTCTTCCATACCCATATCATCAAAGATCAAAAATTATAAAACCCCAAGGGAAATATATCTTTAGAAAGCCCCTTCCGAATTTTTCTTGCCTATACTCCTGTTAGTACGAATTCTCATTGATTCTCACGAGGCCAAGTTGCTAGAATATTTAACCCGCAAGTTGTTTTTAATTGACCATGAATCGACAACAAAAATCAAAAAATGTATTTTTACTTACGATCCGTCGCTGCTTTGGTCATTGCCGCTTTCCTCAGCCACCAAAAGCTCGTACTCTTCGGCGGCGAATCGGTCCCAATCTGACAGCTGTTTGACAGAACATTCATGAATAAGAGAAATGCCGACAATGGAAAGAACGAATGAAACGTGAAATTGGCAAGAACCTCATGTCCATCGGCATCATGGTCACGGGCGGAGGCAGCGAAGGGATCACGTTGCTCGTGGTCAAGGTATTTCTCCAGATTGAAGAAGGTGTCGAACAAGATGGACGTCATCTTGCACCTCTTCAGGTCACTCAGCGATATTTTTCCCTCCACCTTGGGCTTGACCATGTCCAGCATCTACTCCAATCCAAACAAAAAAGTTCATCTCGTAACTCATAACATGGCTATCATCTACAGCAGTTAGATGAAGCTACCTGACAGAGGCAGTCCTCGAAGGGCAAAGTCTCAATCCCAATCATTTCCATGCGATGCAGTTGCTCCTCGTAAAAGTACTCGAGCTCGTACATCGAGAGATATCCATCCCCATCCAAGTCCATGCACCTTCAACGACACCCCAAACAGATTAACGCACACATCGGCACAATCCCACCATGCTCAGAATCCAGCACTAATAGTAGATTATTCTACGAGTGCAGACGTTTTGAGGATCAAAGCTAGATTTGTCTTTCCCAACACAAACAATAAGTACCTGAACCAGTACTCAATAGCTGTAGGATGATTCTTGTCCTCCTCGCTCAAGAGGAACCACACGAATTCCGTGTAGCTCATCTTGCTGCTGTTACAATTGTTGTTGTTATTGCCATTGCTGCCGTTGTTGGTATACGAGCAAGAGTTGTTATTGTGACTAGTTGCGCGAGGTGTCCTATTGGCAGCGACGGCAGTGCCCCTTGTAACGGCGCCACTGAATATCCTCTCGATCATTCTCGTCGACAATGCTGTCACAATCCATAAAGAACAGAGATTAATGAACTGAAACCAAAATTACTCTTTATTGGTAGTGTCAGTATCAGAACTCACCATGATCATTGTGACGCGTGAGGTCGAGCTTGTCGATCAAGAGATCATGGTCACGATCGAGCTCCCAGAACTTGCAGTAGATGACGTAGAAGTGCTCATAGCTGAAGTAAGAGGTCACCTGGTTTATGTCCTCTTCCTGCTCCAGCACTTCAATCACCGACAGCAGGTTGCTCCTTCGCAACTCGCCCAGCGTTATTCGCCCGCTCCAGCTTCTGTTCACGCAGTAAAATATCCGTGCCACCACCTGCAATGCAACAAGTTCTCATCTTTTCATCTGCTTTCATCATCTTATACATCTTATTGAAAATGTCATGGAAATTCACAGGGACGTCTGAATCGGGGCGGGGCGGGGCGGGGGGGGGGGGGGGCAGTATATTCATATTGCTCGTGAGCATCCAATTCTAGAAATTCATACAGGATTTTCCAAAAACAAATTAGAAAATCGTAAGAAATTTCACCAGTGCTAAAACATACAAAAAACACAACAAATCTTTGAACACGTGAAATGTATGAAGAATACATTTTCTAGATATTCCATTGTATTTACCTAAAATCTACACAACTTTAAATCCTAGAACATCCAATTCTTAAAATTTATCTAGAAATTAATGAAAACATCAGAAAATCATTCAAATGTTATAAAAGTTTTAGAAATATTACAAATATTGAAGTAAGAAGAATTTTTTGAAACTGTAGAAATCGACGAAAAAACGGTGTTCTGAAAAATTGTTTAAAATAATAGTAATCTAAAACTTTACAGTTTAACGCATCAAATTCTTGAATTTTCATAACAATTCATAAAAGTATTGGAAATCTAGAAAAATGTGAAGGCGGAAAATAATAGTGATTTCTAAACTACTAAGATTCTATACAGATTATAGATATTATTTTTTCAAAAATTTATGGAAATAATACAAATCTATATAACTTAATCCAAAAACGTCCAACCCTGAAAATCTACATTGGGATGCATGAAAATATTGGAAAATTAAGTAATATTTATGAATATTGGAAAAATACAAAATAAACTAAAAGTTTTAGAAATCTGTGAAATGCTTGAAATCTTTGGAGAACTCAGGGAATCTTGTTGATTTTCGATAATTCTACAAATATTCTGAATCAAGAATAATACTAGAAAAATTACTATGAAATTTCATAAAAGCTGGGAAATGGACTTGAAAAAAGGATATTCAAAATACTGAAATTCTATATAGATATCATTCTTTCAAAAATTTATGGAAACAATAAAATTTTGGAAATTTCACGCTGTAACATTCAATTTTACAAATATACAAAGGTATCTATCAAAATACAATAGAAAATGTAATGAAATTTATGAACTCAAAAAAAATTTTAATGCTTCAAATCTTTAAGGAAACTGTTTTCTGAAAAATTTATTAAAATATTAAAAATCTCTAATATTTTAGATTCTATTGTCTGGAATTCTATAAATCTAGAATAGAAAATTTAAAAATACTGAATATCTAGAAGGAACCTAGAAAACTCTTCTGAATTTTGATAATGCTTAAAATACCAGAAATCAATACAATACTAAAAATATACAAAGACAGCATTTTCTTAAGTGAATATTAAACCTTGAATCCTAAGGCATGAAATTTTAGATATCGATATAAAAATTTATTCGAATGCCAAAAAATCGTCTAAACTATAAAAATACTAAAAAAATACGATATACATTAAAATTACTGGAAATCAATGAAATACCAGTTAACTTTACAAATACTGTTTCCTGAAAATTTCTGTAAAATAATAAATATTCAATAAACTTTGAATTTTAGTTCATCGAAATTTCAAAACTTTTGTGACCATATGCAAAGACAGTAGTAATATATTCAAAAAACTAGAATATCCTTAAAAATTTTATGAATAGTCTGAAGTACGAAAATGTTAAAAAAAAAAAAGCACTCTATGAAATACTTTTAAAAGGAAAGCCAAAGTTGAAAGTTAAAAGTAAGAATGCCTAATAAATAAGAAGATATCATTTTTTTTTAAATCTATAAAAAATTGGAAAATCTATGAAAACTTCAATCCTAGAATATCGAATGCTAGAAACCTAAATAAGAAATTTTCAAAATACCAAATACATGAGGAACCTAGAAAATCCTAAATTTTTATAATGTTAGAAAAAAGAAAAATACTTCAAATACCAGAAAGTAACTATAAAATTACTAATAAAATCTTGAATCCTGAAGCATCAAATTTAAAATATCTATATAAAAATCCTTAAATATGCCAGAAATTCGTACAAAATATTAAAATTCTGAAAAAATACGATACACACTAAAAGTACTAGGAACCTACAAAATACCAGTTACCTTTCAGAATACTGTTTACTAAAAAATTCTTCAAAATAATGAAAATCCAATAATTTTCAAACTACCGATCATCAAACTTTCAAAACTTACAAGTATGACCATCTACAGAAATACTAGAAATATTTAAAAAAAGCCAAAATATACTTAAAAATTTTATAAACAGCGATAAATACGAAAAATCCTAAAAATACTAGCACTCCATGAAAAATCTTAAAAAGGGGAGGCATAGTATGGAATACCCTTAAATGCGAGAAGATATAATTTTTTCAAAAGTCTATGAAACCTTGAATTCTAGAGCATCGAATTCTAGTATGTAATCAATGTAAAAATTTTCCCATAAATACAACATAATCCTTTGAATGTTATACATAATGAAAAAATAAGTACTGAAAAGACCTAAAAATACTAGCACTCCATGAAAAATCTTAAAAAGGGAGGCAGAGTATGGAATACCCTTAAATGTGAGAAGATATAATTTTTTCAAAAGCCTATGAAACCTTGAACTAGAGCATCGAATTCTAGTATGCAATCAATGTATACATACTGATGTATACATACTGAAAAAATAAGTACTGGAAAGAGGATAGAAATGAAATATTGTGATTTTATATCGAAAGCAATATATATTTCAAAAAGTAAAAACTTGAGCTTGCAAATTAATTTCTAAAATCGATGCTAGAATTAATACTTATTGAAATATTGAAATAAATATACAATATTGACTCTTAAAATTCAGATTTGCTCCTCCTTGTAAAATTGCATTGCAACGCCCCTGGAAATTCACCCTTCCATGTAAGTTTTGATTTCTTATGATTATTATTTGAATTCTTAAATAAATTATGGCAAAGCAACTATCAAAGAAAAATATTCATCGAGACTATTACCGTGTGGACGTAGCGAGAATGGAACTCGGTGGCCTCCTTGAGGAAGGTCAGCCCAGGGTGGCTGTCGACCACATCTTGCACCAGTGGAATCAAGTCCTCTGGCCAAATGCCTATTTCGCTACTCTTCGAAAATGCCTCTTTACCTTTTTCTTCCTTCTTGACTTGTTCGTTTCCTCTTCTGTCTTTATTTTTCTCTGTTTCACCCACCGTTGGTGACTTCAACTGAACTCGACCACTTCGACTACAACAGATTCGCATAAATCTGCTGGCTGCGTCGTGGTGTGTCTTCGTCAACCTAAAAAATCGCAAAATTTTATTTTATCACAAATATTTATTTTATTATTCAACGCTGCCATCATTTTTGAAGCGTTAAATTGATTATTCAGAACTGGAATACTTTTTAGTGTAAATAAAGTGGATAGAATTTTGAAATTAGGTCATTAGCTGAATAGATGGATTTAGTTATTTTTGTTACTGTTATAAATTGCATTAATACTGACTCTCTCCAGAATTCGAGGAAGGCGTTGGCTTCGACGAAACCAGTTTTGTCACCTCCGCAGGCCAAGAACAGCGGCATCTTCCAGTACAGAGGCAAATCGCAGGCCTGTGAACAATTTTTGTAATTGAATTCCATGTAGTCAACGACAAATATTTCCTCATGGGGAATTTTAAAGATATCATCTAAAAATTTGATTTTTATCTATCGCCGCATTTCAATTTTTCTTTACAATTCACTTGATTGTCCACAAATATACGTTTCCAATGTTTACTTGTTTAAAAATCATGATTTAAAATAATCTTATACAAATATTGACATTTTCATTGTTACGAAAACATGCTGACATACTATTATCAATCCTCACACACAACTTTCAAAATTAGGTTAGGTTAGGTTAGGTTGTTTCCAGAAAGCAAAGAGTGATTCTTACTCTGCCAACTAAAAGGAAGAATAACTTGAGAGGATTTTTTGATTGGAACTCTATTTTTGACGGAATAGTATCGTTTTTTTCACGAGGTGGCCGATAAAACAGTTACGCCAATGAAAAATAATAATTTTTATAAGAAAATTTTGTTAACAAATCGAAAAACTGGTGCTAGAAAATGAAGATCGACTCTTGTAGAATTTTCATGACTTATCCATGACTATTACATTGCCTTAATAGTCTACGCACTTTGGTAATGAGATGAAACTGGGAGCAACTCGCACGACGCCCAGCTCCTAAACTCTGGAAAGCAGCGCTTATACGACTCAACGAGGAATCATCATTGCCAACGCAATCGCTGCTACCATTTTCCTGCAATCCCTTCGCATTTCCTGCATTCGACGTCGGTGGTTTTCCATATGGAAAATAAAACCTGCAATCAAAATCAAAAATGTTTTCAATGAAAAAATCACAAGAGCTAATTTATTTTTCCACCACGCATATTCCTTTCTTTCAAGTCACAATCTGTCTCCAAGTATACAACATGTCAGATGCAAGTACACGACAACATTACCTAGGTATGTCCACGCTTTTGTTGTTTTTGACATGTCTTTGGAGGGTCGTGTGGGGCGGAGCACTTTCCGCGCACAGCTGTTTTTGCTGTTGCTTCAAAGTGTCCTGCAAAAAGGAAAGACATGCTTACAATGTCTCCTTTCCCAATCAAATTTCACTCATATCTTCAAAATCATTGACAATTACCTGCTTCGCTGTCACAGCTTTGGTGGCTCCTGCAGGGTCATCAGCACCATGGCTGAGTCCAGGAACGACCTCGACACTTCCAACAGCAGCAGTCGCACCCACGGCAGAGGGTTTGGCATGTGCATTGTTCAAGTTCGCACGTTTGTCAAGCTGGGAGAGCTGCAGCTCGCTGGGGCACTTCTCAAAAATGAGAACACGCTCTGCCACAGAGCCCCGAGTCAAGAACGGCCTCACAGGATTGCTGCTGTTATAAGCTGCTGGACTGCTGTTGCTGGCGAGCCGGCTCGTCAGCTGTTCCGGATGCGGCGCCACCGCTTGCTGCTTCAAGCGTGGGCCCCATCGCGTGTTACCGCCAACCATGGCAGCGTTGTCATCTGCATCCTTTCGCTCAAACTTAGATCTCGTCGAAGAGACAGAGCGTAGCAGAAGCAACTTCTCATCAACTCCATTCATCGGCGAAGGCGGGGGTGACGACAGCGACCCGTCGACCTCATCCAAAGTTCGAGTCAGGTCCAACGTAGGTTCGTCAAGAATGACAGAACCAGTTTTGAGAGCATGCATTAAACGTTTCTCCTCCCTTGCCACTTGATCATCGATACCACCAACCGCTTGGTTAGCAGCAGTCGTTGGCCTGGAGACAGCGCCTCCACTGGAACTGCAAGCCTGCAGCAGATCAGTGACTCCACTTTCCCTTGCCTTTTTGGCTTGCAAGAACTTGTTCTTCAGTGACCAAGCCGTCTTGCCAGTAGTCTTTGGCGCGCAACGACAGGAGGTGGCAGTCTCGATGGTCTCCAGCAAGACCTCGTTGTGATGCTGAGCCGCATTGCTGATGCTGCTCTTGGGGTGCACAATGCCACGAGGCCTCGTGTTCTGAGCAGCACCTTCGAACTTCTGGAGCGCCAGCTGGATGGAAGAGGGCAGGAGCTTGGTGGGCCCTGCGACGAGCCTAGCCTCCTGCTGCTTGGCCTTGTCCTCGACGACAAAGTCCATGACGAGCTTCTCCAGCTGGCCGTTGGCCTGCTGCTGCTGTTGCTGCTGCAGCGTACACGAGAGTATCTCGTCCAAGTCCTTGCCAGGTGCGGTGCTGTTGTCACCGCTGCTGCAGTTCAGGATCTCCGTAGGGGCCAGGCCCCGGCTCTTCCAGCTCTGGTAGATGGCCTCGGCGTGGTCGCTTATCTGCTTGGCGATCGCCGCTATGTTGTCCTCGTCTCCTTTCTCCTTTTCCTGCTGCTTCTTCTTCTTGGCTTCGCCGCCAGTTCCAGCCAGTGACTGCTCTTGCTGGGAGGCGACAAACTTCCGGCTGCTGGCCCGAAGCTCGTGCTTCGCTGTGGCCGCCATCGCCTCGGCCTCACGGACGCGCAAGAGGTGCGCCGCCAAGGCCGAGTAACCCTTTGTGCAATCGTTGTTGGGAAATTGGCTAGAGCGCTCCTCGCGGGGGCCCGCCACTGCATAGCAACTTCCAGCTGCAGCTATCTCGCGGCTGTCACTCTTATTGCCCACAAGTGCGCCCTCTACTTCCTCCTTGACGCCCCCTCGCTTGTTGCAGCTACTCTTGGCCGAGTTCCAATGGTCCAGAGGTTGACCTTTCCGATCCTGCAATGTCGTCGTGGTCGAGGTCGGGCTCAGCAACACGACAGGCCGTCCCCTCTTGCTCGACAGGAAATCGGCTGCTGCTATCGTCAAGTGCTGCTGCTCTTGATATCGCAAGGACTCGCACAAAGGCATCGCTGCTCTCCCATCTTCTACCCAACTGCTGCTGTCGCCGCCCTTGACGCGCATAACACCTTCTTCTCCTTTTCCTCCTTCTTCTCTTCAACAGCTTTTTTTCTTGCTGTGTTCCACCCCTGGAGGTGATTGCCATAACAAGACTGCTCTTTGACCATGGGTGGCCATCATTCGACAGCATTTAGCTGCCAAGTCGACTGATCCACGCTCGGCATCATTGTCATCATCCACTGACTGTTTCGACCATGGCTCGTCTCTATTTCCTTCTGGAACATGAATAAGTTTTTTATCATTTTTAGCTTTGTCGGAGGGTTTTTTCATTACTCTAGGTTTTGAGCGAGCAAAAATATAGTCTTTGAAGCCTGTTGCAATGTGAAGTGAATAGCGAATGTGAATTTCCAAAGTATGCTGGCTAAAGGTTAACGATGGTACTAATTATGAGATTGTGACCATCAGGATATCATATTCGTGGGATAAAAAAATTCAAAAACTTTGGAAAACGTGGATAATAGAAAATAAATAATAGAAGTGCAACATGATCCATTTGGTTTTGTGCTTTTTATTATTTTTCCTACATCTGCAATTTTTGTTTTTAGTTACAACTTTCACTATGAACATCCGATCATGAGATTTGTCAATACGCATAATTGATAGGATTTATTTAAACATTTTTTATAAAAAGTAATTTTTAGTTTTTTCCGAGTCCTTCATTAATTTTTGAGATTTTGCTGTTTTTTTTTTTTTATCAGTAAAGCTTAAACGTAGGCTTTTCTAGAATTTTTAAAAAGTTCTCGTTTAAGTTTTTATCGTATTAATATTTTCATGAATTCAAAAAATTTGAAAAACTAGGATGCTTAATATATTGTTATTTTGAAAATTTTTTCTCATTTGCCATTTTTCCTTTTTAGTTTGCGAATTTCACGTAAATTTATTATTTGAAGTTATATAGTAATTTACTATCGTTTGATCATCAACTAATTGAATAAGTCAAATGTTTTTTTTTTGCTCAAGTGTATTATAAATTCATTAAAAAATGTATTCAAAGTAAGAAACTCAATAATGTTCACTTATTTACTCATAAAAATATCATTATGATATTCGCTAGTGTTGAATTTGTAATGATTGTTACCAAGTTTTTCATGATAATAAATTTTTCATTTTTTTACATTCTACATAAATTTTCGAGGTTTTGTAGTTTTTCGTGATTTATTTTATCCCTAGTGACGTTGAAATGTGTAAATTTCTGGAATTTTTCACAAGTTGTTTAAAAATATAACCATTTCCAGTAACTTAAAAAATGTAAAAAAATTCATAAGATTTCCAATTTTCCATAAGTTTCTTAGGTAATAAGTTAAAAAATTGTACCTAAAAGTTTTAAAAAATTTCGAAATTTTTTACTGTCACCATAAAGATATATTAGTAAATAACTCGACAAATTTTAAAAATCTAGATGATGTTTTGTGATTTTTACAATTTTTTTTTCAATTGCAATTTTCTCTTTTCAGTCTCCGAGTTTTCCGTAATTAAATAATTTGGACTTATTTTAGTAATTTGCTATGGTGTAATAATCCACTGATTGAATGAGCGATAATTTAAATAAAAAATCCAATGCTATTATGAATTCAACAATAAATTTACTAATGTTCACTAATTTATTCATTAAGAATCCTATTACTATATTCGTCACAATGTTAAATTGGTAATGATTATAACAAATTTCTGCATTATAAAAAATTTTACTTTTTGCACATATATATAAAATTTCGACTTGTTGGTTTTTTTATGATTTATCTCTAGTAAGATTAAAATGCATGAATTTCTGCAATTTTTCACATTCTCGTATGCACATAAAAATTCGAGTTAACTTACTAATCACAGTAAAAAAATTCACAAGATTTAAAAATTTTTATAAGTTTTCTGAGAAAAAAACAAAGAGATTAAAAAATTATTAATAATATATTCATGAAAGATTTTCAAAATTACATACGATTCTAAAATTCAGTGAAATTTAAGAATTCAAGTAAGTGCCTTCGTATACTTGGTAACTTTAAAAGAGTAGGTTTTCATCATTTTTTTTTATTATTATTAATTACAGAATTTTCATCGTATGTCAGAATAGTTTATAGTAAATATTCAGTGACCTTATACTTTTATTCATAATATAATTTTTACGTATATTTTATCGTTAATAACATTTCTACTATCCTGTATAATTCTGTTATATTTTATTTTAAGTACACATAAGTACCTGATTTTTTATTTTAGTTTTTTTTTAATGAAATTTCTTTTATTAATTTTATATCATCATCATCAATATTTGCATCCACTAACAGATTCATAGTACAAACTATACGGTCACATTGAAAACATCAAAATAAAAAATATCTGATTGTCATTTTCTAAAAACAAAAAAATTGCACATAAACATCAGTTACTAAAATTGTTTATTTGTCGACGGTCAGTAAACACTCGATGATATCGTATGTTACGTGAAATCTAAGCACTCGATTATATGATAAGAGAAGATTGAAAATCGCGATAACTCAAGGATTTTCGCGTTTTTGAATCTTTCGGTGTTCGAGCCAAGTGACTCGAACGAGCGAGCGAGCGAGTCAAAAACCTCACTACCGCGCGTATTAAATATAGACGAACATTTCCACGTGCTTTTATTTTTACGAGACTCGAGAGTTTGGCGAATTTTCCATCTGCAACCGCTCACTTCGATATCTACGACATACATCATAAAACAGCACCAGCAACAATCGAATGATCATTATGAGAAATAACAACTCGTGAAACAACTCTTGCAATCTTTTATACAATTCAGCTAAACCAATTAAACGAAATAAAACGTACAAAAAAATTAAATTTCTTTTTTTAATTTATGATAATCGAATGCAAGCATTCATATTAATTAAGATTTATGAACAATAATTTATGGAAAGAAACGAATACATAAATATTAAATATTATACATACCAGCATCATTTTGTATAAATGCTGTACGTATTGTAATAAAATTAAATAGTCATAATTATTTTATAAAATTATTTCAACTTATAAAAAAAGTTGATTCCAAAATATTTGGAAAAGTTCTTAGATCCAAGAAGAATATTATTTTCCATTGTTATTGAAGTTTTTTTTTTTTTTTCTTAAGTTTCAGTATGTGGAGTGACATTTTTTGAACTTGAAGCATAATATACTATTTTCTATTAGTAAAAAAAATCAGTCACGATATACCAGAGAGAAAACCTGACATTTTTATTTTTTCTAGATTTATTGAAGAAATTACTGAAATTTTAGGTAATTTTTTTTTTTAATTTGAAATATTTCAAAACTTTTATTTCTCAACTTTCATTCCCAATTTTTCAAATTAGATCACGAAAAAACCTGGCAAAGTCATGAAATTTAAGTATTAAGAAACATTTAAAATGATTATCTTTTTTTTTCCTGCCTAATTTTAAGAGTTTTCATAACTTGAATCATAAAAAAAATTCAGAGAGTACAATGTATTTGAGTATAAACAATTTTATTTCTTTCAAGTTCCTGAAATTTTGAATTTTTGCCACAATTGAGAATTTTGATGAATGAGTTGAAAAAATCGATGAAATATTCTTGGATATTGTAAGTTTAAATGAACCGATTCATTTAATTTAAATATTGGCAGTAATAGCGACAATGTCACTGCTCTAGATTGTCTTTATTATTTCTAGCTGGCTCAGATTCAAGGATTGATAATTATTGTTAATGATGATCTAGACACTGATTCACTACATGACGCATCAATTCGAGTTTAATCGGTGTTTATTATTTTGCTTGTGCATAGCTACCTTTAATCATTGGAAAAAACCAGAACTACATATTGTTCGTTTAATATTCATAACAGGGCGAATGAAAAACTTGAATCAAGTTAATAAAATATGGAGAACGATGGAGGCTTTAAAATATTCATACGTTTGTACCGTCGACTTTCAACATTTCTATTTTTAAAAATTTAGCCTTTAGAGTTATTTCTTTGTTCCTTCTTTTATTTTTTATTTTTTGAATAAACTATCGAAGTCTATTTACAATATTTTCTCAGCATCATTTGGAATTTAAAAAAGTCTGTTTTTTTTTTTATAAATCACTAATAAATTTCAAAATATTTCAATTCCAATCTCGTCTGTTTTTCCCCATATGTTATTGTGAGCAAAATTCCGTAATCGAAGTTTTCAGGTCAAGATTGTCAAGAAACTCGGTTTTATTATAAAAATAGCAACAATTATTGTATTTGTAGTTTAATTTTTTATGAGAATCATCATAAATAATTTATAAACGAAGAATAAATCGTTTAGACAAATTAATTTTCGATATTTGCAAATTTATAAATTATTGAAATCCATTCACAATGCCATATTTTCTCAGCATCATTAAAATTTCGAAAAACTGAAATTTCCATTGCGATTCATAACGCCTACATACTTAAAAACTAGTGAATTTTTTTTTGATTTCTAAGTAAACATGTTTTTTGAACCAGTCTGAAATTTAGTGGTCGGTTGAAATAAACTTGAAAAATATCTGTTTTTTTTTTTTTCAGTGTTATAAAGCTTATTAAAGAAACTTTTTACAAGCAATTTCAAAATATTTAAATTTCAATTTCAGATGTTTTTCTTTACAGTGTGGTAAAAATGATATTTTCAAAATTTTCTGCTCAAGATTATCAAGGAACTGATTTTTATTACAGAAACAGACAAACATACAAAAAAAAAAAAAAAAAAAAAACAATTGTATGACGATGGTTTAATTTTTCATCAAAATCACTATATATTATTTATCAACCAAAAATTCATCACTGAAGCAAATTAGCTTTCTGCATTAATATTTTAGGAACAGGAAAACTCATTTGAAATATTATTTAAATCTCAAAAATTTATAACAATTGATAATTTTTATGTATCGAAAAAAAGAGTTTTCTCAGTAAGTATGTTATTTTGAACCAATCACTAACAAATTTTGTGGTAAATTGAAATAAACTAAAAAAAAACTCCATATTTTGGTTCAGTATTATCAAAGCTAATCAAAGGAAATGTCTTACAATAAATTTCAAAATATTTGAATTCTTCTTTTAGCTGTTTTTCTTCCAATTGTGGGAAAAATATCCATATAATAAAATAATAAACAAATAAAATAATACAAATTTTATGAAAAATAATAATAATAAGTAAAATGTAATAATAATAAATAATAAATTCAATGTAATAATAATAATAATAATAATAATAATAATAATAATAATTATTATTATTATTAAAATAATAAAATTTTATACAAATTTTCAGCTCAAAATTTTCATTTTTATTATAAACAAATTTTATTATAATAATTCAATTTTTCATTATAAAATCACTATCAATCATTTATCAATCAAAAATTCTTCACTCAAATGGATTAACTTTCTGTTTTCATAAATATTTATGGACCACGAAAATCCATTCACAATATTTTGTTACAACTCGAAAATTTGTTACAAATAATAAAATATCTGTATATTCAAAAAAAAGGCAATTTTCTTCTGATTTCTCAATAAATGGTTTTTTGGACCAATCACTATCAAATTTTGCAGATGATTGACATTAACTTGAAAAAAATCATCACGTTTTTGTTTAATGCTTTCAAAATTAATAAGAAATTCGTCACCATACATTGTAAAATATTTAAATTACAATCCAACTGTTTTTCTTTCCACTGTGGGAAAAATGGTGCTATGCTCAAGATTGTCAAACAACTCATTTTTATTACAAAGAAAAAAAAGAGAAACAATTTTATTTTGATACTTCATTTATTATTAAAATCACTGTAAATCATTCATTAAGAAAAAATTCATCACTCGAACAGATTAATTTTATGTATTCACATATACTTCAAGACCATAAAAACTTATTTACAATATTTTCTTACAACTTAAAAATTTGTTACAAATAATAAAATTTCTGTATACTCAAAAGAGTAAATTTTCTTCTGATTTCTCAGTAAATATATTTTTTGGGACCAATCACCATCAACTTTGGCAAATGATTGACATTAACTTGAAAAAAATCTCCACGTTTTTGTTCAGTGTTTTCAAAGTTAGTATAAGAAATTTTCCACCATAAATTTCAAAACTGTTTTTCTTCCCACTGAGGGGAAAATGCTGCTATGCTCAAGATTGTCAAACAACTGATTTTTATTACAAAAAAATAAATAAATAATATTTTTTTGATACTTCACTTTTTATCAAAACTACTGTAAATCATTCATTAACAAAAATTCATCACTCGAACAAATAAATTTCATCTATTCATATATACTTCAAGACCATAAAAACTCATTTACAATATTTTCTTACAACTCAAAAATGTTTTTTCTGATTTCTCAGTTAATATGTTTTTTGGGACCTATCCTCTAGTAAGTTTGAACCTTATAAAAACCTTATAAGAAACTGAAACTTCTTATAAAGAATTGAGCAAAAAATTTTTGTAATGTTTTTTTCTTATAAGATTTTATCAAATACATTCTTATAAGAAATTGAATTCTTGTAAAAAGTTACATTCTCTTACAAGGTTTTCATTAGTTTTTATAAGGTTCAAAATCACTAGGGTAACCATCAGCTTGACAAAAAAATCCCCATGTTTTCATACAGTGTCATCAAACCTAGTCAAGGAAAAAGAATAAATAAATAAGCGCTCCCTCGTCTCGTCATCCAAACTCTTTAGCTTCTTTCATGATAGCCTTTTCTCTCTCTGTCTCCCTGGCTCTTGGAAAGTATAAGACTAAGAATAAGCGAGTGGCGGCGGCGACAGCAGCATTGGTCGAGAGCCGCCACAACCATGGACAGCGGCCCATATTTGGCAATGAGGCGCTATTGCTAGCAATCCTTGCAATTCTACTATTCATAAAACTACATCCAACTTTTCATGAAAAACTACAATTACTCCATTCCTACTCGCGCGCACCAAATCTGCCACTATTATCTCATCGACGAGAAACTTACATCAAACCCAAGAGTCTAATTTAATGAAGAAACAACACCTTACCTTTCAATAAATTATTGTACAAAAATGTCACTTGTCGGATAAAATAATTCAAAATAAGTATCAAAAACTTGTATAATTCACGAATGGTTCTGAAACTGCTAACGTGCTCTTTCAATTTTATAAAAATTCTACTAACTGGGAGCTTCCATAAATAATGTCAAGGCCTGGAGGGTCAGCTTATTATAATCTAGGATTTTCTCTCGGTAACTTGGAAATGCCAAGATTAAAAATTCTGCTTCTAAAACATTTTTTTCTTCAATATGAAATAATTTGGATAAGAATTTGGTCCAAAATTTGTTTTCAAATTTAAAGAGAAATGATAATTAGTATGCCAATTCGAACAAACGTGGAATCAAAGAATTTATCGATTCACGAATCTTCATTTAAACTTTTAAGACTTTAACAGATTTTTTTGATTTGGTACTAAAAATTTTTTCATCATAATTCGTACATATTTTACATCATTTGAACTTGAAATCACAATATTTGGAACTAAAAAAACTATGAAAAAAGTTTAGAGACATAAACAAAATACCAATTCCTTATCTCTGACAATAAAGAAAATCAAAAAATCACTCGATGATTGCAAAAAATTTATAAAATCTAATCAATTGTTGAGAATGGCTCATTTTTTATCAAAACAAGAATAAATTATCTAAAAAAAAATTTCTCCTGCAAAAAAAAAAAAAAAATTCCCAATACATTTGTTAAAAGATCTCATGAATTTTCTTCTTTTTAATAATTACTTCAAATAATTTTAATGACATACTTTCATGGATCACAAAATGATCCATTTACTATTAACTATTAAAACATTTACTATGGGAATGAATACCTCACTTTCAAGAAGTGGTATTGGAAAAATTTGGTAATTCAACACTGACCAAGAAGCCTTGAGAAAAAGACATGTGTAATAACATTCGGGTAGCATCCCTCAAGCAGTGTTACGTAATTCTTCAACGACCCTTAGCATATTAGCTGAGCTATTTTTCAAATGATTTTGCTGCAACGCCTTTCCAGGTGTGTCTCACTGCAGCAGCAGCAGAAAAGGCAGGTGTGGTCTAATCACTTGAATAATCAATCATGTATAGATATGCAGGGGCGGATCCATCGAAGAAAAGCGAAACAATTTCCTTCCAAAAAGCTAAGAACATTCTTAAAATCTCCCAAGACCAGCCAGTTTTTTTATTTTTCAATAATTAATAAACTTGTATACTTTGTTCAAATTCCATAAATGTAATTTTTAACAGATTCAAGTTTTGAGAAACTTCAAGAACGTTTTCATTTTTTCAAGATATTAAATTTGTTCCTGCTGCTCATGTACATTTTTTTCTAGGGGTGTGTCATGAAAAAAAATATGAGAAAAACTATTCTGTAAAATCATTGACAGAAGGCAACATTTTTTACAGTATGAAAACTTTTGAAAATCCTTAGATTTAAAAATAATCAGACGAAAAACTTCAAATATTACAGTTAATTGAGGGTAAATATGTTTATAATAAAATTATTGCTTAATGGTTGTCCTAAAAATGTGTAGGGTATTTTTTGTGTTCTGAGTGAATGCTGACTTTATGCCATTTACATGAAATGCGAGGAAAGACGACTGCATATGCCCACGTTCTCAGCCTTGCAACAATAATTGCGATCTCATCATTCTGCTCTCTACTGCATTGCTCCCTTAATTAAGTTACTCATTTCTGGGGTCGAGGAGCAATTGAGTCACTTTTTTCCTCATTTCCAGCATTTTCAATTCGCACATTCAATAACATCGCATTGCCAGATGGCCCAAGTGAAAAACCAGGATATTTTTTTACTCCTTTCTATTCCCTTTTCATACAAAATTATATTTTCGAACATATTCTCAGTCCATTTCATGTTACTAAGTATCATAAAATAGTAAAATATCACAAATATTCAGATTAGGTTTTTCTTTTTTGGGTATGAATTTTTTACAGCATTTATCTATCTAAATCGATGAGACACGTACATTTTTTTTTGCTTGGTAGGAAATTTTTGAAATATGTCTCGGCTAAAAAATTAATTTTTCTTAATTGCAATTCGTTCACTTTTCCTTATACTTGATTCAACACTCAGCTAAAAATTGTCAGTCAAAACTCAGTCAAAAACCAAACTATTAATTAATACTAAAATTATTGAAAAAAAATTTCCCTGGAATCGTGACAACTATAAAAAATTGAAAAATTTTTTGCTTTGACCTCATCATTTTTTTAATATTTTTTTTTGAAATTTAGTTGAATAAAAAACTTTTTGTATTAATATCTATTACTAAAGATTCCCTTTCTGGGAACTATGATTTTTTATCGCCGAAGTGGCATTTTTGTGGTTTTTTCATACTTTAGTCTTCCAAAATTATATGATATCGACAGAAATAGTTTGATCATAAAATATTTTGCGAACGTTTATTGTGAATGATTTACTGTCGAAAACGAAAAAAAACGGAACTCAGTAAATTTTCGAAATTCCTTTGATAAATGTGAAAAAAATATAAGAATTTTTCACTCGAAAGTTGTTATATTGCGTGAGTTTATTTAAGAACAATATTTTGCCAATTATTATGTATGTACCAACGAATTTCGAAAGCGACAAATGTTATTTTATTTTTGAACATTTATGATGTGCTGAAATTATAGTTAAATTTATTTTCGTTAAAATTCTACAATTGCAACAAAAAATTCATTTGAAAAACTGTGAAAATTGCACTTCTACTTTATTGAAATTGTAGCTCCCAAACAACGAATTTTGGCTAATAGAAAATAATACTAAATTTTTTTTATTTAACTAACTTGTTATTCAAAAAATGAAGGAAAAAAATAATGCAATGTGAGAAATTTTTAGTTTCAAGTTTTTTGATTTTTTTTGTAAAAATCATAAGCGAAAAATGATTTTCCTCAAAAAATGAAGTTGAGGATTTTTATTCAAGAATGAAATTTCATCTACATAATTAAAAAATGATTAAATTCAGACAACTTTTGGCTGGCTTATTAAATTTTAAGTATTGAAATATGTGGCGATGAAGGAAAATGAATCAAATATTATAAGGAGGACAATTACATTATTTACATATTATATAAATAAAAATTTAAAAGAAAATGAAGTTTCTAGCTGCTATTTGCAAAATTCTCTATGACAAAACAACTGCAATTCAAGGAAAAATGAAAAATACCTGTCACATCAATTTTGATGGAAATATTGAAAAAAAATTTCCATACAAAATACCCAAACTGAATGACATGGATGATTTGGAATGCGATGAATTCACATATCATTAAATGTTCATTTAACTAGAAATCCAAATTATAACACTGTCAAGACTTTTTTGTTATATGAATATAATTCAAAACTTTTTATATACAATATAATAAAGAAAAAAATCTAGACAATGTTATTTCGATGGCATTTCAATGAACAATGTAAATTTGAGTCGATTGTGTGATAAGGACTTTCTACAAGAGAGTAAAAAAGTCAGAATTAAATACGGAATTATTTGACTTGGAAAATGAAACATTATCTATTATTTATTTAACCAACAACGGATTGATAAAAATAAATTATATATGTTTCTGAAGTTCCAAATGTTTAGAAATAAACTAAAACAAAAAAATTGTCTGTATCATCTCTCATAATTAGAGTAAGATTGAAATAAATATTACTAATATTAGTACAATAATATTAATAAATTATAGTTAAAATATAAAATACGAGAAATTATTGATATTAAACAAGTATAATATTGCTCACTATTTTACACTTTTATCTTGAGAAAAATGGAAAACTATTTTTTTTATTTTTATTTTCATCTATTTCATAACCGTTCAGAACTTATAGCACATTGTAATATTCATTTCAAAATATTAATCTACAATATAGTACCTAGTTTAAAGAAATTTTTTTCAGTTAGATGGGTGCAATTAAGACAGCAATTATAAATTACATTATCTTGTTAAAAATTGTAGTTTTTAACTAGAATTTTTTTAGGAAAAAAATAAAATTTTTTTTTTCCTGTTAGAAAAGATAGTGTCTATTCCAACTCACTGGTTAATTTTACTTGGGTTAGGTTTTTTTTTTAGAAATACTTGCTTTAGTTTTGGATTTAGAATTTGAATCACGAGTGACACGAGTGAGTACGAATAGACACTCCTTTTAAAATATTCTTTAAAATTGGCAATGCAGAAAATATGAAAATCTTGAACATTCTATTTAATTTTTATATTATAATATATTCAATCTTAATATATTAAAATTTTTATATGTATTTTTAACGTATTATAAGCAGTGAAATACTCTGAATGCTAAATGTCAAATCAAGCAATGACAGTTATCCGAAAGTGATTTGTGTGACTTATTTTTTTTGAAAAACTAAACACTAGAAATACGTTTGGTGAATTAAAACTAAATTTTAAATATTTAATTTGCAGTCTGGTAAAGTTGTAGAAAAATTCCCTTATTCCGCCTTGAATTATGCACAAAAATAAACTTAATACTTAATTTAGCAAACATATTCTTTCGAGTTGAAATGACAAACTAAAATTTTTTCAGAAACATTTGCTTATTTTTGTTTACATGCTCATACCTTAATACATTCAAATTTTTTTTTTTTTAATTGAACAATTTAGCATTCTAAATAAAAAAAATGACTTACCAAAGAATTTTTAATCCTGTCTTCTCGCTGTATCGCGTTGCTGGTATTGCTACCAGCAATCAAAAAGGATCACACCAGTTCCTTCAATAGTTGCAGCAATCCAAACTTATACACAAATCAATTTTCTAATTAATTATTTAAAACATTTCATTGTTTATTTACCAATTATGAGATGCCTTACACAAACTTTTCAAAATTCAAACCACCTTACAATAACTTCCCCTAAATAAAAAAAAAAAAATTTCTAAAAATACAAACTAATTCTCTTTCCCTAACTCAGAACCTTCCCTCAATTTTCCTTTAATTTCCCTTTTCATATCTTCCTGTTTCTCTTTATTTTCCAATTCCTTTCTAACATTTTTCTCTTTCTCGATATCCTGAATCTTTTCTTTCCTCCCCTCCAGTTTTTTCTCCAACGACAAACTTTTACTTATTTCACGATTACGCTCTTTTTTAGCTTTTCTAAACTGCTCGTCCTTTCTTCGTTTGTCCCTCGCGAGACGTTTCGAATTGAACATTTTGGGCTATGCGAAAAATCACGGATACCTGAATTCTCAATCGACGATTTTTCTGTTGTGTTTCGCTTGCACTGATGCACACTGCACGGGTAAACACGTAAGAAGAACACCGCAAAAACCGATGGTGTTGTTATTTCTCAGTTTCGACGTCAAGGACGAGCAACGAAAAGGAGAGTGGCCATTGCGGCGTGCCGGATTATTACTCCTGATGATGGCTAATTCGAGCAATTGTAGTCGTAGAACGTTGACCTCCCCGCGCCCCTCCCCCCCCCCCACCCCCTCGACATTCGCACTCGTCCGAATTTCTTGAATTGGACAATATTCGCGTTTTCCCGTTACCGCACCGCGCGTATTTGATTGCGTTTACGTTACCGAATGATTCTCATTACGAGCGAGACTTGCGCTTGCACTCGCACGCATGACAACGGCGGTTGCAGATTGTCAATAATGCATTTTATGCACGGTTGACTCGAGCCGTTTCACAGGAAAGAAAAACACTGATCCGTACAACTGCAAGCGCGTTGCTCTACTATCGCTTTTAATAGCTAATTCAATTCTCGAGCGATGCTATGACGAGTACTCAAGAATTTCAGGATGGGGGAATAAATTATATACATATTCTACTTTATTTAAGTGTTTGTTTTTTATAAAATCATTGTTCGTTTATTTGAGTGTTGTTTTCGTTGCAATTTTGAAGAATTGACGAAAACAAACATCGATTTTGCATGTTTTTGTTTTTTGTTTGGGGGTGTGAGTACCGTGAGTACCCCCAAAACTCACTAAACTTATAAGTGAGTCACCTAGTTCTATAAATCGGCGATTTATTTAAATTTATTATTCTGAATGGGATTTTTTTACATTGGAATATAATGTTTGCTCAGTTTCAGGGTATATTTTTTATTTCTAATTATCAGAAATAAAAAAAATGACGTATTCAAAAATTGTAATTCTTATTATATTATTCATGATAACTCATTCGAAATTTTCGCAAACTTTATAAGTTACGCCACTATCCATCACAATCGATCACAATATTTACAATATACATAACAACATCACATGACACATAAAAAAAAAATAAATTTGGGACTTTATTATTGTTTTTGATATTTGACAGTTGAAAAGAAATCTTTAAAGATCAAAGAACGCACACATCGCCGCCCTAGGTATGTTTATCACCTGTCATTTTTTTCTTTTTACTGCATACGTCAAGATTAATCGCGTATTGCATGCAATACACTGGTGCGCAACATTTATTCTGAATAGATAGTAGTACTTGGCAAGCAACAATTTCATCTCGCATTGCGCGTCATTGTTGTCGTCATTTATTATCTCGAGTAATTTGCAAAACCCAGTTTCGAAAACATTTTGAAATTATTAAATTATTTATATTTTTGATCGACAGAGACTGAAAAAATAACAAAGAAGGGTTGCAGAGGTAGTAAGTGCAGAAAAATAAAAAATATTTGATAATGGCGAGTGATGTGCTGATAACAAGTCTCCCGAATGAATTGCTGGAGTACATTATGGAGGCGGGCAGTCTGGGAATGCGGGATACATTGAACTTTGGCTTCACCTCCAAGCACCTGCATCGAATCATCACTGGCAGCAACCGTCTATGGAAGACCAAGTTTTTCCAAAGGTTCGCTTGTTTCTTCATTTGATATAATGTATAGATATGTATTTTCTTCGAAGGGAGCAACAAATTCATACTTTTTGACTGTAATCCCAAAAAATAAATATGTATGCAAATTTTCATGGTTCTACGATGAAAATGAACAAAAAGTAATCCGCGCCCATGTGATAGTTTACAAAAATTAAATACATTATATCAACTATTTCAAACAGTAAAAAATTTCGAAGAAAAAAGCATTTATTTCGCACAGTTGAACACAAAATGTTGTATCCATTTTCCCCTGAAGCCTCGATTCTAAACAATTAATAAGTTATAAACTCATACATTATAAGGTTTTTACATTTCAGATGGCCAGACTTAAAGGAGTATTACCAAGAAGAACTCGCAGCAGGGAACAAAGACATATTACAGTTAAACTGGTTTGAGGAAACGCGCGCCTCCTACTCCACCATCAAGGAAATGATGGGGCTGCTGTCAAGCACGTCTGCCAAGAATCAGAGTCACCAGGAACTCTCCAGCGAGCACTTGAGCGACTTTGACCGCTTTCTTTTACCTTTTTCATCTACTGCTGCACCTGACGCCACCCAAAACCAAAAACAAGCCAACCATATCATGGCTTACAATGTTGTTGTCAACGAGCTCATTCGCCTCATTGCTTTACCACCTGAGTAAGCTCAATTACTCAACAGTCATAAAATTATAAAATTATCTACCAATTACATCGTTTGCATCATTCTACTACTACAATTGAAACTGGATTTAGTGACATGGAAGAAATAAAAAATTTGGTTCCTTTTCAGGCAAAGCAACTTGACACACAAGTACTACGCGCAGAAGGTAGTAAGATATTTGCGGCAGAAGAAGTTAGAAGACGAGTGGAGACGGAGGTTTTGTGTTGAAGAGGAAGAAGAAAACATAACACTGGAAAAGGGGGCGGTCTTGGTGTCCCAATGGAGTCAGCCAGAAATAGAGGTATCGTATGAGAAGGTTTCGGCAGGTTTGGATGACATAGCTCGCCAAGCTATGAAGCATCTTTCATCGACATCCTCGAGGCAGGAGCAGCACCATCACCACTACTTGTCACACTCAAATCGGCATCCTTTATTAGAAGCCAGCGCTGAGCAGCTTGAGTTATTCAAGCGCAAAAACCTCAGCGACAATCAGTGGAGCCCAGCCGAGTGTCGCGAGGTCCTCGCTGCACTTTCCCACGTGCTGTTCGAAAAGGACATCTCCTTCAAGTCCGACAATAATTCATACTTCTCTTCTCAAAATTCTTTCATTGATCGGGTTTGTTGGACTATTTTTTTTAGCCTACTCAGTAAACACCCTCAATTAATAAATGTTTCAATACCAATGCAGGTGTTGGAGAGTAAACACGGTGCGCCCATCATCCTCATAGTCATCGTTGAGAGCGTAGCTCGCCGTCTGGGTGTCAAGTGCGAGCCTATAAGCTTGCCAGCGCACTTTTTGCTTCGCTGGAGAGAGAAATAGTCAGTCTCCTTATTCATTGTTACTTTTAAACTACAACGGCCGTTCGCTGATAAAGTTTTTACTTCTTTCAAACAGCAATGACGACCAGCATCGAGGCGAGAGCTACTACATTGACATTTTCGATGGAGGTAAGTTGATCACCAAGAAGGACTGTCCTAGAGTCGGCAGCGGTGATCTGAGATGCCCTCTTGAGGCAAATAACAGAGCCATTCACAAGGCTGCCACAGTCGTCCAGGTTAGTTACAGCACCAGACTCAACCCAAAATAATGACCTCTATTGACTGAAAGGACGAGAGAGTTTATGGAATTGTTGAATTAGGTCGTTGAGCGAATCGCAGTGAGCCTAGAGATGGCAGGTCGACAGCGCACGCACTTGAATGGCCGAGCAACTAGGCTGCGCTCGGCTCTTGAACTTCTGCACATGGTGCAGCCTTACGACACCAACGTCATTCTGCATCTTGCACGCTTCTACATTCTGCACCAGATGGACCCCACCGAACTTATAGCTGTCCTCAATGACCTTCTAAATGTTGTTACTCTTATTGTTTGTTTACTCACATGCAAGGACGTAGGCAGAAAATAATTGTCAATGAGTGTTTTGATGCAAATGTATTTGGCTGCGCCCCTGCCAAGCCACGAAATCCACATTTCACCCTTCAACTTTTTCTCTTAGGAACCAATGATGATGCCTCAGCACGGACCTGCCAATCAAATTTTGCAGATGCTGACAGACTACGCTCAACACATACCGTCTTATCAAGTAATTGTTTATCTTAGCTATAGAATTAAATTACAATATGTATGTTATCTACATGGATTTTGTGGATGTACCAGCAGCAGCATCAAAGAGTGAAAAGGCGCACGAGCCAAATTGAGTACGCAGTGGGCCTGATAATGTTGCACCGACAGTACAACTACTCCTGCGTGATAACGGGCTGGGATGAGAGCTGCAAGGCCGCAGCTCGATGGATGGATGATATGAATGTCGAGGAGTTGGCTGGTGGTCGCCATCAGCCCTTCTACCATGTTTTCGCTGACGACGGCTCCATGCGATACGCCGCTCAAGGTATAAAATTCAATTTAATCAATGTTATAAGAAAATAAACATTTTCATTGTCTTTTAACCTCGGATTGTATCACAGAGAACTTGTTGATGCACACGGCGCCTAAATTGATAAACCATGGCGAGGTTGGACGATACTTTTGCAAATTCAACAAGACTCATTACATTCCCAACGAAGAAAAGGCCAAGGAATATCCAGATGACGCGTCCGCCCGGGACGAACTTGTCCGTCAAACATTTTACCCTTTTTGCCAGTGAAATTCCCGATTCTGAAACTAGACTCTTTTCTATTTCTGATTAAGTTGCGCCAAGCGCAGCTACTGTCATGCTCAAAGTCAAATTAGAAGAAAGCAACTAAAAAACGACAGTATTACATGAGGAATGAATGTTAATTTTACTCAATCTCAGTTGATTGTATACGCTTATTCTTTAATCATGCTTAAATAGCTATAGACGCGTATGATGGGCCAAATTTGTTATTGCGTGATCAAAAGCTGGGTATTAACAATCCCTTGTGGATACTTCTGGTACTGTCAATAAAACTTGAGTTGAATTTTGTATACCTTCAATCGAACCAAAATTGTTGACAATCGATCCATTGTTTGGCTCGAGATGGTTTTTAGTTCTAGACGGACTTTACCTACATCACCGTTGATATGTATGTATGCATAGTCAAATGACATGAAATCGTGTATAGGAACACATATGTAAACGAAAAACTGTTCTTTTTTGCATCATTTTTGTCACACTCAATGTACCATTGAATAATTATGTGTATAGGTCAAAAGTTGAGAGCCAATTGATATTCCTGATCACCAGTAACTAAAAAAAAAAAAACAGCATTGGTGTAGTAAAAACTTTCTGGTAATATGACAAAAATCTTTATTTACTGATTATGAATAAGAGGACGCTTAACTGGAACTAGAATCTTTAGAACAAAAAATAAGACGAAAGTATGTAACTCAATGATGTAACAAAATTAAGGTACCTAAGCATTACCACCAATTGAATTTCGTAAACTTAATACATGTTAAGCAAATTTATACGTTCAACTTTTAATTCAAACTTTGAAAAGAACTTAATTATCGTCATATAAAAACGAAGAAATGGCGCTCAGCCACAATAATGCCTTGGTGTCATATCTTTGTACATTTACTGGTGAATCTTCTCATTGTCCAAGAGCCAAGTTTGGATGGCTTGCTGGGACTTGTCCGAGCACCAATGCTCGACCAACATTTTCGATTCCAGCTCCAAGGCTTCGTCCAGTTTCTGGCGCAGATTTCCGCGTAGCAGTGACTTCGTTGCTTCCATCGACTTGGAACAAACGAAGCAAAAATCAATCACCTCCTCGGTTTCAACATTATACAATAAAAATCATGTCACATACAACTAAAAAATTCATTGAAATAAACAATTTGGGTCATTCGATTTCAAATCATCCAGGTAATTCAGGTTGATTTTTTTCATCCTTGCCATGCAAATTTTTCAATAAATGAAACATGCTCCACAATATAATTATAAAATGAAAAATAATAGACAAATTACATGAACTCCAGCCCAAAACAAAGTCAACAATAATTAATCGTCTTCAACTTGTACTTTGTAATAAAAAGCGCGTGAAAGTGAATAAAGGTGGGCGTTAATTGAATATGAACAAAAATAGTCACGCAATGTATCTGTCACTCAGCGTCGCTTTTGCTTTTGTAAGAAAATGCAGATGAACGCTGCGATGACGCGAGTGGGCGAAAAAAAAATCCAGAAAAAAGGCAAGAAGAGTATCGAGTCTCAAATAGATGGGAGATTCGGTGCTCGTATCATCTCCAGTTTTTCACATTGGCAATGTTGGTGGGAAGTAATAAAATTGCCATTTTTTTACTAATCGTCAGCGTTGAAAAAAATAGTGGCAGTGGCAACAAGTATGTTGAAATCAAGAGCAAACCGAATGGAATAGTCTTCAAGTATCCCAAAGGAGTGAGTAGGAAAACAATATGTGACAGCCATAAACTCTTGATGGAGGTTCAAAAAACGCGAACAAGACCTACATAGTTTTATCGTGACATAGGTTGAGGGAGAAAAAGGCTTAGGATTGTGCAAAAAAAGCGAGGCATGCAGTGTGGTGCACGACCGTTTTTGGATGGCGCCACTCGCGGAACGATTATGTCGCTGCCAGAATGGCCTTGAGTGCCCTTGGCAATGGGATCGACACAGACCTTCCGCAACAATGACAAGTGGAAACGACACAAAAACTTCTCTTCCCATTGTCCACGTCAACAACCGATCCGTTCTTCAGGTACTGTCATTCTGATTCAACTTCCAAAAATATTTTAGCATTACTCAGAAATTGTGACCTTGAAAAATGTCGTTTGTTCCATGAGAAAGCAATGTGAGGTAGACAAAAGTAGAAAAGCTTGCACACGCAGACAATCTGCCATTGTGATTCGAGGCCAAGGCCGAGTTGACGGCAACAAAAGCCACGTGATTGCACGCAAAGTCTTATTGAAATGTGACTGTCCCCAAACGCACTACTGGAAGCTTAAGAAAGTTGTCCAGAAGAAAAACGATAAACTCATGCAAGTTTTTCGATGTGTCAAGGTATGAGGCATGATTAATCTGGGTTAATGTGAAAAACTACATGTGTAACCATTTAAACAATGCTGTTTCAGCAAAAGAGATGCAACAGTTTAGACTTTTGCGGGTTTGTTCGAGCTGACTTGTACTCGACCTATTATCGATGCAGCTGCCCTGAAGAACATTTGTGCATCTATGATAACAAGACACTCGAGCATGTTCACGAACTCGTTTATTCGGGGCCTGCCTATCGTTCTCATTGCTACCCTTTTCATCATTCCACACTTTAGGTTAAATGATGATTGTAAGATAAAAAAAAGAGAGAGGGGGCCACTAAAAAGTCTAATCATACCTGGAGCGAATAATTGCTCATAGCCTTGATGGATGGCAGCAACTCGACCTGAAACCTGTCTGGTAACAGAATTCTTGTGACCAAACCAGCGGTCAAAGCTTCATTGGCTGTCATTGTTCGTCCACCCAGAAGTAATTCGTTTGCCTGAAATTTTAGGAGAATCGCATTGAGAGCATTACTAAAACATTTTAGAATATAAAGTTATGACTTTTCCATATTTTATAATTATTTTATAACGCCTTTGAATAAAAAAGAAGAAAAAGACACGGAGTGATACTTTTATTATCAATTATTGAATGCGTCAGGAAATTTTATACTTTTACATACGTTTTTCGTAAAAAAATAAGCCTTACTTACATGTGACTTGAAAATGAAAAAGTTTCAACATTTTTAAAAAACTTGATTCATAAAATGTTCAAGGTATCAAATTTTTCACGTCTTGTAAATTGTCAAAATATCACAGGGTGGAAATTTCCAGAACCAATGAAAACTTTGCCAAATTTGTCACAAATCTCACGACTTACATACAAACTGTTCAATCTGTTCAAAAGCATGGCCAAAAACTTTCAAAAAATATTGGAAATCATCATTAATATTTAAATTATTATAAATTCAAGTCTTATACTTTTTCATAACATCAAAATTGTTCAACTGTCAAAAATACTCAACAGCCAAAACTTTTAAATCTTGCGAATTGTCAAAATATCAGAGCCTGAGAAACTATCAAAATGGATCGAAAAACTGTCAACTTTGTCAAAAATTTTTAAACTGTCAATGTTAAAATACAAATTGTAAAAGTTGGGCAAAAAACTGTTTGAAAAATAATGGCTGCTAAAAACTATAAAAACTGTATTAAAAAATTATTAAAAACTCTTAAAAAACTGTCGAAACTGTTCAACTTTAGAAATAGTTAAAAATATTCAGCAGTAAAAACTTTCATATTATAAACTGTCAAAATGTAGGAGTTAAAAAAATTTGATGAATTTTTCAAAAATTAAAAAACTGTCAATCTTTACATACTAACTGTAAAAAACTGTTTAAAATATAATCGTTGTTGAAAGCTATGAAAACCATATTTAAAAGAATACATCAAAAACGGAATTAAATACATTTTCGAAAAGCTACCATTGCAATAAAGAGAATTTCAAATTTTACGATTTCTGACATAAAAACTACATCAAACAATTTTTGAATAGCTGCAAAATTTCAAATTTTCCATCAAACAATTAAAAAATTTAAAAAATTGAATGTTTGAGTTATGAAATTATGATTTAGACTTTTTATTTAAAAAAAATACACCTCACCAATATTGATTATTCAAGTATCAATTATTTCAATTTTTAAATGTCATACATCTTTTATTGATAATTTTTTTTTTCATTATATTGACTGCAAAATAAAAGTCAAAATAAAACCAAGAAAAAAAGTTATGGCTATGGATTCAGTTATTGAAAAAATATCAAAAATGTCTTAAATTCAAGAATACCACAACTTTGAAATTATTAATTAGTATTACTATCATTCATTATCCATTTTCAAAATATTAGCTAGTTACCATTACGAAACAAAAACATTAATAAATGTCAGAGCTAGAAATCATGAAAAAGTTTGCAAGAATAGAATTAAATAACTGTACATGTGAAAGTATTTTCATGTAAATAAAAAAAAATGATCAAGGCTGCCACATATAATTTGCGTGTGAAGGAGTATGAGTTAAAAATATAAATAACTCACGAAAAGAGAGCCAAGGTTGAGGGCGCACGATAAGACAGAGGCGCCTTCTGCAACTTGGGCAAGCTGGCCACACGGGGTGCTGAAGGTGGCCTTTTCACTAGCAATAACAAGATCAAAAAGAGGCAGCATGGTGACGCCAAGACCAACTGCGGCTCCTTGCACTGCAGCCACAATGGGCTTGTTAAACGATGCCAGACTCTCGATCAAATCTCTGCGAATAACAAAAAAACTATCGTTAATTCAACATTCAATATTTCGTGATTTCTTCCTCCACTTCAATTTACAAACGTATTGCTCCATTCAATATAAATACAATTAAGGAGCTGCCATGAGTAATGTAACAAACAAGGAGAGAAACGAATCAGGTTAAATTAAGTCGACTACTTACTTGACAGCTTTGGCCATTTCTTGGGCATACTTTCGTCGTTCTTCTTTATTCTCGTGCAGCAGACTCCCAATTTCGATGCCCTCGCAAAAACTCGTCCCAGTGGACGTCAAAATCACCACATGGCAATTTGAGTCATCCTTGAATTTTGACAGCACGTCGCAAAGCTCCTGCATCATCTGATTAAAGAAAAAAAAAAGAAAATATATTCATTACTGTTTATCTTAAAACCTTCCAATCATCATTAGAATGGTCCATAATTACATAAGAAATTCGTAACTTTGAAGTACAAATTCATTAAAAAGAATGTCACTGACCTGCACACTAAATGCATTTTTAAGTTTGGATGTTGAAGAGGTAGAGGACGGCGTGAGTATCAACTGCACTAATTTTTCATGACGCCGAATGCTGATGTCCTTGTAGCTGAATGAATCTTGGTCGTCGCTTTTCAGGATTTTGAATTCAGGCTCGAGTGATTTTTTCACTGATCCTGTTTGAAATACGAGGTATAACGTGAATATTTTCTTATTTGTACAAATCTCCCATACATTTAGAAAGAAACAAATTTCATAAATCAACAAATAATAACCTCGAGCTTGTCTAGTCGCTCTGATGGGCGCAGGCATTGGCTGGGAACTTGGAACAGTGGAGGACAAAGCCGTGGCAGCCTCAGCCAAGACAGTGGACAGCTCGTCCCGTTCCTTTTCCTCCTTTTCTTCCTCCTCCTCGGTGTCGGCATCCTCGCCATCGCTGCCATCCCCCTTTTTGGCTTTCACAACAGGACTAGCGCTGTTTTTCTTCTGAGCTTTCTGAGCCTTGCTCAATTTTCCCATACCTGTGGATCCCGGCTTTCTGCCCCTTCTCGGAGGACTTGGCACAACAGGGATACTGGCACTCACAGAAACTAGGCTCTTTTCTATTTTCTTCCCTGATGATCCTGCTGCCATTTTTTTGCCCTTTTTATTTTCCTCTCCCTCTTCCTGAAAATATTGGTATTACAGCAATATCAATAAAAAGTGCACCTTAACGATACCTTTCGTATTTATGTATATCATATAGTACTCTACGTGTAAAAAAAATTTTTAAGACAAGCCAACATTGCTATTTTTTTTTTTTTTTTTTCAAATTCTCATTCTCAATACCAAACTAGCCAGACTCATCATACAACTACACTGAGAGAAAAAATGAACTTCTCGATCATAATGTCCGCCGCGCGAGACATGGCTCCATCGACGCTTGAGAGCATGGATTCGATGCATCCTCTGCGCAGTCGCTTGATTTAGAAGCGTGTGTCGTGCTCGGGGGGGGGGGGGGGGGATACTTTCTAACGTTTGAAGGTCGTCACAGCGCGCGCTTCGGACGCGCGGAGCACTGTCATGCTCGAGAAGTTTACTTTTTCTCTGAGTTCACAATACAGAAAAAAATCCAGGAGCCACATACCTCGTGACCCAGCTTCTTCTGGACTTGACTGTGAAGATTGGCGTTTATAATTGCTGATTTCTTCCTCTTCTTCGCCAATATCACTGCGACGGGCTGTTTATCATCCTTGTTGGTGGATAGCCTCTTGTTGCCAGCAACGGGTCGTTTTGGCGACGATGACGTCGACGTCGCGGGTGAGGACACGGCGAACTCGTCACGGGCGAACTGCTGATTGCTGCTCAATGAAGATGCGCCCCCTTCACCGCTGCTGGTTCCTCCTTCCATGGCACCGCCGCCATCGTGCATGAAAATCCGAGGACTCCCAGGTGCGCTCGAGTACGAGCTCGTCGAGTGTCGTCGAATGATGACCGAGTCTTCGCCCGTGTTGGCAATCTTGGTCGTCAGGATTCCGTCATTGGCGCCTTTTGGCTTGGCTGGTTCGGACTGCCCTTCGACACCAGTCAAACTACTCAACGAGGAGGAACAACTGATGGCCGACAAGCGCTTCGGCCTTGCTTGCACTTTTTCCGCCGACTGCTGGAGCACTGCGTTGCGCACCATTTTCTTACGCTTGTTCCACTCGCGCTCGACTTTTTCCATGTCCATCACTTTTGTCTGGGATTTGGTTATAGGCACCAGACGCCGCTTCTTGTCAGTTTGTTCCACGTCGTACAGAAAGTTGACGATGCCCTCGTCCTGGTAATTTTTAGAAAAAATGATGATTATTATCATTTTAAAACAATCATGAAGAACTAGACAAAAGAAGAGATAACTTCTATGGTGGGAGTAGGACTTGTAAGTGAACAAAAATAATTATAGCCGAGATTTTAACTTGGTATTTAAAAAAAACGTACAATGAAGAGAAAATATTTTTTCCCAGGGTGTTGATTGCTTGGGGTGAAATGAAAGAAAGAAAAAACATAATGGAGTCTTTATAGAGCGACATGCACAAGGTGAGAGAAGAGAAATGTTTTTTGATAAGCTTGTAGGTTATAATTTTTTGAGCTGTGAAAATCCTTCAGCAGTTGTCTTGTGTTTTGACACATGACATTTCTCACACTCAAAATATTTTATCTACCAATGGCTGTGATTTACTGCAGTTGAAATAAATAGTAAGTTTGTATCATAGAACAAAATTTACTGCATTTTTGAAAAGCCGATTTTGCAGTTGAGAAAATTTCAAATTTAACAATTTCTGATGAAAAAATCGATCACAAAACATGTGAAAAATTAAATAATTCCAAACTTCGAACTGACACAATTAAAAAATTAAGCAATTAAAGAAATTTTCGTTTTGATAGGGACCGTAACTTAGGATTTAATATTGAAAAAATACTTGTCACTGATATCAAATAATTAAAAAAAAATTATTTCGAGTTTTAAGATCTCATAAATTACTTGAGGTAATTTTTTTTTATTGAATTCACTACAAAATGAAAGTCAGAAAGATGGGCGAGAGATAAAAAAATTTTAATAGTTATGGATTAAATCAATAATAGAAATCCCTAAATCAGACAAATTTATAATTTTGATATTTTGAATGAAAAAAATTTGGTAACTAAAAATATTTTGCATTGAAAAACTAAATTGACTGCATTTTTATAAATTTTTTTTAGTAAATAGAAAAATTTTATTTCTATCATTGCTATACCTCCTGTGTTTCTAATTCCATGAATTTTCGGTTAAGAATAAGTCATAAAATTTTCTGCAGGATAAAATTATTGAATAAAATTGACTAATATATGAATAGAAAATAGTAATACAAAGATTCAACCAATGAAAAGTATAAATGTTGGTTTCAAAAAGATTTGTGATCTGGATAGTTTAGATGAGGAGTTTCCAAAATTGTAAATTTTTATTTTTAGAATAAATAGTAAATTCTTTTGAAAAAAAAGAACCCGCTGCATTATTACCTATAATCGAAAAAAATTCTGAATTCACACTGTACTGCAGAATGTACACATGATTTGAAATAAATGTAAATTTTTGCTTGAACTATTTAAGAGTCAAACGAAAAACATTCTTAAAAAAAGATATGAAGATATTTAATTTCAAAAAATTATTCGATTAATATTATCAAGAAGAATGATGAATTGAAAAGGTAAATTTGTGTTGAAATAAATGAAATTTTAAATGATCACTGATCATAATTTAAATTTCAACAAAATTCACTCCAAACATCAAAATCACCAATTCTTTCTATTTTGAAATTTCTATTTTCCAAGAAATAAATCAACAACTATCACTATTTTCGATTATTTCATTTCGGGCCTTCCTTATTGAATCTTATTTGAGTAAATTCGATGAAAAAAATCAGCGTTAAAATTTCAAGAGGTAAAATACAAAGCAATTGAATTTCCAATCAATAACTAGAAATTTTTAAGTTCGTCAATACCAATTTACCTACTTTATCATTTTTTCAACCATACAATATAAGTTTATCAACGTATCATTAAATGCAGGGCGTCTCTGAATACAAAAAATACAATATCGAATCAAACTAAAAAATTTCAATCGACAAACAAATAAGTGTTTACCTGCAGGAGCTTCTCGACCTCGCTGATTTTCCCAGCCCTTGCCCTGGGCTTGGTCGTCTCTTTAACAGCAGGGGCCGCATTTTTGTTCTTCCCAATTTTTTTAGGCGACGGTGGAGTCAACGGCTTTTTCTTCTGTTGCTGTTTGGCCGTCGCGACTTGAGGCTTGTCTTTGGGCAATTTTGGTTGCTCTTCTTTTACAGGAGACTTGGCCACGACCTCAACAGCAGCGACATCTTCCTTGGGTTTATTCGGCGACGCGGTTTCATTTTTGTTCATCGATGCCCGGTTCTTCATTTTCTGCCTCTTCTGAGAAAAGCTCTGCTCGTGCTCACGTGCCTTTTCCGTGGGTTTACGCTTCCTACCGGATCTCAACTCTTCACCGGCACTCCTCCTACTATCACTGTCATCACAACTACTCTTAATTGCCTGAAGCTCGTCTTCCTTCGTTTCCATTTTCACCGGAGTCGATTCACGGCTCTGAATTTTAGCTTCTTCATCCGTTACCTTGCCTTTCTTGCTTTCCCCCTTGACCTTTTTGTCCTCTGCTTTCTTATAAACCTTTTTCTTCACCTCCTTTTCAGCAGATGTCTTGACGCGTTGCTGTTTCTTGGGTGAGTGACCAACAGGAAGTTCGTGCAACTGCTTCAACGCCATCTCTTTTTCCAAGGAGGGACTGAGCTTCGCATTGCGAGAACTTGCCTCACCTACTTCCTGCTTGTTCTCTTGTTTGATCTTTTCCATATGCGGTTGTTGCTGCTGCTGCTGGAGCTGGAGATCGTCTGACCAATCGGGTTCCACGTCGTCCCCTTCCAGTATCGCCAACAGCTCTTTGTGATCCTGGCTGCTGTTGGATTCAGGCTTGTTGGTTGCAGCCGCAGTGGCAGCGCCCAGCTTGTGCGATAACCTCTGTGACAGTTTCTTTATAAAGATCAAATCCGCGCCTCCCGGAGGATCGAGGTTCTTTTGCTTTTCGCGCAATCGTTCTTTCACTATTTCCTCCTCTTTTTTCACCAACGCTTGTTTCACCACGGGAGGTGCCAGTAAACGACCCTACAAGAATAATTTGTATCAATACTTATCTAGGCTTCTTACACTTCGGGTTTCAAATCTATGAGCTTAATGGAGAATGATTTTCTGCACCGCCTAGTTTCCGTTTATCAGATGTGCCTGAAGTTCCAAACGTTCAAAATTAAACGAAAAAAACTTATAAGTTAATACACGAGAAAAAACTTCTCTATCTGCTTTTGAACACTTTTTGATCGTAACACTAAACATGATGGCTCTCCAAAAAATATTTATCACGCTTCTTATCATAATAAAAAATCAAAAAATTCACATATTTTTTTACTTTCGTTCAATTTAAAACGTTTGGAACTTCGGGTACATTCTATCAGAAACACATTTATTTTCATCTGCTTTATTTACCGATTTTTAAATATGTATTAATTATTGAAATTTCAAGGGTAAAATAATATAAAATGTGATAGAGTAAAAGATGTGAAATCATATGTAACCGTAGAATTAGAAATATTCAATATCAACTTTGAAATTTTTACAGTTGAGTTCATCAACTTTAAAATTTTAACAGTTGAGTGAAAAACTGTAGCATAATTAAAGTTCGAAATTATTTATTCGAATAGCTCAAATTTTCAGTAAAAAAAGATATTTATTTCAAATTTTCATTTTCGAACACAGGAAAAAGAAATGGTACACCAATATTGTAGATACTAAATTTTCCATATTTTCGAAGTATCCCTGCAATTTTACTATACTACACACTTAATTTCACATGGAATATTATTATTAATGAATATCATTTATTTTTATGATCAAATTATTTACAATATATAACACAAATTCATATATATTATACATGGAAAACAAGAAAAATATCTTATATGAATTTAAAAATATTGTTATGAATTTAGAACTTCAATAAATTTATATTACGATTATTGTTTATTTATTATTGAAAATTTTTATATTAAAATATTGATATCAATATTAATATTCAAAAACATTATTATCATTGTTCATCTATTATGGTAATATAATCAAATAATTAATATATATATTATTCAATTTATTGATTAATATAATTATTATCACTATAAATATTTTATTAAAAAATGGGTACAAATATTGATCATATTTACTTATTATTTTATATTGTTTATTAATATTATTATATGCATTTATTTTATCAATGTGTACTATTTACATTTTATGAATTTATACTTCAATTAAGAGCGTTTGATAAATTTTTATTCAAAAATCGTAGGATTTATTAAAATTTATTTCTACTTCCATCATAAATCTCGATCTCTTGGAGCCATAATTGATACGCTGATAGCAAAAGCGAGCTAGCGACAATGTATTTTAAATATTCGCTTTTGCTATCAGTGTATCAATTACCCCTCAGGATAAGGAAAAATAAATTCTATTTTACAGCCAGTTACTCCAGCTTTTGGTCTTTTTTTCCAATCCTCATCAGGAGCAACAATTTGAAACCCATAATCAATTCTGATAACAATACAATTCACGTATAAACATTTAGAAAAAAAAACGACTTACAATATTATGATCCATCTCAATTCAATTAATCATTCACAAATTACAAATTCTTAGCGAAGGTTTCCAAGTACCACCTCACTAATTTAGAGAAACCTCGCACGTCGAGAAACAACAGTACAATGAATGAAATATCTTGTCAGGCACATTTATAAAGAACGAACCGATAAGATACCATATTAATTCATCCAAAACACCATCATAAACAAAACTCAAAAATTTTGTATCTTCCTCTCTATTTACAGTCCCATTAATCCCTTTAATGAAAATTATTTCTGAAATAGATCTCTTTTTAAAATCCGATTCCCTATCAAAAATACTCATATTCTCCCAATCAAACTCATGATTCCTCTCAATCTTACAATCCATCAAAACTGAATGATGACATATCGGCTTCTTGATGTTATTTTCCTGTTCCTTAATTCTCCTTTTTAAACATCTTTTGGTCTGTCCAACATAAACGCAATCACAGTGTTTACAATTAATCTTATATACTACATTCTGCTGATTCATTTTATCAAATTGATCTTTACCTTGTTTTATGATCTGACTGTTCAATCTACTGTCACTTTTATAAACAACATCAAAGTTATCTTTCCTCAGTAAACTCTCCAAATTCCTTTTTCCTATTTTTTCAATATATGATGTCGAAACATAAATTGTGACACATAATATTGTAACTAGTTTTTTTTCTGATTGTTTCTATGTGAATTGCACAAGATTGTATTGTTATTAATATTGATTATGGGTTAAAAATTGTCATCTCCTGATGAGAGTCAAATAAAAAGACCGAAATCTTGAGTACTGACTGTGAAATGGCTCTAAGAGATCGAAATTTATGATAATTTCTATTAATAATTTGTGCATTTATCAACTTCAAATATTCAGAAATATCACTCAGATCTTACCTTGATGCCTGGTTTGATGTTTTGCTCTGATCCCACAGGTTTACTCATACGTTTTTCTTGCTTTATAGAGGCCACTATCTCCGCGCACGATTTGTTTTTCGCCGCGTCCTTTGACGATGACTGGGGCGTTGACGTCAGTATCTTCTTTTCTACTGAAATTATCCTCGGTTGTAGCTTCGGCTTTGGCAATGTCAATTTCAGCGACATTTTATGCTGCTGTTCAGGTTCGTGATCCGTAAACATATATGTGTCCTCTTCCGCGGGTTGAAGCAGGTTCTTCAGCTCTTGCTCAACCGAGTCTTTAACTACTGGTGTTTCAACCTCTTCTTCCAAAGCTTCGTCCTGCCAATCTTCGAAAATGCTTTGGATCACGTTCTTGGCCTTCTCTGAAGACGGGTTAGACACGTCCTGTTCAATCATACGAATTATTTACACACTGCAAATTATTTATAATACACAGAATAATTGGACTTGAAAATTTTTTAAAGGAAATAAACGAGATATACCTGTATTACACTTACCCCTGCAAAGGAATCCAGTTTCTCAAGCTCAGATGTGATACTGTGCTCTGTGACAGAAGTAGTCAATGATTCGTTACCATTGCTGTGTACAGCTGCTTTTGCTGCTACACCACTGTTACTTTCTATATTGCCTTCTCCCTCAGGATTTCTTGAATCCAATGCTGGCTCCAGCTACAGTCCCACCCAAATTTTTTAAATAATTGACGAAAAACGACCATATACATCATCAAAATTCTACCAAATTTCATTATTTCCAAAAATCCTTAAAACTCTCTCTTCCCTTTTCCTTTAAAAAATTGTAAAATCAATGCCCAATTATCTGTCCAAACCCTAACAAAGAATCACAAAAAAAAAACTTACAGCAGCAACCGTATTTCCATCTTGTTTCCCTTGTTTCACATCCACGGGTGTAGAAGTGACAGGTTTGCTCTGCATCACTTCATCCACATTCTGACCATTGTCATCTTTATCATCAACGAGACTTTTCTCCATTGTTGACGCCTCTTTACTTTTTTCAAAAGATTCCTCGTCCAGGTTTTGAGAACCGGACGAGTCGTTTTCTGAGGCCATAGCCAAATGTATCTCTGATTCGTCTAAATCCACTTGATCATTCGACTGATGAGCAATTTCCTCACTATTATTTTTCACGTCGACTTCTTTCAGCACAACAGTGTCAACTATCGTGTCAGTGATCGTGAATTGCTCTCCACTATCAACAATTTGTCCATCAACGTAATCATTTTCACTGGAATCGCACATACCTGATATCCTCACCTGAAAATTATAAATCACGCACTTAACAGATTTTGAAAGGATTATAATAATGCAAAGGGTTTGTTTTAAGCCATGCAATGGCAAAGAAAAAGTTTTCAATGGAACACAGATACTTTTGTGGATTAGTTGAAAACTGAAAGGTTTTAATTTGGCTCCAGAATGCTGATAAACCGTTGAGAATAGATAAGAATGTTTAGAAATGTGAGTTCAATCAAAGTTGCATCCAAAAAGTATCAAACAGCAGAGAAAGAATGGTTGGAAATTCAAGGGTAAAAGCTCACCTCCTGGATACACTCGATGACTTGGTTTTTAAATTCCTGACTCACGGCATGATTCAAGTTAGCAAAAACCTGGCCTGCGTCTTCATTACTTTTTGCATAGCTTTGTTCGTCATATGTTTCCTGTCCAACGTCATCCTTTATGTCACCTTTTGCTGCAGCTGTGATACCATTGGTCTGAACAGCTTCATTGGGTGGCAAAGGAATGTCGGACACGCAGATATTATTTTCATCATAATGCTGCGACATTTTTGGTTTGTTCTCCGAGCACTGTTCTTCTTGCAATTTCTTCGCTTCTACTTCTGACGTATCTGCCATACTATGTATTACTTTTTATATTTAACAATAGTTGCTGCTGTTATATGAAATCCTTTTTGCTTTCTCTATCACCCGGAACTACAAAAACAAAAAAAAATAACTTTCAGGTTATTTACTTGTCCAGTTTTTTTTCCAGAATTAATACATTTTTTCTTAACTTAGAATAAGGAATATTTTATGATTCTAAAACCTTAAAATTTATCATTTTGCAATATATTTGAGGTGAGAAGTAGTTTTGATCAAATTTTATATATTTTGAATGCAATTTTCAAAACTTGGAAGGTTCGCAAAAAATGGTTTGATTTAATAACTGGTATCCGAATGAGTTTGAGATTATAACATTCAGAAATGGTTTCAAATAGTTATTTAATTTTGGAATATCTGAGATATGAAAAAAAAAAATGTTTAAAATTGACGAATTATCAAGTTATTACAAACTGATATCTTTCAAGACTGAAATTCATATTTTTTGAATTGTGATTACTGAAACTTGAAAACTTGAAAAAATGTACCACAAATTCAAAAACTTTTTCATCAGCTGAGATACAACTGCTTGTGCACATAATTGGAACAGAGGAATTGAAAATATTTAAAATTTAAAAATTTTCAACATCAGAATCGAAATGACTCAAACTCATCCTAAGGAAGGTTTTAAAAATAATTAACAGCAAAATGAATTTTATGCTTTTAAATCTTTTTTTTAACTAGCTATTTTAATATTTCAAAAATCAAGATTCACAAAACTAAAAAAACTCACACTTGACAAACTGTGTTTCTAAAGATTAAAATTCACACTTAAAATTACTTGAGTTTCAATTTGAAGTTATTTTGACTGTAATTAAAGCCTACACAATGTTTTTATTCTTCACAATCAAGTTTCGTTTTTTTTTTTTTTTGGTTTAGCTATTAAAAATTGTATATTTTAAAAATATAACCATATATTTTTGTTTTTGTTAGTACCAACAAATTAAAGCGAGTTCTAACTCAAAATCGAACAGTTTTGAATATTTTTGAAGCTTTAATAAAAAAAATTTTGACCTCAAAACCTTCAAATCCAATTCAGAACATTTTGGTCATAAATAAGAATTGAAAAAAAAATTAATACTGAAATCGTTATAAATATAGAGTCCTAATGTTTCTCAGCATTGTAACATTCAACATGTAAAATATATAAAAAAAATAAAATTTTAAACATTCTTCTTTTCTAGCTCTCGACTATCAGTAGTTACAACCTCATCAAGTTATAATAATTCTCTCATTAAAAAATTCTTATCTTAGAACTTACAATTTCACACATGAAACTTTTTCATTATTTGAACTTTCATTATATATTTTTAACCAATAGTTTTGAATTTTGAGCATGAAATTCTAAATAATAAATCTCAAATACATCTATTGTTGTCAATCAATGAAATTTTTTTCATTATTATTTTTTCAAATGTCAGTAGATACATAGTATTTATTAAGACATGCGTATTTTTCAATTCACCTTCCTGTTACAAATTTCAGACTAAATAGAATATGCAATTAATGGAAAGATAATCGTTCATTTCCAGTGAATCACATTCTTCAAACTACGAAACTTGGTAAAAAACTCAGTCACTTAAATCAATATTTTGCACGATAAACTTTTATTTATGTTCAATATTTTGTATGCTTCTTAATTACATTTCAACAATTTTTTATACAGATCATTTTTGCAATAGTTCATTAAAAATATTTAAAAATTCATGAGGAATGTTTAAAAATAGAAAAAAAAAATGTTTGTTGACAAAAGTAGAAGTATTTTATATTTATCAACTGAAATTTCATTTTTCAAATTTAAAACTTATTAGGTATAATGAAAGTTTAGATAATAGAAAAGTTTTATCTACTTAGAATAGTAAAATGAAGAATAAAAAAAATTAGATTTTATAGTTATGCATGAATTTTTCATTATATACACAGAATTTTGATAGATTCCTGATAAAGACCTGGAATAAAAAAATGTTAAAATACACCGTTTTTGTTGATTTTTTTTTATAGTAAGTTTTTTTTAGCAAGTATTATAATTTAATAATGTTTAGTCGTTTTTATTTTACAGAATATTTGATTTTAACGTCAAAATCAATATTCTACTTACTTTAGAGACATAAGAAATTGGAATTATCACAAATAAAACCATCATTGTTCATTACACACATAGCACTGTTATAGATTCCTAATTAATATCTAAAATAAAAAAGAATATTAAAACTGACAGTTTTTATTACTGATTTGCATAAGTTAGTTCTGTTTGTGCGAGTATTATATCTGATTTTATAATGAGAATGTTTCTTAAATAAAATTTAAAACTCCAACATCTCTTGAATTTACGAACCATAATTCTTTACTGGCAAGTTTTCCATTTACAGAAATATATTAAAAATTGAAGGGTAATAAAATTTTTTACGAATCTAAAAATTTGTTCAATTCAAATCAAGATTCTATACCGGAGAATTCATTTTATTAGAGTTTCTAAATTTTTTGTAATTCAAAATTAAAATTTTCAAAAATTAAACCATCAGCCATTACTTTTTGAAAATCAAAAAACATTACCTCCCCTTCGTGAATTACAATTCCTAACCTTGTGAATATTAAAACTTGATGAGAAAATTGATCATAAAATTATCGAAAAAAAGCATTCATCACGTTGCAATTAAAATTATCTGTAAGAAAATTGAAGGAAAAGTATGAAAACCTTTTTTTTTTTAAAAAACTCTGGAAAAGTCATATATTTTATGCAATTTTATGCAATAAGTTATTTATAATGGTAAGATAAAAAATTATAACATATTAAAAAGAAAATTTGATTCATTTTTATACAGTAATTGTTCATTACATATAATAATTTTATAGATTCCTAATCAAGACCTGCAAAAAAAGGAATATTTCAACTGACAGGTTTTGTTACTTATTTTTGTAAGTTAGTTTAATTTGGCTAGTAATATAATTTTAAAATACATGCATAAATTTTTTAAAAGATAGTCTAATTTTGACGTAAGAATATTTTTCAAATAAAATTGAAAACTTAAAAATCTCTAGCATCAATATATTATAAGTTTTTACTGCCAAGTCTTACATTTACTAACATTGATAAAAATTTTTAGTTTATGAAAATTGCATCAAAAATATTGCAGATAAATCACCTGTATATTCGATTCTTACAAATTTGAAAATTCTTTTTTTCAAATCTACATTTTATATTCGAGAATTTATGTCAACTGGGTTTATAACATTTCTTTCATTAAAAATTAGAATATCTTCAAACTGAACCATCATTGTTCATTAAATACAATGATTTTATAGATTTCTGATCAAGACCAGAAACAAAAAGAATATTAAAATTGACAGTTATAACTCATTTTAAAAAGTTTAATTCTGTTTGGCAAGTATTATAATTTTTTAACTGACAAGTTTTCATTTCCAAAAAATTAGGAAAAATTGATGGTTTATAAAAATTATACCTCAAATACTTTAGATCTAATAACTTCTATATTTAATGTCTCTAAATAAAAACAACTATAAAATTCTTTATCCAAAAATTTATCTAATGAGAGTTCTTACATTTTTTATAATTAAAAATTAGAATAAAAATCTACAAATTGTACTATCCAAAAAATTTCAATCACCAATCTCGTGAATATTGAACTTGGTAAAAAAACTGATTACAAAATAGTCAAAAAAATTGCATTTATCATTTAGCAATCAATATTACCTGCAATAAAATTAAAAAAAGAGCCCTAGTGATTTTGAACCTTATAAGAAAAAGTAATTTTTTATAAGAATTCAATTTCTTATAAGGTGACCTTAAAAAAATTCGATTTCTTAAAAGGCGACCTTATAAGAAACTTAAATTTTGTATAAAGAATGGGTCGAAAAAATTTTATAAGGTTTTTTTTTATAAAATTTTATTACATACATTCTTATAAGAACTTTCAGTTTCTTATAAGGTTTTTATAAGGTCACCTTATAAGAAATTGAATTCTTATAAAAAATTACTTTTTCTTATAAGGCTTTTTAAGGTTCAAAATCACTAGGGAGTACAGAAAACCCTAAAGAAAACCGCGTATATCACTATTTTACAAAATGAGTTACTATTTGCAAAAATCAGGTTAACAAGTGTGCAATAGAGCCAGTATACATATATATGTATCCGCGGCATTTGCGAACATTTGCTAATGTGTATGCTTGTAAAATGCATATACACACACGCTACGTGACGTATACACACAAAAAGAAAATGATTTCCTCTACACGAAAAAAGCGTTGGAGTAATTTCGACGAAAATTCATGATTAGGAAGGTCAAGTAGAAAAATGGCAAACTCATCAGGAAAATGCCACAGGTTCATATTAAATCGGCCTCAAAGATAACCTTGAAAGTAGCGGCGGCGGCGGCGCCTGCGGAGAACCGCGTCATCTCTCCTCCGACACCATCCAAGCAACCTTATACACGCGGAAAATCTCGATAATTTCTCCAATCTTACAGCTTCCAAACCGCACCCAATTCCTCGGGCGCAAAAGAAAACTTATCGAAAATTGAATTGAATAAAACTACGTAAACGCGGTTCACGATTTCCAAAAAATTCCTTTTTGATTATGTTGACGAAGTTGATTATGTCAATACGAGCACACGCGACATATATACATATATAATAAATATCAATATGTCCGTTCACAAGTTGTGAACGTTGTGAATCACAACGTTTCTAACGAAACTCTCCCCCTTTTTTTAATTCAAGATGACGGAATTATCAGCAGCGCGAGATTTCGAAAAAAATTCTTATTTATTTCGTTACATCGACAATCTGAGTTATTTTTCTCTTTATACCTATATAATTAAATGTATATTATTAATCGAGAAGTTCGGTCGAATTAACTTGTCGGGCAATATGTATTATACACTTCTTTCTATACTTTATTATATCTGTGGCTTCCCGGAATGACCCACAAAGTCACTTCTGCCATAAGCCTCATTTTACATGATATTCTGATAAAATTTTAAATGTTTAGCATGTGTGATTTTCTCTATTATGCCGGGAAGCCACGGATATCATTTTAATTATCTTATATTAATATTTTTAATATAAGATTATTTGATGTCTATAACATGTGTTGCATTGAGTTATACTTCCTTTTTTTTTCAAAGTTGAGTAAAAAACCTTTTAAATTCAAAATATTCAATTATTATTCAAACATTATGAATACACAATAAAAACATGACTTTCGATGTGTGAGGCTCCGCAAGAAAAGGTATCTCATCCGAAAAGAGCTAAGGTATATTTTAGATTGCTCCGTGTTGACTCTATGGAGCGATCGAAAATAGACCTTAGCTCTTTTTGGATGAGATACCTTTCCTCGCAGAGCCTCACATATATTCACGCTGAAAACATTCTCGTAAATTGAGAATTGGAGCAATTTCTTTTTGTGCGCGATAACAAATAAAAAAATCCGACAATTGAACACAACGAAATAGTAACATCTATTGTGACTAGAGCATGATAGTCATTACAACGCAAAATGGGCTCAAAGTTTGAATACAATACATTTTCTGAGAACAAAAAAAAAATTAATTTTTTTAATCACATTGATACATATCACTCGCGAGCATTTGAAAAACTGATGAGATTCATTTACATTAGGAACAGTAACCGTTTTTATCATATAATACAAATTTATGATTTCACTATCATCACTTAAAAAATCGCAGAGATGTTCAATTTAATTTTCAAAACAAATTTGTTTGAAAGATGAAACGACAAACACAGCCATCGGCTTAAAATAAATAATCTTCCCAACAAAAACTTCAAATGTCAGGTTTCATGAAAGATGTTTTTCGTTTCCCTACTATGTAACAAAATCTGCAATCTTACTGTCACTAATTGTCATAGCACCCGAGAACTATGAAAAACTGTCGACTAAGATTCCTGTGTTATTTACGTCCTCGCTGGTTGATTCCTGAAACATTTTCAAATCTTCCTCAAACACGCAAAGAAACGTTTATAAAATGATATAAAATTATGTGTAAGATAAAACCAAATGATTCCAGATTTATAAAAATTTTAAAAAGTGTAGTCGAAATAATTACAGCCATAGGAAAACACAATAGTGAATTACGAAAGTTTCAAAATATTATCCTAAATTGATGTTTTTGATTTATGAACTCAGAAAAATGCAGTATTTTATATTACTTGTCCAGAATGTAAGAAAAAAATACTAACTTGGAGGAGTTCGATTAGGTTACGAGCCTCATCCAACATTTCTTTGAGGATGTTTTTCTCTTGAAGCAATTTTTCATGTTCCTCGTGGAGTCGTTCGTTTTCTCTTAAAGTATCTTCAAGTACTTCTCGTGTTGTTTCTGCCATGACTTCGTAATCATGTTCGAAGTGCTCTAAAAAAATTGTGCGATGATTGTGAATTATCGTGAATCAACTAGAGCATAATGTACCATTCTAACACATTCTTTGATTTAAAAAAATGTTTCAAAATGCACTGAAACATTTTAGTATAAAAAGTAGAAACTCTAAATAATTAGTTCTAAATTTTTTTCAATAAAAATATTGAATTGTATAGATTTTGTCAATTAATGTGCGCTTATTCAAACCTTCTGACACAGCATCATCGAGTTCATCTTCTGTTTCATCATCTGTTTCGAAATCTAGAGTAGATACTTGGGTAGAAATTCCAGCCTCACAAAATACAGGATCTGATTTCATGCTTCTGTTGTTTTCTAATTTGACTAATTTTTTCTCCATATTCTTCAGCTCAATGCTTTGGGTTTCTTCAGCTGGTACAACTTTAATTTCTTTTTGAGGGGCCATTTCAAATATGGAATTCAACTGAAATTCATTATTTTTGAGTTTATTTTGGATTACTTATAAAACTGGTATTTTTTACTAAAAAAAGTAGAGATAAAAAATTAGAAATTTGATTTGATTGGAACTTGTGTCAACCGATAAAGAACAACTTGAAGACTCAACATTTGAAATCAATATCATTCAATAGTATTTTTTGTATCGAGGAGCAGAAATGAGTGTTTTTACGAGTGCAAAATTTTGCGAATGAGCGAAACAAGTGAGCAAATTACACGAGTTCAAACATGAGTATGCACCTCGATACGAACATGACCTTTTCTATCGAGAACATTAAAATATATGATTTTCAGGCAAACTTAAAAACTTCTCCAATTCAACAAATCAAATGAGAGGTCTTTGATTTTTTCAGAAACTCTAAAAATTAGAAATATAAAAAAAATTTATAACAATTATGGAATTTTCACGGAAATATCATACATTCTCGAAATAAAAAGTTAAGTAAATTTTAATAAGGAAACCCAAATTATAGTTTGAATTTTTTTGATTTTTATATCGTGAGGTTACACTTTGCGAAACATATTTACATTATTAAATATATTACTTCAAAAATTTTTCTACTTTTTAGAAAAATATGAAAAACTTCTGATTGTTAGGTGAATTAGGGAAAAATCTCAAATTCAACAAATTAAAATTTTTTAATAGTTTTGACATTCTCAGAAAAAATATACAAATTTATTTAAATTTTTTATAGATAGCTTTAATTATTTCCATTTTAATGATCAAAGGTTACACTGTAATAAGTGTACAAATCATATTCTGTAATATTATTTGTAACGCGTTCCGACAAAAGGGACCTACTATCCAATCAGCAAATTTTACAGGACGGGTGATTGAACAAATCAAAATATACAACAGTTAATGGGATAAAACATTTTTAAAAATGCATGGTTTGGGAAAAAATCTAAGTAAGTAAATTCTGATTGCACATTATTGAAAATCGGATTCAAAACTTATAGAATCATTTATAATCCAAAATATGATTTTTTGGATATTTTCTCGGATTACGTCACATATGGATCATAAAATTCTTTAATCAAAATTTTCAAATTGTCAACATCAAGAAAAATGTTATAAAACTAAATTCTTCTGAAATTATGGGAAAAGAAAAACGATGAATATCACTTTTATCATTTCCGGGAAGAATTTGAATTATCATGAAAAATATTAAGCACGATGTATCAAATTCCAAAAGTCAACAAAAATACGAAAATCTTGATATTTTCCCTGGGTCGAATTAAAGTGAAATGAAATTGGCTTCGACCTCCCAGTCAAATTGTTTATTTCAATTAAGTGTCGACACATAAAAAGTTTTAATTTGACATTTTTATCTCGTCGATGATGTTTTACGATCATGAGATACAGAAAAAAATTTTTATGAGATTTTAACGACATCGAGGAGTAGTAAATTTTTCGTTGTTCATTAGTCTTGAAAAGGATCCCACACATGGGGATCGAAACTGATCGAGACGTCGACAGTTAATTCAAATAAACAATTTGACTGGGAGATCGAAGCCAATTTCGTTTTACAAAAATACAAAAACTTACTGTTATTGACGAGGTGGAAAACAAAACACGCTCTTCCACGCAAATAAATATTTAACGGATACAAAGAATTTAACTTTGAATATTATAATCGTACGCACGTGGTAAACAGTGGTAAACAAATGTATTTTTGTTTTGCGTCAAAATTGCTTGCAATTAACAATGAATAACTAACACGTGCGCGCGCATTGACAGATGTATGTGTGCATATGCGTTTGCGATGGTGTGATTTTGTGACCAAGAAAAGAAAGAGAGAGAGAGAGAACATATAAAAGATGGCGGATCTGTTGGCAGTAGGCGCGCCAAATTTAAATTGTCTCCAATTCCGCAAATATGTTAGATCACAAACGCATATGCATAGAGTCAAGATGTTCAGATGTTGATGCCTGTTTGTTATGATTATAACTGTCAAAAAAACAAAACCAACTAATGAATCGAAACTTTTGCTCATAATTAAAGTAATTTCCAGTAATTTTACATCGACTTCATAAATTCATTGTGTTGCATGAACAGCGGATAAAAATGAAGCCTGAGGAACACCATTCAACTGAATACACTCAGGATAACGTAAAAGGTAGTAACGTTGATTATTCTATTGGCTTTATTTCCTTATCCTGGAAAATATATTATCTAATGGAATTGATAATCAGGGTTTTGAACTTTATCTAAAAAAGTGTAACGCGTTACGTTACCGTTACTGAGGTAAAAAAGTGATTTGTTACGTTAACGTTACTTGAAAAGAAATAGTAACTCGTTACCGTTACCAGTTAAAAAAAGTTAAGTTCCCGTTACTTTTCGGATATTCATATTTTTTTCAAATTTCAAAAATTTATGAATATAACATTACATTCAATGGCAGTCGCGAGGAAAATTTTGTGAATTTAATAGATTTTTGAGAAAATTTTATGTAAGATTTTTAGTGTTTTTGACAATTATTGTATTTTTCAGTAAGTATACAATGTCGCAGGATTTTCTAGTTTTTTTTTTTTATAAGTCGTTCTATTTTTCTGTACATTGCTATAATATAGATTTTAAGAACTTCATGCTCGAGAATTCAAAGTTTATTAAATTTTCTGTATTTGAGAGAACTTTTAACAGTGTCTTTGGAGATTTTTTTTTTTAGTGATTTTGGTATTTCTTTAGTTTTTCTACGATTCGAAGAATTTTTCAGTATTTCTGAAACTATTCGTATTTTTCAGAATACATAAAATGGTATGGAATTTTCTAGTATTTTCATATAAATTGTTATCTAGATTTCAAGAATTTCGAGCTCTAAAATTGGAAGTTCATTGAATTCTCTCTGTTTCCAAGGATTTTTCAAAGAACTGTAAAACAATAGATTTTTATGTCCTTCAATATTTTCCTTGATTCTTCTGTTTTTCTGCTATTTAAAGAATCATTAAGTATTTTTATATATTTCTGTATAAATTTCTGGAAATCTATGCTCTAGTTTTTAAAGTTCTATAGATTTTTAATGTTTCATAGACTTACTTGTACTTTTTTAAAGATGTCTTTTTTCAGAATGGGTAGTTTGAAATATTTGATGTATTTCGATTGATTTTGCAGAAAACAGCTTCTTCATAGATTTAGCGTGCCCTCATTACTTTTTGAATTATTTAGACTTTTACAATTGAAAAATTTTTCTAGTATTGTCACGTACTTCTCTGTACATAGATTTTTTATAATTGAATGCTGGAGTAATTGAAGTTTCTTGATTTCTGGAGTTACATTAATTTTTGAAGAATCAAATAGCATTTATGAGAAAGTAATTAAAATCTAGTATTTTTAATAATATCATTACTAAAAATTAATGTTATTACTTATTATATAATACTTATATCTCAGTTTTAGAACATTTCTTAAAAAGTTACAGTTCTTCAGACTTGATAAGACTGATGAAAGTAACGTGAAAAAGAAACGGGATTTTCAATACTTATACTTGTTACCGAAAAAAGTGACTCATTCCTATTATCGTTATTTGTTGATTAATGCAACGTTTTAGAGTAGCACGTGCATTCCAAACCCTTATAATAACGATGTTGATTTGTTAAAGCTGCTCTGAGAGAAACTCTTGAAAGACTCAACTCACCGGAAATGTTGCCCAATTTGACAGCTGCCCAAGAATCAGCTGGATACAATATGACCAAACTTTTGCAACATGTTTTTCCCCTCATTCTTGACGTTCAACAAGAAATCATCAAAAAACATGGATTTCCAGATGGCCGAGATGGTATATTTTATTATTTTAATTATTATATTATATACCTATTGGTTTTTTTGTATTAAGAAAAGTCTATGTATTGTTTTCCTTTGTTTACTAATAGGTACTAAATATAACATGTTCGAAGCTTTGATATAATTTGATTTACTATGCAAATTGATAAGATTGGTACATGATCCACTTATTGTACTAAAAAACGTTTCATGAAAAATTTAAAAGGTTTCATTTAACTTCATAAATTTTGTAAATGGGGGAGATTTTGAGAAATTGATTAAAGAATGATAAAAGTTTAGCATTATTGAACAAAATTTGAAAATCAGAAAATTTTACTCCTTTCTTGTACAGCATTTGATTAAGTAAAATTCAGATAACAGAAAATAAAATAGAATAAATAAATAGAACAGAATGATGAAAGAGAAATAGATAAAATGAAAATAAAATGAAGTAAAATGAATAAAACATAGCAAATGAAATAATTAATTAATAGTTTTCAAAAATCAAAAAAACTGATTAGTTATGCAGCATTTGAGTTAGTAAAATTTTGACAAATTCAATAAAGCAAAATGAAATAAATAAAATAGAATGAAATAAGCAATTGAAAATATGATTAAAAAAGTTACAAGTTAAATACTCACCAAAAATTTACTTTCTGGAATTTTTTAATATTTTTTCTCCTTCAGTTTGAAAATGAATCATTTTTTTCATATTATAACTCTCTGATTGTGAGTTATCTCAACGAGAATTTACTATTTGATTTTGTTCTACTATTAATTAGTCATTTTTAGCATTTCAAAAATCCAAAACTGCGATTTTCAGGTATCATCAAGTACACACAGCATTTATTGGCAATGACAAAAAAAGATGCCGAGACAGCGTGCATGTATGCACAATTTCGAAAGTACTTTTTGCCACAATTAAGGCAACTTGTTGAAACAGAACAAACGTCCAATGGACACATCTGAGTACTTAAAATTCCAAGTAAACCTGGAAAAAACTTGATATGGAAATCATCATTCCTAAAATCAAACTATGAACTTACTTTACCTGTTGCAAGATCCAGTGACTAGGAGCTAGGCATTGAAATTAATTGTAAATATTTTTCGTAGCTTAGACTCATTATTTTTCTATATTTAACTTTTTAGAATAGATGCTTTTTTTATACTCGTATTTGTATGGTTAAAAAATTCTATGTATGTTGTTGGTAGAATAGCCAAAAATGTGTATGCAAAATGTTTGAAGAATATATGAAAGAATATTGTATCACGCAGACTTTTATTTAAAAAATTGTTGTATTATTCCACTAATTTTGAATTTCCTGCTTTGTTTAGGAAGCAACTAAGAACAAAGAAAGTTAATGAAGTAACTTAAATACTATCCATGCAAAAAACCATACCACCCACTTTGTCTAAAAAAGGAAAGGAAAGAAATGAAAAGATGCAAAGGAAATTCTCTTTTTTCTTAAATATATATTGATTTGTTTACAGATTAGTAATGCAAATCAATTATCTCAGAATATACATACATAATAGTCTCAGAGAACATAACAGAATATAAATGAAGAATAATTTTTTACATTGTTTCGCTTCACTATTATTTATAATAATAAATGATGGTAAGAATAATAGTATACTGCGATTGGATCATTCCTCCTGAATTCGATGTGTTGATTACAAAAAATAAAAAACATCGAATGTAACGTGTAATCAGATTTTATCGCGAATAGAAAAAATATACCCCAAGAAAAATCAACCTCTACAAATTTTTTGGAATCGACCTGAAAATTATGATTCAATTAAAATAAAGTTTGCTTATTTCGTAACTTGAATTTCAATCATGAATCTCAGGAATTTAATAGTAGAATTTTCAGGTCAGTCAATTTTAAAAACGCCGTTATCAGATTATTTTGTACCCATAGGATTAAAATTGGATATTAATACATACAAAACTATACATTAGTTCAATCAAGCTAGAAAAAAAATTTTATATTGGAACATTACCGATATTGCAAAACTCGAGTACGCACTTTGTCTATCGCGTTCATCAAGTGTCAAATTTGCCAAAATCAGAATAAGAAATTCATGTTGGCAAACTTGCACTTGTAACAAAAATAATAATTAATATGTAGCAACTACATAAATAATAGTAACATTAAAGTGCTTGACACTTGTGTAATCGCAAGTTCAATACATGCATAATTTCCCCCTTTTTTGTCCAACGAAATTTCGCAAGACTTTTCAGCAAATTTTGCAAAAAACTTTTCAAAGAATGGGACATTCACGATGAGACGAACGAGGAATTCTCAATACACATATGTAAATGTGTTAGCTACATACTATGTACAACTTGCAAATCTTGCAATTTTCAAAACTTGGCCAAATGAAGAGTGTATCAAAAATATTCCGAGTTCTTTTTCAAATATACAACAATCATTCGAGCAACAAAAAAGTTATAAGTAAATAATACTAATTCGATTTTTGAAATCTTTTTTATTACATTCCAGTTTATCATGGATGTACCGTATAACTATTTTAACAATATTGAACAGTATATAAAAAAATCTCATAGTATATAGCCGTTTTGTAAATAATTGAACTTTTTGCAACAAAAAGTAATTGCATAAAATAAGGTGCAAATTACATTTGCTTGTAAATAAATGTTCAGTGAGAATGTCCCAAAATAACAATTCTTCCATACTTTTTTCGTAGGAAAAAAACATTAAAAATAAAAAGTGACCCTCAACCAATTAAAATATTGTCAAATTCAGAATGTTGAAGTGAACTTTTGTTAATAAGAATATGGTTGGAAAATCACAAATGAAGGAATGACAAATTTTCATGTATTTTTGAATCACGAAAATGCGGAAATTTTCTTGCCAATAATGTTTTTTTTTTTACTACTGCTTAAGATTTGACGTATTTCGAATTTCGATAGTTTTAAATTCAACAATTGAAGACATGAAAATGTGGAAAATTTCGGAAATCGGAACAAGAATCTTGCAAAGTTTTTCTTTAAATAGAGTAATTTGTAAAGTCAATAACGGAGGGCTACCATAACTTTGGATTAGGTTTAGTAGGTTTCACCTAATGTGCTTATTAAAAATTGTTCGAGTCTATGAACTTTAACGTTAAAAAATTTGAATTTTTCGGAATTTTTCATTATAGACATCGAATTTTTAAAAAAATAATTTTTAAAGCCAAGTTTTTAAACTTTTGAAAGCCAAATTTGATTTTTTTGTTCAATGTTCCATTTTGGTACTTATTTATAAAACTTATAGAATAGAAGTATTGATTTAATATGTTCTCATACGTTGATTCAAATAGTTTTCATTTTTCAATTCTTATACTCCAAGATTATGAATTTTTAATCCAAATCATAAAAATTCTCCCATTTTCGAAAAACTTCAATGCTATCTTTATTTTACTGCAAAAATTCTCATTATTTTATTACATCTTCAAAATTTTAGAAATAGCACATTCTAATTTCATATTATTCGTATTTAAATGCTTAGATTATGGAACTCTTTCATTTCCAACTTTGAAATTTTTTTGAATCATCAAATTCATGACTTGGACTGAAATGTGAATTTTTATATTCAGATTCGAAAATTTCCTAACTCAATTTTTTTCCATTTTCGACATATCCTTATATCTAAAAAAAAATTTGACGGTCTTCAAATCTATTTTTCATAATTTCAAACTGAAAAATTCAATTTTCAAATATTTTAATTTCTATTCAAAAAATGATCATGGTAAATCTACTGAAAATAAAATTATTTCTAACGTTAGAGATCAGTAAAATTTTCTTTTCAGTAGTCAGATAAACTGTAAATAAAAAAAAAAATTCATCAATTATCATCAGCTTCGACTAAACAATAAAAAAATGCATGAAATATCCAGAAATCCAGACAAATTCCTCACTTTTTACTCGAGGGCACCACAGAAATTCACAAAAAATTCATGGTAACCCAACGATCATAGCAAAAACTCGTCATTCTACTGTTTGGAAGTTCTGAATCGAGAATCAAAAAATTTAACATTATCATCAAATTTCTCAATACTGCGATGTTAGCATTGAAAAAATTCCTATTATATCCCTATATCCTCATGAAAAATTCAACAACTGTCGCATTCGAAAACGAATCCTTGAACCCTGATCGATTTATCCCTCAAAACAATCTCGTAATTGCAAATAATTGGGCTCGTACTTGTTCAATGTGCGAAATTTTTACCAATACAAAAATAAAACCAACGACAAAACGCACAACAAACAAATACAATTCCAAAACGAAATTTGCTTTCCTCAAATTTTCCCTGCCAAAATTCGACACGTTTCTGATCAATTCACGTACGTCAACATTAGGCTACAAGTGAAAAAAGCGTGTATAAAAATCTACACATTTTTATGTTAATCTTACAATTTTCACATAATCCCACTTTTTTTGCCAACAATTAAGTTTCATCTCAAAGCCTAGTTTTTCTTCTTTTTTTTTCGAAAAAAATTAGCACTCGCGAATATTTCCTAACACGAAAAGCAACCTCAATGGATTCCAAAAAAGCGCACTTGCGGTTGTTTGCGGTTGTTTAACATGCAAACGCGTAAGCAATAATCAGAATAATAAATACATGTATTATTCAATAAACCAAACTCATTAATGCAATTTTCAATCACGTAGTTAGGACAAAATATAGCTCTGAATTCATTTTCCAAATAATTTCGCCAAAAAAATCCCTTCAAAAAATACCGCACAACAGTCACCTATTCGAATGAAACCAGCTTTCACTAAATTTTTCCATTACCATTTATTTTCTCTTAAATATACACTCTCGCGCGGTACAAAATCAATGTATTTTCCTTCCAAATCATCTTCGAAACCGCAAAAAACCTCAATGCAGATTTTCGCGTTCCTCAAATTAAAAATTCTCTGCTTCTTACACTCATCATTAAATTCCATCGAAAATTTTGGCGTTTCTTTCCTCGGTTGAAAAAATGTAAATATTATTTTAGTGGACGAATGCAATGTATTGCAATAATATAAAGATAACATTGGTACCGCACAAACGGGTTCCTTATAAAAAATCTTCCTCTGGTGGAGAAAAATTAAGCAATAATGCTGCTGCCACCAGGATAATGCATTGTAATTTAACCATGTCGACGACGAGATCCCTCTCTCTGGTGGTGTAAAAGTGTAAAATAATCCAAGAAATTTCGACAGTTAAAGAAATTTTGGGGGGAGGGGGAGGGGGGTAAAGGGAATTTGAAAATTGAAGGGCGCTACGACAGGAAGGGATTGACCGCCGCGGGTGCGGAGTTGTCGGCGGCACCGCCGTTGGTGTTGGTGCTTGTCCAGGGGTCCTGGCGAATTTGGTTGATCGTCTGGCGCACTGGGGCCGTAGCCGGTGCGAATGGGTTCGCCGAGAACGGTGCTACACTCGCTGCAAATCAATAAAACCATCCCCCGTTACCTCTTCACTTCACCATAACCTCAAATTCTCTTGCACAACTTTTTTCCACCCGAAACCTCTTCCTGATTTTGACTCATTTATTAAATGTGGCGTGGACTGGAGAAACCGACCTAACAGGCCCAAGCGTTTTGGCAGATAATCCTACTCAAGGACATTAGAAAGTAAGCTGAAACGTTTGGGCCTGTTAGGTCGGTTTCTTCAGTCCACGCCACAAATTTATTTTTTGGTCGATTTTTATGAATAATTTTATATTATTAAAATTTTATCAATAGCACTACCCACCTCGAAAATCCAGCATGGGTAAAATATCCGAAAATACCCAAGCAAAAATGCATTATTTTTTATAAATTGTAAGATTACCCTGGCGGGAAAGGGAGGACGAAAGATAGTCCTCTGAAATAGACTATTTTTTCAAGTCTAATTTCAGCAAAATACTGTCATTTTATTGTTAAAAAACTGTTTCCATATGTGAAAAATTACCCGCTTTGCAAATGTATAGTGAAAAAATTCATATTTCTATCGCATTATTAATAATTATTCATAAAATAAAGCACAGTCGAAAGTTTCACTTCCATTCCTGTTCGGTCTGCTCGGATGTGCTGAAGCGCGAGAAATTTGAAAATAAAAACGTTTCGATTTTGCAGACTTGTTTATATAAAGGCAACATTTTGAAATAAAAATATAATATAATATAATAATATTATATCATATCACAGCATATTTTAATATATTGTATTTCAACAAATTATACTATATCATATTATTTTATATTTTATTACATTTTACTATATTACTAAATATCATATCATATTATATTATCTTACGCCATATTTTTTATATTACATTATTATACATAATATTTTATAGTATCGATAAATAATAGAAACTTGGAGCTAATTATAATATATTTTGTAATAAGTTCATCATAATATAATCTAATTATGACACACAGTTCAAGTATATTTCAAATTTCCCGGGTATTTTTCGATTATCCCAGCAGGCTTATCGCATATGATCACAAATCACACAGTCCTCCTACAGTCCTTCTTTTTCCGCCAGGGATTATTGACTTGTTAAATAAGATTATTATTGACAACTTTTTGATTGTAAAAGTTTTACAGATTACACACAGTTTCTGTGATTCCACGACATTTTCAGAATGTTCTACAATCTATAAAATGCACATACATTTTCTATAATTCTTCAAAATTTCATGTCTTCTGATTTTTCAATAAATTATTAAACTTTCAAAAGTAATAGACTATTACATTTTTCAGAATGTATGAAAATGTATCTAACAAATCCAACATTTTTCCTAATTCTTAAGTACTTTTCAAGTATTCTGAATTTTCATTATGTTAAACACAATTAACAAAATTAATGAACTCATTCTAAAATTCTACAAAACTTTAGATTTTTCTAGAAATATTGACAATTATCAAAATTTCCAACATTTTCTGATTTTTTGAAATTTTAATGATTTTCAACAATATAAAAAATACAAAGAATGTAGAACTTTTTTCAAAGTTTTTCCAACTCATGAAGATTTCTTGCGGTTTTTTAACATTTTTCGAGTTTTTCAGATTTAAAAAAATATCATGCGTATTTTAGAGAAAAAATAAATATGATAAAAAACACAATACATAAAGTTCAATTACATTTTCTAAAATTCTACCAATTCTCGTTTTTTCTAAAAATTATTATTAATTATTAATGATAATAATTATTAGCAATCTTTAAAGTTTCGAATGTTTTATGGCTTTAAAAAATTTTTGGAAATTGAAATAAGGTAATGCAGACTATTCGAAATTTTCTTAAATTTATGTATCTTAATGTGTTATGATTTTTAAAAAATTTCAAAATTTCTGATTTCAAACCAGTTACTCTGGAGGTTTTAAATTTTATGAAAATTTGTACAATTTATAAAGATAACTTGTAATTTTGAAATACTTTTTTTTTTAATATTTAAAATTTTGAAGAAATATAATTTTCTGAAATTCTAAGGAAATTTTGATTTTTTTATAATTATTTGCATTTTCTAATATTTCCAATGTGTTCCAATTTTTCAAAATTTGCAAAATTTTCAAGATCACATTAACTACTCGAATTTTCAAAATTTGATAAAAATTTGTCCAGCTCATTAAGATCATTTCTTTTGACTTATAAATATTTTTTGTTGAGTATTTTAAATCGTTTTTTTTTTTTATTGGAAAAAAAGTTATTGTGCATATTTATAAAAAAAATGTTTCTGAACACAAAATACAAAACATTTTCTGAAATTCCACCAATATTGCGAATTTTTTATAATTGTTGACAATTGAAAATATTTTTTGTAGTTTTTGGATTTTCAAAAATGTGAAACATATGAAAAACAACCAAAATGTTTCCAAAAATTATAAAAATTTGTCTTATTTACTAGGAATTTTCGTAATTTATAATGTATTTTAAGTTTCTCATTGTTTTACATAAAAATCTAAAAACATCACCATGGGTATTTCGAATTAATACGATATGACCCCCCCCCCCCCTTCAATACTTGAGTCATTTACTACCCACCCGAAAAAATTGCGTTCTGCCGTCCCTGCCTTAAAGTCAAGAAAAAATGAGTTTGAAAAAAAAAGGTAATGAAATCTCAAGAATAATGAACATGTAGTTATTAATGAAAATCTGTTTTTCAAGCTCATATTTTAAAAATTCCCTACGATGAAACAACTGAAATGCAAGCAAAATGAAAATAATACATGTTTTATCGATTTCGATACGGACGCCAAAAAAAAATATCCACAAAAAAGACCCGGACGATTTGAAAATCCTTTCATAGGAAATTAAGTCCCAGAATTTGAATTCGTGAAATTGGAATTTCCGAAATTCCCTGATATTTAAGGTTCCATAACTTTTGACTGCAAAAATATCAAAAATTTTCAAAAAATTTTGAACTCAAATCAGTGAAACCAACACTTCCACATTCATTAAAATTTTGCCTAGTCTACAAATGGGAGAAAAAAATCGAAACACAAAAAATAAATCCAAAACAGCACCTTGAATCATTCAATATTTCAAGGCACCATGTCTAAATACTAAAATTTGAAGAAAGACAAACCAAAAAATCATCAAATAAAGCATTCATGTCACTCAATACACGTAAACATGGAATACAGAAAAAAAAAAAAAAAAAAAAAAAAAAGGAGAAATTATTTTCAGATATTGTACAATCCATGCTGCCATGCAATACCACTGAGTTTGTTTGCATACTTACAATTTCACTTCCAATGAAACGCTGTATTGCAGACAGAATGGCACATATTTTACAAAATTTATCATTTTATCATCAAGGTAAAAAAGCTTTCTGCCAAAAATCAAAGCCAGAAGAGTATTTCTGCATCACTTGGATTTTTTGCAGGTATGCGAATAGGGAGAATATTTCATAAAAATTCAAAAACAATCGATTACAAAATCAATAATTATTGCCTACCTATACCCACTTTCTAAAGATGAGCAGTAATTTCGAAAATTCAGATTACATGAATACGTGTAATCTATTATTCAAGCAACTCCATATTACATACATTCAGGATATTTTTGTAATCATTACTCCATCGAGTAGATTACATGTGGTCTTAATGTATTCGAATGTACTCAATCTTTACTCAGAATATTAATGATTACAAAATTATTTTGAATAACTGAAATCTGCAGATTACCTGATTAACAGATTACGTATACCCAAGTAATCTGAATTTCAGAGATTACACGAACATGAATCAATGAATAATGACGTAATCATGACATATTTGATAATATTTAATTAGTAAACGTTTGTGTACTTGATTACAAAACTAATCATTATTGCCTATATATACACAATTCATAAACATGAGCAGTAATCTTGAAAATTCATGTTATTTTAATATATGTAATCTGTTATGTAGGCAACTCCATATTACATACATCCAGGATATTTTTGTAATCATTTCTCTATCGAGTAGATTACATGTAATCATGATGTATTTGAATATAATCAATCTATACTCAGAATATTGATGATTACAAAATTATTCTGAATAACTGAAACCTGCAAATTACCTGATTAACAGATTACATGTACCTAAGTAATCTGAATGTCAGAGATTACATGAACAGGAATCAATGAATAATGACGTAGTCATGACATATTTGACAAAATTAAATTAGTAAACGTTTGTGTACTTGATTACAAAACCAATCATTATTGCCCATATCTATACAATTCCTGAACACGATTGAACGAATTTTTTTTCAGTTTTTTTTTTCAAAATTGAAAAAAATTTGGGCCAAGACTCGCCTCCCCTTAAAAAGGCCAAATTCCCCAGAAAAGCTTGAAATATATAAAAAAACTATGAGGAAAAATGACGAAATGACAAAAATGAAAGTGAAATAAAGTGCTTACCTGCAGGTGCATGCGCGCCAGTTTTAATCGAAGACGCGCTGACGAGGTTGTCTAGGTTGACCAAGGCCGAATTTTCACCCAGGAAAGACTGGGGCGTCTTTTTTATAGCTCCAGTGCTCGTCGGTGGCAGATTCTCGCTTACACTTCGGAAATCGAAACAATCTTCTGAGCCTGTATTTTCTGCAAAAAAACAGCAAAATTAATTTCAATATCAACAAAAAAAAAATGTATAAAACAACATTCCTACAATCTGTGAAAATTGACGTTTCAATAATTAAAAAAAGATGTAATCAAATTTTCCCAACATATTTTACATGATTACTTCATATCTGTGGCTTCCAACCATAACCGAGAAAGTCACACATGCCATAACGTTCGAAATATTATCATGTAAAGTGACCCTTATGGCACAAGTGACTTTCCCGATTATGGCGGGAAGTCACAGATATATTCAAATTGATTGAAATAATAATCCTTATCAGTATTATCCTTATAATAAGTAGAAAATCTTAGTACCGTTATTAACAGTATGTGGACTAGCTCCTATTTTATTTCTATTGCTAATAACGTCGAATTCATCGAGTGGATCACTCAGCGGACTGTCCAAATTGCCTTGATGTGAAGTAGTACTATGAAAGTCGGAGCCCAATGGAGTGCCGTTGTGAATCACGTTGAAACCAATTGGCGTTGTACCATTGTTGATCACGTTGAAGCCTAATGGCGTTGTGCCGTTTTTGGTCACGTTAAAGCCAATTGCTGGTGCCGATGACTAAAACATACCAACACATTCAACCCTTTCAATGGATTACATGCACGTCAATCTGTCCTTTATACCTCGAACAAATTTCGAGATTTCTCTATAATGCTTTGTTCGACGTCAGATAATAATTTTTTTCACCATCATTCACCGCATGCCCCAATCGCCTTAAGGGCTGTTCACGTATTAAAAAATTTGATGAAAAAGAGATACGAATACCATTCGACATGAAACAGAAAGAGATTCCTCAATGAACTCAGATCTATCAAGAAAAACAACGCTGAGCTTTGGGACGAGCCAAAAACTTTTTGCCAGCAGATGGCAGCACAATCGCAATTCTCTCTCTCTCTCTCTCTCCCTCTCTCCCTCTCCCCTTCTCCCCTCTCTCTCTAGCACATTACAAGGATATGATTGCTTGCAGAGCACTCTGGTGTCTGGGGGTGGCATCTGACCCTCGCGCGAACTCTGCGCAGAAGGTCAAATACGAGTACGTTGTTCTTCTTGGTAGATCCGAGTTCCTTGCATACACCCACAACAAAAGATCATGTAAAACGTGGACAGCTCCTTAAACCCCTCATTCTCACTTTCTGTAGGCTAATCATTTATATACCGTCATTCGCGTCACAACTTGAGCCCCCTGATGCCCACCATCGGACCCACTTGGATAACCATATAAGACACCAAGTGGCAGTATAACCAGTCGTGAGATAGAGATAGAAAAGCAAAGGAACAGTCGAATAAAAAAAATGAAAAAATAACCTCACGTTCTCGCATAAATACGCTACCGCCGCAACCTTTGACTAGCCTGGCCCCCTGCGATAAACAGGAACGTGCTGTGGAGAAACTACCCCGACTGTCGTCACCACCGTGGTCCATTGTTAACAACTAGAATATACATCATCTGACGATAAGTAGAGCCAGAAAAACCGATGCGAGCGCCGACTGCGAGTCAATCACGTCACTTTTTTTTTGTTCAGCATTTCACTGATTCCTCAGTGACACCCTATACAAATATCCTGTATCCACTATTTCAGATTAAGAGAGCACCATCATTGATTTGAATTTTATTTCAACTACTGGACCTTGGGAGAACGAACGATCCCATGGGTCCGTCATTTTTTTGAAATTCGTCCTTGGCGCCGGCCCCCGCATCCCGAAATCTGCCTCCAAATACTCTATTTGCGTCACCTGGACCACAGTCGCGTCGAGGCCGAAAGCCTGAGCGAGCCGTGACGGGACCTTTGCTAACGACACCTTTATACAACAGCGCCACCTGCGCCCGGCTAAACCATAAATATTTATTTGTATAAATTTTTTTTTCTTGCTACTGTTTTTACTCCAAGTTACTACCAACTCAAACAAAAATGTAATATGTTCAGTGTGTCTACTGAATAGACTGAAAAAAAATTCCCTACATTCTCGTACAGTAGACACCATAACGTTTGTTTATTCGAATAATTCGAATTGATTCTTATCAAAAAAATTATTATAGATAAAAGAGACGAATCTTACGTTGGAATTGGCATTGGCTAGTACAGGGCTCCATGGATCTTGGACTCGAGCTACTGGTGGCGACGTCGTCGTTGTCGCCATCGTCGCTGTCGCCGTTGTTTTCCAAGGATCTAAAGAAGCTATAAATTTAAAACACAAGTGTAGAAATGCCAAATTTTCGAGCTGGATGTATCTACATATTATTATTTAAAAATTGCATCACAAGTTCAAGTGTTGTCAGAAAACAAAATCATTTTCAATAATAAATCAAAGAGTTAGAAAAAAGAGCAGGAAAAACTGTAAGTGGTTTGGAAATTAAAAAAAAAACTCATCGAAATTTGGTACTGACCTGTTTTTTGAGGAAGAACAGGGGCCCAGGGATCAAGCGAAGGTGGAGAAGTGTTGTTTGTCACCGCAGCAGCACCGCTACCGACCCAAGGATCGACAGAAGGCGAAGTGTTGTTCGTTGTGGTTCCAGCTGTAGCGCCAGTCCAAGCATCACTTTGCTGCTGAAGGGAATTCATAAATATTCTGAGATCTTTACAAAAAAATTACTAACTATAATTGAGAAAAAAAGCCATCTAAAAGACACGATAATGAATGATAATAACAATAATAATATCAAGTAATCTGATATTTCTTTTTTGCTCTGTTAATATCCATAATCACTATTTCATCAAATTTTGATCACACAGAGCCAAACTAAGGTCGTCATTACAAACCTCAATAAACTACAACGATAGTGTGAATAAACAATCCTTTCCTGAATTTTGGCCCTCTTTAGGAACTGTTACAAATTCAGAAAAACAAGTATGAGCATCTAACAGAAAAAAAAAAAAAAAAAAAAAAAAAACAATAATAATCACTTGAGGCTTCGAAGATGACGGGGCAGTGACCGGCAATCCCCAAGGATCGACGTGATTCAAAGGACCACTCGCCTCCCCCAAATTAACGTCCAGCAAATCCAGCATGTGGCTCTGTTTTTCAGGTTGTGGCACCCTTGAACAACAGAATTTTTTTTCATTTCTGCATATTTTCAAATTCTCCAGATACATTTTCAAATAATGAATAAGGAACATTTTTTCAGATTTTGTTAAAACTATGTTGATAAAACCATTGGAATTTTGAAAGAAAAATTTCCAGTTGTGTTTACTTGAAGTCTTGTTGACTTTGGCTAAGTGCCAATTGGAGTCGGACATCGTCGCTTCGTCTTCTTTGCTCTTCTTGCTCAGCTTCTTCGCGTGACATCGCCAGGGCGAGTTGCAATTGTAATTCTTCCTCACCCACTGTTTGTGGTCTGGCCGCTTCCAACTCAGCTGAAACAACACGAAAATGTATTTCTTTGTACGAGTCGACAAAAATTTGCTCGAGAAAACAGAAAAGGAAACATACTTGGACGTTTGGTCGATGTCGACGTCTCATTGGCGTTGCATGGCTCGAAGTCCTGCAATTTATAATTTATAATTGGGTTCTACTCCAAAGACTATATTATTACAATTATCAATTGATGATTAAAATGTTGAACTTTCAAAGTTTTTATCCAAATATTTGAATATTTGCATAAAATTTTGAAAATTTAAAGTATACATTCCTACTCTACTACTTCCACTAGAAGAACAGTTTTTTTTTCCACATATCATTATTCTCCTCAAATGCAATATTTATGAAACAAAGTTTCTTAGTTAGTGTGTGTGGTCAAACTTCAGCAAACTTTTCTGCAAAAGCGATTTTAACTGCGATGAATGGATTCAAGGTTTCACATCCAGAATAAAATAAATATTGACTGTGAAAAATGAATGATAAATTCGTGACTTACGTCACTGCTGGCAGGGGACACGGTGTCGAGTCCGTCGCTGCCAATACCACTCACTGACTGAGCCGATCTTTCTTTGGCCTTGAGCGCAGAAACCCTCACGTTTCGCAGCCTTTCGTCATCTTTCAGTAAGGCCACTAGATGTTTTGCCTTTTCCCTCACGTTCATTCCTTGGTCCTTGTGGCCCTCCATATGTTGGAAATCTGAAAAATATTTATTAATCATCGTAATCATTTTTCATACTCTTTATTTTCACACATTTTTTATATATTTCTGATCAGAAGCCTAGGCAGAAAAAGTTTTTTGGTAAAAATTTTAGAAAATTTAAGATTCCTTCAAGATTTTACAATTTCTTATTTTGACGATCTGGATACAAGAAAATTTTTCGGATTTGCGAATTTGAAATTTATACAATTTTGAAAGCCCAGTGCTGTTTCAAATTTTCAGTCCAGTTTCAAATATTTATATTTGTATTTAAGATAATGGAATTCGATTTTTGTGATTTTTGAGACACTGAGATTAAAAATTTTTTTTTCAATACTTTCACTATTTTTTATAATTCTTTAGTATGGATGGTATTAATACAATTTTAACAATTTTCAGTTATTATGATGGATTTCTATTCAATTTCAGCTCTCTACAATTCAGTGCTCTAGGAATCAAAGTTTTAAAAAATTTTCATATTTCTTTAGATCTTTAAAAAGATTTATAACTATGCAAGTTTTAAGTATTTCAAAGATTTCTTGTGTTCTCATATGGTATGTTATTAATAAAATTTTGTAATATTTTCTGGTATTTTTATAGATTTTTAGTATTTTCATGGGTCACTTTATAGATTTCTATAATTCGATTCATTATATTGAAAATTAAAAAAAAATTTTGTCTTTGAATTGACTTTTCATTTTACAGTTCAGTATTTTTCATTTTTTTTCCTCACTTCTTAGTATTTATAGAATTTAAGGAATTTTCTGGTATTTCATTGGATTTCTACACAGATTTTTAGAATTATATACTTTACGAAGTTTTAAGGTTTGAAAAAATTTTAAGAAAATTATATCAACATAGTTCTTGAGTATTAATAAATTTCTAGTATTTCTCGCATAATCATAGTATTATTGAAATTTTTAAGAATTCTAAAGCACTTTTATAGATTTTGAGTATTTTTGTAGATTACTGTAGAGATTTCTTGAATTCAATGCACTCAAAATCGAATTTCAATCGATTTCCAGCAGTTTAACAATTTTCTTAGCAAATTGTATCTATGTACATAAATTTTTAGTATTCCATAGTTCTTTCATTTTCATATTTTTCTAGTATTTATGAGGTCTTGTACCGTTATCTAGTATTTTTATAGATTTCTAGTATTTATATACACTGTTATATACGTTGTTAAGAGTTTGATACTTAAGAATTCGAAGTTTTTTAGATTTTACACACTTGGATTATTCAAAAAACAGTATTATCATAGATATCTGTTAATTTTAGTATTTCTTAAGTATTTAAATTATTCTAAAGATTTTCTGATATTTTTATAAATTTCTATGCAGATTCCTAGAATTCTATAATCCAGTGCTCAAAGTTTTGTAGATTTTTCGCATTTTTTTAGATTCTCATCTTTCTCTTGAATTCACTGAATTAAACTAACTTTTTAAATGTATATTTTCTATATTATCTAAGCCAAACTTTTATGATCAGAATTTTTTTGAAAAAAATCCTGATTTTTTTATTATTTCCGAATTGGTAAAATTTAGAATTCTGAATCTTGTTTAACTTAATCAAGAATCTGCAAGAAACTATTTGTTATGTTCTTTAGATTTCAAAAGCTACATTTTCAATAATTTTCACTTATCATGCTATTAATTATTAATATTCATGCATGTTTTTCATACGTTGTATTTTTTTATTCGTCATTTTAGCTTCCTTCTATTTTTACATAAAATAAAAATGAATTTTTGTAATTCCTGAAAAAACAGCAACAAATTATATATTTTCATTTGCCCCTTGAGATCATGATAAAACTCATCCCAAAATTAAAACCAAAAAAGCACACAAAAGATCATAGTTTTTTTTTTGATCACTCATTATAAAGTATTTTCTGATTCAATTCTTCTTATTTTACTATTTCTGACATAATTTTAGATAAAATCTCAGACGAAATTAAAAAAAACAAGAATATTAAAAAAATATATATGGCTACCTTTCAAGGTCTGGATGGCGAAAATATTTTCCTTGCATTGTTGGGCGACTTTCTCGGTGCCAGTTTTGATGAGATACTCCAAGAGAACAAGGGCCTTATAAACGTGGCGCCAGTTTTTCCCGTGGTCATTGAGCCTTTTCCACAACATCTGCATTATTTCCGTGAAGGCCACCACGTTGTACGTCAAATCCGCGATTTCCGCCATCAGAGTACTGCTCGGGCCCCAAGGGTCGTTGCTCGTGGCTTTCCTGACCGCTTTCTTCATTTCACAATTTTCACAAAAGTCAGCATCACATTTTTTATGATTTATCAAAGATTATTCAACGCTATAAATTTTAAAATCACTGCATAAAAAGATAATGATAATATTATGAAGTGTTAGTAATTTGGAAAATCTGAAAAATTACCTGGGCATTGCTGTAATTATGGGCCAGGTTGACAATGTCCCGCCTGATTCCTGCCAGGTTGACCTGCATCGCTTCTTGGCCTTGCTTTCGCATCTGAAACGCCCAACTTTTTTTTCCAACATTTCCATCCTAAAAACTTCACCTCAACCCCACAATTATTGTTCCCAAATTTATGGAAAAATTGACCATGTACCGCCAATAGAGCATAATTTTTTGATGAATTCATCCCACAGAGTATCCCAGACATTTTGCTTCGGATTTGAAAATAAAGGAATTACGAATGTCAGCAGTCTAGAGCTCTAAAAAAGCGCATAATATAATTTAATATTGCTAAATTATACATACGAAAAAAAAATTCTTCTAATTTTAACGTAAAGTGAAAAAATATGAAGAAATAAATATTTGAATCATAGTCTTCTCACAAAATATCAATTTATCAATCATTCAAATCCCAGAGTGTATAATCCTGAAATGAAAAATTCCATTATCTCAAATTCCAAAGTACAGAATCCCGAAATGAAATGAAATTTCTAGAAATATAAATAATTAAAGTTAACCATTCATGTAATTTTGAATTTAGAACATAATATTTTAAAATTCTAAGAAAAATCCATCGTTTTTATATGATCAATTTATTCTGGGACACCTTGTAGAATGGAAATAATGCCATACATAATAGTGTGGTGGCGGGAGACACGTTGGAAATAGACGTCGCCGATCGAAAAATAATAATAAAGAACAATAAACGTGGGCCGTACTCGACGGTTCGCATGAAAGCCATGCATGTACGAAATTCGTTACAAGGTTAGCATGAAAGCTGTAAAACCAGAAAAAAAAATTTTAACACACGATGCCTTCCAAATATTGGTCTAATGAGCATGCACATTCTTAAAAAAAATACACACCAAATTCATAAACAATTAGATGAAAACTGGAAGTATGATTGCTGGTCAAAATATTCAAAAAAAATTTTAAAAAACATAAAAAAGTTTACTGAAAAAGCTACGATGATTGTATCATTATTTTTCTAAATGAAAGTCTCTGATTCCTCGATGATTCGAGTTATAAAATGATCAGAGTGTGTCCCTGCATAATGCGAAAAACAATCACGATCGTAATCATTGTCGGCTGCTCCAGAGATCGTACTTAATGAATAATGCATTAAATGACTCTTCTTTCAATTTGCATCAATGACAATATTATTCTCGCTCTCTCGTTTATTCAAGATGTTTTCGTGAAATGTCCAACGAAATTGTTGAAAGTCGAAGTCATGATTAAAAATAATGCTATGAAGATTTATGAAATATAAAATAATTTCAAAAACATGACAATAAATTAAGTTTGAATAACATGATAATTGAAGTAATTGTAAAAAAATGACTTGGAATTTGATATTTTAAAAGTTAATTGTTTAGAAAAAAATCTTTTACAAGAGCGGTGAAACTCGGTTTAGTAAGAAAATTTATTTTGAAAATTGATATGTCACTGTAAAAAATTTTTTAAATACAAAATAATATGAAGTTTTTAAATTTACTGTTTTTACGAGAAAAAGCTAATTGTTGAAAATTAATGGGAAAATTTTTACTTTAATTACTGTAAATTATATAATATCAAGCACAATACCGAAAATTCTAATAATACAATGGAACCACAAAAAAATATAGTAATACACAAAATGCTACGAAAAAAAAAATTTCAACAGACACAAAAAAAAACACTGTCAATATCGAAAAATCACACAAACCTATATATTCATCACGAATGATAGTTTTTCCTACGAATGTATTTCCTTTTTTGTAATTTTTGCTATTGTTCCAAGTTTTTGTAAAATTTTCTTTGCGCAAAAAATCACACTTTTCACATCTTACTTTGAAAACGTTCACATTTTCAAACCTCATAATACTTTTCTGCACTGCTTTGAATTTTGCAGTTTTTCTTTTTCCATAGTTAAACTCACTTTACGTGTTTTTTTTTTATACTACTGTTTGCTATTTGTAGTATTTTTAAGTAACCCATATTTTTTTTATTTTCTATTACTGGATAGGCTTGGAAAATCAGTTTCTCGAAATCTGTCCACAATTACAGAGTGCATCATATGATTCAACAACAAAAAAAGGTAATTTTTATTTTATAAATTCATTCACAACAGTTTCATTATCATTGCTTCTGAGTACGCTTTGACATGTTTTGTAAAATTTATTTCAACATTAATGTATGTAAGTGCAGTTGAAATTAGTCTGATAAAAATACAAAAAATCATTAAAAATATCTGAATATTCTCAAAAATTAATTACAAATTCAAAAAAAAATTTTTTTTGTGTATTTACCAGTCAATTGGTTAGGTTGGGTTAAGTTGGGTGCCTTTTTCGAACACATTATTCCCTCAAAACTTGATATACTTTCACTAAGAAAATACGTTTTGCTAGAAGCACTGATTACAATGCAATTAATGCTCGAGTGCATGAGCTTTTTCTTGCCCTTACGTATATTTAACTTGATCTGCACCAGCATGTATGATGAAACTGCACATTCTGAAAGAGTCTACTTGATGACCCATGTGCGTCACATCATTACAAGTACGAAACGAATTGATGAGAAAATAAAACGTGAGAGCAGTGTCTTGTTTTTCCAACGAAATCATCATCATTATAATCATCATCTACAAGAATTGCTGCGTTTCTTTACCCTACTGCACAGTCATCTGAATAATTACTTTTTTTCTTCAAAACTAGTTCATTCCACCAACGTAGCATCTTGTTGAAAATCAGTCTCGTGAATTTTAGAAATAAAATTATCTATCACAAATTGTTTCTCAACAAAAGTTCCATTAATAAATACTCTATTTTTTGAAGAGTAAAAAAACTAAATGAGTTCTAAAACTTAGCAACCAAAATCCCCAAAACTTCGACTTTATGCTCGTGCGTCTAAAATGTAATGAATATTGAAAGGTAGATAAAGAAATGCAATAAACGATGATTACTAAAAAAGCAGCTCATTTTCCCAAGCAGCGACATCCCGTAGCATTTTTATTCCTTGACAGAAGTATCATCTTCACAGGAATGTTGATTGATGTATTCGAGGGTGCAATGGTAAATGTAATGAATAAATTAGTACGGAAAATGTGTTTTCCCCTAAAGTTTTACCTTGTCCATAGCCATATTGTTAAAGAGAAAATTGTATCCTTGTTGACGACGACCAAGTGAGGAAAGTACGCCTAGACCCAACTCGCGATTGCTCCGAATCGGTTATTTATCCTTCAACTATGATCAGGCATCTCTTAGTATTTAGGTAAACTACTTTGCATGTCATTTTTGCACTCAAATCCAAACTTTCTTCCGTCTGGTAGTTGTCATTTTTTTAAAATATCGTTAGACTATCAGTGGTGAAAAACTGTACATATTATGGGCCTATATACAAAATGTCCCAAAATATGGGAATTCCCGGAAACTGTAGGTCCAGTATGCAATTCAAAATGCTTTTAATTTAAAAATTGTTGGTTCTTCGAAAAATTAGGATAGTTTTCAACAATTTCAATTCACTAATTAGAGCGCTGCTTCGGCCTATTCTCACTGTCTACTACTGCACCTTGTTTTTTTCGAAAAAAAAAAAAAAAAAAAAATATCTCAACATTTTCACTTTAAATTTAAGAATGAAAATTCTAAATAAGTTATAAAAATTTCATTCCAGAATTATGAAATTCTATTTTCATCTACCATGCCATCTGCTGTGCCTCATTCTGAACGACTTGCAACAACTATAAAAAAATAACCATAACCACACTAATAATCAGAATCAGGGTGTCTACTGAATATCTTGAAAAAAAATTCACGAATATTTTTCAGTTTTCCCCCATATGGTTTTAGAAATTTCAACCACTTGAAGATATTGTAGTAATTTTGGTTGATATTGATGCATTGAATATCTAGATCAATTACTAGCAGAAGTTATGAAGTGCATCAAATCATACGACTATTGTAATAATTTCTGGAGGGGAAATTTACATTCTAAAAAATCGATTTTACAATATATAATTTCGAAAAATGTTTAAATTTTATTAGTTTCACCTACACCTTTAACTATTTTCTATTTATTGATTTTTTCTTTTTTTCAACACTTTTACTTTGCAGTAATTTTTATAAAAAAAAAATAATCATCGAAAATTTGTGAATTAAAAACCCTGAATAATGATAGTATGAAGTAATTTCATCATTTGTCAACATTTTATGAGATTGCAGTAAATTCGGTTTCAGGATGCAACATATCCAAAGTTTCAAAAATTTGTCTCAAATATAAAAATCATATTTTTCCCATCCCAGAATTTTTATTTGTCATTAATTAAAATCATAGCTATCACTTCAGCAATTTTTTATTTTCTGCCTTTGTTTATTTACTTTTATTTTGTATTACATCCGATAAAAAAATCGTTCTTAAAAAAATTGAAAATTTCATCACAATTTACATTTTTTCATTACATGAATTTCAGTATTTCAGTTTACAAATTTAATATGTAATTTTTTATTAAGTATTCAAAATCTGTAAAGTTTTTTTTTTTTTATGTGAAAGTCGTAGGTCACGGTTTAATAACTCAAACGTGTTTTTTTTTAAATTATCATTATTACAATCATTACTTTTTAAAAATTCAGTAAATTCGTTTTTTCCATATAAATTTACAATTCGTTTCATACTAACATGAATTTAATTCTATAAATCCTCATTGAAAAATTATACAATCTGAAATATTGAATAATTCATTTTTTATTGTTAATGTTTTTTTATATTTAATAGTCGAAATCGTGATTTCATGACTAAAACAGTCATTTTTTAGTGTTTAATTATTCAATAGTAAATGAAAATTTTTTAACTATTCACAAATTTTGCGATGGAGTTTTTAATTCAGAAATCGTAAAATTTGAAATTCTCTTTACTGAAAAAATAGCTTTGTAAAAATGCAACAAATTTGATTCTTCCATAAAAATTTACCATACATTTCATATTAAAGTGAAATCGGTTTGAAAAAAATCTCATAAAGCAATTGTACAATCTTAAATACTGAATAGTTCATTTTTGATTTATTATTAAAATTGTTACAATAAATACTTCCCGAAAATTCCCATATAGTTCCCGCTTCTTCCGCATTTTTCGTACAGTAGACACCCTGAAAATAATATGCTTACACCAAGAACCAAGTTCCCGAAAAATCCTGTACCATTTGGATGCAACTGGTATCATCTACTGTTATTGCAACAATAATGACAATCTTTGTAACATCGTCATTTTATTGTCATTATTCAATCAACTCGAAGTCTATTGTACTGATCAAGTAATAGACGCTTCAAAACATGCGGCTACGATAACGAAAATCATACATTTCACAAGTATGTACTTCACTTTTTGTGAATGTAACAGAAGTAGACACTACATGCATTTAAAAAGTTTATAAAAATCAAAATAAAAGACACTTACGTTGGTGCCTTGTGCTCGTCCCAGCGAGTTGTACGTACTGCTCAACTAGCCTGCAAAAAAATGAAACATTTTTCTAATTATTTTTTTGTATGGCTTACTTCGATACAACCATTTTACAATATTTTAATTTTACACGCTGGCATTAAAAAATTGTGAGAAATGTCATTTGATAGTTATTTATTTTCGTTATATTGATTTTATTATTTATTTATGTAGTTGAACGTCATGATGCATCCAAAATTTGCTTTCAAATCCAACAAAATTAAATTTTATAGTTTTGAGTCTTCAGATTTCTGAAAATTTTTAGCTGTGGGTTTGACAATTTCTACAATCTCGAATTTTTTTCTCGAAAAATTTAGAAAAATAGAAAAGTTCAGAAAAATAATTCGAATTTTATTCAAGATATCATGTCTAAAAAATGTATTAGCTATAATTTAAAACTTTTCTTTGAATTCCTTTGACATTTATGAATTACTGGCAAACCCATTTCTCTATACGAATCCGAGAATAGCAAAGTGAAAAGTCAGAAATTCGCAAATAAAAACCGTTCATTTATCTCTTTTTTCTCTGAATTAGCAAGTTTCAGACAAAACACAAAAAACACTGAGAAACACATTTATCTTATCTTTGGTACAGATAAAAAGGTGCAATTGTTGACAATTGAAACACTTGTTTGAAACCTTGTTACACATCACATAATTGTCATGCATACAGCTATTGGCAAGTTTTATACCAAAATTGCAAGCTCAAAACTTGAAATGATTTCCAGATATGTATCCTCATTAGTTTTTCAAGTATTTGATCTTGATCACTATATCTCAATTTTTCAAAAAAAATTTCGAAATTCATGAAAATTTCTGAACTTTTTTTAACAAGCTAGGAATAAATACATTAATATACCTCAAAAATATTTCAAGAATTTATATCAAAAATTTGTGACATGACACTATTTCAAAGTTAATACTTTCAGATTCAAAAACTAATATATTGGGAATCTAAAAAACTTTCTAAATCTAATTTGGGTTATTTTTAGATCGTATTTATACATCCAAGAGTTGGACAACAAAATTCATGCATTAAAAAATTACGTACTATGGAAAATAAAAAGCTGTCAAAAATTTTGGTATTCAAATTTTAAAATGTTTGAAGAACAAAATTTTGAATATACATGACAATCTTCTCATGATGAGAATAATAACGATCAACTTTAATTCAAGATGAGCAAAAAACAAACAAACAAAATAACAAAATTGCAATGATGATTGTAAAATGCATACGGAATTCAAAAGGTTGCATTCATGAAAATTCCTAAACTTTTTTCAAATCAATAACTTTAAACATCAACAAACTATTCAATACATAAAAAAAAATATATGCTAAATATTTTCAAGAGATTTTCTCACGATTTTCTCGACATCGTCATAAATTTCACAGTTCATTTGAGTTCCACAATTATTCTTAAAAACTGTTTGTAAATTCAAGAGTTTGATCATAAAACTGACTTGTTAAATTACACCACATAAAAAATAAAAAGTTTTCGAATAGATATACATAATGCTAACATTTTAAATATCAAAATTTAATTGATGAAAATTCTACATATCAATGTGGACGATCAATGTGAAGTCAAGATAAATAATTTAAATATAAGGAACAAAAATGAAAAATACATCGAAATGGAATGCAGAGTTCGCAATGACGAACAAGCATGCATAAATGGCAATAAAAGTTGAACGGTAGCAACAGCAATACATGACCGTGACCACTAAACATGGAGATCGATCCGTTTTTTTCCCTTTATCAAAGTTCTCTAACCGATGACATTTTTTTATCAATAAGCATTGACAATGAAGTCTACATATTTTGAAACAAAACAATAATTTGGAGGAAACTAAAAGTTGATGTGAATTCACATATAATCAATTGAAATCAACGCATGCTTTTGAAAATCATTTAAAAATCATTTATCATCTCCAACATTATCTGATACTCTTATCATCTATATTATTTACATAACTATGGATAAAAATTTCAACGAATTCACAAAAAAAAAAAGTTTTCATCAAATGGAACATAATGGTTACGTGATTTTACACAAGTTTTACAAACTGGAGTAATGAAATTAAAAATTTTGATTCAGCAATAACTTATAATCACAAAATTCAAGAAAACAATTAGATGATATGTTTTTAACGCTTGTGTCATAATTGAAAAATTCATCATAGCAATTTATGTATGTACCAAATATTACTGAGGACTTAAAAGACTTAAAAGTTGAAAATATATAGCTTACGTAATTAAAATTTGAATTTAATTCTATATAGTTGAACTAAATTTGACTTTAGGAAAAACGCTGAGAAAATTGTTGCAAAAATGTATATTTTGGATTATCAATAAACAAAATCAAAAGAATTTAAATAATTTAACTTACAAAAATACCATCCTATGCTTGAAAGAAAATAATTTGCATTATTTTTTCTGTGAAAAAAAAGAAAATGTTTTTTTGGAAATTACTTTTGACTTGATTTTGGGTCTTTACTTTTTCTCTCAAATTGTATACGTATACAGTATAAGAGTTTCTTCATTTTTTATTTTTATTTATTAATAAGTCAGAAAATAAAGCAAAACTTTTCAAGTTTTCCTATTTACGCCAAATGGTATTCAATCTCGGAAAAATTTATGGAGAAACACAAATAAAATTTCTCTTGGGATTAAAAAATTCACAGGTCGTTGAACCAAGAATTAAATTAATAAAAGTTTTATATTATTTTTTACAAACTGAAAAACTCAACAATTTAAAAATGTTTTCAACAATGAATTTGAAGTGAATTAATTATTTTAGAATGTAAATATAAACATGAAAATTATAGCTTTTAAATTTTATCATCTAAATCTTTGATTATTATATTAAAAAGCTTAGAAAATAGATTGTTTTAGTATCTATAGAATAGTAAATTTTTATTCTTACATATATCTATGAATTAATAAGAAACTTGAAATACGCTGTATTCATAAGAAAACATCAAATAAAATGTTTTAATAACTGGAGTATCAAAAATTAAGAATCTAACAATTTTGAAGGGTTCTTTGAAAAGTAGCAAACTTTGAAAAACAGAAAGTTTATTATTTGACTTGTGAAATTGAATCTTCTGAATTTTTCAAGCCCAAAATGTCATTAATTATAATCGCTTTATTTGCCAAACTAGAATCCATAAATTGAAAAATTTCAAGTTTATAATATGAACACACAGGCAACAACTTTCATTACTTTTTGGCTAATATTGGGACAAGCTTGGATTTTCTACAATTAATCAAAACATGTGAAATTTAAACATTACTGAGTAAATATTCAAAAATCATACAGCTGATAATGATAATGATGGAATTATAATTAGTTTAGAAGCAAATTTCAAGTTCTTCGCATTCAAAAATTAGGAAATTGTGAATTGAAGAAAAAAACCTGAATACTGTACAATAGTTTCAATGATCAATATATGCAAAAGAAAAAAATTAGCATTTCATACAAATACATTAATTATTTCATACATTTTTTTGCAGTCGAATTCGACCTTTGAAATCAAAATTTACACAGAAATTTGTCCATGTAATTCAAATATAGTATAATAATATCCAAAAATTTCGAATACAGAAATCCACAAGATTGAAAATTTTCAAAAGACCAAAATTATTTAATTACAAATCATCCAATCCTTCCAAAAAAAATTAAGCATTTTTTAGATGAATTTAAAAACTTATCGTAGAATGCAAAAATTGTACACAATTTAAAAATTGCATATTCATTTTACATATTATCAGAACATTAAATGAATGTTGATTCTCACTGGGTTAAATTTATTAAAAATAACACTTCAATTTGATTTTAGTCAATTAATGGCGAATTAATGGGTCGAAACGTTGGCCATTAATTTGCAATTAATTGACTGGAAAAATCAAGTTGAAGTCATATTTATCACAAATTTATTTCAAAAAATATAAAATAAAATTTACGAAATTCTACAAGACAATAGTATATTATTGACAGTTTTTTTGAGTGCGTGATTTGACGAAACGAAAAATTGCAGCCCAAGGTGAAGCCAAGGGTTGTAATCGTTTCGTCAAACCAGGTTTAGTTTACAGATTAAAAATATACACAGCACAAAAATGCAAAAACCCAAGAAACTTTTTAAATGTCAACTTAAATAGCATTCACCAACAACAATATTCAAAAGCGAGTCACACCTTATACAACATTCAAAAAACAAACAAAATATTCCAAGTCACTGTCCCAACATTTAATTGACAGAACAATTGGATTAATGGTAAACGTCAAGCAATGACACAATACAAATTGACATTACAACAGGTATGTCAGAAACAAAATAGGTGAAAAACGACACCGAGTGCAGCAATAATCGAACCGTGTAAAAACATGGAGAAATTCCAAGTAACATGGAAAATGCTCGATTCACCTCGAAGGTCACCGCGGAAGTAAAAATGAAAAGATACCCTCCCCCCCCAAAACCCTGTTTTTTCGCCCAGGAAACGGGGGTAGAAATAAAAAAAAGTACACAAAGACGCGCTGCACGGGTAGTAATTTCGATGACGATGATGTACTAATATTTACATTGACAATCGCACAAGGTGTCCACGTCGCTATTGACATGATAAACAAACGATGCAAAAAGAAACTCACCAAGGTGTGTACTCGGAAATTTGACAGGCAATTGGCAGACGTAAAAGCAGGGAACAAAATATAACATGGGACAATTATGGCAGGTCCATTCACATCGATTCACACGAACGCAGCGAAATTTCGCGTATATACGATATTAATGAACGGGGTTCACATACGTATCCGATAGTAACTGTTGTTGTTGTCATCATTGTATTTCCTGCAGGAGCAGGAAAAATTTGTTTTTGTTCTGTAAAGGTAAACAAAATGGCGGCGCATTTGACAGCGCAGCAGACATGTTGTCGAGCAAAAACATTCCACTTCAAAGATAGACATATATATATTCAACATTTAAAAATAAAAAAATTTGTCAATCAGTAAACCATAATTTCGTTACTTTTATTCATAATTTCATTTGCTCATAGGCAAACGGGTTACAGTCCTCGGCTTCGCCTCGGACCGTAATTTCCCCGTTTCGCCAAATTCGTACATACGTGCTTGTTACGAAAGATATTTTATGTACCGAGGGCATAGAAACGCGTTTTCTATGCCAGAGGTACATAAAAATTTTTCATTTCAATTATACCATATTATTCATGAAATCTTTTTTCTAATTTTCTCTACTGTTGAATTTGAGTACTCATTGAGAAAAATGTATACTCTATAAGTTATACATCTGAATTTATCATTGAGATACTGTAAATCTGGTAATTTGATATCTTACCAAAATTTATAACAATTTTCAATAATCTAATATTACCTTATCTACTGACACTTCTTTATTTCTAGCTTCTTGAAACGTCGTTCATCATTTATTACATATTATGCTAATAAAAATTAATTATTACAATTATTTTTCATTCCGACCATGGTTACTTTACCATTCAACAATTTCCAATTGGCCATATAAAACCAAGCCGAATAATGATTAAATGTTTACGAAAGGGAAGCAAAAAAGAAAGACTGTACGTATCAAATATTAACTATTTATTTATGCAAGTTTGCCACGACCAAATCCACCTCTGAATTCTAAATCACCAGCACCAGGGCCTACATCTCCCTTCTTGTCTGGGCCACCAGGTCCGCGCCTGTATCCAGCGCGATCCTCAGTAGGTCTTGAGCCCTCGCTTCGTGGTCCAGCTGAAGGCCTTGGCCTAGCTGGTCCTGAACTAGTTTGCCTCCTCAGGGTAGCGGGCACGATTTCTGGTGGAAGATGCAATTCGCGTCTCAGGTACTCAATACCATCATTGGTCAGCGACCAGTAATAATGGCGCCACGCGAATTGTTCTTTGACATGACCCCGTGATTTCAAACTCTGTAACAAACCAGTTTAATTTTCATTACTATAAAATATAATTGTAGGAAACTTTCAGACACTTTTTTCTATGCAGCTTATATTCTTGAAAAATATTAGATTCTTTAGTAAAGAAATATTTGTATTTGAAACATTAATAAGATTATTGTATGTTCGGAAACAATTGAGTATAAACAATGCTAGGCTTCATTTATAGAGACGAATCAATTTTTAATTAATTGCGAAACCCACGGAAAGCATTATAATTATCTTTATAAAAAACTAAAAATAGTAATTGATATTTACAAAAATAGATTTTACTTTATTTAATATAAGGTATTAAGTAAGCAGACGGCTATTTTTTACTAGGATAAAATTTAACCATATAAAGAAACTACTTTTTTATAATCATACGCTCAAGTTTTCCAAGATCTCATAACACATTCAAGACAACAAACAATAGATCAGAATAGTAATAATGAAAAAATGAATGATATCCATCTTTTTTTTTTAGTAGAATGGATGAATTAATTTCTACTTATTCGATTCTCCAGTCAAATTTTCTACAATTTCACAAATCTTCTTTGGTTGTAGAACATCATTATTAAAAATGAATCAAAAATATAACATAATTGAACAGCAGGAAACCAAAATAACATAAAAACTAAATTTTAAAATATTGGCTGGTAGTCTCGATATGTAATTAAAAACTTTAGTTAAGGAACAATTCGAATTGAAGAAATTCATTTTCGATAGAACAATTATCAACAAAAAATTGCAATGCTGAAAAGTATGCTTTTGATCCACGTTCTTACTTTTTATATATTAATTATTTATGAATGTCATAAATCTGTTTTGTAATATTACGAAAAACTTTTTGAAAACTGAAAAAAAACTTCAAGTTGAAAAAAAAAAATTTGAGTTAATTGGGTTGTAGTACTTAATTTTGTTACTTTAGCCAAAATAAAAAAAAAAATACAGCGTAGAGCTCTTGAAAGTTAATAGAAAAGGCCTGTAAATGGTACCCATGCATTTCTGGGACCAGTACTGCCAAATCCAGCATGGTCAACTCCCAAAGAAATTTCTAAATGTTTTTCCCTTATGCATAGGACCACTAATGTGCTTTTTCCATAAACACATTTAAGAGCTCTACCTGTATATCCTAGAATATTCACTGAATTAGTACAATTATGTTTTTATTTTAGAAAGACTTCTATTCATGTAAATAGTTTGCATTAATGACAGAAAATCATGAATTTAGTCGGAATTAAATTATATTTACACCAAAAAAGATGTGTACAAAAAAATTGGGATGAAAATTACTAGATATTTTAATTACTAAGAGTGAAATAATGATAAATGATTTATAAAATACATAGATTCTGTCTATGATGAATATTTTGATGTTTGCCTCAGATCTGTACATAAATTATATTTTGAATTAATTACAATGAACTGAATGGCTGTTATTGTAAATCAAGTGATGGAGGATTTATTTCTTTAATGATATAATTTTTTGTAATAAACAACAGATATTGTTATACAACTTATTATCAACGTAATAAAAAAAAGATTTGCTGATTACTCAGAAACATGTTTTGAAAATGAATGAAGTTTTTAACATATATAAATTCAATTTTGTACGATGAAAATTAAAATTTTTATGACACTTTAATCAATTTCTTTATGAGTCATTTGGAAATATAGAATGACTTATTTACCACCAAAAGTAAGCGGAATTTATGTATAACTAGAAACATACTTTAAAAATCAATGAAGTTTTAAATAAAAATCAAATTAACTAATTATAATGATAAATATTTCCATGTCAGCTTCATATCAAAAATTTATCAACAACAACCTAAATAATCTACAATATTAGCAAAGGACTATTATTATCAATATCATGTTAAATTTTTTTACATCTAAAACTATCTTGCAAACGAATAATGTTTGAAAAATGATCATTGATTTTTTCGATGAGAAGTAATCATGAAATTCCTCAATTTTGAATCAATAAATGAAAGATTTGTCACATAATTAAAACAATTATTGGTTAAATTTCCGCATAGGTATAACGTTGTTACATCTGTAAAAATTCATCATATTTAGGAACTTTGGTGCTCAATTTCAGAAAAACCACGAGTTTATGAGTAATTTGGCTTAGATCAATCGATTCGTAATTTTTTCCGCAACAAATGACATATTTCACATGAAAATATGATGATTTGTACGGATTTTACGATATGTATACCTATGCGGAAATTGCACCAAATTATTAAGATCAAAATAGTTGAGAAAAAAGTTGGAATTTTTAACAATTAATGTTTTGTTGTACGCATTACATCAAAAAATGGAATCTTTTTTAGTAAACGAAGAATATTATTGAATGTAGGGGCTGTTCAATCAAAGAATGTTATAACTAATATATAGCTAGACACATTTAAAAAATCAATGAAGTTTCGAAGAAAATGAGCTAAAATTTTCTAGCAAAATTCATTCATTCAAGTTCACTTTACTGTATAAAATTGTTCATCATTATCCTGCAAATATCAAAAAGTGTCAATAATTATGAATTTAACAATTAAAGTTTTTTTTTATCTGAAGACACTTGATCAGTGAAGTTTTGAACAAAAATTAATAATTTTTTCGAATTGACAAATATTAATGAATGTCTGATACATTCATCTAAATTATTGGGCATTTACTGTTTATTAAGAGATGTATTTTGAAATTTAACAAGAGTATTAAACACAGGTGCATTAAACTTTTTATTTACCTGTAAAGTTTTCATGACTTGCAGATTCGTAACATTTTCCAAATCAGGATGTTTAGGCGCATGTGGGTCCTTTTTGGCAACCATCACACCTTCCTTGAAGAGGTGCTCATAGATGGCTATTTTATTCTTTTTGGGCATCAACATCCTGCAAAAAATAACTGTATTATTCACGTTATCATTATACTTGAAAATTAGTCACTTTTAACAAAGCATGTCTGTCATTATTGTCCAACATGATGTTATTTGTCAAATTGATGAGTGATTTGCATATCACTATAAATAGTAAGAAAAATACAGAATAACGCAATATTGCGATCCGGGGAGATTTTCCGATATTTTTAAAATGGAATTTGCAAGATAAAATAGAAACAGTAACCGTCAAATTGTCGTTGACAAAAATGTAAACAAAACGAATGGGGAGTCCTAACGACAGAAATTTATAGTGTAAAAGAAACATTAAAAAGCGATCTTATCTCTAATAAGTGTATTTTTTAGCGATTTTGACGGATTCTGAAGATAAACATGGATTTTTATTCATGATACGTACGTGAATTTTTAAGGTTAACGTGTTGCTCCCGAGCACAAAAGTTATAGAAAGAGATAAAGAAAGATAACAAAAAATTTGCAGGGTAATGCGATGTTGCCAAATAAGTAAAAGAGTTTATCCCTAGATATGGCAACACTGCGTGACATACGTGTGCAATGTTACCAAATGAGTTAAATGATTTGTCTTTAGATATAGCAACACTGCGTGAAATACGTTTTTTTTCAATGGAATATGAAAAGTATCATGAAAAACTGCCTTATCTCGACTGTCAAACACTGTCAAAAACAGTCGAAAACGTCAACAAATCTTGATAATGGTATTGTTTGCAATTGTTTGATAATGTTTTCTCCGCTGATTCATTATTTGCATAGTTTTTTCTTGAAAGTTTGAACATACGTCGAAGAATGACGAATCCAAAAAAAGAGATGTGAGTCGAAATGGAGAATTTCAGGAGTGACTGCAAGTCTGAGAATGATGAGCAGCAGCAGTAATAAAATGTCATCTTCGACCTCGTCGTCGTCTACGGGGAAAATGACACAGCAGCAACTCCCGGGATGGCTTTGGCCAAATTCCAACATTCTTCCACAGCTTTACAAGCTTATTTGGGAGGCTGTCAAAGACGATCGAGGAACGAGGGCGAATTCTCATTCCTTGCAACGCGAACTCCTCGTCGACACGAACAAAATTTTTCCACTTCTATTGACCAGTCAATTGCCAATGGAAATCCTAGGTTTCAATTTTTTGCATTTATGTATAATGTACATTGCTGTCAGCAGTTATTTTTGATTTTCGTCTTCTATGGTTTCTGAGAAAACATTTTAATGCCAATTTAATTTGCATTCAAATTTGAGGAAAAGTAGAATTTTTATAATAAAGTACAAAGTAGAAAATATCAGGATAATGTCGTTTATTTATTTTCTAGCTGATATTTTTTATTGTCATTTGAAAAACTCAAATTATTCCTTCTGATTCTCTGCAAAGCAAACCCATGGTCGACACATGTACCTGAAGTTCCAAACGTTTAAAATTAAGTGAAAATAGAAAATATATTAATTCTTGTGATTTTTATTATGATGGGAAGTGTGACGAATATTTTTTTGGGGAGCATCAAGTTTGTCGTCATAATCAAAAAATGTTCAAAAGCAGCTAGAAATTTTGTTTGTTAATTGCTGTTAGAGTTGTTTTAGAATTATGTTTTCCATAGTTTTTGAGAAAACATTTAAATGCAAATTTATAAATATATAAATGCAAATACAAGGATTTTTGTATTAATGAATTAACAGAAAATATCAGGATTAGACAATATTAGGTTTTTTAGTTAATAATATTTTCTGTATTTATTAGGAACACTTGGGTTTTTTTTTGCTTCGAATTATGATTCTTTGTAAAGCGTACTGTTAGTTGACACCAACTAAATTGGTCCACTTCTATTGACCATTCCATTAAAAATGGAAATTCTAGGTTATAATTTCTTGCATTTATATGTAATGTAAATTTAGTCAGTTGTTTTATGTCTTTTATAGTCCCTGAGAAAACATTTTAATATAAATCATCTCTGAAGAAACTTGAAAACTGAATAAATAAGAATGAACTTTTAAACACAAATTTAATTGGAATATATGTTGAATAAAATGTTTTTTGTGTTTCATAGTTTCTGAGAAAATATTATAATTCAAATAGTGTTATTAAATGTTTGAGTAAAAATAGTCTCAGAAGACATTTGAATTGATTTGAGTACAATTTAACATTAGAATTCAAATGTAATTATACATTTAAATAGAAATTAAATAATTTAAACACAAATTCAATGCAATTATATCACATTTTTTCCTTCAAAGTCTTTGAAAAGACATTGAAATACAAATTTAATTCAATTTTCATACAAAATCAATTCATACAACTTGAGTCATTGAAAAGAACTGGAGAAATAGATGAATTCTTAATTTAGAAAATACCTGGGTTTTTTTTTCTCATTATACCTATTTTTTATTGTTTATTGATTTCCCAGATGATTTCATATTTTAAAATTTTTTGTTCTAGTTGAGAGGGCTGAAGAGAAACGATTTTTTGCTTGTCAAAATTCAAAATTCAGTATTGGCTGGAATATCACAATAAACTACTGAAATTAAAAAATATCGAATATTGATTAAATACAATACTAGCTTGTTATTTTATTTCCTTGCTAAACAATGAAATTTTCAAAGAAATGCATACATTCTCATTCAAAATTTGAGCTATCAAATCAAATGATTCTAGGTTTAAGCTGCTACAGATTGGAAATTAAAACCTAAATATTTTCAGGTCCATAGTTAAACTTACTCTTTTAAAAAAAAAAACTCAACAAGTAATTGACAACTGTTTATACATCCAAACGATCATAAAATAAATAATCTTTTGACTCACGAAATAAAACATAGAATGGTTATCAAGTTTTATTTTTGGCATATATATTTTTTGAATATCAGACAAGTTTTTAACTTTAAGAACCTCTCTTTTGCCTTCCTTTTTTATCCCCAGGAACATATCGAATAAATAAATATCTTGAATATCTCAAATCAATAAGCAAATACAAGTTGAGCAAAAAAGGAAAACAAAAATTCAAAAATGTATTCCAGGTTACATCTGGAGTCTGGCGAACCAAAAATATGCAGGCCAACTGACAGAGCAAGAGCTATACATAGTTTTGGCCTTGGTCGCTCTGGCCCAGGCCTCTTACCCTTTCAACAGTCTCGAAGTTCTTTACCTAATTCGTGTTCCCCCCATCCCCAGCCTCAACACCTCCCTCCTCCTGGAGCCCAACAAATCAATAACCCCAACAACAAGTACAACAACAAACAACAAACTCCATCCATCACTTTCCGAACCGTCCTACTTGTTGTCCCTCAACAAACAAGAAAAACAGCAACACAGCAGCAACTCCAGTTGGACATCTCCTCCCGAGGACCAGCTCAGCTTTGCCAACTCCCAAGTCCGAACATTCAATCGTCGTCATTCTGTGGAACAGCCAAAAAAAGCTCCAACTACAACAATGTCACAGCAAACTCTCTCAAACGATTTCACAGATGATTTCACGGAATTCCAAAGCGCACCGCCAATCACAAACGTGCCCAACATTGCGATCATTGACTCGAAACAGGGTCTAGCCATTGGTAGTCGATTAGCTAATCATAATTTGGGTGTGAAAAAGATGTATGAAAAAGGTGGCAAGAGGTCGTCGAACAGTCAGGGGAAAAGTTTCCTGGAGACTGGTGGTAACAATAATACTGTGGATTATTGCTTAAATGACTTATTCCCAAAGTGCGCGGTGAAGAATAGTCAGTCCAAGACGGTCATTTTGAAAGACACGGTGATCAGGAATAGTGAGCCTGTAAAAATACGTTCTAGTCCTGGGGATTGTTTGGGGAAATCATCTGGTCAAGATCGTGATGATTTTGGGAGTTTCGTCAAAGCAGAAGATGAGAAGGTTAGATTTCTGTTTCCCGTCGTTTCAAGTTTGAAAAATATCAATAAATAATGGTGACTTCTGGTTTTGTTTAAGGTTCATGGGTCGAAAAGTGTTCGAGGATCTGGAGTGGAGCAAGATTTGATGAACCTACAGCCACCTGAAGACAAATACAGCGCACTTCGTGCCTTAGTGGAAGAAGCGCCGCCAAGTGTGCTTGAAGTGGACAAGAAACAAGAAGCTACGATCTGTCCGAACCCGAAACTTGAATTGGTAGATGTTTTCAGTGCTCCAATTTTGCCCTCTCCTGGCCAGGCATCATCGCTACAAGTAGATGATTTCGGGGATTTCGTGTCCGCCCAACAGCAGACCCACAGCAACCGTTGCTCGCCTCCTACCGTAGAATCCGAACCCCCAAATGTCGATCTTCTATCAGATTTTGACTTGGCTCCATTTTCTGAAGAAAATTATAGCTTCAGCAAACCTGATGATCCGTCGCTGATGCAGGAAATTTCCGAGGCTTTCGATGCTCTGGGGATGAATAGGCACAGTCGTCAAATCTCAGATGACTCCTTCAGCCTGTCATTCAAAACAGGTAAGTGTTCCAGGGTTCTCATTATTTTGCAATTGAGTCAAGTACTTGAGTAATTTGGTTTCTGGTTTACAGACAAAGTAACACCGAAGGAAGATTCTGTTTCCGTGATCAGCGTCGATATTGGGAACACAAATTTGGAAGATTTGCCTCGATCTGCGTCAGTGCCCAGTTTGGACCTCAAATACTTTGTCCCCTCTAGTCAAGAAGAAGATGAAACAGAAAATATGCACCAGGTTCATTTTTGATTAACCACTTTCCTCCATTTTGAATGGTCTTCTCATACATTTTTGAATATTAAATCAACGTTAACTGGGTTACAGATGATTTATACCGAGTGGAAACAGTACATGGAAAGTTGCGTTTTGCTACTGCAAGTGGCAGCCAATATTTTCACGAGTATCACATCAAGCACGATTCTGAGACAGGTTTTGGCTTCATCTCAAGGATACAATTTTCTTTGTGGTAAGTTTTGTTGACTATGATTTCCCAGTATGCTTTGCAGATCGGTATTGATACAAATCTGTTCACAGACTTGGCACAAGTCGCAGCTGTTTGCAGACGAGTCAATTTTTCGCACAAGGAAATGGACATAAACATCATGGGTTTCGACGACTTGTTGATGGACATTGACAGAATTTGGGCAGAAATGGAGCCATATTACTTCAACATTCCAGTAATACACTCAAGAATAAAATGAGATTATCCAAAATAGAATGCAAGAATCCATGCATTATCTCAACTTGAAATTACAGATAGTGACTGAATTACCAGTTTGGCCTTCACACCGAGGAGAATGCGTGACCTGCTGTCTGTGCTTGACTGTGATCACCAGTGGAAAAGTGTCTCAAAAAGAGAACAACTACCACGCGAGTTGCGCGAATTTGTGGCTCAACTGCGTCAACAACAACCTGCCGGTGCTCAAATACTCTGTAACTCATGTCAACTCGAGTACCAATATTTGAGTCACTCTCTGACTTAAAACCATGCGAGATCTCACAAATCCTCATTTCAATTCACGTTTTTTACTTTAAATTATTTATTTTTTGTTTTTCATCATGCAAAGACTTTGTACCAAAATTTTCACAATGAATTCTCAGCAAATATCAAAAAGTTACAGGTATAAACTAATGTTTCATTGTTTGCTTTGAATTATACAGTTTACCAGAAAAATTGTGAAATTCATATTTATTTTTACTATATTATTAATGTGACTTTTTGGTAATCGTGATTAAAAATATTTTACGCAAACAAGAATGAATGTGCTTATTTCTCCATTTTGCCGAATTCGCACATCCATACCTGTTGCGTAATACTACTATTTGTATTGTGTTATTGCTGTAAAAAATATGTATGTTTATTATTTTTTTTACTATTTTCTGCGTTTAAAAAAATATGATGAAGTTATTTCGGCAAAGGAATACAGTATAAGAAATCATGAAAAAATGTATTACGTTTTTTAGTTTTTATTGAAAGAATCTCTTGGAAATATGTATTAATGTTGTACTTAACTTGAAGGTCATAATGAATTTGACATTAATCGGGGGAAAAACTATTGTTCATCTTTGACTAGTATCGCGAGAGTTGTAGTTCATCCTTCGACTTTTCAATTCTCTGATAATGGCAGCTGGCAATCTCCCCGAGACAGAAATCGCGTAAACTCCTTTACAGCAAGTAGCTGAAAAAAAAATTATACAAATTTATGGAAATAGTTGTAATAAAACTGTCTAAATTTTAAGTGATAAACACGTCCAGTGCTTAAAATAAAAGATAACAATTGTCATTTCAAAAATATCACAAAATGAAAATTACATCAAAACAAGATTTCGAATCAAATTTTTTGAAACGAATTGCAGACTGGTTTTTAATACAAAATAGGAATTTCATGCACTGACGAATAGTTAATAGGGAATCGAGATATTTTGCACGTTGTACAAAAATTATATATAAATAAATACGATGTTGTTACAAGAAGAAAAATTGCTTACATATTTTTTGCCATCTGCAGACCCAACTTTCTTCTGGAATCATGGCTGCGATCATCCTGAAATTGTATTGGTAGTTTATAAATCATTGTGATAATAAAATAATAACTTAGCTTTTTATACATATTTTTTACTAGAAATTTTGTTAGTTATTTGTCAACGAAAGTTCTCATTTATGGATTCATATAATTTATTTTATTTGATAAATAAACACTAAGCTTTGAAATAAATTATTATATTTATATTTTACCCATCAAAATTTGTGCTCGTACAGTCGAACACATTATCTCTGTTGCCTTTCAATCTGAGGATATCTTCGCAGTTTTCGCATCCGTCCGATTCGAATTGATCAAAACTCTGAAAATCATGTATATATTTTTTTTAAAGACAGTAACAACAGTAACTATTTCAAATATTTCGAGTTTCAACTTTTATAATGTTCCTAAGAATGAAACATAATTCTGTAATCATTTATCGCTGGGTTAAAAACAATTTCCATGAAACTTCGATTTTTTCTAGCATTTAAAAATCGAATAATTGACAATATAAAATCATTTTCAACCCATCGATAAAAAATAAGATTATACTTTTTCATTACCTGAAGCATTACATACTTATTTATATATTTCTCAGGCAGAAAATATTACACAATGAGTTATTAAAATTTATTTCTTGGAATTAAAAAATCGTATGCAAATTAAAACATAAATTTACCTTGATTAGGGAACAAAGTAGACATGCACGAAGGCCACGAAGATCTTTTGGTATAGTTTCCATTGCCATGTTGAAATTCTTTGCTTCTAATTTCGACCTGAAAATTTATCACCAGATCTGATGAGAAAGAATATTTTTTTCAGTTTATGCTATAGTTTTCACCAAAACTCATAACATGATGAAATCAGGGGCGTAGGCAGAAAAGATTTTATAGAGAGGTTTTTAAAAAAAATTAATTTCCTTTGGACTTTTGTAATTTTTCATCATTGACGATCTGGTTAAGGAAGTACGATTTCTCTATTCTTCAACTTTCGTTTTTTTCTATAATCTATTTTTTTCTAATACTGTAATGCATATGTATATGGTTTCCTAGAATTGGATACTCTGGGAACAAAAGTTCTAGCAATTTTTTATAATTTTAAAGTTTTATATGAAATTATATCTAGAAAGATGTCAATTATTTCGTTGATTTCTAGAATTTTTTTATTGTATGTTATGTATAAAATTTTATTTTTTTTGGCGTTCTAATGGATTTACAGTAATTTTCAAAATTTGATGATGTAATATTGAAAAATGTAAACGATTTTGAGTACTTTATTTATTTTTACGAAAACAGTATCTTTCATACAGATTTACAATTTTTCTGGGATGTTAATGGATTTTTAAATAGATTTATAAAACTACATGCTTTATGATTCACAATTTTATGCACTTTTGAGAAAACTACATCTATGTGGTTCTAGTTATTAAGTATTAGAAGATTTCTAGTATCTCTTGGATTTTTTTACTATTTATGGATGAAACGTTGGAAGATTTTGGAATATTTTTATAAATTTCAAGTTTTTTTGCAGATTGCCATATAAATTTCTAGAATTTAATGCTACAGAATTCAAACTTTGATTGATTTTCAGTAACTTTAAAGATTTCTGAAAAAATGCATCGATACATATTTTGTATCTTTCATAGATTTCTTATATTTTCACATTTTTTCAACAGTATTTATAAAATTCAGAGACTTTTCTGATATGTTCATAAATTTCTTCATAGATTCCTGGAATTATGTGATGTAGGATTCAAAGTTTAATAAATTTTCGAGAAAATTACATCTACTTAGTTTTCGAGTACTAAAATATTTCTAGCGCTTATCACATTTTTTAAGTATATATGAATTTTAAAAGAATTTTTGAGTATATTTAAAGATTTATAATGTTTTTGTGAATTGCGATACATTTTGATTTCTAGAAATTTATGCTCTAGAATTCAAATTTTGATCGATTTTTGTTAATTTTATAGATTTTTGGCAAAATTACAGAAATATAGATTTATATGTTTTATAGATTTCTCTTATTTTGAATATTTTTTGGTAATAATTCAATGTGCAGAATTTTCTGATATGTTTATGCATTTATATATAGACTTCTAGAATTACACAATTTAGAACTCAAAATTTTATAAATTTCTAAAAAATTGTATCTATATAGTTTTTGAGTATTAAAATATTTCTAGTATTTCTTGCATTGTTTAAGTATTTATTAAACTTTAAGAGATTTTTGGGTATAACAATAGATTTCTAGTATTTTTGTAAAATGCAGGAATTTATTTTTATAATTCAAATTTAAATAATTTTCCAGCAAATTCAAAGTTTTATAGGAAAATTACAATAATATATTTTTCCTGTTATGGATATTTCTTGTTTACTTCTATTTTTTTTTTTTTTATTATTTACAGTTTTTATTGCGTTTTCTATTATTTTCATAGATTTATAGTATTAATAAAAAGTGCTATATTCGATGCTCTAAAGCCAAAAGTTTTATAGATATCAAGTATTTGTTTGAATTCTTCAGAAAACAGTTCCATTACAGAATTCTATTACTTTAAGCGTTTCTTAAGAGTTTGTATGATCTGAAATATTTTCTAGTATTTTTAGGGATTTCTCTGAAGATTTAAAGAATTCGTTACTACAGGGCTTAAAATTTTTTAGATTTTCGTAGATTATAGTTTTTATGTGTAATTCATGGTGTTGAAAAATTTTTCATTTTTTACGTCATTCTTGCCAAACACTTATGAACAGAATTTTGTCAACCAAAAATTTTTCTGAAGCTAGAATTATGGTTTTTTTTAAATTATAAAAATAAACAACACAGATCCTGAATTTTGTCTTACTTTCAGAAATAACATGGAACCATTATGTCTTCTAGAATTCAGTAACTACATTTTCGATAATTTTTCGGAGGGGTTTACACCCCTAAAATCCTGCTGTCTACGCACCTGGAGGAAATACTTTTATATTGTAAACAACCTAACCTAAAACTGAGACTTTCATAATATCAAAAACATTGAACTTAATTTTATTTTCCCAACATTTCAAAACATATTGAACAATCGGATTAATTCATTTTTGATGTTGTTCGAGAAAAAATGCAGGCAAAGTTGATAAATAAGTGACCATTTGTAAATTTTTCAGTGGCCAAGTTTGATTCGAGTTTTGTCAAAAATTTTCTAATTACTTTAAATGTTTTGAATTGATTGTTCATTTTTTTATGTAAGGTGGTTTACTAATTGCGATTTTTGTTGTTAAATTGAAATAATGTTATACAAACATTAAATACTCACTTTACCGAGATCAGCGCAATTCAGCAACAATAACAATTGAACTTGTTCACTTGATGCACTTTTGAACTTCAACTTACTGAAGAGAACACAGAACTGAACTTGAATTTGACTGAATTCAAAACTGTTTTAAACTTTTGAACAGTTCAAGAAACAATAATAATAACAATAATGCAGCTGTTTTATCAGCTGATGATCACAATTTTAAAATCAAAAATTTCACGTCGTCTGCTGTAGAAAAAAAAAACAAATGCATGGTATTGTTTGTGATTTTATTGCGACTCTTGAAATTTTTTACTGTAAACTTTAAAACGTTATTATTTTCGTTTGATTTATTAGGTAAAACTGTATAAAACTAGTATTTATAGTCATAAATAAAGAACCCAGCATGTTTTTAAGAATTCTTTTTCAGTCAGTTATTACAACACGACGACCACTAATTGTTGACACTTTTCCGAAAATTTTTCACAACATTCGTGAAAATAACTATCTAATCAAAGGTAATGATATTAAATAATAAAAAAAAACTTATATTCTGAAAAAAATTAGTTTTGATTTCAGAGCTTCAACAATAATGTTTTTTCTATGAAATAATTTAAACATATATATATTTTTAGTAAAAATAAATAATGAATGGAACAAATAAATAATTTTGAATCAATGTGTAACAATATTTTTATGTATCGTAATTATTATAATATCTACACTATATGAATAATGATATATATAAAAAATACATGTAATTTAGAATCGTGGAAAAAAATTCATGTATCAATAAATCAAAATATTATTGAAAAAAAAAATTGTTTGCATTCCAGAGCTATGACATTATTATCTTTCCCATGAAATAATAGAAATATAAAATAAATTTACATTTATTATGATAAGTAAAAGAAATTTAATCAATTATAAATGATGAATGCGTGTATAATATTTATATTATGTGAATAATATTACATACAATACATCATTAAATTATAAATATCACATTTAACAACAATAACATACATTATAAAAAAAGTATATTAAAAAAAATACTTCTGATTTCAGAGCTTCAATAACAATTTGATGAATATTTATTATTATTTTCTATAAAAATTATATCTCTATTATATAAATAATTTTTTTTAAAAAAAGATGTTTTATTCAGAAAATTATTATCACACATCAAATGAAAATATTCTCTATAAAAAAATTAATTTTTTATTTCAGTGCTTACGGATAATATTTTCCTTATGAAATAATAGAAATATATATTTATAATGATAAAAAAAATAATAAAAACTAACAATTATTTATATATGAATATATTTGTACATTGTATTGCTATTATATTTCTGTGGCTTCCCACCATAACCGAGAAAGTCACTTGTGCCATAAGGCTCAGTTTACATGATATTCTGATGAAATTTTAAATGTTATGGCCCAAGTGACTTTCTCGGTTATGGTGGGAAGCCACAGATTTATAAAATATAAATAATGTTACATAAGAAATAAATATAACATGCAGAAATGATAAAATTATTGTTAACAAAATTAGTCTCGATTTCAGAGCTTCACCAATAATATTTCGCCAATTAAATAATATAAATGTATGTATTTATTCTTATAGTAAAAAAAATGATATATAAGAATAAATAATGAATTCTTAATGAATATTTTAATACTTTTTAACAATTATAATACTTGAATCACATAATTTTGGTAACATGATGAATGAATATAACAGAATAATAAAAAATTGATAATAAGTATATTATTCAATAAAAGTATTCCCAGCAAAATTAGTTTTCATTCATGAGCTTTAACAAAATGTCTTCATCAAATAATATAAATATTTATGGTCATAAATATAATTTGTAAAAATGAGCAATAAATTATAAATAAATATATGATGGTCGTATGTTAATTAACTGTTATCCCGTTTATGTTACAAAATAAATGAATAAATATAATATAAATTAATTATAAAATTTTTATTACATATATTATTAGATAACAATATCATCAATGAAATCAGTTTTGATTGTAGAGCTTCAAGAATAATATTCTCCTCATCAAATATATTTATGTATGTTCATAATGATGAATTGAATAAATATAGTAAAGAGGCTATTTCCTTGTCATATACTCCATTGTAAAGTAGTAAATTTTATTTTACAGTGTGACGAGTTTAAAATTAAGTGTTATTTGACTGGTAAATTGCTTCTTTTCTATATCGACTTCATCCAGAGCACTTTACAAACAAAATAGAACAAATAAAAAAAAAAAAAAATTATAAACAAATATGTAATATATTTGTACATTATATATAACTATACTAATATTTTTACTATACAATAAAATAGTAATCAAATTATTACTGCACATATCATTAAATAATATGCTGATAAGGAAATCAACCAAATAATCCATCATTATCATAACATCTTATGTTACGATAATATCATTTAGGCGGAAAATGCTATTCCACCGGAAAGGATTTGACCATCAACGTAGGGACAATAGGGCATGTGGACCATGGGAAAACGACTCTGACAGCAGCAATAACCAAGTATTTGTCAGAGACCGAGGGGATCACCAAGTGTGATTACGTGCCATATGATGAGATTGACAAAGCGCCCGAGGAAAGAGCTCGGGGAATAACAATCAACATAGCGCACGTGGGGTACACCACGAAGAAGAGGAAATACGCCCATACTGATTGTCCAGGTCATGCTGATTTTGTCAAAAACATGATCAGTGGCGCCTCACAAATGGATGGCGCCATCCTCTTGGTCTCGGCGGATGACGGACCCATGCCACAGACCAAGGAACACATTCTTCTTGCCAAACAAGTTGGCATTCAACATATGGTCGTTTTTATCAACAAGGTCTCTTACAATCGCTATGAAATAAGTATCCAGAATATGTGATATACATTTGTCCTTGGGTTTTTCAAAATGATAAAAATTTTGAAGGCAGATCTGGTGGACGAGGAAACGCTGGAGCTGGTTGAAATCGAGAGCCGAGAATTGCTCACGACTTATGGTTACGACGGCATCAATAGTCCAGTTTTGAGAGGCTCTGCTTTGTTGGCACTCCAAGGCGATGAATCTCCATTCGGTAAACCCTCAATCGAGGCCCTTCTGGATGCCCTGGACCAGCATATACCAGAACCCAAAAGGAGCTACACTTCCCCATTCCTTTTACCCGTCGACAACGCTTTTTTGGTACCAGGTCGTGGGACCGTTGTCGTAGGCACCATCAAGCAAGGCACATTGAAGAAAAACGATGAACTCCATCTTCTTGGATTCGATGATGTCATCAAAACCACTGTTTCTGACATTCAAGTTGGTTTTTGTTACTCTACAATTAAAGACATTACATAATTGAGTAAAACTGTCATTCGCTTCCACTTCAGATATTCAAAAAAAAGGTCCCAACGGCTCTTGCTGGCGAAAACGTGGGCGTTTTGATAAGAAATGTAAAATTGGCACATGTGAAAAAAGGCATGATTCTGTGTGCAGCCAATACTCTGCAACTAAGCAATCACTATGAAGCCCAAATGTATTTGTTAGGGCCCCATGAAGGCGGTCGCTCAAGGCCCATTGCGGTAATTTTTTAAAGGAAAATAATCCAGAAAACTGGATCATAAATGAAATTACAATTTAATGATTTAATGAAAAATGACTTTTTCAGAGAAAGGGATTCACAGCCCAATTGTACTGCAACACATGGAGTATTTTAAGTCGAATAGATATAGTTGCTCCAGAAAACGTAGCGATGATGATGCCTGGTGAGCAATCGACTGTCAAAATTACCTCTCTTTCAAAAATGCCCGTAATTGAAGGACACTCGTTCACGCTGCGAGAGCAAAACAAAAACACCATCGCCACAGGCAGAATCACCAAAGTACTCAAGTCACTAATTGTGAATAAGAAAAAAATTAATCAAGTCGAAGTACCAGGGATATGAAGTCAAAGAATGCGAAGGATTTTGTAAATAATGAATGTTGAACAGAAAATAAAAGATTTTTTAACAAGAAAATTAAAATTATTTATTAAAAAAAAAAAAGAAACAAATTTTCTTAGAAATACATTTATTCGTTTTCCAATCTCTACCTCGAATCCATCTACCAACACAAGATTTTCCTCGTCAAAGCTTTATTTTCCTTCATCTGTCTTTTGTGTATATTTTTTTGTAGATAATGCAGAATCGAAACAATGCAGTACTGTTATTTTTGTTTTTATTAACAAAATTCAACGTGCGATGTATCACTGTACGCATGACTATGATGGATCAGTTATGGAATCGTGACGTGACCCAATGCTCCTGGCATATATAAATAACATAAAAAAAATGTGTTGCTTTTATACAACAAGAGCACAGTCATTATTTTCATTTTCTCAACTTAATTAGAACAATTTCAAGTTTACGCAGAGAACGACGCCATGAAATCTGTTACTACTTTCTTCAATTTCGCGTCAGACGCTTCGCTGATAATATTTTCTTTCGCAATGGTCGCTAGAAGGTCTTGCTGTGTTGACCTAAAAAAATTGCATGCTTAAAAATCGCCCTATACTCAAAATAATTTCTAAAGAAACCAGCATTAAAAAAACTTACTTAATGTGGGCAAGGAATTCTTGTTCGAAGGCAGTAATTTTTGCTGGGTCGAGTTTGTCGAGGTAACCTCGGACGCCGCAGTAGATAACGGCGACTTGTTCTTCGATGGCCATGGGTACTGCAAATTGTAACAAAAAATATTGAGTTATATTTTATTCACTGTCAAAATCTCATTAAAATGATGCAAATACTGACCATATTGTCCTTGTTTCAAAAGTTCAGTGAGTCGAACACCTCGGTTGAGAAGCTGTTGGGTGGCAGCATCCAAATCTGAACCAAACTGAGCGAAGGCAGCAACTTCACGATACTGGGCCAATTCCAGTTTCATGGAACCAGCGACCTGTGCAAGGAAAAAACTCGTTTACAAATTATTCTTTAAAAAGAGAATCTTAAAAAAAAAAAAGAAAAAAAAAGCTGCATACCTGTTTCATGGCCTTGGTCTGAGCAGCGGACCCTACTCGAGACACGGACAAACCGACGTTGATGGCAGGTCGGATACCCTTGTAGAAAAGTTCAGTTTCAAGGAAAATTTGTCCGTCAGTGATGGAGATGACGTTGGTAGGAATGTAAGCTGACACGTCACCGGCCTGGGTCTCAATGACGGGCAGGGCAGTCAGGGAGCCACCTCCCAAGGAGTCATGCATCTTGGCCGCACGCTCCAAGAGACGCGAATGCAAGTAGAACACATCACCAGGATAGGCCTCACGACCGGGCGGCCTTCTCAACAGCAGTGACATCTGACGGTACGCCACGGCTTGTTTCGACAAATCGTCGTAAATAATGAGCGCGTGTTTGCCATTGTCCCTGTTTTTGAAACAAACGTCACATTGCTGCCAATCTCTATGATATAATTCTATTTTCTTCTTTTACCTACCTGAAGAATTCTCCCATGGCACAGCCAGAGTATGGAGCCAAGTATTGCAAAGGCGCAGCATCAGATGCTGTAGCCGATACAATGATGGTGTAGTTAATAGCGTCAGCGTCGGTCAAACGCTTCACGATCTGAGCGACGGTGGATCTTTTTTGTCCAACCGCGACGTAGATACAGTACAATTTCTTTTTCTCCTCAGCTGCGCTATTGAAACGTTTTTGGTTGATGATAGTGTCGATGGCTAAGGCAGTTTTTCCAGTCTGCCTGTCACCGATGATCAACTCTCGCTGACCACGACCAATTGGCACCAAGGAATCCACGGCTTTGATACCAGTCTGCATAGGCTCTCGTACGGAAGTCCTGTGAAGAAACCATAATTTGTAATTTATGACTTTCGGGAACCCAAGACATTTATTCCAATTTTGGGATACTTGCTTGGATATTCAAATACAATTAGTTTGATTATTGGAAAGACGTTGATTTGAAAAACGAACCTAGGAATGATACCAGGGGCTTTGGTACCGATACGGAATCGCTGTTTGCTGTCGAGGGGACCCTTGCCGTCAATGGGGTTACCAAGGGCATCGACGACGCGACCAAGGAGACCCTCGCCGACTGGCACGTCGACGATAGCGCCAGTTCGTTTGACGATATCGCCTTCTTTGATGTGTCTGTCGTTACCGAATACGACAATACCCACGTTGTCAGGTTCCAAATTCAAGGCCATGCCCTTCAGGCCCGAGCTGAATTCCACCATCTCATCAGCCTGGATGTTCTTCAGGCCATAGACACGAGCGATACCGTCACCAATGCTCAGCACTCGACCTGTTTCTTCTAGATTGGCCTGGAATACATTATTCATTATTCATATTTTTCTTCATTGGACCAGCTGTCTTTCATTCATCAGTTTTTTCCAATTTAATTTTGGATTTCAAGAGTTGAAATACATACATTTTTAACTTTTGGGTTTTCTTTCAAGAGTTATTTCAGGCACATTTTGAACATGTCGTGTCTTAGAATTGGAATATGTCAAAACTGTAATCATTCAAGAGAAATCTCGAAATATTTATTTCATCATTTTTCTCAGAAATTTAGATATGATAAAAATTCAAAAGCTATGCTTATGTACTATTATGAAACTGTTTATGTAACTGGCCAATATTATTACTATCCATGAGAATATGTCTATTTTTCATAAAGACCATTTCTGTTTTCCCATAATTTTCATCAATAATGCATTAACCATGTGAAAATCATAAAAACGCATTTCAACATTTAATTCTATTCCAGGAATAATGTTTTAAAAGCCTACAAACTTACAACTTCAATTTATTTGATTGTGGAATTCGCATCAGAGAGTTCAATCCATTTATACGACTGCCCTATGGTTTGGAATACCTCTTTTTTTATAGCACTTTTTTAGTAAATTCTCAAAATAACTCATTGTAGAATACTTGAGAGTCTCAAAGTGCTTGTAAATATTCATTCTATTCCTCACGCACTACTTTCAATTTTTTAAGTATATTTTACGTATTGGAATACTCCTGACATAATTTATCAAAGCATCATCTGTATTTGCAATAAGGGCCATTTTTTATCTTCTCATAATTTCTATCAAAAATACAGTAACTATCTAATTATAATTAAATAGAGGAAAAGATTTTGTTTTTTAGTATTTTGAATTTTTATATTTCTTGAAGAACATCAAGGTTGAAAAAATTGGTCATAGGAAACTTCTATCTATGAAATTGTGGAATCCGCATCAGAAAGTTCAGTCCATTGATACGGCTGCCCTATGGTTCAGAATTCCTTTTTTTTTTCTTGCACAATTAATTTTTCAAAAATTACTCATTGCAGAATATTTTTGAGTCTCAAAGTGCTTACAAAAGTTATAGAAAAATGGTTTTATTTATTGTACAATTTCTTTGAGAGTATTTTTCAAGTTGAATAAATTTTAATTGTGGGCTTCCCATCAGCAAGTTCAGTCCATTGGTACAACTGCCCAATGGTTTAGAATCCTTTTTTTTTTCTTGCACGAATAATTTTTCAAAAATACTCTTTGCAGAATATTCCTGAGTCTCAATATTGCTTAAGAAAATAAATGGAAAAAGTCAAAGAAATTGAGAATATTTTAATGTTCTGTTCTTTTTCTTGGAGAGTATTTAAAATTTTTAAAACTTGACACATGAAAAAAATCATTGTAAAAAACAAAAAAACAAAAATAGAATTATAAATATTCTTTTGACTGTTTTCCTTCAATTTTCTGAAAACTTATATTTTCTTAAAATCAGATTATCAGAAACTATGCCATTGCTTTAAACACAGTATTCTATTTAAAATTCTTCCTAAATTCTGGAACTTATAAAAAATATTAACATCCTCAGTATTAAGTAACTTACATAAAAAATTTTAATTTATTAGATTGTGGAACACGTATCAGAAAGTTCAGTCCATTGAAACGACTGCCCAATGGTTTTGGATTCCGATGTTTATTTTTGCACATTTTTAAATTCTCAAAAATTACTCATTGTTGAATATTTTTGGGTCTCAAAGTGCTTCAATTTTTTATCAAATTGAATCTCTCACTAATATTATATTTTTAAGAATGAATTTTGAACACTTAAAATCACTAAATTATGGTATTTTTGAATTTAAATACATACAAATTCTGAGGACGTTACCAAAATCATAGTTTGAAAATACATCGAGTGGAAATTAAAAGTCAGGAACTGATAAAATTATAGATTCAAGATCTTGAAATTAATATAATGTCAACATAACTTCCAAGGCAATATTTGTGTTTGCAATAAGGGTATTTTTCCATATTTTTGTATAATATAATGAAACAAATAAACAGGTTTTGATTGAAAATGCATTCCAAATTTTGATATTCCTTCAATAATCATGCTTTCAAAATTTGTAAGTAAAAAATTTCAACATTTATTGTAGAATTTTCTTCAAGAAGTTCAGTCTAATAACATGACTGTCCCGTGGTTCAAAATTCCTTTTTTTTCGCACTTTTTTACTCAATTCTCAAAAACTATTCTTTTTAAAATAATTTTGAGTATTATAAGATTCGCAGTCTCATTAGTCTTAAAGTGCTTCCATTAATTGTAAAATAGAACTGAATCTCAGAAATGTTGAAATACATTCAGAATATTTGGACATTCTAAAAAAATGGTTTAGAATACATTCTTCAAGAGTATTTACAATTTATAGAAAAATTGTTAACTACTTACTTTGCAGTAAACAATATTTTTGTATACTTCAATATTAAAATGCTACAGAATTTCAACATCTTATAATAAAATTAACATATGTATATTAAAATTATGTCATAAACATATCAGAAACTAATTTCTCATAACTTCTGTCATTATTAAATAATACGGCGTTTCTGTTGTTTTGAATCGATTTTATCAAAAGATTTATTGAGACCCTTTCAAATACTGAAGACTTGTTTTTGGTTTTTCATTTTAAAAAATGAAACAGTTCTCAAAATCATATTTAGAAATACACAAATCTAAATCTGTTAACAGTGATAATTATTACAAAAAGCAACAAGCAACATCTGTATTGTTGATAAAAACTATTTTCCTTCTTGTGTTAATTTTCAATAATTTGGAAAATAATAATTTATAACCAAATATAAAACAGTAGAATACAATTTTTTTTTAATGATACTTTTTTAATATCAGTAACATAAAAAAGTATGCATATTGAATTTTTTTTATCAATCAATTGTCGAATTCTCATCAGAAAGATCAGTCCATTGATACGACTGCTCAATGGTTTAGAATTCCTTTTTTTTCTTGCACATTAATTTCACAAAAATTACTCATTACGGAATATTTTTGAGTCTCACAGTGCTTCGAAAAATTACAAATTAATAAAATGTAATTATGAAACATTCTTATTAAGAATTTCTTATAATTTGAGAATTTTTTAGTGGATTATCTAGACTGTGAATAAATTTTTTAGTATGTACCTACAAAAGTGCTATATTTCACAATTATAGTCATTTAAAATTGCACAATGGGTTTATGTCAACTAACAAAAAAATCATGAAAAATTCACAAAAAATTAGGCTTATAAAGTTATTTTGTATGCTCCAACATTTTCATATAATCCAAAGTAAAAATCTCGATTCCATAAATTATGCATTAATTAAATACCTACATAAACAAATAAAATAAGAATGTTCCTGAAAAATCTGTTCGTGTTATGTTGGACTATTTCTAAAATAATTCGTTATTTTTATCAATATAATTACTAACTTGATTATACAAATCCATAAACAAATTTTGAAATAAAAATACTGCCAATATATATATATAAAAATATGGTACACTTAGATTGTATTTGAAATGCTTGAAAGTTGAAAACTTGAATCGTTTCAATTTTATTGTAGGATTCGCATCAGTAAGTACAGTCCATTGATAAAACTGCCCAATGGTTCGAAATCCCTCTTTTTTTTCTTGCACGTTCTCATTTTTCAAAAATTACTCATCATCCAATATTTTTAAGTCTCATAATGCTTAAAAAAATAAAAAAAAAACATGGAATATAATTATGAAGCATACTTATATTGGGTATGAGAATAAGTTTCCGCTGTTTTTTGAATGAAGATTGTTGTTTATTTGAACAATGAAAAATATAGTTACTTTATTCAAAGTATGCACCATTGGGAGCGATAACTTTTTCCCATCTCTCAGGTAGTAAACGAATGCCTCGGCGTAAAAATTCTGGTTCTTTTGATTTGATCCACTCATCAAGCCATTTTTTGATATTTTCACAAGAAGTGAACTGTTCTCCCATAAGGACCGATCGCATGGATCGGAACAAATAGAAAGCTGAAGGGGCAATGTCTGGGGAATACGGCGGGTGGGGCAAGATTTCCCATTTTACTCCTTCCAAATATTTTTTACCGGCTTGGCTATGTGCGGTCTTGCGTTGTCATGCAGCAAAATGATCCGATCGTGTCTATCGTTCCATTCCGACCGTTTTTCCTTCAAAGCTCGATTCAGAAGGATGAGTTGTAGTCGGTAAACATCCCCAGTGATTGTTTCGGACGGTTTTAAGAGTTCATAATAAATGACACCACTCTGATCCCACCAGATGCACAACATAACTTTTGAAGCGTGAATATCCCGTTTTGGCGTCGATGGACCTGATTCACCTGGCATCACCCAATGTTTCGGTCGCTTATGGTTATCGTAGTAGATCCATTGCTCAACCCCCGTGATAATGCAATGCAGAAAACTCTTTCTTTTTTGTCTTTCGAGAAGCATCTCACACATCACCAAACGTCTTTCAATGTCCCTCTCTTTCAGTTGATGTGGCACCCAAGTTCCGGCTTTTTGGACCATTCCCATGGCATGTAGGCGTTTACCGATGGTAGATCTGTCAACATTCAATTCCTCCGACAATTCTTCTAGGCTTCGACTTGAATCTTCATCTAGTAATTCCCGTAGTTGTCCATCTTCGAACTTTTTCGATGCCCCCTCACGTTTTTTATCCGTAACATCGAAATTGCCATCTTGAAATCGCCTAAACCACTCTCTGCAAGTCGTCTCAGATGGAGAATGATCACCGTAAACACTGAGCATTATTCGATATGTTTTAGCAGCACTTCTCTTTAAAATGAAATAATGAACTAAAACTTCCAGCAAATGCTGCTTATTCGGTATAAATGTCGACATATTCAAGACCGGAAAAAAAATAGTGTTCACGTTTCAAACGAATGTCGACTACTGCGTTCGAGAGCCTACCCATGCACCTTTCAATTCCGAGGAATGTACCTCAGCGAAATTAAAAATAGTATTTTTAAGGACATCTATTCGAAAACAGCGGAAACTTATTCTCATACCCAATACATTAAAAGTTTTCAAGTCAATTCTCTTGAATGTTGGTGAATAAATTGTCCAAGTACCTAGAATATTGCTGGTATTTGACCCACCTAGTCATTTAAAATTGCTCAATCGTCACATTAATAGGTCAATTTCAACAGACAGAAAATTTATAAAGAATATTGATGAAAAATTTACGACAATCTTCTATAATATTACCCCAAAAAACTTCCATCCTAGAAATTCTACATTCATCAATTATCTACATAAACAAGTAAAATAATAAGTACTGATTTCCACAAAAACTTGTTAGTTCAATATTCGAACATTTATAAAATTATATAATTTTTCATCATTTTTCATCAATAGATTTACTAACATGGTAATATATATTCATAAAAAAATGTTAGAGTAAAACACTGTCACATAATGAAAAAAAAAAAAAAAAAAAAAAAAAACAAAAAAATGAAAATATAGTTTGTTTTTGAAATGCTTGAAAGTTGAAAATTTGAGTCATCAAAATTTTATTGTGGGATTTGCATCAGTAAGTACAGCCCATTGATACAACTGCCCAATGGTTCGAAATTCCTTTTTTTTTTTTTTATTCTTGCACATTCTTATTTTTCAAAAATTACTCATTTTCGAATATTTTCGAGTCTCATAGTGCTCAGTAAAAATTATAAATAAAGTATATAATCATGAAACATTTTAACACGTTCAGAACTTTCAAATTAATTCTCTAGAATTTTTATTAATCAATACTTTAAGTACCTAGAAAATTGCTTTATTTTACCAACATGGTCATTTAAAATTGTTCAATCGTTACATAATATGTTAATTTTAACAAGCATAAAAATTATAAAAAAAGTTAATGAAAAATTCACGACAATCTTACAAAATAAGAAGTTCCGTGAAATACTTGTTTCTTACATATCATCATTTAAGTACTACCACATTATAAATAAAAAAAAAAAAAAAAACAAGAAATCTAAAACGTTTAAAAAGTTTCAAATGCTTGGAAGTTGAAAATTTGAATCATTTTAATTTTATTGTAGGATTCGCATCAGTAAGTACAGTCCATTAAAACAACTGCCCAATGGTTCGAAATCCTCTTTTTTTTTGCACATTCTAATTTTTCAAAAATTACTCATTATCGAATATTTTTGAGTCTCATAGTGCATCAAAAAATGAAAAATTTATGGAAAATAATTATCAAGTATTCTCATAAATTTAGAATTGTTAGAAAATTATAGAGAAATTTAGAAATCTTAGAAAATTGAACATTCAGCGACTTAAAATTGCCTAATTACTGGGTAAATTACAATGGAAAAAATATCAATCAGAAAAAAAAGGAAAAATATTTTGTCATAAAAATACTTTTTTACTATCTAGCATTTTCAAAATAATAATTAGATAAACAGAAATATTTTAGAATTCAAGAAATCAAGTCATAACATTTCAATATTTTTGACGAGTAATAAATTAAAGAAAAGAAAGATTGGAGACAAACATAGATTGCAACTTTTTTTCACAACTTTGGGAAAAAAATGATCATTGCATAAATTCTCAGGATGGAAATTAGAATTAGACAATTTCGAAATTAGTAAACCCGCTGTTAAAAAAAAACATCAAAGATTAACAAAGGAAATAGAATAAAAATGACCAAAATTAATAACATAACAATGAAAAATAATCAAATTTCAATTCTGGTATGTTTGATTTAGAATTACAGAAATAATTAGATACCAAATTGAATATCGCAGATTTATTTTCAATGAGGTAAAAAAAATGGATTTGAAATTTTGAATTCATGTATATCAAAAACTTGAATCCAAAAAAATTACATTACAATTTTTCTTCAATACTTCAACTTTTATTGAAATTTCGGGATATTTTTGGAAGTGCTCCTCTGAGAAAAAGTACCTTAGAGGTGGCACCAAGAATGCGTTCCTCGAGGATGGAGGAAATTTCGGCCGAGCGTCGGCTGCTGGAGACATGGTATTTTCGTGTAGCAAGAGCTGCTGACCATTGTGTCTAGAATCAGACAAATCATCTATTTTAACTATGTACTTAATGTTGTCAATATTAAATAATTACGATTGAAAAAAAAAAATACAATTGATATCTGACACTTCAGAGCTAGATATATTATCATTAATCATAGTATTAATTCAATGACTAAATGCTAAGTAGAAAGATAAGAAATCAACTGGATTTAATTTGAAGACTAAATTAAAAAAATGAACGTTTTAATAAATGCACAAGTTGATTAACGAAAATTATTTCAAGAATAAATGAAATATTTTCTTTATAAATTGTCAATGGAAAGATTAAGCAAATGAAGAAAAAAAATAAGAATAAACATGTAATTAATGATGAAATGAATTCCTACGAATACTTTGGATTCTCAGAAATTAAAATAAATTTTGAAAAACTCTATGACTCATGAACCTACACTTGATTCTAAAACATTCAGTTACTCAAACATACAAGAATTCAGAATCTCAAACAAAGTTTTAAGGAAGGTGGCTCAAAGCCGTCAAAGCCGTACTGTTTTTTTTTGGCTATCCCGGTCGCCAAATTCAGTTCGTAGAGATTTGGTAACGCTGTGAGTTTTTTGATGTTTTTCGCTGTCGACAGCTGTCAAAATATTTGAAGCACGTGTCGCGAAAAAATCAACATAAGTATAAGGTATAAGGGAAAATGGAGAAAAAAAAAAACGTAGAAAATCAATTAAAAAATTTTAAATGCGTGCGATAAAATTCAGGAAAAAAATTCAGAATATCAAATTAATGAAAGAAGATTAAATAATTCAAATACATAATCAAATTATATTTGAAAGAAACACATGAGTTTCTAATAAAACTGCATCAAAAATTTTTTCTGTGTATGCCCCTGGACTCATCGTTTGCAATAAAAATTTAGTAATACATTCAAAAATTGTAAGTATAGTTTATACTTATAGTTTAACTTCATTAATAATATTTTTGAATAAAATGAATGAATAATATAACTCTAGAAATGTACATAACAGAAATTTCTTCAAATTTTATGCATAGCCAAAAATATGAAAACTTTTGACCTTAATTGACAAATAAGAGTTTTTTCAGAAACATTCCTTTATTTTTGTTCACGGGCTCATAATAATAACTGATAATTATGCATGATATTTAATGACTGATAATTACAGTAAGTCAATGAATAAATGTAATATTTTCAAAATTGTAAATGAAACAGTGAAGTAACTGAAAAAAAGCATCATAAACTACCTAATCTAATATATAAATTTCTATAGGTACCTTGGATTTTCAAAAAAATACATTCATTTCCAACATGTTGAGGAACATCATTGACATTTATAACAATTCAGAATGATATCCATATTAAAAGATGGCAAAAATGGAAACATGCAATAAAAAAATGAATAGCCTATATAAAACACCTTTGAAAATACAAATTCTCAAGAAATGTATCAAACGCATAGGCAATTAAAAATAATAATAGATAATGAAGAAAGCAATGAGATATTTATTAAACTGTTATTGAAAAAATAAACCCAATAAAAAAAGTTCAAGAAATCATTGAATCAAATATAAACATATACTTTAAATTTCCAGAAACAGGCATAAATTTTCAAACATTCGAATACTGACATAAAAACCTATGCCTATGAGGGGCACTACCTTTGCATACTGGAAAGGCTCGTGATGCCGAGTCCTATACAGCGATTTGTCACAGTATAGAATAAATGTCTTTTTGAAAGTGCAGCACGTCCACCAATAGACTGAAGAATAATATTTGAGGACGTAAAACTAAACATGAACAAAAATAGGAGTAAATCATTTTTATTTTCTAACGCTTCGAACTGGAGGTAGTGCCCCTCTGGGACTGGCGGCATTTTTCGTGGACTCTTTGGAGCAATCGAAAATAAACCTTAGCCTCTTGCAGGTAAGTCGCCTTTCCTGGTGGAGCGTCACATATTGAAAAACATCAGTAACTGACATGTATAAAAATTCAGAACCTCATACAAAAACCTCTGATCATCACATAAAAATTGCGATCCAAATTCTAGGAATTCAAGTTGAAAATGCCAGTAATGAGATACATATAAAAAAAATTTAAATAAAAAATAAATTCAAATAAATATCTAAGATAAAATTACCTCCAAAATACACATATTTAATAATTGAAAAAATCACACACATTCATTGGTTACATAACACACATGTCACTTATATGCATGTATAGTTTATGTAACGGAATCCTATGTCACATTCTCATCCCCTAATTTATGAAAAATTCTATTCGCTTGTACAACTTTGCGCGCATTGAATAACGCAAAATACAGAAGGTATTTATGGACAACGTGTAAGATAAGCGAGAAATGATTGGAAAAATGTCGGCGGCCTCATTGGATTTAGACCTCGTTTGCCGTGCGCGTGAATGACATTTTGCGGTCGCTCTGTAGGGTTTAAAATGAAAAAAACTTACCTGGTTGGGGAGGTGTCTCGCTGCGGCCGCCGCTTGACGGATCAAAAGTGCCATTTTTGTATAATTAACGCCCTTGGAGCGCCCGCAAATTTATAAATGAAAGACTTTTTTTCGCAATTCGTGGCAATTCGCGCAGCAGAAGAAACGTTCTTGCGTTCCTTCTGTTCTCGGCAGCCCCCCGCTGCTTTTTTTTTTCACGCCCGTGATGTGATGCATGTGATGCGTGTGATTTTCTCGCCGAAAACCGTTATAACATCGTTTTTAAATCCAACATGGCGAGTGACCGATATTAAAAATTTGAATTTGAAATTAGTAGATTTCAAGTTTGAATTTAAAAAATGCTGAATGTTAATCATCATTCTAAAAGTTAATGTGATAATTCTGTGGCTTCCCGCCATAACAGGCAAAGTCACACATGCCACAACGTTTAAAATTTCATCAGAATATCACGTAAAATGAGCCTTGTGGCAGAAGTGACTTTGTCTGTTATGGCGGGAAGCCACAGAATTGGATTAATATTGTTCGATAAAACAAAATGACAGTATTGTTTGTATTAATAACTTACTATCACCAGCAGGTTTCGCTCCGAAGTTACCAAGTTGTTACATGCGGTTTTGTCAGGAAAAGTCAATTGTTTAATTCAAAAACGAAAATTACCAACAAATTATCTGAATCCCGAGGTTCAAAATCTTCTCTTTCTTTTTCAACAATTTGTAGTTTTTTTTACAAAATAAGAATTAGTTAGATAATAATATAATGCTCTTTTGCGATAAAAGTAGAGAGTAAAATTGATAAAAGTTAATTTGTTAATCAGGATGAGGACCATAATAATAATTTTATTATGACTTTTCATGATTTTTGACAATGTATGATTTTGCGATTTATGGAATTTTGTGATGATTTACCATTGTGACATTTTGTGACTTTTGTAACAATTTGTTATATTTTCTGTTATTTCTTATACAGGATGTCCCAAAGTCGGCGGATCAATAGAAAACCATCGATGTCTCATGATATTCTAAGACACTTTTTCCTTTACAATTTTTCAAAATTCCAAAAATTTGAAGAGTTATTATTAATTCAGTTTCGTCCGTTCACCATTCGGGAAGGCGCGGCTTTTGATTGAAGCCCCTTCCCCCTGTACCCTTCTCTTTCTATTATTCTAATAGAAAAGTGGGGGGGGGGGGGTAATTGAAGTGTGTTATGGATTATTGATACATGATTTCTCTTATCTTGGAAAAAATTCTTACTCTGATTCACTATTGTTTAAGTTATAATATTCTTCTGTCACATTGTCACCTTCACAATCTTGTAATTTTTTTTAGGAGAGATAAGACCATCCATTACCCTACATTCATTTCATTATACACATCTTAGTGATCCCAGTGTTCACATGAGAGTCAGCCAAAATAGATGAGGAGTCTCTTCTATGAAAAGCCCCGCCTCTCCAAAAGTTAGTAAACGAAATTGAATTATTAATAACTGTTCAAATGTTGCGAATTTTCAAAAAATGCAAAGGGCAAAGTGTCTAAGAATTTTATGAGAAATTGATGATTTTTGGATAATCCGCTGACTTTAGGATACCCTGTATTTCATGGTTTCCTATATTATTATGAGTTTTTGAAATTTGTAACCTTTTGTTATTTTGTGACTTTTCGTGATTTTTTGCATAATTTTTTCTTTAATTTCTTCTTGTGTTGCATGGACTATAGAAATAAAATGAAACTTCTTATGTATCACCATAAATTTAGACCCCACGTGAAACTTCTTATATCTCATCGCCATAGATTTAGACCCTGAATGAAACTTACTCACCCTGCTGTACAAAGTGAAACTTTTGTTTCATCATAAATTATAAAAAGCAAGTTTTTATGACCCACCATGCACATTAAGCCAAACTGCTTTTGTCTCACCATAAATATAAAGTGAAACTTCTCATACCGCACCAATCGATTTATAGTGCGAGAAGTACTTGTTAATTTTGACAATCATATGAATTTTTTTTATATCCTCTAAGTGAAGTTTTCAAAGATGCACTACAAAGTCAGTCTTCTTATGTCCGATCATAGATACTTATAAAGTGAAACTTTGAATGTTTTACCATAGATATATAGTGAAATTTCCATTGATTCACTATAAAATCTATAGTGTAAGAATTACTTCCTCTTTTCGACAATTGAGTGAAACTTTTTGTGTCCTATATGCAAATTATAATGGCCCACTACGAAGTGCAACTTCTTATATGTCACCGTCGATGTAGATCGAAACTTCTAATGCTTCATAATAGATAGAAAGCGAAACTTCTAATGATTCATTGTAGATTATAAAAAGAAACTTCTTGTGTCTCATAATGCACATAAAATCAAATTGCTTTTGCCTCACCATCAATATTAAGTGAAACTTCTCATTTCTCCCCATACTATTTATAGTACAAGAAGTAGTATGTTTGTATTTAATTTTTACGATCTAGTTAAACTTTTTATATCCGAAATGAAATTTTTCAAGATCAACTATGAAGTGAAACTTCTCATGTCCGATCGTAGATATATAGTGAAACTCTCAAGTTCACTATATACATAAAGTAATAGTACATTACGTTCCGCGGGCACAATATTTTATACGCCAAGGGCAATGAAGTGATTTTCCCTTCGAGAGCAGGTACATAAAAGGCAGTTTATTTCCCTCGGGTCTATTTCTATTCTCGAGTTCCATCAATCTAAAAATGAATTTATGTTCGAAAATAACAAATAAAAACATTATTTGGTGTAATCAATTTTTATTGAATAATGTTTTTATAAATGTATTATTCTAGTCCGCCTCGAACGCAAATTTTTTCAAAACTTTCATTCCCCTATAATTTTCGTTTTTTTTTTTTTGCATGGAAACAAAAACAATGATTCTAGAAAATTCATGCATTTTCAGAGAAAAGATAAAATTGATCCATCATGACTCTTAAATGGTTTGAACATTAAACATCGTGGGCTATCATTACAAAAGTATTCAGATATTTCATCAGAATATCGAACAAAAAAAATGTGATAAAATAAAAACTGAATTGGTTTTCGCAAGGAAAAAGCATTTACGACTTTTCTATCGTTGGTTGCATGCTGTGAATAAAAAAAATTGAAACCTTTTATTCTTGATTTGCGAAGGTATTCACCAAACTTGCAAAATAAAGCAAGAAATATGGCGAGACGAGTCGTTTGGCCGGAAATTAGCTGAAACGAAATTGATTCAATTTTTTAGATTTCAAGATCAATTCGCATAATATATTCAACGTACAATTTTTACTTATTTTCAAAATTGTTTAGTATCTGAATTTGAGATGAAGCAATTCTTAGGAAAACAATTTTAAAAATTCTGTTGCAAGATTTATTTGATTTGATTTGCTAGCTCAAGAAAAGGTTTTCATAAACTCTCAAAAATATTTTCTCATTTTCCGAAAATGAATTTACATAAAAAATAAAAGATCCAGGTTGAGAAATTGCAAATTATCTGTCTATCTTTCATCTGTTAGCAGCTCAAACAAATTAACAGTATTTTACATCATATAATATAAAGTATGCAAGAATTGATTACTCACTTGACTGGTCGTCGCGAGGGTTCTGAGGCTGTAGGGGGTGGGGGAGGCCCTCTCCGCGAGAGTTCCTCCAAGTACCCCATCAAAAGTCGCGTTCGTTCCATCGACGCTGCTTCGAGAACCAAAAATCTTCTATCTTTGCGCAAAATTTCCTCAATCTCTGCCAAACTCGCGGAATTTTCTTGCACTTTTTTGAACGATTTGTCGGTTATCAATTTTGTTTCCTAGAAAAAAGCAACATGAAAAAATAACTTTTTTAATTCTCAAACTGACAATTTTTTAAGAGCAAAAAGTGTACAGTTTCACAACACACTTTTTCATAAGTATGCTAGATTTTATAAAAGCAAAGAATTGTTTGCGAACTTCGGATTAATTTTTACTACTGGCTTGTGGCAGAATAATGTGACGTTTTCGAGGAGTGATAATCGTGGGTTTTGTGAATTATTTCGACACTTTGACTTGAGTGTTTGTTGTTTTTTTAGTGTTCTATAGTAAATGTGTTCATTGTAAAAGTTGATTCTGAAAATAAATAATGCCTTCTGAAACAGTATTTCAGTGAAGGTTTTGTTACAAAAGAAGTTGTTCAAAAATACTCACCCAAGATGTAAATCATATGTATAATTACATGTTACTACGTGTGACAAAGTTCTGGCTACATGTTGTAAATGTTGAAATTGCAGAAGATAGTGTTAAAACTTGTAATAGTCTAACAGCTAAAACGTGTTGGTTAATTTTTTTTTTTTTTCGTTAGAAGTATTCAGCATTGATGTTTGATATTTGAATTCAATTTTTTTTGTTTTAATTCAAGGTAAATTATATACTTTTACTACTAGTGGAATGTAAATTCAATTACATAGGACAACAATGATTAATTTCTCCGTGGTAAAAAAAAAACTATCCAGACAAATGTTCAAAAAAACTTACCTGTAAAAGTTCACGAAAATCAGCTTTGGCTGCCACGAGTTTGTCCTTTATATACTCTTTGAACTCCTTCTCACATTTCTGAAAAAAACATTATTTCGAAATTTCAATACTGATATCTGATAATAAACGTAAATGAAGCAAAAGTTCGCTTCAAACAACTGTAGAAACTTACCCGATCGCTGGAAGAAAATTTCACGTATCTTGGGTCTTCCTTGAGAAGTTTTTTGATGTCCTTCCAGGAGGCAGTGAGTTCCGCAGAAGCACCGACCTCGTCGAGCAACTCGCGGAATTTGTCACGTTTTTTGCGCCCTAATTGGTCAATGTGCTCGTTGAAAAGTCGCTCCTTTTCTTCGCGATCCAAACTTTCGACGAGCTCCCATCTATGGTCTTTCCTCAGCTGTCTTTTGGCTTCTCGCCACGTCAAATCTCCATTTCTCACCTTTCGAGAATAACGCGTCGAATAAATATCACAACTACTAATCAAATTTTTGAATTTAGAAGAAACTTGCAAATTTTTCTTAAATTTTCCAGACAAAAAAAGTTCACTTTTCATTTCTCTTGAAAAACAGACTTACCAAATCAGCCAACAAAGCACTAAAATGTTGAACTGCTTCTGTGTGTCGATGATGCTGTCTTTCCTTGTCCCGATCGCGCAAATGAGTAGCCAAAGTCCGCTCGACCTCTTTTTGTCGTTCCCTGAGACTAGCTTCTTGCCTTCTTTCTCGATCGCGTTTCACTTTTTCTCGGTCCTCTTCAGAGTCAGAGGTTGCCTCATCTCCTTGTACTTGATGCATCTTAAACAAAAAAAGTTTTCTTTAGGACAAATAAGCAGAGGGATGAGAGACTGATCTTTTTTTTATCGAGAATCTAAATTTGAAATAAAATACATCTCTAAAAAATGACGTAGTATAAATACCAGTCATTAGAATAATAAAAATACTACTCAGTAGAACAGTAAAAATGCGAAATTTCATTTGATTCACATGGGCCAGAAATTTCAAATTTTGAGTGCACAAACAAATAAAAAAAAACCACTCACCTCCATGTCATTGCCCCTTTTCCCATTCTCCCCTTCTCCATCCTCGAGCTCCCCAATCTCTTTCTCACCCTCCATCTTGTCCCTGAGGGCGCCACCTTCGCTCTCCTTCGACTCGCTCTTTCTCCTTTTCTCCTTCGGAGGGCCGCCCAGCTCTCCCCTGGAATCGTCCTTCTTCTCATCGTCTTTTCTCCCATCGTCCCTCTTCCTGCTCTTCTCATCCTTTCGATCCTTGTTGCTGTCCTTCCGCCTGTCATCCTTGTAATGATCCTTGTCCTTGTGCCGATGGTCCTTCTCCCTTTCCTTCATTTCCTTCTCCCTTTTACGCTCGTCCTTGAGCATACGAACGTAATCGCGGAACCAATCCTCGCGCGCCGTACCTGACTCCACGTTACGGTAACGCCAGTCGGATTCGAGTTTCTTCTTGCAGTCCGACCAATGTGAATGTCGATCAATGTCTTTGTTCTCGCGGAGCATGGCTATGAAATCCTTTTTCACCTGAAAAACGAGGCCGTTCGTCATGAATTTCAAAACCCAACAACGCCCCTTGCTAGCACAAAAATCTGTATTTTTGAGATTATTTCTTCTTCAGTTTTTTTCTCCCAAGAATTCGCAATCATTTAGAAAACGTGAACTGGAAAAAAGAATCATTCAAGAATGATTCAAATAATCTCAATACGGAATTTCCAATAATTTGCTGGAAAGTGATTCGAAAGATTTCGACAAATCTGAAAATTTTTTCTCAAAAATTGTGAAATTTCTTATTTTGTTTAAAAAATCGTATATTATAAAAATGTGTATTAGTAGAAATGTTTAAAAATTATTGTTATTCTTCGAGATCTCGATTCGATGTATAAGATCCCAAAATGTTGATATTTTTGAAATTCAAATCAATTACGAAAAGATTTGTTTTAAAATTCTGGAATTGAATTCATTTGTGCATTTGCAATTTTTAGAATTAAAGTGAAAAAAAGAGTTATAAATGAGTGTAAAAAATGTTGGCTTAATATGGACAAAGCTGTATTCATATTAGTTCAAAATGTTTTCTTCAAAATCTCAAAATTTTTTCAATTTGTGTCTAAAATTGTATGTTATAGAAATATATACAGTAAAAATGTTGAAAAACAATGCATCAAAATTCTTTCACTTCTGAATTAAATTCTCGTAATTCAAAAAATTTATCAATTCCAAAAAATGAATCAAATCTTTTGGAATTCAATTAATTTTCTGAATTGAGGATATTCATAATTTAAATACAGATTTATTGAAGGACGATATAAATAATTGGAATTTTGTAAACACTGAATTTCCAATAATTAATTTTAAAATAAGGAGTGTATACGAAAAATTTCGAAAAAACATGGACAAAACTGAAAATTGTAAAATTTCTTATATTGTATCGAAAAATGTATATAATTTAAAAAAAAGACAGTGAAAATAAAAAATCGGTCAATTCTTCGAGATTCGATTTTGATTTTCATGATTCCAAAAATACGTATAAGTTTTCTAGATTTTGTTTTTAAATAAAAACTTATAGAATCAAACGAGAATTGTTAAAAAACGATTCAAATAGTCTTAATTTTAAAATACGGAAATTTCCAAAAACTTGTAAGAATCTTAAAATTATGAACTTTCTCAGTTTTAATTCAAAATTGTATCTTATAGAAAATACAGTAAAAATATTCAAAATTTGCCCAAGTATCAAAATTCTTTGAATTACGAATTCAATTTTTATGATCCCAAAAAATCAGTTACTTTAAGGTTTAGTCAATTATAAAAATAATATGAAAATTTTGGAATCAGCTCAATTGAAATCCAATCGATTTCCTGAATTTCGAAATTAATTCAAGGCTTAATTCTAGAAATTCAAATTTCATCCGTCAATAGAAAAAATGCAAGTATTACCTTTGCTCATATTATTACCATTCTGGTCTAAATCTCTCAGCTAGTGCAACTACCATTTCCTTGAAAGTAAAAAATAATTTTGAAAAATTGAATAAGTAGTTAATTATTCATAACTGGCTATTGTTTGCTACATCAAAAAGTCCACTCTATTTTTAAAAATTTTCTCTAAACACAATTCATTTCAATACAAGCTTAGTTCACGTTTTTAAATCCCTGCAAAATCTTAACAGGCAACCTTTCACAAAATCAGGACAAAATTACAAAAAACCTTTCATCACTTTGCTCACAACAAACTAGATGCTGAAAGAAAACAAGATTAAAACCTGAAAAAGATACCGAATCGTTGTTAATTAATCAAGGATTCTTCTTTCCGATTTCAAAATCAAAACAAAGATTCAATCCAAGTTACATAACAAAGGTTCGGCAAAGAAAAATGATTAATCGCAAAATCCGATGTCCTCTTGCTGAAAACGCAAAATGGTTAATGCACTATTGTAATCCCCATTAATATCATCACTGTCTCACTTTTTGTATCTATTTTTTCAGTTTCATTAAAAATACGTGGTTTTTCCAAACGCAAAATCCTTGAATTTGAAAAAAAAAATCGTCCTCAATCACGTAAATATAAAGGAACCGATAAACTCAATAATCTAATCTTGCATTGAAAGTCTTAGAAAATATTTTTCTAATCTCGAGGCATGCTCCGTCGTCTCGGTATATACATATATTTTTTACATGTTTTAAAATAAACAATAGGAAAATTCGAGAAAATACTAACTTTGCCATCACCTCACTCCCTGCAACAACTTCAAACTTCCTCTTTACTCCCTCTCTCTCTCAACAAAAGTTCTCGAAAATCATGAACGAAGCAACGACAATCTGCAATGGCATTGCGAATTAGACAATAAAAGGTGACCTTCTAAAATATCGTTTGATCGTACTCGAACTGTTTTGATATTCTGTATATAATCCATTTCTTTAAGGAATCGTGAATGTTAAGGTTCGAGGTAACGAGGATTACGTGTAATATACTATTATACCGAGTTGATTTCTCATTCTCATGACTCAGGGCATTGGAGTTAAGAATGCGTCGCGCCAACTGTGCCTCCAAGGAGGAGAAGAAGAAGAAGAAGAAGAAGAGGAAGGTGGGAGATGGTCGGATGTCGCGATCATCATCTCTCGTCCACCATTCACCGAGCAAGAGGCGGCATCGCGAATCAACCACCGATCCCGCACATACGGTACCTGTCCCCTGACTGAAGTGGAGAGAGAGACAAATCTCATCATCATATCATCGTCAAATCATTATCACTTGATTGAAACAACATTTCCATAACGCCTAATCACATTGACCCCCCCCACGAGGGCCACATTATTACATCATCCTCAAATCTTCATTTCATTACAACATGGCGACCTCCTACAATCATCATAACACCATCACCTCACCATGATCAGATCATCGTACCATTCTTGAATCCTCAAATCATTACATCATCATCAAACTATAACCACTTCACTAGCTCCTGCATCATTTCGTTATCTTCAGATCATTATACATTTAAAAATACAAGTTCAACAGGAAAACTGACATTGAAAGTTTCGATCTGATTTATGACAAAACAGAAGATTTATCTGAACCAACCCGGTAAACATTCGTGATCATTGATGTCATATGACGTACCAATGTTTCTGCATATGTACGTCATCATGACATCATCTCATGATATGGCATCACATGACGTCATGATGACATACATATGCAAAAACATTGGTACGTCATATGACATCAATGATCACGAATAATCATGAACATTTACTGGGAAGGTTTACATTTGTTGCTCAGATAATAAACGTCATACTTTCTAGAATCTCCAAATGTGAAAATATGAACTAGCATTAAAGCAATGATCAGAACAGCAGCCCAGTAAACATCATTTGCAATTGTTCGTGATCGTGATGTTATTCATGATATGACGGCATAATGATGTCATATCATGAATGACATCATGATGACATACATATGCAGAAACATTGGTACGTCATATGACATCATGATCACGAATAATCACGAATGTTTACTGGGATGTATCGACTGAATTGTAAAAAGGGTTTTATTTTGTAACTACTTTATTTTTCTGAAAATATCGAGATACTTTGTTCACACAGATATTGTAAGTTGTAATAATATTAGTGGTAGAACTGTGTTGTTGATGTAAAATTTGTAATTTACAATTCACATTGATGAGGGCTTGTAACGCAAGTCGAAAGCTAAAAAAAAATAAATGTTATGTGTATAATATATTTATCAAGAAATAAAATAATAAATTTATTAGCAAAATAAACCTTTACTGTGCGAACATAAACACAATTTTTGCTAGCATTTACCATCCAATCGATGTATTCTTTGATGATGATATAATCTTTTGCGGCTGATTCTATCAAAGGTCGACTATGCTGTGATTTCTTCAAGATCATATTACGATGATTGATAATGATTGAAAAAAATATTTCTTCCAAAAACTGTAATAAACATTTCTTAATCTAAAGCCAAGTTCAGTCCTATGAAAACAAAATATTTGTCATCAAAAAATCATGAAAATAACTAAATGAACAAAAACATTCTGCATTCTATTTCTACCATATTCCCAAAAACTTGTTCATATGAAACTAACTTCACGACATTCACTCGTAACTAACTTAACACTTCGCCTGAAAATGACTTCATCCCCAATAAAAAAACAAAAAAACAAAAAAAAAACTATGCAAATCTTCAAATATCTCTCTCAGGTACTTATCAACTAATTTAGGAGTATGCAAACTAACATAAATATCAACATACCTATCCAACCTGAAAATAATAATTCTCATTAACGCTGAAAAGAAAAGTCGAGGTTAGAAAATCATCGCACCAAAATTTTTCATACGACTAATTTTCTATTTCAATGTTTGGCATGCATGCTTATTACTCTGCGTTTTCTCTTTAAATTCGAGTCAGTGCGATTCAAGGGATTAAGTTAGAGGTTTGTTTTATTATTATTTCTTTTTTTTTATGTCTGAAAAGAAAAGTTGTAGGATTAATCGAGCTGAAAGAAAAGGTATCATCAGATTCAGGAAAGAAGTCGGAGAAGAAGAAACGTACCTGCTCGCGTTTTGCATTTTTTTCTTCTTTCTCGCGTTTGCGGACTTCCAGGAGGTATTCGTTGAAGAGGCTTTCGCGTTCGCGCATTTTCTCCACGTTTTTGAAGCGCTCGTCTTTGCCGTGTTTTTGGGCAAAGTCACTGAATGAAGATCTGCAAAAAAAACAATAGTTTTTCGTGAAATTTATCATCATTATATTATATTATTTTCAAATGTTGGAACTCACTTTCCATGAAGACAGGCTTCGTCGAGGAGTTTTTGGAACTGATCTTTTCGTTCCTTCATTTTGTGTCTCTTTTCTCGTCGTTCCTCTTCGGCTCTTTCCTTTATGTATTTTTCGAAAACTTGTTTTCGTTCCTTTGAAGTCAGCAACAGGTATCGTGGATCGAACACTATTTTGTGAAGCTCCTTTTCCCATGTGCTAAAGGCTGAGACCTGGAAATGAAAGAAGTATTTTTCATTATCTTTGTATTAGAATTACAATTCAAAAATATTTGAACTTGATTATTAATCATAAATTCACAAGTCCTGTAATTTCTGAACCACTTCAATAACTTTTTCCTTTTGAAATATTTTCAAATCTCACATCTTTTTCAGCAAGCATGTCTTTGAACGATGCAATTCTCGTTTCCAAAGGAACAATCGCCCTTTCTCTCGCAGCTTTCTGTTCAGCTTCCATCGCAGAATCTTTCCCGTGATCGATCGTTGTGGCTGCAGCTACCAATTTTTTTCCCTTTGAATCTTCGTCATTATCTTCACCATCCTCTTCTTTTTTTGCTGAAAAAAAAAAAAAAAAAAAAAAAAAAAAAAAAAACAACAAGGTTATCAAGAAAATTAATAATCAACTCTAAAAACATTCAATAATATTTACTCAAAAACATATTCTGTTCTTCATGATTGGAAAATCATTTCTGAATAAGATCATCTCACCTTTGTTCAAATCGTGCTTGGATTTTTTTGAAGGAGGCTGTTCCTCGTCGCTGCTTTCGCTGCTGGTGTCATTGGATCTCGCGTTTTTCGTGCTGGAAACCACATCCGGAGGACTCGCTACCATTTTGTCAACATCTTGTCGATTCACAAGATCACTTGGGCGTTCCCAAACTGAAGTCCTTGATGATGGATTGTAAAAAAATACCCTCCCATCGCCTGTCCAAACGACGCACCTGTAAAATAAAAACAAACCAAATAAACAACAAATAAAAAAAAAATATTAATTATTTCTTAGTCTGAACTTGACTGATTATACAGTTTATTTTCATCACTTTTGTAAATCCTCAAGTAATAATGATAAAAATAATAGTAACGAATAAAAATGTATCCGAATTTCTTACCAAGGCGTTCCTGGGACTGGGGTGCTCGAAATAGGCCTGGATTTGTCTTGAGGCTTAGCTTCCTTAACTTCCTCTTTTTTTAATTTATTGGATTCTCCAGCGCCTGCTTCTTTTACATTATCTTTGGTATCTTGCGAGCTTTCTAATGCTTTTTCCTGTTTCTTTTCATTCTTTGCATTGCTGTTAATCACAACCATATTCATTCCCGCATTCCCCAAAACAGCTTTTATTGCCGGGGTTTCTTCCGTTTTTTGTTTTGCCGCCATTTTCGCGACTGTAACAAAAATTCATCACGCGACATTAGACTTTATTCAATAATAAACTGAATCATCAATTACTCCATTTAAAAACTTTTGTTATTAATTTTTCAGATGTTTGAATAAAGGAATCACGCATTTAAAAATTTTTCTATTCTCACCTTCGAGATCTTTGAGAGGCTGAGGTTTGTCCCAAACGGACTCTCCGGCTTTACTGTTATAATAGTACATTCGGCCATCTGGAGCACGATGCTCTGTCCATAGCATCGCGGCTGCAATAATTTCTGGGTCTACTTGGGCCAAAATTGCTGGGTCCTCGACTGTGGCTGGTGCCATCATTCCATGCGGCATTTGGGGCATTCCTGAAAATAATACACCATTTCTTACAATTTTCTTCACATAAAATTCATGTTATCTCCAAAACTCATTTGAATATATCATTTTGCTTCTTACCGATACAATTTCTGAATTTCCTTAAAATTGTACAAACTTGGAATATCCCAGTATTTTAAAAATAACAAAAAAGCCAGCTGCTTGTTCGTCGGCTGTAACTTGAATTAGAACTTTTACTACTGCAATTTGGAATTCGAGCATCAATGAAAATTAAAAACGTTCAATAAATAAATGGGAAATTCTCCATTGAATGTTAACATTTCAATTCTACAGATTATGAGGAATTGAATTCCAGATATTTGACAACAAGTGAAAAAGTAGTAAAAAGAGAATAAACAATTACCCCATCCAGTTTGGGGAGGCCCATAGCCCCCGAAAGGCTGAAAACCAGGAGGTGGCATGCCAAAAGGTGCCGCCCCAAATGGGCCAGGCATCGGGCCCCCGTACTGGCCCCCCATATTGGGCATTCTATGCTGTTGCTGCATTGGTACCATATTAGGAGGTGGCTGTTGCATCATATTCGCATTTATTGGCGCAGTCACGGCCGCTGGAGTCAACATCGCGGCAGCTGTTCCTAAAAACACTTTTGTTTCAACCAATGGAAATTAATTTATCTCAAATAAAAACTTGAAAAAATCATCTGAAAATATCTTCAATATATTATTAACACTAATGATTATTTTTCCTTTTTTCATAAAGCTTTCCAAAAAAACATCCATAGTGAATAATGCAAATTTGATGCATACAAAAAAAACCTTCAAAACTAGTGAAAAAATCTAACATTACTTGTAAGTTTAATTCCAGAGTTGAAATACATAATTTAGGAAAAATGCGTAATTTTTTTCAAGTATCACCATTCGTTTGGTTGTTTTCAGCAACCATGGCATTTGACTCTTGGGACTTGTCGTTCAGTAATGGTGGCGGGCCCGTTCCAGGAGGGGCTGTATTATTCATTTGATTATTCAAAATATCGGAATTCCCTGAAGATGGCGCGTCATTTCCTGGGGTGCCTATTTTGTTTTCGCCCATATTTGGAGTCGGTCCACCAGTATTGGCAGAAGCTGGCGTTGTTCCTTGTTTCGAGGCCCCATGTACCAGTTGCTCCAACTGAAATGTGTTTTTAGAATCAGTTTAATTTTCTAAATATTTTTTCAAAAACTTGGATCACAAATCATATCCGATTGTTAGGTAACACTTAAAAAGTTTAAAATGTCAAACATAAAATTTTGAATACATTTATTCGTTTCAGTGTCAAGAAAAAAATATTTCTACAAAAAATTTCCAAATCTCAACATTCTTTGGTATATAAGTAATATTGTTTTTGTCATATAAAATCTGTTAAAAAACATCACGTTTTCTCATAATATATCAATATTCAGTAAAGCTTGGATACAAATATAAATTCTTGAAAACAATATTAGAATTTACTTTACTTGTATTACAGTCCAAAAACTAGCTTCAAATCAAATTATTCAAATTATTCAAATCAAATTCAAATAAAAATCATTACCTGATCTTGGGCCATGACTTTGACATTGGGTCCTTCAGGTTTGGTCCAAGTTGTTTCACGACTTCGAATGTTGTAGAAATATGATTTTCCGTCTTGAGTTTTTGTCTCGACCCAAACTTCTCCGTTGAGATCAAGGCCTGGAACAGTGCTTCCTGGTTGCTGTTGCTGCTGACCAGGCATTTGCTGGTTCTGTTGATTTTGTTGAAGTTGCTGCATTGGCTGCTGTTGGGCTTGCATCTGCGGTGTAAAATTCTAATCACAAATATTTAACAATTACTGTTCTCACAAGAATAATTCAATTTTACGATAGTATGTGCAACATTTTGAAATCAATGGAATTAAATGTTTTATGAACAATCTCAAAACCTACAAAGAAGAAAATCATGTAACTTAGTAAAAAATTTTGGGGGGAAAAAAATTGAAATACATAAAAATGAAAGTACATAAAATGAGCAAATTCTTAGGTTCATGACAAAAAAATTGTAGTGATTCGATAAATTTGGACATTGAAAAAATTTAACTGGCAAAAGTAAAGGTTATAGTGTAAATGAAATAATTACATTGTTCTTGAAATTAACCATTCCTGGAGGACCCATCATGTTGGGAGGACCCATCATGTTTGGTGGGCCCATATGGCCCCAGCTTGGATCGAATGGGGGTGGTCCTCGGAATCTGGGGCCTCCTGGGCCAGGAGGACAATTAGGGCGAGGGGGGCAATCAAAGTAGCCATTGTTGGGTCCACGAAACATTGGGCCACGAGGCCCAAAACCTCGACCTCGGAATCTTGGTGGACCTCCTCTCATCGGAAAATCAAATCCACCACGTCCTCGTCCTCTGCAATTTAATCAATATTTGAACAACATAGAATACCTGGTTAAAGAAAAATGCCTTTTTTTTTCGTAAATTCAAAAGAAAATAAGAAACACTTTAAAATACATGATGGAGAGTGGTGAATTTTTGAATTGGTCGGATCCTGGTCCTCTGCAGTTTTATAATTATTTGAAAAATATTGGAACCTAGGTTGAAGAAAAATTTTTTTTTTCATGTATAATGTGCTCTAATGCTTGATGCATAGAAATTTTTTTTATTATGCAAGACCTTTATTTATTATATTTGACATGGTGAGAGCAAAAACAAACTAGTGTCTATTGAAAATATTGGAGTTGGTGTTTTTGCTCTCAGGAAATCATTTTATACTTTGAGAAATATTAAAAATAGTTAAGAGTACATCCGAGTGATTAAATAACAGTTTTTGAGCCAAATGTTTGGAAAGGTATTTTGTGTGAACAATTTTTATAATCATAAAGTTTCAAGAATGTTTTCGAAAAATGCAAAAATTTCTCTACTTATTGCTATAGTGCATAAAAATTTAAGTTTTCTATTTGGATGGGAGGAATAATAACGCTAAACTATTCCTGTAATATTCGAATTTATGCATGTAAACATGAGAAGGTTGTGCAATAAATAATTTTTTGATAGACGGTCAAAGAATATCATTGAATCATACCACATTCAATTAAAATTTGAAAGTTTTAACAGAAATGTGGCTAATACCATTTGAAAAAAAGATTTCAGATAACACATTGAAGTAGGAATCATTAATATATAAAAAGAAAAACACTTGAAAAAAAAGTAAAAAAGTGAGTTAATGGTAGAAAGACATTTCATAGAAAAAGTGATTCATTATTGTTGGAATCCAAGAACTTCGAGTAACAAACCTAAAAATTTACATATTACAATTTGGATAGATCTGAAAATGTATAGGCAGAAATCTAGAAAATTCGCAGTCAAAAATTAGAAAACATCCTCAAAATAGCAGGCTGGGAATACTACTTTTTTGCTCACTTTGAGAAGAAATACAGTCTTCAGAGCCTGCTGTAAAAGAAATTTAGTTTGGGCGATGGGAAAAAAATTGGTGAATTTTTTCCTTGGTGCAAAATATACTATACTCGACTTCTGTTTACAATCCTCTGGAGCATTAAGATAATACAATAATTTTCCTGAGGTATTCTTTTATTCAGCAAAATTCTTTTTAATTGCACATTTTAATGATGGGAATTTCATTGATTAAAAAAATTGTGTGCTCAAATTTTAACAAGAGGAAGTTGAATGAGTGTAAATTCAGTTATTATAAATTCAGTCATTTAATAAAATATGAATAGAGATGGGCACCTCTTACATTTTGCTCATTTTCATGTCACTGATAAACTGTTTGAGTAACAATTAAAATTTGTAGGCAAATGTACTAATAACTCTACTTTTTAAGATGACAATCAAAAAGTATTCAATACAGAAAAACAACTTTTGATTACAGATTTACTGTTATCAAAATTATGTATAGAATTTCATTCTTGAGAATTCAAGGTTTTATGAATATTTAGTAATGTCCAAATTATTTAAGGAAATTAAAACTTCATCAATTTTTAACATTTTTTTAGTTTTTCCCAGATCCTGTGTTCATACCTAATGTTTCCAAAAATTTGAATATAGATATTTAGAATTTGATGCTCTATGATATTGAAGTAAAGAGGTTTTAAAAATTTGATACATATATAAAACTTTTAGTACAATTTGTGTTTCCTCAATGATTTTATTGAACTTTGCGTTATTTTGATGGACTCCCATATGATTTTTATAAATAAATGCTCTAAATTTAAAAGATTCGTTTGATTTTAATAATTTTCAAACATTTTTGAGACAAACATATCTTAATCTAATGTCAGTATTTTCAAGACGGCTATTATTGTTCGACTGTTATATATTTTCCAGCATTTAGGATGTTTTGTAGTAATTCTATGTACTTGAAGTTTGAAACGTTTAAAATTAAACGAAAAGAAAAATCAAATGAATTTTTAATTTTTCCCATAGGCAGGATTGAGTCAAATATTTTTTTTGTGAGCATAAAGTTCGTAGTTTCAAACCAAATATCCTTGAAAGCAACAAGAAAATTTTTTTTTATTGAATACTCGTCTTTTTTCTTTTCTCGTTTAATTTTAAACGTTTGAAACTTGATGCACATGTACTTTTCTAGATCTTTAATATTTTTATATACTGCTTTGTACATGCTAGGAATTCGATCATTGAATCCCGATGCTCCAACAATTCAAGTTTTATAGATTCTTTGTATTTTTAATCATTTTGAAGAACACAGTTTTTAAGCTGATTTTAGGTATTTCATAGAGTACTTATTTAATTATTCTTTATATTATTCGTTCTCTATATTTCAAATAAATTGATACATTTTTCTAACAATTGATAACATTATTTACGATTTTTTTGTTTTCACGAATTGAAATTGATTAAATCAAGCTTGCTTTCTAATTTTGAAATTGCACCTATCAAATAAATTAATTTAAAAAGAAATTAATTTCAGTCAACTATCGCAAACTTCGCCATTCTAAATGTTTACTATTAATGAAAAATTTCATTAAGATAACTGGAATATTTGCATATGAATAACCATTGATAAAATTAAAAGTCTCCCCAATCCAAAAATTTTGAAAAACCATTAAAAAAGCCAGTTTCCAAGAAACTTCAAACATAATTACGAAACTCTGAAGCCACATAAAGAAACCGACAAACTCAGCAAAACTCAGATTCAAATTATGATTACTTGCAAATTTACGGAAAAAACAACCCATAATAACAATAATAATGACAACACTAAACGATATACAATGAGTGTGACAATACCTGTATCCACCCCTCCCCCGGGGCACGAAATGTCGAAATTCCTCGTTACTCTCGTAGCTAGATTCCTCATTTTCCTCGTGTGTTTCTTCATTTTGTTCCTGCTGTTCGTTATTATTCGCGTTGGGCGTTTCGGGATTTATTGTGGCCGGTGGGTCCTGGGTAACCTCCATTTTATCTCCTCAACAATCACCAATTCTCGCGATATTCGCACTCTCTCGGGTCGCGTTACGAAAGAATTTGTAATTTTACGTTACATCTAAATGTTTTAAGCTATTTTCAACCGAGATTTTCGGTCGTGGAATATGAAAATGGCAAAAAGAAAATTGACAATTAACGAGGTAATCAATCGTCTGACACTTTTTTATTCCGTAGTCGTGTAAACACAAGGGTACCAACTATTGAAAAAGGAATGTTGGGGAAAGGCGAAGAGGGGAGAAAAAAAAACAGAGAAAAATAAAGTAGATTTTTAATACAATTTTTGGTTGTTTTGTAACGAAAAATGTTGTGTATTTTTATTGATTATTTGTAATAGATACAGTTATAATTCATTGATTTTTTTGTTGTTATCGGATATTATTTTGTTTTTTCTCTATTGTTGGCACGTTGGCAGTATTGAAATCCAAGATGGCGTCATATGACACACATAAATCCATTCATATACAATGTGTGTGTGTTAATTTGTGTGTCATTTCCTTCTTCTTCTCGTTCCTGTCCGATCGATTTTTTACCAAATAATGCATTTTTATAATGCAAATTCTTTTTGTTTTTACATTTGTATAGAGAATTTGACGCGAAGTCGCAGGTGTTTTGAGAACGCAACGACAGAACTGAGTGACAATCGAGATTGAGATGTCAATGGCAGAGTTTAATGGAATGGTGCACCAAACCGTCATTTTTGCAAGTGTCAAAACCGGCAAAATCGTCGATGTCAGTTTTCGGCGAGTGTTCAGAAAGTTGTCAACAATCGCAATGTGCCTCGTTGAACAAACGAAATGCGTTTTTCGACCTTTTTCCGTTTCCTGAAAGCCAAGTCCATTGACTTCATCAGAGGTGAAAAACAATTGAATAATGGACGGTTTCCACATTTTCCGACGTGTCAAAAAAATTTGGAGTAAAATTAAAGAAACGAGTTTATGAATTAAACATCAGTTTTTCGAGGGAGAGTAAATTTTTTCGTTTAAACAGGGTCAAAACGAAAAAATTTTGAAAAAGTTTAGGGGGCGAGAAGGCACTAAAATACCCCCACTCCTTGCACCTTATAGTTTAAAAATGTATTCATTGTTGATAAAAAATTCTTAAATGCTCATCCTGCTGTAAATGTATTTATTTTGAACAGCAATAGTTCAACTATAGAAATGAATGAATATAAATTCAACATTCCAAGAAAGTGGAGGAATTTGAATTCACAATCACAGAATAATTGAACTACTTTGAAATTGAATACATAAGTTAAGTTAAAATTACTAGTCGTTTTGTCCTTATTAAAAAAAAAAAAAAATTGAACATTTTCGATTGCTGTATGTGAAGCCTGTAGAACGATATTTACAATCATTTCATATAATTTACATTTTTTTAAATGTAAATTTATTCAGTTTACATTTCAACAAAAATAAAGCAAGTATACTATTGTGAACATAAAATGATAAATTCCAATCGAAAAAAAAAACAAATACTGGAAAAAGTATTAAAAATAAAAAATAAATCATACTTAATAAAATATGATGGACTCGATTTAACATTTTTTCAACTGATAATTTCAGGCGAATATTCTGCCAAAAAAAATGAACGAGCTTTATTATTAAATAAGCCGCATAAAATAAAAACACTTGAGACTGAGAATAATTAGTCATCCAAGAGACATGGATTCGGCTACAGAAGCAGAGCTTGTCGAAAAGCTCATGAAAGAAGCTGAGACTCTAAAAGTTCGCCTTGAAGAGGAGAGACAGAAACTCAATGACATTTCCAGTAAATCGTAAAATATTTACTCATTCATTCGTTCATATAAGTTCAATACTACATGTAACATTTTATTGATAATGAATATTGATATTCATGGATAATACTGGTACGAATTGTGCAAACTAAATTTTCATAAAGTTAAAGGAGTTGGTTTTAGAGTTTGCAAAAATTTTGAATTGTAAACCAAATTTATCTTGTATGTATCCAATTGATTTCTCACAAAAAGCAATATTAAATACCTAGACTCATAAATAATTATTTTGTTCCAAACCAGAGTAACATATTTCATTACCTGATCTCAGTTTTCATGTTTTTTTGTATGTCACAATGTTTTAATTTTATAAGTTTCAATGTTAAAAAAATTCATTCACAATGACGTGGGAATTTCAAACTTGAGCTTCTTCAAAAACGATACATTTTTTTTCACAATATAGTTATATTACCTCATGTCATTTTCATTTTTACAAATATTTCGAGGAGTCTTTTGAGTAAAAGTCAGTTAAAAACATTCATATTAATTATCTCTACAGTTGCATCAGTGGCAGAAAGGCTGGAAGCCATCACTTGTCTAAATTTAAAGCCCCGACGTGTTTTAAAAGGTCATCAATCCAAAGTTCTTTGCTCTGATTGGTCACCTGACAAACGCCACATTGTATCATCTTCCCAGGTAAAAATAAATTTTTTTGTAATGTAAGATAAATAATTAAAAAATAAAACTATGTCTATGAAAGTTATAGTCATAAAAAGTATTTTATTTCAAGCACTTGTCTTAAGTGCTATATTTCATTTTTCATTATGTTTCAATGTCAAAGAATTATATATGGTTTAGAAACACTAGAAAATACTTCACAGTTTTTCAACTTCTTTGATTTACTTTATTTTTAATTTATTGTCAGTAACATTAGCTACATGATTTTTGTTTGTAGTTGAATGTTCAGTAGCTGTAGAATGCATGCTTTCCCTGTCAAGCTATGGCGAAAATCTTGAGAGGAGGGATTTTTGCAGGATGGAAAAATAATAATCTGGGATGCTTATACAACCAGCAAAGAGCACGTTGTGGCCATGCCCACAACTTGGGTTATTGCGTGCGCCTATGCTCCTAGTGGACAACTCCTGGCTTGCGGGTACATTTTTTTTTTTCATGTAAATTTATCATAATCCCAAATTAGAGTACTGTTTACACTTAAAAATGAAATGATCAGAAAACCTGAGGGTGCACTGAGATTTGTTACATGAATGTTTAAGGGGGTTGGACAACAAGGTGACGGTTTATCCACTGGAGGAGGAGGTGTCGACATCATCACGGAAGAAAACGGTGGGCACGCATACGTCTTATACTTCGTGCTGCATTTTCCCAAACAGCGACCAGCAGGTGCTGACGGGTAGTGGTGACAGCACGTGCGCCCTTTGGGACGTAGAGAGCGGTCAGCTTTTGCAGACCTTCCACGGCCACTCGGACAGCGTCATGTCCGTCGACCTGGCTCCCAGCGAAATTGGCAACACGTTTGTCTCCGGCAGCTGTGACCGTATGCTCTTCATCTGGGACATGCGCAGCGGCCAGTGTGTCCAGAGCTTTGAAGGCCATCTCTCTGACATCAACTCGGTAAATTTCCAATGTCATATGTTCTTTTCAGTTCAAACATTTTAGAGAATGATATTCTGTTCATGAAATTCTGTGTGAGCCTTGATTGTTGTTATAATTTAGATATCTTACAACATTTTATTACTATTTTAAAATACAAAAGAAATATGTGTATATAAAAATACCAGAAATATATCAAGCTCTTTAAATTCATAAAACTTCACTAACTAGAGCCTTGAAATCTAGAAAATCTCTAGGGTGATACATAAGAACACTGAAAAATTCTTTAAATCGTATAAATACTGAAGTAATACAGCAAAAAATTATTGAAGAACTATAAATCTAGACAGGTAATCTTTACTGTTAAATTTTTTTAAATTTCAAGAATGTTCCACAAAAATGTAGGAAAAAATATTGAACTTTTACCCTCTAAAATTGCAAAACGAAATTTGACTTCTAACTCGAAGTGATTACCATTTTCGACAAGTTTTTAATAGCCTTTATACTATTTTTCATTCGGGAAGTGTTACTTTGCATTTGATTATATGAAATTTTTAGTTCATTTTTGGAATATTCAGTTCATTTTCAATGTCCGGTAGCAGAAACATTGAATGTTTAAAAAATTTCAAGATGAAAAGGAAAATTTTGCGAATTTTCAAAAATTGTAAAGGAAAAAGTGTCTTAGAATTTTATGAGGCATTGATGGTTTTCTAATGATCCACCGACTTTGGGACGCCAAAATAAGAAACAACAAAAAATTCCTATAACAAATTATTACAAAAGTCACAAAACGTCTCAATGGTAAATCTTCACGAAATTCCTTGAATTACAAAATTACGCATTGTCACAAATCATGAAAAGTTACAATAAAATTATTATTATTATCCTCATCATGATCATCTCCTTATCCTGATTAATAAATAAACTTTCATCAATTTTCCTCTTTACTTTAATTGTAAAAAAAACTATCACTAGAAACTATTTATAAAATTCTTATAACTTCTTTTTAACCAATATAATCCATTATATTGGTATAATATCTCTTCGTAGTAATTCATTATTATCTAATTCATATTTCGTGTAAAAATAAGAAATTGTTTCGAAAAAAAAAAAAAAAAGAGGAGAAGATTTTGAACCTTGAGATGCAAATAATTTTTTTGTAATCTTCGTTTTTCGATTAAACAATTAACTTTTTCTGACCAAACAGCATATGACAACGTGGTAACCGCGGAGCAAAGCCCGCTGGTGACAGCTAGTGCATAGTAAAAGTTATTCAAACCATGACCTGAAAAAACATTATAAACAATATTATCATCACTGAAGGGCAGATAAATACAAACTTTCATATAGGAAAATCATTTTTGAGGCAATCAATCATATTTTACATGAATTGAAAGTCAACAGCTTTTCATAAAAAAAAAAAATAAGAAAATGTGAAAATGATTTTTTGCAGTATGTATACAATTTTCGTTCATATCCACAAGATTTTTTCAACTTCTCAATGCAGGTGCAAGGAAATTTATTCTTTCGGTTTCTGAATTTTGAATTAACAAATATTCTAAGGTTTTGCAGTTTTCGTATTTCTTCTATAAAAAACAAATATAACTATCTTGTTAAAATATTAGGAAATATGAGCCTGAGATATTATATTGTAATGCAACCTCCACAATATAAACAATATGTGATTGAAAACACGTGCAACATGTTTCCCTGCCATTATTGTTTCTAAAGAAAAAACACTAAAAATCTATGAACCAACTGTTTTCTCAAAAATCAATCAAAACCCATGCAATACACCCGCATATCAATATTTTCTTTCTAACGTACACTAACAACTCGCGCACAAGGTTTTATTTGCACCCATAATCTCTTGCTGATTTAAACTCGTTTATTCTTTCTCCTCCCCTGATTTTTCACCCCAGATAACATAACTACCAAAATTGGAGTTGGGAATCTTCAAAGGCATACAAAAAAACGAGGTCCACACCATCCGATTCGATTGCGCTTGAGCAAGATATTCCGAGTTTTGAGTGTACCGATGTTGAATATCAAATGATCCCAATATATCAATAATTTTAGTTTCGATTTCCATCTTTACTTTTAGAGACAATTCAAATTAATTATGTGAATCTGTTCTGTGAACAGGTGCGATTCCACCCAAGCGGAGACGCTGTGGCAACCGGCTCAGATGACGCCACTTGTCGTCTCTTTGACTTGCGCGCGGATAAACAGGTGGCGCTGTATTCAAAGGAAAGCATGATCTTCGGCGTGAACGCCGTCGACCTGAGCGTGAGTGGGCGTCTGCTATTCGCGGGTTACAACGATTACACGATGAACGTCTGGGACACGCTACGCTGCCAGCGTGTCGCCCTTCTATACGGCCATGAGAACCGCATCTCCTGCTTGCGCGTCTCGCCAGATGGCACCGCTATCTCAACTGGCAGTTGGGACATGACCCTCCGCATCTGGGCTTAGTTCACCTACTCACCCACAATCAGGAGTTCAAATGGGACAACTTAAGCTAGTAAATATTACCTCCCTGATCATTACTCTATCCTAGTGATTTTTATTTTCATGCCATTCACATGAAAATTTCAATTTTCTCACCGGAACTCAGTTTCTCATAAGACGACCATGAGAAGTCTGTGATACTGATGGGCTCATTATCAAAATTGGAACATACACAGGAATTTTATCAGGATCAAAGTCACGAGGGCGTGAAACTATATGAACTTTCACTATGTGTGCAATTATTGGCATAAACACCAGTTTTGTCATCTAAAGTCCTCCTATCGTTTTCTGTTCCAGAAAACCTTGGAAAACGGTCGAAAAATCAACCGAATTATGATTGAAATGATCGTCGTATCATATTAAACACATTTTTGCATGTCTGACACAGTTTTCCTTTATATGAAACAAAGTGAAACTTTATAAAGTTTCGCAGAGTTTCATGAACGCCATGAGAGAGGGTTATCGTAAGGATTTCTTGTCCCGTCTTCACTCTCAGCATCTCACATATGCATAACAGAGAATCGTGCTATGCATATTTCTTACGATAACCCTGTCTGGCGGTTCATTACATGATATACTCCAAGTAATACTGTACATTCTTTGTACAACACTATTGTGCACCGCAATACCGAAAATAGTTACAACTATCGTCGCGCCAATTTGCATTTAAATATTGAAACCATTTCCAGGAGGAATGGTCGCTATTGTTATAACAGTTATTATTATTTTTATTGAATGTTGTCGTGGAGTTCAGTTGTTAGTGGTTGTAAGTGTAAGCATTTGAGTATACAAGTTGAGATTAAGAGTCACAACCGAAGAAATCAAGCGCACACTCGCATGATGAATACAAAAATATGTGAATCCTAGCTGGAACGGATTATCTAGTCTTACTGTAATTTATAGATCAATGGAATGCATAATAAAGACAAAAACGTTGCCAAGTATAAATTTTTGTTTATAAAAGTTCTTTATGAAAAATTTTTTGAATCGTTTTCAGGGTTCAAATGTTTCAGTTAGATCGTATGTAATTGATTCATTTATCAATTTTTCTGGAGATTTTTGAGACTCTTTGTATTTTTTAAATTATTTAAATTTAAGTGAATATTAGGAAGGTAACATAAGTATTACTGCAAATTGGCCTGTTTTATACTCATTGATTGATGGTAGCATTAGTACAATACGCTTTTGCGAGAAATGCATACTAAAACGGTTGGCACGATCAGCTCATAAAAATCATCTAAAACAAAAAAATCAAAATGATTTAGTTTTTTGATCGTTTGATATAAGCTTTTTGGGAATTTTTCATTTCAATAATTTTTACAGCTTTTTTTATCCTGAAAATGTGGAAACTAAAGAAAATTTCAATTTCAAATGTTGATTATTTTGCGAAATTTTCAAACCCTGCGAATTCCGTCTGTCAAACGATAGCCAAGGGCATCAGAAAACTGAATTATTTTGGTTTTTTCGTTTCTGACGACTTTCATGTACTGAATATTGTCAACCGTTTTTGTATATGTATTTTTCGCAAGAGTCGTTTGGCACTCAAATTACGGTCAAATCAATTGAAGTCGAAATTTCAGTTAAATCGTGTTGAAAGTATGAAAGTGAATAGTTAAATGCAAAAAACCGCACCTCCATCAATAGACCCGGTATTGTTGAGAAGGTTAAGGTAAAAAAAAATTGCATTATTTTTTTACCTACAACTCATCCTCAAAAAACAGTATCAAAAACAAAGCCATAAGGTATTACATAGAAGACACGCTTAACTTAGAATGATAATAATCTCGGAAATCATTGTGTAATCGATCAAAGGTCACTTTTCCCAGAACATGACATCTTTCTTTCAGCCATTCTTCAAAGACCTTTCTATGCTAACTTTGTAACACTGTCGACTTTAAATTTTATTTGCTATCGACAATAAATGTGAGGAAATGAATAGACTTTTTCCTCTGCAAATGAATAAGTTCAAGGTTTGAGTTTTTGGAATCATCAGTTCAAACGGGAAACCCGACTCTTGTCGCTTTTGGAGGAGAATTTTGCTACCTATTCCAGACAAAATACGTCCTGTCAAACGATTTTTTTAAAAAAAGTGTTCCTTTCAGTCCCTTTCTCTAGTTAGTCCCCGATACACATGTAAAACGTGATATTATTATATTTGATTGTAGCCCATTTTTACCAATCCGTTTTTACCACTATACCAATTTTACCACTAACCAATTTTACCATCGGTTCTTTTTACCATTGTTTTTTACCACTGACTTTGAAGTTCACATATTACATTCACATATTGATATTCGAAGCAACTTCACCCAAAACAAGTGACAAGCTAAATCCTCGGAACAAATGTCAACGTCTGGTTGAAGTTTTTTTCAAATTTCATGTTAATGTAAAGTGCGATATAAATTCCAATCAAAATGGCAGTTGAGTTAATAGACGGTGTAAAAAACCCGTTTTTGAATATTGATGGAAACATATATCACAAAAAAGAAGAAAAACATGGCAAAATTTATTGCTGTTTTGCAAAATACATCCCGAACGAACAACATGTCCGAAGGCTGGCATATTCGTTTTGCTCTGGTCGTTGGTCGAGATCATCCGAGTTTGTATGCTTTCTTGGAAGAGCTACAAAAGGAGCAAGGAGATACGGAAACTATGTTCAGAGAGCTCGACCTAGGTCGGAAAATCAAAAAGAGTGAAACAGGAGATAGAATCCAAACAGAAGAACGAATCTTATATAAATATCTTTCCATAAAATGTTAATTGACACTAATGTTCAACATTCGGTTCGTTCTATCGACATTTTATAACCAACAAACTGCATTTTTCTCAGCAGAACAACACAGCTCAGCGTTTTCCCGGCATAAGGAATCAGTTCATCCGTCATTGTTTAAATCAATTTGACAATGATGTCTGTGGCTTTCCGCCATAACAGAGAAAGTCACTCATGCCACAGGGCTCATTTTAAATGATATTCTGATGACATTTTGAACGTTATGAGATGCGTGGCTTTCTCTGTTATGGCGGGAAGCCACAGAATTTCACGCGGACAAAAGAAATGAATAATTCGACTGCCTCGTACGATTGTTTATTCAATTTAGCTGTTTTTTGAAATTTTCGCGCACGCAATTGCACACAACCCTTTTTCTCACTGTTTTTCCCGTTTTTGTTTAGATAAGTTTTGATGCTGAACACAGCTGAACATCACCTGACTGCTGCGCACACACGTCACCACGTCATAACATCTGTGGCTTCCCGGCGTAACCGATTAAGTCACAATTTTCAATAAAGAAATACTTTCTTGGCATATTTGCGCGCACTCAACCAAAATATTTTCACTTAAGCAATGCAATCAATGATTTCGTAAGAGAAAAAGTCACAAAAGTTTGCGATTTTCGAAACACACTTCGAAAACTTTAAGGCTGGTTTTCTCGAAAACAGCTGTTACTGAGTTTCGTCATTATGGCTGGAAGTCACAGATTTAGCAAAGAAAAACGACAGGAAATGGCTTAATTTGTCATTTTGGATAGCACAGTGGAACAAAAATCGAGTTTAGGAAAAATGCAAAGAAAGCTTCACATACAACATGTACTTTATGACCTTCTGAACCTATAATCCTGAATGATTTTTTTCCATCACTTCACATTAGCAAGTATTAATTTCTTGAAGATTTAATAAATTAAAATTTGTACCTTCTTCAGTTTTCACGCTTTTGGATCGTGCAAAAAACTATGTTGTTCAATTTTTTCCATAGATCTCAAATATGTAATTTTACTTACGATTTTATTGCTCCTTCAACAATTTAATTTTCATACGAAAAAACTGTTTCTCGGGATCATCAATCACGAAGTGATCCGTGACGGCTAGCATCCGAAAAATCGTTTCTTGGGCGAAGGCGTCCTTTGTGGTCCTCGAAAAAAAACTCGAGAGAGTGAATAAACCTTAGTGATATTTCGAATGCTAGCCGTCACGGGTCAATTATTGATCCATGCTTCCGAGAAACAGTTTTTTTCGTATAAGAACTAAATTTTTGAAGGAGCAATTAAATTGCATATTTGAGATCTACGGAACAAACTGAACAACATTGTTTTTTGCACGATCCAAAAGCGTGAAAACTGAAGAAGGTACAAATTTTAATTTATTAAATCTTCAAAAAATTATTACTCGCTAATGTGACGTGATGGAGAAAACACATTCAGGATTATAGGTTCAGGAGGTCATAAAGTACATGTTGTATGTAAAAATTTCTTTGTGTTTTTTTTTGTTCCACTGTGTACTTAACAACAATTTTTCCTTAACTTGCTATTTCATAATTTAGGCGTGTAAAAACAGTTTGAAGGAAAAAAATATCAATCTTGTCATAAAAAACATTTATTTTCTAACTTGCAACAGTTATATAATGCCGAATTGGGTTTTTTAACAGTTAAAGGATTGTAGGATTTCCTTGTATGTGCATAATGCTACAGTTCCTTAACTGTCAAAAAACCCAATTAGGCATTATATAACGGTTGCAAGTTAGAAAACAAATGTTTTTTATGACAAGATTGATATTTTTTTCCTTCAAACTGTTTTTACACGCCTAAATTACGAAATAGCAAGTTAAGGAAAAATCGTTGTTAACTATGCAAAATGACAAATGAAGGCAAATCCTATCGTTTTTTTTTGCGAAATGTCTCTTGAAATATCACAATATAACTCTTCCATATCATTTTTTGGTTTGAAAGGGCTTTTTTTAGTCATTTCCGTATGCGACGTTCAGGCGACGTACTTAAAGTCGCGTCCTGATTGCCAGGGAAGCTCGCATTATAAGAAATAAAATTCTGATAAGTTTCACCTTCTAAGAACTTGAATTTTAATAAGAAATCTGATCTTTTTACAAGGTTTTCATAAAGATCAACATTACTCGGGGTAATACGCGATGAGTACAACCTTTACCTCGCATTTTAAAAAAACCGTTACGCGACATGCGTCGTGGAGCTCTTCTCCCGCCTTTCCCTTTGTGACACTTTGTGATAGCCTGTGCTCTCGGGCCGAGTGGCGGCGCTCCAACTGCTTTTTCCATGTATTTAAATCAGTCTTCATTATACCGCGCTCAGGAGCATTTGCGCCAAGCATTTTTCGCAATTTTCCGGGAAATACCCCCCGAAGTAAGGGTAAATTTACTATTTTCGTGGCCCTTGTGCAAACCCCCATTGATTTCGAAGGAAACCAACGGAGTGTTGTAAAGATTTTCGCAACCGTGTATGAAAATTGAGAGGTATTTGAGGATACATCGGGCGAGGAACGTTGCGGAAAAAGCGTTAGCGGGCGGGAAAATGATGTAAATTTGCGGGTTTTCGAGTCAGTGGTAAAATTAGAAGCTCTGGAAAATGTTCACGAACGGGTACGAGGTGGACGGGAGTTGGGCTTTGAGGATCTACGTCACAGATTTACAAGTGGAGAAGAGCTTGCGGGTCAAGGGGGATCTTCACATCGGAGGTGTGATGCTTCGTTTAGTCGAAAGTCTTGGTGAGTTTGAATTCTTTTTTCCTGATTCATTCTGCAGACAGTTTTTTTCTCTCCTCTGTTCCTCTACCTACAAGTCAGCAATCTTTTTGAATGAATAAAAGTTGGCGAAGTTTCATCGAGATTTTTTTTTTGGAATCATTTTCGTATGGAACATATTGGAACGTTGTTTGAGTAGATGAAGCATGGGGTACAAAATAATCGGAATTAATGTGAAGTTTTGCGCACGACTGAAGAATAAGAAATTTATTTTTCGTAACGTGGGGCAGAAACGAGTGTTTTTATGAGTACGGGGTTTTGCGAACGAGCGTAGCGAGTAAGTTAAGTAAATGCTCCGCGATACAAAATAGTATTTTCATGCTCGTATGTCGAAAATCATTTTTCTGGTGTTTATTTGCTAAGATGTCCTTGTTTCAAGGAGCTGAAAAAATGTACATACTATCTGAGACGCTAAGGTTTGATTTGGCTTATGTGAAAAGTGGCAAAGGACTTTTGACTCAGAAAAAATTTGGGAAATTGACCCCTCCCCCCTTGCCGAGAGAGAGCATTTATTTGAGTTTGTAGCTTGAAAAACTTTCAATTTTGAGTTTTGCGAAAAATGGCAAAGGACCTTAACTCAAAATTCAGTAAGGTGTATTGGGTTTTATTTTTTGGTTCGGTATACCCTGTCTTATAATTTATTTATTTATTCAGGTGTATACATTTACAAAGTATATCATACACTTCCCGCAAGATTACATACCAATCTGTCGCGAGCCTGAACTTAAACTAATTTACATACTATATTGATCTTCCTTTTTAAAAGTTCTGAAGAATACAAAGCGATACAATTAAATCCTATACCTCTATAACAAATGTACAATCATTCGAAAATCACTTGAATCTGAATATCAACAATACAATTGAATACTTCTATTACAGTGTACAATCATTCGAAAATATCTCTTGAATCTGAATATCATCAAGACCTCGAACCCATCTCTTCATTAAACTCCTCAATTTAAACCTAGATGTATCATTCAACCCTGTTCTCTCAATATCTTCGGGCATAGCATTGAAAAATCTGTATTTACATCTATAATTCATTATTAATATTTTTGTCTAGGAAAAGCACTGATTTATAAAGTGGACATGTTTGATCTTATGTATATTCTATTCGTCCTTAGGCCTTTATCAGACAGGCTTTTCAGAGTTTATTTTCTTTTTACCCGATTGTTATTTTCTTGTTTCTTTTTTTGTACATATGGGTTATACCCATGGATTGGTTTCAATAAAATAAAAATACAAATATCATTAATGTATTACTTCTCTTTCATTTATTGCATAATGGCAATTATAATTACTGAAAGAAAATCATGCAAACTTCTGTCGACTTCTAAGAAACTGTACATATCCACTTTTTATCAAAAATTCGAAAACATGCATTTTTCCCCTCATCTTCTCAATATTTCATTTTTTTTTTTTTGTTCATTATTTACCGTATTTCTCGTACATCACATCTTTTTGTAAAGAAAGTTCAACGAAGATATATTGATTTTTCACCGTCGTTTTACCCGACCTAAGCGTTTTTTATTTAAATTGTTATAACTAAACTTCCCCTAAACTTTTCGTTTTCAATGAATAATCGAAATGCGTGGAGCATACTGCAGATTTGAAAAAATAATCTTCCTTAACAGGTAATGAACGAAATTGTATATGTATTATAAAAAACAAAATTTTTTCTTAGATGTTACCTTCACAACAGTTTTTTTTAGATTGAGTAAAAAAAACCCAAGCTGAAAATGTTGTTCGATGTTTTGAAATGAAATGTTTGCAAATATTTCGAAGTTTGTCACGATACGTAATTTTGCGACAACGCAACAAGTTGTGAACTGAGTTCAAAGCCTTTTCTGGAATCGCGGAAAAACTCGTCTTTAGGCCCAAAGAAAAACTGGGCTGCCTGAGTACGAGTTGAGCCTGTATGGAAAATATCTCCGAGAAACAATTTTATTCCGTCGAATTCGAGCTCGGAAAAAATATACATCGTCTGAGATTTTCAGTTATGGAAGGAATGATAGAACATATGTAGTAGTCGGAATTGATTATTTAACTGTCAATCGTCTGATAACTGCGTTGATAGTCATGAGTTTGGGGATATCTTATCCAAATTCAAATACCAGAGATGTAGCAGTAAAAAAGGAAAAATTTGAAGTGGTTAAAGTGTTGGCATTCGAATACATTTAATGTACGAATCTTTGATATTCATGCACGGAAAATTTAGGTTAGAAAGGAAACTTTGAAATATCTTTACTGATGTGAGTATTATAAAGATGAAAAAAATCACGTATCATTTTATCTCAAATCGTCCAGGTGATTCAAATTACGTCATTTTTTACGTGGAAAATGTTTCATACGATATTCATCAAAATTTTTCGCTTGAATTTTAGTTGTTGCGTCGTGAGGAATTTTCGAAAAGAACGGATAAAAATTTTTTTTTCTTTATAACCACATGTAAATTTTTCTTTATATTGTAGGCGAAGTTTCATTCCAACAGAAAAATTCAAAGTTTTGTTTAAAAAAAAGAAAATGTTCTCGCAATCGTGATTTTTACAAAAATATCGAAAAATGTTGAAATTAAAATTTCTGTGTGTCTTCAGTTTTTTTTTTAAATTTTTTCACCAAGTTTGTTGAATAAACGATCTTGAGAATTAATCTCTATTAAATTAAATTCGTTTTTGTAGGAAATAACATTTTTTAAATCAAAGTGCTCTTTTTGTAGAAAACATTCTGTGATTTCACCAAGTCAAAGTTTTTGTTTAATTTCATCGACAAATATTTACTCTAGAAGAAACAAAATTTTCAGAGTTCAATATAATTTCTGAATTTTTCTTATTCGTGAAAAAAAAATGAGAAATTTTTCAACTTGAAATTTGTCATACGTTTGTTTCTTCATTATTTTTTAATGAAAAATTCGTCACTATGTATAAAAAATATGCTTCTATATCCGGAATAATTAGCAGCATATATCAATGGAAAAACGTTATTGTTCAAAAGAAAATTAAATTAATGCAGTGAAATTGGATTAATAGCTTTCGAAATTTTTTTGAAAAATGAAGTTCAGCTTTTCTCTAAGAATTATAAATACCTATGAAATGGAAGAAAATATTATAACAATTAGACAATTTTCGACTGAATCATGAAATTATATATAAAGACAAATTAACACATGGCATACGATGAAAAACAACTTTTTGGCTCATATTTTTAAAATTCTCGAGGATTAAATAACTAAAATTCAATCGAAGAGAAAAAAACGTGTCAGGTCGATTTCAATAAAGCTGACATAAAATAAATTTCTACGCAAATAGATCCAACCTAAATGACCTAGAAGGTTTAAGATGAAATGACCATAATATCATTTTCATCAAATTAAGTCATAATTTTCACATTTAAACTTAAGCACCATCGAACTCGATTAAAAAATTCAAAATTTTTATTCCCTTCGCATTAATGTCCAGATTCTCAAAAATTCTTGCACTGTAGGAATAAAATTATGAGGAAAATTGAAGTGTCAAAATTATGGAGAATAAATTACTTTTCGGCACTGATTTTCGACAGTCTTGGAAGATTTTGAGCCATGTTGCGTTAATTATTGCGCCAGGCATGCTCTTTTAGGAGGAAATTTATTTTTATTCCGGCCCTTTCCAGTCGCCTTTTTTACGTTCTCCCCTTCTCTATTCATTCCCCCAAGAGTCTCGCATGTTTTCGTAGCCTGCTAAGCATTCCAGCATTTCAAGTAGACAGGGGCGCACCCAGAAAAATTTCGGGAGGGATTTTCTTTTCAAAATATTCAAGATATCTGAATCATAAAATTTTTTCACTATTTATGACGAATCCCTAATGTCGGGTGTTGAATTCTACATTTCAAAATTTTTTATTTTATTTTACATTTCAGGGTTGCTCATGTTGAATTTCAATACACTCCTCTGTCCATTCCAAGGAATGCTCAGGGGAATGTACAAGAAATCGAAAAGATTTTTTTCCTCCAGCATAGACAAGATGAGTGATCATTTGGGACTCATTTCAGCGTGCCCTCTTTGAACTGTCTTGATTAAATCAGCGTGACATATTTCGTAGTCAATAGATGACTTTTGGGAATGTTTATTTTTCAACTAGAGATGTCCTAGGAATGGACAAACAAGTGTACTTTTTATAAACATATTTGAAATAATAAGTATTTTGGTATTGATGAGTTCTCTAATTTTTCATGCGTCTACATTGGCCATAATCAATGTTCTTCTCATGAATTTAACAAAATTTTAAAGTTCAAGTTGTTTGATTTTTAAAATCCTGTAAGGAGATCAGAAATTTTTATGAACTGAGCCCCTGACTAACCATACATTGCTGTAACAAAAAAAATTCATACAGTGTAAAAGTAACACAAATTATTAAAGGAAGGTTCCTTCATGTCAAAGAAAGTTGAAAAAAAAAAGAAAAAAAAAAATGTATTTACAATCTTTTAGACAGATCAACCATCAATATAATCATGCCAATAGTAAATCTTGAAATGTGTTCTTTTTTTTTCAATGCACCATCTGCACCTTAACCTGAAATAAATTACAATTGTTTGTAACATTTGGTGCTAGTTCACATCTATTTGCATTTTTTTTTTTTTTTTTTTAATGTTTATTCAAATTTCGTTACATTTTTTATGTTTTTACATAATTCGCCGAATAAACCAAAACATGTGTAATAATTAAAATTAGTACAGATCGGGTGAACTACCCCTCGCATGTACTCTCATTTATAGTTATTTTTTGCATAATACAAAAGTTTTTTTTTTTTATGTGTTTGTATAATTACAATTTTTTGTCGTCGTTTTGTTGATTTGGGTGTCGTTAGGAAAAAGGCTGTTTTCTTTTTTCTGCCATTCGTATTTATCATTATTTGCAATTTTTTCCACCTAAGTAAACGCACTTATACTGAAAGAAGACTTTGAATTCTGTGTACATTAGGGTGGTCGTTAAAATGGGGTAGGTGGAATTTTGATGGTAGCGCCCCCCAGAACGTTTCCAAATAATTCAAAAAAAATCCCCAAATTTTTTCAGATTTTTAAAACAACATTAACCCGTGCCGGTAGAGTCGTCTTTTAACCTATTTAAATAACATGGGATTTTGTCTTGAAGGCAGTCTATAATTTTTCACGGATACACAAATCGCTTTAAAAATCGGTTTGACACGGCAAGTTATTGTCGATAGTTATAACAAACTTCAAAAAAATTGGCAGCTGTCTAAAACAATCACACGTCTGTTGGTTCGAAGCCAAAAAACCAAAAATCATGGGAATTTCGGCTTTTTTCAATGAAACAAAGAATTTTACAAGATTTCAAGAATCTATGTGATGTATACCTACATGAAATATCATTATATACGTTCGTGAATATTTTTATACTCATACACGTAGAATTGGTCACATTGCTGCAGTTTCAAAAATGTGCATCATAATTTTAATAACGAAATTCGATAAATAAACATATTTCTAAAAAGCTTCTTCTTAAAATGAGTTTCTTACTAGATAAATGACACTTATTGGAATGAATTATCTCGTATTACGCTATACTATCAATAGTAATGGTCATAACGATAATAATAATGAAAGTAATAATAATAATAATAATGATGATGATGATGATGATGATGATGATGATGATGATGATGATGATGATGATGATGATGATGATGATGATGATGATAATAGAAATCGGAATAAGAATATAAATAGTTCTAAATTGGTAAATATATTATATTTATTTTATATTATATTATATTATATTATATTATATTATATTATATCTGAATTGGTAAACATATTTCTAAAAAGCTTCTTCTTAAAATGAGTTTCTTACTAGATAAATGACACTTATTGGAATGAATTATCTCGTATTAAACTATACTATCAATATTAATGGTCATAACGATAATAATAATGAAAGTAGTAGTAATAATAATAATAATAATAATAATGTAAATAATACGAATAGGAATAAAAATATAAATAGTTCTAAATTGGTTAATAAGAATGAATACATGTACAAGTCAAGGGAAAAAGCTGGTTATTCTAATGATACCTTATTTGTTTTTCGAAATGATCTTGAACTATTGTTATAAGGATAATCTGAAAATGGATAAGAATAACATCAATAAAAATAATAATAACCTAAATAAGGAATATTATTCAAGATTGACGAATGTTTCTGTGATTTCGTTTGCAATTTTTGATGATGCGCTCAAGTACGAGTTTTGAATAATTTGTAATTACAAAACAACTTTATAGAATTTATGGATCAGGTGAATGTCTCAGTTGTCAAACAAATCTAGCCATTTTTGCGAAAACTGCGAACTTTTATGGAAATTCTGCTTCTTTGTAAAATTATTGATTTTTTTTTAGTGACTGATGGATCCTAGAAGAATTAAAATACATGATCTTCTTATTATTCAATATTTAGCAATAAATTTGATAACTTGGTATTGATGTCTTAAAGTTAACTATATTGCGCGTTGTGTTATAATAAAAATCTTTCTCTATTAGTGCATTAGATTGTTCGCATGATTATTATTCCTATTTCTATTATTATCATTATTATTATTACTACTACTTTTACTATTATTATCGTTATGACCATTAATATTGATAGTATAGTTTAATACGAGATAATTCATTCCAATAAGTGTCATTTATCTAGTAAGAAACTCATTTTAAGAAGTAGCTTTTCAGAAATTTGTTTATTTATCGAATTGCGTTATTAAAATTGTGATGCACATTTTTGAAACTGTTGCAACGTGACCAATTCTACTTGTATAACGATAAAAAATACTCACGAACGTATAGAATGATATTTCACATGGATTCTTAAAATCTTGTGAAATCTTTGTTTCATTGAAAAAAGCCGAAATTTCCATGATTTTTGGTTTTTTGGCTTCGAACCAACAGACATATGATCGTTTTTTTTTTGCAGTTTGTTATAACTATCGACAACAACTTGTCGTGTCAAACTGATTTTTCAAGCGATTTGTGTATCCGTGAAAAATTATAGACTGCCTTCAAGACAAAATCCCATGTTATTTAAATGGGTTAAAAGACGACTCTATCGGCACGGGTTAACGTTGTTTTAAAAATCTTGAAAAGTTTGGGGATTTTTTTGAATTATTTGGAAACGTTCTGGGGGGCGCCTCCATCAAAATTCCACTTAACCCATTTTAACGACCACCCTAGTGTACATAGACTAAAATTGAGGAAATTCTGAATTCTTCTCGAAGAAAGCTCCGTTGAAGGTGACTTGAAATCTTCTTTTTCCGGGCAGAGGTCGTTAAGGCGCTTTTTTGTTCCTCCCTCGAGTCGGAATGATCTCTAATCGCGGACAAAATACACGAATACACGTGATAAAGTTGAAGGAACTCGCCAGTATAAAGCTAAAGGACATTGTTCGCCCCGACCGTGACTACTTCCTTTAGAGTCGTTTTACAATTTCCAGGCACGTAGAGCTGCTACAGCCGCGAGTTATTTCCTCCCCTAGATCCTGCGGCCACTCAAATACACCGTTACCATATTTACATCGCGACATAATGCCGCATTTTTCGTGATGATATTTTCGTGTGTCGTCATATTTATTGTTAGCAATATTTTTCATGACATCTCTGATGCACCTGAAGTAAATTTCCACTTTCTCATAAGTGCAGGGTTTGAAATTTGAATTTCTCTAGGTGTCGTCAATATACATTTTCGAAATTTCTTTGACTATCGTGGAAAAATATTAATTATTTTTCGACTTGATTGTTATTACGTTGCAAGAGTTTTTCCATGATTTTTTGTCGAGTATTATACGTATGAACTGGTATACATACATCAAATTTCACCCTATTAATGTCATTTTCTTCTTGTGAACATTATTTTTTTCAATGATATGATGTGCCTGAAGTTCAAAACGTTTAAAATTGAACGAAACAAATTTATAAGTTAATATAGGAGAAAAAATTCTCTAGCTGCTTTTTAAAACTTTGTCATCGTAACAACAGGCATGATGCTCCTAAAAAAAATATTTGTCACACTTCCTATTATGATAAAAAATCAAAAAATTCACATACTTTTTATTTTCGTTTCATTTCAAACGTTTGAAACTTCAGGTACATATGATATGCTGCTGTAGTATTCTGTATTCAAGACGTGAAGACATATTGTTTGTATAATATTGTTTTATTGTTTACTTTTTGACTTATCTTTAGTGAAATTCTGGTATTTCAAGATAAATAGGTGTGAAAGTAACTGCAAAAATTACATAGTAATTTCGAAAAATCGTAGTTCCTAAACGATGAATTTGCCAAAAGAGAAAGTAAATACTTTATGTTGTTCATTTCACTATACTGTCAAAAAAAATTGGACTTTCAAACTTCTTTTATAGACTTTCTCTTAAAATCGTGTTTGAAATTTCATGGACACGTATATGAGAAGGATTTCTAAGAAATTTATGTCAAATTTATTGTTTTCATATGAGATATATTAATTTCAATATTTTTTTTTATTATTAACTTTATTTTAAGACATTACATGTTTGAACATTTTGAAATATACAATATAACTTTTGTTATACAATTTATATTCCATACAATATTAATGCTTTGTTTCAATCAAATAGCTACTGATAAATTGGGGAAAATCTGCTAAAAAAAAATTGAATATAAAAAGGTTTGAATACACATTTTTAATGAGAATTCATTTATAGGTAAAATGATTTTAATGTCTGCTTTCTATTAAATGAACACTTCGATTTCATATAAGGTTTATAATTTTCTAGATAGAGTCTATTTTTGTCATAGTTACGTCCATAACTTTAATAGAAAATTTAACAGACAGTATGGTTAATCTGCTTCAAAGACAGTCTCTCAAGTTTAATAGAGAAATTTCTGAGAATGTAACTTGTTAAAAAAAAGAGCAAAAATCAAAGGAAATGTGGAAATTTTTATGCTCAAAATTTGTTTGTTTTTTTTTTTTTTTTTTTTTTTTTTTGTCGATGGTTGATAGATATTATGGTATTACATAGCTTGCACCATAACATCTATGCAATGTTCTAGCCATGAAACTAGAACTTCGCAGTTCACATTGCAAAAAATGGTGTCTTGCCACGAGACACTTTTTGATGCCATTTTCAAGACGTTCGAAGATGTCTTCGAAACACATCTTTTTGACACATAAAAGTAAGACACTTAATGACTGAAGACATGGATTTCGTGTCTTCTACGGAGACATGTCTCACGTATGTTTTTTTGCAGTTCATCTAGCTAATTTTCCAGTTTTCTATAACTATGTACAAGAACAATTTTATGAATATGATAGTTCCATGTACATAATCAAGCTCCATTTTCCTTTCCTCTTTCCCTCTTTTCCTTCTTTACTCTTTTACTCAGTGCACACAAAATCACATCTTACAGTTGTATTTTAAAAGAGAGTGCGAATCACCTTGATAATAACTCGATTATCCCGGAAAATACAGTATCTTCTTGAATTGTTTTGTTTGTCCATGTCTAATGTTACGCGCGCTATCTCGCTTCGTGACAGCGTAGAAATTCAATATCTACGAACGTGACAAATGATCAGCCACACTATAAAAGAACGCCTCTTTTGAGGAAAAAAACACATGATACGTCCGCGGCGTAGTTTGTGAAATTCGAGGAAAAATGCGCTTGCACGTTTTATCTTTGTTCATGTACAATTGTCAGTGGCGTTTTCATTTTTTTCTATTCAATGCTTTTTCTTTGTACGGATGAGAAAAGAGAGATGCTGTACATGGCAATTTTTCTAGGCTTGTCTAGGAAAATTATGAGAATTGCAAAGGTTTTACAAGCACTCTTTCATGCTCTTTCTGAGCTTTTTTTCACTTTTCATCTGTCAGAGTTTAGCTCATGCCAAATAGAAATTAGGAACTATTTCCTGTATGTACATGAAGAATATTACATTTTTATTTATGAAAGTCTATTAATGCCTGTTTTGCAATCAAAGATACATAAATTACGATCGCAAATCTTTTTGAATATTTTTATATATAATTAAAATAATATATACAGTAATGTTCAATATAAACATGTAAAATGGCATTATCTATCATTGCTTACATAAAACTGCATTAAAAAAAAAAAAAAGATGAATTCCAAGGTCATCACTATGTATTACAAATCGTACCATAAAAATCCTAGTCACCTCGAATACCTCATTTACATTACAATGTGAGCGAAATTACATTTACATTTTTTTCACGTGTCGAACGCGTGACAATTATTCTTATCTTCGAACTATCGTAAAATTTTGTGACTCGTTCCGATTGAAATTTTGTATCGTATGTGGCTTAGGTATCGTTAACCACATTTCCAACATGTTTGAAATTTCATAAATTTTTCGCTGACTCGTGCGTGACGCGATTTATTAAACAATTCGTGCTTGAGCAAACAATAATTCACGAGTGAAGTATTGGCATTTTTGAAATGTGGGTCAGCGAGAGAATACGCCGATGTCTGAGTTTTTTCAAACATGTTTTCCCTCACAAGATGTATTCAATTCAAAAATTTGACGTTTAGATAATGTCTGATGATTGAAAGACTCAACGATTTTGCGAATTTTGAAAAATTTTTCAGGAAAATTTGATGATATTAAGAAATCATGAGAAAATTGATTATTTGAGTGTAAATCAAACATATTTGGTTTTTAATCTACATAATCACAGTTTTGCATCAAGTCTTTGAGTTTTTTTTTCGAGTTTTGGTAATTCCGAAATATTCAAGAATGTTGGAAAATAAATTGCTCTTCCAGAGTTAGGTATGAGCAATAATTTGATTAAATTCAAGTTTTTATTTAAACCCTGAAACCAAGCTGACGTTATTTAAAATTCGTATCGGTTTTGCACGTTTGAGAAATAATAATGGCAAAATCGTGTAATACGGAGTTTGTTGCATCGAACGATCTCATTCTGCAGGCATTCAAGAATCTTTGGCATTTATTGTACTTGACAAGACTGCTCTTTGCGTGACCATTTCGAGCAAGGTCGCTCTTACGGTACTCACTTTTTACTTGTTAGACATACGAGATTGTAATGCATCCTTCTTCGTTCCTTTTTTTTCAACCCGTTCCATTTTTTACTTTCTTTTTTCACGGCTTGTATTGGATTCATTACATGTCACCAATACATGTTACCGTCAGCATTTACACCACAAAATTCAAGATAATTTGCCATTTTTGTAATTTCCATTTACTTCGCTTTCGAAATTTACTTTTCAAAGGTTCATTATGACCATTTCTGTACATTTTGGTTTAGAATAAAATTGAAAGAAGCCGAATTTATTCAATGAAAATGATGCAATAATGAAATAAATTTTTTAAATCTGAAATATTAAAAAAGAAGCACGATTAAAATTTTTTTTTAATTTTGTAAAATTAGCGTTGAATGGATATTGTACCTTATTTCAGAAAATATATTCAGTCAGTTAAAAAAGAAAATCTCAAAAATGTGAACGCAAGAAAGAAGAAAATTTTCCAAGTTTGGTAGTTTAGATATTATGTGGGAATCGATTCTGAATTGCTTCACTTAAGGATTCTATTTGTAAGAAAATTTTGAATATCCCATGATTTCAGATTTTGAGGATTTAGAAATTAAGTTCTAAAGTGAGAAAGTTCAACTTTAAAACCAAAGATTCATAAAATTACCTTTAATAGACAGACAATAATAATAAATTTAACAAAGTGTTGAAATTTTAGGAAATTAAAACGTGATTTTTGGTATGTCCATTTAAAAAACTACTTAATACCAACGTATGTATCTACAATTCCTCAAAGATAAATAAAAAAAGATGTATTCATTGATCAGATTTGATTTTTTCAGATTTATGCGAACATCAAAAAATGAATATCTAAAACTCTAGAGAACATATAAAATTTAAAAAAAGGCTTTAAAAAATTAGGTATACGTATTTTAATTGCATTTAGAAGGTTTGAATATAATTGCAAAGTCTTAAAATATGCCCAATTGAAGTTATTATGAAAATTCATTGATGAGTATAAATTCAAGATTGTTTGAACAATTTTTTTATCGAATTACAAAATTGATTTAAATAGCGAATCCTGACTTTCCATTGGAGAAAATTTCGAAAGTCTGAGTTCATGACGATATAGATTTTTACATTCAACTTACAGAAAACGATACAAAAATTACAATTACTTTAAAGTTTTTTCAATATTTTCATATTGTAATCAATGACTTACATGAAATTATAATTAACATTCATGATGATACAACATTTTAAAATAATTGACTAAAAAATCGAATTTATTACTATATAAGCCAGTAGTTCATATGGAATCATTTAAAAATCATTGTAATAAATAGTATAACACCATCATTTCTATAACTCAATCAAATTGTCACTCAAAACCTGCAAACACGAAAAAAGCTGCAAATCAACATCCGTGAACGTCCATAATCGCAATCGCTAATAACCAGTTTCGATGTTGAATAGCCTTATCAAGATCGCAATTGAAGCTTATCATCAACGTTTGACCGGCTCAAAAAAGTGTAAAATATTCATTTAACGCGTCGCAAACGACTTTTTTGCGCGATCAAACCCCCGTAATGAAAACATAAGTACGGGTTTTGCTATCATGCAAGCTTTTCATCCACGACTGCGTATAAATCTTGTAATAAGGTGGCTTTATTGCATCTATTAACGGCGGGTTCTTTGAAAATTTCCAGAAAAAACGTTGAAGAAATGTTAGAATTTATGAATTAAGTTGTCTTTAATCACATTTTTCATTGATCGCTGTTTGATCGTTGTTTTTGTTTACGTGGCCCAATTTTTATGAATAAAGTTGTTATTGCAAGTATAATGATTTCCGTATGATTTCCCGAATTCACTTTCCCGACAGCCTTTTTCCTGAAAATGCTACTTCCGATAAAAAACGTAACTAAAGTAACCTTGAAAGCAGTAGTAAAAGATAGAAAAATATGGATTATTAGGTTCAATGGAATAGGGTATAAATTTATAAAAATCACGAACTTTCACCCACCATGTATGTATGTGGAAAGAGATATTTTATGGTATTGAAAAAAATCAACTTAATTTCCAAATTCTGTATAATATTGTCGAATAATACATTTCAACTGTCCACAAGTGAACGAGATGTTTCGTTTGGTATATCACTGAATGTTGGCGTTATTCAGAGACTACCCTGGTAAAAAAAAATTATCTTTTAGATGTCTAGTACATATCTTCTAAATATCTCGAGATAATCCGTAGAAAGATATTGAGTAGACATCTTTGCGTCACGGCGACTTGATATTCTTGGTAAGATATCGAATGAACATTTTGCAAAAGATACAGAGTAAATGTTTTAAAAAAGATATCTATCTGATGGTTATTTTAAAAAGATATCGTGAAGATATTCTTCTGAATATGTAGATACTACGTATTTACAAGTATTAGACATATTTCTTCAGATAAATACATTTTTCCATATATTTCGTATCTTCCTGTAAAATTTTTAACCAGAGGAAGTCGTCGGTTGTCAACAATTTTTTCATGAGGTTAGCAGATATTGAACTGAAATATTCCACAGCGACTTATAAAAGTCGAATCAATGAATCATTTCATATATACATTATACGATCAATGATTGTTTATCGGCATAATGTAATATAAATGAAGGTGTTGCGATAGCATACCTGACGAGAAACGAATGTTGACGCGTTCGTAAGTCTCCTGCAAAATGGAGTTGCTGAGAGTTTCTGTTTCAACTTTAGCTCGTTTTAAAGCACGATATTTTGAAGCTCTTATTCGATTTTGGATCTTTTTCCTATCTTTGAATCCCATTATATTAATTCGAATAATGTAAATATTTTGATATATAAGTATATTATACAGCTCCTATTCAGCTGATGTGTACAGATGTCAATAAAAATATTTTAAAAAGACATCGGGGAAACATCTTTGAAATTTCAGAGGAAGAATATACAAAAAAAATATCTTCCCAATGTCGAGAGCAAAATGTCTGATAGATAATCCTAAGAAAGATGTTAAGTAGACATAATTTCTCCAATAAAATATATCTTTTCAATGTTTTCTTATTGTACATGTAAAGATATCCAATGTAAGACATTTCCCAGAGAGCAAAATAATTTCATATTCACATCATATGCAAATCACACGTGAAAAAAAGAAATCACGCGTGACAGACATTTGTACCTCCGTTACCGATTCACTGTTATGTCAATATGAAATCACGCGTGATTTTTAGATTTTTCCCTCGTGAATGCGCTTGCGCAGATGATCATCGCGGGAAAATTTGAATGCTTGTTTCTGTTCTATTGCAGTATTAATTCACAAAGAAAGCAATAATTGTGAACACATTTTTATTAAGCATCATAATATTATACAATGTATAATATGCTAATGCAGAAAAGACAATCAATATTATATTCAACCACACTTTCGTTCATATTTTAAACATTTTTTACGCAAATATATAGTTTGAAAAATGTCGATGAAAATTATGACAATTAGAACTGTCACATAATAAAACGAAAACGGTTCTAAGCTCCAGGTAAACACTGATTTCGAGGAATGCGGTACTATGGTTTATCACAAATCACAGAACACAAGATATGAAAATTTTTTGAAGAAAACCACAAAAAATTATTTAAAAAAACGAAAACGCGAGAACCACGATGCGATAGCTACACTGGCACTGAATCCTAGCACATCGTGGCACATGGACAAACAAAAAATATTCTACCATGATAATATAGCACAAAAATTTCTGATTTCAAAATGACAAGGAATTGAAATCACGCATGATTTTTTGACGCATGCGCATTGTCTAGAATTGATGATGTGACTATGATGTCATTTTCAGCTCACGGGAATGATTTCACAGATCGTATTTCATATGTTTGGCATAATGAGATCATGCGAGTGATTTCACGCATGATCTGAACTGTGAAATCATGTTTGCTATCTGGGTTGAGAAACATATACTGTACATCTTAAAAAAGATATCTTTGGAAAGATATCGATTAGATATCTTTTATCTACTGGCGGCCATTAAGGGGGTGTTCTCATCAAACAGTTTTATAAAATTAAATTTTTATTTTTATTTTTTTTTTTTCATTTTTTTAAAGTTAAAACGTGCAAGAATAGTATATCGAAAGGATTTTGATGGATTCGAAAAAGAAAATGGGTTTTGGGCACGTTTTGCCACGCTCCCACGGAATTCCCGCGACGCTGCATATTCGGGCCTGGCGCTTATTAGCCATATTTAATTACCCTGTTAGGAAAAAATTATTCCGACTTCAGAATCTTGTAGAGCGACTTTTAATACATAAGTATAGCACGATTCAAAGATGTACGGCTTATTTAACTACGTCAATTTATGTCAAGAAAGTGAAACCTAATTGACGCTTTTTTGAATAGAAAACTTTAAACGCGTTGTTCTCAAAACCACTTTTCCCAAACTGGCACCTACGATTTCTCAGGAACCAGTGAACGCATTTTGATAAACTTTTTTTTCAAATGTGTGGAAATGTACTAGCTATCGTCTGACGAACGTTTTTTTCCGTATTGTTTATAATAAATGTTTTACGAATTTTATAAATGAAAAAAAAAAAACGTGAAAAAACGGTTTTTTATTTCTAAAGTCTGCCAATTGAAAAAAAATTTTGATAAAAAAAAAAAACTTCCGTCAGACGATAGCCACACGACCATAGACGAAGAAAAAAATTTCTACGTGTGTTTCAGACTAGCTATTTTCGAGATATCGTGGGCACCATCAACCCACCTTTTTTTCGAACGCCTCTATTCGCAAGGGTGTAATGGCCAACTAAGACAAATTTTTGAATAAAATTTTTTTGTGTTTTGTTTTCCAAGGGTTAATAAAACTATATCAAAAAACCGCATTGAAAAAAAATGAACACCTATCTCACAGTAAAATTGCAAAAAACGCTTCGAAAAACGGCAAATCCATGAGAACACCCCCTTAACAAGATATTTTATGTCACTCTAACCTCAAAATTGCAACTTTGAAACGGTTTTGCGGCCTTCGTGGCATAAAATATTGTATGCAACGTAGTGCAATTGTCTCATTTGTCAAAGACGATTCACTCCCTCGGCTTCGCCTCGGGCCGGAATCCTCGTCTTTGCCAAAATCGACACTGGCACTACGTTGAATAAATATCTATTTTTTCACCAAGGGGTGTGCCTCAAAACTTCGATCTAGATATTGCACGATGTTATTTTCTTCTTTGTATTTGATGGCAGGTGAAGACAATAGAACTTATTCTACTCTGTGTTTCTAGCCACTTCTTTTTTCAAGCATAATCTTTGTGTCTCCTTGCTCCTTTTGGAATTCCCTAATTCGGCTAATTGTTGAATATATGTTCTCAAAGTTGCAAAATGAAGTGGGGAGAGGGCGGTTAATTTCCGAAGAATCTTGACATCTGTAATGCAAATTTTCGATCATGATTTTGGAACGTTGAGCGGACTTTACTTATGTTTAATGTAATGAGCAAGACGATATGGAGAACAGCAATGTCAGGTCGATAAATTTAGTGTCGGAGAAAGGCGAGACAACAAATTAAATATCGTATTCGTGCATGGGAGGAGAAATAAACCCACGCTGTCGCAGCACTAATTATAGTTTACGACTTATATCAAATCGTCCCCGCGAGTGTCGAAAGAGGAAGATGTTGGTCTCAAAAGTGGAGGCCGGATTTTTCGTTAATGATTTTTTACTTCCGCTTGCCCACATATTTAATGCATGGAGGCTCTCCCTTTGGGCGTATGTTCTTGATCAGCTCTCAAGTGAGAGAGCTTCCCAACGATATTTTTACGTTCAGATTTTTTACCTCCATTTTCACCTAGTTCACATTTTCATTGATAATTTATGTAGGGGAGAGTATGGGGTAATGCCGCTAGTGAGGCAAAGTCGTCACCCGCTATTTTCCATGAAACTATAAGTGTAATAAATCCAATTTTTTTAATGTAAGTGTACATTTCTGTCCCAACATTACCGACCGAGTTTGGTGGAATTGTAGGTTATTTTGCATTGTTTGAGCGTCAAAAAATGTTTTTACGTACCTCTGGCATAGAAAACTCGTTTCTCGTCCAGTTCAAAATCTCTAAACTCGTTTTCCAGCCCTCGGTACGTAAAATATCGTACGTAACTAGGACAGAAATTTTTTATTTACGAGCGTGAAGTTTGTAGACCGAGGTGAAGCCGAGATTTACAATCACACGAGTAAATAAAAAATTTATGTCCTAGGTACGTAATATACTATGGCGCTCCAAAAGTAATTTTTCCCGGGCACAGAACTTTCGTTCTTTTGTCAACATTTCAGTTTACGAAATAATAAAGGTAAGTTATTTTTGTTAAAAAATGTCTGACAAACACGATGATGGTAAATTTTGTAACATTGATTCAAGTATCAATTTGTTATTCATGTTTTCATGAAAAAACTTGGCGTGGGGCATTGTCGTCACTTTGTTATCTCAGACTCAAATAGAAAATCGTGTCTATTGGCCATTATTGTTTTGTAATAATTTATGTAAATTATTCCGTAGAAAATACAATTATATAAATATTTATAGAGGGGAGCATGTAAACAAACAGTCAAACTGACTTTTTTTTGGTTTGCAGAATTATGATGTGTGATTACAAACGCAAAACTGTTGAAATCGATATTGAAAAAATCAAATTAGCAATTTGTGTAGTTCAAGATGATGGAATGCATAACAAAACAGCTGCTGATAAGTATAAAGTTCCCAGTACAATTTTGGTTAGCTGGCTCAAACGTACGACAGGCGAACAGACTAAGGATCAAAAAATACCAACATAGCAATACTTACTGACCCTAAAGAGATGCACGAATCGTCGATCGAGCAAGAGAAAGCAAAACAAAAAAAACCGAAAGAAAGATTTTAAAAGACATTCGTAAATTTTCCTTAAAGAAATCGTGATTTTCATTTACTTTTTTTCAGTGACATCTAAATGTGCTAATTTCTTTAAATGTTCCACTTTTTTGATATGTATAACCTATTGCTTAATAAAAATTCGACAAGTTGAAAAAGTCTTGTAGATATTTGAATTCATTATTCTATGTGACGACTTTGCCCCACGATTTTTCAGTTTTGCCTCCGTTCAGTTAAAAGTTTAGTATAAATAAACAAATAAGTAGATATTGGAAATACTTGTTGAATTTTGTAGTCACATCTTACCCAAATCCAATCATATATAATACATTATGAAAATTTTTTATTTTATTAGCAGTATATGCCATTAAAAAAAAGTAACGACAATACCCCACTTTCCCTCACATTGTTGTAACAGAGATATATATGTAAACATAAAAAAAAGCATTAAAAACACCATGTATATTTATAATTTTCGAAAATAACAAAATAAAACAATTTGTAACTTTCTTCTACCGATGGAAAATTTGATATTTGCCAATAAAATTGAAAATGTTTCCCTGCATTATCCTATCGATCTCCTAATTACTAAAATGTCTCAAGGGAGTTTGAGGTAAAAATGACAAGGACGACAAGATTTAGTTTTATGGGGAGAAACAAGGAGAAAAGATGAAATAAAATAAGAAGCCTCTTTTTGGTCTTGATGGAATAACGAGTGTTCGTATAAGGCGATCATCTCACTTTCTCTTGATCGTTGTCAACGCGCTTATAATTGACGAGAAATCAATTCCTTTGCGAAACGACCGAAACCGCCTTTCAAGGAACTCAATTTTGGCCAGCTAACCTCATTTTTTCAATTTTAAACAAGCAAGTTGGTCACAAGCATTTTTTCCACATTTTTTCCTTGATCTAGTGGACTTTGATCCACATATTATTAGTGGAAAATAAAAAATGAATTGTGTTTCATAAATAAATTTATTAAATAAGGTTTCAGGAAATATATAATTACATTAAAGTTATGTAATGTTGTTTGAATTCTAAAATTGTTTTAAAGATTGGTGTCCACCTCTGCTACACTAAATTTTTTTCTTAGTGCATGCATTCGTCTACTCAAAATCACTGGTAACCGTTCTATACACGTCCAAATTATTTGATTTTAATCATGAGAAACTTTAAAAGGTGATTTTGAAATTTGATTTTAAATAATTTAATTTAACAAAAAAGGGAAATGGAAATTAGACTGATTTTCATCCATTGAATTTGAAAAATCAAGATAATGTACAGAGTGTCCCAAAGTCCACGATACAAAAAAAAACCTTAAATTCCTTATTCAATTTCAAGTCGAAAAGTCCTCTACCATTTAAAAGAAAAATTCAAAATTTAAAAGGTTAATTAGGTCTAAAATTTCAACGATACATGCGTTCTCTCAACGAGTGGGGGTCGACTTCACAAATGGAACCTCTCCCAATTTATTTTTATAATTTTTTGGCAAGAAACTTTTGGCTCACGCCAAAGCTCAGCAATGTTCTTCTTAGAAAATCTGAGTTCTTTGGAGTCGCCTATCCCCAGTGTAGTAGAATTACTTAAAATGTTGATTCCACTACAGGCGGAGAATCCAAGACCAGCGGGGAAAATAAGAGTTGAGGAAATAATTGAAAAAAACCCTCGATTCCCGATATTTACAAATATTTATTTACAAATGACAGGCTGAGAGGAAAAATCGAACAAGTAGAGACAGAAAACATGGAGTTTCACATTCATTTGTCTCTTACTAGTTCGGTTTTTACTCTCAGCCTTTCAAATAACACATTTTTTGTTGATGGAGTTTCACATTAAAAAATCAATCTCCATGCGAGGGCGTTCATTTGTATCTTGCTCAGTGCATGGTGCTTATTTACACTAGTTTTAATACCCTACTAAACCCTCGGTCAGCATGTATGAGAATTTTTGTGATTTTATGAAAATTTTGAAACGATTATTAACTAAGCCTACTTGACTCTACCGAGTCTCTAGATATCCCAAAGATATGACCACTACGTATGTACTAATAACACTGTATTATCACATTCAAAAATCAATCTCCATGCAAAGGTGTTCATTTACAAAATTACACATAAAAAATATTTGATTCATAAGCGGAATGGAACGATTCCTTATACACTTATATGCAATTTGAATATATAAATTTATATACACTTCAGTTAATTTAAACCAAAGGATCTTGCACATTTAGTGAGAACTAAAAATGCTGTTTTTTTCTGATCTGTTGGTAGTTACAACAATTACTCACTTACGTTTGCGATAACAGAAAAAAATTTTGAAATTTACAAGATTACTTTCTTTGATTTTACTTGACAGAATTCAAAAAAATTCTGATAGACATGTAGGTTCTTTCCTCTGAAAAATTTACGCCTGTTAACGAATTTTTCTCAAGGAGCACATAATAGACAAGCACTATTATAAAATACGATTGGAATTTATTAAATTGACGTTCACTTCCGGTTACTCTTCAAAATCTAGTTGAAATAAGAGAGAAAAAGTTTTCCCTAGAAACTTGGCAACGTTGCGCTCTATTGGGCCTTCAACTAGACAGGTCTCACATCAGTAGTAGACGCCAAACCGACGGGTCTCACGAAACAGATTTTTTTTATGTTCTTCTTTTCTTCCGCTTCTTCTGTTCTTCCTCTTTTTCTGGAACCGTCCGCTGAAAAGTTGAGATCGTCGTGATATCGTTATTTTTTGACAATACACTGCATTATGCATTACTATGATAAGTGTGTTTTGTTTCTACAAGCATACGTCACTGTACAGTAGTGAATTGTTCCAATTACCTAAACGATTGCCACGAATCAGAAAGGGAAAGATACAAGTTAGTTCATGGAAGGTCATAAGTTAAGCTAATAAGAACCTAATAACTTTTATCCAAAAATAGGGAAACCAGGATGTTTTTTTTTATGTTAACACTTACCATTTGCACATTGCGCCTGGACATGTGGCATAGCTGCCGCAGGTGTCACTGTGTTTTGCATTATTGGTTGAGGAATCAAAGGCTTTTTGCCAAGGAGCGCCGAATCCAGATGGTAACCATGATTTTCTGATCCCATTGCTGGGTGTGCTTCCGCCTGTGGCCTTTTCTTCGTAACATTGTTCTTTTCTGCTCCACTTTGTGCCTTGATTTGCAAAAAGTATGTGAAGTGATCATGGTGAATCCGCTTGAAATTTTGTACGTCTCTGTGAGTAACTGTCCTATCAATATTTGCTAGCAGGCGACGTTGTTCCTGGCTCAGGGTGACAGAGCACATCTCGCTCGCAACTTCAATGCACGAGGTGGCGATCATCTTAGCGGTGAACTTAAGACACACCGTCGACGACTCCCAAAGATATGTAGCCAAATGATAAGCTTTTATTAAAACTTTATTTTCCAATTTGTTTGGAAAACGTTTGGAAAAGTTGACTATCACAGCTTGGGGGAGCTCGAATTCGAGGCCTTTCCTTCCCAATCCTAGGGTGCGCCACATTATAATTTCGACCAAACTGAGATCTTCTGTGGTTATCTGAAAAACCAAAAAAAGATTGTTACGAATCCGATGATCTAGGAATATAAGTTCGAGAGCATTTCGTTAGTACTTTTATAGAATTCATAAAAGAACTAGAATCACATCTGCGAAAATGAGATATGTATTTATTCTGCTCCTATTTACCTTTGACTTTGGCTCTCTGAGTTGCAGGGTTAGATTGCAGTATTTCAGGTAGGTTTCCATTTTTTGTTGTTTATCAAATATGTATTTATACGCTACGTAGAGTGCAGCAGCTGCAACGCATTGCCAAGTGAACAAATTCATTGGATGGTACTGGTAAAACAGGTTCATGTACATGATCGCTTGACAGTAGCACGACTGCTTAAGAGACATGTTCTTTGCGAGTTGCACTATAAGTTGCGCAGCATTTTTACGTCCCTTGAGTTGTTCTTCAAGAGACATGAATCGGGAACTCGGGCAGTTCGCCAAGTCCTCCTGGTTAAACAAACGATCTGGGGTTCGTAGGGCCATGGCTGAAATAAAAATTGCAGTGAAATATTAACGAGGGCAAATTTGTTTCTAATGTTTTAGTTCCTAATGGGAATTATCAAAACTTAGAGCTTAACATCAGTTATAAAGTAGGCACTTGAGACAAATTTATAACTGAATAAGAATCACAAACATTTTCCAAAAATTGAATTTATTTTTGATAGATAACATCAGTAATCTTTTTTCAAATTTGTAGTTTTAATGTCTGAAAATTTACATACTGATGTGTTGGTGGTCAAAAGAGGTTCAGATTCAAATGAAAAATTATTTGCCTGACAAACGGCCACTAATGACATATTGAAGTCACTTGATTTTTTTGACCATTTGTTATTTATAAAAATATCCCATTTATTTATATATACATGATTCCGCATTCAACAATTTTAATAATGTAGTATAAATTATCATCAAATAATTCAATTCCATGAGTCAAGTTCTCCTATTAGGCTTCATTTGCAGTATGTTTCAAGCACAAAAAAGCTCAGCTTGAATATAAGAATGACAATAACTCAAACTTGAACTTGAACATTCTATCTTTCGCTTTGAATGCTAAATCTTTTAATGTTTTTAGAGCAATTCATTGATCAAGTGCACTGCTAAAGTCTGTGTAGCTGTTTTATTGCTGGACTGAGGTTTTTATACATTGGGTATAGTTCTAAATTAAGGTTCGACCCCATCAGGAATGGGACACAGCTATATTTCGTCCGAATAGAAAGGTAAAAAGTTATGTTTGTAACCAAAGTTGGCTTACTTAGTGTAAAGATGCCACGATTTGAACTTGGCGGCGCAAATTTTTCAGACAAAACATAGATATGTTCTAACTCTAACAGCGTCCTAACCCTGACAACATCTCCCTACTGTAACTTCAACTTGATAAAATCAATTCAAGTAAAAATTCGACACATCCAATTATATTGACAAATGAGAGGCTTAATGTAAAAGTCGCAGAAGTAGAGACAGAACACATGGTCTTTCACTTATCTGACTTTTGCTTTCAGCCTTTCAAATAGCCTGAACCATCAGAGAAAAGGGCGCTGAAATCAGCCCTTATTGTGGCAAGCGGTGCTCATTTCACAGTTGATTCAGCGAACCAATAACAACCTGTCAGGTGGATGTTAGCTTTATTTTGAGTAGTCGCTGGCTCTACTTCAGCGACATTGTAAACAGGACTTGAGCCAATCCAGCTTTGACTTGTAGTAGAAAGAGCGACAAGGCAAAGCTGATTCTAATTTTATTTTAGAGCTGAATCAGAGGTGTCAGATTATACAGCGGGCCCTCCTAGCCCAAAATATATATAGGTATACATCAATAGTCAAGAATAAGTACAGATTATGAAATATTCTGGAAAAATTGGTAATTATGAGCTTGAAATCGTAATGATCGAAATATACTTTTTTCAATTTTTCCTAGTGGGCACTTACCAAAGGACATTTTTTGGAAAGTATATTTTTTCCTAACAAAAAAAAATTGGTTTGAATATATGAATAATAATAATCTATAATGGGAAATATTTCCAATTTAGCCTAAATAAACAGTCCTCAAGAAATATTATTTTTAGAAAAAATAATTTGCAAAAGAAGATTTTGGGAAAGTGTACTTGGGAAAACTTATTTCTTTAGGAATGGGGTATTTTGGGAAAAGTCTCTCACTACCTTAAAAAATACAAATTCTATTTTTGTCTATTCACCCATGAAATTGTTGTTAATTCAATTTGTAAACATAGTCACGTTGACAATTTGAAATTTTTCAGTTAACCCTAGAAAATGAAATAATAATTCAATAATTAAGATAAAAACTTACTTTCAAATGTTCCCGTTGTTTTCCGATTGGTTAATTCGTAGTTGTTTTTTCGGAAGGAAAAATATTTCCTGAGATGTCGTGGGAGAAATGTATTGCGAAACGTTTTAAAAATTGCCAGAAATTATCTAAGCACGAGGCAAGTTTTTCGTGGTTTTTCTCAGTTTTTCCTTGGTACCTCTCAACACCGTCTAACTTTTCGGTTATTAGCTGTGATTAGCTCAGATTAACTGTTCACTTATATCACACACATAAACAAAATAAATCGTCTGCGCAAGGTTTATGAAAATCCGAAATCCGCAGTTCACAGCAGTTCAACTGTTCAATATATGTATATGTATTATACATATCAGCGCCATTCAAGTGTTCAGGTGGTTCAGGTTTAGAACTAAAAGCGTTCTAGAACTCTAGAAGGAATTCACATTTCACATACACACACATCATGTCACAAAATCTGAAAATATCACAACATCACAAAATGCCAGTATAATAAAAAATCACATATTTACGAAATATTAGAATATAACTGAATACAACAAAATCACGAAATTTTACGAAATAATGAAATTACTCAAAATTATTATACTGTCTCACCAGTTTTTACCCATAAACCTACAGGTTTCGATTCTCTGATTATCGAAAAAAAATCACAAAAACTAATCGTTAATGATAAAATATTGTTTGATCTTCGTTTTTCACAATGTTTCAATCCCACGAGCATCGTTTATTTAGTAAAAAATTTCTTATTCGGCAATTTTCACTGCAAAACTGGCCTTGCGATAAATAAGTGAAATTCAAATATATGTTTTTCGCGCCAAATCTTTGCGACTGTGTAACGTGACCTCGTCACGTGACACAGACGCGGTTGAATTTACAAATTTATTGAATGGAACAAATGCTTGAATTTTCGTCTTGCTTTTAACGAAGATATTTTTTCAATAAAAAATAGAAAAAGGAGATGACGTCATGGTGGCGGCCATCTTGTGTAACTCTTCGAAGTTAGCTGCGAGTTCAAAAATAATTATTCCGTGATCAATTGTTTTTGTGATTCGCAATTTTTTTGTGATTGACAATTGTTTTTGAGATGCACGATGTTCACAATTCGAGTTCAATTTTTAATTGGAAAACGAGTTAGCCTAAATAGAAAAAAGAGATGACGTCATGGTGGCGGCCATCTTGTGTAACTCTTCGAAGCTAGCTGCGAGTTCAGAAATAATTATTCCGTGTTATTCCGTGATCAATTGTTTTTGTGATTCACAATTTTGTTGTGATCGAAATTGTTTTTGAGATGCACGATGTTCACAATTCGAGTCCAATTTTTAACTGGAAAACCAGTTAGAATACTAGTAACCAATTGGTAATTGGAAATTTACAGCAGTGTAGTACATCCGAGTAAATGAACGCGCGGGGCGCGTAATGTTAAATCTAGTAAAATTATAAAACAAAACGTTACACACCCTGGATACCGTGACATGTGACAATGTTTTGTAAACAATTGAAAGAGAGAGAGGGAAAATCAATATCACTGGTAAACCGTTCTATGCTCGTTAAGGAAATCGAAAATTTCACCATTTCCCTCATTTTCCAAGCTCGTTATAACGTCCCACGACAATTGCAGTGTGATTACAACGAAATTGCGAGTGCTCGAACCCTCTCACACAAGCCCTCGAGCAAACGCTGAAGCATGTGAAAGCGACAACTGCGGGTAATCAGCTCGGATTTTCTAATCATAAGAATAATTCCGCTTAGACAAAGGATGTTTTTACTTGTCTCGAGAGATAAGTCTTTGAAGTCTTCCGAGGATCGCTGGCGATGCCACAAAGAGCAATTTGTTCTCTGACGTAATAATTTCTGATCAGCCAGAGCTTTTATCGAATGCATTCGTACAAAGTCTGTATTCACGCATTTTTCTTTCGATGACTATACTTTTCACGCGAATCGTAATATTGCAATTTCATCGCGAATATCGCACTTCAGTTTTGTGTCAATAAATATTTGCGGTGAATCAATTGGCTTTTATTGGAAAACGTTCTTAGAAGTTTAGATGTTTTGAACCGTTGTTAAATCGTTGAAACTTTTTCAGAAATACTTGAAAAGTGGTGATATTTTCAAATTTATATTTTTTTTGGTTTTTGGAAGTTACAATCAGGGTTTGGAAAGTTACTTGAAAAAATGTAACGCGTTACGTTACCTCTTAAAAAAAGTAACGTTTCGTTACTTTCACGTTACTTTCACGTTACTTTTTTGAAAAAATTTAATTTCAACAACAAGACATCAAAAACTAAGGCTGAAAAGAACAGTATCAACATACTCGTGGTTTTGTTCTATAAAAATTGTGTATTTCAGATATAATAAAAATGTTAATCTGTACTTTTTACCCTGAGAAAAAAACAATCAGCTTGTTCAAATTTTCGTATTTTTTTCAAGTTCACAAAATTTCTGAATATTACATTTGATTCAACGTTAGCCACAAGGAAATATTTGCGAATTTGACAGGTTTTCGAGAGAATCTTACCTACTCAGATTTTCAGAATTTTCGAACTTTTTTATTTTTTTCAGTATGTATGAATGAAACGTTGCAGGATTTGCAAATATTTTTATAAATTTGTACTATTTTTTCTGTACATTTATTTGTAGATTTCAAGAATTTCATGCTCTAGAATTCAAAGTTCATTAACCTAGTTGTATTTGAGAGGATTTTTTAGCAAGTAGTGTCTATAAAGATTTTCATTTTCATTGATTTTTTAGATACTTTTTCAATTTTTAGACAATTTGGAGGATTGTTTAGTATTTCTGAAACTATTCGTATTTTTCAGGGTGATAAAATGTTGTAAAATTTCCTAGTATTTTTATAATATAAATTGTTACATACATTTCAAAAATTTCGAATTCTAAAACTTAAACATAATGAAATGTGCGGTGTTTTACAAGATTTTTCAGAGAACAGTGTCTCGATTGATTTTTACGCATACCAGTACTTTTCGTATTTCTTCAGTTTTTCTGTGAGTTGAAGGATCACTCATTATTTTTATAATATTGCTGTATGAATTTCTGGAATTCGAAAGATTTTCAATGTTTCATATACTTACACATATTTTTCTGAATGTATTTTCTTTCTGCATTCCTATGAATTTCAAGAGTGTTGTGGAATTTTTGAGTATTTTTAAAGCTATCTCTTTGAATTTCCAGAATGAGATAAAATTGAAAGTTCAAATTTCTAAGGTATTTTGATCGATTTTGCAGAAAACAGTTTCTTCATAGATTTAGAGTGCCTTCAATATTTTTTGTATTTGTCACAAAGTTATACGATTCGAAAAATTTTCTTATCTTTATATAGACTTCTATGAACATTTATCTATGTAATTAATTTAATTATATAATTAATCTAAAAAGCTCAAGAAATTAAGGTTTTTTGATTACTGGAATTACATAAATTTTTTAAAAATCAACCAACAAAAAACTTATCAAAATCTAGTATTTTAATTATTTTCCGTATTTTTTTTTTTTTTTTGTATTATATTCCCTAAAATTTTCCAGCAGTATCTCTAGATCTTACAGATTCTGCTATAGGTTTTGAGATCAATAGATTTTGAATATTTTAATATATTTTCATGCAAATTTCTAAAATTCAACGATTTGAATCATGAAAGTTTTTCATACAAAATGAAAAAGCCTATTTTTCGTTAGTATTTTTACACAAATTAACAATATCATACATTGTTTCATTACAAATTATTAATATAGAATTTTTTATTCAAAAATGGAGAAGTTGGAAATTACTCCCATTTTCTCACTTTCACAACATTTCTTAAAAATTTCCAAATTGTACTTGAAACTTAATAAGACGGATAAAAGTAACGTAAAGTAACGGGATTTTCGTTACTCGTTACCGTTGCCGTTACTTATTAATTAATGTAACGCGTTACATTATCGTTACAGTTAAAAATGTAACATTGCAAGTAACGCGTTACTTTGAAACCCTGGTTGGAAACCTTTTAAACCTTTTAAGGTTTTCCACTAAAAAAATAATTTTTTTCGTATAACATCTGAAACAGTTCATCAAACAATCATCGTAGAAAATATTTCAATTGAATTTGAAGAAGCCAAAGGAAAATTCTTAGTTATTAATGAACGAAAAATCTTCTCTACACGTAATCTGGCAAGCGTAATGAACGTCATCATAATGACTGAATCGAACGATTTTTTGCGAAAGAAGGTCATCGTATTTCCGCAGACGCAAGTTGCACAACGAGAGAGTATTGCGATAACGATTCATTGTTACTCGCCTTCCGGCTAAACAAATCTTTGATAATAAACAATCATTACGCTAATTCTTAGAAATTGACGGAGAAATGGGTATTATTTGTGATTCTGTATTGTCAACTGACTTTTTATGCATTATTGCAGGAGTTTCCTTACTTTCTCGATTAAATCCTGAAGGGATCTTGAGCATCCTTTTCTTCACTCAATAGCAATGTTCTCATCGTGGTAAAAATCAGTTTATTAGCAACTTTTACTAAAACACTGTTTTGGAAAAACAATTACTTGATTTCTTTGTCACTGCAGTAAATCCAGTTGTGAAACTATGTTTCTCTGGGTAGTAAGTTGGGATTTTTACTGCCATTTTTGAGAATGAAATTAAAATTCCCTGGGGCATTGAAACGTCGGGATTTCAGAGGAAAATCGGGGTAAATGAAGTCAGGCGCGATAATCGAAGAGAAGCGAGCGACAAAACGACGTAACAAAGTCTGGGTAAATAAAGACAGCTCGGACAGGATGAAATATGGGATGTAGGCAGTTATTTCATCAAGATCGTAAGTGGTCTGGGCATCGCTACCAACTTTTCGCGTTGCAGTCTGTTGCTGTTGTTGCTGCTGCAGTCTCGTCGTCGGCTAATTCATCTTCGCAATTATTATTCGAGCCAACCTTCTCATTTGCGTGACCGTATCCTTCTCCATCATCATTCCTATCGCGCTTCAATTGAGCTTATGAACACCACTTTGAGTTCTTTATTGCGAGTTCAAGTTTATCGTTGCCGGATTCGCGGCGCATTCTTTGTGGTCCCTGCGACTAAGAGTTTTTCAAAATAATGAAATTGGAAGTTTATATGATGGATTTTGGGTTTGTTAATCAGGCCCGTGCACAGAAACCTGTGTTTGGGAGGGGGGGGGGGGGGGGGGGGTTCAACTTTTATGTTGTACTTTTAGAATGGCATGCAATTGAAAGTGATTCGGTTTGACAGTACATGGTCCATTAATAGTGATGTAGATAATAAATGAAGATCAAATAAGGATATTAATTAATTATTTAATAATCAAATATGTAGGGCAGTATCAAAACATCATTTTTCATCAAATTTAACACAAGCAACTCAATAATTACAGATACCCAATTGTGAAAAATACGTTATTTATTTATTTTTTTTTTTCACATTTAGATGTAGAACGAATGCATAATAAATAAAAAAAAAAAAAACACTTTTTATTACTTCACTATACACATATTTATGATTTAAAGGGTTATACACCTTTTTTGGGGACAGTTTGGATTATTTTTTAATGTATACAGCACATAATTTTATAACATGGAAGTCATATTATTGAAATAGAACATTGTCAACATTAATATAGAAACATTATTTGATGAAAAAAATATCAACAAATGGTGTAGTTATGGCCCTTTCCCAACTTTTTTTAAGAGGCTTGCAGTGACTGCAATGCAAATGCAATAAGTCAACTGAAATTATAATATCCAAAAACGTTACATTTTTCAGTGTAACGATAACGTAACACGTTAAATTAATTAACAAGTAACGATAACAGGAACAAGTTCCTTTTTTTTTGGTAACGAGTCACGAAAATCGTGTTATTCATTTCACATCTGTCTCATCAAGTTTTTAGAACGATTTGTAACTTTTTAAGAAATTTTTTGAAACTTAGATATACGTAATTTTTTCACTTACTTATTTTCAGATAAAACTTGTATAATTTTATTATGTTAGATGAAACAGTGTGATATATTAGTAATCAATGTACAAATATCGACAAAGAGTATGATGCTTTTTCACTTTTTATTAGAAATTTCCACAATTATAGCAATAAATTTTATAAGTCTGCATATAAATACATGAAAATACTGGAAGTCTTAGTTCTTAAAATCTATAGCAGGATCCCTAAAATCTTTAGATTATGCTAGAAAACCTTACGTAATTTTATGAATGCAGAAAAAAATGGAATACGAAAAATACTAGATATTCTTTACTTTTTTTTCAAAAGCTATTTGATTCTTCGAAAATTTCTATAATTCCAGAAATCAAAAAACTCCGATTTCCCGAGCATTGAATTCTAATAGTATATGTGCATAGAAAACCATAAAAATACTAGAAAAATGTTCAAATATTAAAAACCTGTTGAAAATTCACAAAATATTAAGGACACTCTAAATCTATAAAGAAACTGTTTTCTGCAAAAATCGATCGAAATACTGCAAATATTTCAAACTTCCAATTCTAGAAAATCTAATTCTTGAAATCCAAAGAAATATCTTGGAAGAAACCTTACAATTTTCCAACATTTTATAAATACTAAGAAATACAAGAATAAAATACACGTATAGAAAAATACAAGTATATCTATGGAATATTAAAAATCTATACAACTTTCAAAACCAGAGCATCGAATTCCAGAAATTTATACGGAAATATACAAGAAAACTGAACAATCCTTCAAGTCGTAGAAAAATTGATGAAATACGAAGGATACTGAAGGAAATATGGATCTGTCGAGACACCTATTTTCTGAAAAATTTATTGAACTTCACATTTTAGAGCTCGAAATTTCCGAAATCCAGGTATAAAAATTTATATCAAAATGCTTAAAGTATATAAAAATACTAGAAAATCCTGCAACATTTTATGGATCTCAAAAAATACGAATAGTTTCAAAAATACTGAACAATCCTTGAAATCGTAGAAGGTATGTACGAAAAATACCAAAAAGAAATTAAAATCTATGCAGACGCTGTTTTCTGAAAAATATCATGCAATGCAAGATATCAAAATTTATACCAAAACGTAAAAATCAATAGTAGAAGCATTTCATTGAGATCGTTTGAAAGATCTCGTTAAGGGATGGGGGGGGGGTTCTAACCCCTAAACCCCTACCCCCCCGTCCTCACGGGCCTGTTATGAATTTACCAGAATCAATAGATTTTACCGCTCAAAAGATTATTAGTTGTTTCAACAAATTATTCGTTGTATTTTGGAATTATAATTTTATATGAATGAAATTGTGAATTTCTAAATTTTTTTCATTTTTTATAGCCCAATACTGGAAATCCTAAATGTTGAATTAATAATTCTTAATTCCCATTCTTCAAATAAAAATTTTAGGAATAGCCTGGACTGAAGATTTGAAAGTTAATGACCCATAATTTTATGTTGTAGAATTTCTAGGTTAGTTGTCGTTATTGAAATGGTATATTGTTCCGAAATATAACCTTGAAATACCTTGAAATATATAGCTATGATTTTTCCTAATGCATAATTTCATGAATTACACCAATGAAATGGAAGATCATTATTTTTATAGATTGAGGATCTGAATTGGTATACCAAAGCAAGACGATATTGGATATTTTACTTGGATCTTGGATTCTTTTCGAATTTGTGTTGCAAGAATCTTTAGCTAATTAGATCTTTGAATATCGTTGGCCTCCAAAATTCCTGAAAATTTATACTAACAACTTATAATATCTAAAATACACGAAGATTTCTATAAAATTTTAAACTCTAAATTGTAATTTTGAAGATTCAATATCTTTCAATTGAGATTTGAAAAAAACTGCTAAAATCGTAAAATTTTTCTCAGGTTCCTTGATCCTTTAAAATTTCTATTGTCCAAACTTGAAAAATCGATCTTGAAATATCGCTGGCTTCTGCAGAAAAAATTTATCTGGAATTCATGAAGATTGTCATAAAAATTTCAACTTAAATTTGCCATTTTGAAAATTCAATGTGTCTTGAGTCAAATTTTACAAAATTGCTATCATCGTACAATTTTACTGAGACTGCTTAAAAAATTTCTATTGTTGGTACTTCAAACTAATTCAATCTTAATAATATCTTTGGTTCCCGAAATTACCTACATTTTTTTCTTTCAACAATGAAGTATCTGAAATGCATGGAGATACTCTTGATAATTTTAACTTCAGCTTGCAATTTCGAAAATTCAATGTGTGTCAATTTAGATTCTACGAAATTGATATAATCGTACAATTCTACTGAGGCTTTTTTAAAATTTCTGTTGCAGAAATTGAATACTATTTTGATCTTGAAACATCGTTGACTTCCAAAATGTCTATAAATTTTCTTCCAAAATTAAGATATAAAGTCATACAATGCAATTCAATATTTTATGATTTAGGTTTTTAAATTCATTTTCCTCACTTCAGAGCCTTGAACTAATTATATGAAAAAAAAAAAAAACTAAAATATTGAAGTTTTTAGAATTTTAAAATATTCTATCTGAAGAATTTGAAGATTCGTTTATCTCATGACTGGCAAATACAGCCTAAATTGACGAAACTGCAAATCGACTTCTGAAATGCAAAAATGCCATTTAAAATAATGCATGAATAAATTGATCAAAGTTTCAGATGAACGAAATAAAAATAAATCAATTTCTCAACCATTTATGTATTCACTTTCACCTGATTTTCCTAGCAAAAAATTAATCGTCATGTATAATTTTACCATAATTAAATAAAAAACTTCCAACCCAACAAAAAATTTGATTTCAATCCTCTCAAAAATTGTACTTTATGCTCCAGCTCTGATCCTAAAATCGGAGCTTCTTTTCAATTTTTATTTGAAAAGAACTTATAGCTTTTAAAAAACGTGATTTTTTAGTGAAATCTTTGTTTCGAGTTACTAATGTAGGTCCGAGTAATGCAGGTACATAATGCAAAGTTTCAAGTATAAAAGACGAGACGAAAGAATACGGTGAAAAAAGAGAAGATAGATCCTGAAGATCGTGTAGGTCGTCGCTAGGTTTAAACTTAGCTCGTGACGTCAGTGGGTGTTCTTCTTCTGCTCGCTTGGAAGACTCGTCAAAACATTATCGTGCTGTATTCGCTTGAAAACGCGCCAAACGTCCTGGTTTTCGACGCAGGAAACTTCAATATACATAAAAAACAATTATTCAAACTTCAAATTCATTAAATCCTCTTATGAAGAACAGTTTTATAAATTCAGCATTAACTTTTTTACGTCAATTAATTTCAAAAATTATGAATTTTTATTTACTCATAAGATACTACTCCTTCAAAAATTGTATAGGCCGACTAAAGTTATTTGAAAAAATGTTTGCACACATAATACAGCTATATTTCTGAAAATTTTCAAAACGAGAAGATCTGCAAAAAATTATTAGTTCCATAGAAATAATATCCTGTTTAACATGCAGTTTTTCAGCGTCAAATTCCACAGTTATTGTACAACTTGTTTTTTCTTTTTTTGTTTCAGGTGAGTGTTTTTTGCTGATGCATTGTCCCACTTATCAAACTTGGTAAGAATATCTTTATTTTCCGAAATGCATGTCTCATGCGCAGGATGTTGCGATTTTTGGAATAAAAATATTGTTTTATTCGCAATTTCGATGTTACAATTGGGAGTAATTTTTTAATTCGCAGCATGATGTAGGACTTTCGAATCATGCTGTTTTGGTAGGTTTCCGTAAACGTCGATGAAAGAAGTCTAGGCTCCAAGGGAGAAAATCGATTTTCATAGAAAATGAATGGTTTCATTATATTGCTCCCCCGCAGAAAGCAATAGTGACATGTTAATTCGAGCAACGAGCATCGCAATAAAACCGCACCAGGGGGAAATTGCCGGCGACAATAAGCGCTACGGACAAATATCAGCCTTGATTGCGACAATGATAAATTTGCGTGGGGCTTTCGCCGACAAAAAGAAATTAAGAAATATCAATTTGATTTGCGTAAAACCTATAGAGCTTTTATATTGACATCGAATTGTATTCAGTAACGTTCAAAATTATTTGATTTAATCATGAGAAACTCCAAGAGGTGATTTTGAAATTTTGTTTTTAAATAATTTAATTAAAAAAAAAGGGAAACGGAAATTTGACTGATTTTCATCCATTGAATTTGAAAAATCAAGATAATGTACATAGGTATTAAAAATTCATTTATTTATTGCCTCGCAATAAATTTTGCACGTGACGTCCACATGTCCATATACATGTATTCGAAACACTGCTTCTGTTTACAATGGAAAAACACTAGAAAAAAAGCAAAAAAAATTAACATTTCGCGAAAAAAAATATTCACGAAGGCGCTTTGTGCCTCTGTGCACAAATACGGAACGCAAAAATCCCGTAAAAGTGTTCGTGAGTGTACCTAAATCAGATAAAATTGTGTGACCAGGTATGGAAAATCTCAAGTTCGAAGTTGTCCTGTATAAAAATTACACAGGTCTGCAAATAAAGGGTTAGTATTTGTTGTTGAAAAGCTATGGGTCGTTTCCGGGGTAATTTTTCACGTAGAATCCGAATCCGAACCCAGAATTTGCCTGTCACGTCAGGATTCTGAGATATTTGAGGTTATGTGCTCGAAAAATGAGGTTTTTCGCTACTTTTGAGGTTATGTACAGGGCGCGAGAAATTTTTCTCGTCTTTTTCGTAAATGTCGTCATTTAGTACTAATCTTCTTCTTCTTCAAAATGAGCTATTGATCAGTTATGAGCGAATTTTTTTCACGAAGATACAGCCATAACAACCTAATGGGCATTCATATCTACTTTTTGGGGCCTACCAGTTTGCACTTGAAAATTTACCTTGAAAATTCGTACTTGAGGGTTTTAATGAACTGTAAATAATAATTTACCGTCAGACAATTAATATTTTCATTTCTAAGATGGCAGATTTAAAATGGCGGATCGAAATTCACGGAATTTCACGATTTTGCTCTCTAAAAACTGATAAATATTATTTTCCTGACGGTAAATTCTTATTCACAGTTGATGAAAATTCTCGAGAACAAATTTTTAAGGTAAATTTTCAAGTGCAAAATGTAGGCCTCAAAAAGTAAATGTGAATGCCTATTAGGTTGTTTAGATAAATGTCGAAACTTGTTATGGCTGTATCTTTGTGAAAAAAAATCGCTCATAACTGATCAATAGCTCATTTTAAAGAGGAAGATTAGTACTAAATGACGACATTTACGAAAAAGACGAGAAAAATTTCTTGCGCTCTGCACATAACCTCAAAAGTAGCGAAAAACTCTATTTTTCGAGCACATAGCCTCAAATATCTCAAAATCCTGACGTGATAGGCAAATTCTGGCTTTGGATTCGGATTTCACGAGAAAAATTACCCAGGAAACGACCCATAGCTTTTCAACAACAAAACCGTGCAGACCTGTGTTATTATAGAAAAAAAACTTATGATCTGGATTACAAATGCCATATACCAAAACATATGAAAATTATTGGGAATTGGAATTTCGTTGTCAATCCATAAAGTTCATAAATATCCAAGCTTGGAATTTTATTAAAATAAATCAATTAAAATCTTGATTACCTAAAATTTTGCACTTTCATTTCCTATATACACTCAATTCTGTAAGACGTAAATTTATCAATTTGAAAAATCTTAGAATTTGTTTTCCAAAATCAGGAACATTGAAACATACGCTTTACAAAAAATTATATAGTAATTTTTCCACAGAATAAAAGTCGAATCGCCACCTTCTCAGTAAGAATTGTATAGCATTTAGTAAAAATATGGGAGCTTTTTTGTGCAGATATGAAATAAGTAATTTACCTATAGCTGTTAAAAAAATTACTAGATCTTCTTACATTGTAACTTGAATATGCGAATCCCGATAATTATTGCCTGCGAAGTTGGATTTCTAACGTTGTTAGCTTATTTCGATTTTGGAAAACCTCCGATCATTCGAAAAATCCACAAAGTAAAAAAAAAGAATAAAAATTTATTGTAAATTATCATTGGTTTTTTGAGGATCCGGAAATCTAGAAGCTGAAAAACTTTATTTTGATGCTAGAGTCAATAATATTCAAAAAATTGATTCAAACAGTTTCTAATTCGATGATTAAAAATTGTAGGAAATCTAAGTATGAAATGTTTTTAATAAGGATCACTCGAAAATCAAATTTTCAAACTCGAATGTTCTTTCATGAAAGTTTTTATTGCATATTTCATAAAAATTCATATTGTTATATTGTAAACATAAATAATAAGCAGCAAAATTGAATCTGCTCATAAATTTAATTTTCACGACCAGGCAGGCTAAAATTTGTATTTTACACTTCAAACTTTTTTCTAGCAATCGTTTTACTAACTTAAAAAAAAAAAATACATCATCTATTCCGTTATCTGGTAATATAGTACGTGTTTAACTGTATCGGTCAATGTTTCATAATTTTTTTGAATAATTACTTATTTTGCTGCATTTTAATTCTGTCGTCCTCTTTTTGTGTAGGAAGAGCCTTAAAAATAATTAGAGCTCTGTGAGGATTAAAGCATCAATTCAAATCTAGTCTCTTTTCCAATTTATGCACAAGAAAACATGAATTAGATGTTTTCCTCAAGATTTGTTTTCCATTGAGTATAAAAAAACATTGCACTCCCTTTCTAAAGACTCTTTGACCACCCTGAAATTCAAGAAAAACGGAATAAAGCATGTGCGAGTGTAATTCAGTGTACTTGTTTTTGCGTGTCATCTAAAAAAAAAGGTGAACACGTTTAATAAGCACCATGAAGTAACAGAAGATCGAGTTGCCCTGCAGGGTGTTACGGGTCATGTTCTAGGATATCACATGATTCACCGCGGCTCATAATGAATCACTCGCTTCACATAACGTAATTATTGAGGCGTCACGTGTAATTAATCTTGTAATTCTCAGCACGATGATGCGTTAAACAACAAACAGCCTCAATTGGCCATTAACGGGGCAATAAATAAAATTAATGCGAAAAGGAACGTCCGATTGCCATCAATTGATCTTCGTTCATCCTAGAAAAGTATTGTTAGATGAATAAAGTTGTCAGGAAAGTGTCAAGTGCAAAATTATTTAACACTTATGACAATGAACGTGGATTATATTGATTTTGTCCCTTTTTCTTTTACTTGGTAATTAGGTTTGATGGAAGCCAAAGGGCTCCACTCATGGAACCTTCGCCCTCTGCATCTCCATGAAGAAAAATTTTCTGTATGAATGAATGAATAAATTTGTTCGCCTTATACATTTTTCATGGAAAGAATAAGCGTTTGAAGAGGTTTTTTCAGGATCTCTCATTTGCATGTAATTGAACTATTATATTATATTACTCTATACGTTACATTTTTTACTGTAACGATAATGAAAACGAGTTAGACTTTTTTAGGTGACTTTGCAAACCCTGCGATTGATTCATGTTTTATTGCAACCGTTGCAACCATCCAGTACATCTGAATGGTTTTTTCATTGTTTATATTTTCCAAGTTCTAAATTTTATTCTGGGATCGAGGAATACAAAATTTTTGTCGCCCAGAATATCTGGCAATTCAAAATAATGACAGAAAAATAAATAAGGATAATTTATAAGTGGAATAATCAAGGCAATTTTTAAACAATTTGAAAAAAACTATTCATTGTATACACCCAATCGCAATTTGTCAGTAAAATCACGTAGCGAATCAAATTACAAGAGCGCCCTAAAAATCCAGGATAAGGTCTTGGACAACTGTGTCACGGACGTTGACATTTAATTTTCTCACTGGCGGCGATATCAATAATGTTATGTAAAATTTCATAATTTAATCGAAGTGTCCAATTCATTCGAAAAAAGTAATATCGACTCTTTTCACATTATTGCGAAATGTCAAGGACTGATATAAAAAAACTCATCGTAGTTAAAATTTGATTTTTCGTGCAAGTGTGAAATTCGAGAAACTGTGTTTTTTTTTTGCTTTTCATTGATATATATATATATATATATATATATATATTTTACTGAAAAACGCAAAGTTTAAACAATTCGAGCTTCAGGTTAATATTTCTGATAATTGCAGATCATTCGAATCCACCTTCTCCGCGCCATTTAAGGAGCAAGGACAAACAGCCAGTCCTTCAACAATCGCGTGTTCGAGTGTATTATTTTGTATTGAAATGAGGGTAACAAGAAAAAACTTATTTTCATAATTGAAAACTAGGTGTTCCATTCAACTTTTCTAAAATTCTAATCAGTGGCAGAAGTTATATTCTAGTTCGATTCGTTTCTGTTTTTATTTGAATTTTTGACCTTATTTCAAAAATCCCTGAAGTTCATGTTTTAGAAATGCTCCAAAAATTGTTTGCAAAAATTATACTGTTACAATTCACAATTTTCTTGAAATATTTTTCAGTTATTGTATTTAAAAATTCTCACTATTTTCATTCTACTTATGATTATTCTTTTGAATTTTATATTCCTGTCAGTGTATTTCGAATGAAAATTCTGATGAAAAAAGGCCAGCAAATAAATAACTGTCCGTACTTACGCCATTTGAAAGCTATTAAAGCAGCTTTCGAATATTGCTAACAATGAGAAAAAAATTAGTGTACGGTGCGAAAAATGTACGTGACAATAGCTAATTTAGGGGCCATTTTTACACCGACAATGGGTCCCAGGCACAAAAGGTGCATCATTGTTATTTGTCCGGAAAGAGATCGCGCGTGAACGAGCAGTGCGTAACATATTATCGCGTTTGATCGCCCATCGGGACGCATTCGTTATTACTGCCTTTGTTGTCGCTTTTCATCACAGTTGCTTCTCGTCCCCACAAAGATTCCCCATTTTTCGACATTCTCCAACTTTTATTGATTAGAATCTAGAACTTTGTAGGTTTGTCGGTAATAATTCAAAATTGTTGCCCAATTGTAATTTTTAGGTCTACCATTCTTCGATCAGGATCAAAGAAAATGTTTTCTCACAAATATGGTTCAGAATTTTTGTTTATTAGCATAATCATTGAACTATAATATGAATAACACAATATATCAATCAGACAGTTTCAAACCGACTGGTTGCATTAAAAAAAAACATCAATAATCAATATTTCATGTAAAAATGGACAAAAGTTACATCGATAAACAATGAAAATATAAGTTACAAAAAAAGGCATGAAAACGTTAGCAGTACGTATTTGATAAAAAAGTAAAAATTATTAAAACGTAGGATTACGTAAAAAAAATCAGAAAAATTGTTGCGACCCAGTGAATAATCAAGAAAAATACAAATCTACGAAAATGCTAAAAATTTACAAAACTTTGAATCTTAGATAATCGAATTCTAGAAATCTATGCATAATCCATACAAGTATTAAAAATCTTTCGATTCATAAAAACGCTAAAAGAATAAGAAAATTAATTGAATTCCATGTGAAAACTGTTTTCTGAAAAATATCGAAAAATGCCTCTACGATCTATGAATAGGATTCTAAAACATCAAATTTTGAATATATAATAATTCTACGAAAATTCTAGAAAACACAACAAAATCTTTTAAATATTTCAAAAATACGAAAATAGAATAGCGATGTAAAACATGAAAAATCTATTGAAATGTGATTTTATCATGAATTCTTGAAATTACTGAGAATAGATCGAAATTCGTATTTTAAAGCATTGAATTTAATAAACCTCTGTAGCAATCTACAAAAATATAAGTAATCTATAAAAATAATAATTGGAAATTCTCCAGGGTTTCCTATATAATAGAAGAAAAATGTGAAAAATAAATTCACTAGCTTACTCGTTTGCTGGTTTATTAGTTCTGTGGCTTCCAGTCACAACCGAGAAAGTCACACATGCTATAACGTTCAAAATTCAACAGAATATCATGTAAACTGAGCCTAATGGCACAAGTGACTTTCTCGATTATGGCGGGGAGCCACAGAGTTAAATAGCTTATCAGTTGAAAAGTTTACTAGTTTACTTGCTTACCAGTTTACTAATTTAATTGCGAAGGAGTTGACTAGTTTACTAGTTCACTAGTTTATTAGGTAACTAGATTACTAGTTAACTAGCTTATTTTTTTTTTTATTTAACAAGCTTACTAGTTTACTAAATAACTAATTTACTTATTAACGAGTTTGCTAGTTTACTAGCTTACTTGTTTAATAGTTTACCAGCTTACTAGTTTACTAGAAATCTTTTAAGAGAAAAAAATTATGTAGATATACTTTTCTTAGAAATCTGTAAAACATTCTGTCCGAGAGCATATTTATTAATATAATACTATGATAATACATATATACTGTAAGAAATTATTCTAGAAATTCATATTGAAAACAATAGTAATGAATCTAATTCAATTCATACAATGCCAACAAGTAAACATACTTTTAGTTGTAGAAATACTAAAAAAATATATAATGAAAGTATTAAAAATCTTCAAAGAAGAAACTGTCTTTTGAAAAATCAATTTAAATTCTCAAAATCGTTGGGAGTTTTAATTATAAAGCATCAATTTCTGAAAATCTAGTGAGCGATCTATAGAAATATGAAAATACTAGAAAATACTACAAAATTTGATGAATAATATACCATATAAAAGTAATATTAATTTTTGATGTACTTTTTATCTGTTTAGTTGAAATTTGTTCAGATATCAATTCAAATACATATATAAATTTTTTAGAAGTTTGATTCCTAGAGCATTGAATTTCAGTAAACTCTACAGAAACCCATATTACTTAATATCAGATAATCCTTAAAGTGGTATAAATATATGGTATAAAAAAAGTATTAGTAAAAATTTGAAACCTCAGTTACTAACTTGAAAATCACAAAAGTCGTATTCCATTATTTACGAACATGAAAAATGTGCAACTCTCAATTTCAAAAACTGTAAAACTTTGAAATTCCAAAATGTCAAATATTTCAAAATTGCTCTCTTGTAACCATATTGTCGAAGATGAGAAATTATAAAATCCGGAAGGGAAAATATTTTTTCAGAAAAACCCCTCCCGAAAATTTTTTCTGCCTACACCCCTGCACAATGCCTTACAATATATAACAAGCGCCAGAATTTTGGAACAACAATGACTCAATGACTGAATCGCGGCTTGAAATTTTCGGTGCCCTCTCGAAATGTCGAGAACCAGTCAAGCATATTTAAATTTTCTTCGCGCCTATTGAGATTCACGTTCCTCTGGATCCCGCTACTAAGACGCTCTACTGTATTTTACCAATATGATGTTTTCAAGCTACAAAATTTCGTTAACTGTAGTTTCATGACTTTTAACGCAATTTTCTGGATTGATCCTTCAAGAACCTGCGACAAAGTGAAATTTCGAGGCGTAACAAATTTCACAATACATCTGCGTAGATGGATAAAATCACGGAAAGTAATGTTTTCACGTTCCATTCACTAGGGTTAAAAAGACCTTTGTCGCTACGAATTGTGGGCACATAATATTATAATGCTGCAGCCCACCTTTTTCCGTCTGCCCATTCATGGTATTAAGTGCGTGCCAACTCGAGCGTGTTGCTGTCTCTATTTCTTTTTGAAAACTTATTAATTCATCCGTTTCCGGTTTTTTCCTATCCTTTCATTGTCATTTTCGCGTGTCAGGATCAATTTTCTCTTCAACCTATTGATTATTGATATATACTTCGATATTCCCGTCCTAAATCGACTTCAAGGTCCGGATATTGTTCATTTTGATACTTGCAGAAAGCTCACTTATGCACTGAAAAAACTATTTGGTTGCAGGAAGTAAGTTACTTGGTTAATATAAGCCCAACCAAATTTTTGATCGACGCTATCATCTTCTATATTTTTTACAGTGTAACAAATCCTCCGATTTCGTGAAGTTTGAGAAATGGATTTTTAACACATCAATTCAAATTCAAATACGAGATATTTGCATTCGAGGCACGAAATTGGTTACGCAAATTTCGAAAACGTTGGCCACGTTCAAGCCTGCAATTAAGGGCGTTTTTTTTCTTTTCTTCCAACGTAAAACGAAAACAACTTCTTGCATGATATTATATTTAGCATCACAATTTCTAGACGGCATAATTACTCTGTTTTCGCCACGTCATTTTCATCATCCGCAAAATTCGAGGCTTTTTTCCTAATGAAAACTAGGTCATGTCGGGGTATAAATAGATGGTAGAAAAGGCAATTCGCCAGGGTGGGGCCGTTTTCTGTGCCGCACAAGCCGAAGATATGGAATTAACTCTGTGAAAATTGTCAGAATATCCTATGAACTGTTAATTTTTCAAAGATTCGTTTACTTTACTTTACTCGTTCTTCGATTTAATCGACTTAGATTTGATTTGACCCGCTCTACCATAAAGATAATGTCAATGCGATTTGTTCTTGCGTTTAGTTTCGAACCGTTCTAGACGTGGACATGTAGTCCCAAAAGTTTCTCTGCTTTTCTGACAAGTAACTTGACGTTGTACTTTTTTATTTGTCATTGACATATTGTGCGTCATTATAATAGTTACTACGATGTTCGAAACACCTGAAGATTGAGGATTCCTGAATATTGTAAGTCTTACATAAAAGGATCGAAGAAACTATGTTACTATATATATATTGTTTTTATTAACTATTTTCATTTTGTATTTAGGCCTTGAAAAGGACCCGAATGGGTCGAAACGTTGGCCATTAATTAAGAATAAATTGACTGGGAAAATCGAAAAGAGTGATATTTTTCATGAATTCAAACCCAGTGATAAACACCATTCATTTGATTCGTTTACTGTCAATTTTTGCTGATTGTCTTTTTTATTAACAATCATTTTGACTTAGTGAACAAAAATTACATTCATTATGCCAATGTTTTTTTGCCAGTTTGAGCGAGGGTGTTGCGATCTATCCCAGCCTTATTTTTCCTTTTTCGAGATTCGAGCAGAGGATGCATAAAATCTTGATATCTTTATTTAACGGCATCTATGTCCTGAGATTGTTTGTGGGAATGCGTGAAAGCGATGGACTGTCAAGTGTTCCGGGCGTTTACGCTCAACATGGGCACTTCGTGGGCGAACAAGTTACAAAATCGATATTATAATCTATCATTCCAATCGTTAAATCAAGCGTGGATGGCTATGAGCATAAATAAAATGATAACGATAGAAAAAAATTCCAGGCTTGAATATTTGATGTCCAGTTTGAATTTATAAAATAACGGTTTTTGTCAGAAATGAATTATTTCTTCATTTGTTGAAATGGTACATTTTTAACAAAAATATTCATCACTTATAAGCATTAAAATGACCATGGCAAATGTAAACGCGATGTTTCTTCGAAACTCAGCCCAAAATAATCTCAAACTCAACAGACTTGAGTGGATAATTCAAACAAACGGACGGACGTACGGTATATATTTTCGGAGTTTATGCCGCGAAATGAGCGCCGGCGTTCTTCGGTTGAATGAATCGAGTAATGATGGTGCTACCCCAAAAATACCCGAATGCGACGAAAATAAAAGTCGAGGGGAAAACCCACGATTCTTCATAGCATCCGTACTTTTATTGGACCTGTTGTAAAATGAATGATTCTAATCTATCTGACGCATTCTGCGGTCATAAATTGGTTTTCTCAACTTCGAACGCAACAAAATCAATATCACTTTCTGCGTTTTACAGCTTAAATCATTATCCGGACAAATGTTCACATCGTGGCAGTTATTTACAATCGAGAAATCGAATTTTGAGGCGATGAGCGAAAAATTACAGAGAGTCGAAATCGTGAAGGGACGCGGCAGCCGCCATTTTGGTTTTGTCTTCAATGTTCAGGATAACTCCGCATCATTAAACGATTATTTACGGAACTTTTGAAAAATCGATTTTCAATCAACCTTGCTAACTAATTACAATTTTGATGACTATAATGTATAAATATGATTCCCTTTATTCATTTTCAACATCTCATGTATGCAGCTGATTTCAGAATCCAACATGGCGGCCGCCAGACCGAATTCTTCCCACTTCGCGATTTCAAAACATTGCAAAATTTGACTGATCGATGGAAAAACTTGTTTGAACATCGGAATGACTTTGTGAATCTTGAACATTGTACGCTATATTGCTCAAAGTGGCATGTAAATTTTTTTTAACCTGCATTTGCTGTGGGTGAGCTTCCCACGTTTACCTGTTTCGCAAAGCGAGCGAAAACGTACATTTTCGAGGCGAAACAAGGTTGGAGATAATATTTTCTGCATCGTTTATCGCACAGAGCGACGATGACCTTTTGCGGCGCGAGAATAAAAAAATGCACGATATGCGTACGCTAATCGCGTTTCTTGCGACATCTTTGAGCAATGAATGAATCTTTCATTTCCTCTATAACTCGGTTATTCTCGAATTGTTCGACAAGTTTTTAAACCAACAAAACGTTGCTGAGTAAACAGGCTCAAGATTCGTTCATGTGTTCGAAAAACAAGTACTTTTGTTAGACAAACTGAGAGCGTTGACAGGGGGATGCTTTGGGTGTTTCAACACCCTCTGAAATGATGGCAATATTTTGGCACGACGTAAAACATGTTCCTGATATCATGGAAATATTGTATTAATTTTCAGAAACATCTAGAAAATAGGAAATATCAAGATCTGGATTCTTCAATGTCAGAAGTTGTAAATTATAAAAAAATCACAGAATTTTGTAATCAGGAGCTCAATTGCAGAAGAGAAGGTTTCATAAAATAATGTTTGATAAAAGGTTGAAAATATTTTTTGATTACTGCAAAAATTGCGATGGGGGCTTGCAACAGGTTGGTTCTACAATTTTATTGACAACAAAGTGAATTCATTTAAAGTACTTTTTGATTCAGTTGAATTGGATTAAAATAAATAACAAGCTTTATGAAAATGTAATTCAGTTGTGGTCTCGTTGAACCAACAGAATCTTTTTCATGAGCCTTGGGCTATAATTTTCTATATGATAACGACCTTTTTCGTAGTGCAAAATAACATATTCCGACGTGGGAGGGTATGAATTGCGGTTTCTGAAATTATTCTGTGGGACACGCCCGAATGGTATCGTGTTCTGGAGGGTCAAACGAAATCGATATACATATGGATTAGTCGCGTCTGAAACAAGTCGGCGCGAGAATATTAGGGGGGGGGCAATTTTTCGAGAGTGTTTTATGAAAATGATGTTTTTGTTCTTCATAAATTCGTGAATATATTTCGAAAAGTTACCTTGTTAGGTATGAAGTTTTTTTTTGCAAATTTATTCTTTTTTTAGGAAGTTGGTGATTGCTTAGTTATCTCTACACTTGTTGGAAGAAATTAAGAAACTTAAAAAATTTGATGTATATACAGGTCATTCAATCTCAAATCGTCCAAGTGATTAAGGTTGGGTCTTTTTTAGGAGTCGACATTTTGTTTCAATATCTTTATGATAATTTATGCTTGAATTCCAATTGTGTCGACGTAAGGAGATTTCATTTTGGCTTTAAAGTTGATTTTACTGAATTGGAATATGCTGATTTTTCTTTGTACTTCAATAATTCGACCGAAAATTGTCGAATAGTTTTATAATTTTGATTTTTCGTTTTGTAGGTAAAGTTCAACTACGAACTTTAACTGTTAGCTTAAAATAACAGTTTGACATAAAATAAAATAAAGTTCAACATACGAACTGAAAAAATTCTAAACTTTATATATTACGAAAATTTTTTTGCGATCGTAATGTTCATATGAAAATGAAAAATATTACCTAAAAATTTCGACTTTACATTAGGTTTTTTTTCAAGTAATGTAAATAAACAATATTCATTATTAATCTTAATTCGCCAACATTCGTTGTTTAGTAAGTTCAATTTCTAAAAGTGTAAGTATCATTTTTGCATCTATTTTTATGCTTTTTTTTCGAAATTTTGTAATTTCATTAAAAATAGTTCCATCAATACATTATTTTTTAGGATTTACTTTCGAAGAAGAAAAATTTCAAAGCTCAATAAATTTTCAAAATTTTTTCCACCATGTAAAACAAAGTCTAAAATTTCTAAATGCGAATTTTTTATACCAAAAAATATTGTTTCATTCTGCTAATGTATTATTTTATAATTTCTTGAAGGTTTGATTATATTTTTAACCATACAAACAATAAGTTTCCACATCTTGGATATTATCAGCAGCATATCTATAGCACCATGAGAATATTAAAGAAACAAACTTTTTATTTCTTTTAGTTAAACATAATTTTTGATACAGAAGATTAAATTATCAGAGAAATGGGATTCATGGCTTTAGAGATTTGTTGGTCCATTATTTATAATTAGCAAAATTATTGAAATATTTGTCTTAACTTACGACGCTGAGAAAAAAATATAGTAATTATTACAATACTGTATACATAGTAAACCGGAATCACTCTGACATATTGTACTTTTTGCTGGATAATGTATCAATTTTTGAAATAATGTATTGTAAATATTGTCAAATGATAATGTAGTTATAGATATATTTTGTTGTAAAAACTCCTCTACATATTTTGTTTTCTACTATACTTCTTGTACTTTTTGCAATATCATATTGTAATTCCTATTAATCCAGATTATTAAAATTCCATGCAGCTTTTCCAGTATGTAGATCTGTAGGTTCTTTTTGCAATATTTTTGTATACTTTCTAGGTTTCTAGTGCATCATATTGTAATATGATACTGTTTTCGAGAAAGGATAAAAGTAATGTAGCTTATTTTTTTTCGCCATGTATGGTCAAAATTACAGTTTGTATAGTGAAATTCGCATTTTCAGATTTAAAATTTTCCGAAATTATACAGTAAAAACTGGCATACATATTGTAAATTGTACATTTATAGCGGTTTTACTGTATAATGTAAAAAGTAAAATAAATATTGCAGATTTCACAATATTATTGTAAAAACTACAATGATATTTTAAAAATTGTAGTATTATTCTAAAAAGTACAATAACATTTTACTTTTTACAATATATACGGCAGAAAGTACAAGATTTTATTCTCAGTGTATATGACATCTTTCGAGTCGAAAGTTTTTAATTTTTTTACAGTATTGGCAGGAATTTCGGAAATTTATTTAGTTTAGCTGTGAAATTTATCTTCTAACATAAATTAAATTCTTTTGATGAACTTGGGCCCAAACTTTTGATTGAACCATTTTCGGTAAAATAATAGAATTTCAAGAAAACGAGGCATGAAAATAAGTGCAAAAAGGCTTCATAAAAAAAACCGTCGTTTGCAAACAACTAATTTTGCCTTATAGAGATTTCTTATTTATCTTGTTTATTTATTCGACTGTTATTAAAAAGGAAAAAAACTGATGCAATCTCGAAATGTTAAGGTTGCATCAGTTTTAATGATTTTTATTTTTTTTAATATTTCAAAAAATGTTCATTATTTCTGAATCCATGATGATTATTTTCAAATCCTCTTCAAAATCTTTGTTTTTTTTTAAATGTAAAAAAATTATAATAATAAGACGATCCCTGGCTAAGTTATTGAATTATAAAGAAAAATTACCATGTGGCAATCGAAAGAAATTATCCTTTTAGTCAACATTTAAAAAAGTACGCAAAAAAGGCAGATGATTTGAGATCTATGATTTATTTTCTCTAAGTTCATTAATTACCAATTATTCTTATTTTTTCATAAACAAGGCATTTTCTTTGTGTGAAAGTCGAAAGTCATGAAACGAGATTTCTTTATTAGCTGTAAAAATCATCCGTCGAATAAATAACGAGCATGGAGAACACGTGACGAATTGTTTCAGCAGGGGTGGTTGGCCTCTTGAAGAGGCAACGAGGAGTGTTGTGCACCAACAGCACCACCCCAGGAACGAGTCGTTTGTCCTGGGCACGTTCCCGGGGCGTGTGCGTTCATTTTCTCGTATTGTTTCTCGGTCCCCTTCATTCCCCTTTCATTTTTTCTATTATATTCCAATACTGCCGAGCCTCTTGTCGTCAAACGATCGCGAAAAGAAAGGCTCAAGCTGTAAACAATCTCCTCGTTTTACAGCACCCACTTCATTTTTAATTGCGAAATTTTCGGAATTTTTTTTCAATTTCCTACATTGAAGTAATTAAACAGTTCTGGAATATTCAATAATTGATTTTTTTAAGACTTTTTGGATTTGAAATAAAAAAAGAAGGAATTTCGAACGTTAGAAACAGTGCTTTATGATTGCTTGAATAAAAATTGTACAAAATTTATCGCAGTTTTCAGATGTTGCGAATATCTGTTATAAAATCAACAATTTTCGTATTTGTTACTGAATTTTCAGGGCTTACAAATCCGAATGGACGAGTTTTGAGCAGTCAAATCTTTGAAGTTAGTGGTAGAAATGATCAAAGAGTTTCGGCGAACAAGTGTATTTTCAATCGTACAAACTTAATTCGGATAATCTCGCAGTCGGGTGGAATTATCTGGCGGGGTTTTCATCGTGGATATCTGAACGTCGCGTTTACCCTAGGGGATTTTCCGCGCCCTCGCGCGTGAGGCGATTTCAGCTTTGACAAAAGGGAGCCAAGTGGAGCGAGCTCCATTATATTCGCCCAAAGATAAGCTTCCTTCAGACTAATACTTGTCTGAAATACCTTCGAGATCTTATTGAAAAATTTTCCAAAATGAAAAAATAGCTCTATTCAATTTCCCAGAGAGCACACAATCAATTCTTTCTTGAGTGGAATTGGATGAAATTAAGAAATTTTTCAAATTTATGGCTTTCTTTAAAGAATTCGAGAAAACTAAAATAAAAAATTATCATAATTGTCAATAATAAAAGTTAAAAACATTCGTAACTGTATTAAATCTAGGATGAGGATAAAAAATTTATTTCAGTTTTTGGAAGGCAGAAGGCCATCATAAAGTTCTTCTTAAAAATAAAAACAAAATGTTAAAACTTAAAAAAAAAAAAAAGCATTGTTCATTATTGCTGATTTAGTAACTGTTATCAAACATATAAAATAATTCGAGTATTCGGTTAAAATTGTTTTATGTACACTGTAAAAAGAAAAATCCCTATACCATGGTACTGCAAATTTACTATTCTTTCATGTTTCACATACTTTAATAGAAAAATTTCATTAGACTTTCGAATAATAGTATAAATAAACTGGAAAATTCCAACAGCGTATAGTAAAATTATAATAAAATTTCACTACAAGGTAATGTATCGTATCGGTACAGTAAAATTACCACAAATTTTTTTTAGAGTGTAAGCTAATTCAAAAATTATAATTCTAATGCAAGAAATCAGAATTGAGAATCCAAAAAATCGAAGTTTAAACCCCAGACCATATATTAATTATGTCCAAAATCCTGGCCACTCTCTTCACTCAGAGACATATCTGTTCAGGCATGAAACGGAAAAAATTTCAAAGCCATCTCCTTTCAAAATGAAACGTTGGTCCTTTTATTTTAAAACGGTTTTTATTTTTTTTTTTTTTTTTTTCATCTTACATAAAAATTAATAATGCTGAAAAAAAAAACGATAAAATACAGCAACTCACCTGAGTTAGGGACTGTTTTTTAATTTTTTTTTTTTAAGAGGTTCATTTTTCAACCATAAAAATCTTTCTTCTGAATTAGAAAGAATGTCAGAATGAAAGAATGAAATTAATCCATTGTCTTCAAAAGTAACGCAAAACTTCCATAAATTTTCCACCATGAGAAAAAACTATATTCAATTTCCCAGAAAGCTTACTATCTTCATTGAGTGAAATTCGATGAAATTAGGAAATTTTTCAAATTTTTCATGACTCATCTAAACATTCGAAAACAGTTATTAAAATATTACCATAATTATCAATAAATTATGAAAGTTAGGAAAAATTCGTAACTCAATCAACCCAGGATGAGGATAAATAATTTATTCAACTTTTTGAAAGGCAGTAAGCCATCGTAAAGTTCTTCTTTAAAATACAAAAAATGGCAAAACTTTCGAAAAAAGCATTGTTCTTTCTTGCTGATTTTTTATTAAGTAAGACTTACCAAACAAATAAAATAATTATAGTAATTCTCATTTAAAATTTTTTTATGTCAGCCAACTTTAAAATTTTTATTCTGTTACCAGAATTGAGAATCCAAAAAATGTACGTCGAAAATCCTGGTCACTCTCTTCATTCAGACATTTCTGTTTAGGCATGAAACGGAAAAAATTTCAAAGCCATCCCTCCCTTCAAAATGAAACGCTTGCCCTTTTATTTTAAAACGATTTATGTTTAAAAGTGGAAGGCCCCATTGACAGCGAAAGGAAATCCCTTTCAACTGTACGTGGAAGTTTTTTTATTGTTGATGTAAATATAAATTGTTGTTATTGTTGTTTTTTTTATTTTAAGCATCTCAGATAAAAATTAATAATGTTGAAAAATAGATAAAATATTAGTATATGACCTCAATTGGGGATTGTTTTTCATTTTTTTTTTCAAGAGATTAATTTTTAAACTGTATAAAAATCTTTTTTTTTCAATTCAGAAAAAAACAAATTTTTTGTTATTTAGGAATCGTAATATGTATTACATGTAACGGAATGATCATTAATTATATTATGTTAACCTGTTGTCTTCAATGTAACACAAACTTGAACAAAATTTTTGTATAATTTCGCGATTGCTGTCATCATCAATTTTAATGATTCGAAATTCAATTCTGAATCATTCCTACATGATCTCACGTCGCCAATTACATCATCACTTTTACTGCATATGATCAAACGTTATGCATTTCATTTAAATGTATGTATAAAATAAATAAATGGAAATAGCATATCAATACAGTAAAATAAATTGTACTAGTTATACAGGTATAACAATATATTATTATAAAAAAATAATCAATGAAGGTAGCGAATAAAAGTATATTTTTAAAATTGAAATTAAATTACTATAAATATAAAATTTCGAATCCCAGGATATAACAAATTTTTCCATGTAGTGGCCTTCTTTATTTTTTTCAAGATAGGCAAATTGATGTCCATGCACAATATGATCGAACAATAAAGTTAAAACTATTAAAAAACAAAAAATCAGAATATTTGTGTTAGAAAATTTCATTACTCAAGAACTCGAGGCAAATAATTTTCTTACACATTATTCAAAAATCAAAAAATTTGAACTTTCATGTTTCTGATGTTCCAAACGTTTCTAAATAAATGAGCATAAGAAAACTGTTTTAAGTACCTCTCATTTTTTGACTTATAATAATTGTTGATATTTGAAAACCATGTGTTCTTGTGTTGAACTGGAAAATGATTTATTTTTCTGTGTTTTCTTTTGTAATACGAGTATCTGAATAATTCAGACACATCAAATATTATGCAGCTGTGTATATCGATTTTCCAAAGTTGAAAGTTCGCATAAATGGGCGAATTCATGCGGTAATGAGCGGAAACCGGTGAGCGTTTGTGAGAGAAATTTGATTAGGAACTTTCCCCTTTGAATGCGACATTGAAACTTCCGAAGACGATAAGAACCTGTTGCTCTTCAAAACTTAATTAGCGGATGTGAAGTGCTTTACATACGCAAGCGGCCGGAGTTTGAACACGCCACGACTTTATAGGTGTTTTATGAGTCCAGTAGGGGCTCGATGTTATTCTAAAATGTGATATCGTCATGCCTTTGAGCTTACACAACTCTCGCTTTTAAGGGGATTTCGCTGGAAAATGACTTTGATTATAACTTGACACCATCAAAGCGAATCTTGATTTTCGACAACGTTGAAATTCAAGGGCTGGACATTTTCTTGGTTCGAGTTGTGGATAAAAGTTCTAGCTTTTAATTTATTCATTGGAAATATGATAATAACGGAGAAATATGATAGATTATTAAAATTACCCAGCTTCAAATTTCTGCACCATGAGTGTTTATATACTCAAATTTTCCAACATTTCTATAAAATATCATGAAAATCGAACAAAAGCAAATACTTTGCCTTTTTCTTAATTTTCGAAACTTAAAATTTTATTCTTATAGTAAATGATCAGAAATGATTCCCAATTTTATATGTGCACCAGTTTATTTTAAATATTAGTTTATAGTGCAGAATAAATTGATTTTTAAGCTATAAATTGCAATCAGTCACAGTTACATAATATCGCACAAGTAGTGCACTTGTATATGAACACGCATTTTCTCCACTAAAACACTTTTTTTCCAACTCTAAACGTGTCTCAAAATGCACCTTGCGTCATTTAAGTTCGCTTTCGCCGATTACGGCACGTCGCGTATTATTAATAGAAATGTATGTTTCACGGATCTCGCGGCAAATTGGTCTAGTCGTGAAAAAAATGTAGGCCAATGTTCAATTGAGGCTCTCATTCTGGGAATTATCGTTCATTAGAGGCCTTCTTTAAGGAACTGTTGCATAATCATTCCTGATTATAATATGGTAACGCACGTACTTTTGGAATGAATATCATCATCATGATAAAATTGTTCTCAGAAAACAAGCTTTTTGTTACTTAAATAAGGTGTTTACTGTATACGATAAAAGTGGGAATCGCACAGCCATTTTCCGGAATTTTTTAGGTATTCATGATTGCAACAATTTCCCCAATAATCGATAAAAAATTAAATATTCAGTATTTTGGACGGTATAACTGCTTTATCAAGATTTTTTCAAAATAAATTCCCTTCAGTATTGAATTCGTACTGAAAGACTAAATTTGCTGTCTTTTTGAAAAAGCTACATATTTCATTAAAAAAAAAATTCCAAATTTCACGAATCTGAATCAGAAGTTTAACAGCGAAATTTATGAATAGTTGAAAAATTTTCAAATGTCGAATAAATGAACAATTGAACAATAAAAAAAATTTTGAGGTTGAGTAATGAAATCTGAGACTTGAAAATATGTAGAAAAATACACCTCGCTGATAAACATGATTTTTTTAGGTTTATAATTTTCATACATTGTTTATGACGATTTTTTCCATCAGATTTACAATGAAATAACAGTAAAAAACAATTTATGAAATTTAGAAATGTGAAGGAATCATGCAAATGAATTTAATTAATGACAGAATAAAATTTCGAGAATAAAAAAAAAACAAGCTTTTTGTTATTTAGATATGGTGTTTACTGTACGATAAAAATGGGAATCGTACAGTCATTTTCTGGAATTTATGGGAATTCATGATTGTGAAAATTTCACTAATCAATAAAAAATGAAATATTCAGTATTTTAGATGGTGTGATTACTTTATGAGGATTTTTTAAAACAAAATCTACTTTAGTAATTAATAAATGATAAATTTGTATCGAAAAACTGAATTTTCTGTCTTCTCGAAAAAGCTGGATTTCAATAAAGGGAAAATGTGAAATTCCACGATTCTGAATCATAATTTTAACCGCAAAATTTATGAATAGTTAAAAAAATTTTCAAATTTTGAACGAATAAACAATAATTATTAAATAATTTGAAAAATGAAAATTTGAGTAATGAAATTTGACTGATACTTCGGAATATGTAGAAAAATACACCTCGCTGATAAACATCATTTCATCTAGATTTTTAAATTTCGTAATTGTTCATGACGATTTTTCCATCAGATTTACGAAGAAATGACAGTAAAAAACAATTTATTAAATTTGAAAATGTAAAGAAATCATGGAAATGAATTGAATTAATGACAGAATAAAATTTCAATTAGTACAAAAACTTAGGATTTTCGTATTTTAATTAGAAAATTTCAAAGTTATAAATATTTCGAATAAAAAAACCGAACTGACTGCAATCGCGTAAGTTTTTGTTGAAAAATGCTGAAATTTCTTACTATCATTATTATTTAGTGTTTAAAATTCATAAATTTTCGATTACAAATTTTTTATCGAATTCTACCATCTGAAAAATAGTTAATATGGACTTAACTAACAAAATTTAGAAATTTTTGAACAAAAAATATATGTGATCTTGATATTTTAGATAAGGAATTTTCAAAATTTAAGATTATAAAATCCGTATAGTTAAGAGTGGAATAGAAATTGCAAAAATTGCATTATTTTAATGCAGTTAATAATTTTAGCCAGTAATTCATTTATTTAATGCAGGAACATCAAAAAATAAAATTATATCATTATTTTTGAGTGTTGGAAGTTTTCAAAACCATGTAGGGGAAAATTGAAAAATATACGGTAATTTTTTTCAACCTTTTCAGTAAACACCTTGTCAGTAAAATGAAGTTGTCGAAATAAATATAAATTCAAGTAATGTAATAAAAACCAGAAACTGCTCGTAATTATGAAATAATCACATTGATTAGAAAATTATTCTTTTCATCAATGAATTTCATGGAATTTTCAAAAACAGTCTGCGATTTCTAAAATCACTTTATAAAGTCTTTGTAAAACTCTTCAAAATCTTCGTAAAATATGGCCCAGATTTATGAATGCCTATACAAACTTTTATCAGGACACTAATAAAAATTTTATTGGAATATTTTCATGAATATTTCACAAAGATACCGTTATAAAACCCGACGATTTTATAAAGAATTCGACTATTTTATGAGAAATTTAATGATTTTTTAAAATCTGGAGTAACTATTAAAGTTAATGTTCAAAAATTAGAACAAGGAGAATTGTTGTCTTGAAACACGCAATAATTTAAATTTAGACAATAATTTCGTAATTTTCAAACCTGAGAATTCACGTAGAATTAAATGTCCCAGTTGGCATCTTAAAATCTAAGTACCCAATTACTAGACTTTTGGCAATTTAAGGAATGGAAATTTTCAAATTTGAATTTCCAAAATTAGAAAATGAAAAATGCCCACTTATATTATTTATATACAGGGTGATCCAAACTAACCTGGACACCCGAAAAATATAGATTCCTGATGAAATTATAAGACTTTTTTATCCTTTGATATTTTCCAAAAAACTCAAAATTAAAAAAGTTATTCAAGCTTAAAATTTCAACAATAAAAGCCTTCTCCCGACGAGTGAAGGTAAAATTCACCGAAACAAATTTTTCCCAAATTTTCTTCATATTTTCCTGAATAAAAAAGCCCTTTGCCACTTTTTACAAAACTCAAAATCAAAAAAGTTATTCGAGCTGATTGTTTAAAACTTGTGACCTGAATAACTTTATTGATTTTGAGTTTTGTAAAAAGTGGCAAAGGACTTTTTCAGAATGAAGAATATTTAGGAAAAATTTGTTTCGGTGAATTCGACCCTCACTCGTTGGGAGAGGGCTTTTATTGTTTAAATTTCAAGCTTAAATAACTTTTTGAATTTTGAGTTTTTTGGAAAATAGCAAAGGATAAAAAAGTCTTATAATTTCATCAGGAATCTATATTTTTCGGGTGTCCAGGTTAGTTTGGATCACCCTGTATATATATATATATATATATATATATATATATATATATATATATATATATATATATATATATATATATATATACATATATATATATACATATATATATATAACAAATAACGCACGCACAACGAAATAATGATCGAAAATTTTTCAAACAACAAAGTAATTTCTTCAGACATATGGCACCAAAAAGCGATTCTCAAAATGTTCAAAACTTCCTGACAAACTTTTTTTTGGAATAACCCAGCCATAAAGCAGAGCCTAAGGTTGGGTTAACATCCCTTGGGTACAAAAATCAAATGACTAAGAACAGATCAAATTTCAGCACCTTATGGGAAAACAAGCTTTTATTGTAAAGCATCCCAAATACGTCTTTAGAGAAAACCATGAAAAATGGCATTTTCATGGAAAGGGCCGATTCGAAAATTGGAGACGCTTTCACAGCCAGATGTCGGTCTTTTTCCTTGGTATTCTGAGGATTCTGTTGGCACGGGGGCAATTTCGAGTGGAAATTTGATCGAGCTGCCTGAAGAAAAGAGTCACGCTGGGAGGCAATAATAGCATTTCGCGGAGTGGCAAAGAGCAGAGGCCTTTTGTTGAATTGTAGGCGGGAATGAGCTTGCAGCAGCCGCCCGCGCATATGCTTCTTTACGGCCAAACGTTCATTCAGATATTACCATGCTCCTACGAATAAATATAGTCGCGGGCTCTGGAACCTCGAAATTATATACGTGTGCCGAGGCTCGTAATCTGCGTACCAAAATAGACGCAACTTTTTGTAAACAACGCTTATTCGTCGACCCCTTTACTTCTTCTTCCTCCTACCTTATGAATTTCGATTTGAAATCATCGAGGTTTCAGGGATTTTATTGAAAAACGTTTATAGTTGATGAAATTTTTTAGTCGCTGAAGATGGGGTGTGCCAATATTTGTTAAAAGAATAACGTTTCGTTGAAAAAAGGGACACTTGTATTGACGAACCGGAAAATTTCCATACATCACTTGGAAATCAAATATTCCGAATGTTATCTGTTATGAATTTGAAATCTTGGTTTTTTTTTCATTGAAATTACGGTGAAATAAGTGTTTAAAAGAAAGGCAGAAATGACAGAAATAATTATTATAGTTACAAATTTATAGATATTATTAATGAAAAATAGACATTCTGAAATGAGGAACATTAGTATTTTTGGTAATTTAGATGAATTTTTTATTATATTCGTCAATCAAATCTGTTGAATTATTTCATATGAAATTCAATGTCTAATGGTATATTTTTCATGAAAGAATGTTTTTCTTTGATTTTTCAGTCATTCGAGCAGAAATTCGCATTTCGCACATTTTGCAGCAATTTCAATCCAGAACCTTAACATAACAGGGAAAATCAATGCTTTCTAATTATTACTGCTTAAAAATGCAGTGCACTTAATTTAGTAATGCAAATTTCACAGTTTATTGACTGAAAACAAAAACATTTACAATTTTGAAAATTTCTTATTGAATACATCGAGAACACAAATCTTTAAACTCGAAAATGTTTATTTTTCATAAGTTCAATCTATATGTACAGACAACAATTTTTCATTCTTTAATTTCTGATTTTTTACAATTTTTTAACGTTGCAGTAAATTTAATAAAAATGTCTTCATCGAAAATTTATAAATTTTAAACAATGAATAGTAATGAATAGAAATTTCTTCATTTAATAACGCAAAATTTTAAGAATGAAGTCAATTTGGTTTTATGATGCAAAAAATACACAATTTTATTAATTTTTTTGACTATCACATCAAAATAACAAAATTTTAGAAGTAGGCATGATTGATAATAATTTTTCTAAGTTTACGTATGATTATTTTTCATTTCTTTATTTTCTCATATTATTTAACCTTTTTACTTCGCATCAAGTTCATTGAAAAAGTCTTCATCGAAAATTCACGAATAAAATTAAACCACAGAATAATAAAGATGAGCAAAAATTTCTTCATTTATCAACACAAAAATGTTATAGGAATCATTTAAATCAAAAATATTGATTTTTGCTTAGGTAAATAAACCTATAACTATTTTTCATTCATTTATCTCTCAGATTTTTCGAGTTTTTTGTATACTTAGCAGTGAAATCGATATAAAAATCTTCATCAAAAATGCATGAATAAGAAACACTGAATAATAATTGAAAGTAAAAGAAACTTATACATTTATTCAACAAAATATATAAGAATGCTGTTGATTGAGTTTTTTGAGGCAAAATATTCACAATAATTTTAAAAATGTTTCAGCTAAAATTAGTATGTCAATAAGAATTTTATTTCACAATCAGTGTACGCATAGTTTTTTTCATTCATTTAAATTTTAATATTTTTTAATTCTCTTAATTTGTATCAAGTTCGAAAAAAAAAATCTTCGAAAATTTATGAATTTAAAGCACAGAATAATAATAAGAAGAGATCACTTTATTAACACAAACCTATAAAAATGCAGTCAAGGTTTTTTCATGAAAAATATGTATCATCTTCAAAATTTTTCTATTTTTTATGGATTGAATACACATCATAACTGTTTTACTTTTTTTATTTCTTATTTTACTTTTTGACTTTTACTTTGTAGTAAATTTGATAAAGCCATTTATTTAAACTAAAGTGTATTCATTGTTTTAGAAATCCTCATTGAAAAATTATAGAATCTTCAATGCAGTATTATTTATTTTTATTGACGAGTGAAATTTTTTTCATGAAAAGTATTTCTCTATTTAACTGTCTGAGTCCAAACCTGTGATATAAAAATGTTGACAAACACAATTTGTTTATCAGTAACAATTTGCAATACTGTGCAGTACGCTGATGACTCTGATCTATATTTTTCAACATGCATCAATTTACTATATAATTTACAATAATATTAATCTATAGATCGATGGATTTTCGTTACAAAGAAATCTCGTCTTTCCCTTTTTTCTGTATGGATTTTTTTAACAGTCTTGAGAATTCTGTACTTTTTTCGCTCGCAAAATTTCCTCTCCGTTTTTTCACCTCTCTTATAACGATTTTCTCCCTCATCACAACGATTTTCCCATCCTATTTAAAACCTTAAACAAAACTTGGGACGTTTTTCACGGCAGGATAATTCCTCGCCCCATAAATTTCATTTTCATAGCACGTCGCATCGTAAACTTACCTTCCTATTTTTACTACACTTTCTTCATTTTGTTTCCGTCCTAAACCCATGTCCGGAACACGTGTGACTTGGAGTATGTATAGTAATCATTTTTGCATCTGTTCGCAATCGCGTTTATTGGCAAGAAACTTAACGATCCTCAAATGAGATCGCAACAATCGTCCAGCCCTTTCCCTTTCTTTCTAAAGCTGGCACATGTTTCATTAGTCACGAGTGCTGAAAGCAATCAGAAATTGAGCTTTAAACAAATAACATTTGTTTGAATATTCAACCAGAAAATTACGAGTTCAGCATGTTGCTTTGTAAAAAAAAAAAAAAGTCTTGGATGATCAAAAAAAATCGAAATTTGATGATAGTTGACGTATGGGTATCTTCCAGGGGTGTAGGCAGAAAAAATTTTCTAGAGGGGTTTTTCGGAAAATATTTTTCCTTCTGGATTTCATAATTTTTCATTTTTGACAATATGGTTACAAGAGAGCAATTTTGAAATATTCTTCATTTCGTAATTTGTAAGTTATATAATTTTTGGAATTGAGAGTTGCACATTTTTCATTTTCGTAAATAATGGAATTCGATCTTTGTGACTTTCAATTAGTAACTGGAGGTTAAAAATACTGTATTCAAACCTCTTTAAGGATTTTCTGATATTAAGTAATTTAAGTTTCTATAAAGCTTTCTGAAATTCGATGCTCGAGGAATCAAACTTCTGAAGAATTATTATATTTGAATTGATTTTTTAGCAAATTTTAATCGCACAAATAAAAGGTACATCATTAATTTATATTATTTTTGTATGGTATATTATTCATCAAAATGTGTAGTATTATCTGTTATTTTATTATATTTTTAATACTTCTATGTATCGCTAAATAGATTTTTGGACATTGATGCTATAATATTGCAACGTTCAATGATTTTGAAAATTTAAATTGATTTTTCAGACGATAGTTCCTTTTATGACGATGTTTAATACTTTTATTCTATATTTTTTTTGGTATTTCTACAATTGAAAGTATGTTTAATTGTATACATTGAATTGGATGTTTTTTTATTGTTTTCTATATGAATTTCTAGAATAATTTCTAATATTATATATGATTATCGTATTATATTAATAATTATGCTCTAGGGCAGAAAGTTCTATGAATTTCTAAGAAAATTATTTCTACATGTTTTTTCTGTATTGAAAGATATCTAATAAACTGTTAAGCTAGTAAATTAGTCAACTACTGAAATCGTAAAATAGTAAAATAGTAAACAAGTGAAAAAGAAAAATAGTAAGCTTGCAAACTCGTTAACAAGTAAATTAGTTATTTAGTACATTAGTAAACTTGTCAAACTCGTAATAGTAAACTGGCAAACTAGTAAGCTAGTAAACTAGTAATCTAGTGAACTAGTAAATTACTAAGCTATTAAACACAAGTAAGCTAGTTAAATGAAAACTAGTATGTTAGTAAACTAGTAATATAGTAAACTAGTAATCTGGTAAGCTAGTTATATAAAAGCTAGTAAGTTCGTAAACTAGTAATCTAGTAAACTAGTAAACTAGTAAGCTACTAGTAAACTCGTTAACAAGTAAATTAGTAAACTGGTAAGCACGTAAAGTAGTAAACTTATTCTTCACATTTTTCTAGTATAATACACGAAACTCTGGAGGATTTCTGAGTATTTTTATAGATTCCTTTTACATTTCTGTAGATTGCTACAGAGGTTTAAAAAACTCGATGCTTAAAATGCAGATTTCGATCTATTACAAGTAATTTCAATAATTATTGATGAAATTACATTCATATACATTTTTCATGTTTTATATTGTTGTTTTCTTTTCGGATTTTTGAAATATTTAAAAGATTTTGTTACGTTTTCTACAACTTTTATAGACCTACAGTATATTTAGAATTCGATGCTCTAGCATCCTAAAATTTATACATCGACCGTAGAGGCATTTCTCGAGATTTTTCGGAAAACAGTTTTTTCATTGAATTCAATTCATTCTATTATTCTTCTAGAGTTTATAGGAATCGAGAGATTTTTAATACTTTTATAGGGATTTTATATAGATTTCTAGAATATGATGATCTAAGATTCAAAGTTTTGTAAATTTTCAGCATTTGCGTAGATTTTCATTTTTTTTGGTTACTAACTGGGTTGCAAAAATTATTCTGATTCAAATTTTCTACGTTTCCTACGTAATCCTACGTTTTGATAATTTTTCCTTTTAATCAAACATACACTGCCAACTTTTCCATGCATTTTTTTGTAACTTATATTTTCATTGTTTATCGATGAAACATTCGTCCATTTTTACATGAAATATTGATTGATTTTATCAGAATTTCGGAAGGGGTTTGGACCCCCAAAACCCCCTTCTGCCTACGCACCTGGTATCTCCAGTTTCTGAAATTTTCGACTGTTCGCATTTTTTTTATCTTAATATCTTGAGATGTAAGAACCAAAAACATTTTGTCGTTTCATCAGTCAAATTCTTTTAGCAGTACCTCCCATTTGACCGAGATTAAATCTGAAGGGGCAAAAAATCCTAGTCAAGAATTAACACGACGCGTCAGAAAAATGGTGCATAAGCTGAGGGAAAAAGAAAGAAGGCTTTAAAAAAAAAATCAAGTCATCCTATTTAGGGCTGGCGGGCTTTTGTACTTATTCTTGAAGACTCGTCGCGGCGACGAGGACAACACCCTTTGCGCGCCGAGGGTGTTGGTAGTTGAAGGGTTTCTTCTTCGTCCCAGCGGATATCCTCTCGAGCTGAGGAGCTCCGTAGAAAACTGTATACAATGTGTGTAACACAAAGTGCCGTTCTTCAGTACGAGGCGTCATTCAAGTCATTGAACACAACGGCTGTGTAGTCGCGTCTACTCGCGAGATTGTAATACATAGTAGCATCGCGTTGCACCGAGAATAAAAAGCTCAAAGGGCCCGATTCATGGCTCGCTTCGACGACAAAAAAAGCCGATGCGGGCCACTCGATTTCGCGAACCGAAACTCCGGGGAGTGTGGCAAATTCGCATGTTTTTATCTATGATCGAGTTTATTTATATTCTTGAATTTATTCCTCTATTATTATATTCGAAATTCTGATAAAATCAATCAATATTCCATGTAAAAATGAAAAAAGATATGTACATCGATAAACAATGAAAATATAAGTTACGAAAAAACGCATGAAAACGTTAGCAGCAAATATATAATAAACTAGGAAAAATTATCAAAACGTAGGATTACGTGGAAAATGGGAATCAGAAAAATTGTTGCAATCCAGTGAATAATCAAGTAAAATAAAAATCTACGAAAATTTACATAACTTTGAATTTTAGGTCATCAAATTTTAAAAATCTATATAAAATCCATATTGTATTAAAAATCTTTCCATTTCCACAGAATCTAAAAGTATAAGGAAATTGATTGAATTCTATGTGAAAACTGTTTTCTGAAAAATCCCGACAAATGCCTCTACGATCTATAAATTTTGGGATTCTAGAGCATCAAATTCTTAATATACTATGAATCTATGAAAATTCTGGAAAACGTAACAATAGTTTTTAAATATTTCAAACATACGAAAAAAGTATAACGATACAAAACATGAAAAATCTATATGAATGTGATTTTATCATTAATTCTTAAAATTACTGAGAGTAGATCGAAATTGGGATTTTAGAGCATTCAGTTTCTCAAATTTCTTTAGCTATCTACAAAAATATAAGTAATCCATAAAAATAATCAGAAATTCTTCAGTGTTTCGTAAATTATATGTATAATACTAAAAAAAATGTGAAAAAAAAGTTTACTAGTTTACTGGCTAACTAGTTTACTAGCTAACTAGTTTACTAGCTAACTTGTTTATTAGTTTACTAGCTTGCTTGTTCACTAGTTTACTAGCGAACTAATTTACCAGTTTAATAGTTAACTAGTTTATCAGTTCGGTTTGCTAGTTGACTAATCTACTTGTTAGCAAGTTTACTAGTTTAAAAGCTCACTAGTTTACTAGCTTACTAGATTAATAGTTTACTAGCTTACGAGATTACTAATTTACTAGTTTACTACATTACTAGTTTACTTGCTAAATAGTTTTTAATTTAAGTAGGTTCCTTGCTTGCTAGTTTACTAGCTTAATGATTTATTTGTTTACCAGTTTTCTAGCTAACTAGTTTACTAGCTAACGTGTTTACTAGTTTACTAGCTTACTTGTTTACTAGTTTACTAGCTCACTAATTTACTAGTTCACTATTTTACTAGTTTAATAGTTAATAAGCTTACTAGTTTACTAGTTTACTAGTTTACTTGTTCACCAGTTTAATAGTTAACTAGCTCACCAGTTTACAAACTTACTAGTTCACTTGATTCCCGGTTTACTAGTTTACTAATTTACTTGTTAGCGAGTTTACTAGTTTACTAATTTACTTGCGAGCGAGTTTACTAGTTTAATAGCTTACTAGTTTACTAGCTTAATGATTTATTTGTTGACTAGTTTACTAGCTAACTAGTTTACTAGCTAACGTGTTTATTAGTTCACTAGCTTACTTGTTTACTAGTTTACTAGCTCACTCATTTACTAGTTAAATAGCTAACTATCCTCCCAGTTTACAAGTTTAGTAAATTACTTGCTTACCAGTTTACTAGTTTACTTATTTACTTGTCAATGAGTTTACTAGTTCAATAGCTTACTAATTTACTAGCTTACTAGATTACTATTTTACTAGCTAAATAGTTTTTTATTTAACAAGGTTACTAGCTTGCTAGTTTACCAGTTGACTAATACAAATTTGACAATTTCACTAAGTGACTAATTTACTTGGTAATGAGTTTGCTAGTTAGTATTTGACTAATTCACTTGTTCAATCTTTTACTCTTTTACAGTTTCAGTAGTTTACTAGGTTACTAGCTTACTAGATTACTAGTTTAGTAGTAAATAGTTTTTTTTTATTTAACTAGGTTACTAGCTTACTAGTTTACCAGTTCGCTATTACAAATTTGACAAGTTTACTAATTTACTAATTTACCTGTTAATCAGTTTGCTAGTTAGTATCTGAATTTTTCACTTGTTTACTAGTTTAGTAGTTTACTAGCTACCTAGTTTACTAGAAACCTTTCAATACATGAACATTATATAGATATAATTTTCTTATAAATTCATAAAACTTTCTGTCCAGGAGCGTTTTTATTAATATAATAGAAAAATGGTATGCCTATCGTAATAGAAATTATTCTAGAAATTCATATAGTAAACGACAAAAATACATCCAATTCAATTTATACAATGAAAAATACTTTCAATTGTAGGAATACTAAAAAAATATGGAATAAAAGTATTAAACATCGTCATAAAAGAAACTGTCGTCTGAAAAATCAATTTAAATTTTCAAAATCATTGAACGTTGCAATATTATAGCATCAATGTCCAAAAATCTATTTAGCGATACATAGAAGTATTAAAAATATAATAAAATAACAGATAATACTACACATTTTGATGAATAATATACCATACGAAAATAATATAAATTAATGATGTACCTTTTATTTGTGCGATTAAAATTTGCTAAAAAATCAATTCAAATGTATAAAATTTATGATTCCTAGAGCTTTGAATTTCAGAAAGCTCTACCCGTATTACTTAATATCAGATAAACCTTAAAGTGGTATAAATACAAAAAGTATCAGTAAAAAAAATTGAAACCTCACTAACTGGTTACTACTCGAATTACTGGCTATTAAAGTGCCAACTTTTCACTGAAATACCTACCTAAAAAAGTAGTTATCAATTTACATATTCTATTTTACATGTCTGATTCAGCACTTTTCGTTATTTTTGCTGCAGAGTGAAAAAAATGGATGAACAGCTTTTCGAAGTTTTATATTCGAAACTTGATATCGAAAAAGTATTATTTCTCAATTTTTTCGATTCACATGCCTTTGATAGCATTTTTCGTCCTCTTTCTAACGAACTGAAAAAAATTCTAATCAGCAGTATTAGAAAGTTGTAAATTTCAAACGTAGATACCCAAAAAAAAGTGTAAACTTGCAACTTGCAAAACAGTGATCTTCTAGAAAATGCCTTGAGCCTTTTATTTTAGAATAAAATGAGTTCTCAATCCTGCTGACTTCCTAACACTTCAATACATCTAATATTAATTTAGGCTCGATGACTTCATCTCAGCATATTGAAACTTGGAAGATACTCCCTCAAATTTTCTTTATTTTTCCATGTCATCGTGAAAATCTCAGCTTCCCATCTTGATTTACATTCTTATTCTTGAACGTACAGTTTTTAATGAACAGTTTTTGCTAAATTGTGTTACAGATATAGCCATGGATTGGTCGGACCACGCTCTTTGGTGGCCAGAACGAAACCTCTGGCTGCCAAGGACAAGGACGACCCTGGACCAGTACAACGTGGCCGCGGACGCTCTCTTGCATTTCACGCCCATGCACAAAACATTACGTGTCCAGCTGCCAGACATGAGATATCTCGACTGCAGGGTCGACTTCTCTGTCAAGACTTTCAACGCCGTCATCAACTTGTGCAAAGAACTCGGTGAGTTACAACCCAAAAAGTTCAACCAACTTGCTTGACTTCTGTGTCTGCTGACTGGAAATCAGTCGACAATTCATAAACGTCTTTCAGGCAATTGAAACCTTATTTCAGAACATTTTCTTCTTGGATTTGTCGGAATTGCTCAAAAAATATTGAACTCAAGGTACATGAAAAAGAATTCAAAAATGGACGTTTTTTTGTGATGAAGTTTTAAGACATTCAGAAGAATATTTTGATACAATCTTAAAATAAGGTACTTTGATTATCTGACTCTTGTTTACACTTCTGGAAGACACTGAGAACATTTTTCTTAAAATTGAAAGACGTTTTTCGTTTAAAGTCAAGTCTCATACTGTGAATGGGAACATATCTCTAGTGTACATAAAAAAACGTGTTATTTTAGTGTCTTGAGTTGTAAACGTTCCAAAAATACGAAATTTCGCAATGTTATTGCCCCTTTTCATCCTTATACAATGGGTCAAACATTCGCTCGAACATCTGATACGCGCGATCATAAATAAGCTGTTTGATAGATCGAGAACGAGAGTTGAAATCGTTCGGTGGAATGCGCTGAACAAACAGTTTATTTAGCTTGACCTCGTTTTTCGAGTGCCAAGAAAGACGGAATTTCTTAAATAATGACGAAAAATTGAAAGTAGATTTAAAGAACAGTGACTTTTTGTGAATATTGTTTTGATTTTCATGTCGGAGAGTTTTTGAAAGAATGAAAAAATTTCCATTTCAAATACTGAGGTGAATTATACCCAGAAGAAAGTGAGATTTTATTACTCTGGGGTGAGCAAAAAATCTCTTTGAGTTGAAGTGGAACTATGTAAATTTTATGTTAAGTAAAAACCTACTCCTACGAGTTTGAAGTTTGGTGAGTAGTGAAATGACTGTAAGACATTTTTTGGATCTCAGATCATTTGTTGAAATCAACAATATAAATGATATTGAGGCTTTTTCAACTAACAAAATGGTCACAAACTTTTTCTTTAAACAATTAGGTGAAAAGTTCTAGAGTATTTTTTTTTAAACCTTTGGTTACAATTTGAGGATTCCTAAAGAAATTTTAAGTCAAAGATTTATTATTTTCGTGATTTGTTTGCTTCATTAGTTGCATTGGAATTCGTATGGGAAATTTTGTAGACTTCTTCGTGAATACAGCAATTTTCAACTACTAATACTTTAAAAAATATTCGAATAAGAGCACCTTTTAGCAGATATGTATGTTAAAAAAATAAATTATGGAGTTCAGGATTAAAATCTTTCAGAAATATTGTATTTATAGGAATGCAAGGGTCGCAAAAAATATCAAAATTTACAAGATTTGTCTGCAGTTTTTGGAAAGAATATTTATGAAAAGAAACTGTTGAAAATTAAGAAACTGTAAACGTGGATTACAAAAATACTAATCAGTTTTGGAATCCTAGAAACTTTGTGAAATATTAATGAAATTTCGATACATTTTTAAAACACGAGTTCTGTTAAAATTTTTTGTCATTATTATCTAAAATTGAACAAAGATACACAAATTGTACAAAACCCTGTAAATTCTTGAAAAATTGGTCAAGCCAGCAAAATTTCTAGATTATTAGATAAAATTGTTTTTTAGACTTGAAAAATTTCGAAAATTATAGGAATGCGGGATAATTCGAAATATTTAGATTATTTTAAAACAATCTATACTTTAATCTTTTTTCACAATTTTTAAACAAATGTTTTCATACTCTGCAGAAATGGTTATAATTTTTTGAACAAGTATAAACTTGAGAAATGTTAGAAAAATTTTCACAAGGTGCTAAAAAAATGTCAATGTACACAGTACTTCCGAAAGCAGGCAAAAATGTATGAAAATTGAAAATACAGTTCACCATGATCATTGAATATTGCATAATGATTTTGAAAAACAGAAAAAATTCCTAGTAATTTGGATTTTCATGAAGTTTTTATAAAACATTTTATAAAATTTCGGTATTTTTTGTGAAATTTCGTTTTTTTTTTATAAATTCACTTTATAAAAAAAGCAATGTTTCATGAAATTTATATTAGTTTTTATAAAGTCACTTTAGAAAAACTTTGTAAAATCTTTCCAAAAAGACAAAATCTTTATAAAGCAGATTTTAAAACCCACTTTATAAAAATGCCGTCATTTCATACAGTTTTATAAAGTATTTATGAAGTGACTTTATAAAAAAGCGGAATTTTATGTGAAATACATATCCAAATTTTATTAAGAGTTTTATAAAAAATATATAAAACCCCAAATTACTAGGGTGATACATATGAGTCAATATCTGACACTTTTCTTAAAAATTTCAAAAATACTTTCGAATATTTTGAATTCTTTAGCTTAATGGAATACGAAATAATTTTTTAATAATCTACACGTATAGGTTTTCTAGGAAATTTCTAAACATAGTGTAATCAATCTAGGAATTGTTGATAAGAATAATAAAAAACATCAACAATACGTGGAAATTCTTTGAAACCCTCGAAACATGACAAATTTGAAAAATAAGTCAAAAATTAGAAAAAACTTCTAGTGAAAATTAACATTTTTACTGAAGAGAAAATTCGAAAAAACCCTTTGAAAATAATGAAGAGTTACATATATCATAAAAAGCATAAGGATTTGCTCATGTATATTTGAAAAATTAACAAATCATCTAAAATATTTCTAACTTGTAAAAAAGTTCAAGTTTTACTCTTTGAAATACATTCTTTGGAAAATTTTATTTTAGATGATGAAAATAATTAGCTAATATTCATATAGATTTTCTCTGTTTTTCATTAAGAATCAGAAACTCTAAAAAACTTACATTATGCAAACCACAAATATTTCGAAATCCATGACAAAATGAAATACGGGATAATTTTTTAAAATCCTCAGGTATCTTGCAATAAATTGGAAAATTCTTAAAATTTATAAAAAATTTCAAATGATCATCAAAATTTGTCTAAAAATTTTCTATATTCATAATAGTTATGAAAATAAAAAATGTTACGACAGTCTAAAATATTAAATATTAACCCTAAAAGTTTACGAAAACTCCGCAAAACTCGAGGAAAAATTTCAAATTCGCGCAAAAATGAAAATTTTAAATAACTCTAAAAATCCTTAGAAAAGGTGGGAAATTGATCACTTAGAGCCTTTAAAAATCATGAAACTCCAAAAATGATGGAGAATGAAATATCACAAAAAAGTCAAAGGATTTGTTCATGAGTTTTTAAGAAACTAATAAATCATCTTAAGTATTATGAGTAATTATCATCAAAGCCCTAGTTTGAGACTAATAATGCATTACTTGAAGAAATGTTTTTTTTAAAGATGAACAAAATAAATTAGTTTCGATCTCATCTGTTCATCATCAGGAATCAGACATCCTGAAGAACTATCATTTTGCAAACCCCTGGAACCAAATCATTTGAAGTACAGTCTGAAAGAATGGCAGGCCAAAAAACGAATCGAAAATCAGAAAAACGGACACTGGAACGTACCAGCAGACACAAACACTTTCATTCCGGTGACACAAAGTCCTCGGGGGTCAAATGGAAGTTTGGACCAGAGCAGTCCATTTTCGTGTGCACCGGTCACGCCAATTTGCAAAAACCACAGCACCCCCATCAGCTCCCCAGTTTCGGTATTTCTCTGTTTCATTTTCTTTTCCTGCCGAAAACATTCCCCTATCTGTTTGTTCATCCCAGTTTTCTGGCAAATTGCCTCCATCCAATACATTTTCATACCCTAACTTCGTTGAAATAAAATTCATATTTTCCCATTTCCCAGAGCATATTTATCCCATTGAGATTTAATCATTGAGATATAAAATCATGGTCTCAAAAATTCCTTAAATAAAGATGGACTCTTTACACTTCCCCAATTTAAATATTCATCATAAAAACGATCGTTGGGAGCCAATACCAATAGGTTATAATATAAAAGACTTCCTCCTGACTTCCCATTTTCTTTCTCGAGCTTTCGGCTTTTATCAAGCCCTCTTCAGGAGCTACCAAAATTTACAATAACAATTAATCTCTAAACATTAATATCCCATTTTAACTGATTCTCTCTACTTACATTTTTCACTTCCATGAATTCACATGAACATTCAAGAAGTTGATTATTACAATAATTCGTCATCATAGACTTGGTCAAACTTTCTTCACAATAAATTACACCAAGAAACAAACAGCTTGCTAACACGAACTGAACTTTATTTTACAAACGTCGGCATCTATAAAAGTCTTATCTAAAGAACGAACTGATAATCATATTTTCAAACATCCATCATAAATAGAACTCAAAAATCTAGTGTCATCCTGCTTATTCAACGTGTTTTCAGTTCCCTTTATGAGCACCATTTCAGAAACCATTCTTTTCTTATAATTTCCTTCTTTATCCAGAATTTTCACATCTTTCCATTTAAAATCATGATCATTTTCTATTCTGTGATGAGTGAGGACTGAATGATTTCCAGTTAAATGACGAATATTGCTTTCATGTTCAGATATTCTGGTCTTTAAACATCTTTTTGCCTGTCCTATACAGCTAAAATTACAATTTCCACAATCTATTTTATAAACAACATCCTGTTGATCCATTTTCATTAATTTATCTTTCCCCCTTTCAGTGATTCTTTCATTTAATTTATTATTCGTCCTATAAATTATTCCTATTCCATATTTTTTAAATAAATTATAAATCTGAGGATGCTAACTTTCAATATAAGGCAAAACTAAATTCTTCTCTGTATCAATATGTCTATCTTTGATTCTATTCATTCCAAATTTTAGAAAATTCATCCCAATATTAACATTCTTAAAAATAATTTCAATAGGGTAATTATTCATTAACAATAAATCAACAATCTTATCTAAATTCTTTCGATGTTATCTCGGGTCAGATAATTTTAGAACTCTGTCCACCAAACTAAAAACAATTGCCTTTTTCTGACGCAGCGGATTTTGAGAATAAAAATCCATAAACCGTCTAGATGAAGTCGGCTCAACAAACCATTCAAATAACAACCTATTTTTCTCCCTAATTAACTTCAATTCTAAAAAATTCAAGCTCCCCTTACCCTCGATCTCAAGCGTAAATTTCAATCTTTCGTCACCAGAATCAAAATGAATCAAAGTATCGTCAATCTTTTTAAAATCTATGCACATGAAAATGTCGTCAACAAATCCAAAATAAAATAAGGGTTGGAAACCCAACCTCATCAATTGTTATTGTACATTTTGGTAGCTCCTGAAGAGGGCTCAATAAAAGCCGAAAGCTCGAGAAAGAAAATGGGAAGGTAGAAGGAAGTCTTTCATTTTATAACCCATTGATATTGGCTCCCAACGATCGTTTTTATGACGAACCTTAAATAAAGATAATTCCAAATTTTGGGTGTATTTTCGCGTAGCATTCAGGGACGTGGAAGAGGAACAACAATTCTTTGGGTTTTGGGAGCACTGGGTCTTTTAATGCAAACAACAGCACGATGAGTTTGGAGGCCCTGAACGGGGGCCTCGCCGAGTCCCTGGCCCAAAGTCCGAGCAGCGTTCCAGCCGAGGTTCGGGCCCGGTTGGTGAGGCCCAAGAACCTGACGGAACGGGCCCGGATGAACGTGGCCTGGCTGGACTCGTCCCTCTCCATCATGGAACAGGGAATTCGCGAATACGACACCCTGCGGTTGCGCTTTAAATTCTACTCGTTTTACGATCTCAACCCCAAAACCGACGCCGTCAGGATCAACATGATCTACGAGCAGGCCAAGTGGCAGCTCCTCACCGAGGAAATTGACTGCACCGAAGAGGAGATGCTCATGTTTGCAGCGCTTCAGGTTACTTTGGATTTTTATGTATACATATTTTATTGAAATCTTGTTGTTCTTATGTGTAAAGATGGTTTTTAATGAGATGATGATTGAATTTATAAGGGATTTTATATGTTGAATTGAATTATAAGAGGTTTGGGAGATTTTTTTTGTTTGGTTGTAAGAATTTTTCTATGAGTAACTTGATATTCAGCACACTGAGAACAAATATGGTGATTATTAGCAGGGTTTGGAAGTAACACGATACATGTAACTTTTTATGAAATGTTCTAAAATTGAGATCTAAGTAATTTTTAACTTCCTCATTGTCGAATAAAAAATTCTATATTAATAATTTTTAATAAAACAATGTGGAGTATTAGTAATTTGTGTGAAAATATTAACGAAGAATTTGCTTTTTTACTTTTTATTAGAAACTTTCCCAATTAAAAACATCGAATTTTAGATGTAACTGAAGTTCCAAACGTTAAAAATTAAACGAAAATTGAATGTAAATGAATTTTTTGATTTTTATCATGATAAGAAGTTTTACGATTATTTTTTTGGGGAGTATCAAGTTTGTTGTCACGATCAAAAAATGTTTAAAAACAGCTAGAACATTTTTTTCTACCATATGAACTAATGAATTTTTTTCGTTTAATTTTGAACATTTGAAACGTCAGTTATATAATTTTAGAAATTCGCATAAAAATATATGAAAATATTAAAAATCTACACGTCTCAAAATCTATAGCAGGATCTGTAAGATCTAGAGATCCTGACGCTGAAAAATTTTATGGAATATAATAAATACGAAAAAAATAATAATAATAATAATAATAATAATAATAATAATAATAATAATAAAATACGAAATTTTCTGAAAATACTAGATCTGAATAAGTTTTATGTTAGTTAACTTTTAAAAAATTTATGTAATTCCAGGAATAAAAAAACCTTAACTTATTGAGCTTTGAATTCTAAAAATCAATGTTCATAGAAGCCTATGAAAAGATAGGAAAATTTTTCAAATCGTATAACTCTGTGACTAATATAAAAAATATTGAAGGCTCTCTGAATCTATAAAGAAACTGTTTTTTGCAAAATCGATCGACATACTTCAGAAATTTTGAAGTTTCAATTTTATCTCATTCTGGAAATTCAAAGAGATAGCTTTAAAAAACTCGAAACTTCCACAACTTTCTGTAAATTTTTAAAAATACAAAAAGAAAATACGTAAAGAAAAATACTTTTAAGTATATGAAACATTGAAAATCTTTCGAATTCGAATGTATACAACAATTTATACTATATTGTATTGTTTACTAGAATATTTTACTTTTTGCTAGATATTCATACACTCGGAGAAATTTCCCTTTAGATTTGAAACGGAAAGTATTTCAAAGTCACCTCCTTTTGAAATGAAACGATAACCATTCATTTTGAAAGGGTTAATTTTTCATAGTGAAAGTATTTAGCCTTTATTATAGCACTATAGTGTATTACCCGAATCAATTTTATTTCGGAACTATGATTTTATAAATTCCAAGTGTAATTTTGGTAATTATTTTTGTACTTCATTTTCTTTCAGATTTTCATATTTCATCTAAAGTGTTTTTTAAGCAGGAAAGTTTTTGTTTCATTTTTCATCATCAAAGATTCAATTTTTGAAATTTCTTTGATTATAAATATGATTTATTATTTATCAACATTATTGAAATTATGGCGATAAAAAAAGAATTTAATATAATCCATTCTAAGTTACCTGAATGATTCAAGATGAAACGACCCCGCATTTAAAATAAATTTATGTCAAAAATACAGCTTGAAAATGATTATTTGAGAAAAAGTTTTTTTTTTTTTATCGCAGGTTCAAGTGAATCTCCAAGCCAACGTTCCGCAGCCAAATTACGAAAGCAACGGAGGCACATCTACTTTAGCGGAAGATGACATTGACGCCGCATTGACAGATCTTCAGGTCAGTTCAGGCATCATACAAATCACTATTGTAATTTTTATTTTGAGAATCTGTAATGATGAGTAAAAATTTCTGTAAGCCTTATTCATTAATACCATATTTCTTGTCAATCTATGAATATTTCCTCAAAACTTTGCCCTCGAATGACAAAAATATAGCCTCAGAATGTCATAATAAAGTTTTTCCTCTTTTTTTGATGTGACAAAATCGCATGTTTATTTATATTTTTACTTAATTTCAGTAGTTCAATGTAAACTTTTTTGGAACCTTTGAGGGTAATTTTTGTAAAGATTTTGAAAATGTATGATGGAAGATGAGTACAATTGAAATAGAAGCTTAAATTGTCCAGATCTTCGATTCAAGACAAAAAAAAACATTTTTTATAAAAAATGAAACTTAAATTTCCGTACTAAAATTTTTAAATTTTCACTCTTGATGAATCCTAATTTTTCTGTTCTCCTTATTTTTCAAATCTTCTCCCAGTAAACACTCATGATCGTGATATCACATATGCAGACACGCGCTTCCGCATATGTATGTCATCATGATATCATGTGATGACATGACATCATTTGATGCAATTCGACGTCATAATGACGTCATATCATTAAACAGTCATAATGACGTCATATCAGTAAACACTCATGATCGTGATATCATATATGCAGACACGCGCTTCCGCATATGTATGTCATCATGATATCATGTGATGACATGACATCATTTGATGCAATTCGACGTCATAATGACGTCATATCAGTAAACACTCATGATCGTGATATCATATATGCAGACACGCGCTTCCGCATATGTATGTCATCATGATATCATGTGATGACATGACATCATTTGATGCAATTCGACGTCATAATGACGTCATATCAGTAAACACTCATGATCGTGATATCATATATGCAGACACGCGCTTCCGCATATGTATGTCATCATGATATCATGTGATGACATGACATCATTTGATGCAATTCGACGTCATAATGACGTCATATGATGTCATGTCATCACATGATATCATGATGACATACATATGCGGAAGCACGTGTCTGTGTATATGATATCACGATCATGAATGTTTACTGGGCTGTTTCATTTCCCAACTCTTTCTTCCCATAAAGTAATTTTAATTCCAAGCCACGAGATTCACGTTACAAATAATTTGATTAACAATTTTTGCTTTATACATCTCCCCAGGTGAGTTTGGAAGGCGCGAATATCAGCAGCGGCCCGAGCGACATCACGCAAGTTCCCGAGCTCTGTGATTACCTCCGTTTTTTCAAGCCCAAGCGCTTCACTTTGAAAGCGTTCAAGCGTTATTGGTTCACTTGCCGTGATTTACAATTGAGATTGTACAAATCGCGCGAGGACGCAAACAGCTCCGACGGCCCGGTGCACGTTATTAATTTGCGAGGCTGCGAAGTCACGCCGGACGTACATCTTTCCCAGGGAAGATACGGCATCAGGCTCGAGGTGCCCAGCGCCGACGGCATGACCGAAATGTGGATCAGATGCGACACGGTATGATCACTCATATGATTATTCACATTCCCCTTGTTAATTTTTTTAAGTCTTTATGCTATTCTTTTGGTGGGATTTAGCCTGGAATTATTATTACAATATGTTCCTGAAGTTGAAGAAATGAATAAAAAATATATATACCCAGTAAACATGATTATTCGTGATAATGATGTCATAATGACGTACCAGTGTTTCTGCATATGTATGTCATCATGATGTCATTCATTATATATCATGTGATGTCATTATGCCGTCATATGATGACATACACATGAGGAAATAGTGGTACGTCATCATGACATCATGATCACGAATAATCACGAATGTTTACTGGGTAAACATGATTATTTGTGATTGTGATGTCATGATGACGTACCTGTGTTTCTGAATATGTATGTCATCATGATGTCATTCATGATATGATACCATGTGATGTCATTATGCCGTCATATGATGTCATCATGAATGACATACATATGAGGAAACAGTGATACGTCATCATGACATGATGATCACGAATAGTCACGAATGTTTACTGAGTACAAAATTGGTTTTTCAACTCCATATAAGATAAAGGTAAAAATTGGTAATAACGATAGATATTATTTTTTCAATTTCAATCATTATTTTTTACTCAAATCATGAAATTTTTTATCATTTTGTTGATAAATTTATTCGTCAACGTTTGGAATTTCAGCAGGTGCGTAGGCAGAGGGGGGTTTGGGGGTTCAAACCCCTCCGGAAATTCTGATAAAATTAATCAATAATCTTCATGTAAAAATGAAAAACGTTAAATCGATGAACAATGAAAATATAAGTTTCAAAAAAATGCACGAAATCGTTAGCAGTATGTATTAAGTGAAAAAGAGAAAATTATCAAAACGTGGGATTGCTTAGAAAATATGAATCAGAAAAATTGTTGCAACCCAGTGAATGATCGAGAGACACAAAAATCTAGGAAAATGCTAAAAATTTATAAAACTTTGAATCTTAGATCATCAAATTTTAAATATACTATAAATCTAGAAAAATTCTAGAAAACGCAACAAAATCTTTGAAATATGCAAAAATACAGAATAACTATATAAAACATGAGAAATCTATATATATGAATGTGATTTTATCATTAATTCTTAAAATCACTGATGATAGAACGAGATTTGCATTTTAAAGGATTGAATTTTTTAAATCTCTGTAGCAATCTACAAAAATATAAGTCATCTATAAAAATACTTGGAAATCCTCCAGTGTATCATATATTATACTAGAGAAATGTGAAAAAAAAGTTTACCAGTTTACTAGCTAATTAGTTTGCTAGCTTACTTGTTCACTAGTTTACTAGCTTACTATTTTACTACTTTACTATCTCACTAGTTTACTAGCATACTATAGCTTATCAGTTCACAAGTTTACTAGTTTACTTGCTTACCAGTTCACTATTACAAATTCTACAAGTTTACTAGTTTACTAAATAACTAATTTACTTGTTAACGAGTTTGCTAGTTTACTATTTTACTTGTTTACTTGTTGAGTAGTTGACTAGTTGACTAGTTTTCTGGTTTACTCTTTTTCTAGCTTACGAGTTTACTAGCTTACTATTTTTTTTGTTTACTAGCTCACTAGTTTACTAGCATACTAGCTTACCAGTTTACAAGTTTACTAGTTTACTTGCTTATCAGTTTACTAATTCACTTGTTAACGAGTTTACTAGTTCACTAGCTTGCTAGTTTACTATTTACTATTACAAATTTGACAAGTTTACTAGTTTACTAAATAACTAATTTACTTTGTTAACGAGTTTGCTTGTTTACTATTTTACATTTTCACCTCTTTATTATTTTACGATTTTACAATTTCAGTAGTTTACTAGTTTACTAGCTTACTTGTTTACTTGTTGAGTAGTTGACTAGCTTGCTAGTTTACTAAATAACTAATTTACTTGTTAACGAGTTTGATAATTTACTATTTTACTTTTCCACCTGTTTACTATTTTACTATTTTACAATTTTAGTATTTTACTAGTTTACTAGTTTACTTGTTTACTTGTTGAGTAATTGACTAGCTTACTAGTTTGCTGGTTTACTCTTTTTCTAGCTTACTTGTTTACTAGTTTACTAGCTTACTATTTTATTAGTTTACTAGCTCACTAATTTACTAGCATACTAGATTACCAGTTTACAAGTTTACTAGTTTACTTGCTTGTCAGTTTACTAATTTACTTGTTAACGAGTTTACTAGCTGACTAGCTTGCTAGTTTACCAGTTTACTATTACAAATTCGACAAGTTTACTAGTTTACTAAATAACTAATTTACTAGTTTTTACTAGAAATTTATAAAACCTGTTCTAGAACATAATTCATAATGTGATACCATAATTATATATAATTTTAGAACTTATTCTAGAAATTCATATAGAAAACAATAATGATAAATCAAATTCAATTGATACAATGTATACAATTGAACATACTCTTAATTGTAGGAATATTAAAAAATATGGAATAAAAGTATTCAAAATCTTCATAAAAGAAACTGTCGTCTGAAATCTCCATTTAAATTCTCAAAATCGTTGAAGTTTCAATACTATAGCATCGATTTCTGAAAATCTATTGAGCGATCTATAGAGATATTAGAAATCTACAAAAATACCAGAAAGTCCTACAAAATCTAATGAATAATATGCCATGCGAAAATAATATAATTTTATGACGTACCTTTTATCTGTGCGTTTAAAATTTGCTCACAAATCAATTCAAATATATAAAATTTTCAGTAGTTTGATTCCTAGAGCATCGATTTCAAAAAAGCTTTCTAGAAACCCATATTACTTGATATGACATAATCCTCAAAGTCGTATAAATACAAAAGATATCAGTAACAAAATTGAAGCCTCATTTACTAATTGAAAATCACAAAAATCGAATTCCATCATTTACGAAAATGAAAAATGTCCAACTCTAAATTCCAAAAGTCGTATAACTATTAAATTCTGAAATGTAAAATATTTCAAAATCGCTCTCTTGTAACCATATTGTCATCGATTAAAAATTATGAAATCTCGAAGGAAAAATATTTTTCAAAAAAAATCCCTCCCGAAAATTTTTTGTGCCTACGCCCCTGAATTTCAAAAACATCTTTCATTCACCCGTGTGATTGTAAACCTCGGCTTCATCTTGGTCTAGAAACTTCACACTCGGAAAAACAAAATTAAAGTCCTACACAGTAAACATTCGTGATCATTCATGATCGTGACATCATTTACGCAGACACATGTTTGCGCATATGTATGTTATCATGATGTCATAGTGACGTCATATGATGTGATGGCATGGCATGACATCATGATGACATACATATGCACAAACATGTGTATGTGATCATGCTGTCATGATGACGTACAAATGTTTCCGCATATGCGTGTCATCATGATGATGTCTTTCATGATATGACATTATATAATGTCATTATGCCGTCAATTGATGTCATATCATGAATGACATCATGATGACACACATATGCGGAAACACTAGTACGTCATCATGACATCATGATCACGAATGATTACAAATGTTCACTGGGTAGTAATATACTATTTTAAATATATTTCCAATAGTATTCCTTGTCGGATGAGTAAATGGAAATTTTTGTGAATTTGCTGGTATCATTTTGTTACGTCGAAACAGGAACTTCAGTATGCAAAATGGATGGCCGCGTGCAGATTGGCTGCGAAAGGTCGCACGCTCGCCGATTGCACTTACGAAAGCGAGGTCTCGAGCATTTCAGCATTTCTGCAATTGCAGAGGCCCGCGCCCGCCCCGGCCATCAATCCGAATTCCTTGGGCGACATCGTCCCGGAGGACTACGTAGCTCCCAGATTTGTCAAGAAATTAAAGGCCAAGGTTTGTTTTGCAAACTTGAAATATCACCGTGCCATTCCCACATTCCAAACAAATTTTTTCAGGCCATTTATATTATTTATGACTAGACTAAACATAAATTGATTCATTTATTTAGAATTTGGACAATTTAATTGAATTAAAAGTGTGAATATTACCCAGTAAACATTCGTGATTATTCGTTATCATTGATGTCAAATGACGTTCCAATGCTTCCGCATGTGTATGTCATATCATGATATGGCATATATGATGTCATTCTGCCTTCATAATGACGTCATATGATGCCATATCATGGCATGACATGCATATGCGGAAGCATTGGTACGTCATATGACATCAATTATCATGAATAATCACGAATGTTCACTGGGTCTAATTTTCACTTTTTGAATTTAGAAGAGACTAAGTTTAAAGTTCTGAATTAGCAAAAAAAACGGTATGAATTTTGCAGCTGGTACAGAGGATTTTGGAGGCCCACGCAAACGTGAAAGATCTGTCACTGATCGACGCGAAAATGAGTTACATAAATGCTTGGCAGTCGCTGCCTGAGTACGGGATCACGCTTTTCATCATTCGTTTTAGCCCTAAGGGCAAAGAAGAGCTTCTCGGCATCGCCAGCAATCGCTTGATGCGCATGGATTTGCATAGTGGTGATCACGTCAAAACCTGGAGATACAACACCATGAAGGTATGTTTTTATTGTGTTCGTTGATATGAAGATTTACAATAATGATCAGAATATATTAAAATGAAATAAGATGAAATAAAATAAAAGGAAATGATATAATACAATATTATATGATGCTATACAATATTAAACAACTTAATTAAATACAATGCATTACAGTGAAATGCAGTAAATGATTATTACTAAGAAGAAAATTATTAATTTTTATTACTACATATACATATTTTTATTGTTATAATGAATACATATTTTCAAATTCGATCCAATAAAATATGAAAATTTTAGCTATACATTAAATTTTCACAACATTGATCTTTCATGAATAGCTAACTTGAAACTGAAACTTGATCAGTTTTGGAACCTCATTTTCAAAACAACCTTTATATTTTTCGGACTTTCAACAATACCATTTTATGTAGAGAGGTTTCAGTGTAGAATATATGATAAAAAAGTCTACGAATGATATATTTGGGTATTTTCCCAAGGCAAAGAACGAGAATAAGGAAGTGAAACACATGATGTTCAAATCGAAGGAAATTTTTACCACGCAAACAATTTCAACACTATTGATGATTCGAGAATAATTTTGGAAATTAAAGCCTAAACCTAATAAACTTTGGAATGTAATTTTCCAATCAAACTTTGTACTTTTGGAAATTCCAGCATAATCATTTTACATCGAGGTTCCAGTGTAGAATATATCATAAAAGTGCCCAGTGAACCTGTGAGCTCGCAACGTTTTCATTATTTCCGCCCCTTTCCGAACACGCTGCGAACTCGCCAGCGAGCTCACAGAGTACTTCAAGTCGTTGATAATTATTGATATATATTTCAGGAAAATAAAAAGATAATTCATTATTTACAGTAAAAAGTAATCACAATGAAGCTGTAAATCGATTATTTAATTAAAAAAAAAAAATTTCTCCCGGGTGGGAATCGATTCCGTGTTCTGCGGAGTTGAACGCCAAAAAGTATCATATTAATTAACCCGAGACATTCACTTCATTTAAGCATTCTACACAAAACTTGAAACATGAGAAAAAAAAACCAGTAGCCATCTGGTGAGCGCTTGGGGAAAGCGCGCGAATTTTCAAAATTTGGATTACGTTTTATACGAATTTTCAAAATTCGCGCGCTTTCCCCAAGCATTCACTAGATGGCTGCTGGGGTTTTTTCTCATGTTTCAAGTTTTGTGTAGAATGCTTAAATGAAGTGCATGTCTCGTGTTAATTAATATGATACTTTTTGGCGTTCAACTCGGCAAAATACGGGATCGATTCCCACCCAGGAGAAATTTTTTTTTTTATTAAATAATCGTTTTACATCTTCATTGTGAATACTTTTTACTGTAAATAATGAATTACCTTTTTATTTTCCTGAAATATATATTAATAATTATCAACGACGGAAGTACTCTGTGAGCTCGCTGGCGAGTTCGCGGCGTGTTCGAAAAATAATGAAAATGCTGCGAGCTTATAGGTTCACTGAGTGGCCTTAGAATAATAAATTTGGGTATTTTCTCAAGGCATGGAACATCAGATGTGAGATAGAATGTATGACAGTCTTATTCGATGAAATTTTCACCATACGCACAATTTTCACGTCATGATTTACGAACAACTTTGGAACTTGAAAAGTCAATTTTATCAACTAAAAAACTTCGTTTTTTAACCGAACGTTTTATTTTTGTAAATTCTAACAAAATCATCTTTCATCGAGGCTCCAGTGTAGAATATATCATGAAAGTGGTCTTAGAACAATAAATTTGGACATTTTTTAAGGCATGAAACGAGTTGTAAGGTCGAATATATATGATGGTCTAATTCAAAGAAATTTTCACCATAAGCACAATTTTCACGTTATTGTGATTCATGAACAACTTTGGGACTTGAAACTAAAACTTTATCAGCTTAGGAACTTTACTTTTCAACCAAACTTTGTATTTTTGAAAATTGCAACAAAATCATTTTGCATCGAGGTTCCAGTGTAGAACATACCATAAAACAAGTCTTAGAATGATAAATTTGGGTATTATACCAAGTTATGGAAGTGAATTGGGAGATCAAATGCATGATGTTACAATTCAAAGAAATTTTCACCATGCACACTATTTTCACATCATTGATGATTTATGAATAACTTAGGATCCTAAAACGTACTTTATTAACTTTGGAACCTAATTTTAAAATCAAACTTAACATTTTTCGAAATTTTAACTAGACCATTTTACATAGAGAGTTTGAAATGTAGAACATATGATAAAAATCGTCTTTGAATAATAAATTTGGGTCTTTTTCAAGGCATGGAACATGAATTGGGAGGTAAAATATAATGATGGTCACATTCCAGGAAATTTTCATCATGCTCACAATTTTCATGTTATTAATGATTTATGAATAACTTTGAAATCTAACTTGAACTTGATCAACTTTGAAACCTAATTTTCTAACTAAATTTTCTATGTTTGGAAATTTTTTCATAGCAAGGTTTTAGTGCAGAATATATGATAAATTGGGAGGTAAAACACTTGTTGGTTAAATTCAGAGAAATTTTTGCTTTGCAGCCAATTTTTACATCATTGATAATTAATGAATAATTTCGGAACTTGAAACCTCAAATTTATCAACTTTGGGACTTAATTTTCCAACCTAATATTATCTAACTTTGAAAACTCTACCAAGACCATCTTACATCGAGGTTCCAGTGTAGAACATCATCAAAGTGATCTTACAACGATAAATTCGGGTATTTCAAAGAAATTTTTGTCATGCACACAGTTTTTATGTTATTGATGATTCGTGAATAACTTAGGGAATTGATTAGAATTAGATTTTTCAAACAAACATGTTATTTTTAGAAATTCCAACTAGAGAAGTTCCAGTGTAGAATATACGCTGAAAATAAGTCTTGGAATAATAAATTTTTGTATTTTTCTGATGCACTGAAAGTAAATTTGGGAGGTCAAATACATAATGATCCAATTCAAAGAAATTTTCACCATGCAAACAATGTTCATATCATTGATGTTTCAGAAATAATGAGAATAATTTCATTCTTAATTTTTCCAATCATTCTTTCCAATTTTGTAACTTTTAACACATGACTATCTTACATCGAGGTTCCAGTGTATAACATATAGTAGAAGTGGTCTTCAAATAAAAAATTTGTGTACTTTTTCTAGGCATGGAACGTGAATTGGGAGGTAAAACACATGATGGTCCAATTCAAAGAAGAAAACATCATTTTCGAGTGCACATCGGCGGATTGCAAAGTCGTGCACGAATTCATCGGAGGTTACATTTTCCTCTCGATGAGGTCGAAAGAAGCAAACCAAACCCTCAACGAAGAAATGTTCCACAAATTGACCGGTGGTTGGGGCTCGGCTTCTATTTTCTAAATATTTTCCAACTTTTTTGTTCCCAATCATTTGCCATCCATATTTTATCTGCCATTGTAAATATAAACATAAATCATCACGATGAAAAATCGAGCGGTCAAAGTTACACGAGAATATTTTCTTGACTCTGTTTTTCATTTTTCAAAATTTTTTTTTTTCTTTTTTTTTTTTTTGAAAAGCTCGATATCCCAAGTGCCTGAATTTTGTACATAAATGAAATGAATTAGCGACGATTTTACCGTGTCAGGATTTTTATTTATTCTATATATATTTTATGTACATTTACGAATATTTTTAAATTAAATCCGTCGTTGCAATACAATACGAAAATTTTTACCATGCATACATTGATGATTCATGGATATAATCGAGTGCATGAATTTACAACGTTTTTGATTACTTTTTACAAGACTTTGTAACAGTATTTTTAGATTTATCGAAGGTAACGGAATTTGCAGTTGCATCGAAAAATTTTCCAAGTTTTTCCGAAACACGCACATTTTTTAATTCATTCTAGCTTCCATTCGTGCCTTTGAAATGAGAATAGAAAAAGAGTACAAGTGTCGATGAATTATTCATGTTTGCAATAAATGAACGTCAATTTATCGAATAATCAATATCGCAAAAGTATGTGGAATCAAATTTAGAGCGATTGAAAAAGGGTCCAAAAATTGGTCTATTTTTCGAGTTTCGTAATTTCATATTTTGAATAGAACGTGGAGTAGATTTCGCAATTTTTTACTTTAGTGTTTTCTTGGCTATAATCGAGGCCTAAAATTGTTTTCGAAAATTATTTATTGTGTAAATTATTTTTTTGAATGTGTACTATTGTAAGAATAGGAATAGAAAATCATTGACGAAATGAATTGATGTTATTTGTAAAATAGTAATTTTATGTGTAGGGATTTAGTGGAGTGGACAAAAATTTTGTTGTTTAAAAACACTTTTCATAACGTTTTTCATTTTTATACACAATTTGTTGGTAAGAACAAAACGAAATATTTGGAACAATTTAAAATCGTGAATTTTATGCGAACATTTCTGCAAGGGTCCTTCTTATTTTAATCTTATTTTTCAAGTTTCATTGTTTAACTGTAATGAAAAACAGTATGAAAAATACAAATAAAAAGAGGAGTTATTCAAATTTTTGATCCATTATTGTGTCAAATCGATTCATTCTAATTTATCAGCGAATGAAAAAAACCGACTGTGTAACCGCTTTTTGTTGTTTATAACAAATAATGTGTTACGTATTAACTTGGTAATAAACAACAAAATTTCGATCCCGCTCGACCTAATTATTTTACATAGAAAAGGTGCTGCATCGAACAGGATCGAAAAAGATAGCTGTTGTTTCGACGAATCATTCTCGTGGAGCTCGCAATTTTTTACCAAAAATATCAACATTTGCAACCTAACAAATTACAAATAAGTACGACTATATTGTAGTTTACGTAGGATTATATCGCAAACGTGATTTTCAAAAATATACGAATTGTTATTAAAAATGAAATACAAATTGTTATGGTGGGTTCCACGAGATAATAATATTATCTATGTATAAAATATTATACTTTAATCGTTATATAGTATTATATTATAACGCGATATGAGTTATTATAAATGAATGTATATGTAACCAAAAATTATAGTTTTGTATATTAATAGAGTATAATGTCGAGAATACAATAATTATTAACGAAAATCCTTGTTTTTTTTAACCTTATCTTTGTCTTTTTTTGGAAGTGAATTTGGTGTGTGAAATTCTGTGAATTTAAAATTTCAAAGTTTCTCCTGATTTTCAACTTTTCAAAAATCTTTTCTGTAATTTAGATCTACTCTCTATCTACACGAATTTCGTTGCAGATGATGACGGAAAAAAATGGGCTGAAGGAAAAATTCGAGTCACATCGAAAAAATGTCACAAAATTTATTTCTCTTTTGTTTTTTGTTATTCTTTAATTATGGTTACGTTCACCTGAAATAGACTTTTCACCCGGCTACAAATTATATCGCGAATTTCCAAAAACACACCCAAAATTCTAGTGCGAAAGGAAATTTTAGGATTCATCTAAATGGGAAATTGTTCGATCATGATAAAGGTGATGAAAAAATTTTTATTAATCATACAATTTATTACGAATATTGTAATTTTTGTATAACAATTATCTTACTGAAGTGATTTTGAAATGGATACCTTTTTGGATTAAAATCAGTTTTAGTTCGCCTGTGAATGACGCTTTTCACAAGTACACATTTCAAATGAAGAAATTGTGGAATGACCATGCGACTTGGCCCTCGAAATTCCGAAGTTCATGCTCTTCAGCAACGAGGATTTCTCATCGGAAAAAAAATTGGACAGGTTACTATTTTATAAATGAAAAAAATATTTTCTGCAAGTGTCAATTATTTTATTTCACTCTAAAAAACGATACACTTACAAAAACGTGTTTATGTAGAAATTTGTGTTTTCCTTAATTAATTCACCATAGAAAAATTAGTCGAGTTCACGTTTTATGAATAAATTGTTGCTCGTTGCTGACAGGGTTCTTATGCCTCGGTGCACATCGCCGAATTAATGGACGGTCCAAATTCCAGGAGAATGCGACTCGCCTGCAAAATTTTTGACAAGGAAAAAGCCCCTCGCGATTTTCTCGGCAAATTTTTCCCCCGCGAGCTCGAAATACTGACGAAAATTGAAAATCCGAATATTATCCAAGTACGTGAAAAAACTTTATAAATATTTGAAAAACAAAGTGTCTTAACAAATTTAAAAACTCGAGGATTTTTTAAGTCTTCAAAACGAAATTCTAGAATTTCGAAAGTAGTATACTTTCATATTCCAAATTTAAATAATTTATGTCAATAACCATTCAAATGGTTAAATTTGAAAACCATTGATTTGTAAATAAACAAAAATTTCTTCAATATACTCAAAACTCTTTTACGCCGATTAATAATTTGTAAAAATTTATACTTAGCGCAAAATTTTTGAATTGAAGCAATTTTTGTGTTTTTTGGAGTACAAAAAAAAGTGGGTCGATGTAATTTTAGGTGCATAGTATTTTGCAACGTGGCCCCCGCGTTTTCATCTTCATGCGTTATGCCGACAACGGCGATCTTTTGGATTTTGTAAAACAGCACGGTGCCATTCCGGAACAACAATCCAAACTTTGGTTTCGTCAAATGCTTTCAGGCCTGAAATACTTGCACGGCAAAAATATTGCACATCGAGATCTCAAGTGCGAAAATATTTTACTGTCGCGGAGGTTCAACGTGAAACTCGCTGGTAAATTCAGTTTTAGAAAAAATAAATGTAGAGATGTTGGACTTTTTAGGATTGAATCGAACGAAATTTTCAGCAAAGCTGAAAAAGAAAAGTTTTTTCCTGAAACTATGTGACTGACCTGAAAAAATCAGGGTAAACATGGAAAAATTGTAGAAGGCTAGACTGAAAAACTTTAAGTTTTTGTTCTCTTAAAAAGCGCAAAACTAATAATCTTATTAGAAGAAGTTAGTAAATTCTTCGGTCTTTGAAAAATAATATTTGATAGTTAAACAATTGTAAAAAAGTGTGAATCATCGCAATTTGAAATTCAATAATCAGACTTTAAATATGCCTGTTTGAATTTTAATTGGAGAAGAAAATGGATAAATAATGATCTCTCGTATTTTTGTTTTTTTTTTTTATAACTCCAAATTCTAGAATTCTTTTTTACTTGAAATACTCAGGGTCATCTTCAACTCTAAGAGCTTGGAAACATGGAAAATTGCGAACCCTGGAGTAGGAAGATAAGACTGAAAATGTTGTTTTTTTTTTATGTAAAGGAGGGTAAAACTTCAAATTCTATAGGAATTCAGTAATTTTTTTTCATCTTTGATAATTAACATTCTAGACTCAAATCAGTGAACGGATCGAATAATCGGTCGAGACGCGTGACCCCCCGCAGCAGTAGGAAGAATGGTTAGAGAAACTGCATGAAAGCGCAAGGATTAGATTCGGATCGCTCCGCGGGTCGAATTTTTCAACTGGCTGTTACTTTGCTTGTTATCATCCGATTTAGTTAATTTTTACTTCAAAATGCTCATAATACTTCAGTGCTTCCGTAAAGTTTAGTTGCGTTTCGATATGTTTGTTTATTTAAAAGTGATCGATAAAAAAAGGAGAGGTAATTTGGAATTAGAAATTTATACTTTTAATTGTTCTACTTGTAGGTAAATAAAAACAGACTGATATTTTATCATAAAAAATAAGAAAATTCGGGAAAGTTTGTGCTACTTGCAAAAACGGGATAACTGAACAAACGCCTAGTTTCGAGCATAGATACAAAATAGGTAATATTGGGCTCGTAGAATGAATGTATTTGCGAGCTCACGGTTTCGTAATTTTTATGGCAAAAAACAAACCGTTAATTTACTAAACCGTTAATAAACTAAACAAGCAAAGTAACAGACAGTTGCAAAAGATGAAAAATTCGACCCGCGGAGCGATCCGAATCTAATCCTTGGGCTTTCATGCAGTTTCTCTAACCATTCTTCCTACTGCTGTGGGGGGTCACGCGTCTCTACCGATTATTCGATTCGTTCACTGTAATAGTAGTAATATTACGACTATTAATAAATGTGAATCTTGAGATTTTTGAATTCGATCAATTATAAATTTTATTGATGTTCAAATTTCATACAGAAGGAAATCGATGACTAGATTTTACGAATAATTTGGTATGATTTATTTTAATAAGTACGCCCTTAAATTTTAACATCTTTCTATGTCTATAAATGTCCATGGTTTTCCTTAACTCTGAACAAAAAGTGAAGCTTTTTGAAAAAATTCAGCCATTATCGAGTTTAAGGGTAAGGTGAAAAATTTTAAGTTCCCCCAAGTCTTAGAGTTATATTAAAATATCGCTGGTTCTTTTTCCGAAGAGAGCGTATAACTGATAAATTTACTGGAAAAATTTGGCAAATTTTTCAGTTGCTGCTAAGAAACATTTAAAAAGTCAGGCTACTGTAAAAAAATCTGTATCATCACTATTCAGTGAACTGTAAATTCTACTGTTCAGATTTACATAAAGAAAGAAATCGATAACTTTTGAACTATCACATGATTTTATTACAATTTTTGTTTTCGGTTATTTTACGATTTCGAATTCTGGTGTCCTTTTGTTCCTGTAAATTTTCAGGGTTACCTTCAACCCTAAAAATGTGAAAAAAATGAAAAATTGTAGGTTTATCCTGAAGTGGGAAATCCAGCTCAATAATTTTTTAGTTTTTTTCCTCATCAAAGTGAAAACCTGCTGATTTAATGAGAACTATTGGTAATAGTTGATAAGAACCATTGAAAATTAAAAATCTGATGTTGATGAATCTGACACATCACATATAGGGATCCAATGAACTGTACATTTCACTGTTCATATGATAAAAAACTTATTTTTTTGATTTTATAAATATTTCAAATTCTACAATAATTTCCTCAACCCCATCAGAATTATCACTTTTCCCTCAGCTATGGATTAATTTTCATAAAATCACAGATTTTGGATTCGCGAGATATTGCGCTAACGAGCAAGGTCGTCGCGTCTTAAGTCGAACGTACTGTGGTTCTGCAGCTTATGCTGCACCTGAAGTTGTCGCAGGAACCCCATACAATCCGAAACTGGCAGACGTTTGGTCTTTGGGGATCATTCTTTTTATCATGCTGAACGAAACCATGCCTTTCGAGGATAAAAATCTGATGCAGCTTCTGAAAAATCAAGTCAACAAAAGGTCTGCTTCTGAAACACCATCCTGCAAGATCCTAACAATAAACTTGAATTTTCTGATGACCTGAAGTAAACTTATGAAATTTTTGTAAAGTATTCCAGACAATCATTTGAAAAATTTCTTTTTGAGAGGGAAATAGTAGGTTTAAAACGATAACTAGAGATTCAAATCCCGAATCATGAGGCCTGATAAAGCATCATATTTTCCATCATGTCATACAAAAAGGTGGTCGTTTTGCTCGGAAGTTAGCAAAGTAGTTTCTTCGTTAGTCAAAGATCTGGTGCAACGTATCCTGGAGCCTGACATAACCTTGAGGTTGACCTTGGACAGAGTCCTCGCTCATGACTGGGTGCGCTTGAAAAAAAGCAGCAATCATACCTCGACTTCAGAAAGACTCGTACATTCAGCACCCCAAAGTCATCAACAAGTACGAATTTGCTATTGAATCATTATTGAATTGTTGAACATCAGTATAATAATTTTCAATGATTCCTTTTTCCCAACCCAACAAAACATGCAACTACATTTGCATTCAGGTAAAACGTCAAGATGGATGTGGTAAGCCAAAACCAGAAACTAATATGAAAATTACCGAAACAGCGCCAGAAATGACTCGTATGAACAACTTCAAATCCAAAATGGCAAAGCTTGGCATATGTTTCAACAAAGAACGCGAGTTTCACCGCAAAAACCCCACGGATTTGAATTTTACGTCCATCAATTTTAATTGACAGTTGAACAATGGAAATGCAGTCTTCAAAAGTGTGACCCACAAAAGTTATTGTTAATTTGGAAAACTTCAATTGATAACACAGGCAAATCATTATACAAGATTGTCTTTATTTATGAATGTTCATTGTGTTTCTTTACAAAAGTTCTTGAAATTGTTAATGAATATGTTTGTTCCTTCGAAACGTTGTTCATAGTGCTACCTTTGGTCTGACCGAATTTTATTCCAGAAGATGGCATATTCTTAAGACGTGGAATTACCGGTCGCAGTCCTCATGGAAGAAAAAGTCTATACCGTCTATTAACTTGCTGATTTGCGATTGTAAACAATAAATATGTTAAACATGATCGGATTCCGTTACTGATTTCCTGTCATGAACGTGTATTATATGTATATTATAAAATATTTGACTTTTGGTATATGATTACATTGTATACAACGAAATTTGGTTTTTTGAAAAAGGCCTGAATGAAAGTAATGGTTACTTAAGACATCTTGAATCGAACTACCGAAAGATTTTTGTGAACTAAACTCATTTTGTTGATTTACCTACTAAATTTGATCCTTGTCAGGATCTTATGAGGATCGAACTCTTTCTTGTAAGATTTTCGATTTTTTCTAAGGGCCTTATAACCCTAGTAATTTTAATCCTTTCGAAAACCTTATAAGAAAATACAATTTCTTACAAGAACACAATTTCTTATAAGGTGCGCCTTAAAAAAACCTTATAAGAAACTAAAATTTCTTATAAGTAATTCACCGAAAAAATTTTATAAGTTTTTTTTTCTTATAAAATTTTATCAAATACATTCTTATAAGAAATTTCAGTTTCTTGTAAGGTTTTTATAAGGTCACCTTATAAGAAATCGAATTCTGATAAGGTTTCGTAAGGCGCGCCATATAATAAATTAAATTCGTGTAAGAAATTTAATTGTCCCATAAGGTTTTTATAAGGTTTAAAATTACTAGGGAAGAATTCTAATTTCTTTCAAGGATCAAGTTGATTGGGTGATTTGCGATTCAACAAATTAAATGATAAATTAGGCGATTCTCAAATTAATTTCGATTACCAGTTCAGACCCTAAAATTTTGGCTTTTTATAAAGTTTTTATAAAACTCCTTGTATAAATTTTGGATATTTTTTATAAAATTCCGGTTTTTTATAAAGTCACTTTATGAAATCTTTATAAAATAACGGCATTTTTATAAAATGGATTTTAAAATCTAATACTTTATAAAAATTCTGTCTTTTTATAAAGATTTTAGAAAGTCTTTACAAAGTGACTTTATAAAACATTGCTCTTTTTATAAAGATTTTAGAAAGTCTTTACAAAGTGACTTTATAAAACATTGCTCTTTTTATAAAGTGACAATAAAAAAAGCGGAATTTTATAATAAATATTGAAATTTTATAAGGAATGTTATAAAAACTTTATAAAAACCTAAATTACTAGAGGGGAGCCCTACCGTACTAGCCTATACCATATTATAATATAACATGGAAATTTTGTTTTTCTTATTTCTCAGACTATCTGCAAAAACATCCTTTTTAAAAATAAATCGAACTACTTTTTTTTAATTTATTTTAAATTACTGAAATGGAGACTCCTCGAATATATAGCACCAAGACGTGAAAGCTCTGCTTCCAGAATCAAATTAGAGATCTTGAATAATGGTTTATTACTAGGGAAAGTTAAACAATTTCAATCATTCAATTTGTTTAATTGCAGAATTTTTTGAAAAATCTTATTAAAAATGAAATTTAAAAAAATAATACAATTTGATTTATAACAATAAATAAATATTATTCTAAATTTTATTAATAATAAAAAAAATTTACGTTTTCGAAAAGTAGACATACAATGCTACGTTATACTGGCGAGTTTTTAATCTGATTATTGCTGGTTTTTGATGGGTATAATTTTACGAATTTCAAATTTTCAAGAAATGAGTACTCCAAATACAAAATAAAAAAAAGAAAAGCATAAAAATCACGGATATTTATTGATATAGAAAGGAAAAAAATTATTTAAAGAAAGTCTCAATAAAGAAATAGCAGTCCGTATTTAGTGAGTACCCAGTATACACATTATTTGAAATTTGATCCCTAAATTCTGGATCACCCAGTATATACCGAAACCTAACCTAACCTGACCTAACCACAGATACAAAATGGCGTAGAAATCGAAGTTGATGTGTCAAAAATTTACATTTTTTTCTCAAAATACTATAATAACTTTGTTTATTTTTATTTTTTCGTCGTAATAATAGTGAATTTTCTTCACCCGATCTATTCTACAAAAATGGATTCACAAAAAATATTAGCCGCCAGGAAAAAGGTATTATTTACATCTGTCAATTTATAATAATCCAAACATATTTTTTTGTTTTCATTAATATTTTTCATATTTTAATGCATGATTAGGCAAAGTTTAACTATTTACATTTAAACGCATTTTTCGTCAGCTTTTCATTAGAGTGATTGTCTTTTTGCACAAGAATAGTCATTTTGTTGACATGTCAATTTGTTTTTCAGTTGAAGGAATATCAAAGGACGAAGAAAGAAAATTTGCAGGAAAATTGCGTAAATCATCAAAATGAGCAATCTGAGAAAAATCCAGTAAGTTTTTGTGTATCCTTTTTGCTGTCAATAATTATAATATGTTTTATGAAAGTGGAATTGGATTGTTTATTTTTGTCTGAAAAAAAAAAACAAATTCGATTATTATTAGTGACATCCGTATTTATTTCTGTAATCAAAAACTCGAATCATAAAGAAAAATAATTTTTTTAGAATAACGTGTCTATTGAATAACATTAATTTTCAACGTACTTAATTCTAGTATTCACAATTCGTCCAGCTTTTATATGATTATAATATATTTAAAATTATGCAAGAGTTGAAAAATTTTTTGAATACTGTTATTCAATGCATAATGGAATATTATTTTTTCAAATTTTATATTCAATTATTCATATGTATTGAAATTGTATGTAGTTTATTTATTTATAGTATATTTTGTAACAGGCACGGATGTGCGAATTTGGCGAAACGGGGAAATTACGGTCCAAGGCGAAGCCGAGGACTGTAGTCCGTTTTGCCTATGAGCACATCCGTGCCTGTTAAAAACGATATTTTATGTACCCAGGGCATAGAAAACGCGTTTAGAGATCTCGAGCTGGCATAGAAACGCGTTTTCTATGCCAGAGGTACATAAAATTATTTTCATTCATTTCATGATTACAAGTCAAATATTTATTGCAATAGATAACAATGTTTTCTATTTGTTTGATTTAGTATTATTTTTACAATTATGATATATTTTTGTATAATTAGACTGTTTTTTATATTTTATATTATTTTAAGAGTGTAAGCAACAAAATGTTTATTAATACTCTTATCATTATATTTGACTTATTCTTTTGTACCGAAGATCTTAAATAATTCAGTAATTTTTATATCTATTACTTTTATTTATTAAAATTGACTGAACTTTTATATAATTATATAAAACATTACATTAATTACATGAATTGATTACATTAATCAGTTCACAATAATATATTCATCAAACTTTTTCAAGATTATAGTATTTAAAAATTATACAATGTTTTGGCATTATTTTGTAATAAATTAATTTATGTATCATTGGAGAGTGAAAAATATATTATATCAAACTTGTTATTGGATATAAAATAAAATGAAATTTTATTTAGTCTGGAAATATATTTATTTATACAAATTATTGTGATTCATTTAATATATTCTATTTGTTTAATTGTGCAATATTATTACAATTATAATAATATGTTTTTTTTAAATTTTAAAGTATCTCTTTATTTTATATTACATATTTCAAAAGTATGAACAACAATATTTTTATAGGTTATGATATTGTTATATTTCATTTATTCCTGTACAAAATATCTTAAAAAATTAAGTTTATAAGGCTCACTATTTTACATCAAATAATTTTTATATCCATTCTTACATTCATCAAGCTTTTATATAATTATAGTACATTGAAAATTATGAAATAATTTAAAAAATTTCTAATACTGCTAATTAATACATATTTTGAGAATGAAATATAAATTATGTAAAACTTTATATTGAACATATTACATACACTTGAATTACATTATGTAGCCGGAAAAAATGTTTATTTGTATAAGTTATTCTAATACATTAAAAGACAACAAATTAAATATTTATTACAATAAGTAACATTTATTGTATCCTATTTTTTAATTTCACAATAAACCGACAGTCATGATAAATGATAATATATGTTTGTATAGTTTAACTGTATTGATATATATTTTATGATATTTAAAAACTATAAGCAACAAAATTTTTATTTTCATTTTTTGCTTATTCCTGTATAAAGCATCTAGAAAGTTTTACTTAATTAGATTCACTTTTCTTCCTCGTATAGTTTTTATATCCATTTATTATATTCATCAATTCATAAAATTCTTCAATATTCAACAAGTATTTATATAATTATAGTATATATTGAAAACTATGAAATAACTTTGAAAATTATTTTTCGATACTATTAATACGTAATTCTATAATTAAATATAAATTACATACAACTTCTTATTGGATATAGTGCATGTATTAAAATTGTATAAAGTCTAAGAATATATTTATTCGTGTAAATTTTTTGGATCAATTTAATTTTAACAGGCCAAACAATTTTTATGATGAATTAAATCTAACGAATTCTATTCGTTGAATTGCACAATATTTTTATAATTATAATAATGTATGTTTTTTTAATTAAATATTATTTGAAGTGCAGAATCAACAAAATTTTATAAATAATCGTATTATTATCTTGTGCTTATTTCCGTATAAAACATCTCAAAAAATGTAGTCAATTAAGTTTACTATTTTACATCATAATTCATTATTTTTTCACCCTAATTAAATTGTTAACTATCAGATGTTATTCATTTGAATCTATTCTCTGTTAAAAATTTTCTTTGATACCCTAAACATGTTCGGAATATTTTTCCAGGATCGACCTATAAACATTCAAAAAAATGGGGATGCTTCCTCAATTTCCAACAATCATGAAAATTCACCGAAAACGTCCCCAGAGCAAAACGTTTTCCCAAATCCACAAGAAATTCCGAAAGCAAACAATCAAGATTTAATTTTTTTGGAGGATGATTCAAAAATTTATAACTTTGAGAAAAACCAAAAATCTGTTTACGACAATGAAGATATCAGCAACTTGAAGATGGAAAATGATGAAATTTTCCTTACCAATGAAAATGAGCCGAAATCACAAGATTTTACATTGATTGAAGAAAATTTTGAAAAACATAAAAATCAGGTTTCGCAGATGTTATCTTCTGTTGAAAATGTTGTGAATGATGAGAATGATTTCAAAGATTTAATGCCAATTTCAAACCAAATAGAAATTCCAAGGAGTAGTTGCAGTTTTGAAGAGGAGAAAATTGAGGGGGGAAAATTGGAAAATCAAGCTACTTTATATGTAAGTGAATTTTATATATATATATGTTTTTATTTTGGTTGAATATTTTGTATTTAATCTCAATTTAAGATGCCTAATTTGGGGGTTGTTAAATGGAAAGTTTTTCAATGAAAATCTTATGACATTTTTCTATTCTATACATTTTTTCAAATTTACAACAACAAATTCTTTTTCTAACAAAATATTTTTTTATTCTCATGGACCTTGTGATAAACAAATTGACCTGGCTGTGTTCAAAGTTGTTATAAAATAGAAAACAAATACAAAAAAATATCAAAATTTACCTTTCCATTCAACTGAATTAAGAAAAAAACTAATTTTTGTAATTCGCAATTAATCAATTTTTCTTTTTTTCACAGAATACACAAATTTCTTTACTAGAATCATCTCTTTCTGAAAAAACCCAAAAATGTGAAAATCTCCAAAAAGAAGTGGAAAGTTTGCGCGAACAATTACAACTTCACGCCCACACAACAAATATTTTGGTTGCGGAAAAAGCCCAATTGATTTCAAATTTAAACCAAAATAATACAACTATTCAGCAAAAGACAGGTATTTATTTTATCATAATTATTCAAAAACTTCCTGAACTTCATAATAATTACATTTTCTCATCTAAAATTTACGTTTCTTTCGACAGATGAAATTTCAGAAGTCTCGGAAAGGCTCAAGCATTACCAAAGTCGAAACTTAGAACTGGAAAAAGAACTTTTGTTTGTCAGAAAAAATAACGATGATGTGCAAAAAGTTTGCCAACAATTGCAAAAAAGTTTCGACAGCGTTTCGAATGAAAATTCCGAATTAAGGTTACTCAGGAAAAAATCAATAAACAGTTTAATATGGATTCGACAAACGAAATTTCCTAATGTGAATTTTGATATTTTTGCAGAAAAGTGAAAGATGATTTGGAATTGGAGACATCGGAATTGAAACAAAAATTGAGCTTGAAAAATACGGAAACGATTCATTTACAAAAAGAATTCCAAGAAAAATCATCATTGTTAGCATTGAGCGAGTTGAAAATTCAACAGGTATTTTTTTAGTTCATTTAATTTGCAATGAAATGAGCAAATTGATTCAGAAACAATTTATAGAGAAAAAATTACAATTTTAAATTTCTTGAGCTTTAATTTTCTAAATTTTCTAACGTTTGATAGAATCTACAAAATTTTTATGTGTAATTTTTGCAGTTAACAAATTCAGTTCAAGGACCTGAAATTTTAACGAATCAACAAAATTCGAATTGTTTGTACGAGCAACAAATAACGCAACTGAAGGAGACAATTAAAAGTTTGGGAGAAGAAAAAGATGAAGCTAATAAACAATATCAATGTTACCTTCAACAATTGGACGAAAAGCATTCGAAAGTTAGCAGCGAGGTATGGAAAATATAATTTCATGAATTTTCAGAGTTTTCTAAAATTAGAGTCATTTTTGTTGATTTTACGAAACTGTAAGCTTAAATAATATTCCTTATTCTCTTTTGAAAATATCTAGAATAAATTTTGCTAGAGTATCTCTAGTTATTTTTGTACATTTTCTCAAATGTTTGGTCAGTATTCGTTTTCGATGATTTGGAAAAACATAGCAGTATGAAGTTTATAAATTTTTAAAAATTTTTCTTCAAATTACGCATTTCTGTAATACGATTTTCGAATTCATGACTCAGAAAGTCTTTTTAAAATGTTCGTTTCTATTTAAAATAGTGAAAAGAATATATATTTATGTAGAAACAATAATAATAATAATTCAATATATTCAATTATTGTAATTAAGATTCGATTAAATACAATAAATAAATTTTCGAATATTGAATCACGAATTATTTTAAAACAAGAAAGATATTTAATTTCATTTTAATAAATTGATATAATATCTGTCAATTTGTTAATAAGTTATAATTGATTTTTTTACTATCATTATATTTGAATATTATTAATATTATTTTTAGTTTTTGATTTATGAATTTTGTATTATATTTAAACGCTTTTTCATTTTTTTATTCGCAATAATTCACTTTTATCATTCATTTTATTTTAATTAGTTTAACAGTCTCATGAATATAAAATAGACTGGAATGACTCTATTAAACTTGATATGTGTAACTGGTGCCAGTGAAATAACAAAACAAGAAATGAGAAACTTGAATATTTGAAATTTTAGCATAACGTATTTTATAAATACATACTTTGTGATCAATATATCATTTTGTCAATTAATATTTGCAATCAATCTATCAATTCATATAATACTTATAATATTTTATTGTATGTAAATATAAAATTTTAACATATATTATGTATAATAAAAAATATATGTATTATTATGTATAATATATATAATTGTATGAAATATATGATCATGAATAATTTATTATTATACATGTATTACTTATATGCATTATATCGTTTATATGATAATATTATATACGTAATATTTTACAACAGAATATTGCAATAATATTTATAATAATTTTATCAATTTTATAATCATTTTTTCTATAATTTATCAATATATGTTTTGTCAAAACATTTTTTTCCTATGTATTACATGATAATATAGTCATATTTTTTATTTCTAACAGCTGAGCTCCGCTCTAAAAAAAATCGAGGAATTCGAAAACCGGGAGGAAAGTTACATTCAGCGTTTATCCGATATGGAACAAATGCTGCAAAAAGAAAGAGAAAAAGCGGTGTCTCCTCAATCTCTTCAAGAGCATCAACAACGAATCGAAATGTTGACGAAGAACATCGACAACTTAGTTCTTCAACAAGAATCAATGCAAATATCTCTCAACGAAAAAGTAATTTTTTCTCCTATATTTTTCAAGACTTTTTGAATAAATTTATACTTGATTGATCTGGAATTCGTTACGTTGAGATATTAATTATTTATTTACTTTTTTATTGCTTCAGGATGCAGAAATAGAAACGCTGAAGAAAGATTTGCAAGAAGTTTCGGAATCTGAAAAAGAAGATATCGACGCTTCAAAACTTCTTTTTGCTCTGGAAAGCGAACAGCAAGGCGCTGCCCGAGCAGTTTCGCAAAATCAGCAATTGAAGTTGCAATTGAATGAAATGCACGATGCTTTTGTGTCTTTAGTGAGTGTTTTGTTAGGGATTTTTATAGAAAATTATTTGGCATTTATTTTTCTTCAAAAGAAAAGTCACAAGTTGGACATCAAAATTATGAAACCTTTTTTAAATAAGGAGTTTTGTTTTTCAAGTTCTGATATTTATTGATCAGAAAGTTAAGAACGTGAAAATTTTCAGAGCAACGACAAATTGGAGTTGACAGAGCAACTTCAAGCCGAGCGAGGAATTGGGAAAAAATTGAACGCAATGTTGAACAAAGTCGAAGAGGAATTGGAGGAAGTCAAAGCAAAATTGGCAGAACAAGAAAACAAACTTTCGGAGCATGAGAAAAAAGAATTCGAAACAGCTTTAATCACGGATCAAATGCAACATTATCAAGCGCAGTCTCATCATACAAACGTGATTCAACATGAACTCAAACAGTCTTTGGTAAACTTATTGAATGTTTCTGCACTTGGAGATTTGTAAATGCAATAAATAATGAAATGAAAATTTTTTACAGAGTCGAATCGAAGCACTGGAAAAAGAAAACAAGCGTTTGAAAGAAACGATAAACTTGCAATCCAAAACAATGATCACGTTGGAAGATCCAGCACCGGAAAACCAAGACCAACAAATTTCGGAAAACGAAATTCAAGAAAATGTAGATACCCCGAAATTGGAAAGAGCCAGGAAAATTTCCACGGAAACGCAAACTTCGTTACAAACCGAAGACGAAAATTTTAACATTCCGGAACCTCTGAGGAAATTGGAGGAAAAATTTAAAAACACGATGGAACAAGTCGCGGAATTGACGGACGAAAAGCAAAAACTCGAACATCTTGTAATGCAGCTTCAAGGAGAAACTGAAACTATAGGTAATTTATGAAAAATATACAAAATTTAGGGAGTTTTTTATTTCTTAGGAATTTTGATGATCATTGATCAGTATTTATTCTGATTTGAATTGGAATTTTTTTAGGAGAATATGTGACGTTGTACCAAAATCAACGGTTAGTTCTGCATAACAAAGCGAAGGAAAAGGACGATATTTGTCAACAGTTGTATGAACAACGGGATCAGCAACAAGAACAATTGCACAAATTGAAGATACTTGTTACGGATTTGCTGCGTTCTAGGAAAATTTCGAGCTCGGATGGCGTTCAAACAGAAGGAAGTGAGGCAGAAAACAAAGAAGGTATTTATGAAATATTTTTGTGTACGTTGGGTTCAGTGGGAACTTTGAATTGAAACAATTTTTTTTTCGAAGAACAATCTCTTGGAAATCATGCTCAACCCAAAGAAAAATCTGTTGCAAACAGCATTCAAGAGAACGACTCGACAGCTTCTCAAATTCTCGATCTTTTGACAGAAATCAAAGATTGCAACGATTCCTACAACTTTTCTTCTAATTTTAGCCAGTGTCCTTGTTGCTCCGGGAAACTCATCACAGTTTAGCAATTTTCTTGTCGCGCTTTTGCCCTTTCACCTAAAATCTTGGCCTTGTAAATTACACATCGTCAGTCTACTTTTAATTGTAAGTCAGAATTTCCTCGATATTTTTTTACATATGTATTCATATTGTAGTTTTACAAAAAAGAATAAGGAAATTGTAAAAAAGGATGAAAATCTATATAGAATTGTACAGTTGGGTAAAATTGGAACTATCATGGTTATATTTATACAGTGGGGTATGCATTTTGGAAGTAAAATCTGAAAGTGTGCAATGTTTGGCAATAGTTGATTTGTAAAATCGACATTCTATCACAGAAATTTCCAATTTCAAATATTGAATCTTTGAGATTTTACTGCATGCAATGGTTTCATTTAATACATTTGTAAAATTATTTGTCTGAAAAAAAAAGGAAATTCCTGAAACATTTTTTCGTTTTAATAACTTATAAATAACTCAAATTTTGGAGCTTGAATAAGCAAATACATTTAATTTCAAAGTTCGAATTTTTTCATACATGTTTAAATTATATAAGCTCTTATTAAAAAAATGTATTTTGTCCCTGGCTAACATGTAGTGAATGTACCTACTAATTATAAGAAGAATATTTTTCGGAAGTTTTGAATGGAATGTTTGTTTATCAGAAAAAGTATGTTGAATGGGCTTGGAGAATTTCTAGTTTTATAGTATTTATAGTGCTTTTCGGTACTCGAAACGAGTGGGTCATGTGATTTTTTGCAATTTAGATACTGGCCAAATTTTCATGAAAATCAATAGAATCAAAATCTTTTGAGTGTTGATCACTTCAGTGAAAAATTCTAAAAATAATTTTGTGGTTTTTTCGAATTACCGAAAATATTTTGAAGAATTTTGCGCCATGATATGGTTCAATTCCAAAATTGGAAACATTTGGTTTTTGATATTAAATATAATGTTAGAAAATTTTGGGCTCGAATGTATGAAATGGAAAAAAAAAGGTTAGCAATCAAAATCAAACACATTGAAAATGGATGATCATTTACTAAATTATTTTTCCGTAGTTATTTGACTTAAATCGCGACGGTTTTTTACGTTGGATCGAATGTGTATCTACACTTGAATTACTATTTTAGTTTAAGGATGTTATGTTTATTTCACTTATATCTTTAAAAATGTTTACGATAATGTACAAAACTCCGGTGTATCATATTGTTGAATAAAAAGCCATTTGCAGTATAATTTAAATTCTTTTCATTTATTTAATATTTTGAATAAAAATGTTCAAACTTCTGATGGCATCAAAAAAAAAATTAGTTAATTAAACGAAATAAATCGGTAATTAGCTTATTTACAAACTATATTAGTAGGTTAAAACTACTCGCTTAGTTAGAGTTAATAGTAATTTCTACTATATTTCTTTTTGAAATTGCTTATGATCTCCATTGAATTGGTAAAACATTTTACTTGGAACTATGGACTTGAATTTTTCGATCCTAAAATTCAAGTGGTTATAAAAATGTGATTTCGTATTTTTGAAAGTCAATTCTGTTCTTTGTATAGTTCGAATGGCTAATTTTTGAGAGCCTGCAAAAAGTAATTGGTTATTTATAATAGTTATAGAAAAAAGTTTTTAAGTTAGTAGTACTTACTAGCAATAGTCAGACCAACTGGTACTAATTAGCTTACATCATCCAACACAATAAAAAATTTACTAAACATTTTTTGGCGAGCAGAATACTTTTTTCAACTACTTTTCAGTTAGTTGGATTATTTTTCACGATTATGACAGAATTTTAGCAGCTCACAGTTTTTATAATTTTGATATTTTAGACGGTTCTTCTGCACAATTACGACAGTTTTATGACAGTTCAAAAAATTTCTATATTTCTGAAAGTATTAAGATTAAATGAAAATAAAATCTAAAAGAACTTTTTTAAACCACTGTCAAAACTTACAGATGGTTTTTTTTTCTTTTCTATATTCATCTTTTTTATTCTTTAGTTATTTCAGCTACTTATAATAATTGCAGAAAAAAGTTTCTAAGCTAGTGGTACTAACTAGCAATAGTCAGAAAAAAAAAAAAAAAAAAAACAACTAACCAAAATCAACTAACGCAGATTATCAAATTCAGTAAACATTTTTTGTTAAGCAGAATATTTGTTTTCAAACTAATGTTCAGTTAACTAGACTATTTATTCATGTTTTACATTTTTTACGATTGTGACAGAATTTTAGCAGTTCAAATTTTTTTACAGTTTGGACATTTTTGATATTTTAAACAGTTCATCTGCAAAATCACAACAGTTTTTTGACAGTTCAAAAAATATTCACATTAATTTTGACAGTGTTAACAATTAATAAAAGCATAATCCACCAGAACTTTTTTAACTCACTGTCAAAACTTAAGGATTGTTTTTTTTCCTTTCTCTATTTTTCATTCTTTTTCATTAGTTATTCCAGCTACTTATAATGATCACAGAAAAAATTTTCTAAGCTCATGGTACTAACTAGCAATAGTCGGACCAAAAAAAAAACAAATTAACTAAAATCAACTACAGCAGGTTATCAAATGAACAAATTAGTTTTTGTCAAGCAAAATATTTGCTTTCAAACTAATCTCCAATTACATGGACTATTTTTTCATTTTTTTACGATTGTAACATAATTTTAGCAGTTTGTAGTTTTTTACAGTTTACTAAACAGTTTTGATATATTCAGCAATTAATATTAAACTATATTATTTTACATTTTGTCAAAAATATATTAAATATTTTCGAAAGTTTATAGTCATCACAATTTTGATATTTTAGACGCTTCTTTTGCACGATTGTGCACAATAGCGACAGTTTTTTCAAATAGTTAAAAAAATTTCTATAATTTCGACAGTACCAACATTTCATGAATATAAAATCTACGAAAACTTCTTCAAACCATTGTCAAAACTGTTCAAGATTGTTTTTTTTTTCTTTCGAAACTTGAAAAATCCACAACTGTCTTCAAAAATGACGACACGCCTGACATTTAACGCTATTCTTTGGACAATTTTCAACTTTTGCGGCGTCACTTTACGTTACATAAATCAACGTATCGTTGATTCATCATTGACGATCAATTCTATTCGAATCCTTCCCGAAAAAAAACGCGGAAAAAGAATCGATCTTTTTCGAAAGAAGCTTTCTTTTTTCACCCGGGTCGTTTCTTTTTACCATGAACCGAAGGTCTTCACATTTTTCATGTTTTTGCCGATGACACTGTTTTTTTCGCTGACGACGTGCCGGGAATATCGGTTATTGTAATGAGCACTCGCGGTGTTCTATTCAAACATCACTCGCTCCGCGACTAATTAGACCTCGCGTTAGTTGCGAGTGGTCTTCTTATTATTTTTTTTTTATTCGTGAGTGTAACAAATCGTTACTTTGTTTCGCACCTAATGACATATCTAAGAGCAGTAGCGAGAAATCGATTTTTCTGTGACGGTGAGGAAAATTATCCACTTTTGAAATTCAAGGAATACGGAGTACGATTTGGTAAGTTTGAAATATTTGAAATATTTTTTTGATTTACTGATGAAAAGTTGCAAAGATATTACTTAAAGAAATTCCAATACAAATAAACCTGAGGATATTCACGAATGGGAATATTTCTTAGCTTGTGGTAAAAATAGTGAACTTTCAATGGTAAAAAAAAGTTGAAGAAGAATTTTTTTGTTTGAACTATGGTTTTTAAGTTATTATACAAAATATTGAGGTTCGAAATATTGGAATGATTTTTTTGTTATTTGTTTAAGTGTTGGGGTTTTCGTTTGAAATTCTTTTTTAATTGTTAAATACCTAATCGAACGTGTAGCAAGTACAATTTCCTGCCCAAGAATCTTGCGGGGGAGGCAGATCGTGCTAGTTGATAAAACCTGTGATTCGCGAATGGCGTATGAAGGCTGAGCCGCTGATAAGCCGCTTTTCCGTACACACTTGGTGAACTCGCCAGGAGAAAGACGTGTATCGCGTGTGTTAGTGATTTTCACCGCTGTTTTTTTGGTAAGTTTGAATGATAGTTTCTTCATTTGAACACTAAAACATTGTGATTTCTGACTTTGTGATAGAATATTCAATCTTGAAAATAATTATGCAAAAAACTCAATTGAAACGTAATTATTCGAAAATAAATTCATTCATGATCGAGGCAATTTTTGTAAATGATGTTATGTTTTTGCTGTGTTTTTTAGGAACTTGTAAATACATGGAATTATTTAAAGAATTTTGGCTTGAATGGAAAATTTTAGAGAATTCCTTGAGGATTTTGTTTGATGAAGGTATTTTTAGAAACTTTCAACCTGAAATTATGAAAGTTATGAAAGTTACCGAAATTTGGTTGTTTTGAAATCTCAGAAATTGGTTATTGGGTTTGAAATATGAAATTTTCGTGTTTAAGAAGTTTTATATGTGAATTTCGGTGCAGAGTTTCGAGGTTTCGAAGTTTTGAATTTCCAGATAATACTATAGACTTGACATTTTGAATTTAGGTAGTTTTGACAATTTTTCGCTAAATTGTCTTCGATAATGAGATTTTTGAAAATTTGATATGTAACGTAAGATTTTTGACATTTTCCGAAATTTTGTAGTTTTGGAATTTCAGAAATTCCTTATTGGGTTTGACATTCGAAATTTTTCATGTTTCTGGAGTTTTCTTTGAAAATTCTATACTTGAAAATTTTAATGCCGAATTTCGAGAATTTGGAGTTTTGAAAATGCAAAAACTACTAAGTTCGAAAATTCTCCTTTTGAAGAACAACACTTTAAAATTCAAAATTTCTATGGTTTCGAGAACTTTCAGGAGGATTTCCTTCGATGATGAGGTTTTTGAAAATTCATAATGTGAAGTTATGAGAATTCTGAAAGTGTCCGAAATTTTTTAGTTTTGGAATTTCAGAAATTGGTTATGGGGTTGGAAATTCGAAATTTTTCACGTTTTTGAAGTTTTCTTTGGAAATTCTAGACTTGAGAATTTTAATGCCGAATTTCGAGAATTCGAAGTTTTGAAAAAGCAAAAACTACTGTAAAACACTTGCAAATTTTGAATTTTTATGGTTTCGAAAATTTTCTGGAGAATTTCCTTCGATGATGAGATTTTCGAAAATTTAAAAATATGACAATTTTGAAATTTTTCGAAATTCGGTAATTTTGGAATTTCAGAAATTGGTTTCGAAACATGAAATTTATAATATTCATAAAGTTTTATTTAAAAGTTTTAGATTTGAAAACTTTGGCTCAGAATTTCGACAATCAGGAATTTTGAATATACAGATAATACTATAAGTTTGAAAACTTTTCTTTATATAAGCAACACTCAAAAACTTCAAATATTGATGGTTTCGAGAATTTTCTAGAAAATTTCCTTTGATAATGAGATTTTTTGAAATTTCGAATGTGAAGTTATGAGGATACTCAAAGCTTCCGAAATTGTGTAGTTTTGGAATTTCAGAAATTAGTTATCGGGTTCGAAATACGAAATTCTCATGTTTCTAAATTTTTTTTTTTTGGAAACTCTAGGTATTTGAATTTCGGTCCATAATTGCAAAAAACTGAAGTTTTAAATTCGTGGTGATTCCAATAAATTTGAAGATTCTATATTTGAAAAAGGAAACGTAAAAATTTCGAATTTTGAAGGTTTCGAGAATTTTTTTGAAGGATTTCGTTTGATAATGCGATTTTGTAAAATGTTATAACTAAAGCTACTAGAATTCTGAAAAGTTCCAAAAATTCCTAGTTTTCGAATTCAAGAGATTGTTTATTTAGTTCGAAACCCAAAATTTTTCATATTTTTCAAGTTTTCTTTGGAAATTCTGGGCTTTAGAATTTCACTGGACAATTTTTAAGAATTCGTAGTGATTCTCATATTTTTGAGGATTATATACCTTGAAAAAAAAACTTCAAAATTTTGAATTTCCAAGGTTTCGAGAATTACTGGAGAATTTCGTTCGATGATGATATTTTGAACAATTTGATATCTGAAGTTATAAGAACTTTGGAAATCCCTAAAAATTTGCAGTTATCGAATTTCGGAGATGGTTGTTGGGTTCGAAACACTTAATTTTATATTTTGGAAATTCTAGACTTGAGAATCTTCGTGTATAATTTCAAGAATTTACAGTTTTAAATATGCAGTTGATCCTAAATTTGGAAAACAACAGTTCGAAATTTGGAATTTCGCTAGTTTCCAGAATTCCCTAGAAAATTCTGTTGGATACTGAGATTTAAAAAAATGTTATATCTGAAATTATGGTTATTCTTGAGGATTCCAAAATTTCGTACTTTTTGAATTCTAGATATTGCTTATCAGTTTCAAAATACAAAAGTTTTCACATTTTCGTAGTTCTTTTTTGTGTATTATTGAGGTTTTAAAATTTTTGTGCAGAATGTCAAGAATTAATCATCTTTAAAATTCAATTAATCCCATATTTCAAAAGCAATACTTTAAAATTTTTAACTCTGATTGTTTCGAAAATTTCTCAGGAAATCGCATTTTACAATGAGATTTAAAAGTTTTTACACTTGAAGATCTAGATATTTTGAAATTTCCAGAAGTGCTAATCGAGTTCAAAAATATTCATATCTATCAAGTCCTTCAAAAACTGAAGACTTTGGAGAATTTCAGTATAGCATTTCAAGAATTTATTTTCAAATCTGTAATTTATAGCTTTGAAAAGATTTTGCATTTGAAAAAACTCTCCAGATTAAACTCTGCATTTCCCAGTAAGCCTTTAATTCAAAAGTCATTACTTTTGGATCCAACAGGAAAGAAAAATCACTAAAATGCGGAATTGATAAATAACGATAAGCAAAAAAAAAAAAAATACGTTTTTAAGCAGCGACGCAGTTATGATAGTGCCGAGCATACGTTTGCCTGATGAAAATTCAAAAAGTGCGACTCCAAAAGCGGCGCGAAAAAACAGCCTCGCAGTCACGCTGCATGCCAATTTGATAGGTTTTGGAAGCAGTGCGGGGAATTCGGACGTGGTAGACTCGGCACGCAGAAGGCTCAGTAACGTCGGTGACGCGGTCTCAAGGAAATTCTCCCGATGGAGGGTCAATCCCATTTCCGTCGAACTTACCAATTCCCAAGTGAGATTCAATTACTTTAAATAATTTCATACATATAAATTATTATATTATATGCATATAATAAATATATCATATTTATATAATATTTTCAATGAATTATAATTTAATTATTTTTCTAATAATTAATAGCAGCGTCGGAACACAAATTTCTTCCTAATTGATTATTAATTATAAGAGGTGAATGTTTATTATCATATTTCTTCGAAGTATGCTAGGTGATTTTTTTTTTTTTTTTTCATTTTTAATGAAAACATGAAGAATTTGAAAAATACCGAAAAATTGAACATCCGAGCGAGAACGATAAATTTCGTACAGTTTGGAAAGTTTTGGATAGTTTGTAAATTTGTTAGTTTAGTTCAGTTTTAGTTTTTGAATTCTAAAGACATCGAAAATTTTTTGACAGTCAATAATTTAGTTATTATGGAAATTTGTAAAATTTCGAAAAATGTTGATAAATTTTGTAGATTGTGTTCGTTATCATGTTTCTCCAAAATATAGGCATGATTTAGTTCCCTTCATACAATCAGACATGACGAAAATTTCTAAAATCGTATGGAACAAAAAATACGAAAACTTTCACTTTATTTTCACAATTTTCGATTTCAAAAATGTCGAATATTTAATGAAAATTGAGGTACGAATGTTTTTTTTTCTTTCGCTTCTAATCAATTCAGGATTATTAGACCAACAAAAAATGAAAACTCGCAATCAGTAAAATCCTGTCTCATTTTTTACGTAGTTTTAATCCATAAACTTCCAGGGTTTACTACTATGCACTCAATACATCCGGCAACGACTGAAACGTTCTGGACTTTTCCAACGTAAATTGGGCCTAAAACGACTGAAAAGTACGAAAATGTTACTCGGGAATATGACAGTACACGAAGTTAATTCAGTCATGACCACGATTGGCGAAGAATTAGAGAAAATGTATCCAGAACTTTACACTCGAATTGCTCGTCAAACAGGGTAAGTCACATTAGAAAATTTCAGGAAAATTCTACTTATACAACTCAAGCAGAGTTAAAATTATTCAACATTCTTGTGTGTTTTTTTTTTAATTACTTAAACATAAAATTCTCTCAAATGCACATCTAGGTGTATTAGAGCTTTGATATGAATTTTATAAAATTAAAAGATTATCCAGTGCCCTAACTTTTTTAAATAACACAAACTGCTGAGTATAATGTTGAATCTAATATTATTTTTTTCAAATAAAAGGTGCAGAAGTTGAAAAAATATTCAATTATTTAGTAACAGTAATTTTTAATAACTTTTGGAAAAATCATTTTTTTTTTAAGTAAGTATTCCTTGAAAATTTCAAAATTTTTGATGAATTTATTTAACTGATTAGGATGTTTCGTAATTTTTTGATTCTTTTCGAGTTCCTCAGATTTTAGCAAAAAACTATAATAAATTATTATGCGTGTTTCTAAAAAATATCATCATGCAGCCAATCAATGAAATTTATGGGCATCTTGTAAAACTCAAGAAATTTTCGAAATTTTTATAAGTTATTAACTATTCTCAAGATTTCAATGTTTTCAATTTTCTGAGATTCCCAAAATTTCAAGAATAATGCAGGCTATACTAAAAACTAACCAAATTTTATAACTTTTGTCGAACTTATGAAGTTTTTTCATAGTTTTCTAAAGTTTTTCGAGTTTTTCGAGTTTTTCAGATTTTAATAAAAAAATGAAAAAAACATTATGATGCATACGTATCAAAGAAATAAAATAATGTGCAAAACATAAATTCGCTAAAATTTTCTAAAACTAAACAATATTTTAGAATTTTTAATAATTATTGATGATTTTGAAGAATTAAATTTTTTTTTTACTTTTTGGAATTTTCAAGATTTCAAACCTTATTGAGTTAACTTATTAAAAATTTCAAAATTTATTGTAAAATTCAAACCATTTTTTTAAACAAAAACCTAAACAATAACGACTTTTCATAATTTCTTACGGTTTTCGAGTTTTTTTTTTTTTTAGATTTTTATTAAAAAATGGAGAAAAACTGTATCCTGCGTATTTTGAAGAAATATATAATTACAAGAATGAGCATAATCTACAAGATTTGTGAACATTTTCTGAAGGTCCATAAATTTTTCAAAATTTTCAAAATATTATAGAAATTCGTCCAAATCATTCAAATTTTTAATGAATTCTGATACCTTTCAAATTTTTCAGTTTTTTTTTTTATATGATATGAAAAAACATTACACATACTTAAAAAAAATATGATAATGAGCATAACCTTACCAATTTATTAATATTTTCTGAAATTATACGAATTTTTCAGAACTATTTATAATCTTCAGGACTTGAATGATTTCCAATTTTAAGAAACTTTCAGAATTTCAAAAATAATCCAATAAATCAATCAAAACTTTTTAAATTTTTCGAAAAATTGTCAAACTTAGAAACATTGTTTGTAATTCTTTTATACTTTCCATATTTTCCAAATTTATAATTACAAAATGAAAAAGGCACGATCGTGCATATTTTTCGAAAAAATATGAGAAAAAACACTATGCACGAAATTTATGGATGTTTTCTGAAATATAATCAATTTTTCAAGTTTCTTAAATTTATAAACAATCTTTAAGATTTTTTAAATTGTGAAAATTCCTTAATTACTCAAAACCTTCCCAATTTTATAGCAATTTGTCCCCAACTCATCAAGAATTTTCGTGATTCATCGTCTTTTAATTTTTCATATCTTCATTAAAAAATGGAAAAAAAATCTCGTTCCACCCCTGCCGAAAATTTACAGTTGGTTTTCCAATTGGAAAACTATCGTTATTTATTTCCGATTGCTTAATTCAATAGGGAAACCAACTGGATTTTCAATTAATTAGAAATCTTGTATTGGACAATCCAATTGGAAAACCAATTGAAAAAACGGCTATTTTTCCAGTTGAATTTTCCAATCGGAAAATTCAAACGGAAATTTTCATCAGGGATGGCTCCTGAATCCAAGGTTCAAATTTCATATAAAGAAGAGTTCATTAGTTAAAAATTCAAGATTCAAACTTACCTGAATCGAAAAACTATTTTTCCAATGAAAATCAACAACTCAGGACTCAAATTTTTCCTATCCACGTCATTCAGATACGGAGCATTTTCTTCGGAACAAATCGTGATCGAAAGCTTAACAAACGTCTCCAGGGAAATAACCCAAAATGGAGAAATAACGTGGAGTAGAATAATCTCAATTTACTCAGTCGCCGGAGGCATCGCCGTCGATTGCATGAGACGAGGGAACTCGGAATTGATCCCAGCCATTCCAAAAGCCATGTCAGCAGTTTTAGCCGAAGACATTGGGACTTGGATCCAAGCAAATGGTGGATGGGTGAGAAACATACAATCCATTATTTCTACAAAAAAACAATCCAACAAACCAAATGTAAAAAAATATATACTATATTTTCCAGAGTGCACTCGTCGCAAAGTACAAAAAGTCTCCCGAACCAAAAAACGAGACGATCACCTCTGTCATCGTGATAATTTTTTCGCTGACTCTGCTTATTCTAGTGCTCCATCGATTATTCACAACTTCATGAACATCCTCACAAAAACTTTAAACATTCCGTTTCCACCTTTTTGTACAAAACATTTATAAACAAAGACAAGTATTTTATCGTGCAGAAACTTGTTCATTTTCCAATTCTTCCGACTCCACATTTTCGCTTCTTTTTGCCATCAGCATTTTTCCTGCTGTGTCTGTGGGAGCACTTTGCAGTTTAACGAGGTTTTCTTGAAGGGAAAGGTAATTTTGGCTGGTTTCCTCTTTCCCAAGGGCTTGAAGGTACTTTTTACGAGATGCCAGAACTTCTTCAAGATGTTTCTTGTGTTTGATGGCAAGTTTCAAGGCCCTGTTATGGCGAAGGTCAGGGTTTTCAGAAATGAAGGCGATGGACAGAAGGTTTGTCATTTACCTGTTCCACCTGTAGACTTTTAGGTTCAAGTGGATTGCTTCTTTTACGAGACTGTTCTGGAGGAAAATTCCTTCAGCAGAAAGTAGGTCTCCAGCGAGAAGTGAGGTTTCGGCAAGTTTTTCAACATTGCTTGGTAATTGCTTGAGGAAGATGAGGAATGAAGTTATTGCTTTTTGATAAAGAAGATTATGGGTAATTTTTGAAGGTTGGTTTATAAATAAATGACGGAACAATATAATGGATTCCCATTTATCATTGTTATATGTGTTGGAATAGAGGAATTCTTCGACCTAAAATTGGAATACTTTCTTTTCTTAGCAAAAAGTATGTGTACCTTAATGCGCTGAATATACTCGACTTTGTCATATCTCTGAACAAAAGCATAGGCCTCTTCTGCTATTGTCAATTCTTTGCTGTTTACAGCTAAAACTGCCATACACGTCCACAAAACTTCGTCCTGAAAATATATTCTCTGTAATATGACGATTTATTCTCAAATTTGAGAAATTTTTGCTATGTTATTATAATTTTTACTTGTGCTTTTCGACACAAGGAAATAGCCGAATTCCATTCTTTTTGCAGTATGTGTCGCTGTAAATTAGTGTACACAGAGTACAGTGATTTAACTACTAAAGCACCGTCTCCTCGTCTTACTGTAACCATTCCATTATGGAAATTTGTTATTGTAGGCTGTTTTCCATACTCGCTGGAAAAAATTCCTATTTTACTATAAGTTAGGAAATATTCATATTACGTGTAAAGAAATATTGGCATTCAGGAACTTTGCAAAGTGATTTTTTATAGGGGAGAGGGTAAATTCCGATATCAGAATGACCAATATACGATATATCCCAGATAGCAAACATGATTTCACAGTTTAGATCATGCGTGAAATCACTCGCATGATCTTATTATGCCAAACATATGAAATACGATCTGTGAAATCATTGCCGTGAGCTCAAAATGACATCATAGTCACACCATCAACGCTAGATAATGCGCATGCGTCAAAAAATCATGCGTGATTTCAATTCCTTGTCATTTTGAAATCAGAAATTTTTGTGCTATATTATCATGGTAGAATATTTTTTGTTTGTCCATGTGCCACGATGTGCTAGGATTCAGTGCCAGTGTAGCTATCGCATCGTGGTTCTCGTGTTTTCGTTTTTTTAAATAATTTTTTGTGGTTTTCTTCAAAAAATTTTCATATCTTGTGTTCTGTGATTTGCGATAAACCATAGTACCGCATTTCTCGAAATCAGTGTTTACCTGGAGGTTAGAACCGTTTTCGTTTTATTATGTGACAGTTCTAATTGTCATAATTTTCATCGACATTTTTCAAACTATATATTTGCGTAAAAAATGTTTAAAATATGAACGAAAGTGTGGTTGAATATAATATTGATTGTCTTTTCTGCATTAGCATATTATACATTGTATAATATTATGATGCTTAATAAAAATGTGTTCACAATTATTGCTTTCTTTGTGAATTAATACTGCAATAGGACAGAAACAAGCATTCAAATTTTCCCGCGATGATCATCTGCGCAAGCGCATCCACGAGGGAAAAATCTAAAAATCACGCGTGATTTCATATTGACATAACAGTGAATCGGTAACGGAGGTACAAATGTCTGTCACGCGTGATTTCTTTTTTTCACGTGTGATTTGCATATGATGTGAATATGAAATTATTTTGCTATCTGGGATATTACGATATTCAAGATTTTATTTTTTGAAATGTATAACTTTTCTTATAAAACCAATATATTTTATTTCTAACATATGTTCGTAATGATTTTGGAAAGTATTTATACAGTTTTAGAGATATCGTATTTGTAAGAATTTCTGTATAAGTTTTTAGATTCCGATGCTGTCGAACTTGAAGTTTTATGGATTTTTAGTATTTTTCAAGATTGTTGAAAAAATTACAACTAATACCTACATAATGAAATGAAATGTTATTATTTTTCGTAATTAAAAGTGAGAAAAACTTTGTCTAATTTTCTAGTATTAGTATAGTTTTCTGGTATTTTAATGAATTTGTATGTATTGAGTTTTAAAATTTTGAGAATTGGATGATCTAGAATTGAAGGTTTTAAAGATTTTCAATATTTGAGTAGAATTTTCAGAAACTCTTTCTAAAAATTCTTAAATTAAAGAGATTTCCTGATATTTTTAGTATTTTCATAGGATTTTCTGGTATTTTCAGAGATTTCTAGAATTCGATGCTCGATGATTCGACGTCTTATTATTTTGAGTATTTTCATAGATTTTACAGAAAACAGTATTTATTTGTAAACGACGAGAAAACGGTGAATTTCCGGTAGTTTTGATTTACAAATTCACGTTTTACTCGTAATTTACAAATAAAATATCGTATTGTCAGTTTCGTCAAAAAAAGCATCCCCCAAAACTGTCAATAATATACTATTATTTTCATAGATTTCAAGTACTTTAATTTTGTACTTTTTGTATTTCTAAGCATTTATCCATACAATATTAGAAAGATTACTTAGAATTTTTTTGGATTTCAATATCAACTTTCGAAATTCGATACTCTAGGATTCAAAAGTTTCGAATCTAATAATTTAATTCAGTATTTTTAGAATTTTTAAAGATTTTCTACTATTTTCAAAAGTTCATAGTATTTTTTAAGATTTCTATGTATATATATAGAATTTTATGATCTAGAATTCAAAGTTTTATAGACTTTTAGTATTCTAATAGATTTTTAGATAGTAGTATTTTCCAAGATTTCTAGTTTTATAGATTTATCGTACTTTCAATACTTTTCGTATATTGCCAGTTTTTCTAAAATTAATTAAATTTTACGATATTTTGAGTTTTTTTCCTATTTTTTTGCCTCTATAAACGGTTTTCCAGTTTTTTCATCGATTTCTAGTATTTTTCCAGATTTCTCTGAAGATTTATAAAAAATTTGATCCTCCAAAACTCAAAGTTTAATAGATTTTTAATATTTAATTAGATTTTTCGGGAAACAGTATTTTCATAGATTTTCAGCATTTTATAGATTTCTATCATTTCACGTATCTTTCGAATTTTTTGAATATTTATATAGTTCGAAAAATTTTCATCTGTTATTTTATGAATCTTATAACAGACTTCAGGAATTTGATCCTCTACGATTCAAAGTTTCATAGGTTTTGAGTAATTTCATGGATTTTCGAGAAAACAATATCTACGTAATATAGCTGGTATTTTATAGATTTAGATTATTTTTATTATATGTCTTATTTTGAAGTGTGTATCAAATCTCGTAAAATTTCTATTATTTTCATATATTTCTAGAATTTTCCTAGATTCCCATACAGACTTCTAGAATTAGAAGCTCTAGAATCCGAAGATTCATAGATTTTAATTATTTGAATAAATTTTACGCGCTTTTATAATTTTTTTTAACTATTTTAACAAATTACTGCAATTTCTGGTATTCTAAGTAATCCCCATATTTTTCAGCATATAACAGATTATGTAAATGTTCCTAGTTTTTTTTTTTTTCATAGATTCGTAATGTTTTTATGGATATCTACAAAAATACATCCAGAATTCGATGCTCTAGGATTAAAAAGGTTTCATAGATTTTTGAAAATATCATATCTTCATTGATTCTTAGTATTCTACAAAATTCTAGTATTGTTGAAACACTTCAAATATTCTTTCCATTCATAAAATTTCTCAAAATTTTCTATTATTTCCATAGGTTTACTCCCCCTTACCCCTTTTTCGTACGAAACATTTTCCTGAAAACACATTCTAGTTTCAAACCCTCTACAAAATTTGCAGTTTCCACAACGACAATATTTCTCTACATGCAAATAATTAAACAAATCTTTTTTGTCAATCATTTTCATACGTATTGTCTTTGTCTATTCGTGTCTTGCGAACTACCAGTCGATCGTTGGAATGGACACAATTTGGACACAACCAAACTGACAAAGTTGCATCCAACATAGTTGCCAAAACGTTAGCATCTGTTGCCCAAGTAATACCTTGGGCCATTGCAGCTTGAAAAATGAATTTTAAATAAATAAAATCCATTCACCATACGTTCCCTTAATTTTACATACTTCTCTACAACTGTTCTAGAATTCTGAACAAATTGTAGTCATTAATAACTATGCAAAGTTTTGATTTGGAAGTTCACAGTTCAAAGAAAATGACATCAAGAACTGAACAATTAACTGATGTTCGCTATTCTCACCGATTTTGCAAACACGGCCAAATCCATTAGAATGTATAGAAACCAAGAACAAATCTCTATTGGAATCAATAAACGCCAATTGTCGATCTGTCACACTTCCCATTTGATTCAAGGCCAGTCTAGTCACTTCTTGGTCATGCAGAAACGGCTGAGTTTCGATGATTGGGTTGTTCGAGGAAATCGCTGACGCGTGTAATTCTTCATAAAAATATTAACAATTATTAAATTATTTCTTCCTATTCTATGAATATGTCTCTTACGTTTTTGGTTGCTTTGGTTTCTGACTACAAGGGTTTCTGGAGACAGGGAAATGCAAGGTGGATAAAATGGTTCTTGGGACATTCCCTTCCACTTGGGGATTCCTAGCAGACGACCTTGGAAGTTGTACAAGGTCAGGACGTTCCATTCAACAAGTAAAAAATGACTGAAATTGGAGAATTTAATTGCGTTTTTTATAATTACTTGATGTTAAATATTTGTACCAAGAGCGTAGGCAGACAGGGGTTTTCGGGGTTCAAATTTCTCTCGAAATTAGGGTAGAATTGAAAATCATTTCATCGAAAAATGAAAAATTATTGGTGAAGATAATAGTGATGATAATAAAATTAATGAGCAAAAGAAATAGTAATGATAAGTAACGAAAATAAGTAAAAATTATCAAAGAATAGATACTGAAATCTAGAGGTCTCATGTAAATCCTCAAAGCAGAACAAAATTGAGAATTCTTAATTTTTTAACTCAGAAGTAACAAGAATGTTACTTCAGAAGAATTTTTATTTTATAAAAGAATTCTAATTATACATTTTTAACTAAATAATGTAGAAAATAAAAATTTAAAAAATTGTTTCAACCTGGTGAATTATAAAAAAAATTAGAATCTACGAAAATGCTAAAAATCTAAAAAAAATTTTGAATTCTGGAGTATCGAATTCTAGAAAACTACGTAGAAATCCACAAAAATATCAGAAAATCTTTTCACTTGCACAAATACTGAAGAATTATTGGAAGTAATAGAAATCAATGAGAGTACTGTTTTCTTAAAAATTTGAACAGAGACTCAAGATTCACAAAACTCTGACTTCAATAACATGAAATTTCGTAAAAAGTATATTTAGTAATTTGTAGAAATACTGTAAATCTATAAAAATACTAGAACATACTTAAAATCTTATTAATATTAAAAAAATGGAAATATAAGAAATCTTCAAAAATATCGAAGAACACTACAAAATCTTTTAAATACTTGAAAAAATAAAAAAATTTTATTAAATACTTCAAATCTATGTGGATGTAATTTTCCAAGAATTTTATAAAAATTACTGAAAATCAATCGAAAATTAGATTATGGAGCATCGAGGTCTAAACATTTCTACAAAAGTTTATGAAAATACTAGGGATCTTTAAAAAAAGCTAATGAATCTCTTGAAATTTCATGAAAAATGAAAAAATGCGATACATACTAGAAATTTAATAATACCCAACAACTCAGTGGATATAATTTTTTCGAAAATTCATGAAACAGTTAATCCTACATATAATGGATGATTAAATTGTACATGTTTATTCAAAAATCTTGAAAAATACCAGTAAACTCTTCAAATTGAAAAAATGCTAAAAATATACGAAAAAAGTACTGTTTTCCGAATAATTAACACCCTTTAAATTGATATAATTTTCAAAGCCATAGCATCGAATTCTAGATTTTATAGAGCGATCTATAGAAATACTAGAAATCTATAAAAATATCAGAAAATACTAAAAACAAAAAAATGTGTAAATAATATACAATCGAAAAATTCCAGAAATGCATGAAATACTCAAACTTCCTGTACAATGAGAAAATTTTCTCGCATTTTTTCCTATAGTTTGTATGAATTTTGGTGTATCAAGCATATTCTTTTGTTTTTTCCTATACACTATAGGAAACACTCCCAGGATCCTTGAAATTTTTTCTATAATTATAGCAGTATTTCCTCAGTGTATAGGCTGTTATGAAAAGTGTTGTAGGAAAAAACAAAAGAATATGCTCATATAACTATAGGAGAAACTGCTAACAAATTTTCTCATTGTATATATAGATTTTATTTTGTCAAAAAACTATAAAAAAATTTCAAATTTTCAGGACTTTGATTGAAATCCATAAAAATATCAGAAAATCCTTCAAGTTGCATAAATACTGAAACAATGTAAACAATACAAAAAAAATTAGAAAAAATTTGAACCTCAGTTTTTTGAAAATAACAAAAAATGATAAAATCCCGGGGTAAATATATTATTCCAAAAAACCCCCCTGATAATAAATCCTGCCTGCGCTCTGATGTATAGCGAATAATTTTTTTAAAAATCATCAAACCAGTTTCATACTTCTTAGCAAGAATGACCGCTGACACAGAACCATTCTTCAGATCGAAGATGGCTGGGGTGTTCCAGTTAGTGATGGAATACACATGGCATTGCGTGGGAGTAACAACTACTAAATGTTCATATCCAAATTCTAATTGCACAACTCTATCAGAAATTTCGAGTAATTCTCGACGTTCACTTCCAATTTCAGTAACTTGGATGGTTTTTCGACGCACGAGAACTGCTTCGTAATTATTCCACTCTAGCCTCCTGGCATTATAAAAAAAAAAGGATATTCTCGTTTTCGATTTGGAGTTCCTTATTTCATCCATTGAGGAATCATTCTATTTATTATAAATTCTGACTTACCTATCGATTGTATGAGCTGTCAAGACAGAACCACTGCCACTTGCAATTGCAACTTGAGTACCATCACTGGACCAGTCGATGCAATAAATGCTTCCAGTGTCTATTTTGTCCATTGAATAGGACCACTGAAAAATGAAGGTACAATAATTTTCTTCCTTTTTTCTGCTTCATTTTCCCATTTTCTGCAATCTTTAAATACAAGTTCATTCAGATGTTCCCTTCAGTCTTTTTGAACCATATTTGAAAGAAATTGGAACCACTGTTTTTGATGATTTTATAACAGTTCGAAATCATTTAAAACTCCAAATAACAAAATTTATCTAAATTTCTACCCACTCCTGTTTTGTCGCAGAGTCTCAAAGTATTATAAGTCCCAACAGCAAAATAATTCCCTGCGTAGGTCCAACTTACTGCAGTTATGGGATGGTCACAGAGCATGCTGTTGTAGAGCTGGGTACCATTTTGGTCCCAAATCTAGAAAAAATTGTTCTGGTCAAATGTAAATAGAAGTTCCCAGTTAAAGAATCTATAGTTTCATCTTCCATGACTATAATAAGAAAGAACTTATTTTTTCATGAAAAATGGTGCTCACTTTGTACTTGCAATCTTCACCACCAGAAACGATGTGTCCATGAGACTGACTCCAGGTTGTTGTTAAAATTAAGCCATCATGAGCATGCCACTACAAAGTCATCACGTTGGCATGAAAATTGTATAAGAATTTTTTCAATTTTTGCGTTGAATCGTTTTATTTACTGACCTTTCGAGGCTTCGAATTCGATGTAAGTGATTGTATAAGTAAAAATGGTCCTTGAGAATATAAAATTGAGGAGGAATCAGGACTCCAACATGAAGTCAATATTTGTTGGTTACCACGAACTACTGTCGAACGTAACATGCCACTTCTTGACCAGATTTTCATCAATCCATCTTCTCCAGCTTCAAATTATAATTTATTCACTGTCGTTTTGCTTGGGTAAGTTATTTGATTCAACAGTTTTTTTCAATTTTGTCTTCATTTGGTGAGTTTTGAACCTTTGGTTATTATGGTTATTTTTTTAATGGAAAATTGGAAATTCGAGAGACTGGGGTAAATAGGACACTTTTTTCTATTAAAGTGAACTTGATGGTAAGTTACTAAAAAATCATAAAATTTTATGATAAGATTGTACGTTTATTTAGAAATTCCATAAGCAGGAGTAACAGAAAATATAGGGATTGTGGGTAATGAGTGGAAGACCTAAATATACCCATTTGAAAAAACATCAATTTGCAAATTATAATTTTACAAAAATAATCGAAATTTTTCACGATTCACGAAATGTACCTAATTTTTCTAGAATTCTGAATATTTATTCAAATTTCCAAAATAATTGGCTATCTCTATTTTTTAGTTTTGAAAAGTTTTAAAGATATTTTTCTGCATCTATAGATTTAAAATATTTCATAATCTGTAGAACTAATGAATATTTTCTCAAATTCTACAAATTTTTCGTGTTTCTTAGAATTATCAACAAATTATAAAGTTTTCAATGTTTTTTAGTTTTTCAAAATATTCACGATATTCAAAGTAATGAAATCAACTAAAAACTTCACAAATTTTATGAAAATTCGTGAAACTCGTTAAGAATTTTCAAAATTTATTATATTTTTCAGATATTTATAAAAAATGAAAAAAAAAAAAAACATGTTAATGTTCCATAGAAATATGATGATGAGCACAATCTACAATATTTATGAATATTTTCTGTAATTCTACAAACTTTTCGAAGTTTGTAGAATTATTGACGGTTTAAACAATTTTTTAACTTTTATAGATTTTTCAGATTTAAACTTTAATAAATTTTTAAACTTTAATAGATTTTTTCAATTTTATACAAGAAATCTGCAAAACTTTCTATGTTTTAGAAAAATTTTCAATTTATTACGACCATTTGTACTTTTTAAATACTTTTTAAGTTTTTCGGATTTAATAAAAAAATGAAAAAACAATGAATATTTCGTAGCAATACGATAATGAACACAATCTACAAAATTTATAAACGTTTTCTATAATTCCAGAAATTTTTCAAAATCTCAAACTCTAAACTTTCCGATTATGATTCAACCAAAAATCTCGTTTTTTGAATTCAATTCTTTATAATTATATAATATATAAACAGAAATTTCAAAACATGAAATTGGTGCTACTTGCTTCATTTTCACAATAATTATCAACACGTAAAAATTACCAGTTGATAAAGCTGTGCCATCATAACTCCATTTACCAACAGCACAAGCTCCTTTATGAGCATTTACACTTTTTTCGATTCGACCATTTTTGTTCACCAGGTGGAATTTTCCTAGTAAAAAAGTTGATCATTATTTTTGCGACATCATTTTTTAACATATTTCGAGCAATACAGTATATGCTGCAGGAAAGGTGAACACTTGTAGGAGAAAAGACTGTATGTCATTAAAATATTTTCGAGCTCAATATAAAAAATGCTGAACAAGGAAAGCTTGGAAAATTATGTCATCCTTTAAATTTGATAGATTTTTTAAAGAAAATTTTGTGAAAAATGAAAAAAATACACTTTTCCTCGATCTTTTCAATTTCCAAAACAACATTCACCATCAGCAGTGGTAATCAGCAAAACATCCAAAGATTGTTTCATCGCAGGGTTCAAGGCAGAAAAAGATCGAGGATGCCATTGCATGTAGGTCGGAAAAAAATCAGAAGGAAAAGTCGTCACAACTGATGGATTCACTATTCCTCCTTCTAATCGCCATGAAATCAACGTATGATCCTCCCTGATCGAATCATTGAATTTTTACAAAATCAACGAATATAACAAAAAAAGTGTCAGTTGCTTCCATCAAATTTAAATATAATTGATTGTGGTGCATATAAAGAATTAAAAAAAAAGACTTACGCGCAAGAAAAAAATTCGTCCGCGGAATACCATGAAACGCACGTCGCAACTTGAGTGTGCTGATTTTCTTCGACTGCAGATATTTTCAATCTCATGACGCCAATTTTCGAGAAAAACTCAAAAAGAAAGAAAAATTATTTTAATTTTCGTGGGTGGAATTTTTTGTTGAATCCACGTGTTTTTTTGCTACAAAACAGTTTTGTTGTGGTAGATGTAGCCATGGAAACCTGTGCTTCAAACATATGATATATCGCCCCCAGAAAAAGAATTTAAAATCAAGAAATAAAATCCTAGCCTAAAAAAGTAATGAAACCAGAAAAATAATAAATGTTTAAACGAAAAAAAATAATAAAAATTGAAAAAAAAAACGTAATTTTATGCATATTCATTATATTCATCTCCATACATTTTACATCGCGCATGATCAATAATAATGTATACAACTTTTTTTTTCAAACTCTGTAACATCCTCCGATAAAAAGTACGTTTCCGGCGCTAAAAAAATTAACATACCTAATTATTATCGATTCTCACATTTTGTTTTTCGCTTCACATAATCGCTCGTAGGAAACACCATTTCAGCACGTTACAATTTATCATAAATAAAGTTTCAATTTACCAGGAATATTATGACAACTGAATTTATTTACGATTGAGCGAAAAGTTCATTATTCTATCGAATTTCCTAAACTTTTTGATCTTCACTATTCCAACCTGGGAAACTTATAACTATTGTCAACATCTTCAACCTCAATGGAATTACTTAATTTGCCTCAAATCATCTATCTCTAATAACGTGATCAAAAACTGTTTAAATAATAAAAAATTCCCAATGAAAACTTTTCAGTTATTGCAAATCCCATGCGTTACTGTAAAACTCGAAAGTCGACATTTTTTCTGAACTTTTCATTCTGAAACGCAATTTTGATATGCATTTACACGATCAATAAAAAAGCACGAATTTCCTCGCTCTTTACTCTACCTTTTTTATGTAGTTGTACTGCTGTATATACATTTCTTAACTGTACAAGAACTTACCTAATTACAATCAGATATCGACGAATATGTGGAAAACCTATGTGAGCATGAAAAATTTCTATACATTTTTTTCAAGTCCTTCCCATTCACGTAATCTACAATTCGGTCTTTTAACGAAAAAAATATTAACAACAATAAAAATTTTCATGATGAAGCTGCAAAATAATTAAATAAAAAAAAAAAAAACTTCTGGAAATTGAATTTTTGATAATTCTCGACATTATTTTTTAATCCCCTCCCTTTATTTTTTTTATATTGTATAACATTTTGAAAATCTTCAGAAAATAAACCACTTTCATTTTTCGCCAAAAGACCGAATTTTCGCAATAATACATTTTCAGTAAAGAATGTTTGCACTTTGAGATGAAAAATCAAGTACAAACCTTTCAAAAATTTTGACCTGTCACAAAATTCGTGACTAGAAAACTTGGAAAATTCCTAATGTATCTTCAACTCTGATTTTCCATTTTCGCACAAACACCTTTACATTCCACAATTTTCCAGGCATAACTTCACACCTAGATAACCTAAATTTGACACATGGAAATCGTTATTAATTACGCTCCAACTCGCCGTTATATTGCAATAATTACGTCAAAATAATTGTCTCTTTAAGCGGCACTTTAAGAAATTGCAGAAGCGGAGAAATTTGATTTTCATTACTGTATGCGAGTTTCTGGATATTACTAGTATTCGCTTTTTAGATCTGTATTATCAATCTCGAGTTTCCCTTCGTTATAGGAACATTTTTCGTCAATTTTCGACCATTTTTAATACTATTCTATGTCACTAGCCTAAACGAGTAATTTACGTTTATGCATTGCAGACTCAAAAATTTTTTTATTCTTGAAAATGATTTTTCAGGGGCGTATGCAGAGAATAGAAGAAATTTATGGGGAAGTTTATGGAGAAATTTTAGAATGAAAAACTGTGAGATTCTTACACCAAAATGTGGAATATTATTTAAATATTTAAGATATTATCTTCAACTGCACTTTCAAAAAAGTTCTATAACAAAATTGTATCTTTAAAATTTCATTATTTGGGTTTTGATGAAGAAAAAATTGAAAATGAATGAAATTTCTAAATTGAGTATTTTCAAGTGATTTTACATTAATTCCAGAAGTAAAACAAAATTTTAAGTCTGAAATTCCAGTGACCGACAAATGAAAAATTCAAAATTAATGCATTGTAATAACAAAATATGGAAATGGAAAGTATGGAGCTTAAAATTTGAAAATTTCCAAGACACTCAAGTTTAATATTTTGCAAATTTTACAGAAATCAGATAAGTAAAGTTCGTAACATGATAATAAAGATAAAAAAAATTTTGAAATGTAAGCAACACAATCTTCAAACTTTTAGTAACTTCTGAACAATTCCTAAAGTAAAACAAAATTATCAATAGAAAATTGAAAAATGAAAACGAGATTTATTCTTCATAATGTCGTACATATTAAATTATCACGTAAAATTATTGTGTAAATAATAATGTTATAAAAATATAATAGAATTTTGTAATTTTCGTGTTATATATAAATAATATATTTATTAATAATAATATACTCTATATTTATTATATTTTTATAATTTTACATAATAAAATTACTATGTAAATAACTAATATTATCATTTAATTATCACATTAAATTATCATGTGCGAAAATTCCAAATTGATTTTATCTGCAACTATGAAACTCAATTCAAAAATTGACAAAAATCGAGATTCGTTTTTTTAACTCAAAAAAATATCATTCAATACTTCCCTCCCCTCCTAATTTTTTCTGTTTACATCCCTGCAAACTGCTTTTGAAAACTTGAATATTTCATTCACAAAAAAAAAAAAGATAATTATAAATAATTTCGATGATATTTTCTAACGAGCCTTTTTTAAATATTTTTTTAATATTGCAAACTTGCAAAATTAAAGATACGTGCAAAATTTTTTCCAGATAAATAAAAAACGATTTTCATGCACTAGATTTGATCATAAATAACAACCCAAAGCCACAAAAACTAAAATTCAAGCTTTGCATTCATCATTAAAGATCAATCAAAATTCAGATTTTACTGACTCCAAAAAACATATCCTTTTTCTTTCATGCGACTTACAATACGTAAACGAAAGTACTCTTTAATACTGTTGCTGAATTCGTGAAATTCACGTTAAAATTCTGATTACATAAAAAATATTCAGCATAATGATCGTAGCGTATGAAAAATATCGTTTGCAGCAGAACTAGTCAAGCTAAAATATTTTCGAGAGAGCTGCAATTACAAGAATATTCCTACAATCACGGAAATGTTATTCGCTAAACATTCGATTAAAAACAATATGGCAGTAGCAAAAAATAAATTGCCATTCAAAATATTGTGCGATATCCGTAAATAAGTTGCCTATTTTTTTCGTAAAGTACTAACATTGTACATTCATTGAGTTAGTCATTCAACCAAGTTTTGTTGAAGTTATTGCATGTACAAAACGTAACTTGCAAAATATAAAGACAGTTGCTTCTATGGTAGTAGTGATTTTTTTCGAATATTACTAGTGTTTCGAGTTAGTGATAGCAACGATAAATTTATAAAAAAAATATCAATAGAAATAATATCTATATCTCTGGGAAATAAATAAGTTTTGAGCCATATAAATTCGCTATCATTTTCCCAAATCCAGAAAAAATATCAAGAATCATATGAAAATTGTCATGATATACAATAAAACATCGATATAAATAATTTCTGAAAAATTGTCAACAAATTTTTATGATTTTCAACAAATTAGGAATGGGCGATTTAATGGAAAGGTAATTATCGATCAAGATTTTGATCAAGAGAAATTTTTGGTTTTCACAAATTAGAATTTTTAGATTCATTGGATTATTCAGGTTTCAATCAAATCATTATTTTCAGATGGTAAATATTATTTTCTTAATTTCAATTTTTTTTTTTAAATTGTTATCGACATCGAATTATTTTGTGTTCAGGTAATCGCCCATCCCTATCTCACATAATATTTATCAAAAAATACAAACTTAATAAAAATTGATAAAGCATCTATTGCAGCTATTTGAATGTAAATTGCGTTTGTATCGCGAACGTACGTACAGTCTTGTCATGGAATGATTATAATAATGTCAATATTATTCGCGATTCCACGAACGTATACTTGCAATGTTGAGTTTTAAAAATATTAACATGTCCTTATTCTGCAAAAGGAATCTGTACAGTTCTGACTAATTCGAGGACAATGCAAATATTGGACCGGTTTGTCAAAAAATGTAGGCAAATTCACGAGTATCAAGATGATTTTTTGTCACTGAAAAAGGCATTTTCCGGTACCTCCAACGCCTGATTTTGTGAATTTTTGTAGATATTTTCCGGTCGAAAGATTCAAAAAAATATAAGATTCGATCATTCATGCATAAGCATAAAAAATGGCACTAGGATATTTTTTCTATGAAATTCACGCAATTTCAGAAAATTCTTTTAAAGCAATTAATCTACTGGAAAACGCCTTTTTTACTGAAAAAGTATGCGCGAACATTTTTTTTACTGGTCAAATATTGCCATTTTCCTCTGTAACCTTACAAGTAAAGTTTACGTATTTTCTCTGAAATTGCTCACTTTAGCAACTGCAACAAAAAATAGCATTAAAAACCATTTTGTTTATTTGAAAAGACATTTTTTAAAGTCGAATTAATTGTTGGATGGGGCACCTGCCGAAATTTGCACAATTGTTTAAAAATTTCGACAGAAAAAAGAGGTACAGGAACGATAGATTGGTCATTTTTTTAATTGAAAATCGAAATTTGTTGAGAAACTAATAAAAGCCAGTTCAAAATTTATATTGCAAATCTATCGAGTCATCAATCTTAATTATTTACTGCATTTGCAACAATAGACTCCATTTTTGGAAAACTAATGACAATTAAAAAAAATTTCAAACTTTACCATGGATTAACAACTTGATCGCAAAATGTGCAAATAGTTAAAAAATTTCAAATTTATCATCATATAATTGAAAAATTGAACTGTCGAAAAATGAATGTATCAATCGAAAAATCGTGATTGAGAATTTCATATACAAAAATAGAATTCACTGACATCGATTATTTAAAAGTTAGCTGATTCGAATTTGAGATTCCGTAAATTTTTACAACGATTTTTTTATGTCTATCAATGTTTCCACAAAATAAAAGTTAAAAAGAAAGGCAAAAAATTAAAAAATGGAAAATAGCTTTCATCATGGATTAAATAAATAAAATTATAAATTCAAAGATTGGAAAAATTTATGATTTCGATATTTCAGATGAGAAACATCAAAAATCATAAAAATATTTTGTATCGATAAACTGATTTATTATAAATTTGTGTTGATAAATGAAAAAATTTCTTATGATTGTTATTCAGAGTTTCCAATTCATTAATTTTTGACGAAGATTTTTTTATCGAATTTACTGCTAATTAAGAAAGTTGAAAAAAATTAAGAAACAAACAAATGGAAAAAAGTTGTACGTATAGACCCAACCGATGTAATTTAAAAATTTTTGAATCAAAAAGATTTGTGATCTCGATATTTTTAAAGAGAAATTTGCTGTACCTTGAAAAATTATTTGTTGCAAGAATAAATGCTAAATTCATACCAATACGTAGACTCGCTGAATTCTTGAGCAATTATATTTATAAAAAACAAAATTATGTTATCATATAAAAGCTCAGGATTAAAATTTTACTGCAAAATGAGCAAATCATTCTAAAATAGACAATTTTTGCCTAAATGACTAAGAAATCAAATATTAAACATGTTTTTTCATAAAAAACGTGATTTACATATTAAATTTCCAAAAATTATTCATTTAATATCATTAAGAAAAATGATGTACAAAAAAGGTACGTGATTGTTGACATATTAAAAAATTTGATTCATCTAGATTTTAACAAAATTCCTTCAAAATATCGAAATCACAAATTTTCATGATTTCGCTAATTTTTTTCAATAATTGAATTCATAGCTATGATTATTTTTAATTCTTTCATTTTCTGGTCTTTCTTCTCAAGTCGTATAAATTTGACGATAAAAATCGACGTTAATGATTCACGAAAGATGAAATTCGAAATAACTGAATTTCAGTTGATTATCAGAATTTTTTTAAATTTCTCAATATGAATTGACCAACTTCATAATTTTTTTAACGATTGATAATGAATTTCAATAATTTATTTGTCGATTCTGACGACAAAAAGTTAAATCACAAAACAATGATTTCAAAGTGTCTCCAATTACGATATCTTCCATGAAGATATCACTAGAGAGTTACTAGAAATCTCAAAAACCTACTCAAATTCAAAATTCTGCAAACTTGGACATATCCCACACCCTCACAATCATTCCCACCAACACACAATAACTTTTCAAATAAATCAAAAAAAATTTTCCACTACCATCCTCCACCCCAACCATCCAAGTAAACAACAACCTTTTCTCTTTTTTCCCCTAAAATTCCTCCCTATCTAAAAGGCGCATCTGCGATACTTAATCCACGCTCGCAAAAAATCCTGCTTTTAAGTAGCACATACTCTGAGTTCCCTCTAAATGTGGCATAAACCACAGAACCCCAACTCAAGTTCATTTTCGCACCAATCAAATTCTCTCAAGTAACTTTCAATCACTGTGAAACCTCGCAAAATTGACAAGACTCCTGAATCCCGAAAAATTCCCAGAAATCCCAACCTCTGACAACTCTCAAAATCCAGTTCCCAGAGTCAATTTTCCCCTAGGTTTTACGAATTCTTGTAAGCATAATAATTCCTTATAATCATCATAAAAACGATCGTTGGGAGCCAATACCAATAGGTTATAATATAAAAGACTTCCTCCTGACTTCCCATTTTCTTTCTCGAGCTTTCGGCTTTTATCAAGCCCTCTTCAGGAGCTACCAAAATTTACAATAACAATTAATCTCTAAACATTAATATCCCATTTTAACTGATTCTCTCTACTTACATTTTTCACTTCCATGAATTCACATGAACATTCAAGAAGTTGATTATTACAATAATTCGTCATCATAGACTTGGTCAAACTTTCTTCACAATAAATTACACCAAGAAACAAACAGCTTGCTAACACGAACTGAACTTTATTTTACAAACGTCGGCATCTATAAAAGTCTTATCTAAAGAACGAACTGATAATCATATTTTCAAACATCCATCATAAATAGAACTCAAAAATCTAGTGTCATCCTGCTTATTCAACGTGTTTTCAGTTCCCTTTATGAGCACCATTTCAGAAACCATTCTTTTCTTATAATTTCCTTCTTTATCCAGAATTTTCACATCTTTACATTTAAAATCATGATCATTTTCTATTCTGTGATGAGTGAGGACTGAATGATTTCCAGTTAAATGACGAATATTGCTTTCATGTTCAGATATTCTGGTCTTTAAACATCTTTTTGCCTGTCCTATACAGCTAAAATTACAATTTCCATAATCTATTTTATTAAAAATTTTAGAAACTAAAATTACTAAATTTTAGAAACTAAAACTAAACTTTTCTAAAATTTGGAATGAATAGAATCAAAGATAGACATATTGATACAGAGAAGAATTTAGTTTTGCCTTATATTGAAAGTTAGCATCTTCAGATTTATCATTTATTTAAAAAATATGGAATAGGAATAATTTATAGGACGAATAATAAATTAAATGAAAGAAGCATTGAAAGGGTGAAAGATAAATTAATGAAAATGGATCAACAGGATGTTGTTTATAAAATAGATTGTGGGAATCGTAATTTTAGCTATGTAGGACAGACGAAGAGATGTTTAAAGACCAGAATATCTGAACATGAAAGCAATATTCGTCATTTAACTGGAAATCATTCAGTCCTCACTCATCACAGAATAGAAAATGATCATGATTTTAAATGTAAAGATGTGAAAATTCTGGATAAAGAAGGAAATTATAAGAAAAGAATGGTTTCTGAAATGGTGCTCATAAAGGGAACTGAAAACACGTTGAATAAGCAGGATGACACTAGATTTTTGAGTTCTATTTATGATGGATGTTTGAAAATATGATTATCAGTTCGTTCTTTAGATAAGACTTTTATAGATGCCGACGTTTGTAAAATAAAGTTCAGTTCGTGTTAGCAAGCTGTTTGTTTCTTGGTGTAATTTATTGTGAAGAAAGTTTGACCAAGTCTATGATGACGAATTATTGTAATAATCAACTTCTTGAATGTTCATGTGAATTCATGGAAGTGAAAAATGTAAGTAGAGAGAATCAGTTAAAATGGGATATTAATGTTTAGAGATTAATTGTTATTGTAAATTTTGGTAGCTCCTGAAGAGGGCTTGATAAAAGCCGAAAGCTCGAGAAAGAAAATGGGAAGTCAGGAGGAAGTCTTTTATATTATAACCTATTGGTATTGGCTCCCAACGATCGTTTTTATGATGAATATTTGAATTAGGGGAGTGTCAAGAATGTATTATAATTCCTTATAAATTCCCCTAGAGACCATCGTCTTCTTCAATCGTTTGCACCTCGTACAAAACGTTCCAGAGACTCTAAAGTTTTGGCTAGTTCCTAAAATAACCTCGAAAAAGTCCCTACAGGGCACGATCACGACTGTAGTTCAGCAAGTGGCTGTTTCTGCGCCTGAGAAACACCCTGCTGTTGACAGGATAGACCCTGGTGAGAAGTATGAGAGAGCTACCGAGAGCGAGTTTCACTGGGGCCTGCGACCCACCCGGCAGTTTTATGAAAACCGTCGCGACGCCAGCGACCCCATCGTCCGTTGGCTCAACTGCAATGGGTCTGACGTCACTGTGGAAATTGACGACTTTGGCGCCACGGCGCGATTTTCGCTGTGGGGAAGTCGGGCTGTGATCCCCGGCGTCCCTGAAATTTTGGACATGATCTTGCATATGTGCCCAAAGTTTCAAATGTTTAAGAAATGTACGACAATGAAAACTAAAATTGTTTTGCCATTTTCAATCAAGTTGAAAGTGAAAAGTAGTTAGCTACATTAAAATATATTTGTTGAATATTAATACTTATTCATTTTTATAACTATGTGAGGTAATGGAAACAATTTTTTTTCCTTTTTTGTTTAGTTTCAAACGTTTGCAATTTCAGGGACTTTAAAGTATGTACACGAAGTTCCAAACTTTTAAGAAATTAACAACAACGAAAAAAGTTAATTAATTTTCCATTCCCAATCAAGTTTGAAGTGAAAAATAGTTAGGTAGATTAGACAATATTTGTTTAATTTCAATTATTATATTATTCATTTTTCTAACTATGGTAGGTAATGGAAACAATTTTTTTTGCTTTCGTTTAATTTAAAACGTTTGAAACTCTACAGGTACCCTCGTATTGTAGAACTGCGTAGAATAAAGTACTATTTCACTGATCTCACAAGAGGTTATGCATTCGGTATGCAACCACTGCAAACGAAAAAGTGTGAATACAGTGAAGCAGGGCGTAGGCAGAAAAATTTTCGAGAGGGGTTTTTCGAGAAAATATATTTCCTCCGGGATTTTCCAATCTTCTATCTTTGACAACCTGTTTATGAAAGTACAGTTTTTTGAATTTTGGGAGGTTCAAGTTATACGACTTTTGAATTGCAGAGTCACACATTTTTTATTTTCATATTGAATATATTGGCATTATTTTTTTGTGATTTTCAAGTTACTGAGGTTCAGGTTTTTTTTTTGTTAATACTTTTTTGGTATTTTTCATGATTCTGGAAAGATTTTCTGATGTTATAGATTTCTATTCAGCTTTCTACTTCGATGCTCTAGGAATCAAAGTTCTAAAAAATTCAAATATTTCTACAGATTTTAAAGAAAATGATTTGGAGTATTTCGTGGATTTCTAGTATTCTCATGTTCCATATTTATAAAATTTGGAGTATTTTCTGGTATTTTAATATATTTTCAATATTTTTGACGATCGCTTCAGTGATTTCTAGAATCCGATGCACAATATTGAAAATTTGAACGATTTTGAGTATTTACATTGATTTTTCAGTTAACAGTATGTTATATATATATATTTTCAACAACTTTTGTTTTCTTCCGAATTTTTCAAGTATTTTAACAATAAAGAATTTTCTAGTATTTTTATTGAATTTTCTAAGATTTTTAGAATTTTACAGTCCAGAATTCAAGGTTTTATTCAGTTTTAAGAAAATTATATGTGCATAGTTTTCAATTATTAAAATATTTCTAGTATGTTTTGCATTTTTTTAGTATTTATGGAATTTTTATTAATTTATAAGTATTTCTGTAGGTCGCTAGAGAAATTTCTAGAGTTAAAATTTCGACCGATTTTCATTAATTTCATAGATTTCTTAAAAGATTGCATTTATATAGATTTTTCATATTTTATAGAGTTCTTGTATTTTCGTATCTTTGTATTTCGTATTTCCAAAGTTTTTGAGAATTAACAAATTTCTAGTATTTGTAGTAGTTTTTAAGTATTCATAAAGTTTTTAAGAGCTATTTGGTATTTTTATAGATTTCGAGTTTTTTTGTAGATTGCCATATGGATTTTTAGAATTTGATGTACTACAATTAAAATTTTTATCATTTTTCAGTAATTTCATTATTTTTTTTTAGACAATTGCATCTACAAAGATTTGTTGTATTTTACAAAGTTCTTGTATTTTCGCAGATCCATAGTTTTTGAAAAATAATAGATTTCTAGTATTTCTCGGAGTTTTTCATTATTATCGATAGATTTTCAAGAATTCTTTAGTATTTTTAAAGAATTTGAGTATTTGTGTAGATTTCTATGTAGGACTTTCAAAATTCGATGCACTAGAATTCAAATTTCGATCAATTTTTGAAAATTTCATATATTTCTTAGAAAATTCTATCTATGTAGAGTTTGTATTTTGATCTTGATAGTTTTTGATTATTGAAAGATTTCTAGTATCTGTCGCAATTTTTTAGTATTTATGAAAATTTCAAAGATTCTTTTGTATCGTTTTAGATTTTGAGTATTTTTGTGGGATGCTATATAGATTTATAAAATTCGATGGAATGAAATTCAAATTGCGATCGATTTTCAGTAATTTCATAGTTCTTTGAAAACTGCATCTGTATAGATTTTTTATATTCTAAAGAGTTCTTACATTTTCATATTTTTTTGTAGTATTTATAAGATTTTGTCGCATTTTCTACTTTCATAGATTTCTAGTATTTCTATAGATTATGACTGTCAACTTAATGGTCTAGAATCCAAAAATTTATCGATTTTTCAGATATTTCAGAAAACAATTATTTCGTAGAATTCTCTTCTAGTATTTTTTCAAATTTCGTATGATTCGATAGTTTTTTAGATTTTTATGTCGATTTATAGAATTCGAAGCTCCATTGTTCCAAGTTTTTTATATTTCTACCATTTTCGTAGATTCTAATTTTTTTTCCACAACTCACTTGGTCGAAACATTTTTTCAAATTTTCATTTTCTACGTAATCCCAGCCAAACCCGTCAAATTAGAATTCTATCGAAGAAGAAATTCTTCTGAAGCAAGAACTACCCTTACTTTCAAGTTACTAAAATTAAGAATGCTAAAAAGTATTAACCTTTGAAAACTTGCATGAAGCCATTTGTAACGTCTTTAAACAATTCTTACCTATTTTATGATTCACCATAATTTTTCATAATTTATATTTTCATTTTTCTAAACCCCGTTTTTGTATTTTTACATGAAACAATAATCAATTCCATCCAAATCCCAGAAGACCTATGAACCCCCAAAACACCCCTCTGCCTACGCCCCTGCCTTACATGACGTCATTACCTCCCTCTACCTTACCGACCAAAAAGCAATAATCCACCCCATCCAATTCATTTTGGAAACAGTCACTCCTCCAATCAATCAAACCCACATTCAGACCACAGTCATGAGAATCATCACCACTTACCTTTCATAAACAATCATCGCCGAGGCGAACGGTCTCTTCGCCATGTGCAACATCTGGATGACATGTCTCCTTCTGGCCCTCCTCATATCCGCCGCTTGCTTCGTCTTCCAAATGACCACGCAAGCCGCGAGGAACAGGAAGAAGCAGGAAAAGAAGACCGAGAAAAACACGAACAGATCGATGTGCAACTGGTCTTGTCGAAAGAAGATCATCCCATAGGCAGCTCTTCCCGTGATTTCCGGATTCGGTGGATCAATCGCTTTCAGAGCGATGTGAAACTTCGTTTGTCCCAGTTCGTGTTTGTCCTGAGGTAGCGTCAGAACCAGTCGATTCGTGAGGTTGCGCACGATCAAGAGCGTGTTCCTCTGCTCAACGGTGACGTAAGTCGCGAGTCCAGAAGCGTACCTTTCAAGGACGACGTATTGTGGGCCAGTGTTCCAGTCAGACTCTATGATTGTGTGGTTGGGGTAGTAATAGGGCCGGAACTCGACGATCCGGACCTTGCCTCGAGGAAAAACATCGTCCCCGAGAATGTCGCTGTAATCTTTGCGCCATTGGAAACGGTGGTCAAGGTCAACCTGGGATGAGAAGTTATGTTTCTGAATGACTAAATACTGCATGATCAACATGGAGCAAAATTAAAAATGAACTGCAAAAGTTTCCTATACTGATTACTTCTTTACTGACATCATGATCAAATTGAAACGCACGACTGGAAAATTTCCAACTTTTTTCACTCACGTCTTGGTAACCAGTTGAAGAATTCAGTTTGACAACAAAAGAGTCATCTCGAGGACTCAAAAACAAGTCGAGGGCTCCTTGTGTCACATCAACCATGACCCTTATGTCGACATTCATAAATCGTGGTTGTACCATATAAAACACAGTTTGTCCAGAATACAATGGCTTCGGTTTCAGTTTGCATTCATCTGTAAAAATTCAAATTCTCAATCCACGGTACCAATGATCACCACATGATGATATCAGACTTTCAAAACTTGCCTATGAGTTTCGAGTCGAAGCACATTTTGTTATCAACAGTCACAGTTTTGTAACATTGGTGGCCCATTGTCGGCGTCCCAGCATAATTTTCTCGACACTTACTGCACTGCACCATCCAACAAGGAGTGCCCCCAATGTTCAAACTCTTGGATGTTCCACTCGTGCATGATTGCTCGCTTTCGGTATTATTTCCACAATTGCATTTTTCTCCCGTCACGGGGTCACATGTCCAACCGTGTCCATGACACTCGCAACTAGCAACAATGAATTTCATCATTCCCATGAACCACAAACTAAAAACAACTGATTCAAGTTGATTCGAAACTCACGATTGACAAATTGCTCGCAAATCTTCAGTCCCCCGAAAATAGCCTTGTTCGCACTCTCCGCATCTGTCGCCTTTCGTGTTATTTCCACAATTCACGCATTTTGCTTTAGATACAGGTCCTTCAATCAATTGTTTGTTCAACAACTCGAGTGGCATTTTCTCAACCGAGTACGGATCCTGGAAAACGTTCATTTAAGGTTAAATCAATTTCATTGACATAGATTTGAATCTTTGATAAAATTGTGAATTATATTTACCGGTACTGTCATGCTTTCGTTGATGCAAATGTGAGTATGTCCATTGCAGTATTCGAGGCATGGCACGCATTGGCCATTCTCCACAGGATTGCCTACATAAAGGGGCAAACATTTTTCACACTGTGCGCCCATCGTGTTGTTGTGGCATTTTATGCACTCGTCGAGTTTGTCGGGACCAGCGCAGTCACTGTGGCCATTGCACTGGCACTGGATCGAGCAATTTGCACCCACGTAACCGAAATCGCAACGGCATTTATTTGGTTCCACGCAAGTTCCTCGAACGCAACCTTCCTTGCAGACTGGGATGCATTTTCTGCGTGAAGAAAAAGAAAAATTTTTCAATAAATGGGTATTCAAAGAAACAGGAGGGTTTAAGTTATATCAATTTTTTATGAAAAGTTATACTCACCGGTCAAATTCTTCTCCTGATCGTGCCCTGAAAAAAATCAATGAAGATTGTAATGAAAATCATTCTTACAAATACTGGAAGAATTATTAGAATGATTGGAAGAACAGAAATAAAAAATCTCCAGTTCTATGTGTCACACAATTTTTCAGTATGATTGATGTTTGATATGATTTATTTTTCGTACTCAAAATCATGTTATTTCAAGTCAAATGAATTTGTTGACTCTCATTAAAATGGTTCTTACAGTTCGTAACCGGTCCCACAGACGCATTTGTATCCTTCTTCGAGATCGAAACATTCTTCACTTTCCGAAGAACACGTGTCATGTCCGTTCAAACATTCGTTTTCAGGCGGACAATGCACGTAATGCCAGGAAAATTTCAATTTGTTGGAACGATTTTTGCTCATGGTCGTATTGTCATAGTGTAAAACGTCTGTTTGGTCGATCCACGATCCTTCGAAATTCCCTGAAAGTATCAAAACGAATATGCCTCTTGACACTAAAATATCAATAAGTTTATACTCCAAGAACCTCCGAAAATCAGACTTTTTAACAAATGTTTTAAGTTCTAAAATATGACTGAATATTAAGTCAAAGATGCAAACAAGGGCGTCGCATTACAATTTTACATGAATAGAAAAATTGAAATGTCAAAAAGGGCAATAAATATTTATTAGAATGTTTTAATATTTATTTAAGCATCATAACATTTTATAAATCGATTTGCAAGCTCAAGCTTTTATAATTTCAAGTATATCACTTTTTAATATGAAATCACAATATCTTGTTTGTAAAATCTCATAAGACTTATTTTTTCAGTATGTATACCATTTGAAGGATTGGTTTGTATTTGTGGAAATTTTCTACGTTGTTTTCTGGAATTCTATTGTCTAGGATTCAAGGTTTTACAGATTTTTAGTATTTTCATGGATTTTTCAGAAAATTATATGTGCATACGTTCAAGGTGTTTCATTATGTGGCTTCCTGTTTTAAAATATTTCATGGAGTCCTAGTATTTCTATTGGATTTTTTGTACCTTATACTGTTGATAAAATTTTCAAGCATGTTCTAGTTTTCTTGTGTATTTTGAGCATTTTTGTCAATTTTCATACAAGTTTTGAGAGTTCGATAACCGAAAGTTGGCAAATAATAAGATTTTTAGTACTTTAAAGAATATGAAAAAAAAAAACAAAAAAAAACAGTATTTCCAAATACAAGTGGTATTTCATAGATTTTCAGTACTTTCAGTATTCATCGTATTTTTTTTATTATTTTTCCAGTTTGGACGATTTTCTGGTATTTCAATAGAATTTTATGAAGACATCTAGAATTCGATGATGTTTAATTCAAGGTTTTATAGGTATTTAGTAATTTCATAGTTATTCAAGAAAATTATATATACCTGAATTTTCAGTATTTTATTAATCTTCTGTATTTTCAGTATTTTTCATATTTTTTTGTATTAATAAAATTTATTGGAATTTTTTAGATTATTTATGGATATCTTGTATTTTTAGGAATTCCAAAATAAATTTCTAGAATTCGATACTCTAGAATCTGAAGTTTAAGATACCTTACTATTTCAATCCTAAATTTTGCAGTAAGCAGTATCTTCATACATTTCAAGTATTTCACAGATTTCCGAAATTTTCAATTCACTTTGTATTTTTCCAATATTCATAAATTATGTACATTAAATTTTCTAGTACTTTAATGGATTCCTATGTAAGTTTTCAAATTCGAATGCGTTAGGATGAAAAGTTTTACAGATTTTAATTATTTCTGTAGATTTTCGAGAAAAGAATACGCATATGCGATTTCAGTATCTTAAAGATTCCTATTATTTTTAGACTTTTTCGTATTTTTTAGCATTTATATGTAGAATTTCGTTATATTTTTTTCTAGTACTTTCCTAGATTTCTGATACATATTGTTGTAGGTTACGATGTAAATTTTAAAAATGTGGGGCTCTAAATAACTTCAAAGTTTGAGAAATTCTTAGCATTTCCAAAAGTTTTTTCTTAGTTTTTTTGTGGTTTAAAGAATTCTAGTTCTTTCATTATTTATAAAATTCAAATATTTTCTGATATATTCATGAATTTCTACATAAACTTTTAGAACGAGTTTTTCTAGAATTCAAAGTTCTGTAGATTATAGATAAATATTGTGAAAGAGAAAATTTTATTTCATGGATTTTAACAATTTCACATATTTCGAAAACTTTCAGTTCATTTCGTATTTTTCCAGTATTAATGTTTTTTTTTTTTTTTTTTTTTTTCAATTTTCTAGTATTTTGGTGGATTCCTGTGTAGATTTTCAGACTTAAATGCCTTAGAATTAAAAGTTTTGAAAGATTTTTAATATTTTCCTAAGTTAGTAAGGAAATGATATCTATATGGAATTTGACTATATTTGGGATTCCTATTATTTTTAGTCTTTCTCATATTTTTCAGCATTTATGAAATTTTATTGTATTTTATATTCTTCTTCTAGATTCCTAATATTTTTATAGATTGCTTATATAAACTTCAAAAATATAACACTTTTAATTTCAAAGCTTTATAGGTTCTTAATATTCCAAACGATTTTCGAGAACACCATTTTTCGTAGATTTCTAGTGTTCCAGAGAATTCTCGCTAATTTGGTATTTTTCATACTTTTTTTCATATTTATAAAATTTGACTTATTCTCTGATATATACTAGGATTTCTACATGAATTTTTAGAACAAAATAATCTAGAATTTGAAGTTCTATACATTTTAGGTAAATCTTGTGAATTAGAAAATTTTATCTTCATACGTTTCGTGTATTTACATATTTGTTGTATTTTTCAGCACTTGTAAAATTTGGCACGATTTTCTAGTTTTTTTATGAAATCCTGTATAGATTTTTAGAATTGCATGCACACAAAGGAGGATCAAAATTAATATACTTCCCCCCTCTTCAGGATTCCCTTAACCCCCCCCCCCTCCACCCCATTGCCACGTCCCTGAATTCAAAGCCAATAAACTGAATACCCAATAAATCAAACGAAACATTCATAAGGTTCTTAAAATTCAGATAAATTTTCAGAAGAAAACATATTCATTCAAAGACTCAAAAATCCCAAACAGAATTTCCTATATACCATATCAAAACTCCCATTAATCTACCTTATTCTAATCAAACTTACACTTCTTGAAATGCGAGAATTGCTGATGATAAACATTCCCACAAGTTCCTCCAGCCGGATGATCTATCGTCGGAGCTTCCAAGGCTCCTTCGGTACAAATCCCTTGACCAGTGATATTCATGGAATCCAAGGAGCACCAACCACAATGAGAATGTTTCAGACAAGTGCCGCATTGCTCGAAGGTCGAACAAGGTTCTGGGCAATGGTCCAGATCCGGACTCCGCAGAATCAACCCGCAAACACCACCGGCGCAGTACATCGGTTGATAAGATGGCGAAATACACTACATAATTGCCACCAAAAAATATTCTTCCATCAATAACCAACCCCAGTAACAAAAACAACCAACAAACGTTCAAAAATAACCTCATTCAACTGCGTCGACCATCGGCATTCGTGCCAACCACCATCGGTTCCCGTTGAATTGAGGCAACTCCGACAATTGTCATGCTCCGAACATCGTTTGCCACATTTCGTCGTTTCCAATGCTGTCATATCCACATTCTTCAATCTATCGGAAACATATTCCGGAATGCAAATCCAATCGTTAACTGGCTCTAGACTCACTTTCACTTCCGTCCCAGCTGGAAAACGAGACCAATGATACTATACCACTCTTTCACATCTTCCAACAATTCATACGGACCAATCAACTCACAAGTTTTCAAAAAATCTCTCGACCAAACGCAATTCCCCATATTCTGACATGTCTCGCAATCAGCAGTCGCGCATTGCTGGTCGTCACACCTGTTGACATCGATGACGGAAACCTGTGGAAGACTGCATTTGTTCAAATACTCGCAATCCTGATCCATTGGAATGCACTTCCCAACGGGGCAATTCGTGCACCATTTGCAGTAAGATTTTTGGTCTTGGTGATAAGGCCATTCCGCCAAGCACTCGGTGCAAGTTTGGAAGTTCTGACACTTCCTTATCACCGACAGCCATTCGTTGTCACAGGCTATTCCATTCGAAAGCTGACTCTCAGTGACGTTCACTTCGCAGCTGCCAAACGAAAATGTGAAACTTATTTCCGACATTCGTCATCACTGAATCAAATAATAAAAATCTACAAACCGATCAAGATTGCTTTGCTTCTCATTGGAAAAACAGTAGGAAGCATTGTCTCCATCGAAGGTAGTAGTTGAGCAAAACGAGCATCCATAGTATTTTCTGCAGACGAATTTTTCCGACCAGAGATTGCAAAGATCATCTGGTACATTGATCAAGGTAACGTAGCTTTTGGTGCCACCATCAAAACCCCCAACCACGTAAATTGAATTCGCGTTTTCTTCACCGTGAGTCATCGCGTGGGCGTAGGAAAATGGAGGGGGTGTACCAATAATTTCGGTGTCTTTTGTGATCAGATTGAACCAGACATTGCAGGAGTATTTATAAGCAATCAGAGAGTCATTGGAATTTGTAGGAAACTGCTGACCGCCAAAAACGATCATGTACTCATCAGTGGTGACGGCTGAATGAAGGAATCGTGTTTGGGGCTATGAAAAGAAGATGTTGACCATGTACTTCTGGTCAGCAAATCAAAGAATGAGAAAAAAAGCTTACCAAAGAAGACCCGAGATTGTCTTCAAAACTAGGCAGAATGGACCACTTCTTGTTCACGTAATTTAGTGCGTAAAGCCTGTTGGAAATGAAGGTCCTGTTTACAGAAAAGGCGTAGCCTCCGAAAACGTAGAAACTTTGACTTCTCTCATGGAACACGGTGGAATGCCCGTAAATATCAAGAGGCCCTTTGCCACTGGTCCTAAGAACGTCCCAGCTCTCGTTCTTCAGGTCAAACTCCCAAACTTCGTTGCTGTATCCGAACTTGGGACTGAAGCCTCCGATCAGAATCAAGCTCTCGCTCTCGGAATTGCTCCTCCACGTCAATGTCGAGCCAGCCGAAGGCGGCGGTTGTTTCTTGTTGGGCGTCACCAGATTCCATCTCTGGTTTTGCAAACTGAACCTCCAGAAGTCATTGAGAGTATGGTTCGACGAGCCTTTGGCGTTTTCATCTTTAGACGTGAGACCACCGAAAACGAAGATTTCTTGTTTCCCGAAGACTATCTCCGCGGCGTGGAAATAGCGACCTTCGGGCATCGAGGCTTCTGATGTAGACTCGATGGTCACTGGCATCCAAGTGTTGTTTTGGGTGTCGAAAAGTCGAATGTCGTTCAAGGGTCCGTTGCTTTGGGTCAAAGTTTAGGATGCAGAATTTGAAATTAGACGCAGTTCAAAGATACAAGAAGCTCCGAGTAATACATTTCTGGATAACTAAGGATATGTCATTTCATTTCTAAACATCTAAACAATCTTGCACGTTGTTCTCAGTGTATTTCAAAATGTTTTCTACCTCAGGGAATAACCACCGAACATCCAGAGACTGCCTCGTCTGTCGGCAACAAGAGAATGGCCGAATCTGGGAAGGTTGCGACGAAGATGGTCCAGTTGGTCAGAAAGGTACTCGGAGTTGAAAAGGTCGGTGAAAACTAGTTGATTTTCCTTTTGGAAAATGAAGAAAAACTTGACTGGTGTCCGCAAGGATATTGAATCCTTCCAAGTGCTCGAATTCAGAGATCTTGGTTCTTAGCTCTTACCTTGTGTATTTTTACGGAGCAGTCTCTTCCTCCCCAACCTTCTCTGCAGACACACTGTCCATATCCTTGGTCACAAACGCCCTTCTTTTCATGTGCCGAGCAGTTCTTGGGACAAATTTCGACGTCGCACTCGATTCCCATGAATCCTTCCTTGCATAGGCAATTTCCTCCTCTGCACTCTCTATTCTTGGGACAGTTCCTGCAAGTTGAACATTGGGTAATTAATGCATTTACTTTTTTGACAGTCGAAACTGAAAGAAAAGACTAGCACTTTCTACCGAGAAAATTTGGATGGATAAAATATCCGAAAATACCCACACGAAAATACGTCAATTCACAAACAGTAGTATTGATTATTTGTCGAAACATTTCCCAATTTCCGAAATTCGTCAAGATATTCTGAGATTCAGATTTTTTATTTATTTATTAATTTTTTGAAAATTGAACAGGTTTGAGGGAATTCGTGTATATTGCACGATTTATGAGGTTTTACGGAATTTCCAAAATTTTTCACAATCTATAAAACTCAGACACATTTAATGAAATCCTACAAATATTTTGAATTTGTTGGATTTATCAACAATTTTTCAAAATGATTAGTTTCCTTTATATTTCACAATTCAAAATATAATACACACCATTGAAACTTTTTAAGTTTTACACAAGTTCTTCCAACTTATTTACATTTTTCGTATTTTTGACATACTTTCCAAGTTTTTCAGATTTTTAAATTGAAAATCAAGAAAAATTATCATGCATGTTCAGAAAAAATATGATAACGAACACAATTTACATTACTGTTCAATATTTTCTGCTTTTTCCAAAATTTTTAAATTTCTTGAGAGCTTTTTCCAACCATTTATATAATAAATGCGTTTTACTTTGATTAATTAAATTGATAAAATTATTCGAATTTCGGACATAACGCAAACTGCTCAAAACTATTGCAAATTTTATAAAAATTTGCCAGAATAATTAAGATTTTCCGTAAACTATTCTAAAATTCTAAATTTTTGAGTTTTTTTAATTTCATTAAACTGAAAGAAAAAATTGAAATACATATTCCGATAAAACATGATAATCAACACAATCCACAAAGTTTATAACGATTTTTTCGATTTCTGAAAAATTTTCAAATGTTTCAGAATTATCGACAACTCTTTAACCATCCAATATCTTTTTAAAGTTCCCAATTTTTCTAAATTTCAAAAATTATTCAAATCATGTTTAACTATTTGAATTACATAACAATTTGTCTAAGGTATGGAAACTTTTCGTTGTTTTTTGATACTTCTCAATTTTTTTCGAGTTTTTATATGGAAACGTAAATCTATTAAATTCTTTATATGTCTTAATTTTCTTATATTTTCAAAATTTAAAACATAGAGCATAAAATCATTTCTAACTTTAAACATAATATGACATTTTCTTTAAATTAATTAATTTTCTTTAATTGAATCTTTAATTTAATGGCATAAAAAAATAGAAAAATAATTAATTTAGGGCATTAATTCCTTCACAACTAATTAGTGACTGATTAGCGGCAAATTCTTATTCTATTTCCATTCTTCTACAAACGCTCGAAAGTCATTGTTTGGAGGCGTGCTTTGCTAACTTTATGTCAAGTTAGCAAAGCACCCAAAAAATTGAAAAAAAAAAAAAAAAAAAAAAAAAAAAAAACGACAAAATCGGTATTTTCACAACTAATTCACCACTAATTAGCGGCAAATTATTCACCTACTCTCGAGTTGATTCGTGACAGGTGCTTCAAACTTGATGCTCATAAATTATACATGATTATTGAAACTTTCAATGTTTTTGAATTCTTTAAAATTTATCAAATTACAAGCATAATATGAGTTATCCAAGACTGTTCAACCTATCAAAACTTTTTGTAATTTTTTATTACATTTCAATTTCAAGTTTTTAGATAAGTAAAAAATAAAAGAATCGTCTCAACGCGTATTTCAAGTAAAAAAACAATTAGGAAAATAAAAAATTACTGAAGAAGAATCCTGTTCCGCCACCCCTGTTAAAATTAATAATTTTCAAAATCAAACTCACTCGCAAGTCATGATTTCGTAGCTCGCATTGAACCCCTCATCTCTGTCCAGCTGCTTATAATGCACCGTCAAAAAGCCAGACTTCGCTTCGACTTTGACCGGATAATTTGTAGATCCAGCGCAAAAAACTCCCAAAGTTTGGCTCTGATGCTGGGAAGACGAGGAAATGAAAGTCGGTAGCCCATCATACACATACACGCTGTTTTCTTGGCAATTGACGTTGATGTCGTCATGCATCGTGAACTGTATAACACTTTGTACCCCAGGGGACATTTGAGGAATTGGGTTCAAAGATTTTTCGGGACTGACTATCCAAAGACACTCGCGAGTAAGGGAAATGTTGAGACGACGCTCCCAAAGGGACATTTGAGAATGTTTGGAACCAAGACCTTGCCGGCCTGAGTTTTCCGAAGAGAGCATGCCACGAGACATGCAAGAGTAGTAGCACATGCCGTTGTTTCGTGGATCTCCATAATAACTCTTTTTGCATAGTTGGCACCTGAAATTCACCAATGCAGGATATGATGACAAATAACCATCCCAGTAAACATTCGTTATCATTGATGTCATATGCGGAAACATTGGTATCAATGATCATGAATAATCACAAATATTTACTGGGTATGATTCAATAGATCTCGATCTACCCAATGACCCTTACCTTTCACCTTCGGTATTATCCCGACAGAAGCAAACTCCAGTCTCCCTATCACAAGTCCCTTTTTCGTGATCTTCGTGTCCATTGCAATCACACTTTCTGCACCCAAAATCCGTCGTCGCATTACCGTAACTTCCAACTTTGCACTCTTGGCAGAATTGGCCCTGGGTCCAATTCTGGCACTCGTCGCAAAACCCTGGACCGGCGGCGCAAGTCGAATGGTTGTGACATCCACAGTTCGTTCTGCAATCGGGTCCGGTCCAGCCCAAATTGCACTTGCAAACATAGTCCGGAGCCTCACTGCAATAGCCATTCATGCACTCTTCGAAACACGTTTTCGTGCAGTTCTGACGCCCATCGCCATTGAAGCCCCTTTTACATTGACAACTGTAGCTTCCATGAGTATTTGTGCAGACCTAAAGAAAATATACAAAATTCAGATTGAAACAGAAGACTACAATTCCTACGCAAAGAATGTTTCTGAGCCAAGACTCACCGCGTTCGGATGGCAATCGTGAAGATCAAGTTCACATTCGTCGACATCTGGACATTGGGCATAAGCCCAGCCTGACTCGTCTGAACTCAAGGTGCTGTTCAAGTACTCGTTGATCAAGAAACTGCAGTTGCCATAAGCCCTGTTGAAATCTCCCTGAACGCAAGCCCCCAGAATCGGGTTTTCCAAATTGTAGCACCAACCGCAGCTTAAAGAGTGCAAACAGCTCGAGCAATTCGTGTGGCGACCGCAACTCTTGCATTGGTCACTTCCGGTCAGTAAAGAACTCGATCTTGATGTAACTCCCATTAAACCCACTGGAAAAGAAGTGGTTCTAGACTTCTTGGCAGAATTACAAAAAAAAGTTTCATTTTCATGGAGATGGTGACCTAACCTTGATCCGTCCATTCCCTGCACAACCCGAACTGGTACTCCGAGGTATAAACCGAGAAAGAAAAACACTCCCTCGTGGCCTCGCACCAGACGCACCTGCCCGGTTCGTCCAAACACTGTGTACAATTCGTCCTCTGCCTGCAAGGAACAGGACACTCGCCCACGACCTTGACAGCATCCTTCAACCTGTCGATCCTGGTGCACATTGCCCCTTCGGTGTACCATTCGCAAAACCCACTATTCACGCAAGACTCGCAGGATATGAAATTCGAGCAATTCGCGCAAATCGAAGGCGCGATGGTCAAGTAATGCCACTCCGCGATCGGGTAATCGTTCTCGTCTTCGTCAACGCTGACCAAGCAGTTCTCGGTCTCGTTCATTGAGCGTGACATGCACTCGTTTTTCAGATCGCACCAACCACAAGATGAATCGGTCAGGCAATACAAACAATTATTGTATTGCTCGCAAGATCCGTTTCGATAAGGCTCTAGGTACTCGAAAGTGAAGACCTTGGGACTTTCGCCCGTCTTGTTGTGGGTGATTTCCATTTTACTGGGCGACGCGTACGTGGAAGTGACGAACCTTCGGGACTGAAAGTCGAGGAGGTAACGGCCGGGTGCGAGGGTCACTTCCTCGTCATTGGGCCAGATGGTGGGTATGCACTGGGATGATTCTGCCGTCAAATTAGCCACGAGTTCCTAGATCGAGAAGAACGATATAAAAGCACACTAGAAACTAATTCTCATGACCGAGAATTGCTCCAACTCACCAGTTTTTCCGGATCATCGCTTCTCGACATATTCAAGGTGGCGCTGTTGTAACTCACGCAAATCTTGAACCTTTCCAAACTGCTGTTCCAAGAATTTTGCGGCAGTCTGAAAAACCCTAGTAACCTCGCGATCATCATGCCCCCGACAACGGACTCCATTTTGGTGTCCTGCGAAGTTGGCACGTCGAAATCCACGGTCGTGGCATTCACGATTGTCACTGAATCGGGTTGTTTCAAGTTCACAGGTGGCTTGTACTGCAGGAAAGTCAGGCCAGGTCTTATGTCCATTTCTCGACAATGCTCGACGCGGATGATTTCAGTTCCTTTGGAGCCCCACCAACCGGGTATTTCTTTGCCCACATGGGGCGAGGCGACTTCACCCAAGCCACAGACACCGTAATTGTCATCTTTGTGATGGCAGCGAGCGTTTTGCACGCACCAGGTGCAGGTTTCGACGTTGAGTTTGTTGGAGACGGATATTTGTCCTGAAGGGTATTATTAGGTATTCAAGGATGTTTGAATGAAAATACAAATAAAAAATAATAATAACGATGGAAACGAACAATATCAAAATCGATATATTGGAAAGAAATATTAATAATGAAAATTCAAGGTCAGAAAATTGAATAGGATAGACTCATCTATCAGATGAGTAAAAAAATGATAATAAAATGAGAGAATCTTGAGTTTGAAAGCTTGATTACAAAAATTACCTTTGGAATTGGTGCCCCATCCTCCACTGGCTTGTCCATGAGTTAGACAGGAATGACAGTCTCCTAACGCAGGACAAATTCCAGGACAGCGATTCGTTAGTAGGTTAGTAGTACAATTACTGACTGCTAGTCTTCCATAGCACACCTTAAATAAAAATTTGGAAAATAAAATATCCTACCGATAATTTTATGATAATATCATCATTAATATCAGTATAATCAGTAGACTTACATCTCCAGCGGAGCACCATCCGCACTCGAGGTTTGCAGTGCATTCTGTGTAACTTTTATGCCTGTAGCACAACTGTTCCGGAGTGTACTCATCGTCATCGCCTGGAGCGAGCATTGGGGGCAACACGTATGCCAGTAAATCTGCATTAACATTCCCGTGATAGCCCCCAACGAGAATCAAACTATTTCCATTTCTTATGTCAGCTGCGTGAGCGAAAACTCCTTGCTGTTTTGGGTACCTCGAACCTTGGTTTGGATAATATATTTATGACGAGAAGAAGTCATCAGCACAAACTTACAGTAATTTTACATACTGTTATAAATAATTACAGAAGATGATACACAAACCTTCATTATTCAATCCCAAAACGTCGTGATTTACCCAAGTATGGCACCCCAAATGGTAAAGGTACATTTGATTATCGTAACATATTTCGTCCTTATTGTGAACATGAGAGTAACCCCCAAAAACTACCAAGTAATTGCCTGGAAGAAAAAATTGAGGATTCAGTCAGTGATCATTCACTGACTGATATATTCACTGATCTATTCACTGATCTATTCACATCAGTCTAGATTATGCTTATTAAATCTACAACTCAGGTAAAACAGAGATATATGAAATTTCAAATACTTTTTTTTATAAGAGATGGGCAAATGCGTATCGATATATCGGAATATCAATATTTCTCCTCAATACATCAAAATTTTATCGATATTCAACGATAACGCAAGCTTTTTGTGTGGGGATGAAAGTGAGAGGAAAATTTTCGTAATAACTTTTTTCAAATTCAATCAAACAATCAGCATTTAGGTCAGTGATTTCTTATACATATAATTTTTCTTTTTCAAATTTTTTTCATTTCAAAACATAATAATTACATGATCCGTATGAAGGACAGTCTACGGTTGTAAAACTTTCAAAAATATAATTGCAATAGTATTTAGAAGACGTAAAAATTCTTTCATAACTATATTAGCATGATTGTCTTCCTTTGAAATAAATATAATTTGGAAATGATATTATAAATAAAATTTATAAAAACATTTTTAAAATAAAAGTTATCAAACAATCTTTAAAATACTAGGAATCTATGAAGTAACTGTTTTATAAACGATTGATAAAAATAGTCAAAATCTATGAAGCTTAAGATTCCAAAGCATAAAATTCTAGAAATTTAAATAAGAATGTATGAAATACTAAAACTTTAAAACTGCTGAAAAATTTTACGGAATTCAATAAATACAAAAAAAAATGAAAATAATAGAAATTTAAATAATACCAATGAATACTGTTCTGTAAACAATTGAAAAATTTAAATATAACTACAATCTATGAAAATTCAGATTCTAGAGCATGAAATTCTAAAAATATTAATAGAAATCTATAAATATAACACACTAAAACTTGCTGAAAAATTTGCTTGAAAATTTTACGAGATTTAATAGTTAGAAAAATACTGAAAGTTGCAGAAATTCAAAACATACTTATGAATGCTGATTAGATTTATTTAAAAAACTATAAGAATTCTGGAGTTATTGAAAATTTTTATTCCTAGAGCAATAAATTTCAAAAATGTATATAAAAGTGTATACATATACCAGAAACCTCTAAATTAAAAAAATAATCTTACAGAAAAAATTAATAATACTATAAATAATGGAATTTTATTATATATCTCCATATAAATGCTAATTGAATTTTTTCAAAAATCTATGAAAAATATAGAAATCAATGAAACTTTAATTCCTATAGCATCGAATTCTGGGAATTCGTATAGTAATCAATAAAAATACCAGAAAATCCTTCGAATCGTATAAATCTTTAGAAAATATGCAAAATACTAAAAGTGCTTTGAACCTATCATGTTTTCTGAAAAATTTATCAAAATAAATAAAATATTTCAAACTTTGAATTCTAAGTCATCGTACTATAAAAATTCATTGAGACAAAAAAAAACTAGGTAATCCTAAAACATTGTATAATTACCTAAAAATTTACAAATACCAGTAACATATGAAATACTTAATATCTAGAAAACTTCAATAACTAAGAATTCTTCTAATCTGAAATCTGAAATCTAGAAATATGAATAACGATTCATGAGAATATTGAATAAAACATATTTAAATATTCAAATATTTATGCATCGAATATAAAAATGTTCAATAATTTTAATAACTGAAATCTGATAACTTCAATAACTAAGCAGTCTTCAAATCTGAATTCTAGTAATTTGAATAACGATTCATAAGAATATAAAAAAAATCCTAATAATCGTAAGAATACAGAAGAAATACGAAAAATCCCGATTGTATAAACATACTGTTTTTTGTCAAATCTATTCAAAGACAAAAAATTAAATAAACTTTGGATTACAAAGCTCAAATTCCAGAAATCTTTATACTAATCCTCAAAAATACTAGTAATCCACGGAAATACTATAAAATTCTACTGAATTTTCTTTCATACTAAAAAAACACCGAAAATATCAAAATATGGACAATCTAGGCAGATATTTTTTCGAAAATCTATAAATTACCAAAAAAAATTTAACTTGGAATCCTCTAGGATTGGATTTGAGATATCTTGGATAGAAATCCATAAAAATACTAGCAAATCCTTCATATTACATAACTACCAAAAATACCTAAAGTATCTACAGAAAAACTGTTTTCTAAAATCCATCGAAATCCATACCATACATCAGCATATCGATATTCAATATCTTATGATTTGATACATCAAATAAACTGATATCAACATTTTTCATTTTCATTCCCATCCCTACTTTTTTCACAAAATGTTAATTTTCGGCACAAAACTCAATACTTCAGTTATTCAACAATCATCCAAATTCTGAGAAATGATTAAATCCATTTCAAAGTCAAAAATCGATTCAACTCACCGACAATATTGCAAGTATGAAAGGCTCTTTCTCTGGGTACAAAAATATCTCGCAAATTCGCGCGGGGGTAGAGAACTTCGGACCAAACTTTTTTGTCCAGTTGATAGACGAACATTCTGTCGGACAATTTGCTCACTCGGGCAATGCTCGCAACAACGCCTCCATAAATGAGCAAAGAATTGGTCGCTTTGTGGTATACAGTGCAATGAGCAACCACGCGAACGTCCAGTTCTTTGCCACCTCTTGGATACACTTCGTGCCATCTTTCTTTGCTTGCTGTAGAATCAGCTGCAGAAAATGACAAAAATTTTTTTAAAGTTGAAAAGTTACTGTTAAATCTTATTTTTCTTCCAATTCTATGCACCTTTCTTGTAGAAAAAATATAAAAAAACTAAAAAATTGATTATTTTTCAAGATTTTAATTAAATTTAATTTTATAGATAAAACCTAAACACTTCTTTCAACTATAAAAAGGAAAATCCTCACTTTTCAGAAAATCATCAAATTCGGCAGGATTTTGCCGTCGTGATAAATGAATTATTCCAATAACTTGAATTTTCCATAATTAAAATTTTTTATGGTTCAGAAAAAAACTTACAAAGATCGAGTTTGATTTTGTAGAGACTGGACGAAAAGTCTCCATCCACGTTACTCCCTCCAAATAGATAAATATGATCCCCTGCAAGTGTAAGCGTATGTCGAGTCAACCTCGGAGGAAAAAATGTCGAATTTTTCGCCCGCAAGGTCCACATTTTTGTGTACACGTTGTAATGCCACAATTCGTTTGACAGAGATCCGTCTTCGATTTTTCCACCGTAAATCACAAAACCGTCTAAAAAGAACATGAAAAACGACTTTATAGTAGATTATGCAACTACTGAATAAAGGGAAAAGTTGCACATTATTTTTTTTTATCCAATTTGTTAAGGTAGTTCTTGCATTTGAAAGAAATTGAATTTAGTCACAGAGTCTTGCGTGGCCAACTTCATTCAGCTCCCCAATTTGAATTCGTAGATTTGGCAACATAGCAACTGCTTTTTTACATCTTACTCAGCATATGTAAATATGTAAATGTATGTAAACATATTTGCATGCGCAGCTGTAGCCGTAGTTCACGCATGTAGTGTTTTTTGTGAATTTATTTCAAATTTTTGAATGATATAAATATGTTGGAAACATTAACATTGCGTCTTTTTTAATGCGGCGTTGCCAAGCGTATCTATGGTCTGTACAAAAGTGACAGTTGTAGATGTTTTTTGTAAATTTCTCAAAAAATAATTCGGTAACCCTTGTTGAACTTTTGCAAGGTTTAATCTTCATGATAAAAGTAATTTCTAGTAATTTTTTCAGAATCAATTATACAAAAGTTTTTGAAATATAAGCGGGAATGCACGATTCCCTATATACGCTGATGTGAATTTCAAAAACTTATTACTCAAAAATTAGTGCGGTAAGCAATTATGAAATTGTTAAGATTGATTTAGATACAATATCAAGATCCAATTATCAAATTTTCAGGAAAATCTGTAGAAAATTTCCCAAGTGCAAGGACTACCTTAAACAAATTTATTTATAACTAGCTGTCACCTACAGTTTCGCCCGCAGTCAATGGCCAGTTGAATTTTGCCGGACTGGCTTTATATACAGTGTGTAACTCTTGAAAGTTTTTATGGAGAAACCGCGTGAGCGGTCCTTATGCGTTACTGAAAGCCGTAAGGCCAAGTTTAGCAAGGTCAACTCGAAAAATGCTTACTCAATAGGCTTTCCGGCTTCTATTCAAACAGGCCGATTTTCTCGATAATTAATTCACATGAATTCAATATGAGTTTACCTAACTTTAGTCATGGATAATTTCTTCATGTCAAAAATCAGAGTTCGTTGTTTCGGAAATTCTTGATTCTAGGTGATTGCGGGAAATCGTTATAAATCTTTTGGATTTATGGATGAAAAGAATCGTGTAAAATTAGAAAAATTATTGCAAGGCATGAAAAAATCGATAAACTATGGAAAATCGTGGAGAATAATTTACACATAAAAAACCTCGTCAATTGTGTAAAATCGTAATTTACATTGAGTTATGATAAACTATGAAATTTTAGTTTATCACGGAAAATCATAGTTTTTCCGTAAAAAGAAAATACTTCTGAAAAAGAATTATTGAAAGTAAAAGAAGAAGCATTTTGTAATTTTCATGTTAATAAGTTTTTCGTCAAGTAAAAGTGAGAAATTCAGTTGAACAAAAATAAGTTCAGTACTTAAATTTTCAATAAGTACGCTTGTGCTTGAAAATAGAGAAATCGTAGAAAGCATTTTAATGACTTTCGACTTTTTCGGCCTCAAATAATCAGAATGAATACTCAATGAAAAAGACAAAAATACAAATGCAAGAGAGAATGATCGAAAAAATCCTAAAATCGTGATATTCAAAATTTAAATAAATTACCAATGTCCTGATAAGGTTCTCGTATTCAAACTTTGAATAACTTCTGTCATAGTAGCCTGAACATGATTTGAAAAACCTCATTTGAAAGAGCAGGCAATTGGCTTCAAAATGGTGTATATAAGAATTTTTTCAAAAATGAACATTTTGAGTAATCATTTCTTGAAAAATCAAAAACGTCATAGTAGCTTCAATACCGAATAACTGGTGTAGTTGTCGCCTGAGCATTAATAAAAAAACGTCAATAGAAAGAGGAGTCAAAGAGCTTCAAAATAGTGTATAAAAGAAATTTTGAAAAAATGAACATTTTGAGTAATCATTCTCTGAAAAATCGAAAAAATCATTGTAGCTTTAATTTAAAATAACTGCTGTATGTGTCGCCTGAGTATTAATTTGAAAACGTCAGTTGAAAGAGCAGTTAAATAGCTTTAAAATAGTGTATAAAAGAAATGTTTAAAAAATGGACATTTTGAGTAATCATTTTTTGGAAAATCGGAAAAGTCATTGTAGCTTAAATTAAAAATAACTGCTGTAATTTTCGCCTGAGTATGAATTTGAAAACGTCAGTTGAAAGAGCAGTCAAAGAGCTTTAAAATAGTGTATGAAAGAAATTTTTTAAAAATGAACATTTTGAGTAATCATTCTCTGAAAAATCGAAAAAATCATTGTAGCTTTAATTTAAAATAACTGCTGTATGTGTCGCCTGAGTATTAATTTGAAAACGTCAGTTGAAAGAGCAGTTAAAGAGCTTCAAAATTGTGTATAAAAGAAATTTTTAAAAAATGAACATTTCGAGTAATCTTCCTTCAAAAAATCGGAAAAATCATTGTAGCTTTGATTCCGAATAATTTCTGTAGTTTTCGCTTAAGCATGAATTCAAAAACGTCAATGGAAAGAGCAGTGAAATAGCTTCAAAATAATATATGTAAGAATTTTTCCAAAAATAAACATTTTGAGTAATATTACTTTGAAAAATCAAAAACTTCATAGTAGCTTTAATTCCGAATAATTGCTGTAGTTGTCGCCTGAGCATTAATTAAATAGTTTTTCGATTTTTCCATGCCTTGCAATAATTTTTCTAATTTTACACGATTCTTTTCATTCATAAATCTGAAAGATTTATAACGATTTCCCGCAATCACATAGAATCAAGAATTTCCGAAACAACGAACTCTGACTTTTGACATGAAGAAATTATCCATGACGAAAGTTAGCTAAATTCATATTGAATTCATCTGAATACATTATCGAGAAAACAGACCCCTTTGAATAGAAGCCGGAGCACAAGGACCGCTCACGCGGTTTCTCCATAAAAACTTTTAAGAGCTACTCACCGTACATAGATTTGTTAGAATGTTGGTAACAAATCAGGATAAGTTTAAGAAGTCTATTGATATTAAAACAAATTCAAAGAACATCTCAAAATCTAACACTCCATAAGCTGTGAAAATTATTAGAAATATTTCTCAAAAAATTATGCTAAAAAATAAACTTCTATTGTAGGATTGAATCACTAAAACATTAAACAATATTTTATCATTTACAATCAGTTATGTAAAATTTTTTTTAATGATTGGAGAATTTAGACTTTTCGGTTTATAGGCCAAAACTTATAAGACAATTTAGTAATTTAGAGTAATTTCATCATGTGAAATTTCGTAATTTTGTAATATTTTGATATTTTATTTCTGTGACATTTTGAGATTTTTTGACGTTTTGTGATTTTGTGATATGTTGTGATTTTGTGTCATTGTGTGCGTGTGTGTGTGTGTATCACATTCCTTCACTTTCTGGTTACTCAACCTTTTAACTGAGAATTCGAAATTTTCTTTAGCTATAAACCATCATTAGACCATGACGAAAAAAAAAAAATTCGAAAATCTGTCCAGCCGTTTTCGCGTGATGCGATGACATGCGAACATACATTCTGCTTTATACATATATATCAGAATTTTACTCAATCAAGAGAAATTTGACAGAGTGTTACAAACGAAAAAATTCAATTTCGCAAGTACCTTCGTATTTACAAGTTGCGTGTCCATATCGAGGACTCGGTTTTTGATTTTCTCTCGAGTTTTCCGAGGAATTTTTCTCAAATTCTGCGTCGGTTGTTGCTGGAGATTCAAAAATATCATGTAAAAAACTTGTCTCGCTCATCATTTTCTCATTCCAAATTGCGCCTTCGGAACTTCTATTGATTTGTCTTCGCCTCGCGTCATTCGGATTTCTTCTATGCCTGCCCAACGAGTCACCATTTCAAAAAATATGCTAAAAAATTATCAAATTCGAATTCACTGAATATGAATTTCACAAACCTTCGGAATTTGAAGGGCGAATAACGCGACCGTGGCCAATGCTTTCGTTTGAAATTTCCCTCGAGATTCGAAGTCCTCACACTTCTCTCCAACTTCTCATCATTTTTTTCCTCTTTTTCTCGGTTAAAATGTTTGATTCTACGTTTTTGAGGTTCATTCTCCGAAAAATGCCGATTTTGAAAATTGAATGTGTTATTGTCTTTGATGTTCGAAAGTACTTTCCAAATAATTGATGTGGGCCTCAAACCGTAATGGGCCTCTGCCCCAGGTTCGATATGTTCAAGTAAACTACCGATCAAAATCGGGTCCAAATATTCTGCTGCTGATGTTCCTGGAAGAATTGGTGGTATCGAATATTTCTAAATCGATTTTCTTCAGAAAACAACTAAATAAAAATCAATTGTTTTTCATCTTAAGATGATATTGGTTTTTAAATATTTTTTGCAACTCACCTAAGATTTCTCCATGTTCATTTTCCCATTGACTAGTGTTAAAACGATAAACTTCCAAATCTCCTAAAACGTAATTCAGATCGTACCCTCCAAAAACGTAAAGAGAATCGACTTCATTTATGTAAACTGCGGTATGAGCTGCTCGAGAAGTCATCCCACTTTCCGAGTGTGATAACCAATGCCACCTTATCAAAAAATTATAACAATTGTAGAGAAACAATGATAAATTGATATACATTATTTTATATGAAGAAACAACTTTATGAATACTGAAAATATTTTTTTTTTTATTTTTGACTTTTTTAACAGCCTTCTTCAATCCTCTATTTCATTATGACATCATAAGCATTTTAGTTTTTGAAATAATGAAAAAGATATAAAATACTCTTTATTATTTATGAAATATGATTATGGGTAATTTTATCTCAAATCGTCCAGGTAATTCTGATTTGTTTTTTTTTTGCGAGAGAATTATTTAAAGCCTTCTTTAATAAAATTTATAATACACGTATTTTAATCTTTTCCTTTGAATATAGATTGTTTTGTCGTAAGGATTTTTTGAAATACAGGCTAAAAAAATGATTTTCCTTAATCGCCGAATATTCGATTTTCTTTTTAATTTAATAACTAGGCCATATATTGTACTATTGTTATAATTTTTTCTTCATTTTGTAAGTTGATTTTAACTTTAAGTTGAATTTTCAACCCGAAATTTTCGACTTTGTATGTTTCTTTTCTTGGTTATTTATGAATAAAAAAAACAACATGGAGTGTAAATCTTTATCAGCCAAAATTTTTTATTTGGGAACTAAGACTTTCTGTATTCAAAATTCCATTTTTGCAGTTTTTTTATGCTCAATATGCTTAAAATTCTACTATTTCACTAAAAATAGTTTGATCATGAAATTTTTTGTGAAAATTCGCCCAAAAGAAATGTTAAAGCTGAATAAATTTTCGAAATTTCTTTTATCATCGTAAAAAAATGTATTTTAGACTTGAAATTTTTCTTATTGCATGAGTTTGTTTACGAAAAATATTTTGTTTATTACAAATTTGTACTATGGAACTTCGAAGGCTATTAATCCAGTGTACTTATTTCATTAAATAAATATTACTATGATAAAATAAAAAATTTATTGAATATCATTTGAAATAATAAATGAAAATAATAAATTAGTGTAGAAAATCCAAATAATTTTATAAATTATACTAATTATATTATTTAAATATGTTCAGCATATAAATCTCGTATTATTCTTGAGTAGTGATGTTGTGCTAAACTTGGAGTTATATTTCTTCAACAATCTCACGTTTCTGTAGATATGCTGCTGAGAAATATATTTTTTATAGAGTTAAAAATGTAATCAAATTCTATAAAATTGTGAAAATAATACCATAACTATGAGGAAAAAATGTTTAATGAAAAAAGGAATAAAAAAACCCACACAGTATAAAAACTTTCAAGTTACAAAATTTTCGATTTAGTTTTCACGATTGTCGAAGAAATTTTGAGAATTTATCAAGCTCTACAATTATTATTATTTTTCTTTCAAGTTCATCCTTGTTGATGAACTTCAACAAAAAATTAATAATCGAAAGATATTTTGTGACATGGTAGAATTTCAAGAAAATAAGGCATAAAAATAACTGCAAAAATGACACTGACTTCAAAAAATTGTAGTTATCAGGCAATGAATTTTGAATGTTAGAGATTAATACTGCATATTTTTTTTCAATTACTTTAAACAAAAAATAAGGAAAAAACTAATGCAGTGTAAAAATTTCTATACTGAATTTTTTGTATTTTTTGTACTTGAATCACAATTATAAAGGAATTATCTTTAAAAAATGAAACTTAGAATTTTTCCAATTTGAATAAAACTTTTCACGCAAAAAAAACCTGAATCACCAGAATCATTTGACACAAAATCACCCTTATATAACAACTTATACTTTTCCTAGAATATTGAAATACTAATTAAAAACATTGAAATTTTTTCCATACATATTTTCATAAATCGTGAGAAAATTTTCCACAATTATCGATAATTTCATTTCATCACCCGACATTGAAGAGTTCGATTTTTTCGCGTTGCAAAAAACGTAATTATCATAATTACTTGTTTCCTTGTGGACGGGTCTTATGCAAAGAACAAGATTGCCCTGAATATCCCTCGTGACAAACGCAATGCTTGATTTTGCATGTGCCCCGATTTCCGCAATTTTCGGGGCACAAAACCCGGGAACAATCTTTTCCTCCCCAATCATTTTCACAGACGCACGTGTTGTTTATGCATTTTCCGTGATTAGTGCAATTGTTCGGGCAATCCGTCACGGAAAATTCGGCGTGAAAACCGTCGAGCACGTAATTCGTGTCGCTGTACAATAAAATTAACATCTGCGGAAAAAATGCGTCCTCATGAAAATAGAAAATTTTCTATAACATATACAAATACATAATTTATAATATTTTCCAAACGCTCGAGATTATTTACCTCAGGTTCATTCAAAACCTGTCGCTTTACCAACTTGTATAATGTACTATTTTTTTCTTTCTGAGAAAAAAAACTGACTCTTTACTACAATAATTTTTATCTCGATAAAACAAATTTATCATTTTTAACACACAAAATAGTGAGAAAATTGGCTTTGAATAAAAAATGAATTTAAAATGATTATTCTTCAGAGTTCATTGAAAAAACACGTTACTTGGAAATTGGATGGAAACTGAAATGATTGTAAAATTCATTTGCCTGGTTTGTTTTATTGAAAAATGAAAATGAGCCTTTTTTTTACTCACATAACCAGAAGTTGATGTGACTTGTTGAGGCTCGGTTTTTCCACTGAAACTCCCCAAAAGTAGGGATTTGAAAGAATCCCCATCATAAACGAAAACGTAATCGTAACTGCATTCCGTACCCATCGTTCGAAAACTCAGAGTTATGAACTGACGACTGTTGTTTGCTGAAAATTTTTCAAAATTCGTTTTTTTTTACGATTACGTTATTTTTTAACGTAGATATTCAAATAATGTATGACTTAACGTGAATTTTAGTGTTGAAAAAATCTGAGTAGAAATTTTTTAAATACAGTTCTTTTATTTTCAAAATTTGATGTTTGTGAATTTACAAATGAGTTATTGATAGCATATTAATTATAACTAATTAATTATTCTAAAATTATTCAACATCAATTTTACAGTTAGAAAAACTTAAATAAAAATTTTCCGAATTCAGATCTTCAATTTTCTACATTTAATTTTTCTGAATTTTTATATGAGTTATTGATAAAATACATTAGATAGTCAAACATCTCGAGATTTAAAATTTTAGAATATCAGGGATTCAATGAGTCTAAAACTTGGAATTCAAAATCAAGAACTCGAAATATATCAAACTTCATACAAACTCTTAAGAGGGTTAAATTACTAAGATTTAATCTTTTACTTTTCTGAAAATTAATTACTCTCTAAATTACAACACGTCTGAAACAGTATTTTCTCATGTTGTCAGGAATAATATATTCCTTTATTTATGCGAAAAGGCTTTTTTAACAAATATGATTAAAGAATTAACATCAGCTTGTCCTGCAAACTTTGTATAAAAAAAAGCTTTTCCTGCAATTGTTAAAAAATTTCTTATCTACTGAAAAAAGATTTTTGAAAAAATCTGAGCGTTTCAATCAGACGAGTTGAAAAAAACTTGTACTTACTAGTCAAAAAAAATTATCTCGTTAAACAATTTTTTCTCTTGGCAAGTTTTATAAGATCTAAGCTTGAAGAAAACAAGCAAGATTGGGGTGCATACAAAATATACGAATCAAAACATACAAAGTTCAACACGTATAAACCCCAAAATTTTTAATGTACAAAACGTCCAATATAATGGAGATTTATTTTAATATATTACATATCTCCAACATATTATGGATACTATCTAATACTATCCAATTGCAGATTTTGTAATATTGTTTTGAACAGTTTAGTATTTTCGAATTTATTTTCTGTATAAATTTGTCTTCAACCTTTTTACAAGATAAAATATTATCAAATAGCTTCCAAGTATTCAATACAATGTAATAAATAGTTTACAACAATTTAAAAAATTATTGATGAAAATAAGCCAAATCAAAAAAAAATTCAGATTCCACAAGTTTTAGATTATTCCATTATTTTTGTCATTGAAAAAATTATTGATAAAAATCAGCAAAAGCTATATAAAATTTTTTGATTGCATTAGTTTTGGTTCATGTCATGATTTTTATTATTAAAAAAATCATGCATCTTATGAATTTTTCAGTTTTTAAATGTTTATTCATTAGGATGATTGGTTTTTAGAATATTTCCAGTTTTGGATGTTTTAGTTTTAATGAATCATCCCCCATCGACAGATATTTTTTCCACTAAGTGAATGATTTATAACAATAGGAATTTTTTTTTGGGGGGGGGGGGGGTCGATATGATGAACTACCTTTGATGAGCCACTCGCAGTGGGAGTCCTCGGTGTAATTGGAGCCCATGGGGCCATCGCTGATGATGCCCCATGATTCTGTATAGGTCTTCCTTGTTTTGTCGCAGGGCACTTGCTTGGATGAAGCCTGGGGAGACAAGTGAATGCTCCACATCAGGCAGCTCCAGATAACGACCCATCCTGCCGTGGTCGTTGCCAGCCCCATTACAATACCGTCCGCGTAAACATTTTCTGTGATAATTCACCAAATTTTGTATTTTTGACTATTGAAGAATTTTAAAAATTAGCATGCAACGCTTCATTTCCATATTTCATGATTCAAAATTATACAATCGTTTGGAGCAGATTTAATAAAAACTTCATAATTGATATTTTTGAGCTTTCGGCTCCTTTATTGAATCATCATCAGAAATCACATTCACAGAGGAAAACAGAATTATAAACAAACAATTAAAATTAATAAAAACCGTACGATGAAATTCAAATAACTGGAATAATATTGCTTACATTGCATATTAGGTTTGTATTTCATTTGTATACAATTCAATGAGGCCGTTTTTATTACTTCATACAAATGCGAAGTGCGGACATTTTTACAATATCAATTTTACAATGTTCCTTAAGTTCCAAATGTGTGAAAATAAAAAAAAATAGTTAGTCTCATAGTTAGAGCAAAAAATAATAATTGATATTTAACAAATATTACCTAATGTTACCACTATGTTACACTTCAATCTTCAATGAAAATGGAAAACCGTTTTTCTTTCTTTCTTTTATTCTATACAGTTTTGGAACTTTGGGCACATATTTTACATTTTTTTGAATTTCTAAACCATGAACTTTAGTTTTGGAATCCATAGTTTCCATTTTCAGAATTTTAATTATTAAATGATCGAAAACTCGAGATTTGTAGCTTGGCATTGAAAAATTTGAGGAATTTCGTAATCAACATATAAAACTTAGATTTCTATAATTTCATTAATAAATGATTCCTAACTCGTGCATTGTGGTTTGACAATGGGAAATTTTGAGGGATTGGAAAATAAAAATTTTTTATTTATGATGAAATGTGTAAAAAGTTTTGAAGTATTAAAAAGATATTCTAAACAAAGTTTAGGTCTTTGTAATTTCGAAGAATTACGCAAGTAAAAATTCTGGTATAAAATTTATTATAAAAGATTCTTCTGTACAAATTGTAGAAATGAGAATTTTTCATACAAAGTATATATAAATTGATTGTTGTTCCTTGGGTGTCAGAATTGATATAAAGAAGTGTGAAAATAAATTGTGATAGAATAATAGAATTATATAAAATCTCATTGGAAATATTTAGAATAATACATATTGAAGTGTGAAAAATATTCTTAATGAATTTTAGTTAATAAAGGTAGACAAGCAAAAGTTTCTGGATAAAATTTATTAAAAAATTTTGATGTACATCTTACGAACTTTGACGATTTTGTATACAAAGTGTAAATTAATTAATTTTGATGCCTTGGGTATCTAAATTAACATAAAAAAGTTTGAAAACAAATTACAAATAAATAACATCAAGTGCAAAATGTCATATAAAATATCGTTGAAAGTAATAAATAAGATTCAACTACTCTGACTGATAATCAGAAAATATAATATTTTCAGCATGAAAATGATAATTCCATTTATCAATCGGAATTCAAGGTTTTTTATTTATTTATTAATAAACCAATCCCAAAACATCAGAAATAAACAAAATAATCGTAATCGTAACTCACTGATTACGCAGAAACATCGACCACAGAAAAATCAAATCTGTGTCATGTCAAAATTTGGAGTGCTAAGACGTCAACATTATTTCCGGAGTCTCGGAATTTCTGCGAAATCTCCGGATTTTTCGACATCAAAATGTCAAAATTCACACAAATTCATCACAACACTGTATGTTTAATTGTTTTATGGACACGCCAAAACTGTCCAATGTTTCGATCTATGCAATCCGAAATAGATCAATTCCACGAGTAAAAATAAACTGCCGTTGAGAAAATAATTTTGAGAAAAAAATTTTACGATTTTTTGACGTTTTTGGCAAAAATAAACAGAGGAGTTGCACAACAAGTCTGTGTTGTTTTTGGTTCAGTTTGTTGTTGTTGTTCACTGCTGTCTACAGTGTTGCCAATTGCACATCTAGGGGAAAACAGATTTTGTGATGAAATTGTGATGTAACTCTGAGAATCAGCAGTTTGGAATTCTTCAGAACTTGGAATACAGATCACAACTGATCACAAAAGTTTGTGTTTTGTGTTCGTTTGTGTACAAACATATTTTACAATATTTTAAACAATTTTAAAAGTAAATCTATACAATACTGGATAACTAAAAAGTTTTAGTGATTGCTCCGCGATTCTTTGAAAACTTGAGTGATTTACCGTTATTTTATCGTGAAAATTCTGAAAAATGGGCGGCGGAGACCTGGTAAGTAATAAAAAATAACCTAAAAGTTGGACTGTCATTTTCAATTTTTTCTAAAAAATCATAAAAAATTTACAAAATATTGTTGAAAATTCCAGCATGCTAGCAATTAATAAGGATTCACTATTCACGATTTCTGGAAAACGTTGTTTCAATTTAAAAAAGTTGACTTTATTTTCTTTGAGTCCTTTTGAAAAATTTATCATAATTTTTGAAACGCTTGAGTGATTTGAGTGTTGTTTGCATATAGAGTTTAAATTTCGACTTGTTTTTAAATTTGAAATTACATTTATCATTCAAACATTTGTAAAAATCTTGAAATTTTTATTCGATTAAATATTAAAGGATTTATTAGTATATTATATATTATTTCTATAAATGTAATAATTTGATTTTTCACTAGCTCGGTTATGAATTTAAAGTTCAAAATACTTTACTTCCAAAATGTCTCATTATAAATAAAGAGAAATTTGTGAACAATTTTTTAAAAAGTAGTTTGTTACCAAAAAATTCAGTATTTAGAAAAATTTAATACTATGATTTCAAGGATTTTTTATTCTCAATAAATTTTGGAAAATTCGGTGTTGAAAAAAATTCTTCATGGCATAAATTATTGAAATTTACTCTTTAGAATTTGAATTTTATTTTTCAATTAAAACATAATTTTAAAAATGTTTATTAAAGTCCTCAAAAAAACTTGATTTTAATGCCAATTTGGACAAAGTATCAAATTTTTTTAAAAAAAAGTTATATAATTTACAAAAAACGGAATTTCAAAATCTCATAATATATTTGGTGCTCATCCAAATGATTTAAAAATACTCTAGCTATTTCTGAAGTGTCAAAAAATCCAGCACTTACTTGCAAATTAACAATGTGGACAATTTTATGGTAACAGCAATGTTTTGATCTGCAATCAGTCAATTTAAAAAAAAAAAATATTTTACTACCAATAAAAATCAGTATTTCAAAAATTTATTACAACACTTTTAAGAATTATATATTTTTTATCAATTTCTAGAATTTCTGACCTGATAAAAAACCTTCCAAAACAGAAATTATTGAACTTCAAATTTCAGAATTTTTATAATTTTTTTTCCATTACGAAAAATGTAATTAAAAAAATATTTTTAAATATTCTTTAAATCTGAATTAAGTCCTAATTTGGATAAATGAACGAAAATTTTAAGAAATGTTCAGAAACTCATATATTAAGATTTACAAAAAACTAATTGCGATATTCTCTAAAATATTCATTTTCCATGCAAATTTTTTTAGAAATATTTGAGTAATTTCTGAAATTCCCAAAAAATCGAGCTCTATGTTATGAGTTTACACTGTAGGTAACTTTTATGACAAGTGCAATTTTTCGATCTGCAATTAGACAGTTTTTCTATAAAAAATATTCTGGCACCAAAAAAATCAGTATTTCAAAATATGTATCACAATAACTTTAAGCATTTTATATTCTTGATCAACTTCTGAAAATTATGAGTTTTTAAAAAATCCTTCAAAACAGAAATCAGCCAAATCTACACTGCGAAATTTTTCTTTCTATCTTTTTCAATAACAAGAATTTTTATTCAAAGAATGTTTGTAGAAATCTTACAAAAATATTTATAAACTTATATATGATCCACAAAAAACAAAATTCAAGAATCCTTCAAAATATTTGTAAATCATGACAATTTTTTTTTCAAATATTTAAACAATATCAAAAATTTCCCAAAAACTGAGTTTTAACTTGCAAATCAATATTATACAAAAAATTTTTAACAGTAGTGTTTTCATTCACAACTATTTTTTTTTCTAGAACTTGAAAAAATCATGGCACCCATCGACCATGAAAAATATGGAAAAAGTCTGGAAAGCCGAGCAACAAGATCACGAAGAAAAGAAGAAAATCGCCCAGTTAAAACGAGAGCTAGAACTGGAACGAAGCAAAGAAGAAATGATTTCTTACGCAAGAGATCAGGGTGTGATCGAGCAAAAGGGTGATAAAAAGTTGGACTGGATGTATTCAGGACCAAATAGTTCAGTAAATAGGGAAGAATATTTACTTGGAAAACCAGTTGACAAGGCTTTTGCAGAAGCAGAACAAATGCAAAAAGACCTCGAGTTGAATCGAGCCCCAAAAAATCATGTGGAGCATGGTATAGTTTTTTTTATTTGGAATTATGAATGTAAAGAATAATTGAATAAAAAGTAGGAAATATTATTACTTTGAAGTATACTTATGTCGAAACTAGAAATAAACATTCTATCTGGGAACGCAGTTTTGATAAAAAATTAATTGGCAAGGGCAAAGAATCAACTTTTCACAAGAAATTGAATAATTTTTTCAAAGTGTCAAAAATGGGAAACATAGTAAATTAAAGTTGGAATTTTTTTCATCTTTCAGAATGCATTCCTCCTTCATTGAGAAATTTCTCTGGCACAGAGCAAATCGATTTAGCCAGGAAATTACAAGAGGATCCACTTTTTGCCATCAAAAAGAGAGAAATGGAATCTAAAGCCGAACTTTTAAAAAATCCTGTCAAACTGAAGCAGCTTAAACAACTGGTAATTTTATTTTTTACATTATTTTAAAAATGTATTGAATCGCAAAATTTTAATTACTGAAATTTCCAGTTAGAAAAAGAAAGCAAGGACAAAAGCAACAAAAAATCGAAGAAAAAGGACAAAAAACATAAATCGAAAAACGACAGGGACAGCGATGAGGAATTGAATGCACTGTTGGCCTCCAAGTACAAAAAACTGAAAGGAAAAGTTAGCGCTCAAGATTTGCTGAAAAATCTGGAAAAGAAGAAGAAACATAAAAAACAAGAAAAAATCAGTAGCAGTAGCAGCGATAGTTCCTCAGATTCTGATTCCAGTGACGACTCGAACAATAGGAAAAAGAGGAAACACAGAAGTCCGTCTCAGGAAAAAAAATCAGAGAGAAATGGGAGTAAAAAATCGAGAAGTGATAAAGACTACCATGAATCAAAAGAAAGAGAAAAAAGCGAGGATCATCATAGAAAAAACATTGAAAGAAAATTGGAGAGAAATGAAAGTAAAACATTGAGAAGTGATAGAGATTACCATGAATTAAAAGAAAAAGAAAAAAGTGAGGATCATAGAAAAAACAGGGGAAATCACAAACAATCTAGATGCAGAGAAAGGTCGAGAAGTCCGAAATTCGAGAGGGAGAGAGAGAGAAGTCATTATGGTTTGGTGGTAAGCTTTTTATCTATTCACCGACTATTTTCATGATTACTGTTCAAGTTAGCTTTTCAGTATGAAACTAAATGGAAATATGTTTGTTACAGAAAGCAGATGGGAGTAGACTGTCTGTCACTTCGAGAAAATCTTCGTCACCAGACAGAAAAACATCGAGCAGTCAAAAAAAGGAAGAAAAACGTTGGGTTCCTCCAAAAAGGGAAAAATTATCGCAGGAGGAAAAGGATAAGCGTATGAAGGAAATGATGGAAAATGCAAGTTGGAGAGACAAAGAGCGTACCAAAACTGTGAAACGTTCGAGGGAAGAGGACAAGAGAGAACTTTCCCAACAAAAATTTAGCAAGGATTTCATGAGGTTAGGAAATTTTTATTTTGAAATCCTAGTTTAGAGTTTTTGTTTCAAGAGTTGTATTTGGTTTATTTAATCTTAGGTTTTTATTCATCACAAATTATTTCCTTGAAGGAATTTTTTTCATCAATTCTATATTCCAACTAATTGTTTATTTCAGGACACATTTGGCAGTCGCAGTAGACTCAACAAATCTGGAGTCGAGGATAAAATCGAAGGTACACTCTCTCCAAAGATCCTCAAATGCAATGGAATCCAATTTCGCCAAACGATAGTTATAACAATCAGCAACAAATTTATTAAATTGATTTGGTAATACCAGTTGAAAATCTGAGTATTTCCAAGAAAATTTTATCTAAGGAATATAATTTTGTAGATGTTTTATGATGCACGTTATCTGAAATAAAAGTACTGGAATTTTTTAAATCAAACGATGAGATTTTAATCTAAAACTAATAAAAACTGCCAATTTCAAAAATTCATTCTTCGTCTTCATACGCATAAAATTTCCAGAAAATTATAATATATCCCAATTTATTCATAGTCTATTCACATGAGTATTTGTTTGAATCTCACATGTTAGTCTGATATAATTTCAGTATACATTCAACAATATAATTGCTATCCAAAAATAATTATCTTTCGAGTTTCAACAATCATTAAAAATTGATAAGTGTACAACTTGTGGCACAAATTTCATAAAACAACAACCCAACAATTCGACGATCAAAAACAATGAGCCCAACATATTTGAATATTCCATTGCTTGTATAACGCATTTTTTTATGGTGTATATAACTTTTTGAGAAATCAGGCAATTTTGCACATCTCAGACATTTCGATTTCTTCGGTGCTTCCAGTCATAACGCAAGAAGTGAGTACATTGTTCACGACAGCTCGAGCTAAACATCCTGTTGTCACCGAATAGTGAGCAGAAAAAAAGGCTGACATGTCAGCGGTTTTTTCGATGTTATTATCCTGGATTTGAACATTTTTATTATTCACCACAGAATTTTTGAATCAAAATTGAAATAATTAAGGTTGCAATATTCTATTAGTTTCTGAAATATTTCAAAATTTTTCCACAATTTTAACTAGCAAAAACTCTGATCTAAATAAAAACGTTTTAAATTCCAAAATCTTTGAACCAAAGACAATTTTTTAAATCAAATTCCATCGCTTACTTTGCAAAACATCACGAAAGCATCATCGACCAATTTGTTCAAGTCCAATTGTCTCTTGAAAGTCAGTTCTCGGTTTCTCAACAAAATCGTGGAAACAATGTTCAAGAGCTGAAAGTAAAATAGACCTCAATTCCTGTAAAACCCTACTATGCTATGTAAGCTCTTCCAACATTAAAATTCTAATTTGTATTTACTTCAACGATGATCTGTCGAAACTCTGGAAGCTGAATGTGATGCAAAATCGACTCCACGAGCAGAGCAAACGTGAGCTCAGATCGAGTCATATTCGACAAAGTTGGCTGCTGAGGCAATTCTCTGCCATTGACCTTTATTCCACCAGGACAACGCAGCAAAACTTCCCAAACTTGGTTGTAGAAATGAGGTGGAACTCTGCACAAACTTCCTTCAATTTTCCTTCGCCCAAGAACCGACAAACTACAAGGCACGTCAAGACATCGTGATTTTAATGATTCCTGGATTTTGCTAGCTAAGAAAAAATCCAAGAACCTCTTACTTTTCGTGCTCAGCCCATTCCTTGACTGTCAAGACCTTGATTAAAGTTTGACGAACTTCGTATGGACTGTAATTCTCAATGGGCTTTGGTTTGTCAACGAATATCTTCATGTACAAGTTCATGGCTTCCAGAACCCATCTGGAAACAGTAAACTTAACCATGCTAACTCGATGATTTCAAAATGAAGTGATCTAAAAAGATGATCTCTTACCCAATTCTGATCTTGAGTATTCCTTTGAACATCTCAGAATTGGTTCCAATAAGTCGACCGCAGTACAATAGAACTTCTTGTTGAAGTACAGCTTGTACCACGTTATGGGGTTGTATGGTGGAATACATGACAGACTGAATTTCCGCGGGCGTCATGGGTTTGTCGAAAACCGTTTCTTCGTGACCAACAACGCCAACGGTGATCTGTAGGATTATTACAATGACACCAAAAGTGGGATGAAGGTTTTTAGATAACTTGAAAGTGCCAATGACAAACCTGCTTTCCTTTGACGAGAACTCCAGTTATGAAGGGACTTATGCTGTCAACAGTGTGGTGAAGCAAACTGCTGCAGTAACGAATTACAAGCCAATATCTCAATTCTCCAGCTTGTTGGTACAGAGCCTTCAAATTTTCATTCACTGGAATTAAAAAGAAATCCAATAACTGATAGTGATTTTCCAAGTAATAGAAAATATTTGTACCTGTAGTTCCATTAATTTCGTAAGAAGGACCTTCGTGTCTCAATAATATACCATATAGTTGGGCTTTGGCATAGAGACTCGACGAGTTTCGAATCTCATGTAAAATCTCCGGAGTTGCTGCATTTTCGAAGTGCTGAAATGGGGACGGAAATGTACCAAAGTCTTATGAAAATGATTTAGAGGGAAAATTACCAAAAAGTTTTCTAGCTCTTCAGAGTAGGAAAGAGCCTTGGGAACATCTGTAAGACTTTGGTAGCCAATGTAATCATGCTCGAGTTGTTTGAATTGCTTGATATCAAGATTGTGATCGATATCGCTAATGAAGTCCAAGTGCTCTGAAATGTACATTTAGACCCAACATTCATTCACACGCTAATATTTTTCTAACCATCCACAATTTCTTTATTACCAATACAAGAAGAGGAAATGAGATTCTGCAAACGCCCGATTCTGACTTTGGTCCCATCGCAGTACCCTTTTTTCAACATCGCGAAAAGATCGAGCATTTCTTTAAACTGTGGGTCTCTGCAATGAAAACCTCGATATGACCAAATTTCATCCTAACTATTTGGAACATGCGTTATACCTCATATGCTCTTCTCGAATCAGAAGACAAACTGTAGGTCTTCCAGACAGTCGCCAATATCTTCCCACAAATTGCAACTCAGTTTTAATGTCATCAATTAAAAGTGCCATATCTCGATAGAGATAGAACTCTGACACCTCGAATATCAGCGGGTAACACAAAACTGTCATCCCACAGACACGATATATCTGGAAAACCAATGTCATGAAGACCTTCATCTTTTCGGGGATGTTGTCAAGTATCTGATGAATTCTGATGTTTAATTGATCATGTTATAACCTTGCTTGTTCCTAAAGAACCAATTGGTCTCGCTGGACGTCCTTGAAGGTCCAACTTCTTATTCACCCCAAGTCTTTGGTACACGTTGACCAATTGGGCAGAAGACAGTATTTGCACTGGTTCCACTTCATGTGGAGTTTGGGTTTGAATTCCATAAGTTGCCATCATTGCTTGGAGTCTCATGGATTCTGCGATGAGCACTATTTGCACGACGAGATCTGTGTGCGTGCCCTACATTTTTTTTCATGCAGTCATTGCTACTGTTGCGAAAAAATAAGTGGTAACATGCACAGCAATTATGGTGAGATAATAAAAAGTGCAGTGCATTTTGTGCATACGTCGAGAAAAATATTATAGACCCAAATTCAAAAGTTTGAGGTCGTTTTTGTCACTGGAGAATCTAGGAAAAGCCTGAAATTTGTTGGGAAAGTGGAAATTTTCAGATATAGATCTTGAAACATTGAAATATTGGTTTACATTAGTGGAAAATTATGTGGATTCTCTTCAGATGGAGAACTTTTTTTCCAACTTGTAAACATTTGGACTGTCATATTGTCATAAAAACCATTCCTGAAACGTTTCAGAGAATTAAGAGTGTGAGTCTATTGAAAAAATGCAAAAGGAACAAAGCGTGTTTCACTAACAGAACAGCCAAAGCTGTTTTCTTTAGCATAAAATTTGCTCAAAAATAAAATGTTATCATACAAGATGCTTCCTTAACAGAGAGAGCACATTCAGATAAAATATAAAAAGAAGCTACAAACAACATCGATATATAAACGCTTGACGTAAAATTACTTACATTGCTCATTTTTGCCTGTGTAAAGTACATAAATGTCAATCGTTTTCAGTGACTTCGATGTACGATCTTACAACTAAGAAATAGTGAGCAAAATGAAATTGAACCAAATGGGGTGTACCTGAAAAGCTGAATATCTTCCAGCTTTGCGAGGTCGATTATACGAAGGAAGATATCGACGAATTGGGTCCAATTCATTCACATGTAATAGACTTCCAGTCAATAATTGTGCAATAACAAACATTGCTTGGTTCCATAAGTATATTGGAGCTGGGTGATGTTCGCTATAACCTCGACCTTCTTCACTAGCTATTTTTAGTGTACTTCCTGGTTCGTGTTTTTCAGATTCGATGTTGTCTTCAGGCACGTAATAGTACATGGGAATCACCGGATCTTAAAAGGCATATTAGGGTGATATTTTAAGTTGCTACATTGCAATGAAAGGGCAATCATTGGACTATCATTTATCAAGGACAACAATTTTGGTACTTCAGAGTAGTACCCTATAATTTTCTTAGGTTACTTTGAAATTGTCAAGGATACTCTGAATCTTTTCCAGAATTATCTTGAAACTTAAAAGCAGGATTAACTCACCTCCATTAGAATCCTTAAAAATCCTAGCTTTCAGCAAAGCTTCATATTCCTCAACTTGCTCAGGTGAAGATTTGAAAACTCCATCAATTATCATGAGAATGTAAAATAATGGCCACTCGCATTCGATGTTATCAAATTCCTGATCAGGCAAAAAAATACTACAATGCTAGGATATTTCTTGCATGAGGAGAAAAATAGATTCTGTCACCTTTATTGACTTCGGTTTGTAATACCGTTCGCTGGGATCCTCCAAAACCGTTTTATAACCGTCTCTTCCGAATCTCCGGAAACCGTAATTACCTTTTAATCTTCTCATTATATGCATTTTCGTTTCATTGTACAAAACATCTTCGTGCGTTGCAAAAGCGGGAAAGGAAATCGTCAGTAACAGAGCGGCGTCAACGCTCTATGAATTTATAAGTGCAGCTTGAGAAAATTTTTTTTTATGTGATTTTTTGAAATTGTATTAGTATATTATTATTTCAGAGAAATTCATATCATTTCCATATTTTTCAACCTAATGGACTTTTAAATAATATAACTTGATTGAAAAATGAATTAATGAACTTTCCAATCGATTTTCTTGTCAATCTTAGGTTCTGTGTCAGAAAAAAATTGTCTGACGCCAAGATTCGAACTTGTGACCTCTCAATTACACGTCGACTGGCCTATCGATGTAGCCAACGTGTAATCATGAAGTTCTGTATTCAAATCCTGGCTTAGGGCCATGTTTTTCATTCTTTCGTTATTACTGAAGACGTATTATAATAGTTTAAGTATCTAATGTGCAAAAAACTTAAACTTTTTAAAAATGTAGTTTTGCAATTTATTTTGAACCTTCTGGTTGTCTGACCATCAAACACGTGATTTTTTACCTTTGAGCTTGATTCTCGAGGCAACATCGTTTCAAAAATACTTCGATTTCGATTATGAGCGTCGATATCTACGTAAATAACAGACCAAGAGGCCCCCTTTTCCCCAAAAAGGTTGCAACCATTGATGGCCTCCAAAGCACTTTTGGCCATTCCAATAGAACTCGCGTGTATTTCTGGGGTACCGTCATTGTAACGACTTCCCCTTTCCCACATTCCATAATCTGGAGTTCTGTAAGCTCTCTCGACGTAGTATACGAGATTTTGCACAAAGGCTACTTCGTCTTGAGTGTAAATTATTTGCAGACCAGAAGATATCATTTGGACGAGGAATATCAAGTATAGTGAAACAACGTCGATCTAGAGAAGGGTAAAAACGTTTGGTTGAATGTTTTACTTCATCGATAATTTTTTTTACATGCAATACTGTCTAAGCGACTATTCATGAAAAGTTAACTGAAAAATTTGGTCATTGTTGCAAAAATAATTTAATGATTTTTTTTTAATTCAAATTTGAAAAATAATGAAGCTGATTTTTTGAATCAGAAAAAAAAATTTCAAGAACTTTTGAATTTTTGCAATATTTCTGCTGAAAATTTTCAAAAACTCAACTAGAAAACCAATTGGAATTCTAATTAGCTTTCCAATTGAAAAATGGCCATTAGAAATTTTCAGCAGGGTTTTTAAGGAGCACTTACAATTTCAAAGAACTTTAAAAATAAAACTTGGAAAAATTTGAAGTATGAGATAATATAATGTATTTCTTGAAATTTAATTTATAAAGATTTGAAGGTGAAATTCATTGATGAAATTATAACTTCAAGAATGTAAAAAAAAAACAAATCCATTAATCTACTCGTTGGAATTCTAGCTCGAAAGAATTTAGAAAAAAATTCCAAACCTGGGATCCAAGTTTCATAAATTTTTCATTCTAAAAAAAAATTGCTGGACCCAAATCCAGAAATTAATTAAATCATATGCCTAAGATTTTTTAATCTCATTCTCAAGCAATAATGAATAAAGGACTAATCAATTTTCGAAAAGCCATCGATTATTATTTTTTCGTACTTGCAAATGATGATACGCGTCATCATCCAAAATTTCGTCTCCTGTATCAAGATGAAATTTGCAATGCAAAGCGTAACGATCGCATTGATTTCTTTTGAATAATTCGATTCTGGATGACTGTCTCATCCAACATTCCAAAATTCCACGCATGCATTTTATAGCGGATTGCCCAAGTTCATAGGATTTTCCTCGATCATCGTCAATCCGTCTGGTAAATAAATTTAAAACAGAAAACTCGAGGAATAAGAATTCATTCTCAAATTTTTTTCAGATTCATGAGCAATTGTATTTTATTTACACATAAGGTACAACAATCTTTCTCAATTGAATTTATTCAAATTCTCATAATTTGTTATTTTTATGTTTAAAAATATTTGGTTATTTTTATATTATGTTTTTACTTTGAAAAAATGAGTTAAAAATCTTACCTGTATGCTTGATATAAACTCCAAACTGCTGCAGCACAATAAATACTCTCCCTCACACTCCCAATTTTTTCGTCTGTTGAAATTTGAGGAAAAAGTCCACTTATGCAACTTTGGTACCGCAGAATTTGTCTCTTGACTGGAAATCACACAAACAAATTACTTTAAATAATGAAAAAATCAAAACATGAGAATTCATTTTTTTATGATTGAAGTTATTTGAGAAAATAAATTTCGTCCTTTTATACTTCTAAAAAAACAAATCCATCAAATTTTATACTTAGCAAAGTGGAAGGAGTTAGACAAATGACAATCGTTTTTCTTAAAAAAAGAAGGTTTAAATTGATAAGTATTGATAAATACATGAAAATAAATACGTTTCACATACCGATTCCATAATAAATATCCAGTTTCCTCACGGTGTCCTCATAATTGGAAATTTTGAGAAACATGTCGACGTCGAGATCGATCACGCTCCCTTGGCGATCATTTTTCGAGTAGTGTAAGCTTGAGAAAAACATAGTAACAAATAAATTGAGCTGCTGAACTTTGCGCAATAAATCATAATGAGTGTTAAGTGCTCGTAATTATTAACAACCAACCTCGAAGTGCTGGTTTCTGGGGGACTCGTCAAAATGGTGGCCATTTTTTTCTTTTTTATTCAACTTTTTTCTTGAATATTCTGCAATTTTGGGAACAGTTTTTATTATTTATAATATAATTTTTGTATCTTTAATAGTAAATAGAATAATTATGAGTAAATATTGATCATCATTATTAATAATTATAATTCAAGGTAATGATTATTCAAATCAACACATTAGTTATTCATTGAATTTGAGATATTTCAAAATACGGTTTTGAATTTGAAGAATAATTTTTGAAATGAGGATTATGTATGATAATTTCAAGTGGTTCAGAATAATGAAAGATGAATTATTCTAAGAATTATAAAATATTTACAAATAAACGAACTTGCATTTATTATTTTTCCATTTTAATATTATGAATTTTAAGAGTGCATGTTCATAGAAACTTTACGTTTGAAATCAGAAAATCATCAAAAATTGGATTACTCTAATGAATCAAATTTCCCAAACCATGAGACTTGAAAATATTATTTCAACTTAAATAATAATAAATGTTTCAAACTAGTGGGATTCAAAACAGTTGTAATTGTAATAAGAAAGATTTGTTCATAATATTTATCATTGTAGATTATTTTTCAAGAATAATATATTGGTTGTTCATTATATTTCAGGATAATTTAAAATATGATGAGTAATTATTAATAATAAGAATGATTCCAGGTCTAGATTATCTGTAGATTATCAATTCAAAGTTTATAAAATATTTTCAAATTCATTCACTTGAAAATATCTTTTTACCATTCGAATATCATGAATTTCGAGAATTTATTGAAATTTTCTTGTTCAAAATTATAAAATTATGAAAATATTGATACTCTAATATATTGAAGCCGACAGACTTGAAAATTTTGTTTTGTACTTCAATACCGAACATTGCAAACTCAAACTTGTGAAATCTGGAACAGTTTTATTGATAATATTAGGGAAAATAATGATTTGTCAATAATAATCATCATTATTAATGATTATTTTTCATGTCATTTGTGATGTTTTAAGATGATTCAAAATATCGTTTAGGATTGGACAAATAATTTTGAAAGTAGTAATGATGTATGATAATTTTTGGTGACAAAGAGTAATTGTACATGACTGAATATAAAAACTGGAAAATATTTTGGAATCCTTAAAATCGTAAAATTTTTAAAATATCTCAATATAATACATTTCTGTGCTGTTCAAAAAAACTTCAATTTTCAAAATTAAAAAATTGAAAACATTTTGATAAAATTTTTCAAACCAAAAGACTTTGGAATATTATTTTACACTTGAATAATTGACATTGCAAATTTGTGAAATTTGTAAGTTTTGATTATTGTAGGCGATGAAAGAATGATTAATTAATAAACTTGTAAATCGTGATTTTTTTTCAAGAATTTAGCATTTGCGATTCATTATCTTTTAGGATACTTCAAAAAATGGTCTAGGAATTCAAGAAATTCAGAATAATAGTGGATCATGAATTTGAAAAAATGAAATATATTCAAGAATGAATGAATTTGATTTCATCTTTTTAACAATCAAATATTATAAATTTCTGAAATGCCTCCAGATATTCTAATTAAAAAAAAATTTGGATTACTCCGATTTACGAAACTTTGAACCAAGAGACTTCAAAACATTATTTTACGCTCAAACATTCAATATTACAAACTCGATAAATTTAAAAAAGGTTCAATTTAAACTTTAGTTTAAATAATGATAAATAATGTTGATTTTCATACATAAATTAAAGGTTGATAATTAATTATGATGTAGAATAACTGGAGTACAGTCTCGGATTTCAAGGTATATTTTCAAATTACAATAATGTATGATAATTTTAGGTAACTCATAATGATTCAAAACTAGAAATTTTGGGAACAAAAAAAAATTATTTCGGAAGATTACATTTACAATTACACTTGACTTTTTTGCATTCAGATATCATAAACTTCTAGAATTTTTTGAAAAACTTGAATTTACAAAATTGAGACATGGGAAAATAATAAAATCTGAAATTCTAAAATAAATAGCATTTTTTAAGCCAAGTTACTTGAAATATAAAATTCATTGATTTTTAAAAATTTCAAGTCTATAAAAATGTCTGGCATCACTGATAAACTGATTTTTTTTTTATATATCTATTATATTCTGTAAAAATTTTTGGTAAATAAAATTATGTAAAAATTTTATAAAATTCTTGTTACAAGATAGAAGAGTTCAATTATAAATTTTCGTGAATTTGTAAACCAAAAATTTCAGAGCTGATATTTTAATTATTTAGGCAGCTTAAATTTTATTAACAATATTTCAAAAAATCAGCCTGATATTATAACTCATTAATTTATCATTTTTGAAATTTTTCCTTCAATTAACAACAATATAAAAAATTCACCTCTGTTCGTTTAAATACAATTATCATTTTAATATACATTTTTCATTATTTTAGGAAAGCTGGTACATACAAAATTCAAAAATATGTATATTGCAAATCAATATTTTTGATTGATCTCTTCTTTTACAATATTGTCAAAAAGTACTAAAATTTTTAAATAAATACATATGATTTATAAATAAATATTCAACAAGTAACAAGTCTAACTACTTCATGTTTAACATTAAAATATTTTAAAGTAATATTACTATCTTAGAAAACATGAAAATTATCTCAATTTTTGCAAGCAGAGATTATATACACGTAAAAATACGTATCTTGGATCTAATTTTATCTCACCAGTTTTTTGCGTCGAAATTATCCATTCACAATTATAAAATATGTATTACTTTTCGAAGGAATTCTAATAATATAATATTCACTGACACAAACTGCACTAAATTTTATTAAAAAGGAAAAGTAAACATAAATATTATGATAAATTCAAATGTCAAATCTCGGTCAAACGGAAAAGTAGGGTGGGGGGGGGATATTTTTTTTAAGTGCTATCAGTATTGACAACTTGAAAAAATCCATTGTGACCGTTGTGACAAAAATTGTTTTTGTGATATGTATTTCCATTCAAAAACAATTTATCTCGCATTCACAATCCCTTTCACAAAATCCAAATAAGGAATTCCATTTTCTTTCTCTTTTTAGTATCTATCCAAAACATCAGTTTTTCCTTGTTGCGCAGTTATAACCTAACCTAACCTAATCCGTTCGATGACTCGAGTTTTTCCAACTTTCAAATTGTCGAATCATCCAGTTGAACACAATTGAACACAGTTGTGAAAGTTAGACGATTTTTGGAAAAAGTGTTAACAAAAACTGATTAAACTCGTGAAATCTTAGCAAAAATGGCAGGAGCAATGATGTTCGAGAGATCCCAAGGTGTTTCCACAACAAATCGGAGCGAGGGAAACGATTTACTGAGCAAAATGGTGCGCGATCAGAATTTGGGCAACGCCGAGGATGACGAGGAAAGCATTCGCCTAAAAGTGAATATTTTTCTTTGTTCAACAAATTTCTCGAAATATCCATTTTTCGCATTAAATTCATGCCTTGAAAATATAATGATTTGTCAGCTAGTTTCTGTTGTGCTTTTTGCAAAAGTTTTTATGTGTCGAGTGATATGAAAACAATCTTGTAATTTTGAGATATTTTGGTATCAAATTTTTGATAATTGAAACCATTGATTGACAAAAATTGAAACTAAATTTTTTGTTACGTTGTTTTTTGAACCATTTACATATATTTCTTCATGTGTGTTAATTTTTTATTTATGTTTATGCGACATTTGTTAAAAAGAAAGATAATTATGCAATATTTATTGAATACGATCACAATGTGTATAAATAATTATTTTATTGATTTATGTCTATAAAGAAAAAAAACAAACATACAATGTAATATAGGTGCATTAATTTAAAATAAATTGCGTAATTTATGTAAGATATTTGAAAAATAAATATTTTCATTACATTGTATAAAATACATCATCTAATTTCAAAACTGTTTCTTAATTATTTAAATAACATACTCTTTATCATGATTTAGTATTATAAATTTTAGAACGTAATTTTTGTATTTTTACAGGTGATTCAATCGATAAATATTCATTCAAATAATATTGTATAACTTGTATTATAATATTTTGAAATTGTTTTTCAATAAAAATTATATCTTAGTTATTTAAATAACATAATTTTCTTCAAATATTTCTTGTCTTTAATTCACTGATAGTACAAATTTTGTAGTCAAATTTGTCGAAAATCACTTGGAAATTAATAAAATTTTTTATTTCCTTTGTTTACTTTTTATTTTTATAACTGGAGCCAATTTTTTTTTCAACTTGAGTAAGTGTTCACGAAGATTATAAGAAAAATGAATGCTTATATTTTTTTTCTCTACTATTTTTCTTTTTAATTTCAGTAATAGTAATCTGAAGAAGAATTGTTTTATTTTTATGGAAAATTGAAAAAATTCATATTCGTTCTACTACTGTTTGTATAAATAAAAAATATTATTTTAAAAATTATTCAACAATAATTTTATCTTTGTTATTCAAACAGTATAATCTCATTTCAGAATTATTTTACAATAGCAATTGTATATTAGTTATTTTGATAGCATCATATCTTCCATATTTTTCTTTTCATTTTATTTTTTGTTTGTTTAATAAAAATTAAAATTTTTAACTATCTTGTCCAAAATTACCATGAGATTATAAAAATTTTCATTCCCATTTTTTCGTTCTCGCTTATCTTTCGAACCCAAACCAATATTTTCCAATGTGAATAAGTCCTTACAATGATAATTATAAAGATCAAATAATTGTAATTTTTTTCTCTTTTCCATTTTCAGGAGCAAGGTATTCTTCATCTCGGTGAATTATACAAAAAAGAAGGAAAAGCTAAAGAGTTGGCAGAGCTCATAAAAGCTACAAGACCATTTTTGATGCTCATTAGTAAGGCTAAGGCTGCGAAACTAGTGAGGTCCCTAGTTGACTTTTTCCTCGACCTAGAAGCTGGAATTGGTATCGAGGTAATATTTTTCTTTTTCTTTTAACATAATAGAACATATTTTCATACCTTCAACATTGAATTGGTTAAATATAAACTTAAAACATTCAAAGGACTCCATAATTTCCAATTTTTACATTTAGAAAATGAAGTTACGTAAAATCAATAGTTAATTTACTCAATCACAGAATTTTTATTCTTGAACTATAATATTTTAACTAAATAAAAAAAAAAAAAGGTTAAATGTATCTTAAATGTAAAATTTTATCATTCGGAATTCTATATAGAAAATGAAAATATAGTCCAGCTCTAAAATTTATTTTCAAATTTTGTTCAACATTCCGAAGTACTAAATATTTGGAATAACTTTGAAACAAGATTTTGACATTATAAAATTATGATTGAGATTTGAAAAAATACAATTCTCTTACTTTTTGAACTTGAAAGTTAATATTTTTATTGATACAACTTCACATTTATTTTAACTTTTTTTCTTTGCTCAAGTTCTATAAAAAATATAATGCATGCTCTGAAAAATTGTACTTCATCATAGTGGTACAAATTATTAAATTTCTGTATACTAAGGCCCAAAACTAACATTTTTTACAATATTCTTGATTCTTAATTTTCAGGTCCAGCTGTGCAAAGAATGCATAGAATGGGCGAAAGAGGAGCGAAGGACGTTTTTGAGGCAGTCCCTGGAAGCTCGACTTATCGCTTTGTACTTCGACACCGGAATGTTCGGCGAAGCCCTGCAACTTGGCTCCGCCTTGCTCAAAGAGCTCAAGAAACTAGACGACAAGCAATTGCTCGTCGAAGTTCAACTCCTCGAAAGCAAGACTTACCACGCCTTGAGCAATTTGGCCAAGGCTCGAGCTGCCTTGACCAGCGCCAGGACCACTGCCAATGCCATCTATTGCCCCCCGAAAATGCAAGCTGCCCTGGATTTGCAGTCAGGAATTTTGCATGCCGCCGACGAGCGAGACTTTAAAACGGCCTACTCGTACTTTTACGAAGCCTTCGAAGGGTAAGTTGATTGATGTTGATTATATTTTAGATTGCTGATTTTGAGCTGGTTAGATTGAAATTGAAGTTTTAGAATGTCAGAACTGAGTAGAAAAAAAAAAAGTAAAAAAGTTATGAACAGAAGAATGAAATCAATTATAGGAAAAAATCACTGACCTGAATACTGAATAAGTAAATTAAAAAATCTAAAAAGTCCGAGATATTGGAAAGAAATATTGATACAGATCATCCATTATAATTGTGAAAAAAATTTTTTTACAGCTATGACAGCATCGACAATCCAAAGGCTTTGACCACCCTGAAGTACATGTTACTTTCAAAAATCATGCTTCGCTCCCCCGAGGACGTGCAAACCCTAATGTCAGGAAAATTGGCAGTTAAATACGCCGGCCGTGACTTGGACGCGATGAAAGCTGTTGCTGAAGCAAGTCATCGTCGCTCCCTTGCAGAGTTCCAAACCGCGGTCAAAGAGTACAGAAAAGAGCTCGAAGAGGACGTTATTGTCAAAGCTCACCTTGGCTCGCTCTACGACTCCATGTTGGAACAAAATTTGTGCCGACTCGTGGAACCTTACTCCAGAGTTGAAGTAAGTTTTAAGTGTAGAAAAGTGTGTTCAAAGAAATTCCTATTTTATAAACAAAAATGAATATCTTAAACTGAGAAACTAAAATATTCTTCAACACTTGAGTCAGTAGGAAATTTGTTAAAAACAATTTAGATGTCTTATGATAAGTTTCATAGATCATGAGCATTGTATAATTTGTATTCTGGAAATTCAAGGTAGTTCTTACTACAGAAAAGAATGAAGATAGTTGTTCGAAATGAGCTGAAGTTGTCGCTAATTAGGGACTACATTAAATTATTTGGCAATACAACGATTAACATACATAGAACTATCAATGTTGTTTATAGTTCTGAATGTTAGTTCTTAATTTTATGTATTTCAATGAAAATGCAATCGAATGCACTTTCATAATTCTTTTTCAAAAACTTAACGGTCGATTTGAATGAGCTTTCGCACGAGACTTGAAATATTTTTCTTGCCATGTTTCATCGAAAACTGTTTTAGGTAAGTACTGCCTTAATTATATTTCAAGAAAATTTTTCAACAAGATGCTTGATTTCTCAGAACTACAAAATGAGATTTAGTTTTTTATTAAAAAAATGTTGATTGTCTCAGGTTGGTCACATAGCATCGCGCATCTCGCTGTCGATATCCCAGGTTGAGAAGAAACTCTCGCAGATGATCCTAGACAAAAAATTGAAGGGCGTCCTGGACCAAGGCGAGGGCGTGCTCATCGTCTTCGAAGACATACCCCGTGACAAAACCTACGAAATCGCTCTCGATACCATCCACAGCATGGGCAAAGTCGTCGACACTTTGTACCAAAAGGCCAAGAAACTCACATAGCCCTAACAACTTAAAACTGCATATGTACGATTTAACGCCACCATTAAAATCAATCATTAAATACTACAATTAACATAACTGATTTCTTACGTTTTTCAAACTGTCTTTTTATTTTGTCTAAGTGTTTGGGTGGACATAATTCTGAATTTCTGAGTCATTGCATTATATATGTTTATTATTTTTCGTTATTAAAATCATTGTTATTTGTGCATACTGGTGACTTTGTTGCAAACATTTTATCTACCAACTTGAAAATATTACAGCACGTCTAATAAATTCGAATGCAAAGTCAGAAAACAATTCACTTTTTTGGATTTTTCGAGCTCTTGTCAATCGCGTTTTTGAACTTGATGAAAAATCCTCGAAACGATCGAGAGAATTTTCCGACTCGTTTGCGGCGCAGTTTCATGGGTCGAATCTGGCGCATTTTACTCGCGTGTTTGAAATCCGTCACGAACAACGTTTCGACGATGGGTTGTTGATGCTGTATTGTCTCGGTTCTCGATGGGTTATGGCACAGCCGGATTTCAATTATTAGAACGAAAACAGCCAAAGTTGCACAGCTTGTTAGAAACACCAAGAGGGGTAATACGTGGCTTATGTTGATATCTGGTAATTCTTGTTTGGTCTTCAAGGTCTTGAATTTCAGGTACTTCCTTTTGAGGCGAGTCCGTATACCAGCGGACAAAAATCTTTGAACACTGTGGGATGAAGAATATTGATAAATAATCATTTTTTGGAAGAAATTTTTAGGTGTCTTCAGTATTGATTTTTTTCAAAATGATTGTTCAAAAAACTCACTAAAAGTTCATTAGTCTTGTGTAAGGGCTGTTTTTCCTCAACATCATAGCCAAGTTTTGGACTGGTCCAGTTTTTACTGGGATCAGATTGCAATTTATGTTTTCACCTTCTATCTCGTAGATCAATTCTGATGTGTAATATGCTACTGTCTGATCACATGCCTTCAAAACAAAATAATGATAAAAGTGCTTAATTCTAAAGAACTTAAAATAAGGTAATGAATGATTGAAATAGCAAACCTGCTGAAATCCCTGGACTGGAGTTAAAGGTAAATTACCACTTATCTGTTTCTTCACTTCTATCATGATGGGATCTTGATTTTTTTCGATGATTGCAGACCATGGACTGTTAGGTTGTACGGTCAGTGCATACGAGCCATCTTCGACGAATTCTCTGAAGTTGGTAAACGGAGCCAAGGGCTTGGAACTGGTGAGAAAACTGACTAAAAATGCTGAATATATCCCGTACACTATGAATGCTGTTAAAAATGCCACGACGTAGAGAAACCGCATAGAAGGTATTTTTGATTGCTCTGTGAATAAGATATTTTCCAAGGTCATTGATATTGTAGGGATTTTTTAGTTTATTCTTCATTGATTCGGTTTTTTCAAAAATTGAGTTGTCTATGAAAATCAATACTCAATTATTTCTAAGTAATTAATTTCTAATTAATTTATGGCACTGACGAGAAAAATAATCAATATAAATGATGGTATTAAATAATAAAAGATAGAGAAAATCATCGAAAACTACTAACTGAAATCTAGAGGACATATTAAACAGTTTCATGTAAGTTTTAACAGTTAAAAATAATTCAAAATTTTTACTTTCACTAACTTAAAAATACAGCGATCCTGGATTCAGAAAAATTTTTCCTGAAACAGAATTTTAATTATAAATGTTTGACTGAAATAACGTTGAAAAAAAATTATTGACTGTCCTAACCTAGTGAAGCATACAGAAAAATAATAATCTACGAAAATGCTAGAAATCTTAAGAACTTGAGAGTTCTGAAACATGAAATTCTCAAAATCTACATACTTCAAAATACATAAGAATACCAGAAAATCTTCTAAATCATACAAACGCTCAATAAATACTAGAAGTGATGAAAATCTATGAGATTAATGCTTCTTGAAAAATCTTTTTAAAAACTTAGTAACTATAAAACTTGAAATCCTAGAGCATGACATATGAAAAAATTTTATCCGTATAAATATTACATATTAAAAATGCTAGGAAAATACAAGAGGTCTACGAAATACTTGAAAACAATACTATATAGATGCTGTTTCAGAAATCTATAAAAATGTTTAAAATTCATACAAATAAGAATTTGAGAACATCCATTCTAGAAAACTACAAAAATATTAGGATTTTATGAAAATACTAGAAAAACCTTTGAAACTTTATTAATTCTTAAAAATTCGCAGAATACTCAAAATCTTATACTTTTAATCTATATAGATATAATTTTCTCAAAAATGTATAAAAACTCGAAGTTTAGGGTATTAAATTCTTAAAATTTAAACATAAATCAATAAAAATAACAGAAAATCCTAAAGATTGTATGAATACTAAAAAAAATACATAAAATACTAAAAATAATGACAACCTGTATTAAAGATATTATTTTCTGAAAAATCTATTCAAATACTTGAAATCTCTGAAACTTTCAATTTTATAGCATCCAATTCTATAAATCTATAGAGCAATTGATAGAAATACTAAAAAATACCACAAACTTTCACAAATGCCAAAAAATACGGAGAATCTAGAAATTCGTAAAATACCTTTTAATCTATGTTGAGATTGTTTTCCTCTTAATCTAAAAAAATACTGAAAATGTTTTAAAACTTTGAACTCTTGATCATACAATTCTCAAAATCTATATAAAAATACATTAAAAAATTAAAAAATTCTCCAAGTCCTGAAAACAGTAAAGGAAAAAAATAGAAAAATACCACAAGTACTGAAAATGAAAAAAAATCCAAACCTTGGTGACTAAAAAATCATTAAAATCTGATACCATGATTGAAACATGTCTAGAAAAATTACAAAAATTTAAAAAAGTGAAACTTTGAATCCCACTAGTTATGTAACTTGAAAATTATGAAATTTGAAAAATTGAAAAATCGCATTTTAGAAACCAGCTCGTCAAAGACTAAAAATTATAAAACTCGTCTCAAAAAATTTTTCTGTCGACACCTCTGCATAAAATTTTTTCGATTTCACAAAAAATCATTCAAAAGATTCAGAAACGAGTCACATTGCTAAACAAAGGTTCCATTATCTTCTAGAAAAACCGATATCCTGTGTAGTTGATTACATTTTGACCTTAAATTCCTACCTACTGAATTCTGCTGGCAAAAAATACCCCAAATATTGATAGAGGACAATTTTCTGCCGTCACGCTTTTTTATAACGACGATCATACCAGCAGTTAGTGAAAGAATCGTTACTGCAATGGTGATCCATGTTTTTGTTTCGTAGGCCTAAAACAACATCTATTCCATGAATAAAAATTATATGAAATAATGCCTAAAATATGATTAGGTTTCCAAAAAAAAAAAAATGTATATGAAGAAATTGTTTCCAAGTAATAATATTATACACTGAATGTTTGAAATTGGAGGTCTTTTATTCAAGCATCAAGTGTGTGTGATTACCTGAAAATAAGCGAACCACGACACGTAGAATTTAGATCTTATCACGTAAAGACTGCCAGAAGATACCAAAAACGGTTGTGTGAATTCGACGTAATCCATTTTTTCATCATTCTGCATCCAAAATCCACCAGCAATCATTTCTGCTTCTCCTGACATTACTCTTCCAATGAGCCCATGCATTGTATTATTTTCTTTTATGATACCCCCCAACTGACTTTCAAGGAAAATGTGCCTGATCAAATAGTTCTCTGCTTTTATTATTTCGCCAGTGACACTGCCTAGGTACCCTCGAATTTCGCCATCTTCTTCGTAAACAAATTTCACATTCTGGGTTAGAAAAATGATTTGGAATTCATTAGAAACATCTTTGATGACGAGGAATGGAAAAATTATCAATGGTTTTGTATGTTTGGGGAGATGAGAATTGCATGCTAATTAGTGTGCTTATTTTGCTAAAAATTTCAAATTGGTTTTCCAGTTGATTGTTTTGTTCTATTGGAAAATTTGTTACAAAAAAATGTATGTTAAATATAATTAGATTTTTACATGGAATATTAATTGCATTTGTGGTTTAAGTTTTTTTCGTAAAAAATTTTCCTACAGGACAACAAGTTAGATTTTCAAATGATTTTCCAATTGAAAAATTAACTGGAAAAATGGCCATTTCCTCAATTGGCTTTTCAGTTGAGTTTGCCATATTGGAAAAGTCTTGCAAAAAACTTATGCCACAATACTATTAGTTTTCCAAGTGGAAATCTTCTTAGATTTCTAAATGGAAAGTTAATTGTATTTCTCATAAGTTTTTTTTTTTTTTTTTTAATTTTCCTATAGGAAACCCAACTGGAAAATCAAATAGAAAAATAGCCATTTTTCCAGTTAGTTTTCCAATCAGAAAACCAATTAGAAAAGCAATTGCAAATTTTCAGCAAAGCAGTAAAGAAATCGCGTAAAATTTGTAAGAATTAAACAATATTCATCGTTAAGAGGTCTTTAGTAATATTATTATTTTGTAAATTTTAAAAATCATGAGGAATCAAAAAACATGGAAATTTCAAAGATCTTCGAAAATTCTAGAAATTTGAAAAATTGGTGAAATTTAAGAAAATTATGATAAATGTTACAGCTAGTAAAGAACTCAGAAAATTGTGTGAAATCAATGTTTGTTGGAAACTGTAAGATTAATGAAATTTTTAATAATCGAGTAATATTTCTTCGTACGTATATCGTCGATAATTTTGAAAATTTCAATAGAAATAACAATTTTTTATAAATCTAGTAAAAAATTAACAACAATTAAAACAGAGATATTCAATAATTCTTGAGAATTCGAAAAATCTGTAGGATTTCAAGAAATGCTAACAAATCTTGGAAATTTCTAAAAATTCTTAAAAAAACAAAGGAAACTTTAAAATTTATCAGAATTTAAAAAATAAACACACGTTTTATTGTACGGAGATTGCTCATAATTTTCGAAATTTCAATATCACGCAATCTGAAAATTCTAAAAATTATGAAAAAAATGAAAAATTTCAAGGATTGTCAATAATTCCAAAAAATGCTAAAAATGTGTTGGATTTCAGAGAATGTCCATAAAATTTGTAGATCGTGAACAATGTGAAAAATTCTGTAAAACTGCAAAAACTAAAATATTCATAAAAATATTCGATAGTTAAAACTTTAATCGTGAGAAGATATTGAAAATTTCAATGATAATCTAGAAGTTTTTTATATTATAAAATCAAAAGTTGAAAAACATGAAGTATTCCCAAGGTTATGAATAATTCCAGAAAATCAAATTGAAGGATTTTGGGAAATAATAATCATTGTTGTAGATTGTGAGATATATTTGAAATTCCGTAAAACTAGACACTGTGCAGTATTTTTCATATTTTTGGAAAATGGAAAAGTTTTTTTCCTACGAAGATATATCTTTAATATTTAGTATAATTTCATTTTTTCATCCAAATAAAATCCAAAAATTTTAAATATTTGGAAAAAATAAAAAACATGAAAGTATGAGACATTGTCAATAATTTTCGAGAAATTCCAAAAATTTGTCAAATATCATGAAGTGTTTATAAATGTTATGGATTGTGGTAAATGGTGATTTATTATTGCAAACATTCTGTTGAAAATCTAGGAATTTTTGAAATCTTGAAAAATTGAAAAAAATTGAAAATTTTATAAAACTTTTATATTTCTGTAGAACTTGTAAAATTTTTATGATTGCATCAAATATCATAAAACTTCATAACTGTATAAAATTCATGAAATTTTTTAGAAACCGGAAAATACTTTGTTCTTTACAGATCGTCAATTTTTAAAAATTATAATAAAAATCTAGAAATTTTGGAAAGTAGGAAATTTTTGACATTAAAAATTTTAAAGATTGTCAAAAATGCCCAAGAATCTGAAAAACCTTGAAGTTTTCAGGAATCGTTAATAAATTTTGTAGATTGTGCAAAAATGTTCAATATTGTTTTGTATATTATATTATATACATTATTATACATTATTACATAATATTTTGTATACAGTGTGTCCCATATTTATAGGGCCACCCTATTTTTTAAGGATAATTTTTTTTCTATTGGAACAAAATGCACCAAATTTTTTGAGTGAATAAATGAGTCGAATTAACGATTTTTCCTAAAATATGGAGCTCGCAATTCCATTCGTTCGTTTATTTGGACATTTTTTCGAAAAAATCGGTGTCCCAAATTAATAGGGCCACTAAAAAAAAATTCAATTTTTTTGAAGAATAATAAATAATTCGTAAAGTAATGTAATTTAAAATATATAATATTAAAATTCAACTTGTTACATGTCATGAAATATATGTACTAACTATATGTGCAAAATAAATATTGTGCGTGAATTCCCAAAGTAATTTACAGTTGTGTTTTTCTTTTAATTTAAATTTTTCCCAAGGAATTTTTACATACGTACTTTCCCACATTCTTTATAGAGATTATCGACGTATTTTCCCTATTTTAAAAGTGCACATTCCCACAATATGTTCGAAATAAATATTTCTCCTATTTTTATTGCGGGGATTCCCGTAAGTAGCGGGAGTTCCCGGGTTTTTCCCGCTTTACCTGGCATGTATAAACAGGCTTCCGAACGCATTTTTGGCCAGTTCAATTGTGCTTGTGCGTTAATAACATTCGAGGAACTAAAACAAATATGGGAAGAGGGAAAGCATTGTCTGCAGAAGAAAAGGCGTCAATTGATGCGTATGAAAAATGTGGGAAATCACAACGTGAAATAGCGAAGCTTATAAACCGATCGAGAAATGCTATTTACCTGTATGTAAAGAATAGAAGTAATGAAATAGTTAAGAAGAAACGTGGACCACGGCCAAAGCTCTCAGATCGTGACAAACGAAAAATAGTTGCCGCCGCCTCGCAAACAACTAAGGGGTGCAGAAGAATAAAAAATGAAGTGGCTCCTCAAGTGTCCAAAAGTACAGTGCATCGAGTATTGAAGGATTCCCCAAATTTAGTATGTGAAAAAATGCAAAAAGCGCCTAAACTGAAACCTCATCATATGCAGGCACGCTACAATTTTGCAGAAGAGAAGCTGCATTGGACGCACGAATGGTCGAAGGTACATAGACAGTGCATTTTTTCTCATAATAAATAATTAGTTCCTTCAAGCCTATGTAATTAAAGCTTGGGTCTTTTACTTGCTTTTCAGATTATCTGGTCTGACGAGAAGAAATTTAATTTAGATGGTCCAGACGGAATGCGTTATTATTGGCGTGATCTGAGACATGAACCTCGTTATTTTTCAACCCGAAACTTTGGAGGCGGTTCCGTCATGGTATGGGGGGCATACAGCGGTTTCGGAAAAGTGGCCTTAGCTTTTATTTCTCATAAAATGAAAAGCGAAGATTACCAGGCAGTGCTAGAAGAACATCTCAAGCCCTACCTTCGACGTTTCCGCTCTGCAAAATTGACTTTCCAACAGGACAACGCAGCTATACATGCGAGCAAGTCTACGAAGGATTGGTTGGCAAAGTCAAAGATCCCCGTACTCGCGTGGCCAGCGGTTTCTCCAGACCTTAACCCAATGGAAAATGTTTGGGGCATGATGGTACGCGATGTGTATGACAACGGAAAGCAGTACACAACGGTCGCAGAGCTGAAGGAAGCGATCAAATCGGCATGGAACAACGTCACCGCGAAAAGTCTCGAAAATCTTAATAAATCGATGGTTAAGCGAATGAAAATGGTATTCAAAAATGACGGAAATACTATTAATTACTAATTATGTGAATAAAATCTTTTTGTATGTATGTACTTTGTTGAATAAATTGAATTCTTTCGGAAAAATTGAATTTTTTTTTAGTGGCCCTATTAATTTGGGACACCGATTTTTTCGAAAAAATGTCCAAATAAACGAACGAATGGAATTGCGAGCTCCATATTTTAGGAAAAATCGTTAATTCGACTCATTTATTCACTCAAAAAATTTGGTGCATTTTGTTCCAATAGAAAAAAAATTATCCTTAAAAAATAGGGTGGCCCTATAAATATGGGACACACTGTATATTATGTAATAATGTTTTGTCGTCCAAGGACCATTGATAATTTTGAAATTCCTCTAAAAAATTAAAAACTTCTAATGGAATTCGCTTAAATGACTATGTTAATACGAACAGCAAAAAGAGATACGTTGAAAACTGTGCCTCTCAAGTTGACCCGAGTTTTATCAATAAAAACTGAAGCCATTGAACTATTCTCATGTTCAGAATGCGTTTGAGTTAAATCAATGACTTTAATTTCATCATCATTGATGATTTCCCACTCTTCAAGTCGTTGTTCATCGTCGCATATAACGAAAACTCTTGAATATATGTCGAATTTATGAAAATTTTCCATTGGGGTAACACACAAATTTTCCGCTGGTTTGTTGTCGATTTTCAGAAAAATCAGAAGCCATTTTGTGTAAGGGTAGAACATCGTTGAAGATAAGGCTTTGAATTCCTCTATGTTTTCAGAAGAAGTGAACAGAACAGCGAGAAGTGGCGTATGGTTTTCTTTTTTCAAATGTTTCGTCATTTTTTCAAAATGTGAATAAGTCGCACTCACTGACGAAACGGAATTTTCAGACAGTAATTTCATGATGTTTCGGATTATTGTTGATATGGCCATGTCTGATAAAGTGGAAGTTTGAATTAATTAGGACTGACAAAAACTGCAAAACATATATTAATCAAATGCAGTTTATTATAATAAACTTCTATTCCAAAATTTTAAAGACTAGATGAATTTCGTTAATAATCACAAATTAAAAAGTTTTATTCCAGCTTGAAGGGTATGAAAAATTTAAATTAATTTTGAAAATTTTACTTGATACATTTGTAGAAGGATGAAAATTATAAAAATAAAAAAAAAACTTACCACTTTCACCATCACAATTTTTGCCAGAGTACAGCAAAATCATGCCTGTTGTTTTTTGCAATTTATTCACATCATTTATACTTTCAGCATAATTGCTGTAATTATAACATCGAACGTAATTAAAAAACAACATAATAAAAACGATGTACATTCTGGCGCTTTTATGGCACGTGGTGCAAAGTATTCAAGGAATGTTCGCAAAAGTACTGTTTGAAACGCACAAATTTTACTTGTTTGAAATCGAACTTTTGTTCTTAGTTTTTGAAATATTCATAATTTAGTTGGTTGTATAAGGTCAAGGTTGTAAATCGCGTAAAAAGGTTTATACATTTTTTGAATTTCTGATTTTTATTTTAAGGCAGATCGTTGCAGATAGTGATCATTTTCCAGTAATATCAACAATTGCATGGAATGTTAAATTATTTATCTACGAGCTTTAGATATTGTACAATGTTATTTAGGTTTCGCGTGTTAAATTTGTTTCAGAAATTTTCGATTTTGACATCGAAATCCTTGAATTTCAGAAATTCATAATCTATTTCTAGATTTCCTTCTACAGCTACTTCAATTACAGACTTTACAAATCTTTAGTTCCAAAAATTTTGATTTAAAAATTTTTCAAAATAAGCTTCACTACTCCATTTTTTTAAATATCTTACTTTGAATGTTGTGCAATTATGAATTTTTCTAAAGTGATATATCTGAATTTTCAAGTCTCTATACAGTTAAAATTTCTTTCGTATACACACCAGTATGTAAATTCGTGCAAATTTTACGTAGAATCGACCAATTCTGACAATGAGATAAAGATAAAGATGAGACAATGAGATAAATTTTTTGTAATATCAAGTTCTACAGATTGATATTTATATTTTTAAAATTTATTTTTCGTCTCAAGCTCTGCACTCTATTCGTAAAAGTTTTTTCTCTGATATCACTGACATAAAATATTAAAAGAAATTCCGTGAGCGAAGAATCGATTCACTTTTTATGTAATGTACGTTTTTTGCATTTCACAAGAACTAAAAATTTACAAGTAACATAAAAAATGCACTAAATGTGGTTTTCTTGATTAATTAAAATTAATTAGCAAAGAAATACACGTGTTTCAAGCGACATGTATGAATCTGAAGTATGGAAACCATAACATAAAGGAAATAGACTAATTTTCTGGTCAAATAATCAATCAATTCATAGCATCTTTGCGGACAAAGTCAAAATCAGTTACTTTTGAAATTTCAAAAAATAATTAAAGTAGAGTTTCCAATACTCAAAATGATGTGATTCTTAAAAATTTGCTAGAAATTTGAAGTAATCTTTGAACTTTTCGAATTATAAATAAATAAGGAACACATTCATTCGGTATATTTTTTTTATTTTGCGTAATAACAGAATTATTTTTTCTATCTATTTTTTTTGTACATTTATAATCAGTCATTTACTACCAATAAACACCTGTGATGAAAATCATTATAACAGACATTGCGAAGAAGCATAATTTATTGGGACCTAAATGTCCAACTTGTACAATCGTAAATTTAAACATATTCAATCTCGTTTTTAAACCCTTCGATTTTCAAATTATAGAGAGCGAAATTTGAATTTTGAATCAAGGATAGTAACATTTCATCAAACCCGACCAAGCAGCCTCTTAACATTCCAATTATTTTCCAATCGCCAGATAAATTCACTGATTACCGATTTTCGGAAGTTCTCTCCCAAATCATTTCGTAAATGGTACTTGAATCTTTCAATTGTTTGGGTCTGATTATAAAAGTCATCTTCTCGGCCTTGACTTGAACGTTCTTTGAACCTTCGACCTTCAAGACCAGTTGGCCCAGTTTTGGCCATTTTGAAGGTTATGGTCTCATAAACTTTTACTAAGTCACTGTATTTTGACCATTGCAACTCTAATGTGACAGACCCTAATGCTCGGTCACCACTTGGTCCTCCTTTTCCAAGATCACCGAAACTTCCTGTAAAATACAAATTTGTAAGCACATAGTAGAAGAAGAAGAATTCATGAATGTCAACCAATAATTGTACAATTTCGACATTGTGCATAAAAACACATTTCTACTAACCGTCTCGAGTTGTTTCAGTAAAATAAGTCTTTTCACCGAGAGCAATTATTTTAATACGTCCAGCTCTGCCACCATTACCGCCAAAACCACCATTTCCTCCCGGTCCACCATCAGTGCCATTCTTTCCTCTTTTCCTAACTGGTTGTTCCAACTCGCCATCGCTATTTATCTTGTATTCGTAGCCATGTTTATCAAAAAATTCTCGTAGGCAATCAGTAGTTGAATAAAAGATACGATCATAGCAGTCATGTATAGATTGAGAGAAGTCAGGAACATGACAAGGTTGAGTAGCATCTGTTCCTTTTTGACCTGCAGCAGATGCAGAAAAAAATGTAGTTGAGTGTTACATTTTAGTACATGTCAAATTGAGATGAAATGACCCTAACGAAATCTATGCTCCTGAACATGAGTACCTTTTCCACCTTTTTGCCCAGGTCCGCCTTTCCCGCCTTCTGACGAGATCGTCAAACCTCTTCCATTATGGAACATTTCACCAATGCCCCAAAAATTGCCATCTGGTTCTCCAGAGTAACCTGTCTCACCATCACATTCTTCCCGAGATGATTGTGTGCAATCCCTAGAATCCGATTTCCTTTTGCCTTCAGTGCCTTTCGGAATGATTTTCTGTTTACCGATGACGGTCCATACAGGTGACATGATCGCCATTTGGATTTTGCTGCCATGCTTCTCGAAGGAACTGTCTATTATTGCAGAAACGGAAGCGAATATCTCAATAAATTTAGCTTTTGGCCAACAAGTTTGATCACGGGTTATTTGACTGATTCTTATGACCTTTCCTGTGACTATCAAATGTGCGTCTTGTGGACATGAAATTGTTGGATTCTGGGTCAAACTGTGCAAGACAGCTTTCAAAGCTTCCTTTTTTTTGTGCCCAATGGTAGATCACCCAGGCTGATCAGCATGTCAATGTCCTTCTGCACGAATTTCGATGATTGCTCAAAGCCGGATTCACCCACATTGTTAGAAGTGTCATAAGCATTCAGAAGTTTTTGTATGGCTTCATTTTCTTTTCCGTTTGTTTCATGATCCAGGGAAGACAAATCACTGAATACCCTTATCAAGTAATCGTACCATAATGCCGTTTTCTCAAGTTTCTGCACAACTCCTTTGAATCTTACTTGAGAAGGTTCCACGAAGGTTTCGTGATTTTTTACTTTTTTTGTCACATAACTCATTTTCTCGATGAGGTTGTTCAACTTGCTCCGACTTTGGGGTGATATCGAAATTCCCAAGTTGTCGATGGCAACGAGGAGTGATTGCGGTTTTGCAATGTCAACTTCTGACAGATTTGCGTGAACTTCCGTTAGCTTTTCACGCAAGACGTATATGTTCATTGTGTGCTCTTCAAATTTAGCGTAAAAGTGTTGGATTTCATCACTTATAGGTTTTATGACAGATGGCATTGTTATGCTCAACAAATTTTCAATCCAGATGTTAACATAAGTGTCGAATTCAGATTTGATCAAGGCTCTTACGCCATGGATCTGTTTCTTGAATGACAGTGGCGTCAACAGATCTTCGTGCTTTACTCTTAAAAGAAATTCCATGTGCTCGATGTGCTTACTTATGTTACTAACTGACGAATTATTCCTGATGCCACGAGTATGATCAATAAGCTCTCTTACGAAGGCCAATAGTTCATTAGATCGAATTTGACTCAAAACGTGATAACCTTCAGAAGCAGTCCTGTTCAGGCTTAAGAAATCTTTTTTCTCTTCCAACGCTTTGCTGTAGTACTGTTTCATTTCTTGGCATATGCCAGATACGTCATTGAAAAGTTCAGAAATTATTATTTGGTAGATCAACGCGTTAACGTACATGTGCGACTTTGGTGATACGACGAGTCCCAATTTCAAGTTTTTGTTGTGGTCAGTATACTGAAGATTTTCCGCAATGATATTCTTTATGTTGTTTATTTCACTTTGAAGTAATGGAATATCATCAATAAAACCAGTTTTGTTAGATGTGCGGAGAACACCTATTCTGTCATAACTTTTTTCTGTCTTATTATTGTTTTGCAACAATACATCCAAAAGTTTCAGCTTCTTAGAGTCGTAGTTTGGTTGATCTTCAGGAAGACGTTCCCGTAAGATTTTCTTTTGCAACGAGGTTTTAACTTCTCGGAGATAATTAGCAATTTTCTGAATGACCTCTGCTTCATCCATGAAAACGAATTCGTCTTTGACTTGTTTGAAGGTGATTTCAACTTTGGTTGCAACCATTGCTATGCCATCTTTCTAAGCGTCGATGTTTTGGAATAGTTTTATGACGTTCGTTAGAAAATCGGAGAACACTTCTTGTCCCTCCTTCAAATCTGAGTTCTTGACCACGAGAACGACTTTAAATGATTTCACACGTTCAAGTAGCTTATCGATGAAATAAGCGATTGTGATGTTCTTGTTCGGTGATTTGGAATCCTTAAATCCAGGGAAATCGTAATATGAAACGTTTGATTTCTCGTCAATCATCAATTCAGGAATGTCAGATTTGGGTTTGGAAGCTGTTCTGTTAGGTTCTTCATTTTGATCAGAAATATGGTACGAATCACAATTTTCACAGGTCGCTTCTGATTGCAATTTGGCACCTGTTAAGTGTGGATTTTCCAGTGCGTTCATATCCCATAATGAAAACAGCATTTTCCGGTTGGTCCAATGGAAATGCGATGTCTTGTTCATTCCAGAAATCCAGAACCTCTTTCGCTGGATTTGCAGCTACTACAGAACTCGCGAGTAAAATTGACAACAGCTGAATCAACTGAGTCATAATTGGAATTTTCTGTTTAGCTCGAACTGTGAGCTTCAAGTGCCAACTATGATGAATTTTTGATAATCTTCTCATAAATACACGTGCAAGGATGATTGGGCTCATGAATCGTTTGAAATGTTAGTTTCTACCAAAACATATCAGCAATATTGATTGCACGTTAATGAAGTATTGCAGGAAATGGTAATTGAGAACAAAGTACACAAATCATCTTCAATTTTCCACGATATCTATTTATTTGCGCTTTTTATACTTCAATCATACTTACAAACATTTCACATAAATTAGAATCGTTTCCGATCTATGTACAAAATTTACGGAAATTCGAGCGATGTAAAACGCGCAGATTCTTCTTCCATTTTTCATCATCACTTTATGATAATCATTCGAAATAGTTGCTGACGCAGCAAGGTAGAAATATTTATATCGAGTGGTTCAGAAATTCGTGTCGTAATCAGGATGATGGCGAGATAAATTCATGGTGCTGTCGTGTCTCGCGTATCTGCTGCCACTTGTGTGAGACTGATTGTAATAATAAGGCCCATTCCATTGGGACCGCCAGCTGTCGTAGTGGTTGTATTTGCGTTTTTCCTCGTAGTAAGGTACGGGGACTTCCATCAAAATCTGGGAATATTAATGTTTAATTGTATGTACATTTAAAGATCAGATAGTAAAATCTTGATAAGAGTGACAAAAAAGGTCACCGAAACCTCGAAAAACGGAATTTTTGGGTAGTCGAGTCAGAAGTTACTTCATTAGTTGATAATTCTACGGAAACGTTTTGTCATTAGACGAGCTAATGTTAAAGTGATATTTTTTTATTTCATGCGATTTCGATGAATTTAATTTTAATTAATGGAAAAATATTACAAAATCTTCAATCAAAATATTGCAAAACAAGTTTTACCTTATTCGAATTCGATTCGAAACTTTTTTCGTGATTCCAAGTGGGCGCGGGATCGTTCCAAATGGAGTGAACGTCTGTTTTCGGATAATCGTTACCGTGCCTTTGCACCGAGCTTGAGTTGCTAGCATGGATGATATTTTTATTGGCAACTTCTTCATCGTACATCGAGGACATGTTGTGCTTTATTTTGGTTACGCTTTGGCGATTTGCGAGCTGTAATATTCAAAAAGAGAACAGAATATTTCAGAAACATGTCTTTAATATTCTTGAAAATTTTCTTAGAATATTGAGTCAGAGAAAAATTAAATAAGGAGTAAAAATTATTTCAAATATTCCGGTGAATGTTCTTAGATTCTTTGTTGATGCAAAATTCTATATTTAGAAACTATACTTACGACAGAAACTCCGAAAACAATAATAAAGAGTAACCCTCCCACGCCGATAACTATAACAGCGATCGCCCATTGCGGTATTAATTTATTGTCGCCTTCGATATGTTGAGGAATCGCGGCTTTTGGTATAGCTGCAAAATACAAAAAAAAATTTTTAACCTAATATTTTTCGAGAAAAACAACAAATAATTGTCACGATAGTTTATAATGTTAACATTGTGTTGAGATTCAATAGTTTGGAAGAGGAAGAAGTTTTTCGATTGTTTGACATGATATTTTACAACTGCTGTTATGACGTCTTGAGAAGGGATCCGAAAAAGGATCCGAAACGCGTCGACAGTGTGTAGAGAGAAAGAAATAAACATTTGACTGGGCTATCGAATATGACGAGAATGTATAAAAACAACAAATATTTAATAATTTAATACGTAAATTGCACATTTTTAGTGAAATCAGCTTATTCGCCTTTTCCGGATAAATAAATAATACACAAAGATGTTACAAAAAATAAGGTGATTACACCGGAAACGTACAAATCATTTCAAATTAACATTTCCTTGCGATTCATGAAGAATGGGCGAATGACACCTATTTGTCAGTAATTATTTAGAAGATTAATGCAATAATGTAGGAAATTCACCTATAAAGTCTGTGGACTTTGGGTCGATGAAAAACGGACCCAATCTCATCGTATTATTATTCGACGTATCATTCCAACGATTCACGTTGTAGGATCGTAAGGCTTCATGAAAAATGCCTTTCAGTTGTTGGGTATTTATCGGATTTTGCAGATTAGTCAATTCTATGAAGTAGTCGACCAAAATGCTCCCTTGACTGTAAATTATTTCAGTTAAATCCACATTCAAACTTGAACAAAATGATTTTAAAATTATGGAGCACGTAAGCTCAAAATGTCGTGACACATTGAGAAGTGGGAATCATCACGATGACAATACGTCTTCAATTTCTATTCAACACCTGACATAAGAATACATCTGCCTGTTACAAAGATATGTATTCGTATCGAAATCATATTATCTTATTGTCCTGGTAGGTATCTGATATCGTTCCTTGCAGCATCTGCCCAGATTTCTAGCAATTTCTAGGGCAACTAAAAAGTATTGTCCCTTGCAGTATCTTATCGTCACCATGACAATTTCAACTCACAGCGTAAGAGAAGCTCTTAGAGGTTAAAGGAAAGTCACTGAATCGATCCCCAAAGAATTAAGAAAAGACTGTCTTACCTGAACGAATCTATCCTGACATCTTTGAACCACTTGTTCAGTATCACTGATTTCGAAAACACAAAGTTTATCTGCAAAAGTCAAACCATCGTCAGCATCGAATCTCGTTCCAACATCTACGTTCATCTTTGATCTGCTTTTACATACTTCTTTCTCTATTTGATCTGCAAGATCTTGCCATTCTCTCGTGTTTCTGTCCAACAACTCAGGAACCCAGTTTCCATTATCGACGATCCTGATCGTCCCAGCGATTTCGCATTCATCTTCACAAATTCCTGGAGTCGTTGGTCTCGGAGTCGTTGTTGTAGTCGTCGTAGTCGTAGAAGTACTAGACATCGAATTCGTTGCCAAAGTACTTGAAGCGTTGGAAACGGAAGATTCCGTTGCGGTTCTTGCAGCTTCCAAAAGTTTTTCTATGGAAATTGGAGTGGTGGACGGTTTTGGCCAACCGGTGAATTCCGTTGTTGCTCTTGAGGGGAAAATTTAGACATGTTCTGGGATTTATACAGAAGAATTTGGTTTTTATGCTCAATGAACGTGACTGAAAGTTTCCCTTGCATGAATTTGTTCTTTTTTTTCTAATAGTAGGAAGTGACTAGGTATGAACCTTCTTCTACGGTCCAACAAAAGAATTTTCATCTAAAATTTTCGATAACTCAATTGGCAGAGCAACATAATGCAGCCGCTGAAAACAAATAAAAATCTCGAACAACTTACCTTGTAGGCCAGCCCTTATGTATTTTTGGAGTAGCAGGTCCTGGGCCTTCGAGACCACCCCGAGAGCTCGAAGTAGCAGCGACCTTGGGCATGACTTTTCGACCACCAGGTCTACTGGGGAAAACCAATTTTATCCCACTCGATTTCGTACTCGTCGATGCCTCTGTAGCCGGAGTCGTTGCAGTGGTTTTGGGCTCCTCTTCACTGCTCAATGGCTTCTCAGTTTTCGGCGAAACAGCTTTGAATCTTGGCTTGTAATCTTTTGGTAGCAAAGACGAGATGTTCACTTCACTCTTGGCGAACAAATCTTCGATCGACAGTGGTTTTTTAGAAGAATTCGGAGTTTTTTCCGTGGTCGTGGTAGAGGTTGTAGTTGCAGTTGTAGTTGTCGTGGTTTTCGGAGATGAACTTTCATTTTTGGGAGGCTTGTAATCTGAGGGTAGAAAAGAGGCCAGGTCGATTTCGGATTTGGATAGAATGTCACTCAGCCAGGATTTTTCTGTAGATTCTGCAACGGGTTGTTCTTTTTGTTTGTAACCTGAAAAGAAATTGTTCTGAAATATTCTGAAGGTAGTTGTTGATATTGAAAATTCACTAATGCCCACCAGGTGGTAAAAACGCAGAAATATCCTGAATCGGACTGATGGCCAGTTTTGGCTTTTTTCCAAATCCTCCGACTTCTGATTTTTCCGTAGTAGTTTTCTTTTCTTCCGGTTCCACCGTGATACTTCCGCTTCCCAATTTCTTGCTGTTGTACCTCCGAGGTACGAATTTTGTGATTACTGGCGTCTTCAGAGTTGTCGTCACTTTTTCAGAATTTTGCTGTTCCGAATCTGGCAGATCTAGAGGAATGTTGTTTCCAGCGGATCCAAAGTTTGTCGCCAAAAATCCACTGGACAACTCAGACTGAACACGGTCCAATTTGTCTATTATGCTTTCTGTGGAGTTTTCTGAACCGGTAACTATCGTGGGGTTTGTTGTTTCTATGCTGAATGGCAAAAATCTAACTCCTGAGGGGCTGCGACTGGTTTGGACAGAAGCGAGAACTTTCTCGATTTCCACGGTTTCTGTGCTAGAAGAGGTTGTGATTGGTCGTTCACTGAAATTTGAAAAGGGTTTTGATTGTTTTCAATGCGGACTTGAGGCGACGAAACTAGTTAATTCAATCAGTTCTTAATTACTCTCTGTCAGGCCTGTGAACAGAAACCTTTTTTTTGGGGCGGGGGGGGGGGGGTCAACTTTTATGTTGTACTTGTAGAATGGCATGCAATTTGGATTGATTTGGTTTGACTGTACATGGTTCATTCATAGCGATGTAGATAATAAATAAAGAATGAATAAGTACATAAATTGAATATTTAATCAATAAATAATCAAATATATAAGGCAATATCAAAACATCATTTGTTTTCAACAACTTCTACTTTATATATTGAATCTTTGTTATGTTTTCAACAAATTTATTACAAGCAACTCAATAATTACAGATACACAATTGCGAAAAACACGTTATTTATTATTTTTTTTTTTTCATAATTAGATGTATAACGAATGCGTAATAAATAAAAAAAAGAAACACTTTTTATTACTACACTATACACATATTTCATGATTTAAAGGATTATACACCTTTTTTGAGGACTGTTTGGATTATTTTTTAATTATATAGCACATAATTTAATTACATGGAAGTTATATTATTGTGATAGAATATTGCCAACTTTAGTATATAAACATTATTTGATGAAAAAAATATCAACAAATGGTGGAGTTATGGCCTTTTCCCAACTTTTTTTTAAGAGGCTTGCAGTGACTGCAATGCAAATACAATAAGTCAACTGAAATTATAATATCCAAAAACGTTACATTTTTTAGAGTAACGATAACGGGAACTAATTCCTTTTTTTTTTTGGTAACGAGTAACGAAAATCGTGTTATTCATTTCACATCTGTCTCATCAAGTTTTTAGAACGATTTGTATTTTTTTAAGAAATTTTTTTAAACTTAGATATACGTAATTTTTTCACTTCCTTATTTTCAGATGAAAATTGTATAATTTTATAATGTTAGATGAAACAGAGTGATATATTAGTAATCAATGTACAAATATCGACAAAGAGTATGATGCTTTTTCACTTTTTATTAGAAATTTTCACAATTAGGCAATAAATTTTAGAAATCTGCATATAAATACATGAAAATACTGAAAACTTTAGTTCTTAAAATCTATAGCAGGATCCCTAAAATCTATAGATTATGCTAGAAAACCTTACGCTATTTTATGAATACAGAAAAATAAAATAAAATACGAAAAATACTAGATATTATTTACTTTTATTAAAAAAGTTATTAGATTCTTCGAAAATTTCTGTAATTCCAGAAATCAAGAAACTCTGATTTCTCGAGCATTGAATTTTAATAATATATGTTTAAAGAAAACCATGAATATACTCGAAAAATGTTCAAATTTTAAAAATCTGTTAAAAATTCAAAAAATATTGAGGACACTCCAAATCTATGAAGAAACTGTTTTCTGCAAAATCGATCAAAATACTGCAAATATTTAAAACTTTTAATTCTAGGATATCTAATTCTTGAAATTCGAAGAGATATCTTTGGAAAAAACTTAAAATTTTTCAACATTCTATAAATACTAGGAAATACAAAAAGAAAATACATGTATAGAAAAATACAAGTATATCTATGGAATATTAAAAATCTATACAAATTTCAAAACTAGAACATCGAATTCCAGAAATTTATACAGAAATATACAAGAAAACTGAACAATCCTTCAAATCGTAGAAAAACTGATGAAATACGAAGGATACTGAAAGAAATATGAATCTATTGAGACACCTGTTTTCTGAAAAATTCTTTTGGAACATGAAAAATTTATTGAACTTCACATTTTAAAGCTCGAAGTTTTCAAAATCCATGTATAAAAATTTATATCGAAATGCTTAAAGTATATAAAAATACTAGAAAATCCTGCAACATTTTATACATTTTAAAAAATACGAGTAGTTCAGAAGTACTGAATGATCGTGATCCTATAAATCGTAGAAAAACTGAAGAAATAAATATCTATTGAGACACTGTTTTATGAAAAATCCTTTGAACACTTAAAATTTAATAAACTCCAAATTTTACAGTTTGAAATTCTCGGAATCTATAACAATTTAAATGAAAATGCCAGAAATATATAAAAATTCTATAAAATCCTGCAACATTTTATAGATCTTGAAAAATATGAATAGTTTCAGAAATACTGAACAATCCTTCAAATCGTAGAATATATGTACGAAAAATACCAAAAAGAAATAAAAATCTATTCAAACGCTATTTTCTGAAAAATATCATGCAATGCAAGATATCAAAATTTATATTAAAACGTAAAAACCAATGATAGAAGCATTTCATCGAAATCGTTTGAAAGATCTCGTTGAGAGAGCACGGGTCTGCTCTCTGTTACTTATCGAAATCATTCAATATCTAACCTTAAATTCGATTGATTCGTTGCTTCGGAACTGGTTGGAGGCGACATAACTTGTTGCGTTGTTTGCGGCATTGGAGTCACAGTGACAGAAATCGTGCCATTAACAACACTTTTTGTCGTTACGACAGAAACTATCGCTTCCCCAATAAGTATCGAGCTGTTTGAATTCTCACGATCTTGTTTTTTCTTTTCAACAATCACCAAAGGTTTTTCTTTCTCTTTCCCCGGTTCCTCGGTTTCCTGATAATTCTCTGGATACGAATCTTCGATGTTTTCTGCTCAGAAAAACACATCTTCTGACTTAATTCCAGTAATTAGTGGAATGGACGAATCCCACCGCGAAATGTGTAATAAAATAGAGAAAGCATTTGAGGAAATGATTGTTTTGGAAGAGCAACAATATGCAAATCACGGAGGAAAGTTTTCTTTTTTATTGCGAGCATTAGGTAACGGAGTCATTGAGTTTAATGAAGGCTTTGTTTATTGCGGAGTAAGTTAGGAAGTTATTAAATTCGCGTGGGAAGATTCGCTTTCGTGTAACGAGTTTATGGGTAATTGAAGGGGAAACGTTTCGAACGAAATGTGATATGGTTCGAGAACCTCTAGTTATGGCTGGTGAAAATTTTATTGCGACTTTGCAATTTTTATGGCACAATTGTAACTCATGGCTAGAAGCAGATTCCGAATCGAAAGGTGGAAGAAGTGAAAAATTTGCTTGATTCTTGCCTGCTACAGTTCCATTATCGTAATCCTCGTCGATCCACTCGGAATCGTAATTGCCTGCTGGATAAAACTCGTCACTAGGATAATCCTCGTAATTTTCCGTGTCATTTCTCTCTCCTGAGTGAAAAACAGTGGTTTCGTTCAATAGGACTTCCCTCGAAAAGTGATGCACTGCCTTGTGATCACGGAAAACCGGCGAATCGTCATCTACTTCTTTCTGATCGTCATCGTATTCGTAATCGGCCTCTTCTATTTCCCCGCTGGTCCCTTCATTATTTTCGACACTTTCGTTCTTCGTTTGTGGAGATGGAATGTGGCCATTGTTGCCATTTGCTTGAGGTTCGGTTATTAGATTACCAGGAACTCGACCCAACCTAGTATCTACAACTGACAAAATTAAATAAAATTATTTGAGTATGGATGAACTTGTGTTTAGACGAATTTTGGAAATGATTGTCTTTCTGAGTGACTCTTGAATGATTTGACACATTTGACAAAAAGGGAAAGAATAGAAGACTATTGGAGTACTGTAAAAGTCAGTGACAAGCCCGAGAAAATTGTGAATTGTGAAGACAGGTTGGATATGATCAATTTACGTGGAAACCGATCGTTATCCGATGAATCGCGGTAGCAGATGCAATAATAGATTATAACGGGATGCGCCGTGTAAGGATCGGGCGCGTCATACGCGTGACGCGATGAAAAAACGAGGCTCGCACGCGAGGAAATTGCGGCACCTTGCTTTGTAACAATTCATTACGACGTGGGCGCAATTCAGAGGCTGCTTAGCATATAACGCACCTTTTATTCCCAGGCGTTGTTATTACGAGTCAATAATCCCTTGTACGCGGGAGACAATTGCTTTTTACAGCAGCGACGTAAGACACGATGACACTTGAATCATCTATTACGTTATGAATGGAGGACTTTTCGCTGGCACCAAAAAAGGAGTTTTCCTAACCGTGAAGAAAATCTTGAACTTTCCAGGATTTCAGGCTGAATGAGTTTGCGGAATTATTTGAACTGATGAACTTTGAGATTTCTTTAGATTTTCAAAGTTGAGACCACAACTTGAAGGTTGATCTTCAACTTCAGGGTGAATCTTCAAGTTGAGGGTACATTTTGAATTGATTAGAAGGTACTTTAAAGTTAAGGGTCAACTATCAACTGTTTGTATGTTTCTCTTTTTTAAGGGGTGATTGTAATAGAAGTTGAGGCTCAGCCCTCAAACGAAGGAATAACTCAAGCAGCAGGGATAGCCCTTAGGTATTATGAGCGCGTAAACAAAAAGTAAGGGAATGTTTCTGAGAAAATTTCAATTTGTGAATTAAACCCAAAAAAATGTGTACTCCCAGTGAACCTGTCAACTCGCAGCGTTTTCATTATTTCCGCCCGGTTTCGAACACGCCAGCGAGCTCGCAGACTACTCGCCACGAGCTCACAGAGTACTTCCAGTCGTTGATAATTATTAATATATATTTCAGGAAAATAAAAAGATAATTCATTACTTACAGTTGAAAGTGTTCACAATGAATCTATACAACGATGATTTAAAAGTAAATAATTTCTCCCGGGTGGGAATCGATCCCGTGTTCTGCGGAGTCGAACGCCACAACGTATCATAGTAATTAACAAGAGACATGCACTTCATTTAACCATTCTACACAAAACTTGAAAAATGAGAGAAAAAAACCAGCAGCCATCTGGTGAGCGCTTGGGGAAAGCGCGCGAATTTTCAAAATTCGAATATAAAGTAATATAATATAATTTAAGAAGGAACAAGGGGATTTTTCGAAAACTTTTCCAGACTTCAAATTAGACATTTACAATCAAGTTGCAATTTACAAAACGAATTTTTACTTTGTTTTTCTAAAAAATATTTACAAACATCATTTTGAGATAACTGTCATTGCTTAATTTGACATTTAGCAATGTTGAATATTGCCGTACGCAATTGCTGTTGTGTATGGAGTTTGTATATATAATAAAAAATGGCGATTTCCAGATAAAAAACGTGGTAACGATAAAATTTCTGGGATGGTTTTATTAGAAAAATACAATTCCATTCGAAATTGTATACTTATTTTTAATCTTTGAAGATTTGGTCTCAATTGTGCGATTTTCCAATTTTTTCGAATTTCAGAGTTTCAAGTTTTTCATTTTTGTAACTATATTTTTCATTGACGTATTTCAATCAAAGCAATTTTTCATGTATTTGAATCACTGAGTTCTAGGTGATTTTTATTTTTTGTGATTTTATTAGTACTTTTCATATTTCTTAAGTAATGACACATTTTGAAGAATTCTATGATTTTATTATGGATTTCTGTTTGAATTTCTGGACTTCGGTATTATAAAGTTCGAAAATTCTATAAATTTTTATTATTAACATGAATTGTCGGCAACATGATACATACGTTGATTGAAAGTATTTTTTACTCTTCTAGAATTTTCGTGATTGTAAGATTTTGTATGTAGTATTGTTTTAGATTTCGAGTACATCTTTTATGGATTTTTATAATCCGATACTCTATAGGAATCAAAAGTGCTACAGAGATCTTGTATTTTTATAGATTATTTTTGAAAAAAACAATAAATACCTCTATATACATAGATTTTCAGTATTTCATAGATTTTAGAATTCTCGTATTTTTTACAATAACTAGTAAAATTTTGTTATCATTTATGATAATTTAATGGATTTTATGTATTTTTATGGATTGCTTTAAAGATTTATAGAATTTGATGATAGAGAATTGAAAGTTTTATGGGTTTTCAGTATTCAAATGGATTTTTCAGTAAACAGCATCTTTATACAGATTTCCAGTACCTTTAATATTTTCCGTATTTTCCCATTATTTATACAATTTGAAGGATTTTCTGGTATTTTAATGAAATATTGTTGATTTTTGGAATGAGATGCTTTAAGATAAAAAATTTAAAAATTTTTCAAAAAATTATATCTGCATAGTTTTTGAATATTATAGATCTATGGATGTATAATTTTTTAAAAAATATTTTCAAGCATTTATGAAATTTTATAGCTTTTTCTAGTACTTTCATAGATTTCCAGTATTTTTCGTGAATTTATATCTGAATTTTCCAAATTCGGTGCTCTAGAATTGTAATTTTTATAAATTTTTAGTATTTTTATTGATTTCTGAGGAAACAACATCTACATAGTTTTTTAGTATATCATAGATTTCTTGTATTCATATATTTTTTAGTATTTATAAAATTTCGTAGTGTTTTCTAGTATTTTTATAGATTTTCATTGGTTCCATAGATTGTTACATACGTTTTTGATAATTTGATATCTTGGAGTTTGAATGTTTTAAGGGGTTATATACCTTTTTGTGCGGACGAATTGACGATGGTTTGGAGTATATTTTAAAGTATGTAGCAATAATTTTATGACCCCAAAGTTATTGTTTTTCGATAGTGTACTGTCCACTTAAAAAAACAAGTATTTGTTCATAAAAAAATATCAACTATTCGCGGAGTTTTGGCCCTTTCTCCGAAACAACTTTTTTTTTGAAGAGGCTTGTGGTGACCACGATGCAAGTCGAACAAGTCAGGTTAATTTAGAAAATCCAAAAAATTTCATTAGTCTAAGCATGTATCTAGTTCTTGAACGATTGAAAAAATGAATATTACGTTTTTTCTGTATGCAAGAACGTTTTCCCCGAGATTTCGATTTTTTCAGCTCTGAAAATGTTATTAAAAGTTTTTATATGCGAAATAAAAACTTTTCTATAAAAAAGCTATCGTTCAAGAACTAGATATATTCCTAGACTAACGAAATTTTTTGGATTTTCTGATTTAACTTGACTTGTTAGACTTACATCGTGGTCACCGCAAGCCTCTTCAAAAAAAAGTTGTTTCGGGGAAAAGGCCATAAATCCACCAATTGTTGATATTTTTTTATGAAGAAATATTTGTTTTTTCAAGTGGACAATACACTATCAAAAAACTATAACTTTTGTTATATACCTCAAAAGTTACTCCAAACCATCTTTAATTCGTCCGCACAAAAAGGTATATAACCCTTTAAAGATCTGGAGTATTTGTTTGGATTTTCCAGAAAACAGTACTTTTATATATTTCAGTTACTTTAAATATTTTTTCAGTGTTTGTACTATTCCAAAGATTTTTAGGTATTTTTTATGAATTTTCAAGTAGTTTTCTGCATTCAAAGTTCTTTTAATTCGTAACATTTTCGTTGACTAATTTTTCCTTCATTTTTTCAATGCCATGAGTTGAAATGATGAAAAAAAATTTCATTTTCTGCGTCATCCTAGCTAAACATTTAAAATAAGAGCTCTGTGTAATGAAAATTCTTCCGAAGTCATAGGTTTGTTCGTTATTTTTGAGTTAGTGAAATTGAAAATTCTGAAGTTCATTGAAGTTTGAAAATTTACAGAAAACTGTTTTACATGCCTGTTAAGTAATCTAGATTTCAATAAGTACATAACCGATAATATCCCCTTATTTCGATTACTTATTTTCATCATTCGTTTTAAATACTCCACTTTTATAATCATTTTCATTATTTTTATAGATTTTATAAAAATTTGTGTCTTTACTTTTTTCTTACATGAAATAATCATAAATTTCAGTAATCCATAAATTCATAAGTTTCATTAGCTACTCATATGTGGCAATATTTTCATTCTTTATGTCTATTAAAAGGGTGTATGCCCGTGCATTGTTATAATAAATAAATAAATAAATAGTACGAAAATTTCGGGAGGGGTGTGAATCTTTACAATCAACTCTTCCTACGCCATTGAAAAAGTTGAAATTTAACCCTCAAAGTAACTGATAACAAATTTCATTACATATTAAATAGTTCAATTTCATATTGAGCCAGTAAAATTTGACAAATTCTACCCGAGAGAAGTGACAAAAGCGACGTTTAACATTTCAATTCGAAATTCCATTTTTTCGGCTTGCAAGAAAACGCGACCATTCAATTGACATGCATGTTATTAGGCGATACTTTCTCACGTGATATAGAGACAATAGCGAAATAAGACACGATGACATTTGAATAATCCGTGCTAAGGTTATGAATAAATGATTTATGGCCGATGCCAAAAAAGGAGTCGATTCCATTCATCGAAAATAAATACAGAAAATCGTGAATGCGAGCTATTCAGGCAATCGGAACTTATTGACTGAATTTTTGATCCTGTCAATTTAATCCCAACGTCATTCCCAAATCTCCATTATGAACAATAAAAGAGCTTTTTTGTCCAACTACACTGTAGATTCAAAATCTCTTGAATGCAAATTAAGTTCATTTCAAAAAAATGCTGACTTCTTATTCTTGTGAAAATTTGAGAATACGATTAAATTGGCCATTGAAAATATTATCTACCAGACCAGGTAGAAAAGCTTGTGCAAATTGCATGAAATTTGATTTCAAATCAGTTTTAAGAAATTTTGACGAGGATAAATGAATAGTTCGCAGAAAGACTTGATGAGAAATATGATGCAAATGTGTTATTTCAGAAGAAACTACGTTTTCTGCATAAAATGAGCATAATTTTCTTACTCCACGCCGTGAAATCTCGAGAAGAAATCACTCAGGCCTCACTATCTCTCCCGCAGTTGGAACTAAAACAAAACGTATATAAACTCACGACCTTCGCGAAAGTTACTGGTGAACGTTAAAAGTCGTGCGTTTCTTGCGCGAATAAACATTCAAATTAATGCCTTTTCTTGTACGCCATGGTGCAAGGTACAAAATGACAAAATCGAGCGCGAATCCAGTTCCGAAGGGACACGTACGTATGAAAATAGAAATTATATCGTTACGGTAACCGGTCGCGGACCGGTTCCGCGGGATTTTTATAATGGAAAGGTCACGGCGAAAATTTGTGAAGTCGTCCAAGTTGTAAAAGCCGAAAAAAGGAAAGAGTGGATCGATGATTTGTCAAGAGATTCGTTTATTTTCTCCACTTCGGAATGCCTGATGGCATTCCACCTTTTTTTGGTCCGATTCAAAGGGGTCCTTCGTTCGCGTGACCTTTCGAAAAAATTGGAATCGAAAAAAGTGGATGCTTCATAATCGTGGTGCAGGATTTGCAGCAAGTGCAATTTAATTGAAAAAAAACCTGCGTTTTTCAGGGTGTAGGTATCTTTAAAACTTCAAGGTTTAAGCCCTGAATTTGTTAGAGGATTACTCTTGAACTTTACTGAGAAAAAGGTTTATTTAATGTTAATATGCTGCCCACTCGCTATTTTTACTCTCTCAGTTCGAATTAGTCAAATTTCTACAAATTCAATTAGTAGGTCGAAGATAGTCAGAGATAAATTAGCAGAATTCCACAAGTTGACTAAAAAAATAGTTGAATTCTACTAAATTATACATCATATGTACCTAGTACAAGCTTGATGTTTCAAGGAATAAATATTTCAACAAATGTCTAAATATGTCTATTATTGTTTGATTTTTTACCATCAAACAATAATGAATGCTATTTAGAGAATCAATAATTGCAGTGGTAAATATTTATAATCACGAACAGTAACTATTTTCTAAAGAATCAGTAAAAATTGAATTTTTCATTAGTTGAAGTATACTTATCTTTTAGTCAAATTTTTAGGGGATGTTCCATAGTATGTATTTTGCACGAAAAATTGATAAATGTTAAAAATATCTTTTTAATGTTATTTTTAAATTTCCTTGAATATAAAGTAATTCAAATTTTGAAAATTCGCGCGCTCTCCCCAAGCGCTCACCAGATGGCTGCTGGTTTTTTTTTCTCGTGTTTCAAGTTTTGTGTAGAATGCTTAAATCAAATGCATGTCTCATGTTAATTAGTATGATACTTTCTGGCGTTCAACTCCGCAGAACACGGGATCGATTCCCACCCGGGAGAAATTTTTTTTTCTATTAAATAATCGTTTTACAGCTTCATTGTGATTACTTTCTACTGTAAATAATGAATTATCTTTTTATTTTCCTGAAATATATATTAATAATTATCAACGACTAGAAGTACTCTGTGAGATCGTGGCGAGTAGTCTGCGAGCTCACTGGCGAGTTCACGGCGTGTTCGAAAAGGGGCGGAAATAATGAAAACGCTGCGAGCTCGCAGCGAGTTTGATTTTCACGCTCGCCGCGAGCACGCTGCGAGCTCACAGGTTCGTTGGGGTACTATTCGACATTATTTTCAAGTCTTGAGTTCAACATTAAATATTTAGTGCTCTAAAGTAATTAGCAAATATTATGAATTTTTCCGAAAGCTCACGGATGCATTTTTACGGTGGTCGATTTTCAGGGGTGGATTTGGCTCAAAGGGGTGCTTCATCCCTTTTTCGTGTATTTTTGGCTCTGATAATCAGATTTTAACTTATTTCTTTTATCTCTATTTGAATTTCACGAAATTCCGATTTAACCATACTTTTATATTTTCGATGAATTTTCATTGTTGGAAACTTCAGGTACATCAAATAAGAATAGACGAAACCTAATTTTACTGTTGTAGTGTATTTCTATTACAATGTAACACTAACGATAGAAGGTTTTTTTCTGCTCTCGGGGAGCTTTTTTTTCCTATAGTCATGAAATGCTATAAAATGTAACTATATAATACATCGACGAAAATTTTCGGGTAAAAAATGATTGTACGAAATTTGATTGAATAAACACTTTTTTAAATCGTAAAAAATCGGAAATCGTGTATTTCTATTAAAGTCTGAAGATGGTTATTCAATTTTTTCCTTCAGTCGAATATTACTAATTTCATCAGTAAGCTATACCACCAATTCAGTTAGTAGAATTTTACTTAAACTTTAGTTGCTCTCTTTTTACTTTTTCAATTAGTGAAATTCTACTATTATTTAGTAGTTTTTTACCGAATCAAACTGAGAGGGTAAATAAATTCATTAACAATTCAGAAACTTTGTTTTTCTAGGGTAATTCAAATATAACTACGTTTTGGTGCAATTGTTCATTAATTTCTTTGGCTTGAATACAGATGTATTAATAGTTAGCAAACCTTATTTGCGAACAAAGTCATTTCTTAACAGTTGACGAATAGTCCATTTGAAGTAACACAATAGATCAAACGAATTCCTAGTTTGACTGTAAACAATCTTTATTTGCTCGTATTCAAATATGAAGTATTTTAACAATAAACAAACTTTATTTGATAGGAACTAACTTTTCTTTTAGTGGATCCAAAGTAAAACATCTTTGGGTCACTTTATCCCAAATCGTCCAGGTGATTCGGGTTGGATCTTTTTTTATAGCATCTCTATTGAAATCGAGAAGACACGAGTTTTTTCTTTTTGCTTTAATTTTAGTTGTTTTATCGTGAGGGATTAATGGAATATTGGATAAAAAATTGATTTTTCTTTATAATTCAATAAATTGGTTCAGAATTGTCCAATTGTTGTAACTGTTCTTCATTTTGTCATTTTTATCTTTCGAAAATAACTTTCTCGCAATCATGTTTTTATATGAATAAAATAAAAAAAAAAAAAAAAAAAAAACAGTAAAATTTTTGAAACCTACAAATTTCGAAATAGCATCATTATTTTTAGCAATTAAGTTACATGAACAACATTAAGTTTATTATTCTTTGTCAGTCAATACTCGTTGTTTATGATTTATGATTTTTTGAAGAACAAGAGCCATTTTTGCAGTTATTTTTTAAATTCTATAATTTTACCAAAAATGGTCCGATCGTAAGAGTATTTCTTGAATCTCATCAGTGAGGATTTACTCACGAAAAAAACAAATTTGAGAGGGTGATAAAATTTCGAAATTTCTTCGATTATCATGAAATAATCGAAAATTCTTCCCCTGAAAAGTTTCCATATGGCATAATAAGTTTTTTCATAGGTATTTTTAAAAAATTTTTTCAGTTTAAATATGCACTAATGAATTTTCAAGGCCATAGATCTAATTTTACTATGTTCGTCTAATTTTCTTTTTGAATAATAATGACCTTTTGAACTTTGAGTTATATTTTTTTTAATAATTTACTGCTGCTGATAGTATTCAAAACATACAAGCATATTATTTGTATAGTTCAAAATATAGTTACTTATTTCATAAAACCTGAAAAATATTTTATTAACCATTAACAAAGAACTTCTTATAAAAAAAAGGATTGTAAAAGAACTCACGTTATATGAAAACTTATGAATCGAATATTGTAATTTTTCCTCTCACGATAATCAAAGAATTTCGAAAATCTATTTAGCTCTAAAACTTTTTTTCTTCAAAAGTGATTCCTTAAAGATAAACTGTAACTAAAAACTTTATGATCGAAATATTAATGGTAAAATTATAGAATTTCGAGTAAACAGAGCATAAAAATATCGTTGCTCTCAAACAACGAATTTTGGTTAATAGAGAATATTACTGAAAGTTGTTTGTTCAACAAACTTAAAAAAAATTAAGGAAAAAATGATGTATTATAAATTTTTTTTTCATAAATCACGACTGCAAACAATTTTTCAAAAAATGAAGTGTAGAATTTTTTTCCTGTTAAGATAAAACTTAACTCACTAAATGAAGTGAAAATTATAACAATCGGAAATTTTTCGACTGAGTCATTGAATTCTAAAGAAAAATGCTCATGTGGAAATTGAGAAAAATTAATTTTATAGCCAGTTTTTCGAAAATTCCATACAACAAAATAACTCAAATCCAAGCAAAAAGGAAAAAATTTGTTTATAATAGAAATTCTAGAAAAAATTTTACGCACAAAAAAGTCCCAATACGAATTCCTCAAATGATCTAAGATTAACTGACCCAATGATGTATGAATTCTTAATCTTGTGTAATTAGTGTGTTACATTACTAGTGAAAAAAAAAATTCGAATTCTCTTGCTACATACATATAGCATATGTAATGTTCGATAAATGAAAAGAAATTTCACATAATTAGGTGCCATTTTCACCGCTGTCCATGCAGGTTCAGCACCGCATAACCAAAAACGTTATTTACACTTTGGAAAGTAGGAAAACCCCGGAACGCAGGAGAAAATTCGCGTTTCTGAATTGTGAAGCATTGTTCAAAAAGTGCATATGTGCAATTGTAACATAATCGTTGCATTGCGCACGGTAATTTCCGGACGCTCTTGTTCTACTTTGCACGCTCACTCAAATTACTTTCGAGATATCTTATGTTTATGACATTACTTGGCAATGACAAGGCTGTAATTGATACAATATTGCTCTTTAGGTGAAACATGGAATGAGGAAAAATTTTTCCTGCAACTTTATCCAACCGGAAAAGGCTCAATGGGTCAAGAGTTACATCTTGAATTACACTAATATCAACTTTGAAAAGATAGATTTTGAAATTTTGAATCATTTTTTTATTATAACATTTATATTTATTGATAGATTATGAAATGTGCATGAAATATCGAGTGACTGAATTTCACTAATGGGAAATCTTATAAAAATACAATAAAATATTTAGGTACACATTAAATATGTTCACCAGTGAAAAATTTTGTTTCAGCAGATTTCTCGATGTGAGATGAAATGAAAACTTATCAATTAGAGGTTTCTGGAGCATTTTTTAAGAATAAAAAATATCAGTGGAAACATATATCGAATAAATGGTCTGGAAAATGTTTGAGATTTCCACGACGATCTCTAATTTTCTTTTTTCACAGGCCCCAAACAAGATATTTATTGCCAACTTGCTTGGTGCCTTTCAGTTCGTTGGAGATCTCGTATTTCAAGATGTAGAAATCGCGAATTGTTGAACGATCGAGAGCACTCGCGTATTTCACCGAGTCTGAAGCAACTCGTTTTTCTTTCTCTTTAAGAAAAAACCTCATTATCCTTGCTTTTCTCTATAAAAAGAATCACTCGAAATTCTGAGAAAACTTATTTCGAAAATGTATGTATGGAAAATTTCGAGATCCTACAGAATCGTAAAAGGTAATTTACTCAATTGTAAAATTACATGTGTTTAAGTTGAAAATGAACAGTGTTTAAATGTCATTTCTTATGTTTTTGTAAGAAATAGTTTCAGTTGGAGTCTAAGATATACCTAATTCCGAATCTTTTGTTACAAAAATTTTCTCTAATGAAGCTAGGTAACGACATTTGGACAATATTTTCAAAATTAATCATAAGTTTTTTTAAATCTTTCGACATCGATTATAATTTTAGAAAATGCATGGAAATGAAGTGGAAATTCATAATCGATTAAATTTTCTAAAATTATGGAAGGTACCTAAAAAAATTGCTTCAAAAACTTATTATTTCTCTTTTGTATGAATTAAACTTTTTTGGCTCTGTGATCATTTTTTTTATATTTTCAGAACTGTGAAATTTCAAGTACATAATTATTATGTAACAATTTTTGATCGAGTTTTCATAGATGATGAATCTTTTCAGCTGCTTAAAATTATTTTCATGACTTTCTTCTGTAATTATTTGCAATTATTTTCAAGAAGACCAAACATCAATGTATATTTCCCTTGTAATTTTGATCTTTATGAAAACCTTATAAGAAAATGAAATTTCTTATAAAAATGCAATTTCTTGTAAGGCGACCTCATAAAAACCTTATAAGAAACTGACATATCTTACAAAGAATTGATTGAAAAAAATTTACAAGGTTTTTTGCTTATAAGATTTTATTAAATACATTCTTATAAAAAATTTTAGTTTTTTATAAGGCCACCTTATAAGAAATTGAATTCTTATAAGAAATTTCATTTTCTTATAAGCTTTTTATAAGGTTCAAAATTACTAGGGTTCTGTAAAGTTTTTTCTCCTTTGAAGGATTTTGAGACAAAAAATGGGGGTTTTTTTAATTCGATCGAATGTTTAACAACATTACGAAACGTAGAAAACTTTTTTTCAAGGAATCCAAAAATGTTGTTTTTTTTTTTGTCAATTGCAAACATACTTGAATACTAGTGAATTAGAATTTTTTTTATTCTTAGAAAGCGTTCTCAAGGAGAATTCTGGAGAATGAAATTAAAATATATTAATAGAATAATAATTAGTCAACTAGTGCATATTAATAGAAAATGAAAGATAATGAATAGAAAATTTATTATTAATGGATAAATTATTCAGAACTTAATGATCCAAATAAATAAATAATGAAAACGAAAGCAATGATAAATATATTAATAAAAAATTAAATGATAAGTAAAGAATCACAACTTTATATTAGCATAATGGAAATGTTCAAACAACCTTTTTGGCTTTTCTATAAATTCTTCGAAACAAAAAAAATTATATTCTGAAACCCAAAAAAAAAATGTCGAGAAAAAAATTTTGGTTGTTTAAATTTTTTTCGACGATAGATTAAAAAACCGTTTTTTTAATATTGGCTAAATTTATCGAGAAGTATCTTTTCATCCACTTGGAATTTCCAACTTTTTTATGCAACTATATGCATTTGTTTCTGAAAAAACTGAAAATAAATTCAAATTGCTGTTGTATTTTTTCTCTTCTGAAGGATTTCCAAACAAATGTGAGACATTTTTTAAAATTTTGTCGAAAATTGAGAAATTGTTCCAAAGAATTTGAAAATTTTACTATTTTGGACATTTTGAGATATTTCTACGTTAGATTCATTCATTTATCATCACAAATATTAAAAATAAAATCTGAGACAACTTAAGATTAGAGAATAATTCTAAAAAATTTGAAAGGGTACTTAAATTTAAATAATTCACTTTCAGACAGCTATCTAAAAAAGTGATTCATGATTATTATCCTCATTTCAACACCCTGCCAAACCCACGATATTTCGCAAAATTTTCCACCTGAAATATAAACGATAAGCCCAACACTTACACAGTGCTGTTTCGTACGACTCTTATTTGCATATATAACGTTCGCGTTCAGAAATGCGCCATGCAATAAAGGAGAATAAAGTTTCCGTGGAAGAATGCACAATATTTGTTCTTTTTTCGAGTCGAGAATTTGAGATTCAAGAATAAATACAAGAGAAACGTTATGACAAAGTTCGTTCAACTTTTCTGACAAGCCCCAGCAATGTGACCGAGCACGTTTTTCTTACTTTTTGTTCATTAATCAAAATTCTGAGCAGGCACAAAGCAGACGAACAAAATTGCTCGAAAAGAGAATGTTCGTGAATTGGTAAAGTTAAACCAAATTTTTATCAGGAGAAGTTTCTGTTGCAAAATAAAGCAATTTTGATCTAGAAAATTATGAACGTATGAATTTCAAGTTGTAAATAAAATTTGTACTTTATGATTTTGTTAGTACAAAAGTTATATTGAATACGAACTTCGAAACATTGGATTGAAAATTTCCTAAATTACGAATTACAATTACGAAAAATGCAATTTTGTTCAAAAACTTCGGAAATCGATTCAAAATGATCCCAAGTTATTTGCAAAATATTGCAACTATATTTTTAAATCTTTTCAAATTGAGAAACTATTGACAGGCATTTATGAATAAAGAAATTTCTACAGATTGATATTTCAAAATTTGGTTTCAAGATTTATTAAAATTTTTAATGCAGCCAATGAGCCCTGAAAATGCATCGTTCAATTCAAAGATGAATAAATTATCATCAAACTTTTTGTTGTTGCTACATAAAAACTATGGTTTATCGTTTCACCTGAAGAAAACGCGAATTTCTCCGGTGGTTTCGACTTTCGATCGTTAAAGTAGAATGCAGAAAACGCGCTAGATATGTATATATGTATATACTTACAGCACCGGATTTGCGATATATACTCAAATGAAATAAATATGGCAAGTCGCTTTTCCTACTTGTTTCCATATACACGAATATTGCGTCAATGCGGTGAAACACATTCGAAACAACTGAACGAGCTTTAGTTAACTTTCCTCGAGTAGGCTGATATACTTTACGAAACTGGGAGGCCAATTAAAGCTTTTTATTATTCGAGCTGGAACTGCAATAACGACATATTTTGCCTGCATTTTTTTATAACTTGGTCGGAACGATATTTTTTTTGTATGCACGTTTTTGAATTATTCATCATGGATTTGAATAAATTTCCTTAACAGATTTTGCAGATAATCAATAAGTCATGGTTTGAGCTTTTGGAGTTTTTTTGTTGCTTTTTTTGCATTGTATATCAATGGTATTGCAAAAGTTCTTTGAATTTGACGAAATAAGTAAATATCAATGGTGATTATTTTAATTAGTTGAAGCACGAAAACATAAGTTTTCGTTAATTTTTTATAAAAGAAATGAATTTCATCTCCTGGAAGCTCGAAAATTTTGAAGTATTTTTAAAAATTCAGATTTTTGAGCTATTGCATTTTAAATTTAAACAAAAGAATTTTAAATGTTAAGTTATGGAACTCCGAGATGTTTGAATATGTTCAAAAATTTTTGCCCTGAAAAATTCGAATCTGGTAATTTTGAAGATTGCAGTCTCAAAATTTGAAAGCTTGAAGGTCAGAAAATTGATTTTTTTTAACTCTCCAAACTTTTGATCTCTGAAACTCAAATCTTCCCGTGTCAAAAATTAAACAAAAATAAATTAAATCGCATTTGCCATATTCCATGTATAGCAATTATCAAAATAGTACATTTAAAATTAATTGATAGTAGTTCTATGATTTTCAAATTCGTGAACTTCAAAATCAAACCTTCGAACTTGAAAAATTGTTTTACTTGCAACCAAATATACCCATCATCAAAATTTGAATTTTTAAGGGGTTATATACCTTTTTGTGCGGACGAATTGAGGATGGTTTGGAGTAACTTTTAAGGTATGTATCAATAATGCTATGTCACAAAAGTTATAGTTTTTTAATAGTGTATTGTTCACTTAAAAAAACAAGTATTTGTCTATAAAAAAATATCAACAATTGGCGAAGTTATGGCCCTATAAAAAAATTTCATTAGTCTAGGAATATATGTAGTTCTTGAACGATCGCTTTTTTATAAAAAAGTTTTTACTTTGCAGAAAAGAATTTTTTAATATAATTTTCAGAGCTCAAAAAATCGAAGTCTCGGGGAAAACGTTCTTGCATACAGAAAAAACGTAATATTCATTTTTTCAATCATTTACGAACTAGATACATTCCTAGATTAATTAAAATTTTTTGATTTTCTTATTTCACTTGACCTGTTCGACTTGCATCGTGGTCACCGCAAGACTCTTCAAAAAAAAAGTTGCTTCGGGGAAAAGGCCATAACTCCGCCAATTGTTGACATTTTTTTATGAACAAATACTTGTTTTTTCAAGTGAACAATACACTATCAAAAAACAATAACTTTGGTGTCATAACATTATTGCTACATACTTCAAAAGATACTCCAAACCATCCTCAATTCGTCCGCACAAAAAGGCATATAACCCCTTAAAAATTCAAATTTTGATGATGGGTATGTTTGGTTGCAAGTAAAACAATTTTTCAAGTTCGAAGGTTTGATTTTGAAGTTCACGAATTTAAAAACCATAGAACTACTATCAATTTATTTTAAATGTACTATTTTGATAATTGCTATACATGGAATATGGCAAATGCGATTTAATTTATTTTTGTTTAATTTTTGACACGGGAAGATTTGAGTTTCAGAGATCAAAAGTTTGGAAATCAAAAAACCTTGGTAGTTTTTTGTGGAGATTATACCAATCTTTAGAGAATAAAACAAAAAATTTTAAATAATGTGAAATCAATACGTTTTCAAAAATTCTTTCGTTCTGCATTTTTGTCGTTCTCAAGTTTTAATGTCTTGAAAGTAATGAACAATTATGTTACTGCAAAAAAAAATGTAAAAAAGTGATGAAAGTCATTAAAAATTCCAGTATTTCTTAAATATCATCATACGAAAGAAAATTTCCAAGTTCTGCGTAAATATTCTTCGTTGCCTCATAATTCAAAATCCGCTAGGTCGATTCGTAAAAAAAGAACAGTAAATAAATGTTTCACTTCCATTTTTTTCAGTCTTCATAATGACCATCGAAAATCATTAGTTACGTCTAAAACATTCAAACGACTTTCCACGCATTTTTTTTTTAAACTTGGCACACTTTTCTGCAGACATTAGGTTTATTTCGCGAACTTCAAATAATAATCGAAAACCTACAAAAACTCATTATTCTTTCAAGATGAATTGGTATATATTTAATGAATTCATTCCTAATTTATTACCTAACTTTAATCTTCGCATAATCCATTACATAAATAAAAAAAAATCTCTTTCCATAATTAGATTCAGTTTCGATTTCCTGACTGACTGACTGACTGACCATAATTACACAACGAAACATTTGAAATTGCTTCTTCATCGAACAATGAAAAACTTGTTCGATCTTTCAACCGCGTCGAATAAAAAGTTTTCGTGCATGCGAACGAGGAAAAATCTCGATGAAAGTAGAACTTGAAAAGATAAATGAAGGAGAACATTTCGAGCTCAAAACTATGAAAGTTGGGTAAATTGAATAAAGAAACTGTCAAAAAACTGTATAAAAAAAAGGAAGTTTCTCAAAATTCTTGGAAAAGTGGAAATGAAAATCTCAAAATTTCAGATAAAAACCCATATTCCAAATATGCACTCCAAAATATTTCTATTTTCTTTATTCGATCAGGATAAATAATTATTCTATTTAAATTCAAAAAACACAGTTATCCAAACTTCAAATGTTTATTTTTGCACTATTCATATTTACCATTACTTTCATCAATATTTTTCCTATGCACAGTTCAGATTTAGAATTTTGTGTGACTTTCGAAAGAAAATGCAGCAAAGAAAAAGAAGGTATTTCCGGCACGTCAAAAAAACCGAGGTGTCGGCTTTCAAAAACCGGCACCTGCTGAATTTTAAAAAGATTGTACACTCTGGAAAAAAGTTTGTTGATCCTCTAGGTAAATGAAATGTTTGATTTTGTTTGCCTTTTTCCCGGTCATGCGAGGTATGAAAATTGTCTTTTGTTGATTTAGCGTAACGTTATGTTTGCCAAGCTCCAACAAGGTGATAAGTTTAATCAAGAAATTTCACTGTTTGAATAACGACACTTTTTTGTCACTCATATTTTCACGCCCTCATTACATGTGGCTTAGTTAAGGGGGTTTTAGGCTGAAACCCATTCTGAAATTCGAAATTAAAAATGAATAAAAGAAGTTTAATATTGAATTTATGATGTAAAAAATTTTACATCATAATCTACAGCATTTTACACCTAAAAATTCGGTTATTCAGGAATGTATTAAATACAGTTATAAAAATATAAACTGGGTCTACAAATTAGATACATTTTATTTTGGGACTGGATTGGGCCTGATGAAAAATCGAATATGAAGTGCCATATTTCAAAATAAAGTTACAAATCAGACTATTGCTTTTAAATGTGAGCTGAATTCGAACGAGATCGATATCAGGTTTTGCAGGTGCACAGTTTGGGCCCCAATCAGGCCCAATTTTTTTTGCCGTTATTGCGTCAGTTATAGAATATAAATATTTTTACGTTTGAAGGAGGTATAACCAAGCTTCTTAAATTCCGTTAGATCAGGCTTATTTCAACCTTTTCTTTAATGTAGTTTTGGGACTGCTATGCAATGAGTCCCAATATCTATTGTATCACAAATGATTTTCATAAATTTTGTCATAATTGACGGAAATTTATGCAATTTTTTTCAAGAAGGTTTGCTTTAGATTTCAAAACGATTGAAAACGATTATTTTTCGTACTTCGATTTTGGGTCTGATTATTTATTTTTTTGGTAGGATTTTATATTGACGGAAATCATAAAGAACATTGAAATTTTTTATTTTAGGACTTATTGAAAATTACTGTCATTTGTCTTTTGGCTTTTTCGTGATGAAATTTTGTGATCATCTTTGAAATGTAGCAAGAATATATGTAAGAAAAATTTTATATTCTGGTTGGGCTTATCAAATTTAACAAAAATGAAATTTTCCTCAAAATTTTTAAAATTCAAATACTTTTTCCGATTCCTTCAATTTATAACAAAAATTATTCCATAGAATAATTATGGGAATGATTTGAAATTGTTTTTAAGTAAGATTTTAAAGTTTCTACTTTTGATTCTGGAATTGCTCTCAAAATCTGACACACATTTAATTTTTTTCAGTAGTGCTTTAGTTTTGTGATATTTTGAGCTCTAGGAAAATAAAAATAAAAATCAAGAAGAATTTTCACTGGAATAAGATAATTACGGTTTACAAGATTGTAATTGATTCTTAAGATTTTTCTTATATTTTCAAAAAATCTAATAATTTTCACAAGTTTTTCTTTTCATAATATTTTGAGTCCTTGGATCATTAAAATAAAAATATTATGGTATTCTGGATGAAAATTTGAAGATAATCGTTTTTATGTTGCAAAACATTAGGCGAAATTCTTTATAAATTTTCAAAATCTGTAAAGTATTCTTTGATATATTCCATTATTTAGATTCTAAGAATGAAAAAATTCATGTTTTCGAAAAATTCTGAAAAATATTTCCGTCTCAAATTTTTTGGAATTGAAAATGTACTCGAAAAAATTCTTGTTCTTAATTTCAACGATAGGATAACCAAGTAAAGAATAAAAAGAGCTTATAAATGAACTTTGAAAATCATCGTTCACAAGTTCGAAATTCAAAATCCAATAATATTCTCGATATTCTCCAACTTCTGCATATTTTTGGTCTTTCTAAAAATAAATTACTAATTCTGAAAAGATTCTAGAGCAAAATTGAAAAATAAGTTTTCAAAATCAAAAAGTACATACATAGCTCATGAATTATTACTGGGGTTTTAGGATAGTCAAATTTGAACTTTGTAAGAATTGCGGAGTTCAATTAGAAAAATCATGGTTCTGAAGTTCCTAATTCGTGAGTGAATTAGGAACTTTTTGGAATTTGAAGACTTCGATTTTCCTTTAATCTGTAATAATTTAAGTCCTATTATAGTAAAATTAACAAAATTTGAGAATGTTTGAAGATCAAATTTCAAAAGTGAAGGTTTTCAAGCTCGAAGTTGGAGATGAAATTTTTCACGTAATTTCCGTGATTCCCTGATATCTTCTCTCAATATAATTACAAGTCCTAGAGCAATAAAATTAATGCTACCAAAAAACTTGGCAGTGAAATAAAATCACTTCGCTTTTTTAGTTTTCAATTCATACATAAAATTATTTCACTTGAAAAACTTACAATACAAAACCTTTTCAACATTTTTTCCTTACATATACTTTTCCTTTAAACTAACTGCTTTAATCTACTGAATAAAACGATCTAAAAATCAAAAAACATAACGAAATCCCGCCTTCAGTTATAAATAACAAATAGATATCCCCAGATTTTCATATTGCCATAGAGATGACACCAAATTCTCCAGAATTCAAGCAGTCCCAAGAAATGATATATTCAGTGCCTAAATCACTGATTTCGTTTTCAGTAATTTGTCTTCACTGGCGCTCAGTATAATTTCCCTGACTCAGATTATTCAAATACCCACACATGAACCTCTTCTAAATCACCAGCAAAACTACCAAAACTTTCACTCTTTGCCAATTTTGGGGCCCAATTACGAGTCCGAAAATTCCCACGTGCGCGAAACTCGAACCGGAACCAGCGTTCATCGATTTGTCTGACCGAGTTTCAAGGGTATATATTCTCGAATTTTCGAATCAGTGGTCTTTCCCAACAATGGGCCTATCGGGCCCTGGGACTTATCGCGTTTCTCACCTTGCTGCTGTGTGGACTGCGCCAAAAGAAGCCAGGCCAGAAATCCGCGCAAAATGACGGGCGAAATACCCGGATATCGCGACATAGCGCCCATTAAGGCCGCAACGGGGCCTCATCGGGCCCTTAAACACGAGTCACTACAACCGTACCTTCCGAAAACCGCGGCGACGAGCGAAACGGGCATGATTCGTTACTTCACGAGCGGCATTCGCGGCTCGGCATATTGCTCGGCACTGCTGGGACTTACGCGGTTTGGGCCCCACGGAGAGGTAGAAAGCAAAATACCACTTTCACTTCATGCGCTCTCGGGCCCCGGCTGGCACGTCGAGGCCACCACTCGCGGATGCGAGTCTTTTCGTGCGAAATGCTCCATCCTTGCTCGCGAAAATTCTTCGAATTTCACAATTCAATGACGAAATTCAATGATTCTTAGGTAGCAATCATTTTTTTGGGAAGGCAAAGAAATGCAATTTCTTATCTCAAGTTTTCAGCTTGAAGCCTTCTTCAGGAACTATTTCTTCAAAAATGCAATAAATTAGAAACAATTCATCATATTTAAAATAATAAATCCTCAACGATTTGCAAAATCATCAACAAGTCCCATTCTGTTTAAGAATGATGAAAATGTGAGTCCCCATATTTCATACAATCATACAAAATCATCTTCTCCATAGAAATTACATTTTCTACTCTCTTAGGTTGAAAGGAGTGAAATAGACTCCTAAAGAGTGATTCCTCACTCCGAATTAAATTTCACTCTAGAATTGTAGTCGGATTTCAGTCCAAAAAGTTAGTTGAATTTCACTTCAAGAGGAGTGAAATTTCACAACTTTAGAGTGACTTTTCATTCAATAAGAGTGAAAAATCACTCCAGGTTTGACTCGAGGTAGAGTGAAAATTCACTCTTAGAGACAAATTTATAGTAAGAATCACGTTCAATCAGGTAATAGATAAAAATTTGTGAAAGACAGACGTAACTCTGTTCTTATTTAAATAAACTTGAAAATAATTATGATTTTTGATAAAATAAAGTTATAATTTTATAGGAGAGTAGTTATAGAAAAAAATTATTGTCAGAAATGATTTTTATTTAGAAAACGAAGAACACGTTAAATGAACAGGAAAATACCAGGTTTTTGAGTCCTGTTTATGAATATAATATTTATGGGAATTTTGAAAACATGATTATTAATTTGTTCAATGGATATGACCTTTTATATTTCGGATTTTACGCATTTTTATGTATTGTCTAATTGAACGTCGAGGAGTATGTGATTTTTACTATAAATTTGACAAAAAATGTGATATTTAATGACAAGATCATTTTTTTTACAAATCGATAGGATGAGACTTCTGGATAATTGTGAAAGTGATTGAGGATTTATTTTTGTAATTATAATGAATTGTTCCTAATTCATTGTATTTACAAAAAAATTAGCTTCTGAATAGTACTTCATTAAAACCAAAGGCTCGATACAAAAATATTGGTGTATTGTTTTTAGCATCGCCAGAAAAATAATTGCTCCCAAGGATCATTAAATTATACAAATTGTGAAAGGAGTGTTTCTATGATTACTTATTATTATACTTCAGCGATATTTTTTGTATTTGAAATATTTGGAGTTGCAGGTAACTCAATACAAAAATACTGTTCTCTCGATTCCTCAGAGTGAATTTTCACTCAACATCGAGTCAAAATACTGCCATTAAAAAAGGGAGTGGAAATTAATTCTCATAGAGTGAAACTCACTCCAAAAGAGTGAATTGTCACTCTTATTAGAGAAGTTAAATTTCACTCTTGAATTCTAGTCAGATTTATCTCTAAAAAAAGAGTTTGATTTCACTTTAATGAGAGTGAATTTTCATTCGACATCGAGTAAAAATACTGCCATTAAAAAAGGAGGTGGAAATTAATTCTCATAGAGTGAAACTCACTCCAAAAGAGTAAATCGTCACTCTTATGAAAGAAATTATATTTCACTCATGAATTCTAGTCAGATTAATTTCTAAAACAAGAGTTGGATTTCACTCTAATGAGAGTGGAATTTCACTACTTTCGAGTAACTCATCACTCTAAAAAATCGAAAAATCACTTCAAGTTTAGGTGGCAGTAATTTGACTAGATGTAGAGTGAAAATTCACTTTAAGGAATTGAGACAGTAATTTTCCCATTTTTTGAAAAACTGTGTTACTTTCTAAATTCAGAGAAATGAAATAGTGGAATAAGAAATCACTGATTTCTTAGTGAATTCAGCTATCTTGTAACTGCAAATCAGTAGATCTTACTGTAGGGACATTTAGGGTAACGCTGATAGAAATAGTAAAAATAATTTTTTTGATTCAGCAGTGAAATTTTTCCATAAATAACTAGTATCTAATGAATTAATTGGATTAAAATATTACGTTCTTTATTCACTGTTTCAACGAATCAAAAATTAAACTCAAAATACTGATATTCGCGTTTCTTGAAAAACCGCGTTTAAATTTAGAAAGTGGAATATTAGAACAAAAAACTATTGATTTCTCAGTGGATTCGTCCAGTTTGTAACTGCAAATCAGTAGAATTAACTGAAAGGACAGTGAAATTTTGTTCGTCTCTAAATTCAGAAAAATCTAAATAATAATTGAATGAAAAATCACTAACTTCGCAGTAGATTCAGCTGATGAACATAGTGAAAATAATTTCTCTAATTATTGAGCAGTAAAATCGTTCACTTATTTACTTTAAATCTTATTAACTTTCTATAATCGATTATTTTACTTAATTCAATACTCTACTGATTCATGCGTTCAAAATACTGATGCTTTCGCGTTTCCTGAGAAATTTCGTTTTGCTTTAAATTAAAAAAGATGACAGTAAAATATATAGAAAAAACTACTGATTTTTCAGTGGATTCAGTTAATTTCACCAAAGAGAAAAATAAAGCTGTTGAAAATATTTAGAAACTGTTTCCCTAACTTTATCAGAGGAAGCATTCCTTATTAAATAGAACTTGATGAATTTATTTTTACTGCTTCAATGAATCAAACCTGATATCAAGAAGTTGACTTTCACTGTTTTAATAATAAGAAGATTACATACATTTAAAACACTATCAATGAAAGTTTGAGTCTTAAAGCTGTCGTTCTTTAATTTCTTCTCAAAATCTTTAATCCAAATAGATAAAAATTAATTAAGCCATCTTTAGGAACTCGAAATGTCATGAAAAAAAAATTCCAAGACTATTTGGTCTTTAAAGTTATTGTAAAAACTTTTTTTTGAATGTTAACTGTATAATTCTTCCACACACTAAATTTCATCGATTCCAATCTCTTCGAAAATTCAACCCTATATGATGTAAAATGTTTTTTAAAATTTCAAAACTTAAAATTTAGATGTCGCATGAAAATTATTCCATTTTCAATTTTCTTAACTGAAAAAAGCAACTTCTAAAAAATACTGAAGTTGTAATTTTCATTACATTTTGAGTAAGTTCGAGAGCCAAACGATTAAACAATTTTCCCTATTTAAAACAATTCCAAAAAATGTACAACGTGCAATGCAAAATTAGCTGGATTTCGCATGGAACGTCGCAAATGGTTTTAAGGGTGGGGGATCAAAGGAAAAGAAAGACATAAAAATGACGGGGGCTATTGTTGTGCGCCATAATCCGTTCTCTAACGGCCCCTCCCACGTCATTGAAATTCTCCTCGAGTTTACATTGGGTATTTACTCGGGAATTGTTCGCAGTCCGCAGATTTATTGGAATTCGATCTCAGCAATCCATTTTTGGAATAATAATTTTTCGAATTTTCAGGCATTGATAAAAAATCTTTCAAATTCCTCATTATACTTGAAGACAACTTCAGTAAATTTGGAATTTTACTTTTTTTTATCTTTAAAAAAAAAGTTTGTATTGGTTTTTGCAGAATTCTGAATTTAGCGATCATTTTTTGGAACACACGAATTGCATTGATTTATGGTCATGTTTTACTATTTTTTGAAAAATCTCTACATTATACCTAAATACGAGAATATATGATATTTTAGAATTTCTCCTCACAAAACAAGAACTTGAAACTAATAATCTCTTTTTTATCAGTGAATAAGTAGACACGGGCTTTATGGCAATTTTCGTGAGAGCGAAAGGAAGTCAACCTAGATTCCGAAATGAGAGTCGATTCAGAACCGATTAAAATCTCTTCTGGGCTGTTATAAGGCGTTTACGGACAAGAATTGTGCAAAAAATTTTGTTTCCCTGTTTTACTCACGATTTCACCGAGTCGTAAAAAGTTATCATTCCAAATCTCCACGACTGAAAGTACTTGTCTATGATATTGCGAAAGAAATAAATATGAAAAACGAATCATAATCCAGGACGTTATTACTTCAATTCACAATGATTAAATAAAAATCTTAAAATTCCCCGAAATGTGAAGTTGGTACAAGAAAACTATTTTATCCAACACTTTCGAATTTTTCTTGCAAATCACTTTGTTTTACGATATCTTTTACCGAATTACCTGACTCAATCTGTATATACAAAATCACACGTTTATTTTATCATTTACAAAATTTCTTATGAATTCTGGATATGTACAATGTCGATCAAAAAAACTTTTTTTCAACATTTTTTGCAAAAAGGATGGCAATTTCATTAAGTATTTTAATCTGAATCTCAGAGCATGGAAGTTCTGTTTTCGCGTACCTCATCGCTCGTTCGAAACATTTGTTAGCTTCAACAGGATCATCTCTTTCTCTTTTGAACTCTTTTTGGTTTTCCCCCTTATCAGAATCATCACAGTATTGTGCAAAAATAGTAGGACTTGCAATTTTTTCAGGACTTTGAACTATGCTGTCATCAGTTTGTGGCTCCCAGCCACAGTCTTCGTCAGTTCCATCAAACCATTCCAGAATATGTGACTGGCATCGTTCAAAACTTTGACCATTATAATTTGAAAGACGCCCAGCCACACAGTACGTTAATGAGTGATCCGGGTCAGCTTCAGCTTTAATAGATTCGCACTGATCGGGAAAATCAGTGACTGAATTTCCGTTTCTTCTCTCCCTCAAAAGCTGGTTCCATGCATTTTGCAAAGTGCTTTTTTCAATTTCTGACCACGCTTTGCTTAACATGATGATAGCATCACTGAGGCTAAGACTTGCTAAGAATGTGTCGATGCTTTGATCTTCCGCGAAAAGCAATTTATCCATCAAATACTTCTTGTAGAGTTTTTTCGTGGTAGAAATAGGGGACTGGTTCATGGGTTGGCAGAGAGATGTGACTTTGGTTGGTAAAAACATTACTTCAAAATTTGGATGAATCTCATTCAGCTCATCTGCAAGGGGGTGGCAGGGTGTGTTGTCTATTATCAGGAGCACTTTACCACTGATTCCATCTTCCATTTGGTGCTTCAGAACACTTGGAATGAATTGGTCTTTAAACCTGAAAAAAATTTCTCTTTTTTGTATTTTGACCAAATTTTAAACAAATAACAGCATATCAATTATTGCTGCTTTTGAAAGAATTTAACTAAAATATAATCAATAGAAATTTCATTACCATGACTTGAAAATTTTGCAGTTCATCCACGCTCTGCTCTGAGATGAGTATGAAACTCTAAGTTTTTCTAAGTAAGAGACTTGATGTTCTTCGGGTTTAACAAAAAAAAAATCTTGCATACAAGGTGGTTTGGCAAACTTCTCGATGATCAATAAAGGAACTCTGTGACTCCCAGTAATGTTTGAACAGAAAAGAGCTGTGAGGCGATCTTGATCATCTTTGAAAATAGATGCTGGTTCCTCAGATTCTCTTGCACACGAATAATCCAGGGGAATTTTCCAAAACAGTCCAGATTCATCAGCATTATAAATATTGTCATTAACTAACTTTTCTAGAGCCATTTTTTTCTTCAGATTTTCAGAAAATTCTTTCCTTGTTTCTGAACTATCGAATTGTCTTTCAACTTTCGATGAGAGATCTTTTATTTTATGATGAGCTCCAAAGTTGGTAGACCAGCCATCTGATCCCTGCAAAACACATAAAAAATGGTATAAATATTTTGGAAAATTGGCTTCGCGTTAGATCTAGGAATAAGAGAAAAATTTTGCATCAAGATTTGAACCTATGACGTGATTACAAGTTCAAAATCTTATTTATTAACTTTACTCTAATTACTCTAAAAATTTATTAAGACACTCAAACTTTGAATTTGATGGATTTTAATGGAAAACACTTCCAATCAAATCGAGATTTAAGCGTGTACTAAAAATACTGTAAAAATTATAATTTTTAGAAGACCATCCAAAGTAATAGTACACTATGATGAATATTTTACAAATTCAGTTTTTATTCAAGGTTACGGCAAATAATGACTAAATTTTTATTAGAATTAAAATAAACGTTGCAATGATTCAAAACAAATTTTTAAGGCAATTTGTTTACATTTTGTAACTCAATCCTCACATCTGCTGGATCTTCTTCTCTGGCACGTTTTTTGGAGTTGGAAAGATGCACAATCTTTGTTTTTGTTGCTGAATTGTTTTCGATTTTGATCCAAGTTTCTTCCCAATCGTTAGTGGAAGTTGACGTCACAGAGATATTTTTTGAAATTTTGTTGGCAGTGTCCATTTTATTGTAAATAGATTCATTTGTGTGTGCTTCGGCATCTGTGCTGGAATTACACCTACCATGACGTTTCAGTGCAGTCATTCCAAAGCCTGAGTCAGCTGAAATCGTGGCTGATTTACGGCAAAAGCTATGCCCTATAATGATAATCAAATGAATTATATGGAATTACTTGGACCTTTTTTATTTCAGATTCAAGTTGAGATACAGAAGTTCGTGTGTACAAGAAATAAATAAATACCCGAGTACAGGTGTTCATCGGGCAATTTGAGATATCTGGCAATTATTTTCGGCGTTTCCATGAATTTACTTTTTCCGATGACAATCTTGTGACATTTTCCATTTAGATACTTTAAAAAGAATCGTTTTGAGGAAACATTTTGTGGGCGAAGTGTCTGATATTTTTTGATGATTTCAACGTACTTGTCATCGATCACAAAACGCCGGGGAACGTTGTTTTTTGTCTCAGGAATACTGACTATCAACAACTTTCCTTCAATGCTGATGTCATTTAATTTAACTTTTGTTAATTCATCGGTTGTGCAAGCTCCGCACATTCTGAACAATAATACGACCTGTAATTTAAATTGTTCTTTTTTAATTTATATTATTATTATATTTGGTCCATCGTCATATTTTAGAGTTTCTATTATATTTTTAAGTTTTGCATTTTAGATTTTGAATACATATTCAATTTTTTCTTGAATTAGGAATTTAACTGAATTACAATTAAAGTTTTTATTCCAATCGAAATTGAAATGTAATTTAATTACATTGAACATAAATATTTATTTGAGTTTAAATTACTAATTTAATTTAAATATGTATACTTATACTGATTTTATATGAATCATTTTTAACGTTTTATATCGCATTATTATATAGATATATATTTCACAAAAAGTCTTACTTTTATCAGCAAATAATTCAAGTCAGGGGCTTTGTTCAGAAATTTCTCAATTTCGGGCGTTGTGAAAATTTTTGCCTTTTTCGGTATGTATCCTTTTGATTGATTTTTCAGAAATGCGTTTAACCTTCTGTAACTGCCGATATCAATCGCATGGTTTATTAAGATCATTGATTTTAGCATCGAATAACTTGCCCACAGTGTGGTGGGTTTGTGCACTTTTTTTCGGTCCATGAAATAGCTGAGTAATGAATTTTCGGAGTAACTTGTACTGTGTTTTTCTTTTTGCCAGCTTTGAAAGCATGTATATGTGGAAATGTATTTATTTCGCGATTTTTCCGGCACGGTCATGTTTACCGCCTTGTCTATCTCGTTTTGAATAGATGGAGGGGTGGACTCGACATTTTCGAAAAGTTCTTCACTTTCAGAATCCATTTCTTGTTGTCTACATTTGTTTATTTACTTTCGGCTTGAAACATGGCAACCGCGTGGAAAGGTAAATAGCAAAGGTAGCAACAGGTATGTATATATATGTATGTATATATATATGTACTTTTTTTTATTTACATATATATACTTAAAGTAGTGCACGGTAGTGCCAGGTAGCGCAGGTAGAGTGTTGATATAATATCGATATATGAAAATATCGATATTTGAATTACCAATATCGATATTATCAAAGCGATATTTGAGGATCCGATATTGAAATGACGATATCGGATATCGATATCGCTTTACAAAAAAACTCTGACTTGCAATACAAAATGCACAAATCAGCAATTGAATCATGAAAGAAGACCATTTTTTTAAATCTAAAATATCGATCTACCGATAATATCGTTGGCCAATAAATAGTTATCGATAAATTTTTTTTGATATATCAAAACGTGATATCGATATTGAAAAATTATCGATAGATATCAAATCCGATATTTTCAAAAATATCAACACACTAAGTGCGGGGTAGTGTTATTGTTAACACTATCGTATCTATACGTCGTGTAAATTTATCAAAATTTACCAAAAGTTATCAATGAGGCATTATTTGTGTTTTTTTAAGTCAATTCTCTGAAATTTATGAGTTGACGAATTTCTGTCTAAATAATAGTTTATCAAAACATTAACACTTTATTGTTTAAGACTCTAGTAATACATTTGCATTGAATAACTAATTCCGAAACTATTCATCATTCCAAATTCAATTTTGAGTGTAACTGTTGTCAACGTTTCAGCAAGGAGTAATTATGTTAAAGCTAATAATTACTTACTGTTATATTAAGTTTTGTCCAACAAATGATAATGCATTATTTTCATAGAAGTCGATCAACGTCTATTCCGTATTGTAAAAATATTGTACAATAAAAACGTGATCAATGTTTTAAATAAAAATTGATTTAAAAAATGTACCTTTGTACCTTTGTATTATTTTACAATATATGTATGTTCAAATATTAATAATAGGATTTGAATGCTGCTTATCATAAAATTTTTCATCAATTCCTGTATGATTTAAAAATGCATTTCATAATAGTGATGTTTTGCAAAAGAATAAAATTAAGATACTATTATATTCAAGTATCATTTTTTATTTACATCAGAATAAAACACACATAGATTTCGGTGATACATATTAACAATGATTAAAAAATCATACCAAAACAAATCCAAACACTCTGTTTTTATCTCCTATACCTGTACCTCTTGAAATGGAACCATAACTGGAAAATATTATTATGAAATTGGCACCGGAATCCTCTTTTGTAGGAATATTCCCATTCTCTATTTACAATTTTGAAAGCGATGTCCTCGTATGGTGGTCCAGCTTGGAATTTCAAAATTGCGAAATCCCGGTTTTCTTTGCACGGAGTCAGATGGTACTCGGGTGTGGTGTTCTTGTCTATAAGGTCAGGGTAGAAAATATTGAACTTATAACCCTGCACGATTTTTGGGGGCGGGTTGTCCATGTCGTAGTGCGTTTGGTTATATTTATTCCATTCGAAGCCCGTGTGCACTCGATTGAAATAACGAGGTTTCCTTGGTCTGTACTTGTCCGACCAGAGATAAATCTGAGCCTCCAAAGATGTTTCTACGCTGAATTCCGCTTCGGACGCGTCGTCGCCCATGGAGCTTTGAGCTCTGCGCCGCAGGAATTGCTCCTCTGCCGTCAAAATACTCGTTACTTTGTTCCCTGTTCTCAAGACCTGTTCTCTAGCAAACTCAAGCCGACGATTGTCGTCTTCCTCGAGGGTGACGATTGTCCCGGGTTCCAAACCTGACTGGGAAACATATTTCGGTGAGTAGCCACCGGTCGCGTACTGATCAAAAGACTCTGCCAAAAGTGCTTCGTCATGACTCTCGGGTTCCGCGTCTTCGTCATTTTCGTCATCTGGGAGTTTAGCAACTGCTGAAAATAATAAATTTGTTGGTTAATAATCATTTACAAATACATGAACATCAGGGACATAAACGGAAAAAGTTTTCTGGAAAGGTTTTTTAAAAAATATATTTCCTCCAAGATCTTAGTATTTTGAATCTTTTACCATTTTATTACAGGAATATGATTTAAAAAATTTTGAATTTCAAGATTTTAGGGTGACACAACTTTTGGAGCCCAGAGTGGCGTCTTTTTATATAAGCTTTTAATACAGTGGAATTCGATTTTCATCATAGTTGAGTCATTTTTAATATTTCTTCAGGATTAATAAAATTTGAAAGATTTTTTAGTATTATTATGGATTTTTAAATAGCTTTTTAGGATTCTATGCTATAAGAATTGGAGTTATGAAACTTTTTATTATCTTTATAAATTTACGAAAAAATGATCTCTACACATATTCCAAGTATTTCATAGATTTCAAGAATTTTCGTATTTATTTGGTACAACTTTCTGGTATTTTTCATAGATTTTTAGTATATCTATGGATAGCTCTATAGATTTCTAGGATTTGAAGCAATGGTTTTGCAAATTTCAACGGTTTTGAGTATTTAAATTGATTTATCAGATTACAGTATATTTTACTCAGATTTTCAGTAATTTTTGTAGTGTCTAAAATTTTTGAAAATTAATAAACCGAAGTTTAACAATTTTCTACACTGATTTCCAGAATTTTAGGTTCTAGTATTTTCTAAATTTCGGAAATTATTTAAATGAAAGATTACTTTTCACCGATATAAGTATTATTTATACATCAATAATTCATATGTTCACAAGTATGATTTACATGTTATTGAAATAATTAATAAAAAATATTTCTAAAATTTTTTCCATTTATACATATGTTGATCAAATATGATTTTATTGTACCTACATATTATTTTATATTATTTTCTTAAAAATAATTTTTAAAAAATTACACACGCACATAATTTTCGAGCATTAATAGAATTTCTAAAATTTTCTTAGTATTTATGGAATTTTAAAGATTTTTCTGTTATTTTTATGGATTTCCAGCATTCGATGCTCAAGATATAAAATTTTGATACATTTTTAGTACTTTTATATATCTCTTGTATTTTCATATTTTTTTTAGTATTTTTTAGATTTTTATTATTTCTATAAGTTGCCATTCACATTTTTCAGAATTTGATGCATTCATTCTTCATAGCATATTCATTCTTATAGATCTTAAGTATCTGCTGAGATTTTTCTGCAGTTCTTTCATACAAATAAATTTCTTTTATTATTTCTTGATTGTACAATTCAAATATTTTGCTGGTATTTTTATGAGTTTTTATGTGAATTTTTAGGTTTCAAAGCTATAGGATTCAGGTTTTTTTTTGATTTTTTTAAATTGCAATATTTCCTCTATAACTGTAAAAATTTTACTAATTTTTGTTTTCTACGTTATCCTAGACCAACATTCATAATCATCATTATATTCAAAAAACATTCATCCAAAGCCAAGATTATGGTTGTGTTTGAGTTAGTGCAAAAAACATTTTTGAATTATATTTAACTCAGACTACTTAAATCGATCCATTCTTTATATCTTCCATATTTCAGTAAGTATCTTTTCGATTATTTTCACACATTTGTATTATTGATTCTTATTAGTTTAGATTCTTATTTATAATTCAGTTTTCACTATATCATAAACATCATTTTTATCCATTAATTTTTATTATTTTTGCATTATTTTTATATAATTGCATGGATCAAAAAATAACCAATCAGTAAATCAGTGGAATTCAACTATTTTGGATTTAAGGAGTTGTATAATTACCTTCGGGATTTTTCCGTTCGACTCCTGCACTGGTCGAAGGCATCGCTTCCGAAACGCATTCGTTGCCCTCTACTTTTTCCACGCCTTGCTCAGCTCTGAGAACCTGGAGCTTCTTCTTCAGGTTCTCTTGATGTCGATCTCTGAGTCGAGCCTTGGCCAGGTGCGCTTTCAACTGGGACAAAAGATTCTCCCAGTAGCCGATGTCCAGGCCCTCTTGTTGGCTGGCAATTTTGGCCTCGATAAGTTTTTGGAGCTTGGCGAGACCCGCCGCAGTTTTTCCTTTAAACACTGCAGTAACATCTTTTTCTACAGCTTCGTTGATCGGTCCTCGTCTGCCAACTGCTTCCTATAGAACCCGAAAAAGACCAGTGAGTACATGCAAATCCAACAATAAAAGGACTCTATGTCTACGAAACTAGTTAATTTTATTCATATCAAAGAGTGTGAATTCGCCCTCTTTCTCTGTTGCGAGCGCAAGAGCAAATTGCAGCAAAGACAATATATGCAGTAAAAAATAACTTTATTTCATATCTACCAACGTTTCACTCGTTATGGAGAGCATTTTCTAAGTCAAAATATCTCTGCAAAAATTATACAAAAATTTATATACGTAGTGACGCTCCGCTTTTTTCAAATCAATTACGAGTAATATAGTATCTCGGAGCCGAATTCCAAATTAAACGACTTCTTTTTACTTAAAGCTTCCTTTTATTCGTTTGATACATTCCTCTAGCTTTCGGCATTCGTCTGAGGTCCTCATCAGGAGTCTACAATGTTTTCAAAAAACTACTATTGAACAATAGGTCCATACTTAATCTCAACAAACAAAAATCAGGAGAAGAACACTTACAAAGTTCCCGTTATAAAATTCGAAAACATGTCCATCCCAATGAATGCATCCTGTCATCAGGTAAAAAAGAAAACAACCCAAAAATTTTCATAAAATAAGAAAAACTGGGGAAGTAGTCAGGAATTCACAAATTAAAAACCGAAAATTGAACGAGCAACGTTATAATGGACAGTGCTCCAATACTGAGAAACAATGACGAACTGACGCACCTTATCATCTAACGCTGTCATACATCCATTTTATCTCCTAATGGAGTTCAATGAGAAGGAAGGGGAATCATTTCAAAAGAAGTAAAATCAAACATTCTAATGAACACACTTCAGAATACTATCATAAATCGCATTAAGATTCGCTCTATCTGTCTGTTTATCAATGCTATTCACCCTAGATTTCTTCAAAACCTGTGCTTTATTCCATCTGAACTCATGACCACTGGAAATTCTATGTTCTGTTATCACTGAATGTGTACTAGCCATATGATTAATATTATTACGATGCTCCTTCACACGAGTCCCTAATTTTCTTTTGGTTTCCCACACATACACAGCATCACAAGAACCACAATCTTATCTATAAACTAATCCTGGCAAATCCTCCCTCGGTAATTTATCCTTTCCTTTTTTGATTCGGCTTAAATTCCTTTTGTTAGTGATCGTATTTATGACTTCAAACCCATTTTTCTTTGTAATACTTTTTAGTTCATTAGAAAAGTTATCAATGTAAGGAAACTTCAAAACTCGAAAATTCATTCTTATCATACCTTCCGACATTATCGAAATCTTCATTCTTGCTCTGTAGTAAATGGAACCTACGCTTTTTGATATGTCTATCGATAAATTTCAATGGAAAATTATTGTTAAGTAATATGTTTCTAACTTTATTAATATTCTCTTCATGAAATTCCTTGTTTGACAACGTGATTGCCTTATCTACCAAACCCTTTATTATACCTATTTTTTGTTGAGGTGGATGTTTGGAATTAAAATCGATGTATCTATCGGAATAAGTAGGCTTAGTAAACCAATTAAAATTCAAGCCTTGTCCTTTTCTGAAAAAAGTCATTTCCAAAAAATTGATGTATCTATTATTCTCGAGTTCTATTGTAAAATTTTATCTCTGGTGATACAAATTAAAAACCCTTAAAATCTTATCTATCTTTTCCTTTGGGACCGCAGTCAATTTTTTTTTTCGAATTTTATAACGGAAACTTTGTAAGTGTTCTTCTCCTGATTTCTGTTTGTTGAGATTAAGTATGGACTTATTGTTCACTCATCGTTTTTTGAGAAAATTGTAGACCCCTGATGAGGGCTTCAGATGAAAGCAGAAAGCTAGAGGAATGTATTAAACGAATAAAAAGAGGCTTCAAGTAAGAAGAAGTCGTTTATTTTGGAATTTGGCTCCGAGAGACTATATTACTCATAATTGACAAAAATTTATGTTATCATTAGTGTGTCAATCATCATCATAAGAAATAAAAATAAAAGATAATTTCTTACCAATATGATCATATTTCTTATATTTTTATCATAATATATATGTATGAATGGGAATCGATGCAAAAAACATTAACATTGACTAATCCAATATTTATATCTTGATGTATTGGAAAAAATTCGATACGTCGATGTATTGATTACATTTTATTAAATTTTTCAGAAAATAGTTATTTCATAGATTTAAAAGCATTTTTTAGTACACAGCAATTTTAAGTATTGTCTGGTATTTTCATGTATTCTACATTTATATCTAAAATTTGATCCATTAGGATACGAAATTATCAATATTTTTTACAAATTCAATGATTTGTAAGACATTCGTATATACTTGGATTCTGAAGGTTTCAAAAATGTTTCGCATTTGTTGGTATTTTTGTGGATTGTCGTGATTGATATGTTTCCCGATTTGTGCTTTAGGATTTCAAGTGTACTAAATTTTTGTATTTGAATGGATGTTGCAGAAAATATTAGATTTCTAGATTAATAGTTCTTTAAATATTTCTCGTACTTCTTCAGTGTTTATACAATTTGTAGGATTTTCCAGTATTCTTCTGAATTGCTGTATTAAAGATTCTCCAGATTTCAAAGCCCTAGTTACCGAAATTTACTGAATTTATATCATTATATGTATTTTTTCCAAATTTTTTTAGTGATTTTAAAAAGGTTGAACAGTTACCATTCTCTGGTCTTTCTTAAGCTTATACAGGCTGTCCTGGACGATGACGGTGATGTCGTTCCAGTAATCCAAGTTTTTTCCTCTCTCCAGTTCCTTGTACACTTCGATGTCTTCTAGGAGATCATCCAGGTCTTTGATGCCGAGGTTATTGAGGTATGTGTAGGGTTCATGCATTTCGATTGCGTCCACTTCTTCCTCGGCGCCAATGTATTTTGCTAGAAGGTCAATTGGTTTTGCACGGGCGTCCTGAATCCGAATCTTCGACCTTAGGCGGGCTTGCTCCAGAAGAAACTTGTCCTCTTGTTGACTCCATTGCTCCAACTGAGCCGCTTCCTTATTTCTTTGCAAAAGACTCATTTCCTCTTCTCTCCTCTGGCGCTCCAATTCACGCTCTTGCCTCCTTTTTTTTACCTGCAAATGAAAAACGTGAATGAACATCACAAAGATATAGCAATTACAACATTTTTTAAACAGCCTTCAAAAATCACTTCGAATTTAAAATAATATTGAATTTTCATATTTTTTAGACATCTCCAAGTATATTGAAATAATGAGAATTTTCTTCAACTTTTTGAAAATTTTTGTTGATTTAAAACGATTTTTCAAATCTTCTAAGCTTTGCTGATGAGTTTCATAAAATTTTCGGAGATGAAATTTTCAATGCGTTTTTTAAAAGTATATAATTTAGCGTACAAAAGATCTTTAGCCTTCAGAAGTTTTTCAAAACAACAATAAGTTAAAAAAACAAGACCAACAAAATACATAATCTAAAATTATGAAGAAGTTTGTTTGAAATTCAAAAAACTATGAAAATTCATTCAACAAGTTTCTGTATTCATGTTATATTCCCAAATCAAGAAAAATTTTTTGAAAATTCTTCAAATCAGCCAGAAATAAGTCAAAACAAAATTCTTAGAATACTACAAAACCCAGTTTTAAATTTTAAGAATAACAAATGGAAAATTTCTTATCTAGTTTTTTATAGTATCTATATTCACCTTCTCCAACTCCCTCCTGTTCTCTTCTTGTTTTTGGCGATTCAGCAATTCCAATTCCTTTCTACCAAGTCCAAGTAAGCCTTCTTGTTCCAATTTTTTTTTCCACACAAAAGGAGTCAGCAAATTGTTATCTCCAAAGGGATTATCAGTGTTGGTGTAGTGCATATAATCTCTATCCCAACCCATTCTCTCTTTCCTCTTCCGCTCTTTGTCCTCTTTCTTTTTTATTCTGCGAGCTCTTTTCTCTTCTGCAGTTTCTGTTGCTTTCATCAACTCTTTTTGTCGCTTGCGTTCCTCAATTTGTTTGATCCTTTGTTTTTCGAGTTTTTGGAGCAATTTCACAGAATTCGTGGATGATGATGAGGCAGAGGAGGAATCAGACGATGACGAGTCAGAGTCGGAAGATGATGACTGATGTTTTTTGCTTTTTTCATGTTTTTCTTTACTTTTTCGGCGCTTGGATGATTTGTGTCGATCATTTTTGCCATGCCTCGAGGATTTATGACTACTGTGTTTGGGTCTGGACTTTCTCTCCTCAGACTCATCGCGTCGGTTGTTGCTTTTGAGGACATCTGAGCGATGATTTTTACGGTATGGTGAATGTTCTTGTCTGACACGATCTTCCATCCTCCCTCTATCTCTTTTATCTCGGTTCATATTTGCAACTCTTTTAATGAGATATCTGAAATTAATTTACAATACAAAATTAAATCCTGTTTAACTTCGTTATAACATACAAAAAGAAATTTTTTTAAGAATAATGTAATGAAATCGTGTAGAATCATCTAAAACATTCCAAAAACTAACATTATATATTGCAAAATATCTTTGGAATAAGACTTTTCAGAAGATTTTACATTTTTCCATTGAAATGAAAATGTTAATAAAAATAGCCACAAGTACTTTGAATTTTGATAATCAAATTTTTTATGAATGAAAATATTTTGTTGGGGATTATGATAACTGAAAAATGATTTGAGATATTTTCTAAATAGATTTTGGATTCATGCTTGTAATTTAATCAAATTATAATCAAAATTCACAGTAATGTTTCTGAGTAAATTTTTTATCACAATAAGCAAATATTTATTGATAAAATATCCGTTAGTAATTTTATTTTGTTATCAAAATTATTGATCTAAAAAACTGTGAAATCATTAGTTTGTTGAAAACCTTTTAAGAACTTGAGACGTTATTTTTTAAATGATTTTGGATTTTTACTTTTACTTTAATCAAATAAAATTAAACATTCGCAGTAATTATTCTGAATAAGTGTTATTGCTATAAATGTATCTTTGTTGATATAAATATCTGTGATACATTTGAATTTTTGAAATAAATTTTTTTTTAACATTTAAATATTTTGTTGTTAATTGTTGATGCGAGGAACTGTAAAATCGTTAATTTGTTGAAAACTGTGCGAGATATTGAGATATGTTTTAACAGATTTAGGATTTATACTAGTTATTAATTCAAATTGAAATTGAAATTTTCTAAATTTTCCAATTCAAAGTTTTATTGCAATAAATTAATATTAATGGAGTAAAATATCTATAAGTTTTAAAAATTAAGCTAATTTTTTGTTATTCACCTTTTCATGACCGGAAAGTGACAATTATAATTATTAACATTAAAAAACATACAAAAAACAGTGTTTTCAGGACGAGTTTGTTGCCGTCATTTTTGCCAAAAAAAAGGTTGATGTCGATTGTAAAAACTGTGAAGTTATGTTCCTTATCGGTGTCTGATAATTATTTAGTGCGTTTTCGGAGTGTAATTGATGAAAAAACTTTTAAAACTTGAAAATAAACAACGTAAAAAATTGCTTTTAGGATACTTGAGTCATGTACTTTGTCAGAACTTGTGTAGTAATTTTCGGAAAATAATATGGTTCGATGTCAAATGTTCAAAAAGTAAAATTGCCTATGCAAGTACTCACCAAATACAATGCATTGATTGTCCAGGACGTGTTGTTGATCACACACGGAAATTAGTAACAATAAACAGTGACGTTATGAAATATTATTTATTGTTGTTTATGCTGATATACGTATACGTGCGATACGTATTAGTACTGAAGTAAGTACACTAAAGATTATATAGCACGACGCACTGCGAACACACTGCGAATGCGACAGATTGCGAACAAATTTGTTAATTAATTAATGATTAATTACCAAATAATGTGAACATTAATGCAAAAGTGTTCAAAAGTGTTCGAAACATGTTCGAAACAGTTCGAAAATCAGGGTTTGTTCCAGTTTGTGACAGTTGTGATCAGATGTGATTTGTTGTGATTTGTCATCACATCGCTAATCACTGACCAGCAATCACCAACGACCATATACGACTCAATGATATATATGTGAAGTTTATATCATATCGTATTTAAATCCTATACTTATAAAATCCAGTAAATATATAAATACGTGATTACTGTCATTACTGTTATAAAACAAACAGAAAGAAGGGACAGTTACGAGAGTTTTGAGACATTTGAGAAAATAAAAAGTAAGGTATTTTCAAGTATTTTTTGAATTTTCCCGCTATTTTTTGTCAGTGTGTCGGCTGCATTGTAAATATCACAATGTTGTATTTCTTTTGTTTCCTAAATAAAAAGAAAAAATAAAATCAATAAAATAGCGTCCTTAACGTGCCGATCAAACAACCGTCAAAATCCTTCGTTTAAATTTCTCATCTTATTCCCAAAAGCCAAAATAAAATCCTGAAAAAGTCTTGTACGTTGGCAGCAGTTACGGTCAAAAACACCCTATCCGGGGGCAGTATATAAACTCGCGCGCAACGATATCCACGCAATGTCCGTTTGATTGTCGTGTCGAGCAGACTTCATAGTTGGCAAAAGCTCCATTGTACGCTTTAGCTGACTATTTTTTAAACTCGTCTTTTTTTCACTCTTGAAAGTTCATCAATTATCACCCACCGCCAAAATGGTAAGTGGCAACATTTTCTTTTGCAATTTTATCTTTTTCGTCAAAATTCGTGACTTTCTTACCGTGGTCGCCATTTTGGACCGGCCGGTGACGCCCTGGAAATGAATGACTCATCGTTGTTCCGGATCGATATTTTGCCATTTACAATGTTTCTTGAAGATTTTCTATTGTTTTCCAGCTTATCGAGGGTTTTTTTTATTATTTCAAATGGAAAATTCGTTTTCAAGATTTTGAAATATCTAGCTTGATTTCGTTTGGTTACGGGTTTTTCAATTGAAAATTTTATTGAAAATGCCCTTTAAAATGCGGCAAACGACAGGAAAATGTGCTTTTTTAGGGTTTAAAAAAGGGAAGAATTAACATGATGGGTCGAGATAACGGTTTTTTACGCGTTCTCTCTTTGCAAAAAAAAATGCCTTTCACCATCTGCCATCTTTGCCCGAGTCAGGCAATCGTGGCAACGCCATATATGGAAGTTTCGCATCAATCGATTCGATTTAGTTTTTAGCGTTATATTTCTCTTATTCTTTTGCGTAATTATTTAGTTTGCTGGAAAAATGCAAAGAAATTTTCTGATTAGAAATATTTTGAATTAGTCTGAATTTTGATTGAAAGGAAATTTTGCAAGATAAATAATTAGAATTAAAAAAGGGAAAGGGAATCAATGATTTCATCTATGCAAGGTACATATTTAATTTCCCTGAATAGTGCTATAGAAAATTTTGATTGACCGACGAATTCATTAATAATTTTTTCTTATATTCCTTCTATACAATGATTCATCTTCCGAAGATAATGTATTTGAAATAATTTTTGGACAAATGAAATAAAATTCGTATTTTTGAAAAAAAAAATTTTGTAGTGGATTTTTTTTTTTTTTTTAATTTGATGCAATACTAGAACACATTGATGTGCCCATCAGGCGCGCTCATCGCATTTTAATAAACATACGATTTCTTAAATCAAATTTTTTCCCATTCGCTATAAGTATTATGAATGTTTATCATAAATACGTTTTATATTTGGTCTTACGCGAAGGGTACGAATAGGCAAATGTGGAACGTGGAGATTTTGCAGGGTTGGATATTCTATCTGAAAAATGTTGTGTACATATACATGAAAAATTCGTTTTTTTTTTTCTAGTTAATAATCTACACAAAAATCACTCAGGTTATCTAGAAATTCTTCATTTTCGGCTTGAAAATCAATTAAAATGATTCGAAAAAATTTTATCAGTAAAGTTTGACTGAAATCAGAGGGTATTAACATGTTCAACCGAGCTGGTTTAGTTCTAAATGGAAAATTACATGCATTCTTCGCATGTTTTACTCGAAAATTTATAACTCTTTTCAAAACTGATAGAAAATTCCGAATTTGACAAAGTTTGGGTTTGTGTCAGATAGTAGAACAATGAATTTCTTCAGAATTCTAAATAAACATGATCGTGATTTATCATAATGTAAAAGCTTTTTCATTGTATGCGCACAAAATGATCGTGTTTTGCTGGTCACGGATTGAGCGTAAGATGCCCCTTTTCGAGCGGTGAATAGAAGTGAAAGGATCCATTAAAAAAAGGTACCAAGTCATCAATTATTCAACAGGTCACCATTTATTCCACTGACTCGAAAAGGGGCACCTACTCTCAATCTGTGTCCCAGCAAAACACAGTATCATTTTCTGTGCTAACAATGAAAAATATAATTCATATCACAGGGGAGAGCCTTTCCACGCTCGATGTTCACTCGTTCCGAAAATGTTGCTGTCGCACGTGATAAGACGCTGCTCTTCCCTTTGATATGAAATATACTATTTAAACTCAACACTATTGACTTTCATTACGCAATTCACTCTTTTCATTGGTAACAGGAACATAAAAAAGGTAAAATTCCAGATAAATGAAAATTTTCATGATTTTACGATGAAATAAAGATACAGTAGAAGCTCCTCCATTTACAATTCTCCCATCTGTAATGTAATGAATGTAATGAAGTAGAACGGCATAAAAACTCGCTTTGGACCTTCCTCGAGCCTCGTCTCTCGGAATTTTGATGACTCTTGAAAAGACTTGGGTTTTCGTCACATCGATATGACTTTGTCGAGAAACTGAAGATTTGAACGCCTGCGGATTTACTTCGCGCTTTAATACGTTCACCAATTTATAAGTATCCCCTGAGCTTTCTAAATGAAGGGGCTTCTACTGTAATTGTGTTCAGTATGTACGAAAAAGCTACTGTGAATCCTATGACGTCACGAAAAATCCGGTTTCAAGAATTCCCCTTCCAAATCACCAACATCGTTGATGCTACTCCCTGACAGTTATAAATTTTTGAAAAATTGTTTCTATGTAATTTTTTTTATTAAATTTCAGCGTGAATGCATTTCTATCCATGTTGGCCAAGCTGGAGTCCAGATCGGTAATGCTTGTTGGGAGTTGTACTGCCTGGAACATGGCATCCAACCTGACGGCCAGATGCCATCTGACAAATCCATTGGAGGCGGAGATGACAGCTTTAACACCTTTTTCAGCGAAACTGGAGCTGGAAAACATGTGCCCAGAGCTGTTTTCATTGACTTAGAACCAACTGTAGTTGGTAAGAACACTTTCTTATAAAATAATGATACTATGAAACAAGAGTAAAAAATTATTTACAAGTATGAGAAGTTAAACATATTTTATGCACCTCTGGCATAGAAAACTCGTTTCACGTCCAGTTCAAAATCTCTTAACTCGTTTTCTAGCTCTCGGTACATAAAATATCCTACGTAACTAGGACATAAATTTTATATTAACTTATGTGATTGTAAACCTTGGCTTCGCGTGGGTCCACAAACTTCTCACTCATAAATATAAAATTTCAGTCCTAGGTACGTAATATTCTATTATATTTCCAGTAAAATAACATAATTTATATTAATTTGGGAAATAGAAATAATTTTTTCAGTCTGTTAAAAATTTAAGTTTTCTTGGATGTATACGAATTTGGAATATCTTGAGTGAGATTTTCTTTCAGACCATATAGTACATGGACTGCTGTTCTCGACATCAGATAATGGTCCTAAGATGACGTTGGAGTAAGGCTAACCAATGTCATAGTTATAACTATTGCTCCCTGTTCAAAGATCAGAGACGTTCACACTGTTAGTCCCAAAATTTTTTTTTTTTACTTGGAATATCTGTTTTTTTTTTTCATAATTTTTTGGTCAAAAATTATACTTATTAATTGAATCACTGTTTTACAAAGCGAAAAACTTTGAAGTTCTATAAGGAATGAAACTGTTAGCTTGATTAAAATTATGTTATCATTGATAATATTATAATATACATCTTACATATTCGATAATTTTATTGGCTCATTTCTTTATTATAATGTAACAAAATAAAAATATTCAAGTTATAATTATCATAATAATGGAAACATAATGATTACATATTGAAATCAGTATACCATATCATTGAAAATATTCTTTAAATACGCATGGAATATCAATGAAATAAATTATTGTGTAGAAAAATGCATTATTTTGAAAATTCATAATGAAGTAACAGAAGATGTTGTGATGTGAAACATTATGTATTTATACATTTTTTATAGACTGGTACAAAAATTGTATTGATAAAAGTTATTGGTTTTTAAAATGCACTAGTTTTGTATGAATTCGTTGAACATCGCCATAACAAATATACTCCGCCAACTATGTATGCCACAAAAAAAAAATTTCTTCAGTGCATTTTCCATTTTCTTCCCAACACATTCGTGATTATTTAACAAAATACTGAAAAACACTAAATTTAAACCAAAAAACACACGTGAAAACAATCGAAACATGGCAAAAGATCATAAAGATAATCTAGATAATAGCTTTACTCCACTGTCATCTTAGGACCAATTCGCCATCTTTAATCAGCAGTCCATGTTATATATGGTCTAAAGATTTTTTCAAATTAGATTCTAATCCAAGTTCAGATTTCCATACATGAAGTTGAATGGAAAAACTGTCAAATTATTGCATGGAAAAATTTGAAAATATATATTTACAAAATTTAACAATTTGTGATATTGGCAATTCCAAATCCAAATTATTCCATTCAATTGTATCAAAAAATATGATAGTATAAAAAGGTTAATCAATATTTGGATAAAATTTTTATTCATTAATTTTTTTAATTGTTTTGTTGATTTGAAACTTCCCAGTCAGTTTGCTCATTCCAGTTAAAGTTGGATTTTTCAATGCTTGTGAATTGTCATTTATAATGTTGCAAAAGTTTTTTTTACATGAGAAGGTAAAAGTTTTTCTGAATTTCCTGCCTTTACAAAATGCATTTTGTGTGTTGAAATTGCATGAAACTAGGCAGGAAGATTAAAAATGGGATATTTCCATGCTGATTTTGTTGTTATGTAATTTCAGTGCTGTCGAATGTCTTACAATGAAAAAAATGAACAGAATTTTTTTAGATTTCAGTCTCAAATTAAAGAAAAAGAAGTTGAAAATAATGATTGAATAAATACTTACATCATTTCCTGTCAATATGAAATGCAGTTAAATTCATTGGAATTGCATTAAACGAGACAGGAATAATAAATCTAGGATATTTCCATGCTGATTTTTTCTCTTTGAAATTTCAGTGCTGTCGAATTTTCCACAATGAAAAAGAAATATGAACTTAATTTCTTCAATTTTATTTATTTTTTCATTGTTTTGAACATGCCTCATATTCAAATTGTATTTTGAACACCATTAGTATTGATTTTATTTCCGAATAATTTCGTAATGGTTAATAGATGTTATAATTTTCCAGGATTAGTATTTCTTAGAATTATTTTAATTTGATTTATATTATTCAAATTCAAGTAACATTTTAAAGTCTTAAATTTGAGAAAAAAAATTGTTTTTTCATTTTCAAATAGCATGTGTTTCAATTTTCAAATCAAAATCATGGGAAGCTGAAAAAAAAATTATCGTCTACGATGAATTATAATACCTTAAATCCTCGGATCAGGATGATACAACAACAAAGTGCAGAATATGATGGAATGAAAAAGAAAAACAGAATCAGACTTCAGTAAATTACAATTAAAAAGCTTTTCCTCATTTCCTGTCTGTACGAAATGCAGTTTAATATATTAGAATTGCATTAAAAAGGACAGGAATAATAAAATTGGGATATTTCCATGCTGATCTTCCCTTCTTGTAATTTCAGTGCTGTCGAATCTCCCACAAAAAACAAATGTACAGAATCTGTAATAATGAAATTCAGAAATAAATGTTGACACTAATTTTCTGAGGATACAAGTTGAACATTTGTTTTGGAAGTATAAAAAAGTTTTTTAAGCTGAATGTTTCCCTAAGTAAAGATGAAATATTAATATTCTTGAATCCAAGAAATATAAAGAAAAAAGTTACAAAGTATCTTCGTATATTTTCAATTTTAGAATCCACTGGAAACTCAAACAGGAAAATGGTTGGATAAAATAAAGTAAAATTTTTAGCTTATGAAAATTGAGTATGTGATGAACCTAGAAAATTAATGGCAAAATATTTCCTGTGGATCTAAAATGCATTTTGTCATACTGAAATTGCGTTAAAGAACACAGGAATATCAAGCTGGGATATTTCCATGCTGATTTTGTCCTTTGTAATATCAGTGCCGTCGAATATCCTACAAATGAAGGAAACATCACAATTTTTGATACATTAATAATTTTCTAGATTTTTAAAAATATGAATTACATTTCACTACAACTTGTGGGCTTGATTTCATTTGAAAAACTTTTTTTTGAAATGTTTGTGAATGTATTAATTGATTTTGTAATTTTTTGAGGGCTTGATTAATAAAATCCTGTGTGAATGCCAAATATTTTTTTTTGGAACATCATTCAAACAGTCAGATATATATATATATATATATATATATATATATATATATATATATATTTTTTTTTTTTCAATATATGGTTAACACTAAGTTATTAATTTCTAGATGAGGTCCGCACTGGCACCTATCGTCAATTGTTCCACCCGGAGCAGCTGATGACTGGCAAAGAGGATGCTGCCAACAACTATGCCCGTGGACACTACACCATTGGCAAAGAGATTGTCGATTTGGTCTTGGACCGTATTCGTAAACTCGCTGACCAATGTACTGGCCTCCAAGGTTTCCTTATTTTCCACTCATTCGGTGGCGGTACTGGCTCTGGTTTCACCTCCCTCCTTATGGAGCGTCTTTCTGTTGACTACGGCAAAAAATCAAAGCTCGAATTCGCCATCTACCCAGCACCTCAGGTAAATATAAATCATTTTTATATTCCTCTAAAAACCAGGCAACAAATTCTTCAAAATTTTGAGAATTATGGATTCTGTTGTATAAGTTATGTAAATAAAAATATTCAAATATACAAAAATATTTCAGGTCTCTACTGCTGTTGTCGAACCCTACAACTCCATCTTGACCACCCACACAACCTTGGAACACTCTGACTGCGCTTTCATGGTCGATAATGAAGCTATTTACGACATTTGCCGTCGTAATCTCGACATTGAACGACCAACCTACACCAACTTGAACAGGTTGATCGGTCAAATCGTTTCCTCGATCACTGCCTCCCTGAGGTTCGATGGTGCCCTCAACGTCGACCTCACGGAATTCCAAACCAACTTGGTGCCCTACCCCAGGATCCATTTCCCCTTGGTGACCTACGCCCCTGTCATTTCTGCTGAAAAAGCGTACCACGAACAACTTTCAGGTAAATATCCAAATGATAATGAATCATTTCATGAATAGGAAAAAGTTTCCTTCTCTGAATTGTACTCTATAAATTCCATTTTTCTCTTTCAGTGGCTGAGATCACCAATGCCTGTTTCGAACCTGCGAACCAGATGGTGAAATGCGATCCGCGTCATGGTAAATACATGGCCTGTTGCATGTTGTACCGAGGCGACGTCGTTCCCAAAGACGTCAACGCAGCCATCGCTACCATCAAAACTAAGAGGTCGATTCAGTTCGTGGACTGGTGCCCCACTGGATTCAAGGTCGGAATCAACTACCAGCCACCAACTGTGGTTCCTGGTGGTGATCTGGCCAAGGTACAGAGAGCTGTGTGCATGTTGTCTAACACCACGGCGATCGCTGAGGCCTGGGCCAGGTTGGATCACAAGTTCGATCTGATGTACGCCAAGAGAGCCTTCGTGCACTGGTACGTAGGTGAAGGTATGGAGGAAGGAGAGTTCTCTGAGGCCCGAGAGGATTTGGCTGCTCTTGAGAAGGACTACGAAGAAGTCGGCATGGACTCCACTGAAGGCGAGGGCGAAGGCGCCGAAGAATATTAAGCATTCCAAAGATTGCTCTCTTTTCACAAATTACTGCATTTTTGTTCTGATTTTCTTACATGTATCACCAGTTCCTAAGTTTTTTAATAGATTGAGAATAAATTCAATGACACTTTACTTGATGTGTTTCTTTGTCTAGTATTTTTTTTTCTTTCCCTGGTTTTGACTTTTTTGTTTTTTGAGGTACATATGAGGAATTTATATTCCTGATGAGGACTTGAAAGAAAGTTGAGAGCTTGAAATATATTGGAGAAATGAATGGTGCTTTCAAGGGAATGAAGTTGATTTGAAATATTCTTTGGCTTCGGGAGATTCAAGGGAGATATTTGTTCAAAAACGGAGCGATACTACATTTTTTTTATTTTTTGAATGAAGGTAAATAGTTATTCACTCTGCGAGTAGATAATGTGAACGTTTTTTTAATTATTTAAGATCAGTTATACATTTCTATATTAAGACTTTTTTCGTTTAGATATAAAAAAAAAGTCAAGATGAATGAATTCAAATGATTTTTCACATTTGAACATCATTATTGTCTATAATGTAAAGGTAGGAGTAATTCTGAAGAATGGGAACATATTACAAAAAATTATATTCCATGTGCAAGAAAACACGAAAAAGCAGATTTTTGAATTTTGAATCAATTCAAGTTGCCCACTCTTTTCCTGAACGTTTGCCATATTCCTGATCAAAATCCTCTCAACTGAACATTGTGAATATATATATATATGTAACCATCTCCCCCTCCCCAATCTATGAAAAAACAAAATGGCGTCACACAAAAACATGAAGAAGTCTACAATGGTACAATCTACAAATCCGTCAGCTTTCGTGTTTTTTTAGTCTCGCCCAATTTACGCCCTATTGCAACCTATGATCTAACTCTACGAAAATCTCGTTATTGCTATAACCATTAGATACTTCGAGAAGTGCGCAAAATTAGATGAAGAGAAAATTGGAAAATTTAGGTGAACGAGTCCTGGAAAGTCTTGTTTTCACATGCTATTTGCATAGATGCAATGGCTGATGCATGAAATCCAGGAATTTCAGCAGTTTTATTTTGCGTTGTGTCCAAGTTGTAAAAGTTTGACGAGTGACTATTGGAAAGAAAGCCACGATCTTTAGGGTATTTCGTAGTTACTCGGGGTGAAAAATGACGATACTTGCAAAGAAGAAGAACAGCGGGTCGAAGGGGCAAAGTGGTTCCGAGGTCGACGTTCATGGTGTGCAAAATGAACATGGCTCGAGCTCCATTGCTCTTCCAAATAGTTCTTATCAGGTATGTCAATGTTTTTTATGGTCTTGTTGTTATAGTAAATTAAGAAGAAGGCACTGATTGATTAGTTGTCAGGTTGATCTTTGACATTTTTTTTTCACTTATTTATATGGAAATATAATTTTTATACTCCTAAATTGACATGTTCTAACTTCTAATACAGTATAAAGGAATTCATACACAGTGAGAAATTGAGGTGAAATTTCAGAATAGTGGCTACCTTTTGCAAAAAGTAATGGAAAGGAACTTTTTTTATTTGAATTTTTGTTTCTGAAAAATGTAACTGCAAAATTAAAAAGCAAGCACAATTTTTATCAATTTTAATTGTCTATTATGGAAAAAAATTGCGAATGGTATCAAGAATTTTCTCGAAAATTTCTCGTCTGGAATCAGAATTGTGGGATTTCCCTAAAATCCCGAAATTCTATAAGAATCTATAAGACCTCTAAGGTTGAAGTATTGAATTCCCAAAATTTATGTAGTTGTGTATAAAAATATTTGAGACCTAGAAAAACAATAAAAAATTTCCTGAGTGCTGCAAAATATAAAAAAGACTAATAATTGTGGCAGTCTGTAAAATACTGTTACATCTTTTGAAAATGACATTGCAGCAAAAAAAACAAAAAATTAAGATTTAAGGAAACATATAAAAAAGGTGGAACAATACTTGACATTTTATGTATTCTACATATCTGCAAAATCAAATCTTTCTAAAAAAAACTATTTTTTATTTTAGGATTTTTGCAAAAGCCGCCATCCGAAAGTTTTACCGAAATTCAATTCCTTACATTCTCTTGTTTTCCTTTTTATACATTTTTTATGGTTTGGTTGTAGAGAAAAAATTGCTTTATGATTGACAATAATTTTATAAATTTTGAAAATAGGGTTCAGGTTTTGGAGTCGACATTCATGGGGTGCAAAATGACCATAACTCGAGCAGTATAGTTCTCAATGGAAATTCATACGAAGTAAAAAATTTATATTATATTGTGAATTAATCATGAAATGTATAAAATATGACATTATAAAGTTAGTAACTATATTTTCGTTAATTTTGAACAATCTCTACAATGTCCAGAAAATCATGGCTCTATTTTGATTTCTATGGAATAATTTAATTTTTTTTTTGTATGTATGTATTCTAGTAACATGGGAAAAATGTGTATTCAATGTGTATATTATTTGTTTCATGATAAATTATTACTTTCGATACTTTGATTTGAGTTGCACTCCAGTGATACAAATTGATTTTCCTTAAATTAATAATAACTCTAGTCAAACTTTCATGAGTATGTTTTGTTTGGCTTGAAGTTATCAGTTTGTATAACTATGTGAGTTTCATACAATTTTTTTCAATTACCAATGCAGATTTGAATATTTTTTATCATTATTTCTGAGTTATTCCATATTAAATATGTACTGAGTACATTAAGTCTTTTCATTTCTTTGAATTATAAACTTGTTTATAAATTATAACATCATTAATTTCATTTTTTTTTCATAGAGTCATTATAAGATTTTAATGTCATTAATTATAAATAATATTATGCGTAATTTTTGAAATTTTACTTTAACAGGTTTTTTTATTTTTAAAATATAATTCTAAGTTTGTTCTACTTTTCTTTTCAATGCATAAATTTTTCTAGATTGAAACTTTTTTAGTCTTTTTTTCCATAAATAATTTTTATGTTTTTTTCTTGGATTACAAAATGTATATAAAGTTAACATATAATTTTAGATCAAAATAAAATATAAATTCATATAACATTGTTCATTGTTAAAAATTTTTCAGTCAAACGTCGATCGTCGAGAAGAAAAGCATTTTGACGAAAATGCTCCTACTAATCATGGAAAACGTCATCGTCAACGCTCAAGTCCTCATAGGTAATTTTTGTGTTGACGAATTCCTACATAATATTTCATTAATATTCGATAAACTATATTTCACAAATCTTCAAAATCGATGATGTTGCATAAAGTGGAAATTTAGTTTAATTTCTGAGGGTTTCTTATAATTTTCAATATTTTTTTTTTTTTTTTGGACGATTATAAATTTTGAAAAAAAATTTGCTTCAAATCGTTTATTATTTACCCTGACAATTTTCAATATCAATCAAAATGAAACGAATATTATCAACAAAAAAATGATTTCATCAGATGTTAAAAGTTATAGATTTTTTAGTATGTTTTACTAACGAGTTACCCAAGATTTTTTTTCCACCTTAAAAATTAATTAATTGTTGCTCATTTTTGCATAGAAGTTGCCTGAATCGAAGTTCACGCACAAAACGTGAACGCGAAAGGGATCGAGGTCGTGAACGTGAACGAGAAAGAGAGCGAGAACGACAAGCAACGCCGCCTACGACCGCTGCTAGTAATTTGCAAGGTAAAAAAATTGTTTCAATATTTTGACATTTTTTAAATTCTATGCTTATGAAAATTGATGATATTAAACTCATTAGAGCTCTTACAATTTTAAAAATACAAAGAAAAAACTTCAAAATGTTCTACGTTTATTTATAAAGGTTTATTAATAAGGTAATATTTATTCACATTTATATGATGAAACCTAAATAGTAAGAAGATGGGAAAATTTAGAGAGGTACTAGAATTCAAAAAATGTTTTGTAAACACATGAATGTGGATTGTTGTAATTTGAAATTTTTTAAAAATGTTCTAGTCAATGACGCTGCATCTCTGAGCAATGCCTGTTTATCAATAGTTTCAACTGCCAGCAATCTTGACGACGAATCTGTTAATGGTTACAATAGTGGAGATGAATATACTGGAAGGGTCGAAAAGAATGTCTCTTTGGCAGAATGGCAAGAGGTATTTTTCCTTTCTTTATTGGAAAAAAAATGAAAAAAAAAAAAAACTTGAGAATTTCTTATGAATTCACTCAAATGAACGAAATTTGGGAATTTAAAAAATTGAGACTGACAATTTTTGCTTGCATTTTTTAATCTGAATGTAACAATTTTGAAAAAATTATTTTCAACGTTTATAATGTTCCACACTTACCACAAAACGATTACCCAATGTATAATATTTTATTTGAATCAAAAATATCTTGAACTAAAGTGAAAAGAACGATTCCAAAAATTTTTGTATATATATCACTGAAAAATTTTTTCAATTCTTAATATTTTTGCAGTTAGGTAAAGTATTACTCAAGTTTGTTTTACAAAAATTTATTGTTTACCTTTTTACTTTCAATTTCAGCGTGATCGTTGGTTCGAAGTGCGTATGCGAAAATTGGGATTTATTGTGAAAGAAATGGGTGACGACGGAGCTTGTTTATTCCGGGCTGTTGCTGATCAAGTTTACGGAGATCAAGATATGCATGGCGTTGTTCGCAAACATTGCATGGATTATATTGTAATTATATTTTCTACATACTTCATTATTCTTTGTTGGATTTTAATCCAGAAATTTTGTGATAGTTAACACATAGCCTTTTCAGAGTGAAGTAAGAAATTTTTTTTTTGCAATTTTATTATTCGAAGGTATTTGATTTGATTGTTCAATGATTCCAGGCTCAGAATGAGGAATTTTTCTCGCACTTTGTGGCTGAAGATTTCAGCACGTACGTAGATCGAAAACGTCAAGAATATGTTCATGGAAATCATATAGAAATGCAGGCTATGTCCGAAATGTACAATCGCAATGTTGAACTCTTTTGCTATGGCACTGGTATGATTTATGAATGAAAATCTTGGAACCTCTGGTTTTTTTCAGGGGAGTATTTATAGATGATTTCTTTCAGAACCTATCAATATCTTCCATGGTGCAGAAAAATCGGATAACGAGCCAATTCGTTTGTCATATCATCGAGGCAGCCATTACAACAGCATCGTGAATCCTTATAAAGCGACAATTGGCGTTGGTCTAGGACTTCCTTCTTATAATCCTGGAGCTGCTGACCGGGCGCTCATTTCGGATGCTGTGCGACAAAGCGAGGATTTGCATATTGAACAGGTTAATGATATTTTAATATTTTATGTTTAATTAGAGTTCTAAAATGAAAAAGTATCAATTCTTATTGTTATTGAAATTCTACTGGCTTTGATTTTGAATTATTTTAATTAATATGATAAATATTTGTATATTTTACAGACAATGCTGGAAGACAAAATAAAAGCTACTGATTGGGAAGCTACGAATGAAGCAATCGAAGAACAAGTTGCTAGGGAAAGTTATTTGCAATGGCTTCGCGATAGTGAAATGAGGAAAGCGGTTAGTCGAAAGATATTTTTATATCATTTAGAATCATTTTTGATTGTGAATGTGAATTTATGAAATGTGATATGCGTTATATTTCATAGATATTTTGTGGGAAAAAAGTGAATTTCTGAATTTCGAAATTTTTTTTATTATGTCTATGAAGTTGGTGTATATTTTTTATATTGGGATGTGTTTCTGAAGAAAGTTCAGAATAATTTTTGGGTGTCATAGTTTTCTGGTTAAGACGAAAGTCAAAATCTGGTCGAAATGTATGATTGTTAATAATTATTTGATCACCAACATTCAATAAATGAATTAACTAATCAACTTCAATATGAAGGTAGTAAATCCTTGTGAAATCCAGAAAATCAAAAGAATGTTCTAAATCAAGTATGCAAAATATCTGTTGAATTTTACTGCATAATTCTGTAGTCTGAATCTTGTTTGAATCTTGTGCATCTGTACGCAACTGTTTCGTAAAGAAAAAAAATGAAATATCCAATTTTGAAATTTTAAAGACCAAAAATATTTTGCGATTCTTGTTACTTTTTTAAAAATTGTAAAACAAGAATATTTAAAAACATTCAATGTTCAGGAGTGCAACAAGCTTGTGTAGATATCGTAAAATTATTCGTTTATCATAATTTTGTAGCGTTCAGCATCCAGCAGCAGCACGAGTACAGTTACCAGTGCTGCTCAGCACAGTCACAGCCATTTTCACTCTCATGCAAATCGTTCTCAGCAACGCTCTCAAACTTCCCCAGTGACGACTCCATCTAATCAAGATTCGCTTCGCAATTCTCCAAAGGTCTTTAAAAATTCTCAAGACACGCACTGCCTCTCCATTTCCTAATTTGAACTTTCAAATTTTGTAAATTCTTTATTGAGAAAATTACGTTCTAAATAATCAACTGTCAAAATGTGACATTCGTGATTCTTGGATTTTTCGAATTCTGAAAGCTTGAAATGCTGAGATTTATTTGCATTGTTTCTTCTTAATTTGAATGACTATAATAAAATTTAATAAAAACTGCAATGAAAATTCGCTTTTAGTTTCATTTAAATCATTGTCATAAGCTTTTTTTATAATTTGTTACTGTATATTTTGATGTGATATGCTCATGATAGGATGATTTAACTTTTTAGGTCAGCGATTCGGTTCGTTACAGCAAAAGATCTCCACAACATCAGTCTAGCCAAAGTCCTGGGAACAACAATGCCAACAACACTTCTCTTCCTTCTGAATCACAAGTCGAGTCCGAACCTGTTGAACCAGTTCCAGGCAGCAGCAAAGAGCGTCACACTGCTCCGGATATTTCGCTTTTCAATCGACTTCCACCTGAAGTTTTTGGTAAGTAATTATTCCCTTGTTTATTTAATGTTGTATAATTTATTAAATAAATTTTCATCGCCGATCAAGAATTTGTTGGTATCAACTATAATCAGAATACTAATGAAATAAATTTTAAATGATCTATCATAAAATTTTTTGTGTAAAATTTATTGAGGTACGTTTTTTATTGGTATTATTAATGAATGTAATCAACACGTACTTCAAAAAATGTTTTTGTAACAAAGGTCTGGCCGATTGGGAGGACTCGGAAATCTTGTCTCAAGTTTTAGCAACTTCCCAACAAGAATACTTAGACAGTCTCAAACAATCTGCGAGCAGTGTGAACGAAACAAGCGATTCCATTGACTCTTCGTAATAATTGTCGTCACAAAAATTAGTCATTAATTTTTTCAGTTGAAAAAATACAGGTATAATAAAAAAAATCAAACACAGATATATTTCTATGTAGCGGTGCGATAAAAGGAGATGAAATTCGGTTGTGGAGACTTATGGAATTCGAGATAATGCAAGCCTGAAATTTGAAAATTTTGCTTACTTCTCATGGTACTTGTCTTAAAAAATAGATCAGAATGAAGTAAATGTGGTTTAAAAATAACAATTACACACGTTTTTTTATATTGATATGGATATTGTTTATTCATATTTTTCAATTCCACAGTTGTCGCGAACGATTTTCATCCAAATTATGTCCAAAATTGATTGTGCTATCGTTCCACCAAGATCTTTGCGTAATGTGCAACGCTGTAATGCACATCAGTAAAAATTAGTATTGTAAGAAAAAGCTTAAATTTTTTTAGCAAAGCTTTTTTATATTATTGTTTCAATGAAGTTGATTAAATTTGGAATCCTCGATTTTGTCGAAATTGTGTACTTCAAGTATACATTCGACGAAATAAAAAATTTTTGGTGAAAATTTTACCTGGTTTATTTCATTTTTTGAGTGTTTTGGGTATGTAAATAATGCTCGAAATTCGGTTAGAGGAAATATTTATTTCACGTTTGAGGATGTCATTATTTGCAATTTTTCGTTTTATTGACCTTACAAGGGTAGAGATATTGAATGACTTTGTTGCATTATTTGTATTGTAATTATTGAAATATATTGAATAAAAAAATTATTACCTCTTGAATAGTGCGTATTTTTTTGGTTTGAGGTGGAATCTTTTCATTTTATTTCTAGGGGATTTTTTTTCAACTCTATGCAGCAAAAATTGCAAAGAATTTTGAGGTTGAAATTTTTTTGAACATTTTCGAAAACTTGAATGAAATATTTTAATATTTATCATTGAAAATTATTTTAATATTATTTTCAAAAATGTTTTTCCGTGTTGAGAATTGTTAAAGAACCGATGTACATAAGTAGGTTTTTGGATTCTTTTTCGAAGACTTTTCATTTTAGTCAATATTTTACATAAACTTTTAAAAGTGGGTCCAGAGCTTGGGAAACTTGGATATGTTCTTATACTTATAAATAAATAAGTTTTTATGATTCGATCTGTGCGATTCATTGAAATATTTTGAAAATGAAAGTTAATGATTTTATGTATGTAAATTGTGATATTAGAATTGAAACTTTTGAATTTTCCGCTCTATTGTGATAAGTTTGCCACATTGCAAACAAAACAATCGTATCTCGAAAACCATCACAAAACAGAGCCGGTGCTATGTAAAAATAATGAATGTGACGTCACAATTCGACGGAACAAATCGAACGCATACGTTTGTTTCTGTTTACTTCCCGGTCAAAACAAAAACATCATAAACTTTCGCGGATGATGTTCGCGAAATCGTAAAAAATGAATAAAATACTCGCGTCACCGATTAGAAAAGTGCATAAAAAAATCGTGAATAACGAAATTCGACCCTCCGAAGTTTGTGATTCAGTGTTGAATTTGGTATCCCACGCGAAATCTTTGAACCCTTACATTACAGTAACTGGAGATTTGGCACGTAAACAATCGAAATTGGCAGATTCCAGGCAAAATGAAAATAAGATTTTGAGTGTTTTGGACGGGATTCCCATCGCGGTTAAAGACAACTTTTGCATTAAAGGTGAGACCATTGAATTTCTATTGTTATGCATAATTTGAGTTAGTTATTGTACGATTTTAACAGGAATAATTTTTCTGGGAAACCTATCAAATTTTTAACGGTTTTTTTGTGATGATTTTATGTAGTATGACATTTTTGAAATAATTATTAAAACTCTTGTGATTTGTGATGGTATTATCAGATGTTTATAAATCGAATCGTTTATTGGGTACTGGTTTTCGTATTGGAATGTAAAATCATATTTTACTTATAAATGGAATATACGATGCAGTTATATTTGCATTATGGCAATTTTTTTATATAATGCACCTAAGAAATTTGTGAAATATTTTGAAATGCACTATTTTCACTTACTAATTTTTTTTACTTATTGTTTTTGCAATAAAAATGTCTGTTTAAGGAAATTCTTATATTCATTACTATACGAATTTCCTAAAGCAGATATACTTAAATATTTTACAAATTTTTTAGGTCTATTCTTAGCATTGTGCAGTTTTACTGTATAAAAAGTACAACTTTTTTGAAAATTTTATTTTTCTCTATTTATTTTTAGAAAGCTGCATAGAACTATACATATTTTAAATTAGTTAAGAGCTAAGAGTTTTGAAAAAATTTTTTAACTTTTTCAGTAAGTGAATTTCATAAAACAAAAATGACATTGATTTCCCAAGATCTACGATTCAAAGAAACTTGAGCGAATTTTTTTTTTCATTGAATTCAATGTGATTTCCAATTTTTAGGATTTCACGAAATAAGTAAATGATACTCAAAACATTTTACATAATGGCAAAAATTATCTGCCTGTATTCTTTTTTTTTTTTTCAATTTGTAAGTAAAGTTTCTTTCAAAACAGAGAAAAATTCTAAACTTCATTTTTTGGAATAATACACAATCGCATTTGTGATTTTTTAAAGCAAAACCTAGAAATTTCGACATTGCATCAATTTTTTCATGTAGCAAGTTCAATAAATAAGTTATATCTGTAGTATTGATATCTGTAAACCTACATTTGTTATTTAAAAACAATGATTTTCTCAAGTCAAAGTGCGATTTTTGAAATCATTTTTATGATTTATGATAATTTTACCAAAAATTTTTGACACGTAATATACGTAAGTATTTGTTGAGGTCCATCAGGAGGGATTTACTAAAAAAAAGTGAAAATTAAATAAATTTTCACAATATCTGATTTTGCTGTAAAAAAACTAAGAGAATTTATCGATATTTTTAGCCTGCGTAAATTTTTCCATTCCTTTTTGTATGAAAAAGTTTTTGTTCATTGTTATTGTAATATTTTGAAATAATTCTGAATGTTATTGATAAAAACAATGTTTCTTCGTTTTGAATACCATCATCAGCATATCTGCAGCAACATAAGATTCAACACGACATTGATGGTCAAAAAGAAAATTAGATCTATGTAGTGAAATTGGATTTATAGTTTTCGAAATTTGTTGGCATATATTTCTAATGCACAAGATAAGTTTAAACCATTTTTTTTTTTTTTTTTTTTTTTGGAGGGCAATGTTTACTGATTAACTGAAACAAAAACTTCTATGATTAAACTGTTCTTGGTGAAATTAAATGATTTCAATAAAACAAAGCATGAAAATAACTGCAAAAATGGCACTTTAACTTCGTAACATCATAAATCCAAAACAAAGAATATTAGCTTATACATAATTATACTGAATGTTGTTTATGTAATAACTCATTTAAAAAAAACTGATGCAGGTTAAATATTTTTGAATTTTTTTCAAAAATCATGATTGCAAGAAAGTTTTTATTTTGTCAAATAATAAAGTTTCGAATTTTGTCTGTTAGGATGAAAATGAAGAAACAACAATTATGACAGTGATATTTAAATAATTCTCTACAAAAAAAACAACTAAAATTAAATCAAAAAGAAAAAACTCGTGTTCCATCAATTTTCATCGAGATGCCAGAAAAAAATTTCCATGCAAAAAAGACTTAATAATTTGAATTACTTGTATGATTTGAGATTAAATAACCCTGAAATGATTAAAATTGCTCTTGAAAATATGTCGAACAATTCTCTAATTAAGTGTGAAAATATTTTTTTACAAAAGGTGGATTAACAACATGCGGTTCCAACATGCTCTCAAATTTCGTACCGGGCTACGATGCAACGGTTTACGACAGATTAAAAAACGCAGGCGCAGTCTTAATTGGGAAAACAAATTTAGATCAATTTGCGATGGGTTCTGGGACAGTTGATTCACACTTTGGGCCCACTAAGAATTTATGGGGCTCGGATTTCATGGGGAATTATTATTGCGAGTCCGAAAATGGAAGTTTCGAAATTCTCGAAAATTCTTGTAATAAATGGCGAATCGCTGGTGAGTTTACTGTAAAATATGAAACATTTAACTGATATAGTATATAAAATATGAATATAAATGTAATAAAAAAATATATTCAGATTTCAATATTGACATATAATGTAGTGTTCAAACTAGAACTCCACCAAGATTTACGAATTCACAAATCCACTAATTCACAAACTCTGGAAATACAATACTTTGAAATTCACCAAAATAGGTGGTAGCAGTGGCGGTTCCGCGGTCGCGGTCTCCACTGGAACCGTTTTTGCTGCTCTCGGTTCCGACACTGGCGGTTCCACCAGAAATCCAGCTTCGTATTGCGGTCTCGTTGGTTTTAAACCAACTTATGGTTTAGTTTCCCGTCACGGTTTGATACCCCTGGTGAATTCCATGGACGTTCCTGGAATTCTGACTCGAACAGTCGAAGACGCAATGACTGTACTCAACATAATAGCTGGGCCCGATCAGATGGATTCGACAACAGTCGACGAAAATTTCGAGCCCATTGAATCACTGGAATTGCCAGATTTGGGAAATTTGCGAATTGGGATTCCTGATGAGTACAAAATTCCAGACCTTAGTGATGAAGTTAGTTGATTTTTAAGGCAAATCAACAGAGAGAAAAGATGAGGTTTCTTTTTTACAGTTCGTTTTAAAGACAGATGATGATGTTTTGTAGTTGTATAGGCTGAAAATTCAACAGTGATAATGATGTCATAGAAATGGCTTTAGTGGAGTTTGTGATTATGATAACTTGTGTCTTCATCTTCATCTTCATTTTTGGAAACCAATGGGATAGTTTTCAACTTCTGTATTCCAACTTCTTTAAACTACTGATGCTTTTGTTCTTTAAACGCTCATGATGTAATTCATCTATGAAGTTATCCAGTGTAACTGTATTGCACAATATTAATATTCTGGTTGTTCATTACTTCTTATGGAAGTCATCAAAACAAACTGTATTTTACCTTGCACTTTCATAGTTGAGTATTTTTCTCAGTGCAAAGGCATGAAAGAATATGATCCTTATCAAAACTTTGACGTTTTTGGCAGTTTTGTTAACATGACGGTTTTTGTTAAAGGTGAACGAAAACTGGTCAAGAGTTATTCGGTTTTTGCAAGAAGCAGGGGCGACGGTTGTTCCGATTTCTCTGCCACATTCGGAGTATTCGATTCTTTGTTACTCCATTCTGAACTCCTGCGAGGTTTCAAGGTAGTTACTGCTGTGTATAGTAGTTGTGATTACGTTATAGTAGTTATAGTAGTTATGTTACAATGTGTCTTATTGGGTAGATAGTTGGGGTGGGTACATGATTGAAGTTAGATGAAAGTTTTGAGTGGTAAAGTTGAAAATATATTCTGGAAATTGTAGTCATTGATTAAGTATAGGAAGGATACGTTATTAAGAAATGGAATCATGTTTTGGGGTTATTTTTGATATCGAATCATCTAGATGATTTTTTTTTTAAGTTTGAAGATTTTTTAAGCATTTATCGAAATAGACGAGATGCGTGTTTTTCCTTTTCCATTCAATTTCAGTTGTTTCGTCGTAGGGAATTTTTAAAATATTGACTAAAAATTTGATTTTTATAATTGCCATGTGTTAATTTTTCTTTGTATTTTAATGATTCGGCCAAAACTTGTCCGATAATTATATATATATTTTTTTATAATTATGTAGATACAATGTCATCCAAACAAAAAACTTTAAACTTCATTTTTGAAAAAAGTTTTCTCACAACCGTGATTTTGAAAAAAAATCAGTAATTTTTCAACCTTGAATGTTCATATTGTATCATTTTTTTTCTTAATTTTTTTTTTTTTCAAAACAAATCAGTTAACTAAACAATATTTTTTATTGATCTCTAATAGCCAAAATTCATTGGTTGGGAACTACAATTTTTCAAAGTCTTAATGCGATTTCGCAGTTATTTTTATACTTTATTTTCTGTAAATTCTATAAATTCACAAAATTGATACAGTATTAATAGTTTTGTTTAAGTTGATTAGTGAAAATTTATTTTCGAAGAAAAAATGTTAGAGCTGAATACATTTTCTTTATTCCCCCGATCATAGTGAATTACCAAAATTGAAAAATTTTGGACCTAAAAATTTCAATATTACATCAGTTTTTGCTTCAATTTTTGTTGATATCGTTTTAGTTGAGTAAATTTAGTATTAACTTATATGAGCCAAAATTTTTTTTCGAAAAGTACGATTTTTTAATTCAAAGTGCCATTTTTGAAGCAATTTTTATGATTTATTTTCTTAAAATTCTATAAATCAACCAAAATTAGTTTAATTATTATGATTTTTGTTGTTTGGATTTGTTAAGAAAGATTTACTGTCAAAGAAAAACAAAATTTTAGAGGTCAATAAATTTTCAGAATTCTTTGATTATCATGAGAGAAAAAATTTTAAATATTTCAACTCATAAGTTTTCACACCACGTTAGTTTTTTTATTTTCTTTTTTTTTTGCTATAGTTGTCTGTCCATCGCTCATGTATCATTTTGAAATTTTTGAAAAAAATGTGAATATAATTCGAACTATACAAATAATATATGAACAGAACACCTACAGCAACATAAGATTGTTGAAGAAATATAACTTCAAGTTCAGTTCAACATTATAGTTGAAAAAATAAATGAGAATAATATATTGATATCAGGTATATTGCTTTTGATATTTATTAATACGCATTGTAATCAACAAAGTATTTTCTGTTAAAAAACTCATTAGAAAAATCACCTAGTATGACACCTTCATCCGAGTCAAGAAGTTTTTAATTGTTTTAAAATGATGACAAAGAAACTTCAAAAATTTATCGAACTTCAAAATTTGCTCCCCTTTTTAAGTGAATTCTAATTGATTAACCCAAACAAAAACTTTAATCATCGAACCATTGTTGATAAAATTATATAATTTTGAAAAAATAGATCCTAAAAATAACTGCGAAAATAGCACTTAGACTTCAAAAAATCCTAGTTTCCGAACAACTAATTTAGGCTATCAAAAATAAATACCTGCTGAATTTTTTTCATTCATCTGAGTCGTAAGTGAAAAATTAAAAAAAAAGCTTCGATGTTAAAATTGAAAATTCGAAAATTTTTCAATTTCTTTATCGTATTGTTGATTACACAAAATAAACCAAAAAAATTGAATTGAAAATGTTTTTCTGTAAATACTAAATTTTTCTATGAAATGAAAAAAAAACTTATAACTTTTCAGCCGATATTTCAAAAGTTTTCTACTGAAATTCAAACGAAAAAAAAAAACGTGTTCTATTAACTTCGATATGAAAACTATACAAAAATTTTCCACCCAAAGAAAAAACGTACCCAACCTGAATCACCTTGACGATTCGACATAAAATAACTCAATAACAAATCCAAAAAAATACATTTTCAGTAATATGGCTCGTTACGATGGGATCGAATTCGGCATTCGCGCCCCGGAAAATTCCTCCACGGAAAAGCTCTTCGCCCTCACCAGAAAACTCGGTTTCAACGACGTCGTCCGTAGCCGAATTCTCGCCGGGAATTATTTCCTGCTCCAGGAAAATTACGATGAATATTTCCTCAAGGCCATGAAAGTTCGCAGACTGATTTCCCAGGATTTCGAAAAAGTCTGGGATTCCGGGGTGGATGTTATTTTGACTCCGACGACGATTTCGGACGCTCCGCTTCTCGAGGATTTCGTCAAGTTGGACAATCAGAGTCAGTGTTTGGTCCAGGATTTTTTTACGCAACCAGCGAATATGGCTGGCATTCCGGCCGTGAATTTTCCCGTGGGAATTTCGAAAAATGGCTTGCCGATTTCGTTACAGCTCATGGGTGCGAATTTCGAGGATGAGAAAGTTTTGAGGTTGGCCAAGTGGATCGAGGATCGAGTAGGGTTTCCTAGGATTGTGTTGAAGGATGAAAGTTTGTTGAAGTGATATTGTTTTTGGATTAAACAAATTTTTTAAACGTTTTTTACATGTTTTTTTATTTGGATATAGGTGGGGAAAGTGGAGGGGGTTAGTTTGGGTGTAGGCTTATTGAAGAATAGATGATGATGATGATTATGAAATGATAGTTACATGATCTTCTTGAAGTGCAAGAAAAATTTTATTTCTTTCAGCTAGTCGTTCAGGATTTTATACTATTTTTAATATTTTTCTGTGGTGTCTTACAGAATTTATCTCATGAATTTTCATAGTTTCTAATGATATTTATGGTTTTAAAATTTTTTATTGCTTACTATGATTTATCCTCATTTCTTCTCATAGTTTTTCGTATTTTATATACAATAGATATATTTAGAATACATATATAGAATAGATGATGATGAAATGATAGTTACATGATCTTGAAGTGCAAGAAAAATTTTATTTCTGTCAACTAGTCGTTCATGGTGTTATATTATTTTTAATATTTTTCCATGGTGTCTTACAGTATGTATCTCATGAATTTTCATAGTTTCTAATGATATTTATGGTTTTAAAATTTTGTATAGTTAAGTGTGAATGATCCTCATTTCTTCTTATAGTTTTTTCTATTTTACTGTGATTTCCCATGATTTATAATATTTTTAATCGAGATTTCTCATGATTTTTGGTATTTTACGATAAGTTTATATAGTTGACTATGGTTCTATATGGCTTTTGGTAATTTTTCATTATTTTTCTAGCATTTATCACGATTAACGATGATTTCTTAAAATTTTTCATGGTTCATCATCATCATTCATAATTACCCATAGTTGACTATGATTTTCTTAGTTACTTATGATAATCAATGATTTATTCCCATAACTCTTCATGATTTCCGGTAGTACAATATAATTTGCAATGATTTTTGATATATCAAGATTTTCTCATGATTTAGGATAATTCACCATGAGTTTTCATAGTTTTTTATAGTTGACTGTAGTTTAATATGACTTTTGATGCTTCTCTACCTTTTTTATAGCTAACTATGAATTACTCTCATGGTTTTTCGTAGTTCGCTATGATTTCCCATGATTTTGAATATTTTTTATCCAGGTTCCTCATGATTTTTGGTAGTTGACTATGAGTTTCTATAGTTAACTGAATGATCCTCATTTCTTCTTATAGTTTTTTCTATTTTACTGTGATTTCCCATGATTTATAATATTTTTAATCGAGATTTCTCATGATTTTTGGTATTTTACGATAAGTTTATATAGTTGACTATGGTTCTATATGGCTTTTGGTAATTTTCCATTATTTTTCTAGTATTTATCACGATTGACGATGATTTAAAATTTTTCACAGTTCGCCATAATTTTTAATAATTTCCCATAGTTAACTATGATTTTGTTTAGTTACTTATGATAACCAATGATTTATTCCCATGACTCCTCATGATTTCCTGTAGTGCAATATAATTTGTAATGATTTTTGATATATCAAGATTTCTCATGATTTGAGATAATTTATCATGAGTTTTCAGTTTTTTATAGCTGTCTATGGTTTAATATGACGTTTGATGCTTTTCTATTTTTTTTATATTGATTCTCCAAATAAACTATCATTTTCCATAGTTTCCTGAAGTTTTATATTATTTGCCACGATTTTCAAGGATCGCAAATTATTTTCTATGATTTTCTTCAATTCATCATGGTTTTCTATAATTTTTGATAGTGTGGTATGATTTTAAACAATTTTCTACAGTTTGCCATTCCTTGGTAATTTTCCATAGTTTTTCATGAATTTCCTTTGCTTCGCCAGTGTTTATTGTTGTTTCTTATAATTAATAAAGATAAATTCTATTGAAACAAGTTGACAATAATTAATAACGTAAATTTCTACACTCTGAATTTTGAATTTTCGAAGAATTTGAGTGCTACATACGGAAATCTTCGACATTTTTCAACGTTGTACAGTTCTGATTTTTGAATGTTTTAATTAAGAGTGATTTAATAGCGATATTTTCAATTAATAAATTTGATATTAAAATAATACTGAGAGCTTCGAAATTTACATGACTGAATTTTCCGAATTTCCAAAATGTTCAGAATTACTAATATTGAACTTGACAATCTTGATTCGTTTAAAGTTTTGTTATTTCTCAACATGAAAAGTCTTAGCAATATATAAAATCACAATTCCCGAAATTCCTAGCACGAATTTAAAAAATGTCAAAGATCTATTTAGAGAATGGCAAGTTTCAAATTTTTCGATATAAAGTATTTAGAGTTTTGAAGTTTATAAATTTGGAAAATCATTATCAGAATTTGCATAAATCTTTATTTCGAATTAGAAATATTTTCGAACTACGAAATCGAGTATTTTCCAATATTTTTTTTCAAATGTGCAAGATGAAATTTCCAAAATAATGAGAATCCAAAATTAGCCTCTTTCAAATTTCGAATCTACTAACTGTTAAAACTTTAATACTGTCAAATTTTTATTGCTAACTTCAAATCCATGATTCGAGAAACTCTCTAAATTTTTCCGACAAATCTCTTGATTTATTTCAAATGAAAAATTGGAAATGCAATTTTTATTTCGATTTTCCATATTATATATGTTCGAATTCCAAAAAGCTACAATTTTTCCTTCAGAAAATAAATTGTATTGCAAATGACTAAACATCTAAATTTAAATCAGAGAAACTTTCAAAGCTAAATATTAAAATGTTGCGATTTATGTTATTTTGGTGATAAAAGTGGTAAAAATTCCATATCAGAACTTTCCATCAAAGAAATTCGATGCATTCCTATAAGAAAATTAAACATGAATTCTTTGATTTTTCTCTCTTACAAAAATTTTCCATTACATATTTTCAAAAAACCTTCTATTCTATTGTTACATTTTTAAGACTCTTTAAAATCCAATGAAAACAGTTACTATTTTTCAATTCAGATCTTAAAAACCAAAAATTCTATTTTTCTTTTTTAATATTGGTATATTCTAAAATATTTTAATCTATTTACTCAAAATGAATATTCCACGTGAAAGTGCACATTTTTCGAGCTAAAATTTCACATTTTTTGCGCAATGTGCATATTTCACTTCATCAGAACCAAACAGGAAAAAAACTCCAAGAAAAATGAAAGGAAAAACAAGAGACATGGATTATCATCATTAATTTTCATTGCCATGAATTATCATTCGAGGGAACGAAAGTAGGAAAGTTCCGCAGTTAATCATGCACGAGTGAAAGTTTTGGGGGGGATTTTGGAATTTCGGTAAAACTATGTTCGGCTTGTTACGCCGCAATGTGAATTTAATGCACGTTGTATTATTATTCCTGGGCGGGTGAGAACTGGTATTTTAATTATATTGCGTTCCCATACATTGGACCGCATATTCCGAATTTCGCTCGCAGGAATCAGGCCGCGAACTACTGCAATTCATCATGCGATGCATTTTGGATTTTTTTGCTTGTTTGTTTGTTTGTTCGTTTTAATCAGAGCAGAATTCACACCTCGTCGTCGAAATAGGAGAATCTGATTGTTCAAGAAAGTTCTAATGAAAAAAATGGGTTCTGCATTTCAAGAGATTGTGTTTTCGAGTTTTGATTTTTGATGGATAAGAAATTTGATCTTTTTGGGATGGATGTAAGTTTTCAATTTTGGTAAGAAATATTGTTTTTTTGTTGTTTATTTATTAATTATTGGATATGATGATTTGTGATAGCTTATTTACATATTTCTGTATCAATTATTCAATTGAGAATTTTATTCTCAAAATCCATTCCAGAAAAATATGCATCAGAGAAAAAAATACCAAAACGAAATATGTCTATAATGAATTGGGAAAAAAATCGAAAAAATGCAAAAAAGGAGTACAGTTGAAGTTTTGATGCTTTTAAAACACTTTTTTTCTGTAATACTCATCTCTGCAGAAAAAAAGGTAAAGGAAGATCGATCACTTTTTTTTTTATCGAAAATGTGAATTTTCTGAAAAACTACCAGATGCTGGATGGATTATTATTATTCACCGTATTTATTGCAATTTGCTGTATTTTTGAAAAGCTATAATTGCAGAAAAGAAAATCTCAAATATTAAAATTTATGGATTAAGAACTTAGTGGTAAAATGTCTAAATACATAGTAACTAAATTCCAAATTTTTTAGTGAAAAATTTAAAAATTTAACAGAAAAAAAAAATGTTTGAATAAAGAAATCGTCACTTGATAATATTCGAATATTGGAGTGTATGCATTTTTTATGTCGATTTTTTTATCGAATTCACTGCAAAATAGAAGTCGAAATGAAATACAAGAGAAAATCATTGCATCTTTCATCATAGTATCCTTGGGGACACGAAATTTCTACTAGAGTTTGCCGCTAAATGCTCGCAATTTGCCTGTGCAAAAGAAAAATTTGCCGCTGTTTTACCTTCTGAATCATAAGAGGTTTAGCTAAAATAAAATATAGTTTGCACGTCTATGCAAGCATCTTTTCTTATGATTTCTTGAATATCTCGAATTACATAAAATTAGTTGCCGCAAATTTGTAGCTAACTAGTCGTGCCATAGCTAATTCTGACCGTTTACGCGTGTGCGAAATTTGTGATGGCGCAGAAAGACCAAAAATCAGTGAACTTTTTTTCGTATCATCTTTGCTAACTACTTGAGTTCTTCGAGACTGCTACCATAATTTGCCGCATTTCATTCACGAATTATTACCAAAAACTATCGAATCTAGCAAATTTTCTCTTCATGAAACACTATGGTTGATTAGATCTTAGAGGACAACTGTGAAAACTTGGATTGCCAAGTGGCAATTCAATTGATTTCCCAGTTGGAGAAACTAATTTGAAATTTTTAAGCATGGCAATTAATCAACTTATCATTGAGAACCGGCGTGCACCATGTCTAGTAACCATAAATTACAAAAACTATCGAATCTACCAAATTTTCTCTTCATGTAACTTCATAGTCGATTGGATCTTGGAGTACAACTATGAAATCTTAGATTACTAATTGGCAATTCATTTATTTTCCAATTGGAAAAAATAGTAACCATAAATTACCAAAAACAATGAAATCTACCAAATTTTCTTTTCATGAAATTTCATAGTTGATTGTCTCTTGGAGTACAACTATGAATCCCTGGATTATTACATGGCAATTCATTTGATTTTCCAGTTGGACAAAGCAATCAGATGTTTTTTAGCAGGGCAAATAATTAACTTATTATTACACCATTGCACCAGTTCTAGTAACCATAAATTACCAAAAACAACGAAATCTACCAAATTTTCTTTTCATGAAATTTCATAGTTGATTGTCTCTTGGAGTACAACTATGAATCCCTGGATTATTACATGGCAATTCATTTGATTTTCCAGTTGGACAAAGCAATCAGATGTTTTTTAGCAGGGCAAATAATTAACTTATTATTACACCATTGCACCAGTTCTAGTAACCATAAATTACCAAAAACAACGAAATCTACCAAATTTTCTTTTCATGAAATTTCATAGTTGATTGTCTCTTGGAGTACAACTATGAATCCTTGGATTATTACATGGCAATTCATTTCATTTTCCAGTTGGAGAAACTAATTTGAAATTTGCAAGCATGGCAATTAATCAACTTATCATTGAGAACCGGCGTGCACCATGTCTAGTAACCATAAATTACAAAAACTATCGAATCTACCAAATTTTCTCTTCATGTAACTTCATAGTCGATTGGATCTTGGAGTACAACTATGAAATCTCAGATTACTAATTGGCAATTCATTTATTTTCCAATTGGAAAAAATAGTAACCATAAATTACCAAAAACAATGAAATCTACCAAATTTTCTTTTCATGAAATTTCATAGTTGATTGTCTCTTGGAGTACAACTATGAATCCCTGGATTATTACATGGCAATTCATTTGATTTTCCAGTTGGACAAAGCAATCAGATGTTTTTTAGCAGGGCAAATAATTAACTTATTATTACACCATTGCACCAGTTCTAGTAACCATAAATTACCAAAAACAACGAAATCTACCAAATTTTCTTTTCATGAAATTTCATAGTTGATTGTCTCTTGGAGTACAACTATGAATCCCTGGATTATTACATGGCAATTCATTTGATTTTCCAGTTGGACAAAGCAATCAGATGTTTTTTAGCAGGGCAAATAATTAACTTATTATTACACCATTGCACCAGTTCTAGTAACCATAAATTACCAAAAACAACGAAATCTACCAAATTTTCTTTTCATGAAATTTCATAGTTGATTGTCTCTTGGAGTACAACTATGAATCCTTGGATTATTACATGGCAATTCATTTCATTTTCCAGTTGGAGAAACTAATTTGAAATTTGCAAGCATGGCAATTAATCAACTTATCATTGAGAACCGGCGTGCACCATGTCTAGTAACCATAAATTACAAAAACTATCGAATCTACCAAATTTTCTCTTCATGTAACTTCATAGTCGATTGGATCTTGGAGTACAACTATGAAATCTCAGATTACTAATTGGCAATTCATTTATTTTCCAATTGGAAAAAATAGTAACCATAAATTACCAAAAACAATGAAATCTACCAAATTTTCTTTTCATGAAATTTCATAGTTGATTGTCTCTTGGAGTGCAACTATGAATCCTTGGATTATTACATGGCAATTCATTTGATTTTCCAGTTGGACAAAGCAATCAGATGTTTTTTAGCAGGGCAAATAATTAACTTATTATTACACCATTGCACCAGTTCTAGTAACCAAAAATACCAAAAACTATGAAATCTACCAAATTTTCTCTTTATGTAACTTCATAGTCAACTGGATCTTGGAGGACATCAACTACATGTATGAAAAGCTGGGTCAAAGTTCATTCTCGTATTCGGGAATTGGCGCAGGCCGCGTGAAACCGAATAGGCACCCGGGGAAATTTCAGGGCGCTCGGTCCGAAAAATTTTCCGTCACTATGGACCATTTCCACTAAGACGGGGACAAGGTGAAGGGCAAAGTACGCGTGCGCGGGCCCGGGCTCCCGTGAACTATTGCGAATGCGCCGCGATAGCATAGCGCCCTTATTTTTCCCTACTTCTTTAGTCTCTCCGACAAACGCGCTCCGGATGGTCCGCGAATTTGCTCTCTTTTCACGTCCTTTCGCGATTTTCCTCGCATTTTTCCATTGTGAATACATGACAAAACCGGAACTCTTTCTCCCTTGTGAATTTTCCCTTTGCCTCGAGAATTCCAAGGGATTTTGTTTCACCTGACATCGCATTTTTAGTGAGTAAACAATTTTTGTTTGATTATTTGTTGTATGAAAAAATATGGGACGAGGTATATTTTTGTTGTAGCGATGATTGTTGCTGTTTGTTGATTATTTTCAGGAGTATAGTTGGAGGGGAGTTTTGGGTTGTCGAAACCATTTTTCACATATTGAAAATGAAATGAATTTTCACGAATTAGATGACATTGAAAATCAGGGAAATAGATTTATTTTGGTTAATTTGAATATTTGATATGAAATAAAGTTCCCCTATTATTCAAATTCAGTATTTTTTAAAAATCCATTATTTCATACATTCCCAAGTTATTTAGTAAGAAATAAAAATTAAGCAGCCTAAAATTTCAATATCATCATTTGAACATCAAATTTTTGAGTTCCACTAATGAAATTTTGAGTAGATCTTCAGGTCGAATATTTTTAACTTAGATTAGTATATTTTGAAATTTATTATTGAGAACGTAAAATTTAAAATGTAGAAATTCACCGGTATCGAATTGAATCGAATGAGCTTATAATAAATAGACGTATTAAGAAAAATGTAATATTCATATCTTCAATATTCAAAGAAAAAAAACAAAAACTCTAAAAAATAGTGATAATTTTTGAATCCTTGAAATTCAAATCTTCAAACTTGAGTATCTGGATTCGAGAATTCTTATAACAAATATTTGAAAACGGGGAAATCGGAAAACTCGAGAATCGTGTTGGAGATGTGAAAAACTCGGATATCTATATTTATTTTGAAAACATAAAATGAAACGAACTTCCAAGTTTTCGATAACGAGAAAATTGTGATGTAAAAGGCTGGGAAATTCTATACTTAAATCGCCGAATTCTCGTTGAAAAATTTTAAAATGATGATTCTCCAATTTCGACTACTGCAAAATTTTGAAAATGTCTATAGATCAGAGACTGGAAAATTCGAATAAATCGATATTGTATGAACTATATTCAAAGAATGGAATGAAATGAGAACTTACAAATTTTCAATATTTTTAGTTTGGAACTTGAGAATAATGAAACTCTCAATTTTCAAAATAAAGAACATCATAATTAATATTCATGAAATAAGAAAATAAAAAAATCTTATTTTTGGCCTAAATTTTTGAGAAACCTCTACTTGAAAATTTAGATTTACAATTAAAATTTCCGATTTCGTTAACTTTTGAAAATAAATAATATTTCTAATTCTGACGTACAAAGACATGAAAATTTTTGAGGTTTAAAAAGAGCTAAGAATATTTATTTCGAGGAATTTTAATCTTTTGAATTATACAATTTGAAACTTTCAGAATGTCTATATATTGCAAATTTTTGAACTTGGATTATACCCGAAAAAAATGTTAAGTTTCTGCGACTATTGTTTTAGTAAAATATAAAATAATGAAAGATTTGGATATTGCAACCAAAGTTTTGGTGATGACAAGCAATATGACATTTTCATAACGAAAAGTATAGTTGACATAAATAAAACTTTGGTTGTCATATAGAAAAATTTGTTTAGTACATATTTTATTAAAAAAATGGTTTGGCTGTTGGAACCAAATATTTTTTAGCGTACATGGTTGAATTCGAGGAAAGGTTAAGAAACTCAGAAATTTTACTTGAAAAATAAGGTACATACAGTTTTTAAAGGACGAATCCTTTTTTCTAACAGGTTCGAAATTTCGTGCTTTTGAAATCTGAATGTTTCGCGATTTCTGTATTTTGCAGATATTTTTTTCAAAGAAAATTTTTCCCATATTCTTGATTTTTGCTGTCAAATTTTTCATTGAAAAGTTTTAACTTCTAGTCCAAGATATTTATAAAATTTAAATCATACTTTGATTTACTATGTGCCTAGTTTCAAACGTCTAAAATTGAACGAAAAACATTTTCTGTTTTTGAATTTTTTTTGATCGTAACAACAAACTTGACACTCCCCAAAAAAATATTCGCCACACTTCCTATCATGATGAAAAATCGAAAAATTGGTATATTTTTAATTTTCGTTTAATTTCAAACGTTTGTAACTTCAGGTACATGATTTACTAAATTTTCAATTTCAAGGAATTATTTTTCATTTATTCGTTCAAGGAAAACAAACAGAAGAATTTTGGGTATTATCACTGAAAAGATGAAATTTTTGCCAGTGTTTTGATAGTAAGGAAAAACATTCCTAAAACTATCAAAAACTGGTTGAATTAGAAAAATTCTAATACGTTTTTGACTGTTTAATATTATTAGAAAAAATACCTAAGTGTAGATAAATTTTTGGATATCTCTGTTTTTAGAATTGCCTAAATATTTTACAATCTTTGAAAAATATGATCAACTTATGATTTTAATTGTTAAAATCAAAATTCGTAAAAATTATTGAAATAAATTTTATAATATGAATATAAAAAGTTTGTGATGATTAAAATTTTATAGCACATATCGTATAATTTCAGTTATCAAAATAAAATTTTCTAATACAATTTGTAAAATCTTGTTCGAATTAAAAAAATTATGAAAAAACTTGTATAACTTTTTCAAATTTCCGAAGATTGTGTCAAAATGAACAGGTATATAATTTTCAAAATTAGAATCAATTTCAAAATTTCTAAATATATAATATCACACAGTAAAAAAGTTTTGATAATCATCCCAGAATACAAAGTGCCCCCCAAATATTTTCAAAATTTCATACAATCCTGGAAAAGAAAATAATTCCAAATCCCATACGATACCCACAAAAAATGTAGTAAAAACACTTAAAAAAATTTTCACGAATTTTCCTTTTGATTTTCTAAAATTTCCATGCCTTCCAAACGCCCCAAAAGTCAAAGGCGAAACCTGCAGATATCACAAGCAATTTCAGAAAACCACAAGAAATTATAGCGCAAAAACTGTGAACAATGACGAGCAATGATCGAGCAGTGTCGAAAGATCGTTTTTCCAAATGTACACAGAGCTGCAGCAGGAATCTGCGCAGTTGGAAGATTTCGACACGATTTATGATAGGAATCGGCTGCGCGGGTACCACATTGTTCGCGATATGGGAATTGAAAAATGCGAGTGAAAGCAAAGTACGTGCTTCGGGATCGAGTGACGATCGCGAGGACTTTCCCTTCGTAAGATCGTTTGTTTCGAGAGTGTAACCCGAGCGCGATTATACGGATCGCTACGAGATAATTAGCGCTGTTCAGAGCGACCGTAACAATCGTGCGAATTAGACGAAAGAAAGTAAATGCAAAGCCGTTAATTTGGTATTGTTACAAAAAAAATTTTCTCCTGTAATTGCATATTTTATCGAGTGTATACTGTACAATGTATCACTATGATTATCATTTTTGTTAGATAACTCAAGGTAGTAGATAAGTTTGCAATGTATTTTTGAAAAAATTTCAATGATTTATTTATGAGATTTTCCCTTCATTTTGTAAAATCATCATATATTTTACAGCAATTTTTCATGATTTTCTATCATTTTCCATGAATTTTCACGATTTTTTTTATTTACTATGATTTTTTATAACTTTCAAGAATTTTTTAGCATTTATCATGATTTTCCATGATTTCTCATAGAATCCATTTTCTCGATTTTCTGTAAGTTCCTATCAAAATCCATAAATTTAAATAATATCCCAGACCCCCTCGTAAAAAAAACTATTGAACTATGTGAAAAAACTATTGGAACTATTGGCAACTATTGTAGTTTCCAATTGTTTTTTTGTATAGTTTCAATAGTTGAATAGTTTTTTTTTTCACAAGGGCCTTCCTATAGTCTTATCGATTTCCTTGATTTTCTACTATCTTATATTGTTTTCCATCAATTTATATTATTACTTTCAAATTTTTATAGTTATTCATTTGTTACTATGGTTTATTATTATTTTCCTTCATTTCATAGTTTTAAATTACTCTGATTTTTCACAATTTTCTATCAGTTTCTAGAATTGTCAACAATTTTTTATCGATGATTGTGAATCCCTATTTTTCTTACTCTCTCCTATGAAATTCCATGATTTTCAAAATGTACTTTTTCTATGACATATTCTAGTTCTCTATGTACATATTCATACAATGTTTATAGTTTTTTTACAATTCCCATGATTTCTGATCATTTTTCATAATGTCTTACCTATTTCCACTGTTAATTATAATTTTATACGAAAAAAACATTTTTTCTTGATTGAAAAAATTTTATGAATATCACACAGTTTATGAAGTTCATATGGTATTTCCGAAATTTGTTGCAATTCACAGAATTTATGAACGTTTTCTGAAATTGTACAAAATTTTCATGTTATTCAGAAATATTTATAACTTGCATTTTCAATGTTTATTTAATCTTTTATAGAGTAAGTTTAAAAATTTTAAACGTAATACGAATTATTTAAAACTAACCGTATTTTTTAAAAAATTTCTCCGACTCATCAAAATTGTTCGTAATTTTTTGATACTTTTCAAATTCTTATAATTTTGATCGTAAAATTGAAAAAACGTCATTTTACTTATTCTAAAGATGTATGGTAATAAACACAATCTATAAATTTAAGAACATTTTCTGAAATTCTAAAAATTTTTCACATTTCTTGGATTTTATGACAGTATTCAAAGTTTTCAATGTTTTTTGATTTTTGTAAAATTTGAAAAATAATTCCAAATTTTCTTGATACAAGTGATTAAAAACTTACTAAATTTTACAAAATTTGTCCATCTCATTAAGTATTTTTGAAATTTTCTGAGAGGTTTCGAGTTTTTCAGATTTTTGTAAAAAAATGAAAAAAAAAAAAAAAGAATAATTCTTATCGTTTATATTCCGGAGAAATATGTGAATTAAGCAATAAAAAAAAGTTGGTAAACATTTGCTGAAGTTCTAGAAATTTTTCCAATTTTTTAGCGATTATTGATGATCCTCCAAAATTGTCAATGTTTTTTAATTTTCCAAAATGCTTAATATTTTAATCGTAATACCAGCTATTCAAAACTCTCTAAGTATTATATAAAATATGTATCTAACCCAGTTAAATTTTACATATATTTCTAACACCTAGGGAGTATTTAATTTTTTTTTTACGAAAAAAGAAAACAAACTTCCTATATAAATGTTTCAAAGAAATATGATAATGGAGACAATCTACAAATTCTATGAAGATTTTTCGGAATCCTACTCATTTTTTGTATTTTATAGAATCGTTGGCAATCTTTAAAATTTTCAATGTTTTTCAATTTTGGCAAGATTTGGAAATTTTTAAATGTAATACAAACGATTAAAAACTTTCTGAATTGTATAAAATTTGTCCAACACAAGAAAGCTTTTCGTAATTTTGTGACACTTTTTGAGTTTTTCAGATTTTTATAAAAAAAATTAAAAAAAACTAACGTGCATGTGTATTTCGAAGAAATATGATGCTAAACAAAATTTTCAAAATTGATGAACATTGGCTGAAGTTCTATACATTTTACGAATTTTTCAGAATTTTTGATGTTTTTAAAAATTTTCAATGTTTTTTAACTGTCCAAAATGTTAAAAATTCTGAACGTTATACCAACTGTTAAAAACTTTATAAATTATATAAAAATTGGTTTAACTTACTTAGGTTTTACGTATTTTTCTAATACCTAAGCAGTTTTGAAAATTTTTATCAAAAAATAAAAAAAATATCGTTCATTTTTCAAAAAAATATGATTATGAACACAATCTAAATAATTCATGCAGATTTTCTTCAATTCTAGTGATGTTTCGTATTTCACAGTTCACAATTTAAAAAATTTTTAATGTTTTTTAATTTTTCCGAAGTGTGAAAATCTTTAAAACGTAATGCAAACGATTAAAAACTTCCTGAATTTTATAAAACTCGTCCAACTTATTAGGGCTTTTTTTAATTTTCTGATTCTTTTAAAGTTTTTCAGATTTTCATAAAAAGATGAAAAAACACTATCGTTTTTACTTGAGGAAATATAATAAATAACACAAAGTACAAACTTGGTGAATATTGTTGAAATTCTACAAATTTTTCGATTGTTTGGAATTGTTAATGATCTCAAAAATTTACAATGTTTTTTGATTTTCCACAAGGTTTAAAATTTTAAACGTCATACAAAATATTCAAAACTATTAATTTTATGAAAATTTGTCCAACCTATTTAGATTTCACGTATTTTTGTAATGCCTACGGAATATTTAAAATTATTATAAAAAATAATAAAACATCGTTCATGTTTCACAGAAATATGATAATGAATACAATCTACAACATCTACAAAGATTTTCTAGTATTTCACTAATTTTTTTTAATTTTATAGAATCGTTGACATTCTTTAAAATTCTCGATTTTCAATTCTTACGATTTTGAAAAAACTGAAATGTAATACAAACGACTTAAAACTTTCTCTATTTATTATGAGTACACAATTTACAAAATTAATGAACATTTTCTGAAATTTTACAAGTTTTTTCTAATTCTTAGAATTATTTATGATCTTAACATTTTTTCATGTTTACAAATCTTTCGAAATGCTTAAGATCATTGTACTTGATATAAACTATTCCAACTGAATAAATTAATTTTTTTTGCCACAAATAAATAGCACTCAGTTAATTATCAAATAATTTGTATACTTTTTAACAGTTTTTGTAATCTTGCAGACTCAAAAGTTTTTTACAGTTCTGATATTTCAAGTAATTCATCACAAAACTAATAAAATACTATCCCAAATACCCAAAAATATCGGAAACAACATTACTACTATAAACTGAAAAATACTTTCAAAATTGCTAAAATTCCTAAAATACTTCAAAAAACGTTGAAAGTCTATCCAAATCTTTCAATCTGCTAAAGTATTTTAAGAACTGTTCATTCTTTTAAGCTCGTCAATCTTCCTTCATTTTATCTTTTAAAAACGAAAAAAAAATGCCCTACATTTCACTGAAAAATCAATCCGAAGTTTCCAAGCAGTGCAATGAATTCATGTCAATAATTCTGAAATTCAGTCGAAAGATCCGTGATTATTGAAATGGACGTTTCGTTTTTTTCTTGCAGATGATCGAGGAAACAAATGGAGCTGCAATAATTGAAACGAGCCGGTGGATTTTTCGTGATATAATTGGTGAAGTGCAGCAAACGCTTTTTTTTTCTTCTTCTTTTCTATTGATCCAAAGTGCAGTGTTAAATCGTGGTGTTTAGTTGGCTTGGAAACCTTCAACTTTTTCCTGTGGATGGGCGACGTACGCAAAAACCAGACTTCTGGGATTATGGATTTGTAAGGTAGCGTCATTTCACACCATTTTTGCCATCTTTTTTTCAAAGAAAATGAACAAAAGTCGGAAAATTTGCGAGCTTTTTGCAGGAAAAATCGTTTTCGTTTCGGAGAGTGAATATGACCCGGAAATTCTAGAACAAAAAATTGAGGAAAATGTTTCTACGTTTTATAGTTGATGATGGAGTCATGATTCTTTTGTGTTTTTTTTTGTGAGAATAATTTTCTCGATTGTCATTAATCGTTTTAATCGCTGTGATTTCCTGTGTCGCGACGAGAGTCTTGACAGAAAACGAGAAAATCATGAACGAAACATTCAAGTGTTGGATTTCGCGCGGAGTCGGAAGTTGCCTACGGCCTTTAATTTCCGGTTTCCAAGACGCTTTGCCACTGTCGATTCCAGACGTTACATTTTACAGCAGACAAACGTTGAGGGTTCCAACTCGGCTTTCATAGCGTGCCATTAGATATTTTACTGGTGTTACATGGAAATGACGGATGAAACGAATCTGGATCTCGAGCTGATATCTTGATAAAGATGTCTAGAATCTTTGAAATCAATGTTTCGGAATAGGTCTCTTTGAAATTTGGAATAATGGAATAAATTCAAAGATAGTTTTTGAGAAACAGAAAATAAGAAGAGTCATTTCATCTTCCAGGTGATTCAAGCAGGCGCCTAGGTAGAGGAGGGTTTTTAGGGGTGCAAACCCCTCCCGAAATACTGATGAAATCAGTCAATACTTCATGTAAGAATGAAAAAGGTTACATCGATAAACAATAAAAATATAAGTTACGAAAAAATTCATGAAAACGTTGGTAGTATATATTTAATAAAAAAGTAACAAATATCCAAACATAGGATTTCGTAGAAAATATGAATCAGAAAAGTTATTGTAACATAGTGAAGAATCGAGGAAAATAAAAATCTACGAAAATGCTAAAAATTTACAAAACATTGAATTTTAGATGATCGGATTCAAGAAGTCTATATGAAATCCATATAAAAGTATTAAAAATCTTTCGATTCATATAACTCTAAAAGAATAATGAAATCAATTGGATTCCATGAGATATTGTTTTCTGAAAAATCTCGTCAAATGCCTCTACGATTTTGAAATTTTGGGATTCTAGAGTATCAAATTCTTAATATACTATGAATCTATAAAAACTCTGGAAAACGTAACAAAATTTTTTAAATATTTCAAAAAAAAGGAAAAACACAACAATGTAAAACATAAAAAATCTATGTGAATGAGATTTTATCAATAATTCTTGAAATTACTGATAAAAGATCGAAATTCGCATTTTGAAGCATCGAGTTTCTCAAAACTCTGTAGCAATCTACAAAAATTAAAGTAATCCATAAAAATACTTAATAATCTTCCAGGGTTTCGTATATTATATTAGGAAAATGTGAAGAATAAGTTTAGTAGTTTACTTGCTTACCAGTTTACTAGTTTACTAATTTAATTGTTAACGAGTTTACTAGTTCATTAGCTTACTAGTTTACTAGTTTACTTGCTTACCAGTTTAATAGTATACTAATTTACTTATCAACGAGTTTACTAGTTTACTAGCTTACAAGACTACTAGTTGACTAGCTCACTTTTTTTTTATTTAACTAGCTTACTAGTTTACTAGCTTACCAGTTTACAAGTTTACTAGTGTACTTGCTTTCCAGTTTACTAGTTTACTAATTTACTTTGTTAACGAGTTTACTAGTTCATTAGCTTACTAATTTTTATTCAACTATCTTACTAGTTTACAAGCTTACTAGTTTAACAGTTTACTATTACAAATTTGACAAGTATAATAGTTTACTAAATAACTAATACACTTGTGAACGAGTTTGCTAGTTTACTATTTTACGATTTCAGAAGTTTACTAGTTTACTAGCTTATTTGTTTACTAGTTTAGTAGTTTACTAGCTTGATAGTTTACTAGGAATATTTTAAATCATAAAAAATATGTCAAAATAATTATCTTCAACATTTATAAAACTTTCTTTCCTGGAGCATAATTAGTAATATAATACTATTATTATGTAGAATTTCAGAAATTACTTTAGAAATTCATATAGAAAACAATAAAAATACATCTTATTCAATTGATATAATTTACACAATTGAACATACTTTTAACTGTAGAAATACTTGAAAAATATGGAATCAAAGTATTGACAATCTTTGTAAAAGAAACTGACGTCTAAAAAATCAATTCAAATCCTCAAAATCGTTGAAGGTTTCATTGAACTATAGTATCAAATTCTGAAAATCAATTGAGCGATTCATTGAAATATTAGAAATATATAAAAATACCGGAAAACACTACAAAATTTGATAAATAATATACCATACGTAAGTAATATAAATTTATGAAGGACCTTTTATCTGTGTGTTTAAAATTTGCTCAAAACTCGTTTCAAATATGTATATAAATTTTTATAAGTTCGTTTCCTAGAGCATCGAATTTTAGAAAGCTTTACAGAAACCTATAATAAATAGTATCGGATAATCATCAAAGTGGTATGAATACAAAAAGTATTGGTAAAAAAAATTTAAACCTCAGTTACTAATTAAAAATCGCAAAAATCGAATCACAAAAATACAAAAAGTATAAGTAAAAAAAATTGAAACCTCAGTTACTAATTGAAAGCCACAAAAATCAAATTCCATTATTTACGAACATGAGAAACTCTCTATTCCGAAACTTGTATAACTTTCAAATTCCAAAATGTAAAATATTTAAAAATCGCTCCCTTATAACCATAGTGTCCCTTATAACCATAGTGTCGAAGATGAAAACTTATGAAATCCCGAAGGAAAAATATTTTTCAGAAAAACCTTTCCCGAAAATTTTTCTGCCCACGCCCCTAGATCCAAGTTTTAATTTTATAAGGAAGCCTGAACTTCATAAAGAAAATACACGTGTCTCATTAATTTAGAAAGAGATGCTTAAAAAAACTTCTCACACCAGACGATTTGATATGAAATGACCTAAAAACAATTTTTATCACCTATTCTTTTAAAACGACAATCACATTTACCTCACGTGACAGGCGACGAAAGTCATAAAATGTCCAGTCATGAACATCCAACGCCTGCAACATCGATTTCCAATATAAATGACCCCCTATATTCAATTTAGTTGAATTTTGCTGAAATCAAAACGTTTGCAATCATGATATTTTCGGTATGAGAGAAGTTGTCCTAATCTCGAAAATTCAAATAACCTTTACCCTGCCATTCGCTTTTCACTCGACATTTTAAAATCCCCTTTTAGCTAGTCGCTTCAAGTAGCCGCGACTCGGTGTTCCTTAATTGTATTAAGGGTACACGGTAGAAGGTAGAAAATAACATTCGAGGGAAAATCCAGCAGCCCTTTCGTTATAATTGGGCGCGCTCAAACGACCTTTCCACTCGGCGAACATTCCTTGAATGCGAAGTAGTGCGTTTCCAAGCAGTTTCCACCTGGAATTCCAACCTAAAAACGATCTTTGCAGTGTCGGAATTTACTGGATTTCAGTCCAAAATCATGCAGAAGTACTACTTATCTCGTAATTTGACAAATTTACTATCGTGATAAACATTTACTCTAGTCACTGATGAGAAACTGTCTTGAAAAATTGATAAACCCGGCTTTTCCTCGGTCTAAGAACTTCATTTTTGTATGAAAGGTTAATCTTTTTCAAGAAATACTCTGGCCATGTCTTTTTTTATAACAAATTTTTTAAGAATTTCATGTTTTTTAAGTTCTGGGCATTCTTTATGTTTTATAATAGAGGAGTAGGCAGAATGAGGTTTGCAGGGGGAAAATCCCTCTTGAAGTTCGGGTAAAATTATTCTTATTTCATGTATAAATAGAATAAAATGTAGTTATAAAAAAAGGAGGCGATACAAGCAAGAAAATCATTTTAAAAACATGCATTTGAATGGTAATTATAATAATAAAAACTAAACAATTAGAGGAAGAAATTGTAATGATTGATAAAAATAAGTAAGAATTATCAAAAATGTACTCGCTGAAATCTGAAGGATATAGACAGTAGTTTTACGTTGGTTCTCAAAGTTAAACAAAATTCTTTTATTCATTCAATCCAGTGAATAATAAAAAAATTCTAATCTATTGTAATGCTGAACATTTCAAAAACTTCGAATCCTGAAGCGCTGAATTCTGGAAATCTACTTAGGTACAAAAAATTTTAAGAATCATACAAACATTGAAAAATTACTAGAAGTTCTAGAATTTATAGTGTACTCTTTTTGGAAATCTAAACAAATAATAAATATCTATATAACATTTGAATCCTAAGTCAACGAATTTTGAAAAAACGTATGTAGCAATTTATATTAAAAATCTTCAAAAATACTAGAGAAAGCAAGTAAGTTTCATACATCCTACAAAATTATAAAACAAACAATTCAGGCAATTCTAAAAAGCTACGTATGTTACTTAGAAATCTTTAAAAATCCTGATTTTTTTTTTTTTTTAATTCTAGAAGATCAAATTTTAGAAACCTAATTACTAATAGAAAATCTAGTATAATTTCATAAGTACTGAAAAATAGAAAAAAAACCAGACATTTACAATTTTCAAAAACTGTGTGAATATAATTTAATAACAACATTTTAAAACGTCGAATCTTAAAGCATATATTTTTTAAATATTCATATAAATTCATACAAATATCAGACAATCCTGCTTATCACATTAATGCAAAAAAAAAAAAAAAAAAAAAAATTACGAGAAATGTGCAGAGTACTTGAAATGTGTATGAGAGATATTTTTCTGAATAATCCATTATAATACCCAAAACCTTTGGAATGTTATAAATTTTGGCATTGATGTCAAAACATTTTCGGAACAAGTTATAGTAATACTAGAAATCTATGTAGATTCTAGAAAATCCTTCGAAATTTTATTAATATTGAAGAAATGGGAGGAAATCTAGACATTTTTTGGTACCTAAAAAATATGTACACGATGTTCCACCGGGAATATCGCGCTTTCAACATATTGATTTTTTAAATTATTTTCCATAAAATTCACAATTTTCTTACGATGTTTTTAGGAAAAAAACCAAATTGTAGGTTTTCATTGTCAAGGAATCTGATTTTAGAGTCAAAATTGCAAAAAAATCGACATTTTCATATGTCAATTTCAAAAAAATGTGGATACGTTTTCTATCGAAAAAATGTCTTTTACATGCTCATTCTCCCTAATTCTCCCATTGACATTTTATAGATATCGAAAAAAAAAAACAAACAAAACAGAACAATAGTTCTGGAAATCTGGATAAAATATACCTACTGTTTTTTTTTTTGAAATTTCCTTAAAACACTCGAAGTCTTTAACTTTCCATTTCATAGCATCAAAGAAAAAAAATTAATATAGAAAGTTATAGAAATACTAAAAATTTATAAAATACTACGAAATTTCATGAATTACAAAGAATACGAAAACTCTACTAACAAATGTATATGCATAATTATTTTTTTTAAATCTATAGATTTATTTACAAATTATAGAACTTTGATTCCTAGAGCAATAAATCTTTAAAGCTACCTAGAAATTCATAATAATATTAGAAAATCCTTCAAGCATGAAAAATACTCACAGTATCAGAAAAAAATTTCATCCTCAGTGACTTAATTACGAAAATCGAATCCTAAAGTATAACTCCAAAAGATCAAAAAATCGTACTCTCGTGATCAGAACTGTCGAAGATTAAAAATTATGAAATCCAGAAGAAAAAGCACAGTTATTTTTTAAATTTCTCCCCCTCCCCCTGAAAATATTTTCTGCCTCAGCCCTTGTTTCACGGCGATACGGGCTGAGCATAAATTCAAGGGAAACAATCAAAACGACGCGAGCCCAAGTCACCGAGTGATGTAACGTTTAGTCTTCCACTTGATGACGATCAGAATAATCACAAGTACAGATGTAGGGTTCGGTCCATAAACGTCTTTCAGTATAATGATGCAGCTCTGCGTGCTTGTTCGTGCGTGCCCGAAGCTCGTTTTATACGGTAAAATGTGAAAAACGAGGGAAAATATTCAAGAAATCATGTTCGGTTTTTCCCGCATTTTTTCCTTTTGGTGTCGTTGGCTTTTATGGACGAGTTACTTCAATTTGCTGAAACTTGGTGAGTCTAACCGTACTTCCCAACCGAGGATTTTTCATTTTTCTGGACATTTTTCGTTAGTTTGTAATCGCATTGAAGTGCATTTGAGTAATTACGCGATGACAGTAATTAAGTTGATGAAACGGTCGATTGATCGAGACCAAATTCGCTGCCTCGCAATTTCTCGAATAATCGCCCAAAGGATATCCGATCGCTGAAACGAGATATAAAGTTGTGTCCGTAGCCGAAAGCGAAACTGGAGCAAAGCAGGAGCAGTCTGCTCGTGACAAAAGTGTCACAGACAGTTAATTAGAGGCTGATAATGGCGGCCGGAACGTTACGTACCGCGAGCAACTCCAACTTGGCAGTTCGATGTAATTTTCTTGTTGGAAGCTCTCGAGTCATCTCCAATACCGCGTCAAAGTGTACTTATCCGAGCGCGAATCGCGATACTTGAGCACGTGGAAAACACAATATTACCCAAATTTGGCATTGAAGCTGGATCAGATCGAATCAAAGATCGTGAAGAAGACTGGAGCGTAGAAAATTAAGTTTTTTGAGTTCTGTGAAAGAACCTCTGATTGAAACAGATAAGAGGATCAAATTCCAGATGAAATTTGCTAAGAAAGTTTTTTCTCAACTAAAAATTTACAGGTCATGAGCAGGGGGTAGGCAGAAAAAATGTTCGGTAGGGGTTTTTCTGGAAAATATTTTAATTAATAATAAGAGAGCGATTTTGAATATTTTACACTTCGGAATTTGAAAGTTATACAAGTTTCGGAATCGAGAGTTGCACATTTTTCATGTTCGTAAATAATGGAATTCGACTTTTGTGATTTTTAATTAGTAACTGAGGTTTAAATTTTTTTAAATAATACTTTTTGTATTTATATGACTTTAAGGATTATCTGGTATTATTTAATATGGGTTTCTAATAAGCTTTCTGAAATTCGATGCTCTAGGAATCAAACTTATACAAATTTATATACATATTTGAAATGATTTTTGAGCAAATTTTAACCACACAGATAAATGGTACTTCATAAATTTATATTATTTACGTATGGTATATTATTCATCAAATTTGTTTTCTGGTATTTTTATATATTTCTAATATTTTAATAGATCGCTCAATAGATTTGCAGAATTCGATACTATAATTCAATAAAACCTTCAGCGATTTTGAGGATTTGATTTGACTTTTCAGACGACATTTTCTTTTGATCATTTTGATCAATTTTCTTTTTTGAAGAAAAAATTTCCATCTATTTGAGTGCATGTATTTTCATTGTTTTCTATATTAATTCCCAAGATAATTTCCAAAAGTATGTATTATTATAGTATTATATTAATAATTAAGCTCCAGGACAGAAAGTTTTGAAAAATTGTTAAGAAAATTATTTCCACATAATTTTTATGTATCGAAAGATTTCACACTCGTAAATATAAAATTTATGTCCTAGTAAAGTACGGTATTTTATGTACCGAGGGCTGGAAAACGAGTTTGGAGATTTTGAACTGGACGAGAAATGCGTTTTCTATGCCAGAGGTACATAAAATAGTAAACAAGTGAAAAAGAAAAATAATAAACTAACATACTCGTTAATAAATGAATTTGTTCTTTAGTAAACTATTAAACTTGTCAAATTTGCAATAGTAAACTGGTTAACAAGTAAATTAGTAAACTAGTAAACTGGTAAGCAAGTAAAGTAGTAAACTTATACTTCACATTTTCCTAATATAATATACGAAACCCTGGAAGACTCCCAACTATTTTTATCGATTAGTTAAATTTTTGTAGATTGCTACATAGGTTTTAAAAACTTGAACTCATATCGATTTTTTATGTTTTATATTGTTTTTTTTTTCGTATTTTTGAAATATTTTACAAATTTTGTTACGTTTTTTAGAATTTTCATAGATTTGTAGGGTATATTTAGAATTTAATACTCTAAAATCCCAAAATTTTAAAATCGTAGAGGCATGTGTCGAGATTTTTCAGAAAACTTTTTCATTGAATTCAATTTACTTCATTATTCTTTTTGAGTTCCTATGAATCGAAAGATTTTTAATGGATGGATTTAATGTAGATTTCTAGAATTTGATGTTCTAGGATTCAAAGTTTCGGTAATTTTTAGCGTTTTCGTAGATTTTTATTTTTCTTGATTATTCACTGGGTTGCAACAATTTTTCTGATTCATATTTCCTACGTAATACTACGTTTTGATAATTTTTACTTTTTTATTAAATATATAAGCTACTAACTTTTTCATTCATTTTTTTGTAACTTTATTTTCATTGTTTATCGATGTAACTTTGACTTTAACAAATGACTAGCAAAAAGTACAATATCTTAGACTTTACTCGACAGTACAATAGTCTATTGTGATACTTGTTAAATTTTTTCTTAGTGTACCTTCTCACATATTTTTAGTGAAAATTCCTAGAATATAGTAAACTCTATAATATTATTGCAGGCCTTGTAACTTTTATTTTACTCATGACAATATTGTAGGGTAAAAATTGTTATATTGTATAAATTGTTACTGTAGAAATCTTATATTTTACTATAATAGTATACATTACTTGATATTTGTGTATAATCATATACCAATTCAATTGCTTCATGAAAGTTCCAACATTTATGTCGTCAGTTCTTACAATCTGATTTTTCAGATCTCAAGAGAATATACTGTTTATGAATCAGTATTTAGTGAAAATTTTTAAAAGTATTGCGAATTCTGCAATATATTGTTACAATTTAAACAATTTTTGATTGCAATAAAATATACGAAAAACTACACAAAAACATGGGAGAAAAACTGTATAGATTTAAATACTGGGCAAAGTATAATATAGCTTTCAATGAAATTGTAGTTTAGTGGGAATTACAATATAATATTGCATAAAGTACAATAGAAATATAGTATTAAATGTAATAAATCTTGGAGACTTGGCAACAACGTATATCTACTACTACTACGTTATTTGACAATATTAAAAATAAAATGTAACAAATGACTAGCAGAAAATACAATATTGCAGACTGACTCCACAGTACAACATTTTATTGTAATAATAACTAAATTTTTTTATCAGTGCAAGAGTCAGTATACAGGGTGTACCAAAATCCCCGTACCAAAAGAAGACCCAATATACCTTTTTGAATTTTGTATCGAAAAGTTCTTTACCACTTTTCAAAAAACTCAAAATGAAAAAAGTTATTCAATCCAAAAGTTTAAACAATAAATGCGCTCTCTCGACAAGTGGGGATAAAATCCATAAACCAAACTTTACCCAAATTTTTTTCATATTTTTTAGAGTCGAAAAGTCCTTTGCCACTTTTATCAAAACTCAAAATTGAAAAAAATGTGCGAGTTAGAAGATTTGACCAATCAAATTTCTTAGATTTCAAACTCGAATATCTTTTTTGATTTTGAGTTTTGTCAAAAGTGGCAAAGGACTTTTCGACTCTAAAAAATATGAAAAAAATTTGGGTAAAGTTTGGTCGGTGAATTTTATGCCCACTTGTTGAGAGAACCCATTTATTGTTTAAATTTGAAACTTAAATAACTTTTTCAATTTTGAGTTTCGTAAAAAGTGGCAAAGGACTTTTAGATTCAAAATTCAAAAAGGAATATTGGGTTTTCTTTTGGTACGGGGACTTTGGTACACCCTGTATATTAGCTATATCTACCAAAACAAGCCTACCTCGAGTCCTGATCAAACACTTCAACTTCAAATAACTGCATTGTTCTAAAGTTAATAACAAAATTTATAGAGAATTTTCTTTTCTGTCGACAGAAAGTTATTTTCTTTTCATAATTTTGTTACTATCATTCGATGAATTTCACTGAATGGGATTAAAATTACCATGTTGTGCTTTTATTGCAAGACTTTTTCATGAGACGTATAAAATGGAAGTGGAAGAGATAACTCAGTCTGGTTCTTCCTTGTGGAATTGAGTGAATTAAGGCGAGTGGTTGCAACATAAATCACGCATCGCTCATTTGAGCCGATTAAAAAGTGATTCCTCCTTTCTTTCATCGCCGGAAAAACATAATACTCACTTTGCTGGCGGAAGTTTCTCGTTACTCTTAATACAAACAGCCGACGAAACTTGCACCATTAGGGTCTGAATGTCGTTTTCGAATGTGGCGAAGGCGATTGTTTTCGACCGAGGAATTTGACGTTCAGAGCTTTGATCGTTATTTATAACGTTTGATTAGGTGAATTTTAGAAACATGAATTCAATCTTAGACCAGGCGCGTAGGCAGAGGGGGGTTTCGGGGGTGCAAACCCCTCCTGAAATTCTGATGAAATCAGTCAATACTTCATGTAAGAATGAAAAAGGTTACATCGATAAACAATAAAAATATAAGTTACGAAAAAATTCATGAAAACGTTGGTAGTATATATTTAATAAAAAAGTAACAAATATCCAAACATAGGATTTCGTAGAAAATATGAATCAGAAAAGTTATTGTAACATAGTGAAGAATCGAGGAAAATAAAAATCTACGAAAATGCTAAAAATTTACAAAACATTGAATTTTAGATGATCGGATTCAAGAAGTCTATATGAAATCCATATAAAAGTATTAAAAATCTTTCGATTCATATAACTCTAAAAGAATAATGAAATCAATTGGATTCCATGAGATATTGTTTTCTGAAAAATCTCGTCAAATGCCTCTACGATTTGGAAATTTTGGGATTCTAGAGTATCAAATTCTTAATATACTATGAATCTATAAAAACTCTGGGAAACGTAACAAAATTTTTTAAATATTTCAAAAAAAAGGAAAAACACAACAATGTAAAACATAAAAAATCTATGTGAATGAGATTTTATCAATAATTCTTGAAATTACTGATAAAAGATCGAAATTCGCATTTTGAAGCATCGAGTTTCTCAAAACTCTGTAGCAATCTACAAAAATTAAAGTAATCCATAAAAATACTTAATAATCTTCCAGGGTTTCGTATATTATATTAGGAAAATGTGAAGAATAAGTTTAGTAGTTTACTTGCTTACCAGTTTACTAGTTTACTAATTTACTTGTTAACAAGTTCACTAGTTTATTAGCTTACTAGTTTTTATTGAACTAGCTTAATAATTTACTAGTTTACTAAATAACTAATACACTTGTGAACGAGTTTGTTAGTTTACTATTTTACTATTTTACGATTTCAGAAGTTTACTAGTTTAGTAAAAATATTTTAAATAAAAAAAAATATGCCTAAATAATTTTCTTTCAAATAAAATTTATTAAACTTTTTGTCCAGGAGCATAATTGGTGATATAATACTATTATCATATATCATTTCAGAAATTATTTCAGAAATTCATATAGAAAACAATAAAAACACATCCAATTCAGTTGATTTAATTTACGCAATGAAACATTATTTTAACTGTAGAAATAGTAAAAAAATACGGAATCATGTATTAAAAATATTTATTAAAGAAACTGTCGTCTGGAAAAACAATTCAAATCCTAAAAATCGCTGAAGGTTTCATTGAACTATAGTATCAACTTCTGCAAATCTTTTGAAGTATTGTAAATGTGTAAAAATACCAGAAAACACTACAAAATTTGATGAATGATATACCATACGTAAATAATATAAATTTATGATTGTTCACAATTTATGATTAGTTCACTAGCTTACTAGTTTTTATTTAATTAGCTTACTAGTTTACTAGCTTACTATTTTTATTTTTCACTTGCATACTTTTTTACTATTTTACGATTTCAAAAGTTTACCAGTCTACTAGTTTAGTAGTTTACTAGCTTACTAGTTTACTAGATAACTTTCAATACATAAAAATTATCTGGAAATAATTTTTTTTTTAACTTTCTGTCTTGAAGCATAATTATTTATATAATTATATGTAATTTTAGAAATATTTCTAGAAATTCATATAGAAAATTATTCAAATTAAACATACTTTATAGAAATTCTTAAAAAATATGGAATAAATGTGTTGAAAATCTTCATAATAGAAACTGTTGTCTGAAAAATCAATTCAAATCCTTGAAATCGCTGAAGGTTTTATTGAACTATAGTATCGAATTCTGAAAATCTATTGAGCCATCCATTGAAATATTAGAAATACATAAAAATACCAGAAAATACTACAAAATTTGATGAATAATATACCATGCGTAAATAATATAAATTTATGATGTACCTTTTATCTGTGTGTTTAAAATTTGCTCAAAACTCGTTTCAAATATGTATATAAATTTGTATAAGTTTGATTCCTAGAGCATCGAATTTTAGAAAGCTTTATAGAAACCTATAATAAATAGTATCGGATAATCATCAAAGTGGTATGAATACAAAAAGTATTATTTAAAAAAATTTAAACCTCAGTTACTAATTAAAAATCACAAAAATCGAATTCCATTATTTAGAACATGAAAAATGTGCAACTCTCGATTCCGAAACTTGTATAACTTTCAAATTCCGAAATGTAAAATATTCCAAAATCGCTCTCTTGCAACCATATTGTCAAAGATGAAAAATTGACTCTTCTCAGACAGCTATTTTTTAGGATTTTATCATGTGAGGATGTAAGTGAAGATGTCAGAAGATTAGAAGCGTGAATTAGATCCTGCAATATCTGTTAACCGAAGGTTGGTCGTGTGGGTTTTTGAGAAAATGTGGCCTGTAAAACGATACATTGTTCACGAAATGCCAGTGGTTTTCGCTGCGTTGTACTTGCTCCGTGCACACAATTTTACGTAATCGAATGAGCGTTTAATGCCCTCATAATTGCTTGGAGAATATTGGCAATCCATCGATTTTCGTCGTAAAAGGAAAAATACCGCGCTGCAAATGAGTTTGATGTCGATGAACAAATATTTTGTCCCATCAAATTAATTGATAACGCAGTTATCGTCTGCGTCAATAATTGGAATTATCCGGATAAATCGTTTTGTTATAACAATGAGTATAAAATTTTATTGAAATGGAGAAAATTCGGTTCTCACTTCTCTTCTTGACCTATCTATTTGTTCCTCGTTCGGATCGTGTTGAATTCATCTCTCCAAGCATTGAGCATCCTGCAAAACTCATTTACCGGTGGATGGAAAATATGGCCAAATATTCGATATCGAGAAAAAAAAGTGAAAACAATCATACGGTAGAGCAAGCATGGACCTAACAAAGTCGTCGAGAATCTGCTGAAACGATAAAATGGCCCGAACGTAATCCCCTAATGCTGCAAAAACAAGAGCAACTGAATTCCGGGCATCCATATCGTTTCATGCATCATCCGAGAATATCCTCCGCTCTCTCGACGTTCATTTACGTTATTACTTCGCGAAGTAATTATTCACTTTGAAATTAAGTACCCTAATTGACGTTGAATAATTTCCGTAAGCGATTCGAAACTGCGTCATGAATATTCATACCCAAATCATCAATTTTTTTTGAGCTTGAAAAATTGGGCTGCTGAAGTTTCGTTGTATGGTTCAATCTAGGTAGTGATTGCAATTACGGGAAATTAGCCAGGCTTTGGATTGAATGGTTTTTCATGAAAAGCTGGTTTATAGTACGGGTATTTGGGTTTTGAGTGGCTTGCGTAGTTGCTGCAAAAGATTTTTCTATTTTTATGGGGGTTATACAATATTTTGTGTATTATGCATAGGAAGTAATTTTTTTGGAATTCGTTTTTTGTACAAAAAGTATTGGCTTTGCCTTGTGCTAGGAAGACAATTATAAGTATTTTTTGTTAATTTTTTCACATTTCGTTGTTTTTTTTTCGAAGTATTTTTGATTGTTTGAGCCTAATATTTTTAAACCTTCTTGAAAATTTTTGGAAATGGCAAAGAGCGTTGAACAATTATCAGTATTTTTCAAATAATTAAAAAAATTTTTTTATCTTCTTTGATTGAAGATGGAATTTTTTCTTTTTTAGTGAAAATTTGAAAATTTTTCTTGAGAATGTTCGTGAGGTGTCAAAATCTTTTCCAAGCTGGAAAATTTAAATATTTTTTCAAGGTACCAGAAATTGGATGAATAATTCGAAATCAATTGCCATTTTTGATATAGGTATCTATATCAAACTTCATTTAAAATAAACTCATTTATAAAATTTTCTTGTCATAATTGCCACATTTTTTTCAAAAATAACATATTTTAATACCGAAAATGGTCGATTTTTTCGAAAATATATATTTGATAGATGAAAATAAGTCCTTTTTGAAAAATAAAATGTTTGCCTAACCTTTCAATCCTCTACTTATCTTGGATCATAAAAATTTAATCTGCTTGAAGTTTCAAACGTTTAAAATTAAACGAAAAAAATTCATAAGTTAATATAGGAGAAAAAAATTCTTTAGCTGCTTTTGCGCATTTTTTGTTTCGTAACAACAAACATGATGCTCCCCAAAAAAATATTTGTTAAATTTTCTATCATGATTAAAAATACAAAAATTCACATATTTTTTATTTTCGTTTGATTTCAAACGTTTGGAACTTCAGGTACATAAAAATTTATAATGCTTAACATTTTTTTAAATATAAAGAAGTGTCAAATAATTTTTAGTGTTATTGAAATCATTTTTCTATGAAAATTATTTTACGTTAAAAATTTTCAAAGTTTTTCAATTTTCTGAAATGTTTAAAATTCTGAATGTAATGCATACTTTTCATAACTTTCCTAATTTTATGAAAATTTGTTTGACTTATTCAAATTTTACGTATTTTTATAATACCTAAAGGTTACTTAAAATTTTGTCAAAAAATTAAAAAACGTCGTACCTGTTTTAAAGACAATCTAAACAATTTATAAATATATTCTAAAATTCCACCAATTTTTTGAATTTTGTAGATTCGTTTACAATCTTCAAAATGTCGAATGTTCTTCATTTTTTTAAAATTCGAAACTCTCGAATGCAATTAAAAAAATCAAAACTTTCTGAATTTGATAAAATTTGTCCAACTCATTAGGGTTTTTTTTTGTAATTTTCTATTACTTTTCAAGCTTTTGAGATTTGTATAGAAAAAATGAAAAAAAAAAAAAAAAAAAAAAAAATATCATTATACATATTTTGAGGAAATGGTAAATAACGCGATTTGCAAAATTGAGTAACATTCGCTGAAATTTTACAAAATTTTTCATTTTGTAGATTTATTCATGATCCTGAAAGTTATCAATAATTTTTAGTTTTTCGAAACGTTCAAAATCAATAAAAGTGATACATACTATTTAAAACTTTCTACATTTTTTTCCACCCAAAAAAAATTGCATTTTGCCACCTCCAAGAGAAATATACCAAGGAAAATATTCGTGAAATTTTGGCAATTTTTCTGTTATAATGAGAAATTGACAATTTTTTTCGATAATGATTTTGAGTTACAAGAAACTACTTGATAGTTGAATTTCTTTTTTTTTTTTGTCAAACAATGCTTTTTTAAGAATCATTTTCGTGTTAAATATATAAATGTGCAAAAAGTTATACACCTATCTCAAAAATCTCTGTACTGGAGATAATCCTTTTGGAAAAATAAAATAGTAGTAACTTATAAATTGAGTCGTTTTTGGAAAATAAAATCATCGTCAAACATTACCATTCTTAGTGATTCAAAGATTATCGCAATTACATTACAATTATTTATTCATACGGTTTTTTTTTACAAAAATTAGCATACAGAATACTGTGAACAAATCCGTATTATCATTATTATTCATTTTTTTCTTGGTTTTCAAAAATACAATTAAGCGTCTGATAGGTTACAGAATTTTGAAAATATCTTTTAAAACTTGGATTAATTTTTTTTTAAGTTGAACGGCTTGTGATTTATCACAAGCAGTTTTTCTTCTATGGTAAAAATTTCAAAACTTTTTTTTTTAATGTCCAGAAGCTGTCAAAATTTTTTTGAATTGCCAAAATATTATCAAACTTCATTTCAAATAATAAAAAGCACCTTTTTTGGCCAGTTGGAAAAAGTTCTTCAGAAATGAAATAGTTACATACCTTTAGCCCTACTGAAAATGAAATTTAATCTGACATCAGATCCGACGTAAGACTGACATTACATCTGATATCAGACATTGGCCAAAAATCTGACTACAAATCTTACGTCAGATCTGACGTAAGATCTGACGTCTGAGGTTGGCCAAATTTTATTTCCAGTATATTATATCAAAGATTATCACAATTGGAATAATTTATATTGTTATTCTTCTCGATTTCCGAATTCCTGGTAGCATTTTGAACTTTTCACGAATTCGAAAGAAATTTTTACAACAAAATAACCCACCATATCTATTTGAGTTCCTTCCAAATTCAATCACCTAAGTCTTCATCTACATTTTCCAGTAATACTCCACTAGAAAAAAAGACCTCCCCAGCAGTTTCGGTACTTCCGAACCACCCCTGCCACGGCTTTCGAATTTTCCTCCTCGAAACACCCAAGTCAACACTCCCGACACGAGAACCCATCTCTTATTTCATCAAAACTTCACCCCAAACATATTCAAACCCTACGACTTCCAGTTTTAACTACTCCCACTCCAACCCCTCCCACCCCCTCTTGTACCTCTGGCGAAATAGAATATAAATAATAAAATTTCGAATAAAAAGCGTGCCACGAGACTCGGGTGTACCCAAGTTCCAAACAAGTAGGTAACTTGAGAAGTAGAAAAGGAAAAGAAACGAAGGGGGTGGGGGGTGAGTTTGAAAATGGAAAGTTGAGGAAAGAGGGCAAGAACTTTACGGTGGGATAATGCGAGTGGAACGAGGGGGTTGGGGTGGTCGGGGGTGGTTTGGGGGGGGGGTGAATAAAAGCCGGAAGAAGGAAGAGAATCGGCGAGGAAAGCCCAGGGATGGAGCGGGATGGTTTGGTTTGCGTTGGGGGGTTGGGGTGGCGGCGGGGTTGAGTTGGGTTTGGGTTCGACCTGCCACCCCCGGGGGCGGCCACCGCGGGAGGGTGGCTGCGGATCAATACTCGGTCGCGGAAAAGAGAGAGCGCTGTAACGGCTCGTCGCGGTTTTGTGGGTGTTTGCGAAATTGGCACTCCAATCGGAAATTTCTGAGGTGAAAAATTTGATAACCGTAACCTTAACCTCGACTCTCGTAGACGTGGGGAATTTCGCACTTTCTGGGGCGGTAAAAAAAAATAATGGTTCTGAAGTTATGAAGGTTCGAGGTTAATGAAGACGAGAACAAAAATTGTTGGTGTTATCTTTCGTGGATAGAGTGATGAATAATTATCACCACGGCAACCTTAAATACTTTTTAAAATAAAAAATACTTATATAAATATTATGGCTGTAAGCGTCGATAAATGAATGTTATATTTATTATACATATTCCGTCAATATTCCAGTTTTTGGAAAATATTTCCGACTCTTTTATCCTCGAATATGAATAAATCTCGCGATTCGACAAACAAAATGTAACAAATGAATCTGATTTTGTGCTGTTTTTAGTTTTTTTTTTATTTTGACAGAAATTTGACGGTAAAAAATGTTTCATGCATCCAATGAAAATTTCATCGTCCATATATCAAGCAAATTTTTTTGATTGGGATAAGGTTTTTGTTAACCTAATAACTTGTTACTTTGGTACAAGAATCATGTGTTTTGAGCTAATGAAAATATTCCTTGTATAAATAAAAAAATTTTTTTTCTATGTATGGGCAATAAAATTTTCATTGGATGCACGAAACATTTTTTTTCCGTGTTTTACAAAATTATATGCAATATTTATGAAATTCAAGATTGGAAAAATTTCAAAAGTTGCAAAATATTTTAAAAATTATCCAGCCCGAATCATCTGAAAGATTTGAAAATAAAAAATCCTAGTACATTTGAGATTTATGAAACATTGATTAAGAAATGAATGTAAATGCTTGAAAAATAATGAAATAATAAGGGGAAAATTGTCTTCAGTTAAAGGAAAAATGATTTTCAATGAAGGATATTGCCAATCATAATTGATCCCGTAGTGTAACGGGCTAAATAATGCTGTTGACTGCTGTTGCCGTGGGTTCAAATCCTGGTATTGAGGTTTCGAGTTTTTTACATATTGTTACTGAAACTTAGACTGCAATATTTAATGAAACTCAGAGTAGAAAAATTATATAAACATTAATTCCTGAAATTGTGAAACAAACTCGTGTATTTTACATACTTTTTTCAGGCTTCATGCAGTTATAAATTTTCCCGTGTATTTTAATGACTCGACGCCTAAATCAATCATGAAGTAATAAAGTTCCGCTCGCATCGTAAAATGTGTAACGAATATGATTCTCCGTAAAAATGACGGCGGGAAACGTGGTTATGCAAAAATTCGAGCTTTGCGGTAAATTCAATTTAAGCACTTTAGAGGGGTTCGGGAAATATTTTTTAAGGGCTCGCTTGGTAATGATATAGAGAGCTTTCTTTTGAAGGAAAAAGGGAAGTTGAGTAGCTGGTTTTAGTCGAATTTATGGAGCAGAAATGAAGTTACTACGAAGCCGATATCTGGAAAGAGATTGGGAACATTGTTTTTGATTGGATGTATTGATTTTGTGGAATGATTGATTTTTTTGGAGATTTTTATGGGATTTTATTGGATCGAGAGTTTTATTTCCTCGAAGGACTGATGAGACAAAAGTATTTTGAAAATTTTGTTACTCGAAAATCATGCGATGCATAAAGACATACTGCACCAAATAATGGTCCTCAAAATGTTCCACGTAGAAACTGCAAATTTTGTACGAAAAAGGGGTGAAGGGGAGTAAACCTATGGAAATGATAGGAAATTTCGAGAAATTTTATAAATATAAAAAATTTTCGAAGTATTTTAACAATACAAGAATTTTTTAGAATTCTAAGAATAAATGAAGGTATAATTTTCTCAAAAATCTACGAAACTTTTTGAATCCTGGAGCATCGAATTTTATATATCTTTGTCGATATCTATAAAAATATTACGAATATATGAAAAAAAAGTAGGGAAGCTTACATAATTTTCTATATGCTGAAAAATATGGGAAATACTTAAAATACTAGAAACTACAGTAATTTGTTTAAATAGTGAAAAAAAAAAAAATATGAAAAATTATGAAGGTGCGAGAAATTTATTCAAATAATGAAAATCTATAAATCTTTGGATCCTAGAAATATTTATGAATATAATAGAATATTTCTCGAAATTTGGTATACGCTTAAAAATAAGACCTATACTTAATATACTAGAAATATATAAAATGCTAGCTATATAAAATTTACCTACGTATAGTTTCTTCAAAAATCTATAAAATTTCTCAACATCTATAAAAGATTCAATCGTAGAACATTAAATTTTCAAAGTCTGTAATGTAAATTTCAAAAAATAACAGACTATAATTCTCCGAACTGTATGAATACCTAAAAAATTCGAAAAATTCTTGAAATAATAGAAATCTATGAAAATACAGTTTCCTAAAAAATCTAATTGAATATTCAAAATTTATAAAACTTTGAATTCTAGAGGATCAAATTTTATACATATATAATAATTAGAAATCCAGTAAAATACTACAAATCGATGAAAAAACTTAAACCGCGTATGAAGACTAAAAAATAAGAAAAAAAAACTCAAAATACCATTAAATTTAATTATTTTATAAAATGATACACTGGAAATATACGAAAAATACTGAAAGTACGATCAATTATCCATTGAACTAGAAACCTATTAATATACTTTTTTTTTTAAACTTTATAAAACTTTGAATTCTGGTGTATCGAATTCTAGAAAAATACATAGAAATCTTCAAAAATAATAGAATATTCTTAAAATACTAGAAAATCTTACGAATTGCTAAAAAAACTGAATTAAATTATTAGACTTTAAAATTTGAATCTCAGAGAATCGAATTTCGAAAATCCATATTGAATTTCAAGAAAATACCAAACGATCCTTTAAATTGTATAAATGCTGGAGAATTCGTAAAATACAAAAAGTTCCAGAAATATATGAATGGAGATAAGAACTGTTTTCTGAAAAATCTATTCAAATACCAATAATAATGAAACTTTGAATTCTAGAGATTCGAATTATAGAAATATATATAACAATTTTAAAAAATACTAGAGAATTTTTAAAATACAAGAAAATGTTACGAAATTATAAAAATAATGAAAAAAATTATTAGATTGGAAATTTTGAATTGTAGGAGTATCGAATTTCGAAAATTTATATCGAAATTCAAAAAAATATCAGACAATCCTTTAAATTGTATAAATGCTGGAAAAATACAAAAAGTACTAGAAATATACGAAGATAAAAACTGTTTTTCTGAAAAATCTATTACTACACTAAAAATAATCGAATCCGAGTGCATCGAATTCTAGAAATCTCTGAAAGTCCCAAGAAATCCTACAAAAATGTCAGAAAATTTTTCAATAATTGTAAAAATACTAAAAAAACTACAAAAAGTACGAAAAATCTATAGATACTTTTTTCTGGAAATTCTACATAAATATTGAAAATCCTTAACAACTTCAATTTTAATGCAACAAATTCTTAAAATCCTAAAACTTAATATATGAAAATTCATAAAAATACCAGAAAACTATAAAAATACTAGCATTCCATGAAATACCTTCAAAATCTATGTAAGTATTAATGATCATTTTTTCAACAATCTTTAAAAATAATAAAAACCCATAAAACTTTGAATTCGAGAGCATCAAAAACCTTAAAATTTATATAGAAATTCTCACAAATACGATATCCATAAAACTGTATAAATACTTTCAAAAATCATCACGAACAAATGTTATAAATAAAATATTATATTGGTTTTATATGAAAAGTGATATATTTCGAAAAGTTAAATCTTGACCGTATCGTATATATTGGTCATTCTGGCATCAGTTTTTACCCCCCTCCTCCTATAAAAAATCACTTTTCAAAGTTCCTAAACAATGCACGAAAAACTTTTTCTCGAATGACGCCTAGTCCTTAAATATCTGTAATTCATGAAACTTGGAAAATCGGTAAAACCGTGGCAAGGTTTAATTAAAAGCGTCTTTCTCTTTAGGGTCACGAATTGACTCGAGTTCAATTCGTCGCGCAGCGAAGCTCGAGAAATTCAGCTGAAACGAACAAATCCGAGTTCGCCGTGAAATTGAACTCGAGACGATTTGTCTTGCAGGGGCTTAAAATCGTCAATTAGGATTATTCGCAGATTATCCGGTTCTTCGTCTTAAGGCACTTCCATTGTTTTCAGATTCTTGTTTAACGAAAGAAAAAATTTTTCATTTGCATAAGAAGTAAGTTTGATTGAATATCCACAAAACTTTTTTTTGTTTTAATTGTAATTCTTATTTTTATTTGAAAAAATATAATATACTTTCAACATTTTTTGTAAATAATGCACCACGTATATAGAAGAGTTCATTAATTTTACATAGAATTCAATTTTTGCAAGGAATTGTGGAATTTTTTATCTGTTTCAAGTTGATCTCCGAAGTTTCGTTTTTATCTAGGATTACAGTCCCATTTCTATTTCCTCCTTCAATACTCGACTTGTTACTGCTCTCGAGTTTCTCATGATCTTCAACGAAAGCTGATTTCAAGTTGTTTCTTACTGGATTGTCGTTCTTCATTCTCATCGGTCTGTTTCACATTTTATAACTTGAAATAGCTCCAAAAAGAATTTTCCTCTCAGAAAATCATTTCGTTCGTCGTGATCGTGCGGATTCACAGATATTTACACTGAAAATAATACAGTTAATATTTTTGCAATCCATTGATTTTTTCACGTTGCAATATTTATTCATTATTTCATTGCATATCGAAATCGTACACCACTTATAGAAAAATATTCTCCAACATACTTTTATCGTGCTAGTTTTGTTACTCCCATAACCCGCTGAGAAATCCCACTTAATCAAATTGTTTCGCTCGATTTACCTACACAAAAGCGCGATGGAATTTATTGATATCGCGTAGGACAATTGATGGTATTATTTCGCGGGGATATAAATTGTCGAATCCCAATTGATCGTCTATATATGTTGTTTCGGAGCACGAAAACTGCACGAAAACTTTATTGGCAAATATTTATGGGCATTATGAACGTGTGCATTATTTTGCGGAGTTCTGAAAATGTTCATTTCATGGGTGAGCAACGAATGGAATAATTATTTTGGACTCTTTAACATTCGAATTTTACATAGAATTCAAGCACAGACACATTTGTAAGATTTATTCTGACTGTTATTTTTAAATATGTTTATTTAGAAACTTCCTTTAACCCTTTGAAGCATACATTTTTCAGATAATTATTTTTTCATGAAAATAGTCGCGTTGAGGGTTTTCGAGGTCGCTGATCCCGAATTTGATATCAGATTGTCGAAATTCAAAATGGCGGATCCAAGATGGCGGACAGAATTAGTTAAACTTATTCATATCAATATGAAAATAAGTATACAGGGGTTTTCGGGGTCGCTGAATACGAATTTGATATCAAATTTTCGAAATTCAAAATGGCGGATCTAGTATAGCAGAAACAATATATATGTTATAACTATCAGTACCAAATTTTTTGTCGTTAGAGAAAGGAAAATTTATCCAAGTTGATAACAACAATATCTACCGCTTTCAGCCGAACCCAGAGACACGAACGAGGACGTAGCGGCTATTGTCTCCATTTTTTTTTTATTCTTGGAATTTTTTTTTATTTATTTTGTATTATGTTATATAATGCGCTATATAATAATTATAATTTATATAATATTATGTATTTTCTGCTGTATCTTCGAGAGGTCTAAGCATAAATTTTCTGCGACCAGCAGTCTACAATTATATGTATCTCATAGAATTTAGAAAAAAGAAAATGTCAAACTAATTCTATTAGTGCTGCAGAATTCTCTCGGGCCAGAGAAAAGCTCGGAAAAGTCGGTATTTTTATTCTGATGAATTGTTGTCGATACTCTTCAAGTTTTCATCTCAGTGAGACCTGAAATTTACGAACGGCCAGTTAGCGATCTGAAGTTATCAATATATGATACCATTTAAAACTCAGAAAACAGAAAATTAATAAAACTTGAGCTGCAGAATTATTTTGAGCCCAACATAAGTCTGTAGAAGTCAGTATCTCAATTTTGATAAATTGTTGTCATTAATTCTTAACTTGCAATCTCAGTCAGACAAGGAATTCGCAAACGGCCGACAAGCAGTCGGAAATTATATGTATTTCATAGAATTTAAAAAAAAGAAAATGTCAAACTAATTTAACCATTTGAAGCATACATTTTTCAGATAATTATTTTTTCATGAAAATAGTCGCGTTAAGGGTTTTCGGGGTCGCTGATTACGAATTTGATATCAAATTTTCGAAATTCAAAATGGCGGATCTAGTATAGCAGAAACAATATATATGTTATAACTATCAGTACCAAATTTTTTGTCGTTAAAGAAAGGAAAATTTATCCAAGTTGATAGCAACAATATCTACCGCTCTCAGCCGAACCCGGAGACACGAACGAGGACGTAGCGGCTATCGTCTCCATTTTTGTTTTTTTTTGGTATTTTTTTTTTTTTGATTTTTGGAATTTTTTTTTTTATTTTACCTTTTTTTCAAATGTTTGCATGATTATTCAAGTTTCTGAATTATTTATAACTTACTTTCAACAAACATGATCTTCCGTGAATCTTGACCGTATTTCACTTCATTAGTGTAGAGTTACTACTCTAAGTGTGGTAGCTCGCAAAGCAATTTCTCGTTTTTGACAAACATAATGGTACGTCGCAAACGTTACACATCCATTCACTTCTTTTTTCATTGGCTTTTGTGCTGCACAAAGCACATCGTCTAAAATGTCCACCATAGACCGGCATGTGAGACGATTGAGAACGTCTCTTTTCAAGAGGCACTTGAGGTTTGTGGTGGCCTACTACTGTAGACTGGCGTTTCCTTCCTTTTTTTTGAGTATATTTTGTCCAACGATTTCATCTACTATGCGCAATCTGAAATTTTTTAGCGATAAAGAAGCAGTTTCATGGTCTCTGACTGAATATATGATGAAGGCATTAGTCAACGACCGATCGACAAAATGCCAGAATATCTTGAGCCACCATTTTTTAGAATTTTGACCAATCTTATATGTTGATAGCAAACGATCAGCATTGTCAACATAACCCATGTGCTTGTTATAGTCAGAACATACTACTGGACAGCTTACTTCTATTAGAGATCCATCTTTTTGTCTTCGATTCACGGAAGTGACATCGCGTGGATCGTGATAGTTAGATAGAAAGTACACAGCTTTCTTGTCCATCCATTTGATCCAGCGAATGCGAGTGTTTGAAGTTTGGAATTCGTGTTGTCCATGTTTCATTTTCTTGTCAAGTATTGCGCCTTTAGGTAATCTTGCACGGTTCGAACGCACTGTACCACATGCGAAAATCTGGTCTTTTTTTAATGAAATCATGAGGTCAACGCCAGTAAAAAAGTTATCAAAATACACATGGTGATTTCCACCAACAAGCTCGCGTGTAAGCTTCTTTACAACTCTTGCACCCAATTGTTTTTCAGAATTTTCTGTCTTGCCGGTGTAAACTTGAAATTCGCATACATAGCTTGATTCGTCTGCACGTACCCAACACTTATACCCTCGCTTGATTGGTTTTGCTGGCATGTACTGTTTTGAACTACTTCGACCCTTGAATTTGATCATGGACTCGTCTATAGACTGATATTTGCTTGGTTTCCAGCAGTTCTTGAACGTTTCACCAAGTCTTGTCAGTAGGGGTCGCGACTTATAGAGTTTATCATAATTTGGCTCACCTTTCTTTGGTTCTTTACAATTATCCGCAATGTGTAAATTATTCAAAATGAATCCAAAACGATCGACCGTCATCAGTGGACTTATAAATGAATCGTTTAGTTTCGGATCTGATGACCAGTAATCACGGTACGAAGGGGACTTTTTCACTCCCATCAAAATATTGATAGCTATAAAAGTAGTTAATTCATCTTTTGTGATGGATTCGCCACTTTTTTTTGTTGAATATACAGATTAGTTTGTTGAACGATACAATCCAACAAGTCATCAGGGAAAAGACGGAAAAAAATTTCAGATGGAGTTGTAGCACTGTCGGGAATATTTGGCCCATGATCTTTCGTAAATAGTAAATCCCATTTTTTTTTCCCTCGACTAGTCCACACTTCTTCTACTGAATGTTCTGCTTCATTTTCGTTTTCAGAAAAGTCATCATCAGAATCATTTTGTAGTACACTTGTGCCTTTGTAAAATTTTCATCATCCGATGAATCACAAAGTCCATCAGCAGATTCTGCATCACTTGGAAGTTCCGTTAGTTCTACTCTTTCCGGCATTTAAGAAAAAAAAAACAGTATTTTGCGATATGAATTTGCCCAAAGATTACCAGTTTCTGATGTTCCACGTGTTGCGTCCGCGTTTGGCATCAGCATGAATGGAATGGAAGCTCCAACGTAGAGGTATGCATTGGACGTATTTCAGGAAAACTCGATACTCAACAACTAAAGGTTTTCAAACTGGTTTTACGCTTCTGTCTGAAAATCTGACCATAAATCACATTGCTCGACCCATCAACGTGAAAGAATCGGTGAACACGGCTTATCGGATAAATAAGCCTAGACAAGAATTCCAGACAAATTCTTGAAGTCACGCTATCATTTTCGTATCTGCCTAATGATGCTTTTTAGACCGGGTGATCATGTCAAAGCTTATTGACAATGCTGCGATGGGTGGGCCCTTTCTTTTTTTTTTTCATTCGGACATAAAGCAGAAAATGTATGCTTAGACCTTTCGAAGATTCAGCAGAAAATACATAATATCATATAAATTATAATTATCATATAGAGCATTATATAACATAATACAAAATAAATAAAAAAAAAAAATTCCAAGAATAAAAAAAAATACCAAAAAAAAAAAAAGGAGACGATAGCCGCTACGTCCTCGTTCGTGTCTCCGGGTTCGGCTGAGAGCGGTACTTATTGTTTTCATCAACTTGGAAAAACTTTTTTTTCTTGAACAACAAAAAATTTGGTTCCAATATTTATAACACAGTTATTGTGTCCATCATATTGAATCTGTCATTTTGAATTTCGAAATTCTGGTATTAAAATCGTAATCAGCGACCCTGTAAACCCCTGTATACCAATTTTCATACAGATATGAATAAGATTAACTAATTTGGTCCGCCATATTCGATCCGCCATTTTGAGTTTTGAAAATCTATCACAAATTCTTGATCAGGGACATTGAAAACATGTAATAATAAATTTTCAAATTGATCCGTAGAAAACTTTTCAAGATAATGAATTTTTTTTGCAAAAAGTGACTTTTTTCACTATTTGTTTATTGATATTGACAAATTAATGAACAATATTAGATAATAAAGTCAAAAAATTCAAGGCTCAACATTTAAATATAGTAAATTTAAATTTAAAATCATAAAAGTCGAGTCACAAGCACTTGAAAACTGAAAAAAATGGTAGTATTCTAGGTGGGATATACGTCTTCCCACCGTGCTGCAAAGGGTTAACCTTTTTGAAGATGTTGCAATCGGAGGAGAAGGTGGGGGGTGGGGGGGGGGGGTATGCACATTATTCTTTCTTACTTTTGATCAAATTGTATCAATTTGTCTTGTCATCAAAAATGTGACAACAATCATAATTAGTGTGGTCGTAGCTTGATAATGACAGTCACACAAATTGGTGAGAAAATCAAAACTTATTACAATAAATGCAACAAATTTTCAAGTTTTCAAATTTTTCTTACGAATAAAGACAATGTTATTTAACTAGAGTCAATGCATTCCAGAATTTTTCGTTGAGTAATTTCATTCCAGAGGTCAATAAAAATCTTTAATAAATTCAAGAAGATGCATGAAGGCTTCCTGAGTAAATTATCGAAATTATTTTCCAAAAAAAAATATACAAATATGCGTAATATAATTCAAGACTTTATGATTGAAAATATATTAAAATTTCGGAATATTTTCTCAAAATTTATAAAATAACTAGAATGTATGTATAACATTTTTAATCCTAGTGCATTAACTTTCAGTGAAATTTACAAAAATTTATGATAATATCAGAAAGTTCGTCAAACGCATGAATTCTGAAAAAATACGTAGAATACTTAGAGTACTTGAAATTTATGAAAATAGTGTTTCTTGCTGAATCAGGTTAGATACAAAAATTGATTAAATTTTGAATTCTAGAACATCAAATGCGAGCACTCTAAATAGAAATTCGTAAAGGAACTGAAATATCGTGAAAGTTTTAAAAATTTCAAAAATACGAGAAAAATTAGGTATCTATAAGTATACATGAAATCAAAGAAGATTAGGTTTTTCAAAAAATCATTGAATTACCTAAAATCTATGAAATTTTGAATGCAAGAGCATCTAATTCTATCAATCTATATAGAAATCTGTATAAGTACAAATAAGGTAATATTTTACCTTGTATAAATACTGAAAATTTAGAATAATGAAATCACTAAAAATGATTAAGATACTCTGTTGTGATTAATCTTTTGAAATAAGGAAAATTTAAATATTTTGAAGTTCAGAGCATCATACTCCGAAAATCAATGTAGCAACCCATATAAGTATTATAAATTTATAATAATACTAGAAAATACAGAGAAATTCTATAAATGCTGTAAAATACGAAAAAATTACAAACAACATAAATCTTTGAGACACTGAAATTATACACAGACATGATATTGCCAAAAAATTCTATTAATATAATTTATTCATATAAATATTTAATCGTTGAGCATTCAAGTGTAAAATATAGAAAGAATTCATAAAAATATTAGAACTTCCATTAGATTTCATGTATACCAAAAAAATAAAGAATATTAGACTAAAAGTACTAAAGGTCTATAAAAAAGCAAAAATCTATGAAGATACTTTTTTTTGAAATATCTACTGAAATACTTGTAAGCATTTTAATAACCTAATATGTAAACATGTTATCTCTACAATTTAAGATTCCATAGCATCAGCTCCTACAAGCATAATAAGAAGTTTATGAAATTACTATAATTACAATCTAAAAATCTATAAACAACCTAGAAAATCCTACAAAACTTTGTAAATACAAAACATGATATAAAAATGTATATAACATTGAAAACCTATGAAATACTTGGAATTTATGTAGACATAATTTACTCAAAAAACTACAATATTACTTATAATCTTTAAAACCTTGAATATTGAATTAGTTTCGATTATTCAAAGGAATCTATGTTGAAATCTATAAAAATGCCAGAAAATGTTTGACACTGTCTGATTCAAGTACTAGAAAAATACGAATAATACTGAAATTACTGAAAATGCATTTTAAAATGCAAAAATATTCATATGAATATTTTTGAGAGATAGTGTTCCCTGAAAAATATTTATTAAAATATGAAAAATCCAATAAATTTCGATTTCAAGAGTTTAACACCCTCAAAATCTATATGAAACCTGTAAAATACTAAAATAATTTTCAAAAACCTAAATTTTCTACAAAATTTTAATAATAGTTTGAAATAGGAAAAATTCCTAAAAATTCTACAAGTCTTTGAAATACCTTTAATGTATGCAAATATAATTATCTTAAAAATCAACGAATTTATTGAAATTCAATTTGAACTTTGATTTCTCAAGCATCAAATTCTACTAATCCATACAAGATTATTAAGAGATTATCCTGGCACAAATAATGAAAACATTCATACTACTGATCGAGGTTATATGAAATACAAAGTTACATAATTTTGAAAAGTAAAAGCTTGAGCTTGCAAGTCCATTTCCAAGATGTTATGATGATAAAATCAATTTTTTTGATACATTAAAAAAATATATCGACCCTTTGGATATTTGAGCCCCCCCCCCCCCCTCCCCACTCCATTAATGAAAAATACTTTTCCAACGCTCTTTAATTCTTTTTGCTAGACACCTGTACAGACTCGAAAGGGGAAAAAAGGCTCTTAAAACGAAATCACGTTGTTGTTCTTGGTGGGAAATAATTGTGAAATATGTTCTCGAAAAGGCAGTTCGCAGCTCGAGAATAAGAGAAACGAGATCGTGGAATCGTAGAGCGAAGTACTCAGGGCGCGTAATACCAAATCGATATACGACTGGTAGGGTGTCCCATTGTAGAGGGTGTTCCAAAGGTAACTCATTCGTGACCTTTCCTCATAAAACACTCAGTCCCATTGTGCTTTTGACATTTCGCAGAGGCTCCAAAGTAGGATTACAGTGGGCCACGAATTATTCGCGAATTATTGACATTTCCATCATTTTGTCTGGATTCATAACTTGAATCTTTTCAAAATATTACTGTCATCCGAATAAATGAATTATACACAAATGTGAGATGTAGAAATTTTGTACTTGTACCCTAGGGTTATATTTGGGAACAGTAACAGGAATTTTTCGAGCGTTTGCCTTAATTGATGGTACAAAAAATTGCAGGATATTCGTGCATGATTATACAGTAGCTGGGTTTTTCCGGAGGGTGCAACGTTTGAGGTTATCGATTCTATTTCGTGCATACGTCACGTGTGTGTATGTGTCATATTGTGTAAAGGACGTTTTTCTGACTAGGGTGAATGTGAATGAAAAGTGCACGTGGCTTCACCAGCAGGAGCAACTAACTCCCCTGTGTTTCTCTTTTCTCTGCTCGTTTTTGCAAGTGACTCAATTGTCAGGCTTTTTCTGACTTTATGTATCTTTTGAACCTTTATTTCCCCGAGTGTTGGTACTATGAGATTCTGGTACCATTGAATTGGACTTTGGAAACTTAAGGTGTCATATTCTTTAGTTTTTTCATCCCAAAATTTAGAAACCTTCATGAATCATATTATTTTCAATTTCATTCTTCTTCATTTTGTTCGAAAAAAAAATTAATGAGTATGGTGTTCTGCAAAGCAACACGCTCACGTTTCAACTCGGATTTCTTAACTTTAAACATTCATAACTTGGTCGATAATTGTTTCAGAAGAAAATTGGAAAGAGACTTCTGACTCGGATTTCATTAAAAAACTTGTTTTTCAACTTTTCTTCCTTGTTTACCAGGATTTGATGTAAAAAGTATTTTCTGTTATATAAGCCAGTCTGCGACTCGGGGATGATTTTTTCGTTCCTTTCTGCGCCCTAAGGTTTCTAATTAAAAACCGTTGCGTCGAAAAGGAACTATCTTATAATTACCTGCAAAAGTTAGATCAGAAACTATTTCCGGTACCTCTTTAATCATGCCTGCTTGGAAAGTTTCCTGCTAGTTAAAATTCGCGGGGTCATTTTCTTTGAAATGTTGTCTCGTAAATGTGATAAGGATTCGTGTCTCGCAAAGTCGGTCGATCTTGTCTCCACGACGCGGAGTTTGTCAGGAAGTTTCTTGGATGTATATGAATTACTGGGATGTTTGGTCGGAAAGTTGAAAGTTCATAATGACGACGACTTGGAAAAGGGAATAGGGTGGAAAAGAATGGACGTGATATATGGTAGAATGGGGGAATTTGTGGATAAATATAGAAATATTTGAAATAGAAGATTGGAAAAATTATATAGTTTGATAGAGTTGATAGGCATGGAATAAAAAACCGGTTGAGTTATTGGATTAAGATAAATCAACGTGTGGCAGTTACGGAAATCAACTTTTTGGCTGATCTCAAAAATCCATCCAACTAAACAACTGAAATTTAAGCGAAAAGAAAAAACAAGCTGCTCTAAAATTTTTATGAAGATGCTTCGAAAAAATTTCCACGCAAAAAAAACCCAACCTAAACCACCCCGACAATTTTAAATGAAATTTATAAAAATTTTAAAAAACGCAACAACATCTTTTAAACATTTCAAAATACGAAAAATAATAACGAAATAAAACATAAAAAATCCACACGAATATAATTTTATCATTAATTCTTGAAATTACTGATTTTAAAGTATCGAGTTTTTTTTAAATCTCTGTATCCATCTACGAAAATTGAAGTAATCTATAAAAAAACTTAGAATTCCTCCAGGGTTACGGATTTCATACTAGAAAAATGTGAAAAATTAGTTAACTAGTTTACTAGCTAACTAGGTTATTATGTAGTTCACTAGCTTACTAGTTTTGATTTAACTAGCTTACTAGTTTACTGGCTTATTAGTTCATCAGTTTACTATTACAAATTCGACAAGTTTACTAGTTTACTAAATAACTAATTCACTTGTTAACGAGTTTGCTAGTTGACTATTTTTCTTTTTCATTTGTTTGCTATTTTAATATTTTACGATTTCAGAAGTTCACTAGTTTCCTAGCTTACTTGTTTAGTAGATTAGTAGTTGCCTAGCCTACTAGTTAACTAGTTTAGTCTTTTTCGAGCTTAATAGTTTACTGGCCTAGCAGTTTACTAGTTGACTTATTTACTTTTTAACGAGTTTACTAGTTTACTAGTTCACTAGCTTACTAGATTACTAGTTTATTAGTTTTTTACTTAACTACCTTACTAGTTAACTAGCTAGTTGCTTACCAGTTTACTATTACAAATTTTAAAGTTTACTAGTTTACTAATCAACTAATTTACTCGTTAACCAGGTTATTAGTTCACTATTTTACTTTATCACTTGTTTATTATTTAACTATTTTACAATTTCAGTAGTTTACTAGTTTATTAGCTTACTTGTTTATTAGTTCAGTAGTTTACTAGCTTATTTATATTTTTTTTGAAATCTTACAATGCATAAAAATTATGTAGATATAATATTCTAACAAATTTATGAAACTTTTTCTCCTGGAACATAATTTTTAATATAATACTATAATTTTTCGAATTATTCTAGAAATTTATATAGAAACAATAAAAATACATTCCATTCAATTGATGCAATTCACACAATTAAACATACTTTTAACTGTAGAAACACCAGAAAAATATGGAATAAAAGCATTGAAAATCTTCACAAAAGAAACTGTCATCTGAAAAATCAATTCAAATCCTCAAAATCGTTGAAAGTTTCATTGAACTATAGTATCGAATTCTAAAAATCTATCGAGCGATCCATTGAAATATTAGAAATATATAAAAATACCAGAAAACACTGCAAAATTTGATAAATAATATACCATACGTAAATAATATAAATTCATGATGTACTTTTTATCGGTGTGGTTAAAATTTGCTCAAAAATCATTTCGAATATGTATATAAATTTTTAGAAGTTTGATTCCTAGAGCATCGAATTTTAGAAAGCTTTATAGAAACCCATATTAAATAATATCGGATTGTCCTTAAAGTGGTGTAAATACAAAAAGTATTAGTAAAAAAAATTGAAACCTCAGTTACCTTTTAAAAATCACAAAAATCGAATTCCATTATTCACAAACATGAAAAACGTGCAACTCTTGATCCCGAAACTCGTATAACTTCCAAATTCCGAAATGTAAAATATTTCGAAATCGCTCTCTTGTAACCATATTGTCCAAGATGAAAAATTATGATATCCCGAAAGAAAAATATTTTTCCGAAAAACCCCTCCCGAAAATATTTTCTGCCTTATCCCCTGCCTTATACATATTTGATATTCATAGAGACAACAAAATATCCATGAATTTATTTCTGAGCTGATTAACATCTATACTTCAACCTACTTAATGTTACCAGATAATCACGAAAAATTCAGTATCTTTAATTTCCCGATAATAAATCCTGTCAAGTTATGAGTTATCTTCGTACTAATGCATTAAAAGTTGCGATAAAAATTCTCTGAAACAAATCGAATTATATAAAAAATGTTACCTAGTTGGTTCAAACAGATAAATGATGATTCCACAAAATGATTACAAATCAACGTACAAAAATGAATAAATAATAAACCAGAACTCTGGAACATATCTCATTCAAATGTAAGACCCTCAAAAAACAATAGCACAGGATTCGACAGAGAAAGACACTCTAAAATTTCATCAACATGCATTAATTCGAAGCTTCAATTATCAATCTTGATACCCTTTGATCAAAACAATACGAAAATCGCTCTAAATAGAAGGAACCCTTTCACCGACCGCTGAATTATACAAACAGTTTGCTTTCGCGACAGTTAACGATTGCTGGGTACCGGGTTGTTTCCATTGTTTTCGGAGCAATATTAATTAATGATTAGCTTTTTCTCAACGTGCTGTTTCGTCGCCCCTTTTTCATTTGCGCTCGACCATTATTCCCTTCGCTGCCACCAACGCAAAAACGACCTGCAGTTTCACCCCTCGCGCTTTGCAAATAAAACACGTACGCGCTGCAAGAAAAATCGATAACTTGTGACAATTTTCGTCATTTTCATATTTTCTCAAGACGATTATTGCCACGCTCATCGAATCTTCGCATCCAAAAAAAAAAACCCAATTTATCGTACTTTCTATTAGAAACTTATTAGAAACTGGATATCATGACAATTTTTAAGTTGTTATGGCGGTGAAAATTACATAACTTTTGTGTACCTTAGCGAGAGCGTAGCGAGGGAAGTGTTTTTCGTGTAGATCGAGTCTTGAAAATACAAAAAATTTTATTTTCAAATACTTGTGAGAGTATCCAGTATTTTTGTAGGCAATGCGTAGGTTATGAACATGCATTTGGCATTCGAAATGTGCACCCGGAACCTCGCTTTGAGACCTAGCGTTAGTCACGAAACGCACCCCTCTTTACTTGTGCAGAATTCGCTTTGAGCGCATTCGTAACAGCGGGCATGCACACGTGAATAATGAAGCCTTGGGGGAAAATGTTATTATAAAAAATGGTTATTGTCACATTAATGTCAAGGGCAAACCTTTTTTTTCCACGCATCATTTCCTCATAATCGTTCAATTCATGGAAAATCAAAGAATTTTTGCTTTTTTTCCAGAGAATATATGGAATGTTGTTTTTCAGAAATTGTAAAGTTATGAAAAATTTCTGAGTGCATGAGAAATTATTCGGCGTCGCGTTAAATTAAAACTCGGTAAATTGCTTTCCCTCGATGTATCACCGATCGATGCATATCAAATTTGATACACCCTCGGGACATCGGAGAACGCATTTAACGGAAAAAAGCCTTCGGGTGCAATGGTGAAGTAACCGAAATTTTTTTCACCGGAAATGCTGGATTAGCGATTTTAGCCGAAACGAATTCGGGAAGATTGTGGTTATCATGGATTATGTGAATTTATTGGTCATTCTGGTATGATTGCACTATTGATAGAATCCACTTTTTAGTGTCATAAATCTAGAAAAATAATGTGAGTAGAATGAACCAGCACAGCAAAATTGAAATCTTAGTGAATTTTTGAGAAGAGTTTTACTGAACCAATTAACTATTGACCAATTTTACCAACTGTCCTATTAAAGTATTTTTTGATGATGACTTGTTAGTAATCATCAAAAAATAATCAGTTTGTTTTATTACAAACTTGAGATTTTCCCTGATTATTTTTTGAATGTTCTTTTTTTCTTTTACAATGTCCGTATCGTTGGTAAATATTCCAGGTTTGCTAGCCGCACGGAAAATGCTTATTCTGTCAGACGAATGCAATATAAACTGTTATTTTATCAATACAATATTTCATATCATTTAGATTTCTTCCTTTTTAACTAAACTTATACTTTCTGACTTTTTAACTGTTGAGTCATTCTTAGAATCTTTTTACTATTCATTAAACCTCCTTGTCAACATTTGAACATGAAATTTACGTACATTGTTGGTTATAAGACAGCGAAATTCGAGATTTTTACCCAGGGGCGTAGGCAAAAAAATTTCGGGAGGGGTTTTTCTGAAAAATATTTTTCCTTCGGGATTTCATGATTTTTCATCTGTGACAATATGGTTACAAGAAAGCGGTTTTGAAATATTTTACATTCCGGAATTTGGAAGTTATACGAGTTTCGGGATCAAGAGTTGCACGTTTTTCATGTTTGTGAATAATGGAATTCGATTTTTGTGATTTTTAAAAGGTAACTGAGGTTTCAATTTTTTTTACTAATACTTTTTGTATTTATACAACTTTAAGAATAATCCGATATTATTTAATATGGGTTTCTAGTAAGCTTTCTAAAATTCGATGCTCTAGGAATCAAACTTTTAAAAATTTATATACGTATTTAAAATGATTTTCGAGCAAATTTTAACCACGCACATAAAAGGTAGACAATAAATTTATGTTATTTACGCATTGTATATTATCCATCAAATTTCGTAGTATTTTCTGGTATTTTTATGTATTTCTAATATTTCTATAAATTACTGAATAGATTGTGAGAAATTAATGCTTTAGTGTTGAAACTTCCAACGATTTCGAGAATTTGGATTGATTTTTCAGACGACAGTTTCTTTTATGAAGACTTCAACACTTTTATTCTAAATGTTTTTAGTATTTCTACAATTTAAAATATGTTTAATTTTGTATATTCTATCAATTGAATTAGACGTATTTTTATTGTTTTTGATATAACTTTCTAGAACAATTTCTTTACCTACGTAGAATTATAGTATTATACCAATAATTATGCTCCAGGACAGAAAGTTTAAGAAGTTTCTGAGAAAATAATTTCAACATGATTTTATGTATTAAAGTAAACTAGTAAACTGGTAAGCAAGTAAACTGGTAATCTAGCAAACTAGTAAGCTAGTCAAATATTAAATTAGTAAGCAAATAAACTAGTAAACTACTGACATTGTATAATGGTAAAATAGTAAACAAGTGAAAAAGAAAAATAGTTAACTAGCAAACACGTTATTAAGTGAATTAGTTATTGAGTAAACTAGTAAACGAGTAAACTTGTGTAATTTTGAATAGTAAACTGGTAAACTAGTAAGCTAGTAAACCAGTTCAATAAAAACTAGTAAGCTAGTAAATTAGCAATCTAGTGAACTAGTGAATATGTAAATTAGTAAACTAGTGAACTAGTAAATTAGTAAACAAGTTAGCTAGTAAACTAGTAAACTAGTTAGCTAGTAAACTTGTAAACTTCTTTTTCTAGTATAATATACGAAATTCTGGAGAATTTCTAAGTATTTTGATAGATAACTTATATTTTTGTGGATTGCTACAGAGATTTAATTATCTCGATGCTTCACAATGCGAATTTCGATCTATTATCAGTAATTTCAACAATTAATGATAAAAACACATTCATACAGATTTCTTGTGTTTAATATCATTATTCTTTTTTTGTATTTTTTAAATATTTGAAAGACTTTGTTTTTTCTAGAATTCGTATAGATTTATCATATATTCAGAATTTTATGCTCTAGAAACCTAACATTTAGAGATCGTAGAGGCATTTGTCGAGATTTTTCAGAAAGCAGTTTTTCATTGAATCCAATTGATTTCATTATCCTTTTAGAGTTTATATAAATCGAAATATTATCATAACTTTTATATGGATTTTATATAGATTTCTAGAACTCGATGATCTAAGATTCAAAGTTTTGTAAATTTTTAGCATTTCCGTAGATTTTTATTTTTCTTGATTATTCACTGGGGTGCAATAACTTTTCTGATTCATATTTTCTACGTAATCCTACGTTTTGATGATTTTTACTTTTCTATCAAATATATAATACTAACGTTTTCATGCATTTTGTTGTATATTATATTTTTATTGTTTATCGATGTAACTTTTTTCATTTTCTCATGAAATATTGATTGGTTTTTCAGAATTCCGGGAGGGGTTCGAACCCCCAAAACCCCCCCTCTGCCTACGCGCCTGTTTTTACCCAATATTCATTTTCTACCAAGTTGAAAACTTCCAGAATCGTCAACAATGAAATTGAAGCAACCCACCGTTTCACTTTGAATGCTGATGACTCTAATTTCGAGTAAAGAGATAAACGGTTCGGGTTTCAGGCTGGAGTTCCGATCTTGTTTCTTCCAGTGCTAAATTCACAACTTCCATGTAGGTATTAGTTGAGATCGCGGAATTTATTTAACCGGAAACCCTGCATTTGCGATAAAGGTCCAGGTGGAGCTCGAGGACGAACTCGAAATTCTCTCTAACAATGTAACCACCTGCTCTCACTAGAATTTGGCAGCCACATGGGCCCTTCATACGAGTGTGCGTCGTGTGCGAGTGGGACGAAATAAGACGACTCGAATATATTCTTTCGAGCCCAGATGCGATTGAAATGACATTGTTGGTATGGGATGTATTGAATATCAAGTAGGGGTTTCGTGACACTTCTTTCATTCCCTTTTTTTTTAGAATATAAATGCACGATATTTATGCAACGATGAACAGTTATTTTGTTATTTTTGTTGAAGATGGAATGATCTTTGATGATACACTCATACTCACGAAATCTTCAAATGGGTTTTCGTTTTCTCGAAGATTTTGTAAGAAAGTCACACGGTTTCCTGTATGCTCGCGAGCGGGAAAAATTTCTAATAAACCGAGAAAATCGAAATTCACCCCCGATATTATACAGTATTTTCATTTTATTACCCCGCAATTTCGGCATCCCTAAAGCGGGCACCGAAGAAATGTTCATTTTAGAAACGAAATCAAGTTGGGGGCGAAATTCCCGAAAGCTCCGCGTCGAAGTGTGCGTCAGAAAAGTGCGTTACGACTCACCCTTGCGCACTTAGTCATCCTCCCCTAACCTTGTTTTTTCCACCCCCGTCTTGTATTTATACCGGGTGACTCAAATCCGGTGTTTTATTGCTGTACGCGTACGCTCTTGTCCCATCCATCATTTTTGCAACGATTTCATTTCATTCGATCTTCGAGATATGGCAAATGAAAGAATTTTTCATAGACTTGACTCAAGTTTTTAAATATTTGTTGAGACGAAAGAAATTTTCTTACAAATAAAATAGAGAAAAATGTTATATTACATTTTTTTATTGTTGCTTTTAGGATTTGAACTATTTTTTGAAAAATTTGGTTTGAAATTTTGGATATTATCATTTTTTAAAAAAGCATCACAGGATTAGGAAGGAAGTATATGGAAAATATTTAAACAATCCATTAGAAAATGTTGAATAGAAATACAGAAAAATATTTATAGACGTATGATTCTATAATTTAAACACTAATAATTTTGTAAATAAGTATTGGTTTGGTTTTATCGTGATTTTAAACTAACGAAATAGTATAAAACTGGATTGACATTGATGCGTAGAAATAAAAATGTTTCTAAATTTATATTTCATATTCGTGAAAACCCTTTTAAACAACCCTAGCAATTTGGGTTTCTATAAAGTTTTATAAAACTCTTTAAAAAATTTAGGTATTTTTCGTAATATCCCTTTTTGTTATGGAATTACTTTATAAAAAGAGCAATGTTTTATAAAGTTTATATCAGTATTTATAAAAACTTTATCACTACGTCATCAAATGACCACATTTTTAAAAGTGGATTTTAAAATCTACTTTATAAAGATTCTGTCTTTTTATAAAGATTTTACAAAGTTTTTATTAAGTGTCTTTATAAAAACTACTAAAAACTTTATAAAACATTGCTGTTTTTATGAAGTGACTCCATAAAATAAGCGGAATTTTATAAAAAATACCTAAATTTTATAAGGACTTTTATGAAAACTTTATAAAAAATAAATTAACTAGGGAATTCTTATTTAACTTGTCTCATCTTTTGTTTTACAAGGATTTATTTTCATTCAATCTGTGTGATATGATGAAAAATCTTTTCCATGGTTTCGACTCAATTTTTTAAATATGTAATAACTTTATTTATTACATTAATGGTATTTTTATGTGACAAATATAGAAAAGAATTATTTTAGATTCTTTCTCTCGATGATCAGGATTTGAAGAGGAAAATTTGAAATTTTTTTGAAAAATTACATAGCAATATTTTAATTAATAAGTTATTCTTGATTAGTTTGGTTTAGTATTGAATATGAAACATTTGAAACATATTCTTATACTAGTAGCAAAAATTTTGGAATGCTAATGTTAATGAAAAATTAATATTAGTATTAATAATTAATATATATGGACATATTTGAAAAACAATCAATATATCTCACTGTAAATTATTATACATTGCAAATTTTTGATGTTTTTGAATTTTCTCATGTTCTAAAATCATTGTGAGAGTCTAAAAATGAATCGCTATGAGAAGAAAAAAATTCGAAATTTTCTGACTTGGAATTTAGAACTTGTGAGATACTCCATTAAAAAAAATTATTATAAGGTATTTACAGAACAATTTTTTCAACTATAGAAACACTACATATATGTATGATAATTATGAAGACTCTATAACTATTGCACTAAAAATTCTAAAATATGAACATCGAAAATTTTTAATTATTTCTCACGAATAAAAATGAATCACCATTTAAATGAAAAATTGCCTAAAACGTTTTAAAATTTGGATTTTTCATTGATGGAAATCCCATTGAAAAAAATTATTACATAACTTGTTCCATCGACTATTTTTTAACGACTTTATTTTATTCCATCTTTTTCAATTTTAAATATTTTTTGAGAAGATTGATTGTAATAAACAACCTTTTTCTATGAAAAATGTATAAAAAATTTGAGATTTTTTTTTCATTGTGACTCTTAAGATTTGAAAAAGAAAATCATTAATATTATGCAAAAGTTTTGATATGAAATCTTGAAGACTATTATTTCACAAACGGAAAAAAAAACAAGAAATATTAGAAAATGAAACATTTAAAAATACTCGAATACTAATATCGAAAGTTACGAAAGAAAAATATCTTAAAAAGTTATGAATGTACAATTTTACAGTTCATGTACTGCAAATTTGAGAATTTTTGATTTTCAAATTTTAATTCCATCACAATTGAAAATGATTCCAACAGTTTTGTAACGAATTGGCATTTTTAAAGAATAGTTATTGAAATATTTTAACTTTCGCTTTTAAATTCGTGGAAAATTCTATTCAAAACAATTATTCATAAATATTCATAGCACAATTTATTCTGATGCAGAAACGTCACATTACTCGACTTCAAAATTATCAGAATAAGAGCTGAAAAATTAGAATATTTTTATATCTTAACATGAGTGAATTTGAATTTTGAGACGAAAAAACTTTAAAAATATATCAACTGATACAAAAATTCCTAGATCTCATGTTGATATAAAAATATAAGAAAATTTAAAATTCAAGGTTCAAAAAATTTTATAAACACTTAAATTTTTAATTTCTTCATACTTTCCTCGTATAATATGTGACCTTAAACGAGGAAAAAATGTCTTCAAAGTGATTTATCCAATCTACGAATTTTATATCCAAGGTCTTTTTCTTGGTTCTAGGTCACATCTGAAAAGTCTGATTTATCGTTTCTCAGTTCAATTCAGAACCAAAAACTCGTATACCAAAGAATTTTCACTGATTGGTTACAAAATCATTACATATTCAAAAATCAGAAACTTCAAATGTTGAAAATTTGAAGAATTCTGATCATTTCCCTAACTTGATCGAAAATCACATTTTTTTCCCCCCGATTTTCATGCTAGTACATTAGATCGAGAGAGTTAGATTGGAAAATTTCTCTAATCGTTAGAAACTTTGAACACGCCGCAAGTTAGAATAAAAAAACGTTACACGAAACCGTGGCAGATAAATCGGCAGGTGCTCAGGCCTCAATACTAATGAGAGGAAGAAAGGGAACACGTGCTGAAGATTGCTGACCGTTCGCCTTAAAAAAAAACACCGAATCGTTTATTAAGCTCTGACGGGGCAGAAATACTAGAAAGAAATAAAATGGATACCAGTTGATTAATGACGGGCAGATTTCGGTAAACGACAATTTAACACCGTAGAATTCAATAAACCTAGTCATAAAAACTTTTTTCATTTTTTTTTCACTAGTGTATAAAATATGCTCTTTGCCTACGAGTTAAAAAAATGCATCCCTTTCGTTACGTTAGAAAGTGCCCATTTTTCATTGTTTCGACGAGTGGAAGAAAATGATTTCTGAACTCTTGAATTCTAACATGAAACGAAATTCGAAAATTTTATGACATTGTTATATCGAACATCCTAAAATAATTCATTCAAAGTCCAGTAATTATTTTTTCTTTAAAAGTGGACCGAAACTGCAATTTTTCAGGTTTATAAAAAAAAATATTGTTTCACCTCATAAATTCTAGACAGGTTACATTTTTCTGTTTCGTTTGAGTTTTTTTAACTTGATATCTAGAAGCAAAAACGAGAACTTATAATTGCAGAAAGTAAATGTCCGCGCGGTCGTTATTCAAGTGGGATTTGACGACATCGCCAAAGTCGATGTCGGAAATGGCTCGAATGCGTCGGGATTAAACGTAGATTCGAATAAAAGCAGACCTGCTGACGCATTGGACAGTCTTCCCCGTCGACTTGTAAAGGGAAGCCCATCAAATTCGACACATATTCCACCGCGCTTAATGAACAGTCATTTTCTTTTATTCCGAGATACGAAGGGACATTTATGATCTCGAAATCATGAAAAAAAATGTGCAAGGATCAGGATTATTGTCATCGAACTAGAATTGGAAAAATGATTGCAATAACATTTTTTTCGAATAATTATGTTAACGAAAAATGCAATACAAAAATCTGTAGCTTCCAATTTTTCGATCATGAATTTCGTAGTTTCAAATCTACACAATTTTTTTCTTGAGTGAGATATATTTTTATAGGTTTTTCGTTGGAATTTTTGAGATATTTGATGTTTTTCGCTAACAAAAGTTGGTGGGGAAAAAAATTATATTTCTGAGGGTGTATATCCATTTCATCAGGGAGCGAGCGGCACGAGGCCAGGTTAGATTATTACAAAGGGCGCGTGGAACGAGAAAAGAAGTAGGTAAAAAGGACAGAAAAAAGGAAGTAAACGTGGACCGTCTTGTCTAACAGATGCTGCAGTTTCCAAAACTCGCAGCTGCTCGATTTATATGAACACGTTTCGAGCCGAGCATCACGAAAAGTTTTGGTCTTGACCCGTAATGTGAAAAAAAAAACACGTCGATTTTGTGTTTCATTTAAATTTCTTTCGTTGGATGGTGATGAAAATTTATTATTTAGGATTTCCACAAGTTTAAATAATTCAACTCGAATTTAGGGCTGAAGTGATTTTTGTATTTTCGAATTAAACATACAAAGTGGAAATGATAGAAATCAATTATTAAGTAATTGAGGATTGTGAAGTTAAAACTATTTCATTATTTATCATTGGTAAAAGAAATCTAAAATAGGAATTGCATCATTTTTAGTAAAAAATTAGGATACTAGAAAAACGAGATGTTGGAATAAGTCAAACTGTAGATAATGATGATTTTTTCACTGCGAGATTCATAATTTAAGGGGTTATATACCTTTTTGTGCGGACGAATTGAGGATGGTTTGGAGTAACTTTTAAGGTATGGAGCATTGATGCTATGTAACAAAAGTTAAAGTTTTTTAATAGTGTATTGTTCACTTGAAAAAACAAGTATTTTTTCATAAAAAAAAATCAACAATTGGCGAAGTTATGGCCCGTTCCTCAAAACAACTTTTTTTTTAAAAGGCTCGCGGTGACCACGATACAAGTCGAACAAGTCAAGTTAAATCAGAAAATCCAAAAAATTTCATTAGTCTAGGAATATATCTAGTTCTTGAACGATCGCTTTTTTATAGAAAAAGTTTCTATTTTGCAGATAAGAATTTTTTAATAAAATTTTCAGAGTTCAAAAACCGAAATCTCAGGGAAAACGTTCTTGCATAGAGAAAAAACGTGATATTCGTTTTTTCAATCGTTCTAAAACTAGATACATTCCTAGACTATTGAAATTTTTTTGGATTTTCTGATTTAACTTGGGTTGTTCGACTTGCGTCGTGGTCATCGCAAGCCTTTAAAAAAAAAAAGTTGTTTCGGGGAAAGGGCCATAACTCCACCAATTGTTGATATTTTTTTATGAACAAGTACTTGTTTTTTCAAGTGAACAATACACTATTAAAAAACAATAACTTTGGTGTCATAACATTATTGCTAAATACTTTAAAAGATACTCCAAACCATCCTTAATTCATCCGCCAAAAAGGTAAATAACCCCTTAAACTTCAATTGATCGAGTATGGACTTAAATATGCAGATAAAATGCGAATTTTTATTGCAATATGAAAAACAGAAGTAACTTAAAGTTATAATGATTACATTGAATTTTGACAATGAAGTAAAGCTTGGAAATCGGTAGTTTAGTTAACAACGAATAATACAAATCTCTCATTAACTGACCTTAAAATTTTTCAATTCCTTTTTCTGAAGGAGAAACCTTGACACAAAACATGATATTAAAAAATTTTAAAAACCACTAATTTTTACATTATGAATTTAAATGTTTTTCTGATTTCTACATTTCAATAGCCAAACCTACAAATTTCTCAAAGTAGAAAAAAAATAAGTAAATAGGAATCTCTGATTCCCTGAATGCAGAAATTCTAGAACTATAGTTATTAGTTTTTTTTGTCAGTATATTATGAATGGAAAAAAATTACGTATGTGAAATATGGGATTAATTACTCTCTCAGTAAAAAACTACTGATTAATAGTAGAATTTCACTAAATGAAAAAGTGAAAAGGGAGCAACTAAAGTTTTAGTATAAATTTATTAATTGAAGTAGTGATATAGCTTACTAATGAATTTAGTAATATTTGACGGAAAGAAAAAGTAAGTAACTATCTTTAAACATCAGTAGAAATCCACTACTGCACTAGTCTTATTCATGCATTATGACTTAAAGATAAGTATAGTTCAACTAATGAAAAAGTCAATTTTCACTATTACTTTAGAAAATAGTTACAATTCATATTAGTAAATATTTTCCACTGCAATTATTGATTATCTGAATAGCATTCAAACGCTACTAATTCACTATTGTTTTACACTCAAAAAATCAAACAATAATAATAGACATAATTAGACATTTGTTAAAATATTCGTTCCTTGAAACATCAAGCTTTTAACTTTGTTTTTTACATGAACTTCTTTTACAGCAGGGAACACATAATATATAATTTAATAGAATTCAACTATTTTTGTAGTCAACTTGTGGAATTCCACTAATTTATTAGTAGATGTCGGACTATCTCTGACCTACTAATTGAATTAGTAAAAATTTTACTAATCCGAACTGAGAGAGTAATTCAATTATAATATTTTTATGATTTTAAGTAAAACTTTGAAGATTCTAAAAATGTGAATCTTACCTTGATTCGTTTTTCGAGATCCAGAAAATTTAGGAATGGTGAAAATTTAAAAATGATACTATTTCAAAGGTATATGATTTACAGTAACAACTTTTACTGAACGATAGTAATTACTAAAAATTTTTTTCCTTTCGAGCAATGTAAATGAAATAAATTTTAATATTCTGTAGGTTATGAAAATTTTGACAATGGAGCACAGCTAGAAGTATAAATATCAGAAAATAATAAATAATAAAAATCCATCATTCAGTCACCCCGGAATTTAATCCAGTTGTTTTGAAAAAGAGAAAATACTATATCTACGAATTCATAAATGAAAAATTTCATCATTCTCAGAATAAGACTTGCGTATTTTCTTAATACAGGTTTCATCGAGTATAAACATTATTTTTCCTCTCTAAGAGGGAAAATGTAATTTTGCAGAAAAATTGGGTAAAGTTTCATATAAAAATCCCTAAGAAATGGAAGAAAAATTCCGTTTCAATGTAAAGTACTTGCTGAATTTCTGTGCAAATCTCATTAGAATCTTGTATATTTTCATTCAAACACGCGAAAACCACTTCCTCACAAATCCATCTCTTAATATATTTCCGGAAAACCCGGGAAATGCTGGAAAATGACTCCGCTGAAATGGCGAATAAGGTCGATTTCAGCACGGTCCGGTGGCTTCTGACTTGGTCAACTTTTGCTTGCTTTTGCAGCACAACACCACAATAATCAACATCCCACCCAACGAAACCCAACCTAACCCCAGGTTGCATTTTTGCAAACGGGGGCCCCTTCTTCGCCGCGACTTCCCCCACTTTTTCCCACTCGCGGGGCCCAGCTAACAGGTCTTACGAGTGGTACCCGTAGCTTTCGAACCATCTTCAGTTTGGCTCTTCGGCCTTTTTCGCCAACATCTCTTTCCCCTTTTTTATAAACAATTGCCGTATTTTTTATCCGGAAATAGCGTCGACCGTAAAATGACCACGGAAAGTGAAGTGCTTTAGGTGATTTTTGTGGGGGCCGAGCGATTGTGGTTGCTGGAAAGATTTTCGAGAGAGTGTCGGTTCTTGACCTCTTTTTTTGGGAGGTTGGAAAGTGAAAAGTTTATTTGCATTTGCAGGCGTTTTGGGAGGTCGAAAGGTGGACTTTTAATCGAGTACCGTTTCTCGATTTGTAAAAGTATTAAACGTTTTTTTTTTATGGTTGTGATCGAGGAGGATGATTGAACTTTTGATTAATTTTTTTAGAGGTTTAGAAAGACAAGGATGGGGGCGAGGTCTAGGAAATTGAGAAATTTGAATTTTTTGGGCATAGAAAGTTGTGGTTTTTTTAAATTTTCTTGGGTTCTGAACATTTAATGTGGATGTAGAAAATTAGATTATTATAACATATTGAATTCATGAATATGAAGTGAAAATTAGGGTTCGATTCCCCAGTAATTTTGATCCTTATAAGAATATTATAAGAATTCCATTTTTTATGAAGTGACTTTACAAAAACCTTATAAAAAACTGAGATTTCTTATAAGAATGTATTTAATAAAATTATATAAGAAAATTATATTAGATTATTTTTATTATTTATATAAGAAAAACCTTATAAAATTTTTTTGCTCGATACCTTATAAAAAATTTCAGTTTCTTATAAGGTTTTTATAAGGTTACTTTATAAGAAATCGAATCCTTATAAGAAATTTCATTTTCTCATGGGGTTTTTATAAGGATCAAAATTACTAGGGTTTACATTTTAACCGACAGAAAAAATAAAAAATTGTATTATTAATTTCGTAATATTCAATAATTCATGCCTGCTTCTGTTGTTTGTGATTCATTAGCGAATTTTGTCGAATTTTTTGTCTAATGATGATTATTTTCGCGGTTCACAGAGTCCCACAATTTGAAAAATGTGAATTTTTGAAGTGTTTAAAATAAGGGATTTTGAGTATACGTAAAAAATCAATAATTCGTACATATAATTGGTGTTTTATTTTTTGTTGTTTTCATTATTTAATGCCAGTTTCAAAAAATGTTTGGGCAACAATACGTTGAATTTTCAAGTATAAAATAGAAACAAGGGTTCAATTTTTATTTTTGCTGATACACAAAACATAAAAATCATTAGAAAGTTTGGAATACTAAAAATTTCATGCCTACCCTCTTTTTTACGATTTTTTGTGAATTTTGAAAGTTGTATGACATTTTAGCAAATTTTTCCACTGAATTCTACAGGGATGAGTATGAAAGTAAGGGGACTATAAAATTTGAAAAATCTGAAATATTGAAGAAGTGCAAGAAATATGGAATTTCGAGTATTTGAAAAACCAAAGATTTGTGAATTATATTTGTGAAGATTTTTTTAAAATTACCCAGTTTCAATTATTCTCTGTGAATGTTAAAAAATTAAGGGGTTATATTAAATTTGGCAGTATTAAGTTAAAAAAAGGGTTAAATTTTCATGTTCTCTAATGTCAAAAAATAAAAAATATCATTTCAAAATTTAAAATGTTAGGTATTTCATACCTGCTTTTATTTTTCGTGATGTATTGTGGATTTGGGATTTGAGAAGGTTTACGACATTTTTGCGAATTATTTTTGTTCGGTAATAATTTTTATAATTGAGGTCTACAAGGATAAATATGATGGAGAAGGGTTTCATAATTCGAAAAATTTTTTGTTTTTGGAATAAAGATTATTGGGAAATTTGAGTTTGTGAAAATTAACAATTAGTGTACAAAAATACGTTTATTTTATTTTATATTCATAAGCTTGAAAATCGAAAAATTTGATAGAGTGATTTACTCGAACTTTCCTAAAGTTTTCAAAAATTCATTAAAATCTTTTGCTAAGAAGCATTATTCATGAATTTTCTCCATAAAGCTCTGAGTAACCAGTAATTTTTCTTCATTAGAGCAAAATTTCGTAATAATTAATGCAAAATTAAACATACCTCATTAATAATTATCCTCAGTTTCTTACGTAAATATTTTTGCTTTTCCGTTCATGAAAATTCGTGGTTTTTTCGGAGTGACTTTTCGCTCTTGGCGACTGCACCTTGCTAGAAATCACACTTGTAGAAATACTTTCGAATATGAACCAGTCTTAAGTGTCACGCTAATTAAATTACGGGTTTGTAGATCGAGGCAGATTTTTCTGATACATCTGGATCACTGCTTTCTTTTGCAAATGAGGGATCGACCATTCGAAAAAAAGGTTCCAAAAAAATTTAGGTTCTAATTAGGGAGATACAACGAATGAAGATAAATATATGCAGATTGTAATTGATAACGTTCTGAAAAAGAAAATTCGGAAATAGATCGGTTTAAGGTTTTTTAAACAATAAGTTATGTCAATTAAAACTAGCAAAATAATTTTGAGGGTTTGAGATTCTGAGGAGCGGACTTTTTAATTGAATCTTTTTTAAGAACAAAATTATGAGTTATTTTGATAATTGGCAGGACCTATAGCTATGAAAAATGATTATATTACAACGTATTTCTCAACATTTTTATCGGATTTATGCAAAACTTCTGTGTTTTATAGGGAAAATGTAGTATCTTTATAATTTCTAGTTTTTTTTACTAGAAGCATAAAAACATTGTATTGATCAAGGACATTGATAATCTCAGTCCTAATGTGTTTAAAAAAATGTTGACTGCTTCAAAGATAAACTTCAGTTTTTTTTACATGCCTGAGTTTACGTTATCTTAAGAATCTGAAAAAAATTTAGCAATTTTTTGAAATTTAGAAACAACTAAGAGCCGATTTCTTTATTCTCTAATTCAATCATATCTTAGAAAGAAAAGTGTAGAGAATGCCGAAAGTTTCATAAATAGAAAGAAATTTCAAAAAATACTTAAAATTATAGAAATCTTTGTAATGTTCAAAATCTTTGCAGATGTAATTCTCTTGCAAATGTATAAAATTACTTGAAACTATGAAACTGTTAATTCTAAAACACCACATACTACAAATCTACAGCTAAAAAAATCTAGGAAAATACCGAAAAATACTGGAAAAATACTAAATTACTGAAGGTAATAAAAATCTATGGGAACAGTGTTTTCTGGAAAATTTTCTGACAGTACGGAAAATTTATAAAACTTTGACTTAAAGAGCATTATATTTTATTATTCTTCACAGGAATCTGTAAAAATACAAAAATCTATGAAAATACTAAGGAAAACGATTTATTTTGGAAAATATTTAAAATACGGGGAATTTTTGGAAAATGCTAGAAATTTGTGAAAAGTTTTAAATATTGAAAACTTATGAAGGTATCATTTTCTTGAAAATTCATCAAAATACTTAAAATCTATAGAATTTGTATCCTAAAAATCTACACAGAAAACCATGAAAATAGAAGAAAATCCTTGGTATATCGTAAATATTGAAAAATTTTTAAAAATACGAAAAAAATACGAATTCAAGAAGTCACTGTTTTCAAAACAATCTATGGAAATACTAAGAATCTATACGGTTTCGAAATTACACCACCAAATTCAAGAAATCTATACAGACATCCACAAAAAATTTTTTTTCAATAGTAAAATATTCTACAAAATTTTGTATGCACCACTGAAAAATAAAAAAAAATTATTATGAACACTCGAAATAAATAAATGCCAACTACCAATAAATACATTTATTTCAGAAAAGTCTGTCAAAATACTTGAAATTTCTCAACTTTTGAATCGAACAGTATAAAATTCTAAAAAAAGATACTGAAATCTATAAAAATATTGTATAGATACTGAAAAAATACAAAAATGATCGAATTATTAAAAAGTATCAAAACCCTTTGTAATATTAGAAATCTATGAAGAAACTGTTTTCTGAAAAATCTATTTAAATAGTAAGAGACGATCAAAATTTTTATTTTTGAGCCTCAAAGTTTTGAAGCATAAATAATATATATTAACTTATAGCAATACTAAAAATTCACAAGAAATACAGGAAATCTTATAAAATTCAAGGTAAAAAATCGAAACACCAGGTATAATATATATACTAGGATTCTATAAATTATGCTAAATGCATGTATAGATAAAGTAATCTCAAAATTTACGGAAATAGTAGAAATCTTCAAAAGTTCAAATTCTACAGCATCTTCTTTTAGAAATCTATACAATATGAATACATGGAAATACTAGGAAGTCCTCTAAATTTTATACATTCTGGATAAATAAGAAAAATACTAAACGTACTAGAATTTTATAAAATAATAATAATCTACAAAGATATAATTTTCTGAAAAATACACAAAATACTAGAAATTTTCAAACCTCTGTATCCTGGATCATCGATTTTTAGAAGTCTAGTTAGCAGTGTATAAGAATGCTGGAAAATTACGAAAACAATTAAAGTCCTGCAAAATTTCATAAATAAATAAAAAACAAAAAAATACACAAAATACCCACAGTCTATAAAACACAACAATAAATCTGCATACACGCAATTCCCCCCAAAAGCTTTAAAATTACTATCAATCTACCAAACTTGGAATCCTAGGGCATCATATTCGAAAAATCTACTCAAAAATTTATAAAAATACCAAAAATCTTTAAAATAGCATCACCACTGAAAAGTTGTATACCAAGACATTTAGGAAATTTAGGAATTCTTTGGGGGAATTTTAAATTTGAACTCGGGTTACTTGAAAATTTGGCAATTTGGAAAATTCCGTAACGAAGTTTTTAGCCAAGAGAATTCGTGCATAAAAATTTTGAGTTTAATCAATTGAATCGAGAGTTAGAAATCTTAGACCCTCTACCTAACACTATAAATCTGCATACACAATTTTCACCCAAAATCTATAAAATTACTTTCAATCTACAAAACTTTCATCCTAATTCAAAAAATCTACACAGAAATCCATTAAAATAGCATCATCACTGGAAAGCTCTACACCAAGGCACGTTTGAAACGAGACATCGCGATGAAAAATCCATCCCATGAAAAATGCAATTGCAACGTCCCTGCTTTACAGTTCACATTATAATTATATCATCACATAAATTATACGTCCCAACCGTAGCAGTGGGTATATTGCATCAGTCACATTAGAGGTATCATCATACTCAGTACGTAGTTCATTATTGTTCAATCAAGTTTCGTGACCCGATAAATTTCTCGGCAGAGCACCGCCGGCGAAACTAGACCTCAATCGTCAGGTTGAGAACCCCTTTAAGGTGGATGGATGTGCCGTTTGAGAGCAATGCACTCTATTCTTGTCCGTCCAATAACTAGGCGTCCCTATATATATATAAGCCTAGGTCGGCTTGCATTTCTATCGGAACATATCGGAATACATTGTATCGCACGACATCGAACGTCTGCGTAAATGCATTAATCTCGGCCCCCTTTTTATACCGGGGGCCGTCATTTTCCGTGGGGCCCGTATTTCATTATGTCGTCAGGTGCTGAAAGCCCCGGAATTTCGATCTCTCAATCGTACTTGGGGTCGCTGCATGACCTCTTGGGCGAAACAGGATTATTTGTATGATGGGAAAATTGGTTAAAAAACCATAAAACTAGGATTTGGGGAGATAGTTGGAAAAGGGGGATGACGTGAGTGAGAAAAATGAGAAGAATTTTTGATAAACTGGCATTATACTTCTTTTTTTGTTTTATTTATTAGCGTATACATTGGGATTTTGGAAGTTTAGGAATTTTTTGAGGGAATTTGAAATTTGAACTTGGGTTTTTGGAATCAGACAGTGGCTTGTTTGTACTTGAAAATTTGGAAATTTTCTCAAATTCCAAATTCCAAAAAACTCATAATAAATTGCAACTTTCTCGACGTTTCTCCTCATCCTGAAATTCCTACATCTCACGAAAACCACCATACATGACCATAAACGACGCCCATGCTTGGACATGCACAATCTGTCACTGAGAAATTTCCATCAAGTTCAATATACTCGGACCAAAAGCTCCGCGAAATTTCATAATCGGAATAGAGTCATTTCATAGGAACTTTCAGACACGTCGGAATCAAGTGAAATAGTAGACAATATATCAAACAATCCCAGACACTTCGCCGTCGAAAGTTTCCATTGAAGTCCCACGTTTCGAGTGTGGGTGTAGTGGATATTGGAGAAGTTGCTTTATACAATGAGGGACGGGGCATTGAATTCAAGGATCTTCGTTATTTTTCATACCATGTATAAGGATATTTAATCGCTGTAAAACGAAGCAAACCTGCATGTAAAATAGTATTTTCCAGTTTTTTGTCTTGTGGGATAAAAAGTTTGTAATTTATTCGAATTTTGAGGGGAATTAGGTAATGATTTGTTTATTAGATTGGTTTATTATTTCATGCAAATCATATTATTTCATGATTTACTTATTATCTGAGAAATCACCAGGCCCGTGCACAGAAACCTGTGTTTGTGGGGGGTTTTTCAACTTTTATGTTGTACTTGTAGAATAACATACAATTACAATCGATTTGGTTCGACAGTACATGGTCCATTCATAGTGATGTAAATAGTAAAAGTAGAATAAATAAGTGAAAAAAATTATTAAATCTTCAATAAATAAGCAAATATATAAGGCAATATCAAAACATCATTTGTTTTCAACAACTTCTATTTTATATATTGAATCTTTGTTATGTTTTCAACAAATTTAACACAAGCAACTCAATAATTACAGATACACAATTGCGAAAAAAACGTTTATTTTTTCTTTTTCACGTTTAGATGGATAAAGAATGCATAATAGATAAAAAAAAGAAACACTTTTTATTACTACACTATACACATATTTTATGATTCAAGGGGTTATACACCTTTTTTAAGGACGGTTTGGATTATTTTTTCATGTATGTAGAACATAATTTTATTACATGGAAGTTATATTATTGTGATAGAATATTGTCAACTTTAGTATACAAGCAATATTTGATGAAAAAAATATAAACTAATGGTGGAGTTATAGCCCTTTCCTAACTTTTTTTTTGTGAGACTTGCAGTGACTGCAATGCAAACACAATAAGTCAACTGAAATTATGTGCATTTGTCCAAAAACGTTACATTTTTTAGTGTGACGATAACGTAACGCGTAAAATCAATTAACAAGTAATGGTAACAGGAACGAGCTCCTTTTTTTTTTGGTAACGAGTAACGAAAATCGTGTTATTCATTTCGCATCTATCTCATCGAGTTTTTATAGCGATTTGTAACTTTTTAAGAAATTTTTTGAAACTTTGGTATAAGTGATTTCTTTACTCCCTTATTTTCAGGTAAAAATTGTATAATTGTATAATTTTAGATGAAACAGAGTGATATATTAGTAATTTATTTACAAATATCGACAAAGAGTATGCTTTTTCACTTTTAATTAGAAATTTTCACAACTCTAGCAATAAATTTTAGAAAGCTGCATATAAATACATGAAAATACTGGAATACTTGGTTCTTAAAATCTATAGCAGGTTCCCTAAAATTTATAGATTATGCTAGAAAACCTTACGTAATTTTATGAATAAGGAAAAAAAAATGAAATACGAAAAATGCTAGATATTATTTCCTTTTTTTCTGAAAAGCTATTAGATTCTTCAAAAATTTCTGTTATTCCAGAAATCAAGAAACTCCGATTTCTCGAGCATTGAATTCTTATAATGTATGTGTATAGAAAACCATAAAAATACTAGAAAAATGTTAAATCTTAAAAATCTGTTAAAAATTCAAATATATTCAGGACATTCTAAATCTATGAAGAAACTGTTTTCTGCAAAATCGATCCAAATACTCCAAATATTTTAAACTTTTAATTTTAGGAAATCTAATTCTTGAAATTCAAAGAAATCTTTGAAAAAACCTCAAAATTTTCCAAAATTATATAAATACTAGGAAATACAAGTATAGAAAAATACAAGTATAACTATGGAATATTAAAAACTAGAGCATCAAATTCCAGAAATTGTTACAGAAATATAGAAGGAAACTGAACAATCCTTCAAATCGTAGAAAAACTGATGAAATACGAAGGATAATAAAAGGAATATGAATCTATTGAGACACCTTTTTTCTGAAAAATTCTTTTGGAACATGAAAAATTTATTGAATTTAACATTTTAGAGCCCGAAATTATCAAAATCCATGTATAAAAATTCATATTGAAATGCTTAGAGTATATAAAAATACTAGAAAATCCTGCAACATTTTATGCATCCTAAAAAATACGAATAGTTTCAGAAATACTGAACAATTCTTCAAATCGCAGAAAAACTAAAGTAATATGAAAAATACTAGAAAAAATAAATATCTATTGAGACTCTGTTTTCTGAAAAATCCTTTGAACACGTAAAATTCAATGAACTGTAAATTTTACTGTTGAAAATTCTCGGAGTCCATAACAATTTAAATGAAAATGCTAGAAATATATAAAAATACTAGAAAATCCTATAACATCGTATAGATATTGAAAAATACGAATAGTTTCAGAAATACTGAACAATCCTTTAAATTTACGAAAAATACCAAAAAGAAATAAAGATCTATTCAGACGCTGTTTCCTGAAAAATATCATGCAATGCAAGATATCAAAATTTATATCAAAACGTAAAAACCAAGAATAGAAACATTTTGTCGAAATCGTTTGAAAGATCTCTTTCTAACCCCCAAAACTTCCCCCTTACGCACGGGCCTGGAATTCACCAATTTAGATGAATAATTTCTTAAGTACATTTGAAATTTCTTGATTTCCTAGACCATTATACATAACAAAAATTTAACTACCTGTCTGTTTGCGACAGCCATATCGTTTTTTTCTAGTAGACATGCCTCATAATTCCCTGTACTCTCAGCCCTCGCATAAAAGTACGCAATTTGTCCCACCCTCTCCCCACAAAGAGATCACAAGCGAAGGTTTACTTTGACCGGAAATAGCTCTTGCCGATTCGATGCTTCTGACAATCAGTCCGACGCATTTCCGGATGTTGCTTATATTGTAGAGTCCTCTCGTTGTTTATTCTGTCTCGTTCGCAATCGAAATGTTGAACAAAACCTCATTTGTCGAATACTCATTAGTTTTTAGTACGCCGCAAAAAAACAAAAACACGCCCAGACATTGCATTGTCCTGAATTTCAACGAACGCACGTATTTTACAGGTAGAAGCTGCTTTTTTTCTACTGAAAGAATTTACTATCGTGCTTTTGGAAATGGAATTTGTCAGGGGGTGGATGGGGAAAATGGGTGGAGATAATGTGATTAGTTAGGAAATGTGGTATTTTAGAATGAAATGAAAAATAGGAGATGGCTTGGAAAAAATATAGAGTACAGAAGCTAGGGAGAACTGGAAAATTTTACAATATTCGGTAAAGGTAAAAAGGACTAATGTCAAAAATACGAGATATTTTTAAAATATTATATAATTATAGAAATTTATGAAAAAACCAGAATATCCTAAATTTGTATGGATGATAAAAAATACAAAAATCTCCAAAATACAAGCAGTCTATAAAGTGCTTCAAATGTATGCAGGTATTATTTTCTCAATAATCAAGGGAAATACTAAAAATATACAAAATTTTGAATCCTCAAGCATAAAATTCGAGAAATCTATATCGAAATCCATAGAAGTAGATGATAATCTTTAAAATATCACAAATACTGAAAAAAAATACTGATCAACGTTAGAAATTCGATATTATGACTATATTTGTAATGTGACATATTTCAAAAAGTAAAAGCTTGAGCTTACAATAAGTCTTTTATTGTTATGATGCTAAAATGAATATTCTTTGATACATTGAAATAAATATTTATTCATTTCAAGCCTTTTATTATTTGAATTTACTAAAGCCTCCCCAAAAACACAATATTCGCCAAATATGCAAAAAAATTAAAAAATTCTAGCAGTAAAAAAAAGGGATATTCAAAGAATCTCTCCTAGATCCTCAGCAAACGAAAAATTAACTTTTCTCTAATTATTCTTTGTTAATTATTCGCAGTGCGCGGAGTTGATTCATCGACTTCCTCCACTTGATGCATAACAAAAGACGCAACTCGAGCAGTAATTATTTCATGACCTCAGTCATTGTTACTCTTTTTCTTCGTGGCCTTAATTTCCAGCGAAGTATGTAAGGAAAAAGTTTCTAGAATCGAGTGCGTTTTGCATTAAACTACGGCAAGGTTCGATTTGCATGTCGACAGTTCCGAAACAATTTCAACCCTTCACGGGTCGTGCCTTTTTGCAGTTGGCAGCGCTTGCAATTAAGAAGCAATTTAACGCGTCTTCGCGCAAGGGATGTTTCAAGCCTGATGAAACGTGACTTGAAACATCTTAAAGCACTTTAATGATCTTGGGAGAGCGTTCTCCTTCTTGTTTTACCATGTTTGCGCCTATAACCAAATGACTTGGAATAATAACGATAAGTTGGGGGTGTTATAGGTGAAGAATTGGCACTTTAGGGATGATTTGTGTAGGGTGAATTTGAGTTTTATGTGTGATGAGTTTCAAAGAGGAAAGAAATTTCAATTTTGTCAGGATTTTGATTAGATTTCTTGAAAATTTTATTTATAATGTGAGTACTTATGAGAAAAAAGTTTGTGCTTTTTGCTGAGTGTATATTAGGATTTGTTTTATGATTTTTCATTTCAATGAATCATATATAAAAACATTTTTTTTCGGCTAAGAAACACTTATGAGAAGCATTGTAGAAAAGATGAATAGAAAGAAAAATATTGAGAAAATTTGGGTAAAAAGAAGGTTTTTTGTTGTTTTTTTAAAGATTTTGCTTCATATAATTTAAGAATTCTAATGTTGCAGGAAAATTAAAAAAAAAAAAAAAGAATTTTTGTAGGACAGAAATTTTGACCTTATGGTTTTCAATCAAATTTTCATGTTTTAAACGAACTTTTTAAGTGATAAATTCAGAAAAATGATCACAAAGATAAGTAGGGGTAAAAAATTAACTAAAGAGAACTTGGGTTTTTCTACATGAATTTTTCAATAATATTTTTCGATTCTTTAGAATTCTTGTCAAAGAAATTTAAATGTTCATATTTTACGCAAAGAAATAAATTTTCATGAAAAAGGAATATAACTATGCAAAGAAAAAAATTCTTTTAAAATCATGAAAATCATTCATTTAGACAGTTTTTGAATGAATCCACACCTTAGGGATGATTTGTGTAGGGTGAATTTGAGTTTAATGCGTGAAGAATTTGAGAGAGGAAAAAAATTTCAATTTTGTAAGGATTTTGATTAGATTCGTTTAAAATTTCATTTCTAAAGTGAGTAGTTATGAGAAAAAAGTTTGTGCTTTTTGCTGAGGGTATAAGAGGATTTGTTTTATGATTTTTTAATTTTAAGGAATTATATATGAAAACATTTTTTTTTTTGACTAAGAAACACTTATGAAAAGCATTGTAGAAAAGATGAATAAGAAGAAAAAAATTAAGAAAATTTGGGTGAAAAGGTTTTTTGTTGTTTTTTTTAAAGATTTTGGTCCATATAATTTAAAAACTCTAATGTTGTTGGAAACTTGAAAAAAAAAAGAATTTTTGTAGGACGGAAATTTTTACCCTATGGTTTTCAAATAAATTTTAATGTTTTAAACGAATTTTTTAAGTGAGGAGTTCAGAAAAATGATAACAAAGATAAAAGTAGAGAAAAAAAATTAATTAAAGGAAACTTGAGTTTAAAGGAAACTTGAGTTGTTTCATATATGAAGTTTTCAATATTTTTTTTCGATTTTTTAGACTTTTCATCTAAGACATTTTAACATGCATATTTTACGCAAAGAAAAAAGTTTTTCAAAAAAAAAGGACTATTGCTATGCAAATAAAAAAATTTCATGAAAATTATTCATTCAGATTCAATTATAGTACTATGATAAATGGATTTAGTTAAATGAAAAATATTTCAAGGTCATTGAAAACCATAAGAAATCATAAAATATGTCTAAGGACTGTATAAAATAATGAAAAATAGTAGAAAAATATGAAAAATTATAGGAAATCATGCTGAACCGTGGAAAATTTTCAGAAAATATATTTGAACCATTGATGATCACGAAAAATCATAGTAAATCTTGAATACTCATGGAAAATTGTACAAAAATATATCTAACAATAAAAAACCTCCGTAAATCATGGAGACTTATGGAAAACATAGTACATTATAGGAAATTAATAAAAACTTTGAAAAACTATATAAAAATAATAGGTATTCATATTCTTCTATATGTAGTTAGCTAAGGTTTTTTATGTCATCAAAAAATTCTTAAGTACTGCAAATCATGAAAATAAAAAGAAATCGTAGAAGTTATTGAAAATCATGAAAAGTCTTGGGAAATTGTGGGAAATCATGGAAACTCATGGAAAGTGATAGAAAAATAATAAGGAATCATGAGAATTCTTGGAAATTGATGTTGGACATTGACAGGAAAATATGAAATATTATAAACATTGATGAAGAACTGGGAAGTTAAAGGTCGTTAAAGAAAATTGTAGAATATTACATCCATGAATCAATAGAAACTCATTAGAATTTTAAAAAAACTATTTTGAACGTATATAGGAAAATAGAGAATATCATTAGAGGAAATGATTGAAATTTAAGATTGTTGATGAAAATCATGTAAAATCATATCTGGATATGATAAAGTCTATAAAATGATAGGAAACTACGATGAAATGATGAAAAATCATGAAAAACGATAGAAAGCATGCGATACTATAAAAAATCATTGGATTTGAAAGAAATTTCTGGAAACCATGGAAAACTATAAAAATTACTAAAAAAACTATGATCAATCGTGTTAAATGATAGTAAATGATAATAAACAATGATTGGTAAGAAATTGATAGAAACTCATGAGAAATAATGAAGTTTAATGAAAAACTATAAAAAATCACAGGAGTTATTAGGGAACTATAAAAAATCATGGGGTTTAAAAGAAATTGATAGGAAACCATGGAACATAATAAAAATTTATAAAAAACTATGATCAATCGTGTTAAATTATAGAAAACGATAATAAACAAAGATCGATAAGGAAATTGATAAAAACTCACAAGAAATCATGAAATTTAATGAAAAACTAAAAAATCACATGAGTTATTAGGAAACTAGAAAAAGTTTTGTAAAATAATGGTAAATAATAAACGAATCCATCGAGTATTTCATAATATACATCTACTATTTATAAAAATCAACCTAATTTCAATTCCGAGTTTTTGTGACCTGTTTTCATCTCCTTAAATTTTCATAAACATCTGGAAACCCGCCGCGTGACTCAATCACCAATAATATAATTTACAAGAATTATCCAAGTTGAAACCAGTGAATTATTAAATAATTTTCCATCCACCTCGATAAATGAACATCCTGATACAATTTATCATGACGCTCGTTATGAACCGAGTTTTTACTCATCCCGATCCGCAATGAAGACAAAGAAGGTACAGCGTCATTAGTTTCGACGTCGCTTGACCCGTTTTTTTCGCTGAGCATTAACTTTCTTTTTGCAATATGATCCGGCCATTTCTCGCGATATAAATATTCATATCGTAGTTAGATCGCGCTCTCTCCTTAACCACATGCAAAAAATTACCGGGAAAAACTTTGCTCCCTGATCGTAATATTGGATTGCGTGAAATTTATTGTGCAATAATGCAAACTATCGGTTGTGCAACAGAAAAAAGAAGGAAAATAAAATTTGAAATTGAAATTGCTTTCTTGGGTATAATGGGTAAAAAGTGTTCTCATTAGTATATGGTAGAAGAGATTTGTTGTGGGCAATTAGCTGGCAAAGCTCAGAGGTTGAAACAGGAAATTTAAATGACAAATTTTCATTTTTTTTAATCAATTTTTTTTCTTTTTATTGAAAACGTTGGATGTAAAGTAATGACACTATTTGAATTTCTGCTTTATAGACGAATCGAGTGGTGATTAAGCTATTACGGGACATTTGCGAAATTGCAAATACCGTAATTCTTCAGGGAACGCACTTGGGCAATATTGAGTTACGGGTAATTCAGTTTGTTTCAACAAAGGTTCGAGCCCCTCGAAATTTGAGTCCCGGAATTAAAGCACTTTCTAAATTAGAGAGGTGCGCGATGTAAGAGAGCGACCAGTAGGAGTAACTGCCATTTTGAAATTGAGCCCTCGAGGGTTGAGCTACATACTTTATCGTCAGCCACCAATGTGCAATAGCTCATTCACACTTGAGGGGAAAATATTCATCCTACGTTAATTATGTAGCTTAAGCCATATTTTCGAGACCACCTGAAATGTAAATAGTGAATTCGAAGAATAATACAAATTTTTTCGAATATTTCCAAAAAATAAATCCAATATTTTCAATAACAATCTCATCGAAGCAACTCTCGAAAATTATTCCTCGCCTGAAATGTTTTCCAGCCAACATCTTTCCAGTAACCACATTTTACAACCTCGACTCACTCAATTTTTTAGAACGTAATTTTGCAAAGTGGATTGAAAAAAGTATGACAAAAAGTCAGTCGTTGACTTTTCGGGGTCGTGTGTAAAGAGGAAATGAAACTTCCTTGCAGATGCCTACCAGTGAAATTTTCGGTTGTACCGAGTGAATATTAATTATGAGCACAGCGGTGGAAAAATCGCAGGGGGTGTTTTCCAGGGCCTTCGCGAAGCGCGCGCAGCCCTTGGAAGAAGGTGAGTGTTGCAGAAAAAAAAACCAGAAGTGACTGTGGAAGTTGAACAATTTTATTAATTATTTATCTTGTGTGTTGCCTAACCGAATTTTTTGAGGATTTCATGGTGTGTGGTCGAACCCTTGATTTTCGCATTCTTTGGATATTTTAAATTGTTGATGTACTAAAAAGGTTCTAATTTTTCATGTATCTGAGGTTCCGAACGTTTAAATTTTGTTAAGAATTGGAAGGATGTTTAAATTTTGCAGATGAAAATGAATGATGAGAAGATATTAGTTTTAATGCTCGGCAGCAATTAAGAGAATTTGTTTTATTCAATGCTCAGACATTGTTTTGAATTTTGAAACATTGGAACTTCGAGTACATAATTTGTTTAACAGTTTTGCAAATGTTGTTCAGGAAACGAAGAGTCACAGTCTTTGGCTTTGTCTAAGACTTTTCGTTTCATCGAACCCGACGTTATTTGGCAAAACATTTTCTATTACTCTGATGCAGGCCCGTGCACAGAAACCTGTATTTGGGGGGTTTTTCAACTTTTATGTTGTACTTGTAGAATAACATGCAATTACAATCGATTTCGTTCGACAGTACATGGTCCAGTTATAGTGATGTAGATAGTAAAAGTAGAATAAATAAGTGAAAAAAATTATTAAATCTTCAATAAATAAGCAAATATATAAGGCAATATCAAAACATCATTTGTTTTCAACAACTTCTATTTTATATATTGAATCTTTGTTATGTTTTCAACAAATTTAACACAAGCAACTCAATAATTACAGATACGCAATTGCGAAAAAAACGTTTATTTTTTCTTTTTCACGTTTAGATGGATAAAGAATGCATAATAGATAAAAAAAAGAAACACTTTTTATTACTACACTATACACATATTTTATGATTCAAGGGGTTATACACCTTTTTTAAGGACGGTTTGGATTATTTTTTCATGTATGCAGCACATAATTTTATTACATGGAAGTTATATTATTGTGATAGAATATTGTCAACTTTAGTATAGAAACATTATTTGATGAAAAGAATATCAATTTTATGAATACTGAAAAAAAAATGGAGTACGAAAAATACTAGATATCATTTACTTTTTTTGAAAAAGCTATTAGATTCTTCGAAAATTTATGTAATTCTAGAAATCAAGAAACTGATTTCTCGACCATTGAATTCTTATAATGTATGTGTATAAAAAATCATAAAAATACTAAAGGAATGTTCAAATTTAAAAAATCTGTTAAAAATTAAAAAAATTTTGAGGATACTCTAAATCTATGAAGGAACTGTTTTCTGCAAAAACGATCAAAATACTGCAAATATTTCAAACCTTTACTTCTAAGATATCTATAATTCTTCAAATTGAAGGAGGTATCTTTGAAAAAACCTTAAAATTTTCCAACATTCTATTAATACTAGGAAATACAAAAAGAAAATACATGTATAGAAAAATACATGTTACCTATGTAATATTAAAAATCAATGCAACTTTCAAAACTAGAGCAACGAATTCCAGAAATTTATACAGAAATATACAAGAAAACTGAACAATCCTTCAAATTGTGCAGAAAAAAATTGATTAAATACGAAGGATACTGAAAGAAATATGAATCTATTGAGACACCTGTTTTCTGGAAAATTCTTTTGGAACATGAAAAATTTATTCAACTTCACATTTTGCAGCTCGAAATTCCCTGAAGTCCATGCATGAAAATTTATACCCAAATGCTCTAAGTATATAAAAATACTAGAAAATCCTGCAACATTTTATGCATCCAAAAAAACACGAATAGTTTCAGAAATACTGAACAATTCTTCAAATCGTAGAAAAACTGAAGACATACGGAAAATACTAGAAGAAATAAATATCTATTGCGACACTGTTTTCTGAAAAATCCTTTGAACACGTAAAATATAATTAACTCTCAATTTTACGCTTCGGAATTCTCGGAATCTATAACAATTTAATTGAAAATTTTAGAAATATATCAACATACTAGAAAATCCTGTAACATTTTATAGATCTTAAATAATACGAAGGGTTTCAGAAATACTGAACAATCCTTCAAATCGTAGAAGATATTTACGAAAAATACCAAAAAGAAATAAAAATCTATTTAGACGCTGTTTTCTGAAAAATATCATGCAGTGCAAGATATGGAAATTTATATAAAAATGTAAAAACCAATAATAGAAGCGTTTCATCGAAAGCGTTTGAAAGATCTTGTTAGGGAGGGGCAGGGGGTTCTAACCCCCAAACCCCCCCTCCTCATCTGAACAGGCCTGTCCTGATGGGAACCATTGGAAGGAGGAATCATTGGTCTGTTCATGAAAAACCATGGCAAAGGTGACCCACTTTCCGAGTGCTTTTCCTCGTGGAAGTTAGGGAGGATCGTGTGTACGATATTTCAAGAGGAGCAGGTGTGCCAATCTTAAAGCCAGGACTTCGCGGCGCTCTTCCTGCCCTGAAAGGGAGGCTCATAAAGAATTCCACTGGCGCGGCGTAGGCGTGTAATATCGGAATATCCCATACATCAGACCGACCCAACCTCCTCCCTCAGGACTTACTGCCTCTCGAGCAGTTCCCTCGCGTATTGGCCGCTTTTTACGTCATGCCGGCTTAGTCCGTTGGTGCTTTTCCACGATATGATTACAGATCGTTGACCAAGGCCAAGGAGTTGCTTCGTTTTTTCGCATCCGACATCCAGCTAGCCTCAAAAATTACGTTTCATGACGAAATAGAAGGACGGTGTTTTCAAGGGATGAACCTTGAACCTTTTAGAAGTTAATTCTTGATCTTCATGGTTGAACCTTCGGGGTTACACTTCATTTGAGTGTGACCTTGAAATGAAGAAGTTGAGGTCGTTGATTGAAGAACACGGCATACGGATTTTTGTTCTCAGTGAAGTAGACAGAAATGTTTGAAAAGTTATAGAAAATGAATAGAAGTTTCGTTTTTTCGCATCTGACATACAGCTAACCTCAAAAATTACGTATCACTACAAAATCGGAGGACGGTGTTTTCAAAAGATGAACCCTGAACCTTTTAGAAGTGTCCTTTTTTTTTTGTCGTTGATTGAAGAACAGGACATACGGATTTTCGTTTTCTGTAAATTGAACAAAAGTGTATGAAAAAGTTACCGAAAAATTCTGATGCGTTAGTTACTTGAATTTTTAAGCAATTTTGGAAAGTTTTGAATGGTTTGTATTATGTTTGCAAATTCAAACATTTTAGAAAATTTAGAACGTTGAAAATTTTGAAGATTGTCACTTATATTCTTGAATATTCAAGGGATTTGAAGGGTCTTAGAAAAAGTTGCTGTTAGATTTCATTGAAAGAAGTAAGAAATTTTTCAGAAAATTTGGAATTTTGAATGTCCGAAATTATGAAAATTGTTTGGAATTTGAAAGCATTGAAAATTTTGAAGATTGTCGATGTTCTGTAAAATTCTAAAAATTGGTAAAATTTTAGAAAATGCCTATGAATTTTGTAGATTGTGTTCAATAACATATTTTTTTGGAATATGTAATTAATTTTCTCATTTTAAAATGAAAGTTTGGAAAACATGAAATAAGGTTCAAATATTATTCAAAGTTTTAATCAGTTGGAAAAATTTACAATACATTTGGAAAGTTTGCAATGGTCTGCATAATGCTCGAAATTTCAAAAATTTCAAAAAATTTGAGAATATATAAACAATTATAATGATTATCAATAATTCTCTAGAATTCAAAAACAATGTTCAATTTTAGCAAACGTTAATGGATTTTGTAGATTGTGTTCATTACCATATATTTTATCAAATTATGTACCTACGTTTTTTTTTCCAAAAATCTTGTAATTTTCACAAGTATCAGAAAATAAAAATAAGTCTTCCTGAGTTGTACACATTTTTATAAAATTTAGAAAGTTTTGAATAGTTTGTACAACGTTTGCCGTTTTGAAAATTTGGGGAGAAAAAAACAATTTTAAAACATTTAATATTGATAATAAAGGTCGGGGAATTTGTAGAATTCCACAAAATGATGATAAATTTTGTATATTATGTTCATTATCACATCTCTTCAAAACATGCACGAAATTGGTTCAATTTTTCAAAAAAAAAATCTAGAAAACCTAGAAAGTACTAGAAAAATACCAAATATCTTGATGAGATTGACAAATTTTTACTAAATTTTGAAAGTTTTAAATGGTTTGTATTACTTTTGGAATTTTTAAACGATTTCAAAAACGATTAAGATGTCAGAGATTGACATAATTAATCGAATTCGACGAATTAGAAAAATTCTAGAAATTGTTTATGAATCTCGTAGATTATGTTCATGGTAATGTTATTTTAACATTAAGTAAAATCATTTTTTTATTTTTAAATAATATCCGAATAAAAACTATCAGAAATAGCAATGAGTTCAACAGACGTTTATAACATCTTTATCGTATTGAATAGTTTGTTTCATATTTGAATTTTCAAAAAATTAATAAACAGCAATTTTAAAGATGAGTGATAACTTTATGAATTTTAAAATTTGTACTAATTTTTGGAAATAATCCTAAATTTTGAAAATTGCGTTCATTATTATATTCCTTCCAAATAAAAACCATATTTTTCCATTTTACCGTTGCAATTCAAAAATTTGAAGAGTAAAAAATAGTTAATACTATATTTGAAATCTTAGAAATGTCTAAAAGTAAAAAAAAATATCAAAAATGTTCATAAGTCCTAATAATCTTGAAGAATTCGAAAAAATTTCAGCATGTTAGAAAAAATACTCAACATTTTTGTAGATTGTAGAACAGGTTTTGACATTTTCATCAAACTTTAGAAACTGGATAGTATTTTTAAATTTGTTTGGATAAAAAAATATTCTATAGTTCATACATATATATTGATATATTCAGTAAATCCTAAAAAGTTTTCACAATTTGACAAAACTACTATTTGTAAATCTATGCATTTCTGTGCAAGTATATTTCAGGGTGTTTCACTCATCCTAAATTTCCCACGTAGATAGTGTTACACTATCATCCCACATATTCTGCTGCCCTTGTAAGACTCCTTGAAACTCTTGGAAGAATGAGAGATGGCAAGAAAATGACGATGTCAGCAGGTGACCGCGTTTGAACCTAACCTAATGTAAAATACTTGCTACCTTTTAACTTATCTCCGGTGTTCTGTGACAGTCGGTACTCGGAAATCCAATTACTTAAGAGTAATAAGTGTCGCGACCGACGGAGAATTATGTGAAGTTGACGGAAAAGTCTGTCTGATTGCCATCTTCTAAATTTACGCTTTCACGCTATTGCCAATAAACTTTCTGCCTCTGGCGTTTTGGAAAACCTAGCAAGAAACGTGTTTTTTGGATTGGTTTTTGTGACTTACAACCTGTGTAGTTTTTGTGCACTTTTTTCAGCCTATTGTGCAAATTCTAACCATTTATTGCGCATTCACTATATTAAAACAGAGAAAATGATTAACAAAATCATTTTTTCATCATGCCAGGAATTTTTGTTTCTATTCGACTGTTCAGTTAGTTCAAATGACAGTGACTACATGAAGTAATAGTGAAATTTGGAATATTTTGTATAGAGAGAGCAAGATATTGAGCTCATGCCTAACGGAATGATCTGGATGTAACGGAATTTCGTGGCAGTTTAGAAAATTCAAGGGGAATTTTTTGTACATGTTTCAGCCCTGAAGACTTTGAATTGCCTGAACAAAGAGAGCGATATACTTGCCCTCGATGATGACATCACAAAACACCCCACCCTGGCTTTGATGCGCCGCATCCTGGCAGATGCACAGGTAAATCCTCAAATTAAGTTAACTATGCATATTATGGAGCATGTATGGTAGAGTTATTTGGATTGAATTATGCCCGAAAAATAATTTTTGTGGGGAAGTGAATATAAGACATGCAAGTGTGTCTTGTTTTTCGAATTACACGCATAGGTATTTTGTCATAATTCATGTTTGTAACATGCTAATGTGAGACGATTCTGAAACATTTGGAATTGGGCAAAGTTTCAAGTCGGAGCCCATAAAAAACAAAAAATAGTATGCATAAGGTAAAATTTTTTTTTCATTTTTATTCATACCCTTATTGCATTTTATGTGATACATGATGATTTAGATTCGAAGGAGTTTTAAGGGATTCAGAAAAATTCATCAATTTTGAAAATGAAAACTGTAAATACAGTTATCAGTAAATTAAAAATTCTTTTTTCTTTTCATTATAAAAATGGATAAATAAAATCAGGATATTCAATAAACAGACACTTAAAACAAACTATAAATTCTATAGACATGCCACAAAAATACGAATATCAAATAATTTTTGATACACTTCGAGTATTTTCAAATGTTAAAAAGTTTTTGGAAACTACACGGAAAAATGTTTCATTCGTCCAATGAAAATTTCATTGTCCATGTATCAAGCAAATTTTTTTCATTGGGAGAAGTAAGGATTTTGTTAGCCTAATAACTTGTTATTTAGGAACAAAAATCATGTGCTTTGTGCTTATGAAAATATTCCTTGTACCAAAAAAAAAATGTTGTTTAATAAATGGACAATGAAATTTTCATTGGATGAATGAAACATCGAATGTAAAGATAATTTCTCGAATTTTGATAACCCTCCAAAAACGAGAACTAAAATTGTAGTATTGGGCCAAATTTTGAAAGAAATTCCTGTAGAATTTTCGTTTGTCTTTCACGATGGGAGAAATATTATTTAGAATTTATAATCAAATTTTTCCATACTTTAGAGTCTGAAAAATGTATGGTAGTTGTTAAAATGACAACTTTCATACTATGGTAAGAGAAAAAAAAACATAATAAAATTGAAATCTTTGATAAATGAACATTTTTGTAAAACTAGAAATTCTATGAAAATACAAAAAAAACAAAGAAGTGTCAAATGATTTTTAGCACACTTTGAGTATTTTCAAATAATGTTACAAAATTTTGGAAATCAATAATCTGTAAATGAATGAACAATATCTCGAATTTGATGACCTCATAAAGATATAAGCTAAAATTTTAATAACACTCCAAATTATTAAAAAAATGCAATATTTTCGTTAATTTTTTACGACATAAAAACATTATCATTATTTATAGTCAAATTTTTCCATACTTCAGCGTGTACAAAATATATAGCAGATGGCAAATTCAGAAATTTTATACTATGGTAGGTAAAAAACAATAAAATTACTATCGTCGATAAATAAGTATTTTGAAAGAAACTGGAAATGTTGAAAAAAAGAAAGAAATACATGGAACTATGAATTAAATTCAACATGCTTCAAGTATACTAATACTTAAGGTATTCAATGAAATTAAAAAAGATCATTAAAAGATGACGAATACTTTGTTGAAAATGAAGGTAAAAAAATTGACTAAAACCAATAAATTTATAGTAAAATTTTTCTGTACTTAGGAGAGTAAAAAATAACATAATAGTTGATGTATTCACAAATTTTATACTATAGTAAGAAAAGAAAACAGAAAAAAATAGCAATCTTCGATAAATTAGCATTAAAAAAAAATTGAAATATCATGAATATAAATAAAAAAAGAAAAATACACAAGAATATTAAAAAATTTTAAACATTTTTAAAATATACAATGAAATAGAAAAAGATCACTAACTAATGACGAATATTTTGATAAAAATGATGGTAAAAAAATTAACTAAAATTAATAAATTTTTAATGAAATTGTTTTTTACTTAGGAGAGCAAAAAATAACATAGTAGTTAGTGTACTCAGAAATTTTATACTATGGTAAGAAAAGAAAACACAAAAAAATAGCAATCTTGAATAAATCAGCATTAAAAAAAAATAGAAATATCATGAACATAAATAAAAAAAGAAAAATACACAGAAATATTGAAAAATTTTAAACACTTTTGAAATATACAATGAAATAGAAAAAGATCATCAACTAATGACGAAGATTTGAAACAAAGTAAAGGTTAAAAAAATTGATCAAAATAGTGACTACAATTATAGTTTTTTGACAAGAAACATGGTATTCAAATGTAATTTTTTAGTTGTCTCACAAACGTTACAGAGTTATGTATATTATACAATAATAGTAATAAATATTAAATTTGCTTGTCAAATATAATTATTGAATATGATATGAATATAATACCTGAATATGCTAAAAAAATAAAATTTTGAATAATAAATTTAACATATAACATTCTCAATAACATGTATAATGTATTAATATACAATTAAATTTAAAAATATTTTGAGAAATACAATAGCATTTTTCAAAAGATCAATAAGTAAAATAATTAAAATTTTGACGATCATCAAGGTGAAAAAATTAACGAAAATACCGATCAACATCATTGCATCTAAACAATATGGTGTTCTTTCAACATTCTGCATAATATTTAGAAAAACTCTCCTCAAGACTGCAATTTCAGTTTTACGATTTCCCAGTCAAAATGTTGATTCGTATTTCACAATTCGTCAAATTCATTGAAACTCACCCAGTGAAAAAACTTTAATTAAGTCTCCGCAATACTGTCCACAATTACCACCCATTCGTCATAAAAAAATTCCAAAATCCTCTTCAAACCAAAAAAACTTTCCCAACCCCCTCAAATAATCCCCAAAGTTCCACAATCACTGCAATAAACGTTTCGCAAACACCCCAGCAACTTTTCAAAACGGCCACACGAAAGTTTCGGAAACGTTTCACTTTTCCGAACGATCCAGAAAACAATAGGACGCTAATTGCGCCATTCGCTAATTAAATTCCACCGGCGCGAAAAAAACCAGCTCGTAATGTAAAAAAGTTGGCGAACACGTGGGTTTCGCCTATAAAACTCCGAGCGAGGGAATATTAAAACCCTGGTATCAGCGGATGCGGGTGGAGAAAAAGGGGAAGAGAAAAAAAGGGGGGACGCGAAATTTGGGAAAACTCACGCGCGGAAGTTGGACTCGCTGAAAAATTCAGGAGACGGGAAAAGCGCGGAAAAACGGGGATGAGGAATTGTCAGCAAACGAGCAACACTGGAGGAAGGTGAATGCGCCTTTGTACTTTGCGCGTTATTGTGTGCGAGCTTCAACACACGCACAATTTGCGGTAGACGAATGGGGGTCGTAGGGAAAAGGGTGGCATAGGAGTCACTTAGCTGCTCTACAAACACTGCGCGTCTTTTGCAATGAATGCCCGGCCCGAGCTTAATGCAAATGACATGGAAGCGAAGGAGGAAGTGATTTGCGAATTTTAAATTAGGACCTTGGGAGGGCTTTAGAGGCTGGTTTTATTGACTATTGGTTTGAAAGGAAGGACACTCTAGGAGAATCTGGAATGAGGGATTTCTCGTTTGAGGATAATGAAATTTGTTTTGAGGATTTGATGCTGTCATTGTAAATAATGGGCAGAATGTATAACTGAGTCGGGTACATACCTGATTTTTCTTTAGACGTTTCGGTGGCCTTTGTCACCATTTTCAGGAATTTTGTTGGTCCGAAATAGTTATGCAACATTTTTAATTCAAAGAGATATAAGAGTAACTTTTTTCTTTGACTAAAGGACTTTTGTGAAATAATTTTACCATAATCTTGTTGAGATAAATAAATTTATTAAATATATAATTATGTACTGTTTGCAATCATGATTGTCGCATGAATCCTTTATTCTATTAGTAAAATTGTGAAATACAAAATAGTTTTCACCACATAATTTTGTTACTCTCTAGTAATTACATTCTGTATTTTACTTTGAATACAATGTGTTTATGTTTATTACAATAAAATAATAGATGAGTACTTGAAAATACTAATTTTTAATCCAATTTGAAATAATACTCATTTTGCTCTCTAACGGTGATCAAGTAATGTTAATGTAATTCGTCGCAACTTGTAAAATGTTTTTCAGAATATGCTACTGAATATTTCAAGTTTTTTTTTAGCGAAGTAATAATTATTGGAATTCATGAGAGGGGGCTGAGCCTAAAGATTCAGTGATGCAATTGATTAAAAAAAAGACAGAATTTATTTTAATAAATGCAGTGAGTGCACGTGGGGAATTTCAAATTTTTCTTGGGGTTGGAAAAAATTTTATTAAATTACAGAGTCTTTGTTTAAATTTATGTATTTCGGTTCGGTAAACAAACTGGGTTATGACGTTTAGTAATTTTTTTTCTAAGATCGAGAATAATCTGAAAATTCAAAAAGGAGAGTGAAATCTTAATACCAAAGTGAATTTTAGAAATTTAGTGTGAACCTGGAATAATTTATATTAAATGAGAATAATTAATACCATAAGACAATGTGTGGAAACTATTAGACATGGTAGAACTTAGTTACATAGAAAAGTATAAAAAGTAATGTATCAAATTGCGCAGAGTGATGACTGTATGAAGGTTGAGAGAAAATTTAAGAAAGAGCATCAAAATCTGAAAATCTTAGTAAAAATTTGTGAATGTATTTGAAATTTTTCAACACACTTAAGAAATATTTGAGAATTCAATATATATTCAAAAAAATAAGAAAAACTATAAAAATACTAAAAATATGTAAACTACGAAAATTTTCTAAAAACAATTTTCTTAAAAATTCTGAAAAATACTTGTAATTTGAACAAATTTGAATATTGGAGAGCCTGATTCTATAAATCAATACATAAATTTACAAAAATAGCAGAACATTTTTAAAATTGTGTAAACGTACGAAAAATCTCAAAACATGTAGACATCTATAGAACTCTGTAAATATATGAAAATATTGTTTTCTGGAAAATTTAAAAGGATACTTAACATATTCATATTTATAATTGAAAAAAACGAATTCAAAAGATCCATGCAAAAAACTATGAAAATATTCAAAATCTATGGAAATACTAAAAAATCGTTCAAAATTCTTTTAACTGGTTATGTAACTTTTTGTGCTGACGCGTTGAGGATGATTTAGAGTATTTTTCAAAGTATTTAGGAATAATGTTATGACATAAAAGTTATAGTTTTTTGATAGTGTATTGTTCACTTGAAAAAACAAATATTTGTTCATAAAAATATATCAACAATTGGCGGAGTAATGGCCCTTTCTCTGAACCAACTTTTTTTTTGAAGAGGCTTGCGGTGACCACGATGCAAGTCGAACAGGTCAAATTAAATTAGAAAATCCAAAAAATTTCATTAGTGTAGGAATGTATCTAGTTCATGAACGATTGAAAAAATGAATATTACGTTTTTTCTGTATGCAAGAACGTTTTCCCCGAGACATCGATTTTTTGAGCTCTAAAAATTTTATTAAAAAAATTTTATCTGTAAAACAAAAACTTTTTTATCAAAAAGCGATCGTTCAAGAACTAGATATATTCCTAGACTAATGAAATTTTTTGGATTTTTTGATTTAACTTGACTTGTTCGACTTGCATCGTGGTCACCGCAAGACTCTTCAAAAAAAATTTGTTTAGGGAAAAGGGCCATAACTCCGCTAATTGTTGATATTTTTTTATAAACAAATACTTGGTTTTCAAGTGAACAATACACTATTAAAAAAATTATAAATTTTGTAACATAGCATCATTGCTACATACCTTCAAAATCACTCAAAACCATTCTCAAATTTTCCGCATAAAAAGGTATGTAAACCATTAATATGTAAAATATGAAAAACATTAGAAAAAATTAGTAACCTATAAAACATAAAAAATCTGTGTCGATACGATTTTCTCAAAAGTCTAATAAAATTACATATTTTTTACGAAACTCTTTATGCCCTTATTATCGAAACCCAGAAATCTAAATATTAATTTATTAAAAAAAAAACAAAAATTTTTTCACTGTATAAATACTCAAAAATGAGAGAGGGGCTAAAATAGCTGAAATACTGTTTTCTGAAAAAATGTGAAATATACAAAAAAACCATTAAACTTTGACATCTTAAGGTTCTGGAAATATGAATGAAAAAAAAAACCTTCTAAAGAGTTATTAGAATACTTAAAAATTTAGCAAAATTTTTAAATATTTGAAAATACAGAAGATTATTATCAGAAACTTGTAAGATTCTAAAATTCTAGGTAAATCTTATTTCGTCCTGTAAAATTTGTAGAAATAAAAAAAATTTTAGTCTGTACACCCTAGAGAATTAAATCCTGAAAATCTTAATAAAAATCTATCAAAACACCAGAAAATTGTTAGAATTGTGAAAAATACTAAAGTGACAAATAGATATTTTGTTTTCTAAGCAGTTTTATTAAAATACAAAAAAAACCTATCAAAACTTCAAATCCTAGAGCATCGAATCCCAAAAATAGATATATACTGTCTATAAAAAAAAATCGAAAATTCTACAAAATTGAATAGATCTTAAAAAGTACATAAGATACTTACAATAAAAGGAATCTATAATTAATTATAATTCTTTGTAGAAATAATTACCTCGAAAATCTATAATATATACCTTACGTCTATAGAATTTTGAATCCTGGAGCATAGAATTTTTTGAGATTGAAGTATAAATCCAGAGAAATACCATAAAATTCTTCGAATCGTAGAAATAAAGAGAAAATACGCAAAATTCTAAAAATCTTCTTATATTTCCATAGAATCACTTTGAATCTATAAAATACAACAATATCCTACAACATTTTATGAATACTAAAAAATTCGAAAAAAACTGAAGATACTGACATTTTTCAGGAACTATAAATCTATGTTGACATATTTTTTTGACATCTATGATAACTCTCAAAATCTGTAGAATAATAAACCCCACAATATTAAATTCTAAAAATCGATACAAAAATTGATATAATTACAGTACAATCCCAAAAATGGCATTAATACCGAAAAAAGAAATACCGACAAACATCAAAACCTTAATATGCTCTTTTTATAAGAAAATAAAATGTAAAAATATTTCCTAAAGTAGAAACTTAAGTGTAACAAATCTATTTCCAACATGTTACGATGCTAACAGTTATAAATATTCAAAGAAACATTTAAATAAATATACATACACGTATGCATATATTAACCCTTCTGAAATTTGAGCTCGCCCTTCATAAAAAATTCCCTTGCAACGTCCCTGGGAATTTCAAAATACATACTAATTTACTCCACAAGCAACAAAAACGAAAATTTAGACGCAAGTCGAAGCCGAGACTGCAATTTTTTTCGATTTTGACCAGATGATACGTCGTCATTTTGCGGTTAAAATCGGAAAAATGATTCCTCGGTTACGCGAGTGGCTCGCACCCGAGCTGAAACGTAAATTTCAATGGACTTGGAAGCAGAGATTCAAGATTCTTCCGGAAAAATGATCCGGAGAATATGAGATGCTGGAACAGACGCTCGCAGTTGTCAGATCTCAGTGTAATCCGCAGAGTGCAACGGTATAAGAGCAAAATGAAGTTGGTGGAGGGAACTGGGTCGAAACTCGAGAGCGGACGTGATTTCCTCGCTCCTCTCTGAATATGCATCAATGCGATAGCCGTAAATCCAGACGTAAACAAACACATGAATGCGAGGTTCCGAACATAACCTGCCTCTTATGGCCCACAAGGACTTAAATCCTGCAAATTTGAGCTCCATCAAGGCCTAATTTAATGGCCCTGTTTGCATGGAAAAACATTTTTAACGACTAGAGAGTACTATAATTTTTTTTTTTTTCATTTGAATGAGAATTTGAATTTCTTTCATTGGAAATATTCTAACGAGAGTATTTCCAACTGGTTTTTTCTATCGGAAAATTTTTTGCAACAAAAACTTATTTTACAAATACTTTTAGTTTTCCATTTAGAAATCTAATGAGATTTTTATTGTAAAAACTAATTATATTTGTGACGTGGAGTTTTTGTGAAAAAATTTTTAATGGGACAGGATCAACTGGATAGCCATTTGGAAATTCAATCGAAAAAAACAATTGGAAATCTAATGGGTTTATCAACTGGAAATTTTCTACAGTGTTTTTTTACTGGGATATTCTAAAAGGTTTTTGGGGCTCAAACCACTCGCACAATTTGAGCAAGCTTAATTATTATTTCATGTTAGAAAAAAAAAGTATCAATAATGAATATAGAATAATAGAAATTCTAGTCATAAACGAATTCATAAAAATAATGATAATAAAGAAAATATATAAATAATAAAAATTGTCATGACGAATAATTTAAAATCATAAAAAATATAGGTATTTGCTGAAATCTAGAGGATATAGCAAATGGTTTCATAAAAGTTATCAAAGTTAAATGAAATTCAGATTTCTAAATTTTAGTAACTCAAAATTATTAAAATCTTGGCTTCAGAAAAATTTGTCCTGGGGCTGCATTCTAATTACGTACAAATTTTTGGCCAGGATAGCGTAAAAACTAAAAACTTTTATAATTATTTTAAGCCAGTGAATATTAAAAAAAAACTTGGAATTTATAAAAACGCTGAAAAGATGAATAACTTCAAATTCTCGAGCATTCAACTCTAGAAATTTACAGACAAGTCCATTAAGGGGTTATATACCTTTTTAGGCGGACGATTTAAGGATGGTTTGGAGTATCTTTTAAAGTATGTAGCAATAATGTTATGACACCAAAGTTTTTGTTTTTCATTGTGCATTGTCCACATGAAAAAAGTAGTATTTGTTCATAAAACAATATCAACAATTGGTGGAGTTATGGCCCTTTCCCCAAAACAACTTTTTTTTTGAAGAGGTTCGCGGTGACCACGATGCAAGTTGAACAAGTCAAGTTAAATAAGAAAATCCAAAAAATTTCATTAGTCTAGGAATATATCTAGTTATTGAACGATCGCTTTTTTATAAAAAAGTTTTTATTTTGCAGAAAAGAATTTTTTAATATAATTTTCAGAGCTCAAAAAATCGAAGTCTCGGGGAAAACGTTCTTGCCTGCAGAAAAAACGTAATATTCATTTTTCCAATCATTCAAGAACTAGAAACATTCCTAGACTAATGAAATTTTTTGGATTTTCTGATTTCACTTGACCTGTTCGACTTGTATCTTGGTCACCGCGAGCCTTTTAAAAAAAAAGTTGTTTTGAGGAACGGGCCATAACTTCGCCAATTGTTGATTTTTTTTATGAAAAAATACTTGTTTTTTCAAGTGGACAATACACTATTAAAAAACAATAATTTTGATGTCATAGCATTATTGCTACATACTTTAAAAGATACTTCAAACCATCCTTAATTCGTCCGCCTAAAAAAGTATATAACCCCTCAAGTACTAGAAAATTTCTCGAACCATATAAATAGTGAAAAAATACTCAAAGTAATATAAATGTATTATTGCACTGTTTTCTGAAAAACCTTTAAAAATACTCAAAATCTTTAAAACTTCGAATTCTAGAGCATCGAAGTATAAACAACGTATATAGCAATTTGTAGAAATACTAGAAATATATGAAAGTGAAAGAAAACAAAATATAATTACTAAAATCATTAGATAAAATATTACTAGGAAATATTATTACTAATAAAAATTCAATAAATATACATATAATGTACTAAAAATCTATGTAGGGATAATTTTTGTAGAAATTCAAAAAAATACTAAACATTTATCGCAATTTCTAACTCGCTCTGCAGCGTGGAGTTCTTGAATTATGATTAATTATTAATTATCAAATAATCTCCAGAAACGCTAGAAAATTTTTCAAATATCTAGATACCTACTAAATACGAGAAATACTGTATAGAAATCTCGAAATACTCAAAAACTAAGTGGACATGTGTTAATTTTTTCAAAAACACTTCAAACTTTGAATCCTAGAGCATATAATTCTGTAAATCTATATAAAAATACTAGAATATTTTTCGAATTGTACGTATACTAAGAAAAAATGAAATAAAGGAGCAAATAAAAAGTACTGAAAATTGATGTAAAAGATGCTGTTTTAAAAAAAAAATTTCAATAATCAAAATTACGGTCAACACTAATGCACCAAATTTTAGAAATCTATTGACAATAAGCGATTTACAAAAATACTAAAAATGTATAAAAATATCTAAAAATACCACAAAATTTTTTACATAACAATCATAAAATTCAATAAAAGAATACTAGAAATCTATGAAGTACTCGAAATTTATGTTGATATATTTTTTTCTAAAATCTATAAAAATATTCAAGATTTCTAGAACTTTGATTCTTAGAACATTATATTTCAAAAAAATATAGAAGGCCTTTAAAATTTAGAAAATTTTTCAAGTTGTAAAAAAACAAATATAAAAAATACCTCACGTATTAGAAAAAAATCCTCAACTCAGTGAATTGAAAATCCCCTAAATTATATTCCATTCTATAAAATATGCATTGAAAATATGTGTGACTCTTGACTCCAAAAGCTATATAACTTTGAAACACTGAAATTCAAAATATTGGTAAATCTTACTCTCCCAACCAGATCGTCAAAGAATCAAAATTATATAATCATTTATCATGTATAGAATCTACAATCAATCATGATTTATGAAATATCAATTACTGTTTGAAATTCCATTTCGTTCCAAAATTTTCAAATTCGTTATAAAAGAAAAAATTTCTGAAGTTATTATACAGTGATTGATGATTCAGTTAGTGATTGTTATTATAGTTTATGTTAACTTTGTACTAAAAAGTTCTTCATAACAACCTTCCATCAAATTCACCTGAAACAGCCACTTCTTTCGAGTAATTATGGTAATAATTATTCCAAGAATTTTTCCCTTAGTGTACGTCAAACTAAAAAACAGCTTTATTCCAGGACCAAATTTATGAAGCCTTCAGAAACTTTGGCAATACCCAAAGTTGGTCGGATAAAGTGTAATTCATGACATCTCATGTCGTTTCATTACGAAGAAAACTTTTTCGAAAGTGTTCCAAGTCGAGCGTCACAATGCTGAACCTTCTCTTTACCACTTTTTACGAGTTTTTCGCACTTAAAGTCGTATCGAGAATGTTTCGCGGAATTCTCGGATGTGTGAAAAGTGTATTTCGAAAAGTTTCGTGTGAGGAAAAGCTGTTCACAACATTTCAAAAGAATTTTCAAAAAGGCTTCATTTCCAAAAATAAAGTTTTTTAACTGGTGGTGGCTGAAGAAATCCTACGAAAATTTAAGAAAACTGTGAAAAATATCAGGTAAAAAATTGATATTCTGGGTATACCTTCAATTATCTATTTGTGTTCTACTCGTGCGTAATAAGTAAATGCGAAGTAGTTGGTCGAGTGACGAGTTCGAGCGGAAAATTAGTAAAACTGAATTGCACTTTGGCGATAAACGAGATAAGGGACGCGTCTAAAGAGCACTTGGTATAAAAGGGAAAGTCTGAGGGGTCGCGAAAATGCAGGGAGATGCGAATTTTCGTCGGCTGTGTGTGGAATGCAAGCCCTGGGGCAAAATGGTGGCCTCGCCTCCTTTTTCGCAGCATAATCGAGCCGCCATTAATGAGATAACGTGATAGCGTAACGATGGTAGCTATAGTGATAACACTTTCCGAGGGCTTTAGGGTTAACTTTGAACGTGCCTATTTTGCCCCATATTGTGTCCACATGATAAGGCCCACACACAAAAACGAATAATGCGATTGCATATTACAATTTATGATTATTATATTATATGAATAAAAGTTTTAACTAATCAGGTGCGTAGGCAGAAAAAATTTTCTGGAGAGGTTTTTCTGGAAAATAGTTTTCTTTCGGGATTTCATGATTTATAATCTTTGACAGTATGTTGCAAGAGAGCGATTTTAAAATATTTCACATTTCGGAATTTAAAAGTTCTAATGGAATTTGATTTTTGTGATTTTCAATTAGTAACTGAGGTTTCAATTTTCTGTAATAATAATTGTGTATTCGTACCACTTTAAGAATTATCTGATATTAAGTAATATTGGTTTCTATAGAATTTTATGAAATTCGATGCTCTAGGAATCAAACTTCGAAAAAATTTATATATTTGAATTGATTTTTGAGCAAATTTTAACCACACAGACAAAAGCTACATCATAAATTTATATTATTTTCGTTTGGTATATTATTCATCAATTTTCTTAGTATTTTTGGTCATTTTTATATATTTCTGATATTTCTATGGATCGCTCAATATATTTTTAGAAAGTGATGCTATAGTATTTGAACTTTCAATGATTTTGAAAATTTAGATTGATGTTTCATACGACAGTTTCTTTCATGAAGATTTTCAATACTTGTATTTTGTACTCTATATTTTTTTAGTATTTCTACACTTTAAAATATGTTTAATTCTGTAAATTGTATTGATTGAATTCGATGTATTTTATTGTTTTCTATATTAATTTCTAGAATAATTTCTAAAATTATAGGTATATAATTTTTGTATTAAATTATTAAGTATGCTCTGGGACAGGAAATTTTTCTAAATTTCTAAGAAAAGTATATCTACATATTTTTAATGTATCGAAGGATTTTGAGTAAACTAGGAAGCTAGTAAACTACTAAATAATTGAACGAGTAACCTAGTGAACTAGTAAAATACTGAAATTGTAAAATTGTAAAATAGTAAACAAGTGAAAAAGTCAAATAGTAAACTAGCAAACTCGTTAACAAGTAAATTAGTTAATTAGTAAACTAGTAAACTTTTCAAATTTGTTATAGTGAACTGGTAAACTAGTAAGCTAGTTAAATAAAAAATTAGTTAGCTAGTAAACTAGTAATCTAGTAAGCTAGTGAATTGGTAAACTTGTTAGCAAGTAATTAGTAAACTAGAAAATCACTGAAATTGTCAAATAGTAAAATAGTAAACAAGTAAAAAACTAAAATAGTGAACTAGCAACCTGGTGAACAAGTAAATTGGTAAATTAGTAAAATAGTAAAATTTCCAATTTGTGAGAGTAAACTGGTAAACTACTAAGTTAGTAAACTGGTAAGTTAGTTAAATAAAAAACTAGTAAACTAGTAAGTTAGTGAACTAGTAAACTCCTTAAAAAGTAAATTGGTCAACTAGTAAACTGGTAAGCAAGTAAACTAGTAAACTTGTTATCTGGTAGACTAGTAAATTAGTACACTAGTGAGCTAGTACACTAGTAAAAACGTAAGCTAGTAAAATAGTAAATTACTGAAATGGTAAAATATTAATATAGTAAACAAGCGAACGAGTAATATAATGAACTAGCAACCTGGTTAACAAGTAAATTAGTTTATTAGTAAACTAGTAAACTTTCAAATTTGTAATAGTATACTGGTAAACTACTAAGCTAGTAAACTAGTAAGCTAGTAATCTAATTAACTATTTTACTAGTAAACTAGTGAACTCGTTAAAAATTAAATTAGTCAATTAGTAAACTGGTAAGCAAGTAAACTAGTTAACTTGTTAACTAGTAAGCTAATTAACTAATAAACTAGTAAACTAGTAAGCTAGTAAACTAGTAAATGAATAAATTATTAAGCTAGTAAACTAGTAAACACAATTTTCACATTTTTTTAGTATAATACATGTAATATACGAAACCCTGGAGGATTTCTAAGTATTTTTATGGATAACTTATATTTTTGTAGATTGCTACAGAAATTAAAAAAACTCTATGCTCTAAAGTGTGAATTTCGATCTATTATTCGTTATTTCAAAAATAATTGTAAAATCACATTCATATAGTTTTTTTATGTTTTATATCATTATTGTTTTTTCGCATTTTTAACACATTCGAAAGATTTTGTTACATTTTCCAGAATTTTCATAGATTTATAATATTTTGAGAACTTGATGCTCTAGGATGCCAAAATTTATAGATTGTAGAGGCATTCATCGAGATTTTTTAGAAAACACTTTCTTCATGGAATTGAATCAATTTTATTACCCTTTTAGAGTTTTTATGAATCGAAAGATTTTTAATACTTTTATATGTATTCTATATAGGTTTCTAGAATTTGATGATCTAAGATTCAAAGTTTTGTAAATTTTTATAATTTTCATGGATTTTTATTTTTTCTTACTATTCACTGGGTCGCAACAATTTTTCTGATATAAATTTTCTACGTAATCCTACGTTTTGATAATTTTCACTGTATTATTAAATATATACTGCTAACGTTTTCATGCATTTATTTGTAACTTATATTTTTATAGTTTATCGATGTACCTTTTTTCATTTTTACATGATGCATTGATTGGTTATATCAGAATTTCGTCGATTGACGAAATTGATTCATTAGTTGAATAAACAACTAAAACTCATGCAAAAGAAAAAATACATCTTATTTCTCTTGATTCAGATTCTAGGAAAAAAATTTCACGCAAAAAAGACCCAACCTGAATAAACTTTGAGATACAACTAACAATAAGAGGAATTTGTAGGTGAAAAAATATAAAAACCTTTCTCTTTCATTTACAAATTTTCGTAAAAATCATTGCAACGAGGTTTTTAATAAAGGAAAAAAATTTCTCCCACGTTCCATCGTGGCTACTTTTACGTTGACGCCGTATTCTTCCTCCATGTAATCGGATTACGCATTACGTGACAAAAACAATCACTGACTTGAACCTTCTATGTAGGCAGGAACTCATGCGTGCATAATCTCGTAAAATGTTTGCAGACCACGACAGTCTAGAAAGTTCAAGTACGGGATCGAGGAAATCCTCGTTTCCGCACTGAGAAAAAACTTGTAAAGGAAATTACCGTGAACTTTAAAACAGCTAAGTGGTTTTAATGGAAGGTTCTTATAACAGGAAGTCTGATGAAGAACAACGAAATCATCAAAGAAAATTTCAGGGCTCATTTTTTCCTAATGGACGCATAAATTCGAATATTGTAATTTGGAATTCCGAACTAAAGAAATAGTAACAATCTTCATCAAAAATTTTCATACACGAAATTTAAGTAACGTCGATCAATCATTTTGATATTCTAATCAAGTTTTTTTTCATTTTCGTAGTCAGATTTTTCGCGTGTTTGATTCCTTCGTGTTCTCGATATCGTGAGTCGTTTTTTTTGGTATTCATACGGGCTTTTCGCGTCTCGGAACCTAGTTTTTTTACTTTATCATCCGTGATAACAATCGGAACGTGAGCTGCCTGGCGTGCACGATTTCGCTTTGGAATCACATTCTCGCCTCGGTTTTCTTACCCGGGAGCGACAGATAGCACGTTGTCGCGGAGGCGAGCTATCGCAAATTACATTTCGAGTGTATAACAATCCCTCGCACTAATACCAGCAAATCTGAGCGACGTATGTAGGTCCAAAAGTAATTTTCCATTTCCGATCCTCGAATTCTTCACGTTGAATTGTTCCGAGGCAGATTTGGAATTCCTGAACTGATTGTGAGCTCGTTCGAGCGAAAGTTTTTCGTGCATTCATAAATTTGAGAATTGGTATGTGCCAGTATTTTTGATGCGAAGATGATTTCTGCATTGAGTTTTTTTTTGCCGAAAATTCTTATTGAATTGGTGCAATTTTTGTATGATTGTCTTAATTTTATTGAAATTTTGTTGAGGAATATTTGAAGAAAATAAGTCAAAGTTATTACAAATGGACAGATTCTTTATTTTGGATTTGAGGATTTAATGTGATTTTTGGGAATGAATAACTTTGGAAATACAATTTTCGAGGAATAAAGATATTTTGTAGAATTAGTAAAAGTTTCACTATTAGGGAAAACAACATTTCTTTATGAATTATGAAAATACTAATACTGGAAAATCGTACTCTTTGAATTGTACTTTTTTTCGTGTTTATTTCATATATTCTCTGATTATTCAGATATTTCTATAGTTGGAAATTGAAATTTGATTAAGTATAAATGTAAAAAATGTAAAATAACTAGATGCGAGAAAATAAAAAATTCGAACTTTTAAATTTATATACCAAATTTTTTGAATTTGACACTAAAAAAACGAAAATTTTGATAACTTTTTACATACCTTGATTTTCAAAATAAAATACAGTTTTTAAAGATTTCTTCAAAAAGAAAGATTATTAATTTATTAAAAAAGTTTTTCCATACTTTTAAATGTACAGGATAAGACATTCATAATTTAAAAATATAGTGAATTCCATGTCTATTTCATGAAAGTTAAACGAAATTCAGAAATCTAAATTTCACTTACCCAAAAATAACAACAATCCTGCCTTATAAAGAATTTTTTCTTTAAAAGAATCCTATTTATAAATTTAAGTCTAGGATTATGAAGAAAATAAATATTTAAAAATTGTTATAATGCGATAAATAATGAAAAAATTTAAATCTACAAAAATTATGAAAATGTAAAAAACTTGAAATCCTCGAGCATCGAATTCTGGAAATCTACATAGAAATCCTTGAAAATATAGGACAATTCTTCGAATTATTCAAAGACTGAAAGAATACTAAAAGTGATAGAAATCAATGGGAGATTTAAAAAATAATCTCAATAAATACTTTAGATCTATCAAACTTTAAGTTTTAGGGTATCAAATTCTAAAAAAATGAATAAAGTATCTAAATCCACAAAAATACTATAAAGTTCTAGAAATACCAAAAACTATGAAAATATTTGAAATCTATGTAGATGTTTTTCCAGAAATCTATAAATATACCAAAAATTATTTCACATTTCATTTTTAATCTATATAACGATCCACAAAAATACTAGGAATAAAAAATTTCAGAAAATCCTTTCACATTTCATAACTACCAAAAAATATCAAAAGAACGAAAATTAACTTATACTTGCAATATATGTAGATATGATTTCCTTGACAATTTATAAAACTTCAAAATTTAAGGCATTAACTTATGAAAATTTATGCATAAATACATGAAAATACTAGAAAAAATTAGATTGTTTTAAAAAATAATTAGAAAATGGTTTAAAAAAATTTTAAGTAACTCTGAAAAAATACGAAAAATAATAAAAATACTGGATATCTGTGTTTAAAATACTGTTTCCTGAAAAATTCAAATACTTAAAATCTTAATAATTTTCAATTTACTAGCATCAGATTCTAAAATTTTTCAAAATTATTCTTAGAAGAACTGAAAATCTATGAAGATAGCAGAATATATAAGGAAATTTCATTAATAACAAAGAAAGAAAAAAAAAAAAAAAAGAAAACGAAAATTCCAAACATCTAATATGAATTACTTGAAATTTGTGTAAATATTACTTATTGAAATATATATAAAAATACCAAAATTCTTTGGAACTTTGATTCGTAGAGCATCAAATTCTAGAAATATATATAAATCTATAAAAATACCAGAAAATATTACAGAATTTTACAAAACCCAAAAACACTGAAAATCTAGAAATCTATTTTATAATGCTTTCTTCAAGATCTATAAAATTACTAATAATTGTATATAACTTTAGACTCTTGAGCATCAGATTCCAGAAATCTATGTAGAAATCCACAATAAAACCAAAAATCTTTCAAGTTCTATAAATACTAAAGAACTATAAAAAATAATAAATGGGTTATCACTGGGTAGTTATGTCAAATAAATGAAATTTCCTCGATTTCCCAGTCAATAATAAAATTATCCATTTACAAGAATTTGTAAATATTAGTCGTCTAAAAAAAGCGTACAAGTATAACTGTACACGTATAATTAAATGATATTATAAAATCATTCAATTATTAATTATTGATTGGGAAATCGAGAAAATTTAATTCAATTATAAAAAATACTAAATGTGTTGAAAATAAAAAAGTTTCAATCCCAGTGACTTCCAAATCATAAAAATCTGTTTTTATTATCAAACCACGTCCAAAAAAAAATAAAAAAAATGGAAAATGTGGAACTCTGGTTCCTATTACTTATATGCATAATTAAAAAATTCCCAGTATTCGAAAAAATTAAAAAATCACACCCTTGAAACCCAATTGTCCAAGACTAAAAATCCCAAGAAAAAGAAATTTTCCCTGTAAACCCACCAAAAACCAATTTCCGCCTCCATTACTGGCCAGAACCCCCCAAAACCCAGCATCATCCTGTCACCATATCTCCAACAAACGTTTCCCAAAACGTTCGCCAAGCTTTTCCAAAACGTTTCGCTACTAAGTGGAGTTGTTATGGCACTTGTCCAAATACCCGGAGCAGACGCCAGAGATAAACCGCGCATGCAAATCCGATGAGTTTTCCACAATTTTCTCCCATAAAACGTCACGTAGCGCGTGCTCATTTCGCAACAACTGCGCAATTAAATCTCGCCGGCATCCTCAAATTACACTGTTTTCGCAGTATACAAAATAATTAACTCGGGCTCCAGCTGTCGCTGATTCCGTTGTTCGCCATAAAAATAATTAGCCCTCGTTCGCAACGTGCTCTCGCTTATGATAAATTCCATTTCACGTTGCGCTCCTGCAAGTGACAGCTATCCCTTCGGCTTCCGTCATATCCCGTTCTAAGTACAATCGCGAGCTTTTGTACGGTCAGATATCGGCTTTTACATACATGGCATTTTCAGTCGCCGACCGCGTTTGTATTCCGTTCCATGAAAATGTGTATCCACGTCGATGGCTTCATTTTTCTCTCGGCCTTATCGGATAATAGCTTTGTCGATCGCTGACATTTTCGATTGCGTTGTCCATTTCGTCCATTTCGCTCTCTTTCCGCCAGTCGCACACCATCTAGACAGTTTGTTGAAGGAATGTAACTACTCTAATGGATTAGTTTTTTGAAGAGGGAAGGTGAACGGGGGATATTTTTTCGAAAGGTTTTTGACGGTGCGTGGAAATGAGTTTTGCATATCTGGATTCTTGATGTTTGGGATGTTGATGGGTTGTGAAAATGTAGGAAAATGTCGCGGGTTTTTGGGAATTTGAGGGGGTTTGAAATTGTGGTTTATTGAAATGGAAATATCAAAGAACTATGCTGTCAGAAATTTCTCTGTTGAATGAAGGAGATTGTGTCTGAAGCAGATTTCCGAAACTGTCTATGAAAATAATAAACCTTCTATGAAATCGAATTGTTGATTTAATGTAGAATAGACATTAAAATCATTCTAACTTTAAAAGATTTCTCAATGAAAATGTATATTAAAACTTCTTTGAATTAAAGTAGATTTCGACATGATGCATTTGCTTCAGAGCAGAGTTCTCTTAGTTAATAAACAGCTGTTTTATTTTTAAAAAAATGGTATAATGAAAATTTTTGCACATTCAAAAAAAGATCTATGTTTATTCGTGAACTATGGGAATTACTAATGGAAAAAGGGTCTTGTGGAAATGCAAGGAAAGGCATAGTATTATTAGCAAAAAAGTATATAAAATAATTGTAAAGATATTTAATTGATAATTGATTAGTAATTCGCAGAGTACATTACAAATTAAGGGAATTTATTGTGAGGGTAATAAATACAGTTCCATGAGAAAATTATTTCGATACATGAATGCATTCAGGTGTATAAAAATTTAATCGCAGTACGACCTGATAAGTATTGAGTTTATACAATTATATAACATAATTATAAATATTATTATTTTTCAAAGAATTATATATTTTTCATCTAATATTACATGTTCTCTTTAAATCGTATTCAAAATGTCAAAGACACGTTCATGCACTGTAAAAAAATAATAGCGATTTTTTCATACTTACGTACAGAAATTTTCCTATATTGTATGGTAATTTTAAGAATATGCATAAAAATTATATAAATGAATGAGGATAATCCTGTATATGTATGAGAATTTCATAAAAAAGTACGGAAAATCTCGGGTTTTTGTATAATGTATAGAAATTTGTTTACAGCGTGGTGAAGGTATAAATTACAATGCATGAGAAAACTAGATTAGTAAACTAATTGAAATGTGAAAAAAGTAATTGGTTTGGCAAAAAATATTAGTAAACTTTATCAATAATTGGTGTAAGTTGATGTGAGCTTACGTGTAATTTTTGGTCTGACTATTGCTAGGTAATACTACTAGCTTAATTGCTACCGTTTTTTTAAGTAGCTTCAGCAAGCATGGCTTTTACAAAGTCTCAGGGATAGTAATTAGTACATTAGATTAAATATTCGTCATATCAAGCTCAACATAAAAAATTTGTAAATAAATTAGTCTTACCATTGCAAGCTAGCACAATAATATTTGTAATTTTTGATTATAAAGAAATTACAGAAGCTAGTATAAAAAATTACTATGCAGGCTGTAAAATTACTATTATTAATAGTGAGATGATATATTTTCTGTTTTAATAATGAAAAAAAGTGATTTAAACAAAAAAAGAGCAGAATTAACGTTTAAAGCAGTTAGACACATAATTTTTATTTACTTAACTGACTACTTGAATTGTAGGATCAACAAAATTATTTACATAGTTCGAACACGGAAATGAATCTTTGGTCTCAGCAATCATTCATTTAGTAAATGGATAACCTAAAGTTTTGGATATGACAAACAAAATTTTGCTTATCACAACTAAAGTTTTCATTATGATAAAAAAATATGAAATTTTCATCGTGCAAATTACGGTTGACATGATTTAAATTTCGGTTAGAAAATCTAAAATGTGTCGGTTTGTCCTTATTTTACTAAATGATTTGGTTGCCTTAACCAAATATTTCTCTACTTGGATAGTCAACTTTGAAAATAATCTTCAAAAACTCGAAAGTTTTACTATCAAAAAAAATTGCATCTAGTTTTTAAATTTTTCTGTTATGTGCAGTTTTTTTCCTGAATTAGAATTTATTCATAAATATTTTTTTTATTCGATTTTGATATTGTGAAATAAAAGTTTTACCCTTTACCCTAGATTTTTTTAAAATTTAAACCTTACTTTTAAAAATTGAATTTTCAATTTTAAGCATTTATTTTTCATTTACTAGTGTAGGGAAAACAAAAAGTGAAATTTTGATGATTATTACGGATAAGATGAAGTTTTACTCTAAAATTTTAATGGTATGAAAGAATGTCTTTAAAAACTATCCAAAAAAAGGTTTTATTTGAAAAATACAATAGCTTTTGGACAGTTAAAAACTATTAGAAGAAATACATATAAAATACAGATTATTTTTAGGACACTCTTATTTACATAAAACGTTTTTAACTATATTGCGTATATAGATGCTTCAACAAATATGATTTACAGATTATCATAATTATTAATGAAATTCGAGTAATCTGGTTCCAATTCAAGATACAATAAAAAAAGTATCGCAATTTCTTCAACTTTTTAAAGGATGTGTTAGAATTAAGTGGTGAATAATAATTTCAAATCATTTTCAATTCTTGGTTATTCCCCTAAATTCAAGAAGCTTCTGAAAAAACATAAAAATTGCTTCAATCTCTCAAAAATTTCTAAATATTCTGACGCAATGAAAAAGTTTTGAAAATCATCTCATAGTGTAAGATGCTCCCTAAATATTTTCAAAGTTCCAAATAACCCTGGTGAAGCAAATAACTTAACCGAAAATTCTTGATGTAAAATACCGGTAACATTTTAAAAATGTTCAAAAGCTCTCCTTGATTTTCTGAAATTTCCATTATTTCCCCAAACTTTTGAAACTCCTCAAAAGTGAAATAAATGCAGATCTCACAAGCAATTTTCAGGAACCACAATAGATCATTGTTACTCGCAAAATAAAATAAAGAAACATTCAAAATTGTTCGAAACAATATCTGATTCAAGGATCTCCACGCCTGTTAAAAGAAAATAATACATTTTTACGTTTCATGGTGGAAAAATCGCGAAAGCTTTCAGCCCTCTAAAACCCGCCGGGGTCGTAAAATATGCATCGAAAATAATGAGCATCTACCAGCTTAACGAGAATGTATATTCATCGGGTAATAACAATGCAGGCTACAAACTCGTCGCCGATACATTCGATATGGAAGCGTGTAATTGCGCGTACGTGTGTACATAGGTAATACAAGGCGAGTGATCCCGTCAACGGCGGCGTGATCTAATGCCGATGAAAAATCGCAGTCTCGCTTGGCTAATGCATATTTCATGGGGTTTTGCGAGGAATTGAAAATCCTTAGCCGTCTTCCCCCGAGGCGACTCGCGAAACTAGATTGTTTCGTCTCGGAATCTCGGGATTTTCCTCACTGAAAAAATTTCCTGAATATTTTAGGGATTTCCCTTTGAAAATCGCGGCGTCGATTCTTCGAATTTTCAAAGGTTCTTTGGACCTTTTGAATTTCAGGTTAATCATACACAGGCCTGTGAACAGAAATCTATATTTGGAGCGGGGTGTGGGGGGGGGGGGGGGTTCGACATTTATGTTGTACTTGTAGAATAACATGCAATTGAAATTGATTTGGTTTGACAGTACGTCCATTCATTGTGATGTAGATAATAAATGTTGATCAATTAGGTAAAAAAATCAATTAATTAATCGATAAATAATCAAATATATAAGGCAATACCAAAACGTCCTTCGTTTTCAGCAACTTCTACTTTACATATTGAATCTTTGTTATGTTTTCAACATATTTAAATAAGCAACTCAATAATTACAGATCCACAATTGCGAAAAACACGTTTATTACTTCTTTTTCACATTTAGATGTATAACGAATGCATGATAAATAAAAAAAAAAAAAAAACTTTTTATTACTACACTATACGAATATTTTATAATCTAAAGGGTTATACACCTTTTTTGAGGATGGTTTGGATTATTTTTTAATGTGTATAGCATATAATTTTATTACATGGAAGTTATATTATTGTGATAGAATATTGTCAACTTTATTATACAAACATTATATGATGAAAAAAATATCAACAAATGGTGAAGTTACGGCCCTTTCCCAACTTTTTTTTAGGCTTGCAGTGACTGCGATGCAAACACAATTAGTCAACCGATATTATAATATCCAAAAACGTTGCATTTTTTAGTGTAACGATTACGTAACGCGTTACATTAATTAACAAGTAACGATAACAGGAAAGAGTTGCTTTTTTTTTGGTGCGAGTAACGAAAATTGTGTTATTCATTTCACATCTATCTCATTAAGTTTTTATAACGATTTGTAACTTTTTAAGAAATTTTTTGAAACTTCAGTATAACTGATTTTTTACTCCCTTATTTTCAAGTAATAATTGTATAATTTTATAAGTTTAGATGAAACAGAGTTATATTAGTAATTTATATACAAATATCGACAAAGAGTATGATGGTTTTTCACTTTTTTTAAGAAATTTTTACAATTCTAGCAATAAATCTCAGAAATCTGCATATAAAAACATGAAAATACTGGAAACCTTAGTTCTTAAAATCTATAGCAGGATCTCTAAAATCTATAGATTATGCTAGAGAAACTTACGTAATTTTATGAATACTGAAAAAAAAATGGAATACGAAAAATACTATATATTATTAATTTTTTTTTGAAAAGCTATTAGATTCTTCGAAAATTTCTGTAATTCCAGAAATCAAGAAATTCTGATTTCTCGAGCATTGAATTCTATTAATATGTGTATAAAAATTATAAAAATACTAGAAAAATGTTCAAATTTTATAAATCTGTTAAAAATTCAAAAAATATTGAGGACACTCTAAATCTATAAAGAAACTGTTTTCTGCATAATCGATCAAATTACTGCAAATGTTTCTAACTTTCAATACTAGAAAATCTAATTCTTGACATTCAAAGCGATATCTCTGAAAAAACCTTAAAATTTTCCAACATTTTATAAATACTATAAAATACGAAAAAAAAAAAAAAATACAAGTATAGAAAAATACAAGTATATCTATGGAATATTAAAAATCTATACAACTTTCAAAACAAGAGCATTGAATTACAGAAATTTATACAGAACTATACAATATAACTGAACAATCCTTCAAATCGTAGAAAAACTGATGAAATACGAAGGATACTGAAAGAAATATGAATCTATTGAGACACCTGTTTTCTGGAAAATTCTTTTGGAACTTGCATAATTTATTGAACTTCACATTTTAAAGTTCGAAGTTTTCAAAATCTATGTATAAAAATGTATATCGAAACGCTTAAAGTATATAAAAATACTAGAAAATCCTGCTACATTTTATGCATCCTAAAAAATACGAATAGTTTCAGAAATACTGAACAATCCTTCAAATCGTAGAAAAACTGAAGAAATACGAAAAATACCAGAAGAAATAAATATCTACCGAGACACTGTTTTCTGAAAAAACCTTTGAATACGTAAAATTCAATAAACTCCAAGTTTTATAGTTCGAAATTCTCGGAATCTATAACAATATAAATGAAAATGTTAGAAATATATAAAAATTCTAGAAAATCCTGTAACATTTTATACATCTTGAAAAATACGAATAGTCTCAGAAATACTAAACATTCCTTTAAATCGTAGAAGATATATACGAAAAATACCAAAAAAAAAAACGAAAATATATCCAGACGCTGTTTTCTGAAAAATATCATGCAATGCAAGATATCAAAATTCATATCGAAACGTAAAAACTAATAATAGAAGCATTTCATCGAAATCGTTTGAAAGCTCTTGTTGGGGGGAGGCGGGGGGTTCCTAACCCCTAAACCCCCTCCCCCGTCCGTACAGGCTTGATCATACATTTTATTAAAATTTCTGTAGCAGATATTTGCAATTCAGAGATTACTGAGAAAAGGAAAATAACGACTTTGTTTATAAAGAAACATCAGAAAACAAGTTTTTCAGACCTATCATACCCTTGTAAATTATTCACTGTGTAAAATCGTTTTTGATCGGATTAAGTCTGGGAAACTTATGAAAACTTGGATTAATGTGAGCTTCCCTTTTTCGTATATGCGGACCATTAAAATTCCAGAAACTGAATATCGTTAAATATTGAACTTCCACTCAAGAATCAAAGATAACTCAGACATGTGAATAAGCAAACATGTAGATTATAAAGTCGATATTTTTTATTAAGTTTTGTCGTCGGGCAAAAGCATGAAAATAGAATTTTCCAGAAATTATTGATAGCGAATTTGATGAAAACTGTACTTCGTCCTAATAGAATTTTATTTTCAATCATTCAGGTAATTCAGATTGGGTCTTTTTTTGAGTAAAAGTTTTTTTCTTGATAAATGAATTAAATTTTCCTGACATGAAAAAACGGAGAAAATCGCTAGCATACTTTTATCTCCCTTTTCGGTTCAAGAGCACGAAACCATTGACCTGAAAATTGGAGATTGTTCTCGGCTGAAACGTTGTTTCATAAGAAACAGTTGGGGGGAGCTCTTGAAACAAAAGTGGGCTCGTGGAATGAAACGCTTTTACGAAAATGCGCATCACTTCTGGTCGCCGCTAATGCAACAAGTTTGCTACTCGTTTTCGGCTCTTTTGTTCAATTGGATTACAGCCAATAGAGCGAAATTGGCCGATAGTCGGCGCTTATACGAATCCTGTTTGAACGCAGAGCACATTTGAATGATAAACATCCTTGTTTTCCTTTGTGGATCGCGAAATTACGTTTTTTGTTTAAGTTGACGCAAGAAAAAAAAGCCTGGAAAATTCAGGGTTTTACAGGGACTTTACGAATGGAGGCTTGTATATATTTATATTTTTATTCATATATTATTTATATGCCTATTTTTCCATGCTTGTGAGCATCAAATTCTAGAAATACATACAAGATTGCATAAAAGTACTATAAAATCGTACAAAATTAATTGAGTGCTGAAAAATACGAAAAAACAGCAAGAAACATATATACAAATAATAACTTTATTCTGATGTAATATACAAAGTGAAAATTTACATTTCTACCTCCCGCAAGATTAACAAAATAAATCTGTCGCAGGCCTGACCTAAAACTACCTTGAATATAATATAGAAATTTAAAAACTTAAATTTAATACCTTAAATTTAATATAGATACAAAAAATATATTAAGGTAAAATTTTTTGGATAATACATTTATTCATGTAGAACTCTGAATTCTAGAGAATATCGTTCTAAAACTTAATGTAGGAATCCATAAAAAGATGAGATGAAAAATTTTTTATAACAATTACAGCATTAGAATATAGAAATTTTATAAGAGTCAAAAAAATATGAAAAACACTAAAATGACAAGGATTTTTCGAAACACGAGAAATCTGTGAAAAAAACTGTGTTCTGACAAATCATTAAAAATTCTTAGAACTTATGTCTACAACTTTTAAACTAAGAGCATAGAATTTTTGAAATTTGCATGGTAATCCATGAAAATATTTAGAAATCCTAAATAATAGAAAAATACTACAAAATCTCATGAATGCTGAAAAATATGAAGAAGCGTAAAAATAAGAATAATCTTTAAAATGTGATAAATGCCCACTGATAGAATTTTCTCAAAAAATTATGGGGATTATAAAAATCTATAAAATTTTGAATCATAAAGCATCCATTTCTGAAAATATACATAGCAATCCATTATCGTAAAACTGGGAAATTCTATACAATTTAGTAATATTGAAAAAATATGAAATGAACTAAAAGTTTTAGAAACATGTGGAATGATTGGAATATTTTAGAACACTGTTTTCTACAAAATATATTGAAATACCCAAAATCTCTAAAATTTAAGATTCTAGGATATATCTACAAGTCTAGAAATTTGCATAGCAATACATAAAAATATTTAGAAATATTAAATACTAAAAAATACTACGAAATCTCATTAACACAAAAAAATGTGAAGAAGACTTTTAATGATAAGAATCTCTATAAAACTAAATAATAATCTCTAAAATGCTATAATTTTATACAGATACGTTTTTCTCAAAAAGTTATGGGAATAATAAAAATCTATAAAACTTCAAAGCCTAAAGCACTCATTTCTAAAAATTAATCTAGAAATCAATCAAAAAACAACTTACTGGAAAATTCTATACAATTTAGAATTGTTGTAAAAATACGAAATGAAATGACCTAAAAGATTGAGAAATCTATGAAATGCTGAAATTTTATGAAGATACTGTTTTTTCTGAAAAATCTGTCGAAATACTCAAAATCTCTGAAATTCTAAGGTTTCATGATTCAAGAAATCTGCATTGAAATTAGAAAATACTAAATATCTATAGAGAACTTCAAAAATTCTACTGAATCTAAAAGATGGGCAAAAATATGAAAAATAGTAAAAATAATAGAAATCGATATGAAAATTGATAATCCATGAAGATATAATTTCCTTAGATAACAATAAAATTACTGAATAGTTATAGAACCTTGTATCCTTAAACATCGAATTCAAGGTATTCTATCTTAAAATTCCAGAAAGACCTTAATATAAAAATACTTAAAAATACGATAGTTACAAAAGCACTGCAAAACTATTATATATCAATTATTTTCAAAAATAACGTTCCTTAGAAAATTCATTAAAATACTGAAAATTTATTACTTTTTGAATTCTAGATCATCGAATTCTCAAAACTTACATAGCAATCTATAAAAATGCTAGAAATATATTGAAACAACAGGATTCTTTTAAAAGTGCTATAAATTTTATGACATGTATGTACGAAAAATTCTAAAAATACTTTTAACAGTTAATAACATGGCTTAAAAATGGAGGCCAAGTTATGAAATTCCTTAAATGTATTTGGATATTTTTTTCTCAAAAATCTATGGAGATACAACAAATCTATGAATACTTAAATCCTAGTAGACCATCGAATTCTAAAAATCAATGTAGACAAGTACTACAAATACTAAATAATTCTTTAAATGGTATAAATACCGAAAAAAGAAGTATTGAAAAGACAATAGAAATGAGAAAATGTTTTATATGGAAAGTGATGAATCGGTCTCTGAGTTGTTACGATGCTAGAATAAACATTTATTGATAAATTAAAAGAAATATTTAACATTTGAGTTTTCCCCTCCAGGAAAAATTTCGTTGCGACGGCCCTGAGGTCTTATCATTGTACGATTTCAGAGTTGTTTCACGTATTGAATTTTGAGCCAGCCTAACATTACTTCAATCCTTGAAATTTTCACGATGAAACAATTTTCCAATATTTTATGGACTATAAATATGTTCAATGCAAAAAAAATTTTTTCAATTAACAAACATTGGCACTATTTTTAATACTTTCTGTCAGTTTCTCTGACTCAGAAAATTATAGCGTCAATATAACTGAACCAGAATTTGTTTCTATCGATTTTACTAGATGTATTCTATTCAATACTTTAATCAAAAAGTAAATAATCATACGAAAATATTATCTGGTGCGAACTGAATCCAAGCAATGTTGTGTAAAAAAGAATCAGAAAAGTATCGCAAAAATATAACTGAAGCAGAATCTTGTTCTGTCTATTTCACCAAATGTATTTCATCAAATACTTTAGTCAAAAAGTGAATAATTCAATAAAAATATTATACAGGACAAACTGAATCCAAACAATGGTGTGTAAAAAAGATTCCTGAAATAAAATATCAAAAATTGGCATTCAAAAACTTAAAAAAATGTATTCTTTTTTTTATAAAAAGATTTGAAACATTGATAGCTAAAAAACAAACAAAACTTTTTTCATTTTCCAGGCGAAACTTCGCGTGATGGTAGAGGAGAACGTAGCGACCGGGGCCCGTCTCGACGGTGAACTGGAGAGGGCTCGTGGTGATTGCGCAAGTCTCAGGGGCGAACTGCGCGACGTCCGGGGCTCCCTCGTCCCGAACAACAACGTCTCCAACAGCAATGGCAGCAGCAGCGCCAGCAGCACCACCAGCAGCACCAACAACCACGCCAACACTTCCGCCCCCACAGCGACCCTGTCCTCCACTTCCAGCAACAGCAGCAATAGCAGCAACGCCAATCCAGGGACGGACGAAAAGTCGCACCAGGACGATGCCAAGAGGCACAGCACTGGGAGCAGTCCTGTGGACAAGAGAAGTTCGCCTAGTGAAAAATCCTTAAGTCCTGTCGACAAAAAGGACACGAGTCCTGTTGGGGACATAAGATCGAGTCCTGTAGGTGAGTTTAGGGGCGTAGATAGTGGGAATGTGGTCCTGGTGTTTTTATACACCTTACCGACTGGGACCTGCTTTACTGACAGTAACTTATTTTACCTACGCGGCCAACTTCAGGGCTTTTTAGAACCGTGTTAGGTCTGATACTTTTCTATGTTTCGGGGAAACGTTTTTGAAGATATTTTAAAATGTTTGATTTCTTGGTTCGGCCCTGGTTGCATCTTAAGATTATCGTTTCGTCATGATTTGACTGAATTTTTAAAAAAAATTTTTGATACGTTTTTGCTTAGATAGTATGACGAAGAGAGAATATATACATTGTCGATTTTGATGGTACTGGATTGGGTTACAATGCCAAATATTGCGATTGTAGAGCGTTTCAATAGACTGTAAGTGAGTTCAGGGGCGTAGATAGTCGGGAAAAATAGTGGGAATGGGGCCCTGGTGTTTTTATATACCTTACCGGCTGGGACCTGCTTTATCGACAGTAACTTATATTACCTACACGGCCAACTTCAGGGCTTTTTAGAACCGTATTAGGTCTGATACTTTTCTGTGTTTCGGGGAAATGTTTTTGAAGATATTTTAAAATGTCAGATTTCTTGGTTAGGCCCTGGTTGCATCTTAAGATTATCGTTTCGTCATGATTTGACTGAATTTTAAAAAAAAATTTTTATACGTTTTTGCTTAGATAGTATGACGAAGAGAAAATATATTCATTGTCGATTTTGATAGTGCTGGATTGAGTTACAATGCCAAATGTTGCGATTGTAGAGCGCTTCAATAGACACTCTTTTTCAGTATCTCGAGGGCACTTCACAAAAGTGGAAACGCGAATACAATGCGGAGTAGGGAACAAATTAAGTTTTCTTTCTGGTACTTTGGGGTATGAAAATTACTCCGAAAGAGGACTTTTCTTCTGTTTCTTGAAAAATTCGAGTCTTTTTGAAGTAGTGGATGAGAAATACGTTGAGTTCTGTGTGTTTGAGAGTTTCTTAAATGAATTTCATAAAACTGTTGAGAATACTTGGAAATTTTCTGATGTTTTTGATTGTAAGAAGTAGCTTGTTGATGCAGAATTTTTAAAATATCGATGGAATCGTTTGGATGTTGGTGTACATCTGACGAAAGCTAAAGTAAGGGATTTATGCAGTGGCGCAAAAATTGTGAGGAATTTCGAAATTTACTTAACGTAGGTATGATTTCGCTTTTAGATTTGAAGATTTCCAAAAAATAGTCTTTCTTCGTTGATATTTGTTATCATTCTTTTGAAAAATACCAAGTCTTTTTCGTTTAGAGATTTTACAATCAACTTTGGTAAAATTATTAAGACGACTCGGAACATACAGTAGTGCAAGAAAGACGAAAGAAGAAAGTCTTCCGAGTCGTCTTAATTTGATTATTTAAATTTTCTTAAAGGGAATAAAATTTTTTAAGGTAATCGAAAATGGTTTAATCATAATATATCTTTCTTTCATTAGTAGGGATTGATTTTTGAAGAACAAAATTTTAGAGCTTGATAACTTTTCAACATTTTTTAATTATCGTGAAAAAAAAATCAAAAATTTCTAGACTTGAAAGTTTGAATACTGCTCGGGGTTTTGATTTCGTTTATTATAACAAATTTTTTTCACATTTCTTCTGAAATGTATAATACTTCTGAATTCATCAGATTATTATTGTTTGAGAAAAAAATTACAGTAATTATATAGTGATATTGGATAATAATAGCTCTTGAAATTCGTTTGTAGTGGTTTATAACGAACAAATGTTGCTTAAAAAAAAAGTTAAAAACTTACAGAATATCATTTGATTTTTTTCACGACTACCAAAGGAATTTCGAAAATATTTTGAACTCTAACATTTTTTTTCAGAAAGAAAACTCTGATAGTATACTTACGAATTAAAACAAAAATTTGCAATCATTTTTGGTAAAATCATGAAATTTGAAGAAAATATACCATAAAAATAAATTTTGGAAATGATACTTTTACTTCAAAAAATTGCGATTTCCAAACAACGAATTTAGGGTAATGAAGATTTGTACTGAATTTCGTTTATTCAACAAACTTTTAAAAAAATGAAAAAAAAGAAAAAAATGATACTGATACAGTATTAAAACATTCAGGTAAAAAATTTTCTCATTTTATTGTGAAAATTACGATTCCAAGATAATTATGTATTTTCAAAAAATGCAGCTTCACATTTTTCCAATAAAATAGAACTTGCTCTAAAGAATAAAATAAAAAATGATCAAAATTAGGCAATTTTTAGTATAATAATTTAATTATTATTGTAAATTAATATGTGGCATGAAAGAAAATCATCTTTTCAGCCGATATTTGAAATACAACTGAAATTCAAGTGAAAATAAAAAAACATTAATTTCAATAAAGATACTTTCAAAAATTGTTACAAAAAAAAAGAGACAAGCTGAATTACCCGGACGATTTGAGATGAAACGACCCCATAGTATATCATGTACTTCACTATATCACAAAATACGGTAGGATTTTGCTGTCGGTTTGAACAAACAAATATACTTTTACATTTTACGTATGTACGATTAAATATTACAACAATAAATAATAATAATATACTTGTTATACTGAGCTATCATATATTTATACTGAAATAATAATGATAGAATAAAATAATCATGTTATCATTATAATTGTATTAAATCATATTGTCTTTACATATAATACAGTATATTCATATATTCATAATCTGTAAATCAATGTTATTATCATCACAATTATAATAATAATTCTTAAATTATTATTCCCTTAGTAATTTTGAACCTTATAACAAATTTATAAGAAACTGAAATTTCTCATAAGAATGTATTTGATAAAATCTTATGAGACTTCATAAAATGTTTTCGATCAAGTTTTTACATAAAATTTCAGTTTCTTATAGGGTTTTTATAAGGTCACCTTAAAAGAATTTTCAATTTCTTATAAAATTTATATAAGGTGCACCTTATAAGAAATAGTATTCTTATAAGAAATTTCATTTTCTTATAAGGTTTTTATTGGGATCAAGATTACTATAGTAAGTAGAATTATTATCAGTAAATCATATAAATTCGGTAGATACTTTACAATCATAATTTTAGTAATTAATTCAACGACGGCAAAATCCTACCGTATTTTCTGATATAGTAAAGTACATGATATACTATGGGGTCGTTTCATGTCAAATCCTCCGGGTAATTAAGCTTGTCTCTTTTTTTTGTTACAATTTTTGAAAGTATCCCTATTGAAATTAATGTTTTTTTCTTTTCGCTTGAATTTCACTTGTTTCGTCGTAAAGAATTTTTCAAATATTAGCTGAAAAGATGATTTTCTTTCATGCCAAGTATTAATTCATAATAATAATTCGATTATTATGCTAAAAATTGTCTAATTTTGGTCATTTTTTATTTCGTTTTGTAGATCAATTCTATTTTATTGAAAAATTCCAAACTTCATTTTTTGAAAATACATAAGTATCTTGGAATCGTGATTAATCGAATAAGAATTGACACATGCCTCTTTTCAATTCATGTTGATAGACAAAAGGAACGGTTCGCCATGCCAATCGCCGACGGACAAAATTCGAAAGCCCCTCGCCCCGGGCTTGGAAAAGACCCGGAACACCGGGGGAAGTCTGGACTCGCGCCCCGGTAGTGCGAGCCCGGATCGGGGGACGTCGAATAACCGGGTGAGCATCTCGAGCCGCGAGAGATTGCGCATCTCCACGAGCCGCACCAAGGACTCGGGCACCGGCAACTTCGAGCGGGACAAAGACTTGGTGGACGGGGACACGCGCCCCGACGAGGACAACGAACCCCCCGGGCCTGCCCCCGGCAGCAGGCCCTCGTCCCCGGCAAAGTGCCTCGGTGAGTCCTTCAATTATAGAGCTAGAAACTTCTGAGGGTACAGACTGCACTCTCGCAGTTTGAATTGGTGAAAAACTACTAATTATTAGTAGAATTTCACTAACTGAAAAAGTGAAAAGGGAGCAACTAAAATTCTGATAGAAATTTACTGATTAAATTAGTGATATAGCTTACTGATAAAATTAGTAACATTTGACTAAAGAAAAAAGTGGGTGATCATCTGAACTATAACTCTAACTTGAATAACTAAACTGTAACTATATAAACTACTAATTAATAGTAGAATTTCACCAATTGAAAAAGTCAAAAGGGAGCAACTGAAATTCTGATAAAAATTTACTAATTAAATTAGTGATATAGCTTACTGATAAAATAAGTAACATTTGATTGTAGAAAAAAGTGAATAACTATATAAACTATAGCTATAACCTAATTAACTAAAGTTTAACTATATAAACTATTAAGTAATAGTAGAATTTCACTAGTTAAAAAAGTGAAAAGGGAGCAACTAAATTTTGAGTGAAAATCTACTAATTGAATTAGTGATAAAGCTCACTGATAAAATTAGTAACATTTGACTGAAGAACAAAGTGGATGACTATCTGAACTATAACTATAACTTAAATAACTAAACTATAACTATATAAACTACTAATTAATAGTAGAATTTCACTAGTTGAAAAAGTCAAAAGGGAGCAACTGAAATTCTGATAAAATTTACTAATTAAATTAGTGATATAGCTTACTGATAAAATTAGTAACATTTGACTGAAGAAAAAAGTCGATGACTATCTGAACTATAACTATAACTTAAATAACTAAAGTATAACTATATAAAATATTAAGTAATAGTAGAATTTCACTAGTTAAAAAAGTGGGAAGGGAGCAACGAGATTTTTAGTAAAAATCTACTAATTTAATTAGTGATAAAGCTTACTGATAAAATTAATAACATTTGGCTGAAGAAAAAAGTAAATAACTATCCTAAATATAACTATTACCTACTTAACTAAAGTATAACTATATAAACTATTAAGTATATAATAGTAGAATTTCACTAGTTAAAAAAGTGGAAAGGGAGCAACTAGATTATTAGTAAAAATCTACTAATTAAATTAGTGATAAAGCTTACTGATAAAATTAATAACATTTGACTGAAGAAAAAAGTAAATAACAATCCTAAATATGAATATTACCTAATTAACTAAATTATCACTATATAAACTACTAATTTTTAGTAGAATTACTCTAGTAAAAAAAGTGAAAAGGGAGCAACTAAAGTTTTAGTAAAGATCTACTTATTGAATTAGTGATATAGCTTATTGATAAAATTAGTAACATTTGACTGAAGAAAAAAGTGAATAACTATATAAACTATTACTATAACCAAATTTACTAAACTATAACTATGTATAAACTACTAATTATTGGTAGAATTTGACTAGTTGAAAAAGTAAAAAGGAAGCAACCGAAATTTTAATAAAAATTTACTAATCGAATTATTTATATAGCTTACTGATGAAATTAGTAATAATTGACTGAAAAAAAAAGTGATAAGAATAGAAGTCTTAGAATTTCATAAGGAATATTGGTTTTTTTTTTTTTTTTTGGCGCTGGGAGTTTAACACACCCTGTATACTAACATGTATACAGAATGTAATGAATAGTTTTAAATATCTTATATTCTGATATTTCATTGAAATTTATGCTGATTTCAGTTAAATGTAATGAATTTTATTAAACAATTAATCTGTTGCAAATTTATTTACGTAAACGTATTATTCATAATAACCATTAAAGTTGTCGTTTGAATTTTATAAATGTTATAAGACTTTCATAGAATGATAATTTTGTTACATGCAATGTACTTGTATATATAGCCCTTTGGATTTCATATACATACTGATCAAGCATCTCAATTTAATTCCTGCTGATTCTAGATTCTAGTAAAATGTAATGGCTTTTATCAAACAGTCTTCAAACTTTTTAAAAAGATGTATTGTTTTAAATACTTATATAAGTGTTGCTTGGATTTCTTTCACGTTTTAGGATTTTCGTAAGTAGATAATTTTTTTAAAGTGTAGTACACTTGTACATATAGAATGAAATAATTTTGTTAAAGATTCGATATACTGATTGGGCATTTCAACGAAATTTCTACTGCTTTTAATAAAAAGAAATGAGTCTAAATGGACATGTTCATTCATTCCAGATTATTGTAATTATTTATTTATATCAATAAGACGTTCATTTAAAAAAAATTTAATGCAATTTATTAACAACAACGGAAATTTCTTTAATCTATGAACATTTAATAAGATTCTAGATGTTAACTAAAATTTCCAAAAGCATCCAGAAACTCTAAACAAGAAAATATTTTTTTATTTCATAAAATTTCAAAGATATGTATATGTATATTACAGAATTTTTGTAGTTTTACAGAATTTTGGAAATTTTTACAGCCTATAGAATTTATTACTTTTTTTTGATACTCTACAAATTTTACGAATTTCGTAGAAGTATTATCTTTGAATGTTGATTGTTTTTTTAATTTTTTGAAATTTTTGAAATTTAGAATATAACACGTACTATTCTTCAAAATTTCCAAATTTTTTAGAAATTTGTGCAACTTAAGAGATTTTTCGTTGATTTAAACACTTTTCGAGTTTTTCAGATTTTTCATAAAAATGAAAAAAAAAAAAAAAAACATGATCATGCATATTCAGAGAAATATGTTAATAAACATAATCTTCAATATTCATGAGCGTTTTATGAAATTCGTATAATTTTCGAATTTTATGAAATTATTGATAATCATGAAAATTTGCAATACCTTTCAATTTTTAAAATATTTTTAATTTCGAACACGATACAAGCTATCCACAACTTTCCAAATTTAGGTAAAATTTATCAAACTCATTGAGGTTTTCTGAAGTTTTTTTTTCGGTTTTTTTCAAGTTTTTAAGATTTTCATAAAAAAATGATAAATCATTTGAATGCATGTTTCGAAGATACATAATGACGAGTACAGCCTACAGAAATTACACTGTGTAAAATTTCAGAAATTTTTTTCAATTTTATAAAATTATCTATAATCTTGGAAATTTTTAACTGTCGGTTTTTCTACATTATTTTCAAATTTGAAACTCATTACGAACTATTTAGAACAATCTCAATTTTATAAATATTTGTCCATATCGTTAAGGTTTTTTGTAATTTCATAATACTTTTCCAGTTTATCAGATTTTTTTTCATTAAAAAATGAATAACATGCACTTTCGAAGGTGTATGGTAATGGCAATAATCTACAAAATTTATGAAAATTGTCTGAAACTATAAGAATTCTTTAAACTTCCTGGAATTATTTTTTTATTTTTCAAATATTCTAAATTTCAAACATAATAATCAACGATTAAAAACTTCCTTCATGTTATGAAATTCTTATGAATCCTCTGATTTTTCGCAATCATTTGGGGCCAACTAAATTCAAGAATAAAACTAACATCAAGAATTAAACAATTGTCTCCTTCAATATCACAGTCATTTCTTTATTTTTCTTTCCTTCATTTTTCCCAAGTTTTCGTCCCTCAAGTTCAGGTCCTCATCAGAGTGTTGTATTTAGTTAACTATTAAAAAAATGAAATTCTTTCAATTCTTGTATATGTTACAGTAATATACATATATCATGTCACTGATCACGAAGACGTCATATCTAATGTATGTATATTAATATAACATACAAAAATTGAAAAAATATCACGCTTATAACAGTTAACTAGAGACAATACTCTGATGAGGACCCAGAATCTAGGGTTGAAGCTAGGGAAAAATGACGAAAAGAAAAAGTAAAGAAACATTACATTGAAGAAGACGTTTCTCTAATTCTTGACTTTTCCTGTCTCCAAATGATTCAAAAAAATATGAAGAATAGCAAAAAAACAATCATTGATAATGATATTAAATATCAAATCCAGTTTGGTAATAAACATTTCTTTTTATCTATTTCAAGGCATCACCGGAGAACCCATAGTAGCTTCACGAATCTCCAACTTGCATTCCGGAAACAGCCACGTGGAACTAGCCGGTAATCGTCGTCTGCGTTTGGAAAATGAAAGACTCATCGCTGAAGTCGCAAGATTGAGGCGGTTGCTCTTGAGCAGCGCATCTAGGACCGACGTAGGTGGCGATGAAGTCGCCCTGGAAGACGAAGCGCGCTTTGTGGCCCTGGAGATGGAGCTGCAGCATGCCAGGGAGGCGCTGCAAGCGCTCAAAGCTGACAGGAAACGCCTCAAGGCTGAGAAATTCGACCTTCTCAACCAGATGAAGGCCCTGTACGGCACCCTGGAGGACAAGGAACGCGAACTCCGGGACTTTATTCGAAATTACGAACAGGTGAGTGCCTTTGAGGAATTTTGGTGTACTGCATGAAGTTGGTGTTTGGAATGGGGAATCTGAAGTTCTTTCTGATGTAAAATGTATTTGGACAATCTCAAACGTCAGATTTGGCGTTGGAACAATAGTCAGAATTGTTTTTGACGTCAGATCTTACGTTATGTATGAGGTAAAATTTGATGCCAGATGTCTGGCAAATGTCTGATGTCAGACTTGATGTCAGGTCAGATTTTTTTCTGACTTCAGATCTGACGTTATATTTATAGCAACATTTTTATTTGACGTCAGATCTTGAATCATATCTGAGATAAGATTTTGTCAGATTTTGGCCAATGTTTGACGTCGGATCTATGGTCAGAATTTTTGACGTCAGGTGTTAGATTTAATGGCCAATGTCTGATGTCAGACTTGAAGTCGGATCTATGTTCAGATTTTTCTCTGGCTTCAGATCTATAGTCAGATTTTTTCTGACGTAAGATTATACGTTACATATGAGGTAAGATTTGATGCCAGATTCTTGGCCAATGCCTTATGTCAGATCTACGAACAGATTTTTTATGGCGTCAGATTTACGTCAGATTTTAAGTTAGAACTTAAGTTAACTCACGTCATATTTCAGATGAGTTTCTATGTCAGATTTTTGACTAATGTCTGACTTCAGATCTATAGACAGATTTTTTTAACGTTAGATTTTATGGTCAGATTTGTATCTGATGTCAGATCCCTCTATATACACGAGGTAAAGTTTGATGTCAGATTTTTTTCCGGTGTCAGATCTTACATCAGATTTGACGTTAAAACTATAGTAAGACTTTTTCTAACGTCAGATCCTACATTATATTCAAGGTAAATTTTGATGTCAGATTTTTGGCCAATGACAGGCATCAGATCTGACGTCAGTTTTACGTCGGATCAGATTTCAGTAGAGTCCCGAAATCCTATTGTGTATAATTTATAACTCCTATTTCCTAAAATTAAAAAGGCTGGAAATACATTTTACATTCTTCAACTCTGGCAGTTGCATAAATGGATCTGAATTTATTAATGAATCTGAATTCTTACATTCTTTATTCACCAATATTAGATTCTAAAACTCAATGCTCAAGGGTTTCAAACTTGATTATCCTTCGTCACCGAAGAAGTTATTCTGGGTATCAGAGAAGTAGAACTATCTATTCTAAAATCAGGGATTCGAGCATTTTTAATTCGAAAATGTAGGAATCTATGCTGATATATTCTAGGATCTAAGAGTTTGAATTTTTTGTTTCTATGAAGATTTTCAATTTTTGAATTTCACCTAAAATGATTCAAAATTCCATGGATTTATATTCTAGAATTTATAGTTCCAGAACACTATCTTGTTGAATTTGAAACTCCTGTTTTTGATATTATGAAATTCTAGAATTTTAATTAAACATTTATTAGCTCTAGAAATTTTGTAGAAATTAGGATCTTTCAACTCTGTACTTTACAACACACATTTTTAGAATTTGATACCCTAGGATTCAAAATTCAATCATCCTACAGTATCGAATTTAAAACTCTAGGAATCAGAATCGTAAAAATATAAATTGTAGAATGTAAAATGCCAGAATTCGGAACTTGAAAATTGAAAAACCTGCTAGAACGTTTAATTCTGCATTTTCGTATTCAATATCAACAAATTCAAGATTCTATATTTTCGAGTGACGATTTAAGGATTTCATATTTTGAGTTCGAATATATGATGGAATTCAGATTTCCTGAAATAAATATTCTGGAATCTTAAATTCTGCATTGTGTATATTGCATAATTAAAAATTTTAGAATTACACGTTTTAAAGCTTAGAATTTTAGAATTCAATATCGGAAAGTCAGAATTTTGTAAATTTTTATTTTGACATTTCGGTTGCCCTTATTCTTTATAATGAATTTCATAATTTTGAAATGAAGCTTCTCCAATGAACAATGATTTATGAACGATAGATTATAAAAAAGAAGACATCGAAAAAATTTTGCATTTATGCGTTCGAAGTATTAAAAAAAATTATTCTTTGTTTAATATTTCTAATACATATTGAGCCATAGTAGACTGTTCAATGATGACAAAAAAAAAATGAAAAACGAGAAAAAATATAAAGTTTCAATCATAATTGCATTTTTAATATTTGATACTCTAGGTTTTTTAATTTTATGGTCTAATAATAATATTGAATTAAAAACTCCAAGTATCAAAAACATAAAAATCAGCATCGTAGAAAATAAAATGCTATAATATAGAACTCGAAAACTTAAAATTCTAAAATTCTCTGTTTAAGAATGCTTAATTCTATATTAACGGTAAAATTTTTGTTGGGTATCTAATTCCAAATTTGAATATCTCGAAATTTCAATCATGGAATGAAGATTTTCTGGAATCTATATTCAGGGATTTTAAATCCTGCATAATGTATTTTTACTTTAAATTCTAGAAAAAACATTCAAAAGTTTAGATTTTTGTGTCAAGAAATCAATAGCTATAGAATTCTTATTTGTGAAAATTCATCATTTTCTAATTTAGATTCTCAATTTGATGATAATACATTATTGACTTACGATAAAATAAGAAGACTAGGAAAATTTTGCAATTTTACGTTTCTAATACTGAATAAAATCATACACTGTTTACATGCTCAGATAAATATAATTAGAATCATAAGTCAATTATTATATATTACCAAAAAAAGTTAAAAAAACTACAAAATGCATCTCTTCAATTAAAAATACACAATTTCATCCATTTGTTTCAGAGTGCTATTTAACTTTTAAAAATGGTGAAAATTCACTAATTTCATCACTTGAAAAAATCTTTAATTTACCTTGAACAAAATATGCAAGACTTTAATTCTCTCAAAAGTAAAAATCCATTTCCAAAGGAATTCTCATCGATACAGAATTGGAAAATCTTTTTTTCTTTGACTTACTACCAACACGAACGCGAATCGAAAATTGGAAAAGCTCAGAATAATAGCCTGTCCCGGAAAATTGCTGTCGCTGGAAAAATTCCGTTTTCCGGGACATGGAAAACCGCAGGGACTTATTTTTCCCTGGGAATCTTCATCGAATTTGTGTCACGAGTCCGGGAAAAGCGCCAACTCGGCGAGCCGAAGAGAAATGAAGAGCAGTTGACCCGCTCACCCATTTCCGCAAGTTCGGGCGCGAAAATCATGCCGGTTGTAAATCCCGGCACTGTTTTATCCCTCGTTAATCAGCACCAAAACGAATTCGTCGAGTGCGAAATCCCGAATGTCGTTTTCCTTCGTTGAAAAAAAAAGCGCAAAAAATTACCGCGCGAGCATAAAGGAGTTCGTGAATGCATGAATATTCCGGGATTTCCAATTTGCATGCGGAAAATTTTTCTTGTTCAACAAACTTGGAAACCGACAATATTCAATTTTTTTTTCAGAAGAATGAAATTGAAGAAACTTCCCGAAAAGTATAGTTTGCTACTCGTTGATTAGGTTTGACGCGATTTTCCGACTCGTTGCATAGTGTACTATTCTCTGCACTGTAATATTTTTATCATTTTTTTTTTTAGTGAAAACTGAATAAATGGAAAATTGATGAAAATTAGAAAAAATCCTGATAAGTTAAACAAATTTTCAAAAAATTAGGAAATTTTTACAAAGTTTATTGTATGTTTACCATGAAAAGACCTTGAAAAACTTAAAAACATTGAAAATTTTATTGATATTTGGATATCAATAATTCTATCAGATTTGACAAATTCGCTGAATTCCAGAAAATGTTCATGAGTTTTGTGAATTGTAATTATAATTATATCCTTTCAAAATATACACTATATATTTTTTTATTCCTTAATAAAAATCTGGGAATCTTAGCAAGTAATATAAAAAAACGAAAAATTCTAATAATTTTAGAGGAAGCTGAAACGTTCGTATTGTGTTAAATATTTTTGAAATTTTTAAAAACTGATACATTGAAGATTCCAAAGATTGTCGATAATCAAATAATAACGTTCGTTATCATATTTTTTCTGCATTATAATGCTATTTTATTGTTTAATAAAAATCTGGGAAATTTTAGTAATGAAAATATTACGAATAGTTACGACGAGTTAAACAAATTTTCGTAAAATTCAAAAATTCTCAAAATTGTTTACAGTATCGATGATTTTAAAGAATTCGAAACATTTTTTGAGTTTAAGAAAATGTTCCTTAATTTTGTAGAGTGTGTTCATCATTATATTATTCCTTTACAATTGACATGATTGAGTGATTTTTTTTAGTAGCAATCAGAGAAAATTACCAAGCATCGACAAATTGCAATAAATCATAATAATTTACAGAAATTTTCATGAAATTCGAAAAGTTTTGAATAGTTTGCAGTGTGCTCGAAACTTTGAAAATCTATAAAAAAACATTAATTTCAATATTTCTGTAAAATTGACGAAAATCGTAAAATTTTATTATGGTTCATTAGTTTTTATAGATCGTTTTCTTTATATTTCTTCGATATATGCATATCATTTTTTTATTTTTAAATCAATATCTGGAAAACTTGAAAAGTATAAAAAAAAATCAAGAAAAATCTGAATGAGTTTGACAAATTTTCATGAAATTTGGAAATTTTCAAATGGTTACTTATTTTGATATTCGATGTTTTAAAATTTCGAAAAATCAAAAAACTTCAGAAATTCTAAAGATTGCCAAAAGTTCGGAAAAATCTGCAAATTTGTAGAATTTTAGTAACGCTCAGAAATTTCGAAAGTTGTGCCCATTTTAATATTTTTTTTAAACATTAATTATGTTTATCTCCATTTTATAATACTATTTTGAAAAACTTGAAAAGCATTGCAAAATAACGCAAAATGTCATATTTTGACTAATTTTTTATAAAATTCGAAATATTCCAGTGATTTCTATTATATTCAAAGGATTGAAAATTTCGGAAAATAAGTAAACATTGAAGTTTCGAAATATGGTAACGCATTTAGAAAATTCGAAAAATTACTAGATTTTCACAAAAAGTTGATAAATTTTGTAGATTTTGTTCACTGTCCTATTTTTCTGAAATATAAATGATTGTGTTATTCCTTTCCAAAAAATTTATACTAAAAAATTGCAAGAGTATTGAAAAATCACAAAAAATTGTATTAAGTTCAAAAAATTCACATTAAATATTCAAGGCTATAAACTGTTTGTATTGCATGAAAATTTTCAAAGATTTGGAAAAATTGAAAAAGATAATAAATTAAGATGATAGTCTAAATTTCTAAAAAACTAAATAAATTTGTATAATTTCCAAACATGTTCATTAATTCTACACATAATCGAAAATTTTGAAAATTTCGCAAAATTCCAGATATTGTCCAGTATCTATAGAATTTTTTGAATCCAAAAAATGTTCAGTCGTACAAAGGTTCTCGATGATTTTGAAAATTTTAATAAAAATCTCGAACATCAGAGAACGTTGATAAATTTCGTAAATTGTGAGAAGTTTTGATGATTGGATAATACTACCTTACTGAAAATTTCCACTTAGTTTTCCAATGGGAAAAATAACTGGAAGAATGATCGTTTATACAATTGGTTTGTTCAATTGAATACCTACTTGAAAATATATTTTGATTCGTCCTATAAGAAAATTTTTTTCAAGAAAACTCACGTCACAAAGACAAATAATTTTCCATTTAAAAATCTAATTACGTTTCCATCCGGAAAACTAATTACATTTGTGGCGTGAGTTTTCTTATAGAAAATTTTCTAATGTGACGAACTAAATTGGAAAACCAATAGGAAATTTTCAAAGGTAATACACTTTTTAAATTGATGCATTTTCACGTGGATATTTTCGGATATTTCACCCATCCAAAATTTTCCAAATAGGTACTGCTCCCCGTCATCTCACATTTTCTGCCTCCCCTGCTATTTCCCTTTTTACCCAGGATTCAAGGTTGCCTCGAATTTATCACAGTATTTTCCAAGATGAGACGAACGTCAGTTTGCACGATCTCAAAAGTCTCTTCATTTTTTTCGTCATCCGTTCCAGGCATATGATAATGTTTGACGCGTTTTCTTCATAAACCATCGGCTTGTCAGCCCGTATCACGGTTAATGTTAACTGTATATGAAAGCTTGTCACAAGCGTCTAGAATAATCTAACTCAAGCCTTGACAAATGACGTAGTCGCTTTTCCGTGAACCAAGTTTTTGATTGAAATCAGAGCCGAAAAACGAAACAATTTAAACTGGAACACGCCTGATTAATTAAAAGCCATTAATAGAAAATTGGTCTCAAAAATAAATTATTCGTCGTATGAATTTTTGATAAATACATCGTTTTCTCGAATATAACTACCAAGCGTCAGGAAAATGATAATTTTTTTCTCTAAGTTGCGAAATTAGGATTTCATGGATTATATAAAGGTTTATTATTAAAAAACATTGAAAGTAATTTCAAAAAATCATTCAAAAACTCATCAAGATCATCAATTATATGCAATAAATCGAAGATATGCATTTTTATCCTATTTTTGCACGTTCATGTCCCAGCTTGCATGCATTAATTCAGACTTAAGCTCAAAAAGTAGCCTCTGGTGACGGTGTTGTTGGGAGTTACTGCCCGGACGTGGGTCTCGTTGACCTTTGCTTTCAGCGGATGCGTGAAAACGAGGCAACTTTGGGTCGTCTTCAGCAGCAAGGAAGCGGATTGCCCTCGGAAGAACGCGAAAGGGAAAGAGAAAGAGAACGTTGGAGCCTCCTAAGAGCAGCTAGGGACGAGGCTGATCGAAGTTTGAGCCTCGCAGCAAGTCTGGCAGACAAAGAAGCAGCTTTAGCCCACGCACGTGCTACCATCAAAGAGGTTAGAGTCATACAAATTTACGGAACTCAACTTCTTTCATGGATCATTCAAAATAGTTCAACATGTATCGATGTTTTTTTTCTGGTGCAAGTTTTTTTCATGGTTCTGCACAAGGGTGAAGAATATTTTTGCATGAATATAAATTATAAATGGTACAAATAGAAATAATAGAAAAAGGGATGCATAAAATAGATAGTGACATATCATGAAAATGAGTAAAAAATCATCAAAATTTTACTGTCTGAATTCTAGGGGACGTATGGTTTAAATATAAGTTCTTTAAGCTGGATTAATTTCGGAATACTTATTTCCACTAATTCAGATATTACAACAATCCTGGACAGGAGAAACATAATTTTAATTTCAAATGCTTGGCGAGGATCACGTGGAATTTGAATATGTGTAAAATTACTCTTACTTAGGGAATTCGAAAAATGAGAATCTACGAAAATTCAAAAAAACTAAAAAACCATAAATCTTGGAACATCAAGTTTTAGAATTATACATAGAAATCTGTAAAAATATTAGCAAATCCTCTGAATTGTACATACACTGAAAAAATACTGAAGGTGAAAGAAATCTATGAAGGTACTGTTTTCTGAAAAATTTCGATTAATACTGAAAACCTATAAATTTCGAATTCCAGGGCATCAAATTCTAAAAAACGTATAAACAATGTATAGAAACAATACATAGATATTTCAAAAATGAAAATTGCTATTACATCTTATAAATGGATAAAAAAAAAAAAAATACAAACATATGAAATTCTTAAAATGTAAGTAGTTGTAATTTTCCCAGAAATCTATGAGAATGCTGAAAATCTATTAAGATTTGAATTTTACAAAGCATCGAACTTTGGAAATTTGTGAAACGATTCTCGAAAATACTAGAAATCCAAATACTCGAAAATCTTCCAAAATTTTATAAATAGTACTAAACAAATGGAAGAAATACTGGAAATCTTTTATTTCTCCAAAACCATGTAAATATATTTATCTCATTTATATAAAATCAGGCGTAAAACAATGTTTACAGAATATACAATATATCCCCACAAAAATAGCATAACTATTTGACGGTGGGCCCGACGTACATTTACAAAATATATAATATAATGTTCTCAAAATTTGAAAAACTTTGAACTCTGGAGCATAAAATTCTGGGAATCTACATAGAAATGTATAAAAATACCAGGGAACTCTTTGAATTGTATAAATTCTAAAGAGATACAAAAAATCAATATGAGTAATAAAAGTAACATTTAGTAATATTAAAATATACATAATTTAAGTAAAAAAAACACATGCACTATAGCTATCTATAGAAATGCTAAAAATCCATGAAAATACTAGAAAACACTGGAAAATCTTATAAATACTGGAAAAAATTAAGATATATCATAATTTTATAAAATACTTAAAATATATGTAGATGTAATTTTTCGAAATATCTATGAAAATACTGAAAATCTATCAACATTTAAATTCAAGAGCATCGAATTCTAAAAATATTTTTTCAAAAATAGCAGAAAATTATAGAAATATTTGAAAATCTTTCGCAATTTCAATAACTAATAAATAAATTTAATAAATACTGGAAATCTTTTAATCCTCAAAAACCATGTAGGTATAGTTTTCTCAAAAATTTAAAAAAATTTTAATTCTGGAACATGTTTTTCTAGAAATCTACAAATAAATCTATAGTTATACAAAATAAATCTTCAAAGTGTATAAATTATAAAAACACGAAAAAAAAAAACAAACCATATCAGTATCTAGTAGGTATATAGTAGGTTATAATTAATAACATAGTAATATATAATTTATATAAAAAAAGATGTACAATAGCGATCTATGAAAATACTATAAATCTATGAAAATACTAGAAAACACTGGAAAATCACAAAAGAAAGGAGATACAACAAATGTGTAAAATACTAAAAATCTATGTGAGATGTGATTTTCCGGACAATCTATGAAAATACTGAAAATCTGTCTCAATTCAATCCTGAAGCATCAAATTCTAGAAATCTATAGAGCGTTCAATGTAGATACTAAAAATTTACAAAACTACCACGGAATGTAGCACTACAAAATTTTATGAATAACATCAAATACGAAAATGTTGAAAATTTATGCAATACCTAAAATCCCTGTGTTGATACTATGTTCTCTCAAATCTGTTACGTAATATTCAAAATTTTTATAACAACAATTGTTATTGTTAGAGCATCTAATTCCATAAATCCATACTTTCTCAACCCAAATAAGTGGAATCCCGCTGACAAACAGTGAAAAAGTTGCCACTGAAAATCAGTGAAATGTAAGAGAAAGGAAAAAAAAACCAACCAGAAACTAAGAAATCCACTGATGTATCAGTGGGAAAGGAGTGAATCAGAGGAATTCCACTGTTTTGGATATAGAGAGTAACAATATCAGACAACCAATTGAATTGTGTAAATACTGAAGAAATACGAAAAAAAAAACTGAACATAGTATTTTGAAAATTTGTAACTTCAGTGACATAAAAATCACATAAATCAAATTCCTTCAAAATAAATACGGTATATATGTATTTTAGGTCATTCTTCCGAAAATAACTTAACCTCAAAAAAAATTTGTTCGGGTTATTCAAATTATAAGTTCCTAAAGAGCTGCACCTAACCCAAAAAACAATCCGAGAAATAAGGTGTTCACTTTGTAAAATGATTATTTTAATGTTTTCAGGTTAGGTGCAGCTCTTTAGGAACTTACGATTTGGATAACCCAAACAAATTTTTTTGAGGTTAGGTCATTTTTGGAAGAATGACCTAAAATACGTAAATACTCACTCTTGTAATAACCAAATCTTCAAAGATAAAAAAAGATGTAATCCTGAATAAAATACATTTTCCCAACCCCCCCCCCCCCTCCATGCAAAATTTCTATTCCCAGCGCCCCAGATTTTGCAATATATTCATCCATTGACAAACTTACATTGCAAATTTCCACTCTAGCTCCAACGCCAACTAGCGGAACGTGGCGGAAACGTATGTCTAAGCGACCAAGAATCTCTAATTTCCTTTCCTCGAGGAAGCGTGAACGGCGCCGCGACGCCGGGCGCCGGCAGCAGCAGTGGCGCCCTCAACTCCCATTTGGGAGTCCCTCCATCTTTGTGCTCCACGGACTTGGGGGTGGTCAATTCGAGCGTCGGCGTCGCCGGCACGACCTCTGGTGGTCAAGCTGGTGACAGAGGGAGCTGCAGTGCGGACAGTGGCGTCCGTGGCTCGAGCGACCGCGAAAGTGGCGGCGCCACCAGCGTTGGTGGGAATCTGTCCGACTCCACTACTGACGGTATTGAAAAAACTCATCTTTTTCTACTACTTAACAATATTATAACTGTTTTTTGAATCCTGGGCGAATGGTTTCCGAGTTATAAATAAAACAATTAGAAATATGATCTGGGATTTATGATTGATAATTAAGATTGTTCATTGACTGGAGTGGGAACGATCTCGTTTTAAATTATGAAAAATGCCAGGGTTTGGAAAGTTACTTAAAAAAATGTAACGCGTTACGTTACCGTTACTTGAAAAGAGATAGTAACTCGTTATCGTTACTACTGAAAAAAGGAACGTTGCTTTACTTCCACGTTACTTTTTGGAATGAATTGGATGTAAATAACAAGACATCGAAAAACTAAGGATAAAAGAAACACTATCAACATACTCATGCTTTGTTCTATTCTGGAAACCGTTTATTTCAGATATGAAAAAATGGTTTCAGACGAAAATAGATTAGACGTATTTAATTTATTTTCGAGTTTCAACAAAACGTTTTGCTAATTTTTTTATGTGAGAAAAATTATCAAGTATTGGGTTATCTTTACTTTTTGACCCTGAGGAAAAAATCAGTTGGCTTGTTTAAGTTTTTATATTTTTTTCAACTTGGAAAAATTTCTGAGTATGACATTTCATTCAATGTTAGTCGCAGGGGACCATTTAAAAATTTGATAGATTTTTGAGAGAATCTTTTCTACCCAGATTTTCAGAATTTTTGACGCTTTTTGTATTTTTTAGCATATATAAAATGTTGCAAGATTTTCTAGTATTTTTATAAATTTATACTATTTTTCTGTACATTGATGATATATAGATTTCGAGTATTTCATGCTCTATAAATCCAAAGTCCATTAAATTATGTGTATTTGAGAGGATTTTTCAGTAAATAGTGTCAATGAAGATTTTTATTTCTTTTGATTTGTGAGGCACTTTTATACAGTTCGAAGGATTGCAATATTTCTGAAACTATTCGTATTTTCCAGGATAATAGAATGCTGCAGAATTTAATAGTATTTTTACGTACTTTCAGTATTTTTTTTTTTTTTTTAATTATTATATATTTCAAGAACTTTGAGCTCAAGAATTCAAACGCAATGGAGCTTTTTCGTGTTTTAGAGGATTTTTCAGAAAACAGTGTCTCGATAGATCAAGGATCGTTCATTATTTTTATACATAATACGTTGTTGTGTAAATTTCTGGAATTCGATAAATTTTTAATGTTTCATATGTATATTTACACGTTTTGTTCTTTCTACTACGTACTTTCTTCCTGTATTTTCAAGTATTTATAGAAAGGTGTAGGATTTTGTGGTTTTTTTTTTTCAAATATATCTCTTTGAATTTCCAAAATAAGATTTCCTAGAATTGTAAGTTTGAAATTTGCGAAGTTTTTTGATATATTTTGCAGAAAACAGTTTGAGCCCTAAATATTTTTTTTAATTTCACTGTACCTTTACGATTTGAAACATTTTCAAGTATTTTTACAGACTTCTATACACATATAGTTTTACAATTCAATGCTCGAGAAATTGAACTTTGGAGATTTCTGGAATCGCATAAATTTTTGAAGGATCTTATAATGTGAAACTAATTGAAATCTAGTATTTTTTGTATTTTTTTTGTATTCATTGTAGATATTAAAGATCCTGCTCTAGGTTTTGAGATCTACAGATTTTTAGTATTTTTATATATTTTCATGCGAATTTCTAAAATTTAACGCTTCAAATTGTAAAAGAAAAAGAAGCATATATTCTCCGTCGATATTTGTACACAAATCACTAATATTCCACACTATTGAATTAAAAATTATAAATATAGAATTTTCCATTCAAAAATGAGGAAGTTAAAATTTACTTATATCTCAGTTTTAGAATATTCCTCAAAAAGTTTTAAATTGTTCTTGAAACTTAATGAGACTGATAAAAGTAACGTGAAATAACAGAATTTTCGTTACTCGTTACCGAAAAAAAGTGACTCGTTCCCGTTATCGTTACTTGTTAATTAATGTAACGCGTTACGTTATCGTTACCGTAAAAAATGTAACGTTTTAGAGTAACGCATTACAAGTAACGTGTTACTTCCAAACCCTGAAAAATGCAACATAAAGAACTGCGGATTTCCATAGGGGAACTTTGAAATCCGGAAAAATTGGTTTTGGGGTACTCGAGTTTCGGGTCCGCCGGAAAATTGAATATTTCGACGTGTATTTCGTACAGGGACGCCGACAATAGCTGTCGAAGGAAGTGCTCTTGATGCGGACAGCGTTTCCGTGGTTTCTTCAATTGCCCCAGCTCACTTGTACCAATGTAAGTTTAAGAGTGATCGGTTTACGTCGTCTATTTCTTTGTTTCTCCTCCTTTTTTCGTTCCTATTTCTTGGGAATTTGATTGGCGTTGATAAAGAGACTTGGTTCCCGAATTTTGAGTCAGAAAGTTGGACAGTCAGAAGGTGTTACATTGAAAAAATGGTGTCGTTTTCGCAACCATACAAATGGGATAGGAATTTGACAGCTAATATCGATAGTATCTACACCCAAAAGTACTATTACGAAGGGATTTTGCTAGGTTAGTCCGAATTAGAAAGTTATAAACAATTTAATTTTATTTTGCTGAACTAGCCTATTTCGACCTGTTTTGAGAGGGAAAAGTAAAATATGCGTTTTTGACATCGCGCAATTTTCATTACTGAAAAATTTGTTCATATTGTTTATAAACAATCTGAGTGTTCTTGAAATTTTCAATATCACATTATTTAGTAGAAAAATGAGTGATTTTATTGACGACATATTTCGCGAGGTTTGGAAATTCGTTCATATTTTATGCATTTTCATTTTCAACACAAACTCAAATTTTTCTACATACTTATAGTGAAAATTTAGAAAATTAATAATTTTTGAATGAATGGTGAAATTCGACACGAGTCATAGATTTGTTCCAAACTTATTAACATTTGTATTCTTTTCAAAATTCGATAAAGGACATACTTAAGAGTCGTTTTACACAAACATAAAAAGACACATTTGAGAAAAAAAAAAAACAGTAAAAATTATTTCAAATTTTGAAAATCATAGACTCACCACACGAGATTAAATGCGGCCTGGAATGAGAAAAGAGACTTGAGAACCAAAATCTTTTAGGCACAGTATTTGACCCAAGGACATTAGGAAGGTCCCTTTTCTCGTTGCAGGTCATATATACAAATTTACATCCTGTTACATTAGACATATTTTAATTACATGTGATGAAAATATTATCAATTATGTTTTTTAGCCGAGTACAGTTTATTCCAATAAATGAAAATGAAACTCCATTTTTCTTCTGTACACTCTAAAAAGTAAAGAAAAAATTGAAAATACACTTAGATGGAGAAAATATAATCTTGAAAGTAATGTTTACATTAATTATAAATTCCAATATTATTTGCATTACAAAACAATGCGCTCAAAGAAATTTCCGTTTAGGCATGAAACGGAAAAAATTTCAAAGCCATCTCCTTTCAAAATGAAACGGTCACCCTTTCACTGCAAAACAGTCGATGTTTGAAAGTAAAAGGGCCAATCGACAATGAAAGGGAATTTCTTTCATTTCGAAATGGAAAATTTTGAAACGCAATTCCTTTCAACTGTTCGCGGGAGTTTACTAAGTGAAAAATTAAAAATTATTATTTCAAAATCCCTATTTTTGAATGGAAAATTCAATATTAATAATTTTTATTGGAACAATTGTTTAATTCAATATCCACTTTGAACTTGAAACTTTCATTTGATTCAATGATGGCCACAAGAAAATATTCGCAAATTTAATAGATTTCTGAGAAAATCTTTATACCTACCCAGATTTTCAGAATTTTCGGTTTTTTTTTGTGTTTTTCAGTACGTACAAAATGTTGCAGGATTTTATAGTATTTTTATAAATTTGTACTATTTTTCTGTACATTGATATATAGATTTCAAAAATTTTTATGCTCTGGAACTCAAAGTTCATTAAATTATTTGTAATTAAGAGGATTTTTTAGCAAATAGTGTCTATGAAGATTTATATTCCCTTTAATTTTTTTTATACTTTTCCAATTTTTCTACGATTTGAAAAATGATTCAGTATTTTTGAAACTGTTCGTATTTTTCAGGATGATAGAATGTTGCAGAATTTCCTAGTATTTTTACATAATATCAGTATTTTTATAATATAAATTGATAAATACATATCAAGAATGTCAAACTCTAGAATTTGAACATAATGAAATTTTTCGTGTTTTACAAGATTTTTCAGAAAACACTGACTCGATAGATTTTTACTTATTCCAGTTTTTTTCGTATTTCTTCAGTTTTTCTGTGATTTCAAGGATCGTTCATTATTTTTATATAATGCCGTATGAATGTCTAGAATTCGAAAGATTTTCAATCTTTTATATATTTACACGTGTTTTTCATTACGTATTTTCTTTCTATATTTCTAAGTATTTATAGAATGCTGTGGAATTTTAGAGTTTTTTTTAAAGATATCTCTTTAAATTTCTAGAATGAGATAAAAATGAAAGTTCGAAATCGATTTTGCAGAAAACAGTTTCTTTATAAATAAAGTTCCCTCAATATTTTTTGTATTTTTCACAGAGTTTTGTGATTAGAAAAGTTTCCTTATATTTTCATAGATTTCTATAAACTATATTTTCAGGATTGAAAGCTGAAAAAATTAAAGTTTCTTGATTCCTAGAATCACATAAATTTTTGAAGAATTACATAACGTGAAACCAATGAAAATCTAGAATTTCAAGTATTTTTCGTCAGAAAGTTTGTGAACTACAAAAAAATATGAAAATTTGAGCAAGCTGATTGGTTTTTTTTTTCAGGGTGAAAATGTACGGATTAACATTTTTTATCATATCTGAAATAAACACTTTCTATAGAACAAAACCATGAGTACATTGATATTGTTTTTTTCAGCCTTAGTTTTTCGATGTCTTGTTATTTACATTTAATTTATTCCAAAAAGTAACAAGTTACTACTTCTTTACAAGTAACGCTAACGTAACGAATCATGTACTTTTTTCACCTTGGTAACGATAAAGTAACGCGTTACATTTTTTCAAGTAACTTTCCAAACCCCGGTTGCAACAACGACATTATTTTTTCTGTGTTCTGTTCTTTTGGTCATTTGAACATTTTGAATCCAAAAAGTACCTTTCTATTTGTCAAAAAATAATATCTGAAGAATCACAGCTGAATTCTCTTGTCAAAATTGAAATAGAAGACTCTCAAACTCATTTTCCAAACAAAAAATTGCATAGTTGAGAACTATATACCATCAAAAATAACCCAAATATTTATCACAAATGAGAAACATGTATATGTCTGTGTTGTGTTCGTGTCGTCCTTGCATATGCCCAAACAAAAAACTGGAAAAAGCGCGAACCCAATGATAAGAAGATGAAGCATGAGCATGCTCACGATAATTGGCAGGTGCGGGGCTTCAATTACACCCAAGGAATACCTGGGAAAACGCGTACAAATTAATGTGCTCGATGTTCTTTATGTTGCATTCGCCCTGAAATAACACGATTCCGCGGCGAAAATCCTCGATGAAAAATGAAACGATGAGACTTTTGATTGCTCCTTGTCGATAAATGGGAAATTTTATGGGCCTTGGTTTGTCTGTTTGTTTTGCAATGTCGCGAGCAGCAACGACGCCGAAAGATTGCAGCCCGACGTTGTCGCCCTTGAATGCGTTTTCAAGGTCAATGGATAACTCGTCGTTATCGCGATCGGTCGAGCAACTGTCGAGTCCTTTGGAATCCGAACCGAAGAGGAACAAGCAGCCCTTGCCCGCGGTTCCGCCAGCTGCGCATTCGAGATCCTCGGCTACGCGTGGTGGCACGTGGGGATCCATTTCGAGGTTAGTTTTCCATGAATTTTTAACATATTTAAGGAAATTTGGGAATTTTTGAACATACAAAACTTTGTGACATACTTTTCATGATCCTTTATACGTTATTCCAATGTTTGTACGAAGATTTCGGCACGAGTCGAAGGATGGTGCTTGCATAATCTACTATTTAGAAGTCTGCAAAGAGGGTAGATGTTAGGGATATGGGTGATATGTATTGATGCGCCTAGGATATTGATGTTTCTTTACGATGGATCAGAATTTTTGTACCGATATATTACACAGATGATAATCGCTATATCGATATTTTCGTGTATTACGACAAATTAAAGCAGTGTTTTTTTATACCTTTTTTTTCAAAAATGAAACAGTTGTTGATTTAATAGGAAAAATCTTCTCTAAAAAAAATGAATCATGTATGTCGAAATCGACTTAAATTAAAGGAAGTTTTAATATACATTTTCATTGAGAAGTCATTTAAAGTTGAAATGATTTCAATATATGCTGTATATTAAATTAACTCCTCGATTTCGTAGAAGGTTTATTATTTTCATAGACAGTGTCTATTTTTTCATAGATTCATCCAAAACTCTAGTAGACAATTTAATAGACAGTATGGAAAATCTGCTTTGAAAACAATCTCTTGAACTTAATAGAGAAATTTTTGACAGGGTAGAAATAAAACACTTAGAGAGGTAAGAGCGCGAAAAGAAAAAGTCTTCCGAGTCGTCTTAAATAATATCGTAAGCTTTTTGTATGAATAAGAGTGACTTTTTCTTTAGATAAATTCATGCATTCAGAATTCCGGTCAGTGATTTCTTCTTACATCAATTTTGTTCTTCTTTTTTGAATTCTAAAACTTATAAAATAGGTATAATAGTTACATGGCCAATATGGAGGATTCAGGTGTATATCAGGTTCAAACATATAATTGCAGGAATGTTTGAAAGACCTTAAAATTCATTCATGTTATTTTAATGATTTTCTTCTTAGAAAATGAGTGTAGTTTGGAATAAATATTATGAATGTAATCTATACAAATTTTTGAAATAATTTATCAAAAAATGTATGAAATACTAGAAAAATATAAAGTAACTACTATATGAACAATAGATATGCCCAAAATATAAGAGATTTGAGATTCTTTAACATAAAGTTATAGAAATTTATTATTACAATCTATAAAATATTGAAAATCTTCAAATCTGCTGAAAAATATGATGAAATTCAGTAAATACAAATAAATACTAGAAATAACAGAAATTCTAATTAAAGTCATTTGAAAAACTATAGTTAGTCTGAGAAATAATCAAGTTTTAATTCGTGTAGACAATTGAATTTCAGAAATCTATTTAGAAGTGTATGAAAATACCAAAAAAATCAAATTTTGAATAAAGGATTACGAAACTAATACGAAAAACAACGTAAAATACTAAAAATAATATCATTTTTGTACAAACGCTCCATTATAAGTCCATAATAAATAATAAGTCGATCATCAAAGGAGCCAAATCAGCATTCAAGGGCAAGAACAACAATAAAATTTTTCCAAGCTTTCGGTCTATTTATTTGACCCTCTTCAGGAACTACAACATTTTTTTCAATTAAATATTAAACAATTTTTTTAACAATCAATTAGTTACTTACTATTTACATCTTGTCAAATTTACAATCAGCTATACTTCTTCATTAATTACATTATTAAGAGGTTTCTATGTCAATTTTTCTTTCTTCACAGTACTTAACCAACATTTTCGTACTTTAGTCAATATCAATTTTTAATAGATCTTTTCACGTCCGTATGACAACTCAATATGAAGAGTTCTGTAAAGTCGCGTCTATTTATAGGGAACGAATTGATAAGATTACACCACGTCCTCAAGAAATGTGCCATAAACCGAACTTACAAATTTTGTGTCCTCTTGTCTATTAATTGTATTCCTTGTTCTTTTTATAAAAGTCATTTCTGAACAAGATCTTTCTTTAAAATCAGTCTCTCTATCCAAAATTTCAACATTCCAATCAAAATCATGATCATTTCTAATTCTATGCTCTGTTAAAACTGAATCGTTACCTGTTAATTTTTTTATATCATTTTCGTGTTCTTTAACTCTAGTCTTTAAACATCTCTTAGTCTTAGTTTTAGACATCATAGTCTTAGTCTTAAACATCTCTTAGTACGAAAATGTTGGTTGAGTACTGTGAAGAAAGTAAAAATTGACATAGAAATCTCTTAATAATGTAATTAATGAAGAAGTATGGCTGATTGTAAATTTGACAAGATGTAAATAGTAAGTAACTAATTGATTGTTAAAAAAATTGTTTAAGATTTAATTGGAAAAATATTGTAGTTCCTGAAGAGAGTCGAATAAATAGAGCGAAAGCTTGGAAACATTTTATTGTTGTTCTTGCCCTTGAATGCTGATTTGGCTCCTATGATGATCGACTTATTATTGATTATAAAAATAATATCATTTCAAAAAATACTAATATATGCTGATTAAATTTTCTCAATAATCTATGAAGTATGTGGAAGCCAATAAAACTTTGATTCCTTGAGCATCGAATATCAGAAATGAATTTATCAATAAAATACCTACAAAAAAAATTGTCGAAATCGTATGAATCTTTCAAAAATACATTAAATACTTAAATTACTTAGGTAGTTATATACCTTTTTGGGCGGACGAATTGAGGATGGTTTGGAGTATATTTTAAAGTATGTAGCAATAATGTTATGACAAAAAAGTTATTATTTTTGTAATATGGTATTGTCCACTTGAAAAAAAAAACAAGTATTTGTTCATAAACAAAATATCAAAAATTGGCGGAGCTATGGCCCTTTCCTCGAAACAACTTTTTTTTTTGAAGAGGCTTGCGGTGACCACGATGCAAGTCAAACAGGTCAAGTTAAATTAGAAAATCAAAAAAATTTCATTAGTCTAGAAATATATCTAGTTCTTGAATGATTGAAAAAATTAATATTACGTTTTTTCTGTATGCAAGAACGTTTTCCCCGAGACTTCGATTTTTCGAGCTCTGAAAATTATATTAAAAAATTCTTTTCTGCAAAATAAAAACTTTTTTATAAATAAGCCATCGTTCAAAAACTAGATATATTTCTAGACTAATGAAATTTTTCGGATTTTTTGATTTCACTTGACTTGTTCGACTTGCATCGTGGTCACCGCGAGCCTCTTCAAAAAAAAAGTTGTTTTGGGGAAAGGGCCATAACTCCGTCAAATTTTGATATTTTTTTATGAACAAATACTTGTTTTTTTTTCAAGTGAACAATACACTACTAAAAAACTGTAACTTTTGTGACATATCATTATTGCTACATACCTTAAAAGTTACTCCAAACCATTCTCAATTTTCCGCACAAAAAGGTATGTAACTCCTTAATAAATACAAAAAAATACTAGGAATAACAAAAATGTAAAAAATTCTTGTAAATTCTGTTAAACTTCATATGAAAAACTATAGTTACCATTACAAATAATAAAGCTTTGATTCGTGTGGACAAATAAATTTCAGAAATATATTAAAAAATGTATGAAAATACCAAAAAATATCCAAATATTGAATAAAGTCTTACGAAAACAATACAAAAACAAATCGTAAAATACTTAAAGTATTATTATTTCATTAGATACGTAAAAATGCTGATTGAATTATTCAAAAATCTATAAAAAAAGTTTAACTTCATAAAACTTTCATTCCTTTAACATCGAGTTTCAGAAATGTATATAGAAATCAATAATATCCAAAAAAAAAGCTTTAAAATCGTACGAATCCTTAAAAAATACGCAAAAAACTAGGCAATCCTATTAAATTTATAATGATTACCAAAAAATGTCAAAATACTATAAATTTATGAAATACTCGATATCTAGAAAAACTCCAATAAATAATTATAAGGCATTGAATTCGAGCGGTCTATATTATATAACCTTAAGGGTACGGAGAAGTCTTTCAAATTGTGAAAATAATGAAGAAAAACGAACAATTATTCTAAAAAAACTATGAACCTATAAAGACACTGTTTTTTGAAAAATTTAGGTATTTAAAGACGAAGAATTGAATGAACGATCGATTTTAGCAAAAAATTCTAGAAAAATAGCGATCCTCAAAAATACTAATACTCTATAGAAATGGTATACAATCCTATAAAATTTTGTAATCACGAAAAATTCTCAAAATATCAAAAATCCAGGCAAATATAATCTCTTGGAAATCTATGGATTACTAAAAAACTTTGAAACTTTCAATCCTAATAGAATCAGATTATACAAATCTATCCTAGTAATTTTGATCCTTTTATGAAAACCTCACGAGAAACTTAAATTTTTCATCAAGAATTCATCGGCAAAATTCTATAAGGTTTTTTTCTCATAAGATTTAATCAATAAATTCTTATTAGAAATGTCAGTTTCTTATATGGTTTTTATAAGGTCACCTTATGAGAAATTGAATCCTTATAAGAAACTTCATTTTCTCATAAAGTGTTTATAAGGATCAAAATTACTAGCATACATAAAAATCCATAAAAATGCCAGAAAACCCCTCGTACTGTATGAGTACTAATAAGACAAACACGAAAAATACTAAAACAATCTTCAAACAAATTGTTTTCTAAAAAATCCATCAAAATCTATACGATATCTGAATGATTCCATTAAATCGGATGACCTGATATCGATATTTTTCGTTTCGACTGCCACCCCTAGTATATATCATCGACTATAAATGATTGTGAACTCTTACGAAGGGTATTCGCGAGGTCGCGACACCGGAAAGCTCTCAACACATCGGGATTGGGTAACAGCGGTAACGATGGTTCGGATACTTTCGATCCGTATCGCTCTTGGTCCCCTCTCACCGAAGAGGGCTACGCCGAAAAATTGCGACTCTTGCGAGAGGCCGCCTCGGTTCCCATGGAAAGATGGCGCGCACCGACAGTTCTGGCTTGGCTAGAGGTCGCCCTGGGCATGCCCCAATACGGCCCCCGATGCGCCGAAAACATCAAGTCGGGAAAGGTCAGACAATCGTTACCAAAAATGATCATTAATGATGGGAATTGATTTGATCTACCATTCCGTGAAATACTGCACGAAAATAAGAAGTCAAATATGGACCAATCAAAGTTTTGGCTATGTCATTTATAGCTTTTCATATGGTTGGTCCATATTTAACTAAATGGTTGCTGTAACCAAACATTTCTTCCCATATGACATCTGAATTGAAGAAGGCGATTTGTGTCGTCCAAAAGGTGCTGTTGGAACTGAGCGACGCTGAATTGGAAGCCGGTCTGGGCGTGACCCACCCTTTGCACCGTAAAAAATTAAGACTCGCGATAGAAGAACATCGGCATCCCAACCTAGTTCGTTTCCCCTGCATTGCTCAACTCGGGCACACCTGGGTCAGTTCCGAATGGCTACCGGATCTGGGCCTTGCCCAATATTCCGAGAGTTTCGCCACGAACATGGTAGACGCCCGAATGCTCGATCACCTCAGCAAAAAGGAACTGGAGAAGCTTCTTGGTGTCACCAGGAAGTTTCACCAGGCGAGCATTGTGCATGGGATCCAGTTACTCCGGATGCTGAGTTACGATCGACAGGTATGGTGCAGGAATAAGTCTCTGAAGCTTGTTCAACATCTGAAGAAGAGATGTTTCTGATGTTGATGAATTCTTCTTCAGGCTCTTGCGGTGAGGAGACACCACTGCGAGCAAATTGACGCAGATCCTCTGGTCTGGACGAACCAACGGTTCATCAAATGGGCGAGGAACATCGATCTCGGGGAATACGCGGAAAATTTGAAAGGTGGGAGAGCCTGACAGGGTGAAGACGTTTTGGGGTTCATTTTCTTGAAATTTGTGTCGAGATCTCGGAGTGAAAAGTCGCGCGTTTTTCTTCAGATTCGGGAGTCCATGGTGCTCTGGTGGTTCTGGAACCATCGTTTACTGGAGACACGATGGCGACTGCACTTGGTATACCTCCGGCGAAGCACATGATACGGAGGCATCTTGCAGCGGAACTTGAAGCTCTCGTGCTTCCGGCAAGGTATTCCGTCTATTGTCATCCCGAGGCAACTCTGGACAACGTTCACTAACCGGCGCTTTCACAATTTGTCATTAACTTCTTACTTTTCTTTATGTTCGTACGTGACTGCGTCAATGACAAAACGTTCGAAAGTCTGGTTTCCAAATGAACTGGTCTAATATTTGATTTTCGTCGCCAACCATTTTAAAAAGACAGCAAACAATTCTCTCTGAAGCACGTTTGAAGAAGTAATACATTATAGGTTTGAAAATAAAGTGGGAACTCTCGACCATGACCAAAGAATTTTCCAAGTCGAAGGATCCTTTGAGGAGGACGAAATTAAAGCAGTCATTGAAAAACAAAAGCCTGCTTAAAAGTCTTCCCTTTTCCAAGCCGAGGAAGTCTTTGGAAGCTGGACTGTCGAACGCTCCGATTTCGTGAAATTGTAGCCGCCCTCGGGATTTTTCATCTCTTGTGTCTTCATTGTCCCCGCGCGAATTAACCGAGTCTTCCATTATAATCTTCTCGAGTATTTTATTTCCACTCGCCAACTTTCAATCGAGATTTCTAATTAGCATTCGCGCAAAGAGTTTCCTTTACATTGACATTTCAAAGAAATGGAATTGTTTTGGATCGTTTGTAGACTGCGCCTTTTTTCTTCCGGAAGTATTTCATTAAGCATAATTCGAGAAATGCTCAGTACAAACGTTTCTATAATTTCATTTGTTCCTTAATATTCCAACTTCGCAGTTTTAACTCGAGTGAATTTAAATTGAATTCATAATTCAGGTAAAATTAATTATTTCTAGAAGTTCTGTTGCATATAATTATTGATTCCTCTACAATGCAATTATTCTGAAGTTCAACTTCGCGGAAGTGAATTTTTTTAGACTGATAGTACGTTTTCGCCATTTTATAGTAATGGATTTTCAAAATGGCCGCCAAGAAGGGCGCGCGAAATTCAAACTGCTTCAACTTATTTCTAGAAATTTTCCTGCTGCGTGCCTCTGAATTCGGAAACTCGCTATCGTCAGATATTGGAAGTGTTAGAAAATCAAAATTTGAGACTTTTATCACTTCCACGTCATTTTTTTTCATCATTGAAGCGTCGAAAAATGTAATGGTCAATTAAATATGGAGTCGCTTTGAAAAATTTAAAAAAGGAGAATCATTACTCTGTCTCCATGTTTAATTTCGAAGCATCCACAAAAATTTTGTTTCAATCTTACACATATATACCTTTTCTGAAAAATTCGAGAATACACTTACGTGCGAAATACATGACAGAACATAATGTACATATACAAACATTTTGTACGTTTCTAAAATCATCTACCGTTTTTTCAAGTGACTGGAATTTTAAAATTCGCAAGTTTGGACATTTCGTGAAAGTCCAGATGCTCTGTAAGCTGTACATATCGTCTGCAATAATAAAATATGACAATGTGTTAATCGTTCACATCATTGACTGCTGAATTATTTTAAAATTATGTTCAAAGTTGCGAATATTTGTTTACTTGAAAGAACGAAGTTTTATTTTGAGTCTGCAGCCCAATCGATCAAGAGTTTGACTTCAATCTCGCTATCGATTTGAGCGTAAAATTTTCGCTGCTTGCACTGCACCGCGCCATGTTTAGCACATTTTTCATTCGATGTTCAATGCTCAATGCTTTTCTTTCGAAATTTTCTGAATATGACATGAAACACTGCAGAGCCTTGAATGGAATCTTGGGTTCGCAAAGTATCCAGAGTTCAAAAGATCCAAAAGACCATCTGACACTGCATTGCTACATTCCTCTTTCTCTTACTTCTGGCATTTCGACATTCTCATATCACTGTTTCCAACCGTTCGATGTTTTGATTCGATTATTCGGCTCTAATGTTCCACAAACCGAAACTGCTCATAGAAATATTCATGACATTAGAGCCCAGTAAGCAGACATTTTCCCAAATCGATGGAGCACACAATGCTTGTGTATGTATATCTTTGTTGTAACTAGATACCTCATAACGAGGCACTTTCCCCAACTCATGAAGCACTTTCTATGACACTCCCAATCAGTCTTAATCAATGAATTCGCACTCGGAAGGCTGTTTGGCAGTGTGCTAACGACGTTTGAAATGCAAAAGTCTTCATTGCCAATGCTTCTTGAACGTCGTTGGAAGTGCGTCCTGTCCCTTATAACCCTTCGAACGTGCGTGTGTTGCTCTGTTGCCGAGGTATATGTGTGTAATGATGGCAAAGCAAAGCGTGCATGAGCAAAGTAAATGGTGTGCGTAGAAGTCAACTGGAAGTGGTGCCACGAAATGGCGGTGGAAGTCGGCCATTGAGCACAGTGAGCGCCGGAGGAAGTTTGGGCCGTGGAAGTCGAGGTCTTCACATCCAGCACCATCAAAGTTCGCTCGCCGCCCTGCACACAACCGGAAGCTTCGGCAACTCCGGCGATCGGCGCAGGTCCAGTCTCAGGGTAACGTAGATTTTTGTGCTTCCTATCTTTTGCGAGTCACACTATCATGAAAGGTTCACTGCCAAGGCAATCAAGGGGAAGGCAACCTTCCAAAGTACTTTGTTCGGAACGGATCGGATAGATTGACAGTCTGGTCCAGAATATGGAACAGACTTTGGTCAGGTCATGGAAGACTCGATCTGTTCCGAACTTGATATTGCTTTATCCGTTCATCGCTGTCGCTCACGTGTCATTCTCATTCAACTGCATGAATCTTCATAGCATGACCATTGAAGTTACCTTCAGACTCTGTCTTAATCCTTCAATACTGAAACACTCTTACCTTCATGAAAATTTTGACTGGATCATTGAAAACGTTGTCGAGTGTTTCGGTCTTGTTTTGAGCTGCGGGCTCTGTTTTGCTATCACTTCACGAAAAAGGTTTGAATCCACTTGTATATATTCTTGATGATTTTCATTGCAAAAGAAACTTATAGTAAACGTTGAGTGTGCATCAAGGTGATTCCGCTGCTCTTGGGAGAGAATAAATGATTGTAAAAATCAATAGCTGTTCCGGAAAAGCAGTAATAATGTCATGCAACTTCTGAATAATGTATACTAGTCAATGTTTTAAGAATTTAAAATTGATTAACTTTCTACTTCACCCATGTAATTAGGTTAGAACCGACATGTACATGTAAGATGACTGTAATTACAACTTCCAACTGCAATAATTCTTGAAAAGAAGACTTCCCTGAAGAATTACTTGAAAACGTGATTTTTCGCATTTTCGTCCGACCCTTTTCTCGGAAGAGATCTGTTCTATGTAAGCTATGTGGAATAGCTGTAAATACGTTGTGCCTATATTCAATGTGGATCGAGCCCATGTTCTTCACGACATATCTCGTCTTCTCTACAAGTGTAGTGAAGATTATCGATCTCATTCTCCATTACTTTACCAGCTCATCAATGAGTCACATTATAGATCAATAAATCATGTTACATTTTCACCAAGTTTTTTTCCTGCGTACATCAACGTCCAACGTTTTCCGACAGGGACGTCGCAAACAGGGGGGATAAAGGAGCATTTGATTCTAGAAATTTATATAGAGTTCCACAGAAGAACTAGAAAATTGTACAAAAGTTTATGAGTGCTGAAAAATACGACAAATCTGTAAGGACACGAAATGTATGGAGATAAAATTTTCTCGATATGAAATCTATGGAACTTGAAATCCTAGATGAACTCATTCTGACAATTGATGTGGGAGTTTATGACAGTATTAGAAAATGGTGCAAATTTTATGAATACTCAAAAAATATGAAAAATACTGAAATAACTAGAATTCTTTGAGGCACTATAAATCTAGGAAAAAACTGTGATTTAAAAAAAGGTTTAAAATACTGAGAATCTATGAAATTTTGAAATTTAGAGCATAACAATTTTAAAGTTTACTTCCGCATACTCTCTAAATCTGAATCAATGGGGTTTGTCTGATTTTGAGTGGAAATCTGTTCACTGGTAAATCAGTGGCAAATAAAACACTGAGAATCAGTGAAAAAATCACTGATTTTTACCAGGGTACGACTTTTCATTGGTTATGATTTGGAGAGTAGCAATCGAGGAAAATATTAGAAATCTGGCAGAACATTTAAAAATAGGGAAATAGTACGAAATTTCACGAATGCTGAAAAGTATGTAAAAAACTAAAAATGAAGGGATCACTGAAGTACTTAAATTTTATTTGAGTAATATTTTCTTCAAAATTAAATAAAAGAGTACATACCTATAAAACTTTCAATCCCAAAACATCCAAATTCTAAAAGTATGTACTGGAATCAATTAAAATATGAAAAAATTCAATGAAATTGTGGAATATTGGGAAAATAAAAAATGAAATAATTTTTAGAAATCTGTAAAATACTTGAAATTTATGAAGATACTATTTGCTGAAAAATTGATTGAAATGTCTGAAATCTTTAGAATTTTAGATTCCAGGGCATCAAATTCTAGAATTCTATTTTGAAACTTTGAGAAACACGAGATTTTTTTAAAGAATCGAGAAAAACTTGCTTAATTTTACTCATATTATAAAATATGAAAAATAATGAAATTATTTAATAAAAATCAATAAAATACTAAAAATTCATGTAAATATCATTTACTTAAGAAATTTTAAAATCACTCGAGAAAAAACTGATTGAAACACTAAAAGTCTCGAAAATTTTCGATTCTAGAGTATCGAATTCTATAAATATACATAGGTATTTTGAAAAATACGAGGTATCTATAAACAATATAGAAAATCCTGCCAAATTTGATCATTGCTATAAAACACTTTTAAAAAATACTGAAAGTACTGAAAATTCATGTAGATGTCATTTTCTTAAGTAGCTGTAAAATCACTTGAAGAAAATTGATTGAAATGCTAAAAATCTCTACAAGTTTATATTCTAGGGTACCAAATTCTAGAAATTTATGTAGGAATATTGAAAAATACGAAATATCTGTACAGAATCTAGAAAATCCTGCTCAATTTTAATAATACTATAAAATATGAAAAATACTGAAAATCTTGAGAATTAATAAAATACTGAAAATTCATGTAAAACTCATTTCCTTGGGTAACTGTAAAATTACTTGAACAAAATTGATTGAAATTCTGAAAATCTACAAAATTTTAGATTCTAGAGTATAATATTCCACAAATCTTTATAAGAGTTTTGAAAAATACGAGATCAATATACAGAATCTAAGAAATACTGTTCAATTTTGATAATAATAAAAAAAAAAAATTGGAAAATACTGAACTAGAAATCAATCAAACGCTGAAAATTCATGTAGATATCATTTTCTTAAGTAACTGTAAAATGACTTGAAAAAAATGTATTAATATGCTTAAAATCTCTCACATTTCAGGTTCTAGAGTATCAATATTCTGAAAATCCTGCTAAATTTTATTAATACCGCAATTAATGAAAAATATAGAAAATATTAGAAGTCAATGAAATGCTGAAAATTCATGTAGATATCATTACCTTCAATTATTATAAAATTCCTACATATCTTTTCAACTTTGAATTCCAAAGCCTCGAATTCTAAATATCCATATAGAACTTCAATAGAATTGCCAAAAAATCGTCCTAACCGAGAAAATATATAAAAAAAAAAAAAAAAAATACGATGAATACTAGAAAAACTGGAAATCAATGAAATACCAATTATCTTTGGAAAAACTGTTTCCTGGAAAATTCTTTACAATACTGAAAATCGAATCAACTTCTAATTCCAGATCATAGAATTCTTAAATCCTATACTAATGGCCATATACGAAAATTATGCTAGAAATATAGTGAAAAAAACTACATAGGAAAAATCTTAAAAATACTGATTCTAAAAAACGAAGGCTGAGTATGAAATTCGTCAAATGTATGCAGACATCATTTTCTCAAAAATCTATGAAAAATACTAAGAAATCATGAAACCTTGAAACCTTGAGCATCGAATTCTAAAAATAAATGTAGAAAATATCTACAAGTAGGAAATAATCCTTCAAATGGTACAGATATTAAACAAATAAGCACTGAGAGACTGTAAAAATGGCAAATTGTTTTTTTATATGAACAGTGATTCATTTTAACAAGTAAAATCTGTAGCTTGCAAATCGATTTCTCAAATGTCAAGACACTAGAATAAATATTCATTATATATCCATCCAATCAACATTATTTAAGTTAGCTCCCCGTGTAAAATTTCATTGCGACGTCCCTGTTTACCACCAAGCATGTTTCCCAAATTCACGACGAATTCGTGATCCTTCTTATATTCAGTTACGTTATCTTCGAAGCGTTCGAAAATTCATTTACCTCAGTCAGATGTACATTTTGCTTCAACATTTTCGGTTTCCCTCATTTGATTTCTTTGAGTTACAATTATTTGAAAATCCCGCGTCATTGCGTTGTTCCAACAGGGCTCTCTGAGTCGCGCTTTGGGCCTACGGCCCAGAAGTGAAAAAGCTTCCCCCTCCTCTTCCTCAGACACGGGCAGCCTTGCCAGCCAGTACATGAGCAGCGCGCGCAGCAACTCGCCCCCACCACCTCAACTTCCGCCGCGGCCGGCGTCCATTTCCGGGCGGCGCCACCGGCGCGTCAAGAGCATCGGGGACATCGAGTATATAAGGTAATAACTCAAGTTTAAGTCATGCAATGAACAAAAAATTTTCCAGTTTGAATAAACCAACTGAATTGCAATAGTTGGCATAGGCGTCATTGAAAATTCAAATTGTTCTGCATTGTGCGAAATGTTGAATGAGTTATCTTGACCATGACTGGAATTTAATCCTGGCTATTTCCCGATACAAACGATTTGCTCGCAAGTTGCTGGCAATACGTAATATTACATTTTCATGCACTCTAACCTTAAGGGGGGAGCCTGGTTTAGAACGACGAAAGATTGCATGATATTTGGCACAGTTTTTAAGGCTGCTTATCTTATGAAATGTGTTTCAAGTACTGTAGAACTAGGTCATAGATACACAAATCTTGCAAAAAAAAATTCATTTTCATGTTATTCGATAATGTTAAGCAATAATAATTCGTATTTGTTTCTTGCACTACTCGCTTAAAGATTCTCCACTGCGTACACGATTAAAAATGTTGTAATTGCCGCATTTTTATAAGTGATAGCTCTTTTTAAAGCTGAAAGTGTAAGCTTGTATGTGAACCTAAAAAACTACGTAAAAAATTTTTTTAATCAATTTTTTTTGTGGTTAATTATCTCAAAATTTCGTCAGTGAAACGCGAATTTTTTTTTAAACACCCATAAAATTTGTAATTTTTAACATTTTAAAAAATTTCTTAGGTTTAAATTGAAGATAAACTTCTAAAGTACAAAAAAAATTTTAGTTTTCATGTTTCTGATAAATAGGACGATCGCTATCGTGTACGCAGTGGAGAATCTTCAAGCGATTAGTGCCCGAAACAAATATGGATAATTATTGTTTAACATTATCGAATAATATGAAAATAAATTTTTTTTGCAAGATTTGTGTATCTATGACCTAGTTCAACAGTACTTGAAACATTTCATATGATAAGCAGCCTTAGAAACTGTGCTAAATATCATGCAATTTTCGGCGTTCTAAACCAGGTTCCCCCCTTAAAATTGCAACTTGGTACAAAATATAGTATCCAACTCGTTTTTTTTCTAAATCGCCACTTGCATCGCATTGAAAAATATTTTATTTCTCTAAGGCACTTATAAATGAATGGATTATTTATATTCAGGAACTGTGCAAAAATGTTCCGAAAATATTGCTAATTGGCGGAGAAACTTTGCAATTGCGATTCTTCTCTTTCTGAAACTGCTCGAGAATGAAATATTTTTGTGCTCGCCAGTAGCGCCGCCGTGAGCACCCCCGTCTGACAGGAGAACAGGCCCCAGAACGCGGGGCCTTATCGCAGCCTCAGCGAGCGCGGTTATTCCTCGTCTCGTTACGGCTCGTACTCTTCCGAATACAGCAATTATGGTAGCGATTACTACCAATACCAATCTCCGAACAACTCGTATTACCAATTGCAAACCGGGTACCACTCGCCGCAAAATTTGGGCCCGCAGTTCCCCGGCGTGCAAAGGTATGGTAGCTTGGCTGAAGAGGATTTTTCCTGTGGAAATAAGAGCAACTCAAATACGTATTTGGCTTGAGATTCAACGAGCCCAGAATCTTTTGAACGTGGTTTTTTTTTATTTCCATTTATTTATTTCTAACCTGACGGAATCGAAGACGCGGGTTCGATTTTGACGAATTTTGGGACTTAAGGAACAGGGTGGATTGTTACGTAGATATTGAATTCGGGGAATTTATTTGTAACGGTGGTTTGGTACGATGTGTGGATTTTGGAGGGGAATTTGAGATGGGAGTTTTTGGACAAGTTTTTTCTATGATCAGAATCAACGGAGGTATTGGGGATGAGGGGGGTTCTGGGGTGGAGCCCCTCACGAAAGTCGATAGAAGTGAATTTTTGGGGTTTTTGTGAGAGGGGGAATTTAAATATACAAAATATGGAATTCGACATCCAAAGATATATGTTTTGTTTTGATAATAAGGATGTTGGTATTTTTTGAAAATTTTTGCGTTTATCAGGAATTGAAATATTTAGTGTAAAATAATGTGGAATATGAGTGAAAATTATTAATTTAGAGCAAGATAGATTCAAAAGGTTTAACTGTTCGAAATTTGAATATTGTTAAGTTTTTGAATTATTTGTTTGAATTTTTACACTAATAACAATTTCAAGCACGAGAAAATTATAAAAAAATGCACGTCAACATCAAAAATAGTAGATTATTCATTACTCTGAATCTCAGTGATATAATATTGTGAATTTTGAGAAGTGGATTTTTCAAATATTAGATAGGAAGAATTTCTAGTTTTTCACGTGAAGATTTTAATTCTTTGAGGTGATTTTTGAAAATAAAGTTCTTATAAGAACAATTTTCGAGAAACAAACATTTTTTCTGAAAAAGTAAGCATTCGAAAATGAAAAAAGATAAACAAACGAACCAAAAAAATTAAAAAGACTCGAGAGTTCGACTTTAAAAGTTTAGTATGTTATCGCCTATTTTTTAAGTGAAAAAAATAAAAAATTGAATTGTTGAGTAAATATTCGGTAGATTGAAACACTCAAAATGCAACTTCGTAAACTATTGAAATGATTTTTCGTATATTTTAGAAAATGAAATTTTTTTATATAAAATTGCATGAAATCGATTTTTATAAAAGTTAAATCTTTTTTTAAGAAAATTGCTGCTAAAAACGTAAAATCGAATATTTTGCATTTAAAAATTCTGAAGATTCGATGAAAATTATGATACTAGAACAAAATTGAGGATTTCTAATTTCAACGCTCGAAAACTCCGAAAATTCTATAGTAATGAAATACTTTTCCTAAATTACAATATTTACTATTCCTAGTGTCAAAATTGAAAATTTACAACCATAGAATTCGAAATCAAAAAGCTCAAAATTTAGAATTTCAAAAAATTAAATGGTTGAGTAATTATTCATAGATTGAAACACTCAAAATTAAAATTTGTGAACTTTTGAAATAATTTTTCGTATATTTTCGAAAAAGAAATTTTTCTATTTAAAATTGCTCGAAATCGATGTTTAAAAAGATAAATCCTTTTTTGAAAAAACTACTGCTCTAAGTGTAAAATAAAATATTTAGTATTTAAAAATCCTGAAGGTTCGATGTACATAAATTATGTTACTAGGAAAAATTTGATAATTTTTAATTTCAACCTTCACAAACTCCAAAAATTCTATAACATCGAAATACTTCTCCCAAATTACAATATTTTATTCCCAAAGTGTTGAAATTGAAAATGTACTACTATAAGAATTCAAAATCAAAAAGCTCAAAATTCAGAATTAAAAAAAATTAAATTGTTGAGTAAATATTCGTAGATTGAAACATTTAAAATTAAACTTCGTAAACTATTTAAATAATTTTTCGTATATTTTCGAAAAAGAAATTTTATTATATAAAATTGCATGGAATCGATGTTTAAAAAGTTAAATCCTTTCTAAAAAAAAAATTACTGCTCAAAGTGTAAAATCAAATATTTTGTATGTAAAAATCCTGAAGATTCGAAGTACATAAATTATGTTACTAGAAAAAAATTGATAATTTACAATTTTAACGTTCAGAAAACTCAAAAATTCTATAATAACGAAACACTTCTCTCAAATTACAATATTTACAATTCCCAAAGTGTCGAAACTAAAAAAATATAACCATAGAATTCAAAATCAAATAGCTCAAAATTTAGAATTTCAAAAATTTGATAATAAACGGAATTTTCAGTTAAAAATTCACTATTTGAGATATTTAAAATATTGTACAACAGAAAACATTTATTTTTTTAAAACACCTAAAAATTTTTTCTGTGTACACCCCTGACTTTTGTGGAGCTTCAAAACTTTCCGATTCGTGAACTTTGAAATTTTAAAATAGTATAACTCCGTTGGTTTTGACTTAGGAAAAAAATAGTAAAGAAAGTTTCGTTCGGAATTTCGACAAGGAATTTGATTATCCTAATTTCGTTATGTTTTGATAAACCAGGATCGTAGTCATCATAATATCTCTTTTGTGATTGTAATCAACAAAGGAAAAGAAAACTTGACTTTTCATACAAAACTATATTTTTTCAAGCATTTTGTTCACATATTCACTAGAAATCTTTAAAAACTTCCCTCTTACTACGCTCTTACAAAGAACATCAACAAAAAATAATCAAGGTCGCTTTTGTAAACAAATTCGAAACAAAAAAATCGACTGATAAACATTTTTTGATCCAACGAATAAACGTCTACATCTTCGAAAGATACGAAATTTCGAAGATAGAATTTTTCAAATTGCGAGTTGGGAACGCACAAATCTCTTTCCAATGCCAAAAATCACCAATTCAGTTCATCAGAGAAAATCAGGTTGTAACTTCAATTTTTTTTATTGCTGGTTCTGATAATGAAGAAAAATTAACAGATCCGTATTTTTGTTTAAAAATTGATAAAATTCTGCAATGAATCCATTCAAAAAAACACAAGTTACAATCTTATTTTCTTATACCAACGAACAATAAACAAAAAGTTGACGATTGTTAGAATGTTCCAGAATTATATAGACATCGTTTTCCAATAGAGTAATACAGAATCAACATATCTCGCGTACGAAAAACGAGTCTGAAACGCATTTCAAAAATTCTCAAATGGACTTGTTTCAAGACTGACGAATGTCGACTTCGTAGCAAGTACTCCATCAGGGTATATAGAAAAAATTGATAAATTCAATTTCGATTTCCCTCACTTTTTCGTCGACGAAAAAAAATAGAAAAAAGTGAAACATACAGCATTTTTCGTTGGGAGACGTAATTTATCCGCGATTTGTACATAAATTCTACATCGTGCTTGATATGTATTCTCGAAAAATATTTATATGTACGCAAAAACGTGGTTGTTCGAATAAGTAAAAAAAAAGGTGGGCCATTCATTGCCAATGATGTATTATTGTCGTTTTACGAATGCTAAATCGACCTAATAATACGGTAATTATTTATTCGTTTTCGGAAACCCAAAATTCATTCGTGTCCGTACGAATGTGGAATTTTGAAGGACGAAATTTTTTCAGTATTATTCGAAAAATTATTTAAATCGTGGGAAGTATAGCGAAATGTATGTTGGAATTATTTATTTCGAGGGTTTGTGGATGATCGAACTAGTTGTTCACGTGTAGGTTGCACTTTGAGAAAAACCACAGTGCAATTTGAGGAAAACAACGCCGCACGAAAATTTAAAATGCATCGATGTTGAAGCAACGTTGTAAATGTGTTCGATCCAAGTGTACATAATTTTGTGTGAGCAGAATACGGAATAAACGACTTGCCTTTATATTTTGGGATTTTTCTTGTTTTACCTTTTTTTGGAAATAATATATTTTCATGGGAATTTGAAGATTATTTTTTTTTTTTATGATCTGGTTACAGGAGTGGAATTCCGCAATTTTTTAGGTTCCAGAAAATTCAAGTCTTGGGAAATTTGGAATCCAGAGTCACACATTTTTCGTGTTCGTGTTGAATATAATAGAATCCGATTTTTGTGATTTTCAAGTCACTGAGGTTTATATTTGTTTTTTTAATACGTACTTTTGGTATTATTTATAATATTGTGGTATTTATACAACTTGAAGAATTTTTTGATATTATTAGCAGCTTTTTAGGATTAGATGCATTAGGGATCAAAATTTTTGTATTTCTATAGATTATCGAAAAATTCTAAATAACACAGATTTTAAGTTTCTTCTAGTTGTAAGTAATTTCAACTATTTCGAGTATTTTAATTGATTTTAAACAGTTTCCTTTATATAGATTTTCAGTACTTTTTTTTTGGATTTTTCTAGCATTTTTAAAGCGAAATTTTCTAGTATTTTCATGGTTTTTTTTATTCATTATTCGGGAATCATATGCTCTAGGATTTAAATTTCTATACATTTTAGGAAATTTTACCAAATAATTTTATTTGTTCTTTACATTCTTTTAGTATGTAAGAAAGTTTGAATTGTTAAGTTTCCAAAAGATTTTTAGTATATACGTAGATTGCTTTATTAATGAAATTGTTACTAAAAAATTCAAATTTCGATCGATTTTCAACAGTTATAAAGATTTTTTGGAAAATCACATCTTCATGAATGCTTCATATTTTATGAATTTCTTGCATTTTCGTAGTTCTTTATTTTTTAGTACATTTTGGTAATGTTTTAAATATATTATATACATTTTTCTTAACTTGATGCTCTAAAAACTGAATTTTCATAAACTGTTGGTATTCGTTAAAATTTTTCCAGAGAACAGTGAGATTTCTATAATTTAAGTATTTCTCCAGACTTTGTATGATTCAAAAGTTTTTCCGGAATTTTTATAGATTTCTATACAAATTTTGCGAGTTCGATGCTTCAGGGTTCAAAGTTTTTATATTTCTACAGATTTTTCAAAAACTCAAAACTATACAGATTCTAAGTTTTTTATAATTCTGAGTAATTTCAACAATTTTGAGTATTTTGATTGATTTTTCAGAAAACAGTTTTTTTAATATAGATTTTCAGTACTTTTTTTCTAGATTTTTAAAAGTGAAAGAAATTTTTAGTATTTTAATGGTTTTTTTATCTATTATTTGGGAATAATATGCTCTGGGATTCAAAGTTCTATACATTTTAGGAAAAATTATATCTACATAGTTTTTGAGTACCAAATAATTTTATGTGCTAGGTACATTTTTTTAGTATTTAAGAAACTTTGAATTTTTTAGTTTCTAATAGATTTCTAGTATTTTCGTTGATTGATACATGGAATTTCAGAACTTCTTGCTAAAAAATTCAAATTTCAATCGATTTTCAAGAATCATACAGATTTCTGGAGAAATCACATCTTTATGAATGCTTCATAATATATGAATTTCTTGCATTTTCTCAGTTTTTTATTTTTTATGAAATTTTGGTAGCGTTTTATATGTATTTTATAAATTTTTCTTATTTTGATGTTCTAAAATTCGAATTTTTATAAACCGCTGGTATTTTTAAAAATTTTCCAGAGAACAGTGTTGTCATAGATTTCTGTAAGGGGTTATATACCTTTTTGGGCGGACGAATTGAGGATAGTTTGGAGTATATTTTAAAGTATGTAATAATAATGTTATGGCACCAAATTTATTGTTTTTTAATAGTGTATTGTCCACTTGAAAAAGCAATTATTTGTTCATAAAAAAATATTAATAATTGGTGGAGTTATGGCCCTTTCCTCGAAAATAACTTTTTTTTCGAAGAGGCTTGCGGTAACCACGATGCAAGTTGAACAGGTCAAGTTAAATTAGAAAATAAAAAAAATTTTATTAGTGTAGGAATGTATCTCGTTCTTGAACGATTTAAAAAATGAATATTACGCTTTTTCTCTATGCAAGAACGTTTTCCCCGAGATTTCGATTTTTTGATGTCTGAAAATTTTATTAAGAAATTTTTATCAGCAAAATAAAAACTTTTCTATAAAAAAGCGATCGTTCAATAACTAGATATATTCCTAGACTAATGAAATTTTTCGGATTTTCTGATTTAACTTGACTCGTTCGACTTGTATCGTGGTCACCGCAAGCCTCTTCAGAAAAAAGTTGTTTCGGGGAAAGGGCCATAACTCCGCCAATTGTTGATATTTTTTTATGAAAAACTACTTGTTTTTTCAAGTGAACAATACACTATCAAAAAACTATAACTTTTATGTCATAACATTATTCCTACATAATTTAAAAGATACTCTAAACCATCCTTGATTCGTCCGCCCAAAAAGGTACATAACCACTTAATTTAGGTATTTCTTCAAACTTTACATGATTTAAAAGTTTTTCCAGAATTTTATAGATTTCTATTCAAATTTTTGGAATTTCGATCCTTCAGAGTTCAAATTTTTTAACATTTTCAGCATTTTCGCAAATTTTCTATCTCTGTATAATTCACTAGGATGAAACATTATTCAATTTTCCGTTTTCTACATTGCCCTAGCCAAAAAATCAGAATTTCCCGTAGGAAAAATTCTTTCGAAACCAAGATAATTGTCATTTTCGAGTTATTATAAAGTTAAGAATTCTGCATTTCGCTTAATTTAGAGAACTTACATGAAACCTCTAGATTTCGGTAAGAATTTTTTCATTTACCTCATTTTTTATGAATATAATTGTTATCTACTATTTTTAATTTTTTCTTCTTATAACTTTATTCTTTTTCTACATGAAATAATATGTATTTTTACCTGAATTTCAGGAGATATTTGAACCCCTAAAACCCCCTATTCATACTAGCCTGTTTTGTTCATTTTATAATTGTTTCTGATAAAGCTAAGATTTTCGTGTCGCAGTTATTGAACAAGAAATTATATTCGAAAATCACGATATTTCTTATGCTGAAAAAAAATAACTTTCAATACGCGTCTATACTTCAACACTCATTTTATTAACGATCATTGAAATCGTTTCCGCCTGATATCAAGCTCAAAACTGATTTTTTCGGCTATGAAACATCGATTACTGACAGTAATTGTCGAAAAAGAAAATAATTTCGATTTCAATTCCAGTGTTGAATTAGCTTTCTTAGATTAAACTACCTATTATCATCGGTAAGTTTTCGTGATTTTGAAGACCGAGATTAGGAAAAATACTTCGAGATATTTCTTGGTTCTTTTTACCTGGGATTTCCTTCAACATTTTGGATCCGTGAAACATCGTGTGGAGAAAAAGAAATTAATAAATTTCGGAAAACACAATGTTCCGAAACTGGGAGATAGTACATCCTAACTTACCAGTGAAACCAGTGTAAGTTTTGATCATCATCAATTTTTTATTTGCGATATTTTTCATGATTAGATTGAACTTGCTAATTCTTGAAAACTTTTGTGAATGTTTCGAAAATTGCTGATAGTTGGCTATTAGTCCTTTTTTGATTAGAATTGAGAAAATATTCGTCTTCATGAATTTAAGTTTTCTTCAGATAGAAATAATTTTTAATACGTAGATATTGCGGGAACATTTTTTGTACACGTTTAGGAACTGTTTTTTTTTTGGTTTTTGCTATTGCTATGAATGATTTTCATAGAAATTGTGTTCTATGAAAAAATCATCATTAATTTTAAATGGACCTTGAAAAAATGACCAATCATTGAAATATTTTTCAAGAATGTTCGAGATCCCAAGAAAATTCTAGATTATCTATAATCTGAAGAATGTTTCATTACTATTGAGCTGTTTATTTTTTCAATCGATTCATTTCGTGTATTTGATAAATTCAAGTTTTTTCATATTTTGTTAAGAAGGAAACAATTTTTCACGTACGAAAATCAAGCCAACATTTTTATTGTACACATTCATGAACTTTTTTGTCAATGCTTACTGATACTGATTACCATGGCTCATTTTCGAATACATTTTGTTTCTCGAAAAGTTCATTGATCTGTTTTGATGACAAACATTTTATACGTTTCAAATTGTTTAGAACAAGTTAGAAGTCACATAAAATGTTCTATTTGGGTCCTCTTTTCTCTTATTCAGTTTCTATTTTGTGTATCTTTTTCAAACTGTATCAGAAGTTTAATATCCTCTTGAAATTCCAGTGGTCACATCCATACTATGTATTTTTTCAATTGGTCTGAAATTTCGGAAGTTCTTTGCATTCGTTTTTAATGATTTGTAACGAAGCTCGAAAAATTGCTACTAAATATAATGATTTGTTAGAAATGTCATTAGGAATGTTTTATTTTACTATCAATTTTGTTGTCTTCTCTTAGATTGACAATTCGAAAATATTAATCAATTATCTAACCAAGTATTCAACGTAAAAAATTTTTATACAGGGATCCTGAATTGTTGAACATTTGTTTGTCGGAGCATAATAAATACAGGGCGATTCACCATGCTCCCCCATTGATCCTTGATGAAGGTGTACGTATGAAATTCATCAACTATAGTATTACAAATTTTTTTTCAAATATTCAAATTTAGAAGTTTGTAGCAAATAAATCTTTCTAATTCCACAGTGAAAATTTTTCCTCTCTCCCTATTTCAAATTCTTACATTATTTTAAAATTATTGTTACGTAATTACGATAACAATATGAAAAGCAACTATTTTTGAACTTTTGTTTTAGAATTAATTATTCACTTAGATATATGAACGTCAAGTATTTTTTGTAGCTTAAAATTATAAAAGTTAATATAGTTTCGAATTTCCAAAGGGGTTTCACCCCCGGACCCCCCATCTCCTTGCGTTCACCCTTGAACGTTTATTTCTCTATTATTTTAAAATTATCAACAAATATACACTTGGAGTAAATTTACTGTAACAAATTTCAAAACGTGCATCAGGCAATTTTCGAGGAAAATTGTATGAATCATGCATGAACTCACAAATAAACTAGCTATGAATCTTTTATCAAGCTTAAAAAAGTTCAAACTGTTAAGATAACTGGTTTTCGAGAAACTGTGATCACCGCTAAAAAACATCGGAATTTGGCACAATTGCTGTAGTGCACTAAATTACCAAGATTTCATTCAGAAAAAATTTCTAAAATACCTTGTGACATTAATAAATATAAAAGCGACAAGTTTTTTTAAAAATATTGTGTCGCTTTCCCAACCAAAATCGTAAAAACGCATTTTTTTACTCGAGAACAAGTGTACATAACCTCGAAATTCTCTCAAAACAAATCCGACGCCGCCATCATGAACGTGTTTGGACACGTCCATACAAATAAGGAACTGTTCATGTGTAATACAAAAAACAAAAAAAACCTCTAGTTTATAACTTTACGCACTACGTGAACGAAGGATTTTGCTAAATTAATATTTTTACGAAAATATTATAATAATATTTTTTGCAGCAAGAAAAAAAAATTTTGCCTTAAATTAAAAATCCTTCGTTCACGCAGAGGCTATTATAATTACCAATTAAGCTTAAAAAAATCCAGACTGTTCAGATAAATGGTTTTCGCGAAAAAACATCGGATTTCGGCACAATTGCTGCAGAGCACCCAATTACGAAGATTTCATTCTGAAAAAATTTCTAAAATACCTTGTGACATTGATAAATACATAGGTGATAAGTTTTTCAAAAAATATTGTGTTGTTATTCCAAAAAATCGTAAAAACGTATTTTTTCTCGAGAAGAAGTGTAAATAACCTCTAAATTCTCTCCATGAACGTGTTTGGACACGTTCATGGCAGCACTAGTTTGAACACTTTCGAACTAGTATTTACTCTTCTACCCACTCATTTACGATTTTTTTTCTGTAGCTCACCGCCTTTGCTCAAAGGTGTACCACGGTGATTGCAAAAAAAGATGAGTTACAATACGAAATTAGCTCTCATCACGGACAAAATGTGTTTACGAAGACATCCTCGGATGTCAGAGGGGTAGTGCAAGCAGCTGTAAAATGCTGGTGAGCTATATGCCCCAAAATTTTTTTCTAATGAAACCTTTGTTTAGAATTTACTCCCAATAAAAAAAAAGGAAACAATACCTAATTTTCATTAATATATTACTGCAAAATAAAATTTTAAACATAAGAAGGAGTTAAATTCCAATTCCAAATGTAGGAAATTTATTGTAGATCCATGCTTAGTAAGATTTTCTGTTTTTAGGTATGACAAAAAATCTTTTTACGATTACGATACCTACAATATGGGAAAAGCAAACGCTTACCCATTCACGCAATTGGTGTGGGTAGAAACCAAAAAGTTGGGCGTTGGAATAGAAACCAGCGCTTCTGGCACACAATACATCATGTGCTTTTACAGTCCATCAGGAAACGTGATGGGTAGTTACACGAACAATGTTTTACGCCCTTCTAGAGAATCCAAATGTAAGATGCATTTTTTGTACTTCATATACTATCCTTGTTAATATTTTTTTGTTCATATTTTCGAATTGCTGCTCTGTATAAATTTTTTTTTTTAAATAACGATTGTTCATATCAATGATTCCAGGATTAAACACAAACATTTGCAACGAACATTCAACCAGCAAAATCGAACCAACCAAAAAACTACTGAATACAGAAAAAACAAAATTTTGGGACAACAATTGACAGAAAATATTTTATCAAAAACCATTTTACATTGCTCATCATATAAATAATTCACATAATTACACATGTATTATGATGCAGAGAAATAAAATTTTTTCGCAAAAACCCCACCACACTTATGATTTTCATTGAATGAAACTATCTTGAAAATTAGGGGTTTATTTTTAGAAGTCTCTTGTCGAAAAATACAAAAGTAACTCATCACGTGCTAACAATAATAAAATCGTTCAAGGTAACAAACGTTCCCGAGGAACTAGGCGCATATATTTTTTGAAGTCAGGCAGAACACTCTCGTTCACATCGACTGGTTCTTCCTTGATCAAATGATCGCCTAAAAAGGATGGCGAGAAGCACAAAATTCCTTTGCTAGCCAACGTTGCCCAGTCTATTGGCTGTTCCAGTTGTTTCGTTTGAATGAAGCAATGGGTGATTTTTTTCCCGGCTGAAGGGGGGTCGTAAGGAGGTCTAAAATGATTTCCAAAATACGTTATGACTCATATATTTACCATATTTTATTTTTTTTGATACTAGAATTTTTTTCCTTTTTTTCATTTCGATATAAAAATCATTTTAATTGTTAACTTTCTTACTTGGCTTGTACAACGTCGCCTTTTCCAGCAAGAATGAGCCTTTGGAATTGTACGTATTTGTCCTTGTGAACCATCAGCATTGCTACCATATTCTCAAAGGCACCTGTCATTGAGGAATTTTGTAACTTCAATCTCCACCTGTGTGCTGCTTCGGCGATCGGTTTCTCTGTTTTTTTCAAGTCAGGAATTTTTAGCCGACTTTTTGAGTTTCCAAATTCGTATTCTTCTTCCTAAATCATCGAATAAATGCTTAGTAATGTTTAAAATCGAGAATATCAAAATAAGTATCTTATTAAGTTTGGATAAATCTATGCACACAGTTAATTGAATTTTCAAAAAATCCGTCAGTATTTTGGATATTTAAATATGCAAAATTGAAAGAATACAAGATCTCTGATTTTTAAATTTCTAAATGCAAAAATTCCTTACGTCAAGAAAACTGCCATTTTTTTTGCTATCAACCAGATAATTCAAGTGGAGAACCCATTTCCCTGAAGCGATGCAGCCTAGCATTTTTTCATTTTTGCAAGCTTTTAAACAAACTAGGTGAGTTGCTGTAGAATCGAAATTTGAATCCGTCGAAACTTCTCCACCTAAATCTCGAATGATTGTTTCGAACTCGTTTCGTTCCTAAAACGAAAAAAAATTATCATTTTTCAATGAAACAAATTTTTTTTTTGTACTTTTTCAGGGAATTTCATTACCTGAACTCCAGATAGCATGAATTTTCGTGGTTTTTGGGAGGCACTGCCAGACGACTGTAATTAAACAAAACAAAAATATATGTAATTGATTGATATAATAAAACCTATATTTGTTTATCAATTATTATACGCATAATTTTTCAACAATGTGAAATTTTTTTAACTTTATTGATAGCCCAAAGCAAAAAAAAAAAAGATAAAAATCTTAGTAGGTTCAAAGAATGTCAATTACATATTTAGAATATGAGTATGTTAATTTACAAATTCTGGACATTTGCGGTTATTATTATTTTTATCAGTGTTATAAGCAGAAGTTACAAAACTTACATCACCTGTATCTGGCGTAATATTTACATGCGAGTTACAGAGATAATTGGTTTATATAATCATAATACGAAATACAAAATAATAATTAAAACATGATTAATAAATTGATTAATTTTAATTTGAAGGTGCTATACCAAGGATACAATGTCTTAGTTTCTAATTGGAAAACCTGACTTCCTCTAAGATATATATTCAATCATTATGTAAATAATTATTTAATTATTGAACAAATTACATATAAATATTGCAAAAATTCTGAATTACCGGTGTGTAATCGAGAGCTTCCCACCCAATCACGTCTTTTTGTGATTCCACATAAGAATCTGAAAAAATTTAATAAAACAGATTAAAAATTGTGATTTGATCATAAAAATATGTATCAATCAAATAATTTTGGGTTGTACAATGATACAGAATTATACAATTTTCAATAACTTTGCTAAAATAAAATATAGAAAATGCAATAAAAAATAATATTTGCCCTGTATAAGAAATAATCTGATGATTTTTTTTTGTAATCTCTACAAAAGTCGACCAAAATTATTATTATTCTCACATTTTGTAGGATTGTCAGGCTCAACTCTGTCCACGTGACTTTGTTTTTCCAAAGACAAAGATTCCCGAAAATTGGAAGCACTTTTCAGAGCCTCGCTCATCTCTTCGGCTGGTCTACAAACAAATAATTAAAATTTTTCTTACAGAACTACCAGCATATTTTTAATCACCTAAAATTGAGAAAATATTTTCTACTAACGAGCCCTTTGTCACTTTTGAAGGTGGTTTCTCTAGGGTATCATTGTCCTCGGAGTAGGACAATTTTCTCTTGAGAGAATTCAAGTCGTTCGCAATACCACTCGCAGCACCTAGATCAGATTCATCCATTGAATCTGTTTCACTTGTCTATAAAAAATTGTTTTTATCAGAAAATAAACGGTTATTTTTGATACACAACGAAAAAGATTTTGTGTAATTGTCCTTTAGTTATTTACAAGAAATATTTTTGTTTTCCTCCAGATATTGATACCAAAGTTTTGGATTTAATTAGTTTATTTTTTTATTAAAAAATAAAAACATTCTTCTAAAAAACAATTCATTTTTGGAATTGGGATTACATAATTTTGTCAGGTATTTGAGAAATACTGTTTAAACGATTTTCAGTTTGATTCCTTTTGGTTTCAAACGAATAATTTTCTAAATTGCAATATCAAAAAAGAAAATTCTGAATTTCATGACAATGAAACACAAACCTCCAATCCTGCACCTTTACGACAATTCAGCAGAGCCCTTTTTTTATACTCTGTAAGTGGCTGAAAAAACACAAACGAAAACAATTGTTATAAAACTTGCTTTATAAAAATTCTCGTATCAACAATCTTCTTTTCAATTCCTCTGAGTTTTGATTCTTGTAAAAACCCCAATGAAAAAATGTTTAATCAAAGTAAATCATCCGAATACAAATTTTAGGTACATTTTACAAAAATTTTCAAATGAATCTTAAAACTTCATGAAATCAAGTGTCCAAATTTGATGACACCATTTTTTAAAACAACATTCAAGATAATCATGAAATTGAAAATTCTTACAGTACTCAAACGTCTTGGAGGTTTTTTCGGTTTGGGAACAAAATCTGGAAGCTGATCAGACAATTTGAGAAACGCTTTTCTCGTTTCAGCCGAAGGATTGTCATTCCCCAAGACTCTTCCGTACGGTGACTTTGGCGTGTCCACGTGAAACGGAGATGGCAAAGCTGGAGCTGGATCCCGGTTCTTCACCGATGCCAGTATTTTGTTGATAACTGTTTTCGGTGTTTTTTCCAGCTGCATTATCAGAAAATTTATTTACAATATCATTTCACTTAAGTACTCAAAAAAAAAAAAAAAAAAAAAAAAGTCTCGTTACTCTTATTACCTCATTAATGAAAACAGAGTGATATTTTTTGATTTGGAATATTTATTATTAAACAAAAAAAAAAGACTTTATTCTGTATTTAGGGCATAGACAAGGGTTGTTAATATTTTTGAGAATTAGATATCGATGTTTATCGTTAGGAAAAATAATATCATTCTGGGCTAATATTCATCACTGATAAATATCCATATTTCGATATATCGATATTGAACCTGCGTGTACGATATTACCGAAAAAAATCGATATTTATTGCGATATTTTAAAAATATCGATATCGATAAATATCGGCGAGAAACATATCCTAAAAATATCAATATTGTCAGAAAAAAATCGGTATTTCAAAATATCGAAAACATCGATTCTTGATATATCGATGTTTGTCGGTTATACTATCGTTTATTATATCGATTATAATGTTATATGATCGATAAAAATATCATCGTCAAAATATCGATAAAATATTGATATCGATATTCATCATTCGGAAAAAAAATCGAAATTTGTCATTCAAAAAAATATCTACATCGATACTTGATGTTGCTATATTTTTCGACTATATTATCAATGATTATATTATGTTGTTTGTTATACTATCGATATAATTATATCATGGATAAATATCGGTGATAAAAATATAGCAAAATATCGATAAAATATCGATATCGATATTTATCATTCGGAAAAAATATCATAAGCTGATATTCATCATTGAAACATATCTATATTACGATATATCGAAAGAAATTTTCAAAAGTATTGATGTTTGTCGTAAATAAATATCAGTAACCGATAAATATCGTCGAAAATATCGGTTTTTGATATTTTTATCGTTATTCAATATTTAAAAATATCGATAAAATATTAACAAACCTAGTATAGGCAGTAGGGTGGTCGATATTTTTAAGAATATTGATATCGATATTTATCGTTTGGAAAAAAATATCATCATAGGCCGATATTTATCATTGAAAAATATCGATATTCCGATATATCGATAAAAAACTAGATGTACGATATTTTTAGAAAATATTGATATTTGATATTTTAATCGATTTTCGATATTTTAAAAATATCGATATCGATAATATCGGCGATAAAAATATCATCGCAAAAATATCGATAAAATATCAACAACCCTAAGATTTTTGAATATTCAGTCTGGGAGTTCTTTTTATTGCTTGGTGCTATTAATTTTTGATTAGAGAGAAGAAATTACCTAATTATAATAATCCTCTGAAGTCTTTGTTAGTAAAAATGTGGTTTTTTTTTACTGAAAATTTTATGTTGAAAATACTATACTTGCTTCATTTTTGTTATGATATATATTAAATAAATACGCTATTCAATTTACAGCCGAATTTTTGAAGTGTCTCATAATAACTGCCTATTTTGCAAAATCTTCACATGTTAAACTTCTTTTATAAGTGTCTAAAAAAATATTAAACGCGTGAAATGATTGCATAAAATTATGTTAATATTGTTCTCTAGGTTTTATAAAACCATTTAGAAATTTCGATGGATTTTGTTTCTGAATAAGGGCAAAACCAGAAGTGATTTAAAAAAAAGTGTCTCATAATACCCGCCCTTACCTTCAAGATAATTCGCATTTTTTTTTGTATTATTTTTTAGTGTTTGCAGTATTTCTTATTATTTTGTATTTCGTATTATTAATATGTATCGTATTTATTCATACTATTTTATATTATTCGTATTATTTCATATTTTTTCTTACTCATTCGTATTCTCTGCATTATTGCATTGTATTTCGTACACAATTTGTAATGTTAATGACTGACTAAGAGAATTAAATATGACATATATAATAAGTAACATGATTTTTTATTATATCGAAATTGATACAGAAACTGAAAGAGATGATTTTTTCGAATAATTACTTTTTTGAAATTCGAAAATTACTTATGTACAGGATGAAAATACTTATGTAAAGGATAAATATTCCTTTTTCTACAATTTCGCGAAAAAATTCGCTTTATAACCAAATTTATGAGAAGGAAGTAAAAGTTTTGAAAAACCAAAAGATACTCAATTAATATTGAAACCAAAAGTGATTCATTTGGATCTAGAAATTTACTTATTAATATCCTTTTTATGAAATTCTCGAAAAAAATTGGCCCTACCCATGTCAGAAAAAAATTTCAATTTGGAAAATATAATACAAGCATCCTTTTTTTATAGTTCAAAAGAAAGATCTTTAAATTACATTAAATAGGATGAAGTGAAATCTTAAAAAAGTGAAAAATATTCCATTAATGTAAAAACCAGTAATTATTTATTTGAACGTTGGAAATAAGTAATAAATATATTTTTATGTAATTTAACAGTGAAAATTTTGCGAAACTGAAAAATAACTCACATTGGTCGTTTTTGGGGGTTCAGGTTTTGGAGACTCAGGGTTCTCTGTCTCTGTCGTAGGTTTTGGTTTTGCTGGAGCTGAAATACAGAAATTTGTATAAAGTTGTTATAAGAAACCTACAATTCTAGCATTTATTAAGTTTGACAATTTTTTTTTACACTTCCCACATTTTTTTATTGATTTTCACATATTTCAAGATACAATTTTCTCATTGTTTTTCAAAAAATCCAGAACTATTATAAGAAACTCATTTTTATATCAAATTTATGTACGTTTCTTTTATTTGATGCATAATTCACTCGCTTTCAAAAATTCTGATTAAAAAATATACATATTTCTAAAGTTTTAACTTTTACATTTTCTTGTTACAAAATTTCACTCATTTTTCAAATTTGACAGATAAAAAACTGTCAAAATAAATTCTCTAATTTCTCAAAAATTATATCCAATTCACCTCTCGACTCCCCAACAAGAAACAGCGTTTCGTCCACGTGCTCAAGTTTTTTGGCACATTCCAAAAGCCAGTTCCCAGTGACCGCGGGCAAATTCCATTTTACAGCGGCTGCGTATTTTTTGCCGTCAGGAATTGGGCAAATGAGATGTGTATTTGCTACCACATTTGGCCTAGGGTTTCGAGCAAAAGTGTCTTGGTATCTGAAAAGTACAAATTATTATTTACATGAAAATATATTCTACAAAAATATACACAGATAAAAATATAAATTCATTACATACATTGCTCCAAGTTCTTTGCACAGTCTTTGGAAAAACTCGCGTTCAACGCCGGAGTAAGTGCTCATCGCGAGTGAACAATTTTTCAAAGGCTTTACATTCTGAAGAACCGAAACAGGCTTGTGAAAAAATTCTACTTCCACCTTTCGATTTTGTTCAACACATGCGTCCTGAAATATAAAAAAAAGGCTTTTTTTTAACCAATTTATAAGAAAGAAAGCAGTTACTCAAATCAATCTAGAAAAATTTTTGTAAGCGAATTTTAAATCTGGAAATTTGTAATCAATGGATTGGTAAATATTTAAATGTGTTTTCATTTTAAAACTCAAACTTTAAAATACAAGTTCGAACAAAATGATACATCTTATTTTCGAATAAACAAATTTTCCAACATAGCAATAATTTGTTTAAAGCTTAAAGTGCATGATTTTTGAAAAAATACTGACAATGTACAAATACGTGACAGTTTCTCTCGCATTATAAGCACAAGACGTGTTAAATGGCACGATAGCAATATCCACGATTTCTTTGAAATTTTCTTTCACTATGTGTCCACCTTGAGAAAGTATGAAAGCCGAAATAGTTTCGGATTTGTCGGGTTCCAAATCCATCACTGAAAACTTCAGACCTGAAAAAATTTATTCAACCGTGAATCACAACACGCAAATAAATGTAGAAAATAATAATCAATTAAAAACAGTATAATTTTTTCAATAATAGAATATAAAAAATGTAGATTTTTTATGAGACTTTGGAAATCAATTCCATTCAGAGAAAAATTTAAAAGGAAATTCAGAAAGTGCAAAATTTATTTCTACCTTGCACAAGAAGTTGCAAGAAATTGAAGACTACAATTTTTCGTTAACTACCTTGAAATATTTTTCCACTCATGAAACCCTGACTAGGTGGAATACAGCTAACGTTTGTTTCTTCGACTCTTGAGCAAGAAAGATTTTTTGAGCTCCCAGTTCTTGCTCCAATCGTGGTTTCCATGCTTGGCTCGTTGTTTGTCGACTTGGGACTCTCAAGATTTTTTGCTCCTTCTGTGGATTCTATAGTTGAAGTATTCGTAACAGTTGAAGTGTTCTCAACAGCAGCAGTTTTTGAATTGCCTGCCAAAATATTAAAATTTTAAAATGATGGTATTTGTTTATTACTAGATTCGAATATTATTTTTAACTAGTAATTTCAAAAGTACGTCACAAAATTCCTTGAAAAACACTTAATTAATTGAAAAACTATTCATACTTGACGGTTTTTGTAGAAACTTCATGAGGACATCACTTTCGCAGTTTTGCATTTCAGGACTTCGAAAAGTCGAATTGAAACTCACATTCGAGACTATTATGGGTTTTCGCATCATTTGTACATTCTGCAAAACAAAATTCAACTATCAAACAATTTTCGAAAATACATTATGTAGTACGATTTTAACAAATTTACAAGAAGAACGCATTCATCAAAAATTTTTAATGAATTTATCTAATTCATCTTTGCTGCATAAATTTTTAGAATAGGCAATTAAATAAAGTTTCTAGTGTTTGATATGCATACAGAAATTTTGAAAAAAATTACTTTTTTGCTCAATGGCGAAGAAGGCACGACAGGTTTTGGAGTTTGAGGCTCATTTTTGGGTTGACACAGAAATGATTTTTCCGGAGCTAGTTTTTTGAGTTTCAAACTTTCCAGTAGCCATTCGACGTGTACCACAAATGGGCTAAATAAAATAAAAACAATTTCCTTTTCAATCATATAATAACTAAAGTGTAATAATTTTTCCATTAAAAATTATGAAACTTCTACGATTTTTGAAACTCAGGAATTTTTTAACTACAAATTTCAGATCTCAAAAATATGGTATGTAATGAATAGTACGTTATATTTTTGGCGTAAACGCGTTTCAATTCTCCTAGGGCTTTTTGTGGATCTCCAACAATCACATGCGTAAGATCTTCTGAAAGATCATCCATTCTCGTTGCGCTTCCAAATCTAATAATTTTGTTCAACTTGTCTCGGCTTCGCAATGAGAACCCCACCAAATAAATCTGAAATAAAAATATACACATTTTTATATGAAATATAATAATAAAAATTGGAAAAAGTGATCAAAAATATTTCTTAGAATTATAAATTGAAGTATTTCTCAACAAAATAATTATTTTAAACACGTTAATCACAAATTTCAAATTCTCGAAGATATTAAAAATAAAAGAAAAACTCAAATAGATTTTTCAAGCATCTTAATTTTCGTAGATTGGAAAAATTGAACAAAAATTTTGGTTGACACGAACATTACAACCATCCAGAAAAGGCCCAGCTTTTCTTGCATCCTCAATATTTATTTTGTCCAAAACCGAGTTCCCCTGATCTGAAAAATCAACAATTTTTATAGTTTATAAAAGATCACGTTAAAAATAAATTCAAAAAATGGATACAAAAAGTTCTATAATTTACCAAGATTCATGTTCGAAGGCATATTTGTGTTGTTTTCTAAGTACGTTGAGCTCATGGATGACTGAAAAGTTTCTTGAATGGTTTTCTGTACATTACCCTCATGATTTATTGCACTAATTGTTGACCAATCGAGCGTGGGTTGTGCTGAAAAATAAAAAAAATTATTCGATAAAATAACCAAAAAATTATAATTGTATATAAAAGTTTCTAAAAAAATCATTCAAATCAATTGAATCAAATTTGAATAAACTCCAAAATACTCAATTTATTACCATTCGATTTTTCTGGTGTCGAGCAAGTTGCTGTATTAATAATGAAGTCATCCAAAGGTAAAGCGTAACCAGCTTTCACACTGTCATGAACCCATGTATATCTAAGACAAGGAATTTTATTTTGTATTCCGCATTTCAATTTTTCTGAGCTACAGTTGTTGCTTTTCGTCAAAATTATTTTAACGTAGTCGGTGTTGAGAACTCCTGTATGAGTCTGAAAAATACAATCGCTTATTAATAATTTTACATTACAAAAAAATTCTCAGCATGTTAATAGATCAATAAATATAGAGTCCGATCAAATTATTAATTATTTAAATCTTGGAAAATTAATTTTTGAACGCAAGTGTTGTGTTTTCAATTTTAAACATACAATGTTCGAAATAAGAATCAATATTTTTGAATTTTTTTTTACTCACTCCACCATTTTTTTCTATCAATCTGCTGATTTCATGTTTTTCATATTTATCTAGCAGCGTAGTAGTCATGACCAAGTTTAAAAAAACTGGACATTTGTAGGCATCGAATCGTGCATCTTTGGCAGAAACATATTTTTCCAAGTTCGCTTTCCAAACTTCATTGATCCAACGATCAGTTACGATAGTTTGGCCTGATTTTGCAGCTGCCTAGAAGAATAATAAAAAATTTTCAATAAAGAACAATCTATTGGATTATTATTCATTAGATCATATTTATATGATAATTTAACAAGGATTCATTTCGAGCAAACAAATTGATAAATGGATAAAATGTGAAAGCATTTCATATTCTATGAGTCAATTTTGCAAAGGATTCTTTAAATTTGTATATTCCAGTTTTTATCAAAAAATTTTGAACCTATGTTTTTTTAACTATCACAGAATGTTAGAAACTGAAAATGATTAGAAAATCGTACTTCGTATTTTGCAGTCATCACAGAATTTGTGACTAAATGTGTGTTGCAATGCCTTAATTGTTTGATGACCAAGCCTCCCATGTACTCGATTCTCATTTTCATTTTTTCCTGTAAACCATAAAAACAACATTATTATCTTAAACTTTTGGGAGTTATATGAAATATAAATTTAAATTTAAAAAAAGACAACATAAATATTAATTTAAATTACGTTCAAATTTTTGAATCTGGAAAGCGTCTTAAAAAAATCTTTCGTTTAAAATTCAGGTCAAATGAATTGCAAGAGCTATAAATAATTTGGCACAGAAAAAAGTAACATTTCGGATACAAATTTTCGAATAGTATAATTTCATAAAGAACACAATTTTGTTTTATGCTCACTTTTTCTTTCTGTGGGAATCCAGATGTGCTGAAAACCATGTTTTTCATGGCGATATTGAGAACTGGACTCGTCCCATCTGGAAGTGATTCTCCGGTTTCCAAGCATTGTATCAAACACAATGGTCCCAAAATCCTACTAAATGTTGAGCAATCAAACTTTTTTTTATGTTCAACAATAATAAAAATAAAATAAGCATGGAATTTTCCACTATAAAAATATAAATTGAAGATTGATTCATGATTATTGGTAACAAACAAGAAACGGACTTTTGTAAATTCAATTTTACTTGACTAAAAATACGAATTTTTAATTATTCAAAAGATGTTCAATTGAAATATTTCCAAACATCGAGTTTGCATCAACAATTTAAATAAGTGGTTTCTGATAATAATTCTTGAATGAAAAATTTGAAGGTATTTAAATAAAAAAAACATGTATTCAGGAATATAAAGTAATAATATTGTAAATGAACAATGTAATTGAATATCAACCAAAAAATTGTATCTGAAATTGGGTTCCATGAAAACTAATAACTTGGAAAACATAATAAGTCATTCAAAAGTTATTGAAAGGGTAATATAATGACATTGTATATGAATATAAGAATGAATTAAAAAAAAAAACTGAATTGAGGAATGAATGATAACAAAAAATCTATAATCTATACATTCTTCGAGACAGAATACGATTCAAAATTATTATATGACAAAAAACTCAAATTTTATCCTATACTTACAGGCACTTGTTAGTTTTCAAGTATTCAAAAGCTTCGCCTTCAAATTCTTCCAACACCAAGACATCTGATTTCGAAAACGTTTGTTTCAAACATTCATTGGCTTTTATCCAATTTGTTTCAATGCTGCACTGATCGCACCGCTGTGAATTAGAAATTTTAAGAAAAATTAATATTTGATTGTAGATAATATACATATTGTTATTCATAGACACTGTTGTAAGAATAAAAATAACATAATGTACCATACATGAAAATAAATCGTAAATTTTACTTGAGAAAATACTAAACAAGCAATAAACAATGAGATTTGATAATGAACATGTGAAAAAGTTGTTAAAATTTAATTTTTGAAACACATACAATTAAATGAATGATAACATGCCATACAAGATTATGAATAGCAAATATTCTAAATAAAAAACACACGAATAAATAAACCAGTAACAAAAAAGAACACAATGGAAATAAAAAATTTTCAAAATATATGCATATGAAAACACATTGAAAAATTGTCTATAAGCATGTTTAAAGTAAACTAAAAATTTACGGAATCGAAATAGTAAAGGTTATTGTAAAAAGAAAAATTTTTTAATTATATTCTAAGTAACTAAAAAATACAAAAGATACGTAAAAAGATTAATGAGTTGAAACATGCAAACAAAATGCTGTAATGAATAAAGGATTTTTTAGTTTTGAGCGTGAAAGGCTTGAAAAAAAAAACTTCTTAAGTTACCAACAAAATCGTTTATTATTTGTCTCTTCCTTTTCTTATTATATTCAATATCATAGTAAATTATAATTTTGTAACAAATAGAAAAAAATAGAATTATCTTTGAGATAAGTTCGAAATTGAAGAAATCCAATCGAGTAACGTTATTTTTGATAGAAAAGAATTATTATTTCATTCAAAGCAATTATAAAGGAAAAAAGAGCAATTTGAAAATAATGAATAACAAAATACATAATGACTGAAGAAAAAATTGTTTTCAAATTTAATTTTAAAAACACATGGAACTAATGAATCAAAAGTGTATAAAAAAAATCAATAGCATATATTATAAATAAACAACACATTAATAAATAAAGAAATATAAATAAGAATACGATTGCAATGAACAAACATAAACATATAGAAATAATGAAAAACATTAACATATCGACATGTTCCATAGTCATGAGAATACGACAAACAACTACTTAAAATTTTTTAGCACTAAAACGATAAATGTATAACAAATAAAAAAATAAAAAATCATCTTTGAAGTGAATTTAATATTTGCAGAATCCAAATAATCAAAATTGTTATCAATAGGAATAAAAAAATTATCTTATTCCAAGCATGTTATTGATAAAAAAGACACTTGGAAACAATGAATTTGTTGAAAAAAAACATAAACAAAGTAACCGGCAAATTTGCAATTTTGTAGGTTAGAGTGCAAAAAACGTACGTTAAAAGCGTCCCACATGAATTGAGGACATTCATTTTGGTCTTCGAAACGATCCGGAATCACGAAATGAATATTCACGACCTCTCCCAGTTGTGAATCCATTGCGAATTTTTATTTTTCATTAGCTGTCAATGGAATTTTCTTTTTATTATTGTTCAATTATTGCCAAATTTAATTGTTTGTATTGTTTTGTGTATCAAGTTCAACAACTGTCAACAACTGATTTGAACTGACTTACTGATTGAACTAACTCAACTCTTGTCTGTGATTTAAGTGGACTCAATTGTGAGTTAATTGTAATTAAGTGTTCTGCTTTAAAAAAAAAATAAATAAAATAAAAATCTTCGGTTTGAATGAGATAAAAAATGTCTTAAAAACCGTAAAAATTGGGAATTATCTTGTAAATAATAAGTTAAGTTTTAGATTGTAATATTCGATATCGATGTCTATAATTAGACTTTAAGATATGCGAAAAGATAAGATAAGATAATTTGTTCGCGAACAAAAACCAGCTGGTAGGTTCAGGAGTGGGGGAAATTGACCCTAATTAAACAAACAAAAAAAAGAGAAAACGGACAAAGAAAGTCAACAGTCATGACAAACCGTCAGAAACTAATGAAATTCGCAATAAAAGTTATTGATAGTGAATAAAAACTATTGACAAAGCGACGCCAACAGTGTTCAATAGTCCAACAGTTTTCAGATATAGCTGTTATCCTTAGCAAGTTTCGAGGTTAGGATTTGTAAGTTTCGATCTGTTGTTGTTTTCTTATTTTGAATTTTTTCTTTTTTATGCTTGTTTTGTGTTTTCAGGTTTTCCATTACACAAAATCACTTTTTTGAGTTTCATCGAGTTACGTTTCAGATTTTTGCAATTAAAAATGGATTTCTAAAATTATTTGGAGAATTGCAATATTTTGTAGAAAGATTTGGACAGTTAAACAAGATTGTTTATTTTTGTTCATAATTTATTTGTGAGTTGAAAAATCAGAAGATTTTTTTGTTTATTTTAAAAAATAAATTTGTTGTATGGTTTTTTCGCAATGTCATTATCACAACAAAAATAAGCTTCAGGTTTGTCATTTTTCGATTTTGTGTGTTGAGAATAAAGTATTTTCTTTTCTACAATTTTATTTTTTTACTTTTTTTCGAGTGAAATTGATTTACGGTATATTACGATTTTATTATCAATTCATGTGTACAGCTAAATTGCGCTGATATAGACTTTGTTGAAAGAATAAATAAGTGCTTTTAAAGTATACCGATTGCGTGAAGATGACTGTAGATATTTGAGAAATAAAAAAAAACCTTGAAACTTTAAAACATCTTTTTGTTCATTGCGCAAGTCATAGAGATTACATTGTACAAAACTATTTTTAAAACAAAAGTTAAACGGGAGTATTGTTTTTTTATCTGAAAGATTTTAGAGTCTACAAATTCAAATGAAAAATTTTCAAATTTTCTCAACTTTGAAATCAATGATTCAATAGTTTTTGTAAATTATGTTTTTTTAATTTTCTTCTGGAACTACTAATTGTATCTACATGTTCATTATTGAAAAAAATTCATCATTAGATTCTATAAAGTGCTGAATTTTAAAATTAATGAAGTAGAATGTGAATTTTAACTATCTAAAAATTTTTATCTACACAAAAATTTATTATTGAATTAAGGAATTTGTATTCACAGTTTTGATTTTATGTTCCAAATTTAAATTTCATGATTGGCTTGCTCAGGGCAAAAATGTACTAACGCTCATTAAAAGTACAAAGTGTATAGTACAGAAGTGTGTCAATTTTTTGTCATCTTTTGAATTTTAAACTATCACATGAATTTTTTAATGAGAGAGCTTCTAATTACTAATTTTCATTTTTTATAATGTTTCCATCTTAACGTTCAAAGTGTAATTTTCAAATAAAATTTTCAGTTCCAAATGTCAAAAAATTACAATCCCAGGTTTTTATTCTGAAAGTACAATATACTAAAATTTTGATGTGCAAAGGTGTACACTGTTTTTTTTTTTAGATTTCTATTATATTCTACTCATTTCAGTTTTTGATATTTTTGTCCTTTCAGAATTACGATTTTGAAAATTTTAGCAGTGTCAGTGTTTTGATTATAACTTTTAAACTCAAACTTGTATTGCTTCATTTTAATTACTTGATTTTTTACATAAAACTACCACATTTTTATTTATCATTAATCATAATGTTCACCACATTTATTGTTCAAATTATAATTTGCTACATTTGATTTTACCAATTTTCAATCAAGAAGTTTAAATTGCAAGGTGTTTGAGTATAGAAATACTGGAATTCTAAAATAAAAAATTTGACATTTTTTGATCTTGAAATAAAAATGTTTCTATTATATGTATTTAAAAAAATGAATTTGTATTTTAATTTACACAAATCAGCTAGTTTTTGAGTTCATCAAGATTTTTCAAAGTTTGAAGTAAACATTTGATGAAAAAATATGCATAAGTGAATAAAAAATTCAGTTAGTTTTATTCTTGAAGCACTGCTTTTCAAATCAAAATTATTTTTAACAAAGTAATATTTTAATTTCTCATTGTGAAGTTGTTTTAAAACTGTAACAGAATATTAACATGATTTTGAAAAATTTTTTATCATACAAACGTAAGTAGAGAATGAAAAGAATTTTTGAGATGTTTATTCATTGCCTTAGGGATCATAATTTAATTGATGTGAATAAATTAGGTCTTGATAAGGGCTCAAAAATAGCCGAAACGTCGACGATGTAATTAGAAAGAATAAATTTGACTGGGAACATCGAAAAGGAACTCTTCTAATTAATATTTCAATCCAGTGAAAATCAATATAATCAAAATTATTTTTGTTTATCAAAGAAAAATTAATATTGAAAACTTCAACTTCCAATATTAATTTTCAACAAACGTGAAAAATGACGGTTTTACATTTTTCCCATTGATTTTTGAAAATTTTGGAAAGCTAACTCATCAAAAATTTGATTGCATATCATTTTCACAAAATTAGAATTCGTTTTTGTATTTCATAAGGTACCTAAATAATTTCGAATAGTGAAAGAAAATTTTGTAGTACCTTAAAAAGTTAATAAATATACTAAGCTATTTTTCATAATACTTATAATTATCCAGAATAGTTCAAAAATCAAAACAACAAATTCGTATATATCTTACGTCAAATAATATCCGAAATAACAAAAAATTCTTGAAGATATTTGACCAATTTCACTAATTCTCTTATATATCAGTAAATTTTTTGCAATTTCTTGAAAACTATTTGTTAAAAATCATAAAAAACACAAAATAATTTTTGTTAAAGATTCATCAATCCCAGAAATGATCTCTGGAACTTCTCCTGCAAAAAACAAGGAAATACTCAGCAACACAAAGTAAGTTTCCTCGACATAAATCATTTTCGATAACCACGCCAATTTTTCATAATCTATTTGCCTTTTCTTTTGCGCATCTTTTGTTAACAGGAAAAAAATTTTCCAACTAGTTACAAAAGTAGTAAAAACTGGTTCCTATTTTTCAAAAAGTTTTTTTTGTCATGCAAAAATCCTATGAACAAAAACCCTCATTAGAAATGAATTTTTACTGAAAATGCAGAACATGTCATTCCAAAATATTTGTGCATTTGAATCTAGAAAAATTCGAATCAGTTCAGTCATAATTGAAAATACATAAAATTTTAACTTGAAATGATCGATTGGTAAAATAATGTTAAAAGTTTTTGACATTGAAAAATACGTGCTAAATTAATAAAATATGAAGTGTCTTTTCTTTCTAAATTTAAAAAAGCTTATACATTTTTCAACATTTTCTGCTTTTTTAAACAAATGATTCATCGAAAAAAGTTACAAAACCCTGTTTTGAAATCCGAGAAAACGTTTGGCATCGAATTGACACTCCACATTTTTCCAGGTGTTCAAATGCACAAACACTTTTCACTTTTAGTTCAGTTCTAGTCGCGATTTAAAAGCGTTCACTCAGACTTGAATCGCGAAAAAACCGTGAAAACAACTGTTAAAGAATTTGTTCATCATTCCCAAACACTAAAACCATTGACTTCGTAACTTTTAATGCAAACAAAAAGAGAGAAGTTTTCGCAAGTTTGACGAATCGCTTCGTTTATTGAACAAATATTTGCATGAATAAATAATTATTTTTTTTTTATGAAGCTTATTTGTTGTTAAATATGAGCTTGTTTAAATTGTTGGAAAGCGCGAGTTATTTTGTTTTACGAGCGATTTTATCGTCAATATCGCCGGAGTTGTAAATTTTGTTATCGCATTTTATTGTTTGATAAATTGTTGTCATTGGGAGTTGGGATTTTTTCGAGCGCGAAGGTGAAAATTTTTTTGTTTTTTAAGTGTGAAAAAAGTGGAAAAATTTTTTAGGGGAGGGTATGTGGATTTTGGGTTTGAGCGAAAATGCTGAAAAGACGTGAAAATAATTGGAAATATAGGAGATTCGAAAATAAATATGACTGGTGAGTTTTTGGATTCATATTGAATGAAATTTTAGTTGATAATTTTTTAGGAAGAAATTTATTCATAGATACTTCTGATTTTTTTTAATGCTGTTTGTGAATAGGAATGAAAACTGGAAAATGAAGATTTCTGGATGCATGAAATGTCACAGCTTTTGAAATAGTTTTAGAGGTGTAATTTATTTCAAATTCCTATACGAATTCAATACGAAAATAAATTTATAGAACTTTTTTAAACTATATTTCAAAAGGTGAAAATTTGTAAGAAATTTTGCAACAATTTTGATAGTAAGTCAGAATTTTGGACAAATTTCTTCTGTTATGAGACAACTCAAATAAATTCTTGGTCTCAAACCTCTTTAATGAATATTCGTGTTTTTAATTTGAATTTTTAGAAAATAAAAAAAAACCTACAATTTTTTATTAACATAAAAGAACCCAGTATTCGTATTATTATCAATTATTACGAGGCTGGCAAAAATACGAAATTTACTGTATGTACTTTCAATTTTTATTCTCAAAATTACCTGAAAAATTAATTCTTAATGTTGTATATTTTAAAACATCTTGTATGAACTTCACAATTTCATTTTTACTTATATAAAACATAATTTTGTTATTATCAACCAAATTATCGATTTTTGTTTTTTATGGTTGAACAGTTTTCTAAAAACTTGATAAGGAATTCATAAAAATTGATGAAGTGCTTTGTTGTCTTTGGTGACATGGAAAAAAAATATTTATTTTGTTTTGTTATGAATTTAGGTATATTATAAAAAGATTATATCTTATTTAAACTCCTTTTCAACACTTTTTTCATGTTCCTTTCTCTCCTTTTACTTTTCTCCTGGGATATCTATCTTGAGCTCAATTTCAATTGTCGTTTTTCCAGTCAAACTGGAACATGCGCGCCTTTCTCTTTCTGAATAATTTCCGTGTCGACGCGATGTATTTCGACGTCAAGAATTTAATAAGAGCAGCCTTTGAAATTGAAAGACAAAAAATTCAAGCGTAAAAAAATGTCTTTAAAAAGGTAATGTGTTTTTTAAAAACATGTTAACTGCCACTATTAAGTTATGACATTTTTTTAAAGTATTTTATTATTAATTCAATACTTTTTCTTAGAACATATTTTTTTTCAGTAAATTTTTTATGGTTTTGAGTTACGAAAATTTGACTTTCCAAAGTTTTTTCAAAAGAATCGAATCTTGTAATTTTAAAAGTTTTGCGAATTTTGGATGTGGTCACTAAGAAATTCATAATTCGTGAATTTAGTTTTGCACTAATTTTTAGGAATATAAAAAAAATTGATAATTTAAATAACAACTTGTAATACAGACTGTCAGTGACGTAGGATGAACTTTTTAATTATGGATTATCGTGAATATAAAACTTCTAGAAACAATGAAAAAAAAAAAAAAAATCTAATGTATCATATATGAAAATGATTCGTAAATGTTACTTGAGAAAATACTAAATAAGCAATAAACAATGAGATTTGATAATGAACAAGCGAAAAAGTTGTTTACATTTAATTTTCGAAACACATACTGAGATAATGGATAGCAAATATTATAAATAAAAAACACACGAATAAATAAACCAGTAACAAATAAGAAATGGATATTAAGAATTAAGAAAGTGTATGCATAAGAAAAAACATTGAAAAATTGTCTATAAACTTCGTTATCAAAAATTGAACAAAGTCGCCTGAAAATTTGTTGCACACGAGTTAGAAATAACTACATACTTCAAAAAAATATAAGGATGTTTGAAGTAAATTCAAAATTTACGGAATCGAAATAATAAAGGTTACATATTGTGGAACTAAGAATTTTTTAATACTATTATAAGCAACTAAAAAATACAAAAGATACGTAAAAATGATATATAAGTTGAAAAATGTAGACAATACTCTAATGAATAAGGGAAAAATTTGAATATAAGATTATTGAATGAAAATATATATAAAAAAAAGGATACCAAATATTATGAATACAAACATATTGATAAATAACTGAACTTGAATAAAAATTTGATGGACATAAAGAAACATAAACATGTATTAATAATTACTAATGCTGACATATTGGCTATGAACATTATTATGAAAATTGGACAAATAATCATTTCGAAATCTATTTCACAGAAATAAAGAATTCTTTACATCGAAAAAATAAAATGATAGTTTATATACATTCAAAATTTACAAAATAAAGGAAAAAAGAAGAAAATAATAAAAAAATTGATCAACTTAATCCGAGAAACTGAATTATAAAAAAGAACTCTTAAAATAATGACTAAATTGAAAAACATAGACGAAATACGATAACGAATTGAGAGATAATTAGTGAAAAATTCAATTTTCGAAACAAATAAGTATATTGAATTAAAAGGTACGAAACAGAAAATGTTTAACTATTAATTATATTATAGATAAACAACACATATATAAATAAACAAACAAACATGAGAATGTGATAGGAATTAATATAAACATGTACGAAAAATTCAAAAAAATTTACACATTATCTATAAACATTGTTACGAAAGTTGTATAAAAAAACAGCTAAAAATTTGTTGCACTCAAACAATAAGTTAGTAACAAAATAACAATAAAAATCATGATTCAAGTTGATTCAAAATATATGAAATGGAAATAACTAACCTTGTTAAAAAAAAAGAAATAAAATTTTATTCGAGCAACTTTAACAATAAAAAATGAATTAGTTGAAAAACAAAGACGAAATACACGAACAGAGGAAAAAATCGGTTCAAAACTTAATTTTCGAAAAACAAATTAAACTAAAAAAAAAGATAATAAGTAGCAAATAATATAAATAAATAATTCATCGACAAATAGAAGGAAAAGGATGAACTTTTAAATTGTGGATTATTATTTATGAAAATATATGATCCTTTGAATGTGGCATGTATATGAGACATAATTTTTGTGAATTTCGATATTTTCACGAAAAAATTTTAGGATATCGTGAATACAAAACTTCTAGAAACAATGAATGATGATGGAACGTATCAAATAAAGTGAAAATGTTTGCTTAGTGAATAAAAAAATGTATGAATTGAATGGGAGTAATTCTTTGCAAGCTTTTAATTGATCGGTTATTAATGAAGTGATAAATTGAAAAAAAAAATGGCAAAAACCATTTTTTTCGTAAGTAAATTTAATGAACCATCAACTTCATTCATTATCAAAGAAATTTGGAAATGCTATCTTTTATTCGTATTTACACGTGAAAATCTTTTAACTTCTGAGTTTGAATTAATAAAAAATTAATATTTTTCCTATGATAATTAGTGTGTTTCAATAAAAAGTTCAAAAATCACTGTATTCAATCACTCCAGAATAAGTCATTAGTTGAATCCAAAGTTCGTTACGCTTCTAATTTCATTCCTTATCAAAGTCGCATTATTAAACACTGTGATGAAGATACGAAAAAAATTGCATGATCCTCTTGGTTCATTTTTTTACTCAATACTAACGTCATCGATCCAAAGCCCACGTCGTGCCGTGGGCAAAACGTGCGCAACAGGCGATTTCTACGAGCTTTTATCAGTACTCCTGAAATACGACGGCAAATCTATTTGTACCCTCATCCTGATAACAATTTTTCCCCTTCCCCAACTCCAAGTCATTATAAACATTTCCGCAAATTTCTGACCTTCGTTTTCCAAATAGAAAATTTTCTGTCTCAAATAGTTACTTGATCCAAATTTCGAATACTGCTTGACATTTCTGGAAGTAGTTTTAGTTTTCTAATTTTTTTTAAAAATGGTTCTTGAACATTGAATGTAGTATTTTGGGATGTTTGGGACACAGGAAAAAGAGCCTCTGTTGAGGCGCCAAAATTACGGTGCTTTGGACCAAATTCGGTGAGCAAAGTTATCGCTTTTGTAATTACGGCGCTTGCGTCAGCAGTCAGTGATAAGACAATAGATTAGGTTTTTTTTTTTCGAGTGCTTAGGCTTTTTTTTATCTCGGAAAAGTGTCTAGTGTGTTCTGTTGCAACAATGAAGTATCGTTGGGTTATGAAATTTATCAATGATGGATTTATTTAATGGTTTTTAATGGAAAATTTTGTCTAATGATGCTGAATCAAGAATTATAATGACTTGTTGAATTGTTTTATGTGAAGTTTGGTAAATAAAAAAAGCAAATATTAGAATGGGTGTGGATTTTATGAATTTTTTTATTTCTTGTCCAATTTCAACGAGATTATGATACAATTTGGCATAATTATCATCCAATTTGATTGGAAAATTTTGGATGAAATGTAATGGTTCAATCTTTTTTCATTTTCTTTTTTTTCTTTTCAGGGACCCAGAAGATGATGCTGAATTCGAAGGGACGACCCACCTCGTTAACGTGCCAAAAAAAACGGAGATCAAAATTGTTTCCGACAAAGAAAAAACTGAGATGAATTTCGACGACTCACAACTTCACAACACAAATTCCGACTCGCTTCTCAGCACTTGCAGCATTCACATCGATGGAATGACGTGCAATTCTTGCGTCAATAATATTACCAGTAATTATTTTGTCATTGATTTATAAAAAATTACTGACTTACTGACCACTGGATTACTGACTTACTGACTAAAAAAATTTTTAACAGGAAAATGTCGTATTATTTCAGAATTTGAGATAATTCTGACCCAAATTTTGCACATTTCTCAGGTACAATGTCACAAGAAACGGGGGTGGAGAAAATCGAAGTGAGCTTGCAAGCGAAAGAAGCGAACATTTCATACAACGCACAAGAAACCACAGCGGAAAAATTGGCAGAAAGAATAGGGGACATGGGATTCGACGCTTTCGTGAAGTCGGGAAATACAGAAAATGTGATCTTTTCGAGAAATTCTGTCAATCCAGTAACTATCGAAAAGGATTCGGTAAGGATAAAATTGAATGGCGCTGGAGACGCTGAAGTCAAGGAAGTTGCCAAGTGCCAACTTAGTATAAAGGTAAGATTCATTGTTTCTGAAATTAGAGTATATTTCAATTTGAGGAATGACTTATGAATTTGAGGAAAAAACATAAACAATTTTATTACAATGTTCGTTAATTTATTGGTTTGACAGTTTATTCAGTAACTGTCACTGTCACAGACTAGGATATCAAACTTAAGACTAATTCATGTGTGACGAGCGGACTCAAATTCGAGAAAACCAACGTTGATTTTTAAATCCCGAAAGTAGGCCAACTCGTCCAGATTAGGACCGTTGTAGGAGGCTCTGCCCTACACGACCCTAGGTTCCCTATATATTTATGGACCAGGGGAAAAGAAATGCTTTTGAGGGATGGTTTTCAATTTACAAAACATCAACTTTATTAGTATAAAATGAACAGTCACTTCCGAATACAATCATTTACATTTTGATCTATCAATCAAGACAAAAAACTTTTCTAACAAAATGGTAAAATTAACATTATATCTTATTCAAATACTCTTTTCATACAAAATATTCGATGCATTACGAATCCTTTCTGAAGTTATTATTCACAAAACAATTTACATGACAATAACATGGCTCTGACAATGTACAACAGTGTGTTGATTTATAACTTTACTTATTTTCAACATATTAGTAATTTTTACTCTCATACCTTCGATCGATTGTTTTTAGGAAAATCACCCTTTTCACGAACAGAAAATATATATAGATTCGGAAAACGTTTTAAGATCAACAACTTCGAGTAAATTTTGAGAACTATACTTCCGCACGCTCTTAAACTTATAAATTTTCACTATGTTAAACTATTAACTATAAGGGATACAAGTGTTTGGGAGTGTGAGTGCCAAAGTTCGGCCACGACTGCTTAGTTTATATACCGAAGAGAGAAAGAAGTGGTAATCGTAGTTCATTATTCGAAAAATTGACCTGTTTATCATTTTTGCCTGAAAATCGTACTCACGGAACGTTTTCCGTTCGTTTCGGCTTGCTTTTCGTTCGTTTGTATCCGGTGTAAATTGCAAGAAATCGTTAGATATCATTTTTGTAAAAAGTCTAATCATGGTTCATTGTCTAAAAGAAAGATATGAGCATATCGTTTCCGTCTGAAAATCATTCTTTACGGAACGATTTTCGTCCGATCGTTTCCTGCCCAAAAATTGATATTATTAGCGTCATCAACTATCAATACCGGCGAGTCATAGCGATTTGATATTGTCGCGCGTTATCTTAACGTTTAGAAAAATAGCTTCCCCTTAAACATTTTATAGAACATTGAATTTGTCTTTCTTTTTTTTCTCATATTATTGTAAAAATAAAAATATAGACAAGTGAGCAAAACCTCGCTCGTCACACATGAAATTTCGGAATTCATAAGAGTTTCACTGACTCACTGAGTCAGTGACTCATTATTGTAAGTCAGTGAATCATTATTGTAAGTCACTTGTTTAGTAAATCACTCAGTATTCACTTATTAGTCACTCATTATTGTAAGTAACTCATTTAGTAGGTCAATAATGAGTCTCCGACTCAGCGAAACTCATTATTGACTTACTAAATTAGTCAGTGACTCATTGTAAGTCACTCAGTATTCACCCATTAGTCACTCATTATTGTGACTCATTTTGTAAGTCACTCATAAGTTCCTTATTATTTTGAGTCAATAATGAGTCACTGAATCAATGAAACTCATTATTGACCTACTCAATGAGCCGGTGATTCATTATTGTAAGTCAATAATTTATTAAGATACTCTGTATTCACTCATTAGTCACTCATTATTGTAAGTAACTCATTTAGTAAGTCAATGATGAGTCCCTGACTCGATGAAACTCATTATTGTAAATTATTCATTAGTCACTCATTTAGTAAGTCAATAATGAGCCACTGACTCGGTTAAACTAAATATTGACTTACTAAATTAGTGACTCATTTGGTAAGTCAATAATTTAGTAAGTCACTCATTAAATAAGTCAATAATAAGTCAGTGACTCATTATTGACTTACTAAATTACTTATTCCGAAATTTCCTAGTTTTCATTATTTTTCACAGCAACTCAATAATTTGTTGACTTGTCAATTTGTTAATCAACAAACGTTTCGATTCATTAAGTGAATGACTAATTAATTTTTTTTAGAATGAATTCAGAGTTTTTATTTAGTCGTTTTTTTTTCCAGGGAATCACTAGTTCTGCGTGCATGTCTGCGATAGAGAAAGGATGCAAAAAAACTTACGGAATCGAGAGCATCTTAATCGCTTTGATAGACGCAAGAGCGGAAGTGAAATACAACCCTAATTTAATAACTCCAGTCGACATCGCGGCTTTAATTACCGAATTGGGTTTTCCGGCTGTGGTCACAAATGAATCAGGATCCGGAGAATCAGAAGTTGAGCTTGTTGTGAGTTTATTATTGAAATTGAATTTTGCATAATCTATCAATTATAAACGATGGCAGAGTGCGTGGAAAATTGGGAAAACTTGAAGACGAAAATTTTTAGATTTTAGGAATGACTTGCGCGTCGTGTGTTAGCAAAATTGAATCGACTGTGAAAAAATTGCTGGGAGTGACTTATGCTTCGGTGACACTTGCGATGCAGCGTGGAAAGTTTAAATACGACGCGGACAAAACCGGTCCGCGGTCCATTATTAAATGCATCAGTGATATGGGTTTCGAAGCCAAATTGTTTAGTAACAAAGAAAAAGAGAGTAGGGATTATTTGGACCAAAAGTACGTTGATTTTTGAGTTATTTTGGAAAAATTTTACAAATTTGATCGTGAAGCTTTGAAAAATAGTTGGATTCGATTTTGGAAAGATAAAGGAAAATTTTCTATCTTATTTTCCGAATGTATTTAAATTATAATAAAGGAGATGTACAATGTTTAATATGAAAATAGAAATTATGAAAATTTAATGGTGAATAATTGTAATTGTGAATGAGTAGATAGTGAAGACACTAAATTACAAATTTAGAGGAATGCAAATTTTATAATATTTGGGTAATATACTTCTACATGATCAAATTTGATTTTCACAATGGTTGAATTGGATTTGGATATGAAACTTTTTTTCTTTGAACTTTCAGAAAAGAAATAAACAAATGGAGATCAGCTTTTTTGATTTCCCTTATTTTCGGTGGACCTTCAATGATTGCGATGACCTATTTCATGTACATTATGCCTTCAAATCATACAGATCCTCATGAACAAATGTGCTGTGTTTTGCCTGGAATTTCGTTGGAAAATTTGATAATGTTGGTACTTTCAACGCCTGTTCTGGTAATTATAACTTTTGTAAAATAACTTTTCATATTTTAAAGTGTTTCATATAAATTGTATCTCAGTTGAATATTCTGCATTTTTTCAACACAGTTTTTGCATATATATATATATATAGAAAGTATATTGAATTCTAAGAAAAATTTTTTGAAGTTTGTAAATTTGGATATGTTGATTTGTAAATTAAGTTGAAGATTGCAAGATTAAGAATCAAAACTAGAGAAAAATGACACAAGGTAGATGTAAAATTAATGTACAAATTCATTTTTGCAGGTTTTCGTTGGAAGGCATTTTTATGTACAGTCATATAAAGCATTGAAACATGGTACAACAAACATGGACGTTTTAATATCGATGACTACTATAATAGCATGGACTTATTCCCTGATCGTTCTGATCATTGCCTGGAAAAATGATTCAAAAACTAGCCCAGTCACATTTTTTGATACTCCACCTATGCTTATGGTTTTTATAAGTCTGGGAAGATGGTTGGAGCACATTTCAAAGGTTTTTGAACAATTTTATAAAAATTTTCAATCATTTGTAAATAGTATAATAAGATATTTTTTTATTTCAATATTATAAGGTGAAAAAATTCAGAGAACTTCCAATAGTAAAAATTTCAGTAAAAAATAATGTTTTTGTAAATTTAAATGATCGTTATATTTTCAAATAATATTCTGGTAATCTTCAGCAAATTCTTTGATTTCTGGGACAGATTATTTCTCTTCCTGAACATTTCACAATTTTCAAGTATGAAAAAATGACAAAAGATTTCCAAAGTTGTATTACTTCTAGCTTCTTTTTTCAAAGTAAATTTGTAAAGTTTGTTATTTCTTTTAATTCTTGTCCTGAAGTTGGTTCCTTTTTTAAATTAGTTTATGACAATTTTTATTTTTAGGGTAAGACTTCTGAAGCTCTTCTGAAACTTCTTTCCCTGAAACCCACGGATGCCGTGCTCCTGAAACTAGGACCGAGCAACGAGATTCTCTCGGAACGGACAATTTCTGTCGACCTGATTGAACGTGGAGACATTTTGAAAGTTGTCCCCGGTGCCAAAGTCCCCATCGATGGAAAAGTCATCTCGGGAAATTCCTCTTGTGACGAGAGCCTCATCACTGGGGAAAGTTTTCCAGTGGTGAAGCGCGTCAATTCTCATGTGACCGGTGGCTCCATCAACCAAAATGGTGAGTTTGAGATGAATTCGTTTTTCTTCGAATTAAATTGAGATCTAACGACCATTTAAAATACATGTTACAACTTGTCTATAGGTTTGCTCATAATCACCGCGACCCATATTGGCGAACAAACGACACTAGCGCAGATCGTGCGACTGGTGGAAGAAGCGCAAACGAACAAGGCACAAATCCAACAAACAGCCGACAAAGTTGCCGGTTGGTTTATTCCTTTCGTGATAGCGGTCTCGTTTTTGACCTGGATTGGCTGGTTTCTGCATGGTTATTTCAAGGAAGGGCAAGATGACGTAAACATGCTGCAAATAGCGTTCAAATACGCGCTCTCGGTGCTAGCTATTGCCTGCCCATGCGCACTGGGATTGGCCACGCCCACTGCTGTCATGGTGGCGACGGGAGTGGGGGCGCTCAATGGGATATTGATCAAGGGCTCGGAAGCTTTGGAAAATGCATGCAGGTGCGTTAAAAAAAATATTTATTTTAATATTGTAATGTACATGAAGTTCGAAACGTTTATAATTAAACGAAAAAGAAAAAGAAAACAAGTTTTCGAGAAAAAATGTTCTTATTGCTTTCAAGGATTTTTTGGTATGAACGATAAACTTAATGCTTGCTGAGAAAATATTTCACACAGTCCTCCCCGTGAGGAAAAATCAAATATTCATCAAATTTTTCTTTTCCTTTATTTTTAAAGGTTTGGAACTTCAAAAACATATGTTGTAGTTTCAGGTTGTATATATGTATATGTGTGTACTAAAGAATCTAATCATATGTTTCAGCTATAATGAATATAGTGATAGGTACTGATGAATATTTTTGTGGATGAGTCGGTGAAAATACTTTGACGTTCACCAGGGCCGTAGGTAGAGAAATTTTTGAGGGGTTTTTCAAAAAATATGTTTCCTTCGAGATTTCATAATTTTGATTCTTTGATGGACTGGTTAAGAGAGTAAGATTCTTAGAATTACGGGATTTTTAATTCATAAGATTTTTGGAGACCAGAGTCACACATTTTTCATCTTAATGTTTAACAATATAGAGTTCGATTTTTGTGATTTTAATGTCACTGAAGTTTGTATTTTTTTATTTTTTTTTAATTTTTGGCGTTTTTCATGATTTTCTGGTATTCATACAGTTTTTATGGATTTTCAGCTATAATGACGGATTTCTATTTAGTTCTCTAGAATTCGAGACTTAAGGAATCAAAGTTTCGTAATATTAAAATATTTTATACATTTTTGAGCAAATTGTAATTACATAGATTTTAAGCAGTTCATAGATTTCTGGTATTTGTATACATTGTTATGTTATTTATAAAATTTTGTAGTATTTTTCAGTGTTATTATAGATTTCTAGAATTTGATGCTACAGCATTAAAAATTTTGAGTATTTAAATTGATTTTTCAGTTATCAGTATCATTTACACAGATTTCCTATTTTTTTTTCTTATGATTTTTCAGCATGTATAGAATTTGAATGATTTTTTGGTATTTGTAAAAACTTCTTTACAGATTTTCTGAATTACATGTTCTGGAATTCAAGGTTTTAAAAATTAGTAAGACAATTATGTCTACATAGTTTTTGAGCATTAATAAATTTCTAGTTATTTTCCCATTTTTTTTTACTATTTATGAAACTTTTAAGAAGTAATTAACATTTTCATAGATTTTGAACATTTTTATTGATAGTTACATAGGTTTTTAACATTCAAATTTTCATCGCTTTTCAGTAATTTCATAGATTTCTTATAAAATTAGAGTTCTTATAAATAGAATTCTTGTACTTTTGTATCTTTGTACTTTGTATCTCCATAGTTTTAAAGTGTTAATAGATTTCTAGAGTTTCTTGCATTTTTTTTACTATTTATGACATTTTGATGGATTTTTCGATATCTGTACAGATTTTGAGTATTTTTGTACATTTATATAGCGATTGGTAAAATTTGATGCATTGAAATTCAAATTGTAATTGATTTCCAGTAATTTCAGATCTTTTAATATAATTTCCAGTATTTTTCGTTTTTTTTTTTTTTAATTTCAATTTTTGCCGTGTGTATAGAATTTGAATGATTTTCTAGTATTTGTAAAAATTTCTTTACAGATTTCAGAATTGTATGCTCTAGGATTCAAGGTTTTATAAATTAGTAAAAAAATAATATCTGCATAGTTTTTGGGTATTAATATATTTTTTGTTTTTCTCCCACTTTGTAATATTTATGATATTTTTATGAAGTCATTAGTATTTTCATAGATTTTGAATATTTTTATAGATTGCTACATAGACTTGTAGAATTCAATGCACTATAATTCAAATTCTAAACGTTTTATAGTAATTTCAAAGATTTTTTAGAAAATTGCATCTAAATAGATTTTTGTATTTTATAGAGTTCTTGTAGTTTTTCATCTTTGTATTTCGTATCTCCATAGTTTTTAAGTAGTAATAGATTTCCAGTATCGCTTTTTTTTATATTCATGATATTTGTAAAGATTTTTCATTATTTGTATAGATTATGAGTATCTTTTTACATTGTTGTATAGATTGGTAGTATTTGATGCACTGAAATTCCAATTTCAACTGATACCCAATAATTTCATCTATTTCTTAGAAAATCGCATGTGTATATATAGATTTTAAGTATTTTATAGAATTCGTGCATTTTCGTATTTTTTTACTTTTTTTACAAGATCTTGTGACGTTTTCTAGTATTTAGGTAGATTGCTATGTACGCTTTTTAGAATTTTATTTTACTTCGAAGTTTTATAGATTGTAGGTATTTCTTCAAATTTTTTAGAAAATAGTTCAATCGTAGAATTCTGTAACTTTTGGAATGTCTTTAGAGTTTGCATGATTCAAAAATTTTTCTAGTTTTTTCATGGATTTCTGTGTATATTCCTAGAATTCGATGCTCCAGGATTCAAAGTTTTTCAGATTTTCAGCATTTTAGTAGATTAGAATTTTTCTCTATAATCCACTAGATAGAAACAATTTTTCAAATTTTTAATATTTATGTCATTCTAGCCAAACATTTATGATTAGAATTTCGTTTCTGTAAAAATTCTTTTGAAGCCAGAATAATAATTTTTTTTTTGAGTCAGTAAAATTAAGAATTCTGAATATTGCTAAACTTTGAGAACTTACATGGAACTGTTTGGTATGTCCTTTACATTTCAGTTAGTAGATTTTTTGTTATTCTTTCATATTCCATCGTTTATTGTTCATGTTCTAATGGGTAATTTTTTATAACAAGTAGATATTTTCATTTATTATTATATTTTCTTCATTTTCACATAAAAAAGTTATTAATTTAATCCGAATCTTGGGGTTTGTTTGAATTGTAAAATCCCCCCCCCCCCCCCTTAACATACGCTCATGCTGTTCACCAACATTTACCGAATACATACAATTTCTACAAAATTGTTTCTAAAACGACTCTTATTTTTTTAATCCTCGTTTACAATACTTTTCCAAAACAATGGCCACATTAATAAGGTGTTGAAAACCCTATTTTCAGAGTGAACTGCGTGACCTTTGACAAGACTGGAACACTGACAGCTGGACAGCCTTCAGTGAGGAAATTGATTTTCTTCCTGGAGGAGAGGCTCTTCCCCGTGAGTAGATTCCTGGCCATGGTGGCAACCGCGGAGGTCAACAGCGAGCATCCGATTGCAAGCGGTAAGATATCACGTCTCATATCAAAATTAATTCAATATCTATTATATATGTATATCAATATATATATATTTATATCAATATATTGTATTGATTTATATATATGTATATTTTGAATTTATCATATATATATATCAATATTTTACAAAAACTCTATTAAATTTCTGTCTTATTATTTTAGCCATCGTCAATTTCGTCAAAGACACTATCAACTCGGACATCACCGGAGCCAAGTGCACCAATTTCCAAGCCGTCACCGGTTGTGGCCTCAAATGCAAAGTCTCTCACTTGCAGTCGCTCGAGCAAAAAGCCTCGCTCTCGGAAAGCGTGAAAAACTATGTAAACGACTCGAAACTGACGTCCATTGGATCTTTCAAGCTGAACAACGTTCCTGTGAGCATCGTTCCTTTGGTGGTTTCGAGCCAGGAAAGGCAAAGCTCGGAACTGGAGTCGTTTCTGGAGCCACGTGCCCAAGAGCACGTTGATGAGATTGGGAAAGAGCACGAAATGTGCATTGGGAATCGCGAGTGGATGCAGAGGAACGCGATTGACGTTCCTTTGGAGGTGGACAAAGCGATGCAGGAGGAGGAAAGTTTGGGGCGAACGGCGGTTTTGACGAGTTGTGACGGGAAATTGATCGGCATGATGAGCGTGGCCGATGCCATAAAACCCGAGGCGAATCTTGCGGTTTATACGCTTCGGAAAATGGGGATGGATGTGATTTTGTTGACCGGGGATAATAGGAAAACGGCGGCGGCTATTGCTAGACAGGTAGGTTTTTTTTTCTTGTTTTTTTTTGGGAGTGGTGAACATATAGGGGGGTTTTGGGGTGGAAACCCTTTCCTCAGGAGCGTAGGCAGAAAAAATTTTTGGGAGGGGTTCTTCTGAAGAATATTTTCCCTTCGAGATTTTAGAATTTTTTAATTTTTGAGAATATGGTTACAAGAGAGCGATTTTGAAATGTTTTACATTCCGGAATTTGAAAGGTATGCAACTTTTGGAATCCAGGATTGCACATTTTTCATGTTCGTGGATAATGGGATTCGATTTTTGTGATTTTCAATTAGTAACCGAGGTTACAATTTTTTTTACTGATACTGTGTGTATTTATACTACTTTAAGGATTATCTGATATTGAGTAATATGGATTTCTATAAAGCTTTCTGAAATTCGATGCTGTAGCAATTAAATTTCTAAAAAAATTATAATATAAACTTTTTATTTATATATTTAAATATATGTAAATATATAAATATTTATTTGTTTCAAATATATTATATTTGGATTGATTTTTGAGAAAATTTCAACCATAGAGATAGAAGGTACATTATTAATTTATATTGTCATATAATATATTTTTCATCAAACTGTATAGTATTCTCTAGTATATTTATATGTTTCTAATATTTCTATGAATTGCTCAATAAATTTATAGAAATGAATGCTATAGTATTGAAACCTTCAACGATTTCAAGAATTTAACTTGATTTTTCAAACTACAGTTTCTTTAATGAAAATTTTCAATACTTTTATTCCATATTTTTTAGTATTTCTACAATTTAAAGTATGTTTAATTGTATGAACTGTAGGAATTGAGTTTGGTGTATTTTTATTGTTTATTATATGAATTTCTAGAGTCATTTATAAAATTATACATTATTATTGTATTATATTGATAATCATGCTCCAGGACAGAAAGTTTTATAAATTTCTAAAAAAATTATTTATTCATAATTATTATGCATCGAAAGATTTCTAGTAAACTAGTGAACTGGTAAGCAAGTATCAAGTATACTAGTAATCTAGTAAACTTGCATTGTAAACTGATAAACTAGTAAGCTAGAAAAAGAGTAAACTAGCAAACAAGAAAGTTAGTAAACTAGTAAAATACTAAAATTGTAAAATAGTAAAATAGTAAGGAAATGGAAAAGCACAATAGTAAACTAGCAAACTGGTTAGCAAGTAAATTAGTAATTTAGTAAGCTAGTAAACTAGTAAACTAGTAAGTTAGTAAACTAGTGAGTTTAATTAGTAAACTTATTTGTCATGTTTTTTTAGTATGATATACGAAACCCTGGATGATTTCTAAGTATATTTATAGATTACTTATATTTTGTAGATTGGTACAGAGATTCAAAAAACTCGATGCTTTAAAATGCAAATTTCGATCAACTCTTAGTAATTTTAAGAATGAATGATATAATTACATTCATATAGATTTTTCATGTTTTACATTGTTATGTTTTTCCTTTTTTTTGAAATATTTAAAAGATTTTATTGCGTTTTCTAGAATTTTCATAGATTCTTAGTATATTTAGAATTCGATGCTCTAGAACCTCAAAATTTATAGATCGTCGAGGCATTCTTCAAGATTTTTCAGAAAATAGTTTTTTTAACGAATTCAATTAATTTCATTATACTTTTAGAGTTTGTATGAATCCAAAGATTTTTAGAATCAAAGTTTTGTAAATTTCTAGCATTTTCGCTGATTTTCATTTTTCTTGATTATTCACTGCGTTGCAATAATTTTTTTGATGTATATTTTCTGCGTAATTCTGCGTTTCAATAACTTTTACTTTTTTTTTTCAAATATATACTGCTAACGTTTTCATGCATTTTTTTGTAACTTATATTTTTCGAGTATTAAACAAAATACTTATCTCAAAATAAAACGTTTAGTTCACAAAATATCGAAATCAATCATGTAAATCCTTTAATTTCAAATTAAAAAAACTCTAAACTTGAAATTCCAAAGAATTTAGTACAAAAAAAAAAAAACATTCGTAAATTGAATACAATGGAATAACCATGCCTAAAATTTTTTCTGTGTTAACCTCTCTTCTGCAAGTACGTTAAAATTTCATATCTTAAGTCTAGAATTAATTAACAATTTCAGGTCGGCATCACCAAAGTCTTCGCCGAAGTTTTGCCCTCGCACAAAGCCGCGAAAGTCCAAAAACTCCAAGAACAAAATAAAACCGTGGCGATGGTGGGGGATGGAGTTAATGACAGTCCAGCACTTGTTCAAGCTGATGTTGGCATTGCCATTTCCTCGGGAACTGACGTCGCCATTGAAGCTGCCAATATTGTTCTCATGAGGGTAAATATGTTTAACAAATTTTTCTTTGAATAGGGTGAAAATAATAATAAGGTTCTTTGTTGATTATATGTTTTTGAAAAAATTGTGCTTGTATTGAAAAATTGATTTTACTTTTTCAGAATGATTTGTTGGACGTCGTCGCCAGTTTGGATTTGTCGAGAAAAACTGTTTTCCGAATAAAGGTGAATTATTGGCTGGCCAGTTTGTACAATTTGATCGGTATTCCCGTTGCTGCAGGACTTTTCAGCTATTATGGGCTGACTTTGCAACCATGGATGGCGTCAGGTGCAATGGCCCTCAGCTCAGTTTCTGTCCTTGGAAACTCACTTTTGCTGAAACTGTAAGTTTATTTGCTCTGGTTTTTTTTATTCAATTGAATTTTTCAAATTTTGTCATTATCTTTGGTATCTTGTTTTATTAAATTTTAAAATTTGTTCTTTATTCAAATTTTTGTTGTTCTTCGAATATTCGTCATTAGTTTTTGTATTCTGAGTATCAAATTTTCTCCTTGTGAATTCGATGGAAATCAGCAATAACGAGTGATGAAGTACTTTGAAAGATTTAACAGTTTTGACAGATTTTGTTAGTTTTATCACAATGTCAGAAAATTTTGAGTTGATTTGTCACCTTTTGTTGATGAACATTTTTTTCTTTCTGAGTTTCATTTTCAGTTCTTAAATTTGTATTGAACTTCAGTTATAAGGAACGGTACGTAAATTACATTTTGGACTTGGTTTATTTACTTTCTTCCAGCTACAAAAAACCCTCAACAACTTCCCTTGAAACTCAAGAATATCTGTCAACTTTACGAACTCATAATATTGAGCTCGACTCAATTTCTATTCATCGAGGTTTGGATGATTCGCCGCCCATAATGAGATCAGGCTCTTCATTATCAAGGTAGGATTTTGAATATTTTAATTTTTTTATTTGACTTCACTAACTTTCTTCTTCCTTTTTTATCTTTTATTTTTTTATCTTTTATTTTTTTAATCTTTACATTTCTGCACTTCTTCTAATCTAACTCCTGGCACTAATTATATGTTCCAAGTGGCATAATGCGACATTTAGATGGCCCTATAATAAAAAATTAAGGACCCTAGTTTACCAGACAAAATTTTTTAATTTATAGATTTTACAACTGTTTTTCTATGGTTTTAGAATTTAGAAATTTAGAAATGATTGAGTTTGAATTCAGAATCTAATGATATGTCGAACTTTCAATTAAAACCCCCCCCCCCCTATTTATTGTAGGGATTATTCATGCTACTGGTTTTAATTATAAATTATTGGGATCTGAAATAAAATTCAACCACTTAACAGCACACGAAATTCATAATTTGTCCATTAATCACGTAAACTAACATAATAAAAAATTTTTTTAAAGAAATCATGTACAGGGAAATAAATTGTAACTAATATAATAACTTGGTTTTTTTGATCGCGCTCGGTAAATTTTGGCACTAACTTTTTTGGTTTTTTTTTTTTCACGTTTTTTTGCAGTTTCTAGCACTTTTCGTCGCGCACTTTCATGTTATTTGTTTATGCAAATAAAAAAAAGGGTTGTGGAATTGATTGTTTATAAATAACGCTTTTCACGAATGATTGATTGCGCATCTAGATAAAATAGCATGGAAGTAACAACCGATTATTGGTTTGATATAGGTACGATTTTTTATTTCATTGGTTTCTACAGTGCTTCGTGTGCTGAGAGAAAATTTATATTTTTGCGAGTTTCTTTCGAATTCGTTTGTTGAAAATATGTCTTATACGGAGAAGAGGAAAATGATGTTATATATATTGAAAATGATGTTTAAAAGAGTTTTTGAAATTGTAGGACAGTTTTTTGTTATTGTTTAGTTTTTTGGGGGAAAATAAGGTTTTGGATCTGATCACAATTTTTCAAGTTGATGACAAAAGAAAATTGTTTTTTTTTTTAGGATTCCTACAATTATTGTTGGATTTTGACACTTTAATGACTAGAGTTTTTAGGAATTCGTTTCATATTGGGTATTTTGAATTTCTTGTGTGCCTTAATTTGAGTTATATTATTTGATTATCTTGGATTGATCGATCGCAAAATTCAGGAGAGTATCGTAATATCTTGAATATCTAAGTGTCTTACAATATCTATGTTTCTTAACTTTCTAACTTTAGTTACTTCACTTTCTTCAATTTCTTTCATCTTGAATTTCTCATTTTTTTTTTTTTATTTCTAATCTGTCGTTGGTGACTGGAAGAACACGAGTATCTTGAATTCTTCATGTCTCTAAATTAATTTGAGAACTTTGAAATATGTAATAGGCAATTTTGAATTTCTTATACGTATGTCTTGGATCATTCATTTATCTTAATATGAAAAGTATCTTGATCTTTTTTTTTATAAAAAAATTGGGTTGTACGAGTACCTTAAATTTCTCAGATATTTTACTCTTGATTAGTGTCTTGATTTTTTTATGTACTTTTTGTTATACAGGCATTTCGAATATTTCAAGCATGTGAAAATTTGAGGAAATTCTTATTATTTTAACAAGTGTCTTAAATATTAATTCTATATTGTATTTCAGTTTCTGTTCATAATTTTATTTCGTGTATCAGGTAAATGTTTAAAAAAATCATACGTTTTGGTTATAAATGTATAAATCAAAAACTAGGAGACATTTTATAATAATCAGCTTGATTGATTGTATTAAATGTATAAGATCAAAATTATTTGATTCAAACAATTTTTCAATAATATTCTCGTGCACGGAAATAAAAATTCGTTTCTAAAATATTATTCTTAGATTTATACATTTTTTTGTCTGAATTGTCTTCTCAGATAAAAAATTTTTCATTATATTTACAGGCTTAAAATGTTAAGTAATCAAATTCTACAAATTCGAGTTTTAACATTTCGAAACTTATCCGCACATTATAAATCTTGAAAATCTCATTTTTTTTATGTTAATTTTTGAATACGAGAACAAAGAATTTTTATTTTATATTTTACAGAATTAGTTAACATCATATTTTGCATACTTTCAATTCCCTAGTAATTTAGGTTTTTATAAAGTTTTCATCAAACTCCTCATAAAATTTCGGTATTTATAAATTCATTTTATGAAAAAAGCAACGTTTTATAAAATTTTCATTTGTTTTTGTACAGTCACTTTATAAAAACTTTATAAAATCTTTGTAAAAAGACAGAATCTTAATGAAGTAGATTTTAAAATCTACTTTATAGAAATGTCGTCATTTTATAAAGATTTTATAAAGTTTTTATAAACTGACTTTATAAAAACTAATAAAAACATTGCTCTATTTATAAAGTGACTCTACAGAAAAGCAGAATTTTATAAAAAATGCTCAAATTGTGTATGAAGTTTCATAAAAACTTTATAAAAACCCAAATTATTAGTGTTAAAGTTACTAAAGTTCTAACATTTCAATTTCAATTTACAAAAATTAGATTATAGTCAGATTGCCTTACGAATCACATGATCAAAATATTTTGACTTTTTTCGTTTCAAAATGTAAATGATTCAACTGTAAATTTTTGCGTTTTTTAATGGACTTTTCTGGTCATGACATGATTGTTGATTTTTGAAATTTTGAGTCTGAATTAAAATTTGCAAACAATCTCATTTAAAGAACTGTCAAAAAATAAAAATAAATAAATGACTGAATAATACGTAAAAAATTCTTTTTTTTTTTAACTTTTGAGTTTTATTTTCAGGAATAGTTATTGGTAGAACTGAAATTAATAAACATATTCTTTAGTCTTTTCCATCAAATATACAAATGCAATTTTATTGCCTTAAAATATGCTTCTTTAAGAGCTTTTTATACACGCGATTTTCCATAAAACTCGCAAAAATATCGTCTTTCTCTCAAAGCGCTTTTAACAACGCAAAAAAAAAAAAAATGAATACTGTCATTTTTCCAAATGTTGCAGATTATTCAGTCGTAGCAAAGACGACGTAGAAGGTCGACTCTTACAAAACGATAATGATGAAATAGATACGTGCGCAGAGTTTACTCAATTTCCTAATAATATTGTCAACAAAACCACCGTAACTATAGTGTAAATAAGAAAATATACGTATAAAAAACAACGGAGAGACTTGAAATGCATTAAAATAACTCTCAGGACTCAATAAAAAAAAAATATTCTGAAAGACTAAAAAAAAAATTCTTAAGATAAGTTATAATACATGATGTCATAGCTTTTTGTGTAAATATAGCATGATTGTATTTTCGTACTTAATGGAAATTTTCATCGCCGTTGCAATTTTTCCATTTGTTTTTCAATGCGATTGTCGTACGCAAATAAAAAACAAAAAAAGTCGTGCGAAAAATGTACCTTACGAAGAGTATTAATTATGTCAGAAGTCGAATGGAGAAATGATATTTTGTGAAATCCTTTTTTTGTATTATGAAGTTACAAAACGCTGTGAGAGAATAAATATCTTTATGAATAAATAGTGTTTCGATTTTTTATGACACCTTGTGATTTTTTAGATTTCAGATTTTACAGAAACCCAATTTTTTAATCTAAATTTTGTATTGTCTTAGATTTAGTTTAAGTTTATTTAATTATTGGAATATCTTCAATTTTAAAAGTACCCAGTGTTTTGTATTTTAGGTATCTGAAATTTGAGGTACTCGGAAATATTCAATTTTATTATAAAAAAAAAACAAAAAACATAATGAATATTTTGGATCCATGGTTCTCAAATATTTTTAGTTTTATATGTTTTGTAATTTTTCTACTTATTTTCAATGATTCTCCCTAAAATGATTCGATGATTTTTTTCATATTCTTTTTTAACATTTTTGCATTTGTCGATAAATAGCTATAAACTCTTTTTATGAATTTTAATTTTAATCGAAATAATTAAGAATAAGAAAACTAAGATACCCTTTCATGTCTTGAAACAATTCCTAATTACTGTAGATTTTTGAAGTTTGTTCAACGCACGAAGACATTTTTGTACGACACTCGAGTTAATAATTTGCAAACATCGTTTTTCACGTTTGTTTAGAAAAGTTCTTTCATGGCAGAAGATGTCTTGAAGTTGAAGTTAAAAGCTGCTTTTCCATAGAGAAAAAGGGTCGTGACAGAGAATGAGCGTGTGCATATTTTATCGCGTTTTGCGACAACGCTTTTGCCTCCGCGAAATTTTCAGTAAGCCAAGAATCCGTTTTAGAAAGGTTTTCAGTAGCCAAAATTTGGGTAGGGATATCCGACAACAGTATATGTACCCTTTTTTTATGTTTTTACTTATGCGAAACATGCTTCTATACATATATTCACTTATGAAATAACTCAGAATGGTTCACCGCCGTGCGAACTCTGCACGAGAACACATGCATATTTATTTGTAAAACTCGGTTGTTGTTGTTTCCATTTGTCATATCACAGGAGTGTAAATCCGGATTGTGAAAAATACCAATTGTTAGGATCATTGTCATAATAACGATCAATTAATAATTGTGATACAATTCAATTAAATGTGACTTTTTAGTATCATTTATTCAAATTACCTGTTTTTTTACTTATTGATTGGGTTGATAATTGAATTATATCAAGTTGGATTTCAAAAATACTCGTAACAATACCCGTTACAATCATGACTATCACGAATAACCTATGAATCAGATTTAGATAGCTTACATTTTTCTTCAAAATATTTTAATCTTGTAATTTCTTTTTTCTCGCTGTTTAATTCGGGTTAATGAATTATAATTCGCATTTAAAGATAAAGGGATGAAAAGTGAAAGAATAAAAATTACTGTAGAAGAAAAAACGACCGAAAGTGAAATGTGAACAACGAAAGTTAGCATTGAAATTTGCTACAATTACCTCTATTACTCCCTACAGTTACACATAATTTTATTCAACTTCCTGAGATGTCCAATTTTTTTTTCAAAAACTTCATGACCCTCGATTACTTCTCATAAATTTTCATTCGTTTCCGTGTAAATTATTTTTGTTATTCAACGATACTGTAATATGAACTTTGAATAACTTTTCTTTTCGGTAATAATCAGTCAATTCCTAATGTTTTCCATTATTGCACGCAATTTTGTACATCCTCGAATGATTATGCTTTGCTTTATATTGTTGAATTTCAGTTTCGACGGTTTTGATGATTCGATTTGATTATTTTTGGTAAAGAAGTATTTATTGTGATTTTCAAAGCTGTTTCTTATTCGCTATCATTTCATTTAATATTTGCTGTCTTCATTTCACTTTCGGTTGTTTTCTCTTCTACGGTCAATTTCGCTGTTTCACTTTTTTTCCCTGTATCCTTCAATGCGAATTATAATTCATTAACCCGAATTGAACAGCGGGAAACAAAAAGTTACAAGAATAAAAATACTTTGAAAAAAAATGTAAGCTATCTGAATCTGATTCATAGGTTATTCGTGATAGTTATGATTGTTACGGGTATTTTTTCGAGTATTTTTGAAATCCAACTTGATATAATTCAATTATCAACACAATAAATAAGTAAAAGTAAACAGAGAACTTGAATAAATAATACTAAAAAGTCACACTTAACTGAATTGTATCACAATTAATGATTGATTGTTATTATAACTATGATCAAAACAATTAGTATTTTTCACAATACGAATTTACCAATCCTGTGATATGACAAAATTTATCGTCAGAACTATAAATGTTGTCTTTTTATTGTTATTTTATCTTTTTTTATGGCTGGAATTTCCTTGAAATATTAAAAACGCAATAAGACTATAAAGACGATGCAGATAAATAAAAAAATCATTTCGACACGCTCTACGTTCTAGGATGCGTTAATTTTTATTATTTTTTAGTAAAAATTGTGAGCTATCCGTAGATACGTGTACATTAAGGAAATTTCATCCATAAAAAAAAAACAATTAAAGTCAACATTCATAGTTTTGACGATTAATTTTCCAATAAATAATCGAACATGATGAACCGATACCATTCCTTGCAAAAAATATCGTGCAAAAGGCCTATTTTTTTCATTTAAAAAATTTACAACCGAACTTTAATTATAACCTTTGAAGCAGGCCCGTAGCCAGGTCTGAGTAGAAGTACGGGCACAAAGTAGCAAAGGACGAGCAAGGTTATGAATTTTCAAGTAAAAAAGTTATTCGGAATTTCAGCTAATATGACGTTTTCGAATTTTCAAGGAATAATAACTCAAAATGTTCATATTTTAAGAAATGCTTATATTCACCATTTTGAAGCTATTTGACTGCTCTTTCCAATGACGTTTTCAAATTCATACTCGGCCGACAACTACAGCAGTTATTCGGAATTGAAGGTATTATGACGTTTTTGATTTTTCAAAGAATGATTACTCAATATGTTCATTTTTTTAAAAATTCTTATACACACCATTTTGAAGCTGTTTGACTGCTCTTTCTAATGACGTTTTCAAATTCATACTCGGCCGACATTCGCAGCAGTTATTCAGAATTAAACCTAGTATGACGTTTTTGATTTTTCGAAGCATGAAAACTCGAAATGTTCATTTTTGAGTTACTTAGTAAATAAATAAGTAATTAATAAATAATTTTCAAAAAATAAATAGCAAAGGATAGACGTTTTGTCTATGCTATTTATATTTCGAATTATGTATACCATATTTTTTCAGCAAGTTAATAAAAATTTCAGAGAGACAGTATAGTAAAACAGCAATTTACGATCTTTTTGATAATTAAATTTTCAAATAACTATATAATGTATTTCGATAGCCAAATACATTACATTAGCCATACAAGCATGATCCATCAACTGATGCATTGATCCATTAGACTTTCAAGTCTTTGCCGTGTTCAAAGTAAGAAAGAACTATGAAAAAACTAAAACTGTTTTTATATTTTATGTTATGTTGGTTTTTTATTTTTTTTCTATTTTGCTTTTATATCTGTTTTTGAATTTTATTACTACCTGGTAATATAGTCGTACATAAATAAAAGCGTAAAGTTAAAGTGATTTTGATAAAGTATTTTTTGGTACACTTAGGATTTGACATGTGAAAAAAAGCACTAGAATTTTCCGATCGAAAAACCGTAATTTCCTAATCATCGTTTCAAATGAAATTAATACCCTAATTTTGACATTAAAAAACTTTTATGCCTTATCTCGTTGAGAGTAGTTTTGAGAATTTCGGTAAAGTAGTAAATCAAAACAATTTTCCTTTTTTATTTGATGCTCTGTATAGAAAAGTATACTCGCTGCATAATTTCGCTATGACTAAAACCGGCTGCAAAAATCCGAATGGAAACTCCAATTAGTCATGAATAATTGGAAAAACCAACGGAGTAAGCTCACCAATCCATCAAGTAGAAACTGCAATTGATGGAGTTTCCTATGTAAGTTTCTGCTTGGAAAATTTATTCGCTGGATCCCAATCGCACTAAAATTTTGTTTCCAGGTGAAAAAATTGTTTCGGTTGAAAAATGAGTGAATTCATTATCTACAGTAAAAGATAGTCGCAACGGAAGTTCATAATAATTATTGAAAAAAAATTTCTGCTGAATGGGTTTCGATCCCGCGTAATGCAAAGTAGAAAGCTAATGTCTAGCCCACACCGCTGCCCAAACTTCTTGTAATATTATGAAAACAAAAAAAGTCATTTTTTAACATGAACACAGGGGTAATGATATCCTTTCCTTTCCTTAATAAGAAGCTTCGAGAGCGGTGTATAAACTTGCTTTCTACATATATCGCATTACGCAGGATCTAAACCCACCCAGCAGAATTTTTTTTGTCAATTATTCGTTTTGAAGCTATATTGTGAATATCTTTTACTGCAGACAATGCATTACCTTTTTTTTTCACCCAAAAGAATTTTATAATTTTTTACTGCGATTCAGAACTAGCGAATAAAATTTCAAAAATTGAAACTCGCTATTGGAAACTCCAAGTGTAGTTTCCGATAGCGAGTTACCTATGAAACTTTCCATTTGAAAAATTGGTCAGCTAACTCCATTAGTTTTTCCAATTGGTCATGAACAATTGCAGTTTCCATTTGGGTTTTTGCAGGCGGGAATTCATTGCAGTCAGTAAAAGAATATAAAACCTTGAACATCAAGTTTAGGTTTATGCTATACCATCAGTTGAGGGTTCGACCGTTCCAAAATACCTTCAGCTTGAAGATGAAACCCTGAAGAGTGCATAAAAGCTCGAAGGGGTATCATTAATTTGAGGTTATTTTGGATTAGTTTTACTTTTAACGCCTTTAACTGAAAGTATAACCCTCAACTTAAGAGCCAAGCTCTTAAATTGAGGGCGAAGACTTCAGTGAACAGTTATTTTAAAGTTCTCTCGAATAAACGTCTGACGAATGGATGGCTGCTGTCTACAGGCGGAGGGTATAAATGCCGTTTAAATATGGTTCGACGGAACAAATTTTCATTGAATTAATGGCTGCAAAGTAAATTCGAGCAAAAAAAATTTCAACCTTATTATGCTGGTCAGTGAGAAATTGTATATTACGCTCTGAAGCATTGTTAATGCGACTGATCGTAAATTGATCATTTAGCCAACAGTGATTTAGAATATTCATAAGTCACTTTCTCATTAGGTTTGACATTTTATACGCATGCAACATAAAGGTCTTATTTTTACTGTCTGTTGGGCCTGAAACTTTTACATGTTTATCTCTTTATCAAATGGTACATTCTTTCACGTACATTTGGTGATGAGATAAATGACTGAAAACTTCGAGTTTATAATGTTATTTGGTACTATACACAGCTGCAAAAGTTTTTTAAATGCTTTGGTTCAATATAGTCGATAATGTATATTTATACTAGTTTCATTTTACACAGAACATAAGTGATGTTTATACTTCTTTCTTTGGATAGTCTGTCTCTGTATACTCATCATCAATATAATGGAGCAATCGTTTAGTGTTAACTGTAGAAACGAAAACTCATAATCGAGTTTGTATTATTAGTTTTATAACGTACGACATCCTATTCGAGTTGTTGCTGTGAGATTAGAAAAAAGTACGTTTCTACTGCTCACACTGATTTAACGCTTGAATCTTTTACTGCATAAGGCAAAAACTAATAAGCTTTTAGGTAAGTGAAAAATCAATCGTCTGCCAATATTTTGTTGTCTAACTTCAGGATTTTATAATACACATGAAGTTCCAAAAAATAAATATGATACTGGATAAAGTTTGTTCAGAGGATCAATGGTATTCCGTCTTCTTTCGCGGACAGAATAATTCCGCATCATGGAAGTCTTTCGTGACAGTTCGCTGTTTCGGTGATTTTCCATTTTAGCAGCGATTCGCTAGCGTTTGTAATGTAAAAGAGATCAAAGGCGTCAGCAACACCTGTCTTTTAAGCTGCGCCGCGGCCATTATACGGCAGAATTGCTGCGCCGGCAAAGCCAGAGTTGGGGTATTGTATACTACGGTTTGATCATTCTCTCTCGAATATTCATCATACGTACGTAGCCGCAGTGGCGTCGAAACTCGTAATTTTCACGTCGAATGAATTTCCCAAGTTGATACCAGAATATTAACAATGAAACTTCGACAGGAACGTTGCAAAGAAATGTTTATTACGACATTCTGAAATTTTTGAGTGTGTTTTTAGATACACAGAATTTTTATTAAATGTTTTGTGTACGTTTCAAGAAATCTATGCTTTATAATTCAAAGTTTTCTATATTTTCAGTGTTGTAGGAGATTTTCCAGAAAACGTTAACTCATTCAATTTTTAGTAATTCATTGTTTTTCAGTGCTTATACAGTGAAATGGATTTTCTGCTATTTTTATGAACTTCTATATAAATTCTAGAATTTGACCCTAGTAATTTACATCCTGAAAAAACTTGAGAAAATGGAATTTCTTATAATAATTCATTTTCTGATAAGATGACTTTAGAAAAATCCTATAATTTATAAGGTTTTATAAAATGTGTCGTGAAATATCTCAATACTTGAGATATTTTTCTTATTTTTCAGAATTTAGCGAATTTTGTCGGATTTTTAATTATTTTTAAAGATTTATTGTATCTTTATGGATTGATTTATATATGTTTCGAGAATTTTATTCTCTGGAATTCACAGCTTTGTAGATTTTTGGTACTGCATTTGTTTTTCCAAAAAACAGCATCTTCATTGATTTCTAGTAGTATTCGATTCCAAAAGTATGCCTACTACTAGTATAACCAAGTATTATAATACATGTGTATGAAATTTTATCGTTGTTACATTTTTCATTAAATTATAGTATTGAAATCATCCAGATATATCAATGTAGGAATGATTCATAAAGATAGATTGGTCAAAATTATTTTCAAATTAAAAATCGAAATACTCGGAATGTAAAAAATACAGAAACTGCATACTGGATGCACAAAATCTCATGCATACAGAGTGGAAGATAAAATTTTTCAATTTCCTTTTGAAATTACCAATTACATTTTTCTATTCTTTAGAGTGATAAGAGATTTACGTAACATATTTTATGACTCTTGCGTAATTGAATTTTGACAAAAAGAAAAAAAAAGAGGTTATTGCTGTTGCACTAACCTAACCTAATCTTTGCATTCAGTAAACATATAAATAACACGGTCATCGCTGAATTGGGCGCATTGTGGAAAAAACTATTGACGAGAAACAGCTCTTCGGAAAAGAATATTTCATTATTAATTTAAATTGAGAACTAATCATCTCCCTCGTGTTATACATTGATATTTCACGTAAGTTGAAGATTTTATACCGCGTGGTTAAAATCCATAACATTTTATGAATTTCAAAATGTATTCAGAGACATCATACTGGCGTGGAAAAGAAAAGTGTTCAAAATAAATAGCTGAGTATAGAATATTCAATCAGTTTGTTTTTGTTGACGTTTGCAGAGATGGTTTAATGTTCTGACATTCTTGTGATTTTTTTAAATGGTTGAAAAAGAAAACCAACTATTAAAGTTATGCTGTTATTTTGGAATTTCATCTGTAGGTAGAAACCATTATAAAACGATCAACAATAATGAAGATCACGCATATATTAGTTGTTAGATCTAAAATAGAAAGTCGTAAATTCAAGTTTTTTTATCGTATGAATTTTTTTCATTAGCCGATTAGAAAATTTGCTTACTACAGAAAATTTATTAAGGAAGGTAATGACTATCTCATTACTAGTACTGTGATTACAGAACGCAAAGAAATGATTAAAATTGGTTCCACTGAAAACGATGTTATTGCTATCAATGAAGAAACAGCTCTTGTCAAGGGCCATCAAGGAGAAGACGTCTATGCGTTTGAAAGTCTCGAACAAAATCGCTCTATGTCTTTGGTTATCGATAACGAAGCGGAAGATGAGTTGTTGGGTATTCTTGTTCTGCCAGTGAACTTTGAAAATGTTACCGTATCGAACGTCAGTGATCATCTTTTCATAGTTTTTCATGACTCGGAAGTCAAGTCAGATATTACTGTATGGAACTATTTTACTGATAAAAGGCGTCAACATTTTGCAATTATGGCCTCCGATGATGATTTGTCCATACCATTTTACTCAGGCAATGAAGTTGAACTTGCGCCATTCTACGTTCAGAGTTCTGATCAGAATATCCATATTTTGAGCCCATCAAAACTTGCAGTGTTCAATATCGAAGTAAGCAATATGGCCTTCTCTCAAACCGGTGATCATCTGATACTCACCGAAAAATCAAGCAACAGTCTGAATAGTTTGTTCCTGTTATTCAAAGATTATTTTAGAGAAAAAGAGTTGTGGTTCGATATGCGATTGTACAGTTACGGCAAAGGTTCTTTCTCTTCAATTTTCTTGGATATAGAATCACTGTCGTATGACCCAACGGTAATTTATTCGAGTGTTATAGCCGAATATCATGTAGACTTTACTGTCGAGCAAGAATTTTTACATAATCAAGTTAAGAATGATTCGAAAATTATGTTTGTTGACGAAGACCAAGAAAAAATTGGAGTAGCAATATTCAGGAATAGATCTGTAGGAAACGTTACATGTGCTGTAGGACACTCGTCAGATCTCATAATTACGGACCGGTTGTTTCAAAAATCGGTCGTGTTTAAAAATTGGTTTTCTAATCATTCTACACAAATTTCTTTGTTCGAGTTTGAAGACCAAGTCGAACGTACATTTTATAAAATGGAAACATCCCTTGATAACTTCAATGTTTCTGAAAAACCGCAACGATTTCAGTGTATTTTTCACGAAGTTTTTTGAATAATTTGTAAGCATAATGTTAGTGTGTTGTTATTTCGTATTGTTCTTTCTGTGTGTAATAAAAAACGTGTGTTTCAACAGTTGTGTTATACGTTCGACAATTATTTTTTTCATACATTAAGCAAGGATATTATGAGAAAGTCGAGTTAAAAGTAACTTTCATTAAAGTGACTTGAAGTTGGAAATCATTGTAGTTCTGAATTCTGTAAGAATTATTGTGCTTAATAGAATTTTAGATTGTGGTGGATTGAATTCTCGCGTTGACTGAGTGAGTTTTGATAAAGAAATGACTGGTCTTCTCGAAAAAAAGGCACGAAGAAAGTGAGCGTTTTAGGATAATTGACACATGACGCCCCGCGACTGAGCCCGATCCCACTGGGCTCAAAAGCTGTTGGCGACAAATCGAGGGTTAAAATGCAATCGGTAAATAGCGAGCGGTAAAAAGGGGAGTTGGCGATGTCTATCTCCATGTCCCTAAACCGGGGATTATAGCCCTAATTTCGACGGAGCCCCATTACTCCGATCTGCATATCATCTCCACTCTAAAAGAGCTTTATCTAAATACTCCCGAGACATTTTCACGATCGCGAAAGTTAAGGCAAAAATTAACTCATCACGCTCACCGAAATGTGCACTGAGAGAAAAGCTTTTTGTGGAATATGGATCAATTAAATTTTGAACTATTACGGTAATTAATTAAAAATATTTTCTTTGTAGCTTCATAAAAATTTTTCTTTTCTTTTTTCATCCACATGAAATACACTGCAAATTCGATCTCGTGCACGCCGAAGACCTCGCTAATGAAAAAACAACCTGTATTCGCTGGGTTCCGCGTATTGCCTAATTATAGACGTTACCGGGCAACGTAAAAGTTTCTGCGACTTTCGTCGCTAATTCCTTTCACCTCTTTTGGGCCTCGCAAAAATCCTGCCCCGCCGCGCACACGTAGTATTTTTCGGGGCCCCCCCGTATATGTGCGAGGGCGAGGGATTTTTACCGAAAAAGAGATTAGTAATTTGCCCGAGACTTTCGTGTTTCTCGGATCCTAAAACCGTAGATCACGATAATTGTGAGAACAATGCCCGTTGCCGGTGCAGCCAAAAATTTGGCGCACGAAATTTCGACGATCATAGATCACGATCGACGGGCCCGTGTCGAAACGATCATCCGGTATTTCTTGCTTTTTTTTTTTTTTTTTTTTTTCTTCATGGCTTCGTTTTTCTATTCCTCGCATTTTTTGCATCACTTTTTTCGTTTTTTAGGGTTTGAATTTGACGTGGTGATGTATTTTTGACGGTTTCGAAATTTTTGATATAATTCTGTCTGATCTTGGATGTTTGTGAAATTTCTCAATTTCTGAATAATATTTGGATCTTTTTTTTAAGTGTTTTTGAAGTTTTAGATTACTATAAAATGCCACCAAAAGCATGAAACTTTCGAATTTAAATCGCTTCTTTTTTATTTTTGAGTTTTTGATTTCGTCTTTCTGTTAAATTGGGGATGTTTTTGAAACATTTTGAATTAATGTGACTTTTGCATTATGAAGCGAGTGCTTTGGAAACATGAGTTTTTTTCTTTCCTGGCATAAGTCTTGTACGTTACAATTTTTTCGAGGATTTCGGAATTTTGAGAATTGGTTTGAGTTTCAAATTTTTCGGTTTCGAAATTGCGAATAAAATTTCGTCTCATTTTGGATGTTCATGAAATTTCTTGATTTAATAATATTATCTAGATTTTTTTTTTTAATTTTTAAATAAAGAGAAAATGCCACTCGAAGCATGAAACTTTCGTATATAAATCGCTTCTTTGAAATTTTTGAATTATTGATTCCGTGTTTCTGTTATATTCGGGATATTTTTGAAAAATTTTTAACTTACGAGACTTCTGCATAATGAAGCGAGTACTTTGAAAACATGAGTTTCGTGCTTTTCTGGCACAAGTCTTGTACGTTACAATTTTTTTGAGGATTTCGTAATTTTGAGAATTGGTTTGATTGGGAAAACATGTTCGTTTTGAAATTTCGGTTATAATTTAGTCTAATTTTGGGTACGATTTTGTCTCATTTCAGATAGATACAATTTTTTCTATTTTTGGATACTTGTGAACTTTCTGAATTTCTGAATAATATCTAATTCTTCTTAATTTTTAGAGTTTTAGGTTACTAGAAAATGCCACCAATAGCATGAAACTTTCGTATGTATGTCGCTTTTTTCAAATTTTCAAATTTTTGATTTCGTGTTTCTGTTGAATTCAGGGTATTTTTGAAAAATTTTGAACTAAGCAGACTTCTGCATTTTTTTAAGTTTCATGTATTTCATAACACAGACTCTTAAGGGAGCGAAAAAAATGTCAACAAAACTTCGAAATTTTTTTTGAAGAACTTTGAGAAAACTCAACAAACTAAACAAAAAAAACCTCAAGGATATAATACCTAAAATCTTAAATAAAACAAATTGAGACTTAAGAAAGAAAAAAAAACTGATATTAATTGGCTAATTATTTGAAAACCTTGAAGGTTGATACTTTAAGTAAGAACTGGAAAAACTTGAAACCTGAGACATAAAAAAAAATTTGAAAAGAAAACTCATAAATAGGCATTTGAAACTCGCAAATTTGTATATTTAGCTACCACATTTCTAAACTAGAAAGTTGTTTTGAGATTTTGAGTTTCATTGTGAAAATTTTAAGATCCCTAAATTATGAGTTCTAAAATCACATCTAAGTTGTTGAAAATAGAATTTTTTTTGACTTTCATACAATTTTATTATCTATGCTATAAAAATCGAGCAATTATTTAAACTACCCATTATCAAATTTTTGCGAAATCGAAATACATAAAAAAATTCCATCGATATTTTATGATACCTATATATTTAAGTTTTCAGGAATCACGAATAAAATGTGTATAAAATTAGGAATCTATTTCTATCACATTTGCAAGATAGTTAGTTTTTTTGAAATTTTAAGTTTTTACGTTAAATTTAGAGAATATTTAATTTTTTCACAGTTTATAAAATTTGCCATTTTCAGGAAATATAATTTTTAAACTTTTATAATTTTCTGAAACTTTTCAGTTTGCATTCAGTTTTTGACGTAGGTACTTAGAATTTAAATCACCTGAAGTTTTCAAAATTGCGTGTTTTTGTAATGTAAATTGATTTAAAAAAAAAAACATAATTTTCTTAATTCAATTATGTATATTGAGTTTCCAAACTAGTGAAACCTTAGAAAATCTCGTGCTCTCGTTTAATGGTTTGATTCTCAAAACATCTTAAATATTTGAGGTTCTAGGATTTTTTGTATTTTCAAATTATATATCCTTATTCTCATGTTTTCGACATTTTCACAGTTGTAGAAACCTACGAAATTTGTACGAATAAATTATTTCTATTAAATATAACATTTTGCAAGGTTTTAGGTTTCTGTTGATTCTCACAATAATTATGAAAAAAACTTTTCTAAAACCGACTATACATTTTTACAATTTATAAACAGTCAAGAATCATAAAAAATAACTTTCAAAAAGTCCAAGTTCTGCCATTGTCACTAAATATCCCAATACACTACATCTCCAAAAATTCTGAAACCCCCTAAGATTTTCGTGATACATAAAATTTCCAAATTCACTAATTATTCTCTAAAACTTCGAACTGAACAACATAAAAACTTCGGTATCCAGAATATTTAGGTGCTCCAATAAAATTCTCAGACTTACGGAAACTTTTCGAAATTTCAATTTTCCATCCAACCATCATATTTCCCCGTTTCCCAGGCATGTTTACAACCGCTCAGAAAGGTTTCGTGGCCGACTGAGCAAGCGTTTCCAAGATTACAAATTTGCTTAGAGCGAGCAACCCATAATTACTCCATTAGTGGGGCAGAAAAAAATAGTTCACATGAAGGCATTTAGCAGTTTAGCAAGTTGCTAAGTGTCGGCAAGTGCTAGACATTGGGAATGGGCAATAGCGCTTTTTTCGTGGGAGAAACGAGAAAAAGACTCCGGCCGGTCTAAACACAAGTTGGCTCAAAAGTTGGGCCTGACGGCGAAAGAATGTATAATTATGAGGCATAAAAGTACCAATCACCCACTCAGCCAGCACCTCGGTCCGCAGCGGTCTTTGCACCCACAAATGCACGTTCCCATCGATCCCTTTCAGCCCCATTCGACATATTCGCCACTTTTTTCCGGCCCGAAAAAATTTCCCCGCCCGTTTCCAACGGAATCGATCGCCTTTTTTTCTCAGGACTTTGTGGGAACTCGACAACTCCTCGAGTTTGTAGAAAAATCAGGGTTTGGAAGGTTACTCAAAGAAATGTAGAGCGTTGCGTTACTGTTACCAAAGGTGAAAAAATCAATTCGGACGTTAAAAAGTAACGTCCCGTTACTTTTGCGTTACTTTTTGGAGTAATTAGAATGGAAATAACAAGACATCGAAAAACTAAGGCTAAAAAAAACAATATCAACGTACTCGTGGTTTTGTTCTATAGAAATTGTTTATTCCAGATACAATAAAAAATGTTAAATCGTACTTTTTCACCCTGAAAGAAAAATAAATCAGCTTGATGAAATTTTTATATTCATTTCAAGTTTACAAAATTTCTGAATATGACAACTGATTCAATGTTAGCCACAAGGAAACATTCGCAAATTTTATAGATTTTTGACGGAATCCTAATACCTACCCAGATTTTCAGAATTTTTGAATTTTTTTCTATTTGTTGGTATGTATAAAATGTTGCAGGATTTTCTAGTATTTCTTTGAATTTGCAATATTTTTCTGTACATTGATGTATAGATTTCAAAAATTTCATGCTCTAGAATTAAAAGTTCATTAAATTATTTGTATTTGAGAGGATTTTTCAGCAAATAGTGTCTATGCAGATTTTCATTTCCCTTGATTTTTTTGATACTTTTTCAATTTTTCTACGATTTGAAGAATTGTTCAATATTTCTGAAACTATTCGTATTTTTCAGGATGATAGAATGTTGCAGAATTTTCCAGCATTTTTACGTAATTTTAGTATTTTTATAATAAAAATTGATACATACTTTTCGAGAATTTCTACCTACCCAGATTTTCAGAATTTTTGAATTTTTTTGTATTTATCAGTATGTATAAAATGTTGCAGGATTTTCTAGAATTTTTTTGAGTTTGTAATATTTTTTTGTACATTGATATACAGATTTCAAGAACTTCATGCTATAAAACTCAAAGTTTATTCAATTATTTGTATTTGAGAGGATTTTTCAGCAAAAGTCGTCTATGAAGATTTTCATTTCCCTTGATTTTTTTGATAGTTTTTCAATTTTGCTACAATTTGAAGAAAAATTCAGTATTTCTGAAACTATTCGTATTTTTCAGAACGATAGAATGTTGCAGAATTCCCTAGTATTTTACATAATTTTAGTATTTTTAAAAAAAAAATTGATGTATACATTTCAAAAATTTCGAACTCTAGAATTCGAACATAATGAAATTTTTCGTATTTTCCAGAAAACAGAGTCTCGATAGATTTTTATTTATTTCAGTACTTTTCGTATTTCTTCAGTTTCTCTATGATTTCAAGAATCGTTCATTATTTTTATGTATTGCTGTATGAATTTCGGAAATTCGAAAGATTTTCAATGTTTTATGTATTTACACGTATTTTTCTTTACGTGTTTTCTTTCTGTATTTCTAAGTATTCATAGAATGTTGTGGAATTTTGAGTTTTTTTTAAAGATATCTCCTTAAATTTCCAGAATAGGATAAAATTGAAAGTTCAAAATTTCTGGAGTATTTCGATCGATTTTGCAGAAAACAGTTTCTTAACAGATTTAGACTGCCTTCAATATTTTTTGTACTTTTTACAGAGTTACACGATTTGAAAAACTTTCTTATCTTTTCATAGACTCGTATAATCATATATTTTTAGAATTCAAAGCTTGAAAAATTGAAGTTTTTTTATTCCTGGATTTACATAAATTTTTAAAAAATCAATTAACAAGAAAGTTATCAAAATTTAGTATTTCGAGTATTCTTCGTATTTTTTTGTATTCATTATATTTCATAAGATTTTCTTAGAAATCCTGCTATACATTTTGAGTATTTTAATATATTTGTACGCGAATTTCTAAAATTTAATGCTTTCAATTGTACAAGTTTCTAATAAAAAGTGAAAAAAAAAATTCTTCGTCGATATTTTTACACAAATTGCTACTACTCCACATCGTTCCAATTAAAATTGTTAGTATAGAATTTTTTATTCAAAAATCAGGAAGTTAAAAATTACTCATATCTCAGTTTTAGAACATTCCTTAAAAAATCACAGATTGTTCGAAAAACTTGATGAGATTTATAAAAGCATTAAAAAAAAAGGGATTTCCGTTACTTGTTACCGAAAAAAAGTGACTCGCTCCTGTTATCGTTAATTCTTAATTAATTAAAAATAACATGTTTCGTAGAAAAACAATATCATTCGAAAAATCCTAAGGTGATTCGTCCAAACATCATAATATTTGTATTTTTTATTAAACCACCATAGTACTTAATCAAAATACCACAATATTCACATAAACACTAATAAATCATCCTTTTTTTTATTGGTTGAAAAACTCTAAGTACAAATCGATCTTTCATACAGTACAACACAAAAAAATAAAAAAATAAAAGGATCTTTGTGAACCAGTTCATGGGCATGTTCCCAAGAGGAGGATAGATACGCGACTTAAAATAATAATTCTTTTTCGGCATTCGCAACGGACCGTGGCAGTATTTACATATATGCATACAATTTATGGTATCGCGGCGAGGGAAAAGACGGCTCCCGATGTCCCTCAGGAGCGGGTATTAGCGCGCTGCCCGTTTCATGCTTCGCAACCGCGAGCAGCCCCCGCACCATTTCTATTGACTGTAACCAACTTAACAATCTCCAATGACAGATGGTGCCGCGAGAAATCATTTTATCCCGGAATATCCTTGCACAGCGGAAATATTGATCCCCCTACCATTTTCCCTTCGTTAACCACAACGATAGAAAAGCAACGCAAAAAAAAGATAGAGACAATTTGGGGGCGAGAAACGGAAATTTTATGCTCGTTTACCACTGGTGAAATGGTTCACACAAGAATTTGGGAAGCTGAAAAGTATTTTGAAATCACAGTTTTTTTTGGAAATGTTTTTAAGGGGTTATAGACCTTTTTGTGCGGACGGATTGAGGATGGTTTGGAGTATCTTTTTAAGTATGTAGCAATAATGTTATGGCACCGAAGTTATTGTTTTTTGATAGTGTATTGTCCACTTGAAAAGACAAGTATTGGTTCATAAAAAAATATCAACAATTGGCGGAGTTATGGCCCTTTCCCCGGAACAACTTTTTTTTTGAAGAGGCTTGTGGTGAACACGATGCAAGTCAAACGAGTCAAGTTAAATCAGAAAATCCGAAAAATTTCATTAGTCTAGGAATGTGTCTAGTTCGTGAACGAGTGAAAAAATGAATATTATGTTTTTTCTGTATGCAAGAACGTTTTCCTTGGAATTTCGATTTTTGGAGCTCTGAAAATTTTATTCAAAAAATTTTATCTGCAAAACAAAAATTTTTTCACAAAAAAGCGATCGTTCAAGAATTAAATATATTTCTAGACTAATGAAATTTTTTGGATTTCTGATTTAACTTGAATCGTTCGACTTGCATCATGATCACCCCAAGCCTCTTTAAAAAAAAAGTTGTTCCGGGGAAAGGGCCATAACTCCACCAATTGTTGATATTTTTTTATGAACAAATACTTGTTTTTTGAAGTGAACAATACACTATTAAAAAAACTATAACTTTTGTTACAAAGTATTATTGCTACGTACCTTAAAAGTTACTCCGAACCATCCTCAATTTTTCCGCGCAAAAAAGTATATAACCCCTTAATTTACGTATTTCTTCAATTTTTATATGATTCAACAGTTTTTCCAGAATTTTCATAGATTCCTATTCAAATTTTTGGAATTTCGATCCTTTAAAGTTCAAGTTTTTTAGTTTCGAAATCAATTTGATGAAAATGAAAATTCAATGTTGAAATTGAAGTGACAGAATTATTATGAAAATTTCAGAGAAAAGAAGATGTTTTTTAGAATAAAGTTGGTGAGTAAATTTTAAAGTTACTTGATTTTGAGAGGCAAAGAAAATGTTATATTTTGAAATGAGTGAAATGGAAGAACATGCCAAATTTTGAGAATTGGTCAAGAATTTTGAAAATATTCTGAAGGTTTTAAATTGAATTTAAGAATTTATAATGGTGGAAAACAATTGATTTGAGTATATTTCAGAAATTTCTAAGTTTTCGAAAAAATTCTCGAGAACTTTGAAAATTTGAGCTTTTCAGGAACACTTTGAATTTTTTTGAATGAATCACGAACATTTTTTTTCAGTGAAAAACTCTTAGCTAATAATTTTCAGTAATTCATCGGGTTTTTAACTCCAAAAAGAATTGTTAGGATTATTATCTATAAATAAAAAAATTAAACTCAAGAAAAAATTTCAAAATGGAGATTTTTGAAAAATTTTACGAATTTTGAAATTAATTTGTTTTATTCGTAAGAAAATTTCAAGAATTAATTAATAAGGAACTGTAGACAATTTTATAACTCGAGAAATCGTAATTTTTCAAGAATTTTGAAAGAAAGAAGTTTTAGTAATCTTCAAGAGTCTTTTAACTGATTCCTCTGAATTTTGAATTTTCAAAATACGTGACTTTTATACACTTTCAAAATTCTAGGAATTCTAAATCTAGAAAACTTTTATTATAATTTGATAACTTTTGGAAAAATTTTACTTATTATGAGTCTTAGATAATGAAGGTTCAAAGAATTTCAAAAAATTGAAAATTTTCATGAGTGAGTGAGATTCACAAATTTAGAAATATTTTTAGAGAACTTAAAAAACTTTGAAATTCTGCAATTATAGAAAGTCCTGAAGATCAAATTTAATTCATTTCTTGATGCAGAACTTTTTGTGGATTTTTCTTTATTTTACAAAATTTTAAGGAGTTTTTTATGTCTTCACTTTCGCGAAGAAAAAAATGGGAAATATACTTTTTCTGGCATAAAGTTGGTTAGAAAGAAGCTTAATGGAAAATTTTTAACAACTTTGAAAATTGAAGCTTTGAAAATTATTTTTATTTTTTATTTTTAACCATACCTCAATATTTTTTGTGGAAAATAACTCCTCAATTAAAAAATTGACTTGATTTTTAGAAATAAAAACATTAGTTTTCTTAATTTTTTACTACAAAAGATGAATTATGCCATCATTGAAAAACATAATTATTTTTATGAAAAACTCAAAGAGTTTGTACATCTTTATAATCCTAAAGATACTAAAATGAACTTATTAAAAAAATTCTATGAAATAATCGAATATAAATGTGTAGTGTTGAAGAATTCGGAAAGTGTGTAGTTTTTCAAGAATTTTCGATTTTTTTTAACTAATTACTCTTCAACATTCCAGGAATGCTTTAAAATGATATTAATCTAATCAGAGTCATAAATTTTGAGCAATTTTCAAAATTCCTATTTTTATTAAAGTATTTTTTTCAGAAATCGTAAATAACATTAGAGGGTCTGAAAAATCTTGGAGTACACTTATTTTATGAAATCTTGAAAATAAAATTCCAAATATTTTTCCATCTGCAATGTTCTATAAATTTCTATACCTATTTCCCGAAATTCTCAAATTTGTTCATATCTTCACTTTCCAAAGAAATAAAAATATAAATATATTCTTTTACGACCATAAAATTGATTAGAAAGGAAGCTCAAGATTGATCTCATTAAAGGATTAAGTCCTGTGTGTTTCGAGGGTTCTTATTATTGGAAGAACTTGGTATATTCTCCAAGGTCCAAACCCTTGATGAAACAGACAAAATTCACGTCGGGTTCAGTAAATATTTTTTCTGTGTTTCGTACGATATTTTCGATGAAACAAAGTAAGACTTTTCAAAAACAAAGCGTGCATCTTTTTGATAAACTTTCTTGTAAAATTTTTTCGATAATCAAAAAACTTCACCATTTATAGTTGCGGTTTATTAAAATTTTCAAGGTTGTTTTGAATTTCGTAATTGAAATATTTCCCAAGCACACAAAAGTTACTTTATTTTAACAATACTTAAGGATTTGAACATTTTTCCAAAGAATTTATCAGGCTCTAAATGTTTAAAATGACCATATCTCCAGGATTTCAAAGAGATCAGTATAGTGGTCAAAATTCCTGAATTTTCATGCTCTAAAAGAACATTTTTCATTATATGCCAGAAGCTTGAATCTAATTCTAGCACATAATGTTCAATATACGTTTTTCCATGTTCTTAAACTATGTATTTGCTCCAAAATTCAGCTCCGATTTAAAACTATTACAGATTGATGTTCAAAATGAACATATTCCCATGCTCTAAAGGCATATTTTTTGCAACTCGCATTTATGGTTTTTTTTTTTTGTAATCAAGCAGAATGTGTCTATTGTTAACCAACTCGCAGTTGAACAACGTCTTGCATTGTTGCACTCAGCTTATCGCAATTCACTGGACTGTATGATTAGCAAAGTTTGAAGCCGCTATTGTGCGTCAGACATTTTGCTAGGTACGTTACTCGGCGTTGAGATCGACAAAGCTAGATTCATTTAAGGTTTGCGCGAACCAAACTAACCCAATCGCGAAAACGCAAAATTACTCGTCGAAGAAATCGCTGGCTAGATGAACTTTGTTGTACAAAATGTCTCAAGATTAAGAAGATTTTTGTAATAGTCGGTTCCTCTTGAAAATTTGAAACAAAAGTTGTTTTACTGTTTTTGGGTAGGTTTGAAAGGAACGGAGATATTGATGTTTAAAGTTTGAAAGGCAGCGCTCTGTGCGGTAGCGTCCTGTACTAAGTTTCCTACGCTGCCTTTTATGATTGATAAACTTTGATTTTTCATAACTCTGTGGGTTTTTAAGGTATAGAAATTAGGTTAAGGGACTTTTGGATCATATTTTAACGAGGAATGTACTGATTATGAAATTGAGGCCGTTTCATGGAATATTTTATAGAAGATTTATATTAGAATCTCCATGATTGTTGAATCATGAACAATTTCTGATACAGTCCAGATTATCAAATTTTTCAACTTTCGTTTCAAAGTACCTATTTTTCGATATATTTCCCGGAGTTTTCCAATACAGTGAAAATCCTGCTAAAAGTCGTTTCGATTTCTCTGTCTTTTTTGGACAACTTTTTTCAGTAAGCTCGCGAACCGACACCGAAATGACGTGATTTTCGACAGATGTCCCGGTCCCAGACCTCGAGCTGTAAATTCAGTAACCCTGTTAGACTCGAAGATTTTTCGCCTCCGGCAAAATGCCGATGGAAAAGTTGCACTGAAAAACTCCGACGTGTTTTTCGTCGTATTCGTTTTTCAGGCACGTCCAATCGAGGCTAGAAAAGATATCCGTTCTCCAACACTTGACAATTTTTTTATTTCACCCTTTATGCTGCAATCTGTCTGAAATTTTTTGAAATATGAATTGGGAAATGTTGGCAGAAAATTTGAGTTAAGAAACGTTTTTTTTCGAGTAGGGATGGTTTTTAATAGTTGATTTGTAGGAATTGATATTAATAATAAATTACGAAAATTGTTATTGGATTTTTTATCTCAAATAGTTCTAGTAATTTTAGTTAGGTCTTTTTTTGTATGAAAATTTTTTATAGCATTTATATTTCATTTTTTTTAACGAAAGTCAGAGATATTTCAAGAATTAATTAAGTTCTAAAACTTTTTTTTTTAAAGTAAATTTTTATTGAAGAACTTGATCAAAAATCATTCTAATGAAAGTATTTTTAGTAAATTAAAGTCTCGAATTAAATATCTTTCAAAAATTGTATGTAGTTCAAAAACAAGCAATTTCGGCTGATAGAGATAAGCAATAAATGATGTTTTTTCAAATGGCATGTTTTCAGAATCAATATATGAAAAAAACCAATGTAATTTTGAAATTTCCAGGTTAAAATTGTACTTAATCTTTTAAAAAATTCTTGATAGCAAGAACTTTTCTTTTCAAATTATAAAATTCCTAGTTTTTTTTGTTTCAATGAAACTAGGAATTTTATAATTACATGTCGCAGTTGAATAAAAAACAATTTTCTCCGAACTTTTTAGCCAGTATTTCAAAAATTCCCTACAAAGAAAAAACTGATATTGAATGATAAAAGCCATTCAACATATTGTTTCAAAACACGACTTCAAAAAATTTTTTCTATACGCACCCCTGACTCTCCCTGACTAATATTCGAATATATTCATAAAAAAACTGTACCAATAACGCTGGCAAATGTTCGATCTCCCGAAGAAATGGACACCCTGTAATTTTCTTTTTCCCCCAAAGCCCTGGGGCAAAAGTAAAGAGAGAGCCAAGTCTCTTTAGCCACGACAAATCGCAACAATGGAATATCTAAATTGACGGTTTCATTCGCAGCATGAACCTCGCCGCGAACGCAATTACTCAAAACGAATGATTGCGAAAACCGAAAAAATAGTTTTTCACCGGCAGGAAAATGAGCCACTGTAACGTCGTTACTTTTCCAGAAAACAATTTTCCCAGCGAAACGTCTTTGGGGCAAACGAGGAAAAACTTCATTATACCGAAAACAAGATTGTGAAAACTTTCATGTCCGAGTGAATGACTTTGTTATCATGTTTCTTGCTTCGTCTTAATTTCTACTATAAAAAAACAGAGCTTTTTAATTATGTATCTTTTTTGCAGATTTTTTTGATCATATGAACAATTACATTTGGTTTTTCATCCTGGAAAATTTCATAACTTTTTTTTAATATTATTATTGCATTATTTTGTGGAGATTTACATGAATGGTTTCTTGTTTAGTTTGAAAATTAATGATGCTGTGATATGGAAATATGATACAAATTTGTGGTAATTACCACGTGTTGGGTAAATGGTATGCGAATTTGTGCGCATGTTGATGGGAATTCACTGGTTCGCCGCATCTAATATTGACTGACTTGGAACCATATGTTCCATGTGCAGTGACAATGCAAAGCCCCAAAACGCCCCATCGTTCCCCGCAACTTCAATGATACTTGCGATTGAGAAATCACTGTCAAATTTTTCATTTTCACTCTCATTCCAAAATATTACGTAAATAATTACTGCTTGTGGCAAAAGAATTCTGGGAAAATTGTTTTATGCAATCAGAAACATAACTTCATAGTTTTTTACTACTGTTTTAAGTAACTTCGACAGGGGCGTAGGCAGAAAAAATTGTTGGGAGGGGTTTTTCTGAAAAATATGTTTTCTCCGAGAGTTCATAATTTATAATTTTTGACAATATGCTTGCAAGAGAAAGATTTGGAAATATTTTACATTTCGGAATTAAAAAGCTATACAACTTTGTGAATCTAGAGTTGCACATTTTTCATGTTCCTAATCAATGGAATTCGATTTTCGTGATTTTCAATTACTAACTTAGGTTTCAATTTTTTTTACTAATTCTTTTTGTATTTATACCACTTTAAGGATATTCCGATGTTATTTAATATGGGTTTCTATAAAGCTTTCTGAAATTCGATGCTCTAGAAATCTAACTTCTAAACAATCTATATATTTGAATTGATATTTTAGCAAATTATAACCACACAGATAAAACGTATATCATAAATTTATATTATTCCCGTATTATATATTACTCACCAAATTTTGTAGTATTTACTGGTATTTTTATATATTTCTAATATTTCAACGGATCGCAAAATAGTTTTTCAGGAATTCATGATATAGTTTTAAAACATTGAACGATTTTGAGAATTTAAATAGAGTTTTTAGACGACAGTTCCTTTCATGAAGATATATAGTACTTTTACTTAATATTTTTTAGTATTTCTACAATTTAAAATATGTTTAATTTTATAAACTGTATAAATTAAATTGGATGTATTTTTGTTTTGTATATCAATTTCTAGAATGATTTTTAAAATTGAATATAATAATAGTACCATATTAATAAATCTGCTGCAGGATTTGAATTTTGATAAATTTCTAAGAAAATTATATCCACATAATTTTTATGTATTAAAAAATTTCTAATAAAATAGTAAGCTAGTAAACTACTAAACTAGTAAACAAGTAAGCTAGTAAACTAGTAAACTGCTGGAACTGTAAAATAGTAAAATAGTTAACAAGTGCAAAAGTAAAATAGTGAACTAGCCACCTAGTGAAAAAGTAAATTAGTAAATTAGTAAACTAGTAAACTTTCAATTTTTCAATAGTAAACTTGTAAACTACCAAGATAGTAAACTTGTAAGCTAGTCTAATGAAAAACTGGTAAAATAGTAATCTAGTAAGCTAGTAAACTAGCAAACTAGTAAACTACTAAACTCATTAAAAAGTACGTTAGTCAACTAGTAAACTTTTAAGCAAGTAAACTAGTAAACTTCTTAAATGGTAGGCTAGTAAACTAGTAAACTACTGAAATAGTAAAATAGTAAAATGGTAAGCAAGAGAAAAAGTTAAGCAGTGAACTAGCAACCTGGTTACTAAGTCAAATAGTTAATTAGTAAACTAGTAAACTTTCGAATTTGTAGTACATAGTAATCTGGTAAACTACTAAGCTAGTAAATTAGTAAGCTAGTTGAATAAAAACTAGTAAACTAGTTATCTAGTAAGCTAGTAAACTTATAAGTTAGTGAACTAGTAAACTCGTTAAAACGTAAATTAGTCAACTAGTAAACTGATAAGCAAGTTAACTAGTAAATTTGTTAACTGGTAGGCTAGTAAACTAGTTAGCTAGTTAACTAGCAAACCAGTGAGCTAGTAAACTAGTTAACATGTAAGCTAGTAAACTAGCTAGCTAGTTAACTAATAAACGAGTAAATCATTATGCTTGTAAACTAGTAAACTTATTTTTACATTTTTCTAGTATAATATACGAAACTCTGGAAGCTTTCTAAGTTTTTTTACAGATACCTTATATTTTTGTAAAGTGCTATAGATATTTAAAAAGCTCAATGCTTTGAAATGCTAATCTCGATCTATTTTCAGTGATTTTAAGAATTAATGATAAATTCACATTTCCATAGATTTATTATGTTTTATATCGCTACTCTTGTTTCGTATTTTGAAAATATTTTAAAGATTTTGTTACGCTTTCTAGAATGTTAAGAGGTTTATAGTATATTCAGAACTTGGTGCTCTAGAATCCCAAAATTTATAGATCGTAGAGGTATTTGTCGAGATTTTTCGGAAAAAAGTTATTTCATAGAATTCAATTAATTCGATTATTTTTTTACAGTTTGTATGAATCGAAAGATTTCTTATATTTTTTTATGGATTTGATGTATGTAGATTTCTAGAATTCGATGATCTAAGGTTTAAAGTTGTCGAAATTTTTAGCATTTTCGGGGATTTTCTTTTTTCTTGATTATTCACTGGGTCGCAACAAATTTTCTAATTTATTTTTTTACGTAATCCTACTTTTCGGTGATTTCAATTTTTTTATTTAATATATACTACTAACGTTTTCATGCATTTTTTTTAAACTTATATTTTTATCGTTCATCGATGTAACTTTTTCCATTTTTACATAAAATATTGATTAATTTTATCAGAATTTCAGGAGGGGTTTGAATATAAAAGCACCATCTAATTAAAAATCTACGTCATTAACGAATTCCAATAAGCGTTTTATAACAATTATTACACTACTCGAACTCGCAGTTTACTCATAATTCATCCATACATCTTAGTCAACATTTTTTTCAAGCTGCAAAGTTTCATTGTAATCCACATTTTCGGATAAAAGATTTTTTTTGCGTAAGTTAATTCCTTCCGCTCGAATGGAAAACGAAGAGAAGAGCCGAGGACGAATTTTTTTGCGGCTGTCGCAAGTGTTTATTACTCGGCAACGATCGTCCTCTCTTGATAATCACGAGCACAAGAAAAAACAATGGCTCCAATCACGTTGCGGAACAATGGGGAAATACAACAATTGCGTGTGGGACCCCCCATGAAGATACGCACCGGGTTGATAATTGCACGGGGGGTGGGCTCGGAAACTATACGTGCCAAGTGTTCAAAACCCTTCGTTACTCACTGCTCGCGTTGTTTATTGTCGTAGAATGTGGCCGAGAATCGATGAAAATGATTGCCCAAATTTCTTGCATCCATCGTACTTCGTATGTTTTTTTTTTTCTAATTTTTGTGAATTTTTTTTTATAATATTGAGTAAACGTAGGCAAATCTGTTTTTATTTTAGACTCTCAACTGATTTTTTTGGATTCTCGACAAGAAGTAGAAAAAAATTTAAAGATTTCTAGTATGTATCACATTTTTTTAATATTTATGGAAATCAGAAGTATTTTCTAGTATTTTTTTAGATTTAAAGTATTTTCATAGATTGCCTAATTCCTGGAATATTTTGATGCTCTAGAATTGAAATGTTCATAGATTCTTAGTGATTTTATCGTTTTTTTTGAGAAAATTAAGTCTATATAGATTTATCGTGATTCATAGATTTCTTGTATTTTTTCAACTTTTGTATTAATAAGATTTCATAGAATTTTATGGTATTTTTTGAATTTCGTGTTATTTTGGTATATTGATATATACGTTTTTTAGAGTTAAAGGCTCTAGTATTTAGAGTTTGTAAAATTGATGGTATTCGTTTAGATTTTGTAGAAAATAGTTCTTGCATGTAATCAATTTTAAGGTTCTATGATTTGAAACATTTTCTAGTATTTTAGTGAGTTTCTATTTCCATACAGTTTTCAAGAATTGTATTTTCTAAGATATGCATTTTTTTGAGCTTTCGAGAAAATTATCTCTACATATTTTTTTAGTATGTACTAAAAGGTATCTAGTATGTCTTGAATTTTTTCAATAATTATAAAGCTTTAAAGAATTTTTAGGCATTTTTTTAAATTTGTAGTATTTCTGTAGATTGCAATATAGGCTTCTGAACTTTGATGCTCTGGAATTTGAATTTCGATCGATTTTCAGTAATTTTAAAGATTTCTGGAACATTAAATAGATATTGATTTATCGTGTTTCATAGTTTTTTTGTATTTCTGTATTTTTTTTTTTTCTAATGGTTTTACAACGTAACGTACCATTTGCCAGTATTTTATTAAATTTCCATTATTTCTATAAATCGCTAGATACGTTTTTTATCAATTTATAGCTCTATTATTTAATGTTTTAGAGATTGTAGGTAATTGTTTAGTTTTTTCAGAAAATAAATTTTTCTTGCATATAATTCTTTTACTTTTATTGTTTTTTTTAGAGTTTGTATGATTAGAAAGATTTACTCGTATTTTTATTGGTTTCCATTTAGATTCTAAGGATTATTTTTTATAGAATTCGGATTTTTTAAATTATTGAGAAAATTGTCTCTACATATTTCTTGGGTACTAAAAGATTGTTAGTATGTCTGGCATTTTTTTAATACTTATGAAACTTTAAAGAATTTTCTTTTTTTTTTTATGTGCTTGTATCTTTGTAGATTGCTTTTTTAACTTATAGAATTTATAGCTCTTGAATTGAACTTCTAATGAATTTTCAGTAAATTTATATATTTCTGGAAAATTACATACATACAGATTTATCTTTTTTTATAGATTTCTTGTATTTTCGTAATTTTTCAATATTTATAAGAGATTTCGTAGCGTTTTCTCGTATTTTTTATAAATTTCTGTTATTTCTATAGATTGCTATCATTGTCTTCAAAAATTCGATGCTATAGAAGTCGAAAGTTACATTGATCGTAGGTATTTGTTTAGATTTTTCAGAAAATAGTTCTTTCATGGAATTCCATTACTTTTAGTGTTTCTTCAAAGTTCACATGATTCGAAATATTTTCTTGTATTTTTATGGTTTTCTATACATATAGATTTCTATAATCAATTGTTCCAGAGTTCAAAGTTTTTCTAGATTTTTAGTACTTTCGCAAATTTTGATTTTTCTTGATCATTTTTACTTCAAACAATTTTTTTCATTTTTGTTTTCTACATTATCTTGGCTAATCATTTAGAATCAGTGTATTTTTCCAGGAAAAATTCTTCTGGATCCAAGACTATTGTTTGTTCGTTTTTTTTTTGTTTGTGTCAGTAAAATGAAGAATTTCAATTTTCCTTCAACTTTGAGAATTTACAGAAAGCTATTTTTCATATTCTTTGCTATTCAGTTGATACATTTTTGATAAGTTTTACTTATTTTACAGTGTTTCATATTGTTTCAATGGATTACTTTTAATTTTTTTGTATTCTCATCATTCATGATTAATTATCTATTTTTTATTCCAGATGTACACAAAAATATCTCTACAGATTTAAATACTGGCAAATCTATAGGGCTTCTTTTTAATATTGATTTGTAAGAGCTACAGTATGATTTCCAAAAAATTCATTTCCAAATGCTAGATGCAAAATTGCTGCTTTTTTAGGTTAAAAATGGATAGAGCGAAAAATTAGACAAAACTTAGAGAAGGTCTGGAAAATTGAATAAACTGCACCAAGGTATGATAACAGTACCTTAGTAATTTTTATCCTTATAAAAACTTTATAAGAAAATGAAATTTCTTCTAAAAATGTATTCAATAAAATCTTATACAAAAAAACCTTATGAAATTGTTTCAATCAATTCTTTACAATAAATTTTATAAGGTCAGCTTTTAAGAAATTGAACGATTCTGAGGTTTTTATAAGGTGCACCTTATAAGTAATTGAATTCTTATAAGAAATTTTATTTTCCTATAAGGTTTTTATAAGGATTAAAATTACAAGGGTAAATTTATAAAATTTAATACGATACACACAAGCCTAAAAATATCGTACGAAAAAATCAGAAAAATTACAAGGAATTGAAATAAGGCTCATTGATACTTCAGTCGTCAAAGCGATTCTTTATTATTGCTTTCATATCGAAAATTGAAGATACGCGTATTTTTTCTTTGCTTTTGAATTTCGGATGTTTTTTCGTAGAGAATATATGAAATATCGACTAAAAAGTAGCAGTAATTGTTACATGTTAATTTTTCTCATTAATTTAATAATTCAGCCAAAATTTGCCATAATTTGCAGAATACTTTATACTCTGTTATTCAATGTCAAACTTGAAACATCAAATCAACTAATTCAAACATCTCAGTCTACATACCTATATTCCACGATTTGACACTTTCGTACCCAACGTTTCATTCCCTTATGTAATTTCTGTATTTTGGGAGGTGCATTTTGGTACGTAACGTAATATCCTACCGCGTTTCAGTCATTTCCTGGTGTCCATATAGTCCCGCTCTTCGAGCGTCTTCCCAAGGGAGAATTTTGTCAAAGGATCTTTATTCTATGAGAGCGTATAATATACTATTCGGCCCCAGGGCTAAAGAGGAAATGAGCAGATAGAGGAGTAAAGGCGAAAGGGAAGCAGAATCTAGCCCACGATAAATAGTTCTACTGTTGCCCTTTTGCGCTTGGACCTTGTTACAAAAGTTGTGTTTTCCTCATTCTGTGGAAAAGGGGCATTTTCTTTTTTCAGAGTTTGAAGTCAGGTTTTCCCTGCTTAATGTAGTTAACCAATTTTTCAACAATTATATTTTCTAAAAAAATGCGGAAGAAATCATCGTCGCACAACTAATTTTTGCATCAAATAATGATGCTCAAAATGACCAATATATGAAAAATTTTTGCTTTGATGACACTCAGTCTGGTATGGTACATAGGGAAAAAATATAGTAACTATTGCAATAAAATTTTTTAGTGTAGAATCAGCCATAAGTATGGTATTTTTGGCTAGTTATTTATTTCATTTTCTGTTCTTTAATATTAATATTATTATTGTGCAATGATAATGAAGTGGTAGGTTAAATGTTAGGTAATTAGTATTTTATTGTTTATTATAAATAAAAGGGGAAATAAATGAATCGATATTTTACTTTCCACGAATAATAAATCCTGTATACTAATATAGTAGAATACACAATTTATGTAGTACTATTTTTATTTTGAAAAATTTAACTTCTTTTGTAAGTTACATTACTCTATAAACTGCTTTATGTATAGTAATATGTACAATATAATAACTTTTACTATAAAATATTCTAATATGATAAAAATGACAAAATCTGTAACAATATTGTGAAAATAACAATATTCTAGCCTTTTTTTACCATAAATATATCGTAAAAACTAGATTTTTTTTTTGTCAGTGTAGTCTGAAACATGGACGTGAAATATTTCGTGGGGCCAAGAAGCTGATGCGTCAGCTCACCACGAGTAGCCGAAAAAACAGCGATCTCTCCGTAGGAGGTGTTGACCTCTCACTGGGGTTTTAGCGCTCTAAATTACTTGCGGACATTGGTTCACGTCTTCATCGATTAGGGGAGAATTTCTTTGGGGTCAAACCTTTATGACAGAGTTCTTCATATAAGGTTTCTCCAATATGCAATAATCGTATATTTATTATACTTATGCTTTCTTTGTTTTACCGATAATTACTTATGAAAATTGGAAGCAAAAACTGGTTTTGATTAGGATTCTCAAATTACATGTGAAAATTATTCCGAATAAATGATGCTCAAATTTATGATTTTCTGGTTCCCAGGAATGTTTGTAATTGTAAAAGAAAAAAATTTTTAATATGAGGTTATTTGATATTGAAAGTGGAGGGTAATTTGAAAAATAACTGAAGTTTGTAAATTCAGCATTGCATATTCGAAAAATCTGTTAAATTTCTGATTTTTTTGATCATATGTTATGGGACCCCATAATTCGGAACTTTTTTTATGTGTGGTAGTTTTAGAATGTATGGAACTAACAAAATCTGTAGATTCGTGGTTTACTATTTTAATATTTATTTTTCGTGGCATTCCAAAAATGTGATGAATTCTGGAGGAGAAACAATTGATTCAAAATTTTGAGGTTTTGGATTTTTCAAATAAGATTATTCCGAATTTCGAACTTTGGATATTCAAGGTTTGTTTTTTTTTAAATTTGCAATAAGATGGAGTTTAAAGTTCCATATTTCCGAACGTTCAATAATGTGTAACTTGCAAAACCTTGAAAAATTAAACATTGTCATTCTAAATCATGTATTTTTTGACTTACATAAAAAAAATATATGCAATGTTGATGAAGAATTCATATTCAATTTTCAAGAATTTCAAATGCAGAATTTAAACACGTATTTATTTTTATTCCTTAAACATTTATCTGAGAATCTTTCGTGATTCGGTAATTTAAAAAAAAAGTGAATTATACTGCATTTTGATGTTCTTAGAATTTTAGGTAACTTAGGTTCGGGGTAGTTCAAACATCATGATCTCGATGATTTGAATTTCCGCGATGCAATAAATTATTATTATTGGCCGGTATATAAATTAGCAAAAAATTTTATGAATGTCATAAAGTTTCGAAAATTAAATACCGCACATGATTATTATCGGGAATTTCATAGTTTTCTTACTTTTTTTATAAAATTTTATGAATTCTATGCCGAATTAAAAAATATGTTTTCAGTCGCAGCAATTAAAATTTTTGCAATTTCATAAGTTTTATTAACTGACAAATATGTGAATTTGACAATTTAAAAATACGAGACTTTCAATGTAAAATTCTGGATCATTGGATTCAAAATTGATTGAATAAAAATTTTCTGTGTCTGTGAATTTCGGCATTTCAAAAATGAGAGATATGTTATGCAAAATGTTGTCTATCACATTTTCGAAATTTGCAAAATTCTATAAATCGCAAACTATTTGAATATATCTTTCTCATATACTAGTAGTAATACTAGTTTACCATTTTTTCCCTCTTAAGGGATAACTTGAAAAAAAAAACACAATTTTTGTGCTGATTTTTCACGGATATATAGTTGAAGCAAATTAATCTAAATTTTTTCAAAATTATAATACATCATCTGAAGAACATTCCGTTAGCATTTTTTGATTAAATATTGGAAAATAAGCAAATGACAGAGCATTTCCCAAAACGTCTTTAAAAAAAAAAACATTTTGTGCGGTGAACACGATAGCTCAGTGTAGAATTATCTGAAATAAAAAATATTGTAAAATTTACTTGAAATATTAGTTTATATAGTTTCCAATATTTTAGCTCGAAATTTCGAATAAATGTTCTTCAGACGATGCTTTAAAACTGAAAAAGAGTTTACATGAACTATTTTCAGCTATATCTCCATGAAAAATCAGCAAAAAAAGTGTTTTTTCTTTCCTAAGTTATCCCTTTATTTATCATTTAGCACAAACTGAACCTAAGCAATTGTGTATAAAAAGGAAAGAAATTATAATTCCTTGCAACTTCTCAAATTTTCACCCACTCTACACTGAGAAAAAAATATAGTAATTATTACAATACTGTATAGTAAACCGGAATCACTCTGACATATTGTACTTTTTGCTAGATAATATGTCAATTTTTGAAATAACATATTGTAAATATTGTCAAATGACATTGTAGTTGTAGATATATTTTGTTGTAAAAACTCCTATGTATATTAGAAGTATATTCTACTATACTTCTTGTACTTTTTGCAATATCATATTGTAATTCCTAATAATCCAGATTATTGAATATTCCAAACAGTTTAATCAGTAAACAGATCTGTGTAGGTTCTTTTTGCAATATTTTTGTATACTTTCTAGGTTTCTAGTGCATCATATTGTAATATGATACAGTTTTCGAAAAAGTTGGAAAAACGTAATGTAATTAATTTTTTTCGCCATGTATGGTAAAAATTACAGTTTGTATAGTAAAATTTGTATTTCAAAATTTAAAATTTTCCGAAATTATATAGTAAAAACTGGCATACGTATTGTAATTTTTACATTACTAGCAGTTTTACTGTACAATATTGTAATAAGTAAAATAAGTATTGCAGATTTTACAATATTACTGTAAAAAATACAATAATATTGTAAAAATTGCAATACATATGGCAGAAAGTAAAAGATTTTTTTCTCAGTGTACGAAATTCATAAAAATCCCCTAAAAACTGCGAATATATTGAAAAAACTTCTTTGTTACAATTTTTCTTTTTTCCAAGCTCTAGTCTAGTCCACGAACTTTATTGCCTATCACTATAATTACTCCATTTACTTACAATTGAGTAATCCCTGAACAATATTAACAAATTTTTAGATCAGACCTTCCAAGACCTTCGAACGTTTTTGGAGTATCTTAATTGTGTCTGGAAGGAAAAAGATTTGGGCATTTGCTTGTTGGAATTTCATAAATTCAGGAAGCTCAAGTGAAAGAAAATTCTCTTTTTAAAAAATTTAACTTCATGTGATTTCTCGCACCTTGCAAAATTCATAAAAATCCCCCCCAAAAACAGCCAGTATATTAAACAAATCTTGCCTGTCACAATTTTTCTTTTTTCCAAGCTCCAGTTAAATCCGCAAACTTAACTGCCAATTACTCTAATTACTCCATTTACTTGTAATTGAGTAATCCCTAAACAAATACTAACAAATTTTTCTATCAGACCTTCCAAAAGACCTTCGATCGTTTTCGGGGTGTATCTTGTGTGTGTGGAAGGAAAAAGATCTGGGCGTTCGCGTGTTGATACTTCTTTTTCGTTTCATTAAAGTTCCTGTTCGATGATACGTTTTCAGATTCAATTATTGGGTTCGAACCGCGAGCGTACCTCGTATTCGCAGAAACGCCTGTGAATCCAGCCTTGAGCCGAATTCGCCCGCGCTCTTGGACCAGGCGAAATTTCTTTTTGTCCGCCCGAGAACCCTGTTTTTCGCCGACCTGCGAAACAAGGCGCCGTTTGTTTATACAAGAAGCGTTGTCTGCGATACGTTCTTCATCGGTTGTGTCAACATCCAACGGCTCGGATTTTCCGACACAAAAGGTATGTTTAATGAAATACTAGGTTGTCTTCTGGTGAACCTTGTCGTCTCACAGTGAGTTCACACACAAGAAATTGCCATAATTATTACAATCTTTGGAATGAATTTGTTGAAAGTTACTTTAAAAATGAAAATACAACAGTTCTTGACAGTCCTAGAAGTTTGGACATGACAAATTGTGAAGTTTACGACAGTTATGATATGTCCAAATTTTTGTGAAGTTCCAAATTCGTGTAACCTTTTTTCATTTCTGCTTTTGTTCTTTTATTTTTGACATGAAATGCTACCATCCTCTCATCTTTTCTCCATCTTAAAAAAAGGTTCAAGATTTTCATACTCGAAAAAAGAATCAGAACCATTCATCGAGTCGAACTTTTTTTAGGGCGCGGGCAAGAAATTGTAGCGTCGCTCATTAATTGCCACGCAGCCTCGGGCACGTGTTATACGTGAGTTTAATCTGCAGCGAGTATGCGTGAATACACTCAACCACATTGTGCCGCCCGTGAGTTATCATTTGTCTCCCTACACTCCAATCCAAGCATTTCCGAATCAAGCTGTGCTCGGTAATTTGGGAAATTTTGGGAATTTGGGAGAATAGGTTTCAATGATACATGCATTATACAGATCATTTGATTTCCAATTGTTTAGGTGATTCAGAGAGTGAAATTTCATGAGTTGTGTGGGAATAACGACAAAGAGTTTGCTTTTTGCACTTTTTTTCAGAAAGGTTATAAATCATATACATAGGAATCATATGTATATCAATCTAGAGAAATACTGAAAATCTATATGGGATATCTGCTAAAAAACCTTTGGTAATTAAGTGGATACGAAAAAATACGAAAAATAGTAGATTTTTATTTGTTTTTTATTATAAATGCTAAATGTGTCCATAAATTAGTAAATTTCCAGAATTCAAGATCTATAAAGAAATATATTAAATTATTGGAAATACTAGATTTTAATGATTAATTTGAACAATCCTATGACTTTCTTCAAAAATGAATAAAAGTCCTAAATTGAAATACAACTGTAAAAAAATTCATATAGAAATCCATGGAAATACATACCCAAAATCTCTGGATCTGATAGAATATTTTGCGTAATTCAAACAATACAAAAAAATACAAAGAATAGTAGATTTTGTTTAGTTTTATTGTAAATGCTATTCAGGTCTCCACAAACTAATGAATTTCCAGAGTTGAAGAACTCTTCAATTAAAATTTACACACAAATCTAATAAAATACTAGAGTTTGATGATTTCTTCGATCAATCCTATAACTTTCTTCAAAAATGAATGAATTTCTCAAACTGAGAGAAAACTGCAAACAAAATTCATATAGGAATTCATGAAAATACTCGAAATCTGTAGGTCTGATAGAAAAATTTGCTAAATTCAGTGAATACAAAAAAATACGGAAAATAGTAGATTTTGATTAGTTTTTTATTATAATGCTAAAAGTGTCCGCATATTAATGAATTTTAGAATTCAAGAACTCTTTGAATAAAATCTACTTAGAAATCTATGCAAATACTGAAAATACTAGAATTTAATGATTTCTTTGATAAATTCTATTACTTTCTCCAAAAATGAATGGAATTCCCACACTGAAATAAAATTGCGATAAAAATTCATTGGAATGCATGAAAATACTCAAAATCTGTAGAGCTGATAGAAAATTTTGTATTATTTAAGAGTACAAAAAAATACGAAAAACACTTTAATACTAAATTTACAAAAATTATATATGAATCTAAAAAAATACCGAAAATCTATATGTTACATTTGCTAAAAAAACCTTATGAATTAAATGAATACGAAAAAATACGGAAAATAATAAATTTTGATTAGTTTTTTATTATAAATGCTCAAAGTGTCCACATAATAATGAATTTACAGAATTCAAGAAAATTTTGATTAGAATTTATATAGAAAAAATCCATGGCAATACTCAAAATCTGTAGATCTATTAGAAAATTTCGCGCAATTCAAAGGATACAAGAAAAATACGAAAAATAGTAGATTTTGATCAGTTTTTTATTGTAAATGCTATGAAAGTCTCCACAAATTAATGAGTTTCCAGAATTCAAGAAAACTTTGAATGAAATCTATATAGAAATCTCATAAAACAATAAAGATACAAGAATTTATTGATTTCTTTCATTAATCTAATTACTTTTTGCAAAAGTAAACAAATTTGCCAAACTGAAATAAAACTTCAATAAAAATTCATAAAGAAATCCATGAAAATACTCGAAATCTGTAAATCTAATGAAAAATTTTGCGTAATTCAATGCATACAAGAAAATACTAAAAATACTAAATTTCAATTAGCTTCTTGTAAATAATAATAAAATCTTGAAAAATTATTAAAACTTTAGAAATAAATGAAACTTTTAGAAAAGTTTATATGGAAATCCATAATAATACTCAAAATCTATAGATCTGATAGAAAATCTTATGTCATTCAATGAGTACAAAAAAAGCAAAATTCTTCAAGATTTCTTAAAAATGCTATAAATTTTTTTGGAAATCAATACCAGAAATTATGTATTGCAGATTTGATATCTCGAACATTTCATTTTAGAAATATATATGTATAAGTCGATAAAAATTCTGTAAAAATACCTCACAAATACGAAAAATATGAAAAGTTCTCTAAATCTATACTGTTTTCTGAAAAATCAATAGAAACACTGAAAATATTTTAAATTCGAATTCCATTATAATAGAATTCGAATTTTTTCCAATGCCAATATAATGTTTTGTTCAAATAAATGATTTTGTTGATAACTCAACGAAAATTTTCTTGTTTTGGAAACTACGATTTTTTAAAGTCGAAGTAACATTTTTTCAGTTTTTTTCATACTTTATTTTCTCGAAATTCTATTATCATACAAAAAATGGTCCAATCATAACTTTTTTTTTATCAAGTGAACCAATAAACATTTTATCATTCTTTCGGGGAAATCACATTTTGAAGCACAATAAATTTTTCAAATTGCTTCTGTTATTGTGGAAAAACAAAAAATGGAAAATTTTTTGACTGAAGTGTTTTCATATAGCGTAAATTATTTCATATCTTTTTCATGAAAAACATTTCGTTCGTTGGTAATGTTTTATATTTTGCAATTTTTTCCATATCTGCGATTATATTTTGAGCAATAGAAAAAAAATGTTTTCGCTTTTCTATCACTATCAGCAGCATATGTACTGTATATTTTAATGATGTGTAACGATAAGTAATAATGTATAATGACGAAGAAATATAATTACAACTCCAGTTATATAGTGCACTGAGAAAAAGAAATATTTAATATCAACATTTCTATTCGGTTGCATGATTTTGAAAACATACGTTCATATCTACCGTTGTATCTGAACTATCATAAAATATCTAATTTGAAACAATCCCTATGATGTCAAATAGTGTTTCCAGTAAATCTGCGACAGGTTTGAATCACTTTTGTTGTGGCGAAAAGAGAAATGTTAACGGTAACAAAATATAGACCTAAAACTACTTTTAATCTTCCAACTTCGCTCAAGAATGATACATCGTAACAAGTGGAAACCGTCATTTTCAGTTAATCATATTCGAAACTTCCTGCTATACTCCGATCTTTACATGAAACAAATGTTGGTGTAATGCAAAATACCATAAAATGAAATTAAAAAAATAGAAATGGTCAGCTCAACTATGCTTTACTTCTAGTTGAAATGGCATATTAATAGTTAATATATCAGAATTAGGAGGCTATTACAGAAATCCTCGCTTTCCTGCTCGTTTCCGCGCCGCAGGAAAACAAAAGCGCGTCGTGTTTTTTAATACTTGTGGAAGTGTCGACTTTGTAAGAGTTAAATTTGCAAAAAAAATGAACTTGGAGGAGATTGTAGATAGCTGGAGACTCATTTATCTGTTCCCAACACTAATGGGTAATTTTTCAAGTTATCGATCACGTTTGATGTATTTGATGCAGATTTGCTATAAATACTCCGGTTATTTTTTCCTACATATACATATAAAGGTTAAATTGTCGTAACTTCCTTGCAATGTTTGCATTTTGCACATTATTCAAGTTTTGATCACGCTGAAATTAGAAGAACTACAATTCCACATACGTTTGCGTGAAGTTTGGACAATTTTTTAAATAAAGAAGCGGAAGATTCAGATGAAAAGGCGATATCTTAACTATTAACATACCGATTTTTGTCCTATATAGATCGGAGATGCCATATTGAAGTTGAGAATATCTTTCATGTAACTAGATATCGCTTTCGCCATAGGCAAATATACGATATCTTATATCTTAACATTAAATATACGCACTTATTAGCAAACATATCTTTTTCTCAGTGTGGTATTGGATTTGTCGGTTTTGAAATTTGTTTGTACATATTTATGATGGAAAAAATTTTTTTCCAAATCTCATAAAATAATTCACGTAACATGAGAGCATTCTGTTAAAAATGATAATTATTATTTTTTTTATCACAAGAATCAAAAATTTTTTTAGACGTTTATTGAGCTATAATTCTTTTTTTTTTTTTCAAAAGTAAATCTTTACTGATGTATTTCAACTGAAATTTCTATAATGGAACCAGTCTTTGCAAAATTATAGAATTTCAAGAAAATAAAGCATAAACGTAATTACAAAAATGGGACTTGGATTATTAAAAAATCATAGTTCCTAAACAATGAATATAAGTTCATAGTGATTGATACTCAATGTTGCTGATTTAATTAAATTATGAAAAAAAAAATTTACTAACAAACTGATGCAATGTCGAATTTTTCGTGTACAATTTTTTTTTTCCTTTTTTTTTAAATCATGACGGAGAGAAAATTTTGATAACGAAAAATTTAGAATTTTTTCATATCAGGTTGAACCTTTACTTATAAAATGAAAAAAATTGTAATAGTTGTGAAATTCTCGACTGTGTTAATCACAAAGAAAAACAAGCATGTTAGAATTAAAAAAAAATCAACATTCTAGTTAATATGTCAAAAACTTCCTCAGTCAAAATAACTGTAATTTAAGCAAAATAAAAAATACGTATCTCATCGATTGCTATAGAAATGATGTAAAAATATTTTCCATGCTTAAAAAACACGATTAGAAATACCCCGTCGACAATTTTCGAAAATTGTTGGCAACCATAGCAAATATTTTCTTTTTTGAGCGTTCAAGTATCCTAATCAAAAATCACGTGATTTTTACGTAATTTTTGCAAATTCCCAATCTAAACATCACCAAGTACGTAAGTAGGAACATTTGCTTCAAAAGAAATGATAGACCTGTTTCAAAAGAACATAATGTTTGCATTAGATAAATATACCACGATCCAATGACACTATCAGCACATGAATGAATAATTTTTCACTCATTAGCTCGTTTTGATAAGCATACATTTATAATCCAATCCAGACACTCTTGAAGCAGTCCAAAATTCATGTTCATTGAGTCAATTATTCTATTCGAATTGGATTTTTTTTTCTCGTAATCCGAAATGAAACATCTTACAACTATTTTTGGTTTTCTGGTAACAATAGTAAGTTGAATTTAAATACCTCAAAATCTAAAAATGATACAAATTTTCACAAATTTACGAATTAAAAGGTATTGGTGCACCATGTTGGAGGCAATGTCGTTCCTGCAAAACCAGAAGTGCAATTAATGGTCGAAAGATTAATTAACAAGGCGAGAAAAGTACAAGATAACGTTCACATCGCGTTTGGAAAAATTGACGGAGCCCTAAATTCGACCGAACATTTTTTATCGGAACATTTGGAAAAATTATCCGAAGCTGTGAGTTTTCAAAAAATAACAATTTCTGTTAGGTCAGGTGTGGGAATTGATTATGACTAAAAATGCGAAAAATTGGGTTAGGTACGTTCCATATCTAATCATTTGGTAATCTATGAAAATGGAGTTATTAAACGTAACGTGACAGCAATTGCTGAACTTGGATATATGCTTTCTGACAAAATTAAAGACTGGAAATCGTCTTCTACAAGGAGGATTAGAAATTTTGAAATTTCTATGAGAAACAGTCTGATCAAGTTCGACGAGTTTGTTGATAAAATTGTTGAGAGAGTAAGTATTTTTTATAAATTTAACGAATTGAAAATGGCGATTTTTGTACATTGTTTATGAAAATCTTGGGGGAAAATTTTTCTAGCTTTTAGATAGAATACAAAGTTTCCGAACGAAGTATCCGAAAGTGGATTCTCCGAGATGTTCGGAGAGTTTGAGATCGGTGGAAACGTACACTGAAACGATGTTGGTTGGGATTTTTGATTGCATCACTGTTTACACTTTTGGATCGCGACTGGATCTTCAAAATTTGGAAACCATAGCGGTTAAAGAGTTTACTTCATTATCGGTGGCAATTAAGGAAACTGTGCAATGTTCTCGGGGCAATTCTAAAGATGATAGTTTGGCTGTGAAATTTGTCGAATGCGTTGCAACTGTGAGTAATTACAGAACTTTGATATGAGTATTGTTTCTTAATCATTAGAGTGATATGAGGTGGAGAAAGTTTTAATAGTTTTTGATAGAGGAACGTTCATTCAACTTGTTGCAAAAAGGCGGAGATATGATTTGAGAAGTGATTCTAGGAAAAGTATTTTTAGTGAATTTGATTTATTTTGGTAAAAAATGATTGTTGTTAGGAATCTGAATATTGGTGAATTTTTTTGTTTGGGGGCAGTTCGCATCATTAGTGTGGTAATATTTTTAACAAATATAAAATTACAATATATAGTATATAATATACAATTTTTATAACTTCTATAAAATTTGTAATAATAGCATAACAAATTTTTTATGACTAATAATTTTTATCCTTATAAAAACCTTATTAAAAAATGAATTTCTCATAATTTGCACTTTACAAAAACCTAATAAGAAAATTAAATTAATAGAATTGATAAAAAAATTTTATAAAGTTTTTTTTTTTATAGAATTTTATCAAATACATTCTTATAAGAGATTTCAGTTTCTTGGAAGGTTTTTATAAAGTGCACCTCCTAAGAAATTGAGTTCTTATGAGAAATTTTTTTTTCTTATAAGGTTTATATAACGATCAAAATTACTAGGATATTATCGGAAAATATTCCATGTAGTTTTTTTTTTAATTTACCTACAGTTTTTCTGTTTATTATCAAGTTAGATTTTTTTTTGTTTTTTAGATTTTTTTTTAAAAGTTGGTATTGAATTTACAACGTAAAACTGTTTTAAAGATTCAAGTTAAAATGAAGTAGAAAAGATTTGTAAAATTTTGATGACACTCGTTCTTTTCCCATTCATTCATTCATTCATTCAAATAAAAAATGTTTATTTGGTAAATAATATTTGTTTTAGGATTCAATTTGAAAGCAAAATTTTTTCAACATTTATGTGTGTGTTGTTTAAATTTGTATAACTAATTTTGGTTTGGAAAATGATTGTTGTAAGAAACCTGAATATTGGTGAATTTTTTCGTTTGTGGTACAGTTCGCAAAATAAGTGTGATAAAATTATCTAAATTTTTTTTTAATTTTCTTGAGAAACATCAAGTTTAAAAAATTCAAACTGCGTTTTTTGAATTTTGGTGAAATGGCTGTGTAGATAATATTATCTGAAAATATTTCATTTAGTTTGTTTTCAATTTACCTACAGTTTCTCTGTTTATTATTGTTATATTTTTTTTTTGTTTTTCAGATTCTTTTTTATAAGTTGGTATTGAATTTAAAACGTAAAACGATAATAAAAATTCATGCCAAGATAGAGTAGAAAAAAACTAAAATTTTGACGAGACTCGTTCTTTTAAGTTTAGTTGTTAAATAATGGTTGATTCAGGATTAAAGTTGAAAAAATTTTCTTTTCCAGATTTATGTTTGTGTTGTTTAAATTTTTATAACTTATTTTGGTTTGAAAAATGATTGTTGTAAGAAATTAGAATATTGGTTACCTTTTAAAAGGCACTTAAATTATGTCTAATAAAATCATGTTACATTTTTTTTTTTCAATTTTCTTGAAGAAAAGAGGATTCAAAAAAATTTCTTTGAATTTTACGAAATATTTGTGAAATAGCTGTGTAAATAAGATTTTTTCAGAGTACTTAAGCTAGTTTTTTTTATTTACAGTTTTCTTTTATTTTTCATAATTTTCAAAAATTTTTTGTTACAAAAAATTTGAAGTGATGTTATATTTCTATTCATTTCGAAATGACGCAAAAAGGTTTGAAAAATTTTAAAAGAACTTGTTGTTTTCACTGAATACAAAAAAGTATATTCAGTGAATTTTATTTGTTTCGAGATTTTATATGATAGCGATAATTTTTTTTACAGTAATCTTTGCGTTCCTCAATTTTTTAGGATCGATTTTGGTCAATAAGTAAATGTAAAAAATCAGAATATAAGTGACATTTTTCGAAATTCTTTGTGCATTTCGTGGATTACGATTCGCATAAAAAAATCATAACATTACACTCTTTTCTTCTTTTTTGATAAGCATGAGATTCACCGACATTCATTAAAATTCGTTTTTTTTTTTCTATCAATGAATTATAATCGACAAAATTTCATTCAAGTGTTTTTTCATTTATACTTTCTCCATCTTTTTCAGTTTTACTTATTATATGTTTTTTCATTATTTTTTTTTTATTTCATTCTATTGAATCTTGTACTCGAAATTTCATATCAATTTATTCCAGGATGGAGCAAAAAAGATTTGGAAAATTCTAAAAGCAATGCTTGTGCTTCCATTCGTAAATCGAATTTTCGATAAGAACGAATCAACAGGAGGTGAAGGAATTATGGGTTGCATGAAAAATGATTTTGACTTAGACATGCAATTCTTGAAGATGGTCATGAAGTTAGTGCAATGTGGAACTGATATAGTAGGCTCAGGCGAAATTACTTACATTTAATTTTTTACCAATATCTTTCATATTTTTTTACATTCTGACAACAAAAAATGTCACAAGTAAGTTGTAAGATCACATTTGGAAAATGTGAAAATTTTTGACTCATATTCAAATAATGGGAGTGACTTTTTTAGACATTTCAAAACCTACTAATTTAAGATGAATTTTGGACGAAAATATATTGCTTTTCAAAAAAAAAACGCGTAAAATTGTTTCTCTTTTTTTATAACCTCCAAAAACCTTACCCCCTCCCTTTTCTTCAGTTACGAAGGATACTTAGAGCACCGAAAAAAAGCTTAAACAATCCTTCGAGTCCCAAGTAAAGGACTTTCAATTGTACCCTCACTGGTGCAATGGAAAAAGGGATCGAATTAATCCCAATTGAATGATCGATATTGATCCGATCGATCCCCCTCCGAAAAACCACAATTTCGTGGGAGCATCGATAATCCTTTCACATTCTTCCAAGTTTGAAGGACTGTCTTTGTCAAAAGCAAGAACGTGTTTTTTTTTCTTTTTCGAGAAAATGTAAAGATTGTCGTAAAAACTTATTGACTCAAGCGCGTGGCGAATCCGTGTTTTGGTACATCGCGTGATTTACAATGGGATTTGTTGGAGTACTGGGATAAATGGGCAAATAAGACATCATTGTCAGCAGGGTTGGATTTATATCAGGGACAACATGCCCAAGGCAGTGGATTTTCGAAACATTTTTGAGGGCTAGGATCTTTACAAAAATGATAATTAAATTTTCTTTTTGCAATTAGAATGAATTCGAAATCGATATATATGTATTAGGAGATATTTCTAGCTTTGGAGAACGACTTACTTCAAGATATCTTACGTGTCGTAAGATATGGGATGGGTGGAATTGAATTTAAAGTGAATTCAGATTTCGAGAATGGGATGGACAAATATATCGAACACGAAGCTGGATAAAATATAGTGGGGAAGATGTGATTGAGCTTTCAAAAATATCCTCGAACCCTCCCGTGTTTCTTTGAAGAAGCTGCGACGCCGGGCACCGCGGAAACGAGCGAGGGGATTACGCTCCGGGGCGTTTTGGGGTGCCTCGCTGTCTCACCTACCCGACTCACTCGTGTACAACGCGATACTCCAGGCATTCATCGATGCAACTCACGATCCAGCGAAATTTTCCGCGAGTTTTCGCGATTCTTCGCGTTAATTTTCACGCCTTCTTGAAAGAGGAATGGGCATTTCATGCCAAATCTTCTAGATGATTGAAATTAAGTTTTATTTTTACGAGGAAATTTTTCTATACTGTCTATATCAAAATTGATGAGACAGGTATTTTTTCTTCAGTTGAATTTCAGTTGATTTGTCGTAGGGAATTTCGACATTGCATAAGTTTCATTGCTTGGTTTTCTTTTCATTCTATTATTTCACTTGAACAATTAAAACGATAAAATTTTGAACAGTTACATGTTTGCGGCGACAAAAATAATTCTGTTGCAAAACAGTAGCTTTAAATATTAACTTTCTATTATTAATGAATTTCATTGAGTAAGGAAACTTGAAATTCAGGAGTTTTGGAAATTTGAGATCAAACCTGCGAAACCGCCCAGCGAGAGCGCCCAAGGGTCATCTTCATTACCAAATCCCATTAAACAAGTAATTACAACTTGGACCTGTAATTATGTAATAGCTGAATTTCGTTATATTAAGTCATCACGTAACACATTCAAGGTGTTTCGACAAGTGAAATTACTTGGCGAAATATACACCTTAACCTCGTTTATATTGTATAAGTAACTTATGAATGTGAGGAGTGCAGTTCGTTTGGAAGAGTTCTTAATTCTTGATACTTTTTGAATGAAATTATTTCTCAAAGCAAGACACATATAGAAGAATTAAGACACGATTGAAACTGAGTAGCATCTTGAATCGTAACACGTTTTGGACCAAGATACCTTCCTGAATCAAAATATACTTCGAGACAATGCACTTTTAGAAATAAAGATGCATTTTATACTGAGACATTTTTCTGCCTAATCTAATTGTTTACTTCAAAAGTGGCCCTAAGTAAGACATCTTGATTTTTAAGAAAAGTTTAACGAAATCACTCTTGAGGCAAATCACATCTCAAACAATATTGACATCGTGGAGAATGATAAGAGATAAGAAATAAGACGCCCTCTGAATGAAGACACATCTCGAGTGGAGGCAGCTTCAACAATGAAGATGTCTTTCATATTGAGACATTTTCCCTATTAATCCCACTGATTTGTTCTAAAAATGACCTCAATCGAAACATATTCACTCTTGACCTATTTTCCAGAAGAAGACAAGATAAAGACACATCCTTAACACTTCAAAAATATTTCAACCCAAAGCACCTTCTAAGACGAAGATGCATTTGAAGTCGAAGCGTTATCGATCTTCAAAGAAAAACACAAATGGAATAAATTAGAGACACCCATGAAATTGAAACTCATCGTAGAACGTAAGAAATCTTGAATCCAGACACGTTCTTCGATGAAGATGCATTTCATATCGAGACATTATTCCGCACAATCCATTTGTTTGTTTCGAAAGTGGCTTTGATCTAGATATCTTGACTATTGACACATTTCCAACGATATCATTTCTCGAGGCAAAGTCCACGTATTAAAATAATATAGACACCGTCAAAACTAAAAAAATGCATTTATTATGAAGACATTTTCCTATCCAACACATCAGTTTGTCTTAAAAGTAGCTTTAATCAAGACGTCTTGACTCTTGACATATCTCAGAGCAAACCACCTCTTAAATTATATAGACACCTTCTACACAGAGACACATTCTGAATCCTCCAACCAAGACACTTTTCTAATTCCAAAAACGTCTAGATATAAGACAATCCCTAATGAAGACAAATCCTGAATCCTTATACATTTGAGACTATGACACCTTCTGAATCAAGAAATAGCAGGAGTTAACACACATCTGCAAATAAGAATGCTTTTCATATCAAGACATTTTTCTATCCAACAAATTAGCTTGTTTCAAAAGTAGCTTTAATCAATACATCTTGACTCTTGACACATCTTAAGGCAAACCACCTCTCAAACTCAATAGACACCTTCCACACATAGACACATCCTGAATCCTCGAACCAAGACACCCTTCAAATTCCAAAAACGTCTAGACCCAAGATACTTTTCCTAATGAACACTCATCCTGAATCCTAACACATTGTAGACCAAGACACCTTCTGAATCAAGACACATCACAAGTCAAGACACCTCTGCAAATAAAAATGAATTTCATATCAAGATGTTTCCTTATCGAACACGTTAGTTTGTCTCGAAAGTAGCCTCAATCAAGACATCTTGATTCTTGACACATGTCAAGCAAACCACCTCTCGAACTATACAGACATCTTCCACACAAAGACACATCCTGAATCCTTGAACCAAGACACCCTTCCAATTCCAAAAACGTCTAGATCCAAGATACTTTTCCTAATGAAGACTCTTTCTGAATCTTAACACATTTAAGACCAAGACACTTTCTGAATCAAGACACATCACGGAGTCAAGACACCTTCGCAAATGAAACTGCATGACATTTCAAAATATTTTCCTATCCAACACGTTAATTTGTCTCAAAGGTAGCTTCAATCAAGACATCTTGACCCTTATTATATCTCAAAGTAAACTATGTAGACACCTTATACATAGAGATACATCTTGAATCCTTGAACAAGACACTCTTTTCCTATCCAACACATTAGTTTGTCTCAAAAGTAGCTTTAATTAAGATATCTTGACTCTTGACATATCTCAAAGCAAACCACCTCTTCAACTATATAGACAACTTCCACACAGAGACACATCCTGAATCTTGGAACCAAGACACCCTTCTAATTCCAAAAACGTCTAGATCTAAGGCACCTTCCTAAGTGAAGACACATCCCGAATCGTAACACATTTGAGACCAAGACACTTTCTGAATCAAGACACATCATGGAGTCAAGACACCTTCGCAAATGAAACTGCATGACATATCAAGACCTTTTTCTATCCAACACATTAGTTTGTCTCGAAAGTAGCTTCAGTCAAGATATCTTCCTATCCAACACATCAGTTTGTCTCAAAAATAGCTTCAATCAAGACATCTTCACCCTTGTTTTATCCCAAAGTAAACTATGTAGACACCTTCTATACAGAGACACACCTTAAATCCTTGCACCAAGACACTCATTTAATTCCAAAAACTTCTAGATCCAAGGCACTTTCCCTTATGAAGACACATCATTAATCTTAACACATTTGAGACCAAGGCACCTTTTGAATCAAGAAATAGCACGAGTTTACACACATCTGCAAATAAGAATGCTTTTCATATGAAGGCATTTTTCAATCCAACAAATTAGTTTGTCTCAAAAGCAGCTTTAATCGAGACATCTTGACTCTTGACACATCTCAAAGCAAACCACCTCTTCAACTATATAGACACCTTCCACACAGAGACACATTTTGAATCTTGGAACCAAGACACCCTTCCAATTCCAAAAACGTCTAGATCTAAGGCACCTTCCTAAGTGAAGACACATCTCGAATCCTAACACATTTGAGATCAAGACACTTTCTGAATCAAGACACATCACGGAGTCAAGACACCCTCGCAAATGAAACTGCATGACATATCAAGACATTTTCCTATCCAACACATTAGTTTGTTTCAAAAGTACCTTCAATCGAGACACCTTGACTCTTGACACATCTCAAAGCAAACCATCCCTCAAACTATATGGTCACCATCTACATAGAGATACATCCTGCATCCTCGAACCAAGACGTCCTTCTAATTCCAAAACCATCTAGATCCAAGACACCTTCCCTAATGAAGACACATCCTAAACCCTAACACATTTGAGACCAAGACACTTTCTGCATCAAGACACATCACGAGTCAAGACAAAAGTACCTTCAATCAAGACATCTTGACCCTTGACCCATCTCAATACAAACAAACCCTCAAACCCTATATCCTCTTTCCTCACAAAGACACATCCCGAATCCTCCAACCAAGACTTCCCAAATGAAGACACTTTCTTGCCATCAAGACATTTTCTTTCCCAACCCCCCCTTTTTTCCCACAATCCCACATTCCCACACTCTCGAAATCGATCGCCCAGGCGCAGACGCGTCTCGTCCCAGTTGATATCTCCTCCTCTTTCGAAATGCTCTCCTAGCAGCCGCGGTTGTTATCATGGAAGTGCGCAGTACGCAGGTACGGATAACGCCGACTCTCCTCTGAGGGCGACGTTTGGGGGGCAAGGGGGTGCAGAGGAGGGCACGGGCATATCGAGAAGGAGAGAATCATTATCATGGACGTGGCGGCGTCGCGCGCGGGGGGTTTTGGGGCGGCCCGGACCCCCCGGGGGCGCCGATTTCCAAGCGGGGGCGTCGCGATGCCTCTCGCCCCGAGCGCAGTGCGACGTCGCGACGCGTCATGTGCGGTTCCTTTGAACGCGCTTTTCGAGCACCGCATTTTCGCTTGCACGATAAGCACCGGCCTCCTGCCCTACCACCACGTCCACTCCCGAAGTGAAACCCAACGGAGACGCGTTTCCTCCAGATGCTCCCCCGAGGACACCCTCGATATTTTCGCCTTCATGCTTTCAAAGCACCGACTCCAGGATTTCGTGGTCTTGAGATGCTTTCGGAACGGGGGGGTTAAGGTGGTTGGGGGGGTGTTGGGAAAATGTTGATAGGTAATTTCTTCGGGCCCTTTTTTGGGGAGTGCAGTTTTGGGGATTGGGGGGTTGAGGATGGTGTTGAAGTGAGGGGTTTTTGGGTGAGGGGGGGTTTTGGGGGGAATTTTTTGTGAGGTTTGGGAGTGGTGATGGATTTGGGGGAATTTTGGGGGTTTTTGTGGTGACGTTGGAGTTCTTCGTGTGTTTGTTGTTGGAATTTTGTGGGGGTGGTTGAAGATGTTTTGGGTTTCTGGAGGACTTGGTGGACTTTGGGGAAGTTTGAGGGCATTGTTATGTTACGCTTTTCTGAGTTTTTGGAGAATAATAATGTTGAATTCAACAGTTTGTCTGTTGTATTTTACAGATTTTCATGTTAAAGTTTTTGCAATGTTATCTGTGGAAAATGAACAGGACTTTGTAGAATACAACAAAAATCTGTGAAGAACAACAGACAATCTGTTGAATTCGGCAGATACATTTGTTAAAATTGTAGATTTTTCAGTGAGAATTTCTAATAGATTCAACAGATTCTTGTGAAGAAGGTAGAACGAAAGATTAATTGACTTTTTAGAAGTTTTCTGGAACAATTTAATATTGTTGAAAAATTTGTAAACATTGAATATTTTGGAATTGACATAAATTGAAGGAGTTCGCGTTTTTACAATTATGTTTTTTGTTCTTACATTTTTAAAAATTAGAGTTTCATGCTTTGAAGTTCTAGAAATTTATATAACATTATTTTCGATACTTTAAACGATGTACACTTATCTTTTTCATTTAGAAATGCGAAAATATAAAATTTTTTATTGCTCTTGAATGTATAGAACTAACAATTACATACGTTTTTTAAAACAAAACTTGATTTTTTGCTTTTCCATCGAATCGGTAGAAATAGTAAAAAAAAGGTGTACATTGAAAGTCTTGAAATAACTAAAATTTTAGATTTCTAGTTTCTATGATTATAATTTTTCGTTCTTCAGTTTTTGGAGCTCTGAAATAATGTTGAATGTTTTGGGGTCCTGAAAATTCGTATACTTTTGAATGTTTTACCATTTTTCAACATCGTACATTGTTATCTTCTTGGTAAAGAAAACATAAAAGGATAAAATTTTGTACTGCTGTTGAACATGAACTAGAAATTTTTGTTTAAAGAAAACTTGATTTTTTCATATTCGTTAAAATTGGTGAACATTGTATTAAAAGATTTTGTGAACATTGAAAGACCTAAAATGACAGAAATTCATGGCTTTTTAGTTTTTAAGATTATATTTCATCGTTCTTGAACATTTTTATTTCTGAACCATTGTTTTATGTTTTGGAGTTCTGAAAATTTATATAATTTTATAATATTCTGACATTTTCAACGATGTACTCGATTGAGAACTGCAAAAATATGAAATTTGTTATTGCTATTGAAAATATAGAACTGGAAATGATTTTCTGAAAGATGACCGGACTTTTTACGATTTTTTCTAGCTTAAATAAAAATTGGTGAATATTGGAAATTTTTCGAGTGACGAAAATTCAAAGCTTTCTTTTTTCTATGAATACATTTTTTGTTTTTAAATTTTTTAATCGATGAAATAATGCTTCATGTTTCGGAATTTCGAAAAATTCATATAATTTTATGTGTCATGATATTTGTAACGATGCACACTCTTTTCATCTTCTCAATTGAAAAACGCAAAGGACATGAAATATTTTATTGCTATTAAATGTTTCGAATGCTGAAATATATAATTACTAAATCGATAGGTTTTGTAATTTTCAACTGGACTGTTCAGAATCACAGAAAGTGTAATCTCTGTGAGTTTCTAGTAACAAATCTGAAAAAAATAGTATTAACAATTTTATAACTTTTTTGGTATTTTGATATACAAAAATCCTTCACTTTGGGACTTGACATTTCAATTCTAATGATACTAAATTAGTTTATGAATATTTTCCCAAACTTCACATAACCAAACGTGCAAAATGATATATTTATGTTCTGAATTTCAAGTTCTATTTTATGTTGCAAATTATTTACACATTCTTGAATTTCTATTTTCTATGATTTGATCTTTTTCGAGTTTAACTTCCGATTTTTTTCGTCAAGACCTGATTCGCTTGAATATTCAGGATTTCAGACATAGATTGCGAAAATTTCAAATCATTTTTGTATGATGTGAATCACTCAGTCATATGATTTTTTTCTATAAAAACTTTCTGGGAAAATATTATGAATCAAGAGTGTTTCATTGTAAACCTAAACTTGAAACTTTTTATTTTGTAGATTTAGATTTTTAAATCAATATATATATATATATATATATATATATATATATATATATATATATATATATTTAGAATCGTTATAAATGAAATTAAAATAAACCTATCAAAAATGTTGAAACTTGAATTTGAATTCTAGAATCGCATTACTCAAAAACTTTTTACCTAAGAATTTCTGAATTTTTTATTGACAAATCAACAACTTACTATGTTTTTAACTGTCTGATTTGAAGTTAAGATACAAATTCATTAATTTTTCCATCTTTATTCATTAACTGTTAGAAATTTCCATTCTCACTTCAAGTACAGAAAAGATAAATAATGATGTTCTTGATTGTCAATCTTCTTGAAAATATAAAAAAAATACTACAGTTTACGTAAATTGTACCATTACAGAGTTTACGTAAACATTTTATGTTAACTGATGAGATGTTGTTCACACAGGATCCATAAAAAATGCATGTGCACCTTGTACCCAAAACAATTAAAACTTCACATGGGTTGTTTATATAAACTTTATGTGAAGAATATTCAAAATATTTGTGAAAACAAATTGTTAAAGTTTACATAATAAAGGTTTGTTAAATAAAAAAATAAAAACAAATTGAAAGATAGGTTCCTGTATTGAAAATAAAAAATGTTAAATTATTCCTCAAAATGGCGACAAGAAAGAATAGATAGGGGAAAAAGTTATGCCTCGGTATTTTTTTTTCTTCTGTTTCTTTTCCATTCCGTGGAAGTATTTGCAATTAAAAAACGGTCGCGTTACCTTTGGGAGCCGTATTTAACTTTACTTAACTAAGTTCTCTTTTCGTTGACGGAACGCCCCGGAGAAATGGCGTGTCAGTGAAGTGATTTATGGGTTTTTTTCCCGACATTACGAGCTGAAAAACGCAGTTTTAATGAATTTCAATATTTTCTTGTTGGGGTTAATTCATTCTGTTTCTAGTTATACGTTTTTGGTAGATTTTCTAATTATTTATTACCTTTAGATATGATAATTTTGGTGAAATAAATTTTCTATTTGAAAGACTTTTTATGTATTTTGAGGGTGGCTGTGATTTGGGTTATGAAATTTATTGCTCAATGTTCATTGCTTTGAGAGTATGTATATTTTAATGTTTGTTCGAAGGTTGCTATTATTCCAGTTACGAAAAACATTATTAAGAACTTGTGATCCTGAAGTCTTATATTTATTAATCTGGAAAACAGTTAAGTGATTTTAGTAATTTTTTTTATTCTTGAGTTATCTATTTAAAAAAAATCGAGAATCTTAAAATGATATCTGAATTTGCGTGCTACTTTTTTGATTTTATATTTTTTGTAACTATTATTTATTCCATAAGGAAGGCTTTTTAATTTCGAAAAAATGTATAATTGTTCTTTATGATTTAGGATAAAATGAACTTAGACACAACATTTTTTGTTTGAAGTTTAACAACTTAACTCATACATCGGGCAATGCTTTGATTTTCGAAAAAGAAAGGTCTTAAAGTACACTTTAGAAATTAAGAGGGAAGTAATAAATAACCTGCAATCATAAGTTTTCAATTTTGAACATAATTGATTCAGAGATTCGAAATCTATTCCTGGAAAATCGAGAGATTATTTGAAGCATATATCAGTTTACCAGAAAACATGAAAGTTATGTAATCCGTCAAAGTTTTATGATTTTTCATAAGTTTAAGCAGACGTATTTACGAACTTGAAAATTTTCAACCCACTTTCAAATAATAATATGTAAAAAAATAATTGTGTAGTTTTATTCTGAAAAAGTATCAAATAATAAAAAAAAGTTGAAGAAAAATTCTCGAAAAGAAAAAGTATAAGAATATTAACCATGAAATTGAACTTAACTTTTTTATTCATGGAAATAATAGTTAAAGGTGAAAAATATACTGTAATAGTAAATATAATTGTTGATAGATTTTATTAAAAGATGATTACAGTGATTCAGCTTCATGAGTTATTTTTGATAATTTAAGCTTTAGGCAATACATTTAGGCCCTTTTCAAGATCTCAAAAATATTTTTAGATATCATAGTTGTAAAGAAAGTTCAAAATCTAGTTTTTTTTTTTCAATTTTCATAGACCCAATTACTATACTAGTAGGTAGGTCTGTTAAGTATTTTTCGAAACACCAAAAATGCCAAAAATTTGTTATAATATGTCATAAAGTTGACAAGACTACAAAAATTGTCAGTTATAAATTTCACAATGAAAATTTAGATTATGTCAAGAGCGTATATTGTTAAAAAACAGCTATCTTAATGAATATCTTAAAAAAAATATCAAGAAAAAGATCCATCATAATTTATCGAGAAAAAATGATATAAATATATGTAAGTACAAGAAAAATTTAGTTTCTGTTCTGTAAGTTAAACGTATTGTAAAAAAATTAAATAAAGTTTAAAAAAAGTATATTTCAAACTTGAATACATTCTGCAAATAATTAAAAAAACATAAAATCAATTTGAAAGGTAAGGATTAATTTTTGAAGGAAGATAATATGAATTAAGTTGGTATATAAAATTGAGTATTGTGATTGCCCAGCTGTTACATTGGTTAAACGAAAGGGAACAAAAAACTAGACACAACGAACATAACAGAAACATTTCTCAGACGCCTTCTTCTTTTTCCGTGGTATCTCAGCATCGTCTTCAAAAAATTACCATGAATCTGATTGTGGTAAAGTGGAAATTTTACATAATGAAGAAAGAAATTCGTGTAAAAAAGATGTTGATAAAATGAATTTTATTTAAATTAATAAATAAAATATTAACAGAAAGACTGACACTGATACACCTCTAGGCAAAAAAAGTAGATCTACAAAGATCTATGTAGATCTATGTTCCACATAATTGAATCGAAAAATTTCATTAAAATATGGAATATTAGCAAAAATAAAGTGGTAAATCACAGTAAAATTGGTAAAATTATAGTCGAATTTCACCACCAAGGTAATGGTTAATGACTTTCGTATCGGTAGAGTAAAATTATCACAAATGTTTTTTAGAGTGTATGTAGAATTACTCGAGATCTATGTAGATTTACTTTTTTTTACATAAGAAGTGGAAGTCTTACACAGGAAAATCAATAGGCGTAAAAAAGAAATTACTAAAATGGCTTATGTGAAACTGAATAAATCAAATAATCACGGAAATATAGATTGATAATCACGATACATGATATGATCATTTAGGAGAATAAAATAGTTTTAAAGGTACCTAATTGGAAAATATTTTACTCACATATTTTTTAATAGTTTGCTTGCGTTGAAAATAAATTTTTTTTAGAATCAGTTCTTATTTGGTAAATGTTTAAATATTTCAAGGCTTGTTTATTTACTGAATTTAAACATCATTTGCACCAAAGACTCGCATACTTGTAAAGTTTTTGATTAACATATTCTTCATTACTTTATTTTTATATAATAATTATTTTACTGAGATTTTCTAAGATAATTATTTTTCATGTATAATACTCCATTTATTACCATTTATTTACATATTTGCCAGTGAGAAATGTTAATAAAATGTTTTGCAAATCTTGATAAGGACCTAGATATAAGGCCAAAATCCAAAACCAAAATGAAACATAAAATTTGATCAGTGTTATCATTCTTTTCAAATAGAAAAATATTAAAAACAAATTTCTCGTACATTTGATTCAAACCATTTTTGTTCCATTTTGTGTTTGCAGGTTAACATTACCGTGTCCTTGAAAATGAGTCCATTCGACTCATTCGGGTTGTGAGTTGGTGTGAGTGAGCGACTCAAAAACATTGTGGGGAGTTGCTGAATCGACGTGGCTGCACCAAGAAACCAACATGGCGTACATGACTTTAGACACCAATGCTTGGCAGGTAGGAAAATTTTCGCAAAATCGACTTTAATGATCCTGTGCAATAGAAAAATTTTCCCCATAATATCGTCACAAAATTCATTGAAAAACAAACAAAAATTTAGATTCTGAACTTCATTACTTCGTTTTTAAAAAAAACTTCAGGCAGTACTGACACTATATTTTATTTTACATGACCATTTCATCTACTATTTACTGTTTCAACTTTTATCACTATTTCCCATTCAACTCTCGACAATCGATACTTCGAAACTCGAAACAATTATTATCAAACCCAATCTAACCCCAAGAATCTAACCTCAAACACGAAATTCGAGAAATAAACGATCGAAATTGCATTTAATTGTTCGGAATGATTAGATCGTAGCAAGATGAACGGATTTCGCTACCGTGAAAATGAAGGTCTCGGGGTTGTTAGCTTTCGCCGCGAACTCTAACATAAATATTCATATATCATTGAAGAGAGCGCGTCTTCAATGTCTTAGGCACACGGAAGGTAAGTCGATTAATTCCGGGCTTTGAGCTTCGATCGTCGAGGAAACTATGGGTATATAATCGTTTTTAAGTTGGGTTTATCCAGGATAAAGGAAAGTGGTGACTAGGAAAATTGTCTAGCTAAATAGTGCATTTTGTCCTACGTTGTTGGAGAATAATAGCTGATTTTAGGTTAGGTGTTGTTTGAGCAGAATTTTTTTGTGTATCGAGTAAAAGTGTACGTCTTCTTATCTAAATAATTTGAGAATGAACAGAATAGGCCTAAATTTGAACTGAGTTTTAGATTTTTAATCAACAAATTCAGAAACATAAAAAAAAGTTTCCAGATGAACTTCCTGTTTTGTTTTGTAGAACAATTTTACATAACAAATTTTTTGCATATGTTTTGTAGATGTATGTCTTCTTTTTTCAATTTCATATCATTTTTGGCATGATTCTTTCTACCCATCTAAAATCTACCCTATTTTCATGCATTTTGTGTTAATGTGAAATCGGTTAAAAGAGAAATTATTCCTCTTCAACCGTTTTTTCCATTTGAAGCAGATCGTACAAAAACTTGAGCGTAGAAAATTTATACTACTTTTTTTCGTTCTGAAAAAATGTAAGCTTGAGAGGGTAATTTTTCACGGTATGGCGTAAGCTTCAAGTTTCCTCGATTATGGGGCAAAAATAACGACTTTAAAAAAATTGACGAAAAAAACTTTGTCGCCAAGAATTTCAGATTTTGTGTGACTTATTTTACTTATCATGATTGTTAGATTTTTTAAAGGTCTAACAGGGGCGTCGCAACGAAATTTTATATGGAGGGGCAAACTCAAATATGTATCAAAAGTATCAGTACCTACATTTTTTTTCCATGTCTTGATGAATAATTATTCTAGCATCATTGAATTTTAAAAATCGATTTGGGAGCCCAAGTTGTTAATTGTTAAAATATGTAAGTTTCTATAAAAAATCATATCCCATTTACTAATTTTTCAGAATTTCCACCGTTTTAAGAATTTTCTAAGCTATCTAATAGGAATTTTCTAGATTGTTTTTCAGAATTTGATGCTCTCAGATTCAAAATTTCAAAGATCTTTAGTATTTTCATAGATTTTTGAGAAAATCATATCTACATACATTTAAGGTATATTCTGACTATCCTTTTGGAGGTTTTCTATGGAGTGCTAGTATTTTTACGATTTTTCATATTTAATGAAGGTAGTAAAATTGTTAAAGGTATTCTACTTTTTTTAAATATATTTCTAGAATTTTCGTAGATTATCATAGGCTTTGAGAATTTCATGGCCTAGAATTCAAACTTTATTAGATTTTCAGAATTTACAAAAATTTTCTAAGAAACAGCATTTTCCAAGATAAATAATATTCTTTAGATTTCCAGTATATTATAGAAGTTATTGTATTTTTTTAAGTTTTTTTACAGTTTCGATGATTTTCTGGAATTTTTGTGTGTCTTTATATTATCTAGAATTTAGTTTTATAGGTATTCAGTGATTTTAGAGTTATGTAAAAAAATGATATCTACACAAATTTTCCATATTTTTTTATATTTTCATTATTTTAAGAATTCTTCATATTTTTGACTATTCGCAAATTTGAGCAGCATTTTCTAGGTTTTTTTTTGTAGGTTTCTAGTATTTTTTTAAAATTTCAGTATAGAGATCTAAGATATTTTTATTATAGAATATAAAATTATAGAGATTTCCATTTTTTTTTTTCGAATTTTGTATACAGTATATCTTTCATTTTTTTAGCATTCATGAATTTTGTTGAATTTTCTCGAATTTTCATGGATTCTTGTATAGGTTTATGGAATTGGTTGATTTAGAAGTAGAGGTATTAGATATTTTTATCATTTCCATAAATTTTTGAAAAAATAATAATAATTAATTTTAGAATTTTCGAGATTCCTATTATTTCTCATTTTTTTCAGCATTTATGGAATGTTGTAGTATTTTTAGTATTTTACTAGATTTTTGCCCTAGTGATTTCGGTTTTGTATAAAACTCTTTATAAAATTTCTGTATTTTTTGTAAAATTCTGTTTTTTCACACTTTATAAAAAGAGCAATATTTAACAAGGTTTCATTGTTTTTTTATAAAGTCACTTCATAAGAACTTTATAAAATCGTTATAAATAGACAGAATCTTTATAAAGTAGATTTTAAATTCTACTTTATGGAGATTCTGTCTCTTATAAAGTTTTTATAAAGTGACTTTATTAGAACTAACAAAAACTTTATAAAGCATCGCTCTTTGCATATTATAGTGGATTTCACGTCATAGAATTCCAGTTTTTTATGTATTTCTTATATTTTTAATAATAAAGAAATACGAATGATTTTCCAATATTTTCATAGTGGCTGAAATAAATCAATAAAATATAAGTGTTACAGATTTGTTGAGAATCTGTTATGTTTCTGCTGATTGGTTTTTCAAATTTCAAATTATGTTTCAATTTAGTTCAAATCAGGTAAATTTAAGGTTGAAATTACGTTGAAATCACGTGTTTTTTTTTTAAAGGTTCAAATCATGTGAGAAAATGCTATAATTCCGTTTTCGAGGTTCTTGTTTATCTGACTACTTAAATTTTCATTTCGAGAGGAAAACTTGGGACACACTTGAAATCAGGGAACAGGAAACAAATAGCAAACGCAGTCAAGTAGCACTCTCTCACGGGATCGAAATATTGTAGTGTTATATGCTTCTGCGGTGGGCTGTGTGTATTTACGCGGCAGATTCGGCAGCCGCTCGTGCTGTGGGAGTAAAAGTATTAATCCTGCGTATGCGTTCCCTTGTTATTTCTGGCAGAGACACAATCAGTCATTCATCACGGCCACGTGACTGAATCGGGCTTTATTAGAAAACGTGTAAATAAGTAGCTTCTCTCATATCTCTCCTGGACAAATATGCATTGTGAGGTCCTCGATGCAACTCAAATGAATATAGAAATACCAAAAAAAAGAAGAACGAATTTTTTCACATTTCTGTACCTTAAATGACAGTAATTTTAATAATTTTTATTTTAAATCGTACATTTTAAAGACGTGCAAGGTTTGGAAAAAAATTTGAGAATCTTAAATTAAATTTGACAGAAATTTTTTTCAATTTTTGAATATATATCACAAGAATTCAACGTCAGATAACAAAATTCAAAAAATCGTCATTGTTTAACTTTTTGATTTGAAAATTCAGAATCAGGGAGTTTTGAATTTATAAACCTTTGAATACAAATGTGACATTCGTATAAAATTGAAATCTTTCCTGTGAAGAACATTTGGTGATCATTGTTTCAAATGAATATAAATGAAACAGTTTTTTCCATTCATAATAATTTTTGAACATCTTCATTCCATCTTTATTTGAGGTTTAGATGCTTCAATATTATATTTTATTTACTGTTTCAATATTATACTTTGTATCCAAGATTCCGGAAAAATAGGAAAATGTGAATATATGATGGATAATTTGGTCGATTTTAGCTAGTTCAAGCCCATACAATATATAGATACATAAGAATCTTGAATTTAATTTGACAATAATTATTTTTAATTTTTCAATTTTTGAATATATATTACAAGAATTCAACATCAGATAACAAAATTCAAAAAATCGTCATTGCTTAACTTTTTGATTTGAAAATTTATAATCAGGGAGTTTTGAATTTATAAACCTTTGAATACAAATGTGACATTCGTATAAAATTGAAATCTTTCCTGTGCAGAACATTTGGTGATCATTGTTTCAAATGAATATAAATGAAACAGTTTTTTCCATTCATAATAATTTTTGAACATCTTCATTCCATCTTTATTTGAGGTTTTGATGTTTCAATATTATTCTTCGTATCCAAGATTCCGGAAAAATAGGAAAATGTGAATATACGATGGATAATTTAGTCGATTCTAGCCAGTTCAAGCCCATACAATAAGCGAGTGTTGTTTAATTCGCTGATAATACGAGCGCGGTTGGCTCCGTACGTGCCCACTCGTGGCACAATGGCGGACACTTTGGAGGGCATGAAACACAGTTTTCTATAATGCAGAAAGCAAATTCTGGCGCAGGGTACACATGTGAACGGGGGGGATTACCATTGTCCATTTTTCTCAAATATTTATCAAGCTTTTGTTTTTTTTCTTCTTTGCTACGTTCGTGAGCGTCTGTTTTAAGAGATTTTTTATCAATTTTACAATATAGATTGAAATTCGAGAATTCTTCGACATCGGGAGTTCTTAGGTTGAAGGTTTTCAATTAGAAAATGGGAAAATCAAAACTGTAAAAGAAGTTATTTATATTCATCCAAATTTGGATGAAAACGTTTTGAATTTTGCATTTTAATTGGTATTTTAGAAATAAAGTGATTTTCGAGACAATCTCTTTCCACTCTCAATTTTCGGTAGATTTTTGAAATATTCAAGTGACTTTCAAAAAATTCATCCTTAAAGTAAATGAATAATTTTGATTATCATTGCTGGATTTTTCAAAATTTAGATTTCATTCTAAGAATTCGATGAAATTTCGAAATTCATAGTTGTATCGTGCATCGATTGCTGATGGAACAATAATAAAAAAGCAATTTGTCTTCTCCTACGACTTCCTAGTGCATCCCTAGCCGAAAACCGTCATGCGATTACACTAATTTGGGTATCATTTATTTTTCATTCCGTTCCTACCCTTTGCTTTCATCTCGCGCTGTATTAGGACGAAACCCCGTTATCGTCGACGTACCCCGCGCGACAATCTTTGAAGTGCGGCGGGTTTTTGATGTATCAGCCAACTGTTCCTTCTTCTCTGCCATGCAAAGCAGTGAATCACGAATTATACGTGGAATAATAACAATCGAGTGATGGAATATTTTCATACATTGAAGAAGAAATGTGCTTTTCGAGCATGGCACTGCGAGCTTTTCAAGCATGAGGCTGGCCCATGCTGAAGCAATGGGTGGTTTGATCTGTGATTTGAGAGATTTCGAGAATTTTATGTGGGTTTTTTTTTTTTTTGAAATAGGGAAGTATTGAATTTGAAAAGTATTATTTTAGGATTGGTAATACATTTAAGATAATTTTTGAGCATACTTTTTCATGATTTTTTATAGCAATATTGAATTTGGTAGAATTTTTAACGATGTTAGGAAAGTAAAAAATTTGAGTGATTTTTGAAAATTTAAGAAAGAATGCGTATTCTAGAAAATATTAGAAAATTTTAATTAATTCTCAGATATTTATAAGAGTTCATGCCTTTCTAAGAATTTTCAAAATGTTGAGAAATTTGCCATAATTTGACAAAAATCTGTAAATTGTATGACTTCTTCAGGAATTTGGAGAATAATGCAATATTTCAAAAATTCTAGTGTAATGTTGTGTTTTTTAATTTTACAAAATTGTGCTATAATTATTAATATATTTTTTGAATATACAGTAATCGGAGGAGTATTTTAAAATCCACTTTGGATTTTTCCAACATAAAAAGATTATTAACGAACTTGGCACAGCTTTTTGCTTTAAGTTTTTTGTTGAATATATAAAAACATGGCTTTCTACAAAATTTTTTCAAGTAAAAATAATTTTATCAATTAATGTGTTTTCAAATTATTATAAGAATATTAAACCGACTTCTTAAATTCCAGAGCATCATTGGCATATTCTGTCACAATTCGGATACTTTCTATAACGACATTAAAAATTCGATGGTTTTTGAAAATCAAGCCATCAGATTTCAAATTGTATCTACAAAAATTTTGGATAATTCTTGATTATGAATTTCCACGTTTCTTCTAGTTTTTAGAACTATTTTTCAAAATCTATAGATAACAGTAACATGTCTTTGAATCCTTTCGATTTTGCTTAAAGCCTTAATTATTTTCCAGAAATTTTAAAGAGTTGATAAAATGATACCCCGAAATCGTCGATAAGCTGTTATGTAGATTTTTCCAGAGTTCCAAATGAATGTTCAAAATTTTTCACGATTTTTTCCATTACATGCGTTTTTTCTGAATTCTCAACGTAATATATCAAATTCTGGGATTCTCGACCATATGATGTTCTATCGAATAGAACTGTAAAAAGTTTAATTTTTAGGGTTATTTTTTACTGTAGACAAAATTATTGTGATATCCGATTTATTATTATTATTATTGTTATCATTATTATTATCATTAAAATAAATATAATTTCATTTGGTTTTATTATATACAATATTGATTATTCACATTATTTACATTCGAAAACGATTTATACAAGAATATTTTCAAAAATCTCAAATATTGTCGGAAATATTTTTAGTCTTGAGTGAATTTTTCTTTGTAAATAACATAACTTAAGAAACCATAATTTTTTCTCGACATTTTCATTAAATCTGACATAAAACTCTATTTCGAAAGAATATATCATTTATCATTCACATCCAGCCTTAGAGTGAATTTTCACTCTACATCGAGTGAAAATACTGCCCTTCAATCTCGGAGTGATTATTCACATTTTTAGAGTAAAAAGTCACCTGAAAGTAGTGATATTTCACTCCTCGTAGAGTGAAACTCGTGTTTTTTTTTCTAAAGAGTAATCTAACTATAATTTCAGAGTGAAAAATAACTTTTCCAAGAATAATAATTTATTCTTTTAAAGTAAATTTTTACTCAGCATAGAGTAAAAATACTGCCACTCAAACTTGAAGTGATTTTTCAGTTTTTTTTTAGATAGAAAAGTTTCTCGAAAGTAGTAAAATTTCGCTCCTCTTAGAGTGAAACTCAAATAATTTTTTAGAGAGCATTCTGACTACAATTTAAGTGTGAAAATCAACTTCTCTAAAATGATGATTTTCTCTTTTGCAGTGAATTTTAACTTTAAGTCAAGTCGAAATACTGCTCCTTAAACTTGAAGTTATTTTTCAGTGTGAAGTTATTCTTCAGTGTTTTTTAGAGTGAAAAGTAACTCGAAAGTTGTGGAATTGCACTCCTTTAGAGTGAAACTAGAATAATTCCTTAGAGAGGAGTCTGACTAGAATTTAAGAGTGAAAATTAACTTTTCTTAAATGATGATTTACTCTTTTCGAGTGAATTTTCACTCTGCATGAAGTTATAATATTGCCACTAAAACTTGGAGTAATTTTTTAGTTTTTTAGAGTGAAAAGTCACTCAAACAGTAGTGGAATCGTACTCCTTTTAGAGTGAATCTCAGTATGAAACTGAGAGCGAAATTTTTCGAGAGTAATCTGACTAGAATTTAAGGGTGAAGCTCAACTTATCTTAAAATGACGATTTACTTTCTTAGAGTGAATTTTCATTCTGCGTAGAGTTAAAATACTGTCACCTAAACTTGTAGTAAATTTATTTTTTAGAGTGAAAAGTCACTCGAAAGTAGTGAAATCACACTCCTCTTAGAGTGAAACTCAAATTGATTTTAAACTCAGTCATCTGACTAGGATTAGGGAGTGAAATGCAAATTCTCTGAGAGTGACGCTCACTCTCTTAGAGTGAATTACCGCCCCTTGTTTGAGTGACAGTATTTCTACTCAATTCGGAATGAACATTTTCTACACAAAAAAATTACTGCACAAATCATCATTGCATCAAAAATACTTGTAAAACCTATTTTATTTTCTTTTATACGATGCTTGAAGATAGAACGCACTAAATAATGATTCTCAAAATGCTCATTGCACGGAAAACTTTTGCTCGGATGACAACCAGGGAGCAAAAAGTGCAGTCAGTTAAGGGCCAAAGCGAGGGCGGCGTCAAAACCGAGTTAGTCAAATTAAGCATGAAATAGAGCCCGGTTACTCCACCGCAGTGTCTATCCCAACAACCCCCGAGTGTCGTCCAAGCTGTCCTGCGACGGCTGATTACCTACCCTCCCAAAACTCGATCTTTTGTGCGTAAACGGCTTTCGGAGCCCGGCTTTCGCCCTCGCGATTCAAGACCTTTTGGTACCTGACAAGCTTCCCCTCCCCCCTTTCCCTGCCTCCCTTCCCCCCCCCCCTCACCACTCATTTCTCGAGCACATCAAAAAATGAAGAAAATAAATGAAAAATAAAAATGAAAAGCAACCTCCAGATCGGGCCCGGGAATTGACAAACAAAAAGGTGCATCCTTTTTCTCATTAGCGGTGCTTTGAACTAAACCGCCCACGTTATGACAAACTAGATTAATTTTCTGTCCAGAGCGAAGATGCCGACTCTTCTTCGATCGTTTGTCAAGAAATTATAACTGTCAGGGGCCTTTCTTTATAGCCCTTGCAAAGTTTGATTCTTGTGGAATATTCTTGGGGAGAGTTTTCAAAATTGGAATGTTTTTTTATATAATTGAATTTTATTTTGATAGAATGAGTACATTCGTAAAGATCTTGCTGGATTTATGGTTTTTGTGGTTTTTTCAAATTGTTGTTATTTTGTAGTTTAGGATAACTGATGTTTAGAGTAAGGTTTTGAAATTGATTTTGAATCCCAAGAATTATAAATTTCAATATTGACAGGTTTTTGAGTTGAAACTAACATTTTTGAAGGCATTTATTGTTCAAAGGATTGCAAAATTTCAATTCTCAAAAAATTGAAATTGAGATAATGCACTGACCTTATTTTAGTATAAAAAAATCGCAAGATTAGGCAAGGTGAATTTTTTCATTATTGAATGAATTGTTAATAAAGATAGTAACTCTTTCAAAATATAGTTCCAAAATTAATTTTGAGTATTCACAGAAAAGAAATGGTGAATCGAAATTTTAATTTACGATTCTTTAATTCCAATAATTTCAAATTTCAATATTGACAGATTTTTGAGTTAAAACAAACTTTTTTGAAGGCATTCATTGTTCATAGGATTGCAAAATTTCAATTCTAAAAAAATTGTAACTGAGCCCTTTTATTAGTAGCATCAAGAAATCACAATATTTTACAATATGAATTTGTTAATTATTGAATGAATTGTTCATTGGGATAGTAACTATTTAAAAATATCAAAATAATAAAAATATGATGACTGTAGAAAAAATTGTGTAAAGGCTGTTGAATTTCGAATTTTCCAGGTTAGATCCTTTTTTTTAAGGGACGGAAGAGACAATATTTTAAAACACTTTGTACAAAATTTATGAGACACTTTTTTTTCTTTTTTGCTTGAATTTCAGTTGTTTTGACGTCGAAAATTTGGAAAATATTTGGAAAAACGATATTTTTTTTCAATTTTAATGATAATTTTACCTGAAATCCAGTGACTAGGCCAAAAATTATCTTATTATTAACATTTTTCTTATTTTGTAGGCAAAATGTCATTCTTACCAACAAATTCTATACTTCATTTACTTAGAAAAGTTTTCTTGCAATCATAATATTAATGAATAAATTCTTTTAAATTATTGGCCTGAAAATTTCGACATTGCATCATTTTTTCGTAATTTTTTTTTTAACGAGTAGGTTGAATGAATAAATTTCAGTAATAATACTTATTAGCCAAAATTTGTTATTTAGGAACTACAATTTTTTGAATTCAAAGTGTTGATTTCGCAATTATTTGTATATTTAATTTTTTTTAAATCCCATAATGTTTTGCTGAAAATGGTTGAAAAATAAAAGTTTTCGTTTGAACTTATTCGGAACGACTTATTTTCGAAGAAAAAAATTTTGGACCTCGATAAATTTTGAAATTTTCGTTGTTGATCGTGAAAAAAAATCTAATAACTCGAAAGTTATTATATTGTATAAGTTTTATTTATGAGTTTATTTAAAAAAAAAAAATTTTTGTTTATTTTAAATTTTGAAGCTGCGTATGCAATTTCAATATATATTATTCTAATTTAATTTTTGGACAAAAATATAGTGCTAAACTTAAAGTAGCATTATTTCAACAATCTTAAATTCAAGATAAGGAAATATATTCTTTGTATGATTTATTAAATAATTACAAATTCGAACAAATCTTAAAATAATACATTCACAATGAATGGAAAATTTTTAATTTAAGATAAAAATTAAAAAGTACATGTGGTATGACAACTTCTGAATCGAGGGCAATTTAAAATTTTTTAGTAGATATGATAATCGATGAAATTTCGATAATTTATAGAGCTCCAACATTTTTTTTCTTCAAAAGTAAATTCTGTCTGATGAAATAAAACAAAAATTTTCATCATCGAACTTATGTTGGTAAAATTACAGAAATTCAACAAAATTTAGGTTAGTAGTTAAGTAATTTATTTTACTAAATTACAAAAAAAAAGCTGACCAAAAAAACTAATGCTTGCTCAACATTTCTTGCTTTTAAATTTTTAGTATTTTTTTTTCGGATGAATTATGATCGCATGAATATTTTTCTCAAAAATGAAGCTTAGAATTTTTTTCGTTTAGGATGAGAAACGACCTACAAAATCGAGGAAATTTTAAAAACTTGACAAATTTGGGACGAGTGATTAAATTACATAAAAATTGAGTTGCTGCAATTATGGAAAACTTACTTTTTAATCAATATTTAGAATGAGTCGATATTTAGAATTTGTTATTTAAACGATAAAATAACTCAAAATCAATTAAGAAAAAATGTTTTTCTTCAATTTCATGAAAGAAGTTTTGAAAAAATTTTTACCAGAAAAAAAGTAGCATTATTCAGCAATCATAAATTTAAGACGTGGACTTTTATTTTTGTATAATTAAAAATGTAATCATTCACTTGAAAAAATACAAAAATAATACATTTACAATGGATGGAAAATTTTCAATTAAAGAAAGGAATCGAAAAATTCATGTGGTATGAGAACTTAGAATCGAGAGAAATTTTGCATTTTTATTTATGATAATCTGAGAAATCTTCAACATTTATCAAGCTCCAAAAATTTTTTTTTTTTTTTTAAGTAAATTCCTACTGATGAAGTCAAAGAAAAACTTTTATAATCGAATACATTTTTGTGGAACTATAGAAGTTTTTAAACTCCGAATTTATAATAACACTAATATTTGTTTATTCTAAAATCTTATAAAAAAATGAAAATAAAAATATAAGTGCTATGTATATTGAAATGTTTAGGTAGTAAATTTTTGTTTTGTTTTGTTTTGTTTTTTTTTTTTTCGTAAAAATTACTATTTCAAGAAAATTTTTCTTAAAAATGAAGCATTGAACTTTTTTCTGCCACGGTCAGTAATGACTTACAAACTGAAGAACATTTTAACAATTTGAAAAATTTAGCGAGAGTGATTAAAATATAAAGAAAACCTAACACGAGGCAATTAAGCAAAATCAAATTTTCAGTCGATATTGTTAAATTTCTTAACGACAAAAGAACTTACAAAATTCAAAATACGCTTTTCTTCAACTTCGTCAGAGAAACTTAAAAAAAATTTTTACCAGAAAAAAAAAGAATTCAACCTGAACAAGTCGAAATAAAATAACACCATTTTCTTTTTAAGCACAATATGTTCAAAATTCCCCCAAAACAAAACCACCAACTTAAGTGCAAGTCCATATTGATTCACTCGGTGAAATAAATCCAGGCCGCGCATAATTATCACTTAATTTACCTGCTTCATTAGCATGGGCTGTAATCTTTTCCCGGTCGTTTGTTCTCGTAAGCGAGAGAAATGATTTTGAAAATATGCATAGAGGCGACAGTGAAGAAAAAAGTCGAAATGGGTGGGGGTTCAAGGGATTTATAACTCACGTCAGGCAGGTAATTAGGCGCTTTCGGCCAGCTGTAATGGAGCGCTAAGCCCGGGCAAGCGAGATCCTTAACTTATTTAAATGAACCAGTAACCCATGTCCACGTCCAGACGTGGGGCAATATAGAAAAAGCGTTTATAAGATACTATTCCGAGGCCTAGTTACTTCATTTTCGTTTTTTCTTTCCGCGCACCGAAAATGAACAATATTTTTCTGAGTATTTATTAAATTATACTACATCAAATGATATAGCTTTGGTTATTTTCATTAAACAGCTGTCTAATTTATTGAATTATTTTGTTTTGGAGTTATTGTTTTTTCTGATTGTTTGTCTCGCACCTAAAATGAGCTTCTTTAACAATAGTTTTTCGGAATGTTTATTAAACAATTGTCTAATTTATTATAAAATTTTCACAATTTTGTTTAGGAGTTATTATTTATTTTGATTGTTTGTCTCGTTAATGAATTTGTGAAATTAAAGGAGAAGTATTGAGACACAGCGAAGTTTTCTCAATCACTTGTAGCATTAATTCAGGAAGGTTTGGCTCGGTTTTTACTAGCCACGGAGAAGAATTTATACGTTTCTCCGCGCGGCCGAGCTCGTAAATTTTTTGCACGGATTCTCGCGCGTTAACGATTGTCGAAAGACACGCGCTCAGCACGTTCCGAAGACTCTTGAAAAGATTATCAGATCATTGATAGGTCGCTTTTATTCTTTCGAAAAGAGCAGTTTAGAGGGAGACTGTTGCGTTGGAAAAACTGGGGTATGAAGATTGATGAAAAAAAGCATTGAATTCATACTTTTGTGCTCTTTTGAGTTTGTGTTTTTTGACTGAAGTTTATAAATTCTGTAATTTTATAATAAAAATAAGATTATTCAAGATTTTATGTACATTTTTTAAATTTATTTCAAGTCTTCAGCGTAATTCCCTTGTATTTTCATGATTTTCTTTTAATTTTCCATCTTCGTTTCAATTTTTTTATTTTAAACATTCAATCTTACATTATCATATATTATACAATATTTTCACCAAATATTTATTACAACCATTACATATTATTAAAGGAGATTTCGGAAGTTCAAACCCCTCCCGAAATTCTGATAAAATCAATCAATATTTCATGTAAAAAAAAAGTTACATCGATAAATAATAAAAATATGAGTTTCAAAAAAATGCATGAAAAAGTTGGTAGTGTATATTCGATAAACTAGTAAAAATTATCGAAACATAGGATTACGTAGAAAATTTGAATCAGAAAAATTGTTGCAGCCCAGTGAATAATAAATCAAGAAAAATTAAAATCCACGCAAATGCTAAAAAACTACAAAACTGTGAATCTTAGATCTTTGAATTCTAGAAATCTATATAAAATCCATATAAAAGTATTGGAAAACTTTTCTATTCGTAAAAACTGTCATAGAATAATAAAATGAATTGAATTCAATGAAAAAACTGTTTTCTGAAAAATCTCGACAAATGCCTCTACGATCTTTAAATTTTAGGATTCTAGAGTATCGAATTCTAAATATAATATGCATAAATCTATGAAAATTCTAGAAAACGCAACAAAATCTTTTAAATATTTTAAAAATACGAAAAAAGAATAACAATATAAAACATGGAAAATCTCTATGAATGTAATTTTATCAATAATTCTTGACATTACTAATAATAGATCGAAAGTCGCATTTTAAAGCCTCGAGTTTTTTAATCTCTGTAGGAATCTACAAAAATAGAAGTAATCTACAAAAATACCTAGAAATTCTCCAGAGTTTCGTATATTATGCTAGAAAAATGTGGAAAAATAAATGTACTAGTTTACTAGCTTACTAGTTAACTAGCTTCTTAATTTACTCGTTTACTAGTTAAATAGCTAACTAGTTGACTAGCTTACTAGTTTAGTAGCTCACTTGTTTACTAGCTCATCAGCTCACTAGATTACTAGCTTACTAGTTTTTATTCAACTAGTTTACTAGTTTACCAGTTTACTAAATAACTAATTTACTTGTTAACGAGTTTGCTAGTTTACTATATTTTTTTTTACTTGCTAACTATTTTTATGTTTTACAATTTTACGAATTTACTAGTTAGCTAGCTTACTTATTTACAAGTTTAGTAGTTTACTCGCTCAATAGTTTGCTATTTTACTCTTTTTCTAGCTTAATAGTTTACTAGCTCACAAGTTTACTAGCTTAGCAGTTTACTCGTTTACTAGCATCCTAGTTTACTAGAAATCTTTCAATACATAAATATTATGTAGATATAATTTTCATAGAAATTTATAAAACTTTCTGTCCTAGAGCATGATTATTAATAGAATACTATAATTATATCAAAATCCTAGACAGGATTCCAGAAGTTAATATAGAAAACAATAAGATTACATCAAATTTAATTGATACAATTAATACAATCAAACATACTTTTAATAGTAGAAATACTAAAAGAACATGCAATAAAAATATTGATAATCTTCATAAAAGAAATTGCCGTATGAAAAATCAATTCAAATTCTCAAAATCGTTGAAAGGTTCAATACTATAACATAAATTTTTTAGAAGTTTGATTCCTAGATCATTCAATTTTAGAAAGCTTCATAAAAACCCATAATAATTAATATCAAAAAACTTGTAAAGTGGTATAAATATAAAAAGTGTTAGTAAAGAAATATTGAAACCTCAGTTACTGATGGAAAATCACAAAAATCTAATTCCATTACTTACGAACATGAAAAATGTGCAACTCTGGATTTTAAAAGTTGTGCAACTTTGAAATTCCGAGATGCGAAATATTTAAAAATCGCTCTGTTTTGTAACCATCTTGTCAAAGATTTCAAATGATGAAATCTCGAAGAAAAAATACTTTTTAGCAAACCCCTCCGAAATTTTTTCTGCCTACGCCCCTGCTTTTTTCTATTATTGAGAAAAACAAAATTTTTTTAATAGTTCATAATTTTATAATCAACTTCGGATATCTAGATCACACCTGTATGAATAATTTCTTGAAACCGAAACTTTCTGAAAATTTTCGAAAGTTCCTTTGATTTTCTCACAACTTATGAACATTAATTTGTAAAATTGTTCAAAAACTGTAGAAAGTCCCAGGAAACTTGATCATTTAAACAAAAAATGATAATTTTGGAACGAAGTGAAGTGAGATAGCAGCTGATACGCGAAAAAGAAAATAAATGAGCCGTAGGAAACTGGTATTAAACGGCAAAAACTATCTTCAAAGCCATCAAGATTATAGTCATCCGTCCGCATAAATTAGCATTTCTTAAATTAAAAGCGACGCTCACATATCATTATCATATTATAATGTTGCGAATATTATAATCCAGTTTCTATAACAATTTTTATGGCTGCGTTCTGAATGCCTTCGCCACTTTTTGGTCGCAACCCAATATTTTCGCCCCGAACTTATCATCTTCTTCATCAAAAAGAAAAAAAATGCGTCATACACGTATCTTGATTTTTCTACAAAGTTAGAGGTTTTGTATTTTCTCATTGATTCTTATAACTTTCGGCATCTGGGCTAAATTGGAAAAAAAATATTAAGTTCTTGAATTTTATGAAAGTGTTTCAAATTTTTGCATTGTGGAGAATTATCGATGTTTTTGATATTGTTCGTTTTACTTCTTCTTTTGCTGAATTTTTCTTCATTTTATAGAAGTTACTATGAATGTAAATACTTTTGAATTACTGGAACAAGTTGAAAATATGAAGGGATGGTTAAGATATTTGAAAATTTGGGAAATGATTCGTTTCGTAAGTTGAAATTTTAGTAGTCGAAAGCGTACACTTCTTCAATTTTCCAGACGAGTAAGCATTACTTGAAGGGCCCTTGCGCGACCGGCAAAGCGTGCACTATCCAGTTACGCGATCTCCGGCCCCGCAATCAAAATTCAAATCACACTTTCACACACTTGAACCTAAAAATCAATATGCGCCCCACAAATGGCTACAAATACAAAACAAATACTCTAAAAAAGACACTCAAAAATGCATAGACTTATGAAACATGTATGTTCTTAACCCACGATATTTACAGAAAAACTTGAGGAATTTCCAATTTTTCGATTAATTAAAAAATATATTGACTGACGTAATAAAATTCGAAGATAGTTTGAAGTGAGTAAATGTAGCGTTTTCTAAAGTTATGTTCTCGATAAGGAGAAAAATTGAACATTGAAATATTTTTTGAAATTATTCATGTGAGAAAATAAATTTTATGAATTTTTCACGTGAAATCATTAAAATTCAAAATGCATGCAAAATCAGTAATCAATAATTTATACTTTAAACGGTTTTCATAGTTTTATAAGTTCTTGAAATTTGACAATTTTTATATCTAAATGGTTTATAACAGTTTATGATAATTTTGGAAGTCGTGAAAATTCAACAGTTTGCATCAGTTGTGAAATATTTCGAATTTTTAATCATTTCGAACATTTTCTGAGAGTTTTGACATTATTGATAGTTTGACACTCTGTAACAGATTTCATTGATTCAAAATTTTGAATAATTCCAAAACTTGAAATTCTTTCAACAGTTGCTCCACAGTTTTGACAGATTTAATAATTCTTGCTGTTTTTGAATAATTGCCAAAATTCTGAAAAACTTGGTAGTTTATGAATATTACTGTATCTCTCATATTTTAAAATTTTATTAGTTTTGGCAGTTTATGAATTGATCACAGTTTTGACAGTTTTAAACTATTTTCAAAATTTTTAAAAGTAATCTACTAATGAGAAAATATTGATCGTTTTAACTGTAAAATGTTGAACTGTCACAGATGTTTAAAACTGATAGAACTGTCAAAATTTTCAAAACCGTAATAAATTCATCACCAGTCAAAACATTTCGAAAACTAACCTAGCTGTTTACAGTTTATAATGTAATATTGATTAATTTCAAACATTTAGAGTAAACCTGAATTAATATCTCATGGAGACTGCAAATAAAAACTTTGAGGTTTCAAATATTAATTATCTTATCAAGAACAACATCGATAAATAATAAATTAAAATTATATAATAAAAGTAAATCAATTAAACACAGACTTTCTCTACTTAGATATTTATGATCATGTAAGTATGTCTATACTCTTTAATTGGAAATTGACATTTTTTCAAAAATATAATCACAATTATTTGTAATCCTCCTATTGTATTCTTTTATTTCAATATTTTAAGTGTTACATAATACAACTCCAATTTTAATTTCTAACAAACATGGAATATATCGACTCTTTTCAATTTCAATTTCAGTTTCAAGAGTACGACAAAGTTCCGATTAAATTATGATTCTTTGCGAAAAAAATTTGTTTCTAGCGACTGCTATTATAATAACTGCAATTTTGAGGTTTGGAAAATGTTTTTTACTCAAAATAAACATTTCATCATGATTTCCTAGTATATTTTTTCCTATTCAATAGATGAAATCACTCATTTTTACAAGACGTTTGTTCAAGTAAGTTCTTAAAAATGTGTTATAAAGTTGATGTGAAGATAAACGTTTTCAGAATCAAGAAATTTATTTATTGACGAATATAATTTATTGGATTTACAACATGACAAAACATTTTTCTATGAAGCTTATATCTACTAATATTGAACTTCAATATGAAAACAAGTTTTTTCTATTTTTTCATATTGTTCTACTATTTTTAACATTGATTTGTAAACATTTATTTTAATGCTTGAAGAGGATCAAAAAACGTATTGTAAAAAGCTGGATAGGGAAAGAAAAAATGAATATGTAATAGGAAATTTTTATTTATTTTCTTTTTTTATCGGCTATCTCAGATTATATTCAAAATATTGTTTATTTTGAGTGTTACAAACGTGCAAATGTTATAAATAATCGACCTTTTATGCAAAACATCTCGTATATTTCGTACTTCTAACGTCAAAAAAAAACCTTTTAAAAAAAAGTAAAAAAGACTTTTGGGCATAAGAAAACAAGTAACAAACAAATATCGTAAATCAAAGCCAACAAAAAAAATATTCAACAAGAAAAATGTATAAATCAGATCTTACTGAAAAAAAAGAATGTAATCAAAATCTTGGACATCTTTTCGAATGATGTTTTTTTCGTTGCAAACACTTAAAAATTTATTGCAAATAAACATATCCACCAAGAAAATTAAATTTCTTGTAACATATTTTGCATTACAAATGCAAAAAAATTGAGTATTAATCAACATAAAGTTGAAGGAAAAATAAATATAAAAAAATTCCGAAAAACCACTTGTCTTATCTGCAGATCTTATGTTCAACAATCTTAATACACAATTTAATTTAAGGGGTAATATACACTTTTTTGCGAGGAAAAAAAGGCAATTTCACGATTTTGTTTTTTTTTTCCGAAAAACAACACAATAATTTTCAAACAACTTATTCCTTATTTATTTATTAATGTCATAAGGTATTTTAGAAATTTTTTCAGAATGAAATCTTCGTAATTAGGTGCACTACAACAATTGTGCCAAAATCCGATTTTTTTTCACGGTGAGCACAGTTTCTCGAGAACCATTTATCTGTAGTCTGAATTTTTTCAAGCTTGATTGTAATTATAATAGCAGCTGCGTTAACGGAGTATTAAACAAAACTTTTCTTTTCATGCTGTAAAAACCAAAAGCCCAGACGTTTTAAAATTCAACATTTTAGGAAAATGACCACTATTCTCATAAAAATATTAATTTAGTGACATCCTTCGTTCACGCAAAGCGTAAAAGTATAAACTAGAGTTTTTTTTTTGTTTTTTGTATGACAGATAAACAGTTCTTTATTTACTATTTTCACCGCACGCGGTGTCAGAAAAATTGTATTCCGACACAATGGTCGCTACGACCTCAATTACGAAAATTGTTTACTGAAAAAATTCATAAAATACCTTGTGACATGAATACATAAATAGGCTTTGAGTTTTCAAAGAAAAATTGTATTGTTTTTCTAGAAAAAATCGTGAAAATGCCCTTTATTACTCGAACGCAAGTGTACATAACCTCTCAATATTTTATAATTGTTGTTATATTTAATGCCACATCTACTGATTAATTGATATTATATCGTATTACTTGCACATTACTTCATAGCACTCAAGAAGTATTTATAGTTAAGCAAATTTTCAATATGAACAAAAGTATTAACAAGTCATTTTTTTGTATTCTTTGTCTACTAATCTTAGATTAGACCCCAAAACCTTGATTTTCTGACATTAAAAAATTCCAATTGTTATAAATAATGGACCCTCTATTCATACCACCTCGCGCATCTCGTAGTTCTAATTAGTTTCGAATGTCGGTCCGGCGTTTTGTACGTCTGTCCATCCGTCCAACTTTCTTGCCTTATACCCTCAGCTTCATTAAGAAAGCCCGAGCGCGTTTTGTTTCCTCGCGTTGTTTTTATCTCATTTTCATTTTTTTGCTTTCTTATTGTTAACTCGTTTTTATTTTTTTCATCAAAGACAGAACAAAGTGGGGATGCTTTTAATAATCTCGCAACGCAGTCTTAGAGATTTATTATTTTCGGCCCGCGTTGCCAAACAAGTCCATATAAGCTGATGCTCCCTAGACTTTTTTCAACATGCGCATTCTCCGCTTATAATCGGCCGTTTTTTACATTTCATTCTCGCTTTTTTTCTCTTCATCATTTTTGCTTTTGCTCATCCACGACGTTTGCGGAAGTAGCGTTGTTTTTTTATTTTTTCACGTCCCGAGCGTGGCTCAAATATTTCGACGTCGGGTGCATATTAATGATAAATTAGCCGGCACTCTGAAAGGGTTTCTGGATCGAGAATAAGTTTTTTCAATGGTTTTTTGGAGATTTTTTGACCATTTTTTTTGTTATTGAGAGAACATCGAATTTTAGGAAGGGGGATTATGAATTTGTAGAATTATTCGTAATGGAGTGATTTTATTCCAAATTTTTGAGAAAATAAAGGTTAGGTTTGGGGGAGGGGGTGGAAATCATTTAATATCATCTCTTTCAAAATTGATAAGATAAGTGTTTGTTTTTTTTTCATTATTTTTAAATTCTATTGTGATTCAAATGAATTGACGTCGGAAACGAAATCTCATTGATTCGTTCTACTGGAAAATGTCGGTTCGCCGCCATGTTGAATTTTGGTCAAGATTTCGCAACGCGTTTCTTAACACGAATTATCGTCGGAATTTTTTAATGGGCGCGCACATACCTGCACAATGTGCGCGAAATTTTTCGTACACATAATTTACAATCATCGACGGCTGTCCGATGTAGGCTACATAAATATTATACTGGTTTCGTGAATTAAATGAGCCGTCGCGTTGCTCGTGTTGCGGGGTCTACGTATCGAGCCCCGCTATAAAACCGAACCTTCCAGTCTGCAAATTAGAGTCACAAATAGAATACGTTTGTTGAGTGCAATTAACTTTTTACAGTATGGCTAAAAAGTTTGGTAATATCTTTTTTGAGCAAAATTTTTCACGAATTCTTTAAGATTAATGAAATTTCAAAGAATTTGAAGGATTTTTCGGAGACTTGTTTTTTTACAGTGAAAATAAGATTTTTTTTTTCGGAAACGAAAAAATTATGTATTTAAACATTTGTTCATTGAGAATGTTTTCTTTAAATTGACGTTGTTTTTAAGAGAATGCAAAAAAACAGGTCTTCCTTATATCTGCAGTGTCGAATAAATATTCAGTAGCTCACTTATTATTGTTGAAGAAGATGCTGCAGAATTTATGCAAACAAAATGTATAAAATAAAATTGGGATCCGCCACCAAGAACTCATTATACCCGAGGAATCCCGAAATGATTCATCATAGACTACCTGATTCACTGCCACTGCCTGCATTAGGCATTTCAGCAGCTCGGCTCATCAATTTTACTCTTTTTTTCTTTTCACTTCATTACGCGAATTTTATCGTCAATTTCATTCCGAAATTGCAGTTGTGGAAAGGTTGGAATCAATTTTTTAACTGTCTATCGTTTTTAATTATTCAATTTGAAAAATTTTTCACAAACTTTTTTGTCGATTAATTATTTGATACATTTTTAAACTGGTTGTAAAAAAAATTTGTTGGTATCTATGTTATAAAGAAGAAAAATTTTTCGAAGATGAAATTTTGGGGAATCCAATAATTTTGTCAAGAGTTTTGTTTTTGGAAGATTATTATTTTAATTCAAAAATGAGAGTTAAATCATTTTCATTAGAATTTCCAAAATAAGGATATATTATGAATTACGTATTTTGGAATGTTAAATAGAATTATGCAGTAACTATATGCATTTTTTTAAAATTTCAAGTTTTGAAGATAAAATTTCAAAGATTCAATTTCATAAGAACTTTTGAAAATTGGGTCTTGGATCAAGAATGAAAATTTGTAAAATTTTGAATTGTAGACTACAATATCTAGCAGATAAAATATCACAATTTACGAAAATGTCTTAAGCAAGAATTTCAACAATCAATTTCAATAAAATTTATCTCAAAAAAGTTATTACTTCATTGAAATAGAATCTAATTTACGTTGAACTTGAATGATCACAATTTATTGAATTTTTTCTTTAAGAAACTGAGTTTTACCAAAAAAAATAACGAGAAAACAACCAAAAATACCTTAATTAGTGGTCAAAGATCAGAAGATCAATGAAGAGAGTTTAATAACCTTTTCAAAACGGAGGCTTTTACGGGAGTCGTACTCGCCATGGGGGTCGTATCCCGCAAGGTTTCTCGGCTTTAAACCATCAAAATACTTATTAGCACCTTCAAATGATATAATGACAAATTTTTAACTCCACAAATTAATTTTTTATACACTACGAACCGAAACGAGTCGATTTCATCTATGATCTATGTTGATCTAGTTGATCAAGAATAGAATTTTAGGAAAGGAATGTATTAAAAAAAAAAAAAAAATTATGAATTGCGTATGTTGGGGATTTATTAATGTTGAGAATAGTCTTACATATTTCCAGTAAAAAAAAATGTTACAAAAAAAGCTTTTTAATGTTAAGTGTTTTCTCTCACTTTTAAGGAAAATTTCTAAATATTGTGAAAAATACTCAAAAATGAAATAAATAGAAAAATACATGAGTAAAATGATGGAAATATGTAAATATACAGTATAATATGAATATAAATAAATGTTACGAATAAATGAAATGAATATTAATAACGTTATAAATAATCATCTAAATGTAAACATCAAAAATGTAAATATAAATATAATTTTACGAATAAATAAACATTTTAACGATAAGTTTCAAAACTAAGATGGATTAATGACAGTTTACAGAATGTATTTCAATAATACGAGAATCATTGAAAATTTTGAAAAATAAGTAAAAAATATCAGTGGGTCGAAAAATGTACACGTATAAAAAATCACTGTTGATTTCTAAGAACTTTAAATAACGATTAGAATCTTCTTGATATTTGAATGTTGTGAAGTATTCTAAAAGTTCTATACAAAATGAAAGACAATTTTTTCAAACGTTAAATTGTCTGACATTTTGCAGTAATGATTTTTATAACTCTACTTCAGTTTCAAATACACCCTGTCAGAAAATAATTGTGAATTTTTAGAATTCTTTCAAAAAAAGCAAAAAATTTTACTGAAGTTGAGCTATGTCTATTTTTTATATTGAAAGAGTCTACAATGGTAGAATCTTTGAAACAGAATCTGAAGCACAAAGTTTAGCTTTTCGAAAATCACCTAAAATGTATTTAAATCTTTGCTAATTCTCTGTTTAAAATTTTAAATGATTCTGTAACATTATCAAGAGATTACTTGAATAATGCAAAATATTCTAAGAATTATTATACAAATGAGTTATATTTTTTTCGTGTCTACATCATGTATTAGAAAATTAGAACAGGCCAGAAACAGGAATATTTAAGAAACGATTGAAAAAATGCTTTATAGTTATTTAAAAATTCCTGAATTCAAAAAAAAAAAAAAAACAGTTATTTACTAAATACTGTATATTATTTGGAAACATTTTTAGGCGTAAAATATAATATATATTTTTACGCCTTATATATATTATACGTAACTAGTTGTATAAAAAGTTCATAAAAAAAAAACATTGTCAGAAGCTGGATGTTTCAAGGACTAAATATTTGAACAAATGTCTAAATATGTCTATCATTATTGTTGAATTTTTTTACTATAAAACAATAGTGAATGAGTAGCATTTGAATGCTATTTAGATAAACAATAATTTCAGTAGTAAATATTTATTATTAGAACAGTAATTATTAACTTAAGTATAAGTAAAAATTGAATTTTTCATTAGTTGAACTGTACTAATTTTTTTGTCATTATGCACGAATAAGACTAGTCAAAACCTACTTACTGTAGTAGTGGATTTCTACTAAAGTTTGAAGATAGTTTTTTCTTCAGTCAAAAATTACTAATTTCATCAGTAAGCTATATCACTCATTCAATTAGTAGATTTTTACTACAACTTTAGTTGCTCCCTTTTCACTTCTTCAATTAGTGAAATTCTACTACTAATTATTAGTTTTTGACAAATTCAAAATGAAAGAGTGACCCTTAAATTTAAAGACAACCATGTAAAATATTAGGAATTGATGTTTGAAGTCCATCCTGGAGAAAGTTGGAATTAAGCTTAAGTTTAATGGCAACTTCGAAAAAATTGAGAGCTTGAGTGAGATTCTTCCAAAAATAAGTTCCAGCTCTCATTCAAAAACGATTCTTAAAAAAACCAAAAATTACCCTAAAGTTTCAAACCAATCTAAAAAATACAAGATTTTCTAAAGTATAAAGACGACGTTAAAAAATAGTTGAAATTATCTTATAGAGTCTAATAAACCCTCTAAAAATTCAGAAAAATATCTTGAAATTTAAATGCAAGCCTGAAAAGTTCAAAGTAAATATCTACTTACCATTTCATACATCTATGCCTCAGAGAAACTTTATTATACTCTCTCAGTTTGAATTGGTAAAAAGCTACAAATCAATAGCAGAATTTCACTTATTGAAGAAGTGAAAAGATGGCAATCAAAGATTTAGTAAAAATCTGCTGATTGAATTAGCGATGTAGCTTACTGATGAAATTAGTAATATTCGCCTGAAGGAAAAAAGTGCATTACTATCTTTAAACTTTAGTAGAAATCCACTACTACAGTAAGTAAGTTTTGACTTATCTTATTCATGCATTATGACTAGAAGACAAGTATAGTTCAACCAATCAAAAAGGCAATTTTTACTTATACTTTAGTAAATAGTTACTGTTCATAATAATAAATATTTACCACTGAAATTATTGGTTATCTAAAGAGCATTAAAATGCTACTCATTCATTATTGTTTTACAGTAAATTAATCAAACAATAATAATAGGCATATTAAGACATTTTTCCAAATATTTATTCCTTTAAACATCAAGCTTTTGATAATATTTTTTACAAGAACTTTTTTACAACCAGTTACATTCAATATAAAATGCAGAAGAATTCAACTATTTTTTTCAGTCAACTTGTGGAATTTCACTAATTTATTAGTAGATCTCTGACTGTCTCTGACCTACTAAGTGAATTAGTAAAAATTTTACAGTTACTTATTTTTAACGTTTACTCCTATTTTTATTCTCAATCTAACTCGATCGTCTATGATTTCATGAAGAAAACACTTAGGCGAGCACCCATAAAAGCGATTAGTTTAGGTACACACGTGCTGGAGAGATGGGTGTATTGAGGTTTTTTCGCTCTTGGCTATAGCACGCGCTTAACCCTGTAATTAACCAGTAGCTCTTTTATTTGCGAGAAAAAGGTAGTGTAAGGTCAAGAAAACAATATATATAACTCGTTTTTATTGCTTTTTTTACTGCTTTCGCACCTCCTCGAAGCAAAAAATTCCCTCTCGACAGATTTACATCAGCGGGAGTGTAAATTACGTCGTGAGATGGATTTTCGTAAGTGATTCGCAATTTTTTTTCGTACAGCTTTACAAAGGATAATAATAATTGCATTATGAAAGCTGAGAATTTTTTATAGTACGAGATATTATTTAACTTCAGAATTTTTAATTTCAGGAAAATTGGGAAATTTTTGGGTAATTCTTTGATTTCCAAAATTTACAGTGTCATATGTTTTTTCCTGTCAGTGTATGAGATGAGGAAATATCTATTATATAGCTTTTATTTTCTGGAGCGTGTAGGCGAAATTTCTGAATTCTTTTTGAAGCTTGGTTTTTTTCTATGATCTACAATGGAGACAAAAGCATGATTAGGGCGTTTCGTCGTAGGATCGATTTTGGACTATGAAGCACCGCGACGACGTAACAACGCGGCGCACTCGAGTTTAATGATACTAAAGGGAACGTTGAGGGCCGAACAAAAGTGAGGCGCGCGCGGTATCATGATGCTCGATAGCTTCGCGTTCGCACGTGTTTAGCGAGAGAATTTCGTTTGCCAAGCTGAGAGCGCTCGATACTTCCTATTTTTTTGCACAAGTCCCGGCCATTAATTCTTTAGTCGCCGCTTGAGAGTCCTCGCGATTCATTGAACTCGTGTGTACTTTCGGTGCATGCACACACAATCGCCTCATGATGTTTCCCCATGATGCAGTATGATGAAAATCTTCGCGCCATCATTGCAGCTCTCTTAGTTCGAAAAAGCAGATTTTCCAAGCTGTCTTTCAAATTTTTTATTGAAATTATGGACGCATATATGAAAAAAGAGACATTGTCTATGAAAATAATAAACCTTCTACGAAACAGTAGTAGTAATATTATATATATAACAGACATTCGAATCATTTGCAACTTCAAATGATTTCCAGATGAAAATGCTCTCTCAGTTTGAATTAGTAAAATTTTTACTCATTTAGTTAGTAGGTCAGAGAAAGTCAGAGATTTACTAGTAAATTACATAGTAGAATTCTACAAGATGACTAAAAAAATAGGTGAATTCTACTAAATTATGTAATATATGTACCTAGTTGTGATAAAAGTCCATGTAAAAAACATTGATAAAAGCTTGATTGTTTGATTTTTTACTGTAATGAATAAGTAGCATTTGACTGCTATCAAGATAATCACTAATTGCAGTGGTAAATATTTATTATTATAAACAGTAACTATTCACTGAAGTTGAAGTGAAAAGTAAATTTGTCATTATTTGAACTATACTTATCTTTTAGTTGTAATGCATGAATAAGACTAGTAAAAACCTACTTACAATTAGTATAGTAGTGGATTCACTTTTTTCTTCAGTCAAATATTACTAATTTCATCAGTAAGCTATATCACTAATTTAATTAGTAGATTTTTCATAAAACTCCAGTTGCTCCTTTTTATGCTTTTTCAAATAGTGAAGTTCTACTATTAATTAGTAGTTTTTTACCAATTCAAACTGATTGAGTGTATATTAAAACTTATTTAAATTTGAGTGGATTAGAATATATAACACTGAATTAAACTGACAACTTTTATAATTCAGTTTCTTGAAATTCATCCAAGATCAATAAAAATACTAAAATAATATATCTGAGATAAAAACAATAAATTTTATATAAATTCCGTTGAAATCCTCTTTATACACGTGTCCATGAAATTTTATTAAATAATAAATTGTAAATTTATCTCGAATATTTTGAATGCATTCCTAATACAGGTTATGTGAAATTTACGTTATGTAGTTTGCATCAAATCAAGGACAAAAATTTGTAACTATTTTTGAAGCCTTGAATTTTTTAAACTTCTGATAATGTAAAGAATGTAACGTAACAATGTAAAAAAATTGCCGAAACTGTCAAAAACGTTGTAGGCTTTTTAACTTTAAAAACTGTTTAAAACAATGAAATAAGTGTATGTATAGTCTTCAAAGTGTCAAAAATGTTAAAATTGTCAAAATGTTGAAAACTGCATCAAACTGTCTAAATTGTTTAAAACTATTAACAGTGTTCTCAACTTGTTATTGTTATTTTTATAAGGTTAGTAATGTAAAAATGGAATTAAAATGTTATCATTATCATTTTTTCGAAGTTGTCCTCACTATTATTATTTTACGGATTCTTTTAAAAAAAGAATCCTTAAAATCATCAAAAATGACAATCATGTTCAGAACCTTCCACTATTTTTCGAAAATGTGCGGTTAACACAAAAAATCTTAGAAACTTCTTAAATCCTGCACATAAGTAATAAATTTTATAAAATCAAAAATAATTGAATTTTGAAATTTCTATAGTGAAAGAATTCTACTAAACATTTTTTAGACCCCAAAAAGTCTTTAAAGTGAAACTAAAATATCTGAACCATTTAGAAAATTTTTAAACATCGCCCACAATACAGTCTGATTTATCTTTCAAAATTTGCTTATTCATCAAAAAACTCGTAGCAATAAAACTATTATCTATAATAAAAATTCAGAAAGCTTAGTTTCCACATTCAAAAAATGCGAATTCTACAAAAATATTACCAAAAACTGAGATAGGTATTTCCATAACTTGAGAATGTGGAAAAATTCTTGAATAATGAAAGATATGCAGCAAATGTTTTTTATGAACTTGCAAGAATTTCGAAAACTGCATTACCGAAAATATGCAATTTGCACGAAACAATGACAAAAGCAGAGCAAATCACGAATACTGCGAGGACGTATATGCGTGGGATTTGGGGCAGCTGCGCGCGTGCTGAGGACGATCAGCATAATTTATGCAAAATGAGTCAAAAGCCGGCCGAACATCGCCCGGATATATCTGGCTTGTTTCCGCCTCCGGCGCCATACAAAGGCTCTATTGCATAGGCACATGTCACTCCGTGTTAGAATTTTGCACCTCATTACAAACAGGTGCCCAACGCCTGCTGAGGTTTCGCGATTTCTTATCGAATTTGTCACGTCAGTCGTGTTTTCGCTCGTGAATTATAATAAAATGATGCCAAATTAGTGGCTTTCTGATACTATGATGTTCTACTAAGTTTCTAAACTAAAGTCGATCCAGGGGCGTCGCAACGAAATTTTACATGGAGAGGAAAATCAAAATTTTAATAGATATTTATTTAAATGTATAAATACATATTTATTCTACCTCTAGAATGTCTGAGGAAGTGGTTTGCAAGTTCGAGCTTTGAATTTTTCGAATATACAACTTGACATATAAAATCACAATATCTCATTTATAACGTTCTTTGTACTTATTTTTTCAGTATTTATACCATGTACAAAATTATCTCGTATTTACAGGAATTTGGAACAATAATTTCTAAAAGTCATTGTTATTATAGTAATATAGTTTTTTTAGTATTTTTGTTGATTGAGGGGAAAATATACCCACATACATTTAAGGTATTTGAAACTCGAACTTCCTTTTTAAGATATTTTACGTAAGGACAGAATTTTTAAGAATTTTTGTATTTAGTAAAATTTATAAAATTTTTCATGATATTTCAGTTTTTTTTAGATCTTTCTAGCAGTTTCGTAGATTGTCATATAGGTTTTAAGAATTTGATGGTCTAGAATTGAAACTTTAATAACTTTTGAGTATATTAAAGAATTTTACAAATAATAGCATTAGCGAAGATAATCAGTATTTCGAGGGTTTCCAGTACTATAAGTATCCGTCATAATTTTTCTAGTTTTTTCATACTGTGGGCGATTTTTGGGTATTTTAATGGAGAAAATTATATTTGCATACATTTGAGGTATTTCATAGATAGCTAGTATTTCCAGGATTTTTTGTATTGAATACTATTTATAAAAATTGTAAGACAATTATAGTTTATGCGTATATATAAACGAGTATTTCTAGCTTTTTTGTTAATTTTCGAGTACGTATTTCAAAATATCGAGATACATTTTTCTTCATACATTTTATTTCGTATATTTTATTCATTCATGAAAATTTGTACGAATTTTCAATTCTTCCATGGAATTTTCTATACATTTTATGAATATACTGCCCCTTCCCTTTTAGTCCTGGATTTTGAAGTCCTGGATAGTTACGAATTTTTCAATTAATTCATGAGCGCAATCTGCGGATCGGGTGACGAAAATGGTATCGTCTCCCCTTTCGTTATACGTATTATCGCTGTGGGCCCCGAAGATTACCCGTAATTAACATCGTAACTCCAGGTCAGAAGAAATTGGATTATTTTTACGCGGCAACGTTTCAATCAGACGCCTCGCTTTAGCCTTCAGCTATATCGAAAGAGATTCGACCCTGCAATTATTTTGTTAATTAAATCAATATTGCCACGGAATTGATAGCAAACACCAGTATATTTCATTAATATTTTCTTCAAGTAGAAAATAATCATTTGAGCATTTTTCTGGGAAATCTGATATTTCGGGTTGATGAAAATGGATGCACCTTTTGGAGGTCGAAATTCATTAAATTTATACCGTTGAAAGTAAATAATTGGAAATAATGAATGATTGATGAATGATTGTCAAGTTTTTTAAACACTAGAAACTTTTTTTTCCATTTCACTTTAGCTCGAAAAATTTCTTTACCATTGGCCTTTTTTATTGAAAAATTCTCTAGTTTTTCAGCGGTTAAACCATTTTTTAGTGTCATTTCTCTAAATAAAAAAATTGCCTGATAAAAAGTGAAACTTATCTTCTTTTGTATGTCTTCTTCTCTTCTTCATCTTCGATACACAATTCCGCTTCACCTCAAAATCTCGTTCATTCATTGGCTATTTTTAATGAGAAAATTTCCTTGTTTTATACTATGACAACTACTACTAGGAAAAATTTTTGCAATGAAAAATATATAAATTTTCCTTCATAAAATAAGATTCACCTCCTGTTACCCCTGACTTCCATCTTCCATATCTTCAAGACTCAATCCCAATTCACCGAAATTGCTCAATGATCGGCCTTTTTTTCACCACCTTAATTCAATAATCGCGAGTGGTGAGTGCGAAACGTGAGTACTCGTCGTTAATAACGCACAAAGCGTAATTAAAGGCCCCGCGTGATTTGATTATTTAATCTGGCGGCCGGCGTTTAGCTCGCTTTTTGCGGCCCCTTCTCCGGGTTCGTTTATTTTTCTCTTTCGAGCGCCTTTTATGCGAGATCTCGAGCTATCGGTAACACTCGAAGAAGAAGCGCCGTCAGTGTTCGTTTCCTTTTTCAACGGCGAAGCGGCCAACACGTGGCGGCACGTGGCGCGAACGAAAAAGGACCCTCCCTTCACGGCTCCAACATAATTAACTATCAGTCTTAGATTTCTTCGCGAGGCTTTTCGTCGCTGATTTCGACGAGGTAAAACATGCCCCTGAAACGAAAACCGTGTAGCTCGTTACCGTCAAGGGTTATCCATTTTCTCGATGGTGGTCGACAGATAAACAAAAGGGAATGACTGCGAAACTTTTTGAGTATTCGATGAACAATGACCCTGTGTTCAGGAAAATGAAGAAGAACTTGATAGAGAAGCATTTTGAAAAAATTGGGATGTTGTTTGAAGGTGTTTTAGAATGATTATGATTACAGATTCCCTTACCGACAGTTACCTACTCAGAAAGAGTAGGTCCTATTTCGGTGCAGTCAGAAATCGCGTGTTTCTCGTCTTGTATTGTATCATTATCACAAAGGGCTGCTAATGAATCCATTTAGTTACAAGTGCAAAATGTACACCTGATGCTTGATGTATTTTTACAAAATGCGTAGTTGGAGGACGATACATGTTTGCTGATCTGTATAAATGACGATATTTCAAACGTTTGTGAATAAAATTGATCAGCACTGAAAATGTAATTGAAAGATTTATCTCGATGATCTACCAACAACATTAACCTCACGAAAATACGATACCAGCTTCATTGCAATATTTCATCGCTCTCACTCGCTATTAGAAAAAGTTTTCATCTCGTTTATTTCGCCTCGCGAAAAAGTCTCGTATAACTTAAGGGCACTCGTTTTCTTTAAAACTTTTTACAACTATTAATATCTTTCCGCTCGCAGTTTAAATGCCTCTGGTATAAAGCCGACCATTAGAGGCCATATTTTTTCAGCGCAATGACCGATGTATAATAATCATAAGCTGCGCAAGCACCTCGAGCGTTCGTAAGTAACATTATCTAAGATGGTATGGGGTGTCGGCGATAGTTATAGTGAGTTGTATGTTTGTATAGCTTTGATGGTTTTTATGACTCGAGGGTAATCAAGAGGACATGGCGATGCAGGTGTAGTTTTTTTTCCAATTGCTCCGTATTGTTGAAAAGTTATGACAATCTCTTGCGAGAATCCAGTTTCTCGCTGCGAAAAGCAACTTGGGTTGGATGCATCAATCCCCGAGCCCATCATAGGTGTTTCCGAAGAATATGCAAAATCTCGATTGCGCCATCGCTGAAGAAAACCCGTAGCCGGCATTTTTAGATTCCGATAAAGCCGAAGTGAGAATGTGGCCGAACCACCCTTTGGCGCTGAAAAGAGAAGAGAAGATAGCGTCGGTAAGGTATACGAGGGTGGATCGAAGCTGGAGCTGGATGCAGGTCCGATAGCTTCGGGCTGATAGATGTTGGCTAATTATGTGGCCGAGGAGCTCGGCATCAACTGGCCAGGAAGAGCAGTTCTTTCATGTGTTGCCTTCGCCTTTAGTCATACGCCGTACACAAAATATGTCTCGTGCATGTGCCCGCACACGCGCACAATTATACGTTTGTAAGGAGCCGCGCTCTTCTTCACGCACAATAGAGAAAATGAACAATATTAAGATGTTCGGAACCGTAGCCCGGGACGGAACTTTTGATGTTTTCTTCGGGGGAATTGCGAAAAAAATGGACCCTAAAGAGAGCGAATTTCAAAAGTAATGGCTTGTTTCGTTCTTTTTTTGAACATTATTGTTGCGATTACTCCGGAGTTGTCTTTTGTTTTTTCGTGACTTGTTTGGGAGAAAGACTGAGGATGATGATGGATGTTGTTGCGTACGTGAACGACATAGTATGTATGTAGACACAATCAATTTATTACTAAACACCAAGAGCTGAGAAATCATCTTCAAATATGACCTGATTTCCAACATCATGAGACGCAATTGGCCTCAACTTATCTCCTCTTCTTTTCTCGACAAGTTTGAAAGAAAGGCTCCAAGTGACGACTAAATGTTCCAAGCTGTGAGATGCAATTTCAGATTGCAACTTGATGCATTATTGGTTGAGAAACCTTTGATAGAAACAGTAGATAAAAATAGATGAGCGCCTTGGGTGACGTGCAATGCTCGACTACTTATGTGCAGATGAGGTTGATACCTGAGTGTAGAATTAAAATTGACTACCTGGTTTCTAGAACGGTCCAATTATGCTCACTCGTTTATTTCTGTGTAACGAGGCAAGTGGGCATGGCTGATCGACCTTTTGACCCATGCCATTTGTTTACAATCCTTGAAGACTGAGATGAATTGTCAAAAGGTCTTTTCCTTTGTCAGCTTGGTCAATTGGTATCAGTAGAATAGATAAAATAGCCGGGGAAGTCCCGTAATTGCAAAATAACAGACTTGGTAAGCGGTCATTCGAAAAACCACGAATTTTTCTCGGAACGGGCGGTCTTGCATTCGGGTCAAGTAGCGCCGGTCATTTTATTAGGCTAGATCTCGTTCCCGAAGATGGCCCCACTCCAATGATATTAAAAGCCTTGCGGAGCGCCCGTTTCAGGCCCGAGCCCGCGGCGAAATCCCCGAGGTTGCGGGCGCGAGTGTAGAATTAGTCCGTTTTAGAATTGCAATTATTATGATTTCTTTTTTCGTGGGTCTCGCGCATTCTTACCGCACGGGCCGCATTTCTGAAGGCGAGGAGGTTTAAATGGACGCTGATCGCGATGCTCGGGAGACCCGAACATGGAGGCGTTCGTTCGGTGATACTGGCCCTGTAATTGGGCCCAAACTCTTGGCCGCACTCGAGAGCGGCCAAAGATTATACACCCGCATGTCCCGAGGGGTTACGGTCAAACGTTCTCGTGTGATATATTAGGCTGCGGATACCTGTATCTGATCCACGAGGCGAAATAGCGTAAACGGGGCTAGTTTCGCGAGTGAAGGGTATTAGAATTCTGAAAGTACTTTGTTTTCGGAATCGGGAAGTCGTCTGGATTATTGAGAATTTTTTTGAGTTTTTATCGATTTTCATTGTGTCTCAGTTTCTCAATAGTTGAAAACAATTGGTAAATTTTCCATGAAATTATTGGCAGTTTTAAACCCATATTCTGTATGGGATTTTTTCTAGATTATGAGAAAAATCCGATACAGAATATAGGTTCAAAAATTCTAATACTTTCATGGGATATTTTCAAATTTTTTTTAACATTGTAGTTGATAATGTAATAGCAAAACAATAGTAATATTTCGTTTTTTCGTCAGAATATAGGTTTGTATAATATCAATATAACAATATAATTAAATAATTATAATTATACAATGAATATTATTATGAACAAATAAAATATTCACAGTCAATTTCATAACATTTTTTAAAATAAGTAGTCAATAGTCTGAATAATAATTCATCTCATAGTTTGTACTGACTCTGACTTTTAGTTTTTTCGAGGAAATTGTTACTATTCAAAAAAGAATAAAATCTTGTCTATCATGCTTGGGTGAAAGTTTTATTTCGATGAATAATAATGTCATTTTGGAGTAGTATTGTTTTTTTTTTTTGGGGGGGGGGGGGGGGTGTCAGGTGACGGTAAAAGTTTGTTATTATTTCTGTATTTTATGATTTTGTGTTTATATTAATTTCGGGTCTCCAGACAATCGAAAATACTATTATGAAAAATAGATATTTTCGCACCTGTCTACGAATTCTACTCTATTCTATCCGTCACGTGGATTATCATTAAAAAGGAAGTGAAAATCCTGTAAATCAAACCCAAGTAAAGATTTCATTCGAAATTATTCAAATGACACTTATTGGGAGTGAAGAATTTCATTGTTTTTCTCGAGTAAAGCATTTCTTCATGACAAGTAGACATTTTTTTCGTATGGAGTGCGACATTCACTCTAGTTTCAAAAAAATAAGTAAAATTCTGAAGACATTCAGAGCACTCATGCTTCTTTTCCAATACTCCAGAAAAACTTTGAAGTATTGTAACAATATGCCACAATTTTTTTTTTTTCATTTGTTAATAATTCTAGTCAATTTCTCAGAATTTTTTAACTCTTCCTGAAATTCTTCAGTTTTCTTTTGCATTTTCAAGTACTTTGGTAAATTGACTTGAAAAAACACAAAACTTTTTTCAGTGGGGGGAGGGGGATTATTCTGAACTATGTATATTGAGGGTTTTCGAAATAGTACCTTATGGTTCTTAAATTTTACATTAAGGCAGTTTTTTCATATCAAAATCGAGAATGCTGAATTTTGTCGAAAACATAAAAAAAAAACAATAATAATCATAATAAGCGATATTGTACTATTAACTACAAATTGTTGATTCAAAATTCAAAGTTTGTAATCAATAGTCTTAAAGGTACATAATTAGGCAAAGAATTTTGCAAAATTTTAATTGATTCTCACTTACTTTATCTCAAGTTTTTTAAGAGAATAACTCTTTAAAAAATAGTGGAAATTCTTTAAATCAAGCTCGAATGGAAATTTCACTCTACTTAAGAGTAACAAAAATTTCACTCGTCGTGAAGTGAAAAATTTACTAAAATGTCTGAAATTTTTTAGGCATTAAAGGAACTTGTGTTTATTTTTCAATGCTCTAGAAAAATTCGTTTCAAATATTTGAAGAATCTTGAGATTATATCCAAAAATTCTTTTATTTCCTGATAATTGGATAGTATATTTCTCAGATTTTCAAACTTTTTTGGAAGTTTGTGGGGTTTGTTTTAGATTTTTAAATCCTATTAGAGATTTTGATAAGACTACACAAGCCTTTTTATTTAGATGAAGGTATTTTAAAATCAGTAGGAATTAATTTAAGAGTTATGTATGATCTTGAACTTGAATATTCAGTCATTTTCGTCACATCGAAGTGCTGAATTTCGTACAAAACTTATACTGTAAAAAATACAAGTATCCAAATTTTATCATTTATTCTGTAAATGTAATGTTATTTCGGTATCTTTAAAAGTTTTCCAATGAAATATGAAAAAAAAAAAACAAATTAAGTATTTGAAACTATACATTTCTCAAATGAAAGTAATCAAATTTGAGTATACAATTATTTATTTGAGGTTTAATCATAGAAACCTGTAGAAAAACATGATACAGCAATATCTAGAAAATCCGTCATTTTCGAAAACTTTTAATGTCTGCAAATATTTTGATTCATTTTTCGAATTTAAACCACTCAATCACTGATAAAATAATCTACGACTTGAATACATATCTATAACCTTTTTTTAAAAAAAAAACTTCAAAACATATACCAAATAACCATTTATTTTTTTTTATCAATGATCTAACATGTGACTTTTTTTTGTATGTTCCAGGTAAGTGAGAAATCATTGGATTTATTTCACATGGATTCGCCAATATTTTATTCCACAGTATCTAGGTAACACAATACAAAAGTATATTCCGTAACAGGCACGGATGTGCGAATTTGGTGAAACGGGGAAATTACGGTCCGAGGCGAAGCCGAGGACTGTAACCCGTTTTGCCTATGAGCACATCCGTGCCTGTTACGAACGATATTTTATGTACCGAGGGCATAGAAAACGCGTTTAGAGATCTCGAGCTGGCATAGAAATGCGTTTTCCATGCCAGAGGTACATAAAAATTATTACATACTCAGAGAATATCAATACGAACAGGAATTCTGGACTGATAAACATCAAATATAATTTGAATATCGTAGCAGAAAGAGCGAAGAAATTTTTTCAGTCCACGATGAACGTATAATTCCTGTGTCAATGCCATTCGAAAAACGTATTCGAATAATTACCATTCTTTGCAATCAGTCCAAAATGCAGCATGAAATTACTTTAATTACAGTTCTGATCTCCTTTCTCATGACGTGGAACGAATTCCGGAATCCAGATCAAGGATTATTGTTAAGATTCGTAAAGTGCAAAAAAAAATAATAATAATAATAATTGCGTTTATTAAACACTGAGATAAAGCATTGGGAGGTGTTGATGGAATTTTGGCATATGATATTTTTTACGTAGGAAATTGATTTTCAAATTATGTTGATGGGGATAGGTATTTTTCGAGATTGCTTTTAGCAGTTACTCAGAAATTTTTTTTTGATAAAAGATTTTTAACTAACATTATTTTACTATTTTATTTGATGAAGTTTCATCGTCTGAGAGTTTTTAAAATTTCCAACGACGAAACAACTGAAATCTAAGCTAAGTGTCTCATTAATCCAGACAGAGATGCTTCAAACTAAATTCTTACCCAAAAAAAATTTCCAACCTGAATCACCTGGACAAATTCAGATAAAATAACCCTTTTGTCATTCAAAACTGAACCCTAGTCATTGAATGACACTTTTCGCTCTCAGTTTTCGACTGCGCCAAAACAAGTCTCCGTCGAAGGTCAACTCGATATTCCCTGTAATTGCAGCCCGTATTTCCCCAACTCCCTTTAAAAGCTATCACAATGGAAAATGAAGAAATTGTATGAGGCGAGGCATGCACGAGGTAAGAAGAATAAGAAAAGAGAAGCTGCGCACTCGTTAATGTAGCCACGCCCGTGGCTGATTCTTGATACGTAACTCGTGCGGTGGCTCGACCTACCAGGCTCCTTTCTCCTTCTCCTTGGCTACATTCTCCATCTGAGATTACAGCTTCACTGTTTTTATTGCAATTGAATTTACCTCCCCCAACTTGTCCTCTTCATAAGCTAACTCCCACCATCCTGGACCAGGTCGAGTTGTCCTTCCAGCATCCCAGCCCCACTCCAGACCCGACACTTGATGCCTCCGGTAATTGCGCCTTTTAATCCGATCATCGGGGTAGCCGTGTATATCGCGATTTTCGAAATTGCCACAGTGGCTGGCGATTCGTTTTGGTTGAATGTAGGTCATGTTGGGTAAAAGAAGAAAGGTGAGGGAATGAAAGGTGTACGTGACAGATGCTTTGGTGAGGAACAAAAACCTTCAACAGTTTCAGGGCTGACTTGGTGTCTTGAAGGGCTACCCTTGAGATTGAGAGTATATCTAGAAGTTTCGAGTTAAAGTCATTCGGAGTTTGGAGTTAGGCAGAGTTAAAGTCATTTTTTTTAGAATGAATCGGAATTTTTATGGTAAAACTTTAATTTTCTTTCAAGGTTTTCCCTTATTTTCAGGGTAGGATTGCTCACAAACAATAAGATTCTTCTTTAACTGTTCCTGAAGATAACAGTCAATTTTGTTGCTAAAGTAATTATGATGTTGGTTCATGTATATCGAAATTCAATAAAAGGCCTTTCATGTACTCAAGACTTTACTATGTAAGAACTATGGTTTTAAAAAAGTTTCGTCATTGAAAGATCCTTAATAGCAAGATGATTGATGATGAGAAGACCTTCCATCTTCAAAAGTCTTTCTATCATAAGACCTTCCATCTCCAAAAAAAACTTTATGTGCTCAAATGACCTCCTAACATCGACAACCCACATAATGTTGTTTATCAAGTCTCCATGTCGGCCAAGACATGATCTTACAAAATTTTACAATAGTAAAACCTTTCATCAACTTGAGACTTTTACGATTCAAAGATTAATATAAAAAAAACGTTTTACTATTTCAGGACCTATGATCCCAAGATTATTCATGATCAAAAGTTCACTTCTTCAAAGACCTTTCATTTTCAGATAAACTTCTTTCACGAGGCCTACCATCATCAAAAAAAATTCATGTCCTCGAAAGACCTTATAATGTCACTTATACTCATAATTTTTTTACACCATCAACACACTTACAATTCAAAGACTTTTATCCAAAAAAAACTCTGCAATTTTGTTGTATAAACATTTATTTCGAATATACTGTTAGTCTGTTGAATCATAGAAAGATGTAACACAAAGAATAATTTGGATACTTCCAGCGCCGTTTGAACTAGGCTATCTAAGATAAAAGAATGAACTTTTTCTGGATTTCACAACTACATGTACGTTTCGTGTCATTTCACAGATTTCATTATACAATTTGGTAACTACTTCAAACATCTTATCGAAACTTCTACGAATTCATCGATCACACTGCATTAGGTATCTCAGATGATGGTAGAGACAATTATGTAAAAAGGCTTGCACTGTAACGAATCAGTAGATAGAGAAAGAATCATATGTTTGTAGAAGCTTCTATTAAGTTAATCATATCAAAATAGTCGAAAAGCGTGTGAACGATTTCTTGTTCATTTGGACACCAATTTTCCGAAGAACTAGGCATACAGCGATTCGAAGACATTGATTACAATTCCATTTGTAATCAAAAGACCTTTTTTTCTCGAGTCACCTTCCATCCTCATACCTTCTATCACAAAATCATTCTCAGGCGACTTCCCAATACCAAGAACCCTGAAAACGTCAATCATCAAGTCCCTCCGTCAGCCAAAACACGATCTCAGAAAATGTCACATCAGCAAAAGACTTTCCAAAATCCAGATACTTTTATCCTGAAAAACCTTTTTTCATTCCAAGAACTTTTGTCACAAGACCTTCCATCATCAAAAAGACCTCATGCCCTCGAACCACCTCTCCACATCGAGAACCCACCCTCATAATGTCAATCACCAAGTCCTCACGTAGGCCAAGACATGATCTCACAATATTTTACATTAATAAAAGATCTTTTACCAACTTAAGACCCTCCACAATTTGAAGTTTTCAATCCAAAGTCAACAATTGAAAAAAAAGCAAACCTTCAACTATTCCAAGAATTTCACCACAAGACCTTCCATCACGAAAAAAACCTCATCCCAATACCAAGAACCTTCGTAATGTCAATCATCAATGAAGTCCCTATGTCAGCTAAGACAAGATCTTAAAATATGTTACATCAACAAAAGACCTTCCACAATTAAGAGACTTCTATCGTAAAAAAACTCCCTTCTATTACAAGAACTTTTATCACGAGACCTTCTATCTTCAACAAAACTTCACGCCCTCAAACGACCTCCCAACATCAAGAAGCCTCATAATGTCAATAACCAAGTTCTCACGTAGGCCAAGACACGATCTCACAATATATTACATCAATAAAAGGCCATTCATTAACTCAAGACACAATTTCAAGACTTCTATATCTTTAAAAAAAACCTTCTCTTATTCTAAGAATTTCTACCACAAGACCTCCCATCATCAAAAATACTTCATCCAAACATCGAGAACCCTCATAATGTCAATCACCAAGACAAGATCTCACAATACGTTACATCAATAAAAGACCTTTACATCAACTGAAGACGTTCCACGATTTGAAGACTTCTATCTTTAAAAAAACCTTCCATTGTTCCAAGCATTTCTACCACAAGACTTCCTATCATCAAAAATACCTCATTCCAAAGTTGAGAAACCTAATAATGTCAATCACTAAGTCCCTACATCAGCCAAGACACGATCTTCCAATATGCTACATCTACAAAAGACCTTCCACTATTGAGAGACTTCCATCCTCTTCTATTCCAAGAACTTTCATCACAAGACCTTCCATCATCAAAAAAACCTCATCCCAATACCATGAACCCTCAAAATGTCATTCATCAAGTCTCTACTTCAGCCTATACACTATCTCACAGTATGCTACATCAACAAAAGATCTTCCACAATTCAAAGTCTTCTATCCTAAAAAAACTTTCTTCCATTCCAAAAACATCCGTCACAAGGCCTTCCATCATCAAAAAGACCTCTTGCCCCCAAACGACCCCCCAACATCGAGAACCCTCATAATGTCAATCACCAAGTCCCCTCTAAGGCCAAGGCACGACACAGTTCCACCCATGCAACATGCCAATACTCGAAAACAAGGTGGACCGACTCGTGGGTGCATTGTTTCTGAATAGCCGCCCGAAGGGTGTAGGCTTCTTCAGGGTGCTGGCCTCCTACCGAGCGGCCCACGTCGACTGCCGCTCATAAACGCTCGCACAGCCCCGGGACTGGAACTCAAGCCTTCCAAGTCTTTTTGCCGAACGTTCCGCACAAACCTCCTCATCTCTCCTCTTCCTCACCTCACCCCCTCGGGTGATCCGCAATACCTGGAAGATGCAGCCAGAGTAACTCTTCGCTGCAACTCTTCGGTACGCACTTGCCTTATGAATATCCAAGTTCTGGTCCGTCCATCTTCGGCCATGCTCGTGTGGGGCGTGGGTGTGCGGGCCTCCACTTTGCCCCGTAATCGTATGTAAATCGCATAGCATCGGATACCTTGCGTCGCGCGACCATTCAGAGGGGCAAGGGGAGAAGAGGATGATGAGGAAGGAAGGCAGGGGGAAGGTGGACAGGGAGGTGGAGGAGGATGATTCCTAAGAGATGGTTCCCGAAGTCACCCCGAAGGCACTCTCAAAGAGCGTACAGCCGCGTGCGTTGCTCGTAAACAAATTATCTGGACCTAAGGGGTCGAAGGTCTATTGAACCGGAGTGATCCGTTCTCCGCTTCGCGGCCTCATTTCCATAGTTAGCCCCGGAGCTGCCGCCGATGCTCTTTGTCCTTGTTGCGATGGCTCGTGACTCGTTTCAACCCCTGGGTTTTGGATGTGATGGGAAATAGAAGTGGGAATGGTTGTCTATTGTTGTCTGTGGGTTTGGAGGAAGTAGTGGTGGGTAAGGTTCTTGGAACTTTTTTGGTTGGTGACTTTGGTAACCTTTGAAGATGAGGTGGTGTATTGGGTTGAAACCTTTTTTAGGTTAATAACCTTGTAGTATTGTGGAAACTTCTGTTTTGGGGAACTTGGTGTGACTGAGAGACCTTATGTCATTAGAAGATGCTTCTTATGGGAAATAAAGTAGAATGGTTGTTATTCTCTTTAGTTTTTAAGGGAAGTATGAGTAGGTGAGGTTCTTGGTTTTGGAAAAGTGCTGTGCGATGACAATGTCTTTGAAGAGAAGATGTTGAGACATTTTGGTGACTTGAGAGCTTTTGGGATGAAGTGCTTTATCAGATGGATACCTTTTTTTAGTTTATGATCTCCTACTGTTCTGGAAACTTCTAGACCTTATGTCATCAAAGGGTGCTCTTGATGGAAAATAAAGTGAAAATTGTCTGTTATTGTATGTGGGTGTGAAGGATGTTTTGGTATGTGAGATTCTTGATTTTAGAATAATGAAAAGGTCTTTGAAGAGAAGATAGATAGATCTTTTGGTATAGAATGCTGTACCAGATTGAGACTTTTTTAGGTTTATAGCCTTGTTTAGTAGTAAGAACTTCTCTTTTGAACAAAATTGATGTCATTGAGTAACATGAATTTCAAAACTATGAATTGCAAACCGATGGATCATTTAACGTTGGAAAAAGATATTCAGAAATCTAATCGTTTAGATTTTTTGTATTCATAATTTGAATGAACAGAGGTGACAAATTGTACACTCAATTCAAATGACTCATACTTCGAATTTCGTGAAAATCATTTACCTTCTCTGGCCTTCGTTGATTTTAAAGGTTCGATTTTATGAATTTTCTGTTATTTTGATAATGATATTCTTTAATTTTACGACTTTGCTAGAATTTATTTACTTCGAAATTTTCAATTTGTTTCATTTTATTTTGTTTTGTTTTTAAAGAATTAGCAAGTACTCGTTTGCGTGATTGAAATTCTAAACCCTCTATCTATTTAGAAAATTGAGTAAGATGAATTTATGACTAAAACTTAAGAGCCTGAAATACGTGTTCGAGATTACCGAATTAGTATGATTTTAATGCAATTTTAAATCTCATCTACGTTGAAATTTAACGTAGAGACGCATCAAATTCCTATAAGAGAATTTTCACTGTTTTCAAAAATGTATTGTATAAACTTTAAGGTAAGAATTTTTCATTTTCCACGATTTTATTTCTAGATTCGAGTCCCAAGTTCAAGTATATTTAATAAATATTCCAACACTGAAAATTTTTCATCATTTCACTGAGGCTGGAGTTTATAAATATTGTAAAGATTGGAACTTAGACATGAAACTGTGCAAAACATTTTAAGTAAAATAAAAAACAAATCGAAAAACCATTCTAAATGGAATCATAATTATTCGAGTAAATAATAATGGCAAGCTATGGAAATCATTTTTTTTTTTTTCATAGAATATTTTGTTTCCGGTAAAATTATCACAAGCCCGAAAATAATACAATTTCAGTCTTTTTCATCTTCGGAGTATGAACACAAATATTCCTATTTTGAAAAAACACACATTTACATGCAGACCTTGTAAAAACGGAATAAATAAATCCATGAAAAATTATGTAGAATAATGCTATTTTCAATCTTACTCTCTTTGAAATCAAACCTCGAGATACATAAAATTCATGTATGTAAATATAATATGCTTTTAAAATCAATTTCCTAACGTTTGAAGAACAAATTTTTTATTTTTTACGATGTTAATTGTAAATTTGGTATACAAGTTCCAGGAAATTTAATAAATTTTCTTCGACACTGTGGAAGTTGTATTCATAACGACAATTTTGAAATAAAGTGGATGAATTTAAAGTGATTAATGAAATTTAAATTAATTAAATTTAGAGTGATTAAAAGTAAACAATAATATACAATATTATTGTTTACTATTCATCGTTTCACAGAGTCTAAAATTTATAAATATCATCAGAATTTGAAGTTAATAGAATAAATTAAAAAACCATTTAAAATGAAAATAAATGTGAAAATGATTCAATAATAAGTCTATCATCAAAGGAGCCAAATCGGCATTCAAGGGCAAGAACAATAATAAAATGTTTTCAAGCTTTCAGTCTATTTATTCGACCCTCTTCAGGAACTACAACATTTTTTTCAATTAAATATTAAACAATTTTTTTAACAATCAATTAGTTACTTACTATTTACATCTTGTCAAATTTACAATCAGCCATACTTCTTCATTAATTACATTATTAAGAGGTTTCTATGTCAATTTTTCTTTCTGCACAGTACTTAACCAACATTTTCGTACTTTAGTCAATATCAATTTTTAATAGATCTTTTCACGTCCGTATGACAACTCAATATGAAGAGTTCTGTAAAGTCGCGTCTATTTATAGGAAACGAATTGATAAGATTACACCACGTCATCAAGAAATGTGTCATAAACTGAAATTGAAAATTTTGTGTCCTCTTGTCTATTAATTGTATTACTTGTTCTTTTTATAAAAATCATTTATAATCGTTTATCCAGGAATGATAGGATTGTTTTCTTTGACGTTGTTTCACTATTTACAAATGTTTCGAAGTCAAAAATAAAAAGATTGCTGGGGAAAAGATATGATTTCATTAAACTACATGTGCAGATTCCATGTGGGGAGTTTGTTGATAGTGTGATGACGTTATTGGATTTGACTTTTTTCACGTTTGGGGGGGAAATTTCTAAACAAACACATGGGACACCAATGGGTTCTCCTATATGCCCCATATTGGCTAATGCGGTTATGGAGTGATGGAGGATTTGGAGTTTGAGGTGTTGGGGAAGTTGGATCTTAAACCGATTTTTTCAAAAAGATTTGTTGATGATTTATTTATAATTACAAGGAGGGATAATATTGATCAGACTTTGAAAAGATTAAATTCATATGATGATAGATTACAATTTAAAAATGAAATAGAAATCAATGGGGTGATGAATTTTTTGGAGTTAAAAATTATAAGGGAAGGTGAAGGACTGGTGTTCGATTGGTTTAGGAAACCTACTTCTTCAGAGAAGTTTATGAATTTTTACTCAAATAATCCTATGCAACAAAAGAGAGCAATAGTTTTTGGGTTGGTCGATAAAGTTATAAAGTTATCAGATAGAAAGTTTCATGATATTAATATTGAAGAGATAAAAAGGATACTTCTAATTAATAATTATCCTATTAAATTTATGAACCAAAATATAAAGAGAAGAATAGAAAAACTGAAATTTTTAAGATTGGAAAAAGATAATGATGATAAGAAAAGTTGAAAGAATTTTGTAGTTGTACCGTATATTGGGAAAAGACAAAGGACTATTGAGAGGATATTTAGGAAAGAAGATTTTAATATCATTTATGTAAGTGCTAATAAACTGAACAATATGATTATAAAGAGAGTCAAGGATAAAGTGAATAAAATGGATTAACAAAATGTTGTATATAGGATTAATTGTAAGGATTGTAATTGTAAATACGTGGGACAGACTAAGAGATGTTTAAAGACTAGAGTTAAAGAACACGAAAACGATATAAAAAAATTAACAGGTAACCATTCAGTTTTAACAGAGGATAGAATTAGAAATGATCATGATTTCGATTGGAATGATGTTGAAATTTTGTATAGAGAGAGTGATTTTAAAAAGAGATATATGTTATAAACGATTTTTATAAAAAGAACAAGGAATACAATTAATAGACAAGAGGACACAAAATTTTCAATTTCAGTTTATGACACGTTTCTTGATGACGTGGTGTAATCTTATCAATTCGTTTCCTATAAATAGACGCGACTTTATAGAACTCTTCATATTGAGTTGTCATACGGACGTGAAAAGATATATTAAAAATTGATATGGGCTAAAGTACGAAAATGTTGGTTAAGTACTGTGAAGAAAGAAAAATTGACATAGAAACCTCTTAATAATGTAATTAATGAAGAAGTATGGCTGATTGTAAATTTGACAAGATGTAAATAGTAAGTAACTAATTGATTGTTAAAAAAATTGTTTAAGATTTAATTGGAAAAATGTTGTAGTTCCTGAAGAGGGTCGAATAAATAGACTGAAAGCTTGAAAACATTTTATTATTGTTCTTGCTCTTGAATGCTGATTTGGCTCCTTTGATGATCGACTTATTATTGATTATGGACTTATAATGGAGCGTTTGTACAAAAATGAAAATCATTTATTTTCTGCCTTTATAGAATACATATTCCGTTTTGAATCGAATTTTCACATGCCCAAAAAAAATGATATTAGAGTATTTTCCATCCTCAAGTGACAACAGATATGTTATTCGTGAAAAAAAAAAAAAAAACATTTTCATGCTGCCCTTGTTATAACAGAATGAAACAATCCATAAAAATTCTTATAAAATAATAGGATTTCGATCTCACTAACGTTAAAATTAAACTTCGAAATGAATAAAAATCTCCGGGATACCCCATTTTTTAAAAATTTATTTCTTCACCTTTAAGTCGCAAATTTTTCATTTGTCACAATTTTTTTTCTATATGTGACCCTCGAGTTCCAGGACTCTGAATAAATGTTAAAATACTGAATGTTACCTTCTCATCATTTTACAGATGCTTAAATTCACAAATATCATCCCAATTTAAAATAACAAATAAACTATTCGACATGGAAAAATATGGACACCATTTATTTTCTACATTGAAAAAATATTTCGTTTCAGTTCGAATTTCCACGTGTCTAAAAATAATGCAATTTTGGTGTTTTTCATCCACAAACTATAACCAATATGTTCTTTTTGAAAAATAAATATTTTCATTCTGCCCTTGTAATAACAGAACGAAACAAGCCATTAAAATTCAGGTAAAATAATGCAATTTTCGATCTCAACTACGTTGAAATTTAACGTGGAGGTGCATAAAGCTCTGGGTACCTTCTGGTACTGTTTCGGCCCGTGCCTTCGGGGGAGATAAATGCATAATCGAGGCTCGCTTCTCCCCCGTTCCGGAGCTTCTGCGAGGGCGAATCAGACTCTTTCTGGCTATTATCGATAGCGTGACTATGCCAACAGCCACTTGCATGAGAAAAATTTTTCAAGAATGTTCACCACCTTAGGCCAGGTCGAAAGTTCGCCTCGAAACCTACGGAAATTCGGTGAGATCGTGGGTGCTGAGGACCCGCGGGAATCTCATTGTGCGGCGATGGCTGCAACTCCTGCAGGCTACTTATTTTTGCAAACGACCGGCCACACTCTTTCTTTAATGACCTGTATTCTTTCGAGAACTGCGATTTTCGGTTCTCGTGATTTCTCAAGGGTTCCAAAAAGACACGCTGTTTTTTGCTTTAAGGTCGAATGTTGTCACGTGAACAGGCCAGGTGACAGTGGTGGTGGAGAGGTTTTGACCTTCAAAAGAGTTTCGATAACTTTTAAGATTGAAATGTGTTAAGAAGATTTTGGGTTATAGGTAGTTTCATAATTTATTATCGTTGTATCATGTTTTCGGTTTTTTTTGTATGCAATAAAATAATCGTAATTTTTCCATACGCTGAGCATGTAAAGTTTTGCACGTTGTATGGAAACGATCTGAGCATGGAAAATTCACTTTAGGAATTTTCTCCATTACTGAGTACCTTTCTTCCATACATATTTTTCAAGAGTCATTTTTTTTTTGGTAAATCCCATACAAAAGTATAGAAAACAGCCAATATACATGTATTGGAAGTTTAGTATGAAAATTTTTAAAGTGTATTTTTAGAATTTTTATACTTCTTGGAAAATTTTGACAGGAAAATGTCATTTTATCTTGTATCGTTTGGGTGATGAAAGTCAAGTCTTTAATATTTGCATGAAAATAATCTATTTTTCTGTTTGCTTGAAATTGAGTTGTTTCATCGTAGGAATTTTTAGAATAGCGGCTAAAAATTTTCTAATTTTTCTAATTTTTTTTTTATTTTTTTATTTTGTAGATAGATTTTCATACTTACAAGAAGTATCCAAACTTTGTTTTTTAGATAAATTTACTTTCACTTATTATAACTTTCACATAAAATAAATAAGCAATTTATGAACCTAAGAATTTTAATATGCATCAATTTTTTTTCAATTTTAAATCAATTTAGTAGGATAAACGACATTTAGTATCAATCATTTCAAACTAAAATTTACTGTTTGGAAACTAAGATTTTTTAAAGATCAATCCCTGTTTAGGTAGTCATTTTTATTATTTTAATGCTTTTTTTTCTTAAAATTCTATTACTTCGTAAAAAATGGTTAGATCACAAAAGTTTTCGTTTATGATCATCTGTGAAGATTAACTTTCTGAGAAAAAAAAATTGTTAAGCTAAAGATATTTTTCAATTTCGTTAATTATGTTTAAAAAAAAATTAGGAATTCCTCTATTCCAAAGTTTTCGAACTACATAAGTTTTTAAATTCCTTCTTTCATAAAAATGTTTTGATAGTTTTAAATGTATAGTTTTGAAATTTTTTTAAATGTGCGACGACATATTTTCGCGTCTAGAACACTATAAGTAGCATATTGAAATGATTTTGCTCCAAATTGTTGAAGAAGAAAATCAAACTATTATTGTGAAATAAGAATAATAGATTTCGAAATTCTTTAGTAAATATTTTACATAAAGAACTTATTTTCTGTGAGAAAACCTACAAAAAAACTTGCTAAACCTTTTTAGTCGAGAAATTTGAATTTTTTTTTTCATGATTATGAAGGAAATATCAAAAACTTATGGAGCTCTGATTTTTCTTCATTGGAAATCCTCACGTATGAAATTATGCAAAAGCTATTACGATCGGAACTTTTTTGTGTATTTATGTAGGTTATTTTAAAATTAGAAAGCATAAAAATAACTGCAAAAAATGTAATTCCCTAAAAACGAATTTTCAATATTTAATTAAAGATAATAATTAAGAATAATACTGAATGTTTATTGCACTAACTTGTTTTGAAAAAAAAATTGAGGAAAAAACTGATGCAATTTTTAAATCTCTAGGTTGATGAGTTTTTAATTTTTTGTTATTGAAGTTAAGATTAAAAAAAATTTGTTTCCCAGAGTTAATCTGAGGCCTTTTTTCCATAAAATGAATCATTAGCAAAAAAAAGATGAAAAATTTCAACAGTGGAACAATTTTCAGCCAAGTTATTAAATCATGAAGAAAAATGAACTCGTAGCACCTAAAGGACATAAACTTCCCAACTGATATTTCAAAAATTCCTACAACGATACAAAAATTTATATAGACGAATTGACTTGAACTTGGACAAATTGAGATGAAATGAAGCTGAAAGCAATTTAAAGTTTCAAAATTTTCTCAACAACTTTCCAAACCCTGACTAAATTTCTGGCCTAAATCAAATAAAGTATCATGATATCTCGGAATCCGGTCGGATTCCCACCGTCGCAATAGCATAAACGTGGAAATAACCAGAAACTATGTACAAAAAGAAATAGAAAATTAAAGTTCTCTTATCCCCACTGTTTTTAATTCTTCCAAATCATCTTTATGAAAATCATACTTTCGCACCCCCTCCCCCCTTTCTTCATAAAAAAAAAAAACTTGAAAACTGTAATCCTATGCTACTTGGAGCTCAAAAAATATCATCTTCCAGTATTTGTAACCTTAACAAAAATGAAAAAAAAAAGAAACAAAAATCCCTGACTATTTGTCCCGAAAAACCTTCAGTCCTCCACCTACGCACCTTGCAATTCAGGCTCGCTTCACGGGCTGAAGCCGAGCATTCTTCGGCCCCGTATAACAAGAGAAAGAGCGCAAAAGAGGGGCCTGACACGCGATGCTCGCCTCGAGGAAGTAATCACGTGACGGGCGGCGGGGGCGGCCCGGGCCCAGGAGGTACCGGGGCAAACCGGGCCCCGAGTCCTCCCCCACCCCCCACCCCCGCCCCTCGACTTTCTATGCACTCGCACAGCGTTTCGCGGGCCTCCTTCTCTCAATACTCCGCTTTTGAAAAAAGGCCCAACCGCCACCGCCACCCCACCCCCCCCCCCCCAACTGCCCCAACCTGCGTGCTTCTTGACCGTTTTCTCGACCGCCGCTACGGAGCTTAAGGGCACTGTGATTATGCCTATGCCACAACGCCGACAAAACGAGATAGCTCCATGAAAGTATGAACGTGTGTATACGTATGCACTCTGGGCTGCCAGATATGGTTTTTTTAATTTCTTTGTCTAATGCAATGAAGAATGACGTGACTGTCTTTGTCCTTTCGGAGAAATTAAAAATTTTTTTTTTAAATTTTACCCTTCTTTCAGTTCGAAGTTCTATAAGGTATTGCAATTTTTGACAGTTTCTGCAATATTCATCATAAAATGTATATAATGTGTTTGACGATCAATTTCATATTCTTGAAGAGTTAAAAATTTAATTATTTTTTCAAACTGATAAAACGGTTAAATATGACGAAAACTGTTCGTCACCTCAAATGGTAATAATAACGCCAAATCTCTAATTAGCAATATTTGGCAAAACTCTTTTGCAGGAACAATATGCGGATGTGAATGAACGGAACTCTGGTCATCTTTTCCGAAAAAAATGTTCTTTCAATCGTCATGATGGATTTTTGAAGTTGGCAGTTCTTACTGTTATCAGTATTAAAAAAAAACCTTTTTTTTGGAAAGAATGACCAGAGTGCCATTTATTCACATTTACACATTGTTCCTGCAAAAGGGTTTTGCCAAATATTGTTAATTAGAAATTTGGCATTATTATTAGTTTTTGAGGTGACGATGGTGGATCGCGTATCCCCATATTATCGGCTCTATATTAGCTGAATGGTTAAGTTCCTGGAGTTAGGAGCTGCGTAAGTCTGTGGTTCGAATCTCGCCTCGGGCGAAGTGGATTTTTTTCAAGGAATAAAATATAAAATGTAAACATTAAGAAGTCTAAGTTACTTCAGCATATACAGGGTGTTTCGGGAGACCCGCAACTACCGTGAACCATAGATTCCTGATGCAATTCTAAGACGATTTTTCCTTTACCATTTTTCGAAATTCGCAAAATTAAAATTGTTAATTAATAAAGCTTTCGGAGCCGTCGAAAGAGATCCACTGCTCGCCTACTACTTTCTAGATGCTTGGGTTCCTCAGTGCACATTCTATCGAGTCCTGCGGGACTCCAGAGCATAGAGGCGAGACAAATTAATGATGACTATTGACTTGTTCTGGGTATCCGGTCCCCAGTTTAAAAGGATGTCTATGTTTACATAATGATTCGATGCATTTGCCGATAAGACTTGAAAAAGATTTCGAATATTATCTTCAAATAATTGCTCGATTTATGTCAGGGTTTTTCATAATTTCAAAAATTTTACATAAATGTCGAGTTTCTTATAAAATTGTGAAATGAGTGAAATGAGACTTGAAAGTGTAGAAGTTAGTATGTAACAATCATTTCGTTCTTCGTAAGTTTTATTCAACAGTTCAAAAATTTTACGTCGCATTTAATGATTTAAATCTCGGAGCCTTCAGCTTGAACAATGAGTTTAGGTAACTGCCACGGTGACATTTTTTTCTGAGTTTGGTTAATCGGCTTGTTACACAATGCTTGTGGTTTTTTTTTTTTTTTTTTTTTTTTAGTACCCCTCCTACCATGTAAACGATGCTGAAACCTCCTATGAGCATTTTTCCCCAACATTTTTGAAAAACTCATTTTTCAAATTTGACAAAACCCATACTTCGAGTTCTTCATCGTTCAGTCACATTTACGCGAACACCATACGTATCAAGTCCAAAAAGTGCAATTTGAAAGATGGAGTTTTCTTCGGAGGAGTATGCTGAAATGTTAATACTTTATGGTGAAATGGGTCGGAATGCTGTTGCTACAATTAATGAATATGCTCAGCGATTCCCAAATCGCCGTCATCCAACGAGGAACGTTATTTATCGTTTAATTAATCGTGCGCGCGTGGATGGTGTTTTATGTCCCAATCACCGAATTCGAGGAGAACATGGTCTAGGGCAAGATGAAAACGAGGAAAGGGTTATGGAAACTTTCACTGAAGATCCGACCCTTAGCACAAGAAAAGCATCTCGCATTTTCGGAATTCCTCATGTCAGAGTTTGGAAAATACTCCATCGCAATCGGTTGCACCCATACCACTACACTCGAGTGCAACATCTGCAACCTGGGGACTATGCACTACGAGTTGACTTCTGCCGCTGGATCTTGGAAATGAACGATCGAGATGAGAACTTTATTTTCAAGATTATTTGGAGCGATGAAGCGATTTTCAAGCGGGGAGATTTCTTCAATACCCATAATTGTCATGTGTGGGCAGCAGAAAATCCTCACGCTTGCCGACCCACGAAATTTCAAGTGCTATTCAGCAGAAACCATTGGGCGGGCCTCTGCAATGATTCGCTGGTATGTTCGAAAGGTTCCACGATTGTGAATATGTAATTCATGTTGTGGTTTCATTCTTTATAACTCCAAAAACGTGTTTAATCTTTAAAATAAATGTTCAACTTTGTAAATCTGTCAACATAGTTTGAAAAAACATGACTTGACTGTCATGATTGCCATTCATTCCCAAGTGACATTTTTATGTTATGAAAATAATAAAACCTCGAGATTTTTGTGTGTTTTAAAAGCTTTTTTGATTATCTTTAAACTTAAGTATTTCATGATTTATTACATTTACATACATGTTTATTAACTTTAATTATCAGTTTATGAAGTAGCGATTTCAGTTCATAATCACCGTTTCCTTTTACTATAAAATTCCTTTCCGAAAAACTGAAAAATGGAAAAAGAATTAGACGTATACTACTACCGAAATGTATGAAACCAAATAATTTTGATGACAGATTGGACCTTGGCAAATGCCCGCAAAATTAAATGGTCAAAATTATGCCGATTTTTTGACGAACGAGCTTCCTGGCATGCTTCAAGAAGGTCTTGAAGACATGCCACTTCTGCACCGAGCAAATCTGTGGTTCATGCACGATGGTGCACCCGCACATTGGGCTCGGATCGCGAGACAAGTATTGGATGCAGAATATCCCCGTCGATGGATTGGTCGTGGAGGGGCTATCAGATGGCCACCGAGATCCCCGGACCTAAATCCGTTGGATTATTTTTTGTGGGGTCACATCAAAAATGTTGTTTATGAAAGGCAAATCGATACAATGGAAGAATTAGATGCCCGACTCGAGGCAGCGTACGCAACAGTTACGCCAATGATGATTCGTCGGTCCATTTTAAACATAATTAGAAGGGCCCAATTATGCATCGAGGAGGGAGGTGGATATTTTGAGCAACTGCTGTGATACAAATATTTTTGTCAAGTCGCTATGATTTTGAGATATCAGTCATTTTGTTCGTCACATAGTGACCATTTTCTAAACTTTCTTGGATGTTTAATTTTGTACAAACTTACAAAACTGTCAAAGAATAAAGACAATTAATCTTCGAAATTGACAAATTTTTTCCCAACAACCCAACTTGAAAGTATGCGAACCCTGTTAAAAAATTTTTGAACTGTTGAAGAACATTGTTCTGAAGAACGAAATGATTGTTACATACTAACTTCTACACTTTCAAGTCTCATTTCACTCATTTCACAATTTTATAAGAAACTCGACATTTATGTAAAATTTTTGAAATTATGAAAAACCCTGACATAAATCGAGCAATTATTTGAAGATAATATTCGAAATCTTTTTCAAGTCTTATCGGCAAATGCATCGAATCATTATGTAAACATAGACATCCTTTTAAACTGGGGACCGGATACCCAGAACAAGTCAATAGTCATCATTAATTTGTCTCGCCTCTATGCTCTGGAGTCCCGCAGGACTCGATAGAATGTGCACTGAGGAACCCAAGCATCTAGAAAGTAGTAGGCGAGCAGTGGATCTCTTTCGACGGCTCCGAAAGCTTTATTAATTAACAATTTTAATTTTGCGAATTTCGAAAAATGGTAAAGGAAAAATCGTCTTAGAATTGCATCAGGAATCTATGGTTCACGGTAGTTGCGGGTCTCCCGAAACACCCTGTATAATTTCATACACTTATAAAACGGGAATTTTCATATCACTTGTATGAAATGAATTCGAAAGCAAATTCAATTTAAATATTTTTGTATGTAACATGTAACAACAAACAAGAATTGAATTTATGCCTTGAATTGAATGTAAGTATACCGTATGAAATTTGTCTATTTTTAATAAGAAATTGTCTTTGGAGCAGATTTTCCAAGCTGTCTTTCGAAATCGAAGTATTTATGTTATGTATAACAGACATTCAAATCATTCTTAACTAAAATGATTTCTAGATGAAAAAGCTCTCTCAGTATGAATTAGTAAAATTTTTATTAATTTAGTTAGTAGGTCAGAGAAAGACGGAGGTTTACTAATAAATTAGTACAATTCTACAATTTGACTGAAAGAAAGTTGAATTCTTCTAAATTATGTATTATATGTACCTATTCGTAAAAGAAATTTCATGTAAAGAACGTTGCTAAAAGCTTGATATTTTAAAGAAAGAATATTTTAGCAAATGTCTAAATATGTCTATTATTAATCATTGTTTGATTTTTTTACTATAAACAATAATGAATTAATTTAAATGCTATTTAGATAGTAAATAATTGCAGTGGTAAATATTTACTATTATAAGCTGTAACTATTTACTGAAGTATTAGTAAAAATTGACTTTTTCATTAGTTTAACTATAATTATCTTCTATTGGCATAATGCACGAAAAAGACTAAATAGTCAAAACCTACTTACTGTAGAAGTAGATTGCTATTAAAGTTTAAAGATGATTATTCACTTTTTTCTTCAGTCAAATATTACTTATTTCATCAGTAAGCTACATCACTAATTCAATCAGTTGTTTTTTATTTAAACTTTAGTTGCTCTCTTTTCATTTTTTCAATCAGTAAAATTCTACTATTAATTAGTATTTTTTTACCAATTTAAACTGATAGAGTGTTTATCACAACTTTTCTCAAATCAAAAAATACTAAAATCAATATATCTAAGATCAAAACAACAAATTTTGTATAAATTCCTTTGAAATCCTCTTTATATACGTGTGCATGAAATTTCAAACACGATTTTTAGAGAAAGTCTGTGAAAGATGTTTGAATTTTCAAAATTTTTTGACACTATATGTGATAATTTCATGTACAATTTTAAACACACATGTTGTATCAAATTCGTAAATTTATTTTGAATATTTTGAATGCATTCCTAATGCAGGCTATGTGAAATTCGCGTTATACAGTTTGCATGAAATTGAGGACAAAACTTTCCAACTGTTTTTAAAGCTGTTGAATTTTTTAAACTTTATTCAATGTGGAGATCGCCACAAGGAGGTAAAAAACTGTAAAAACTGCAAAAATTTCGAAAAATGTCTCACGAAAAACTTTCTAGACTTTATAAAATTCTCAAACAGTCATGACTGTTAAAAACTTTCAAAAAATATTTCAGTACAATAAATGTTAGTCACGTGTCTGCTCACTAAGTGCAATGCTTCCAATATTTCCATTCCATTGGAAATAAAACAACACTAAGTTTCTCATTAAATGTAAAGAAATAATTTTTTTACTGCTGCAACAGAAAAATTCCTCATTTTCACTCTATGTCAACAATATTTCGCACGTTTTTTCACAGAAATTTCTCATCTTAAAAATTCCCATAATTTTTCTACATGACTTACGACCCGACTGCTTTTCCAACTCAACTTCTCTCATACTCTATTTTGCTTTATCTGTTAGTTACTCGATTTTCTTACTTTCTACGCTCTAATGCCAATGATTTACCGAGTGCATGATTTATTCATTGCCACCTGCATATAACCCGAGGAGGAGGTATATGCTCAACAAAAGACTCAAGTGGAAGATTAGAGGCGATTATTACAAATCAGGTGCGCATGAATTCGCTCGTAATTCACTCGGCCAGACGTGGGGCTTATTTAGTCCTTTTGACGTAATAAAAGTGAAAAAGGTATGCCCTGTTTCGCGATGTATTGCAATTTTCTGCCGAACTCGTAAATCGTCGCTTTCAACAATATTTGAGAGGTTGAACATTCTTGAATGCAAACAAGAAAATATACAAAAGGAATTTAATCTATCACATTTATGAATGAATATTAACGATTAAAATCGTTGATATGGTTGTCACAGCCATATGTATTGAGTTGCACTTGAGATTGCAGTAACTTTAAATTTGGTCGCGCCAGCCATAAATATGGTAAATTTAGGTGCAAGTTATTTGTGGTTGTGGTAACTATCAGCTTTTATAATGTATGTACTGAAGTGTAAAAATGCAGGAATGTGTTTGTTTTTCGCTTTTCATTTTAGATGAATTTTCGTTGGGTGAATACTCGTTGTGAAACCACGAAACCACTTCTCGTCTTTTAGTCGGCAGGTTTCTGCCCACGCGCCTTTCGCGCATTCCTCTCCCTTGTTTTCTTCCTTTATCTTCCGTTTATTGACTACACAAGTTGTACCTCGATTTTTCGATGGTGACGAGAGAAATAGTATACTACTTGACTAGGATGGAAAAAAATATTTTAATCGTTGCAAGAAGCTGAATCGTAAAATTAAGCTTAAAATTATTTTTTTGAAACATCTTGACATTTTTTTTCTTGACGTATTAAAAAATATTTTCAGTATATGAACTGACACCCAAATGCGAACCAAAATTCCAAAAAATCACCTCGACTAAACTTCCTGTTTTTGGATTCTCATATTATTTGCATAATTTCTTCAATTTATTTATCTTTAATATCCTATAATCTTGTTTTCTTTTTCATACTCCACAGCTCGATTCTAGTTATGAGTATATTTTTCGGTATAATTTTTTAGCACGATAAAAATTAGGACGGGGGAGAAAAAACCGTCGTTTTTAGGCTCGACAATGATGTCGTAATGACCAGTACGGATAAAGGCCCGTTTAAGAAATGCTCGAAAAAGTGCCTACCTGCGAAATTATAGCTTTTGCCAATTGCCAAAACACTACTTCCCAGTCGATTCCCACACGCAGACGCGAAACGAGTCGAATTCGATAAAAAGCATTCGCAGTGTGTCACGACGCAACGCTTGGGATCCTCTATAATTTCTATTAGCGTTTTTGCGCCATCGCCATTACTGACGAGAGCTTTTGCACCACGAGAATCGACCGTTTCTTTCGCACTTGTAAGAGAAAAGTTGAGGATACTTGGAGGTTAATTTTACGCGTAAGCATATCTATTTAAGTTTACACATTTTTTGCGAGGATCTGTGAAATAGTGATTAAAGAAAAAAAAGTATCTCAGGTTTTAACATAGTTCTAGAAGGATATTGATGGGAAAAAGTATTTGTGTATGCAGTTTTTAGTATATTATATGAATGAAAGTATAGAATATTGGGTGAAAATTTTACAACTATTGATGGTAGTGAATTATTACAATTTTCGTTATAATCGCGAAACAAAAGCATATGAGTAACAATTTAATGTATATCTGATATAGTACAAATGAATATCTTTAAGTATACAATTCAATTATATAATACAGGGTGCGCCATTTCTTATGTCGGTATTGTAACATTGAATAACTTAAACATTTGACAACCGATTTACTTGACTTTACTTGTTTTGGAAACGTCAATTCAGTACAATTTCAACCATGTATCGCTTCACACCAAAAGAACGCGCTGAAATAGTTACTTCGTACATTGAAAATAGTCGTTCAGTTGTGTTAACTCAACGAGCATATCGTCGAAAATATCTTGGCAAACAGGCACCATCTGACAACACTATTCGTCGTTTGGTGTCGAATTTTTGTGACCACGGGACAGTGAAAGATCGCGAACAACCCGTTCATCAACGACCAAGACGTTCAAATGAACTGATTGAAGCTGTCAGAGAGAGCGTTGCCCAAAACCCAAAAGTTTCATATCGTCACCGCGCTCAGCATCTCGGCATCAGTGGAACCACTCTACGGCGCATTTTGAAAGATGATTTGCATTTGTTTCCGTACAAAATGCAATTAACACAAAGAATATTGCCTACAGATCATCCACGTCGCTTGGAATATGGACAAACAATCGCTCGAATAGTTGATACTGAACCTGATTTTTGGAAGCGAATTTTAATGACCGACGAGGCACATTTCAAACTTTCTGGAGGCGTTAATAAGCAAAATTGCCGCATTTGGGGAACGCAGAATCCACACGAGATCCATGAAACGCCATTGCATGACCAAAAAGTTACTGTTTGGGCCGGCGTTTGCGCCAAAACCATCATTGGTCCTTATTTTTTCAAAGAGAACCAAACGATCGATGGAAACCGATATCGGTGGATGTTGGCTCACTATGTCTGCCCACAAATGCGTGAAAAAGGTCTTGAAGATTACTGGTTTCAACAAGATGGTGCGACCTGCCACACTGCGAATCAAACAATCCAGTTTCTGCAACGAAAATTCCCTGGACGTCTGATGTCAAAAAGAGGCGACATTGAATGGCCACCCAGATCTCCAGATTTGACCCCTCCAGACTTCTTTTTGTGGGGTTATTTGAAAAGTAAAGTGTACGCCAGCAAGCCGCAGACCATTGAAGAGCTTAAGGAAAATATTCGTGCCGAAATCATTGCTATACCACCCGAGATGCTCGAAAAGGTAATGGAAAACGCCGCAAAAAGGGCATATTTTGCTGTGAACAATAAGGGCGGCCACTTGATTGATGTTGTGTTCAAAAACTAGTCTAAATAAATTGTAAAGGACCAAACTAAATAAAAATACCTCATTTACAGAAATCGGTTGTTTTTTTTTCAAGTTATTCAATGTTTACATGCCGACATAAGAAATGGCGCACCCTGTATAATGATAGCTATGTATATTAAATAAATGAAAATGACAATATCAAATCTAAAAAACGTATACAAGGTAATGTAGCTATCTGGGTAAGAAATTAATGTAGTGTACGAAAAACTATACATCAGAAATGTTTTTTCAAAATAATCAATAGTTTGGATAAATATTTGCAAAATAATTTCGAATTTCATAGAAATATTAATAATATTGAAATATTTAACTTTTTTTAACGGTTTTAAATATCGAAAATTGCAAAAATATTACCAACTTTTGAAATTTTATATTGATCTGTTCAATTTACGAAGATTTTTCGTATTTTTTGAATACTTCTCAAATTTTCTAGATTTCTTTCAAAAATAAAAAAATATCTTGTATGTTCCAGAGAAATATGATAAAAAATGTATTCAATCTAATTGTTAAAAGTTTCCCAATAATGTACGGGTTTTTGGAATTTATTAGAAATATTGACTATTGTCTTTTTTATAACTTCCATGTCTTTTTGATTTTTCAATATTTTTAATATTTTTTACTTATACTTTTTGTACTTATACCATTTAAAGGATTATCTGTCATTATATTATATGGGTTTCTATAAAGATTTCTAAAATTCGATGCTCTAGAAATCAAACTTCTATAAAACAGCTAGTAAACTAGTAAGCTAGAAAAAGAGTAAACTACTGAAATTGCAAAATAGTAAGATAGTAAACAAGTTAAAAAGAAAAATATTAGTAAACTGGTAAGCTAGTAAACTAATAAGCTAGTTTATTAAAAAATAGTAAGTTAGTAAACTAGTAAATTCGTTAACAGATAAATTAGTAAACTAGTAAATTGGTGAGCAACTAAACTAGTAAACTTATTTTTCACTTTTTTGTTACATAATATACGAAACTCTGGAGGATTTACAAGTTTTTTATAGATTACTTTTATTTGTGTGGATTGCTACAAAGATTTAAAAAACACGATACTTTGGAATGAGAATTTTGACCTATTCTCAGTAATTTCAAAAATTAATGATAAATTCACATTCATGTAGATTTTTCACGTCTCATATCGTTGTTCTTTTTTCGTATTTTGAAAATTTTTAAAAGATTTGTTGCGTTTTCTAGAAATTTTAGAAATTCACAGTATATTCAGAACTTGGTGCTCTAGAATTCCAAAATTTATAGATCGTACAGGCATTCGTCAAGATTTTTCGAAAAACAGTTATTTTGTAGAATTCAATTGATTTTTTTATTCTTTCACAGTTTGCATGAATCGAAAGATTTTTGATACTTTTTTATGGATTTTATGTGGATTTCTAGAATTTTCGTAGATTTCTATATCTCTTGATTATTCACTGGGTTGCAACAATTTTTATAATTCCTTTTTTTATAAGTATTCATTTTTTTTTTTTCAATTTTACGTCATTTATTTCTTGAAGTTGTACTTTTTCATCAGTTTTCCTGAAAAAAATCATCGAATTCAGATCTATGTATTATCAGTAATTACAAGAATTAATGATAAATACACATTCATATAGATTTTTCAGATTTTATAATATCGTTATCCTTTTTTCGTATTTTTGAAATATTAAAAGATTTTGTTGCGTTTTCTGAAATTTTTATGAATCTATAGTATATTTAGAATTTGATGCTCTAGAACCCAAAATTAATAGATCGTAGAGGCATTTGTCGAGATTTTTCAGAAAACAGTTCTCTCATAGAATTCGATTAATTTAATTATTCTTATGGAGTTTGTACGAATCAAAAGATTTTTGATACTTTTATATGGATTTTATCTAGATTTCTAGAAATTGATGATCAAAGATTCGAAGTTATGTATATTTTTATCATTTTCGTAGATTTTAATTTTTCTTGATTACTCACTGGGTTGCAACTATTTTTCTCATTTATATTTTCTACGTAATCCTACGTTTTGATAATTTTTACTTTTTTATTTCATATAATATATACTACTAACGTTTTCATGAATTTTTTCGTAACTTTAATTTTTATTGTTTATCGATGTAGCCTTTTTCATTTTTACATGAAACATTGATTGATTTTATCAATTTTATCAATTTTACATTATATATTACATTCAATATATTATGTATTATACATTAAATATCATTTAGTTCATATGTTAGATTATTAATGAATCGTTTTTAACGACTATGTAAGTACTAGTAAATATACTATAATAAATTCATACTCAGTGTCAGAAAATATACACTGAATAGATTTACTCTGTGTGGGTCTTCTGCTCCAACATCCATGATAATTTTCCTAAAAACTTTCTAAAATTTCTCGTATAACCACTAGAGACGGGTTTTCAAATAACAGTAATATCAGACTCGTTGCTGAATGTAGTGTTTTCTTGAAAAAAGCGAAAAATGCGCTTTTTTGGAGGAAAAAAAGAAAGAGCCGGGTCAGGGCAAAAGAGGCGCCAGGGCGTTCTGCCGGGGTCAACTAACCTTTTCATTAGCTAACCTCTACCGTGCCGACATCGCGATCTATAAAGCCCACAACATTGACGCAAACAGTGATCCCTTACAAATCCTAAACAACCCAGCGTATAATTATTAATGTGCCGAGAATATATGAGCCTTGCAATTAGCTGGCGCCAGACCATTTCTAGACTCGGAGACACCTACGTTGTAATTATTGTAACGCGCAAATTTTCGTACACTAATATTCCACCCCACTTCCTCCCCTTTTTTTTGTTTTTTTTTGCTTTGATAACAAACAATAGTAACAACACTGGTTTGGTCCAGATATTGTTTTTCTATTGTGGAATCTCTATTTTATAGAATTATAACATGTTAGAAAAGGTATTTTTATAAATTATGGGATGTGGGAATTTATTTTATTTCTTTTGATGATATTTTTGTAAATTTTAATTCCACTCTAATGAACTTGTCGAAAATATAATCTATTAATTTTGAAGGTCACGAATCATCAGATGTATTGCTTTTATGCAGGTAAAGTCGGAATAATAATAAAATAAATTCTTTATGGAATAAGCTTCAGATTCGTGTATTTCGGGAAAAGTCATTTTTCCCTCGGCTTTTTTTCCATCCTCAATCTTGTTTACGTTTTTAAGCATGAGAAACGTTTAACGCGATCGTAACTTGGCGAAGTGCTTGAGTTTTTCTCGCGTTTGCGATGGAAAAAAGTGGTTATGGATTCTTTTTGCGGTATTATAACGTGGGAATAGTCGGGAAGTTGCGACTTTGTAGCAAACACGCCCTCAAGCATCACCGCAATGCTCTAATGACTTTAATTACTGCTGTAGTTGCGCTTTTTTCAACCTGACCTCGCTCAGAGTTACAACTTTTGTGGTTAATAGATGCAGCGGAATCGTAATTTGAGACTTTGGGTACTGAGTAAACATTAAATCTTTTCTTTCAACAAATGAGTTTCTTGAGAATGGGAATTTACGTCCCTTGTTTTCGTAACAATGATTCTTGAATGATTTATGACGTTTTTTCTTGGGATTTATAGAAAATTTAGGGAATCGACAGAATTTCTCTGATTTTCCCAATTTTCAATAATTTTTCTTTATTTCACGATTTATGAATTCAGAATTTTGCGAAATTCTCTCAAAATAAATTTTACTAGTATCTCCAGAATTCTTGGAAATCTAACAATTTTTCGTCTGATTTTTCGTAAATTTTCTTCGTTCTATATTTTCTCACTAAATTTTCTTCAAAATGCCCATTTTTCATTTTTTCATTCATTCCTCGTGAATTCCATTCTGCAGTATTCTCCAGGTGTCTTCATTTTTTTTCTTCTTCAGATCGAACTTTGACCCTCAAAAAAAAAGTTTATACAGTCTTGAAACGTTTAGCTGTTTGGAAAAAAGGAACTATAAAATATTCTGGAGGAGGGCTCGACGTCATAAACGAATTTTTATTAAATAATTAGATATTTGGGATAGCCTTAATAGTCGGTTAGCCCTCAAAAGCCCTTCACTTAGAGCATTCCGTAACAAGGCGTACGTGAGATTCCCACCAATATTTTTTTTTTCTTTACATTTTTTTAGTATCCAGGATTTATAACAGAATGGAAAAAAATCTTTGATTGGTTATTGCGAGATTGTATTTAAACAATTATCATATAATTGTTTAGGTCAATTTATATTAGTATCAAGTTGAGTATCAAGTCTTGAGGACTGAAAAAAAAGTGAATAGAGTTTATAACAACAACCCAAACAATATAAATTTAAAATTTTTCTTTCTAAACATAAGTATATGAGAATGAAACAGATTTTTTCTGTCTCAAATGCACTTTATTGAAAATATTACCAAAATATTTTGCAAAATGGATTTATTTCATAATATTATCGTTTTTTAAAATTACAAATCGTTGTTGTGGATAAGTTTTACCTTATTTTCAGTATTCAATACCTGATACTTAACCCAATTTTCATTTATCAACAATCATGATTTGAAAATAAGTGAAATGATTAAAATTTGTAATAATAAACTGACGAATTTTTTCCTCGCTGCCAAAGATTCTCGACGCTTAAAAAAATGTGGCAAAAAAAATATAAAAATTTGCAATCATGATAATAATAACATCAATTTTATAATAAAATGATAAATATGAATTTCAAATTATACTTTAAATTTGACCTATGAATTGTTCTATAATAATAATAATAATAATAATAATAATAATAATAATAATAATAATAATAATAATAATAATAATAATAATAATAATAATAATAATAATAATAATAATGATGACAACAATTATTATTATTATTATTATTATTATTATTATTATTATTATTATTATTATTATTATTATTATTATTATTATTATTATTATTATTACTATTATTATTATTATTAAATTTAAATTTGTCTATTTTAGGGATATAATGTTGGAAACACTCTCATTTGAAATATTACCAAAATTTCGTTCAAAATAAATTTTTGCTCTAATTGTTTTGAATTAATACAAGTATTGTTACGTACTTTACGTCAGTATTCGATACTTGATAATTATTTTAGTATTTCTTCACCTCAGATTCGAATATGATAGTTGGTTTAGCTTTGAAATTTTGCGATAATAAAATTATGAATTTTTTTTATACTGTCAGAAATACTCGATCCTCGAAAAATGTAGGGAAACAAAATTATAAATATGAAACTGAACAGTTTTCAAATCTTGATAACATTCATATTATATATTTAAACAAATATTTTCAATACCAGTGAAAAATTAAAAAAAAAAAAAAGATTTCAGTCCAAGATTATTTTTTAGAACCATATAAAATTTGAAAATATAAATGTACACTATAAGATTTTGAATATAAAAATTTGAAAATATAAAAACTCTATGAGATAAAAATTTTTAAACATAAAATTTTACAACAAATTAAAAAATTTCTGGCATTTTGATAATATTTCAAAGACCTTGTAAAAATGAATTTAAACAACTTTGTTTCCATTTTTGGTCATTTAATGATCATTTTTTGTTTACACAAGATCATTTTCCGTTATCCCCGGAACTTTTCCGCTTGATTTTGATTAAACATTTTTCGTTCAAAACTCGTTCCACGTATATGTAAAAAAATGCTTTCAAGCACTAATCAAAAGTCACGCTTTGAAATCAGAATGATCTAGGTCTCCACGGGAAAACTTAGAATAAAACGTCGACTAGAAAATTCTCTTTGCTCGCCGAGCAGTATTTAGCACAGTTTTGAAATATTAATTTTCATCTGGACCTGCAATTGGGAGGAGAAGAAGTTGTGAATTTCCTGAAATATTTTAAGACAGGTGAAAGTTAAAAAATTCATTGTTTTTTTGTAGGAATAAATTATAAAGTATTTTAGTTATAAGAAGTTCACATTTTTTTTGTCGATCAGTAAAAAATGTACCTTCAGATTACATTTTCTCAGAAAACAGGATAAATCGAACCTCAAACTAAATTTATGAATTTTTCATGACTTTTCATGACTAATGAATCTTTTTTCTTCATTTATGAACTTTTTCATGTTCATGAATGCGGTGAAAAAAATTTTCCAATGTCATGAAGAATTTTTAATATTTATAAACATTCCCAAGTAACAACTACAAAAACGAAAAAAAGTTTTCTGGTGGTGAAAATTCGCAGTGATATTTTATAGAATATTATAAAGGTTTAAAATATTTATTTAATAATAATACAAAATATATCGATCTTGAGATTCTTAGGGACTTTGAGATCTGTTGTGACTGAATTCCGTAAACTCTAAGGTGATAAAAATCGAGTTGATATTCCAATTCCAAAGCTACTCGATTTACCCCGTAAGCAAAAACCGTTAGCAGTGAAAAAACGTCACAGAAGATCGATTAGGTCGATAATGGCGTCATAATTGAATGGCCACTCTGTCGGCACTTGGAACTCGACGTGCCCGCAGGTACTGTCCCTTGGGTTCTTTTTCGAGCTTTTACTTTCGTCGCTTGTTCATCCGTACACCCAACCCTTCGTGATTAATTACCGACCAACACCTTCCACAAAACACTCGTACAATATTGCCTCTTTCTATTTCTCCCCACTTTTTGCAATGACAAGATGAAAATTTCATTCCAACGAATTGGTATTAACTATTTTTATTGACATTCTGAATTATATTTTGCTTTTCAAAGTCATTTTTTTTGTGATGGATGCAGACCCTTGCATAGAAACCTGTATTTGGGGGGGGGGGGGGTTTCAACTTTTATGTTGTACTTGTAGAATAACATGCAATTGAAATTGATTTGGTTTGACAATACATGGTCAATTCATAGTGATGTAGATAATAAATGTAGATTAATGAAGTAAATAAATAAATTATTTAATCAATAAATAAGCAAATATATAAGGCAATATCAAAATATCATTTGCTTTCAACAACTTCTATTTTATATATTGAATCTTTGTTATGTTTTCAACAAATTTAACACAAGCAACTCAATAATTACAAATACACTATTGCGAAAAACACGTTTATTATTTCTTTTTCACATTTAGATGTATAACGAATGCATGATGAATAAGAAAAGAAACACTTTTTATCACTACACTATACACATATTTTATGATTAATTTTAAAGGGTTATTCACCTTTTTTTAGGACGTTTTGGATTATTTTTTAATGTATGTAGCACATAATTTTATTACACGGAAGTTATATTATTGTGATAAATATTGTCAACTTTAATATACACACATTATTTGATAAAAAAATACTATTAAATGGTGGAATTATGGCCTTTTCCCAACTTTTTTTTTTTAGGATTGCAGTGACTGCAATGCAAATACAATAAGTCAACTTAAATTATATTATAATCAACATTAGGTCGATCATCAAAGGAGCCAAATCAGCATTCAAGGGCAAGAACAACAATAAAATTTTTCCAAGCTTTCGGTCTATTTATTCGACCCTCTTCAGGAACTACAACATTTTTTTCAATTAAATATTAAACAATTTTTTTAACAATCAATTAGTTACTTACTATTTACATCTTGTCAAATTTACAATCAGCCATACTTCTTCATTAATTACATTATTAAGAGGTTTCTATGTCAATTTTTCTTTCTTCACAGTACTTAACCAACATTTTCGTACTTTAGTCAATATCAATTTTTAATAGATCTTTTCACGTCCGTATGACAACTCAATATGAAGAGTTCTATAAAGTCGCGTCTATTTATAGGAAACGAATTGATAAGATTACACCACGTCATCAAGAAATGTGTCATAAACTGAAATTGAAAATTTTGTGTCCTCTTGTCTATTAATTGTATTCCTTGTTCTTTTTATAAAAATCGTTTATAACATATATCTCTTTTTAAAATCACTCTCTCTATACAAAATTTCAACATCATTCCAATCGAAATCATGATCATTTCTAATTCTATCCTCTGTTAAAACTGAATGGTTACCTGTTAATTTTTTTATATCGTTTTCGTGTTCTTTAACTCTAGTCTTTAAACATCTCTTAGTCTGTCCCACGTATTTACAATTACAATCCTTACAATTAATCCTATATACAACATTTTGTTAATCCATTTTATTCACTTTATCCTTGACTCTCTTTATAATCATATTGTTCAGTTTATTAGCACTTACATAAATGATATTAAAATCTTCTTTCCTAAATATCCTCTCAATAGTCCTTTGTCTTTTCCCAATATACGGTACAACTACAAAATTCTTTCAACTTTTCTTATCATCATTATCTTTTTCCAATCTTAAAAATTTCAGTTTTTCTATTCTTCTCTTTATATTTTGGTTCATAAATTTAATAGGATAATTATTAATTAGAAGTATCCTTTTTATCTCTTCAATATTAATATCATGAAACTTTCTATCTGATAACTTTATAACTTTATCGACCAACCCAAAAACTATTGCTCTCTTTTGTTGCATAGGATTATTTGAGTAAAAATTCATAAACTTCTCTGAAGAAGTAGGTTTCCTAAACCAATCGAACACCAGTCCTTCACCTTCCCTTATAATTTTTAACTCCAAAAAATTCATCACCCCATTGATTTCTATTTCATTTTTAAATTGTAATCTATCATCATATGAATTTAATCTTTTCAAAGTCTGATCAATATTATCCCTCCTTGTAATTATAAATAAATCATCAACAAATTTTTTTGAAAAAATCGGTTTAAGATCCAACTTCCCCAACACCTCAAACTCCAAATCCAAGTCCCATGTGTTTGTTTAGAAATTTCCCCCCCAAACGTGAAAAAAGTCAAATCCAATAACGTCATCACACTATCAACAAACTCTTCACATGGAATCTTTACATGTGGTTCTATGAACTCATATTTTTTCTCTATATTAAAGAAAAAAAAAAAATTTTTAAGTTCGATTCATGACACATTTCTTGATGACGTGGTGTAACCTTATCAATTCGTTTCCTATAAATAGACGCGACTTTATAGAACTCTTCATATTGAGTTGTCATACGGACGTGAAAAGATCTATTAAAAATTGATATTGACTAAAGTACGAAAATGTTGGTTAAGTACTGTGAAGAAAGTAAAAATTGACATAGAAACCTCTTAATAATGTAATCAATGAAGAAGTATGGCTGATTGTAAAGTTGACAAGATGTAAATAGTAAGTAACTAATTGATTGTTAAAAAAATTGTTTAAGATATGACTGGAAAAATGTTGTAGTTCCTGAAGAGCGTCGAATGAATAGACCGAAAGCTTGGAAACATTTATTATTGTTATTGCCCTTAAATGCTGATTTGGCCTCTTTGATGATCGACTTATTATTGATTATGGACTTATAATAGAGCGTTTGTACAAACATGAATAAATAATATTATCCAAAAAAGTTACATTTTATAGTGTAACGATACCGTAACGCGTTACATTAAATAACAAGTAACGATAACAAGAACCAGTTCTTTTTTTTTCGGGAACGAGTAACGAGAATCGTGTTATTTATTTCATATCTCTCTTATCAAGATTTTAGAATGATCTGTTACTTTTCAGGGAATTTTTTGAAACTCAGATGTAAGTAATTTTTGAAATTCCCTATTTTCAGATAAAAATTTTATAATTTTATAATTTTTGATGCAACAGAGTGCTATCTTAGTAATTTATGTACAAATATCGACAAAGAGTATGATGCTTTTTCAATTTTTATAAAAATTTTCACTATTCTAGCAATATATTTTAGAAATCTGCATAATACTACATGAAAATACTCGAAACTTTAGTTTTCAAAATTTATAGCAGGATCCCTGAAATCTATAGATTATGCTAGATAACCTTACGTAATTTTATAAATAGAGAAAAAAAATTAAATACGGAAAATACTAAATATTATTTACCTCCATTTAAAAAGCTTATAGATTCTTCGGAAATTTATGTTATTCCAGAAATCAAGAAACTCCAATTTCTCGAGCATTGAATTCTAATAATACATGTGTATGGAAAACCATAAAAATACTAGAACAAAGTTCATTTTTCAAAAATCTGTTTAAAATTCAAAAAATATTGAGGACACTCTAAATCTATAAAGGAACAGTTTTCTCCAAAATCGATTAAAAAACTGCAAATATTTCGAACTGTTAATTCTAGGGAATCTAATTCTTGAAATTCTAAGAGATATCTTTGAAAAAGCTTTGAAATTTTCCAACATTGTATAGATACTAGGAAATACAGAAAGAAAATACATGTATAGAAAAATACAAGTATATCTGTGGAATATTAAAAATCTATGCAACTTTCAAAACTAGAGCATTGAATTCCAAAAATTTATACAGAAATGAACAAGAAAACTAAACAATCCTCTAAATCGTAGGAAAAATGACGAAATAAGAAGGATACTGAAAGTAATATGAATCTACTGCAACACCTGTTTTCTGAAAAATTCTTTTGGAACATAAAAAATTTATTGAACTTCACATTTTAGAGCTCGAAGTTTTCAAAATCCATGTATCAAAACTTATGTCGAAATGCTTGAAGTATATAAAAATACTAGAAAATCCTGTAACATTTCATAGATCTCGAAAAATACGAATAGTGTCAGAAATGCTGAACAATCCTTTTGGTATACATTTGGTATACAGAATGTTCTTCATCGAAGTCACTGAAGTTTGGTTTAGTTTATAGTCAAAATGATTTCGAAATTCCAAACAATTTTTCATTTTTATCATATACTTGCATTTGATTATCCATTTAGTAGATTCTGATAGATTTTGTGTAAAAAGATTTCAAGATTAACAATAATTCAACGGTAATCCTCTTAAACACGTTTTTTTAGCTCAGTTTCTAGAAACTTCAAATTACATTGAAGAGGTCTCGTTCACGGTGCAGTGATAGCATTTGTTCGTTGTTGGAACAAGAGGTTACAAAAAGGATAGAAAAGACGGTTCGCATATTTTTCCACCCCACTATCGAAAGGATTAGGATCATTGCCCTTCATCTCCGCTGCAACCCCGAACATTCCTAGTTTCCGCCATCTGTTTTCGGGTAAACAGACGCGGTCCCAGTTTCATTACTGTTTTCGCCTCGGGACGAAATTTCATTCGACCGTGCAAAACCGTCGATTCCCAAACCACGTGCCGTGATCTTCGTAACAATGTTACGTAATATGAACAAAAGTTGGTGTTATGTATTAGTGTACATCTCAATTATGCTTAGGAGTCTGATTTTTCTAATAAATTGATTTTAATCATTCCTTTAGTTGATCATTTGTATTTTAAGGAAGTAACTTGTGTCTGTGGAAGTTGGAAATTGGAAATTGAGATTCGAGAAAAATGTAATTTTATTTTAGAGTTGTAGGAATTTTCATTATAAATTTTACAAAGGTTTTGTTGGAAACAAGTTTGCTTAGGATTGTTTAGTTTGTTAAGAGATTTATATTTCAGGAAAAATGTAATTAAAAAAAAAAATAAAAAGTATCTTTGAAAGTTCGAGTGGAGTTTCATTATGAGAAATATGAGGTGATCTTTTTCAAGGCTAGAGAAAATTTTTAATCGATTTTTGAAGATATGATTTTGAACGAAAGTATTTCTCCATTTTCTAATCTGCAGAATTCCCTTGATTCGCAAAAAAATTTTTCTATTTTGTTCAGATATATTCTTGAGAGTTAGAAATTCTCGAAAATTCTCATAAACTTTGAAAATTCTCCTGGAATTCATCATATTACCATAAATGTATTGTTACATACAAATTGATAATGTTCCTTCAATTTTTGTAGGTTTATTCCATTTCTGTATTTTGCAACTTCTGATACTTCTTGGAATTCTATATGTTTCGGGATTCCTTAAAGTAATTTCAGAAAATTGTTGACTCTGGTATCTTGTAATGATTAGAAAATTTTCCTTCAATTTTGAATATTATCTTTTACTGAGATTTACTATGATTTATTACGTATTATTTCAAATTTTTTAACTGCATTTGCCAATTTTTAAAAATCGTAAACTCATAGAAACTTAATTGCGAATTTCTAAAGAGATGAAGTCCATATTATTTATGACATTATTATTTTACTCTGGAATTCTTTTTTTTAATTCCATTTCTTCATCAATCCACCAGTGAATAAATTTTATTCCAAGCAATTGACTTGAGTCTCTGGTTGTTAAAATTCTGAATTCCAACTTTCAGAAAAATGTTTTTTTCCTAATTAAGTAGCAATCATATTACATGATGAATTTTACGAAATTTCTGTTGGATATGAGTTTTTTTAGAATCAGTTAATTTTTTTGGAGTGTTAAATTTGGATAACTGAGAAAATTTCGAAAAGCTTATGGATTTTTTGGGAAGCCTGATGTGTATACTTTTAGTCGAAGATAATATAATAAAGTTACCTTATTCAGGATTCTAGAAAAATTGAATTTGAATTTGAAGCATACGGTTTCAGATAAAGTGTTTCCTAAAAACCTTTTTTTTTTGCAATGTTCATTACCTATTCGAGGAATTTCGTACATAATATGATGTTAAAAAGTTTTGAGGGAATTGAAAATTTTCGCAAAATCTGCTGTATTTTGATAATTTCTTTGGAGTCACTCATATTACAAAACAATGAGTGATTTTAAAAAAAGTATTATAATTCTCTAACTTCCCACGAATTATTAAATTTCTGAATTATTATTTATACATTCAAATTTGCTAAAGTTTCAAAATCATCTTGAAATTTCTTGGAATTTCACTCATTTTTTTAATTCATTTGATGAATATCATAATTTTCGAAAAATTTCATTATTTGCACCAATTGTAATAATAAATATTTCCTTTGATTTGGAGTATTTCATTTTTTTCTAAGAATTATTCAAATTTCTGGAACATTTTTCTAGAATTCTCTGAGTTTATCGATATTTCATTACGAAAATGAAAAAATGTGTTACTCTCTAAAATATTCCACTTCAAAATAACACGAGAATTTATTATCCAAGTTATTTGTTCCCCTTTCTTCAAATTTTTTTCAAAATCACCAATAACCAAATTATTTCCATACCAAAACTCTTTATTGTAATAAAAAAACATGCTAAGGTTATTCTTAGAATTCACAATATATTTTGTTGATCTCTAAGTTAATAAAAAACTTAGTTTTTTTTCGTAACAAATATGACAATCAATTGAATGCTACTTCCGTAAAAAAATTTTTTTCTTGACTTGATTGAATGTCTTGACAAAATTTTTTAATTCAATGAATTTACGGACATTCAATTAAAAATAAAAAATTTGTGTTACTCTCTTAAAATTCCACTCAAAAATGCCATGAAAATCCATTACACTAAACAATTTCCCAAACATACTCATCAAACTTTTTTTCTGAATCACCAAAGAAGTTAAAAACAAATTACTTCTCATCAAAAAACGTAGCCAAAAATGTTCTTTCGCTGAAGGATCCATCCTGATCCTCGCATACACAAAATCATCGCCCCCCGCAAAATTTCAACAAATTTTGTAAATCTTCAAGTTTGTACAACAATTTTCCTCTGCTAATTATTATGCACATCATTCAATTGTTTTTTCACTTGAAATTAAATTCTTTCCTGTAGCTGGTCAAACGTCTTTCAAATTCTTTCAAATTTCATAAATTGACAGACATTTGATAACAAATTTAAAATTGAGTAACCGCTCCAAAATTCCACTAAAAAATGACGTGAAAATCCACTACCTAAACCATCAATATCCCTATTCTTTAAATTTTCGAAAAACTACCAAACGCATAAAAAACAATCATTCCTTTTCAAAAAAACGTAGCCAAAGTGTCCTTTCGCTCAAAGATCTATCCTGATCCATTCTGATCCTCAAATACCCAAAATCATTGCACCCCTCAAAATTTTAACAAATTTCGTAAATATCCAAGTTTGTATAAAAAATTTTCTCAGCCACTAAATTATGCCAATCATTCGAATTTTCCTTCTCTTGAAACCAAGTTTTTTCTTGTAGGTAGTCAAACATCTTGAAAATTCTTTTAAATTCTATACTTCCACAGACATTTAATAACAAATTTAAAAAACTTCAGTTACCCCTCCAAAAAGGACGTAAAAATCCACTATATTAACCATCAGTATCCCATTCCTCAAAATTTTATATAGAAAAAATCCCTCCCATCCAAAAACGTCTTCTTCTCAAGGTCCCTTCCATCCTGATCCGAAATCAATCGCTCTCGCGAAACTTGGTAAAAAAGCTGCAATTCAGAAAGATTCGACGAGATTCGAGATTTGAATGGGATGCATAATGTATAAATCGTGGGGTGAGCGGGATAAAATAGAGCGGTGGTTGCCGTGGTTGAAATTGATCGGGGAGGAAGAGAAGAGGACCTCCACCATGTATACGCTTATACATGCATGACGCATGTATGGGCTGTATATATATATATATATATATATATATATACGATTGTATACACGGTGGCTAGCTATGGCACGAAAGGGAAGATTTCCGAGGGATGCTCGTGGAGGGTAGCCGGCAGCGCAAGCGCGCCTTCGGCGACGACACATCGATCCCTCCGGGAAGAGTTTACAAAATGGCCGTTGGCGGCCTTTCCAGTTCCACCACTTCGCCAATTAATCCCTTTTTTCATGTACGTGAAGCCCCTCGAAGGCCCGCACTTTCCATTTCTATAACCTATAACTTGGTGTATACGGGGTATACAATAAGTATACAGGGAGGTATTTACATGGCATGGGTATATCCATAGAAGGATAGTGAAAGTTTAAGGATGACTATGATAGTACTATCATTAAATTATATTATTGTACTTCTATTTGAATTGTACTAATGAAGCGATGAAAGGTTGGGGGTGTAATCATATTAGTTGTTTTTCCTTGGGGCCACGTCATTTTTTTTTTTTCTTTATTTATACTATAACTCGGCCAAAAACTTTCCGATTGGTATGATTTTTTTTCTTTTTATTGGTTGAGTAAATATCTAACAGAAGAAAATGCTAAACTTCAATTTTTGAATAAATGATTGTCCTTAGAATCGTGATTGTATAAAAAAATGCAGGATATTTTTGCAGTTTTGTTTCCCTTTTTTTTTTAACAAGTTAGTGAGAGAAACAGCATTTGGTAATAATCTCTATAAGCCAAAATTTTTTTATCATACAAAGAATCATCGAAGTTATTTTTATGCTCTATTTTCTAAAAGTTTGAAAGTTTCACCAAAAATGGTTGGATTAGGAAACTTTTTGCTGAAATCAACAAGATTCACTCTGAAAGCGAGAAAATTTTGGAGCTTAAGAAATTTCACGATTTCTTTGATTACACTGAGAGAAAAATAAAGTAATTGTTACAATACTGTTTATAGTTTTGTAGAATCACTCTGAACTATTGTACTTTTTGATACATATATAGCAGTTTTTGTCAAAATAATATTGTCAAATGATATTCCAGTAGTATGTATATTTTGTTTTGAAAATTCCTATACATGTTTCGTTTTCTACTCTAATTTTTAGTAATTTTTGCAATATCACATTGTAAATCCTATTGATCCAGATTTCTGAAAATGTCATACAGTTTTGCTAGTTTTTAGATATGTTTAGTTCTTTTTGCTTTATTTTTGTGTTCTTCCTGGTAAATCATATCATAATTTAAATAATATTAGCAAAAGCTGATAATAGACTGAAGATTTTACAATATTATATAAATTTCTGCGATGCATATACTCAAGCGTATAAAAAATTTTCTCTGTGTACGTAAAAAATATTATACGAAAGGAAAAACAAATGATAAAGAAACATATTTTGCTCGATGTTCCACTATACACAGATATTGAATTATGTGTACTAGTATGGTAAAAATTACAATTTATATAATATGGCAATTCGCATTCATTTCGAAATCATCTAGTAATAACCAGCATACATATTTTATTTTGTACGATTTTTACTATACAATATTGTAACAAGTAAAATGAAAATGACAAAAGTTGCAATAATATTGTAAAACCTACAATTATACAGTAAAATCTACAATAATATTGTAAAACTCACAATATTACTGTACTTTTTACAATATACTTGTATTTTTACCATATTCTATATATATCAGAAAGAACTAGAATTTTTTTCAATGTGTCGTGAATATAAATAAAAAAAACCTAAAAATTGTAGCGTTACATCAATTTATCTATCGTTCATTTTTTCTATCAAAGAAGATAAATGAATAACATGAAGTATTAATTTCTGTCAGCAAAAATTTGCTGTTTGGATACTACGATTTTTTGAAATCAGAGTGCTATTTTTGCAGGTACTTTCATCCTTTATTTTCTTGAAATTACTTATATGACTTTACAAATAATAATCCGATCACAGAAATTCAATTGAAATTCATCAGTAAAGATTTACTTTCAAAGAGCACAATTTTTACAGCTCAATAATTTTTCGAAGCCTTCTTGATTATCGTTCAAAGAAATCGAAAATTCCTTGACTGAAAAATTTCGATCATTATTGCGTAAGTTTTTTCATGAATTTTTTGTAGAAAAATATTTTGTTAAATGTAAACATAGACCAATGAATTTAAAAACCGATAAACTTGATTTTAATGAAATTCATCCAACTTTTTTATTGAACAATAATTTGGGTTGTACCGTTTCTTCAACAATATCATGCTGCATATTAAGAAATATAATCACACACAAAAATTTCAATACATCTACTATACTAATTAACTTTGAACGCAAATGTTTTTTAAAGGAAGGAATAAAAAACTCAAATATGTAGTATGAAGACTCATGGAATTTTTAATTTTTCTTCTTCACGATAATAAAAGAAAGTACGAAGATTTTTTGAGATGAAAATTCTTCTTTTTCGGAAGTACATTCTCACTCATGCAGTTCAGCAAAAACTTTCATGATTGAACTATTTTTGGTAAAATTATTTATTTTCAAGAAAATGGAGTATGAAACTAACTGCATCATTGACAAATTTTGGCTGATGAAAATGATTGTTGCTGTTTAAATTAACTTGATTACAAAAACCAATAACCAACAAATAACTTACTAAATGATAATAAAAAAATATAACTAGAAACTGAAAAATAAAAAACTAAATGATAATAAGAAACTAATCACTAACTAAGAATATGTAATGTTGGAGTTTGAAATGATTAATTTTTCTAATTTTTTCATACAATTTATGATTGAAAGAAAATTTCGTTTAAAAAAATGTAGTTTAGGATTTTCTCTTCTTATAATAAAACTCTAGCTCCATAATGACAAAATTATTACAATTCGACAATTTTCGGTCAAGTTATAGAATTATAAATTAAAAATTATCATATGTCAGTTAAGGAAAATCAACCTTCACATATTTCTAGAAATCTCAACAAATGAACAAACAAAATACTAGCAAAATGAAAAAAAAAAACCTGTCTCATCGATTTCGATAGCTATAAAAAAATATCCTACTCAAAAAAAGTAACCCTGATCACCCCAACTATTTGAAATAAAACGACTCCATATCATAATACACTAAAAAAAAACCTTGTACTTTCTGCGATATATATTGTACTTTTTATAATAATATTGCGATTTTTACAATATCATTGTATTTCTTGCAATGTTATTGTAAAAACTGCAATATTTATTTTGCTCATTACAATATTGTACAGTAAAACCGCTATTAATGTACAAATTACAATATGTATGCCAGTTCTTACCATATAATTTTGGAAAATTCAAAATCTTAAAATACAAATTTTACTATACAAACTGTAATTTTTACCATACAAAATAAACTACAGTATGTTTTTCCAGCTTTTTCGAAAACTGTATCATCTTACAACATGATGCACTAGAAACCTAGAAAGTATACAAAAATATTGCAAAAAGAACCTCAACAGATCTGTTTACTGAAAAAACTGTATGGAATTTTCAAAAATGTGGAAGAATAGAAATTACAATATGGTATTGCAAAAAGTACAAGAAGTATAGTAGAAAACGAATCATACATCTATAACTGCAATATCATTTGCCAATATTTACAATATGAATTACAAAAATTGCTACATTATCTAGCAAAAATTACAATATGTTAGAGTGATTCTCATGTACTATACAATATTGTAATAATTACTATATTTTTTCTCAGGGTAATTGCGCAAATGAATTGCATACTAATTGGAGAATTTTATAAAAACCCCCTCAAGAGCATTGTCACAAATGACATTCAATGACAGTCATCATCTAAATTCAAATATGACTCATAAAAAAAATTCTTTACCTTTGCTCTCTCTCTGGTGAAGCAACAGATTGCTTGAAATTCAAATTCCTCGTACCAATCGAAAACTCTTCTCCCAAGCCTGGAAGAAATAAAGAAAGAAAAGAGAAAAAAATGCGGTTTATTCGAAAAATTTCCTCGGAGCAGGAGAAATAAAATGCATGGTCGGTGCAATCTATTACCATCGCTCGCGGATCACAAATGGAGAGTACGGCCGCGCACATGCATACATCCCGGGTATGTAAAAGAAATGTGGGCGAACTAGAGTTCCTGACGACAGCCCGGGGCACCTACGCCGAGATCATCCGCGCCGTAATCGGGAGTGTACATCACGTATCGCGTACCCCATCGGAATCTTCGCCAGATGAAGGTAGCTAATCATAATAACGTGCCCGTACCCCAGTACTCAAGTGCTGCCGTGATTATGCGGACGTTATAAATTTTCGTTTCTACCCTTTCCCCCCCTGCGGGCTGCGTATGCAAATCCACGGCAAAAATTGCGAGCTGCAAAAAAAATGCGCATTGATGCTCGTGCTTTCGAACACCGCGATATCTCCATTCGAATTCGTACTTGGGGGCTGGGATTTTTCGGCTGATGCGTGATCTTGGGTTGGGATATTTAGTGGGAATTCCAATGTTGGGAATATACCCCTTCTCCCCCAAAAAAGGGGGCTATAATACTCATTTACTCTACACTTTTGAAAAAGGGAGATTGTTTTGACTTTCAACAACTTGTGAAATGTTTTTTTGATATGTGTAACTGAATGTTTTTGAGTCTTTTTGCAATTTGGGTTATATTAGAAGTTTGAAGTGTGGACTTTGTCTGAAGACGATAGTTACATTTATATTCATTTAGAAACTTTGAATTATATTTCTATAAACGCAATGTACATTATGCGGGAATTTAGAGATTTTTTTCAACCTTGAAAAACTGTTATTCAACTACAGAGTTTATTCTGTATATATGTACTTTGGTTCAACTTGCTGGACTTTGTCGTTATAAAAACATAGATAATCCTAGAAAATTGTATTTGTACTGAAAAATACGTTGAATGGTAAGGTACAAAAAGTCTATATAATACTACAAAACTAATTCAGAATCTATAGATATAGAAACTTTTTCATATTGTATGAACACTGAAAAAATACAACGAATACTGAAAGTATCGACTAGAAATTTATGATATACTAGAAATCTATAAAGATAATGGTTTTGAATATTCTTGTAAAATACTAATAAGTATCTATAAAACTTTCAATTCAGGAGCATCGATATCTATGAATTCTTGTAGCAATCAAATTAAAAAACTTGAAAATTTCACAAAATTGAAATAAAAATATAGAACACGAAAAAAACTATAGTATTATCAATCTAGAAAATACTGTTACTCTATGTAGCCATAATTCTTACAAAAATATATTTCATTACTATAATTATATACCTATCTATTAAATATTGTGTTTAGTATATATATTTTTATTACGTCTATGCATTATATATCTACGATATATTTTATGTATTTATAGGAATCCATAAAAATACCATAAATCTTCTACATTGTAAGAATATTGGAAAATTTAAAAAAAAATACTAAAACCACTACAAATTAACTAAAGCACTGTTTTCTGAAAACTCATAAAAATAAAGAAAATCCAATGAACGTCAGATTCCAGAACAGCAAATTCTACAATTCTATCAAGCAACTCAAAAAAACACTATGAATCTAAAAAAATAGTAGAAAATCTTACCAAATTTAATAAATACTAAAAAATACTGACAGTCTGTAAAGTACGAAAAATTCAATTTTATAGGCACAACTTTTGAAAACATGTATTACTTTGTAAATTTTAGTATAATTACTACAATTAACAGGAACTTTGAATCTCACAGCATCGAATTTTAAAAATCTATATGGAATTTTTTTATAATATCAAAAAATCTGTCAAACGGTATACATACTCAAAAAATAAAATGATGAATTCACTAGTCATTGATGTTTATATAGGTACTGAAAACATAAAAAGTACTAAAAAAATTAGAAATTTTTGATATACTGTTTTTCAAAAGTTTCAATGAAACACCGAAAATCTATAAATTTTCCATTCTTCAACATCGAGTTCCAGAACACTAAATATAAATCTATTGGAATACTGGAAATCTGTAATCAAAAAATACAAGAAAAAACTATGAAATCATAAAAATACTAGACAGTACAAAAAACTTAGGTGCACCAGTAGGTCATGAAATCCAGTGCATATTTTTCAAAAAATATCTGAAGTTATTAAAAACTTGTAAAACATTGAATCTTACAACATCGATTTATAAAAATCCATGTGGAAATGTAAAAAAATACCATAAAGTCACATTTACTATATATTTACTGTAAAAATACGAAAAATACTGAATGTAGTAGACATCTACTGAATTCTAGAAATCCATAGAGAAACCTTAAAATTTATTTTGAATATCAAACATCTGAGATATTTTCAATCCCAGAGCATGAAATTACAGAAAACTATATTGTAATCCATGATAATACCAGTAATCTATAAAAATAAGAGAAAATCCAACAAAGTTTTACGTATTTTGAAATATATCAAAAATAATTAAATGCGGTTTCAAAATAATTATTCCAGTACGAAAAAGCTCGTTTTAGGAGTAATTTTGAACCTTCCACTTGTTTTAGCATTACCTGTCAATCTACAATCATTCCAAAAAAAAATTATAAAAAAAAATTTTGAGGAATTATGAAGGCGAAATTCTTCATCATAGTTACTGAAAAAGGTCTTAAAAACCTTCAATAACTCCAGGAAATTCCTTGATCCTTAATTCATAAATCATATCAAATTTTTTGCTCGCAAAAACGCTCAAAGATGAGTTCAAATTGTCTCTAGGTCATATAAAGAACAATAAAAATGATAAAATTTTCTTTGTGCTCTTAGAAAATACCATATCCAATAAAAATTTCTGAAATCTCCACAAGTTTGCTAAAATTTTAGCCAACCTTTGAGAGTTTCTCAAAGTCTCACAGATTTTTTGGCAGGGATTGAAAATCCCATTTATTTCGTAAAGAACGGAGTACTTGAAACTGAAGATTTCCAGTGTTTCATTTAATCATTTGAAAATCACAATTCAATATCTTCTTAAAAAATCGTTTCAAATACTTTCAACACCTCCAGAAATTGTCAAAATTTTTCCCCCAACTTTCTACTATAGTCAACAACTTCGATTCTCCCAAATCCTTAGTTCACAAATCAAAACACATTTTATTGCAAGAAAAAACCTTTATAAGTGATTTCAATTCCCTTTTAAGGATGAAAACTCAAGTATACAAAAAATTCTATGAAATTTGATGTATACAAATACTATATCTTCAAAAAATTACTGAGATCTCCACAAATTTGCTAAGATATTAGTCGATTTTTGAGAGTTTCTCAGAATCTCACAGATTTTTTGGCAGATTTTTTTAAAATTACATTTATTTCGTAAAAAATGAAGTATTTGAAACTTAATACATATTTCCAGCGTTTCATTCATTCATTTGAAAAGCCCAATTTTTCATTTTCTTGAAAAATCGTTTCAAAAACTGTCAAAAACTCCAGAACATGTCACAAATTTTTTCTCAACTTGCTACTATGGTCAAAAATTTAAATACTCCCAAATCTTAAGTTCACACATCACACAACATTTTTTTGCATGAAAAAATCTTCAGAAGTGATTTAAATTCCCTTTCAAGGATAAAAATTCAAGTATACATGAAATTCTATGAAATTTCATGTATAAAAAAACTACATCTTTGAAGAATTTCTAAGATCTCCATAAGCTTCCTGAAATTTCATCCAATCTTTGAGAGTTTCTTAGAATCTCACAGATTTTTGGCAGGGATTAAAAATTACATTTATTTCGTAAAAAATGAAGTACTTGAAACTAAATACATATTTCCAGCGTTTCATTCAATCATTTGAAAAACACAATTCTTCATCTTCTTAAAAAATCGTTTTAAATACTTTCAACAGCTCCAGAACATGTCAAAAATTTCCTTCCAACTTCCTACAATGGTCAACAACTTTAATTCTACCAAATCCTTGCTTCACAAATCACACAACATTTTTTGGCAAGATAAAACCTTTATAGAAATAATTAAAATTCCTTTTAGAGGATGGAAATTCAAGTATACAAAAAATGTCATGAAGTTTAATGTATAAACATACTATATCTTTTAAAAATTTCTGAGATCTCCACAAGTTTGCTAAAATTTTAGCCAATCTTTGAGAGCTTCTCAGAATCTTGCAAATTTTTTACGAGTATTAAAAATTCCATTAATTTCATAGAAAATGAAGTACTCAAAACTGAATATTTCCAGTGTTTCATTTAATTATTTGAAAAGCACCATTTACCAAATATTCTATGAAATTTGATGTATAAAAATACCATATCTTTCAAAGCTTTCCAAGATCTCCACAAGTTTGCTAAAATTTCAGCCAATCTTTGAGAATTTCGCCCAATCTCTTAGATTCTTTGGCAAGCATTAGAAATTCCATTTCTTCCGTAAAAAATGAAGTACTCAAAACTGAATATTTCTTGCATTTCATTCAAACATTTAAAAATCACAATTCTTTATCTTCTTAAAAAAACCATCTAAAAAACTTCCAACACCTCCAGAACCTATCGAAAATTTTCTCCCAACTTCCTACAATGTTCAACAACTTCAATTCTACCAAATCACACCACATTTCATTGCAAGAAAAAACCTTCAGAAGTCATTCAAATTCCCTTTAAAGGACAAAAATTCAAGTCTACGAAAAGCTCTATGAAATTGAAGTATTTAAATGAGAAAAAATGACGTAAATGTTTAAAATGATGATAAATAGCGAACGATCGAGGTGTTTTATTGATCCGGTAGCCCGGGGCGTGTCGTCCTCGGCCGTTTTAGCCTTAGGGAGGACCATGGTTAACCCTTAAGCGACGGGGTTCACGAGGCATGAGCATGCGCCGACGCCCGCTGGCTCCAGCCGAAGAGGGATGACTTCCAATCACCAGAAGCTAGACACTGCTTTTCACCCCGGGGGTAGTCTTTTTCGAGGGAGCCTAAACTTTGGCGCCTGCGCATTTTCCGCCTCTCCCTTGACGCCCCTTGTTTTTTTATCATTATTTATGCCGCGTTCGATGAAATTGTCCGTGCCCCGCACAAATGCTCCGCTGCCTCCGTAATTGGCTCGTCCAATGATGCAAATGTTTTGCCGTTTTTACCATCGACAAACACGAAAATTTGCTCGAGTTTCGAGGATTTCAAGTACATTATATGCTCATTTTTTAGGGGGTTTTGGATTCAGGAAGACGATATAAATGTAAAATGTATGAAATTTATAATATAAATGAACACTTTCGGAGAATCATAAAAGTAGTTTGTGAAGATGTTCAAAAAAAAAATCACTCCTGAGCTTAATTTTGAAAAATTTGAAGGGCCTGAATCAGCTTGAAAACATCTTCCTATTTATTTAATATTTCAATCGACATTATCAATTTTTCAACAACTGCAATACAAGTTGACCATAATTACATTTAATGTTCTGGGCTTGTCTTTAAAAAAAACTCGTATATGAGAAAACGAAGTTCACGAATGTGGACGAAGAATTTGCCGATAAAATAAGCTCCGCGAGAAATTCCAGAATCGTTTGTACGAACTCGGCAGTTAGTTTCGAATCGTGATGGCCTAGAGCATGCACGCGAGCTTATACAAGGAAATTTGCGATTTGCCTAACGAAATTAGGAGGGGAACTTGCAACAAGCTGGTTGTCACTGCACTCTAGAAAATTTTCACTGTCGTTCTTCACGTTTTCTTCGCCATTTCTACCCATCAATCAATTTGCACATAATTCCGTACTGGAAAGACGTATTCAACCGAATTTTTATGATTTATTTGAATATTTTATTAAAAAAACTCTTATAATAGAGGATAAGTATTATAATTTTATGAAGAAAACTTTTGTTCTAAGGAAGAAGTGATTAATGGGTTACATACCTTTTTGTGCGGAAAAATTGAGGATGGTTTGGAGTAACTTTTGAGGTATGTAGCAATAATTCTATTTCACAAAAGTTATAGTTGTTAAATAGTGAATTGTTCACTTGAAAAAACAAGTATTTGTTCATGAAAAAATATCAACAATTGGCGGAATTTTGGCCTTTTCCTCGGAACAACTTTTTTTTGAAAAGGCTTGCGTCGACTACGATGCAAGTCAAACAGGTCGAGTTAAATTAGAAAATCCAAAAAATTTTCTAAGTCTAGGAATGTATCTAGTTTTTCAACGATTGAAAAAATAAATATTACGTTTTTTCTGGATGCTAAAACCATTTCCCCGAGATTTCGATTTTTGAGCTCTGAAAATTTTACTAAAAAATTACAAAGTAAAAACTTTTTCATAAATAAGCGATTGTTCAAGAACTAGATATATTCTTAGACTAATGGAATTTTTTGGATTTTCTAATTTAATTTGACCTGTTCAACTTGCATCGTGGTCACCGCAAGCCTCTTCAAAAAAAAGTTGTTTCGGGGAAAGGACCATAACCCCGCCAATTGGTGATATTTTTTTATGAACATATACTTTTTTCTCAAGTGAACAATACACTATTAAAAAACTACAACTTTTGTTACAAAGCATCATTGCTACATACCTTAAAACTTACTCCAAACCATCCTTAATTCGTCCGCACAAAAAGGTATATAATCCCTTAATCACTAAATTGAAAGTACAAAAAAGTAATGAGAGGTTGATCTTTTAAATTCAAAAATGTCAAATAATGTGTCTGCTGAAGAAAATTATTAGTTATTTTCCTCCTTTTTTTCAATTTGTTGAAAATAACACAGTTTGTTTGAAAAACTGTAAAAAAGAGAGGTATTAATATTGGTAAATGAGTTTCTGAAAGTACTTATTGGAAAAACAAAATAATTTTTTTATCTATAAAAGGAAAAGTTTGTGCCAAGCATATTTATGGTTGTCAAGTCACTGTATAACTTCTAACTATGTAATATTCTTCGAGTGATTTCGCATTCGAAGAAAAGATGCAAATCCAGTTAGAATGAAAATATCAAAAACAATTTACGTTTTAATTACTTTCATTAGTTAGTCAGGTCATTAGTTACTCCAAAAACAAACAAAAAAGACTCCATAAACCGATAACTTCTTCCTCACAAAAAAATACTAAAATCACAAACCAATGCTTTACCACTTCGTCGAAAACTTCAAACCGTTTTCATCACTCTAAATTAAAATATACTTTCCCCTTTCTCAGAAAAATAAAAAATTGAACAAAACCCATGCAAAAAAACCCACGTCAAACAAACTTACAAAACCCTGAAAAACCGATGTTATCTTCCTCGTAAGAAAACCGAAATCACAAACCGATGGTACATCACTTTATCAAGAAACTCAAACTGTTTTCATCACTCTAAAAAAAAATATACCTTCCCCTTCCCAAGAAAAATAAAAAAATTGAGCAATAACTCATGCAAAAAACCCACTTCAAACAAAGTTCAATAACTCTGAAAAACCGATTTCATCTTCCTCGTAAGAAAACCGAAATCACAAACCGATGGTACATCACTTTATCAAGAAACTCAAACTGTTTTCATCACTCTAAAAAAATATACCTTCCCCTTTCCAAGAAAAATAGTGAAATTGAGCAATAATCAATGCAAAAAACCAACTTCCAACAAACTTAAAACTCTAAAAAACCGATGTCATATCTCTCGTAAGAAAACCAAAATCACAAACTGATGCTAAACCACTTCGTCGAGAACTTCAAACCGTTTCCATCACTCTAAAAAAAAATAAACCTTCCCCTTCACAAGACAATTCAAAATATTGAGCCCTATGCAGGAAAACCACTTCGAACAAACTTAGAAAACTCCAAAAAGCCGATACCATCTCCCCCATAAAAATACAAAAACCAAAAAGCAGAATCACAAACCGATACCATATCACTTCGTAAAAAACTTGAAACCATTTCCATCACTCTAAAAAAACCCATCTTCCCCTTCCCGAGAAAAATCGCAAAACTGAGCAATAATCCAAGCAGAAACCCCACCTAAAACAAACTCAAAAAACCCCATAAATCCGATACCATCGCCGACTGATCGGTCCGAGCGTAAAAAAGTCATGCCCTGAAATCGTGACCGTGCCATTAATCCAGAAAACGTCACGCTGCGGCCCTTTTCGCGCGTTTCCCGGGGCCCGCGGAAAGTGCCGGTGGAGGGGAACCTGGAGGGCCTGGCCAATGGGCGCGCGGGCCGTGGGCGTCGCCGGGGCCCGGTCGCGGCGCCCATTGGCCGCCGGCGGGCCCGTCCACCAATCGGTGCGCCGGCACCTTCAGTATCGGTGCCCCGGGGGCCCGTTCCTGGCCACGCCCACCGTCCTCCGGTTTTCTCCGGTTTCGGCGCTTTCTAGTAGCTAAGGCCCTCCGGGCGCAGTAACCCCCGAGTCCTCCTGTACGACAGGCGCGAAACCCCTCGTACAAAGGTCGGCGTATATCGAAAAACATTATCGTCCCGATTTACATCGCGATTTTCGTCCCTCGGGCTGCGTCTGTCAAAGCCGGAATTTGCATGGGCTATTGTTCCGGGGCCGTGTGAATCGTGCGCGTGTACCGTTTATGGGCCGTTGCGCCGCGACATGGACTAACCGTCGAGACATTTTTTCCGAGTTACAGGGCGCAAAGTTGTGTTTTTCGGCACCCCTAATCTAGGGTGTGGTGGTTTTTGGGGGGATTTTGCGGTCTGTACGCGCGGTTTTTTGAGGGATTTTGGAAATTTGAGAGATGCCGAATCTGGACTACTACAGCACCGCCAGGATGCACCAAATGGTGGGTTTCTTTTGCCGGGGTTTTTGGGAGGTCGTTGTTTTTAATTGAATTTTTTTTTATACTGGAGGGAAATAGGATATTTTACCATAAGGGGAAAATTTTCTTAATAAGGTGAAGGTAGAAACATAAGGCAGAAATTTATTACTGTCTGTTTTATTTTCGCTGGTGTACAGACGTTTTTTGTCCACGAAAAAGGGCTAAAAAGTAGCCTTTGAAGCCCGCTGTTATAAAAAAGTTTTTTTTTAAGGAATTTGAAGGATGCAGTGTTTGCCGAAGGCGAGAATCATAATCAGATGAGGTTTGAAAAACATTGCTAACTAGTCAGGGATAGAATTTTGATTCAAAGTGTGGGTAAACGCAGGATTTATAAGACTCAAGCGAGAGGATCAAGAGTTTTTCCCACGGAGTAGAAATAACATCTCAATGCAATCACTGTGAGAAGAGTTGTGTTTTTTTTCCATAGAATATATAAAATACCACCCTGAACGAGAAAATGATTCTCGGTCTGAAGTCTGTAGGGTTTAGTTACTAATCCAAATTATCAAAAATTTTAACCAGATGTCAAAAGGTTTCATCAGATTTCAAAATTTTTGAAAAATTCTTATTAATTCAACTGGTCCCAAAACTTGAGACAAAATTTGTGGCTGGTGACATTCAAGCAAGATTTTTTTGTACATCGAGCAATTTGAAAATCATTATTTGGTTCAGTACTTTCTTAATCTGAATCTATTAAATTCAACATTGCCATGTTAAAATTTGCTTAATGTAATCCGTGAAAAATTAACAGATTGGATACGTAGAATACAACAGATACATCTGTTTAAAGTGAAGATTTTTCAGTGAAAATTTTCAACAGGTTGCATTTCGTTTAGATTTATCAGATTCAGATTAAGAGGGCACGTATTCATACATTTAATTATTGAACAGTAATTAATAATGCAAGGTATTCTAATACTATGATTTGTGCAGTCCTTTCTTTTTTTTCTGCAGGAAGTTAAGGTTTGACATATTTCTGATCAAGATTACATTATGCAGTCTGAAGTTGACTCATGAAAGCAGTGAAACTTGTTATTGAAACGGTAACAAGCACTGTAAAAAAATTTTAATTTTTCCATAGACTAAGTATGGAAACTTCAGCACGTTGTATGAAAACGATCCGTGTATGGAAAATTTTTTATACACGTTTGGAACTTTTTTCATTACTGAGTACTTTTTTTTCATACATATATTTAAATACTCACTTCTTTTTTGGTAAATACCATACAAAAGTATGGAAAAACTTCCATACGTGTATTGGTTAATAACTTCCAATGTATTGAAAGTTTACAATGAAAATTTTTTACCGTGTAGACGCATTTTGGCATTATTTTCAACACTTTTTATACACACAGTTAATTTCTAGGACCCAAAAATTATGGCAACAGTACAACTGAAGCAGAATCTTGTTATTTCACTAGATGTTTTCCATATAAAACTTTAGTAAAAAGGTGAATAATTCTACGAAAATATTATGTTGGACAAACTGAATTCAAGCAAGGGCGTGTAAAAAAGGCTCCCGAAATAAAATATCAAAATTAACATTTTGGCATTATTTTTAATATTTATAATATGCAAAGTCAGTTTCTCTTACTTAGAAAAGTATGGCAGCAATATAACTGAAGGGGAATCTTGTTCTGTCTATTTCACTAGATGTATTTCATGAAATACTTTAGTCAAAAAGTGAATTATTCTACGAAAATATAATCTAGGATAAACTGAATTCAAGCAAGGGTGTGTAGAAAAGACTCCCGAAAGAAAATATAAAAATTAGCATTTTGATAGACATTCTAAAAAAACATGAATATATGTTCTTTCAGCAATAGTAAATTACACTTACTGAAGCAATATGATTCATGTTTTAGACAGTACAGTTGAGTAGACTGAAATTTCATCCTTCAAATAGTAAATTTAATGATTTGAACCCTGCATTAGCGAAAAAAGCTTTTGTTTATAGTAACATTGTTACTTTCACTGTTCACTAATTGAAACTTACTGTAAAATCAAAGGTTTGCCATTTCACCGCACGAATAATTATTACCTTTATCATAATCAAGAATATCACTTCAAAAAGTAAGTTTTCCGCTAATTCAATCGGTTATCAATGTTCGCGATGTCAAATGACTGAAATTACTTCATTTCCTGGGTAGTTACTACACGAATAATAATTACTTTTTCAGTGTAAGTCTGATTTTTCACTGTCAATCGTGTAATTTTTATAGATAAAACAATGAGAAACTTCGATTGTAATCAATGGGCTATTCTCTCATAAATCGATGTAAATTCATTGGTTTGTAATTACTATATATACGTCAGTATCACTGTTTTGTCAGTAGTTTAAATAAACCGTTCCAGCAGTAAGAATTCTATTAAAGTACTAATAATTTTTATTGTTTAATAAATTAAACTTGTCACAATTAGAAGACACATATTTACTTTTTTTGTGTGGATATTTAGTAGTTTGATCATCGCTTCATAAATAATCACTATTTCGATTGTAAAAACAAATGAATATTCTAAATCTTATAAATTACAATAGTTTTGATAATGAGTTGGCTTTGAAGTAGATTTATTAGTTATTACATTCACTGTAACTAAAATTTAATAAAATTACAAAATAATTCACCTTTTAGCTAATAAAAATCTAAGCTACTATTTTAAATTGTGAAATGTTCATCAATACAAGAATTAAACGTTTCCAGTGCTAATTCCAATCAGTAGTTTTATTTTCAACTTTTTATCACAAGGAATATTCTTTTTGAATGGTCACTAGGTTCTCAAAGGAATAAAATGATTTTCTATTCTGATTTATGAAATTTGAAGCAGCAAACTTCATTAAAACATTTTCCATATCAGTATCATCGAATTCTTCATAATTTCTTAAGCAGAAACTTATATATTGGATAATCGTTCAACCAAAAATTACCCTTTTTCTGGTAGAACTATGATGCACGATTTTAAAATTTAAAAAATCATCGAGAAAATAATGAAAAGGTACTTGAATTCAAATCAGTCAAATATCAGTTTTTTTATGGTCCTGAAAAAATTCATTGTAATTTCGCTTGTACGACTCTGAACTATAATTTTCAAAGCAGAATTTCTGCTGACATAATGGTCAAAAACTTGTACTGATGGAATACAGCTATAATAATTTACCATCAAATTATTGAAAAATCACTTATTTTTGCTTAATTCTGTAAGAGTAATTATTATTTTGTGGTAAAAAATCCCAACTACTCTACTAAATTATGTACCAAAGAAAAAACAATCCTTTAACAGTAACATTCACGCCAAACATGTTTATAATTAATTGAACTAAATATCAAGTAACACAATTATTTCTCTTTGAAGTTTGGAACATGAAATTCAAAATTCCAATAAACATCATTGTATTTGGCGAAATTTTTTATTTTTCAATGGTTGTGACAGTGTCGTTTTCCTAATTCAAATGTTTACTTATACTAAAACACAGTGTACATGTTCAACCACTTAAAACCACAAAATACATTCTACTGCTTAAATTCTTGATAGTCTGGTACCTAAGTTAAACCAACGTTTACACGTGTAGTAACATGGCCGAATATAAAATGGTAATATTTAACAATAAATCATTTGTTATCCGTTGTAAAGCGTTTTTCGCTCTCAGTTAACGCTGTTGTAATGACAGGTTTCAAGGGTGACTCGTAAAACCTTGGCACAATGGAATCATTCCTGCACATATTCCGCGCCATGAATCTCTTATTCAGGCGCAAAACATTGTATGCGAGCAAACAACCGCGTGCCTTGATTAAACTTGCAAGTGAACCAATTCATGAATTTGTTATTCTAATGTTTCCTTGCTTCCTTGGAAAATGTTGCGCAAGGATCATTTTATCTTTTCAAGTTGGAAATTGAGAGATGGATTTTGTTCTGGATGAATTTCATTTGTTTATTGCTGTGGATGCTGTTATAGATGATGCAAAATGTTGTAGAGTTGGGGATTTATTGTTGAAGCAAACAAAATTTACTGCATTATCAAAATTTGTGAATTGGGGCGGGGGGGGGATATAGAAAAAAGTGTCATGGGAAATTTCAGTCTAATGTTGAGAGATTCTACTCTTATTATTATTTTACCTCACAATAATTTATAATTTATAATTTAATTGTTCAATCCTATGATGGTAAATTGAAGTTTCACATTTGTTTTTTTAATTTTTCTTTGCTTTCTTAGAAAACTGTGTGATGTATTAATTTTATCTCTTCAAGCTTAAAATTAAGAAATTGATTTTTACGTCATTTGTGCTTGACGAAATTTATATTTATTTATTCGTGTGGCTGCATTTATAGATAATGCAAAATGTTGTAGTGATTTATCACTTTTTATTACTCTGCAAAATCCAGTACTGAAATTTTAACGAAACCTCTAAAAATTCGTGAATAATTTTGACACATTTTCTAAACTTATTCAAAAACTGCCAGATTCAAAATTCCCATAGCTTTTCAAAAAATTTTCTCTAATTTGAACAAAAAACAGACGATACATCAGACCAGGTACAGGCAGAATGCGAAATTAAAGACGGCTGGGTCGCTTCGAATGCATTCTTCAAAAAGTGAAAAAATGAAATAAAAAAGGGCGAGGTTGTGGGGTAGGGGTTTCTTTTCACCTGTGCCACCGCAAGCAATAAATAACCGCCAGCTTAGCCGTTTTTATTGCGGCGTGTTTGGGTGATCCCAATAACGCTGCAGCAGCTCCGAGCAAAGACCAATATAGCCGAGAGAGCCAATCTTCGCGCTAACTAACCGTCGAGCCGGTCCACTTACAGCCAGTATTGGGACCTTGTTTAACCTCCTAACGAAATGCTTTTCGTATTATCTATTCGTTTAGGCGCTTCCATCCTACATCCGACACTTTGTACACCGAGGAAAATCGTTATTCTAGGCTTTTCAACGTGCCTGAGGATAGATGAAGATTTTTTGGTTACGAAATTGAGCTACATTTGTAGGAATAATTTTTACTTTGAATTACTTATTGATTTACTGTAAATTACTTATTATGTTCAAAAGTCATTTTCGGAGACATGCTTTGCCAACTTTATATCAAGTGAGTAAAGCACTCAAAAAAATAGAAAAAAAATTTATTCAGGTCAATAATTCCTGCACAACTAATTAGCGACTAATTAGCGGCAAAAACTTATACCATTCTCATTCTTTTACGTATGGTCTAAAGTCATTTTTGGAGGCATGCTTTGTCAACTTCATATCAAGTTAGCAAAGCACCCAAAAAAATAGAAAACAATTAGTTCAGTAATTGATAATTCAATTTAACTTACTAACTAAAAATTTAATTTAACCTACTTACTGAAAATTTACAATTTTTAGTAGGTAACATTAATATAATATGAATAAATCATTTTGTCTCCATGATATTAATTTCTTTTACATCGAAATGAATTTCTTTATATGCAGTAATCAAAGTTTAATAATTTTTAATACATTTTATTTATTTCGACAAAACCTCTTTTTGAAATGTAGGTGCCATTAGAGGAATAATTTTTCGTGCATTTAGTATTTTGGGAGTCATTATTTTGTGAAATTTTTTTGAATGCATCGCAAAAATATTTCAAGAAACAAATTTTGATAATTCATTAAGAATATTACACCTACTGCATTATTAAATACTCTTATATTAAATAAATATTCTTTTCTTTTTCGTAGTTCTCAATATGGAACGTTTTTTACAACATTGATATTCGTATTCACATTGCTCTGTAAAAAAAAGTAAATAATTGTTGAAGTTTCAATTGGAGATGTTCTTGAAAAATCAGTAGCATAGTGTTTTTAGCATCAGTTTTCTTAATTTTTTCCTCCTCATTAATAATAGTTGTAAATAATTGAATCATTGTAAGCTCACTCTTTTTTCTAGTAGTAATCAATATTGATTTTGATGTCTGTTTCAATATTCGAAAAAAAATTTTTTTCATTTCGTCATGCATAAATTTTCAGTAATTTCATATGTTTTCCTAATTTCAGGAATTTTGACAAAAAACGTCAACTTAACTGAATATTACTTCACAGTTTATTTTCCAGTTTCAGACAGGCTTGAACAGTCAGTATCATCCTGTTTAGTAATTCCTAACTGTATGAAGCAATTTCAAGTTGTACATGACTCAATAATTTTTCGACGATCCCTCTTTTTTTATACTTCATTCTCACTGTCAAACTATTTTTAAGAATTTTCACTTATCAATTTTTAACGAAGTTTATGAGACAATTATAAGAATTTGGACTCGATCGCTCTAAAATTTAGATCACATGTACTTCAACCATAAATCATACGAACCCAAAACTCCGATTCATTTTTGAAAAAAAAAAAACCAAGTACAACAACAATTTCTCCACACGCCACTGTTAATCGAGTCCAAAAAATCCTCAACAGTGTAACGAAATTGAAAGTATCGAACGAGAACCAAATTTCTACGAGTAGCATCGAAATGCAGCCAACATCGGGACGATGTAATAAGTGGTTGAGTTCCAGTAGTAACTATCCGTACGAACGGTAGTCCCTAATCAATCTAATTTCGGGTCTTCTTGTATCGGTGTTGGCGAACATTAGAATTATTTGGCGATTGTGATGGATCGGAATGTGCCCCTTTTTTCGATCGCTGCTGGTTATTTTCACGTCTGACTGTCTGAGTCCCACAGCCGACCACTTTTTTCTCATCAAATTCAAACAACTGCAGCATATTCACTCTTTTATTTTGGCAGAAATAATTTCTTCACTGTTGGTTAAATACGAACTTCTAAAAATGTCTTATGAAACTGGTTTTTTTTACTCTCGATAGTTTATAACCTGCTCTTCCATTTTCTAGAATATAGGTCCACAGGGCAGAGCCCCCTGAGACCCAAGAAACAACCTTAAAAAAGTCTGCATCCAATGCAATTTTTTCAAGAACTTACTTGACTCTCATTTTCTCATTCTTTGAACCTTCTGCTTGAAATATTTCAAAATTGATTCCTCATCAACGTCATGAAGATAAAGTCATTACCAGGGCTTTGAAGTAACGCGTTAATCTAAAACGTTACATTTTTTACTGTAACGGTAACGTAACCCATTACATTAATTATTAAGTAACGATAACGGGAACGAGTCCATTTTTTTCGGTAACTAGTAACGAAAATTTCGTTATTTTACCTTACTTTTATCCGTCTCATTAAGTTTACAGCACAATTTGTAACTTTTTAAAGAACGTTCTAAAACTGAGATTTTTAACTTCCTCATTTTTTAATAAAAAACTATATAATAATAACTTTCAATGGAACAATGTGGAGTATTAGTAATTTTTGTAAAAATATTGACGAAGAACATAATTTTTTTTTGTTTCACAATTCAAAACGTTAAATTTTAGATTTTGCATGGAAAAATATAAAAATACTTGAAACCTGTAGATCCTAAAATCTGTAAGATCTAAAGATCCTGCTCAAAAATTTGATGAAATGTAATGAATACAAAAAAAAATCAATAAATAAAAAATACTCAAAATACTAGATTTTGATAAGTTTAATGTTATTTGATTCTTTAAAAATTCATGTCACTCCAGGAATCGAAAAACTTTAATTTCTCGAGCTTTGAATCCTAAAAATATATATGTTTATAGAAGTCTAAAAAAAGATAAAAAAATTTTTTAAGTCGTGTAACTCTGTGAAAAATACTAAAAATATTGAAGGCACTGTTAATCAATAAAGAAACTTTTCTCTGTAAAATCGATCGAAATACTCCAGAAATTTCGAACTTTCAATTTTACCTCATTCTGGAAATTAAAAAAGATATTGAAAAAAAACTCCAAAATTCAACTACATTCTATAAATACTTAGAAATACAGAAAGAAAATACGTCAAGAAAAATACGTGTAAATATATAAAACATTGAAAATCTTTTGAACTCCAGAAATTCATACAGCAATATATAAAAATAATGAATTGTCCTTGATGTCATAGAAAAACAAAAGAAATACGAAAAATACTGCAATAAGTAAAAATCTATCCAGACACTGTATTCCGGCAAATCTTATAAAAAACGAAAAATTTCAATGTATTCGAATTTCATAGTTCGAAATTCTCGGAATGTATATAACAATTTATATTATAAAAATACTAAAATTATGTTCAAACCTTAGGAAATTCTTCAATATTCTATTATCCTGGAAAATACGAATAGTTTCAGAAATACTGAACAATCCTCCAAATCGTAGAAAAATTGAAAAACTATCAAAAAAATCAAAAGAAATGAGAATCTTCATAGACACTATTCGCTGAAAAATCCTCTTAAATACAAATAATTTTATGAACTTTGAATTCTAGACCATAAAATTCTAGAAATCTATATACGAATGTACAGAAAAATAGAAAAAATTGATAAAAATACTAGAAAATCCTATAACATTTTACACATGCTGAAAAATACAAAAAAAAATCAACAATTCTAAAAATTTGGGTAGGTAATAAGATTCTCTCTAAAATCTATCAAATTTTCAAATGTTGCCTTATCGCAAACATTGAATCAAATGTCATATTCAAAAATTTTGTGAACTTAAAAAAAATATGAAAATTTGAACAAGCTGATTGATTTTTTTCAGGGTGAAAAAGTACGGATACACATTTTTTATTACATCTTAAATAAACAATTTCCATAGAACAAAACCATGAATACGTTGATATTGTTTTTTTAGCCTTAGTTTTTATACATACGTCTTATTATTTACATTCAATTTATTCCAAAAAGTAACGTAAAAGCAACTGGACGTTACTTTTTTTAAGTGGTGACGGCAACGAGTTACTTTTTCTTTTCAAGTAACGCTAACATAACTCCAACAAAACACTAGTCATGATCTTTCTACCTAAGAGTTGAGGGTCCACAGGGCGGAGCCCTACAAAACCCCAGAAACAACCTCAAAAAAGTCTACACCCAATGCATTCCCAGAACATCCCTAAATCTCAACCGACCCCAAACCCTCTGCTTGAAGCATTTAAAAATCATTTCCTCATCAACAACATAATGATACAGTCATTACTGATCATCATCCCAGACATTAAACACCAATTCCATCACCAGTGCACTAGTCATAATGTTTCTGCCTAAGGGCAGGGGGTCCACAGGGCAGAGCCCCCTCAAAATTTCCCCAAACCACTTTTCCGCATTCTGCTCTCGTGCATTCCAGAACTCTCGTCGAGGTCACACGATTATGAATATTCAAGCAGAGTTTCTGCGTTTAAATCCATTATTCATTCGATCGGCATCATTGGCCTTTTTAGCGGTGCTCTCGTTTGCGTTTTCCACTATAATCATGGCGAAAACGTACAACAGAAAAAGGGGTGGGGGAAGGGGAGGTGCCCGGAGTCATCTCCCGACAGAAGAATGTGCCCCTCTCGTATAATCACCCCGAGCCGGATTCCCGAGTAGCTTATGTAATGGCCTGCGCGGATTTTTCAGATGCCTTGGTCAAGCTGCGAATTTTTAAAATTTCACCACGCATGAGTTGGAAATTGTTCACGCCGGCGTAAGACGAGCCTGACATGATCCACGAGGAATCAATCGATATATTTCGAGAGTTTTTGGGGGGTCTGCCCCATGAACCCCCTTTATACTTTTTTTTTATGGAATTTTGGTAATCAGTAATGGGGTGCTGTTTTGGAGAGAGTTAGATGCAGACTATGTTGTTTATAACAACAATAATAAACAATTCATGGGTATTTTTTTATTGTAAGAGAAGAATTGAGTAAAGTATTGATTTTTTTTATATCTTGATGGTGACTTTGTTATGTAGAACTTTGAGGATCAATGTGTTAGGTTGTTGAAGAAATAGTTAGTCCTCAGCAGGTAATGATGGATGATGACTCAATTATAGAGCCATGCTTCAAAGATTTGTTGACAGTTTTCTAGTGAATATGACGTTACCCAAATGTAATTTTTTTTTAATTAAAAATTCCTAAAATTTCTATCAAAGTCATGGACGCATCATTGAAAAAAATATACACTGTCTATGAAAATCATAAACCTTTCGTGCAAATATTTATTTATTATAAAGCAGACATTAAAATTATGTGAACTTTTCATGATTTCTTATTGAAAGTGAATATTAAAACTTTTTTAAATTCAAGTGTATTTTGATGTAATACATTTTTTTGGTTCAGATTTTTCCTAAATTATCAAGAGCTTTTTCATTGAAACAAAAAATTTGTAATATACAGAATATAAATACTGTAATAAAACTTATACTGTATATTTGATAATATACTAAATATATTATCAAATATATAAGTATGTAGTACCTTGGAATTGAATTATTATAAATAAAAAATATTAAAATTCATATATCCAATGTAAAAAAAATATTTAGTATTAGTTTCTTTGAAATCTTTTTCGTATGAATGTCCATGAAATTTCAAACACTATTGTAAGAAAAAGTCTAAAAAAGATGTTTGAAGTTTATAATTTTTGTTTGACAGTGTAGTTTATTGATAATCTACTTTAACGAATTCAAAATTCAATTTTTTGGGGCACTGCCCTATGAACCCCTCCTTGCCATAGGTATTCTCTATATCTGGGAAAAAATAATAAATCTTAAAAAATTTCCAACCTTTCAATATCCATTTTTCTTTTGATATAAATAATTTTGCAGCTGGTAAAAACTGTAGTTTCCAAACAATCGTTTCTTTTTTAAAGTTTAGAATAATTTTTGTGATTGAAAATCATTATTGAGTATGAAAATTGAAGTAAAGTAATGGAAAGAATAGTGAGATTTTTGAAAAAAAGAAAAAAAAACGAAGTATAATCGTAACGGAAATTTCACAAGGATCTACAATGTAGATAACCAGCTTTTGAATATTCAATATCCGGTTATTTGCGATTTCCCTTGTTTTTTTAATCGAGTTTTCTGACCGTTCTTATCAGGAACTGTAACTGTTAATTATCTGTCATCGCTTGTGGACTTATCAAAAATGTGATTACACTTCCTTCAGAATTGAGATTGAAAATTTGCTGCTAACTTTTCATCAATATGCAAGTAGTAAAGTGTTCGAAGACTCAATCGAACATTATTTCGTATTAAAAGGTATTGTAAGAGATGTTTTTTCATCATAGAATTTTTCATGAGGAACTTTAGACTTTCTCATTGTTTAAAATTAAGTTCATTTCATGATCATGAAAAAAATCTATCTTAAAATGGAGCGTTTCCTACATTTTCTATTTCAGCTTCTTTTTTTAATTTATAATTTAGAGAAAAATGTGAATCTCGTTTTTCCAGGAATGTCATGTAACATTTTTCATTTTTATAACAAATCGTAGTGTGAAAATTTCGAACATCTTTTGTTTTCAAAAAAATTAAAATAACTTTCTGAGAATTACTAAAAAACAAGGAAAACGTTGGTATTGAACTTATTATGAAAAAACAAAGATTCACAACAAATTTTTTTAATTTTTATTAATTGACACAATATTTCAAAACTTCCAACTCCCATTAAAATCAAATTTTTCATCAACCGTCAAACTCAATTAAATTGGATATTATTACTCCTAACAACGTGGAAAATTTTTCAATGATCAACAATCACGATTTCTTGATTTATCCATGTTTAAGACATGCTCACTTTATACCGTGTTTGTTGAGAACTGGTTTTTCTCGAAGTCTTCTGAATCGTGTTCAACGACATTTAAAATAGATCATCTGAGAAGCATTCCAGAAATTCGCAAGAATCTCGTCGAGCAATTTGCAAAATGTGTTAAAAGTGCCATTATTTGAATTCCAGAAGCATCTAAAAAAAATTTAACATGGCGTTTGATTAAGCAAATTTTTTGCTCGCCAGATATAAAAAATGTAAAGTTAGAATGTTTATCTCATTTTTTTTTTCTAACGTCCATTAAACTTTCAAGAGTTTCCAGGAATTTATAACAAAACTTTTTATACATCAAAATTTAATGGTATTTTTAATGTTTCTAATGAAACTGAAAATCATTTAACTTATGAGAAATTTTCGGAGTTAATTAATTATGAACAACTTTTTTCTGTTGCAGGTGAGTGATTACAAAAAAATAAGAGTGATTGGCAAAGATGGTTTTTTTTCTCACGTAAGTATTTTTAACGAACAAGTAATGAATCCAGAAAACTTGCGGTATTATTACAAAAAGATATGAAATCAGTGAACCCCTCAAAAAAAGTCTCTAGTTTTTAAATAAAAGAATTAAAACCCCCATGAAAAAAAAATTACACAAATAATACAAAATTTATCAGAATACGGATTAAATAAGTTCAATTTATGTTCGTACGAAACGAGATACAATATATCATATAAAGTAAATAATTTTGCTACAAAAAGTACAAAATATTCATGCAATGATTCACATTCCATGCCCAACGTAAAATGGTTACATAAAAATTATAAAACTTTTGGAGCATTATCGGGAACTTTTTCTTGATTCTTTTGAAAGTTGGAGAAGAATTCGATGAGTCCAAAGGACCAGCACAAATGATATAATCTCTATTATAAACCCAGGGAAGGATAGGCAAACTAAAAGCAGTTATTTACTCACCGAGAAAAGGGGAAAAGAAGAAAGTAATAACAAGAGAACGAAGAAAAAAATGTTTGGTCCAACTTGGTAGCGGATGAATTGCCCTACTTGTTATTCTTTCGATTATGATCGTGGTAGAAAGCGAAAAAAGGGCGAGCCCTAATTATGAAATTCGGATAAAATGTAATTTTTTCAGATAGTGTGTTTTTAAGAGTGTATTTTTTGTCATAGGTATTGCGTATTATGCCAATTTTCAGGATGAAGAAATTTGAGTATTTATTTAAATGATGAAATTATAAATATAGAAGTTATTTTAACTTTTCTTAAAAAATATTGGAAAAAGCGAAATTTCTCGAAAATTTGTTCAATCACTCTAAAGTCTAGAATGTTGTTTTGAAAATTCTTGAAGTGTTTGAAATGTTCCAAGTTTGTACTAAAATTTTTGAATTTTTTTTATCTACATAATGTTTCTTACATATTATTTGATTTTACAACTCTCAAAAATTTCTATAACTTCGTATTTATTATTGAACTTTTATCATATTAAATATTGGTTGGGTTTCATCCACATTTTTAACGTTACGAAAGAGTGCCTAACCAAAATTTTCTAAAGAAAATTAAAGTTTAAGCGCCCTCCTTCCACTCAACTTTTTTTCCTACGCCAATAGGAATCCCTTCTAGATCAGTACCTCCATATTTCCATAAATTCTACAAAGTTTCAAGAAACATAAAAATAAATTTCTTTTCCTGAACATTTTTCTTTATAAACATTCATGCTTTGTCTGAAAGAAGTAGCCTGAATTAATTTTTGAATGATGTACTCTACTGATCGATTAAATATTGACCTATTCTACTGATCCACTAGTCATCGATATACTGAGTTACTTAGAAACCATTTATATGCACCACTGACAGAATTCTGATTGATCTATTATACTGATAGACTCATTAAGAAAATACTCAACTGACTGACGAAATATTGATAAGTTCTACTGATTAACTTTTCGGTCATATTCTACTGAATTACTAAAAAATATTGATATTGATCACTGATGTACTTATCATTGAATTATTCTACCGGTTCACGCAATTTAAATAACTCCACTGTATGACTTACCATTAATTATTTCTACTGATATACTACTCATGGATATTCTACTAAGTTACTCAAAACTATTGACATGCATTAATGACGGAATCCTCATTGATCTATTCTACTGATAAACACGTTATGGAAATGATCGACTGACTGACTAAACATTCATAAGTTCTACTGATTAACTTGTAAGTCTTACTCTACTGAATCACTATAAATTATTGAAATGCATCACTGATCGTTTAACTATTCTCCTGGTTGACACAATTTATAAATACTTCACTGTATGACTTACTATGGATTCGTTCTACTGATTTACGAGTCATCGATATTCTATTGATTTCCATCACTGATAAAATTCTGATTGATCTATTCTACCGGTAAACGCGTTATAAAAATACTCGATTGACTGACTAAATATCAATAAGTTCTACTGGTTCACATTTCGGTCATATTCTACTGAATTACTACAAAATATCGATCTTGATTTCTGTTATACTTATCATCAAACTATTTTACTGGTTCACGCGATTCCAAAATACTTCACTGTATGACTCAACATTGATTAGTTCTACTGATTCACTAGTCATCAATATACTGAGTTGCTTAGAAACTATTTATAAGCAACACTGATAGAATTCTCATTGATCTATTCTACTGGTAAACGCATTTAAGAAATACTCAATTGACTGACTAAATATTGATAAGTTCTACTTATCGAATCGTAAGTTTTATTCTACTGAATTACTACAAATTATCGATATGCATCACCGATATAGTTATTTTTAACTTCTCTACTGGTTGACACAATTTAGAAATACTTTATTGCATGACTTACTATTAATTAGTTCTACTGATATACTGGCCATAGATATTTTACTGACACAGAGTTGCTTAAAACTATTTATGCGCATCACTGATAGAATTCTCATTGATCTATTCTACTGGCAAATCCGTGATAGAAATACTCAACTGACTGACTAAATATCGATAAGTTCTACTGATCGATTTACTGGTCTTATTCTACTGAATTACCACAAATAATTAATATGCATCACAGATTTAATTATCGTTAAACTATTCTACTAGTTGACACAATTTAGAAATACTCCACTTTATGACTGACCATTGATTAGCTATCCTGATTTACGAGTCATCGAAATTTACTGAAAATGAGTTGCTTTAATGTATTGATTTGCATCACTGATAGAATTCTGATAGATCTGTTACTGGTAATCGCGTTATGGAAATACTCGACTGACCGACTAAATATTGATAAGTTCTACTGATTTATTTGTCGGTCATATTCTACTTAATTATTGTATAATATTCATATGGATCACTGATATACTTATCATCAAACTATTCTACTGGTGGACGTGATTAAAAAATACTCCACTGTATGACTCGCCATTGATTAGTTCTACTGATATACTAGTCATTCATATTCTAAAGAATTGCTTAAAACTATTTATATGCATCACAGATAAAATTCGCATTGATCTATTCTACTGGTAAACGCGTTATGGAAATACTTGATTGACTAAATGTTGATAAACTCTACTGAATCACTTGTAAGTCTTATTCTACTGGTTGACACAATTTGGAAATACTTTAGTGTATGACTTACTATTAATAAGTTCTACTGATCTACTAGTCAGTGATATTCTACTGACGAGGAGTTGCATAAAACTATTGATATGCATCACTGGTAGAATTCTCATTGATCTATTCTACAGGGAAACGCATCATCGAAATATTCAACTGACTGACTAAATATTGATAAGTTCTACTGATTAACTTTTCGGTCATATTCTACTGAATTACTACAAAATATTTATATGGATCAGTGATATACTTATCATCAAACTATTCTACTGGTGGACGTGATTAAAAAATACTTTACTGTATGACTCGCCATTGATTAGTTCTACTGACATACTAGTCATTAATCTTCTAAAGAATTGCTTAAAACTATTTATATGCATCACTGATAGAGTTCTCATTGATCTATGCTACTAGTAAAAGCATTATGGAAATACCACTGACTGACTAAATATTGATAAAGTCTACTGATTAACTTGTAAGTCTTATTCTACTGGTTGACACAATTTAGGCATACTTTATTGTATGATTTACTATCGATCAGTTCTACTGATCTACTAGTCATCGATATTCTACTAACAATGAGTTGCTTACAACTATTTCTGTGCATCACGGATAAAATTCTAGTTGATCTAGTTCAATGATGGACGCATTATGGAAATAATTCACCGACTGAAAAAATATTGATAATTCTACTGATTTACTTGTCAGTTATATTCTACTGAATTGCAATAAATAATGATGCATGTGCATCCCTGATGTACTTATCGATTAACTACTCCACTGGTTGACACAATTTAGAAATACTTTATTGTATGACTTACTATTGATTAGTTCTACTGATACACAAGTCAACGATGTACCGAGGTGCTCAAAACTAATTATATGCATCACTGATAGAATTCTATTTGATCTATTTTACCGGAAAACGCGTTATGGAAATAGTAGACTGACTAAATATTGATAGACTCTACTGATTTACTCGCGAGTCTTATTCTACTGAATGAGTACAAATTATTGATATGCAACACTGATATGCTTATAGTTGAACTATTCTACTGGTTGACACAATTCAGAAATACCCCACTGTCTGACTTACCATTGATTAGTTCTACTGAACTACTAGTCATCGATATCCTACTGAGTTACTTAGAAACTATTGACATTTATCACCTGATAGAGTTCTCATTGATATATTCTACTGGTAAATGCTTTATGAAAACACCAAACTGACTGACTAAATATTGATAAGTTCTACTGATTTATGAGTCAGCTATATTTTACTAGATCGCTACAAATTATTGACATGCATGACTGATAGACTCATCGTTGATCTATACTACTAGTTGACACGATTCAAAAATACTCTACTGAACGACTAATTACTGATTAGTTCTACTGATTTCCTTGAAATTCATATTCTACTGAACTACTACAAATTTTAATTATGTATTAGTATTGGATTTAAAGTTATTCTATTCTATTGTTCTACCTGATTTAAATGTTCTGTAATGATTGACTATATCTTGACTAATTCTACGAATCAGCTCGTCATTATCAGTCTAGAGTTACTACAAATTATTGATATGCATCACTGTCGGATTTATTATTGACCTATTCTACATGAAATACTCTACTGAATCACTGACAGACTTAACACTGATCTATTCTACTGTTTGACTTCTTATTAAAGTACTCCACTGAATGACTATTTTTTTAAGAATTCTTTCGCTACAGCTTGTCAATATCAGTTTAATTAGTTACTGAACAATATCCACAATTTCCTTGATATTCTCAGGAGTTGAACAATAAAACTGTAGAAAAAAAAATATACACATTTCAAGAAAGGTACTCTCCACTATATTAACAGGAAACTTTCAAAGGCCAGAAACCACATATTTTTATCAAATTCCTATACTTTTAGAAAAAAACTCCAAATCACGAAAAAACGCATCAAATACTTGCAACCCTTCTTCCCTTAAAAAACTTGCAAACACCATCTCGCCCTCGTAAAGTCTCAAGTGTTAAGGATTGCGAAGTGATGGATTGAGAACCTGAGCATGGCTCGTGCTCAGTGATGACCTTTGACCATGAGGGGGTTGGGGGGGTCAAGACCGGGCACGCGAAGAGGCCCAAGACTGGGCCCCGAGGCACGTGCGGGTACTTTTTCTCTCTTTTCCTTCATCTTCTTCCCTCTTTTTTTATTTCCTCTTCTTCTCATTGTACTTCACTTGCGTACTATCGTTATTCGCTGTGCATGCGTTCGCGAAAATCCACTTCACTCCAAAGTGGCTCCAATCGATGTTTTCGTAAAACTGACAGAAGCCAATTTTACGATCGAATTTTCGTAGAATTGAAGATGGTGTAGTCTCTGCATTTTAAATAAATTTATATTGAGAAACTAAAAAATTTCTTTCAATTAATAAGGGATTGATATTTTGCTTTTATTCTGCATTCAAATGAGAATTTTGATAATTTTTTTTTTTTTATCAAATAATAATGAAATTTCCCTATAAAGAATTCAATTTTCTCACTATTACTTTTCATTAGTCAGAAACAAAATCGTTCGAATGACCCTGAAAAAACGTAAATTAAAAAAAAAAAAACTTCATTTTGGGTCGGAAATGGTTCGATAAATTTCAGTAGGTAACAATAATAATTACACTTTGTCATACGGAAAAATAAAAGTTATGGTTGCTCGGAAATAAATGGCGTGTTGCAATATGCAGAAAAGTTGAGAGGCAAAGTCTTGGTGGCCTCGGGCACTCGCAGGCGGTTTCGCTCAATGCAGTAATAACACATTGCAAAACCCGTCATTAATAACAAATTATTAGAAACTTTTTGGCAGCTGAATAATTATTTAAAAATGCTGAGTAATTGCGGGTCCTGAGCTTTCGACCCAGTAAAATTGAACCCACTGAACTAATTTTCAAACTTTGTTACTTGATGAATTTTATGTTGATGAAGTAATGATCTGGAGAGATAGATTGGTTTTTAAATGATGGAGTTTTACTTGAGATTTTGGGTGAGAATTCCTGATAAAATAAATTTAGAAGTGTAATTACTGTTGAGAGGAAAAATTGAATTTTGTATAAGAATTTTCAGAAAAAATCAGTTCATCTTGAAAATTTGTTTGAAATTTCATTACTGTTCGGAGTTTGCAGGGAATTCCCAAAATCTTGGAATATTTGTCTGAATTTTATACATTAGCTTAATTTTTAAATAAATATTTTTAAGTCCATGAATGTATGGAATATTTTGACAGCTTTCATAATTGGTGAAAAATTTTAGAAGTTCAAAATTTTAAAGGTTCTTTGATGATTAAAGTAACTTTCAGTTGTTTTTAAAGAATTTTCTAAAATTCAGGATTTGCACAGAAAATTTTAAAATCGTAATGAACTTGTTTGCTTACAAAATAAAAAAATATTGCTAAAGTCTATTTATATTTCATAGATAATATTTTAATAAAAAAAAAGGTCATCAAAAAAGTTCAAAGTCAAAATGAATCCTGAATCGAAGTTGCCCTGAAAATCGATAATTGAGGTTTGCTTCAGAATTTTTCTAAAAAATCAATTCTTCCTGAAAATTCGTCCCTAAATTTATGAATGAGTAGGTATTTTAAATTTTCACGTTAAATGTTTCATGAATATCCATAAATTCAAAATCTATCAAAAAATACGAAAAGTTTCATATTTCGAGAAAATGTTCGAGGGCTTGAAATAATGTTTGAAACTGCTCTGAAAACGTGAAAAACCTTTACTTATTTTCGAAAAAGTCTTGAAAATTTAGGATATTCAATGATAGTTTTATTATTTAAATATTTTTTTTAGTTACAAAATGTCATTATACATTCTTCAGCATATTCAGATTTTTAATTTAAATATAAAATTTTAATACTAAGTTGGAATTTTCGAAAAGAATTACATACATGTACATATGCTCAATTGAATTCAGAAATTCTTAAACTTCCCTGGAAATCATCAATTGAATTTTGTTTTAGAATTTCCAGAAAAAATTAGTTTTTTAAGAAATTTGTTCTTAGTTTGAAAAGTATTTTGGATTTTTGAGAAATTTTGAAAATCTTGGAACAATAAATTCGTGCAAATTTAAAAGTAGTAATTAAATTTTTAAAGTTATGTTCTTAAGTTTAAAATGCATAAATTTTCGACAACTTTCATATTTCGAAAAAACTGTTAGGAGTTTCAAAAGAATGTTTAGAACTGATTCTAAGGTACAAAGACTTTTCATCTGCTTTTGAAAAATTCGTAAAAATTGGAAATTCACTCTGATGATATTGAAATTTTAATGAATTCTTCAATTATTTACAGTAAATCAAAATATTTCTCAAGTTTTTTCGTATTTTAAAGATCAAATTTTGATGAATGATTAAAATTCTGAAAAATACTCCTAAACGTTTCACAATATGATGAAAATTCGATCAAAAAATATCATTTTGGCAAAAACTCGAATTCTTTGTTCAATTATTTTGAAAAAAATTGAGACATTCTTTTCTTAGTGTCATTCGAACAAAAGTTTGTCGTGCAGTGAGCAATTGGATAATGAATATTTGGTGCACTAAATATGTCTTCATCGATAGCATAAATGAACAAAAATTGAAAAGCTCAAAGCACGAAAAATTTTTTCTCGAATAATACCCAACCAATTTTTTATTAGGTGAGAATTTTCAAAAATATACGTATTTCAGAAGAGCTTTGAACTTTTTAGACTCCAAAATCCAAAATAGAAAGGACTCAAAAATTTTCAAAAAATTGCACATAAAAGCTCCCAACTTGTACAGAAATGACTTGTTTGTGAATTTTTCGATCTTCTACTCCGTATTTTTTAAATGCAAAAAAAATCAGTTTAGTGTAAATCTACAATAAATATTCTAGCATACATAGAATGATGCAAGCCATTTTCAATTTAATTTTTTTTTTTTTTTTTTCTCTAGTTTCTCTGTTGGTAGCAAAATTATTTCGCGATGTATTTTCTGCAGTACCTTGTACCTTGTCTTAAGTAGTCATGAAACCGACTGCTGAGTTCTCAGAATCGATAATACAGGAAACTTTAATTTTTTGTTACCTAGTAAACCGAGAAATTTGTTTTAACAGCAATAAGTTAAGTTGGTTTCTTGAAATGTAAAGTTGAATTTTCAAAAAAAATTTTAAATAGTTTTTAATTGGTATTCTTCTCTATAATTATAATTTTTGATGTTTGTGAGTTTAAAAATATAAGTTAATTACATATTCTTTCAATAAACAATGATAATTATTGATTAAAAAAAATTTTTCTTGAAATTTTATTAATGATTTTGAAGTTTCTCGAATAAATTCCATTTTTTTTTTAAATATTTGTATGTTTTAAACAATACTTGACAGTCTTAAAAAGTTCATTACTGCAAAATTTGAGATTTTGGATGAATGTGTTTGAAAATAAATGAAGTTTTCGAAAATTTCCCTAAGAAGATTCTGAACGAAAATATTCCTCAATAATATGTATTCATGCCAGTATAAAATTTGTGAAAACTTGCCAATTTCTTAGAAAATATCTTAAATTTGAAGAATTGTAAAAAATTATTATTATCAATAATATTTTGTATATTTTATATTATTATTTCCAATAGTTGAATATTTAGATAAGTTTTTGAATAATTCGAATAAATTTTTATACATGATTGTACTTATATTTTTTGAAAAATCAATAAAGCGTTTTCTGATTCATTAAGCAACATTCAAGAAAAGTTTTTCAAATCGTTTGACTTATTCAAGATTTTGGATCAGTAAAAAATCTTCTTTTCAAGAATCGTAAAGATTTGATTACATCTCAAATAATTATTCCTCGTCCACTTTTCGTAAATTTTAAAAAATACCAAACATTCTCGGGAGCTTCAAAAGATAAACATTTTAAGATTTTTGAGCTTCTGAAAATTATTTACGACTTTGAAAGTTATTTCAAGTAATTCCCAAACTTTTTTTAAAGTTGAACAAAATTATAAGAATGTGAGGAAAGCATCTGGAAAATTGTCGCTAGTAAATATAGAAAGAAACTTAAAAATTTTTCAAAAGTAAGTAATAGACTTTAAGTTTTAAGATACTTAAAAAGGTTTCAAAATTTTGTCAACATGTTCGATGTCATCAAAATTTTTGGGCATTGCTCTAATTTTTAAAAAGTTAGAAGTCGAGTATGTAAATACCAAAAATTTTGACAAAGTATATATCAGTATGTATGATATCTATAATAATGATGAAGAATAACAAGATGGGTATGAATTACTTTTCGCAAAATTGAATAAATAATCATCCCATCTTTTAAATCATTGTTAATAATCACTCAAAGTAAATATAAAAAAAATAATATTCTTTAGGTATACTTTCAAACAATTATCATTCCATCCTCATTTAAAACCCATTGAATTCATTGAGTAACTAATTTTTTACTCATTATGAATATTGTAAATACATCATATATTATCATTGTTTTATACACCTTAGAGATTATTTTATTAACTGCAATTTCTAATCATACTTCTACTCTCAACATTTTTCTTTTTTTTTGTTATACAAATCAAGCTTTTAACCCAACTCAAAAGTCTTTTAGAATTTGTAAAACTCCTCTCAATCCATAAATATTTGAACCCGTTCTGCTCTAATTGTTTTTGGTATTATAAAAACCATTCATAATTTGCAATGTACAATTATTACGAGAAATTATGCAGACTCACTCGAATCGGTCAGTAACAAGTACATCGAGGTATACAGAGATTTCAGTGCCCGATACAACGGCGAAAAAAGCGTGGAAGAAAGCTTACGAACGCGCTGATTTTGCCGCTGAGCAGATATTATCGTCCTGACAATAGTCAAGTTAAGTTTTTAAAAAACATGCCGAGACCTGATTTAAAATTCCGCCGAGTAATTACGTTCAAGTCGAAGCATTACACAGCAAAAATTGCGGAGAATTTTCATGATGGGATTTCTATACGTCTTGAAATATCTTGTAAATATTTGTTAGCAACATTTTCATTTAATATTGTTTTAATCATGTGTATCTTCGTTAAAATTTTCTAAGTTCGAGTATTTTTTGATTGTGGAACTCAAATTTCATAGAATTTTGACTCTAAAAACGCGAAAAAACAGAAAATTCTCGCACGAGTGCGAGGGAAAATTACCGATTAGGAATTGTCACGCTCATAAAAAGGACGCGCAATGACGAGAGTCAATGTTTCGTGACGAACGTGCGGGGTTCCGACACAGGCAATCTGAATTCGCCGATCATTACACTGTCATCGGGACAATAATATGAGTACCGAGTACGTAGAGCTCTATTGAAATAATTATGCCACATTCCAGGGCTGCCCTTTAATTTCGTAAACACGAAATTAAATTTTTTCCCATAGGGCAAGGGTCGACCCTTTGTCTCAGCTCTCAAGTTATTCCGATCGCATTTTTGCCTTTGTGATTTCTTCCCTTAGACTATTTCTTTTTTTTTTTTTTCTTTAACCTTAAGAAGTTCAATTGATTGTACTATTTTACATCAGTCTTAAAACGTTGATTATTTTAAATATACTGAGTTTTGTGTTTTTGAAATATGATAACCGGTTTTGGTTTCTTGTGAATGAGAATTTCAAGTTTTCAACTAACTAGGTTGAGACGAAGTTAATGATTTCTAAAATAATAAGAAATAAATTATTTCGAATAATCTATTTTCTCGTGATCTAGCCAATTTTTTCATCGAATTAACTATAGAATAGGAGTTTTGAAAAAAGGCAAAAATAATAGAATGAAAAAAAGTTATAGCTCTGATACAAAATAGTAATGGGATTTGAAAATCAGAATTTGTGGTTTCTGTAATATAGAATTCTTGAGTGTTATTTGTGAGTCTGAAATTCTCGCATCTCGAATTGTATGAAGTAGATATTCACTGAAAAGGAAATCTTGTACTTTCTGCCGTATGTATCGTAAAAAGTACAATACCATTGTAGTTTTTACAATAATATTGTAAAATCTGCAATATTTATTTTACTCATTACAATATTATACTGTAAAACCGCTATTAATGTACAAATTACAATATGTATGCCAGTTTTTACTGTATAATTTCAGAAAATTTTAAATCTTAAAATGCAAATTTCACTATAAAAACTGTGATTTTTACCATACATGGCTAAAAAAATGAACTACATTGCTTTTATCCAGGTTTTTCGAAAACTGTATCATCTTACAATATGATGCACTAGAAACCTAGAAAGTATACAAAAATATTGCAAAAAGAACCTCAACAGATATGTTTACTGAAAAACTGCATGGAATTTTCAAAAATCTGGATGAATAGAAATTACAATATGATACTGCAAAAAGTACAACAAGTATAGTAGAAAACGGAAGATGTATAGGAGTTTTTACAACAAAATATATCCATTACTACAATATCATTTGACAATATTTACAATATGTTATTTCGAAAATTGATATATTATCTAGCAAAAAGTACAATATGTAAGAGTGATTCTCGTTTACTATACAGTATTGTAATAATTACTATATTTTTTTCTCAGTATTCCAACTCTAATAACTAGAATAACAAGTTTTATATAGTAAAATCACACATTTTTAAATCCTATCTTAATGAATTCCAGGAATCTTTACTGTGAAGTATGAAATTGAGAATCTAGTTTTGACAGTACGAAATTTGAGGTCTCAAAAATTTTATGTGTATATATTTCTAGATTTCTTGATTGTTGATAACTGTAGCCAGGGATTCTACAAGATGTTACGTTCGAAATTGGAGATGTAGAAAATTTATACATGGCATCTTAAATGAATGACGAATAAATTCTATGATTCAAAATAATTCTACAATGAACAAATTCAGACTTGTAAATCCTACAATAGAGAATTCTTCCGGCATAATTGTACAAGTCTGAAATTCTGGTATTTCGAATTTCATAATTAGGACTTTTACGAATCTGATACGTAGAGTTAAAAAATTCAGATTTCTAAATCCTATGAAAGTGAGTTCTGGAGTTTTATATTTAAGAGTTTAGAATTCTACAATGTATTGAATTCTAAAGCTTCTGATACCTAGAATCACGAAATAAAAATATAGAATCATCAATCTTTGAATCTTTGAGTATCAAATTCTAGGAATTTATAGGTAAAATATAGAATTGAAGGATTCTGGCAATTTCAGATTGAAAGAACGTAAAAAATATTTCTAGGATTCCTAATCGTAGATAGCTGGAGTTACACATTTGTAGAAGATATTATTCTTAAATTTTAGATTCCCGAATATTTATACATAGATTGTCGAATGAATCAACATGAAAGTCTACAACTCAGAATTAAAAAAATATTAAGTTTGGCCTTGTGGATCCTATTATATTGGCAGAAAGTACAAGATTTTTTTCTCAGTATTCCCAACTCTAATAACTAGAATAACAAGTTTTATAAAATAAAATCATGCATTTTCAAATCCTATATTAATGAATTCCAGGAATCTTTACTGTTAAGTATGAAATTGAGAATCTAGTTTTGACAGTACGAAATTTGAGGTCTCAAAAATTTTATGTGTATATATTTCTAGATTTCTTGATTGTAGATAACTGTAGCCAGGGATTCTACAAGATATTACGTTCGAAATTGGAGATGTAGAAAATTTATACATGGCATCTTAAATGAATGACGAATAAATTCTATGATTCAAAATAATTCTACAATGAACAAATTCAGACTTGTAAATCATACAATAAAGAATTCTTCAGGTCTGTTTTTACAAGTCTTAAATTCTGGCATTTCGAATTTCACATTTAGAACTTTTACGAATCTGGTACGTAGAGTTAAAAAATTCAGATTTCTAAATCCTATGAAAGTGAGTTCTGGAGTTCTATATAAGTCTGAAATTCTACAATATAGATTCTAACGATTCTGATACATAGAATCACGAAATAAAAAATATAGAATCATCAATCTTTACAACTTTGAGTTTCAAATTCTAGAAGTTTATAGGTAGAATATAGAATCGAAGGATACTGAGAAGCTTATATTGGAAAAATGTAAAATATATTTTTCTAGAATTTCTAATTGTAGATAGCTGGAGCTACACATTGTAAGACATTTTTCTCAAAATGAATCAATATGAAATTCTGTAACTAAGAATTGCAAAATTATTAAGTTTAGACTTGTGAATCCTATTACAGAGAATTCTTAACTTTTCATTCTATAAGTCTGAAATGCTGACATCTTACATTTAAAAATCTAGAGTTCTTTTACTCTGATACTGAGAGTTATGAATTTCGTCTCTTTGATGGAGCAATGTGAAAATTATATTGTAAAAATGTCCAACCTCAAGTTCAAAATTCCAAGAATTCCATAACTTTGTACCTGGGTTTCGTAAATGGATCGGCGATCGAGTGCAGCCGAGAAAAACAAGTCCCCAGATGAAGTTGCGTACGATCTGGGAAAACGGCTCGCGCCTAAGTTCAGCCGCGATTTTCTCACTTGGCCGAAAATTATGTAAGCGCGCGATTTCGTTCGTGATCGCTAGGCTCAATGGATAATCCTGTTTAATTAGCTTGTTACAGCGGTGACATTCCTTCATATGTTAACCCAAATACGAAGTCGAGCAAAACGTAACGACCAGCTCGTTAAGAAAGAATGCTCGGACATGTACCCGGTGCAAAAAGTCGCAGCAAAGCTACGGTCGCTGATGCTGAAAGCTCTCCGTCGTCATTCACGTCTTCGCCGGTTTTCGCGGTTTTTCAGGGTTCGCGAAATTCTCAATCCAATTGATTCGGTGGGAATTTTACAATTGGAACATGAGATTGAGTTACAAGTGGACTAATTTTTTTTAACATGAAAATATTCTGCTCTATCCTTAGAACCTTGAGGAGTGTCATTTAATGATTTGACCTTTTGAGACCTCTTGAAAAAGACACTTCATGACAATGTAGGAAATAATTACATAATTTTGAATAAGATTATTCTTTCCTTTTTCTTCCTACCTCAGTTGCCAAAAAAAAAAGAATTCAGAACCAAAAAATCTAAAAATGGTCATCTTGGACTTTAAGCCTAAAAATATTCCCAATTACTAATGACCTGCTCTTCCATTTTCTAGAATATAGATCCATGAAACCCAAGAAACAGTCTCAAAAAAGTCTGCATCAAATGCAATTTTTTCAAAAACTTACTTGACTCTCGTTTTCTCAGACTTTGAGCCTTCTGCTTGAAATATTTCAAAATTAATTCCTCATCAACGTCTTAATGATATAGTCATTACCAGGGTTTGGAAGTAACGTGTTACTTGTAACGGTAATATGATAATAGAAAATTTTAACTTTCTCATTTTTGAATAAAAAATTCGATATTAATAATTTTTAATAGAACAATGTGGAGTATTAGTAATTTGTGTAAAAATATTGACGAAAAATATGCTTTTTTACTATTTTCACAATTTTAAAACGTTGAATTTTACCAATTTGCATGGAAATATATAAAAATATTAAAAAAAAAAAAAAAAAAAATACTCTAAATAATAGATTTTATTGTTTCATGTTATTTTATTCTTTGAAAATTTATGTAATACCAGGAATCAAAAACTTCCATTTCTCGCGAATTTTTCAAATCGTACAACCCTGTTGAAAGTACAAAAAATATTAGAGCACTCTAAATCAATTGAGAACCTGTTTTCTGCAAAATCGATTGAAATACTTCAGAACTTTAGAACTGTCAATTTTATTTCATTTTGGAAATTCAAAGAGATACCTTTAAAAAAACTTCAAAATTCCACAACATTCTATAAATACTTCGAAGTACAGAAAAAAAAATACGTGTAAATATAAACATGAAACATTGAAGATATTTCAAATTCAGAAATTCGTACAGCAATATATGAAAATAATGAACGATCCTTGAACTCATAACTGAAGAAATACGAAAATTACCAGTATACGAAAAAATCTATTGAGACATTGTTTTCTGGAAAATCTTGTAAGACACGTAAAATTTCATTGGGTTCAAATTATTTGGTTCAAAATTCTTGAAATATGTATAACAGTTTATGTTATAAAAACACTAAAATTATGTAAAAATACTAGGAAATTCTTCAACATTCTATCATCCTGAAAAATACGAATAGGTTCAGAAATACTTAACAATTCTTCGAATCGTAGAAACATTGAAAATGTGTCCAAGAAATCAAAGGAAATGAAAATTTTCATAGTCACTATTTGCTGAAAAATCCTCTCAAAGACTCAAATACAAATAATTAAATGAACTTCGAATTCTAGACCATAAAATTCTAGAAATCTATATATCAACGTACAGAAAAATAGTACGATTTTATAAAAAAAAAATAGAAAATCCTGCAAGATTTTGAACATACTAAAAAATACAAAAAAATTCTGAAAATTCGAGTATTAGGTATAAAGATTCTTTTAAAAATCTAATAAACATGCGAATGTTTTCTTGTGGCTAACATTGTGCCTAACCTAATCTAACCTAACTTTCAATTTTATCTCATTCTAGAAATTCGAAGAGATATCGTTAAAAAAAACTCGAAAATTCCACAACATTCTATGAATAGTTAGAAATACAGAAGGAAAATACATATAAATATATAAAGCATTGAAAATTTTTGAATTCCAGAAATTTGTACAGCAATATATAAAAATAATAAAGAATCCTTGATGTCAAAGAAAAACAAAAGAAATACGAAAAATACTAGAATAAGTAAAAATCTATCGAGATAATATTTTCTGGAAAATTCTGTAAAACACGAAGTATTTCATTGTTCAGATTCTAGAGTTCGAAATTCTCGAATCCTAGGAAATCCTTCAACATTCTATCATCCTGGAAAATACGAATAGTTTCAGAAATACTGAAGAATCCTCCAAATCGTAGAAAAATTGAAAAAGTATCGAAAAAACCGAAGGAAATGAAAATCTTCACAGACACTATTTGCTAAAAAATCCTCTCAAAGACTCAAAAACAAATAATTAAATGAACTTTGAATTTTAGAAAATAAAATTCCAGAAATCTATATATCAACGTACAGAAAAATAGTACAAATTTATTCAAACATTTATTCAAAAAATTCAACAATTCTCAAAATCTGGGTAGGTATAAAAATTCTCTCAAAAATCTATTAAATTTGCGAATGTTTACTCGTAGCTAAATGTCATATTCATAAATTTTGCGAACTTGAAAAAAATATAAAAATTCGAACAAGCTGATTGTTTTTTTCTTCAAATTGCAAACGTCTCAAACGTAACATTTTTCATTATATCCGACATAAACAATTTCTATAGAATCAAACCACGAATACGTAATATTGTTCTTTTCAGCCTTAGTTTTTCGATGTCTTGTCATCTACATTCAAATTATTCCAAAAAGTAACGAGACGTTACTCTTTTAAATGGTAACGACAACGAGTTACATTTGTTCAAAGTAACTTTTCACCCCTGCTCCAAACTCATCCCATCACTATTAAGACTTCGTAATCCCGAATGACGACACATCTTAAACGCCGCAATAAAGCAAACACCGTGTCGCAATTTTCCGGGAAAATATCAGTAGTTCAATAATAATTGAATAGCAAAGGAACACGGAGATTCCAGCTCGAAAGTCGCGCGTGAAAAGCGCCGCCTTATCCGCGAGCCGGCACAAAAGCGCGATATAATAATAATCACTAGTGGATCGTGGAAGGCCCTCGCGGAAGATAGGTGCATGCACGCGCAGATATTTTTCCAGCAATATTTTACTCGAACGGGCATTATACGTCGTATCGCGCTTGTCCGATGGCCTTTCCCATCAAGGGGATATTGTGAGCCTTTACATACGCGCTCACACGGCTCACACGTTACCGGGCCGCTATCTGCATCCGGCAGAAGAGCCCCCTCGCTACTCTCGCCAGACGTGGAAATATGCTCCGAGATTCCTCAAGGGATCGGCACTTTTTTCCACCCATTCACCTATCCCTATGGCCCATTATGCGAGGACACTATACCCGAAATGCTCCATTTCGCAACTAGTGCGATCGGCATTGTTCGACCAAACTCGAGATTCCCTGGCGCCGAAGAAGTACTCACTGTCAAAAAAAATGTGGTGAATTTCCCATAAAAGTATTGGAAGTTCTTAACCTATATACTGTATGGGATTTTTCCCATAAGTAGCTCATGAAGTTCCCCATGTGCGATAGTGAAATTCTCGCATATATTAGCATGGAAACATTCCATAAAAGTATCGGGAATTTTCTACCCATACCCTGTGTGAGATTTTACCTATAAATTATTATCGAAATATCCTTTAAACTCCAGAAAGCTTGGAAAAAGTACCAAATAGCAATAAAGAAATCAGTATAAAATAATGGTAGTCCAAAGTATGGGAGTAATGCTTCGACAACTTCTGGAAATTTTTCCATACGTAATATGATTTTATACTTTTCCATGCAAAGTATGGAAAAAATACCACATAAAGATATGGAAAATTTTCAATCATTTTTAACAGTGCTCTATAAATCTGAATCAGTCGAATATGGCGGATTTTCTGTCAAGTATGACTGATTCCTTGCTGCTGCATTCCTTTTAATCCATCTGTCAAATTTGACAGATTCGATTAGAAGGAATGCGGCAAGAGTGCAATAGCAAAATTAGTCAGATCTGACTGATTTAGATTTAGAGAGAAGGGGAAACTGATGGGGAGGTTTGGACCTATTCGCTTATAAAAATTTCTGATTGTTGCTGAATATGTTATAAAAATGGAAGAATGCGGTTCTAATTGATATTTTTATACCTCATGGAAGGTTCATCAATTTTTGTTCATTTTTCTCAGTAGGAAATATAAAACTATTTAACTGTAAAAGTAGGTTCAAACCTTCTATAATAAGAGAGGTTTGGATATAGTGACAGAAGGTTTAAAGCTAATATAAGAATGTTAATTCAAAGTTGTGTTAGCAAATTTGAAACATAAAATAATAAGATTGTAAAATAAGGTTGTGTTGTTTTTTTGTTTCTCGGTTATTCCATTTTTTTTCTGTCTTTTTTCTTTTTTAGGCATTCAGCCATCATTAATTTTGAAAAAGTAATTTTTTATTAAAAAAAAAAAACCGAACAAAATCAATTTCGCCAATCTAACACCAAATTCATTAATCAACGCACCTAAAAACCATGGAGCATATTCATATTGCAAAACATTGCATTCGCAAGTAATAAGAGAAAAAAAGTTCAAACAAAAAATTTCGCAAATCTCACTCTAGGTTCACTACCAGCTCACATAAAAATCATTGAAAGCGTATCTTTCGAAAATTTCAATTTTGCAAGTTATCAGTGAAAAATTTTGAAGCAAATTAAAAACTCAAACCATCGAACGACTTGATTGCAATTGCAACAACTGATATTGTAATTTTTTGACTGAAAATCGAAATTTATTGAAAAAGTATCTAATATTGATCGACATTAGTATGAAAAATCTATCACTCTCTCAGTTCGAACAGGTAAAATTTTTACCAATTAATAGGTAAGAGATAATCAGAGGTCAACTAATAAATTAGTAGAGTTCCACTAATTGACTAAAAAAAAAGTTGTATTCTACTAAATTATTGATTATATGTACTTAGTTGTAAAAAAAGTTCATGTAAAAAACATTGTTTGTAGCTTGATGTTTCAAGGAATATATATTTAAACAAATGCCTAAATAAGTCTGTTATTATTGTTTGATTTTTTTAATATACAACAATAATTAATTAATAGCATTTGCATGCTATTTAGATAATAAATAAGTGCAGTGGTAGACAATCATTATTATCAACAGAATGTTAGAGAAATGTATGAATAATTAAATGACTCTAATTTTCGACTGAAAAATGTCGAAAATCAGACAATAAAAAAAAATTCATATTTGTATGTATAATGAAATCGTGACATAAACGTTTGAATTAAAAAATACACATTACAGCTCTTGATTATTTTGATTGAATTCAATACAAAATAAAATTAAGAAATAAAGGAAAGCGATAGAAAAATTCAAAATAATTATAATCATAGATTTAATCATGAAAAAAGAGAAATTCCGAGATAAAAAAAATCGTAGTGATTTTGTTCTTTATGAAAACCTTACAAGAAGTCGAACTCTTGTAAAAAAATGTTTGCTTTTTCATGAGGTGGCCTTATAAAATACTTATAAGTTATCCATTTTTGACTTATGAGAATCTGAAATTACTTATGGGAATTTTTCTCTATAAAAAAAATAATATAATTTCGTAGCATAATTTTTATCATAAAAATTTGCAATTACTTATAAAATTCTTATAAGGTCACTTTATTAGAACTGGGCAACTTGACAGATATTACGAAGTTAACTTATAAAAAAGCAAAATTTTGTTTAAGATTTCTATTTCGTATAAGGTTGTCATGTTGTTTTTACGAGGAGCAAAATAAGGTTTTTTTGATTCAAATAGATAAACTGAATTGAGATTAGAATATCGACAAGGAGTTGGTTCTCAATTCAATGTAAATTACTCAGTGAAAAAAGACAAAAACTTTCAATTGAACTAATCATTTTATACCAAAAAATCCTGAATTGTCAAAAAAAATTTCTAAAAAATGCTCAAATTCACCACTACCAAACTCTACACGTATACCATACTTCCGGAGCGCCTTTTATCCCCGACCCAAGATTAATTTGAAGAAAAACAAAAGCAACGACCGAAAAAGATCAAGAACCTACATCGAAAATAAGCAAAACAAAACAAAACGTCGTGAAAGAGACGAAAGAGAACGGGGTCCAGGACTCGAATGGATACGCGCCCAGACTCTGGGGATAAGAAAGCCGAAGAGAGAAGTGCCGTTGCACGATAAAAGAATGACAGAGGGAGGACCGGGCCCCGCCGAGTGGTGGTGGTCAGGGGACACCAGGCCCAAGCTGGCCCAAGCCCCTTTTACACTTGCTCGGGTACTTTCGCTCCCTTCCGCCGCAGGCGGCGCCACTCGACTCCTCTCCTCGTTCCTTCCTCGAGGCTATTCCCAAGAAGTGCGCGCACCAACAAAGTCCGCTCGCGACCTCGCACTTTTCCACCAATTTTCCCGAAACCCCCGTCACGTGGCCGGTCACGTGGTGACCCCTTCTACACTGAAACACCGATTTACCGTATGCCGATGTGTGACATGTCAGAAGTGATGGACAGTTGAAGATCAAGGTTACTGAGTGAAGTGAAGTTGGGACAGTTGTGGTCCGAGGTACCTGATTTGGAGAAGGATAGACCACGTGGACTAGGTCAAATGTGGGATGATGGATCAAGTTCCATCTTTTTTGGAGGTAGAACACGTTTTGTGACATTGATGACCTGATGTCTTCTGATTGAAGGAACGATGGGAGTCTGTCATTTGTGGAACTTGAGAGTTCTAAATGATGAGAGAAGCTTCATTTAGGACTTTTTGAAGAATGGAACATCTTCTGGAGTGACAAGCAAGTAGGAAGGCTGTCAAGAAGTTGCCTTCAAGTGGCATTCAACAATTCTAAAGACTTTGGGATACTTAGTTTTCAAGAAAGCTCGTGATTATTGAAGTGGTTTTTTTGACTATGTGGACTGACAAGTACGAAGGCTGTCAAGATCTGGATTGTGACGTTTGAGACTTGATCCCTTCCATTGACACTATCTAGTACTGACTGAAGTTGAGTTACTAGTTATGAGAATCGCTTAGTACGTTTGACAGAAACAGTTTTTGAAGTGAAAACATGATTTTGGTAACAACAAATCTTAAAGAAGCTTCATATGAGTCACTGGGACGAAGTGCAATCTTTCAATCGTAATTTGGAGACCAGCATAGCAAAATAACCTTCAGTCTTCAAGATGTGGAGTTGGAATATGTGCGACGTGTTTCTCAAACTACAGCTAGTTCATACTTAAGACTCCAGAAAAACCCATTGAAACACATTCTATAACTCTTGCCCTCAAAACCGACAAGACACACAAACTGTAACTGTCAACATATGTGGGCTTGAAGAAGCTTGAAGTCCTTCATTCCCAAACAAACGACATACACTCGACACAGATCTCTTGTCACCTGTCAACTGCACATCTTCAATTGTTCTCCCCACTTTTGGGAAAAGAAGACTCCATCGGCTTGATACCAAGAGAATTCCTGGAGTCTGGAGACATCGACGCATGTGAGACCCGATTCTCCAGATGACGTATGGGGAAAATCGCGGGATCGCGGATAGTGAATCGTTTATTTCGAAGAAACGCCCACGTTAGGATGTCGGTCCTCGAGAGCGGTGAACTTGACAGGAATAGAATGTCACCGCTGGAGGAGGTCGCTTCCCCTGCGAGCGTTGATTCAGAATTGATGGTTACGGATATGCTCGACGAGCACGAGTGTTGTATAAACGATTCCAGAAACAGCAAACGTAAAAGGGACGACGAAGATGAGGAAAAGCTCAGGAAACTTCCGTCTTTGGCGGGTAACAACAACGACGTGAGGTTCGTGCTTAAGGATCATGCGGAGGATGAGGAAAATGTGAGTAATTTTTGGGGGTCTTGGTTGGGGATGAGGAATGAAGATGGAACATTAAGATCAGAAGTTGTCAATTCTGACTATATCATTGTCAAATTTTACTAATTCATCTAGCCAACAGGTAGTGATTACCAAATAGTCAAAAATGACGATTTGACTATTCAAAAAACATACACTACTAGAAATGATTGCAATATACTCATTCAAATAATCGCAACTTCAGAATACAAAGTGAATAATTTTATTGAAATAAAGGTTGAATGTTGACGATTTCAAACAATTATATTGATCAATTGATAGTTGAAACTATAAGCCATTGAAATAATTTACTTTGATCATTCCATTGTTGAATTTGACAAATTTGCATAGAGTAAAAACAGTTCCTAGTGAATAATCAAAAATGCTTGTTTTTATCAGTCAAAAAGCTTAATGATGGAAAATTTCTAATTCTACCCATTTAATCAGTCAAAACTAAGTTTCTTGGAGTGGGTTATTCGACCAATAAATTTTATCAAAAATTGACGATTCATACTAGTTATTTAGGTAAATTATTTGTCGAAAGTTAGCCATTTTTTCAAAATTTTTAGTATTCCTATGGATTAGGTACTTCACAGATTTCAAAAATTCAAAGTTACATTGATTTTAAATTTTTCGATAGATTTTTCAAAAACAGGATCTGCATAAACGTCTTTTTATTTGAATATTTCTGTTACTTGGTATTTTTTGCATTTCTTCAGTTTTATACATTAAAAAAGATTTTCTAGTATTCTTACAGATTTTTTATAGATTCCTAGAATTCGATGTTCTGGAATGAAAGTTTTATGGCTTCCTCATATTTTCCCATATTCTTAAGAAAATTTAATTCGCATAGATTCAAATTATTTTAAAGACTAGTGGTATTTTTAGTGTTTCTTTCTTTACAGTATTTGTAATAATTTAAGGAATTTTCTGGTATTTCTATATTTTTTAGGTTTTTATAGATATATCTAGAAGTTGATTCTATCAATCAAAATTCAAATGTATTTTCTGTATCTTACTAGAGTTTTTAGAAAACAGTATCTCCATAGATATCAAACATTTCACAGATTTTTGGTACTTTTAGTATTTTTCGTCATTCTTGAGTATTCATAATATATTCTGTTTTTTTATGTAATCTTTTGCTTTTCGATATGGATTTTTAAAATTTAATACTCTAGGATAAGAAACTCATAGATTTTGAATATTTCTAAAAATTCTCGAGGAAAGTATATCTACATAGATTTACAGTATTTTAAGCACTGCTCGTATGTTCACTTTTCATGGTTTTTTTTTATATTTCTTAATTTTCCAAGAATTCGCCACATTGTCATAGATTTTTGTTTTTATTTTCACTGTCTTATATTTTTCTTGTTTTCCATTAGATTTTTTCGACTAGTATTTCATGGATTCTAAGAACTATTAGCTTTTTTCAAATTTTTCAGTACTCGTCGAATCCTAAAAATTTTTAAATATTGTAATTGATTTCTATATATGGTTTTCTTTAGTTATTTACAGTTGTGTCCAACTAATTTACCTAACAGAAAGACATGAAAATATCGAAAAATGGTCATTTTGTTAAGTCTCAAACAAAACTACACTGTAAAATATAAACAGAATACCTCCATACATTTCTATAGATATTTTTCCATACTATATAGAAATGTTCAATGTATGGAAAAAATCTCGCATTTTTATAGAATTTCTTCAATATTTTGCCACCTTCGCCCATAAGTGTGTGAAAATTTCTATGCAACTATGGAAAAATTCCTATACATGAATGTAAGAGTTTTGTACGAAACTATGGAAGAATTTCTATACCATGATAGTGGTTAATAACTTCACAGACATGTACGTGAAGTTTCTATAAATTTTTTTTTAAAGTGTACATGAAATATTTATTCTTAGAAGAATAACCTCCCGAAATCTCGTCACTCCAGAATCTTTGAACCATCTATTTTCTATATAAAATAAGATGGAATAAAAATAAGTATAATAAATAGATATAAAATAAGTAAGAATAAAAAATTTACGATCAATCAAATAAAAGAGAAATACAAACAAACAAATAGAGAACTAACAGTAAATAATAAAATTCCTATTCCAATAAGAATGACTGAGAGGATCTCAAGGTATGTTGGTCAGAGAAGGAAAAGACACTTCTAAGGTGACACTAGCGCCAACAAACTGTACCTATTCCAAGTCGAACTCCAAGTGTCAGATTGCTGGTCCAGGTCAACTCATTTCATAACTGGCAAAACGTTGAAAACCAGTTTTTCTATTCGCTTTCTCTGAGGAAGACCCATTTCGCCCTAGGCGCTTTAGCTGTTCCTTTTTCTCGTTGCCCCGTCGTTAGCTACTCGAGTAAAACGTGTAGGCAACTGGCGGAGGCTTCCCCAATCACCCCGGGGCACTCGGGTTCGATTCACTATTGAACCTTCCGGCTCCACAAACGATTTGTCGACCAAATCAAGGAAAACTTATTACAATAATATATATGATTCAATCCTAACATCAAAATAGGAAATTGGATAAGGCTTTTTGGTTAGAATGTAATGGAATGCTGTATCTTCTTCAGAGAAATGTTGGTTTTGATGAACATTCAATACGTTTCCTCAACTTTGTCTTTGACGTGTTTTATGTTTTTGTGGAAATTGTTTTCTTATTTTTAAGGTTTCTGAAGTATTGAAAACGTATGTCAAATTCGAATATTTCAAAATTTGGAATTTCAGTGGTTACACTACTGTACAAGGTTTCAAAACTCATTTTTAGCTTATTTGTAAACTTTAAAAACAACGGACAGCTCCATGTGTTAATCAGCTGTGAGCCCCTGAATTCAACAACCCGATCTTCAAGACACTGACAATTTCAGTTGTTTTGATGGTCGGGTAATTAACTTCAGGGGCAGTGATGATCAGCTGTGAACCCCTGAATTTCGAAACCCGATCTTCAAAACACTGAGAGTTTCAATTGTTTTGATGGTCTGGTTGCGTACTTTAGGGGCAGCGATAATCAATTGTGTGCCCCTGAATTTCGAAACCCGTTCTTCAAGACACTAACAGTTCCTATTGTTTTGATGGTCTGGTAACTAACTTCAGGAGCAACAATAATCAGCTGTGAGCCCCTGAATTTCTCAAACTGATCTTCCAGACATGAATAGTTTCAATTGTATGATGGTGGGGTAGCTAACTTCAGGGGCAACTATGATCAGCTGTGAGTCCCTGAATTCAGCAACCCGATCTTCTAGTCATTAACAGTTTCAATTGTTTTTATGGTCGGGTAGCTGACTTTAGAGGCAGCGATAATGAACTGTTAGCCTCTGAATTTTGTAGCCCGATTTTCAAGGCACTTACTGTTCCAGTTGTTTTGATGGTCTGGTAGCGAACTTCAGGGGCAGCGATAATCAGCTGAGAGCCCCTGTATTTTGCAACCGATCTTCGAGGCACTAACAGTTTCAATTGTTTTGATGGTTTGGTAGCTAACTTCAGAGGCGACGATTATCAGCTGTGAGCCTCTGAATTCAGCAACTTGATCTTCAAGAAGTAAACAGTTTCAGTTGTTTTGATGGTCTGGTAGCTAACTTCAGGGGCAGTGATAATCAGCTGTGCGCCCCTGAATTTCGCAACCTGATCTTCAAGACACTTACAGTTCCTACAGTTTTTATCGCCGGGTGACTAACTTCAGGGGCGCATATCTGACTATTACAAAGATTTGCACAAAAATAATTCTAATAACACTAATTACTTCAAAGCTTTGACGTATAACAATTTTATGTAAAAGAATATTATGAGTATTTCTAAAAAGTCTCATAAATTTGCAATGAAAATCACAAATTTTCAGAATGAAAATGCGCGTTAGTTTGAAGAGAAAATGAGGACGCGTAGGAAGATCTCGGCTTCGGAAGATGAAGCGTGTCAACGGGGTCAGGCAACGGGTTACCGGAAATGTGTATGTGTGGATATTTCCAATTTTTAAGTTTCTTTTCTTCAAAACTGAATGATTTATTGGATATTGGCACATTTACATACGCTCTCAGTGTACCTTTAATTTTTCTAACCGAAAACACCAATTCTTCGTAAAACTATTCCCATCAATTTTGAACTATTAAAGTCATCTCTCTTTCATTGTCTACTTTTTTTTCTAGAACAGCAGTGGACAGTAAGACATAGATCACTGTACATGAAAAGAAATCTTTTTGTTCAGGGGAAGCATATTTTTTCAACCAATGCAATTGAATAACTCGTCTTCGACTTGTTCTAGAAACCTTAGATTTGACCTCTTATGTTCCGAAAAACGTGTAATTGAGCTGTCATTTCCTGTCTGAGAAGAATATTTCGAAGGTACGAAATCGGTTTCATATGTTGTACACCTGTGCGATTGGATCGGTTGGTATATATGTTGGTATATATGTATGAACCTCCGGAAGGCATATAGCACAGGATTAATGACGGTCCCGTTAGCCCGAATACTTTGGGTCTGGTCTGGACCGGCCGCTGAGTAGTCACGTCTTCCGAAACCAAAACATTCATTCTTCAATCCCGATAAAAATAAAACCAAAAACAAGTTATCGAAATCATCGTATTAATTCAAGTGCCGGCTTCTTGATAGACATTCCGAATGCCAAAACCAAGTTTATCTTTATTTAATGGAACTGAATTTTTTTTCTGTAGCTTTGATCATAAAAAAAATATAATCCAATCTTTTGGTTAATTATTTTTGTTGAAGTGGTTATTTCTTTATGAAAAATATATGAAATTATACGTCAGTTCAAATTCAAAGAGATGCCTTCCTACCTTTTGAATTTCTACATGAAGGCAATATAATTATTTTGCACCCCACCCTACACATTTAGGTATGAGCAATATGTATAAATTCGATTTATAGCAACTCGTTAAATGTTCGTATAAATATGTTACTAAAAATTTTTAGTTTTTTTTTTAATGTAAAAGGAATTGAAATAATTAGGAACTAGAGTAGATAATAAAAAGGTATATAAAGTAACAAATACTTTATTTTAGATAAAGGTCAGTGTAGAGGTTTAAAGAAAAAATTATTTTACATATTTTGGGAAATATTCAGAATACTAAGAATCCTGATACTAGTCCTTACAATCTTTATAGAAATTCATAGAAATACCAGAAAATTAATTGGATTGTAAAAATACTGAGAGAATACGAAAAATACTAAAATATTAGTTCCGAAATCTAAGGAATCGATTTCTAAAATTCTCTTTAGAAATCTATAAAAAAAGAATACTGAAAATCTACTAAAAAACTAGAAAATCTGATAATATTATACAAACAGCAAAAACAAGAAAGAAACTTTAAATGCAGACAGCAAAAAAAATTTTTATGATATACAAACATGATTTTCTTGAAAATTTATTTAAAACACCTTAAAATCTGTGGACATTTGAGACCTGAAGAATCGAATTCCTGAAATTTATGTATAAACCCAGAAAAATACGAGGACATTCTTAAAATTGTATAAATATTCAATAAATAGGAAAAATACTTGAAATACCAGAAATCCATGAAATATACCAAATGTATGGAGTATATTCTGAAAAATCATATTGAAAAATTCAGAATCTATACAACATTGAATTCTAGAGCATTAAATCTCAACATTTTTTTGGATATCCATAAAAACACTTGACAACTACTAAAATGCCTAAAAATCCTTGAAATGTTTACAATTACTTTCGCAACAAAGAATAAATATCTATCAAGTATAATTCATAGGTTCAATATGCAATAAATATATATATATATATATATATATAGAATATATAATAAATCGTAGAGATATAATAAATTCATCAAACATATATTGTTGCTAAATATATTTGAAATACAGCAGCTATAAAATACTATGAACCTGTATGCACATTAGGGTGTCACTTATTTTGGCGATGTCGGAATTTTTTCCGTTCCAGGGCTGTAAATCAATCAAGATATTAAAAAAATTATTTTGTCAAGTTTGAAGCAAATTAGGCATGATTAACACGTGCCACAAAACGATTGAAGTTTAAAATGGGATTTACATGTCATTTTTCAGACTTTTTCTTCGAAAATTCATATTTTGTGAAAAACTTGCGATAAATGTTTGAAACTTGGCATAGTTTGAGTGTACAATGCGACGTTCAAGACCGAATTTTTCTGCAATTTTCTATCGCTGTTATCTATGTTTTACAAGTGCCGAAAAAGTACTTGTTTGTCTTTTTTCGGTGCTTGTAAGACATAGATAACAGCAATAAAAAATTCCAAAAATTCGGTCTTGAACGTTACATTATAATATTATACGCAAGATGTGAATTTCAGTTTTTCACAAGATATGAATTTTTGAAGAAAATGTATGAAAAACTACATGTAAATCCCATTTGAAATTTCAGTCATTTTGTGGCATATGTTAATCATGTCCGATTTGTTTCAAACTTTACAAAAAAAATTTTTTTTATATCTTGATGGACTGAAAGCCCCGGAACGGAAAAAATTCCGACATCGCCAAAATAAGCAACTCCCTTATGTACATGTATGATTTTCTCAAAAATCTGTAGAAATACTAGAAGTCTTTGAAAATTTCCATCCAAAAGTATCGAATTCTAGAAATCTGTATAGAAATTCATTAGAATAGCATGAAATCTATCGGAATGAAGAAAAACTGAAAAAACACTAAAAGAACATAACAGAAATCAATAAAAAATTAGATCGTACATATGAAGCTTCTGTGTTCTAAAAAAGCTGTGAATATTGAAATTTCAAAAAAACCTTGAATCAAAAAGGATCGAATTCTTCAACACTAAATAGAAATTTAGTATAATACAAGAAATCTTCAAAATTATCAGAATATTCAGCAAAATTTTATTAAAGCTAAAGAATGTTTAACATTTTGAAAGTACAATAAAATTTTGTCAATAGAATGACTTACAATTTGAAAAATATTGAATCTTCTATTTACATACAAATCCTCAAATATACCAGGAAATTTATGAAATTGTTGAAGTACTGCATAAAAACAAAAAATTTTAAAAGTTGATTCTATGAATAGTCTTTCTACAAATTGTCTGAAACATCCATCAAATTTCTGCAAATCTATAAAACTTCTACTCCCAGAGCAACAAATTCTATAAATCTGTATAACAATCAACAAAAGCTAGAAGGTCCTACAAAATTTTCTACACACCAAAAAAAGAAAGAAAAATACTGATAAGTCCTCGAATTCAATATCAATGTTCTAAATGTAAAAAAAATACCCTCGAGTCATCCTAATTCAAAAAATCATCGAAATTTTGAGTACAACAAAACGATCGATAACAAATCGATGATAGTTGGATGATTTTACACTTTGGGATGGTGAAAAGCGTACCCATGAAAGCGGAAGAAGACTCGATATGTGCGAATAAAATCGCGTACGTAACAGTGGATACGACGGTTTAGGCTGGAGAGGGAAGTCGCTAAACGGCATTCCAAGCGGCGCATCCAACGCCACCACCCAACGGTAACTAACGCACAACGCCCTTAAGTAGCTCCGATACGCTTCGTAATTCTGCCCTTTTCTTTAACTTAACGGGTCAATGCGTACAGCCAATTCACCGCGAATCGAAAGAAAAATAAAGAAACGTATTACTGTCATTGCCATAGGCGTAGCATTAGATAAAATGTTGGAACTGCAAATGAACTTAATTTTACAGCTTGAAGATATTGTAAAATTTACATAGATGAAGAGCTTCGAAGTCTGAAGAAGGTTTATCTTCATCGAATAGCTTCTTGTACTCAAATTCAATGCAATGGTTTCGTATTCTTTTCAAGATCTTGTCTGCTACAGGTTGAAGTTTTTGTCATTGCAAATCATTGCAGGTATTTGAAGGAACTTATGTAGCTTCAAAGTCATTTTAAGCAATGATTTGGGTGGATGTATGTAGATCTGAGATTCTATGAAACTCAATTTATCACCTATAAACTTTTTTTCTTGATTGATTTTGGTTTTTTTTCGGAGCTATTCTACTCTGGAGTAATTTTATATAGATATTATAGATTTAGTCTGTTCTTGGTCTGATATTTCCAAATAGTTTGTCATAATCATTTTGACACTACTTTAGCCATTTCAAACTATATTGAAGGATTCTAAAGTTGACGTAAATAAGTTGAAGTTTTTCTGGAGTTATACAGCATCATAATTGGTTTCAACTATTCATTGAATAGATATATAAAAGTTTGACATTTCTTTAAGTTATGTTTACATTGAAATTTGTTGTCTCAATGTACCTTCTGAGTTTTTTGAAGCTATTGTTGAAGCTTGAAGTATTTTCATCTCCATGCGTTACATTCGTTTTTATGTATCTTCATAGCTCAAAAATCATACACACAGTTTTCAGTTCTCGTCGTTTTTAATTCGAAGAAGCGCCACTTTTCTTATTCCTTTCTTCTCAAAGAAAATATCTCCCTAAGTCCATTTTTCCTAAAAGTCTTTTCTTTCGAACCTATTTTCACCAATACGAATTTTTTCCGAAACTTTTTCTCTGAAAAGAATTTTAACTTGATGCCCTAAATTATTGAAATTTTTTTGAAGCAGTACAGAACATAGATATCTGTATTTTGAAGAATTTTTATAACTGTTATAATGTGCTATCTCAAAATTGTAGGTCGTACCCAATATTTTTCAGGTATGTTATCAAGTCATTATATGCTGTATGTAATTTTCATGGAATCATACAATGTTCTACATTTTTTTCTCAATGCATTTTTAATCACAATACTTTTTAATGTTTTGTTTTAACATTGTCGCTCGTTAAAGTGAATAATTAGGTTTCTAGGTTAGAAACAAAAGGTATAATGTGTGACTAGTTAAGTAAGATGAAAAATGACTTCAAGATTCACAAAGAAAATTGATTTTGTCAAAACTACTAGAATTTATTCAAAGTTAATAAACTTATGTACACTAAGAAAAAAATATAGTAACTATTACAATACTATATTGTACTATGAAATCAGTTTAAAGTACATATTGTACTTTTTGCTAGATATTTATAGCAGTTTTTATCATAATATATGTATGCTAGTAAATAATATCAAATAATATTGTAGTATGAGATATATTGTATTGTAAACTCTCTTATACATACTTCGTTTTCTACTAAACTTTTTCGTTTTTTTGCAGTATCATACTGTAATTCCTACTAATCCAGATTTCAGACAGTGCCTACAGTTTAGCCAGTATGCAGATCTGCATAGTTCTTTTTGCTACATTTTTGTGTGCCTTCTGGTATATCATATTGTAATTGATGCAAAATTTGAAAAAGTCGAAAATATAGTGTAAATTTCACAATATGATATGAATTTTTGCGATACGTATAGGTACATGTGCAATATTTTCTCTTAGTACGAACATGAAATATATCATAGTACATGAACTGAACAATCAAAGATAAAAAATGAAATATTTTATTCGATCTTACACTTCGAATAAACAGATAATAAATATTGTGTGATAGTAGAGTGAAAATTAAAATTTATATAGAACGATTTTCATTCTGTAGATTTTGCATTTTCCGAAATCATATAGTCAAAGCTGGCATACATATTGTAATTTCTACAATATAATAATATTCCCCCAAGAATATTGTAAAAAAAACGTGACAAAATTTGCAATGATATTGTAATACCTGTAATAATACTGTAAACATGCAATATTATTGTAAAAATTGCCATATTCTCGTACTTTGTAACATACGTGTGTCAGAAAGTGCTATAGATTTTTTTCTTAGCTCTCTCAGTGGGAATTGGTAAAAAACTACTAATCAATAGTAGAATTTCATTAATTGAAAAAGTTTAAAAAGAGAAACTAAAGTTTTAGTAAAATTCTACAAATTAAATGAGTGATATAGCTTATTGGTAAAATTAGAAATATTTGACTGAAGAAAAAAGCGAATAACTTTCTTTAAACTTTAGTAGAAATCCCCTATTATAGTAAGTAGGTTTTGAATAGTCTTATTCGTGCATTATAACTGAAAGATAAGTATAATTCAACTAATGAAAAAGTGAATTTTTACTAATACTTTAGTTAATAGTTACTGTTCATAATAATGAATATTTACCACTGCAATTACTGATTATCTCAATAGTATTCAAATGCTACTCATTCATTATTGTTTTATAGTAAAAAAATTAAACAATAATGATAGACATATTTAGACATTTGTTAAAATATTTAGTCCTTGAAATATTAAGCTTTTAACAATGTTCTTTACATGAAATTTTTGACAACTAGATACATATTATGTAGTTTAATAGAATTCAAATATTTTTTTTACTCAACTTGTGGAATTCTCCTGATTTATTAGTAGACCTCTGACTATCTCTAACATGCTAATTGTATGTGTAAAAATTTTACTATTTCGAACTGAGATAGAGAGTCTGGCTTCGTATTTGAAAAAATTTTAGTTATTCAAAATAAATTACCATGAATTCGACTAAATTCTCTAATAATCTCACTCTCTCAGTTTGAATTGATAAAAAACTACTAATTATAAGTAGAATTTCACTAATTGAATTAATGATATAGCTTACTGATGAAATGAATAATATTTGACTGAAGAAAAAAAGGAAAAACTATCTTCAAACTTTAGTAGAAATCGTTACTGCAGTAAGTAGGTTTTGACTAATTTTATTCGTGCATTATGACTAAACGATAAGTATAGTTCAACTAATGGAAAAGCCAATTTTTACTGATACTTCAGTCAATAGTTATTGTTCGTAATTATAAATATTTACCACTGCAATTATCGATTATCTAAATAGCATTCAAATGCTACTCATTCATTATTGTTTTATAGTAAAAAAATTAAACAATAATGATAGGTATATTTAGACATTTGTTGAAGTATTTAGTCCTTGAAACATTAAGCTTTTAGTAATGTTCTTTACATGATATTTTTGACAACTAGGTACATATAATGTAGTTTAATAGAATTCAACTATTTTTTTTACTCAACTTGTGGAATTCTACTGATTTATTAGTAGACCTCTGACTATCTCTAACATGCTAATTGAGTTAGTAAAAATTTTACTTATTCGAACTGAGAGAGTGTCTGGCTGCATACTGAAAAAATTTTTTAGTCATTCTAAATATATCACTATGAGTTCTACTAAATTCTAGAACAATCTCAGTAAATCATTTTTTCAGTGGAAAGAAATGTAGTTCAGGTATAATAAATTCTTCTCTCTAGACTTGCCTACAAAACTTTCTTCATTTTAAACAAATCTTATTTATTTTCACGAAACCTCCTCTGACTGTATCACTTTAAAAAAAATTTGTGGTAATTTCACTGTACCAGTATGTTAGACATTAACCATTACCTTTTGGTAAAATTTTACTAGCAGTTGAAATTTTCCAGTTTATTCATAATAATATTCCATATTTTAATGAAATTTTCTTATTGAAGTATGTGAAACATGAAGGAATAGTAAATTTGCAGTACCATGGTATAGAAAATTTCTATATTTTTTTCACAATGTAAGAGTGTCCCATTTTACCCATCTGTCCCATTTAACCCCAACACTCCCAAATCTCCATCTCAAGATTCATCCAGATCCAAATATTCTCTTCATTCCACAATCCACCGAAACATGTTCCCACCCTCAAAAATGAGCAAATCGAAGTCCATGTCCCGCAAATGAAAAAAAAGCCTGAAAGAGGGGACATTTCGTGCGGGACCAATAATTTCGAGCCTGGTTCTCTTTAGGCCGTCCCCTCGTGCAACGCTTGTTAAGCCCCCGAAGAGGGGGGCAATACTCGACATTGCGTCGCGCACGTGCTCGTTTCCTTCGGCGTCTTTTTTGGCCGTCTCCCACTCGGATCTTTTAGACACAATGTAGGTACAGCGTCGGGATATTCGATGGTAGTAGCTAGAGCTAGGTGGTGGCAACGTCAGTAGGTAGTCGCGGAGTCTGGCAAGAACGCACCGAAGTACCTCCGCGACTCGCGGCACCGGAGTCGCAACTTTTTTTCATTTTTTTTTCCTTTTTCTAGTCCGAAAAGTCCGGGGTCTAGTCACGAGTAAACGAGTCAGGTCGTCATCTCGCGCTGTGAATGTGGGGTCCTTGGGGGATTTGTGCTAGTGCGAATTGGATGAAGTGGGAGGCGATGGCGGGGATCCTGGGGTGAAGCCCCTGAGGTCAAACTGGAGGTCCTGGGCATGTTCCCGCCGCGCTCGGAGGCGCCGACCGCCGAGAAGCTGGCCCTTTGCTATGCCCCACACGTGGACATGACGACTGTCATCGAAATTGAGGTGAATGACGAAAGGGGGGAGGGGGTGAGATTGATGATTTTGGCATCAACATGAGGATGAATGATGGGTTTGACAGAATTTCGGGGTAGGGTTTAAGTTAGAATTGACCTGAAGGGTCAGGTCTGAAACAATTGAAAATTATACACGGTGTACCAAAATCCCCGTACCAAAAGAAAACCCAATATTCCTTTTTGAATTTTGAATCTAAAAGTCCTTTACCACTTTTCACGAAACTCAAAATTGAAAAAGTTATTTAAGTTTCAAATTTAAACAATAAATGGGTTCTCTCAACAAGTGGGCATAAAATTCACCGACCAAACTTTACCCAATTTTTTTTCATATTTTTTAGAGTCGAAAAGTCCTTTGCCACTTTTGGCAAAACTCAAAATCAAAAAAGATATTCGAGTTTGAAATCTAAGAAATTTGATTGGTCAAAACTTCTAACTCGCACATTTTTTTCAATTTTGAGTTTTGATAAAAGTGGCAAAGGACTTTTCGACTCTAAAAAATATGAAAAAAATTTGGGTGAAGTTTGGTTCATGGATTTTATCCCCACTTGTCGAGAGAGCGCATTTATTGTTTAAACTTTTGGATTGAATAACTTTTTCCATTTTGAGTTTTTTAAAAAAAAGGTAAAGGACTTTTCGATACAGAATTCAAAAAGGAACATTGGATTTTCTTTTGGTACGGGGATTTTGGTACACCCTGTATACGAAAAATATGTTTAAAAATGTTAAATCGAATTTGTTGGGACCTCACGTGGAGTTGAATTGGAATTCGAGGGTTTGAATTTAGTGTTGGATATTGAATTTTAGAGCGGTCGAGTAGTCATGAATGATTGAAATTTCAGCGACTTCGAGTCGAATGGAGAAAAAATGTAGTACTTTCTGACATATGTAAGGTAAAAAGTACAATGGTATTGTATAAAGTACAATATCATTGTAAGTCTTACAATATAATTGCAAATTCTGTAATTTTCATTTTACTTATTAGAATATTGTACAGTAAAAAGTATTATATTGTTCAAGTTATAATATATGTATCAGTTGATAAAATTTCGTAAAATTTTTAATCTGAAGATGTGCGAATTGTACAATACACATTGTTATTCTTACCATACTGGTACACAGGATTTAATATCCGTGTATAGTGAAACATACAAATGAAATGTTTATCTTCGTCATTTACTTCTCATTTCGTAAAGTATGATATTTCATGAACAAAGACAAAATATTGTACGTTCAAGAATATACATCGCAAAAATTCATATACATGTTGTAAAATGTACAGTATCTTATCGACTTTTTCCAATGTTGTATCAATTACAATATGATATACTACTGGGAAGTACACGAAAATAAAGCAAAAATAACTATCTGAAAACCGGCAAAACTCTATGGCATTTTCTGAAATCTAGGTTGGTAGGAATTACAATATGATATTGCAGAAAGTACAAAAATAGTATAGTAGAAAACGAAATACATATAGAAGTTTTTAAAATGAAATATTATATCTACTTACTACAATATCATTTGACAATATTTACAATATATTTTAACAAAAACTCTTATACATATCTAGTAGAAAGGACAATATTTCAGAGTGATTTTCAGTACTATACAGTATTACAATATTTTCTATTTTTTATTCTCAGTGTAGTTAGTTCTTAAGTTTGAGGTAGGCTAGATGAACTTGAAGTCTATTACAAATTTATGAATATTTATGGAAGTAAAACCTAAATTAATAACTGGGTTAGCATAATTCTGGGTAAGGGAGTCGTCAATAGCATAAGCCATTAGAAATGACTTTTATACAGTTTGAGAAAATGTACAAATAGTGTTACTACAAAATTTGCCATCTTTGCGAGATGCTTTATCTAAAACTCTCACGAAACTCTTGAACCCTGAAAAGAATTATCGATAGCTCCTTTACTTTATTGAATTTAATTTTAATATGTAGTGATATTGAAACACTGGAAACAAATAGCTGGCATACATTTTGAAATTATGATATAATTTAAAGTAATTTACATCAACAAAATTTGTTATTCAAAAAATCTGCAACTTTTCCAACGAATCAAACATTTCAAAAAATGATAAAGGAAAGTCTGAAATTTGTATAAGAACAAGAAACGCTCTAATTATTACGGATTTTCACTAATTCCCGAAAATAATCGCAAGTTTCTGATATCTCTTTTTATTCCATAATTTTTTTAAATTTTTAAACTTATATGAAAATATGTATTGACTTCGAAAAGTTTCCAGAAATTCAAAAAGGTATAAAAGCTGTGTGACATTTCTTAAAAATCCGACAAAATTTCGAAACATTAAAGCATATTTAATTTTATTTCTTATTGAAATGTAAAATGAAAAAATTTATGAATTCAAATGTCTGAGATTTCTGGTAATTGAATTTCGAAAGTTGCCCTTATTTAATAAATTAATAAGGCATATATTGTATCAATAAAATTGACTCAAATTAATTTTGAGCATATATTATCAAAACTGAACACATTCTTTAAAAAACCAAAAAAGTTGTACATTTTGTAAGAAACTGAAAATATTTGTAAACTTTTCAGAAATTTTATAAATGCACTGATGAAAAATCCTAAAAATGGATAATATGAATTTCTTACAAACATTTTGAAGCTATGAGAATTTTTTTTTTAATTTTTACTCCTTCGTTTTGTTGGGAATTCTTACGAATGTTGCAAAATTAAAAAAATCTAATCATGAAAACTAGCAACGATTCTGACGACTTTTTTGAATAATAGGAATTCTGTATAAAATTGCGATCCTCACCCCTAAGGAAATTCGTTTTTTATGTAAGTAGATACTCATAAACCGAAACCACCAAAGAGATTCTTGAAAATATTTTTATTACTAGGCTCCAGACTTTTAAACTTAAAAAAAATCATGAATTTTGATAAAAATCTACTGAGGTCTGTAATACACTTGCAATTATTGAGAATTTCTAGAATTAAACAAATTGTGTAGATATTATTGTATTTCCCAACAATTAAAATGCAGTTGTTGACACTGTAATCTGTAGATTAAAAATTTTACAGTAATTAGCAACGACATTTTCAGGTGTCTGAAAATAATGAAAACTGTATGAAGTACTTCAAAATCTAAAAAAATACACGTTTTAAGATACCCACAAATCTTAAAGAATTTTCCGAAATTTTCATCTCAAAAGTTTTTGAAACTTATTTCGAAAAATATCATTCATTACAACTTTTGCAGTGTTCGCGAATTGCTCGGAATTTTCATTGATTTTCTTAACTTCTTAAAATTCTTTAAAAATATAGCGAATCAGAGTAATGAGATTGCATAAGCATTTAAATATTTAAAAAAAAACCTTTTTTACATACATAAATTATGAAATCCTTAAATGACCTAACAAGATTATAAATACTCGGGAATAATCAGACCTTTGAAGACCTATCCAAAATTTTTTCTTTTAGTAAAAGTAAGGGAAATTCAATAAATTTGAAAGAATGAAAGAGCTTATGAATCGCTTCTAAATTTTTCGAGTGTTGCAAATTTTAAAAAACGACTTGAAAAAAACTTGAAAGAAAAAAACATTTGATAATGATTTCGGCAATGATTTTAAATATGATAAGAAATCGACCAACGCTTTTGGATTCGAAAAAAGTATTCATCCTCACAAACTAGAAAGTTCCTAACTTACAAAAATTTCAACCGAATAATTTATTTAGCCACTTATCGAAATTGACATTAATTCTAATCAATATACGGAAGTGCTTAGAAATCACTTCAAATTCGGATTATTTTTATTATGTCAAAATTTTCAAAAACCCTGTGAAATTTGAAATCACATTAATCAGGAAATTAATTATGAAACTATTAATTCTCGTTACAACCCTTATTATTACAAAAACATTTAGTAACTATTAAACTTTTTCTAAAAACATCTGTCACGATTTTAATCAGCAAATTTAATGAATTCCGAATAATAGAAGAACTAAAAAATCTCTTGCGAATCTCACCAATTCTCTAAACCTCTGAAAATTTCAATATCCGCAACTTTGAAAAATTATTGTTCACGATGTGACGAATGCTCGCAACTATCTAAACGAAAAAAAAAAAAAATAAATAAAAGCTTAATAAAATCTTCTGAAACCCAGAAACAGATTAATTTTAGGAATGAAATCTATGAAAATTGGAATCTTAACAATTCAAGTAGATACGAAAAATTGCTAAGAAATTTCACTAACTTCTCAAACCTTCACAGAATTTTTTGAAAACTCCCAAAAATTGAAATAACAGATGACAAAAGTAAGCAGCAATTCCTACAATTTCTTGCAAAAATTTGAAAAGACCTAGTTTTTTTTCTTCATAAAAATTCCTCAAAACGTTTAATGACTTTCCAAATTACTTAAACAAATTTGAATAACCTCTACCGATCCCCAAAACTTCCAAAAGACGTCGATCGAAGTGAGTTCATTGAACTTGGCGGCATGTGAAACGTGCTTAATGGATCTGTGTGACTCTTAAAAAGTCGAATATTTCGTTTGCAACATCGTGTATACACGTTTTTTTTTTCACGAGGCAACGCGCGTTATAGGCTGAGGCGAAAAAAAATTTTTCTCCGCGATTACTATGATTTTTCTCGCTTGGAAAACGACTCGCAGAATGTCTCGTGAGACACAGTTGCAGGTTGCGCAACCCGCACCGAAAACGGACAAATGAATTGATTACATGAAAAGACCGCTTTCGCAGTCATGGATTATTAAAAGGGTAAAAATCAAAAAGTATTTTAACGACTCATTCGCTAGATTTGCCCGTTCGGATGGAAAATTATCGTGTAATTGGTTTCGAATAAACGCCATATCTGTAATTTATTTAACCAGTAATTTATTTAACGTTTTATTCAATTACAGAGCGTTGATTTATGAATAATTTATAGCCATGAATGTCTCTGAATGTTTTAACATACTGAGAAATACTACGTTTTTCATTCGAATGTAAGAAAAAAAAAAAATTGTTGAATGATACAGATGGAATTGATGGAAAACGATCCTGAATAAAATAAATATGACCAGGGCAAGGCGTAGGCAGGAAAAATTTTCGGAAGGGGTTTTTCTGAAAAATATTTTTCCTTCTGGATTTTGTTACGTTTAATCTTTGACAATATGGTTACAAGAGAGCGATATTGAAGTATTTCACGTTTCGGAATTAAAAAGTAATACAACTTTTTAAATCCAGAGTTGCACTCTTTTCATGTACGTAAATAATGGAATTCAATTTTTTTGATTTTCAATTAGTAACTGAGGTTTCAATTTTTTTTACTAATACTGCATGTATTTATACTACTTTAAGGATTATCTGAAAATAAGTAATATGGGTTTCTATAAAGCTTTCTGAAATTCGATGCTCTAGGAATCAAACTTCTAAAAAATTTATATATTTGAATTGATTTCTGAGCAAATTTTAACCACACAGATAAAAGGTACATCATGAATTTATATTTTCTCGTACGATATATTATTCATCAACTTTTGTAGTATTTTCTGGTATTTTTATATATTTTCAATATTTCTATGGATCGCTAACTAGATTTTTGGAGATTGATGCTATAGTATTGAAACTTAAACGATTTTTAGAATTGAAATTTATTTTTCAGACGACTGTTTCTTTCATGAAAATGTTCAATACTTTAATTGCATATTTTTTTAGTATTTCTACACCTAAAAGTATGTTTTATTGTATAAATTGTTAAAATTGAATTATTTGTACGATTATCGTTCTCTAAATTAACTTCTAGAATGATTTCTATTATTATGTAGAATCATAGTATTATATTAATAAATATGCTCCAGGACAGAAAGTTTTATAAATTTCTGAAAAAAGTATATGTACATAATTTTATGTGTTGGAAATTCCCAGTATACTAGTAAGCTAGTGAACTGGTAAGCAAGTAGAATAGAAAGCTAGTAAACTTGTAAGCTAATAAACTAGTAATCCAGAAAAAAAGTAAACTAGAAAACTAATAAGCTGTTGAACTAATAAACTAGTAAATAAGTAAGCTAGAGAACTCTTGAAAACTACTGAAATTGTGAAATAAAAAACAAGTGAAAAAGTAAAACAGTAAACTAGCAAACTCGTTAACAAGTAAGTTAGTTGCTAAGTTAACTAGTAAACTTATCAAATTTGTAATAGTAAACTGGTAAACTAGTAAGCTAGTAAACTAGTTAACTTGTAAGCAAGTTTAATAAAAAACTAGTGAGCTAATAAACTAGTAATCATGTAGGCTAGTACACTAGTAAACTAATGAACTCATAAGCTAGTGAACTAGTAAACTCGCTAACAAGTAAATTAGTAAACTAGTACGCAAGTAAACTAGTAAACTTGTACACTGGGAAGCTAGTAAACTAGTAAGCTAGTTAAATAAAAAATTAGTGAGCTAGTAAACTAGTAATCCAGTAAGCTATTAAACTAATAAACTCGTTGACAAGTAAATTAGTAAACTAGTTAACTGGTAAGCAAGTAAACTAGTGAACTTGTAAACTAGTAAGTTAGTAAACTAGTAAGCTAGTAAACAAGTAAGCTAGTAAACTAGTGAGCTAGCGAACTAGTCAACTTATTTTTCACATTTTCCTCGTATCATATACGAAATCCTAGAGGATTTCTAATTATCTTATAGATCACTTATATTTTTGTCGATTACTACAGAGATTTCAAAAAACTCGATGCTTTCAAATGTGAATTTTGATCTGTTCTCAATAATTCTACAAATTAATAATAAAACCACATTCTCATGGATTATTCATGTTTTCTATCATTATTCTTGTTTCGTATTTTTTTAATTGTTTCAAAGATTTTGTTGCATTTTCCAGAATTATTGTAGATTTATAATAGTATATTTAGAATTTGATGGTTCAAATCCAAAAATTTATAGATCGTAAAGAAATTTGTCAAGATGTTTCAAGTCTTTTAGAGTTTGTATGAATCGAAACATTTTTAATACTTTTATATGGATTTTATATAGATTACTGGAATTCGATGATCTAAGATTCGAAGTTTTGTAAACATATTCAGAATGTTCGTAGATTTTTATTTTTCTTGATAATTCACTGGATTACAAAAAATTTTCTGACTCATATTTTCTACGTGATCCTACATTTAGATAATTTTTACTATTTTTTAATATTTACTGCTACCGTTTTCATGAATTTTTTCGTAACTTATATATTTATTGTTTATCGATGTAACTTTCTTCATTTTCACATGAAATATTCATAGATGTTATCAGAATTCCGGGAGAGGTTTGAACCCCGAAAACTCCCTCCGCCTACGAGCCTGGACCAGGGTCTAGATTATAAGTAATATTCAAGGGTGAATAGTTAGCTTTAAAAAAACTTTTTCGTCGGGATTCGAACCCCCGACCACCCCCGAAGTCCGCGCGCATTAGACCACTTGACTATCGACTCTGTGCTGCTACCTTTAACTTCTTTCATTGAAAAAATTGTTTAGAGCCTGTAATTTTTTTTAAACCATTTATAATCAATTTTGATGTTATTTTAATAGCTTGAAAGCCTTTTTATCGTACTTTCTTTAAATTTCTTTTTTTTTGTTTTTGGTTTTAGGATCGTTTGACAGGTCATGGGGGCATCTCGTCGCTGGGTAGTGGTAACTCGTCGCCGTATTCGGCGGCCCATCACCATGGCCATCGGGGAAATGGTAACGGGGGCGCCATGCCCCACCACGGGGGTGCCTCGTTACCCACGGCCTCTGACTTTCAACCCCCTTATTTTCCACCCCCTTTCCCGTCCCACCACCACACCCCCGCTAGTCCCCAGCACCCGGGTTTGGGCCAGCCCCAGCACCTGGATTACCTGGTGGGCGACCCTTACACCCAGACGCTGAACACGTTACACCAGCACCATTACAACCACTTGAGCGCGGCGGTGACGGCGGGGAACAGGGGTGGCGATCTCAGGAGGGACACCGATGGACTCCACGTGGTGAGTGGTTTTTGGAAAAAAAAAGGGGGGAAAATATGAGGGTAGACGTTTTAGGGGTGCTTTTTTGAGAGGGTGAAATTGAGGGAGGTACTTTATAAATATGTATCTTAAAAAATTGCAGTCAGTCGAAAAATTTCACTGGAAAATATGTATTTTGAACAGATAAATTTGTCAAATTCAACAGATTGTTTGTTGTATTCTGAAAATTTGATTTTTTAATAACTTCTCAGAGATTTCATTGTGAAAATTTTAAGGGGTTATATACCTTTTTGTGCGGACGAATTAAGGATGGTTTTAAGTATCTTTGAAAGTATGTAGCAATAATGTTATGACACCAAAGTTATTGTTTTTTAATAGTGTATTGTCCACTTGAAAAAACAAGTATTTGTTTATAAAAAAATATCAAGTATTGGCAGAGTGTTGGCCATTTCCCCGAAACAACTGTTTTTTTGAAGAAGCTTGCGGTGACCACGATGCAAGTCAAACAAGTCGAGTTAAATCAGAAAATCCATAAAATTTCATTAGTCTAGAAATGTACCTAGTTCTTGAACGACTGAAAAAATAAATATTACATTTTTCCTGCATGCAAGAAAATTTTCCACGAGATTTCGATTTTTTGCGTTCTAAAAATTTTATTAACAAATTTTTATCTACAAAATAAAAACTTTTCTATAGAAAGCAATCGCTCAAGAACTAGATACATTCCTAGATTAATGAATTTTTTTGGAATTTCTGATTTAACTTGATCTGTTCGATTTGTATCGTGGTCACCGCAAGCCTATTCAAAAAAAAAGTTGTTTCGGGGAAAGGGCCATAACTCCGCCAATTTTCGATATTTTTTTATGAAAAAATACTTATTTTTTAGAGTGAACAATACACTATAAATAAACTATAACTTTTGTAACGTAGCATTATTGCTGCATACCTTAAAAGATGCTCCAAACCATCTTCAATCCGTCCACACAAAAAGGTATATAACCCCTTAAGGGGGAAATCTTTTGAATTTAAGGGATTCAAATGTAGAGAATATGAATGGTGAAATTGAAAGAATTTTTTTTTGAGTTATTTTTGTAATAATAAATTTAAAAACTTTTGTCTACTTCATTTCTTGGTCGTTTCATTGAAAATCGTTTAGGTGATTCAGGTTGGGTCTCTTTTTTGCAGTAAAAATTTTTTTATAGCAGCTCAATTGAAGTCAATAAGATACGTATTTTTTTTTTTATTAAATTTTTGATGTTTTATCGTATAAAATTTTTGAAATATTATAATAATATAAAATAAATTAAAAATATATAATATAAAAATTCTGTACTTCATTTTGTTTGGCATTATTATCTCGTAATTGCAATTTTGATAAAAAATCTATAAAGTGCCTATAACAAAAAAAACCTTCACTCAGAGAACTCTTTAGTCAAATACTAACTTCGAAAAGTTTTTCCTCCAAATTACCTAAACATTTTGTCGTATCGAAAATATTTTTTTAAACTCGAATAAATATTTTAGTAGACATGAGTAAAGAAATTTTTAGGTTCATATGTGACTAAAGATTTAGTTACTTTCAGCAAACTTTTCTCTGCGTGTAAGAATTTTGGAATTCTATCATTTTTTTCCTCATTTTTCTTTCATTAACGTGTGAGCTAAATAAACAATATTCAGTATTAATAGTTATGAGCAAGAATTCGTTTTTTTGTAAAATACGATGTTTCGAAGTCAAAGTGCCATTTTTATGCTTTAATTTTTTGAAATTTCATAATTTTACCAAAAATGGTTGTATCACTAGAACATTTTTTTTTTTAAATCATCAGTAAGAATTTACTTACGAAGAAAAAAAATTTCTAAGCTCAAACAATTTTCAAATTTTTGCTGATTATCTTAAAAAAAAAATATTAGATTTGTCGACTAAACTGTCATATTTCGTTAGTCTTTTTATGAGTTATTTTACAAAAAATATTTTGTATACGTTATGAAATATAAACCAACGAATTTCGAAAGCCATAATATGAATTTTACTATATTATTCAAATTTACTTTTCAAACAATAATTTTGTGCTAAACATGGAAATTATATTTCTTCAACAATCTTGAGCTACCGTAGATATGCTGCTCATAGAAATAAAGACGTGAAAACAATTCTTTCTATAGTTCAAAATTTATTTAAAAGATATTTTAGAATAGTACTGTCATGATGAAAAAAAAATTTTTGTAAAAAAGAGGTCATAAAAAACTCACAGGATATGAAACTTTTGCATCGAGAGAAATTTCCATTTTGTGTGTTTTTTTTTTTGCGAAAATCGAAGTAATTTTGAATATTCGTTAAGCTTCAAAAGTTTTTTTTTTTTTTTTTTTTCAGAAAGTACATCTTCACTCATGAAATTAAATGAAAAATTCATGGTCTACCTATTTTTGGTGAAATTATAGAATTTTTAGAAAATGACTGCAAAAATGGCCCTCTGATTTCAAAAAATTGTAGTTCCCAAACAACGAATTTTCGCTGATAGAAATAAATACTGAGTAAAGTTTATTTTACTTCCTTAATTTTAAAACTTCGTCAATTTCAATGTAGAAACTAAAAAAAAATTCACTCAAAAAAAAAGACAACCTAAAACACCTGGAAGATTTGAAATGAAATGACCCTTCTACTACATTCCATTCGAAAATTTTTTTTATAAATTGTGTCTTGAAAATAGAGAACAAAGTCACGCATCGTAAATGAGGTACACCTGAATCTTCACAAGTCAAAAGACATAAAAACCCAAAAGCGAGATAAAATGTGCCCAAAATCTTTCCCTTATAAGGGTCGAGGGTAACATCTCGAGCACTGCAATTCTTGGCATGCCTGCCACAAAGCAAACGTTTCTGGCATCTGCCTCGGAAGAATGTCGAAGGCTTGCCTGAACTTAATAAGTAAATTACTGCGTGCGGCTCAGTATGCGAAGACACGAAAAATACCATATAAAATCAGTGATAATATGGGTATATCCACTCAAGATCACGGCACCGATTTAGCATTCGACCGATTCTTGGTCGGTAAAATTTTAAACTCACCCCACTAACTTCACTAAAAGAAGTGTCGTCAGTTTTAGTATTGTATATTTTATCAATATTATTTAAACTTTTCTAGTACAATCAGTGTTTTTATAGTTTTCGATAGTATTTTTCTCAGTATTTTTTTCAGAGCAATTTTTATATTTCTAAGGTGTTCAGTATATAATTTTGCATGTTTTTTAATCCAATCTCTCAATTATGTCTATCATTTTTATTATTAAAGTTTGATTCTTTAACTTGAAAATTATGACATTCTACCTTTGATTTCAGATCATTTTCTTTTGTCTTTTTTGGTCAGTCTTTTCATTCATTTATTTTTCTGCCTGAAAAACCTTTGGTCCTTTTTTTCTTCTCATTTTAAAAGCTTTGAATTTATTTTATTCTGCAGAAGAAAACTGCAGAGAAACTTTTTGACTACTCAACTGAGATTCTAAATCCCTTATTTGGAAAATCATCATGCAAACATTTTTTAAAAATACAGTAACTCGAAAATTTCGAAGCTTTTTTGAAAAACTTCACAATCTTTTCGTATTATAAACTTACAAACATGGTACCAAAAGCACAAAAAATTTGTATTCTGGAGTCATAAAATACATAAAATAAAAAACCATGCTGGAATAACGATTTCATTTTGCCAAGGAAGTTTTTGCCAGAACGTTAAACAATTCAATTTCTCGAGGATTTTGCTCAAAAAGTGATGCATATCTCTGAATGCTTTTTCCTAAGTTGAATACAATTTACGAGCAGCTCAAGGAAGAAAATTAATAAAAATCAAATAAAATATTCACAATGACAGTGTAATGAGGAATATTTTTTATGGGAATAACTGTTTGTGTTGCGATTCCGGAATTGAAAATGTGAGGATTAAGTATATAAAAAAACTCGATTTTTTTGCAGATGATTGGAAATTTCAAAAAATTAACATTCTAATACTACTTCAGAATGATTTCCTTTGAAATATTACAACTTTCAGTAATTTAATAAAAAAATTCTAGAGAGATTACAAGTATATTTCTCAAAAATATACATAGCTACTTTCGAGAAATATGTGACATTTCAAAAATCTTTACGTAATTGTGTAACGTAACTGGCATATCTTCGACATTACCAAAAATTACGTATGAAGTCAAACATTTAGGAACATTTCAGAAATACTTCAATAGAAACATTTCATAAAACATATTGTTACAGAATTTTTAAGCTGCAAATTTTCTGAAACATTATATGTGAAATTGAATAGCAATATTTTTCATGAAACAATGAAAAAATTTAATAATGGAAGATCATTTGGGAAATGTATTTGCAATATTTTACACAAATTTTTCTCAAAAAAATTGTGGAACATTGATATGGTATTTTTCTGAAAGCTGTTGGAAATTATTCACGGAAAAAATTCATTGATAGTCATTCAGAAATATTTCAGGCACAATTTAATCTCAAAGTTGCAGTTGGATGTAATTGTTACACTTAATCTTGAAATGAAAAAAAAAAAAAAAATATAGTGCTTTCTGAGATATATGGTAAATAATAATAGAATACTGTAAGTTTTACAATAATATCGCAAATTCAATAATTTTTATTTCAGTTATTACCATAGTGTATATTGAAAATTCTTATAATGTACAAATTACAGTATGCCAGTTTTTACTTGATGATTTCGGAAAATTGAAAATCTATAGAATGCACATTCTATTATATTCATTGTAATTTTTACTATACTAGTTCACAGGATTCATTATCCATGCATAGAGAAATATACCGATAAATTTTGTTTTCATCATCTGTTTTTTAGTTTTCCATATGATATTTTATGTACCAGCAGAAAATATTGTACACGTAACTATATGCGTGGCAAGAATTCATATAGTGTAAAATCTACAATATATTTTTAACTTTTTACAATATTACATCAATTACAATACGTTATAGTAGAAAGTACACAAAAATATAGCAAAAAGAATCATACAGATCTGAATACTGGCTAAACTGTATGGCATTTTCTAAAATCTGGATTTGTAAAAATTGCAATATCATATTGCAAAAAGTATAATGGAAAATGATATATATTCTTGAGTTTTTACAGCAAACTATATCTACTACTACAATATCATTTTACAACATATCTGGTAAATAATAATTGAATATAAATAATAATACAATATTGAAAGTTTTACAGTTGATATTGCAAGTTTCGTAATTTTTATTTTAGTTATTACCATAGTGTATATTAAAAATTCTTATAATGTACAAATTACAATATTTATGCCAGTTTTTACTAGATGATTGCAGAAAATTTAAAATCCATATAATGCACGTTCTATTATTTTTGTTGTAATTTTTACTATACTAGTACACAGGATTTAATATCCATGTATAGTGAAACATACAAATTAATTTTCATCATCTATTTTTTAGTTCTTAAATGTACCAGAAGAAAATATTGTACATGTAACTATGTACATTGATAAAATTCATATATTGGAAAATCTACAATATACTTTCGAATTTTAACAATATCGCATCAATTACAATACGATATACCAGAAAGTACAGTAAAATAAAGCAAAAAGAATCATACAGATCTGATTACTGGCAAAACTGTATGGCATTTTCTAAAATCTGGATTAGTAAGAATTGCAATATGATATTGCAAAAAGTAAAAAAAAAAGTATAGTAGAAAATATATCTACTACTACAATATGATTTTACAACATATACGGTAAATAATAATAGAATATAAATTATGATAGAATATTGAGTTTTACAATTGATATTGCAAGTTTTGTCATTTTAATTATTAGTTATTACTATAGCATATCAGAAATTCTTATAATGTACAAAATACAAAATATGTATGCCAGTTTTTACTAGATAATTTCGGAAAATTTAAAATCTATGGAATGCACGTTCTATTATATATTCATTGTAATTTTTACCATACGAGTACACAGGATTTGATATTCATGTACAGTGAAAATACAAATAAATTTTAATTTTCATCATCTGTTTTTTAGTTCTTTCATGATATTTTATGTACCAAAAGAAAATATTGTTCATGTAACTATATTCATTGCAAGAATTAATATATTGTAAAATCTACAATACATTTTCGACTTTTGACAATATTACATCAATTACAATACGATATACCAGAAAGTACACAAAAATAAAGCAAAATAAAATCATACAGATCTGAATACTGGGAAAACTGTATGGCATTTTCCAAAATCCGGATTAGTGAGGATTGAAATATGATATTGCAAAAAGTGGAAAGAAAAGTATAGTAGAAAATGAAATATATTTAAATGTTTTTACAGTAAAATATACCTACTACTACAATATCATTTGACAATATTTGCTATAAATTATAACAAAATCTGCTACAAATATCTAGCCCAAAGTACAATATTTCAGGCTTCCTACACAGTACAATACAGTATTGTAAAAACTACTATATTTTTCACTCAGTGTACTAGGTTGGTTAGAAAGTTTCCACGATATCTAACAACTACAAAATTTTGGATAAGATTGAGTTGGGTTGGGTCGCAGTCGAAAGTGATTGACACTGTTGCAAAATGACCTTTGAACTGTAGAATTAGTCGATTTTTCGCGATCGGACATGGACCGAAGTCGGGATAATAGACGCAAGCTTGCGGAAGTGTTGCTAGACATGAGTAGCGACCTAGTTCCCACGTGGGCAGGACCACGATGACTCGGCCAGGTAACGGCCCGTGTGTGAGTGAAGATACAGGAACGTCCGTATACTTGGCCAAAGCGACTGCACTCTTGTCAAGCACAAAACGCGATCTTCTGAACGACGATACGCAATCTTCCCGCGGGCTTTTTATCCTCCGGATTTATACGACAAATTAACTTGTAGCTCAAATTCCAACAACCTAATAATATACTTCAGTAACGTTTGATGGAATGCCTGGCGTATTTTTATTATAGCAATAATTTTATATTTGATAAGCACTTGGTGTGGTATTTTTATGTTTGAAAATTTTGAAATAATTCAAAAACTTTTTGTTTACAGAGTGAAAATCGAATGGGGAAATTACAATGATATTTGAGAGAGAAATTGTTTATTTTGGGAATACTTTTTTTTCTGGATTCGACCTTTGGGAATTTTGAGCATTTAGACCGTTTGACTAATGACTGTTCTATATCACTTAAAACTTTAATTGCGATTTTGTGAAATAATTTTTAGGATTATAAAATGATCGAATTTCTGCAAGTATTAGGCAGCTGATAAAATTTTCAAATTACTTTACAATTTTTTTCATAGACAAAAATATTTGAAAAAAATCAAAACGTCGCTTGAAATGATTGTAATACAGCTATATAATAATTCAAGAATTGAGAATACTGTGGAAAATTTAAATTCTATAAATAATAACCGTGCATTTTCCGGAATCGAATGCTTAAAATCAAGTGATTATTACAATAAAATATTGCACAGTGGAATCAGTCTGAAATACAACGCTTTTGGCTAGTTTTCCATTGCACTTTTTGCAATATCATATTGTAATTCTTACGTACGCCCATTTTAAGAAAAGTCTTATATTTTTTCCAGTTTTCAAATCTGTATTGTTTTTTCTGCTATATTTTTGTGTACTTTCTAGTATATTATATTGTAATCAAAAATCAATAACATTGTAAAAGTACATTGTAAATTTTACAATATAATAAGAATTTTTCTAAAAACTGATTGCTGCAGTATATTCTCTTAGTATATGAAAAATCAAATTGTATGAACAGGAAACATTAAAAATTTAAGATTAAATAATCGAATTGATATTTAACTATACAGAGATATTGAATTCTGTGTACTAGTATAGTAGAATATACAATGAAAGTAGTACAATTTACATCCTGCATGCTTTGACCTTTTTTTATATTACCTCTAAAAAACTGGCATAATTAATTATAGCTGTTAGTAAAATACAACAATTTTCACTATGCAATATTGCTTTAAGTGTGATAAAAATGACAACACATGCAATGTTATAACAGTTACAATATTTTACTACACCGTAAATAAATCTAAAATACTACATTTTTTCTTACTGAATAACCATTTTCCTAAATTTTCATTTTCCCAAAATCAAATTTCACAAATACTTTTTCCCGAATGACTATTTTCTCAAATGGTTATTTTTCAAAAAGCAAATAATAAATTTTCCAAAACTGATATCCCTAGTTAATTTTTCTGAATTTAATTTCTCTGTCATCTTAAGTCATTTTTTTTAATGAAATTACACCGAATAACTTTTATCCTGAATATACTAGAAAATTTTACTAAGAATTTTATCTTTTATTATTTCTTCTTATACTTTTTAATGAATTACCTTTTTTTTCTTATTCTCCGAATGATGATATTTTCATAATATCTATTAAAATTGATACTGTCTAGCATTCAATTACTTTATTTTTTTCTCGTTTCTCTTGACATTTTGTTGTTTCTAATTTTTAATCGAATGTACATGTACTCTTTTAATATTAATTTTTTACCAACAATTTTCAAATAATCTTCTGTTTTTCTTCAAAACTGACTCGAGATGAATAAAATACTTAAAAAATTTAGAGTGTTGCATAAAACGTCAAATTTTTAATGCAACGACTGTTGCTATATGTAGTACCAATTCTTTGAATTTTTCATAATTTCTACGCTTGAATTTTTCTACCTAGAAAAACTGAGTTCCAGAAAATACGATCATTTGGTAATTGATATTTTCGGGAAAGTAGTCATTCAGCAAAAAAATTCGGAAATTTTGATTTTCGAGAAAATAGTCGTTCGGGTAAGGATTATTTTGACAGGAATCTTATGAATTTTCAAACAATTTCCATCAATGTTCAATGTGAAAAACTAAAACTCAAATTTTCTATCTTGAAAGTTAACACAACTAACAAATGACACAAAAAAATCACAAAAAATAAATAATTCTACCTTTATCCTGAAAAGCTTTCCTCACGAAAATATTTCTCTATATCTAACAGCAATAAATAATAACTCCCAGCAACAAATAACTCTATATTTACCCTTTCACATTCACGGAATCGGAAATCCAAGCAAATCTATTGTACAATACACCCTCGACACGCTCGCAAAAGTGAATGGTCACAAATGGAAAAAAATGCATCCCACCGTACCGTAAATATCAGATAATCATATTAGTAATAAATGTTGCATTTTACGACCATACGTTACCTCCATCGGGATAGAAAAAGAAGAAAAATGAAAAAAAAAGCGAGAAATGTTGTTGTCGAACAATGTAACGCGTATTTTACGCCATATTTCAGATTCGCCGTCATGAAACTTCTTATTATCAGTATAAGATTCCTGTGTTATACACAACGTGACTCAATAAAGTGCGAAACAAATGTTTTTACCGGTAGATTGTAAATGACTCGACCCCGTATTTTATGCGGCATTCGAAGAAATGCATTTTGTCGAGACCAAGCTTTCACGTATGAACAATTGAAAACAAATCTTGGTAGAAAGGGAATCATGATTTCTAATAAATTTTTCATTCTATGTGCAATCATATTTCAAAATTGAATAAGCAATCGCTTATGATGAAAATTGTTTACATGATTTTTTTTATTTATTTGTTACAGACGAATATGCACGCGTCATTTCCTTACGATAATGGACGAAATAGTAGTGGGGGAGGGGGCAGTGGGGGTGGTGGGAGAGGCGTCGAGTACGGCTCGGTTCGGCGTCCCGACGCTCTTTTGCCGCCCCCAGGTTTGGACCAAACTGACCTGGTGTTACATACGAGCCTCGTCGAGGATCCCCAAGTACGTATTTTTAACAGATTTGCAACAACAAATAACAATTACTACGAAAATCTTACATTTAAGAACTGACATACAGAGTATAGTTTCAAAGCGTCACTTCAGGTGGCGCTGATGGCATTTTCCCGCTCTTTTTTAAAAATTCGCGAATCAATGGAAGAAAAATTGTGAAAAAATTCGTGATAATTATTAAAGAACGTTATCCAAATTTCATACTGGTTATCAAAGTACAATTCAGTTGAAAAAAATCGAAATAAAGTTATTCTACTTTTTCCAGAATACGAACGTCGACGACGGAGCATTTATGAACGACTTGCCTCTTTTGAAAAGTGAGTGGAATCTTTTTGTTTCTGATTTATTTAATTTGAAGATTAATGTAGAGGAACGTTTCGATATCTGGCATAATTGTGCCGAAATCATTTGACACCACGTCACCGGTAACTAGATTCAAATGAACCCCTCATCTGGAGTGTCGAGTGTCACGAATTTCACCACAATGGGTATACATTAGATACCTGCTTATTATACCGCACAGTCAATACGGGGTTTGCCTCGTGAAAGACACGTTTACTTTTCGACAGAGTGTCAGGTTTCTGACATGCCATTTCTTCCCTGCGTGGATCAATCACACCTTATTTCACGACGAGTTAAAACTCTACTTGCACATGTAGAATTGTTTTTAAACTAAAAGGTGGGTCAAAAGAAGTTTCACATGAAAATGGCGATTGATTTCACGGCGTCCCTTCAGAGAGCGCTGCTGTCAACCAATTAATTGACTCGAATTTAGCGCGAATTTTGAATCAAATGACTTGAATTTGACTGAATCAAATTTTTCATGAGGTAATTTTGTTTCGTCATGACTTCAATAACTTCGATTAAAGTTGTTGATGATTGCATATGTGAGGTGTGACTCGTTTCCAATCGATCGCGAAATTTTTTCGAGTTGTCACGGTCAAGTAACAGTGAGAAATCAAACGGCGATGCTGAAAAGAGCGAAAGCTAAAATATCGCGACATAATGAATGCCCGCGGGCGAATCGTATTTCTCGCATTGTCATTGTAATTTCTTTACAAAGTGTAGTTTTTGGGGCGTTCCCCACTCGAACGGTATTACCTACAGATGGCTGTTTGTTCGAATATCACCGAGGGTTTATTATATGGCTCGTTACGTTACCCCGGGGCTTATTTGGGCATTTTTTTCAACTCGAATTAACGTTTTGTGACGGAATCAGAATGCAGGAGTGTGAACTCAACGATTTTGCAGAAAAGGGATTTTTAAACAATGTTTTATTCAAATTGCGAATAATATAAGAAATACATAATTTTATTAAGGAATTGATATAACAATTGGAAATAATTATTTAAACTGTTTAATCTTTATTATTATGTATTATATATATTTATTATATTATCACTGTTTCAGGGGAATTTTACTCTGAAATTTCAAGATAGTTCTTGAGCAATTTCTTACCAAATTTAAAAAAAACTATACAAAAATGGTACAATGTGTTTTATTTATTTGAAAATGCAAACTTTTTCACTAATGTGGTAAACAATCCTTGGAATTCACTTTTTTTCAGCGGCAAAAATTATTTATTGCTATAAAAGTGTCTAAGAACAGTTTTTTTATGTATCATATTTTTACTGCAATTATATCGATTTTACAAGAAATTATGACGAGTCGTGCTTTCAAAGACGCAAAGCCCTCAGGGAATACAAACTTCCTTCGCCCTTCAGAAGTCATAGCAAAACGGAAATTTTCGATTTGAGGCGTGATTGAATGGTTAATGGAATAAAAAAAGATTTGATTTGCAAATTCAAAATAAAAGAAGCTTTTCACCGCAATTAGTGTATGTTCACTTCTTTTAGACTCGGCTCATTTCTCATGTATTCTCGCTTTTTTTCTCAATGAAAATATGCATAATACTTTTATTAATTATATGAATTATGATATTTATTTATATGAAAGACTGAAAATAATAGCACACATCTAAAATACTTTCATTTAATAAAGGTATTTATTTTCAAAATATTGATGGAACTAATAAAAATTTATCGAACATCTAATCCAAAAGCACTCAATTCTGAAAATTTACACAGTTTATATGATTATTAGAAATGTAGAACAACACTGGAAAATACTTAGAAATTTAATAAATGCTGAAAAATACGTAAAGGACGAAAATTATGGGAATATCAAAAACATTGCGAGTGAAAACATAATGAAAATGTAGAAAACGGTCAACCATAAAAGTATCAAATTTTGAAAATCTACAGAGAAATCATTGAAAATATTATAAATCTAGAGATATACCAGAAAACACTACGAAATTTCAAAAATGGTAAAAAATATGTAAGAGACTAAAAACTATAGGAATAACTAAAATTCTGAGTTCTATATAAATATAATTTTCTTACAATTTTATAGGAATGAAAAAAATTACTTAAACCTCCGATCTTGGAGCATCAAATTTTGAAAATCTACAAAGTTATAATAGCAATCTAGAAGAATACTAGATAACTCTACAAAATTCCATTATTGATGAAAAAAAAAGAAAAATTTTCAGTGCTGGTATTGAATATAGGTCCTATAATTTTCTAAAGAGTTTGTGAAAATGATAAAAATTTATGAAACTTTCAATCCTAGAGTATAAAGTTTTGTAAATGTACTTAGAAATTCATAAAAATATTAGAAATCTAGAAGAATACTGTAACATACTAAGAAATTTCATAAATGCTGAAAGATATGGAAAAAAAATCATTTCCAAAATGCTCAATTCTATAAAAGTATTTTTTTTACAAATTTATGGGAAGAATAATAATTTTCAAAACTTCCGATCCTAGAGTGTCCACATCTGAAAATCTATGTATAAATCCACTGAAATACTAGAAAATTCAATGGAAATGATTGATATTAAAAAAAAAAAATGAACTGAAACTTTGAAAAATCTATTAAATGAAATACTTCAAATTTATGAAGATATTTTGTTGAAAAAATTCATTAAAATACTGAAAATCTCTAAAATAATAAATTGTAGAGTATCAAAATAATAAATTTTTTATGAAACCTCAGAAACACTCATCCATACTTCGGAGAATGTTAATCATCACAAGCGAAAAAATAATAAATATTTATTTAATTTGACTATCCCTCGAATTTTCGAAGTTGTTAAATTTATTCGACATTTATTAATTTTACGTGTAGTAGCAACTAATTAGAACTTTCTGAAACCATGTAAAGTTGAACTTATAAGAATTTTCCATAATTTTCTAACACTTTTCATATTCTTATAAATGAATAAAAAAAAAACCATTATCGAAGAATCATAGTAATGAACACCTAAAAAACTTTCATACTTAAACTTAAAAAGCAATGAATGATTTTGTCAAATAATTTATCAAAAGAAACAAAAAAATTTTCAGTTATTTTTTTGAATTTTTTGTTTTTTCGTCCCACAAATTAAAAAATTTCTTCACAATTTCAGAATTGTATGTAATTAAGCTTTATTTAAAAAAAAGAGAGAGATATGGTTCTTACTTAGTTATTTTTGTAAACTACTAAAAATCGATCAAAAAATAAGGAAGACATTTATTTAAAAACTGTCTCTTCAAATTTCAAATTCTTGAAATTTTAAGTCTTACCCCAACAAATTTCAAAAAAAAAAAATGTTCGTTATATAAATGGATAAAACAATTATGTCAAAGTCTGCAGAGATAAAAAAAATTTGTCCAAAACCCTTTTAAAGTTACAGCAATCCAATATGACCGACTAGAGTTAAAAAATTTCGGAAAATCATTTTGTTCACATTTCCTGGTATAATCAATTACGTTTCAAAAATTTGAAAAAAAAAAGTAATCAGCAAGAAAAATTGCAATTGAAAATCGAAAATTTTCCAATTTCCAGATCGAATTTTCTCTGTTACATCTAGTCGAAACTTATACCATAATTTCGGGTTTTTCTCTGCGATATAAATCGAAAACTCGAAAGCGGTAAAATATCGGGAACGACAAAAGACGGACGGTTGACAACCGCTTTCCGTATATATGGCATATATGTATACCAGAAGCCGGTTATACAATTGCTGTTTTATCTTGCCTCTTTCGACATCATTTTCTATCCGGAGCACTTGCTCGGCACGTATTTCTTGCAAAAGGAACGATCGTCAACAAAAGACAGATTCCTGATTCCTAATAAAGATACGATTTATAGATCCTCATACACGACGATTTCAGTTTCTTTTACCAGCATTATAACAATATCGAAACAAAAAAAGAGAAACCGACGAGCGAGTTACTATCAGGAACATCGAATTTTGAATTCACAGTTCCAGATACGTATTCTCGTGATTTTTGATGATTGGAAATGATTTCGCATTATTTTTCATGACTTGCTCTCATTTCCTATGGTTTCCTATGATTTCAATTTATATGCATAATCAAGGGCGTAGGCAGAAATAATTTTAGAAAGGGGTTTTTCTCAAAAATATTTTTCCTTCGGGATTTCATAATTTTTGATCTTTGGCAATACATAGGGTTACAAGAGAGCGATTTTGAGGTATTTTACATTTTGGAATTTGGAAGTTATAAAACTTTTAGAATCCAGAGTTGCACATTTTTCCTGCTCGTAAATAATGGAATTCGATTTTTGTGATTCTCAATTAGTAACTGAGATTTGAATTTTTTCACTTATACTTTTTGTATCTATACCACTTTCAGAATTATCTAGCATTAAAAAATATGGGTTTCTATGGAGCTTTCTGGAATTCGACGCTCTAAGAATTGTATTTCTGAAAAATTCATATATTTGAATTGATTTTTTAACAAATTTCAACGACACAGATGATATATCATATATTCATATTATTTTCGTATGGTATGTACACATAAAATTTAGTAGTATTTTCTGGTATTTTTATATATTTATAATATTTCAATGGATTGCTCAATAGATTTTTAGGAGTTCATGCTATAGTATTGAAACTTTCAACGATTTTGAGAAGTTCAATTGATTTTTCAGACGACAGTTTCTTCTATGAAGATTTTCAATACTTTTATTTTATATTTTTTTATTATTGCTGCAATTAAAAATATGTTAAATTGTGTAAATTGGATCAATTGAATTGGATGAATTTTTATTATCTTCGATATAAATTTCTGGAATAATTTCTAAAATTTTATATAATTAAAGTCTTATAATAATAATTATGCTCCAAGACAGAAAGTTTTATAAATTTCTGAGAAGATTATTTCTACATGATTTTTATGTATTGAAGGATATATCTAGTAAACAAGTAGGCTAGTAAACTAGTAAATTAGTCAGCAAGTAAACTTTTAAGCTAGTAAACTAGTAAGCTAGAAAACTAGTCAGCTAGTCAGCTAGTAAACTAGTGAACTACTTAAAGTGTTGAATAGTAAAATAGTAAACAAGTGGAAAAGAAAAATAGTAAACTAGTAAACTCGGTAACAAGTGAAATAGTAATCCAGTAAACTAGTTAATTTGTCAGATTTGTAATAGTAAACTGGTAAATTAGTAAACTGGTAAGCTAGAAAAAGAGTGAACTAAAAAACTAGTAAGCTGGTCAACTACTAAAAACTAGTTAACAAATAAGCTAGTAAACTAGTGAACTACTGAAACTGTTAAATAGTAAAATAGTAAACTAGCAAACTCGTTAACAAGTGGATTAGTTATCCAGTAAACTAGTAAACTTGTAAAAGTTGTAATTGTAAACTGGTAAACTATTAAGCTAGGAAACTAATTATCTAGAAAGCTGGTGAACTAGTGAACTAGTGAATTCGTTAACAAGGAAATTAGTCAACTAGTAAACTGGTAAGCAAGTAAACTAGTAAACCTATTTTTTACATTTTTCTAGTATAATATACGAAACCTTGGAGGATATCTAATTGTATTTTTATAGATTACTTATATTTATGTAGATTGCTACGGAGATTTAAAAAACTCGATGCTTTAAAATGCGAATTTCGATCTATTATCAGTAATTTCAAGAATTAATGATAAAATTACATTCATATAGATTTTTGATGTATTATATCGTTATTCGTACTTCGAATTTTTGAAGTATTTAAAAAATTTTGTCGTTTTTTCTAAAAATCATGATAAAACATGAGAAATTATGGGAAGTAATAGTAAATTATCAATATTTATACAGAATCATGTGAAACCATGTAGAATATTAAAAAACAAAGGAAAACTTTAATGGATTGTGAAAAAACATGAAGTGTTATGGTGGACAATAAGAAAGCATGGAAAATCATGGGAAATCCTCAGTAACTATGATAAAACATAGAAATCAATGAGAAATGATGGACAACCATTAGGAATCATAGAAAAACAGGAAAAAATATAAAATATGGAGAACAATGAAAAACTATAAGACACACAGAACATCATTGACAAATATGCAATGTGATTGCAAATTATGGTCCATTATTGAAAATTATGAGAAATCACGAAAAACATGAACTATAAAACAGATAAAAAAAAAAACTTGAAGAATCATGTTAACCAAAGTATGCATGGTAAAATATGAGAAACTTAAAAAAATCATTGAAAACCATCGGAAGTCATGGCTAGTTATTAGGTATCACTTGAAATCTGTAAGAATCATGAGAAACTATGGAAAACTTTATGGAACCATAGAAGTTTATGAAAAATTAGAGCAAATAATTATAAATTATGAAAATTTACTAGTAATGTAAGCTATGAAGAAACATACACAAAAATGAAAACCATAAAATAATCATGAATGAGGAATCATGGAAAATAATGCTGTCTAAATTTCTTAGAGTAAATTTTCACCCTACATCGAATCAAAATACTCTGCCACTCAAACAAGGAGTGGAAATTCACTCACATAGAGTTAAAATTCGCTTTCAAAGAGTGAGTCATACATTGATAAGTATGTTATGTAACCAGATTTCTCTCAGTGTACTTCTCCAATTCCCAAAATATCACAATTCAAAAATTTTTCACAGCATTAAAATCATTGCTATCATTCCAAATGACTTATCAAACAAAAAATTAATTACATCCAGTGTCAACCATTTTGATCTGCAGAAAAAAGCTCAACGGGGTGCGAAAAAGGGCTGATGGTTGGGCCGTGAAAATTAGGGGCCTAATGAAATCAGGGCGCACGAGGTCCTTTGTGCCTGACTAAAAGATCGCACTTCCGAAATTTAGGGGTAGCCTCCCTCTTAGGCATAGGTTCGAAAATTCACACGTCCAGCCCTTCAAAGTGCGACTTAACCAATCAAAGTCGAGAAATAAGTGGGCACCAAGTGATTCGCAAATCGCTCCGTTTCCGGTGCATTGATTAGGGAGGAAATTGTGCGAGTGCGCGTATATGCGTGCGTGTGTCCATGCACAGGATACCGTGAAATATTTTTAATTGGAAAATAAATTGGTCAGATATGTATTTTATATTCTTTGGGTTCTGATTTTTGACATGGATCTTGGGTACTGACAAATGATGTTCATTTATTCATAAAAGACCAGTTTTTTCCATTTGCTCCGTATTATAAACATTTTCAGAAAAGATGGGAAATTGATCACTCAGAGCCACTTTTTTTGATAATAGTGATTTCTTATCTATTTATTCGAAATGATTAATATTTTGGCCGCATATTGGGCCCTCATCAGGATCCTTTATTATAATACAATTCAATATCAATTCAGTGATGTTCAAAAGAATGTTTAATATAATATAAATCAATATTCAAATAATATTCAAATATCATAAATTAATATTATAAATGAATAAATTAATATTATAATGATTATTATAAAATAATTATTTAATATTCAAATAATGTGTCACTTAAGCAAATTCATAGCATATTACTGGCATGATATTTTTCATGTAATTTTAAAAGTTTCTGAAAAATGAAATAAATTTTCATGACATCTAACGAACTGTTGATTTTTTCAAAGTTTCTTGGATATTTCTACAATTTTTGGAGATTTTTACAAATATATTGTCATAATACAGTTCTGTATAATGGCCTTTATACAGTGACTTTTCACTATATAGTTGTATAATTATAATAACATAGATTATCTTTTACGTATTATAGCTAAGTGTTTTGATAGTACAATGATAAGTATTTATTATGGCATGATTAATTATACATGTTGAATGATATACAAAATATATTATCATAATAAAGTATAATATATTCAATTCCTTATGTTTAAACTTTAAACTGTAATTTTATAAAATATTCATATCTATAATATTGTATTTTACCAGTCCTTCATATTTTTCTGTGTTCTTACACTGCTTTTCATATGCGTTATCATAATTTTCTTCGACTTTTGATAACTTTCCATAGCTTTCTCATTTTTCCTATGGTTTTTTGTTTTTTCCCATGTAAGACCATAATTTCTAATAATTTTCCATGATTAGCAAAAATTATAAAAAAAAAAATTGGCCTACATTACGCAGTTCTAAATTTCGTCTAGAAATTTTGAAAATTACTAAAAATGTACATAATCTAGGAAAACAGTTTTGAAATTTTTACATATTAAAAATTTTTTCTAGTAACATGCCTTCATATGTGCTACAAAATTAGTGAAGAATCCTCAAAATTTTGTAAATTTTTGAAAAAAGAAAAACAGAAACATCCGTAATTTTCAGAAAGTATCAAGTTTATTGAGTAAAATGAAGGACTACGAAAAAAGTTTCTCTGGAACTGAAAAAATTCCAAAGAATTTTGGAGAACTTATCTATTCATAGACGATAGCAATGATTTGGAAAAAAAAATATCAAAATTCGAATAAAGTAAAAGTTTTTGGCAAAAACTGCTCAAATTTTCAGCAAGTTAACAATCTTGAACGAAAATTCGTGGATTTAAAAAAATTCCCAAAATATCGAGAAGCTTATAAAACTAAATCCGAGAAATCTTTAAACGTATTTTCGCCAACAATTCCAACATATATTATCTATAACTTCAAGTATCCACCTATTTCAAAAATTTCTCAATTTTCTATACAAACAAATGAATTCAAGTTAAACGTTCAAAATGTTTTATCAGTAATTTCTACGTTGTTTTGCGAAAGATTGGAAATCTTTTCAAAGTGTTGCGAACGGACCATTGCAATAATAAGGAAACGTATTTTGCGGGAGCCCTTTATATTAAGCATTCCATCGAGTTTTCGATGCAATAACGCGAGATATTGATGCATTATAATATCCAGCCAATATTCCGAGTCCAAAGGACTTTGAAGATATCAAAACTTAATAACGTCGAAATTCTGAAGCAAGAAAGAAGAATCCAAACATCTCAAATTAATGCCGAAAGATTCTGTTGAAGATAGAGAAAATTATGAAAAATACTCCAAAAAACTCTAGAAAAATTCATCAACTCAATAAATCAACAGAAAGAGTAGTCATATATTCTGAACAACAAATTTAAACTATAAACGTTTTTTTTATTAATTTGATCAATGGCCCTTATCGATTCTTATATCGAATCCTATCGCAATATTTCATTATGTTTTTAACAAAACATTTCAAAATTTATCACGATTTTTCAGAGTATTATAAAATTTCGTGTGATTTAATATGACCTAAGGAATCTGAAAAATTTAGATCCCCCGCAAAATCCTAAGACAATATTTCCTTTGCCACATTTGTAAAAAATTAATTTTCACGGAGTTATAAGCGATTGAAAATTTGAGCGCTAGACCAATGAGAGCGCGCCTGGGCTCCGCCTAGTGTGGCTGTCACGTGACGTCTCTCGTTGCTCCAGCGCTCAGAAATTTCAATCGCTCATATCTCCGTCAATTTTCAATTTACAGATATATCGCAAAGGAAACATCGTCCTAGAATTTAACGAGGGAGTTCTTTTGAAAATAAGTTTTCAATAAAAAAGGGTTTCCAAGTTCTGATCTTTGGTTTTTTTTCCGCAGATATGAAACCCTCAGAAAGAGGAGAAAAAACTATGTTGAGTGGAAACACACAGCCTTCGGATGTCTTCTGTTCAGTTCCAGGGAGATTATCCTTACTTAGCAGCACCAGCAAGTACAAAGTCACAGTTGCCGAAGTTCAACGACGGCTCGCCCCACCAGAGTGCTTAAATGCAAGTCTACTTGGTGGTGTCTTGAGAAGGTAAATTTAACTCAAAATTAACGTAAAATAGATGATTCTTAAGTTCAGGACATCGAATGATACCAAATCATTTTCACTAGTGACCTATAAATAAAAACGGTAGAAGTTATGAAAAAAATCGATAGCTTACGTCTTAAGGATCAAACTTAGAGGAGTCTATAAAATTTATAAGATACCGAAAAATACGAAGAATAGTGTAGATACTAGAAATTTTGAAAGTACTGAAATCAATGTAGATACATTTTTCGTAAAAATCTGTTAAAATATTTAAAATTTAAAAAACTAAATCCTAGGGTGCTAAATTCAGGAAATCTATATGTATAGAAATCTATTGATACTAGAAAAATCTTCTGAGAAATACGCGAAATATTAGAAGTAGTGGATATTCGTGAAAGTACTTCTTTCTTAAAAAGTCCATTCAAATCTTTAAACTTTATAGAACTCTGAATTCTAGAGCATGAAATTATAAAAATAATAATAGCAATCTATAAAAGAACTATAAAATCCGGGGAAGTTTTGTGAATGCTAAAAAAAAAGAAAAATACTAAATGAGTATAAATATCCGAAATTCATGAAGATGAAGTTCTCTCGAAAATCCATGGTGTAACCTAAAATATATGAAATATTGAATACTAGAGAATCTTACTTTTAAAATACACATGAAGTTCTAAAAAAAAATCAGAAAATCCTTCGAATTTTATAAATACTGAAAATACGCAAAAAATATTGAAGGTAGTAGATATCTATGAAATATGAGAAATCGATGAAAATACTTATTGTTAGTTCTGAAAATTTTGTTCGAAGAACAATAAATACATTAAATTTTGAAATTAAGAGCATCGAATTCAAAATATAAGAAATATATCAAAATACCAAAAAATATTAGAAACGTATAAAAATATTATAAAATATTATAAATCTATAAGAATACTAAAAATTATCAGAAATTCCTGAGAATACTCGAAAATATTAAAAATGGTTCAAAATACCAGAAAATACTGTAAAATTTTGAAAATCTTAAAAAATCCAAACATAAAAAATAAAATCTTATATGCTAATATTTTATGCGAGTAGAATTTTCTCAAAAATTTAAAAATTACTGAAAATTCACAAACCTTTTAATCACGGAGCACCCAAACATTAAAATTTTTATAGGAATCTATAAAATTGCCATAAAATTCATTGAATTCCATGAATACTGAAAACTATAACATATACTAGAAGTACTAAAAATCTATGAAATTCCAGAAATCTATACGTATATTTCATTCTGAACGATCTTTAAAAATTATGCTCGAAAGTTATTTAACTTTTGATTCTAGAGCATCAATTTCATGTATCAATAGAAAAATTTTCCAATATACTAGATAAAACAAAACTTACTAATCTTACCTTATGTATCAGATACTTATAAATATGAAAAATACGAAAAAAACCGAAATTCCATGAAATATATAAAAACCAAGTACATTTGTTTTCCTTAGAAAACAAAATTACATAAAAACTATAAAATTAATAATCCTACGGCATCGAATCCTAGAATTCTATGAAGGAATCGATGAAAACGCCGGAAAATTCTCTGAACAGTAAAATTACGGAAAAAATACGAAGATTGCCAAAAAAAAATAAAAGAAAATCATGAAACACTGGATTTTATTAGCGATACATTTTCTTAAAAAATTTATTCAACTACTTCAAATCTAATAACCTGTATATTTTGGAGCATGTAATTCTGAGAATCTACATATATGAAAATTAACAAAAATGTAAAAAATCTATGGAACACAAGAATATCCTACAAAATATTATGATTACCGAAAAAAACAAAATTATAAGAAAAATCAAAAAAATACCAGCAGTCTCTGATATACTCTATTTGTATGCAGATATAATTTTCTGAAAAATCTACGAAAATAATGCAATTCCCTAGAACCTTGAATCCTAGAACATCAAATTCTAGAAATTTAAGTACAAATCCACTAATATACGAGATGATCCTAAAAACCGCACAAGTACTAAATAGATCGATACTAATTGTAAGAGACTTATAAAAAGGAACATTGTTATTCTTTGCCAAATTTATTATAAGTAGTAAATAAATAAACTTGCATGAATAAATATAAATTTACATATATTAACCTTTTTGACAATTTAAGCTTATCTCTTCATAAAAATTTTGTTGCCATGTCCATGGCCTGAGATACTCAATCAATTTCCTCATATTTTTTATTTTTAATTATAATTAAATGTAGGGGAGAAAATATTATTTTTCAATAATCAGTTTCGTCCATTTCAATTATGATCAAATTATTCAAACAATGAAGCTTTCCTCATTATTCAAAAGAATAGTAGTTTTTCGTCATGTAGTGAAAGTAAAAAAACATGCGAATGGTAAAAAATGAGGCGATTTTTGGGGCATAAAGGTTTGGTTGACTAACGACGCCACTCGCGAATAATCAGGGATGATCGGCTCTCTTGAGCTCCCGTCGCGATGTCTTCGAATGGGGCGCGATAGCATGAAATCCATGAAATACAGTGAACGGGTGTAACGATCCCCGCGATAAGAGCTGCGAGTTCCCTTCACCGAGACAAGGCGCCATAACGAGAAAAGCGCACTCTTTGTCACGTCCGGATACAGTCGATTCCCTTTTTCGCGAAATATTCAAACACTTTGATGATCAACAGGAAATCGGCCCGGGTTTCTCAACGTCCGCGATCTCGGGCCCCCGAAAAATTTTTAGTATGGATTCGATTTCACGGACGCCCTGCTGAAAATTTCTAATTAGTTTTCCAATTCCAAACTGACAAAACAAATTCGATTCGTCGATTGGTTTTCAATGTGATTTGTTCAATTAGAAAAACAATAAGATTTCCAATGGTTAAACACACAACGATCTCTGGATTAATGTAGAAAAAAATTATCGCACGTATAACACATCTGTTGTAACACAAGTTTTTTTATTACACACAGAAAGAACAATTAGACATAACAACACACTAACATTATGCTTACAAATTATTCAAAAAACTTCGTGAAAAATACACTGAAATCGTTGTGGTTTTGCAGAAACATTAAAGTTATCGAGGAATGTTTCCATTTTATAAAATGTATGTTCGACTTGGTCATCAAACTCAAACAAAGGAATTTTCGCGGTATGACTGGTAAACCAATTTTTAAAAACGACTGATTTTTGAGACAACCGGTCCGTAATTATGAGATCTGACGAGTGTCCTACAGCACATGTAACGTTTCCTACAGATCTATTCCTGAATATTGCTATTCCAACTTTTTCTTGGTCTTCGTCAACAAACATAATTTTCGAATCATTCTTAACTTGATTATGTAAAAATTCTTGCTCGACAGTAAAGTCTACATGATATTCGGCTATAACACTCGAATAAATTACCGTTGGGTCATACGACAGTGATTCTATATCCAAGAAAATTGAAGAGAAAGAACCTTTGCCGTAACTGTACAATCGCATATCGAACCACAACTCTTTTTCTCTAAAATAATCTTTGAATAACAGGAACAAACTATTCAGACTGTTGCTTGATTTTTCGGTGAGTATCAGATGATCACCGGTTTGAGAGAAGGCCATATTGCTTACTTCGATATTGAACACTGCAAGTTTTGATGGGCTCAAAATATGGATATTCTGATCAGAACTCTGAACGCAGAATGGCGCAAGTTCAACTTCATTGTCTGAGTAAAATGGTATGGACAAATCATCATCGGAGGCCATAATTGCAAAATGTTGACGCCTTTTATCAGTAAAATAGTTCCATACAGTAATATCTGACTTGACTTCCGAGTCATGAAAAACTATGAAAAGATGATCACTGACGTTCGATACGGTAACATTTTCAAAGTTCACTGGCAGAACAAGAATATCCAACAACTCATCTTCCGCTTCGTTATCGATAACCAAAGACATAGAGCGATTTTGTTCGAGACTTTCAAACGCATAGACGTCTTCTCCTTGATGGCCCTTGACAAGAGCTGTTTCTTCATTGATAGCAATAACATCGTTTTCAGTGGAACCAATTTTAATCATTTCTTTGCGTTCTGTAATCACAGTACTAGTAATGAGATAGTCATTACCTTCCTTAATAAATTTTCTATAGTAAGCGAAAAAATCCTCTGGAGCATTCAAATTCCCGCTCATTTTGTATATAATTTCAAATTTTATAATCGGCTCCTCTGTATCTAAATTCATTTGAGGTATTATGATACAACCATATTTGTCCGATATCATAAAATTACTACTATTCGTTGTTCTGTTATAATAATTGTCTATTGTCATTTGATACATATTTTCGTTGCCAGAAAAGCCCATTCCTAATCTATTATAATTTTTCATATACTGAACTCTTGTAACATTTTCGAAAAAGGCTATGTAGGGTAGCCTCACGATGCCATGGGGTACGCCTATGTGCACCAAAGCCAGACTTTCGGCACGTAGTATTACATCGACAGTATAGAAATCATTTGCATTGTTCACGTGTTGCAAGATGGAGCCAGGTGATAATAAAACATTATTGCAGTCATTAATTATATCATGCCCCGTTACACTACCCCCACTGTTGATAACCATGATCTGTCCCACAATACCTTCTTTACAGGAAATAATATCCCGTTTACTTTCATCGCTGTTTAAATACACTTTCGGTAGATTTTCATGGTTGGGCGTGAAACCTATGTGAAGACTTTTTCCTCCGAAATCGAGATTTATGAACGTCTTATTATCACAAACGCTTTCAATGTTTTCTGGGTCTTGAACACAAAAATGTGCTGGGTATGTTACTTTGGGACGTGCAAGTTTTTCAAGGTATATAGACAAACGGCTGTAATTTGCTGTCTGCATATCCACTACGTGAGTGCTGCTCTGATGCACAATGATACTGTTGTGTGATTTCATGTCCTTGGGCAGTATATAAAAGTTAGTAGCGTTCCGACCACCAATAACTGTCCCAAACGCTTCTGACAAACGAAAAACATTATGTGTGTTACTGCTCCCTCTCACAATGCCTTCAGCAATATATTCGAAATCGAAGACAATTGTTTTATTTTGGCTTTCTCTTGCGTTCCGAGCCTCATGTATCATCACAAGAGAATTTTTACATTTGTAAACTGCTTCAGGCACGTTTCGTGTTTCATCTGTTTCGTACTGTGCACCTACATTATACTCAGGTAGACAAATCATCGACGCATTTACTATTGGTTTCGGCAGAATGCGAGACAAGGGAAGCGTGGTGCTTCTTTTCACTGACATGTCTATTTCCGAATAGAAGGGCTCCACGGTCATAGTCCGCTTAGTCTTCATAATCGGAATAGTCCCAATATTTGGATACATAGCTATCATTTGATATGATTCCTTGACAACAACAGTTTGAAACTTTTCCGTGCCATACCCTACAGCGTAACCAACGACATTTTCCGGGCTTTGACTTAATTGACGCCACGCATTCTGCGTGATCTTGTTAACTGACTCGCTTCTTCCCGCCAATAGTTCTACTCCGTCTGACATGTCCAGGGTCAATGCTGTTCTCCAAATAACACTCCATATCTCATCGTTGGTTAACTGATAACGATTATTATATTCTATGGCATTACTAATGCCCTGATATGAGGCACCAATCGCCATTAGACCTATTCCAACAAATATGCCAGCAGAAAAACTCATTCTTCCTAGAGCCAAGGCTATCGTTGACCCGACAGATGCTCCAGAAAGCATTATGACCGCAACATTGTCTCTATATTCATTCTGTTGGCAATTTTCCCCTGCCGAGCCACAATGAATGAGTGCAAGTGTTGCCTTTGCTATATCGAGAATGTCAAACAATGAAATAGCCAGGCCAATTCCAGTCTTCACGCCTATCATGGCACTTTTCGAGTGCATCAGGCTATGCGTGATTTTGATTTTGTTGGTCGGATTCACGTACGCGATAATGTCAACAAGTTTCAATGATTGCGAGTATCCTTTAATTATTATCGAAGTGATAGGTTTAGACAGCAACGAATATCCGACACTCGCGACGCTGTATAACATGTTTGGATCATCGTTCATGGAACTTCTCAGCAAACTAAACATTCCATGTAGCAATTGAAAGTGTCCAGCAGCACTGATCAAATCCATTTTCAATCTCGTATTCTTAGGAATCGATTTCATAACCTCAATTTTTCCCAAGTATTGAAGTCTTCTCAATCGCATGTATTTGTCGTATCCACCTGCATTTGAAACTTTTCCAAGCAATTGTTTGCAATGACCTTCGATGTTGTTGCTGTCTTTGTGTTTGATGTGTTCGACAAAGTGGAGCAAGTCTTTCTTCTTTTCTGGATTGTCTAGAATCCGCGTGTACTCAAAGTATTTTTTAGAGTCAATTTTGATCGCACCTGAAGAGTCACCTCGTTTCGAAATGATGTGATTTATATCCGTCCAATCTATGTGACACCGTCCCAGTTCTCTTCTTAATATTCTACGTTGGTTAATGTTTGGACCACATCTAGACCAAAAACTCTGAGCAGCGCTACGTGTAGGTGGTGGTGGTAGTTCCGGTCTCATACCACTAGCCGTTGAGAAAGACGCTGCTTGCGTATTATACCAATAGACCTTCAAAATTCTATAGTTATTTGTCTTCCATACATTAAAATCGACATCAGCAGTTGTTTCTAATGTAACATGAACATACTCTTCTCCATTGTATGCTATTCTATTTTCTCCCTTTGCTTGCAATCGCATCCCTGGGTAAAATATTACCTCTTCTTCAGTATCTTCAAAAAAATTAATTCTAGTTAGGTCTAAATGGTATAGTTTATGGTTTATGTGTAATTCATATAGTACTCTTTTTTTCCCTCGCTTTACTAAAGTCTCGAATCTCATGAACCCATGAGCTACCTCACGATTCTTAGTAAATGACATGAAACGTTCATTGTTCTCAAAGATATGACTTGTTACTATAGATTCAAGTGATTCTTCGCTTGTCCATTCGCCACGCCATAAGGGTTTTGATGAACGTGATTCACTACCTGAAGAGGTTGATAGACCCGGTTCTAGAGTATTCTCTTGGGTTATAGGCATAGTATGTTTTAACCTTTCTGCAGTAGTAAACAGAGCTTTTGCGATTACATATGCTCTGTATGGTTGAACTTCCACATATTGTCCATACATAATTCTATATCCTGTTCCTGTATAATCAGTTATTCCACTAAATTCTTCGAACGTCATACGTTGGTCATGTCTTTGAATATATTCATTATATAATTGAACGTCTTCTTCTATGAAAACTCTTGGTCTTCCACCAAAATCCATGTCATTGTCAGAGTACATTTTTTTTATATTTCTTCTGAGCTGAATTAACTGTCATGCGCTTTATTTTCGATTCAATTATCGACACTTCCCCGTTAGGTTTGCTTCGAACAGTCACTAGTTTTCGAACCATCGGGCCAGTATAATGCACAGTACTCCAAAGAGTAACAAGTTGTAATGAATAATAGACCAGTTGTGTGATATTCATTTTAGATTGTTTTTGATCGAAGCAGAGATAATTTGTTGCACTTATAGAAAGAAGACTAGCACTTTCTTGAACAAACAACTATCGCAAGTTCTTCTTCAATTCTCGTAAAACTTTTTTTAGAGTTTTCCTTCCCTGACTTGGACCAAGAAAAAATTTTACATTTTCTAATTAGAAATAATATTCTCAATACAATGATCATTCAATGTATTCACGTTCATTCATCACGTTTTTTTTTTACGTTCTGTGGCTCCTCGAAGTTTTTTCGGAATGACTATGTACGAATCCCAAGATACAGACGAATGTGGCTCACTTGCTGCGACTTGAGTGAAAACTACGTTGATAGTTAATTTCTGCAAAGTGAAATTTAAGAGAATTTCATATTTTTCCCGTGTGGTGTTTCGTAGTTTGATATTTTTATGAACAATATTTAAAAAATTTATCACTTAAGTACTTAATGTACCTATTATCTGATGACTTACGAGCAGCAATCGTTGTGAGCATCAAAATCCCCAGTGTCCTTGACTTTCAAAGGGTGCTATAAATTTATGATGATTTTTGATGTGTGAATTTTTTTCTGCAGTTGTGTTTGATATCGGAACTTGCTTTCAGGTTTTGAATATCTACATACATAAATTTAAAATTGATATAATGTTACATATTTTTACAACGCATTAAGAAATCGTAAACTTACGTGAAATGTCAGTGAATAAACACGAGGAAGATGATTTGTCCTAAATGAAATCTTACAATGATGTTAAATTTTGCAAAGAGCTGTTTCTTTCAAGTAACTTTTTTCACAATGCACCAAATTTGGCGATAAACGCAGTATTTATATTTTTACTGAATGCAAAAATTAGATGGATGTGTGCGACAGCAATTGCGGCTTTTTTTTTCTTTTTCCTCAAATTCAATCACGCAAGAGTCATAAAACATGTTACGAAATCTTTTTCTTCTTTTTCTTCTTTTATCGCCTTAACGAATAGAGAAATGAAATTGGTAATTTTGAAAGGAAATTGGAAAATTCCGTCTGCTACTTTGTATGCTTGAGATTTTGTGCATTCAGTATGCTGTTTTCAGATATTATTTATTCTGAGTGCTTCAATTTGATTTTGACAATAATTTTTACTAATCTATCTTTATGCATCATTCTTACATCTGGATGATTTTAACACTATAATTAAATGAAGAATATAACGACGATAAAATTTCATATGTAATACTTTGTAATACTAGTACTAGGTAAACATGTTGAAAAATCTGATACCATACCAAAAAGCTACAAAGCTGTGAATCCCATAGAATAAAATTCTCAAAGCATAGATAAAGCCACCCATAAAATACAAGAAATCTCAAAAACTACTTGAAAATCGTACGAAATTTGATAAATGCTGAAGAGAAAGAAGAATATCTTAATTACTGGAAATCTAAAAAATATAATTCCACTATGTACCAATATGTGGTTTACTCAGAAATCCTAAAATACTGGAAATCCATGAAACATTGAAACATAGAGCATCACCTAGTAATTTCGATAAGATTTTATCAAATACATTCTTATAAGGAATTTCATTTTCTTATAAGGTTTTTGAGGATGTAAGTTACTAGGTTTGAATTCCAGAAATCTGTATATATATTGAAGAAATACCAAAAAATTCATCAGTACTGTAAATCTATGAATTACTGAAAATCGATTAAGATAATGTTTTCTGGAAAATCTATTCCAACACTGAAAATATTCAAAACTTTGAATTCTAAAGCATAGAAATCCTGAATTCTATGAAAAATGAAATTGAAATTATATCCTGAAATTCTGTGTATCAAAAAAATTCTAAAAAATCTTAGAATATTGTAATAATACTGTAAAATAATAAACTTTTCAGAACCTATAGGAAAATGCGACATTAGTAATATATAAAAACTAAATAAAAACTTAATGTAAATATTCCATTCGACTAATATGTTTTAATTAGCAAGACAATATTATAACTTTTTTTTTATCTTCGTGAATTTAAAATCAAATCTTACGATATAGATTTTTTTTCAGAGCAAAATCCAAAAATGGTGGACGACTGCTTCGGGAAAAACTGGAAAAAATAGGGCTTAATCTTCCAGCAGGGAGAAGAAAGGCAGCGAACGTTACGTTACTAACATCTTTGGTGGAAGGTAAAACAAAAAAAAATATTTCAAAATAAACTAACAAAAATAAATTCATTTCTCAATATTTTCATATCTACGACACATAAAAATTTCCCTTCCTCTTATTCAGTCAAATATTAAATATCATCGTTAATAAAAATAATGACTTCGTCATATAATATCACGCAAAAACATATTTTCGTTTTCTAACAAAGACTGATTTCAATAATCTTTGAAACATATACATGAAAAATATTCACTTCCTCTAAACGCAACATACTCCAATAATCATGGAAGAAATTTTCAACCAAATTTATTTATAACAATCTAAAAATTATTCAAAGTTTCTCTCTTTTCCAACTCACGAATTCCCAATAAAATTAAACTCTCTTTGAGAAAGCTAATTTGCATTATCGCGGAATAAAAAAAAACTCCTCAAAAACAGTGCACCAGAAACTAATTATTATTGCATTACGTGTTCACACATCAAACTTACTCGTGAGTGCCAACACTCACGCCGAGTTTTTCCCATCGATCCTCAACTTGATTCAATATAGATTTTTCTTTGGTCGAAATAAAAACGTGTAACACGCTTTATTCGCAAGTCAGCAACGGTTAATCATTTGCTCGATGATAATAAACGTTGGAAATGCATAGGAAAAGGCCCAAGTGCCTGTTGAATATAGTAAGGGCCTTTATTTAAGAGACGGCCTAATAGCTTGCGGGATGTTTAGCGAAGAGCTGTCACGGACGTTGATTATAATTTATGATCAGCGCGAACATTTTCCTTACGAAACTTTGCATTTTGTTCGTTTTTCAGTGACGAAAATGTTCCACATTGTACGATCTTTGTTATTCCATTTTAAAATGAAATTCAAACGAAATTATAATAAATACTGAAAACTCTTATAAATTATATAAAATTTCTTCATCAAAACCAGTGACTTTATAAAGAATTGATTGACTTTGTAAAGAATCTCGTAAAGATTTTGAAAAAAATTAAAGAATGATCAGTACGTTTTATTTCAAATAAATTATTTATTCAGGGTCGTAGGCAGAAACCCCTCCCAAAAAATTTTTGGGAGGGGTTTTTCTAAAAATATTTTTCCTTTGATGTTTCATAATTTTTATTATTTGACAATATATTTGCAACAGAGCGATTTTGAAATATTTTATATTCCGGAATTCGAAAGTTACATAACTATTGGAATCCATTATTGCTTCTTTTTCATGTTCATAAATAATGGAATTCTTTTTTTGTGATTTTCAACTAATAACAGGTTTTATTTTTTTTTTTTTATTGTTACTTTAACAATTGTCTAATATTAGGTAATATGGGTTACTATGGATCTTTCTGAAATTCGATGCTCTAGGAATCAAACTTCTTATCAATTTATATATTTGAATTGATTTTTTAGCAAACTTTAACCACACACATAAAAGGTACATCATTAATTTATATTATTTTCATATGGTATATTATTTATCGAATTTCGTAGTATTTTCTGTTATATTTATATATTTCCAAAATTTCTCTGGATCGCTCAGTAGATTTTTAGAAATTGATACTGTAGTATTGAAACGTTCAACGATTTTGAGAATTCAAATTGATTTTTTAGATGACAGTTTCTTTCATAAAGATTTTCAACACTTTTATTCCATATTTTTTTAGTATTTCTACAATTGTAACTATGTTTAATCGTATAAATTGATTCAGTTCAATCGGATGTACTTTTTTTGTTTTCCATATAAATTACTAGAATAATTATAAAATTATATATCATAATAGTACAATAATAATGAATATGCTCCAGGACGGAAAGTTTTATAAATTTCTAAGAAAATAATATCCACATGATTTTTATGTATTGAAAGATCTCTCGGAAAATAGTGAGCCAGAAACAGAGTAAATTAGCGAACTTGTTAGATGGTAAACTACTGAAATTTTGAAATAGTAAAATAGTAAACAAGTGATCAAGAAAACTAGTAAGCTAGTTAAATAAAAAACTAGTAAGCTAGTAAACTAGTAATCTAGTGAGCTAGTTAACTTGTAAATTGTTAAATTAGTATACTAGTAAACTTGTAAATGAGTAAGCTAGTTAAATAGTAAGCTAGTAAATTAGTAAGCTAGTTAAATAGTAAGCTAGTAAATTAGTGAGCTAGTAAACTAGTAAGCAAAAAAGCTAGTAAACTAGTAATCTAGTAAGCTAGGGAACTAGTTAACTAATAAACTCGTTAACAAGTGAATTAGTAAACTAGTAATTTAGTAAACTTGTAACCTGGTAAGCTAGTAATCTAGTAAACAAGTAAGTTAATAAATTAGTAAACGAGTAAACTATTAGGCTAGTAAACTAGTAAGCTTGTAAGTTAATAAACTTATTTTTAATATTTTTCTAGTATAATATACAAACTCTGGAGGATTTCTAGGTATTCTTATAGATTACTTTTATTTTTGTAAATTGCTACGTAGATTTGAAAAACTCGATGCTTCAAAATCAACATTCGATTTATTCTCAGTAATTTCAATAATTAATGATAAAATTACATGTATATCGATTTTTTATGTTTTATATCATTATTCTTTTTTCGAATTTTTGAAATATTCAAAAGATTATCCTGCGTTTTCTAGAATTTTTATAGATTCATAGTATATTTAGAATCTGATGCTCTAAAATCCCAAAATTTTGAAATCGTAGAGGCATTTGTCGAGATTTTTCAGAAAACAGTTTTTCCATACAATTCAAAAATTTTTATTATTCTTTCACAGTTTGTATGAATTGAAAAATTTTCAATACTTTTACATAAATTGTATATAGATTTATAGGATTTGATGATCTCAGATTCAAAGTTTTGTGAATTTTTAGCATTTTCGTAGATTTTTATTTTTCTTGATTATTCACTGTGCTGCAACAATTTTTCTGATTCATTTTTTGTACGTAATCCAGCGTTTCCATATTTTTTACTTTTTTATTAAATATATACTTTTAACGTTTGCATGCATTTTTTTGTGACTTATGAATTTATTGTTTATCGATGTACCTTTTTTTCATTTTCACATGAAATATTGATTTATTTTATCAGAATTTCGGGAGAGGTTTGAACCCCCAAAACCCCCCTCTGCCTACGCGCCTGTATTTATTTAATAATAAAATGTGGGTGTTAATGACGTCCTAATGAAAAAATAGAATAAAAAATGCTGGAATTTGATTCGCTTGAAAGTAGTGATCAAGGCGCCGTCTTTAGTGACGCTCTGGAACTATTGCATGAATGTAAATAAGACTGACAAGTATATTAAGATTTTCAAGTTCCTTGAACAACTTTTCCAGAATAAAAATTATTTATTAACACTTTTAAGTAATGCATTCTTTAATATTTTAGATTTTTTAACTAAAAATACTTTGAAAAAATTGGAATATGTATTAAGTCGTTCGGAAAGTCACTTCAGCGCCACGATAAGTGACGCTTACGAACTATCACTGGTATTTTGATTATTTTAAAATAAATTTATTTCATTCTACGTTCGAGTTTTCCAGTTTCTTCAGATTCATCAGTATTATTTTATATACCATTTTTATTGCTTAGCAGGTCTCGTAAATCAAAAATTTTGCTCGAAATTAAAAATTGTATGACTAAAACATCTATCTGACGCTAATGTGCCATCCTAATACACAAAATAAAATAAAATTTAAATTATTTAGTAATTTTTGAAAAAAACACGTGTGATTTTATTGATTTTTCGTATTTTCACTTTGATTCTTCGCGAGCCAGTTCAAATAGATTTATTCCGATGGCGCTTTAGGTACGGTTTCAGCAACAACAAATAACTTTATTTACTTTTTTATTAACAAAAAAGGTATAAAACACATTGAAATTCAGAATTTTTGCAAGTTTATAAGCAAGAATGTTAAATTTTAAATAATTTTTAGGATAACTCTTAATGTGAGATTCTAATTGCTCAATTACTATTTCAAGGTCATGAATTTCCATTCTCTAGATAAATATTATCTTACCTTTTTATTTAAACAAATTTTCGCAAATTTGAAGTAAAAATATTTATCCCTTTTACGTTTTCAGTAACTACGTTGTTGGATTTTGATCAGTTGGAATTTCGTATGCAGTTCAAAAAATTTTAGTTTGTTTAAGAATCTAATAATTCATAAACACCATTTATTGACCCTGATATTCATTCTCAGAAAGACTAATTTTTTGTTTCAACCAACTACATTATCTCTTCAAACAACTTTCCCAACGTTCTTAGAATTTCGAACGTTTCTCAACTAGATTGATAAATAAACTTATTAAAAAACACTTACAACCCAACGATCTTATCAAACTTCAAGATTAATTATTTCCCCTGATCATTTATCATTTTCTGTATCTGATTCCAATTAAATTTCAATGACTAAAACTAGCGCTCTCAAGATTTCATTCCGTATGTGCATACATCGAGAAACGTCTCTCTTCACCTCGAGCGTTTCGTATTTCGCTTCGCTCTTGCACTTCAATATTTCACTCTCGTGTTGGCAGAGCTTAATGATCGATCTCTTTTACTGCGTACATCGTTTATGGAGCATGCTCTTCAGGTTTCGAAATGTTGGCGCACAAAAGAAACTGTCGTTTCAAGTTTTGCTCCTTCTATTTCGAAGCCTTGAACAATTTTTCAAGAGTTGACGACTTTTTTGTGCATTTTCTTGTATTTTTGAACATTGGAAAAAGTTGTAGGAAAATAGTTGCAGAAATTATCTCAAACTTTTCGAGGATTTTTGTGTATAGTTTGTTTCAAAGTTATGAAATCGTTTTTGGCAATAATGTTAAATTTTTCGGAATATTTATGAATTTTAGGAAATTTTACTCTTAGATATTTTATTTTCCAATTCAAATGTTCCACCCAAACTTTCTACATTTTTTGAATGCAGTTGAAACTTCTGAATTTTCCTATTTTCTGAGTTGCAAATAAAGCATTAGAAATTGAAGCTTTAAATTTTTCTCGCTATCTTCATGCCAATTTAAATTTTGAAAATAATGAACAAATAATAACGAAGCAATTGATTCGCAGATTTTTATATTTCCAAGTAACAGATTTTCGATTCATTTAATTTTTAAACCTTCGATTTTTAAATCTGAAATTCAACTTAAATCACTTATTACTCGCATTATAAACGTGCTCTTTTTGTTTCGAAAAAAAACTGTACTTTAAGTTTTGTTTTTATAACGAAGATTTTCACGATTTTCCAAGAGTTAACGACATTTTTTTGCATTTTCCTGCATTTTCGGACAAAATTTCGGAAAAATTTTTTTGCGAATCACTCAAATTTTATCCAAGTTTCAAGAATTTTCTAGAGATTACAATTACAATCCTAGTTTGTTGAAAAATCAAGTGAGTAATTTTTTCAATGATAAGCTTTAAAATTCAAAAATTTCCACAACTTCGTCATTCATTGCAATTTTTTGTTAAATTTCAGGGTTGTATATTTTTCGATATTTTGACGAATTCCGAATTTTATTTGAGTTGTCGTGTATTTTTCATTCATAAATTTTTCATGTCTTTTCACAAATGTAGAATATGTCAATCGATTGACAACAAAACTTTTTCACATGATGTAACTTTTTAATCTGAATTTTTTGATGCTTATTAATGTGAAGTCAAAAACTTTGAGTTTTCCTGTTTTCTGAACTGCAAATAAAGTGTAAAAAATTTTATTTTCATTTTTTCCCCTATTACCTTTCCAAATTCGAATTTTGAAAAAAATTTTTGTCATTCTAAAATCGTTTCATTGCTAAATAACTGTTATAATTTCTCAATTTTCTTATCGTTAAATTATTTATTCCAAAATATAATTCAAATTATATATCTATTACTGAAATTGTACACAACAAAAAACCTTGTTTGAAATTTCGCTTTGATTTTGAAACCTCGAACAATTTTTCAAGAGTTGACAATTTTTTGTGCTTTTTCTTGTATTTTGGAACTTGAGGAAAAATTTTGGAAAAATAGTTTCAAAAATTTTTAGAATTTTTCAAGTCTTAAGAAGTATTCAGAAATTTTTAAATTATATCTTTTGTTGGAAAATCATATTACAAGTTTTTTTGTGATGTGACCTAAAATTTCAGAATTTTTTCAATTTCGTGATCAATTTGAATTTTTCGAAAATGTGAATGTTCGGAAATTTCTTAGTTCAATATTTTTGGTTCTTTAGGGAAATATTTGAGTTTTCATGTGTTTTCCCTTCGTGAATTTTTTTCTTTTTAAAATAATGGATTATTTCATTCATTCAACATTCTTATTTTTTCATCCTAATTTTCTATCTCGACCTTTCAATTTGCATTTACAAGTAGTCATAAACTTCACATTTTTTGCAAACGAAGAGTCAGATATTTTCCCAATTTCAAAAAAAAGTTTCTGATTCTCTAATCTCAACACCAAATTTTGATTTCTTAACTTACTGATTGTTTCATATTTAAATCCATAGTAATTCAATTCGAATTACCCATTACTAAAATTCTTAATATTTCATGTTTTAAAATATTGGCGCACCAAAGAAACTATTATAAATTTTGCTTCTTCTATTTCGAAACCTCGTAAAATTTTTTTAGGATTGACGATGCTTTCGTGCATTTTTCTGCATTTTTTTTTTTAATATGAAACAGTTTCTGAAAAATCATTTTGTGAATTTTACAAAACTTACAGAGTGTTTCAGACGTTTTCTGGCAATTTTTTGATCCAAGTCGATCGAGAAATTATATTTAGAATTTTTTTTGGGTAATGAACTTCGAAATATTTAGATTTTCATGTGTTTTCATTAATTTCATTATGTTACTGTATCATCCTAATTTTCTATTCTCAACTTTTCAATTTCTTTTTTCATGTATTCCAAAACTTTGCATTCTCCATTCCCAAAATTGTGAAAAGAGTACAAATCGTATCTTTATATTTTTCACCAAACTCAAATTTTAAAAGAAAAAATTTCGATCCTCTATATTTTCAAAACACAAAGTTTCGATTCCCCAACTTCCTAATCATTCAATTTCCCAGCCCACAAATAAATTTAAATTTTTCATACTTGCATTTTTAATGCTCGTATTTGGACTCGTATCACGAAGAGAATTCCAAAATGAAAAAAATCGTTAAAAATAAAAAATTTCTCAGTATTTTAACCCAAAAATTACGATTTTTAGGGGAAGCTATTCACCTCGCCCGAGACTTTGGGTATGTCTGCGAAACGGAATTCCCCGCGAAGCAGGTCGCGGAATACTTGAGCCGCCAACATTGCGAACCTCAGGATTCTTACAGGAGAAAAGAACTCCTCCACGCCACCAAGTAAGACCCGCAAATTTTAGATAGTTCACCCCAAGCACCAAATATTTCATTCACCCAAAAATACTCGTCGCAAACGAGTTTCTCAAATTTTTTCTATCTCATTCAACCTCGGTATAAAAAATACCCTTAATCACGCTAAACTCCAAAAATTCGAAATATGAGTAAACTACTACAAAAACCACATTCTTGGCAAAAATCTGAACCAAACTTCCCCGATCCATATTTCTCTAATCTCAAAATTGACAAAGTTATCGTGGATTGAATTTCGACCAATCAGCGCGTGACGCGTCAGCTCTAAGCCACGCCTCTTTCTCTGATTCGTCGAACTTGAATCGTCTGTATCTCAGTCAATTTTGAGTTTAGGAAAAAGTAGTAAAGGAATTTTTTTCTTCAAAATAAGTCATCGAGATGATTCTCCCTGTAATTTCTGCGTTTTTAAAATTATTGCAATCAATGACTTTCAGACAAATCACCAAAGAACTGATGGATCTTCTGAACCAAGACAGGTCACCTTTGTGCAATACTCGGCCGCAGCATATTTTGGACCCAAGTATACAAAGACATCTAACCCATTTTTCTTTGATATCGCACGGATTTGGGAGTCCTGCGATAGTGGCAGCTCTTACGGCGATACAGGTTGAAAAATTTTTTTCATTTTTGGTGTCTTACCTTACCTGAAACAATTCAAAAATATTCCTTTGCGCTATTTCTGACGAAAAATAATGATTTATCTGATCAAATCTGGTGCAAACTTCGTGCAAACATCGTGTAAACTGCTGACACCGAATTCTAAAAATGTTGAATTTCTAATGAAATTTGATGATTATATGAAAATGAATGTTTTATTTCGAATTTGCAGAAGTTCCTGAGCGAATCGATAAACCACATGGAAAAAATGTACCCCGGAAACGGAAGTGGAGTTACGAGCAGTCAACAGTCCAACTTGGACGCGAACAAAAACAAGGATGCGACGCTCATGAACGACATGAAAAAGTGACGATCGGGAAATTCACCCACCCCCAACGTGGTGACTTCGATTAGGCATTCTTGGCCTTACAATTGAGCGAAATAACCATTTTTCATAAATAAAATTTCGCTTCTCTGGTCCAGTAGCCGACCGAGGTATTTTTTTTATTAAGGGAAAACCAGAATTACCTGACGTCTATTTATTTTTTTTTATTCACGACTTTTTGTTCTTGTACAAAAAAACAGAACAAGGTATTTTTTTTAAATTTTCTTTTATTCAAATTCACATGGACGTGGAACCCCCCTTTTCTATTGAAAACAATTTTTTTTTGTATTATTAAAATGAGAGGGAGTTCGAGATTATAAACTGAAATTTTGATTGTTGGATGAAAATTTTAGAAATGAGAATCTGAAGGTTACTACTTTTAACGATTGGGGGGAGTGGGTAAAATTTTTCTTTCGAGACAGTGGAAAAATTAAAATAAAAAGTAAGAATTTTCATTGAAACGCCCAAGCTTCAGCAATATGCACTATGAAAATCTCGAAAACGATAGATCTCCTAATTACGACCCTGCTGAAAATTTCCTATTGGTTTTTCCAATTGGAAAATTAATTAGATTTCCAATTGATTTTCCAGTTGGGTTTGTCCTATTGAACATTTTTTACCCAAAACTTACATCACAAATGCAATTATTTTTCCGAATGGTTATAATTAGATTTCTAAATGGAAAACTAATTGTATTTGTGATGTATTTTTTTGGTACAAAATTAGCCAATAAGACAAACCAACTGGATTTATAAATATTTATCCAATTGATCTTTCAATTGGACAACCCAACCAGGAAACTAAATGAAAATTAGTTTTTTAATTGGATTGTCCAGTTAAAAAATATATCGCATTTCCAATTGGATTTTCAATTGATTTTCCAGTTTGGTTTATGCTATTGGAATTTTAAAAAAACTCACTTCACAAATACAATTACTTTTTCAAATGGTAATCTAATTAGATTTCTAAATGGAAAACTATTACATGAATGTATTTTTAGCAAAAGTTTTTTTGTAAAAAATTTCCCAATAGGACAAACTAATTGGATTTTTAAATGTATATCCAATTTATTTTCCAATTGGACAACCCTACGAGAAAACCAAATGTAAATCCCATTGGTTCGTCTAATCATAAAATCAATTGGATTTCCAATTGATTTTCCAGTTTGATTATTTGTCCAATTGCAAATTTTTTACAAACAAACTTACGCCACAAATGCAAATAGTTTTCAAAATGAGAATCTAATTAGATTTTTAAAGGAAGTCCAATTGTATTTATGATATAAGTGTTTTAGTAAAAAATTTCTCAACAGGACAATCCAATCGGATTTTCAAATGTATATCCAATTGATTTTCGAATTGGACAACCCAACTAGAAAATCAAATGAAAATCTGATTGGTTTTTTCATTCGTTTATTAAATTAGAAAAAAGTTTGCATTTCTAATTGGACTTCAAACTGTTTTGCCTGTTGGGTTTGTCCTATTCTTCCAAATTTTTTTTTTTCTTATTTTTTTCTAATTTTACAAATGGGAATCTTATTACATTTCAAAATGACAAACTACATGATTGTATTTGTAACATGTTCTTTCGAAAAAAAATTTTCCAATAGAACAAACCAATTGGATTTCCAAACGAATATCCGATTGATTTTCCAATCAAACAACCTAATTGTAAGACCAAATTAAAATCCGATTGGTTTTTTGATTCTTCTATCCACTTACAAAATCAATTTAATTTCCAATGATTGAGTTTTCTATTAATTTTCCAGTTTGGTTTGTCCTATTGTAATTTTTTAACGAAAAAACTCACGTAACTAATACTAACGATTTTCCAAATGGGAATCGGATTACATTTCTAAATGGAAAACTACATGATTGTATTTGTAACAAGTTTTTTCATGAAAAATTTCTCAATGGAACAAACTAATTGGATATCCAAATGAATATCCAATTGATTTTCCAATTGAACAACCCAACTAAAAAACCAAATGGAAATCCACTTGGTTTTCCACTTGGTTTGTCCTATTGGAAAATCAATTGGATTTCTAACTGATTTTTTAGTTGGTTTCGTCCTATTGAACAATTTTTTACAGAAAAATTTACGTCAAAAATACAATTAGTTTTCCAAATGAGAATCTTATTCGATTTTCTAATGAAAATGTAATTGTTTTTATTATACAAGTGTTTTCGTGAAAAATTTTTCAATAGGACAATCCAATCAGATTTTCAAATTTATATCCAATTGATTTTCCTGTTGAAATTGCCCAATTTGAAATTTTTTACAAAACAACTTACGTCAAAAATACAATTAGTTTTTCAAATGAGAATCTAATTAGATTCCTAAATGGAAAACTGCATAAATGTATTTTTAACATAAGTTTTTTCAATAAAATTTTCCAATAGGACAATCCAATAATTTTACAAATAGACAACCTAACTAGAAAACCAAATGAAAATCCAATTGGTTTTCCAATTGATTCGTCCAATTTGAAAATCGATTGCATTTCCAATTAATTTTCCAGTTGAATTTGTCCTTTTGAAACTTTTCTACAAAAAAACTTACGTCACAAATACAATTAGTTTTCTAAATGAGAATCTAATTAGATTTCTCAATGGAAAACTAATTATATTTGTGAAATACGTTTCTTCGTAAAAAATTTTCCAATAGTCGAAACCAATTGGATTTTCAAATGAATATTCAATTGATTTTTCAATTTTTTGGAAAACCCAACTATAAAACCAAATGAAAATCCAATTGGTTTGCCAATTGGACAAACCAATCGTAAAAACGATTATTTTCCCAGTTAGTTTTCCAATTGGAAATATTCAAAAGGGGATTCTTGATACATCAAAGTTTGTACGTGAAATACTACAAATTTCAAGATTGAACAAAATTTTCTCAAAATTTGGAAGCATTAATCTTGCTACTTGGAAGTAATAAAGTAATAAATAAATAAATTAAAAAAAATAAAAGGTAACTCGGACATTTGAAAACAATTGTACATACACTGAAACTTAAGATTTTTTAGTACATTTCCTTAAAAGTCAAAATTTTTTTTATTGTTTTAAATTCTTAATGTAAGAATTTCCAAAGCACAAATAGAGAAAAAAATCTGGAAGGAAAAAGTATCAATTTAAATATTTAACAGGGGCAATACTTGATAACATAAATGATTGGATGACTCGAACAGAAAAGTTTTTCTGATTTTAAATGAATTTCGGAGAATGAAAAATTTGAAAACAAATTAAGATAGATAAAACCTCGATACCCCCCCCCCCTTCCCTTCGAAAAAATTTCACAACGTTTAATAGAAGTAATAAAAAACATAATAAAAATTGTTGCTCACGTCTGGTAATTCTAAAAAATAGCAATGACTCTCGAATAACAAAAAAGTGTGGAAGTACAGACAAGAAAAATTAACCATCTAAATTTCATTACTCATTTTCTGCATATTTTTGTACGTTCTTTATTAATTGTCTGTGATATTAAATTATTGTCTCTTTTTTTTAATAAAAACTATGTTCAAATGTTCGGTGAAGACGATATAAATTAGGTTGAAAATTGTCATTATAGGCGTAGTTGATATGGGTGATGAAACAATGATCTTCATTGCAATTTGTTTACGGTTAATTTGTAAATATTAGGGCAACATATTTTGATATTGTTTATCATCGTAGGTAAAATATTTCCATTTACTGTACATATCATAGTTGTAATTTCCTTTCACCATAATTGTCCTGTGAAAAAAAGTAGGTGTATATTCCATTTTTTAATAATTAATGTCGAATTTCTAGGATGTATTTAAAATCTATTATGTATTGCTTACAGTGATCGATAATTGTAATTACTACAAACTTCCACACTTTTCAATATTTTTTACGACTCGAATGGTGCGTGAAAATCAAATTCAAACCAGGATCTCAAAAGTCAAAAGGTTTATTTTCTGGTGCGTTTCAATGGGAAAATGAGCCTTGTGAAACCGATGTTAACACTTTGAAATTGAAAAAATCAGCGCAGAAAAAATTTTTGGATTGAAAGTAAATTGACAAGTTGAACAAAATATGTGTAAATATCAACATTTTCATACAGAAAATTTGATGCAATTCGAGATAAGTTTTAGAGAATACATTTCTGAAAGGTTTGGATTTGATTTTTTCGCTTCTCGCTAAGTAGTGCAGCTAAGCCGGTTCTGGCTCGTTTTAAAAAAGAGCTAGAACTGGCTTAGCTTTCCTACTTCACTAGGTTTTTACTTGAACACGCCTCATGTGTAAAAATTTTCAAGAAAAACGCATATGTACCTATAATTACGAAAATACGTAGGAAATATAAAATGCTCATGAAAATTGAAACGGGCTCGTGGTATGGTGGCAAAGTACATATCCGATTATTGCATTTATGTATGTACTTGAAATTTTAGCTTAAAATTTAATTGGAGAGACTGGAAAATCGGTGAAAATTAGAAAATTATTTGTTCAGATGCAGGTTTAGAAAAACCAGTATTTTCTAAACTTTGTTGCTAGTTTTGGGACATATAAGGACAAGTTCAACAATTATTTGAAATTGTTCTTCAGGCCTTTTTTAAATTTTAACATCTTTTCGATTTACATTTGAAATTTTTCATTCTAGAAAGATAATTACATGCAAAAAAGTTTGGAAAATAGAGTTTGAGAAAAAATTTTCATTCAACATTTTCGAAATCCTGGCATGAAGTAGATTTATATTAAAAGTGGATTTTTCAAATGATAATCGAAATTAAAAGGATTTTTTTTAGCTATTTAGAAGAACTCGTGAAATATTATTGCTAAATATACGATTTTACCAACTTTTATGAATTAAAATATTTCCCGAAATTTTGCAAAATGTTTGAAAAATACTTGATTCGAACATCTGTAATTTATATCGAAATAAATTTTCGGAAATTTCGTGTGCTTTGAAAGCTAGAGAACATTTAAAACTAAATTTTTCGTAATAAATAAAAATTTCTGGAAATAGAAGAAAAATTTGAATTTCATTTAAATATTATTGAATCACAGGTGAAAGCTTGATTATTCATTTTTAGAATATTTAGTCAATTCAAAATGTTTCGAAAGTTTTGATAGACAAGAAATTTTTTAACTTTGTCTAAAATCAAAAATTTTCTTTTTTCTCTGCTGAAAGTAAGAAAATAAAATTCATTATCGAAATAATAATCTTTTGAAATTCTAGATATTTTTAATATTTTCGAAAATGGACCAAGGTTTTTCAAAAGATCTCAAAAATTTTGGTTCAAAGATTTTTTATGCAAAAGGGAGATAGTCTTTTGGCAAGAAATTTTTTATGAAATTTATAGAGGTTTTCAAAATGTTACAGTTTGTGTTTTTTGAAAGAAAAAAAAAGTTTTTTTTATTTGATTTGAATTGTGTGCAAATACGAAAATATTTTGTACCATAAAAATTTATTGGGAGTTTTCTTTTTCAAATATTGCAAGATTCTTAACTTTTTTTTTTTTATTGAAATTTTTAAAATTTATAGCTCATAAAATGAAAACTACCATTAAGTTATGAATTATGAAAATTTTCATCTAGTCTAATTTAAAGTGATTGTTATTGAAATAAATGATCATGTTCAAAAATATATGTATATTTTGTTTCATCAGAAAAACAGCTGTTGGAAATAAAACTATTTTTTAATCAACCTCAATCAAATAATTTTGTTACTGTTTCATTAACGTGTAGTAAGTGACAAATTTTTCCCAATAAAATTAAAAGATGTTTTTGTTTCGAAACGAAAAATATTAAATAAAACTCTTATTTCATACAATATGATAGAAAATTGTTATTAAACCAAGATTCTTCCAATCAAAAATTGTGAATTAAAAAATCACCGATTTTCCATGTCTCAATCATCACAATCACCATAAAAAAAGAGAAAAACATACAATCGTTTCCGAAAAACTTGTACATATTGTAGGCTACATGTAAAAATACCAGAAACCGTTAAAATGAGATTGAAAAATATTCAGCTAATTTTGTAAAAAGTACCATTAAGATCGTGTTAGCAAAAAAAAGTTCTATGAAAATACTAATTTTCAAAAATTACGAAAAACGGCAAAATGTTCATACCAAATCAATTACACCACGAGTTTCTTTTTCTTATCGATCTTATTTTCCGACCTTAAAATAGAAAACTTGCACAATTTAATTTCCAAACGTTTCGTCGTTTTTCGATCAATATTTTTTCGAACTCGAAAAATTTTGTAACTTAACTTCGCCAACTTCATTCATTGCGGACATCACTTTGTATATTTTTTTTTTATATACGATATTGCCAAGTATAACACTTCAAATCTTCCAATAATCGTGCCAATATTCTAGAAAAATATTTGCCATGTATTATGTGCCAATTATTTATACCATTTAATACAGTCGATTGTGAGTTCTGATCTTGAACGAAAAAAAGAAGAAATTTACACGAAGGCTGAAAAAAAATGTTGCGTAGAAAATATGTTTAGATATTTACATATTGTACAAGTGTCATTGTAAAAGTTAATTTTAGGGATATATTGAAAAAAATGGAAATAAAAATTTAGAATCACTTTTAACTTTGTTTATGAATTATTCGAGTGCCAGGTCCTACATTTTATTTTTTAGGTTTTTTTACAATGATGATTGTGGATTTTTTTTAGTGTTGATTGAGATTTTTGAAATTTTTTTATCTTTATTGTTGTTGATTGAACATTAAGATTTTTGGATGAAAATAATGTCATCAACATTGAAATTTTCCGATAATTTGCTTAAAAGCAATATTTTTGTTGTTTCTCAAAAAAAGTCTCTAAAACTTGCAGTATTAAACTACGTTAATTTGAATTTTTTGTATACAATATTGCAAATTTTACAATGTAGCCTCTCAAGTGTAACAATAATTTTTTTTTTTATTTTTACAAAATTGGAATGAATTTGTCACTCATTTCTCTCAACTTTTCTGGAGAATTTTTTCCTTGGCCACCTATTCTTCTTAAATTTCGTAAATTGGAAGCCAATTTTTTTCATTTTCTATTATTTTTTTACTACATACGATGAATTTATAGAAATACTTGTTTTTTTGAGATTTCTTACTTATATTTTCGATTTTGTGAAAGTATATATATTCATAAATAAAGTAGGAATCAGCTCAATTTAAAATATAATGTTTCTCATTAAAAAAGTGAACACTGTGCCAAGTATCGATTATGACGTAGACATAAGTTCCTTTTCGCGGCAACTCAACTGGAAAAATCCCGAAATAGTTTCCTGCCAATTTATCATCGATCATGTACGAAAAGAGTGAGGTAAAACTACGGAAAATCCGAATTTCAAGTGAATATGAGTATAAACATTCAGTAATTTTTTATATACTGCAACTGTATAAATTGTGGAGAATACAATCGTTAGAAATTTTCAATTCTTTTTTGGTAATTAAGTTGGTTTTTTCATCATTTTGTTAACATGAACATCAACTTAACTAAAGACGATTTTGGATATTTTATAAATTAACGTTCTGTTAATTCTTCTACATTGAAAAGCATCTTGTAAGATTGTGATTTCCAAAGCGATTTCATTAGATTTTTGCTTGTTCTATTTGCTTACTCGCTTCGCTCGTTGGTAAAATAACTATAACTTTAATTGAATATATGAATTCATTTATAGTTTACAACCATTACAAGCATTCGACAATATACACAGCATGAGTAGGATTTTGTACTACTAGCTCCTCAAATATTACGAAAATTTGATTCGAAACTAATTTACTCCCAAAAAAATCAGAATAGCAAAAGAACATAGATAAACCTTCAATGATTTTCATGATACTGCTGAAATTTACAGAAAACTGTAAAAACAGTGAACCAGATTAGAATTTTAAAATGTGACCAGGAACAAGAAAAGTAACCCTAAGTTCGAAATTCGTAAAACTTACTTTTTTTATCTCATTGAAACATATTATACTTTTTAAGAATTTCATACCAGAGAGTCTTTTCCTCGTTCCTAGTCACTATTCATAAGAAACTTAATTAGAAATTTTCACAATTCTAGCAATACATTTTAGAAATCTGCATATAAATACATGAAAATACTGGAAACCTGAGTTCTTAATATCTATAGCAGGGTCCCTAAAATCTATAGATTATCCTAGAAAACCTTACGTAAGTTTATGAATACAGAAAAAAATGAAATACGAAAAATACTAGAAATTAGGTACTTTTTTGAAAAAAGCTATTAGATTCTTCAGAAATTTCTGTAATTCCAGAAATCAAGAAACTCCGATTTCTCGAGCATTGAATTTTAATAATATATGTGTATAGAAAACCATGAAAATACTAGAAAAATGTTCAAATTTAAAAACCTGTTAAAAATTCAAAAAATATTGAGGACACTCTAAATCTATAAAGAAACTGTTTTCTGCAAAATTGATCAAAATACTGCAAATATTTCAAACTTTCAATTCTAGGAAATCTAATTCTTGAATTTTAAAGAGGTATCTTTGAAAAAACCTTAAAATTTTCCAACATTCTATAGATACTAGGAAATACAAAGAGAAAATACATGTATAGAAAAAAACAAGTATATCTATGGAATATGAAAAATCTTTACAACTTTCAAAACTAGATCGTCGAGTACCAGAAATTTATACAGAGATATACAAGAAAACTGAACAATCCTTCAAATCGTAGAAGAACTGATGGAGTACGAAAGATACTGAAAGAAATATGATTATATTGAAACACCTGTTTTCTAAAAAATTCTTTTGGAACATGAAAAATTTATTGAACTTCACATTTTAGAGCTCGGAATTCTCGAAATCCATGTATAAAAATTTATATCAAAATGCTTAAAGTATATAAAAATACTAGGAAATCCTGCTACATTTTATGCATCCTAAAAAATACGAATTATTTCAGAAATACTGAATGATCGCGATCCTATAAATCGTAGAAAAACTGAAGAAATAAATATCTATTGAGACACTGTTTTATGAAAAATCCTGTGAACACGTAAAATTTATTAAACTTCAAATTTTACAGTTCGTAATCCTCGGAATCTATAACAATTTGAATGAAAATGCTAGAATTATATAAAAATACAAGAAAATCTTGTAACATTTTATAGATCGACCCTGGAAAACAATCTTCAACCGAACTTGAACCTTCGAAGGTTATAATTGGGTTAAAGTTCGGTTGTAAATTTTTTAAGTGAAAAAAATAGGCCTTGGGCACGATATTTTTGCAAGGGATGGCATCGGTTAATCATGTTTGATTAATTATCGGGAAATTTAATCATCGGAACTATAAATTTTGCCTTTTAATTGTTATCTTATCTTTTATTATGGCTAGAATTTCTTTGAAGTATAAAAAACGCAATAAGACTATAAAGACGATGCAGATAACTAATTGTTAGTAAAAAATCATTTTGACACGCTCTACGTTCTTGGATGCGTTAATTTTTAATATTTTTCAATTAAAAAATTGTAAGCTATCCATAGATACGTGTACACTAAAGTAATTCCAGCCATAAAAAAAGAAAAAAGAAAAATTAAAGGCAAAATTTATAGTTCTGACGATAAAATTTTCTAATGAATAATCAAACATGATGAACCGATGCCATTCCTTGCAAAAATATCGTGCACAAGGCCTATTTTTTTCATTTAAGAAATTTACAACCGAACTTTAACCCAATTATGACTGACAATCATTGAAATGATTGAAAATCATTGAAAATCTTGAAAATGATGGAAAATTGTTTCCAATTTTAAAATTGCACTGAAAATTGTGCTTTCACAATTTTCATGCAAATAATCATTAAATTGTGATTTCAAATCGGATTTGAAAATCATTGAAAATCATTGAAACTATTTCGATCATTGAAACTATTTCAATCATTGAAACTTTTAATCATTGAAACTATTGGCAGGAATATTATAGGAACTATTGAAACTATGGAAACTATAAGAAGGAAAATTATTGAAACCATAGTAACTATGAAATATACTGAAAGATAAATTATTGAAACTATGAAAACTATGGAAACTATTAGAAGATAAATTATTAAAGCTATGGAAATCATTTAAACTATTTCAATGATTGAAAATCTTGAATTGATTAAAAATCATTGAAAATTTTGAAAATGATTGAAAATTGTTTTTAATTTGAGAATTGCACTGAAATTTGTGCATTCACAATTTTCATGCAAATAATCGTAAAGTTGTGATTTCAAATCGGATTCGAAAATGATTGAAAATCATTAAAATGATCGAAAATGATTGAAAATCATTTTCAATTAAAAAATTTCACTATAAATTGTGATTTAACAATTTTCATGCTAATAATCATTAAATTGTGATTTCAGATCGGATTCGAACATGATTGAAAATTATTGAAGTTAATAGTTACAATGATTTAACATCACTGAAACTATTTCAATCATTGAAATTATTGGCAGGAATATTATAGGAACTATTGAAACTTTGGAAACTATAAGAAGAGAAATTATTGAAACTATTCAAACTATTCAAATCATTCAATAGTTCCTCGATAGTTTCCCAATAATTTCAAATAGTTTCTAATAGTTCCCAACAGTTGCTAATAGGTTTTTTTCATAAGGGATTTATCAATTTATTGCATGTACATATTTGCAAATACTAAAGGTGTCAAGTTGAAAACAAACAAAACACTGTTTTCTACCTGTTGTGCAACCCCCCCCCCCCTCCCCTCCCCCTTTTCACTATCTTATCCACGGCATCCTGTCAATTTTCAACCGAACCTTCGAAGGTTCGAGTTCGATTGCCAGGGTCTCGAAAAATACGAATGGTTTCAGAAATACTGAACAATCCTTCAAATCGTAGAAGACATATACGAAAAATACCAAACAGATATAAAAATCTACTCAAACGCTGTTTTCTGAAAAATATGCAATGCAAGATATCAAAATTTACATGAAAACGTAAAAACCAATAGAAGCATTTGAACAAATCGCATTTCCTCCACTTCGTCAGGAAAAAGTCCTTCCAACGACCTTCATATTCCCTACAAAAAAACCCCCCAGTGTCTGAAATTCCCTCAAAGTTTCCCTCTGGAGGGAAAGAAGAAATTTCCGAGTCCTTGGAGAACGCCGTGGAAAATTCGTAAAGGTTAGGAAGAAAAACGATATTCCATTAACGGAGCTTTTTCCCGCGAAAGCAATATAAAAGACAACCTTGCACGGGACGACATCTTTCGCGACATTAAAGCTCAAACTGTCCTTGACCGCATCAGCTTCCACCCAGCAGCACGTTATAATATGACACGCGCTCGTGCTATGCTCTACTTCGTCCTCTCCCTGCCGCTCTACGTACACTTCCACCGCGTTACGTATAGACATGGAACCTGGTAAAGTGACTGTATAGTCACACCGTACAATCGTATATATATAGATATGCACGATGATAAGGGTATACAGATATATCGCAGTAGTAGACCGCTGCATCGACCGGCCGCAGCCACTCCAACCCTCCCTTTTCAACCCCCAACAGTCACCTTCCCCACGATCGCAAGGTTTCTTCTGATCTACCTATATAGTCCAAATCCTCCCCCTTTCCCGGAGAGGTAAAGGCCAAATGGATGCAAAATGCGGATGCGAATTCCGGAATCTATACGAGGAAACGACGGGCTTTGCATGGATTCGTATTATATCTATGAAAGTCTATATGTGGGAATATCAAGTATAATTAGGGATGTTGATATTTTTTTTATATCATTGGGTTTTGATTTTTATTGGAAAGTGGTATCAATGAATTATCCCCATGTGGAAACGCCTCTTTTCCTAGTCTATTTTTCCCAATGCTCAGATTCACCAAAAGTCTTTTGACCAGAGTGTTTCGTTCCCAGGAATTTTATTTTGAAAAATTTATTATTAAGCCTTTTTTCCTAACATTGACTCTTTTACAAAACTTTTTGTCTAAAGAAAACAAACATGACATTACATGAAATATGTATTTTGTTGAAAAAGTTTTTTTTTTAACTAACTTTGGGTCGGTGGGTACAAAAATAACTGTCATCTACTTTCATAGAGAAGCTTTTTCAAAATTTTCTCAATATTTGCCCTTTTTTCAATGATTCTTCCGATTTTCTCAATGATCTTACAAACATGAAATATATATCTGTTTTTGTCAATCGAAGTATGTAGTAGTTATTGGTTACAGGCTTTTGAAGTTGGAGAAAAGTGCATTTTTTGAGTTTCTTTGAAAACTACTAATGTTTATGAATGCACTTTGTTCGACTTTCAACACCTATAAATCATAAAATACTATTTTAACTAACAAGAACAGCATTTCGATGTAGTGTTAACAAGTATACCTTTCGAATGATAAATATTTCATTTCAAAAGAATCGACTGTTCTTGATAATATATGTAAATAACTGAAGAAAAACTGAATCACTTGTTTTTTGCCAATATTCTGAAAATGCTTCTTAGGGGAAAAAAATGACAGTTATTTTGGAATTCAGCGACCGAAAATTAGTATAACAAACACTTTTTACACTAGATACTTCTTTCATGTAAACTAATGTAATTCATCAACAGTGTTGCTTGCATTCATTTGCATTCTAATGCTTGTAGCTAACAATAAATATTAGATAATCAACAATTTTTTATTTATTAATTTGGAAATTCAAGTTTTCATTAACTTTTGCATAAAAATTCAAAAGCAATAAAATAAGCAAATAGAATAAAATGTCTCTTAACAAAATTATATAGTCATATTCAACACTTACATTTATCAATAATAATAAAAGGCAGACAAGGAGTAGTAAAAATTCTATGCTATTGTGAAGAGTCAAGGTCGCTGTAGTTGAACTTCAAATTTCTACGTCTAATTAAATATTTTACTTAATCTAAGAATTAAATAAGTAATAGTTATTAATCGAGTAATTTTAAACTTTATTAAGTAATATCTAGGACTAAATGGATGCAAAATGCGGATGAGAATTCCGGAATATACGAGAAAATGACGGGTTTTGCACGGATTCGTATATCTATGAAACTCTATATTTACGTTCTATATTTGGAAATATCAAGTATAATTAAAAATGTTGATTTTTTTATCATTGTTTTGCTTCGTATTGGAAATTGATATCAATGAATTGTCCCGATTTGGAAACTCCAAAAAGGTTCTCAATGTGGAAACTCCACTTTTTCCAATCCTAACATCTTCCAAAAATCTTTTGTCAAGAATATTTCTCTTCCAGAAATGTTATTTTCCAAAGAATTTGTATCTTATCCTTTTTTTCCAACTTTATCTCTTTTACAAAAATTTTTGTCTGAAGAAAACAAACATTTTTTAATGTCTTGTTATTCGAACTTTACTCAATCATTGCCAGAAACATCAAGAAAGATCTATTTTACGAACATGAAGTGTATATCACTCAAAAGGTATACTTCTTAGCTTCACGATGATACACTGTTTTTGGCAATCGAATTATTATTTTTTAAGTTACAGGCTTTCAAAGTTGAAGAAAAATGCATATTTTTAGCTTTTCGAAAATTACTCACGTATATATGTATATGCACTTTGTTCGACTTTCAACACCAATTAATCATAAACTACTATTTCGATTAACATAAAAAGCATTTCGCTGTAGTGCTAACAAGTATACATTCCGAATATTTTCTAGTAATTTTGATCCTTTTAAAACCTAAAAAATTAAAATTTTTTAGGGCAAGAATGGGTAATATGAGACATTTTTGTTTAAATTACTTTTGGTTTTGTCCTTATTCAAAATAAAAATCGATTGAACTTTCAAAATGGTTGTATGTAACCTGTAGAATGATATTAACATTATTGTTGGCAATTATTTCATGTGTTTGACATTTTTCTAGACACTTGAAGAAAAAGTTTAAGATTTGAAGATTTTGCAAAATGTGCTGGTATTATGAGACACTTCAAAAAATCGGCCATCAATTGAATAACGTATTTATTTAGTAGACAGTAGAGCGAAAATGAAGCAGGTATAGACTTTCAAACATGAAATGATAAATTTCAATCAAAAAATAAAGAATACCTTACAAAGTTTGGATAAAAAGGAAAAAATACAGTTTTGAAAACAAAGAATTCAGATTATTATTATAAATAGGTAATTTCTTCATAATCAAAAAAGGCTACACAAGCTTTTTCGATCGAAAAAACTTCATAAGGTTTTTTTATTATTAGATTACATCAAATGCATTCTTATAAGAAATATCAGTTTCTTATAAGGTTTTTACAATATCACCTCATAAAAAATTGAATTCTAATAAAAAATTTCATTTTCTTTCGAGGTTTTTTTATTTAATTACTAGGATTTCATGTTAAAAGAGTCAACTGCTCTTGATATTTCTGGAAGTAACTGAAAAAAAGCTTAAAAAAAACATTTTTTTGCTAATATTTTCAAAACGCTCCTTCAGAAAAATTAGTGACAATTATTTTTGGACTCAGCAACCCCAACTTCGTCTCAACCACTCTTCTATTCCCGAAGTAGTCAAAATCATCGAAAAATTAGTAAAAGAGTGTAATTATTTATTAACAGTGTTAGATAAATAAATTTTCGTAAAGAAATTCATAATTTTTGTGGCCAAGTGTTGGCTAATGAATTATTCTTGTTTCATAATTTTTATATTTAAGTTTTCATAAAGTTTTAAGAGAAAATTCAAAAGAAATATACATGTAATCTAAAACTTTTACTTCTTCCATAACCTACATCGTAGATTAAAAATATCTCTAACCAAAATTATGAAGAGTCACATTAAACACTCATACTTATTAATTATAATATATGACAGACAAAAAGTAGTAAAAATTTAACGCTATTCCGATAAGTCAAGGTCACTGTAGTAGAACTGGTGCTCTTTAAATTTGTACGTTTCTTTGAATATTTTACTTTATCGAAAAAATAAATAATGAATAATTATGAATTTAATAAATTCAAACTCAATCAATCAATCTATAGACTAATTGGTTGAAAAATGCGGATGAGAATTCCGGAATCTATACGAGGAAATTACGAGCTTTGCACGGACACGTATATCTAATGAAACTATATGTACGTTCTATATGTGGAAATACCAAGTATAATTAGGGATGTTGATATTTTTTTTATAATCGCGTTTTGCTTTTCATTGGAAATTGATATAAATGGATTATCTCTAACTTTTATCAGATTTTGACCGTTGCAATCATGATAATAATTTTTCTTTAAAATGTGTGTTTTTTTATCTTCAATATTTGTAAATTTTTTTCGTGTTGAATTGACTTTGAAATTGACATCAATTATGAATTTTCCCGATATTGGAAACTCTATTTTTTCCAATTCATTTTTCCTAATACTAAGATTTCCTAAAAATTTTTTCCTGAACAACTTTTTTCTAAAAAAATGTATTCCCAAGTCTTTCTTCCTCAACGTTTATTTACAAATTAAAGTTTTAATAAGGTTTTTAATAAATATTCGAGATAAATATACGTGTAATTCAACATTTTCTTTTTCTCCAAAAACTACGTCGTAGAATATTATATAAACTTTTACCAAATGATGAAAAGTCATATTCAGAACTTAAATTTATCACTAATTATAAACGACAGACAAAAAGTAGTAAAAATTTCACGCTATTCCGAAGAGTCAAGGTCGCTGTAGTAGAACTGGTGCTCTTTAAATTTGTACGTCTCATTGAATATTTTACCTAATCGTCACTTTCGAATAATTTGTAACTCAATCTACTGCTAACATAATTATTTGAATCGTGTTTCTCTCGGGAAATAGGTCAGATTTTAATTGGGTTTCCGTTTTTGCATACTTAATGATGACGAACAGCGTTAGAGCTCAATTTCTAATACTTCATGCCGGGAAAATAAGCTTTATGAAAAATACAAAATACTGCAAAAAAGTTTATTTAAAGTGAATCCTACGTATAAATTCTTATGTAAAACAAAATAATAATCAATTTTAAAAGGAAAAATACGTTATTCTTTTCAGGTGAAATATTTCAATGATGATCTATTGTTACATATTTGTTAATACACAGTAACATACTGAAAAAAAAGTATTGCGATATTTTGGAATTGTTTATAAGAGTCGATCGACATTAAATTTTAACGCAACCTTGGTATTTTTTCATATAACAATTTCTTCTAAAAAATGAGAGTCCAGATAAAATTTTGAATTACCATTTTAATTGAATTTGCAACTAAAAAAATAATTTGCGATTTAGCTTACCAATTCCTTCATAATTTCTGGACACGTAAAATTCATAATTGGTTTTGCGAAATAGTTTGAGAAATATATTCACACGTGCAATTTTTATGACGTTTAAAAGTTTCATAATCTACTCATTTCCAAACTGTTTTGCATATCAGTTTTTCCTATTTTCCGCTATGACTAATGTAACTCACTTGCAATATTTGTAAAAAAAATTTTAACACTCGAAAATATTTTGAAGAAGTAACATTTTATGTTTATTATTTTGGAAATAGGAGGAACATGTTTGCAGTATTATCGAAAATTTTTCTTAGCGTCATTTGTCTGCTGCATCATCGAAAATAAAAGTTAGAAAAAATAAAGTCATTCGAGTACTTTTTACTGATTTTTTCCAGATCGCTAGTTCTGTTCGTATTTTTGTGGGACTTTACTGATTTGGAAAAAACTCAAAAAAAAAAACGCTCGTTTCGTGACACTAGAAATTTTCACGTTCAGATTCTCTCATGTAACACTTACGTAATCGACTATATCATTCTTTCAAACGTTATTAAACGTTCGCTGAGCTATCGCATCTGGTACTTAATTTTCAGCGAATTTTCAAAGAATATTTCGTCGCGGAAAATAAGTTTGCAGCCGACATGAGCGTAGATTATTGAGCGGATTTTTTCGTAACATCAAAACATGGTTTTTCCTCATGAAATGAAATTTTTATTTAAGATAAAAAAAATAAATGAATGAGTAATTGGAAAAATCGAAAAATGGATTTTTCCAATACTTTTGAAAATTAAAATTTTATGTTAAGTTTGAAAGAAGAAATAATCTGGAGGATGAAAAAAAAAGCATTGTACTTTGGTAATCTATGTAATAAGCTCTTGAATAATAGAAATTTATTAAAGTACTAGATAATTCTAACGAATTTCATAAATTCTAAAAAATAATGAAAATATTAACAGTTAATGCAACACTTAAAATCTACATGAAGTAATCTATTCAATTGTATCAATACTAGAGAGTACGAAATATGTCGAAAGTAATAAAAATCCATGGAACACTAGAAATCTATGAAGACATTTTTTTTCTTTTTTTAAAAATCTGTTAAACTACTGAAAATCTATACAAAAATGAATTTTTCAGCATTATATTCTATAACTCTGTATTGTATCTATTCAAATACTAAAAATTTATGGAAATCCTAAAAAATAAAATAAAATTTCATAAACTCTGGAACAATAGAAAAATACAGAAAATGCTGAAAATTTATAACAAATTAAATTCTACCACATTGAATTCTAGAATAATTTCAAAGAATTCATAAAAATACTAGAAAATTATGGAAATCCTAAAAAAAAATGAATCCTAAAAAATAAAAAATATGAATGAAAAATACGAAATGATCTCTAAAACGATAGACGTTGAATACTAAAAAGATAAATGCTTTGAAATGTTAAAAATAAAATTCAAACTGTAATTCATCAGAAAAATGATATACTATTGCGAAAACAGAAAATTTGAGCGGTACAAGGACATTTTTAAGATGGTATTTTTAATTGAACAGAGTAAAATATTAGTAATTTGTGTAAAAATATCGATAAAAAATATGCTTTTTCATTTTTTATTAGAATTTTAGAATTCGAAGCAATAAATTTTATAAATCTACATCAAAATACATAAAAATATTTAAAATCTACAGATCTTAAAATCTATATCAGGATCTTGAAAGTCCGAAGATCCTGTAGAAAACATTAAGTAATTTATTAAATACGAAAAAAAAAAATAAAAAAACTAGATGTTGATGAGTTACTTATAAATGCTTTTTCAATAATATATGTGATTACAGGAATCAAGAAACTTCAATTATGTTTAGGATTGAATAATTCTAGACATATGTCTATAAAAATCCATAAATATACTAGAAAGTTTTCTAAATCTTTAAAGTATTTAAAAATTCAAAAAAATGTTGAGGGCACTTTGAATCCATAGAGACACTGTTTTCTGTAAAATCGATCAAAATTTACTTCGAAAATTTCAAACTTTCATTTCAAGAAAATCTCATTCTGGAGATTCAAAAATACATCTTCGAAGTTAGAAAATTTTACAACATTCTATGGATACTAGGAAACATAAAAAGAAAATACGTATAAAAAAATACTAGTAAATCTATGAAACATTAAAAATCTGTACAACTTTAATAACTAGAGCATCAAATCCCAGAAATTTATACAGAAAAATATAAAAATACTGAACAATTCTTTAAATTGTGAAAAACTGAAGAAATACAAAAAATCCTGCAAGAAATAAAAATTTATTGGAACACTGGTTTTCTGAAAAATCTTTTAAAACTTCGAATTTTGGATCACGAAAATGTCGAAAATCTATAGAAAATTCTACATTTTAGGCACCCTGAAAAATACGAATAGTTTCAGAAATACTGAACAATCCTTCTAATCGTGGAAAAACTGAAAAACTACCAAAAAATCGAAAAAAAATAAAAATCTACGTAGAAACTATTTTCTGAAAAATTCTTTCAAACACAAAAAATTAAATAAACTTTGAATTGTATAGCATGAAATACTGGAAATTAATATTTGCAATGTTCAGAAAAATATTGAAAATTGATGAAAATTCTAGAAGTTCCTGCAACATTCTATACATACTGAAAAATACATAAAAGTGTCAAAAAAACTGAAAATCTGGGAAGATATGATTAGCTCAGAAATCCATTATGTGTACATATTCACTAATTTTTCCCCGCATCTAACATTGAACGAAATTTCATATTCACAAATTTTTAGAATCTGAAAAAAAAAATCAAAATTTCAACAAGATGACTAATTTTTTTCTTACGCTCAAAAAGTACAGATTAAAAAATTCTTAATGATTTTCTTAATTAAAAAAATTATTCATGGAAAGCTCGTCCTAACAAACAACAGATCTCGAAAATATGTTTTGTTTGAGCAAAACGTTTTGTTGAAACTTGAAACTCAAAAAAAATTAAACACGTCTTATCTTTCTCCGTTATGAACCATTTCATTATAGCACATGAAATAAACAGTTTCTATAGAAGAGAACCACAAGTACGTTAATATTGTTTTTTCATCCTTAATTTTTCGGTCTTCAAGTAACTTTCCAAACCCTGAATTAGTATTTATATTATAACATGCATTCATAACATATATACACCATTTTGTAATTAAAGTTCCTCCCTCCCCCCCTCCTGCCAATCAAAAATCTCGTTACATCCTCCCTACACTAAAATCATCAACAGTCATCATCACCTCATAACACGTTATGTTGCCTATCATCAAAATCTCATGATTCACCTCATCAAAAAAAATCAACAAACCCGACCTTGCGGAACCCCCGGATTTTCACTTTCCAAACCTCCGTATTAATTTTTCATCCCGTCCTTCACCGCCTCCGCAGCACCCCTTCACCCCACCCAAAAATCGCCCAAGAAACTTCGCGAAGCGCTAACGCGTTACACGTGCGCTCACGGATACTCCCTCCCCATGTATGAGTGTCTCCACCCACACATCGCCATCTCCGAGTACCGCAAAAAACCGTTGAAAAAAGGCCCGTTTTTCGCCAATGCGCGATGTCATCCCTGAAACCAATCTCCAACCGACATTTTCATACCCACAACACTTACCCGTCATTACAATATTTTGCAAGATTTACGGAATCAGAAGTATTGCCGATATATACGTACATGCGAACGCAGCGAAAATGTATACCTATATACATAAACGGATGACGCGACGAGGAGAAAAGGATTTCCCCGTCCTTGTTCGACACCCGGCTTCGGTGCAACGTCGAACGAGGAGGGGAGATTTTTCTCTCCTCGTCGGGGCGCTCGATATACATATATACACACCAGGAACCCTCTCAGGAAGCTGCTACGGCGCATTGCTCGACATTGGCTCTCTGTATTGACGCGCGACTTTGCACAGGCTTGCGCGCGATGACGCAATAGCCCAACCGCCTTCCCGCCCCTCCCCCACCCCCCTCGCCCATGTTCGCGTCTCCCACCCCTCGACACGGGCGAAACGACGGGACTCTATTCGCGCTCCTCCTACCCCCACCACCTTTCCGCTCTCGCTCAATGCGCCAACAAGTTCAATGCCAAGGTCAGAGCGGAGCTCCTCCTGGCGTGTGCTTGTTCACTGCCGGACTCGATCCGGCCAAGTTCTCCCCCAAAAACAGCCGAAAAAGAAGTTGAAAAAAAGCGCGAATTTTCCCCGGTCCCTGGCGGTAATATTCCGGTCGCAACGGTCGAGTTTCCAGGTAATAATTTACAGATATTGATTTTCGAGATAACGTTATCGCTGTCGGAACGAATTTTTTTCGCGAGGCACGTGAATTCGCGATAATGGCGATTTTCCCAAGGTCACGGATGTGTGTGAAAATTTTTTTTTCTTTTTCTAAGTTGGCAATGCTGGTTGAGGAGTTTGAATATTTGAATATTTGAATTTTGAATTTTAAATTTGAATTGCGGGGGTGTGGTGTGAAAAGTGAGTTTTGATTGGTTGAGGGGGAGGTATGAGTATTTGAATTTGAATTGCGGGGGTGGGATCGTGTGAAGGGAGGTTTTGGTGTTTGAATTGGGATATTTGAATGTTTGAATTTGAATCGCGGGGGTGAGATTGTGTGGTATATGTATTGTACAGTCAGCTTTCGAAATTTCGATCGCCAGGCAACCCCTCTAGGTAGGCGTGCGCGCGCACCGGCGCTGTTAATCAAGTGAACCGCTGGAACTCGGTGGTGATAGTTTCTGCGTAGATTATTGCCGATTTTCAAGTGCAGTGTATCATTTCCCCGGGGCTCGGTTGCATAATCGGCAACGTCGCAGCCGTTACTCAACTATCGCTCGCGTATGTAACATCGTTTTTCACTTCCGCGCCTATAAGCGCGGAATATTTTTTTTCTTTTTCTTTTTCGAAACGAATTTCGTTTGAAATGTGTTTGAAATTTTTTCGAATTCGGAACGGTAAGGAAGCTACTTCCGTATTTATTTTTTTATAGGGATGTATTATTTTGTGAGTTGAGAGTAGGAATATTCAGTAAAATAATGAGATTTTTGTTTGAATGGTTTTAAATTATTTGTTTTTAAACTATTTTTATTTGAATTTTTGGCATTTCGAGGAACTTGGATCAAATTTATTAAATATTTTAAAGGATTTCACTTATCATTTGAAAAAAAAACTGCAAACGTGTGCATAAATTTTGTCATTGCTGTTTTATCGAAACAGGAACTTGGGTCTTTAGTTTTTTTATCCAGAGAATAATTTTTTTAATATTTTAATTTATTATCTTCATATTTTTTGGGATAAGAAGTATTGAATAATTTTTTAATTATTATATCAAACTGTTTCAAAATTGACTCTTTAGATTACATCATTCCTTATTTTATGAATTTTTGTGGTTCATACTTGACTCAATTTTTTTACAATCAATCACCAATAATTCAAAATAATAATAAATTGAATGCAAATTGTTTAGATTACTTCTGTCTGAATATTCATCGTTTTTTGATTTTTGTTAAAAAGCTCGAAATATTTTTATTTTACTTTTTCGAAACTTGTTTCGTTTGAAACGTGTTTGAAATTTTGTTAAATAATGATATTTTTGTTTGAATGGTTTCGAATTATTTGTACATTTTTTATTATTTGACTTTTTTGTACTTTTCGAGGATTTTTATAAAATTGTCATTTTTATTCAAGTTTTTGGCAGTTTGGAAGACTTGGAAAAAATTTATTAAAATTTTTAGGAATTTTACTCATCACTTGAAAAAAAAAAACAAACATTTGCTCGAATTTTGTCAATGCTGTTTTTTTGAGACAGGAACTTAAGTTTTTTGGTTTTTTTTTTTCCAAAAACCTTTTTTCTAACATCTTTACTTTATTATCTTCGTATTTTTTGAAATGAAAAGTATTAGAAGATTTTTAAATTGTTATTTAAAATTGTTCTAATATTGACTCTTTGGATTACATCATTCCTAATGTTAAAAACTTTTTTTGTTAATGACTCTATCAAATTTGTTGTTTTTACAAATATATCAAATTATTGAATTAATCGAATGAAAATTAGATCATTTCCTCCAAATAATCATCGTATTTTACATCGTGCTAAAAAGGGTTGAATAATTTTTTTTTTGAAACGAATCCCATTTGAAATCTGAAATTTTTTTGATTTCTAAATTTTGAGGAAGCTTTTTTAATATTTATTGTTAGGAATTGTGTATTTAAAAGAGATTTGTTATTTGCGAAATAAGAAAACGTATATTTTTGGAGTAATAGGTTTTTTGTTTAAATAACATGCTAATTTTTTGTGCACTTTTCAAATTGTTATTTTATGAATGAAGAATACTTTTTGAGGTTTTGTTTAGTAGTTGTCATTGTTTTTTTTTTTTTTTTTTTTTTTTTTTTTTTGAATTTATTGAATGTTTTAACGTATTTCACTTATCTTTTGAAAAAAAAACAAACAAACAAAGAAGGAACTTTGGTTTTTTGAGTTTACGATGTATTCTTCTCAAACAGCTGTTTATTATTACGTGATATAAATAATAAGTAAAAATTGTATAGATCACTTTTTTTTTGAAGAAATATTATATTATTGACAGTTTAGGAAATGCCTGGTTTGACGGACCAAAAAATTGCAAATTTCAAGAATTTTTCTCGTTAATACTTGAATCAAATTTCTTATCACAAATAATTGTAATAAAATTTTTTATCAACATAACACCTGCAAATTTTTGGATGAGAATTAAATGATTTTTGGATTTTTATTTTTAATTATTCTGATATTAACTCTCTGGATCATATTATTCATTGATTCCAAAATTTCCCTCAATTCAAGAAAATCTTCAATTCAGTATTTGAATATTTTTGGATTAAATATGAATGATTATTCGATTTTTTTTTTGAAATTCTACTGACATTGACTCTACAGATACATAATTTGCAAATAAATCAATATCATTTACTATTCCATGTACTTATCTTTTTATTCCAACATTGATGAATCCATTCAAAATCGAATATGATACACGCTCTATTTCATTCATGATAACCGTTATACCAAAATTATAACAAAATTTGCTTTTTCATTGTAGATGTTAACGATATCGCGATAGCTGATCTGACGTATCAATAATGATTTTTCTGGAAATAGTACACCTATGATTGACCCTCATGGGGCCGAACCAAGTCTCTATTTCTGCTTACGTGAGTAGAAACGTTCGAGAAAAAAAGATACCAGAAGGCTCCGAGAATCAGAGAAGGAAGGAAAATACGAGAAAGTTCCATTGTAGAGAGACACCGGAACCTTATCGAATAAGGTGAAGGCCGTTGAGTAAAATCAATGAATGATTTGCGTTTCTCTTAATTAGGAACTATTTTTTAATCTATTATAACGTAAAGCGTAGTATTTAAAATTTAATGTATAAAATGTTAAAAAATACATACTGTAATAATTTTCAACTTCGCAGTCATTCGAGAAAATTCATGAAATTACGAAAACCCATTGTGGAGCATTTTCAACATTTATATGTTATGTAACAAACATTTTTAGTACTATACTGACTAGTTGATTTAACAGCAATTCGCTAAAATTACTACCATAATTTTATTCATTTCTCTTTTTTACACTTATAATATTAAAAATGAAAATTATTATTTTGTACAAAAATTCAACGAAATATGTGAATTACTCATTTTTTACTATATTTTCGTTCCACCAAATTAACAAAATTACAAAAAGATATTTTCGACATTCAAGTATCATATAACACAAATTTTCAATACTGCACTTTGTATAGTTAAACTCAACAGCAAGGTTTTAAAAGTTCACCTTAATTTTTTCTATTCTACCTTTTTACACTCTATAATATATTCATAGACTGCAAAAATATGACAAATCTGGATTATATTTTTTAACTTACACAACCTCACTGTCATCAATCGCTCGCTGCAAGATATAAATTTTTCAATTATTTATCACAAGTCACTCGTAACCTGAGACGATGGATATGCTTGTTATTCAACATTTTTTGTTCACGCGATTGCACATAAAAATCCAGCAATGAGTGATCATATCGAATTTCGAAAAAATTCAAAGACATCTAACAAATTTTTCTTCATATTTTCTATAAAGAATTTGTGAACGTTGAATTCACAGCAATTTTATTTCAAAAATTTTCATTTTTAATATGAAACAAAACTTCAAAAAAGACCTCAAGGACATTAAAAAAAAAAAAAAAATAATGTTGGAGCCAGTCTTCTGGTTCTCCAAAATTTTTTTTTAACAAATCAGGTGTGGCAGAACTCAATTTTTTCGAGTGGCTAGTAAATAACTAAAATATTAGGGGAGGGGAGAGTTTATTATTGTATTTCTTTGAAAATTGCAAAATAATGTTTTTACATTTTTGAATAAAAAATTGAGAAACTTGAAAAACATTAAAAAATTACGAAGAATTCTAATGAATCATTGGGAACTTTTCAGTCGTTTTTTGTTTGAAATTTTGAAAATCAGAAAACATGTAATATTTGAAAATATTTAATAATTCTAAGAAATTACCTAAATTGATGAAATTCAAAAAAATGGCAATGAATTTCGTTCAGTTATATGATTTTTCTAAATATGCACGATATGTTTTCTCGAATTTTAGATAAATTATTGGAATATTTGCAAAATTATTTGAAATTAAAATATATCTTCAGAAGGTGGACAAAGTTTTATACAGTTTAGAAAATTTGAGTAGTTGTTACCATTGTAGAAATTTCGCGAATTTTGAAAATGTCAGAATGAACTGGAAGGGTTAGAAAATGCCAATAATACTGAAAAAATAATAAATTTTGCAGATTTTCAGAAAACGTTTGTAATTTTATGAATTGTGTTGATTTTTATATCACTTCAAAATATGTGTGTATGATAAAATAAAAAATTTGTAATACTTGAAAAGTATTTTAAAATAACAAGAAATCTTTCTAAGTTGTACAAATTTTTATACAATTTTGAATGTTACAAAAATTGAAAATATGTAATGAAAAATCATGAAGCTGAAAACATCAAAAGCTGTCAATTATCAGAAAAAAAATCAAAATTTTTGCAGAATTTGATAAAATGTTCACTAGTTTTGCAAATTGTGTTCATCATTAAATTCTTTTAGAATATGCATGAATATATATATATTATTTTAATTTTCACATAAAAATTTGCAATACTTGAAAAATATAGTAAAATGAAGAACAATTTTGAGAAGTTTGACTAATTTTCATAAAATTTCACAGATTCGAAATAGCCTGCATTACGTTTCAAGTTTAAAAAATTTTTCGAAGTCAGAAAACATTTAAAATTCGAAAGATCGTCCATGATTTTTATAATTCAAGAAATCTGTGGAATTTCTGAAAATGTTAATGAATTTTGTGTATTTTGTTCATTACCATATTTATTATTTCTTAAAATATGTAGGTACATTATGTTTTGTACATTTTCTAAGAAAAATCTAAAAAATTCGAGGCGTTCAAAAATCACAAGAAATCTTCATGAGTTGGACAAATTCGCATGAAATTTTGAATGTTTTGAATAGTTGATATGATGTTCAAAATTGTATATAATTTTTATAGAAATGTTCCAGAATCAGAAGACATTAGAAATTTCAATAGTTATCAATAATTTTAGAAAAATCAAAAGTTTTGTAGAAATTTAGAATATTTTCATAAACTTTTCAAATTGTCGAATATTTTTGTAAAACAGACTTCGAAGTATGGAGAATAATAACTTTTTTTTAATTTTTACATGAAAATATGGACGCTTCATGAGTTGGACAAATTCGTATAAAATTTTGAAAGTTTTGGATAGTTGGTATGATGTTAAAAATTGTAGAAATTGGAAATTTCCAAGAATCAGGACATTAGAAATTTCGATAAGTATCAATAATTTTAGAAAAATCAAAAGTTTTGCAGAATTTTAGAATGTGTCCTTTAATTCTGTAAATTGTGTTCACCATAATTCTTCGAAATATGGATGATAATAACTTTTTGGTATTTTTACATGAAAATGTGGAATACTTGAAAAGTATTTAAAAATTTTAAATAACTTTGCATTAGTTGTACGAATTTCCATACATTCTGAAAAATTTAATACATAGTCTATTACGTTTGGAATCAGAAGACAATTTTATTTTCAAAGATAGTCAATAATTCGGAAAAATTCGAAAAATTTGTAGAATTTTAGAAAAAGTACGTAAAATTCGTAGATTGTAGAAATTTCCGAAAATACTGTAGAATCACAGAAATTGTGTGAATTCTGAAAAGTTTAACGAGTCAGAAAATTAACAATCAATAAACTTGTGCATTTTTGGGATCAATTTTCGTGTTTACTGTATTCAAAACTTCCACAACGATTTCAAGGACATCTTTCGAAAAAATGATACTTCTGGAGGCAAAATCTTCTGGTTGCCCTAAATTTTGGCGAATCCTGTCACTCACGGTATATCTAAAACGTGTATATCTAAAATTTCGAGTAAATATGATGAAAATCCATTGCTCGTCGATGAAATTGGACCGAAAAGGTCACGGTGAACGGGAGGTGCACGTGGAGAAAGGTGTATTGATCCACCACTTGGCGAAGCTCAACATAATATGTTAACGTTAGTGCCGAGCTGTTGGAGCAAGGTTTCAATGCCAAGGCATTGACAATGGGGATGGCGATGATTACTGCTTCATCTTGGAGCTTGACAGCACCGGTACGTGCGTGCATATTAAGACGACTAATCATTCGGCACTTCCACGTGCTCGTTCTCCAAGCTCTCTTGGCAAGGTCGTCGCGGTTCCCATTACGCGACTTTATTCCCACTTTGCAAAGACACGTTTGCTCACTTCGAGCACGAAACTTTATGTCTGTAACAACCATAAGATTAGGAATGAATATAGTTGTGATAGGTGCCTCAAAATTTCGAGTTACTGGTATCACACTTCAAAGATTCAGGTATGAAAGTATGTGTTTTTTAAATTTATTGATGTATATTTGCCTCAAGTTCTAGATTTTGATAAGAAACTTTTTGAATTACAGAATTCTAAAGATTAAAGAGTTTCTGTAATTCTGCAGCATTTTCAGAAATTTCCAATGTTTTCTGATTGTAAAAAATTTTTAGAACATCTAATGTAATAAACTGTTAAATTATTCAAAATTAATGAAAACTTGTCGGACTTAAGGGAGATTTCGTGAAATTTTTACATACCTTTCAGGTATTTTACATTTTATGTGAAAATAAAAAAAGTTACTATCAAAATATCGAAGAATTATGGTGAACCAAATTTACAAAATTGATGGACATATTCTCAGATTCTACAAAACTTTTAATTTTTCTATATGGTAGACGTGAATATTGGTATTTTCGAGGTTTTAAGGGGTTATATACCTTTTTGTGCGGACGAATTGAGGATGGTCTGGAGTATTTTTTAAAGTATGTTACAATAATGTTATGACGCCAAAGTAATAGTTTTGTAATAGTGTATTGTCCACTTAAAAAAACAAGTATTTGTTCATAAAAAAATATCAACAATTAACGGAGTTATGGTCTAGAAATGTATCTAGTTCTTGAACGATTGAAAAAATGAATATTACATTTTTCTGTATGCACGAACGTTTTCCCCGAGATTTCGATTTTATGAATTCTAGGTATTTTATTGAAAAATTCTTATCTGCAAAATAAAAACTTTTTTATAAAAAAAGCGATCGTTGAAGAACTAGATATATTCCTAGATTAATGAAATTTTTTAGATTTTTGGATTTAACTTGACTTGTTCGACTTGCATCGAGGTCACCGCAAGCCTCTTAAAAAAAAATTTTTTTTCAGGGAAAGGGCCATAACTCGGCCAATTTTTGATATTTTTTTATCAACAAATACTTGTTTTTTCAAGTGAAAAATATACTATTTAAAAACTATAACTTTAGTGTCATAAGATTATTGCTACATACACTAAAAGTTACTCTAGAGCATCCTCAATTTGTCTGCACAAAAAGGTATATAACCCCTTAAATTCCATAACTTTTTTATTTTTTCATCAGTAGTAATTATTCACTTACAATTTACTTTTTTAAATTATTGTTTCATGCAATCAGAATTTATCATTTTTTTATTTTGATATACTAGAATAGTGTATAATTATATTTACAATATCATATTTTCATATAAGTTACATATTAAATTTTGATTTTATTTACTATATTTTGATCATACTTTACCATTTGTTGATAAGATATTCTTATTTCTTCAACTATGCTATTGTTAATTAAAATTTATTACTTGCCACAAACATTGGTATCTATAAGAATGTGACAACCATAGTGTTTTAGTCGAAACTATCGTATTTTAATTGAAGCTACTTTAATTATGATGCCAAATTAATTGCGAACATTTTTTGCTTTCTTCATTGTTTCTAATATAATTCACGGATGAATTCTATCATTTGGAAAAAATACTAGACTTTTTTGGTGGAGGTTTTGATAAAAATAAAAAATACATTGACAGAAATACAGCAGACAATAATAATCATAAAGACATCAAAGTACATGTTTAGTAAATTGATTAAAATAGTTGACGTGAATATTAGTATTTTTGAGATTTTGACAACCTTAACGTTTTTTTTTTTTTTTTTTTTTTTTTTTTTTTTTTTTTTTTTTTTTTTTTTTTATTGTATGCAATGTAAAGTTAAGTTAAGTAAGTTTGATTAAGTTGAATAAATTTTTGTTTACCAACTTTACCACAAGTGAAATTTATTATACCTTAACGGATTTTTGTTCAGTCGAAAAAAATGTTTATAACTGCTTAGTGGAATTTGTGTCTACGAACCATGAATATATTACAACTTTATGAAATATATTCGTCTTCGATAAAAATTTATTCAAGTTCACCAAATATTTGGTTTACAATAAGCAAATAACATATCGACGAAACCGATTTTTTAGTGTAATTTTGTATTCGTAAAAGCGAGTTGTAGAATTTTATAAAAATTAAATGTGAAAATCAAAATTTTTGATTAATTCAGCATTCCAATGTTCGAACTTCGTACTTTTTTTTACTCAAACCTGGAAAATTCTGAAATCTCCAAGAAGTAAAAAAATCAAAAAATTCTGTATCACTTATTCCTAAACTTTGATTTCCTTTATCAAAGGTAACAAATCATTCATTTCAATTTCATGTATTTTAATAATTAATGTCCAGAATACTAGTTATCACATTAATTTACCCTACTTTTCAATATTTTTACAAATCTTGTGTTTTTAATTCGTTTTTTAGGGATCCTGGAAGCCAAGTTGTACCAAACATATTTTTCTAATTTTACGTAATGAAATTATCAATAATTTCTCTAATTTTTATGTAACAAAAGATATATCTTTTTAATATCATTTTCCAAGAATTCTTTTTTGTAGAAAATACAGTGGTTTCGAAAAATTCTTTGTCATTGTTATCTTGACAAATTATTACTAAATGCAACGTGGCTCCGAGGATCACTAAATTAGGTATTACATAACATTTTCTCATTCCTAACTGCAACTCAACTTCCCTGATTCGCTGACGTTGAAAATTTCAGAAGTTTCGTAATTTTCTGAAATTAGCATCTTTAGATTTGACAATTTTTAGATTACGATTTTAGATATTTCTAATTTTCCTATTTGAGATCTGAAAAATTCTGAAGTTTCTGAAATCTCAAGAAATGAATAGATACAATTTATAAATTCTTGAACTTCGAATTTTCTAACAAAATTTCAGACACATGGATCTTGCAGAACTAAGAATTTTTTAATTTTAAAAACTCCAAATTTTTCTATACTAGCTTTTCTTGTTCCTCAGCATCTGAAACTTTTTATGTTTCATTTTTCAAACTCATCATTTCTTTTCATTCCAAATCTTCATGATTGTTGAAATATTATGATCAAGAAAAGATTACTAAAAAAAAAATGACGAAACGAAATTATAAAAGAAACTGAAATATCAGTAATCATAAATTGTGACATTTTCATAGTAGAAATTAAATTATTATAATATATGAAGATCGCGAAAGTTTAAATTTAGATTCGATTCTCACTCCGAAAAATTTACAGAACGTACGCCACTGGATTAAAAAAAATTCTGATAGTCTTTAGTCTGTTCGATGAATCTTTTCTTTCAATTATAAATTATCCTTTTTTTCTTTATTTTATTTTCTAATCTCATTTCCCGGAAGTCGTACAAGGGAAAGTATTTTTTTATCATTAGAAAAATTCGTTTCACGAACGTATCGCAATCTCTTCAAGCTTCGTAAAAAACATCGTGAAACATGATTGATAACGGCATTGATAACGACTACGATTCTGAGAAATATGAATTAGAACTGAACAAGAAAATTTCGTTAACTATTTTTTATTCATCCTCAAAGTTTTTGTAAATTATTAAAGGGCAAGTAATTATCAGCATGGAATTTTTTCATTGTTCTTTGAATTCTTTTTTTTTGCAAGTTGCACAATCTTACAAAATTATTTAAAAGTTGTTCATTAGAATGATACGTTAGACGAAAAGAAAAAAATGCAACTACGTGAAAACAATAAAAATTATCGCTTTCAACCGATGTGAAAAATTGTCAAATCGTGTGATTCATGCTCGGCTTCGACTCGTGCTACAAAGTTGAAAAAAAATTCCTACTATTCCAGATGTGTGCTTATAAAAAAGTCAGTTCAAATAAAACCTCTTTTTGCCTTATGTAATAATTTTGAAATTTTTTCCATATTTTCATAAATTTCACGAAACGAGTCGCATCTAGAAACGATTGAAACTCGATTCAATAATTCATGAGAACAAGAAACTACTTGAAAACTGTTTAAATAATTTAGCGTCAAGCATAAAATGTCTATAACTCTTAACGAAAAAAAGTTGGATCGAAAATCGAAATAACTCACTACTTGTGTTAATAACAATCTAATGTAGTCGAAATTGGTAAAAAACTGTCAGATATTATCTTTTTGATTTATTTTAATCTCAATTTGGCGTCGATTCAAACGGAAAACTGTACAAACTAGGAACTAAATTTATAAATAATTCTTACAAAAGCTTGTTCGAAATAGAAAACAGTGAATCTTATTTCAGGGACCAAATTTCGGTTATCACATTTATCGACAAAGCACCGAGCAACTGGAAGAAATGCAATTATAGAGCAACCTTGAAGAACAAAGTACTACATACATTATATAGATCTAGCTCGGCATACAATATCAAGGTCAGCGCGAATCACGAGACCGATCGCTCATTGTAAGTTTTCATTATTTGTACAAACATAGTTATTAATTCAAACAATTCTGGCATACAATTACGCTTACGATAACATTAATTTTATCATTATTCCACCAATTATAGATAATGCTAAGAAACAACTTCGTGCAAATAGTTCGTAACAGTTTTCGCGATAACTTCGTATCGTTCCAACTTTTCGATGCATTTTTGAAAAAACATTTTTCATTGTTTAAACATTGCTTTTATCGATGTTTGCGCGCGTTTGAAAGAAAAGTCGACGCGGAAATGAAAATTTCGAAGCTATTAAGAGCGCGCCTATTTCACACATCGCTACAGTTAATGTTTAATTGACGCACAAGGTCGGATGTTTATTGCTAGTACGTTGTTCAAGCTAGAAAACCATACAATGCAAGATGGGCGCGTTAATCAATTTTTATCCGTCGCCAGTGAATTGTTCCATCACGCGCATTAGAAAATGCAATGAATTAACGTCCCGTGACGGTATGCTCATCCAAAAATTGCAGTCCATTACGAGGAAACATATTCCATTGTATTTAGTAGCAGTTTATTATTTTTAACGAGGCTTTCTCAATATTTTGGTTGTGAAATGGAATTTTCGCAACAGAATTAATTTGATTTTTTGGCGGCGATCCAAGCAATGTGTCGTGACGAGAACGCCCATCCGAGTGTGAAATCGCGTATTTTCGTCCTGCGTAGACATTTTCGCGTTTTGGCGATACAGGTCCAAAAATGGAGTTTTTGCCCCCGAGGAACAGGGAACCACTCTGCGTTCACTCTGTGGGTAGAGAAGCGAGTGAACACAGCTGGTGGTATCTCAGTTTTTTGGGGGCACAGTCAACGTTTTCGTCTTTCGAACGGTTGTGAACGGCACCTTTAATGGTAGGTAAAATCGGCGAACGTCGGTAAAGTAGACTCACCGTATGAGGTAGGAGAAGCGGCATGTCCGTCATTGCCAATCATCATTAATTATGATGATTGGGTGAATTCAGCAACTTCCGGACTGACGTCTAATGAAGGAAAGTAAGTAAATGAGTTTCTGAAGATGATAACATTGTTTTATCAAACTTGTACAGTATAGGTCTAACAGATCGATCCAGCCTTGTCTTCTTCTGACAACTGCAGCATAGTGGTCATGGGTTTTGGACAACCAAGAGGATTTAATCAGGTGAGTGATGATTTACAAGGTTTCCTTTTATGGTACTGACATACATCGTTTGTCCAAATCATTGCCTCTTGGAAGACACTTTGAAGTGAACAAAGCTGAATTTATTTTTAGCTGGGATGCTTGAAAGTGTCTTCATCCGAAAAATATGCAAGAAGAACGGAACGAGAACTTGATATTCAGGGCAAACGATTTTGCAATATTGATACTCGATTTTCCGCTGCGAAGTGTGATGCAGCATTGGCACGAGTCATACTTGAGTATGTTAAGTGATACGTTTCAACTTTCCATTCTACATGTGCAATGGTTTTCGAAGAAGATTGCTCTAAAGGGAAGAATAACACATCAATGCATTGTTTGTGAAGAGCATGCAATTGAGTTGATTCGTGGTTTTTCCTACTACGACATTCAGTTTGTTTTGAAGCGTAGAACAGTGAATATCCCTTAATGTCTTAAGGTATGAAGGGCAAAACTGGAAGCAACCAGACCTTTTGGTACACCTGCATCTTTACTTGTAAATTAACACAGTCACAACAAAAGTGAGTGGTTTCTCTGTAAATGGTTCAGTGATCAAATTTTCTGCATCATCTGGAAGTAGGTCTTGCGATAATGATGAAACGGTATTTTTAGCAAGACCCCCCTAACATCCATCACTTGGATCAACTTTGACTCCAGAAAACGCGGGTTTCTTGGCATTGGAATTTCTATTCTTACACCGTTTCATTTCATAAAATACTTCCCAATAGAAGATCAATTAATGAGAAGTTGGGAACATATATAGACGAAAAATGGCCGACCTACTCTACAAATCTACTGGCTCAAAATTCGCTTGTGTACAAGGACGTCGTAGCATATTTGTCGCATTCCTACTTTGGTCTGCTACTCCTCCTTCTTCGTTTTACATGCCCCTCCACTTTATTGCGTGGACGCTGTTACACAACTACCATAGGGTTTATTTTCGACGACGAGAAACTGTGCGAAAGCCAAGTGGTTTTTCAGGCCAACTTCCCTTCGTTTATTTGCTAGATAGCTCAATACGAAATTAATCCAATACAACTTTTTCGAAGCACTACCTGAAACTGCTATTTCAGGATGACAGGAAGTTAGAGCATTGCCAATATTACCGTAGGGAAGAGTCGGGTGAAATGAGTCACCTTACGTGACAATATTGACTATTGATATATTATTTGACTTTGATTTGCACTTTCGACAACTCATTTATAATGGGATATGCTGAGATTTGATCCTGATGAGGGCCCCATCTGCGGCCGAAATATAGATCATAAGGAATAAAGTTATAATTTGAAATTCTGGCCCAGAGTGATCAGTTTTCCCTCCATATATATAGATATGACAATATGGTAAAGGGATCGAACAAAATTTTTTTCCATAAAAGAAGCTTGAGGAGCAAAGTGATGTCGTGTTTTGTTTAAAAACAATTTTTATTCTTCATATTTAACATTATATTCAAAAAAAAAAAGAAATTCGAGATTTAATATGAAGAAGACTTACATTCGTTAAAGCTGAAAATAAAAAACTCTTTTCTTCTTTTTATAAGAAAACAGGTTGATAAATAAAAGTTACATCAGTTTTCATTTTCGAGGTTTCGATTTTCATAAGGCCCTCCGCAGGGATTACAATTTTTTGAATAAACTAACATCACAAATTGTATATTATATCATCCAGTTCAGTTCCTATAGTAAAATATTAATTACAATTTTTCGGAACGTCGAACATTTTACAATATTAGACAAAAGAAAAGAATTATTTGTTTTTGGCTCCAGCGGATAATCAATCGTGAAGTTTGTTTATCTTTTGTTTAAAAATTGTGTAAATTTGAAACTTATACAATTTTTTACATTTCATTATACAATCATGTTTCCATAGTATATAATCTGCAATATTTTGAAACATCGAACATTGTACAATTTTGGAGAACAATAACCCTAGTAATTTTGAACCTTATGAAAACCTTATAAAAAACTGAAGTTTCTTATAAGAATATATTTGATAAAATTTTATAACAAAAAAATTTTTCGATCAATTCTTTATAAGGAATTTCGGTTTCTTATAAGGTACACCTTATAAGAAATTTCATTTTACCGAACCTCACACAACAATGTAACTTGACACGATAGATATTGTCAAAGTTTTTTTTTTTTTCAAGAAAGAAAGATAACCGACCTCATTGAATTATATAAGGAAGTTGTAGTACGTCATTTTTAAGTATTATGTCAGTAATGTGATTATTGTAACATATTTAATGATTTCATTGTTAATTTAGAGAGATTTATATTGTAAATGTAGTCCCTAATGAGGGCCCAGGCCGAAAACTCGAAAAAGAAAAATAAATTTCATTATGTTGGCCCCAAATGATGGATATTTGAAGAAATTTCATTTTCTTATAAGGTTTTCATAAAGATCAAAATAACTAGGGAAAGAATTTTTTGTTTTTGGTGCCAAAGGATCGAAATCTCATATGCAGTATTGATGAATACTGAAGGAGCTTTTAATTATAATCAGTTATGAATTTGTTTATGTTTTATATAAAAACGTCGAACATTTTTCAATATTATTAAAAAAAAAACAAATTTTTTTATTTTTGACTCAAACGAATCTAAGTCCTATTATATTGTTCATTAATACTATAAAAAGTATTTAATAATAGCAATATAGGCTTGAAAACAAAAAATATAGTTTTCAAATTGATAAGTAAGAATAATAGTATGTAGATTCAATATATGGGTGACCCATTTAACCATCCTGACCTATTTTACCCGACTCTCCCGTACTCTTTTTTTTTTAATAAACAAAAGTAAAATATCCCAAGATATACATTAATATTTCAATTACATCTAGCTTCTGTCGCCACAAAATCACATATAAAAAACCAAAGTATGTGATACCATAATCTCACACTCTGGTTTTCATATCGTTAAAATCCACCCAGGGATTTGTCCAGTATAGAGAGCGTATAAATTCGATAAAATCCGAGTCGTTAAAAATTTTACGATTCTGTCCATAAAATGGGGAGAGATGTCCAAGGTTTTTTTTTTTTCATACATTGCCTCTAGTGAATCGATATTGCACCTATTTTAGAGAGATATATCATCTTGGCCATCCTGCATCCAACTGACAAAGGCACTTTATTGAATATACTGAGAATATGATACTCTGACGAACAAATTATACTTAAATATTTTTATTTTAGTACATTACTTAGTACATTATAAAAACAATACTTTTTTACATTTATTCTTAAAGTACCTTCTATCTCGAATAAAAAAAGTCATGGTTTATGAAAATCGGTTGAAAACTGTTCAAGTTATAACGATTACTGTAAGAAAGAAAATTTGACTCTCATGATATCGATGTCGTGTAGTGTCAGGATTCTGCATATGATTTCAATATAATATGATCACCAACGAATTTATCATGATTCTTGTTTAAGAATGTCTTTGTGTAGCATTCATTTCGTAAATAATTTATCATTGTAATCCACCTGAAATAGTTGTCCGTGATTTATTCAATATATTGTTAATAGTAGTATGAGGAGGAAGAAATAATCTATTTTGAATACATACAGTACTCGTATTATTTTATTCAAAGTATTTATTATTTATACAATTTTGAATTTTCTAAATCCTTGATAATGCTTGTTTCATCTCCTACGTTTGTTGACCGTCAGTTTCACGATTGAGAGACCATCAGCAGAAGTCCTTGTTAAATGAGCAGGAACTACATATTTCACCCTGAAGATTGTCTCAATATAGACCGAAAGCTTAGTTATAACGAAAGTGCAGAAATTGGAACAGAATTTGATGGTGGACTTATTTTCCCACTATTGCTCCGATCAACCGTTTTTTTTGGATGTAAATTATACTTGACCTTTATACTTACTCGAAAAATTATGAAGAATTAAATTACGAGACTGTACCAACATTGGTAGTATCTACCCACATGGTCAAGGCCTAAAACAGGAAATAACGACTTCCCATAAGTATACACTGTGAGTTGAAATTGTCATGGTGACGATAAGATACTGCAAGGGGCAATACTTTTTAGTTGCCCTAGAAATCTGGGCAGATGCTGCAAAAAACGATGCCAGATATCTACTAGGACAATATGATACCTACATGACCATAGGATTTCGTCCCGATACGAATACATATCTTTGTAACAAGCAGACGTATTCTTATGTCAGGGTTGAACAGAAATTGAAAACGTATTTGTCATCTCTGACGATCCCGAGGCAGCCGCCACACAGTGGTCCAGAAATCGAAAAAGATGGTCAAAATGTAAAAGCATTGTTAAATTCGCGTGAAAATTTATACTCGGGGGTTTTCGATGTCGCTGATTTTGATTTTTCAATCAAATTTCGGAAAAAACAAAATGGCGCTTTAAATATGGCAGAAAATTCTTCAAAAAATCAGCAGATTGGAACAAAATTTTATTGTGAATTATTTCAAAGGTCTCTAATGTTAAATCATGTACTAAAATTACTTTTCGATTACTTTGGTCATTTCAAGTTTATGTAAAGTGTAGCAAAAGAGGTAAATACGACATTGAAAAGATATTTTAACGTTTAAAAAAGAAGTTAATTAGATGGTATAACAATGTTGTTTATTTCTTTCACATATATCAGTACGATATCAATTTGCTGAAAGTATGCGAAAAAACCAAAGTTCGTCGAAGAGACAATAAAAGACTTGAGTATTTTTACAATTTTCTTATGTATAATAAACCAGGAAACTTTTGGACTCCTTACGATTTTGTAAAATTTCATGTATTTTACCTCAATATTTTGCACAAAAATCTGTCGAAAACACATCGGCAATGGTTTTTTTCATCAACATTTTACATACATATCGTAAAAAATTGTAAAAACATAAAAATAGCCACGGAAAAAATGTTTTGAACAGTTCAAGACTCATTATTAGGCAAAACTCGACTCCACAATCGTCAAACATGTATACGATACAATTTATTAGAGTCTTAATTGAAAGAATCACGTCATTTTTCGCAACGCACGCATTTAGACTCCTTTCGGATTCCTTAGGCGTCCAAAAGGAATCCATGGTGGATCTTTTGGATCCCTTTTGGACGCCTCCGGACCGTCAGGGATCGTGACGATTTCCTTCTTCTTCTGTTACTTGGCTTTTTAGGTCTGTCCTTCGTGGTCTTTGCGACTCTGGATTTTGATTTTCCTCTTACTCTGTCTCTGTGCCTAGGAATTCATTCCCTTAACCAGAGTCTTCCGTGCTTCTTCGTGTCTACCTTCTTTCTCCTGATTTTACTGCGACGATTTCCACTTCTCAGTGTAGAATATAACGAAATCCCGGCAAATGTCCGCAATTACTCGCGACTGCAATCATAATCGAGGTCCCAACTTTATATGTTCTATTTTTGCGCGATTGCAGCTGAGCCGGGCGATGCATTGAACAGTAGCTTCATCTAGCTTGGAGGTTACATACGTGGCTCTGCGCCACGCAGCTTGGCACGGTGTTCTGGCCATGTTGTGTAATGCGCTCTACGATATCCCCAAGCAACTTCTAGATCGAGCCAGTACAGGCAATGTCGTTTTTGCTCGCGAATTGTAGTTGTACTCGTTCTCTTCGCGTATCGCGTTCTCTCCTGACCGTCATCTTTCGCACTTGGTATCGCTAATCCCGCTCTCAAACAAAGCTCTCGATCGGTTTTTCCCAACAATTCTTCACCCTTAGACTTGTTCCTTCCAGTCAGAGTATCGTCATCCCCTTCAGCCTTTGCGTTTCGGTGTCTTTTAATAATAGTTTGCAGCATAGACCCGCGTGTTCATAGGACTAAAAATAGCCCGAGCCGCGGTAGCGACTAGGAAGCGATGAATTAAGTGCAGTAGTTGGAATTGGTTAGACCGGGCCTCATCTTCTAACATAACGTCTGTCTGTGCATTAGCCATGGTTTTGGAGAACGTCATCTCCCTTGCGTGCTCGTTGATAATGGGGCATGCTTCTTCACTCTCGATGCGCATCGAGAACGAAAGAGGCGTGTTGTGTAACAATGCCTAATGCCTTGGTTTTCCTCGCAAACATCGTCACTCCTCATATTGCACTGTAGTCGCAGCGCGAGTGTTGATCGGCCCTGTTATCGACAGCTAAGTACGCGAGCTAGAAAACTGTGTCAGCCAATCGGCTCGATGTATATTTCTTTTGCGGTGAAAATTGATTTTCCCGTCAATATTTTGGATGGTTGGGTGGATTATCTAACTCTGGATCGAAATGAAAATTCGTGAAAAACGCGAGGTGAATCGATCCATCCCGTGCTGTAAACAGCATGACCTTGCTTTTTGCTGACACCTAATTATTACTAATAATTATTTCCATCTTCGTCTTTTCTTTTTCCGTGGATTGTCTCGTCACTGCGTCGACCTTGAGAAGCGATGCATGCAAATTGATTTTGAGGAAACATTAATGCGCTGCTGCCGTGCAGTTTTCATTTGTGGAAATCTCGAAATTGGAAGTATTTGGTTGGTTCGAATGGTGCACCGATTGTTTGTGAATTCATGACGAGGGCGTTTTTTTGCTTTGGGCGTGTGCGTGTTTCGATTGCTAGCTTCTATTGTCGCCTACATTTAATAATTTATGCAACAACACGTACTTTCCTTGAATTAATAAGCATGATGCATAGAAAAGGATGGCAAATAAATGAATGCAATTAAAATGTGGCTTTACGGTATTTGCGGTATTTGGAATTCATTCGAGGGATTTTTTTCGTCTGGTAAAAGACGATTTTTTCATTCGTGGTCGTATAAGTTTTTGTGCTGCGCTTGCAATGCATTAGAAATTGATTAGAAAATTAGTATGAGTTACGTAACGGTGGAATAGAGCATCTATAAATGGACTCACTGAAGGTACTTTTGAAAACATTTTTTTCGATTCGATATTTTTTGGTTTTTTAAACGTGTGGATTCTAGTATCTCGAATTCTTTCCAAGATGATTTCACTTTTTTTATCCCATCGACATCGCTTTTGCCTTCGACAATGTTTTTTTTATCTTGAGGTCATTTTTCAATCTCGTCCTTGAAAATTTACGTATCTGTTTAGTAACAAATCTCATGTGCAGCGTGATGTTTTGTTTCTAACAAACTTACTTTTATTTTTATTTACGAAATTCTGGTACTTCTCGAAAAATGTTGAATAAAAAAAGTATTTTATGATTCATTGTGTGCAACATATTTAAAGAATGTAAAATTATTTTCATTGAAAGTATTTCAAGGTCATGAATATGTCAGATTAGTGAGACACGTTAGTTTTTGTTTATTCAAGCATAAACAGCAATTTCAAGAAAATTGCAATTTTTTTCTAATTTCATTGTTTCATTAGTGAAAAATCCTTATAAGAGACCCATTGAGTTTTTATTGGTACTCAGCCATATTTTAAATGCATTCGGAATTTCTAATTTTTCGATGCTTCAAATGCACAAACACGCCTAACGCTGCTTAGAACTATGCATGAACCCAAATCGGCAAACAAATCCAAAAACCGATTGACAGTCTATTTAATCCAAAAACGTTCTAATCTTCCTAAAACTCGCTAATTCTGAAAGAAAAAACCTTAAAAAACAATAAAATAATTATTTTTACTTTTTTATGAACTAAGAAACCCTCAAGATGTCGCATTTCCGTCATATTTCCCTATCATACAGTAAAATCTCTCTTAGGGACCTTCCCTTGCCACTCCCACTTGCGCGTGCAATTAACCCTTCTCTTGCTCGAGCTAAAAACATTGGTCATGTTGTTGTCAGCTCACAGTTGCACCAAAGAGCATCCAGACTCCCAGGGACGTCATTGTTAGGAGAATCTAAAGAACACTGTAAGTAAAAAGTTTGAGGACAGTCGAGAAATGTTTAGTAATTAATATTTTTTCCAATATTTTGCAGTAAGTATACTAGTATTTCTTATTTTTCTAACATTTTCATTGTAGTAGTAAGGCTGACTACAAATTAGACATTTTATTTTGTAAAGATTTACATTTTATTAATATCTTTTATCATGGTGCATGAGTAACAAATATATGATAAATATATAACAATAACGAACCAAATGTAATATAACCAAAATCTTATAGTACTATGAGTATAGCTTTGTGCATTTAATGAGGTTGACAGCTATAAAAATCTACAGCTCTGAAAAACTCTAACAAATCATTTCTGTCAGCAAAAATGTCAAATCTTCATCGTAGAAACGACTTTCAAGTGTCCTCAAACTTTCGACCTACACTTCACATCCCAAGATTCGACTAATTCCGAAATAAGAAAAAAAAATACCATTGACAAAAACCTTGACATCTCTCGCTTCCTCCAAATGGCCCACATACAGTAATCTCTCTCTATAACGACCCCTCCACCGTCACGAGAGCTCGCGCATCCGCCGATTCTACTAGTCGACCCAAAAACATTGGTCCCCGCGGGCGCGATGGTGGGAGGTGTCCCCTCCCAGCGACGTTGCGCCCGAGGGACGCCGAGCTCCCCGGGAACGTCGCTATCGCGAGAGTCCAGTGTACGTCGGGAAATCCCAAGTCGTAGAGTATCGAAATAAAAAGCGTGGCGACAGAGGCGGCGAAAAAACGGAAGTGGGTCACGCAAGAGTACAAGGGCAGTTGAGACTCGTGCCAGATGCGCGTTTACACGAGCCCTGAATACTGTAAATGCACTATCTGGTACGACACCTCTTCCGCTATCACCACCCTCCACGTGTCGGCGAAAAACTGCAAATTTCGAGCAATGCGACGTCCTCCCATTTGTCGAGAGTCTCACGACGTCAATTAAAGGTCGTCGCGATGTACACCTAAAGCTCGAAATTTGTTGCTCGAATTGTCTTTACATAATTATTGTTGCTTACATCACGGTCCACTCGAGCGAAGCCCTACAGGTGTCCTGAGATTTACATTTCTCCGGTTTCAAAAAAGTCACTGTTCTGCGGTCTCTGAGGTTTTACTGGTGAAACTGCAGTTGGGCTAATTACGAGCTTTAAGTGTATATTCGTTTGCGAGAGTCAAGTGTGTCGTACTTTTTTCATTTTTTCACGTTTCTGCTCTGGCTTTTCGTTCACGTCGTTTTTTGGATGAATGGAAATGAAGTTGATGTTGGGAAGGTTGATTTTGTAGGGTCTCAGCATGGGAAAGTGAGCCTTATGGAAAATTAGGCAGGTTGTGGTTTTGAGATTTGGGAGGTTTTAGGTGTCTTGTTTAGGTATGAAAACCATTGCTGTGTAGAATTTTTTGATTATTTGAGTTTGACTTCGATGTGTTTTAGGTGAATTGAAAAATGTAGTCAAAGAATGTCGATGTTGAAAATGCACCGTGGCGAACGTTTTTTGATGTTCTGTTATATTGTTTTTCTGCGTGAAATAAAGTTTTTTTCATCTGCACTCACTTTATTCATTGACTGTGTCCTTTAGTATTTTTGAACGAGTGAATGTTTCGTGTATTGGATTCGTGCCAACTGCATCGATACATTTTTGGATGATCACGTTGGTGTCTTCGAGAAAATGTCTACTATAAACAATGAAAATATCTTTGACTTTTTTTAAATGTCAATAATATCATACTTTTTGTATATTTTAGCAGGATTTCTTTTTTGGAGAATTCAACACCTCGAGCTTTTGGAATGACCTTCAATAGATAAAATGGAAATGATATAGTTGCTGAATTTTACACCTTATTTTTATTTTAGACATTTTTGTCTATAATTAAATCTTTTTGTAATATGTTTAAATATTGTTGTTCTTTTTTAACTATTATCTTAACAGTATTTATTTTTTCGAGAATTCACCACGTCAAGCTCTTGGAGTGACCTTCAATAGTTGATGGATGAAATCAAAATTTTATAGTTGCTGAATTTTTTCCATCTTTAATTATTGTTCTCTTGAATAAAAATGTTCTACTTTGTTATTTTACAGGAACAAGTGGCTTAAATTATGATATTTTTGTAGTTGAAAGTAAGTTGTTTAGAGTGACATGCTATATTTTTTATAAAGTCGTAGATTAAGAAGAAAATTATTTTTGTTATGATATACTTAAAAAAATTTTTGAGGATGTCTTACAATTTTTTTTAAATTTCAGCTACGTAAATTGCAAATGCAAGGTGTTTTGAAATAAGATACTTTTGGGGGGATGCAAGTCATTTTGAATTTCTAGTTTAAAAGTAATGTATCAAATATCTTCAGTTTTTCGATGCCTTAGTAAATATACCCTGAAAATATGTGATTCCAGTGTTTTTCAACAAAATTTTTTATCTCAATTGCAATTCGACAAATTTGTTTTAACTATATTTGGAAATTGAATGCCTTCGTTTCTATTATTTTTATTTTATTACGTCTCAAACTTGATACTAAAAAAATGTTTGATTTCTATAAGTTAATTGTTATTTGAATTTCACTGATTGAAAATTTTGCTTTCATCTATGTAGAAAAATAATTTATCAACTATTTTAAATGAATGAACATTAGAAACTAAAATACGGTAGTTTACAAAAACTGCAGAAGCAAAATTTCCAAAATTGAACAGTTGAAAATTTCAGTAATTTTTCAGTATCTTGTAAATCTTGAATGTTTCAAATTTCTCGTCAGAAAAATGCGACCTCAAAATGTTATTATAAATAAACAAATTTTTTGAGACACCTAAAGTATCTTGCATTTTGCTGAATCCTAAACAAAAATTCCAAATATTTGTTCACATTTAAAAATTTTTGTTAATTAACTATTGAAGCGTCATTTTGTTTCAGGATAAGGCATCGTTTTTAAAAAATCTGCGGCGTCTGATGTCTTAAAATTAAAAACACTATAAACGTATTCAACTTTTTACAAAGATATTTCAAGAAAGAAATTTACTTTGAGGATAAATTTAATCCTGCAATTATTTTGCAATATTTTATCTTAGTTCCCTATACGAAAATATATCTTGAATACAAACTTATTTTCAAAATTACTATTTCATAATATAAATAGATCTTAGTTATATTGAAATTCTGGTAAAACATAATGAAATGAGTCTCTGAAAGTTGGTATAATATTATTTATTCAATAAAACGCTATTAAAAAAATTACTGTTGCAATAAAGTTTAGCAACTATAAAACTCACTAGCATAATATTTACTAGATTCCTGGTTTTATTTCAATATCGTTGATTCTGCTACGCGAAACTGAATTTTTTAATTGACCTTGAACTAAACTCAAAGTCTCATCATTTCCGCTTCACAAATGACTAATTTCAGATATTCAACATGGCGGAAAATTTTCCCCAACATCTATGTTTCTGCACAGCTATTTTAAAATTTTCATTGTTGATATTGTTCATCAAAATCATGCATTTTTTTTATGAATCATCTAAAAACTTGCTATATTTTTGTTGTTAATTATTGGTAAGTATTTTTTGTCTCAATTTTGTCATTTGTTTATAAACTTTTTGTATTGTGTAATTTTGCAACTTGAAAAAATAACATATATTGTTCACCACGTTCTCAATTGAACCGCTTCACGTAAAAATATGACTGATTAGATAATTCAAAATGTGCTCTCATTATTTTGAATTATTTGGTCCAAATCTTTCACGAAAAAAAAGTCCAGTTCCACATTTATCAACGATCGAGATGAGGAAAAATTTTAATGATTTGAATAAATATAGCTATGCAAAAAAATTACTATCATTCAGTGTATATGGAATAAGTTAAAAAGTTGAGGTGAAAGGTAAGGTAAGTGATTCCTGTAATTTCTTTTCACTTTACATGGTCTGATTATTTTGAAAAATTTACTCTTCAAATCCTTCATGCATTTAAATAATATAAATAAACAGACTTTTGAATTGAATAAATCATCCAAAAACATCTAATTTTTACTATCCAACATTACGAAAATCATGGGTCCTACCGCACTAACCTGGGCAACGAAAAAAATGATAAACGCTATGATTTTTTACCATTCTTCATTCTACACCCAGAAAAATAAAAGATAAATATAAGGCAATATTTGCGAAGTGTAAAGATAAAAATAAAACCAAAACACTGACTAACATCGAGATTAGATCATTTCAACGTGTACTAAATCTAAGATTATGTAGAATAAGCTAAGATTGGAAATTCCACAAACGGATATTCATCGAACGACCGCCATGTTGGCAGTGTGGTTAGCTGGTTGTGTTTTTTTTTCAATCACGACCGCTATCGGCACTGCAATTATGGTAGTTGTGAAACAACTAAAAGGAACTCATCGTCAATCGAATGGATAAATAATAATGAGTCGTACTTCATTGAGGAATGTTGCACATCGTAAGTATACCATAAACGATGATAATTTCCTAGCGTTTTGTTCTTAAGAAATCAACGAAGTTGTCAAAAATTAAAGTTTATTAAGTTGTATGCATGTTATTATTTATAATAGGTGAAAACAGTGAGAAAAGTTCCTTAGCTATATTTTTGTTAACCTATTTCTGGCCAAGTTATGATGATGTGAAGTTGAAAAATCAGTGTGGTGCACCACCACTAGACCTGATAAGTCAAATTTTAGTTTCCTTAATTCCTGTTATTTTCAATTAGAATTTTTTATTTTTTTCAACGATAATCAAGTAAATTTCGAAAATTTTCTCATCGTTTAAGGAAAAATTTAGCATGTTCACAGAAAATGGTCATTCCCTAAATTATTGTTAAGGGATGTATAAAAATAGGTTTTGAATCATCTAAATAAATACTTTTCTGCTAAACTATTTATTCAAATACATAAATTAACAAATATTCAGCTTCGTGGTAATCAAAACTCGCACGCACTGGTCAAGAGCTGTACAAACAGCCAACCCTTGCTTGTCAGGACTCCAGTCCAAAGAATTCAAAGGCTGAGTCGACAAAATCGTGTTTTGCAACTGTGAAACTGTTCCGATAACGCCACTCTCCACGCCATCTGAGTCTTTTTGGGACCTTTTTTCCGGGTAATTACTATAAAAAGATTCACTTCTCAACATTAATCCTTCAAAATTTACGAAAATATATTCAAAACTCGTAATTTGTCTCTGTTTATCTACAAAAATCTTCCATTGACTGTGTTACTTTCATCCACTTTGATTTCATGTCAAAAAAAGTTTGTTCGTACCAGGATTCGAACCCAGGTCTTCGACTTTAAAAACGACAGAACACCAAGGGGCCTGGGTTCAAATCCCAAAACCAGAACTTTTTTTTCACGTGGAATCGAATTAAAAAGGAAGATGAACAACTTTATCTATAAAATATTCAATGAAAAAGACAAATTTCGAGCTTTAAGGTTATTTTGAAAATTTTGAGCGTACTATTTCCAGAGACAAAGGGAACCATTTCCTCCACCTGTGGCAAATATCTCACGATTCTGGGGCAGGTGTCGAGTGAACCAAATTGTTGATTTGTGAGCCTAGATAATACATTATTAATTATTCAACAAAAAAGAAATAGTATTTAGAATGTAAGGAATAGATAAACAATTTTAAGTTTCTATAATTTAAATTAGAAAATTTGTTCAATTCTTCCTCTCCAAAAACTAACCTTCTCAGTCAACGAAGCATAGCCTTTTTTCGGATGGCAAGTTCTCATGTCAAACAAATAAAACTTTGACTCCAAAGTCGTCGCCACGAGTTTGTTCATGGGAATGTCTTTTCGGTCAAATTCTAAGCCACAAATACCGTTTTTCAAATTACTTTCCCAAATTAGTGACATGGCTCTTAAGTCGAACATTTTGAGGTCCCCATTGTCGTAACCAGCAGCAACAACTCGTTCTTCGGAATTGAAAGAATTTCCAAAAGTGACGCACCAGCAGTCTCTTCTGGAGGTGCCAACTTTGGGTTCCATTTCTGCGACCGGTGTGTCTTTTTGCCTGGGGTCCCAAACTTTGACATTGCCATCGTTGGACCCAGTGACGAGTTCGGGGGCCCCACAACCGATATTTTGACCAGCTACTCCGTCGATGGAATTTATTATTCCATCGTGGGCTTTGGTTTTGTAAACTGGGATTGTTGGGTTTTCCAGATCGTAGATTTGGAGTGTACCCTGGTTTTGGAAGATAGAGTGTGAAATGGGAAATTGAAATTGAAAGATGCTATGTAGGAGAGGGTGGGGTAAAATGGGCCAGGTGGGTAGAACGGGTCATCTTTATATTTCAATTAGTGTTATTCCTATTTATTAATTAACATAGTATGCTTTTTGTTTTCAAAGTTAAACATATGCCATTTTCATGGTATGTGTGAAAAGTTTTAAAGAAAAAGTAAGCAAAGTTTATTATAAGTGATTGTGATTAGACGCTATTTTAGTATTCATCAAAAAGATAAAAATACTTCGATACGTATGGGCGAAAAACAAAAAATTATTTTCTTGAGTCTAATATTGTAAAATGTTGCACGTTTAAAAATATCGTAAGTGATTGTATTATAAAAGGTACAAATCGCGGAATTCCCCAAATTTTACAGTTTTCGAACAAAATATAAACAAAGTTTATAACTGATAATAATTCGACAATTCTTCAGAATTTATCAATAATATGTAATTATACTTTGATTCGTTGGAGCCGACATCAAAATATTCTTTTTTTTTTATTAAAATTGTAAAATATTTAACGTTTCAAAATATCGTGAATGATATTAGAAACATAATTATATAATAAAATGGAAAAATAACGAAGTTTTCAAAATTGCACAGTTTTCAAACGCAATATAAACCAAATTCATAATTAATTATAATTAGGAACTTCTTTAGTATTTATCAATAAAACCTTACTTTTTGACCCTGAGAAAAAATCAGTAAGCTTTTTCGAATTTTTTTTTGCAATTTCTGAATTCAATAGATTTTTGAGAGAATCTTATCTACCCAGATTTTTAGTATTCTTTACACTTTTTGTATTTTTCAGTATGCTGCAGGATTTTCTAGTATTTTATTAAATTTGTACTTTTTTTCTGTACATGGCTATATAGATTTTAATAAATTCATGCTCTAGGATTAAAAGTTCATTAAATTTGTTGTATTTAAGAAGATTTTCTCAGGAAATAGTGTCTATGTAGATTTTTATTTCATTTAGTTTTTTTAGTACTTTTTCAGTTTTTCCACCATTTGAAGGACTGTTCAGAATTTCTGAAACTATTCGTATTTTTCAGGATGTATAAAATATTGCAGGATTTTTTAGCATTTTATATATATTTCTAGCATTTTTATATGAATTGTAATTTAGATTTCGGGAATTTTGAGCTCTAAAATTAGAGGTTCTTTAAATTTATCGTATTTCAAACGATGTTTTAGAAAACTCTGTCTCAACAGACTTTTATTTCTTTTGGTATTTTTCGTGTTTCTCCAGTTTTTCTACGATTTGAAGGATCATTCCGTATTTTTACAAACTGCTATTTATAAATTTCTGGAATTCGATGCTATAGTTAATAAAATTGCATAAATTTTGAATTTTTCATAGTTTTCTTTTTGTATTTCCTCGTATCCGTAGAATGCAGAATTTTTTTGGTTTTTTGGAAAACATCTCTGAATTTCCAGAATGGAATTTTCAAAAATTGAAAGTTTTAAATATTTGAAGTAAGTATTTCGATCAATTTTACATAAAACAGTGTCCCTATAGATTCAGAGTCAACATTTTTTTGAATTTTTACATACTTTAAAGATTTTGAAATCTTTCTAGTATATTTATGGACTTCTATAGATATACATTTCTAGAATCATTCAATGCTCGAAAAATTAAAGTTTCTTGATTCCTGCACACCCATAAATTATCTTTTAAAGTATGTAACAATAATGTTATGACACCAAAGTTATTGTTTTTGAATATTGTATTGTCCACTTGAAAAAACAAATGTATGTTTATAAAAAAATATCAACAATTGGCGGAGTAATGGCCCTTTCCTCGAAAAAATGTTTTTTTTTTGAAGAGGCTTGCGGTGACCACGATGCAAGTCGAACGAGTCAAGTTAAATCAGAAAATCCATAAAATTTCATTAGTCTAGAAATATATCTAGTTCTTGAACGATTGAAAAAATAAATATTACGTTTTTTCTGTATGCAAGAACGTTTTCCCCGAGATTTCGATTTTTTGAGTTCTAAAATTTTTATTATAAAATTCTTGTTTGTAAAATAAAAACTTTTTTCTAAAAAAGCCATCGTTCAAGAACTAGATATATTCCTAGACTAATGAAATTTTTTGGATTTTCTGATTGAAGTTGACTTGTTCGACTTGCATCGTGGTCACCGCAAGCCTCTTTAAAAAAAAAAGTTGTTTCGGGAAAAGGGCCATAACTTCGCCAATTGTTGATATTTTTTTATGAACAAATACTTGTTTTTTCAAGTGAACAATACACTATCAAAAAACTATAACTTTTGGGACGTGGAATTATTGCTACATATCTTTAAAGTTACTCCAAACCATCTTCAATCCGTCCGCCCAAAAAGGTATATTACCCCTTAAATTACGTAAGGTTTTCTAGCAGGATCTTTGGATTTTAAAGATCCTGCAAATATATATTAAGATCTATAAATTTAAAGTATTTTTATGTATTTTTATGCGGATTTCTAAAATTTAATGCTTCGAATTGTGAAATTCTCTAATAAGAAGTGAAAAAGCATATTTTTGTGGATATTTGTACACAAATTACTAATATTTCACTCTGTTCCATTAAAAATTTATACGTGTAGAATTTTTTATTCGAAAATAAGGAAGTTAAAAATTACTTATATCTCAGTTTCAGAACATTTATTAAAAAGTTACAGATTGTTCTAAAACCTTGATGAGGTGGATAAAAGCAACGTAAAATAAATAACGGAATTTCTGTTATTCGTTACTGAACAAAAGTTACTTGTTCCCGTTGCCGTTACTTGTTAATTAACGTAGCAATGACCGTTATCGTTACAATCAAAATGTAACGTTTTAGAGTAACGCATTACTTCCAAACTCTGAGGAAAACCATTATACCGAATCATTTTCAAAAATCATGCGTTTATTTCGATTTTCCTGGTAATTTTAGATTCTCATAAGAATCTTTTAAAAAATGAAATTTCTTATAAGAATTAGATTTTATTAAGGTGCTCCTTATAAAAAATTTATAAGAATTCAATTTCGAAATTTCGAAATTTCGATCTTTTGAGGCGATAATATAAAAACCTTATAAGAAACTGAAATTTCTTATAAAAATGTATTTTATAAAATCTTACAAGATAAAAACCTTGTTATAAAATTTTTTCGATGAATTCTTTATAAGAAATTCAGTTTCTTATAAGGTTTTCATTAAGTCGCCTCATAAGAAATTCTATTTTTTTAAGTTTTTTATAAAAGGATCAAAATTACTAAAGTTCTCAATACTACTGTTAAACATTAAATGCAACTTTTTACATGCACGTAAACATGATTTTACGTAAACTTCATGCAAACATTAGGTAAACTTTTTGTAAACTTCACGTAAACATTTCTTCAAGAGTGAATATACGGTGATACCTTGAAATCTCCGGTGGCCAAAAACCTGTCCACCAAATTGGAAGCTTTGAATGTGCCGCATTTTACCGGATTTGTGCACTCGAATTCTTTTACACTCTTAAGCTCGCTTTTGGACAGTTCGTGGATTTGTATTACGCCGGTGCCACGCGCCTTAGATCCCAAGGTCACGAGTTTCGCACTGCACGGAACCCATTTCGAATCATACACGGAATAATCGAGCGATTTCTCGACGTGGCAAATTATTTGCGGCTTTTTCAAGTCGTCCATTATACTTTGTCTCAATGAAATTACTTTTTAACAGGTATCATGAAATATCCTCAGAATTGATGCCCACAGTGCATTATATTGGGATTAATAAACACGATCTTTTTATTTTAATATTTCGATCTGAAATACAACGTTAAATACAAGTTAATGTACTTTAACTTCTTCTTTGGAAATTTATTTTCGATATTCATATAAATATTTTATCATGCGAACGTAATAAACGCGATTTATTTTGATTTAATTAGTGATTTATGAAATCATTATTTTTGTTTATACGAGTTGCTATGTGTTGCCATGGTTACGGGAAAATGTAAACCAGGTTTAAGGTTTTAATTTGTTTTTTTCGTTTTTTTAATGAATGAATTAAGCATTTTGCGATAGTAGTTTATAATTGAGATTGTATTGCACAAAAAGAAAGAAATAAAAATCATTTTCAGATTGTTGTCATATTGTTTTTAGAGTATTTCAATGTTTTGATAAAAAATTTCAAATCAGGGTAAGGTTAGGTTCTTGTATTGACATATGTAGGCGTGTTTACATCGCATTTTTTTCAACTGTCAACCGTCAAAACATCTTAGCAACTGTTATCGAAAATATTTACGATTGTTTACTCGTAAATTTATAATAACAATTACTATTTTTTATTGAAATTGTACGTACATGTTGTATTTGGGTTGTTATAAATAAACCAACGTTTACGTTATCTTCGTCAGATAAATTTATCTTATCTAGTTTAAGGAAAATATTGATTGTAGGTTTGTTATCAAAAAGTGATTTGTTTTTTTTTCCAGATTAAACTTATATTTTTGAAATGTTCAAGTTTTTGTGCCCTCAAGCGAAAAAACTGGTATGTATTTTTGAACTCATTTTATTTTTTTGTTTTATAATTGGTTGAATTTTTTTTCACTACTTAACAATGCTGGAAAAATTTTTCAATTTTTTATGTGATATATGATCAATTTAATCGTTTATCTTGAAAATAATATTGAAATCAATAGTACATAAATTGACTATTCACCAATAATTATTTCAATTAAAATTGAAGTAAATATGAATTTAATTAAATTTCATTAATAATTTTTATGATAAAAATTTTTATTATTATGCTTAAATTGATAATTCAATCAATTTTTTTTTTATGTTTCACAGGTTGGAGTTGTAACTTCCAATTCCTCGAAAATACAACAATTTAAGGATTGCCATCGCAGTTTTTCATTATGTACTACAAATTTTAGACCCCAAGTTCAGAAACCGGCGCCTGAATTTTCTGGAATCGCTGTTGTAAATGGAGATTTCAAAGACATCAAACTCACAGATTATCGCAATAAATATGTGGTCTTATTCTTTTATCCCTTGGATTTGTAAGTTTCTCAAAATGTATCTTTTTTATTATATTTTCACTATTTTCAGACTATATATTATTATATTTTATCTGTTATTTGAATTAATCATCTCAAAATTTATTAATACCTCATAAGGTTTTTTGAATTATTTTGGTTTTGAATAACAGGAATTAAATTCTCATATACACAAATAATATTATATATTATTACATTTTTGGACTACATAATACAATCTTTTACCTGTTATTTAAATTAATCATTGCAGAATTAATTCTTAACTCTTGAGGTTATTCAAATTATTCACTTTTTGAATGGCTGAAATTAAATTTTCATGTACTCATAAAATGTTTTTAGTATTTTATTACATTTTTAGACTATATCTAATAATATTTTTTCATCTGTCATTTGAATTATCCATTTGAGAATTTATTTGTAACTCTTCGATTCATTTAATTTTTGAATGGCAAAAATTAAATTCTGAAAAACTCAAATAATATTATAAATTATTATGTTTTCAGACTATAATATTATTTTTCATCTGTTATCTGAATTCATTTCAAAGTTTATTTGTTACTCATGAGGTTTTTTTAATTATCCATTTTTGAATGGCTGAAATCAAATTCTGAAATACTTAATTTATATCATATATTATATTTTCAGTCTACATTATATTTTATTTTTATTTGTTATTTGAATCAATCAATTCAGAATTTATTCGTAACTCATTGGGTTTTTGGAATCATTTAGTTTTTGAATTGCAGAAATCAAATCCTCAAATACTCAAATTTAGTAAATTAAATTGAATTTCTTCATTGGAATTTTTTACATTGTAATAAGGCATTTTTGAGTAATGAAATTTTTCAGTTACTTTTTAAAGGTTTCTGAAATATTATTCTTACAAAAAAAAATTATTAAATCATCTTAATTCAATTCATATAATTTACGTTGATAATTTTCTCTTAAATTTTTTATTTCCATTATACACCTAATGTTTGCGTCTAAATTTGTAAGTATTTATAACTCGAGATTTTCTAATCTGGAAAATAAAAGTAATAAAAACTTTGATATGCAAAATGTAAATGTGAAAGATTTGATTTTTGACTAAAAATTAACAACCGAGCAATTTGTAGAATATTAAGAAGTATAAGTTGAAATATATTTATTGCTTTTGGTAATTTTTAGATTTTGACAGTCAGAACTTCAAAATATGTATAAGTATTTTTGATTTCCATCATGTCTAGGAATATTTAAAAAAATTACGAAAGTTTCAATCATCTACTTTATAAACTGCCTGAAATTCAAAATTATTTTGAAATTACAGACACTTAAAATAAAATCCTTATATTCCATTTTTCTCAATTCAAAGTGAATTCATTTTGTCAATCAGTAAATTTGAAAATCAATTCCAAAACGATTAAATAGATCTGATTCAATTTGTCCAAATTTTGGTATTTCTTCTGTTCTTTGTTCAATATATAACTAAATGTTTCCCATAGTACAAAATGGCATCAAAACTAATAAAAATTATTGGAATCACATTTTTAATGCTTTTTATCATTGCTATACTCTCAAAAATACAATTCCTGTTATATTAATGTATCTTTTTTTTTTCAGCACTTTTGTTTGTCCAACCGAACTCATCGCATTCAGCGAGAAAATAAAAGAATTCCAGGCCTTAAACACCCAAGTCATCGGTGTCTCCACGGATTCCCATTTCAGCCACCTCGCCTGGATAAACACACCCAAAAAACAAGGTGGTCTGGGTGGTGATTTGGGCTACCCACTTTTGAGTGACTTCAATAAACAAATATCCGCTGACTACGATGTCCTCCTCAACCAAGACGGAGTTGCTCTTCGAGGTCTATTCATTATCGACAGAGAGGGCATCCTCAGACAATTCAGTGTCAACGATCTTCCAGTTGGAAGAAGCGTCGATGAAACCTTGAGGCTCATCAAGGCATTCCAATTTTTTGAAAAACATGGTGAAGTTTGCCCTGCCAACTGGCAGCCAGACTCTAAAACCATAAAACCAAATCCAGAAGGCAGCAAAGAATACTTTGAAAATCTTAATTAGACAGTTCAAATTTTTCCTTCAGTTTATTGTAACTCGGTGATTTTCGTTTTTTATTGGGTCTTAGGTCATTGTTGATTTTTACGTTTGGTAATAAAGATGAAAAGTTATGAAAATCGGTGGTAATTTTTTTTCCTCTGAAAACTTATAAGAAAAATATTGTTACATGGCAGAAATAAAAGTTTGTAATTATGAGGTGATTGCATTATGTTCTTATTTTTATTACATAGTTGAAATAAATAGTAATTTTTATTCTTTCAAGTGTGAGAAAATTTCGATAGTGATTTTTAAATTAAATTGTGCCCTAAGTAATTTTGATCTTTATAAAAAACCTTATCAGAAAATGAAATTCGTTGTAAGAATTCAATTTCTTATAATGTGCGCCTTATAAAAACCTTGTAAGAAACTGAAATTTCTCATAAGAATGTATTTGATGAGAAAAAGACCTTACAACATTTTTTCAATCAATTCTTTATAAGAAATTTAAGTTTTCTTTGAAGTTTTCGTAAGGTCGCCATATTATAAATTTTATTTTTTCTCAAGGTTTTTTTGTGGATCGAAATTACTAGTGCACGATTTAAGATTTTAATGTAATATGTATTATGCAGTCACAAATTTAAACGTTATTATTAGTAAAAAATAAATTTATAAATTCACAATAGCCATTAAATAATTATATAATTCATTAATACTTAAATCCCATGAATAGATGTTCACAAAATCTTATCAAAACTTAAGCGTAATTATTTATTAATAATTTAATAGAAAATAAAAAGTGTATGTATAATAAACTGTATTTGATGAGATTAAACATTAAATTCTATTCAATATGTAGATTTTACTGTAATGTAGATTAACGGTAACAATCTTGGATTTGAATTTAAAAAAATTCAAATCTACATCTATATATATCTACAAGTATCGATTTAGATCGATAGTTTTCTACATAAATTATTATTATGATTATAAAAAGTCAAGACACAGCTGTTTTTGTTATGATCAATGATTACAAATAAAGATTTTCGTTTTCAAATAACTGGAATATAAAAATGAAATTTGTGTGAATAGTGAAAAAAATCAAGTGTAAATAATGTCGGAATTACCGAGCGAAATTCGGGCAAGACCCGCAGTTTTGGTGGGAATTTCAGGGCTAGTAATAACAAATTCTGTTCATCGTTCAATTTGGGATGCATTTAATAATCGAAGGCCTGATGGTTCTTCTGTGCAATTTAAATTGTTGAAAAATAATCACGAATTTCCAACAGTCAAGCCAAAAGTAATTCCTGTTTTTTTACAATATGTTATTTAAATAAATTGTTGATTTTTTGTAGTGTTTTCCTGTGGTTCAATTTGTATGTTTTCTTTTAAATACAGAATTGTTAGAAAATTGTTGTTATTTAGTTTATTTATCACATTTTTTATGTGCCAATAAGTATATTGTTATTTATTTGCAATATCGATTTCCCCGTGCATGTTATTTTTTATTTGCAAGTGTTGTTTTAATTTTGTGTATAATTGTTATTTTATGAATTGTTATTCTTCAAAGTTGCACTATTCTTAGATAAAAATTTGTCATATTTGACTTCAATAATATTCGCCTTGTGAAATTTATGGATTGCTTTTCACTTGGAATTATTGTATGTGTACTTGTTCTATTTTTCATACATTTTTCAGATCTTATTTACAAATCCTTCATTTTTGAGAATTGATATAAAATTTTTAATAAAATTTGTAGACACTAGTTGCTTATTTTTCAAATCAATTTCTTACTCTGGTTTTTCTATTTTATAGTATATGTTTGTAAATCTTTCATTAAATTATATAATATTCAGAATAATTGATTGACCTCATGCTTTTTTCCTTATAATTTATTATATTCCATTTTTTGTTTTTTTTTTTAATATTACTTTCCTAGGGTTCGATATGTCGTACATTGAGCAAGAAAATTTAATTTTAAATCATCTACTTTTTCTTAGTAAATAATTTTTGTTCATTGAAGTGAAATCTATGTTTCTGAATTTTTAATAAATTTCAAAATTCTCTTATTTATTGCATCAACATTACCAACAGTATGTAAATTTGTATAATTTTTAATAATTTTGAGGAATCCATTACCAATTTTTGCATTATTTGTGATATTTTTACCTTTCTTGAATTTTCTGCAATTTCCTGAAAAAATGGTTCTTTATCTAAAAATCTTCTTACTATTTTTGAAAATCTCATAATTTATATTATGTTATTGCATTTTGAAAATTAAATAATTTGGGTTTTTTTTTCATTTATTACTGCTCATCACTTTATCTTTATAAATTTTCTTCAGTAAAAATCTGATTTTCATTTTTTTTAAACATATTTACCAAATTTAAAAAGATTGTACATTGAAAACTAACAAAATCCTCAACCATTCCTTATTCATACATATTTTTAGCTGTAAAAAATATCCTCCATTTCAATTAAAAGTATTTTTTCACAGCGTAATTCCTATGACTGGTACGTTCCAAAAGGAATCCTGAAGCGCAATTGGATGAACAAATATCTGAACGAAATACCGTCTTTAGTGGTAGTTTTTTATGAATTGGAATGGAACGATTCTATGTGGAACGAGAAAAAAATTGATTGCGCCTCCAGAGTTCAATCACTAAGGTTGATTCCCAATTTTTTTCTAATACAAAAACATTTCACATTCATTTATTAATTTTCCATCAGTTTAAGAACACTGGGAGTGGAAATGAAAAATTTGAAAAAGTCTTTTTAGATTTCCAACTATTTCATGTCTGTACTTTTTGAGAATATTTAAGGAAATTTTGTATAGGTTTTACTAAATTTATTTTATTTATTTATTTAAATTATATATAAAATGTTATTAATATATAAATATCGTTGATTCATTTGTATTTCTGATTAGGGCAATGCTGGAGGGAAGAAGTACAAAAATAGCCGTGGTTTTGATACAAAAAAGTGCTCAACCGCCTCCTGGCGCCGAAGACATTGGTGCCACCGAAAGAGCTTCAATTTTATGTTCAGCCTGTGAACTTCCAGCAAAAAATTTGTATGTTTTGCCTCATGGTGACCATCTCTCTGGTTACGTTTTCAGGTATTTTTTATTCTCACAAAAAATTCAAAACATTACAGAAAAACCATAAAAAACTTATTTAGTATTTTTATAAATTTACTCCAGTTATGATCATTTTCTTTTTAGACTGGAAAATGCATTTTACGACCTTGCCCAAAGTTTTTATCACTCTGAATATCGAATCGTGAAAAGCCATCGAGAGCAATTGAACAAAACCACTCATCAGTATCTTTTTGCGAGGCACCAATTCAAAATGGGATTTTTGAATGAGCTCAAACCAGATCGAGCTTTAGCTCACAAGTGAGTTGAAAAAAATATAACAAATTGAAATCAATAAAAATAAAAGAGGAAAATAGTGAAAATTAGTGTCGAACTTTTTTGGCAATGAAATGACTTGTCGTTACTGCAAAAATTTATCATTAACAATTTTTTCACAGACATTACCTGCAAGCTTACAACAATTTGATGGACATAAAAATGGTGGACACGAATTTAATGGAAATCAAAACCGTTGCCAGTTTTATAAATTACAAATTGTGCAAATTGATGTTCAATTCGAAATGTCCGAAGGATGCCATTACACAGTTTAAAAATCACATTGAAAGGTGATTTTTGTTTTTTGAAATAACTAGATTAGTGTTAAATAACTTCACTAGTGGAGAAATACAATTCTCTACTCATTAGGAAAAAGTAATATAAAAAATGAAAAGTAGTAGCGTACTATAAAATATGTTTGACATTGATAATTATAATAAATGTAACATATATATTTTGTAATTTATGTACCATTTTTCACTTTTTCGATTATTTGGATAACTTTTTGTTAAAAAAAAAGGTTCAAAAATCGAACTGGCCCAAAAGAATTGATATTTGAACACCACGCTTGGTTGGCATCTCAATATTCGACATTTGCTGAATTATTCGACGAGGCAATAAAACAGGGATTGTCTGCAATGCAAACTCAGCATCCAGGATATTTTTTTCACTCTGCCTCAAAACAAGCAATTTTGAGGCGACAAGCTTGTTACGATTTGTGCAAGGTACATTAAAAAGTTGATAAAATGAAAATTAAATTATTGTGAATTAAAATTTTTTCTGTCAACTACTTATGAAAATTTGCAAAGCAAGATGTTTAAAAAATTTATCTGAATTAAAACCTGCAATTTAAACACTTTTTTGTGGTAGAGGATATTTTTTTAATGAGATTTGATAATTTGTAAGATAGTTTTTTGGAAAAATTGCAACAAAATGTAATTTTTCTTGTCTTTTTTTTTCAGGATATTACGTCCTATCCACAAAACGATCCTTTGGCTGGGGAAGAAAAATTAGAATTCTATGGGCAAAGGCCATGGAGACCTGGGAAACTCAGTGCAGAACCAGCTGATGTTGCGAAAGAAGCGACTGCGATTCAAGCTTTGCAATATCGAGAAAAAATGGTCAATCACTCTGTAAGTTTCTAACTTGAGTTGGAATTTATTTTTATTACAATTAAATGTAAATTATTGCATGTTTTGTGATATGGGAAACATTTTCAAAATTGATTTTGACCTTCGGACGTTTCTGTTTACAATCATTCAATTTTTAATGTATTTAAAATTGTTTGAAAAACTTATTGACTGTATTTCAAAACTTTTACATAAGAATCCAAGAGAAAAAAGATTAGTAATATTTGAAACTACATCAAGCACTGGAGAATTTTTATAGGAGAAATTTCTGGTGCAGGAGGAAATTGTTATATTTTTATTATATTCAAACTTGTGAATTCGGTTTGTTTCCTTTATACTCGTCGACGTTCGAATCGAATTTTGAATTTTGGCGGTCGTGCCTAGTGAGCATGCGTGGATTTGGTTAGTACGCTTCGTGCTCACAAGGTGGCTGCTCATAATTTTTTCTCAGGTTCAAATTATTGTTGAAATGCTTTAAATACGAGTGAAGACTGTCATTCAGTATCGCTTCGAGGCTTTATAGCTAAGATCAAAGTGTAGTATCTGTTCTTATTAGCTTGATATCTAATACGGAATTCATTGAATTCCTTAGTATATCGAACTTATTTTTGAAAACAGAGGAAGTAATGGGGCTTGCTCCGACTTCCTCACGGGTGGACCTTGTATTGCACTCCAGCAAGGACCCGCCCAACATGAAAATAAAAACATAATTCAATTATAAATAATCCTGAAATAAATATTCAGATAAAAGTTAATTTTGGTATTGTAATTCCATCCATGTTTAGTATAGAAGGTTATTCAGAATGGGGGAATGGATTATTTATATATTGGAAGTTTTATTCTATTATTATATATTTGCAAAACTTGAAACAATTCTATTTTTCTACTACTTTAAAAGAGGGTTGTCGATATTCTTCAAAAATATCGGGTATCGATATTATCGATATTCTTAAAAATATCGTAACCGATATTTAGGGTTGAAAATATCGATATTCGATGTATCGTCCAAAAAAAGTTGATTTTGAATAATAAATAAAAATTAGAACTTTTTTCAAAAAAATCGTCTTTTTTTAAATTAATATTGAAATCTGAATTCAAATTTTGAATGAAAATTGAAAAATATGGCATGAAAAGCATTGGTTTGGAAATTTTGACAGTTTTACCTTTTCAATTTACAAAAATATATTTAAAAAAAATTTCAATATGTACTGTTTGTAGCAAATGTGATGTTTATTGATTTGAGTGATATCTGATATCGATATTGCAAACAAAATATCGAATATTGATAATATCAGACTGAAAAATATCGGTCGATACTATCGATATTTCATATGAAAAATATCGATATTTGATAATATCGATATAATATCAACAACCCTACTTTAAAATTAAAGATTTATAATAGCAAGCCAAAAATTAATACATAATTATTTACATATTTGATAATGATTAAACAAAAAATATTATTTTTAAATCCAATGTACATAATAAAACGTATTTATTATTTATTGGCAAAACTGAAACAATTCCACTTTTCTACTACTTTAAAATTGAAAATTTATAATTATTTACATAGTTGATAGTTAATTACCAAAAAATATTTTCATACCCAATGTACATAATATAGCAAATTAAAATTCATACAGTAATTATATCAGTCAGAGATGTTTGAAAAAATTTCATTTTTAGTTGTATTGTAATACTGAAACAATTATATATTTCTACTACAATTTATAATTATTTACATAGTTGATAGTTAATTACCAAAAAATATTTTCATAACCAATGTACATAATATAACAAATTAAAATTCATACAGTAATTATATCAGTCAGAGAGGTTTGAAAAAATTTCATTTTTAGTTGTTGTATTGTAAAACTGAAACAATCATATTTTTCTACTACTTTAAAATTGAAAATTTATTATTATTTACATAATTGATAATTAATTACCAAAAAATATTTTTAAACCCAATGTACGTAATATAACAAATTAAAATTCATACAGTAATTATATCAGTCAGAGAGGTTTGAAAAAATTTCATTTTTAGTTGTATTGTAAAACTGAAACAATTCTACTATCTTAAAATTAAAATTTATAATGTTGAGCGAAAAGTTTATAATTATTTACATATTCGATAATGAGCTACAAAAAGAAATTGATTTAAAATCAAATGTACATTATATAAAAATTAAAATTCATACAGTAATTATATCAGTCTGATGGATTTGAAAAACTTTCATTTTTAGTTGTTAAATTGCAAAACTGAAACAATTATACTTCCTAAAATTACAATTTTATAATCCAAGCCAGAATTAATAATTATTTACATATCTGATAATAAATTAGCAAAAAAAATGTATTTAAAATCGAATGTACATAATACAACAAATTCAAGTTCATACAGTAATTATATCAGACAGATTTGAAAAACTTTTACTTTCAGTTGTTGTATTGCAAAATTAAAACAATTCTACTTCTTGAAAATTAAAATTTATTATATACTGAGCCAAAAATTTATAATTATTTACATATTCGATAATGAATTACAAAAAGACATAAATGTTAAATCCAATGTACACTATATAAATAAGAATTCATACAGTAATTATATCAGTTCGACTGATTTGAAAAACTTTTATTCTTAGTTGTTGTACTGCAAAACTCAAAAAATTATACTGCTTAAAAATTGCAAGTCATTAATCCCAACCAGAATTGATTATTATTTACATATTATCTGATAATGAATTACCAAAAAAAAATTGATTAAAACCCAATATACATTACATGATTAGTTAAAACTTCTACAGTAATTATATCAGTTAGACAGAGATTTAAAAAAATTTCATTGTTAATTGTGTTGCTCTACAGCAAGAAAATTCCCAACAAAAGAATTCAAAAATAAGTTACAACAAGAAAGAAATCTAAATAATTTTAAGGAATTAAATGTTTGAATATTATAGCGTGGTACGAAGTAATCGACCAAACAGCCTCAAACGTTTCAATTGAAAATTGTGTGATTCGTGATAATAAATAATGAATAGTCAGGGAAGTTGAAAATTGTGTTGCCTGAAATTCTAATACATTATTAGTAACTAATTTTTGAATGGTTTTATCTTTAGGTGCTCATCACGAGTTTATTGGGAAACGCAATTTCGCAGTTCAAAATTTACAAATGCCTAAGAATGAGGAGATTTTTAGGTACGTTTTTCATATTTATTGAATTTATCTAGATGCCAGTAAAAATGTATTTATTTATATTTAAATTGGTTAGGTATAAATTTATATAATCATTATTTACTGTATATTGTACAAATATAGTTTTACATAATATACATAATTATAAATTACATTACGTAAATGTTTTTTGTAATTATTGCAATTAACTTTATTCTAATGTAATATAATGATGTAATTATTTTATTATTACATTTTCTCAAATATTGTGATACTTCAGTTCAATAATTTAGTTTTTGAATAAAATAAAGTTTATTTTATGGGTAACATAATATAGTTATTTAAGATTATGTAAAAAATATAATTATGCATTACACATAATTATTAAAATTATAAATCATTTACAGTTGTGCAAATGGCTGAGGAATATTTCAATATCAAAGATTATGGAAAAGTTTTGACGTAAGTATTCAACAAATTCATTTTGTATGATTATATCAATAAAACATGTTTAGAAGACTTTTTTTAAATTATAGCATTCTCCTGTTTTTTTTTCACTTCAATTAGAAAGAACATGAAATATTTATTAAGAGATTTTTTCTGTACCATTTATTTATCAGAAGAAAAATATATCGAATAACTTACAGTTGAGAAATCCCCTTTTGTTTATATGTCTAGAAAATTTGTTGCAGATTGTTGATGCATATGTTGTGGAATTATCCTGGAGAAAAATGGCCACTTTTGTTGACGGACATTTTGAAAACTGCTTTGAAGGCAGCTTTTTTGTCCTCGAGTGTCCAAGATTATCTTACTTTGGCTCTTCAATCTTTGGGACCATCGACACTTTTTTCCGAAAATCGCCAAGCTGAGATTTATCAAAACATTGACAACATTTTGAAAGTACTTTGAATCACAGATTTTTTGAGTTAAATTGGGTTTCATTTTATTTTTAAATTCTCATAATTTTGTATTACTGAAATTTCCATTATCTTAGAAAATTCAAAAAAAGTATTAAGTAAATGTAGAGTTCAAAAAAAATTTGACATATTTTTTCGTTGCAAATTATATTGGAAAAATTTGAGAAATATTCAAAGATCAATGAATCTGGAAATTTTCTTATCATAATTCATGGAATTTTGTTTATTCCAGTTCAAAAAGTTTTCTGTAAATTTTAAATTAATACTTAGATCTTTCATGAAAATTTTAATTTTTTGAAAAAAAGGAAATTTTTCTAGGGAAAACCACCAAATCCTGAGCCAGAAATTTTAAACTACTCGACAAATGAAGTTTTGAACGATTGGAGCATGAAATTGAATTCCACTGAACCAATAATTTTTACGATCGACGAAAATAATCCCATGTTTTTTGTCGAAGCCAAAGCCAGATTCACAGAGCAAAAATATTCCGCAAACTCTATTGCGACTGTCGAAGTTTTCATAAAGTGAGTATACCCTAGTGATTGTGAACCTTAAAAAAACCTAAGAAAAAATGTTCTTATAAAAATTTTTTCTGTAGAAATTTTTATAAAATAATTCGTTTTAAAAGAAATTTTTATGTGAAAAATTTTGTTATAACGATTTCTTTATTAATTTTTTATGTATGAAAAAAGTGATTTCACATTTCTTATAAAAATTTCACAGTTTATAAAGAATGTACGGGGCTCAAATATTTTATCATAAAAATTTTTTAATTACTTATAAGTGTTACTGGTTTTTATAAGAAGCATTTTTCTTATAAGGATTCTGCCATTTCTTATTAAAATCAAAATTACTAAGTTAATTTAAAAATTTATGAATAATGATGAGATCTTTTGACAAATTTATAAATTATTTTTCCAGGAATTCGTTTCATGGCAACATCGAATTTTCAAACATTTCGGTGACCATAAACAGCTTGGGCGTCAACACTGAAAATGTCGTGATCGACGATGCCAGAAATGATTTTTCATTCCAAGGAAAAGAAATTCGAAAATTCGAATCTCGATTTCAAGTAGCCCCACCAAATGAAAACAATAACGAAATTCACGTTTCGATGGTTTCTTTGTATCTGGGAAATATTGAAAAATGTTGCGTGATTTTGAGATTTCCCTCCTTGGGAGTCGACGCAAATTTAGAGCATGGCTTTTTTTCGGAAATTCAACCAATCTGGTAAGATTGAGAATGATAAGAACCCACTAAAAATTGTTTCAACTTGTATTTTACAATAAATGTGAATTTTTCACAGGAGAGACAGTTTCGACAAAGTAAAACCTTTGACCTCAACTCAGGTTTTCGAAGAGGAATGCAATTTCGATGTGAAAATCGACTCGAAAAAACCAGCTTTGATTGGAGAATGGTTTCCTATAAAAATTCATTTGTCAGCCAAAGAAAATATATCGAATGTGATTTTGAGCACGATGGTTTTGGTGGATGGAAATAATGACCAGTCAAGTATGTTTAGTTATAAAATGTGATGATTTTCATTGATGATTTTAATGATGGAAAACACTTTTTTCATAGCTGAACTCAGCACAAATACGAGGGAAAAAATTTCAAATGTGATCATGGAAGTTGGTAATATAAATATGAACGAATTTTACCAGAAAACGATTTTCATTCGGGCTCATAAAGTAGGCGAAAGAAATGTTCATGTCAAGGTATTTATTCATACTTTTTTTCGTATTTTTCACAGTTATTGATATTCGATTTTGTAATAAAAAAATTGTTTATCCACAGGTCGAATTTTTGAGATCAAAACAGAGTAAAGGGTACAAAGACGTGTTTTATCTTCTGCCCTTCGTCAAACCTTTTGAAGTTACAACACAATTTTTTTCAATGCTGTATGAACCATTGACGAAAGGATTTGTTCATGAACCGATTTTTGTTATGCCCCACATTGTTTGTACTTCGCCATGGAAAATTAAAATTTTGAATACTTCTGTTGAATTAGTAAGTGAAGGATATTTTAAAATCGATTTTTTGTTATTTAACAATGATTAATTACATCTCTTATTTTTATGAATGTTCTTAGATCCAGTATTTCAGTTTTTGTTAAAACAATTTTCTGACCTAATTTTTTGAGTATACATTAAATTTTACCCAATCTTTAGGGCAACGCAATAGAAATCAAGAGCAAAATCGGCGAAAAGTCTGTCTTGAGTGGAATAATTTTGAATGAAGAGGAAAGTGCAACAGACATTTATTGTATTGTTCCGACTGCAAAAAATGAGCAATCTACGAGTACAGGAATTTTTACTATTCAATGGATAAGGTAATAAATCAGTCCTTTTTTTTTTTTGAAATTTTGACATGAATCATTGTATAAATTATGGTTGTACCAGTTTAATTTTGTTTATGAATTTTGAATTATTGATAATTTAAGAAAATAATGTTTCATTCTAAAATTAACTTGGTTGTTTATGACTATTGTGAAAATATTCTACAATTTTTCTAGACTTAAGAAAATCTTTGAATTGCTAGACGATTTTCATTGCCATTAAAATTTTAGGGAAGACGAAGGAGCTGTAGAAACGAGTAGCAGCGTAATTTTGACCGCGTTGTACGTAGAAGATGCTCCAATCAGCGTGGAAGCAAAATTACCAGCTTGTGGCTGGGTCAGAACTCCACTTTGTGCAGCCTATTTTATCCACAATCATTCCCAATATTTGATCACTTTACGACTCACTGTTGAAGGAAGTGATGCTTTTTTGTTTGCTGGTCACAAACAAGTAAGAATTTCGTTTTCTTTTTTTTCATATTTTTGACAAATTATTATTAAAAATTATTATCATTTCATACAAATTTCAGATAGAAATCAGTGTTCTCCCAGAAAGCGAAAAAAAAGTTGAGTGGATGTTGCTACCTCTCATTGCTGGTTTTGTGGCCCTTCCATCTGTTTCTTTAATTGCAATTTCAGGTAAATAATAACACTCTGAATTTAACTCATACATTAAAGCAAAAATTGCAATAAATTCCATTAATTTCGCAGAAGACGAAGAAAAAATTAGCAAAAACATCCTGGAAGAGGTGCTGGAAAAATCACTTCCAAGTCACATTTACATCATGGTAACTAATGAACAAACTTAATCCAAAAATGGATTTCAAAACTCACGATTTTCTTTTCTTTGCAGCCCAAATCTCAAGCAATGGACGACTCTTAATGTTAAGTATTAATCAGTGTAAATAATATATTGTACGTTATTTTCAATATAGAAAATTATTGAAAACTAAAAAAAAATGCCATCATGAATTCTACGGTACCTTTATTCACACCATCGTATTATCTTTATATACAAAGAAATAGAAATTAGTATGTATCGATTAAGTCGCTACATCTGATAGATCATAGAATTAAGGTAATTACCTTAATCTTAGTACCGTCATATTTGTGTTAGAGTAAATCGAAATGATCCAATACGAAAAAACAAAAAAATCCTCACTCCCTAGCGGGTAAGAGGCGAGCGACTTCGTTTTCACTTACTGTTACAAAGTTCTCATCTCGAAAATACACGCAAAACATTTCCACTTTTGCGCCCGATTCCATGCAAAGTTCCCTTGACAATCGAAATCATCGATTATGACACACAAAATCGTGCTCGAAACTAATTACAAGAAGCATGAATAATCGACGATACAATAATCCTTACCCCGTACAATACGAAACAACAACGTTCGGAGACACTTCGTGAAACCGATTCACAGTACAAAAAAAAATCAAACTCGAAAAGCCCGAAACCGTCGGATTCATCAAATTGTTAATTATACAATTCATATTTTACATATTCAGGAATTATGAAATTGCAGGATTTGAAATGTGCCAAGTCTTAATCTGTACATTTCAAAAATTCGAAAGAAATGGTTGAAAAAAAACGAAAGATTTTGAATATGATTTTTCATGATTCTAGAAACATGAAGAACACAAAAAATTGAAGACGATGCATAAAAAATCATTTCGTAAAAGTTTACAAATTGAAAGTTCTGAAATTTCAAAAAACTAGTAAAATATTTCCATTGAAAATCCAGTTTCTGATAAATAAACATTTATCAAATCCAAACTCGAACTCTTTACTAATGATTTATAAAATAAATTTCTCCCCCAAACGGGCAACATATTCCAGAACTCAAATAAAAAAAGTTAACTCAATAAAACAGTCTGAATTCAAAACTATCAAAATCAAGTACATTTGTTCATATCGGCGCATGATGTCAATATTTTTATCTCCCGAGTATCATAATTCCTCATTATTTCACTCCCAGAAATCATGATATTCCCCTGATTACGAGGTAGTATAGATTTTCGTTCCCTCTGACAGAATGACCTCTTCGACCCCGACGTTGGCCACGGTGACGGTGAGTGGCAAGATCAAAGGCATCAAAAGTTCATGCGGCAGATTTATCTGCTGCTCGAGCTGTTGCTCCTCTGGCCTCGTAATCATGATGGTCTTGACACTCGGACTCTTGATAACTTGAAGACCAGAATTCTGGGCTTTCTGAGGTGACTGGGCCACGCCTTGAGCTGACTCTGCCCTGTGCTGAGTCATCAGAGCATTCTGCTTACACCGCTTGCTATGCGCGTAGCGACTCCCATTGTTATTGAATTTCCTGTCACAAGTGGGACAAGCGTACGGCCTTTGACCAGTATGTATAAAGATGTGCTCCTTGAGGGACTTGAGTCGCCGGAAGTTCTTGGTGCAGTACTTGCAATGATATTTGGCCTCGCCGGTGTGAGAAGTCAAATGGTTGGCAAGAGTGTCGGCTCTGGCGAAGGCCCTTGAGCAATACTGGCAGATGTAGGGCCTCTCCTGAGTGTGTGTTCGCATATGCATTTTCAGGTATGCGTTGGTCGTGAAGGGCCGACTGCACACGTCGCAGACGTAGGGCTTGATGCCGTTGTGAGCCCTCAGATGAGCGATCAAGGTCGTGCTCTGGGTGAAGCTCTTGGAGCAAATCTCGCAGAGGAACCTCTTCGGGGCGTCCGAGTCGCGTCTTTTCCCCGTGCGCTCGTGTTTCGTTAAGTGCGCAGTGAGTTGTTCCTCTTTCATGAACCTCTTCGTGCACCTGTTGCACTTGTACGGTTTGACCATGTTGTGTTTGGCCACGTGGATTTTGAGGTGCTCGCGGCGGTAGAACTTTTTAGGGCAAATGTCGCAGAGGTATCGTTTGCCTTCGTGTACCTGGATGTGGCGAAGCAGGCCTTTGCGAGAGGTGTAGCGTTTGTTGCACTCGGTGCATTCGAGGCCGACAATGTCGGTGCGGCGCTTGCGGGCCACTTTTTCCGAGGGTTGGGATTCTTCTTGGCATGGTTCGAGGTCCTTCAGGTCCTCGTCGGTGAGGATGCCCTCGGTAACGTGTTTCGCTCGGTGCTCGCGCAGCAAGTCGTTGTTCTCGAAGTGCTCGCAGCAGATGTTGCACTTGCGTACCTGGTCTGGGTTCTTTTCCGAGCACTTGTCGTAGTGGGCCTGGATTTGTTATTTGAATTTTAATCAATTAATCAATCAGAATAATTTTAAAATTTTAAATAAGTTTGTTTTCTTTTGATTTCGAGATCGAGTTATAGATTATATTTTACTCATGAAATTGGAATGGATGAAACCATTTTTTTTCAGAACTGTAAATATTAAGATCAAAAAATACAATAAAGTTTGATTGGTTTACTAATTTTTCGTCAAACCATTTAAAATCTCAGGAAGTATAGATAAATTCATTTAATAGTCGTTAAGGGATTAAAATTACTGGATTCTAAATTTAACGCAAAAAATCTTTTGATGGTACAAAAATGCTTGTAAAAAGTTATCATCCAGGAGGATTTTGGAAATTAATTTTACGCTGTGTTTTCTTGATATTCTATAGTTTGACCAAAAATATTTTGATCACAATAAGTATCATTCTAGTTCATTGGTAAGAATTAACTTATATAGAAAAAATATTTTAGAGTTCAATCAATTTTTCAATATTAGTGTGAAAGATGAATCAAAAATTTTGAAACCAAAAATTTAAATGCTGTATCGATTGTCTATTCAATTCTTAAATAAGAACTTAGCTAATTAAACAACATTTATATAGTGCTAATCTCTGTGAATCAAAATTAGTTGTTTGGGAACTACAAGTTTTGAATGTCAAGGTGCCATTTTTGCAATTTTTTTTTTTTTAATTTCATCGATAAGAATCCACTTTAATTAACGAAAATTAATCTAAACGTAAAAGTTCAACATAAATTTGAAATGTTAATGAATTAAATTAATTTATGTTAATTTTAATAATAAATTTAATCAAGTAATTCAATTGATAATAATAAATTATTCAATTCTAAAATTAACCTAACCTAAACAAAGCTTTCCTTTTGAAATTATTTTGGAATCATTTATTCAATTGTAAATGATTTCTAAAGAGACCAAAAAACAATTAAGGTTGAAAGTTTTGATACAAAAAGAAAAATAATATATTAAAGAAAATTATTTCTGCTCATTTATCATCTGATTATTTTCATATAAAAGAATAAGTTCCATATGGTCAAAAAGTTTATGAAGTTTTGAAATAATTTTTACCTTGAGTTTGTCTTTTCGATAAAACTTTGCGCTGCAAATGTCACACTCGAAATTCGGTTCTTCATGGAGAAGTTGATGTCGTAGCAAAGATTTTTTGGTGCTGTAGCGTTTTTTGCACGTAGGACACTCATGAGAGTCCAAAATCCAGTCCGGATTCGCTTCAAAATCTTCGTCATCATCTGTGGCATCATCGAAACGATCTAAAAATGAAAAAAAAAAAAAAAAAAAAAAAACACAAATATAACATTTTAATTTTTCATAGAATAAATAGAATAATTTTACCAAATGTTAATATTCAATGAATAAAATACGTTCTATATATAACGAAAAATGTATGAAAAACTTCTCAATCATCCTGCATGTTTAAATTAAAGTAAGAAAACTGTCATATAAAAGCGTTCATATATTATTCAAGTACAATCCAGTTCCAAAAAACTTTTTCTCTACATTTTGAAAACTTACCAAGGGGTCTCTTCCTGCTTCTTTCCCCCTCTTTTGCTCCTGCCGCAGCTTCGGCTTCCTCCCCTTCTGCCTCGTCTACCTCCATCTTCACTATCTCTTTGCTTTCCTTCTCATCCTTCACATGCATCTCAATATGTTTCGCCAACGCCACCTTGGACACAAACTTCTTATTGCACTCCGCGCACTCCGCGACTGGCTTCTTCTTCTGCACCTCCTCAAAAATCTCAAGATCTTTATCATCCTTGCCATCTTTCTTGCCATCCTCTTCATCCTCAAAATCTTCGGTTTTAATTCTATCAATGATCTTTTCCGCAGCTTTGGCAGCGCTCCTCTTGATCCTCTTGTTCGTGTCGTACTCCTGACCAAACAGAATAGTCTTATGATTAGTCGAGATGAGATGGTTCCTCAGCGTGAGTTCTTGGGGAAAAACTTTCTTGCATTCGGTGCATTTGAAGTTTTTCGTCTTGACGTGCAGATCCATGTGCGCCTTGTGTTCCTTGGGCGTGTCAAAACTACGATCGCAGATGTCGCACTCGTGTTTCGGACTCTTGTGAGTGGCGACGTGTTTGTCGAATGGTTTCTTTCGCAGGTAGCTCATAGGGCATTTCGGGCACTTGAATTTCTTGTCGCCCGAGCTGCTATCCCCTGTATGCGTCAAGCTGTGTTCGTTGAGTTTCTCCAGTGTTTCGAAACCCTTTTGACAGGAACTGCACACGAAATCTGGATCCATATTTTCTTCCTTGAACATGTCACGGGTGGTTTTTTTGTCGGTTTCGTCATCGTCGGAATCGTGAGTCATGTCAAAGTCGTCAAAGTGAAGGGCGTTGTCCTCCTCCTCGAAGGACACCTCCAAGGGCATGCCCTCGCCTTTTTCTTCTTCGTGTTGCTTCAAGTGCTTCTGGAACGAGATGATGTAAAGGTACTCCTTGCCACAAATTGGACACTTGTTGGCCTTCACCCCGGACTTTCGGGAAGTTCCTGGACTAGTGTCAGATTTTTCTGAGACTTTCATCAAGCTATCCATCATACTCTGGCGAATTTCCTCGTGGCATCGCATGTGCTCCTTGAGAAAAGATTTCGCGGCGAATTGCTTGTCGCAGACGTAGCAAACGAAGACAATTTTGTCGTCTTTTTCGGCTTGTTGCTTAGAGCGTGAACTGAGGTTTAGGTTTTCGAAGTAGGTTTCTTCTTCGTTGGACTTCTTAACGTCTTCTTTTAAAGGTGGCTTTTCTTGAGCTTCCTGAGATTTTTCCTCGGGTTTTAAGGGAGTATCTGAAAGCGAATGTTCTCGTAAATTGTCTCGGTTGTCTCCGACATCTTCTTCTGGGTCCTCGGTGTTTTCTGGGTTGACAGGAGAAAATTCCGGGAGCTGCATGAAATCCTCCTGTTTTTTGATTGGCAATTGCATATTTTCTTCTTCTGGAAAGAGAAAAAAGAGTGTCTTAGAACAAATTTCAATGAAAAATGATTTAATTATGTAAAAATTGTTCACTGGAAAACTCACGAGCTTGAGAATTTTCCTTATTTGCTTGGTCCAGTTTCTGAACTTGTAAAAGTGCAAGATGATCTTTCAAAAGTCCAGATTCTTTGGGTCCGTTATAATTGTCTGTTTCTATTTCTTCGGCAGTGTTGTTCCTATGAACATCAGCCAAATGAACTTCAACGGCGTTGAAAAAAATTTCTTCCTTTACATTTAAAATGGAGTCAAATTTCGATCTCAAATAATCATCTGCTTGCTCGATCTGGAGTTTGAATTCGTAGGCCGATTCAAGTTTTGCAGCGCACTCGCAACAGATTTGAGAGGGAAGTCCATCGTTAGGTATAACCTAAAATGATACATAAAAATTAGTGATAATTACAATCTCCAAAACAAGAATGCAATGATAGAGATGATTTTAATTCGAGAACATTAAAAAATTCTATCATTAAGTAAGATTTTATAAATGTATGATTGAAATAATATTTGCAACTCTAAGAGTTACCGATTCTTTGAACTATTATAATAAAGATTTAGAAAACTTAAAGTATTAAAAAAATTGAACAAAGAAATTTCATGTTATTTAATACTAATTTTTATAAGGATATATATATATGATCCTTTAATATTTTTTCATTCATGTGAACAATGATACTGTAATTATATTGAAACAACTAAAATACATATATTTACAATACAAATATCTAATTCATTGTAATACTATTATAATATTTTTTTAACATACATTATCCAACTATAAGATAATTTAACCATTCATATTCAATTATTCGATTTATAAAATTGATTGCAAACATGATATAAGGTTTATTGATTGTAATAAATTATATAATCCTAAATAATTTCACATGTATCAACTTATAGAATCGCAGCTTAAATTTTAATTTTCAAACCATAATGCGTTTGGCATCTTTTAATTTATAACAATAATTATACTGTAATGAAACTGAAAAAAATTTTACTAAATATGATAAATGGTATATTGATTATACAAATATTTGATACATTTTATTAATATTGTACACTTTATTTTGTTGCATTATATATTTTTGAATAAATTAGTTATTCAACTATTACATTAGGATCATTTGATTCATACGGTTAATTTCAGATATTTCAAATAATCAAATCGCAATCTTGATTTTTATTTCCAGAATATAATTCATAGAATATTTAGCATTTTCTAATTCATATAAATAATTACACTGTAATAAAACTGAAAACAAATTAATAAAATACAATAGATTAAGTATACAAATATTTATTAGAGTAATTGTTATATTATGATTATTCTTGTTTTTTATATCATTAATTTATTAAATAATTGAACAATTACATTTGCATTTTTTGATTAGAACAATTTCAAAAACAGAAGTAACTTATTCGAATTAAATAAATAATTCTTAATAATTTCAGACACATATAGCTATGAGATCTCAACCAAAATATCCATATCGTAAACATGATGCATACAATTTTTTAGCATTTTTTAATTCGTATAAATAATGATATTGTAATGTAACTGAAAACAATCGAATAAAACATGATGTGCTAAGTACTATTCAATAAAATGTTTGATACACTTTATTACTATTGTATGATTAATTTTCATCATATATAATTGATTATTTAATGAAGTCAACTATCATTTTAAAATTATTTGATTCATATAGTTGATTTAAAAAAATACATAAGATTTGTTTATTTTAATGGAATTTCTAAAGCTCAAAATGATTTCACATATATTTATCAAGGATTTGACTTCATTATAATTTTCGAAATATAAACCACAGGATTTTTCAACATTCTTCAATTCACTTGAATAAATTATACATACATAAAATTGTAAAAAATTAAAAATCATATGATAAATGAACTATACAAACATTCACTACTTAAAATAATTTTTCTATTACAAACTTCTGAATTGAAATTATAAAATTTATTAACAATGTAATAATTTAATTATTGTAATACATATGATTAGCTAATTCGTTGAGTCAATTTGAAAAATGGAATGAAATTAACTTGTCACATCGACATATCCAATGCCAAATAATTTCATATTTGTATGTATATTGATATACGTGCATCATGGAGTATCCAGTTTTAAAATACTTACAATTATTCAAAATATATTTTACATTTCGTTCATGTCTCGGGTTCTATTTAAAAAAATATTTTTTTGTGAGAAAATTTTTACAAAAAACTCACTGAGGCTATACATCATGGTGTCATTTACATATTTTGGCAATGTCAGAATTATGATCTGTGAAATTGAAGTCTTGTAATTTGGAAATTTCAGATATTTAAATCATACCAAAATCAGTACAATGGAACGCAAGTCAATAAATTCTGGAAATCGCAATTTTGAACTGTTATATTAAAAATGTAAAAGAACTATGATCAACTCCTAAAATGAAATAATTTGTAGTATACTGATAAATTAATAATTACACTAAGTACTAAAGATATACCTATCGGCATAATAATTCTTTGAAATATAATTATTAGAAAATATTATTTAAAATAATAAATCATAAATTGTATTTGATTTTTAATTTTTGATTTTAAAATTTTTCAAAAAAGTAACTTTCGACACTCAAAAACTATTCATAATAAAATTCTTGTTAATAATAAAATTTACATAATTATATTTTCAATGATTTAGTATGTATAATATAATATTATATAAAATGTACGTAATATATATGTATACATATGTACATATATAATGTATCTTATATAAATATCAATATAATATATGGATGAAATATATTAATATATAGATATAGTATGCATGTAAATCATTCTATTATTATGTATTGTTTTGCTAATGATTACAATATGTGATAATAATTGTTAATGATAATCAGTGATGAATTTCAATTTTAGTAAATAATTATTAAATCGACTTTCTTTACATTTAACGATTATTTTTTTCAACCAATTTTCAGATCTTCATCGAAAATAAAAATAATAAAATTTATGTAATAAATAAAATAATATAATTATATCTGTGGCTTCCAGCCATAATCGAAAAAGTCACACATGCCATAACCTTCAAAATTTTATTAGAATATCATGTAAACTGAGCCTTATGACACAAGTGACTTTCTGGATTATGGCAGGAAGCCACTGATATATAATAATGAGTTAATATAATAAAAAAGTTCAACGTTTTATTGTATTGAATTAAATTTATTTTCTAGGCGAGCTCCCGCGAGCGAAAGAGTCGTCCCTAAGCCCGAAAGTGGAGAGGGATCGCACGTGACGTAAACTTCTCCTACGCCCGACACGACTCGGCTTAAGCATCTATGCCAAGCTTCCATGCCAAGCCACGGCCTAAGCCAACGAGCTGTAAAGTAGCCTTTAGGCTTAAAATTTTATCAGTATGTCATGTAAAATGAGCTTTTTGGCAGAACAGCAGAAGTGACTTTTTAGGTTATGCCGGGAAGCCACAGAATTAACAACTTACATATTACCAAATAATAATAATCAGGAAAAAGGGAATATAATTTATGTAAATAGTTACCTCGAGTTTTTCAATGCTTTTCCAGGTTGATACTGTATAATTATTTTGTTCAAAAGTTATAACATATCAAGCCTGATCAAGTCAAATAACAAATCAAAATTACAAGTGAGGTTACGTTTTTCGATTGCTGTTATTGCGTTGTACGCCTATGTGTGCCTATAAATGTATATACATATGTAGCATATGTTTTCTTTCAGTTATCTAGATCATCTTGATTATCTGAACAAACATTCAGACAACCTTGAGATAACCAGGAACCGTAAGTTGCATGCTGAAAGACATCTGGAATCCAGAGTTCACTGATGTCATTCCGATAACATACATATCCAACGACATGAGTGTAAACTTTCGATTTTCATCTATTCCAAATTACCAAACGCATTTGTATTTTACTTTTTAACCTCATCCATCACTACTTTTCAATAATAAAATGTTTAATTACACATTATCAAACACTCAAGAAAGTGATTTGAATCTCTACTAAAAATTTTTTTTTTTTTTCAAATAGAATTTTTATGTAAGAAAATTCCACTAATAAAAATACTCTATTTTATATCATGAACCTAAATGCAAGTATCACCATTTCCAATATTGCATGATTGACAAAATATCTACAAAATCGCACCTTTACGCTAGAAAAGCTCGTAATTTTCGCCGAAAGTGTTGCCGAGTTCTGATTTTGACGGAACAAATCCTGCATGTCCACGTTCCCGGCCAAGCAAATCCGGCAAATCCCGATCTGCGAAATTCCACTCTCGTTCCCCTGCACTCCAGAACTCGTCATTTCCACGGTATCCATGTTCGCCGTTTTTCTCAAAAAACAACACTCAATAATCCCCGAAATATCCCAAATTCACTTTATTTTTCTCCTTCCACATTCCTATTTGCAAACACGCCGAGATTGACAGTTCATATCGGAAAATTATATCAAAACAGCTCGCGACGAAAATCGAAAAACGCCAAATTGTCGCCAATGTTTACCATCGCGTCCGAAAGGCGCAAAATTCGCGAAACGTTTTCACGATTTCGGGGACTTTTCCGAGAAAAACTAATTTTTTCCGTAAAAGCGCGATAATATTTTTGAGTCGGCTATGAGTTTTATTTTGGAAAATTCGTTCAATGTTGCACGGAATTTTGCGAAATTCACGGCAATAATAATAAAATCGCTATAGGGTGGGTTTTCATGAAGGGGGGGGGGGGTTACATGCGAAAACGCGCGAATTTTGAAATTCGGTGAACGGACGAATCTCCGTTTATCGCTATTTTTGATAGTGTTTTCTTTGAGAAATCGTGTTTTGAAGTTTGCAAATATGAAGAAATAATAGATTTTTTCAGTTTTTTGTTGAATTCTTGCTAAAAACTTTCAACTGAAAAATCAATTGGATTTTCCTAGCTGAAAATATTTAATAAGTATACTTTAATTAGACACTTTAAATATACATATTTCCAACAACATTTTATGGTATGTCAACATTAAAAAGACAATTAATTTTTCATATCATTTGTAAATACAATTCTGTGGCTTCTCGCCATAACCGAAAAAGTCACTACTGCCATAAGGTTTAAAATTTTATCAGAATATCATGTAAAATGAGCCTTATGGCAGTAGTGACTTTTTCAGTTATGCTATGAAGCCGCTGAATTAAGATCTTAAATTGGATTTTTAATGAAAATCTAATAATTGTATTTGTGACGTCGATATGCCATGAGTTTTTTTGTAAAAATGTAGTTACATAATGTATGTAAGTATTCAATTTGTAATATACTTGGATTTATAAATAGAAACTCCGCTGAACATCTCTAATTTGTTCTTCAATTCTTTTTCTAATTGGTTCTTCGATTGGTTCTTCAATTCGTTTTCCAATTGGTTCTTCGATTGGTTCTTCAGTTGGTTTTCCAATCAGTTACTTTACTTGATTTTCCAATTAGTTTTTCGATTGGTTCTTCAATTGGTTTTTTAATCGGTTCTTCAATTGGTTTTTCGATTGGTTCTTCAATTGGTTTTCCAATCGGTTCTTCAAATGGTTATTTCAAATAATTTTCCAATTATTTCCTAAATTGGTATTCCAATCGGTTACTTCACTTGATTTTTCAATCAATTTTTCCATTGGATCTTCAATTGGTTTTCCAATCAATTTCTCCTATTGATTTTCCAATCGGTTTCTTTAATTGATTTCCCAATCAGTTTTTCGATTGGTTCTTCAATTGGTTTCCCAATCGGTTCTTCGATTTGGTTCTTCAAATGGTTCTTCACCTGGTTTTCTAATCGGTTTTTCGATTTGTTTTTCCGATTGGTTCTTCAATTGGTTTTCCAGTCGGTTCTTAGATTTGGTTCTTCAATTGGTTTTTCAATCGGTTCTTATAAATTTAGTTCTTCAATTAGTTCTTCAATTAGTTTTCTAATCGGTTACTTCACTTGATTTTTCAATCAGTTTTTCCATTGGATCTTCAATTGGTTTTCCAATCAGTTACTCCTATTGATTTTCCAATCGGTTTCTTCAATTGATTTTCCAATTAGTTTTTTGATTGGTTTTCCAATCAGTTCTTCAATTGGTTCTTTAACTGGTTTTCCAATCGGTTTTTCGATTTGTTTCTTCAATTGGTTTATCAATCGGTTCTTAGATTTGGTTCTTCAATAGATTTTCCAATCGGTTCTTCGATTTAGTTCTTCAATTGGTTCTTCAATTGGACTTACTAGACAAATAACCATTTCTCCAATCGGTTCATCTAAATGGAAAATCAATCGGAACTTCACTTGTGAATTCAATCAGTTTGTTCTATTGGAAAATTTTTTACAACAAAACCTATATCACAAAAACTATTATACAGTTTTTAGTTTCCCATTTAGAAAAATTTGATTAAATTTCCATTTGGAAAATGAATTTATATTTGTGACTTAAGCATTTTTGTAAAAAATTTTCCAGTAGGATAAACCAAGCTAGAAATCCAATTGGACAAATCAATTAGAAGTTGAATTTAAAAAATGGTAATTTTTCCAGTTGGTTTTCCAATCTGAAAATCAATTGGAAATTTTCAGTAGGAAATCGAAATTCTATACTCTCTCATTAAAAAAGCAAATGGAAAAAAATAGAACAAATACTTGCACATTTTTCTGAAAAAGCTTATTTTTTATTAAATTAATTTTTTTCATCTTTAAATTAGCTAGTAGGATAAATTTTTCCTTTTACGAACGAAAAAACATCTGATATAGAATTTTCGACTTTTTCCGTTTTTTCCGTTATTAGTCTAGTCTGTTAAGATATGACTCAGAACCTATAGTGTAGCGCAAGAAAGACAAGTAGAACGGAAACCGGTTGAGAGGAAGAAGGACGTATAAAGAAGTCCTTCCAAGTTGTCTTAATTTTATCAATACAGAAAAACAATAAAATTGTTACATGAATTTTTCAATTTTGAAATTCAAAAACTACAGTTACAGGCTGTTATCCATAGAAATTCCTCTAGACATGGATCAACGAGTAAAAAGCTTTTTGAAAATAGTCTTCATCCATACATATATATTTTGCCCAACAGAATTTAATATTACATTTCCAAAAAATCTTATTTTTATTTGAATTTAAAAAATAATCACCCAGAATCATTTGAATCTGAAATTTCCATCATTCCAGTGAAAAATTCGTATATTAGCTATACACACGTTTATTGATCGCTCAGTACGTTGCTTTCACCCGAAGCGCCAAGGAATGGAGCAGCAACCCCTAAATCAGAAATCTATGGAATTGACTTATCATAATGATTATAAACAAAAAATTTCCTGAGTGATTTAAACGTTATGGTACATGGTTTTTTTAATGTGAGTTCCCAACGAAAACATCGTGTGAACCTACTACAATGAACCTCCCTTGAAAGGACTCTGATACTGCAAGTGAGTAATATGGAATATAGGTCATGTTTCACGAGCTTCGAAAAAGTGGAAAAGTACACCTTAGATAATTATTCTCATTTTTATTAGGATTCCTCAACTCGTGCAAAAATTCTCTGGATCCTTCTGGAATGTCGAAATTTTATTAACAATTTTGATACTTATCATGTAACTTTGTAAAATTCTTAATCAATCAATTTTTGATTAGAAAACCAATTGTAAAATTTCAGTCTGCTGAGTCGTCCTTACAAACATATTTATCCTGATTAAGAGACTAAAAATTTTTATGAAATTTCAATAAATTTCATGAGGATTTTTAAATACTTGAAAGGTTTTCGATTCATCATTATAATTTGTTCATTTAAACCCTGCAGCTGTGTTGACATTTTTGCATATCAAACTCGAGCCAATCTTTCTATAATTTTAATGAACATAATTGTAATTGTTTTACTTTTCCAATGTGCCATATTATCATTGCATAACTTGCAGAAATTTCATTCGTGGGTTTTTTGATAGATTGACGATCATGAATTCGTCATCGATGACTGCGAATACAACTGTCGCTTTCGTATCAACGAACGACTTGATCATCAAACCTCCATTGCTGCCACTTTCTCCGTCTACCTTATCATCGTTATTGATTAGTAGCTACAATTACAATTACAGTGATGGTACGAAATTACCTTCGTTAATGTTCATATTTTGTGCGATATTGATCGGATTATATTAAGCAAGCTCAAGGAATTACCATTTTCATTAACATTCAACAATTTCTCTGTTGAATACGAAAAAATCATTGAACGAGAAATGTCTAATAGATGATTACTCGTAAAAACTTGAAGTAGAAGTTCCAAAGCCTTTTTATGAAAATAATTTCATACGAATGATGAAAATTTTTAATGATTTTCTAGTTAAAAATTAAAAAGCCCCCTTCTACCTTTCAAAAATAAATTTAGGATCATATAATAATGAGGTAAACCTACACGTGTTAAAGCTCAAGTAGAATGTCCTAATAAGAAGTTGAATAAATCAATATTTCCTCTCGCAAGTCCAATTAAAAAAGTACTAATTAATGATATTCTACTCCAGGTATATCCGCTAGTTAAATCTTCACTAAGCTTACGTAATCAAACTCTGGTCGAACGAAGTTCATTAGGTCCATATTCTACATAAAAATCGATCTCTCAATACGTTTCTGAGATTGAACTAAATTTTTTCACAACCTAAATTTGAAAAAATCCTCCATATCTAAATTGTATCGTTCCAAATCATGCAAGTTCAACTTCTTCGTTGAAATTTTTTACTGAAATCGCAAATAAATTTCGAATTATAAAGTTTCAGAATCTGAAAACGTAACGGAAGAACCATACTCATTGGGAAGTTACTGTGATGGCTGGGGAGTTGCTCAGCATAAACTCTTCCAAGTAATGAACTCACAATCAATCATCAAAGTTCATCAATTTATATGCATAATAAGTCAAACCGTAATTTTTCAGGCAGCCAACTTCTTTTTCGCCGCGGCATTCATGGTCCCAAGATCATTCAAAGCTTCCATCTTCGCCTTAAGAATCTTTTTAACAGCTGGTTTCATGCTGGAAGCACTATGGGCTGGGGTCAGCATTTGTTCTTTAGACACAATGCTCTGGTGTCTTTCACTAGGATTGTTCAACGGAATCCATTCTTTGATATTAGCTTGCAATTTCCTGCCTCCTGCTTTGGCACCGGAACTAACTGACCTTTACTCGAAATTCTTCAAACCTTACAAAGTTAGCAAAAAGCACTTCCAAGAGCTTGCTAAAGATGCCAGACTACATTACCTGGATTCTGGGCAAACTTATGCTACCGAGTCTGTCAGTCCTGGGGATCAAAGACTTTCCATCTTGTTGAAAGGAAGGTAGGTCAATATGGAATTCATTTTGATCATGCTAATTTATTACTGACATGCACACACTCGACTCATCACATATTCTTCATTTCCAGGCTGAAAGTCAGTTGCAGCAATACTTACTTACACGATATCCAAGCCTACCAATTCGTCGACTCCCCCGAATGGGAAGCCACTCACAACACTTTGAACAGCGTCTTCCAAGTGACTATCAAAGCGGACACAAGCAGCACTTACATCTGCTGGACTCGAATCAGACTCATGAGAATCTTACGACATAGGCCAATTCTGAGATCAGTCTTCAATGCTCTGATTGGGAAAGACATCACAGGGAAGTTGTATGCTTTGAATCAGCAATTGCGGAGTATGAACGCTGCTACGGAGTCTTCAGCTTTGGAACCTTACAGAGGGGTTACGAGAAGTGCGAGCGTTGATGCTGTCAATACAGAAGTTGCAGGAAAAGTGCGATCTATGATGTGGAAGTCCCCGGAAAAATCATTACCTCAAGGTATATAACATGCAGACAAAGCACATTCATAGACCTTTATCATTCGTACATGATTTTTAATGAGAACCATGATTCCAGATTTTTGGCCTCAAGAGTTCTCGGAACAAGCCCCATCCAGAGTCTGGCCAGGATGTACTTCACGTCAGAATTGGTGTCCAGTCGTAGCAAACCATTTCCCAGCAAAGTCTCCATTCTTGGCACCAATCCCCTATGATTACTCCAAGAACGTGAATTTTACCTTGCAAGACGAGCACACCGATTACTTTCGATCGAGCCAAGCTTCGATGATGTCACCATTGCTCAAACGCCAACACAGTGGGAAAAGTTATAAACTTTTGCCTCAGTCTTTGAAACTTGAAAGAAAGTTGTCCAGTAGAAAATTCAAAGATAATATTTAAAATGAGATTATCAATAAAGTCGTATCATAAGCTGGATATCGTTATTTCTTTAGAAGAGAATGAGGAGCATGACGACTTTTCTCTTCAACTTTTTTTATTTTGGCTTCTTTCAACACGACTCTCAGTAGTTTGTTACAATTCCGACCATATTTAGTTCACAATGAAACATCATGTATATTCATAGATATATATAAAAAGTAGTCTATGTACTATCTTTACAAAACACTCTGTCTTGATCTACGGCTATACAGTTATTTCGATCTTCCATCAAAGTCAAACGCTCTGTATTTTATTTGCACTTAATCGATGACACGAACTTTGGGAACCGTTGAGCTAAAACTTTCGCAGCAGTGTAGGCACATCAAGAGTTAGAAAAGTGTTTCTTGAGCCCATACGGTAGGCGACGTGACCAATGAAATGGGATGCCTCAACTCGAGAGGTGGCGAAAGAGAAGGCGATTCGTTATTTGTCGGAGGTACGTCGGATCTTTAACAATACAAAAGTAAAAGAACATTATTCACTGGGTCATAAACGAAACTACAAATATCGTCCTGGCATGTCAAGTTTTTTGCTAACTTTAAGGGCAGAACCACGTGAAGCTATGTATCTATTTTACCGGCGGCGGTAAGGCAGATCTCTAGTTATCGATATCGTCGATAAGATACACTATCTAGCCGGTAAGATAGATAACGCGTTATCTACATTGCTGAAAAAAACCGAGGCACAACTGGCTGGAACAATGATAGCCTGCGCATCTGTTGTACCGGTCGTGTTCCGGTAGTGCAGATCGCACATTATCGACATTAAGCCGGTGCTCGTGCGGAGTAAAGTGCATAACCATATTTCAACTCTTTCACCTGGGAGCTCCAACAGAGGTGCGACCCGGTTTACTAGTTTGGCTAGGCATTTCGTTCGTGCGCCGTCTGGGCAAACAACCGACGCAGCTATCCCACTTCTCCAAAGTGTTCTTTCTCCTAACAGGTACCTTGAGAAACTGCAACTGACTAGGTCCAGGTATCTCGGAATCTGTAGAAAAACCCGAGACCTCGTCTTCCGTATCTACATACCCATCATCGTCGTTCAAAAAAACCGAATCGGAACCAATCGAATGAGAGTCAGGGTCGTTTGGGTCGACGCTCTCCATCTTCTCTAACGGGGCCCGTCGACCTTCATGCGGCACTTTCCGAATACCTTTGGTGCTCTCGTAAATAGCAACTTCGCTACCAGTGGGCGAAAGGTCAGGAGTTGGCTGTATGATCTGTTGGTTAAGTCAGGAGTTAGTTGGGTTGGCTTTTGATGATGATTTTGTGGTCCTAACAATGTCTTGCCTGGATGTCTATGGGGTAGTGAAGGTCCCAAGGCTCTCTGCTGACTCCGTGACGGCGGACAGACGTGGATAAAGGAAGACTGGGCATCACCATGGTAGAGCCTCTTCGTTCTGAGTAACCGCTTCCAATGCTGCTACAGGTTACGGAACTATATCTTCGTTTGGCGATGAAAGGATTAACTTTTGTGCTTTGTCTCATAGGTGCTAGCAAAGAGTCATAGCCTCCTCCGACTGATGCGAATCGGAGAACGGCTGGGTGGGGCCCATATGGTCTTGCCTTTTGGAGAAGGTTCAGTAACTTTCAGTCATCAAATCTGACGTAAAAAACTTTAACTAGGGGATGAAGAGATGCTTCATGCCAGTTTTTTGATGGCCATCTACACTCTGGACCCTCTATTACGAATCCCTTCTATCCCCACTTTTACCTTACACACAAAAAGAATTTTCTAAGAAGCACAGAGCGAGGGTCATTAATCATGAGACAGGAGTGCTGAGGAATGCGGTTAGAAAGTTTCTAATAGGAACACGTGAGCTGCAGGATCTCTATAGAGACCCTTGTCGCACAATAGTGAGCGAAGCAAAACGATGGAGGTAGAGGAAGAAGGAGCCCTTTCTCTCTTCCATTCGTATTAGAGGGGTACTTCGGTCCCGAACAGTTTGTAATACAGAGTCCAGAGTGTATATTCGCGGACGTGATCATCCAAATGGCATGCGAATCCGGTGCTAACTTCTGTGTCAGCACGAATTGTATGAAAAGTTGTTGGAAAATACCTCGAAACATAAGGATCTCCTTGGGCCACGATTTGGTTCCGGAGGTAATCTTGCTATCGCTTCAATAGCGACAGCCAAAGCTCGTTCTTCGGCTTCAGCTTCGGCCACCGCAGCAGCCGCTGCCGCGGTCAGTTGCGGATCTTGTAGTTGTTTATTCGATTTACATCTACGTGAAAGATAGCACTTATTACGAAATCAGGTAAGTTGAATCTTACATCAAAATAACTTCTTAGCTGAATAAATCTAAGTACAAAATAGAAGTTTCGCTCAGTTGTTTCATGACGTTTGAGTAGGTAAAGGTAGAGCGTTATCTACAATTTTCTACGCTGCATTACCGACGGTCGGTAACGTTAGGATCGTATCAACGGGAAAAGGGAAGGATGATTCAAGGTTAGTAGAATATATTCTAGGCGAACTCACCTACTTTTGTAGATGACTAACAGTACCATGAGACTGAAAAAGCCCCCTAATGTAGCAGCTATCCTGACCCCCGTCATTATATCGTACGTTTTATAAAAATCAACTTTCAACTGCTCCCGATAATTCAGCGTTGGCATGAGTGTCGTCACGTCGATCGGCGTTGTGCTATTTTTCGTTTCATGGTCGGCTATGGAAATTTCTGGACAAAAAATTGTTGGTTTTGAGAATTCGTCATAATTTTATTAATTCAAAGGGTACAGGCATACGATTTTATCTACCTAGGGCGAAAAATGACATTTTCAAGACTTGAAGAGGTCAAAACAGAGTTTGTCCAATTGCTATACTTCGATTTTGAGTTAATGAGATTTACAATGGTCTTCAATGGTTACAATTGTTTGAAGCCATTTAAGACCATAATCTGGAACAATATTTCTTTAGCATAATTTTACTTTGTTACGGAGACTTGGTTCTAATATCCAATATATGCCTAGTTATAACAAAACGTCAGACAATATCGTAGACATAATTTAGACTCAAACAAGTTACAACTATGATTCAATAATGTCCCTGGTAAGTGACTAAATTTGCAGCTTTACTTATTTTAAGCAAACTTGCAAAAATCATGTCATAACAAATATTTCTACTGATATGTTGACGAAAACACATCGCACTTTTTTTCAAACGGTGCAGGATGTTTACGTAAACGTTCCTACAAAAGGCCATTGTATAAAATACCTTGTTTAGCCGAATGAGCTGTCATCACTGCGACCAAGTCAAAGTGGAGCATTCAGTGTTTCGCGGCAGTGGCTGATGGAGTCGTATGAGAATGGAAATTTCATCACCTATTGATACTTCGTGTGAGGTTTGATAGTTTCAGCCCGGCAGTGACGGCGCCTGAAAGTTATTTTTGTCGCTTTTGGTTTTTACTTCGCGCAAAAGAATTGTTGGATTCGCAGATGAAAAACGTTTCATTCAAATTCTGGCAATAACAAGTGAAAAAATACGATAGGCAATTAAACAAAAAAATTTTACTAAGTATCATTTATAATAAAACATTCTGAAAATCAAGTCACCGTTTATATTTGTTAAGTTAACCGTCGAGTTCTAAAATATAAAACGTTTGAAAATAATTCAGTTTTTTGTGATTAGGTGAATAAAATTTTCTGGAATTATTTAGAAACGATGAAATAAAATGTAATAATTAATCACGTGAAATTTTCATGCCTCTGTGCAATTAGAGTATGATAAAAGGAAAAATTTCCTCCTTTGTGGAATGGATTCTTCAGATTCTCAACTTATTAACGGTTAGCTGCAATAAAAAGTAGAGTCTCACCGTCGATCATTAATCAGCAAAAAATGGGGGAGGGGGGTCGAGAGACGTATGTTAATTTTTCTCCATTATACGACTTGTCTACACGCGTTCTTCCACTGAATTGCGGACTAATCGAATACTTTTATGAGCCAGAACAATTTAAACGTGATATTTACATGCATTTCGGAAAATTATTTAAACATTTGTAACGCTTTCTTTTATCCTGATTTTCGAATCTAGCTCGATAAAAAATATTGTTTGATAATATAATTTTTTATTTTTTCTGTCTTGAATATTAAATTTTATACTGACTTAAGATTTCAAAAAGTACAAGGTATGTTTTTATTCCACAAAAAACAGTATTGTTTTTCCATTCTTGGGAATAATTTATAAGTTACAAAAGTAATGAATTTTTTTATTCTTTGTAGGAAAAGTTATGCTCTTACATACACAGAACTTTCAGAAAATATGTGATGTCTGAATTCTAAAAAGAGTTTTTTTAGGTTTTTTCCAGTTACCTTAAAAAAGGAAAAATCTATGTGTTTGGCACTGAAAGTAGTTTTATCGGGAAACTTAACGTGAGTAAAACTAGATCGTAACGTGGATCAAACAGGGATATACGAGATGCTGTATAGTGCATTTCTTGAACTGCGGTAATTTTTCGTAAAGCTCATTTTTCCGAGGATTCAGTATGTACTTTAGCTACTCGAGAAAAATTCGAGAATGATAAATATCTCAGTAGGAACAAATCACTCACAAAGGTAACCTTTAATAAACGCTTTTGGTAACTTGATATTCCAACTCGTATTTTCGCAACTTGTTCTACGTGGATAAAATGCATTGCATCAACCTTCAGTTCCAAATGGAAGAATCTGATCAAATTTGCAATAGTTTACAAATTTTTTAACAGAAAACTTCTTCTGAATTATAATGTAAAACTCTTGAAAATTTCTGCACATTTTAATAATACTTATATCAATTTCAAACTACTCTTAGGAAGTATAGGGGAAAAAGTGTATTAAATTTATAATATAAACCTTTGAACTTCGTGTTATACGAGACATTATTTACACTAAGAAATTCGGAAAAATAATGGAAACTTTTCAGGATTCTAAGAAAATTATTTGAGAATTTTGTTATTTTATATTATTTACTCTACCCTTCTCGAAACTTTCAAAACCAGGAAAATCATTGTATGTTTTAACAAGTGAAATATCGTTTTTTTATCTTCAATCGATTTCTTGAAGAGTTTTTTGGGCGAGCCTACAAAAAAAAAAAGAAAAAATCAATTTTTATAGAAAATGAAAACTTTGATAACCTTCAAGAGTTTTGGAAGTTCTAGTTTTGAAAATTCTGAAATTATTGAAACTATTCTTACAAAATTTGGGCTATCGTATTATTGTTACGTAGAATTCAATCTGACTTTTTTGAATTCATAAATTTAGGCTTTGTTTGCACTGTTCAATAAAAATCGTTGGCATACACATATAAGATCATTGACTCGTACAAACAACATTCTCTTCGCAAAATTATAAAAAAATGACTTTTTAAAAGTTTTGAAGATTTTTTTCTTTATTTTTTCCCTTACATTGATTTTCTCAGTCAAATTTATTTTTCGCGATAAATAAAAGAGTTAAATTGGAAAAGTCTTTTAACTTGACGCTGACGTAGTAAAAAAAACGTACAATTTTTATTGATTCGAATTTAAAATGTTCTAAAAAGAGTTCTCCTCTTCTTGAAAATAAAAATGCTTAAGTTTCCTTTTTTTGAAAAATCCGAAAAACTCGCTCATTTTACATACCGGTAAAAATTATGTCAATATTATGTTATACGTATTACATTATTGGTAACTGTAATTATTCCTGAAATTCGTCGAAATACTAAAATATTCTGGAAAATTGTACCGAATTTGAAGTAAATTTTTCAGTGCATTCGAGTATTCGATAATGAGAAATCTTGGATACTATTATTTTTATATATTACAGAAAATGTATACAAATTTAAGGAAAATGTATACAAATTTAAGGAAACTGTAACAAGTTTTCTGAAAATCGTCGAAACACTGGTGGGATATTCTGGAGAACTGTTTCCAATTTTCATAAATTCAGTTCATTCAAAATACTTGATAATACTCAGAACTTTTTAAGAAAAAATTAAATATTACTAACAAAAATGATAAAATGCATAAAAATCTTTCAAATTTTTTGAAACCATTAGAGGTTAAAATGTTTTATTACACACTGCAACTTTCTTTAAATCTCGTAAATCAGAAACTAAATTTCTTCGAATTTTTGATCATTTTCAAAAGCGGGAGAACAATTTTCTACGATCCTCCAAAATCAATCAAAAGTAAAGAAAATTCAGGTTGATTTTCCAAAATTATCGAAATTCCTCAAAAACGATTGAAGCCATAAGAAAAATTTCCATCATTTTTACAAACTCCGAACCACTTTTCTATTTGTCGAATCCATTTATTGAACTAGTGTTTCACGCAGGCCTACCAAAAAAACTCTAAATAGAATAAAAGTTCCGAATACAATTCTATCAATACCTCGAATCATGAACCATTTCTCCATTTCCCCAATCTGTTGATTGATCCATTGCTCCAAATAAATCAAACCAAAAGTAAATAATCAACGAACAGACATCACAAACAAATGAAAAAAAAAAAAAAAAACGTTTTCATCCAAACATAACATGAAAATGAATTCTTTGACCTTCTGAAAAGCTCTCAACTTTGCAACAAAAACTCTATAAAAACAAACAACAAAAACACTTCCAGTCTTCCCCCAAAAACAAAGACCCTAAAATCCCTTTTTCAAAAAAGCCTCGAAAGTCCTCTAAAAATCGCTCTCTTCAAATAAGAATCCATATCATCTTCAGATACCCTATTCAGCCAACTGAAGTACGTCGACGAGCATTTGTGGTCCATATCCCACACCTAAGAAGCTTTCGCGATGCACATTATTCACACGACCCCTCTCAAAACCCAAACTCCCCTCCCCACTCTAAATCTCCTTTTACCAAAAAACCTCCCCCAAATAAATTAAACCCCCAAAATTAGGCCAAATGCCCAAAACTCACGTTCCGTATCACTTGGCATCCCCCAGCAATTAGGCAAGTTTTACGCGCACTTTTTCGACGTTGTTTCGACGTAAAAACACGCGTAATCGAACTCGAGTAAGGTCGAAAAATAGGTTTTCCGGCCCTTGGGTATCATATTTCTCGGGTACGCTTGTATATACGTATAAACGTGATAAATCGGGAAATGGATCTTGGGTAGGGTCTTGGAAAGTGTGTCGTCGTAGTAGACGAGAAGAATAATCGGTTCGATCGGGGGTAAACTGGATTGTTGCGGGGGAATCCGGGAGATGATGAAAATATACTAGTGGTCGAGATGAAATGAACGACTCGTGCTCTCGGCGTCATATAGCACGCTCGACTGGAGCTTATATCGGACGAGCATGCGTCCATCGACGTACCGTGCAAGGCACCCTCGTCGTGCTTTCCGAAGCAGCTTTTCATCTCCCGGACGTGTTTGTTACGCCAGAGTATGCGCGACGTGCTTTTGGGGCGAACAATACGGAGAAGATGGATTGTTTCAGTTCAACAAGGCTGATTTTACATCATTTGCTTTGGAGGGGGGTGCCGTAAGATTTTATCCCTTAATCCTTTAGAGTGAAATTCACTCTACAGTAGTGAACTCATACTCTAAAAGAGTTGAATTTCACTTCCTTTGAGTGACTTTTCACTCGAAAAAAGTGAGAAATCACTCCAAGTTTGAGTGGCAGTATTTTGACTCAACGGTCATTTGACCGGTCATGACGGTCAGGGTTTCATGAGTTTGTATGTGAATTGACCGGTCAAAAAAGTTTCTGACCGTCAGTGACAGTTAAAACGAATTCTCGAAAAAATTTGACACTTTTTTGATAATTTATACCTTCTCCTCATATTCGATAGCCCACCCAGTGAACCTGTGAGCTCGCAGCGTTTTCATTATTTCCGCCCCTTTTCGGACACGCCGCGAACTCGCCAGCGAGCTCGCAGACTACTCACCACGAGCTAACAGAGTAATTCCAATCGTTGATAATTATTAATATATAATTCAGGAAAATAAAAAGATAATTCATTATTTACAGCAAAAAGTAATTACAATGAAGCTGTAAAACGGTTATTTAATAAAAAAAAAAATTTTCTCCCGTGTGGGAATCGGTCCCGTGTTCTGCGGAGTTGAACGCCAAAAAGTATCATATTAATTAACATGAGACATGCACTTTATTTAAGCATTCTACACAAAACTTGAAACATGAGAAAAAAAAACCAGCAGCCATCTGGTGAGCGCTTGGGGAGAGCGCGCAAATTTTCAAAATTTGAATTACTTTATATTCGATTTACTATTACTAATTTACTATTAATATTTACTACTTACTATTATATTTGAATTACTTTCGCGTTTCGGATCCCTTCTCAAGACCTACATCATAAAATAAATAACATCTCTGAGTTTCACAATATTCCAATCAACTAATCAAACTTTCAAGAACTCACGTCATAACAACAGCTGTAAAATATCATGTTAAACAATCGAAAAACTCCATCCTCTTCCAAACTATTGAATCTCAACACAAGGTTAACATTATAAACTATCGTGACAAATCCACATGTTTAATGGATAGTAGAATTCTTCCACGATTGATGAAATTACGATCTCAGAACTTTTTTATAATTTATTCAAGCTGTGTAACAGACAATAGTGACAATAGGAAATTCTTATCTATAAAAAAATCAATATATGATACAGCTATCTATAGTAAACTGGTTCATGCAAATTTTTTCAGTTTTATTCATGGTGAGAAAAGCAAGTTGCTGAATTTTTCCACCCCAACTCTACTCGGTGTTCTCATTCTCATTTTAAGAATCTAATTCTAGCAAATATATTTTCAATAATTCATTATCGATTTCACCGTTTATCTCATTTTCTTCAGCATCCAACACTCTGGTTTAAAAATTTGTAGATTATGTGCTATACTATTGATTTTTCCAGCTTGTATAGTATTCACGGTTTCTTTTTTAATAATTACGAATCCACCCGTATGTGCTGATGGGATTCCCCTATAAATTTAGGGTATTTTAAAAAATTTGTTGAGATACTTGAAGGTGAAAGAAATATTTAGGAGACAATTAAGAGGGGACATTATCTCATTTGTGTATTAAATTGAAAATAGCTTTTGATTTTGAATACCAAAAAAACTAGATTTTTAAACATTCTGACTTTATTTATTCAGGCGTTTTTTTTATTAAACTTGAGACACACTTCGATGCATAAATGATTGTGGGATGATGAGGACATATCTTTGATGCATCATTGTCAAATCTTACTCAAACGTATGCAGTTATGATGCTGCAATAATTTCTACCTTTTTGCTATCTGAGATACTAATTGATGATTAATATAAAAGTTCATGACTATTGTAAGGTGTCAAGAAAAATAACAAGAAAAATATAGGAAAAAGTCAACTAAGAGAAAGATCTGGACCTGAGAAAAACTGGGGGAAATATTTTTGCACGATTTTTCCTGTTCATAAAAAATCTTAGAACGTGTTGGAAGATATTTACCTTTATTCAGGGACTAAATGAGTCTCGAATGTTTTCAGAAGATCTGGATCGGATTCACCTATTTCCAGAGGATCCAAGGATATTGCCAATACCCGAAAGATCTTAAAAGATCTCGACTATTTTCTAGAAACCTGAAAAAATTTGGAAAACACTAATAATTTAGTCATAATGAAAAAATACATATCAAATTTTTTTACTTTTTAAAAAAATTCACCTTTCTTCAACAATACTATTTCAAATTGGAAAAAAATAATAGTAAGAATGTAATATTTACTTTGCTATTCCTCCTGGGTTGCATGCAAATCACGAAAAAAAAAATAATAATAATTTTGAGTTTTTCAGTGATGAAAACTAGTAACTTTGAATGATTCTGAAAAATTCTCCACACTTCACACGAAAAAAAAAATTGGAAAATACAGAAAAAAACTACACAGGTTTATTGGCAAGGGTATATTATTCTGTATTATACAGTGAACATAAAATATCTCATTCACAATTTTTTTGTTATTGTAACAATCAAAACTCTCCAAAAAAGAACTGAGATTACAATGAAGTTAAGACGACTCGCAAGACCTTCTCTTTTCGTCCTTCTTTCTTTCAATTGAATCCCGTTCTAGGCGTCTTTCTCGCACTACAGTAGGTTGCGAGTCGTCTTAAGACTTGGATTCACCATCATAAAATCGTTTCTTATAAGATACAAACATCCATCCAAATAAGAGTTATCAAAATTACAGCCTCGTTATTATGAGTGGGTACTTTTATAATCAATGAGTATTAATTATGAGCAGAGATGTTTCGGATTACGAACTCCCAGTTACTGAATTACAAATTACATGTAATCATGTAATCTCGTAATCGTCAATCACATGAAGTAACTTACTTGCATAGTTGTCAATCAAATTATCCGTAATTTGAAGTATTTCAGTACTCAACACCCGATACATTTAAATTACCGACAATGTCCTGCTACCGATAATTCGATTACATGTAATTCGATGATAATAACGAAACAAATGACGAGTTTAAAATAATTTTCTTCATGGCTCAATGGAATCGAATTATGACGATCTCTGTTTTCAACAAAGACTTGAGATTCCGTGAGTCAGGCTTTTTTCGAGGACAATATGAATATCGTTCAGTGGTTCTAAAATTTGCACGAGTGAAGTCAACAAAGTGGGACTCCTTATGAAAGACGTTTCCTCGTACATTTCCGCAGCTGATCGCGTATTGCTCATTGGTTTCAACATTGATTGCAACAATTGTTCTCTGAAAACAGATGGAAAATTCAGTCAGCTACTGAGTCAACTCAAACAGTAGTTCTTTACCACAATTTCGTAAATACCTAGCAGCTAAACAGACAAACAACTGGAATTTCCCATCCTTGCCTAAAGAGTGGCTGAAGTTATTGAGTTGATCGACAAGATGGCAATAACAACGAAGAATGGTAAACTTTTTGTGGCCTTCGGATTGCGCCGCAGATCGACTGTTGAGTCTTTGGGAGTAATCGTTCATTTCGTCCAATAAGTCCATTTCGAAATTTTCCTTGACTTTAACTGAAATACCGGTATTAAAACAATAAACATTGCATGACTCATCATGATCGCTGATTTTGATTAGTACCTAAAAAATCCCAGATGTAGAAATTTTTCCCAAAAAGTCTTTGGTTCCTGTATCCGAAGAGGAATATTTGTTCCAGTGAGAAGACGAGACCATTTTCTCCACAGAGCAGAACTGTTAAAGAGCCAGCAAGGTAGTCTTTCCTGAACTGGTACTTAACTATTGCGTTTACTGCTTCACCTTTGAAACAAATTTTTGTTCAACTACGAGTAGGTGCAGAATGATATATAATAGGGGTTTCGGTTAATAATGTCGATTTTTTCCGGCAAATTGAAGCATTTATTTTCATATCAAAATTAAATACCTCAGTAATCAAAGTATTGTCCATCGTTAGATATGACCTTTTCCCATCTTTCTGTCAAAGAATGGATTCCGTTAATGTTTTCCAGGTAGCTTTTAACACATTTCGCCACATGGGGCCGAGCATTGCCATGTTGAAAAATGACTTTATCGTGTCTTTGGGCATATTCTGGTCGTTTTTCCTTCAATGCTTGGTTCAGTTTTATTAATTGTTTTCGGTATCTTTCGCTAATAATCGTTTCACCAGGTTTCAACAGTTCATAATACACAGCTCCCCTACTATCCCACCAAACACACAGCAAAGCCTTCTTTCCATGTATGTTGCGCACTGGTTGGGATGTTGAAGGTTGACCTGGGTCTGTCCATGATTTTCTGCGCTTTGGGTTTTCAAAATAAATCCACTTTTCATCACCTGTCACAACTCGATGCAGAAAACCTTTCCTTTTTTGTCTAGCAAGCAAAATTTCACAAGTGGTTTTTCGCCTTCCTTTCATTCATACGGCACCCATTTTCCTTCCTTCTGGATCTTTCCCAATGCGTGTAGACGTTCAGAAATAGTCGATTGGGCAACATTCAATGCTTCCGCTAATTGTTTTAAAGTTCGAGTTGAGTCTTCATCTAATAATGCTAGCAAATCTGGATCTTCAAATTTTTTAGGTTGACCAGAGCGCTCTTTGTCTTTTATATTATCAAAATCACCACTTTTAAAGCATTGAAACCATCGTTCACAAGTTTTTTGGGTTAGGGCATGTTCGCCATAAGCTTCGACTATCAATCGATAACTTTCAGCAGCCGTTTTCTTTAAATGGAAGAAGGTTATTAAACTGTCCCGCAAAACGTCTTTTCCTGGTACGAAATTCGACATTTTCGAAGCTATGGAAAACTACTTGTTTTGGACAATAACAATTCAAAACAAACTAGCTTTAAATGGCATATGTTCACACTCAAAAACACTACAAACGTCACTAGTCTATGGCAAAAAATGTATGAGTAACGCTATCTCTTAGCATAATCGACATTCTTAACCAAAACACCTATTAAGATGTTTTCCATTTCTATTCAACAGGTGTATTCAGGACATTTATTAGTTTCGATCAATATATTCAAGTTTCTTGATTTGAAATCGTAGATGACGTTCTTGAAGGTTTACCTAGTCTATGCTGCAACTCCACATGAGAGCCAGCATGATGACGAGGAATGCTAGGTGATCTGCACCTTGGTGGCGTAGAGCACGTCTCCAAAAGCTCTTCGCTGTTAACTGTTTTCGGTACCAAAGATCCAAACAATAACCTCTCCGTGGAATCATCATCTATTCCTCTGCCCAGCCAACGACCACAAGGAAATTTGTAAGTATGACCCGTAACCTCATTGCGGACAATAACGTGTTCCACCATCCACTTTGGCGAAATTCCAGTATTGTCATGTCCGATTCGTACGGTGGACAGGACACCCAAACTTTTGTGCTACCAGAAGGTCGTTAACATTATTTTAATTTGGAAAGAACACACGAGGATTCGTGAAGCTGAAAAACCAAAAATATCTTACATGGAAAAGGAACTCCATTACTCCTTTTGGCATGTGTACTAGATTCGTTTCGCAAAGACTGCCAGAAATAATGATCCAACTGTTTGCCGAGGTCGAAGACGCATTCGATTTGCTACTAGGAAAGACAATGACTCTATAGGGTATTTTGGTCATCGGGTAATTGTTGGTGAAGCAGAAGTAGTCAACAGCATTGAGCGTCAGGAGATAGTACAAAAACTGTTCCTTCTCTTCCTCACATCTGAGGAACGCTGATCTTTTGTACAAGTTTCTAGAAATAGGGAATTCGTCCAACGTAAAAAATGTCAAGACAGTATACATTGAACACCTTAAGTTCAGATTAATCTACCTTATGAGATCTGTGACAGACAGCAAAGTCTTCAAATGCTTCGAAAGTAGCTTTTTTTCTAAAGCCAGTCGCACCCAAGCTCTGGCGAAGCCAATATGGCTTCTTATTTCCGTCATCGCTTGAATGTTTCGGATGTCGAAAATGAGGGATTCCGGCAAAGGTCGAAGGTGTTCCGGACCGAGGACTTTTTTCTCTCCGAGAGATTTGTGTCTTTCAGAATCATGCGTTGGAGAAATTTCAAGTTCCGAAGCGAAGTTGGACAAATCTGTTAAATTACAAAATGCAGGGTTGCTTTTGGGGATTGAGATTTCTGCTTCAACGAGTGTTTCGGTTTCGAATAAAATGTTTTTCGTGCATTGCGAACTTACAGGACACGGAAGATCGTGCAAAAAGCATGCCGTTGCAAGATAGTCCTGACGATTTATCTTCGTGCATCTGTCGACCAAGCGTGCTAGCGTTACAGATTCTTCTGCCAAGATAAACGTTGTTCACATTCATTTTTGAATGTTTATGTTCTCTAAAGCTAGTGCAACCGATGCATTATATTTCGTTTTGTATACTTTCTAAGGAATATTTCTAGTGATTATGAGGGTGAGGGATTGTAGATAAGTACGTTCGGTGCTACTTTGACGGAGCCCCTTGTGATTCAAAAAAAGTTTTCCTCATGCACGTCTCGTATATTCTCACGCTTTTTTTCGATTTAAAAATATGTTTATCATACACTTAAAAGGATTTATCTAGCAATAATTAATTTTGCAAACAGTGGTGTTTGTACAAATACTGTCATTGTCAGTTCAATGCAAAAACCAAGTTCTAAGATAACTTCTTGGTAATCGCCACTAGCATCTCATCTAGGGTTGGCAAGTCTGAAAATTTGAAAAAACGTTGTTTCGTTGGTTGAAAAAAAAATAATAAAACGACAAATTTTTTCCATGTCCATCACATTATTATTCAGTTTATACATTTCGAGATTCTATTACGGTTTCGTGTGGAATCATATTTTTGTATCACTAACTGCAGCATTTTTCGCAAAAATAAGTTTAACTGACTCTTTATGAAAAATAATTCTTTTTATATATGTGCATAAAAAATACGAAATAAACATTTTCTCAAAATTAACACATTTTTTGTTCAAATTTTGGACAGTTTTCTATTTCAAATTTTCGATTATTCAGATTTTCCAAAATTTCGAAAATAGTAAAAACTATTTATAACATATTTCATTTTGAAATTGGTTTAACTCATCAAAGATTTTTGTGATTCTCAAAAATCTTTCAAATTTTTCAAATTTTTATTGAAACACGAAACTTACTTACATACTTCGAAAAAATATATAATAATAAACGCAATCAACAAAATTTATTGAGTCTTTCTGAATTCTACAAATTTGTCAGAATATATGACAATTTTCGAAACTTTTAATGTTTTTAACGTTTTCGCTATTTTCATACTTTGAAACATAATATGATAGCTTCAAAACTTCCCATATTTTTCAGATTTTTATTAAAAAATAGAAAAAAACATCAGACTTCGATGGAATACCATTATAAACAAAGTCTGTAAAAATTTTGAACATTTTATGAAAATATACAAATTTTTCGGATTTTTTAGAATTATCGATCAAATTTTTCTAATGTTTTTCAATATTTCCGAATTCTCCAAGTTTTAAACACTATAAAAACTTTCCGAAACTTCATAATTTTATAAAAATTTGTCACACTCGTCACGATTTTTGTGATAAGTGTGACTCATACCATGTGACTGTAACCATTATTTAGCATTATTGACATTTTTTATAACAACTTTTGTTTTTTAATTTTCTACATTTTTTGAATTTTAAAAAACAACCTAACTGTTCAAAACTTTCTAATTTGAAGAAAATTTGATTAACTCGTCAAGATTTTTACTAATTTTTCAATATAGTTCAAGTTTTTCAGATTTTTATAAAGAATTAAAATAACATTATCATGCACGTTTCGAAGAAAAATGATAATGAACACAATCTCCAAAATCATGAACGTTTTTCGAAACTTTTAATGATTTTTAAAATTCCCAATGTTTCTTTATTTTCCGTAATTTCTAAAATTTTCAACACAATGCAGAGTATTCAAAAATTATCAAATATAATAAAAATTTGTCTCACTTGTTAATATTTTGGTATTTTTCAACACTTTTCAAGTTTTACAGGTTTGAATGAAAAAAAACAAAAAACGATGTTATGCATATTTCGAAGAAATATGGTAATGAACACAATCTACGGAAGTTACATTAATTTCCTAAAATTCTACAAGTTCTCTAATTTTTCAACATTAGGCACTGGCAGTTTTTTTTTAATATTTATTTTTTGATTTAAAAAATTTTTTTGACATTATTAAAACAGTATAAATTATTCTAAAATTTTTAAATTTTTCAGCAATTCATCTACCTCATTAAAATTTATCGTAATTTTTTTATATCCAACTTTTCCAGATTTTTTTAAAGAAAATATCATCATGCATACTTCGAAGAAATATTAGAACGAATCCCTCCTCCCATTGCTGATTGATTTATTCCTCCCTAATTTATGTAAAAACTGATAGAAGTAACAAGATTTTAAAATAAAACTGCTATCTACACAAAAAACCCGTTTTTCGCCTTATTTTCTGCAAATTTACTAGCCACTAGCCTTGCAAATAAAAACCTAGTCAGGCTGGCAGAAAACCAGCCACTTGGCAACCCTGACCTCATCAAAAATAATTTCAAAAAACACATCCATGCTGTTCTATGTACCACATCTTCAAAAAACTGTTCCAAAATACTAAATAAACAACCGAACATCAACGTTACAATAAATAGCAAAAAAAGGAAACGTACAATCCAGCCGCTTCCGAAGTACGCACCAAGCGAGCGCTGCTTCCAGATACAATGAATATTAGTGCATCGCGACGGAATAAACAAAAACTTTACACCGTGAAACTTCCGCCGATTTTACTGATACTTTAAAGTTAGATGATTGTAAAGTTTTAAACGGTAGCTTTACAACCAAAGTAACACGATAACCAATGCATGAACAAAGTAAATTCTATGCAATCGAACATATTACATGACTGACTTGAGTTATGAAAGAATGATGACCATGATTATTCATGACTGCAAAAAGTTATTCCTGAAGCAAGAACGATCTTAAGCCACTAAAACTCGGAACGTACCTGGCGAAAGGAAATTAAGATCCGAAGGTTTCGACGAATCTTTGCCATCCTCACGCTCTTGGAACATGAGTAAATGCGACCAAAGTGCACTTTTTCCTTGCTTATTTTGAATCCCATGACTCCAAACTCTTTCCAACAAATCGCAAAGACTCGCGATCAGGGTATTTTCCTCGACATCAGAAACCGATTCCCCTCCATGACCCAAAGCCGTTGCTTCAGACCCCATTTTCTGAACCAACATTCTTTTCGTTTTAGCTTTGCAATCCTGCGAATTCCCCAATTTATGTAAGTAAAAGATTACGCTAACTTCCCTTATTCTATTTACAAGGATTATTTACTTTAAGCAATGTTTCTACAAACGTCCAATTGGCCTGAGCAAGAATTGCGGGACTGTGAATGTCCGTAGAGAGCTTCGTTTGGGGACGAGGAGACATTTCTTGGTTGACGTTTGCTGACACTCGATTTTCCAGTAATTTCGTTTTGTACTTCCATTGGATTTGGCCTTTTTTACAACTATTTAGGAAAATTTATTTTAAAGCAAAACATTCAGGATCAATTATGCGTAACGTAATACTGTCAACTACGTCAATTATTCGTGAAGATCTCATTCTGTAAGCCTGTCATACTTTTTCATATTTTGAAAATTTTCACGTTGAACTTTTATATAGGTTTTTATTTTTTTTACGGAGGGGGAAATGAATTTAGAGTGGAGATCGCTCGAACCAAAATGAAATAAAGTCCCCGTAAATGAAAGTCTGGACACGAGCATTTACGCCTGTAAGTGCAAGTGAGAACTCTCTATCCTTTACTTCCCGAACAGAAAATGGCGGCGCTGTGACGTCACAGATACAATCATATGTTTTGGCAAACGTAAACAAATTAGGGCTGGGTAAAATCGCTAAGAAAAGTTATTGATTGTAATCGATTTTTTAGAAAGTTAGGAAATTAAAATTAGGGAAATTCGAATCATGGCTATTAGAATGACATAGAGAAAAAAAGACATAATATGTTATGTGAAATTGTTTTTTTTATTAAAATTCCCTGTTGTACTAGCTTAGATTTTTTTCTTACAATTTCAAAAATTTAAAATTCTGGCTCAAGAAAACAACTTTTTCCGCAATATCAGGGTCCAGAGAAGCTCTTTTTTGGGTGACCACAGCTAAAAATAACTAGCCTGATTTTATCGATAAACATCGTTGAGAAAAAACAAATATCTGCGATCAGTCATCATCAGTTATTCGTTCAAGTCCTCATATTAGCGGTATCAACAATGTGAGTGCATGCAAAATAAATGCAAAATATTTCGAAATGCCATCTTGCTGTTACAATGAATGCAAGAGCAACAATCGAAGAAGGAAAAATCCGTACGTTTCGCGAAATTTCGACTTCGAATCTCAAGGATGCAGAGCGCCAAGAAAAAGGTCCTAGACAGTAAATCAATGGCCATGTACATTATGATAAAATATTGCAATGATGTCTGTATTTTTCCAAACATATAAAAAGTGAAAAAAATACATTGAAAGTTTTTTCATTGCATAATACAAATCCGCAGTCCTATTACATTTATAGTAACCGTTATAACACGTATTTTTCCATTTTTATGTTAATAATGAATTCAGGTTCATTTCTACAAGCAACGGGAAATTAGTAAAAAATTTTCGCATAAAATTCGAAAATTTCTGCAACAAGATTAATCTCTACTATTTGAATAAACTTCATATTCCCGCTTTTTTTCATTGGTGCCACCATTTTCTGTTCGCCAATGGCGGCGCCTGCCTGCACCAATCAAAAAGTTGCTACCTCGTGTCCAGACTTACATTTACAAGGATTTTAAAATGAAAGGAAGAAGCACTATTAACATACACTGTTAAAAATTTTCTTAAATTTCATACACTTTTTATTCAAAATGTATTAAAATGTACTTTACATTTCGTAAGCCAGCTGTATGAAATGTATATTAGATACACATGTTTTAAAAGTGTATGATTTAAGTTGAGTTTAATACACTTTCCATAGATTCCGTATTAAAATGTACCTTAAATTTCATAAGCTTGATATTTGAAACATAAGTATGATACACATACTTTAAATGTGTATAAATTCGAGACACTTATTTGAGTAAAATACATTTTTCACACGAGTTGGTTACTACACTTGTGCTCGCTAGGTGGCTACACTAAATTTTTTCTCAAATGCGAATTATTGTGGAAGTCCTTCAAATATGAGTGGAAACCATATAAATATTAAGGTGAAGGTGGGTGAAGGACCTGATGGATGGAATTTTACATGCAAAAAATGCAAAGAAATTATTTATCTTTGAAAGTGTTTTATTCAGCTGAAATTCAAAAATACTAATAACTGAAATAAATAGAAGGGAAATTTAATGTGAGAATTTTATCTGTAAATCTTTTCTCAAAACCAAAATTTTTTGTATTAGAATTTTAACAGAAAAAATTTAGTGTCGACATGGTTTGTTATGATGTAAGGCAAATTACACATTACTTGTATTAAATTTAATCCAAAAATTTTTGTATGATTTTAGTACATCAGTGCATTAATACAAATCTGACTTAAATTCATCTGGAATATAATAAAAGTATGTATCAATGTCTCGTATAAATTTAAACACGCATGATGTATAAAATTGAAGGCACCCGTATATCAAAGTAATGTAAGCGTGTATATATTTTGTATATTTTTAATGCATTATTAATGCAGGTTATGTGAAATTTGCGTTATATGCGTTATATTAAATTTAAGACAAAAATTTCTAACAGTGTAGTTGACTGCATTTGAAAATCGCAACTCGAAATTTACTTACCGTAGAACACTATCGAAAGCATGAGGAAAATAATTGTAAAAATGTTATTTTTTCGAGAAAACCATCTAGGAAAGTAAATTAAAATTTACCTTTTAGTAGGTTTTTTGTTTAACGCAACGCTGTCCATCAAAGGAAAGCTTCGAAAATACGCAGCTCTGTGCGGTAGAATTTCAATGGGCGGATCCGTCTCGAAGTCAATCGTATTAATACGATCTTCTAACAATCTCTTAGATTCATCAACAATATCACAAATTTTGTAACGAGTCGATTGTGTCATGCAATCGTTAATTTTTTCCCTAAGAATACAAATAATTAGCTTTTTGTCACAATTCACATAAATATATTTGTAAATTGCTTACTTAAATTTAGCCACTCTTTGGTCGAACACCGTAACGTTTGAATTCATATTATTCTTGAAAGACGTAATTTTGCTATCAATGAAAGACGCAAACATTTGCGTTTCGAGGAATCTCGACAGAAAAGGCAAATGATGAGCCGACTGGTCAGATAAAAACGTGGCCTTATCAAAAACGTGCGTGTTCTCGCCGTTATTCAAACATTCTTCTTCGTCCTGAACAGTCATAAAAATGTTGGCCAAATTTTTCAAATGAATTCGTGGGAAAATTTTGTACGTACTTGGTTCGTCGGCACGAGAAAATGTTCATATGCAAAAAACAATTGCACAAACCAGTTCATAAAGATTTCTCTAATAGAATTATTGAATAACAGAATCTCTTGGTACTCTTTGTGAGATGTAATCGTCTTTGGTTTTGTTTCTAACGGTGAGGTATCATCATTATCTATTGCTTTTTCTGCAAAAGAAAAACGCATAACCAAAATGCCCAGAAGATACAAGTATATAGTATCACCCCAGAATGAAGTACCTATTTTATGAACACCATCGATTTTTCTCTGCAACAATTCAGGCTCATTGTCCCAGTCGAGAACATCGTGCAACGAATGTTTTCGACGTAGGAAGTAAGAGCCCAGGCTGGAATTGGTCGAAGTGCTCATTATGTTATCACTAATTAAATGCTGCATAATCAAATCAGTCCTAGAAAGAGACATTAATAAAAGACACGAGTCATTCGCGGATTTACTATTTTTACTACGTACTTTTCACAACGGAGTATTTTGTATTCGTCCAAAAGACCTTTGATCTCAGTGAGGAACTGAGATTTGTACGGAAAAACCGGAATCTCTTCCGGAAACTGACTAGACGGTTTGTCTAAATCGACATAGCAAAGGTTCGCCTAAAAAACAGAGTAAAAAACTCGAAACTGTTCGTGTTTGTCGAACTGTTCAACCGTTAAAAGTTCCACTTACTTCACTTGCGATTTTCAAAATCCCCGACTCGTTCTGCGCATAAAAGCCCATTATAAAAGGAACGGGAGCATCCAAAAAGTGGTCAAGACTCGCAGGCAAGATTGGCACGTACACGTGTTGCCATGTAAAAGGGTACAACAAAGCCGTGACACATTCGGCAACAACCATCAGTTTGTGAAAATCGGAACTCTTCAAGAGCACTTGGTTCTCCAGCATGACGCAAGTGAAAAGTTGGAGGATGCTTTCGACGTCGAGCCAAGCGAACAGATCTTTTATGGGGTACTCTAAAAGGGGCAACTGAGTAGCTAATGGTTGATAAATGACGAATTCCAAAGGTGACTTGGCAGGCTCGTCGTTGGGGAGGAAAAATTTGAGCGTTTTTCCGGGTAACGGTATTGGCACATTGTAGAGGAGGTTGTGAACATACGATTCTAGACTGAGACCGGGGCCAGGGTGTCTAGGAACACATCTGGAAATGGTGGTTTTTGTTGAAATTCGATAATTCTTTGATGTTTCTGATGTAAATTTTGCTCAAGAAAGAAAGTAGGATGTAGAGACAGGAAATCTGAATCTATATTTTTACTACCAGTAAAATTTAAATAGATTACTCGAGAATCATCTACCAAAAAAAGATAGAGTAAATGAAAAAAAGGTAAGGTGCCAGGGGCATAGGCAGAAAAAAATTTTGAGAGGGGCATATTATATACATATATATATATATTTTTAGGTTTTATAATTTTTAATCTTTGAAGACCTAGATTCCAATTTTTAACTTTTTGAGTGCACTTCTCTAAATCTAAAAAAGTGAAACTTCACTGTTTTGCAATGAATAATATTTGTTGAAAAAAATAAAAAAAAATAATACAAATCAGAGATATTTTTTTTTTAATTTTGCTATTTGTGTTACTTTATGATTTTCAAATGGTAGGATATTCACAGTGAACCAGCCACTTCACAGTGAGCACGATCTTTTTTCTCTGAATGTGAACTTGTATTGAAATTTTTATCATTTTCATTAATATCATATAATGTTTTGGATATGTTATAACTTTATAAAAATTCAATAGATTTGACATTATTGGAAGTCTCGATGATCTTGAAGAATTTTGAACAATCTCGACAGTTTACAAAAGTTTGAAACATTTGGACACTTACAAAATTAAAATAAATTTTGATAGTTTCAAAATTTTCAATAGATTATCAGTCTAATTAGACTTTAAAACAGATTGAAAAATTAATTTATTGTGTAAACTTCGGAAGTATAAAATGAAATTTTTTCAAATCGTGAACACTATCGTAATTGTCGAAACTATTACAACTGTTTTAAATCTATAAAAATCATCAAATCTTCGAAAAAACTGCGGAAGTTTTTACTGTTAAAACTTGTTGAGTTTCAAAACACTGTCAAAACTGTTACTAAATTATTTTGAAAAATTTGGGTATTTATAAAACTGCTAGAAAAAGAACAAAACTATAAAGAAACTGTTGGAGCTATCATATTTTCTTCAAATTCTCTAAACTGTTTAAGACCTGTCACGACCTGCCAAAACTGTTTAAAACTATGATAAAAATTTTGGGACTATGAAAATTTTTAAAACTGTCAATGCTGTAATGAATTTTTTACATCTAGACTGTGAACAAAATTGTTTGAAACTAAGAAAACTTTTGGAAATTCCTGAAAATAATAAGCTATCAAAATTTTTTACATTGTTTCATACCTTGAATATTTTTTAAGGTATAAAAAACAGTAAAAATGGTTCAAAATTCTTGAAAAATGCGAAAATTTCAAAAAATGTTAAAATATTAAGCCTGTTGAAAAATCCCAGAACTGTAATGACTTCTCAAAATTGTTAAAGTGTCAAGGCCACCACAAAATATTTTTTAATAACAAAACTTTTGTTATTATCATAAAACAAAAAAAATGTCATATTAGGGCCCCCTGGTAAAATATTGTTCAGAGCCCCCACATCTGTAGTTACGCCACTAGGAAGATAGATCACTTTTTTAACTTTAGAGAGAGAATTTAAGGTATTTTATTCTTCCGAGTTTTCATTAAAATTTTGAATAATGTAGAATTTGATTTTCGCTATTTTTAGGTCACTGAGTTATGAATAATTAAAAAGAAAAAGGATAAAAAATGGTTAGTAAAGTTGGATAGTACTTGTCAAGATTCAATAATTATTTATTATGTATTCATATTCAATAATTATTTATATTTATTCTTTTCATAATAATCATCAATTCTTTTGAATTTCGAAAGGGGTTCCACCCCTAAAACCCTCCTCTGCCTACGCCCTTTAAGAGACATAATCGCATGCTTGCCTGACAAGTCTTACTTGTACAGATTCGTGAGAAAAGTTCTGGCAGGATGAAGATAAGGATGCTGGCACAACAGCGAGATGGATTTTGTAACAAACAACTTGTCTTTCGTCGAATCATAGTAAGCCGAAACAGAAGCCGAAGAATGTGCGGATAGTTTGAAATGCCTTGGAAGGGATCTCGTGTTGTGATTCTCTTTCTTAAACCTAGGAAATTCAACTCCTATATATATGAAGAAAAACATTTTCTCAAGTGGAGCTCCGGAAAATTCATTTACAGCGTAGAAAATACACTTCGTATCATGGAGCATTCACTCGCTACGCTCGCTCGCAAAACTCCGCACTCGTGAAAATGCTAGTTTCTACTCCTTGATACCAAATATACTATTTTAAATCAGATTGATGTCTTTGAAAATATGACTGAGTGATATTCATACTTTATAAAGTGACTAAAATTTTCACTGGATTAATCTTCATTGTGACCTACGTCATAAGAGTTCCATTGTGACCGCTGCTCAGTTCCGTAACAAACATCGCTTGCAATGTTTGCATGGCGGCGCAAATTTTTCGGTTCCGGCATTCCTCGTAAAACACAAGACTAAAGCCATAATTTCTATGGCCGTCTTCTTTTGTTATCACGAATGAGTGAAACGAGGGTTCCACCAAATGTTTTTGGGTCCGGAACCGCAGTCCGTTCGGCAGGCAAAGCTGGAAATTCCGGAATTCGAGATCTAGGTTCGGGACATGCTTCTGAAGTTCCAAAAGTTTAAGAATAAATGAAAACTATAAACGATTTTTCCGTCACCTCTCATAGATAGAGTAATAAATAGTTATTTATACTTAATAAATATGGTTTGAGGTTACTAACCTTTTTTTTACGTGAATCTTGAGTTAAAATGGAAACCTAATTGTTTCATTTGTTATTCAAACTTTGGAACTTCAGACACATTGTCGGGTTTCCGTTTGATTTTCATATGAATGTAGTTTATGCTCACCATACACACAGCATGATCTTCGAATGGACTCCACGGAACTGAGTGGGGGTAGTGCCCGAGAACTTTACCTTTGTATGCTCTGTCTAATGGTGTACACTGCAGTAAGTCCCCTGCAAGTTTGTTAATAATAGGAAATTTTTTTATATGATCTTTATCGAAATCGATGAGACATGTATTTTTTAATTTTGTTTAAATTTGAGCTCATTCGTCGTAGAGAATTTTCGAAATATTAGCTTAAAAATTGATTTTCCTTAATTGCCACGTTTTTTTTTGTTTCTTCATAATTCAATAAATAGGGCAAAAATCGTCTGATACTTACAATTTTTTTCGTTTTGTAAAAAAAGTTTCATTATAGTTGATTCTGAACTTCATTTAGTAAAAATTTTTTTGCAAACGTGATTTTTATGAAAAAAAATTAACAAGTTTTTAATTTGCTGATTCCGACATTGAATCAACTTCTTCTTTCATTTTTGTCAATAACAAGTTAGTTAAATAAAACAATTAAGTAATCATCTCTTTTCATATGAAAAATTGTTGTTTAGGAACTTGCATTTTTTAAATTCAGATTACGATTCTTGCAGGCATTTTTATGCTTTGGTTTCTTTAAATTCTAGAATTTTCCACAAAAATCATCAAAGTTTTCGAACTGAATACATTTTCGAAATTTTCTTGACTCGAACGTTGTTAGGTTGTTTAAGTTTTGTTCATCAAATTTTTTACGAGTAACATTTTCTTTTTTATAAATATAGGCCACGGAATTTTGAAGCCATGCATCCACTGTAATAGTCGAATTTTCTTATTTAACAATAATCATGAGCTGAATTTGGATTCTTAAACAATTATAAGCTTCTGTAAATATGCTACTGATATTATTCAAGACTCGTAAACATATTGTTTGCATAGCTCAGAAAAATGTCATCAGGTACATTTTGAAAAAAATTATAAAACAAAAGATTAACAATGAACAACAAATTTTTCATGAAAAGAGGGAATAAAAAAAACTAACGAAATATGAAAACATATAAGTAGAAAATTTTTTTATTATTTTTTTTTCACAATAATCAATGGATTATCGAAAATTTATTGAGCTCTAAATTTTTTTTTATTCGAAAGTGAAACTTCTTGGATAAACTCGAATATAAACCATTATGACCGAACTATTTATGGTAAATTTATAGAATTTCAAGAAAATAAAGCATAAAAATGACTGCAAACATGACACTTAGACTTCAAAAAATTTTACAACTTTACCTGCAAAACGAAAAACAAAAATTATTATAATTAGACATTTTTCAGCAAAGTGATTGCATTAAAAAAAAAAAAAAAAACGTGAAAATAAAGCAAAACATACTTTTTACATGATATTTAAAAAATGCACTTTGACGAAATAACTGAAATTGAAGCGAAAAGAAAAAATACGCGTCTCATTGATTTCCATGGAGATGCTATACGAAAAATTTTACAAAAAAAAAAAAAAAAAAAAAAAAAAAAAACAGATTTAACTCGAATCTTCTCAAAGATTTGAGATGAAATGACCCTTTTTGTAATTTTGTGGCTTAAGAAATTGTGGGATTCACGTCCAATGAGTTTCCTTATTTTGCAATTTAGAACTTACAATTTTAAATAATATTTTCTAATAATCATATTTCAAAGAATAATTTAGATATTTTTTTGGTATTAAGTTTAATAAATATTCATCATCAAATAACGACTTATTAAATTTTAGAAGTTCATCATTATTCTTTTATAATTTTAATATTACAGTTTTAAATTGTGATTTTCAGAATAATTAAAGTTGCATTCCATTGTATTGATCATGGTATTATTTAAATATCCGAAATTTTTGAATTTTAAGACTTTAATTTCACAGATCAGAATCGCTCTGATATATTTTTGTAATTTTTAGCTTTGGAAATAATGATGATGACTATTTATAAGTTTGAAGATTATGTAGATGAAATTTCATAAGTATTTTATAGTATTGATATTAAAAAAAAAAATTTTTCTATTTGGTAAGTTTTTTGTTATTGATTTCTTCAAATCCTATAAATTCAATATTTGTTTAAATTTAAGATTCTTAACTATCAATAAAATTAATTCTAGGGGTCAAGCATAGTTTTATTACAATGCATATAGTTTAAAATTTTGGTTTTGAGAATTATGAAACTGGTATTTTGTTGAACTCACATTGGTAAATCTGAAAATTGGAAATGTTTGATTTGAAAACTCCAATTCCAAGTATTACAATTTATCTTACATCAAGTGTATTTTTTTGTATATTATAAAAATCTAAATAGTTGAAACAATAAAAAACGAACTATAAGTCAATTCACATGTCTGTAAATCACTGATAACAGAGATCAAATTTTCTATAATGATAGAAAAAAAATACATTATGTAATACACTTAATTCAAAAGAAGCTTAAATACTGGAAGAATAATTACTAAGTCTATAATATTTTTCTAAGCTTGACTTACCTAAATATTTTGATTACTGGCATATATTGATTTTAAAAATTCTTTAAAAACCATCCTCCCCTCAGTATAACTCGTATGCACAGTGAGGTGTCACTTATTGTGACAATGTCGGAATTTTTTTTATTACGGACCTTTAAATTAATCGAGATACAAAAAAAAGTTTTCTGTAAAGTTTGAATAGAATGGGACATGACTAACCCATACCACAAAGTGACTTAAGTTTTAAATGGGAATCACGTGTAATTTTTCATACATTTTGCTCAAGCCTTCACAACTCTTGTAAATTTTCTGATTTATGCTTGAGACGTGGCAGAGTTAAAGTACATGGTGTAAAGTTTAGAATCAAATTTATATGGATTTTTTTTACAGCTGTTATCTATATTTTACAAACAATAAAAAGTACGTTTGCCTTAATTTCATATATTTCTTAATTCATTTCCTTTAGATATTTGTAACTGCTTAAAAACTCATGATGGACTTTTGAAATTCAGCAGAGATTGAGTTCATAGCGTTTAGTTCAAAATAAAAATTATCGTCATATTATATTATACACTATTATATTACTCAAAAAACAAAATAAAATGTTCTGGACTAGATTATTCTTCAGAAGTGCTTCTGAAGTACGGATAATATATATGTACAGATATTACAGCAATGGAAAAACACCGAAAAATTTGTTTTCAACTTTACAATATATGCTCCAATTCCGCCGAATTTGAAGAGTCTATCACAATTTTTGTACAAGTTACAAATATGTAAAGTAAATAAATCAAGAAATATAGAGAATTAAAACAAACATGTATTTTTATTGCTTGTAAAATATAGATAACAGCGTTAAAAAATCCATAAAAAATCAGTTTTGAACATTACACTATACACTCAAATTCTGAAAAGTTTCAAGCATAAATCATAAGTTTTTCAGGAGTTATGAATATTCGAGCAAAATATATGAAAAATCACCCATAATTCGTATGTAAAACTTCAGTCGCTTTGTGACACGAGCCAAACATGTCCTATTCACTTTAAACTCTACAGAAAATTTTTTTTAGTATCTGAATTCATTTAAAGGCATGGAATTAAAAAAAATTTTAGCATTGCCAAAATAAGCGACAACCTAATGCACAGCCATGTCAAATACACCAAAAATTTTCTCAATAACTACGCACCTGACATGATTTTACAGATTTTTCAGCATTTAAATGATCAATCCAAATGGTCATTAGTTTTTAACGCAATAAAACAAAAAGGAAATTTTCCATTATCACTTACCAAAATATTTGTCAGGTTCCAAGCCCGAATCTTTGTCCAAGCCACAAATGACGAAATAATCAGCGAACGTTATTTGGTGCACTAGTGACAAGCTTTCATTCATGTTTCGTCCCGTAAATTACACATTAACACGAAAATAACAATCATTTCACGAAAATTCGATTCTATGTTTTTGTTTTCATCAGATGTTTTGACAGTGTTTGACAGTTCAAACTATCGCTTGTGCATGATTCATGATTATGGAAATGTTTGCTGCTTTCCATTAATTTCCATCAAGAACCAATGAAAAACGAGCATTGGCAGAACGGGCACAACTGCGCAAAATCGCAAATTGTGTTTGCCACATTGCGGAAATGTGATATGTAGGTTTGCATGTGTTTGTACGTGAGAGTTTGAACGTAGTTGTATGTGGGAACTTGTATGTGTTTTTTCGCCGTTTTCGCATAAAATTATTATATTTAATATTATTGGATGAATGTTATATAAATTATTAGAAAAATTTATTACTAGTAAGATTCATACAAAAGTTTCACGCTGTTTCACGCAAGTGATGCATTCAAAATTCAAATATGGCGCGCAAACTTGTGATAAATGTCGGTTATTGTTATATGTAGTGATAGTTTGTAAGCAATGGTGACAATGGCACTATTGGTTTTTTTAGTTGTTGTGACAATTGGTGACAATACTGCGAGCTTTCTCTCCGACGGGTAATTGATCTTCAGAAAATAAATACAATATTTTCCTCATAACAGAAGAAAAATCATAACATTTAGAACAAGAAGAGAAAAAAAATAAGAATACCAAGATGGCCAATATGAGGGTGAACGATACATCGTTGTGGTTGCGAAATAAACTCGGAACAACAAGTGATACTTGGACTGGCAGTTCAATTTGCTCACAATTAAATGCCGAAGTTTTGCGCAACATTAAACACTGTTTTCCGGCCCTGCAAAATCAAGTGAAACTCAAATTACTGCTCTCATTTTTCCACATCCCTAAGCGAAACGTCGAGGAGGTAAGTGCCTTCATCCAATTACATTTTCAACGTAATTAGTACTTTGTCAAACAGCTTTAATTTAGTGTTGAAAATTAAAGGTTTGCTGCTGAATTGACAGTTTTGAAATTGCTCTTGCAAGTGGTTTTATGTTTTTAGCTTGGGTGTAAACATGGGAATTATTCACATGTTAGTTTGTGGATGGTCGATGTTTTTGGTATGAGTTTTGGATGATTATGGTGGAAGTAAAATTGTTACATGACAAGTGGCGAAAGTAGGCACTTTTGCCACTCTTCGAGTATCTAAAATTCTACTTTCGATACGTTTTCATGTAAAATATTGTACTCAACTTTTGCAGAAGGGCTTTTTTAACGCATGTAAAGCGTTGGGTAAATTGCCTTTCTATTTGAACTAAAACTTTTAACCGTCCTAAAAGTTTAATTTTGTGAACTTACCTATTAAATAAAGATTATTTTAGAAGCATTGTCCTCAATGAATTTAACAATTGTTCGAATTTTTGAAAATAAAACCATTCTTGATGAACTAACGTATCATAGATTATTCTAGAAAACAGTAATAATGTTGGAAACTGAAGTAAAGTTCAACATTATTAAAAATATAAGGGGTCGTGCACATAATACGTCACACTCTTGGAAGGAGGGGGGTGGGTCTACAATCTCCTAAAAATGCGAGACGTATTATGTTCACGGCCCTTAATTTGATTGTTTGAAAGTACAACCATTTTGAATAATTAATTTACTATAGATGAATTGAATAAAAAATAATAATTATAAAAGTGTTGGATAATAAAGAAAGGTTAACTCTAATAAAAATATGGTTTGAATATTAATTGAGAAATAGAAACACAAAAACACTAATTCTTATAAAATATGTACCTGAATTACAAATTTGGATAGATAGGATTATTGGTAAACTTTGATTTGAAATTGAGATATTGCATATTTCAGTTTAATATTTCTTTACGTCAAGTACATTCAAGTAATTTTTATATTTTATTTATATATTTCGTTATAAAAGCACATCTTTATAATTTTTATTTTTTTGTTTAAATGAATACTATATAACTATTTCAAATATTCACTGTCAATGAATTGTATTAATATATGTGGCATGGAATGAGAAAAGGGTCGTAAGAGAACAAAAAATCTAATTCGAGATAGTCAGTGATTCTGAATATAGAAATCTTGTTCTATCGAACGAGACTACTCTTGATAAAGTATGATTTTTTTATTTCATAAATATTCGAGATGCAAATTTGGCCTGTCAATGCAATGCGCAGGGACTTTAGCTTTTTAATTTTGTTTTTCTTAAAAAGCGGGGAGGTGCGTTTAAGACCCTTTTCTCATTTTACACCACATATATTAACATTATGAATGTTATATTACTCTGATATTATTAATAAAAATTTTATTTCATTATATCATCAACCCACAAAATACTTCAATATGTTGTATAATATTATATCCATTATAATATCCATTTATGTAGAAAATATATTCAGGATATAAAATGTCAGGAACGAAATTATCAATTCTTTGCAAAACTGACAGACGTACCAGTGATTTTATAATTTTCAATAGCACTGTTAAAAATTAAAAATACATTATTTTAGAGAAAGCTACGATTTATAATAAGTAATGAAGATAAATGTTGATTGATATTAAATATCAATATGTTAATTTTACAATGTGGTAAGCCAGAATTGCAGTTGGATCATTTTCATTAAAAAAATGCAAGGTTGACTACTATAACCATTTCTTACTAAAAATTCAAATGCTGATAAAAAAAAGAATAGAGATCATAAAGGTATTTGTTGTATTCATTTTGAAATAAATTGTCAAAAAACTTATGCTTTTGACTACTAGTTTTTAATAAAAATCATTGACACAACTGTCATTTAGAATCGAGTTGTAATTTCCTTTATACATAAAAAAATATAATTTTTATTCAAAAATCAAATAAATCTATAAAAAATTAAAATTTCTTCTGAAGACTTTATTGTGAAAATTGACCAAGGTCCATCATTTTGAAAAGTAAAACTTAAATAAAATATGTGTCGATTACTTTTTATTATATCTATGACATGCAATAGAAGAAAAATAATTTCTATATGCCGGAAGTTCCAAACGTTTAAAATTAAACGAAGAAAATTTGTAAGTTAATGTAAGAGAAAAAAATTTTCTAGCTGCTTTTGAACATTTTTTTATCGTAACAATAAACTTGATGCGCCTCAAAAAAGTATTCTTCACACTTATCATCATGATAAAAAATTAAAAAATTAAATTTTTGTTTAATTTTGAAGTTTGGAACTTGGGGTACATATAATTTTTGAATACTCAGGTTGCCATTCAATTATTGTAAATTTTATAATATCGATAATTTTTCAACTGTGAATAACTATTTTTAAAATGTTGTCGCTATTACATATTTATCTTCAATTGGCATATTTTTACGCAATCAACTCTCAAATTCTACAACTCCATCTTTATTAGTACTTTGCTGTAGATATTATCTATATTAATAGTGAAATTTATGTTTTACTTGCATTCGCTTTCATGCTCACAGAAAATTCAGGAAACGAGCCATAAGAAGTTTCACTTCAAAAAATATCAATAATGATAGTGAAAAATGTTAATTTCAAATCATGGAAGTTTTTGAAAACTGAAAAATTATCTAATTTTCTGTAATTGTTTTCTCTATCAATAAAAATATTACTCAAGGTCAGACGTAATGATTCAAAAAACATTTCAAAATATGAGTCACAAATCACTAAAATGTAGAAAAAACTTAAAAATTTGCAAGCTTAAAAAAATATACAAGTTGGTTCTTTTTCTAGAGATTATTGACATCATTCATAGAAGTTTTTTTGATATTGATCCTTCAGACCCAAAATTATTTTTCAGTAACTTTGGTTGAAAACTCCATTATTCAGATACATCAATAAATGTTGTTGAATAATGAATCATTGTTGTTTTGTAGTGGAAAGTGGAGCTTGAGGAAATCATTGAAGTCGCTTCTTTGGACAGCGAATTGTGGGTGTCCATGTTATCCGAAGCGATGAAAACTTTTCCATCAACTGGGTCATTGAATACAAACATTTCCAGTCTGGATGAGCATTGGTCCGTTTTCGGGGAGTTGATAAATGACCTTAGGAAACTGCTGAAAAATCGAAACGACCCTGCAATGTTGCCGTTGGAGTGTCATTACCTGAACAAAACCGCGCTGACGTCTGTCGTTGGGCAACTACCAATGCCTGTCAAGCACTTTACTTTAAAACGAAAACCGAAAAGTGCGACCTTGAGGGCAGAACTCTTGCAGAAAAGCACAGACGCAGCATTAAATTTAAAGAAAAATGCAACGCCAACTGTGCCACTGAGAAGTCGAGGGATGCCAAGGAAAATGACCGACACGAGTATGTCATTCGGGAATTTTTTCATGATTCATATTGCAATGATTTGTTATAGTTTGACGATTTTATAAAAATTCAAATATCAATAAGATGTGTTTTTATAATCATGGAAATAATTTATTTGTTTCAGCGCCACTGAAAGGAATTCCTAGTCGTTTGAGTTCCTTCAGGTCCCCGGCCCTTGCGAGTTCACCTTTGGCCCATCGCTCATCTCTTAATAGTCGCGTGCGTAAAGACGGTGGCATCAAACTTATAGAGTTAGCGGAGCAGCCACTTGGGTATGCCCAAGCGAAGAAGCGCAAGCGTATGCTGGAGCTCGAGGAGCAACAGAAAAAAGTTGCAGAGGCGCAAGCTGCTGCTCAGGCACCTGCTCCGGCGCCTTCAGAAGTCAACACGACCCCAGAGTACGCCCAAGGTTTGACACCAATCAAGCCACCTACAACCACTGCTGTCGTCACTACTGTCGCTCAGACTTATGTAGCGACTTCTGCACCTACTGTTGTCTTGGCGCCCATAACTACTGTTCAAACTTGTGAGTTGAAAGGGTCTGGAATAAATTTTGGAGCAGAAGTTAGTTTTGATAAAAAAAAAGAAATCGATTTTCACATATGGATTTCTAATATTTCTATGAATTGAAGTTTGATTTTTTAATTTGAATTTTGTTGGATTTGGATATGTATATTTTTGATGAAATATTTAATTGTTGGAAATTTCTTGCCATAGCCACAACAGCAACAGTATCAACAAGTCCTGTAAAAGTTACACCAGCGACACCTGTAAATCCAGTGGCACCGCCTATTCCAGTGAACACGGCACCTATTGGAATCCAAATTGTTAAACCAACACAAACTGTCACTCAATTTAGAATTCAAACTGTTGCTCAGCCTCCTAATGCCACGACCAATCCGAGAAAAGGCCTTTCTCTGACGGTATTTTCAATATATATTTTCAGGATTAAAAATTGAACACTCAGCAATGAATTCGCTGTTATAAATTCGAAAACTCATTGGCTATTTGTTCTTTAGCGTGAACAAATGTTGGAGGCACAGGAAATGTTCAAACATGCCAACAGAGTCACAAGGCCTGAGAAAGCATTGATACTTAGTTTCATGGCTGGTTCAAGAGGTTAGATTTTTATTGTTATTTGAAATGTGATTTCTAAAAAATCAAAAGTAGCTTATACCTATACTCTAATTATACTTTTGTAGACAATCCGTGTCCTAAACTTGGCAATATTGTGACTGTAATGCTTTCTGAAAGCATTGAGGAAGTGAAACAATCTGACGGTACCACAGCTCCTATGTTGGTGGAAACGCACTTCCAAATGAATTATACAAATGGAGATTGGAAGCAGATAAAAAAGAACCGGCGCACTGTTTCTGAAGATATACAAATGACTGCCTCAACTGCGACTGTTTAGGAAAGTAAACCAAGAATCATGTCACTAGACAAGATAAATTTCCTCTATTTTGCAGAACTGAAAGTTTATCACTATATTACATAGGTAAAATTTTTGTTATGGAAACAGTACATTGATCAATGTAAAATAAAGATTTTATTGTTGATAAATAGTGTGGTCAATTTAAAGGATAAATAAATGTTCAAAAATGGATGTAAAGTCAAAGACACGAAGCCCAAAGATTTAAATGTTAAAAATACCTTAAAAAATAGTGGTAATGGGTAAATTTTAATTCTCTAAATTAAAAATCGAACTGACAGTGTTTTTATTCTAAGACGAATTAGTTTTTAACAATGATTATTTTGTCGAATAGCAGACAATGCATTTTATGCAAGAAAGTATAAAATGAACATAAAAATATGTTACATCCAGATTTAAAATATTTTTGTTTCAAACATCTTTCTTAATTTTCGGCTACTTACAATTAAGTTAGATAACAATTTATCGAAAATTCGAAACTTATAATTTAGTTGATTTTATACAATAATATTATTTGTAAACGCCGAAAATTTCAATGAGTTTTTTCATCGATCAATAACAGAAACAACTTAATCAATCTTAAATCAATGCTGGAGGCCCGAAACTTTGAGTTTTTTAGAGTGATGAACTCCTCGAGAAAGGTCGTCCTCACTCTCGGATGATTCGGATTCTGAGTCGTGGTAATTTTTCATTTCGTTTTCTTGTTTAATACATTCCTCCTTAATATAGCTTCCAGATGTTCTTCCTCTTTCCAAAGTACGTACTAAAAAAACCGAAAACAATAAAAGTTAAACTATCAAACCAAAAATTCCAAAAAGAAGTCTTTTGAATGTCTAAATTTCAGACTTTAAAATCTTAGAAATGACAGGGAAAATTTAAAGAAAGGTTTTTGTGCTACGTGGTTATTTCATTACATCCTGATAAGTAAATTTCAAAATTTTTGAGATGCTTGGAAAAATTTGATTATTAAAATATTCCAAGATTTCCAGATCCATTTTTTCTTTACAGAGTACCTACTACGGATGGTAGAAGAAGGATATGAAACTCCCTATCTCGCCCCATGTAGCTCGGTGTGCCGAAACCCGTCGAAAGCTTCCCCCCCCCACCACGCTACCGTTCCCCACACCCCGTACTGCCCCGTACCTTACAAATAACACGCGGCCGGCGTAGTAGCACAGTGCGCATCGTAATCGTACTATAGCAGATCGTCGCAGTAGCTAACTGCGCGTCGTAATCGGACTATAGAGCTTTCGACGGATTCGGGAACACCGATTATGGCCGAGTTTCATATCCTTCTACCATCCGCAGTACCTACTGAAAAAACAAGAATGAAAACGGAAAATTACTTGGTGGTTGGCTGAAAAGTGAATTTATAGGCTGTGATATGACATTTAGATTTGAACTAGAATTTTTGTGTCATTGAATCATTGGTTTTTATTTTTTATTTAAAAAAATTCGTGCTTCAAAATTGTGTGAATTTCAATTGGAAAATTGAATTTCTCATAAATATATAAAAATTGAATAAAAGAAAAAATCTATTTCAAAATAATGGAACAAAAAAATTGTGTTTTGGTAGTCAACCAACTTTGTGATTCCAGTAGATTATTCTGCCTCCTGAGATCATCGATGTCGGTTTGGTGAGACGAGTTCTTACGGCGCATGAAAACAATGTACTCGGCAGCTTTTTTTAAAATTTGGGCGCGACTTGCGACCTTTTCGCCTTGTAATGCTGGCACCGAATCTCGTAGACTTGTGAAACTGTCTTTGATGTGATCTCTTCTTTTTCGTTCCAAAGCGTTGTGGTGCGCCCTTTTTTCTGCCTATAAAACCATCAATCATTGAATTAAACGAGTAGATACTTGGTACTTTTCATTGTTCATGGGATTTGGTTCAGCAAAACTTTTTGCTCGAAGAAAACATCCGATTTTCGAGATCTGTTTTTCAGGACGAGCTCCCCATGAATAATTTTTTTAACCGAGGAAAATTATTAAGCATTTGTAATTCTGTACTTTTTGACCCTGAGAAAAAAAGTAGTTCACTTGTTAGAATTTTTATAATTTTTCAAATTCAAAAATGTTTGAATATGATGTTTCATTAAATATTCCCCACAGGGGAAAATTTGCTCATTTCAGAGATTTTCAAGAGAATCTTATCTACCTAGATTTTTTTTGTATTTTTGACACAATTTTTAGTTGTTGGTCTGTATAAAATGTTGCAAGATATTCTAGTAGTTTTATACATTTTCACCATTCTTATATATACAGCTATATCAATTTCAAGAATTTCGTGGCCTATGAATTATTCAAAATTTATTACTTATATTTTCATCTTCGAGAAGATTTTCATAGAATCAACATCTACTAAGATTTTACTTTTACAGTTTTTCTACTATTTGAAGGGTTGTTCAGTATTTCTGAAACGATTTTTTAGTATGTATAAAATGTTGCAGGATTTTCTTGTATTTTTATATAAACTGTTACATAAATTTTGAAAATTTCGGGCACTAGAATTCGAAGTTCATAAAATTTTACGTGTTTCTAATGATTTTTGAAAAAAACAGTATCTTAATAGATTTTTCTTTTTCTTTCTTTAGTATTTTTTCAGTTTTTCTAAGATTTGAAGGATCGCTCATTATTTTTACATATTGCAATATAAAATTCTATATAGCATATATATAAATACACTCATTTAAAAAAATGTGACACTACAGCATCGCACTTATGTTATATTTTATTCATCAAGCCCTTAAACTTGAGTTTTTATAAACTTTTCATAAAACCTGTTGTAAAATATCGAGTTTTTTAAATAGAATTTTACTTTTTGTATACAGTGACTTTATAAAATCTTTATAAATGATGTCATTTTTTACTGATCTGTTTATAACTAGATAGGCAATAGCACTGGGGTGGGGGAAAAGATAATAATAATAATAATAGTAATAATAAGAATTACAAAATCACAATCTTCATCAGGAATGTTTGTAAATTGTGTTAGAAACAATATTTTCTACATCAATGCTAATTGTGAGGATTTTAATTAATTTCAGAATATTCGCTACGTATGTGGATAACAAACCTTCCCACTTTAAATTTTTCAAACTTTGGAGAATATTAGAGAATTATAAAGAAAACTTGTCTTAGACTTAAAATTTTATTTTCGAGACAAGAATTGAAGAATTTGTTCTGTCCATTCATGCTGATTCATTCACTCTTTTATCATTTCTCCTTCGAATAACCCATGTGAACCCATCCGAAAGTGGAACAGAAGAAAAGCAATTCATCATGCGCTAATGTAGGCGACTTGGAAAGAATCAAATATTGATATTTATTCTTCCCTCGATTATCTTGTGCTCTTTGGTTCAAATTTGGAATATCGGAAAATACATCTAAATATCGATGTTCGATATATCGAGTGACTGATATTATCCGGGAATATCGCCGATCCCTACGATGGCGGCGTTCAAATGGGACAGCATTGCTAGAGTGGAGAGTATTGCATTTATTGTGATATTTATCATTCGGGGAAAAAATATCATTGTAGGTCAACAATGATCATTGAAAAAATATCGATAAAAAATCTGGATGTACGATATTTTCAGAAAAATCAATAAGTATCTCGATATTTGCAAAAATATCGATATTTATTATGATATTTTCAAAAAATATCAATTGTTATTGTAAATAAATATCAGAAACCGATAAATATTGTTGAAAAATATCAATATTTTATATTTTTATCGATATATATATCAGCGATAAAAATATCATCGCAAAAATATCAACAACCCTAATTGCATTGCCTATCCAGTTAAAATACAGATCAGTGGCATTTTTAAAAAGTGGATTTTAAAATCTACTGTATAAAGACTCTGTCATTTTATAAAGTGACATATAAAAACTAATATCTTCATAAAACAATAAAACATTGCTGATTTTATAAAGTGGCTTTATAAAAAAAGGGAAATTTCATATAAAATACCAAAATTTTATAAAGAATTTCGTAAAAACTTTAAAAAAACCCAAGTTACTAGGGAGGATATGAACCTGTGAATAATATTGTGTATTATTCTGCCTCTGCCTGGAATCCGAGTCATCCCCATCCTGAAATGCAAAAAAGGCCAAAATGTAAAATCTACTTATATCATTCTTTAAATCATGTTTCAACTCGAATTACAACTAATTTTCTGAAATATCAATTGATTCGATTTTCCATTATTGTTTTCCTGCATTTGGATTTCAGTCTCGTGCTTTACACATGACCGGGGCTAACACCCACACAAACAAATTCTCATGCACACACGCGTCGCATAAACAAAGAATTCCATGTGTAACGGATCACGTAGCGAAAACCTCACGACTCCTAGGGCAAAAAAAAATAGTTTCACTCACGTCACTCTCGATATCAATGTCTCTTTCGTCGTCACTCATTTTCGATTTTCCAAGGATTGGCGAAAATTCACTAACTTTCTCGAATGTGAATTATAAATTTAAGGAATTTCGATCAATACGCAAACTTTCTACTGTTCACTTCTGTTCTCTTTTCACTGGACTGGGTTTTATGTTTATGTGTTTATGTGGTTCTTTTTATGCCTGTGTATGCCAGGGTATGCCCAGGTATGTACAGTTAGTGTGGTGGCCAGTGACGTCACAACTGGGTTTTACCCCCCAATTTATAACCAAATTACTGTAATTTAAAGCATCGCAGCTCGTAAAATATGTTCTTAAATAAATAAATTTAGCGTTAACAGTCTATTTCTATACTTTTTTTAGGCTAGAATAAACATTAATTCAATAAAATATATACGTAAAATTTAATTCTTTGAGTTTGCCACCTTTAAAAAAATTTCGTTGCTACGCCCTTGCTGCTGCAAACAGCTGTTTTTCTGTTTTTCTTTCTAAGTAAAATAATAATATTTTCAAAGTCTTTTGTGTATTTCGAGATGACTTTGACAAAATTCATATAAAATTATCACAAAAGTTCGTGACTCGCTTGAAATTACTCAGGAAAGTGGCAGAAACGTGGAAGTGAATCAGAGAAAATCGACGGTCTAAAAATTGGTTTTAAAATAAAAAAGTCATATTGTAAGTATGATTTTTTATAATTTTCGTTTTGCAATCAGTTTTATTCTCAAAAATTGATCTTTGCGGCTTTTTTGGAATTTATTTTTTGCCAAGTCAAGAATTTAAAGTCTCGATATTTATAACTGTATTTTTAACTGTAATTTCTCTTTAGGGATTTCAGGGTTGATATATTAGAGATTTTTAAGATTCTGTTTGGAAATTGAAAAATTGAAATTCAAAAATATGTTTTCATTCTTATAACGACCAACATTTTTTGTGATTTTGGTGTGTATGTCGAATCATGAAAATTGTATGATAAGTGTTGGAATCTCAATTCCGGGGAATTTTTTTTTTTATAATGTAAAGTAGGAAAAAATACTGTATTGAGATTGTAATAATATCTGAAAACATTATATTAAAAAATTTACTTCTTACATTAAAACTACCAATATTTTATGATTTTTACTCGAGAAAAAAATATACTGTATATTTTATTATATTTATCAAAGTGTACTGATTACATTTCAATTAAATCATTAATAATAACAAAAATGGAAAAATACTGAAAGAAAATTAATGAATAAAAAACAAATTTCCTTTTCGCTCAAGTTTTCAGCAAAGTGAATTCATCAAAGGAAACGAAAATGCCTTCCATTGTGATTGGTCCGCCACCGCAATGCAGCGAGCAAATGTGGCAGGCATTAAAAAAACACATAATTAACGCGAGGCAGCGTAAAAAACAAGGTTACTGTTTTACAATTTATTGAATTTATTTTTATTACTTTTCTAATTCAAAATACTCCTATTGCATCAGTTGATACAAATTATTATTCACATCTCAATTTTTATCGTGTTTAATAATTGCAATTTTTTCTTTCATCGGGCAAAAATTTTTTAGAGCAAGAAGCTGACGCTGAAGAAGAAAGGCAAAGAAAAGAACGCGAACGTCAGCAAAAACTAGATGCTATGACTTTAGGCGAAACCAGGGAACAAATAACTGCTGTAGAAGAAGAATTAAGCAAATTAAAAGATGAAAAACATCAACTTTTTTCACAGCTCAAAAAAGTTCTTCACGATGATAACAGAAGGAGACAAATAAAGGAAACAAAGTAATTCAATTCAAAATTTTACGTAATTTTCTTTAAATAATTGTGTTTTTGTAAAATTATTGAGACGCTTGTACCATACTGAAAGAAAAAATGTTTTTAACTAAAAAAGTTTAAGAAACATTGTATGATTCATATTTTAAAATTAAATTAGGAAAATGATTGTTCATAGATATTCTTCAATGGTAAACTTTATATCCACAGCTTGTCTTCAGAAATGATTCCTGCCATGGGCGGATACATTGATCCAAATTCTGTGGTACATCCACAAATGTTCTTGCCAATTCCGACACGAAATCCACTTTACAAAGTGGCAGCGACGCCTCCAACTCACCATACACTGACACCTGTAATCAATATTTTATTACTACTATTTCTTGTTTCTTGAAAAAAAAAAAAGCATAAATTTTTCACTGTGAACTTCCAAGAATTTATTTGTGTTTAAAAAATTTTTCTTTAGAGTTCCTTGTCCATCTCACTGTTTATTTGAAAGAAGTATTTTTATTTGTTTATTTTTTACTAACCATATATATGTGTTAATATTTGAAGGGTGCTTTGAAAAGGCCACATACGCCTTCGCCACCACCGACGCCAACTTTCCACACGACTTATGGTTATAAACCTCCATCTTCAGTTTCAACCTTCAGTCCATTGCCAATGAGTGAGTTGATCTTATAAAATCAATTTGTAGAAAATAGTATTTATATGAGAAACACGAGTTAAAATTTTGATATTACAGAGACCGAAGATGCTGTCAGAAGATCTGGTGATTCTCGAGCCGTCCTTTGGAATAGTAATTAAATTTTGTATAAATTTATAATTTATTCATCTACTGATCAGAAATCAAATTGATTGTGTTAAAAAAATGTTCTGTCTAAACATAGCACAATTATCTATTCAAAAAAGTTAAAAAAAAAAAATATCTACTATAGTGAAAAGCAAAAAATTTTACTTGCAAACTCTGTTTTTCAGAAAATAATCAGTATCCAGCGTCCACGTTTTATTCGGCTTCGGCCGGACAAAATATTTATAGCTACTCCACGCCAAAAACTCCAACAGCTAGAGAGGCGGAAACAGGGAAAATTTATTTGTCAAATAATAGAGCGACTATAGCCACACATCCAACTGGTGGGGATTATTTTATAATTCTAAATTTTATCTAGTCTCAGAAAGTAATTTTGACAAAATTTTGATTGAAAAACTCGAACCTTTTTGCGTTCATTTTATAAATCAACAGCACTTTTTAAGTTTTTTCTACTAAAATATTTACTGAAATAATCAGAATGTGAAAAAAGTTATATAATGAAGTTTTTCTTTAATAGCCTACGTTACTACACTGCATCCACTGGAACACAAAGGTCCTTATCAAGACGATAAGTACTATCCTAGACCAAGCAGTCACGTGACAGTTCATGGAGGAGCCATACCCATACAGCAACCCCCACAGGTTTTCCATTTAATTATATTTCTTTTTGTTAATCAAAATTTTTGATTGAAGTATCTCACTTCTACAATTTGTAATATAGACACATAAAAAATACAACATAGAACCAATATTAAAAATACTTTGAAAATACAGGCAGTAGGTAGCTGGTCTCTTACAGTCCTTTTTTATGGAATTTTTGCTTTTGAAGATATGGTGTTTTGTGAAAACTCTACCTACAGAGATTATCAATAATTCTAGAAAATTTGAAAAATTATTAGAATTTTATAAAATGCTAATGGATTTTGTGAATTGAAGAAAGTTCTGTTTAATTGTGCAGACTGTAAAATTCATGAAAATTTTAAAAATTATAATACGTTTATTATGGAGACTATAGTCTCCGAATTTTCAATAGAAGTCGAAAAATTAGGAAAAACTTGGCAAATTAGAAGGATTGTTAATAATTTTAAAAAATACCGAAAATTTGATTGATTTCAAGGAATTTTGATTAAATTTGTGGATTTTGAAAAAATTATGAATATTCTGTAAAATAAAAAAATGGTTAGGTTAAAAACATTAAATATTTTCAGGATTATGAATAAATATAGAAATACAAGAAATTATTATTATTTCAGAAGAAAATAATGAATGTTGAAGATTGTGGAGAATTTCATGAATTTAGTAAGAAAAACTAGATACTGAGTTAAAGTCATATTATTTAAAAAAAAAAAAAAACAATGAAACTTTCTTACAAAGATTGAAGAATTTGAGGATAATTTGAATAGAAATCTAGAAACTAAAAAAAATTGGTAAAAGCAAAAAATAGGTATGTATTTGAAATGTTAAGGATGGCAAATATATTTGAATCATTAAAAAAGTTTTGAGAATTTCTGGAAAAGTTATTAAAAATTTTTAAATAGTGGAAAATTGCGATGACAATCTTCGATTATTATAAAAGTTATAATTATAACAATTTAGAAGTTTCCACATTTCGAAAAATTTAAATACATTTAAAAGTGACTCAATGAATCTAACGAATTAGGAAAATGAGCAAGATTTTAGGAAATCTTGATACATTTTAAAGAATGAATTTAGATGTTGAATTTCCTAAAAAAATTTTAATCAAAAAATGTTTAATATTACGCCAATTGTCAATTATTGTTAAAGTTGTAATAACAATTCAAAAGTATTGAAATTTTTGAATTCCGTACGATTCCAGGAAATATTGATGAATTTTAAAGAATTTAGAGACTATAGAAATTAATGTAAAAAATTGTAGAACTGTAGAAATTTAGGACATTTAGGAAATGAATAAAAAATGAAAAAACATTTTTTGACTAGAATTGTCGACTATTTCAAATGTCAATGAAAATGTAAACATTTTAATAATTTTGGAAAATTGAATGACATTAAAAATTTGAAAGATTGTCAACAATTCTAAACAATACGAAAAACATAAAAAAGTTTAAAGATTGTTGATAAATTTTCTAGATTGTGTAAAAATATGTTATATTTCATAAAACTACAGCTGCTATTTAAAATTTCGAAAATTTTAAAAATATCAATAATATTTTGTTTTACAGTGACGCTCGATAACTTTGGAAATTTCAATAATAACATAGGATTTAAACAATATTTGATAAATTTTGTAGAGTTTGGAAAATTGTACAAAATTCTGTAAAACGACAGATACTGTAATTTTCTCTAATATTTTAAAAACCAATAAATTTTTAGTAGAAAATTTAAAGAAAAGCATAAGAATATTGAACAAAAATATACAAAACAACGTCTGAATTGTGAATAATTCAATAAAGAAATTGAGAAAATTCGAGAATCTACGAAAATATCAATAAATTTTGTAGATTTTGGAAATTACCTGAAACCATATGAGTTCTGTAATCATCAATAAATTTTTGAAAATCATAAAAATTATGATTGTTCATCTCGAAATAAGTAAAAATCAAGAAATTGGAAAATTTTTTAATATTTACACACATTTAGAATTTCAAAGATTGTTCATAATTCTAAATTCATACTAGCACCACCATATTCAAGATTTTTATCATGAGACATGATTTTTTCAGGGAATGTAGGAGACCTGAACAGTCTTCATATTTTTTAAATATATTTACTAATTTTCATCGACTAATTATATTATCATATATGCTCTGATATATTATAACATAATTAAATAATTAATAACCAAATCATAATTTATTATTATTAAAAATCAATAATAATAGTCTTGTGGGCATTTTATTGTTATTATTTGCTTACTTCTGTTCATTTTTTAAACATTTCCATACTTTTCCAGGGCGCTAAAACAGGTGGCATTACTTCTGGATACCCAGTGCGTACTCCGCAGCCACCCCAACCTGGGCCTTATCCTCCTCCTCCCCAAGTGGCTTACGTCAGCGTTGCCGGCGTCCCCGGACCTCCAGGGCGAATGTCTTACACACAGTGCAACCCAATTTACCTTCCTCGAGATGCTTAATTAATTACACAATACTCGACACAATTAATAATAATCGAGAATGCAAAAGATGTCCAGTACTACTGCGATAAGGCTTATTTCTATGTTCAAATTAAGGAGTAAATAAACCTTATTTCAACAGCACCTGGCACCTTAATAATTTCTTATATTCAACCATTATCGATAAACATATTTGGAACATATATATGTATGCACGGGACAAACTCGTGTGATTTATTAATTCTGTTCATAATGCTTTAACCAGATTATAATTATTTTCTTTATATCAAGTTTGTAACACGATTACAAAAATCTATTCTTTTCAAATTCTGAATTTTATTTAGTTTAAATGTGATATGTGGTACATAAAATATTGTGGACATCAAATGAAACATATGGGAAAAAATATGCTTCTCAGCAAATTATAATTGTTTATAATGTGCAACTTGTATTTACAAAAGCTTTTGAAAAATGTACCAATAAAATTCAGACTTTCAAAAGAATCGGTGTAAATGTGTGTAAACTTCCCAACTTCTAATTTATGTTTAAGGTGTTTAATTTGAAACCCGGTTATAATATTGTCATCGTCGTTTTTTATTTCAATACTTCATGGTTTCAAGGGTAATTAATAAACGTGAAAAGTCAAACATTATCTTTCTTCTTCAACCTGAAAATTTTCTAAAAAAAAAAACAAATGTAGGAGGTATTTAAATTATTCAGGAAAGTTTTTTGTTTAAACAAGCAATAGCATTTTATTCTGAATTGTTTGGCTTTAGAAATATTTGGCTGGTATAGTTTTTTCGTCGTAATAAGTGTTGTAATAGAACCACTTTTTTCCTAATTCTATTTTCTCTTTGTCTTCCTCTGATTTTTCCAACAAACCTGCAATGAATTATGTAACGATACAGTTTTATTACTAGTAAATTGTTTACATAGAATAATTTCTTTTAAAATGTTTTACAAGGCAAAAATAATATGGAATTCATTCATGAATTTTAGACTTACCAGCTGCTTTGCTCATTTTGATTAATTTTTTTATTCTCTTGTACTGAGTTGAACACAACTTAGCTGCTCCAGGAGGGAGGACTTCATGGTTAGAATCCAAGTACTGAGCGAGTATCATAACGTCCTATAAAACGTAAAATTTTTTTAATAAGAGTGTAAACATGGAGAATTCAGTTTTATTGAATGGTGGTATGAAATTCTGTTATATTTTATGATGATCGAATTGAATAATTGATAATGTTGGTTACCGTGTGTTTGACTTCGAGTCCATGTTCACAGAGAATGCAGGGAGCTTGTTTTCCCGCACTTTTTAAAATTAGTTTATTATTTTCTGGTAAGAATTCCCCACGGATTGTAAGTGTGTTTCCTTCCTTGGTTTCGATAACTGAAACAATTTTTGAAACGCTTTATTGAAGAAAATATTAGTTTTTATTATAAGTGGAATTTTTAATCAATATAAACTTATGCAAAAAATGATTCACATCTTACTAATTTTAATTTAGAAATTGTTTGTAGAATTTTTAGTATTTAATAATATAGGATAATTCATGAAGCTTGAACAAATTTTTTCAATATAAATTCTATGAATCCAGATTCATGAACTCTTGTTTAAAATAACATGAAATATTGAAGAGCAGCATTTTTTACAATTTTTTCGTTTTTTAATTTTACAGATAATTTCAACATAAGAAAATAATTCATTTTTCTAATAGGTGGAATTAAATAAAAAAAGGTTTTCGTGAAAGAAATATATTTGGTTCAATTTTTGTTTTGTGAAGAGGTGAATCATCGAATCTAAATAAATTTTTCAATAGAAATACATACTTTTAATTTTAATTCATAAATTCTTGCTCAAAATGATAAGATGGATGGAATATTTTAGATGTTTCAGGCCATTGTTTTTTGGAATTCTTTGTACAAACTTTCGATTTCAATTTTAACAAATAATTTCAGCATCAGAAAATAAGTATTCAATTATCATAATAGATGGAATTTAACGAAAAAAGGTTAATGTGAAAGATCTATATTTTATGAGGTATTGGATAATTCTAAAAAAGTTTATTACAAACTACATACAAACTGGTTCTGATTATTTAATTTTTTTATTAAATTTACTATTATTTTATTAAGTATTTTACATTGTTTTCTGGTATTTTGTGATTTCAATTTCAATATTAGAAAATAAATAATCAATTTTCAAAATAAATGGAATTATATACAAGAAGGTTTATATGAAAGATCTATATTTTATGGGGTATTCGATATTTATAAAAAAGTTTATTACAAACAGTACATACAAACTGATTCTGATTTTTTTATTTGAATTCTTCATTCTACTTTTTTATTCAATTCACTTGTGTTTTATTAAATAATATTTTATTTCAATTTCTAATATTTTGTGAAAGAATAAATAATCAAACCAGAATATATTTTTTGTACACAAATACTCTGAATTTATATTTTTTATTCATTTGTATGTCATATCATAAACAGTTGTCATTTATTTTTTAAATACAAATGCTTTGAATCTGAATTCATGAATTCTTGCTCAAATTGATAAGATGGAATATTTTAGATGTTTCAGTCCATCATTTTCTAAAACTTTCGAGTTGATGTTTAACATATAATTTCAACATTATAAAATTAACTATTTTCGTAATAGATGGAATTCAACGAAAAAAGGTTTATGCAAAAGATCTATTTTTTATGGGTATTTGATAAATATAAAAAAATGTATTACAAACAGTAAATAAAATCTGATTCTGATCAATTACTCTTATTATTTAATTTACTATTATTTTATTAAATAATATTTCTAGTAATTTATGAATGGATAAGTAACTGAACCCGAATAAATTTTTCGATTAGAAATACTCCAACTTCTTATTTTTTTTATATATATATATGATTTCAACATAAACAATTATCGTATTCGATTTCTTTCGAACCTAAATTTTTGGAAACACGCCAATATTGAAATTTCAACTTTTAAAATAAAAAAAAGTTAAATTTTACGATTTCATTGTGTCATATCAACGTATCTCAATTTTACGAATGCTTAATAAACTTGAAATATGTATTTCAAAAAGTGAAGTTTCATAAATCATTGGCAATAAATACTATACATAAAAAAATCTCACTTTCTTTCAACCTCGTTACAGCAGAAAACGTCAAATTTCTTCTGCATTCTGTTTTCGCGAGAATTCTTCCGACGTTTCCCGTAAATTTGCATAAAGCAGCCATGATTATTAATGTTTTTTATAAGTTTTGATATTTTATTTATTAATGTTTATTATGTACGCACTTACGTATCATCGGCTGAGCACAACAGCTGAGTTAAATTTCTACTTGTTTAAGTTTGTTTATGCTCATTTATGCTTGTTTCAATTTGTCAACACATATCAGTAAAAACATAATTGCATTCATCCCATTCATTAATACTAATTTATAATTTATTATAACTTCGCCATGGATTCTGACGATTCCGTTGATCCCATTGATGGTCTTCTTGAAGAAGACAAAAGTCAGGTAATATTTTTTCCCCAATTTTTAAAGAAACATTACACAGAATTCCTGGAAATTCATTTGTTCAGTTTTTACATGAACTCTGCATTAGCAACAAATTGCAAAAAATAAACCAAAGTGTATTTTCATCCCTGTATTAAAATTCTCTAAAATTTTACATCAGATTCCGGACCCAACCTAACCTCAAAAAATTTACAAAACCATTAAAAATAAAAATTGTGATAAATTTCAGGAAACGATCCGATCAGAACTTTCGCAAATGAGTTTTGCCGATTTAATAAAACTCAAGGAACAGCTGGGCACGAAAGTTTACAATGAAAAAGTTTTCAACGCGAAAAAAGCCCCGAAAAGAAAGCGATTTAAGCAGAATAAAGACAAAGATGCTCCCCAGGAAGAATCTTCGAAACGTCAAGTGTCTCGATTCAGAGATGTTGTTTCAGTACCGAAAAAAGAAGTTCGAGATCCCAGATTCGATCGTCTATGCGGGGAGTTCAATCCCTCAGAATTCAAAAAGTCGTACGCTTTTTTGTCTGATTTGAAAAAACGAGATTTAGGCCTTTTGGAAAAAGAAAAGGAAAAAACAAGTGATCCGGAAACTTTGAAAAAAATTGATTACCTTACGCGGAGGTTGCAAAACCAACTGCGGGAGGAGGAACGCACTAAGGAGAAAATTGAAATAAAAAATAAATTGAAAGAGGGAAAAAAGAAATCTTTTGTTCCTAAAGGTATTTTTCTTCATCTTATTTATATGAAATTAGAGTTAATGCATCAATTTAAAACCTGAATTGAATTGATTTTTCATTCCAAATTCATACATTTAGTTTTTGTTCAAATTTTTTAAAAAATTTATTTTATTGCAAATTTGATTATTCACCAAAAAATTACAAATAAAAATTAAGAAAAACTAATATTGAAATCAATTACATATGATAAAAAAAATCTTTACAAAATTATATAATTTGAAAATCAATCCTTCGACTAAGTTTAAATCATGTTATTTTTCATCAATGCACTTTCATTATGTACTAAAGTTTTGAAACTAAAAAGGTAGATTGATCATTTTTTTTTTCAGCTGAGGAAAAAATGACAACTTTGGTATCCCAGTATGACAAGCTGAAAGAATCTGGAAAATTGCAAAAACACTTACTTAGACTCAGAAAGAAAATGGAACATAAGGACAGAAAAACAATTGGAAGTATTAAAAATAAAAAAAAATAATTGGAAGTATTATAAATAAATATTTCATAAAATGAAAATATATTATAATACATAATAAAATCCCAAAATAACAAGTTTTAACCAAGGAAAAAAATCAATAGAGTCCATTTCACCTTACAAAACATTTTTATTAATAATTGATTTTTTCCTCACAGTAGACAGTACAAAAATATCTACAAATAGCAGTTACACTGCGCATTCCTTATCATGATAATTTCAACATAAATCAGATATAGGCAAAAAAGACAAATTTTCTGACAAAAAATTTTGAAAAAAGAAGAAAATTACATAGAAAAATTCTTGAATTGCAACAAACCACAAAACGAAGAAAAATACATCTTTGTGATTCATTTCTAACAAAATTTTTTTTAAATTCAATTACAATTTTGGAATTTTCACAGAAATGTGCATCTTTACTCCAAAATAGAAATTAATAATGAAAAAAATTCATTAGGTAGATTATCGCTTTAAAATGTGATAATTCCATCGTTCATAATTTTCCAATGAGAGAAAGACCCATAGGGAACGAATCTAAAATCGAGTATTCTTACTCACTCATCCTATACGTATTGAATTTTTTTTTTTTTTGAAAAAGATGTAATTCATTTTAGTACCAACCTCAGTTATTTTCAAACAAAAAAACATGCGAAAAGTAACAATCACAACATGAGTTACTGGTATCATTTTCATATCACAGTCGAAAAAATGCTGTAAAATTACTTTGTGGGAACTGAGGTACATGTCAACAAACATATATCGAGTATTTCATTGAAAAATGAAGTACTGGCCATGACTTTTTTCGAGTATTGAATGAATTTCATTTTTTTTTCTCTTACGATTAAGTTTTAGTTGCAAGTGACCATTCAATGATTAATACTTATTTTTCTATCATATCGATCCATAAATGAGAATACTTTAATTGAGTTTGACAATCATTTTCGACTCTTTTACAAGTCAATTTTACGAGATTGGGCGAAATGGGCTGCGAGTCGACGTTTGTTTCCAGGATCTAAAAAAATTAACCTATATTCAGTAAATTCAGAAAGAGAAAAAATAGTAACAACATTGCTATTCATTGTTTTTGAGAAATGACTTACTATTTTTGTTAAAAGATCCGTTTTCGTTATCACAAAACTGCTCGTTATTCCCTGAAAAATTTGAGTGCATTGAACTGCTCGACTCCTGGAGATCATTAAATTCATCTGGCATTTTTGGTTTCGACGACATTTTTGGCAATGGCAATTCTGAAGGATGTGGTGCAACTACAATCCTTTTCCCCAATGAAAAATATACATTTTTTCCAGCTTCTGAAGAATTTCCCTGAAAAAAGCAAAATGGAATGTGTAAATTACACAACAATGAATACTTTGTAAGTATTAACTTTTTCGGTATTCAAAATGTGGAATCTTAATTAACAATTTAAATATCTGGAAATCAAAAACTTTGATCAACTATTTACTATTTACATTCTTCGGGTAATTAGAATTACGTTAAAAAACTATTTAGACTGTTTAAAACAAAATTTCACGAATTCATGAATTTCTTTTCAGAAATAATATTTCAGTTTCTCAAAACAAACTATTAAAAATAACATAACAAGCTGCTGACCATTTTGTCAGAATTAGCTGCTACTTTAGACGTCGGAACTTGTTTGGATTTCACATTTATTTTCAGGGACTTCATGGAATCAACTAAACTTGAAGTTCCATGATGACTCCAAACAGCTCCATTTTCGTTTGATAAATTCAATGTGTTTGGCGTCCTGGGAACCAATTTTCCATTTTCAGAAACGTTGCTCACTTCTTGTTCGCTTATTGAATTTTGTTGGTCATTTGAATTCGAAATAATGGATCCATTCAAGTCGATTTGGGAATCATTCTTACATACAAAGTTGAATGGCAATGGAAATCCAGCAACTGCAAAATTAATAAAATTCAATTACAAATCAATTTTTTTATGTAAAAGAAAAAATCATTTTTATAATCATTTAAATATTAAAAATTAGAAATAAAAATACAATGTAAGTTTCTTTACTTACTCGACAAATGTTTGTTTAATTGCACCGTGCATTTGTTGCCCGTTTCTTTCAAAACAACAGTACATGGAAGACACCGCAACAAAGTGGCAACATTGGGGAAACCAAGTTCCAAGTAATTGCAATGAGTACCAGTGATTGTAAAATAAGCGTTTTCGAACAGCGACAAATCCAGGGATCCTCGATAATTCATCAATACTTTGTACAAATTGCAGGCAAATTTTTGCAGAGGCATGAGTTCAATGAATACTCCAACGTTCGACATGATAAACTATATTAGAAAATAAAATTTCAATAAATAAAAAATTCTCAACTTTCAAGTATGAATGCATATCTGAAATGCAAGATAAAAAACTTACAATAACGATATTTGGTAATTTTGCCTTAATTTCTTGGAGATCACATTGAGTGTTGTAATAACGAAAGTACAGTTTTTGAAAATTTTCAATTCTTGCTCGATGATGTGGTTGGCCCAAAAGGGTCCGACGACACTGAAGACTTAATATTAATGATTGCGAGTTGTTGATAGGAATAATGTAATTTCCCGATTCCGTGTGAACAAGCTGAAAAATAGAAGAAGTATTCAGAATCCGAATCTAAGCACAATAAAAACTATAAAATGAATACATCCAAAAAATCTATATTACTTTCAAGAAATGTCCCAGATTTTCCACCAAGTGCAGAACTGAACCGCATCCGAAAATCTCTGGCTTCAATTTATATCCAAACACTTGGAAAAATAGCAGTTCGACTTCAGATACGTTCAAACTACCCTTGCGATATCGCAGCATGTACTGAAATTGTTCTCCCAGAAGTCGAAATTTTTCCTTGTTCGAAAGTGAAATGCACCTCTCTCCATTCGGAGACTCTTCAAGGTTCACGGATTCTGGGATTGATTTGAAGAGTTCCACAAGTTTCGTGAATCCAAAATCTGAGAGTCGTAATGTGTTGCCGCATAATTGATAGTACAACGACGGGAATTTGGTAAACATTATTTTGTGGTTGGGTGCTCGTCGCAATATCTCTACAACCTTTAAAATAAATTTGTTTACGAAAATTTAATAATGAAAACAATTGCCAAGAAAATATATATACTTCAAAAAAAGATTATTCTCAATATGTGGTTAATTTTTCATGACTCGTAATAAATAATTATGTTTGATTAAAAGGGGAAATCTACCTGAAAAGCAAATTTGCGGGTGAGTGCAATTTCTGCTATAGTTCGCTCTTTCCTTGGTAATTTAATTATTTTGTCACTTATGTCATTATTACAGCAAAAAATGACAGTGTTTTCTGAGATACAATTTAACATATCTTCAACTTGACAAACTCCATAATCCACGATATCTAATGGTTTTCCTGAAATTCGAGGTTATTCAAATTTGTTTAATGCACTAATTATTTCTTTCAAGGGTCAAGTTTCTGATGAAAAATAAAAACTGAGTTAAATAATCTATTCTTCAATGTAACCAAATTTATATGAAAAAAAGTCTAAAAACTTGACTTGACATATGTACCCAAATCTTATGATGTAGAATTGGATCAATTAAAGAATAAAATTAAAAAAAAGTAAAAATACAATGAAAAATTAAAGCTAAGTTATAGCAGCTGGTTGGAAAAAGACACTAAAATGGATGTAAATTTCACATGTAGATAAAAACCGAAATATTTACCTAAAACTCGATGATAGAAACTAGGAAGTTCAGAAATCGCGATTTGCTTGTCAGCCTGAGTTTTGAGAATTCTCAACAAATTTGACGTAAATCTTCGAACTTGAGATTGGTGAGATAGTGTAATGACACTTTTATTACCTTCCCCCATCACCTAAAATTCAATCAAAATTAACATTATTCGCAATAAATACCTATTAAATAAAATTCGACTCTATGAATTTACTGTTTTTCACATTTATTATTTAACCAATAATTTAATGTGATTTTCAATCACTTTCAAACGCTCTGAATTCTTTTTCAACAGTTTTTGTTTTATACACATAACAATTTATACAAAAAATACATCATTTGAGAAAAGAATTAATTTTTGATTCATTTAAAATTACCTGAACAACGTTAGTCAAAGCTTCTAAAAGATCGATGAGTTTTGTAAAACCAAAATCAGCGACTTTGCATTCCTTTCCAAAATGCTGTTGATAAGTTTGCGTGAATCGATTCAATGGCAATTGACACCGGGAGAATTTTTTTAGCAAATCAACGAGTTCGCGACTAAAATTTACCAATTTTTCCGTCAATGGTGTATTTCCTATTAACAAAATAAATCAACATGATTATTTTTGGGCATGCAGGGTTTAGATTTTTGTCTCAGAATGAAAAACAATTTTTTATTCCAAACAATGCTGACTTTTAACTTCAGTAAATGTGATGGATGAATCCAAAGTTACAATATTCAAGTAAAAAACTGATATACTGCTTGTTACTTTATTTCTCTGGAATGGTTTCGACAATATTTAATACTTCACCGAAACCTCTATTTTTATTCTGGATCTCATTTTTTTTCAAGTCAAAATTCTAGTAACAAATTGAATAAAGATAATTGTTTTACCACAAGTTTTATTCAACTGAATTAAATTGATGAATGATTTTCATAAAATGCTAATTATTTGCTAATAATTTTCATTACCTTCTTGTGACTTGCCAGAACTTTTCTCATTTTTTTTCATCAAATATTTTCCCCCGTTTCGACTTGATTCAATTGCAATTGATGGTAAACACGAAATTAAATGTTCCAAAGGAACGCCATTTTCGTCGACCATCAAAGGTTCTTTAAATTGATTGTTGTAACAATCCTGGAAACTGTAAAATGAATTGAATATAACTGACACAAAATATTTATGGTCGATGACATTCTATGAAATAAAAAATAGAAAAAAAACCAATAGATTATGAAATAGCAGTAAAAATAATAAACAATGTAAAATGACTTAGTAGAGCTATTTCATTGTAAAAATTGAAATATTATAATTGAAAACTGAAAAAAGCAGTGAAAAATTTATTAACATGACGAAACATTAAAGGTTATCTTCAGGACTTATATTTCCAGGTTTTGATAATTTATTTAATTTTTGAAAGATTACCTGATGAGTGGCAATTTCCCATTGTGTGATAATAAAAGCTTCTCAACTTTGTTTTGTAACATTTCCAACGAAACTCTGACATTGGGCAGAATGTGACTTTCTTTCTCCGCGCGATTTTTGTCAGAACATTGTTTTTGCGTGTGAATTGTGCAAAAAGATGTTTCCAAAATTTGTACTTTCTGTGAAAACATAAATTTCCACAAAGAAAATAAATAAACAACAATAAAATATGAAAATGTATGATAAAATTCAACGAAAGTTAGAATTACTTTTAGTATTACAAAAAAAAATTAGTAATGCTACATATCGATTTTATGTACAATTTTCGTGTTCAGCATGATTCAAACCAACAATAATTCGACTAGAATTAATAATGATTTGTAAAGCATGAAAAAAAATCCATACGAACTTGATAAGGTTCGAGAATGGGGGGAGGAGGGTGTCGATGAATTAATGAGATCTGGATTTTTTTGTATCCAATTTGATGATTGTGCAATTTCATGATTGCATGTTGTGCTTCTTGTAACGTCGGTAATTGTACATATGCTACGTGATTTCCCTCTGATTCTACAAATGCAGACAAATTCAAAATCTGAAAAAAAAAAAAAAAAAGAAAGATATTATATGTTCATTGTGAAAACATCAATCATCTGTTGTCATATTTATCCATCAATTTTGAATTTTAATTTTTTTGTTCATGGTTATTCTTCACTTTCCCATTTTCCTCAAAAAAAAATTGCTTATCAAGAAAATAATCTAATTCTACTGCACTCTAGAATTTTCACTGTTTCCATGAACTCAATCATCCCAGAAGTTTTTTATAAAAAAAAAATATCAGAACCAAAAAAACCATAAAATCCAACAAAGTCGTAATTTCAGCAATAAAGAGTGATAGAGAAGTTGAAGTTTTAAAATTACTTTCGACCCTCAAAGAATTTAAATTCCCCCAAAAAAAGCAATCCATGATAGAAAAGTATGACAAATCAGTTTAGTAAAGTTCAAAAATAGTAAATAGCAAAAGACTTCACCATTACGTGCTCCTTAAACATTGAAGTGAGAATCCTTTGCATATCAGTAACATTTATATTTTCATCCAAATTTGTAACTTTCAATTCGATCGGATCCAAAGGAATTTTGTGTGTTTTTCCATTAAAATTTCCTGTGGTATTGGAAAAGCTCTAAAAATAAAAAAAAGACATTTTTGAAATAAAATAATACTTAAATTTTATCATTATTTATACATTTGTTTTGTAAAAAAGAAAATTTCAAACAACCTCATCTTTGTTGTTTCCGATATTGTTATTTCCAGCAGATTGATCTTTGGATGAAAAATCACAAGGTGATGGCGATCTACTGTCATTTTTTACTCGATTCTCAGGATATTGATGCTGAAAAATTTTTTCATTAAAGAAAGAATGAGAAAAAGAAAATATAAATTTTACCTCTCTGTTATTCCAATGACATTGATTGTGATGTTGGTGATGATTGTACATAAGCGATAGATTTTGTTGCTTGAGATTATTTTGCAGTCCTGAGAAACAAAAGTTTGAAAAATTGTTTAACTCTGATTCTTTGTTTATAAAAATATGAGTAACAAGCTTGTAGGCTCTAATCTATTTAGAAAGTCTTTTTTATGGAAAAAAATCTTCAACTTATTAATTAATTCATTTCAGTTTTTCATGCCTGTTATTATTTGTTGTTCTGATTTTCAAATTTCAAACTAGAAAACAGTTTTTGCAGTTTTAGATAGGAAACAATGTAAAACTTTCTGTAATTTTTTAATGCTTATGGTTATTTTTAATTTTATTCGTTTTAAACAATACAATAAATATGTTCAATGAAAAAAATTATTACCATCCACAATGTTTGGTGAGGAAATTTGTGGGCTTTGATGAAAGTGCCATTCAGGGTGTCGACTTAAATTTAAATCATCGCGAATTTTATGGTTCAAATTTCGCGGTGTTTCCATCTGAAAGTAAAATATTTTTAAAAATTTCAACAACTCATGAAATTTCTAACTAAAATGTATAAAAAAAACTTTTACCAGTAAGCTTTGTGAAAATGAATCATCTCCAACATTTTGACTCGAATTCAATTCATTGCTGGGAAATAATCGCCTCCTAGACGAATAAATAATATTTATAGAGGACATTTTGAACTCGTTGGTTTGATTACAAAAAGTATTAAATTTTTTATGTTCAATGTACCCTGAAGAACTACATCCACTTGAAAGAAAATTGTTCCTAACTGACGTAGAACTTTGACCATACAACGGAGTGACAGGCAAACTTCGTGCTTCCGCCAAAGAATTCGAGCATAAAATTTTTGGCGATTCCACGACTTCAGACTCGCTCGTAGTGTGCTTTCTCCCAGAAGAGCCTAAAATAAAAAAAAATATGTACAAACATTTTTCTAATTACAGAATAATAATTTAAAAAAAATTGACTTTGTTGTCAGATTATTTAAAAGAAAATTTTGTTTACCTTGATTGTCTTCGCAATTACTTTCTTTATCTTCGATGAACTCAACACTTATTTTTGAACTAAATACATACTCTCCGTGCATTCGTTTTTGCGCTCTAAAAAACGATAAAAGTACCATTACAAACAATAATAGATTCAAAATGTTCAACAAAATTGTAAACATATTAAAAATTAAAAATTAACAAAATATACCTATCAGCTAATTCTTTAGAAGTAAATCTGATGATTGCTTTTTCAGATTGAATGTCCACCACTTTACCACCACAATTATTTGATATTTGTTTCAATCTACGTTTTATTCCTACATTATCTTTGTCTTGTGGAAGATGGCGAATCAGAAGATCATACGATTCGGAACTCTGAAAAAATTGTGTAAGAAAAAAAAAATACATCGAAGTTCATTTTTAATTTTATTTTAATCTAAACCCTGTATTTCTGGGCTCAGTTTAAATATTAGGATAAAATAGGCAAAATTAAAGGATACCTTGCCAAGAGTTCTCGATGGCAGCGAATCCGTAAGTTGTATAAAGTCATAGTGTTCGTTGGCACAAACAATAAGCGCTTCAGAAGTGTTTGCTTTGTGCAAAAGAATCACATGAATTTTCTTTCTGTATCTCAGATCATTTAAATCTGCAGCAAAATTGATGTCTCCTGATATTAAAATCACAGCAGCTGGACTTCCATGAATATCGGCGAAACGCCTTATGGATTGTCGAAGTTTCTCATCTGCTGCATTTTTGCACGTTGCAGAAACATGTATTAAATTCACCTAATAAAATTATGAACAATAATGTTAATAATTTTTTATATTTGAAAGGATTTCTAAAAACATACAAATTCTACAAAGTGTTATAACATTTCCTTAATTTAACCAAAATTTCATTTTTGGAAATACTATTAAACTATTTTCAAGAGTTAGAGTTTTTTTTTATAATAAACAAATTGTCAACCTGTGCATCGTTTAACTCCTGTACGATTTGTTTGTTCTCTTTTTGCACATCACAAACTACAATAAACTCTGCTTCTTTGTATCCATGAAAAAATTTTTCCCGTATTACTTGTGTAACTCCTACAGCTGAACGACCTTTTGGCACCTGATACAGAAAATGAAAAAATGTTTAACATTTGTACAATGAATAGTTTAAAATTTTATGAATTAATAGTTACTTGGCAATTTTCAATGTCCCAAAAAACACCGATAGGTGGCAAATATTTGACTTTGTTATTTGAATCCTCAACAGTTTGTCGGTTGAAAAATTCATAATTGCAATATTCTTTTTGTGTGCTTGAATTTGAAGATTTGCAGTCACTATCTACATCACTTTCTAGCGAGTTAGATTTTTTGGAACTTTTTTGAGCACTCGCAGAATTACTGGGATTCCAATTTCTGAGGAGTTCTAAGATTCTGGGATTCACTTCGGTGGTTTCTTCAACTTTATCATCTTCACTATTTTGAGAATTTATCGGATCCATTTTTTTTTAAATTCAAAAATCATTCGGCGCTGTAAAGGAAATCTGAACAAAAATGCCTTTATTAGTAAGTAAACTAAAATAATGATCTCGAAAATTTTTTTTAAGTAAGTTTTCAAGTGAAAATTATTCAACTTGGTGGTTTACATACTATTAATTAACCATGTTCTAAATAACTTTTAATAAGGAAAATCTTGAAGATCTGAAAAATTTCGCAGTCTATGAATTGAAGTTTCTTTTTTTGATCAGGCACTTATATTTATAATATTATATTGTTATGGTGAGTATCATATGGTCTTTTAATTTATATTACATAATTTTAATTGGACATACACTTAATAACTTCTGATCAGTGAAAAATCGACTAAGGTAAATGTGCCAGTTTATACAAATACTGAATATTACATATAATAACTTAATCTTAAAAAATAATACATCAAAATCAGTTGAATCTCATTTTAGGATGAATTTAGTACATTTTTGATATAAGTTTTATAGTATTCTAATTACGAATTTGTATCTTTTCATGCTAAATAATTTCATTTGCTAAAGCTTTTTCTTTCACTTCAACTTTTTTTTCATACATATGTTTGACAAATATGATAAGAAAAGATGATTTAAACTGTACTATTCGAAGTATCGTGATGATCGTGACTGATTGTACCAGTTTGTACGAGGGATAAATGGTGCGATATCATTTTTTTCTCAGTTAAGAAAGAACTTACTTCAAGATAGAAAAATCGAAATTGTGTAAAAAAATATATTTTCCAAATAAATCGTTCCTAAATAATTTTCCTGTATAGGCCCTTAATTTTACATTGTATTTTCATGTAAGAATTTTTCAAAACATGTAAAAAATTTCGAACAATAATTAATCGCCTAACAACCACACTCAGAAAAAATTGAAAATTAAAGAAGCCGTTTTTTTTCTAAAAATTTTCAGCTTTTCAATTATTGAATTAATTATAGTTGTTAGTGTCAATCCGTTGATTAAATTTGATGCAAAAAAGTTTCAACTATGCGCTAGTTACAATCTTTTTTTGATTACTATAAAAATACTTTTGCATACAAAAAACACTGCGCAAATCCTTACATTCATACAAATTTTAGAAATCACACAGTCTACAAATTTTTTAAACATTTTTATTCAAAATGAATCACCACTATTTACAATATTATTTTGTTTATGATTTTATTACATTGAAATGTTAAAAAATTAATATATGGAAAAAATATCTTTTACTTTAAATTACATACATTTATATAATTTCAGTTATTTATGCATTTCACAACTTTTTATCAGTAAAATCACAAAAATGTTGCAATTTGAAGTTTATCAAGTGTACATACACAAACATTTTGAAAGCCAATATATTGGTCAGTATCATTAAAAATAACCTAACTTTTTGTTTTCAGCTTCTACAAAAGTCTGTTTCAGATTCTGCCGAAAATGCCTAAAAAATGCTCGAATCATGAGTTTGAATGTTAAATTCAACGACACACCAGAGACAACGCATTAAAAAAACATTGATCCAAGCTATTTTTCTCTTCAGAAAATTCGAACGCAATAAGCAAAAACATTGTTCTCGAGTATTTGCAAACAAGTCGTTGAAGGAAAATTCGCTGTAAAATTTTTTAAAACTTACCAATAAAAAACAGCAGGAGTGAAAATTTTTTGTGGCGTAGCGAAAAAAATACACAGGGAAAATCCTACTTCAGGGTTCTTCATAAACAAAAACGATCGTTTTTTGTAAACCTTATGTATACAACTCGTTTTTTTTTTTTTGTTGGGAATGAAGAACGATAATTGCGTTTGTTTCGATTAAATAGATAACGTGTTTTCTTGTTTTTCACTATCACTTTGAACCAAAAATTTAATAAATAATATAGTGGACACGTTCTTTTTGTATTACGTTTTCTCTTGTTTTCTCAAGTTCACTTCACTCACTACCACTCACGTTTTTTCGTGTTTGTTCGTTTTCTCTCATTTTTCTCTGACGGAAGTTTTGGCAAGTTTCTATATATATATATAAGGTGTACACGCGCCAATAAATGCACACACACCAACCATACATATATATATATATATATAATTATACAATAGGTACCTGACAGTAATTGAATACCTGTATATATGTAGTCCCCAGAGAATTCAATTCCATTTCTCAATAAAACACAATTAAATTTTTATTTAGTTCAATTCAATTTATAAAACAGGTTTCAACAGGTATATTCTTCTATTTTGTATACAACTTCAATGTATAGTATATTACTTTATATTCATATTTTAAACTAATTTATATTAAAATTCTAATATACACATTTTCAAATATATTTACATAAAAGGATTTTCAGATTCAGATTCTATGGGCAGTATTTTATTTTTATTTCTTGAATTTTTCAAATATTCATTAAAACTTTAGAAATTAAAAGATATTTTTTCTAAAAGCCTGGAAAACGAAAAAATCTTTCAAAACAAATTTTCAATGCATATATATTTTTGAAAATTTAGTTCCTTGACATTATTTCATTACATCTCAATTCAATCTTTTACAGAAAAATTTGGATACTTCCAAAACTATGTAAAATTCATTTCCTGGGAATTCTCATTCATAAATCATTCATGATCTAAACATGCGCACAAGAAATAAATTTCCATCAATACGAAAACTTAAAATTTATTCTAGATACCTATTCATTACAAAAATACTTCAAAAACATTTCTCCACACAATCTTGAAAAAATTCTGTCTCACTGTAAATCACATGGTCGAACTCTTCAAAATGAAATTTTTTTTTCACATAAACCTGATTTACTTTTCAACGCTAACACACTTATCTAAATGCTCGTTCATGACATTCTCTTCAAAAAACTCCATACAAGCCGGACAAGGATATTTTCCCTGATTCTTATCTTTCGGATTCGCAGCTGTTTCCCCGATCTCAAAACTATCTTCCCAAGGCAACTCGCCAATACAAATTTCCAAATGTTCATTGAGATTAGAGTCCTTATCAATCACTTTATCACAAATCAAACATTTCTGACCAGCTTTCATTTTTCCATCGTTGGAAGTCCCAGCACTCGTATCTTTTTCTGAAGAACATCCCGGAATCAGACAAACATCCAAATGCGAGTTCAACAATTCTGACTCGATTTTCAAGCTACAGGCAGGACATTTCACGAAATCTTTTTTTCTTGTAGCTTTGGAATTCAAACAATCGTCTAAATGTTTGTTAACGTCTTCATTTTCCAAGAGAGCATGACAAACTGGGCAATTAACTTTTGAAATTATCAATCCAGAATTTACTGGTGTAGAAGAAGACGATCCAAAATATTTGTCCAAATTTCCATTGACCTTTGGAGAAACATTCGTTGGTTTTTTCGGGGTTGTGAATTTGTTCAAAAGATTGCTTATCCCGGAATAATTCTTGCCTCCTAAAACTCCGGAACCGTAAAATTTTCCAGTCGATGCTTTTTCGTTGTTTGTGTTGGAGAAACCGTGAACGTTATTGCTGGTTGTGCCAATTTTTTTCATTGAATTTGAAGACGAGCTTGGATCTAAAGTTTTTGTGGGTTTTGGAGAGTCGGAAGTAAGGTCGATGCAAATGTCTGGAGTTTTTTGTTTTTTTGCGGGTTCGGGAGAATCCGTGCCTGTTTTTTTTACCCAATTGTCGATGCTCTTTTGTGTTGATGGGTCAGGCAGTTTTCTTTTTGTGGGTTTCACAGGTTTTTCAGGTTCTGAGACTTTGATGAAAACTCCGCCGCAGGTTAATTGATGCTCGGGAAACCAAGAGTCGTACTTGCTTGGGGCCCGGTTTGAGGCCCTGCGAACTATCCCAAAATACGGTGGTTTTTTTTGACATGGACCATTGCAACGCCAAATGTGTTGTTGGTAAGAGCGAACTTCATCGTGGAAACTGTGGTAGATCTGGAAAAGGACAAAAAAATTTTAGAAATAGAATTGTTAAAAAAATACCAAAACGAATGAATGTATCTTTCAGAATCCTAAAAGATTTTTCTTCAGAAAAAAAATCGAATCAATTGTATATAAAAACGAAAATCATATTTTTTTACGGTTATATTAGTCCCAGCTTCCTGATTTATTCTTCTCATATGTTTTTGAAATTCTGGCCCATGTCCATCCCGGTCTCTGTTATTTTTTGTCAAAAATAAATATCCATGAATCATCTCATGCTGAAAAATAAAAAAAATGATATGATGAAAGTGAAAAAGCATATGCATTGTTTTTTAATAACTTTTTTTTACCAGCAATGTTTCCACTAGATCTTTCCGAGGTCGCAACTTCAGCAACGGTGCACTCAGAGAAATAATGCAATCTCTACTTCTAGGATGAAACGAGCATATACCAGCGCAGCTGAAAATAGAAAATAACTATATTATTATTTGTGACATTTGGTACAGTTAAAATAAAAAATTACAGAATTTTGAATATTCTAAATAGTTTGGTATGAATGCTAATTCATAGTTTCGAAAAAAAATAGTTATAACATTTAAAATGTAAGGTTTAGATAACTTTATTTTTCATTATAAAAATTTCTATATCGAAATTGAATTCCACTTTGATTCATAGTATACACAAAAAAATTAGATAATTATAGAAAAGTACCTGGTCATTCGATTGCTCCATTTGACTTCAACACTGACCAATTTGTTTTCAAAATATTTTGCATTGAATTGCATGAACAAGGTGAAAATATTAGGAGTTGGATCCAAAACCTCTAATGTTTGGTCCACCAGTGTTTTTGGTTTATAGTTGCTTTTTTCATTCTGCAAGTCATAATGAAATTAATATTTTTCATTTCATAACGAAAGAAATTGTTCATGTAGTAATACGATATATAATTATTATGATGAACATATAATAATATTAAATGTTTAAAACAATGTTGAAGATGATGTTGAATTAGATAGTGAAAAATTCTAAATTTTTTGAAACTGATTTTGATATAGAAAAATTTTTTTCAATCTACAATTGAGGATTACATTTCGAAAATAAATTTTGAAAAATAAAAACTGGAAATAATTCCATAATTATCAGATTCCTATAAATTTTCATCTATGATAAAAAATGGTGAAAATGTGAAATTTCTTACGAATAAGATGGAAAAAGAATTTCTTCTTATTCATAAAATTTCTGAACGTTATAAAAGCATGTTTGAAACGGTTAAGGATTTCTTCAAATATAATATATAATTTACATCATAAGTGTGTAATCTTAAATAATAAAACAATGCCAAAAATGCTAGATTCTATGGTGAAAAATTTTAAATTTATTGAAACTGGTTTCATAATAGAAAAAATTTTTCAATCAAAAGGTAAGGATTATCCAAAAAATAAATTAAAAAAAAAAAAAAAAAAAAAAAAACGACATTATTTTGTAATTACCAGATTATTATAATTTTTCTCTTATAGTAGAGTAAAATTAAAAAATGAACAATTTCTTTTTGATCTTTATGAGAGAAAAAAAAAGATTTATTTTCATTCATTAATATTCTGGGTATTGTAATACATAAAAAATATGAAGTTTTTGATGAAAAAAAAAAAAAATAATTTTCAATTCATGAAACTTGAGTTTGAAATTTGAGTTTCTTAAAATTTTTACAAAAATCTAAAAAAGGTTTTCCAAGCAAAAAATCGAATACTCAAAGATGACTTGAAAAAATGTTCAACTCGTTTGTAATTGCAGCTTTCTTTTTTTCATTGAATTTATATGAAAAAATGAAAAAAAATTTTGTTCCTTAAATAATAAATAATCTTACAATTACAACCTTCCAATTTGAAAAGAATCATTTATAAAGAAATAAACAAATTACTTCATAAAAGTTTGTTGTAGGTTGGATATTTTTCTTCGCTATCTATATTTTTGTAAAAATTACTATTTAATGTATTTTACATCAGTTTTATACGCTAATTTTAAGACAACAGTATTATACTTCTCACTGTTAGGCATTGTAATTATTGTGGAACAGTTTCGACTATTGAACTTTTTTTTATCGGAATTCTTTATTTATTTTACTATATTTATGGCAACTATTGGCATATTTATTCAAGTTTTGTTATAAATATAGAAAAATATGAAACAAATTTCATCAAAAAGTGAAATATTTGAGACAGAACCACAATTGAAAAATTTTATAGTAAAAAGTACAATATTTTTTCTCAGGGTACGTTCATGTATAATTTTGAAAGGAACTTAATTGGAAATACAAGAAATCTAAAATTTTTATCATTATCGCCGATGGATTAATTCCTAGACATGAGTATAAAGTTTTTGTTTTCAATTTGTTGTTGATGACAACATACAGAGTGTCCTAAAGTCAGTATATCATCCAAAAATCATCAATTCCTCATAAAATTCTAGAACACTTTTTCCTTTGCAATTTTTGAAAACTCACAACACTTGAACAGTTATTAATAATGCAATTTCATCTACTAACTTTTGGAGAGACGAGGCTTTTCATAGAATAGACTCCTCCTCTTTCTTATCTTACTCTCATAGGAATACTGGGATCACTAAGGTGTGTATAATGGAATGTTGGTTAATGAATTCTCTTATCACTATTAAAAAAAAATTAGAAAATACTGTATTGTAAATGTGACAATTGGACATAAGACTATTATAACTAACACAAAGGTGAATCAGAGTAAAAATTGTTTTTCAAGATAAGAGACATCATTATTCTACATTCCGTCACACACTTCAATTACCCCCACTTTTCCATTAGAGTAAGCTTAGAAAGAGAAGGGGCTTCAATCAAAAGCTTCGCCTTTCCGAATGGTAAGTAGACAAAACTGAATGATTCATAACTCTTCAAATTTTGAGAATTTTCAAAAATTGTAAAGGAAAAAGTGTCTCAGAATTTGATGAAGCTCAATGGTTTTCTAATGATTCACCGACTTTGGACACCATGCATATTGTTCAGCAAACGCAGTAGTACAGTGACACTCGTGAGTTTTTCTGAAAAAATAGATATTGGTGATTTTCACCTGGAATTGCTGGAAATCGTTAGGTCAGTTACGTTAACTCACAATTTTTATCAAATTTCGGGTCATGAGAAACAAAAATTATTTGTTTTCATTTATTAATATTCTAGGTATTATAAAACATAAATAATGTGAAATTCTTGATGAAAAAAAGAATATTAATTTTCAATTCATAAAACTTGAATTATTATTAAAATTTATTTCAAAATCCAAAAAAGTTTTGCAATAAAAAAATCGAATTAATTTATTGCATAATACGAAATTTTCTGTTTCATAAATTTGTCTGCATAATTATGCAAGAGCATTGAAAAGTTGTTTACAAACACATAACCTCCAAAACCTATTTCAAACACAAGATTTTTTCTATATAAATGAAATTTACATCTTTAAATCTTTGGAACACTGATTTTATGGCTCATTTCATAAAAAGTACCTCGTTTCTAAAAACGGCATTTTCCGTAAGTCCCAAAATAATATCTTCTTGTTCACTCAAATGACGTGCTAATTCCGAGTCAGCGAAAGTTTGGTTTTCTTGTTTTTCAATTTTTCGCGCGAGTTCCCTGTCCGCCCAATGCAACAAAGATTTGTTCGAACCTGACATTGTAAAATAATGTTCACTTCTCAAGGTTTAAACAATTTATTGCTTGTTTAATTCGAAACAATTAAATCGAATTAAACCGTTATATACATATTTACTATGTATCAGGGGGTACTCACTTCCATTTGACTCCACTGTTACCAAAAACACCGCAGCCAACCTACGTTAGTTACTGTGCACGGGAGTAGGATTATGAATGGCCGGTGCTCGGTCGGAGTTGGGGTCGCGGGAGGACGATGTACGTGAGGAGAAAAAGACATGATGAGAAATGAGCGAGAAAGAGCATAACATTCAGGGTATATCTATATATCTTATTTTTACGCGCGTGCTAACACTTTCAAACGTCTGTCCGTGTCTACAGCTACACGCTCACGAAACTCGTCTTGATTTTGGCAGTAGTAAGAATCCCTGCTATTATGTACAGTGTGTCCCGGCGTCAAGGCGAATGGCTGAGTTAAGTTGGTAGCACTGATCTATGCTTTTCTCATGAACAGTACTACTTACGCTAACTCACTAACTCAAATGTTCACTTTGATCGCGGGACACACGGTACAGTATCACGTATATACTACACAGTAGTGCAGAGTAGTTTTTAAGTAGCAGAAAGTAGAGTTCTGTCTTTATCTAGCATCAAGCGGAAACATGATTTTTTGTCTTTGTTGCAAGTACTCGTAGTATATAGTAGAATACAACAATATGTATATAATATTCAGAGTACTGTATGATCATATATATTACAGTTCGACAGCTAAAGTTGCTCTCCATTGAGGCACATTGAGGTGTCTGCCCCCTGGCTTTAACTGTTTACAGTTACACGTTACACAAGAAGAGAAATTTAAGTTCGACTGCAAAAAGTGAAAAGTTCCTCAAAATCATCGAAATTTCGGGAGAAAATAATCATGTCCACAAAATCTGCGATAGATTTGAGAGGCGAGCTTGCAGAACTCGTAAAACGCAAAGCAGAAATAGCTGTACGTGAGAATGACAAATGCAATGCTTTTACTGTTATTTGTTTACATTTTCATTGTCAAAAAAATTATTTTTCATACGTTTTAGATTGTCTCGTTCTTCAAATAAAACTTAATAAATCAACTATTACAATGAAACCAATATCTTAATGAATAACATTGAAAAAAGTTTGTCTATTTTTTGAGCAAAGGCGCCGCAATGAAATTTTATATGGAGGGGCAAATCTGAATGTCAAATGGCTCAATGTATGTTTATTTCAATGTGCCAATAAATACTTATCCTAGCATAATATTCGTATTAGTTTATTACACTGTGCGACAAAATTTTACCTTAGTAATTCGGAGTTGCTCTCATTATGATAATTCGATTGTATATGATCCCAAAAATATCACTTTCACATTATTTTGTAAAGTTGGTTCTTGTTTGTGAGATATTTATTGTTTTAGTTTATCATTTTTGAGTCTCGTATTTTCCATAATGGTGATCTGATTTTCTTGACGTCAAATAGGTGTACTGTTGTTTTTGAATCATGAAAATCTGATCACTATCATGGAAAATACGAGACTCAAAAATTATAAACTAAAACAATAAATATCTCACAAACAAGAGCCAACTTTGCAAAATACTGTGAAAGTGGTGTTTTTGGGATCATATACGATCAATTTATCATAATGAGAGCAGCTCCGAATTACTAAGGTTAAATTTCGTCGCACAGTGTAATTAATAAGTTGATATTCATAAATAAAATAATTCATTAAATAGATATTGAATTGAATAGTTTTGTATTATTATTATTTTTTTTATTGCACATAGTTATATATGTTACTACTTGCATATAAAAATATATTTAGTAGTAAATTGAAAAAAATAAATATAAAATAGAATACATTAAAACATAACTTTACATATAGAATCAAACGGTACCTTCTTTCTATACTCTCCCAGCAATAATTTTTTCAGTATGTATATCATTTAAAGGATAATCTCATATCTGCAAGAAATTCTTACATATTGATTTCTCGAATTCTTAGTATTCAAGATTCTATAGATTTTTAGTATCTTCATAAATTATTGAAAGAATTAGATCTGCACATATTTGAGATATTTCATGCTCTGGTTTCAATTTTTCAGGATTTCATGGTGAACTAGTATTTTTAAAATTTATTGTACCTTATACTATTTATAAAATTTGTAAGGTTTTTCTAGTTTTTTTAATATATTTCTAGCATTTTTGTTATTTTTCATTAAGGGTTTCAGTGTTCGATGATCTAGAATTCAAAAATAATAACTTTCCAGTATTTTGAAAAATTTTCCAGAAAACAGTATTTCCAAAAATAACTGGTATTGCATAGATTTCCTCTATGTACTTTTAGTATTTATATTTTATCAGGATTTTTACAGTTCGAATGAATTCCCACCATTTTTATTAATTCTTGTATAGATATCTAGATTTTGATGCTTTAGGATTCAATGTTTTATAACTATCTAGTAATTAGTAATTTTATAGTTATCTTCTGATGTATCTACTGTGTTTTTAGTATATTATTGATTCAAGCATTTTTAGCATTTCTTGTATTTTTTAATACTACTAAAATTCAGTAGGATTTACTGGGTTTTTTTATAGATATCTTGTATTTAAAAAAATTACAACATAGATTTCTAGAATTTGAAACTGTAGAATTTAAAATTTTATAGATTCTTAGTAGTTCAATAAATTTTTCAGAAAGCAGTATCTTCATGGATTTCGAGTATTTCACATATTTGTAAAACATTTGGTAAATTTTGTATTTTTTCAATATTCATTCATTTTATTGAATTTTTCGGTATTCTTCTGGATATTTATGTAAATTTTCAGTGTTAGATAATTTAGAAGTAAAAGTTTTATAGATTTTGATTATTTCTATTTTCCGTACATTTTTGTGAACATTTTTTCTATATAGAATTTCAGTTTCTCAAAGATTGTATTATTTTAAGTCTTTTCCTTATTTTACAGCATCTATTTAATTTCGTAGTATTTTCAAGTATTATTCTGGAATACAAGTATTTTTAGTATTTTTCATATTTTTCAGCATTCTTCAAATTTAGGTGGATTTTCTAGATTCTTTATAGACATCTAGTATTTTTTTAAATTCCATTATAGGTTTTTAAAATTTGATACTCTAGAATAAACAATTTCATAGATGTCTATACATCTATGAAATACCTATGTATAGTATCCCAATAAAATTCTCAGAAAGCTGTATCTTCATAGATTTCAAGTATTCCGCAGATTCCTAAAATTTGTAGGTTTTTGAATTTGTATTTTTTCAATAATCATACATTTTACTGAATTTCCTAGAATTTTGATGGAACCTTATATAGAATTTTAGAATTTAATGCTATAAAATTAAAAGTTTAACAAATTTTCATTATTTTCATAAATTTGTAAAAAAAAAAAAATTTTATATTATGATTCAGTATTTTCCTAGTGTACTAGTATTTATCATATTTTTGAGTATTATTCAAATATAAGATTTTCTTGCTTCTCTATGGATATGTGCTATGTTCAAAAATTCCAATGTCTAGAATTTCAATGTTTATAATTTGATACTCTTATTTTACAATATTCTTCCATATTTCTAATAGTTTTATAGATTGCTATCTAAATTTAAAAAATTTAATGTTCTAAATTTCAATATATCACAGATTCTTAGTATTTAAAACGATTTTACACATTTTTTTTTTTGTAGATTTCTAATGTATCGAACAGTTCTTGTTATTTCAGAATTTTTCATATTTTTCGTAAATTATAAAATTAGAATAATTACTTATTATTTTCGTGGATTCCTTATTAAATTTTTATAACAAGATTCTCTAGGATAAATAAATGGATTATTGATAAAATTTTATCTTCATACAGTTCAAGTATTTATGAATTTCTTGTTCTTTATTTCTGTACATTTTTGAGCACTATAAAATTTCGTATGATTTTCTACTTTTTTCGTTAAATCCAATGTTTTGATTTCTAGAACTTGATACCCACAATATAGGGATAAAATAATATATTGCCCCCCTCTCTTCGAAATTTGTAGGGGGTGGGTGATCTCAACCCTCTCCCCCCTCCTGTTACGACGTCTCTATTTTGGAAGCTTTTTTTGGGTTTAACCCTTTTGAAAGAGTGACTTATTAAGGACTATAATGTGAGATATATGCAAAGAAATGATCCATATGCAAGTACATCAAGATCCAGATTTTTTTTTTTAATAAACTTGTATATTAACAATTTCGCGGGATTTCACTGATTAACTTTCTCATTTTGGATTTATTTGAATGTCTATATCACATCTATTACCTTTAAATTCTGTAGGACACATTGGCAAATTTAGAACGCCAAATTTATGCGTTCGAGGGGACTTACTTAGAAGACACTCAATTATATGGCAACATCATTCGAGGTTGGGACCGATATTTATCAACCACCAACAAGAACGCGAATTGCAAAACTGACAAAAGGAATCGAAAATTCAAAGAAGCTGAAAGACTTTTTTCAAAATCATCCATAACGTCTATGGCGGTAAAAATTTTTATTTCTAGAAACTTTTATTTTTATTTAATCCAATATAAGATTCAGAGATAATTTTATGTGTGATAAATGATTTATATCTATGCATTTTATTTAACATTATTAATTGAATGTTGTTGCTATCTTTCAAGACAATTGACTTTTACTATTATATTGATTTGTACAATGAAATTCACCTACCCAGTAAACATTCGTGATTATTCGTGATCATGATGTCATGATGACATCCCAGTGTTTCGTCATATGTATGTCATGAGTGACATCATGATTACATACATGTGCAGAAATACTGGGACGTCATCAAGACATCATGATCACGAATAATCACGAATGTTTACTGGGTAGGCTTGAAAGTGTGAAAATTTTTTATTGAGTTTTAAATATTTAATGTTTGGAACCAATTGTAACAAGGTGCATAATTTCTTGTAATGACTATGATCCAAACTTCCTATACTTTAAATACTTTTTTTCTGTTTTCAGGCGGTAAGCGGAATGATGGAAAACACCCAGGAAAAAAGTAAGGACTACAACGGATATTCATAACGTTGTTACAATGCAGTCCTATCACAATTTTCTATTTTTCGTCTTTTTACAAAGCATCGTAGACTTTTATACAAACCTCAATCAAGCAATATTGAAATGCAAGTGCTGAAACTCACCTCACCTTGCACTTCAAAATCGTGTTGCAATCTTCGTGTTACTATTTTTCTGGCTTTCGCATCTTTCCTGACTTTTACTCGATCCAGTTACACACGATTTATTTTTATATACTTTTTATCGGCGTAATTTATGTTTCACCCTAGACTCCCCCTTATTTTTTATTTTCCTAAAACCTCGGAGCTTTTTGTAACCACGTCATTCAAATAAAAAGCACTTGCCGTTTTATCCAAAATTTCTTTTATTTCGATCCACGACCTTTCCTCGTTATTTTCCGCTTCTTTTCTCCGGGGAGAAGATTTTGTTGGTAGAAAAACGTTTCGTTGGACGAAACTTGTTCTCTGAGCGCGTGAAAAATAATTTTTCAGTTGAACGGTACAGCGAATCCGAGTCCCAGATTGGTAACAGCGGAAGTGAAGATAACTCGAATTTCGGAAATTTGAGCAACGCCGGGAAAGAAATGAGTGGGAAAAATCACACATCGAGTGGAATTTCTCATAATGGGAGTTTGGCGAATGATGACAACGAGGGCCAGAGCGCGAATGGTCTGGTGTCCAATGGCAACTTCGAGCACGGTCAGAGCACCACCAAGGAAAACTTTGGAAACAAGGATTCCAGCAAAAGCAGGACCAGCAGCAGCAAAAAAAGTGGCAACAAAAGGTCCAGGAATAGATAGTCCCGTGGTTAGGATTTTCATACTAATTAGGATCCTTATCAGAACCTTATAAGGAAATTTCAAAACTTATATGTATATAAGAATCTGATTTATTATAAGACTGCCTTATAAGGATTCTGATTTGTTATAAGATTTTTACAAGGTCTCCTTATAACATTATAAAATCCTTGAAAGAAAATTCTGATTCTTATAAGGTTCTCATAAGGATCACAGTAGGCAGGTTTTTTTTGATTTTGTAAAATTTCCTTTCAGAGAGCTTTAAAAGCTTACTGAAAAGAATTTTTTTAAGTGGAATGGAAAATCTTGGGAGTGGGTTTTTTAAAAAATGTATTGCAGGATTTGTTTATCAGTAATTTCGAGATTTTTTTTTTAATGCTTATTCAGGGAACTGCAGGACAAAAAACCCTTTGAAAAGCGTATAAAATCAACAGTTGGCTGGTTTTTTGGTTCATGGTAGAAATTCAAATTTTCATACTGTAATTTTGATACGATATTTTGAATTACTGAAAGTAAAAATTTATTTTCAGTGAGGAATGTGGAATTCGTACACTATAAAGTTATTTATTTGAATTCTCATGTTTCGAAACTTTAATACTTTCCTACACTCGAAGTGTTGGTTTTTTTGAATCCTAGAAATGTTCGAATTGATAATTTCTTGAATTACCAGTCAGTATTTTAAGTTAATTTGAGTTCCCAATTTAATTTAAGTATCAATTTTTTGAAAAATGGAAAGAACTCGAATGTTTATTAAATATGTACATGTTGAAATAGCTGTAAGAAAACACCGATTTTTAGATGTTTTTCTAATTTTCTAGATCGCAATTATCCATAACGTTTTTTCTCATGAATCAACTCACTTAAGAATCAATCCTTTTCTACTGTAAGCACTGTGATTAATTTTGTATATTTTGAAATAAATTTAGGGAGTAAGGAGCAATATTGTGTTGTTTTTATTTTTTATAATATTTTGGGGTGGTTATCAAGTTTTCATAGATGTTGAATATTTGAAAATTTCGCGCGTTTTAGCAGACGAAATAACGATCTTGCGAAATTTGATTCAAGCTGAATTTTCAATTAATGGACACTTTTATTCTTGATGAAGTCATAATTTCATATTTTAAAAAGAAAATATAACTATTAACTGTAATAAAAAATATAATTTTTAACAATACAGCATATGAAAGTGTATTTAATGGTCCTAAAAACAAAGTTAAAAAATGGTGGTTCAGTTTAATTGTTCAAAGAAATTATATACGAATAATTTATGTGCTGATTGTATTGCGCTCATTAAAAATTTCATTTATAATTCAACCTAAAAATTATTAACAAAAAAGAATTCTTTCCTATCCTAAATTTGGCCTTTTTTTCAAAGTTAATGGCATTTCTCAGTGTCCCATACTTCATAGCATATTTTTCAAATTAAATTTTGTGCGATTTTACACAATACACATTTCCCTAATTTTTCATACAATGGTCGAATCATTGTGACGTCCCCTTAAATCCACTTGAGCCTGAAAATAACCTATGACATCATCACACATTTGCACTGCGCTACTACCACGCACACAATCAAACACAATCGAACACAATTACTGGTATTCCCCAGCGCTGAGTCATCGGTGCCAATTCTCGGAAACCGTTTTTTTTCCGCCATTGCGAATATTACACACCCTGTAAACACTTGTAAACAGGGCTTAAAAACGATGCAAAACGATGTGAACGCGTCCAAAATTCGCGATGCCGAGATAACAGCATTGTTGACGTTGTATTGCGTTGTATTGTGAAAGTTCGAGTGCCTTAAAAGTGGGCGAAAATCTTGCACGCTCGGGAACGGTCGTAAATTTGAGTGAATAACCGCGCGATTTCGGGAGAAAAAGGATCGTTTTTGCGGGGAAAAACATGAAATTGGAATCAGTGGATTTTGCTTACGACAGTTGCAGCGTTTCCAGTGACAGTGGGAATTCGCAAGGATCCAGAATCGGCCATGATCCGCTGCCAACTTTCGTGGTTTCGGGAACGACTTTTCACAATGTGAGTAAAAACATTTTTTTTTGAGGGGATGGTTTTTGGAATTTGGCAATTTCGGTGGTGTACTTTGAGGCGGAAATTTGGGTCGCGAAAGGGGTGTGGGAACGTGTACAAAAACGTGACAGGTGTGACAGCAGGTGACAGGTCGTGGAATAGTCCAACTGTCACTTAAAGTTGTCGCATGTGTAGATTTTTCTACATTGTAGGAAATCGTAATAGATCAATGAAGAAAAATATGTAATTTGTAAAATAATAACAATTAATGTCATAATATTGGAGTTTATAATAATAAAATATATATTTATAATGAGTATATTATTATTATTATTACATTTTAATTCATAATGATGAAATATATAATATTATATTAGAAAACCAATACATAATACACATAATTTTTGTAACAACAATATTAATAAAAATATGATGTATTCAATATAACAATACTCATTAAATATGAATATATTTATAATAATATGATTCAAAGTAAAAATTATAGTACATTAAAAATTTTTAACATACTGTTTTTATGTAAACTATTAAAATTGTTTTACAATCATTTTTTCCAGTTGTTGAAATGTACAAAATTTACAAGTTTTATTATATGTTTTATAATTAGTCGTTATTCGCAAAAAAAACAGTATTTTTGATCAAAATATGATTTTAGTAAGTAAATAATTTTTTTTTTTTTTTTAATGATTTTATTGAGAGTTTTTTACAATAATATTCTCCAGTAATTAGTACATAATAGTACGTTACATTCCATGGGCACTATATTTTTATTTCCAAGGAGCGTACCGTATTTTATACACCAAGAGGAAATAAACAAATTTTCCCTGCAAAAGCACGGAAATAAAGGTCAGTTTATTTCCCTGAGGTGTAAAAACAATTGATTGGTTTTAATGTTTGCAAAAATATAATATATTTTATAAATTTAGTAATTTCTTCCAAATTCTCTTTGTAATAATTTTTTCCAGTTTTAAGCCTGTAAAAAAACTGATTAGTTTTTTTTATTTGCAAAAAATCAATATTTTTGATCAATCTGTCAATTAAGGATTTTTTCACAATCATTTTTGCCAGTAATTGGTATGAACAAAAATTGGTTGGTTTTATATACATACATGGTTTTATATGGTTTATTATATATGGTTCAATCCTATTTGCGAAAAAAAAAAAATATTTTTGATCAATCTAACATAAATTTATTGAGATAACTATTTTTACAATAATTTTCTCCAGTAATTAGTATGAAAAAAAAATTGATTAGTTTTCATACAAACAAAAAAAATATACCTTTGATCAATCGATTGGTTGATTTAGAATTTTTATTTACAATAATCTTTCCGGCAAATTAGCATGTACATTGTACATACATATAAAAATTTATTGGTTTCATCATAATTTGGTTTTATATGGTTTATTATATACAGTGTTATATGTACATGGTTATATAATTTGCAAAAAAACAATATTTTTGAATAATATAATAATTTACTACGAATTTTTTTCTCGTTATTAGTATGTTAAGAAATTGATTCATATTGTGTTCACGAAAAACAAAAACCGTATTTTTGATCGATCGATGAATTTATTAAGAATTTTTTTAGAATAATTTGTCCCAATGATTAGCATATACAAAAATTGATAGAGTTATTATCAATGGTTTTATCAATGCATGGTTCTTAGTTGCAAAAAAGCAATGCGTTCGATTTATCTATTAATTTATAACGAATTTTCTTCAAAATAATTTGTTCCACTAAATATGTAAAAATGGATTAGATTTATTATATGTACATACTGTACATACATGGTTCGACACACGATTATATGTATACAGCTTTCGAAAAAATAATATTTTCCAGGATTGAGCTCGTAAAAAATTGATTGACTTATTCACTCGCGAAAAAACGATTCGGATCAATCGATCAATCAATTAGTTGAATGTTATAACAAAAAAAATATTGTTTTTAAACCTATTTTCAGCGAAAACAGGGCAAATAAAATTATTATTGCTTTGTTGTTATAATGGGTTATTATTTTCGCTAATAAAAACATGTTGTAATTTTTTGTGATAGTTGATACTGCCTCAAAATAATGAGCGAAAATGATTGAATTATGTACAGAAGATTCAAAAAATTTGATTCAAAATAAAAATTACATTAAAAAGATATAAGTAAAATAATATTTCTTGAATTTTTCAGAAATTCAATCACATAACTTTAAATTTATTTAAAATTTATCTTATACCCTACAAATTATTATAATGTAAATAAATAATTTAATAATCCAATATACAGTTATATAATTATTAACATGTGTTCAAAATATGTTTGTTCAAATATTATAATCTGAATTAAATGATAGCACACTTTTAATTTTTAAATATGTAATATAATAATATTGTCAATCTTGGCTGTGACTATTTTAACGAAATTCACCAAACGATATTTACTTCACATTGTGTCTAATTATCCGGTTATCAAATTTTAAAAGTAATAATTGATATAATTTAAAATCACTATATTAAATAAAATTAGCTAATTACACTTTTCAAAGTTATTTGAGCAATTATAGGTAATATTGAAAATGCATTTGAATTAATTGTAGTATGTATAACTAAGTAAGAATATACAAATTCTATTATTAAAATAATAATCTAATATTCATTTTATATGATAAACGAATTTGCGTTCTATCAGTAAGAAAAATAATTCTTACAATGACAATCCAAACAATTTACAGCTTGTATTTCAAACATTTCAGTAACTGAATATAAAAGTTTCATTCTCGAAACTTGAAAAGCAAAGAAACATACAATATCCAAATTTTCGAAACTCGACCATTCTATTTTTTCAAAAATAAACTTACATGCAAAAAAATAAGATGATTCAGAATTCAAGGACTAATTCATAATGAATCGATATTTTTGATATATTTTTTTTGTTTTTTCTTTTATTGAAATCCACTTTTGTATGATCATTAATAATTCAAACTTTATATCGACATTCATGTATCAAAAAAAAATAAAAATAAAATAAATTTTGTATAGGAATCATGCAAGTTTTCCTTGATTGTGGTGGACAAAATTTTTGAGCCTGTTTGTACACTTCCGATCGTATAATATTTTGGTGCCGACGTTATGGGGTTTCTGCAGCGTTATGGTAGTTCGTGCCCCTGCAGAAAACTGAGGGGAATCCCCCGAGTAGTAAATAGTATTGATCTAGGGCTCGCACTCCAGCAAATGCCTCGAAAAATGGGAGCCCCGAATCGCACGCGCGGACACGCGAGCGGCGTGCTTGCTCGTTTCGCGGTCATTTAAATGAATATTGCACTTTCGCCCCCGCTCGCTCCACGTATTTTATCTATCCCTTTATTCCTTTCACGGGGCCACACCTTTCAGCTGTTCCCCAGATTACGGAGCACGTGTTCGAGACTCGTATTTCACCAATTTCGTTTAAGCTTTGTTTTTTCACTCACTGAGAAAAAAATCTTGTTCTTTCTGCCGTATATATTGTAAAGAATACAATACTATCGTACTTTTTACCATAATATTGCAATTTTCACAATATCACTATTGCTTCTACAATAATATTGTAAAATCTGCAATATTTATTTTACTTATTACAATATTATACAGTAAAACCGCCCTTCATGTACAAATTACAATATATATGCCAGTTTTTACTGCATAATTTCTGAAAATTTACAATCTTAAAATGCAAATTTCACTATACAAACTGTAATTTTTACCATACATGGCGAGAAAAATGAACTACATTAATTTTATCCAGCTTTTTCGAAAAATGTATCATATTACAATATGATGCACTAGAAACCTAGAAAGTATACAAAAAAATATTGCAAAAAGAACTTATACAGATCTGCATACTGAAAAAGCTGTATGGAATTTTTGATAATCTGGACTAATGGGAATTACAATATGATTTGCAAAAATATAAGAAGTATAGTAAAAAACGGAAGATGTACAGGAGTTTTTACAACAAAATATATCTATAACTACGATATCATATGACAATATTTACAATATGTTATTTCAAAAATTGATATATATAATCTAGCAAAAAGTACAATATGTCAGAGCGATTCCTGTTTATTATACAGTATTGTAATAATTGCTATATTTTTTTCTCAGTGCTTAAATTATGACGTTGAAACGATTTTTCGATCAATTTTTGCAAATAGGAAATGAGGAAATCAAATTAAATTAAATTAAATTTATAAAATTGGAGCGTGTTGAATGAACACACGTTAGAAGTGAAACTTCTCATGCTGCTTTCTTTAAGGTTCCGATGTATAGATTTTTATTCCTCTTACCTTTTTTAGTTCTAACAGATCCCTCTATTTCTCTGTGTAGTATTTTACTTGTTATAAAACTGTAAATCAGTTGAAAAATTAGTTTATTCTTAATTTTTAGTTGAATCTATCAATGACATTCTTACTCTCTTACAACGTTACGGACTTGTGAAATTTCAAAATTACTCGTTATACTCGAAACACGCTCGAATATTATCGACCTCCGACTATTTCGACTTATAATTACACTCTTACAATGTTACAGATTTACGAAATCTCAAAATTACTCCCTCAAAACGAAAACATTACAGTCTTACATCTTACAGACTTACATTGCAACAAAATCTCAAAATTACTCCCTACAATCGAAAATATTACACTCTTACATCTTACAGTCTTACATCGTACATTGTAAAATCTCGAAATTACTCCCTCCAAACGAAAACATTACAACGAAATCTCAAAATTACTCCCTGCAATCGAAAATATTACACTCTTACATCTCACAGTCTTACATTTTACAATGTAAAATCTCCAAATTACTCCCTACATAAATTACATTCTAGAATAAACTACATTCTAGAAAAGTGATAATGTCGCCTAAGAAGTTTTACTTCAAAAATATAGTACTTTCTGTCATGTATAATATGATAACAAGTACTATAATATAGTAAGTGTTACAATAATATTGCAGAATTTACAATATAATACAATGATAGGTTTTACAACGTTATTACACATTTCGTCATTTTTATTTTACATAAAACAAATTAATTATATAGTATATTAAGTAGAGTAAAATTGTTATATTCTCTGAATTACAATATATACACTGAGAAAAAAATTTGATAAATATTACAATACTGTATAGTAAACGGGAATCTCTCTGACATATTGTAGATATTGTCAAATGATTGATTAAAATTGAAAAAAAATTAGATTTTTATAAAAGAAATGAAATAAAAATTTAAAAAAATTTTAAAACAATGATTGAGAAAAATTTTAAAAAAATACAGTAGAAAACGATATATGTATGGGAATTTTCACAGCAAAGTCATTTGTCAACATTTACAATACATTATGACGATAACTCCTATACATATTTAGCAAAAAGTACAATATTTAAGAGTGATTTCACAGTACTATACCGTATTGTTATAATTACTTTTTTTCTCTCAGAGCAAGTTCCAAGTGTTAAAAAGTAAATGAAAAACAAAAAAAATGTTTTCCTATCTTCTCTTATGGTTAGAGTCACTATTAATTACTGATATTCAACATATATTATGTATTATAAGATTATATAATAATAATAATTATTATTATTATATAATAATTATTATTATATTTTTAATTTTTATTATATAATTTTATTATTTATTATTACATATTTAATTTTTAATTTTCACTTTTAGTGGGAATGGAAAAACAATTTTGTTTTTTCGTTTTTTCGTTTTTGTTTATTTCTTAAACGTTTAGGACTTAAAAGACATGAAATTTTCATCTTCAAGTCGATAGAATGTAAGTTCCACAACTCTTGAAACCAAAAATTATCATCTTGTCAATTATAGAATGTATGATAAATAATGAGTACATAGTTATTACATATTCGATGTATGATCATTCATTTCTTTTATAAATAATTATTTAATAAAATTGGCAAGAAATAAGGTTTTCTTTATACATGATAGCTAATTTTAAATTTTGTCATTTCACATATATTTGATAATATGGGTAATTTTATAACGTAATTATACATAACTGAATAATGTAATATAGTAATTATAGTATCTATATATATCAGATGTATAACACGACTATGATTAATACAATAATTATTGAAAATCTAATCTAGAAAAAATTTAGACAAAATATGTGTAAAATTTCTAAGTTCAATGATTGAATAAAAAAATTAACATAGATAATTACACTGATAAAAAACTTATCGATTAAAAAACTTCATGGATACGCGACCCTGAAATAACGAAATTCGGATTACGTTATTTTTCGTATCAGTACCACGTAAATTTTACAATAACGAAGGCTGGGAATTTCAAAAATAGTTTATAAACTTATAAAAATCTTAAGTTATACTGTTAGCATAACTAAAATCGAGACACAATATTTTTGTTTCTAAACTAAGTCATTCGTAGGTGAAGAAGTCGGAATTTCTAAACTTATGAATCCAATAAATAATTGTTATTTTTGAGTTTACAACTTGAAAGGTTTATGCATAATGTACGCACAAGATTGGCATAAAAATAGAGTATTTAGAAATCTGCAAAATAAAAAACTGAGCATTTTTAACAAAAAATAACTCTGTTTGCCAAAACTTAAAAAAAAAAATTTGTTATAAAAAAAAAACGATTCACAGCTTCTAATAAGTATAGTTTATTATTCGTGCCTTAAAAATTCCAGTTATTCAATAAAAGTTTCAAATCATTTAGAAAATAATTTCTAACCAAAAAAAATTAATGCCAACTGTATAATTTTTAATTCCGTGAAATATGGACTTCATGATCCTTGAAACCAAAAATAAAAACCTTTATCATTAAACCTAACTGTGATCTTGAAATTCGATGAATTTAATGAACAATTTTCGAATTGTTGAATGAATTTCATAAAAGTAAAAAAAAACCATGCATAAAAAGCTCACATGAAAGAACCATTTCGAAATGAAGTAGAACTAAATTCAAATAAAATTGAAATTAAAGTAAACTAAAGTAATTAAATCACAACGTATATATTTTATATAATTTTGAAATAACATTGAAAAATATTTTTCTGAAAAAAAAAAAAAACATTGTAAAATTCATAATTGCATCGAACATGCTTTCGTAACTAATTGCACCAAAAATAATAATTCTCAAAATGGTCTTGCTCGAACGGCATCTAGCTGAAACTAATAAGCTGATTTTTTTTTTTTTTTTTTTCGAGCTGGAAAATAAAGTATATCGCATGGAAAACCGTGTTATTAATCTCGAGCCGATCAAAGTCAGGTGCAAAACCGCGCATGAGTCACCGAAAACTTTTTCTTTCATGTCTCAGCGGTTTCTTCAGGTCGATGCACGTGCGCGTTTCGTGGTCTCTCGCGAAAATAATAGCAGCGCGTTACGCGCACTGTCCGCGCGAGACAAGGGACATTCGTGCATTTAAATTGCAATTCCGTGTTTTCATTCGCCAACTCCAGATTAGGCGACTCAACGAAACCTACGTATAGAGTATTTGGAATTATTTAGAAATTTAAATGAACGTTCAAAGTTCTCCACTGTCTCAAAGTTCAGATACAAAGAAAGTATTTGTTACCCAAGGTTCATCTATTTCAAAATATCCTATAAATATGAATCAGTGAGAATTTGACTGATTTTTTTAGTGCATCACGAACATTGAGAAAAAACAAACAACTCATGACATTACAAAATTATTTGGAAAATTTCTTTACAAATTCACGTGTTATTTACAACAATGAGAAATAAACAAATTTAAGGAACAATACATAATTTATTAATCTACAAAATGACAATAAAAAATTACAGATCGAAAATCATTTCTCCTAATTTTATTTGCATGTTTTTGAATGCAAACTTACAGGTTTTGAATTTGCATTTTTATGCAATTTCGAGTATAACCTGATGCCAGATGAAAATTTTTTTTTTCATAAATTTATGAACTTTAGGGGTGTCATGAGGACGCTGGTGAATTTATGGTTATTATTCTACGAAAAGTTAACATGGTAAAAAGATTTCATGTATTTGTGTTTACTCCAGATTGGAACAGAAATATGGATGCGGAATTCCGACATTTTTTCGGGAAAATAAAACCTGAAATCCACTTGCTACTACCGTCTGTAGTCTACAGAAAAGAATTTGTTACGGCTCGATTTCGAGATAAACGACTTGAAATCCGGCCTCCCTTTGTCAACACAGTGTTCAAATATGCTTCTTTGAATTTTTTGTCGAACGGCATGTTCTTCTACCAATTTTTATTTAAATAATCGCGTGTGGTGTTCAAATAAAAATAATAAGCTGTGAAAACAAAAAAGTGCAATGGTTTTGAAAGGAATTATAATTCAATTATTTGATAATTATAATAATAAAATATTTTAAACTAAATATTCCTATACACAAGATTGCAGAGTAAACAGTATGGTTGTCAGAATTATATATTTGCTTCAGTTGTCGCAACCATATATACTTAAGGTTTTGTCGACTATTGGATGACTTCTACATATTTTTATGTGTCAATTTTTAATGCTGAAATTGAGATTTGGTTGAACTAAATATAAATATAATTGTGTAGGGTTGACATCTGCATTTCACTCAGCTCTCTACCACCCATCTATTTACTTTTCCTATAGTTTTTCAAAAAAGTGCCACTTTTTATTGAAAAATGGACAGTTTTTTTAAGATTTTGTATATGCAAATTTTTTGCTATCCTTAAAGAAAGAGCGAAATAAGAAGAGATAATAAAATAGATGAGTTTATCTTTTTCAAGCTTTCGATATTTTTGTTATTGCTCTCTATAGGAGTTATAAATTATTCATAACAAAAAATTGACGAAGATAGCAGAAGTATGGAATTCCCCTTTGTTCTTTTTTTACAATTGTTGAATGACTTCCATTTATCAAATATTTATCATAGTCAAGATAGTTAAAAGACATGTTAAAGTTACTGATAAATAATTATTTGGGTCGTGTTTATATAAGAAATGTTTTTTTTTTTAATTCAATTTTAATATTATTCACAGAGATGGCAAGTTTTTTTTCCTTGTGTTGATTGCATCGTTCATATCATGTTTATATACTTCAGTTATCTCAAATTATTGTTTTTTGTGAATAATTTACAGTTCCTGGATGAAAAAAAGATTAGACGTGTTCAATTTTTTTTTTATCTCAACAAAACATTTTGCTCAAACAGAACATCATATTTTCGAAATCTGTTGTTCGTTAGGATGAGCCCTAAATGAATAATTTTTTTGAGGGAAATTATGAAGCATTTGTTAAAATGTACTTTTCAACCCTGAGAAAGAAAATCAGTCAGCTTGTTCAAACTTTTGTATTTTTTTCAAGTTTAAAAAAAATTTCTGAACATGACATTTAATTCAATGTTAGCTGCGGGGAAAAATTCGCGAATTTAATAGATTTTTGAAAGAATTTTATGTACATAGATTCTTAGTGTTTTTGACACTTTTTTTATTTTTAAGTATGTATGTATAAAATGATGCAGGATTATCTAGTATTTTTATAAATTTATACAATGTTTTTCTACATTGTTATATAGATTTCAATAATTTGATGCTCTAGAACTAAAAGTTCATTAAATTTGCTGTATTTAAGAGAATTTTTCAGAAAATAGCGTTTATGTAGATTTTTATTTCTTTGAGTTTTCTTGGTGCTTTTTCAGTTATTTCAAGATTTAAAAGATTGTTCATATTATTTCAAAAACCGGATATTCGTATTTTTCAGGATGTATAAAATGTTGCAGGATCGTCTAGTACTTTCTATATACATTTTTGTACAGATTTAGAGAATTTCGAGCTCTAAAATTCTAAGTTCATTAATTTTTCGTGTTTCAAAGGATTTTTCAGAAAACATAGTCTAAATAGATGTTTATTTCTTTTAGTATTTTTTGTATTTTTTTAGTTTTCCTACGATTTGGAGAATCGTTCAGCATTTTTATGTATGTATGTATGTTTTTCGTATTTCCTTGTATTTAAAGAATGTTGTAGAATTTTTGGGTTTTTAAAGATATCCCTTTGAATTTTCAGAATGAGTTTTCCTAGAACTGAAAGTTTACAATATTTAAAGTATCTCGATCGATTTTACAGAAAACAGTTTATTTAGAGATTTAGAGTTCCCTCATTTTTAGACTTCGAAGATTCGGAAAATTTTCTAGTATTTTTATGGACTTCTAATTGTACATATATTTTTAGAAGTCAATGCTCGAGAAATTAAAGTTTTTCGATTCCTGGAATTGCTTAATTTTTTTATAAACTAATAGCATTCATAAAAAACTAATTAAAATCTTGTATTTTTGGTATTTTTCGTATTTTTTTTTGCATTAATTAATTTACGTAAAGATTTTCTTGCATGATCTATAGATTTTAAAGATTCTGTTATAGATTTTAAGATCTATGGATTTCTAGTATTGTTAGGTATTTTCATTCGGATTTCTAAAATTTTATGCTTCGAATTGCACTGAGAAAAAAATATAGTAATTATTATAATACTGTATAGTAAACGGGAATCACTGACGTATTGTACTCTTTGCTAAATAATATATCAATTTTTGAAATAACATTGTAAATATTGTCAAATGATATTGTAGTTATAGATATATTTTTTGTAAAAACTCTGATAAATCTTCCATTTTTTACTATACTTCTTGTACTTTTTGCAATATCAAATTGTAATTCATATTAATCCAGATTTATTGAAAATTCTATACAGCTTTTTTAGTATGTTGATCTGTATAAGTTCTTTTTGCAATATTTTTGTATACTTTCTAGGTTTCTAGTGCATCATATTGTAATATGATACAGTTTTCGAAAAAGCTGGATAAAAGTAATGTAGTTCATTTTTTTTGCCATGTATGGTAAAAATTACAGTTTGTATAGTGAAATTTTCATTTTAAGATTAAAAATTTTCAGAAATTATACAGTAAAAACTGGCATACATATTGTAATTTGTACATTATTATAGCGGTTTTACTGTATGATATTGTAATGAGTAAAATAAATATTGCAGATTTTACAATATTATTGTAAAAACTACAATGGTACGGTAAAAATTGCAATATTATTATAAATATTGTTGCAATAATATTGTACTTTTCACAACATATAAGGCAGAAAGAACAAGTTTTTTTTGTCAGTGCGTGAAAGTTTCTAACAAAAAGTAAAAAAGCATTTTCTTTGTCGATATTTGTACACAAATCACTTATATTTCACCTTGTTTCAATAAAAAAATATATAAATATAGAATTTTTATTCGAAAATAAGGAAGTTCAAAATTACTCTTATCTCAGTTTCAGAACATTTCTTGAAAAGTTACAATTTTTTCTAAAAACTTGATGAGACTGATAAAAGTAACGTGAAATAAATAACGGGATTTTTCGTTACCCGTCACCAAACAAAAGTAACTCGTTCCCGTTATCGTTACTTCTTAATTAATGTAACGTGCTACGTTATCGTAACAATAAAAAAAGTAACGTTTTCGAGTAACGCGTTACTTCCAAATCCTGCAAAAAAGTACATACAATACAACCCCTAAGGAACTCACTTTCAACTCCCTTAAATACAAGTCTTCAAATTACACTTTCTGAAAAATTTACCTTTATAATAGAAACATGTACCTTTAAAATATCATAAAACTTGTTCAAATTTTTGAAATAGATCTCCAAACAAAAATTCCCAAAAATCGTTCGAAATACCAGGTGGACCCCCTCAAATTTTTTTTTTTTTTTCGTGATACGGTAACTCATATGGTCATTTATTTGTTTGTATTAATTACCCCCCTCCTCCTTATTCCTCTTCTGAAAAAAAAAGAAAAAAACAATGGGGAACGCGATTATCTTAATCATCGGCGTGTTGAAACGCGCATGGGCAAGCCCGAACGAGCGCCGAAGGTTGGCCTGAAACCGAGCGCTCGAAAAGTGGGGATAGATCGTTTTCTTATATTATGCCCGGCAATGCTTGAAATACCGCGAGTTGCCGCGGGTCGAGCATTTTACCTACCCGTTGCATGTAGATTTGCCAGTCACACGCAGTGTCATCGCGCGTTTGGATTAAGTTTTTCGCCTTGACACCGCTCAAGTTGAACGGTTTCGCGACTCTAATCAGTGATAAGAATACCGCGGGGTTTTTTCGCGAGCCGAAAAAAGTGGACCCAGATTAGTTTCGCGCGTTTAATTCGGGGTCGCGAAGTGCAATTCGAGCAAGTTTCAAAGAGTATGGCCCAACTTGTGCCAAAGTCGTACGAATACGTCGCTGATAATCAGGGTTACACAATGATGACGATGTACCCGACATATTTCACCAACGACGGGACGTTTTTGGTCAAGGATGAAAAAAATTCGGTAAATCTTTGAGAAATTTGGCACCGAGGTTCGATTTATTTTCGTATTGCGAGATGCAGCGAATTCGGGGTAGAGAAAGCGACAATCGAAAACAGGGAAATTCGAACTAACAAATTAATGATTTTTTGTAGTAGCTGAAATTATAAAGTTTTTATCCGGATAGTTGTTTATCTATATCGTATAATAATATTGAATAAAATGATATGTGAATTCGTCTACTTTGGCTTTGCTTTCCCTTTTCTTTGCAGATTTTGAGAATTTATCATTGCCAAAGATATGCGGAATTTGCAGCATTTTTTTTTTTCATTCACGTGTCTGTTGGAAGAAAGTTCATTAAAGACGAGTGCAGCAATAAATAAACGGTGACTTAAGTTTTTGATAACGTTATCGTACGATCTAAATGCTCAAACAATAAGTGTTTTTACAATTTTTTATTGTTTCGTAACACCTACATTCCGTTCCTTTTTTGTAAAATCTGTTTTAATCTCTGATTAAACACTTACCTGTTTTAGTTGTTTTGTAATGAAGATTAGAGTAGGCTTAAAATTTTTGAATTAGGGAAGATATGAATATTTTGAGAAAAACACGTGCTTGCGCATTTTACGTTTAAAATTATGAGTCATGCCACTCGACGGAAATGCAGCCAAAATTTTCAAAATAACTTGGCATATACGAAAATAGTCTTCATTGAAGTATGAATTCGTTGTTAAAATATAAGATTGTGGTGTAAATAAACGGCCGGCTGAGGTATTTATTTATTTTTTTTTTCCATCGGTATTTTTAGTGTTTATGTGACCTTACATTTAGTCCAAGTTTAGAAACTAGTTACACTTTACACTCATAATTGATACGTTCAACATTGACAAAATTGCATTTATTTAAAAACTATCTGCAAGTTTGAGTTTTTTCATAATTGTATGACGTTGTTTTTAATCAATTTTTTTTCTAGTTCTTTAATTATTATTTGTGTTTGTCTGGAGTGTTTCTTTGTTGAAAAAGCTGTTTCATTATCAGAACCGATATCCTGGAATCATTGTGTATTTTGTATCTTAAACCGTACAATGTGTGTTACATAATATGAACTGACAAACATCTGTTTTTTCGCAGAAAGTCTTGAGAGCTTTTGAAGAATTTGCTTTTATTTTCCAACAATTTTTTTTCTTTCTTAGCGAATTTTTATGTATATTAAGTTAGTATGTTTTGGAATTTTTGTATAATCATTTGGACGAGAAATATAAGAGGGAAAATTATCTGGATTCATTGATGGAGAAAAATTCTTGGTGGAAATTATTCATTCTTAATATGAAATTCAATGAATAATTAGGTCACTTGTTTGATTGTGAATGAATTTGTTGATAATGAATTGTTGTTGTTTTTTGTCATTTTTTGAGGAATCTGTAGGTTTTCAGCGATTTAGCTTCAAGTTTTATGAATCGAAAATGTGTATGTATGTATAAAAAAATACTTAAAAACGTTAATATATAAAAAATATAGTGTAATGTTTAATGAATTTCTTAACAATTTGAATTTTTGTAGTTTTTTTAACCGTTGGAAACTTATTTCAATTTTTCTGATATTTTTTTGGATTATCTTTTTAATTATTTTGAAAATTTTAACACTGTTAATTACCTGGTATATTTTTCATTGTCAAAGTTTTTGAGTATTAGTCTGAAGAATAACACCTGCCAAATCATTAAATTGGTCGGCATTAATGATATTTTTCAAACGAAAATTTCTATTTTTTTATAATTTTATATAAATATTTTTGTAAATCTCTATTACTTTCATTATAGTTTATTGATCGCATTAATATATTTTTAATATTGTTAAAATAATACTGTGATTCAAATGATAATGATTCTAGTAAATAAATATATTTATCAAAAATGAATAATTTGTAAGAAAACGAAACTATTATTAATCCATAATCCAAAAAAAGTGCTAAATTTCACAAATAAGATGTTACGTAAAGTTTCACTTTTAATGAAAATAACTTAAATCTTGAAATTTAAAGAAATCAAGTTTTTTTTTGCTTCACTTCATTTTACGAATCAATCACATTGAGAAATGCACCTCATCAAATTAAAACTCGATTATTTTGGCATTTTTAGTCTCAATTGCTGTGATAATGTACTAAAGTTGGACATGAAACTTGGTATGAGAATGAACGCGAACAAGATGAGATTAGTATTGATGGCTCGAAATGAGAGAAAAAGTGGCTAAATCTGACAGGAAGCGCGGAATTAGCGCCAGTTAACCCGGCAATTAAGCCCTAGGGCGCCGCGATGCGAGCAGGTCATAAGCCAAAAGGTGTCATTCCGACTCTAGTATGGGAAATTCACAAAATTCAACTAGCGTTAATCGAGCCGAATGAAGTGATGACTCGATTCATTCATCGGAATATTTACTTCGGAAGTTTACTATCGCTGCATTTGATTTCGAAAAAAAAAAAAATGCAATCCGAAGTTGTTGTGAATCCTTTTTTTCACGAGTGTATTTAATTGCTATTATGTTTGAGATTGTTCAAGATTGTACATAAGATTAGTTTTGTAGATTATTTTATTTTCTGTGAAAAGTTTTGAAATTATTATAATTTTTGGTTGTCCATGAAATCACATGCAAAATTAAGATATCAGTTAGGAAGCTTGAATGAATTTTTTTGCACCTCTTCCCCCTCTCTGTCACAAAGTATCACATTTTCTTGAACTCCTTCTGTCAGGTCACAATATAAAATGAAAAAAAAAATTAACAATTTCTATTTATTTATCGACCGTCTTAAATTAACTTTTTGCAATCTTTAAATTGTGAATTTATTTTATATAAAGGCATATAATTTCATGTATAATAATTTGTAACGCCACATTTTCAAAAATCCTTTTCCTACCCTTTGTCAAAAACTGTCACAGATGAGCTGATTCTTCCCTCTCCCTTACCCTAGAGCAGTTACATCATTAATGAAAGTTTTCTTACATAGACCTAGATTGAAAATAATTATAAAATATGTTTCACAATTTTGTTTCGTATCTTCAAGTCCTGTATAATATTCTTGATTTGAAAATGATTTTTTCTCTTTGCAAAACCAAAATATAATTAAAAAATATCTTTAGGAACACTGCCATGTGCAAAATCAGACGTTAGATGTCAGATGATAGCGATAAATCCCTTCAAAATTCTATTTTTTTGTGTATTGTCACCGTCGAGTTCTTGTTGAGAGAAAAAGAATTTCTGGTAGTTAAAAAAGGAAAACTAAATTTGAAAATATCTTTCATAGATGCTACAAGCTACAAGCAGAATAAGATGTTAGGTGTCAGCTTCAAGTCTCTAAATCAACAAACATTACATGAAATGCTACAGTTATTTTGAAGAGTATGAAAAAATCAGGAACCTATCCAAGTAAACAACTTACTTTCGATTAAATGACTAAAACGAAAATTGTAAATATTGTTTAATAGTAACTGTATCATGCCCTGAATAAGGTGACATGATGAAAATTCAGAAATAAATATAAATAATATGTTACGATTATATCAAGTATTTTGATATTTGACGTTAGAAATAATAAGGAATGTTCTATTAATTTTATATCTAAAATCAAATTAAATATTTCCGAATCCTGTGTAAGGTGCCAGGTGTCAGCTTTACCTCTCAAAATTTACTAGTACTAAGTTATTATGTTATAAAATCATAAATATTATGAAAAATGCTTTTTTTTCTTATATATCATCACCATCGAGTTATTTTTGAGATAAAACGAATTTTATGTAGTTAAAAAAGGAAAACTAAATTTGAAAATATCTTTCATAGATGCTACGAGCAGAATAAGATGTCAGGTGTCATCTTCGAGTTTCTAAATTAACAAACATTATATGACATTTTGAATGGTCTAAAGTCAGAAACATATTTAAACAACTTTTTTGTCGATTAAGTGACTAAAATAAAATTTGAAAATATTATTAGTATTTGCGTTACGCCCTAAGTAAGATGCCGTATTTAAATTTCTGAAATCTATGTCAATAAAATCTTACAATTGTATTAAGTATTTTGATATTTGACATTAGAAAAAATTAAGAATGTTCTATTAATTTTATATCCAAAATCAAATCAATAAATATTTCCGAATCCTGTGTAAGGTGTCAGGTGTCAGCTTTGCCTCTCAAAATTCACTGTAATTACGTGATTTATGGTATAAAATCATAAATATTGTAAAAGAGTTCTATTTTTTTTTTATGTATCGTCACTGTCGGCTTATTGTTGAAAGAAAAAAAATTTCTTTTAGTTGAAAAAGGAAAACTAAATTTGAAAATATCTTTCATAGATGCTACGAGCAGAATAAGATGTCAGGTGTCAGCTTCGAGTTTCTAAATTAACAAACATTATATGACATTTTGAATGGTCTAAAGTCAGAAACATATTTAAACAACCGTTTTTTCGATTAAGTGACTAAAATAAAATTTGAAAATATTATTAGTATTTGCGTTACGCTCTAAATAAGATGCCATATATATAAATTTCTAAAATTTGTGTAATCAATATGTTACGATTATATTAATAATTTCGATATTTGACATTACAAATAATGAAGAATGTTTTACTGATTCAATAGTCAAAATAAAATGTTAAAATATTTCAAAATCCGATGTGAGGTGTCAGGTGTCAGCTTCAACTCTCCAAATTCATAACTACGTGATTGCATTCGAATATTTTAATAATTAGAGGAAAATTTTAGATTTTCTTTATTTATTTTTGTGTCTTTGCTAGAGATTACTAAAAACTAATCTAAATCTAACTTTTTAAATTCCAAACTGTTCATTTTAGGAACCACGGTAGGGAGGGTGGCCCATAAAAATGATCGTTTGAAAATTGTTAACCACTGAATTCAATCAGCTATGTATTTTTTCCTACTAATCATCATTTAATCAACTAATAACTACCTAATTCATATCCTTTTTTTTTTTTTTTTTCAAAAATCATTATTCGCAAAAAAAAAGTTCTTGTTTGTTCAAAGTTGCTTTTTGCTTAATCTTCACAATCTTAACCCCGAGATAAAGAGCATCAGGCGAGGTAGAAATGCGCATGAGCGAATGAACGCCTACTACGCGATGTTATTTTTTTATGTTGAAACCGATTGTGTAGTGTGGATGGGGGAAGGGGGGGGGGAAGATTCTGTAGGGTGGGGGGAGGGGGTCCGTGCGGTTCTGTTGTTTCATTTCATTTTATTTTAGCGACGCTTACCTCAGATTCCCGAGGTGAGTCATCGCCAAGATCGGCTCACGTGTCGATTTATGAATGAACATTCGCATGGGAGTGATTGTAGTTTCCCCTCCCCCCCCCCTCTCTATTACTATCGATGGCTGAATTGACCAACGTCAATGATTTTCCATGATTTTGGAAGATTAGATTTAGGTTTCCAAGATTTTATTATGAGTGAGAGAATTATTTATAGAAACTGATGAATATCGATAAGCATTTTTGATAAGTTTGTTGTGCCTATGATATAGTTGTTGGTAGTTTTTTTGTTGTAATTAAGATTTGGAACAAGTTGAATGAGGATTTGTAGAATTAATTAGAATGATATTTTTATCAAAGCTTGATAAGATACGAAAATTTAATTATTCTCAAGTTTTTGTTGAAGATGAGAAATATGATTACATATATTTTTTGCAGAGATTGAGTATAATGATTAGAATGTTGGGAAATAATATTTAATATATTGTGAAGATGGAAATTAATGTACTTCAGCTTAAGAAATTTGATATTATAAGTTGTTGACTGCGGAAATTTTATGGTTCCAGAATTTGAAAAATCTTGATTAATCATGTGGTAGAGTTTTTGCAATTTTAATTAATTAATTATATTATAATCTTTTATATACCTCTCTACGTTCTCTTCGAAAATGTTGAATTCGTATTACGGTGGTTGGTTTATAAAATACCTTATGACCCTGTGACGAATTTTTTTTATAAACTTGTGTGATTGTGTACCTCGACTTCGACTCAGCTTACAACCTGTTAATAAAAAACAATACATTACAACTTGGAAAATCACATGCCTAGGAATTGATGATCATTTAAAAATTTTGAGATGAATTCAAGGTGTTTGAAGTTTCGCATGAATGGAGTTGGTCAATTTTTTTCATTATTTCTATAAGATGTAGAAATTTCGTTATCTTTAGAAATTGACGAAGACAGATTTTCATTACTCATGAGAATTGATGAGGAATTTTGATATCTATTATCCAAAAATTTATCAATAGATACAAACTCTCACGTAGTATCAACTGCGAGAAATTGTTCTAAATTATCAATGAATTGTTCATTATTTTTTGAGATATCAAGATTATTTCAGTATTCTACAAGATTATTTTTTTTAACGATTGGTTTTCTTTCAACTGTAAATTTATTATCATCTGGCAATTTTGGATTAATTGAATTACTATAATAACGAACTGATTTTGAGATCATTACGATTGGGACAAAAGTATTCGGGAAAATCGAAGTTCGAAAATAAAGTCAAAAAAAATTTATAATCGTACAATCTCATGAAAATTGAAAAATATTAAATATAAACTGCAAATTATTAATTATTACGGAAATTCGTAAAACTACAGGTATTAACAATATATGTATACTGCGTGACAATAAAAATATTGATAAATTAAATTAAACATAATCCTAGACTGTAGGAAATTTTTTTGACAAAGCGAGTCTTACTTAATTTAGTTCCACAAATTAAAGACATTAAGGGAAAATATTTTTTGACAAAAGTTCTGTTGGAAAAAAAAATTTTTCAGAGAAAAAGAATTTGATAAAAATAAATTTGGAGGATAAGGATTTAAAAAATTGGTGTCTACTTTTATTATTATTATTATAATAATAATAATAATAATAATAATAATAATAATAATAATAAACTTCAATTTTATTCCACTCACATAAAAATTAATCAAAAATACGAGTGTAACGGAGAATTTTTCCATAAATGTGAAGTTTTCAGAACGAGATGAAGACGAGTTTCATGATCACATTCGTGACAAAAGCCAGTTTTTGTATAAAAAATTAAAAAACTAACAATATTTAAAAAAATGGATTAAAATTTTACAAATTTTTTCACGAATGGCTAGAGTTAAATATTGGGGGGGGGGGGGGGGGATTAAAAAGTCCCGGTATCGAGTTACGTAATTCATGGGAATTCCCTAACGAACGAATTTGCGTCATAGAAAGTGCGATACGGTAAAAAAGACATAAATTCAAAGAGTTCGAATCTCGGGGACATTCTCCAGGGGAAAGTATGAACGCATTGACGTCAGAAGATTGTGCACGTTTTCAAGAAACCGCCCCATTCGCAGCTCCAAGCGCTCTCGTTCCGTCACGTTCCTTGAATGTTTACATGAAAATACATAAATTGTTATTAACTTGCAATTTTTTTAACCCGCAAAGTTCCTTTTAAGACACATTCGTTAGAATGAACATTGTCATTAACATTTTTCTTGTACAAAATGTTTCGATAGAAGAATTTTTTTCGTTTTTTATATTTATTTTTATTTATTTATTATAGGTATTTATTTTGTTGAATTAATAGCAGAAAATTCTGGTAAATTTCATAATTTCTTGTTGAATTTTCCCAGATACGTAGTAAAAATCGTAGAAAACTTGAAATTTTGTTGAATGTACTTTGAATAATACAAAGTGGGTAATTTATTATTATTTATGAATTTAAGTTTGCGATTTTCTGAATTGATCAATTTGGTTTCATGAAAATAATAAAAAGTTACAAGCTGTACACAAAAAAATAATAGTTTGAAAATCATGATTGTTGTTTAAAATACTCGTGTCAACTTTTTTGGAATATTATTTGTATTTTTCACACTTGAAATTGACTCTAGAAGCTGTAATTTTACTGTAATTTATGGAGCTTTCTGCTTCAGGTCGAAAACCATTTCGAGCACCAAAAAAGTTCAAAATATTGATGACTCAACATCACGTAACGATTCTGGACGAAATTTTGATACCGACAACCAAGATGTCATTATCTCGTAAAAGTTGTCACGTCACATTTCTCGGGAGCGATAAAGAATTTTCTTGACGTCACTGCAATCCGTGCAAATATGATTACTCATCTCAGCAGTTTATTTCCAAATTATTTTTTTTGGCTGTATTTTTTTATGCAAATGAAGTACCGATTTAGAAAAAAGTTACATTCAGAATTTAAAAATGGGTTATTATAGTTATATGGATTAAATGTTTTTATGGAGAAAGTTGCGATTTTTCGATTTTTTAACTTTACATTAAATTATTGGGAATTTCATTTTTTGAATGTTAAAAAAATGAATGACTCTTCTGATATTGATTTACATAAATGTTGGAAGATTGGAAAATATAAATTTCCAGGATTTGAAATAAAGTCTAGTGTTTTTTTCCTGTTGCATTGGAAACGAAGTTACAAAGTAATTTGAAAAAAACATGGCTTCATTTGTAATTAAAATATATGTAGAGTTATTCAAATTTAGAATGAGAATGATTTTCAAGTTTCAGTAAACAAATTCAAGAATCCAAGTGTTTGAATTTTTCGTTTTTCGAATTTCAGCAAAAGTTTTAGAATTGCAAATTCTTCCTTCCGAGAGTTGAATGTTTTGTGCTCATGTTCTTTTATTGCAAATTTGGAATATTTCAAATTTATTCATTCAATAATTTGTTCGATAGGGAATGGTGTTGTATGAAATAGAGCATGTTTTCTTGTCAAAAATAAACACAAAGATAAAAAAAATGCTAAGCACGTGAAATGCAAAACGTTCAAAACTGAATGAGTCATTAGCCGCAATCACACAATGGACGAACTCGGCTTTGTTTCCGAGTTTATTCAGTCGTAAAGATTAAAAACAATGAGGCATAATAATTTTGTAATGCGTGCAATTTCCAAGTTACTCGGATGTAGGTGAATTTCTCGCTTGCAAAAACATTTGAACAATGAGGTCAAAGTTAGCGAGCGATTAAAGTTGTCAATGTAGAGATACTGATTTCTCCGCACTTTTTAGTTTCTGTCAAAAAGTGCTTTTGGACTCGAGAAATTATGTCGAGTTTTAAGGAATGGAGATTAAAATTACTAATTTGAAGAATTCTTGTTTTATTCAAAATTTTGAGACTCTAAAGGTGTAACTGGATTTTCACAAAATTTTTTTATCTAAAAAGTCTGAAGTTGAAAATCATAAAAATTTCTAGATTAGCTCGTTTTTGAGTTTCAATTAGTTTGTTTTTTTGATTTATAATTTTTGAAATTTAAAAAGTTTCACGTTTTTTATAATAATTTATATTTCAATCGTCATTACAATATTCTGAATTTCAGGGACGTTCGAAGTTTCAAATTTGTGGTGAGAAATTAACGATAATTTTATCTAGGTCTTTCGAAATTTGTAAGATTTTTAAGTTTACAAATCTTGACTGCAATACATGTATATGAGAAAATTAAACTTTTTTTCAAATTCTCTCTTAAAAAAAAAATAAATGAAAAACAATCCCGAAACTAGTGATATTGATTCCGGAAATCGTTTTTACGATTTGTTGATAAATTTGTATTACACTAGTTGCATGATTCACTGTTCCATATAATAATCGAGGAACATGTTATTTTTTTAATGAGATTCCGGTATTTGAGATTTTTGTGGTGAAATCAAAACAGAAGCAATGATGATTTTTCATTTTCTGGAATTTTTTACAATTTTTACTTAAGAAAACAATTTTGATAGCGTATATTTATTTTTTTTTCGTACATATAAATTGATCGTTTTTAATTCACGTGTTGTGGAAATTGTTTTTTGCACATGTGTTGAGAAAAACGCTGTTTTTTCACAAACTTTTCGAGGAGAAATGAAGTCAAAGAAGTTTGTTAGCGCATCAGAAAAGTTCAAATCTGGAACTAAAGAATTTCAGAAATTTTGAATTATTTTAAACATTTTTTTTTTGTTTTATCAAAAACAATTCAATCTTCATAAAATACAAAATTTGCAATTCATTAGAGAGAAAACTTTTTTTTTTTTTTTTTTTTTTTTTTGAATTTTTATTTAAATGTTTATTATAATGTTTTGAATTTCATGGGTGTTGAAAGTCACAAATTTCTGATGGGAAAATGACACTTACTTTTTGCAGAAATGTCAGAATTACTAAGATTTGGAAGTTTATAGATATTGACACTAATATTAGTCTCTTGCTCTAAAACTCTTGAAATTTTGTAGGTATGAGAAATTATATAGGGGTATTTTGAGATTTATGCATATTTAAAAATAATAACTCTTTGCAAATTATTATCTGGAATCCTAGAATTTTTGAAATCTTAAATAATTCCAAATATTTTTTCAAATGCTATCAAATTTATAGATTTGTAAATTGTCGAATCAAAAATCGAGCACACAATATTTTCATTCTTTAGATTCAAAAAGTCAAATTCGAATCTATGTAAAAACTTTCGTATTTTATAAATTAATTTATAATTAAATTTTCATTCCTTCTGAATTCCATGGATGTTCAAAGTTACAATTTTTTTGTAAAAAAATGACGATAATTTTATCCAGGTCTTTCAAAAATTTTAATATTTCTAATTGTAAGTCTATAAATCTTGATTCTAATATTCAAGTCTCGAGCTTTATGTAATTTTTGAAATTCTCTAAAAATTGAAAATTAAGTTGGAATATTTTGAAACTCATGTTTGATTTAAAAAAACTTACTTTTTTTGAATTCTAATGGTCAAAAATTCAAATTCAAATGGCATGAAAAAAAAAAATTACAAAACAATCTCAGAGCTATCGATATTAATCAATATTAATTCAGGAAATGATTGTAATAATTCGTTGACAATCTTTTAGTACTTTTGTTGCAAAATTTTTTAGGTGAAATCAAATAAAAGAAAAGTTACTTTTGATCATTTAAAAAATGAGTAATTTTACAATTTTTGTACATTTTTTTTTTTTTTTTTTTTTTTTTTTTTTTTTTTAATAATTGCTGTAGTAAATAATTTTGATGATGTATATTTATTATTCAAATATACGTGGAATATTTTTATTCTACGTGTGGCCAAAATTGTTTCCTGCACATTAGTTAAGAAAAATACTTTTTTTTAATTAACTTTTCGAAGAGAAACGGAATAAAAGAGGTTTGTTAACACGCCAGAAAAATTTAAATCTGGAATCCTAGGATTTTCGAAACGTTTAATAATTTCAAAAATTTTTTAAGTGTTATCGAAATCATAGACTCGTAAATTGCTGAATCTAAAATCGAGTACTGCTACGAGGTGCAAGATTAACGGTTTTTCATTTTTGAAATTGAAAAAATCAAATTTTAATCATTATAAAACAACATTTTTCATTCATTTGGAAACGAGGTTTTCTTATTTTTAATATATTAATATTTAAATGTTATAATCAAATTTCTGGGGAGAAAATGCAAATAATTCTACCGAAGCATTGGAAAATTTCTAATGTTTATAAATCTTGACTCTGATACATATTCAAGAGTTAAGCTCTAAAATTCTTAGAATCCCCTCGGAATTAAAAACCGAATTGGAATATTTTTAAATTCATTATATGTATGTATAAGAAAACGAAGTTTCTTATAAAAACCTTATGAGAAACTGGAATTTCGAATAAGAATTTATTAGACGAAATCTTATAAAAAAACTTTATAGACATTTTTTTCGAGTAATCCTTTGTATAAAATTCCATTTGTTTATAAAGTTTTTATACGGTCACTTGATAAGAATTTGAATTCTTATAAGATTTTATAAGGCGCACCTTATAAGAAATTAACTTGCTATCAGAAATTTATAAATAAAAAATGAATTCTTGAAAACAGTCTAAAAACTAGTGACGACAATCCCATAAATCGTTGCAATAATTAGTTGATAAATTTTTATTACACCTGTTGCGAAATACACTGTCCTATATATTGCTCGAGGAACAAGTTTTTTGACGGGATTCCGGTATTCGAAATTTTTGTGGTGAGATGAAAACAAAATACAAAAAATTGTTAGAAATGCTGGAGAGTGTGGAAAGTACAAAAGACCAACCCCGAAGGAGGTGCATGCGTCGGAAATGCCTTCGAAATTGCGTCACTCGTTAGGAATTCCTGGCTCTGGGCGCGTTGAGAACCGAGGAGACAAGCCGCAGCCTCGGTATTTTTTCCCTTTCTTACGTCTTGGGTCCTTGGCGCTTCTATGCTCGTAACCTTCCATCCAAATGTTCCCCACCTCGGGCCCCCCAGCTCCGAGCAAATTCTTTTGCCGATAGCACTGGAATTGGCTCATTCCCGGGGATTCCCATTACGATAATGGCAATTTGCCGCCTCATTTGGACATTATTGCTCTATCGGTAACTCATTTTTTCCACTTTTTATTAATCTTCGGCCTTTAAGGAAAGAATCGTATCATTTTTCAAGATTATTGCTTCAACGAAATCACCAGGGATTTCCATTCAATAATAAATCATCTCTCTATCGCTATCTCTCAGGTTTTTGAAGTATTTTTTTTTTTCTTTTTTGAATGATAAGAAAAGACTTTTTTTAGCTCAAAAAAATCACGACAGCTTTTTGTTTCTGACATTTATTTTATGTGTCTCATGAAACGTTTAAGGAATTAACGAAGATGAAAAATAAGTTGGTTCTCCATTTCCGCTTTCCCATTGAAATGACATATCAAAAATATCTGTATATTTTTAATATTTTCCTTTGAATCGATTATTTACATTTGATTTCTTTACATCAATTTTTTCGTCTATAAAATAATGATAGTTTTGGAAATATGTATTACAGATTTTGGCTAAAAATTACTCAAATTATTAGGAAAGCCTATACTTGCAATTAGTTATGTGTACTTGAAACTGAATTAGATTTTTTTTACATGAAAACGATGAAATTAGATGAAGTAATACTTTATCTTTATTGAATGTAACAGCCACAGATTTTTATGTTTAAATCTCAAAAGATTGCAGTTATTTGGAATATGGTTGGTGCAGACACACTTATATACGTACTTCATGTTTTGGAAGATGGGTGATGAAAATGAAATAAGTTACTGGAGAATTGTTTAAACAACAGATATTAGAAATTCTTTCTCTCACAGAAATTTACGTAAATATTCGGCTGGGAATATCTATGTAAAAAAAATATGAGAAATATGTCGAAACCTCCGAAGTTATCAATATTTTCGTTTATTGATAAATTGAGAGCTTCGAAAATTTCTGTGAATTTTTTCTTTTTTCTTTTATATCAAAGTTATTCACGTTTGATTTTTTTACATAAAAATTATTTACATTGAAAGTTTCGGAGATAGTACATATTTTCACCAAAATTTTTTTATACTAAGAAAGCATATGTACTTGAAATTAAAACTCAATAACATTTTTTCTTCACAAAAAAATGATGAAATATGTGACTAAAAGGCGTAATAGTACAATCTGCAATCAATTTTTAGAATTGAGTATCAATCGAATTCAAATTTCCAAACCATTTAGACGTAAAAAACAAAGAATCAAAAGAAATTTAGGGGCACTGAAAGCAGATATAAAAAGACGTACTGGAATCTACTTTTTAGTTTTTTGTTTTACCGCCGTTGGTGTAACACTGAATTATTCGTTGTTTTTTAATCATGCAAATTTTTGAAAAAAAAATGTGTTACGATAACTGTGTTCACGAGTCGAGAGATTCTTCGGAGCCGGATATTTTACAATTACTGAGAATGGAAGAGGTGCGTTTTATTAATATCTTATTTTAACTTTTTGAACATCTCGACAAATTTTTGCTTTCGACATCCTCTTATGTGCCAAATGAAACGTTTAAGAAATTGACGAAAATGAAAAACAAACTAGTAAGTTCAAGGTGAAAAAGTTTACTAATATTGCAATAAATTCTTCCTCTCACAGAAATTAAACTGAATATTCGGCTGGGAATATCAATGTAAAGAAAAATATTAAAAATTTGTAAAAACTTTCAAAGCTATCAATTTTTTCGTTTACTGATCTGTTGAGATCTCTGAAAAAAAAAAAATTTTGAGAAATCCAATTTTTGAAATTAGTTGTGCTTAAAACTGAAATAGAATTTTTTCATATGGAAATGATGAAATAAGTGAGGAAAAAACACTTAGTACGAATAATTATTAGAATTGAGTATGAATCAAATTCAACTTAGACATGCATAATAACAAATCAAAACAAATTTAGGGTCATTGAAAACTGGTATAATAAGACGTGCTGGAAAATCCACTTTTCAGTTTTCGTTTTATCGCTCTTGGTCGAACACTGAAATATTCCTTGATTTAAAATTTTGTGTGTAATTTAACAAAAATGTATTGGAATAACTTCGAATTCCAGTCAAGAAATTATTCATCTCAAGATACACCAGATATTTTACTATTACTCGATGAGGTGCGTTTTATAAATTTCTTATTTCAACTTTTTCGACTGAATTTTATAGCGTTTCAAAGCATTAGAAAATTTTGTGTATGTTTTCTGTTTGTTGATGATTGAAGAAAATCGTAAACTGCGTTTCGATTCATGTCGTGAATTGGCCATTAAAAATGTTGCTTTAGAGCAGAATGTCCTTATAAATGTTTTTTTCTCAATGTCAAGACATTTGATCACCAAAAACAGAACAAGGTAGTAGACTTACGGAAATTTAATTAGAATCGTGTACTGAGAAAATAAAAATTGATTAGCAATCTAGGGAAAAACATTTTTATTGATTTTTACGAAGTTTTGTGTTCATGACGTTGATCATTTTACATGAGAAGTCTGCGAAATTCTAAATTGCAACACTATTTTTATTTACATCAGGTAATTTTGATTTCCTGTCATTATTATCGTGAGTCATACTTTTGGTAATATGAGGTTGATGAAAAAATTAGAAATGCAAAGTGCTTACTTTCTGTTAAAATTGAAAATTAATGACTTGTTTTGGATGTTCTAAGAATTTTCGCACATGAAATTATAGCAAGATATTTGACTAAAAATGTTTCGAACAGGCACGTATTTCAAGGACAGGAATGAGAATTTTGATAAAAAAAAATTATACTACAATCTATTGAATTAAATTGGTATGAACTCTTTCTGTTAAAAGTCACGAAATTTGGAACATAATGTTTTTTAACGTGTTAATTATGAATCGATATAAAAAACGGAGGTCTTTTAGGCGATACAGTAATTGCTGTAATAAGAAAAAGACGCTTTAAGTGGAAACGCAATAAGGTAACTAATACCTCTGCCAAAAAATCTTACTGATTCTAATTATTTATCATACTTACATATTTTCATTTTATTTCTCATGTCTAAGGTACGTAAGCACGTTTTCCGCACACGATTCTTCGCCATGATTAAATTTTTGTGAAATATTTCGTGATGAACAAATTTATTGACGATGATTGTTTTGATTTTTTCCATCTGCGCAGTTCTTTTGGGTTAAATAAAAAAATAGTTTGATAAATAAAGAGAATTTGAAGATTTTCATTTGTCAATTAAAAAAAAAAATCTGTCTGTACTAAAATTCGAAACTAACGTTGCTTTTTTTAACCAATAGCTTGATGACTAAAATGAACTTTTTGAAAATCAACCTAATTCCTTGGAATACCAGATTCTTCTCATAAATTAAAGACAATATTTTTTTAGCCTTTTTTTGTGAAACTTAAAATTTTACTCTAATGATGTATAACACTATTAATTTTCAGTTCAGAGAAAAATAGAAAAAATACTCGATAAGCATCCTCTGTATCAATATATTCTTTTTATAAATACTGGCAAAGTAATAATTTTTCTGATCATTCAAGAGAAGAATGAATATTTGACACAAAATCTTGACAGCGATTGAAATTTTTGATTGTTAACTCGTGAACTTATAAAATGATGTAATACAATAAAAAGCATTAAATTGAAAGAAAAATAACTTGAATTTCTGCGTATTTCCTAATCAGAATTTTCTTTTAAGTAAATAATATTTAAATATTGCATGATGATTTGTAATTTTGAATTTTTTAAAAATTTGGAAATCGTTTTGGTAAATAATATTTGGGTTCTATGTATAACAGAATAAAATACAATATGGTACAGTACAATGCAATATTATAAGACAAAGTACGTGATGTTTTTTTTAAATTTTCCAAAAAATTAACTCTGTTTTCGGAAAATCTGATTCTTTTCATAGATCTAAAACGTAAACTTTTCTGCTACTCAAAATTTCAAAAGTTTTTAACAATTGAGCAACTAGAGCTAATGTACTATTGATGAGTGGTTAGTGTCAAATTGGTATCGCGTGGCACATAAGTTGAATAATTAATAACTTCGTTAATTTTGAGTTAAGAAGAAAATGACAAAATAGTCATCCTACACATGAATATCTTTTTATTTTATTCATTCTTCATCGTAAATTTCCATTCTATATGGAGTCAAAACATTGTCACTCAAAAGTAGTGAAATTTCACTCCTCTTAGAATGGAACTCAACTAATTTTGTAAAAAAAAATCTGACTTAACTTTGAGGGTGATACCCAAATTCTCTAAGTATAATGATTTACTCTTTAAAAGTTAATTTTTACTCCAAAAGAGTGAATTTTTTCTCTGTGAGAATTAATGTTTACTCTATGAGAGTGAATTGCTACAAAATAAGAATAAATTTACATTTTATGAGAATGGGTTTCCACTCTATGAGAGTGAATTTTCACTCTATGAGAGTAAATTTCACTCTTTGAGAATGAATTTTCATTCTACAATAGTGAATTTTTACTCTAAGAGAGTAAATTTCCACTCCCTATTTAGGTAGCAGTATTTTCACTCTATAAGAATGAATTTTCACCCTATGAAAGTGAGTTTTCATTAAATGAGAGCGAGTTTCAAGTCTATGAGAGTGAACTTCCACTCCCTGTTTAGATGATAGTATTTTTATTCTGGAAGAATGAATTTTCATTAGTAAAGAGTGAATTTACACTCCCTGTTCGGTAGCAGTATTTTTACTCTAAAAGAATAAATTTTCACTCTATGAAAAAGAATGTAACACTCTGTGAGAGTGCATTTTTACTCTATAAGAGTGAATCAGTAAATTGCCACTGAATAAGAATAAATTTTCATTTTATGAGAATGAGTTTCCACTCTATCAGAGTGAATTTCCACTCTCTGTTTGGTTGACAGAATTTTCACTCTTTAGGAATAAATTTTTACTCTATGACAGTAAAGTTCACTCTATAAGAATGCATTTATACTCTATGAAAGTAAATTTCCACTCCCTGCTTGGGTAGCAGTATTTTCACTTCATAAGAATGAATTTTAACTCTATGATAATTAATCTTCACTCTATGAGAGTGACTATTTACTATATAGGAGTGACTTTTCATTTTATAAGAGTGAGTTTCCAATCTATGAGAGTGAATTTTCACTTTATAAAAATGAATCATAAATAACTCAATGAGAATGAGTTTCCACTCTATGAAAATGAATTTCCACTCACTGTTTGGGTAGCAGTATTTTCACTCTATAAGAATACATTTTCACTCTGAATGAATTTCCATTCAATGAGAGTGAATTTCCACTCCTTGTTTGGGTAGCAGTATTTTTACTCTACAAGACAGAATTTTCACTCTACGACAATGAATTCTTACCTATAAAAATGAATTTCCTCTCTATGAGAGTGAATTTCCACTTTCTGTTTGTATGACAGTACTTCCACTCTACTAGAATGAATTTCCACTCCAAAAGAATGAATTTTAATTCAATGAGAATGAGTTTCCACTCTATGATAATGAATCTCCACTCTATGAGTGTGAATTTTCAATCTTCAATCTGTAAGGGTAAGTTTCCAATCTATAAGAGTGAATTTCAACGCCCTATTTAGGTGAGAGTATATTCACTCAACAAGAATGAATTTTTACCGTATGAGAGTTAATTTTCACTCTATAAGAATACATTTTCACTCTGAATGAATTTCCATTGAATGAGAGTGAATTTCTATTCCTTGTTTGGGTAGCAGTATTTTTACTCTACAAGACTGAATTTTCATTCTACGGGAAAGAATTTTTACCTATAAAAATGAATTTTCACTCTATGAGAGTGAATTTCCACTTTCTGTTTGTATAACGGTCTTTCCACTCTACAAGAATGAATTTCAACACCCTATTTAGATAAGAGTATCTTCACTCAACAAGAATGAATTTTCACTGTATGAGAGTAAATTTCCACTCTTTAAAAATGAATTATACATAACTCAATGAGAATGAGTTTCCACTCTATGAAAATGAACTTCCACTCACTGTTTGGGTAGCAGTATTTTCACTCTATAAGAATAAATTTTCACTTTGAATGAATTTTCATTGAATGAGAGTGAATTTCTATTCCTTGTTTGGGTAGCAGTATTTTTACTCTACAAGACAGAATTATCACTCTACGACAATGAATTTTTACCTATAAAAATGAATTTCCTCTCTATGAAAGTGAATTTCCACTTTCTGTTTGTAAGACAGTATTTCCACTCTACTAGAATGAATTTCCACTCCAAAAGAATGAATTTTAATTCAATGAGAATGAGTTTCCACTCTATGATAATGAATCTCCACTCTATGAGTGTGAATTTTCAATCTTCAATCTGTAAGGGTAAGTTTCCAATCTATAAGAGTGAATTTCAACGCCCTATTTAGGTGAGAGTATATCCACTCAACAAGAATGAATTTTTACCGTATGAGAGTTAATTTCCACTCTATAAGAATGAATTATAAATAACTCAATGAGAATGAGTTTCCACTCTATGAAAATGAACTTCCACTCACTGATTGGGTAGCAGTATTTTCACTCTATAAGAATACATTTTCACTCTGAATGAATTTCCATTCAATGAGAGTGAATTTCCACTCTATGATAATGAATCTCCACTCTATGAGAGTGAATTTTCAATCTGTGAGGGTGAGTTTCCAATCTATAAGAGTGAATTTCAACACCCTCTTTAGATGAGAGTATCTTCACTCAACAAGAATGAATTTTTACTGTATGAAAGTAAATTCCCACTCTATAAAATTGAATCATAAATAACTCAATGAGAATGACTTTTCACTCTATGAAAATGAATTTCCACTACCTGTTTGGGAAGCAGTATTTTCACTCTACAAGACTGAATCTCCACTCCATGAGAGTAAATTCCACTGCCTCTTCGAGTGTCAGTATTTCGACAAGATTTACAATAAAAACTCCTTCCAAGCAATTAAAAGAGTATAAAAGAACAAAGGAAAAATTTTCCCGAGCATCGAAGGATCGCTTGAGCATTGGATAAAAATCTGTCGACATGCGAGGAATCGCTAATAAGCGTATGTTTATTATCTTGGCAGAGATCGAAATAATTTCTGCTTGTAAACTCGCGAAACGCAAAAAGCTTGGGCATTCGAAAAAAATTGGAATCCCCGGGTATTTCCCAATCAGAATTTTTCCGCGCTAACGAGGCTCGCTCGTGGAGATCGCGTTTCTCTCCTCGGCGGCCGATAGCGCCTATGACAGGAGGCACTGTCAGTGTCACTTGGTCCGCTCGCGAGCGAGGCTGTTCACGCGCGTGCTCTTTTAGAATCGCAAGGTCACGTGCGCGTTTACCTCATCTAGTGCTGACGGAATCGAAAGTCGACGAGAGCGAATTATTGCGCATCGCACGAGAGATTCCCTGGAAACATCGATCAACATTCTGTCTCTCTGCGAGGTAAAACGAAAAAAATTCAGGTTCAGTCCTGCATAGTTTTGAAGAAGTAAATTAGGTCAACAGCAGCGACCAAGTACCCCTTTTTATTATGGAGTAAATGGGAGGTTAGACCTTCTGTTGGAATCCTTATTTGGAATACAGTGGTCGCGATTTGATGGTCGAATATTTTGGAAAATGGTTTTGTGTTTGGAGAGTTGTCTAGACAAGAGACCTTAGAGCTTGGAGATCCGTGTTTCTCAAGTTCCAAACGTTTTAAAATGAACGGAAAGAAAAGAATAAGATATAATCATTAGGCTGGAAATACATAGGAACTTTTTTTTTGGAAATCCTGGTAACTTTTTAGAGGTCAAGAATTGAATTTTTCGTCCCAATCTTATGTTATTTATTGAAAGTATTAACATTAAACGGAATTGAAATTTTATAAATCTTTTTATAAATCAGACGTTCGATTATTTGAAGTGATGATAATGATTTTGCTTCTCACAACTGATTTACGATGAGTTGAGCGAAAAAATTTTTTTCCGAGTCCAGGAAATCAGGGGCTTGGCGTTTAAACAAGAAACTGATAAGAGAGGAACCATTCTTCTTATCGGGATCGGCTTTTTTTTGCACGAACGTATTTGTTTTTATATTTGAGATTGTTCTGGCTTGTCGATGACGTTAGTTTTTGAAATTTTTTTCTGTTCTGCGAAAAGTAATATGATACTTTTTTTTTGTTCGAAAAAAGATATGTGAAATCAGATGCTGTACGTCGATTGCAGATCTAAAAAAAGGAATTTCTTTGGAACGTGTTGTTTATTTAATTGAAAGTTATCAAGGCACAGATATTTTTAACAGTATAGCATTTTTATAAATATATCGAACAAAGCTTACGTCTATAAAATGAATTTTATAATCTTCGTAACATGTCTTATACGGAAAAACTAAAATATCAATTTCATCGTCTTGAGACAAGAGATATTTGAAAATGAAAGTCCACCCTCGATGAAGAAGCCAAAATAGTATCAAAAAAATAATTTTTTGAAACTCAACGTACATATGATTCAAAATTAGATATCAAATATCGGTTAAAGAGTTTTCATGAATTTTTTTGGTCACAAAGTATCACAAATTTATGGATTCCTCATTCTGTCAGGTCACAATATAAAATGAAAAAAATTAACAATGTTTGTTTATTAATAAATTGTCTTAATCAACTTTTTCCAACATTTTAATAATGAATTAATCCATTTACTGGAATACAGTTTCATGTATAATAATGTGTAACTCAATATTTTCAAAAATCTCTCTCCTCCTTTACGTCAAAAATTGTCACAGATGAGCTGATTCTTCCATCTTCCTAGAAATGAATGAAAATTTTCTTACATAGACTTGGACTAAAAATAATTATAAAGTGTGTTTCACAATTTTACTTCGTATCTTCAAGTTGGATGTAATGTTTTTGATTTAAAAATGAATTTTTCTTTGAAAAACCAAAATATGATTTGAAAATATCTTCAGTAACACTGCGATAAATCTCTATAGTAGTAATGCTATAAAAAATATTTATATTCGAGTCTATATATAGTTGTAGTCGAGTTATCGTTGAGGGAGAACGAAATTTTTTTGATTAAAAAAGGGAAACTAAGTTTGTAAATATCTTTCATAGATGCTACATGCTACAAGCCGAATAAGATGTCAGGTGTCAGCTTCAAGTCTCTAAATCAACAAACATTACATGAAATGTTACGATTATTTTGAAGAGTATGAAATCAGAAAAATACCTTATCAAGCAAACAACTTACTTGCGATTAAATAACTCGAACGAAATTTTTAAATATTGTTTATTAGTCAGAAATCAATACAAATAATATGTTACAATTATATTAAGTATTTCGATGTTAGACGTTAGAAATAATTAGGAATGTTTCTCATAATTTTATGTCAAAAATTAATTTTATAAATTTTAGCTCTCAAAATTTACTATAATTACGTGATTATGTTGGCCTATGTTGTTAATCATTTACGAATTGAAGATTTTGAGCAACTAGCAATTTTTCCTTGATTAAAAAACCAAAGTCTAATTGGAACTTATCCTTTGTAAGAACGCCAAGCACAAAATTATATGCGTCGAATTTCTTAAATAGCAATTATACAAAAAATTGTTTTCATTGTTTCCAACATTTTATAACTCGATGAAATTCTGAGCAATGTATATTATTTTGTTTATGATTCAGTCGTAAAAAAAACTCCTAATACATATTGCAAAACCAGATGTGTCAGATGTCAGCTTCAACTCTCCAAAATTTACAATCGCAATGGAATGACAATATTTTTCGATTTCGTTTCACATCGTCTAGTTCAAGACATTCTAAACAATAGACAATTTTCCCTTGATGAAAAAATCAAAATAAAATTGGAAAATATCCTTTGTAACGACGCCACGTGCATAAGCAGATGTCAAGCCATGACGATAACGAGCGAGTGCAAGGAACGAATACGAACTACATACTCCAAAAGAGAAACAAAGTCTCTTGGAGAAATAAACTTCTTTGTTCCTCACTAAGTCGCTTTTTTTTCTCTAGCTCTTTTTTTCTTTTTGTTCCTCTCTCTCGCACACCCGCTTGTCTTTGTTTTCGCAAGGTCTCGGGTGCGACGTCACAAAGTCTTGAGTGGTTTTTTTTTCCACTCGTATGTTTTTAGCGCTGACGGCGTAATTTGCGATATTATTTTGCAAACCAGAGCTCGACGCGTGTGAGCTATCGCGCCGTCGTGATTTTCGCGTTCTTTCTTTTTGCACTATCGCAGGTTTTGTTGCGATTAGGAGTAAGGGCTGACAAAATTTTTTTTGAACGAAAATAGTTTAAAGGGATTTTTTTGGAATGCTGATAGAATTTTGTGGAATATTTTGCTAATTTGCAAACGTTTAAAATTAATGAAACTAAAGAAAAATGTTTCTGTAACTTCTCATTATATCAGGCTAATAAATAATTATTAATATTTAACAAATGTAATTCAATTTGACTATTTTTACTTGAATCTTGTGTGGAAATTGCAAACTAAATTCTTTTAGTTTTTGTTCATTTTCTGAACTATGGATTTGGATGTATGTAGAATTAAAATTATTTTCATGTAAGAATTCGGGACAGTCAGTTAAATTTAGAAATTTTATATCTGTAAAAAAAAGTTTCAATAAATCAAATGAAAATTTTGAATGATCTAAGACATGAAGATGATGGACAAATTTTTTTCTTTTAATTATAGAAATCTTTATTTTTAGAAATCAGAATAGTTCTTGAATATTAAACGATTTTTGGAGGAATTAAACGGTTTCGTCTAATCGTGGGTTTTTGTGGTTAGGAAGAGAAATTTTTTTTAAGAAAGTTTGCATAATTTTATGAAAGAGTAGCAAAGTAAAATTTCAGAAAAATGAATAGATTACGAAATTCTAGAGTTACAAAATGTATAAGATATTCGGAAAAATGTATGTTTTTTGAAGGATACTTGTAGTTACAAGGACAGCTTGTAGCTAAGCAAATTGACATTAGTTTAAAAAAATTGCGATTTAAGATTTATCCGTTTTAGCATTTTAATAACCATAAAATTTGAATGTTAGTAAATTCATGAATGCAGAATCTTTGAATAATAATTTGAAATTAATTTCAAATTTTTCTTCATAAATAATTTGAAGTTAATTTGAAAATTTTCAGCTAAGCAAATTTTTGAGTTTAAATTTTGTTGTTTTATCTGAAGAAAAAAGGGTTTCAGAAAATTCGAACGGATTACTTGTAAATTTCTTAAAAAATCCTTTAAGTATTGTGATGTTTCTTAATCTGTCAATTTTTGAATAAGAATTTTAAAATTTTCGATTTTTCAATGGAAAAATAAACGTTTTTTTAATTTTCAGAGTTTTTTTATTTTACATATTTGTTCATTTGGTAACGATTATTGCTATTTCGTGTACTGCAAATTTTGTTTCCACAACAGTTGAGAAAAATGCCTTATTTTGAATAAAATTTTCGAAGAAAAACAAAATGAAAGTTTAAGCATTATGGTTATGATTTTCGTAACTATTTTGAGATTTATACTATTAAGGTTAAAAATATATAAATCGAATGTGTGAAAGTCAAAAGGCAAAAGTTTCTAAGAATTTGACATCTGAAAATTGAGAAATTTTACGATTCGAAAAATTTAAAAACTCAATAAAAAACCTGTGAACTAGGCAATAAAAAAAATGATGTGAATTTTAAAATCAATAATTTCATAGCTATAATTTTGAGCTATAAAAATATTTATGCTACTTAACAATTATTTTCAAACCTAGAATCGCAATATTCTGCTACAAACTCTTAAGCAGAATAAAAATCATGGTTTCTGATTTCAGACAACCAAATTAAATAAGGAATATTAATTTAGTATGTAGTCTTAAAGTTTTGAAAAAATTTGATCTCCAAATTAATTGAAATAAGTTTAAGTAAATTAGAAAAATTGCTAAAAATTCCGAGACTGGAATAAGAAAAAGGGTTTTTTCTAAATAGGAATTTTAAACACGCGTTTTTTTTTCGAAATCCCTCCCCCGAAAATATTTTTTCTCGTAAGTCCTAATCTGGGTTGAAATTATCAGAGAAAACTAGTCAGAAAAGTCATAAACGTAATTTTTTCACGAAAAAATGTTGTATTTTACAGTACAAATTCAGTTTTGACAATATGGCACGATATAATTTTGCACAAGGGTCATCGCTCGATTTATATTTAAAGAATGACGTTACTCTTTGTTTGGGATACCTCTGTTCATCGTGCAAACAATCGCGTCTGGATGTCACTTACGAAATCACAGATGCTTGTCATTGCTTTTATCAACCACTCCAATGATTGTACTTACGAATAATTTTTTAATTTTATTCAGAATGTTGCTATGTTATTCCTTAGTGTAGAGCTAAATGAAAAATTCTGGAATAGAACGTCGAATAGGCTCGATGAAATGAAAAAAAAATTATATGAAAAAAAGGAATTTATACTTGTAAAAAGATAACTCGAAATTTTTTATTGCATGAACAAGTAAGTGAATCGAATAAAAATATAATGCCAAAAAAAATACAAATTTTAAAAAATTGTTTTGAACGAAATGAAAAATATTTTGTATTGGATTTAATTGATTTGCATAACTCATCGAAATTTCTTGAATTCAAAGATTTTCTTTGTACTGTTCAAAGTTTTCCAATTTGTTGGGTAAATTGGTTTATTAAAAATAATATTGTGGCAAAAATTTCACATTGCAATTGAACACAATGCCCATGAAATCATCTGGACGATAAGATAATCAACATCCTGGAAAAAGAGTAGAGACAATGATAAATTTTTGCGAGTATAAAAAATCTGTCATTATTGCGATGCAGAGCCAGATTATAAAAAAATTATAATTACAGTTTCGACCCTGAAAATCTGCATGGAATATTTATTTTGCAATATTTCCAAACTGTATTAACAAATGGTTAAAATTACAGACGAAAAAATATTTCTTTGGTTTTGAATGCATAAATTTGATAATTGAAAAGTTTTTAATTATCGACAATCCCTGAATTACCACAATTTTATAATTTTATCCATGAAATTTCAAATATTGACTCAGAGGGATTTATAAAAAATCGTGCAGTTTTCTTAACAAATAAAAAATATGTTTCTCAAACATATTGTGTAATTCGATCAACGAATACAGACCAATAATCTTTGTTGATCTTGTTACTAACAAACGTTGAATTTTATTAACGTTGCTTAGTAAACAATGAATGTTATACCTGGTTCACCAGTTATAAAATTCAGTGTTCCATAAATTGGTCCTCAAAAATTGTAATAACTTATACAATAAAATAAATAATTTTTATACACTGATCAGTTTTTTCGTTTTGGAAATGATATTTTTCAAAGAACTAGATCGTAAAATAAAATCAAATCTTGAAATGGATATCCTTATAATAGGTCACGTAGGAAAAAAAATTTTTTTCTCGGCGTTTTATCGTTAACTACGTGCGAAACACGTAAAATCGCGAATCTAAAAATGTTCTCGTTGCACCATGAACGTCTTTGGTATTACCCTTGACACTGATCCAAGATTCGCTTTGTGCGCGAAATTTCTTCGAAGCACGTAACGACTTATCAAGGCATAAAAATAACGTGACACTCGTCACAATATCGAATTACTATCAATTACATGTTACTCGAAAAACACTTATTGCAGATGTACAAACATTCTTAATACCTCTTTATCAAGATGAATTATATGACTTGAAAAACTTATCATAGTACATTGTGCGACTGGCGATGAAAGGAGATTCCATGAATCTCACAAAGATGTCTGAATCGATAAAAATGTTTGAAACAATTATTTTGTAATACAATTTTTCCTACTTTGTATTCTTATTCTGGAGTTTTTCATTTATTGTCAATATCTCAATTTCAAATTAAAAAAAAAAAAAAAACATTCCCCTATTTTTCATGATTGTGTCACTAGTGAGGGAATGAAACATTTCTCCCACTCTTAACGAAGAAAAATATGAAATTACATTTCTCGTGTCATTATTGGACATGTAGGTGAATTTTTATTGAAAAATTGACATTATTTTGAAAAAAAGTTTTGTTATTGTTGCAGTTTGTTTCGCCAGATGGTCTCCAAAGTGGGGTCCCCACTCGGACTACCCCCACCCTGACCCCCACCACTTTAAGAACCATTGAACAAACGTTTTTGGAACTAAGCAGTGAAACGGGGTGCCACTTGAGGGAGGCGGGATTCGTCCCACCTCTCGTCGAACCCTCGCAGCCAACTTCAGCCCAGCTCCAAAACATCTTACCTTCTATACTTCACGACCATCAACTTCAGGTAAGGACAACAATCATGATGATAATTGGTAATCTTGTAACCCTTGGCCTTATAAGAAACTTATGCTAACCTAAAAAGGAATTTTGGAAAATTAATCATGATGACGAATGGCAATGTTTAAAAATTAAAACTGCTATTGCAGCAACCTACGTCTGTGACTTCCTTGGCCATTTCATCAGTCGCGCACCCTCAGCCGGTCGATTCACCGGGAATGGCGACTCCACCTTTGCAACAGCAGCGCCCTCAAGTCAGGAGAAACGTTGGAGGTCGCAGACCAATGCGAACCGACGGTATCTCGGCCGAGGAGGAAGAAAGACGCCAGGTTCGTCGTGAAAGAAACAAAATGGCAGCTGCCAGGTGCAGAAAGAAGAGGGTCGACCACACGAACTTGCTTTTGGAGGTAGAACTGAAAGTTTCACAAACAAATTTCCACTCTTTTTTGAATAAATTATAAAATTGTAATCTCACTCATCATTGAATCCTAAAATATTCCAGCAAACCCACGAACTGGAGCAACGAAAGCTCGCGCTGCAGGAGGAAATTGTCAAGCTCCAAGAGCAGAGCAATCATTTAGAATACGCCCTGGGGAACCATGCGAGTTGCCAATTGCGCTCGACTCCGTCGCCATCCGACGTGAAGCCCGCCGTGAAGCAGGAACTCGACGCCGACCACTTCATGGACTGCCCTATGGAACCGCCAAAGCCATGCAACAGACCGAACCGTCCCAATTCCTTAGCAGTCAGCTTCGACAACAACAACACCCAGCACCGACCCAATACCTTGCCGATATTCCAGGCACCCAAGATCAAATTCAAGACCTTGGAAACCCCGACCTTCATGAAGGTCTCGAACGAGGTCGCGGGCGTTACCATCACCACACCGTCCTCGGGCATGCCCTTCAATTTCGACTCCCTGATGGAAGGAGGCACCGGGTTGACCCCGGTTTCGGGGCCCATCGTGCCCTCGTGCTCCATCCAGCTGAGGAGTAACACGACCGCCGTTGACCTCACCTCCCCCGACGCCAATCCTGGCAAGCTTGTCAGTTTGTGACGCCAGGAGGATTCTGACGAGGAGAGAGAATGGGGCGATTGAGAATGCAGGGGAGGGGGGTGTTTTTGAAAAAAGGTACCAAGATTCAGAATATAATAGGGGTTTCGGTTAATAATGTCGATTTTTTCCGGCAAATTGAAGCATTTATTTTCATATCAAAATTAAATACCTCAGTAATCAAAGTATTGTCCATCGTTAGATATGACCTTTTCCCATCTTTCTGTCAAAGAATGGATTCCGTTAATGTTTTCCAGGTAGCTTTTAACACATTTCGCCACATGGGGCCGAGCATTGCCATGTTGAAAAATGACTTTATCGTGTCTTTGGGCATATTCTGGTCGTTTTTCCTTCAATGCTTGGTTCAGTTTTATTAATTGTTTTCGGTATCTTTCGCTAATAATCGTTTCACCAGGTTTCAACAGTTTACACAGCTCCCCTACTATCCCACCAAACACACAGCAAAGCCTTCTTTCCATGTATGTTGCGCACTGGTTGGGATGTTGAAGGTTGACCTGGGTCTGTCCATGATTTTCTGCGCTTTGGGTTTTCAAAATAAATCCACTTTTCATCACCTGTCACAACTCGATGCAGAAAACCTTTCCTTTTTTGTCTAGCAAGCAAAATTTCACAAGTGGTTTTTCGCCTTCCTTTCATTCATACGGCACCCATTTTCCTTCCTTCTGGATCTTTCCCAATGCGCGTAGACGTTCAGAAATAGTCGATTGGGCAACATTCAATGCTTCCGCTAATTGTTTTAAAGTTCGAGTTGAGTCTTCATCTAATAATGCTAGCAAATCTGGATCTTCAAATTTTTTAGGTTGACCAGAGCGCTCTTTGTCTTTTATATTATCAAAATCACCACTTTTAAAGCATTGAAACCATCGTTCACAAGTTTTTTGGGTTAGGGCATGTTCGCCATAAGCTTCGACTATCAATCGATAACTTTCAGCAGCCGTTTTCTTTAAATGGAAGAAGGTTATTAAACTGTCCCGCAAAACGTCTTTTCCTGGTACGAAATTCGACATTTTCGAAGCTATGGAAAACTACTTGTTTTGGACAATGACAATTCAAAACAAACTAGCTTTAAATGGCATATGTTCGCACTCAAAAACACTACAAATGTCACTAGTCTATGGCAAAAAATGTATGAGTAACGCTATCTCTTAGCATAATCGACATTCTTAACCGAAACACCTATTAGAATTCAGGCCTCCTGTTGTTCATGGGAAAATTTTTTCATGACAAAAACCTTGAACAAGATTGTCATTATAAGATTTCAAGATCATCGATCACCGAGAAAGAAATTTTTTTGATTTTTCATAATTTCAAACGGAAATTATGAAAAATCAACGGAAATAATTTCAAAGTTCTGTCTCCTTTCAAAATGAAACGCTCATCCTTTCATTTTAAAACTGTCGATGAATTGAAAGGGGATCACTTTCAACTGTATGCTAGAATTTTTTGTTACGTAATTTCCAGAATTAATCAAAATCTACAAAATTTATAGGCATTTTTGTAGATTCTCGAATTTTTAAATTTTTTGTATTTAATTATTCACAATCCTGAGAATTTTTCGTGTTTTCTAATCATTCAAAATGTTTCAATTCAAATCTTCAGAATTATCTATCTATTTATTGATTTTTCAAGAAATTGGAGAATATTACAGTGTCTGTCGTTTTACCGAAGCTTGTTAAATTTTTCAAAATTTACTAAATTTATCGAATTTTTGTACGTTTCAAGTCATTGAATGTATTAAATTTCCAAAATTTTTGAAACTTTACACAGCAGCTGTATTCAAAATATTACACATTTTTGCGCAATCTAGAAAATTCATCAACAATTCCTGAACTTCTCTATGTTTTTCAAATTACTCATAATTGTTAACAATCTCAAATTTTCAATGTTTACATTTTTATTAAAATTATTTCAAAAATCGAGTATCTTTGTGCGACAAAATATACTTCCATTTTTGGCAAATTTTCTGAATTCCACACAATTTTTACAGTTCAGCTGAATATCTCAAAATGTTTACAATAATGTCTCTTAATATTCTTCAAATTTTTCAAATTTATCTACATGATGGTAGTCATGGTGCAAAATACCAAATCGTGAGAAGCGACAAACTACATAAAAAGTGAATGTAGGAGGCCTGAAAATGGAAATAAAAAGCCATGAAATGTTAAATATCGTGTTTATAGAGTTTTATAAACATCTTTCGTGAGAATCAGTCATTCACCTTTGAAAACAAAATGTTATCTACATGTACCAAAAAATTGTTCTATGAGTTTCTTGGACTTTTTTCCAAAAACATTACCTAAATTTTGGAGACGATAGTGCAATTCGGGCCCGTCTTTATGTTGTTTTTATACATTTCATTTTTTTTCTTTTTCTTTATATTTTTTTTGAAAGAAACTGGGTTTGGTCTTTCAGGGATCGTTTCAGGAATCGAATGAAATCATGGATTCAATGAATTATTAAGTTTTTTTCATGAGTCACTTGCTCTATTTTTCCTATGAAGACCAAAACTTTTCTCTTTGTTTAAATAAAATGTTGCCATATATATAAATTTGATTATATTGCGTATAAATTATATAAGTGTGCGGATGCATAAACACAATTATTATTCCAAAAAAGCAATGATGTACATCGCCAATTTTTTTCATGTAAGCTTGAATTTTTGTAAAAAAAATTAACGCTTTGAACTTTTGTGTACAAGAATCGTTGGGGAGACTATTTTTTGTAATTTCGATGTTTGTGCCAGGTCAATGCATTTATGCAAAAATGGAAAGTTTTGAAACAGCGTAATAAAATTCTACATTTTTAATCAATCTTTGTTTATTTGTTTTTTTGCAAGAAAGCAACACAAAATATATGCTTGAATGTGGAAGTCTTCTTTGTTCATAACAAATTTTTTTGGGATGAAAATAGTCTGTAAATTTTTCCTATTATATATAAGAAACCGAGTCTTTTTACAAGTGATAAAACATGTACACATACAAATACGTGAAAGATGTGCGGAAATTATTTAAAATCACGATTAACAAGTCGCCAACGAAAAATTCTTTTGTTGAAGTACATTTGTTCAATTTATATGAACGCAACAAGGGAATTTTTCGCCATGAGTAATGTAAGTATTTATAAATAATTTTTAATTATTGTGATGTAAGTATTTTTTTAAGATGACAGTCATAATCAAAATTTTGGAATTTTCATACATACTAAAATTGTACATAGCTCAATTTTTTTACTACCTCGCGAAATTGAAAAAAGCTCAAGGCGATATTCGTATTGAAATTTTTGATAAATGGGGAAAAACAAAAAAAAAAAGAAACATCACGAAATTAAATGATTATGCCGATTCGTGACTTCGAAGCAATAATAATTAATATATTTATATACTTCGCGACATTCACCAAGAGTACAAAAGCGATTTTTTATTTTATTTAGAAATGCTAGATATCTTTTTTTTTCTACTCATACATTTACAGACAAAGCCATATATGTCCGATTTGTGTACTGCTGGTGAATGCTCGAATAATATACAATAATTTTACACTATTATAAGTTAACGATGATGCAATATTTTGTTCAATAATAGTTGCCAATAAAGAATTTTCTTGAACTTTAATTAGTGTTGTGTTTTATTCAATACTCGGTGTTTTGATTTTTTTAAAAAGTATTACTAAAGATAAATACATATATTCTCTTTTTGTTGCGATTTATTCTACTCAAAGTTAAAAACATTAATTTTTGAATCCAATGTTATTGATGATGTTATTTATATGTTATAATTACATGAAGGTCATTTTTTAAAAAATTAGAAAAATATTTCTCATCTCTTTTGCAGCTTTATTTTCGATTGATTATAAAACTATCCCTAATCTAAAATTGTTGAGAAAAAACCTGTATGATGGTTTTTCTCTATTTACAAAAAATCAACTCATTTTATACAAATATACATATATCTTGTTATGAAAAATGACATTTTTCATTCAAAACCCAGTGACTCTTTTGATGGCTTCTTTTTCTTCAAAAGGGCCCAAAGCTTTGTAATGACTGAATTCCATCGTAAATGTAGAATTTCCAGAAGTCAAAATTCTCAAACTTGTTGCATAGCCTAATAATTCGGATAATGGGGCCAAGCCAGTAACAATCTAAAAGTTTGAGAAATAGTAAGAAAAACATGTTATTTTTTTTCAATTTGGAATTAATTTTATATCGTTTACAATCGATATAAAATTAAAAGGTATATATTTTTGTAGTTTGTAAGGTTTTATGTTTATTTGAAAATTTTGTTTGTTTTTGGATAAATTTATGTTCGTTTGTTCATGAGAAGAATATAAAAATGATTTTTTACTATATTAAGAAATAATTTACAATTTATAAAATATCAAAATTCTTACCCTATTCAGCCCACGAATATCGATTTTTTTAATTTGCCCTCTTCTATGGGTTAAATCATTGATGACTCCAGATGCGTGGCTTTCTAATGTTACGATTTCCAGGTCCATCATTGGCTCCATAATTATAGGATCGCTGTCTTTAAGTAACTGAAAAAAGTAATTATACAATAATTCAATTAAAATTATTAACTTCAATAAAATTACGAATCGAGTACAAAACTTATGCTGGTTACCGAAATTCGCAAACCTTTATTTTAAAATTTTAAGAATTTTCAAGACTCCATCTTTGCCAACTATTTTAATACTCCCAAATTCAAAAATTTCGATTATTCGAAACTTAGAACTGTATATTTTTGGAATAGTCAATTTTGGAACCAAAGTTATTCGACTTCTGAATGTTTTCACTTCTATTTCAGAATTTTATAAAAAACAATTTAAAAAATTTTTCATTTTTTATTTCTATAAGTCTTTGACTTTCAATTTCGAAACCATTTCGAATTTTTTATACAATGTTTCTACGTAACATCGCTAGATTTTTAACTTTCCGAAATTTTAAAATATGAACTTCACCGACGTTTACAATTTCCTAACTCGAAAAATTGTTGCTTTTTGACACTTAAATTCTAAAATTTATATTTACGAAATTCTCTGTTTCAATTTTCAGTTTAGGACCATAGTTATAGAAAATGTGTTTTTGAAAAATAATTCAAGGTTATTTTTTAAATTTCGTTCAAATTAAAGACTTTCAGAATTGTTGAATTTTCCAACTTATTGACATTGAAAATTTATAATTCAAAATCAGTATATTTTCAAAAAATAATGTGTTATTTTCCAAGATAAAAAGCATCAATTTCAAAAACCATATCATCTTAAACTTTCAAAAAATCTCATTTCTCAAACTTTACAGATTTTAAAAAACCTGTAGGTAACTCCCATTTTCGTTCCAACGTTTTTATTTTCATAAACCGCAAAAAACAAATCAATTTTTCTTTTTGCAACAAATGACAGCCAAAACCTCAGTTTGTAAACAAATTAGAAATCGTTCAAAATTCTCAAGCACAATCTTTCAACTTCAGCGTTTTGGATAAAAATTGGAATGTATTTCTTAATAAAATAACAAACAAAAAATCATGTAAAATGGTGGGTGGATATTTCTCATTATTATCAAGTGTTCGCAAGAAACCATTGGAATTTTGGAGGAGATGCAATCATTCAATAGGAAAAATCCATTATGTCCATGACATCGATCTGTCAGAAAATGTAAATATAAACACTGAAAATTTCAAAATTTCAGAGAAGGGTTTGATTTAAGTGGTAAATAAAAGTATTCATTCGAGGGGGGGGGGGGAGCAATTAAAAAATTCAAAGAATTCTAAAGAATTTTATTTGTAGAATTTGATGATAGAATCCCATGCTATAAGATAAAAATTTCTCTTCCAATGCCCAAATTCGTATGGAATAAATTTATATTAATGATTATCATTCAAAATTTACTAAAAATTTGTGTCTTCATTTCCTGACTGATAATATGAAATCAACTCTTTTTATGTTTCACTAATATTGTACAAATTTAATGAAGAATAGCTGAAATATGCTGATTTCTTAATATTTAAAATACAAAAAAATCTTAAAAAATATAACAATAAAATAATGATAAATATTTTCCTAACGTAATACAAGTTTTCGAAAATTACTTCCAAATAAAAAAGTTGTTTTATCCCACAGGTCATAGAGTTGCAAAATTCAGAAATCAATAGAAATAGAAATTTTTCTATTATTTGTCCTGCTGACTTTGATAAAATCCTGGACGTAAAATTACCAATTTTGGTTTTGGTCTTAAAAATTTTCGATACTGATTTTCAACTGAAATTGCAGGTAATTTTTTTTATGCGAATTATACTCACAATGAAAAACTGTAATAAAATTTTGAGTTCAAAATCTCATCATAAATTTTAATTTTTGGTAATCTAAAGAGAAAACAGAAAATTTTCCAACAAAAGATTTTCAATTTTCAGATAATTGACACCAACGAAATTCGTCGTCATTTTGTCCTAAATCACTCCGAAAGGAACAACTCCAAAAAAGTCCGAATACCAATAAAAAAAACGATCGAAATAAAATTTGAACCCGACTGGAATGAACTGAAAATCGACTTATGCGAAATCACTCGAAAATCTTTCCAAACAGACTTTAAATCTTTCCAAAAAATCGAGATTTCCGGAAATTGTCGTTTAAGAAGAGTTTACCTAATCGACAAAAATTACGCCAAAAATGAAATATCTCTTGATTTATGCAGAAAATTTTTCAAAAGCTACACCGCAAAATGGGGACCAAAAGTTATGAAAAAATTAACCCAAACCGACGAAAAAGAACAAGCAAAAAAGAAAATTCATGGAATTCCAAAATTATCTACTGTATTTTCTCCAGAAATTTTGGTTTCAGAGTGTGGTCAATTTTCGGAGCTGACAAAAACGAAAATTAAGGAAGACTTTATAAAAATTTTGAGAGGAAAATGTCAGGGGATAATTGATGAAATGATCTGCAGAAATCAAAAAATGAATTGTGCACAAGCCTTCAATTTTGAAGTTTCTACAACTTTTGGTAATGATAAACAAAAAGTTTTGTTGGCAATGACAGAGTTTTTCAAAGATTTGAGGTTTCTGCGGTTTTTCAGAAAAATCCCAAGAAAGAAAATACAGTAAGTTTTGGAAAAATATGGTTGGAAATTTTTGTTTTTGAATTTAAATCTAATTACAACATCTAAATTTTCAGAATCCAGATTTGAAGTATAAATATTTGACTGATTTCATAATTTTATATTTTTAATAAAAACTTTAAATTAAAAATACATTCATCTGAAATAAAAGACATTTACATAGCCTAATATTAAAAACAATAATTATCATTATAAATTTACCAATTTTTCTAAAGAGCAATAATAATAAGAGCATAATATTTTAGAAATTATCATCATGTAATAAATGATTTATTTTGCAATTCATTATCAATGCAACATTTTCCTACAGAAATTCCAAATCAAAAACTATAACATCATCGGAAAAACTCGATTTCGAGACGTCGCAAGACAAAGAAAAAATGATTGAAAAATGGATTGACGAACTTGATAAAAATACAATAGTTGAAAACAACGAATATTTTTCATCTGCAGATTTGTAGAATTTTCGTCTGCGTTTTAGTAATCAATAAAAACGATTTCTGAATAAGATTTAATCAATTTATAAAACTTTTGTAATTCACTATTTTCGTTGTATACCCTATAGCTACTGGACGTAATTTAAAAAAACGCATTTTCCAACAATTTTATTTATGAAGACTCCTACAGTTCTACAAATTATTTATTAATGTTTGATTTTATGTAAAAAACAGTCAGCATTGTTTATTCATCTTTCTAATGCTTCATCAAACAATTTTTTAACGTCTTTTTGGTGCACCAAAAAGACGTTAAAAATAAATTAATGATAAAATTACAAATAAAAGGAAATAAAAATAAGAATAAACATATAAAATGAGAATAATATAAATAATTTAAAAGAATCTAATCAACAAAAAGAACACAACTAATAAAAAGAATAAATAAAAGTAAGAATGAATCAGAATCTCACAATGCTCAAGGACTAGAATTTAAAAAAAATTATTTTGGATTTTTGATTGTATCTTAAAAGTGAGAACCAGTAGAATTTAAAGTTTGTGACATGAAAAATTTCATAATGAATTTTCGAAAATATAAAAATCAGAGCGTTTATAAATCAAGTTAAGTGATTGAAAACTTCGATTTATAAAATTATCGTTTTCGATGTTGAGAATACAACCGCGCTAATTATGAAAAATTTCAAATTCGACAAATATGGAAGCTCAAAACTACATAAAATCAGATCATTTAGAAATTTCGAAATTAAATAAAATTGCAAGGAATGAGTACGATCAACTTGAAAATTTCAGACATCATTAGGATATTTAATTAGAATGAATTATGAACAAGTATTATAAGTTCAAAAGTTTATGTAAAAGTTTTTTAGGAGTTTGCATAAAATAATTTCAGGTTCAATCGTCTATGACTTAAAAATTTAAGAAATATTCAAGATAAATAGTTAACAGAAATTATTAGAAACTATTTCCTAGAATTACTAGAAATTCTGAACCTTATAAAATCTGTATAAGGAATCACAATTTTACTAAGGAAATTTAAATCCTTCTCAAGTTTTTGTAAGGTTGCTTTTTAAGGTATCTACAATCTTATAAAAAAACTCAGATTCTTATTAGGGATTTCCAAAATTTTTATGAGGTTCACAGTTGCTACTATAAATATAGATTTAGCCGTTTTGGAATGTACATTTTTTATAAAGTAACTGTTTCATACAAGTTTCATAAATATTTTATAAAGTTAGTATAAAAAAAGCAGAATTTTATAAAAATTTGGGTTCAATAATATAAAAAAATATTCTAATAATAGAAAGATAATAAAATGTTATAATATCAAAATAATAAAATAATTTCCAGACACTGTATAATAACAAAAGCTAATACTGGGATTCATAACAAAATTGAAATTTCCTCATAAAAAAATTTCGAATACATATGAGGGACTGTAAAATCTGTATATAAAAATTGGAACCTCATTTTATTGTACTCCTTGTAAGGTTTTTCGTCGCTTTATAAGAAATTAAAAATCTTGTAGGAAAATTCGAATCCTCAAAAGATTTGTATGAAATTTATTCAAGATATAAGCTTACAAAGAAAAAGATGAAAAATAAATTAAAATCATAACAATATCAATAATAAATGACCAAAATTTCATTTTCCACTCACTTTTTTGACGCACTGCGAAATAGCCGACGAAATGATCGTGCTCGAAGTTCCTCTCCCAACTTCCAGCCAATGCAACTTCAAGGCCACATTGATAACAGGACAAGCAAGTTTTGGACCATTCAACAAAACGGAAGCCAATCCATCTTGCACAGCTTTCATAGTTTTTGGATGAATACGAGATGTGTTTTCCACACAATCCGGAGATTTATCAATAATCAAAGTCGGATTTTCCGGATCCGTATTTTCCTGGCCCGGAATCACTGACATCACAACTTTCACACTGTGACTTGTGTTACCAATTTGATGATTGACCACAAACTCGTCCTTGACTTCTTTCAAGATGGTTTCTTTGTACGCAATTTGAAGCTCTCCCAAATCAGCGTCGATTTTGTACTCACTACGAATTCTCTCTTTAATTATTTCCATGTGAAGTTCGCCCATTCCCCCCAGAATCTGAAACGAATTCAGAAAGACTTGGGTTGCAAAGACGATAAAATTTCTTCAGGTAGGATCTTTTTTTTTGAGTAAAAATTTTGCATAACATTTTTCGTAAAATGACAATCTGAGATTACATAAAATAATCAAGTCATCCCCAAAAACAACCATTCCCACCGTTTGCCCTGTTTCAGTGTCCTGCGTGACCTTCAAACTCGGATCCTCCCGCGCCAACTCCTGCAGCGCCACCTCCAACGCCGCCTGGGTCGCCAAGGACGGTGGCTCGATCGAGCAAAAAAACACCGGATCCGGTACATTAAAACCCTTCCCAAAAACTCCCCCCTCCTCCCCAACCATCTTCTTCGCCGCCGCGACACTTTTCGCGTTCAAGGCCACCAAATCCCCGGCCCTCGAGCTCTTCAGCCCCGTGATCCCGCACACGTTCCCTTTCTCAATTTTCTCCACCTCCCTATACTCATCCGCATAAGGCACGTACAATTTCCCGCACTGTTCCTGAACCCCCCTCTGAACATTATAAACTTTCTGGTTCCTCTTGACCTCCCCGCTATAAATCCTGGCGAACGCGATAGGCCCCCTCTGCTTGTCATGCACAATCTTGAAAATCTTGGCACACAAATCCTCGCCAAAACAGGAATACATCGAGCTCCTTGGACTCGGCAAGTACAAAACCACGGCGTCCATCACGGGCTGGACTCCGACGTTCTTGTACGAGCTCCCCAAAAACACTGGCACCCCTTTTCGCAAAATCGTCGCCCTCCTCAACGACTCGTGCAGAAACTTGGTAGGAACGTCGTCCAAGGAATCCTGCTCGATTATATGGTTAGCAAGATTATCGTCTATCCCGGACAACTTGTCTGTCAGGGCTTTCCTTTTCTCTTTGGCCATTTCGAGAAGCTCTTGGTCGGTTTCTGGAGTGAGTTTGGATTTCTGGAAAACCCGGCCTTGGCCTTTCTGGACGTAGGATATCTTCTCGAGGTTGAGGACGTCGACGATTCCTGTCAGTTGGGAGTCGTTTTTGAGGGGGAACTGGAGGGGGAACGTCGGGGTGGAGAGCTTGGACTCGATGGAGTAGAGGCTGAGCTGGAAGTCGGCGTCAGGTCTGTCCATTTTGTTGACGTAGACGAGGCGTGGGATGTCGTAGGCATCGGCTTGGCGCCAGACGGTGCAGGTTTGGGCTTCGACGCCGGCGGAGCCGTCCAGGATGACCACCGCGCCATCCATCACGCAGAGGGTCTGCTCCACGCCCATGGTGAAGTCAATGTGACCTGGACATTTGAAGGATTTATACGCTTCATGGTTTGAAATTAGTAGCCAGGAACAGGGGCCGTCGGCTCAAACGGGGCAAGCTCCAGTTTTTTTTTTTTTTTTAGTACCAAAAGGATACTGTAGTTGTGAATAAGGCGCTACGTTCGCAGTAAATGCCAGTACTGCCAACTTTGAAAAATGTAAACATAGAATTGTAAAGTGAAAGAAAACAATGAAAAGAATTTTGTGAATTAGTAGCGTATATTACAATAACAATATGTATGGTGAGAAAATTAAACAATGATTTTTCATCAAAAAAATCATCAAAAAAAAACAAAAAATCTAAATATTTGAATATCAAGCGCGCAAAATTAGTTACGAAACGACACTTCAGGCGGCGCTTTTTTTTGTAAGCAAAATAACATGGAAGCTGATGGCCCCTGGCCAGGAACGTTTTAATCAGAGGGGGCTAAGGGGGCACCCTAAGAATTCTGAAGAGGAGGGGGGGGGGGCAGTATATTCATTTTGCCCCTCTGATTGTGAGCATGTCATTCTAGAAATATATACAGGATTTCCTTACAGAAATTGAAAATTGTACAAAATCTTGTGAGTTCTGGAAAATACAAAAAATACAGCAATGCTGTAAATAAAATAATAAATATTCAATTTCTGAGTTTAATTACATTTTTTATTCATTCATTGCTTTTGTAGACTTTTCGACTCAATTCGAGTCCTTATCAAGACCTATTTTATAAATGGATAAAAAAATGAATAACGAATTACATTACATAAATCTATACATACACGAAATATAAGAAGATAAAATTTACCCATTTATTTACCTAAAATCTACAGAACTTTTTATCCTAGAGTATTTCGTTTTAATGAAAACACCAGAATGAATTATATTTTTTTAAATAATATAATAATATGAATAATAAAGGAATGGTAGAAATCTATGAAAAACTGTGTTCTGGAAAATCGTTTGAAATACTAAGAATCTGTATAACTTTGAAATTAAGAAAATTGAATTATTAAAATTTATATAGAGACTTGTCAAAATATGACAAATGTAGAAGAATACTAGAAAATACTAGATATTCCATGGATGCTGAAAAATATAAAAAGAGGCTGAAAATAATATAAATTTCTAAAATACTGGTATTTTCAATATATTATTTTCTCACGAACTTATAAAATAATAAATATCAATAAAACTTTGATCCCTAAGGCATTCCATTCTCAAAATCCATATAGGAATCCATCAATATTTTAAAAAATTCAATAAAATTCATGAATATTAAAAAAATACGAAATCGACGATAAGTTTTAGAAATCTGTAAGATACTGAAAACCTATGAAGATACTGATTTCTAAAAAATGTGTTAAAATACTTAAAATTCTAAAATTTTAGATTCTAAAGCACCTAATTCTAAAAATCTATAACGAATTTTTTAAACATACTAGATATTTATTAATGACCTAGAAAATACTATGAAATTTCATGAATGATGAAAAATATGAAAAAGACTAATATTAATATGGATCTTTAAAATACTGAAGTTTGAAATATAATATATCATTATTTACTAAAAAAATTTTGAAAAAAAAATCTTTAAAACTTTCAAGCATATGGCAACCAATCTTTAAAACCTACAAGGATCCACCAAAATACTAAAAAATTCAATAAAATTTAAGAATATTGGAAAAATACGAAATGTACCATAAGTTTTAGAGATCTGTGAAATACTTGAAATCCAAGAAGATACTGCTTAGTAAAAAATATATTGAAATACTAAAACTCTAGATAGTTTTAGATTCTTGAGTAATAAATTCTAGAAATCTAAATAGAAATTTTTAAAAATACAAGATATCTACAGAGAATCTACATATCTCTCTAGATATCTAGAGAGAACAGAGAGAAAAATCGTTGAAAGTGTAAAAATGCTTTAGAAAAATACAATAAATACTAAAAATACTGGAAATTCATGAAATACTAGTTAATTTTGGAAATTATGTCTTTGAAACATTTTTCAACATTCTGAAAGGCTACTGATTTCCAAATTTAAGATTAATAAATTCTCAAAACCTATATCACATTCAATAATAATGTTAGAAATATATATCAAGACTAGAATATTTTGAAAAATTATATAAATAGCAATAAATACGAAAAGTTCTGAAAATATTAGCACTCTGTGGAATACCCCAAAAAAGAAAGCCAGAATATGAAATATCTTAAACATATACAAATACAATTTTCTCAAAAATCTTTGAAAATATACTCAAAATCTGTGAAACCTTGAATCCTAGAGCATCGAATTCCAGAATTCAACCTATAAAATTCTTAAAAATACAAGTTAATCCTCTATATGATATACAATATGAAAAAATAAGTACTGAGAGACATTAGAAATTATATACTTATTGTTATTTTACATAGAAAGTGGTCTATTTTAAAAAGTAAAAGCTTGAGCTTACAAATCGGTTTCTAAGATGTTATGATACTTGGATAAAAGTTTATTGATACATTAAAACAAATATATATCGATCCTTTTTGCATTTGAATTTGCCCTTGCATGTTAGATTTCGTTCTGACGTCCCTGTTAGTAGCATTAATCTAATTTGAACATTTTTAATTTGTCTCAAATGAGTGAAATTTTCTAAAAAAAGGGGGGGGGGGATTAGTGACCTAGACATTTGAAAGAACTATGTTATATAGTTTGAAATCATCATCATTCATCTGGAAATAGTAATACTCGTATTTCGACACTTTTTATTTGTCCTAAGCCAGTAAAAATTTTCCTTTGCAAAACTGGGGGGAATTAATGATCTGTAATTTCAAGAAGTGATATTTTTTACTGTTTGAAATAAGTACAATTAATCTGGAATTAGTAAGATTCACATTTGGAAACTTTTAATTTGTCATAATGTTGCTTTTCAAAACTAGGAGTAATTAGTGACCTGGGGTGTCGATGAGGTTGAATTTGTAATTTTTCCAAGGAAATGTGACTGCAGCTGATGTGATTGTAATGCCTCTTTTTCGCTCCTGTTCCATGTAATCTGTGACTGTGTTCCCATGGTGGACTTCACCCATACTGTTTATTGTCCCGGAGTAAAAAAGCATTCGTTCAGTCGTGGTTGTTTTACCTAAAGAAATTCATAAGATTTAGATAAATGTGTGAAGAATACTTCACATATTTTACTGTGCAATTTCTATACATTTTACTGCATTCTTAGGAAGTTATGAATAAAATAATAGAATTTTTTATTATATATATATACACATAAATTCACTGTATTTTGTAAAATTCACCCAGCTGATTATGAAACTAAGTTTCTTTCCCCTCATTGAAGGTGCAACGGTTTTAAAAAATTTTAGAATGACAGTCTAATAATATTATATAACAAATTTATAATATAAAGAATGAGTTTTATTGTACAATAAACCTACAGTTATTTTCAAGATATTAAAAAGAATTGCGCAGTAAGTAAATTTTTTTTTACAACCAATAATTTGAAATCTCCATAATTGATACATCGAAGTTGTAGATTTATTGAAATACTTTGTAAAATCATGCATTTTTCTTAATTAATACATAATTAATGTATAACAATACATAAAAATAGCAATAAATATATAAATCAATAAAATTATACCAACGAAAATGAATTGGGAAAGTAGAATATTTTTTCAATATTTTTTTCTTTTGAATGATTTTATACTGAACATTTTGAATTTTTAATTGTGAATATTTTATATCAATCATTATTTTAAAATAATTTAATTAGAGTTATACATGGAAACAGCGATTAATATGCACATTAATAAAATCTACAAAAAAATATGAATTGAGAAGCTTCAAAATTTTTTTTAGTATTTGATTCTCTTAATTTTAATATTATGTGTATCTAATTTATAAAAAGAAATACGTAGAAATAGCGATAAATGTACAAATCAATAAAATTCTACAAAAAAATATGAATGGGGAATCTTTAATATTCTTAAAAAATATTTTATTCTTTGAACTGGTTTTATACTGAATATTTTACACTTTATATTTTTAATATTTTATATTGAATATTATTCTCATATAATTCATACAGAAAAATATATAGAAACAGCAATAAATATGCAAAAATTTGAATTTCACAAAGAAATAAAAATGGGGAAACTAAAATTTTTGTTATTCAATATTTTATAACTTTTATTTGTTTTATATTGAGTTTTTTCAAATAAAATATTACTTGTTTATAATTTACATAGAAAAAAGGATAAATATACAATGTATTGATATTTCACATGAAAATATGAATTAAGGAACTTAAATATTTTTTGTTAAATTTTCCATGCACATTATTTATAAATAATATGAAATATTTTATTGCAGGTAATTGTTTTTCGGATTCAAGAATACAATTATATATTTTCCAGATTTTTATTTTTTTGTACGTTTCAACATTTTTCATTGGGTATAGTTAAAAATAAATTTCACTTTATGCAACAAAACTTATCAAATTCATTAATGATTTTATAAATAAAATTATATCATCCGATTATGACAGCAAATGAAATACATAATTATTTAGTTTTCAAAATATGAGAAATAATTATTTTTGAAAAATATACATACCAGCATCAATGTGGGCCAAAATACCGATATTTCGGATTTTTTCGAACTCGTTTTCCTTTTCATTTTTTTGATTGAGTGTTCCACTTGTCAAAAAACGAACTTGTTTCAATTTTTGAATTGAAACTTGTACCTTTCTTTTCAACATTATGTATTTTTTCATAAATTTATATATTTACTACTTATAAGACACTATTATTCAATTAGTTCTAAATAATAATTTGCGGATATTATCACATTGTATGTACAGTTATTGTTTACAATTTTTATTATGAGCTGTTATGATTATGATCATTATGATTATCGTCCCATATATATATGTATACATATAGTGTGAGGTTAAGTTAAATTATGTTGCCATGGTTACACATTGTATATATACATATATATGTATTTATATATATATATTATCTAACACAAATTTGTTTTGATTTGTTTTGTTTTGATTTTGATTTAAGCTCTATTGCCATTGTTATAATACCTGATTAATTTTTTTTCTGACAAGTATGATTATTTATTGTCAAAAGTGACATTTTTTTAAAAATACGTTTGTAAAATATGCAATCAGACGAAGAGCTGTTTAAAAAAAGTTGGGAAAACGTAAGTAGCACGAAGAAAATAAAAAAAAACAGGTCTGTAATTTTTTTACTCTTTATTATTATCTTTACCTAAGATTTAAATCAATGTTGATTTGCAAGACGATTTTCTCAACTTATAATTATTCTACTGTATAATTAAGATTCATATCTATATTTTTATTGAAATAATATATGTACATAACATTAGTTATTATTATTATACAATATAAGATTTGTATTTTAAAATTTAGGATACATTATATTGTTATTATTATTATTATTTTTTTAAAGGGTAGGTTGAAAATGTTATAATTTTTTGCCCATAAGAGTTTTATTTTGTAACCAAAATACAATACAAAATTAACATGGATTTGGATGTATTATTCATATTATTGGTCATTCATATGTATATTTATCATGTAATTTTTTAAAGGAAACAAATTATATACAGAAAAAAAAACGATATATATATATATATATATATATATAAATTATTACAGTGTGGTTGTTGATCATCACAAAGAAAATTCCACATCTCCAGAAAATTCCAAACTTCGTAATCAACGTTTTTTGAAGGTACCAATTATAGATGCATATTTGTTTCAAATTTTTTTCAAAATAACTTTTTTTTAAATAATAGCAAGAATGTGAATATAAGAGTAACAATCTAAATTTTAGAAGTGAAATTAGAATTTTCAACTAAATTCAGTTGAGAAATAGAAAGTCAAAATATTTATTATGAAGGAGCATATGAAACCATTGCACATGGAAATGTGAACTTCAATACATAATATAAACAATTCAAAAAAAATTCAATACTAGAGAATAAAAAAAAAGTATAATTTAAATTGATATACATCAAAAGCTTTTATCATTTCAAATTATTTGTGTGAACTTGAAAAATGAAATGAATTTCTTTAGCTACTAAAAAACAAAAGTTGAAACAAAGAATAGAATTTTATTATTGAATGGTATTTTATTTATATTTTACATAGATACATACATTATAATTTTTTTTATTACAATAATAAAAAAAAATAAATTTTGTTGATTCCCAGTCATAAATTTTTATTTATTAAATTTTATTTCATAACTATAATACCCAGTGAAAAAAAAAACCTATCTGAAGATTATTGTATTCTATTTCATTTTATGCATGTATATTTATTTCATTTTTGAATAGCATTTTCATAGTTTAAATGTAGAATAGTATTTTTAAGGAAGATATTAATTTTTACATTTCCCTGTGTCAAAAAAAGGTTTTCTCATGAGAAAATAATTTTTCACAGGATTTAGAAAAAACCAGAGCTCAATTGAGAATTTTATCAGCATACTCGCCAACAGATCACGAGTTGCACGATTTGGAAATGAATTATCGACATTTTTTGGAAGCGGGAAAGCCGCGACGACCGATATAATAAAAATTGAAACAATCTCTAAACAATCATATGAATTTTATATCGATGAAAATCGAGTTTTTATACATGCATAATACATACAAACATGCGTTTAATAATAAATTATTCCTATGATCGATATACAAAGAACTTGTTCTTACTTTCTTTTATACTTCTTATAAAATGCTCCCATTTTTATTATGAAAAATATATATATTATTTTCAAATGATAGCAACATAAAATAATATTTTTTGGTTGCATTATGTCTATTTTTATATTGACGAAACGATTGCAGTCCTCAACTTCGCCTCGGATCGAAAACTCTTTCCTTCGAAATCTTCTGATTTTGATTCAGTAGAAATTATTTCATTTCATAATTTCCTCTTCATTTTTTCTTGTCGATGTCATTGTGTTTTCAACCTGGTAACTCGAGCCGAACGAACAAACTTTTTTTAATAACAAGTTTGTTGGTCGTTAGGATCGAAGAATCAGAATTGAACAATTTCGTACACTCGAAGTCCCTGTAAAGGAATGATTAAATTTGTTGTTTCTGGAATGCTAACATTCCCAGCAATATTTATTTATTTTAACTACTCAAGTAATTGTTTATTATTGATTTGTTCAAATATAAACCAAATATAAATTAAAATAAGAACAAATTTGGTTTCTTTACTTCGAAAATTTATTCTTTCGTAATTTACTTGAAAAAAAATTTACGTCAAGTTACTAATTCACGTTTTATTGGATTTTGATCAATTTTAAAGATTAATGTAAAATTTTTTGTCGTTTTTATACAGTTTCAAATTTAGGACAAGGTTCAATTTCTGAAATTTGAAAAATTCAGCGAAACAACTTACGTATGAATAAAAATCACTTCAGTTAATTTCGTAATATTTGCGGGGAATTCAGTGTTGAAACGTGAAAAATTATCTGTATTGAAACAGATGTTGCGTTCGGGTAATTTGATCGTCAAAAAACTTTGGTCGTTAATTCAACGTAATTAACATTAAAAAATGGCTCTTAAAAGTTAAGTAAGTTTGATTTACTCGAAAAAGGTTTAGGGACAGTATAATTAATATGGAAAAAATATAATGATTGTAATATATTATAATAATATAATGATTATAGTAATGAAAACCATATAATTAATAATAATTAGGGGAAAATTTTTAAGATATCAACAAACTTATTATTATTTAATACATTGAAATATATCATTTGTTAAACATCCAAATCTCGAATTTAAATAATAAATATTTTAAAAGCAACCCCTCGATGCAATTAAATTCGAAAATTTTTAACTTTCGAAATTGAGTTTATAGTTGAAGCAAAATTGAACGAATAGCTAGTATTTTTCTATTTTCATTCTGAATCTTCGTAACTTAAAATTTTCAAGTTCTTTTCTTTGAATTCTTCAAATTTTATGTCTATAAATATAAAAAAGTACATGCGAAGATTCTATTACCTAATGGTTAAAGATCCTAGTTTTTCTGATGAAAAATTATCTAATCAAACAATTTTAAAATCTAATGAAATATTCATAAAACCAATACAGAAAAGTTGTCATTGATTCTTATTTTATTTGTAATCCAAAGATTTCCTTATAAAAATTCGAATATTGATATTGAAAGTATTCAATAAAAACTAGGAAATAGAAAATAATTAATAACATAAAAATAAAGATAATTATGAATTCAAAATTTCTAATAATTATGAATGGATAGTTACTCACGAAAAAATGCAGTTGCACGATGTCGAATCGTTTCGATCTGAAGTCTTCGAATTTCAAAAAATAATGTGAGAAAATACGTACGAAGTATCTAAAATTCTGAGATAAAAATTTCAGTATTATTTAAATAAATCGTATGAGAACTTTTTTTAGCTTTCAAGAGTCTTAAAAAAATTACGTAAAATAATTATATATGTGCTATGCACTTACAATCGACGTTGACAAAGAAAAATTCAAACGTGGAAGGTTGTAAAAAATATAACTTTGGTTAGTTATAGACAATCTATTCAAAAAAGATTATTTTCTGAATTTATCGACGGTAAAAATTTCAGCCACAAAATAATCGAAACTTTTAAAAAACGCAAGTTTTTGTGTAGGAAATTACGTAAATGAATTGATCGAAAAAATAAGGTAACTTGAATATTAAAAAATATGCTGATAGTCAATCTATGATTAGACCATTAGAAATAAATACATGTGATTAAAAAATCCTACATTTTCAAAATTATTGAAAATAAACGAACAATACGTAAAGTATCCAACAATCGAATAACTACATTTCTTAAAAAACAAAAATATTTACAAATAACAAGTATTTAAGAACTTAAATAACATTAACTTACTTTCAATTATCAACTATTTTAAATATATAATCAACTATTCAAAATTCCTGCGAATCTTTTGTTTTAGTTTTTTCTAAAACATTGTAAAAACAATCTTCTAAAAAAAAATAATATCTCTCGTACCTTGTAAAACATTGTAAAATTACACTTCGAAAATTGCAACTCACGTGACTTTCTTTTTCTTTCTTAAATTTTCGTTGAAATTGGTAATGACTATTTTAAAATGTTTAAAGATGTCAAAATCGAAAAAAACGTGCAACATTTTCGCGAGTGAGAATAAAAGTAGGAAAGTGCTTTGCGCGACGTGTCCACCTGTCCAAATGATATTCATATTCATTTTCATTATGTTGTTGCGCTATCACCGCGGTAATTACAGTCGGTTTTTTTTTACATACCAATACAAGTATATATGAGCGTTCATAGAAATACCACAGGAAACATTTCGATAACACCAACATTACGAGTCGTTGTAATGGGCTTGGAATATTGCCTTCTGAATAAATGAGCGAAAAAAACTCGTTTTTTTCGCACGCGAATATTGTTTATGACATACTTTTGTGAAAATTCGTATAGTTTGTATAATAATTTTACTTTACTTTACGCACACAAATTGGCTGTTTTTTGAGGGTTTAAAAAATAGCTTTTAATTCTTTTTATGATTTGAAGAAAATTAGACACGAATTTTACGTAACTTACGAATTGATTGATGAAAATTTTCTTTTATTCAATTAATTTTTACGAAAATTGTATCGATTTTGAATATTGTCAGTTTTTAGGAAAAATGCAATTTTTGAAATGATTTTCAAGACGTTCGAAGGGTTTTTCTTCTTTTTTTGGAATCATGTGAATCAATATGGAGAAGGGTGAAATTTTGGAAAAAATTACGATGAAAAAGCAAAAAGATACAAGAATTTGAGGAATTACGAGTTTTTGTAACTCTTCGGATTTTTTCGTATTAAAAAAAGTACAAGCAATGAATATGGTTTTTTTATTTATGTAAATTTGGGATAGATTTATATGTTTTTCATCCATCTAAAATATTTTTCCATGTGAAATTGGATCTATCTTTACTGGAAGTGTCTAAAAATGTGTAGAAGAAAATTTTTCGAAAAATTAAAAAATGCTTCTAAAATACTACAAACATTAGGAATATCCTCACTATTTTCTGAAATTTTGATTATAATTTCAGGGATATTTGGAAAAATAATTCGAAATATTTTCAGGACCAAAATTTTTTCGGAATTTAGGGAAATTCGTCTTCAATGAAGAATTTCTCAAAATGATGCCGAAAGAATACTTCCCAGTGAACCAGATTGATCAAGACTGGAGCAAATAATGCCATATATCGTGGGGCCCGTTTGGTTAACATTTGGGCAAATCTACGTCTGCATGATGGCCCCACTTTTGCTCAATGAAATTGACTCAACATTATTCACATACAATGACCTCATTTTTGCTCAATATGATATAGACTTAACATTATAGACCTACAATTGGTCAAGAATTGGCCTGTTATTTTGGATCTTTTATCCAAATTTAAAGTTTTTAGTCTCGTGTATGAAAAAATTCTGGTTGAAAGATAAAAGTTATACGAGTCTATAAATAATAAACTTTTCGGATATTTTTGATCAACCACGAAAAAATCTTTTGATCGAGAAATCGAGCCATCAAATAAAAGTAATTTCTCTGTAAATATCCTTAACGAAAATTAATCGAAGATTGAATTTATCAAATTTCGGACAAATGTCTGAAGGTAATTTTTTAAATTCATATTTGTAAAAAATTGAAACTTACTTTCAGAATTTTGTAGGATAAAAGCATGCACGTCAAAAAATGTCCATTTAATAATAATTTTGTCATTCTTGATCAACCATAAAAAAATCAGATTATCAGTTAATTCTATCTATTCCTCTATAAATAATTTTAACAATTAATCGAATACTGATGTATAACTGGATTATATCACTTGGTTCACAAAAAAATGTAGTAAAATTGACGACGGTATTCTTCGCGCTGTCTTGAGTGAACTGGAATTCTTTGCACTCGGTAAATTCAATAAGAAGGCTGCACGTTTTTAAATAATTAATTCGTTTGAATAAACAGCTGAGTAAACTCGCAGAAATGATTTCGTTGAGAGTTCATTTGAAAATGTCTGTGAAAGAAAAAACGAAGCAATTCATGCGTGCATAATTATACTTTGATGATTAAATTTGTTACCAATTTTTTAACTTTTTCCGTATTTCGTAGTTCCATGTAATTCATGAATCAGTAGAGTTATTTTTGGTAAGTATTTTGAAAAAAAACTTGTTTATAAATTTTTTTATTACCCTCAATATTTTCAAAATTGATGATATTTAAGTTTGAGTAACTTGCAAGTAATTTTTCACTTACTTCAAAGCCCATCACCTCAATTATGCTCACAGCGCAATTGGACTTTTCACGAAAGTGAGACCTTTTTCATGAATGATCAAACGCAGTTAAAAGGTGAAAAAAAAAAAAACAGGTACATTTTGCTGATAGTGAATATCGCAAATCGAGGCCATGCGTCGGCCATTTAGTTTCATAATCGTCAAGTGTCTTATTTAGAGTAACATTTTTATTTACGATCAACCTATTTTTCATACTATATCGGACCATGAATTTATCACCAAGTATTATTTTTTTATTCTTTTTTCTTCAAGAAAAACGAGCACATTTTTATGTAATTTTTTGTACTATGAGAAAATGTTTGTTTGTTCAATTATTTTACAAAATGATTTTTTTTTTCTAAGATAAATTCATTCATGGGATGCAGACACAAAAAATAAAAAAATCTATAATTTCAACAATTTTATTTCTTCAATAAAGTTAAAATTTGTTTTTCTATTTTCTACAAAAAATTGTATAATTATTTTCCGATGAAATCTTCCCTTCGATTTCAGGATAGTTCACAATTTTTTAGCAATTAAGTAGAACCTTTCCAGTTACGTACAAAAATAAATAACACTACAAAAAATCAGGCGATCCTATGCTATTTCCTCAAAAAATTTCGAATTAGCCATTTTCTCGAGGATAAATGCCATTCACGATTAGAGTGAAATTTTCAAACGTGACAAGGCATGAAAATAATTGCTCGAATCCGGTGCGTAGCCAGACAAAATCATGTAAAAATGGGAATTTATCGGTTAAAAATATCTCGAATAGATTTTTATTCAAGTTACTTATACTTTCTGGAATCACAGTTTTTTTTTATTTTACAGAATACACTGGACACTTTCAAAAAATGCATGATTCGTGTTTGTATTTTCTATAAGTTTTGTATCATTTGATAGTCAATGAAAATTCAAACAGATATTATCACTTTTTTGACTCAAAAAAAATTTTCAAATCCACTTAATACGACTTCATTCTAAGTTTTCAAAATTAAGATGAATCAAATTGTATAAAATCAGTTTAAAAAATCTCATTTACAAATTAAAAAATCTTCTTTTTAACACACATTTTCATCCAATCAAACATTTTCCATAATTTATCACGTAGAACAATTGTTAATTTTTTTCCCAGCCCCTGGCTACGCTTACATCTAAAATTCATGTACTATAAAAAATAATCATTATTTTGAGTTGATAAAATTGAGGATAATTGGTGCTAATTTTTCTGGTTCGTTCAGATGAACGTGATGGGTGCCCTCGATTTTGTGGTACTCGAGTCTGCGAGAGCAAGATTTGATTTCGTTCAAAACTAGATCATAATTCTCCGGATTTTCTAATTTTAAGCCTGGCATAGCTCGAATGTTCAAATATGGGCACGTTATTTTCCGGGCGTACGCCATCGATAATTCCAGGGTCATCATGCCAAGAAGCGATACCTGGGAAATAATTTTCACGTTAAAAAAGTCTGTTACGAGTGCTTCATTAAAACCTGTTTGTAAAGAACTCAATTCGATATTGACAACAGTTCATGTTTGAAAAATTATTTCACCTATAGTATCAATATTTTCATAAATAAATTAAAGAATTTTGAAGAAATTTTGAAATTTTACTCTTTTTTGTGAGTTATTGTCATTAATGAAAATTTCGTTACTTTATAAGCACAAAAACTCACTTTCAATCTCACATCCCTCGAAAAAAAATATCGTCCAGGAGTGGAGGCAGGTTGCATTCCTCGTTTCATCATGATTTCTGCACTTTCTTTCGTTAATCCCCCTGAATAAGCGTCTTTTACAATGCCCACCATTTCGTCGTATTCGTAACAAGGCATGTTTTCTTCTGATAAATTCTCGAATTTCAAAAACCTGTCCACGTTTACTCCAGTCGCGTCAACGATTGTCGAAATTTTTCTAACAGTCGGGCTCACGATGTCCAAAGAAATCACGAATTCGACCTCGTCAGGATAAGATGCAGCGTATAAAAAGGAAATTGCACCACCTAAGGAATGTCCGAGTAATTTTACCTGGAAAAAACAAAATGGAAATTTTGAACGCATATTTTTTATATATTATATTATGACTTTCTCGAAGCTACTGAATATAATTTTAAACATTTTTTATGCCATTCCTACGTCCTTGCTGTGTAAAAATTGGATTCAAGAAAAAGCATAATATTCACTCAAAAACATAAAATTTGGTTCCATGTATGCAGTTCAACGTGCACTTCAACCAGACACTCTTATACAAATTAATATATATTATTCATTGTTACATCATTATATTTTATTTATTATTTATATGAAGCTTATGATTTACTATGTAATTTATAAAATAAAGCATATAATACTAAAAATTTAATGTATAATATATGAATTTAAATGATATATTATATGTCATATTGATATATTACATTTATAGAATGTATAAATGATATAATATATTAATACTGATGAGTAAATTATAATTGTAATATAAATATAATATAAAATATCATTTATATTAAAGTTTATTTGGGATTATTTATTTATTTTTTCATTATTATTATGTCATTACCATATTGTTACACACATTGATGCCACAGAGTTATACATTATTAAACAATAATAATAATTATCATAATACAGATATTATGTGGATTTTAAGAGCTAATATTTATACTATTTAACTATTCAACTATTATCTATACTATCAATTTATTTTTTTACTGTTATGATTCATTCTTATCATTTACTATTATTTTATAAGTATATAATAACATCAAAATTTTTTCATAATAATAATGTAATATTTATAACATATTTTATATCCCTCTTTATTAATTCATAATTATGTATAAAGGTAATTAATTATTGTATAATTAAATATAATGTATATTATATATATTATGATGTATTGTTATATATGTATATTATTTTATTCTATCATATTTTATTATCCCTTATCATTTTTTTAACTTTACCATTATAATTAACTATTTATATTTATTATTTTACTATTATTTGTACTATTAGACTGTTATACTATACTTTTTATAGTATTTTAACTATTCATAATATTAGATTAACTTGATTATTTAATGATGAATAAAATTCACTTGTGTTACCTCTTTTAAGATCTACATTATTTTTCATTATTTTAAAATTAAATACTACTTATTTTATTTAAAATGAAGCTATTTTCCGAAAACATTTTTTTTATTAGCTATCGTTAATTTGATTTAAGAGAAATTTCAAGTGATTTTCGCACACTTGGAAAATGTTTTGTGAATTTTTGAAAATACTTAACTTCTTCTCAGAATGCAGTATTTATCAATCTGGAAGTTTTCTAGAATATTTATAAAAGTCTTTTGGAATTTATATAAATTTTGAATTTGGAGAAAATAATTATGATTTTCATATTGATTGATTTAAAAAAAAATCAAAATTTTGAAAACATTTACAATTGTGAAAGATTTCGTTTCGGAGAATTTCTCGTTTTTCAATGATTCAATAATTTTTAAGAAGTCAGCATTTTCGATCTTTAAATACAATTTTTTGTGAATTTTAAAGAATTTAAGATAATTCTTAGAAAAAAAAAACTCTTACATTTTTTAAAGATCTTAGAAAATATATCGATATCTTCGATAAAAATAAAAATGAAGCTCAAATTGTTTGAGAAACTTATTCTCCAATATTCATATGATTTCTGAAAATTTTGAATAAATTTTAGGTATAATATCAGCATTTTTGCTTATCAAATAGGAATTTCCATGAATGTTTTAGACAGAAAAATTTTCAATAATAGATACTAAAAACTTATAGAAATCCTGAAATCTATAGGAAAATTAGAGAAAAATATCAAACTGAACATTTCATTAATATTCGTTGGAAAAATTATTGTGGTTCAAAAAAATAGTTGTACAAATATTTTGAACTATACTGGTTCTGAAAAACCAATACTCATATTCCAGAATATTGAGTAAATTGGGAAATTATGAGTGTTAAAGATGTGAATGTTAGTGAATATTAATCTGCATTAATGCAGATATATATTACGTGAAAAAATTATACAGAGGATAAATTTTGAATTGAACAATGAAAGGTAATTTAGATTTGACGTTTTTTCAAGGTTTTTTCTAACTGATACATTACTTGGAAAATTGGCGATTATTCAAAATATTTTTAACGAACTTTAATACTATAACGTATTCGTTTCAAAAATCAAATTTTTGATAACTTTTCAAAGTGATCATTTCATGTGTGTCTAAATAAGCGAATTAATAAGTAGCTACGTAGCAAAAATAAAAAAAAATTTTTTTTTTCCTTGGTTCATTAAAAATTGAAATTGAATCCACTTTTCTCACTCGACTTAAAATTTGGTGCATTACAATTCTGAAAGTTTTGTAATAAACAAATCTATTGAAACACTCAAAAACTTCCAAAATTAATAGCAACTAACAAATAATAAATTTTTTTTTAAATTTTAAATATACAAAGTAGTTCAAAAACACTGAAAAACAGAAAAAAAATCTCAGGATATGAATTCTCTGGATACATTTATTTGACCTTTGGAAAATAATTGTTTTTAATTAATCAATAAAATAAAGTTTTTGAAGATAAAGAGGTCTTAATGACATATCTTCCTTGAATTTTTCAAATGCTGAACAATTAATTGATAATTTATTACTTGTACATAAACAATTTTTACCTTTCCCCAATTGAAATACTTGACGATTCTTCGAACATACACGACTCCATCCCAAAAAATGTAATAAAATTGTCCAGTCGGCAAATGTGATGAGAGCCCATGCCCAGGAAGGTCAATGCAAAGAACAGCAGTATTTTCAGAAATTAGTGGCGCCAGGGTGTCAAAAGTTCCCGCATTGTCCTGCCAACCGTGCAAAGCTAGAATTGGTTGCACATTTGCTGGGCCCCACCATTTTCCTAAAATAATGAAAATGATTATAAAATAAATTAATAAAATTACATCTTCATTCAAAACAAATTTAAAAATTGATATGATTTGATCACAAAAACATAATCCATAATGTTTTTGGAAAGTGAGCTCTAAATTACAAGAAATTTTTTTAAATTCTAGTTTTATGAAAACTACTGAAGAAATTATGTTCTTTGTAATATTGTAGATGAAACTATAAATTTGAATTAATAGTATGATTTTAATAATTGCTTGTAATGTATGTAGCAAAATGATGTATAAGACTTTGGAATAAAAAATTGTGGCAGTGGATTATTCAATTTTTTTTATTGTAAAAAAAACGATTATAAATGATCGTTGGACAAAGAATGAATTATGGATAAGATTTATAAATGAGTTATAAAACAAAAAATTACCACAAATGTGACCCCATGGAACTGGAATTTGTATTTCGCGAGGACCTGTTAATTGTAACAGTCTATTAATTTCATTGTTTTTTTTATTTTTCATATTTTAAACAAGTTTTTTCCTCAACGAATTTTTTTCAAGTTAGCTCATGAAAAAAAAAAACCTATGAACGGCTAAGGTGATCAAAATTATTCGAACTAGAAATTCAAATTATTACAAAGTTGAAGATTTTCAAATATAATAACGTTACTTAATTTATTTTATTTTTTTAATTTAAATTGGATTGAATGGATTAAATTGCAAATTAAGTAAATAGTAGTTTAATTGTATTGAAATCGAAATAAATTATTTAATAAAACATTATATACTTCTTTAAATACAATGCATCTTACCGTTTTCTTTTTGTCCATTGGATTTAATAAAATCTACAACTTCTGCCATTTTCTTATCGTAAATTTCGATCCACAACTATTTTTCCTGAAAAATTACAGAAATCGTTATTTTGAAATCATAGACAAAACAGGCATCACAACCAAAAAAAATTTAATGTAAATTAATATTGAAAAATAAAAAAAAATTTTGATTTATACCGATTCTTATACGAAAAAATTGATTAGCAAATCGTGATAGAAAAACTACTGACGTCAAAATCATCACAATAAGAAAGAAAAAAAAATCAGGCGACTAATTTACATGTTTGTGACGTCAGTATTTATAAATAAATTATTTATAACCTGGACAAGTAGTTTCTAACATTCCCTGATTTATGATTTTTGTTAATTTTAGTGAATAAATTAATTGAAAAAGAGGTCATTTTACAATGATAGGTTGTTAAAAAAGGAAATATTTTTAAATGAAAAGTGCTCACCTGAATTAAAACCTGTGTTTTCATATCTTTTTGAAGAGTATGAAGATCAATAATTTACCAATACAGTTCTAGGTTTGAAGTGAAGTTTGTCAGGATTATTTATAAAATTTGTTAGGTTCTGTTAAACATTTTTCAATGGAAAATCGGGTTGTTTGGAAATTTTGAAATGCTTGAATCCACTTGAATCTTTAATTTGAAAAAAAATTGACAAGTCGACATTGTTGGAAAATTATATCGAAATATATTTCGAGCTATCGATAGTTTTGTTTCAAATGTCGATATTTGTGCTGGCGATATTTTGAATTTAAAATGACGACTTTATAAGGTTTGTAACTTGTGTTCATTATCTTATTTATTTCAAAAAACATGATAGTTTTATTTCGTTTTTTAAATAAAATCCGAAAAATTTGAAGATCATGAAAAAATCAAGAAAAATGTCATTTTTTTAAAAAATTTTCATGAAAATTGGCAAAGTTTTTAGAAATTTTAATTCAGTTGGAAACTTTGAGAACTTCGAAACTGTAAAAAAATATCGATTGATGTGCAGATTGTTGATAATTCTGAGAAATTCGAAAAATTTGTAAAGTTTCACAGTGTGTTTATAAACTTTTCAGATTGTGCTCATTCATTGATTATAATTAATGAATGAGCACAATCTGAAAAATAGTTTACATATGTATCTTCGAAAATACGCATTGTAATATATTGTAGTTTTTTTTTTTTTTTTTTTAATAAAATTAATTGAAAAAGCATAAAAAGTATCAAATATCTACGAAGAATTCTCATGTAAGCCAAATTTTTGTGAAAATTTGAATCATTATTTTTTTTTTAAATTCTTAAAAATTCGAAAAATTAAAAATATAGAAGTTTCAAAGATTGGCAATCTTTCTTTTAAATTCGAAAAGAATTTTGATGCGTAGAAGAAAATTTTTCTTAAAATTTAGAAAGTTTTGAATTTCAAAGCTTTCAAAAATTCAAAAAATTGGGGACACGAAAATTTAAAAAATTGTCAATTGATGCTAAAAAATTCTTAAGGAAACAATTGTTGATAAATTTCGTGTATTCTGCTCACTATCACATTTTTTCGAAAACACGTATTTTGATGTTTTTTTCTCTTTATAAACAATAAAAATCTGACAAATTTAGAAAGTGCTATCAAAAATCTACGAAAATTTTTATGCCCTCTAGTAATTTTGATCCTTATGAAAACCTGGTAAAAAAACGAAATTTCTTAAAAGAATTCAATTTCTGATTAGGTGACCTTATAAAAACCTTCCAAAAAACTTAAATTCCCTATAAAAGATTTATTGACAAAATTTCATAAAGTTTTTTTCTCATAAGAGTTTATTAATAAATTCTTATAAGAAATTGCAGTTTCTTATAAGGTTTCAACAAGGTCACCATGTATAACTATGTATAAACATTATGAGTTCATTTCATAACAAATTTATTTCTTATAATAAGTTTCGTTTTCCTATAAAGTTTTCATAAGGAGCAAAATTTCGTGAAATTGGAAAGCTTTAAACATTCCATATTATTTTTGAAATTTTGAAAATTTCGAAAAATTGAAAATACACTGAACATTTTAAAAGTTGTCAATTATTCTAAAATAAATTATTGTCAATAACTTATTTCGTAAATTGTGCTCATTATGATATTTCTTAAAAGTATCAAAAATCTACAAAAAGTTTCAATGTGTACGACTAATTTGTCATGTAATTTGGAAAGTTTTTAATATACACCGTCTTATTTCCAAAAATTTAAAAATTTTCAAAAGATAAAGATAGTTTTAAAATTTCAAAGATTGTCAGTAATTCTAGAAAACTCGAAAAGGAAATGTATTAAAATTTCGTAGATTGTTGAAACTTTCAAAAATTCTGAGACACTAGATAAACCACGAATCATCTTAAAATTTTTTTCAAAACAAAAACTTTACAGCACCAAGATGGGCGAAAATGTGAAAAAATAATAGAATTTTAAGGAACGCTGATAAATTGTGTAAATTATGAAAACTTTTGACGATTCCAAAAAACCAAAATGTATATAAATTGATGCCTTTTCCTGTTGGTATTTTCCTCAATTTAGAATTTTCCAAGTGGACAGTGCTGATCTTCTGCCACCTCAGTTTATCAACAGCTATCACTTTGAGTACTTGAATCATCTCAACGCAACCTTATCCATTGCTCCGACTCGATTTTACCAATAACTCAAGCTGACTCAAATTCGACTCCAAATTTTGAACTTATTCCTCATTATTCACCCAAAATGAACACAAATTCCCCGTCTGAAATTCGATGGGGCCTTGTACTTCCGAATAATCTTATTCATAAGTACACACCAGAGCCTTGGTAGAAAAAACGCCCCGAGGAAAAATATGCGGCTAATTTGGGACAAAAGCCAACGCAATTTCAACAAGTTAATTAAGCCACCCACGGAAATCTCCGCGTGAATTTCCCTCGAATCAAGGGCCTTTCTTCAACCAAAGTTGAGCTAATCACTCGCGGCGGAACAAAAGGAAAAAAAGGGGTCGCAGTTACAATTCGTTCGATCTCGCGCAATTTGGAAATGTGCGTGCACGTAGCGCCGGTGAAAAACGCATTTAAATCGCTGAAAAGACTTTCGCGTTCGCGGATGTACAGAGGAGCTGGATTTGCGAGGGGCTTTGCCATCACAATGACGCCGCGCTACTTCCCTTCGGGGAAAATAACATTTTGCAATGCGCCATATCCCGCTTAGTAATTAACCTGATATACGAGCAGATTTTTCTTTTGATCTCGGCTGAATGCGAAAGCCATTCTTGGCAATGCCATATATAACATATTCAATGTACGCACGTATGGAAAACTCGCGGAGAATATGACGAATGAAGAATCGATTTTCGAAAACCCAGGTTGTACTAAATTTTGGAATTTGTCTACTACAGTCAAGGGGGATGTATTCCCTTGATCTTCCCTCTATAAATCAATTCAAACTCTCAAATTATGGAAATTTAACATATGTGACTCGCGTTACTTGTAACGCGTTACGAAAATTCCGTTACTTCACGTTACTTTTATCAGTCTCATTAAGCTTTCAGAACAATTTGAAACTTTTTAAGGAATGTTTTGAAACTGAGATATAAGTAAATTTTAACTTTCTCATTTTTTAATGGAAAATTCTATATTTATAATGTTCAATTCAACAGTGTGGAATATTAATGATTTGTGTACAAATATTGACAGAGATTTTTCTTTTTATTACAAACTTCTACAATTTAATGCGTCAAATTTTATAAATTCGCATGAAAATATATAAAAATACTAAAAATCTATTGATCTGAAAACCTATCGCAGGATCTTTAATATCTACAATGAATACAAAAAAAAACTAAAAATACGAGATTTCCATTGGTTTCACGTTATTAGATTCTTCAAAAATTTATGCAATTCCAGAAATCGCGTAATTTCAATTTCTCGAGCATTGAATTGTGAAACTATATGTGTACTGAAGTCTGTAAAAATACTAGAAAATTTTTTAAATCGTAAAGGTACGGTGAAATTAAAAGAAATATTTAGGGCTCAAACTATTTTCTACAAAATCGATCAACATATTTCACAAATTTAAAACTTTCAATTCTAGGAAATCTTATTTTGGAAATTCAAAGAGTTATATATGAAAAAAAAACCACAAAATTCTACAAGATTATATAAATACTCAAAAATACAGGAAGAAAATCCGTAGTAAAAAGAAAAATACGTGTAAATATACGTATGAAACATTAAGAATTTATCGAATTTCAGAAATTTATACAGTAACATATTATGTATAAAAATAATGAACGATCCTTGAAATCATAGCAAAACTGAAGAAACACGATGAGTACTGCAAGAAGTAAAAATCGATCTACCGAGACACCGTTTTCTGAAAAGTCCTCTAAATCACGAAAAAGTTCCATTGAGTTTGAATTCTCGAGCTCAAAGTTCTCGAAATATATAATAATTTATAAAAAAAAAATACTGAAAGTATGTAAAAATACTAGAAAATTCTGCAGCATTCTATTATCCTGGAAAATACAAATAGTTTCAAAAATATTGCAATTCGTCAAATCGTATAAAAGTAATACAAAAATAAAAAAAAATAAAAATCTTCATTGACACTATTTGCTGAAAAATCCTCTCAAGTACAAATAATTTATTGAATTTTGGATTATAGAGCATGAAATACTTGAAATCTATATATCAATGTACAGAAAAAAAGCATAAATTTATAGAAATACTAGAAAATCCTGCAACATTTTATACATACTAAAAAATGCAAAAAGCGTCAAAAATTCTGAAAATCTGGGTAGAAAAGATTCTCTCAAAAATCTATCGAATTTGCAAATTTTCCCCTGCGGCTAACATTGAATGAAATGTCATACTCAGAAATTTTTCCAAGTTGAAAAAAATACAAAAATTTAAACGAGCCAACTGATTTTTTCCTTAGGGTCAAAAAGTAAAGATAACCCAATACTTGATAATTTTACTCACATAAAAAAATTAGCAAAACGTTTTGTTGAAACTCGAAAATAAATTAAATACGTCTAATCTATTTTCGTCTGAAACCATTTTTTCATATCTGAAATAAACGGTTTCTAGAATAGAACAAAACCATGAGTATGTTGATAGTGTTTCTTTTATCCTTAGTTTTTCGATGTCTTGTTATATACATCCAATTTATTCCAAAAAGTAACGTGAAAGTAACGCAACGTTACTTTTTTCAGTAGTAACAATAACGAGTTACTATTTCTATTAAAGTAACGGGAACGTAACGAATTACTTTTTTCATCTAAGTAACGGTAACGTCACAGTGACAAAATCTCGAAATTCAAGGACCAAAGTCGAGTCGAATAAACGTGAACACGTTGATTTTAATTTCACCAATTCAGACGAGTCAAGCCAAGTGCAGCCCTTAATGAAGCGGTTTCGGAATCACCAAAATGCCTGTTACACAGTACATAAAAACCCTTGGACTAAACCCCAGAAGTAATCAAGCCTCGGGTCCTCGAAAAACACCATCAATCAAAAGCCAAAGTGTCCCTCCCTTGAAAAACACCATGCAATTTTTCGGCACAAACGGCACTAAATAAAAAAAGGAAGACGAACAAAAAGGGAAAAAAGCCCTATGACCCGGACCAGGGACGTGCACACGCACGTCATTCAGTATCTTCCACAACATTGGCACAACGAAAGAATCAATGGACCTTGAGCATCATGCGCGTAAATATAAAAGAAAGCATCGGGGGCTGCGAATCGTCGCTAGATTAAAAAGAGGCTCCCTTTTTAGCTTGCTCTTTTATGCCGCGCTCGTTGAAAGTACCACGGCCGCGCCGCCGCTGTATACGAGCACGTGAATGTACGCACATATGAAAAGCCCGATTTCATTTAGCATACTGCGCGAGCTCTCTGCCATTACAATATCTCGCGAGTCGGCTCCGCCATCAAGAAATTTGATATCGGCCTAAGCTTCATCTTTTACACACTCGGCGAATCCACTTTGCGATTATGTTGCGGCCTTTGCGAGCTTTGGGCTGAATTGCTTCGCCTTCTGAATTGATGCATCTTCGATTACAAGAGGGAATTTTCCCTGGGTCCTCCATTTCGATTTCGGGGCTGGCATTGAGTTAATCTTCGAAATCAAGTGTGATTTCGATATATATGCTGTACTTGTAGAAAAACGGGCAATTGAAATTGATTCGGATTGACAGTACGTGGTCCATTCAGAGTGTTGTCGATAATAAATGTAGATTAAATAAGTAAATGAATAAATTATTAAATCAATAAATAATCAAATACATAAGGCGATATCAAACCATCATTTGTTTTCAACAGCTTCTACTCTACATATTGAATCTTTCATATGTTTTCAACAAATTTAACACGAGCAACGCAATAATTACAGATACACGATTGCGAAGAACACGTTTATTATTTACTATTCAAATTTAGATGTATAACGAATTCGTAATAAATAAAAAAAGAAACACTTTCAATTACTACACTATACACATATTTTATGATTTGAAGGGTTATACACGTTTTTTGAGGACGGTGTGGATTATTTTTTAATGTATATAGCACATAATTTTATTACATGGAAGTTATATTATTGTGATAGAATACTGTCAACTTCAATATACAAACATCATTTAATGAAAATAATATCAACAAATAATGGAGTTATGGCCCTTTCCCAACTTTTTTGTTAAGAAGCATGCAGTGACTGCAATGCAAATACAATGGGTCAACTAAAATTATAATATCCAAAAACGTTACATTTTTTAGTGTAACGATAACGCAACGCGTTACATTCATTAACAAGTAACGATAACAGGAACGAGTTCTTTTTTTTGGTAACGAGTAACGAAAATCGTGTTATTCATTTCACATCTATCTCATCGAGTTTTTATAGCGATTTGTAACTTTTTAAGAAATTTTTTGAAACAGATATAAGTAATTTTTTAAACTCCTTATTTCCAGATAAAAATTGTATATTTTTATAATTATAGATGAAACAGAGTGATGTATTAGTAATTTATGTACAAATATCGACAAAGAGTATGTTTTTTCACAATTCTACTAATAAATTTTAGAAATCTGCATATAAATACATGAAAATACTGTAAACCTTAGTTCTTGAAATCTATAGCAGGATCCCTCAAAACTATAGATTATGCTAGGAAACCTTACGTAATTCTGCGAATACAGAAAAAAAATGAAATACGAAAAATACTGGATATTATTTACTTTTTTTGAAAAAGCTATTAGATTCTTCGAAAATTTGTTTGATTCCAGAAATCAAGACACTCCGATTTCTCGAGCATTGAATTACAATAATATATAATATATTACAAATTTGACAGTTGAAATTCTGGGAATCTATAACAATTTAAATGTAAATGTTAGGAATATACAGGGTGTACCAAAATCCCCGTACCAAAAGAAAACCCAATATACCTTTTTGAATTTTGTATCGAAAAGTCCTTTACCACTTTTCAAAAAACTCAAAATGGAAAAAGTTATTCAATCCAAAAGTTTAAACAATAAATGCGCTCTCTCGACAAGTGGGGATAAAATCCATGAACCAAACTTTACCCAAATTTTTTTCATATTTTTTAGAGTCGAAAAGTCCTTTGCCACTTTTATCAAAACTCAAAATTGAAAAAAATGTGCGAGTTAGAAGTTTTGACCAATCAAATTTCTTAGATTTCAAACTCGAATATCTTTTTTGATTTTGAGTTTTGCCAAAAGTGGCAAAGGACTTTTCGACTCTAAAAAATACGAAAAAAATTTGGGTAAAGTTTGGTCGGTGAATTTTATGCCCACTTGTTGAGAGAAACCATTTATTGTTTAAATTTGAAACTTAAATAACTTTTTCAATTTTGAGTTTCGTAAAAAGTGGTAAAGGACTTTTAGATTCAAAATTCAAAAAGGCATATTGGGTTTTCTTTTGGTACGGGGATTTTGGTACACCCTGTATATAAAATACAAGAAAATCTTGTAACATTTTACAGATCTTGATAAAAACGAATAGTTTCAGAAATACTGAACAACCCTTCAAATTGTAGAAAAACTGAAGAAATACGAAAAATACTAGAAGAAGTAAATATCTATTGAGACACTGTTTTCTGCAAAATTCTTGATGTAGATAATAAATGTAGATTAAATGAGTAAATAAATAAATTATTTAATCAATAAATGATTAAATACATTGCGACGAGCGGACTCGTAGAAAAAGGACCCTAGGAAAGAATTACCTTTCCCAGACCCTCGAAACCTTCGTTATTTATATATGGTAGAAGAAAAGAAAGGAAATTTCAACCAAACACTAAAATACTTCATTCATAAATAGGTTATAATTCATATAAATTATTACTACAAGCTTGAATATAAAAAGTTTTCTTACTTGTTTTAGATTCTTCGTCGATTACAGTTGTCGCAAAAATGAACTCTTCCATTAACTTAAAAATGAAAACTTTTAAATGAAAACTTTGCTATATAAAACCTTCTCTTAAAAATGAAAACTTCTTTTGAACTCAAAAATGAAACCTTTAAATGATAATCACCTTAAACTTAAAATGAACTTCAAAATTATAACTGCTAAATGAAAATTTCTAAATTATCATCAATTAATAATCATTGACAAAATATATCTCTCAAATAAAAACCTGCCTAAAATTTCATTGCTGACGCCTCTGTCCAGCAGTTTTAAAAGTTTAATTTTCTCCTACTTTGTTTTCTAAAATTGGGAAAAATAAAACTAATATTTAACTAATATTCAACTGACAGAGTCACGTCATAGCATGCGCGCGCCGAACCAAATCACTGATTCGAGTTGTTCAGTATAGGTCATCGGTAAATTAACTTCAGTATGCCACGTTCCCGCCAGTTCGTGATACTACGTCGAAAAGAACAGGTTAGCGTTCTGTAATTTCGTGAGTTGGAATTTAAGAGAAACTGCTTTAAGGGAGACTCGGGCAGATATTTAATGCACTGCGAAGAAAAAGGTATGTGTCTCCAACAGTTCTTTCGTTTGTTTCGGGTATCGAGGCCGGCGGCGGAATGTCCCATGCCGATTTTGACGCGAAATTTCAGTATTGTATGAAAAGGTACGGTCGCACGATACGACCGGGTGAGCTCAAAGTACTGATATGATTTAAGACACGTGTCTTGAACGAAAATAATATACAGACTGATTTTTTCCTCTTGAATTTCAGCTACTTTATAGTAGGGAATACTGACTGAAAAGCTGCTTTTTCTCGATTGCCACGTGTTAGTTTTTCTTTATGATACAATAAGTTGGGGAAAAATGATCAAATTTTTACAAGGAGCCGTTCATAAACCTCGTGTCCTTCTAGGGGGGAGGGGATTCAAAAAACCGAAATTTGAGTCACGAGATTTATAAACAGCTCTTAATCATTGTTCCAGTGTGCCCAGATTGAATGCACTCACTTTCAATACACTCAAGCCGGTCTCATGCATGTGAGAGGAACATGGTATGACGTCACGTTCTCTCTTTTCACACGCATAAGACCGTTCGAGCTATTGAAAGTGGGCGCATTCAATCTGGACACACTAAATTCGCTTCATTTTGTATGTATATAAAGTTTCATTGCATCGTCTATTCCCTTCTATTATTATGTATTATATTTTTTGAAAAACTTATTGCCTATTTATTTATCAATGTCAAAAGATATTTCAGAAATTTTTCCTAGATGAACTTTTCATAATTGGGTGCACTGCAGCAATTGTACAAAAATCCGGTGTTTTTCAGCGGTGAGCACAGTTTCTCGGAAACCATTTATCTGAACAGTCTGGATTTATTAAAGCTTGTTTATAATTATAATTGCTTCTGCGAGAACGAAGGAGTTTGAATTTTAGGTTAAACTTTTTTTTTCTTGCTGCAAAAACCGAAAGCCCAAACTTGAAAAATCAAACATTTAAAGGAAATTACCACTATTTTCGTGAAAATATTATTATAGCGGAGCCCTTCGTTCACGCATAGCGTAAAGGTATGAAGTAGAGGTTTTTTTTTTGTAATTTTTTTATTACAGATAAACAGTTTCTTATTTATCATGCTCTCCGCTCGCGGTGTCAGAAAAGTTGTGTTGTGGCACAATGGTTGCTACGACCTTAATTACGAAAATTGTTTTCTATAAAAACTCATAAAATACCCTAGGATATGAGTGCGTAAACAGGCTTTGAGATTTTGTAAAAAAGGTCGTTTTGGTTTTGTGGAAAAAAATCGTGGAAATGCCCTTTCTTTCTCGAGCGCAAGTGTATAAAACTCCTTAAAATAAACATATTGAATCTTTACATTTATGAACCCTACAGATTTATAGATAATGCTTCGAATATATTAGTGTTCGTTTTGGTTCATCAGTAAAAATTGAATTTTGAAGAAAAAAATTTGAGCGACCCAAAAAATGTCGAAATAACTTTTTAATCAATTATCTTAATCGAGATCATTGAACTTAATAATATTTTTAACAAAAAGTTAAAAGTCTACCGACTCAAAAATGTGTAAACATGATGAGTTTCTTAATTACTTTTAAATTTAGATTTCAAAATCGCATTAGTTTTTCTACTTTATTTTTCATGTAACAAATTACTATAGTAAACGACAATTTTTTTAAATCAAAGTGCGATTTTTGCAATCATTTATTGATTTGTTTTCTTGAGATTGAGAGACACAAAAAATGCTCGTTCATAAAAGTCTCATTTCAGTTCATCAGTAATGAGAGTGTACTCAGAAAAACGCACACATTTAGTTCTCAAAAAAATTTTTGCAATTTCGTATTATCATGAAAAAAAAAAGGAAAAATTGTACAGCATGCCAATAATCATTCTTATTCGCTGCCAACAACAACAGCAAAAAATTATATTTCCGTACAACTAATAAGCTGCGAATTGTAAGCAAATCGTTTTCGTAGTTGCTCAACTATCAACCCGGAAAACAAAATTGTACAAGACTGGCCCCAGATGCGACCCAGATTATTGAGTAACATTGGTCAAATCTGGGGTACTTCTACTTCCGCATATAGGATCCAGGTTGGGCCCAGAATCTGGTCCAGTTAAAACCTCAAGATTTGGTCCAGGCGCGGTCCAAAAACTTGTCTACTTATAAATCTGTTGTACCAGGACCTGGATCAGGTCTGGGACAAATCTAGGTACTAATGAAAAAATGTTCGTATGAGTATAAGGAAATGTATATTCTTAGAACCTCATTTTCATAATTCGTTCGGCATAACGTAATATGAAAAATATTAATTGAATGCTAAGAGAATTAACGGGAGGGTAATAAGAAAACCAATGTCACAATTCCACTTATAGACAATTTTTATTCAATTTGGGTTTATTTAATTTTAATAATAAATGTCAAAGATGATTTTTTTTTTCATAAATAAAATTATTGATACTCGCTTCGGCTCGACTTTTTAGGTTATGTGCGAACTGGAGCGAGTATATTCCCAATTTTACAAAAAACCAATGTACAATACATTTTAAACAATACAATTACGCAACGCGCCGCACTTTTACACCCTTTTTTGAAAAGAAAAAAATGTTTTAAGACGATTTTTACCTCCGGACTTTGAACTTGGAAGTAAACAATTACCACGCTTGTAATAAAGTGTCGTAACCTGACCAGAGTAATTGAACTTATTGAAATCAAAACGCAAAACGATTTCATACTGAAAAAAACAGCGACAATATTTTTCATTTAACTTATTGAATATTTATCACTTACCTGTAATTGCACGACTTTCTTGGTGAAAGATCTATGACAATCTATAACCATCTAGATGACCCACTAGAACCCACGAGATTCACGAGAACACACGTGAACACACGAGAACGATCGCTAGCAATGACTCAGCTTAAGTGCTAAACTGCACACTGCTGCGCATGCTCCGTGCTGGCAGAGCATTATGTTGAAAAATAATGAATTTGAATTTTGAAATTGAAACATTAGTTCATTCGAATGTATATTTCTGAATGCGTATTTCCACTATCAACTTCGGAATTCTTAGAATAATTAACATACAGTTCATACTGTAAAAATTGGACAATTGGGCCAATCTGGATCAAATCTGGGTTGTAATTATTTCCAGAACCTGGTACAAAACTAGGGTATTTCTACTTCCGCATTAAAGTGCAGATCTGGCCCAAAATCATGGGTGCGATCTGGACCATGACTGGATCAAATCTTGAGCGGAGATCTTGATTGAGTTTATCAAGGCCCTCTCTGGACCTATTCTGGACCAAGTTTCTGGTGCCCAGATTCTTGGGCCGATCTGGTCTTCAGGCTTGGTTTTCCGGGAAGATGTTGTATTGCTGCTTTCACATATACGTAGTAAATTCGGTAGTATTCTACGCGTCTTTCTTGCACTACAGTTTGTTCCGAGTCGTCTTAAGACCAAAAATAAGAGCTTTCCATAGTGCTCTGTCGGTGAAACACAGATTTTTACTGTTTTTTCTATATCAATGTTTTTAAATATGACAACTTCTGTAAAAACTGACCTGAGTTACAAACTTGGTACTAAAGCGCAACTAAAAAATAAATAGAGTTTGCTGTTGCAAATTTTATCCATAAGACGGAGTTACAATGTCTGAACAAAATTTTGTCCTATAGATAGCTTTTATAGTAAAGAAACAATATTTCTCATTTTTTTTTTTCCTTGTTAGTACATAATTTGTCGCTGAGATAAGTTTAAAAATAAATTCGTACTCAAATTATAATAAATAAAAAACTGTTTGAATTTCTACACAAGTGACAAAGCACTACAAAATAACTTTGACTGAATCTTGAACTGAATTATATGAATTTGCTTGTCTCAAACGCTCGGGTATTTTCACAATAATGTAGAGAAAGAGTCTTATTTTTGTAACGACAAACACTTACGAATAATATGTATAGTTATTTCTCAATCAATCAGCACCCTATGATAGTATATACTTCAACTTTTTCCGCGTATGTTATTTCACTAAGTTTTTACAGATATCAATATCACGTAAAAAGTTAAATATTTATCGGATAGGAGGGGTTTCATTAAAAAAGTTTTTCTCCGTACGCGAATGGAAGAGAGCTTGTGAAAAGTATTTTTTATCGTAGAGGTCTAAAAAGCCTACTTTTTTGCCCGCTTTGATAAAAAAAATCGTTCGCACTACGGGAAAAAATAAATTTCTCACGAGGGTGTGAGTTATATCCCTCGTGAGAAATTTATTTTCCCTAGATGCGAAAAGTACTATTGTACGTCAACGGACGAAATACGATGTGTACCTTGGCGCAATTGCCGTCCTCTGACAAGAAAGATATTTCCCGGTCCTCGGCTAGCGCCTCGGACGAAAAACTATCACTCTTTTCCTCGAAACAGCAATACGGCGCTGCGATACGCAAATTACTATTCCTCCGCATTCGGAGATGATAGAAAATAATTTCGCTCCGGTTCAATACCCTGATTTTTATAGATTTTTTAGGAAGTATTTCTATAGATCAGTATCTGTATACAGATATCTGTTACTTCATAGATTTATAGATTTGTAATGTTTTTTGTATTTTGCCATTAATTTTTTCAATCGATTTCTACAGAAAAAACGGAGAATACAACTCAGAAGAGTAGAAGTCTGTACGTAAGACGAATATAATTTTATTACAGTGTAAAAGTAGGCTGTTTACTTTTAATAGAAGTAAAAATGAGTTTAATTTCCTTAAACGTGAAATTGGAGTTCCATAATATCATAATTATTTCATTATTGAAAGAGCAAACACTTTTGCTCTTCCAAGTTTTGTTTTCAGCAATTTATATAGATTTATAAAATTCAATGCTCTAGAGTTCAATGTTTTACATATTTTTAGTAATGTTATAAGTCTAAAGAAATATCGTATCTTTATAAATGTTCAGTTTTCAATAGATTCTTTCAATATTCAATATTTTCCAGTTTTCATGAAATTTTGTAGAATTTCTAATTATTTTCATAGATTTCTAGAATTCCTTCAGATTTCAATGTAGATTTTTAAGATTTCATGCTCTGAAATTTCAAATTCAAAAGATTTTCGTTAGTATTAAAATATATTTTATCTGTAAACTACGAGAAAACGATGAATTTCCGGTAGTCTGGAATTACAAATTCACGTTGTACTCGTCATTTACAGATACAATTTTTTTATTGACATAATTATAATATAAATGACATAAAAATAAATATATTATAATCGTATTGACATAAATATTTTTTAACGAAACGATTACAACCCTCGGCTTTTCCTCGGGCTGCAATTTTTCGTTTCGTCAAACCAGGCATTCCCAAAAACTGTCAATAATATACTATTATTCACAATTTGCTAATAATTAGAATTTTTGGCGTAAATTATTAGACAAACTGTAAAAAAAATATCGTATTGTGAATTCAAGTCATGGCCTCTTTTGACGAAACGATAGTACACGGAAAAAATAGAGGAACCTGCTAATTAATTTTCAGTGGCATACCTATATACCTTATTAAAATAATAAGGCTATCATTCTTTTTTCGTTGAATCGAAAAAATGTTTGCTGATTAAATGAACAGAATTAGTATCATTAATATTTTAATCAGGCATATATATTATGCTGCTAAAAATTCAATCGTACACTTAGAGAAATCTTGGTCAAATACGAAACTAAAAAATTTTTTTTCCAATTAACCTAAACATTTTGTCATATCGACTATAATTGTAACAACTCGAATGAATATTTTTGTATCCATTAGTTAAAACTTTTTTAGGTTCGTAAGTTATTGAAAATTTAGTTTATTTTAGTAAACTTTTCTCTGCGTGTAAGTACCACTCATTATTTTCCGTGTAGTTTTCGACTTCACCTCGGTCGACCGTAGTCTTTCGTTTCTTTAAAATAGGCATTACCAAAACTTACAAGAATACTTCTTCAGGATAAATTAGTTAAATATTACTAATTTTTAATGGCAACTTTTTTTTTCAATAAGTGATTTTTTACTAATAGTTAGTAGTTTTTCTACTTTTAGTCATCGAGTTTTCACTCTATAAATAGTCATATATCTTGATAATTATAATAAGTTAGTAGTTTTGACTAGATTATTATATTAAAAATAATTAGTAAATCATTAAAAATAAATGAAATATCATTATTCATTGGTGGAAAATGATTACTAATTGAAAAAAAAAAAAGTTAGCCACTAAAAACAAGTGACTTTTTACTAACTCAACCTTAGAGAGTATTAGTATTTCAGAAAACAATATCTTAATTGATTTATAGTACTTGAAGTTTTGTCTTCTTTTTTCTTTATGAATTTCTTTATATATTTCTGGAACTCGATGCTTCAGGATTCGAAAATCTATAGATTTTTAGTATTTATAGGCATTGTAAGTTTTTAACTTATATTCCTATATTTTATAATAAATCATCAATTACTATTTATATTTTTAATAATTTTTCTACATTTCCATATTTTTCAATGAAAGAATTTCTATAGAGTAAGGAAAGTTTTCCAGATCTATTTATCAGGGGAAAATTCCATGTGTAACATAAATTAAGAACTTTCAATTATTACATGAAAACTTTACCAGCCTTTTTAAACAGTGTGGATTTTTGAAACAATCATATCCAAAAATATTTCGAGTATGTTACAAAGATTTTGATTATTGTTCGTATTTTTTGATTTCCTTTATTATGAAAATTTAGCAATTATAGTAAATTGTTGTGAAAATCTCGTATTTTTTCAAGTTTTCACTCATTTCAACGCATGTTGCTGAATTCATTTATCTGTAAACTACGAGAAAACGATGAATTTCCGGTAGTCTGGAATTACAAATTCACGTTTGACTCTTCATTTACAGATAAAATATTGTATTGAGAGTTTTGGAAATGTCTTTTTTGACGAAAAGATTGCATACCTCGGCTTCGCCTCAGGTTGCAATTTTTCGTTTCGTCAAACCCGGCATTCCCGACAACTGTCAATAATGTACTAATTTTCTATCAAAAAATATCTCTTATTTATTTTTAAAACATAAATTTCATGAAATCCTTACACAATAAACAATTTTAATATACAAATCATTTTTTTTGCAAACTTATACTTCACGAAATCTTATTTTAATTACCAAGCCCACGCCGTTCGACGCCTTTGCATATAAATTTTTGTACAAAATACGTCATATCAAGTTCATTTATTATATTTTCATAATCGAATTTTCCAATTTTCTACACTAAATTTCTTGGATTTCGAATCATAAATTTTCAATTTTCCTAATTTAAAAACGTTTCTCAAACATCAAATCCATAGAAATCAGCTCTAGAAAAACTTTGAAATCGATTTTTTTTGTCCTAATCGATTGCGAAATGGCCATGATTGGAAAAAATAGATCAAGATCACTCTGCGCATGCGTAGTAGTCCCTGGGGGGCAAAAGGGGGAAGGGGAGGGTGGAAGATCGTACCCGCCGCCGCCATTTTCTTTCTCGCGGTCGTTGGTTTCGCGCGTTTCGCCGAATTTAAAGTTGGCGAAAAACGAATTCCGCGAAAGTAAATAGTGAAAAGTGAATGTGCAAGTGACAAGTGCCAAAACTAGGATGACAATGAGATTACAATTTGGACCAATTTGGAGTTATTCAGGAACTGGCGGGCAAAAAGGACGCCGAGAAAAAAGGTAGGATTTTGTAAAAATTTGGATTGCCGATGTTATTGTGTAGTTGCTCGCGACCTTGGGAAGTTTTTCGTGCGTTTTTTCAGGTGGTGTACGATGCTATGATTTTTGAACGCATGTTTACAAATGCAACATTTTTTTTTTTTCTTTCTTTTCGTACGTTTTGAAAGGTTGAATTCGTATTTACAATATTGTTCTTGAGGAAGAAAAAATTGCTGCTCGTTGGTGACTAGATTTTGTCAGAAAAATTTCTCTATTTGAGGTATTTTCATTGCAGCGGTTTTTTATTTTAAATGTACGACCGGGTTTTCGTGGTATTTTTTTTTGCAAAAACGCTTTGAGAGTGACGCCATTCAAATTTTTTAACCAATGAAATACTCGCAAAATGGCGGGAATAGTTAGTACATAAATCCTACTATATTTCACTGCAACGGTTTTTGAACCTTAATGTACGACCGGTCTTTTAAACAATTTTCATGCAAAAGCGCCTTAATAGCGACGCCATGTAAATTTTTAGCCAATGAAATATTCGCGAAATGCCGCGAAATTCATATATTATGTATCAAGGTTTGGGACGTAACATAAGAAAATGTAATGGCGCTACGTTACCGTTACTTGAAAGAAATAGTAACTTGCTACTTAAAAAAAGTGAGGTTTTCCTACTTTCACGTTCTTTTTTTGAATAAATTGGATGTAAATAAAATATAAAAACATTGAAAAACTAAGGATAAAAAATAATATCAACATACTTGTGGTTTTGTTTTAGAAACTGTTTATTTCAGATTTAGAAAAATGTTTTGAGACGAAAAAAGATTAGATGTTTTCAAATTTTTTTTTATCTCAACAAAACGTTTTGCTCTAACAGAACATTATATTTTCGAGATCTGTTTTTTAGAACGAGCCCTCGATGAATTATTTTTTCAAGTGAAAAAAATCATTAAGTATTTTTTAATCTGTACTTTTTGACGACGATAAAAAAAAACAGTCAGCTAGTTTGAATTTTTATACTATTTTTTTCGAGTTCGAAAAATTTCTGAATATAGCATTCCACTCAATGTTAGCCACGGGGAAAAATTTGCGAATTTAATAAATTTTTAAGAGAATCTTATCTACCTAGATTTTTAGTATTTTAGACATTGTTTTTTTCAGCATGTATAAAATGTTCCGGGATTTTCTAGTATTTTGATAAATTTTTTCTATTTTTCTGTAGTCTGCTACATACATTTCAAGAATTTCATGCTCTAGAGTTTAAAAATCATCGAATTTTCTGTATTTTAGAGGATTTTTCAGGAAATATTAGCTGTGTAGGGTGTAGGTTTTAATTTCTTTTATTTTTTTTTTAATCTTTCAGTTTTTTTACAATTCGAAGGATTGTTCAGTATTTCTGAAACTATTCGTATTTTTCAGTATGTACAAAAGGTTTTTATTTAGTATTCTTGTATTTTTATACATTTCTAGCATTTTTTAATACATTGTTATATAGATTTCGAGAATTTCGAGCTCGATAATAATTCAAAGTTCATTAAATTTTTCGGGTTTCAAAGGATTTTTTTGCAAAGTCTCAGAAAATTTTTATTTCTTTTAGTATTTTTTGCGTTCCTTTGGTTTTTCAACGAATTGAAAAATCGTTTAAGATGTTTAATATTTAGATACATAGATTTCTAAAATTTGATGCTCTAGTTATTAGAGTTGTATAGATTATTAATGTTTCATAGATTGACTTGTATTCTTATATTTTTGTATTTTTGTTGTTGTTTTTTCTAAAATTTATAGAATGTTGTATAACTTTGTGGTTTTTCAAAAGATATAACTTCAAATTTCCAAAATGAGATTTCCTAGAATTAGAAGTTTGAAGTATTTGAAGTATTTCGATTTATTTTGCAGAAAACAGTTTCTTTTTAGATTACAAAATTCAATGCGATCATTTTTGGAGCCGATTTTTTAATGAGTGGAGTAGAAATAATAACAATGACACCAATTCATTGTTGTCATTTTTATTATTCAATAAATTGAAATTGGTGCCATTGTTATTATTTCTACCCCACTCATTGAAAAATTGGCTCCAAAAATGATCGCATGGGATTTTGTAATTTAAACAAAAAATGAACGGAGCGTAAATGAAGAGTTTCTTTTTAGATGCAGAGCTTCTTGACTTTTTTCAAATTTGCATCGGACTTTCAAGATTTGAAAATATTTTTAAAATTCAATGCGCGAGAAATTGAAGTTTTTTGATCCTCGGCAATACATAAAATTTTGAAGAATCTAATTGCATTTCTAAGAAACTAATTGAAATGTAGTGTTTTTAGTGTTTTTTTTGTTTTGTGTAAATTAAATTATGTGAAGTTTCCTAAGATAATCGATAGGCTTAAATGATCCTGCTATAGATGTTAAGAATTCTTATGTATTTTCATTCGAATTTCTAAAACTTAATGCTTCGAACTGTAAAAGTTTCTAATAAAAAGTGAAAAAAAAAATTCTTTCTCGATATTTTTACATTAATTACTAATATTGCACTATGTCCCGTTAAAAATTAGTAATATAGAAATGTTTCTTTTGAAATTAGGAAATTAAAAATAATTTTTATTCTAGTTTGAGAACATTTCTTAAAAAGTTACAAATTGTTTTGAAAACTCGAAGAGACTGATAAAATAAATTAAGGTGAAATATAAACAGGGTTTTCGTTACTCGTTACCGAACAAAAGTAACTCGTTCCCGTTATCGTTATTTGTTAATTAATGTACCGCGTTACGTTATCGTTATAGTAAAAAATGTTACGTTCCTTGTAACTAACCCTGCTATTGATAAGTTCTTTTTTGAAAAGCCAAGTACCTATACTGCAAATGAGAAAAATATTTAGTACTTTCTGCCATATTGGAAACATGAGGTTTGAACCAATTTGATTATATAAACAGCTCTAATTGTTCCTAAATATTGAGAAACGCAGGAATGCGGTTAAAAATGCTATCGTTATACCACATGGAAGTTTCATCAATTTTCGTTAATGTTTATCAGTAGAAAATGCAAAATTATTTGTGTTTTACTAAAACTGCAAAGGTTAGTTTAAACCTCTCATAATTAGAAAAGTTTGAACATAGTGATGGGAGATTTGGACGTAGCATAAAAATTTTGATTGAATGCTCCTTTAATATTGAATAAAATTAAAACAATGGTAAAGTATTACATAATATCATTGTAAAATAACGTTTTGCTGTTTTGTTTTTTGATTAAGTATTCAACTTTAGTATTGTGCTTTTTTTATTTATGACAACCACGTTGAAGTCTGTCTCTCACAATGGCGATGAATCCTTTGTAAGAAAGTTGAGCATCGTCATCGAATACATTTAAAACTCGGATATTCTTGCTCACGCGAATCAAATTAAATCGCGCGAATCTCGTTTTTTCTTGCCTTCAAGAGATTCTTACTTTTCTCTCAGTAAAGCTACATAATCAAGAATCAAAATCAGGAGATGAAAAAAAATAAACGAGTCAAAATTAGCGAGCGATTTTGGGTGAAAAATATAGTGCAAGAGAATCCGAGTTTGTAGTTGAAAGCAAAAAATGTGTCAATTATGTGGATGACAAGTTGAGTTCCTGTGCAAATTTTCATAGCAGAAAAAATTCATTTAAAAGAAATATTTAAGAAACATCATTAAAAATGAAATAGAAGGGACAGATGAAAAACTTGTATTTTAATGGATTAATAGTTTGTTGTATAAATTGTTAGGATATTTGTAATGAAAAATTGGAATTTTAAAGATAATTTCTTAGCTGGATAATTGAAAATTTTGAATCATAACGTTGCATTAAGATGACACGGAAGTTCCTTACTATCAACCAGTTTCTGTGTAACACGTTTCTATCATACTCCAGTAGCTCCCGTGTCATCTTAAATACCATACATATAGGTTATACATAATATCAAGTGGTTTGTGGGCTTTTATTTTCTAGACAATACTTTTCCTACATATTCATTTCACCCTTCATATTATTTACTTCAAAAAATTTTATATACATTACCCTGTCTACTCTTTTACGCATGTATTAAAGTATCTCTTTGTCAGAATTTTAAATAATTGAATTCTTTTAGGATCAAAAAAAATCCCTAGCACAAAAATATAATCATTTCTTTTGCCCAAATAATCTTGATCAAAATTTTTTTGAAAAAAAAAATGTTGTCTAAAAAAAATTGTCAACGCATTTTAAGAAAATATTTTTAAATGTTACAAAATTTTTTCTATGTTTTCTTTGCAAGTCAATTTCTTCACCATAGTTTGACATAACTAATTTTAGGTAATTCACACGATGAGTATATTGACATGCTGCAGTTCTAAATGACGATTCTCAAAATGCTAAATGAACAAAAAATTTGTGCTGGCATGACACTCAGCCCTAGGATTATGAAACTTTCTATTTTAACTTTTCGACCTGAAAAATCGTCGCGTGTCACGAACATCCACATTTAATCGATTTCTCGTATTTTCTCGTGGTTCTTTCCCCTTTTCCGTACATTCACGTACATGTATAGCAGCATCCCTTATTTTTAACCTTAAGCCGCGCGCACCTACACACTTTTAACGCTCGCTTTGAATTTTCATATTTGCGTGCTCCTTCATCTGTGTACTCTCAATCCCATAAAACGAAACCTTTTACATTACAGGCGTAGTCTAGATATACCGCAAATCTGTTCTTGAGCGCGATCTCCAGAGAATTGACAGCTTTGAACCGAGCGAATGATTTTTTCCCGTCCTTTTCATGCTTGGAATACGCTCGATTTCGATCATAATGTGCCTGCTCGGGGAAAGGTGAATGGGAAAAATTGTTTTTTCACAAATGGTTTCCGTGAATAATGGTTTTTTTTCATTGCTGTTAAATGGTAAATATTAGTAATGAAAGGGTACCTGAAGTGGAGGCAAAATTAATGGGCGAGAAGTGGAATATGTTAATTGAAAAACGGTCTGATTGAACATTGTTCACGTGAATGATCGTTTCGATTTCGATTCTGATTTATTGTGCAGTCATTTGAGTAATGTTTAAATTTGTATGGTGTTGTAAAAAGTAACACATGAATTTTTTCTTGTGGTTTGTCCTGATTGTGAGTACTCGTTAGAAATTATTATATCCAAAATTTCATCAGTCTCATGACTTTGCAGTTAGAATTTAACCTTGAATTTTTTCTTAATTTTCTTTCTTACCTTAAAACAGTTGATTCTGAATATTTTAGTTGAATTCGACTCATTGAAATTGTACACAAAAGAAAAATAAGTGAATTTTTTCTCCTACTTTTTTCGAGTAAAATTTTCACTCGAGAGTTTGATTTTTAGGATTCTTACTCTAAAGAGATATACAGAGTAATGAGAGGGAATCAACTTTTTTAAAAAAGTTTATTTCAATAATAAAGAACAAAAAATTGACGACTCCAAATAGTAATCCGATCAATTTATATTCGTAAATTGACATTTTTGTAGGATTTTTAACATTTCTATATAGATTTATAATAGTTGTATGAATGGCTTTACAGTTCGATGCTCAAAGAATAAAAATTAAATCATTTGTAAAAAAAAACTTTCTATGTTTATTACGTTAGTCTATGTAAGTTGAGGAAAAAATCGTTAGTTAACCCTTTGTTCAAAAATCATCGCAAAAACAAAAAAGTCACTAGATTACATCACAGAACGCCAAAATCAGAAAATATAAATTCGAGGCTGTAGTTTCAGTGTGCAAAATTAGTGCACGTTAGTCCAAGCTAAAAATTCGTAAGGCCATCTTGTGTTCAAAAGTTGATCAAAATCGAGAAATTGACCATCAATATTGAAATAGCACTCCAGGCAAAGTAATATACCTACTAAATAAAAGATGCAGTTCAATAAACCACGTTTGTCCACTCTCTCAGTTTGAATTTGTAAGAAACTACTAAAAAATAGTAGGATTTCACTAATTAAAAAAGTGAAAAGGGAGCAATTAAAGTTTGAGTAAAAATCTACTAACTGAATTAGTGATATAGCTTACTGATGAAATGATTAGTATATTTGACTGAAGAAAAAAGTAAATAACTATCTTCAAACTTTAGTTGAAATCCACTACTACAGTTAGTATGTTTTGACTAGTCTTATGCGCGCATCATGACTAAAAGATAAGTATAGTTCAACTAATGAAAAAGACAATTTTTAATAATAATTTAGTAAATAGTTACTGTTCATGATTATTAATATTTACCACTGCAATTATTGATTGTCTAAAAGCATTCAAATGCTACTAATTCATTATTGTTTTATAGTGAAAAATAAAACAATAATGATAGACATATTTAGACATTAATTTGTTAAAATATTTATTCCTTGATACATCAAGTTTTTAGCAATATTTTTTACATGAAATTTTTTTTACAACTAGGTACATAATATGTATTTTAGTAGAATTCATTTTTTTAGTCAACTTGTAGAATTCTACTAATTTATTTGTAGATCTCTGACTACCACTGACTTACTAATTGAATTAGTAAAAATTTTACAGCAAATTTTTTGACAAGTACCTCAGTAAATATACGGAATGCATGGTGCAATACAATTTTCCAAGGTTAGTTCACGGCTCAATGAATTCGTTAGCTCACTCTTCGTTCGAAGTGTGCAGAATTTGCGTAAACAATTGATATTTGTTTTGCAATGATTAATATGCATTTGTTTTGAAATTAATCACTGGGGACCGCGTTTTGTCGAAAGAATGAATATTCAAAACGATGAAAATGCACAAGACACACGTGTTGATATTTTGAAAACAGTGCTCGATGTGCAGAATATGCGTAAATGATTAATTTATCGTGTAGTGATTCATATGCATTCGATTTTGACTGATTGTTGCTCATTTTTCAAAGGAATAAGTATCCTTAAGCATTCTTCTTCAGGGTTTAATAAGTGAAAAATTGCTAATTTTCAGTAGCGCAGTTTTTTATTTTTAAAATATTGATTTTTTACTAAAAATAGTTATGCACATCTTGACAACAACAAGAAGTGAATTTAGAATAATTGTTAATAATGGAAAAATTACTAATTGAGAAATAGAAAGGTGCTCCGTGAAAAATTAGTAAACTAGTTTCAATTTTAGAGAGTTTACAATGTTGTAGAGAATTCTCTAGATTTTTCATAGATTTCTCGTATTTTTATATGATGAAACATAAATTTACCAAATTTAATCCTTAAGGCTTCAGAGTTTTATACATCTTAACATGCTTGATAGATTTTTTAGAAAAAAAGTACCTTCTTGAAATCTCTCATATTTTAAATACTTATTCTAATAGTTGAAGGCGAAAACGATTGTTCAATTAGTCGAAATACAAGCAATCGACTAATTCATGTTGATAAAATAAAAATTTGACTATTTTCAATGAAGAAAGTATGACCGAATTTACGATTGGTGACTTAGGTATAGAGCCTGAAGTCGGTTATTATATCGCATCGTCTCCAATTTCGCCCAACTGACGAAAAAAAAGGTTGGTTGAATAGGATCTGCAACAATGTTCCTCCCGCAACAATCATCGTGGCTTGAATGTAGATTATTTTCGATTCTGCCCCGTTGATGCGACGCTAAACCGCGATTGACTGCGCAGATAAAAAGGTACAATCGGGAACCAATAAGAAAGTAATGGCAGAAAATCAAGCTCTGTTGGCTGACACCAAGCAAGCAGGGAGCGGAGCGAAGCGAGGGGATGGAACAGCCCCGTAATTACGTATTTTGTGAGTGACAGATGCTCGCCCAGTCGGCAGTCGCAAGATTAAAACAAGTAATCAAAGCCCCTCTCGCCACCCCAAGAATCGGGATGGATATGGATGGATGCATGCCCGCTTCGCTCATACTTTGGGCCGCTTTACTCGACTCACCATAACTCATCTTGCCTTTGACTTTCCAATTCGTTCCTGTATACCGACGCTTTTCAGACTTTCGTCGGTTCCTCAAGACCCTTGAGTTACCATTGCAAGAACTTTCGTATCATTTTAATTGATGGTGGTGCATAATTTATAGTTGTCATACGGTCCTTTCATTTCAAATTGTCTATAGGTAATTTTTTTTAATGATAATTTTTCATACCCTCTACATCTAAATTGACGGTTGAAATAATATTTCGAAATGTAAGTTTTTCCTTACAATTCAATAACTTGATCAAAGATTGTCCAATTGTTGTAACTTTTTTTTCATGCAATAGGTCCAGTTTTTTCTTACCATTATTACTTCTGAGTTTTATTTATTGAAAAAATGAAATCCAGAAATCTTATGATTATTCTTCTGTTTCGCGAAATCCGAAGTTCTATAATGTTGAACAATAGGAAAGAGCTTTAAGTAGTGCAGCGAGAAATTACGCTTATTATTGTAAGGCATCGATCGACAACGAATAGATAACACAGAACGTCATCTGTTGAGTGAGAAATCGTGCAAGAGCTGTATAGCGTGATGAGTTCCCGTAATTTTTCATTCTTGTATTTAATCTGAAGCAATTAACAAATTAATTCGTCGAAAGCGCAGAGCAGGGTGCGGTAGAATGATAATATGGCTTTGGGGCTCGTGTGAGATCGTCGTGGGTGATAACGTGAATGTCGGCCTGCCACTCATTAGTAATACATAACATTTGAGATTCCCCCTAAGTTACCGGTCAATAGAGATTCATCCAACATTTTCAGCTTTATTTACGATCTAACTAAGCCTCGATATCTTTTTTTGTGACTTTAACGAGTTCCTTTTTTATCTCGCGTGTTACGATTTTGCAATTAAAAAATGAGATAATTATCGTTGTGCTATCTTTACAGCATATGATGCTTACGAATTTTACAAACTTTGGTTTTTGTTGCTACAACTCAATGATCATACAATTGAGATTTTTGAAATATTCGAATTAGGATTCAAGCATTGAAAACTTCTAATCTTGAATATTTTGATTGATTCAAGAGTTTCTTCTTTCGAACTTATATTCGGGTGAAAAAAATTCTAAAATCGAAAATTCTGGGACTTGGAATCAGAAGCGCGAAATCTGTACTTGAAAATTTGGAAATTTTCAATTTACAAACTTGAAAATAAGGAAGTTTGTCATTTGGGTAGTTTTATAGAAGGAAAGTCGAAATTTGGATTCACCAGAATTAAAAAATTTGCGAATCCAGAATTTTGTAACGAAATTTTTCGATAGGAAATTATAATTCTGGTTATAAAAATGATTCAGGAAGCTACATCTTTTGAAATATAATTATTAGCTTATAATATTATTAATAATTTACAACTTCTTTTTTATAATTTCGAATTTCAAGATCAGAATATTGAAAAGCTAGAAAGTAGATGATCAAATCTTGAAGTTTGGCATTCCATAGATTTAAAGAAGCTCAAAATTGCTGAACACAGATAATAGTGTGGGTTTTAAAAAAGTAAGTGTGCACAAGTTGAAAAATTGAAAAATATTGGAAAATCGTAGCTCAATACAGGAATTGCCAGAAGTCAATGTTCGAAAGAATCTGAACTCAAATTTGATAACGTGCAAATTTTAGACAAATTTTTTGATATAAAACTTATCAAAACCGAAGGTTTCAAAAATTCGTACTTATATTGATGAAAAAAATTTATTTCTAATATTTTTGAATCTTGCGTGTTTGTAACAGTTTGAAAATTGAAAAAAATTTGAATGCGAAAATCCAACAAGAATAAATCTGAGTTCCTAATGTTTGTAACAAATTTTTGAATAATTTTTAATCCTAAATTTTGTGCTCAAGTTGATAAAATTTTGAATGTTCCGAATTTCGGTAATTTTGGATAATTAAGTCTTTGAACTCAATTTTTTCAATTTGCTTGTGCCTGGGTTTTAACTTCTTAACAGAATTTATAATTTTGATCACGTTGTTTTCAAGGTATATAAGTATGGAAATTTTTTCATCTAATTTGAGATAATTTGTGTTTTCTCAAATCCAAAGGTATGTATATAATAGGCACGAATTGAACTGTAAAAATTTTTTTTCTGTGTTTAAAAATTTCAAAATAATCAGAAAGTGAATTTAAATGTAGGATGATTCCATTTTTTAAATCTGTAAAACGTTTAGGAATTTCTTCTTTAACATCTTTTAACTTTCTGATTTTGAAGTCATTAAATGTAAATTATCTGCTTTTTTCGATGTTGAAATTTCTGTGCTATACAAGAATCTAAAATATTTTGATTTGAGTTTCAGGGCGTTTGGATTTACAAATTCATAATCGAAAATTCTTTGCTTCAAAAACTTTGGAGGATGAAAAATAACAAAAGTGTTTACTTTCAATTTTTTAATAAAATCTTTCAGACGAAATATTCTACTTGTAAGATTTTCGAATTCACTGTCTGATTAAACATTTTTTCATTTATGAATCTCAAGATTGCTTTCGAAAGAAATTCTAAAATATGATGTTCAATCCTGTGATTTCAGGATTCCAATATTTTTTCGGAAAATGAATTTCAAACTTTCGATCAAAACTTTTTCTGATGGCATACCATCTACAAAAACCTTCTTTGCAAAATCGATGATAAGATGAATATCAAAGTACGAAAACACAAAACAACTTAATTTCAAGTGCTCAAGTATAAAAATTTATATTCTTACAATTTTTCTTTAGTGAAATGACATGAAATCTTCACATGAGTATCCAAGATAAGTTTCAATGGAAGATATATTCTGTACATAGAAAAGTACATAAGATCAGAAAAAGTCCGTACACTCCTGTACAACATTAAACGAGAAATCTTGGGATGAAAAGCTTATAAATGTGTCACAAGGATTCAGTAGAAACACGAGTCACAAATTATCCCAACGTCATAGAAATCCCGGATTTGTCGCAACCGCGTGGATGCGGATCATCACTCGTTCACTGATTTATTACTCCATCTGTCTTCATCCTTACTCTTTGATAAACTAGTCCAGTCTTACGAGCAAGGTAGGGGTCAATCGGGCGAAGCCCCTACCCATAGATGATCGACTGAAAATAACCCCAAGAGACAGGATTCGCGTCCCCCTCTGAAGGTCCTACGCCTTTCAAGCTACTGCATCTGTTCAAGACCCGTCAAAGGAGCGCGCAATTAAACGAGTGGTGCTCACGACTTATCAGATTTCCTCTAAATTCGCAACGAAAAACATAGTCGCGCCATAGGAAGAGGAGAATACTCGCTGGGAGCAACTTTCTGATCCATTCAATCTCGAAAATCGCGAAAAAGTAAATCGAAACCAATGCCAGAAATAATGGTGCACATGATCTAGTGATGACTATCAGCGTGCTGTCAGACATTGCACAGCATCTGGTATTGCGTTAAAGTGTGACTGCGTCATTGTACAGTTATTCAGTTGTAGGCAAATCTGAGGTATTGGAGATGTCATTCAGATGACTTTTGGTACTTCTTGTACTGTAGGATCTGGGTTTTACTCACAATCAGGGATACAACCAAAGATTTTTGAAAGAAAAATCGAGTTTTATGTTATCAAAAATTCTTTATTGTACAAACTGATCATTATTTCGCTTGCTGTAATACTCTGACGAAACGATTTCATCAACTGAAAGCTGGGTGTTTCCGTGCGAATTTCGAGTTTCAATCATACCAGGCTAAATTTCTATGATTTCACGTAATAGATACCATTTCACAGTTCTCATTCAACGATTGAATTTGAAAGTTTAACAAGGTTGGAGTTTGATCACTTTTCAATATGCTATTGCAATTTAGGATGTAGTAAATGGAACTCATTGGCATATGCATTTCACATACTTGACGCATTTTTTTAGTCTCTTTTCACGTAAGCTACGAATATGCTTTTTTTATGCAGTATTCATGACCGTATATAGATAGTGTTCATTACAAATGTTCATTGTTTCATAGCTACACTTCCATGGTTCGTAACATTGTAATTTCATACCGATTTTTTACTTTCCATCAAGATTCCACTACAGAAGATTCGAAAATTTCCAGAGTTTCAATCCAAAAACAGGTGGTTCTTCATTGTATCGAACTTCGGAAGACTATAAGTTTTGAAATTTCAAAGGCGTAGCCAGGAGGGGAGAGGGAAATTCCCAAGAAAAAAGGGGCAACTTGTTTGCAAAGCTATGATTTCTTACTACTCTTTTTTGACATGATCAGGTTGTCATCGGCCATATGGCCGATTTCTCTCGTTTTCTTTAAGTAAATGTAGAAGTTAGTTTCAAATCATACGTATTTTTTATTTTTTAATGAATTTTTTTAAAGTCAACTCTCTTCTTTAAGAAAATTTTCTCCAATTTCCATTTTTCTTTAGACTTAAATCGTTGTTATTAGAAACGAAAAATGTGTCCAAAATTTTTTTATTGCATCATTTTTTTCCCTCCTCTGATTCCACGGTCAAATCGAAGACAGTCGAAATTTTTGTAAAATTCGGGTCAAAAGTATAAAATGAATAATTTGAATGCAAAAACTGCACTTTACTTGCACTATTGGTTTCCCTACAACTCATCCTCCAAAAACAGTATCAAAAACGAAGCCACAAAATAGAGGACCCCCTTGAGTTTTCATGAATTATTTTTAAAATTATTCCCTTTTTTTCTTTAAAAGCGAATTCCCCCGCCCCGGCACCGAGAAATATTTTCCATTAAAATTTCTTCCTAAAACTGTTCCTAGTTACGCCCCTGGGTGAAGTACGCAAGTTCGAAATTGTAAAATCAAGAAAAGAAACACCATATTTCAGGAATGCATTCATTTTTTTGGTTCATTTGTACACTATCGTCATAGAAGCGTTTTGTCCCGTCTTACCCCCGAGTCGAGATCACATCACAATTCTCATCCTAACCCGAACCAAACATATTCAGATACGTGTATTGGACGGGCGTAAAAAGCGTGGAATCAGGAATTCGGAGTAGCCTCAGTCCCGACCCCGGAAACGGATAAAATAATAAAATCACAACATGAGTACTTCCTAATTAACGTATGCATAAAAACAACGAATAAAAAATCCATCACGCGATATAAATTATATTTAATCGAAATCTCCATAAATAGACATCAATAAGTCCATAAATAATTGAACAAGTCTTGTTGCACTGTCCGTTCGGCGTCCAACTATTGCGCAGGCGCGATATTTGGCTGGTGATTCGGTGGTGGTGGGGGCGGCGGCGGTGGAGGGGGCAGAGATAGTGGTTGAGGGTGCACTTGGTGTGACAAGAGGCCGTGTGTCTGTACATGGGCCGGGTGGTGGTGATGGTGATGGTGGGAGTAGAAAATAGGTTGCGTGGTGGGGGCGCATGATGCCCCGACACCGACGCTGACGGCGACGGGGCCGACGGCCACGGTGTGGGGAAGGCCCCCGGCGGAAGTGACGCTCGTGCTCTGACCCGGATGCTGGGAACCCACGGAGGACACAGCCACACTTCCGGGGCCCGAGGTCATTGGGTTCCCGGAAGAAGCCTCGTGGTACAAAATGGGCACGCGCACCAGACGCTGCGCAGCGTGGACCATGTTGGCCGCCTCCAGATCAGCTGCTAATTGTCTCTTCCACTTGTTGCGTCGGTTTTGGAACCAAATTTTCACTTGGGTCTCGGTCAGTCTAAGGGAGGCCGCTAAGCCAGCGCGTTCGGAGGAGGACAAGTATCGTTTCACATCGAAAGTACTTTCTAGTTGGAACACTTGCGACCGCGAGAACACAGTTCGGGTTTTCTTTTTCCGTTTCAAGTTGCTGGATTCGCGACCGTCGGAACCGACCTGGACGTTGGTCTGACCGTTGTTGGTGCTGGAGCAGCCGTGGACCCCCGTGGACCCCAGAGACTCGCCTTCTCCAGCAGCTTCTGCGCTTTCCTCGCCATCGTTTAAGTCATCGTGGGCCTCATCGCCAGAGGATGGGGTTTGGGCACGGTTGAGCCGGTCTTCCCCTGAAGCGTCATCGTCTAGATCATCTGCCAATGGGACACAAAAGTGGAGTTTGAGTATCTTTGTAACGTTTGCGTCGGAAGATGATAAGTTTTATGTTTGATCCATAGGTGGAAGGTTATATAAGGGTGTAGTTAGTATAAGATATGAGTTTGCCTATGATGGATCCTTATGTAGTTTCTACCATGGACCAAGAAGGAAGCAGCGAAGTTGAGATTAGAAGATCATCATTGTTAAAAAACGTAAATAGCAAACAAAATCGTGACATATCGATCAATATAAAGATAAGATGGAATAGATGTCTAATGAGGACGACAGAGTTTGGGTCTGGTCGAGCAGGTCTTTCCCCTCAGGCGTCATTGTCTAGATCATCTGCCAATGTGACACAAAAGTGGAGTTAGAGTATTTTTGCAACATTTGCATTGGAAGATGACAAGTTGTCTGTAGATCAATAGGTTGAAGGTCATATATAAGACTGTAATGAGTACATATATGATATGAGTCCGCCTATTGTGGATCCTTATGTGGTATCTACCATAGGCCAAGAAGGGAGCAGCGAAGTTGAGGTTAGAAGAATACCATCATTGTTAAAAAACGTAATGAGCGTACTTGGATAAGTAAACAAAAATCGTGACTTATCGATCAATATAAAGATAAGATCGACTAGATGTCTAATGAGGAGGACAGAGTTTGGGTCTGGTTGAAAAGATCTTCCGTTGAAGTGTCATTGTCTAGATCATCTCCCAGCGTGACAAGAAAGTAGAGTTAGAGTATATTTGCAACATGAACATCAGAACATGAAAGTTGTATGTTAGATCTATAGATTGAAAGTCATGTACGCTGAGAATGGTGATGGTCTTCATAACGAAAAAACTTGTTATGAACGATATTGTAAGCTCATCATCAAAATCTTACTGGATTCTGCTATCCACAATATAAGATTGCTGACGCAACGATACGCATATTCTTTCGAGTGTATTGTCACATGAACTATCCCTTACTCTTATGTGAACTTTATTGAATTGTCACTCCTTTACTGTATTGTGATTCTGAGTATTCATAACCTTCCATGGACAATCTTGTATCGTTCTCTCAAGAATACACAATGGCCGTTACAGTAGTAGAAACATTTCGCTACTGCACAGTTACATATATGCTTCGAGAAGCAGAACATACACTTATTGTAGTAATGTAGTGTATTGTCAAAGAATATTATCGTCACAACAATCTCGACTTTTCAGTGTAAGAATATAGTGAGTATAAAATATGAGTCTGCCTATAATGGATCCTTATGTGGTATCTACCATAGACCAAGAAGGAAGCAGTGAAGCTGAGATTAGAAGAATATAATCATTATAAAGAAAAGTAAGAAGCAAATTCGGATAAATAAAAAAAAATCGTTGTATATCGGTCAACCCAAAGATGATATCGGTCAGATGCTCGATTTTCTCAATTTGCCCATTAGATTCTGAAATCTGGACCATTCGAAATACTGATAAGTAAACAGTAGACGTTTCGAAAAAAAAAGTGATGAAACAAAATGCTCAGCATTTTCTGAACAGAAGACAGAACCAACCTGCCATATGCTATATTGTGAGAAGAGAAAATGACGGTTTGAGATATTCTTTGAATGAATACTGTTTGCTCTGATATTTTCTCACCTCTGTGTGCCAAAGACGCAGACGCTGGACTCAATCGATTCAGATTACTCGCAAAATCCGCCGATGATGATTGGTCGGCGGTTTGAACTCCATGCGGCGCTCTCCAAGAAAACGGCCAGGAAGACCCTGACGAGAAAACTCTCATATTTTCCACGTCAGGGACTTCTGATGGACCGATCATAACGGTGTTTCCCAAAGTCGACGAAGCATTCGTCAGTCGCGTTTGGTGCTGATGCTGCTGTTGGTGCAAATGTTGAAGGGCGGAAGGAAAGAAGACGCCTATTCCGGTTGGGTAGCGCCCAGAAATTAAGGAAGACATCAGTCCTAGCCTGAAACAAAAAAAAAAGTTTTGATACATGCGGGTTTATGCTTGTAAGCAAATATTCGCGGAATTTAATCGCAGAAAACAATTAAGAAGAGATTGCTCGATTATGTTGATGTTCTTGCCACGTGAAGATGTTAACAAGCAAACAATAATGCGAGATGAGGATAATGAGGCTGAAGCAGGAAAGTGCGAGGGCCACGATGGGGAAAGTAGTAAGGCTTCAGAAGCCAACTGAATCGCGTGTAGGCACTGGTCGTAAGAGTCTATAACCCACCTACCTACCTTTTTTGATTGACCGTTCATCACTTTCTCAACCAAATAACATTTAAGCTATTTCCACAGTGATTACATAGATTTATAAACATTCGAAAACTGACTTCAAAGATTTTTCATGAATACCACATCAAACTTCATCTCTTTGCCCTTACATTTTAAGAATCGAATAATAATTGTTATTGAGTTTGATTCGGTGGGTCTTGATGATAAATGATAGAACAATTAATAAAATGATAGTGATGATGTTTTATAATAATATTATTATCAATGAATGATAATAAAACAATGATTTATCAATACATTGTTTTATCATACGAGTAGAATATACTAACTAATTAAAACTCAACGTCATACACACTGATTTGCGAAAACAATTCGAAGGCATGTCGATTTTCTGTATCACTTTCATCCAATTTACAAAGAATGGAATGAACATACAGAGATCTACGTAATTTGGTATTTAATTCTTCCATGTTTGATTGTTACGAAACGTTTGTTATGATTGTTGCAATTTCCAATGTGGAGTACATTATCTCTTGGCAAGCGCTCGTGAATATTCAATAAGTGAGATCGCTCAGTTGAGGGGATTCCCGACAAGCATTGAAATTGCAACTTTGATTGTATCATTTCAGTACATCGAATATTGAACCATGAATTCGAGAGGGTGTTTTGTTGTTGAACCAATTTCGAATTTAGAAGTAATTTGTGTTTACGAGAATATTCAGAGTTGCTACTTCAAGTATTTGTAGAAAAGAGGGATATAATTGTAATTAATGTTTCTGAAAGGTGTTTTTAAATTAGGTTACATTTGAATTAAGGTTGAAACTTTATTGTTGGAACATAAGTTGAGGATCAACGACAAAAATTTTATGGAAAATAGTAGTATTTTAAAGTCATTGATAATGTACAACATTTTTCGATTTAAAAGTTCGAAATGTAGATGTGGAATAGCGGTAGGAAGTCTGACAATCGTAGCAAAGTTGAAGCAAAGCTTATTATCAATTGTGGCGATCAAGTCTTACAACATTCTGTGAGTGAAGTTATTTGTTTCTAGGGTAAAATCAACAGTGCACACAAAACCGGAGCCTCGCTTATGGAGACAAACTAACAGAGCGAAGCCGGTTAGGGGATTTACTTGTGTACGTTTAGAGTCAATAGTTGCTCTTCAGTTTTCGCAATGACACCTTATATGAGAAGAAGGGCGTGTCTGATGTTCCCAAAGAAGGGGTTTCATTGTCATCAAATTTGTAAATGACGTATCGATGATGTTCATTTCATGAAGAATATGGTTATTGTGAAAAAATTGAAAATTTATTGCAGTATACTTTCATTGAAACATTTTGTTTAATGAAAAAAATTCTAATTTTAACGTTAGGAATTCTCATGAAATGTGGGAGAATTTCGTAATGATTCCGCTTTAAATCTCATTCATGGAAGGGAAAAGGGTTTTTTTAACTTGGCCATTAAAAAAAGCAGACGGATGAAGCACAGTCTACATTTCTCGAAGCCTCCCTTTCCTTCCTTGAAATGATTTAATAATTCACGCAGTAACTTAGATTGTGCGGAAGCGAGTTTGCCTAATCAATTATTCTTGAATGCATAGAGCTAGATAATCGATGGTTCCCTTAAGAGGAAAATTGAGAAAAGGAAGTGAGTGGTATTTTGAGCGGAATATCGTATGCGTTGGAATATTTTTTAAATCTTTGACTTGGAAAATGTGCTCACTCTCTTGATCCTGGGATTGAAAAAAATACTCTATGAATGAGTTGCAGGAGTTGGAGAATCGATAAAATATGGGAATTTGAAGGTTCAGAACAAGTTTTTTGGTATCGAAAATCAAAAAATTAATAATTATAAATTCGTTAATTCGACAAATAAATGCAAAATTGAGTGATTTGCAAAATAGATATTTTAGAAACAAGTTTATTATTCATAAGTTGAAAAATTTCAATACTGAAATAATTTTTCAGTTTAAAATTCGTAAAAGTAATTATCTGAAAATTGAGTAAGTCAATCATGAATCGGAAGAATGACAAATACCGAAATTTGATTTTCGATTAAGAAAAGAATCATTTTGAACATGAAAAGTACAAAAATATGGTGTATTTAGAGTTACACTTGCTTAAATAATATTAAGTATTAGATTTTTGCAGACTTGAATCCTGAAATATATCATTTAGGATTCATTTCAATCTACAGCGAAGAAATTGTTTTTAAACGTTTGGGAAAGTAAAAATTTTTGATCCTGCTATTGAGAAATGCAAATTTAAAAAAAATACTGCAAATCGACAAATGGGTCCTAAATGTGAGTTTTTTTTATTTTGAACACAACTGTAAAATATAGTTAGAATATGATATGAAAAATCAAAATTTGACCGTAGGTACATATTTGAATATATCAACACATAAACAATTTGGAATTCATAAATACAGCAAAATATTTTGATTATAAAATTTTAAAAGATATAATTAAATAATAATAAATTTTCATAAATTATTTATATTGCTATTTTTTTTATAGAAAATCACGAAAATTTTACAGTTAAACTTTCAGAGTTCGTTCAATTTTTCGTTTTGAGTTTTGAATTTGTCAAACTGGAAATTCATGATATGTAACTTTACGTTAGTTTTTTGTTTTCAATTCGAAATTGATATCCGTAGATTTTTGTAGCTTGTAATGTAAGTCTTGATTGGAATTCTTTCGATATTAACATTTTTTACTTCTCACTTCTCATTTCTTTTTTTGGATGAATTTCTATTATGAATAAGAAAATGTAATTCACACATTAATAATATCAAATTTTCGAGTACTTTTTATGCGATAATTATTATATTGCATAATATGAAATACTTCTCAACCTGTTTCATTATATTTAAGAAATGTGGTATTCGAATTTCTCAACACTGGGATTCCTATATGTCATTGGGAATAATTATCAAAGTTAGTTTTTATTAACGTGAAATCGAACAATTTTAAATTTTCAGCTTCGAAAATCTAGATAGAGTTTTTCAAAATAGTGATTTCTAAAACATAGAATTATCACACACGGAATTTTTAGAATTTATAGATTTTCTCCCAAAACTTGGCGAACAAGTGTACTGAATTTCATTTCTTGTTACTAAGGTTCAAGAAATTTTTCCTACAGTATTATAATCAAGAAATCAAAGTTTTTTCTATGAAAATTTGAAGATTCTACTAACTACATTGTATAATTAAACTTAAAAAACTGGCTTTTGAAAGTCGGTCAAACTATATACTTCAGTTTTTATGCCATCATTCTGAAATTCGAATTTTCGTATTTTTTGAATTCGGTACTATCAAATGTCAGTTATGGGTCTCTAAATTTTTAATTTTCAAATTTAGTCTTTGATAACTATGATTCCTAAATTTACTCTAATGTCATAACTTTGAACTTTTGATTCATAAAAAAAATTGAAACTTTGAAGTCTGCATTTTCCAATTCGATTTTCATAAATCTTCATTTTCATTGTGACGACTGAAAAAAATTTTCAACCGGGAAATTTTTTTTACTTTTTAAAATGCTCTGATAGATTTAAATTTGACCACAAAACTCGGATTTCCGAATCACGAATCATTTAAATGTTCCACTCCCACTCCGAAAAAAATTAAACTCTCCCGATTCCAATTTTCTTTAATCCCTGAAAATTCCTCAAACCACCAATCAAAAATACGATCCCACATGCACCATACACGCAAATAGTTTTAATCAACGTTTACTCTGTCATATCCATACCCGAACTCAGAAGAGTTCTCCCACACACCGATACCGCACAAAAAACCAGTAATTAAATCCCTATGATACGATGAAAAAAAAAAGTGTGCTCTCCACGTCCACGTAATATTCGCAAAATTCGAAGAATATTCTGTCCGAGGATAATACTTGGGGTCAGTTTATTGTGGGGCTTCGTCAAGTATTGTCGTTAATATTCGATTCTTGAGAAAAAAAGAAAGTTGTTAAAGCGAGTCAGTCGTAGTGGCAACACGAGAGGATCCCGACTAGCTTTGCCCTAAGGCTTCAATTATACGCGACGCACGTAAACCACCGAGCGCAATCGACCACTTTCTGCGCCCTATCGCTAACTATCCCCGATGTAACGATGCACAACAAAAGATATCAAGTTGCACGAGCGCGATCGTTAACGAACGCGCATCAAGAGTGATAAAAGAGCGCGACTACCGGCTACTTCCTACTCTGTGACGATCGTTTCGCGTCTTATTTCATGTTTGGATTGCATTTTCTAGGTGTTAAACGAGATACCGAATTGGAGATGTTGTATTGATGTTTGAATTTACTGGTAGGATCGATTTTCTGAGATGTCTTTATATGTTGAAACAGATTTTTGCACTTAAAGATCTGTGGTGACCTAACTATATTACAGCTGAAGATGTTAAGGTGATTTGAGAATCATGGATAAGTCATGAAAAAACCTGTAACTGACTTTCATTTTTTCTAAATCGATTTTGTAAATTAAGGAAAACCCTTTCACACGCATATTGTACAAGAGTCGAACTTCATTTCCTAGTACCAGTTTTTCGATGGGTTACACAAATAATTTTTAACGTTTTAAGAGTGAATTTTCACTCTACGTCGGTTCAAGATATGTACCGTAACTTGAGCTTGGAGTGAAAAGTCACTCGAAAGTAGTGAAATTTGACTCATATTATAATGTAATTCAACTAATTTCTCGTAGAGGAATTTGACTGAAATTTAAGAGTGAAACTCAACTTTTCTAGGTGTGATAATTCACTCTTTTGGGGTCTAGTTTCACTCTACGAAAGTGAAATTTCACTCTCTGTTTGAATGGCAGTATTTTTACTAGATGTATAGTGAAAAATCATTCTAAGGAATTAACAGAGAACCTAACGTAACCCAACACGTTACAACTTAACGTAGAATATTCTAGATTTTGCTGTGGAAACTAAATTGAAGATGTAGTTTCCATGTTTAGACGTACTTCTGGATCAAATTTTATTGAAATATTTAAACTGCTCTCTTCATTCTTTAGAGTGAATTTTCACTTCACGTCGAGTCAAATTACAGCCACTCACACTTAGGGTGATTTCTAACTTCTTTGGAGTGAAAAGTCATTCGAAAGTAGTAAAATTTTACTTCTCTTAGAGTGAAATTTATTTCATTTTTTGGAGAGAAATTTGATCAAAATTTAAGAGTGATTCTCAACTTTCCTAGGTGTGATGGTTCACTCGTTTGGAGTGCATTTTCACTCTATGAACATGAATTTCAACTTCCTTTTGCTGTAGAAACTAAAATGAACATGTGATTTTGATGTCTTAATATATACTTGCCGATCGATATTTTCAATTGTATTAAAATGTTTATAAATTGCTCTCTTCATTCTTTATAGTGAATTTTCACTCCACGTTAAGTCAAAATACAGCCACTCACACTTGGAATGATTTCTAACTTTTCTGGAGTAAAAAGGTCACTCGGAAAAAGTGAAATTTCACTCCTTTCAGAGTGAAATTCATTTCCAAGAGTTATTACTTACTCTTTTAGAGTGAAGTTTTACTGTATGAAATTGAATTTCAACTTCCTATTCCGATAACAGCATTTTCACTCGATGTAGAGTGAACTATAAAAACACTCAAAAAAATTAAGAGAGATCCTTACGTAGCCCAAAATGTTGTAGCTTAAAGTCAATTTTAAGAGTTAAAATTTCATCAGATAGAATATTCCAGGTTTTACTGTAAAAACTTAAGGGAAGATGTGATTATGGTGTGTTAGTATACTTATGGATAAATTTCATGAGCTGTATTAAAACGTTGAAACTGCTCTTCTAACTCTTTAGAATATATTTTCACTCTACATCGAGTTAAAATGCAGCCACTCACACTTGAGGTGATTTTTTTACATTTTTGGAGTGGAAAGGCCACTCGAAAGGAGTGAAAATTCACTCCTTTGAGAGTGAAATTCAACTTCTCTGAGAGCGATGATTTACTCTTTTAGAGTGAGTTTTCACCGGATGAGAGTGAATTTCCACTCCTTGTTTGAATGGCAGCATTTTACTCGATGTAGAGTGAAAAATAAGTCATAAAAATTAAGATGGAACCTTACTTACAATTAGTCGAAAATGTTAAAGGTTAAAATGTAAATTTCTTAGTGTTGAAACATTATCATATAGAATATTCTGTTTTACTGTTGAAACTGAAGTTAAAATTTGATTTTTATTACCCAATATACTTGTGGATACATTTTTTGAGTTGCATTTAAATATTGAACTGCTCTTTTGATTTCTTAGAGTAAATTTTGACTCTACATCAAGTCAAGATACTGCCACCGAAACAGGGAGTGAAAATTTAGTAAATAGATTGAAATTCACTCTAAAAGAGTGAAAATTCACCCTAAAAGAGTGAATCATCATTCATAGAGTAGCTAATTTTCAATTTCAAATTTTTATCATATTTTTTTTCCATGTGTGGAGTTTCACTCTACGAGGAGTAAAATTTCGCTTCTTAAGAGTGTCTGTTTGCTTTAAAAAACAAAAAAAAAAAAATACTCAAAATTAGTATGACAGTATTTTTGCTCGATCCAGAATGGAAATCAACTTTCACTAATTGAAAAAGTGTTTTTTTTTTTTTACTTAGCACAGTCCAAAATGTTTATCTTACTTTGCGCAGGTTTTTTTTGTATTTTATGGACAAAATTTAGATGGACTATTGTGAGTCTTAATGTGGACACTTAAATGTAGATGTAATTCTGTTGTTTGAATTTACTGAATTTATAGTATTTAAGTATTGCAACTTTATTTGTATAGAAGATCTGTGGTAATCTAATCTCACGATTCATAAAGCCTGAAATGATATACTTTGATATGTAATATATTTTTTTACTTTAATCCATTTGAAGATGACATAACGGAGAAATCGACATTGAAACTAAAGTTAATATGTATTGAGAGAAAATCTAGTTCTTTCCGGCATATTTATGGTAAAAAATATTAGAATATTGTAACTTTTACAAAATTATTTCAGGTTTTGCCTTTTTTATATTACTTATTACTATATTGTATAGAAAAAATTGTAATAGTGGACAAATCACCATATGTATGCCCGTTTAAAATTGATAATATAAGAAAACTTAAAATATTCAGACTGAAAATAGTACTTTATAAATCTTATATTCTGTTATACTAATGAATAGATTTGGATATCCATGTATAGTGTGAAATATCAGTAAAATTATTTTACCGTGTCTTATTTATGTTTCCAATTCGTATGGTATGATACTAAAAAATGCTGTCTTAATGCAGTGATTAGTAAAAATTCACATGATAGTGTAAAATGTACAATTTATTCTTATGATCTGCGCAATTACGAAATACATCATAATATACCACAAACTAAACAAAAATTTGGCAAAAAAAACATAACAGACTTGAGTACTAGTAAAACTATATATAAGTATGGCTTTTTTGAACTGTGGGTACATAGATGAGTTAATATACAATAAATGTCAAATTTATTTAGTTCCATAGAAAAAGGTTAGTTAAATTTTTATAGTTATAATATTAAATTTATTTTATAAAGTTTTTAAATTATATTGCATTGCAGAAAGTACAACAGAAAAAATATGGTATGAAATGCAATAATCTTGGAGTTACTACAACAATATATCTACTACTACAATATCATTTGATTTTGTTCACTATTTAATACAATAAAAATTCAATAGATAACTAGCGAGAAGTACAATATTTCAGACTGATTCTATAGTACAATATTTTATTGTTATAACCACTTGATTTTTTTCTCAGCGTGCTATCGTGGTGTTTAAAAATATAATTGGAAGTCGATTTTCTAAGTTGTCTCAGAATTTTGTATCTATTGTCCGTAGCTCAAGTTCTGTGCAACTTGAATGCCTTGGTCTGCTTAAAAGTCAGTATTCTAAACAGTTTCAAAATATTTTTATCGTTTTTTGTCATTGAATATCTATACCAACTTTACTAAAAAAATCACATATTGTTAAAACTTGAACTGACTTAAGTTTGTCTTTTATTCATACATGAAATACTTGAGTTTTCATCTCCAAAAATAGAAGAATAAATATGTAACGCCAAATGATCACTCGAGCCATGATTATAAGTGAAAATTTATTATGTGATCCAGTATTTCGACTCTAATCAAGATTCTTACAAAAACAAATCAAAAAAATCTTTTACACTGTTGGAAATTTTTGTCTTAAATTTAATATAACGCATATAACGCAAATTTCACATAACCTGTATTAATAATGCACTAAGAATATACAAAAAATATACACGCTTACATTACTTTGATAAACGGGTGCCTTCAATTTTATACATCATGTGTGTTTAAATTTATACGAGACATTGATACATACATTTATTATATTCCAGATGAATTTAAGTCAGATTTGTATTAATGCATAGATGTACTAAAATCATACAAAAATGTTTGGATTAAGTTTAATACAAGTAATGTGTAATTTGCCTTACATCCCAACAAACCATGTCGACACCAAATTTTTTCTGTTAAAATTCTAATACAACAAATTTTTTTTTTGAGAAAAGATTTACAGAAAACATTCTCACATTAAATTTCCCTTCTATTTATTTCAGTTATTAGTATTTTTGAATTTCAGCTGAATAAAACACTTTCAAAGATAAATAATTTCTTCGCATTTTCTGCATGTAATATTCCATCCATCAGGTGCTTCACCCACCTTCACCTCAATATTTAAATGGTTTCCACTCATATTTGAAGGACTTCCACAATAATTCGCATTTGAGAAAAAATTCGGTGTAGCCACCTAGCGAGCACAAGTGTAGTAACCAGCTTGTGTGAAAAATGTATTTTACTCAAATAAGAGTCTCGAATGTATCCACATTTAAAGTATGTGTATCATACTTATGTTTCAAATATCAAGTTTATGAAATTTTAGGTATATTTTAATACAGAATCTATGGAAAGTGTATTAAACTCAAGTAGGTGTCCTTAAATCATACACTTTTAAAACATGTGTATCTAATATACATTTCATACAGCTGGCTTACGAAATTTAAAGTACATTTCAATACATTTTGAATAAAAAGTCTATAAAATTGAAGAAAATTTTTAACAGTGTACATAAAAAATTATACAAAATTAACGAAGTCATAGTGTCGAACACATTTACAACATTATGGACTCTGTCTTCATTGAAAAAGTGATTCTAAAAGAATTTACCAAAAAATAGACTTTATTTTTCAAGAGCTACTCCAAAAATGTTTTCAAAACTCGGAAATTAGCTCGGTACTAATGAAAAAGCAGAGAATTAGGCTTGGAATACTTGAAGCAACCGGAGATAATAATCGAGTGACTGTTAATCAAATGGTAAGCGGGTGGAAAACAAGCGATCCGGTACTTTGGTAGCGGGGCGTGTCGCAAAGTACGGCAAGGGGTGTAGATCTGATAAAATCTTCCCTTATTTGCCCTTTGAAAAAGCAAGTCTCGGGCTACCTACTGTATAGCACTACAGCAGATACGCTATATTTGATCTGGCGCGAGCGGGTGAGGTGAGTAACGCAAGTAATGCAAGAGGGTGCTTGTCGCTTCGGTTGTTATTAAATGAGACAGCCTAATAGGCCCATTACGGACCCTCTTCGGTCCATTTCCACATAATATAATCTTCCCCGCACGCACGACACCCCCTCGTGTATCTTGATTTACTCAGTCCGATATATAATCCGCGCCCTGCTAATATATCCCATTCGAATATCCCCATAATCGGTTATTTCGTTAGCACTTTCGTGCCATGAAATGCTCACAAATTTTCTGCACTCAGACAAAATCTAGGGCTTTCTGTCATATATTTACATATATTAGGGTGGTCCTTAAAATGGATTCAGTAGAATTTTGACAAGGACAACCCCTAAAATCTTTCTGAAGAATTTAAATAAATTCCCTGAATTTTTTCAGATTTTTAGAACAGCATCAACCCGTGCCAGTAGAGTCGTCTTTTTGGCCATTTAAATAACATGGGATTTCGTCCTAAACACAGTCCATAATTTTTTGCAGACACTTGAATCACTCCAAAAATCGGTTCAGTGCGGTAATTTATCGTCTACAGTTAGCAAACTACAAACAAAAATCAAGTCTCTGAATCAATAATTTCACTGTTAGTACGAGGCCAAAAGAGCAAAAATCATTTTCAATTTGGTGTAATACGATTTTTGCAGAAATTCGATCGCCACTGTGCAAAACACGAAGAAAAATAATTATATTATGCATATTGATATTGATGATCATTTACGGGGGGGGGGGGGGAGGGATCACTTCAAAAAAAAACATACACTTTTTTAGCTGACTTTTCACGGATATATAGTTGAAGCAAATTGATATAAACTTTTCTAAAATTATAATACATCATCTAAAGAGCATTCAGTTAAAATTTTTTGATTAAACATTGGAAAATAAGCCAGTGACAGAGCGTTTCCCAAAACGTCTTTTGAAAAATAACGTTTTGTGCGGTGAACACGATAGCTCAGTGTAGAATCATCTGAAATTAAAAATATTGTAAAATTTATTTGAATTATGAGTTTACTCTCCCCCCCCCCCCCCGTCGTCGTCGTCGTTTTCCTTCTTTCTATTTTCGAATTAAGGTGGTTTTTACCTATGAAATGGCGAAAAATTAAGTGGAAAATTGCATTTTTTGCTTTAAAAGTTAAAAAATGTGAATAATATCTTAGGAACGACGGAGGGAGGAGAATAAACTCATATTCTAAGTAAATTTTCCAAAATTTTGAATTTCGGATGATTTCACGCTGAATTATCGTGTTCATCGCATAACGTCTTTTTCAAAAGACGTTTTGGAAAATGCTCTGTCACCGGCTTGTTTTCCAATATTTTAGCCCGAAATTTCAACTTAATGTTCTTCAGATAATGCTCTCAAATTTAAAAAGGGTTTACATTAATTATTTTCAGCTGTATCTCCATGAAAAATCAGTAAAAGAAGTGTTTTTTTTTTCTAAGTTATCCTTTCCTCTCCTTAATCGTAGTACCTTCAGTGGTGGTTGTTTGAAAATACTCATTAAAGTTGTTACAAAATTTTATGAATAAATGAATTTCTAAGGGGTTCTACTTTTGAAATAATTTTTTCCGTTAAGTTTTACAAATTTGAATGGCATACATCCTCTGGAAAAATAAGACCAACGATCAATGTTTGGATGATGATAATAATTATTCTTCTTATTCTTTTATTTATAATAGCAGTAATTATCATCGAGACTATCAAATTTACCTGGAAAATTTGATAAACCCGATAATAGTAAAATGATTGGAGCTTGAAATTAACGATGTTTGTGATAGTAATATTTTTTATTTATTGAAGATAATAATAATGATCATAATAAAAATATAGATGATAACGCAGAATGTAATTATTACTAATTCTCGTATTACTTTTTGTATTGTATGATGAGAATATACAATAATATACAAATGATTTATGATGATAATATGTACACAAATAATAATATTCTATAAGATCATCAACATTACTAAACTCATCATCATCATTATTATTATTATTATTATTATTGTTGTTGTTGTTATTGTTGTTGTTGTTGTTGGTATTATTATTATTACCAACCAGATGTTGAACGCTGATATTATTTTCACACAGAATGTATGCCACTTACATGTGTAAAATTTAGAAAAAAAGAAAATTCCTTCAAAAGTAAAACCCCTCTTAGAAATTCATTTATTCATTATATTTTGTAATAACTTTAATGAGTATTTTCGAACAATCATCACTGAAGCTACTACAATCATAAAATGATCTTCAATATTAATATACATAGAATATCATAATTTCTTAGCGTTTTTTCACATTGGCGATCGAATTTCTGCAAAAATCATAAACTATATGTATCGAAAAAATGCGGGATTCGCATGATTTTTGCTCTACAAGCCTCGAACTAACAGTGAAGTTATTAATTCAGAGAATTGTTTTTTTTTTTTGTAGTTTGCCATAACTATGAACGATAAATTACAGCACTGAACTGATTTTTAGAGTGATTCAAGTGTCTGCAAAAATTATTATAGACTGTGTTTAAGACGAAATCTTGTGTTATTTAAATGGCTAAAAAGAAGACTCTACCGGCACGGGTTGGCGTTGTTCTTAAAATCTGCAAATTTAAGGAATTTTTTTGAATTATTTGGGAAGGTTTTATGGGGTGTCCTAGTTAAAATTCCACTAGACTCATTTCAAGGATCACTCTAATTATAAGTTTCAAGTAGAACGTACAGTTATATATTACTATACAATATGCCAATGATTACAATACGAATATTATGAGCAATACAATACTGTATAGTAAAATTTACAATATTTTATCTCTATCCCCCATTACCATATTCTTATAAATCTAATAGGAAATGCTAGATTTTTCTGTCAGTATGTGATTTTTGTAAATAATTTATGATTTTTAAAGTTTCAATGAACGAACACTCGGTTTGAGGAAACTTCCTTGAATTTTCGGGACTGTTTCAGATTTAGGAGTGACAAATGAAATAAGATTTGCTATTGATTGAAATCAACAACTATGTTTACTGTTTACTATACATTTGTACGATGCTTACTATAAATAGTAATCATTTTATTTTGCGTAGAATTACGCAAATTATATTAAATAGGTAATTTTTTTATAAGCATCTCTGCGAAATTGATTTAACACGTTGATGATTGAATTTTAGTTGTTTTGTCGGAAGAAATTATTAAAATATCGGCTAAAAAGATGATTGATCTTTATTGCCACGTTTTAAAATGTGTGACAGTAAAAATGCAAAAATTCAAAGAATAATTCATAAATCGTACACTCGAGTCTAGAAAATGGAAAAAGATACTCAGTAAATTTAAAAAAAGGCAGGAGGGAAGTATATTGCGAGTCTGAATCCCCAGTATCTGTGAAAATAACGAACAGAAGCTATAAAATCGGGCGATCCTAACAGTAACTCGTGCTCACAGACGGTGAGGAAAAGATGGGGAGATGGAGAAAAACCGAACAAGTCTGGAAATTTCGTCACTGACATTTCGACGTGATTGAAATCATGACCAAAGCAGTATAAAAAAAATAAGAAGACATGGAAAAATGTGGAAATGAGCAAAAAATACGAAAAGTTGAGTTGAGAACATCAATTAGATATTTGTGAGAGAAGGAATTGTTTTTCGAATTCGAAAAATAAAAAGGTTGATATTTTTGCTGACTGTTGTAATGAATATGGAATTTCCATAGTTTAACAGCCATGTATTTGATGAATAATAGGGATTGATTTTTTATTCTTGATATTAAGTGGAGCAAAAATTGGCTGTAAAAGTTAGCTATTGTAACTTTTAACGACGTTAGTAGGTTGAGAAAAACTATCTAAATTTTATCAAAAACTTTCTTCAAAATTTTATACTTTAACTTTGGTACTTCTAATACTGATCATAAACTCTGGAAATCTCAATTTCAGAGTTTACAATATCGGAATTAAAGAGATTTCTTTATCGAATTCCAAAGTATCGATCAAAAATTGACAATCACGTAATGAAAGAAAATAAGAAATTCCACTTAATAATGTTTTTTACCAAATTTTGGAAGGATCGAGGCTGTAAGGGCGAAAAAAAAAGTTGAATTTGATCTGCAGTAACTGGAATTTCAGCATGTTAATTTTTAACGAGGTTAAAGCTGAAGACAAAGTTAAGCAGTAAAAGTGAGAGAAGCACTTTGCGAGCGGTCATTGCTCAGTGTCTGATAACTCCCTTCTTACAAATACATAATTTATAAAACACTTACTTTCCCTGCCACTTTATTACCCCTCTCTCCTCCCCCTTCCTGGCTACTAAGCCTCCCCCTTTATAATTGCGCGGAGTGAATCTCCCTAATTAGAAAGTTACATCATCTTACATACTTCAAAATTCCAAAATTTGTTTATTTTACCTTAGAGAAATATGTTTATTCACCTGCAGAGTAAAAAATAATGTTACCATGGGTAACGTGTTTTTAAGTTGTAAAATGCAAGAGAATGTTTTGGGAATTTTGCAATAAAATTTTTTGCCCTCGATGAATTTCCCCAGATTTGCGAATTATTGAAAATTTAGTAAGTTCAAATAATTTTAATGAAAATTTCGCATGACTTTTTTTCGATTATGAAATTATGAGATGATCTCTACTTTCAAGTTAATTCAACGATTTTTCTTTTCAATTTGAAATTAAAATTGATTTAAGGAAATCCTGTTAAATAAGTTATAATATTTTTTCCGTATATTCGTGTGTTCTGAAAAAAGTTTACAAGGATTTTCAAGTTGTTTCTCAGTATATTTTTAGCCTGTTTTAGAATAAAAATATTATGATCATTGTCAGGATAATAAATGTTTGTACGAATTGTCAAAACTTTCTCTAAAAGTTAAGAAATTTTTAAAAGTAATCAAAGATTAATGAAGACTGTGATTGATCCTTCAGGTAATTATTTTTTCATTTGTAATTTCTTGAGATTTTTATTAAAATTTATGAAACGTGATTTTTTAAGTTGCTTATGTATGAGTATTTATTTAAATTTCAGAAGATTGATTACACTTTTTAGCATGAATTTTGCAGGATACATAATAATCGTTGAAAATTTCTAGTATTTTGAAATTTCAGAGCTTTGTAAAAGTGTAAATGATTTTCCTAGATAAACAAAAATATGTTGAAACTTTCAGAATCTATATTAACAATACTTACGAGATTTTTAAGAATTTTGGAAAATTAATCTCTACTATAAGAATAGTAAGAAAAACCCACTTTAATTTATTTAAGTTTTCCCGAATCTTGAAACTTGGAAGAATTTGCCTAATAAAAATTGAACAGTTTGAAAATAAATGCTGTAGAAAATCACTTAAAGTTCTTATAGATTTTAGTAAACTTCTTAGGGAAATACAGCTTTCATCTCAGGAATTACAGAAAAATTTTGCAACCTACAGCAATTTTAATGTTTGTAGAGGATTCATTGCAATTTTTCCAGTTATTCAAAAACAGAATAATGAATTTAAAAAACGTTACACAATCTTTTAGAATGTACATTGATTAATAGGAATACTTAAAAACAATATATATTTTTCAAATAGTTTGGTATTATAAAGGAGCTTTAAAGTCACTTATATGTTAAACATATTAAAAGTTTTCGAGGTTCCCCATCAAATAAACAATGACTATAATTGATTAGTAATTATTTCGATTCATCTCGTTTTAGTTAGAATGTTTTATTGCTATAATACCAATATAAAAATGATATAACTTTTGTTTAAAATATCTAGCATGGAATCAGCTAACTGACAATTTTAATTTTTTGGAAATATACGAATTTACTATCATGTACTGAATTTCAACCTAAACGAATATATTACATATAATTTGATACACGATTTAAGATATTCATCAAAGTTTTTGTTAACTTTTTGATGATAAGAAATTTAGCTGTCATGAAGGCAACTAAAAATTAATTCACTTCTCTAATGCCAGGGTATGAAAATAAGTCAGTTTTCATAAATCTGCACATCAGTGAATAATATAACTTCAAATAATGACTATTGCTACCTGAATCAGTGAAATTTCTTGCAGTGAGATCCACTTTTTTATCATTGACAGGTCAATCAGTGCATTTCACCGATCCAAACAGTATTGCATATCTTCTCAATCAGTTGATGCTACTGTTAGAATCACTGAATGTCACATTTACAATTAGTTATTGTTTATTGATCAAAGAATAATGGCATGTCTACTAATTTTTTCATTGAAGTGTCACTACCTCCAAGTAGTTAAATCTAAAATTTTGCAATGAGTAAACAATGACTTGAAATTAGTAGAAGTTTACTGCTTTGCATACGGAGAATGAGAACAGCTGAAACTGGAATCATTTCTTGATGATAAATTTTCGAATGAGCAATTTTTTCCTTGGTTCACGATTTGTCTCTTCGTGGATTATCAGACTTCCCTCCTTTGTTCCATTTTTACTGATTCATCATTAACTGATGTATGAATAATTTGAAGCTGCGTTTTACACGATTTCACATATCTATAGATGTACAGATTAGAGATTTAGGAAAGATCAGATTCTCGCAAATGTTCCAAGATGCTGAAGGTGTTTCAGAATTCACTTCTTTTTAAAAGTCTCTTGACTATATTTTCTAGTCAGTTAGTTTCGGTGGAAAAGCATGCGATCTTTCGAAGAAGATACCATTTTTTCCAATTGAGGAGACACAAATGTCAGCTCAAGACACTTTAGGATGCAGAATTATCGTAAAAGTTGACAAGTCGCAGCTTATCTTGTGAAAAAGTCGCAGTAAATTCGAGACTAGCTTGGATTTTGTCCCCTTTTGTAACTGAGCATGTTTCGTCGACTCGTGTTTCAAAGAGCTCTACGAATGTAATTTTGGGAATTGGATTAGTTGAAAATATTCCAAGTTGTTGTGAGTTTGAGAGCTATCATTTTCAATTTTATTATCTCAATGGTCATCAAAGACTAAAATTGTTCATTTTCTTCAATGTATTTCTGATTTTTGAAACAATGCCAAGTATCTAGGTCTGGAATAATTTAATCAGCAGATATTAAAAAACTGTGAAGTTTCACTGTTTAAATCTGTACGTAATCACTGTTAATCAAAAAAGTTATACAAATCTGCTTATTTTCTTTGTAAAAATCTTGCTAATTTTACAAGTTGTAAGATTTTAGATTTTGCCATAAATTATAAATGTACAGAAAATGAGCAGTGTTTCACCATTTTGATCGGTGTTTTTTCACTGAGCTGGTAAGAACAGAAAAATAACTGATATGCCTAAATTTTCAATGAAATAATTTCAAAAATATATGCAAGTAAATACTTTTTTTTTTATAAAAAAAAAATATTTAAAAGCCAGTCTATTTTACTATCACAAACAGAAACAGTAAATATTTATTTTTTTCAGTGTTATGAATCAGCTGAACTTTTTTTGAAATTACGCTGGGATTTGAACTTTCTAAATCAGTTTCAGCGGAATTTCACCAAAGAACAATCTAAATAGTGCAGATTAGAAACAATGGAACAATGAATTATATAAATATGCTACGTTACCCAAAAAATTATCAGTAGATGACCAAAAAGTTTACTGATATATCATTGTGCTATTACCAAAAAATCACTTAAAATCAGCGAATTCCTTTCGTATCCATTTTTTACACTGGTCAACAAAAATTAAGACAACATTATTCGTGTTTCAAAAAATTATGTCATTGTTCCAAACAATTAGATCTTGTCTTCATTATTCTTGCGTTTTTTCTTCATATTTATATACATTTATATTCAAATTAATAATGAGTGTAAATAATAATTTATTGTAGCTTCTTCGAGAAAAGTTATAATTTTCTCTTCTATGAACTGTCAATTAGGTATTTTTGCTTTTAAGTGAAAAAAAAATTATATTCATTCATTTTTCAATTGCAACCACTATAATTCCAAGTAGCTAGGACTACCATTCCTCGATCAGTGAGAAGTCGACGAAAATCAGTGAAATTTCGCTGTTTCAGATTTCAAGAGTATAATTAAAGGAGTTTGAATAGCTACGAAAAGTAACGAGCGATAGTTGAACAAGCGGAATAATCACCCTGTATTATTTCCCGTCCTTTGCTCATGCTCCATCGCGTAACAATAGACGCTATACAATCCATTATTATCTCGAGCGTTGTGTATATGCTAATTGGATGATGTGAGTACATGCAACATCTTTACGCTTCATTAACGGCATTCGGAGAATGGACCGAGTATATTGCATTGTTGTTGATGTTTACCAAAATCTACGACTGCACTGACCTATATAAAATAACTCTCACAAATGGCATGGGGATCTTTGTATGGATATACAGTGATTTTGGCATGTGGAATGAATTAGATAGAAGAATTATTTTAGTAACCAACTTGCTATGAGAGGAATTCTAGTGAAAAAATACGTAATTAAAGAAAGATTTTAATTAGGGACGTGAGCAAGGGTTTAAGCCATGCACTCTAGAAATTTTAGGAAAAGGTGAAGATAAGGATCATTTGATGTAAAATAAATCAAAATATATCGAAATGTAAATGTAAAGAATTCTTTACTTCAAACTTGAGAATTTCATGTAATTTTTAGGAATGAACGACTTTAAACTTGCAATTTATGATACATGATTCTTCGTGGTCCATAAATTTCTTCGAGTAAAGTTCCTGCAAATAAAAGTCGAGTGGAATTTCACTTGATCAGAGTGAAATTCAACACAATTAGAGTAATACTTTATTCGACCGAAATCGTTAAAAAAAACAGTTTTTCTCGAGTGAAATTTAACTTTGTTTGTGTGAAATTTCCACTTCAATTTAAATAGAGTCGGAAATTTCGTCACTTTTTGAAGAAATTTAGAAGGAAGAACAGTGAAAATATGAGTATGGAAAAGACAAAACATTGTTCTGTGTATATTAAAAATACTGGGAATGTGGGAATGCAAAATTCCGAAAATCTGAGTATAAAAATTATTTAATTACAAGATAAAAGAAACAGAAAACTCGGACTTGAAAAGTTCAATTTCAATGATTAAAAAATTCACTATAAAGAAATTGGAAATTTCGATAATTTGATACTGCAAATTTTCAAAATAAAATACTTCAGCAACATAGTTTTTTTAAGCGAAAAAAAAAAAAAAAAAATAGAAAAAGTTTGGAAATCTATAAATGATAAAAATAAAAAAATTTTGTACTTTCACATTTACAAGATGAGACATTTCAAACGTAATGATACAGTAAGTTTAATATGGTTGCCGAAAGTAAAACTAAAACACCAGAATTTTTGATTGCACTTATTCGCAAATACTAATAATTTAGTTAGCTGAAAATCATGAAAAAATTAGATTTTATGATTAAAATATGTGAAAAATGGGAGAGATGTGGGATCTCAAGCTCCAAAAATTAAGTTGTTCGAAAATTCGGAAGAATCAAAATGTCTTTCCATTAAAACCAGATCATGTAAGATTCAAAACCTTACAATCCTGGATGACTATATTTTTCTAATAAACTCGCCTCAAAAATTTTTTCAGCCTACGACCCTGATTTAAATGAACTTCAAATGACTTGGATCAATTTTTAAGTTGCAGGTTTATGAGAAGTGCATTTTTTTGAGTGCGGTATTTTAAATAAATTAAATGACATATTTTTTACTTCTAAAGTCAGAAATTCAAAATATACATAAAATTTTCCATGATTTTATTATGTAATTCATGAATTTCCATGCTTTTATTCACAATTTTCTTGAAATTTGAACGACGAAGTCCCCAATGTTCCAAATTTAAATCAATTTCCCAGTTCTCAATGCCACCAATTCTGGATTGTAAGATTTAGATTTTCTCAATATACTCTTGCAATCTCAAAATTAAGTGAATGTATTGAAAAATCGGGAAATTTATAAATTCAGATATTTACATGAAATTTCAAGTCTAAAATAACTTCAAAGATATTATACTTGAACACATGTACTTAGTCCTCAAACTTTAAGCTCGAAACTTATGTTAAATTTTTTAAATTATTCGTCAAGTTCTTTGACAGAGTCGACAAAACATGCTCAGTTACAAAAGGGGACAAAATCCAAGCTAGTCTCGAATTTACTGCGACTTTTTCACAAGATAAGCTGCGACTTGTCAACTTTTACGATAATTCTGCATCCTAAAGTGTCTTGAGCTGACATTTGTGTCTCCTCAATTGGAAAAAATGGTATCTTCTTCGAAAGATCGCATGCTTTTCCACCGAAACTAACTGACTAGAAAATATAGTCAAGAGACTTTTAAAAAGAAGTGAATTCTGAAACACCTTCAGCATCTTGGAACATTTGCGAGAATCTGATCTTTCCTAAATCTCTAATCTGTACATCTATAGATATGTGAAATCGTGTAAAACGCAGCTTCAAATTATTCATACATCAGTTAATGATGAATCAGTAAAAATGGAACAAAGGAGGGAAGTCTGATAATCCACGAAGAGACAAATCGTGAACCAAGGAAAAAATTGCTCATTCGAAAATTTATCATCAAGAAATGATTCCAGTTTCAGCTGTTCTCATTCTCCGTATGCAAAGCAGTAAACTTCTACTAATTTCAAGTCATTGTTTACTCATTGCTGGGTCGAAGATTGAACTACTTGCAGTCAGTGACACTTCAATGAAAAAATCAGTAGATGTGTAACTATTTTTTGGTCAATAAACATTAACTGGTTGAGTGACATTTACTGATTTTAATAGTTGCATTTACTGATCGAGGTAATATATTTATAACACTTATTGGATCAATAACTGTTTGTTATGAAAAAGTGGATTATACTGCAAAAAGTTTCACTTGTGTATGTAGGTAGCAAGAATTACTATTTAAAGTACTGTAATTTACTGATGTTTAGATTAGTAAAATCGGAGTTACTTGTTTGTAAAACTCAACATCTAAGAAATAAAATAATTTCGAGTCTCACGAAAAAGGACAAACGTCTAACAAATTACATTTACAAATGTTGTATGTAAAAGTAGATATTTGAAGTCAGATTTTTTCAATTTTTTGATTTGACACTAAACATCTAATACGCTAATTTTTCCTTAAAAATCATTGTTTTCTCTGTGCATATTTAACCAAAATACCTAATGCAAATTTTTTGAATAGTTGTACGTATATTTTCGTCCTTAAGGAAATACAGATTTTCATTATTTGTTTGATTAATTTGAAGACTAGGCGTGCTTTTTGAACTCGAACACTTTCTTATTTATTTAGCAATTTGGGAATTCAAAAAGTATTGATTGAAATTTCCATAGTTATTGCAATGATAAGCATGATTTTTAATGTTTGCGTTTTGAAATTCGCTCAAAATTGCTGGTATTCTAAAAAAAAAAAAAAACATCTCATAGGCTGATTAAAATGCGCATGTCTTTTAAGTTTAATTGTTTATTGTTTTATCCCCTTGATTTCAAATCGCTAACTTTTAGTAGTAATTGTTGAATTCCGCAGATTTGGATTCAGAAAGTAGTATTTTAAAAAGATTTAGTACATTAATTTTCATGATTCTTTAAAAATGCACAGTGTTTTAAAAATTCATGAAAATGTATGGAAATCGTCAAAAAGTTTCTTTTTGTATTTGGAAATTTATCAAAATTTAATATACTGCAACTCGAAAAATTTAGTAAAATTCTAAACTATTCTCAAAAAGCAAACAAATAAGTTTCGATCTTTTTTCAGAAAATAAGGATCAATTCCAAAAATCATGGGTATCTCTCAACGTGTTTATAAGTTCAAAGAAAAAATGTCAATTTATCAGTGTCATACTATTTCGTAAAATCATTACAATCTTGTTAACAAAATGTTGAATATTATATTTGTGATAACAAAATCAGATTTTGTTTTCTAGGCTAAGTCAACCAAAAACATTGATAAACAGTTCAAAATGAATCATAGATATTATATCACTATATCTCTGGTAATAATTGTTGCTCTTTTGTGGAATCAATTATTTTTTTTTGTTCCATCATTACGTACCATGGTGAATTTGAAACTCATTAGGAACTATATTTATGGATTCAATTTATAAAAATAAAATAGTAAAATAAGCTATTCATCGCAGTGCCAAAAATCCAAATATTCTTAATTGAAAGTAAATATATATACACGATATGCGAAACCTTGGAATGCAAAAATATAAACATTCTGGTGGAGGTCCACTTTTCCTGATCATTTTTTCCCTAGGAAAATTTTGTTCAAAGTTCTTTTTTTCCAATTCCAAATTTTCCCAAAAGCCTTTTTCCAAAAAAAAAAAAAAAAAAAAAAAAACAGTCTCAAACACTGTTTTTGTAACATAAATTTTTTCAAATACTTTTTGCTAAAAAAAAATTTACCTGTGTCTTCTGATTTGTGTATAAAATCTAATCCGTCAACTTTGCTTTGAATTATTCACTGAAACGACTTATCAACAGTGCTAAATTTTCGTTATTCAAACTTTTACGTAGTATCAATCGTGGGAAATTTTCATAAATTATCAGAAAATTTTTCAATAATCTTTTTCGAGACATTGACATTTTTTCAGTATTCTTTAAGATTCATTTTCTTCGAACGTTTAATTTGTGTTCGAAGAAATTTTTTTTATTTTAGATAAACATTAACATAATTTTAACTTGGCTAAAAAAATAAGGAAACCTAATATCTGAAGAGAACAACAAATGAGAAAGAAATATTCAACATTGTAAAATTTTATGAAAATTACATGGCAAATAATGATTTGGCAATATGCCCAAAAAATATTTGATCTTCCATTCAGTTAATTGACAGGACATTCGAAAATTATCGAAAATGCTTAAAAATACAGACATTTATATTTAAATAACTAATAATGGGTTGAATTCATCTCTATTTTAAAAACAAAGTACACTGGGAAAAAATGTTTTCAAGAAATGAGATTCTCGGAACCCAGGATAAAAAATTAGAGTATCGTTTCAGTCTCCAAGAGTATCTTGAGTCTCGGAATCAGTATCATCGAGTCTCCAAGAGTATTCAAGAGTATCGAAGGAGTCTCCGAGAGTATACAACATTTTAAAAAAAGGTGACTGTGAGTCTCCGAGAGTAAACTAATTTTTTTCACGAATCTCCAAAAGTCTCCTACAGTCACCTTTGATCTCCGATTTGAATACTCTATTTCTTGAAAGCAACAACAACAGTATCGTTTGAGTCTCAAGAGTATCTTGAGTATTCCATTTTGCCAAACGGAATACTCTTAATGATCAATTTGCAGACTCTAAATACCCTTGAGACTAAAGAATACTCTGATTTTTTATCCCGGGAAAATAAAAGTTAAGCAACGAATTTCTCCGAGGATAAGGTTTAAAAAAAAGTACTTTTGAGGAAAATTTTCTTTTAAAAAAATGGATCCGGAAAAGTGTTACCCAAAGAATCCATTCGAATTAATTATCTGTAAATCACTCTTCGGTCGATGTTTTGTCTTTGTGATCGAATATTTCGGGTACAATGGTACAAAAAACGTCGCCACAAATGTACCTGGACAGCATAGCGAAATCCGTCGGCGCCGAGTGACCCATGATGGTATTATTCCCTTCACTCCCTGAAAACGTCGAGAGCGGGCTGTTGGTGCCGCATTCTATTCCACGGGTCTCGATGAGGTGATTAGCCTGCCTGGCTCCGGGCCTTACAGAAGTGGGCGAGAAAATCCTCGAGCCCGAATTGCTAGATACTAACGCCTTTTGGGAATAATTCGAATGCACTCGAATCGGCGACGCTCTCTCAACATCAGACTGGTGCCGTTCTCCAGACGTCGGAGCCGAGTCCGATGGCGGCGATTCCGGTCTTCCCAAGATATTCGAGATACTAAATGAAGTGTACTGAGGATTGCACACCGGCCTCAGACTCGATTTGTTCACGTCGTAACTGAAGGTGTTGCCGATTCCGCAACTGTTCTTGCTGTTCTTCTCTTGTATCAAGTCCCCCTGGATGGAGTTACTTCTGGAGCCCTCAAGCTCGAGGTCTTCTTCGGAAATGACTGACACTTCAATCTCCGTCTCACCTGACATTTTCAGTGCATTTCCCGGCTTCTACCATTTGCTTGAGGTTGGACTTTTCGTTGCCGTCGAATCGAAGATCACTGGCATGCTGGACTTGTAACTGTTCTTACACTTTCGTAGTCAGACTTGTCAGAAAAGTCAACGGCTCAAACTTTGGGCATTGGCCAGGAACGACCGACGATTCCGATTTGTGCATCCCTTGAATACCCAAACAAACCTGTCTTCACTTTGCCAGCTTCTTCATCAAAGAACTTCCACAAAAAAATCACTTGTCTAGAACGACCATCACTCAAACCACTTCGCACCGTCGGTCAATAGTTCCTGGATTTGGCTGTCCACTCCTCTCATTCATCCAGACTCATCCTCGTCCTCATGGACTTGAGCCATCGTCTCGCGCACATCCTGGAAGTTTCTGAATCCTCATCATCCAAAAATCGATGTCGAAGACAGTGCACCGAAAAACCACCACCACACCACTTCATCACAAGCCATCAAGTCATCACATCACTTGGAACAAGGTCCGACTGGAGCCTCCCGAATTCCGTCAAGCAAGTCGAGGCGTCTTGTTTACAACGGGGGACAGGCTGCTGATCAGCGCTCGGTTCCGCACTAAGGGTCGGGAAAGCCGTAAAAAACCGCAGGTCACACGTACACGCTCGTCTCTATCCATTCTCACGACTTTTTCCATCCTCGCCCCCAGCACCCTAAAAACATCGAGAAGGAGAGAGAGAAAGAGAAAGTGAGATAGATAGGTAGACGGATGGAGACAGAAAAAGAGAGAGAGAGAGTGGGACAGGGGCGAAGGGAGAGGGACAGAGAGATCGACCCTCTCTACGAAAGATTTAGGGTTGGCAGAGAGTGCGAGACTGGCGTATGGAGAAAGTCGAAGATACGGGGGGGAGGGGGAGGGGTGGGGAGGGATGTAGGGGTCGGTGAAAAAGGGACGTTCCGCTGGTGGAAGGGGGTAGTGGAACGGGGCGGTCGTGGCGAATCGAGGGGGTGAGTTGGAACGAGCGGCATAGGTCGCGACGTCGATCGATGCGCCGCGGCGCGGCGTGGCGCCGAGAAGGACGAGTTCGCGTGGGCCAATGGCGGGGCAGCTGTGTAGGGTTCGAAGTGCCGGGTTCGGCCAACCGTGCGTTCCGCCAGGACTAAGTGGGTGCGAAGAGTGGGGGGCGCCGTCCTCGCCGCGCTGTGTTACTTATCCATTATAACACTCCAAGATCTTGATTTAAGCCTGCAGCTAGTGGTGAGCTTTTAACCAATTAGCCTTTATAGCTTGCTCTTCCGCTCTGCTTAGAGGATTGTTTCATCTCCTTTCCTGGCGTCTTCTTTTCCGATACCCGGGCCAACGATGCCAGCGATACAGCCGGCTAATCTCGGCCCTCTCGTCTTCTTCCTTTCTCGCTTTTCCCTTTTTCCGAGCAAAATCCGGCTCGGAAGGACATTTGTAAACTCGATACGTTCAACAGTTTCAAGCTACACTGTATGAATTCTCGACTCTGTGTGGTGGGGTCTTGATGCGAATGCGATGGCTAGGTGAGAGTTTGTGGTATGGGGGGTGGATATGTCGATACGACGGTTTCTGTAATGGAACATTTTTGTCCTGGGAACGTCAGGGGAGGTCGCGAGGGTGTTGAGCACCGTGATGTTGAGGATTTTGGGGGTTTTGATGGAATTTGGAATTGTTGAATGATTGGGGATTATGTCATTGAGTGGAAATGACGATACTGGGGGTAAGTGTGTTTTAAGTGACGAATGTATTTGTCGATGATGGACACGGGGTTTTGAAAATGGGGGAGGGGGTGGCAAGTTTTTGTTTATATTGGAGATGATATTTGACGTGCATGGATATGCGGGATTAGGGATTGTCCTTTTTATTTGGAATAACATATCGGTATTTCTATAGAAATACGTTACTAGAATTTTGTATACTCGACCATCTCTTGGTGCCAACTTTTTGTATGTAAGAAGTCATTGCAATAATTGATAATGAAACGGTTTCCTATGGGTTTTTATTCTTCCAGCTTTCAATAATTATTTTTTAGTCCTCTTCAGGCATCAATGAATAATCTAATAAATAATTTACTAAAAAAAGTATCAGTTTGTGAAAACAAATCTTTGTTGAAAATACAATGTGTTTAAGTTAACTCGTCAATCGCAGGTATGAAATTCTATTTTCTTGGTCTCTTTCGTCTTTTTTTCTTTTGGCATTAACAAATTTCATGGCTAATGGAAACTAAAGAAAAGAATATTATTTACATTATTGAGAAAGTTAACTTGATTACATTATATAATGAGGAAAGATTTGTCTACATTCGATATTATGTATTGATATTGTTTTCGGAAAATAATATATAAGATTACTGCAGATGACCAAAAAATTATTGTCAAAAGCTAGAAGAATAAAGAAAGTGCAACGTGTTCAAAAAAATCTTCTTATTATCTATTATCAGGATTTTTTAAATATGAAAAATTGGTTTCGAGAGATTGTCTTGTTGATGAAATTATAAAAATAAAATTATGGACTTTATCAATTTTAGTATTAGTAATAACTTTGACTCTTTCAATTTTTTTGATGAAAAATGAAATTATTTGCGTTGAATATCGTGATTGGCCGACTGAATGTCGTGAGTGGCTGAGAAACACGATAAGATGGGGGCGTGATTTGACCGATGACGAAATTACCAGGTTTTTTCAAAGTCTCAAAAATTTAAGAATAAGTAGAACCATTTGTAGATTATGCGTTATTTTTAAATTTTTCAAAAATATATTTAGTGAAGCTCAATATTTACTCTTGTAATTTCATCTTTTCTAAAATCTTTATAAAATTTTTATTGAAATCACCAAAATCTTTGTAAAATTTTTAATCAAATCACCAATATGTTTATCATATTCTCAGTGTTTATAAAAAAATCTTATTTTTCTAGGAGAAAATGTAGGAAAAATTATGTATTATAAAAAAAATATTGTTTTTCATGTACATTTTGTCATTTTGTGGACTTCAAAATGCTGTTATTTCGAGAACTTTGACTACATATTAACGAAAATTGCCAAAATTGTAGCTCAATGCCTTTTCTGTATTATACTAAAATTTAAAACATATTGGATGGAAATTTTGAAAATTGTGGTCCATAATCACTATGTTCGACGAAACGTACATTTAATCTTTAGACGTTTGCGTCTGTATAATTCAATGTATGATTTTTTACAGCCGCGAGCTTTTATTGAAATTCTTTCAGTGGCTTGAAATTCAAGGATCATAGTAATTATGAGGTCAAATTTTTGGAAAATTGCAAAATATCAGAGAATATTTAAATAAATTTCAAAAAATGAACAGTTTAAGAAGCTATACGTTATTATTATATGGCGTGAAGGGCATACCTAATTTTTTTAGTTATGTACACTTATTCAAAACATGCTCATACAAATGAAAAATCTAGAGTTTGCAGTGCCTAAATCTATGGACTGTTTGTGATTCAATTTCTCTCACTTTTATGTGCTTAGCAATAACTAATCACAATTCAAGCCATTTTTATCCATTCGTTCCAAAATTTCAACATGTTACAGAAGAGATAAACCGGCAAAGATTTTGACTGTTTTCATTTCAATTAATGAAATTAATTTCAATTTAATGAAAATTTTGTCAAAATAGCAACATTTTAAAGTTCAAGAAACTACAAATTATATACATGAAAAAACCATGTTCTTTTTTAAACATGTTTTTATTAATTTGATGGAATTAAATTTCGGTATAAAATTTCTTACATGTTTGTCGGGGGTATACATTTCGTTTTAAAAATGTATTTTCGAAAAAAGTTTTGAATCAAAAATAAGAAAAGTAAGTTTTTTATATTTATTTTCCGAATCAGTGTCCCCAAAATACCATAAAAAAAATTATAAGTAAAGATAATATTTTATTTATTATTGTAATGATTATAAACGATATTATTTCAAAAATTTTTATCAGATTGTCAATGATGCATGAAGGGAACGAAGAAAGAAATGGTCGAAAGCTTGTACATAAAAAGAAGTATGTATGATATATTCAAAATTATTACTTGACTTCTTGAATATTCAAGAAATCGGCTCCAAAGAATCGCTGAGTTGAAAAAACTATTCATTATTTGCTTTCGCAAAGGCTTATCAAACATTGCAATTAATGAGTGATTCTTTGAAGATTTATTTTTCTTATTTTACATCTTAATATTTGAAAAATGTAACCAAAAAAGACATATAGACGAAGTTCAACGGGAACCCTGAGAATACAAATCATGAATTATAAAAACGTCGACAATGAGAAACACGCGATTAAATGACCGATCGAATTAGCAGAAAATCCTCGATGTATTCATTGGAGCATGAAGGAAGATCTCGCGTAATACAAAGTAATGATGGGCGTGATCGGGTGACATGAAACTTAGTTATCCAGAATGCTGGACATGATTGTGAAACACAGACAATAAAGATATTAGCATTTAGACGAGATTCGGTTGTGTAGTTTCTTTTTGTTCGTGTCGACGCGACTCGGTATTTGTATGTGTACCGAGAGACGACCCCTCGAGAAGACGAAGCTTTAAGCTTAAAATCTTCTCGATCTCGTATTAGAAATGTTTCGATGTCAATTGAGCTCCGACTGAGATTCAAATAATATTTTCATTGGATACGTTAGCAGTGCTTTGCATAATAAAGTTTCTCTTCGAAGCGAACGAATGGCGAATAATAAAAAATACATGATTGAAAATCTAGGGATTCCGATTTCAAAATGGTTGCACAAAAATGGGATCGGATAACGAATTACATGAATTCAATTTCTCATCTAAGAGTAGAAGGAAAATCGTTGTAGACATCATTTAAATTGGAAGTAAAAGGAAAACAGAATAAATTATTTATTATTGTAGGTTACAATTTACATGTATCTTGACTATACTTGAGGGAGAAAATGGGAAAAAAAACACTGAATAGAAAATAAGGATTTTTTTTTCTCTGTTGATGGAGAAAAAATTTTCTTCTTTGGCATTCATTTTTTGCCTCTTTTTGGGGTTTACATGAAATACGACAATATGCTTTATCCCTCTGAGAAGGCTATTAGCACGTTTTTTTGAGAACTTTGTGTCGTTTTTTCTGAACTATGTTGTAGCAATGTCTACATACATCACTGTTAGTGCCACCCTTAGGAAACAGCGACCTATGAATGACATGGTACAAACTCTTGAAACTGGAATTTGTAAGATTTTAAAAAATGTCACCAGGAAAAAGAGAACGGTTACGACAACTATGTGAATAGTAGGGTGACCCTTATTATGGCAATCTTAAAATTTTCTCCATTCCACCCCATTAAATCATGCAAGGTATTAAAAAAAATTTTTCGGCATAATTTGAGGGAATTTGAAAAAGGTTAACACGTGCCTCATGAAAGGTAAAATTTTATTAGGAACTGCATGCCATTTTTCGTATATTTTACTTGAAAGTTTATAACTTTTTCCGATGTGCAACAAAAAGTTTGAAATTTGGAAGAGTACCAGTATATACCGTGAGATACAAGAAAAAAAATACAATTTAATAATAGAATTGAAAAATTATTCATTGAACAGCGCTTTTTTTCAGTAGAAGCGACTGAAAATTCGGTTTGCACGACTGACATTTTCAATGATGCTTATTCCAACAAAAATTGAGTTGGATCAAATGAAGCTGAAGAATTGTTTTCTTGGTGTAATTTTGACAATTGAAACAGTGATTTCACTGTTCCAAAGAGTGCGCTGAAAAGAAAAAAGTAATTATTACAATACTGTACTGTACTGTTAAATTAGTCTGAAATATTGTACATTTGCTAGATATTTATAGAAGTTTTTGTCATAATAAATAGTAAATATTTTCAAATGATACTGAAGTAGTAGATATATTTTGTTGTAAAAATTTCTAGACATATTTCGTATTCTACTATACTTTTTTTGTACTTCTTGCAGTATTAAGTATATTGTAATTCTTACTAACCCAGATTTCAGAAAATGTCATACAGTTTTGCCAGTATTCAGATCGGTATAGTTCCTATTGCTATATTTTTGTGTACTTTATAGTATATCATACAATATCATATGATATAGTATATTGGGAAAAGTCGAAAATGTATTGTAGATTTTACAATATGAATCGAATCTTTGCGATGCACACACTTACGTACAATATTTTTTCTTCGTACATGAAATATTATACGAACTCAAAAACAAATTATAAAAGATACAATATTTTATTTGCTATTTCACTATACATATACGGATATCAAATCCTCCCTAGAAATTTGGGTTTTATAAAGTTTTTATAATACTCCTTAGAAAATTTGGGGTTTTTTTATAAAATTTCGCTTTTTTATACTACCACTATTTATAAAGAGCAATGTTTCATAAAGTTTTTATTAGTTTTTACAAATTCACTTTATAAAAACTTTATAAATATCTGTATAAAATGACGGCATTTTTATAAAGTGGATTTGAAAATCTACTTTATAAAGATTTTGTCTTTTTACAAAGATTTTATGAAGTTTTTATAAAGTGACTTTATAAAAAAAAGCGAAATTTTATAAAAAATACCGAAATTTTTTAAGGAGTTTTATAAAAACTTTATAAAAACCCAAATTACTATGGCCTGTGTTCTAGTATAGTAAAAATTAGATTTTATATAGTACATTTGGCATTCTGTAAATTTAGAACTTTCGAATTCATTAAGTAAAAACTGCCACAAATATTGTAATTTTTACAATGTAACATTTTTTAATATGCAATATTTTAGTAAGTAAAATAAAAATGACGAGATTTGCAATATTACTTTAAAACCTGCAATAATATTGTACAGCTTGCAGTATTGTAAAACCTGCAATATTAGTGTAAAACTTACAATATTCTAGTACTTTTTACCATATTATATGTATAGGTCAGAAAGTACTAGATTTATGTACCTGAAGTTTCAAACGTTTGAAATGAAACGAAAATAAAAAATATATGAATTTTTTGATTTTTTATCATGATAGGAAGTGTGACAAATATTTTTTTTGGGAGCATCATGTCTGTTGTTACGATGACAAAGTTTTAAAAAGCAGCTAGAGAATTTTTTCTCCTATATTAACTTATAAATTTGTTTCGTTCAATTTTAAACGTTTTGAACTTCAGGCACATACTAGATTTTTTTCTCAATGCGATTGAAATTCTCAATGATGCCTATTTCAACTAAAATTTAGTTATGAACAGTTATGGAAAGTTATAGACAGACAAAAATAAATAGTGAAATAAGAACAAATTATCTCTGAAAAGATATTCCCTGCATTGAAAAATCCATTACAAATCATTAAAAACCAAACAAAGTTTCATTGCCAATGGTTCTCCATGCTAAGTAGGTAGGATTCTCAATGGTCCCCAATCGTCCTAATAGTTCAGGACGATTGAAAATCCCATTCACTTAGCATGGAGAATCATTAGCAATAACAACTTTGTTTGGTTTTCAATGGTTTCTAATGGTCTTCAATGGATTTTTTAAAGCAGGGTTATGAAGACCTCGGGAGAACATTCTATTATTAGTCTAACATACATCGATTGCAATCTTATCATGATATAGATTGGAAGAATATTGAGATCTTGGGCAGGGAATCCGACTATAGTAAGAAATTGGTCTCCGAGATGTCTTTTTTTTCAAGAAAGATGGAGTTCTTTCTCTGAATAAGCAGAAAGATCCTGATTGTGAGAATCTCAGCACTACATATCATAAGATTTTTCATAAATTACGATTCTAGAATCAAGTTTCTAAAATCCTCACCTAAAATAATTCTGTTAGAATCAACGTATACGTCTGTGATTAGAGAATATTTTTGGGAATCATCGGATAAAGATAAAATAAGTAACTGATGTTTGGAAGTTCAGTTTACACAAGATCCTTGGATGTCCATTTATTTCCAAGTTTTTTTATTTTTGTGGATTGTTTTTTCAACAAGTTTACCATCAATATTTACATGTTATAGAACAAAATATAGACGTGACAGATGATACTTCATTTTTCGTTTTTGATTTTAATTTTCAATCATGTACTAATAACAGTTGTAATGAATTTGTCCTAGACACTTGAGAAGGGACACAAAAAAGGTGTCAAATTCAGTTAGATCAACTCTCTTAAAAAAAAATCAGTGAGAATTTCACTGATTCAATCAGTCTGCACGTGAATCAAAATATGTCACTTAATCAATTATAAATGACTTGACTGATACAATCAGTCACCATGTGCATCACTGTTGAATCAACAATTTTTGGAAATTCACTTAATTCGCTCAGTGGATCGATCGACTCGATCACTGGAAAATTAGTTGCGTGCGTAATTTTGGGGCCCCCGAGCAAAAGTGAATCACTTTTTCACTGTGCGCGCCAGACATAAATTAATAATATAATAATAATATTAAAATCATAATATTTTATACGAATCGTTTCACGAGGTATGTGCCATTAATATATTAATTGGTTACTGATGTATTTTGTGCAGCTTAATCCGAGATTTTTAGTCATAGTACGTATACCATTCACGTACGAATGAGTATCAAGTTTACAGAAATATGAGGTTATGTTTTTGTAAACAAACCCCTCATGGATGCTGTAAGATTGATACAGAAATCGTTCGATATTAGAATAATCATGGGCATAAAACTGAAAATTCATGATTATTATTACTGATAATTTTTCGTTAAAATTTTTTTTATAAATTTCTTTGTTAATGATGCTATTTTGACACGAAACTAAGGATGTTTGTGCAACGCTTTTTGTCTGTTTCACGATTCGGCGACTAAATTAATTCTCGTAGTTCTAATTACGAGAAATTAATTCTCTTCATAATCCAAATTTTTTTTGAAAATTCCTGTTTTTCCCGAGGATTTGTGGGGGTTTATTCTGTTTCCAATTGTTTGCGTTTAATGTTTCTAATGTCCTGAAAGTGTTTGAATCAATGTTGCATCATTATACAGGCAATGAGACATCCCAGACCGTTTTCCCTAAAGTTGACATTTTGAAAACATGGAATTCCCTGTAAAAATTATATTAAATGGAATTTTAAACCAAACACTAGCTAGTACATTCTGATTAGGCGTCTTTTTATGAGTTTTTTTATTGATATCAATTTTTTTGGAAAATTCAGGTTTTTCCGTCGTTCCAATGGAAAAACCAATATTTTTTATGAGGGTTTGCGGGGATTTCTTCTGTTTCCTATTGCTTCTGTTCAATTGCATTAAAGCTTCAATTCTTCATTTGATTCTTTGCCATTTTTTCTAATTTACTTTCAATATCTTTCAGATTAACCTGGAGTAGAAAAGGACCATGGATTTGGTGGAATTGAGTAACGAGGAATTAGCTGTGGAGTTGCAGGAGAGCAAATACAATTTACCGGAAAATGTTGTCGCAATTTTACTGGAGCTGTGGAGTTGCAGGAGAGCAAATACAATTTACCGAAAAATGTTGTCGCAATTTTACTGGGTGAGAAAATTCTCTAAACGTCGCTAAACGCTAATTTTTTTTTTACTTCGTCAATCAGTTTAATTTAACTATATAAACAAATTTCTTTTTTTCACATTGATGTATGACTAGTGCAATAAGTGTTCATCGTTAGTGCAATAAGAATGATTAAGTGTAATTAGTGTTTATTTCAAAAGCAATAAGTGTTTATCTTCAGTAAACATTTCAACAAAGATAAGGCTGAGATCTAATTCCCGCATTTTTTTTTGTGTTTTCCTCAGAAACGAGTAAATTACATTGTCACTGATTCATTTAGTCATACCTGACTGCAAATCAGCGATTCATCCCGCTGTTTTGATCAGTGATTCTTCATCGCTAATTGAAACACTTTTTTTTCACTGATAGTCAGTGGCTCAGATCCGATTATTCTGATCAGTCATTTATCACTGATAATCAGTGAAAGTTGACAATTTCGGTCTGTGATTACTCTCGCTGTTTGAATCAGTGATTTTTCATCACTGAATGGAATTGTCATTTCTCACTGATTGTCAGTGGCTAAAATCCGATGATTTCAATCAGTCATTTACCACTGACAATCAGTGAAATTCCACTAGTTTTTTTTAAGAGAGAACTCAAACTTAAAAATTTCCAATTCTCACTTTAGAATCGATCAACAAGGAGCCATAATTTTAAGAAGTATATTTCAAATAACTACATCCATCGATTATTTCAAGCTTTCAGCTTTAAATTGAGCCCTCATCATGAAAAACATAGTCCTCAATTATTTCACATCAAATCGTCGACTAATAACTTAATCAAAAGTAGCAGGTCCACATTAAACCACATCGTATCAAAAAATATCCGTCAAATCAAAACCATACACTCCTTATGGCTGTCGACTACGAAAAAAAATTTTTTTTCATTATTTTTAGTTGATAGATTCTTAAGTGGAAATTAGAAATGAAAATTGGAGTGTTTTGAATTTTGAACATACATATACTGAAAACTTGTTTTCTCATTGTAATTTTGACGGTTAAAACAGAGATTTCACTGTTTCGAAGAGTGGAATCTCAACTGTTTTGGATTTATAGAGACACTCTCTCAGATCAAATTAGTCAAATTTAACTATTTTATAGTAATTTTTTACTATTTGAATTAGTAGGAATCCGGTTACTAAGAAATAGTTAAAAATTACTAATTCAAATAGTGAAACCAGCTTACTATTTGAAATAGTAAGAAATGACAAATCAATTAGTAGTTTTTCACCTGAATCATTAGTCAAATATAATTTATTCTTCAGTTAACGTTGTACGTGTAAGAGACAGAAATTAATAATCCAGTAGTCAATTTATATACAGATATTTTTTTTGGTATCTAATGCGAAAAAAAATTGTGAGGATTTCTTTTTCTCTCGAGTTGATATCTGTCTGACAAAATTTGTTTCATGAAAAAAATAAAAATTCTAAGTAACATATATATTGATTATTTAGCATTCAAGATAATAAAAAAAGTTTCATTGTATTTCAACATGTTCTGTAACCTTAAATTGTAAAACTATCAAAATATCAAATACAAACAATATTTCAAAGTCCAAAATCAGCAGTACCGAGAATTTCTCCGAATTATTTAATTCGAATGTTCAATTTTTTGGATTTCGTATATATTGCTGAAAAAAGATATGGATCGATCATATTTCATTGATCAACAAAAATATATATAGTGTGTGACAATTTATGTTGACGATCACCTTGAACCAAACAATTTTATCAATATGAAATGCCATATTTACCTTTTTTTCACCTGCGAGTTATCCTCTTCACTTATGAAAATTAACAACAATTTAGCTTTTTTTCCGCGGATAATAAACAATAATGCATATCTCGGCTAAATGTAGTGCATCCACAGAGTCACTTAGAGTGTATATATAAAGTTATGTGCTGAACACTGCCGATCGAACACGATCGAACAGTGCCGAAATATAACTCATCAAATAGTCAGAGACGACTATTAGATGAGTAAAAAAAAATGTTGACTAAGAAAATAGTAAAATAGCGTGACTATGAAATAGTGAAAATGTACGACTATTTTAAACTAGTGAAAAATTCAAGTATTTCAATGTCAAATTTTTACTAATTACATAGTCAAATCTACAAAAATGACTATTTTGTTAGTAACAGCACGTGTTACTATTTTAAATAGTAAAAATGTGACTAACTTGATCTGAGAGAGCAGGGTACTTATTCCAGTTATCTGAACATACAAATCAACTCACGAAAACACGAAAATTGAAATGAGAACGATAAAATCGCGACTCGGGTGTCGCTCGTGAAATCGTACAAGAAAAAAAGTTGAGTGAGCACTCGAGGGACGGCGAAGAACTCGACTCGATCGAGCGGCTCTCATGATCTGTTTATTCACGCAGAGTGTAATGTTCGGGGGCGAGTGAATCGTTTTTGTCGGGCCAAGCATAATGGGACCCCCGCGGCAGCTTACCTGCGCCATCAACTAATCACATGGGATAATAGAGCACAATGGCCAGCCCCGTGAAAAGTGAAGCATGCTTTTCACCACTTACCTCCTGGTAGCCTCTTCATATACCGGCCCTCCGCCCCGCTTGTTCTAGCCGAGGCGTAATCCTCTTACGCACCAGGCACAAAGTAAAATACGTCAGTTGAGGAGGCTATTGCGTATCGGGTGAGAGTAAGAAAGCATGAAAAGAATGAAAAGAAAATCCCCCGTAAGTAACCGATGCAGTTGGAGGTGGGCGCTGCTGCGAGAGTAGCCCCTCATTGTGCCATCCGCGAAATCTCTTGAGCGGGTGCCAAATTGACCCAAATCTATCCTCGGCATCTTGAGAACCGGAGGAACGGAATCGTGAAAGAGAATACTCGAATTCGCCATGGGCGTCGGGGCTAGGAAACCTAAACTCATTAGAATTGGCGGCCCGAGGGTTATTTTGTGCTACCCCTGGCTCGCCACGGGGGGTCCCGGCCCAGCTTCGGTGCCTTTTAAGCGAAGTCTCATTGTCCCGCGGAGCGTCCGGCGTTTTTTCTTATATGGGATTATGCATTCTCTGCTGGCTATGCGCAAACTGTTTGCTTACGTCGTAAGGGACAATGAGTTAAGTGCTCCGATACTCGAAACATTAACATTGGTTGGAATTACGTTCGAGGGGTTTTGTACAGCGGGAGTTTGGTACTTTTGAAGGTTTTTGCGGAGTTTTTGGGATTTGGGGTGTATTGGTTGAAGGGATTCTGGATGGGGAGTAAAACGGAATTTTAATGGTTTGGAGTATCTTTGTTTAGCGTTTTTAATAGTTTTGATAGATTTTTTATACATAATGACGGTTTGAAAGTTTATAACGATGTTGAGAGTTTTGGAAGTCATTATTAAACGAATAATTTTGTTGAAATTTTGATGAATTTAAATCAGTTGAACGGTAAAAATTGGTTGGTGAAACAATTAAACGATGCAACAATCACATAAAAAACAATTTCACTATGAAAATTGTAAAAGTACTCCCTTAATCTGAAAAAGTGTGGAACTTCACTGTTTCGCAGAATGCATATTCACTGTCTAGCAGTGAAAAGTCCTACACCTTGAAAATAGTGGATATGCACTGTTTTACCGGTGATTATTTAGAGTTTAGAGAGTAGTTAAAATGTTCACTGAGAGAAAAGCTTTCGTCTAAATAACTGAAATATACTTGAAATGAATAAAGTTTAGTAGGGTCGTATACGACTTAAAATTTTTAGTCTTTCGAAAGAAAGTTTAGTTGATTTAATTAAACTTGCGATAAATTGAAATCAATAACTTTCTCTTATTTACAAAACTTTCAATAGAGCAACTAAAATCTTAAGTAATATATGAGCATACTAAAGTTTGTTCATGTCGACTAAATTTTAGTTGTTTTGACTTTTCTCTTAGTGCTTACATAGTTGTAACTTTCAAAACTATCGTAATTGTTTAGAAAAAACTGTAGAAAGAAACAACACTATTAAAAATGTAAAAGTTGTTCAAATTGCCAGATATTTAAAAATGATTCAAACTGTTGATTTTTTGTTATTATTTTTTGGAATTCCTTAAAACTCTATTTTTATGCATAGCACTCTCCCAGTTTGAATTTGTCAAAAACTACTAATCAATAGTAGAATCACACTGATTGAAAAAGTGAAAAGGGAGCAACAAAAATTTTAGTAACAATCTATTAATTGAATTAGTGATATAGCTCACTGATGGATTTAGTAATATTTGACTGAAGAAAAAAGTTAATAACTATCTTTAAACTTGAGTAGAAATCCACTACTACTGTAAGTAAGCTTTGACTAGTCTTATTCGTGAATTCATTAATTCAACTAATGAAAAAGACAATTTTTACTGTCATTTTAGTAAATCGTTACTGTTCATAAAAATAAATATTTACCACTGCAATTATTGATTGTATAAATAGCATTCAAATGCTACTAATTCTTAATTTTTTTGTAGTAAAAAATCCAACAATAATAATTGACATATTTAGACATTTGTTAAAATATTTATTCCTTGAAACATCAAGCTTTTAACAATGTTTTTCACATGAACTTGTTTTACAACTAGGTACAGATAATATATAATTGAGTAGAATTCAACTATTTTTTTTAGTTGTGGAATTCTACTAATTTATTAGTAGATCTTTGACTATCTCTGACTTAATAATTGAATTAGTAAAAATTTTACCAATACAAGCTGAGAGGGCAATTCTAAATAATTTCGAAATCCTTTAGATTTGAAATTAATCTACTGAAAATCTACAACGATGTAGTATAATTTTTTCAATTTAGAACACTATTTTTAGTTTTTCTGACGATGTTGATATTGACGCATAAATTTTGACAGCGTTCACAGTTAAAAAGATTGTAACAGTTTCAGTAGTTTTGACAATCAGTTGAAGCCAAATACATACATCGAAACTGTTACAATTTGTTCAATATGTAGTTAAATTACACCGAGAAAAAATTTAGTAACTATTACAATAAAATATTTTAGAATAGATTCACTCGGAAGAATTGTCCTTTTTGCTACTTAGTTACTTATTGCATTTTTTTAATATTATATTATCAACATTGTCGAATGATATTGTGGTAGTAGACATATATCTGTTGTTGTAAAAACTCTAAGATGTATTACATTTCATTCAGTACTTTTTTCGCACATTCTACAATATCATATGGTAATTTTAACTTATCTGCATTTCAAAAAGAAAGCGATATATTTATTCCAGTACTCAAATCTGTATGGTTTTTTTTGCTATATTTTCGTGTATTTTCGAGAGTAGAGAATTGTAATTTTTCATTATTTTTGATGCAATAATATTGTAAAACCTACAAAAGTCTTGTAGGAATTACAATACTTTAGTGCTTATACTTTAGCATACATCTGTTCAATAGTACTAGATTTTTTACTCACAAGTCAGTGTAAAAAAAATGTCGAAACTTTTCCAAACATTAGAATTTAGAACCCTTTAAGAAAATCTGTCTTAACTATATCTACACTAGCAGAACTTTTGACAAAAATCTGTTAAAAGCATCAGCACTGACAAAAATGTGAAAGTTATTGAAAAAATGTTAAAAATGTCAAAACTATCAAAACCCAGAATAATTAACACTGTCTAATATCATCGAAATATTTCTCAAAACTCCGGAACACCCTCAAAAATCACTTTTTCGATAAAATAAAGGAAAATGAATACAAAAAGTTTCCCACATTCTCAAATCCCAGAATCACAGTTTATTGCACATTAATATGAATACTCAAACATTTTTCTAACTTTTTGCAAAGAAAATGACGTACGATTAATTTTAGCGCAAAGAAAAATGATTGATGGATTCGTAATATATACGCTACGAGTCAGACCTCCCACGTCCTGAAACTTTTCCTCAAAGCGATGAGCACTTGAAAGATGAAGTTCTCGAGAACCGAGAAAATTGTTTTTCCAACTCTCCAGAAAAAAGTTCCATTCGCATTTGAGTCTCATTACGATAGAGTACACATTGTTCGTTTTTTGCCTTGCATACATCACGTGTCCATGTATTGCGTTATTGAATTCAGCCAATCATAGATTCTCGAACTGCAAGAAATTGCGTGGAAAACATTGAATGAAACGATTTCGAAAGTATTTCAAGACGACTTGCCTTATTATGTTGAGGATTTTTCTCCTCCAACTAACTGTTAATGTGCTTTGACCAATTCGCACAGCTTGAACAACTTCTTTGGCCACTTGGTCCTCGCTATTTTGTACTTTCCTGGTTAGAAAAAATTTTTGGAATGACTAATGGTTGGTTTTTTTCGCTATTTTCATAAGAACATATTGTGTGTAAACTTCTATTAGAGTTTTTAGTGCAAAATTTGCGCAAACTCTAGTAATATATTCAAATTTTTTCCAACTCGTAAAAACTGGTGATTGAGAAATTTGCTATAGCTACCTCGATTCCATAGTTGGCAGGACTGAGATGAATTTAAGTTCAGTATTCTGGTGACTAAAGTTTTGACCAAGATTGCTTATGAGACCTGAAATGATCGTCATAGTTTTCATCGTAAGAACAAAGTATATTTTGGAATATGAAGTCAAAAATGAAATTTTCAGCGAGTATTTTGCGATTGCCACTAATGTTTTACTAGTGTCCAACTTCAGAAAATCGTGAAGGTGGCGTTGAATGGTCTGTACACTTCGCGACTTTGTTACCAATTTACGAAAAAGCCGAGTCTCGTTTGTTCCATCAATTTTTTTCAATTAAAAGAACTCGTCTGAGTGAAGAAGAATATGTGAACTGCGTAGCATAAAAATTTGCTAGATAAAATATTTTTCCTCACTACGATTTTTGTTGGAATGAAGTTTCATTTACCTGCGATTGCCACTTTAGATCCTAAATACGCATCTTTCGATGCAACAGGAAGTACCCCGACCATGTATCCTTTTTCCCGGAGTAACATTGAAGGCAAAAATGCAATCATTGTCTAAATAAACAAAAAATTTAGAGTAAAAAAACACTTACAATTTAGTAGCTACGAATATACAAAGGAGAAATAATAAGTGTTTTGCTTTAAAATGAAATATTTAAAATACTTGAGGATTAAAAATTTTTTCACTTGACCTCAGAAAATCAGGTTACATATTTTCGAATCCGAGAACTCAAGTTCAAAATCTGAGTATCTAAAAATTCTGATCTAGAATCGCAGGACACGCATGAAAAATTTTCCCCAGTCTGTTTCTGATTTTCTGTTTCAATCCTCTAAAAAAGTGAATTTTTTATTCAAAATGCTTGATATATTGAAAAATTAAATTTTGCATATTATTTTCCACTGAAAATTGCAAGAATATCTCGAAGTTAAATCTTACTCTAAAATTTCCAACTTATTGCACGAATTGATTCCATTCCGGAAAATTGTTGAAAAACTGAAAAATCCTAAATTATCAGGATTCTTGAGTTTTCGAATTTAGGAAATTAATTCAGTATAAATATTTACCAGTTCAAGATATTCGTACTTAAATCTAGGAATTCAGAAACATCGATTGAAAATTGGAAAATAACCATGCAAATTTTTCTGCATTTTTTAACTCAGCTTATAAAATTCAAATCAAGTATTTCTAGTAAGATTCTTCGCATACTGAAATTCTCAAATTCAAAGTGTAAGAAATCACGAAAAATTAAAATTTTCGAGTATTTTTCTTTAAGTTTTCTGATTGTCAAATTCTAAACTTTAGTAAGTCCATCAACTTGACGTCAAAATTGAAAAAAGAAAGATCTAGAAATTTTATTAAAAATTGTAAAATAAAATTGCAATATATATCCATTATTAGAATATTCAAACCTGAAATTATACAAATCACGTAAAATTTATGTAAGCACTCAACCATCATAAAAAATTCAGGGTAATCAATAATCCTTAATTAAATAATTCAAGCTTAAAATCGGAAAAACAGAAAACTTTCATCCTAAATCGTGAAATATACATGCGAAATTTGCCGAATTTATTTATTTATTTATTTATTATATTTCATTTATTCACAAATAATTATATAAATTATATAATATACGGTTCTTAGAAGTGTAATTAGAAATAAATGATTCGACATTTTTCAAACTCAAATTCCAAATTGCAAAAAGTTTAACCCTTGTAATTTTGATCCTTGTGAAAACCTTAAGAGAAAATGAATTTTTGAAAAGAATTTAATATTTCTTATAAAGTGACATAAAAACCTTATAAAAGAAACTAAAATTTCTTATGAAGAATTGATCGAAATTCCAAAAGATTTAATCAAATACATTCTTATCAAAAATTTCAGTTTCTTATGAGGTTTTTATAAGGATCGAAACTACTAGTGAATATTATGGAAGAATTAAGTTTCTAATGATAATATGTATGTAACCCAAAATCTCGAAAATACCTTTTAAAATAAAATATTAATACAATACTGCAATAATTTTTTTATTTAAATATATTTTCATAAATTTGCAAAAAACTCAAGAGCCCGAAAAAATGGCTACCCTCGTGCTTGAATTTCCAAGTTCTAAAAATTGATTCCTTTTAAATATTTTTTAATTCAGAGATAAATAATCAAATTCTAACAATCTAGAAACATTGATTAGAAATCGTCTAATTTTTCCTTTCTCGAAATGATAGGTTTCAAGATTCAAAAAAAAATTTGAAATATATATAATAAAATATCCCAATATCCCTGAAATTTTTTTACTCACTCCAAATTCCCCGGGATGAAAAATTAGAGTATCGTTTCAGTCTCCAAGAATATTTTGAGTCTCGGAATCAGTATCATCGAGTCTCCAAGAGTATCCAAGAGTATCGAAGGAGTCTCCGAGAGTACACAAAATTTTAAAAAAAGGCGACTGTGAGTCTTCAGCAACAACAAGAGTATTGTTTGACTCTCAAGAGTATCTTGAGTATTCCATTTTGCCAAACGGAATACTCCTAATGATCAATTTGGAGACTCTAAATACTCTTGAGTCTAAAGGATACTCCGATTATTTATCCCGGGGAGATAAATAATCATATTCTAAAAGTCTAGAAACTTTGGTTAGAAATCGTCTAATTTTATCCTTTCTCGAAATGATAGGTTCCAAGTTTCAAAAAAAATTTGAAATATATATAATAAAATATCCCAATATCCCTGACACTTTTTACTCGCTTCAAATTCACGCGAAAAATTAAACTGTTGACAAACACTGTGTTTAGATAAACATGTGCATAAGGGTATAATTATTGCCCGAGTGAATAAATGAATGCCAACTTTAATTACCCAATAATGGCTCATCAAAGTCTTGCTGACAGTGTCGAATATATTGTCGTACGAGTTTCCCGCACACGTGACGAGCACGTCGATCGCGCCAATCTCGTCCTTGACTTTCCGGGCGAGACTTTGAATGTCCTTCCTGTCGAACAGGTCGCACTCGTAAGCAAAAGTCGAGAGCTTAATGGGGTATCCCCTTTTGCGGCGAGCGGGCGCGATGTTTTCGATTCGGGGCTGATTTTCTCGGATTCGCGACGCGACGGCTTTGACCGAGGACAGGTCGCCGTCGACGCAAATCACAGAGCATCCGCATTTTGCGAATTCCTCGGCCAGTGAACTCCCAAGGCTAGACGTGGCCCCGGTCACCTTTTTCATGAATTATTCATTGGCTTATAGAGTATACAGAATAAGAGGCTTTGAGAAAGGTTTTGTGACACGTGAATATGAGATTTTTCGGGTTTTTTCATCTTCTGTGGGGAAGGTTATGGCAAATATTGTAAAAAAGTACAATTTTAATCAAATTTCAGTAAGGTATCATTTTTTTGAAACCATTCTTCCCAAAGAAAGTTATTCTCAACGCTAAACTTTCTCAAGGACTTTTTTCTTGGAATTTAGTCCGAAAATGTTTACCCAACATCAATTTTCCAGAACTTTTTGTCACGAAAAAATTCGCTCCAAATGTCTTTGATTTTTGGAAAAAAATAAATTGCACTCGTTAGTATTACTTTCGTTATTTGCAGAATTTTTTCAATTCGATTTCTTATCATTTTTTCAACCTTACTAAAAATATATAAAAATAAATTAAAGATAATTTTACTTTCAATCATTTTACCATTATTTTCTAATCCTTTTTTAAATTCCTCTGTAATCAGTTATAAAGGATTATGTAATATTATTTGAATAATCATTTTACATTCAATTTTTGTTTCTTTTTACAATGTTTTTTAACACATTTTATTACAATGTGAAAAGTATCACAATCAAACACAAATTAAAAAAAAGACTGACAAAAAAATTGTTTTTCAAACAATATTTAACGGTTGCGCCAAGTTGATCGTCTCCAAAAAAATTGTCAAATAAATGAACTAGGAATCGAATGAAAAATTGTTATTATTTTCATTATTGTTACGAAGTAGACAGTAAGAAACTGTCAGTTTTTTTAAAAATTTTGGTAATTGTCGAATAAACTGTCTTAAAATTGTAAGCTATAACCAAAATTTATTAAATATTTTGTCAAGTGGTTATTTTTATAAAGATTTCATAAGATTTTACAATCTTGAATAATTGTTCTTCCTTATCCTTTCTTGTCAATCATAATTTTTCCTTTTTTTCACCAGATTTGATTGTTTCTTCATTATTCCTTTTTTTTCTTTATTTTGACTAATTGTTAAAAAAAATTGCTGGAAACATACAATAGATTTACTGTGTGAATAAAATCAATTTTAAAAATAAATGCTACGAAAATCTTGATATATCTAAAGGTTTGAGTAAAATAATTCACTGATAATTTTTAGCGTTTCGACGATTAATACCATGTGGCAGTTAAAGTAACAAAAAAAAGAAGTTTCATAAATTGTTTATTCGCAAAATCATTGATCAGTTGGATTTTATGCACATGTAGAAAGTTTTTTTAGAACGAAAAGCTTTGGACAATATTTTTGTTGGGAAAAAAAATTTTCGAAAAAAAAAATTTCGGAAAAACTTAGCAAAATCTTGGAAAAATTGAGGAAAATTAACTCTGATCAGACGATGCAAGTTTTCTTCTCTGTTTTATGCGTTGAAAGTGATTAATTTTAAGGAATCGTTTATTTCTCACTTTCAAAAAGTAGGAAAAACTAGTGTCTTTCTAAAATGCGTAGAAAAAAAATTAATTTGAAAAACCGGTCATATTTTTCATTATTTTTGTATACTTTTTAGAAAAAATCTTATTTCTTCAAAAAATTTTCAGTGGAAAAACGAATCAATTTTCATAATGCAAGTGAAAATTGCGTTGTTTTTCCCTTGAAGAAAAAAATTGATGACTTTTTGAAGAAAAATATTACGATTTGTTTTTCATAATATTATAAGCTAACTTTTCCAAAAAACAAATCGATTGTCTTATTTGTGAAAAAGCAGAATATTTTTGTTGTTGAATTTGAAATTACCAGGACTACATCACCGTATAAATCTCTTGGTGGTTGAGGCAACAAAGATTTGAGAATTCTGAGGAAAGGTAAAAAACTGGACACTGCTAATGCCACCAAAAATTCGATGCTTAAGTACAGCCACGTAATCGAAAATAGTGTACCAATCCCTGAATTTCTGAAAGATGGTTCTTCTTTGATCATCATTTCCTGTATGAAACAAAAATTTGAAGAAAGATTGTTGAATATAAATAGGTATATTGTCTTCTTTATAGAAGGTAAAAATAACATAAAAATTATAATTCTCACTTATGATTTATAAGTTGAAACATATTTTATTTTGAAATGATATCGAATTGACAAAACTCAACTCAAATTCAATATTGTTATATAAGCATACGGATTTCAGATTTTTTTCGTACATTTAGAAACATACCAAAAATTCAAAAAAAAGTGAATTAATGAATTCAGTGGCCTTCGAAAATTTTTTTTCCAGGACATTCCGAATCTCAAAAAATTCCACGTAGAGAAACCATTTGAACACTTCTGAAAAATTTGTTGCAAATTTCTTTAGGTGAACTTTGTTGATACAATAACAAATTCGCAATACCTGTTATGTAATTTATATAATAGAAAACTGGTTTGTATTAAGATCTCTAGTGTATAAAAAGTATCATAGAAAGTGAAATGTGAGAATAATTTGCGTCTTTCGCAATAAAATGTGAGTTTGACCGAAAGGTTGCAAAAAAAGTGTTGCATGAGATGAAATGTGAACGTTGTTGGCAAATTGACTTCGATAAATAAGATTATTGGATCTAGAAACTTGAAGATCAGGGAGAAAAGTGAATTTTGCAGATTATTTTAAAATTTCGTATATGTTGGTTATTATTTACATTGAAATAAAGTCTCGACCAAAAATGTGCATGAATGAAAAAATTAGAAACTATGAACATATACAAACCTCCAGGGAAGAATCTTTAAAAAATGCATTACATGAAATTCAAATTCATTCTGAAAAAAAGAAATTTCAAAAGAATGAAACTTTCAAATATACCACTTTTTGAATGAAGATTTTAATTTTTTCATGTTAATTTTCGATTAGAAACTAAATCAGACAAAATTATTTGTAGAAAAATAAAAATCAGAATTTAAAAAAAATTCCTACAGAGACTCGATTAATAGATAACGAAAATTTCGAAATCACTTTAACAGATTATCATTCATTTATCAAGGAGTAAATTTCCGGAAATTTGGAAATATTTTTAACCTTCAAGGAAATGTAAAATAATCTTTTGAAACTTTGCAGCGAACGAAATTGTTTTTTATGTTTCAGAAAGGTGTAAAATTGATTGTTATGAGAAATATAAAGAAACGATAATTCGCGTGTTTCGTAATGAAAAATAAGTTTCGCCTAAAGTTTGTAAAAAAGTGCTGTGCCACGCAATGTTAGAAACTTGTCCTATTTGAAGAGTTAAATGTCTAATTTTAAATATTTTTGTTCGCAAGAAATTGAATATTTTAAATTTACGTAAAGATACAGAAATTATGAATTGACGTTACAAAATTTCCATAATAATTTTGACCTAACAGTTAAGAATCTTTTCCCGTGAAAGTTGAACTGAATTTTTGTCAGTTTTCTTGACAATCTAGTTATGTGTATTATTTTCTGTATAAATTAACAAATATTGTGTTGTTTTTATCAAATCAAGTCATCCTGGAATTCTTTATTTCCCAGAAAATTCAAAATCTAGTGTTTCAATGAACTCTTCAATACATCAACAAAATCCAGTTGATGTAAAATTCGTAGATACTTTGACAGAAATAAAAAATTTAACACCTTTGATAAAATTCCAAAAACTCCGAAATTATTCGAACTGTTCAAAGATTCTGGAGTTGTAACTACCAAAATTTTGAATACTGTCATAACTGTCATCGAATGTTAAAAACTATTTTATCGTTCATTACAGCTGTTTTTGCATAAAAAAATTTAATCTTAAAATGAATATAATATTTCAAAAAATGTTCGTTTGGGTTCATTAGGAATTCCAGAAATTGAGGAAATCCATTCCACGACTTTCCAACTTACAAAATTAGATTTTACGTTTCAGTAGGGTATAAAAATGATTGTTGAGAGGAAAATGAGAGTAACGATAATTCGTCTCTTTCGTAATGAAAAATGAGTTTGACCGAAAGGTTGTAAAGAAAGCGTTGTTGCACGCAATGGCAGCTCTACTGTTAGATATTTCGGAATGCTACTCGCGGCTGCAAAAGAAGCACGTGCTATCGCGGTATAAAACGCCCGGGAAATACGGTGCGCTCAGCAAACGTGTAATTACCTCTTGGAAAACATTGCGGTTCATAAATTCAGTAACCGAACCGAGATTTGTTCAATTAGCTTAAGCCTCTTGGCTCATTTACCGAGATTATTGAAATGATTGTTACGCTAGCTGGAGGATTTCTCAAAAATTCATACATGCAGTTGTATCGGAAACGCTTCAAAGAATGAGAAAATTGCTTTGCGAATTATTTTTATTGGTTCGAGAAAATATTTCGAAGAATTCATTTTTTAGCGATTATTTTCGATGTGAAATTCGGAAGGTTTTTCGGATTTTTCGCAAAGTTTTCCCAGCTATGAAATTTTTTGATTCTCGTTTTCTAACGATACTCAGAACTTTTTCTTGTAATTTAAATATTTGATTGGGATTTCTTATTTTTTTAATATTGAACTTCATAAGCAAAAACAATCAAAATTTTAGATAGGAAATTTGTTTTTCTTCAAAATTTAGATTCACTTAAGAATATCGGATTTCACAGTTCAAAGATACGAATTTCGTAAAGGTCACAGTAACTTTTTTCAATCACTATTTTTCTTTAAATAATGAATTAATTTATAAGATTCTTTGAATTATATTTGAATGAATGTTTTATGGATACTCAAGTTAATATAAGTTTGGAAATGTGTCTATTCCCTAAACTAAAATTGCTTACAGCTGTTACACATATAAACTAGCTAATATAAATATCTAGTCCCTAAATTTTAGATTGTATTCTTGTTTTTCAAGTTTTTTTCTAGAAATTCAGTAATGAAAAAGGTTGTCAAAGTTTTTCAATTTCGAATTTCGGAAATTTGGAAAATTTATCTATCAGATTTCTGTTGCTTCGAAATTCCAAACGAATGTGTTTTAGTCTTCTGAATTCAAATTTTTTAATTTATGAGATCCTAAGTATGTAACAAAATTTTCATATCTGAAAATCGTTCTTCAAAGCGAATTCAAATTTTCGAATCAAAATTCCAAAACGAAATTTCTGAAGATTTTTTGGTTTTTACATCAAAATTTTCCTAGTTACACAATTTTCTGATTTAGTATCTTAAATTTTAGGTTTCAGATTTTTGAACGATAGTGAGAACTTTTTTCCAAAGTTTTAATATTTTTTTGGAGTGTCTACTCTTTTAAATATCAAACTTTTCTAAGCTGTTACTGCTATAAAATAACTTACAATTAGTAAAGAATATTGGAATTCCAAACTCAAAGATACAAATTTTATAATTCCCAGAATAAGTTTCTTCAATAATATTTGTTAATAAATAATAAATCAATACTTAACAATTTAGATTCTGAGATAAAAATTATTTTAATTATTTTTTTTAAAATGATTTTCGAATGAATATTGATGAGTATGTACGTTAATATAAGTTTAGAAAATCTTGGAATTGTTTTATTTAATACTAATTTCCAAAAGATACGTTACATATATGTATACACAAATCAACCGATAAAAATATTTATTCTTCAAATTCCAGACGATTTTCTTGTTTTCCAAATTCGGTAAAAAAATTTATCAATCAAAAAATTGGCCTTTTAATTTTATATACCAAAAATTTCTAACCTAGGCTTACAATCATTCAAAATTCGAAACAGTTGTTTTTCGGTCTTCAAAAGAGTAACAAACTCTTTAAATTCTGAAAAACTCTATCCAAGTTTAAAATTTTGAAACACAGCAATTTCATTCATTGAAAATAAAAAAAATTCTATCTCTGCAGTTTTTCACCAATCACATAAATAATCTATGATAGGTTTGACGAAAACCTGTAAACACTCGATTTAAAAAACCAACAAATTGAATGTGTTATCTCAAACGTGAAGTTACCAATAAAATTGCACCTTCATGGTGCACATTATATCGACAAAATAATGTTCGACACGATAGTTGCACAACTGTATCGTGCCTTAACAAAAATAATTGAAAAAAGGTTCACGCTTGAACGAGCGTGATTTAGCGCTTATTAACTTGCATCGATCGGAGTGAAAATAGGAAGAAAGTTTTTTCTCATTCTTCTCCAGAATATCGTAAAATCTGCCATGGAATGCCAATTTTTTCGAGTTATCTAACTTTGTGAGTCCAGTTATTCAAATGCATAGATTGCCCGGTAAAAGATTTTCACCGTGACATCTTCGAAATCTTGATTTCAATTTCTTGAAGTTTTTTTTAAAGAATAACTAGCTGTCCCAGCGGGCTTTGCTCGCGGTTACCACGTTGACACACGCAGTTTAGCCAGGAAAAGTCAGTTTTTTAATTGAAAAACGAAAATTGCCAAAAAATTATCCGAATCCCAAGGTTAAAAATATTTGACTTTTTTTTAAAAATAATTTCTAATTTTTTCACGAAATATAATATCGTTTGATGAAAACAAATGTCTACAAAAAGATATTATACTGATACAATGGATTACATTTGCCAAAAAGATATATAAGTATTTTGAAAACATAGTTTCTAATGATACTTTTTTACAATGAAGGTAAAGGGTGAAATTGATGAAAGTTTATTTGTTATTTAGGATTAGGAGATGGTCATGATGAGGGTTGTAATAATAACTTTATTATGACTTCATGATTTGTGACAATGTACGATTTTGTGATTCATAGAATTTTGTGCTGATCTACCATTGTGACATATTGTGACTTGAGTAATAATTTATTATATTTTCTGTTATTTCTTATATAGGGTGTCCCAAAGTCGGTGAATCATCAGAAAACCATCGATGCCTTATACAATTCTAAGACACTTTTTCCTGTACAGTTTTTCAAAATTCGCAAAATTTAAAGAGTTATAAATAATTCAGTTTCGTCCACTCACAATTCGGGAAGGCGGGGCTTTTGATTGAAGCCCCTTCTCACTTCACCCCTTCTCTTTCTAAGCTTACTCTCTTATAAAAGTAGGGGCTAATTGAGGTGTGTTATAGACATACAATAATGATGTCTCTTATCTTGAAAGACAATTTTTATACGAAAAAGTTCTATGAATCAAAGTTTTCGTTGACTTAGATAGACCTTTGTTTTAGATAGAATATTCTTTTATCCAATTGTCACCTCTACAATGCAGTATCTTCTAATTTTTTCAAAAGAGAAATAAGAAAGGCGATTTAGCTACATTTTATTATACACAGCTCAGTGATCTCAATGATTCCCATGAGAGTGAGATAAGAAAGAGAAGGAATCTCTTTTATGAAAGAAAAGATACCCTTCAAAAATTAGTAAACGAAATTGAATGATTAATAACTGTTCAAATGTTCCAAATTTTAAAAAATGCAAAGGATAAAGTGTCTAGGAGTTTTATGAGGTATTGATGATTTTCGGATGATCCGCTGATTTTAGGACACCCTGTTTTTCATGGTTTCGTAAGTTTAAATGATTTTTTGTAATTCGTAAACTTTTGTGATTTTGTAACTTTTCGTGATATTTTTCATAATTTTATGTTTTTGTGATTATTGTTTTTGCAACTTTTTGTGACTTCCGCGATATTTTATAATTTTTTGACTGTGTGTGTATGTGTGATATTTCAACAGTGCAGCGGAAGTGAAGGTGGGGGAGTAGGCCATGTCAGTTCGTTGGTTAATAACTGTGCAAAATTTCAGGACGTTCCGTGCAGTAGTTTTGAAGTTATTAGCGCACTACGTACAGACATTCACCTTTATATATATTAGATCAAATAGTAGTAGGAAATACTGATTTTCTATTTCGAAAGTTGACTAATCTGGAAGAAGGAAGCCTAATTTTTATGGGTTTTTTAAAATTTTATTTTTCCCTGTTTCGAAATACTCGTATTTCGTGTAGATTATATTAGTTGTTTTTTTGTTTTCAGGAAGCAGTTTTTGATAATAGAATTTCAAAACGTCAAATTTTTGAATCATTATATAAGTCGTAGTTCTAGAGTATATATAGCTTCTAACATTGCTTAAATATAATAGATTTTTCGAAGAAGCTTTTTTTTCAGTAAAATATCTAGTTGATTCAACGACGATAAGTCACGTATTTTGTCATGTGAGATTGAAATCTGGGAATGCAGACCACGAATGCAATTTCGGGATTTCGCAACTCCGAAAGTGACGTGAATACAAATTATAATGATATTTTCGAATGGTAAGAACTCAATCAAGAGGTTTTGTCGAACATATCAATTTTACTTTTTTTGTTTAAAATCCCTGAAAAGATTACTTAAAATCAGCTATTCACTTTGAAGTACTGTTTGTATAAATAATCATTCAATTTTTTATCCATCTTATGTTTTAAATACCATGAAATTTTACTAGTTTTTAATATATTGTGATAAATTCCCACCACAAGTTATTGATTAAGCAATGATACATTGAATCGTTCATAATCAAATTTATTATAAAAAAAACTTTTGCTGGAGAGTCCCAATAATTCAATTTTTTATCTATCTTTTTAGGTAAAAAAATTGTCAAACGCGAATAAAATCTTCTTGGACTTATTCAAATTTTAAAAAATTTGAGAATTAGATTAGAAAATAGTTTTCCCAAAATTTTTTCATAATCCTCGTAAAAAGTTTCCAAACATCGTTTCTTTACCAGACATTTTTCTACTGTCTTTAATAACTTAAAAAAACTTAAAAGGTAAAAATTAAATAAATGCAATATGTTTCTCCCTAGTAGAATATCATATTTTTTTCTTTTTTTTTTTTTTTTACACAAATAATAACTGAATGTAGCAAAATTAGTCAGGTAAACAAAAATTTCCAATTGTTTCAATTTTATAGCTATAAGATTTATGTGTTGAACCATGTATTACCTTGGATCAAGAATTCAGCAAATTCTACAAGAATCGGAGTCATTATAGAGTCATTTCAAAATACTTTTTTGCCTGTGCTAAACGAAGGGAGCCAAAACACATTTATTGTGTACTCGTAAAACCATTAATTGCACATTCCCCATAAGAAATTAATTACCTCGAAATAGCGTGTACGTTGAACATTGAAAGTGAGGTGATACAGCACTTATATCTTCACGCTACAATTCGCTTACGAGATCATAACGGTTTTCTTTATCATGCGATTATTCACGTAATGAGAAATGTCGAACAAATTCGAGAAAAATCATGTTTTGCAACCAGGGACTTGTGTTACATAAAAAGAAAGTTCGGATTTGAATACGCTATAGAGGCAATTTCATCGTTAGATGAAGTGAATTGATATGTAGCATAGATCATTTCGATTTCTGAATAGATTTCTCTTGATTTGTCTGGAAGAATATTCATTGATGAGGTTTAGAAAAAAAAAGATTGTAACTTTCTGTGACCTAAAAATATTAGAATTTGATATGTGGGAAAAGAAAGTGAAAGTGAAGAAAAAGAAAGTTTTTTAGAATAAGATTTGGTTTCTAAAAAGTTTGAAAATTCATTCTTTAGGAAAAAGTTGAATTTGATGAAATTCAAACTGCAGTAATTTTTTAACGAAATTTTTGAATTCTCGTAAATTCTTATATTTCCTTATTTTAACTTTATAAGTTTAATTATTGTAATATTTCTACATTAATTGGATTTTGAACAAAAAAATTATCAAAATCTGCAAAAAACAAAAAACAAAATTGATACAAAAAATTGTATTACTTCCTTAAAAGTTTTTCCAGTATTATTATTTTCATTTTCGAAACTGAAATTTCTAAATTGCTAGCTGCAAGGAACATTTTGAAAAACAGATTTTTTCAATATCTGATCAACTTTGAAAATGTGTACACTTACAAATTATGACATCTAATAATTAAAACTTTGCATCATATATTTAAAATAGTTCAACTTCCGAGGAAAAATTGATGGCTATGGAAAAAATTTTTTGCGTCCTTCGGAAAATACGCAACGTGTAGGATATAAAAAATTGATACTCACAAGTGGAATTTATGACGGTACATGCGATGACAAATGCAGCGATCTATTATTATTTTTACTGTTCATGTTATGACATTTTATGATTGTGAGATCTGCGAATTTTTAATTTTATCTACTTATTTTGCGAGTTTACGGATTTAAAGAGAAATAAGCAAATAATCCAAAGATTTTTCTAATAAGTATTGCAATTTCTCAGGTACTTTCTTTGCTTCGGTAATTCCTAAATTGGCCAAAACTCGATGGGTTTCTAAAATTTCTAAATTTTTTTCGATTAGTCTGCTAATTATGGAACTTCGAAGAATGTTCAATTTTGTAGAATTAATAATTGAATGTTCAGAAACGTCAGACGTTAATTTTCTGAATTTAGAAATTTTGTTCAAAATATTGAAGTATTAAAAATTTTATTAGAAATTTTAGAAATTCATCGATTCAAAGATTTCAAGAATTCAAGTTTGAAGATTTCATTGTTTGACCTGGAAATTCAAATTAGAAATAAAGTTATTTGAAAATCATTGTCGTATTTTTCAGTATTTGAAAGTCCGGATTTGAATAATTTCTCAAGTTTTACCATACATCAAATCCGAAATTTTGATACATCAATGTGAAATCCAGAAAATAGAGGTTGAAAACATTCAAGTAATGATTTCATGTATGCAAAGTAAAGTTCAGAAATATAAAAAAACCGTGGACCGTCATTTTTAATTTGCGAGGCCTTCAAGAACAATTAGTGAAACGTGAAGCAAAAACAGAAAGAGCACACCTTTGTGTACCTTCGACAAACTTTCCATGCGTGCCAGATTTTTGTGTGCTTTACTTTTTTTAACTTCTCAAAAGGAAAAAAAACCAGACGGCTAATTTTCCGATACTTTCGAATTCACAGCGTTAATTTCCATGAAAAATTAAGAAAATTTGAGAAGCTAAAGATGAACAAATTCTTGAATGATCAAATCACAGAAACATGTTTGAAATAGAAATGCCTGGAATGAAAAATCTTTTACAGTCTACCTTTTTTAGGGACATATGACTCTAAACTTATTTTCAAAAAAATTAGCATTCATAAATGCAATAAAGGCTGTTTACATAAAAAAAAATAATAATCAAATTATTTTGTGCAATGTGGGATATCTAGATCTGATTGAATGTATTATTTGTGAGAATAACAGAACTGGAGAATTTATTTATTTACACGTTGCGGAAAATTATACAATGTAAAACATGTATACCTTACGACATTTGAGTCTCGAAAAGGTGCCTTCAGCTTCACTTTACTCCTGATAAAAAGGTACCATTCCCTTTTCACACATCACGATTATTCGTACAAGGGATCGCTTGAAATCGAGAAAAAACACTCGGGGCACACACAAACGTCCTATTCCGTGGCAAGTTTGAACTTGACTGGTCACTTACGCGAGAATAGATGCGAGATTATGCTCTCTTCCAGACGGACCTCACGATTCAGGGCCATTCTAAATCGCCGACTCCTTTTTTCGCTGTTTTATCTCGCGGAACGACGAAACTTTCATGCTTCGAATTCGTGAAAAACATGATATCTTCTCCACTTTTTCTAACTTGCTCTACTCTGCACTACGTTCAATGATTTTGCTTAGATACTTGAGATACTTTTAACATTCGCAAAAACTTTGAAAAAATACAGAAGAATGACCTCGGGTGATTTTTGCTATAATATTTAAAATTTAAACATATATGTTTTCAAATTTCTGTATTAAAATTGTGAAAAAATCTATAGAAATTTTGTGAACTTAGATGACGTAAAAGAACTTTTGTTTTCCAGATTCTGTAAATCAGGTGAAATATCTTATTAGTCTACCAAAATTTGGAAAACCTATACATTTTAACGGTTAATCTTTCTAAGTTTTAACTTAAATACAGAAATTATACAACCAAGCTCCCAAATTAAACTGATTCAAAACTTGTCTTACACTTTGATAACAAATTTTCATGAACTAGAAATTTCTTCTTATTTTGAAATTTAATAACTGATAAGCACTTGAATTTCCTTTTCTTTTAAATTTTCTTTTTTTCTACACTGCATTTTATGATTTTCCCTACAATGAGAACTTGTTTTGGTAAAAAACGAGAAGAATAGTAATGACTGACTCTAACGAAGTAACTAATATTCAATTTTCAACCTTACTTTGTTGAAGTTCAACTTGCGACTTCAACAAATTCATACTAACTTAAGCTTTCGAACGATTCTCAACTTTAAAAAATTATCCAAAAAATTTACTTTTTGAATTTGTAAACTTTTGTCATTTTATATTGCGTTTAATAATAACTTTTCCTACAATGACGAATTCCAGATTCCAATAACAGTTGCTGAAAACAAGTTTGTACTTACTCAACTATCGAATAATTCTCAACTTTAAAAACTCTCATCTTGTGAAAATACTTACAAATATCAATCATTTCAAAATTTAAATGTTTAGATAATAATAATAAATGGTCTCACCTTTAAGTATAACATGAAGACGAAACTTACATTTTCCATTTTTCAAGTTACTTTACTCTACATTGCAATAAATTCTTTTCTCCTACTAATAAAACTCATTTTTTCAAGAATTAATTAGTAAAATACAATTGAATCATTTTCGATAATTATCACAAACTACAATATTTCACCAAAACTGAAATCTTTGAAACTTGATAAGAAATGGATTAAAAATAAAGCAACATTGTAATTGTTTAGGAACAAAAAGGCACTAACTCACATTCGGAAAATTTTTCAGGAACGAGATCAAACTGCAACTTTTTGTTTTATGTTGAAATAGTTTTAAAATACTAAAGATTTATGAAATATTATATATATTATACTGTAATTTCTAAATCTGAAAAAGTAAAACTCTGCTGTTTGAAAGTGAAAAACATTTCAATGCCCAAAAAAGTCAGTATCCACTGCCAAATCTGTTAAATTTTACGAATTAATAATATTTCATTCTATACAATAAATTATAACTTTTTTTTTTCTTTAAAGAATTACCACTTTCGTTGCATGATCAGTTGAAAAATGACAGTTGTACATTAGGTTTGTGAATTTATAAAATGCTGTGTTCTAACTCTTCTTGAAATTTTTCAGCATAGATATTTATTATAAAAATAATTTGCAGCAATTTTTTTAGAATTTAACAAATAAGTATTTTTGTGTGCATATGATACCAGAAACACGCGATTCTCTTTATAAATTCATGTTAATTTTAAACAATTTTCTTCAAAAATCTATATTGTAGAAACTATAAAGTTTGTAGTACACATTACACGTAAGATAAAAATCTAATCCTCAGTATTTCGGAAAAGTCTATATAAAATTGCGCAAGTGCTAAAACTACTTTAATCAGTCAAACCAAAATTTTTTGACTGATGAAACAGTAAAAATTGAAGTGTTGGTTCTGTAAGCATTCAAAAATTGTTCAAACAGTAAAAACAGCTATTTGCTCAGTAGCATGGACAATTAAAACAGTTATTCACCGAAACACAGTTTCAAAAAGTGGAGTTTCAACTGTTTGGATCTAAAGAATACTGATCTTATCAAAGCGATCTTCATGATTCCAAATTTCCAGAATCATGGTATTCGGGATTCATAAGTAATATAATACATTAGAAAGTACACAAAAATATAGCAAAAAAAACAGAGTACTATACAGATCTGAGTACCAGCAAAACTGTATGACTTTTTTTTTGAAATCAGGATTAGTATGAATTACAATACTCATAGGCATTTTTTGCAGTATATTCTTAAATTACAAACACTCAATTTTTAAGGTCCTTACTCACTCGGTTTGAATGGGTAAAAAAACTACTAATCAATGGTAGAATTTCACTAATTGAAAAAGTGAAAAGAGAGCAAGTAAAGTTTTAGTAAAAATCTACTAATTGAATTAGTGATATAGCTTAGTAATGAATTAAGTAATATTTGACTAAATAAATAAGTGAATAACTGTCTTTAAACTTTAGTTGAAATCCACTACTACAGTAAGTAGGTTTTGAGTAGTTTTTTTCGTGCATTGTTACTAAAAAATAAGTACCCATTGTTTAACTAATGAAGAAGTCAATTTTTACTTATACTTCAGTAAATAGTGACTGTTCATAATAATAAATATTTACCACTGCAATTATTGATAATCTAAATAACAATTAAATGGCTACTAATGCATTATTGTTCCATAGTAAAAAATCAAACAATAATAATAGACATATTAAAACATTTGTTAAAATATCTATTCCATAAAACATCAAGCTTTTATAAATGTTTGTCACATGAAATTCTTTTACAACTAAGTACATGCAATATTTAATTGAGTAGAATTCAACTATTTTTTTTAATTCAACTTGTGGAATTATACTAATGCTACTAATTTATGAGTAGATCTCTGACTATCTCTGACCTACTAATTCGAACTGAGAGAGCATCTTATTCAGATGCTGTATAAGTTTAAGCTAAAACGTACAGCTACATCCACTATACTGCGTGCCAATGACTACAATACGAATATTTTGAACAATCCAATACTGTATAGTAAAATTCACAATATTTCATCTCAATCTCTCATTACTATATATATTCTTGTAAAAGGTACTAGGTTTTTCTGTCAGTGAGATATCGTTGAACGAGGAATCACAAAAAGGAATCCGGCTTTGAAGTCCTATGATTCCTGCATAGAAAAGTAATTGACTTGAAAGAGCGCGATGATCAATGAAGTGGGAAGCGAGAATGAAGCCACTGCGATGATTGTGCGAAGAATAAAGTGCACATCCATAAGTAAGTGTTGATATTGGAGCGCTTGCACAGTGGCTATAACGGCGTGGAAGGGTGGAATCGGGCTACGGGGTGGTGGAAAACAACCCCTTATATTCAGGGCGGCGCCTAAATCCAAGGCTGATAGCCTATTTTGTTCCTCTGGCGTCCCACCATTGCTGTGACGCCGGAGTCGAGGACTATCAAGAGCCCCATCCTGCACAGCCCCCACAGGCGCAGCAGCAGCCACTCTTGTCCCTTTCGTGTTTCCATTTCACCGACACTGTTTGCCCTCCTTTACAATTCCTTCCTTGCTGCCAACTCGTTTTCCCCGATCCTCAAGGTTATTTTCATCTTATCACTTTTCATTAGGTGCCCTCGTAGGGTGACTCGGGCTGTTTTTGGAAATGGCCATTTCCCCGAGTAAGTGACACTGTAGCCAAATGGGCTGTCCATACAAGTTTTGGCGAATCGACGCGAGATTCGCCCTTGTGGAAAAATAAAAAACAATGTCAGTCGTTTTGGGGCTGAGGAAGTGAAATTGGAGTTTTGATGTTTGGAGATATGAATTGGTTTTTTTTTGACGAAGGGACTTTTTTTGAGAGTGTAAGGTTTTTTAGAGCATCTTCATTGAAGTTGGTTTAGTGTAGGGAATTTTCGGGATATTGAAAGGAAAGTTGGTTTTCTTTATTGGCATCATTTTTGTTTATAATTCAGTAATTAGGTTGGAAATTTTCCGATTTTTTAAAATTTTGTAGGTATATTGTAGGACGAGTTTTATTGTGACGGACAAAAATATTGAACTTTATTGTTTGAAAGTTTTCTTGCAATCGTTATTATTATAAAACAATGGGAAAATATTGAACCTAAAAAACATTTTTTTTCTTTTCTTTTTCAAGTTAACTACAAAACATTCAGTTTTTATCTCTATTCGCCAAAATATATTGTGGTCCACCTAGTAATTTGTGTTTTTATAAAGTTTTTATAAAACTCCTTATAAAATTTGGGTATTTTTTATAAAATTTCGCTTTTTCAAAGACATTTTATAAAAAGAGCAATGTTTTATAAAAGTTATATTAGTTTTTATAAAGTCACTTTATACAATCTTCATAAAAATGCAGTCGTTTCATAAAGATTGTATAAAGTTGTTTTAAAGTGACTTAATAAAAATCAATAAAAACTTCATAAAACATTGCTTTTTTTATAAAATGGCTTTATAAAAAAAGCGGAAGTTTGTAAAAAATACCCAAATTTGATAAGGAACTTTATACAAACTTTTTCAAAAACTCAAATTACTAGGGTTCCGAATTCATGTTATTATGTTTTCGAAAAAAACATTTCTCAACTCAAAAGTTTTCATACCACGCAGATTTTTATTATTTTTTTTATGAAAAAGTTTTTATTCATTGATAATGCATTATTTAAACATTTTTTTAAATGTGTAATTTGGACTACACAAACAGTTTATGTTTCTATGTCTTGAGTAATATTATCAGCATATCTACCGTAGCGTAAATTAAAGAAATATACATAATTTCAAATTCATCACATCATTATTGTCTAAGAAGAGAATCAGGTTATTGTAATTTATAATAAAACAGTGTTTATAGTTTTTTGAATTTTTCGTACTTACGAATAATACGTATACAAAAATCTTTCCGTCAAAAAACTCATGAAAAAACTGACGCAATGTGACAACTTTTGATTTTAAAATTTTTTGTTTCTTTGCGATGATCAAAGAAATTTTGAAGACTTTTTGATGTGTTGAGTTTTTTCTTCTTTTTAAGTAGATCTTTATTGACAAATTTGAATGAAAACTTCCATGCTTAAACCATTTCATCATTGAAATTTTCATTGTGGTACCAATTTTTCTTCGAAAGTTAATCTTTGCTGATAACCCATGCATTATGAGAGAACAATTTTTTTTAAATCAGAGAATTTCAAGAAAGAAAAAAAACATAAAAATAAGTAAAAAATTTGAACTTTGACTTCAAAAAATCACAATTCTCGAAAATTTTGGTTTGGAGATCACTACTTAATTTTGTTTATTTTATTAACGGGCTATGAAAAACTGGAAAGAGAAAATTAATACAGTTTCGAAATTTCTAAGTTCAAAGTGGTTCGATTTTTTTACGATAATCGAATAAAATAATACATTAATTTACTGAACGTGAAAACTTTCCTCCTTCAGAATGAAATCCATATTATTGATAAACTCTAACAACAATCATTATGATCGAACTATTTTTGGTAAAATAATAGAGTTTCATAAAAATAAACTAATAGAAATAATTATGAAAATGGCACTTCGTCTTTGAAAATTGTCATCAGCTCATAGAAATTATTACTGAATGTTGTTCATTTAACTATCTTGTTTGAAAAAAAAAAAAAAAAAAAAAAAAAAAAAAAACAAGAAAAAACTGATGTTATCTCAAAATTTTTAGTTGAAAATTTGTTGGTTTCCTGTGAGAATTACGATTAAGAGAAAATATTTTCTAAAAAGTAAAGTTGGGATTATTTCTGTTGAGATGAATATCTATCTACAAAATAAATAAAAATTGTAACAACCTTTAAAGTTTTTGCCAAGTTATTAAATTATTTATAAAAGTTAGCAAATGGTGATTAAGGAAAATTTAACTAGTCGATGTTTCGAAAAATACGCCAAAACAACTGAAATTCGAGCGAAAAGAAAAAATACGTTTCTTATCGATTTCGATAGAAATGCTATAAAAAAAATGCCTATGCAAACAAAATCACATCCTGAATCACATATATGGACTATTTTAAATGAAACGACTCTGTAACAATCGATTCAATGTCACAAAACCTTAATTCAACAAGGTTTTATTACTACAAATTGATATATAAAAAGTTAAACATCGAACTTTTCACTTCAATTCAATTGAATTGACCAGCTTGTTCTTCTTGAAACTACAGCTAATTCTTCTCAAAAATAAAATATCCATTTCTACTATACCTATACATATACTCCATGGAGTGTGACTTACATATGTGCTGCAGCACATGAGTCTAAAATCCAATGCATTCATTTAGATTCACGAAAACTTGACAGAGGTATTAAACAATCCATTCTCCTGAGAAGTACAAACATGCACCAACTCCAGAATCCCACTTCAACCAAGTATACTTCACCAAGTATGCAAACACTGGTACATCACTCGAATCACATTCATAAAACTCTAAACCTCAAACAGAACCGTACTCGGCTCTTCATAGTCTTTCACAAAGGTCAATATTTCCTCATTCATAGTCAAGTCCACTACTCCCAATAACTTCAAAGAATTCTCAATGACCCGACCATAAGGTTGACCCCATCAAATCTCACTTTCCTCAATACCCCTAACCAGGCGCATATGCAGAGGGGGGTTTTGGGGGTTCAAACCCCTCCCCAAATTCTGATGAAATCAACCAATATTTCATGTAAAACTGAAAAAAGTTACATCGATAAACAATAAAGATATAAGTTACAAAAAAAATGCATGAAAAGTTAGCAGTATATATAAAAAAAAGGAAAAATTATAAAAACATAGGATAACGTAGAAAATATGAATCAGAAAAATTGTTGCAACCCAGTGAATAATAAAGAAATATGAATATTTGCAAAAATGCTAAAAAGTTGCAAAACTTGAAATGTTGGATCATCAAATTCTAGAAATCGCCATGAAATCCATAGAAAATATTGAAAATCTTTCGATTCATCCAAACAGTAAAAGAATAATGAAATTAATTGAATTGTATACTATAAATCTAGAAAAATTCTAGAAAACGCAACGTAATCTTTTAAATATTCCAAATATGCTATAATATGTAATGAAAGATTTGGAGAATTTAAATTGATTTTACAGACGACAATTTCTTTTATGAATATAGTTAATACCTTTACTCCATATTTTTTTAGTATTTCTACAATTAAAAGTATGCATCTTTTAATCTTTGTCTGTATAAATTGTATGAATTGGATAGGATTTATTTTTTTTGTTTTCTATATAAATTTCGATTCTATAAAATACGAAAAAAGGAAAACGATATTAAAGATTAATAATCTATATGAATGTAATTTTATTATTCATTCTTGAAACTATTGAGAGTAAATCGAAATTCGCATTTGAAAGCATCGAATTTTTAAAACTCTGTAGCAATCCACAAAAATATAAAAAATCTATAAAAATACTTAAAAATCCTCCAGAGTTTCGAATATTATACTAGAAAAATGTAAAAATAAGTTTACTAGTTACCAGCTAACTAGTTTACTAGCTTACTTGTTTACTAGTTTACTAGCTCACTAGTTTACTAATTTACTAGTGAACTAGCTTACTTTTTTACTAGCTGACCAGTTCGCAAGTTTGCTAGTTTACTTGGTAACCAGTTTAATAGTTTACTAATTTACTTGTTAACGAGTTCACTACATCACTAGCTTACTAGATTACTAGTTTACTACCTTTTTTATTTAACTAGCTTACTAGTTTACCAGTTTACTATTAAAAATTAGACAAGTTTACTAGTTTACTGATTAACAAGTTTGTTAATTTACTGTTTTACTTTTTTACTATTTTATAATTCTACAATTTCAGTTGTTCAAAGTTTAAAATGTTACTTGATACTAGTTTAGTACTTTACTAGCTTTTGCTAGTTTGCTAGTTTACTTTTTTAATAGCTTACCAGCTTAATGCTTTACTAGCTTCCAAGTTTACTAAAAATCTTTCAATACATAAAAAATATGTAGATGTAATTTTCTTAGAAGTTTATGAAACTTACTGTCCTGAAGCATATTATTATTATTACAATACTCTAATTATGAATAATTTTAGAATTTATTCTAGAAATTTATATAGAAAACAAAAAAAATAAATCCTATCCAATTCATACAATTTATACAGACAAAGATTAAAAGATGCATACTTTTAATTGTAGAAATACTAAAAAAATATGGAGTAAAGGTATTAACTATATTCATAAAAGAAATTGTCGTCTGTAAAATCAATTTAAATTCTCCAAATCTTTCATTACATATTATAGCATCAATCCCTATAAATTTATTGAGTGAACCATGGAAATATTAGAAATATATAAAAATACCAGAAAATGCTACAAAATTTGATGAATAATATACCATACGACACAAAAATAATATAAATTTATGATGTACCTTTTATCTGTGTGGTTAGAATTAGCTTAAAAATTAATTCAAATATATATAAATTTTTTAGAAGTTTGATTCCTCAAGCATCAAATTTTAGAAAGCTCTATAGAAACCCATATAACTTGATATAAGATAACTCTTAAAGTGGTATGAATACAAAAAGTATAAGTAAAAAAGTTAAATCCTCAATTACTACTTAAAAATCATAAAAATCAAATTCCATTATTTATGAACATGAAAAATGTACAACTTTGGATGCAATAAATCGTATAACTTTTAAATTCCAAAATGTCAAACTTTTCAAAATCTCGAAGGAGAAAAATTGTTCAGAAAAACCTCTCCCGAAAATTTTTTCTGCCTACGCCCCTGCCCCTAACACTCGTAGAATGATCATAAAAACAGTCCTTGATGAACAGAAGATAGCCAAATCGTCGGCGTTGATACAGCCGAGTGAGCAAAGTACTTTGCTAGAAAAAAAAAAGAAATAGGAGCAAAGGTAAAAAAAAGAAAAAATAAATAAAAGCCAGGCAGCGCGACATCACGGGCCATGATCGATAGGCCCAGAGGCACTGTCGGAGTAGAGAAGTAGTTACTTCTAACGCCACATATGCGGGGGATCAGTCGAAAGGACGCACTAAATGGAACATTAAAAGGGTAAAACGAAATCCCAGCAGAGATATTGCGGCAATGGACGAAGGGAGAAACGAAGGGACGACAGAATGATGGGCCGATGAGCCTGTGCGCTGGACGTGGTCTTGCTTCGTTGAGCCCACATGTCTAAACAAGCTACCATCTCCCGCCCAAATGCTATCTGCCCCCGTCATATATAACACGGGCACCCCAATAGGGCCATGGCCAACCGCGAAATGGCACCCCACGAAAATATAACAATCGGAAACCACATAATTTACCCCAACCTCGGCTCGAAGTGCCGATGTTTGTCGTCGATTAAGACCTATGTAAGCGAGCGGAAGATTAACTGTGATTGAAAGCCTCCAGAGTTGAGAGGACTTTATTATCCGGGGTGCAAAAGCGTGGATCGACTCCGTTATTACGGGCTTTCTCGTGTCCGTGGTGGTGGCTTTATTTGAATTTACCCCGAGACTAGAGTACCCGGGGTATACGTCATTTGTAGAAGACGACCTTTGGGATGAGGGACATTGAGTCATTCTCGTACCGGCTCAAGCGTGGAACTGATTCCTGGTGAACTTGAGCCTCTAATGTGACTCTCGAGGGAAGGAAAAGTTTTTTGTTTTCCATTTTTTTTCCTGATTGGGTGCTTGATAGGAAAGAGGTTGGGAAAAATGCGACGATATCAATGGAAAGAACTCTTTGGACATCATTTAGTGAAATATGGGCGTTGGATGTGACAACCCAAGTTTTTGTTATGAAAATTTCATATTAGGTTCAGGGAAGGAGCCAAAAATTGGGAAATATCAGTTATAAAGTCTTGATTTCTTTTGCTCCTAACTACCGTACGAATCTGAATCAGAACAACAAAAACTCCGTTAATTGATAGTATTTTGAAAGTTCAGTCGAGAATTCAAGATCTTAGATTTGTTTTTGAAACAACTGTACAATTCTGAGTGTCTGAAAAACGAGATGAGCATATTTCAATAATTATTAACTAATTGTACGAAATTTCGAAATAGTATATTTCGTATCAAGAAGCAGAAACGAGCGTTTTTACGAGTGCGAAGTTTTGCGAGCGAGCGTAGCGAGTGAGCAAATCACACGAATAAAACGCGAGTTTTGATGCTCCTTGACACGAGAGATATTTTTCACGCTCGCAGCAAGGAAATTACTTAGTCTTTTGTTTACTGTTGTGTCGTGAAAAGACGAGTTTCTCTGCCGCTCGACCTTCAAGCGGCATAGAAAACGGCGAGAAGGCGCGCGGCGAGAACGAGTTTTTCACGGGACAATAGTAAACACAAGAATAAGTGATTTCCGTGCTGCGAGCGTGAAAAAGGATGTTTTCATAGACAGTCTAGGGAAGAGGAAAAACATAATTTTCATGTTATATTATGATGGTAAGGACACTGAATTAATTAATGAAATACATAACTACGCGTGACAGAGACATTTAACACTGTAAACTAAAAAAAAGGATTAGACCAAATATAATATGGTAACTATTAATAAATCGCATACTTGGATATGTCGAAATAAATGTTCAGTTGAATCAAACTAACGATAAATTCATATAAACTATCTAATAAAGTTCAAGCAAACTTCTGTATATGAAGTTACTATATGCGCATTTGCTATGAATATCAACGAAGTAATCGCCATCGAGTAAATATCATATTTATATGAACTCTTTGAAAAATTATGGACAAAACTTGATATATTAATAGTTACCTTAATTGCTATTTGCAAGAAAATTTCAAGTAACTTGGCTCAAGTTCAAAGTTGGTTGTTAGAAACTAAGATCGACCTAGGTTTTTTTACTTTAAAAAAGGATTGACGTGTGTGTTGCGTGTACATAATCCTAAGTGAATGTTTTTTTCCTATTTCTCGGAATTCGTCCCCAATTCTGTCAGAAACATAATTTTTTTCCGTCTTATCCGAGGCGCGCGCGCGTGGGTACCCGGTGATCATCCATCTACGTACAGGCGATAGTTACCGCCGCTTGACTTTTTTGTTTCAGGTACGTGCGATTTTCATGGCAACAATACCTCATCCTATCGTGAGTTTATTTCGTTAAAACTGAAAAAAAGTCACTACCTCTAGTTTGACTTTTTTTGATTTAAGAAATGCCGGATCTCAACAGTGATCATTTTTACCAATGATAATTTGAAGTTTCATAGATCTGATGTACATTTAAATTTTTCAAAAAAGAAAAAAAATGACTCTCACATAGATTCCTATCACCTTCAGTATTTTTTAGTACTTACATAATTAGAAATAATAGACTGATCTCATAAATATCAGTCCAAAATTTGTCCTATGATTGTCCCTTCAGCAACTTCATAAAAAAAATCGTCAGGAAAAAGGTAAAAAAATATCTTCAAAAATCCTGAAATTGCAATATTCCATTTTTATTCAACTGTTACACTTTCATTTAGAATCTCATAATCTTGTTCTTTCCTTAAAAACATACGATTTCTTAGAAAAACGTCGCAGTGAAAAAATATATTTAAATAGATTTTAATATCGTCGCACATTATCTCGTATTATGTACTCAAAACTTCTTTCTTTTTCAAATTTCGTCAATGATGAATAAACAAAATAGAAACAAACTTCGCAAAATTTACAAATATTTACTCTATAATCAATATAAATTTAAAGCTGACTCTAGATCGTATTTTACAAACAATATTAGTGACTTTCGTCATTCTATGTTGGCGTATCCAAAAACGATATTAAAGGCCCTGAGTTTCAGGGATTTTTTTCACTATTCGCTAGACGCTCAATTGTCTGAAAAAGTGCCTGCAACATAAAGAAATGTTCGATGGCGCGGCATCAATATGACTTAGATCTTCGTTTTCCGTCAATTTCTCCAAAGCCTGGGCATACATTCGGTCAAACAACACTAGAATGTAAAAAAAAATTAATCATAAAAAAATATCTCACAATATTTTTCCTTTTTCTCTAAAGATTGCAACAACTTTGTTTTAAATTTTTCTTTACTTACACATATTGATGTTGCTACTTCCAACTTCCGTAAGTACTAAAAACAAAATGTCCCTGTAGATTGAAAAAGGCATTTGAAAATTCGCTTGGTTCCTACTGCGTTCAAGAGCAACGCGTTTTATTGGTTCCACTAAGTCGTTGTGTCTCACATTCGTTACCACAGATTGCATTAATCTATACCCAAAAAGAAATTACATAGTTCAGAAACACAGTTCTTGAATGTGCATGAAATTCCAAACGTTTAAAATTAAACGAAAAACGCAAAAAATACGTGTATTCCAGAAAAAAATTTCCTGATGCTTTCATAGACTTTTTTGTCCAATCAATAAACTTTATGCTCACCAACTAAATATTTTACACGATTCTCCACGTGACGAGAAATCGAAAATTCATTGAACTATTCGTTTCGTTTAGTTTTAAACGTTTGGAACTTCAGCTACATGTTCTTGAAATTCTGATATCTTTATTTTTTAAAAACTCACGTCCTGTCTTCGTTGTTGCTCAGCCTCCACTGCAAGTACATAGGCAACCTGTCCAAATGTAACCTTTCGTTGTCCCACATCGTCCTGACACCCACGGATCCAAAATTTGTCTTGTCCTTACTCAGCCAAAGTTCCGGCAAGTGACTGCTGAGATTGATTCTCTCGAAGAACCACATCAGGTTCCAATAAACAATGGGATGTTCTTGGATGAATTTGTACTTGGTCAGACAAGTGTCGCCTTCTTGGCCCAAGACATTCTCCAATTCTTTAAGGAGTACCAGTGGGTTGAGGTATGGAACCGTGATCGACTCTGGGAGTTCTTTCGGTTTTTGCGCTATTTCCACGAGTGCGCCGAGCAAGGGGTCGTTGCTATTAGTATTTTGTTCGCATCTGAATCAGCAATGATTTCGAATTAGATGAGAAGTTTATCAATAGGTGCTTGACAGAGAATTAAATATGGCCAACCTCTGATGTCAGATCTGATGTTGGATATTTCGTCAGATTTGTGGCCAATGTTTGAGGTTAGTAGAAACGGGTCTGAATCAATTTTTAACAAGGACTTCTTAGAGTTCAAGAACGAAAGATTCTTGGCCAGGAGTGTAGGTGGAACAAAATTTCAGGTGGGGTTTTTAGAAAAAATTTTCTTTGAGATTGTATAATTTTTAATCTTGGACGATTTGGTTACGGGAGTGAAATTTTTCGATTTTAGGGATTTTAGAGTTGTACAAATTTTGGAGTTCAAAGTTGCACTTTTTCAAGATACATATTTTATGTATTGCAATCCGATTTTTAAGTCAGTGAGGTTTAGGTTTTTTTTTGTCTACTGCTATTAGTACATTTCGTTTATCTTGAGTGTTTGTACAACTTGAGGGATTTTTCGATATTATTAAGAAATTTTAAATAATTTTTTATAACTCGATACTCTAAGAAATAATATTCTAGAAAATTTTTAATATTGAAAATCCTATGATATTTTCCCTGGGTCGAATTAAAGTGAAATGAAATTGGTATCGATCTCCCAGTCAAATTGTTTATTTCAATTAAGTGTCGACGTTTCGATCTCCATGTGTGGGATCCTTTTCAAGACTTATGATCAACGAACAATTTACTCTTCATCGATGTCGTCGAAATTTTTATGAGATTTTGACGACATCAATGAAGAGTAAATTGTTCGTTGATCATTAGTCTTGAAAAGGATCCCACACATGGGGATCGGAACGTCGACACTTAATTGAATACCAATTTTATTTCAATTTTTAATATTTTTATAGTTCATTTAGAAAATCATCTTTAAGCAAATTTGAAGCATTTCATAGATTTATAGAATTATCTTATTTTATGCTATTCATGAAATTTTTTAGTATTTCCTAATATTTTCATAGATGTTTCGTGTTTCTATGGATTGCTCTATAGATTTCTAGAATTTGATGCTATAGTGTTCGAAATTTCAAAGATTTTGAGTGTTTAGATTGATTTTTCAAAAACAGTATCTTTTATACACGTTTTCAATACTTTTGGTTCTTTTTTTGCATTCTTCTAGTAATCATACGATTTAAAAAATTTTCTACTTTAGAATTCAAAGATTTATAAATTTTCGAGAAAACAATATCTGCATTGTAGTTTCCGAGTATTAATAGATCTCTTGTATTTGTCGCATTTTTTCGGCATGCATGAAACTGAAGAATTTCTAGTATTTTTATAGGTTTCTCGTATTATTGAAGATTGCTACATAGATTTAAATAGTTCAATGCTCTAGAATGAATATTGATAAATTTTCAATATTTTTTTACATTCATTGAAAAAACGCATGAACATCAATTTTGGTATTTCATAGATTTCTCAAGAATTTTCTAATATTTCTATGTGTTTCTATAGATTTACAGAATGCCATGCGCTATGATTCAAAGTTTTATAAATTCTAAAATTTCATAAATTCTTAAGGAAACAATGTACATAATTTTTTAGTATTAACCGATTTGTAGCATTTCTCACCTTTTTTTGTGTGTTTGTGAAATTTTGAAGGATTTTCTGGTACTTTTAAATATATTTCTAAAATTCAATGCTTCATAATTCAAATTTCAATAGATTTATAATATTTTCGTAGATTTTTAGTAACGTTGCATTTGCACGGATTTTTCTTACTTTATATATTTCTTTTATTTTCATATTTTTTTAATATTGATGATATTTTGTAGAATTCTTCCAGTATTTTTATAAATTTCTAGTTTCTATAGATCGCTGTTCTTAAGAATTTGATGATGCTCTAGAATTCGAAGTTTTATATGGATCTTAAGTTTTTGTTTATATTTATGAGAAAAGATTTGATTTATACAATTCTATTACTTGTAATATTTCTCAAAGTTTGCATGATTCTAAAGATTTACTGGATTTTTTTGGATTTCTTGGTAGATTCCTAGAATTCGATGCTTCAGGGTTCAAAGTTTTTCAGATCTTTAGCATTTTCCTAGATTCTCATTTTTCTCCAGTTCATCATGTTAAAATAATTTTTAAAATTTTCATTTTCTACCCTATCCCAGCCAAACATTTATAATTAGAATTTTGTTTAAGGAAACATTCTTCTGAATCCAAGATTATTGTTGTTTTTTAATGAGTAGAATTAAGAATTATTAATTTTGTTCAGCTTTGGGAACTTACATAAAACTACTTATAATGTTCTCTAGATATCAGTCGGTACATTTCAACTGATTTTCTTCATTTATCGTTATTATTTTTATCATTTCATTTTTATCGTCATCATTCTTACGTTGATACAAATTTTTCTATGATTTTTTTTTTATTATTTCCTATTCATTTTTAACACTTTTTTTATTTTTAAATTAAATGGTAATTAATATTATTTAACTTTCGAAAATAATCTGAACCCCTAAACACCCCCCCCCCCCTTGCCTATGCTGCTGTTCACGTCTCGTAAAAACCATAAAATGAAACTTGCCTGTAATCCAATATGGTGATCGTCAACAACGGGACGGTCGCTTTATCACAAAAATGGCACACCGAGTTCAAGTTCGAGTCCTCGGGTTGCCAGCCGGACATTATTTCTTCGTCGTACAAAATGGCCGAGCAATTGTGGCACCTACTCGAACTCGAAAGTACGAATTCAACGGCCGGACGTTCCTCACTTTCCTTCGTCACTTTTGGGTACAAAACCTCCGTCATTTCGTACAAAACTTCGAAATCGAAATTGACTTCACCTGGAAGACGGTTAAAAAAAGTGTTGTTTTAAAATTGAAAATTTCAATACACTTTTGAACCTGGAAGATTGCACATCCACAATGTGAAATAATAAATTTTGTTCACGATTGTATGTAGACTTGGTTTTCAGGAAGTCATTTGATTTTTCATAAACGATTTTTTCGTGGGCACTAACCTGTTATTGCTGCGATATCGTTTCGATCTTGTTGAGATCCATCGGTCAAAGATTCCAGCGACTCCTGAGACGCGCCATATCCTAACCTTTGTTCGCGCTCTTTGTTTTTAACGGGCGTGCTCGTCGCTGAAATCGCCTCTTTTATCTCATCGAACTTTTTCGCGACCGTCGTCGCGGCCGATTTCAAACTATTTAAACCACCCAGAATAATTTCGTTCGACTTTTTACTGGTCAAACTTGAAGCGCTGCAAAATTTTCGAAAATGTTGTGCTGTTATTACAAACATCGCCTTGCCTTATTCTTTATATTGTAAATTTTTGAGTATAAAATTTTTTTTAGAATTCTGTTGAAAAGTTGTGCAACGTAAATTAAACTTAGAGAATAATTTTATCAATAGAATAAATGAAGATATGGAGTTATTGAATTTATTAGGAATTGGCACATTTTTTTATGTAAATTACAAAAATGACGTAAATTGAAAGAATAATTTTTTCGAAGAAAATGATTTTATAATTTAAAAACATTTGATACGTGAAATATAAAAATATAATCAATAAATCGTTGAAAAAGTTGATGATGAATTATCAAAGAAATTTTAAGAAAGTATAAATAACTACAAGACGTGATTTAATAATTATTTTATGTATTGAAACAATTTTTAAACTTGATAAAAAGAGCTATAATATATTGATACGTGAATTCAAATTAAAGATTTTTTTCCATTTTTCAAGTTTCAAATTTTTAACAATACTAAAATTTTATATGAAATCTTCATTCTTTTAAATTATGATAAAAAAATACATTATTTTATTCCTACGAATAAAACTTGCACTCCAATACTGTGGAAAAAAGAATTATTTAAAAATTATTGAAATAATGTTTTAATAAAAATATAATCCTATTACAAATTCATTATTATTTATGACTATATTTTTATTTATTTAATTTTGAATTCATTATTATCAATTATAATTGTCTACTTTTCCTATTGAGTAAATGTGATAAAAAATTTTTAGTACAAATTTACTGTGATTAGTTACAATAAACGCAAGTAACAATACTCATTAAAAAAAGGTCAGTCACAATTTTATTAATTTGCAAAATAAAATTCGAAGAGTTATGAAAACGGCAAAAAAATATTTTATTTGTAAACTGCGAGAAAACAGTGCATTTCCGGTAGTTTTGATTTACAAATGCACGTTTTACTCGAAATTTACAAATAAAATATTGTATTGACAGTTTTGGAAATGCTTTTTCGTTTCGTCAAAAACAGCATCTCCCAAAACTGTCAATAAATAGCTATTACTGGCAGTTGGTAAGCAATTTTGTAAAATTTCATGCTTAGAACGAAGATGAAAATTTCACTATTATTATTACCATCGGGTTGCTTTTTTTCCTGAGTTTTATGAAATCTTCCAAGGATAACTTCCTTATATAATTTTGTTGGAAAGTTGCACGAAAAAATTTTACTGAAAGTTCTTGTATCTTAATGAGTGTATTTGAAATGAAAGATTTTTCTCTATTTTTTTTCGAGTTTCAAAAATTTTCAAGGTACATACTATACGAAATTGTCAAAAATCTACATCATTTCCAATTAATAATTTGCAAATATATTTTTTTTCTCACAAATTCGATTGTAAGCCATTTCAATGAAAAAAAAACTATAACAATATAAATAACGTATCCAAAAAATTGCGATTTTACTTATTGCTCAATAATAATTATTAACTTTTTCACTTGAAATAAATAAAATAATAAAAATCGCTATGCTTATCCACAATGATTAATAACAATAACACAATGCAATTAATAATTCTCATCAGCAAAAGATTAGTCACATTTTTAGTACTTTGCAAAAAAAAATTGAAAAACTAAAGAAAACTACAAAAAAATTAGAAAATAAAGCCATTAAGCGTAAATTTCGTAAAACTACATGCCTGGAACTAAAACGAAAATGAGCCAATAGATACGGAAATGATAATTAATGATATATGAAACAAATCTCATACAAACCTGATGTAACTGGAAAGACTGATTGAGTCGATCGATGGATTAGACGACAGCAAATTTTTATTTTTTATCAACGTCGATCCTCCAGTTAAATAGCCTCTACATGTGTGAACGTTATGGTTTGGGAAAGCAAACAAAAAACACAAAACATAAACAAATAGCACTTACATTACAAAATATAATTAGTCAATAAACTAATACAAAGAACACATGCAATCTTTCAAATTCTGGAATAGGCTTGTTTTTGGGCTGAAAAACTTATCATCATTTTCAAAAAAAGTTACTTCAAATCGAAGAATTTACTCTCTCAGATCAAATTAGTCAAATTTAACTATTTTATAGTAATTTTTTACTATTTGAATTAGTAGGAATACAGAAATAGTTAAAAATTACTAATTCAAATAGTGAAAGCAGCTTACTATTTGAAATAGTAAGAAATGACAAATCAATTAGTAGTTTTTCACCTGAATCATTATTCAAATATAACTTTTTCTTCAGTAAATGTTGTACGTGTAAGAGACAGAAATTAATAATCCAGTAGTTAATTTATATATATATTTTTTTTTGGTATCTAATGCGAAAAAAAATTGTGAGGATTTCTTTTTCTCTCGAGTTGATATCTACCTGACAAAATTTATTTCATGAAAAAAATAAAAAAAAGTTTTTTTTTGTATTTCAACATGTTCTGTAACCTCAAATTGTAAAACTATCAAAATATCAGATAGAAACAATATTTCAAAGTCCAAAATCAGCAATACCGCTTCGAATTATTTAATTCAAACGTTCAATTTTTTGGATTTCGTATATATTGCTGAAAAAAGATATCGATCGATCATATTTCATTGATCAACAAAAATATACATAGTCTGTGACAATTTATGCTGACGATCACCTTGAACCAAACAATTTTATCAATATGAAATGCCATATTTACCTTCTTTTCACCTGCGAGTTATCCTCTTCACTTATGAAAATTAACAGCAATTTAGCTTTTTTTCCGCGGATAATAAACAATAATGCATATCTCGGCTAAATGTAGTGCATCCACAAAGTCACTTAGAGTGTATATATAAAGTTATGTGCTGAACAGTGCCGATCGAACACGATTGAACAGTGCCGAAATATAACTCATCAAATAGTCAGAGACGACTATTAGATGAGTAAAAAAAAATTTTGACTAAGAAAATAGTAAAATAGCGTGACTATGAAATAGTGAAAATGCACGACTATTTTAAACTAGTGAAAAATTCAAGTATTTCGATGTCAAATTTTTACCAATTACATAGTCAAATCTACAAAAATGACTATTTTGTTAGTAACAGCACGTGTTACTATTTCAAATAAAAAAAATTTGACTAATTTGATCTGAGAGAGTACAACGAGGTAGATCGCAACTGTAACTTTTGTTTTGTTTCTTTCCAAGTTTGAAACAGGTTTAGAGTAATAAAAAATTTGACAATCATTTTGAATTTTCGAAAAAAAATCCTGCTCTCAATTTGCAAGAAATTCAAAAACCCAAAAAACAAGCCTATGGAATCAGAAGTCCAGAAAAAAGCATGAAAAAAAAAAGAAAAAGAAAATTCGTCAAAGTTGGCGTGAGATCACGAAGGCTGAAGAAAAGCTCGCCGCTGAAAGTGCTCACCCAAAGCTCAATTTCAAGCTCGACCCCAAACTGGATAAACTTGAGGCGACGCTGTCTTTGTTCTGCGACCACAAATGACTCGGTTGCTGCTGCTGCTGCTCCAGTCTTTCTTTGTCTCTCTCCTGCTGCTCCTGGGCGACCGTGTGCGGCGGCATTGTTTCGCTCCTTTGTAACTGGCCGACGACGCTCGCGCCCGTATCGTCCATTACCTGATGAAAAGTCGCGCTCCGCGGCAAGACATTGCTGCTGCTGCTGGAACACACGCCAAAGTCACTTGAGTTTTACGGTCGCTTGCAACAATATCACAAAGTAAGAGGGAACGTTACAGCGGAACAAAAAACAGGGTAGAAGAAAAAAAAAGTAGTGTGACCGATGAAAGGAAATGTTCGCAAAGTGTCGCCAAGAACCTGGAATATAAAAAAAACATCAAGACTGGCGTTTTTTCCGGATTTTTTAGAGTGAAATCGTCAAAGTTTGACGAGATTAGAAGAAATGAAGTCCCTGTAAATGAAAGTCTGCACACGAGCATTTACGCCTGTAAGTGCAAGAGAGAACTCTCTATTTTGCTCACTCATGCTCTATCCTTTACTTTCCTCTTTTTCCGAACAAAAAATGGCGGCGCTGTGACGTCATAGATACAATAATATGTTTTGGCAAACGTTAACAAATATATTAGCAGTATCAACGTATGTGAGTGTATGCAAAATAAATGCAAAATATTTCGAAATGCCATCTTGCTGTTACAATGAATGCAAGAGTAACAATCGAAAAGGAAAAATCTACATGGTTGTGTTTCCATCCGATGAACCATGGAGGCAAGTGTGGGTTGAAAATCTGGGAAAACAAAATTGGACCCCGGCAAAAAATTTATTAGTCTGCGAGGTGAATATCTGTTATTGTCTTTATAACTGAAAAATTTCGTAAAAATTGCTATTTCCTGTGAGCATTGAAACAACATTTTATTTGTTTTAGGTTAGATTTTGACTTCGAATCTCAAGGACGCAGAAAGGCAAAAAAAAGGTCCTAGACAGCAAACCGATGGCCATGCACACTATGATAATATAGTGTAATGATGTCTGTATTTTTCTAAATAAATAAAAATTGAAAAACATATATTGGAAGTTTTTTCATTGCATAATACCAATCCGCAGTCCTATTACATTTATAGTAACCGTTATAACATATATTTTTCAATTTTTTGTTATTAACGATATCAGGTTCATTTCTACAAGCAATAGGAAATTAGTAAAAAATTTGCGTGTAAAATTCAAAAATTTCTCCAGCAAGATAAATTTCTACTATTTGTACAAACTTCATACTCCCGCTTTTTTTTCATTAGTGCCGCCGTTTACTGTTCGCCAATGGCGGCGCCTGCCAGCACCAATCAAAAAGTTGCCACCTCGTGTCCAGACTTTCATTTACAGGGACTTTAAGAAGAAACTTTGATAAGCGTCATCTGATGGAAGCGTCACTGAACTGAATAACTTACACACGATAAGAAACAAAGTAGAAGAAAAAAAAAAAATTTTATGCATTGATACACCTGGAGTATCAAAAATATTATGACAGCCTTTTTTTGAGAAAAATCGTCAAAGTTTAACGTAATTAGAAGAAACTTTGGCGAACGCCATCTGGTGGTAGCGTCACTGAAATATACAACTTTGACACAACAAAAAGCATAGCAGAAGAAGAAAAAAAGTGTGATCATTGAGAGGAAATATTCGCAAAGTGTCGCCATGAACTTGGAGTATAAAAAAACATCAAGACCGGTATTTTTCCTGATTTTTTATAATGAAATTGTCTGTTTAAAGTCACTTGGAGAAATTTTGGTGAACGCCATCTGGTGGTAGCGCCACTGAACTAAACAACTTTTACACAATAAGAATCAGGTTAGATGTTAAAAGAATAAAAAATAGTGTGACCAGTGAAAGGAAATACTCATAGTGGTGGTGGAGTTACTGGTGGTGGAGTTGCTGAAATTCACAACTTTGACACAATAATAGAATTAAAAAAAGTGTGACTCGCGAAAGAAAATATAATAAGCCTGGAATATAAAAAATATCAAGACCAACATTTTTTCCTGATTTTTTAGAGTGAAGCCGTTAAAGTTTGACGTAATTCGGAAAAACTTTGATCAACGCCGTCTGGTGATAGCGTTACTGAACTACACAACTTTGACACAACAAAAAACGTAGAAGAAGAAAAAAATAGCGACTGGTGAAAAGAAATATTTATCAGCTCTTCAAATCTAAATCAGTGAGAATTTCTCTTACTTGTTCAGTGCATCACAAAACCACTAATTTATCAGTCTTTGACGCTGAAAAATCAGTGGACAGTACAACTTCACTGGCTCAATCAGTAAGTATCCTACTCATAGAATCAGTAACATGACCACTCATTCAAATAATGAATTATAAAATCACTGATTTTCCAGTGTTTAACACTGAATAATCAGCAAAAACCTGCAATCATACTGATTAAAAAAGTGGAATGACAAATTACAGATTGGACTTCGTCTAGAAATTGATAAGTACCAAAAAATGCAAATAAAAGACTTTGTAGTCACTGATTTTCACTAATTCGAAAGTGTAATCTCACTGTTTCGAACAACGCCCTTGAATATCACTGATGCAATCAATAGGATCGTTACTGATTCAAACAGTAGGATCTCACTGGTTGGAATAGTGGATTCAATATTAGATTTAATTCATTAAATCACAAAACTTTAAGCAAAGATTTTAAAGCGTGAAAAATGTTTATCGACAAAATTTTAACAATAAACTAAGTAATCCAGATACACAATTGACAATAGGTTCGATGGTAATTCTTATTATTTTTTTATGTAATAAAACATCTCTGATGAGGAAAAATAATTACAAAACGTTCAATCTCAGATTATTAGTAATGCAGTACTCAGAAATAAAAAATTTCGAATACCTTGAAACCGAGTACTTATAAAAAAATATAATAAGAATTTGTTGTAAATGTAGCACTGCATACAAAATAGAATAAAAAGAAAATTTGCAAACCTTTTAAACAATAATGGACCTCCAGGTCGGTTGTCATCGTCAATATTGTTGACGACAGTGAGCGTGCTTGTTGAGCAATTTGAGTCATTCTCCTCGCAAGGCGACACAATAGGTGTCTTATCGTCGTTCAATAACGCCCCTAAAGGATCGTTTTCCGTCACCAGAGTTCGTACGGGGCTTTTCAATGGCGTTTCCGCGCTTTGTTCGACGCTGCTCAAAAAAACACGATCGCTTTATTTTTATACAATGTACGAAACGCAATTCTCAAATGTCATTTGTATACCCACAATTTTATTCCATTCGAATCTAATACAGGTTTAGTGCTACAATTACAATAAGCTTATAACGGGAAAAAAACATTCTGGAATCGCACTTTTCAAAGAGGGAAAAAAAATTTTTCGGCCTATTGAGAGTTTAAGAAATAAGGTTCTTAAATGTTATGAATCTATATAATTTGAAGAATTAATTAAAATATGACTGATGTTATTTATGTAATGATAATATAATTAAATTATACTGTAATAAAAATATATTATCAATTTGTTTCAATTTTGAAGTGTATAAGAAATTGTACTTTGTTTTTTAGATTCTGGATTTCGTAAAATTGTGTGAACGGTCTCGAAAACTAAAAAAATCACAGTATGTTTCACGCTCTCAAATATTGAAGTTTATTTCAAAATTTCCAACTTCTATTTAATTATCTCAAATCCTGTTACTTTTACATGATAACTAAAAACTTTTTTACCTTGAATTATTATGAGGCAAACGGTCCAAAGCTTCCGGTTGGGAAAGGCTCAAAATCCCCGGATCTTTGACGATACTATTTTGACGGAGCAGTTGCAATTTCATTTCGCTTAAATCAAAAGCTGGCAAATCCGGCACGGAACTTCCTTTTAATGCTAAGAAAACCAATACAACCGATTGATACACATAAAAATCTCAGTAACAAAAAGAAAATAAATACCACGAAAATGAATTTTTTAGTATAAAACTGTATAGTATGAAGTGAAAAACACTAAGGCTGCTGAATGGGAACGTAGGCAGTAAAAATTTTTGGGAGGAATTTTTTGAAAAAATACATGTTTCTGAAGTTCCAAATGTTTAAAAATAAACAAAAACTAAAAAAATTGTTCCATCATCTACCATCATCAGAATGATATGTAATTAATAATACTTAACGAATATTTCAAAAGTTACTGGCTATTTCTCACTTTAATCTTGGGTGGAAATGTAAAATCAATTTTTTTTTGTTCATTTCCTAAACGTTTGGAACATTAGACGTAAAGAAATATATTTTCTTCGAGATTTCATAATGTTTTATCTTCGAAGATCTGGTTAGAGAAATACGATTTTTTAATTTTTCGAATCTCGGGATTTTCAAGTTGTACAATTTTTGAAGTCGACAGTCACGCTTTTCATATATACGTATAAAAAAAATGGAATTTGATTTTTCATTATTTTCTAATCACTAAAGGTTTCAATTTTTTTCCCTTTTACATTTAGTATTTTTTATATTCCTTCAGTATTTATACAACTTGAAAGATTTTCTAATATTGTTATGAATTTCATTACAGCTTTCCATAATTCGATGATCTAGGGATCAAAAATTCTAGATATTTGAATGTTGGTATAGATTTTAGAGAAAATAATACCTAAACAGATTTTCAGTGATTCATCGATTTCTAGAATTTTCGAATTTTATGTTGTTCATAAAATTTTGTATTATTTTCTAAATTTCTCAAATTTAATTCTACATTATTAAAAATTTCAAGAATTTTAAGTATTTTTATTAATTTTTCAGGAAACAGTATTTTTTACACAGATTCCTAGAATTCTTTATATTTTTTTTCTATGTATTTGTTTTTAGTATTTATGATAATTTTCTTGTTTTTTTTTTCTATTCAGAGTTCTTCATTTATATGCACAAGGATTCAATGTTTTATAGTTTTTTCAGAACGTTTTTTATATCTACATATTTTTTGAATATTTTCATAGATTTATAATATTTTTCGCATTTTTTCACTATTTATCTAATTTCGAAGGATTTTCTCGTGTTTTCGAAAATTTTATAGTATTTCGAATATTACTATATATATTCCCAAATTTCGATACTCTAGAATTCAAATTTCGAAAGATTTATTCGGCATTTCTATAGATTTCTGAGAATATCACATTTTTACAGATTTTCGTTATTTTATAACTTCTTACATTTTCTTTTTTTTTAGTATGTATAAGATTTTGTAGGGTTTTCTAAAGTTTTCATATATTTTTATATCAGGTTTAATACATTTCTTTCGAATTTGATGCTCTAGAATTCGAAGTATTACACATCTTAAATATTTGTCAAGATTTTTCATAAAACAATACTTGAATAGATTCTTCTTACTCTTGGTGTTTTTTCAGTGTTTGTATGATAAAGAAAATATTTTGATCATTGTATGGATTTCTATATAAATTTCTAGATATCGATGCTCCATTATTCAAAGTTTTTACGCATTTTCATAGATTAAATTTTTTTTTAATTTTTTACTATTAGGTTTGAATATTTTTTTATTTTCTGCGTTATCCTAGCCAACACATTTACAATTAGAATCGTGTTCAAGAAAAAATTCTCCTGAAGCCACAGAATTTTTATTTTTTAGTTAAACAAAATTTAGAATTTGTAACTTTGCTTAACTTTGAGAACTTGCATGAAACCATTTGTTATGTCATCTAGATTTCAATAAGTACGTTTTTGATAATTTTCACTTTTATAAATAATTTATCGTCTTATAATTTTTGTACCATTTTTTCTTCTTATATAGTCTTTGCCATTATTTTATTGCATTATTTTTTATCATTATTTCATCAATTTTTTTCGTCAAATAATAATGTATAGCCCGAATTTCGAAAGGGGTTTTAACCCCCAAAACCCCACGCTGCCTACGTCCCTGCTGTTGAATGAGTATTTGAAAAAGCTAGTCAGAAAGAAAAATTGTGAGCTTGTTTAAACAATGACGTATTAAATTATGTGGTGCATTATAAAAACGACCCTCGAGTACGTGAATTAGCAAACATTTAAAACGTCAGTAACATTTTACTAAATTATTGGCTATTTCATGACCAACAAAAGTAAAAGCAAGTTTAAAGTAGGTAAGCAAAATAATAGCTGAAGAATAAGTAACTTAGGAGTAACTCAAGAGTCAATTAACAATACAGTAATTTACATGATGATTCAACTTTTAAGTCAACAACTCTTTAACTTCAGTAAGTAAATCAGCTCATCATGAATCAGTAAATTGGCAACTAAGTAATTGAGTAGATTAATGAGTCATCACACAAATGAGTGTTTCGATGTGTCATTGAGTAAGTTAACGAACAAGTGAATTAATGAGAGTAAATAATAAATTAAATATTATTATAAATAAATATTGAATGACTAACGCGGGTTAAAACTATAAACTAAGTCATGAGGGAAAATTATTTGAATTCGAGTTATCTATTAACTTACAATTGCTACGCGTGGCTTCAGTGTCCTGAGAGTGAGTACTGTCCAAACTCGATCGCGAAAGGGCATGTCCCATACCCTGACTTTTGCTGTCTGAATTCAAAGTGTCGTTGTTCGTGTTGGACCTTTTTCTGGCCCATTTCATCCCAGCTTTTTTGAACAAAGCCACTCCAACAATCACATTTCGGAGTTTGTTCCACATGAGCTGACCAGAATTCGTCATTCCTGAAGGCCAAGTTGCTTCGAGAACAGCCTGATGTTTGCAGATGATGAATATTTTGTCAAAAAATTTTCTACTTATATATAATAATTTTTCTCATTTAAATTTCAACCAATCGTAGACAGAAAATTTTCCAGAACTCATGAGAACGAGTGAGTTTATTCGAAATCACACTTTTAGCATATGATTTTACAAACCTTGTTATAAAAACCATAAGTCAGAGCATTTGGCTGGACACCACTTCGTTTCATGTGGAACAGCAATTTAACAGCTAAAACTGGTTGACCATAAAGACCACACAATTGCATCATGACCCTGTAACACACCTGATAAACGTGCGATTATGGACATGGTTATGTGACATGTACAAGAAAATTTCTAGACAGGAAGAGGATTGTTAACATCATCTTCTTATCCAGGATTGTAATTTATCCGAATTCTGGGAGCAACGGATCCATCAATTTTTTGTTCATTCCAAAGATAAATAGTTAGGAACATTGTGAAGTGATGGATCTGTTTGCCCGAGAATGCAGATAAATGTTACCTTAAATAATTTTTTTTTATATATAATTACTTCTTCCATGGGGTCCAAGCGCAATTTTTGCAACTTGACCAACAAATCGTAGGCCTGGTGCAAAATCGAAGATGGTTGACTTGTGGTGATCAATAAATATGATGGTAAATGGAGAAACCATAAACTATAACACGTGCTTAACAAACATTTTCCCCAGTTGTTCGGGTTTGCTGCCTGAAACTGAAAAAAACTTTGTATAACGTACATTTATTATACGATTTAAGATCATTTACGTTAAAGAGACTTGAAAACTTTTTAATTCGTTCTTTTGAAAAGGAATTTGTCATAACATACTTGTTTTCGGGCTTTCCTTTGGGCAACTTTAATCTCGTGTTTTGTTCTTCGAGCCATTGGACTTCCAGGGACAATCGAAAAAGCATGTAAAGCTGGGTTTCTCAAATTGTGATTTTTTTGGGGTTTCAAAAGATTTGGGTCTAAACGAAAAAATTTGTAGGTTACGGGAGGTTGGTTTTGGCTGGGTTCTGGGGTTGGGATGAACACAGTTCGTTCACTATGTTGAGATTCATCGAGTTCCAAGAGACTTTCTGCAAAAAAAATCGTTTTGAACAAAATTGTGCAAGTAAAGGCTTGAGCTCAATTTTTCAGTATTCCAAAAACATAGGGAACTGTGAAATTCATTGGAAGGTGTTTTTTTTTCTTTTTATGAATGTCATAAAATAATTGCTAATTTCATGAAACCCCATGAAAAACATGTGCCATGAAAATTTTAGAAAATACTATATAATATAATTCAGAAACATACCGAAATTTTTTTTATTTTCAAACTTTAAGTTTCGATCGCTAAAATTTTGCAGATTTTAAATTTTAATTTTCAATTAGAATGTCAAGTAAAGATTTAAGAATTGAGGATTCAAAAAATATTTTTTTCATCTATACACCTCACCTTCTTGATCTACACGTTCTATACAATCGTCGAAAAAAGCCAAACCAGCCATATCCATGTCAGACACAAAACTTCGTTCTTCAATAAATCTGTAAATAATCATAAAGAAAAAAAAATTCAAAATCATTTCTTCATTGATCACAATCCGAAACGTAGTTTTCATTGTACAAAATATCAATTTAAAAAAATTTTTAATCTTATACAGAAACTAGCTGTCCCAGCGGGCTTTGCTCCGCGTTTACCACTTTGTTACACGCGGTTCGATCAGGAAAAGTCAATTGTTTAATTGAAAAAGGAAAATTACCAAAAAATTATCTGAATCCCAAGTTTCGAAATCTTCTATTTTTTTTCTTTTTGGAACAATTTCTAATTTTTTCATGAAATATGAATTGGTTAGATAATAATGAATTACTCCGAAGAGATATTATACTAATATAATGGATTGTATTGATCCAAAATATGTTACAAGTATTTCAAAAAAATAGTTTCTAATGATACTTTTTTACGATCCAAGTAAAGAGTAAAATTAATGAAAGTTTATTTGTTAATCAGGATTAGAAGGTGATCATGATGAGGGTTATAATAATTATTTCATTATGACTTTTCAACATTCGTGACGATGTATAATTTTGTGATTCATGGAATTTTGTGATGATTTGCCATTGTGACATTTTGTGAATTGTTTATATTAACAGTTGGTTATATTTACTATTAATTTTATACAGGGTGTCCCAAAGTCGGATGATCATCAGAAAACTATTGATGTTTCATGAAATTCTAAGACACTTTTTTCTTTATAATTTTCCAAAATTCGCAAAATTCAAAGAGTTATTAATAATTCAATTTCAGCCACTCACAATTCGGAAAGGTGGGGCTTTTAAAGGAAGCCCCTTCTCTTTCTAAGTTTACTTTAATAGAAAAGTAAGGGGTAATTGAGGTGTCTTATGAAATATATAATAATGATGTCTCTTATCTTGGAAGACAATTTTTAGACAAAAAATTCTATGAATCAAAGTTTTCGTCGACTCACCTTTGTTTTAGATAGAATATTCTTTTATCCAATCGTCACCTTTACAATTCAGTATCTTCTAATTTTTTTTTAAAGAGCGATAAGAAAAGCGATTAAGCTACATTTCATTTTACACACTTCAGTGATCTCAGTGATTTCCATGAGAGTGAGCAAAGAAAGAGAAGGAATCTCTTTTATGAAAGAAAAGATACCATTCAAAAATTAGTAGACGAAATTGAATTATTAATAACTGTTCAAATGTTCCAAATTTTCAAAAATACGAAGGATAAATTGTCTTAGAATTTAATGAGGATTTGATGATTTTCGGATGATCCGCTGACTGTAGAACACACTGTTTTTCATGGTTTCGTAAATTTTTATGAGTTTTTGTGATTTGTAACATAATTTTATGTTTTCGTGATTATTTTTTTTTGCAACTTTTTGCGACTTTCGCAATATTTTATAATTTTTCGACTGTGTGTGTATGTGTGATATTTCAACAGTGCAGCGAGGATGTAGGTGGGGTAGTAGGCCATATTAGTTTGTTGATAAAAACATGCCTATATCTTTCAGACAAACAGTTATAACTGTGCAAAATTTCAGGACATTTCGTGCAGTAGTTTTGAAGTTACAGGCGCACAACGTATAGACTTTCACATTTATATATATATATATATATATATATATATATATATATATATATATATATATATATATATATATATATATAGACTGTAGACAAATTTTTAATGACCTCACAAACTTATCAATTCACTTCTTAATTATTTAAAATTAATGTGAAATTTGAAAAAATTATAAAATGGATCTTCACTAAAAAAATTTTATCCATTTTTTTATTTACAGTGTTTGAATTTTTTCCAAAATAATTGCAGAATTTTGAAACGCTTCGTATTTTTGGTTGAAACAATAAAAGTTCAGATGTGGGTTTGTTGAAAATAGAATTCTCAGCTTTATTTTTCGAAAAAAAAAAAAATAAATAAATAAATCCAACAAATTCTGACATTTCTTATGATCGCCAAAAATTAATGAACTAACCGAATGAACATTTGTGTCCTGGTCAGCATGTTGTGAAATTTTGTATGCCCTTTTTCTCGGCTATGTTTAAACTGATCGATATTGAAAAGGTTTGTTGGGTCCGTCGAACCCACAGTTGGAGCACTTGTAATAGGTACCAAATACGACCTATAACCCTTCAAAATTATGGCCATGAATCGCAGGAATAATTCCTGGATTTCCAGTTCTTGGGCTTGCTCTTTGCGCTTTTGATGAAATTGTTTGTCAACGCTAAAATCATCTTTTTCTGAAAATTAAGACACACATAATTCAAGTACAAACATTTTGTATCCAATTTATATAAAATACAAAATCCAAAAACTCGATTCAAAACAGATTTTCCTTGCGAAAAATAATCAATTTGATTGTGGTATCTTACCTTTATCAACAATATAATCACCACTTGAAGTTTTTCTCACTCTTGAAGAAGAACTTCTTTCAGTGGCACCCATCTGATTGTAAACCTTTTCCAAGTTAGTTTTCAAATATCTGGCAGCTTTTTTTGGTATGATTTTGGTCATCAAACATTTCTTATCCTCGCAAATATGAATATTGTTTGTATCTAAATTAACGCAATTTACATCGGACGGTGGTTCGAACAAATCGAAAAAACGCGAGTCGACGCCTATGAGAAACGGCAATGGCGCGTGGAGTACCTGAAATCGAAAAATTTGCCTTTTTTTTCTACGAGACCAAATTTTGGAAAGAAAAAACAATCATAAGGAAAAAGTATTCAATAAAAATCGAAATATTTCTCTAGACTATGGATTAAAATTTTCGAATTTAAAAAAACGCAATTTCAGGACATTTGATCTCAAATCGTTCAGGTGATTTAGATTAGGTTTTTTTTGTGCGTGAAAAATTTTTTTTATTCTTTATAAAATTCGATGTGACACATATAATTTCTTCTCACAGTCAGTAGGTGTGGGAATTGAAACAAAAAATATCAATATTGATATATTGGGAAGAAAATATCGATATCTCAATGTATCGTATGGATTTTTATGGATTTTTCAGTACTCAATCGATTTTGTTAATTTTCTGGTATTTTTATGAATTTCTACATCAATATTTAAAATTTGATACCATATGTTTCAAAATTGTGGAGATTTTTGTTAATTTCATAGATTTTTGAGACATCAGTGTTATGTACACCTGGATTTTTCAAATTTTTCATATCTTTCAGTATTCATGAAATTTTTTAGGCTTTCCTAGTGTTTTTATCGATTTTTGTTACTTTAATAATTCAAAGTTCATATAATTTTTCGTACTTGAATGGATTTTTTGGGGAACAAATATCTTCCTTGATTCATAGTTCTTTTAATATTTTTCGTGTTTCTTCATCCGTTTGTAATACAATTTGAAGGATTTTTCATTTCTCTCATGAATTGCTGTAGAGATTTTCTAGATTTCGATGCTCTAGATGATCAAGTTTTGTAAATATTTACCATTTTGTATATTTCAAGTATTTTTTTTATATATATAATATATAAGAAATGTTACATGATTCCTAGGTTCTTAAAGATAAATATTAAGATTTTTATTATGTGATTCCCTTGAGTTCCAAGTTTTAAAAATTTCAATTATTTCGATACATTTATGAGAAAACCAAATAAATTCTAAGTACATTGAGTATTTTTTGAGAATTTTCATCAATCGAAGGTTTTTTTCGTATTTTTAGAATCCATACGTAGATTTTTAAAATTCACTGCTCTAGAAATAAAAATGTTATGGATTTTTAAATTTTCAAAATGATTCAATTAGCATTTACAAGTATCTAATAAAATTGTAATGTTTCGTATTTTTTTTAACAGTTATTTGATTTCGCCAGTTTTTCTAGAAGATTTAAAGATTATTAGTATTTTTATAAGGTTCTATATAGATTTCCGAAATTCAATGCTCTTAACATCGAAAATTGAATAACTTCCAGAATCATTAGGTACCAATTTTTGATAAAAAGTGAATTAGCAAGAGTATCTTTCCAATTCCTGGTATTCTTGTATATTTATTAAATTTCATTAGATTTCCTAACATGTTCAAAAATTTTCAGTTTTTTTTTATAGATTTCTTTATAGATTATCAGAATTTCATGTTCCAGAATCTACTGTTTCCCATGTTTTACGTATAATTATTAATCGTTCATAAAAGGATTACTTTATAATTTCATAGATTTTCGAACAATTGTCACTAAAATTTTTGTAGATAAAATTTATGGAATTTGTTTTAAATAATATTTATTTTATACATAAGACGAAAATCATGAGAGCATCTTTTTGAAAGAATCTTAACGTCTTTTGAATATTCCTACAATTATATTTAATTTCTGAAATTAACAACCACAGACTATCATCCATGTGGACCGTGTGACTATGAGATTTTAAAAATAAAAAACTTTAAAACTAAGAACGAAATTCATGTTAGAATGCTGAACAAGAAAATTGACAAAAACATCAAAACGATAATCTTAGTCTCAAATTTTTATTCACATTAAAAAATTGCGATATTGCAAAGAAAATATCGATATATTGATAAATTTATAAATGTACAAAGTCTGATATATCGATATGTATCGTCCATCTCTACTTTTCACTTGAGTTTTAGTTGTTTCATCGTAGAAAATTATCAAATTATTAGCTAAAAGTTAATTTTCTTCAATTCTCACATGTTGATTTTTCTTTATGGTTCATTAACTTGCCCAAAAATTTTTAAATAGTATTACAAAATATTGTATAAATGTTTCATATGTCATACAAAAATGCGAACTACAGAGGTAATACCTCAACAACAAAAATTCTCCTATCGTTAAAATCCAGTGATGAAAAACCTCCAAATCATAAAAAAATCAGTTAAAAAAATAACTCACCTCGGCCAATCCCAGTGGACACAGTGGTATGTAAGGACACTGCCACTTGAAGGGAAACAAAATCATGGCAATCGCTTCACTGACGGAAGTAAGTACGTCCGGCCTCAACGAGTGTACCAAAATTTTTTGCTCTGTCAAAACCAGCAATAACACGAGCAAACAATTCTCGGGCCCAAGATTACTCAGCAATTGGCGAAAACTTGCCCCGGATCGCGGCAACGCCAAATCTTCCGGTTGCGTAAAAATCAGGGTATCCTCATTGTTTGCGCTCAATTGCACCAAAATCCTCGGCCTTTGTGGACTCGGGAATGGAATATCATTCAGAAAAAATGATATGTATTTCTCTATGTGCACGTTGTGTGGTTTCCCATCTACCATGTTATGAAGGAAAACGAGGAACTTTTCAAAAGTTTCAAAAAAGGGCCAGTGCGAGAGGATGCAAATCGATTTGCTGATGTTGAGCGACTGGGTCGACGGATCCGTGTACTTAATTTTCTTCAGTTGCTCTTGGTTCAATTTCTTAAGGATTCCGAATGTTGGGTAGCTTTTGACAGGAATTTTATTGTCATCGTTGGTTTGTTCGTCGGCTGAAAAAGTTGAATAATTCTCTTGGAATCAAGCTAAATAAAGAGATGATCTTCATCGATCAGCTCTTGGCACATTTCAGAAACGATCAAAAATCAGATTGTACAATGTTCGTTGTTCAAGCTCACCGTCGTTGTATACGACCCTTTCCACGATTTGCCCTTCCTCTGGCACGACCTCTTCATAAAATGAAATGGCGGCGCCGTAAATTTTCTGCGCAGCATCTGCCACGGTGAGGACGAAGGTCGAAAACACAGGTCTGGGCTTGCAGGCGACTTTGGGCCAGCACTCGATGGTCGCCCCCATGGGTAGGCAGAACATGGCCACCGAGTGAGGAAAGCCAAAAGTGGGGTAATCGCAGCTGGGGTAGTTGTACAAAATGGCAGGCTCGAAAGAGATGAGGTCGGCGCGGTTCATGGACTTCTTGTAGCAGAGGAAGACGTCGCTGCCGAGCATGCCTTTGTTGAGGTTCTTGTTGATTGCACAGAACGCGTGGGGCACTGTTTCGCCCTTGTTTGTCAGGATGACGCAAACGTCAGTGACAACGAGGCTGTTGCATGGCATCTTGGGACTGGCACGCCTGTAGGTCACGAAGGTCTTCGAAGTCGAGTTGTTGACGTTGGCTATATGTCCATTTGGGCTCAGTTCCACGATCTTTGCGTCTGACATGAGCTTCTCGCGGCCTTCGTAGAGGATGCCTGTCGCAGAATTTGTAAATTTAGATTGCGATGTCACATGACTCAGTAAACATTCGCGATTATTTGTAATCATGATGTCATTATGACTCACAGTGTTTCTGCATATGTATATCATAATGATGTCATACCATGAATGACATCATGACATTATGATCACGAATAATCACGTGTATATTATGTGCTTTTGTTTTACCTATGTCTACCAAAGGTGGTTTATCTCTGCCCCTTCGATAACACAAATAACATTCGATGGTCCTCAAGCTTCCGTGGTTGAGATCCGCTGGGAAGCCGGAAACGGTTTTTTCCAGCAACGTGTAACCCTCGGGGCAAAATTCCCCCAGGTCTGGAAAAATGACGGCGAGGTCTGTGATCGGGTCCAGGGAACCGGCATCCCTCAAATGTGTGCTCCCTTCTTGGCACCAATCTTTAAGTTTCGGTGGCTCGTCGTCATCTTCGTCGTCGCCTGATTGGCCTGGCAGACCAGCGACCACGAAATAATCAGCGACTCGTCTTTCGTCCATGTTTTCTGGAAAGAAATATTCCTTAATGGCCATGATATTATCATTGTTATCTTGATAAACATTTTTCATGTATTATCTCTGGAGGATTTATGTTGGCTGAAGTTAGTATTAATTAATAGCTGTTATTGATTTGTTAACTTTATCATGGTTTATAAATTTATTATTTTATAGTGTATTTTTTAATCAGCAGAGAAAAGTTTTTGAAACAAATTTTAGAGGTGAAGTGTGAGCTGAAGGTGAATTTGGAGATTAGATTCGTTAAACTTTCACTGAGTATTTGAATAAAACTGGGTGGATTATTATTTCATGATTTTAAACATTAAATACTAGGAGCTAAGACAATATTGCTATTAGAAGGTGTATCAATTGGGATATTGAAATTTTAAAAAATATACATGAAAGACAATGCGATTCGGATTTTCAATGATAGGGAATAAATGGGAATGGTTTTCAAAGATGCAATTTGAGGATTGAAAATTGTACAATTTTAACTCCTGAACTAAAAAAAAATGGAATGTGAGATCCGGAAATCGAATGAATTCTAAAGCATAATATTCCGAAGTATTTCGATTTCAAAAAATTAACAAGCTAAATTCTAGAGTATAATTTCTGGAAAATTCTGAGAACAAGAAAAAATGTGTAATGTTGGAAATAATGAAATTGTAAAACACGTATAAAAAAACATGCAGACAGAAAATTAATATTCAGACATTTTTAAAGTCAGAAATTGTTTGCAGTACGTGACTTTAATAACACCGATAAATAAGAATTGAAATCAAATGCTTTGAATAATTTTAAGATTAAATAGCGCAAAAAAAGAATGAGACATACAAATATGTAAATATAGTATATAAAAAAATGCTTTAGTTGACAATACTTAAAATAAAAAATTTTTAATGAAAAAAACTTTCAGATAATATAATTCCAATCCTAAAAAATTAGTGCATTTTCATATAAAAAACGAAAGCAAACGAAAAATCTACAACTCTATATCGGTCACTTTAAAATTGAAATAGTTAATGCTTAAAATTTTTAGAATTTCATGAAAAATGGAATTTGAGATCCAAAAATTAAATTATTGTATATACATGATATCTCGAAGTATTTCAATTTCAAAAATTCACCAATTTGAATTCCAAGGGGTGACTTGTTAAAATTTAGAATACCAAATAAAATCTTTAACATTAGAAAAATTCAAGTAATAAAACGTAAAAAAATCCGATTTCGAAAAAAACGTACAGGCAAAAAATTAATATTCAGACTTTCTAAAAGTCAGGCATTGTTTATGAGTAACTTTTTGAACATTGAAAAACAAGAATAAAAAATTGGAATCAAACACCGGCAACTTCAAAATTGCAAATAGCAAAATCCATAGATGCCATTAAAAATCTTGTATAAAGAATTCAATTAATCATTATATACTTCAAAACTTAAAAAATGAACGATTTCAAGTGCAAAGTGCTTGAAAATACTCCAATGCGTGTATGAAAATGTATAACTATAATATTAAGAAAAAACAATATTCTCGAGTTATTATAATATGTAGGAGTTTTTAAAAATCGAACATATAATGTGAAAAATGAACCCTTAAACATTCGTAGGTACTAAAGAATTTTAAACATAGAGAATTTGAAGAAAATAGTTTTAAATAGTTAAAAATATTCAAGTTATCTTTTTTTTAAACGCACAATACGATATTGATACATGGGAAAAATTATACATTGATATACTAGGGTAGTAAAATAATTATTTTATACAGGGTGTCCCAAAGTTGGTGGATCATCAGAAAACCATCGATGTGTCATGAAATTCAAAGACACTATTTCTTTCACAAGAATTGAAAATTTTCAAAGTTTAAAGAGTTATTAATAATTCAATTTTGTCCACTCACCATTTAGGAAGGCCTAAATGGTGAGTGGACAAACTCCTTCCTTTTTTAAGCTTTCTCTAATAGAAAAATGGGGATAATTGAAATGTGTGGTTGAATTTAGATAAATGATGTCTCTTATTTTGGAAAAAAATTTACGATACAAAATTCTATAACTTAAAGTTTTCATCGACTCACCTTTGTTTTCGATTTAATTTTTTTTTACGTCTGACTGTCACCTTCACAATGCAGTACCTTCTAATTCTTTTTCAGGTAAGATAAGAGAAGCCATTAAGATGACTCAGAACATACTTTAGTGCAAGAGAGACGCGTAGAATAAAAACTGGTTAAGTGAAAGAAAGATGAATGGAGAAAGTCTTTCGAGTTGTCTTTATCTACATTCCATTACACATCTCAGTGATCCCAGTATTACTATTAGAAAAAGCTAGGAGAAGGAGTACCTTCTATAAAAAGTCCTCTGCAAAAGTTGGTAGGCGGAATTGAATCATTGATAACTTTTCAAATTTTGGAAATTTTCAAAAATTGCAAAGGAAAAAGTGTCTTAGAATTTCATGAGGAATTGATATTTTTCGGCTGATCTGTTGACTTTATCATGTGTGACCATACAACCCTTTTCTTATACCATGATACAAATATACAATGCGAATTCAACTCCGAATCAAATCAAAAGAAAGATATTAAAAACAGACTCTATTTATGGAACAAGTTGAATGCGGGTATGCAAGGAAAAATAATTGTAAAACGGTGTGATAAAACAACTAATTGATGATCATCTTGAACAATATAAAAACAATTACTTAGTAATTTTGATTACTCAAGCTATCAATATCAGAACATTGCAATGTTGTTATGCAACTGAAGAAATTTAAGTTTTAACCCAAAATACACCGAGAAAAAAGGTAACTACATGGTGGATGTGAATACAGCCAAATGCTTGGTGCACTTAGCTCAATTTCACCGTCCAAAGCCTAACTGTAGTTAACTATATACAACGGTAAGGTTCTTTTTCCCCGATATTTCGGGACAAAAGAACCTCTATCATCAAATGTAGTTAACGACACTTATGCTTTGGATGGCAGAATTGCATGCAGTTGGGTCAACTGCATGAATACTACGACAAACATACATTCAGCGAACTCAACTCCGCCGCAGTTGAATCAATTACATGTTCATGCCATTAAACTGAATATGCCAAATGAATATGCAAATATGCCAAATGAATATGAAAATTTTTTTATGTGTAAATGAAACGAATAATCCATACAATGAGATTAATATTTTTTCATTGTTTGTTCTTATTTTCATGTTTCCTTCGTTTCATATAATTTCAGACTTCAAAAAAAACAACAAATTATATATTTTCAAGTAATCATATAAGTTTTACCTTCATGTTTTCAGTATCGCCCAGGGATTAATCATATTAAATTCTAAAAAAAAGCGTGATTTAAATGTTTAAATGGTAATTATTTCTGTAGCCTCCCTGCATAACCCACAAAGTCACACATGCCATAATGTTGAAAGTTTTATTATAATATAGTGCAAAATGAACCTTATGGCATGTGTGACTTTGTCGGCTATGCCGGGAAGCCACAGATTTATTTGCAGCATCATAATAAAATTAAAGAATGAAACATGTCAACAGTTTTTATTTATAACAACATTTTTATAGACAAACAGCCAAAAATAAGCTGATTGTAAAATTTTCGACGATTTTAAGGATATGAATTTTTTTATTTCACCAAAAAAGCAATATAATTTGAATACAATTTTCTTGAAATTCTCTATCATCCATGTTTATCTTACATACGAAATATTCACAATTATGTCAATCTGACAGTTCGAGTCATTTACACTTACAATCCAATTTTATTATACAATTTACTCAAACAAATCGAAGGAAGTCATAAAATCAGGCAAAAAATAACAGCGACAAAAAAGTAATGATATTCAACAATTTCAACTACGTAACTCCATGCATATAAAAAAACGTGTGCTCGAAATCTCAGAAACACCTGAAAAACAAAAAAAAACAACAAAAAAACGTTCGTTCAGTGCAGTAAATATCTGGCAGAACGCCATTCAAAAATTTTCGTGAAAATCCATAAAAACTAACGAATAAAAAAACATCGAATGCAAATTTTAAGGTTAGGTTGTGTATTTTCAAGGTAAATTATATATTTACCTGGACGAAAAAAAATTTGTCACAACACTGATATCACAATTAATTCGGGAAACTTTGCTCACAAACTTGATAAAAGATTTTTTATAAATTTCACTCGTCAATTTAAGATTTGTTTTTATTGAGAAAACTACAATGTAAATACGACCACGAACATTACGATCGATCAACACTAGGATGCATTTATATTTTGCGTCTCTTGACGCAAAAAAATTGGACTTTATTATTTTGGATTTACGGACGGACGGCCATTTTTGAATTTAAGGGCGGCGACATTGGAACGGATTGAATATCAATTGATTCTCGCAAATGAGATGTATAAACTTTTTTTTTGTCAGTCTGAAATCGGTAAATGGAACCAATTAGTGTTCACTAAAAATCGATTTTCATTCGATGTTAACATCGATGTTTTAACTCGATGTTGGCGAAGTTAACATCGATGTAGGGAAAAACCGTTAAATTTAAAATGTAACCGTGAACCGCCATTCAAATTACTTATTATTGACGTAGATTATTCCATAAATACATTTTTCTCAACAATCATACGACAACTATGAAAAATTCTAGACATTTAGAGCTTTTTGATAAAAAATTTGTGATTAAAGTCAAAATTTTTCAATGAGCGATATATTCCAGTGCTAGAATGAATACATAATATGTAAGAATGAAAATTTGGATGTACTTGATTTTCTTTAAAAAAATCGGCAACTCAACTAAAACATTAATTAATTAACAATTTGCAACTTCAACAACATCAATTTATAATCGACAGCATCGATTAATAATCGGCAACATCGACAACATCGATTAATAATCGGTCGCGCTGATTAAAACATCGATTATCATCGATGTTTTAAAAATCGATTTTTAGTGTACACTAGACCAATAAAATCGCAATATAAATAGAAGTACATAAAGAGAAACAATAAAAACAATGTGGTATTGTGGTGGGGGTAATGTGGTGCCTTAGGGGTTTTTTTTAAATAGTTTTAAATCGTCATTATTCTTAATAATTCAAAAACGTTTTAATCATTAAATATCATAAATCTACTATAATAAATTCCGTAATTCGATTTTCCCTCAAAATTGGTAAAAAATCATACCTGATTCGAAAAAATATGAACAACATTTGAATTTTCCCGCCAATTTTGCTCGACCAATGGGAAGCCTCCATTTTCAGTAAATGTAAACATAACCAAATTTACGTTTCACGTCATATGTTTACCTGCAAAAAAGTAGCTTTGAAAATACGATTTTGACCGCAAAAAAAAAACTAAAAAACAGTCAAAATGCCGGTTCCGTGCAATGATATAGTCGACGACATCGAAGATTTGATATCTTCGCAGGACATAACTCCGAAACAGAGGTACAGTTCGAGGAAAAACATAGTCGTTCGTCCGAAACGAAAACCGGAACAAACGGAATATCCGAAGGCACCGATTTATTCGAGCATTATCCCGGGTACGCAGAAAATTTATGTGAAAACATGGGGTTGCACGCATAATAGTTCGGACAGTGAGTACATGGCCGGACAATTGGCCACTTACGGGTATAATTTGGTGGACGACAAAAATGCGGCGGATTTGTGGCTTTTGAATTCTTGCACTGTGAAAAATCCGGCGGAGGATCATTTTCGGAATGACATTGAGAGTGGTAGAAAATTGGGAAAACATATCGTCGTTGCTGGGTAAGTGTATATTGATGTTAAATGAATGTTTGAAAATTGTTTGGGAATGATTTTTTGTTATGATTTTAATTGGGATTGTAAAAAATAGTATATTACGTTACTAGGACTTAAATTTTCTATTGTGAAGAATTTTGTATTATCAGGTGAATATAAAATTCTTATTGTAGTTAGGTATGATATTTTATGTACCGATGGCTGGAAAACTAATTTAGAGTCCATGATGATATTCAAAGACACTCCGCTCTATTTTCATTAAATTACTTGTCATCTGTATACAGGGTGATCCAGGATGACCTGGTCACCCGAGAATTATAGATTCCTCGTGAAATTTTAAGACGATTTTTTCTTTGCCATTTTCCACAAAACTCAAAATTAAAAAAGTTATTAAAGTCTTATGTTTAAACAATAATAAATACGCTCTCTTGACAAGTGGGGGTTGACTTCACGGACGTAACTTAACCCACATTTTTTCCATATTTTTCTGAGTCGAAAAGTCCTTTGCCACTTTTCAGAAAACTCAAAATCAAAAAAGATACTCGAGCCTAAAATCTAAGGAATCTGATTGGTTATAACTTATGACCCGAACATGTTTTTGATTTTGAGTTTCCTGAAAAGTGGTAAAGGACTTTTCTACTCAGAAAAAAAGAAGTAAATTTGGGTTAAGTTTCGTCCGTGAAGTCGATCCCCACTTGTCAAAAGAGCGCATTTATTGTTTGAACTTTAGACTCAAATAACTTTTTTAATTTTGAGTTTTGTGGAAAATGGCAAAGGAAAAATCGCCTTCGAATTTCATGAGGAATCCATTATTCTCGGATGTCTGGGTCATCTTGGATCACCTTGTATGTAAATGTGAAAGTCTGTCCGTTGTGCGCCTATAACTTCAAAACTACTGCAGGAAACGTCCTGAAATTTTTCACAGTTATTGACCATGTTGTTGTTGTGGCAAAAAGTTACAAAAATGACAAAGACATAAAATCATAAAATTATGCAAAAAATCACTGAAAGTCACTAAATCAAAAAAAATTTCAAATCACAAAAATTCATAAAAATTTACGAAACTATGAAATACATATAGGGTCTTCTAAAGTAAGCGGATCATCCGAAAATCATCAAATAAAATTTTTTGTTTCTTCCAAGATAAGAGAAATCATGAATTAATAATCCATAAAACACCTCAATTACCCCCTACTTTTCTATTAGAGTAAGCTTAGAAAGAGAAGGGGCTTCAGTAAAAACCCCGCCTTGCCAAATAGTAAGTGTATGAAACTGAATTATTAATAACTCTTTGAATTTTGCGAATTTTGGAAAATTATAAAGGAAAAAGTGTCTTAAAATTTCATGAAACATCAATAGTTTTCTGATGATCCGCCGACTTTAGGACACCCTGTATAGAAAGTAAAAGAAAATATAACCAACTATTAATATACACAAGTCACAAAATGTCACAATGGTAAATCACAAAAAAAAATGGTCATCACAAAATCCTATGAATCGCAAAATCATACATTGTTACAAATCATGAAAAGTCATAATAAAGTTATTATTATCCTCACCATGATCACCTCGTAATCCTGATTAACAAATAAACTTTCTTTAATTTTACTCTTTACTTTGATTGTAAAAAAGTATCACTGGAAACTATTTTTTTGAAATACTTATCACAGCTTTTTGACCAATATAACCCATTATATTATTATTTTGCTCCAGGAGATTGCTTATAAGAGATTACAAGGAATTTGACAAATTTAGAGATTTTTAATTGGACAAGAAATGAGTTTTCTATACCAGAGGTACATAATAGATTTTTTTTTGGATTTTTTACGTTAGGATATAATAAATATTGCTAAGATAAAATAATATGACAAAATAAATGAAAGTATAGGATTAGAAAAGTTCAAAAATTTTGAAATAAAATTTTCTTGATTCTATCTATTATTCCTTAGTAAAACAATTACAATTATTGTTCTAATCTTATTCAACATCCAATTATTCATTCTAACAAATTATTGCAGTATGGGGTAAATAAATTATTAAAATTCCATTGCAGATGAAAGTCTGTTATAATTTTAAATATTAGTATCAAAGATTTACAATTTGTCTATATTTTACATTACATTATAATGCTATTATAAATTATAGGAATAATACACAAATATGACAAAACTGTCGAGTTTTAGAATTTTGCGATAGAATTTTCCTGATTTTGTTTCAAATTCATTACTGAAAAAAATTACAATGCTCGTTCTAATCTCATTAAAAATCCAATAATCTTTAACAAGTTAAATAAATGATTAAAAATTAATTGCAAATGATAATCAGTGATACTTGAAATTTTTACTGTTAAATATAAATAATTTTTTTATTTTTCACGTTAGGATATAATGAAACGTACCTGAAGTTCCAAATGTTTAAAATTAAACGAAAAAAAATTTGAATGAATTTGTGATTTCTCGTCACAGAGAGAAATGTATGTAATATTTTGTTGGTGAGCATAAAGTTTGTTGTTCCAACTGAAAATTCGTTAAATGCAACAGGATAATTTTTTTCTCGAATAATCGTCTTTTTTCCTTTTTCGTTTAATTTTAAACGTTCGGGGAACTTCATGTACATTCAGTTTTCGACAGAGAAACAATTAACCTCTTGTTTATTTACCTCGTTTTTTATAGGGGTTATAAGCTCTTCAATCTCATTTTGAATACATCATAATTTTTGTAGGTATTACATTTAACATACTGCGTCATTGCCAAAATTTAAATATTGTAATCATACAATATTTTTTATTTCAGCTGCATACCCCAGGGTGCGCCAAATTCCTCGTTTGTGTACAACCTGAGCACAATCGGCGTCCAACAAATTGACCGTGTTGTAGAAGTCGTCGAGGAAACCTTGAAAGGCAACACCGTCAAATTTCTCGCTCCAAAAAAGACTTTTGGAAAAAAAACTGGTGGTGCTTCCCTGGATCTTCCCAAAGTTCGAAGAAATCCTCTTATTGAAATCATTGCCATAAATACAGGTTGCCTGAACCAGTGTACCTACTGCAAAACCAAACATGCCAGAGGTGAACTCGGGAGTTACTCGATTGAGGAAATTGTGTCCAGGTATCATTCTTTCAAATTCATTGTGCATCAACTACTTTTTGGAAATAATTAAAATCTCTTAATAATTTTTTTAGGGCAGTCCAGGCTTTTTCAGAAGGAGTTTGCGAACTTTGGCTGACCTCTGAAGACACCGGAGCTTACGGTCGTGACATTGGTGAAAATTTGCCAAAGCTCTTATGGAAAGTTGTGGAAGTCATTCCGGAAAATTGCATGATGCGATTGGGAATGACGAATCCTCCCTACATTCTTGAGCACTTGGAGGAAATTAGCAAAATTCTACAACATCCCAGGGTTTACTCTTTTCTTCACGTTCCTGTTCAGTCTGGAAGCAACAGTGTTTTGTATGAAATGAAACGAGAATATACTGTGGAAGATTTTGAAAAAGTCGTAGACTTTGTGAGGGAAAAAGTTCCTGGGGCAAACATTGTTACTGACATCATTTGTGGATTTCCCTCGGAAAGGGAGGATGATTTCGAGGACACCATGAAACTGTGCAGAAAATATAAGTAAGGTTTTATATTGGTGTTTTTTTTTCTTCTTGAATTAATTCACTTTCAAGAATTCTTTACCTATGAAAACGATGTCATGTTTATTTTAAATAATTTATTTTGTTTAGGTTTGCCAGTCTTTTCATCAACCAATTCTACCCAAGACCTGGAACTCCCGCAGCAAGGATGGTGAAAATTCCTGCGAAGGAGGTGAAAGGTAGGACGAAAAAACTTTCCGAATTTTTTCAGAGCTACGAGCCTTATCAGAATAAAATTGGTGAAATCCAAAATGTCCTGGTTACTGAGATTTCCCACGACAAAAAATATTTTGTGGGCCACAATAAATTTTTCGAACAAGTTTTGGTGCCCATGGAAGATGAATTAATGGGGAGAATGGTGACGGTGGAAATTGTGTCTGCGACAAAACATTCGATGATGGGGAAACCTTCGAAGATTGTTGAAGATGAACCTAGAAAAGTTTGCAGGTTAAAAGAAAAAACGATAAATGAGAAAAACACTTCTGTAACTTATGTACATATTGTTTTTGTTTTTATCGCAATGTTGTTTGTTGTTTTTGGAAAATTCTTTTTAGGAAAGAAGTTTGAATTAAAATTGTGAATAAAAATGGTTTGGAACAAAGAGATATGTTTTTCATTGTTTTAAGCGGATTATGGTGCATTTTTATGGTTACGTTTTGTATTTTTTTTTTTTTTTTTTTTTTGTAAATTAATGGTTCTTGATCCGAGTTAGTATAATGCAGTAGCAAAAAATTGAGAAAGAATTTTTAAACTTGGAAAAAAAGAATTTTTAGTAATAGGCAGTTGAAAGGAAACTGAATCATTCAGTTATCAAAACTAAAAAAAAATTTACGAAAACTCGAAATTCCAGAAAATACATTGTATGAAATTTTCTTTTCGAAATTCTGTGACTAACGTTCAACAGTGGAACAGAAATACACGTGGGAAAAATTTTAAGTTAAAAATTCGTAATTTTTTATTTGTAGAATGTATTTTTAAACGAGCATGCATCGAAAACTTCGACTATTAGAAATTTCGATCAAGAGAAAAAAAATAGATTAATTTTTTCAATATTTATACACCAAAGTTTTCTAATTTATTTTATGTTATCTTGAAATCTATACGTTAAAAATTTTTTTTGTGTCTAAATAATAAAGTTCATAGAGATTTATAAGCATTTATCTTCATAAAATTAAATATTGATATTCGAGTTGGAACATTCAAGGTTTTTGAAGCACGGAATAAAAATTCATAAATTTTAAAATCACAGAATCGTAGCATTTAAAAATATTTTCAAGTTCAAATTTATACATATTATATGTTTGGAAAACATAATTTGAGTCATAAAGACAAAAAATCAAATGAAGAATACGAATGTGAAACTATCTTTGAAAATAATAAATTTTTTTATTCAGAAACTTGTAACTATAATAAAAATGAAATAAATAAAAAGCCTAAAGAATAGAAAGACTGAAAATTCCGCAATTCAAGTTGGAATGTATATACGAAAAATCCCGATTTTAAATTCAACATTTTGATACATATTTCTGTCATTTTATGTCCTACGGTTCTCTGATCATGAATATACATCACTGTCTTGAGTAAAAAATATGAAATAATCATTTCCAAGAAAAAATCGATTTCAAAATGACGTTATTTCGAGTAATCATATGAAAAAATCTGAAGATGAATAGACATATGTTACTGAAATATTTATACAGCAGTGCATTAATTTTATATGTACAATATATAAAAAACAATCTCGCTTTTGAAAAAAATACAAATCATCGATTGTGAGCCCAGCAAAATCATGTTCTTGAATTTGAAAATGTTAAGAACACTGTCTTACATAATTATTTTGATAACAACATTCCATCGCAATCGTTCCTTTGATCACGGAATAAAAAATTACACACAATTAATTATTGACGTTGGTAAATACTACAAAACGTCGAGTGTGTTTTTGTTCTATCCTGACTTGGAAAACTCGAATGGTAATTAATATTTTCAGCACGATACACATTAAACAAATTCTTCATAGTTTATTTTCCAGGTCCAAAAAATATTCTCTTAGCTATTTTATTTCTTCTATTTTTCTGTTTTTTTATTAACAGCACGTAAATTACGCTGAAGAATCGATTTTTTGGGGTGATCTACAATTTTCCGAATTCTTTTATAGACTTGCAGGTCCCAGAATTCATGCAGCAAAATATAAAAACTTTGTCCCTCGCACCGATGGAATCCACTGTTACATTTTCTCATTTGCCTGAAATCGTGAACAATTTTCGTGGAAAAATGACAAAGCTACTTTTCGTTCTAATTATTCCAACGAAAACCGCTTTTGAAAAATCAGGAAGGATTTTGAAAAACGTGTCGTTCGCCAAGTGGCTCATAATTTTTGAAAATTCGAAAGTTGGAACCTTCAATGATATTTGTATGAAGGCAAAGACAAACGAATTAAATTTCAAACTCGACACTGAAGTAATTGCGACGTGTTTCGATGAAAGTGGTATAAAAATTGAAAAATGGCAAGGTATCAAAAATGATTTGTTCGTTGATGATTATCTAGATTGGAGCGATGAAAAATGAATCGTGGAAAAATCAAAATTCGACTACCAAAATTTTCTGAGTCTGAAGGGAGCAAAAATCGACGTGGTCAGAGTTATTGTTCGTATCATGAAGAATCGGGTTTTTAATGGAAATATAGACGTAAATTTTAAATGTGTAATATTATCTGGTTAAGGCTCCTATAGTTGACAACAAAGCTGGCGGCTTCAACGGAAAAATCATAAATTATCTTCTAAAAGCAATGAACTCTAGTTTTAATACTGTCATCCAAGAAAGTGAATGGACAGATTTTTAATGGATCTGCAGAACTTTGCGTGGATACTTTTTCATGTGAAATTTACGGGATTAGGAACGTATCTTATCAGTATCCCGTCAACTCATTTTACGATTTTCTGTACGTCCGACATCCGAGGGAAGTGACTACGAGGGGGGACCCAAAAGTAACGGGAATTAGGCGGTGGGGGGACCGCGGAGGGGGGGATCGGGTTCTCCACTGGTTCTCTTCCAAGCTGCTACTCTCCCAAGTCAGTGTGCAAAGTTCATTTGCTGTGAGTGCATTCGTTCGTCCGTAAGAATTTTTCCAGTGAAACGACTTTTTCCGTTTCGGCGAAAACGTGAAATGGCTGAGTGCGGAGAGCAACGCGCGGCTGTAAAATTTTGTTTTTTGTTAGGAAAAACACCCGCGGAAACCCTTGTGATGCTGAAAACAGCTTATGGGGATAATGCTTTGAGTAAAACGCGTGTGTACGACTGGTTTTCGCGTTTCAAGAATGGAGAGATGTCAATAGAAGACCAACCTCGTTCTGGGCGCCCCTCGACTTCAAGAACGGACGGAAACATTGAAAAAATCAACACTCTTGTTCATGAAGATCGTCGCCGAACCATCGATCAACTTTGTGAGATGTCTGGATTGTCATGGAGTTCAATTCAGAGAATTTTAACTGAAGATTTGAGCATGAGGAGGATTGCAGCCAAATTTGTTTCTCGCCTTCTCTCCAACGATCAAAAGGAGCGTCGACTTCAGGCCTGTCTTGAGCTGCAAAATCAGTTGGATGAAGACCCAGATTTTTTTCTCAAGGTTATAACTGGCAATGAATCATGGTGCTATGGCTACGACCCGGAAACAAAGCAGCAATCAAGCCAATGGAAGACACCTCTCTTGCCTCGTCCAAAAAAGGCACGCCAAGTGAAGTCCAACATCAAGACATTGCTCATTTGTTTCTTCGATTGCAGAGGTATTGTGCACGCAGAATTTGTTCCTCCAGGCCAAACGGTCAACCAACACTTCTACTTGGAGGTTTTGAAAAGGTTGAGGGAGAACATCCGGAAGAAAAGAGCGGATCTTTGGCGCACAGGAGATTGGTTCTTCCACCACGACAATGCACCTGCCCACACAGCGCTGTCCGTGAAGAAATTTTTGACCAAAAACGGCATGACACCGATTGTTCACCCCCCCTATTCACCGGACATTGCCTCCTGTGACTTTTTTTTGTTCCCTAGACTCAAAAGGGACATGAAAGGAAAACGTTTTGGGACTGTAGAAGAGGTGAAACAAAAATCGCTGGAAGGTTTAAAAAACATTGAAAAAAATGAATTTCAGAACTGTTTTGAACACTGGAAAAAAAGATTGAACAAGTGTATTACAGTCAATGGGGGTTACTTTGAAGGTGATAAAAATTGTGTGTGAAAAAATTTGTCAATAAAAAAGTTGTCACACAATTCCCGTTACTTTTGGGTCCCCCCTCGTATGTCGTGGTCAGCTTACATTCAAGCTGAGTCGAATTTACTTTGGTTTTGATAAGGTCGGAATGGTTTATTAATTTTTAAAAGTGAATTTTCACTCCACATCGAGTCAGAATACTAAGACTTGAACAGGGAGTGAAAATTGACTTTCATTGAATGGATACTTAGTTTGTAATTTTAGTCTGTCTCCTGTCTACAAAATGAGTTTAGTCCAACGTTAATAAAGTGAAAAGTTCACTCTAAGGAATCAAAAGAGCGAGAGAAAATTATCTTGTCAATAAATCGCGAGCTGTTTTGACATCTTTCAAAACAACACATAGTTAAAAAAATTTTATTTTCATTCCGCAGATCTATGAGACGAAAACCTGGATTGCCGTAATCTCGACTTTTTTCTGCCTTTATCTCGGCATTATTGCTATAAAATTGATTTCTCGAAAAGTCAAAGGCATTGCTTTCCCTCGTTTTTTCCCAAGTTTTCTAAACATTTTGAGTATCTTTTGCCAGCAAGGTCTAACAGGTATTGTAAATATTGTTGAGTACCATTTGAATTCCGGAACTGAACCATTTTGAAATGTTTGAAATACGAAGTAATCCATCCTTTTCCTCTTATGTTCAAATATTTGTCTACATTCAGTTTTGTTGTAAATTCTGATAAGGACCTTGAGGAAAAGGATGAAAATTGCTCATTAGTGAATGTGATTTTAAAAATCTGTGACCTTGTGAACATCGAAATTAAATCACTTTTTTTCCTACAGGATCATTAAACAATGTTCCTTTAAGGATCGCTATAACCGTCACTTCTAAGACATCCCTAATAGTATACAGCGTATATTCCACGTTTCTGATAAGTTATCTCTCACTTGCCGAGCCAAGATTGCCGTTTTCGGATCTGGATGAATATGCCGAAGACGGATCCTATCCGTTGACCGTTTTCGACAAAGGCATGGAATTTGCTGACTTGAAAAAAAAGAGACCGCAATCGATGCAAGAATGATAAATTTGTTGCGACCTCATTTGGCTGAATCTTTTGAGGAAGTCAGCCAACAGTTATGCCACGAAAAAGTCGCTCTTTATTCGTCTGGATTCGGTTATCACTTCGTGTCATCGTTCGAGTCATGCAAAGTGGTTGCGTTCAAAACGAGTACCATTCGAAGTTTCTCGTTTATCGTTACAAGGAGCAGTCAGTATTTGGAATCCATGAATTACTAGTAGGTATTTTAGCAAGTTTTTGTAACGTTGCTATGGGGACTTGTTCTTTTTAGGAGCATAGAAATTAGAATGTTTTTCATAATTAGAAAAATTCTGTTTATTAATATTTGGCTAGTATAACGGAGGTAATGAAATGTGGGAAAATTGTTTGAACGTAGTAAATACTCGAGAAGAACCAAAGTTTGTGAAAATTCTGAAAATCTAAAAGGAACTTCGAATTTCACAATTAGAGCATACAGGCGCGTAGGCAGAGGGGGGTTTTGGGGGTTTAAACCCTTTCCGAAATTCTGATGAAATCAATCGGTGTTTCATGTAAAAATGTCAAAAGTTACATCGATAAACAATCAAAATATAAGTTACACGAGAATGCATGAAAACCTTAGCAGTATATAATTTACTAAACAAGTAAAAATGATCAAAACGTAAGATAACGTAGAAAATATGAATCAGAAAAATTGTTGCAACCCAGTGAATAATAAAGAAAAATAAAAATCTACAAAAATTCTGGAAATTCACACAACTTTAAATCTTAGATCATTTAATTCTAGAAATCTATATAAAAAACATATAAAAGCAGTATTAAAAATCTTTCGATTCATACCAAATCTGCAAGAATAATGAAATCAATTGAATTCTATAAAAAAACTGTTTTATGAAAAATCTCGATAAATGCCTCTACGATCTATAAATTTTGGGATTCAAGAGCATCAAATTCTAAATATATTATGAATCTATAAAAGTTCTAGAAAACGCAATAAAATCTTTTAAATATTTCAAAAATACAAAAAAAGAATAACGATAGTAAACATGAAAAATCTATATGAATGTGATTTTATCGTTAATTCTTAAATTCACTAAGAAAAGATCTAAATTCGCATTTTAGAGCATCGAGTGTTCAAATCTCTGTAGCAATCTAAAAAAATATAAGTAATCTATAAAAAAAACTTAGAAATCCTCCAGTTTTGTATATTATACTAAAAAAATGTGAAAAATAAACTAACTAGTTTACAATATTGATAATGTACTCGTTTACTAGTTTACTTACTAACTAGTTTACTAATTAATTAATTTACTTGTTAACGAGTTCACTATTTTTCTTTTCCACTTGTTTACTGTTTTACTATTTTACAATTTCAGTAGTTTACTGGCTTACTAGTTTAGTAGTTTACTAGCTCACTAGTTGGCTAATTCTCTCTTTTTCTAGCTTACTAGTTGAATTGAAATCGTTCAATCATAAAAATAATGTAGATGCAATTTTCTTAAAAATTAAAAATATTTTCTGTCCTGGAGTATGTTAATTAATATAATACTATAATTATGTATAATTTCAGAAATTCATATAGAAAACAATGAAAATAAATCCAATTAATACAATATATACCATTAAACATACTTTTAATTGTAGAAATACTAAAAAAATATGGAACAAAAGTATTGAAAATCTTCATAAAAGAAACTGTTTTATGAAAAATCAATTTCAATTCTCAAAATCGTTGAAAGTTTCAATACTATAGCATCAATTTTTGAAAATTTATACTGATCGATCCATTGAAATATTAGAAATATATAAAAATACCAGAAAATACTACAAAATTTGATGAATAATATACCATACGGAAATAATATAAATTTATGATGTACTTTTTATCTGTGTGGTTCAAATTTGCTCAAAAATCAATTTAAAAATATAAATTTTTTACAAGTTTGATTCCTAGAGCATCGAATTTTAGAAAGCTATATAGAAACCCATATTACCAAATATCAGATTATCTTTAAACTAGAAATCTATGTGAAAATCTATATAATAAAATCAGAACATTCTCCAAGTTCTATAAATACTGAAGAAATATGAAACATTTCGGAAGTATAGAAATGAAAAAAAAATCTAGGGCCCACTGCCTTGAAAATTATGAAAATCTGATTCCATGATTGAAACACGTTAGTAAAAACTTACAAATATGAAAACTGTGCAACTTTGAAGCCCACTAAATACATAAATCGTCAAAGATTGAAAATTCGAAAATACCGAGGGATATGTATTTTGCCAATATTCCTCCCCCAAAAATTTTTTTGTTCGTGCCTCTGTATTTTTTCATAATTTTTAACGTGTAGAAATAAGTTCATGAAAGATAAAAATACCAAAAACTTGGATTCGATACACGCTTACTCGGATACAGTTATCGAAAAGGCCTGGTACAAATAGAATAGCAAAATTCATTAAGTCAGACTTTGAACATTAACACTTATCAATATTTGGATCATGCAATATCCCTAATAATTATACAAAGTTTTTTTAGTGAGTTTCTTTAAAAATTTATACTAATATTGGTTACTGGAGAATATAAAATGCCTTACATGAATCAACATGTGGGCAAATCTTGTCCAAATTGCTTGAATTTGTGTGATGATTTGAGTTTCTCTTTTTATTGAAATAATCACGTCTACTGATACATATCTGTAGAAAATAAGTAGTTTTACTGTAACTTAAACAGAATAAAAATTTTTTTCACTTTTTAACAGCATGATAAAGTTCAAGGAAAACGGTTTGATGAAGCTTTGGATAAAATGGTTTAAATGCAGTTCAGGTTGTGATCTTGGCGGACGTTCGTCCATTTGGAATCCCATTAAATTGGACCAAGTCACTCCGGTTTTCATGATCCTTTTTTGTGGTCTTGCTTTTTCTACGACACTTTTACTTTTTGAAATTTTGTCTCATCGATATTTGCACTATAAAAACCGTGTAACATTCGAACGTCAACACTCTAATAATGAACTTTTATTCGAGTATTGTGATTGAGTAGTCATTAAGTTTGTCTTTTTGTAGGATTATTAGTGAAAAATTGTGTATTTTGTGTGAGAATATTTTCTGTAAAGACTAGATTATAAAACCATAATTATTGGGTACTAAAAAAAGTGTAATATCAATAAATTTATTTTTCTCGTTTTTTTTTCTTTCAAAGCTGAGACAGTTTTATGTTACATACAATTTCCCAATATACAAAAATGTATTACTAAAATAAAGAAAAAACATAAAAATTAACTCTAAGCAGCGGGTAATAAAAATGCCAGGTTCAGTTTTCAAAAAAAGAAAAAAAATATTCATTTTCCATGTAAATTACTTCAACAAATATTGAGGACACTTAAAATAATTATAATAATAAAAAAATCATGTAAATCTTTATGTTTTATGTCAAAAACCAGAAATGCGATGTAAAAAATACCTGTTCATTCATACAATACAGGAGTTTAAATAAATTCACAAAACACTCAATTCACACCCTTTTTTTCGATCTTTCAAATGAGCCTCAATAATTTTAAAAAAATGTGGCCGATCGAGAAAAGAATACGCACTTTTGAACATGATTTTTGCCATATTTTGGACGTGTTCGACGCCACTGGCATAAAGGTCGTGGGCCAGTTCCAAAACGGTCCCAAAATCAGATTCGTCGCCAGCAATTGTAGCTAGTCGAATGACCTCTTGAAGTTCTGAAATTGGTTTTTTCCGTTCCTCTGCAGATTCACAATCTTGGATGCGTTGGAAAATTTTTTTCAATTCATCTACAACAAAAATCGTTCATTTTTAAATAAACAAACTATAAGAGAATTCTTCTACAATATTTTTTTCCGAGTTCTATGATTTTTGCAATAAATAAATAATTTTTTGGCAGTAAAAAGAATGAAATGTACTGAAAGTTTTTTTCTTTTAATGTAAATTTTATTTGTATATCAATTTTATTTGTGACTATTGTTAAAATATAATGTATTGAGCACTAAATTTCTAAATTTATGATCATGGTTTCAGATTGTTGTTTTCATCAATATTTTTTAGCTTCTAATAATACAAACCTTTTTCATAAAATATAATATTTGTTTTGAAAATAAAGACTTTACGATAATGAAAAAAATTACTCACTGTCTGTAACCGACAATTCTCTGTACCCAATTTGGGTTTTTTTGTTGTACGGAACAACAATGCCGATTTTGTAAAGAGTTCGAGCAACAACTTTTCTTTCCCTTGCTTTCATGTTGTCTGTATTTTGTTTAAGGTTAAACTTGTTGCTTTTTGCAAAATTTTTCAGTTTCGTTTGTAGATTTGCAACTGCAGATTTTTCAAACGGGCTAATTTTTTTCAATTTTTCGTCTATGTATTGACTGAAAAAATTACAATGTTTGATAATTAATAGCGTCACTGAAAATAAATACAAGTATTATTTTTATTGCATTTATTCAGACCTTTTTTTTAAGAATTCTAAAAATGTTCATAATTTTTCAATGTGATATTTATATCATTCTGAATGGTCCATTTTTATACAACATAAAATTTTGAAATATTGAAATAATCGTTCATATTTCTTGAGAAAACAGTTGTAAGAATAATTTTTGCCTATAAAAAAATTCATGATGTCATTATTTTACTTTTCTTATTGATTTATCATGACGATTGTAATTTTTAGCAGGATTTTTTTTCTATAAATTTTTTTATGTACCTCACAGCAGTGAAAAGATTTTCTCCTACAGCTTCGATTTTGCAATCCACATTTGCGCTATTTTTGGCAACAAAAACGGGGATATTCAAAGGTTCATCTCGCCAATAACCGAAATGAAGTCCTGATTTTTCATCTCCTTTTATCACAGTCTGCAAAAATACAATTTTTCCTACAGTCAGAAAAAATGTGATCAAAGATAATTTTTTGATTTATATATTTGAAAATTAATTAAATTAGTCTTGAAGAACTAAAAAAGATGATTAACTAACTTCACGAAAATTGATTTATGTTTTTTGGTTCTGGAAAAGTAAAATAACATTTTTTTATAATTTAAACTATTGAAACATGGTGTTAAAAAATATGTTTAAGTACCTGAAATTCTGGAGGATCATAAAAATACCTCCAATGCCTCAAAAATTCATCCTTATCTTCGTCATTCACATTTTTTATTTTTTTCGACAAAACATCAAAAGGCCCAACAAGTCGAAGATTCAATTTTTTGAAGGCTGAACATGGATCGTTTGGAGAAATTTCTTGGCAGAATTTGTAAAATTTATAAAAATCTTCTGGCATGTTTGTCGAAAACAAATCTAAAATAATATTTTCCACATCCGTTTTTTCCTCAGTGGCTTTCGAGGATTCCAGGGATTTTTCAGAAACTTCTTTTTCCGGGGTTTTGGGAATTTCTGGTTCTACATTTTCTGGAGTTTCCTGTAGGTAAGGAGTTGACAAATTTTTAGATTTTCGACCCGATTCAAACGTTATATTTCAAATTTGTAACATTCCAGTCTGTTTGAACATATTTTTTTTTTTATAATTTAAGATTGACTTTCCCCTATTAATTCAGATTCACTGATTTATTTTATCATTTGAATTTCAAAAACAGGAAATTTGTTGCAAAAAAAACTATTTTTCATTTACTATTATTGTTTTTTTACTTGTAAAAAGTGAATTTCGTTATTTGTTTTGATGTAAGAAAATATTTAATATTGAACATTTTTAGAGAAATATAATGGGATAATACAGAGGAAAAATTTCAATACTTTTTTTGGCGTAGTTTTTTTAGGTGATTTCTCACAATTATCTTCATTTCCATCGCTTTCAGCGTTCTGAAAATAACAATAAGATAAGAAAAAAACGTTTCAAAAACAATGTAAATCAATTATTTATTTTCATACTTCTTCACTGGATTCATTTTTGTGAGGAGATTTTTTCGGTGCTTTCAAAGCTTCAGTTTTCCTCTTTTCATCAGGATTTTTGCTCTCTGAGTTACCCTCAACTTTCTGCAAAATTTAAGTTCGATCACTTATTTTTACACTCTAAAAATTTTTAAAGAAGAATGGAAAAATTCTATAAATAAAAAGTTGATAAGAATTTCAGATTTAAAAAAATCAAGAAAAAAGGACAATTAATCAAATTATTGTGTTAATTTTATTGTGTCGAAAATTTATGTAATGCATAACTTGTAATTCATTATTTAATGAAAATTCACATACCCAATATATATATCTAAAAATTACATGTATTAAGGATTTATTTTCATACTTTTTTTTTGGATTCATTTTTGCGAGGAGATTTTTTCGGAGATGTTGCTTCAGTTTTCCTCTTTTTTTCGGGATTTTTGCTCTCTGAGTTAGCCTCAATTTTCTGAAAAGTTAGATGAACTATTTTTTACTCTTCAAAAATTAAAGAGCAAGATTGTAAAAATTCGATGGATAAGAAAGTTGATAATAGCTTCAGATAATAAAGACTAAAATGAATAGAAAATGTTAATTGATACATATACTAATTATCATTATCTAATGAAAATAAACATATTCAATATTCATGCGTACTAATACACGATTTTATTTTTATGTGTAATTTTTAGCAAGTATTTTATATATTATTTAATGCACATGAAAGTTGTCTTTCATATCTATTGTACCAAATAAATTAATGAATTTTTTTAATATTTTAGTTTGTTTCTTAGTATATTATGTAGGTCTTTTTTATTGTTGATATGTTATAAAAAATATTATCATTGTATAAATATATATCATAGTAGATACCTACAATAAGTGTCACAAAATAAAAATGAATAATTACAATTAGATTATGACATTTCTAAAAATTATGAGTACACTCGTTAAAGCCACATCCGTGTTATAGTCACAGTGCATTTCGCAATGTGATCTGAGAGACGTAAACAATTTATAAAAATAATTTATGAGTGTTAATGAATTACTATCTCAAATATAATATAATTAATTAGTACATAAAATTACTGAATTATTTTCATAAAGTATTTATTCATTCCAGTTCATTTACATCTATTTGACTTTTTCATTTTCTTTTATGATTCCCAAGTGAATTTCTTTCATTTGATGCAATTTCACATAAATGGATTTTATTATCAATAAATTTGATTTTATCTACAATCTTTTATTTACTTTTATTTACTAAGTAATATCCTATTTCATTTTCATGATCATTTATTTTCACTATTATATTGAATACAAATTATTATCCTAAATCATTATGTTATAAGTTTTAATTATATTATGAAAAATTGAATAATTTTTATCAATTTTGATGTACTTGAAATAATCTCTTTAACACCTACCTTTTCATAAACATTGTATGTATAATTGATGGTTTATGATTTTGTTTTTACCATTACAATTATTAAGAATGGAAAAAGTTTTTTTTTACTAATGAAATTAAAAAAAAAAAAAAAACATTTTTCTCAATGGAAGACCAACAAAATAATTCGTTTTCCATTTCGTACAAAAATTTATAAACTTAAGAAAATGCTGTTATTAATCTTAGAAATATTTTGTTGATTTTGGCAATAAAAAAATTTTCCAGAAAATCGACAGTCCAATTTGTAAATTTTTTACCCTTTTCGGAGGATGCTTATATTTGCTGTGATGTTGAGGATTTTTCTGATAACAACGTTGACCAAATAAACACGGAATTTTCGAATCTTTTTTATATTCTTTCATCAAATCTTCGTAACTTTTTCCGTCCATTTTTTAACGTTCACGCGTTGATTAAAGCTTATTTTACGAATTGAAAATGAACAAGAAAATGATTTTTGCAAAGTTAATGAAACGAATATTTATTTAGAATGTGTTTTTAAAGTTGAAAATACTCAAAAATACTGCAATTTTGTGTAATTAATTTTCAATTTCAACAACTTTAAATTCACTTTGCCATTTGCTACTTTTTTTGCAGCTGTGTTGTGTGTTGTGTTTATGTTAGACCATATATATAGTACTATAATGTACATCAACAATATTTGCGTTGTTTGACACATTGTTTTGCATTGTTTAGGTGATATGGAAATTCGCCTTTATTGTACTTGCATTGTTTCATTAGGGCACTAGAAAACATGCTAAGTATACAGATCTGTTTGTTGTTTTCACTTGTTTCTGCATTGTTTCGGTTTGATTTGCACTGTACAGAACGTTCTGCATTGTTTTCAATTGTTTCTGCACGGTTCTGCATTGTTTTCCACTGTTCTGTATTGTTTCACATTGTTCTAGTGACTTTTTTGTGTCATATTGGCGAATTTTCATGACCATTATTGTACAATTGGAAATTCATGAAAATCGCGCGAAATTAAAATGTCAGAATCATGTTAGTGTGTGTTACTGTCAGTCCATCATTTTGACAACAAAAACCAAGTTCCTACAGTTTTTTCACTATACCGCATGATTTCGAGTGAAAATCATATTTTCGATTAAAAACAATTGCGGAGAATCTAAAAATGACTATAGTTGGTTGAAAAATCGCATTCTTCGCTGTGACAGTGACCGGCCAAGCTGTAAAAATGGCGACGAGTTTAACGTTTGAGCAGGAAAAAGTAAAAACCTTGCCATCTAATTTTCTTTGACTTTCCGTTTTTGATAATATTACTGCACTCATTAACGGTGAATTCCGAGAAAGTTGCGATTACTGTCTTCATTTATCCCGAGTGATTTATGACATTGCAACGGAATGGTTCTGTGAATTATTTTTCTTGGAAAGTTATTGAATTGTTGATTACACAGGAAGTAATTAAATGCATGACGATTATTGTAATGCGTGGGTTGTTCTAATGTACGTACGTGTGCTGTTTGAGGATTTTTCATTCATAACAGTTACACCGTATTGTGTTGATAATATTGTGAACAATTTACATGAAATGTATGTTTACTTTTTGGCACTAATGATTCTGGAGTTTTTTCTATTATTCATAAAATTTTGCAATTTTCAAGTTTTTCTTTTTTGAATTTATTGGAGTATAGTATGCTCATTATTTTGTAATTCATTTGTTGATAGTGAGTGTTATAGATAGCTATTTACGTAATTACCGACATTACTCTACTGATTTATTATTGATAATTTTTTTTCATTTCAACTCAAGTGTAAAACGTAGTTCTTTTTCCAAATAATTTTTTATGTGGCCTTTAGTTTGACATTTTTTTTGTTATATGGTACTCTTTTTGAATAGTTGGGTTAGAGAATGGGTTAGAGAAGGACAACCATGGCATTATTCAGAAAGAGTACTGTATATGACGTGCCAGGAGAAAAGGGACCTATCGCTCTAAACAGGAATTTTACAGGGCGAGCAATATAAGTCAATCAATTATGTAGCGAAAGGCGACTCCCGAAAGTCTGCCCCCTTTTTTTCATGGGAAATAATGTGGGTAGAATTTTCGTAATTTTTGTGTTGGATAGAGCAACTCAAAAAATATTAACAGATACATAAAACTGGTTTTTTTTGAGCAATCGATTCTTTTTCTCCTGGCACGTAAGATATGTTGGGGTTTTTACCAATGTTTCATAAATTAGTTGATGATACAAAGGCTGTATTTTTTTGTTCATTTATTATAGTAAATTTATGACTTGGGGACACCCTATGTACAATTCCTAAAGAAACCTACAATTGGCAACATTTTCCATAATTTTTCACAAGTAATTTAAAAATTTTACAAATTTTCCAAGACTTTTTTTTCAGTATTTGTAAAGGATCCCATGAAGTTTTCACTAAATTTGTAGAATCTATTCCTATGAAGATTTTAATCAAATTTCTGTCTACTGTCTTGATAAAATTTTAAACTGTGTTAAATGAGTTTTCGTTTATGATTTCAGGCTACTCAAGAATTCATAAACATTGTTAATTCAAATCGAAACGGAAAACGCCAGGGTCAAGTGTCTTGGAACAACGCCATGAAATTTTTGATGGCTCGAAAATTTGACGTCAACCGAGCTTTGACACTCTATGATCAACACGAGGCCATAAGAAGACGCGAAGGTCTGGCTATCTTACAGCCATTCATAGAGCCCTTGCTCAGTGAGCTAAAAACTGGAAAATTTACAGTCCTGGTAATTTTTACACTTTCTTTGTTATCTAAAATTAATGTCAATTTTTCTCAATTAAAAGAACGTTTGATATAGATTTTAGAATAATTTTGAACTGAGTATTGCTATTTTTCAATTAAAACATTTTTCAAGGCTCAAATCTAGGAAGTTTTATTATTTTATTATTTTAATCAAATAAAATTATAAGTACTACACAAATAAAGAAAAACAATTTCAAAAAATACAAAATGAAACTCAAAAATTAAAAATTTCAATATGGAAAATTTTTTAATTTGTGTATTCCAGTACGTACATTTCGAGTTCAAAAATGGTCATTTCCATAATTTGAAATTTTGAAGGAGTCAATTGAACAATTCGAAATCATTAATTTTATGTGTGAAAAATATTCTTACAGTGAATAAAATTAAAATAAATTTCATTGAATGCAAATTTTGAATCATAAAAACTAAACGAAAATACTGATATTATATTTTTCTGTTGTATTACTATCGCTATTTATTATGAAGGGGTCAATTAGAAAAATTAGATCATTAAGGATTCATTTCAATATGAAAACTAATTATAAATAACTGTACCACAGAATATATATATGCTAAAAAAAGGTCAAATAAGAAAAATCATTCATATTTCATTAAACTACGAATTTTTCTTAAATTGCAGCCAACCAGAGATTCCAGTGGAGCAGCGATTGCCATTTTCACCGCGAATTTGCACCTTCCACACAACATTACTCATCAAACAACGTTGCAGGTAATTTTTTTTCGCTTAAAATGTTTTATGTGTTTTTTTTTTATTGTTTCAGTGCACTCACATAGAAATTTGCTACATTTTGGAATTACATTTTCATTTTTCTTCAAAGTAATTTATTACATACGAAATCAATGTTATCCCTATTCTATCTACTATATTGTTTCAGAATATATAATTTGTGAAAATTCTGCTTGCAAATGAGAAAATCGGGTTTGATCAAATTTTTCATGTTTTGTCTATTGTATTTTAAAGGGGTACTATCTCCACCATAATTGAATTGCATTGTGTTCTTAATTTTTAAAATTTTCATGGAAGTGTCTATTTAAAACCTAGTAAGTATGTGAATCTAGAAATGATGTAAATTTTCTTACTTTTGTCCACTCAAAGTCCATCAAGGCGTGAATTGGTATTTTTTTATATTTTTGATTTCTTTGAATATGCTTCGTTAAAAAAAAATTATTTGAAGGAAATTTCTATGTGCGTTCGTTTTAGCATCGTTTGCCAAAATTTTTTGTTCAAGGGCATAGTTTATCAGTTAGACGCAGCGTTAGAGAGTACAGAAACACAAAAGCACGGCTTGGTCTTTATTTATGACATGTCCGACAGCAAGTACCAAAACTTCGATTACGATCTGTCCCAGAAGATTCTCACGCTTTTGAAAGTAAGTCTCAGAATTTAAAATCCATGTTCGCGACGCTAAATAAACACGGGCTTTTGTCCAAAAAGTTTTTTCAATACATCGAATTTGAAATTTGTGTGTTGTATTTAAAAGATATGAAAATCATGTGCGAATCGTCCTTTTTTCGAATAAGGTTTTTTTCATTCACTCACTTACGTTATTATTTCCAAAGTATTTTTGAAAATTGGTAATTATGTTAGGATATTTGAGCTCCTTTGATCATCGTAAAAAAAATTAAAAATTTTTCGACTTCAAAGTTTTCACATTGTATGAGTATGTTTACGGAAAACATGTTTTTTATTGTAAATAGTACCAACGAATTTCGAAAGCCCTAAATCTAATGGATAAATTTAGTAATAAATAACCCGATGAAGAAATTAAACGAAATTTCAAAATAATAAATTACAAATGAACATGAAAGAGTTATTGAATAATTAGTAAAAAAATTATTTTGAGACAAATAAGGAATATTTACTTTTTACCCAATATTTATTTTGCTTCCAAATAAATGAAATTCAAGCAAAAACAATGAATATCAAATAATAGACATGAATATGTAATGTTTTTTTATAAGTACAATAATTCGTTGTAAAAAAAAGAAAAAAAAGAAAATGATAATATTCTAAAACTTCAAGGATAACGTTTTTTTACGATAGGTATGTTAATCAAAAAAATTAAAAAAATTTTTTGTACTCTACAATTTTTCCTTCAAAATTGAATCTTAATTGATGAACTTTTACGAAAATCATTATAATCGAACCAATTATTGTTGAAATTACATAATCTCAAGAAAATAGAGCACAAGTTACTTCAAAAATAACACCGAACTGAAAAAGTTGTAGTTTCCAAACAACGAATTTTAGCTAATAGGCATTATCAATGAATGTTTTTTATTGAAATAACACAGTAAAAAAAAAAATTCAGGAAACAAAAACTGATGCAACGTTGAAATTTTGAGGGTAATATCAAAAGAAAATTTTTTCATAAAAACCACGATTGCAAGATAATTTTCCTTAAAAAATGAACTTCAAAGTTTTTTCTTTTAGGATGCAACTTTACCTACGAAATTAAAAAGAAATAATTTAAGACGGGCGGTTTTCGGCCAAATTTTTGAATAATTAATAAATAAATTATTGCTTATAAGGCAATTAAGGAAAATTAATTTTGTGGCCAATATTTCTAAAATCTTTTAAGACGAATTAAAAGCAGAAAAGCGAATATTATATAATACATAGAGATTAATACTGAATATTAATTTTTTGACTTACTTGTTCTCAAAAAAAAAAGAAAACAAACAAAAATAAAAAGAAACTGATAAAATTTCGAAAATTCAAGGTTAAAAATTTATTGATAAGATGATCATAAAAGTTTTGAAAATTTATTGAACTCTACAGTTATCACTATTTCATAATATTATAGCCATGCATATAATATTATGTATAATATATAGCAATATAATAAACACAAACTTTAAATAAGCCTATTGGGAAATGATATTTAGTTGAAATAATAAATTACATAGTGAAACTACATATCTATAGGTATATGAACATATTTATCTTATTAATCGTTATTTGTAAATTTCAAATTAAGATTTGTCAATAAACTATAAATTGAAGTCTACTAATAGACAAGCAATAAAATGTTTCAATAAAGTGAATACAATAATATATAGTAAAAAACTAATATAATACAAATAATTCAATCAGTGATGTAGGGGAGCATGGAACATGTTGGCCGAATTTTCATTCAGGAATTTTTTTAAATTTTCCCTTTTTATTTTGAAAAGTCCATTTGTTCCTATTCGATAGCTACAACCCTTGGCTCAATATTGTGAAATTTTTATTACTCTGAAATAATAATTAACATTTTGACTATTTTTTTAACACGTCTCGAAAAAATGGCCAACGTGCCCCGATCCCGGGATATGTTGGCCGAGTTGCCGAAATGGAAGAAATAGAGTGTTAATGATTGCTGCGTGTATATTTTTAATCAAACTTCATTATTTAAAGGTGTCACTAAGTTTTTATACGAACTTGTATTTTCGGAAACTATAAAATCAATATTTTTTAGGAATTAAATTGATTCAATGATATGTCATCATATTCCACAATTACCGAAACTACTCAATAATTATTTTTATAGTGGAATATAAAAAATTTACGTGTTTTTCAAAGTAATTTTTCTGCCTTAATTATACTTTCAAAAAAATTGAAATGAACATTTTTGAACATAGTTGAACATTCTTTTACTTTTTTGAAAAAGGCACGTGACTCGTCGCAGTTTTCAAAGTCACCAAAAACTTGCTATCTGACACACGATGATCGTTAACTAATGTATGAAAACATTTATGGTTTTGTAAAAAACTGTATGTGTTTTACTGTGTTTTACTTTTGGTAAAAAATTTGGATTTTATGATTATTTTCTAAATATCTATTATTACTGAATGTTAGTAAGAGGGGTGGGGGGGGGGGGGTTAACTTGATGATTACGCTTGATTACATGAGGTAGGGGTCAAAAACAGGGAAAAACGCGAGTAGTTATTAAATAGTTGGTCCTCAATTTCTGTTTACAACTCGGCCAACGTGCCCCTATAAAATTCGGCCAACCTACCCCAGGCAGACTTGAAGTAAATAAATCAGAATTCTATGACAATAACAATAGTTTAAAATTAAAAGCACTTGACATCATAATGATTGTATATCATAAGACATGGCGAGGTAGAGAATCTTTGGGAAAACTCAAATTTATTAACAATAACGACTCAAATCTAAAAATTCATTGTTTTAGTTATGGTCATGAAAATAAACAAATACATGTAACAACCAGAAAATACGTGACTCAGCGATCGGTTTTCGTGAAAAAGTTCATATCCAGAAGGTGCATGAAATATGTGGCAGAAGGTGCCAGTAACCTGTTTTTGACAAAGTTATGAGCACTCGGCCAACCTACCCCGCGGCCAACATGCCCCATGCTCCCCTACATGTACATATGTAGTAATATAATAATATTTCAGAATATGTAGTACATTCATGACTCCATTTTTCCAATATTATAATGTATAATATATATATTACTACTTCATAATTCAATTCTTACTTATAAACTTCAACGGAAATCATCAAAATCGAACCGTGTTTGGTGAAGTTAGAGAATTTTAGGAAAATAAAGCATAAGATACATAACTGCAAGTATGAAACTTTGATTATAAAAAGTTGTAGTTTCCAAACAACGAATTTTAGTAAATAGAGGTTAATAATGAGTTATGTTTGTTTAACTTAACTTGTCATAAAAAAAATTAAGGAAACAATAATTGATGCAACGTTAAAATTCGAAGGTTAAAATATTAAAAAATTTTCAATGAAAATCACGATTGCAAGATAATTTTACTAAAATGAATTTGAGAATTTGTTTCTGTGAGAATGACACTTGACACTCTATACCTACAAAGCTAAAAAGAAATAACAATCGGACAAATTTCGGCAGAGTTATTGAATAATTATAAAAAAATTATTGAGGCAATTAGAGAAAATAATTTTGAGCCAATATTTTGAAAATTCCCTATGACGACATAACTGAAATTCAAGCGACAAGAAAAAATACGTGTCCCATCGATTTCGATGAAGATAGTATAAAAAATTTTTGCATTCACATTGAGAAAAAAAACTTCCAGTTTTGACTGGACGTGATTAACCATTTCAATTTCGGAAATTTTCCGTTAATATTTTAATATTTTAACCTTCGAATTTTACCGTTGCATCAATTATTGTTTCCTTAATTTTCTTTTATGACAAGTTAAGTTAAACATTACTCATCATTAACCCCTATGAACTAAAATTCGTTCTTTGGAAACTACAACTTTTTATAATCAAAGTGTCATTCTCGCAGTTATGTATCTTATGCTTTATTTTCTTAAAATTCTATAATTTCGATAAATTTTCAAAACTTTTATGATTATCTCATCAACAAATTTTGAACGAAATAAAAATTATATAAATATGTAAAATTGTAAAACAGACAATCTTGTAGATTCAGATTTTTGAAGAGTAAAAAATGCTGATGATTTTGGCCCTGGGGCCTGAGAACTCTGAACGCGGCCTTGATTCTTCCCCATCGAAACAGCCCCTTTCGCGACCCTCCGAGTTTCGCAGGGGTTGAAACAACGCGTAATCCATTGCACCTAAAATCGCGCAAGCGCCCAGCATTTGGCTCAAACGCGCCGTGCTCAGTGACGCTCGCAATCTTCGCAAAACTCGCGATTTTCCGGATTTTTCCCCTCCCGTTTCGCGCATTAAAATATCGCGAGTTTTCCCTTTGAAAAAAAAAAACGCCTAGTTTTCCGCGTTCCTCGAGGACGACATTGTCCGGATCGCGATGTGTCGTTGATTCGCCAACTGACGTGCGTTCCATCCGGAATTCCGCACCTCTTCAGGTGTTTTATAATGTATGCGTCATAAATGTTTTCATGATTGTGTAATCAGTTCGTTCTTTGATGCGTTTGGGAATGGTTTTCGTACGCGAGGGAAATCAATTTTCGAGCTCTCGCGAGTCGTTGAGTAATTGATTGAAAGAGGGCGAAGGTTGGGGGGAGGTTTATGATTTGATTTTTCGGTGTTTCTTTGATTTGATTATCGACGTTGAATGAAGATCGGTGATTTAGATGACTTGATGCCTGGTGACCTTGAATCATTTGGACTTTCGAATGAGTGATGCGTGACTGTTGATTTTCGGTCGATATTTTGATGATGTTTGGTCACTGATTTGGTAGATGCTTGAATTCGTAATTTTGTAATGGGTGGTGATCATTGAGGTCTACTTATATTGATTATTTTTTTATTATCGATTGTTATTGATTGTTTCTTTGTGAACGGAAGTTTCACTTTGTATGGAATAGTTTTTAATTTTTTTGTGGAATTTTTTCGCAATTGTTGTACATTTTTTTTTAGTTTTTAGAATGTTGACATTTTGAGGGAAGTTCCTTTGATTACACTTTTTAGACGAATTTTCGCAAATTTGAATATTTCTCTGTAAATTTTGTTGGGTCATTTAAAATATTGGACATAGCTTAACGACTTTAATTAAATTATAATAATATTGTTATTGTGTCTTATTATATCTCACGAAACTTTTAGTAATTTTTGAAATATTTGAATGGTTTTGTGTATTTCTGGAGAATTTGAACGGTTTTTTTATTACGTAAAAGAAACATACTTTGAAAGTTTGACATTTTCGCAGGATTCTAAAAAGTTCGAGTTTAATAACTTTGAATGTACTATACTATCGAAAATATTAATTTGAAATTTATAGATGGATATTGCAACTTCGAATTAATTTATAATATTTTTTATTATAATCAACTGACATTTACATATTTTATGTAACTACTATATAACATTATTGCATAGCATTATTACTAATATACGTTATTTTTAAAATACCCTAAAATTTGTAACATAAATGCATTTTAAACAATCTATAAATATTTCTGTTGATTTACAAATTGTTTTCTAACAAACTGTATGAAAAATTACAAATGCTTTGAAAGCAATGTTTTTCTGAACTATCCAATCTTGAAAACAATTTTTCTCTATTTTTAAATATATTTTTCTCTTATAAAAATTGAAATTCAATCTGTAAAGTTTTTTCGACATGCTAAGTCATGAAATTTTCTGAATTTCTACGAATCCCGTCATTTTTTTATGATTTCAATGCTTTTTAAAAATTGCGTGAAAGTTACATAATAAGCTTTCTTTTCGATTTTACGATATTTCTGAAAATAATGAAAAATTTAATTAATCTGCATGATGATAAAACTAGATTTTTCTTATTTTCGAAGAAATATTGGGTAAATTACATTTTCAATGTCTAAATTAGTAAAATATTGAGAACCTGAGAGTATTTTCAAAAATTAGTGCCAAGTTCACGAAATTCTTCAAGTAAAAAATTTTCATGACGTTTCTGCGAAAGCTTCAGAAATTTTTCACTGCAACTTTTTTGAAATTTTTACCATTTAAATGATTACTACGTTATTTTATAGAATCTCATGCTATATTTCTAAAAAGTTTTTCTTGTAATGATGAGAATTTTCTCCTAGAATATTCTTATACAGTCAATCGTATATTCTCTTTACATTATTCTTCATAAATGTTTGCAAAAACTTGAAAAAATGCGCAAAACAATTTTTTTTGAGTGCAATCATCGATCGATTTCAATGCTTTTTCAAAAGTATTTTTGATAACTTTTACGAAAATTGAAAACCTTCAGTCTTAAAAATCACTAGGATTACCAAATTTTAAAAATTCAGAACAATCCACATTTTTCTACGTAGCCTACAATTTTAAGAACTTATTTTGAGAAGCATCAAAATGAGTGCGTCATTGTTTATAAATATTTTCATGGTTAAGTAATCAGCTCGTTCTTCGATGCGTTTGGGAACCATTTTTTTACCCGAGGGAAATGATTTTCTGAGATCTCGCTAATTCCTGATTAAGTCAGATGATTCATGATTTAAATATGAAATTTCATAATTGATGTTAAATGACGTTCGATGATTTTGATGACTAGATATCTAATAACCTTGAAACATTTTGATTTTTTAATGACTGATCTTGGCTGATGATTTTTGTTGATGTTTGATAATGTTGAATCATTGAACAGATACATAAATAATACTTGAATGCGCAATTTTATAAGGGTCGATGAGGTATTGAATTCATATTTAATGATTTATTCATGAAGCCAGATTTTAAATGAAAAAAATATACTGTTAAAATAAGTATGTACTTTTTAGGAAATCGTATAATGATTCTAAGAAAATGATGGTGTCAAGTTTGATTTTTAGAAAATTTAAAAACTATGTACAACTGCAAAATTTCGAAGTTGAGAACTAAATGGTTGAGGAGCTTTTGTCTGATAATTTCTCGGAAAATCTAACATTTGAGATTTTTAACGAATTTCAGGCGTGTCAGAGATTTCCCGAAAATTTTACTGAATCACAAATAATTTTTCAAGAGTCCTACATTTTAGAAATTAATATTTATAATAAATTAAAATAAAAAATATTTCATGAAAAACTGATTATACATTAAATCAGTGTCTTAATTCTTTAGAGTGAATTTTCGCTTTCAATCAAGTCAAAATACTGATACTCAAATTTGTAGTGATTTTTTACTTTTTAAAACGAAAACTCACTTATTCTAGAGTGAAATTTAACGCTATGAAAGTGCATTTCTATTTCATGTTAGGTTAGGGTAACAGTAATTATTTTACTCGATGGAGAGTGAAGATTCACTCGTCATAGAGTGAAACTCGACTCATTTTTTAGAGAGAACTCTGAGTAGAATTGAAAAGTGAAATCAAATTTCTCTAAGAGTGACGATTTATACTTTAAGAGTGAAATTTCACTCTATGAGAGTGAATTTCCACTCCCCATTTGGCAGTACTTTGATTCGACGTAGAGTAAAAATTTACTCGGTTAAGAGACTCAACTTATTTTTCGAGAGGAATCTAACTAGAATTTAAGAGTGGAATTTTACATCTCTAAGAGTGACGATTCATTGTTGAAGAGTGAAATTTTACTCTGAAAAAATGGAAATCTACTCTCTGTTTAAGTGACAGTATTTTTACTCGTCCTAAAGTGAAACTCAACTCTGAGCCTGAGTGGTATTCAAGAGTGAAATTCAACTTCTCTTGGAGTGACGATTTATTCTTTTAGGGTAAAATTTCACTCTGTGAGAGTGAATTTACACTCCCTGTTTGAGTTACAGTATTTTCACTCGATGTAAGGTGAAAATATACTCTGTTAAGAGTGAATCTCAACTCAGTTTTTCGTCAGGAGTCTGATTAGAATTGAAGAGTGAAGATCAACTTCCATAAGAGTGATAATTAACTCTTTTGGAGTGAATGTTCACTAAGTAAGTGAATTCCCAGTCCCTGTTTAAGTGGCAGTATTTTCGATCAATGCAGAGTGAAAATTCACTCGGTTTAGAGTGAAACTCAATTCATTGTTTTCAGAGAAGTCTGCCTAGAATTAAAGAGTGAAGATAAACTATTAAAGTGTGATAATTTACACTTTTGGAGTGAATTTCCACTCTCTGTTTCAGTAACAGTATTTTCACTCAGTGCAGACTGAAAATGCACTCTAAGGTATTAAGAGTGAAAAACCAATGAAATTTTCGTTTTGCTAATGAACTTACCAAATAAAACGTGTTTTCGAAGAAAATATAAACTTTTCCTACTCCAGGGACAAGCCTGCAACTAATCGAATTAACTGCAATTATGAAAACTCGAAAAATCCAATGTTTGTAGGGTGGATACCCCGCGAAACTAAAAAAAGTGCTGATAGTGACGGCGCCGCTGTGGTTCAAAGCGCCGTTTAAAATTTTGCGCCTCTTCGTACGCGAAAAGTTGCGCGATCGCGTGTTCACGGTCTCGATACCGCAACTCACGCTCCACATACCGAGGGAATCGCTGCCAAAAACCTTGGGCGGCACCCTCGAAGTCCAGCATGAAACTTGGCTTCTTCACTGCTTCAAATCCATGACGAATCGAAGTGGGAATGAAGTATGTGAGGTAAACATGAAAAACTCTATCTGAATTTTCCTAATTTTCGTGGAAATCTTCATGATTTATTCGATATTTTTTAAAAATTATTTGAGTAAATTCATATTTTCAACAATCGACTTTTGAAATATTCACTGAATCATGAATTATCCATCATCATTCGTGAATCATCAAAAAAAGAGGAAGTTTCCTAAATTGAGCCAACCTGAACAAGGAACCGTGTTCTAGGTGAAATCCCAGCCGGGAAATCCTCTCACGCCGGAAGAAAAGAACAAGCAAAGTGACGGGGGTACGGAAATATCGCTGATCGGCCAAGCTAGCCCTGGAAAGGGCGAGAAGCCGAGCAAAAATGGCGACATCGAGATCACAAACGAGTCCGATGCCTGGGTTGGAAGTGATGGGATACCATCCCCGATGCAGCCACCATCATCGGCGAGCTCCGGGTTCAGTGACGATGACAGCCTCCACGGTGATCTGGGCCCTCAGGCCCTCACCATGGAGCGGTTCGTGGAGATGATACACGGCAAGGGCCGCGCCGGCCTGATCGCCGAGTACACGGATATACGAATGAGACCGCTGGACGGTTCGTTCAACAATTCAAGGTATGAGTGCTGCAGAGTCTTGAGGTAGTGCCTCCACGATAGAAATTATTGGCCGATTTGGACGAAATTTGGAAATTGGGTTCAAAAAAATTAAACAAAATTCCTTCCGAAATTTCAAGTCGACCCACTACTTCAAACATTCAATAATTTTTACATGCGTTCTTATGGGAACAGCATCATTTTTTCGAATAAATCAAAAAGTTATTGGCCGAAAATTCTGTAAAATTGAGGACATATTGTTCAAAATGTTTCTAAACTCTGTGCAAAATCGCATCAAAATTGACTACATGTTTATGGGACAGAAAAATTATATTATTTTATTCTTATCAACATACATTTGGCAACGTCGCATTCCAAGCGAAACAATTGCTGATCGTATATATAGCTACAGTGCATACCCGTGCTTGCCAGTGCTTACCACTGTTTATGTGGAAGCAGGTGGCAGACAATGGTAGGCGCGACGTTGCCGATACATGTGCACAGAGCCTGAAATGTGAATGTGGCTGCAAGAATTTTTTGTTGCGGCTACATTCATATCATTGCATCCTGGAGGTACTACCTTAACACCTTTAGCGAATTTCTTAATAATGGAGATTAGAAGAGAAATTTAAAGAACTGGGAAGTCGAAATTGAATCTTTCTCGGGTTGGGACATGCTTTTTGAAAAAAAAAACTGGTTTACGGCCGAATTTTTACTTTTGTAATGCCAGTTCGAGTGTTTTACAGTTAATTCTACTATTCTGAAGTTAATTTGATTGTTCTACAGTCGGTTCTACTGATTTGTAGTCGAATCGATTGTAGAAAGACAAATTTCGACTGTTCTTAGTCAGTTCAAATGTTTGACAGTCAATTTGGAGATTCTACTGTTTTACAGATAATTTAATTGTTTTACAGTCAGTTCTACTGTTTTGTAGTAAAAACGATTGTTGACAGACAAATTTCGACCGCTTTACTGTCAGTTCGACTGTTTTACACTTAATTTTACTGCCTTACACTCAGTTCTACTGTTTTAGAGGTAATTTGATTGTTTTACAGTCAGTTCTACTATATTTATAGTCAAATCGATTGTTGACAGATAAATTTCGACTGTTTCAGCCAGTTCGACTGTTTTACACTTAATTTTACTGTCTTACACTCAGTTCTACTTTTCAACAGGTAATTTGATTGTTTAACAGGTAATCTGATTGTTTTACAGTCAGTTCTACTGTTTTATAGTCAAATCGATTGTTGATAGATAAATTTTGACTACTCTACTGTCAGTTCGAATGTTGTACAGTCGATTTGAATGTTTTCAACCAGATTCTACTGTTTTACAGAGAATTTAATTGTTTTACAGTCTGTTTTACTGTTCTGTAGTCAAAACGATTGTTGACAGACAAATTTCGACTGTGTTATTGTCAGTTTGACTGTTTTACAGTCAAATTTTGACTGCTTCAAACTTGATTCTACTGTTCTACAGCCATATTCACTGTTTTATAGCCAAATCGATTGTTGACAGACTAATTTCTACTGTCAACAGTCAAAGATTATCTACTTGACAGTCAATATATGTGACTCATTGACAACATTTACAGTTTCACAGTCTAGTTGATTTTTGTTCTCTGGAATTTTATTTGTCATAATCATATCAAGTGTTGTAATTGTTGCACGCTGACAGCAACATTAAATAAATGTTTATTATTCTTTTATTAATGCCCTTATGGTATCAGAATTTATTCAAATGTTAACTGTAAGTTATTCAAACTAAAATTGTACCTAAAAAAAAAAAAAATTATTAAGTAGGTTCATTTGTATTAACGAATCGAAAAATTTTTACCATATAATCAAGAATTATTTACAAAGAATTTCACCGTTCTTAATGCCGATTACTTTCACTGAATTTACTGCAAAGTAAAGATTTAAAAAGAAATTTAAAAAGAAATAATGAGGGAATTGAAAATAATTATTATCATAGATTCAGCTATTGAAAAATAGAAATTGCAAAATCAGAAAAATCTGTGGTTTCGTTTTTTTGGGTGGATTGCATTATAGTCAAAATTTCAACAGTTTATATCAATAAAAATTTTCAATATTTCAATTCAAATATATTTTCTTCATTTATCATTTTCTCTATTATGTCAATTGAATGACTTGTGAAATAAAACGTCTACATCACACACTATTTAGCAAAAAATATTTTTCGATTAATTTTTCACTCATTCAAGCAATAATTGACCATTTTAGAACGATTCGCGCTTTTCTTAATAAAGTTTTATTCCGGAAACTTCTATGATAAAAAAATCCTACTTCTTCCAATCATAACTGTCTAAGAATATACAATTCTATTTATTGATCCCAATGTATTATTTATTCAAATATAACAAAAAAATCAACAATTTTTAAAACTTCTTATACAAAACATCGAGGTCGCAAATTTTTTTGAATCGAAAATTCTTATATTCCATTAGTTGAATCTATACTTATAACTATTTTTCATTCGTTTATTACTCAATTTTTTTTTAACTCTTTTACTCTATAGTAAATTCTATAAAAAAATCTTCATCGAGAATTCACGATTTTGAAACAGTGAATAATAATAATAAAAATAAATTTCCTCATTTATAAACATTTATAATAATGCAGTAAATTTGGTTTTTCAATGCAAAATATTTACATTTTTCAAAATTTATTATACAAAATATTAAAATCATGAAATTTTCTGATCTCGAAATTTTCATTTTTCAGCAATTGAATCCATTATCATAACTTATTTTAAATTTTCGATATTTTGCTTTTCTTTTTTTTTATTATGTAATAAATTCGATAAAAAAAATTAACGAAATCGAAATTTCGGAAAAATTAATTTTCAATTAATCGATAGCAGTAAGGCGTATTTTGTAATTTATAAATTTAAGTCACAATTAATTAATTAATTTTCTTAATTGTTTAGTTTCTTAACTGTGCAATAAACATTTATGCATTTTTAAGTATTAATACATTTTGCGATCAAATTTTCAATTCGGGAATTGTAAATCTTGAGATTCCTTTGACTGCAATCATGGTTTTTCAAAAACGCAGTAAATTGCAGTAAATGCAGTTAATAATTAAAATACTCGATAAATCAACAGATTTTCGATATGAATTCTGATCTGTCATATATTTTCTCAATGAATATCAATTTTTTTTAAAAAAAATAACCTATTTCTCGTTTCTTTACCTTTTTTTTTATATAGGTATACAATTCCGAAGAATCTGAAAAAATTCCTATTTAGAAAAAAAAATCGAAAATTTGTATCGTGCGATGGAAAATCCTCAAAATTCCACTAGCAAGTGTATGAAATTTCAAATTTTAATGAATCCTCGAAATTTCAATTTTCGTTAAAAAAATCATCAATCTCTTGTTCCTTGCTCTTTTTTTTCTTACGGTATCGATTCGTACAAAATTCCAGTCAACTTTATTGTTGACAGTAAAATTTTCCTATTTTTGGGAGTGTCAGGCACCGATTTTCTTTTTGACTTTTGCAGATTAAAGGCAAATCAAACGAAAAATAGGTACACGGACGTTCTTTGCTACGATCATAGCAGAGTGTGCCTGTCGCAAGTCGACGGGGACGCGACGTCGGATTACATAAACGCCAACTTCGTCGATGGTTACAAGCAGAAAAACGCGTTCATCAGCACTCAGGGTCCACTGCCCAAAACCTGCGGCGACTTTTGGCGCATGCTTTGGGAGCAACAGACTCTTGTCATCGTCATGACAACCAGGTGCGATTCTCGTTCATTACGTTTACTGATGAACTTTTCATCATTCTCTACGAATTTCCCATAAATCGATCGATCAGTAAATACATTAATCAATTGATTATCATTACAGGGTGATCGAACGTGGACGTACAAAATGTGCTCAGTATTGGCCTGCTGAAGCAGGCGAAGAAATGACAGCTGGAAATTTTACCATTAAAACTTTAGAAGTGGAAACTAACGCGGATTATACGGTTTCTATGTTGCTTCTGAAAAACAATAAGGTGATCATCGTAATACGAATTTCATTTCAGTGAGGGTTGATGATTGGGATAGTTGAAATCGAAATTGTGAATAGAGATAACAAGATGGAAAATGAACAGATCTTTCGAATGTGTTCACTTGGAAGATGTCTGGAATGGGATGATGAAATATATGAGTTGGGATCTTTTGTGTAATTTTGCAGACTGAAGAAACGCGACAAATATGTCATATGTTATACACGGCCTGGCCAGATTACGGGGTGCCCCAGTCGGCCCGGGCTTTGCTGGAGTTCCTTTCTTTAGTAAGACAACAACAGTCCAAATTGCTGGCAAACCAGGGCGACACGTGGGCAGGCCATCCCCGGGGGCCTCCTATTGTCGTGCACTGCAGCGCCGGTGTCGGCAGGACTGGTAACTGAACCCATTTCTCAGTAGCAAATGACAGGCTGAGAGTAAAAACCGAACAAGTAGAGACAGAAAACATGGAGTTTCACATTCATCTGTCTCTTAGTAGTTCGGTTTTTACTCTCAGCCTTTCAAATGATACATCTCGAATTCCAGTACACTACCAACTCGGATTCTCTTGCACTAAGTCCTTTTTTTTGCAACGCTGTAATGTCTTGCAGATCTTGACACATTTACCATTCCAATATATTTTTTATACCGATTCTGCACAATGAGACTAACGCAAAATTATGCAAACACATTAATGATTTCGACTGCGACTACTGTTATGAGATGTGAAATTTCAAAAGTTTTCTGCGAATTTACTGTTATTATATTAATTGATTTTCACGCAAATCGCAGCGAATGACAAAATACGTCCAAGTGTGTTTGACTAGCAGTTTTCATACTTTCATATTGCTGTGTTAGAAGTTAGGAATAATCAGCAATGTTGCCAGAATTCCCCACTCAATATTTAAGATTTTTACGCCATTTTTGTTTCAATTTTTTGAGAAATTTGAGAAATTTTCAGGAATTTTGATGAATTTCCGTTATTTTAGAATATTCGTTGTTTTTTCTATTCTTTTTCATAGTATGGAAATTTATAGAAATTGGTACATTTTTTCGAATCTTGAGTTTTCATCTGCAAGATTTGAATCTTAGGGATTTTCGAGAACTTCGAATGATTTCGAGGTATTTTTTTAGGTTTTTGAAAAATGTGAGAAAATTAATGATTATCGATTTCCAGATTTTTCTGGTCCATAATTCGATTTTTTGTACAGATTTGTAGTCTTGAAATGATACAAGTGAAAATATTCAAACTGAAGTATTTAAAACTGAGGAATACAAGAATTTGAACAGAAAAAATGTTGAAAAGTGTTCAGAACTTGAAATTTTTAAATATAAGTTCCTTTATTTCTGTTCACAATATGAAATTTTCACAAAAATTTCTATTTTGTTTTGTTCTTGAGTTTTTATTCGACATTTTAATTTTCGAGATTTTCGAGGAGTTTTAGGTGATTTCGAATTATTTTTTTTCATATATTATTTTATTTTTATACAGCTTCGTAGCCTTGAAATGTTATAATTTCAAAATTTCGTACCAAAGTGTTTAAATCAAAGAAAATTTCGATAAATTTTCAGGACTTAAATAATTTTTAAGTTTTCAGATATATAAAGATATATAAAGTAGAAAATTTTTATTTTCTACTTTAACCTAGCCGAATATTTATAATCAGAATTCTGTTTAAGAAAAAATTCTACTGAAGCCAGGATCGTTGTTTTTCTGTATATAATTAAACTTTGTCTTCTAGCATCTAGATTCCAGTAAAAACATTTTTCATAATTTTCACTTACTTTTTTTATTTATGATTATTTTCATTTATGCCTTCGCTATTATCATTTCTTTTTATAAGTCGTATCTTTATCATTTATTCCATACTATAATTACTTTTTTTATACGTAAAATAAAAATGAATTTTACTCGAATTTGAGGCCTCTGCCTACGTCCCTGTGTTGATACCTTATTTTCGTGGGAGTGACACTGAGCGTTTGGTTTTATCTGATTTTAGGGACATTTAGTACCTTAGACATTTGTATATCGCGTCTCGAGGACACTGGGACCATCGACATACGCGGTACCGTTGAGAGGATCCGGGCCCAAAGGGCACACAGCATCCAAATGCCTGACCAATACGTCTTCTGCCACCGCGCCCTCGCCGAGTACGCCCTTTCCCGGGACATGCTCACTTCCCAGCACCTCTCCATGCTACCCCCCACCATCGAGGAAGACTCTGATTAAGTTTTTTTCTCATTGACTTTTATTTTCCAATCGTTTTTTTCGCCTAGGCCCGTACTCACCACGATGATATTATTCCGAGATGCTTCGTTTCGCGCAAGGAACCGTCCATATATTACGGTAGGAATAGGAAATCTGTCGATATTCATCGATGGTTGTCGATAAGAGGCTGCGTTATTAGTTTTGCAATTTTAATTTCCCCCAAACTCTCCCTGTGATTTCAATAATACTCCAAAGGAATTTCGAAAATTCACTTTGAAAACTTTTTTATTCTTTCAAAAATTTTGCCTCTTCATAGATCATTTATCACGAGACTGAAAATTATTTATAATAATTAATTTCCACTGTAAAAATACAAAGAAATCTTATTTCCTATTTCCTTTAGGAAATAAGAATATAAATAATATAATAAAATAAAGAGATACAAAGATTTTTTTTTTTTTAATCTTCAAGTGGTAGTACACATGGTTTGGAAGTAACGCGTTACAAGTAACGATAACGGGAACGAGTCACTTTTTTTCGGTAACGAGTAACGAAAATCCCGTTATTTTACGTTACTTTTATCTGTTACATAAAGTTTTTAGCACAATTTAGAACTTTTGAAAAAGTGTTCTGAAACTGAGATTTTACTAATTTTTAACTTCCTCATTTTTAGATATAAAATTCTTTATTAATAATTTTAAATGAAACTATTTGAGATAATCGTAATTTGGGTAAAAATCTTGACGAAGAATAGGCTTTTTTATTTTTGATTAAAAAATTTCACGAGTCAAAGCGTTGAATTTTAGAAATTCGCATGAAAAGATATAAAAACACTTGAAATCTATAGATCGCAAAATCTACAGCAGGATTTGTATGATTTAGAGATCCTGCTAGAAAATTTTATGGAATAATGATGAATACGAAAAAAAATGAAATAAAATAAAATACGAAAAATACCAGATTTTATAGAATTTTAAGTCACTTGATTTTAAAAAAATTTATGTGACTAAAGGAATGAAAAAACTTAAATTTCTTGAGCCTCAAATTCTAAAAAATTTATGTTAATAGAAGTCTATAAGAAGATAAGAAAATTTTTATACTGTGTAACTTTGTGAAAAATACAAAAAATATTGAGGGCCCTTTAAATATATAAAGAAACTGTTTTCTGCAAAATCTATCGAAATATACTTCAGAAATTTCGGACCTCCAATTTTATTCCATTCTGGAAATTTAGAGGTATCTTTAAAAAAGCTGAAAATTCCACAACATTCTTCAAATATTTAAAAATGCAGAAAGAAAATATGTTCGGAAAAATTCGTGCAAATATATGAAACATTGGAGATCTTTCGAATTCCAGAAATTCATACAGCAATATATAAAAATGATGAGCGATCCTTGAAATCATAGAAAAACTAAAGAAATACAAAAAGTTCTTGAATAAGTAAAAATCTATCGAGACACTGTTTTGTGGAAAATCCTGTAAAACACGTAATGTTTCATTATATTCAAATTCTAGAGCTCGAAATTCTCGAAATGTATAAAACAATTATTATGATAAAAATACTAAAATTATGTTAAAATACTAGAAAATTCTGCAATATTCTATCATACTGAAAAATACGAATGGTTTCGAAAATACTGAAACATTCTTCAAATCGTAGAAAAATTAAAAAAGTTTTCAAAAAAACAAATGAAATGAAAATCTTCTTTGAAATGTTTTGCTGAAAAATCCTCTCAAATACCAATAATTCAATAAACTTCTGATTTGAGGGCATGAAATTCTTGAAATCTATATGTCAATGTACAGAAAAATAGAAATTTATAAAAATTCTAGAAAATCCTGCAACGTTTTATACATACCTAAAAGTACAAAAAGATATAAAAATTCTGACAATTTGGGTAGGTATTTAGATTCTTTTAAAAATCTATTAAACTTGCAAATGTTCTCTTGTGGCTAACATTGAATCAAATGTCATATTCAGAAATTTCGTAAACTTGAAAAAAAAATAAAAATTTGAACAAACTGATTGATTTTTTTCTCAGGGTGGAAAGGTTCAGATAAACATTTTTTATTATATCTGAAATAAATAATTTCTATAGAACAAAATCACAAGTACGTTGAAATTGTATTTTTCAGCCTTAGTTTTTCGATTTTTGTTCTTCACATTCAATTTCTTCCAAAGAGTAACGTAAAAGTAACGGTAACGAGTTACTATTTCTTTTTAAGTAACGATAACGTAACGGATTACTATTTTCACCTTTGTAACGGTAACGTAACGCGTTACATTTTTTCAAGTAACTTTCCAAACCCTGGTAGCACATAATTAGAATATTAGTAAGTAAAAAAAATTGAGGGATAATTTTAATTTCGGTGATGAATCATGAAGTAAGATAATAAACAAAAAACCGAGCAATTTGAAACCAGTGACATTATTAAAATTGATGGAATTGTTTTCTAGAAATTTCCTCATAATTTAAAATACTGTTAATCAGGTTTGTTTTCCTCAAAGTTTACAATGATCTTATCATATTCAGATCATATTCAGATTCTTGTACGATTTTCATTAAAAAAATTCAATTTGGCTACTCACCATAGTTTTGGAAAATTGAAAATAACTTTGTAAAATTGAAACCTTCTTTTAAATTTCTTAGGTCTGCATCATCCCTGTGCAACTGCCTATGCTGCCATGCGTGTTGCCAGATGGGTTTGGAACGTTCCCCCCAAATATCCATACACTCATATTATTGGGCAAAAAAAATAAAAGACAAATTTATTGTTTTTTTCAGTGTATTTTTGTTACCAGTTGATTAATTAACATTAATACACTTTATCAAAAAACGATTATTCAGTGTTTTCGAACGCATCCAGTACTTCTGGCCCAAAATCTGAACTTTTATATACATCTTCGGAATTGAAATTTTTCAACATTTTGTGCGAAGGTTCGAAGTTAGAACAGTTAATATTCATTAACAACATTCTTATTCTCAAAATCGCATCTGCAGTTTTGACTGCCAGTTCCGCAATGTATTTTTCACAATGTTCATAATAGAAAATGCTCTTTCGACGGAGGCGTTTGAAAAAGGCAGGGAAAGAAGAAAAGTGGCAAAATTTGAAACATGCTGAAACCTTGAATTTCCATTCGAACCACGATTTTCCATGATTTTTGCCCAGTACTCGTTGGAACTTGTAAATTTTTTGAATCAAAAAATTTTAACTTTGAATTTTTTTCCACCTATACTAACTTCACCCCATTTGTTTAATTATGGTTGTTAACCTATAAAGTTTTCAGAATAGGAGTTTATAATGTAATTGTCTATTTCAGCTATGGCTCGTGCTGTAAACTTTACAGTTCTGATCAAAGCCCTTTTCTCAACTCGTTGAAAAATATCTTTCATACGTTTTCCTATTTCTTGCCCCTCCCCTAGTTTTTTTTTAAACGTAATATATGGACGATATTCAGAGCGATATTTCCATGTCTTGACAATGAAGTTATTGTTGAAACAACTTAATTTTTCTTCGAGTGAAGATGCTGAGAAAAGCTTTATATTATTTTTTTTTTTCGATGTAAAATTTACAATCTAATTGCTAACCTTGTTTATTTAATAATCAATGTTGATGACATTTTTTGAGTCTGGTTTTTTTCATCGTTTGTGATTTTTCATCTTGTTTTCGGGTGTTTTATGATGTTCTTTATTTTCTGCTTCGAGATTTTATTGAAATTTTAAAAAGTGACGTTCGTTTCGTATCAGCAAAATGTAGACATTTAGAAACTTTACTTGGATTTTGGAATTCTAGGTCCAACTGTCAATTATAATTTAATTTTTTATGAAATCCAAAGTTTGAATGCTGCGTTCAAATATATTTATATAATAATAAGTAACATTTTTCTTTTCAGTGATATGTTATTTTTTAGAGGTTTTTGCCAAATATTTTATGACATGAATTATACTGAGGTATTTAAAATTTTCCAATTCAACTGATAAAAAATGAATTTTTATACTTTTTCAGATTGAAGATAAAACAACTCTGTAATGTGACAAAAAATTATCTTGTTACTTAAGTTACAGATGAATTTATTTTATTTTTATCTACTACAGAATCAAAATGTTTAAAAACTCGTATCGAAATAATACTGCAAATTTCATCTCATTCTCTGATTCAAGATGAAAAATTATTTAAACTATTACGATAATACATCATTGCTCGAATTCAAGATGAAATATTATCTTGTTATCTTTTTACTGATTTTACTTCGTTATCTCCGTTGAAAACGAAATTATATCTTATCATCTGATTCGGGATAAATTTTTATCCCTCCTGGCTTTATAATAAAAAAATTCTATTATCAACTCTTGTGATAGATTACTATTTCTTCATCTGAATCCAGGATGAAATCGTATCTTGTTATCTTTATAGGAGTTAAATTATTCAACTTTAAGATAAAATTTTTATAACTACCTACATTGGACTCGATTTTATTTTCCTGACTCGAATGACGACCAACAATAAATAAATTACTTGCCGATGTAATCAAAAATTGATAAAAACTAATTATTGTCGATCGTGTCTGTGTTGTGAAAAATATCATTTACCATTCCAATATATTTTTTATACCGCCTCTGCACAATGAGACTAACGCAAAATTATGCAAACATATTAACGATTTCGACTGCAACTACTGTTATGAGATGTGAAATTTCAAAAGTTTCCTGCGAATTTACTGTTATTATATTAATTGATTTTCACGCAAATCGCAGCGAATGACAAAATACGTCCAAGTGTGTTTGACTAGCAGTTTTCATACTTTCATATTGCTGTGTTAGAAGTTAGGAATAACCAGCAATGTTGCCAGAATTCCCCACTCAATATTTAAGATTTTTACGCCATTTTTGTTTCAATTTTTTGAGAAATTTGAGAAATTTTCAGGAATTTTGATGAATTTCCGTTATTTTAGAATATTCGTTGTTTTTTCTATTCTTTTTCATAGTATGGAAATTTATAGAAATTGGTACATTTTTTCGAATCTTGAGTTTTCATCTTCAAGATTTGAATCTTAAAGATTTTCGAGAACTTCGAATGATTTCGAGGTATTTTTTTAGGTTTTTGAAAAATGTGAGAAAATTAATGATTATCGATTTCCAGATTTTTCTGGTCCATAATTCGATTTTTTGAACAGATTTGTAGTCTTGAAATGATACAAGTGAAAATATTCAAACTGAAGTATTTAAAATTGAGAAGTAGAAGAATTTGAACAGAAAAAATGTTGAAAAGTGTTCAGAATTTGAAATTTTTGAATATAAGTTCCTTTATTTCTGTTCACAATATGAAATTTTCACAAAAATTTCTATTTTGTTTTGTTCTTGAGTTTTTATTCGACATTTTAATTTTCGAGATTTTCGAGGAGTTTTAGGTGATTTCGAATTATTTTTTTTCATATATTATTTTATTTTTATACAGCTTCGTAGCCTTGAAATGTTATAATTTCAAAATTTCGTACCAAAGTGTTTAAATCAAAGAAAATTTCGATAAGTTTTTAGGACTTGAATAATCTTCAAATTTTCAGATAACTTTTCTACAGTTTTTTTTTTTCGTTTTGTACTTTTTTACAATCCAAAAGTTGCAATAAGGACTTTGAAATCACAAAATCTGTTTTTCTGTGCAAATTTTCTAATTTCCAAATATTTATTTTCGAGTTTTTCAGTAAAACTTTTCCAATTTCGTGATTTTGTGTACTTTTCAAGAATTAGACAAATTCAAATCTTCTATTAAAATTATAACATTTAGAAAAATCTTATGGTAGTAGCAACTTTCATAAAGTGTAGAGAATCATGAAAAAATTCGTAAATTTTTTTCGTTTTTTTTTTTTTTTATTTTATTTGTTTTATTTTACTTGATCATAATATATGACTTTTTGAAAAATTTTTATATTTTCATAATCCTTGAAATGCTGGTTTTAATATTTTCCAAAATTTTCGAGGATTTCAAACTGTTATTTTTTTCAACGCTTATATACATAAATGAAAACTATCGAATGTTTTTTTTTATATCAAACACATTCGAAATAATCATTGCTAATTTTAATTTCTGAAAGGTCCTAGTTAAAATTAGAAAATCTGTTAAAATTAATATTACATAATTAATTTTTAAATTGAACCTGTTAGGAAAAAACACCAAATCCACTAGACTTTAGTGGGGTAATCATCAATCTGGCAATACTGGTACTAAACATAAAGTTCAGTAGTTATGCATGTAATTATTATTTTTGATTAAGAATTGATTTTTTGCGAAGTATTAAATGGAACGTTGCAATTCGGGATTCGAGTGCGCTAAGAATTGCAAAATTATTATCTAAGAATAAAAAATCTTATTTTTTGAAAAATTGATAAAATTTTTCATTCGAAATTTATTGGAGTCAACTCAATATGAAAAAAAAGGACAAATCATTTTTGTTAAATGATACATGTAAATGTACATTTCGAGAATCATGTATTTTCATTATTATGTCTTTTAGAATTTTCATTTTTGGTACATTTTTTGTAATTGTAGTGCACTCAAAAAATTTATTTATCGCATAAAATTTGCTGTTGTAGGATGGATCGTTTGGATTAAGGAACATTAATTTATTACGTATGTAATGAGTTAATTATTAGAAGAAATAAGAAACTGAAGATATTGTAAATATAAATATATATGTAACAATAATATATTAAAAAAATAATATGATGAACTTCTGCAGTTTTTCGATTTTACTCTTCCTTTGAAAACTTTATTTTTCTTATCTATTTATTTTACTCATTTGATCTTCTATGAAAGGAATTTGAATATTCGATTTAAATTGAATTTATTTTCAAATATATAGAAAACTGTAATGATTCTTAATTCATTTTTCTTAAAATAATGTAATTTGTTATTTTGTTTTTCTTGATTATATGTAGTTTTTTTATCTTTGATTTTCCTTCTTGATTTGTATCGATTTGACGATCGGAAGTTGATAATCTTGACATTTATTACGTAGATATGTAGAAATTTTCTATCAAAAGTATCAAGTTGGAGTATTTAGATTTGCATGATTGAATTTTTCAACTCTTTGAAAAACTTCAGAGCCTGATGTATTGGGATTTATATTTTGAATTCGGGTTCTCAATATCCCATTTCGAAGTTTTCAAATCTTGCTCGATTTTCAGCATCTTTATATTGAAATTGCATGATTTAAAAATTCAAACATCTGACTCCAGGTAATTTGCGAGAATCTAAATTTTCGTCGTTTCAAAAATTCTGAATATGCCTGCTGCACAATTTTTATTTCAGGGTTTTGGAATCAAATTTTTCGATTCTTTCAATCCTCAAAGTAAAATGTTATGAATTATACATTTCTGTTCAAGATCTTTGAAAATTCAAAAGATTGAAATTTTCATTTCAAACTCATGAATAAAATTCTCGAATTTCGAGTTTTTGTACTCTCGCTCTCTACAATTTAGGTTTTTGAATTTTTTGAATCTTGTTTAGGTGATTAGAAATTTCTGGATTGAGAATCGAGAAAATTTTGAAAATGTTCACATTCGTAAATTTGAACATGTGCAAATTTGGGATTTTTTGATTTTGAGTTAAAATCGTTGTATTCTAAGATTCCAATTTCGGAATTTTCAATTGAAAATCTTATGATGGATTCTTAAATTTAAAGTTCAACTTATTTTACAAAAACTTCGTTCACAAATTTACGAAATTGTGAATCGCAGTCCAGAAAAAATATATTCGAACGTGATTTAAAGTATTCTCTGAACTTATAAATTTTCTTTTTGATGAAAAATTCAATCTTAGTAAATTTTCACGTTCTGTTTCTCAATTTCGTGATTTTTTCTACAGCATGGACTACTTCTGCCAAAATTACGCCCATCCACGTGGCACATAATCATGGTGAAACGTTATAGTGTGCTTTATTGATTTCAACTTTACCCGAATATTTCACCGTTCCCCTCTGACTGGAGCAATATCAATTTCCAGAGCAATTTCCGAAAATCCGTCAGATAATCTAGCATGCTTAATTCACAATTCCAAACGGTTATGAAGTAAAAATTTGTGAATCTTTCAGTTATAATAAAATGGAGAAAAACCATGGAGTTTCCTGGCCTAATTTTCTTCTGAAAACGAACTCTTTGAAATCGATGAAAATACGAAAAAAGGGGACAAAAACGTTTGCATACATGCAAAAATAACTAGCACGTTTTCGAATTCATTTACAGTTTTATAATTAATATACAGGGTGTACCAAAATCCCCGTGCCAAAAAAAAATCCGATATTCTTTTTTAAATTTTGAGTCGAAAAGTCCTGTACCACTTTTTACAAAACTCAAAATTAAAAAAGTTATTCAAGTTTTAAATTCAAACAATAAATGACCTCCCTCGACAAGTGGGGATAAAAACCGCGAACCAAAATTTTCCTGAATTTTCTTCATATTTTTCTGAGTCGAAAAGTCTTTTGTCACTTTTCGCAAAACTCAAAATCAAAAAAGAAATTCGATTAGAAGTTTTAACCAATCAGATTTCTCAGATTTTAAACTCGAATATCTTTTTTGATTTTGAGTTTTGCGAAAAATGACAAAGGACTTTTCGACTCAGAAAAATATGAAGAAAATTCAGGAAAATTTTGGTTCGAGGTTTTTATCCCCACTTGTCGAGGGAGGTCATTTATTGTTTAAATTTCAAACTTGAATAACTTTTTTAATTTTGAGTTTTGTAAAAAGTGGTAAAGGATTTTTCGACTCGAAATTCAAAAAGGAATATCGGATTTTTTTTTGGCACGGGGATTTTGGCTCCCCCCTTCATAAATAAAAATATATTATTTTATAACGTCGAATCATTCTTTCGTACACTGTAAAAAAAACCTCACATGCATGTATGTGAAGTTATTTACCATTACCATGATATGGAAATTTTTCCATACTTCCCTATAAAACTCCCATTCATGTAAAGAAATTTTCCCATAAATGAACCGAAATTTTCGCTGACTTATGGGAAAAATTGTTAAAATACTGGGAAAATTCCATGAAAATCTGAGGTTTTTTCCATACATCGAACATTCCCATACAGTATGAAAAAATATCCATACAAATGTATAAAGATATTCCATTTATTTTTTACAGTGTAGCCTAATTATAATTTTCAGAAAATCGCAGATTATGAAATTTTGAGTGGAAGTACACTTTCTACAGTTATTGTAGTAATTGCAGCCGAGGCGAAGCCGAGACTAGGACCAGTCATGGATTTCGTAAGTGACCGATTTTGCGATTTATGTAGCTTGAAAATAATTTCGACAGTTTTGAAAATTCATAAGTTTCGACATATTCTGGTTAATTTAAGGTCATTTTCCGAAATCATTTATTCGGAGCCACCAAAAACCAGAGAATTTTATCCTGAAGTCAAGTTAAAAACATCACAAATTTTCAAACTCATTACAAAGTTAAACTTTTTTATGTAAATAAACTCCATTTTAATGAAGAGACAGCAAAGTAAAAAAAGTTATGAACTTTCCCGTAATACTAAAAAACTCCTTCACCTTTTTTTACAAATTTTTAAATGAAAAACGGTCAGAGGAAACTGACACGTTTTTACGAAAATGGGGAAGAAAGTTTCTTATAGAACCCGAAAAATAACCTACCCCGAATTTTCCCCGGACGAAAAACTCGACGAACCTCGCAATCAGTAGGACATAAATTCTTACCCTTACACTGAGAAAAATCTTCAGTCAAATACAAAGCAAACAAATTTTTTTTTATAAATGAAAAATTTGGCCATATCGACTGTATTTTGGATAATTCGACTAAATATTTTACTAGATACGAGTAAAAACTGTATTAAGTTGGTATGTGACTAAATATTTAGTCAATTTTAGTAAGTTTTGCTCTGTGTAAACAGTTTTCCTTTTTTTTTTTTTTTTTTTTTTTCAAATTTTGATTAAAAACCGTTGGAGGAAACTGACACATGTTTTTTCTGAAAATAGGGAAAAATGTGTTTTATAGACCCTGAAAAATAAGCTAGCCCAAATTTCCCATGTATGAAAAACTCGACGAACCTCCGCAATCGGTAGGAAATGAATTCTTAACCCACTCACAAAATCTTTAGTCAAATACGAACCTAAAAAAGTTTTTTTATCATGGCGGTCTAAAAAGCCTACTTTTTTGCCTGCTTCGCGGGCAAAAATCGCCTTTTCCTCCCGCTACGATAAAAAATACAGTTCGCATCATGGGCAAAAATAAACTTCTGACGAGGGTGTAAGCTATAACCCTCGTGAGAAATTTTTTTTACCCTAGATGTGAAATGTACTATTTCTCTAATCGACCCAAAAACTTTGCTATTTTGAATAATTTGACTGAATATTTTAGTCGATATGAGTAGAAACTTTATTAGGTTTATATGTGACTAAATATATTTAGTCAATTCTAGTAAGTTTTCTGTGTGTACAATTTCCTTTTTTTTTTCCAAATTTAAAAAAAAAAAACAGTCGGAGAAAACTGACACGTTTTTTCTGAAAAAAGGGAAAAATGTGTTTTATAGACCCTGAAAAATAAGCTACCCCGAATTTCCCATGTAGGAAAAACTTGACGAACCTCCGCAATCGGTAGGAAATGAATTCTTAACCCACTCAGAAAATCTTTAGTCAAATACGAACCTAAGAATGTTTTTTCTCCAAGGGACCTAAAAATTTTGCCATATCGACTATATTTTGAATAATTTGACTAAATATTTTAGTCGATGTAAGTAAATTATTATTTAGTAAAATATTTATCAGGTACATATGTGACTAATTATTTAGTCAATTTTAGCGAGTTCTCCTCGGTGTGTAGTCCCTTTTTTTTTTTCAAATTTTTATTAAAAAACAGTCGGATAAAACTGACACGTTTTTTTCTCTAAAAATAAGGAAACAATTTTTTTTATAGACCCTGAAAAATAAGCTCTCCCAAATTTTCCCTATATGAAAAACTAGTAGAAAAAAATCTTCCCCCCTATTTCCTTTTATTTTATTTTTTTCAAATTTTGAACCAAAAACCGTCAGAAAAAACCACCACACGTTTTTTAAACCCCCTCCAGCCTAGAAGTATGAAAAAATTCTCCCCCGTATTTTATTCATTCCCTAATTTATTTTTTTCGTAAAATTCAAGTGAAACAGAGGAAAATTCGGAAAAACGTGTATCTTGCTGAACCTAAAAAATAAGCAACCCCGAATTTTCCCTCGATGAAAAACTCGACGAACCCCGGCAATTAGCAGTGAAAAAGAAACACTCGTTGTATCCGGTAGCGCGTGGCTCCGCGGCAATATTGCACGGCTCGAAAAGCGCTCGAAAATAAAGAGGAGCGTCGTCATCGCCGTCGGCGTCGGTCGGCGTGGCGAGGGTGTGGCGCAGCCGAGTCGGGGATCCCCGAGAAAGACGGAGGCATGGGCGCTGATCTCGCGCCGGAGCGAGACGCCGCGGTCGCTGTGGGGCACTTGGGAGAGAGGGCGAAAGAGCGATGAAAGGGACCCCGAGCAGTTTCCTCTCGTCAGTTAGTTAGTAGTGGTTAGTGGAGTCGCGCGGCAGTGCTCAGTCGCGTGTAGTGCCCTCCACGGACTCGCGGCCCGACGAGTGCAACGTGCGGTTTCTAAATTTAACAACTTTTTTTTCAACAATCCCGAAAAAACCCGCAGCCCTGTTATCAATCGAGAAATCCAGCCGACGTCGATCCTAGCAACCCACGTACCTCCCAGTGCTCGGATTCGACCAAGTACATAATTTGTTTGTTTGTTTGTTTTTTTTTTTTAATTTTATTCTTCATTAACGCGGGTCGCATGCAACGTGTGATTTATGAATTAACGAGTTTTTTAGGCATTCACTTCTAATTGCTACCCAGACCCTTTTGAAAATCTGGGTAGATAAGAGGACTTGAAGGTTTTTTGCATGTGGTTTGAAGGTTTTGGAAAAGTTCGTTTGGGGAACAGGAAATCCTTATAAGGATTTGGGGTTTTATATGCAATGAAGGGTTCTTGAGAGATTGTGGGGGATTTTACGAGGGGCCTTTTAAGGATTTTGAAATGCTAAGGGTTTTGAAGGTTTTTTTTTTTTTGAAGAATTTGGTGGGACCTGAAGTTTTTTATGTTTGATAATCTGGAGCAAATTAATTTTAAACTCCAAACCTTCTGGAATATTTGAATTTCTTGATATTTGGATCTTAGAAGGTTCCATGTGATTATAAATTGTTGGAAAATTTATGAAGGGCTTTCAAGGATTCTGTGATGCTTGGGGGTTTTGAAGGTTTTTTCAAGAATTTGGTAGGATCTGAAGTTTTTTCGGTTTGAGAATTTGGAGAAAAATTAATTTTAAACTTTGAACCTTCTGAAATATTTGAATTTTTTGGTACTTGGGATCTTGGAAGGTTCAATGTGATTTCAAATTGTTGGCAAATTTTATGAAGGGTTCCTTGAGAGTTTATGGGGAATTTTACGAGGGGCCTTTTAAGAATTTAAAGATGCCAAGGGTTTTGAAGGTTTATTTGAAGAATTTAGTGGGATCTCAAGTTTTTCATGTTTGAGGATTTGGAAAAGAATAAATTTTAAACTTTGAACCTTCTGAAATATTTGGATTTTTTGATATTTGGACCTCAGAAGGTTCCATATGATTATATATTGTTGGAATATTTATGAAGGGCTTTTTAAGGATTTTGATATGCTTGGGGGTTTTGAAAAATTTTTCAAGAATTTAGTGGAATCTGAAGTTTTTTATGTTTGAGAATTTGGAGAAAATTAATTTTCAACTTTAAACCTCCTGGAATATTTGAATTTCTTGATGTGTACTTGGGATCTTAAAAGGTTCCATGTGAATATAAAATTGTTGGGAAATTTTATGGAGGGCTTTTTAAGGATTTTGGGATGCTTGAGGAATTGAAGGTTTTGAAAGTATTTTGAAGAATTTGGTGGGATCTGAAGTTTTTATGTTTGAGAATTTAGAAAAAAAAATAAATTTCAAACTTCGAACTTTCTAAAATATTTGAATTTCTTAGTACTCGAGATCTTAGAAGGTTCCATATATGTTATTATCAATTCTTAGGAAACATTGATAAGGTTTCTCATAACTTAGACGGTAGAAACTTTACGATGTAAGAAAAATACTTCTCAGAAAGTTAATAAGAACCTAGAAATTTTAATTAGTGTTCGGAATATTCATTAGGTTTTTCGAAACTATAGAGAATTTCATAAAAACCTTATCAAGGTTTCAAAATTTTTTATTAAAACGTACGTAATTTCTAATTGAATGGTTGAACGAATTCAATATCTGTTAATAAAGAAAATCTTGGAGAAATTGTGCTTATCCTGAAAATTTAAGTTTCGGAAAGATCAAATATATTGAATGTTTTTAAATATTGAAACTTTAGGGTTTTAATTCACGTATCAAGAAGTCGCAAATGAGAAATCCTGGAATTCAGTTTCAGGCTCAAAAACAGAAATTTTGCAAAATAACGTAGTTAAAGTATAATTTTGAAAAAATTCCAAAAACTAAGGATCCAAAAATGCTCAGCTAAACAATTTTCTTATTAAAGGTTCGATAGAATCAGAACAGATTTACATATTTTAAGAATCAAAAAAAAATCAGCTTTTAGTTAATTTTAAAATTCACAGTGCCTAAAAAGTAAGCAATAGGTTTGTATAAATTTCTCAAAACAACGATATAATATTTTTGAAATACAGATATATGATTAGGATGCTGCAATCTTCAAATTCATGAACCAATTTTTTCTCATAATTTATCAGTTTGGGAAATCTCAACTTACGAGAGTAAATTTTCAAAAATTAAAACAGCTAAATTTGAAAAATAAAAATTTTATATAAAAAACTCTTCTACGAATTATTCAAATTTTCTCTAGACTTTTCGAAAAAAAAGATTTTATATATAATTACGGAATTCTTAACTTTGGAATGTAATTACAAATGAAAAATTTTTGACTCAGAAAACTAATTAACAATTTATAGAAAGTTTTTAATTCGGACGATTCGAAAAAAAATTGAAATCAGAATTAAACAAGAAATTCTGAAATTCGAAATACTCGTTAATCTCATAGTCGTTGGATTTGGAATTCATCAAGTTCCAACGAAAAAAAATAAAATCATCTAAAAAGTCAGAAAACAACAGTTTTCAAATGAAAAATGAATAATTTTGTTTATTTTTAATCCGGAAAATTTTTAAATAATTTAATCGAACTAAATGGTAAAAAGTCACAAATTCGAAAGTTTGTACGTTCCATGATCATACTTTTTAAAGTTTTATTTAAATTAAATTTAGTTTAATATATATTATAAATTATGGTTCAACTATAATTAATAATTATATTGAACAATTCTGAACAAAAATTTTCGTCTACAACAAATGTACAAAGAATTTCCAAAAACCTGACTCTATTCGTCTTCAGGGCCCGAATTCGATCAAAATCCCAGAATCACTTTTTTAAAAACCAAATTTGCAGTGTTCGAAAGTTCGAAAATTTTTGACGAACGCTGAAAAGTATGGAAGACACTCGGCAGTCTCGCGGTCCAAGTGCAACGAACGCATTCTAAATTTACAAATTTTCAAACAATCCCAACCACCCAAAACTCCGTAATTATCAATCAACAAACGATGATCCCACGCCAGTTGAAATTTCACGAGCAATATGTAAGGCAAAATTTATTTACAAATTCCCTTACGTGTTCAAAGTGGCTCAACAAAACGTCCTTCAAGAATTTCAATTTACAAACAGAGAACAATATTGTTGCAACAAAATTCAAAACTACTGAATTCTGTTATCAAATATTGAAAGTATATGGTTGTACCAACCATACATACAGTTAACACAAATCTCGATACTTATACGTTCCTGGCAAATTTTTCCAATGAAGAAAAACTAATTTTTGATTATTTTCTTAAACTAATTAGGTATGATGATAAAATTGAGCATATAATAAAGTCATGGAGTAAAATTTGAAAAAAACAACGGTTTTCGGATGTGGCACCGGACGTGATAAAGTGAAATTTTTTTCCGTCCGGCTGGTGCCGGTCGATGTAATTAAAAGGGAGCTTTGTGTGCTTTGGATTTTCGAATGTATCAGAACGTTGCTCGCTGAAAGTTTTTTTTTGTTGCACATTTTTTTTCGTTGTTAGTTGCTTTTATAAAGGGGGGCATAAAGAGTGTTTATCTTCTCTTTCATTGTCATTTATTCGACTGAGCGGAAATGAGGAGTGACATGGTTATCAATAGAATGTTGACTCCGTGTTTTCGAGGCAGCTTTGGATCCCTCGCACGAAGTAAGGTCGGCTGTATTAATTCAGTCTCTCAACCTTTCTCCAAAAACGATTCATTACGCGAAAAAATTAATTACGAATTTGACAAACCATTCAGAACTTCTTTCCTATCGTTAAGTGCATTGGGAACATGAAAAAAATTTGAATTTCGTTTCTGAAAATATCGAAATATCAATGCAGTACTTCAATCTTTCTCCAAAACCGTTTCATCACTCGAAAAAAGTCATTTTGTTTCAGCTGTGGCTAGAAATGTGATAAGAATTATCAGGTACAGGGGCGTACAAAGAAAAAAATTCAGATTAGAGTTTTCAAGAAAATTAGTTTTTGAACCGTTCATTTTATGGTTGCAAAAGAATGAATTTTTCATTTTGTATCGCGATTGAAAAGTGCTTTGTTCTGTTCAAATATGAAAATTTTTGAATTGAATGGTAAAAATTTGTAGGTCACTGAATCATTGATTATGTATTTTACATTCTATAATTAGCTGGAATTTCATATGAGTAATTAAAATAAATACTTGTAATTTTGAACCCTTATATGCTTATTAAAAGTTATATTTTTAATAACATCGAGAGATGATACAAAACTTTTTTATAAGATTTGCAATTCTTGTCAAATATTGAAAAAAAAAAGAAAAACAAATTTTGGTTGCCAATTTTCTATTAGTAGAATTTCTTTTTATTGACTAAGGTTGTTTAACAATGAGAATTTTCTATTTTCTATTTTTAATTTATAAGTTTTTTATATGACTGGGACCAAATAAAATTAAATGAATTCTCCCTCGTGCTAAAAGAACTGAGAAAAATAAATAAATTTTATAAAAACTTTACTACTGCATTATAATTTAAACAGAATCATATCCAGGATAGTTATATATTAACGAGAATAAATAAAAAATTATTTATGTCACGTGTAATTCAGAAATTAGAGCTCTACCCATCAGTCAAATGAATTTTTTCTTCAATTCAAGAAATTTAATGAAATTCTGGATATTATCGACAGATTATACGAAATCTTTTTATAACACTCGCAATCCTGATCAATTTATTAAAAAAACAAAAACATAAGTTTTTGACAGCAGTTTTTCATTTTCCGAAAATGACTCAGGAAAACATAATTCTGTTTAATAAATTGAAGAAATTTAGAAAAAATTCATAGTATATTATTGGTTAATTATTTATAAGCTTATTTATTATTGAATCAATGCAGAAAATGAAAAAAACTATATTCTATCACTAATATCAAACGAATTCCAATATTTCCTACAATTTTCGATTTGAACAGTATTCTTCTCCCACAAGTTAAATAATGTGATTTTTTACCGTAGCAAAGTTTTTACCAGAGCAAAGTGAATGGATTGGTTTTTACCCTCAGAACAGTGGAGAAAAGTGGCATTTTCCTAGCCAGTAGTTGAAAAAGTTCCTACAAGTTTAAATTACACTGTAAACAAAATATGAAAACTTTTCACATACACGCACACGAAGTTAGTTTCCTGTATTTCAATATAATATCTTTTTCATACTTTTGTATAAAACTGTCATTCCCCTAGTAATTTAGGTTTTTATGAAGTTTTTGTAAAACTCCTTATAAAATTTCAGTATTTTTTATAAAATTTCGCTTTTTTTATAAAATAACTTTATGAAATCTTTATGAAAAGACAGAACTTTTGTACAAAGTAGATTTTAAAATCCACATTATAAATATGCCGTCATTTTATAAAGATTTTATAAAATTTTTATAGGGTGACTTTATAAAAACTAATAAAATCCATAAAACATTGCTCTCTTTATAAAGTGACTTTATAAAAAAACGAAATTTTATAAAAACAACTCGAATTATTAGGGCCATGTATAAGAATTTTTCCATATATGCGTATCAGTTTTCGAAACGAACCGAAGAAATTTTTTCATTCCTAGTAATTTTGATCCATATAAAATCCTTATAAAAAATTTAAATTTCTCATAAGAATTTAGTTTCTTATAAGGTCACTCTATGAAAACCTAAGAAGAAACTGAAATTTCTTATAGGAATGTATTTATTAGAATTTTATAAGAAAAAAACCTTACAAAACTCCTTCGATCAATTCTTCATGAGAAATTCCAGTTTCTCATGTTTTTATTTATAAGGATCAAAATTACTAGAGATGCAAATCCGAGATTTTTTCTCTATTGAACATTTCCATACAACATGCAAAAATTTCCATACAAATGTACAGAGATATTCCATTTATTTTTTACCCTTCATGTTGGATCCATTTTTATTATTACTCTAGAGAAATTATCATACATATTTGTCGATTTCCAATCGCTTTTTAGCACACTCCTCGTTTTACTTTCCCTCTATCTCATTTGTCCAGAAAAAGGCGAGAAAAATAAAGAAGTCCCTTGTTTTGCATTTTTATGATACAACAACGCGATGTTCTTTTTTCGAGCAAACATCCGCGATCCAATATGTAACATAAAATTCACACAAAGGCGGCCAGAAAGTGAGTCAGCTGTTTCTGCTAGCATGCATTAATAAACATGTTGTAAAATGTTACGGGATTTTCTAGTATTTTTATATATTTCTAGCTTTTTCGTTTAGATTGTTATAGATTTCGAGAATTTCGAACTGTAAAATTTGGAGTTTATTAAATTTTACGAGTTCAAAGGATTTTTCAGAAAACAGTGTCTCAAAAAATATTTATTTCTTCCAGTATTTTTCGTATTTCTTTAGTTTTTCTACGATTTGAAGGATTGTTTATTATTTCTGAAACTATTCGTATTTTTTAGGATGCATAAAATGTTGCAGGATTTTCTAGTATTTTTATGTACTTTAAATATTTTGATATACATTTTTATACATGGATTTCGAGAATTTCGAGCTCTAAAATGTAAAGTTTAATAAATTTTTCATGTTCCTCCCGAACTTTTCAGAAAACAGGTGTCACCATAGATTCATATTTCTTTCAGTATTTCATCAGTTTTTCTACACTGAGAAAAAATATAGTAATTATTAGAATATTGTATAGAAAATGGGAATCACTCTAACGTATTGTACTTTTTGCTAAATAATATATCAATTTTTAAAATAACATATGTGAGGCGATCCGAGAAAAGGGACCTACTATCCAAAAAATCGTTTTTCCGATTATGAGTGATTCTATAAGTTTTTAATCCAATCTTCAATTATGTGCAATCAGAATTTACTAACTTTGATTTTTTCGCAAGCTATGAATATTTAAAAATCTCCCATCCCATTTACCGTTGTGTATTTTGAATTATTCAATCGCCCGTACCGTAAAATTTGTTTTTTGGATAGTAGGTCCCTTTTTTCGGATCGCCTCACATATTGTAAATATTGTCAAATGATATTGTAGTTATAGATATATTTTGTTGTAAGAACTCCTCTACATCTTCCGTTTCCTAATATACTTTTTGTACTTTTTGCAATATCATATGATTGCTATTCATCCAGATTTTTGAAAATTACATACAGTTTTTTTAGTAAACAGATCTGTATAGGTTCTTTTTGCAAAATTTTTGTATACTTTCTAGGTTTCTAGTGAATCATATTGTAATATGATACAGTTTTCGAAAAAGCTTGATAAAAGTAATGAAGTTCATTTTTTTCGCCATGTATGGTAAAAATTACAGTTTGTATAGTGAAATTCGCATGTAAAGATTTTACATTTTCTGAAATTATATAGTAGAAACTGATATGCATATTGTAATTTGTACATTTATAGCGGTTTTACTGTATGATACTGTAGTAAGTAAAATAAATATTGCAGATTTTACAATATTATTGTAAAAACTACAATGATATTCTAAAAATTGCCATATAATTCTAAAAAGTACAATAATATTGTACTTTTTACAATACATACGGCAGAAAGTACAAGATTTTTTTCTCAGTGTACGATTTGAAGAACTGTTCAGTTTTCTTGTACATTTGTGTATAAATTTCTGGAATTCGATGCTCTAGTTTTGAAAGTTGAATAGATTTTTAATACTCCATAGATATACTTGTATTATTCTATATATTTATTTTCCTTTTGTATTTCCTAGTATTTATAGAATTTTGGAAAATTTTAAGGTTTTTTCAAAGATATCTCTTTGAAATTCAAGAATTAGATTTCCTAGAATTGAAAGTTTGAAATATTTGCAGTATTTTGATCGATTTTGCAGAAAACAATTTATGGATTCAGATTGTCCTCAATATTTTTGAATTTTTAATAGGTTTTAAAAATTTGAAAATTTTTCTAGTATTTTTATGGTTTCCTACACACATATATTATTAGAATTCACTGCACGAGAAATCGGAGTTTCTTGATGTCTGGCATTACAGAAATGTTGGAAGAATCTAATAGCTTCTTAAAAAACAATAAATTATATCGAGTATTTTTCGCATTTCATTTTTTTTCTGTATTCATAAAACTACGTAAGGTTTTCTAGCATAATCTATAGATTTCAGGGATCCTACTATAGATTTTAAGAACTGAGGTTTCCAGTATTTTCATGTATTTATACGCAGATTTCTAAAATTTGCAGCCCGAAATGTGAAAATTTCTAATAAAAAGTGAAAAAGCATCATACTTTTTGTCGATATTTGTACATAAATTACCAATATATCACTTTCTTTCATCTAAAATTATGAAATTATACAATTTTTATCTGAAAATAAGGAATTTGAAAAATTACTCATATCTAAGTTTTACAAAATTTCTGAAAAAGTTACAAATCGTTCTAAAAACTTGATGAGACAGATGTGAAATGAATAACACGATTTTCGTTACTCGTTACCAAAAAAAAGGAACTCGTTCCTATTATCGTTACTTGTTAATTAATGTAACACGTTACGTTATTGTTACCCTTAAAAATGTAACGTTTTTGGATATTATCATTTCAGTAGCCTTATTGTATTTGCATTGCAGTCACTGCAAGCCTCAAAAAAAAAGTGTTGATGTTTTTTCATCAAATGTTTGTACATAAAAGTAGACAATATTCTATCACGATAATATAACTTCCATGTAATAAAATTATGTGCTATAAACATTAAAAAATAATCCAAAACGTTCTCAAAATTATAAAATGATACAAATTTTATTTGAAAATAATGAAGTCGAAAAATTACTTGTATCTAAGTTTCAAAAAATTTTTATGATACAACAACGCGATGTTCTTTTTTCGAGCAAACATCCGCGATCCAAAATGTAACATAAAATTCACACAAAGGCGGCCAGAAAGTGAGTCAGCTGTTTCTGCTGGCCTGCATTAATAGACATACGTACATACGTGATAATACGTGATTCATACAGGACATACGTGATAAAAAGAATGAAAAAGAATAACGTAACTTATACAGGTTCTTAGCCGATGTTCGTTTATACCGATAATTGCGTGGAAATCTGCAAAATATGGACTGACACGTGCCATTTTTTTTCTGCAATGTTTCACAAAGATGTTCTTTCAGATGACGTCTGTATTCGATTTTTCTGTTTCCTTTTTCCTGAAATCTTTGGTCCGTATTCAGAAGTCCATGTTTGGAAAATGAAGTTCTGTCATCATTTCGCACTTCTAAAAACTTACATATTATCGTATGTCAATTTCATCGTTGAACTACTTTGTGGAGACTTCACCCCATGAACCCCAGCTTCAGAGCTCCACCTCAGGAACCCCTAGCTCTTCATTATGCAACCCTAGATTCTCCCCATGGAGCAAAATCAAGATAATGAATATTCTTCAACATTTTTCCTTATTCCACATTCTACTCAAACCTTACCATTTCAAGAAAAACATTTTTATTCTATTTTCGAGACTTTTTAATTGCACGTAGCGCAATAATCAATCCAGCCTTGAAGAAGCGATCGAAGGAGTTGGAAAGAATTCGCAATCTTTCTTGTTTCTCTCCTAATGAGTCATTTGAGGAAAGGGTGCTAGGATTTTATCATTTCCTATCGATACTTTATAGCACATCCTTCCTCAAGCCATGTATCTTCATCTTCTCGGAACAGTGTCCGTCACTCGTCCTTTGTTCAACATCGCTGCTTTAGAGCCGACTTTTTTTAATCTTTGCTTAGTCACGTCTTTGCATGTGTATATATATATATTGTCTATGCATGCATGTATATATGAGAAATAAAATATTTGACGGGGATCCAATGTAGGGACAACGGCTTCTCCTTGAGTTTCTCTGTTCCATACCTCGTCCTTGATTCGCTGCAAAAGGAAATCGGCGTTTCCAATGCTCTTGAGATTCGCGAACGATTATTTCGCAATCGTTACGAACAATTTTCCAGCCTTTTTCTGGGTTTTGGAGAATTTATTTTACAGTAGAACGCATGATCTTATTTTTCTTTCGAAAGGTATGAACAGTTTTGCCTCAAATGGCAATCAGATCATTTAACTGCACTCTGAGATTTGAGTATGGGAATTTTGTACGGCAAATTTTCACTGGACGAATCGTGAATTTGGAACAAATTCTCATTCTCACATTACTATTTAATAATTATATTAACTGATCAAAGGGCGATTGAACGCAAATTTTCCGGGTGAGTAATAAATGAAACTGAAGTTAAAGGGGTGGAGGGAGGGGGGGGGGTATAGATCAGTTGAAAAATATTGAAAATTTCAAAGATTGTCAGTGATTTTCGAATATTCAAAAAATTTGTAGTTTCAAAAAAGATTCTTGAATTTTGTAGATTTTTCGTTTTTCAGTCAAAATGTAAAAAATTGAAAGGTAGTAAAAATTTACGAAAAATGGCCATGAGTTCGACAAATTTTTATGAAACTTGGAAAGTTTTGAATAGTCCGAATCATGTTCGAAATTTCTGGAATTTTGAAGTATTGAAAATCATTCGAAATTTTAATAATTGTCAATATAACTCTATGAAATTCGCAAATGTTGGAAAATTTCTGAATGTGTTCATAAATTTTGTGGATTCAGTTCAGTATCATATTTCTTGGAGAGGTGCACAATGTTTTTTTCATTTTTTGATAAAAATCTGAAAAACTCGAAAGGAATTCAAAATGTACAAAACATTTTGATTAGTTAGAATAATTGTTATCAAATTTAGAATGTTCTGAATTTATAGTTTGTAATATGTTTGAAATTTTGAAAAGTCGAACGATAACACTCAAAATTATTAAAAAATGTCGATAATTCTTAAAAATTAATAGAATTGCAGAAAATATTCATAGACTTCGTAGATTGTGATCTTAAAAATATTTCTTTTGAAAATACACCGAACAATATTATTCCATTTTTTTTAAATCTGGAAAAATAAAACTAGTAAAAAATTGTGAAAAATCTTATAAATAAGTAGGACTCAGTTTTTCTAACACTTTGAAAGTTTAGGATGGTTCGCATCATGTTTGAAATTTAGAAAATTTGGAAAAATCGAAAAACACTTTAAATTGTTAAGAATGTCAATGATTTCTCAAAATTTGTAGAAATGCAGAAAATATTCATAAACCTTAAAGATTATATTCATCATCATATTTTTTTGAAGGTATGTCTGCTTATTTTTTTTCATTATTTTGAAAACTTACACATTACTAAAAAAATTACCAACAATTTCAGTTTGTTCTACCAATTTCAATAAAATTCAGAAATTCTCGAAATTTCTTCTCAAATGTTAAAAATTATCAAGAATTCGAAAACAATCGTACCTGTATAATTTCAAAAAATTTTCATGAATTTTTTAGATTATATTTACGATCATATTTCTTCGAAAGATGCATAATGTTTTTTTTTTTTTTTCATTTTCTTATACAACTCTATAAAACTTGAAAAGTATGCCGAAATCCCTAAAATTCTGTATGAGTTATAAAAATGTAGAAAGTTTTGAATAGCTTCAATCCAAATAAATTCAAAAACGTTGAAAATGTTGAAGATTGTCTATGATCTCGATAATCCGAAAAATCTGTAACATATCAGAAAACGTTTATTAACTCAGTATATTGTGTACATTACCATATTTCTTTTCCTGATAAAAAATTACAAACATCTTTATGAGTCGTCGAAATTTGAAAAACTTAGAAACGTCTTTAAAAATTCATATTACGTTTGAAATCTTGAAAATGATAAAAATTTGAAAAATGCAGGTGATTCCGAATAATGTTAGTAATTCGACATATTTATAGAATATTGGAAAAATTCTGTAAAAAGTAGACCACTTTGAAAATTCCATACTACTACAGAAACCAGGTATTATCCCTAAAATTTTTTTAAATCAAAAAAGGTTCCATCGTCATGAGATGGTCAAGAATTTCAATAATCTGATAAAAATTAAGAATCTCAAAAAATGTTGATACATTTCGTAAATTATAAAAAGTTTCTACAATTCAACAAAATTAAAACTCATAAATTGATGCATTTTAGCGTAAAATTTTCATATATTTCACTCACCCAGAATTTTCTATATGAGTAATGCCTCCCACCATCCTTTATATTGAAAAAAAATTTTTAATACTCAAAAGATCGCGAATAGTTGCCTGTGGAATTTCAGTTGTTGATTGAAATGTGGCCATTTCTCGTGAGATATCGCTGATAAATCTTGGAGATCTCTTGATTGAAGTTGACTCACCATTATCGTTTCTCTGAAACAAAAAAAAGGAAAAAATCGAGGATCAACTTTTTTAACGGTGACACTGAAATGTGAAATCTCTAGATCTCGCAGTGAACGACATCGAAATATATTTAAATGTATGTAGGTATACATATTCCCGGTCAGTAATTTAAATGCATGAATGATTTCAATTTTCGATTGACTGAACCGCTCCAAACTATTGTTACAAAACCGTGTCCAAAATCGTGTATTCTAGGTTCCCAAGTTATTCAATGCAATTTTTTAATAGAATTTCGCAAAATTAAATCACTATAATTTTGCATAAGCTCTTCTTCTTTAAAATACTTTTTGGTATAATGACCAGTGAATTTGAGAATTTATTTTTTTTTTTTCTTAATTTTTTAAAAAATGTCAGAATAGGGCGATAGAAGGGAAAAAGCTGACTCCGAAAAAGGATTTGTTAGGGGACATTTGCTTCATGTTTAGCATCGATCGTAATTGGATTTCCGCTGGAACAGCAGTGGCAAGTGTGTGTCTCATACTTGCGTAAACTCGTTTCAGTAATTCAATCGATGAGTAAAATACAGACGTCAACAGCGACATAATTTCCTTTTAATAACATCATTGACTTCCTCTGGCAATTGACTCCTACGGCTTCGAGTTGATCCGAAAATTAAATTCAGGCAAAGAGATGCCTAGTTATTCTTAATATACAGGGTGTCGTAAAATCACCTGCCAAATCGAGAGGAATCAACATCTCGCGAAATTTTAGGGCGTTTTTTCCTTTGCCATTTTTTTCCAAAAGTGATACTCGAAAAATTATTCGCGATTAGAGCAAGCCAAACAGAATTTCTGAGAATAATTTTGGATTTTTGGGAGTATTTGCAGTTTTGAAATGTGTAAAAGTTTGTTTTACAATTTCTTAGATATTTTTGACAAGATATTCTAGAGTTATTTTAACAGGCCATCTTTTAATTATTGATTGTTTTGGAGTGTGTGTCAGTTTTTGGCGGTAAGCCCATGGAAAAAAAATCGTTTACAAACGAGTTTCCCATGGAGCGAAAGTAATGATACTTCTTAACAGTTTTTACTATTTATTATAGTTTCGACGTTTCGATAGTTTGTAATTATTTTGGTAGTAAATATATCAGTATTTGAAAATTATGATCATTTTTGAAGTTCAAACTTATAAAGAACCAACTTTTCATAACGAATTTGAGGAATTTTTTGACACTTTTCAAGTTTTGTAGAGTTTTATCATAAAATGGAAAAAACATTATGCATATTTTGAAGAAATGTGACAATGAATATAATCAGCAAAGTTTATGAAATTTTCTACAAGCATACGAATTTTTACGAATCATTGACAATTTTTGAAATCTTTAATTGTTTTATGATTCTCCGAAATTTTTAAAATTTCAAACATTACACAAACTATTCGATAATTTATGAAATTCATTGAAATTGATATAACTCACTCGATTTCTTCGCAATTTTTTAATGATGTGTAAGTTTTTCAGATTTTTTTAAAAATATGGAAAATTAGTATACATATTTTCAAAAAGAAAGAAAAATTAGGATAATGAACATAATCTTTAAAGTTTATGAATATTTTCTGCATTTCTACAAATTTTGAGAAATCCTTGACACTCTTGACAATTTAAAGTGTTTTTCGATATTTAAAAATTTTCTAAATTTCAACATGATGCGAACCATCCTAAACTTTCAAAATGTTAGAAAAACTGAGTCCTACTTATTTATAAGATTTTTCGCAATTTTTTACTAGTTTTATTTTTCCAGATTTAAAAAAAATGGAATAATATTGTTCGGTGTATTTTCAAAAGAAATATTTTTAAGATCACAATCAACGAAGTCTATGAATATTTTCTGCAATTCTATTAATTTTTAAGAATTATCGACATTTTTTAATAATTTTGAGTGTTATCGTTCGACTTTTCAAAATTTCAAACATATTACAAACTATAAATTCAGAACATTCTAAATTTGATAACAATTATTCTAACTAATCAAAATGTTTTGTACATTTTGAATTCCTTTCGAGTTTTTCAGATTTTTATCAAAAAATGAAAAAAACATTGTGCACCTCTCCAAGAAATATGATACTGAACTGAATCCACAAAATTTATGAACACATTCAGAAATTTTCCAACATTTGCGAATTTCATAGAGTTATATTGACAATTATTAAAATTTCGAATGATTTTCAATACTTCAAAATTTTAGAAATTTCGAACATGATTCGGACTTTTCAAAACTTTTGAAGTTTCCTGAAAATTAGTCCAAATCATGGCCATTTTTCTTAAATTTTTACTACTTTTCAATTTCTTAGATTTCTATAGGAAAATGAAAAATCTTTATATAAATTTCGAAGAAATATGTTAGTGAACACAATCTACCAAGTTTACAAATCTTCGTCAGAACTCTTCAAATTTTTCGAATTTTCGAAAATTACTGACAATCTTCAAACTTTCCAATATTTTTTCACTTTTCTAAATTTTCATGATTACAAACATTTTACGAACCATTCGAAACTCCTCAAATTTTGTGAGAACTAATCCAACTCATAAGGATTCTTTGCAGTTTCGTAATAAAATTTTGAGTTTAAAAATTTTTTTTAAATAAAAAAACATGCATATTTCTAAGAAATATAATAATACCCCCCCCCCATATCTATAGCACACTAACCTTGATACAGTAAATATTATGTATTATGTCAGAAAATGAATATTTAAAAAATTTTGTCACTATTTTAAATTTTCAATAACAGTTTTAATGGATTTTAAGGTTCGTGAACAGTTTAGACAATTTCCACAGCTTAAGCGTTATTTCAGTTTGACGCTTTGTACTACAGTTTTTGAATTTGCGTTTTTGAGTAACTTTTTAAAAATTTTGTCGACTTTGCCAATTTCTTGGAACTTAAGGCCATTTTCCTAATTTATGGAATATAGAATAAACTCATAAAATTACTCGACCTTTTCAAATATTTGCAACCATTTTCTAGAATATGTCTATGTATTACGAATATTTCAAAAAAACTTGCTTTAGATTTAGAATAGTATTTTGCTGGATATTCAAAAAATCTTCATTCCAGACAACTTTGAACACTTGAAAATAATGTCTCGAAATCGAAAATATTTTTTACGTGGATTTTTCAAACCGTCAATGATTTTTACTGAAGTTCTCTAATTTCCAAAATGAATAACTTTGCAATATTTTTAAATTTCGTTGATCAAGTTCGAAAAAATCTTCAATTTCGCCAGTTCTCATATCCAAAGAAAGTGTTACGAAAATATTTGCATTTTTCTTTTTAAAATAAAGTTTTCAAAAAAGTTGCTTTTGATTTCGCATAGTATTATCTAAAATTCGATTTTCAATGTTTTCTTTTATTCCTAAAATTGTAATTTATATAAGTTACATTGAATTGTATTTGTTGAATATCAATATTCATTCATCCGATGTTCAAATTCATTTCTGAACGTTACAAAGATCAGAAAACATCTCAAAATCCGCTCCTGGACAGAAGATGTAAACGAGAAACCAAATTTTCTGTTTCAGAAAGCCACATGTATCGTTAACAAAAGCGCACGAGATGATCTGATGATCGTCCCCCTCGTAATGACAAATGAAAGTCAGACACTGAGGTCATGTTGAGGCCATTTCTTTACCCCCTCGACAACCCAGCCCCATTCGTCTTCCATTTACGCGAGCACCAAACCTCGGACAATTGGAAAAAAAGGTCATCCGCTAATCCCCAGAATGCCATTGTCGCGAAAACCGTATTTCACTCCCACGTCATCGAAGATTCGCGAAAACGTCCACTTCGTTAAATCGCACTTGAACGCACCGACTGCGAGGACATTTTTCAATCCATAATGCGACGACCATGTCGGTACATTTTGATAATAAAACTTGAATTTCCGTCGTCGCGATGGAAATGGCAATGAAAATGATGCTGTGCATAACGCTGGGAATTTTTTTCTTCGTTCGTTGCACGGAAACCACGCTCTACGTTGACGACAAAGCGGTGAGCTTGACGGAAAATCATGAATCATTTTGCGATGACGACTCGGGTCGGAATTCAACCCCCTTTGTGCCATTCTTCTAATTTGAACCGTAACGAAATTCCCAACAACTTTTCAAGATTGGGCCTTCAATGCCCTTCAACTTCAGAGTTGACCTGCAACCTCAAGATCAAGGTCTTATGTGAATTAAAAGAAAATTCGAATTCTGACTCTAGGTGTCTTTTCTTCATAAGCCACCATTCGATGAAATGCTTCTAGTATTGGTTTTTACGTTTTGATATAAATTTTGATAACCTGCATTGCATGATATTTTTCAGAAAACAGCGTCTGAATAGGTTTTTATGACTTTTTGGTATTTTTCGTATTTATCTTCTACGATTTCAAGGATTGTTCAGTATTTCTGAAACTATTCGTATTTTTCAAGATCTATAAAATTCTACAGGATTTTCTAGTATTTTTCTATATTTTTAGCATTTTCATTTAAGTTGTTATAGATTCCGAGGATTACGAACTGTAAAATTTAGTTTATTAACTTTTACGTGTTCAAAGGATTTTTCAGAAAAGTGTCTCAATAGATATTCATTTATTCTAGTATTTTTCGTATTTCTTCAGTCTTTCCACGATTTGAAGGATTTTTTAGTATTTCTGAAACTATTCGTATTTTTCAAGATCCATAAAATGTTACAGGATTTTCTAGTGTTTTTATATATTTCTAGCATTTTCATTTAAGTTGTTATAGATTCCGAGGATTACGAACTGTAAAATTTAGTTTATTAAATTTTACGTGTTCAAAAGATTTTTCAGAAAACAGTGTCTCATTAGATATTTATTTCTCCCAGTATTTTTCGTATTTCTTCAGTTTTTCTACAATTTCAAGGATTGTTCAGTATTTCTGAAACTATTCGTATTTTTCAAGATCTATAAAATGTTACAGGATTTTCTAGTATTTTTCTATATTTCTAGCATTTTCATTTAAATTGTTATAGATTTCAAGAATTTCGAAAAATTTGGAGTTTATTGAATTTTACGTGTTCAAAGGATTTTTCAGAAAAGTGTCTCAATGGATATTTATTTATTTTAGTATGTTTCGTATTTCTTCAGTGTTTCCACGATTTAAAGGATTGTTTAATATTTCTGAACTATTCGTATTTTTCAAGATTTATAAAATGTTACAAGATTTTCTAGTGCTTTTACATATTTCTAGCATTTTCATTTAAATTGATTTCGAGAATTTCGAGCTCTTAAATGTGAAGTTCAATACTTTTTTCATGTTGCAAAAGAATTTTTCAGAAAACAGGTGTCTCAATGGATTCATATTTCTTTCAGTATCCGTCGTATTTCTTCAGTTTTTGTACGGTTTCAAAGATTGTTAAGTTTTCTTGTATATTTCTGTATAAATTTCTGGAATTCGATGCTCTAGTTTTGAAAGTTGTATAGATTTTTAATACTCCACAGATATACTTGTATTTTTCTATAGATGTATTTTTTTTTTTGTATTTCCTAGTATTTATGGAATGTTGGAAAATTTTAAGGTTTTTTCAAAGATATCTCTTTGAATTTCAAGAATTAGATTTCCTAGAATTGAAAGTTTGAAATATTTGCAGTATTTTGATCGATTTTGCAGAAAACAATTTATGGATTCAGATTGTCCTCAATATTTTTGAATTTTTAATAGGTTTTAAAAATTTGAAAATTTTTCTAGTATTTTTATGTTTTCCTACACACATATATTATTAGAATTCAATGCTCGAGAAATCGGAGTTTCTTGATACTTGGAATTGCAGAAATTTTCGAAGAATCTAATAGCTTTTTAAAAAAAAGTAAATTATATCTAGTATTTTTCGTATTTCATTTTTTTTTCTGTATTCATAAAACTACGTAAGGTTTTCTAGCATAATCTATAGATTTAAGGGATCCTGCTATAAATTTTAATAACTAAGATTTCCAGTATTTTGATGTATTTATATCCAGATTTCTAAAACTTATTGCTACACTGAGAAAAAGTATATAGTTATTATTAAAATATTGTATAGTACATGGTAATCATTCTGACATATTGTACTTTTTGCTAGATAATGTAGCAATTTTAGTAATTCATATTGTAAATATTGTCGAATGATAGTGTAGTTATAGATATATTTTGTTGTAAAAACTCTTCTACATATTTCGTTTTCTACTATACTTCTTGTATTTTTGCAATATCATATTGTAATTTTTATTAATCCAGATTTATTGAAAATTCCATACAGCTTTTTCAATATGCAGATCTGTACAGGTTCTTTTTGCAATATTTTTCTATACTTTCTAGGTTTCTAGTGCATCATATTGCAATATGATACAGTTTTCGAAAAAGCTGGATAAAAGTAATGTAGTTTATTTTTCTCGCCATGTATGGTAAAAATTACAGTTAGTATAGTGAAATTTGCATTTTAAGAATTGAAATTTTCCGAAATTATGTAGTAAAATAAATAAAATAGCGGTTTTACTGTATAATATTGTAATAAGTGAAATCAATATTGCAGTTTTTACAATATAATTGTAAGAAATACAATGATGTTGTATAAAAATATTATTATAAAAAGTACAATATATATATGGCAGAAAGTACAAGATTTTTTTTTCAGTGTAGTATCGTCAAAATTTCTAATAAAAAGTGAAGAAGCATCATACTCTTTGTCGATATTTGTACATAAATTACTTATATATCACTCTGTTTTTCATCTAAAATTATAAAATTGTACAATTTTTGTATGAAAATAATGAAGTTGAAAAATTCCTTATATTTGAGTTTCAAAATACTTCTTCAAAAGTTACAAATCGTTCTAAAAACTTGATGAGACAGATGTGAAATGAATAACACGATTTTCGTTACTCGTTACCAAAAAAAAGGAACTCGTTCCTATTATCGTGACTCGTTAATAATTGTAACACGTTACGTTATTATTACCTTCAAAAATGTAACGTTTTTGGATATTATCATTTCAGTAGCCTTATTGTATTTGCATTGCAGTCACTGCAAGCCTCAAAAAAAAAAGTTGTGAAAGGGCCATAACTCCACCATTTGTTGATGTTTTTTCATCAAATAATGTTTGTATATTAAAGTTGACAATATTCTATCACAATAATATAACTTCCATGTAATAAAATTATGTGTTATATACATTAAAAAATAATCCAAACCGTCCTCGAAAAAGGTTTATAACCCTTTAAATCATAAAATATGTGTTTAGTGTAGTAATAAAAAGTGTTTCTTTTTTAATTTATCATGCTTTCGTTATACATCTTAATGTGAAAAAGAAATAATCAACGGGTTTTTCGCAATTGTGTATCTGTAATTATTGAGTTGCTTGTGTTAAATTTGTTGAAAACATAACAAAGATTCAATATATAGAGTATAAGTTGTTGAAAATAAATGATTTTTCGATACGGCCTTATATATTTGATTATTTATTGATCAAATAATTAATTTATTTACTTATCAAATCTACATTTATTATCTACATCACTATGAATGGACCACGTACTGGCAAACATAAAAGTTGAACTCCCCCCCCCCCCCCCCAAATTTGTTGTAACTGCAAAATACAGAGTTGACCTGTAACCTGAAGACCAAGGTCTTACGTTAATTAAAAGAAAATTCGAATTCTGACTCTGGGTGTCTTTTCTCCCTAAGACTGATCATTTTGATTTGTTGTCACAGCAAAATTACCTCATGACTTTTGGATACCTGCCCCATAGTGGCCTGGAGACTGGAAATCTTATGGACGAAGTGCAGCTGGCAGAAGCTATAAAAACGTTGCAAGTAGGCCAAAAGCTTCGTTTAAATCGCGAAACGCACAATGAGGCGATGACGCAATTTTGTCAAATTGACCCCATTTTTTCGTTAGAGATACGGTGGCATTCCCGAGACTGGCAAAATCGACGCCAAGACAGAAAAACTGATGAGAGCTCGGCGTTGTGGTTTGCCGGATATACCAGATTCCAGGTACGAAAAAGGCAAGTCCGAACGGTTCAAGCGTTTCACGATACACGGTCAGCAATGGCGACATCTCAATCTTACGTGGAGGTGAGTTTTTTGAAAAATTCTCATTTTTCGAATGTGAGTTTGGATGTTTCACAAGAATATATTATATATTATTAATCATATAAATAATTAAGAACTAATTATACGCTGAATTTCAGAAGAATGCATACGTCTATATATTCAGAGATAACAGTCATTATCAATTTTTATTTCTTTCTATTTTTGTAAATTCATACATTTGGAGAACTGCTTTGGAATATTTCACGATTAAACTTTTGAATTTTGATTAAAAAATCATCCAAAAAACGATGAAAAACAGTTTTATTTGTTTATTTCTTGTAGAAGGTAATGTTCTTGATCGTTTCAATGCTCACATTTTTCATTAATAAATATTTCAGATTCGTAGAAATAAGATTTTATCGAACAGTGAATCTTTATTCTCCCTAGTCAAATTCAAATGATTCATGTATGAAAATTCTAAATTTTTTGATTTTAGAGATTTTAACCCTAGTAATTTGGGGTTTTATAAAATCCCAAATTACTAGGGTAATGTTGAACTTTTTTGTTGCCAACGTAGAATTTTAGTCTTTTTCGTGATATATGTATTTTGATAATGAATTTTTCAATAATAGTCTTACTCCTTGGCAAACAATTATTTCGAAAGTTTCTCATTTTGATTTCCACATCGTATACCAACAAAAAACTTCAGGTATTATATATACATGTGTACTGGAATTATACATAAAGAAACAACAATTTTTATCATTTTTTATACTTTTAAATTAGAATATACAAAAGGTATAAAAATTTTTAGACTGATTCATCATTTTATGCTAAATTACAGTAGACTAAATCTATATTCAAAGTAAACATTCATAATCGATATTCAAAGTATTATATCTTCATGAATAGTTTTGGAAAATCGCTTCAGGAAATTCCACGAAAAAACTTGTAAATTTTGATTTTACAATCATCTGAAACAGTTTTTTCTAAAGATTACGTTTTTGACGACTTGCACAATTTCAATTTCAATTTTTCGCAACTTCCGATTCACGAATTGTTATAAATAATGAATATTTCAGATTCATAGAAATGAGATCGTCAAACACTGAATTTTCATTCTCCCTATCCAAATTTCAATGAATAATATATTAAAATTTTAACTTTTTTTATGTTAAATTTCACATTCAAGTAGGTACTCGTAACGTTCAAGCTTTTTTATTATTTTACGAAAATATTCTTATTCCGCGAAAAAAATTAACTCAAAAGTTTCTCATTTTGATTTCTACAAAAATTTTGAACTCGAAAAATCGTGTATTAATATTGAAGTTTACTTAAACTAAAAAAATTTCGTTGTTTTGTCAATACTTCTTGTATCGATATAGACGAATTTCTGTATGAAAAATTTTAGACTGAGACAATTTTTTTAAAGCTAAATTATACAAGACTTTATTAATATTCAAAGTCAACAGTCATCATCAATTTTGAAATTATTATATCTACGAAAATGCTTTTGAAAAACTGCTCTGAAAAATTCCTCAAACGGACTTGTAGATTTTCGTTTTGAAAAGTCTAAATAATGATGAAAAACAGTTTTTGTATTCACGTTTTATAAGATGATGTTCCTCAAGAATTTTTTCTCGAAACTTTCATTAAGTTGCCAGAGTTTTTCAAGTTCAAAAAAATTTATCTTTGAATTCTAAGAATCAAGAATGTCAAAAAGGTAATTTTAATTTTCCAGATTCATCGTTTCTCAAAGTTTGAATCTTGAATTTTTTTGTTCTGAAGGTATATGCAACTTTTTCGTATTTTGGTAAAAAAAAATTTATTAGTTTTTATCATGATTCCTACATCGTATGATGACAAGAATTTTGAATCTCAAAAGATTAGGATCTTCGGATTTAATATTTGAATTTTACCCTCATCTCAATTACAAAAGTTCAAATTTCCAAAAGCGTTTTAAATAATAAAATCCGTCCCTGCATTCTCCTCTCGCAATAATACCACATCTTCAATTATAAATAAACAAATTACCAACGAACCGAAAGATCTCAAGTGAATAGATCATTAAGGAAGCTGTTTCACGCGATAAGGATTCACGCCTCTCACATTGAAACGCCTCCATGAAACTAAATGGCACTAAAAAATTAAAGTTATCAGAGTATAACACTTAATATCATATGCATCGAACACTGTTTATTCATCAACTTTTTTCGTATTTTCACATTCCTAAAAATATTCATAAAGAAATTATCCAGCTGCTGCGTATAATGCTTTTTCTTTGTTATACACGCGCAATTCTAAAATAGACGTTTTTTCCTGAATAGCATTCGTAATAAAAAAAATTACACAAACTAACGATAAATTTTAAATTAATAAATAGTGAATAATTAATAGGCTTTTGGATTTCTTCTTCGAAATTTCATGATTTTATTGTCTAATTTTGTGGAAACTCATCGAGTCTTTAAAAGTTGCTCGTTTTATTTCGTTTATTTCTTGATACCTATTCTGTTATATTGAAAAATGCACGAGGTTCAAAAAAATTCGTTGAAATTTAGTTTCATCATTCTTGAACATTTAAAAAATCCCCTGGCAAATAGGTCCAATTGAAAAAACCCACAGAAAACTTTATCTGGCAACACCCATGGTTTTAATCATTATTTATGTATAAAAGGTCGAATGCTCTGAATCGCATCGATTGTAAGTAATTAAAACCCGAGTCCCCGGAGTCGTTTAGTATAGATTATAAAGCAACTGTTTGGCAAATCGTGGATCAACTGGCAGAAGGCCAGATGTAATTCATGCGAACGCGTCGTTACGGGCCCAGTGTATTTTTCAAACACATGGGATCTCCGTCTTGTAAATTCCCTGTTGGATAAATATTTTGTGAACCATTTTCCGTGAGTTATTAGCACATTTTGAAATCAATATCTTAAGTAAATTTTCGTTATTCGACGAACTTGACTGGAATATTTGATGATCAGGAAATCTAGGAACTGAAAAACTTGTACGTTTGTACGTTCGAAAATTCAGGAAATGGATTTTGAATGTAAGAGCTTGCAAAAAAATGTATTCATCAACTTCAATCATCTGTATGATCCGTTTTTCGTAAATTCAAATAAATGGAAGGTCTAGAACACTGAGAAAACAATATTGTAATTATTAAAATACTGTATAGTAAACGGGAATCACTCTGACATATTGTACTTTTTGCTAGTTAATATGTCAATTTTTGAAATAACATATTGTGAATATTGTCAAATGATATTGTAGTGATAGGTGTACTTTGTTGTAAAAACTCCTCTATTTATTTCGTTTTCTACTATACTTCTTGTATTTTTGCAATATCATATTGTGATTCCTATTAATCCAGATTATTGAAAATTCCATACAGCTTTTTCAGTATGCAGATCTGTATAGGTTCTTTTTGCAATATTTTTGTATACTTTCTAGGTTTCTAGTGCATCATATTGTAATATGATACAGTTTTCGAAAAAGCTGGATAAAAGTAATGAAGTTCATTTTTTTCGCCATGTATGATAAAAATTACAGTTAGTATAGTGAAATATGCATTCAAAGATTTTACATTTTCTGAAATTATATAGTAGAAACTGATATACATATTGTAATTTGTACATTTATAGCGGTTTTACTGTATAATACTGTAGTAAGTAAAATAAATATTGCAGATGTTACAATATTATTTTAAAAACTACAATGATATTGTGAAAATTGCAATATTATTCTAACAAGTACAAAGATATTGTACTTTTTACAATATATACGGAAGAAAGTACAAGATTTTTTTTTCAGTGAATGATCTCTCAGAGCCACATTCAATTTTTGTCTTCAATATATTTATACCGTCAATATTTCGACCTCCTATTAGGTCCTTATCAGGATGATTACAAAGATTCTTTTCTTCGAAAAATTGTGATCGGCAAGAATTAGGTTGGAACCAACCATCATTAAAACTTTCTATAATTGAGACTCTATCACAATTAAGTCGTCATTTTTTTGTATTCATATATCTTCATAGAATACGAGCATTCCGTAGATTCTTCAAATTTTCAGTTCATTTTCTACTTTTTTATGATTAATATATTTTTTGATTTTTATAGTATTTTGATGGATTCCTATGCAGATTTTCAGAACTGGGTGCTTCAGGATTGAAAGTTTCACAAATTTTCATCATGTTTATTAATTTCTGGGAAAATAATATCTACGTTGAATTTCAGTATTTCAGAAATCCCTATTATTTTAAGTGTTCTTCATTTTGTTGAGTATTGATGAAGTTTCAAATTGTTTTATAGTATTCATGAAGATTTATAATTTTTCCTGGATTGCTGGATACTTTTCGAAAATTTGATGCTCCAAGTATTAAAGTTTCATAGATTCTTAGTCTTTTATACGTTTTTCCAATAAGTTTTCCGTAGATTTAGATTGTTTCAAAAAATTCTATTACTTTCAGTTTTTTTCATATTTTTTGAATATTTCGAAAATTTGAATGATTTTTTGACATTTTCATGGATTCCTACAATAATTATTTAAACGAGATGCTCTAGGATTTGAAGTTCTACAAATTTTAAGCTAATGAATGGATTATCGAGAAAATTTTTCAGTGTCTCCTGCTCAATTCGTCATATTGAGATAAAACTTGTACCGTTTTTCTCGTAATTTAGTCCTCTTTATAATATCATTGCATGTTTTTACGATATTTTACATAGTTAATCAGTTTTAGAGCGAATTTCAAGCTAAATATTTTTTCATAAGATTTTTTGAAGTTCTAAGAGCTATATCTTCTTAACAACAAGTGATATTAAATTGACTGAAAATGAAATTGCATAAAATTTCAAAGCTTTCCACTTATTTTTATAATTATACTTGTAAGTATGAAAAATGTTGTGACTCATGTCAGAGATCACCGAAAAAATGGTTTTTTACGGTTTTCTGTAGATAATGATATTGACATTTTTGCTATACACGACGAAAGATTTCAAGCCTTAAAATTTTGGTGTCGCGTTGTTTCGTGGAGAGTTTGACCAATTAACCTTAAAAAATTCACAAAAATTAGGATTTCTCTTCATCCCTTCCGAGGATTATTTGTTTTTTGCCTAAAATATTCAAAAATAATGATAAAATAGATAAATAAAAAAATTTTTGATGGGGGGTAACCTTTGGGTTAAGCCTCATCCAAGCCCACCGTGTAATATCATATAATATTCTATTGAAGACAATATTCTAATCCTAAGTTCAATTCATAATTATTTCAAATATGCTTTATTGTTGAAAAAAAAAAAAAATCCAATTTCAATAATGATTTTAGCATAATAGTTACGTGAAATCATTGAAAAAGAATTCACTGTTTCCAATGATGACTTTTCAAGAAAGCCTCGAGCAATTTTAAAAATATGTTGGAAATTTGAGAAAACATGTCGGATGTGTTCGAGTCTTCAACAAAATAGCAAAGGAACGAAGGAAAGTGAATATTTGGCTACTTCATAAACTCACTCAACCTGTGTGTGATGCTTGTCCAACAAATAAGGGACCTTAGCAGTCATCACAACCTTTTTGAGTGAGCGAATGCAGTCGCAGCAACTTTCGAGGGACGACGAAGAAGCTACAACAAACAACTGCTCAATGAATAACTTGTTTTCCCCCAGCTGCTTATAAATAAACATTAGTTTTATAAAATTTCAGGCGTTCGACAACAGACTCTTCTGCAGCAGAATTATATAAAATAAATCACAGATCACTTGCCTTAATTCCCCGAAAAATGTAAAAAATCCTCAACTAGTTGAATATAAGATTCTCAATACAATTTTCTAGGGTTATTTTATACCTCCAACTACTCGAGCAGTTTTTTCTTCAAGAGAATTGGATATGACTCAAGTAGGTTTAGACAGGGTTTGGAAAGTTACTTGAAAAAATGTAACGCGTTACGTTACCGTTACAAAGGTGAAAATAGTAATCCGTTACGTTATCGTTACTTAAAAAGAAATAGTAACTCGTTACCGTTACTTTTACGTTACTCTTTGGAAGAAATTGAATGTGAAGAACAAAAATCGAAAAACTAAGGCTGAAAAATACAATTTCAACGTACTTGTGATTTTGTTCTATAGAAATTATTTATTTCAGATATAATAAAAAATGTTTATCTGAACCTTTGCACCCTGAGAAAAAAATCAATCAGTTTGTTCAAATTTTTATTTTTTTTTCAAGTTTACGAAATTTCTGAATATGACATTTGATTCAATGTTAGCCACAAGAGAACATTTGCAAGTTTAATAGATTTTTAAAAGAATCTAAATACCTACCCAAATTGTCAGAATTTTTATATCTTTTTGTACTTTTAGGTATGTATAAAACGTTGCAGGATTTTCTAGAATTTTTATAAATTTCTATTTTTCTGTACATTGACATATAGATTTCAAGAATTTCATGCCCTCAAATCAGAAGTTTATTGAATTATTGGTATTTGAGAGGATTTTTCAGCAAAACATTTCAAAGAAGATTTTCATTTCATTTGATTTTTTGAAAACTTTTTTAATTTTTCTACGATTTGAAGAATGTTTCAGTATTTTCGAAACCATTCGTATTTTTCAGTATGATAGAATATTGCAGAATTTTCTAGTATTTTAACATAATTTTAGTATTTTTATCATAATAATTGTTTTATACATTTCGAGAATTTCGAGCTCTAGAATTTGAATATAATGAAACATTACGTGTTTTACAGGATTTTCCACAAAACAGTGTCTCGATAGATTTTTACTTATTCAAGAACTTTTTGTATTTCTTTAGTTTTTCTATGATTTCAAGGATCGCTCATCATTTTTATATATTGCTGTATGAATTTCTGGAATTCGAAAGATCTCCAATGTTTCATATATTTGCACGAATTTTTCCGAACATATTTTCTTTCTGCATTTTTAAATATTTGAAGAATGTTGTGGAATTTTCAGCTTTTTTAAAGATACCTCTAAATTTCCAGAATGGAATAAAATTGGAGGTCCGAAATTTCTGAAGTATATTTCGATAGATTTTGCAGAAAACAGTTTCTTTATATATTTAAAGGGCCCTCAATATTTTTTGTATTTTTCACAAAGTTACACAGTATAAAAATTTTCTTATCTTCTTATAGACTTCTATTAACATAAATTTTTTAGAATTTGAGGCTCAAGAAATTTAAGTTTTTTCATTCCTTTAGTCACATAAATTTTTTTAAAATCAAGTGACTTAAAATTCTATAAAATCTGGTATTTTTCGTATTTTATTTTATTTCATTTTTTTTCGTATTCATCATTATTCCATAAAATTTTCTAGCAGGATCTCTAAATCATACAAATCCTGCTGTAGATTTTGCGATCTATAGATTTCAAGTGTTTTTATATCTTTTCATGCGAATTTCTAAAATTCAACGCTTTGACTCGTGAAATTTTTTAATCAAAAATAAAAAAGCCTATTCTTCGTCAAGATTTTTACCCAAATTACGATTATCTCAAATAGTTTGATTTAAAATTATTAATAAAGAATTTTATATCTAAAAATGAGGAAGTTAAAAATTAGTAAAATCTCAGTTTCAGAACACTTTTTCAAAAGTTCTAAATTGTGCTAAAAACTTTATGTAACAGATAAAAGTAACGTAAAATAACGGGATTTTCGTTACTCGTTACCGAAAAAAAGTGACTCGTTCCCGTTATCGTTACTTGATAATTATTATAACGCGTTACGTTATCGTTACAGTAAAAAATGTAACGTTTTAGAGTAACGCGTTACTTCCAAACCCCGGGTTCAGAAATGGTCAGCTCTTTACCGATCTCAAAGTTACACATCTCAACTTCTAAAATACACTTTCTACAGGTTATGCCAAAGTCCAATTTTGTAAAGCTTTGTTTCTCACGTAGCTTAAGAACAAATGGTGGTCTCGAAAGTGCACGTGTGCGCAGGGCACTCGGTCGTGCATTGGATCTTTGGGCCAGAAACTCAAAGCTGACCTTTCAAGAGATCCAAGGCAATCGTGCTAACATTGAAATTTCATTCGAAAGGTAAATCCTTATTTGGATTCCTTCCCCCTCTTTTCTACAAAAATTCTAATCCATTTCAGAGGATATCATGGCGACGGTTATCCCTTCGATGGCCGAGGGCAAATTTTAGCTCATGCTTTTTTTCCTGGCAAGGACCGAGGCGGTGATGCCCATTTCGATGCGGAAGAGGTGTGGTTATTGGAGGACGATGGAAACGAAAACGAAGGTACCAATGGAATTTCAATGAATCACAATGAACGAACGGTGCCGCGAAATTTGGCGTTTCCGTTGTTTATGTAAGAACGTCTGAGTAAGAAAAATGTATTCGGATGAATAATCAAACGCGAACTCCATAACGAAGATATTTTCTGTTCGAATTCGAGATCTCAAAAGCGACGGAGTTATTGACATTTGAAATTTGACTATCAGCGCCCGTGCGGTGGCGTCATAAAGCTAAGTTAGTTGAATTTCAACTTAAACTGTTTATAACTTCCTTATTTTTCGTGTTGGAGTGAAACGGAAAAGGAAATTTGTTTCATTTTTGCATGGGATTTGTACTTTTTGGGATTTACATTTATTGTATGTGTTGTGTATCGATTCGTGACGGTGAGAACTCGGCCGGGTTTCGTGATTTTTTGGAATAAGGATGCATTTTAATTTGTTATAGGTACTAGTTTATTTGCTGTGGCGGCTCACGAATTCGGACATTCTTTGGGCCTTGCGCATAGTTCCGTCCGTGGGGCATTGATGTATCCTTGGTACCAAGGGATTAGCACTAATTACGAACTTCCAGATGATGATAGACTAGGAATTCAGCAAATGTACGGTAAGTAATGAGGCAGTGTTTTCAGATACTCATGCAAAAACACATCAATTTACAAAATGTACTATTGTTTCTTAAAATTAGAGATCTTTATGGAATATTTCCAAAATCATTGACTGTTTTAGTACGATGGAACATTTTTTATTCTAAATAATATTTTGAGGATGTTGCATGGTTCCTGAGGTTTTACGAACTTCATGAACAATTTTTTCAAATTTTATAGTTATTCCCAATCTTCACATTTATTGTAGTTTTGTGAAATTCCTGAAATTTTTAAATATGTCAAAACCATTGAGGACTTTCCAAATTAAAATTTATGGAATTTTTTAAATTTGTCAAGTTTTTCAGATGTCAGTTGAAAACTTGAAAACTTTATTATGCCTATTTTGAAAAAGTATGATAATCAACACAATTTACAAAATTTCTTATATTTCTCTGAAATTTTACAAATGCTTTGAATCGCATGCATAAAGTCATTGCCATAATCCTGGCAATTATTATAGTCTTTTGATTTTTCTTGAAATGTTTTCAAATTTCAAACATAAGGTTTGTATAAGGTTTCGTTTCACCACTTTCTAAGGGTTGTTAAAAGTCCTTTGGATTTTTTTCATACTTCTTTCAGGTGCTTCAGAAAAAAGATTATGGGGGAACATACCGGCTGTCCCAACTAGCACACCACCGCACACGCCTTCAGCAACAACTCATCGTCCATGGTGGACGAGGCCGACTTTGAGACCAAATCATTTGCCAAACGACAAACCAAGGCAAACCCCAGAACGTTATCCAACACGAACAGGTTGGTGCCCAACCAAAAAGTTTTGGTCCCACTTTGTTTTTGTTTTGTTTTTTTTTTTTTTTTTTTTTTTTTCTACATACGACGTCAATTAAAGACACGGAATTCCAACCATGGTAGATTCACTAGTAAATCCGAACCTTACACCAACCTTATAAGAGCATGAATTTTCTAATAGGATTTTCTATCCCTTACAATGTGTCCTTCAAAAAACCTTATAAGAATTCTGATTCTTTATAAAGGGACCTTATAAAAAAAATTGTAAGGAACAAATTCCTTATAAGGTTTTCAATTTCTACGTACAGATTTTGCAAGTTTCTTAAAAGGAAATGAAATTTCTCTATGAAGAATTGAAATTTCCTTAAAAGGTTCTCACTTTTACAGTTCCTTATAAGAATTTGCAATACCCACATGAAGACTTAAAATTTTTTAATAAGGTGACCTTATAAAACCCTTATTTCAATTTCTATATACAGATTCTACAGTTCCTTTAAAGAATCGGAATTTTCTTATTTGGAAACTTTATTTCCTTATAAGGTTCTCAATTTTGGAGTTCTTTGTAAAGGTTTGCAATTTCCATATAAGATTTTTAATTCTTTATGAAGTGATCTTTCGAAAACTTTATAAAAAATCCAATTCTTTATAAGGGACCTTATAAAAACAGTATAAGGAACAAAATCCTTATAAGGTTTTCAATTTCTACGTACAGATTTTACAAGTTTCTTGTATGGAAATGAAATTTTTTTACGAATAATTAAAATTTCCATATGAGGTTCTAAAGTTTACTGTTCCTTAGAAGAATTTGCATTAACCTTATAAAGACTTAAAATTCCTTAAGAAATTGACCTTGTATAATCCTTATAAGGTTCTCAATTTCTATATAAAGATTCTACAGTTTCGTATAAAGAATCGAAATTTTCTTATAAGGAAACTTTATTTCTTTATAAGATTCTGAATTTTGGAATTCTTTGTAAAGGTTTGCAATTTCCTCATAAAGATTCAAACTTTCCTCATTAAATTTTCAATCTCTTATAGGGTGACCTTGTAAAAATCTCATAAGAATTCTGATTCTTTATAAAGTAACCTTATAAAAAAAATTATAATGAACAAAATTCTTACAAGTTTTTCAATTTTTTTATACAGATTTTATAAGCTTCTTATAAGGAAATAAAGTTCCTTTATGAGGAATTGAAATTTCCTCATGAGGTTCTGAAGTTTATTGTTCCTTATAAGAATTTGCATTAACCTTATAAAGACTTGAAATTCCTTAACAAGGTGACCTTATAAAATCCTTGCAAGGTTTTCAATTTCTATGTACAGTTTCTACAGTTTCGTATGAATAATTGAAATTTTCTTACAAAAAAACTTTATTTCCTTATAAGGTTCTCAATATTGGAGTTCTTTGTAAAGGTTTGCAATTTCCTTATAAGGATTTAATATTTCCTTATTAGATTTTCAATTCTTTATGAGGTGACCTTTCGAAAACTTTATGAAAATTCCGATTCTTTAGAATGGACTTTATAAAAACATTATTAGGAATAAAATCCTTATAAGGTTTTCAATTTCTACGTACAGATTTTGCAAGTTTCTTATGAGGAAATGCAATTTCTTTATGAAGAATTGAAATTTCCTTAAAAGATTCACACTTTTACCGGTCCTTATAAGAATTTGCAATACCTTTATAAAGACTTCAAAATTCCTTAACAAGATGACCTTATAAAATCCTTGCAAGGTTTTCAATTTCTGTATACAGATTCTACAGTTCCTTTTAAAAAGTCGAAATTTTCTTATAAGGAAACTTTATTTCCTTGTAAGGTCCTCAATTTCGGAGTTCTTTGTAAAGGATTGCAATTTTCTTATAAGGATTTAAAATTTCCTTATACGATTCTCAATTCTTTATGATGTGACCTTTTGAAAACCTTATAAGAATTCCGATTCTTTAGAAGGGACTTCAGCAAAACATTCTTAACATTATTTTTCTGCGTACAGATTTTTCGAGTTCCTTAGAAGGAAATGAAATTTTTTCACAGAATTGAAATTTCCTTAAAAGGTTTTCAATTCTGCAGTTCCTTACAAGAATTCGTAATAACCTTATAAAGACTTTATAAAAAATTTATAACCTTATAAAGACCTTATAAAGAATCGAAATTTCTCTATAAATAACCGAAATTTTCTCATAAGGAAATTTGATTTCCTTATAGGTTCTCAATTTCAAAGTTCCTTATAAGATTTTCAATTCTTTATGAGTCGACCTTTTAAAAACGTTATAAGAATTTTGATTCCTTAAAAGGTGACATTATAGAAACCTTTAAAGGAAAATTTTTTTATAAGGATTTCGCTTTCTATGTACAAATTCTACTGTAGAATCTTTATATACTGTAGAAGTGTAGAATTTCTACAGTTCCTAAGAAATCAAAATTTCTATGCACAGAATTGTAAATTCTTTATAGGGAATTCAAATTTCCTTGTAAGGCTTACAAATTTCCTCATAAAGGAATTTCAATTTTCTTACGAGTTCATTAGTTTTCATGAAACGTCTGTATAAATACCCATATTTTTTTTAAATTCCGCTCCGTTTTAGGACGATTTTATGAAATATTTGTGAAACTTGTATAAAATTTTTGTTTTATGAAAATTTATTCTTACGAAATGGCTAAATCTCTATATACAGTAGTAACTGCGAACCTTATCAATTCTTTATAAGAATATCGATTCCTCATAAGACAACCTTATAAAACTCTTATTTCAAATCCTCATGAGGTGACCTTATAAAATCCTTACAAGGAATAAAAAAAAGGAATAACCAAGGAATTTTATAAGATTTTAATGGCCTTAAAAAGATTTTATGGTTTCTTACAAAGATTTCCCACTTATGAGATATCGCATTTTGCTTCTAAGGAACTTATATTTTTTTTGCATGGTTTGTTTCCTTACAAGAATCTGCATTTCCTCATAAGGTTTTCAAATTTTTATGAAAGATTCATCTCACTTTATAAGGACTCGTCTTGTATAATCCTTATGAGAATTTGATTCCTTTTAATGCTTTTATGAGGTCACTTTAAAGGTTCTTAAAAGATTTAGAATTACTAGAGTTCCATAGCCTTTCTCAAACACGGGGAGAAAAATTTAGCACCAGCAACCATACATTTATTTAAATATGGACCAACCCAAGTTCTAGACCTGAAAACCTAAATTTTGGTCACGATAACCGAAGTTTTAGTTATGAAAATTGAATACTGATTGTCATAACAGAAACTTTTGTTTTCACAACCAAAACTTTGGTTTTCATATCCTAACATTTAGTTGGTCCATATTTTGCCTGTTCTTTAGTTGCTATAGCCAAACTTTTCTCTCATTGTCAGTGTATAGCTTGTATTTTCTGTTTAGAATCTTAGATTTACAATTAGACTTCTTCACATAGATCGCATATAGAAGAGTTTGCTATGTATTAATTAGATAAAACGGGATCGGGACAAGACAACTACCCACGGAAGCCCAACTACAGGCCAGAAACTCCGCAAAAACCTCATAGACACCATACAACGTCTACTACTATAAGTCCAGTTTCGACCCCTCAGCAACCAAAACACCATTGGTGGCCGACCACCAGAGACAACATGCCTCAAGTTCCTGACAAATGCGACACGAGCTATGACGCGATTAGCGTCATACGCGGGGAAACCTTCATTTTCAAAGGCCCTGTAAGTGTAAAAGTCATTTAATAAATGTACAATCCATTATTAAAATTTTTGCTGATATCATTTGATTTTCTGCAATCTAGATTTTTAAATTTACAATATTGAAAAAATAATAAGTAGCAGTCAAAATGTAAAATTACACTCGAACTCGTTCTTTCGGGAGATGATCCCGGAACAGTCCCGAATAGGCAGGTTCGAGTGTATGTAATTTTTTAGATATTTCCATGTGTTTCGAAAAACTGCACGTTACTTGTGTAAATAACAAAAGTCACGTGTTTATTTAAGTAAAACTCATAAATTAATCTACATCGAGTGAACATATTACGTTTTTCGATAAAATAGTTTACACGTAATGAGTACATTCCATATAAGTCGAGTTTTATCATTTTGTTACTTTGAAAAGTCGAAGCTCGTGAGTTTTACGTATGACATTGAAATAAAAAACAAGTATGTATAAATATTAAAAATGCAATGAAAACAGAAAAACACAACTTACAACAAAGAGTTCCAAATGCTACAAAAAATGTTGAGAAAGTCCAGTATGTACAAAGAACAGTCAAATTACAGAGAAATATGAAGAAGTTAGAAGAATTACCATTTACTACGAGGACGTACATAAAATTACGATAAAATGCAAAAAACACTTACTAAAAAAATACATTATTTTTCATCGTTCAGTGGGTTAGGATAGCTTCTTTCTAATTCTCTTTCAGAATTTTATTATGAATCCATCTGATATTGTTTTCTCTAAAAGCTATCGACAGTTAGTTTTTTGTAGTTTTTGATGATTTTAACAATTTCTTCTGTAATTTCAATATTTTTTACATTTTCTTCCTACAAATAGCAAGGTATCTCTGATAATATCAAACAAATGTCTACCCTATGGGAAATCTTGTAATTCGTGAATTACAGACTATTACAACCGGCATGGTAGATTCCGATTGTACCAGCTGATAATCCAGATAATTTCATTTGAATAATTACCAAAATCACAGTGTTGGAATTGAAGTTTTGTATGGATCTTTCATAATCGTAATCACCGAAAGTACATTAAATAAGTTAGATGCCAGAAAAATATAAATTATATATTTCGCGCGAAGAAATGGCCAGGTTTATCAGCTGGTAGAATAGGGATCTACCTTGCCGGTTGTAGTAGTTTTGTAATTCATGAATTACAGACTATTACAAGATTTCCCATAGGGTACTAAAGAGAAATTTTCGAAATTCTTCACCGTAGTATTTGTGGAGAATCGGGGATAAAGGCTTGTACGAAGGATATCCTGCCGAAATTTATCGTCTTTTCAACCTGCCGAGGGACATAGACCGCGTTGACGCGATTTATGAGAGAATAGACAAAAAAATCGTCATTTTCGTGGGCCAGTTGTACTACGTCTTCAACGCGAATTTTTTGGAACCTGGTTATCCGAAGGTTCTGATGACTTTGGGACTACCGAAAAGTTTGAAGAAAATTGACGGAGCCATGGTTTGGGGTTACAACAGTAAAACATATTTTTTCAGCGGGACAATGTATTGGAGGTAAATTTTCTTTTCTGTAATCGACAAGTTTTTTAAAGAAAGTCATTTCCAAAGTTATCAAAACTTAATTTTGAACTACGAGAATTCATTTTTAATTTTTTATTTTTCTAAGTTAATCTGAAAGATTGTTGAGTTTATGTACATATATTGAGCAAGAATAAGCAGAAACTTTGATTTTTAATTCCCAGAATACTAAATTTTTGTTTTTTTGAAAATTGTGCATACACATTTTTCCTATCAGGGAAATTGTAAATTAAAAATTCCAAATCCTAAAATAAAGCAAAATCAAATACTTTCTTTACATATAATTCTGAAACCTTGCAATTTTAATTTAAACAAATTTTTGTACCCTGCAATTCATAGTTTATGACAATTTTTTGATACAGGTTCGACGAATCTATAAATCATGTCGAATTGGACTATCCCAGAGACATGAGCATGTTCGCCGGAGTTGGGTATAATATAGACGCTGTTTTTCAATGGAAAAATGGTGAATAATGAACAAATACATTAGTTCTGATTCTAAACTAATTTTCACAGTAATGAAAAATTTCGTTAATTTCTCAGGCAAAACCTATTTCTTCAAAGACAAAGGTTTTTGGGAATTCGACGATTTGAGAATGAAGGTTGCCCACGAAAAACCGAAATTTTCAGCCCCTGTTTGGATGGGCTGCCCTCGAGAGATCGAAACAAACGACATCGATGGAATACTCCCAAAATCACCGATCATCGTTTATCAATCTTCATCGGAATCCACCAAACCCAAACTTTTATTATTATTATTATTGTCCCTATACGTATTTGGCATAAGATAAAGAATTGCGCAGTGCACACAAAATGTATATACACTAAAAGTAATGTACATAGTGACAAATGCACAAGTAAATAGTCCAATAATCCACCAACAAGAAACGAAAAAATTTTTTAAATCGCTAGAACATAAAAATAGACCTTGAAAAAGTGATATTACGTTTGTTTACATGAAAAATAAAAAATTTTCAGATTGTGAATATTTAATGCGTGACTGTACATAATTTTGAACAACAAATATTTTGCATAATGGGAAAAGTAAATTCGGATTTGCGTTCAGGAGTTCGGATATACGTATTTTTACCACTAGGGCTGAAAGTGGAACTTTTTAGCATATAGGTAGCGACAAAAACTTTGTATCTTCGAATGGGAAACGCTGTTGATTTTCATGTGTATCACGTACTTAAAATTGTATGTGGGTTTATTTTTTAAGCCGAGAGATGAAAACTGATTAACGTATTTTAATGTATTTTTAAGATTTGTATGCTATTCTTGAGCAAATTTTTGTATTACGCAATGATAATACAACTCGAAATTTTCACATTGACTGGTTTTTTTTATTTTACCGAATTTTTTAGTTTTATTTACGAACTGAGAATTTCGAAACGCAAGTTTAAAAAATATTTAGCAACAGTAACGATTTTTATAACATCTTTTGACCTTCAGCAAAATTGACAAAATTTGAATCTGGTACACAATTTATCAAGTCAACGTGAAAGTGAGAAAATTGTTTTAATTACCGTGAACGTCGTTAATTCTATAACATTATCAATTCGAGATTTATTTTTTAATTTTCAAAAATGGAGAGAAATCGAATCTAAGAATCTGAGAATAGTTTTATGAGAACTTTAAAATTCAAAAAATACTTTTAATTCTAGAAATTGGACAAATAGTCATGTTCTATGGAAATATTATTTTTCGAATAATTATAAAAATACTGAAAATTCATAAAACCCAAAATCTTAGAGGATAAAATTCTAGAAATCTATCAAAATATTAAAGTAAATACTTGGAAAATTTCGAAAATTTGATTAATTTTACCGAATTCAAAAAACAATAAAAATAATTCATTTCCAAATGTCCGATTAGTAGCAAATTGTCAATAAATGTTTTTTTCTTAAAACTGTCTAAAAAATCTGAAAGTTTTTATAAAACCTTAAAACGAGTATCAGGTTCTAGAAATTTATATAGAAATCCATAAAAATACCAGAAAATATTTCAAATTGCATAAATACTCCAAAAATACAAAAAATACTGCAAGTACTAAAAATATCTCAAAATTGGAATCAAATCATATAATTATTTATTGAGCATCTTTTCATTTCATAAAACTTTTCTGTTCCATTTTCAAACTTCAGAGGTGACTAATTCATAAGCCTTAAAACATCAGAAATTCAGTAACTAATATTATATATAATATTTTTTGCTGATGTATATATCAATATTATTAAACACTTATTAATATATACGATAATATGATTCAGAAAATAGTACTATTTTTTAATTTAAAAAAACCGAAATGATGACAAAAAAATGATCAACTCCAAAATTAAACAGTCACAACGTGCATATTTATTATATATATATATATATATATATATATATATATATATATATATATATATATATATATATATATATATACTCCATCATTACAAATCTGTGTTCCAACACAAAAGCACATCGATTCAGAACCGAACAAACCACATCAACTCGGCTGATTCCTCTCCCCCAACTTTTTCCTCGGTGTGTAAAACAAAGTCTTTTACAACATCGAATGCAAAACTGCAAGTAACAAACAACCGCGAGTAAAAATTAGAAATATATCCATAGAAAATTGAACATTATAAACTCCCATGCACGATGAGCAATAATAAATCAACATATTCTCTGATTCATGAGTTCGGAAGGATTCCCAAAAATTTCCAAGAACCCTCAAAAAGTCCGGAAACAAAATCTATGAATGCTCATAAAAAAGCTCTAAATCCACAATTAACTTAAGCATCGTCCTAAGCGTCAACCAAGTTCCTAGATTCTCGAAAATTTTCGGGAAACAATATTCAGGAAATCTTAATTCTCGGAATTTCCAAAATCCGCAAATCCCATAATAACCTCGAAAAATAGGAAATCTTGAATGCAAGAGAAACTATGAATAACGAATTTCAAGAACTCCGTTGATTATAAAGTAAATCTTAAGTTACGAAAAATTACAATAATTCAACTACCAAAAAATTGGCAATCTTAAAAGTAGAGGCCAAAAGTAGTCAACCACAACACATTTAGAACTTGAAAATCCAGAAAGGAGAAATGGAAAGAAATCGAGGAATTGACGTTCTACTTCCACGAGTGGGTTCTGGACAAAGTATCCGATCGTGGGGTTCTTTGGGCGGTGTCCTTGTAGGATTCAACCTGATGTCAGAAGCGCCGTTCGTGGGGCGGTGAAAGCGAGTATGAATGCGAGTTCCAGTGGTCGAGGGATCTCAGAGTCGCCTGGACAATGGTGTCCACTTCAGCCATTGCCCCGATGCCGCTATCGCCGCACATAAGTGTCTTCGATATACAGCCGACCTCTTTGTAACCCCAAGACTTGAGCAAGGCCACCTAAAATCAAGAGAAAAGAAATCAAATAAATGAAAAACCTCGGGCACCAATAGACCGACGCCAAGAATTTCAAAGGCTTCGCAAAGGCCGTTCGATCAAAAGCCAATAACCTACATTAATTGTCTTGAGAATTTTCCAAGACACTTCAAGACCTGAAAATTTGGGTTACTAGCTTCTGGCCGAACGCTCTGGTAGCTTTGATCAAGTTCTATATACATGCTTCTGGAATTTTTTTTCATTCCGGACTTTTAAATCAATTGAGATAAAAAAAATGTCTGTCAAGTTTCAATAGAATTGGACATGAGTAACCCATGCCACAAAGTGAAAATTACGTGTGATTTTTCATACATTTTTCTCAAATATTCATAACCACAGCAAAACTCATGATTTATGCTTGAAACTCGCCAGAGTTTAAGTACATAATGTAAGGTTCAAAACCAACATTTTTTTGAATTTTTATATCACTGTTATCTATTCTTAACAAGCAATAAAAAGTACACACTGAGAGACATTTGTTGATGTCGCATACACAAATATGGATACTGCGTCAATAAAAAAAGTGATAATCCTGGCGTATCAATAAATATGGATGTGACGTCCATACCCAGTGAACCTGTGAGCTCGCAGCGTGCTCGCGGCGAGCTTGAAAATCAAACTCGCAGACTACTCGTCACGAGCTCACAGAGTACTTCCAGTCGTTGATAATTATTATTATATATTTCAGGAAAATAAAAAGATAAAATTACCATGAGACATGCACTTGATTTAAGCATTCTACACAAAACTTGAAACATGAGAAAAAAACAGCAGTCATCTGGTGAGCGCTTGGGGAGAGCGCGCGAATTTTCAAAATTTGAATTACTTTATATTCGAATTTTGAAAATTCGCGCGCTTTCCCCAAGCGCTCACCAGATGGCTGCTGGTTTTTTTTCTCATGCTTCAAGTTTTGTGTAGAATGGTTAAATCAAGTACATGTCTCATGTCAATGAATATGATACTTTTTGGCGTTTAACTCCGCAGAACACGGGATCGATTCCCACCCGGGAGAAATTTTTTTTTTTATTAAATCGTTTTACAGCTTCATTGTGATTACTTTTTACTGTAAATAATGAATTATCTTTTTATTTTCCTGAAATATATAATAATAATTATCAACGACTGGAAGTACTCTGTTAGCTCGTGGCGAGTAGTCTGCGAGCTCGCTGGCGAGTTCGCGGCGTGTTCGAAAAGGGGCGGAAATAATGAAAACGCCGCGAGCTCGCAGCGAGTTTGATTTTCACGCTCGCCGCGAACACGCTGCGAGCTCACAGGTTCACTGGTATAGGTTTGATAGTCAACTGTTGTTAACATGACAATTGTTATATTTGTCATAACAATTGTCATATTTGCCATAACAATTGTTATATTTGCCATGTCCATATAATGGACATGATATCAATTAATGCTGCATCAATGTCATATTGTTAGAGGATCATCTCAATTTTGAAGACATATAAATTACGTTTGTTTATGGATCAAATGTAAATGTATATTATATCAAATGAGGCGACATTAATTGTGACATTGATATGTCATCTAAAGCATTTCTCTCCGTGCATGTTTTCTTAAATTTCATATATTTCTTGCTGGTAGAAACATGAAATTTGGAGTGTTTGTATTTCTAGATCTACCTATTAATACAAAGTAAATCGTTTGTCAAAATTCGGTCTCAGTGTTGAGATCTAAGCGGTCAAAGTTGACCATTCTGTTTTGGAGAGGGCATTTTGTGTACATTCCACAGCCTTCATAATTGATTTGAAAACAAAAAGTCTAAAACATTTTTGTTCCTTATCATGTCCTTAAAGGAACATCGTCTCGTTTTTTTTTAAAAAAAAATTGTTATTCAATAATTACAACGTTTTTTCCAAAAAAGTCGATTTTTTTATTATTTGTTTTTAGAAAAAAAGTTAGAAAACAAATTTCTTTTACAATTTTCGGCTTCGGTGTTCCCTTAGAAATTTCATTCTCTTTGATACGGTACAAGTTTTATGAAAATCGGTCGAACCATTTTTGAACTATGATGTACACAAACCAAAACAGCATAGTCCACTTTGAATGCTCAGATCTCAACATTGACACCGACTTTCGAAAAACGATTTATTTCTTATTTTGAAGTAGATCTATAAATAAGAACACTTCAAATTTCATGTTTCTACGAGCAACAGTTTTTTTTAAATACACGTATAAAGTAGCGTCGCGAAAAACGCCATCTATAGGTATTGGTCCCCTTAAAGCGTAATAATTTTCTTTTGTTAGTTTCATCGATGAACTTCAAAAATATATTAAACTGGTCCAGAACACTTTATTTTGTTTTGTAAACTATATAATATCATAATATCACGAAAATGTTGATTTTGAAATCAACGTTATGAACTTCAGCTCTGCCAAGTTTCAAAAGTCTATCATAAGTTTTTTTAGAAGTTACAAATATATAAAGGAAACATAAAGAAATACATGAAATTAAAGCAAACTTACTATTCAAGTGCTTTTAAAATACATACTGTATAGATTACAGCAATGGAAAAATCCAAAAAATTTTAGTTTTTAACGTTACCTTATGTACTTCGATTCTAGCAAATTTCAAAAGTTTATCACAAGTTTTTTTAGAAGTTATAAATATGAAAAAGAAATAAATTTAGAAATATATGACATTAAGGCAAACACGCACGTTTTATTGTGTTTTTATTTCCGAAATAAAAAGTGGACTGTATATTTCTTAAATTTGGTTGATTTATTGTTAAAAATATGCTTTTATACACCAGGGCGATGTTACATGATCGTGTTTTTTGAAACGACTGGCGTCCGCTGGCGCCAGCTACATCAGTAGTGGAGAGCGCGGCCAAGTGGCAGATATTCGAACTAAATATAAATTCAAACTGATGGCGGCAACATATTGCCTGCAAAATATAGAAAACAGCGATAGAAGAATCTAGAAATATTTGATTTCAAACTTTATTATGTGCTTGAACTCTGGAAACTTTTAAGCATAAATCATTAGTTTTGTAGAAGTTATGAAGGTCTGAGAAAAATGTGTAAAAAATTACACGTAATTCTCATTCAACATTTTAGTCGATTTGTGGCACGGGTTAATCATGTCCGATTGTATTCAAACTTTACAGAAAAAAATTTTTCAGTATTTTGATTGATTTAAAGGTCCGGAATGAAAAAAATGAAAAAATTCTGCATGTGATCCAATTTTTCCCGTTTCTTTTTCATGCTCCAGAAGGTTGAAAATTATTGATTTGTTTATAAAAAAAACAAATTTTTTGTTCATAAAAAAATGCATCCACAAATAAACTTTAGAATTTTTAATACAGTTTGTTCCTACGAATACATTAGTCCAAGAATTATCAAATTTCATCAAGCCGTTGCCGAGAAATTGGCAATAAATAAAGAGCAAGCGCTAAAATTCCATTTTTGACAGTGGTTGATTTGAGATGAATTGACTCTATTCTAGAATATTGAACTCTAAAAACTCTTATAGAAATTTCATATAGTGTAAAAACACTAGAAAGCTTAGAAATGAAAACGTTTAGAAATCATAAAAAAACTTTATAAGTAGTTAGAAATTCAAAAAACACTGAAAATAATAGAAATCTGTAAAACACTGATACATATTCTATGAAGATATGATTTCTCAAAAATCTGTAAAAATACTGTAAATTCATAAAAACTCAAATCCTAGAACATAAAATGATAAAAATCTGTTTAGTAATCCATACAAATACTAAAAAATCGTTAAAATCGTACAATTATTGCAGAAGTACTCAAAATTTCAAAAGTACCAGAAGTCTATAAAATACTATAAACCTCTAAAGATACTGATTTCTGGAAAATCTATGAAAATATTCAAAATTTTTAAAACTAAACTCCAGAGCTTCAAATTCTAAAAACCTATATCATTACATAACAATTTTTGTAATTATCAGAAAAATATATGGAAATACTGGAAAAACTAAAAAGTATTAGATAAATAGTGCAGAATTGGAATTTTAATGAAAATACTTGATATAAGTAAAATATCGAAATTCCAATCGAACATATGTTTCTCAAAAATCTCTAAATATACTGAAAATTTTTATAAATCCTTGAATCATAGAACATCCGATTACGAAAATTGTTAGAGAAACCCATAGAAATACCAGCAAATCTTTCTAAATAAAAATCTATCGAATTTCGAAGTCTAGAGCAACTTATTTTAGAAATCTATATAGCTATTTATAAAAATACTGAAAACCTATTCGACCTATGCATACTTGTATGGATACTAAAACATTAAAGAAATAAAAAATGCTTGAAATATGTCAAATACTGATATTCAATGAGTATATGATTTTTCAAAAATCTATAAAAATATTAAAAATTCATAAAAAACTGCAATCCTGTAGCATGGAATTTGAGAAATATATTTATAGAAACCCATAAACCTAAAAAATTGGTTGTTCATATAAATAAATTATAATATAATTTATTTCATTTCTATTCTTATTACGTTTATATTTATACAGCTTTTTAAAATTACTAAAAAATCGTTTGAACCGTATAGTTACTACAAAAATTAAAAAAAAAAAAAAAAAAAAACATTCTAAAAATACTGGAAGACTATGAAAGTACTGCTATTTGTAAATTCTACTCAAATACTGAAAATTCATAGCACTTAAAATTCGGACATGAAATACCTTATACAGAAATCCTTAAAATATTAGGAATGTAGAACACTATAAATCTATGTAGATAAATAATTTTTCTAAAATTTAAAAGTTCTTGAAATTTATTGAATCATAAAACATACAATTTCAAAAACCTACACAGAAATCCATAAAAAATACTAAATCATCCTTACAACGGTCAAACATTTAAAAAATAAATTCTGAGAAAAGCCTTCAGAAAAAGCTTGGTGTCACAAGATGTGCCCGAATTTCCAAACATTTAGAATTGAAAAAAAAAATGATAAAATTGCTCGAAAGCAGCTGGAAATTATTTTAAAATTATTTTGTTTATTAAATAATATAAAAATATTTAACAATAAATAATAAAATAATAATTTATTAATTATTAAATTATTGAAGAACTTTCAATTTTACTATTCGCACATATATTTTTCATTTTCATTTTTAAAGTTTAGAACTTCAAGTACATCCAATCACCCTTAACTTGTAAAATAGTAGACTATTCCTCACCTGCGGAGCAGTCACAGGATGATTCCACATCCTTGTGTTCATGGCAGGGCAGAAAAGCAGTGGCTTGCTGGTGTCCCAGGCGCGTGCAACACAAGTCAGGACATTGTCACATATCCCGCTTGCCAACTTCCCCAGGGTATTAGCGTCCAAAGGTGCCACCAGGAACAAATCCGCCCATTTTGCCAGGTCGATGTGTAGAACCGGATCTCCCCGGTCCTGCCAAGCCGCCCATTCCACAGTGTCTGAAATGACCTGAGTCCCTGATGGCAGTTCTGCCTCCTTCAGAAAGTGCTTCGCCCTCTCCGTCACCACGACTCTCACTTCAAGGTCACACTCCCACAACTTCTTGACGATCAAGGGCAGTTTTATTGTCGCCACACTGCCAGTGCAGCCCACCAAAACTTTTTTCTTCGACGACATCTCTATTTTTCTACAAATCTACTTTTTCTCCTAGGCTACAAGAAGCTTCGTTCGCTGTCTTTCGCTGTCTTATTGACACCACAACACGGAATTCAGGTCTTCATGGCTCAGTTTGAGGATTTGATATGTAATGTCGCGATAAGGATTGGTTATTGTACAGCAGTTACAAGGTAAGTCGTTACGACCCCAGACTTAAGACGCACGATTTTGAACAATCAAATTTTTATAATATGTTCGCAATGTGTGAAAAGTGTGACATTGGAATCGATAATGGTCAGATTTATTGGTGGTAATTGAGTTTTGTCGTTTTGTACAAAATACAGATTGATAAGTTTCTTCAATCCTCAACAATTGGTGATCTTCAAAATGCTGGAACACCACGTGGAGATAATGGGATTATCTACAATGCTACTTTTCAATGTTTGCTATTAACATTATATCTTCTAATATATAATTTATGTATCAACAATCTAACGTTGTTTGTCGATGTATGGTATTCTTTATTTTTCGTTTACACTTTGTAGAATTTTCGTGTGAGCGACAAAATTTTAGCTCAAACTTTGTCAGGTTGTGATATCAAAAAATTTTCTTTTTTCCGAATTCACGGAAAAGACGTATCAGTCTGAGTTTTCAACAAAGATAAAGTTACTTTGCTATTGGTAAAACCGAACTGTTTTCATCAAAAAATTATTTGCATCAACATCATCTCAAAATTCAATGATATTGTTTATTGATGTATTGTACTGTTTTGGCTATTGTACTTATATACAAATATGATCGAACAACTTTTTCTTTATATTATAAGCTTTTTCTGGGAATCCAAATTAAAAAAGTCAAAAGCTGCACTTTTCTTCTATGTTCTTGGTGAAGTTTACTGTTTTGAAAATACTTTTTTTCTCTTCACCTTGCTATCTACTATTAAGTTATTTTTCTAGAAATAATACCTCTTTTTTGTTATGACCTCAAAACCAGCAAGGTTGAACGTATAAAATTATTTATATCTTCAAAATATTGTTTTTAATAACTAGAGCAAGTCGCTATATGATGTCGTTTTTCCTAACTGCAAAACTACAAAATTTTCAACTTCTATTCTTTGTAAGGACATACATTTTTTTGCTCAACACATTAACAAATGACGTTAGTGCCAGTGCAAATAACAATTGCGATATTCAACTATTCACATGTGCTCTTCTAATATCAAAATGAGCAGTATTTAAATAACAATGAATTCGTCAATGATTTAGAATCCAGATTGTTAATATCTGTTTCTTCTTCTGAAATCCCGCTGTACCAAAATTTAAATTCTGGTTATTTTTTTTTATAAGTCAAACTTATTTATGGCCAAATATGGTGTTTTTTCAGAAATCTTTCCTTCTCAAAAATTGTATGTATCGAAAAGAACCTTTATCTTTGAATAAAAAATTACCTATGTTCCGCCATTTTGGTTCATCCTACAAAGCTAATTTTATATTTTATCAATGCAGCGGAACTTTCAACAAAAATTGCCACTTTTTATAGAAAGAATGTATAAGTATTTTAATTTATGACATAACTTTATTTTTATATAAGGAAAGTTAACGTTTTCGAAATTCAAATAAAGTCAGCCATTTTGAACCCCAGGAACTTCAGCTATGCCAAGAATTATTTGATTTACAAAAAAACGTATTTCAATGTTTATGTAATAAATATATAAGTTCAATTAGGCAATGAATAACTGTATTAAATGTTTTTTGCAGCCTAAATCTTGAAAATCGCGAAAATTCGTTTGACCGGAATATCACCAACTGTCCGCCATTTTGGATTCCGTAGTCACACCAAGTTTAATAAAAAACAAAATTTTCGGTCCATAAAAACGGTAATTTCTCAACAATTCAGAAAATTTTTACAGAAGACAATATTTTTAATTATCCAAAACTGTGTAATTATTCAGAATTTCAAAATTCTTGGATCGATAAGTCGACGAAAAAATCAGCTACTGTCCGCCATTTTGAATCCTGGAGGAAAATCAACCTCAAGGGGCAGTGAAAAAAATTATCGACGTGATTTTTTTTGTTTTGAATTAAAAAACTGATAAAATTTGTACAAAAATTCTCCAAGTATACGTGGTTTTCGAAAACACTAACCTCAAAGTCCGACAATCACTTTAAAACGTTTATTTTTCTTTGCGATTTTCTACAGCGATTCGTTTATTAAGATGTATCGACGGCGTTTTCTTCGTGAAATCCAAGCTTAGACCATTTTTCCCGCGCCATCAGGTTGTTTTCCATGCGACATTCCAAGTAATCTTTGCTGACTTGACGACAAAAGCTCATGACATTTTTGTTTTCGTACATGCAGCGCATGTATTTGATCATGAATTGTTTGCAGACGTTGTCGTGGTCCAGCGGAAAACTGCCCTTCTCCGGTGGCACCGTTTGGAACGGCTTTTTAGAGTAATTATAGATTGACATCACTGTTTCCCTTGATTTTTCACTTGTCCTGGTTCACAGGAACGCATTCACTTTTTTTCGGATAGCCACTGTCTATACATGCACGCGAAAAATGAATCGCGCGGGGAATTTGCACTAATTTTGCGAAATGTTTGATTATTTAGCGATTATTTCACTTATTTTATTGAGCGGGTCAACTCTAGCAGACAACTTCTCGAGAGCTGTAAACAGCTGACTTTAGGGCGACTAAAAAGGCGGATTTTCATGATGAAAAACAATGTTGGATACAATGCAAATCTGACTTTAGGACACAATGCGGAATTGCATTATGAAAACAATATGTAAAACAATTAAAAGTCTGACTTTAGGACACGTAAGGGCGAAACATTTAATGAAATGAATGAAACAGTCGAAAACAATGCACGAACAATCCGAAACAATGTGAAACAATGGTAATTTTTTTTAGCACTGATGCTGCGTTTGTGTCAGTGAAATATATATGATTTTTGTGTGGTCGTGTGCGTGGGCATGTGCATATCACAAATATATCATAGTTTATCACTTTGCATATTGTGATTGTTTCGATTGTTTAATTGACACCACGTTGTGATTGTTAATAAAATTCAATTGAATGACGTTGAAATCGGTTGTGTTCGTACTCCTTCGACTTCGACTTTCCGGGAAGAATTTCGTGACCGGACTAAATCATTTCCTTTAGCTAGAAATAGTAAAATTTTTGAAATTTTTTGACTTTCGCGAAATCGAAAAAAGAATGAGTGCTCGGGTGCAAGCCAACGGGGACGGCTCGTCCCCAAAATCACCGAGAAAGAAGCAGAGATTGAGCATTTCCGGAGCGAAATCCAAGGTCACCGTCGTCCTCGGGGCTCAATGGGGCGACGAGGGCAAGGGCAAAGTCGTCGATATGCTGGCCAAAAATGTCGACGTCGTTTGTCGTTGCCAGGTATGTATATATTCCTGTTTTGTCAATGAATTCATATAGCAATTAATTAATAAAGACCAATGAATTGCCATTTTTTGAATGTCTCCCTCGTGACCTAGTTCAGTTCTTTGTTTCTCGTTTTTTTTTTTTTTTTGGTTAGAAGTATTATAGATAACTGTTTCCAGAAATAATAATTTTTCTGAATTTGTAATACTGCATTTAATACTTTACTTCTTATATTCATGAATTTAATAACCTGTTGATCAAAAAAGTTTGATAATTTAGAATTTCAGAATTTTTTTTTCAATTAGCAATAGATGATTGCAAAAAAAACTTACTGAATTTGAATGTCCTGATTAAAATAGAATTCCTGGGTCTAAAATATTTTTAATAAAATACGCCTATCATTTTTCCTTCAGTTATTTCGTTACTTTCAATAATCAAAACTTTATGATGTAGTTTACGATATTTGGAATTGAAAAAAAGCAATTACAAAATTGTCTAGTCCAAAAAATTATAGACCTTGAAAACTTAAAAATTAATAACTTCGAATTTCTTAACTTTTTAATTGACGAAATTAATATTGAATAATTTTCAGATTTTTGAAATGTAAATTCGATAATTTTCAAAATCATACATTGTAATAATCTATAAATTTAGAAAAATTTGATAAGGATTCTTGATGTTAAAAACCTAAAAATAAAATTTATGAATTTTCGAGCAATGTATAAAATTAGTATCCTTAAATTTTTTAATCTCTGAATCAATAAAATGAAAAAAAAATTGAACTACCAGTTTTATATTACAACTCTTTCAACGTGAAATTCCGAAGATTATGATTAAATAATTTTTAAATTTGAATAATATCCAAAAAATCAACGAATCCAAAAATTATTCTTTGAAAATTGAAGATATGAAAAAAAAATAATTTCAAAACTTGAAATTAATACGAAAGTAGTACAACTTTAATTATTTAAAATCAAGATGGGATAGTGCATTACATTATTTTATTGATTTTTTATTTAATTATATTTGTACCAAAATAATAATAAACGTGTATATAATATGCAAAGATATATACATACATGAATATATATTCTAATGTAATAATTGTATATTAAATATTTACTCAACTTAAAAAACATAAAATTTATGACATTTGGTTTTTCTATCTTCAGTTACATGTAACAAAAGGTGGGAAATTCTTTAAACCAAATACTGTAATTTATTTTGTTATCTATACAAAACATTTTTTACTTTTTAGATAGAAAAAGTTGAATTAGGAATAAAAAATATATGAATCCTCATAATCTTCAAATTTATAAAATTTTCATAACACCATTTTCAAATTAAAAATTATTACCCATGTACCTAAATGTATAAAAATTGACAGTTCAAATTCTATGTACGGAATGTTGTAAAAAAAAAATTATCATTATTTGAAGTAGATACCGAAAAATATTTTCTCAAACTTGAAAATTTAAAACACTCTTACGCATGTAACTGTATTATAATAATCTACAAACCTTAAAAGTAAAATTCATAAAAAAAATTCTAACTAAAATTCTAAAAATTCTCTCTAACAGAGCCAAAGAGTACCTCAAAATATACGAAAAATTCAATAGCACTTGACAAAAAATTTTGATATTATTCATATGAAAATCGCAAAATAAAAATTGTAGAAAAAAAAGTTACAAATTCATGATATTTAAAATCTTCATATTAATGATGAACTTCCGTTAAAAATTATTTCTATCACTGGACTGAATTTGTGAATGGCTTGATAATATTTGGTGGAATATTTCTCATATTACCTACCTTACAAAATAAAATCAAAAATTCATTTTTCCCATCATATTTGCCCAAAAAAGTATAAAATTTTGTTCAAATGATTTTCACAAATTCTTTGATAAAAAGGGGATTGACTTCTCCCCTTCGTTTAGTTTAGATTGCCTTAATGGTTATGATTTTGAAAGAGAATGATAAAAAAGGAAAAAGATTATTCTGTTTTCAAAATAAGCATAAAATTGTCAATTGGCGAATTGTCTTTCATTTGCTGATTTCAGAAGATTGCATAACTTTATGAGTAGCGCAGAAACTAAATTTATGACAATGCATTCGCTATGATGTAATCAAGAACCCAGTTTATTATAGCGCCAAGATTATGGCATGTTTTGCCAGATGCTTCATAAAATTTTTTCAATGCTCGTTTATAATCTTTTTTTGGCTTTGATATGAAATGATTTGTTAGAATTGAAAATTATTGTTTTTTCATATATGACGGGAAAAATATTAATTTAGAATCGAACGTTAAACCTGGAGTTTTGACAAATTTCGCAATTCGAATATCTTTGAACAGTAAAGAAAATTGTTATCACAATCAAATCAGAAATGAGTTCTGAAGTGCTTACAGAAAATTTCAATAGATTTTCAGGGATGAGAAAATTTTTCCAAAGAACTGAAGTCCATTTTTTAATCATCTAAATTTTTATAAGAACTATGAAGGAAAAAATGAGAAAAGTTACAATGCATTTTGTTTAATAAATCAAAATTTCCAAACATGTCGAAATTTAATAAAAAATGTTCATCAATTCTTATCATTGATTGAAAAAAAGAAACATTCATTCCTTAACAGTTTTTTAATCAAAAAATAAATTTTGAATTTTTAGCACCTTTATAATATATTTGAGATTTTTATGAGTAATTTTTAAAAAAAGTTTAAAAGTTCATATGTTCATTTCTGGAAGCATCATCGTATGATAAAGTAATTGGAAAATTCAAAACATTTAAATTTTTAACCCACTGGGACTAACAAAAGAATGCCTTTTGCATTATATATTATAAACTTCCAATATTTTAACCAAACCACAAATATTTTCAAGATTATCTCACAGTGAGACCATTTTTACATAATTAAGAAAAGTTATTATTATGCCTGTAGATTTCTGAAAAATTCTATATTTCTAAAAAGAAAATCATGTCTCTAACAATTTTTCACATTTTGAAAAATTTCTCAGATTCAATTGAGGTCAAAAATATTTTTCTTTTATTAATGATTGTTGAATGAAAATACAAAATTTTTAATCTTAAAGTTCACTAGGAAATATTTATAAATTTGTCTTTTTTATTGGTTTTCTTTTCAATTTTTTAGAATCAACCTTGTATGTAAAAAAAATGTTTTCCTGCAATTTTTTAGGGTGGCAACAATGCGGGCCACACTGTTGTTGTTGATGGCACTGAGTATGACTTTCACCTACTGCCAAGTGGAATCATAAATCCTCGTTGTAAATCTGTAATAGGTACTTTGACGAAAAAGTTGATCAAATTATAAGTATTTTTTTTTCATGATATTATCATAAACCTGGAACAATATATTTAAATTTTTTTTTTATTCTGATCATAACTCTCCAAATATTTGTTTAGTAATAAAGTTAACTCTTTTTTAGTTTGATTTACAAACAAAAACTGGGAATCAAAAAATGAAGATCATATTTTTCCTATTTGTATTTTTTATTCATGAGAATAATTTTCTAAAACCAAGGCATAAGTTTCAAGTACATAATGTACTATTTTACGTTCGTATTCTATTTGCAGGAAATGGCGTGGTTATTCATTTGCCAGGGCTTTATGAAGAGCTGGAAAAAAACGAAGCCAAAGGTCTCAAAGACTGGCGAACTCGGCTCATCATTTCCGACAGGGCACACATTGTATTTGATTTCCATCAACAAGTCGATTCCCTCCAAGAAAATGAGAAGGGAAAGGGTTCTTTGGGAACGACGAAAAAAGGAATTGGCCCAACTTATTCCAGCAAAGCTTCGAGAAATGGAATCAGGATCGGAGACCTTATGGGAGATTTCGATAAATTCAGCGAAAAGTTTAAAACTTTGGTCGAAGTTTACCAAAGGATGTTTCCCTCATTGCAGGTTGACACGGAAAAAGAGCTGAAAGAGTATAAAAAGTGAGAAAAATCTCTTGATTCATTTCTCTATTTTTCTTTAAATTGAAATTGTATTTATATTATGAAATAACTTCAACCCAAATTTTCTGTAATTCTAACAATCATTCCAAACTTTCCAAGGTTAATCATATCTTGTTTTGTGATACTCAATTATTAATCATCGCTATTTGCACTCCAAGATGATACCAAAGAGAGCGAAGATACTGATAACTGATAACATTTTTTCATCTTGGGAAAGATTGCTAAGATTTTAAAATCAAGATTGTCCAATTTTTATGACGAAAAATGAGGAGTAAGAAGTAGCATGAAAATTTGGTAGATGATGACTCGTAAGTTTTGTTTTCTTAGATACGCCGAAAAAATTCGACCCCTTGTGCACGAAACGGTGCAATTTCTGCACACTGCCTTGTCTCAAGGTCAATCAGTTTTGGTGGAAGGAGCGAACGCAGCGATGCTGGACATTGACTTCGGCACTTATCCATACGTGACCAGCTCGAACTGCAGCATTGGAGGAGTGTGCACCGGGTTGGGTCTACCTCCAAGCGTCATCGGTGACGTCATTGGGGTGGTCAAAGCGTATACCACTAGAGTGGGCGATGGTCCTTTCCCCACGGAATTGAAAGACGAGACTGGGGAACTTTTGCAAACGAGAGGTCATGAAATTGGCGTTACCACGAAGAGAAAAAGACGCTGTGGTTGGTTGGACTTGGTGCTGTTAAGATATACAGCCATGGTCAATGGGTAAGGAAAACATTAATTTATTTCAATTAATGTTACCTACAATTTTTTCACACATTACTGATAATATTTTTAATTAATAAAATCAATTTAGTAGGTATTATTTATCAGTTATTAATACCTACACTGTAATACATTACTCCAGGTATACCAAAATTTGTCTAACAAAACTGGACATCCTGGACACTTTGTCTGATTTGAAAATTTGCGTTGGCTATAAATTAAATGGCGAAGAAATCGACTACTTCCCAAGCAGTGCTTCGGAATTGGGGAAAGTTGAGCCAATTTATGAAAATATTGAGGGCTGGCAAACCAGTACAGAAAAAATGCGCTCCTTGGACAGTTTACCCAAAAATGCTCGAAAATACGTCCAAACGATAGACGACTTTTTGGGGGTGAAAGGTAAAGCTATATAAAATTCTGAATTATTATAAAATATATTACATATTTTTATTTTGCGTTCCGCATTAAAAAAAAGGTTACAATACTCAGAAATAACTAACTGACAAAAATGATCTGCAATAAAAATAATGTCGAATTCGTACTAATAATGACGATTCTTTTTTTTTTTCAGTTAAATGGATTGGCGTTGGAGCTGGCCGTGAGAGTATTATTGAGCTTTGACGGTTTCCACAGGAAACAAATGTCGAACGCACTAATTTTGTTAGACTTGATTCTTATTTTCGTTCCGACAGTTAATATGAGTTTTAAAAATCGATGTAGAAAATATGTTCGTTTCACTTTTTCTCTGTTATTTTCGTTTTGTTGAAATTGTGTGATTTAACTATTACTAAATATTTTTTAAACAAGCTTTGTGTTCTTCCAGCATTCATGAATAGTGATTGTAAAAGGTTTTATGAACACATTGAAAAACATTCGTCAGCTTTTAAAACGTCTGTTGGAGAACAAAAAATAGTAAAAATGTATTACTTTATTGTCAACTGTACAAAAAATGACGTATCGCAATCGATGTCTCGTTTACAAATAATGCCTCTCTGTACATTTGGGAATTACAAAAATATATGAATTTGACTGTGCAATCATTGTTTTGTGCCTGATGAACCTGCCAAGTTGTTTCCTGATTGGTGTTCCTTTCGTTCCCGAGCACGACGATTTTGAAACCAGATTTTGACCTGAAGAACGAAAAATATTTAGGAATTAATTTTGATTGTTTTATACAAGTTTAGCCATTTTTCAATTATTTAATTAAAATTTCTTTGCAATTATAACATCCCCTGAATTTAAAATGAATTTCTCTTGACTTTAGTTCTTCAAAAAAACTATGACAGTCTGACTATTACTAAGTGGTCTGGTTTTTATAACAAACGTATATTATATATTTGTTAAATATTATTTATGAAATAAATTTATCAAATACTTGGATGAATAATGGATTTTGACAAGGGAAACGATATTCTGAGTTTCTTTTGAAAATTATTCAAAATCCATCACTCTTTCAGGTCCAAATTAAGAAGCTCTAAAAACCATTATTAACAACTATATTATAAGGCTCTTGCGCAAAAATTAAAGTCAACTTTCAGGAATTCGTGATTAATTCAGAATTAGCGATTTTATGAAAAATATTGTAAAATATATATATATCGTCTCTGCATCACTATATTTTATCAATTTTATGAAAAATATCTTCATATTTCGGTTGTCAGTAATATTTCGGACTGAAATAATGACTGCATGAATTTTAATTTTTATATAATGTACATTTGATTTTAAATCAATTTATACTGGTAATTTATTATCAAACACGTAAATAATTATAAATTCTGGCTAGGATTAATAAACTGTAAATTTTGAGTAGTAGAATTGTTTCAGTTTTGCAATATAACTAAAAATGAAATTTTTTCAAATCTGTCTGAATGATAGAATTACTATATGAATTTTAATTTGTTTTTTATTATGTATTGTTATGTACTTGTTTGTATTATGTATTTTGGTAATTTACTATCAAATATGTAAAAAATATCAATTCTGGCTTGGATTAATAAATTGTTAATTTTAAAATAGTATAATTTTTTCAGTTTTGTAATACAAATATATCACTTTTATCATATGTATGATATATTAATATTATTATTATATTATATTATCATATACTAATTTATTATTTTTACTATTATGATATTAATACTATTATAAATTTTAATTTTAGGTAGTAAAATAGTAGAATTAGTTGTTTCAGTTTTGCAAATAAATAGTAATTAAATAAATCTTGAAATCAATTTCATATAAATGAGAAATATTCTTGTAGTAGATTTATTGAATTAATATTCATTAAAATTTTTGTGTTATTTATAAGTTTTTCGTATTTATTACTGACTAATTCATGATTTAGAAGCTATTTTTTAATAACTACTGAACTTTTTTTATTATTTGTAATTTATTTTTTGTTAAATTATTTTTTAACATTTATTAGTTTTTATTTTTTATATTATATATGATTAGGTTTATTGATTAACATATTTTTTATGTGTGTAAAAATTGAGCAATTGAAATGTAAAATTTAGTCCAAAAAGCATTAACCTCATACACGCAAAGCCAATGCAGTGTGTTCATTTATTGAATGCAAGTGTGGGGAACAATCAGGTGTTAGATCTTCAAAGACATTCATTCTTTAAAGTCTTAGGATAATTAATTGTGTTTATATTTAAATGTTGGGCGGGTCCTTGCTGTAGTGCAATACAAGGTCCACCCGTGAGGAAGTCGGAGCAAGCCCCATCACTACCTCTGATTTCAAAAATAAGTTCGATATACTAAGGAATTCAATGAATTCCGTATTAGATATCAAGCTAATAAGAACAGATACTACACTTTGATCTTAGCTATAAAGCCTCGAAGCGATACTGAATGAAAGTTTTCACCCATATTTAAAGCATTACAACAATAAATGGCACCTGAGAAAAAATTTTGAGCAGCCACCTCGTGAGCACGAAGCGTACTAACCAAATTCACGCGTGTACACTAGGCACGACCGCCAAAATTTAAAATTCGATACGAACGTCGACCACTATAAAGGAACAAATCCAATTCACAAGTTTTAATATAACCATGATTATTAACTCGTGTACCAGGAGGCCCTTCTTGCAATAAAAAATGATATAATCGAAAATTTTAAAATGATTTCAAACTTAACTAATCTTTTTTTCTGTTGAAAGATTATTCTTATGATGGTTTTTGAAAGTCGATAAAAATTACAAAAATAATAAGGAAAAATTATAAAAAAAATTTAGTCGGACACGGCAGAAAAACTGGGAGATTTTTTGAATTAGTTTTTTTCTCTTGAAAAGGGCACAAGGTTTTTCTTGTTTGTTTTTATATTTTATTAGATTTTTTTTTGAGAAAATTCACGAAAAGTGTGCAGGATACTAATCAATTAAATTAACTTCGATGCGTTATCTACTTTTTAATTTATATATTTTATTATTATAACTGTAATTTATTATTATAAAGTAAGTGATTTTATTAACGTTGGTACCATATAATACGCATAATGAGAATTATGAAAAGAATTATTTATAAAATATAAAAATTTTGAAGATGGTGCAAATTTTTTGATGCTGAGTTTGTTTAAAAAACTAAAAGAATACGAAAAAATTTATGAAATTTGTGAGGATCTGTACATTTTTCAATCATTTTAATTGATTTCTTGACATTTTTGAAGTTTTTTGGGGGTTTTCGAAAATTCTTATATTCAAAATCTCAAAGCTATATTTCTTACAACAAAAAATTTTCAGACATGCAGTAGAAATTTATTCAAAAAGTTAAGCATTCCTGCAAATTTTCGTTGGACTTGAAAAATTCTGTTGAAAAATCAATCAGTTTATCAATTCTTATTCATTCGAAAATCCTAAGAATTTATTGGAGAATTCGAATAGATTCTTATAACGGCTCTATAGCAAAATCCCAACCAAATGATGGAAAAATTTCTTCACGTACTGAATGACAAATTTTGTTCGAAATCACGAATTTTTTAAATATCATCGATTTTTTGTGAATTTCATATGAAAATGTTCAATACTTCGCAATCTTTATAAACAAATCCTAAATTTATCAAAATCAACATCGAAAAAAATTCCCTTTATTTACCGTCCGGAACTGCACCATACATAATACAATCTGAGTTTGAGAATTTTATTGCTTTTTCCAAAATTATGAAAAAATTCAAAGGATTTCACGATTTTCGATAGCATTGGAAATTCAAAACCTATTACAGATTTTAAAAAATTCGACATTAGTGATCTAATACTAGTATTTTTTCTCAACACATTTTATTTCGTTCGAGTAAAAGAAACTTAAAGATTCTTTTTCTTTAATATGAACACAGGTCCTTGGGAACGTTTGCAATTGAATTTTTTGAAATGCCAGATTTTGAACTATTATGCAGGGTGCCACAAAATTATCATTAGCTGATTGACTGATTTAGTATGTTTCATGAGAAATGAATATTATATTTCAATTTCAATTCTAAACGATTTTTCCCCATAGTGTCCAAAATTTCTGAAGTAAATTCAAATGAATTTCGTTAATTTAAAGATAATTTTTATTATTGATATTAACTCATTTTTTTTTTTTTTTGAAAATTGAGTGCAGGTGATCTAATTTGTCGATTTTTATGTTTTTTGTGACGATCGAATTGAACATGATTTTCTCCGATCTAGAAACTCGCTTATTTTGAGAAAAGTATTTTTATATTTTTTAACAAAATTATAAATAAATGTCTTTTCAATCAGATAAGAATTACATATACTGCCTTCAATTCTCTATAATGATGCATGTTGAGCAAAAAAAGGATCGCATTTTGAAAAAAAGCTAGTTATTGCAATAAGTAGCTTTGAACCATGGTTCAAGACATATATATAGCTTGGGATAAGAAAAAGGTCCTATGGTCACAAACGAGAACCTTGAAAAAATAAAGAGAAACCTTTTTTTCTTTCTCTTGTTTGTATATTATTTAAATCACAATCCCCAGGCAGCCGCCATGGACGCCTTTTGGCTCCCTTTTGGACCCCTTACGATTTTGTAAAATTTCATGTATTTTACCTCAATATTTTGCACAAAAATCCGTCGAAAACACATTGACAATAGTTTTCTTCATCAACATTTTACATACATATCGTTAAAAATTGTAAAAACATAAAAATAGTCACGTGCACAATAGCGCTAAAAAATGTTTTTGAACAGTTCAACTCTCATTATTAGGCAAAACTCGACTCCCTAATCGTCAAACATGTATACAATACAATTTATTAGAGTTTTTATTGAAAGAAACACATCAATTCTCGCAACGCACGCATTTGGACTCCTTTTGGATCCTTTAGGCGTCCAAAATGAATCCATGGTGGACGCCTTTTGGATCCCTTTTGGACGCCTACGGACCGTCAGAGTTTGCGAGCATTGATCACTATGGCATAACTATAATCAATAGTAATTCTCATTACATTAATTAATTTAGAAACAGGAAGCTTTCATTTCCAATCTTCTAATAAAAACCCAACTCACCCTACTTTGTGGAAGCTGCAGAACGCTCGACAACTGCACCACGTCTTTCTTAGTTAAATACGCATTAAACATATATCTTTCTTCCATAACTCCTAACTGAAATTTCGTAAAAGGTATCCTCGGATGCGACCCGAGTTTTCTCTTTCCACTATTGCTGACGCCCGCCGATTTCCTCGGTAACTTCGGAGGCCGATACCTGGTGCATTTCAACCAAGGAAACTCAATCCCCTTATCCATGTCCACCACAATTTCACTATTTACTCCGTTCGTCCACAATTCATCACTTTTCTCAACGTTTTTCGCGGAAAAAGGTTCAACCGCCGATTTCCCTTCCTGTCTTTCGATTTTGCCGATCTCGCCCGAGTCTCGCCGAACGTTCCCGACGACTTCCGAGTTCTCCCGAACGCTCGTATACGGGCTCGTTCGGGTATTTCCGCGATCGGTTGAGCGATTCGCGAACGTCGTTGGGGACAAAATTCGGTCTATACTGAAATCGGTTTGTCTCCTCGGAGTCGATCTTGGCTCATTCATGTTCGGGCCCGAACTGGAAAACGAGGAGACTGAAATCGGGGCATATATACGTAGGGGTGTCTGTCCTATTGATTGGACCGCAAATCCAAATTAAACGCGTAGTTGCACTTTGATGGCTATCGCGTTGCACTTTCGGGGCTTTTGGCGATACTTTTGTACCTGCCTTTTGTGCATGCTCTTCTAACAGCGCATTATACAATGTATCTGTGGCCGCATCTCTTTAGATGCCTAATAACAACAATGTAATTGATACTCCCGGTGCTGCTTATGGGGTTCCGACTATCTACGAGGCAGATGTCCGGAACCGGCGAAGCGGAGCGTGATTAAAAAGCCATGGGGGTTGGATAATCCTGTAATACTTCTGTCTCCCCGATGTAAACATTGCTTTTTTTTGATGGGGATGTGACAGTTGCGGCTCGTGAATAATTGAACGCGGAATTGAAGATTTTGTAGGGAATATCGGGTCCTTTTACAGCCAGAAAGGTCTTTTTAGAGTGAGGCGGTATTTTTTTTATTCGATCACTTATTATGATTTGTGGGGAGTAATTTCAGGATTACGAGATTATTTTACTTTTGAAAAGGTATATCTGAATGATTCCCGAGAAACCTGTTTGCATTTAATAAGATATGTATAACCGGATTTTTTAAATGAACATTAGGGTGGTAGTTATTTTGGTGATGTCGGAATTTTTTCCGTTCCCGGCCTGAAAATGAATTAAAATGATGAAAAAAAGTTTTTGGGGGAGTTTGACTGAAATTGGATAGTATTAACACGTGCCACCGAGCTGGTGAAGTTTTGAATCGAAGATACATGTATGTATTTGCATGTTTCACTTGAAAATTTGTAACTTCTCTAAAAACATACAAAATGGTCTAAAACTTGGCAGGATTTGAGTACATGGTAGAGGGTACAACAATGAATTTTTTTGGATTTTTCGATAATGATCATCATCATCAAATGTTCTCCTAAACTTAACATTGCCTCCTTTTTTATCGTTTGCCCTGAAAATATCCTACAAAATCGGTATTTCTGATGAAAAGGGCAGTATATTCATTTTGCTCCTTTGCTTGTGAGCAACAAATTCTAGAAACGTATACAGGATTCCATGTATGAAATAAAATATGGTTAAAAAATTTAGAAGTTATAGAAATTAGCGAGATAAAATTATCTCGCTAATCCATTTATTTTACCGAAATCTCTACAACTTCAAATTCCAAAAAATTTCATGCTAAAAATATGTGTAGGAATCCATTAGAACATCGTAAAATCATTACAATTTTTAGAAAATTAAAAATACTGACATGACGAGAATTGTTTAGAACACAACAAATTCACAAAATAAATTCAAAAAAATGATTTCAAATACTAAAAATCCATAAAATTGTGAAGTTTAGATCATCAAATTTTCGAAATTTACTCAGTGATCCATAAAAATAATATTGATTATTAAGAATGCTAGAAAATACTTCGAAATTCAATAAATGCTGGAAAATATGAAAAATACTGAAAATAATAGGGATTTCAAAAATACTGAGATTCTGCATATAGATGTTATTTTCTTGTTAATATTTAGAAATATGCAGTACAAATCTATACAACTTATTTATATCCTTATAAGCATCCAATCCGAAAAATCTACACAGGAATCCATTAAAATAAATACTGGAGAATTCAATAAAATTTATCAATATTGCGAAACTACAAAATGAAGTAAAAGTTTTATGAATCTGTGAAATACTTGAAATCTATGAAGATGCTGAGTTTTCAAAAATGTATTGAAATACTAACAATTTCTAAAACTTTAGATTCTAGAGCATCGAATTCTAAAAATCTGTATTAAAGTTTTCGAAAATACTTGGATATTTTTTAAGAACTTGAAATTTCATGAATGCATAAAAGTAGAAAAAAGACTAAACATAATCAAAATCCCTCAAATATCTAAATTCTATGTATATATATATTACTTTCTCAAAAATTTACGAAAAAATAAAAATCTACCTATAAATCTTTTAATCCTGAAGGCATGTAACTCTCAAATCCTACGAATGAATCCATCAAAATACTAGAAAATTCAATAAAATTTACGAAAACTGAAAAAATACAAAATTAACTACAAGTTTCAAAAATCTGTGAAGTACTTGCAATCCATAAAAATATAAAAAAATACAAAATGAGTTAACAGTTTTCAAAATCTGTGGATTATTTAAAATCTATAAAGATACCTGTTTTCAGAAATATTTGTTGAAATAGTAAAAATTTCAGATTCAAGATGTCAAATTATGGAAATCTATGTTGGAATTTTCAAAAATACAAGATATCTATAAAGAACCTTGAAAACCCTATTGAATATTAATATCATAAAAAAACCAAGAAACTTGAGGAATACTAAAACTATTAGAAATGAATAAAATACTGAAAATCCATGTAGATATTTTCTTCAATAAAAATAAAATTACTTAGTATATCCATAAAATCTTGAATCACGAAACATTGAATTCTAGACATCGATATAAAAATCAATGAAAATATTTTGCATCAGGCCCAAAAAAACACCTGAAAGGTGAATTCTACATGACGAATGAAATTACTTCAGTTTCTGGATTAAAGTACTACACCAAGAAATGAAAAAAAAAAAAAAAAAAACTTCAACGGCAATTAATAATGTCCAAAACTTACATAAATCATACATCTATACATGCGCCAACTGATGATACGTTACATGCATTTATTTCTTAATTAAATACTTAACATTATCAAGTTGGGGGGGAGTAAATTCCTCTTTTTGTGACTGGTTCTCTTTTTTCAATATTCTTATTTATATACCTTAATTTCTCATTAAGTGTTGTTGAAAAAACTTGAATGCATATCAAAGAAAGTTCCTCAAATCCAAATAAAATTGAATGAAGATTCTGATTTCGGTACAGAATGAACAAAAAAGTTTCTAGTTTCTACTTTACAAAACTTTATTAAGATCTCATTCTGTAAAAATTTTAGGTACATCACAATCTCAGCAGTAATTTTCACATGACCCATTCAAATACAGTTACTCAGAATCCAAAGACAAAATCAATATACCCGCATACCTAGATATGTATAAAGGTATATCATACATAACATTCGATGCTATAAAATTTCATATGCACATAACTTTGTTAGATAGAACTTGATGGTAAAAAAATGCAAATAAATAACCTTATTTCATTACAAATACCGGTCTTGAATCTCATTTAAAAAATGTTAACACAATAAGTCAGCCAGAACAGCGACGATTTCTTTCAAAAACTCGTCAAATTTATCATTCACCCAAAAACCCCGAAACGCTTGCTCCCTCTCAGTGTCACTCATCTTACAAGTCAAAAAGCTCTTGACGCAACACGTGCTCAAATCTTTACAAGAATTGTTCTTCGCCCAATTCCATGCCACGCTGAAATTTTCCCAGCTCAATTTCGAGATGGAACTGTACGTCAACGTTTCCGCTATTTCTGTCATCAAAAATTTGTCTGCGATCAAGACCGCGTCCAACATAGACTCGATTGGTCGATTTTCGAATTTGGCGCCGTTTGCTACCAACAAGAGAGTCTGCAATCCTTCCCTAGAGACGTTTTTCAATTTCACTCGGCTCTTGCCTGACTCTGAAAATCTCCCTTCGAGCATAGCAGAAAAAGGGTCTGAAATTCGGCACAGCGTTTTCTTACAAGTGTCGACCGTTGTTCCATCGTCGAGCTCAAAAGTGATGGTCGAGTATTCTGACGTATTATTCCCCTGTCCCTCGCGAAAGTTACTAGGAAACTGAAGATTTTTCTCGACCGTCTCTGCACGTACTTCGAGCCTCACAGCCAACTTGCATATGGACGAAATGGCTTTTTTGTGGAGACCATGGCTTTCGCTGGTTAGAATTTGGATGATTATGGAAAGACCGTTGTGGTCTATCATAAGATTTTTCAAGAGCCTTCTACACCTCAGGATGAAGGGAATGGAAATGGCAGTGATTTCCTTGTGAGACTCTTCGCCTTTGATGAGCAGAGAGGACATTTCGCCAATAGCCCCACCTGTTTCCGCGACGGTTAATAGATGTTGCAGGTACTGGTCCGAGTTGCAGATTGTTTGGACTTTGAAGATGAAGCCTTGCTTGATGAGGGGCAGTAGGTATACTCTGTTTCTGGAAAAGTCAAAACAAAAAAACATTGCTCATTAATGTTTTACGTATCATTAGAAATCGTAAGTCTGCAACAAGTTTACTTAACAAAACTGACAGGAAATTCTAGAAATTTACAATTGATAACATGAAGCAAAGTACTTTCTAGAATTGATTGAACCTAAGTTAATTGTGATTAACAATATTGATAGTACCGATAACGTATCGAAGTTGATATTATCGATCATTCAGTAGGTTCCCAGTAAACATTCGTGATATTGCGTGATCTATGATATCACATGATATCACATCTGCCAATGACATCATATGATATCATATGATATCATAGATCACGCAATATCATGAATGTTTACTGGGTTATTAATAATTATTATTTTTTAAACAATAAATTTGTTGGCTTAAGCATTTATTTAAGAATGTTTGAATTTGAAAGTTGATTATAATTACTATTATTTATAAGTAGATTAATTAAAAAATTGCATTATTAATAACTGTTTAAATGTCTTTTCAAAACCCAGTCATTTATTAATTATTATTTTTTCCCTACATTTCGATTGCTAATGCGCAATCCTTTTCCAGGGTCTCTATAATTCACACAATTTTTCATACATAAATAATCTTCAAAATACTTATAAAATAATAACACTCAACTTACATTAATCTTTACATCATTTGATTCAACGTGTCACCTAGTTATCTCGATCGTCGTCGTGTCTATAATAATCACACTGTTTATTTAATTCATTGTCCTTTTATAATTATTGTTTTATAATGTGGTATTGTTAATTATAAAAGGAAAATGAATTAAATAAACAGTGTGATTATTATAGACACGATGACGATCGAGATAACTAGGTGACACGTTGAATCAAATGATGTAAAGATTAATGTAAGTTGAGTGTTATTATTTTATAAGTATGAAAAATTTAGTGAATTATAGAGACCCTGGAAAAGGATTGCGCATTAGCAATCGAAACGTAGGGAAAAAATAATAATTAATAAATGACTGGGTTTTGAAAAGAAAGACATTTAAACAGTTATTAATAATAAAAAACCCCCAGTGAATAAGTTGAACAATAAACAATGATTAAAAAATTTCAATTTTTACCCAAAAATTTCGCAATGATTATTCTTTGAATCGGAATTCATGTTTTACCTGGCAAACCCCAAATCTTTGTCAAATTTTTTTTTCCACTAGAATTGTACATGAACAAATTACTGCCTATACCATATAAAAAAAAAAAAACTAATCTTGAGAGAGTGACTTTTTTTAAAAACCGAAATATATCCACGTGAGAAAATTTCATCTTACTTGATATTTGGTAAAAGTAAACTATTGTTCAAAACAAATTTGGGTTCAAAATAGCAAGTTCCTTTATATATTTATAAGTATGTTTCAGAATAACTTATTATTACAAAGTTATAAAGAAGCCCCTCGTAATTTTTATCCTTATAAGAACCTTATAAAAAAATTAGGTTTAAAATTAGGTATAAAAAAACCTGATAAAAAACATGTACATGAAGTTCCAAGCGTTTAAAATTAAACAAAAAAGAAAAAAAGACTAGTATTCAAGAAAAAAACTCCTTGTGCTTTTAAGGACTTTTTGCATAAACAATAAACTTAACGCCTGTCAAAAAAATATTTTACACAATCCTCTTTCTGACAGGAAATCATAAATTCATTCATTTTCTTATTTCGTTTAATTTTAAAGGTTTAGAACTTCAGGTACATATAAGAAACTGAAATTTCTTATGAAAAATTAATCGAAAAAATTTCACAAGGTTTTTTTTATCATAACCTTATGAGAAATTCCAGTTTCTCATAAGGTTTTTATAAGGTCACCTTGTAAAAAATTGAATGATGAGAAATTTCATTTTTTATAAGGTTTTCATAAGAATCAAAATTACTAGGGGACTCGACTGAAATTAGTTATAAATAAATAATTGCTCCCATAAAAAAAGGGGCTCAAAAGAAATTTTTTGACTTTCGAAAAATCGAGAAAATTCATTGTAAATCCACTCCTCTGAATTATAAACTAGTTATTGTTAACGACGAAATTACGCTGAATATTTTTTTTTTCTATGTAGTTATGGACCAATGAAACTCATAGCGAAATTTGACTGAAATTTTTGATGAACAAATTATTGCACTAAGCAAAAAAAAATTTTTGTTCATTACAAATTTCATGTGATATTTGAAATTTTTTAGCTAGGATATCAGTTACATGTCTATCTATATGAAATTGTTATAACTAAATTGTGTATGTATGTATATACGTGCATGAGAAAAATTCTTTCAATATTATTGATAAAACTAATATTATTAATAATTATCGATAATTCATTTTCCTGATATTTGTCACTATTAAATTCGAAATCAATTAAATCCAAAACTGGAAATGACTGATCATTATTGTAAAATCTAACTAATAATAATAATAATAATAATAATAATAATAATAATAATAATAATAATAATAATAATAATAATAATAATAATAATAATAATGATAATAATAATAATAATAATAATAATAATAATAATAATAATAATAATAATAATAATAATAATAATAATAATAATAATGATAATAATAATAATAATAATAATAATAATAATAATAATAATTGACTATAAAAATTGAATAATATCATGGATCGACGTACTTTAAAATTCTGCAGAGTATTCTCGTAGCTTTGTTGTTTCTAGCACATTCAATGTAGCCAATCAAAGAATCGATGGTTACAGGGTCGGCAAATTTTTCTATGAATACATCCAGGCAACTTATTTTGGCCAAAAGAACCAATGCTGACTGACTCCCAAACTCTTCGACGCACAGTTTTGAGTTGCCATCCAAACTTTCCGAATCTTCAAATTTAATCGACTTGCAGCTTTCCAGAGATTCGACTTCTTGCATTTCTGAAAAAAAAAATTGTTACATGAAATAATAAAACTAATAACAATTGACATTGCTTCAGTGATGATTAAAAAGGTTAAGATATAGTTAGAAATATGGATCAGTAAGTTTATAGGATAGATTGAAGACGGACAAAAAAAAATGCTTGAAAACTAGAAAATATGAATGTGAAAGTAACATTTGTCTTTAGTCAAAAATCATAATTTAAAAAATTTCGATCGTTATTGATAAATATTATATTAAAAATAAAATTGGATACTTAAATAATCAAAATCTAAAAAATTCACCATCATCATTGTCACTGCAAACAGGGCTGTAATTGTCCTCTTCGCTTTCATCTGCTTCACCCGAATCCAATGACATACTTGGTGGCGTGCTTGGTGGCGAGGAATACCCGCTGGTTGAACTCTTTGGACTCCAGTCTACATGATGATAATCCATGCTATATCTATTACAATTTCAAAAAACCTTTCGTTCCTAAAATTCATCTTTGAATCGAAATATTTTCTACCAACTTAATCAAAAAACTACAAATCGAAATTTCCGAAAATCTACTTCGTTGAAAAAACTCAATTTTGGAATAAAATTAATTACCTGGATGACTTGAACACCTTGGACTGTTTATCCCCCATAGGGTGCAATTCTCCGGCACGTTTACTTGTAATTTTTTCAGTCCTTTCAACCTGCTGTTTATGACAGATGGCCATTTTTTGCAGCTTTTCTGTTAAAATTTCTAGCAAGCCATAGTTAATCATCTTTAAAATTCCGTTTTCATCGTACTCGAAATTGACAAGAGCTTGAAGCAATATGGAGTGAAATTTTTCGTGTCTTGAGTCTTTTAATAAATCGAGAATAAATTGGAGTCCGGTAGTTTCTGACAATCTTCTACGGTTGACTGCTTCTCTGCATGTCATATTGAGGCTTATCGCAAGGTCGAGAGTGAGGATTTCTTTTTCGGTGATGATGTCGATTAACGTTTCGATTGCCCCAATTTGCCCCAAACTGATCCTGCATTCAGCTGGTAATGGGAAAACGAATTTCACCATCAATATTAATTATTTATTATTCAAATTATTTTGAAATTCACCAGTAGACGTTACAATAAATACAATTTTTTTGTTTTGGTCTGTTATTATTATGGCATAATCATTGTATTGATTTTACTGATTCTCACCAATTTTCCAAAGCAGGCAAAGGCATTTGACAGCAAACTGATAGCCACTTTTGCAAAGTTCCACAATGCTGCTGTAAGTCTCGCCTATTTGTTTCGCACACTCGATGGCATCATCTTTCACAAAAATGCATAAAGCTTTCAAGCAACCTTCTGCCAATTCAGTGTAACTTTTCTGGGCAATTCTGCTTGTAGACTTGACAAAAATACTCGAAATGTGAGTTATTGTGTTTAGTTTTATGATTTCTTTCCTACTTTTTCCACAGTTGGTCCAAATATTTCTATAAACAAAGCCGAGAGGTTAAAAAGAAAAAACAGAAAAATTGATCAAATGTTGAAAATGATAACAAGAACTTACCTTAAAGCTCTGATATTCATTAAATGTGTCGAAGTGTTTACTTTTTCTTTAAGTAAATGCAACAGAACCTTTGTTGCTCCGGCATCAAAAAAAGCTTCTGCGTAATAATTGGATTCTGAAAGGTTTCCTATAAATCTGCAAGCTCTGCAGCCTAAAGTTGCGTCCATTTCGAGATTTATAAGAATCCACAATGTGTGTGTTACGATTTTACTATCTTGTAACTGTAAGAAAATGCGAAGGAAATGGGTTAGGAAATTCAGAAATAATTTTCTGAAAACATTCCTGACAAGGTTACATATTTTAATGAAACTGGAATACGTTGCTTCTTGATCAAAATCAATTTTTTCAACAAAAAAACCCTTTTAAAAATTAGTTCTAGTTACACCCCTGGAAATCATTTATTACTCTCTTTATCTGAATTGAAACCCGAAAAAAAATACACAAAATAATCAAATATCATAATCCTATCTAATTAGATTATAAATAAGATCAATTCAATATTAAATAAAATAAATTTACCAAACAAAACTTTTTTTTTCAAACTATCTGATTTGATTTTTTTTCTTGTTATATGATGAAATATGTTTAAATAATTTCACTATAAATGTTGAAAGAAAAATTTCAGTTGAACTTCCCAATAATTTTTTCAATTAAAAAACTTCTTCAAAATTATTTGTAGTTACGCCCCTGGAAATTACTTGTTACTCTATCAAGGTGAATCGAAACTAAAAATATACAAATAAATAATAATATGCTAGAATTCGATCTAATTAGATTTCATTAAATTACACTTTAACGACAATAATTAAAAAATATATTAAAAAATTAATTTTACCTTTAATTTGACATTTGATGAAAGACTCCCATTGGCCAGAACACTCAATGCCAGATTCAAAATTTCTCTATTTTGAAACCTTAAGAGTCGAACCAGGTTGTCTAGACAACCATTTTCCAAAATCAGTCTGGTAAACTTTTTATGGTTTTTGAGCAATGCCAAGGTTTCGATAATTTCACTTTTCGCGTTTTCATTCACATATTTCGCTAATTTTCGCACCAAAGGATCGTCTGAATCTTCGAATTCCACCGACATTTTTACCAGATTTAACAATAAATAAATAATTGCAACGTAACCTGGGAAGCAATTAAATTACATAATTACTTTTTAATATTAGAACAATTTTTGTTTTCATATTGACTATTTATTTTCAGCTGGTTGTCGGCAATATAGAAAACTGTGAAATATTTACTCGAATGTAAGTGTCTACTTTACCGACTGATGCACACTTCAAAATTTTATTGGAAAAATTCAAAATCCGGAAATTTTTTTGAAATTAAAATGCAGTTTATGAAAATTCGTAAATAGTAAGACAGTAAAACAGTATGTATTAAAATTTAAAAAAGATTTATGGTATATATGAATTAATTTTTAATTAGAAGATTGAAAAAAACGTACAATAGTAGATTTACGGTAGTTTTGGAAATGGTGTAGTCCAATTTGTGCAACTCAAATTTGGTTCGTCGAAAAGGTTTAGTCGATTTATGTACTGCTGGATTCACTGGAGTAATAAGAATTATCTAAATTATTTTTACGATTATCGTGATGGCTGTACAGTGCTGTACAGTTGTGTACAGTGCTGCGCAGTCATGCACAGTTAAGACAACACGGAACCTATTATATGCGAGAAAGACGCGTAGATAGGAAACCGCTTTAGGAGGAAGAAGATGAAAAGAAAAGGACTTCCAAGTCGTCTTAATGTTAAGCAATACAAATATCCAGGAGCGTACATACTAGTCTTCATAATGTACCAGTATTATACTAATTTCATAATATTCATAATTTATAATATTTATAGTATTCATTTTATAATATTCATAATATACCATTATTACACCAGTATATATTATAGTTTAAAAACTGTATAGACTTTTTTTCTTCAATATTGCCCTTATATTAATGCGTTTAATGAACAATGTTTATGTAAAACTTACATCCTCCTCCGTCCACATGTTGATGTTAACATGATTGCATGTAAACTTGGTGCAAACATTATGTAAATTTCCGATAAACTTTACGTTAACATTTCTACAAGGGCGACCAAGATTTTATCTACTCAAAAGCACCCCATTCCCAACCTTTTAGAAAAAACAACTGAAAGTAATTTATGATGTTCAAAAATTTTGGGAAATAGGTTTTTTCCAAGGAATAAGCTATTTTTTAAATATTCGAGATATAAGTTACTAGCGTTTTTTGAATAAATACACAGCAAATATTTTTAACGAAAATTTGTATCAATATATTTTTGATAATCCATGTTTCACAGTTAATTGGCGCGAAATTAATTAATACGACAGATTGTTTAGATACTTGAATAACGCAACCAATCAAATAAATTTCGAATTTCTGATATTCGCACGTATCCGATTACTAACAATAAGCTTAAATTACAAATTATGCAGTCAGAGCGGATCAGTCAGTCAATAAAATTGAGCAGAATTCCCTTAGAGCGATTCGAGTATAAAATATATGATTTCTCTACTTTATATTTTAAATGACTGTATATAACGACAGTAATTTTTTTAATAACTAAATTTGAATTATCGCACTTATAGTATTGCAATTGTAAAAATACACTGGAAATTCCTCAAGATAACACCTGACACGAGAAATTTTTTGGAACGATTTATATTTTTATTCCACGTTTCGTATGTTCCACAGGCACAATCTGGAATGTAATCTTCAAGAATGTCTTGTGTATTATCCATGTAACTTAAATAGGATACATTGCAACCCTTGTAAAACTGTTAGCTTATATGGCGTCGCCATTGCCTTTCACAAAACTGTCTTCTTACGAATTTCCTTTTTGATCTAATAGAAAAAACTGCGAAGGCTGGCCGAATTTCACAAACATCTATACATGGCTAAAAGCAACATAGAAGAACCATAAATTTCAAAATAATTCTAAATCATGGCTTCATCTACCATTAAATGTCTATCATGTGTATTTTCTTTTTTATATACAAATTTTTAGAATAATTAGATTACTGGAAGACATATTGAGCAAGACATTGCTAGACATACTAAATCTACTAAACCTATACTTGGAGAACGGTATATTTTTAAAAAATAAATATGAGTTTGCCTTCATTCATGATCCACCGAAAATCGTTGATGGATCCATCCCTGCATATTGAATCGACTTGAAGCATTTTCGCCGAACAGTTTCAGTGTTTATAAATACATAAGATTGATAAATATTGTTAGTGCAATTCTTGATACAAGGCCGAAGCGCATTGGATATCAGTCACACCTTGAAAGGCTAGTTCAGCGAGGGTGCGATCCAAATAGGTCACGTCGGGATAACCGTAACCACTGGAAGATGGTCTTAACTCTGTTTTGTGGTGAACCCCGTTCCAAGTGACCACGTCTTCTCTTCCAGTGGTAACGGATCTGCCGATCGTGAAAATCAGTCTTCTTTCAAAGGCAACTTGGAGCAGTCTTAAAACTTTGAGGCCCATTTCGTTATCTGGGAGGTAACAGACCCGAGGAAACCCAACGGCGTAGTACATTTGGCCAGGGTGTGGGTGCTCTGGTCCTTGAATGCCCGATGGAATACTGTGACAAAAAGTTTTCGATTCATCGACATTAATAAATATCACAAGTAATTACAAAATGAACTACTTATTAGGTACAGAGGCGTAGGGAAAGGAAGGTTTTATAAGTTCTAACCCCTCTCAAAATTAGGATTCAATTAATAATTATTTATTCAAAAAATAAAAAAATTATTGTTGTAAGTAACAAACGATAGAAAATACTACTGATATTTAAAAAAAAATTCAGAAAAATAATAAAGAAAGATTTAATAATAATAACAATAATAATAATAATAATTGATACAAATAACTGAAAATTATAAAAAATTTATTTACAGAAATATAGAGGACATAAGAAATAGTTCAATGTAAGTTTCAAGATTCAGATTTCTTTATTTAAAACTGACCTCATAATAACAACAATCCTGGATGTGAAAAAACTTATTGCTTCATTAGAATTCTAATTATGAATATTCGGCTAGTATAACGAAGAAAATGCAATTTAGAAAAATCATTTCAACCTATTAAAAAATCAGGAGAAATTAAAATCTACCAAAAGCTGTAAATCTAAAAAACTTTCAATTTCAAAACATAGAAATCTAGAAATCTACATTGAAATCCATAAAAATACCAAAACAACCTTTTGAATCATATTAACAATGAAAAAACAAAAGTGATGGAAATCTACGAGAGCAATGCTTTCTGAAAAATTCAATTAATTATCAAGATCTATTAAACCTTAAATTCAGGAGAATCAAATCCTAAAAAATGTATATAGTTATCCATATAAATACTATGAATCTTTAAAAAAACTGGAGAACGCAACAAAGCTTTATAAATAACAAAAAGTATGAAAATACAAGAAGTTTATAAAATAATAAAAACCTATGAAGATGTTTTCTTAGAAGACTTTAAAAATACCAAAAATTTATATACATAAATTCGAATTCTAGAGCATCCAATTCTAGGAATCTATACTGTAATTCACAAAACTCTACTTACACTTAAAATCTATGTAGATATAATTTTTTCCAAAACTTCGAAGTTTATAAAATTGAATTTCAAAAATTGTTGCAGATATCCACAAAAATGCCAGAAAATAATTCAAACTGTTTGAATACTGAAAAAATACGAAAAATACTGAAAGTACTGGAATTTTGAAGAAAAGATATTGTTTTTTTAAAATATCGATTAAAAAATTCAAATATCTGAAACATTCAATTTTCTAGCATTAAATTCTAGAAATCTATCAAACAATCCATAGAAATACTAGAAAGTTAAAAAAATACTATTATATACTATAAAATTTCATAAGCAATCCATAGAAATATTAGAAATCCATAAAAATACCAGAAAATACAAGAAAATTTGACGAATACCAAAAAATACGACAATTCTAGAAATCTATGAATCTATGTCGATATAGTTTTCTTCAAAATCTATAACAATATTGAAAATCTTGTATATTCTTGAACCCTTCAAAATCTGTGTAGACATTATTTTCTTTAAAATCTATAAAAATACCAAAACTCTTTAGAAATTTAATTCCTACAGTATCAGATTCTAGAAATATACAGATCAATACTCAGAAAAACTAGAAATCTCCAAAACTACCGGAAATCCTACAAAATTTTACAGATACCAAAAAAATACAAAAATCATAGATATCCATAATGCACCTTTTAACGTATGTCGAAAATTTTTTCTTGAAATCTACAAAAATACTTAAAATCTTCTATAATCTTCAATCATTGAATACCATGTTCTAAAAATCCATATAAAAATCTATAATTGAATCAGAAAATCCTCCAAGTTCTATAAATACCGAAGAAATATGAAATACACCAAAATATTAGTAATGAAAAAAAAAAAAAAAAATATCTCAACCCCAGTGATTCGAATATCATGAAAATCTGATTTCATTATTGAAACACGTTAGTGAAAAATGAAAAAAATGAAAAATGTGCAACCCTGAACTTCATTTGTCATATCACTTATACATTCCAAAATTCGAAAAAATTGGAAAATCACACTCTTGAATCCAGATTGTTAGAGATGAAATATTTTAAAATCCCAAGATAAATAGTACATTTTCCCAATGAACCCTTCCCAAAAATTTTTTTTGCTCACACCCCTGACTAACAACTAAGTGACGTGACTTACTAACTAACCAACCCACCAACTAACTTGTTAACTAACTTTCTAACCACAACTAAGTAACGTGACTTACTCATAAGTTATTTGTATGGTATGACAGCCTGGAAATCCAGGCAAAGACCGAGGAATCCTAGTCCAGTTCATGCACCCTGGAGGCTGATTCCCCCTCTTTTCCCCGTAAATCATTTGACAAACTGGACACTGAATATACATAGGATGTTTTTGCGAGCTGAGCATTGCATTCAAACACGACAAATGTAGTCTATGTCTGCAGTGAGTGAGTTCCACAGTGAGCGGTTCTGGAGTTCCGAGACACACTGGACAAGAGTCCAAACAATCGCTTTCGACGACCTTTACGTATTGGGATATTACGTCTGAAGCTTTGTTGACACCTTGGATAAAAATAATGAAGGATACTGCAGAGTAATTTAATTGGTAGATTCAAGACTTGGATAATGACATTCGATTTTGAATAATTTCTTTCATTCTAGAACATCATAACTTCAAAAATAAAAACGAATGAGGTTTAAAATCACTGTTTTTAGTTAGATGATTAATAATGTAATATTTAAATTATGTATGATACAATCATGATAAAAATTCATTCAATTCATTTTCTAAAAAGAGGAGGACACTTACTATTCTTAACCTCTAAGCCTTGACATTATTGAACAACAAATTTGAGTTTTTTTTTGACAGATTTTCAAGCTCTTACCTACTACAGAGCCTTTGAAATTATCATTACCAACGTTGCTATCCAGCAAATCAACCGGATTTTCATGACTTAAATACGTGGAAACGGTATCCACGCTCGGTCTTCGTCCACTTTTTGTACTGCTGGAATCCGCGTCGAGCACGGTGTTGCTCCAAGACTTCTTTTTGCTATTGGCCTCCACTGTATTGAGAGAGTTGTTATTTTCTACTCCATGTTTGCTCCCAAATATGTTGAAATTACTCAGAATCACTCTCGCGATATTTGATGGGCTATTGTCACTGGTTTTGTGCTGCAGAAAAATAGTAATTTAAAGAAGGTCTCAAAACAATGATTATCTAAATTATTATGAAAATCTAAATATTTTAGAAACTAGAAATGTGTGATAATAACATTTTTTCTGTTCTAGAAATCATTACTTTGAAAGTCCACAATTTTTATTTTGGATGATTGGAAATTTACAATTAAGGGAAAATTATAATTTTTGTATCAGTTTTTACCCTATCGAAAAAATATTAAAAGTAATCCATTTTTTTATCATGTTTCATAATTAATCTAACCTTTTTTCCACTTTTCTTTTGAGCATTGCTTTGAGATTTCTTTTGAGATACTTTTGAACCAGCATTTTTTGATGCTGTCGAATGAGATTTTTTTCCCACACAAGTGCTTTGCAACTCTTCTAGAGTAACCTTGACCAAAGGATAAGGAGCTTGCTGAATGCGACGAATTCTTCTTACATATCCAGTGCAACACCTCACTTGAGTTAGATTGCAGAAGTTGATTATGTACGGAAATCCCAGGTAGCTTTTTGATAAATCTATGGTTTTGTCACCCTGTAACAATTCAAAAATTTTTGTCTGTTATCAACATCGTCGTTGAAAATTAATAATTTCTTCTTCAATAAAACCAAAATTATATATTTTCTCTTTCGCCTTTTCTCAGAGGTGAAATTAACTATTTAGATTTGAAGAGTTTCACAATCTGATATTCAGTCTTCGACATTTTTGGGATCAAAAGTTTTGCAGGTTTCCAAAATCAAATTAAAATTCTGGAAAATCCCTAGACTAAAGAAAATTTTGTTGAATTGAAATCATGAGTATTTCGAATTCTAGATTTTGATTACTTCAAAATGTTAAATTATATGAATTTCAAGTAATTAAGTTTAAATAATATTCTTGAGTTCTATGAAATTTTTGGGAGAAGAGATATATCTCATTCCACCTCATTTTTCTGAAACATTTGAATGTCAGAAATTGAGATCAAAATTTTGAAAAAAAAAATAGAACATACGAAAATCAAAAAATGAACAAATATCTAATTTCTGAAGCACAAAAAAATGCGTCTTCATGCCCATCATTTGAAAGCTAAAATACCATAGTAACTAATCATGTGATTTCTAAAAAAAATCTTATGGCTGCAATTACTATGATATACTGATAATAATTAGTGAAAAATTTTTTTTATGAGATTGCATTCATAAGACATGACTTAGACTTATTTATTTATTAAATTAAATAATAGGAAATGAATTATGGCAATCTTTGAAAGTTAAAAAAATTATGAATTCTTCTGACATAAGGAACGATGTTTACCTTTGCCCAAGTTTCCTCTATGAGGCATTGAACTTCCATGTCGTATGTGTGCCAATCGTCTGTTTCGCTCTCCCATTCCCATTTAGCTCCTATGCCCGCAGGCGATCTGGGAAGGTACAGTTTCCTTCTCACGTGATGCGTTTCATCACCATCCTCGGTGCATTGTGTTTTCGTCTTCAAATTTATGTAGTACCTATCAATCAATTTCTCATAAGATACCTAAGCGTTTTTATTTACGTATTGATTTATTTTAACCGCTAATTAATCAGTTTACAATTTGCAAGAAAAAATGAATTAAGTAGTTTTCAAAACAATTGTTGACTTTCTAGTCAAATTTAAATAGGTAATGTATTTCAAAATGAATAGTGCAAAGACGAATTCTCAAAACTTTTGTTCTTTTTGGATCTTTGAATTTTACATTCAAAGGACAAGAAAAGCATCAATTATATTTGAAAAAAATGTTATTTTTGCACCTTTCGAGACTGGGATCAGCATCACTGAGGAAAGCTCTTGTCAGTTTTTTGCAATAAGCCCTCTCGAGATGTTGTGATATCGCGGGACTGTAAGGGCGCCATCTCCCCATACTTGAAATTTTGCTGTTCCCAGAACTCCCATGGTTTTCCCATTCCCATACGACCACTGCATGGCCATGCTCTTGATGCATCTTGATTTGAAGCATCTCAGACTCCTACACACTTTAGATATTTTTTGTCTTTCAAAAAAAGATCTTTTTTTTTTAACTTGCTATTCCTATTTAAAATGAGCTGAAGTAAAATGATTTTGAAATTAAAGCTGAAGCTTTTTTATCCTTAAAAGTTAGATATTTTTACTAAATTTAAAAAATGATACTCGGGTCATTTCATCTCAAATCTTCCAGGAAATTCAGTTTGCGTTTTTTTTTAGGTGGAAATTCTTTTATAGCATCTCTATCAAAATCAATGAGATGCACATTTTTTTCCTTAACCTTTAATCTCAGTTGTTTCTTGTAAGAAAATTTTTGAATTCAAAATATCAGCATTACATCATTTTTTCTCCTTTCTACAAGTTACCAACTTGTAAAGAAAAAGGAGCGTAAGAAAAACTGATACAACTTTAAAATAAAAGGTTAAAATTTTTTTACTTATTTTATTAAAATGATGATTCCAAGAAAATTGTGTTTTCAAAAAATGAAGTTTAGAGTTTTTTCTGTTACAATGAAATGTGACCTACAAAATGAAAAAAAAATTATAACAATCTGATAATTTTAGGCCGAGTCATTAAATTATACAGAAAAATTAACATATGGCAGTTGAGGAAAATCAACTTTCTAGTCAATTTTTCGAAAATTCTCTGCGACGAAAAAATGCGTGTCTTATTGGTTTCAAAAGAGATGTTAGAAAAAAAATTTCACACAAAAAAAAAGGACCTACCTTAATTACCTGGATGATTGATTCAAGATGAAATGACCCATATACTGTTTTTTATGTGGGTAATTTTCTTAGTTCCTTCAATAAACCCTTTACTTTGTGTTGTAAATAATATAATATAGTATAATACATTATCACAAAAATTTTTATTCCGAACTACACATTACAAACTCAAAATCTCACATATTTCAAAAGTCTATCATACACTGTCAAAAATTTTCTTAAACTTCATACACTTTTTATTCAAAATATATTAAAATGTTCTTAAATTTTGTAAGCCAGCTGTATAAAATGTATATTAGATACACATGTTTAAAAAGTGTATGATTTAGGGACACCTACTTGAGTTTAATACACTTTCTATGTCTAAATTTACTGTCTAAATTTAAGACATCCGTATATTAAAGTGTGTATATATTTTGTATGTTTTTAATGCATTAATACAGGTTATGTGAAATTTGTGTTATACGCGTTATATTAAATTTAAGACAAAAATTTCTAATAGTGTAGGTTTATTAGAATTTACAAACATGCAAAGGAAATAAATAAAGAAATACATGACAGAAAGGCAAACATGTACTTTTTATTGCTGGTAAAATACAGATAACAGCAATAGAAAAACCCAGAAAAAATTGATTTTAAACGTTACATTATGTTCTTAAACTCTGTTTAGTTTCAAGTGTAAATCATAAGTTTCGCACACTGATAAAAAAAAACGCAGTCTAGCAGCGGCTGGACAGCAATGGTTACTGTTCAAAGGGAAAACTTTGAATCAAGCGTAGCTCACTGCTAGCTGGACAGGAACCATTCCTGTCTAGAACGCACTCATGAGTATCTGGGGACATTAATGGAACGTATACATTATTGCAGTATAATAATAATATGTAATAATGTATACATTATTGCAGGCGAAAATTTTCATGTATCTGGTATAAGTATATGACACAACTTAAACCGAATAAATATTACTTTATAATATAACGTATTTTATAGAAAAATAGAAAATTTTTAAATTTAAAGAAATAGGTAAATAATTCAATCAAACTTGGTTATAATAATTAAATTTTTTTTTATCGATTAATTCATTTGTTTCAAATAATATAAATAATAGGATTTATTAAATAATACGAGCTTTCAATATTCTATACACTGATAGTCATATACTTAGACCAGATGCATGAAAATTTCAACTTGCAATAATGAATACATTTTTGACAAGTTTGACGTATATATCAATCTTGTCAAAACTGTCGCGGGTGCGTGTTTACGTGCACGCGGGACAGGAATAGGTGCTGACTGGGCAGTGCTGAGACCTCTCCGTTCCATTAATGTCGAAGATACTCATGAGTGCATTCTAGACAGGAATGATTCTTGTCCAGCGCGCAGTAAGCTACGCTTGATTCAAAGTTTTCCCTTTGGACAGTAACTATCGCTGTCCAGCTGCTGATAGACTGCGTCTTTTTCTCACCCTGTAGAGCACTGTAGAGGACCAATGCAGACCAATGAGTCCCGAAATTTTCACGAGCTTCTGCTTGAGAAATCGACTGTGGACATCAGCTGATAGTATGGTGTGCATAAGTGGTTATGTTTTTGTAAACAAAAACATAAACACCAATGTCCGCGATATTCAGACGTATTTTAGCAAGTGTTAAATTTAAATGTAAAAAAATGTAATTTAAACTAATTACCCTAGTGATTTGAATTTTATAGAGTTATTATAAAATTTTTTATAAATTTCAGTATTTTCTATAAATTCCCCCCTTTTTTTATAAAGTTACTCCATGAAAACTTTATAAAATTTTTATAAAAAGACAGAATCTTCATAAAGTAGATTTTAAAATCCACTTTATAAGAATGACATTTTTTATAAAGATTTAATAAAGTTTTTATACAGTGACTTTATAAAAACAAATGAAAACTTTATAAAAAAAAGCAGAAATTTATAGAAAATACCAAAATTTTATAAGGAGTTTTATAAAAACTCTATAAAAACCCAAATCACTAGGGTAATTAGTTTAAATTACATTTTTTTCACATTTAAATTTAACACTCGCTAAAATACGTCTGAAGATCGCGAACATTGGTGTTTATGTTTTTGTTTACAACAACACAACCGCTAATGCACGCCAAACTATCAGCTGACGTCCGCGGTCGATTTCTTGAGCAGAAGTTCACGAAAATTTCGGGACTTATTGGTCCTCTACAGTGCTCTACAGTATCTTTTGTTACTCCTAACGCTCCTAAAAATCTTGTACATGAGTGCTCATTAGTGAGGTTTCAAGTTTGACCAAAAAGCGACCTAAAAAGGACCAAAGAGGGACCAAACTGGCCAAACAGCGACCGAATTCCAGTCCCTCTTCGGTCCCTCTTGGATCGCCAGGGCAGTACAAGAGATGAATATTTGAGCAAAATGTATAAAAAATTACACGTGATTCCCATTTAAAACTTCAGTTGCTTTGTAATACGGGTAAATAATGTCCAATTCGCTTCAAAATTTACAGAAATTTTATTTAGTACCTTGATTGATTTAAAGGCCTGGAATGAAATAAAAATTTGAACATTACCAAAATTAATGACACCCTAGTATATGAACATAATAATATCAAACATTTCGTCAAATATAATAACAATTGAATTAATTTTTTGTGACTTAATCGATAATTATCATGATTTTTTTATATAAAATATAACATATTTATACATAATTTTGAATATTTTTTCAAACAATTTAAATACCAACTATCTCATTCAATTACGAAGATCATGTTTACATAAAATTTATAAAAATTTACCCACCCCCTCACCCTAAAAGAAACATTTTTCTACGTTCTTAATAATTAAAAATTCATGCAAATCCAAAACCAAAACAAAAATCCTTTATGGACCGTGAAAAAACTGTTTCTGAAAATTTCCCCGCGTGATAATTACAGAAACAGTAAATACCTGATTGACTATGAATGACCGTGGGAACATGACTCCTCTCCCACGATCAACGAAACTATAGCACTCTCTTCCCATGTTAATGCCTGTTGATTCCCACTTGATTTCGCACATTTCAGTAACGCAAACATTGTTTCTTCCATACTAAGATGAAAATACGATTTTAAATATTGCACGAATCACTGGAATTCGCAATTTTTGGAAAAATTTCGTGCAAAAGAAGAGATTTTTCAATGATCGCGAATATTATGTGTTACTCGCCTCCGGCTAAAATATATTGCAAACTTACCATTCATTGGAAAAGCACTTTTTCTGCACTAGTGGGGAAACTAATTCACGTATTACATATAGAAAAATTGGTGGAAAATCTTGATGTAACAATTGGGAATATTAGTGAATATTAGTAAACAATTTTGACACTCTGAATTTACCGTTGTTTTGTATTGTTTACTGTTTTGCATGGTATACATATATATATGTAAAGAATGTATACACAAAAACACTATATATATAATGTTAGATATGTATCAGCAAAATCAGCAGTGTTGCCAATTGCGAACAATATAAACGTTTCAATTTTTGTTTGGCATTGTTTTTCATTGTTCGTAAGTTGTTTCAAGTTGTTTGGCCTTTGTTGGCATTGTTCAGAATTGTGTCGCATTGTTTGGCATTGTTTAGTATTGTTCAATATTGTTTAGTATACATATGCTGGGCGTTTCTGATTTCATTTTGTTTACAATAACTGACAATGATTATGTGAATAATAATTGTTTCTTCATTGTAAAACAATTTTTTTTCCATTGGAAGAATTTTTCCCCTCGCAATCGCACATGATTGCACAACAGCTGCATTGCGTTATACGTATTTTGTCGCGATTCTGTACATATACACTTGTTTTCGGAAAAAATTGGGAAAACATTATCGCCAAAAACAACGCTCTGAATGTAAGCTAACTGTCAAAATTGTATACCAATCAAGAACAAAACCTAAAATCAAGTTAGCTAATATCTAAATCGTAATAAATTTCAAAAAGTGTGAAATTGACGTGACAGTCGAAAGTTTTAAGGTTATGTATTTTTGTTTATAAATAAACAACCATAAGCGACTTTGACAGACTTGATTTTGGCTGTGCTTTACAGAGAATTGTTCTTATATTCTAACTTAATATAATTGTGTTTTCATAAAAATACATAATTGTGACTGGTGTTGGTTAAAACCAACAGTTATCAATTACCGCGTTTGATGTCTACTTGGGAAAGTTTAGTAAATTTATTAATGTTGTATAATTTACTATAGATGGTATGAGACGGCTTTTTTTACTTAATAATATCAGGTTAATTGATGTCAATATTTTAAATTATCAATCACAAAAGTATTAATATGTGAGACTCCGCGAGGAAAGGCGACTTATCCTAAAAGAGCTAAGGTCTATTTTCAATCGTCCCGTAGAGTCGACAAAAATGCCCCCTTCCCAGAGGGGCACTACCTTTGGATGCCGGAAAGGCTCGAAACGCCGAGTCTTATACAGAGATTTGTCACAGTATAAAATAAATGTCTTTTCGAAAGTGCTACACGTCCATAAATGGACTGAAGAATAAAATTTGAGCACATAAAACTAAACGTGAACATGAATAGTAATTTAATCCCTCTGGGACAGGGGGCATTTTCGTTGACTCTACGGAGCGATTGAAAATAGACCTTAGCTTTTTTCGGGTAAGTCGCCTTTCCTCGCAGAGGCTCACATATCATTTTAACTCATTATTAGTAAAAAATTCAAAAAACACGTACTTTATTTACACCATGACAGTTGACATTCTTTTGTTTATTGAGTGGATTTTAATTTTCATCAATTTCCATCACTTATCAAATTCAAGGGGGGTTCACTGGGATTAGGAAAGATGAGATTGAAAAAAGTTGCGGGGTCTTAGTGTGTAGAGGCGCTGAGGTCGCTTGTTTTGTTTCGAGTTGTTTGTCGGCAGAATTCAAATTTCTCCGTTGCTATGTTAGTTGTTTATTTCAAAATGTTATTGACAGCAATTGACAGTTATTGATTTGTTTTCAAACAATGTTTTGAAAAGAATAAAAAATCAACGTTTTTTTATCCAGTATATTATCAATCGTAAATTAAATTATTCAAAAAAATAATGTAAATTATTCAATTATTTATTTAAGCGATTTCAAGTGTTGTGAATCAAAACTTTTTTAACAATGACTTTTGTTGTAACATTGATTTTACATTATCTTCCAGTGCATAGCATTAAATTAGTCCAAACACTTGCAAAATGTTGAACTTGGTTCATTGAAATCATTCTGTCATTGAAATCATAAAATCATTCATAGGTTAAGTGTTAACCTCACCTAATTTTATTTTCAAGTAAAAATCAGTTAAAAAATAAAGTATAATGTGAAAAACTTTGGGGAGGCCCCTTGGGACCCCCTGAGTTTTTAAACTAATACCTAACCTCACCTAATGTCATTTTAGAAAAAAAAAAAACCATTTTTTTAAACCGTTTTTTCATCGCGGAATATGAACGATAGTATAACCAATATTTATCATTTATTGTTGTTTATTAATTAAAGCTGTCCATCAGCTGTCACAAGCTGTCATAAGTTGTCACTTGCTTGCATTGCTTGGTTTGTTTTGAGAGCGAGGGCGGGGTTTTGGTGTGTAGAGGCGCTGATGTAGTGCTAAAAATGATCTCACGTTTTCAACATGGCAGTGAACCCCCCCTGATCAAATTTTGCAGTTACTGTTCATAACATTAAATTTATTGTTATTACTCAATATTTAAAAATCCTTTGATTTTCATCCATTTTGAAGTCATCAAATGCAATCTTGATATAAAAAGAGTCGAATTCTTAAATTTGAGTAAAATAAAATACAGTTTTTCCAACTACTCATGTTCAAGTTTTTGAATATAGAAATTGGCCAATTATATACATAAAATGTTTCTGATGAAACTTTTAATTCTGTTGTTTTTATTGTAAAAAAAAACTTCGAAAAACCGATTGGAAATTATCAGCACAAGACTTAATCATTAAAACTTTTCGCAATTAATTACATTTATCAATGTTTTTTCAAACTCTAGATTTTGGTTGAAATTTTTCAAATTATCATTTTCAGTTCAAAATTAATTGAAGTTATAAATTGTGTTACGATGAAACTTTTTTTGATTTAAAAAAATTGGAAGAATATTAGACGGTCTCTGTAATTTCACAGAATCTTGAAAATTTTTCACTATCTACTGAATTTATGAACATTTTCTGAGATTCAACGCATTTTTTTTTGTTAGAATCGTTGAAAATATTCTAAATATCCCATGTTTTTTTTTTTAAATTCAAAATACTTAGAATTTGAAACATATGGACTATTCACATTGTTGAAATTCTCTAAAAATTTGTTGATATAATTAAAATTGCTGGTATTTTTTTTATAATTTTTGATTACAACAGATTTTTCTTAAGAAATAGAAAAACATCATCGTGGGTATTCCAAAAAATATGATTATAAACACAATTCTTAAAATTTATGAAAATTTTTCGAAAATCTAAAAATTTTAAAAATTTTTTAGAAATATTAAAAAATAGTTGAGTATATATTTTTTAATACTTCAGAATTTCCGAAATTCTAAACATAATAATGTACACTATTTAGAACTTTCATAATTCTATATGAATTTGTGCATTTTATTTGTATTTTTTGTATACTGCGAAAGTTTTTTTGTGCATATTTAAAATAAAAAAAAATGAAAAACAGCATATTGCATAATTTGAAGAAATACGATAACAAACAAATTCTGCAAAATTTATGAACATTTTATAAAATTCTACCAATTTTTTGAATTTTCTAGAAATACTAAGAATCTTTGAAATACATATTGAGTGTTTTTTGATTTGTCAATGTTTTTGAACTTTCAAACATTACACGAACCGTTCCAGACTTGCAAACATTTTTTTATATTTGTCCACTATATTAGAATTTACCTTAATTTTTTTACATTATTCTATTTTTAAATTCTTATTAAAATATAAATTTCTCTTTGGATGAATTAAACTATAAATTTCTCCTCAACTAGCACATATTTTCAGTTTTTTCAACTCAACGACCGTTTGCATTAATCTGGAAAGATCTATGGCAATGGTAAAACGCAAAGCAGATGACGTTTCTTGGAGTATACAAAAAATGAACAGAAGACACAAAAATCGAAGTTTGAAGAAACTTGCGTACACCCTTCACGAACAAAACATGGCTACTAACAATAGAGCTGTGGCATCTGTCCAAGTTTCGCGTTTAATGGCTTCTGAGCTAGATCACAGCGATTCGAATGTTGGGAAATCTACTCCCGTTTATTACGAGTCCATTTATCCTGTAGAAGCAATACCTTGTTCAAGCGATAGTACCAAAGGAGACTCCGGTAATTTTGTTTCTCAAGAAGGTAACTTGAAGAATGATCTGCATTGTATGGAAAATATAAGATGTTTTTCATATCGATTCAACTGTGCATTCAAAACATGGTTTTTTTTGGCATTAAAAAAATTTTTTTTTTTTATTTTCAGGAGATTTTGTTTTTAAACACTCATATTTTAAGTCTATTAAAAGAACTTTTTTCAGATGTGTATAACTTTGTGAAAAATCAACGGTTTTTGACAAAATTTCTGGTACAACCCACAATTTTCAATTATTTGTTTAACAACTGCTCAATCGTTATAGACGAATTTATATTAATTTATAAAAAGAAAAGTAGCAAAGCATCATAAAAATTTCATATTGTGCATGAAGTTTGCCACAAATTCTCAATTATTTGCATTTAGTCTATTTGAAAAATATTAAGTTTGATTTTATTTATATATTTAGATTTATTTAAATATTCAGATTTAGTTGAAGAATGTATTGACTACTCAGAAGAAGATGCAAATGAGCAAGAAATTTACGAAGCTACAAATATTGATGAAGAAGGCGTAGTCACATTCGAAACTGTTGAGGTGAAAAACGAAAGCCAGACCAGAAAAATTGAAGATAACTCGCATCCATCTCTAAGAGATGTTTTAAGAGCAATCACGTGAGTTGTCTAACTTTCTCTCAAGTTGAAAAGATTATTATTCTAACAATAAAATCTTGATTTTAAATATCGAATGAGAAATACCATTCTAAATTGCGAACAATAAAAACATTTTGAATACAAATCAACATTGTAATTTCAGAGATCTCAAATCGACCATGACTATGGAATTTGCGCACGTACATTCTAGGCTTGACGCTCAGAATCGTGATATCGAGTAAGGTTTAACATTTAAAAAATTTTCTGAATAAATACTGGAGTACTGAAATTTCGAAAATGAAGAAAAAACTAGGGCAATGCATGCTATATCGTGTTTCCAGGAGTATAAAGAAAATTCTAGAATCGACGACGCAACACTTGGCACGATCACAGCGAAAAATAAAAATTGTAGCGAAGCCAGAATTTTTTCCTCTTGACTCAACAGAACATTTCGAGGAATGTGAGCAGTATTTGTGCGATCCTGAAAATTACAACGCTATCGTTAGTAAAAATCGCTTAAGCCTGTTTTCACTAAAAACTGAATTTTATTGTTCTGACACTTTTTCTCATTTAGGTTGATTACTTCGCTAGTCTAGGGGGAACTGACATTCCAAATGCTCTGAATTTGATGGTGAAAGACACGTTCACAAATGCACTTTGTCGGAAAATGGTGTATTATGGTAGGAGCGTAAATAAATTGAAATTGCAAGGGACTACTATAAGCAAAGCTATGTTTGGTACGTAAATTCTATATTTATCACAATAGTTGATAAGACACTTGTTTATTTATTTTTTTTTTATTTGTTGCTCCAGACGCCTTGAAGCAAAACACAAGTGATTTAATTTCTGGCGTTACTCTCGAGAATTTCGATGGTTGTCTATACGTTGCCCTAGATCTGGGAAAACAGCGGTCGAGAAATGATAGTCGACAGTTTCATGGACAGTCACAGAACTCAGTGAACACATAAATCATCGATTTTTTAATCAAATCAATAAACTTTTATTATGATGATGTTTGTGTGAGTTATGGAGCTCTATAATAACAATCGAGATGATTGGAGAGATAAAGATGTTCCAGCCTTCACTTTTAGTTCAGACAGTAATTTGTCAGTATCGCCAAATTTGCTTATATACAGCTGTTTTATAGTATACTAATTTAGTGACAGTCATATCTGTTTGAAGTGTTTTACTTTATGGCTCTTTCGATTATATATCTGTGGCTTCCCAGCATAACCGAAAAAGTCACCGTGTCATAACATTTAAAATTGTATCAGAATATCATGTAAAATAATCTTTACGGCATGTGTGACTTTTTCGGTTATGCCGGGAAGCCATAGATATTTTTATAGGCATCTCAATAAGCGTTACCTTTTAGTCACCTTTCTATGTAAAAAGTAGTTTGATATAACGTTGAAGAAATAAAATTTTTTATCAATAATTAGATAATTACGTGTACGTTGATAGTAACCCTGTCTTCATTTTTTTGTGTACATTTATACTTGTCCATTCAAAATGAAATAAACTAACTTATGTTTTTTTAGTTTTAAACTAATAGTATGACAAGGATAAAGGAAGATTGTAGGGGTAAGGAGGATTTTAAGAATTCAGACCCCTATCACAATTTGCGTAAAGCTAATTATTATTTCAAAAAAAAAAAAAGAAAAGGTGTTAAAAATATGAACAATGAAAAACGATCTTGAAATGATGAAATTGAATATTCAATTTAAATAATAATTAATAATAACAATGAGTTGAAATTATAAACAAAATACTTATTGTAATCTAGGAATCATGGAATAGTTTCATGTAGGTTCTCAAAGTTGAATGAACTAGCTTAAAATAACAGCAATCCTGTGTTCGGAGGAATTTCCACTTTAACAGAATTCTAATTATGAATATTTGGCTAGAATGATAAGGAAAATTAAAATTTGAAAAATTGTTTCAATCAAGAAATAATAAAAAAAAATTCAAATTTATGAAAATACAGGAAGTCTAGAAAACTTCGAATCTAAGAGCATCAAATTCTAGATATCTGCGTAGAAATCCATAAAAATACCAGTAAATCATTGAAGTTATGCCAACACTTAAAAAATACTAAAAGTGAGAAATCTATAAGAGTATTTTTTTGAAAAAACTATCAAGCTTTGGATTTTGAAGCATAAAATTCTAAAAAACGTATATATTACAATATAAACCCCAGTGTGCAACTCTGCAACCCATTAGTTACATAGCTTAAAACCATATCGTCAAATATTCAAAATTCTAAAATCCCGAGGAAAATAGATTTTCCCAATAAACCACACCCAAAAATTTTCTCTACCTACGCCTCTGTAATACACCATAATTTTCAACATATGAAAATGAGTCCAGGCATAACAAAAGTATTAAGAAACTCGACTATAATATAGTTTATTCAGATACAGATATCGAAAAGACCTGGTACAAATAGAATAGTAAAATTCGTAAAATCAGACTTAGAACATCAACACTTATCAATACTCGGATCATGCAATATCCCTAATATTTATATATTAAAAAAATTCCGATAAAGCTAAATAGGAAATGGCACAGCGAAAAGATTTCGAAACCGATATGTCGGTAAATAAAAAAAATATCATGTCTCACTAGTGAAGCCTTTGGGTTTGCTTAATCGCAGTCTCAAGTATTGATTCTTTCATAAAAAAGGAGATAAGGACTTGCAGAAAGTACGTCCATCAGAGTAACTCTTTCTACAGTTATGTCAGACGTGAAATACCACTGATCAGCTCTGTTTCCTCTGCGATAACACACGAAATGCCCAGCGTCTACAGGACCTCGATGTTCAATGACCGCTTGAAGTTTGTACGTATGTTTTCCAAGCGTGGAGCTTTGTCGATTCAACAGGTAACTTTGTATCTGACCCTGAGAAGAAGAATACAAACAATGATTTCCAAGCAACTGTATAATCTACTATGATGATGTTGCTTGGTTAAAAATGAGCGAACCTTTGAAGTACGTTTCTGAATATCCGTGTAGGTGAAAGGATCCAAAACGATTGTTTCTGAAAACGTTACAGGGTCGTCTCTTTTTATGGCAGTCATATTAGCGCTCCAGGTTGTCCTTGGAATGTGAAAACATAGGCATTTCGGCAATTTTCCAAAAGTCAAAGTCTTGAAAGCCGGACAGCGCTTGGAGCAGTTGTCGCAATCGACGTCATTGATGATTTCGCATGAAACGAGGCGAGCTAAAAGATCGCTCAAGGCGTGAATTTTACTCGAGTATTCTCCCTTGGGCGGTAATGGCAATGAGACGCTTTGCAGTTTGTCGTAACGTACTGAGGACTGAAATTAAGATACTTTGTTTGATTTTATATTTTTTTTAGTTTAGGTTAGTTATTTTTTAAAGTTTTTTTTCAAATCTCGTTATGAACTATAAATTTAACACGTACCTTCCACTTGCATCCTGTACATTGCAGTTGACTAGTCAATAACCCTGAAAATGGGTGAACCTCGTTTGGCAGCATCGAAGAATTTGAAACGGCGCAAACTAAATTAAAAGAATTTGTAACGTCTTTCCAATCATTCTCATTATTTTGGTCACAGTGTTGACTCGACATCGAGAGTAACTTAGATGATCTCGACAATATGATACCAGGTTTCAGCAACCCGTTGGATACGTTTGATACATTTGGGATTGACTGAGCTAGAGAAATCGCTTGAATGTCGCGGTTCATTTTCGTCTGGTTAGATAACGCTTTATTGTTTTCGCTAACGAATATGTCGATGCAGGAAGCGCTGCGTAAAGTTTGGTGAGGATCGCCAGATCCCTTCATGTCCGGCGTGACTGGCGAGCGTTTTGGCAGGGCATCGGATAAGCCGCATTCCTGTATTATGTCAATTATGTTAACGTAATAATGAGTATTGGTTGGGAAAAGTATTCTTAAAGGAAAAATTCTAACCATATTTGTGGAATGCAATTCATTTTGTAAAGCCACAAGAATCACGTGAAACAATTCGTGGGCATCTTGATGGCCTGGAGCAAAATTCCATAATGAACCTAATGACTTGATCACTTCTATTGGTATTAGATCTCCATAAACTTCATTAGAAAAACCATTGACTTCTGCAAAAAACAAAAATTTGAAAAGTTGTAGAAAATATCGTCCAGTGTAGAAACTGAAAAAGTCAGTTATTGATCCAAGTTCAACCAAAACATAAAATCTCAAAAAATTCAAATTATAACTATATTTATTTATTGATGTAATGTCGAATTTACTCAATCAAGATTTCTATGGCAAAAATGTTTTGATTGTAAAGAGCATTTACGAAAATAGTAATTTATTTGATAAATTCATGAGAAAATGAACGTTTTTTTTTATTTATTAACTGGAATTTTATTTTTTAAATTCAAAAGACATGAAAGGACAAACAAAAAAGAAGTTTTATCTATCAAATGGCGAGTCATAAAATGAAGATGTATTAAACAAAATTGATCGATTGTTCATTATATATCGTAATGTTTTATATTATTGATAAGGACTTAGGTTGATTGTTGGAATATAAATAAAGACAAATCAAAAGCAAGATATAAAAAATGTTGAAGATTGAAATTAAATAATACTCATTTTAATTATTTCTGTTTGGCTTTGAGAATCATGATTGTATTGCATACTGCAAAATATAGAGTGAAAAAACATAAACATTTACTGTTTAATTCAGCAATGAGTGCACTTGCAAGAGCTTTGTTTTTTTGTTGCTGTTTGTGTAACCAGTTGATGAACATTGGACTCGCAGCCAAAGCTTGCAGGAGGGAATTTAAAAAACATGTGTATCCTAAATTAGCGATGCCTAAAATTTGACCTGTAAAAGATAAAACATTACATTGATTATACTATAAATTTATAATCAATTTCTTAAATTTTTTTAAAAGCAAGTTAATAACATGTTTCATAAAATTAAAGGGATTCTATAGAATTTGGTGAAATTTATGAAGTTTGAGAAAGTGCCTTAGTTAAACTTGAGGACTTAAAAATATCTCAAAAAAATTTTTCAGGGTTCCTTTCCATGAATTAAGACATTTTAACTGATCTTAAAAACAAAAAATTTAATATGTGATGAAAAAAATTTGTTCACAATTAGTTGAGTATTATTATTTAGTATTTATGTATTTTATTCAAACTAATGCAAATAACTTTTTCATTATATTCATTTTATTTACATACATTGAAATATTAACAAAGAAGTTACTACTTATTTTAGTTATGTAAATTATTTTAATGCGAATCTTTTAAGCAGAGGTGAACGCAGAGAGGGTCAAAACCCCTCCCGAAATTCGAAAAACGAAATTCGAAAATGAAAATAAACAAACAAATGTTTTTTTTTTTGTAAATCAACAATTTGATTTTTTTTTTGTTGGTTTGAATAGATTAACGATGTAAAACAACCAACCATCGAAATTTTTTTTATCTAAAATAAGCAATTTTAACCGTATAATCAGAGAGATTCAACAGTGTCAACTTTTAAATTTTAACAGGTACTAATACAAACTCTCAAATGATGAGTTTCAATTACTAAAAGTTTAGGTGAAAAAGTAAATATTAATTTCAAATTTGTAGGTATAAACATGGAAAAAATGAAAAAATTAAACGTCACTATCAGTAATAGTCAATATTCTAAATTTTGCAACTTGAATGATACATTATCATTTTTGGAAGGTGGGTTCATCAAATAACAGTTTGTTGTAAATAGAAATAGGGAAAAATTTTGATATGAAAAGAAAGGTATTTTTAAACTTTGAAGATTCAATGTTTTCGACCTGATTTTTTTAACGATTAAATGTGAGTCTTGAATATGAGGAACTTATAAGTTAAAATATGTATAAATGAAGACTTTTGTTGAAAAGGAATAATATCATTAGGAATGAAAAGAGAAAAAAATAGAAACCTGCCATTTGAAGTATTAAGAGTTCAGTCTATTTAACTGCTCATTTTGAAAATGAAAAAATTGCAAAATAAGTGTTTTGTTGGATATAGAATGATATTGAAATAGTTTAAATCAAACTACGATGAAATAAAATAAAATTTGGTACATCATTAAACTGATATTTCTTACTTTTTGAATGAAATAATTCCAGAAAAATTTGCAAGGCTTTTTTATCAATCCAGAAAAGTTGCGCATTATAAATTCTAAGACTGAAAAAGTTTTTTATATAGAATAATTACCCTTTGTAGTTTAGAATTTCCAGAATCAAATAGCTTGAACTTTCTAATTTTTCTGAATGAATGTGAGTTTTGAGAAAAAAATTAGTGATTGCAAATTGAGACGGATGAAAAATTAGAGAACTTATAAATATACGCATATACTTTTTATAAAAAAAAATATGTTTATAAAAAATCATCCAAATTCAATGTGAGCAATCCCCAAATAAAAAATAAATAAAAAAATTTGAAATTCAATACGATTCAAGACACAAAATTGAGGATTCCCAATAAATAAAGAAAAAAACTCGATGATTCAAATATCCAAAATATTTAAAAAAAAAAAATAGAAGTTTTCCTGGAAAACCCCTCACAAAAATTTTTTTGCGCTCACCCCTGCCTTAAAGGAATAAAAATCGGTAAATCCTACATTTGTAATTACAAAAAAAAAATAAATACATACTTGAAAGAAAGGAATAATATTTCTTTCAACAAATGGTGATATTTAGTGAAAAAAAGAAACAAATCAATCGAATATAAAACAACATTTTTCGTAAACTAAGTGGATATAAATACCCCTTTTTTTGGGTTTTGGAGCAGGTCCAAAAAACACGAAGGCTCCAACAGTAATGGCAATGCCAATTCCAGCAAACAACATTACTTTTTCATCCATTTTAAGCCGAATTTCGTGATACGGAGAATCCCTAATCACGTACACTGCATCTTCATGGATGACAATTAACAAAACATAAAATGTGCAAATAAAATATCAAAGAAGACATCCAAGGCGTTCTATGACACTTGGAAACTTCAGTGTTATTGATTTTGCGATGTTTGTTTTTTTTTTTCTGCTTTTTTTCACACATATATGCAAACATGCGCATGTATCACAGGTTAAAAGTTGGAAAAGTAGGAAATCACAATACCGACAAATATCAGTGCCGTATAGAGAGACTCAAAGGAGAGAGTGTTTATTAAGGTAGTACTTGCACTTAAGCAATTTTCTATAGGTTTTCCTGAAAATTTGATAATTTAATCTTGATAATGTACCTAGTTAAAAATTTCATTATTGCTTACCGCACTGATTTTTGAGTTATAATTTCTATATATATATATATATATATATATATATATATATATATATATATGGATCCATCCGAGAATCGTGCATTTCCGCTTAAACTTCAAAAACTTTTCTATAATTAATTCTGAAAAAATTACTGAAAATTTCTCTTTGTATACAAATCAACCTCGGAAAATTTTAACAAGGGTTACCGAATTATTTTTTTAAAAATCTACAAATAATATGTACAACTGTCACTTTTAACGGACAATGCAACTAAGGTGGTACGCACAATGATAATACTTCCAACATATTTTGTATTTTTCAACACGCATGATTTACAGTACAGACTTTCAGAACTATTTGTAAATAATGGAAATCCATCAAAAAACATCTCCGATTGTTTTTAAGACTACATGACTAACAAAAAATTATTTAAATTGCAAAAATTGACATTAACATATAAATCATTCAAATCGCCGAACACTATCCGCAAACTCCCGAGTTTGCCCGAATGGCGCTATGACGTCACTGTATATTTTTTCGGTCTGCTTTCCCCCAATTTCCCCTTTCCTCTGACATTTGATGATTGTAGTTGTTCGGAATTGATTGAAATTATAAAAATAAATATACAAAAAATCCTTGACTTCGACGTCGAAAATGTTGGGCCAAGTTGCGAGATCCGTTATTGTACGAACATCACGCAATGGTTAGTAATTGTCATATTTTCCTTCATTTCCATATTCTTACGTAATAAAATAACCACAAATCCATCAATGATTTTGTTGTTGTTTTTTTTTTTAGTGAATGAAGTGTTCCACCTTCAGAGAATTTTCAAAGATTTTACCATTGAAAATTGCGCAGAATATCATTATTAAATTAATTTTATTTTTTTGGAAATGAGTTTTCATTGAAGAATTTCATACTCACTATTGACACTTCAGAATTATTATTTCCAACTTCTTTTTTTCAAGGGCCAGGTTCAAAAATGTAATAAAGAAATTGGACGAGCTTGGAATTCAAAATTATTTGAAAATTCAGGAAGTAGATGTTGCTAATTTTAGAAAATCTTAATTTTTATCATGTTTATAATTGTTTTTTTTATAATGATTTCATTAATTGACAATGCATCAATACGAATGAAGTGTGTAAAATTTCTTATTTTCTTTTTTAGTTCATAAAAAAATCTGGTTTCTTACATTGGCATTCTAATGAATCTAATCCTTATTTCTCCAGTCTTATAATATGACTAAATTTAGAAATTCTAATATTAATAACTATTCTTAGATGAATTGATCAAAGAATTTTACCATAATCATTAACGTTAATCAACAAATTATGATAAACATAAAAAAATATATTTCATCTTCGCAGCTCTTTTTTTGATGATAAACTTTGATTTGTTACATTGAAATCATAATGAATGCAATTCTTACTTTCAAAGTATAATTTAGTAATTAGAGACTGAAAATTTAAAGTTATGAAATTATTTTTAATGAAATTTACAACTATATATATTTTTTCTAATTTCAAGCAAAACACATTTTTTGTTTTCAAATGAATTATGAAAAATAATTATACATTATTTAGAGTTCACATCATTCTGATCAACATGAATAATATAATCGATTTTGAGTTGAATACATTAAATAAATTAGATATTTAATAATTGCTAAACTCGTTTTTTTCAGTGTAAATTTTGATTTGTTACATTGAAATTGTGAAGTATCTATTATCTTCAATGTTTAGGTATATGTATTACTAGATATTGAAAATTTAAAGCTCTAAAATTATTTTTTTACAATGAATCCAATTCTCATTTTCAAAGTCCAAATAATTGAATACAGAATATTCAAAGTTTTTAAAGTATTTTGAGTGAAATTCACAAAAGTATACTTTTTTTTTAAATTTCAAGCATACATTTTTATTTTCAAACGAATTGTAGAAAAATAATTACTTCAGAAGCATTAGCATGGATCAACGAATTAATAAATCAACATAAATAATGTAATAGGTTTTGGAGTTGAATCTATAATAAAAGATAGTTATTTGATCATTGCTAAGTATTTTTATTACTGTAAATTTTGATTTGTTACATTGAAATTTAAATAAATCTTATTCTTATATTTCAAAACTAATTATATCACTAGTTGAAAATTCAAAGCTTCAAAAATTATTTTGAATGAAATGCATAAAAATATTTTTTTCTAACTTGAAGCATAAAAACTGTTTATTTTTAAACAAACAAAAAAACTCAGAAGCATCAATATAAATTTACAAATACATATAAACATAAATAACTTTTAAGGTCAATATATCAAATAAATTGGATTTTTGATGAAGAGATATATAAGAGTAATTATATATGCTGAAGGATGACCATTGATTTTAATTTTATGAATTTCGAGGGTGTAAAAATAACTCACAAAATTATTACATTTTTAAACTTGGGGATATTTTGTGATAGGTGTTCGTCGATACCATTCACCAGCGGAATACAAAATTCCAACAATGGATGAGTGCCCAGTCCCTCAAGGTTCATGGCAACAACAATATGAAGCAAATCAGAAAAAGTACAACATGCACCTCATCGCAGGAGTTGGGCTTTTTTTCGGTACTGTAGCTGCGGTACGTAAATGAACTTTTATTGATAATTTCAAAATTTCGGTAACTTGAACTTTCGAACGTACGAGTCAACGGAAAAATTAGAATCTGACAAAAAAGCTGCCAAATATTTAAAATTCAGTAATATTGGAAATTCCAAATGGAAAACTAAAAAAACCTTTTACGATTTTCTAGTCAATCATTATTTATCCAAGGATCTAAGTATGAATAATGCAATAAGAAAATTTTTGAATTACAGATCATTGGAGGTGAACTGGTGTTCTTCAATGCGCTGCCACCAAAGCCATACCTATAAAATCATTTCAATACTATAGAAACATTAAATACAATTAAGGCAATAATGTGTAAATAGAAAAAGCACTATCAATATGTGCGGGCATCAATAAAAACAATTGCAATACACATACTCAAAAATAAGTTTTTTAATTACATTATCCTGTAATTTCTTGGATGAAAAAACATGAATCAAATATTGGATTGTCTTATATCTGAAAATACCAGTACTAAAAACAAAATTTATACTTCAATAAAACTAAAAATGAAGGTATATAAGTAAAAATTCATTCGAGTTCTCAGAAATTTGGAACTGTATTATTCTGGTTATCAAAGTAACATTTTTCATATTCACTGAAAAATTGGTCAGTATGTTTGGTATTTTTAATAATTACTTAAAAAATACTTGTGCAAAATTTTCTCGCAATGTGTTAGAAATTCCTTGAAATCTTTGATGTCAGAAAAAAAACCTCGTTTTATAAGTACTCTGAGAAACTTTCTGAATAAACAGATTCAATTATTTTTTTTTATTCGATTTGGATGGGCTATAAAAAATTTTGTTACAAACTATATAAAATTTAATGTTTCCATCCAACAGAAAAATTCTGCAGTTACAACTTTGTGGATGCATAAATTTGTAACTTGAATGAAACAAAATTTCCAACTTTTTTTCCAGTTGAAAATTTCAGATTCTAAAACAGCAACTTCTCGAGTTTTCAACTCCAAAACTAGAAGCATTTTTGAGTATAAAAATAACAGGTACATTACTTCATACATAATTTTCAGTTTCCAATGTGTACAGGCAACAATGAAATCCATTTTACTGCATATTTCCTAAAATATAATCTTTTAATAACATTTTCCTACATTTTTCACATAAACCAACACAATTACATTTCCGGTAAATTTGCATATCTTTCAATTTCAGTCGTACCTACAGAAATAACATTTTTATAAAAAAACGACAGAACTTTTAGGAAATAACATCATTATTCTTTAGTGTCTCAAAAAGTTTTTACAACTCAACATTAAAAACGAGTAATTAAAGAAAGAAAACTATTTTTTCGGAAAAAACTTTGAAAATTTGATGGTACTGATATTCAAAAAAACATCTTGAATTTTTGTAACAAAACAGATTGCACTTTAAGATTTGTTTTCCTTGTCGGTTCTTCAATGAGATCTTGCGATCTCGGAAAAGAATTCTAAAATGTCTTGAATAGTAAAATCTAACGAAATCATGCTGTCTGGGTAACATCGTTGTATAAGCTCTTGCAAATGAATGTATTGGGCGATGAACTCTTTTTGCATTTCATGCCATACAACCTGAAATTTCAAACGAACATGGTTTAAAACAACAAATCTGAAATCTTTGTCAGAAAACATAAATGGAAATTTCATGGAAACTCATAAATTAAAAAAAAGACGATTTTGTTTTTTAGTTCAAGTTACTGAAATAAACTAGGAAATTGGATTTGAAAATTCCTAATTCGTGGGTAAAATAATATTGTCATAATGGAGAAAATTACCTGCAACAAATTTTCTTCTTCACACAAGTGTTTTTCAACTTTTTTGTACAAATGTTCAAGACCTTTTTTCACTTCCCTGGCAGGATACTCTTTTATAACTCTTCTTAATTCTTGTTTGCTAAAAGCCATTTGGTAACTTATTTCTGACTCTTTTACACCTGCCCCAACTTTTGCTTGAACTCCGTCAAAAAACAGCTGTAAAAAAGTCAAATCTGACTATCGTTTTCTATTTTAAAAACCAGAGTTTCTAAATTTCAAGATTTTATGCATTGAAAGTAATTATAAACTACGAAAATTTCAACGCAATGACATACTCAGATAAGTAAAACAACCATTGCTGTTTTACACAACAATAAACAAATTTGGAGAATCATTATTCAAATATTACATTCAACTTTTCCAGCGGACGACCAAAATACTGCGTCACGTAAGCACGTAAAGCATCGTGATATTTTTGTTTAGCTTCTTTACGTTCTTGATCCAGAACTTGTATCTTCAACTGCGATAAAAGACCGTGAAGGTGATGGAAATTTTCTGAAAATCACAAAGATTTATGTTTGCCATTTTTTCCTCAATAAGAAAAATCGATTTCGAAAATAGTTTGAAAAATATAAATTATCAGCTTTTGCTTCAGTGATCTGAAATCCAAAGCAGAACCAATGAAAAAAACGTAAATTTCAGGGGTATAATTTAATCTTGAACTAATAAATTAACTTATTTATTATTCACCCATTCTAATAACTTCTTGAGGAGTTTTGTGATGCTCAGAACTGTGGATCATGATAGCATCGAACATGGTTCCACCCACGAGTTTCGAGTACCATTTCTCCATGTCACCTTTTCGGTCCGAGTTTTCAAATATCTCTTCCGTCGTTCTCGCAAAGGGCCCGAAATTTTTCACATAAGGCAAAATCCCGCATTTGTTTCTACGATTCACTTTGACATCTCGCAAAATTGACTCTTGCTGAGTCTGCATGAATTTGTCAAAAGAACGTTTTGCGTTAAGAAGAGCAGATGCAAAAGTTACCGACAAAAATGTGCTTAGATAATCTCGAGCCGAGATAACATGCGTTAGTTCCACCAAAACGTACATGCTCCAGCTGAAAAAAAATTTTAAGATTACAGAATTTTTCTTTCAAAATTCAACGTCTAGAATTTGCATAATTTTTAAGAATTTGGTTGCTCAAAAATTGCGGAAAGTTTGTAAATTAATTTTAGACTGAGGTTTTGAAATTTTCCAAGTTTAATTGACGACTAACGTAGCCTAAAAATTTTTTTGCGTATGGAAATCACATATTTTTGAGAATATTATAAATGTTCAAACTTATGAATTTTCAATTAAAATGAACTATCAATGTTTATTGACTTAAATTATATTTTCTAGTTTTTTCAATCAGGATTTTAATTGAAATAAATCTTCAAAAAATTTAACGAATAATTTTTAAATAAAGAATGTGTGCTTTTCTAGATATTCGAATTAAATCTGAAATCAATAAAAATTTCAAAAGTCTGTAAGAAAATTTTCAGTGATTCAACTGTTTCTAAGGTTTTTATTAATTTCCGAATTTTCTGTACGTGAAGTTTACTTAAAAATAGTAAAATTTAGGCAGTAAATTTAAGATTTGTGAGTTACTACAAAAAATCGCGGAAACCTTCAAAAATTATTCAAATGTTACAAATTTTTTAGTTTTGAACTCTAAATAAAATTTAGTTTGAAATTCACAAATTCTTGTTACGAATTTCTTAATCTCTAAATTTTACAATATTCTTAATTCGCCAAAAAGTTGAACATTTCTGTATTATAAACAATTTCTTATATTTTAAAAAACAATCTCCAAAATTTCCAAACTTCACAGTAGAATTTTTTCTGCATTTGTATTTAATATTTCCATACCACGAAAGTTTTTAATAATAAGCTACATTGAAAAATTAAACTCTACTCTCTCAAGATTTTCAATTACCTGAAATACAAAGATTCTTTTTTTCCAAAATCTCATTATTTCGCAATTCGCATATGTTATTTATAAAAGTAGATCATACAAATTTGTAATAAAAAAAGACGGTTAACTTACAAACTGTCGATTTTGTCCAAGAACGATATAAAATTATTCAACTCGGATTCCAAGAATGGAAATATGACTTCCATCACTGATCGCACTTCTTCATTTGATAATTTCTCCAATTTTTTATTTACAGGACTCTTTGTAACAACTTCATTGTTGTTGACTTTTTCGGACTCTTCAGGTTCATTTACCTGTTAAGTGTAATAATCAATTATGTTTTTGTCAACATCATCTGTTACTTAAGTAAAGTTTTTTAAAGAAACGTTCAAAGTTTTAAAAACTCTATTCATGGATCATTTATTTACACCAGAAAGCACCTTGATTGGCAGATTCATAGGAGAATTAAGTTGGAGAAATTTGGTACAAAAGGCCTGCTCTGCAAGACAAATGGGTTTCAATTCCGAAAGAACTCTTGTGAAGATAGACTTGAGCTCAAGCACGAGTCCCTCCTTTTGTGGCGTCCAAAATTCGTTGCTTAGAAGACAAATTGGAACTGGGCTGATCAAATCATCTACTTTTAATCCAGCTGATTGACGAGTCGAAGCATTGGCTGTCAAAAAATTCACATAATCGTTTAATAAAATAAAAAATCTTGCAAACAACACTTTGTACACTCAGAAAGCCTTCGAAATTGTCTGGCTGTTTTATGGATATTCTAGCAGTTTGAGAAAATTCAGAGAATTCTCAAGTGGCTCAGAATGCATGAAAAAAGTCAAAAATTTCAATTTAAAATGAGATTTATTCAATTTATATGTAGCTATTTTAATAATCACATTGTGTATATATTTATATTTTTTATTACGTTCTTATAGTTAATAATAAAAATCATGAACAATAATTAATGAATCATTCAAAATATATAATCAATAATACTGGATTATTTATTTTTCATTTATTCATAAATTAAAATATTAAATCATTGAATTACGAACATATCATGAAAGGTGTAAAAAAATTATTTACCATTTAATCGTTTGCTGGCAAGACGCGTTTTGGCCTCTTCGAAGAAAAAATTGAAATCCCTTTGGTATAGTTTCCTCATTGTCTTAGTGTATACATCCGTGAGTAGCACGAAAACTTTATTGTCCAGCACGCGAAGTAATTTCATCAATTCTGTGTAAGGCTCCAACTGATGATGCTTTTCATGGTGATTCGGAAGAGTAAAATTCGCAGTACAACTTGATAAGTCCGTATTTTTATTTCCCTATATAACACATTTTTGAAAGCCATAAGAGTAAAATTGAATCCTAAGACAAAATCCTTATTGTAACTAGCTTCAGAATTTTATAAATTATAAAATTTCCATTGGCAAAAGCCAATTCACACATGATTCAAAGCCAATATGTTATAGTTATTTTTTGTTCCTGGCTTGCTTCAAGCACAACTTTTGCTTGACTAACCAAATAAACAAATAAATTGTTGAGGTGCCTGGCAACAAGAGACGAAAATGTGCCCTTCAACTTATCGAGCCGTCGTTTTTGTTCTGAAACTGCTCCAAGCCTGTCGAGTCCTGGTGGCAATTGAGCTGACACTGCTTGTAAAAGTGCATTTCCTGCATTACAAACTTCCTTTAAATCTCCAGGCAATTCCGCTGCGAGCAAAATGCGCTGCTGCTCAGGGGAAATTTCAAGTTGAGTCTAGAAAATGAATTTTCACAAGATTTATTCAACAAAAATATACATCTCAGCAATACGTATTTGTGTTCATAACAGTTCCTTTAACAGGAACTCTTATGAACTTTAAATATTTTCAGGAAAACTATGTTTGGGAAATTTTTTTGATGCAAATTTTTTTAATATATAAAAAACTCTGGGCAAAGGTAGTATCTTGAATTTTTACAACTGGATAGTCACCAAACCAATTAAAATTATTTCAGGTCATTAGAATATTACTGATTTCAGGAAATTACAGTGACAGCGTCAAGTTGATCTAGCAAAAGCCTGGCATTGTGATTCGCGGTATGGATGGCCTGATTTTTTTGCCCCACTCTTTCCATGGCCTCTCTAATTCTGCCAAGAGCTTCGTCATAAGCTGTCAATCGAGCTTCTACCAGAGAAGCTTCTTCAATGGCTGCTTCGATGCCATTCATCAATTGGCTCACTTGCGGTTCCGATGCTAATACAGTCTGAACGTTTTCCTATTTCCCAAAAATATTAAATTACCAAAGCAGTTTGCACACATTTTTGGTCTTTGCATACATTTTCACCTTCAAATATTAATGAACAGAAATTACAGATCTTCCAATTTTGAGTCAGAACAAATTTGAAGCACTGATTCATGCAAGTCAAGTACAAATTTTGTGAGTTAAAAAAAAAACTTACACCGTCCAAAACAGATAGTTCTTTAGATAAATTTTCCATAAACAATTCGGCGTTAGAAACTGCGTGATCACAATTTTTCATGAGCGATGTAAGGTCTGATGCCTCTTTTTCAGTTATTGGCTGATACTCCAAAGTCAACGAGGTTGATAAAAGATCTAAAAAATGTTTCCAAACTCCAATCATTTTTTTATTTTCTGCATCAGTTACAATTCTGGGGGATATTACACATAAAAAAGACTTGGAAAAGATTTTCCCACTGAAAAAAATTTTGCTGCTGCGGAATTCGAATTTAGATAATCGACCATCGTGAAAATTCAAAGATCGAAATTCTTTACATTTCAAATTTTTCTACAAGTCTTTTTTCAATGTCTCAAACATTCATATAAAAAAAAAAAATACAAGACTGTATATATTTCTAAACATAAAATCTAAGTCAAACGTGCAATCTAATGAAACCATAAGTCAATGATGTTTTTCATTTGCAATAAACTTATACAAGTTCAACTAACGAAGAGACATAAACTATTTTTTTGTTTTGTTTCCTACGTAATAAACAAAATCTAACTCTTACAAGGGTTCAAACCAAAAAATTGTATATAAAGAAATATCATAATTTGCATAATTATTAATTGGTTTGAATCCCTGAGTAATGTAAACATTTTTTCTACATTCATTCATTTTTTCAGTCACCTTTTTGAGGCATGAAAAATTCACCTCCATCAATCGATACTGTAATATCAAAATTTTTCGTTAATTTGAATGAATATACATAGAAATTAAAAGAACTATTTTTCGAAATAATGAAATCGACAAAAATTGTTGATTTATATAAATCTCAAATGATCGAAATAAAAAAAAATAGCTGAAACTTTCAAAACGTTGAACGAGAGACTAAAATAAGTAAAACCAAAAATTCTACAATTTAAGGTTCTCACATTTATTTTCGAAGAATTTAGGTAATGCGGAAATATTTCATTATTGCATACAGATTTTGAAATTCGAAAATTAAAAGTAAAACTTTTATACCAATTGGATAATTCAAGAAATGTTCTTCAAATTAAATACAAAAAAAGGCAAAAAAAAAAAGTCTCAATGTTTATCAAGTCTCAACAATTCTTATAACTTTTAAAAACATTTAAAAATTAAGGACAAAATATGAATCGTAAAAATTTATTCAGTGCACAAAATGGTTTAGAATTCCGAAAATCTCTATGATTTTCATTTTATCTGGACATTTGAAAGTTGTAGTTAGTGTAAGACAGTATGTGAAAATTCCGTTGTATTAAATTTAATTTTTAAAAAAAGTGGAAAGAATTTTATACCCGCTGTGTACTGAACGTCTCTTTCAATTATGGAAGCTGGTTCCGACAACCATTCTTTGGGGATATTCTTCAATACAGGCCTTTGGGGAAGATCGAAAGTGCATGTATGCAGGGTGCTCAAAAAAGATCTTCTTTCTTGAGAATTTGTTGCTGTCCATTTGTAAATTTTGTCAATGTGAATTTCCATGTCCATCGAGTCACCATCGATACCATCGACGATACGAATATCCGGTATGCACCAGGACTGTTGTTTTTGGAGTTAAATTTTTATTCAATGACATTTCATTTTTTTTAATGTAGTTTTGATTTCATTGATTTTCGTAAAAAACAAGTGAAAATATTCATTTTTAAGCTTAAATTGTTTTTAGTGTAAGGAAAAAATTTAGTAAAAACAGAATACCTGTTTTTTATCTAATTTTCAGAAAAAATTTCGTATTTTTGTATTATATATCATATGATATTTCTTATCATTTGATGTAAGCATTATTGTCAGTTCATATTTATAATTATATAAATGGAGTGATAAAAAATTAGTAAGGAAAAAATCTGATTTGCAAAGTTATGAAGTATCTTTAATAGCGAGTAAATAAATAAAAATGAGTTTGGAAAAGAATTTAAGAGATAATGAATGCAGGCCAAAATTTTTTGCCACAGGACATTTAGAAATAACTGAAGAAATTTTACTCATCAAAAAACTCATTAAAATTTATGGAGGCTGATGTAAAATTGAATTAATCAAAACCAAAAAGACTTCATGTTTCTACTTCATAATTTTGGTACATAAGTATGTAAATTTGGGACAAAGTTTTTTCAGAAAAATCTCAGTAAGTTCAAATTCAACATGAGAGGTATAATTTTATTGCAAACAGGTACGAAATTTATTAAATACCTGAATAATAAAGATTTGGAACTTTAGTCAAACAGTGTTTGAAAATAATTTCAGAAAAAAATTTAATTCATTTTTCACTGAATAAAAAATTGAACTGAGAAAAAAATGTTGATCGGGAGGAAAAAAGAAAAAAAGGAATGTAATAGATGTTTTATATTTGAAAATCTTCAATCATATAAACTTCAGTGTGAAGTAAAACAACATTTGTGTGATCAAGTATAAGTTAATCTAACATAAGGTCAGTAAACGCGTAATTGACTCAAGAATTATAAATTGAATTCTCTTGAATTGATGTATTTGCATGAAAAAATGTAGAAAATCAGTATACCCAGTAATAAAATGTAAAAGAACTGTATATAAAAATCATAAAATCTCAAAAATGGAAAAAGTACATATGCAAATGAAAAGTTGTAAATAGTATGAAATGGCGCCCGTCTCTGGTCACAACCAAATAATGTATAATTGTGACGACTATACCTTCTTTACAGTTACTATAAAATGCCAATAAAAAATATTCATTGAAAATTAAATTTTTAATTTTATATTTTATTCCGACCCAATATCTTCTTGAATTTTCTTTATTTCTTTATTATAATTTCTGGCTTTCGGCCACCATTTTTGGCCGTATTCAGTAAACTATCAATTTTCACATTTTCACAATTATTTATAATTTACAATCGACTTTCAATAACACAGATTACTCACATGTAAAAGACTCATTGATATCTCATGTTCTCAGGAATGGGAATACAGAACGATAAATGGGATAGTGAATTTAGACACGTTATTTCCTAGTTCAGAATCCGGACAACTAATAATTAAAACATGAGATGTCAACGAGTCTTTTACACGTGAGTAATCTGTGTTATTGAAAGTTGATTGTATATGACAAATAATTGTGTGAATGTTAAAATTGATAGTTTCCTGAAGAGGGCCAAAAATGCTGGCCGAAAGCTAGAAATTATAATAAAGAAATAAAGAAAATTCAAGTGGATATTGGAACGGAGTGATCATTTCTTTAATAGAAACCATTATTTTCAAGGACATTTTTGATATTTCTGAAGTACATTTTTCCCAGTATTTTTTTTATTACTGAAATGAAAAATCACCTGTTTCTTTTTGTACAAATTTTTGTCACTTTTTTTGATCTGGTACAAAATCAACATATTTGGGTCGTCGATGCTCGAGGTTAAGCACAGAAAACTCGTTTTCTTTTTTTTATACGTTTTGCTGACATGGCAAACGCTCAAAAGTTTTTCCTCGTTCGGTGTGAAAATTTCACGCTGCAGAGTGTGCCTGATAGCTGCCATTTCCCTTTTATTTTCTTTAGAAACGTAAATAAACTTCGAGTTTACGCAGAGAAATTTTCATATTTTCTCTGAAAAGTTATATCTGATTGTGTACGTTTTCACTTTTTTTAGTTCTGGAGGTAACTTAGATATCGGTTAAAGTATAAACTAATTAACTTGTTTTACGTAATATCGGATACGTGTTTGTTTGTTATTGTTTATCAATACATGTCAATAACTGACAACTTTTGATGTTTTAATTTTTTTGACAGTTGAGAGGCGTGGTTTGCCAACAGTCGGTAATACGTAAATACAAATTTGAGATTGGCCGAAATTGACCGAAGTTAGCCGACGTTGGCCGAAGTTTACCCTACTCTTCTTCCCTTGCCCCTATTGACCGCCATCTACTACTACAAAAATGTTTCAGTATCTTTTTCTGGCTTTCTCTTTATGATAATTAACTTTTTTTAATATTCAAATTTTTATTTATACTTTTGACTTTACGACAAAAACGTTGTCAACAATTGGCAAAACATATGAGGCCGAGGTTGGCCGCAGATAACCGAAGTTTGCCGGGATTAGCCGAAGTTAACCCTCTCTCTTCTTCCTTCCCCCCTATGCCACTCGTCATGTCAACAAAATTAATGTTTCAGTATCTTTTTCTCGCTTTCTCTTCGTTAAAATTTACCTTTTTTAGTAATCAAATTGATCTATACTTTTCGCTTTTAATGACAACAAAGTTGACAGCAGTTGACAGTTGTCGATTATTTTGCTTTTGACTCGATTTGATTGCATTTGACAGCTGTCATCGAGCATTATATACACCAGTAATAGCAGAACAGTAAAGAGCCCTGCAAATTGACAGCTGTTGTTGTCAAACATATTGCGAAATATGCATATGCGAATGTATGTAAACATACGCGTAAATCACATGCACAAAACACAGTTTCATATTTTTTGAGCGATAAGCGAATTCTCCAGAATTCCTGGTTTTGCTGCTGGTATGTTTATTGTTTTTGTTTTTGTTGTTGATGTTTACAACAAAGTGGTGGTGGATCACCAAGATCAGTATCCTCCTTCTCGTCGATCATTCAGTTCTTACTCGCGGTGTTTTACGAAAAAGAAGTGAAGGAGCAGTTGCGAACTGCAGGAACTGCAGAAATACGAGGATAAAGAAAAAAAGATGTGGGTGAAACCGCAAGAAGTTTTGCTGGCAAATGCTTTTTGGTAAGGCTGTACGAGAAATTGTATTTTTTTTTTTTTTTTTTTTTTAAGATTTGCCATGTTTTTCTTTAGATACTTGACCTAGTGACTCCAATATTTTCAAAAATTTTTTATCATTGTAAGTTGGAATAAAAGAACCTATTTTTTGAGAATTAGAAAACAGTTTTTTAATTGTTTCATATGTTACTTTGAAGCCCAAACAGAAATACTCATGAAAAAAAAAAAAAAATATGTAATGTAAAATGTCATTCGTTAACATCAATTGTAGTTCTCCTTAGGAATCCAACAATTGAAACGAATATTTGTACTGAAAAAAGTAGATAATATCACTGGGTTTATTAGTCAAATAATCAACATAATTCGATTTCCCAGTCAATTGTATGTAATTCAAAGTCTCATTTTCGTCAATGTTTCGATTCTTTTTGAATCCTTTTCAAGACATTATTAATACTATTACAATTAAGTCCATAGTGTCGAATTCTCTTCCTTTTCAAATTTGTAACAATAAATGTCACTCGTCGCAAACATGTTCATAGTTAAAAGTACAATATGACACTACTTTTTTTTTATAGTGTCTCTCATTGTTTCAAATTTCAATGTTTTCCCAATCGAATTCGTGATTAAAACCTACTTTATGTTCGTCGATGACTGATAATTCATTGCCTATCCTTTTAGTCATCTTCCTATGTTCATTTATTCTTTTTTCAATATATCTTTTAGTCTGGCCAATATAGGTCCTATCACAATCATTACAATTCATTTTATAGATCAAGTTTGATTGCCTATTAGGTTGAATTTTATCTTTTCCCACTTTGATAAAACTATTGGCGAATTTGTTGTGAATCCTATGGACAATCTGAACATTATATTTCTTGAATCTTTTCTTAATCATCTCACTAAAACCCTGGTTATATAACAATGAAACCCATTTCCTATCATTAATAATCTGTCTGTCACCATTTCCATCATCAGAACGTGACATCAAAGTCTTAATTCTTTTTTCTATTGTCTCATTAACCAATTCTTCAGGATAATTGTTCAATTTCAAAACCTCCTTTATTCTAATTATGTTCCCATGAGCAGTGCCGTATTGTACGTTTAACTATGAACATGTTTGGGACGAGTGACATTTATTGTTACAAATTTGGAAAGGAAGAGAATTTGACACTGGACTTAATTGTAATAGTCTTAATTATGTCTTGAAAAAAATTCAAAAAGAATTGAAAGGTCGACGAAAATGAGACTTCAAAATACATACTATTGACTGGGAAATCCAATTATGTTGATTATTTGTACTGAACAATGGAACTGTATTTAACAACAAAAACGAATTTCCTTTTGAAAACAACGCTTTTTTGAAACTCAAAAATTAAGGGAGTAAAACTTTACATCATGTCAATTTCAAATGTAAATTTTATAAATGGAGGGATTATTCTACTTAGAGCACGTAAAATAAATAGCTTTTTTGAGAATTTTTTCTACAAATTCTATTATGATAATGCACACAGTACTTCTGAGGATCAATATATACACTCAAAAACATAAAAAATTTTTTTTATTCATTCGTTGAATGCTCTTTTATTGTGAGAGAAACTGTTAAATAAATGTGACGCTTTAGGGAGTGAGCATGTCCACGCTGTTGATAAAATCTTGAAGATGGAAAATCCATAACATGAAATTCAAATAGATGTAGGTTTGATGTATCTTTAACTATTGGCAAACTTTAAATTTAAATATTACATTGCATGTATTATTACATTGCATTATTTACAAAATCATATACATTTTTAGAAAAAAGGAAGGTAAAAAACTACTATTTTACAACAGTTTTTCACTGAAAATAATAATATATAAGTTTTGTTGATTGAGCGATAGATATATATTTGTACAGAATATGTAGTTAAAATTTCATGAGAATCTGATTAGTAATCAGGAATAAATCGCTCAGGAATAATTTAATATAATTTATTACACCAAAAGAACCAACGTCACATCGAACTTTCCCAAAATTATCGTTACCCACCCTGCGTGTGCTAAGTTAATTATTAGGCCAGCACACCTTCTGCGATTTCAAAAATCAAACTATTGTACTAAATTAGATCTAATTTAGTGCTAATACATTACACAAAAGAAAAATTTATTGGCAAATGTTTAAGCCAGATATGAGTAATAGAATTTATAAGAAAAATATTATCAAAAAAGCTATTCATTTTGAGTGCTAAAAGTAGAATGATCTCTTGAATTTTGATCAATAATTATCAAATAAATCTATCTCTGTCGATAATAATATAATGTGGTGAAACTTGAGAATCGATGCTTTTGTAAAAAGCCCTGAAAACAGAAAAAAAATTTTCTTTAACATTTTTCTCGAAAGATTTGATTGTACAGATAGGAAGCATGCAAAAATATTAGTAATTTTAAATTGTTAACAGTAAAACAGTATCAAGTTCTGTTGGTGCCTTTCATGTATATTTTCTCAAATCTTAGTTTTTTTTTTTGCTGCAATGTCATTTCATGAAATAGTTTTTAGCTACGTTTGATTTTGGGTGTGATTTTTTTTATTATTAACAATTAAAGTTTAAGAAATGTTGGCTTTTCCTCTAATTCAACAATTACATCTTAAAAATTGCTTATTAAGAGAAAACTTTCTTTTTGGTAATTTTTCGCAATAGACGCTATTCTAAAATTTTACCTTTAATGTATTACGTACCTATCACAAATTTTTTATATTGACAAATTTGAATAGGTTTGTAAGTGAAGGCAAAACCAAGGCATAAAATCATACAAGTCAATAGAAAAAATTAGTCACAGGCTCGTAAGATATTTTATATACCGACTGTCATAACATGAATTTAATATTCTCAAATAAGACATAAGAAACTCGTTTTACAGGTAATGGAGTCAGTTAAAAAATTTTATGCAGAAGTTTGAATATTACACAATTTTAACGCCTGATAATACAAATTCAAAAGTTCAAAAACTTGAACATCTGAAAATTCAATTCTTACTTGAAATTTTTTACACTATCCAGTCAAAGTTACCGAGTTTCTAATTTTAAAGGTTTTGTAACTTTCACGCTTAAAAATTCAATTGATAATTAATATTCCTCGTTAAATTTGTTTCTAAAGTTTTATTCCAACGTGCCAATTTGAATTTGGAAGTTTTCTAATTTCAAAGTTATGAATCTTTGTCATGCGACATTATTCATTAAAATTGCAATTTCAGAGTTTCCAGACCTACAATTTTTCACTCTTTACCATACAGTTTGTAGGCTTTTCAAATTTTGAGGTCATCAATTTATGATCCTTAATAATTGCACTCACTATCATAATTTTTAAACTTGAATGTAGAAGTTTTAAATTTTGAAATTCATTTGAAATCCTTTGAATTGTCAGATTTAATTCTTTCAACTCATTTTACTTTATATTCAAGTGATTAAATTTTTCATGAAATAAACAAAAAAATTAGGTAGAGCTCTAAAATCATATGTTTGCCATGAAATATTTCAAGATCGTCAAAAAAGCATAATTACATTTGCTTCAGGATCACCGAACAAGAAAGCACGTATTTTGTGCTTCAGAGACGCAAGGGCCATGGAAAAACAAAAAGTTTCACTTCCATTCTTGTTGGAACTTTGGACAGTGTTTTCGACACAAAACCGCCACCTTTCCGAATTCTTCATCAAACTCCGACCTCAGAAGTTTACTGGAGTACGTATAGTCCCCTTATTTAGATTATTACCATTCTTTATAATTTGAAAAAGCAACAAAAATTATGATTTTCAAGAAAACCAAATCATACATACTGAATAAAATAGACAGCTCTGGACGAAAAAAAAAGTTCAAATTAAGCATTTCGTTCTAAAAATAATAATATCAAAGTTGACATTACTACTGATATTGTAAATTTTCATGACAGAAGAATTGATGGTTTCTTTTGTTGTTTCTTACTATCAGTGGTAGCATGTTCACTGACACGAGAAGAAATATGCAACGACTGGGAATGGCTGCAGAGCAATTTGAAAGAGACATTGATGTCTTTCGACAAAGAAGAAGATATCACAGAATTCGTCTGTTGCAAAGTGCAATCCATCATAGCAAACAACAAAACTGACGACCAATTCGCAGATGGTACGCTTTTTTTACAAATGCATCGACTATTTTTGTATGTTAAAACAATAAAAATTCTTAAAAAGTACACACATGTATGAAATAATTTTTGATAAGTATGCTATTTATCTAAAAAAAAATAATTTTCAGAGGAAGATCCACAGTCATTCAAAACTGTTTCCTTCAAGTTCCACCAACTTTTCCAACTCAGTCAAGATGACAAATTAGTGAATTATTACTCATGCAGGTTGGTTTACGTGCAAGCACATCCTAAATTGTGTCCTCAAACTACATGCATTGGTTTTCCTCGATTATTTTTGATACATTTTTCTGTAAACTTGACATGCATGAATTGCAAAAGGTTAGTTGAAAAACGTGATGTGAGCAAAAATATAATTGAATGAAATATAGGGAAAGGTGCATGTACAATTGGACATATTTTCCTGGCAAAATATAGAAATAATCAAACAAATGTTGTTTCTGTCAATAACTTGTTTCCTCAAGTTATTGGAAAAGCAGATTACCAAGGCAAGGATGGCTGTACCTCTCCGTCAATCACATGTGCTTTTATGCCTACATTTTGTCCAAGGAAACGAAATTGACAATCAGATGGGACAACATCACTGAACTGAGCAAAACCAATTCCCTTGTTTTTCCTGACAGCATTCGGGTCGTTACAAGAGACTCAAAAGAGGTGACTTTTTAGATGATACTTTTAACTTTTGCATTTAAATAAATCAGCTCGTTCTTGTATGAACTATTGTTCTTCATTTTCTTTCAGCACTATTTTTCCATGTTTCTTCACAAATCAGAAACTTTTTCTCTGATGGAACAGTTGACAAATATTGCTATGAAAAGGTAATGATTTTATTGCATAGAATTTCAACTATTTATTTTTTATCATGCTTGCCAAAAAAAGAATACTAACGAGTTGTGACCTTCTGTGCTTAGGATCATCAATGAAAAAAGTGGTTTCAATGAAGACAGGGACCTCTTAAATAAACTGAGGTAGATTTTGAAAACATTTTTACATGTTATACATATCTTTTAATAGAATTAAAAAAAGAAAAATGACAATAAGGACATATTGAATAAATGAAAAGTTGAAATAATTCAACTTTGGCTCCAAGAATCGAATTTACGAATATGAATTTATAAAATTCTACTTGATAAAAATCGAAATTAGCATTGGCATGTAGTAGGGAGAAGCCATTCTAATATGTGGAATAAAAAATAAAATAGTAACCTGCTCAATTGGTTGTGTTTTAGTAAGAATGTGCCTAAAAAACCGTCGTTCCTGAAGCGAGATTTGGACGCACGTGCCCAGTCTGAAGCGTATAGAATTAAATTTCGACTGCCAAGAAGCGAGAAATTGGATGGATGCATTGAAGCGACACTCTGGACTCCGTACAATAAGAAACACATCCCAGGCAAAATTTTTTTGTCGCAAAATTACCTTTGCTTCGAGAGCAAAGTGAGTTTTAGATCGCAAGTTACATGCATTTGTTTTACAATGATTTTTTTAGCACTTACAAGGAGGGCAAAATCGTGAAGAATGAAATACATAATAATTAAATTATTCAGAATAAATGATAGAGGGGGAAGTAATGAAATTGAAATGATGAATGAAAAAATTACATAATTATGAAACTCATCAAATGTTCTTTGAACATTTCAAGTTTTTTAATTGTATTGCATTTTTATTTTTATTGCAATGTGGCAATTCAGAATTTTGAAGTATAGAATGCCTAAAAATTACAGTTACAGAAACTGATTTAAAAACTCAGAACTTATTCCAATCAACACAATGAATGCATTTACGAATTTCCAGATTTTTCTTAAGCTAGAAAAAATTAATTATAAACTTATTCAAAATATTCTACTACAGGTTCTCTAATCAAATCCATGTATTTTGGTTCGACACACTGAACTTTGTAATTGAATAGTTTTTTTTGAGCTTAAGAAGAATTTGAAAAAATTATTTAGATGTGTTAAGTCTTCCTACATATAATTTCGAAATTTTACACAATCCTTAAACAATTCGAATTTCTGATAGTAACACTTTAACAGAAAATATTACAATAATTATACAGTGTAATACATACATGAGAAGGTTTATAAAGTAATTGTATTAAGGAATCAATATAGAGGTTTGAAAATAAATTAGGGAGATCATCGAATTCTAGAAATGTATCTAGAAACTTATAAAAATGCAAAAAACATGAATCTACTAGAGAATTTCATAAAATTTTATAAGTAATGTAAAATACTGAAAATTTTGGAAATCTTTCAGTAAAAAAATGAATGTAGATATGATTTGCTAAAAAATATATGAAATTACTGAAAATCAGAGTACTTTTAATTTCAAAGGATCGGATTTTAAAAATCTGTATAGAAATCTCCAAACAGAAAATTTTTCAATTGTGAAAAAATACTAAAAGTATTAGAAATTTATGAAACACTAGAAATACACGAAATACTGAAAACTTTTTAAACTTTGAATCTAAGTGCATCACATTTTGAGATTTTTACACAAATTTTGAAAAATACTAAAAATCTATGAAAATAATACGAAATTTTACACAATTTTATAAACACTAACAAACAATGAAAGTATTAGCAGTCCATAAAATACCATCAATCTATCTTGGTATAACGTTCTCGAAAATCTGTCAAACCTTGAATTCTAGAGAATCAAATTCCAAGATCTGTATAGAAATCTATATATTATATTAGAAAAAAATTCTTTATATTGAGTGAGTACTAAAAATACTAGAAATCGGTTATGATATTTTCTGAAATGTCTATGAAAATACTACAAATTTATCAAAATACTAGTAATACATATTTAAAAAACTGGAAAATCTTACAAAACTAAAAATCACGAAAAATATTAGAAATCGTAGCAGTCAATTAAAAACTCATTATGTATGTACATATAATTTCCTTAAAAATCTATGAAAATACTAAAAATCTGTAAAACTTTGAAACCTAGAGCATCAAATTTTAGAAACCAATATTGAAATATATACATGCAAGCTCAAGACAATCCTTGAAATGGCATAAATATTGAAAAAACAAATACTGAGAGACATTGGAAATAAAATATAGTAATTTACAAGAAAAGTGATGTTATTTCAAAAAGTAGAAGCTTGAGCGTCCGAGTATATTCCTGAGAAGTTTTATTTCCAAAATAAATATCCATTGCTGAATTTACACATATTGACACTTTTGAAGTTTGAGTTTGCTCCCACCTCTCCTCAATAAAGAATTTCGTTACTGCAACATCTCCTTAGACCACATGGTCTACGAACATCTCTCAAAACGAGATTCAAACATTTTAGAAGAATACCCAAAAATAAAATCTATGGTTTTAAAAAATTTCCTATTTTGAAATTAATGTAAAGAAAGATATTTATAGTACATTATAAGATAAAAATTACAATTAATTCCTTGAAATCATTTAAATGCAATTTTTCTAAAATATTCCAAAATTTACAGGAAAAATTTATATTTTCTGATTTTTCTATGCTTCTTCAATCAATTCAAAAACTTCTACTGATTTCAAAAGTTCATGTTTTTACCTTGCAATGATATAAACACTTTGTTTTCCAGGTTCAAAATTTGGTTGGACTGGTAATTCCGTTACGCAACGTGAAAAAGTTTGAATCTGGAGATAATCAATCAGAAAGCTCATTGACAGGCAGATCGATTTTGATAACTGTCAGTAATTCGACATTTATGTTTGCGCACATTCACGATAGAGAATTCATACTCGCAAAATTATCCGAGTTTTTGACAATCATCAAAATCAAGCAAGATTTGTTGTAAGTGATTTCAATTATAACAATATTTAAATCATGATACAAAATTTGAAAAATTATAACGAAAAACCTAATATTAGATCTTTCAATCGGAAAATTCAGATAAAATACGATCCTCCATAGGAACAAAAAGTGACTCATTTGTCAGAGACTCTGGATCCACAAGAACACTAATCTTTCTGTCCCCATGAAAAAAATTTTCTAATTCTTCTATTACGTGTTTTGTAGAAGAAAAGATGTCGATGTGACGAGTTTTCAAAGTATGCCAGGAAAAGAGCCAGAAGCCGAGGAAAATAAATGGGAACCACAAGCCCCATTAATGAGTATGTTCAAATCAGCGCTCAATGAAAAAGCAGCAATGAAACAGCAAATCAAGGAGAAACGTTGGGAGCTGCACTTTGTTGAGTACGGGCGAGGAATTGAAATTTATAGAACAGTTGACACCGCCAAACTCGTTATAGAAGGCATCCCCCAAAATCTTCGAGGAGAAGTTTGGCTTACATTTTCTGGTTCGTTTATTCCTTGTCTCTCCAAAAGATATTCCTCTCCTTATTATTCATGACATTTCAACTGATCCATAAACCATTTCGTGCTTATTCCCATTAAGTGTCACAAGTTGGTTTTCACAAACTGTGTTCTTAACGTGCGTGTGGCGAGAAGGGTGCTGGTGAAGTCAGAAAAAATTGTGTGTCAGTCATAGAGTAGTAAGTTGTGATTTGGAAGTACTCGTCGTAAGTCTCAGTCAAGTCTTCACTCTTGCATTTACGTGTTTGCAGGCGCTTTGAACGAAATGGCCATAAACCCTGGATTGTACAAGTCTCTTGTGAACGAAGCTCTTGGCAAGTCTTGCCAAGCAAATGAGGAAATCGAGAGAGACTTGCACAGATCCCTACCGGAACATCCAGCTTTTCAATCGGCCACTGGTATCAATGCTCTCAGACGAGTTTTGACTGCCTACGCTTTCCGGAACCCCCAAATCGGTATTTTTTCTTTGTATTATGTGTATAGTTACAGTGACGTAGGCAGAGAGAGTTTTAGGGTATTGAACCTTATTCGGGTATAAATAATCATCATTTCACGTAAAAAAAAACTAAACAAAAGTGAAAATAATAGATAATAAATGATGAAAAAAATAAAGATAATAAAACAGCATGAAAAGGAGAATAATGAGAATCAAAAAGAAATCATATAAAACATTATAACCATAATAATGAGTAATAGTAATCTAAAATGTTACTACTAAAAACAAGAGACATGACAAATATTTTCATGGAAATTCTTAGAGAATAACAAAATTTAGAGTTCTTAATTTTATTGACTCAAAAATAACAACAATTCTGGCTTCTAAAAAAATGTAACAGGATTCTCATTATAAATGTTTAGCTAGAATAAGAAAAAAAATAAAAATTTCAAAATAACAAAAAAAAATTAGAATTTACGAAAATGCTCAAAATTTAAAAAACTCCGAATCTCGGAACAAAGAATTCTAGAAATCTACGTCCAAATCTATAAAAATACCAGAAAATCCTTTCGAATTATTTCAACACTGGAAATGCTAAGAAACACTAAAAAATTTTATGAATACTGAAGAGTACGAAAATAAAAGGTTTCTTTGGAAAAATAAGAACACATGCAGATTTTTCCTCATAAATCTATAAAAATATTGAAAATTTTATAAAAATTTGAATTATGTATAAAGTATCAAATGAGTAATGGAATTCTATGTAAAATCCAATTAAATACGTGGGATCGATAAAACTTTAAGTTCTAGAGTACTAAATTTTTAAAATTTATATAGTAATCTATGGAATTGCTAGACATCCATGAAAATAATAGAAAATCCCACAAAATTTTATGAATACTGAAAAATACGAAAATAGGAGATATCAAAAAAAAAAATTAAAATCTATGTAGATGTTTTCTATGAAATTACTGAAAATTTATAAAAATTTCTATTCTACAGCATAAAATTTTAGAAATGTATGTAGTAGACATCCACAAAAATAATAGAAACATTAGGAAATACTAGAAAAACCTTTAAAACTTCATAAATACTAAGGAATGTGGAAAAAAAATTTAAGTATATAATATTACTAGAAAACAGTGTACGTATACTTGCTTCAAAATTTTTTGAAACTCCGAATCCTAGAGCATTGTATTCCAAAAATCTACATATAAATCCATAAAAATACTAAAAAATTTTTCAAATTTTAATGTTAGAAAATACGAAAACTTTAAAAAGTACTGAAAATCTGTATAAAAGATATTGTTTTTTAAAAAATCCATTTAGATACCTACTTAAAATCCGAGAAATTTTTAATTCTATAACAATTAAATTCTATAAATCTATAAAGCAATCGATATAAATACTAGAAATCCATAAAAATATCATACATTACTGTGAAATGTTTATAAATTACAAAAAATACGAAAATTTTGAAATCTATGAAACACTCAAAATCTGTGTTACATTATTTTCTCAAAAGTTTATCCAGCACCAAATTTTTTTGGAACTTAGATTTCTAGGGTATCGAGTTATAGAAATCTGTAGAGTAACTCTTATAAATACTTTAAAAAGTGAGAAAATACCAAAAAAAATGTTTTAATACTAATAAATACGAAAATTCTAGTAATCTTAAAAATATTTCCAATCTATGTAGACATTATGTTCTCAACCTTGAACCTTGAAACATGAAGATCATAATAGAATCATAAAATTCTTCAAATTGTATAAATACTGAAGAAATATCAAAAACGCTGAAAGTAATAGAAACAAACAAAAAATTATCTAAAACCCAGCGGTTTGAAAATCATAAAAATCTATTGAAATACGCCAATGAAAAACTAAATTACAAAAATGTAAAATAGAAACCTCTGAACTCTAAAATTTATGTAACTTGAATTTCTGAAACTCGAAAAATCGCACTCCTGAAACCAGATATTCAAAGATTAAAAATCACAAAATCCCAAAGGACGCACATTTTTCTAATAAAAGCACTCTTAAAAAATTTCTCTACCAACTTCCTTGTACAGTTGCATATTCTTATTGCAAAAATCAAGAATGATAAAGAACGAATGTGAGAGTTGTTGAATCTTGTTGGTGAAACAGGTTATTGCCAAGCAATGAACATAGTGGCTTCGGTGTTACTGATATATTGCTCGGAAGAGGCAGCCTTTTGGCAACTGTGCAACGTGTGCGAGTCGCTATTGCCAGATTACTATGATCGTCGCGTGGTCGGGGCCCTGGTCGATCAGGGCCTCCTCGAAGAACTCGCCGAACAGTACTTGCCGGACCTGCATGCTCGCCTCCAAGAGCTCGGGCTCATCCGGGTCATCTCGCTATCCTGGTTCCTCACCATCTTCCTCAGCGTCATGCCCACCAGCAGCGCTGTCAATATCATGGACTGCTTCTTCTACGACGGTGCCAAAGTCATTTTCCAGGTGACGATGACAGTCTTGGCTATAAGTCATCCTCTTTTTCAACTTTTGAAAAATGAGAGACATCGATTGGAGTAATGTTTTTTGAAAAACTCAACAGATACTTGATATCTTTTAAACTTCGAGTTCTAAATTTTAGGCTTAAACATTAAATAGAAATGATGGCACAATGGTGACGTATGGGGAAATTGTGTTGTTAGATAGCATTGACAGTTTTGGACTGGAACCAAGAGAAATTACTCAATTGCCGAGACGATGGGGAAGCGATGCAATTGTTGACGCATTATTTGGGAGGAGTCTACAATGAGGAAGAACCAGTATTACCACGTCCAACTGATAATACACCTGTCAAAGTAAGTAAATGAAAGTCAAGTTAACCATTATGTTTCGAGTCGAACATCAAGTCAATTCGAGTGGGTTTTTCTTGAAATTTATCACTGAACTCCAGGGTTTGGAAGTAACGCGTTACTTTAAAACGTTGCATTTTTTACAGTAACGATAAAGTAACGCGTTACATTAATTAACCCGTAACGATAACGGGAAGGAGTCACTTTTTTTCGGTAACGAGTAACGAAAATCCCGTTATTTCTCGTTACTTTTATCTGTTCCATTAGGTTTTTAGCGCACTTTAGAACTTTTTAAAGAATGTCTTGAAACTGAGATCTAAGTAATTTTTGAATTTCTCATTTTAAGATATAAAATTATTTATCAACAGTTTTTAATGAAACTATGTAGGATAATCGTAATTTATGTAAAAAATCTTTACGAAGAATAGGCTTTTTTTATTTTTGATTAAAAACTTTCACGACTCAAAGCGTTGAATTTTATAAATTCGCATGAAAAGATGTAAAAATACTTAAAATCTATAGATCGCAAAATTTAAAGCAGGATTTGTATGATTTAGAGATCCTGCTAGAAAACTTTATGGAATAATAATGAATACAAAAAAAATAAAATAAAATACGAAAAATACTAAAAATACTAGATTTTATTAAGTTTTAAGTTACTTGATTTTTTAAATATTTATGTAATTTAAGAAATCAAAAAACTTCAATTTCTTGAGCTTTGTATTCTTAAAAATTTATGTTAATAGAAGTCCATGAGAAGATAAGAAAACTTTTATATTGTATAACTCTCTGAAAAATACGTCCCTTTAAATATATAAAGAAACTGTTTTCTGCAAAACCGATCGAATCATACTCCAGAAATTTCGAACTTCCAATTTTATTTCATTCTAGAGATTTGAAGAGATATTTAAGAGATAGATGAAGAGAAAATGCGTTCGGAAAAATACATACAAATCTATAAAACATTGAAAATCTTTCGACTTCCAGAAATTTATACAGCAATAAATAAAAATAACCAACGATCCTTGAAATCATAGAAAAACTACAGAAATACAAAAAGTAGTTGAATAAGTAAAAAAATGTTTTGTGGAAAATCCTGTAAAACACGTAATGTTTCATTATATTCAAATTCTAGAGTTTGAAATTCTTGAAATGTATAGAACAATTATTATTATAAAAATACTAAAATTATGTTAAAATACTAGGAAATTCTGCAATATTCTATCATACTGAAAAATACGAATGGTTTCAAAAATACTGAACAATTCGAATGGTTTCAAAAATACTGAACAATTCTTTAAATTTAAATAGAAAAATTAAAGAAGTTTAAAAAAAATCAAATCAAATGAAAATCTTCTTAGAAATATTTTGCTGAAAAATCCTCTTAAATATCAATAATTTAATGTACTTTTGATTTGAGAGCATGAAATTCTTGAAATCTGTATATCAATGTAAAGAAAATTAGAAATTTATTAAAATTCTAGAAAATCCTGCAACATTTTATACATACTGAAAAGTATAAAAAGATTTAAAAATTCTTAAAATCTGGGTAGGTATTAGATTCTTTCAAAAATCTATTAAATTTGCAAATGTTTTCTTGTGGCTAACACTAAATCAAATGTCATATTCAGAAATTTCGTAAACTTGAAAAAAATATAAAAATTTGAACAAGCTGATTGATCTTTTTCTCAGGGTGCAATATTTCAGATTATCATTTTTTATTATATCTGAAATAAACAATTTCTATAGAATAAAATCACAAGTAGGTTGAAATTGTATTTTTCAGCCTTAGTTTTTCGATTTCTGTTATCTACATTCAATTTCTTCCAAATAGTAACGTGAAAGTAACGGAACGTTACTTTTTAAAGTGGCAACGGTAACAAGTTACTATTTCTTTTCAAGTAACGATAACGTAACGGATTACTTTTTTCACCTTTGTAACGGTAACGTAACGCGTTACATTTTTTTAGGTAACTTTCCAAACCTTGCTGAACTCCGGAAAAAGTGATTAATTTGTTGTTATATGAATAAACATGTGTTTTTTACATACATGTTACAGAGTATTTCCGTTCACACTCTGATTTATCAGTCGTATGCCAAGTATGGAGCTTCGCTGACTATCGGCAAAATTGAGAGACTCAGGTTGAAGCACAGGCTTGTAGTGGTGCAAGGTCTGGAGGAGGGTATTGAAAAAAATATCATCAGAAGCGTGGTTTCTGATAAATACATGACAATAAAAGAGCTTCAAGTGAGCATACCTTTTAATATTTTACCAGGGCAGATTTATGGGCTGTAGCTGTATGACCCTTGTAATTTCAAACTTAATAAAAACCTTACAATTTCACAATTTGTTCTTGATTTTTACTTGTCTGATATAATCATGAACAATTATTCTAATATCAGACATATTTTGCAAATTTTAGGATATATCATTTTAAAATTATACACACATATGTTTAGGAATTGCTGAGTCTTATTCGCCAAGAGCTGATGAGTCAGCAGCAGCACAAAGGAGCCCAGGAACGTTACGACCCGGCACAGCCACCGTATGAAATTTACAAAATTGATTACGAACTTTTCCGCATTTTGTTTGGAGGTTTGTCACCATGGGGAAGGTGCACCCAAGCTGAATCCCTCTCTGCTCGGTTATTTCGAGTACGTTTTCCTTCTTTTTACTGTACTTGTCTCTTAAAATCGTTCAATCTTATTTATGCCACAACTAAAAAATGTCATCTGTCAGCTTACACCCATTCTTTTATCTATTTTATTTATATTGTCTTGAAATTAGTTGATGGACCGAGATCACGATCAACTGCTTAATTTTCGGCAAGTTGTCGAGGCCATTGGAATGACGGCAACGGCAGATATAACGCAACGGTTGAAACTTTTGTACACTTTGCATTTACCGCCTCTTCTTATACCCGCGGATTTGGCGTCTCCGCCGCACTCTCCTGGTACGTTTGATTGAGTGTTGTGTAAATTCTGTAAATTTGGTGAATCTGGGAATTCCAGAATTTTCAGAGAGAATGATTTATAAGACAAAACCAACAAAATGTTGTAAATTTAGTACATGTAGGATTTCCAAACTATCTGTACAACTTTTACTCAATTGAATTCCAGAAGGCACAGAGGTTGCATCAGAAGCGACCGATTTTTTCGACAACATGGAAGAAAGCGTCCTTGGAAAATCCTTGGAAAACTTGGCGTCCCAGGACTGCTACAACCATTGCAGCGATGTGGAGGAAAAGAGTCGGAAACTGCTGGCGAGTTTGGCCATCGAAGCAACGAGCCAAGAAGACCGTTGTAGTAGCAGTGGCAGTGCTAGTGCTGCAGCTGCGTGCCAAGAGGAAGAGGACTGGCCGTCGCAGTCCTGGCAATCGGTTCACAGGAGCATGGACAGTCTTCGTTCCTTGGTCGTTTTCAAAGACAGTTCCTTGGATTTGAAAGTTCTGCCAAAAATATCACAGAGGCATTTCATCGCTCTGCTGAAAACTTTGTACGACATGTTGCCAGCCCATCCCGATGAACGTGAACAGGAAGCTTATCAACAAATCAACTCCATTGGTGAGATTACCTAGGGTTTCATATTTTGGTGATTTTGAACTCACCCTCGATGAAATATGAAATGAGAAGGCATTTTTGGAGAAACAGATCCATTACTTCATTTTCTCTCACAAGAAAAAACCTTTTTCAATTGAAGAAGGAAGACAGTTTACATGTTCCAAGGATGATCCATGAATCTATGTAATTACACTATGCCATGTTCTGGTTTTACAGGAATTTTGCTTCTCGAGCTGGGTGACGTTGGCAAAAAGTTCTACGTACAACGAGAAGAATCTGAAGACAGTCTGTCTGCAAAACACATGGCTGGTGAAACTGTTGAAAGGGTGAGTCATGATTTGTTCTTTTCAGGGAGTAGGTAGAGGCGGGTTTTGGGAGTTTAAAACCCTCTCGAAACTCGTGTAGAAATGGATATAATGTCATGTAAAAATGAAAAAATTATAATTATTATCATGATAACGCAGTAATCTATAAAAAATAGTTACACTGAATAATAGAAATAATTGAACATTATCAAAAATGAATATACTGAAATCTTAAGGATATAACAAATATTTTTATGTTTAAGGTCTTGAATTTGAAGATTTCTTAATTTCACTAAGTCAAAAATAACAATTCTGGCTTCAGAAGAATTTTTTCAAACAGAATTCTAGAATTAGGGTATACGAAAATAATGCTGAAAATTTTAGAAAATTTGAATACTGGAGCATCTTCATAGAGAAATCCATAAACATACCAGAAAATCTTTCAAATAAAACACTGAAGGAACACTAGAAGTGGATGAAATCTTAGTAATGTTTTCCGAAATATTAAAAAAATACTTGAGAATCTTGAAATTTTAACACTAAATTTCAGAGCACCAAATTCTGAAAAATGTAAAAATACTGTAAATCTATAAGAATACTGTAAAACACTACAAAATCTTATGAATACTAAAAAGAACACGAAAATACGAGAAATCTGTAAAATACTGAAAATCTAGGCAAATGTAATTTTCCCAAAATTTTATAAAAATACTTTAAATTTATCGAAAACGAATTCTACAGCATAGAATTCTAGAAATCTATTAAGCAATCTCTAGAAATGTGTACTAGAAATCTATGAAAATACTAGAAAAGCCTTAAAATTTCATAAATGAAATTTATTATAACTCAAAAACTATGTATGAAGTTATAACTTACCACAAAATTTATCTAATAATCCATAAAAATATCAGAAAATTATTCAACTTCTATACATACTGAAAAATATGAAAAAAAAAAACCATAAGGATGAAAGGTATACTTTTTTCTAAAAAATCAATATAAATACAAATAATTGTTAAAATATCTAATACCTAAGCCTCAAACTCTGTAGAAATCTATAGAGCAATCCATAGATATACTAAGTATCTATAAAAAATAACAGAAAATACTAAACACTTAAATAAAATAACACACAATACGAAAATTCAAAAAATCTATAAAATACTCGAAATCTGTCATGATATTTTCTCAAAAATCTATTAATAAATTTAAAAATTTTAGAACTTTGACTTGCAAAGTATCGAATTCTAAAAAGCTATATAGAAATAGTTATACTAGAATATTCTTCATGTTGTACAAACAGCGGAGAAATATAAAAAATACTTGATTTATAAGAGAAAAAAAATCTTGACCTAGTGACTTGAAAATCAAGAAAATCGAATCCCATTATATTCAAAATAAGTGAGTCCCCAAAAATCTTATAACTTTAAAATCCTGAAATACGAAAATCTTACTTATGTAACCAGAAAGTCAACTACTCAAAATATAAAGTTCTACAAGAAATATAGTATATTTTTTCAAAAAATCTAGCCCTGAAAATTATGTCTGCATATATTCATAATGTCAACTGATGCTTTTGGAAAATACAATCAATTTTCAAAATAGTGCTCTGCATGTTTTTCTTTCTTGTGTAGGTGCATAGCCGCAGAAAAATTTTCCAAGGGAAATTTAGATAATAGTTTCTTGTTATTCTAAAACTTGGAGTAAATCATTATAGGGAAGTATCCAAAGTGCTTTATGCCCATGATTTTCCTTAGGTTTTGTGCATTGCAACCTTCAAGTTTACTCATGTTTTGCATTTACAGTCACCGGATCATAATGGGAACCCATCCAGCAGCAGTCCAGTCAAAGCTGAGCCCGAATGGTCCATCACTGTTGAGCAATTTCTCGCCTCTTTTCTGACCTGTCCCATAATAACCGACTTTTTTGGCAAAAGGGTCGATTTGAGTGAAGCCATAGCTTCCCTGAAAAACCGTCGCGTCCATTCCCTTTCCAGCGCACCTATTTTACACGTTTAGCAATATTTCGAGTAAAGCAGAAACTCTTCCTCCATCCTCAAGCAAAAATTTAAATTTAACCAACTCAAAACACCTGATACATATACACGTATCTCCTGCAGTCACAAAATATTTTCATATAAATTACCTTTGTAGACGTGTTTATGTAAACTGTTTACATAAAGTTTATACAATTTTTCTGGCGTAATTGCATGTAAACTTGACATAAACATATGTCGGCAAGATTTTGTGTTTATTGCGGATCAAGTATTCAGTCGTATTGATAAATGAAAACGCGTTTTCCAAAGAATTGCTACGATTTGTGAACGCATCGAATTATTATAGTGGAATCGTTTCAAGTTTTGGCCTGTAAATAGGAGTAAAAAGGCATTCCTCTACACCACACTTTATGAATTCATGCACCAATGTAAATATGTTTGAAAATTATGAGTCTATTATTTTGTAAAATAGAATTTTATGATTCCTAAGGCGGTGAGATATATTTTGAAGCTTTGGGAGAATTGGGCGTGCTTGAAAAATGCAAATGCATTATTGTGATATGTGTAGGACAAAAATATCATCTGCCCTTGTTTGTAACATTACTTTACAGATTTTATTGATTGCGCAGGGCTGCTCAAGTTTCCAACAAAATCATAGTGTAAGGACAATATTTTCACAAAAGGTACTTGTAGATGAATTTGAGCAACTAGGGTGTCATATCCAGTTATAAAGTATATTTTGATGATGAAGTTGATTGAGTTTACATTAGGGACTGTCTTCATATTATGCCATTGTATGTGAAAATGTATCAGTCTACGTTGAAGAAAATGAAACAAAACACATGGAAAATTGTTATGTATAATATGCAGGCAGTCTTTAATGAACATATTTTTGTATTGAGAAAATGGCCAAACAACAAATCCGTGTAATGAACGATATTTGTATTGAGTATGACATAAATGTACAGAACCTTGTATACAATAATCATGTCTAATTTTTTATTTCATTGTATTATGCTGCAAGTTGTTCAGTTGCATTCTGAATTCCTTTTCTACTTTTTTGAAATCAAAAAATGTCAGTATAAATATTTAATTCCAACTATAATAAGCATAATTTTATTACCATTTTGCGAATTCATTTTAAATGCATAATTTCTTTCCTGCTGCATGTTGGTTTTTTTTATCTGGCACAATTATGTTGGTCAATGATTTTTCCAAACCTCTATAAATGATTGACAAAATGCGCAAAAGTTGGATGGAAAAATTTTTTCATAATATTTTGCATTGATTAAAGATATATATTTTTTTGAAGTATAGAAGATTCAATAAATAGATGTTTTTTTGTTTTCAAATTTTTCTTTATTGAACCCTGAGAGGCATATTAACAGCGAGAACGTTGTACAAACAGTATAAAATAATCCGATCAACAGCTAGCAATTGAATCATTTAAAATTTTTTTGAAATAATTTCGTCTTTCTTGGCAAGTCGGACTATGGAATCATCGGATTCACCCTGGAAAAAACATCATCAGTAAGTTATAGCGAAATATTTGCATGCTTATACTATATAAATTTCGTGCACTTTTTTATTATTGTTGTTTAATTTAACCATGATGTTAATATATTTCAGTGAAGATTAAATTTTCAATTGATTTCTAATAGATAAAATTTTCAAATCCATTATAAATTCAACAAAGAGCTATTATTTTAAAAATGTGAGGATTTTAGGTATTTCACTCTGGTTATTTTTCCATTTTAATTTATATCGAAAAGAAAAAAAAAATGATTACCATTCGTCTGATGTATCCACAGATGGCATACATTTTACAAGTGTCCGTCATACGGCCTGTCACTGGGTCGACATCAGCCAAAGACAATTGCATTGATGCGTGGTCACGTGCATGAATGATTCTGTTGCTCGCAGAGCTGGAAGTTATCGACGAAATGCTATTATTTTTATGAATTTACAATTGAATTTTAAAAATCCTTAGCCATAATTGCGACTTTTGTACCTAATACTGACTCATTTTTTGGTCATACACGGAGAAAAAAGTCATAAGAAATTTCCGTATACCTTCTCAGACTGCAGTCATACCTCAGACTTACCTAAAAATCAGTATATTGGTATACTAAAATTTAGTATAGAGTAGAATACTATTTGTTCAGACATCTACCAAAAATTATTAAATGGTATAAGAAATTTCATAATGCATATTGTAATACTTTAGTATACTGGTCTACTAATTTGTAGGTTCTGGTCCAAGAAGGTATACTAAAATTTTTGGTATTTATTTTCGCTGTGTAGTGTTCAACAGTTTTTACTTGATACAACACTGAAAAAAAAAAAAAAATACCACATTAGTTACATTTCTTTCTCTCATAACCAATGCAGTAAGGTAATTCTGGAAGATGGCCCTATACTTTTTTCAGTGAAGGCTATCAGTGTGAAAATAGTTTACTAAATACACATAACTAATTAATAAAAAAATTTTAATTTGTTTATTAGAAAACAATTTTTTTTAATTTATATTTCTGAACCATATTTTCCAAAATATTTTGTTTCATTAAGATTTGGCATTTTTAGAAACTAAAATAATAAATATAAGGATGATTATAATAATAAACAATAAGTACTTATAGCTGTTTGAATCAAAAAACTTATTTCTATCTATAATTTTCTTTGGTAATCTTTAAAAAATTTCATTTTTAGAAAATTAGATTTCTTAACAATATCAAGAGAAAAATAAGAGGAATTACAAAAATAATAATTTGGTCTTTTTGAAGCACAAAAATTTATTATGAAATAGTGAATATTGAATAAAAAGCTTGGCATTAAAATTTTCAATGACTTGATATTTAGATTTCAAAAAGAATTTCATGCAGTCCCAAACTGGTTTAAATCAGAAAATGAATTTTTTAGAATCACAATACATTCAAATTCGAAAGATGTAAAATTTTCTTAGTATCGAGTAGTGCAAGCTACAACTTCAAGAAAAATTTTCAAAATTACAATTTTCATTAGACAGTAGAAATTTTAAGAGCATCAAAAAATAACTATAATGTTATAAAGTGTTGATTATAAAATTGTTATACAAATAAATAATATTACAATTTTAGGATAATGTAATAGTACATTTTGCATCTGGGGAAAAAATAAATTTTTCACAAGGGTTTGAGTTGTATCCTCTGCCTTTGGCTTGGGATATATTCACTCGAGGGAGAAATACATTTTTTTCTATGGTGCAAATGATTTTTTTTATTGTAGCAGCCTGAAAAGCCGATTTTTGCCCACTTTGCAGGCAAAAAAGTAGGTAAATTTATTGGTATTAGTTTTATTATTATTTATTTACATTAGTAATTTATTAGTTAATAATTTGTCATTATTATAATCAATTTATAGAAAGTTATGAAAATAATTTCAATTACATAATGCCTGTGGGGGAGGGAAATAAAAATTGTTTTCATGATAAGAAATTGAGCTAATTAATTTAAAAAATGTTTGGAAGAAATAATTTAAACTATGGCACAATATTGTTACTTACTAACTTGAAAATAATTTCTAACATTTAAGATAGATACATATGGCCGAAAAATTACAAACTGACATATTCAACATATCCAACTATGCTCAAGTATTTCCATAGTGAAGAGTTACATAACCTTAAAATCCGGAATCGGAAACGCGAGTAAAAACAACTGATAAGGGAACAAAAAAATTTCCACTGGATGCCTGAGCAATTAAAAAAGGCATAAAAAACGACTAAAAAAACATGAAAAAAAAAATTGTATTTCATTATTATAATAAAAATAAAAACTACTGTAAAAATAACAAAAAACACGTGTGAAAATTACCATTTCCTGGGGCAGTACAAATCCACGAATTCGCCAGCGTCGTTCTCCATTTTTTCGTTCTGGAAATATCAAAATTAGGTAAGTATTCTGATTATTACAACTTTTTTTATTTGTAAACGTAAAAAATTAATTACTTTGGGAAAAGTAAAAACGTTCGGAAATGTTGGCACTAAAGTGACAATTCAAAATGGCAGAGAAACTCGTTTTTGAGTCTGTTAACTCATTTTGGTTGAGTCAAGTTGGATCGATGTAAATCAATTTAAATCATTAAGGTTAGGTTGGGTGCAGCAATGTCTGATAGGTCAATTTTTATTGCTGTTTATTGCGCGCGTAATTTAAAATTTTGCAGTTGTTATATTTTTTGCATCCTTTCAAAATGTTTTTCATTCAAGTCTATTGATATTTATGCATCACTTTCTGCCTGAATAGTTGCATTTTTCCATATTTTTCGATGCTGCTTGTCAACATGTCAACAATACATTTAATTTAAAGTGACAAAGATAGCTAATACGGTTGTGTATGTGACGTATTTGTACATATTTTATTGCATGAATTACATGATTCGTGTATATTCGGGCCTGTTCGGGCCGGAAAGTGCCAGAAAAGAAAGTAAATGGCAATTTGGCAATGCCGCAATGGTTATCAATGGTTATTTTATGTTTCTATAGCTGTTAATCGGTTGTGATCGGTTGGTGCTTGTTTGTGTCGCAATTAAAAGTTTTGCCAAAAATTATACGTTTATTAGAGTTATTTCTAAGGTGTATCGGCGTCGGCTGGAATTCCGTTGTCTGAACATTTCTGAAAGAACACCTGTAAGCAAAACTTTAAATAACCTTCAAATTCGTTGTTTCTTTGTCAAATCGCACGATTTATTACTTTAATATTTTTGACTCGTGGCAATTTCACTTTCGTTTATGTAGTCAATCGCTCTCAAAGAATCGGAAGAGTGTATAATGACAAGAATATAATGTCGCATTTAATTATTATAGCGGTAGCAAGCGGTAGCGGTACTGTTGTTTTCATTTCAAATTGTCAGTTATACCCGGTCGTATTTGCATTTTTTTTTTTAGGCGTTTCACTTAGTTTTTTCAAGTATTAAACGTTATTTCTGACTAATCTGCTGTAAGGGAGAATTTTTTACATTAATATATTACATGATATTTGTAACAAAAGAAAGACACAAAAACTATACTTTTTAACTAAGTTTTTTTATTTTATCAGATAGAATGTTGACATGTTTTTTTGTAAATTATGATAGAAAAATTCATTTATTATATAATAAAAATTATGTTCCGTAAAAATCTTTACAATTTTTCACCCCCCCCCCCTCCCCCTTTACCAAGTATGTCAAATAAAATCGACTGAAAAATTTGTTGACAACAGAAAAATAAAATAAAATCAAATTCGTGCCTGTGAGATTATAGAAAATTGAAATTTTTAAATAATTTCTGAAAATTTTTCTAATATGAAAATACTGCATTATTCAAGTACATTACTTGATATTTCAGCCTTAGAGTTCATAGTATAAAATAAAAAGAATTAAAATAGAAAAAAACAAAGCGTTGCCCTTAAACTTGAAAAAAAAAATCTTTGAATTCTGAAATTCGAACGTACTCAAATCTCAAATTTTAATTTTAAGTATTGAATAAAGACTCGACTTCTTTCTAATATTTCCCAGAAAAATTCTATTCATGGCAATTTTTGTCGACATTTCGGTGCTACTTTGGAACCTTATCAAGATGTGTACAAAGTTACTCAATGTTTGATTTTTACAAATATGTTTTAAAAAATACTTCATTCTTCAAGTAACTCAATATTTCAAATTTGTGATTCATAGTTAGATAGTGTATATTAAATGGATAACTTTAATTTAGCAAAAATAACTACAACATTAATAAAAAAAAAAAAAAAAAAACAAACTGGTGTCTTTAAAATTAAGAAAATCAAAATATTCAATTTGTACACTGAGAGAAAAAATGAACTTCTCGATCATAATGTTGTCTGCCGCGCGAGGCATGGCTCCATCGATGCTTGAGAGCATGGATTCGATGCATCCTCTGCGCAGACGCTTGATTTAAAAGCATGTGTCGTACTGGGGGGGGGGGGGGGGTACTTTCTAACGTTTGAAGGTCGTCACAGCGCACGCTTCGGACACGGAGCACTGCCATGCTCGAGAAGTTTACTTTTTCTCTGAGTGTATCATTGAAAAAAAAACTTTTCAACCACTTTAAAAATTGAAAAACTCATAAATCTAAAAACTTAATATTCTTATGAACTTCTGACCATGAGATGAGTGACTTATTTTTTCTATTGACTTGTGTGATTGTATGCATCAACTTTGCCTCGTTCTGCAAACTTCACACTCGTCGATGAAAAAAATCTGTCACAGGTGCTTAATATATACTAATACTTTTTAATCACTATTTTGATAAGAATCGTGTCATACCATTTCTAATACTTTTTAAACATTTTGCCAGAAATAAACAGTATTGAATATTTTCAGAAAAAATTACTCAACCAATCACTAATTATACGTAATCAAATACATAATGAATATTTCATTACTCATATTCATGTAATCTTAAAAATAAAAAAATCACATGTTCTCCACAGTATAGAGTAAAAATTGCACTTTGTATAAAATTTAATGATTTATTTATTTATCAAATTGGTATGAAATATTTTATTACATTATTTTTGTTGATTAAACTTATAAGACTTGACGAAATTCTGTTCTTATTAATAACATGAAATTTCATCTTGATTGATTGGCAGCAGCAATTCAAAAAGACTGTTTTAGATACTCAATATAAATTTATCAAGATTTTTTTTGTTACATTTCACTATGTAAATCATTTCGTAACACATTACTTATTTGATGAATATCAAATACAGTCTTCCATGCGAAGGCTTGTCTTGAAAATTTTTAGAACGTTGTATTTTAGAGGGAGTAAAATTACAAATCCTATTAAGGAATTTACACGATACTTTTTTATATATCCTCTAGATTTCAATACAGTACTTTCTGATAATTTTTACTATAAATTTTTATTGAAGTAAAACTTCATAAGCAGCATTGTCACTTTTTAGGGTGTAATTTCTGTAGGGAATAATTTTGAGATTTTCTGAGTCTGTAACACTGTAAAAGTGTAATATGAGGTTGGAATAGGGGAGATAAAGTGATATTTGAGTATGTTCATAGTGTAGAAAATAACTTTAAGATTTTGTTAGAGTAAGAAAGTAAGAGTGTAGAGTTAGGTCAGAATGTGAATAATGAAAGCAATAAGGAAGCTATTGATGGATTTGAATACAAATTAGAGATGATTCAGTTTTTTTTATTCGATATTTATTTGGGATTCCAGAAGTATACTATAAAGAAAAAATGAGGCGTCGGGTAGTCAGAAAAGGTAAGAGGAAAAAAATTTGATGAATCAGGTCCTTAAGAAGAGCCGCACGATAAGTTTTACTTTTAACGTGTGTTAATTTAACATGCTCCAATTTTTCATTTTTATTGATTATTTCATTTCCATTGTAATTATTATTTTTTCAATTGTATATGAAATTATAATTTTTACTGGAATTTTGAAAAAGGTTTGAATTCCTAATATCTCCCTTTGCCTACACCCCTGCTCTATGGCCTCGCATAGATAATTTTTTTATTTTTTAATAAAAAATACTGTAAACAAAAACTGCAGGAAGTATCATATTTCCTATTAAGCTCTAAATATGACCTTTTTAGGAATCTGAGCATTGCAATAAGCTGAAAAAGAAAAAAACTTCCAAAATATAAAACTGAAAATTTTCGTTTTATGGTATTTTAGCATGGAGAAGTGTATGAGCTTGATTTTTTTTTTTTTTTTTTTTTTTTTTTTTTTTGCAGAAAAAAAGAAAGTAATGGATAGCAGACCGAACCCTTTGCCGACTACGACCATAATCTCTGGATTGATTGATTTAACGGATTCTCCTACAACTTCCCAAAATGAACCTCCGAACCCTCAACAACAACCACTAGGTCCAAACTCCAATGATACACTATGGCCGAATGTTTCCTTAGCAGCAGCTGGGTTACTGTCATTGGAAGAAAACAATAATGATCCGAATAACAATTCGGACCATGCGCAAGTTGGTCAGCCTCAAAGATCTATGGCCAGAGATGAACCCCAACCAGGCTGCAGCAAGGACTTCGCAGCAGCTTCCAGCAGCTCCAATAGCAGTGGCGACATTGCGGCACGAAAAATATTCACACACGACATGGACTCTATGTCTGATTCTTGGGAAAATTCCAACGATTCCGTGGCTGTGAAAATGCGCACAGTTAAGCATGTGTATGAAAATTTTCAATCAAATGTCGATACTCTTCTTACTCTTTCCCAGAGCATGGGAAAGAGTAAAAATGACCCGGTGATACGGAAGAAAACAATGGATTCGAGTCAAAGCTCAAATGATCATAGTAAAGAAAATGAAGATGATAACTACTATGATGATAGCGACCCCAATGATTCGGATAATTACTGTGATTCCCCAGAATCAGTCCAGTCTAGCAGTTCTGAGCACGCAGTAGATGATTATTCGGATGAAGAATCAGCTGAAGACATTGATGATGACTTAGTAGCTGAAGGTGGAGAGAACCAAGTCATTGAGAAAGATGTCACAAGTTTGCTACACCTCTTTCCACATATCGAGAAGGAATTAGCCAGAAATTGTTTTCTCAAGTATCGCCAACATCCAGACAAGTCCATGATGGTGATTCAAGAATTGCTACATTTAAAAAATGATCCGTCAAAAAAATTGAACAAAAGAAAGACTGTTGATGATTGTCCTATAGAGACAAAAAAATCGCACCCAAGTGGAAGTCAGTATCATCAATCGCCAATATTTAATCGAGCTTTCGCTCCAGGAAAAGTTATCACAATAGGAAAAAAATCACCAGTTAAGCGTCCAGTGAATCCGAAAGTGCACTTGTCTCCAGCAAAACTTAATCCCATTCCAAAAAATGGCATCATTTCTAACGCACAACATGAAGAGTTGTTGAATACTGTTCTCATAGCCAGCAAGCGTTATTATGAACCAGGTTATTCCGCCAAAGCATCTTCCACGGTAACCAGTGCAGCGTACAACGTGAATCCGAGAAGAGAGGTCATGCCAGGCCACAGTTATACACCATATCCAAGACCAACTCATGGAATCGTAAGTACATCGCGAGGTGACGTACGTGTTTCAGAACAGCCTCATACTCCTAGTGTCGCATCGCAGTTGAGACAGCCACCGGCACCACAAAAAGTAGCATCAGCAACGCAAGGTGACACTCCAAATGTAGTAGTCATTGTTGATGACAACAGTGCAAGCGGAGGTGGCGAAAAACTTCCGCCAAACATCTTAGAACTCGTATCTGCGGATCTAGAGGGAGCGATACGAAAATTGCCACAGCCTTCCTTGTACTACGAGCTCGCCAACATGTTTCCCAATGTCAGCCGCGAGTACATAGTCGTATCCTGCATGGAGTACAAACCGACTCACCCCAAGGACTTGATGCTTCACCATCTCATTGAGAATATGTTGGCTTACGGGGATAACTACCCAAGGGCAGTGAAGGAGCCACCGGCAATTGACCAAGCAACCCAACAGCAAAACGAGGCCATCAACCTTGAAGAGCAGTACGATACTTTGCTGAAGATTTTCCCCGACGCAGACCCTAGTTACCTGAGACAGAAAGTTGAAGAATTGCACAAGAACCCACAAGCCTACCAAGAGTTTGTGCAGGTGACAATGGAAAAAAAGGATTACCCATCGAAAGAAGCATTTCTGAAGAAAATGAAGCTTCTTGATCAAATTAAGCAATACACCACTGACTTTAATTTGGAGCAGTTTCTTAAAATTTTTCCCGATCCCAAGACTTACTTCTGCGACAAAAAACGAACGACCAACGAGTCCTTGGCCGTGGCCTACCTCAAGCACAAATACAATAAATTTCGGGTATGATGATTTTTTATTCTTAATTCCGATCTTTGTTTTCTATGAATACTTTTCTAAATACTCTTTGATTCTTGTTTCATCACTACATTGAACCAAATTTAGCTTTGTTTTTCCAATATCATAAGTTCCTTGTAAAAAAATTTTCGTTATTGTAATTATAGCTTTTCAAAAATGCTGTTAGTTTCAATAAATAAAGTAAGTAATAGTAACTGATTAATTGGTAGATTTTCGATTTTGCATCGAATAGTTTTTCAACAATTGCGATTTTTAATAAAAAATAAAAAAGACGGATCTCACCTTCCATTATTTAAAAGTTTTTGATTTATTCGCTTGACTTGGAAATGCTTTGATTGTATTCGCATCATGTAACTTAGTGTAAAAATAAACTGTCAAATATGTGTACTCGAGCTTTTTATGAACAGCTAAGAAAAATTGTCACTCAAAAAATGTGCTCTGATCTCTGACTGCAAAAAATCCATAAAATATAACAAATTAATAAATCAACATATGCTTGAACACTGTTTATTTCAAATTTACAGTCAAGGCAATTTTTCACTGACAAGTTGTAAATCAATAACCAATACTCCTGATGTTTACTCATCAACTTGAATTTTGTAGCTCGACACGATCTCGAAGACATTCTTTCTTACAAAAAATCTGACGTTAACATGCTCGCATTTGGATACAATAAATCCAGATATGATGAATAAAAGAAAGGCTGGAACACTTATGCCTTCGGACAACATTCCATTCATCCAGGAAGTCGCGTTTATTGAACATCGAGAGGAAATCCAGAATTATCTCGCCAATAGGAAGCTACGAGAAGATAAAGAATTCCAAGAACTCAAAGTAAGTTTTCTTTTTTATTCTTTAGCTGTTTATTTTAATTTTTTCACTTGTATAATTAAAAAACTTGTATAAAATGGGTTGATGAGTAGTTAAAGTATGCCAATTTGTGAGATGTTTGAAAAGGCAATTTGCAGTAAATTTCATAAAAATTTGAGTTCGAGGGGAACAGTGCGCAATTTTTTTTTTTTTTTCAGAAAGCGGGTCTGCTGCTCGAGTGTCAGTGTTGCTTCAATGACAAGTGCCTGCCATCCATGTGCTTCCATTGCAATGATGGCCATGTATTTTGCAAAGAGTGCCTCATCAGGGGAACCGAGTCTAAGCTATCTGATGGCGATGCCCACATAAAATGCTTTGCCAACTGCAAAGAGGAATTTCCTCTCTCGGTCCTCCAGAACGTCCTTGAGCCGACGAAATTCAGTATCCTGTTACGCAAGCGTCAAGAAGCCGAAGTCATGGCCGCCGGCCTCGAGGGTCTTGTCTCCTGCCCCTTCTGCCACTTTGCATCCATTCCTCCACCAGAGGACAAAGTCTTCAGGTGCTTCAACCCTGATTGCATGAAGGAAAGCTGCAGGTATAGTCACATCCAGGGGTGTAGGCAGAAACATTTTTCAAGAGAGGTTTTGCGAGAAAAATATATTTCCTTTAAGCCCTCCTTATTTTTAATCTTTTGAATTTTTATAGAACATGAATATTTTAATATACTTTAATCTTAGAAAGTGATTATATATGTTTTGGACAATTTTTCAGAGCTTGCAAGGAACCCAATCATGTCCCTTACAAATGTGAGGAAGTCCAATCAGAAAAGTCACGCCACTACATAGAAGAGAGGATGACTAAGGCACTGCTGAGAACATGCTACAAATGCAAAAAACAATTCTGCAAAGATGGGGGATGCAATAAAATGACCTGCACCTGTGGCGCCATGATGTGTTACGTTTGTGACCAGCCGGTCACCGATTATAAACATTTCCGAGGGCAAGGGCTTGACAACAAAGACCTGTGCGTTTCATTGAAATCGAATTACCATTTTATATTCCCAATCATACAAAAAAAAATAATGATTTTCGTGATATCAAATAGGTGCCCATTGTACACCGACGATAAAAGGATGGATGCAGAAGTTGTTCGTCGGACTGCTTTGATGGCGGAGAAAGAAGTTTTGAAAAAAAATCCCCATTTGAAGCTCAATACCGCAAACATTCTCCCAACCGTGCCAAAGCCTCAAGTAGGGCCTCATGAAAACATTGTGAACATCAATCAGTTACCTGTAGGTATCTTTTGACTCTTATTTTTTAATGCTATCGTTTCATTTGTTCTTGCATTTACTGATGGTCGTCACTGTTCACTTTTTGAAAAATTTGAATTCTCAATTTCGAAAGATGCTTCATCTTGAATTAACCAGTGCATTTGAGACGTTATTTCATTTTTCAACGAAACTAAAATATATTGCTTCTTCGTTAAAATGATGAGACAAGTATTTTTATTTTTTGGTCAAGCACAATTACATTTTCAAAAGCGGATAATTTAGTCAAAAATTTCGATTGTTCAATTGTTGTAAACAAACTTTCGATGATTTACAAACATAAAATAGGAAAAAATCTTTAAAAATTGAACAATTTAAAAAGTGTATTTTTTTTCTCTACATTGATTACTGAGGTAACCGTTATTTCTGCATAAAAATGGATTGAATATGAAAAACGATTTTTCGTAAAATTAGAGTCAAATTCATAATTAAAACACGTGGAATAAATGAATAAAGATTGAGATTGTGAATATACATATATTTTCTCGTTTGTACAACATATAAATTTCTGAAATTCGCCAACATTTTAGTATAGGAAACAAAATATAAATTTTTATTTTTGCAGATTTGACAATTATTATTATCTGAACTATATGTAATAAAATTAAATGAACTTTCAGAAATTTATACACATTTCTCAAAATGTTAAAAATTTTTATGTGTTAGATAAAAAAAATTCATGTAGATTTCCGAATTAAGACTTGAGTTGATTTATTGCTCGTGTTTATATTATCCGATTTCACTCCAATTTGGCACAACAGAATTTTTTCAGTGCTTTCATTGATTTTTTAAATTTAGTGATAGGAAAAACCCCTACATCGCAAAAATGAATTGCAAAAAACAATTTTCATCTCGACAAATCATGACTTGATTAACAAATGTTTTCTCGAGAGATTTTACGATGAATTGAAAAAATTGTTTACTCTTTTTTTGTCAAGAAATGAGAAATTATTTATAACAGTGTGATACTAGACATTTTGAACTTGAAACTATTGAAATGTTATGCACGCTTGAAAAAAAAGTTCGTATCGTAGAGTAAAGATATCAGTTTTTATCGTCAAAACGAAATTTCCTAGACCTCAAAAAAAAAGTACAATCAAGAAGTAACATATTTAAGTTTCATTGAGAAACGATGTAAAGCATCAAAAATATATTTTAGGATTTCAAATTATATATGAATTTTGTCATGTTGAAAAAATCTACATCTCACGATTTTGGCTTATTCAGGAACATGCCCTCCGGGCCCGGGCCTACGTGGATCAACCGCTCTAAGATGGCATTTTTTCGAAAATACTAAGTAATGATATTGAATTTGTGAGTTAATTTTTTCCAAAATGACATTCATTTTTTCATGTTAACCAGTTGATCACCGCGTTATATATTTGTGAACAATACTGAGTACCTGAAGCTCTAGATTTAGTCATCTACCAAGAACATGTCATTATTTTTCAAATTCGTTGAGTCCAACAGATTTCAGTTTGTTTATATTTTTGTCGAATTCGTAGATAGAGCGTTATTCAGTGAATTTTCTTTTCAAAATTTGTAGATGTTGATAGAAAAAAGAAAAAGAACCATAAAGTCTCACGAAAGTTTTTGTTTGAGAATTTTCAATGGATCTAGCGCGGTTCCGCCAAATTTTCGTGTGTAATTGAATGTTTTTATTGGAATAATTGGCAATGTTATGAAGTTACCTGACACTTTGAAATTGTTTTTGTAATTAATTTTGAGTCTGTCTCCCAAAATGTTTGTTTTTATTGAAGATTTAATAATGGTCAAAATTTAATCTATGAATAGACAAATCAAATTGGGTGATTCAAAAGATTCTTAAAATTTGACAGCTACAATTGGAAGAGTTGACAGTAAAAATTAAAAAAGTAGCATTCACGTTTAAAAATAAGACAAGCGCATTTGTGAATCAGTTTGGAAGATTATTTCTGTCTCCTATTTGAATAAGTTGTGTACGTCGAGTAATGGATGTCACGTATGAAAAACTAGTGTAGATAAGAATATTTTGTAAATTATTGTGATTCGCTGGGTAACGATAAACTACACACGTTTTCGAGAATTTGTTAGAAATTTAATTACGCTTTCGGGAAGCAGCTTTTTTTCTAGAAGAGAAAAGTCGAGTGGTCATAAAAAAAATCGAAAGTCTCGTCTTAAAACACATATGGTTGTACAGAAAGTATGTAATTAAATTAAAGCTAGAATACAAAGAGAGACGTGTGTCATGTTAAGGTACCATGTTATACGTATAGCTGTCTTATTTTGTACTGTGCAGTTAAAATAAAATAAGTCCAATTTTGTACGAAAACATTAATTCTCACTTACCTTTGCATTATCGTTGATATTGTGTTTGTTACATTTATGGTATTCCCTAGTTATTTTGATTTCATTAATTCTTGAAGGAACTGAAATTTTCTCATGAGAATTCCATCATTGTTAAATGTAACGTTTTTTATGAGAAATTTTTTGGAAATAATGAATTTGCTGTATAATTCCATTATGGGAAAATTTATCCAAAAGACCTGACATCTAAACTGGTCAATATTCAAAACTCAAAAAATCTAAAACTTAGAAGATGCAAAATTTTGTGTAATGAAAATAATGGGATGATTGAAAACTTATAGAATTCACACAATTTTTTTGTAGTAGTTGAGTTTTGAGTTGTAGTATTAAGTAGTTCAATAATAAAATAATATTTTATTAATATAGTAAATCCTAAAAAGAAGAGACATTTCATTTTCGAAATTTTATTGTAAATTTAGTTTCGTTGTTTTCTCAGCTGATTTGATTATTGAAGAATTTTTTACTTTGTAGATACATACATGTAACAGAGGTTGCATAAGAAAGAAATTTTTTTTAGAAAATGCGAGTTTTTATAACAATCTAAATTTTTGATTGAATTAAAACATGAATTGATGTGTATATATTTATAATGTAATAGGTTTTTTTTTTTTTTTTTTTTTTTCAATTGCACGGTACAGATTCAGCATTGTTTAGCGTCAGCGTTGTGTTTTGTTTTTTTCCGTTGATCGTTGGTTTCATATTATGAGCTATATGTATTTCGCTCTTATAGTACACATGTACTTTTTGACTTCATATATTGCGTTCTTTTATTGCTGATATTCGCTACCATTGTGATTCATATTTTACCTTTTTTCATAATTTTGTGCTCCACATATTGCGAATCGCTATCAATGCATAGTTAACGGGAAAATAGCTGGGAAACTGGAAAACTGCCTGCCTCATTAAAGATGACTCAAAGTGACGAGGATTACGCATATCATTTATCAACTCAATCGGAGGTGATTTGAATTGACATTTTCGTTTGATACTGTAATTATTATTTATGTTAAATAATTTATCGAGTGCATATGGTAATAATCTATTGTTGTTCATGGTTTATCAGAAGATAAAACAATTGACGTTCGGCAAGTTTTTTTTGTAATACACGAGTATGTCATGACGAACAATAAAAGAAGATATATTACTGACAAAATTCATTGTTAGGTTGTTGATATGAATTAATTTTGCTAATCAAATATTTGTACATTATACAGGGTATTTTACAGTTTGAAAAACAGAACACCATTGATAGCTCACGAAATTTCAACGTGTTTCCTTTTGTGTTTTTTCTGAATTAGCGAAAAATTCAAAAAATAATAATATTTTTCTTGATTATCATATTTCAATCAATAATACATGATAAGGTTTTTCTTAATTTTTTAATTAAAATGGAAAAAGCTTGAAAGGAGTTGAAAAATAATGAGAATTTTTTTTTTTTAAGTTAAGAAAAATGCAATAAAATTTGAAAAGTTTATATTTCTTTTAAATTCTTGAAACTCTGAAAAAACAAGAAAAATGGAAAACTTTGAAGATAATCAATAATGTAAAAAATTGGGAAAATATGAAGAAATTCCGAAATTGCTTGTAAACTTTATAGATTGATTACATGATTGTATTTTTTTCCAAAATGTACATGATAAAGTTTTTTTCTTTAATTTCTGAATAAAAATCTGATTAACTTTAAAAGTATCACAAAATGATAAAATATCATAGAAAGTTATACAAAATTTAAAAAATTTGGAATGTTTTGAATGATGAAATCAAAAGTTTGTAGAACGTTTGAAATATTCGAGGAATTTCGAAAGATTATAAATTATTATTAAATAATTTGGGGGATTCATTAAAAATTATGTTATTAAATAACATTAATATATTATTATTATCAAAGTTGAAAAAGTTCAGAAATTCTATTGATCATGTTCATTATGATTTTTTCGTAATTTGCATAATATTCTTTCATTTTCAATTACAATCTGAAAAACTTCGAAAGTTGAAAAAATGAGACAAAATCTGAATAAGTTGGACAAATTTGCAGTTAAATTTTGAAACTTTCAAAAAGTTAATACTATATAATGAATGTTCAAAATTTTGAAATAATAAAATTGCTCTTGAAATTTCGCAGATTTTCAATAATTCTTTAAAATTTGGAGAATTGTTGGAATTTTATAAAAAATATTTGCAAATTTCCTAAATTGTTTTATTGTACAAGAAAACAAGGAATGTTGATCATTATCTAAAAAATTTCTATTTAAATGTATAATTTCAAAAAATGTGTAATTTTGTTGATTGCGTTCTTTATAATTTTTCTATGAAATATGTACCATTATGTAAAATTATATTTTCCAATAAAATTCTAAAAAACTTGAAAATTATTGAAAAATTACGAAAAATCCTTATGAGTTGTATAAATTTCCATACAATAGCAAGTATCTATCAGTTTGTATTAATGTTTGAAAGTTAAAAAATTCTAAACAACTAAAACAAAAAAAAAAAAATTTTCTGAAGATGGTGAAAAATTCTACAAAATTTGACAGATTTCTAGAATACAGTAAAATATCAGAATATATGTTTCAAAAATTTTGTATGTTCTACAAATTTTCATCATATATTATATACCTGTGGCTTCCCGCCATAATCGAGAAAGTCACTTGTGCCATAAGGCTCAGTTTACATGATATTCTGATAAAATTTTGAATGTTGTGGCATGTGTGACTTTCTCGATTATGGCGGCAAGCCACAAATATAATGATAATGTTTCTTTCATTTTTCAATAAAGTTCTGAAGAACTTGATAAATGTTTGAAAATTATAAATTATTCTAATTGGCTGTACTAATATTCATACATTTTGAAAGTTATAAATAGTTTGTACTATATGTTTGAAACTTATAAAAGTTTGAAACAAAAAAAACATGGGAAATTACACAAATTTGTACTAATTCTTCAAAATTTAGAAAATCAGAAGTGTTAAGGAAAATTAATATATCAGTAATAAACCAAAAGAAAATAGATTTTCAGATACTATATACTTCCTTTGATTGTGCAATTTTTCAAAAAATCACAAAAGAAAAAACATTTTAAAATTACATGAGCTATCTACTAGTTTTGTTCTTCAACATAAAAATAAAACTTGATATTTGTATACTGGGTTTTCTTTATCAATTGGTTTTTAATCAAACTTTAAACTTTTTGTCCATCTCCCAGTCAATATTTTATTTCTTGTCACATTATAAATAAATAACAAGATGAAATGTATTTTTTATAGAATTCTTGTTTGCAAATAATTTTATATTGACTTCATATTATAATTTTCAGTTCTTGAAAGAGACTGAATCGTTGGAAACAATGTAACAAGAAATAAAATATCGAGAGTGGAATCGGCAAAAATTTTACTTCATCTTGACATTTTTATTTGTAATATTGTTATTTTTCTTGTTCCAGGAACTGGGTACAAGTAACTATGACACAGATAGCGCAAAATGCCATGTTGGGGATATTCCCCAGAACTTGAAAAAAATTCATTCCAAGCTGAAGAACATGTTCCCATCTGAAGATTCACATTCCATACAACAATTGTTAATGTTTCCTCCTTTTGATACCAGCATGCTCGATGAAGCTGCACTTATTGAAGCTTTTGTTGAAGAAATTCTAAACCTTAATGGTGACGGCAAAAAATCAGATTATGAGACTTATTTGCCAATTATGTGCACATCAGGTGTACCCAAGAATATAGAGGACAGGTGCAAATACCTGGAAAATATTCTTCCTGATGCTGACCCAATGTACTTGTACCAAATCGCAGCTGAATGCGACAGTCTTCAAGCACTTAACAGATTCGTCGAGGAAAACATAGATTATCATTTGTACCCAACAAGAACCGAAGGGAAAGAAAGAGCCATTTTTACCAAAGATAAAAAACACTACATTTGGGATTTTGATGTTAAAGAATTTTGCAAAATTTTTCCGAATCCTTTCGGTTATTTCGAGGATCTAGAAAGAAGTGGAATTTTTCATGAGCAGCTTTTGAACTTTTTGAAGTACTCATTTCATGCATTGGAGGTAGTTCATTATAATCACTGCTAATAATTTTTTTTAGTAAAATAACATCAAATAGATTGATGATATTCAGTATGAGCAAATGAAAAAAATGAGTATTTCCATAAATAATAATAATATTCTTCATTTTATTTATTTTGTAGGAAAATATTATACGGGACGTTTATGAAGACTGCAAGTACAATTTGACGTTGACTGTCAAAAATTTGGAGGCAATGGTTCGTGATGATGAATTTGGAAAAGTCGTGGCAATCGAGTGGCTCATTTTTCAAGATTATTACTCACAAGAGGAAACTGAATTGTCCATTTTGCAAGAAGTGGCATTTTTGAAAAATAAGCAACATATTCGAGACTACCTCAAGAAGATTGAACACGAACAAGATGTGGAATACCAAGAGTGTCAAGTAATTGATTTTTTGAGTTCCTTTATCATTGGTCTTGTCAATGATTCATAAGTTGAGGGAAATTAAAACCTGCAAAATTCATGCAATGTTTGTACAAATAAATAGTCAAAATTTGTCTTCGAACAATTCATTGAATCATGGAGCTGAAGTTTGTCATCATTATTTTGTTTGAAAAAAAAAAAATTGAACGTTGTTACATGAAACAAGAAAAGGGCTTGGAGTAGTAAAAAAAAAAAAAATTCAAAAATTGTGGTAACCGTGGAAACTTTCGAGTCAAATAAATTATGATTTTTTTAGGCACAAGGAATCCTTTTGGAGTGCCCAATCTGCCTTGAAAAAGACCTGGTTCCCTCTAAAACCACCAGTTGCATAATAGGACATGTTACTTGTAAAATTTGTCTCGAAACCGGAGCAAAAAGTAAAATTTCTGAAGGAATTTACAGCATTAAATGCTTTGCAAATTGTGGAAACTCTTTTGAAATCGCTGACTTGAAGGAAGTATTGAAACAAAGTGATTTTGAAATGTTGTTAGAAAAACAACAAGACAGTGAAATATCAGCTGCCGATTTGAAGGGTCTGGAATATTGTGGTTTGTGTAATATTTTTGGTTACATTGTTCCTGAAAATGAGAAGATATTTAAATGCCTGAACCCTGACTGCATGAAGCAAACTTGCCGGTTTGTCAATTTTTTTTGTATTTATGATTTTTTTGTGCATTTTGTTGTCACTGTTTGAATGATTGGAAAACGTCTTTTTATAGAAAAATCGCAAGGAATTTTTTAATTAGTTATTTTTCGTTTGTGGATACATGAATCCCCAAATTTTATTACTAAGAAATGTATATCAAAAAGTAAGATAAACGCAAAGTATTGAAATTATAAGAAATAGGGTGTTAAAATTGAAAACTAGTAATAATATTTGATTGATAAATGTTTTTTTAGTCGTTGTGGATTGCTGAACCACTTACCCGAACCATGCAAAAAAAATAAAGAAGCTGAAAAATGCAGACTCATAATCGAAGAAGAAATGACAGCTGCTCTAGTGCGAGTTTGCTTTGCTTGCAAAAAGTCTTTTTGTAAAGTCGATGGCTGCAACTTTATGACCTGTACGTGCGGAGCAACGATGTGCTACCTGTGTCACAAAAGGTCTCCTATAAAAAGTGAACATTTCAAAGATACAAATAGAAGATATGGTTCTTCTTCCATGGACACCAGGTAAATTTGCAGCATTTACTTGACCGATTTCAAATATCACTTTTTTGCTACTTTAACACCAATGTCATGGAATAAATAAAATTTTGAGAGTGTGTATTAATGTTTAAATCAAATTTCAAAAATTTATTACTTTTTTGATTCTGATATCCAGAAAAAAAAACTCTGGCAGTGAGCTCGCATAGAAGAACTGAAGCAAATTTGATGTCAAGATAATTAAATAATAGAGGCTTGCATTGCGTAAAAATTGAAATTTGTTATTCTTTTTCAATTATTGAATATTTATCAGTAGATACAAAATTACAAAGGGAACTCAACAATAACATTCCTGGCTTTAGAATAATTTTTTCTAAACATAATTCTAATTATTTGTTTTGCTAGGATAACGTAGGAAAATAAAAATTTGAAAAATTGCGTTTGACTATGTAAGAAAATATTAGAATCCACGAAAATGATAAAAATCCAAAAAAATTTGAAACCTGGAGGTTCAAATTCTATAAATCTACATAGAAATCCAAAAAATTCCAGAAAATCTTTCAAATGATACAAATACTAAAGAAATACATAAAATTTTTAAAAATCTATGCAGTACTATTTTTTGAAAAATCTCAACAAATATCAAAGGTTTTTTAAAACTTTGACTTCCAGAGCATCGAATTCTAAAAAACGTAGGTATGCATGTAGCGATCTACATTAATACTAGAAATATATAAAAATACTGAAAATCCATCAAAATTTGAATTCTAAAGCATCAAATCCTTCAAATCTTAAAAGTCACAAGAGGTATATAAAAATGGTAGAAAATGCTTTAAAATTTTATGAATACTTAAAAAAATTGTGAGATACAAGAAATTTTTTATTACTCAAGAACTATGTAGATATGATTTTATCGAAAATTGATAAAACTTTGAATCATATAGAAGATAAATTTATAGAAATAAATATAGAAATTCATAAAAATACTAAAAAAATATATAATTATATGAATAATAAAAAAAAACGCAACAGCAAGTTCTGAAGATCTGTATAAAGTTTTTTTTTTTTTTTTTTAATTTTAACTACTCAAATTTGTTGAAACTTTCAATACTATAGCATCAGATTACAGAAATCTGTAGATCGATCGAAAAACATACTAGATACCAGAAATTTATAAGAATATCAGAAAATAATATGAAATTTCAGCAATAACATAGAACACAAAAATGATATGAAAATTTATGAAATACCTCAAATCCATGTAAATATTATTTTCTCATATAAATTTATAAAAATAATAAAAACTTTGAGAATTTTGATCTTGAAAGCATCAAATTCTAGAAAGCTACTTATAAACCTTTAAAAATATCAGAAAATTCTTCAATTTGTAAAAATATTAAGGAAATATCGAATACCTACACTAAATCAGAAAAAAAATCTAAACCTCAGTAATTTGGAAATCACGAAAATCGAATTTAATCATATCAAATTGGTATAGATATATACACTTAACTTCATACTAGTATAACTTTGAAATCCTGAAAAAAAAAATCCTACTGTAATGACCTGATCGTCAAAGATTACAAATCATGGAATCTCAAGGAAAATTTTATACGTTCTGAAAAGACCCCCCCCCCCCCCCCCCCCAAGGTTTTTTTTGCCTTCACCCCTGAAAATAAATTTCTTTGAAAATCCTCACAAATATTTGAGAATTTTCTGAAAAGCATGTGCAAGAGTGGCAAATTATATGAAGTATTAAATAGAAATAAAAAAAAAATTATGATTTGTTTTGTGGATTAATTGTTATTTCGTTTCAAGATGCCCTTTGTGGACGAATGATTTACAAATGGAAGCCCTGTTCGTTAACAAAGTTGCCAAAGAAACAAAGACAAGATTGCATATCGAGAATCCTGAGGTGGATATTATCGAACTTGATCCTTTGCTCGCAGTTGGTGGTAACGCTACATCCAATTTGGCAAGACAAGAGCTCGTCGAGGTGAAAAGCGTCTTTATGCATATTAAATTTTCTAAAAATTGTTTTCTAAATGTAAATTTAGAAGCACATATCTTTTGAAACATTTCCTATCATTTCAGGAAAAAAATTAAGTCAAAAAAGCTTAAAAATTTTCAATTTCACATATAATAACATATAATATTATGCTACATAATTTTTAAAGTACATTTCGGAATTCCCATTTTGATATTTTATTCTTAAATTAATTATTTTTTAATGCAAATTATCAATTCGTTTGGAAAAAATAGCCAGTTCTTTGTTCAAAATTTTTGTAGAATACTCTTGGAATTTTGTCGATGTAATTGTAAAGTCAGTCATGTTCCAGAACTGGAACTTGATTTTAGTTACGAGCAGTTGCATATTTTCTAAGCACTTTGAAAAAAATTTGTTGAAGGTGAATTATTGCTTTTATAAGAAAAGCTATAAAGCTATTAGAAAGCTAATTTTCCTATGATTTTGGTGTTTTTTCAGGAATTTATGCGCATAAGAAGTGAAGCCATAAAGAAGACCAATATTTAGAGATTCATACATCTCGATATTTGTATAACGTATTTTCTAAACAGTATTATGTAACTACTGCATGCTAACTAATTGCTTTCTAAGAAATGAAAATAAATATTTTTCACTTTCAATGATTTCAATTTTTTCGTGCGTACATATCATGTATTTTCTGAGTGATTTCTGAGTGATTCTGAGTGAAAACTCGTCAAGTTTCTTCTATATATGCAAAGTTTCTTTGAACTTCGATTACTGGATGTTTTGAAATTTTGGAGTCCAAAAGTTTTGTTTCTTATGATTCAAAAATATGGGATCAGATGAGAGTGAAAATTTTTTAACTTCCTGTTAATTTTTCATTTCATAATATCCAGGATTTTGAGTTTCGTTTTTTCGGATTGTAATATTCAAATTTTTTAACTTAGAACACATAATTTGTTGATTAAGTTATGATACTTGAATTTAAGAATCCTTATCGTTTTCTATTTCTAGTAACAAAACTTTGAAATTCTATTAAATTTTGAAATGAAATTCTTTGAATTTTAACTTGAAGGAAACTTTATAAAATTTGAATTTTTTGCTATGGAAGTTTTTAAAGTATTTTTTTGAACAGATAATTTATATTTCTAATATTCAAATCAGCTCCTGAAATAATGTAAAAATATTCTCGAGATTCTCAAAATAGTTTTCTTCAAATTAACAGTGGTTTCAGAAAAATTGAAAAAATGAAGTTTAAACAATGTTTTTTACAATGAAAATATGAAGCAAAAATTTCGTTTTTAATCACAGCATTGCATTTAAAAAGAGGACATTGAAACGATTCTTGAAAGTGTTGAAATATCTGGAAAAAAATAGACAAGAATTGTGTGATATTATATAATTTCCGGCTACAATGGAAAATTTTTTTATTCTATTTTTTCGCTACAATGATTTAAAGAATTGATATAAATAGCAATCGAAGCGTAATGAGTTAAGAACATCCGTTAAAAATGTACGTATTTTCGTAAATGACTATATTTCATAGAGCTACTCATATCACCAAAGTAACTATAGGTAGATACTTCCTCTAAAACGAGATAACTGAAATCCGAAACTTCAAAATATTTATTTTAAAGAATATTATAATCTCGTTTTTTCCCCCCCAAATTCAGTATGTTATTGTTAAATTTAATTATCACCCAATTTGGTTTAAATTTTTTTTTCATATTTTAAATAAATATGTACTTGATAAACGGTCATTCTCTTGATAAGTGTTGAATTTTTTTTTTTATTTCAGAAATCGTCCCACAAAATGAGTATTTGCTTCAAACTCGTAGAGAAACAAAGCTTAATTTTTGCTGTTTTTTTATAAAAGAATTGTATACTTAAAACATTAGTTTCGATTTGTAATTTTTGTATATTGCAAATTTTGAACTGAAATTTGATAAGTATTCGCAATAAATAAGACACATAATTACTGAAGATAAAACTTTATTAACAAAAATACTGCCCAGCAGTTACAAAATACAAGTTTAAAGTTTATAGTGGTGTAATAAACATACTTATATAAAAATCTTATGATTTTTTTTCATACAGAGGAAAAACTGACCATTAAAGACAAAGCTTTACAATGAACTGTGATTTTACAATGATCAACTCGATTGACACTCAAGTACACTCTACTTCTTGGCGACTTTTTTCTTCTCTTCTACTTTGTCTTCCTTCACAGCAGGCTCTGCTGCTTTCAGCGCTGGTTTTCCAGTTTGCTCAATCTTAATGACCTTCTCGTTTTTGTCTCCTGGTTGAGGTTTTCTTGGAGCTGTGATGGTCAGAACTCCATCCGAAGAAAGTTTGGAAGTTACTTGGTCGATGTCGCATTGTGCAGGAATCACGTAACGACGAGTGAATTGACGGGAAATATAGCCATGCTCGTCACGTCTCTCCTCGTGTTTTCCTTCAATTTGGATGCAGTTGTCAGCAACCTGTTGAATAATTGTTATAAATAATAACTTAAAATGTCATTAAAAAGAATATATGGTAAAAGGCAAAAAAATATTAATTAAATTATTAAAATATTAATTAAACAATACACGGAGAGTACGATAAGATTATATTTTTAAGGAGTTGCAAGCATTTCTTTAAATATGTTTAATAGAGAAAAATTGAATACAATTATTAATTATAAAATAGAGGCACTGAAATTACTTAAGATTTCGATCTGTGTTACATTGAAACACAGAATTAGAAAAAGACAGTTCGATCTTATACAAAAAATGTAGAAGTAAAAACAGTTTGATTACAGAACTATCAAAACTATTATCTTTCTAATTTGAAAGATCATTCTGAAAACACTATCACAATGTGAAGACAGAATATTTTCATTGTTCTTTGACTTTGATACCTTTTGATGTTTGACAGTTATCAGTTGTTATCAGACTTCTATTCTTTGCAAACATAGATTACAAAAAAGAAACTGAATTTTGTTTTATCGTCGATGAAGTTCCTTCAAAAGAATCGAATAGAAAATTTAATGTTTTTGATAATAAGTTTTAGATGAACCAAAATCTGAAGTTTGAAAATGTCAAAAAGTTCTGAAACTTCAACTACAGAGAATTTTAAAAACAAAAAATTGGGAAGCCCGAGTATTTTCAATGTTTTTCAGTGATATACCAAAGATAAAATGGAAATATTTAAAAAAGGAGAAAAAACATTTATTTAATATTGTAAAATAATTCGATAAATTAAATTAAAATAGATTACATGTGAATTTGTAACTTTGATTTTATGGTAGATAAATTTATGTAAAAGGATTGAAAATTTGATGATTTTTATTGTAAATTCTGGAACCAAAATCTAAAAGTGTGAAAATTTCAAAAAGTTCTTAACTTTGAATTGTATATAATGATTGGTTTTTTGAAAATATTAGTAGAAAATTCATTCATAAAAAGTCGAAAATACTGGAAATAGAAAATTTCAAAAACAGAAATGAATCAGGATTTCCAAGTATTTTGAATATATTTCTCCGATATGCCAAAAATAAAATTGAAATATGTAAAAAATGCGAAAAACATTCATGTTTTTTAAATATTATTTGTTACACTAAAATCAAATTGATTGAACCAACATTTCAGGAAATCACTTGTTTTCATTGTAGATGAAATTCTTCAAAAATACGAATCGAAAATTGATTTATTTGATGGAAAATTCTGGAACTAAAATCTTAAAGTGTAAGTATTTCAAAATTCTACATTTTGAATCTCAATGACACGCTATTTTTAAATTTAGGGAGAGAAAGAGAAGGAAATTCTGGAAAATTAATCTGAATCCTGAAATATACTAACAAAATATTTCCTGATATACCTATTATGGAAAAATATTTTTTTATTTGTAAGAACATTTATATATATTGAAATTTACATAAATGGAAAAATTGGGGATTTCAAGGGCGTTTGGCAGCTGAAAATAAAAGGTTTTCCAGGATCCATTAACTTACCGTCATCTTAAGTTCTTCCGGGGCGAATTGCTGGACATCGAGTTGGACTTGGAATTTATCCTTATCCTGAGTCACAGTCGAGGACCCGCCCTCGTTTTCGGCTCGCCAAAGGTTGGCCCAAGGACGATAATAACCCCTCAATCTTCTTTCACGGTCATCGAGCAAAGCTTCCAAACGACGAGGCACCAGGAGTTGATCTGGGTGGAAGCCGGTTCCAAAATCCTGATCGAAAATGCTGTGGGGTCGGTCCAAATCCTGCCACCAGGCGCTGAACAAGCTTGGTACGAGAGACATTTTCCACTTATATTTTCGAAAACTTTGAAAAATACCAGAAAAATCAAACACTGTAGCACAGTATATGCGTTTTTATAACGTTTCAATCGCAGACGTTGCTTACGCACGGCACTCAAATTCAAAACTGACTTCGTGTTTCGCGCCGCGCTGGTATTTATACCTCGGCAAGTTTCGAGACGCTTCGGGAACTTCTAGAACTTCTAGAACATTCTATATATATATATATATATTGATGTATATGTATATGCACGAAGAATATCTATATGTAGTACATAACAGTGTGTCCAGATTTAATGCGCTCACTTTCAATACACTCGAACGGTCTTATGCGTGTGAAAAGAGAGAACGTGACGTCACCATGTTCCTCTCACATGCATGAGACCGGTTTGAGTGTATTGAAAGTGAGCGCATTCAATCTGGACACACTGGTGCATACGTATAAATCAGTATAAATGTAAACATAACAAATATGTATGTAGTGTAAATCAATAATGCTCAATTCATACATAGAATATTGAATGACGCATATAATATAGTAAAAAATTTGTTTATCATTCATTTTAAATCAATAGCTGTGATTGCGTTCTGAGTAATGTGCATCGAAGTGTAATGCTTATGAAAAATTCACAAGATTTCATACAGATAAAGATATACTGTATGCTAATAAAGATATAATTAAATAATACAAATATAATGCATTGTAGACATTTCAATCATATTCTGAATCAAATTTATTTGGGAAAACAATTAAACTATCTAATACCTATATTTACTATCGATCGTGATCATTTCTCTGGGGATAAATTAATACACATTGTATAACATAACATGTTTGAAAAAAAAATGAAATACTTGTTTCGCTATTTTTAGCATTATATATAATTTTTTCCTACATGTGCCGTTTTACTATTTTTTTCAAAAAAGTTTCGGAAAAATGTACGGAATGAGCAATTTTTATTTAATTTATTTTATTATTGTCAAATAATACTTTACATCTCATGAGACTATTGATACAAGTATATTTTCTACAATGTTGTTACCAGTTGATGCGTTCAATAAATTTTGTATGGATATCAATTTTGAGTTTCATGACTGTTGATACGTGTAAATTTTTAACTATGTTGTTACCCGTTGATGCATTCTGGAATTTTGTGTAATAGCAAAAAGTGTTAAATAAATCATTTGAAAAATAATCTTGTCGGATATTATTCAGCCTTTGCATGATTTCAGCCACATATTATTTTTTTTTGTTTCTTATTTTCAAATTTTTGGCCAAAAACTCGATCTCCGTTTTTTTGCAGCTATTATTAAAAAACAATATTTTTAATGGGCTTACAAAATTAAGTTTTTTTTAATGAGTTTGTTTTAGGTTGACTAGTAGGGTCGGGGAAAATAAAGGGAGATGGTTTTTTTGTACTTTAGATAGGACGATAGTCCATGTATATTTACATTTTATAGAAAAATATGACTACAATGTAACGTATTGGCAACTTTCATTATTATAAAATGAAAAATTTCCACAAAAACGCAAATGAAGGTCGCAATAATATCATTCAAAGTTGTTGGAAAGTACAAAACGAACTTGAATGAACAGAGCATTTCTAGGTACTTGAATTACAACGCTTATTTCAGGTATTCGTCAAAAGACTTATTTGTACATCTTATTTAACTTGTCCTTAGATTAATAATTGCATTAACATTGCGCTTACAAACAAAAACAAATACTGTTAACTGAGATTTTCAATTTCTTCAAAGATGCAACGATGGTTCTGAAACAAAAAAAAAAAAAAAAAAAAAAAAACAAGGCGTCAGACGTAGGTTTTTTTTCACAATTTTGGATTGTAATATGAGAAGCTAAGTGTTAAAATCCGGACAAGTAATAAACAGATAAACGTGAAAATACATGTTTTGTTTTTGCTAGTCTGGATTTTTATGATATTCAGTTTTTATAGTTCTAGACAAGAGATTTTGAATTGAAAAAAGCAATAAAAAAAGGCGCCATCAAAGTTTCGCAGGCGTAAAAAAATTACAAATACTAAAATATAGCTCACCTCTCAATTTATGGTGAAAAAATAACCCTCGGTCTCTTGAACCTCATACTCCTCCTCTTAGGAACTCTTCCCTCATCATCGCTCTCCTCTGCTTCAGCTGGAGACTTCTTGGAACCTTCACAATAATCTGTATCTTCAAACGACTCGTCCCCCATTGCCGCTGTTGTCTGCCTTCTTTTCAACCCTTTCTTCTTCGGAAGCTTACTTGAGTCATCATTCTCTGCGGAAAAACTTTCATCCACTTCCTCTTCCGCTCTGCTGACAGCCATGGTGGAAATCAACCTCGATCGCTTACTTTTAAACTTTGACACCGACTTTCTGTTTCGAATGATTGGAGAACCAGCGTGGCTCTGGTCGAGTTGTTCTTTCAGCTCTTCGTTTCTTCGCACGGCGTCATCTTCCAAGATTTTAGTTTTATTGTTCCCATCATCTTGAACTTCGGCATTGGAACTACCTGGTTCTCTGGACAAATAAGACCTTTTGTTAGTTGAATCCTCTTCTTCCTTCTTTTCACCAGCGTTCAGATTTTGACCTGATCTTGAGGAACCAGCATTTTTTCGAGTCGCATCCAAGAAATTGGTATCTTCATTTTGTTTTTTCAGGTTAGTTTTTCCATTTTTGCTTTCTTCCGTTTTTATTATTTCGCAAGTTAATTCAGGCATAATTTGAGTTGACTCAAAGTCTTCTTCGTTCTTTTCTTTATTGTTTGATTTTGGGTCTGCTGTTTGAGTCACATTCAAGAAATTGATTTCTTCAGTTTGTTGTATCACGTTAGGTTTGCTATTTTTTTTTTCTTCCGTTTTTCTTATTTCGCAAGCTAATTCAGGCATAATTTGAATTGGCTCAAAGTCTTCTTCGTTCTGTTCGTCATTGTTTAATTTTGGGCCCGCTGTTTGAGTCACATCCAAGAAATTGACTTCTTCATCCTGTTCTTCCATGTTGGGTTTTTCGTTTTCATTTTCCTTGACTTTACCACTAGCATATTTTCCACCATTCTCATTTTTTTCATTGGATTTCCTTTTGTCTCCGTTTTCCTCGGGTTGGAAAGTGGATCTGGCTGTATCGAAAATTCCGTCTTCATCTGTAGTGGAATCATCTTTGTTTTCATTCCCTTGTTCAGCGATGTTTTTGAAAACCCCTTCTTCGTCTGTATCGGAGTCACTGTCATTCTTAGAATCCTTAGAATCATCTTTGTCTTCATTCCCTCGGTCAGCGACTTTTGTGAAAACCCCTTCTTCGTCTGTATCAGAGTCACTGCCGCATTCAGACTTCTCAGCATCCTTACTTGTTTGAGATTGTTTCGGTCCTTCTTCAGTTTCTCGTTTTATCGTTTCAATATTTTTTCCCCTCAAAGTTGAAGGCGCTGCGTCAGAGAATTTTTTATTATACCCACATTCAAAATCATCCTTGAAATCATCTTCGGTAAACTTAAATTCGTATTTTTCTTTCAATGATTTGGGTTGACTTTGGTTTCCGGTTGTTGTGATAGCTTGCATTTTAGGAGTAACCTTGGAATCATCCTTGACATCATCTTCATCCAATTCTAATCCGTCATCTGCATCATCTGTTTTGCGTTCCTTAATTTGGTTTGACTTCATTTTGTCAGCTTTATTCCGATTTGGGGTTCTTACAACTAAATCACGTTTCTCACAACTTGCTTTCTTCCTTTCGTCATCTCCCAAAATTTGAGTTTCCATTTCATTAACTTCTGTTTCCTCGGATTTAGCTTCGTCATGCATCATTTGAGTTGCACAAAACTCGACTTGTATTTTCTTCTCCCTTGTGTCTCTATCCATAATTTGAGTATCCATCTCTTCAATACATTCATTTTTTGGCAAACCCAAATCTGACTCTGCCAGCTCAAATTCTTTTTCCAAAGCTCTTTTCACATCAAAACTTTCCATTGGCTCCATTCTTTGAGTTTCCATATCTTGCAGACTTCTTCTATCTTTTTTCTTCTTGGAAGATTTGTGTTGAGACATAATACTCGGCATTTTGAATTCTGGTGATTTTCCTAAAATTTGAGTTTCTTGGAATTCGCAGTCTCGAATGTAACTTGGCCTTTTTCCAGGGGACGGGGCTGAACTTGTCGTTGGAATTTCTTGAGTCTGCATGAATTCAATGTTTTGAGTTTCTTGGTCTTGTATGCCACTTCTGGAAGAGGGAGATTTGGTATTTCTTGTTGGTATAATTTGTGTGGCCATCGAATCGACATCATTGTCGTCAAGATTCTGGGTTTCGTCATTGTCAAGGGTTGTTCGTCTTCTAGTATGAGATGGATACTCAATTCTGGAGGACATCACTTGAGTTTGTGTCAAATCCATGTTATCTTCACCTGATTCGCTGAAAGCTTGCGTTTCCTCTTCTTCAAGACTGTTTTTGACTTTCGATTTTCCATCACCATCCATGCATTGCGTTTGCACGTCCCCGAAATTATCTTCTTCCTTTTTTTCTCCCACTCGAAAAGGTTTCAGAGGTGTTTGCAAACTGTCCATACTCTGGGTCATCATGTTATCAATTTCTTGATTTGCTTCATCCTGGATACTTTTTCTTGAAGAGGAAGATTCATTACTCGTTGGCATTATTTGTGTGGCCATAAAGTCAATGTCATGTCGATTTTCTTCATTCTTAGGATGGACTCGTTTTGCACTCAGGGATGGATACTCAATTCTGGAGGACATCACTTGAGTTTGTGTCAAATCCATGTTATCTTCACCTGATTCGCTTAAAGCTTGCGTTTCCTCTTCTTCAAGACTGTTTTTGACTTTCGATTTTCCATCACCATCCATGCATTGCGTTTGCACGTCCCCGAAATTATCTTCTTCCTTTTTTTCTCCCACTCGAAAAGGTTTCAGAGGTGTTTGCAAACTGTCCATACTCTGGGTCATCATGTTATCAATTTCTTGATTTGCTTCATCCTGGATACTTTTTCTTGAAGAGGAAGATTCATTACTCGTTGGCATTATTTGTGTGGCCATAAAATCAATGTCATGTCGATTTTCTTCATTCTTAGGATGGACTCGTTTTGCACTCAGGGATGGATACTCAATTCTGGAGGACATCACTTGAGTTTGTGTCAAATCCATGTTATCTTCACCTGATTCGCTTAAAGCTTGCGTTTCCTCTTCTTCAACACTATTTTTGACCATTGATTTTCCATCAACATCCATGCATTGAGTTTGCACGTCCCCGAAATTCCAATCATCTTCGTTTTTTTCCTCCGCTCGAAAACGTTTTGAAGGTGGTTGTAAGTCGTCCATTCTCTGGGTCATTATGCTATCGATTTCTTGATTTTTTCCACTATCTTCTTTCTGCTTTGGCATATTGAAACACTGAGTTTCCATGACTTCCATGCTTTCTTTGTTCTTTGTCTGAGACGAAGTTTCAGGTTTTTTGTTCGAATCATCAAAACACTGGGTTTCGATGTTTTCAAGCTCTGTTACTTTCTTGCTACCAGTAGGCGATTTTTTGTGGCCCAATAAATTGAATAGCTGAGTTTCTAGTTCTTGGAAATTTTCTTCTATCTTCGCGTAGGATGTTTCAGACCCACTGGTATCTTCTTTTTTGCGAGATTCAAAACATTGAGTTTCCATTTCATCAAGGCTTTGTTTTTGTTTGTGACGTGAGAGTTTTTTCTGTTTTGGCACCTTGAAACACTGAATTTCTACGAGTTCCACATTTTCTTGTTTTTTTGCTTCAAACGAACTTTCAGGCTTCGTAACCTCTGTTTTGTCCAAATGTCCGAAATATTGGGTTTCCATGTCTTCAAGCTCATCTTCTTCTTTGCTACTAGTAGGTTGCTTTTGTGTCAAGATATCGACTCTTTGAGCATTTCTTTCTTTCGTCCCAAGGTATGTTTCAGATTTACGCGTATCTTCTGTTCCACGAGGGTCGAAAAATTGGGTTTCCATGTCTTCGACTTTTTCCATCTTATCAGGAGGCATTGGTTTCTGTTCAATCATTTTGAAGCACTGAGTCTCCAGTTCATCAATGTTGTCTTTATTCTTTTTAGGAACCAACATTTTCTTTTGTCTTTCTTTTTCAATCTCATCTTTCCTCTTAGGGTCGAAGAACTGAGTCTCCATGTCATCAATATTATTTTCGTTATTAGAAATTATTTTCTGCGTTCCGCCATTCGAGGATTGAGTTTCCATGTCCTGAACAGCGCTCGTTTTCTTTTCCTCAAGTTTTTGAACACCTGCTCTCCGCAAATTTTTTTCATTTTGTTCACAAACTTGAGTTTCACCTTGATAAAAATTTTCCTCTTGAGAGACATCCAATTGACTTGCCAAGCTTTGAGATTCTTCTGGTCCCGATGGTTGGGCTTTTGAGTCTTTAGTATGTTGAAAATTTTTTCTTGGTTTTTCTTTGTGTGAAACTGATTTTGATGGTACGTTTTTGAAGGGTTGTCGAGGAGGGGGATTGGAGGGTTGACGAAAGCCACTGGTTGACTGGTCATGCGTCTCTGGATCCATCTGAAAACAAGCAAAACATTTTTTTACAAGATCAAATAATAAAAAGGCATATTTTCATTATCTTTTTGTTCCTCATCATTTGTCCCGATTAAAAAAAAAACTCTAGTGAAAATATTTTAATCTCGATTTAACCGGTGTATTCGTAGGATGTTATTTTCCACAGTACTGCAATATGTCGCCTTTTGTTCGAAATGAGACCCATATTATTTTCTTTTTTAAGTTAAAAAAACTTTCGAGGATGTACCACGTTGAGAAAATATTCGAAGACCTCGAGCATGACACTGTCCATATTTTGAGAATATGACAGATATGGAAACTGTCATCATACTCTAAAAGTATGACACAGCGTCATGCTTAAAGTGTTCGAATGTTCTGTCAATGCAGAAATATAGAGAATATTGGTAATATTTAATTTTTTCTGCATCGCAACATATCCTCAAGGATTTGGAAACGAATGCAAAAAATACTTCAAGTATGAATGTTTGAAATAAAACATCAGAGTAACATATTAAAATAAATAAAAAAATAAATTTTTTTACCTCGTTAGGATGAGGAACTCGGTACATTACTGGGTTTGTTTTTTCAATTTTTTTCGAATGAAGCCACTGTCGAATTTTCTCGCTATGCTTGAAAATCAGCTCTACATTTCCCAAAGTTATAATGTCGCCATCCAAAACTTGAAAATGAGTATGAGGTTCCAAGGTCACCTACAATCAGTCATTTCAATCAACCACTAATAATCATCTCTCATTCGTTGCTGTACTATATGTGTATACATACATAATATTACGAAGTTACAGTATGTATGAAAAGTATGTGCTGAAAACATTTCTAAAAATGAAATAATATTTCTATAGAAATTAGGAAACGCTTAGATTTGTATGAAAAATCTACTGCAATTTATCGCTAACAAATTTTCTTTATCGCAACCAAGTTCAGTTAGTTAAGTAACATTAACCAATTGAAAATCTGAAAAGTTTGTTCAACATCAAATAATTTGTTGAATGCCATAAATTTCTGAGCTCAGAAAAATTCATATTATGTACATTATTTACAGAATTTTATCACTTTCAATTTTAACAGTATTTTGTATTAAAAAAATTAGACATATACAATGATCTCAAAATTGTTATAGAAATATCTACAAATTTTTCCTTCATTTTTTTCATTCTGAGAGGGTGACAAATTAATGCATACATTTTGACACTCAAGGTTTACGTTCCAGAGAAAATTTTCACAGAATAATAAAAAAAAATAAAACCATCAGTAATAATAGATTTTTTAAATAAAAAAAATGCTACATAACTGGTATGGTACAAATATTTTGTTTGATTATTCAATAAATTGTAAGCTTTTGAAAATTACTAAAGCTAGTAATAATTAATGAACTCGTTATGAGACCAAAAACATATTGCGATAAAGATAGTAAATACCAAAACAAGAAAAATGGTGCAAAAATGAAATGGTAATATACAATAAAAAATGGCCAAAGAATCATGCATCACTCACGTGATTTATCTTGGTTGCATTTGACGATTTCAAATCTTTGACGAAAACAGTGCCCAATTCGTCTCCTTGAATTTCCGCATGCTTTCTCGAAATAGTCTGGAAAGAAAAAAAATTCCAAAGTAAAACAAGAGTATACCGAGCTTTAGAAATAAAAATTCAATTACTGAACAAATGTGAAATTTCTCAACTTCTTATATTATGTTTTTAATAATTATAACATTGAATTACAATTATCATTATATATTATTATAAGAAAAACAATCAAATTAATTTACATTTGAACTGAATTTGTAATAACTTTTCAAAATTATGATAACTAATCAATTGTTCAGCTTTTTCTAACATTTTCAGGAATTTCAAAATAGTTGACAAAATCCCCAAAAAATCGCTTCATCATCTTCAACAATGTCTGTCGAGTTCCAGTTTTCATACACTTTATTTTTAGATTGTTTTGACCTTAAACAATTCTCATTCTTAGAGGCTGATAAAACTTAAAGTGTACCAGTTTTTACAGTTGCATTCATACAAAAAAATTTCGACACAACAAGCATTCGTGTATTAGTAATTGTTTTCTTTAAAATGTTATACATAGCAAACGCAAACGTCATGTTCTTTATGTCACTGTGAAATTCTAGAAATGTTTTTTTATCTACTTTTGACCAACAATTTATAAATATCAAAAGATTTAGAAAATAAGAAAAAAATCGTCCCAAGAATTTCAATTCATCCGAACATAAAAAAAATGTTTTATACTTTGTCTTATATCTAAATTCCTTTCGAAAATTCCCAAAAAAGCTCGCAACTTTTGGTAAAACCGGATCGGTTTTAATGGAACTTACAATCAATAGATAAAATGGCAATGTCTACTAATTTAAATTTCAAATATCTCATATAATGCAGCGATACAATTTCCAAAATATTTCAAAGTTTTGTATGACACAACAAAAAATGAAAAAGTTCCAAAATTGCATTACACAACTATAAATGTAGACCTCCCCCCCTTCCCCTCTTTAGCATTACATAATTTCTAAATGAGCCCAAACGTTTATTATACGTCATTAAGAACCTGCGATAACAACATTCGATTCACGGCTTGATGAAATTAATTTTTGCTTATTTACATGTAAGATAAGATAGCTCTGAATAAATAAAAGTGCAAGAGACACTTTTGCTAAAATTTTTGCCAACATTACTTTCCCGGCGACACCTCTTGGAGTTGGACGCATCGTTTCGTGTTTTTTTTTTAATTTGTAAAATATGAAAAAGTGCTGTGAATTTTTATGGTTGTTTGTTCTCTTTTTGAGTGTGCAATGTTCTCCACAATCAGCGGGACCTTTAGTGAAAACATTTTTGGGAGGTGTGAGGGGAAGTTACAAAGTTTCGGACCAAGGAAGAAGTTACGAGGCCTACGAAGGCATCCCATATGCTGAGCCACCCTTGGGCAAATTTCGATTTGAGGTCATCATCAATTTTGTGTATAAATAAGACCTTGCAAGTTTAACTGTATTGGTACTTATTTATTTTTAGTTGATTGTTATTCGAATGTTTTAATTTTAAAAAGTTTATTTGCTTTTTCCACTCTTTTTTTGTGAGAGTGGAAAATAATGTTGTTTTTTCACAACTAGAAAAAAAGGTAACTTTTTTGAAAAGTATGTATACCTTCTTTATCCCTTGGAGTGAATTTTCACTCTACATCGAGTCAAAATATTGTCACTCAAACAGGGAGTAGACATTCACCCGAATAGAGTGAAAAGTCAATTTAAAAGAGCGAATCGTCACTCTCAGAAAAGTTGAATTTCACTCTTAGGTTGAGTCAAGTTTCACTCTATGAAGAGTGAAATTTCATTACTTTCGAGTAACTTTTCACTCTAAAAAATGGAAAATCACCCTGAAAAGGGAAATCATCACTCTTGGAAAAGTTAAATTTCAGTACTTTTGAGCAATTTTTCACTCATAAACTTAAACGAGTTTCACTCTGAAAACAGCGAAGTTTCACTATTTTCAAGAAACTTTTCACTCTAAAAAAGTGAAGCATCACTCTTGAATAGCGAGTCATCACTCTTAGACGAGTTAAATCTTACCCTTGGATTAAGTCGAGTTTCACTCTAAAAAGAGTAAAGTTTTACTATTCTCAAGTAAAACAAAAAATGAAACATCACTCTTAGACGAGTTGCATTTCACTCTCGAATTAAGCCGAGTTTCACTCTAAAAAGAGTGAAATTTTCAAGTAACTCTTCGCTCTAAAAGATTGAATCATCACTCTTAGAAAAGTTGAATTTGACTCTTACTATTAGATTTAGTCGGGCTCCACTCTAGGATCAGTGAAATTTCACTATTTTCAAGTAACTTTTCACTCTAAAAAAGGGGAAAGTCGCCCTCAACAGTTTGATCATCACTCTTAGACAAGTTGAATTTCACTTTCGGAATTTATCGAATTTCACTCTAGAAGAATGAAATTTCAGTAATTCGAGTAATTTTTAACTCTAAAAGAGTGAATCGTAACTCTTAGGAGAGTTGAATTTCACTCGTTTTGTTAGATTTAGTCAAGTTCCACTCTAAGAAGAATGGAATTGCACCATCTTCAAGTAACTTTTCACTTTTAAAAATGGAAAAATTATCCAAAAAAGGTTAAACATCACTCTTAAAAAAGCTAAATTTTACTCTTGGATTTAGTCAAGTTGCACACTAGGAAGAGTGAAACTTCAGTACTTCCGAGTAATTTTTCACTCTTGAAGAAGAGTGAAGTTCCACTATTTTCAAGTAACATTTCACTGTAAAAAAGTGAAATATCACTCCAAATGAGTAAATCATCACTCGTATAACAGTTGAATTTCTCTCTTAGATTAAGTCGAGTTTGACGGTAGGAAGAGTTAAATTTCAATACTTTTAAGTAACTTTTCACATTTAAAAAGGTGTGAAATCACTTTAAAAGAATGAACCATCACTCTCAGAGAAGTTGAACTCGACTCTTAGATTTAGTCGGGTTCCTCTCTAAAAAATGACTCTAGTTTCACTTTTTTCGAGTGACTTTTCACTCTAAAAAAGTGAAAAATCTCTCCAAGTTTGAGAGGCAGTATTCTGATTTGATGGAGAGTGAAAATTCACTCTTAGGAATTAAGACGACTCGCAAGACCTTCTCTTTTCGTCCTTCTTTCTTTCAATTGAATCCCGTTCTAGGCGTCTTTCTCGCACTACAGTAGGTTGCGAGTCGTCTTAAGAGTTATGAAATTATTATTATCCACCTTGCACGCGTTTTGTTATTGGCGAATTTTTATTTTTAAGCGATTTCAAATAGCAGCTTTGACGCCAAAAACAGTTCGAAGAATTTTCAGCCTTCTAAAGATTCATGTATTTCAACAGGAAATTTATTATTTATTAACAGATTATAGCAATTAAAAAAAATTAATTTATCAAGGATTTTTCTAATGTAGGGATCGGTTTTTCGACAAAAACAAGACTTACTAACTAAAGACTTAATAATTGAGTTGGATGAAAATTTGACGACTTGTAGCTAAAAGACCTTATCACATTTTTGACAAATTTCGAATACAGCTTTTCGAGGTTTTTTCAATTTCCAATTTAGATTATCAGAAAAAATATCAGCGTTCAAAATTCCATGTTAGAACTCTTACATTTTTATACAATATTTTATCACTCAACATTTTTTTTGAACAACTCTATAAAAAAATCGACGAGACTTGTAAAATTTGTTATTCTATCAAGTTTGTGACATAATATACATGTAAACATTAGTAGAATTTTGCAACAGAAAAAATTTTAAAAAGTCAAATTCACAAACTTTTTTGCTGAAGTCACGGAGTTTTTCATAAAAATCCATTAACTATAATATTATTCTCGCATGTTTTTACGAATATTATAAAAAAATTACAAAAATTGCACCACTCCTTTCAAATGAAAAACTTAAATTTTCTTTCTGCCGAAAAAATGTTGATTAAAATTACGTCGTTAAATTAATATTGCAAATATCTTGAGGTTCAAAAGTTTTTTGAAATTACATTAAGTCAACATAAGTCTCAGGGTAGAGAAGATAACTGTTTGAATTTCATAAACTATAATAAAGAACATTCGAAAATCACAAATTCTAAAATTCTAAACTGAAACTTGAATTTTTTCTACACTCTTGAATGTTGAAAAAAAAAAAATAATTAGCCTGATCATTTTACTGTCATTTAATGTCAATTCAAAAAACTCATATCTGCAAGCAAGACGTCGACTCTTTTCAGTTAATCAGTGAAGACTATTATTATCAACTTTAATAATACAAATTTTGTAAATAAATACAAATAGTCTACAATGCAATAATTGTTATTAGCCACCCCAAGCAACTAGAGCCTGGAGAACGGAATGGCCCGCGACGGAAATAAGAAACAAGTGCCTTCAGTACCTGCACACACCTCACTATAATCACACAAGTTTGGTAGATAGGATCATTGGCAACGAAGACTGTTTGTATTAAAATTTTGCTCACGCTTTTTTCAAACTAAGACAAACTTTATCAACTTAATGAAACTAAACGTTATTCAAATAATACCTTTTCATACACAATTTTCTTTTATACAATCCTCGAAACCAAGTTGTAAACTTTGCAGGAAAAAAAATGTGCCTTCTCGTCCATCAACATGTATTTTTTTGTTTCATCCCCTCAAATTGACTGTGAGATTTTTCTTGTATAATTACATATCTGAAAAATCGTTGTTCTACATATTTCCTGACAATAACAAAAATTTGAAGAACTATCCAAAATCATTATTTTCCTAAAAAGTCATCATTTTAGACAATTTGGTATCGAAGATCACCATATAAAAGAAAATTTAAATTGATACACAAGCTTCACCAAAATTTGAATATCCTTTCATTTACTAATGAAATATACCGTACCCATTGCACAACATAAATTGTCTATTTTAGGTTTGTACTTGAACATTTACGTGCCAATGAAAGATCGTGACAAATTAGTGCCCGTAATTTTTTGGATTCACGGAGGATGTTTTCAATTCGGTGGAGCCACTCCGAACACAGCCAAATATGTGGTTGATAAAAACGTTATACTTGTTACTATCAATTATCGCTTAGGACCATTAGGTGTGTTGAACAAAATTTGTGTAAAACAATCATCTGAAAGGCTATGCTGCCCCTATATCAACTACAATATAAATCAAATTACACATTGATCTTTACATTTTGTTCAGAAATGTGCAAAATTTTGTGAGCAACTTATTCTTTGTCATTCAAAAATTGATATGAACGAATTGGAGTGTTGGTAAAAAAATAAATTATCATAAATGGAAAAGAATCATGAAAAATTTGCAGGATTTTTGAGTACCGAGGACCAAGTGGTTCCTGGTAACATGGGATTAAAGGATCAAAGTCAGGCTCTGCGTTGGGTATCGGAAAACATCAAATCTTTCGGAGGAGATCCAAACAGAATAATTTTGGCTGGTAGCAGCGCTGGTGGGGCCAGCGTGCATTACCATTACATGTCGCCAGCAAGTGCTGGTCTTTTCAAAGGTCACTATTTTTCAACATTCACTAATACAATTGAGGAAAAATGTTTGTGCGATTCCCAGTCAATTTATTTTAGTTACAACACATAACCATTTTTGTGAGATCCTTTTCAATGTCATGTTATGGTGTTATCAGTCAATATAAAATGAAAACTGTAAACAATATTAAATGGGATCATATTAAAACATTAGGTAGTAAATAGGAAATTCTATGTTAAACTGCGATAAGTTCCACTTCTTACTGAGACATGGAAAAAATCTATAAAGAGATGGAAAAAGAAAAACAAAATTTTCATTAAAATATCATGCAGTTTTAACACGTTTAATGGAGTACTGTTAACTAGTGACTTGTAAAATTAGAATAATATGTCAGAGTTATTCATTCATTTTGTAGCCTTGAAAAGAGCCACACAATGATGGTCAAAACGTTAGAACTAAAATTAATTGACCTAGAATCGAATAAAAAATTTCGTATTTCACAACTTCAGTAAATAAAAAAATATTTCTACAATTCACCAATGATTCTCCTAGAAGACTTTAGAATCTAGATGAATACTCAATAACTTGATACCAAATTTAGGAGGAATTTCTCATAGTGGAACAGCTTTGGATGCATGGACTCAAACTGAAAAATCAGCAGAGAAAGCTCAAAAATTGGGCTCGATTTTGGAATGCCCAAAAGGCAACAGCACAGAATTAATAAATTGTTTGAAAAATCGCCCAGCTTGGGACATTGTTGCTGCTACAAAACAATTTATGGTGATTAATCTTTGCTAATTTTTTCTCAATTCCTGCTAAATTATACTCAGTTTACTCGCCCCCCCCCCCCCCCTCCACTCTACTTGTAAACAAATATAATCAATTTAATTTGTATCAACAATAAAAAGTTTTTATAAATATCTAACTCAACTTCCCAAATTTTTTTGCAATATGAAAATGATCAAAATCATCTGTGTCTTGTGAATCTAAGAATAACAGTTACTTAAATTTATTTGAAAATTTTTCTTGAGGTTTGAAAAAATGTTATTCCACTATGAAAACCCTAATAAAACCTACGTATTTTGGTTCGAAATACTGGACTTAGTCGTTGAATAACTTTTTTTCGAGATCGAAAAAAATTTGAAAAAATTGTGTCAAGTTTAGTTGAACAAATCTTCGAGATTTTATGCATTCCTGAAACTATTCCATTCTATAATAGTAACACTTTGGGACAGATATAACAATTATGAGATACTCTAGTAAATTCATGAGAATGTTTAAAAATAATACAAATATTGAATTTCATAGAGTTATATGAAGGTTGGAAGGAGCATGAAAGAAAAGTATCAAATTTGGGTAATATATGAAGAAAACTATAATAATAATAATAATAATAATAATAATAATAATAATAATAATAACAATAACAATAATAATAAATCTTTTGAAATTGTGTGAATACTAAAAAATACGAATAAAACTAAAGATCTTTGAAATACTATAAATCTATGAAGATACTTTTTTTGGGGAAATCTCTTAAAATACTGAAAATCTATCGAACTTTAAATTATAAAGCAATGAATTTTAGGAATCTATACAGAAATGCATAAAAATACTAGAAGCATGAAAAAATAAAAAAAAATCCAACGAACGTTATTGAGTATTTAAAAATAATGAAAAAAAAAAAATTAAAAATACCTCAAATCAATGCAGTATGATTTTCTTAAAAATTCATATAATTACTACGAACTCATACAACTTTAAATCCTAAGCCATCGAGTTCTAAAAATCTATGTAGGAATTTATAAAAATAACAGAATCCTACAAATTATATAAATGAATAAATATTAGAAAAATTATAATCCTTTAGTAATACTAGAAAATTTTTAAGATACTTTTTTCTGAAAAGTTTATTAAAACACAAAAAATATATAGTTGAAAAACTTGATACCCTGCACAATTTTAGGAATTAAAAAAAAATTGAAATACTTGAACTTTTAGCAATGCATAAAACATATAAATCTGTAAAATAATATGAGATATATCTCAAAATGGTATAGATGCTGAAAAGTTAAATAATGAGAAATATGAAAAAAAAACAAAATATTTTGGTTTCATAAGAAAAGCGATGTATTGGAAAAATCTAAAAACTTGAGCATTGCAAGTTGGTTTCTGAGATGTTTTAATGTCAGAATAAATATTTATTTTTACATTACATATGTATTATAACTGATTCTTTTGAAATTTGAGTTTAATACTCTATGAAGAATTTCAATAAAACGTTCTTGCGTTTCATACAATGTATTTAACAAGATTGTCAATAGTAATTATTTTTCAAACCAATTGTTTCTCATTATTTTTCCAGCCATGGCTTTACAACCCTTACACTCCTTTTGGCCCAGTCATAGAAAAAACCCAAGAACATGGCTATTTTATAAACAAATCACCGATCGATATCATTACAAATAATGAAATTTACAACGTTTCTTGGATAACTGGTGTAACAAAAGACGAAGGACTTTATCCTGCGGCTGGTAAAGTTTCACAAACGAATTTTCCAGATTTGACTGCTTAATTTATCGAACATCATTTTTAAGACATCCCATTTTTTCTCAAAAATGTCTTCGCATAATTTTCAAACAATTCACGAAGACTCCAAATATTTATCAATTAGTTAAGAATCTTTTAATTCTTTCGATAATCTTAGAAAAATTGCTTTAAGAACTTATCATTCAACAGACTCAATTTTTCTTATTCTGAAGTAGAAAAATTATGTGACTTTTCATTATTAATAGCTCAAAATATGAAAAAATTTCCACATACATTTTGATTTCACCAGGATTATAAGTAAATAAAAACTGTAACATTACGACAGATTTCATAAACGACAAGAGATTAATGAGTGACTTGGCTATGGATTGGGAAAATTTGGCCCCAGCTTTGCTGGACTACCAGTACACAGCATCACCAGAAAAACACGCGGAAATAGCACGCAAAATAAGAAAGCATTATTTCAAAGAGGACAAAATCAACGTGACCAAAATAGATATAATGACGAAATTAATTGGAGACAGATTGTTCAAAGCGGATGGACAAAAGGCCGCTATGTTACACGCTAAACACAGCAAAAGTCCAGTATGGTTTTTCACATATTCCTACAGAGGCAACAAGTCATTAAGTGATTTTTTCTCCGGAACCACGAAAGATTTTGGTAGGTCTACATGAAATACTTTCTTACAGATAAAACTATGAATACTAAGTTTGATCATTATTTTTAAATTATTTTATTACCCCCCCCCCCCTCTTCCTCAGAACTCTGGGGTAGAGAGGAGGGGGGGGGGGTTAAGTTTACATCATATGATGTAATATATTCCATTAAAATGAAAGGCCAATAATTTTCAACAGATTTTGTGGAGTTATTGTCTAGACATCAAATTGGAGCAAAAAAAATTAAAATATGAATAAAAATGAATTTTGAATAAAGAAATGTCAAACATTATATCTTTGCATTGGGATTGTGTCAACAGGTGTGAGTCATGCCGACGAAACTCGAATGATTATCGATAGTAGTGACATTGGCGACTACTCAACACCCAGAGATGCAGCTGTGAGGAGTGAGATAATTGATATTTGGGTGTCTTTTGCCAATAATGGGTAAATTAAAATGTTCTTCAAGTTTGATTTTATTCATCATTGTTGCAGAAATATGAATTGAAATTAATACTTTTATCACAATTTAAACACTAAAATAATTTGACAATCTAAATTAAGTGGGTGGTCAATTACTTAGAATTTATGGCCAATGCACAAAACAAGTTTTTACAATGATTAAAATCCAGAAAAAGTCACATAAAGTTGAAACTAGAACAGAAATAGCTATTATTGAAAGAATGTCAAAATTACTGATGGAATCCATTAATTTTGTTGTTTTCCATCATTTTAATTGTTGACAGAAACTAGTTTAATATAATATAATTAAATTAGAAATAAAGAAGGTTGAAATGAATTTCAAGTTCAATAACTACTTATGTACTTTCAGCGTACCAAAATCAAGCAGTCTTTGGCCAAGTTTGAACGAAACCGAAGACAATCTCAATTATTTAAATATTTTTGGACCAAATCAATCAAAAATGGAGTCAAGTGCTGATTTTGGTGAGGCAAGCTTTTGGTCAAGTTTGAAACTGAACGAAAACAATGTACAAGTTAATGCTAAAAACTCTCCCAAAAACAAGAAAAATGCTGCTGTTAAATTGGTTTCTCCAACTGCATTAAACTTCATATTACTCATAATGAGCATATACCTCATTTTATAAGCTTCTTTAAAACATTAAAAAATAGTCATAGAATAATAAAAATGTAACACTTACGTTCAAAATGCATATACATCAACAGAAGCAAATGAATAGAAATAAAAATAAATATACATGAGCAAATGGAAGAAAATATCTGTATAATATTTAATAAAATCTGTACGTTTTTAATAAAAACCTAGATTATTATTTCAATTGAATATTTACTAATACCATGTTTTTTTTTCTTTAGTAATTCAATTCAAAAAAACTTGATAAATGTTATTCCATATTTTATATGGGTAAGTTATTGTATAACGGATTATTCCACTATATTTATTGCATTTTTGCCATTCAAATGTCTTAGAAAAAATCCAGTTGTATCAATTCAAATGTACACATTGAAGTTTATGGATAGCTTTTTGTAATAATTTATTAGTCTTAAACAATGGCAAGAATTTAAACATTTCAAAAATAGCAGAAAGTGTGTTTTTTTGAAAATAAAAATACAAAAAGGTTTTTCACGATCGTCTAAATTATCATTATGAATCAGTTGAAGGAAATTTTTTCGCATTACTGATATCTACGTTTGCGCAAACAATGTAATTCTTTGAACTAAGTCATTCGTGATTATTTAAATGAAAGGCATAAAAAGGTCAGATGTGAAAAATAAAGAATCGAAACTGTATGCTTATTTCGCGAATTGGAAATCAAAGTGTGCTCAGATGAAAAAAATAATGTTATCTATGTTCAAACAAAACCTCGTAAATCTGTGCGTAATGAGATTATGTAAATGTCAGTTTTTAGTCATGCTCAAATTTACTTTTCATACATGATGTTTTCAGCTCTACGGATTTCTTGATTTACAATATTTGATATTTTTCTCAATTTCTTCATTACTATTAAGATTTTGATATTTTTTGTATATATTGCCTAAAAGTTATCAATTTCATCTACTTAAATGAAAATCAGAAAAAATTTTGAGCCAATTATTTTCCATTCATTCAAAATTTTTCTGAAGTGTCAAATGCGCTGAAAAAAATTCCAACTTTGTTGGTCCAAAGATTTATGTACCAACCGGAAATTTTTCCTTAAAAAACAAAATGTGAAGATTGTAGTCCTTTTATATGAAAATGCAAATTCTTATTACCCTTATCGCAAAAATGCTGAAAAGTTTATTTTCGAGAATCACAAAAAAAAAAAAGAAAAAAATGCACTCAATCCAATTTTTTCAAGATTTTTGATCATTTTTACCTGTTGATTGACGCTTATATCGCAGTTCAAATCTCGTCCAATCGTATTGATTCCTTTGTACACTTGGTACATGATGTTCCGATTTCTGACAGCAAGCGTGCCAATCTGTGGTAAAATTTATTTTGAAATCAATTGAAAGTTACAAAAGTATCTAAATAAACAAAATAAAATAAAAATTCAAGATTTCTGTGATAAAATTTTCATTTTATTTTTTTTTACATAAGGGTGCACCTAGCTTTTTATCTTTAAAAAAGTTTTTATAAATATTGCAATTTAGAGGGAGGGAGAGGGGGGGGGGGTCAAAAATAAAAAGTTATAATATACATTTATGGTGTATAAATATTTATGGGACAAATACTTCATCACAAATGATATACATAAATTTATTCATTTCATATCCATTCATGCAAAAATTAATGTACATTTATAGTTCTCTAATATTGAATAGAATATATATTTATCAAAAATAAATATTACATGAATTAATGGGAGTTCCTTAATGTACTTCAATGTCTGACTTTATGGTCAAGATCATTGAAATTTCTCCTGATTTTTCCAATATTTTTTTTATTTAAGTTAAATTTTGGTTTAAAAATTTTTAAATTGAAAAATTCTTAAGGTGAGAGTGATATTCAAACGTTGAAAAAATAAAGTTTTTAGAAAAAATTCATAGAAAAATCAATGGCTATTTTTTTAGGTAATCATAGAAACCTGTTAATTACTCATTACAATATTTAGTGAATCAATTTGTAACTTCCAATTTAAAAGAATGGAACGTTTTCAAATTAAACTCTTATTGGAAAAAAATTTTGACTTGGGTGAAATTACTTTTCAATGTTTCTTTGAGTTGTGAATAATTTGAGTGAAAATTTCGATAGCAGGATAATTTTTTCAAAAATAGTAGAACAGCTTATGCTATCACTAATTTTTTAAAATACTTATTCAGTCAAGTTCATTTTTTTTGTTTTTTGAACATCCTCAGTGTATTTTGATTTTATTTCTTTTTCAAATTAAGTAAAAATGGTAAGTTAAGAATTAGAAAATTGCATTAAAGAGAATACACTTTTTTTCTTTAAATCTTTATTTTGTACTTTGAAACTTGTAATTTCTCAAAATGAATTTAAAATTATAGATAACATTTGTTGAAGATTCAAATTTTTGTTATTATTATAAAATACACTACTCTTATTTTAAAAAATTCAAACATGTTTTTTACTTGCTTCTTTTTTTTTCAAGTTAAAAAACTTATAATTTTATCTCAATCAGAGTTCTGTAAAAATGAAATTACAAATTCTGTAAAATACGTATAAAATGTATGTAAAATGAATTATCGAATAAATATGGAAGAACAGTCATTTTACAAAAACTCACAAAAATCATTACCTAAGTTAAATTGTTGCAAATTCAAATATAAGTTTACATCATTTATAACACACAAATTTAAAAAATGGAACTCTTTACAGTTACATTCCTGTTGCGAAAAATTCTTTTCTTTTCGCCAAGGATGAAATTATTTTTAAAAGTGTCTTAGAATAAGGAACAATTTGAGAGGAAATTCTAATACTATGATAATTTTTGCGGGAATAAGATTTTTCATTCAATAACTGAAGTTTTAAAATATTATTCACGTCAAGTTCAATTGTTTTCAAAAAATATCTGCAATGTATTTTTATTTCTTTCCTTCATGAAATTAAAAAAAAACTTAGAAATTGATAAAATAAAAAAATTATGAAAAAAAATTGAAATTTCTCACAATGTTTTTTTCGGACTTTGTTTTTGAAGTCCATACTTTTTCAAAATGAATAAAAATTTTTAATAACATGAATTAAAAATTGAAATTTGTATATTATATTCAATTATAATACTTCTCTCATTTTATTATGCTTTCAGCGATCCTTTTTTTTTACTCTCAAGTTTTAAAAACTTATTATTTCTGACAAATTCTGTGTGTAAAAAGTGAAGAAAATAAATTATTTATAAAAAAATTCAATAACACAGTCAATTTAAGTAAACTTAAGGCCTTAGGCTCACAAAATTTCTAATCCAACTATGATTGTTGAAAATTCAAATCTAAATTTGTATTATATTTGGAATCAAACTTGAATAATAAAATTTTTTAAGTTACACTTCTATTGCAAGAAATTCCTGACTTTTTATCTCAGATGAAATTATTTTTTAGCGTATCTTTGAATAAGGAACGATTTGAGAGAAACATTCAATGCTAGGATAATTTTTTCAAAAATAAAAAATTTTTAAGCAACAGCTAAATTTCTAGAATACTCATGTCAGGTCAATTTTTTTTAGCGAAATATTTGCAACGCATTTCAATTTTTTTATTCATAAAAAATAACATGAAAAATTAGAAAATTGCAAAAAAATATATATATTTTTAGATTTTATTAATTTTAGATAACATTCATTTAAAATTGAAATTTTAGTATGAGGTATATTAAATTCTAATATAATGCTTATTTGTAAAAATAGAAACGGGTTTTTGAATTGTTTTTTTTGCTTTTGCCTACTTTGAAAAACCTATTATTTCACTTAAAAAATAAAAGTAAAATATTTATCCAGATTCTGTGAAAATCATAATAAAAAATTCCATAGTATATTATTAAAGAATTAATATTCAAAACTTAATTTATAATGGGACGAATAAAAGTATTATTATATATATATATTATAGATTCAATAATAATTTGTTGTATATATGTTTTTAAATTATTTCGTGTATATTGATTATATTAAAATAATTATAATATAGTTATTAAAAATCCATCATTTTATATACTCTTTGATTTTTTTTTAAATTTCTTAACACTTTTAATATTTTTAAAACATACCAAAATAAATTATTTTTTTTTAAAATATGAATGAACAGTTTTTTCACGTAAATCTCACAAAAATCATAATCCAACTTAAATTATTAGTGATTCAAATCTAAGTTTACATAATTCGTGACGATTTTTTAAAAATCTTTATCCTAAACGGGAAACAAAAGAAAAATAGCAATTCGACAGAGGGACTCATAAATTTATGTCAATTCGGAAAATTAGAAAAAAATTGTTACCAACCACGATCTTTTCAGTCGCAGGCATTGTATTCTCCATTTTTCAATATTTTAAACAAAATTTCAACACGTTCTTTTTTGTTTACGAATGAAGGAACTGTACATGTTTACGTTTTTTTTTTACAGTTTTTTACTGTTTTTTACTTATCGCTTTCTCTTTTTCACCACCACGCAACGCGTATCTCTTTCTTTTTTCCCGCTACGCACACCGCAAAAGCCGGTAACGAAAAATTGCCAAAAACATGCACATATGCTTATGTAAAATTCCATTTATAAAGGAAATGTCAAAACTTCGTTTGACGTTTTTACTCTTTTATTGTCTTCCATTTATTTTGCTTTTTGCGTTTGATTACTTTTCAAAAAAAACTAACCAAAAAGTGCGTGTAAATTGTGGGGACCAATAAAATTATTTCCCAAAGACGCCATGTTACGAATATGCACCAATCAAGTTTGAATTCAACTTAAAACTAATTTACAATTTATTAAATATTAATCAAGACAATTATGCGTAGAAATAATTTGTACTAAACAAAAATGTAAAGTAGTAATTGAAATTTTGCCAATATTTTAAAATATTCAATATTTAGAACTTTCTTCAACAGTATATTAGGTAACTAGACACACATTTTATACATACATATATAGTTACCTTGTAGTAGACTGAGGCGAAGCCGAGGTCTTCACATGAGTATATATAAAATTTCCGTCATAGTACAAGTTATGTACGATATTTTTTGTACTTCTGGCTGTAAAACGAGTTTGAAGTGGACGAATAAAAAGTTTTCTCTATGCCAGAGGTACAAAAAACATTTTTTTTATTATGAAAAACAAAAGAAAATTATTTTCTAGAGTAAATTTTTATAAAACTTTGAGGCTCATTTACGCTTTTTATAAATAAAAATAAATTATTTCAAATACGATGAAATACAAGTTATCCTCAGGATGTTCCACACATTTTATTAATATACCAATTGATATAGTCTAGAAAATGACAATTTTCAAATACTCACCTAAAACAGTTTTCCACAAAAATTTGCGAGTAAAATTAGTTCATTTCTCACTACCAACTTCATTCCTTTCCAACGTAAGAATTACTTTCACACAGTAAAAAATCTCAGATGAAAATTACTAGCCTCACTTACTTTGCAACTTGAAACATTTATGCTCAGCCTAGCGATTCACGAGAAGCTAACAAGATTTGACGAGAAGCTAGTAAAATTCTCACAGTTTCATCAAAAGTTATATTTAAATCACTGGAAGCTAGAAGTTTTATCAGAAGCTGGTGTAAAATTACTAGACTGGAGCCTAGTGTTGAAAGTTAGTAAAGCTGAGCCTAGGAATTTCACTAGCGGTTAGTAAATTCCAGGGGAAAGCTCAAAATCTCTAGATTGAGCCTAGTGAAATTGCTAGCTTCTCGTAATTTCGCTTATCACACGATGAAAATTACTAGGCTGTCAGCATAGTCAACAGCGTTTTTTACTTTGCAGCGATGCGTGTCATTTCTAGACCTCATACACAACAATGTTTTAGTTTCTCGGATAAATTTATTCAGTCTTGTGTATACAAAGAAGCAGTAAAAACAATATCCCGTTTAATGGCAGTGGAAGCTTGTTCCATTTTTGATTTCAAGACCGGGTTGCCGATAATGACAGCGGCGTTCTTGACGTCCCTCAATGTTTCATTGAGTTGTTGGATGCATCTCACGATTATTCCCTCTTGAACGTCGGTGAAACCCATTATACTCGCGAAAGATTCTTGCCTGGCCCATTTGTGCACAACGTCTACCAATTCGAAACTCAGTTCGTTAGTGTCATTCAGCCGGAACAGCATTTCTTCATTGCAAAGGATTTTGTACTCTGCTTCGACTTGTTTCTGCAGCTACAATTTCACAATTCAAACTCAATTAATGTTCATATTTTCATACATATGAGTTGATATTAAAATGGCGATTTGCTCTTACCAATTTCAATCTGGATTGATCTTCCTCGTCCTCAACGACTTCTGTGTCTTTTCTCCTCTTTTGGAAAACCAGAGCGGACAACATTGCGGCTATTTCTTCTGGTGTCCAATCGGTAAGAATATTTTTCAGCACCAATTCAGTCAAGAGAAGTTCGTGAGTTCCCATTTCTAAAGCGACTCTTCCCTTCAGTGTAACTGGAGACACAGAAGAAGAAAAACATTGAAAAGTTAGATACAAGAACATTACGTAACAAGTAAAGTAGATTATTCAAAGCTTCATCTGATAAAATATTGAAATGAGAACTGATGTAATTCTAAAAACTTGGTTTTGACCTCACCTTTCTCATCCTGATCCAAGTATCCCAAATTTTTCAAAATTTTAACTCTGTTCGTGTACTCGGCGTAATCTTTGAGTGTTTCATCGCTCAGAGTGCGTTTCAAGAAATCCCTTTGTTTCTCCAATTCTTTTTTCTTGAAAATAGACTCGAAAAGTTCTGCAAAGTTTGTGGCTTTGATACTTGGGTGAGAGTCGATTTTCACCTTCAGTTTCATCATTTTTTGGTATTTTTTCAAGAGCTTCGTGGATTCTATTGAGGTGTCGACGAGAGGGCCGAGAATTCCTGGGTCTTTTAAAGCTTCCATTGAAAGCCTCATAAGTTCGCTTATTGCTGCCTGACAGGCAGGTCCTGGAGGCGCATTCCTGGAGAAAACAGTTTTTCCTTATTTTATCATTCGTTTTTTTAAACTTAATTGCATTTAATGATAAGTTATGCAAATTTATCTTAATAAAAAAAATGAAGTAGGTATACTGGCATTAAAAAACTGAAAAATTTCTGCTAATTAATTTAATATTGAGTAATTCAAATTTTATCTCTCGTGAATTTTGAAAGCTGATTTTTTTTAAATCGAATCAACTATAAAATAAGAGTTAAAAAGAAAGGCCAGAAATAAGAGAATAAAAAATAATTATAGCTTTGGTTTCAATTAATGGAAAATATAAATTTTTAAATCAGAAAAATTTGTGATATTGGTATTCTACATGAACTTCATAAAAATGACAGTTAACGATTTATCAAAATTATTATAATATAAACCACAAACTCAACTTCTTTTCTTATAATTTTTCTTCAAGATATTAAATTTTTGAATTACATATTCTTTATAAATTATAGATTACTCTTGTGCGGCCGTCAAGCGCGCCATTGCATTTTTCTTTTTTTTTTTGCCATTCCCTCTGACAGTCAAACCACGACATAAATATCATTTGAAATCCCCGCACTTTTATGTGGTGCGCGCGCATTTTATCTCTACATAACAGCCAACTTCAGGTAGTGATGAACGTTTTTAGAAAGGATAAATAATAGAATATTTTTCATAGGTTTTCTTTTTTTTTGCGATCTTCGAATGATCCGCACATTTTGCAGTAAAGTTTCAATCCACAATTTTCACACGTTAAGGAAGTTCTATATTTTCTAATTGTAAATGTCTATAAGAATGCAGAAAATTCAATTTATTGATGCGAATTTACAATTTATTCTTAAACCAAAAAAAATTACTATTTCGGAAATTCCTCACCCCAAACATATTGTAATTACAAATCTTTTAAAATCCAAAATTTGGATGCTTCATTATTTGAATCTGTACCCATAACTATTTTTTATTCGTTGTTTTTTTCTCAATTTCTTTGACTTTTACTTTGCAATAAATCCGATAACAAAATCTTCATCGCGAATTTATGAGTTAAGCACTAAATAATGATGATATAGGAAGAAGTTTTTTCATTTTTTAACACAACACTACAAAAATGCAGTATATTCGGTTTTTTTAATGCAAATATTTGTAATTTTCAAAACTTCTTATTCAAAATATCAAGATCACATATTTTTCCAATCTCAAAATTTTGCTTTTCATTCAATAAGTGTATTACAATAATTATTTTTGATTTTTGTGTTCCCTATCTTTTCTCAGTTTTATTTTGCAGTAAATTTGATGAAAAAATTGTCACACAGAATTAATCATATCTGTAATTTGAAATGATTTGTTCTTAATCTGACAATAACAGCAAACCAGTTAGCTGTACTATTTTTTTTTTTCAAAATTTCAAGTCTCGCTTTCTTTATTCAAAGATATAAAATTTTTTCATTCTTATGTAAATTTTCAATCTAGAAATTGCAGAACTCGAAATTCTCAGTATTTTGTAATTAAAGATTCAAAAAAATAAAATTATTTTTTTTTTCATAAAAATTTACCATTTATTTAAATTGTTGTAAAAATTTTCCCAAAAATACTGTAATATTTAATACGGTTTGTAGCACATAATTCATTTTTTATTGATGAGTAAAAATTTTTTTTAAGGGTATTTTTCTATTAAATTGTCAGAGCCCAAAATTGTGAAATGAAATCGTTTACAAACAAAAACAGTCCATCAATAACAATCTCCAATATTATGCAGTACTCTGATGATTCTGATGACTGATAATTGCACTACGTTTTTCAACAGACATTAATTATACTTGATAAGAATAATCGATAGATCGATAGATTTTCGATACAAATTTCGATCTGGCATCCAATAGTTTCTATCTAAAAAAAATTATCGATTTCTTGTTCCTTTAACTTTTTTTCTGTAGGGAACCATTAAAACGGCTTACCTAAATGGTAAGCACTTGTCATAGTACACTAGGGAATTAACTTTTTGGGATTTGCCTGACGTTCTAAACGTTAATGAAATAAACGGCAACGAAAAATAATTGAATTTCCGTTTTCACCTAAGATAAAAATGAAAAATAGTAAGAAACGTTAAATAGTATTTGTTAAATATCAACAAATATTTATTACTCTAATTAGGAGAGATCATAGAACAATTTTGTTTGTTTTCATTCATTTTCAAACGTTTGGAACTTCAGAAAAATCTTTTTGGGTTTCAGAGTCAAAAAACATAAGAAATAAATATATCAGACTGAACCACTTACTTGAATCTCGGTATCTGACGGTTATCCCAATCAGAGATGACGCGCCTGACCTCAGCCTTAATGGTGCAATTGGTGATGTCCTTAATGCCCTTGGCCGGCACCAGCAGGACCTCATGCCCCGGCAGGCCCTCCGGCACGAAGATTCCCTCTCCCACCAGGCCCATCATCTCCCACCATTTTTCCATCGTCGCCTCTTCCTTTTCCCCTCCTGCGCTCTTGTCACTCAAAACGAGCACTTTGTAACTTGACTGTTGATAAACCGACAGCACAAGTCCCAATTTTCGAATGTGCCTTTTGTAGGAGACGATCACGACCCTTTCCTCCTTCATGACTTTCAGAACGTTCTTTTTCAGCAACATATCCTGTCGCAGCTCATCCCAGAGTTCCAGATATCTCGTGGCATCTTGGTAGAAATCGGCGAAACTCTCGCTTTCCGGGGAAACGGAAATTTTCGAGATCTCTTTCTCCACCTGTTCGAGCTCAAAAATACACTGCTTGTGGCTTTTTTGGGTACCGGCCTCGCGGAAGGAACGGCGCATCATGTCCTCCACGGAAATGGTCTCCGAGAGCCTGCGCAGGTGAAGGACCATGGAGTAGGTGACCTTGAAACGTGACTGGAGGCTTTGGGGCTTGCCACATGTCATGGCTTGGAGCTCCATGCTCGATGGCACCGAGTACTTGCAAAGTACGATCACTGTGCCGATGGGGTCGTGGCCTCTGCGACCTGCGCGACCCGCCATTTGGATGTACTCAGTGGGGTGCAGCATGCGGAAGCTCGTGCCATCGAACTTTTTCACCGAGTCGAAGACCACTGTGCGAGCAGGCATGTTCACGCCCATCGCGAAGGTCTCAGTTGCGAACAGCAGCTAATCATCAATGATTGTACTTTCAGAATTACTTGATCTTAAGTTCCAGCATTATAAATTCATGATTTCAAACATTGATTTTCAGAATCAAAATCAGAATTTTCAGAATTTGCTAAAAAAATGTATACCATTACAAAAAAAAAAAAGACGAGCCTACCTTGACCAATCCTTGCTGGAAAAGCAACTCGACGATTTCTTTCAAAATCGGCAAAATCCCGCTGTGATGAATGCCAATACCTCTTTTCAACAAGGTCATCATCATCTTGACTTGGGGAAGGTTAGCGTCAGAATCTTTCAACTTCTTAATCGAAGCTTTGAAAAATGTTTCAACTTGAAGTTGTTGTTCAGGTGTGATCAAAAATTTTTCCAACATTTGAGCTGTACTGTCACAGCGATTTCTTGAGAGAGCGAAAATCACAGTTGGTAGTTTATCCTATAGAAAAAGAAACATGTTGATTGGTAAATCAGTTTCAGAATATTTTTTTCATCGTGAAGCTTCCATAAATTTAATACTACTTAGGGAAGTCCCTTTGAAGTCCAAAAAACGTATAGTTCCAGTATAAAATTTAAATGTAAAATTTTTCTTGTATTTAAATAATTTATTATAATAAACCATCTAATTGTAAATTATATCAGAGAGAATATAATTTTCGAGACTTTGAATAAATTTTAGAACTTTCGATTTTCCAAAATGAAATTCTCAAGTTCCAAGCTTCAGAATTTTATGTAGAATTTCAGAATATAAAACCATAAAATCTTATATTCTAGAACTTATTGTAGCATACTTATTATTGCTGATTATAAAAATGCAGAATACATAATTCTATGATAGAAAATTCTAGAATTATAAATTTTACAATGTGAAGTTACATAATTCTAGTACATACCGATAATTAAGAATTTGATTATTTAATACCGTTATAAGTCAAACTATAGAGTATCAATCTCTACTATATAGGATTCAATGACTGATTTTTTTAATATGTGAAATTTACTTCTAGATTTCTTAATTCTAGGAAAACCGTAATTAGTAATTTTATATAGTAGTCTAGTGAGTTCTAGAACATCAAACTATGGAAATTTAAATTAATAAATACGAAATTCTCGTATTCACAGCTAATATTATAAAATTCAAAATTACAAGTTTGCCAATCATAAAATGAAAAAAACTACGGAATAGAGAATTCTGATTTCTGATAGCAGAATCCTAAATTCCTGAGGTTAGAATTGTCGAATTAAAAATCTATCTACAACTATCGATTCTATATTTTTAATTTAAGCTCTAGAATGTATAATTCCAGAATCATAAATTACTCAACGAAATTCCAGGTCTCGAAATCCATCATACAGATTAATAAAAATATGCACGTATTCTGTGATATAAAAATATTTGAATTTTTAAAGTACAAAATCGTAAAATCTTTTATTCTAGAATACATTATTTCAAAGTTATTATTACTGAATAGGAAAATGCAGAATCAATTATGTGGCTTCCAGCCATAACCGAGAAAGTCACACATGCCATAACGTTCAAAATTTTATCAGGATATCATGTAAACTGAGCCTTATGGCACAAGTGACTTTCTCCATTATGGTAGGAAGCCACAGAATTATTCTATGATAGTAAATTCGAGAGTTCCTAATTTTCCAATCAAATTGAGGCATACTAAATTTTAAAATGTGAAGTTCCACGATTCTAGTATCAAGAATTACGAATTTAATTATTTAGTATACTCATTACTTAAACACAAAAGTATCGATTTCTACTGTATAGAATTCAATTATTCTGATTTTTCCAGTATAGAATTCTCACGACAGACAATGTGAAATATGCTTATAGAGTTTTTAATTCTAGAAAACAGCAGTTAATAATTTCATGAAAATAGTCTAGTGAGTACTAGAAAACTGATCCATGAAATTTTAAATTAATCAAATTCTCGTACTGCTAATTAGCATTATAGGATTGAAAATTCTCAACTTGTCAATCGTAGAATAAAAAAAATATATGAAATAAGGAATTCTGATAGCGGAGTTCTTAATTTTTGAATCGAAAATTCATCTACAACTTTCAATTTTATATTAATGTCCTACCCCCCTCCCCCTCCCTCAAAAATGAACACCTGTATATACCTGTGGAGTTTGCTAATTTATGACAGAAGGGGGGGGGGGGGGGTAAAAGTCAATTACATATCAAGAATTATTTTCATTTCTTCACCATTCAGTTTCTCTGGTGAAACAGAAGTCAGTGTATGATGAAAAAACGTCACTTGCAAAAAAAAGCCTGTAATTAACTACAAAAAAAAACGAATAAGGTTATACTTATACAAAACCCATGAATATTCACAGAATAATCACATTTCATTTGTTTGGAACCCCAAAAGTTTCGTCTTCAATAAATAAAATAAAATTATTGATGAAAAAGTTTTGGATATCATTATTTGACATACTTTTATGATTACTGTATTTCTTAAATTGTACATTATCTTTTGACCTCAGAAATTTTCAAGTTGAAAATTTCACGAGAAGTTGTAAATGGTGATGTTTCAAAACAATAAGATACAATTTATGAAACTTTCTAGCCATAAAATTAACTTGTTCTTACCTCTTTCTTGAGGTAATGAAGTAACGTCACATAAGCTGCTCTTTCCGTTTTGGGATTGGGCAATATTCTGCCGTTATATTTTTTCTTGTAAATTTGTTTCTTGTTGTCTTGTTCTTGTTGCGTGGGATTGTTTTTGGCTTTGTTTGCATTGTTCCACCTGGATTTACAAGAATATAAAAGATTTTTTCAACAATATTGTATTGTTTTTTTTTTTTTTTTTTTTATTACACTGTCTCGTTTTGTAAACTTTTTAATATATTTCTAGGTGTTAAAAAGTGTGGGTTATTATATATTATATTTTACTACATTATAGTATCGTACTCTTTGACTCAATTATGAAATCTTAAGATACAATATAATCAAACATGTTAAGGATGTAATAAGTATTTTAAATTTAATTATATAAAATATAAAGATGAAGATTCTTACCCTTGGGTCAAAAAGTTACCCTCGGTACTAATAAATGGGAAACATTGGTCTGGATTCTTAATATCACAACTAGTGTACAGGAAATGCTCGAGGGGAACCGGCCTTTTCGATGTACTGATGACGTACATTTTTCTTTTTTTAATTTGCCCAACCCAATTAGCGAACAGTATGGGATTCGGCACAGTCGCAGACAACATGACTATGTTCACAGTGGGTGGCAGTAAAATAACTATTTCTTCCCATACGTGACCACGCTGTGAACAATTTAATACAAATTGTTAAAACGAATGATGAATGGCTTTAATCACGCTTTTTCATCTTACGCACATCCTCATTATTGATGTAATGAACTTCATCAAAAATAACGTATTCCAAGTCTCTGAGAACTTCTGAAGCACAGTACAACATGGACTGAAGAATTTCTGTGGTCATGATAAGGCAATGAGCTGTCTGGTTGATTTGTATGTCACCGGTTATAAGACCAACGCTATCGAATTTTTCTTTGAATTCGCGAAATTTCTGGTTCGACAGTGCTTTGATGGGTGATGTGTAAATTGCTCTGCGAACATAAAAAATCTTTTATTGTGGAAGAAATACAAATACAATTCATGTCTATCCTTTTTTCAAATTTCACATCAAAGTTTTTTTTTGCAATGATAATGAAGTTTAAACTTTACCTCGTCATATGTTTCTGGCTCATCGAAATAGCATACTCCGCGACCGTCGTTTTTCCGGCAGAAGTATGCGCCGCCACGAAAACATTGCAATTCTCTTCCAACTTCATAATAGCCTGTTTTTGGAAATTATCCAATTCGTAGCTGAAAGTCATTGCCGGATCAGGCACTTTCAAATGATAGTCTTTTATCGCTGCATTGACGTCGAGTTCCTCCGCCCAATTCATTTTTGCCAAAGGCTGTGACTGAGAAATTTTCAGCACTGGAATTTCCACTTTTTGTTCAGAAATTTCAAAAATCTTTTCATCGATTTCCACAGTCTCGGTTTTTTTTTCTGCATAATTTTTTTCGTTATCTGCATTTTGTTTCACGTCCTTTGAAGAAATGTCCAATAATTCGCTCTCCTTGAGTATTATTGACATGAGATTAACAGTGCTGGAAGTTGACTTTTCAGGTTTTTCAGAAGATTCTTCTGGGGTATCTTGGGTTTTGGTCCGCACTGTTTTGTTGTCGCTTTGGAAGTCGATTCCAGATTTGAGGCCTTTGGCAAGAGTTCGGAGATTGTTTTCAAAGTCGATGTCTATCGAGGCTGGGATTTCGGGCTTTTTGGGTTCGTCGAAACCACCAGGGAAAAATAGAATGTTGCTCGTGTTCCCTAGAATATTCGAAAATTCCTCTTATTTTCACTATGGAGTGTGTTGCAGCCCAAAATTTGATGTACTTTTTTTTCCTTACATTTTATATGCATTAAAAAAAAGTGTAGTAACATGCTTTCAAGTGTTTCATAAAATAGTTGAACTTGCGAGTAATAATTTTCATGTGTATTAACCTCGCACTCCATCGCTAGGAGGACCAGGTGCTCGACTCATGGACATTGAATTCCTGGCTGTGATTCCTGTGCTTTTTAAGGAAACTTCGCACACATCTTTCACTCGGCCAGTTGTCAAATCTTTTTCATATTTCAGCTTCGTGCTAAGCGGTGCGATGTCGAACTTCAAAATATGCGTCACGTTTGCTTCCCTGGCCCAGTAACATTGAGCCTGATCGATTTTGTGAATTGGCAATTCCTCCGGGCATTCTATATACTTTTGTAACTCTTCTTTTATGTCTGTCAAAACTGGTGGCGGTGAGATTTCCATCTGAAACAAGATGTTCAAGTATTTTATAAATATATTTATTGAATAGATAATTATTTAATGTGAAATAGTGATGTATATGAATTATTTACATAAATATTGGATAAGATTACTGCTCATTAATCATCTACAATTTTATATAAAGGTGTAGTAATATTATATAAGCATAAATCATAAAAATCACTAAATTGTTTAAAGTGGAGCACAAAATGAGAAAAGATATTGAAGAATAAGAGTATATTCTATTGTGAGGAAACAAATAATTTATGTTTAAAAATGAGAAAATTAGCAAGTTTTTAAATTTCATTCAATAATTTCGATGTTAAATATGTAAGAATTCAGATTTAATATAATGTGTACAATACATGTATATATAAATATATATCATATTATAGATAAATCATATTTAAACAAAAAATATTCTATAATGAATCATCTACGAATTTCGAATCAATGTATAAAATATAAGAAAAGAATATATATTTATTCCATCAGAATATTTCATTCTTAATAAAATTTAAATTTTTTTATGAAAGTAATAATGTATTTAAAATATGTATACATGAAAATTTGAACACAAGGAAAATTGGATTATACTCAATAAAAAATGAATTCCAAAACATTGAAACATTAGAACTAAAATTTCACATCTAATCAAGAATTTTCATAGATTGAACTTTAAATTCCACATTCGAAAGTATCGTCAAAAAAATAAAATTTTTAGAAATTCAGTTTTCAAGTTCGACTCATGTATCAGCAAATTTATTGAGGAAAGTAAAATAAAATCACATAAAAAAAAGAGTAAAATTATCGTTTATCGACATGATTATTTCATCCTTTTTTTGATCCTTTACTCCATATGTATTCGAAAATAAAGTATGCCAAGTTTAAAGAATTAGAAAAAATTAAAAGCAATTCAATTTTCTCAGTTTAAAATCCAAGAAACTTTTGTAAATAAATTAACTTTTGGAATTTTGTTTTGCTAGTATCATATAAGAAATAATATATTGATGAAATATTAGTATTATGAAATAAATTAGTATAAATAATGTACTTATCATATTTATCAATAATACAGAAATGTATTAATCCAAATTTTAGTATGTCAATTAACAATCAGATAATCATGGTATTGACGTTTTATGATGTACAGAAAATAGTTTTATTCTAACTAAATTAGAAAAAATTCTACATCCCTAATATTTTTTAATATAAAAATTTCCACTGTAAAATCTAAATAAATTGATAATATTTTCATGTTTTATGCCATGAATCGATATATATTATAAACTGTATTCTACAAAGTGTAAGAAATTTTTTTTTAATATTAGATATTTTCGGTAAATTGATGATTAATTTAGATTTTTCGTTTCACATTTTTTCAATTCAAATAAAAATCTGCTAATCATAATCGTAAATAATTATTCACTTTCAGTAATGTAACCAAAAATAATTCTCAAAACTTAGACTAGAATAAGACTATTATTTTTAATGAAAAAGTTAATTCGAAAACAATAATACGTGTTTAATTTTTTCCTCCACAGTATTTTTGTTATTTATTCTCTACGAAAATCATGGACATTTACCATAATGACAGCAATTGACAGCGATCAGTTAATGTATGTTTACAAAACAAAACATTGAACATCACAACGATCACAACAAAAACACGGAAAGTTAGGTTATGTTTTTGACAGTTTTTGAAAGAAATTGATTATTATATATCGATTATAACACGATCGAGAGCCAAATTATCGATAGAATGAATGTAGACAAATAACACTGATAAACAGAAATCATTATCTAAAAATCAATTTTGCAGTACCTCGATTAAAATTTGATACTTGTGTAAATAAATTCCAAGAAAAATGTTGGAAAATGTTAAGCATGTGATTTTGGTGATGTCGGGAAAAGGAGGTGTTGGAAAATCAACTGTTGCAACACAACTGTCATTGACTTTGAAGGAGGAGGGATTCAAAGTATGTTTTTCCTAATTTTTTTGCCATAACAAAATTCATATTACACTGCTAGTTTCAGTAAAAGCTAAAAAAAATAACTTTTATCTCATAATTTTGGCGAATAATTAGTTCACAGTTTTCATTATTATTCATAATTAAAATACTACAATGTGATGAACTTCAAACATTTCATTAAAATTAAAAACTTTATGTTTCAATACCTGTTCAATAAATTTTTCAATAATCTCTGTTTTAGAAATATTATGTTAATGAGTATATTTTTTATTTATCCTATACGATTGTTATTTTTATATATTATCACGTGCGTATTCATTAAATAATTTTAATATATTATAATTTTTATATATTTATTATTATAATATATAGTGTAATATAAACAATAAGTTACTTTTATATGTTTCATTTCTATTTTTATAATTTATTATTCTAATAACTTAATAATATATTATCCAATAAAATAATGAAAATTATCAATATTATAAACATAATTAAAATAATATTTTATCATAATACAGCAATTGATTATTTTAATAATTTATTATTTATTTTATGTGAATATATATGCATTATTGAAAATTGTCTGTTTTTTTTATAATTTGATTTTATCTATGGCTGATAAATTTCATGATTGTCAATATTATTCATAATCTACAACAATGTGATACACTTCTAATTATTTTATTCAAATTTAAAAGTTCATATTCCAATATTTGCTCAAGAACTTTTTCATGAACTAGTATTTTTTGCCTTTAATTTATATTGTTATTATATACTTATCTTTTATGATTTTTATATTTTTATATTACTACTTTATGTGCATTTGTTATAATAATTTAACTGTATTATTATTTATATACAATATTTATAATCACAATATACATGTAGTGTACTATAACATATTATTTATATCATTATTATCGAAAAATTGTACGTATTTATAAGCTCCATGATATGAGCAGAAAGCTCAAAAATTAAAAAAAGGCAGCGTTTTATTTACTACCCAGGGGCGGCACTAAGGGAAAATCCGACCCTGCTCCCCGTCCTATAGGACTAGAGGAGATCATTAGGTTTATGATAATGACCTCTTATCAATGAATTCGTTTACAGATAACAATTTAAAAAAATATAAATTTGTTCTAAATATGATGTATTATTTTATTTAGGTATAAATTTCTAAGATCAGTTATTAAAGTCTCAATAATACAAATTGGCATGACATAAAAAGGTTGGTTATTCCAGGTTATGGTAAAGTGTGTTCTTTTCCATCAGTATGATTTTCAAAGATGGTTTTTCCAAATTTTTGTACAAAAGAAATTTTCATATTGTCTAAATGATCTTCTTATTCATGTAATTTAAAAATTTGTGTAAAAAATTTTACATTTGTTAAAAAATTGTTATTACTAGGAGTACAAAACAAAGTTTTTTAAATAAAATTTTTTCTCAAAATCTTATGGCGTTTTAAATTTAATAACTTATATGTTTCAAAAACATTTGATTTTCAAAATTATTTTCTCATTTCTGATAATAATGTATTAAAAAACGTAAACTGTGTCAAACTCTGAAAGTTTTTCAGTTTAAATTACGAGCAGAGTCTTATAAAATTGGTATTTAAAAATATACTTATTAACAAGTGCAATGAGTTATTCAGAATTAATATTTTGATGGTACTCTTTCTTCATTGAGAAGATATTTCAAGTAGTAAAACTCATTGTTTGGTCAGACTCAAAATTTCATCATGTATAATAAGAACTTGAGTCTGACCTAACAATGAGTTTTACTACTTGTATTATTATTTGTATAATTATTTGTGTGATTAAAGTTTTAGTTAGTTTCTTTCAATATTTGGCAACAATTAATTGAATATGATTTTTGAAAAAAAGTAAATCACTTAAAATTTTTTTTATTTAAAGTGTGTAGTAAAAAATATTTCACTGAATAAAAATGTATAAACTTCATGAAGCATGAAGCCGAAAAAAAAGTTTTATTGAAATTATTCAGAAATTCTTAGTTCCGAAGTATGTCAGAATTATAACGAATCATTAGGAATATTTCCAGTTCTTATGAATTTTAAGATGGTTGTATGTTTAAGTGTACCAGTATGTGCTACTATTTAAAAAAAATTTTCGTAATGAATGGAAAATTTTAATTTCTTCAAGATTTTTTTAAATTATGAAACATCTGTAAAATTCTAAATTTTCACTTCAAAAAATTATCAGAAACCATAAATAAAAAAATAATAATTTACTCTTTTACAGAATTCGTACTGTCTTTTGTGTCAATTTCTATGCTTGTTAACTTAATGGAAATTTCGAAAATCATGCAATTTTCAAAAAGATTGTTATTATTAATGGTATTTTTTCATACTATATATTACTTGATATCACATAACAAATAAATCATTCTAGTTGTTTGGTAGAAAATTTTCTCATATGTTATCGATTGGTTCAGACATGTTTAAGTCTACGAAAATCAATATATTTATTTGTATTTATTTTATTTCTCTATAATAATTGTAGATTTGAAAAATTCTCGGAAGACTTGCATCTTACGTACAATTTTAATGGTTTGTGAGAATAAATTCAACGTCCTATGATTTTTGGGACGTCTAAACACTCTTCAAAATTTTCTGCAATTTTTTGGTACCGATCAAAACCGAATTAAATGTCTAATGAAAATTAGAGAATTCTTTTATTTTAATTAATAAAACTAATTATTGCGAAGAACGTCCAAAGAGTTTTCATTCAATTGACGAATTGTAAAAGAAAACTATAAAATGCATAAAAATATATCAAATCAAAATGATTGAATCTAAGATTGAATTTTGAGCATTCTAGAAAATACACAAAATGGGAAAAAATTTTTTTTTAACTGTACCTCCCATCCTTACACAAATAAAACATAAAAAATTTTTCAAAACTTTCTTTCGATTATTTATTCTGTCGACTCCGAAAAAGTTGATGTAAAATATAATAAATACTGAAAATTTCTTTCAAATGCATAAAATATTTCAGAAATTATTAAGTTACGAAGATTTCACGATTACAAGGAATGCGCATATAGATTTTCTAAACTTTTGATAATAATTCCACAAAATTTTGGAAGATTGGAACAGTAAATGAATTTGATAGATTCGATATAATATATTTTCTATGATTCTACTTAAGAAAGTATTGATTCAGAATAAATTTTTCCAGATTTCATAATTAAAACTAAATGATGAAAAGTCAAAATGGCCCAACGATAGAATACTTATAAAATGAACAAAAATACAATTTAAAAATTGAAATAACAATTAAAAATTATAATTGAAGAAATGATTTTCTGCCAATTAACCAGGTCGGAATTTTGGACGTTGACCTTTGCGGACCAAGCATTCCATATTTGTTGAATTTGGAGGGTAAAGATATTTATCAGTCAGATTCTGGGTAAGAAAAGGGAAAAATTCCGTCACTTTTCCGATGTGAAAAAATACGTTGTTGAAACTCTAAAATCTTTACACCTAAACAAAAAATCTGCATTTTTTTATAACTAAAAAGTGTTTATTCACGATTTGTTTACAATCGAAACTTTCAACGTGAATCATTCAACGAAAAATATATAGAACATCGTTTTTCGAGTTTGATAACACTTTTTTTTGACGAAACGGTTACAGGGCTCGGCTTTGCCTCGGACTATAACCTTACGTTTAGTCAAAACCAGCATTATCAAAATTCAAAATAACATGCAATTCTAACTTTTGATGTAAAGTCCAGTTTCCTCCACAATCGAACTAAATTTTTTTCGAAATCATCAGCGTTTAAAAGTTGGAAAATTTATTTAAAATTTCGTAGATGGATGCCTGTCTATGCAGACACAAACCAAAAACTGGCAGTCATGTCGATAGGCTTTCTTCTGAAAAGTCGCAACGACAGTGTAGTTTGGCGAGGCCCAAAAAAAGTGGGCATGATCAAACAGTTACTCAATGACGTCGTGTGGCAAGATATCGATTATTTAATTATTGACACCCCTCCTGGAACTTCGGATGAACACATTACTGTCATGGAAAGTTTGAGGTGAATCTAAGTGTATTTTCACTCAAAAATTCTGAATTGATCAGAACACGCCATTTTATCCAATTTCCATTCGAATTTCACACCATAATTTGGAAAATTTGAAATTGACTTCAGTTTAAGGATAGTATAAAGTTAATGTAACTTTTAAAAAATCCCAATCAATTTTTAGAGGAAAATCTACTCGAATAAATTATCATCATTCTATTTGTATGAATAATAAGTAGTTTTTGCATGCAGGTAAGAAATTTTTAAATGACACGAAGTACAAAGAAATTGAATTTGTTTCATTAAATTTGGAGTAATGGAAAATTTAATCATTATTTGTTTATGTCTGGGAATAGTTCATTTAAAAGCCAGTACTGAAAAAATTTACATTTCTATACATATTTACATATTACCAAACAATTGCTTGTAATTTTTCAGTTTCTTATGGAAAAATAATTTACTCTTTGCAGCAAAGTAAAATGCGATGGTGCCATTTTGGTCACAACACCCCAAGCACTGTCTGTTGACGATGTTTTGAGGGAAGTTTCGTTTTGCCAAAAAACAGGAATCCCTATTTTGGGAATCGTAGAAAACATGAGTGGATTCGTTTGCCCTAATTGCACGGTGAGATTATTTATCTATTTTCTGCTTTGTGCATAGATTCTTAAAAAGTTGTACAAAACTGAAAAAATTTTATTCCTGAAACGAAAACTACGAGAATAGTTGCAAAAACGTTCAATAAATTCGAAAAATATGCTTGCATCTCTTGATTTAATTTTTTTTCTTTGAAGGAATGCACCAACATTTTTTCATCCGGCGGTGGAATGCAGCTTGCAGAAATGGTCAAAGTTCCATTTTTGACAACAATTCCAATTGACCCCGATGTTGGGAAATTGAATGAAAAAGGTGAAAGTATAATAATATCAAAGCGAGAAAGTCAAGTAGCCAGTGCATTCCAAAATTTGGTTGATGTTATTTGCAACAGGAAAGAGGGTTGAAAAGTTTGTATTTTTTCAAGACAATATTTGTACATGCTGTTGTGAAATTGGATTATTTTCAAATAAATTCATTTTATTACATGAAAATGTATTTTTAACTAAAGTTCAGTTCAGTTCAGTTGTAAATTGAGTATCGAAACGGGAAAAAGCTTTCATGGCGAGTTGTTTTGTTTGACTCGAATTTCTCGCTGATCTACTTACGATCCGATTTAATAAACCGAATGTAATCAAACGCTGCAATTTTCGTATGATTTCAATACATGCATTTTTTAGTTTAGTCATTTTGATGGGATTTGAATGATTATTCTAAATGGTCATTCATATAGAAGTTGTGTGTGAGAACTCGATATTAAAGCTGTAATTAGAAATTTTATTATTCTATAATTAACAATTACAATTTGCAATAAGAGTTTGACACTCGATGTTGACCTTGAACTTCTTGAATCTTGGGATCTTAAAATTTCTGACACACAGAACTTACAAAGTTGGACGTTTAGAATTTTCGGAGGTTGAAAACTTGGTTTTCATCGAAGTTCATATCTGAAAATTTGTGTAATTTGTAATTTTTGAACGTTACAATTTTAGAACTCTTTCTATCTAGAACCTTGTAAATGGAGAAGTTCAAAAACTTGCAAACTGAGCGATTTTTTAAAGCTAATAATTAAAAGACTGAAGCTCTTAAACTTTGGAGGTTTGTAACATTCGAACTTCAGAACTTTTGATCGAAGGAAGATTAAAATCTTAGTATTTTCGAAATTTCAAACCCTTAAACATGGTACAATTGTAATTTTTGAAACGTTGCAATTTTGGAACTCTTGAAGTCTAGAACTTCGGGAAAACTAGAAAATGGAAACTTAAGAAGTTTGAGATTTTGGTACTCGAAGAATTTCGAACTTTTTTATGTAAGTGCCCTGAACCTCTTGAACTGTGGTACCCTAAAACTTTGTGACGTTGAAACTTTTAACACACTCTACTTCAAAAGTTGCTGTTTTGGACATTTCAAAAATTATAATAAAATGTGAAATTGTAGAATATGTATAGCTGGGATTTGGGAAAAAGCCCAAAAAAAAACCTTTCAAAGCGCAAAACAAGTAATACGAGCTAATTTTATCTAAACCCTTGTCATCTAATGTAACCTTTTTTTGTTTGAAACTTATCAAGACAACGTTAGACTACCTTAAAGAAATTTGTAAACAATCTCTGCCGGTTCCAATTTAAAATCACTAACAACGAAAAACGTAGAATTGTATCTAAAATCAATTTATAAACAAACTCATGAATTCAAGGTGTGGATAAAAAACGACCTTGCCAGTCAAGTTTTTGTTTTATCCACACCTTGAATTCAGTAAATGCCAGTGAAGAAGAATCATCAATAGCAAACTCATGAATGGCAATAGGCTTGTTTCTACTAAAAATGTGAAATTGTTAATGATTTTCATGCGATTTTGTAAAATAAAAGTGACCTGCTGCATAATGACAAAAGTCTTGTTATAAAACAATGACGGAAATAACAAGATTCTTTGTTCATTTATACTTCCTCGACTACCCAAAAGTAATTTGTAAACTATCTCTGCTGGTTCAGATTTGAGATCAATAATACAGAAAATCACAATCAATGATAAAGAAAACACAAGATTCTCTATTTATACATTCCTTCTAGCCTGTATTACTTGCTTGGCGCTTTTGCTGCATTTAATTTGGCACTCATGATTCATGATATGCCCCAAAAAAGGCCATTTGGCGGTTTTGATATCCAGCCGCCAGTCAAGTGCAAAAAATTCGGCGTCAGGAAAGTCACTAAGTCATTGTTCTGCATGCCGATTCAAAACTAGTGATCTGGGCCCGGGCCTTTCAAATCAGGTTTTCTATTCATTTCTATTTCATGATTGACAGCATCGTTCTAAGAAACTGTTTACTTAAGATAAATCCAAACCCCCCCAATAGTTTCTTCCATCGATATCCGACTGTACTTGAAACGTCTTACACATTACATTAATATCACACCTAAGTCCCATACATCTGAACTGATCATGACCCAACCCTCTAAATCAACCCTAAAAACAGTCAAGGGTTATGCCAGGTTAGAATATAACGAGTGTCCAAAGAAACGAACAAAATTAATAACATCGAAGATGAGACCCTAAGCTGAATGACAATCTTCGAAATTACCCTGAAAGTACTCGAGTTGAGACTTGACCCTGGAAAATTTCCCTGAAGATTGAAGACATTTGTGCCAGAACCGTCTGGACCCAAACTACCAGAAGAATTAACTTGCTGAGAAGAAAACAGAAATGGCCAAGGCTAGAAACCTAAATCTCTGAATGTCTAAAAGTGAAAACCACTATATTCAGCTTAGCCATTCATCTTTGCCACAAAAGAGGCTAAGCTGAATGGCAATCTTCGAAATCACCCTGAAAGTACTCGAGTTGAGAGTCAACCCAACAAAGTTGATAAAAATCTCCCTGAAGACTGAAGACATATTTGTGCCAGAACCATCTGGACCCAAACTACCAGACCATTGACTTGCTGAGAGGAAAACAGAAACCCCATGACTAGAAACGCAAATCCCTGAATGTCTAAAAGTGCAAATCAAGCCCGATAAGTTTGAAGCAGCCGTCGGTTTCTCTGTCGGTTCTTCTGTCGGTTTGTCGGTCGGCGCCACAGTCTCTGCTCTCTTAGATTCCGCGTTGGCCGTGCGCGCGTAGTCCGTCCTTGTACTATGCAGCCCGCGTGCTTGTCCGTCAGTTGGCAGATTAGCCCACTCGTTCGATCGCACGTTTCTCCTTTCGCAACAGTGTGCGACGACACTCGAATCCGCCGCCGCCGCGCTCTTTACGAATTACAATAGCCACATCATGAGTTCCATCATTGTTCGCCATCATTGAGTTCCGGGATTAAACCGCGAGTTCGAGCGAGAGGCCCAACCTGGATTACTGCTGTTCCAACGAGGAACCAGGAGTCTTGCCAATACCACCCGTGAGTTACACCACGACGCCACCGCTTCGACCCATCTACTCATAAACTACTATTCCTCTTCCCCTCGATTCGCGTTAATTGGCTCCGATAGGGTTTCGGCTATCGGAACATCGAGCGAGCCACGCAGGTTGTTCATCGCCAAGGCTGCTTTTCCAATGTTGCCCGAACGATGTTATTTTCGAGTTAATCAGGTTTCAGTAGTAAAAATAAGCATCTCCTCCACGGATGACGTGACATCGAGTCATTCCACTTGGAAGCGACCAAGAGCTAGGCCTCTCTTCCCGGGCGCCTCCCCCTTCGGGAGAAGAGGTTCGCTGCTTAGGGCAATTGCAAACAAGCCTAAAAAAGCCATGTAGGTGAGGAAAAAAAGGGTGTTTCGCAGAATGGAAGAAGGGCCATGCGCGCGTCGTACACCTTGACGATCCGCCGCCAACGTCATCTTACTCGAAAGCCCCGGAATCTCACACCAGCTAACACCAACGACGACAGCGCCACTCTTGGACGCTACAGGGCACTCCTATTTTCCCATATAACCGCTATTCCGATCAATACACGCGGCGAACGGACGTACATTATGATACCACGTGTGCAGCAATCCCCCAACACTCCTCAATGTACTATTCCTCGCTTCTGCTTTTTCGCTCGACTATTTTTAATTCCCATGCTACCTCCTGCCTTCCCTCTGTTTATCAATATTTTCCAAACCACGCAGACGCCTCTACCGCAATCGCCCTTCTTCCATTTCGCTCTATTTTCAACGGCTCACCGCCCAACAGACATTTCCAACAGCCATTTTCACGACTTTTACATTCCTCCGGACACGTGTCAACGTCTCCTGCGGTCGAATTCCTCCCCTGTTTCATGATTCTTCTTCATGGGGACATTTGCGAATCCACGCACATCCCCCTAACAAGGGACATTCGTATTCCAGGTTTTTCATGTTGTGTTTTACAACCCTTTTTCTGTGGGTCAACATGTCATTAGCGAGCATATCTGTCGTGTCTGGATCTCGTAAAGCCTTGGGCCAGAATGAGGGCACAATTTTCCGATTTTCAGATAATCAGGAAATATTGTCTGGCGATCGATATTTAGGGATTTCCCATTTTTCAGACGGTGGAAGTTGTATACTTGGGTAGGTTGAGGTTTTGGGTAGTTCTTTTAGGGGCGTAGCCAGGAGGCGTGTAAAGGGTTATATACCTTTTCGTGCGGAAAAATTGAGGATGGTTTGGAAAATAAACTTTAAAAAACAAGCATCAATTCATAAAAAAATATCAACAAATGGTGGACATGTTTTGAAGGTGCTTGCGGTGACCGCGATGCAAATCGAGTAAGTCTACTGAAATCATGAAATCCAAAAAATTTCATTATATTAAGAACACCGCTAGTTCTTGAACGATTGATAAAACGAATATTTCGGTTTTTTCTGTATGCGAGAACGTTTTCCCCTTTAACTCAAGTTTTTGAGTTCTTGAAATTTCATTAAAAAATTGTCTTCTGCAACATAAAAACTTTTCTTTAAAAAAGGGCTCGTAAGCCTCTTCAAAACGAAAATTGTTTCGAGGAAAAGGTCATAACTCCACCAATCGTGGATATTCTTTGAAGAACAAATGCTTGTTTCTCTAAGTGGACAATACACTATTAATAAACAATAACTTTGATGCCATAACATTATTGCTACATACCTTATAAGATGATCCAAACAATCCTCAATTTTTCCGCACAAAAAGGTACACAACCTCTTAAATATACACTGGAAAATGGGAAACACTAATTTTGTGAGATTGATACCGAGAAAACAAACGATCATCGAGAAATTGGACGAAATTTTCATGGGACTGAATCAATCAAAGAACAATGATATGTAGATGAACGAATTGAAGTTTTTTGGTGTAGAAGTTTGATACTTGAAAAATTAGAATTTTTGATGTACAAGTTGAAAAATAATAGAAAATATAATTATTTTATAGTGAATTATGTGGAATATAAGAATAAAAACTTGATGAAATATGAATTTTATTATTCCTAATGTTTCAATTTCAGCTCCTAACATTTTGAGGGGGTCTTTCCCTGTAAAATGATGTATTTTATTACCATTTCAGAAAATTGCTTTAAAAAATCTATGGATGGTTTTAGAATACAGTTTTTAGAAAAATGTTCGTTTATTATTAAACTGTTTACATATATTGTTTGTTTTCTATCAATTTTTTTTTTTGGTCAAAAAAAAACAGATTACACGGAGTGAACATATTCAGGATAGCCGTTGTACAGATCAAGCCGAATTCGGGTTTTTTATTTTCAGTAAACCTGTCACCATAGTTGGATTCAAGCTTTTTTGATTATCTTGAGTAAATAAATTTTTGCAGGCCTCACAAGAACAACAAAATAAAAAGTAAATCATTGTCTATCTCCAAATATCTTGAATTTTTACAATAAAATTATTATTTTCTGAAAAGCTTGTCTCAGACGACAGTCAAGAAGATATCAAAAAAGAAATTCAGACCTTTTTTTCGCTCTTGATGATTTGAAGGTTCAAAATTGTGAACGCCTGTGTAGCTGACACTTTTTTGACCAAAGCGTGGTCAAAGACAAATCAAGGTCAATTAATTGAATTTATAAAAAGCAAAAAAGAAAAGATTGTAAAAGATAAATACTCAACAATTTTTGAATCATAGAGCGTCGAATCCCAAAAATCCATATATAAATCCCCAAAAAACCAAATTATCCTTAAAATGGCATTAATTTCAGAATATACTGTGAGATGTCAGAAATGAGATATTGTGACATTATGAGAAAAATGATGTATTTTCAATCTCTAAGATATAATGATGGCAAAATAAATACTCATGCATACATTCAAAGAAATATTTATGTATGTACACATTGACCCCTTTTTTTTTCATTTGTATAATGCTTGCATAATATTTTCTTAAGTAATAAGTAATTTTGGTAATCAGTGTTGAATAAACAAAAAATCAATTTATTAATACATATATTATCTTCATTTTGAGGTTTTTTTATCTTTCAGCTAATCAATTCTGTATCAAAAGTGCACAGGATTGGATGTCATTTGTAACAATGTAGTTTCAAATTTTTAAGCACTGACACCTCAAAATTTTGCTTCTCTACGCTCCTGACCTTATTCCACAAATTAGTTTGCATTATAAATATTTCGTCGATATATCTTCGAACGTCCTTTGGCTCGACAATAATTGTTTAATCTGGCTCTATTTTAGCCAAGTCTCCACGAATTTTTTGTATTGATTGAGAAGAAACGTCTGTTCTGTGGGTAAACATCTCCAGTGGCTACACCCTTTTCTCACTTAATTCTACGTTCCACCAAATCCTCATAAATTTCAGAAAATCTTTCGAAACTAAAGATCTCTAAAAATTTAATATTTATTAAAATACTTGCAGTTTCACGAATTCCTCAAAAAGATTCAAAAATTCAAAATAGAAAAAAATGTCACACATCCTAAACAAATTGTTATTAGTTTTTAAAATTTTTCATAGGTGTTTGAACAAATCATTACATTTTCGTTTGTAGGAGATACATATGAGGATTTCGAGTGAGAAAATTCATTGTTCCACTCAATTCGGACGATTGATTTTTTTGAAATTCGAGAGTATAAATCGTGGCGTAGGCGTTGAATCGAGTTATTTATTTCTTCGGATTGATTTTGTGGGTCAATAAGTTGCGTTGGAGATAAATGAGCCCGAAGACTTGTGATTTTTTCCGCATGTTTGCGTGTACTGATGATACTGATGGATAGCTGGGCAGAGCGACAGAGAACGATTGAATTCCTGTGTTATGGGCGAGAGTGAGTGGTTGGCTGGGCAAGTTTGGAAGGCTCGTTAACTTCCCTTTTCTTCTCTGCACACTTCTATTATTTTTACGCTTCGATTCGGCTTCTTTATTTGTCATAGAGATTTATTTTATTCTGTTACAGTTGCACAGAAAGTATACGTTGATATTCCAACATAAATATCGCATGATAAAACAGAAGATGAATTTCAACCAGGAGGGGTTTTTCGAAAAAATATATTTTCTTCGGTATCAGTCAATTTTTCGGATTTCAGGATTTGAGAGTTATACTACTTTCGGAGTCCAGAGTAAAAAATTTTTAATGTTCGTATTTGATAATACATATGGGATTTTTTTTGTGATTTTCATGCAACTCGATGAGGTTGAGTTTTTTTTAAAAAGATCCTTCATCGTAAACATCGAATAATGTTATTCATATCTTGAACTCGGAAAAACTATTTTCACTGAATTTTTGTTTTACTATAATAATCTTACGTCAACTTGAGCCACATCCTAACATCAGCTTAAATTTTTTTTCACCCCCCCCCCCCCCCCCCCAAAGCACGAAATAAAGTTCAAGTTGCAAAACATTTCAAACAAAAAATAGCATTTTTTAAAAATTCGTAACTATATTTTCGACATTTTTAAAAACTTCTAAGAATTTTCAGAATTACGTCGAAGCCAGAGCTTTTTTTTATTTGTACCCCAGAAGATAAAAAACAAATTGTAAAATATTGTACGATCAAGGCTCTTAAAAAGTTTCTCACAAGTTTTAAGAATTCATGAAGTTTCTGAAAATCCAGTAAAAATTTCACAGCTCGTGTGAGGATTTTGCAGTCTACATTAATTTAAGAGGATTCTACGAAGTGCTTTCATTTTATATTAAGACTTTTCTCATGAATTTTTCCCGTTTCCCAGAGGCTTTTGTCGATTTACTCTTCAACATCTAAAAGCATTTTGAAGGCATTTTTCATTGTTTAGAGTTTTTAGTACAATCTAAAATTATCATCAATCAGTAGAATTTTTTGATGACTCTGAAAAAATAGCGAATATTTCTAAGAGTTTTGAGAAATTAGAATTTTTTTATAGATTCTGATAAATTTTGTCGATTTCTTCGTTATTTCAATAAGTTTATCAAACTTTATGATGAATTTATAAAATATTAAGTTACTCCAAAGTAAATACAAAAATGCTTCAAGGTACTATAAAATCTATCACCTTATGAAATATTGTATAATTCTTAACAATGTCATGAAAAATCTCTGGAATCATGGAACCCTGAATACTTTTTTTATTATCCTAAATAAGGTGGCATTATATGGATAAAATGTTCATGAAAATCCTACACTTTCACAGAAATTCTAAAAATTTTTAGCTCATCGCAGCTCGCTATTTCCGTAAATATTCAAATCCCTTCATTTTCGGAATATTCCAAATGTCGTTGCGTCCATCACCATTTTCATTTAAAAATAACTCGAATTCCACGGAGCCGCTAATTTTTAGACATCATGTCTTTAGGCACCAATGACAGTCACCTAATGATTTTTCAAGGGATGAAACTTAAACCAAAAAGTGAAGTTTGATTGGATCTATTTTTGCATCGAAATATGTCATAACATTCAAGAATGAAAAAAGTTTCAATTTTTGAGAATTGTTATTAAAACAGTTTCGAAAACAATAATTTTCTTTTCTGAGCTGTACAGTGTGTATAATTATAGAAAATGACTTTGGTATGTTATTTTTGTACTATGTATGTGTAGTTATTAGAACTCCAAAATTATTGAAATCACATGTTCATACTTTTAAGTACCTATATTTCTCAATGGCCCACTTCCTGAAGATTAAAATTTTGATGCTTCAAACGTTGAACATCTGTTTATGATTCTAAGACATTCTAAACATTAGTAGTCTGGTTTTTTTCTCATTATCCAAATTTAAAAACGTATGTATGAATTAACGAGTTAAAATTTCTTGGTTGAATTATTTTTCGAATGTAAAAAATACATGCATATTTATAGGTTATCAAGATTTATTTAGAAAAATTAATTCCATTCCGAAATTGACGAAACTGTTAAGTTTTGAAATTAGTGATTAAGGATTTTGAGATTAAACTTCTCATAATGTCGAAATTCTAAACATCATTACTAGATAACTTCGTAATTAAAATCTGGAAACAAATTTTTGAAATCAGTTTTTTGAGAGATCTGGAATATCAGATTCAAATATTAAAATTTTGGAATTTCTAAAATACATGCTGTTTACTTTCAAAATGTATTACAAGAAATATATCAGATTTTTTAATCGACAAAACTGAAAATATGAAATTTAAAATGTACAGATTAGATTTTCAATATTCAATTAAATTTGAAAGGGTAAAATCCCAGGCATCGCTTTTGGATAACTTAAAGATTTCAACCTAGAACTTCAATCGATAAAAAATTTCTGCATTTTCAAAATTTGTTTCACAAAACTAAAATCTTTGATTTCAAGGTTCATGAAATTTTAAGGGCTGAAACCTAAAAAATCGTTTTGAATAACTTAATAATTGTAACCTAGAACATGTATCAAAAAGCAATTGTTTAAATCGGTATTAAATGAATTTCGAAATATCCAACTAGCATATTCTTATGTGGAAAATTTTTAAAAGACATGCTATCATACATCTTCAAAATTAATTCCAAAAAAGTATCATATTTTCAAATTGGCAAAACTGCTAATATTAGTTTCGAAATGTATAAATTGATATCTCGAGATTCGATTCGATTTCGAATTTTTAAACTTGAAACATCGTTACTGAATAATTTTTTTTATTGATTCAAATTTGAAACGTATATCAAGAAACAAATTCTGTGGCTTCCCGGCATAACCGAAAAAGTCACTTCTGCCATAAGGTTAAAAATTTTATCAGAATATCATGTGAAATGAGCCTTATGGCAGAAGAATTTCATCTGGGAATTCATAAAATGCATGAATTCTTGGATTTTCAAAATTCATTCCAGGAAATTTATCACTTATCACATTCGGCAAAACTTAAATTTTGATTTCGCAATTCACGTATTAAAATTTTGAAATTCGATTCAATTTCAAATGTTGAAACCTCGAACATCATCGCTGATAACCTGATGATTCGAATGAAAATCGTCAATCAAGAAATAAATTGTGTATATCAATGTTTTTAGAAATTCTAAAAATCTCATAAAAATATTTTCGAGAGGAAATTTCAATTCATTACATTCCAAAATCAGCAAAATTAAATTTTGAGATTCAGTTGATTTTCAAATACTGAAACCCCAAAAACAGTTATTTCAACTGAATAATTGCAAATAAATTTTCATGTACACTATCGAAATATAATTTGTTAAGTTTAAAAACACTTTCTCATAGTTCAATTATTTTTTTTTCAAAATTCGAGAATTCACCTTAACCCTATTAAGTCACAGTGACAAGATTTTTCAACCCTAGTAATTTCAATACTCATAAAAACTTTGTAAGAAAACGAAATTCTGAATAAGAATTCAATTTCTTCTAAGGAGACTATAAAAACCTTATAAGGAACTGAAATTTTTTATTAAAAATCCATCGTAAAAATTTTATTCATGAATCCTTATAAGAAGTTTCAATTTTTTATGTGGTTTTTCAAGAATCAAAATTACTAGGGAAGTTTCTCGTAAAGTATGTTATTACCTAAACATCAATTCTCAAAATTTTCATCATACAAATTTTGATCAGATCGTTAATCATAGAAATAAGCCACAATGCACATTTTTGTGATTAATATTAAACAAATTTTTCATCCTTTTACATGTTACCTTTTTGGCTTTACATACTTTTCAACATTTTTATTTCACATTTTAACAAATTTTTATATAAATATAATGTCTTGTGGATAACATTTAACAGTTTTCATTCTTGGATCCTAATTCGTGGAACAAAAGTTTTTTTATTTAAGAAACCAAATTTTTTCGTTCTCGTCACTTTACCAGCGTTAAAATATATAAACAATCCATTTCTATTAAAATAACAATAACCTTTACTTCAAACCCTTCGAGAATAGCAGGGCACTTTTAAACTCATTGTATAAACAAAATATTTTTTTTGAGCTTGTTTGAATTTTACCCAGTGTAACTTTCTAGGGCTAAAACATCAATATTCAACAACAAAAAACATGAACAAAAATTCATCTTAAAACATAAAAATAAGAAAAAAAGTAAAATATACAGGGTGTCCCAAATTCTCATACAAAAAAACCATGGATTCCTCATTCAATTTCGAGTCGAAAAGTCCTGCACCACTTTTTCTAAAACTTGAAATTTTAAAAGTTATTCAACCCTAAAATTTAAGCAATAATTGCGCTTTCTTGACAAGAGGGGGTCGAATTCACAAACCAAACTTTACTTAAAATTTCCTTAATATTTTTCTGAGTCGAAAAGTCCTTTGCCACTTTTCACAACACAAAAAAGATATTCGAGCCTAAAATCTAAGAAATCTGATTGGTTAAATTTTATCACCCGAATATCTTTTTTGATTTCAACTTTTGTGAAAAGTGGCAGAGGACTTTTCGACTCAAAAAAGTATGAAGAAAATTTTAACTAAAGTTTGGTTTGTGAATTCAACCCTCACTCGTCAAGAAAGCGCAATTATATTTTAAATTTTAGGCTTGAATAACTTTTGAAATTTTAAGTTTTAGAAAAAGTGGCGCAGGACTTTTCGACTTGAAATTGAATAAGGAATCCATGGTTTTTTCTGTATATCAGAATTTCGAACACCCTATATATCTAAGGAACTAAAAAATACCTACTCGAATTTTGACTAAAACAATCCTATATAACAATAACTTCTTCATGTAATATATAATAAAAGCACGTAACATTCTCTCTCGTTACTTTTCCGCAGCAGAACAAGGAATTCATCTGCTAAGTTGAACCAGTGGCATGGATAGTGGGGCTGATCTAAGCGATCCATCACCCCCCCCCCCCCCACCCTTCACATGAGTTCACGAAATATATATAGAAATACGGGCTCCATTCGTTTTTATGCCTCTACACGTACATATTTCCTGGAGGCTTAAACACCCGAAAAATCCTAATTATTAATTTAGCATTTAAATAGAATCTTCGCAATAAAAACAGAGACCGTCTCTGAAAATACTGGTTTCTAAACTATTTGGCACTTGAAAATACTTCAAAATGTCAAAGTTCAAAATTAACGTTTCTAATTATAGGGGGAGGGTTGTTACATTCAAGTTGAGTAAACTTCGAAATGTTTGTTGAAAGTAAAAAAAAGTTTTTTCAGAGGGGGAATGTCGAAAATGACGGAGCATCGTGGAGAGTCATCAATACAGACTTGGTGGATTTGTTCCTTTCAGTGGGAGTCCACAAAGCTTTTTGTTCATTCAGCGAAATTCTTCTTTTATCGACTATTTCGAGTCCCGAAAGATTTTCGGGATTGTGATCGTCTGATGTACGAGGTCAATTATTTCGAGTCCCAGAAGATGTTCTCCTCATCCAGAGTTTCGATAACCTGCTGCTACTGCACTAGGTCAACAAGTCATAAGTGCATAGGACACATTTGTTCAAAGACGAGAGCCTCGCTCTTGCCAGATCACTTAATCTATAGTGGATTTTATGTTTTCAAGTTGACGACATTTTATACGATATAAGATCTTGGGCGGGTTTCTTTAGAATTAAGTAGAAACACTGCATGCTTCGAGCTTTTTTGTCGAGCTTTTTCGTTTTTATTAGGTTTGGTTTGACTGATTGATAATGATCGAGTATGACTTGTTTGCCTATTGAAAAAAATTGTGATACATACGATGAAGATGATGTGTAATGAAATGGGTAAAAACTATCAAAAAAGTACTCACGTGATTTCAGTACTGAAATACACAAGACATAACAAACGGTTTCATGGGAACCTGAGGTTCCAAATTCTCGATTTTATTCGTTCAAGAATAACAGTAATCATGGCTTCAGAAGAATTTTTTCTTAAACAAAATTCCAATCATGAATTTTGATGTTAGGTTAGGATAACGCAGTGAATAAAAATTTGAAAAATCGTTTAAACCCAAGAAATTATAAAGAGCAATTAGAATCTATAAAACTGCTTAGAATTTAAAAAAATCCGAACCCTGGAACATCGAATTCTAGAAATCTAAATAAAATTCTATAAAAATACCAGGAAATCTTTCGAATAATACATATTTCTAATAGAATTCTATGAGAAAACTGTTTTCTGAAAAAAAGTGGACAAATACTTGCTATCTTAAAAATTACGAATTCTAGAGCATCGAATTCTAAAAAGGGTATATAGCAATATACAAAAAATTCTAGAGAACGTGCCAAAATTTATAATATAAATGAAGTTTTTAAAAATATATATAATTACTGAAATTCGATTGAAATTCTAACTCTAGAGCATCGAATTATCGAAATCTATATAGTAATCTACAGAAATACTGCAAGTCTATGAAAATACTAAAAAATTCTCTCAAGTTTCATACATACATTAACATAATGCGAGGAATACTGGAAATCTTTTAATATTCAAAAACTATACAATTGCAATTTCCGCAAAAATTTAAAAAACTTTAACAATCTATGTAGAAGACAATAAAAAATGCAACATTCAAATTCATACAATTTCATACAATCGAGCATTTTTTCAGTTGTATAAATATTGAAAAAATATGAAAAAAGTACAAAAAATCTATAAAAAAGATCAGTGTTTTCTGGAAACAAATTTAAATAACTACTCAAAATCGTTGAAAGATTCAGTACTATAGCATTGAATTCTCGAAGTCTATAGAGCGATCCATAAAAATACTAAACATATTTAAAAATACCAGAAAATACTATAAAATTCTATAAATAACATAGAATCCGAAAATTTCGAAAATCTGTGAAATACTTAAAATCTGTATTGTTATAAATTTTTCAAAAACCAAAAAAAATATATATTTAAATTTTTATTCCTAGATCATCGAATTTCAAAAAGCCGAACAGAAATCTATAATAATCAAGAAATCCTTCAAGTTGTATAAATACCAAAGAATTATGAAAAGTACCATAAGTATTAGAAAAAATACCTAAACTTCAGTGAATTGAAAACAAAAAAAAACCAAATTCCATTACATTAAATACAAACATGAAAAATGTGCGATTCTGGACCTCAAAAGTTGTATAACTTTAAAATAACGAAATTTGAAAAATTGAAAAATCGTACTCCAGTGCCTAAATCGTCAAAGATTGGGAATTATAAAACCCCGAAAGAAATATATTTTCGAAAAATTCCTTCTAAAATTTGTTCTGCCTACACTGACTGGAAATGATGAAAAATGGCAGACATAATAATTCGGTAAAGTCTACTTCTAAACATAGTCAAATTCGACTGATTGACAGTCCAAATTGAATTATTTACTTACTTAGCAGAAGAAAAATTGTTTATAGTTGAAAAGGACTTCATCACTTGAATAGTAGTGCAACTAAAAATAGCAAAAATTATCTAAATGATAGGTTAATAAAGTTGACTTCTGAAACCAGTCAAAAGTGTCTAATGGAAATAGTTAAAAAATTTCACTACGAAAATGGTCCAATTCGTTTAATTTGTAGGATATATTAGTTATGTAATTTCTCTTTTCAACTTTCTGTTTTTGAGTAAGTCAAATTTAACCAGTAAACAGTAACTAAAATTTGATTTATTTGTCAAGTGGAAAAGATATGTGTAAATAGCCAAAAATTAATCATATTCTCAGTCAAAAATTACTTCTACTAGAAAAAGTGAAAATGATCGATTTGACAAAGTGAAAAATTTGGCGAGTAGAAACAGCTAAAAGTAACCAATAGAATGAACCAAGAAAGTCTACAACTTATTATTTCATTTTTTTTTTAATTTTTCAGCCTAGTTTTGATTGTCTAGACATGATTTTGTTATTACAATATTTTTTCTATAAATTACCAGTTTGAAGAAAGTCAGTTCAAAAAATAGGTATCCTGCGAAATCCTGAAAAATCTTGGTACCTCACAAAATAATCGTTTAATAATTAACTGAACATTCAGAAAAATTGTTAATAAATCATTTATGTGCAAAATCAGACGTGTAGTTGGTTAGAATTCATACATGATTCGTAAGGTATTTTGAAGTTTTTTTTTTTTTGACAAAAAATGTTGGGTATAATTTATTTTGAAAAAAAATTTGTGGAAAAAATTCAATAAAATCAACAAAACTAAAAATTTGCAATAAGAACATTGCTATGAAATAGTCAAATATGTAACAATGGTTGTCGATATCATTTGTATCAGAATCATTGTCAAAAGCAAAAGGAATCATTTTAAACAAATAAGAACCATATAATACCCTTGATGGTTTTGTAAAATTTTTCAGAATGAATCTTATTAACAATTTCAAAAAAAGCTTCATAAAGAAAAAGCTTCAAAGCATAGTGTATAAATTGTCTAAAAAATCAAAAAAACCATAAAACTTATCAACTGTTGCAATTTTTAGAGATAATTCAAGTTTCGATCATCTGCAGGTGTGCCGACAAATTAATAGCATTGTTGTCTGAAATGCACCCCGTAATGCGTATGGTAAACAAATTCATAATTTTCGAGAAAAAACCTTCAAGGTTTCGATTACCTGGTAAACCAGGTCAATTTCGTTCGGATTCCAGGTGATAATTTCTCTCCAAGTTTTTTTTAACTCGCAGTTAGTGCATCGAGTCTGATCTACTTTGACACACTTTTTCAAGTAAACGCGTAACTTTTATGCGTCCACGTATAACTTTAAGCGTTCCAGCTATATTGAAAGTGCGCACTTTTTGAAAAATTGCACTTGCAGGATAGTTACTATATACTTGGACTCCATCAAAAATAGCACACAATAATAAGTTTTATGCTTCAACTTAAATCTATCAATTTTTCAATTGATGTTTCTAAATCTGGGAATTTCGCAACCTCAAAAACAAGTTTTCCATTTGGAGGTCATGAATTTTTAAGTTCTGGAATCGTTTTACACAAATTATCATTTCTGGATTTGTCCACATTGCACTTTTTAAACTCGATGTTTACTCCAGTATCAAAGTCAATTTGATATCTCGCCATCCTAAAATTTCTACAATAAATGTTTGATATTTATAATTGCAGATTCGATTTTCTCACACGCCAACTAAGAATGTACTTAAAGAAGGTTGTTGCCGATTCTTCGGGAACAACGTGTGATCTTGTCATCAATGTCTTTAGCCGAATTACTGGTTGGTAAGGCGTAAAAACCACATTTTTATTTATTCGAAAATACGTTTTTCCACATTTGATTTGTTGAAGACTCTTAATTCAGAAAAAATGTTTTACAAACATTCAATTAAGAATCTAAAAATCATGTATAGTAGCTGGGATGGTTATTAAGAAAAAATGCATTTTTCAACATTTGATCCATATAAGACTTTAAATTCAACAAATTTGAATTTGCAAAGATCAATGATGAACCTAAAAATTATTTATATAACTGTGTCAGTTACAAAACGTATTTCAAGGACTGAGAGTTTCGGTACGAGGCGAAGCTGAGTACCAAGTTGGCACTAGTTTTTTGTTTAATCGTTTGCAGAGAATAATTATATTTTTTTCAGGAGTTTGAATGAATAATTTCTTAAGTTCCACACTGTTGTTCATTTTAATTCGAGATGTTTTATTTTTTCAGACACAATTAGCTACCTAAACGGTTTTCATGAACGGCAGGTGCGTCACTTCTGCGGACAGTGATCCTCAAGTAACATGGAGTAGATGTTAAAAACGTTTTCAGGTAGGACAACGCATTTTTTAAACGATTTAAAACCAATATTTATCAAATTTTTAGACGCAACAATTCGAATATTTGTGAAAAATCTATAGTACAACTTTTCCTACTGGTTTAATTCCTTGGAGTAAATTTTCACTTTTTTGGAGTAAAAAGTAACTTGAAAATAATAAAATTTCATTCCTTTTAGAGTGAAATTTAACTAACTGTTTTAGAGAAGAGTGACTATGATTCAAGAGTGAAATTATACAGTTTTTTTGAGTGAATTTTCACTCACTGTTTGGGAGACAGTATTTTGACTAGATGTAGAGTAAAAATTCACTCTAAGGAATCAAAAGAGTATCACGAGAAAAAAAGTAAAAAACAAATTGATAAAAGATAAGTGTTGAAAAAACATTTATTTTCTGAAACAGGGGAAAAATTGAAAAAAAATCAACCACCAAAAGTTACACTTAAGAAAGGGACCCACGAGTTTGACTATTTTTGTAATTAACTGAATTATTATGCTTCGGAATATTTTAAAATATATCCGAAAACTTTGATTTTCGTAAAAATTTAAAAAATTTTGTAGAAGTGTATAAGAACAAAATTTTTTTTGATAGCCTTTACTATCACCCCACCCCTAAAAAAACTAGACAAACTGTATCAGATACTTATCAAACGTTTTTACCTGACGCAATAAATTACAGCATTGTTGAAAAGTTAAATCCTTGTTATAAAAAAACAAATTTTCCAAACATAATCTCGATATTTGAAAAAAAAATTAAACCTGAAAAACTTAATCTGGATTCAGTTGGTTTAATAACAATAATCTTTAGAACTTTCGTATTTGTTGTAAATATCTCTCTTAATTTCTTGGAGTGAATTTTCGCTCTTCATCGAGTCAAAATACTGCCACTATAACAAGGAGTGGAAATTCACTTTTATAGAGTGAAAAAATCACTCTAAAAGAGTGAATCTTTACTCTTAGAAATGTTGAATTTCACTCTCTAATTCTAGTTAGATTCCTCTCTATAAAAAAGTTGGATTTTCACTCTAAGAAGTGTGAAATAGCACTTCTTTTCAGAGATTTTTTTTCCCAAAAAAGTCGAAAATCACTCCTAATTTCAGCGGTAGTATTTCCACTCGATGTAGAGTGAAACTTTTACTCTACTCTCTTAATTCCTTAGAGAGGATTTTTACTCTTAATCGAGTCAAAATACTGCCACTCAAACAAAGAGTGAAAATTTACTCCAAAAGAGTGAATCTTCACTCGCACAGAAGAGTTTAATTTCACTCCAAGAGTGAAAAATCGCTTCAATTTGAGTGGCAGTATTTTGACTCGAAGTAGAGTGAAAATTCACTCTAAGCACTCTAATGACTTAACAGAGTAAGCAATCATGAGAGTATGGATTTGGAAATTGAAAAAATTCAATGTAATGAAATTCAGAATTTAAAAATTGCAAAAAAGACAAAAAATCATCAAATTTTCCATGAAGGTACAAAAATTCGACCAAAAAAATTACGAAAAATTATAATACCTTTTGCGTATTTTTTCAGCCTAAACACAAAAATACGAAGTGCCATATTTTAACAAATAATCATTAAGCTTTTCAATGTGACATACAAAATTTTTTATTATTCTCGAAAAAATGCTGTTTCCAATTTTTTTTCGCTTTAAAAGTGATAGGTTATTTTTCACGAGTAACAAAAGAATGAATTATTTTCCGTAAAAGAAAAAAACCGGTCATATTTCACTCGCAAAACAATGGAAAAAATTGGCTCTTTCCAAAATCGTAGAAAGAAGATTTTATCGAATTTCATGTCAAGTCTCGCAACATCAAAATTTTAGAATGTATTGTAGAGACGTGAGATTTTAGTAACTCCAGAATATTCCGGTATCGATTTTTTTATGGAACTAGACGTGATAAGATATCTATATGAGCTAGTTCAGCCTGTTCAGCAAAGCCATTTTAACCTGAATATATCCATTAGACGTTATGCGAAATTGGGTCGTTCTTGTTTGTTAAATTATAAAAAAAATTGTTCGTCCCAATGTTTGCGGATTTTTTTCCATCGTCAGTACTTTCCTGATTCTACAATGAATTGAACTGCATTCATTTTAGCTATTTTTCGTTATGTTCCTTTAAGATGTTTTTTATGCTCGATATCCAACATGAGCAATGTGGCCCTTTCTGTATAATTAAGCTATAAAACCCGTAATGTTTTTATGGGCAACTGAATATTCAATGAATGGATTTCCGATAATTTCGGCCATTTCCTGTGTTTAATTTTTCAATGCAATCTAGATGTTGCGTTCAAACTTAATTGCGCGATTTCTATTGGCATCTTTAATTCAAAATCGTATTTTTTCGAGTTCTTATGGCCATGAAAGAAAATTAAAATAGTCGAAAATATTTATTAACTCACGTTATAACAAATAATACAAGTTTAGACCTCGATAAAAGCTCAGAAATAGAGGCGAAACGGCAGTAAATGAATATTTTCGTTTTCAACACTATCCTTCATGGCCGAATTCCCCTTTTTAATAGTTTTCTTGTTCAGAATAGGCGTTGTAAATCGGAAAATTTTCAATCGATTTTTATACACTAATGCTCGCCTAACACAAAATTTAACGTGCAGTAAACATATTGCTTCAAACATAATTGTTTTCAATTTAAAAAAAAGTGATCAAAATTATAAAAAATAAAAAAAGGAAAATCGTATACTACACTGTCTTAAAGTGCTTTTGTAACAGAGCTGAGCTTTTTTTTTGTATATTCAGAACACCCAAAAACCTAAAAAAATGTTACAAGAAGTCAGCTAGATAATTTTCGTTTATAACTTTTTTGTCATTTTTTTATCATTTAAACTGAATTGTCGACCTCTTTAAATAAATTCACAGTGCACATCTTTTCTAAAAGGAGAAAATTGTATTTTTTTACTTTCGAATCGTACATTAAGGTTTTTTAAGGTGAATGAAGTAATTTTATGATATAAAATTGAAGTATTATTCTATTTGGAAACTTTAACTATTCTTCGTTAACTTTATTTATCATTATTTATACTTATATTCAACGTAGAACCTATGGAACATGCGTGAATCCATAAAAAGTTAATTGAAACAAAAAAATTTATCTAGAGAGAATATGACGTTTGCTATCCATCCAAAAATGAATATAGACACCTTAAGACATTTCTTATTCCTTCAAGGTCCAATATATATATCCTTACATTGCACTATAAATCTATTCTTGACAAGGTAGAAACGATGGTAAATGTTGACAAATCTATATTCAATATAGAACATGCATGCATCTATAAAAAGTTGACTGATTCTAGGAAAATATGACGTCTTTCATCCATGCAGTGATGCATGAAGACAATTAGAGCATTACGGAACAAGACGTTACATTTTCTCTGAATCAGTCTACCAAAGTTTTTCCTAATACATTTTTATTGAATACATTATTTTATATACAATATTTTATTTTGTAGCATATTAGAATGTCATTTTTTCTATCATCAATTTATTATTCATTCGCTCACCGTGATATCACGACATTTAAACAATTTGTTAAATTAACAACATTTATATGAATCAGTAAAAACACAACATTCTGTGATATTCAACAATAAAATGAATTATTTTTTATTCATAGATAAAAAATCACGTTTCAAAAATAAGGGTTATAATCTTCAAAATAAAAACGTCATTTTTTCCAAATATTATAAAATTAGTTTATGCAATACTTAAAAATACTGTTTATAGGCGATTTGAAAGTAAAAACGTCGATTTTGAAGACTGTAATTTGTATTGTACCTAAATGTAAAAAACTGTAGAATTCATACAATTTTGTGAATCTAAATTCATGAAAACAATGAACATTAAATGAATATGAAATGACTCATAAACACGGAGGGGGGGGGGGAATCAGTGTAAATTCTAGCAATGTAAAAAAAGTTTACATTGTCAATTAACTTAAGGCAAAAAAAATATCAATACTGTCCGAAAATCCTTTGTCTTACCTTCTCTTTTTTCTCCATTTCTCAACGTTTTTGGATGCTCTGAAAACAAAAAAAAATGTATATATATGTAAGCACCCTTACTTTCGTAAAACAATGTTATTTGCAAAATTTCTACATTTTTCTCTGTCACTGGAAGACCTAATTTTTTTACGTAGAGCGTCAGGAAATCTGGAATCGGCAAAAAAATGACTGGACTCGAAATCTTGTCTCTAAGGGGACGTTTAACAATTTTTTTACATGGTTTTGTGATGTTCTAAACCATCGGAACAACAACCTACAATTAGTCATTTCGGGATTCATGGCAAAATGCGTCAAGACTAATTTCTTACACGTCGAAAAGTGGACGAAATCCGTGCGTTCGGTAGCACGATTTCATGAGTTACGCAAAATGTTTTGTTGATTCAACGGAACTTTTCCCTCGGGGATATAATACGTTTCGAATTTCACGTTATGCGAAGGGAGCGTTTCGTGTTTCTCCACTTCCATCAAGGGGTATAGAGTGTCCGAGTACCAAAAGAACCCCCCGGAAAACTATATTTCGCCTGCATAAAGAGAACTCCCCTAAAAGCATACCATATTTTACAAATTTTAAAAAGGGATATTACCAAGAACATTCTAAAAATACAACTGTTATCGACTTTATACAAGGCTGAAATTAATACAATTTATTGTCAGAGTATTATAATATTAAATTATATTAAAATTTATCATAAAAAATTAATTCTGTAAAAAACAAAAGAGTTCTCTCCCCCCCCCCCTCAAAAAAATGATTCGCAAGTTCGTCTTCTTGAAACTTAAATCTCGATTTTTGTTAATGAAAAAACTGCAAACAATAATTGATAGAATTGTTTGAATTTGGCAATTGTGATTCAACTTTCATGCATTTAAAGATAGAAGCTCTGCAGTTTTTTGTTTGAAAATCTTAAAATAAACATGTCATCAACGTGAAGAATCTACTTTCTGATACTTGTTGACTAAAAAAATATGTATTTATCAACTTCATCGATTGGTGTGTTTTCTGAAGTATTTCGTTTTCTGGAATCCTATGAGCTTTATTTAAAAAAAGAATATTACAGAATCCTATACTTGTAACTTTAAATTTTATACTGTAGAAATATTTCGCTTCGTAAAAATAGTATGATTTTCAGAATTTTCGGATTAAAGAATACATGTAATTAATGGAGTTTTAAATATTTTGAGTTTAACTTTTGCAGATTTAAGTTTGTGATGTACATACAATTTGGTGGACTAAATAATGTTTCGATTTCAAATTAAAGATTTTTGAAATCGAAAAAGACTTCTAAAATCAAAAAATTTCAATATTAATAATCGTAATGCTCAAAACTTTGGACCTTTTTTTCAAACTTGCCTACTTTTTCTTAAAAGTTTGATACTCAAATGGCATTTTTCCAATTTTTCAGTATTATTATCACGTTTTGTTTAAGCTCATTTGAATCCTTGGTATTTTTAACAGTGTAATATGTCAATCCACGTGCTCAAACTGCATTCAAAATTCAAAATTCACCACCTTGTGAATCATGAAAGCTCAAAATTCAAATTTCAAATTGAAGAAAAAATTAATTTAAGGAAAGCAAAGCTACACGAATACATATATTTTAATTTTTTCCAATAATCCAGTAAACTAACTTTTTCCAATTTCCAAATTTTACATCCCACGGTCCAATAGCAATATTCCAAAAGAATAAACTCCCCCCCCCCCCCAAAAATTATACTTCCTGCCTCGTATATTCCCAAGCAAATGTATCCTGTCCCTTTATCATGTACATCGCTATCTAAACTTGAAAAAAGTGAACTATTTTCAACTGTCCAAAAAAAGTGTACATGAATTGCTTAATAAGTAGAATTACACTGATTCACCAGAGAAAAAAATGATTTTACTATTATAAATAGTGCATATTCAGTTTTACAGTGGTTATCCACATTTTCCAAGGTGTACTGTCTAAACTTGAAATCAGTGAAATATCTTCCACTATTCAAATAAGTGGAATTTCACTAATCATCAGTGAAATTTTTAGTTTTACTTATTGTGAGCTTAGAGTGAATGTTCATGTTCATGTTCATGTTTTTTATCTCAACGTTTACCCCTGCTTGTAGAGCCCTCTTTTTTCCCATTTAAATAACATGGGATTTTGACTTTCTTTGGGTCTCTAATTTTTGTGGGCGCATAAGACGTCTTGAAAATCGGTTTGACTCTTCAAATTTTGGATAAGTGTCGCAGTTAACTGTGAACAAAATTTCAAAACCGTATCCAGTATTTCGCGCGCTAGCCATCATGAAGAAAATTAAATTCTATGCGAATAATCAATATTTTTCAAGAAAATCGATGTTTTTAGAAAATTTTTGACTGATTTTCTCTATTAATAGTGCAAATTTGTCTCACTGTAAACTTGTCAACGCATTAGAATATTATTAGAATTGAATATACAAATTTACAATCGTTCTTATCAAATTATAGTCTACTTGTCATACAAACAAATCATTTATATTGAATCATTTACAGTATTTCCCAGGAATTTTTTTTCTTCATGAATAAACGATAAAAATGAATACCCAAAGATCCAAATTCATTTAAAAGTTAATAAGAATGCTGACATGCTGTTGAATTGTGATTAAATTGACATTGAAACAATAGCAACAACAAAAACAACGAACAAGATAATGAGATGAATAAGTATAACTTGTTAATTATTTTACGGAATTATCAATGACCTTACGCATTTCTTCATTCTTCTTTCGTATTATTCCAATGAATATTTTGTTTTGACATACAATGATACACCCCTCATGTCAATATAATTTTGTTCATTATTACAATATATTATTGTTACGGAATGAGTAAGTATTTTCTATGATTTGTCTACTTTTTTCATGAATATTAGCAGAGATGGGCACCAAATATATTTTTCTCATTTTTACATCGCAAAAAAACGATCTCAATTTTGTCGCAGAACCATCAAAATTAATGAATATATGTGTTTTTATCTCTTTTTTTTGTGATTCTATGAAAAATGTAGAGATTACGGGATAAATACAGCTTTATTTATACTGTAATCTATACTTTTTGACTGTAATGCCAAAAAATGGAGGTAATGGTATATTATTTACAGTTTTGGAAATGCCTAGTTCGACGAAACGAAAAAGGCAATTTTCAAAACTAACAATACGATATTTTATTGATAGTTTGTTAATGATTCACGTCCAAATGTCCGATTGTTAGCAAATTGTGAAGAAAAATACTTATGTTCACCATTTTTTACGGTTCTGCAACAAAATTCAGATAGTTTTTTTGCGATGTAAAAAATAAGAAAAATGTATTTGACGCCCATCTCTGAACAGTAGGCTATAATTTGATTAGGACAATAATTGTGAATTTGCGAAGTTCACTCTAATAATACTGATATATGTTATTTTCTCAAAAAATACTAAATTCGCATAAAACTCAATTCTTGCATGATGGCTAATGAGCAAAATATTCGTGTACGGTTTTAAAACTTTTTTTACAGTACTGCAATACGTGCCCAAAATTTAACGTGTCAAACTGATTTTCAAGACGTCTTATGCGCCTACAAAAAATTAGAGACCCAGATAAAGACAATATCCGATGTTATTCAAACTGAAACAAATTCAGTACTATTACTGAATTATCTGGAGCCAATTTGAGGTAAAAATTCCACCTCAGACATTTCAAAGACCACCCTAATATCCACTAGCTCCAAGGTGGAAGATATTTCACTTCTAGACAGTGAAGTGTCACTCTTTCAGGTTTAAAAAGTACCACTTTTCGCCGCAAGAAAAAGACCCTACACCGCTCAACACCGAAATTCCACCATTCCACTTCAAGATGCCCAAAATTTCCCCATCACCCAAAATCCCAAACTCTCTCGCATCGCAAACGTCTCGAATAATCTCAAGACAGGTAGAGATGTCTTTCTATTCGCGTCAAGTCGCTGCACGAAGACACCCACGTGGATTGAACGAGTTGGCTCAGCAAGAGCTCGACGTGTCGCGATAATTGTGAGATCGCGGAAAATGCGTTGAAATGAGGGTAGTTGGCCTGGAGTGAGCGAGTGAGTGAGCGAATGAGTGAGGGACGGCCGTAGGAAACGCTCCGTCCAAAGGAGGGAGCGCCGTGACTGTCGATAGCGTCGCGGGGGTTGAAAGGGTTAAAGATGAAAAGTGGCCCAAGTAGTCTTGGGAGTAGTGCGCCGGCGAGTTGGCCGAGGTGGCCGAGGTGCTGCGGCTGCAGGCAGGGTAAGAAGACGAGCGTGCCAGGGGGGAAAAAAGCGGCGCATGCCCGGCTTGGCCGGGTGTTGCAAGTCTGTGCCAGTGGTGTGCTCCTCGGCGGCGGAGCGCAGTAGTCACCACTGAGTCAGTCAGCCGGGCAGCCAAGAGGAGTAGTAGTATTCACGGCGCCTAGTCAGTAGTCGTCGCGGCAAATCTGTGGCAAAACGAGAAGTGGAAAGTGCAGGAAGGCAGAAGACAGAGTGACCGAAGCCCGGGAGGGAGTAGAACTTTCCTCGGGAGGAGGAGGAGGAGGAGGAGTAAGAGACCTGAAGAATCGATGCGCCGGGAAGTGCTGGGAAAAAGGGGGAAAAGTCCGGCGTCCTTGAGAACGGGGGGTCGCTCGCCCGCGAATAATAGGGGTCGGCCGCGAAGGTCAGCTGCGAGGAGCTAGAATAATCCGAGCCATCGCTATCGAGCGCCGGGAATCGATCGCTCTAGAGCCCTCCCCGAGTGTGCGTGCGTGCCGCGTGTGTGTCTGTGCGTGACTTTTGTTTATCCGCGGGTACACCGGAATTAGAGGCACCCCCGAATGAGTTTGCCAGCTCGTCTGGTGCGACCGCGAGCGTCAACAACCCCGGCGCAGACGTCGTCGCTCCTCTCCATGTCGCGCCGTGGTGGCGATATCGATAGGCTCCTCCTCGGGGGGGCCTGAATCATCCCGGGGCCGCTCTTCCCTCGGCTCCAACGGCGGGCCCGCTGTCGGAGAAGGTACGACGACGACGCCGGCGACCGGGGCGACGAGGGGCCACCATCGCCGGAGCCATCGCCGGAGGGGCTGCTGCCAGGGGCGCTCTATTTTTAGTGCAGTATGCGTGCGCGCGCGAAACCGTTCTAAAGGTGCTAAGAGTCGTGCCTAAGCCGCGGGCGGCCTCCTGCAGCATTATATTTGTACCTCGCGGGAGCGTCGACGCTGGCCCGATGAAAGTGCGCCTTCTCCTTATGTGACACCCTCTGCTGCATGGTGAGTTTCATAACTTGCTGCTCAGCAGACAGCCAGCCTGCCAGCTAGTCAGCCAGCGAGCCACAGGAACCAGCGTTTCTTTCAATCGCTCTACCCGGTACCACCACACCCTCTCTTTCTCTCTCTCTCTCCCTTTCTACCTCTGGCTCTACCACCCTCCTGGCTCCCACTCGCTCTCACTCGCTCGGCCCTTCCACGCCCAGTCTCGTAGCAAATCCTGCGACCTTTCATTCGCCCATTTTCCCTGCTTTTCCTAACCCCTCTACGAGGCCGCCACGACAAGCCACGATGCCGAGAGCGTTATGTAACGAGACGTGCCGGCACGTCACGCTGACGTGACGCACGCTCCCCTGGCTGCTTCTCTTGGCTACTCCGCGGGCCTCTGCTCTGCTGCTCTGGCTGGCTGGCTGGCTGACTGATTGTGCTACTATTTGTGGCGGCGGACCCTTAACCGTTCATATCGCACATCATGCCCATGTACTTCCACCTTCCATTGCTTCAACATGGTCTCCGGGGAAAAAGGGCGAATGGGGAACGTCTTTCGACTCGTCTTAAAAACGACTCGCCATTTTCACGGTTTTCACCGGGGCCACATGTAGGTCACATACCGCGGTCATGTGCATTCTTCTTCTCGCGGAAAATCCCCGCTGGGAAAAAAAGTTCCCGAGGGTCGATCCGACGCCCCGAGTGACGTCACTATGGAAACCTGGTGTGCCGTGACGTCACTCGAGCAACCCTGAATTCCGAGGGTCAAATCTCGAAAACTCGAGAGAATGAAAAACTTTAGCGGGAAAATGGGCGATTTACGCTCAAGCGACGAGCAGTTTTTACGCAACTTTATGTAGGTCGCGAGCGAGAAAATTCGTCCATATTAGCGTGGTCGGTGCGTTCTGCGAGTTTGTACGGTTTTTGGTTTCTGAATGACGGAAAAGCGTTATCTAGGAGTGAGGAATCAATCAATAGGAGAAGGAAATCAATTGTGGAATTGCTTGGTTTCAAGGTTTGGAAGTAACGCGTTACTCTAGAACGTTACATTTTTTCGGTAACGAGTAACGAAAATCCCGGTATTTCTGTGGCTTCCTGGCATAACAGACAAAGTCACACATGCCATTACGTTTAAAATTCCATCAGAATATCATGTGAAATGAGCCTTATGGCACAAGTGACTTTGTCTGTTATTCCGGGAAGCCACAGATTTATTTCACGATGTTTTCATCACTCTCATAAAGTTTTTAGAACTATTTGTAACTTTTTAAGAAATGTTCTGAAATTGAGATATAAGTAATGTATTACTTTGTAACCTTTAAATATAAAATTCTATTTTACAATTTTTAATGGAACAGAGTGAATTTGAATGTTAGTAATTTGTGAATGTACAAATATTCACAAAGAAGAGGGTTTTTCATCTTTTATTAGAATCTTTCACGATTCGGAAAACTATATTTTAGAAATTAGCATGAAAATACATAAAAATACGAAAAATCTATAATCCCGAAATCTAATACAAAATCTTCAAAATCTATAAATTTTGCTAGAAACCTTGCGCGATTTAACGAATTCTAGATATTATAAATGCTATTGAATTCTTCAAAAATTTATGTATCTCCAGAAATGAAAAAAATTATATTTCTCAAGCACTGAATTCTAAAAATACATAAATTGATATAGTATTCCATAACAATACTAGAAAATTTTCAAATTGTAAAAGTCTGTAAAAATTTAAAAAAAATTAAGGGCACTCTAAATCAATGAAGAAACTGTTTTCTGCAAAATAAATGGAAATTCTTTAAATATTTTAAACTTTTAATCCTAGGAAATCTCATTCTGGAAATAAAAAGAGATAAATTTAAAAAAAAACCTAAAAATTCTACATTCTATAAACACTTGGAAATACAGAAAGAAAATACATATAGAAAATTACAAGTAAATCTTTGAAATGTTAAAAATCTATGTAATTTTAATAACTAGAGCATCGAACTCTAGAAATTAGTATAGAAATATATAAAAACACTGAACGATTCTCCAAATAGTGAAAGAACTTAAATAATACGAACAATATTGAAAAAAATAAAAATTCTTTGAGATACTGTTTTCAGAAAAATCCTTTGAAATACAAAAAATGTAAAGAACTTTGAATTTTAGATCTCGAAATTCTCGAAATCTATAGGACAATCTATATGTAATACTAAAAAATCCTGCAACATATTATACGTTCTGAAAAATTCGAATAGTCTCAGAAATACTAAACAATCCTTATACGGATAGTATCGCCTGAGAAAATTCTCTCAAATACAAAGAATTTAATGAACTTTGAATCCTAAAGCATGAAACCTTTAAATCTATATAGCAATATACACAAAAATAGTGAAAATTTATAAAAACACTAAATAATCCTGCATTATTTCATACATACTGGAAAATACAAATAATGTCAAAAATTCTAAAAATCTTGGTAGATGAGATTCTCTCAAAAATCTATTCAATTCGCAAATGTTTCCCCCCCGAAAGAAACAGTTTCTAGAACAGAACCACAAGTACGTTGATATTGTTTTTTTATCCCTAGTTTTTCGATATCTTGTTACTTACATTCAATTTATTCTAAAAAGTAACGTGAAATTGAGAGAACTTTACTTTTTTCACAAGTAACGTTCACGAGTTCCTACAGCTTTTCAAGTAACGGTAACGTAACGAATTACTTTTTTCACTTAAGTAACTATAACGCATATACACTTTTTTAAGGAAGTATCCAAACCCTGCTTAATTTATTATTTATGTATAGATAAACTATATGATACAAGTACAATCATCAAATTCGAAACCAGGTTATACAGAAAATATCAACACCACAATTTAATTCGATTATAAATAAGTCAATAAACAATTGGAATATACTATCCTCCACCTATTTTCAAACATTTTTGTTAAAAAAAACATTTATAATGTTAAAAATATAATACTAAGAGCTCCAAGTAAGATAGAAATTAACACATGTCACACATAGATAACGTGAATAATAAAAAAAAAAATATAAATTAAACAACGATTAAAGTTTAAAAAATTAAAATTAATACATGTCTCATATGGATCAAGTGTAAGCCGCCGAAGCCGAGTTCACGTATAATTTGTATTGGAATCAAATATAGGTCATGCGAGTTTTCTCTTATTCATGTATACCTCGTTTGCGTGTGTGCGCGGAACGTCGTTACATGCTCGTGAATGGTCCATTCGTCGTTTTCATTATACTGTAAGGCAAATGTCCCAATTAGGAGACAGTTTTGAAAAGGACTTTTGCGAAAAATTAGAATCGATATCGGAGTATTTATCTTTTTTATTTTGAACAACTATTACCTATAAACAGCATATATATGTGACATATGTGTCATTTATGCCACTTACATATAATTATTACTAACATTACTTTCTTACATTAAATTAATCAGGAATACAAGTGCACGTAGAAGGCAGCTGCACAAGATGTATATGAAATAAATATATATGATGCATCATATTATGTTACGAATATGGCATATTAATGTCAGTAATGTGTCATGTGTGTGGCATTAATATTTCGTTTATGAATGCATTTCATTACATGTACATAGGTTGATACACGAAGTTTATAGTAAGGGACTTTAGCTAGTGTCTAGGAATTGGAAGCTTTCAAGTACGTAAGATAATTTTCTGTACACGAGCTTCAATGATTTTGTTTTCTATAAACAATTTGATCATGATCGTTGTCTCTGAACCATCAAAAGTTTGAACGAACGAAGGAAAAAGTAGTAGAGGTGAACCAACAGTTGACTCAGGTTTGATTTTAAGTAGTACGAGTCAATGTACATACGTGTAGTCGGACATACTTTTTTTCTTGGGATTAAAGTACTGACTGGAGTTTAAGAATTGTTTATTAAAGAGTAATAGTTGGGAAATAATTGAATATTGTAAAAATGTGCATAATTGCTTGAGAGTTTCAATAGTTTTGAGGTATTCACCATAGTCAAGGCTGTACTACAGAAAATCACTTTCTTCTTAGCAGTCTGAAATGGACCAAGATTTTATTATTTATGGGAATCATTTAGAATAGATGATTTACTCGTCTGCCTATCATATCACTTTTAAAGAATTTTTCTCACTCGAATATTTTTTTTTTTAGCACAAATATAGCATGAAATAAAGGAAAATGGATTAACTTTAATCACATATCTCTCGTTTTATTTTACTGAATTCATAGGTTTATTACATGAATGAACTTGAATAATTCAGGTTCAATGAGAACATTATAAAACAATCTGTTTTTGCTAGTGCATTAAAATCTCAGCCTTGTGGAAAAATGTGAAATTTCAGTTTTCATGGAAAAGACAAAAAATCACCATGGAAGAATACAGATTTAAAAAGGAGAAATTGGTGCAATATTAAAAAATTTAGAATCGAAAAATTGTCATATTTGAGAAGTTTTATCTCAAAACATTAACAAAAAGTATAATAGCACGTAAAATGACTCGAATATGAAGAATTTGGACTCAAATACACAAAAAATTTCAGTAACGCATTTTCCAGAAAAATTTACAGATAGGAAAAAAACATCCACCAATATTTTCAAGCCACAAAAACAAAATGTCGTTTATCGATCATTCAAACCTTGATTTCAAAATTTTCAATGGGATAAATTCATGAAGATGAAGTATGCATCTATGCAAAAAACTGAAAATTCAAGACTTCATTATACCCAAGGTTAACAGAGAATGAAATAAAAAAGATATTTTCAACTTTTAAAAAGTGGAATAAAAATGTACAGCAATTTACTAACAACTCTTTCCCATAAAAACGACAATAATAAATTTAATTAAAAGATGCGATTGCAACAAACTTTCCGTTCGAATTTAATTTGCGCTTTTGTACAATTCTCACTGGATCTCACTTTCAACATTTTCAAACTTTATGGCAATTTCAATTGAATTTTCAGCCTAACCGAGTTTATTCGATATTCGAAACTCGTAGATAACTCGGATTATTAAAAAAAATTGGATTCTTGATAGAAAGGATATTGAATTTTTAAATGTGAATAAATTATCACAAAATATACCAGATATTGAAGGTTAAGACGGAATACAAAAGTAAAATTAAAAACAGTGAAACCTCAATTTTTTATTATATTTATAACACAGAGTAAATAATAGGTTTTCAAACCATATGAAATTTTTCAAAATGTCAAATTCGGAAATTGTTCAAGTTACACAAATTCGTTACACATCGAATTATTTGAAAATTTTAGTATGAATTGTTTTTATAATTACGTAAAAATTCCAAAAAAATGTAGCAATCGATGCTTTGATATTTTGGAATATTTTCCAATTTTTTCTATTTAATCGTTTCAAGAGTCAAAGAAGGTCATAAGGCCCAAAATAGAGGCCATTATTAAACATTTTTTGTTGCGGTAGGTTTCAACATTTTTGGCGAGTCATTTATTCGTTTAATCAATGCACATTACAAGATACAATGGTATCTCTTATCATTTATATATGATGATAAAAAAAGGCTTTTAATTTAGTTTTTAAACTGAATTAATGAGTTTCAACTTTACTACAGATGAATGGAAATATTCATTACTACTACTCTGTCGTGCAAAAGTCTTCAGACACTCAATTTTTCGTATATTATCAGAGATAAAAACTTCCAAACCTTGACAGTAGTAGGTTATTTAAATTTTTTAATAATCCTTAATTCTGCCATATTCGACATAATTTTCGAATTATATGCCCGAAAAACTAAGTTGATTCTAGAACACAAAATAACTTTACACGCTAATCTTGATCGAAAAAAAAACCCATCATTTTTTCATACAGCTTTAATGGGGTTTTTCTGAGGAAAATATCAGCAAAATTTAACAGTGTAATATACGATTCAACGGTATCATGAAACAAGGTCGAATTTTGACAGATCACGAAGTGACAAATACTGTAAAACAACGAAACAAGAAGACAAAATAAATTGCTCACTTTTTAAGTGAAATAGACTACGTAAAGCTACATAAATTATAGCCAATTTCAAAAATACCCAGGATGATGAAAAATCTTGTACGGTAGGGTTGCCATGTGAAAATCACTTTTGAATTAGGAATTGATTCATGGAGTCCACAATCAACTAGCTATTCATAGTATTTTTTGAAATATTATGATTATTTTGAATAACAATTGGCCAATAAATCTTAATACTTCTACTTAGATTTTCTTAGATTTTCTGTTGTATTCCACAAATTCAATCCGTTAATTTTCCACAGATTCCATTGTGAAAATTTCAACACATAAATCTGTTGAATTAGTTTTTCTCCATAAAAATCAAATTTGTTCAACTCAAAACACACCTTTAAAGGAACAATTAGTCATCTACCAACGTTTCATTCGGAAAAACGTCATTAACCGATACGCTGATGCGCGTAATTTGTCCCCATATAAAATTGGCGTGATAATTTCCTCACCTACACATTAAAGTTGGAGCACGATCGCTCAGTGACGCAAAAGCGTTGACGTAAAACTTTTATCAATTGAACTCGGCTAATACCCGATTAGTCATGGAACGACAGAAAAAAATTTCAATCCGCTTGATAAAAATTGCGAAAAGATTATCACTCTTGAAAAGTTGGCCTTATATTGCCAAAGTTTGTCATTTGCCATGTCACGCGAGCCTTCATTACGTAATAGCTTTATTAGCTCCGCGATTGGTAGTCGCGTGATGTCAAAATTTACAAGTCCTGAATTAATTCAATTTAATCGAAGGTGCGACTCTGCTAATGATAATTAAATAATGACAGCTTACTGAAAATGCACGTTCAAAACGACGAAAAATAAATAAAATCGTTCATTTAGTTTCTCATGCATTCTGACAAGAAAACAACCCATTTTTGTAATAAATCATTTATAATGTAAATAATTTGATGCCTTGTTATAAAGAAAAAATCGTGTTTTTTGCATGTTCTCCAGTTATGAAAAGTTATTCGTGTCGAATGCGTGAACGAAGGTCGGCGTTATTAATTCACCGGATCCCAATATCTTTTCACTCAACGTACACAACATTCTTCGATTTATTATCTTTATGAACAGAAATGAAACAACGACTCGTTCACTTTCTTATCATTTTCGCGGATACTATCTTCACCAAATGTACACCGAGCGTGTCGTACGAATTCGTCTGAGCAAATAATTTTTTTATTTGCATCGTTCAAATATTTACGGTTATGGGATTTTTTTTTATCGCAATGTTCCATTTCGGAATAACGTATTTTGCGGTTGGGAAAAAAAGATGCCAGCTTAGCACGTGAAAATCGCCTCGTAAAATTAGACGACTTGATGTTCCATTGTCAGGAAGTGTTAACTTTCGAGAATGTCTTACGTCAGGCAGGAAATCACATTCACATACCAGATTTTGTTGATTTAACGAAATCATGGTTTTGCTTGTCTTCCGTTACACTTGTTCATTCAACATCGTAATTTGTCGAATTATTTTTCTGGATTCAATGATCTTACGAATCAATTTTATCTTTTCAATCTAAAATGAATATTCTTTTTATGATATTCAAATTTATAATTGTAGAATGTTCGCAGTTCCGAGATTTTTAATTTTAATTTCAGAAGTCTGGAAGATTCGACATTCAAGGAATTTTTACTGGAAACATGTTTATTCCCAATTTATTATCGTGAAGATTGAAATTTCGTACAATTCTGTTTATTTCGAATTTGGAACACGAAATTGAAATTGTGTTAGCCAGCTGTGATTCCTCAAGTTTTTTGAAATCAATAATTTTGTAATTCAAAATCACGAAATATGAAATTCCAAGTCGTAATTTGAAAACTTCAGACATTGGGAGAATCCAATTTTTATTTATGTAATGCAGAACGCGAATCAGTTTTTAACCATTTACATACAAAAAATTTACGATTCCAAGTTTTGGAACTTCTGAGATTTTTTAAATCGATTAATCAGTATCCGAAAGTGCAAAGTTTCATCTATCGATCCAAGAATTCAATATTTTTATTTTCAAATCATGAAATACAATTTTTCATTGATTTTTGAAATTGGCGTTTGACGATAGATAAACTTGCAAACACGTTGTAATTTCGAATTCTTGCTTTTTAAATTTCTTGAATAAATGTGGAAAATCTATAAAAACTAAGGTCTAAAAAAAAAACTAAAAAAAACTTAGGAAAAAATCTATAAAATGCAAATTGATATTCATTGCTAGTGTTTAGCAGCTATTATTCTTTCTAATTTTCTGAAGTAATTATTTTGAAATTCGCTTTCTCGAAGTATTAATTCTAATTTTCAAATTCTACTAATGTAAACAATTGAAACCAATTTGAAAATATGCAATATTCAATTCAAACAAGTTTTTGACGATAAAAATACCAAAAATTTACAATCTTGAATTTTGAAACTACAAAAGTTTTCAAATTGTTGAACCATCAGTATCAAAAAGTTTAAAAGTTAATCATAATAAACCGACAAATTAAATATTTTTTGCTTGCAGAGGCCTAAAGACTTTTTTAATCCAATATTAATTTCAAGTATTCGAGTACAAAACTTTCACATGAAAAATTCTAATGTTTTCAAATGAATTTTGAAACTTTTTTCATAAATTTTGCAAATTCAATGCGCACTGTAATCATAATTTTCTTCCTGTCAAATTTCCTCTCAAGTAAATGTGAAAAATCTATCAAACTCGAATCGATATTTATTTTTCATGTTTAACAGGTCTGATCCCTCAAATTTTCAAAATTCAATGATTTTCGAATTCAAATTCATAAAGTAGCAAGTTCTCAGACTACATTTTAAATTTTCACAATTCAGAAAATCCACTACATATTATACTGAAATGCAACATTCTGATCGATTTTTAACGATTGACATTTGAAGTATTCAGAAAATAAAGCTTTTTGACTTCTATGGTTTTTCAAATCGAGATATCAGTATCCAGAAATTAAAAATTCACAATATCAAATCAAAAAGTTCACTTCTTTTCATTTTTGCAAATCTTTTTCCTCCCACCTCAATTTTTTCAACTGAATGTAAAAACTTAGGTTCAAAAATGCACAGACTTTAGTATACTCTGAAATCCCAAATTTCATCTTGCATAAAAATCGACAACTCAAGCTTTCTCAATCAAAGAATTTGAATTCCCCGTTTCAACATCTCTTATTCTTCGATAAGAGAAATCAATGTCCCTAAATAGATTAAAAAATGGTTCTGAAAGTGAATAAAAGTTTCTCTGGTTTCTCGAAAGTTGCGTTCGCGCAGTAAAACTTGTGAAAGAATCGTAGATAGACCGACTTTTTGAGAGAATGAGAAAAATTCATGGTTACACTTTTTCATCCCTCCCCGATTCCGAATCGATAAAAACTTGCCCGTTGCTATAAGGACACATGACGGGTTATAAATGGTTCGAATGCCCCAGCTCGATTGAATATACAGTCGCAGGGAAAATAGAATATCCTGAAAATTATTTGTTTCCGAATAAAAATCTCGGGTAATTCGTACTCCATCTATCAAAATGGCCCCCGAGGGAGCAAACGATTCGTTCGTGACAAACAAAAAAATCCAAAAGGATTGATTTCGGGATCTATTTTCGTGATTGCTTCGTCACCTCAGCAACATTTATCCACTCTAATTCGAATCCAATTATTATTTTATTCGAGTCACCTGAATAAATAAAGAACAAATAAATACACTGAGATTCACAGTGATTCGTCATTCTGATGTTTCGCTGTCGACTGGAAATTTATTGAACTAGTTTTGAAACTTTTGAAAGTTTCGAACTTCGAAGTTCGGAATTTATTAAGTTGGAGATTACGTTATGAATTGTAATCAAGGATTTCTCGAACTCGAAAATTTTTGAGGATAAAGAATCTTCAATTTTGAGAACGTTCAAATCAGCAATTTTACGTAAAAGATATTATTTATTGAGCCACTCATTTCTTGAACATTTGAATTCAGTTTGCTAGATTACAGTTACATGAACTGAAAATAAAATCCAGAAATTCTGTAAATAAAGTATAATAACACTAAAGTACATACATGAAAAAGTAATAAAGTAACGTACATATTTTTTTAAAGGGTAATAAATATGGAGGTTGAAAGACAAATAAAGAAAAAGCATCAATATCTAGGAATCAATACATCGATTCATGCAAATTCTAGAACCCTATAAAAATATTAAAGAATCGGACAAAATGTTTTAAATATTGAAAAATCCGAAAAAAAAAAAAACTATAAACGTACCTGTATGCAATTCTTGTAAACAATTTAAATATAACTGTCTCAAAAATCTATAAAAATACTAAAAATCTAAGAACTGTAAATCCCAGAGGATCGAATTTTCAAAAGCAAGATAAAAGTTTGTAAAGAAGCTGTAAATTGCAAAAAATTTCATGAAAAATGAAAAAATGCAAGAAATACTGAATGCAATACGAATCAGATAGATACCAGAAATCTAAACAGGAATAAAAAAATAAAAAGAAAAACATTTAAATACAGAAATTTACAAAACTTTCAGTTCAAAAAAATTTTTTTTAGCAATTTTTGTATTTTATCTAGCGATTCATTTAATTCTAGAGATCTATTTTACTACTAGGTATCTATAATTATGCAAAAAAATCTTACAAAAAATTATAAATACTTAAGAAAGAAAAGACCTCAAAAATGCAAGCGTCCATACAATAAAATAAAACTCTACAGAAATAATTTCCTCAAAAATCTTTGAAAATATTAAAAGCTAATTAAACCTTGAATTATAATAAATGAAAGCCTAGAATCTCATGTTAGGGCCAAAAAAATATGAAAATCCTTCAAATCGTGAGTATACTGAAAAATACGAAACATACTATGAATCCATGTAGTTCTTGTAATCAATGTGAATAGGATTCCTCTGAAAATATATTAAAATACTCAAAATCTAGGAACTTTGAATCCTGGAGCATTAAAATTTTCAAATTTAATATAAAAGTCCGTGGAAATGCTTAAAATAACAACAAATTTCATATAAAATAAAACAATACAAAAAAAAAAAAAATAAAAACAATACAAATCTGCTATGTACTAGAACTCAAGAATATTTTTTTGTAACAAAATTTTTTAACATTGGAATTTACAAAATTTTAGATTCTAGAAATTTTTTAAACCATTTCTTTAACTACTAGATAGGTATCTATAAATGTACAAGAAAATCTTACAAAATTTTATGAATACTCAAAAATAAGACGAACCATTCAAATACAAGCAGCCCATAGAGTATAATATAATACAAATATGCCGAAATCCTTTGCTCAAAAATATATGAAAATACTGAAAATTTTTCAACACTTTGAATCCTAGAACATTCAGTTCTAGAATTATATGTATCAATCTATAAAATACTTGAAGTAATAGGAAACTGCCCAATAATATAAAATTATGAGGATACTGTTTTCTAAGAATTTCATTAAAATACTAAAAATCTATAAGAAAGCGAATTCTTGAGCATTAAATTCTAGAATAGTGGAGAAATCTATAAAAATACTAGGAATCTTCGAAAATATTTGAGAATCCTACAAAATTTAATTGACATCACTAAAAAATACAAAAAATGTCAAAAATACTAGCCACACTGTTAAAAAAAAGTTGGTAAATTTTCCACAAAAGTATTGGAAGTTTTCGATCTATATTCTGTTATGAGATTTTTTTGATAAATAGATCTGGAAAAATTTCTATATGCTATGGGAATTCTCCATATGTATGGAAATATTCCTATAGTTTATGGAAAAATTTCCAGATTTATTTATGAGAAAAATCCCATGCAGAATATGGGTTAAAAACTTCCAATACTTTTATAAAAAACTTACCAACCTTTTTTTTAACAGCGAATCCATAAAATACTGTAAATCTTAGTAGGTTCAATTTTCTCGAAAATCTTTTACATTACAGAAAATACATCAAGATTTTAATCCTGCAGAACCAAATTCAAGGTATCTACTTAGAAATCCATAAAAATACCATACAATCATTTAGAGTGTATAAATAATAAAAAAAAAAGGAAAAAAAAGTTCGATAAATCAGTGACGATGATATTTTTTTTAATCTACTATAATATTAGAAATTCATAAAGTCTTGAATTTGAAAGCATCAACTTCTATAAATCTATATGGAAAACCATAAAAATACCAAGAATCAATGAAAATGCTAGAATATCTCAAAAATTTTATAAATACTAGGAAACACAAAAAATTTCAAAACAAACTAGCAGTTCATGAAATACTTCAAATGTAAGTAAATGCAATTTACTCAAAAGTGTTTGAAAATACCTCAAATCCATAAAACTTTTAACTTTAGAACGAGAAATTCATATTCACGCGAGATTTTCCTCAAAATTGCAAAAATGCTAAAAAGATAAGTTTATATTGAGATATTGTGGTTATATAAGAAAAGCAACATTTAAAAAAATGAAAGCTCGAGCGTCCAAATGTTACAATACTGGAATAAATACCCAAATAAAAATAAACTGTGTATAAATATTTAGGCTCTTTTCATACTCAATTTTGTTCTCCCTGAAACATTTCGGTGTAACGTCCCTGGTTCGTGATATTTGAACAAGGCTGCCGGAATTATATAAAAGTAGAAAATATTTATCCAACACTTTCTTGGTAAAAAAAACAAAAATTACTAATATTCATCATTGTACAATAATTTTTTTGCTCCAACGACGATGGCGAACGACTGAGAAAATCGACTCGAGTTGAAGAGAAATTCGTGTTTTATTCTGCCGTTAGATGCTTTCAAGTTAATTGCGTCACACTCCCAGATGTTTCACGTAATAAATGTATGTAATAATAAAATTACAACTTTTCCCGTGCTTCAAACAAAAAGCAATAATAACGCGTGTTTTCCTTCAGCTCAAAAACGTGCACGAGTTTTGAAAAATCGGAAGTTGACGCTATATTTAAACTCATTAGCTGGGGCTAAGAATAGCTTTTCATCTTCTCCCGAAAGACCGATTCACCCGAGGAAAATTATTGTACGAATACTCAAAGTTTCAAATGCCATTAATACGTTATTTACAAGAAGCTTTTTTCAGTATCTCTACATCTGCTTTAAAATCTTTCCCAAACATTTTTGAAACGTCTATGAAACGTCAATCCTTTTGGAAAACCTTTTTTTTGGGGGGAGGGGAATTTTTGATGATTATAAATTTTTTTTGAAGAGTTTTCTTGTATAAATTTTTTTAGCCATTGTTTGAAAATCGTATTCGAAAATTTAAATAAATATCGCTGAAATATTTAGAAAACTATTTTAAAGTGGCTATTTTGTAACTACAGAGAACATTTTCTAAAACGCTTTCAAACCATTCGGGAACCTTCATTTCGTCAAAACCTTTGCCGAATAGCAATGCTATTTTTGGAACAAGAAGTGTCTCTAGGCTAACATTTCTTGTCTTTTTTTATAAGCTTTGAGAAATGTGACGAGTTGAACATGAATTTTGAACATGAGCATGTTTCGATTTTTGAGTTTGTAGATCTAAAAATCATGTCTAGACGAATTGGAATAACGAAAATGTTGGTTCCCTGAAATGCTCAAACTTTTAATAGAACAAAAACTTTTATATTTCAAAATCAGAAACTAATATCAATTTGACATATTTTGATATTCAAAAGTTCCTTTTTTGGTAAGAAAAATTATTCCAAAATCGAAAAGAAGGCGAAAATTTTAGTTGTTCGAAATAAGCATGAAAAATAAATATAATTAAATTACGAATGAACAATTCATTCATAAAATATGTTTTCAAACCCATCATAGAATAATAAATAAAATAAAAATCGAAGAAAATCCTTGCTTAACATAAAAATGAATATTTAAAACATTTTTTTACTCATTTTGCACGAAAAAACTCTAGGTAAAAATTATGTATGAAACAGTAGATAAGCTTTGAAACATAAGAGTACCTGCTTATAAATAGCATATATATTATAGCAATCTTTACACTCGTTGCATCATAAAACACACGGACATTGGAGATGTTATGTTTCAATTCGCGTCATAGTTTGATAATGATTAGTGTAATGAATTTTGAATAAGATAGGTTGTTTCTCGAACTTCGCTTGACTTGTCAACGCCAGGCTGCTTTGAAATTCCAATACATTATGTACGCAAACTTTATGTAGAAAGTCCCAGTACGTAAATGCCACAAAAATTTTCAACTACAATGCTGCACTTAAATTCGGGTCACTAATTTTCAGAATGTACAAAGTTTCCAAATTTTATCAGCCCGAAAACACTTTTCCATAGCAAAAAATCAATTTTTATTGAATAATTCTAATTCTTTTAAGCTATTCACGTTCCTTTACGATTTCCTCATAATTTTTCTAAAGAATGTGAGCTTTTTTCGAAAGAATAGTTTTGTTCCATTCAGACAGATTTACAAGCGTATAATAGGGGAATTATTTTTAACTGTGAAAACAAGTGTGTTAAAAATGGCGACGGAAACGTGTTGATCACTTCCAAACGTGTTACGGTCGAGAGGTTGGAAAATTTTCGTCATTAATTTCAACTCGGATGTTTTCAGAGTATATAATTGCGGGAGAGTAAACATTTTAGTATTTTTCACCGCCGGACTTAACGTTTATCATTTCACTGAAACATGTAGGGTTATCTCGAGGAACGAAAGAAATAATGAGGATCATTTTCGAGTATGTAACTTGAGAATCATAATTATGCTGTCTTACTGTAATTTTGTGACAAGTCTCAGATAATTTGTTTCGTGTTCAGAAAACCTAGGAACCTGGATAAATGTAGAAAAAAAGAGAAGGCCAGTCGGATACTATGGACTTTTCGCTATTCGATAAATTCCATTATATCGATCCATTTTTTTATCATTCAAAACTATATTTTCAACCTGTTTGCACAATCTTCATTGACGGTAAACACTTTTTTTTTTAAAAGGGAAAATATCGAGAAAATTTCGAACTATTTTCAAGATTTTTTGACTTACATGTGTGAAAGATATAGTTAAAAATGTGGAAAGGAAATCTAATGAATACATATCTCGTTTTTGTCGCATGTATCGAATTTCAACCCTGAAAATTAATGTAACCTGATGATCTCAAACCAATTTTTCTCCTTTGAATTGTGGGAAATTTTGTTCTACATATTTAGATGGGAAGAACTAAAATATTATAAATAAAAAAATGTTTTCACTTCGACAATTTACACTTTTTTTATTACACGATTTTTCATCTGTTCATACCTATATTATTTTACTAATACTTATACTATCCATCCAAAAAGAAAATTTAGGCACCTTGAGACATTTCTATATATTATTTATGTATAAAGGAATATTTTGAGGTGTTCATATTTATCACAGGATGGATACATAAATCATTATTTCATTGAATAAGTCAACTTAACACAAATATATGCAAAATTATATTTTCGAGAAAATTATCTTAAAATACTCTAAGTATCTTTATGATTTTTCTGCATGGATAGATTATATTATGTTTTCTCTAAATCAATTAACCTATTATTAAACCTCGATTTTTTCTTCATTTAAATTAAAATCTTGTAAAGAATATCACGAAATGGTATTCTTTTTATGTATCTATGATACTTCTTCAAATCCATAATCTATTATGCATTCATTAATAATCTGTTTGATCTATTTTAAATCTTCTAAGCTTGAAGACATATAGCTTGAACCATATTTCATGGTTTTTTACAAGAATTTCTTATTTTAATTGAATAAAACGATTCTTAACTAATAAATGAAAAATCGTTCAATAAAGGAAGAGTAAAAAATGTCGAAGTAAATACATTATTTTGTTTAATATCATGTAATTACGTACTTCATTCAAAATAATTTGGAATCGAACGTGTTTATTCTGCTGATTTTGCAATTTTTATTGTGAATGCGAGAATGAACGTATTGATGATCACGTTTTTCCAATCTAAGTATAACAAAACTTTTGTAATCAAATTTCCTTTAACATAGGCGAGGAAAAATTAAAATTACATTCAGTTATACTTATTATCCAGTTATATTGATTTTCGACTTTCAAAAATTACATTTATGATGAAAACGAGATTAACATTAGATTCATTTTTTGATATTTTTAATTAAATTAATAAAACTGTTAATAAGGCTTCTGCAAAAAGGTTGATAATTTAGTTTGAATAATACAAATTTATGAAAGAACATATTTTTCAAAATTTGTTATAAACAAAAAAATGACTCTATACGAAAATCGCTTTTCTTATTTTTTCTTTTTTTTTCTGTACATTTTTTCAGGTTTTCCGGCGGTCAGAGAACTAAAAATAAGTATATAAATATTATTAGAATAATAATTTTTAAAAAATTTTCAAAATTTTGTAATACAGTGTACTTGGTCTTTTTTAGTGGGAGTAAAATATCCTTATTAATATACAAAACTTCAATTGGTTGTTTCATAAGATGAACAACGACGAAAATAACGATAAAAAAAATATTGCTCATTTCTCTAATAACCCAACTTATGGTAATATTTTTTAAAAATGAGTTGCAGTAGTGAAAACAACGAATTTCAAGAATCAGACAAATAAAGCATTTAACGATATAGTAACAACTTCAATATAACTTCTTTCTTTTAAATTTGATAACATTTTTCTACATTTTTTTAAAAACTTGTTTACATTTGTTCAACAAATAGTAGAAATATAGTTGATACGAGTTCCGATTGAACAATTTTATGCAAGTGTATAATACACAAGAAATTTCTTTATACAACTCAAACGTCGATTTTTGTAAGACTAGCATTTTTCAGGAGAATCATCAACGTTTAGTGCGCCAACTGATAAAAGTAAAAAATTTAAATGACCTCATATTCACAAGATAAAAAAACAACCTAAAAATTCTACAATCTTCTAAAAAAAAAGATATTCAGTTTCTATCAATTTTAAAAAAATACTACTTTTCAAAGTTGAAAAAATTTTCCTAATTTTAAATGTGAACATTCCTCTACCAATTACTAAAAACGTACCAAGAAAAATTCCTGCAATTATCCAGAGCTTCCAATTCCTTCATCAAGTACACATTTTTTTGTAATTTTCTCAGTTTGCATAACTACAAAGGAAACTTTCTACCTCAGTGAAAAAAAGTTCTTTTCCAGTAGTATTACCAACGCTAAGTGCGCCAATGAAAGTAGCTTTGAAAATGTTCTCAAACACTCAATTTAATGCTGATACAGATTGTCTAATAAAGTCTTTGCGGTCTAAAGAAATATTCAAGACCACTCCTTTATTGGTACAATATTTGACAGTTTAAAATAATTCCATTTATTTCAATTCGAATGTTTTAAGATTGGTGACAACCATCGTCGCAAAAAAAAGTTACATATTCTACGAATGACTCTAAATTCGTAACTGAACTTTATAAACTGTGGACTTTATTGAAAACCATTTTATTATATCATCCGACGTTTCGTGAGGGATCCCTCACTTCATCAGGGATGTGATAATTCATTCAAGCGAAAAGTTACATAATTCATTGTAAGTAAGTTCAATAAAAATTGAAGAAAAATTAGTTATATCAATAAAACCAAGAATTCGCGAAGATTGGTTAAAGTTATAGTAATTTATGGAAGTTGTTTGAGGTGTGTTGCTGCTGTAGGTGGCAATGTGAATGAGAATAGTCGCGGAATAATGTGCAGTTAGAGGCGTTTGCGAGTTTGGAAGCACGAAATCGTGTGCACGGCTCATTACCGGCGCTTTTTCGGGATTTTACACATTTCGGTCCGGCCTGCAGAAACACAGCAGCGCCAGCCTAGAGATAATATTTCCGGCCCGGCCAGTATTATACGTATATGTAGCCTCTCATTCTAGCTGCTGGCTACCTAGCAACCCTAGTTATAGCTACTCAGGGCCGTCCGACGTCCATTTTATTCACGTCCACGCGCCGCGACTCCCGTAACTCCCAATATACGTACACATACACGACGTGCCAGGAAGAAAGGGGCTAACAAGGGCGTAGTCGAGCAAGAAATCTCCTCTGCTACAATTTGATTCATTGCTCGATATTGTTATCTCTAATTTTTTTTCTTTTTTTTTTGGGGGGGGGGGGGGGGTGAACATTTGGATTCGTCTCCTTTCTGATATTATTATATTGATATCAGATGCGTGGGCAGAGAGAAGTTTTTAGGGGTTCAAACCCCTATCGAAATTCGGACAAAATAAGTATTGTTTCATATAAAAATTAAAGGAAATTATAATTATAAATGACAACAATACAAATCCTTAAAGATGATGCATAAAATTATTGGTAATCAATAATTACAAAAAATGAGAGAAATTCAGAGGACATAATAAATAAATTTACGCAAGTTTTCAAAAACAAACAATATTCAGAGTTTATAATTTGACAATTTAAAAAATACGAATATCTTCCACTGTATTAGAAAAGTGAGTATGCACTGCAGTGTTGAAAATATCGAGGATTTTAATGGACTTTGATGTATTAAAATAGTATTAAAAAATATAAACGAGTGTATAAAACCGTGATTAATAAACATGTCTTAAAAAAAACTATATGCTTCTAGAAATACGTAAAAAGTTTTTTATTAATTCTAAACAAGTGCATTAAATCTGTATCATACACAAATGTTATTAATTTTCATAAACTATAGTATGTGAAAGTTGTGTCAAAAATTGTAAACTAGTTATTAAACTGTTGATATTCAACACGTATATTAAAAACTTGAAAATTGAAAATTTTTTTGGAGTTATGTCGCAATTCTCAAAAGCCTGTAGTCAGATATTACTGAAGAAAATTATCGAATGGTTTTTTTTCGAAAGTTTAAATAAAATATGCATGAAATGTTCATTAAATTTCACAAACCAGTATAATATGGATTTAAATATGCATACTTTTATATGAATATTCTTAACAGAAGTTTATGATAATCCGCAAACTTGTTTATTAAAATTCAGAAACGTTTATGGAATTTCAACAACGCCATATATTAAATTAAACATGCATTTATGTAAAAAACTTCCAACACAAGTTTAATAAAATCAATACAAAAATTTCTAACAATGTGCTGAATTAGTGGAATATCACTGATTAACAGGTTGAAACAATAACTTCACTGAGTTTCGAGTGAATATTCACTGATGAGAATAGAAAATATTTACTGTTTTACAGTACATATCCAATGCTTTCAAAATGAAAGACTTTTTTACTACTAGAAAAGGAATATGCACTGCGAAACAGTAAAGTTTCGGTTTTCCAGATTTAGAAAGTAAGGTAAAAAACGAAAATTTAAGAAATTATTCCAAAACGCAGTGAATTATGAAGAAAAATTAGAATCTACGAAAATGCTGGAAATCTGAAAAACTTTGAATCCTGGAGCAACGGATTCCAGGAATCTACATAAAAATCTGTAAAAATACCAGAAAAGCTTTCGAATCATACAAACTCTGAAGAAATACAAAAAGTAATAGAATTCTATGAAAGAATTGTTTTTTGAAAAATCTGAACAAATACTTATGATTTTTATAATTCTGAATTATAGAAAATCAAATTTTTAGAGTGTACATAGCAAACTATGGTGATACTAGATATCTATGAAAAATACTATAAAAAGGCGACAAAATCTTATAGATACTTGAAAAAAAATACACAAACAAGAAATCTAAAACATGATAAATTTATATAGATGAGAGTTTCCTACAAATCTGTAAAATTACTGATAATCGATATAAACTAGAATTATTCTAGAGTATCGAATTCTAGAAATTAATATAGAAATTTACAAAAATACTAGAAACCTATTGGAATACTAGATACAAAAGGCTTCAAAATTTTAAAAATACTTAAAAAATGTGAGAAATAATAAAATAATACGAATATTTATTATAAGTATAAAAATAATACTCTTTTATAAGAATACTAAAAGATTATTTGAAGTAAACAAAGAAAGAAATACTAGAAATCTTTGAATACTCAAAAACTATGTAGATATTATTTCCTTAAAAATTTATAAAACTTTAAATCCTAGAGGATACATGCAATTCCAGAAATTTAGATAGAAAACTATAAAAACACTAGAAAATTCTTTTAATAGTAAAAATACCTAAAAAATAAGAGAGGGGAAATTACTGGAACTCTACTATCGAAGATATTGTTTTCTGAAAAATCAACTTAAATACTCTAAATCCTCGAATTCCAAACTGAAAACTGAAAATTCCCAAAAACCTTGTCAATTAAATTTTTTGGATAAATGTTCAAATTTTGAAAATTTTTAACTAGATATCTAAAATATCAAGGAACCCAAATAGTTTTAATTCTTTGAATGTAATTCATCTTGTATTCACATTAAGTTACATATTTGACAATGAGTACTTTCATAGATTCAAAGGCCTTGATTTTTTATTATGTATATATCGAAATTCGCTGACAACCTGGCAAACGTGGAACACCGTGATGTTACAAAAATTTAGTAATGTTATTTCGTAAAAATCTCTGTTAATAAGAACTTTTTATATTAAGCTTTAAAGTTTAAATCCTATGAAACGTAAAAAAAACTCAGTAGCAGTTAAAAAACAGATTGAAATCATAACGGTTGTGCTACAAAGCTGCTGAACTGCAGATATTTTTTTTTTTTTTTTTTTTTCAGTGAAAAAGATTACGACTGAGGACGTCTTTTTTATCACTCAAATTTTGAAGTTTTAGTACCTTGGAAATATTGCAAGAATATAGGCATTTGAAAATGTATACCTTGAAGAAGATTGGTTTTCTTGAAAATTTTAAAGAGAATCAAGGCTTTTCCCGACGGTATGAAATTTGAATATCAAAAGAGAAACACTTTTACGTTTAGATATAACAAACTTAGATTTTCGAGTGACTTTAAAAAACAATAGTATTGCTTGAATTATGGACGTTAAAAAGAACTTCACGATCAAAAACGTTCATGAAAACGAAAGTTTTTCTTACATTTGTTTTACCACCCTTTCCATGAAGGGTTCCTGTAAAAAAAAATAAATTTTGTTAGATATATCCTAAATGTAAGACCTTAAACTTTTGGATAAATATTTTATTATCATTAGGCATCAGTTTCAATATTTTCATTATTTCGCATTTTCGTTGTTTTTTTTAACAAGATTTCAGAATTTTAGAATATCTAAGGAGCTTTTCACATTTCTGACAAAAATTTTTGTTTAAACTGATGATTCTAGTTTTTTTTTTTTTCGGAGAACTTCTTTTTTACTTAGCTCTTTAATTTGCAGAGGAAAGTAGAAATATTTTTCTGAAAGAATGAAATTAGAATTCATAAATTTTATTACTGCAACAAAACCAATTGTAATTGAAAACGTGACAGGATAAAAGGAAAAATTATTCTAAGCACTATTATGAATAATAATTTTGTGAAAAGATAAGAAAACATTCCCGAACAAACTTTTAAACAAAAATTGTTTCAGTCGTAACTCTGCAAATTTGATCGTATTTTATCTAAAACTTGATATCAATTTATGTTGTCTTTTTTACATTGTCTGTCTTGAAGTCTCAAACAGTTTGGATTTGGACTGACTTTCATTTGACCTCGAGTTCAAAACCTAACTTACTAAAGGATACGAAAAATTTTTTTATCCATAAATATTAATAAATACAGTTATGAATAACGTGCACTAACTGTACAACATAAACTCTGGTACATCACTTAAAACATTTGAATTTTTAATCACTCCTAAACATTCTACGTGTAAAACATGAATTTAAACCAGGAACGGTAAATTTTAAGCTGTAACGATAACACGTAACAAGCCACATACTTTTATGCGATAATGAGTAACGAAATTTCCGTTACTTACTTCATTATCATTTTTTTATATTCAATTTGCAAAACACTAGTTTTCGCAACTCAAGTTGTTTGTTGTTGGTAATTTCTACGAGAGAACTCATTTTCTGAATTTCGAATAATGTGTAATAACATTCGTTGCTTAATATTCTTCAATTAAAAGATTTTCTAATTTGATAGTTTTCATTACAGGCTTTGTTTTTTTCGAATTAGAAATGATTTCGACTTTGATTATTTTTGTATTTTTTTATTTTGAGTTTGATGTGAGCTGACAGTGAGCTCACGAAAATTATGTCACAATTATTATGGTGATTTGACAGATTTTCATACAAATTATTTGGACTAAAATAATGAACAATAATTATTGTGGCTCTTGAAAGTTTCAATAGTAGTGACTTTTTCAAGTTTTTTTCAAGTCAAGAAAACTTTTACAAGTTTTACAAGTTTTCATAGTTCAACCGTTTTGACAGCCTAGCAGTATAAACAGTTTTTACTTATTGAAAAATTTTCGCAGAATTTCATCTCTTTCATAGTTTCTATTGTTTTGTAGGTTTTTTAAAGTTTGGAAAGTTTTTTAAAAGTTTCGACAGTGTAATTGTTTGTAACAGTTTTGTCGGTTTTGATGACAGTTCATATTATTGATTGTTACAAATTGTTTAGCAGTCTAATAGTTTTGAAAAAATGTCAGTTTCTTTACACTTTTCACAGTATGTCTGGATAAAATCTGTTGAATTGTTACAAATCCTCAAAAAGTGATAAACCTCCAACTTAATGGGGGCTTGTTGAAGTGTTCTTTTTTATTTATTATTTCTTTTTTTTTTTGTATTTTATACAGTTCCTCCCTCCTAACTTGTTACATAACATTTACAATATGCAATGTGTCTGGGAAAAATTAAGCATTATTCTCGAAATCATGTTATAATGGAAATTTTCCATCATAAAAGGATTCTTAAAAAAATGTTTAGAAATTTTTCAATTTTTTCAACCGGAGTTTCAATTTGTACATTAAAATAATACATTCAAATTTATACCTTCGAAAATGCCTAGATCTCTACAAAAATTAATTTTGATTTCATAAATTGTTAAAAAAATTTTTTCTCAAGTTTCTAAGAATGTTTGCTTTTTGTTTTCACTTAAACGATGTTGAAAAATTTGGAAAATTTTTTTTTTAATCGAAAAAGCTTATAATTAGACGGTACAATTTCGAATTTTATAACTATAGTAAAAGCCGATGTTAATAATGGAAGTCTAGGAATCGATAGGTCAATCAAAAATATCTACTTATTTAGACTTGAAGTATTTTATACACGTGCAGTTTTTTCATTCATTTTTTTTTAAATGAACTTCAATTTTTTATCAGCGCAAAATTAGCTCTGATAAAAAACAAATGTATACATTAACCTCGTAATGATAAAACTTATAAAAACTCGATAAAATAATATAATAAGCCTTATAAAATCCTTATCAGCAAAGATGAACCTTTTAGAAAGATTTTAAAACCTTACAAGAAAATGCAAATCCTTATAAGGAGAAAAGCCTCATAAGAAATATCTCACTCTTGCAAAATAAAAAATTGCGTAAAAAATTATTTGTAAGTAGTTTATTGAGATGTGGATTCAAGTTATACCTAAATTTATTTATTATATTAGATTAATACATAATAATATGATGTATATTATAGGTATTGGAAAAATTATTGGGGAGAAGAGTAGAACCTAGTCCCTCAAAAATCTGCTGTGTATTTTACAAATTTAATCCACTCAACTATCGCTACATTTAGTTTCAGGCAGATAAATCAAAATTTGAGAAATGTGCAATCCTCATAAGGAAATTGCAATTACTTATAAGGAAATGTAGAATCCTTATGAAAACTTGGAACCTTATAAGGATTTGCTTTCTTATTAGTAAATTGCATACCTTATTAGGAAATCGCAGTTTCGAAATGCAGAATCCTTTAAGGAATCATAGAATTTTTATAAGGAACTTTAAACCTATTAAAAAATTTAATCCTTATAAGAATTTGACAAGGTCACCTTTTGAGGATTCCAATCCTTATAATAATTTTATAAGGTCACCTTTAAAGGATTTTATTCTTTATAAGGTTTTCATAAGGCTACTTTATAAGGAATTGACAATCTTAAAAGGAAACTCAGATTCTTATAAGAAAATAATAATGTTTTTAAAAGGTTTGCAGTTATCAGCATCATAACATCTTAGAAATTTATTTGCAAGCTCAAGCTTTTACTGCTTAAAATACAATATTTTTCATATAAAATCACAGCATCTCATTTCTATCGTCTCTCAGAACTTCTTTTTTTAGTATGTATACCATTTATACGATATTCTTGTATTTAGAGAATTTTATACATTTATTTTAAGAGTTCGATGCTCTACGTTTCAAGGTTTCACATTTTTTCAATTTTTTTTGTTTATTTTTAAAAAAATGTCATCTGCATAAAGTTGAAGTATTTTGTACTCTAACTTTCCTTTTTAAGGTTTTTCAAAGAGTGCTAGTATTTTTAGGAATTTTCATACTTAATACTATTTATGAAACTTTGAAGGATATTCTAGTTTCTTTATCTACTTGCATTTTGTTAATTGCCGTATGTTTTTTGAGAGTTTAATAATTTAGTATTCTAAAATGATAGATTTTCAGTATTTCACAGAATTTTCTAGAAAACAGTATTTTCGAAGGTAACTGGTATTTCATAGATTTCCAGTACTTTTATAATTTAATGTATTCTAGTTTGAAGGATTTTCTGGCATTTTCACGGATTTTTAAAAACATATTCATAATTTGATATTTTAAATTTTATTCAAGCTTTTATAGATAGTTAAGAAATTATATGGTTATTTGAGGAAATAGTATTTACATGGATTTTCAGTATTTTATTAATTTCTTGTATTTTTAGTATTTAAATTTTAAAATACAAGTAAAATTTCGTACGATTTTCCGATTTCTTTGTAAATATCTGGTATTTCAAAAAATTACAATATGCATAGATTTTTAGAATTTGATACTCCAGAAATTAAAATTTAATATATTTTCAGTATTTTGATAAATTCAGAAGCAGTATCTTCATAGATTTAAAGTATTTCACAGTTTTCTCTATTATTTTATTTTGTTCTTTTTCGATATTCATAGATTTCATTGAATTGTATTCCACTCTTTAAATTTTTTCGAGTGACAGTTTCACTCGGATCGAGTGAATATACTGCAAATCAAAATTCGAGTGAAATTTCTCTCAAATTTAGTGAAATTTGACTCAAATTGAGTTGAATTCTACTCGAGAAAAATGAGAGGATTATCTACTTAATTCAATTTATTCGATTGAGATCACACACGAAGATGAGTGGAATTTCACTCGAAAGAGTAAAGTTTTCACTCGAGAATACGATTCGCAAGATTCTCACTCGAAGAGATTTATAGAGCACGCATATTTTGATGGATTTATATGAAGATTTTCCGAATTAGATGGTTTAAGATTTAATTTGAAAATCCTAGACTGTATACAAATAATGGTACAAACAATGGTCAAATTCAATTAAAGAATCAACGAACAATTTACTCCTCCTCGATGTCGTTAAAATCTCATAAAATTTTTTCTGTATCTCATGATCGTAAAATGCATCATCGACGAGATAAAAATGTCAAATTAAAACTTTTTATGTGTCATAACAATAAAATTATATCATCGACGAGTAACAGTGTCAACGTAAAACTTAATAACGATTTACCCTTGATCGTGTTCACGATATTTCTGATGTGCGAGCGTTTGGGCCAATGGATAATACGTCAGCGGAACTTGCTATCCCCTCTTTTTTAAAAATACTCTATACTAACACAATCTATCTAAGCTCCAATCGACACTTAAAAAAATTTTAAAAGGGAATCGTATACATCACACCGGTTCTTCAAATCCATCTGCCGATTAAGTGAACTTTTATTCTCCTTCCTGATAAACGCCATCTCAGCAAATAGCCTCTTATAATGATCCTTTTCTTCATGTAAGATACTTTATCCTTCGAATTCATTTCATGATCCCCCTTTGCATCATTTATCATCCTATGTTCAGATATCACAGAAAACTCAAAATTAGAATTAAAAATATTCCTTTCATGTTCCAAAATCCTTCTTTTTAAATGTCTTTTTGTCTGTCCCACATAGTTCTTATCACAATTATTGCATTGGATCTTATAAACAACCCCAGTCTTTTCACCTGTTTTTATTCTGTCCTTCCCTTTTTTTATCGAAGAACCTTCCAAGTTATGCAAATTTTTAGGAGATTTTGACGAAATTATGTTATTTTTATTTTTGACGTCATATTGTTATTTTTGTGTATGTAGAATTAGGTATCCGGAATTATGTTAACTTTCAGTACTAACATAAAACCATTTGTTATTTCCTCAAAGTTTCAGTAAGTACATTTTTTATGATTTGTACCTTCCATATTTCCTGTATTATTGATTATAATTTGTATTTTTGTTGAAATTTTTATTTTTTTTTAAATGAAATAGTAATCTCATCTAAATTTTTGCTTGATTTCAACTCGTACTTTTAAAAATCTGAGTAAATGTCTCAGAAATGTAAATCTGGCCATGCAGAATTTAAATTATTGTTTTACATTTGTAACAAATAAACATTATATACTTTATCATATTATACAAAACCAAACTGTGCTCATTATTATAATAGTATGATACATAATGTTACAATATTTTTGATGATTTATATTCATAAAGTTGAAGTATGTAGTTTTCCAACTTTTATATTCCATTTATTCATCTCGTATATTTTTGCACTTCAAAAAATTTTCGTTAATAACAGTTGAGAATTCCAAAAAAAATTTTAACTTCAAGAAATTTATTAAAAATTAGGTGTTCCAAAATTCTTAAGGTATTCGTAATTTCAAATACCACATTTCAGAAAAATTTGAGTTATTTGCAATTTTTTAGTACTTTTGAAAACTATTGAGTTTTTAAAAGATTTTGAAGTCTTTGTTACTTTTAGCAGTTTTGAAACAAGCAAATCTTTTTTCAACTTTGTTTCTGAATTGACAACTGTGTATTTTTTTTTCTATTATCAGATTCCGAAGCGTTTTTTCAGGCTTCAAAAAAAAAAAAAAAAACTTTTTACTGAAATTTTGTTGTATTATAATAATCTTACGTCAATTTAAGTCATATTCTAACATATCAGCTTACATTTTTTTTGTTCACACACTCCCCCCCAAAATTCAAAATAAAGTTCAAGTTGAAAATAAATTAAGATATAAATGAGCATTTTTCGGAAATCCATAATTACATTCTTGACAATTCTTAAAACTTCTAAGAATTTTCAAAATTATGTACGTCAAAGCTGGAGCTTTTTTGTTATTCGTACCCCAGAAGATAAAAGACGAATTGTAAAATATTATACGATCCAGGCTCTTAAAAAGTTTTTCACAAGTTTTAAGAGTTCATGGAGTTTCTGAAAAACCAGTAAAAATTTCACAGCTCGTGTAAGGATTATGCAGTCGAGTCTACATTAATTTAAGAGGATACTACGAAGTGCTTTCATTTTAAATTTAAACTTTTCTCACGAATTTTTGTTATAATTTGTATTATTTTTAAATGAAATAATAATTGCATGCAAATTTCGGGAGGGATTCTTTTGAAAAACATGTTTCGTCAGAGATTTCATAATTTTTCATCTTTGACAATATAGTTTTAAGAGAGCTATTTTCAAACTTTTTACATTTTAGAATTTAAAATTTACACAACTCTTGAAGTCCAGAGTCATGCATCTTTCATGTTCGTAAATAATGAAATGCTATTGTGATTTTCAATTAGTTACTAAGATGAAAATTTTTTTACTGATACTTTTATTAATACTTTGGTATTTATACAGCTTGAAGGATTTTCTGATAATTTATGGATTTCTTTAGAGCTTTCCAGAATTCGATGCTCTAGAATTCGAATTTCTGGAAAATTTAAATGTTTCGATAGATTTTTGAGGAAATTATAACGTACCACGCGGATTTAAAGTATTTCGTGAATTCATAGAATTTTCGTATAGTACGTTATATTTATCGGATTCGGTAGTAGTTTCTTGTATTTTTATAGATTTCTAGTATTTCCATAGATGGCTCAATAGATTTTGAAAAATTGATGCTATAGTATCGAAACTTTTAATGATTATGAATATTTAAATTGATTAATCGTAAAACAGTATCTTTTGAATAGATTTTCAATATTTGTACTTCATATTTTTTGGAATTTCTACAATAATTTAAAAGTATGTTTAGTTGTATAAATTGTATAAATTGAATTGGATGTATTTTTATTGTTTTGTATATTCATTTCTTGAATAATTTCTATAATTATAATAATATTAAATTATGTATAGAACTAGTATATTATTATTATTCTCTAGGATTAGAAGTTTGAAATATTTTCAAAAAATTATATCTACATAGTTTTTATGTATTAGAATATTTCTAGTAGTTTCTTCCGCATTTTTCTAGTAAATCATACGAAACTGGAGAATTTTTCAGTAGTTTTACAGATTTATATTATTTTTGTAGATTGAAACAGTAATAATTCAAAAAACTCGATGCTATAAAATGCGTATTTCGATCTACTCCGAATAATTTCATTAAGTTAAGAGAAAAAAATACATTTATAAAAATTTTACATGATTAATTGGGTTTTTGTTTTTTCGCATTTTTGAAATATTTAAAAGATTTTGTCACATTTTCTAAAATTTTTATAAAGTCACAGTATAGTCAGAATTTGATTCTGTAGAATTCTAAAATTTATAAATCGTAGAGGCATTTGTCTAGTAGATTTTTCAGAATACAGTTTTTTCATGGAATTCAGTTACTTTTTTTTTTTTTTGATACCTTACGATTTTGAAAATTTTCTTATAATTTAATTTAAATTTTATATAGATTTATAGAATTGATGACTTTTATATATGTAAAGTTTTTCAAATTTATGCTCTAGTAATTTAGGTTTTTAGAATGGTTTTATAAAACTCCTTACAAAATTTTTATATTTGTTATGAAATTCCGCTTTTTTTATAGTCACTTTATAAAAAGAGCAATGTTTTATAAAATGACTTTATAAAAAAGCAGAATTTTATAAATAATACTTAAATTTCATAAGGAGTTTTAAAAAAAACTTTATAAAAACCTAAATTACTAGGGATTTTCGCATTTTTGTAGATTTGAAATATGAATATTATTCACTGGGTCGCAAAAATTTTTCAAATTTATATTTTCTACGTAATCCTACGTTTTGATGATTTTCATAACGTTTTTATGAGTTTTTTTTTGTAACTTGTATTTTTATTATTCAATAGTGTAACTTTTTTTATTACTACATAAATTATCCAATTATTTTATCAGAATTTCTGCAGGGGTTTTAACCCCAAAAAATACCCTTACGTGCCTCTCTAGTAATTTTGGTTTGTATAAAGTTTTTACGAATCTCCTAAAATTTGGGTATTTTATATAAAATTCCGAATTTTATAAAGTCACTTTATAAAAAGAGCAATGTTTCATTAAGTTTTTATCTTCTATAAGTCTCTTTATACAAACTTTATAAAATCACAAAAAAAAAGACAGAATCTTTGTAAAGTAGATTTTAAAATCCACTTTATCTGAATGCCGTCATTTTATAAAGATTTTATAGTTTTAATAAAGTGACACTATGAAAAAAGCGGAATTCAATAAAAAATACCGAAATTTACAAGGAGTTTTATAAAAACTTCATGAAGACCCATATTACTATGGTAATTCCATTAACTAACGACAAAATCATATTTATGAAATATTCAAAAGATTTTGTCAGGTTTTCTAAAATTTTTATTTGTAGAGTAACAGTATATTCAGAGTTTGATGTTCTAGAATTCCAAAATGTATAGATCGTAGAGGCATTTGTCGAGATTTTTAGAAAACAGTTTTTTCATGGAATTCAATTACTATAAGTTTTTCTTTAGTTTGCGTATGATTCGAAAGATTTTCTTATACTTTAATTTAAATTTCAATAAAGATATCTAGAATTCGATGACCCAAGATTGAAATTTTTTCAAATTTTTTCCACTTTCGTAGATTTGCAATATTAATGATTGTTCACTCAGTTGCGACAATGTTTAAAATTTCTAATCCTACGTTTTCATAATTTTCATAACATTTTCATGAATTTTAACTTGTATTTTTTAAAATTATTTACTGGTGTAACTTTTTTTATTACTTCATGAAATATTAATTGATTTTATCAGAATTTAGCGAAGAGTTTGGACCCTCAAGCCCTTCATCCCAAAATTCTTAAGCCCCCTTAGCCCCCTCGGTTACTACGTCACTGCACACAGTAGCAATCGGAAAAAAAATTCGCAATATTCCCCTGAATTCCCCCAAATACTGCCGAATTCGGGAATGATTCTTGTATTGTCCTCCACAATTTCAAGACCTAAATAAGGTTAGTAATTTGGATGACAAACGGCAGTTTTCATAGAATGAAAATGGATATGAAAAGCGCAGTTGGCGTCCCCGTTTCGACATTTTCGACATGAGAAAAGCGCGCTCGGCGCAGATCGGCTCGTTCGGCAGACGAAAATACCGTACTTACTCATTGTCCCGCGATTCCCAAAAGGTAATTACAGCGAAATTCCTCGAAAATCTTCGATTCGCCGAAATCGTTGCACTCTCGATATTCGCGCCACAGTATTATTATTATTATTATTATGTTATGTATTCTCCGGAAAAAAGTGACAGTGCGACATAACCTCACTTTTACCGCAACCGCGAGTGCTTGGTAGTGTCGTGCAAATTTTGGGATTTTCGCGATTTCGTGGTAAACGTACGTCGCATTTATGACTCTTGGGCAAGGGTGACATTTTCCTGAAGGATTTCATTTTCATCCCGCTTTTCCTGTTGTTGCACAGAGAAATTATTGCTCCTGTCGGAATTTATTTTTAACTTGTGATTGCATATTGACGTCAGTGTCGCCCTGATTAATTCTGCTTTTCTATACTCGTGCTTTTAATTCATTTTGGAAGTCGAAGGATCATTTGGAATTTACATTTTTTTCTTTAGTCGCTTCTTATGAAAGCACTGCTCGAGTTTTTTTTTCTTGGATGATTTTGATTGTTGGCTTGATTTATTTTAAGATTCGCGATAAATCGGCGATTTTGACACAATTTGAGTGTAATACATGTAGATAATGTGTGTGGGTGTTTTTTTGATGGTTTTTCAGTAGGAATTGTTGCTTGAGAAAAGATGTATTTTTTGGTATTTTATTGCAATGGTAATAGTTGTTTTGATTTGCATGATTTACAGTAAATCAAAAATTTTGAGATAGGTGATCATGTATGTAAATTTTTCTTAGATTGAATTTTTTTTTGTTTCATTTTCTTCCTTATTAAAAATTTATTACAGTATATTTAGGTTTTGAAATGTTAATGAGTGCCATATGAGTTATGTTCATTTTCCTGCCAAAAAAATGTTAGTGAAAAATTTAATCATCTGTCAAACCTCTTTTTAATGTTTCAACGTAATTTTTAATTTAAATCATACTGGGATTTAAGGTTGCCAGCAAAGAAGAATTGTTGTTTGACAAAAGATATATTTTAAGAATTGTATTGCGACGATAATAGTTGCTTTGATTTGCATGATATATTTACAGTAAATCAAGAATTTTGACATAGCTAATTATGTATATTCATGTTTCTTGGATTGAATTTTTTTCGTTTCATTTTCTTCATTTAATAGAAAATTTATCACAGTATATTTAAATTTTGAAATTAAATAGGCATTTTGTTAATTAGTGTAGTATGAGTCATGCTCATTTTATTGCTAAAAAAATATTGGTGGAAAATTTTGATCATCTGTCAAACTGTTTTTTATATAGTAACGTGTTTTTGAAATCAAATTATTTTTGGATTTAAGATTGTGAACAAAGAAGAGTTTAGATGAATAAAATTTTATGTAAAATGAAGTTGTATGTATTGCTTTTTTAATTGAGTTGTTCATGAGAAATTGTTGTTTGACATTAGATGTATTTTTTGGTTTTTTATTTTGATAATAGTTGCTTTGATTTGTGTGATTTAAAGAAAATCAAGAATGTTTAGATAGCTGATTTATGTATGTGAATTTTTCTTGGATTGAATTTTTTTTGTTTTATTTTCTTCCTAATTGAAATTTTACTACAGTAAATTTAGGTTCCTAAATCAAATAGGCATTTTGTTAATGAGTGTGATATGAGTCATGCACAGAAATGTGAGGCGGGAAATTACTGGTCATGACCGTCAGTTATGACAAAAAAGTTCTGATCAATTTTGACTGTCAGTTTACCTTGCTGGTCAGAATTATTATGATGGTCAAAATTATTAAAAATTATTACATACTCAAAGATGACTTGAAAAAATGTTCATCTCGTTTGTCATTGCATCTTCTTTTTTTCATCGAATTTTTATGACAAAATGGAAACCAATTTTTTTATTCCTTAAATAATAAATAATCAAACAATTACAACCTTTCTATTTGAAAAGAATTATTTATAAAGAAATAAACAAATTTCTTTATAAAAGTGTGTTGTTGATTAGGTATTTTCCTTCGGTATCTTTATTTTCAGAAAAATTTCTATACACTAATATTAAGACAAGAGTATTATACTTTTCACTGTTAGGCGTTGTAATTATTGTGGAACATTTTCACTATTGCACTTTTTTTTATCGGAATTCTTTATTTATTTTACTATATTTATGGCAAATATTGGCAAATTTATACAAGTTTTGTTATAAATATGGTAGAATTTGAAACAAATTTCATCAAAAAGTGCAATATTGTATATTGTCTAGCAAGCGCAGCAGTACAGTGACACTCATAAGTTTTTTTCTGAAAAAATGGAAAAGCTATTTATGAAATGTGAAATAAGAAGATTGGTGATTTTCACCTGGAATTGCTGGAAATCGTTTGGTCAGTTACTTTAACTCACATATTTCATCGAATTTCGGGTCATGACCGGTAATTGCTGACCAGAAACAAGCTCTGACGGTAAATTATAATTAGAGAGTTTTTAAATTTGACCATAAATGACAGTAAATGACTGTCAGATATTACTATGACATGACCCATTTTTTCTTTGACCGGTCAACTCACATCCCTGGTCATGCCCTTTTTCATGCAAAAAAAATTTTGAAAAATTTCATCATCTGTCAAAACTTTTTTTACGTTGTAACATATTTTTGGAATTAAATTATGTATATAGGGATTTAAGGTTGCAAGTAAAGAAGATTTTGAATGAATGAAATCGTTTTTTGTATTTTATTGCAGTAATTATAGTTGTTTTGATTTGCATGATTTAGAGTAAATTAAGACTTTTGACAAAGCTGATTATGTATGTGAATGTTTCTTAGCTTGAATTTTTTCGTTTCATTCTCTTCCTCATTGAAAATTTAAGTACAGTATATTCAGATTTTAAAATTGAATAGACATTTTGTTCATGAGTGTAATATGAATCATGTTCGTTTTCCTGCTAAAAAAATATTTGTAAAAAGTTTGATACATCTGTAAAAACTTTTTTTTATGTTGTAACGTATTTTTGATATTTTTATGTTGGGATTCTTAGAATGGGAATCATTTTTTAGATACCCATTGCATCTTGTTTTCAACATTCACAAAATATGTTTCTGATAAATTTTTTAATACAAGGTTTTAAAGTCTCAAATCATTGATTCTTAGAATTACATGCATTCATGTTTTAAAGAAATTAAATCTTGTAACCTTGTATTTCTGCATACATCATTTTAGGTTGATACAATCTATTACAAATTGCATCCTCACCATGTTACGTAATACGCAAATTTTACGATAACCCGTAATTTGATTTTGATACCTCATTGCATAAATCAATCAATAAGGAGTATCGGTATTGTAGTACAGTATCACCATTACTAATGTTGAATTATTTTGATCATCTAAATATTTACTGTCAATCATTGAAAATATGACTTGGAATTATTAATATGTGGTTTTATAACTTTTTGGTCTTTGTAGAGAAGGATAAATTCTGCACGTCGATTCATTTGCAAAATATTTAATGTTTGTCATATTTCACGATGAAAAACGTGTATGAATAATGCAGCTTTATTCGATCCTTGAAATGCATGATGATGAGAAAATCTTTTAGAATGTCGTTTCCCTGCTATGACTCATCTTATTGTGAGTTTTATCTGATAATCATGAATTCATTTGAATATGACAGTGCTTATTTATTGAAACACTTGAAATTTTATTAACGGCTCGCTTTTTTCTGCCTTTATGCTTGTAGTGATTGCTTGAAATTAACAATAACATTTTTTACATCCTTCAGCGTGAAAAGGCATTTAGAATGTTGTAGAAATCAGATGTAGCGAATTGTTGCAAAACTTGTTGATTGTCGATATCGTTAAATCTTGCGGATTTTTAGGGCTTATGGAATATTGGAGGAAGAGACGACGGTTTTTTAGATCCTTTTTTTTGTCAGGTATTTAAAATCATGTTCAGTTTTTTTATTAACAATGAGCAATTCCAATGATAGAAAGAGTTTGAAAAAGTTGAATATTTTTCAAATTATGTGTGTCCGAAGATCCAAACTTTTCATACTAAACGAAAATTAAAATTGTCCATTACCTTTCAAAGTTACAGTAATAAATCATTATTGCCATTTATTCAATGTAAGTAACTTTTTGCCACCCTACACATACATGTAAAAATAAAATTGTCTTTTTTTGTTTATTTTAGAAAATTTGGAACTCAAGGTACATTCAGAATAATCATAAATCCATCGTATGAATTATAGTCTACTTTGATATCAACCTGAATGAAATTCAGGAGTACCCCCTAATATATGCTTGACGTTTTTAAAGAAGTTCCACTTTTCGATACTACCGTTGAACGAAAAATCTCCGTTTCGTAAATGGAATGGCAGAAAAAATGTCATACTTAACTACTGGAGTGAAAGCCTGTACGATCAACTTATGATTTTTTCTGAAACTTTTGGCATCGGCACGAAAGAGAAAAGTCTAAATAATAGGCGTTGGTAGAATCGGTTCTAGTACGAATGTCACTCGTCATTTCAAGTAATAGCTGGGGAGCACGGGAGCACGTGAGAAAATGTATAAAGTATGAATAAAAGAGGGTACACACGCGCGCGGAGGCAGAGTTGAGGTCACGGTGAAAGCATGCTTTAACGTTTAATGAGCAACGGCCCCAAATGCTGAATGATATCCTGAAACACCATCGATCATGCCGAATGCCAAAGCTCCGATGGTCGCTCACGCGCCCCCTCTCTTCCGCCCCCTTTCTGTCCCAAGCCACTGACGATCCCAAAGTTTATTGCATTATTGTTTGCAACCGCACGCGACAGCTTTGCCGAGAGCAAAATGCAATTTTCGGTCTTTCGCACCAACAATGGAAAAGTCCGCGATCGATAAAAGGCCGAACGTTGAGTTCCTCGAAAATTTCAATGCGCCAACTTTTATCTGACTTGCAGAGTGAACACTCGGCCAGTTTTTCCAATCGATGAGTTAATGAAAATACTCTGCAACAATTTTCTGCGTTGGAGGTGTTGGTGACGAATTTCAGAGGGTGAATTCCATCGATTTCCCCGGCTTTTCCTCGGAGCTATTCGGGTCATTTTTTATGTGGGTGAGCGAGATATGCGCGATAGTCATCCTGGTTTCCATAATGTAATTTTGTGACTGGGTTGTTCATGCTTTGTTATCTTTTGCTGAAATGTACTGTTAGCTTTTGTAACAAAACAGTATTATTTTTTTGAAAAAAATTCGGGTAAGAGAGGTATTATCAAAAGTCCAAAGAAATGGAATTTTCTTAGTATTTGTAAGAAAATGGGCCATTCTTGGCCTGTTTTTCGCATCGAAAGCAATGCAGTTTCAGTCAATATCAGAAACTTAATAATAATACAAATTTAAGTACTTTTTACTTAACAACAAAGCACTTTCCTCTGTTGCACTTGTGATTCGGAAATTTTCTATGAATAGAAATTTATTATGACAAAAAAAAAATAACAGCTTCTGCCATGATGGATGTCATGAAAAAACTCTTCATTTGTAAGTTTTTTTATATCTCCCTTTGTTTGTTTGTTTTTTTTTTTTTTTCAATTGTTTCATTTAAAATAAACCACTAACTATTTATTTTCAATAAACTCACAAAACGAGTCATTATCTTTTTCATGTTGGCATATAATTTACTCACAAATCCCGAACGAATTTTTTACGTGATTCCGAATGGAATCACGAAAAATTAGCCTCACGTGTGATATTCCAAGTAAAAAATTATTAAAAATATTTTTTAAAACCACAACTCCTTCAATAATACAACCACTTGAAGCAAAAATGCAATTTCGAAACACTTACAAAAAATTAAATTACAAGATTCTTCGAAAACTTTCAAATACTCCACAGATTTTGAAATATTTGATGCCCTCGTTTATCACTAGTGAAGACGATGATAAAAAAGACGATTCAAACTAGTTTCTGCCGGTCTTACGATTGTCATTATCCAACTGGCAAAAACCGGTTTTAAATATTTATTCCATCAATGTTTCATATATTCCATAAATCTCAAATCAATTTTTCAGAAATTAGAAATTTATATGAGATAAGAATGCAGGAAAAAATGAAGTACTCTTTTCACAAGGAAAACACCTGAGGATAAGATGCCATTGTGAGGCAATCCAAAAAACAAACAAAACAAAAAAAAGCGAAAAAATGTAACTGACAAAAGATAACTATTATTGATTGAAGTACAACAGCTGTGGATGTATAGATAGTCTCGGCTCGTCTCTGAATCAATAAGTCAGAGTTTCAATGTATCTATAAATATATCAAGCCAGAGATGGATTAAATATTAATATAGGGGTGCAGAAATAATGATTCTGGGGAGGGATAAAGGAAAATGTCGCTTGTAACATTCATTCAAAGAAATGGAAAGCTAAATTACCATATATAGAAAATGCCTTGACTCGTTTATGTGTTCAATTATCTTTGGGGTTGTGATATCCAGGAGCGATTAATTAGGAAAAATAAGGGTGCTCTTGGAATTCGAGGAAAATTTGTTAGGTCAAGGATGATTCTGGCTGTAGGATCCTGAAAATTAATTCTCGGCTTTTGGAGAATTTATTTATTTGTTTGCTTCTTTTTCGAGTTGAGTGTAATTTTCCACGAATAGGATGGACGATTTTTTCAGAGGTAGATAAAAGATAAGAATAAAATTGAGGATGGCGCTGTCTCAGAATAGGATTAGTATGGACCTCTATTTCTTTTAAAAAGAATCTTAAAACTAGTGCATTTTACGAACGGGCCTTATTCAAATTTTGTAATGTATATATAAATTTCTAGTATTTTCACGATTTACTTTTTAGATTTCTAGAATTTGATGGTTTATAACTCGAGGCTTCAGAGATTTCTATTATTTTTATGGATTTTTATAATAAATACGATTTGAGGATTCCATGTTCTAGGATTCCAAGTTTTATAGATTTTCGGTATCTTCATAGATTTTTGGAAAAATGATACCATAGATTCATAGCCTTTTTATAGACCGATCGTATTTATACTATTTTTCGTATTTCAGGCTATGTTATATTTTCTGGGATTTTTATAGTAGTCTTATTTTTTATCAATTTTTATGTTAATTTCTAGAATTTCATACTGTATTATTAAGTGTTCTACAGATTTATAGAACTTTGAAAAATTTTTCAAATTTCTTCAGTATGTATGCGATTTAGAGCGTTTTATGTTTTTATGGATTTGTATATGGATCTGCAAAATTCAATGCTCCATGATTCAAACTTTTGTAAATTTTTAGTATTTTCATCGAATTTCAAGAAACATATCTTTATAGATGTACAGTTTTTAATGGACTGCTTAACATTTTTAGTACTTTTCACATTTTCTAGTATTTATAAAAAGTTGGTATGAATCTTACGAGGTTAAATACATTGAAAGTTATTATACAAATACTATAAATAAAGGATTAACGCAATATTCCTCAGACTTATTGATATCAAATCATGAAAACATAGAAATTATTGCAACTCCTTGAAAAAATATTCAATAAAATGAATTTACTTTGAGTTGAAACCAATGATCTCAAATCAATTCGTTCTTAACTCGAAAACGACCGAATCATCAATATTTTCACTCTCTAAATTATTGTCCCTCTGCAAAATCCTGCAAACTGATGTAATATTCAAAAATTATTCTTCTGATTAACGGCGCTATTATGAAATCATTGTTTAAAGAATACATAATCTTCATTGTTTTACACGTCAAAATATTCTCCATATATTCTAAAACAACTTTCACACATTCTCTGTATACACTTCTCAAAATCAAAAACCTCAAGAATTAAGCCAACACCCATTCCAGCAAAAGATAACAAAGCATGAACAACCCAGTCACAAAATTACATTATGGAAACCAGGATGACTATCGCGCATATCTCGCTCACCCACATAAAAAATGACCCGAATAGCTCCGAGGAAAAGCCGGGGAAATCGATGGAATTCACCCTCTGAAATTCGTCACCAACACCTCCAACGCAGAAAATTGTTGCAGAGTATTTTCATTAACTCATCGATTGGAAAAACTGGCCGAGTGTTCACTCTGCAAGTCAGATAAAAGTTGGCGCATTGAAATTTTCGAGGAACTCAACGTTCGGCCTTTTATCGATCGCGGACTTTTCCATTGTTGGTGCGAAAGACCGAAAATTGCATTTTGCTCTCGGCAAAGCTGTCGCGTGCGGTTGCAAACAATAATGCAATAAACTTTGGGATCGTCAGTGGCTTGGGACAGAAAGGGGGCGGAAGAGAGGGGGCGCGTGAGCGACCATCGGAGCTTTGGCATTCGGCATGATCGATGGTGTTTCAGGATATCATTCAGCATTTGGGGCCGTTGCTCATTAAACGTTAAAGCATGCTTTCACCGTGACCTCAACTCTGCCTCCGCGCGCGTGTGTACCCTCTTTTATTCATACTTTATACATTTTCTCACGTGCTCCCGTGCTCCCCAGCTATTACTTGAAATGACGAGTGACATTCGTACTAGAACCGATTCTACCAACGCCTATTATTTAGACTTTTCTCTTTCGTGCCGATGCCAAAAGTTTCAGAAAAAATCATAAGTTGATTACCTACGCTTTTGCCAAAGTATTTCGCTGTGTAATGTTTTATTCTACTTTATTAATGGTACAGTAATTTTCCCATGATGTAGTTACTGAATGAAGTTGATTCCAGTTGTATTTTTTCATCCTCCAACAACAAAATGCAGACCCGGTAAAAAATGAAATCCGGAATAGTTTTAAATGACTTGCGTGACTTTCAACATTACTGATATTACGTTTTCGGAAATGACTCGTAACCTTGAATTTTATAAGTACTATTGATTTACCTACATGCATCATCAATCACCGCACTTGTCTAAATCTCGCTTAACTTGCTGGTGTAACTCAGCAGGTAGTACTACTGTAAATAACAGTGAATCCATAGAGTACCGTCGTCTAGTACCTCGACTAACTTAAGGTATAACTGCGAGTCATCCATCGCGAAAAAAAAATACAATTTAAGAAATCATCTAACTTTATGAAGAATAGTCGCAAGACTTCAAATATTCTATACTATTGATCTTGCCGTTACTCGGAAAAAACAGTCATAAGAATCATACCTCAGACCTATACTTTAAAATTTAATGTATGGTATAAAAAATATAATAACATGTATCGTATATTTTAGTAACTGTTAACCAATTTTAAGCTACGGGCCTGAGATATGATTCTGGTCCGAGAAGGTATACAATAATTTCTCATACTTTTTTTCTCCGTGTACATGAGCAATCGCTATAAATAAGTCAACGTCATATAATCTTTATTTGTACCTAAACATTACAACACTTTACCGTATGATACCGTAGGTTGCAATTTTTACTTAGTGTAAATTACACTCAAACTTCACGTTAACGACCTCCACGTTAACGAGTGACCCACATTAACGAGCGTTCCTCTCTGTCATTTTACCCCCACCACTGAAGCACTTGTGGTCGCCAGATTGGCAAACGCGCCAATGGGAAGGCTTTTTTTCGCACTTGCTCGGGTGCCTTTCATTGGTTTCATCCACCCTAATCACGCACGACCAATCAAGTGGTAGGGTTTACCCCGACAACTCGTTTACGTAGATCCCTCGTGCATTTTTCAACTCGTAAACGTGGAGTTTGAGTGTATTCCATCTGACTCTGACATATTATTTATGAACGACTTTGAATAAGCTAGTGACAAAACCAATAATTGCCATCAAGTAATTTAACTCAATGTGTAATTCACTGTAGGTAACCGCATTACTGACAATGAGGTATTATGACTCAGTGGTCAAATAAAATATCGCAAACTATTCAATGCCACTTGTCATAAATAAATTGTAAATTTTGGAATTTGAAAAAATTTATAATTTTTTTAAATTTGTGTTACAGCCATTGGACCTCCAATCGTTTGGAGGCACCGGGTGCAAGAGCGAGGAGGAGGAGGAGGTAGTGAAAGCAGCAGGCTGCTGCAGTGATTGGCGGGCGCAGTAGAGGTGGGGGAAAGAGGGCGCGATGGCGACGATAGACGGTCGACCGGCTCAATATGGGATCACCCTCAAGCAACTCCGCGAACTCATGGAGTCCCGGGGGAGGGAGGGCGTCACTCGAATCAGCGGCTACGGTGGCGTCCAGGAAATTTGTAAAAAGTTGTATACATCGCCCAGCGAAGGTCATTATCATTCACGTCTTTTCATCGTAGCATCCTCAAATACCGAACTAGATGAATCCTCGTGAAAATCCGAGACAAAAGTTCCTTTACCGTTTTTAGCTTCACTCGAAATTGACGGAGATATCGCGGATCAGAGTTTGACGAGCAGCGCTCGGAGTGGTAGCGTCCTGTACTAAGCGCTTAGTACAGGGACGCTACCGCGCCGAGCGCTGTTAGTCTTAATTTGATGCATGATATCTTAGTCAGTTTTGGGATTAAGGAAAAATTATTTTGGAATTTTTATCCGATGTTTGATTTGGGTAGATTATTTTGTAAAAGATTTGGGAATGTTTTTTTTATCGGTTGGAAGAAATTGAGGGAGTAAATAATGTTGGGGATGATTGGGAAGTAACTGTAATGATTGTTGAGAAAAAAATGATGTGTAGGTCTCAGTGGATCGGCGGCGGACATCCAGCACAGGCGGGACACCTTCGGCTCGAACATGATACCTCCAAAACCGCCAAAAACCTTTCTACAATTAGTATGGGAGGCACTGCAAGACGTAACTTTAATTATCCTAGAAATAGCTGCACTGGTCTCGTTAGGTCTCAGCTTTTACCACCCCGAAGACGAAGAAGGAGAAGAACCTTCCACTCGTACGTTTATTCCCTATTTTTTTCTACGAATGCACAAATGGTTGAGAGAAAATTTATTTCCTCAGCAAAATAAATTTTAAATCTGACAGACTAAATGACAATTTGGGGCATCATCTGTTCAGAATTTATTGCTAAAAAAGGCACAAAAAAGTGAGAAAGTATGATTTACAGCTCTGATAGATGAGGACGAGGCGAAGTACGGTTGGATCGAGGGCCTCGCGATTTTAATCTCCGTCATAGTGGTCGTGATAGTGACGGCTTTCAATGACTATTCGAAGGAACGGCAATTTCGGGGCCTCCAAAATAGGATAGAAGGGGAACACAAATTTTCAGTTATCCGGCAAGCAGAGGTCAAACAAATTTCCGTGTCGGACATTGTTGTAGGCGATATTTGTCAGGTTAGTCACTTTTTTTCTATACTAGATTGGTAAATCTGAAAATTTCCAATTGGTATTCCAATGAAAAATTGAACGTGAATTGTGAACATTGTGAGTCACGGAACAATTCTGAACTCGCCGCTAACTTCAGAGAGTTACACAAAATGGCCGCCACCATGACGTCATCTCCTTTTTCTATTTAGGATATTTAACCTGGGGTTTTTGTGAAACTTTTATGCTTGTTTCTTCAGAAACTTCTGTGTAGGTTTAAATTGAACTTAATTGCCTTTGAGATGGTTAATTTCTTATACATTCAGTCTTGATCTCGTAGATTTTTTGTACAATTAATTTCAAATTAACGAAAGTTGAAAGAAGAGTTTTTACATTATATTTATATTTATGTAAAAATAAAATTCGACAGAAAATGTTGAGTCATTTCAGCGATTGATGCTCTATTTTTGATAACTAACGTCAATTTTCTAGAAGAACAGGAGATGGCATTTTTTTCATGTATTTTTGTGGCGCTGTCTCGTAGGACGCTAAAAACTGTTTAGAATTTATTATGATTGATGCGGGGCTGTCCGAAGTCTGAGAGCAAAATCCAGTCAATCTCGGAGAATTCGTATTAGTTGTCAAGCTTGGTTTTTGAAATCTGTCATTCATTTTCACCAATTTAAGAGGGATTTTGAAAATGTTTTGAATATTCAAACTGTCGAAACTTATAAAGAATTTTCTGTGTTTATTAATGGGATTTTTTTTTGGAATTTATGTACAGAATTGTCATTAATTTATACTTTGATGAATTAAAATACTGAAACGTGTGATGAAATTTTTATGAATTTTTAAGATTCTGTACGTCGTAGGTCAGTGAAAGAATCAATTTGAAATCTATAACATGTTGTAAAAAGTGAATCAGAGTTTATGATAATGAAAATTTTTTCAGAAAATTGTCGTGAATCAGAACTTGATAAATTTTTATTGCAAAAACATTGCAGCAGTTGCTTAAAATTTGAATAAAATATTTTGAAGAACTAACATTGAAAAATATTGGTTCTTAATCCTGCAGTTTTTTTAAGAATAACAAATTTCGAAATGCAATTATTCTGATGCAGATGATTAACCCGAAAATCGAGATAGGTAATTTTTATATCGAATTCGAGTGTTCTTGATTTTAAGAATTTTGGAACCAAATTGAAAATTATCAGCTATAATAATTCGAAAATGAAACTTTCGAACATTATTGTAAGTTTCGTGATTTTGGAAATTTTATTTGAAACTTGTGAATATTGATCGAAAGAATGTACAATTTAAAAAGTCAGAAGTTAATGGAGTTAAAAATTATACCAAAAATTGTAAACTTTAAGGATATGAAAATTGTAAATTTTAGATTTGAGAACTCGAAAGTTTAAGAATTGAAAAATCATGAAAAATATGAATTAAATTATGAACATTTTAATTCAGACAAAAACTTGTTGAGGAATATTCATCTTATACTACTTAAAAAATTTTATATTGCACCGTTAAATTTTTATTAGAAAATTGAAAAACGTGGAAATCCGAGAGTTCGAAAATTCAAAACTGTGAAAATTCTTGATTTCTAATGTATAAGTTGCTTCACGTGTTCTTTATTTTGATAATTTTTAAAGTCTGGTAATGAAAAATATCGAAAATGAAAATTTATTAATTTTTGTTAAAAGTTGGGTGTTCTGATAGAAATAATAATTTTTTGCATGGGAATACACATATTGCGATGATAAATTGCAATCGAAAAATTTAGAGATCATCTTCAAAATTTGATTTCATATGAACAAGTTTCCATTCAAGGTTTGAAAATTTGAAAGTAAAATTTGAATGAATGAATCGAAAAACTTAATAACGAATATTTGTAACTCATATATTTGTTGAAAACTGTTTGAGAAATCTTCAAAAGCTAATTCATTAAATAAGTTCCATCTAATACATAGAATGAGCAAAAACTGTTCTTTAATCGCCAAACCAAAAATCATGCGTTCTAAAGAAAATTTTGAATCATTGTCAAGTATCATAAATCAGTGTTCATATAATAAAGAAAAAAACAAAAACCAAATTTAAATTACAGTCTTAGAAAAAAGTTTTTATTTTGATAAATAAATGCTGTATCAGAATTTCGAAAAAACATTGTTCATTAAAATGCCAGTATCTATCAATCCTCATGATTACATGGAGTAATAAAAAAAATTATATCCCATTAAATGAAAATGTAATTTAATAGCGATCATCTTTTTTTGTGGCTTTTAGCGATGATTGCGAAGTGTACCTACAAATTCGTGATAATAATGTAACAGGATATCCTTGCACATAATAAAAAAAAGGATAAAAAAGCGAAAACTTGAGGATCGAGTAAAGCGCAAGAGCATGATTACAAGGGGGTGGGGGGAGGCGCATGACGTCATTTCATCGACGTGCGGGCAATGGCGCTCGTCACGACTAACATTGCGCGCTTCGCAGTCCTGCATCGATCAGCTGAGCGCTCAAAAATTGATTTCACCCGAGCTTAAGAATGGCCCCGATTTTTTCCCCCCAATTGTATCCTCCAATTTTGTGATTTAACTTCACACTGACTTTCAGAAAACCTCTCTGACTTGAAGCCATTGAATGGAAAATAAAATTTTGTGCCAGTTAATAAAGGGAAATATGTAGTTGTGGCTGAGCCCAGGATTTCCATGATTTGAGAGGATTTTTATGCAGTAATATATTGAAATGAGTCCCTGAAATACAGTAAACTCTCTATATATGTCCTTTGAATACAGTAGCTTCTAATTGATTTTTATTTTCAGTCATTTTTATATGTAGGTTTTTGATAAAGCTATATTGTTATATTGTTACAAAATTCTTATCTTTTTTTCAAAAAATATGTAGGGGAATATATCTCGAATAATTTTAAATAGATGATTTAACAATTTTATACATGATTAGTTCAAATTTTACTCAACTGAAAATTTATTGATCCGCCAATTGGGAGAGTACAACTTGTGCGTTTTCAAAGTGAATTCTCCCATTCAACAAATCCAATCTTCGAAGCCTATTCAATCTCGAGGTTTTAGAAAAATTTCTTATTTTAAGTTTGTAATTGATGGATTGTATTTGTTTCAACTCAATGATTATTATCCGGGAGATTTTTAAATAGTCAATTCTTGATATTTATCCTTTACATACAGTCGACTTTGTATATAAGTCCTTTGAATTAGGCAGCTTACAGTTTATTCTTTTTATACTGCTAATTCTTGATAAAGGAACTTGATGAAACAATTTACAATACTGTTTGTAACTTTCTCTAAGCTTATGTATTTTTGAAAATATATTTAGGTACATCTTGAATAATATCAAAAAGTTGGAGGAATCTGAAGGAAAACTTTTATTCAATTCAACTAAATTTTGTGCACTTTTTTGTATATTAAAATTTTAGAATTTTTAATTTGACGAAAAATTTCAAAATGTTATGATTCTTTAAATTTTGAAAATATTTATCTTATAAATTTGACGACTGTATGACTATTAACTTTTTCCATTGAAAAATATTTATTATCCAATTTACAATATCATAATATTCGAATTTATTAAATAAATCAAAATTAGATTTATTTTCATAACATTTTAATCGATTTTCTTTGTTCATGAAAATTATTTGCATAATCTAGCTTTCTTGTTTTTAGACTGGTTCTTCGAAATTTACATAATATGCAAATTTTCAATATCTTGTCGTGATACATCAAAAGGAAATTTAAATACTCGAATTTGAATGAATTAATGATTTTAAATTTACATCAATGTAAAATTTGTGTTCTAAATGAAAAAATCACAAATTTGCTTGCAAGTTTCGAGCATATTTGAATTATGAAAATCCTGAAAATCGTGTCGTGAATTTAAAATTTTTTTATTTATTAATTTTTTTTTTTTCAACTTTGAACCTCGAACATTTCCAAATTTCAGTAAACTTTGTTCTGTATCAATCAAAATTTCAATTTTTATATGCTTAGGAATGTAGTAAAAATATAAAATAAAATGCATGAAATGGGCTCCAATTATTCATAGTTTCATGACACACAAATTTTTACTAATATTTTCAAAATAATAGTACGTGTCTAAAATTCCTGAAATTTAATTGTTTATGGAATTTCACATTACCAAAAACTAAGTAACTTTTCAAAGATTCCATGCTTTTCGGGAGTCAAAATTAATTTACAAAAATTTGTAAATAATGTTCCTACATTTCTATGTCAGAAATACTGCGATTTTTTCAAATAATAAAACTGAAAATTCTTGTAAACTCTGAAGATGTTTTTTTTTTTCCTTTTCTTTGAACGAATTTCCTTACCTATGACAAAATTGTTACAATTTTTTTCGTACATCAATATCAAACTACAGACTGAAAAAATTGTATGATTATTATACGGTTCCTCAGTTTACAAAAGTTTATAATTTTTTTTGTATCGATAAATATAGGATTGCGTTCATTTTATATTATTTCCTAAAGTTGAATGATTAATTAATTTTTACTTTATGTTACCCCCTACGAAATATCGAATTTTTGTTTAAAGTCAATCACATGAAGCTATTTTTAATAAATGGTGGCTTCGAAAAATCGTTTCAAAATCAAAATTAAGATTTGTGAATCGCTTAAAAATTTTTCAGATTCCTTTTATTCTACTTTCTTAAATATGTATTTTTATAAAACCCACATTAAAATGTGAAAAAAGTTGTTTTAACTAACTTAATTAAGAATCAAGCTGAAGTTGAGCGTTACAACGCTCATATTCATTAAAACAACTTTTCCACGCAAGTTGAGTAGTCTGCTATAATTCAATTGTTAGTTCAAAAATATCAGCATGAACTTATCGTGTATTATCATGCAAATAAAATTCCAATACCCAATTTGATCGTTATTACCCACAACACGAATTATGTTGATGATCAAAATATGCGCAACGTAACTTGCTATGAATAAATTTTCTACATTATGCAATGTCTTGACTCTAAAACATAAACAGTTATTGATGAATACGTAAATCACTTCAAGACTCCGAGTAATGAGCGTTATTCGCGTCATGACGTCACGAACAATTATCACATTTTGCAACAAAATCTAGGTCACGATCAAAGACTTTTTATTTATAGAAATTTTTGCTTTATAATGAAAGTTCCTTCGTAATTTTTATATATGCCCCCGATATAATAAAACTCGCAGTCACAATCGATCCTCGAGAATTAATTAATTTTACAGTCTTATATCGTATAATTAATTAATATGTGACAGTTTTAGAGGCAGTTTAATTAATTTATTGTACAGTCTTGCTCGATCGAGTGCTTTAATTTGTGTACTTAAATTTTGATTTATTAGGATGTGTTCTGGAATTGAATGATGGAAAATGAGCCGGAAAATAGGAAAATAGTAATTTTCTAAGAAACTTGTGTAATTTACTTTTGGGAGTTTTGCAGTCTTTTTAAAAAAGAGAGATAAGGAAATCTAATCAGGATGTAACATATAAATATAAATTCTTATAACATATCAGAATTTTCGTAAGGTTGACAACTGTTTAATAAACAATTGTCAAAAAAAAAATATTAATTTTCAAAACACTTAACTGACGGAATTTTAATATTCCATGAATCGGAAAATTAATTAAAGTTGAACTATAATAGGATCATATGTAAACAGACTAAATTTGTTATCAATAATTAAAAAATTTTTCAAATTTTTGAAACACAAACGTTCAGAAGTTTCTATTGATATCTGCAAAATTGTTATGAATTAATAACATTTATGTCAATGCATTCACTCAAAAATTTGCTAATTCACAAAAGAAAGCATGAAAAGTCCTTGAAAATTTGAATGAATTTTGTTATTAATATTTTAGTACGTGTAACATTTAAAATTAAAATTTCGAAAAATTTTTATTGATAAATTTTTTTGAGATTCAAGTTTCGTGTGATGAGTTGATCGTTTGATTACAATCACAAATAGCGGAGTATGATTTTTCTCGGTGCAATGAATCATTTCCGTGACAAAAAAAAACACGCTTGATACAAATTATATCCAAGGTCGCGCAGTTGCTGCGGTTTTTTTTCTATTCATGAGGATTTATTCCAGCGTGTCAAATTGGCGAGACTAATTTGCAATGAAATGTGTCACTGGGATTCAGAATTAAAATTAACTCCAATGGATTTTAGTTAATTTACGTAATGAGTAGTAATGTTTATGACAAATTTTTTTTTGCAATCGTAGAATCATTTTGATGAATGAAAAGTTTTTACTAGGTTTAATTTAATTTTACAGTTTATTGTTGCTACCTAGAATTGGATAGAGAGAAATTCAAATTCGAGGTTCGATATTTGGAATTTGAATTTCAAATCTGACATCGAGAAGCGGGATCCAGGATTTCAAAATTTGTATAGAACAAAAATTTGGTATTTAAAATTAAGTTTAAATATTCATTACGCAAATGAAAAACATAAGATAATTTATTCATTAAACAAAATTCAATACTGACTGATGAAAAACTTGTTTTAGATCTCAAATGAAGCTCTTATAATTAAGGATATTCAATTTCAACAAAAAGAATCGACAGGATAATAATAAAAAACTTGAGATTATTTATTGGTTAATATAAAAATGCAATACTGGCTGATAAAAAACCTACATCAGATTTTATATTAAGCTACGATAATTATAGATATTGAATGTTAACGATAGGAATCGATAAAAAAATAATGAAAAACGTTGAGTTATTTATTCATTACAAAAAATTCAACGCTGGCTGATAAAAAACCTATTTTAGATTTTTTTTAAGCTCTGGTATTTATGAATATTGTATTTCAACAAAAGGAATCGATAGAACCTAAAGAAATGATATTTCAACAATCTTTTTCTAATAAAAATTATATACATCAAACCTGCGATTTTTATTTGAGTTTTGCGATCAATATTTGTTGTTTTTAAAAAAGAAAAAAAAATCTCAATTAAATCTTGTCGGTTCTGTGCGACCAAGGGCGTCGAAACGAAATTTTATGTGGGGGACTAAGTACACTGAAAAAAGAGTTAGCGTATTTTTTTACTAAGTTTTCTGTCATATAAATACACTGCCTTGTAAAAATCTTTAAACATCAATAGTAAAACTGATTTTTATTCAAACGATTAAAGGCTTTTCAAAAAACAGTTTCAATATCCTGTTTATCATGGACTACATCAATTTATTACAACTTTTGAGTACATAATTACATACAACATTGAGTCAATAATTAAAAATTTTTATCAAATATTTGTGCAGTTATATTTTTATAATATAAAATAAATTGAGTTCCCAAAAACTCTTTACGACAGTGTATTATATGACCGAAAGAATATTATAGATGTTACAAGTAAAGCTATAAATATTGCGATAAAATTTGTCACAAAAAATATATATACATGAATGTAATGGGAAAACATTGAGATTTGTTTTTTCAAAAAAATATGAACAATGAAAAAAAAGTTTTGAATAGAAATAGACATGTTATTTTGGAGGTTCTTAAAATGATGGAGTAGTGAGACTGATTACAAAAATGATGAAAATCTCTCAATTTTTCTAAAAGTTTCTGGAAAAATCTTAAAATTTTTGCAAAAATTGAAGTGTAATATTGGAAAAAATTAGGGTTTTAAAGATTTTTCAATTCTAACTTTTTGAAATTTTTTGTAAAAATCGAAATTAGACCACTAGAGTTTAATTCTACAAGTAAGTGCATGTTTAAAAAAAAGAAGTACAAAGAATTTTGTTAAATTGGAATAAAATTTTCTTTTTTATTTCTCCAACTTTTCGATATTATTCCAGGTATACTACATATTTTTCCAAAAATACATAAGCTTATAAAAAATTGCTGGCAACATTGTATCATACATTTATTTTATCAAAAATTAACAGTATCAAAAGAATAACTGTACATAAAGGATAAATATCAAGAATTTGCTGTATGAAAATCTTCCAGTTTAGTATCACTGGGTTAAAACAAATAATATCCATTAGTTACAAATTTAAAAACTAGAATTTTTTTAAAACCTCAAGATTGAATAGGCTTCGAAGATTGGATTTGTTGAATGGGAGAATTCACTTTGAAAACGCACAAGTTGTACTCTTCCAATTGGCGGATCAATAAATTTGCGGTTAAGTAAAATTAGAACTAATTATGTAAAAAATTATTAAATCATCTATTTAAAATTATTCGAGATATATTCCCCTACATATTTTTTGAAAAAACGATAAGAATTTTGTAAAAATATAATAATATAGCTTTATCAAAAACCTACATATAAAAATGACTGAAAATAAAAATCAATTAGAAGCTACTGTATTCAAAGGACATATATAGAGAGTTTACTGTATTTCAGGGACTCATTTCAAGACTTTACTGCATAAAAATCCTCTCAAATCATGGAAATTCTGGGCTCAGCTACAACTACATATTTCCCTTTATTAACTGGCACAAAATTTTATTTTCTATTCAATGGCTTCAAGTCAGAGAGGTTTTCTCAAAGTCAGTATGAAGTTATATCACAAAATTGGAGGATACAATTGGGGGGAAAAAATCGGGGCCATTCTTAAGCTTGAGCAAAATCAAATCAAGTTTTGAAATTTTTAAGTACATAGATTTTCATTTGTTTTTTGCATTATGTTATTGCATTTTTTTTAATGATACACATTGCTAGGTACAAAAGTTTGCTATTGATAGATTATACTGTTATTTCAGATGCTGTTTGTATATGTATACAATAATTCATGAATTCAAAAATTAATCGACAGGTATCCATAAAATAAAAAAGATGAGATTTCAGAAAAACTATCAAAATTAATTTATTTTTCCAATACCAAATGAAAATTTTTGTTTTTTGTCTATTGTTGAAATGATCAATTTCAAATCGAGAAATTTTTTCGACATTATTTATTCCGTAGGAGAAGAAAGAAAATGGATAAAATTCCAAAAGTTTTGACGGCACATTTTTTCGAAACCTACGAATAATGGAGACAGTTGATTAATCAATGCTACATTTTCCAAAAATTATTGAATCGAATTTACAGGACTTCTCAGAAAATTCCTAATATTTAAAAAATTTTTTTATCGCAATCTCTCGATATGAGCTAAAAAATGACTCTATGTTGATTTGTTTCTAATAAAAATGCAATGTAACATCAAGTTTCTTAAACTGTTTGGCACAATATTTGAATTTTTTTTGAGAAATCTCAAAAATTGCAAAATCAAAATCAAGTCATTCTCATAGTCGAGATACACTTCCCCTTAGATAATCAAGTTTAAAAGTTGATGACCTGTTAAATTTGAAGTTCAGACAATAATCATCCAACAATTTTCATTTAAATTTATTTCAACTTGTGTATTTTTACTCGGACGGTCTCTTTCCAGTGTAAAAACGGAATAAACATAATTCTGTATTCTCGTTTTCCTTTCTTTCTTGCAGATAAAATATGGCGATCTTTTACCAGCGGATGGTATTCTAATACAGAGCAACGATCTAAAAGTGGACGAGTCCAGTTTAACAGGAGAGTCAGATCATGTAAAAAAGGGCGAATCCTTTGATCCTATGGTTCTTTCGGGTATGTTGATGGTAACGGATTTATTCGCCTCTGTAAACAAGCCATTTTGCGTTATTGTCCTAGACATGTAATAATCATATGACGAATGAGTTATAACTTGTGTGTTGTTTTTTGTGAGATGACGAAGAGGAGGGTTAAAATTGTGGTGAAATTGCGCAGGCACGCACGTGATGGAGGGTTCGGGAAAAATGATGGTGACGGCGGTCGGCGTGAATTCCCAGGCTGGCATTATTTTTACTCTATTGGGAGCCGCGGTCGATCAGCAGGAGCAGGAAATCAAGAAAATGAAAAAAGGTTTGACTTATCTAGCAAATAGCCATGCAACAATGCTCGTCGTCGTCGTTGCCACTGGCTTAGACGTCGAAACGACGACGACGCCACTGCCGCGACGCCCCACAAGTTCCAATTTTCCGGTTCTTTGCGTTTCGCTACTTCTCCATAAAACCAAACGAGCTCTTCTCCCTATCATGCCCTTTATTTAATTCCCTATTTTCATGGAATTTTTCGCGTTCGTGGAAATACTCTTTTCCATCGAGTGTTTATTGTACCTTTCTTTTTTGTTAAATATTAAATAACTGGAAAAGAAAGTTGAGGAGAAGTAACGAACTTGAACTCACATTGAAAAAAAAAACCTCTTAAACAGTGCGATAATTGCATTCAGTATGTGCTATACTACTATTGCGCCGTGAAAACGAAACGAATTTACAGTTTTTTTTTAATATACTTTTCGTAAAAAGTATCATATGAGGAGCCGTTTTGAGTAGATAATTTACACAAAATGTGAAATGTTGGTATAGCAGAAGTCAAGACAATGGAATTATACTCTGCAAAATTTCGAATTGTGTTCAATATATTTTAATGCATCATTAACGAGTATTCACAATTTTTATTCTACATTTAGCTATTTGAAAGATCAACTTATCCGATCTTATAAATTAAAAACTACTATTCCACTTTGTATGAATTCATATATGGTATAGCACTTTCAGACAAAACTTACTCTGCGCATGCGCAGATGTGTCACGTGACTAAGGAACTAAAAGTATGATTATTATCACCCGCCATATTGTGTCCTGTCAAAGTTAACTGGAATATGTAAGCAATGCACAAAACTCAAAATTAGAGCCAAAAAAAGAATAATTTTAAGTTCCAAAACGTAAAAAAACGTTCCGAAAATTAAGAAATATCGTATTTATTTTAGTACAGGCATCAGAAACTGAAAAAATTAATTTACTTACAATAATGACGCTATAAGTATTTTACAATAGTTTTTATAATTTCTCAGATTTATAATATTTCATATCAGATCATTTTGTTCTCAACATGCCATTTATAATAAAAATAATAAAGCCAGTGATAATTAATCTATTCTCAATTACCAGTTATAAAATAATGTCTGTGGCTTCCTGGAATAACAGACAAAGTCACTTCTGCCATAAGGCTCATTTTACATGATATTCTGATGAAATTTTAAACGTTACGGCATGCGTGACTTTGTCTGTTATGCTGGGAAGCCACAGATATAATCCAACTGAAATATATGGAAATAAATAAATATTGTTTTAGCTATTTATTTAGAAATATATCATATGTATTATAAAATACATAATAAAAAATCATAGTACTCTATTAAAATAATATTCACATTATTTATTTGTTATTATTTTCAATATAATATTAGTTAGTATTATATTATATAAAATGCAATCAATCAATTATTGAGGTTATCTTTTTATGTGTTGAAAAAGAGATGTGAGACTGAAAATATGTTTTGATAAATAATTCTTAAACAATTGTTGATTTATATTGTCATTTGAATATAATTTTATTCTGGACTTTTTGGCTGAATACACTCACTTTTTTATTGGAAATCTTGCTTTTTCCTGTATATTTTTTTGAACAGCTTCTTAAAAGATTGTGTCCGCCAACTTTGGAAAACGATATTGATTATTTTTTATTATCTTTTGTTGATTATGTTTGTTTTGATTATGTTTTGATGTATGTAATGTAATATATGTATGCAATCTAAATTTCTTATTTTATAATAGTATATGAATAACCTTTTTTATGACAGTAATGCTTGATTTTTTAGTATAGCTTATATTACTTTTTATTACACTATGGTCCATGAACAGGGACGTGAGGCGGTAAATTTACCAGTAAATTTACCGGTAAAATACTGGTCATAACCGTCATTTACGACAAGAAAGTTTTGGTCAATTTACCTTACCGTCGAAATTATTACATACTCAAAGATGACTTGAAAAAATGTTCAACTCGTTTCTAATTGCAGCTTTTTTTTTCATCGAATTTTTATGAAAAAATGGAAAAAAAATTTAGTTTCTTAAATAATAAATAATTGCACAATTACAACCTTTCCATTTGAAAAGAGTTTGAAAAAATAATGAAATAAGCAAATCACTTGATAAAAGTGTGTTGTCGATTAGGTATTTTCCGTCGGTATCTTTATTTTCGGAAAAATTTATATTTTATGTATTTCACGTCAGTTTTCTACGCTAATTTTCAGACAAGAGATTTAATACTGTATATAGAGTATTATTATACAATATATACATAATATAATATAATAGATATATAGTAAAGATAAAAAATAAGTCAAAAATGCTAATTTTTACCGAATTTTCCACTTTTTTGACTAAAGTATTAAATGGAATATTGTATATGTATATATTATTATATATTTATAAATTATTGTATTATTGTATATAAAGACAAAAATTAGAAAATACTGTATTGTAAATGTGACAGACAAAAGACTATTATAACTAACACAAAGGCGAGTCAGAGTAAAAATTGTCTTTCAAGATAAGAGACATTATTAATCTACATTCCATCACACACTTCAATAACCCCTAATTTTTATATATAATAACTCTTCAAATTTCATGATGCAACGATGATTTTCTGATGACCCGCTGACTTTAGGACACCCTATATATTGTCCAGCAAATGCAGTAGTACAGTGACACTCGTGAGTTTTTTCTAGCAAAATGGGAAAGCCATTTATGAAATGTGAAATAACAAGATTAGTAATTTTCACCTGTACTTGCTGGAAATAATTTGGTCGGTCACGTTAAGTCACATTTTTTTCATCGAAGTTCCGTCATGACCAGTAATTACTGACCAGAAACGAGCTCTGACGGTAAATTATAGTTATGGAGTTTTTAAATTTGACCGTTGATAACAGTAAATGACCGTCAGAAATTACCATGACCTGACCAATTTTTTTCTGACCGGTAAATTCACATCCCTGTCTATGAACAAGTACAACACTATAATGTAATTCAAATACATGTACTACCTGCATTAGATTTTGCTATACCAACTATCATTTTCTAATACATATTCATCTCGTGTTTCCGGAGAAAGACTAGTATAGCACTTTTTAAGAAAAAATTTCGGGATTACTAGGAGGTTTTTTTTCTTTAGTGCAGGCATGAAACTTTTCTAAATAGTAAACTTAAAAAGTGTGAACCAACCAGTGGACGCATGGTTTAAAATCTCCATTGTTTAAAAAAGAAACTCTCACCATCGACAGAAAAAAAATGAAAGATTGCTCGTTGCTCTCTCCCTTTTTGGCATGTTGGTTTTTAACAAGTGAATTTTTCCCCCTTTTATGCCATTTTCAAGGCGACGTGGAACCTGTACGAATTCCTTGCCTGCAAATTTTCAAGCCGTTGTAGAAACTTAAGATCATGATTCTATTATAAAAAACGTGGGTTGGGTTAGCTTGGATTCGCGTGACTGAATTTCAGAACCTATTATTAGCTGCGTCAATAAATTACAATTACGAAATTTTCGCAATGCAACCATAAGTCTGTTTGGGATTCTTTCCAAACGAGATTGAAAAGTAAATGGTCGACTTTTTTCTGTATTACAATGTTACTTTATTTATGCTGGATAAAAAACGTGGAAATCGTTAGGTTAGGAATCTTTTTATGTTCCACGTTGCCTTGATTAGCTCTTTTTGTACTCGAAGAAAAGGAGCTTGAAATTAGAAAATTCAGTGTACTCCTGGATTTCAGTGTTGATTCATTGTACCCACTTTCATTACTCGACCTTTCGATTTGTAACAAGATTTGCACGAAGCTTGAGTTTTTTAGAGCTTCCCCGGTCATTACTTTTACACTCTCACGAATTTCTCCAATTGCAGTAGAGGTTTAACGTTTTTAATGTTATTCTTAGATTTAATTGTTTATTAAAAAAAGTTGGCAATGATAGTGAATGACGAATAATTAATTTTTGTGCAGTTTTTAAAGTTGACATTTTTATAATAAATGTTTTTTCAATCCTGAGTTTAAGGTCAACAAATTTGTTAATTGAAGTGCACGAGTTGTAAAATATGTTCTTGAGATTTTCCAAACTTTGTTTGATTCAGGAATTACAATTATTTTTAAAAAAATTATAACATTCGAGCTTTTCGAATCGTTTCATTTGTTGAATCAAAATAACGAAATTCGAATTTCAAGGTTTTATATGTAAGTTGAACTTCTGTTGTGACGTGACTGTTTATGAAACGCACCAAATTTGAATGGTGATTTTTCTTCATTGGTAATTCACAAAACCGGATCATCATCATTTTTCATGTTTTTCAGAAGTTGATCATTTTTCAGCCACTACAAAAAAAAGGATTATTTTTTGAGTACGTTTCAATATCGATTCCCTACATTATGCGCAGTTGAAGGAATCGATAAAAATTGCACGTTTTACATGGTTAAAAATAATTAACAGTAACTGGAGAAGAAAGAAACATTTTCATGCAAGCGAAATGATACAATGTATCCTGAAATTTTACAAAATTATTTATAAGATATTGTTTAAAAATGTCCAAAATAAGACATTTGTAAATGTTGATCAAAACCGTTTGAGAATTTGCTTATGGAAGAAAGGAAATCTTTGAATTCAAAATAAATGTTGTAAGAACACTCGATACATCAATATTAAGTTGTATGTATCACATATCAAACATAATACTTGCATATTTATGCTAACTTGAATATATACATGCAATATTTGTTTCGTAAATAAATGTTTCATATGAGACTTCTCAAAAAATATCTATTAATAAGATTCTTTGTCAAACAAGTCTATATAAAAAAAAAATAACACATGAACATTGTTGAATATAACAATTCGTTTGAGAATTTGTAAAATGAATATACTCTGTCTTGCAATGATTTAGCGACATAGATGGAATATTTTTTTTTTTCTGTTCAGTGCACCAAAAAACGTAGAAAAATATGACATGAATAGGAGGTCAGCCAGAGAATTTTCCCAGTATGTCAATTGTTTTTTTTTTATGAATTTGAAACCATTGATCAGTTTTTTTATCATTTACACTGTCCACAAGTTTTATTGAAATTGCACAATTTTCTTTGAAGAGAAAACATTGCACAAATTTCAAGCTATTTTCGAATCACTTTTTTGTAAAATATACGTGAAAATATCAAAAGGCAAATTCAACGAAAATTAACGAAATTAGACAATATTACATTGACTTTTTTCCTCGTGTTGGGGGAGATTTTATAACGAAAATTTCGATACATTTAGAATAGAAAAATTGTATTATCTTCGCATTAGTTTCCGAATTTATAATAAAAATCGTAAAATCGTCAAAAATCATAAATCACATTCAGATTGAGTACTGTTTGTACGTAAAATAAATTAATCTCATGATATTTAATAAATAAGATTCTTTCCTTTCAAATGAATAGAAATCTTTTTTTAATAACTCAGAATGTGATTTTTTCTATCTATAATAAACGGGTTTTTACGTTTAATTGAATAAATATGTCGAAAGACTTTTTTACTTTGACAATTTTAACTCTTATTGTGTAACATGATTTCCGTTTGTTAGTAGATAATGTTTTCGCATTAAAATAATAATTAGTTATTGAATCTTATACAATGTAATTTTTTCCTATTTATTTATCATACATATTTTAATCTATTACCTATTGTACATCTTCTAAACGTGAAATCGCAAAATTAATTAATTCATTGATTCAAATCCAAATAAAGTATATTTATATTATTCAATAAAAATTATACTTTGTAATATTAAATACAAATCTAATTTAAGGGGAAAAATTCCCACGTTCCTTTTCGCATTTATAATGAAAATCGCGAAATCGTCTGAATCGATATTTTCACTTTCAAATCGTATAATAACAGTTTTTTCGTTATTTAAACCAATTTTAAGATGGGTAAAAAATGAAATTTTTACTTTGGCAATCTTAACTTCTCTTTTGGTATATTATTTTTCATTTATAAATAAAAATTTTTTTATATTGAAATTAAAAATTTATATTCGAATATCAAAGAATTAAATGTTTCCTATCTATTTATCTATGCTTTTTCTAAACCATGATCTATTCTACATAATATATGCACATCATCAATATATGACATCTCAGAGTGAAATCAAGATATTGATAAAATTTATTATACTATTTTAACTCTGATATAATTTAATAAAAAAAATGTATTATTTGATATTCAATAAAAAACCACATTTCAAGGAAACAATTGCATTTTATTTACAAATGAAAAATCATATAACAAAAAAAGTTATGAAGTTGTGAAAATAAAAACGTTCGTTGATTAGAAATGAAAGAATTACTTTATTCTACGTTGGAAACTGTTTATATGCAATTTGAAAATGAAGATGACAGAATTTTTCTGATTTAATATATTGAAATTTTCGTTGTGAAGTTTTCTCCAACACAACGGGAAAAACAAGTGAAAACAAGATTTCATTTTTAATATTTTCAATTACATATTTCGAACGAGTGAAAAAAATTTTGGCAATATTCACCCTCATAAGAAAAATTGTGCTGCATGATTAAATATTGTGCAAAAGATTGATGATTACGTTTAGATGATAAAAAAAACTAAATGATTTTTTCAATTTTGTGAAAAAACAAAAATAATGATATTATGCTAAAATTCTCAAGCTTAACTTTTAATTATTTTTACATTTTTTATATATTTTTTAGGCCCTGAACATGTAAGGAAAAAAAATTCAGTTTAATGCAAAAAATTTTCCAATGAAAATACGTCAGAATAAGATGTTTCCCAGTGAAAACTCTGAACTTTCCCAGATTTTACTCTTAAAATGTTTCAGATTTCTCAGGCTCTTTGAACTGCTGAACTTGAAGAGTAATTTTAACTCAAATTTTAGGTTCACTCTCAGCTTCAGGGAAACCTTGAAATTTTAAGCTAAAATTCATCGATTTCACAACTTTACAGTTACAATTCGTGGCTGTATTCTTTGAAACAGTAATATCAGTAACATAAAAATTTATGGATTTTAACCTGAAAGTCACAGATAACTAGATTACCCTCAAATTTTGGTTATGTCTTCTGAAATTTTGAGATTTTTACTGTAAAAGATTCGCTCAAAAATATTTCAAACTGGGATATTTCACAAAAGACACCGAAATGAGATAATTATTTAAATACATTACAAAATAAGATGTCTCATTAAAATATTTTCATGACCTTAAAATATTCAATATTTCAAACTTTCATTGGAAAATATTTTGGGTTTTTCCAAAACGTGATTGTTTAAAATCAATGTTCTCTATATGTTGGGTGAAAAAAGTGTAAGGCAGAGTGTAGAACGTATTATTGAAAAATGTAAAAAACAGAAATGGGGAAGATTAAGCGAGAGAAGAATGTGGGTGAGAGCTAGGGACATTGTTGGGTGGAATTCGAGTGAGACGTCGATAAAGGTTAATTTAACCCACTGCACATGTACAATGGGGCTGAAGCGAGCGAATCAAGTTTCTCTTACATACAAAACAAACACCTTGCGTCCCCGTGTTTATGAGTTAAGCTGTTCACGTTCAACCCAATTGTGCCGATCAATAACGTGATGATAATCTCATTTCATATTACTTTGTCAACTCCGAGCTTGGAGGCCAAGGAGTTTTCATTGACAATGTCACAATCAGATTTTACTTTTATACCCTGCCTCTACTATAGCATAAAACGAACTGGTGATAAAGTCTTGAAGGGGAATTTTGATACATTTCATTCTGACAGTTTTAGGACTTATTGCTTATTTTAAACTGAAATTTATCTTTTTAAAAAATATATTAAACTTAATAACGTTGACCTGAAATTTGATATTGATTAACAAAATTAAGGTACCAAATCAAAATTTCATAACTCAATAAGTCAAAAACTACCATTTTAATTGACAAATATTCTCAATGAAAACTACAAACGTTTTTGCAAAAAGAAAAGCTTGAACAGCTTAAATTCACGTTCACACCAATACATAGAAAATACAGATTTTTATACGAGTATATAAATGATACATAGAGAAAAATTACAAATATATTTTTTTTTTTTTATACATCTTTAGACCTTGAACGCAACTTTTTGTTTATTCATATACCTGGCATAGCTCCTAATCGATTTTATTTTTATCATTGCATGGATTTTTTCAAATCAGAGGCTAAAAAGCAGCGGAAGAAGAAATCCTTAACAGGTGATTAAACAACAAATACATTTTATTTTTAAGAACAATGTATTTATTGCTTTATCGTTGGCGTATGTTATCGAATTTTAATTTATTTTTACATGATTCGATATTTTTTTTTACAATTTTCACATCAACTAGAACGACCCATGATTTTTTTTCATTCATTTTCATCGCATCAATTTGAACAAGTTGGTTCAGAAAAATTTACTTAAGTGAACATTTTGGACGTAATTTACATATTTTCGAATTCGAATACATTTTTATTTCTGTGTACTATTAATTTTCCTTTTCATCTGTTAAAGTTTGCATTTTGCTGTGTAGATCCTTTTTTACAGTTTGGGTGTCTTGGTTTGTGTGAATAACACTTTTTTTCATTGTTCATCGTTATTTATTAGCCTTTTCATGGAAGCTTATGAGACTTTGAGATATGCATAAATGTGTTATTTTATTTAGAATGAGTGAAAGATGCAAATTTTTACTCGAAATTAATATTATATGGAAGAATTTTCAATCGTATACAAAAATTTTATTGTTTTCTGTTGAACGACATGAAATGGCTAATATTGAATGTTTAACCAAATGTTTTTTCAATTTTATATGCTTTGCTGTATTTGGTGATTTTCGCCAACTTTCAGAAAATATTGAAATGATGAACTGACTATTATTTTTATTGAAACATCAAATTCAAAACATGTGGGTAGAAAATTATTAAAATACTATCAAACTTTTGCATTTTTTAATCTCTAGCATGTTTTGGAAATTCATGAAGATTAAAATCATCTGATAAACGTTACGAAAAAGTTTTATTCTAAAATCATTAGCTTTATTTGAAGACTAAAAAAATTTGCTTTAAATCCCAAAGTTTTTGGGTCAAAATTCTTTTTGTGTTAAAAGACGTTTAACATTAACTTGATGATTCAAAAAATTTGGAATAACTCAATAAATTAATAAATATTCTCAATAAATTTGGAAAATAAAATTTCAGTCTGCAAGTTGATTGAATTGTGAGATTCAAAATTTTGGATTCTTGAACTCGATGTTTAAATTTTACAAATGTGTCGACTTTGCATTTTCTATCTGAGTTTTTAAACTCTGAAAATTATACCAGAAATCTGAAAAAACGAAATTTCTACCTATGAAGTAGTCTGCAAAGCAAATATCACAAATGCAGAAATCTCTTAATAATTATTGATCTGAAAAAGTTAGAACGGGTATTGAAAGAAACATTTTCTGAAAGTTGTCTAATAGATATAAGCTAGGAGCCACGAAGAGAAAAAAATGAACGTTTTTTGGTAATAAGACTCATTTTCCTCAGGCTACCATATTATCATGTTAATTTTCCAGAAAAGTTCTTGAACTTTGAAATATAAAAATCATCTAGATGTCAATCTGAAAATTTCATGAGTACCCAATTTCAAATTTCCTATTTTTTAGGGGAGTCAAAATGTAACACTCTTGTGTATTTATAATTTATAAGAATATTATATACGAATTTTTTGAAATCGAAACAAAAGTAGTGAACTTACACAACTTAGAGAAAACTTATCTAATTCAGAGAAAAATTGAGCTGTGACATCCACAACTTGAAATCTTGTTTGTTATGACAATTTCAACAAGTGATTATTTTCAAAACTCATCTTTGAATTCATTATAGATGGTTTTGCCTTTCCTCTCCTCTACCAAAATCCTCCAAAAACAGGATGTATGGTAACCTAGAATTTGCCATTCGATGATTTTTATTTATAAATGAAATTATCCATTATCGATGAAAATCGTTAAGTTCCATACTACTAAAGTGAGAGTTACTTTACTAAATCTAAAGGATGATATGCCTAAATAGTTCAAAGTAAAAATTTTCAAACTATGAAAATTATAACAGGCTTATTTACGAAATAAGCTTTCATAAAAGTTATTCAAAAAATCATATTTTAAAATTATTTTCATTTTTAGAAAACGGATCCATGAAAGCACACATTACGAATTAAGTTTTATATAAATTTTCAAAATATAGCATATTTTTTCTTATCCAATTTTTTCGAAATTCGTTCCCATCTAAAAATATTCAGTGATGTATCAAACTTGGAATTTTTCAAGATTTGAGGATTGGAAAGAATCCGATGAATAATTTTTATTATTTTCGACAAAATTGTTTTAATTTTGAAGTGTTCATAAAAATAGTTTAAATACCATAAATAAGTCGAAATGTTTTCAATTTTTCGTGTGAATATTCCTGATTATTTTCGAGAATAAAAAAGCCTTTCATTGTTTGAAAATGTCGGTACATATTTATAACATATTTCATAAATTTCTTGGTTTTTAACTTCTTTCCAATTAATTTTTGGAACATTCCAAGAGAGTAGAATTTTCGAAAAATTTAAAAATTGTATTTATAATATAATTGATTATTCTTTCAAGAATTCTAATTGAAAATAATAACTTTCGTCTGTTTTTGTTTTCACGGAAATTCAGGCACATTTTTAATTTTTATAATTTGATGAAAGACCTAAATTTCCCCACTTTTAAAAATATTCACAAACACTGCTTTAATTTAGGAATTTAGAAACATTGTAAATCATTTCTTATAGTATTTTTGATTATTTTAAAGAATTGATAAAATTTCATAGAAATCCCTTGTGATACTCTATTAAGGAGTTATATACCTTTTCGTGCAGAAAAATTGAGGATGGTTTAGAGTATCTTTTAAGGTATGTGCAATACTGTTATGACACCAAAGTTATAGTTTTGCAGTAGTGTATTGTCCACTTAAAAAAACAAGTATTTGTTCATAAAAAAAATATCAACAATTGGCGGAGTTATGGCCCTTTCCTCGAAATAATTTTGTTTTGTTTTTTAAAGAGGCTTGCGGTGACCGCAATGCAAGATACTTATAAATTATAAAATCCGAAAAATTTCATTAGATAAGGAACATATCTAGTTCTCGAACGATTAAAAAAATTAATATTTCTTTTTTTTCTGTATGCGAGAACGTTTTCTCTAAGATCTTGATTTTTTAAGTTCTGAAAATTTTATTAAAAAATTCTTATCTGCGAAATGAAAAATTTTATATGAAAAAGCGATCGTTCAAGAACTAAATATATTCCTGGACTAATGAAATTTTTTGGTTTTTATTATTTAACTTGACCTATTTGTCTTGCATCGCGGTCACCACAAGCCTCTTCAAAATAAAAATTCTTTCGAGGAAAGGGCCATAACTCCGCCAAGTGTAGATATTTTTTATGAACAAACACTGGTTTTTTTAAGTGGATGATACACTATTAAAAACTACAACTTTGGTGTGATAACATTATTGCTACATACCTTAAAAGGTACTACAAACCATCCTCAATTTTTCCGCACAAAAAGGTATATAACTTTATCGTAACACAATTTATTATTTTTATTTTTTCTGAATATCTTTATTTTCCATTATCTCCTGAAATCCCTAATTTTTCACCACTTTGAAAAATGTTCAAAAACAGTGTTTCATATAAGGAATTCATAAAAATTTATTATCCTTTCTTACAATATTTCTGATTATGTTTAAGAATTTTTTCATAGAAATTCTCTCTTATACTTAAATAACGTCACACAATTTATTAGTTTTCTGAATATTTGTTGAAAACAAAAATAAATCCGAAGAAAATAAGTATGAATTCTGCGAACAGTATTTAAAAATTTACTTAACTTACATGAAATTTTATTCATCCGATAAGGTTTTCATTTTAAAAAATTTTGCTGTGAACTGTGAAGCTTATCGATACCTACTGATTTTGGGACTTATCGATTACTGTCGATATTAGTGACATGATCCGAGAAAAGGTAACTGCTATCCAAAAAATCGTTTTTCGGATTATGAGTGATTCTGTAAACTTTGAATCCGATCTTCAATTTCATGCAATCAGAATTCACTTACTTCAATTTTTTTGCAAGCTATGAATTTTTAAAAATCTTTCATGCCATAGTCCGTTGTGTATTTTGATTCATTAAATCGCCTGTCCTGTAAAATTTGCCTTTTGGATAATAGGTCCCTTTTCTCGGGTCGCGTCACATTAACCGATTTTTCCCAGTCTTTTAAACTATCTGTTTTCCCTGGGGAAAAAGTTCCGACCGAAAATAGTCGGACCATTGTCTTAACATTGTCGAACGTAACGACTGTATTATTAAACTTCGATTTTAGGCCAATCCCATCATATTGTTTGCGAGAAATTATCAGAAAAAAAGAAAAATTACCTCCTTTAATTAATTTTAATGCTAAATATGTGTATATTACTTTAAAAATTATGATTTATGAAGTATAAAAAGTAAAAACATCGCCATAACCTCAAAAAGACATTGTTTCATTGTTTCGATTGTTTCGTCCGTTCGAGCGCACGAAATTTGAAAATGGTATTACTTCAGTTTTTTTCAATCTTGAAAGATATAAGCGTTTTGCTCTTTAATTATTATCAAAATATATAATAATTTAATATGTTAATCATGATATATCACTTATAATACATTAACAATAATATAAATATTAGATGAATATTATTTATAATGACTTATTTATTATTTATTTATTATTTTTCATCATATATATATATATATATATATATATATATATATATATATATATTAATTATTATATATCAAAATATTCACTGATATGGATAATTAATTTAAATTTATGTTATTCTATATATTTAGATTATTGTTTTAATAATTGTTAATATAAATCTAAACAAACCACGCGCAACATACTACTCTAGTCAAAGTCAAGCACTAATACATAGATTGACAGCTGGTCACAGCTTCTCAGATCGACAACTCCGTCGATAAAGTCGCATTGTTATGCATTGTTTTGTATCGTTCTGTTTTATCCAACTCGAATACCACTGCTAAATTGTTATTTATTAATAATAAATAAAATAAAAAATGCGTAATTTTTCCTGGAATCAATAAATTAATCACTTTTACTGATTTTCGCAACCGCATGACCACAAAACGTCACATCAGAGTCAAGGAAAAAAATAATAAAAGTCATAGTCGTGTCTTCGTCAAACGTAACGACTACCTTACGACGATTATTCGTCGTACTATAGTCGGATTTTTTCCACCAGGGTCATGGAAAAACGTTGACCTTTTTTCTTCGTGGCACGTTGAAAATTTAAAAAAATTGTCAGTTTGTAAAGAAAAGCGTATCAATGGGGAGCAAAAAGAAAATAATTGTTTGGAAACCACAGATGAAGGAGAAATAACCCGAAATAGCCATGCGGGCGGTGGAAAATTGGAAGACGGGGAGCATCATGGTGGAGGCGGACAGGCATCAGCCGCGGCCGCCGAAGGCAGCAAAAAGGAGAAGAGCGTGCTGCAGGCGAAACTCACCAAGTTGGCCATCCAGATCGGTTACGCCGGCTCGACCATTGCCGTGCTCACGGTCGTCATTCTAGTCATTCAATTCTGCGTGACGACCTTCGTCATCGAGAACAAGCCCTGGAAGAGCTCCTACGCCAACGACCTCGTGCGCCATCTCATCATTGGTGTCACCGTCCTCGTTGTCGCCGTGCCCGAAGGCCTTCCTTTAGCCGTCACACTCTCGCTCGCCTATTCCGTCAAAGTACGCCAATTATTTATTTTTGACATAAGCCTTTGTACTCCACTAACCCTATAGGAAATCTTGTAGTAGTCTGTGATTCGTGAATTACAAAAGTATTACAACCGGCAAGGTAGATTTTGATTCTATCAGCTGATCATCTGGATCATTTCTTCGCGCGGAATTTGATTTCGAAAATTCCCATATGTATTCATTTTAATGATTGCCAAAATCACAGTGTTAGAGTTCAAGTTTGATATGAATCTTTCATAATTGTAATCACTGGAAGAACATTCAATAAGTAAGATGTCAGAAAAATATAAGTTATGTATTTCGCGCGGAGAAATGATTGGGTTGATCAGCTGGTAGAATAGGGATCTACCCTGCCGGTTGTAATAGTTTTGTAATTCATGAATTACGGATTATTACAAGATTTCCCATAGGGGATTCATTAGAGTAAATTGTCACTCTATTTGGAGCGGAATTTCATTCCTCTTAGAGTGAAGTTTGACTCATTTTTTAAAGAGGGATCTTACTAGAATTTGAGAGTGATGATTTATTCTTTAAGAGTGAAAATTTAGTTTGGGGATATTCGTCATCAGTAGCGCATGATGAATGCAACTAATTTCATTCATAATGATTTAGTCCAATTTTGGAGACAATGTGACACTTTGCGGCAACATGTCGAATGAAATTGTGGTTGGATCTACATGTTGTTCGAAACGGGCTTACAAAAGAGAGTAAATCTGGACTGATTGTTAATACTACTTCGACCAGTTTCTATGTTATCGAAGTTCTGTAGCCAACTTCAGTTCGACAAAAAATATGGCCGAACCGTCAGTCATTTGCTATACTCTACAGACGATGAACATTGAATAAAATGCCTGAACATTGGAAGTGAAAAATAGATTAAATGACATATGTTATTTTGTTTATTTATTTTATGGATAAATTTTTCGAATATTCATTCATGAAAAGCAACCATAGTTGAAAGTAATTTATTTAAGTACTTTTGATAGTACTACAATTTTTCTATGAGTCAGTTATAAATTATATTACCAAGGACGTATAAATAAAGTAGCCATGACAATAACCCCCCCCCCCTTTTTTTTTTTTTGAAGAGTCAGGAAAAATGGATTATATAGTTCAAAAATTTTAATATATATAATATTCAAAAACAATTCCTACGTTGATGTAAATTGTGCATTATCCATTTATTATCGGAAACCACAGAATTGTGATTTCTAGTATGGGGAATTCAAGAAGATTCAAATTACACGAATTTGGATTCTGAAACTCTCTATTTTCCTATTCTAAACATTCTAGAATTTCAAGTTTTATGATGTGCAATCCTAAATCACACAACACATTTTAGGGTTTTGAATTCTAAAATATACATTTTTGAGAATTTCAGTTAGGTGATAATGAAACCAGAATGTTCAATTTTAGAATATAAACTCTTTAAATTGTACAATTTTTAAATGAAGAATTCCAGACTAATTGTATTTGATGATAAAACGATGCAAAATCAAGCTTCGTGAAACTAAAAATTCTACAATGTTGAGTTCGACAATTATAATACATAAAAATATTATTCAGATGTTCAGCTCCTGCTGAGCTCCTGAATATTTTTATCAAGATTTATAATTCTTAAGTATGTTTTTTGAAATTTCGGTTGGGTTATTCAGAAACTCAAAATTTTCTATTTTAGAATATAATATTTTTGTATCGTGCATTTTAGAATTAAGAATTACAGACTGATTACACCTCATGATTGACCAATGCAAAATCAAGCTACGTGGAATAAAGTTCGAAATTTTTTAAACTGAAATTTTTGAAATTCAAAATCCTACAATGTACATAGAGTTAAACAATTCTAATACATAACAATATTAATTAGCTTTATAACAATGAAATTTTGAAGCATAGTGTATCAAACTCTAAAACTCTGTATTATAAAGTTAAAAATTCAATGATTCCGATTTTGACTGTATAGAATTCCAGAGCTTTGAAGTTAAAAAAGAATGAATTTTTTCTCCATTCTAGAAAACAGGAGTTCTAAATTCTACAAGATAGTCTTCTGGAACTCTGAGTTCTAGAATACTAATTCATAGGCAAATTATTGCAATTAGTTCAAAATTATGAAATTATAAGATTGAACATTATGGAGTTGAAAATGTCAGAATTGTGAATCCTAGAGAATAGAATGCTATAGTTCCTCAGTTTTGAGCCTAAAATTTTAATATTTCAAATTCTGCAATGTAGAGTTTGTAAATTCTGATATCTGGATTATAAATTTATGATCTAGGATCGTAGAATCTATAAATGATGAATTCACTTATTTAACAAATTATAAAAACATGTATTCAGGTTCTATAGGGTTAACAATTCAGTCTTGGAATTCCTAGAGTAGATAATTTTCAAGTTTTTATTTTATGAATCAGAAATTCTGGAATTTAAAATTTTTCAATGTAGAGTTATTCGATTCTAATACCTGGATTAGAATTGTCATGATTTAGGCTCATAAAATGTCGGACCTTTAAATATCAATCGATATTTTCTAGAACACTTCAAGAACTCTGAATTCCACATATGAGTAGCTAAAAATTTCATAAGATACTTATACGGATTTTTAAGTTCTAGACTCTGTATATATGTGATCTTGAATTATTCAATATAAAATATTTTAATTTAAAATAATCATCGACTTCGAAAATTGTGATTTGCAAATGCTAAAATAAATTCTGTATTTCTAAATTTTTGAGTATGAAATTCTGGGACTTTGAATTCTACTATGTAGTTATATTATTCTGTTACCTTGAGTTATGAATTGTATAATATAGGATCATCATGTTTTTTATGCACAGTATCAAATTTTATAGATCTATATTGTAAGGTATAAAATTGAAGGATGATCATTTTTACAGTATTGATTTTTAAAGCTAAAGAACGTGAAATATATTTCTACTTTTTTTAATTTTGGGGAACGGAAAGATAGTATTCTGGAATTCCAACTTCCAGAATATCAATCCATGAATCCTTGAATTAATAAATATGGAATTCCAAGGTTCACAACTCTAGAAGGGAAAATGAAAGAACAAAGAAATCCGTAATCATAAATTCTGAGCTGGATAGTTCCAGAACTCTAAAGCGTAAGGGGGTCGTCTACTTTTTAGGCTTATTTTTTTACCCTGACTCTACCAATGAATTGAAAGAAAACTACTGAAGATTTTTCAATGCGATTTTTTTAAATTTGTAGGCTTATTCTTCATCTTTTGACATTGTTTTTCACAATCAATTGAACCCTCTGAGCTTGAAGACCCCCTTGACGTGTATGATGATACGAAAGTGTATGAACAGACGGAGTAACTGGTTTCACCAAGAAGGACTGTACATATTTAGTCAAACTATTGTTTTTCTTTTTGAGCAAACATGCCACCAAAAGTTGCCCCGAGCTTTTTAAATTATTTTGTTTTTTTCCAAAATGGTAGACCTTAGAAGTAAAAATACATTTTTTTTTCATGGATTTTTATCCACAATTATTTATTTAAATCTGCAACTAAACAAAATTTTTCTAAAAGCTTGTGTCAACTTTTAGCGACATATTTGCTTAAAAGAAAAAACAAAAGTTTGATTGGGTAACTCCAGTCCTTCTTGGTGAAACCGGTTACCCCGTCTGTTTTTACACTTTCGACGTCAAGGAGATGTTCAAACTACGGGGGTTGTTGCAATCGAATGTGAAAAACAATGTCAAAAGGTAAAGAATAAAACTGCATTAAAAAATCTTAAATACACTGTTAGAAATTTTTGTCTTAAATTTAATACAACGCGTATAACGCAAATTTCACATAACCTGTATTAATAATGCATTAAAAATATACAAAATATATACACGATTACATTACTTTGATATACGGGTGCCTTAAATTTTATACATCATGTGTGTTTAAATTTATACAAGACATTAATATATACTTTTATTATATTCCAGATGAATTTAAGTCAGATTTGTATTAATGCACTGATGTACTAAAATCAGACAAAAATGTTTGGATTAAACTTAATACAAGTAATATGTAATTTGCCTTACATCCTAACAAACCATATCGACACCAAATTTTTTCTGTTAAAATTCCAATACAAAAAATTTTTGTTTTGAGAAAAGATTTACAGAAAACATTATCATATTAAATTTCCCTTCCATTTATTTCAGTTATTTGTATTTTTGAATTTCAGCCGAATAAAAGACTTTCAAAGATAAATAATTTCTTCACATTTTTTGCATGAAATAGTCCATCCATCAGGTCCTTCACCCACCTTCACCTCAATATTTAAATGGTTTCCACTCATATTTGAAGGACTTCCACAATAATTCGCATTTGAGTAAAAATTTGGTGTAGCCACCTAGCGAGCACAAGTGTAGTAGCCAACTCGTGTGAAAAATGTATTTTACTCAAATAGGTGTCTCGAATTTATACATCTTAAAGTATGTGTATCATACTTATGTTTCAAATATCAAGTTTATGAAATTTCAGGTACATTTTAATACAGAATCTATGGAAAGTGTATTAAACTCAAGTAGGTGTCCTTAAATCATGCACTTTTAAAATAAAAATACATTTTGAATAAAAAGTGTATGAAATTTAAGAAAATTTTTAACAGTGTAGTTTTCTTTTAATCCATTGGTAAAGTCAGGGTAAGAAAATAAGCCGTAAAAGTAGACGATCCCCTTAATATTGAAAATTCAATCAATGCATGGACTGTAATGAAGGCAGAGTGATGGATAGTCGTTGTGTTTGCCGATTAGAAAATGATGAAGGACAACAATCTGGTGCGACACTTGGACGCGTGCGAGACGATGGGCAACGCCACTGCCATTTGTTCGGACAAGACGGGCACCCTGACGACCAATCGTATGACAGTGGTGCAATCGTACATATGCGAGAAAATGAGCAAGAGCGTGAGCTTTTCGGAGCTGCCGAGCAACGTTGGTAACGTGCTGATCCACGCCATCTCCGTCAACTCGGCGTACACGTCCAGAGTCATGCCCTCGCAAGACCCGACCGAGCTGGCGATGCAGGTCGGCAACAAAACCGAATGTGCCTTACTTGGATTTGTACTGGCCCTGGGGAAAAATTATCAGACGATAAGGGACGATATCCCCGAGGAAACGTTCACGCGCGTATACACCTTCAACAGCGTTAGGAAGAGCATGTCCACTGTCATACCGAGGCAAGGGGGCGGCTACAGGCTCTTCTGCAAGGGCGCTTCCGAAATCATCATGAAGAAGTGAGTTGACTCATTCCATTTCGCTTTGTGCATTTGTCGGTGAATGTTTCAAGATCAAGGACACGCGCATTGTTGCAGATGTGCCTTTATTCACGGTCGTGACGGTCACCTAGAAAAGTTCACCCGGGAAATGCAGGATCGCCTGGTGAAAAACGTGATAGAGCCGATGGCGAGCGACGGGCTTCGCACAATTTCTATCGCGTACCGCGACTTCGTGCCCGGCAAGGCCGAAATCAATCAGGTCCACATCGAGAACGAGCCCAACTGGGACGACGAGGAGAACATGGTGTGCAACCTAACCTGCCTCGGGATGGTTGGCATCGAAGACCCTGTCAGGCCCGAGGTATGTTTGCACCATGATTTCGAGTCGATTCGATTGCCTTTCGTCTGCTACATCGTGGAAATTTAACAGGTACCCGATGCCATAAGGAGATGCCAAAAAGCGGGCATCACCGTGCGCATGGTTACGGGTGACAATGTCAATACCGCGAGGTCCATTGCCATAAAGTGCGGGATTCTCAAGCCAAGCGATGACTTCCTTATTTTGGAGGGCAAGGAATTCAACAGGCGGATCCGTGACAGTAACGGCGAAGTGCAACAGCACTTACTGGACAAAGTCTGGCCGAAACTTCGCGTCCTCGCGCGGTCTTCCCCCACTGACAAGTACACATTGGTCAAGGGTATGATTGACAGCAAAGCGTCAACCTCGAGGTTGGTCAAGGGTTATTTCATGCATGTTTTGGGGAACTTTGAGTTGGCGCTATTCGTGGTTCGATGGGTTCTTGCAGGGAAGTGGTGGCCGTGACAGGCGATGGTACGAACGATGGGCCCGCCTTGAAAAAGGCCGACGTTGGCTTTGCGATGGGCATAGCGGGTACCGACGTCGCTAAAGAAGCCTCGGACATCATTTTGACGGACGACAATTTCTCCTCGATCGTCAAGGCCGTGATGTGGGGTCGTAACGTCTATGATAGTATAGCGAAATTTTTGCAATTCCAACTGACCGTCAATGTCGTCGCCGTGATCGTCGCTTTCATTGGGGCTTGCGCGGTACAGGACTCGCCCCTCAAAGCCGTGCAGATGCTTTGGGTATGAATTTTCGTCTTTCAAGAGTGACATTTAGGAATGTGTTTAAGTGGTGTGATGCTGAGGTATTGGTTTCTTTTGGTAAAGGTAAACTTGATAATGGACACCTTGGCGTCGCTGGCGTTGGCGACGGAAATGCCAACGCCAGACCTACTCCTGAGGAAGCCTTACGGCCGCACGAAACCTTTGATTTCGAGAACCATGATGAAAAACATTCTGGGACAGGCGATATACCAGTTGTTTGTTATTTTCATGCTTCTCTTCGTCGGTGAGTCTTTTTTTAAAAGCTTGGGAAATTGTCTTCTTGCGTTCAAAATGCCATTTTGTTCTGAAATTTAGAGATCTTTCTTTGTCACTTTTGGTTGTAAAATAAGAAACCATGAACATGAAAATTTGAGGTTGGGTGCGTAATATCTTCTTTGGATGAAGGTAAATGAGATAGCAATTAAAAGTGGGAGTACGGTGTTTTCGGTGATTAGGCGACAAGATGCTCGACATAGAGACTGGAAGGGGTCAGCCCGGAGGTGGACCGACCCAACACTTTACAGTCATCTTCAATACTTTCGTCATGATGACCCTCTTCAACGAATTCAACGCGAGGAAAATTCATGGTCAGCGAAATGTCTTCCAGGGAATATTCACCAATCCCATCTTCTATTCAATTTGGATAGGAACTTGTGTATCACAAGTAAGTACTAGTACAAAACAATAAATTCAATCAGAAGACACGTCTTTTCAATGTACATGGTAGAATTCAAGAAATCACCAAGGAAGTAGTAAATTGAAGTTGGATAATTAGCGCCTCTTGCGGTAGCGTCCTGTACTAAACGTTTAGTACAGGACGCTACCACTTGGTGCGCTGTTCGTTCAATTTTGATCCTTTATAACTTCGTCAGCTTTGGAGTTAGAAAATTTTATTTTGAAGGTTTCTATACCATTATTATTCATTAAAAGTGTAATAAATGGGATTATTTGTTTTCTTTTTCAGGTGTTAATTATTCAATACGGTAAAATGGCGTTCAGCACAAAAGCTCTGACATTGGACCAGTGGATGTGGTGTTTGTTCTTCGGAATCGGGACTCTGCTGTGGGGCCAAATTGTCACGACGGTTCCTACGCGCAAAATCCCCAAAATTCTCTCGTAAGTTTTCTTTTTTTCACTCTCTGCATCCCTATTCTTAAAAACAAAATAATTTTATAGAAACAGCGCTTCAAACTCGAGGTACAAATTACAACTGTGACATCCTTTTTCCACACTTTTTTTCAATGCACCTGCCTGAATTTTCCTGTCTTTGTTTCTGAATTTTCCACGCCACCCGTACCAATGAATAATCAATTTTCAGTTTGATAGATGTTCCTAAAAATTGTGGAAAATTATAACTCGTGAATTCTGATTGTGGTTTAGGCTTAATAATTTTAGGAAAATAGTTTTATTCAGTTTGTGTTTGTTATGTTTTTTTTTTGTGGCTGAGGTTATTGGACACTGAATTTTTGAGCGTGAATGATATTTTTGACGTTTTTCATCCACGAGGGTTTTTTTGTTTGTTGGAATTTCGCGAAGATTTTGAGGCGGGGAATATAAATTTGATACTTTTGGTTTGAAATTTATAAATATAGAATGATTTTAGCGATTGGAATTATGAAATTGAATAGAAAATTATATTGGTTCTCAAAATAATAATCTGTAAAGAATAAATATAGATATTTATTTTCTTTTATCATTTATTGTAGACAAAAATCATTTTCATTCTCCACTCTAACATTTTCACGAATTTCAAATTATTAAAGCCCTTGTGTTCTGAATAAAAATGAACTTGTGCATCGATTAGAACAGAAGTTTTTCCAGTAGTGAAAAAATTAGTTTTTAATATTATACATGTGATGGTTTTATATCTAACATTTTATAAATGTAGTTGCCTTTGCATGCTAACAACTAATCGAATATTTTGATAAATAACCAAGATGACACACCTTACGAAATGAATAATTAGCGAATTATTCCTGATCATTAGAATTACAAATGGGCGATTATGTTTCACGAAAATGTGTCAAATCTAAACTTGGAAACCTCGAGTAGAAAAAACATTCGCACACTTGATGTGAAACAATCGTGCATCTTTTGCATGGCCAAAAATTGATATATTTATTCTTCGATCGCAATCCCATCGAAATAACTTTTCTTCTCAACTTTCTCACATGCGAAAAGCACAAATTTATAATTTCAACAAAGTAAGTACTTATTGGGATTGGTAATTGTAAAATATTTGTTTTATGGAGTAGTGACGCATTACATGAGAATTTAGCTTTCATGATAATTGTGTTTTAGAATTGATACAGTTAGAGTAAAAATGTTTTTTGTAATTGCGGCGTATGCTGTTTGTAGATGGAAGAAGCTTGGCTTGAAATCCAAATACTTTGTTTCGTTGTGTCGGAGACCTCGAAAAATGAGAAAAAACCCTGACCGACAAATCCAAGATTTCGATCCTTTACCGAGCACGTCCCGAATTTCTTGAAAATATCCTGATCTTCAGTATGTAATTTTGATCATATTTATTGACTTTTGGCTGTGAGAATATTATGGGGAACAAAAAGAAATTACATAATAGTATGAAAATCATTTACAAACAATTGAGATTTTTGAGATCACTTTTCATGAGGTGTAATTATTTTAATTTAAAGTAAAAAATTGCAAATTGCTTAGCATGAGATGGGAAATTTTATAGGATTATAAAAAAGATTCCTGAGGTAATAATATTTGTTGTATCTAATTATGAACTGCTGAAGATAAACTGATTAAAAAATTCAATTTCGAATTATTATTTTCATGTAAAACAATGTTACAGAATTTTTCAGCATTACAATGATAGCATTTAAATAAAAAATTTCCATATTTTGAAATTCAAGGTATTGAGTTTCATACTTTTTGTCGCAATGAAAATAAAAAAATAGTAAATCTCAAGAAATCAAAATAATATTTTATAAAATGATAATAATATAATAGTAATGAAAATAATAATTATTATCAACAGTCGCAGTTGCATTTGGAAACTTAATAAAAATAGTGGAGTTGGGTAATTTCTGATACCTGAAAATGAACAAAATGCACATATTTGCAAGTTCGTAATCGCTTTACATTTTCCTAGTCATTTACAAGTCCAGGAACTCCGAATATTAAATTCTTCAGAAAAAAGTATATTAAAAATTACTCTCTCAAGAATCCTAATGACGTTGAGGAATTTCCTCGAAATTGTTATTGCCCTTATATAAATCTAGTTCTGACTGTTATAATATTGTTGTTAACAATCTTTGCATGTAAATAAAATGTTGACTAATAGTTATTTGTTAAATATAATAAAACCTGACTTGAGATGGCTACAGTTAATGCAATACAAATAAAAACTGCTTTTCATCAATTATTAATAATATTTGTATACACTTCACATTGAAATGATCGAAATAATTTCAAAATATGAAAAATTAAACGGTGAAAAATTCTCTAATTTATCTAGCATAGTTATAATGAAGATCAAAATTTTTTAATACTAGCACTAACAAAATAATTCGGAAAAAGGTTTTTTTTTTAAGCCTTCATATGATATTCTTGCAATTTCGTATTCTGAAATTCGTGTAACTAACCCCTACTAACAAAAACTGAATTTTTTAACGCAAACTATAACAATAAAAATTCGTCATATGGATGTTAAACTACACTTGACGTTGATATTTTTGTTTTTAAGTTCGATGCCATCAGAAAAAATTCAAGATAAAATTTTGAATGTTGAAAAAAATTTTTAACTACTGTATCAATATTCTCGGAAAAGATCGCAAATAGTTCATTTTTGTTTTGTTCAAAACTGCAAGTGTCCAAACTAACTTTCCACGTTCTCTTGAATTGAACAATTGTGAAATGATGATCAGAAAATAAATAAAGCAAAATTAACGTTCTCTTAAAGATTTCATAACCATTTTTTAAGTATTTTTAAACTTGTAGATCATTTCATATAAAACATTTTCGATAAGAAATTTTTAACACAAAAAAAGATATAAAACATGTTGGTAAATAAGAAAACAAAAATTATCTGAACCATAGCTGAAAAAATATAGTATATAAATGTATACAACTTTTTATTCCTGGAAAAAATATCCTTAGAAATGAAGTAGAACTTCTAAAGAATTGTTCACGTTAAATCCAAAAATTTCAAGCAATTTATCATAATCCTCAATGATCATTTCAATTTCAATCCAGCACTTCCTCAACAACTATACAAAATATCCAAAAGCATCTAACCAAACTATTATTTCTTTTTTTGTTCGTTTATTACATTCAAGAAAAAAAGCTTACCAAAACGTGAACGAAAATAATTTTAGGTACGTAAACTTTCATGTTGTTTAGTTTGGCATAATTAGAATTATTAGAAGTGTGATAGTACATGAGTCAGGTGAAACGACTCAATGATATCATCTGTTGTCACTCGTGCATTTACATAATTTTCGATGTTGTAGTGACTGTTTTCTGCTTCATGTGATTAGAAAACAAAAACGACGTTTTTCTACAATTTTGTTCTATTCATCTTTTTCAACTATTCTTGGTATTTTCTTTCATATTGTTCCTATTCCTGTCCCCTCGAATGTCCTGTTTTCCAAAAATTATTTCGAGATGATTTTTCAATGTTTGAGTCATTGAACGTGAATTTTCATTTTCGTTTTTAAAGATGAAGGATATTCACGAAATATAAACTCATTAATTAATCAAAACTGATTCCTAGTAATTAAATAATTTATGCAGAGCCAGAAATTTAAATAATGTAAATACATTTAGTTTCAGTCGAACAATTATTTTTTTCAAAGTAGCTTTAAATAATAATTTTATTCTGAGAATTTTAGGGTGGATATGTTTTTTTTTTGTATTTTTAATAGTTTAAAAGTTGTTTCAAGCAAATATATTGAATTTTCAATGAAAGTTGAAGTATTTTTTTAAATGAATACGTTGAACATGGAGGTGACGCTCGGTATCTCCGGGCTTGAAAAAGTGTATTCATGTTTTTACCGACTTTTGCTGCGCCGAGTAGTCGGTAGAGGCACTGAAAACCTTTGTGAAAGTCACGTGATTCGCTCTTGATTGGACGTTTGACTCACGTGACCTTTACAATGGTACTGCTAGCGCTCTACATGAGCAAACTGAGAAACTGCGACCGGTCACGTAACCGTAGTACACTTTTTTTCCCGAGCGTCATCCCCCTGACGTTGAATGACCAAATTTTGGGAAATTGTTGCATATTTCGAGTGATGTCACAGGAAAATATGTGTCGAATAATTTTTAGAGTATCATTCATGCGATGTAGTTTGAAGCCATTTTCATTCGAATCTACAAAAAAATTACTGTAATGAAATTTCGCATAGTTATCACTCATTTAAAGAAATTGAAAAAAACGAAAGTGTCTAGAAATCTAGAGTACATTGGGAGATGACAAAATTAACATGATTTTCAATGTAAAAATTTGAAAGATTTCATAGCGTATAAATTACTTTCATGTTTCAGGATCTGAACAAGTAATAACATTTTCAATCCCAATATATTTTACGAGTAATTACACAAAGAATAGTGCAAGTAGCAATTTGTTGGCTCAATTCCTCCCATGACTCGGGAATTTCCAGACACCGTTGGAAGATTGAGAAAAAAAAAATAATAATAATAAAACGTTGAATTACGGCACTTTGTTAAAAGAAAAAAAAAACGCACACCATCATTCTTCTCATTTGTCGACTCACGCTCGCGCTCATGGAAATCCCAAGTTGACCCGATCTCTATCTCACGTACGCCATTTTATTGATTAAAACGTTCTCCCGGTGCTTCCGAATAATGACACGTCGTTGCCCCTCGAAAAGTCGGAAAATTCCCTCTTCATATTCGCATTGTTATAATATAAATGTCGTGTGGTGTACGAAATAATGAATGACGTGAGAAGAAAGAAAGACTGTAAGGGAATTAAAATATGAAACGAAAATGTACATGGCGTGATGAGGCGTGAGGTCTACGATGAGGGGGAAGAGTGACGTGAGCACGCGCCGATAGGAAGCGTCGCGAAATGGCGGAAGGAGAGAGGACGAAATGGCGGCGGTAAAGTGATGCAGATGTGGTTTAATGTTTTTTAAAAACAGATGGGGCCGCGGACAGCCGGACGATATGAGCGCTATGAATCTGGGCGACGATAAGTACGACCCCGATTCGGATAAAAAGCCACGCGCCGGGCAGATCCTTTGGATCCGTGGTCTCACGCGCCTACAGACCCAGGTAAAGACAATTCACTCTCTCATTCGCATTTTCATTCGCTCACACTCTATCTCTATCTCTCTCCCTCGCTCTATTTACCTATCTATCTATATATATATATATCTCTCTCTCTATCTGTCTTTCATATCATGGCAATCAACTCGTTTCTACGAATTTCGCGCCTTTTTCTCCTCTTTGAGGGGAGGCGGGACCCCCACCACTTTCAAACATGGCTGAATCGTGGTTCCGAGGTTTTTCTGCTAATTCGCGATATTTTGGGGAATTTTTTTTCGAGAAATTTTTGAAAGTGAACGTATGGTATTGATGCAGTGGTTTGAGACTCCCTTAAAAAAAAATTGTCTAGGGGAATTTCGAGACAACAGAGCAGTGCTTAGATACTTTTTTGAGTGTTGCGAATTTACGGAAAAATTTTGGAAATCGCGAAGTCATGTTCGTGTTTAGGTTGAAATTGGCGAACTTTTTGTTTAATCTTGAGTTAATAATTATTGAATTCTGTGATTTTTTGGTTTCGATGAGCTTTTGGAGTCCAGTTTGAAAACGTGGTATTTTAATAAAGTACTATATTGTAAAAAATTACATTCAATTTTTTATTGAATTTGATATATTTTGTAGTCTGATTAAGCTTTGTATTTCACAGAAATCCGGACATGGGTTTGTTTTATTCTTGAATTTACTTTTGCTTGTTCAACTTAACGATTACCTATTGAGCATCTAGGAAAAGGAGTATTTAAAGATTCTAAATGTGTTTTTTTTTTCCTAACGAAATAAAGAATCCGGATATAATTTGATGACAGAAATCAAAGGTTAAGAGATTTCAGAAGTCCTCTGTTGGTAAAGTAGACATTGTTTTTTTTTTATTTTAGATAATTTTTGGAAGCATTATTTTTGTAAAAAATGATTCACGATACTAATTCAAAACATAAACGCATCTAATAGTAGTGCAAAATTGAGATTTACTATATAAAATGTATCTGTTAGATATAAGCACATTTTAATATTGATATCTGACACGTACGTTTTATGATAAGCAACTAATTTTTTGCGTTTGTTAGATGAGTTTGAGTATTTGCTTTGTCATTTGAGTCAAAAGATGCTTCCAAGAGTTATAAGAAATAAAAAAAAAAAAAAAAAAAAAAAAAAAAACAGTTAATTTCTACCTTACGAGTTTGAGCGGAAGAAAGGAGCAAAGAGAACGTGTTCCGTGTCATCTTAATGTACAAAATAAAGTTTCTGATTTGGAATTATTTTATTTCATAAGTTGTATATTTGAAAGTATAAAAAAAAGCGATGATAATCTTAAATATAAACTATTATTTGTAAGAACTTTATTTATTTGAAAAGTAAAGTTCGAAAAAGCTTATCAAAGCACTTCAGGTTTTTCAAATTTTCGAAATTGAGTTTATAAACTGGAATACTCTCCTTGTCATATTCTGAAATTTGATAATGAACTTTGTAAGTTAAAAATTTAAATGTTTGAAAAACATCAAAATGTCTAAAAGAGACAAAGAACATTTAAAAAAAATGTATCTGGGAAAATTATTACACGATTTCATGTTTTGAAAAAAAAAAAAAAAAAAAAAAAAAAAAAATGGAAAAATCATATTTAAGTCAAATGAAAGCACAAAATTTTATTCTTGGAAATTCAAAATTATACAGAATTCGAAAATCACAATCTGAATGAAAAACTTGTGACTATGAAATTTTATTTACATTGAAAACAGTTCAATGTAAAATAAAATTTTTACACGTCGCTTTAATCTACCGATATGAAGAATAAAAATAAAATGCTATCTGTATTTTCGGTATCAATTATGAACGACGATCTTGGAATGGAGTTTCTATTCTTGATATGCAGTAATTGTGAAAATGCTAAGTTTTCACTCTGAGTAAGCACCAATAATTTTCGTTTTTAGAAAATTTAGAATGACTCCAAGAAGAAAATTTTGAGTATCAAAAGCAATGTTTTTCACTGTATGAAATTCCTTCCTATAGGTGTACTTTGAAAATTAAGATTTGGAAAGATTTGAAAAAAGTAAGTCAATACACAAAGTGCCAACTTTTTTAATGGATTTAGATCATCTTTCTTCTGCAATATTTTTTCAGCAATGTCATCTGATTCGGTTTTAATTTCGTTGTACACATTTTTAATTGAAAAATTGATGAAGTTTCTCGATGCAGTTCATCACTTGAGGTGTGAAATCAAAATACAAAATTTTCCTCATTATTTTTAATCGCTGGATTCCAGTACAAGAAAAGCATTGCTTTGGAGACTTTTCAGATGTTCCCAAGTTTTCCGTATTATTTCTTGTTCGTGAACGAAAAAAGTTTTTAGAAACGAGTTCATTGTTTCGATTCGCGAGGACGTTGTTTCTAACTCATCGGCCCGTGTGACACTTTGTCCCATTCGAACTTTGTACATGGGCTGACTATATCGACTGGTGGATTTTTTTTCATGTTTTTTTTCCCCACAGTTTATAATTGGCATTACAAGTCAATGTTGATCAATTTTCAATAACTCGTAAGTTTTGAAAAAAGAGGGGGAGATGAAAAATGTCTTCTTCTATTGAAATTGAGTGTTGAATGATTTAATCACATAAAATATTATTTTTTTTAGTGAAACGCAGTACAAAAATATTTGAATCACTGAAGAATTTAAAAAAGTTTTTGTGTCAACATAAATAATAATGGTTTAATTAATTCATGAGTTGTATAAAAATTTCATGTCTAATTTTTACATTGTTTTATAATTATTAAATGTTAATTGTTGTTCACATTTTTTATGTACCATTTTCGTGAACTATGATATTTTTTATTGTACAGCTTTAAGCATCCTTCAAATTCAAATTTTTTTGTTTTGCGTTATTCATTGAAATGTCCTTCAACAGAAAATATGTTAAACCTTCATTTTTCATGATGATTATTTCATAATACTCGATCAAATACATTTTTTAAATCGAAATTTTCCTCGCGGTCAAACACGACATTTTTTGACATTTGGATTTTGTCTATACATTGGGCCTTTTTCAATTTTATTTTTCATCACATATTTCTTGAGTAACCAATTACATCATTTTTCATCGTTACTAAAAAAAAATTACTTTGTCGCACAATATTCTAAATCATCGACTTTGAAATCGTCAACTATTTTTCCGGAGAAATTTTGTGCAACAAACGGGAAGTACAACTGATTTTTTCAGAATTTCGAAAAAAAGATCGATGTAAATAAATGTCCATTTTTTGACATTTTTGTTTTACGAATTTTAATGAACGTCTTATAACTTTTATCTCCGGACAATCGAAAGTCGTAGTAATTTAGGAAAAATCCCCGAGGCAGAATAAAAGGAATTCGAGGGTAAATTTTCACGTTAATTATCGCTTCTTTTTGCGAATTGTTTGTCGCTGCTTTTTACAGCTGCAAAATACGCTATTTTCGTAGATAAATTATTATTTACCGCAATTTTCAAATCGTACGAGGAAGTCATTATCAAGCTTCACGAACAATAGTTATTGAATTTCGTACATGTATATTTGAACGTCATTATTTCCTTACACTTTTTTCTTTAACTACACTTGACAGATCAATTCGAAAGAATCCTTCAAATCCATGCTATCCTCAAAAACCTAGTACGAAATCGAACAACCAATTTTGCGTTATTGTTGAAAAAGCACTTAGAAATGGTCCTTTCTCTCTCTCTCTGTCTCTATTATCTTCCTCTTTTTCGCTCTTTGTACTCGTTAATCTTGAGTAATGTTTTTATACTAGCGCCAGTATTTTTCTTTTATCTATCGAACATTGGTATTTTTTTTGCTAAATTTCTACCACAGCACGCGCGAAAACTCGAGAAACTGGCGAAACACCGAAAATTACTAGGAGAAACGTCAGCCATTTTGAATCCACTTTTCGGCAAAACGTGGCGAAAAAGGGTTTTATTGATATCTGGCAAAATATTTGCGTTGGTCCAACAAAATCGCGTTTTTTGAATTTGATCATGTTCCTCGTAGAATGGATCGTATTTTTTTTTTGTTTTTTTTTTTTGTTCTTTCATTTTCCCTCAATTTGAAAGGTTAGTCTTAAGATGATGTTCGATGAATAATTCTAGAAGTTAAAAACAAAAAGAAAATACACGAAAGACGTCGATTAACGAAGGTGCAATAATTTTTCCGCCGTAGGGGAAAAATTCACTGAAAATTGCTGAAATAAATAGTCAACGAATTCTTGTTGTTCTGACGATATAAAAATGGATTTGTGAACTACTTTCAGACGAGCAATAGAACTCTGGTGCAGAATGTATCTGTGACAGGCAGATCCCCCTCTCAGGATTACTATATGGTTAGTCCACAAAAGTCCACTCTCCGCATTGTTTGACCGTCTTTCTCGATATGTTTATTAATATGGTTTATTGTTTTTTCTCTGTCTACGTATCACTAACCCCACTCCTCCACTGCAAAAACAAAACTGTACGTGAAAAACGCGTCCTTTCCCACACTCTTCAATTTTGGCGAAAATTGACCCATTTTGAAATTTTATTGCTTGATTCGCTTTTGAGGTTGACTTGCTAATGGTTTTTGTAGAAAATGGTGATTTTTGAAAAGGTTTCTGAAAAAAATATCTTTTGTAAGGTGAACGAGGATTGAAACGCTCTGTACAGTATGCAGTGTACAGATCGTGCAAGAAATTTTATGTTATTAGAATGACTTTGAATATGAAGTTGATTTCTTGCGAATTTCATTATAAAATCTGCTGATTTACGGAATATCATTGATTTTTTAATAATAAAAAAATGTTAGATTGTAATTTCATTTTTTTATTTTACAATTAATATTTAATTTGTTCAGTGATGACGTTTTCGTGTTGCTTTACATTTTTCATTTTTGTTACATACTTTTTTTAGTAGATTTCAATATGAGAAACTTGATGATCATGATTATTCCAATTGTGAGCCTTTTTTGAAATCCATTTTCGATACTTTTTCGATTTTTTCCTTCCAGAAAATTACAATTGTAAAAAACGTCTTTTTTGAGATTTATTTTATAATCATAAAATTTTTCAATTTTCAAAAATTCTTCGTATTCTATCAATCTTGGGTTTTTTTCGTAATAGTTAACTGAGGATTTTTAACTACTTTTAGACATATTCATGATAATAAGTACTAGAATATTGTAACTTACAATATAATTGCAGATTCTACAATATTATTACAGACTTTATAATGTTATTGCAGATTTTTTCATTCTCATCTTACTCAATACAGTATTGTAAATGAAAAATTGTGTTATTGTAAGAATTAATTTATGTATACCATTTTTCAATAGATAAAATAAAAAAATTTACGATTTTTAGAATGAAAACTGTACTTTTCAATATTCTACTATATTAGTATACAGGATATTATATGTATAATAAAATATCAATCCAAATATTTCTTTTAATCATCAGTAGTAACAATATTTTACTATATTTATTGGAATAAAATATTATAGTATAATATAAATATTCTCATTGGTAATATTTTATATTATTGTTAATCATAATTTTATTTGTAATATTTATAATACTTATAAATCCAGCTTTAGGTTTTTAGTTCGTACAATATGATTTTTCATATAAATAGTCTACCAATCAGTATTTAGCAAAAATTCATGTAATATTGTAAAATCTGTAATACACGCCTTACAATGTCAATAAATATTATATACTAAAATTTACACCAAAACTTTGCAAAACGAACTATGTAGATTTCAATACTGGGAAAATTATATGGCTTTTTTTGAAATGTGGATCAGCAGGAATCACAATATGACATTGCAAAAAGTACAACGAAATTGAATAAGTAACTGTTAAAAGGTAAAATGTTTCACTCATTCCACAGTACAATATTTTATTGTAATATTTTCTCCAATTTTTTTAATCGATAATTTGGCGTAATAAAAAAGTATCGTTCCCTTCAAAGTTTTCGTAGAAGTTCTTAAAATCTTTCAAAATTCATCTATGTAAAAAATTTAAAGTTCATAATTTTAAAAATTCAAAACTGGATAAAAATTTTTGAATGATAAAGTTTTCTATGAAATTATATTAAATTGCAAAAACATTGCCAAAACGTTGGTAAATTTGTAAGTTTTTTTGGATTAAAAAAAAATGGGTCTATTTAGCCACAAATATTTCGTACTGTCTAATAACTTTCTGTTCAACACATCCCATCACTTATTCCGAAGATAAATACTTTTTTTCCTCTTACGTACATATTTCACAGGACTTGGTAAAGTCATTTGATGATTTGTTATTAATAACTTACTTTTATTATTAGAAAAGTATTTGAAAGCAATTTCAACAATATATCCCTCGTACTAATGTTTTCTTTCAAACCCATCAACTTAGCAAAGCAAAAAAAAATAGTATAGTAATCAAAAGTCAGGAATAAAAAGTAATTTGGAAATCAATATACTTCATATCTTTGAATAATGTTGCTATGGAAAAAATTACTCATACTTGTTGAAATCTACAGGTTACAATTCATCGCAATTTAAATTCAAACTCCAATTAAAATAACTCGTCGAAAATGTAACAATCCGTGACTTGCCAAGTCGACAATTAAAACTCGCCTAACACGCAGCTTGAAATAATCCTACATTCATCCCCACTCACTGGTCCCTTGAAAAAATTTCGTTTCAAACCATTTCCTGAAATTTTCAGTGGACATATTCCTTTTCTTCCACATTTCTCAATTGACACGCAGAACAGCCGCTGTTTTTTGCTGTTTACCAGTACAATGGGACCTCGCACATTAACCGATCGAAAATCGTGATTTTCGATCTCTCATTCCCAATAGCGGAACATTTTTATAATTTGTATCCTCCATATAACGTAAACCCGTCCCTCAGCCGCCGCAAAATCGAGTCCAATTGCATCTGCCAGCCATAAACAATGTGTTCGCTTGTCACTGACGAAGGTCACGTGACCTAACCTCTCGCTGTGGACTCGATCATTAGCTTCCAACAAATACTTACTCGCGAAACCCATTATTACGTGACTCAGTAGAAACGTGAAAAACCAAGTGGCTGTGCTTTTCGAACATTACCGTGACTTTTGGTTCAGTTTTTGTTCGTTGATGCACATTCGCGAGGTAAATGTCTCCATACTGGACCATACATGCGAGCATTGGGAACCACAATGGGGACAACCTCTTCCAAGAAAACAAAGTACCATTTTCCAATGATGACAATACACTCGTTCCTCGCAAGAGCGAGCTGCTCGGGACCGAGAAAATGAAAAGAACGAACACGCGAGGGGCTCCCACTTTCGAATGGACTGCGCAAAGAGATGCGCGAGAGTCAGTCGGAGCCAGACCGTCGAACGCGTCGGACTATAAGAAAACGTGGGTGGGAGTAAGGGGTTCTCGTTCTTTTCATTTCCACGCGCTCTTTCGATTCAGGGCTCGTTCCTGCGAGAAACGAGTGTATTTCCTACCCCGTTACTGTCGCGTTTTTTTTTCAAATCGTTTCGAGTATGAGACCACTGCCTCATTTCAGCCAGCACTGTCCCTATTGTGCAACGCCATTTTGTCCCAAAAATGAAGTACTTATTGGATCTTGTCCTGAAATTTATCCTTGTCACAATAACAGAACATGGTTTTTTTTAACTTTCGAATTCTTAAAACGAGCCCATTATTAAGGCATTTACCTGAGCCTGCTTTTGGCGATTCCGCAATTGAACAAACATGATGCACGAAAATTGTGGAATCGCATGTTGCTTCTTAATTTCGTTTTCGTCTTTGTGTTTGGTTTTTGTAACTGCGATGTGGTTGCTGCTGTGATACTCATTTGACACCGTAAGTGTATTTGTGTTACGTGTGTACGAATGCTGACATTAATATTAGAGTGAAAATTGAAGACCATATAAAAATTGGCATTTCTCCGTTTACTCGTGTACGCGGGAGTAAGCCATTTGTGGTTTTTTTTCTAAATGAAAGTAAATTATGTGAATGACTGTCATCGACTTTTTCGTGACGAATATAACACGATTTGCGGTTTGCTTTCGTGTGTACCAGATTTGGAGCATGTTCTGCAAGTGGCTATATTGAGCTGGCTTATTGGGTCAGGATTTTGTGAGGGAAAGTGGAGAATTGACATTTTTCGTATTTAATTTTAAAGTTTTTAAATGATTTTAAGAATTTGAATCTAGGAATGAAAAATATGAGAAATTTAAGTAAAACAAGGTTGAGGACAATAAAAGGCGTAACAGAGTTCAAATAATTTAAAATTCTCGAGTGGTTACAAATGGTTAAAGTTAAAAGTAATGATATCAGAATTTGTTAATGTAGGTATATTTCATATGATACGCATGGTAATAAACATCTAATGAAGTTAATTTAAATGCATGTAAAAAAGACGTTATTTTGAAATCCAACTTCCAATTTGACCTTGGCATAACTTAGGTGAACTTGGAAATAAAAAGAAAACAAAAAAATGCAGGTTGCTATAAGAAAAATGTCTATTGCTCCACAAAAATACCTCTTCTAAGAACATTTTTGGATGACTAACTGGATGACATTACAAGACGGTAAAAAATTACATAATGTCTTTGATGATAGCTAATTTCAGTTTATATATTGCTTATTTTGCATATTTCTCTATTGTTGTTTATGGTTTAATTGTTTAATTGAAAAAGATATATACATAAACGGTTTCTTTCGGTATTCTAATAAATTAAGAAGAATTTGATTATTTCATTTAGTACCTCGACAGTTTTTTAAGAATTATAGAATTAGTGGCTATAAACTGTTAACATTTTTTGTAGAATTCAGCATAATGGAATTCTATAATCTGGAATTTAGAGTTATGGAATTAACTATTCTAGAATTTATGATGATATAATTCTTTGTTCTATTATTTAGAAGTCTTTTATTTTCATTCTAGAAATTCGAAGTCTAATTCCATACTTGTTGATTCAAGGATCCATAGGTTAATATTTTGGAACTTGAAGTTCGAGAATGAAATCTTGTAGAATCTGGAACTCATAATTTATAGATTTGAGGATTCTAGAAATACACATCACATTCTATCGCTCTAGAATTCAATATAATATATATCAATATCCTGGGGTCCAAAATTTTATAAACCTGAACTAGGAAATTTGAGATTAGTAAATTTAAAACTCAAGAATTTTATAGCCTATGATTTCTAAGTCTGAAAATTACGATTCTATGATTTTCAATCCTACGATTTCATAATTTTTTGAATAATTGTAATAATCATTCAAAAATTCTACAAAACTAACAATAATTCATGAAATTTACAATCAAGGTATCAGAATTGAAGAACTCCGGATTGCAGAATTTTGAATGCTAAAATTTCAGAGTTGAAAATGAGGAACTTTAGAATTATATTCTCCAGGATTTATGAGTCACTTTTCGACTACATAATTTTAATCCTATGATTTCATTATCATGAACTGATTGCACAAATTTGTCTATTCGGATGTCTGTAAGACTATCTGGTAGAATTTAGAATTTTTGTTTTCTATAATTGTGAATTCTGATAAATTAATCACTTTTACATTTTACAACTCTGGGATTCTATGCAGTAAAATCAAGACTATTGAATTTTATACTCTACAATACAGAGTCTTAGAGCTGGATCCTCTATAGTTCAATATTTCATTATTATATATCTAATTAATATTTCTACGCATTAGAATTCTTGAACTCTACATTGTAGAATTTTAAATGTTAGTATTAAAGATTTGAATATTTCGAACTCAATAATTCTCTATTTCACGTAGCTTCATTTCGCATTTGTATATCATGAGTTATAAATAGTCTGGAATCTTCAATTCTAAAATAAACGATTTAAAAATTGTATATTCTAAAATCGAAGATTTCGGGTTTCTGTAACCGAAATTTTCAAAAACATATATTTTAGAATTTAAAATCCTGAATTGTGTGTTGTGTGATTTAGAATCGCAAAGTCTGAAACTTCGAACTGTAAGATGTTATATCGGAAAATCGAGAGTTTTTAAATTAAAGTTCGTGAAATTTGAATTTCTGCGAAATATCCCAAAATAGAATGATTGATTCTGTTATCTACAGTAGTTAATAGATAACACATGATGGAAATTATTATAGAGCTTGTTTTTCGCATTAATTTTAATTACAGAATAAAATGATCCATTTTTTTGGACTGTAAAGGGTAGTGGTACATTACCTTCCTGTATATAATTTAATGACGTAGTTTTTAAATCATTCTTCGAAAAATTGTATCATTTTCATTTACATATTAAAAGTACTTGATCAAGTAATGGCCAATTATGGTTGTAATGCAAAAATAAACATTCTGCAAATTGATCTACCAAAAAATAGCAAAAATCACCAATTGAATTCATGAAAAAGTGACTATTTAACTTAAATCGTATACTGCCCAAATCTGGTTCACTTGATGTAACAAAAAAAAAAAAAAACATCCCAGGAAAGCTTTTTTTGCAATAATCGTGACATCACCGCTTCAGCGTGTTGACCAAACTCGGTTAAACTTGCCTGAATGTTTTCTTATGTGAAAAAACAAACTCACACAAAATACTCAAAATACTCGAATGGTCAAAAACGACGAAGAAACCAAGAGTTTGGGCAAAAATAAATGGACAAATAACAAGGCTGAGACATCAAAAGAAAAATGCATGAAAAACAAAAAGATTAACAACATGGATGCACGCAATGTCGTCAGAAAAAAATATAAAAAAAACGGCAGAAACGTGAATGCAAGCTTGACATAAAAAAAAGTGTTTTACAAAAAACAGAAGATACAACAGAACAACAGACAATGACTAACACGGAGAAAAACGCGAAATGAAAGGAAGATCATTGACTGATGGTATGATTTATGATTTATTAGCCAGCGCCCATGCGAGAGACTGAGGTATAACAGAGCGGCAGTCTTGCCCGCCGCCACACTATTCCTGTCGGAGTACAAACAAGTACGTAACTCACGTAGATCGCCTGTCGTATTATCGTGTGTTTTCGATTTTTTGCCTCCAGCCTCGGCGAGTTTTCCTCTTATCCGCTTTTCTCCAAAATCGTTATATTCCCTTCAAAACAACTTGAACATGTTCTGGTAGCATCCCTTCAAGTTCTTTGGAACAAATGACGAAATCATCAAACAATCGGTTGATCTAATAATAAATACGTTAAATTATTCGTTATTTTTTAGTTGGATAACTTGTTTGCATGCGCCAAAAGTAATTTCAATCACGAAATCGGTAAAAATTTTGGGAGGAAAGCGAATCAGCAGAAAACTCGTCAGTATGACTGTCGCGTCATCAAGAGTTGATGAGCGTGGCAAAGAGGTTCAATTGAATAACGATGATGTTGATGGTTTGACGTGAGGATTGATAATTTATTGCACCGGTGTTTTTCTTTTTTTTTGTGTGTAGCGGAAGTGCACTGGTTGGTGCAATGTCCCCATGGAAGAAATTTGCGCTAAAAAGAATGTTTTTTCTTCTTGAACAGCAACCATCCAGTCGTGCTTTCGTAGATTTAGTTTATTCTGAGTGTGATTTGTTGCGTGTGTTCCGTTGTTTCGTTTAATCCAGTCAACGTGCGATCAACTAATTTTTATGTTTACAACAAGTTAGAGCAATGAAACGGAAACCTCTCTTCTCAGAATTGAGAGTGAGGCTTCCAACATTAGTTGCACAGTTTTTGCCCCTCCGAATTGATCGATTAATCGATACCTCGGTCGTATGAAATATTAATGGGGCTTGATGGGTCGATTTTTCGATGAAGAATCGAGGTATGAGTCGATACATAAATGAACGTTGACTGAAGATTCTTACAAGGGGAGAGTCTGACGTTGTCATCATTGATTTCGATCAAAATCTGAAATTATGCTGTTTTTGGTACTCTTTGTGAAACACCAAAAATGATTGTCCCAACGGTTGATCGTTTTTTAAGGAATATTATAGGAAAATTTACAATTATAACGGTGCGATCTGGGTGATGCGTTTCACAGCTACTTTAGCCATGTGGTTAAAGTGCTATGCTCATAATCAGGAAGTTTTTAGTTCAATTCCAACTGTCAATATTTTTTTTACTTCTTTTTTTAACACGTAAGTCTTTTTAGTAAATGTGTAACTAGTATTTAAACTAACAAATAACAAGTTTTTCACTAAAACAACTGTATTGTTTTCTGGGAATCGCAGCAATAATATGCAGAATTTGAAAGGTAGAAGTATTCACATATATCTCTGCTATCGGCAATGTTTTATAATCAAGAAAAAAATTGAAATATGAAAAAGTTCTGTATAAAACCTTTTACCATATTTCTATTCTCCAAAAGTTCGGAAAATATTCGATATAATTTCATATTTTTCTCATATCCTAATTATAATGTAAAATATTCCACGATATGAGAAATATTTGTACATTTTTTTTGTACCTTGATAAAACTGCATATTATTTTGGTGATTCCCAGATAACCAAATTGTTTATTTTGTTTATTTTATTATATAACATACATGTATGTAAAAAATCGACGTGCAAATATTAATAGGAAAAACAAAATGTCGACCGTTGAAATTGAACCTAAACTTCCTGATTACCAGCGTTGCGCTTTAACCATTTACGCCATTCCATGCAACGTATGACACATTGCAGTGTTAGTCGCTAATTTTTTTATATTTCTCTCAATAAGCTACCAAGCACCATTTTAGGGTTTTCTGAAAGGTTTACCAATAAAATCATAATTGCAGATTTGTATCAAAATCGGCGATGACAAGGTCAAACTATCCTCTTGTTCGATGAATTGATGTATCGATCGATCAATAATTGGGTTCGAGCAATTGTTGTACGTTTGTCGCCATTTTTCGCTTCGACGCTTAAATTTCATGTTTTGTAAAATTGGATGATTTGTGAAACCGATTGACTCGAGCACAACAAAATTGTACCGTTTTTCGAAGATGAAAAAACGTCTTCGAGTCGTCGTTGTTGCACATATCGCGCTGTGTCTGTAGATGCAATTATTGGCAATGTCAGCTTTGTTTGTGTTGGGCATTTTTTACATATCGTTAACTAACGCAAGTGAATAACTAAATCGCGAAATTTTGTCGGTGAAACAGCTCGTTTCTTTTCGTGCTGATCGTTGCTTTTACGTGACAGGTTATGGTTCCACATGTTCCGAATGCGCGGTGTTGCCGTCAATAGAGTATATTTGCGCTATGCTGCATTAACTTTTGTTCATCTTTTCGTGTTTCAAACACGAGATTCTGCTCACAGTTGAACTCGAATAAGCGAAATTTTTGATTGAAATTTGAAAAATAATAGCGATTGGCATTCATTACAATGGGTAAACAATAAGACGTTTATGGCTTAAAGAACAACGAATGGGCGTGATATCGATTATCATTATTCTTCAGAATAAGAAAATACATGCGTTTTTACTATGGCTTAACCAGTACACGTTCCTACCGCATTTTCTTGCCAAAAAAGCAACTATTCAACCACACACATTCACACACCACATATGAGCTTTTTTTTAATTAGCATCATCCGTCGTAAATGTTTCATTGTTTCTTAAATTGACTTGAAAAGGATCATGACGAGCTTTTTCCCACCGAGCAATCGTTATCTTCCTTAAAAAGTTGACGGGCTTCTGCGAAAGCTAACGATGTCATGGATTAGGCAAAGCTCACACGCAATGTGTCTTTGACCGTGCTCGCGTGCTTATTCTGCCGCATTTCAACGTTATTGTTCGATACAAAAACCACCTCGAAGCAAAACGTAGGAAAAATTTCCTCCTCGATGAAGATTGTTCACTCGGCGACTTTGCTACAATTTTAAGGTCTTATGAAAGCGATAACTCATATCGATCGGTTCAGGCTGAGCAAGATGTCAAGATATAAATGTTAAAAGATTTTTTGACAATAGAATTGTAGCGATATCGCCAATGTCATGCAACGATCGATATTAAATGACCCCAAGCGCACCTTACCTCAAAAAGTGAAATCCCAAACAACCACACCCTCAACGTACTCGAGAGTAATAATAGCTGTCGTAATTGTTGGCTCGCACTATGAAATGACGTTTCCCCATTGTTTCGATGTTTCGCTCAAAATTTGACAGGCCCATATTGTGCACATTTGCTCAGTATACATGCATGGATGTGTACGCATATGATTTTAAGAACGAAATCTATTAACATTGCGCAATTTTGAATGCACACTTGATGTCAAGTGCTGCTTTATCAATTCACGCATTTTTTTCCAATCCTTTCAACTCTCTTTTTCACCTTTTTTCTTTTGTGTTTCCATCTGACGATAATTTCCGTATGACGACATACCTGCAGTGCGATTTGCAAGTATGAGGACCATTTCTAAAAACGAAAACCGTTGGTCAGGTGTGAATTCAAACATGAGATTGATCCGTGAGCAAAGCATTCGTTGGACAGGAGATAAGGAGATGGAAAATATCGCATGCCATGAATATGTTACCCATTGCCTTTTTTGGTATAATCGTGTCTGTGTCATAATTTAATCGACGTGAAGAGATGAATCATTCGACGGTAAATGCCGTATTAGATAACTTGATTTGTCTCATCACCATGACACAGGATTTTTGGTAAGGTTGGTGCAAACAGTCGCCAGATGATGATTCCACGAATCAGTAAATACGTGGTTATTATATCGAGACGGCAAAGTCATGAATCAAGTTATCAGTACCCTTGGCGAACAACTATCTACAAAGCGCGGGCGGACGCTTGTAGATGGAGTCATACGGAATTGTGACATACCTATAGATGTATTTTTGGCAGGCCTTTCACGTGCCTATTGTAGGTAGTTGCCTGACAAGGACAGTTGAAGAGTAGCCATAACGAGGGTCATTCTTCAGGCTGCGAAGCTGTCGGTGCTTTTTCTCATGACGTGGGATGGCCCTTGGTATGGCAAAACAAAAAAAGAGCTCGTAGAAGATCTAGAGACGCTCGTAAGAGCCATTGAAGCGAGTTTGAGACAAACAAAAAAGTACTAGCCAAGTCCAATGTTGTGTGTTTTTTCCCTCTTGAGAACGCGAGACAAACGAAAGATGATTTAAGATAGTGACGAGGCAGAAGAAGAAGAAGAAAAAGAAGAAGAAGCGTGTTTGTGTGTTGTGCTAGCCTGCTTTCTTGCCTCCTGATAGAAAAGCCCTTCCCTATTTTTTGCAGCTTCGAGTAATCAGAGCGTTCAGGTCGACTCTCGAAGATCTGGAGGAGCGCCGCTCTGTCCATAGTTTACACAGCTTACACAGTATGCGCAGTTCACGCAGCCACACCGGGCCCCGACCACTTTCTGACTTCACGTACATTGACGAAGACCCGACAAACACGAAGCTCTATAGCGGCAAGGGGGGCTGCAACGAGCTTAGCATAAACATGGAGAGGAGCGCCAAATTGCCGCAGCAGTCCGCAACGTCCGCCAACAGTCCGACCTCGCCGCTGCTGCTCCACGTGCCCGGAACCGGCACCGCGTTCAATCACCATCACATTAGCAACAACCGTTCCTCCAACTCTTCCCTCAATACCACCGCCACCGTTCCCCAGCGTTCCAACTCCAACAACTCGCTCCACTCCGACGCGCTGCCCAAATTCGTCCACGAGACGTGTATCTAAAAAGACCTCCATACCATCGCCATTCCCCCTCTCGTCATTGTCAACATCATTGTCATCATCTTCCCTTTTTACATCATCGATCGAATATACCGAGCCTCGAGTCCAGACTCTGCCGGGTTCTGGTCAGCTCTCCTCTGCTCACGCGTTTCCACGACGCTTCACGGGTGGTGATGGTGGCGTGATCTCTCGTCCTATCGCTTCTCTTTCTCTCATTCTCTGTCTTTTCTATCTCTTTCTCTTCTCTATCTCGTTTTCTCCGGATGGTGGTGGACACACACAAACACATACTCACTCGAGCCATTGCTGTTGTCTACAGTCTTCGACCATATGGTATTTGGGCGTCAACATATGGAGCGATGCAGGTTTGACTTGCAATCAGATAGGGTGCAGAATGTGTTCATTTATCTTGCTCGACTGCCAGATTGGAGTAAGCTCAAGTCAAACTTGCGTTGCCCTATGTTTTGGCTTCACTTGGCTATATTGAAATAGCAGTTGATACTCTTAATGGTCCAAGTCTACACTGCAGATGGCTTGGGTCTGGCGTCCAAGTACTGGAGTCATCTGCAGATCGGCTTGGGTACGACGGTACCATTATGTACACCACGACACTCGATGTAATAGTGGTTGGGAGGATGAAAAAACTTGGTTTTTATGATAACCCTTTACGAACCCGGACGAAGGTGCTCCACGACAGTGGCTAGGTCGACCTACCAGTCGAGGCTTCGACTCGCTGGGACCATACGATGACGACACGCTTGCTTATTTGCTTGACAGCCTTAACCTGCCTTGCCTGGCTTGGCTTGTTGCTTATTATCCGGAACTTGATGTTGGCGCGTTTCACGAATTTTCCGGAGGTCACTGACTTACCGACGGAGCATTCGTAAGCGCGCTCTGCTGTTTTCAACCCCTCCCTTCCCGATATTGCAGTCGTTGGTTTTTTTTTGTTTTCTTTTTTCAAATGAGCTGAACCACTTTCAAGGGTTTTTGCTTTTCGTCTTTTACTCTCTTCATCTCCTTTCCACATACATGTGTGTACTTACGAATCCATGCGTATGCGCAAGTTGGTATTACATATGCCCTACGATGCTCTGCGGACTCTCGAAAGGCTCATTATTTTGACGAACAAAAGATTCATTTATCCGTTTTTGTTTTTTCCTCCCTCTCCTTTGACCCCTTGCCCCCTCTTTTTTTACCGACAGTTTATTCGACCACCACTTACAACGTCAGTATCTTTCATCATCAGGTTTTTATTCATTTGCCTTTATGTAAATACACAATCGATGCAAGTTTACGTTTGTGTTACTTTAGTTGTAAGTTGTTAGTTTAATTATTTTTAAGTTGTTTAAACTGTTCATTTTGTTGTTCGTCAACATTGAGTTTCATTATCGTCCCACTAACAAAGCAGCCTCGAGAAAAGTACAATTTTGCACTGTTACTCTGGCTTTTTCGCGAGATTTTATCAGTGCGATCGTGGAAGGGGATCGCAACAAGAATCATTGAATTGTTTTTATACGCGAAAATTTTTTGTTGGTCGATGAATTAGGGCTGTTTTATCTTGTTTTGAACAAATTGGTCATTGAGATGTACTTGGAATTGGACGCGTCATGATGATTTTTGGTTTTTTCATTGTATTTTGTTGATGTAAAACACTAATTCACTGAGCGTTGTCGGTTTATATTTCATCATTTCCATAACGATAACGCTGCGTTTAAAAGCACTGTACTTACCGGATCATCTTTTTTTTTCCTAATTCCATTCGCGACATGTTACGCTATATCGATGATTTTCTCTATGTATTAAACACGACAATTCTACGACATTTTTGGTTGATTTATTTGCACCAATAAAACTACGACTTGTTCATTATCTTCGTTATTCATTGTTTGCTCATTTTTTCAGCCCACTCAGAGAAATGTCATGGCACAGTTTATTACGTTTTTTTGTGTAAAAAATTACATCTTGATGTGTTACATTTTTTTCGTTGCGTCATCATTTTTAATTTTTTGTTATTTTTGAATATTATGAAATGGCCGATGAGAGTACTTGAAATTACGGGGCAACGTTTATCTAACCGTATTGACGATGATGATAAATAACATGACACGAATATACAATTAACAGGGAAATAACGAATTATGAAATTACTATAAAATACAACATTATATTCTTGTTGTGAATTTGTACAAAACGTACCTTTCAGAACATACAGATTTACAATAACAAATTTTCTAGTTCCTAGATCAATATCAATAATCGTTCGCAGTTTGCCTTTATTGAAAATACGTCGAGATCAATTTTGATATCGAGAAAATTTTGGTATTTTTGAAGTGTGACAATCGTTGCAGCATTAAAGTTGCATAAGAAATGTTTTCACAAACTATTATCGATAATTGAATCACAAGTATCGATTTTTGTGATCGTTGGACACATGTTTGGATAGAAAAATGATACCATACATTCTTGAAACTTGATCTTTTTCGCGTGAGAAGCTAAGCCCCTGAATCACTGATTCACGAAACCTTCGAAATGCAGTTAAATGTATCACGCGTTTGACCCTTACACCCGCTTTTCAATCCCTTTTGTCACGTACGATGGACCCATTTTTTTCACATTTTCGTCAAGTATATGCTTTCAACACGATGCAAGTAGATCATTTTTATTTTCATTGCATGGACAAGGCGAGAATCTGGCATTGTTTTATGACGATTTCTTACAAAATTTCGAAACGTCTAAAAAATTGATTACTTCCTGCTGGGTTTTTGAATTAAACAATGAGTTTTTGTTCGACTTATTTTGAAGTAAGATGTGCCATTTTTTATGGTTTTGATCTGCTGTTGATTTACCTTAAAATAATATTTATAAATCAACATAAATCCTGTCTTAAAGAATTTTTCTCTTGATGCTTTTCTACAACTCCAGGAAATTGAAAAAAAAAAAAAAAAACATTTAAATGGCTGAAAATGTTCAGAACCGCCTTGTCCGCGGAATGGCTTTTTTTCACCTCGCCAAAAAATGAAGCAATAAGCAAATGAAAAGCACTGCCTTTGTAGTCCCTCATTGTTGTCTTTATTCCACACTTTCTTTATCATTTCAGTATCGAGTTTTGCATCTTTTATTTGCACAAATAACGCGAAAAGATGCGATTTCACAAATTTGGTTTGATTCGTGCAATTGAAGCTTGGAGTTTTTTCTTTCACGGTGCAACAAACGACATTGTAATAATGGGGTTGATGGTTTTTAACTGTTAATATTCTGCAGTTCAGAGATCGCTGTTCAAACGAATTTAGGATAAGACTTGCAATAATTTTTCCTACTCAAATCTGAGACGTCTCTTCTACTCTTATAACCTTTCTAATCCACATATATTCCACCCTCATCTATTTTCACAATATTTTTGAATAAAACTTGCTACGATTTTTAAGAAGCATTCGATCGAGTATACATATATTCTTCTAATAAATATTTACATAAAATCATCAAGTAGAATCAAAAGTTGATGTAACCAAGTCATGTACAAAGAAACGATTGTTGATTATAGCACGTGCAACGCCATTTAGAAGAACAAACTTGCCATCTTTTGTATGTATGAAGAAAAAGCTCTGTTTCGAATCAACTTTGAATCTTGTACATAGTATATCTCTTATGTAGTTGGAACTTTGGACACTAATGTAAAGTATTTTCCAGAGGAAATGTAAACATGTATATATATCTAGACAGATCGAAACACTTACACACACCGACACGTGATTAATATTTTTCGTTGTGCGTAACCTTTTTACATGTATTATAACATTGACATTTATATATATATATATATATATATATATATATATATATATATATATATATATATATATATATATATATGAATATATATCTTATCTTTTCCCGTCTGTCATCTATCTTTACGTCATAAGTACGTACTTTTGGCACACATCACTCAATCTCCTGTTTCACATTGTCCATGATAACGATTGGCAGTTCTCTGCAAACATAGTTGGCACTATCTGATTTCAATGATGCCCAAGTGGTAGCGAGATCACCTTTTTATTTTACTTCATCATTGTTCCTTATCACCACTGAAACAGTAGTGATAAGTAGCGTCTTGGCATTAAAATCTGCCCATTCTCCATCCTGTTGTAACCATTGTTACCCTTTGCTCTTGAAGGTGATAGGTGGCGAGTTGCAGGAACGATTGATACCGGTACCATACAGCAAGAGCTCGACAGACCAAGCTGTAAGCGCTCCTCTCTTGCTCTCTCTATCTCTCTCTCTCTCTCTAATTCTATCTTCCGCTACTTTCAGTTCTCTTGCGCACTTGAATAACTCACTTTTATTCTCCTTTAATCGTCTTCCTCGTCTTCTCCTTCCTTGTCAACTCTTTCCGAAAGACTTTTTCAGGTCGTATTAATCGATCATACATGTGCATCATTTCACGATGATAGTCTTTCAATGACTTGAAAAGCTCTTTCCGGATCAGTCCTTGTCCCTTGGAAAGGGTCTTTCATGGATTCACCGAGATGTTTGGCAATGCTACACATCTTGACCTGAAAAGCTCTCTCTACCAAGTCTTGAATGTGACCAAGCATAAACGCTTCTTCCCAATCGAGACATGACTGTCGTTGACATGTTCATCAAGTATAATTAGCTCTCTACCACACAATTACTTGTTCACTAACTCTGTTGTTGTATGTGTCGCTGTTGTGCAACATTCTCTGGCTTCTATCTATGAAAATGCAGCATTGTACATCATGGGTACTGACATGTTGATAGCGCGCAACATCGAGAGCTGGATGTTCGTTTTGTCATCTGCTGAGCAACTTGGCGTAAACATTGCATGTTAAATTCGTATGGGCCGATGGCTTTTTTCGTATGTTCGTGGTTTCTTCGTTGAATATCTTGTGACATTGAACGTGAGGTTGAATGCTTCCAAGATTTAACCTTTTGATATGATGTTTCGACAACATGTCCGGTTTTGCAGCTTTTTGAAAGGACCGATGACAAGGGTCATCTTCCTGTGCAACTGCATGAAAAAATAAGCCTTCTCATGCGCCTTGGAGAACGATTATTTATTTACCAAATGTTCAAGAGAGAATGAATACTTGTGGTTCATAGCTCATTGTTCTCTTGAGGGATTGGTCAAGTTCTCGTCACGTCATTTATTCTAACACAGTTACAGTCAAATAATTTTTGGCAGCCCAACACGTGACATTTTCATACTACTTACATGCTTCACATCGACACCACATTAGAACAAGCTTTCAATGTTGATAGAACTTACGATTTGGGGTTTCGCTCATTTTCTGGAACAAATTTTTCCGAAATCAAACTTTTGGAATGATTTCATCCGAAATGAATTATTTTTGGGATAACTATTGTAACAGTTTAGAACTAATAATTTTTGTTCTTCATTTAGCAGAATATTTAATCATACGAGTTTTCTGCAGCCTGCATAAATTACAAAATTTTATAAGTTATTTTATTTTATTCTTCAATGCTATCAATCCGTGTATATTATTTTTTATCCAAGCGCAAATAAGAAAATCTTGATCATTCAATTCATATTGATCTCTCTGTAAAATTTTCTTTTATTTACCGATTCAAATATCTTGCGTATTATTTTATCATGATTTCAACCTATTGAGGATATTTTTTTTTCATCATTTTAATGATCACTAAACTGTCAGAAATTTTTCTATCAAATTTAAGAGATTGTCTTTGAAGCAGATTTCCCATACTGTCTATTAAAGTTATGGACGCATCTATGAAAAAAATTGGACACTGTCTATTTTTTAAATCTAAATAAAAATAAAGTCTAAAATAAAAAATCTTCCATGAAATCGAAGTGATAATGTAATATATGACAGACAGTAAAATCATTTCAACTTCAAATGATATCTCAATAAAAATGTATATTAAAACTTTTTCAAATTTGAGTGGGTTTAAATATATTAAATTGACTTTAATAGACAAATTTTTGAATTAAGTCGTTTAAAGTTCATTCATTTATAATAAAAAATTTAAAAATTGATATACCTAGTATGAAAACAATAAATTAAATATAAATTTCTTCGAAATCCTCTTCAAATTCGTGTCCATGAAATTTCAAACATGATTTTAGAAAAAAGTCTATGAAAGATGTTTGAAATTAAAAATTCTTTTTAAAGTGTTCATGCAAAATTATTGAAGATATTTACCGTCAGAAATTATTTCTGTTATCACGTATATTAACAGACAAATTTTTAAATTTCTTCAAATTCAATTAATTTTTCATGAAGAACATTACAATTAATGTATCCCTAGTAATTTTGATCCTTATAAAAACCTTGTAAGAAAATAAAATTTTTTATAAGAATTTAATTTCTCATAAGGTGCACCTTACGTAAATTTTTATATTCTTATAAAAAGTTATAAGAAACTAAAATCTCATAAAGAATTGAGTAAAAAAATTTTATCAGGTTTTTTTCTTATAAGATTTTAAAAATCATTCTTATAAGAAATTTCAGTTTTTTCATAAGGTTTTTACAAGGTCACCTTAAAAGAAATTGTATTATAATTAAAAATTTAATTTTCTTGTAAGGTTTTTATAAGGATCAAAATGATTAGGAATTCAATGTTGAAAAATAAATTTCTCTAAAATTCTTTTCGTATACGTGTCGGTGAAACTTTAAGCACGATTTCAAGAGAAAGTCTATGAAAGATGTTCAAAGTCAAAAATTTTTTTGACAGTGTATGCGCTATTATTATTATTTTAAATTTCAATTCTAATGATTTTTTTTGTATATTTCATTTTATTATTTAATTCTATTGGTAACTTGAAATTATTTTACTGTATTTTAAACAGAAAATTGGCAATCTTGATTATTAAATGGCTTTTTTTTAGTATTTTATTTTACCATCCCTATGTATGTGGTTTCATTTCATTTAAACAGAAATAAGCCATTTGTTTTCTACAATTCTAATGGTTACTTCGTACTATTCTATTTTATTTTTCAGTACTACATGACTCCTTTGCATAATTTCATTTGAAATAAGACAGTCTTCATTATTTACTCCAAATAGTCTTTCAACATTTTATTTTAATTACAAGAAAATGAGGCAATTTATATCCTCCGATTTTCAAAGTTTTCACTGTTCTCCAGAAAATGTCTATTCTGAAGAATCGTTTTAGAAAATATCATCCCAAAAATTAGATTTCGGAAAACTGATTCCGGAGAATGACCGTGAATCCATACAGTTTGTTATCCAATACAAAGACACTGATTAAGAGAAAGTCTAAATACCATAAAAAAACCTCGAGTGATTACACTTGAAGATGTATCCATTTTGTTTATTTTGCCCTTGTCTTTACAGCTTAATTATTGTACTTGGCAATTGCAAGTCGTTGAAATGCGGCTAGCACGTAGATTTTATAGCGTTCGGAAAAACGTGTCGGGCAAAATCCTTTTAATTTTGTAAGAGTGCGAAAATTTCGCCATCAAGCATATCGATCGAGTTGGGTTCGTTCATCTATTGGGAAACATTTCATATTGTGCTCATACTTGCGATGATTCAGCTCAACTTGGCTTTGTTTTTTCCACACTTATGTGACAGGTAATTCACCATATTTTGATTTGTAGATGAAATAATTTATCGTAAATTTCGATTACTAGCTCAACATCATAGATACACGAATATGAATTTCTTCTGTGTCTTGATGACTTGAACAATTCTTGAAGCTAACGTACGATCATGTCAGATTCAGTTGACATCGTAAATTGTGTAAAGATAATCATTAATTTGGTAAGTGCATGACATTCTCCAAAACTGTCACTCTCATACATCAATAGTTAGGGTTTATTTAGTTGAAGAATTGCGGTATCCTATGGAATAATCTTGGAATCAATGACGTCATATATAACACTTCTACGTGCGAGAATTAAATCGTAAGTATGAGATAATCAGTTACTTCAGTTTCCACTAATGCTACAGAGGTTTTCCAAGCGGAAAAGGGTTGGTCGAATAAAAATAATCAATTTTCGATTACGAAAATTTCAAGCATATCATGGTAGCACTTTCGCAAGGTGTTTTTATCTTGGCTTCTGTGCATGTGCTCGTATGCGAATTACAACCTGACTCACACTAACAATAAAACACACACATACAATGTATATCAATGATTTCTTCATTTTTCGACTAACTTGTAAGATAGAATGCAACTTTTTATCTCTCATAGCTTCTTGATATTTGCTCATCAAAGTCACTCAAACGTGTAAATCGTTGAAAAAAAACCTTATGGAAAAGCGTGCTACGTGGTGAAAATTGATGAATCTGAAACATACCACGTTTTTTCATGGGACCAATATGCATAAATGCACAGGGTGGAGTTTAGAGGTAAGATTTCCGTAATTCTGTGTCTTCTCGTGATGAGCTTCGGTTTTAATGATTTTTTGAAGATATTACAACAATGATACCTTCAATGCCAACTATCTATTGATGAAATGATAATGAGAGTTGTGCATGCATCAGGTCAAAGATGTAAATAGTTGTAGATATTTCTTCTAAACTTTTTTCTAAGCACCAGGCACTTTTGACGTACGTAAAATAAAGACGCCCTGGTGACGGGGCTCCGAGAGACTTCCGAGAGAGTTCCGAGAGACTTGCATATGCAATTCATTGTTTGAACAGTTTGTTTTAACAATTATAAAAAAATACTTACGAAGATGCATATGCTTTTAATGGTTTTTCAGGTCGCTGATCATGAATCTGAGGTCAAATTATGAAAATTATTTTGTTTAAACAATTTGTATTAACAAATTATGAAAAAAATTACTAAGATGCATATGCTTTTCATTGTTTTTTAGGTCGCTGATCATGAATGAGGTCAAAATTGCAAAATAATCTTGTTCAAAAAATTTGTATTAACAAAACAATTTCGCGATTTCGACCTCAGATTCATGATCAGCGACCTGACAAACCATGAAAAGCATATGTACCATAGTGAATATTGTTTTTTTCATAATTTGTTCATACAAATTGTATAAACAAAACAATTTACCAAATTTGACCTCAGATTAATGATCAGCGACCTAAAAAATCATGAAATGCATATGCAAGTCTCTCGGAACTATCTCGGACCCCCGTTACTAGGATGTATGTGATAGAACTACAATAACTCAATTTCTTTCAGTTCATACCTGTGATACACCATAACATTATTATCATGTACTCGGTTGATTAACTTTTTGTTTCAACACCTGTATGCAAATATTATGTATAGTGAAAATTGAATACTCATCAACTGGAACGTTGACCTTCAACTCCGAGCTTTTGCCGAAATAGGCAAAAATTTATGCTGACAAGTTGTTTTGATGGTTAATGTTGATGGGTGCATGCGATGTTACGCATTTTTTATCTTCTATTAATTATAGTTATTTACTTTTATTAGATTTTACTGTCAATCCAAGATTCTACGTGAGAGAAAATCACCTGAAGCCAGGATTTGAACCCAGGACCTCGATATGACGTATCGAGTGCTCTACCAATTGAGCTATTTAGAGGCGTGACTTTCTCTCACACAGGAATTAAAATTTACTTTACATTTTTTAATGAATATTGTTACAGTATCAATTTATTAAGTATTCAATCAAGAAAATGACACCAGAAGATTATAAAAAACACCTGACCTTAAGAACAAAAAGTATCGAGTTTTCGGATTCGCCTCAAATAATTTACAAAATAACCTGTAATTTTTCCATGAAATATAGGAGTTCCTCTGTACAGAAAATTATTTTTTATATTTCACGAAAAATAAATTTTATACGATTTTTTTTTGTTATACCTTACCTACTTTTGTTCAAGTGGCCTTTATTCTCTCAAAAGCAGCATTATTTCGAATGTAAAAAGAAAACGATTTTTATGAGTTTCAGGTGAAATGAGAGTATTTGTAGGTTCACTTTCAATTCAAATCTAATCATCACTTGACCAATATTCTTCTTGTGCGTTTTCTTTTTCGCGTCTTTCAAGTCACCAATTTTGGACTAAGCTGTAATTACTGTTATCATTCACCTTATCCTCAATCTTGAATCGTGCCGCTTTTTGTCGCTCTCTGTTAATTTCATTCTTTATAGAATTAATAGCTTCGCAGTTGTTCAAATTTCCCTTGTTCGAAAATTAACAATCAACTACTTGTCTACTTGTTGCATGTTATGAAACGTGAAATAATGAACATTCTTTTAAAAATTTGATAAGCTACTTGACATAGAATTTTATAGTGATTTTTTGAAATATAGGCTTGATGTTTAATGCTCAGTTTACACGATTTTATGGCAAATTTTACAACATAGCATACCGAATGTAAGAGTGCGTCTCAAGAACGAATTCGTGGTTGTTTGGAGAAACAACTCGTGATCTAAAATGAAGTCTGGTCTTAGAGCATGTGATAATGAGTTTTTAGTATTTTTGAAATAAATCTATCCGATTTGTTTTTCTTCTAATTTTAAAAATTAATAAATTATCCCAACAATACCTATATACGCATAAAGTTACTAGCAATTTTACGTGATTTTTTGAATAAAATCTCGACCTTTTTACCTTCTTCACGCATGTTGCTAAAGTTTTTTCTCAGGAAACATTTCGCACTTAATTAATGCAAATTTCGCGCAAACGTTAGCACAAATCATAAATGCGTCCGCACATGCAAACCATAATCATGTAAACGCTGTTCACGCAAGTTTGTGCCAAGTTTGCATAAAATTTGCCCAAGTTTTGGATTCAAAATTAAACGTAAACCTATTCATTCAGAAATTTGAAATTGTCACTAAAAAAACGAAAGAGATAAAGTTTACAAAATGTGACTTTGCTTTAGAGCGATTTTGATTCTCGTCGCTCGCCAAAACAATGTAAAAAAACAGTCGCATTATTTTGTCGATCAACGAGCGTAAAAATCGTTTTATTATAAGGGAGCTTTTACACTCAGGAAATTTCCGCGTACAGTTGAAAGGGATTGCGTTTCAATGGGTCCTTTAACTTTCAAACATCGACCGTTTTAAAATGAAAGGCTTAGCGTTTCATTTTGAAAGAAGATGGCTTTGAAATTTTTTCCGTTTCATGCCTAAACGGAAATTTCTGCGAGTGTAGCGTCGACAGTTGTTATTCGTCCATTATCTAAGATGGCCGATCACCAATATGGCCGCTTCAATTTCCAGTGAATTAGAAAAATTGACCAGATGGGTTCTGTATTTTTTATTTCCACAAATCGATCTTTAACGTCTTCGGGAAAAAGTTTAAAAAAAAGTATTAATACATTTCGGTGTATTTGGTGGCAAAAAATCATCGTGCTCTAACGTTGAAGCGCACAGCCGCCATATTACCGTAAAACCAAATGTGAACTCAAGAGTCTTGACTTCTATCTTGTCTGTACCAAGACTACTTCCGCATACTTGCCCAAGTATCTTGAATTTTCTTGTCCAAGTCTGGATATAGTTTCTTCATGAAATTTCTTTTGCCCATCTTGTCCAACACTTGCGAAAGAATCTTGTAGAAAACATTGGCCCATAAAATGAAATGATGGCAAAGCTTGCCCAAGATTTTTGATCGAGTCTTTGATCGAGATAGTCTTGCCCAAAAATTCAATCTTCTTAGAATTCCTTCAGAAACTTATAATATGATCGCCAGAGAACAATCTCGGGACGATCCCGGGTATATATTTGAAGTCCGTTTTTTATAAAAGAAGAATTTAAAAAAAATAAATCTCTTTATCTTTAAAATTTCGGATCGGTATAACTTCAAAAATTCCACACATATATTAGAAAAATCCACGAAAAGACGTCGAAATTTTACATTACATGATGATTCATTCACCTCTGAAAGATTCACAGCTGAAATTCTGTTATGAGAAAAAGAAAAGTTAGTCCATCTGACAAGTTCAAGTTCAAGTTCAACATTGTTTATTCAGTAAATTAATTCTATATTACATATTGGTGTCGCAGCACCTACGAAGAATAAACAATTCGTGCTGGTTTCAACTATAGTAAGCGCCGCGGGATCATACATACTTCCACTCGTGCGCGATTTGTGTTTTGTTTGATATTATATTTATGCAAAAATGTAATTTAACATAAAAACATTAGCTTATTTAATTATAATTTGTATATTTTATTTAGTACATGGTTATTTGGCATATGAGTCCATCTGGCAGCGAATATCAAAATGGCGCCAGATTTTAAAATCTGAGCGCCTCTTATTCAAAAAATCCTAGACCAGAATCTTGGACAAGCCTTGGGGAAAACTCGCGGTCTTATTTAATTCCAAGTCTTGCCCAAGTCTTCTCCAAGATCCTGGGCCAGATTTCTTGGGCAAATCTATGCCAAGACTACTTCCACGTACTTACCCAAGCCATACCCAAGAACTGTATCTGGATCAAGTCTTGACCAAGTCTGGGAAAAGCTCGATAGAAATTGAAACTCTGACTAGCCCAAGATTCTTTGACAAAATTTCCTGAGTCAATCTTGAGATTTTCTTGCCAAGATTTGGTTTTACGAGTTGGTGATGACGTGGTCCCCGCAGACAGCGGACGAATCAGCGTTCTCCAAAAAAGCACGAAATCGTCTTGAGACGGAGTTCGAAGACCTAAGAAGGAAGAAGAAAGCCTCTCATGACATCCCAACTTGTTGCTCCCGAGCTCCGTGTCCTATGTCTTGCTCTTTCTCTGTTCTAATGATGAATTTCTCGTGGGCCTAAGCCGCCGCGAGGGCTGAAGCGACTTGGCAGTAATCCGATTGTGCCTTGTGATTTTCAGATCCGTGTAGTGAACGCATTTCGGCAGGGCCTAGACACGCGTTACGGTGAGCACAGCAGCACAACCCTGGCCGAGGTGCTCAGAAAGCAGTCCTCCCTGAGCAAGCGGCTCTCGCAGACGAGCAGCATCGAGTACGCCGACAATATCCAGGACGAACTGACGATACCCGAAATCGACATGGAGAGGCTCTCGAGTCACAGTCACACGGAGACAGCAGTGTAAGGACACGCAAATGACGAGTGCTGTCGCGCGACGACTTGTTACAGAGAGGCCGCCACCTGACAATTGGCACTACTGGCACATACCCACTCACGCGGGGGTCCCGAGGGCGAAGCCCGCCCTCGTTCCTTCCCTGCGCGTCGTCGCCACGAGAAGAATCCCGACACGCAGCAGCAGCGGCGGCAATTTTACCGATCAAGACAGTAGGACGTACATTTTGCTTCGCAGCAGCAGCGATCGTTATTTAAACTGTAAATACAAGCGCTGCTACTGTAAAAGAGAGCGAGAGGAACCGAGAGGCCAAGGATGCAACAGCCTACTACTTCTACTTCTACTACTACCCTTGCCGAGTTCCGAAAGTGCAGAATATAAAGAAGGCGCGATGCGCGTACTTAGTTTTAAAGGAATTTAAAGGAATACTTGTGTTTATTACTCTATTCAATAATACGAGATGATAACGACGGAGTCACTTGAAAACGTGAATCCCCCGGAAGCAACACCAATCGACAACCGCTAAACAACGTTACTTTACCCGCAATTGCCGATGCCTGTCGCGTCCCGTGACCATCATCGCGCGCAAGTTTCCCGGGATGCGTCGAGTATCGAGCGATTTCACGGCTCACCTCGGCGAAGTTTGCGGAACGTTATTTTTTTGCGATTTTCCCAAGTCACGGGGCAACCCAGCATCGGTGCTCCTCGGTAGGTTAATCCTCGCCCTCGCGAGTCAAGACCAAAAACGGCGAATTGAAGCTGCCCCCGGCAATTCCAATTCGCCCGTCGTCGCCACGACGCAAATACCTCATTAGCCGTAAAGTAACCTCGTTTACCGGTGCAACTCGTACAGCTCTTTCACTTGGGATACGCGCAAGTTTGGACATTCTGCCACGGTGGGACATTGGCGAATGTCGTTCGGTCGTTGATTAACTCGAATCATTTGTTGCCGACAGTGTACAAAACGTCTATTTTCTCAAGAGTTACGTGAGACGAGCATTATTTTCCAATGTTGTTGCAATCATCGTTACGACGAATCGCGTTAGGTCGACGCAACTGCCAATGCCCCCCAGCTTCGGCGTGAGAAAACGACGAGAGCCCAATTGAAAGTGCCCGTAGTTTTATTGACGTAACGCACCACTGCCCTTTTGTCCGAGTTGTTTTGCTTGTTTATAATAATAATAATTATAATAATAATGATTACAATATTAATAATAACGATAACGCGGCCATCATCTCCTCCTCACTGTACGTTTTCATGCACCGTGCACACCGGATCGCGCCTTCTTCGTGGCCTCTTTTTTCGTTTTTTCTCACGCGGCCTTCTTCGTTACGCTTAATAAGAGACGGGGCTCCTACTCGAACCGTAGCTGCCCCGATCGCTCTAGTCATTTAAGGAACACGATCAACGTTTTTTCTTGGTTCCGTTTATAATTTGCACTCGCGACCAACTTGTGTGTACTGCCGCCGTTAACTTGACAAGCAAACAAACAATGAACCGTTTTGATAATACACGTCACTCGGTGTGTTGATCTCTGTGCTTTCGATGAATGTCGCCTTACTTGCCATCGTATCGTGTCATCCGATCGACAGACAGCCGAGGACGCGGCTCGCGTTCCGTCGAATCAGCCTATGCTCCCCCTACCGGCCGAAACTCGCACCGATGTTCCTTCGAAGCGACGATCGCTCCTTCTACCTGCGACACGTTGTTTCTTTTGCCGGAGATCGACGACCGCCCACTGCCATGCGTTACTCAACAACTCAATACTCGGGGGTGACCTTCTTTGCGTTTTCATTGCTTTCTTCGTTCGTGGTCGTGGGCTGCTTCTTCTATTATACGTACATATATTATACATTGTTTTGACCGCGTCTTGTGATTCATGAACTGCAGAACTATCACAACCAGAGAAGTAGGTATCGGTTTTTTAGGTTGATTTGACGGTTGCCTCTCTACCGCCCAGTGATGCGGTACACAGGTGAAAGTGACGCTGTCGATATCCGCCTTGTCGGTTGGAATGGTTCTGTAACTCATAAATCACAAAGTACTAAACCACAGGGATAGCACATCAAACGCGAGGCACAGCCTACTCGATGAGACGAAGCTTTTTTACGGTAGTTGCGAAGCGTTGTGTTTGGGGTTGCTTTCGAAACACGTGTTCGTGGGGAGAGGGAGGATCGGTGTCCGAAAGGCGTGACAAGCGATGACGGGCACGAAAAATACCTCGAGCGTGTCGCTCGAGAAGGCAATTGTGGGGCGGTTGTGCGCGCCTTAGGTTGTGGTGCTCGGTGGATATTCCTAGCATCGCCCAAGGACACAGACGAGGCGAAGCAAAATGTGCCGCAGCCCACGAAATGGCTGGCGTGACCTTGGGACGTTCCTACTACACGCGGTCGGTTTCCGCTCCGTGCAATTAAGCAAGCCCCCACCGCATCACCTCATCAGCGAATTTCTCCAATCTTCTCGAATCTGCGTTTTCACAGTGTCTCATACCTCCCTCCCACATCACTCGACTAAGCCACCGCCACCTCCCATCAGCAGCACTTTCGATCGCGTCCCCGCAACCGGGTCGCGCGTACGTTCGTTTTTCTATTACCCGATTCTCATACGATTCTTTACCTAGAGGAACGCTTCTTTCAATCTCGCCACTCGTCCTCATATTTTCCGTTTCTTCCCGAGCTACGCTTTTAATACGCCCGTCCATCTTTAATCGTCCGTATCTCCATCACCACGATCGCAGCTCCACCTGTTCATTAGCGGTACGCGACTTGTACAAACAAAAAAAAAAGGATTGTGCACACTAGTCACTAGTTACTTCTAAATGTTGAGTACTTCCGAAGAAAAAAAAAACATAGTTATGCATAGTTGGTTATTATGTAAAGGCGGCCTTGCGTCAAAGAGTAACGATGATTCTGATGATGAAGCACGCCCGGAGGGAAGCTTTTCTGGGTCCCGGAAAATGTTAAGAAAGAAAGAGAGAGAGAGAAAGAGAGAGAGAGAGAGAAAGAAAGAGAGAGAGATATAGCTAGAATAGATAGATAGATAGAGAGAGAGAGTTTGGGTCCGCAAAACTTGTCTCCGAGCGTGCAGTGTGTGTACACACTCGACGGTCTCACGTCGACGGCTTTCAAAAAGTCACCACTGTGGAAATAAAACATAGGTTATAATATAAAAAAAAACGCCATCTCGCGGGTGAAGCAAAAAGACATTGTCATATGCATTCAAAGTAATAAAGTAGAGAGACAAAAAAGCGTATAAATGATGGGGAATCCGAACAAAAGATTATGCGTCAAGTACATACATTATATGAATTGCGAGGCGGGGGGCAAGGGGGCGCTCGTCCTTTTCGCGTTCAGCGATCACCCCGTTGCCCCGGGCGGTCATCATCCTACATTTCGACAAAGTTGACTTGGTAAAAAGTAGCGAAACAAGTTGACAGGTTACGGAAAATGAGAAACAATTGCATTTTATCGACACGACAATTTCTATTGTATCAATGACGAGGATCGCGTCTTTGATCGTCACGCGTTCATTTTCCCCTTGGGTTTGTTACAAGCAGAGGCGTAATATGACAACTATCCATTTCGATGACCAACTATTGACTCGCAATAACCTGAATCTGTCTGTATAAAGCTCAATAGAATATATATTTAAACAATGTACTCGATTACGTTTGCTATTACCAATGTTTGGCTCATCATCACTGAGATACAGTACGCGAACGATTATTTTGAGAACGTCGTGTTTTGAAAACGCAGAAACGATTACAAGATGAAGATAAAATGTATGTATGCGCACGCGCGTGTGCATGCGTGGGAGCGCGGTGCACGCGCGCGGGTATACGTGTATATAAATATATATATATACGCAATAGCCGTCGACGAAAGTCCAAAGGACGGTTGAAAGAACGAATAGTTGCACGTTTGTGATAATGTGTTCTTAATTAGATTAATTAATTATTACCGCGCTCGCAATCACCGCAAGAGTTGGCGTAATTTGTTGCTTATGACAAGTATAAAAAAGTATAAAGATAATAATTTATTATTGTTAACGTTGTCATTTTTCATCTTCCATCATTTTAGTGTCAAATTAGAGTACTTATATACGCTATTTCCATAGAGATCGTTTGTAATAACCTCCCCCCCTCTCATTATTGTTGCGAATGTGTTTAAAAGTCGACGTTTTTTTCTTCTTTCCCCTACCACCACCACTGCCCCCCCCCCTCTTTGTTTCGGACTTGACATGTTTTTTTTCTTTTGCTCACTCTCTCTCTCTCTTTCTATCTAACTCTATCACTTTCTCTCTCTCTCCATATCTCTCTCTCTCTCTCTCTCTCTTCGTTTATATGTCAAGTTTCAAAACTTGTCGTCATTCATATACGAAAAAACACAGGGCATTCCATACCAACTTTTTTTCGACCATTTCTCTGGATCACGTTTTAATCATTCTAGTGTTGCGCATCTACGATTTTAAAATTGTTAATCATTGGTTTGTATAAAACTGTGTTCGCATATAAGCTGTGGATTCAAAGGATATTAAAATTGAATAAAATGTTGAGAAAAACAATAAATTATGGCTCTCTTTTTTCCCTTTTATTTTGACTATTGACTTTGAAATCAAGACTTTGTGTAGGAAGGGATCTGGAAGAAACACACATTTTGATTACTAGTTAACAGAATATATATTTTACAAAAAGCATATAATACAGAATTTTCCCAACTGAGAAATCGTCGTGAATTTCGAAATGTTTTGATCTCTTATGAGAGTTAGGTTCACAGACGAGACAGTACATTTAACTAATAGAAATAATTATAGTTATAAATCTTTTCACATGGCAAATGAATATATTAAAAGGCTGTGAGTAGAAAATGAAAAAGTAAGAAATTCGACTTTCACTCCCAGCATATCTCCAGAGGCACACGCAGAAGGAAGTTTCAGGGGTTGAAAAAATGTCAGAAATTGAAAAATAGTTGAATTTCTTAGTTTTGATCGTGAAATATTTAATCATCTGATGGCTAAATATTTAAAACTTTTGATTGATTAATGTTTTCATTTGAAATATTCAAAATGTAATGTAAGTAGAGTTTTCAATCTAAAAGTTCAAATATTGTGAAATTGAAATTTTTAAATACATAATGTGAAATTTTAAATTGACCAATTTCACTGTAGCAATTATGTATGAAAAACGGTCTGTAGTTCAACGTTCATAAAATTGCACGTTGTAAACCTTTAAATTCTAATGATTTCAGTAACTGCATTTTGTAATTTACAATTTCAGAATAAAATATGTGAATAACTTGAAATGAACATGAAAAATGTAGGACACTCAAATCGGAAAATTTCAAGACTTCTAAATGCAGAAATCACAAAATTTGTGGATAAAAAAAATCGTTAATTAAAATAATAAAAATTCTGCATCAATGACCAATTGGCTTGCAAACTATAAAAATCTAATTCGTAAATGAAAAAATGTAAATAACGAAATATTGAAACAGAAACAGTAGAACCGCAAAATTAATTGATTATAAAATGAAATTTATTCTTTAAAAAGTATAAAATTCCCAATTTCAGGCTTTAAAGTTAGAAATCTTATAAATTGAATATTTCAAACTTTACTACACAAAAAATTCTTTACGAATTCTCGGAGTTGAACGAAAATCAGAATTTTTAAATTCAGTAGACAAAACTCATTATATTTTACTTTCCTAAGAAAAAATAAGATTGGTTCTTTAATTCAAAAATTCTGAGACCTTCAAATTTAAACACCTCAAAATTTACGCATACCGACAAAATTTGAGTAATCTTGCTGTCAAAACCATAAAATTTCTGATTCAAAACATAAAAATTGTAACGACAAAAACTTTTTTTTAACACACAAATTTGTATTTTAAAAACTAGAAATTTTCAAATTCTAGGTATTGTATTCAAAATATAAAAGATCGAATATTTTTAACTTTATCAGTTCAGTAGTTTCATAAACATTTTGAGATGAATAAAAACGAAAATTTCTAATTTCGTTGGCATAAGAGTTATTTTTTAATTTTCCACTTTGAACCAAAGTATGAAAATAAATGAATTCAGACCATAAAAATCAAAAATCCAGAGACTCTCAAGTTTAGAAACCACAAAATTTTTGCAGGCTCAAAAAATTGAAAAGTTTTAATATCAAAACCTGAAAGTTTCAAAAACATTGAAAAATGAATTCGTACTTTTAAAACAAGAGAGTGCCAGACTTTGAACATAAAAATCTAAAAGATCAAATACTTCAAACCTTACCTTTTTTAAAATTCGATCAAAATAATCTAAGTTTCAGAATTGATGAATTCAGTGGCATAGAAGTTATCACCTAATTTTGCAACACGATTACTTCAAACCAAAGAATGAAAATCAATAATTTCTCAGAACGTAAAAATAAATAGTCACGAGATTCTCAAATGCAGAAACCGTAAAATTCGTGCAAAACTAAAGAAAAATTGAAAAGTCTTACTGTCAAACCCATGAAATTCCCAATGTAGAACCTCAATATTTTAAAGACCTCTTCAGCAATACTATTTTCAGATCCTGAAATTCAAAAATCCCGAAGCACCCAAACGCAGAACAGAAAAAAAATTGAAACCCCATATTTCTTAATTCAAAACTTCAACATATCAAAGTCATCAACACATTTTCCCATAAAACCCTGACAAACACTCACTCTGCGTAAGCCTCTGAACATCCTCTAAGATTTGCCCCCAGAAAAAGTGTTCAATCCCTCTCGTTGTTGTGCTCAACATTGACCTGTGGGTTGATGTACACATTGAAAGAAGGGTCGTCATCGGTGCTCAGCCTCCCAAGCCATGAGAGAATGACGATGACACAGCCGAAAAACAGTACCCCCAAAATTGCCAGCATGGCGTACCTTTTGTACAGCGTTACTGCGGAAGCTTGCCTGTTGATGGGCGGCCGTCGCAGCATCTTCCACCATCTCCGAAACCAATCCAAGGCGGATTTTCTTTGGTACTTGTTCTCGTCGTGGTCAAAGACAAAAGTCTTGGGCTCGTCGTAGGCCTCAAAGACTTTCTTCGATGCCTGATTACTCGAGGAAACATGCGACGACTCAACGTTCACGACGGAATAAGGCGGTCCGAGTTTCTGATTAGGGTCGTAATTGTTACTGGAATTGGCGTTCGCCCTCGACGTCGCGATCGTGTACTCCGAGGGACTCACTCGTGAAAGGTGCTGGTAACCGCTCTCCACTGGTGGCGATTTGAACTCCGGTAGCACTTTTTGGTCCCTTTCATCACTTAGCTGGAAAGAGAAGAACGGACTTGATGAGAAAAGGGAAAACCAAATATGACAATAACTTGACTGATTTTTGTATTATCATGATTTTTATACAAATTTAAGGTATTTCGATGAAACGTTTTTTTTATGGAAAACTGCATAAGTGCTCATCAATTTCGAAAAGATTTTTCTTGGATTACACTGTATGACTGTCAAATTTTATTTTAATGGAACCTGAATACTCCAACGGTTTTTACAAAAGTTTCTCTGGTTTTGCAGTTTTTTTCGTAAAATAGTATATTATGTAACTAGGACTTTGATTTTATATTTACAATCACGCTACAATACCGAGGACTGGAAAATGAGTTTAGACAGGCACGTAGGTAGAGGGGGTTTTGGGGTTCAACCCCCCCCCCCCCCAAAAAAATTAGGATAAAATTACTATTTTATGTAAAAATAATAAAAATTATAACAGTTAATGAGAAATACACATTAAAAGAAATAATGCAGGAAAAATGAAATAACTACATATCATGAGAAATGTACCAATTGAAATCTTGAAGAAATAACACATGGTTTCATGTAAGTACTCAAAGTTAACGATATTAGCGATTATCAATTACAGTAACATAAAAATTAGAGTTATTTTGTCTCTAGAAGAATTTTTTAATAAAAAAAATTTTAATCTTGAATAATGTTTGGTAAGGATAACAAGGCAAACAAAAATTTGAAAAATTGTTCCCATTTCATAAAATCATAATTTACAAAAATCTTAGAAATCTGAGAAAATTCAAACTCTGAAGTATCGAATTCTAGAAAAATCTACAATATAAATCCAGAAAAATACCAGAAAATCTTTTCAATCCTGCAAACTCTGAAGTAATAAAAATTAAAGTAGATATTCTGCGAAAGAATTGTCTAAAACATCTGAAACAAATATTCAACTTTGAATTCTAGAGCATCAAATTGAAAAAAAAAAAAAAAAACTTATGTATCAATCTTTATTCTATATCAATACTTAAGATCCATAAAAGTACAAAAAAAAATTACAAAATCGTATAAATAATAATAAAACGATAATATAAGAAATCCATACACCACAAAAAATTTATGCAGGTATAATTTTTCCGAAAATCTATGAAATTATTGAAAATCGATTAAAATTTAAATTCTATAACATCGAATTCTAGGAACGTAGGTACTTCTGATTAATCTGAAAAAATACGCACGATCTTTGAAAATACAAAGAAAAGGTATAAAATCTTATAATTACTATAAAAACACAAAAGTACAAGAAATCTATTAACACCGAAAATCTATATACATGTAGTTTACTCAAAAATCTATAAAATAACTGAAACTTGGCTAACATTTTAATTCTACAATATCGAATTCTAGAAAATTTAAAAAAACAGCCACGATCTCTAAAAATACGAGTAAAAGCTTCAAAATCTAATGCATACTAAAAAAATAAGGAAATAACATAAATTTATAAATTACCAAAAATCTGTATAAAGGTAATTTTTCCAAAAATATATAAAATTATTTAAAATCGATTTAAATTTTGATTCTAGAACATCAAATTCTAGAAATTACAAAAACACTGAAAATCGTGGAATACAATCAAAAATCCTTAAAGTTTCATGAATGTAAACAAAAAGCGAGGGATACTGAAAATCATTTAATACTCAATAAGTATGTAAATAATATGTTTTTTTAATTTATAAAAATTTGAGTTCTAATGCATACAATTCTAGAAACATGAAATTCATGAACAAAATGAGATGTTCTTTTTGAATACTATAAAAATACGAGATAAATCCAAAAAGTATTGGAAATCTGTGTGAAAGATACCGTTTTCTTCAAAATTAATTGAGGTACTCAAGTTCGTTGAAATTTGCAAAACTATAGTATCAAATACTAAAAATCTATTAAAACGCCAGAAAATATCACAAAATTTCATAAAAATATTTACAATATGAAAATTCTGGAAGTCCATGAAATACTAAAAATCTTTTATGCATAATTTTCTCAAAAATCTAGAAATATGTTAGAATTTTTAGAACTTTCATATCTAGATTATCCAATTCTAGGAAGCTCTATGCAAAATTAATTATATTATATATCATATAGTTGAATAATATACATACCAAAGGCAATCCAAGGCCCGCTCGGGCCCAATTGAGAGGGGCCAATTTTTCCCTCAAAATGTCAGCGACCGGGGAAACCAAGTTCGCTTGTGGAAAAATGCAGGTTTGACAAGTTGGACAAACGTATCCTGCTGGAGCAGTTGTTGATGGCAAATCACGAGCATGATTGTGCAAACAGGCCCAGTGGAAAACATGATAACATGTCAGCCGCACGCATTCGGCGTTGCTCAAATTTTCCGAGCACAGCGTGCAAATGGGATTGCAGTCGCTGTCTTGCAACCATTGCAAATATGACTGTACGACGCACTGAAAATTTTTACATTCGAAATGAATACATGAATATTTAGAAATATGATGTGTCTGAAATTCCAAACGTTTAATATACAAATTAATATTTAAACGTAAAAAGAGAATTGAATTTTTATTCCTACCCACAGTTAAAGTAAAAAATAGTTAGTAACATTTAGATAATGTTGGTTGAAAATCAATAATTATTTATTACTTTAACAAGTTTTTTGTTTGTATTCATTTTCAGATATTGGAAACTTCAGTAACATGGAAATAAAGAATCTTCCACCAGGAATTACAAAAATTGAAGGTGCTAGTGTAACAATTTTTTTCATTTTTAGTGAAATATTTCATAGTAGTATTGACTCTAAGAAATTTTTGAAAATTTAAAGATAGGACTACTTAACTTTCAAAATTTGATAAAATTTTCGAAATTAGAAATCTACCTATTGGAAAATCAGAGCTGTTTATGAAATATTCTAAAAAAAAATATTGTTTATATCACCTTCGTAAAAAACAACCATAATTTGAAAAATGGAAAATTATAATAAATGAAATTCCGGTGTGAGCAAAAATAATTTATGAAATGAACTCAGAGGATTCAAAAATATAGATTTCAATATTTCCTGAGACAAAACAAGTTGCCAAAAACTTGAAAATCCACTAATTCAGAATTCATAGACATGTTTTTGAATAATTTGACAACTTGAAATTGAATATATGAAAAATCAATGGTTTCAAGATATAGAAATTTCATGACATATTAATCGAAAACAAGTTTCAGATTTTAAAAATACCAACATTCAACAACATAGATAATTTTCTTTAACGATTCCTGTGGAAGCTTAATAAAAAATTGAAAATTTTCTCATTTTCAAGATGAAAAAAAAAAAACGTTCTCTACTGTATAATATTGACATTCGATTAGAAATTAACTGTCTGTAAATCAAAATTTTTGGATATCGTCGCAAAAAAATGTTTAAATTAAATTTTTTACTTTCTAAATTCTATGAAATCCCAAATGAAAAAAAAATTTGACAAAAACAAACACTAACATTTAACAATATAGATAGTTTTTTTTGAACTTTCATCCAAGCTGAATAAAAAATCGAAAATGAAAAGTTAACAATATAAATCATTTTTGCCACATATTCTTCTCTAAGCTCAATAAAAAATCAAAAATTTCCATATTTTAAAGAATAAACAAAAAGATTCAATACTGTATATATAATATTGACATTTGATTTGAAATTGTAAATAAAATATTTTTAGATATCGACGCAAGGAAAAAATCACGACTTTACTTTCTGAATTCTATGCAATATCGAATGAAACAATGTCAAACAATAAAAAAACAACATTTAATGACATAGATAATTTTCCTCAATAATTTCTGTTCAAGTTCTATAAAAAACAAAAAGATTTTTCCTGTATAATAATGACATTTGATTTTAAATTTAATATATGTAAATAAAAAATTTGATGTTGCAAGGAAATTTTAATACTGACATTATTTTCTCATTTCTGAAAAAAAAATTTAACAATAAAAGAAAACCAACATTAAACATAACAAAATAGATAATTGTCCTTAACAATTCTCATCCAAGCCTTATAAAAAATTGAAAATTTCCCGTTTTAAAAATAGAAAAAAAAAACAACAGATTTGCTAATGTATTACATTGACATTAACCCGTGTAAGCATAAAAAAACTACATTCATTATTAATAAACAAACCTTACCTTTGGATGGTTCGAAACCATGCAATGTTCGCAAACATTTACGCGATGCTCGAAACAAAATTGGCAAGTGACTTTTCTTTTCGGACATTTGCACAGCCCCATAATTGTAGATAAACAAAATCAATGATCACAGTACGTAATAAATTGCAAACACGATTTTCTTTGCCAATCACTAACGCAAAAAAATTATGTACAAGTTCTATATTCCGCTAAATTTACACATATCACAATAGTACGAAATAAGTAGTTTTTAGTTGTTTTGGGTTAAAGGTCTGTTGTCAAACAGTCAAAATGACGTTTCCGGTTTTTTTTGTATTGACATTCCGGTGCATATTCCGGTGCATATTCCGGCCACGTTCTTGATTTCGATCTGTTTCGATCAGTTTCGATTTATTTCGATGCAATTGGAATTGCACAGGCAACAAAGACACACTCATGTTTTTTTTCATGCTAGAAAGAAAACGAAGATGGAAATTTTACCAACGCCAACCACTAGCTTTACTAGTACGGTTGGCGACAGTTGGCGAAAAAAAAGAGAAAAACGCAATTTTGTAGATTTTTCCTATTAAAAATCGTAATGAATGTTCAAAATGATATTACAACACTGATGCGTTTACTGGCTTTGACTGGCGTGTGCGATCAATTTTACATAAAATTATTCATTTCTGTAAAATTACCGCAATAAAACGGTAAATTACGCGTTATATTACCAGAAAAATAAATTCTCGGCAATTTTACATCTATCAACGACGTACATATATATATGGTAAATAAAATCAAAAAGCACTTCTCATATTTATTATTTAAAAGATAATTAAAAGCGAATAAATTTTTCTCAAGTTAATCACAATTTATATTCTAAAACATTCAATTTTTTAAATGAATTCTTTTATTTGCAATAATTCAATTTCAGAAAAATTTTTTCTCTTATAGTTAAATTGAAACAAATATATGATGTCCAAGTCAAAATTTTTATTATATCATGAACTTGAAAATTTTTTTTGATGATTTAAGACAAAAAAATAATCCTACAGTTTGTAGAAAAACTTACCATTTTTTATAAACACGCATATATATCATGGTATATTGCACTTTTGTCCGACGAGAATGTGCCAACATGATTTGGTCATAATGCTAACCAGGACTGGCAGGTTACCACCTGTACCCTGCATCATTCAGGTACAGTGATAAATTGTTTTCTTCAGAAAATTACATTTTTGATCAATAAATAACCACAAAACATTAGTGACAATGTTAATAATAGGTAACAATATTTTAAATGAGTTTTTTCCGAACACTTACATGTCAGGACCGCCCCGGGCCTCACTAGTACTTAGTGCGCCACTGTACCTGTGTGACAAAAATGTTTCCCTTGCTTCTTTTTCATACTTCCACAAATACTAAAATACATGACTATTGATTTTTCACCCTTATTGCTGTCACTTTCACTTTTAAAAACGATTTTATTCTATTTTTATGAGATAAACACAGCTCATACCACGGAGAACGCCATTTTTGTTTCAGCATTATGGCCAAATAATGTTGGCACACTTTCTGAGCCTCAGAGCTCAGTTCATGTATACTATAAGGTCTATGAAACAAACTCAAAGGTACATGGATCTACTTATCAAAAAATCTTACGTATCATTCTTTATAATCCCAATTATAGGATCATTTATTATAACAGCATAATAGAAAAATGTGTTGGTAGTCTTTCTCATTAATGCCTTCATTTGAATCGCATGCAAAAACATGGGTTCGCGTTTGAAAAAGCAAAGGCAATAATAAGAAAGACTGTACATTAGCTCGTACATTGTTGACAATAGAACAAAAATTGTTACAATACATTTTACAAAAATTGTAACATTTCACGTAATAAAATAGAAACACAAACCAATGTCATTGAAAAGGTACATAGCATTACAAATGGGAATATTGAAACGTTTCTGCAAAGCAAGTTCAATTCACTTGCTATGTTCATAATCAAAAAACAAAATTTCGGTAAAGTATGGATTTTTGAAAAATGAATCAAGTTTTTCTTTCGAAAACAACGTTTTGTTAGTAACAAAAAACTCAACTACGTGCTTACAAAGGTTCTCCTTATTCCTTAATTGACCATACTGAAATATTTCCTCAACATTTTCAGAAGATATATTTTTTTCTTGATAATTTTCGCAGAATTTCATCAAATCAAATAATTGGCACATTTCTGCTGCCTCTGCGAGAGCCAAAGTGGCATGTTTTTCATGACTTATTTTACCTGTATACATGTAAGACAGCAACTCTTTACAACAATCCACAGTGATATCTTTCATCTTTATTGTGTTTGTCCTAGCTTCTTCCATCTCAGAGGAAAACAAGGCCTGGAAATATGGTGATCTTGCCACCAAAATGAACTTATGAGCTTTTACAACTTCATCACCGATTTCAATATTCACATCTGCAAACTCTTTCGAATCAAGCATTTTTGTGATATCGCCCAACAAAGAGTGCACCCTCAATTCAATGCTCCCAACATCATTACTAAAAAATTGTGTTACATGCACACGTAGATTCATGTATATATCACTCAAAGATTTTTCGGGATCACAGTGCTCATTATCTTCACTCTGTATTTTACAAAGAAAAGCGTGTTTGGTAATATTGATATTTATTTTGGTAAGCAAATCTGATACTTCAATTTTTTTTTTGAAGTGTAAATCAACACTTAGCTGGCTGCATACAACAGCTACGGCAATCTTGAAAGAAGCTTTTTGTGGACAAAGTGATACCTTTAGATCAGGACAATGGAACACGCTCAATGTCAAAAAAACATATTTACTCTGAGGCATGAAAGGATCCGTTTCAAGCTCAAAATGCACTTTTAAGAAAGGAATCAAGTCCCAGTTTTTCAATGTAATTCCTGGAGATGTAATGGGTCCTAAATTTTGTATATCTTTTATAGTCCAGTGCCATGTGTAGAAATCATCTGATTGCAGAGAGTTCCATTCATGATTGAGTTGAATTTTATTGTGCTTACGAGATGAATCCATTGTATTTTTAACTTAATTTGTTTGCACGCCTCAAAAAGATGAAACATACCTGGAAAGTTAAAAAAGGCAGTATGCAATTGGTGCATAATTTGTTTTCTACATTTATTAAAAAAAAAACTTTTTCGTTTTTCTGCACTTTCAAAAAGAGTGTAATTTTTTTAATGCAAAAAGTGTGAAAAAATTTCAACTGAATTCACAATCTTATTTCTTTTATGAAAAATTTCAATTTTTTTTATGACTTAGTTTAAGGAAGATATTTACCAATATTTGCTTACAGTGTAATACTTGAGCGGTAAAATCAAAAAAATTTCTAGGGACTCTAGCAGCAGTCTGCGCGAAGTTTGTTTCAAAACCAACTTTGTATTAACAGGAAAGTGTAATCTGTAGTAAACTCATCTCTCCCGTTAAGGACGAAAAAAAAAACTTGAAAACCTCTCGAAAAGGACGTGATCGGAGTGGGGCTCATCTTGGAATACAGGCACGTGTGCGCAGTATGAATGTCATGCTCAGTATAAACAATCTCTTAAGCTGAGAGCCAATCAGATTTCGATTCCTTAATAAATTATTAACGTAAATTTAATAATAAATTTTGTCCTTAACGGGAGGGAAATGTCGGTCCTTAAATTGAGGTGTCCTTATTGGGAAGATTCTTAATGGGAGAGATGAGTGTAACAAGCCATATTCTAACAATTTCTGTTTATAACAATATAAATTTATATTATTTCAGTAAGGAATAAACGGATTTGTAAACGGGGTTGAAAAAATACTATCTTTGAATACTCCTTAAATTTTTTAGTGCCATCTTTAATAATAGTGTTACTTTTACTTATAAAATTGATTTACAGCTTTTGAAAATTTTTTTTTCAAAAATTCTTGTTTATTATGTTTAAGGTTGTAAAGGTGCGATGCATTCCTAGCAGTCCAACTGCCACGTAGATAGGTGGTAGTTAGGTGTTGATTGAGTGGTAACTAGGTGGTAAATTTTTTCTCGCTCAAAAATCAATGCTGATGTCTCAAAACTATTAAAAATCATTGTATTTGGTTATTTTTGAGGAAATCCAGGACGACTTACTGAAAAACAGCTAGAAATAAGACAAAATTCGAAAATTTTTGTATGACATTCCAACTAATCCAGTAGGGCATGATAAGTGACCAATTTTCTTTATCGACACTTGAGGAGTTAGAGTTCAAGATGGCCAGATTCATAATGTCAAAATACAGAAACAAGAATTAAGTTATTTTTAATAAATATGAGGTATTTGCACTAAAAATATTTGTCGAACATAGAACGACATTATATTTTAGTTGTTGGAAGGCCTTTATATTGGTCAACGAGTGTTTTAAAGCGAGAAAAAATTTACCACTTAGTTATTACCACTTAAATACTACCTATCTACATGGTAGTTGGACTGCTAGGGATACTAAATTTTTTCTTTCATTTCGCAGGATCTAAAATCTAAAATAAAATCCAACTCACAAAATCCTGCTTTCGTATTTATTTTTTACAAGAAGTGAGATTTTGTGGAAAAGGTTTTTTTTCAAACTCATGAAACGGAGAAAAATAAGAGAGAAGAAAAAAAAACTTGTAATACAGTGGCGTAGTAGAAAATTTTTTTTTTTTTTTTTGGGGGGGGGGGGGTTCTGAACAAAAAAAAGTTCGTTGAACAACAAATTTTCCTAAAAAGTGTTGAAAACAATTGAAAAAAATTATTTTGGGGGTGGTTTTGTTCCCAAACCCTCCCCCCCACTTCTACACCACTGCTGTAATAATTTAAAATATGTATCCTTTTTCCCTTTTTGGTTTAGAAATACATACATGTGGATATTTGTATATATAGTTAAATATAGACGGTTTGTTTGTAAACACTGAAGAGTCTAACTTTTTCATTGTTTAAACAATTGACACGCGAAAATATCGTTTCTCCGGAATCGTAAATAAGTATTGTATGCATTGTATGAAAACAGAAGTAATTGTAAATAAATTTTAATTAATTAAATAATTATAAATTCAACTGAAGTAATTATTCTTTTTTCGGGCAGGATGTGTTGCTAGTTATTTAAAGGTGTTGATGAGTGTTGATATGAGGATCATCTTTAACTATATATACCCAACAATGAGGGATTCTGAACCATTTTTTTCGAGCAGAAGTATTCAATAGAATGTTCTCTACTATTCTGCTTTCGCTTATCATGGTTCAAGCTTAAAGTTTGAAGTTAAAAATCATAAGTGAAACAGAATAGAAGAAATTAACTTCTACTGGAAAAAACTGGTTGATAATCCCATTGTTCCGAAATGAAAAGTCATCGAACCCCAGAATATCATTTCCGTTTCGGTCTAGCTTGGTAAGGGTGAGGCACGACGATTCTGTGATCAGAGGGGTAGTGAAGGTAGATGGGGAAAAACTCAAAAATCATATCCCACGAGTTGGTCACCCAGCTACCAATACGAAATTTTCATTTATTTTTCCTTTATAGTACTTACGCCAAAGTTTGTAGATGTTTGTAGATGTCAAGCCTGGCTCAAACGTCTAAGGATCGAACTTTTTAAAAACACAACCTGATGGGTCTGGATCAAATTTCAGTGATCTGCCAGTTTTTAATCAGATTTAATCTGTAATCATCTGTATTCAGATAACGCAGATAACTCAGATTGACGCAGATTAGAGAGACTCAAGGGAGAGAGTAGCAATTGAAATCGCTCCTAATTAGAGATGTAGGTATGATGGCCATCTTGGACACAAACTCATCACAACACAGTACTACTCTGTACTACTCAGCGTACTCTGCCGTCTGTGTGAGAACAGCTGACTCTGTTTACTTTTTCATACGTGTTTTAAAAGTGTATCTCAAATTCATCAAAATTCATTTGATAATTAATTTAAGTGCAATTGCAGTTATTATTAATAAACACGAATATATATCCTCACACACAGACGGCCAAGTACGCTGAGTAGTACAGAGTAGTACTGTGTTTGTGCTGAGTTTGTATCCAAGATGGCCGCCATACCTACATCTCTAATTAGGAGCGATTTCAATTGCTACTCTTCCCCTTGAGTCTCTCTAACTCAGATACCACTGAGAACAGGTTCAACCAAGTTCTTTCTCTCCTCTCTCTCTCTCTCTTTACCCTAGAGGTGTAGAGAGAGAACACTCACTGCCGGTATCTATATATATATATATAGTATGATATAGTATTTGTTTCTGTTCATTTCTGTTTGTGTCTGTTTGTTTCCATCGACAGTTTGTGAACTCCAGTGAACTCGAAAACAATCAAAAAATCGTAAACATTCTGAAAACCGCCCAACCGCGAATGAAAAAGATAATTATTTCGGGATTTTGTAGTAATCAGTTCGGTATTCGCTATTAGAGAAACTCGTTACATCTATAAACTCTGGATTGTCAAGGTCCTTTGTAGGAGGTGGTTTTCGTTTCCCGGGATTTTTCGCGTCATGCGAGTGAAAAAAACGCTTATATGTCCCGAAAATCTATAATTTTGAGCATGGCCGAGGAAACTCTACCTGCGAGCCTCGAAAAACTCGAGATTGATCAGTTACATTTAGCTGCGTTAATGTGAGTATGCATATATATCTATAGACGTATACGTTGTATTTCTGTTTTTTATTATTTATTTATAGCATTTCAATAAGACTTCAAATTGATTGAAATTGTAAATTTTACTGTAGAAAAGCTTGAAAATAGTTAAACATGTTTTTTATTCAATTTGTTCCTCATTTGGGTTTGGTTAGGTGTATAAATAATGATGAGTCATCAAAATAGGAAGTAAACAATTGTTGCGATGGTCAGGAAAATGATTTATTGTTATAATAGTTATGATGCCTTCAAATGTCATGTTGTATTTTTTAAATGGCTTAGTTATGGATGGATGATTTGTCTCAATTTCGTAAAAATTTATTATTTAGATTTCAAGTTAGTGGTTTTTTCCAAAAACAATTTGATTGTTGTCTACTATTTTTAAATTTCAAAAATATCATAGTTAAATAGGCTGTATATGGGAGAGTCTATCATTGTGAATTTTAAAAATACAAATGCAAGAATATTCCATAGACATAAAAATTTTTCCTAATCGATATTCTTATAATCTTCTTCCTATAAAATTAATATAATTTGTAATTAATAGTCCTAATTTATCTATGAAAGTTTATGATACAACTTACACCCTCGCGAGAAATTTTTTCTTTTCCTAGATGCACAATGTACTATTATAGATTTATTCAATAATAGGGATCTATGAAGTAACTGTTCTATATGAAGGATTTATAAATATAATAAAAATCTATAAAAGTTTAGCCTCTAGAACATCAAATTTTATAAATCTATATAGAAATCTGCAAATATGTACTATAAATATTTGAATCCGCAAGAAAATTTTAAAAAATTCAATGTAAGGCATTTTCGCGTACTATTATATAAATATTTAATTACTGTTATAGATATTGATATTTAAATACTATTATTTAAATACTCAATAATGCACATTACTCGAGCATTTAATTTTTTCAGTTCATGTCCGTGTTTTCGCGGAAATGCCATGTATACAATAAAATACTTGTCAATACTGTTTAAACTTTTTCAAAAATATAATAAAACTCTGGACATTAATAGAACTTGTATTCTTTGAGCTTAGAATTTTAGAAATCTACATATACAGAAATCTAAAAAAATAATCACTTTTTCTGAAGCTTTGGGAAAGTCTACAGCAACTTATTGTATGTGTGCAAAAAAATATAAAAAATACTAAAAATATGATTATTTCACTGGATCGAATTTTTTTGAAATTGTTACACAAATCTGGAAATAAATAACATACTGATTCCTAGAGGATTGAATTCTTAAAATTCGTAATCAAATTAATATAAATCTAAAAATCTGCTAGAAAATCTTATAAAATTAAACATATACAAAAAAAAGAGCAATAGAAGTTGAAGAGATACTTACAAATGCTGTTTTAAGTTTTTCAAAAATCTATAAAAATTCTGAAAATTGATAAAACTTTGATTCCTTCAGCATTGAATTTTAATAATCTATATAAAAATCTATACAAATGCTAACATTCTTTAAAGCTTCTAAAAAATTCGTAGCCATTCAATACATACGAAAAATTTTAAAAATACTAACAGTATTAGAATTTCATTAGATATTTATAAATGTTGATTGAATTTTTTCAAAAATCTTGATACAAATTAGGAGATTAAAGAAATTCGGATTACTAGAGCATTGAATTCTTGATATCTATATTGAAATTACTATAAATCTAAAACTGCCCAAAGAAATCTTATGAAATTAAATATTAACAAAAAAAATACTAAGATAAAGAAATTAAAAATACACTTATAAATGCTGTTTTAAATTTTTCATAAATTGATAAAAATTGTAAATATCAATAAAAGTTTGATTACTTCAGCATGAACTTTTAAAAATCCACATAAAAATCTATAAAAATACTAACATTCTTTAAAACTTCCGAAAAATCTTCAACAATTCAGTAAATACAAGAATATCTAAAAAATCTAACAATATTAGAATTTTATCAGATATGTACTTATAAATGTTGGTTTCATTTATTCAAAAGCCTTCATAAAAGTCTGTAGATAAATAAAATTTTTATTCCTAGAGCATTGAATTCTAGAAATATACATAGAAATCCATATAAATAACATAAAATCTTCAAAATTGCATAAACCTTGAAAAATATGCAATATACTTCAAGTACTGTATATCTTTCGTTTTCTGAAGAATTTTCTGAAATATTCAAAATGATCTAAACACTGAATTCCAAAAAATCACAGCCTAAAAATCTAAAACGATACCTTAAAAAAACTAGTATATCCTACATTTTATAAATATAAAATAAACCAAAAATAAAGTAAATAAATAAAAATAAAACAACGAAAAGTCCCTTAAATCGTTTGCATACTAAAGCAATACGAGAACCTTATTCAAGAAATTTATGTAGCGCTTCATAAAAAAATAAAAATCTATAAAAATATCCCAAAATGTAATAACATTTGAGAAATATTAAAAAACATGAGAAATTTCGAAAATACTTGGATCTCGGGTAAATGCCATTCCCTCACAAATTTATAAAATCAATTGAAATTTTTCAAATTTTGAATCCTATAGAATCAAATTCTAGATATCTATGGATCAATCCATAAAAATACAAAAAAATCCTTTAAATTCTATAAGTACCAAAAAAAATAAGAAAAATACTGAAAGTCCTATAAATCTATATACAAGCTTTTTTTTCAATCCACATAAATTATGCAATAAATTGGTATAATAATATTTTCACTCTCATATATCTATATTTTTGGTTTACATTTTTACCCCTACACCCAATCTTCCCTGACTTGATTTCTTCTATCATCTTTGAATTAAGAGAATCAAGTTAGAACTGAATTCATTAAAATTTGATCAATTGGAATTTGCGATTCTTAAAAATTAGAAAATTGAATACCATTCAAATTGAATAACAATTTGAATAGATTGTGAATCCAGTTATAACAGAGTCATTAAAATTGTATTTTAAAACAGTGCTTTATTCAATGACATTGGTAAATCTACAATTATTCAAATCATGTTTTTTTTTTAATGCACAAGTTACATAATTATTTCAAATGCGTTCATTTACTATGCATGATTTCAAGCTGCGTTGCCATGTTTGTTCACTTATTATTAATTCATCTTGTATACTTAATTTTAGAATTGAATAATCATGCTTTAATAATTGCTGGATTTTTCTTTGAACAACTCAACAATTTAACCATGTGTATATAAATATGCATGCATATTTTTTTAACAACCTCAATTTTTTTAAATGAATTGTAATACCTCAATAACTTTGCTGACTTTAGAATCATCATTGATCTACTTTCACTTTTTAATATTTTCACAATTGAGTAATGAAAATGAATTTTCCCTACTCTTTTTTCTCTCATTTTCGTGACCTCAGAGGTAAACGGTCTCAAACTGTAAATATAAAACTTTAACTGCTTTCACATTGTATTAAACATTCATGTTTGTTTCTAGGAAATCGCCAGATTCTTCAAAATCATCGAACCCTTTTCGCATGAGCCGAAGCCTCGGTTCTGACAGCAGTCCATTTTTTAACAAAAAACATTTGGTTAGATCAACAAGTTGCGGGATCGTTTCCCGGCGTCCTAAAAGCACGATAAATTTCAAGCCATCAAAAAACCATAAATGCCTGGACAAAAAAAAAGGCATGTCAAGGGTCATCTTGAAAGAAGCCATTTTCACTTGGGGGAGTCCTGGAAATTCAAGTTTGGAGAGCAGCAAGTGCACTGAGAAAAGAATACCAAGCTGCGAAAACAGGATTTTTGGCCCATGTTCCATGACAAAGGATTTCAAGGCCCTAAATATAAGCAGTTTAGAGAGCAGAATAGAGGATGATGCAAACGAAGCAGAAGATTTTCAGGCAGGGAGTTTTCAGCGAGTGAGGAGCAATACAATGCCCAGTTTGAGAAGTAAGATTTTAAGTTTAAAAAATTGAATTTAAAGCTCAGGTTGAATGAGATTCTGAATAAAATAGAACGCAATTCAATTTGATCAATTATATTCTAAAAAATCAAGTTTTTGGATTTGATCTCTAGAATTGCTCTTTGATTATTCCGAAGTTTGTAGATTAGTTATGAAAATTTCTACAGTCTTTCATTTCTATACATAAAAATTTGCACATTTTTTTTTGTTCTTTTTTTTTTTTAGTTTTGAATAAGATCGAAAATTTGCTAATTTAAGGATGAAAAATTAAAATTTTCGAAGGTAAATAAATGAAATATGGAAATCCAAAATATTTCCTTTTTAAACTCAACATCTTTCAGATTTATATGCCATATGAAAAAGGTTTCTTGAGCAAAGTTGGTTTTTGAATATGACAAATGACTAAATTTGAACAATTTTATTAATAATGAATGGCCTAAGTCGATTAAATAAATGACTTTTAATGAGTTGCAGTTTGTACAAAAAAAAATAAGAACCTGATTTTAAATGGAAAAATTATGTTTTTGATAAAAACTACATTTTTCAAAATTATATTGACAAACATCACTAGATTTTCAGGAATTCATTAAGTTAATTTTAAACAATGTCCAGGTTTGAAGAAATTACTGATTCAAAGAAAGTAGTTTCAAATTTGAAACGGATTTTGATAAATCTTTAGATTCTAAAAACAGTTTCGAAAAATTACTAGTTTTTGTAGAATTCAAAATTCTGAAAATTATAAGACTTAAAAAAAATTTGTTAGTATTTTATTATTATGTATTATATAATTTAATTATTTATAGTATATAATGTATGCGAATAATTTCTATTATAAAAATGGAAAATATGTTTAATTATATAAATTTTCTTCCTTTCATTATATTTTTTTAAATAATAATAATAATTTTAATATGTATATTTATTATACATCAATCATATATTATTTTATTATACTATATTCTGTTATTATTATTATTATTGTTATTATTCTTTCCCACATTATATGATATAGTTGTATTATTTTATTGCGTAATAGTATTATTTGATTATATTTTGTAATTATGTATCATTTTATTATGTATTTGTATGTATTTGAATATTTGTATTGAAAATCATCATACGCTTATAATTTTCCTGTATTTTTATAGCAACATTTCAATCTTTTTTTTTTAATTTTAGCAATGGCATAAATATAATTTGAAATTGATGGCTCAAAATCATTCAAATGTAGTTTTTTATAAAACAATATTAAAAAGGTTATTGCATTGACCAATGAAATTTGAAACTTTCTAATAGCTTCAGATTTACTTGACTATAGTTTATTAGAATCTAAAATATTTTGCAATAATTTCATAATCACAAGTCTTGGCAGGCAAAAACTGAAATGGTCGAAGCCGTAATTCGAATGTTATAAATTTTTGAGATGTCCTAATTTAAAAATAAAAAAATTGCATTTATTTAACTTCGAAGTATTAGTTGTTGAATATAAATTTTGAAAGTATAATAGAATTAAGAATTTTCAATCCCAGACACTGAAAAACAATAAAAACTGACTATTAAGTTATATCTTGAATTTAAATTTTACAATACAAAAATATGAAAACAAAGTAAAAATAAATAATTGGAAATTCGAACCAAAACTTTGAGATCATTTTTATATTTAACAACGTCCAATGTTGTTCCAGGCAACACTGAGGGACCTTCGAGCACACAATCATCGAGTTCCAGTACGTGCTCGGCACAAGCGAGAATATCTGCACCTTCATGCGACATTACCATCGATGAATTAGCGAGCTACTTCGAAGAATACGTTCATATCCCCAAAAAAATGTCCCACATGGCAGAAATGATGTATATTTAGGTAGAAATTGGTCGCAGAAACGTTGGCTTCGTGTATTTTTTTAACGTGTAAGTTTTGCGGAGAGCCCTTTTTACCACACGAAATTAATTTTTCCCATTATTCCCAACATTGTTTCCAATAAAAGTTCGTCACATCAAGTAGAATCAGGAACTGAAACGGAATTCTATTAATTCCTGATAGTAATAGAAATAAGCACTTTTTACTTATTTTTGTTTCTGTCATCATGAATGAAATTCTGTCTGTTCTTGCTTCTGCTCTCTGTGGAAACCAAGTTTAAGAGTCATTATTTAATCAGTCGAATCGACGTAATTTTATCGTGTTTTGATAGCTGGAATATTCTCAAAAAAAGGGCTCCTTTGATATTTACGAAATTAAGGTATATAAATTATAAAAGTTGTTTACAATGGCTAAAAATCATGAATGTAAAATAAAAGGAAGAAAGTTTCTGAATAAGTTGTCTGAACAAGTTTGGATTAAAACTTATGTAAGTAGTTAGTTTCGATGCGTCATTGTAAATAGACATAAGCATTGTCAAATTGGAAAATTTGAAGTTTTTTTTTACCTGTTCCTATGCCCTGTTTTTCAGTAGTCAAATGAAATGTGGCTTCAAGAAATGTTTTTATTTTTAATTTCGTAACAAAGCGTTAACATTAGCCGACTGGTTTTGTAGGTATTCGTTGAATTATCGGTTGGGGTCTGTTCTTGAAGATGAGTTTATTCCGTATGATTGCTTTAACGATGTAATTGTTTTCCGTGGAATTTGGGTTCTTGTCTTTTTCGATGACTGCAAGTGGTTTGTCCATTTTGGTTTCTTTTCCATGCAAAACGTGAATTCCTATAATGAGAATTGGCTTCCCAGTTTTTGTGAAAAATATCTCGCCAATGAAATTGTTGGAGGCAGAGGATTCTACTTTGGTCAAGTCGCCATGTAATTCGATCAAGGCCCATTCAGGGATCCCGTTTTCCCTGGACAAAGTTTTATTATCTGCTTTTATAGTGACTGTTTGAGATTATCAATTACAATGTTATAATTAATTTTTATCTAAATTTGGATTTTGAGATCTTTCTTTTATAGAGTAATATTTCTATTTAACTTTTTATTTTAGTTTCACAAACAATAAACGAGTTTGGTTTTTAAAATTTATATCGGTATGAACAGTTATGACCTCGATGTTGAATTATGACGTAAGGTAAAAATTTTTTTATTTATAAATCTATTAGTTTTTTTACAATCATACTTGGTTTGAGTTAAAATGAGTGTGAGCAAAGTTGGATTTTATCTGATTGGATAAAACTGATTATAATTATTGAACGAAAGAAATCAATTTCATTTATAATCATAAAATTAATGAATTAAAATTTTGTTCAATTATTAGATTGAATTATTTTACTAGGAACTGCTGATTTAACTTTGTTAGTGCCTAAATTATTAAGTTACATTCACACTCGTATAGTGAACCACAGTGATTTGTAATTCAACAATGGAAATGTAGGGCGAATGCCAGTGATTAATGGTGAAGTTAAGGTAATTTATAATTAATGAAATATTCATCGTGAAATTATATTTTGTCGTGTATTACAGAAGTTTAATTTAAAATTACATTTAAATATAGGTGAGCTTAGATGACACCAATTAACTATGGTAATTAAGGGTAAATTATGGGAAATAAAAAATAATTTGATAAAAGTTACAGTAATTAGAAGCAAAATAAAGTTATGGAATAAGTATGATACCAGAATGTATTATAATTTTGTGTTTAATGTGAAGGACATCAAAATTCAAGAAAGTTATTTTGAATCGCCAAAGGATATAATGCCTGAAATTTTTGAATATCTAAAAGTTAGAAAATGCTCATTATACTCTTATCATTCAAAGTAAAGAAAAATGTGAATTTGAGTAAGGATCGTTAAATTAGAGAGCTCAAAAAATACATTTTTTTTTCTTTTTTCATACAGAAATGTCTAAAAATTACATCATTTAGATAAAATTCAAATGTATACAATTTTATATTATGACATTTAAGCTACGTATAAAAATTTGCATATTCCTAATTTCAAAGTAAGTGTAAAAGAATTAAAATTTTTTTTTTTTTGAGATATTTCAAAATTCAAACAGGCGATTCGTAATATGTAATCTCAATTTTCAAATTGAGAGGAATACAAACATTTGAGTTTCAAAAAAGCAGAAAATTGAGAATTATGTTAAAAAAATGCTAATTTGTTTTTGAAATTTTGGAAATTTACTTCGTGCATCAAAAATAACATAAATGAATAACTTTGATTTTAGAGAATGGAAAAAAAAATTCAGGTCAAAATTTTGATTTTGAATATAAAATTGTGATGAAACAATTATGATATAAGAAATTTAAAATGTTTGGTATATAACATAGAAGGAACGTTATAGAAAATTTTGAGTGAGTTTTTAAACATTGAAAAGCAATTTTACAGACTCCCAGAAAAAATTTTTAAAAATTGCTATATGATTCAACAATAAAATAATTTCTTACCTTTTCAGTTGTACTATCATAATTACTAAGATACAAATGATAACTTCTCATCAATGCCATGTAAATGTAACAGTCAAGGTTTTATTTTTGAAAAATTCACTTTTGTATGTAGGCAACAGACACGTCAAAAAACGCTTTTTGTTTATATTTATACTTTGATTTGTTTGTTTATGTTGATTTGTATATATATGTATATAAATCACAACTAATCACAACTGCATTTGGACGTGTGATCGCTGATTGTCAAATTAGTCGGTAACAATCCATATAACAGTCGGTAATGTAGTGTGAAAGTGTTTTTTGCAGTTTTTTGCCAAAACCCAAACAAAACAAATCGTCGGTGTTTTGCAACATTTCCGTCAAGTTGTGACATAAATAGACAAAAAATAAATTTCAACACTTTTGTTGTAAATATATTAACAATGGTGCTCGAAGAAATCGATTCAGTTTTGATTCAGTTAGAAAAATCCGAACTTGAGGTTAGTGTTTGTATTTTCAGTTTGTTTTTTTTTTTTTTTTAAATCAATCTGTTTAACTTTTTTTATTATAGACCTCCGTGGAAAATTTTTTGTTTAACTCAAAGTTGATTTTATTGTGCTGAATTTACAATTACATTTTGTAAGACTAATCAAAAGTAGATCTTGGAAAAAAGTTTGTAATAATTTTTATAAAAGTAGCAAAAAATCCTTTGTGATCAAATATTCAACTATTTGTTTATATCAAAACATTTAGTCTGAAATTCAATCTTTTTTAATACACGAATGTTTAGATGTCAAATCTATAAATCTTGCAATTCCTGAATATAAATACAGTCTGGAAATGTAAATTCAAAATTTTGAATTTTAATTAGAGCTTGTTAATGTAAGGTTTGAGTGTAACAGTAATTATTGTAAAAATTCATAATAGTTATCTTTATCTGATATTGAATTTTTTCCAAGTAAGTCGAAAAATCATATAAATTATCTATTCAGAAATTCAATAATTCTTAAAAAGGCATCTCAAATTCTAGGAAAATTGTTTAAAAATTTATATAGTCAAATATCCCAAGCTCTGTTTTCTTTGACCAAATAATATTTGAAAATTACATTCTACATATCTGAATATTGAAATTTAAAAATGTTAAAGCCAGCTATTTTGAAAATTATTTAAATCTATAAAAAAAAAAAAATACAAAAAAATCTAATAATAAATGCATACATTGAATAATATATACAAAAATAATAATTTATCTTCGATTGTTCATTTCAAACTCCATTTTTTGAAAATCTATTTCACATGCAAAATGTTTAATCTCTTGAAGTAAATAGTGCATGTGTAAATTATTTATTGATGAAAAATTACTAAGAAAAAAATTTTTTTATACATTTTTTATACATCTAGACTATAAATACAGGATTCTTTAGTTGAAATTGTTTTGTTTCATATAATGAAATTCTGAAATTCAGTCCTGAAGAATATGTGCGAATTTATTTCCAGGCACAACATGGAGGAGTTCCACCCAAAGTTTATGCTCAAATGCTCGCCATCTACTTGTATCAAAATAATTTGTAAGAAAAATTTTTTGTTTTAGCAAATAAAAAAATGTATGAGTGTATTCTAGAATACAATTTACCACAAACTTAATTTTTACAAAAAAAAAAGAATATAAATACGTTAAAATTTAAAAAGGACAACCTTTTTTGCTGGAAATCGGTTCATTTTTTTTTCTAATATAAATGCAGACGAAATTTGTTATTTTAAACTATGTTACAACATTTTCATCCCAACAAAATTTTCAATTCATTTAAAATTCTATGTTTTAAAAATCTATTTCATGTGCAAAACGTCCAATCATCTAAATTAAAAAGCGAAGACGACTGATAAAAAAAAAATACTGGAAAAAATCTCATTACATTTGTAAATATTTTTCTTTCCCAAATTTTTAGAGGAAATAGTTACCTAAAGATAATTCAGTTAACTGTTTTATTGATGATCAATAGTCCATGAATGCAACATTAAAAAGTCAATCAGAATAAATTTGTGAGTCGGCAAAATATTCAGAAAGTTTCAGTTTTTAGTTTATGTACGTTTAGGTATTGCAAAAGATGATTATTCATCAATTTAAGGTGTTACGCAAAATATCTTTGGAAAAGGATCCCGCAGAGTGTAAAAACTAGTCACCCCGAATTGCAAAATATTTGGAAAGTTGGACAAAAAATGTGGCAAAGAGATTGGCTCGGAGTTCACGCGATGTTACAAGTCGAATGGAGCGAAGATGTCGTTGAAATTATGAACGCACTTAAAGGTGATTTTTATAATGCTGAAAAAATTTCTAATAACTCTAAAAAAAATTTTAAACCTCATCCAGGAAATGATATCTTAGAGTGATTCTTCAAAAAGATGATCAATTATTTAAATAAAATAGTTCTGTGAGTGATTTCGAGTTAAAAAAATTTCAAAAATATCAGCAAAATTCTATACATGATATGCAAATACTTTCCATGTTAAAATAATTCTCGAAAATAACACTTACACAACTCCTAATGTGGTCAGAAATTCCTATAAAATGGGAAAATATCAACAATTGGATTTAATATTTCAGTTATTGTATGTTATTTTAAGTATTTGGTTTAAGAGCAGTTTTTGTAGCTAAAATTATAAGAAAATAGTCAAGGAAGGGTATCAAAAATCTTTGGAATTCTGGAAATCCTTTGAATACATATAAACTGATTTTTTTATATGCTTTGAACTTCCAATCAAGTTCCTAGAGATACTTAGAATTTAAAAAAATCTTTGACATAATTCAAAAATAGATCCTTGGGTTAAAAATGAACTTCTACTGAATTTCAGAAAGCACCAGAGAAAGAGCCATGGTCCTTGTCTCCGAAGCCTACTCTTCATTGAACACAACGACTTTGGCATCGATGACAGGATTGACGACGTCTGAAGCCCAGCAGGCCGCAACAGAACGAGGTTGGACCATTGACGAGGACATGATCCAGCCCATAAAACCAGATAAGCAACAAAACACAACTATCCAAGACAGTTTAACAGAAGACCAACTCTATAAATTGACACAATTTGTTTCATTCTTAGAAAATTAAAAGTAACCTTATCTAAAATCAATCGAATATTTTTTGTATCCTATGTAAATGTAGCTTCTGCTTACTGTGTAAAAAAAGGTTTTCATATTTAAAGAATAAATGCATTATTGCAAAATATATTGTTGAAGTTGTGAAAAAATAATAGATAGGAAATTAATATTTATTTCTTTAGGGGGACTCGGGCTCTGTCATTGATTCTGAGTTAATTATAAATCGTAATAGATTTACACTGTTTCTATTTCGTTATTTCTAGAATGAATGTCAACATATCCTGAAAAGTTCATAAGAATGAAAGGGAGATTTTTATGAATAATGAAATTGGTTTCCGCTTTCTTTCAAGAAGATGACCTTTTTCGATGAGAAATTTATCCATTTCATGAGGGCAATTTGGTGTTTTGTGAACGAGTTGCGTTTTGTGTTGGAGGCCAATTTTCCCAAGGAATTGGGTTTCACGAAATGATTGAAAATGGCGGAACTCGGTGATTCTGAAACTATCGAGTTTTCAAGTTTAGTAACTTTTTAACTGCGACTCAGTCACGTACTTTAGAAAACTTGGGACTTGAACGTTCGGTTACTCGAGTTTCTCGTTCGCAAGCTTGGAAAATTTCTTGGAATGTTTGAGATTATTGATATTTTTTATATAAAATGAAAAACAGAATAAAATTTATCGATAAAGTTATAAGATATCTATGATAGTGAATAAAGAAAGTAAAATTTAATAGAATAGAATATAGAATTTCTAAACATTCAAACTGCTACGTTTGACTCTTCCCTTCAACTAAATAGGAAAAAAATGCCCGAGAATGGTGCACAGTTCACGAAGATGGGCTCACGTTCCTCCTTCGTACGATTCGTTCGTGCCTTTGAATAATGCAAATCATCCTTATTCCACGAGCGATGATTGCATCGCGATTGTGTTTTTATTAGTGGAGCACGATTGGTTCGACGGGCACGTGTGTGTGTTTCCATGTGATATTTCACGTGTGCAAATATTGCACACACATGTCGAAACCGGGCGAACGTTTATTGTCTGATCGTTTATAATTTTTCGAACCGACGCTTTCGAATCGTGCTCAATGCTCATTGTTTAATTGTGGCAATTTTTTTGTTTCTCCTCCTACTTCTTATTTTGCCGGGAAAAACTTTTAGGAAAAATATGTGACATTTCAATTGTTTATAGATGGTTTATTGTTGGTAATTTTTTTTGTTTCTCTGGTTATTGTTCGTTTCATTGGAGCTTTTATTGGAGGATATTATTTAGTGATGGGCAGGGATGGTGGAAATATTGGTACTTTTTTTAGGTTTATGATGGTTGTTATATATATATTTTTTTATTAATTTCATTAACTTTTGAACATTTGGAGCCAGTTTGTTAATGTTTACATAAAGAGATGGGCGACAAATAAGTAGAAATTATTTTCTTCAACATATAATTTTTTTAATATTCTTTCAATGTTTTGGACGTAATCTAGCTGAATTTCGTAATTTTTTAATGAGTGCAGAAAGAGCCGAATTTATTAATGTGATTTTGTGAAAGTTACTTCCAATCCGTGCTGTAAAATTTACGTTTATTTGAAATAGTTCTTTTGCATAAATTGAGGACTACGTTCTTACAAAAAAAAGGTAGAAAAAATGTTTTTCAGTAAGTTTATTCGTGGAGAAAATGTTATTGACTAATACGATGATGTTTTTAATTTTTAAATAAAAATACTGAAAAATTTTAAATGGTATAAAAACATTTCGAAAAATGTTAATAGGTTTGACAAATTTTTACATAAGTCGAAAAAATTTAAGAACTTCGTGTAATGATTGAAATTTTAAAAGTTTTGGGAAACTGAAAAACTTTGAAAGATTCTCAACGATTCTACAAATTTCAAAAAATTTATAGAATTTCAGAAAATACTGTAAAGTTTTCTGGATTGTGTTAGTTAATATATTTCTTCGTTATGTTCGTGCAAGATGTTTTCTCATTATAAAATCAAAATCTGAAAAATTTCCAGAGTATTATTAATTATAAAAAATCAGGGAACTTACGAAAAGTTTGTTTTACGGTTCAAATTCCGAAAATGTTGAGAAATTTAAAAAAATATTGCAAATGTTTTCAATAATTCTATGAAATTTGAAAAATTTGTAGAATTTCAGAATGAGTTGATATATTTTTCATGTTGGATTGATTATCATATTTCTTCAAAAAAAGCATGATGTTTTTTCATTTTTTAATTAAAATCTAAAAAACTCGAAAAATAATGAAAAATGCTGGCGAGTTATAAAATTTTTCATAAAATTTGGTAAGTTTGAAATAGATTGCATCATGTTTAGAACTCTGAACACTTCGAAAAAAAGTAAAAAATATTGAAAATAAGAAACATTTTCAACAAGTCTATGAAATCCATACGATTTGTTGAATAAATGTAGGAAAACTTCATATTATATTTTATAGATTGGGTTTATTACTATATCTTTATTCTTCGTTTATGTAGATGATATTTTTTTTCTCATTGAATTGAAATCTAAAAAACTAAAAAACATTTAAATTTGCAAGATTCCCAACGATTCTAAACACTTCGAAAAATTAATGGAATTTCAGAAAATGTCGTGAAGTTTTATAAATTATGTTTGTTATCATATTTTTTGGTTGCTATATGAAAGATAATATATTTTTTTTTTTTTTAATCGGAATATGAAAAACTTGAAGAGTACATATCAATAATTATGGGGAATCCTGATAAGTTAAAAAAAAAATTTTTAATTTAGAAATGTACATATTAAAAGTTTGTTTTACCTTTCGAATTTCAAAAATGTTCAAAAATTATGAAAAATGGCAAAATTGAAAGATTTTCGTTAATTTTATGAAATTTCAAAAATTTGTAGATATTTGAATAAGTTCATAAATTTGAATGTTGTATTCATTATCATATTTCTTCAAACAAAGCATCATAATCTTTTTTCATGTTTTGATAAAAATCTACAAAATTTGAAACATATTAAAAAATATAGGTTAGTTGAACAAATTTTCATTATATTCGGGAAGTTTGAACTGGTTCTATTTGGAAAAAGTAAAAGAACATTCAAAATTTGAAACATTCTTCATAACTCTACACTGTCAAAGAAAATTTAAAATTTCAAACATCTGTCATGGACTTTCTCTTAAAATCGTATTTGAAATTTCATGGGTACGTATTTGAAAAATATCACAATGAAATTCATATTTTATTTATTGTTGTCATTGGATATATTTATTTTACTAATAATAATTTCAGTTTAAGGGATTACATGTGTGTATAGTTGAAAATATATTTTGTTTATCAAATATACTATATAGTTTTCGTTATACAATTCATATTTTACACAGTATGAGTTTTTTGTTTTAATCGAATCGCTGTTGATAAATTATGTCGAAATCCACTTAAATTTACTAAATTTGAATGTACTCTTCAATGAAAAACCATTTGACTTTATATTAAATATAACACTTCGATATAGAAGGTTAATTATTTTAATAGAGTGCCTATCTTTTTTTGCCATAAATACGTCCATAACTTCGATGGAAAATTTAATAGATGGTGTGGGAAATCTGCTTCAAAAACAGTCTCTTAAATTTAATAGAGAAATTTTAGAGTGCATGAAATTCTAAGAATTTATTCATTCCAGAAAAAGTTTATATTTTGTATTTCATAGATTGGGTTTAATTTTAATTGATTTCTGCGTTATTTTGTGATTATTCGTATTTTTCTTATTTTTTAACAACTTTTTCTACTTTTTATTTTCACATGAAGAAATAATAAATCCAGCTCGAATTTGAGGTAGGGATTTGAACCTCCAAAACCCCCCTTTGTCTGTGCCTCAGGATACAAATGTCGAATATCTACGTTCTATAGTAATGAAGTTTCATGAAAATTCGTCAAGTATCAAAAAATTTCAATCATGAAATAGGTAAATAGCTTCCTATACAAGATGGTAAAATTACTGCAGATTTTTCTAATCGTTTTAGTTACTTCCTGAACCCTGAAAAATGTTTATATGAAAGTTGCACCTCAAGAACTGCTGAGTATCATCCTTCGTTGGGTTATGGTGGAGGGAATAGGAGAGACAAAGTTTCGATTTTATTTCAGCGATTGCGCCGCTTTAATGTCCCCCTATTGTTAGCCAGGTGCAATTGTGCAATGACATGGGTAACGATCGATTTCTTTTCGAGGAATGCGCCGAAGGAGGTGCCGTAGAGCATTCTAAGCGCACCCACCATGGAAATCGGAGAGAATCCTCGCGAAGGTTTGACTCTGGTCTTTCTCATCTTTTCGCGCTTTGCAGCGAGCTAAGCATACATTGGAATTGCGCGAGCGCGTAATGATATATTGTGTTTTTAGGCAACTAATTTAGCTGTGGATCTGGCAGGAAGCTCTGTGAAGGTGGCACAGAAATTAAATGGATGTCGCGCGTTGTAGCGCGACAAAGCGCTACAGAGCGCGACAGAGCACACTTGAGTCTTGAGTGATCATGTTTAAAGTCAAATACCTTTTTTGAAATTGAAAATATGATGTAGTCAATTATTCATCAATTTATTAAAAAAAACATGCATATATTATTTTATAATGCAATATTATGACTGGGGAAAAATCGCCATTATTCTATGTCTATCGAAGATTTTGTTGTCGTGAATATTTAAAAGATCCCCAGCAATTTTGATCCTTATAAAAATATAACCTTATAAGAAAATGAAATTTCAATGTCTTATAAGGTGCACCTTGTAAAAACCTTAAAGAAACTGAAATTTCTTATAAAGAATTGATCGAAAAAATTTTATAACATTTTTTTTAATAAGATTTTATCAAATACATTCTTATAAGAAATTTCAGTTTCTTATAAGGTTTTTTTAAGGTGCGCCTTTTAAGAAATTGAATTCTTATAAGAAATTTCTTTTACTTATAAGGTTTTTATAGGGATCAAAATTATTAGAGACCGAAAATCAAGATCACTATCAATAAATTTTTAGATATGAATTGACAAAAATTACACTGCTTATTATTAAGATAGAAAATTTTTTGTTTACCAAATCCATTTGGATTAACTGTAGAAATGTAAGGTATTACTAAAAAATGTATTTATGATCGAAAATGAACGTTAATTGAATTTAAATGGTACGTTTCAGAAATTCTGATCAAAAATTTCCCGGGTTTCCTTATTTGTCATTAGGCATCGTAAATGCAAGAAATTTAAAAAAATTTTTCTCTCGATTGTCTTGTGAACGGTATTGAAATTTGACGGATTTTAGAAAAATTTTAATTTTGGTATCGATGATTAATGTAATGTTTTTTTTTTTGTTGCATTTTAGAACTTTTTGAAATCACGCTTATTAGGTTTTATATTACTTTGTGAATTTTCGTGAATTTTTGAGGATGACCAAGAATTAGGTTTTTTTTTTTTTTCGAAATATTGTATTGGAAAAATTTTACATATGTTCGAGACTTTTTGTAATTGTAACGCAACTAGTTACATTTTCTATCCAAGTAATGGTAACGTTACAATTTTCTGAATAACTTTCCAAACATTGGATTTCTAAGTTATCGAAATTTTTTTTTAATAGTTCAATCAGCCCGAAAAATTATGATTGCTACGTTTTTAAAAATACAAAGACACTGAATAATTTAAAAAACTTGAGAATAATATTTATCAGTTTAAAATGTTCCTGAAAATTTTCAAATTTTCTTTACACTTAATTATATATTCTTTTGATTTCAATCTATCCTCAATAATGCCTCTAAATAATCGAGAAAAGTCTAAAAATTTATTCTTAAATTCCGAGACTTCATAAAATTTTGACTCGATTATTTGACTAATGTTAATCACTGACTTTTGTTGTAAATTGTAACTTTTAATTATTCTAAAATGTTTCCTTTGAAAATAAATAAAATTTCTGTCACCAACAATTTTTTCAGTGAATGTTGGAAAAACAGGATTTATCAGAGCTTAGTAGATGATTTCACAATTCATTACGTCTACCACCACGAAATGCATACGTCAGTAACTGCCTTTATGCAATGATCTCGAACACCACTTTTTATATATTTATGCTCTTTCCCTCCTCTACCCCTCTACTTTCTCCAGAAGCTGCGAAAAATGCGAGAACAATGCAAAAATTTATTGCGTAATATTTACCTCAGGAAGATGTTCTTTATGATTCTACCCACTCATGAAAATTTTTTTGTTGAGCTTACATCGGTGGTGGTTCGATGAACGAAAAAATGTTCTCTAAGTATAACTTTTTTAGCTATGCCAAAAAGGACAAGTATTTCTATCGTAATTTTTTCTCAAGGACGAAAATGATGAGCTAATCGCAAGATCATTGAATTTCAAATTCTGTGAACACTTTTACGAAATTCGAAAATTCTAACCGGAAATTCTAAATTGTTAATCTGTTGAATTTCTTTCTGATAAAAAAAACTATCTGCGTCATAATTATATTAACGTTTCTCATAGTAAAAACTCCCGTTCAAGAAAATGATTTGAAATCCTAACCAAGGTTTGTGACTAGATGTGACAAAGTCAGGTTGAGTGGGGATGAGTGTTTTGAAATGGTAAAAAACCACTCGACTCATTACGAAGATGATACGAATTTTTCCGTGTGTCGGAACGACTGTTGAAAATTTACATGATTTCACGTCAATTTCCAAGTTTTTCCGGATCATTAGACACCCCGAACAATGCAAAAAGCTCTTACGCAAGGCTCGCCCGAGGAAGATGGCCCCCATAATTTTCGCGGTGGCATTTCGTACGGGCCCCCCACTCGCGGTGGGTGTATTACGACCCAAGAGGTATAGGGAAAGAAGAAATAGGAAAAAAGTCTGGAAAAAAGAACGCTAGCTGTACATAATATAATACATCGTCCCGTGCCCCCGATAACCTTGTTACAAGATACAACACGGGCCCCGCGAGTAGTGCCTGGCAAGTGGCGTAGGAACGTATAATTTTCTGAGGGCCTCATCTTGAGACCACTCACTAAATCAATAACAATGGAATTCACACTGTTTTTTTCAGTGATTATGTCAGTCACTGAAAAATAGTGAGTTATCACTGATTTTTCAGTTATATTTTTGATTAGGTGAAACATCCTGATGTAGAAGTAGTCGAATCTTATTTTTTTGGACTCTAAAAACAAAAATTAAGCTACTGTATTGTAAGCAATCGTTGAACATTTTGTGGAAAAAATATTTCTTGGTTTGTGTAAAAATGTTTCGATAAACTAAAGATATTGAACTTTTTGCGTTTTAAAAAGTCGGTCCAGAATTTCTTGATTTCGATTTCTTTTAACTGTTGTATCCATGATTCGAATGTCCAAAATTTGATGTCCCTAGTAATTTTGATCCTTATAAAAACTTTATAAGAAAATTAAATTTCTTATAAAGAATTGATCGAAAAAATTGTATAAGCTGTTTTTTTTAAAATACATTTCTTATGAAAATTTTTAGTTTCTTATAAGGTTTTTATAAGGCCATCTTATAGGAAATTTCATTTCTTTATAAGGTTTTTAAAAGGATCAAAATTACTAGAGGTGAATTTGTAAAACATGGAAACATGGAAAAATGATTGCTCAAAATTAGATTATGAAATTATTGCATCATTTCATTTTGAAACACAAAAAAAAATATGTTCGTTTAGTATTACCTGTTCATCGATGTAATTTTGTAAAAAATCATCAATAATAGAAATATCGAATTTTGTACATGGATTACACGTGATAACTCCAATAAAATAAAATAAAAATTTTTGCGGATTTTGCATCCAGCCAGTAGTTAAAAGTGCTGAAAAATTCTGCTAATTTGAAGCAGGACAAATTAAAAAAAAATCGCGGAATTTACAAACAACAGTTAGAAAGAAAGTAATTATTTAGGCTTTGATAAACAATTTTCTTGCAAAAACAGTGTTGTTTTTGCAAGAAAAATTCTAGAATCTGGAAAGAAGTGTATGAAAATGAATTCTCGGTATCATGGAAAAGAATTATATATTTTTTTTTAACTGAAAACCTCAAGGACTGGTTATTGACATTATGAAATTAATTTATCAGCACTTTTTGTTCCATAAAAATTGCCTGTATTTAGTATTTTAGTAACCAAATTGGAGACTCTCGTCTCCCGGAATAATTTTTTTTCATGACTACAGTCTCCAGCAATTTCTTAATTATTCATTTTGGATGCTGTAGTCTCAGATTCACGCCGATTTTTCCGACAATACGAGTTTATTTACGAATCATTAGATTCATCGGAGACTGGAATATCCCATTTGTTAATTTATGATCCTCGTCAACTTTGATTTTCCAAAATTAAAATTTTTCAAATCCTCTCATTTACTGAAGACATGGGTATCCTGAAGGAGGACTTAAATCTACGAAACTTTTAAAATTTGATTTTTCATAGCGTATCAGTTTTTCATACTGTTATAAAAAATTGAAGATTATTTTGGAAAATTCACGTAAAAGATTCTTCCGTGTTGAAAGAGGAAAAGTCTAGAAAAAATCATAACTAGAATCATTTATATTCAATTTTCACAAGTGCAGTTAGAAATCGTATAGAAATTCAAAGTTTATAGAAAAAATTGAATTCATATTTAAAACTTCTATTGGTACATCGGATTTTCTTGAACTACTGTTAATTTTCTATACACGTGTAAGAAAATATCATACATCGAAAAAATTCGTTGTACACCGGAAATATTCTGTACGTACATTAGGGTGGTCGTTAAATTGGGTTTGGTAGAATTTTAATGGTGGCGCCCCCAGAACGTTACCAAATAATTGAAAAAAAACCCCGAATTTTTTCAGATTTATAAAACAACGTTAACCCGTGCCGGTAGAGTTGTCCTTCAACCCATTTAAATAACATGAGATTTTGTCTTGAAGGCAGTCTATAATTTTTCACGCAAATCGCTTTAAAAATCGGTTTGACGTGGCAAGTTGTTGTCGATAGTTATAAAAAACTGCAAAAAAATTGGCAGCTATCTAAAACAATCATATGTCTGTTGGTTCGAAGCCGAAAAAACAAATATTATGGTAATTTCCGCTTTTTTCAATGAAACAAAGAATTTTACAAGATTTCGAGAACCTATGTGATGTATACCTACATGAAATATCATTCTAAACGTTCGTGAGTATTTTTTATCGTTATACAAGTAGAATTGGTCACATTGCTACAGTTTCAATAATGTGCATCACAATTTCAATAACGAAATTCGATAAACAAACAAATTTCTGAAAAGCTACTTCTTCAAATGAGTTTCTAACTAGATAAATGACACTTATTGGAATTAATTATCTTGTATTAAACTATACTATCAATATTAATGGTCATAAAGATAATAATAATAAAAGTAGTAATAATAAAAATAATAATAAAAATAATAATAGAAATGGGAATAATAATCATGCGAACAATCTAATACACTAATAGAGAAAGATTTTTATTATATCACAACACGTAATATACCTAAATTTGAGACATCAATACCAAGTTATCAAATTTATTGCTAAATATTGAATAATAAGAAGATCATGTATTTTAATTCTTCTAGGATCCATCAGTCACTAAAAAAAAATCAATAATTTTACAAAGAAGCAGAATTTCCATAAAAGTTTGCAGTTTTCGCAATAATGGCTAGATTTGTTTGACAACTGAGACATTTACCTTATCCATAAAATCTAGAAAATAATTACAAATTATTTATAACTCGTTCTGAGCGCATCAAACATTGCAAACGAAATCAGAGAAACATTCGTCAATCTTGAATAATATTCCTTATTTAGGTAATTATTATCATTATTGATGTTACTTTTATCCATTTTCAGATTATCCTTATAACAATAGTTTACGATCATTTCGAAAAACAAATAAGGTATCATTAGAATAACCAGCTTTTTCCCTTGACTTGTAAATGTATTCGTTCTCATTTACTAATTGAAAACTATTTGTCTTCTTATTCCTATTTTTATTATATCGTTATTATTATTATCATTATTATTATTATTATCATTATTATTATTATTATTATTATTATTATTATTATTATTATTATTATTATTATTATTATTATTATTATTATTATTATTATTATTATTATTACTACTACTACTTTTATTATTATCGTTATGACCATTACTATTGATAGTATAGTTTAATACAAGATAATTCATTCCAATAAGTGTCATTTATCTAGTAAGAAACTCATTTTAAGGAGAAGCTTTTCAGAAATTTGTTTATTTATCGATTTAATTTATCAAAACGCAGAATCGTTAATAGAACTAAAGAGCATCGGAATAATGTCAATCATGCAGCTCCTACACATTCAGTCGTTACTCAGCATAGAACAGAATTCGGACACGATTTTAAATGGAAAGAACCGAAAATTTTACATCGTGAGAATAATTATTTAAAACGTAATATAGCCGAAATGATATATATAAAAATTACAAAAAATACAATCAGTAAGCAGACAGATACTAAAAATCTGAATCAAATTGACGACAAATTACTGAACAGAATTTCAATATATCTATACATGAGAAATAAAGAATATTTTCAAAATTACTATACTTATATCAAAAGATATAATACGTTGCTTGTTTATTTTTCTGTGACTGATAGTGACGTGCAGATTTTAGGTAAAAGATAGGAGTGGTTGTCGTTTGGAGCTTGAGAATGACTGCAACCATTCATTCCTTGGTTCGATGAGTGTCAAGTTTCGTTTCAGTATCTTTTTGGCGGTGTCACCATTCATATAGAATATTCATAGAAATTCAGAGTGCATGGAAAAAATCATATACATATCAGAAAATTTTCTATTAATGCATAGGAATTTCTGGACGTATAGAAAAGTGTTCATACAGGCGTATGGAAAAAATTGGATGATTTCTGACAGTGCGTGTGTATTAATCAAAAAAATTCACTTCAAGGAATGAGGAGGGAATGTTTACGTATTGCAAGGGAATAGCTGGCATAGGAATAATAGCCGGGGTCCACCTCCCCCAGGTTCCGACGCCATTGGGCCCGGTGCCTAGAGTCTCGGGGAGACGAAAGGCCCCTGCTGCGGTGATTTCGCAAGTGACGCTCTCCGCGGCGCGGATAGATAAAGAAGAAATGCCGTGCGCGCAGGTGAGGAGGTGTAGGTGAGACTCGGAGGTATAGGTGAAAGGGGAGCGTTACGCGACCTGACCCGCGCGCCTGCCGGGGCCAGGCGATGGAGGTGGGCCTTTTCCAGCGTTCTCCGGCAACGGCCAGGAAAGCGGCCGTATTCTGGAGGTGAGCGGAATATGGAATCGCTCTCGCTGCTCCGGAGATGCTGCGCCCACGACGTCTATTGTCTCGGGGACGCGTTTCTTTCGATGCTTTCGATATTTTCGAAAGCGCTGAAAAATCGCGCATGCAGAGACGAGCTCCGCCATAATGGTATATGCATTCACGTGCCTCCCGGGCTCGCGGATTCCGCGATGATTGTTCGCGAATATAATGGGGGTCTTTTCAATTGATTGAAGGGTTTCGCTATCGATGGGTTCGCCGGCGCGGGCAGAAAAATGAGGAAGTTGGGTTATTGTTGATCGGGGTGGGGCCGAGATGGAAAGTTTCGGTGGATATCGCGTGGAGCAGGTTTCCAGGAGAAATTACTTACACAAAGATTCAAAAAAAGAATATGGAATACACCAGAAAACAAGCACAGTGAAGGCTGTATTCTTTGAATCTAAAATAGCGGAATTTATACTGTATAAGCTGTACCCGGCAGACGTTGTCCTGCCAAGAAGTAAATTGAATATCTTATTGTTTCTCTCCTTTATTTCAATTCCATACAACATCATCGATCTTCTTGGAGCCAAAATTCTTCTTATTTCAATAAAATAACTAAACGTTATTCATTTCTGCTCAAGCTTTCGGCAATTTATTATGCCCTCATCAGGAATTTGAAATGACTATTCCTATAGCAATGTCATATTTACATATTTGTCAATTTTTTTTCCATCTTCTTGACTTTTTCTATTTCTTACTACGAGTGCTTGTTCTCGTGTCTGACACGTATATACTCATATCACGTATATCATATCTGACACATATATACGTGTCAGACACGAGAACAAGCACTCGTAGTAAGAAATAGAAAAAGTCGAGAAGATGGAAAAAAATTGACAAATATGTAAATATGACATTGCTATAGGAATAGTCATTTCAAATTCCTGATGAGGGCATAATAAATTGCCGAAAGCTTGAGCAGAAATGAATAACGTTTAGTTATTTTATTGAAATAAGAAGAATTTTGGCTCCAAGAAGATCGATGATGTTGTATTAAATTGAATATGTAAAAAAAACGAGGAAATAAGTAATAAACGATTTTGTTTGTGGTTAATAGAATTTTTTCCTCAGGCTATTCACAGTCGAAACTTAAAAACTCATTTAGAGGATAATGTCATTAGAATTAGAAAGTGATAAATGAATACAGAAGTATACATTTTATAATATAAATCTTTCGGAGAGAACCAAAGGTCGTGGTGTAATAATGATTGACAATCATCAATTTGCCATACAGAGATATTTCATAAAACTGTTGAAGTTTTTTGACAACTCAATCAAAGAAGAATAGCCGAATGAGTTTGATCTGTATCAATATTTTTCGATTTCTTCTGGTTACAGAATTATAACTCAAGTAGATATAGAGCAAAACCTTCTACAGACAATAAAAGAAAAAACAATACAAAATTTTCGAAAATCCTCACTCCGTTCGTGACTTATAATGTTTCGAATGAACTCCATTCCATATAGAAGGATAAGAAGATAGACATATATGTAAATAGGTAGATAGATCGATAAGTAGATGGATGGAGAGATGAATAGGTAGATGGAAAGGTAGAAGAGTAGGTAAACGGATAGGAAGTGAGATAGGTAGTGGAATAGGTAGTAGGATAAATAGTGAGATAATTAGTTGGATAGGTATTTGGTATAGGTAGTGGGATAAATAGTAGGATAAGTCAAGTGATAGGTAGTGGGATGGATAGTGGGATGAATGGTGGAATAAACAGTGGGATAGATAGTGTAATGGGTTGTGGGATAGGTAGTTTGATAAGGAGTGACATTAACAGTAGGATAAGTAGAGGGATCGAGAGTGGGAAAAAGAGTGAGATAGATAATGGGAAATGTAGTTGAATAAATAGTGGTATAGGTAGTGGGATAAACAGTGGGATTGATGGTGGATAACAAGTAAGGTAAATAGTGGGATAGGTAGTGGGGTAGGTAGCGAGATAGGTAGAGGGATAAATGTTGAGATGGGCAGTAGAATAAGTGGTAGAATAACAATTGGGATAAATAGTGAGATAAGTAGTAGAATAGGTAGTGGGGTAGGTAGTGAGATAGGTAGTTGGATAGGTAGTAGGATAGGTAGTGAGATAGGTAGTGAGATAGGTAGAGGGAAAGGTAGTGAGACAGGTAGTGGGATAGGCAGTGTGATTTGTAGTGGGATAAACAGTTGGATTGGTAGAGGGATTAATAGTAGTTTTAGAAGAGGGATAGGTAGTGGGAAAAATAGAGGGATAGGCAGTGGGATAGATAGTGAGATAAATAGTTCGATTAATAGTGGGATAGGCTATGGAATACGTAGTGGGATAGGTATAGGGATAAATACTAGAATAGGTAGAGGGATAGGTAGTGGGATAGGTAGTGTGTAAGGCAGTGGGATAAATAATGGGATAGATAGTGGGATATGTAGTAAGATGAATACATAGTGGGATAAATAGTAGGATAGACAAAGGTATAGGTAGTTGGATAGATAGTGAGGTAAATAGTGGGATCAATTGTGGGATCAGTATTGGGATCAATAGTGGGATAGGTATAGGGATAGATACTAGAATAGGCAGAGGGATAGGTAGTGGGATAAATAGTGGGATCGGAAGAGGGATCTATATCGCTTTTTCCTCAAAAATTTCCTGCAACTCACCTATGCGCTAGGCGTCTTTAATTAAGAGTAATGATTTCGTGAAATGTCCTGAGGTATGAGTAGTTGAATCTTATTCTTTTGGACCCAATGCAATGTCCATTTAGTTCATTAATTTATTTATTTCTTACTTAAATTATCATCTCCGCGTTTTTCACAATGTTCGATAAATTTACCCCACTAATTGTATATTTTTCATGTTCAAGTTTTTCGGTATTTTGCACGCGATGAAAAAATAGGACAAAGCTTGTTGTTCAATAAGTTTTGTGAGCATGTTGACTCCAAAAAAGATAAAAAACTGCCACTTTAAAAAAAAGAGGAACATTAATTTGTTAAACTGTATAAGAATATTTCAGTTAGGTTTCTGATTTTTGAATGTATCAGTACTCGATGTATGTTCGTCAGTAAATTGTAACTGAGTTATCAGTGACATTGCAACTGATTAGTCAGTGACTTACACACCACTACACGCTTTTCCAGTGGTTTTCCATTGATTCTCAGTCGCGATCTTTTGATTGTGCGAATCAGTGGAATACGACTGAATTTTTTGGTACTCCACTGTTTTGCTTTTAGAGAGTAGGTATTGTCGAATAGAGCATAACAACATTTTTTTTGTATTTTATTATCCTCTAAAATGTAGCCGTTCAAAAACCCTTAAATTCATACTTGATGCGCTAATTTATTGATATCTCAGTAATAATTTTTAACGATTTTTATTATTAAATATGTTTTGAACAGGTCATAGTCAGGATACTAAAACGCTGTATGTAAATTTATTGTTGAAACTGGCTATTTGTGAGTTTTCATCAAGAAAATCTGCAGAAAGTGCTGATTGTATTCTTTTTTTTAGAGAATAAATTGATTGTTCAGTGAGTAATTTCGATTGAGAAACTTACCCAATTTTTTCGTAAGTAGAAAAATATGTTCTCGAATGTGTACTCTTTAAAGGCAAAATGATAGAATACCACTAAAATTCACAATCAATAGTATTTAGATGATTGGTGCAGCCAAAACGGCGCCACTGAGGATCAGTGGAAAACTACTGAAGCAGCCTATGGTCTGTACGCCACTGACTAATTATTTGTAAAATCCACTGTTTTATACCAAATAATGAGGATACTTACCGAGGAAACAGTGTTTTAGAAAAATATGACTGTAAAATCGATGAAAATTCACCGTTCGTCAGTGTTTAACTAAGTTACTGAAAAATATAGCATGTGAATTCCACAGAGAGTAGGTTCGTTCAAACATTACGAAATTAGAAAAAAGGCGATTCAACAAAATTTGTGGGTTCACCTTTCTGTTACTGCACCTTTCACTTATTTTATTTTCTTGATCTTGTTCAGAACGTAAAAAAGTATTCCTGTGAAATTCAATTTCAAATTACTCATTCGAGTTGAACCATTTCGACTTGCAAGATCATGTATACAGAAACGAGGGAACCTGCTGAAACTCGTGTGTAGACGTTACCTTCGAGAATCCGAATGGTAGTTGGAAGTTGTATCATCCAGTATTGTGTAATTCGACGTCTCGATAATTTGCAGGTGTGACTACACTGTCGTAGATCTGGAAAGTATTCATTAACTCGTTGAAAACATTTGCAGTATCCTCTCCTTCTCCGAAAAGGTCATGTGCGCACGCGCGATCCCTCGTTTCAAGATGCAATCGTTTTCTCGTGCTTATATTAATAACTCGCAATTTAGCCATTTTTATTGAATACAAATTTATTTGCCTCCCTCGTTCTCTTTCTCTCTCAATCCACCGCGATTCTCGACTTTAAGGCCGTACTCGAATCCGCGTAGTAATTTTGCTTCTGCATTGGGCAATGAAAAAATGATCGATTTGGCTTTCGTAATCAAGCCCTGCCAAGGACGTAATTAGACGGTGTTTATTCGCCGCGTTTGTAATATTGGTAATGTAATTGAGCGGTATTTATACATTCGGCTTTTCATAAGTGTTGGAGGAAAATTATGGGGTATTAGAAAATCGATGTTTATTCTCATCTGTTCATGATGGAAGAAATTTTCGTGTGATGCGAACGAGAATTATTATTAAGTTTTTTTAGGGTTTGGAAGTAATGCGTTACTGTAAAATGTTACCTTTTTTATTGTTGCCGTTATTTATTTCCGCTGTTATATATTATTTATACCGTTATTTCACTCTACTTTTATCAGTCTCATCAAGTTTTTCGAACAATTTGTAACTTTTTGAGAAATGTTCTGAAACTGATATGTACGAAATTTTCAACTTACTTATTTGCAAATAAAAAATTCTATACTGAAAGTTTTGACTGGAACAGAGTGAAATAATATATAAGTAATTTGTGTACAAATATCGACAAAGAATATGTTTTTTTGACTTTTCATTAGGAACTCATACAGTTTGAAGCGTGAAGTTTTAGAAATCCGCATGAAAATACTTAAAATCTATACATCTTCGAATATATAGAAGAATCATTAAAATCTGCAAATCCTGCTAGAAAACCTTACGTTTTTCATGAATACAAAAAATATACGAAAAATAAAGCACTATATATAGTGTTATTATTTTTTTAGTATATTAGTATATTAGTATAATAGTTGTTATTCATTATATTAGTATACTAGATTTTGATCAGTTTCTTATCTATGCTATTAGGTTCTTCAAAAAAAAATTTTATCCAGGAATCAAGAAACTTCGATTTCTCGAGCATTGAATTCTAAAAATATGTACTTTTTGGGTGTTTATAAAACATGGATGCATGATGAATAATAAGTAAAATATTATTTCCAGATTGACAGCGAAAGAAAAATCCAGGAAAATTTGGTCTTGAACTTAGAATTATACACTCAAACAATGCCAAGTTTCAAACATTTATCATGAATTTGGCACAAGTTACGAATTTTCGTACAAAATGTATGAAGAACTACATGTGAATCCCATTTAAAATTTCAGTCGTTTTGTAGCACATGTTAATCATGTCCGATTTGCTTCAAGCTTTACAAAAAATTTTTTTTTTGATATCTTGATTGATTTAAAGTTCTGGAATGGAAAAATTCCGACATTAACAAAATAAGTGACACCCTAATGTACACAGAAGTCCAGAAAAATGATACAAAATTTTTTAAATCCTAAAAGTCTGTGGAAATTGAAAAAATTTTGAGGACACTTTACATCTTTGAAGAAACTTATTTGCGAAGACGATCGAAATATTTCAAATATTTTAAACTGTCGATTTTAGGAAATCTCATTCTGGAAATTCAAAGAGATATCTTTTAAAAAAAACCAAAAATTCTTCAACATTCTTCAAATATTAAGAAATACGAAAAGGAAATATAAATCTAGAAAATTACAAGCTAATATATGAAACACTACAAATCTATAGAACTTCAATAACTAGAGTGTAAAATTCCAGAAATTTTATATAGATATATATAAAAATATTGAGCGATTTTTCAAATTGTAAAAAAATAGAAGAAATACGAAAAATACATAAAAATACTAGAAATCTTGCAACATTTTATACATTTTGAAAATTCGAATGGGTTTCAGAAATACTGAACAATCCTTCAAACCGTAGAAAGACTGAAAAAGTAGCAAAAAAACTAAAGTTAATAAAAATCTACATAGATAATATTTCCTGAAAACTTCTCTCGAATACAAAAAATATATTGATTTTTGTATTTTTAAGCATAAAATTCTTGAAATCTATATAACAATGTATAGAAAAATAGTAAAAAGTTATAAAAATACTCTAAAATCCTATGAAATTTCGTACATACTGGAAAATAAAAATAGAGTCAAAAATACTCAAAATCTAGCTAGATAAGACTCTCTTAAAAATCTATTGATTTCGCAAATTTTTCCCCGCGGCTAGCATTGACTGAAATGTCATAATTTTTTAACTTTAAAAAATTAAAAAATTCGAACAAGCTGCCTGATTTTTTTCTCAGCATCAAAAAGTACAAATTAACAAATGTGTAATGATTTTCCTCACTTCAAAAATTATTTATGGCGGGCTCGTCCTAACAAACAATAGATCTCGAAAATATGAAGTTTTGTTCGAGCAAAACGTTTTTTTCGAAAATAAACAAAATTAAATATTGTTTTTGTATCCTTATTTTCTCGATGTCTTATTATGTACATTCAATTTATTCCATAAAGTAACGTGAAAGTAACGTAATTTCTACACCTTTTTTTAAGCGTATAATTTCATCAACTTTTGGATCTCGTGGAGCTAATTTTGCTAATATTCAAAAAGTCAAGTAATGAACGAAAAAAAAAGATTATATCCCCGAATCCATTATTTCTCCTGAAATTGGAGCATTTATGAGAATTGTGAATAACGAAAACTATCTCGGGTAGAAATTGTGAGAATCACAAATGTAATCATTAAATTTGACATATTTTTGTAAGAAATGGTATAACAATGTCGTAGGCAAGTTGAACAGTTAAAACATTTTTCGAACATTTTTCAGTTTAAAAGAAACTCAAGATCAATTCAAGAATGTATCTGCATTGTTTAAAAAAATATTCCCGTTTGCCTGCTGATGAATAAATAAGGAATTCTTGAAAATGACATGAATGATGTAACGGGTGTTTCACAAAGCTAGGAAATATTAATTGCTTCGATGATTCGATTGATTGTCGAGCAACGAAACAAATTGGGCGAGGATAGAGACTGCAGTAATCCGCTATATCACGCTGGCATACCTGTAAGCCCGAGTCGCAACGCGACGTGTAATTATCATCTCGCAAGGGCCTATCCCACGCTATCTTTCCACAAGTGGGACAACGAGCTTACACCGCGTGAACGATCTCGCCTTTTTGCCAAGATTTCCAACGAATTTTCAATTTAACGGTGCTAATGTCGTGCCCCCTTGAAAATGAAAATTCAATTTGCGTTACGAATGCAAACATTTTCTCAACATAAGTACTGTGATGATTCTGATGCTTCTTCAGTTTCTATCAGAAATTGGAAATGGTTATCAACTTCCAAGATTTTTTATCTCATAAGGTTGATCTTGCGTGAATTTTACAAGAATTGATATTTTTGTGACGTTGATTCATGAAATTTTTTGGGGTAGAAAAAGTTTTTATGGAAGTGTACATGGTAAGCTTTTTTTTCGATTTCTATAACGTAAATTTTATGAGAGTAGAGAAACAGGAGAGATTTTTCGGAGGAGAGATTGCAATAATAAAGTTGACGTATTTTCTTGAATTTTTTATGAAAAATTATAAAAATAGGTAAATATTCTGTAGAATCTTGATTTTGCTTGAAAATTACAAATGAATATTGGCAAGTAATTTGAATAAATTTCTGTGGAAAGGTTTAGAAATCCTTAGAAAATTTATTGGCGATATTTTTTATGAATCGTAATATAAATACGACGAAAATACCATTAATTTCCTAATATTTGGAAAAATGTTTGAAATTTATCTTTACGATAAAATTGTAAACGATAGTTATTTAATTTTGCTGAAAGATTGTAAAAATAGGGACGCAAAAAACTTGTTTTGAATGAATTTTTTCAATTTTATCAATCATCAGTTTTACTTCATTACAAAAAACTTAAAACGATTTCAAGAAAAATTTTTTTAAAGGTCGTCTAAAATACTCCCAATCAGCAACTTTTTGGGGATGTCAGAAAATTATAGAATTTTCTAAAAAGGCTTCAAAATTCTTTTAACTTCTCCAAAGAACCCTCGAAATAAAAAAAATAAATTTTAAATATTTATTAAAACTTTTTATTATACACTTAAAATTTTCAAATTTAAATAAAAAGAATTACTTAAAAATTTTTTGAATGATTGCAAAGAAGCATAAAATGTAGTGCAACCACTCGAGTTTCGTAAGATATTAAACTTCTATTCTGCTCCGAAAAAGTCAAAAAACGTTATGAAAACTTTGTCAGCACTTACGAGAATGAGAAAAAATTCATCAAAAAATTGTTTTGAAATTTTTTTTAAATCTTCAAAAGATATCTTATTCATGAATTTCAAATTTTACATACCTAAAGCTGAAGGAATTCCGTGATTTAGTATAAAAAAAAAAGAAAATTTTTTAAAATATTGTAAAATATTTGCCAAGATGTTGATATTAGTAAAAAATCATTTCTTGAAAATGAAAACGATTTGTAAAAAAACTTTGGTCCATCCCTTAATAATCATGATCTTTCGAGAAATACACAATATGAACTTGGAAAATCTATGATAAATTTATGAATAAAACTATCTAATAAAATAAAGTTACAAAAAATCATCACTTATATAGACTATATTGAAAAAACTATATTTGTTTATCAAGAACTTAGAAAACTGAAAAATAATACCTGAAATTCTGAAAACTATTTTGTTTTGGGTAACTTTTTCCCGTGTTTTCAATTTTATAATTCTCGGAATACTTCATGACAAATTGAAAATAACGATATTTTTCCAAGGGACTGAATATAATCATAAAAACTCAATAGAAACTGAAAAACTTCTTAAGAAACACAAAATTACTATAATATAGTAATTTCGGATTTTTATATTATAATACATCTTAATATAGAATTTTTGCATATTATGCTTGATTATTCAAGCTGATATTAAGATTTGATTTGTATAAGATTCATTGCATATTGCTCAAACTGTAGAATTGAGAAATTTTACACAATTATACACAACGCTGTAAGACAACCAATTAATTGTAAATTAAATGGTGTAAAAGTCATGGCACGATGCAATTTATAATATTCATAACATGTGCATAATTCTTAATAATCTTCAATAATATTTTCATAGCAACGTTGGAAGGTTAGATTGAAGATATGTAAAAATGTGCCAGGTTATGATTTTGAAGCAATGCACTTTAGCATGGATAATGAAAAATTATTGTATTATTGATTGCACTTTGTTTTAATACTACGCCGTTCCGTGCAATTAACAATTATAAAGTGTTGGTGGAGGTGACAAGAGTTAACATTGTTTAATCACGCGCAATCACCATGTATTACTAATTGTTTTTTCTTTTTGCTTAGTTGAATGTATGCATAGGTAATATGTGGTCATTTAATTTGTGATTGCAATCTATGATTGATATTGTTTAGCTAAGAATAATTAATTCATTACTGGAATCAAGAATGGTGTTGTACGACGTTACGGTTCGGAGAAAATTATGTTCTTGAAACAAAATTGATGGAAAAGTTATGGAATATAGAAATTTTTCTATAATTTATGGAAGAATTCTTATAACGTATGGAAAGTTTTTACAGAGAATGGATTAAAAATTTTCAATACTTTTATGGAAAATTTACGAACTTTTTTTAACAGTACATGGAAAAAATGCAACATAATGATATGGAATATTTTCAATCTTTTTATTTAAGTCTGCACTTAAAAAAGAAGGTCATTAGTACTTGTCCTGATTTTTTATTGAGCGGATCTGGTCAGCTCAAAAACTTGGTGTTAAAATACAGCGCCCAGGATAAAAAAAACGGAGAATTGTTTCAGTCTCCAAGAGTATCTAAGAGTATCTAATTATTTTATGAGTCTCCAAAAGTCTCCACTAGGCACTTTTAGTCTCAGATTCGAACACATCATCTTTAGGCACGAGTCTCCTTATTAAATACTGCAGTATTTTAGTAACCAAATCGGAGACTCTCGTCTCCCGAAATCATTTTTTTTCATGACTACAGTCTCCAGCAATTTTGTAAGTATTCATTTTGGATACGTGTTTATTTCTGGATTATTAGATTTATTGGAGACTGAAGTATCCCATATGTTAATTTTTTCATCTTTAGCAACTTTCTTTTTCCAGAATTCAAATTTGTATAGATACTCTCATTTATTGAAGACTTAAGTATCCTGAAGGGAAACTTAAATCTATGAAACTTTCAAAATTTGATTTTTCATAGCACGTCAATTTTTCATACTACTATTCAAAACTTGATAATATTTTAGAAAATAAGGATGATAGATTTTTTCGTGTTAAAATAGGGAAAGTCTAGATATTATAAGAACTGGAATCATTCATATTCAATTTCAAAATAATTGCAGTTGCTTCGTATATGAAAACTATGGGCCTTATTCATCCGTTAGATTTCAATTTTTTTCAGCAGAGTTTCAAATAAACATTTTTAGAGATTTTGCAGTCTCTTTCAACCCCAGACGGTCACACTGGGTGAAATTCACCTACAAGGTTTTATTGAGTTTCTTTAAAAGTATGTTAGTATGCTGTTCTATAAACATCAATTATTGAAATTTTCATCATAGATATTTTGATCAGATTGTCAATCATTGAAATAAGCCACCAGGCCTATTTTTAAAATTCACAATTTTACATTCTTTTAATGCTTTTACATGTTTATTTTTAGACTTTACAAACTTACTTTTAAACATTTTTACAATTATTTTTTATGTGAATAGGATGTTTTGCGGACAGTTTTCAACAGCTGACATTCTTAGATTTTTCTTCGTAGGACACTTTTTCATTTAAAAACCAATTTTTTTTGCTCTTATCACTTTGTCAGTGTTTTACAATATCCTAACAATTAATAAATAGCCCAATGACATTTTTTTCGGCTCACTTTGGAACATTGAAGATTTGCAAAATTCCGGTGGATATTCACTAATAGAGGAAAAGAGAAATGAAACCACTGCGAACCAATCGAATTTTAGTGAGAATACAGAGAAAAGAATATTTTGTTTCATTAGTGAAAATTCACTGATTAAAATAGTGCAACTAGGCACATCAAAATCTTCAAAGTTGTAATTGACCTTAACACACCAGAATCAGAGAATTTCCCAATCTTTTTGCTTGCTTTGGAACAGTAGAGTTTCTTAAAATATTGGTGAATATTCACTGATAGAGGAAAACAGTAATAAAACCACTGCGAACTAATCAAATTTCAGTGATAATGCATAGAAAAGAATGAAATTTCGTTTCATTAGTGAAAACTCACTGAATAAAATACGACAATTGATCAGGTCAATCTTCGAAGCTGTTATTGATTTCAAACACACGAGAATCAGGAAATTTTGCTATCTTATTTTGCTCACTTTGAAACAGTGAAGTTTCACAAAATTTCATTGAATATTTACTGATAGTAAAATAGGGAAAATATACTATTATGAAGCAATCGAATTTCACTAGGATCATAAAGAACTAAATAATATTTTTTTTTTCATCAGTAAATATTCACTGATTAAAAAAGTGAAGTTAGCAATATCAATCTTCAGAGTTCTCATTTATTTCTAACACACTGGAGTCAGAGAATTTTCTCATGAATTCTATAGTGAAGTTACACTGTATTTCAGTAAATATTCATTGATAGTGGATATTTTTATTTACTTGGAAAATGACAGATTATTCAGTGAACCTAATCTCAGAATTATCCTGTTCAAAAATAACTACTGAATTGAGGTTGAAATCGAAAAAGTCACCATAAATTAAAATAATGCGATTAAAAAAGACAGCAATCCCACGTGGCAATACTATGTGTATTTTTTAAGACTGAAATCGACTAAAACTTTCAAGGATTATATGTTATATTACAAGAAGCAACTGAAACCAGAATTATGTGAATATCTACAATGTTATTTTTTCACTGTTTCACTAATTTAACCGGTAAAATTGCCGGTTTTTCCCAGATTTCCCAGCTTCAAGCACTGAAAAATCAATGATCTTATAATTCACTATTTGAATCAATGATCATGTTACTGATTCGATCAGCAGGATAGTTGCATCTACCGATTAAGCACTTGAAAATCAGTAGTTTTGCTATGCCCTGAAAACATCTAAGAAATTCTCACTGATTCATAGATAGTAATAATTTATTTATAAATTTGAAACATAACAACAAATAAAACGAAAGTTCATACAATTGTGTGGGAGGAGAGCAAATAAGTAAAACATATAAGTAGAAATACTAGGGTGGTCTTTAAAATGGGTTAGGTGGAATTTTGATAGTGACGCCCCCAGAACGTTTCCAAATAATTAAAAAAAAATCCCCAAATTTTTTCAGATTTATAAAACAACGTTAACCCGTGCCGGTAGAGTTGTCCTTCAACCCATTTAAATAACATGAGATTTTGTCTTGAAGGCAGTCTATAATTTTTCACGCAAATCGCTTTAAAAATCGGTTTGACGTGGCAAGTTGTTGTCGATAGTTATAAAAAACTGCAAAAAAATTGGCAGCTATCTAAAACAATCATATGTCTGTTGGTTCGAAGCCGAAAAAACAAATATTATGGTAATTTCCGCTTTTTTCAATGAAACAAAGAATTTTACAAGATTTCGAGAACCTATGTGATGTATACCTACATGAAATATCATTCTAAACGTTCGTGAGTATTTTTTATCGTTATACAAGTAGAATTGGTCACATTGCTACAGTTTCAATAATGTGCATCACAATTTCAATAACGAAATTCGATAAACAAACAAATTTCTGAAAAGCTACTTCTTCAAATGAGTTTCTAACTAGATAAATGACACTTATTGGAATTAATTATCTTGTATTAAACTATACTATCAATATTAATGGTCATAAAGATAATAATAATAAAAGTAGTAATAATAAAAATAATAATAAAAATAATAATAGAAATGGGAATAATAATCATGCGAACAATCTAATACACTAATAGAGAAAGATTTTTATTATATCACAACACGTAATATACCTAAATTTGAGACATCAATACCAAGTTATCAAATTTATTGCTAAATATTGAATAATAAGAAGATCATGTATTTTAATTCTTCTAGGATCCATCAGTCACTAAAAAAAAATCAATAATTTTACAAAGAAGCAGAATTTCCATAAAAGTTTGCAGTTTTCGCAATAATGGCTAGATTTGTTTGACAACTGAGACATTTACCTTATCCATAAAATCTAGAAAATAATTACAAATTATTTATAACTCGTTCTGAGCGCATCAAACATTGCAAACGAAATCAGAGAAACATTCGTCAATCTTGAATAATATTCCTTATTTAGGTAATTATTATCATTATTGATGTTACTTTTATCCATTTTCAGATTATCCTTATAACAATAGTTTACGATCATTTCGAAAAACAAATAAGGTATCATTAGAATAACCAGCTTTTTCCCTTGACTTGTAAATGTATTCGTTCTCATTTACTAATTGAAAACTATTTGTCTTCTTATTCCTATTTTTATTATATCGTTATTATTATTATCATTATTATTATTATTATCATTATTATTATTATTATTATTATTATTATTATTATTATTATTATTATTATTATTATTATTATTATTATTATTATTATTATTATTATTATTATTATTATTATTATTATTATTATTATTATTATTATTATTACTACTACTTTTATTATTATCGTTATGACCATTACTATTGATAGTATAGTTTAATACAATATAATTCATTCCAATAAGTGTCATTTATCTAGTAAGAAACTCATTTTAAGGAGAAGCTTTTCAGAAATTTGTTTATTTATCGATTTAATTTATCAAAACGCAGAATCGTTAATAGAACTAAAGAGCATCGGAATAATGTCAATCATGCAGCTCCTACACATTCAGTCGTTACTCAGCATAGAACAGAATTCGGACACGATTTTAAATGGAAAGAACCGAAAATTTTACATCGTGAGAATAATTATTTAAAACGTAATATAGCCGAAATGATATATATAAAAATTACAAAAAATACAATCAGTAAGCAGACAGATACTAAAAATCTGAATCAAATTGACGACAAATTACTGAACAGAATTTCAATATATCTATACATGAGAAATAAAGAATATTTTCAAAATTACTATACTTATATCAAAAGATATAATACGTTGCTTGTTTATTTTTCTGTGACTGATAGTGACGTGCAGATTTTAGGTAAAAGATAGGAGTGGTTGTCGTTTGGAGCTTGAGAATGACTGCAACCATTCATTCCTTGGTTCGATGAGTGTCAAGTTTCGTTTCAGTATCTTTTTGGCGGTGTCACCATTTGTGTTTTTTTTTATAAAAATGACAGTTTCTTTATTGCTGAAAATTTTGTAATTGCAATGGAGGTAAAGAACACATTGAAGTTTGGACGAGACATGAAAGGGACCGGGATATGGGAAGGTGTGGTTGATATACACATCCGCTGATATGATAACCTCAGGTATTCATCTTTGAAATTCAGATTTATCTAAAAAATAATAATGTAAAAGGAGATAGTGGTCTTTGAAAAGGTTTTCGAACAATTGAGGAAATTGAAACTATACTAATTGAACATTAGGGTTATATATATATAATAAGTAGCTTTTCAGAAATTTGTTTATTTATCGAATTTCGTCATTAAAATTGTGATGCACATTTTTGAAACTGTAGCAACGTGACCAAGTCTACTTGTATAACGATAAAAAATACTCACGAACGTATAGAATGATATTTCATGTAGGTATACATCACATAGATTCTTGAAATCTTGTAAAATTCTTTGTTTCATTAAAAAAAGCCGAAATTTCCATGATATTTGGTTTTTCGGCTTCGAACCAACAGACATATGGTTGTTTTAGATAGCTGCCAATTTTTTTGCAGTTTTTTATAACTATCGACAACAACTTGCCGTGTCAAACCGATTTTTAAAGCGATTTGTGTATCCGTGAAAAATTATAGACCGTCTTCAAGACCAAATCCAAAGTTATTTAAATGGGTTGAAAGACGACTCTACCGGCACGGGTTAACGTTGTTTTAAAAATCTGAAAAAATTTGGTGATTTTTTTCTAATTATTTGGAAACGTTCTGAGGGGCGCCACCATCAAAATTCCACCTAACCCATTTTAACGACCTCCCTAAGAGATACATTCAAATTCTACTCTTTTCACTTTCAATGAAATCCACGTTTAAATTCTCTAAGATCCACAAGCGAATCGGCAGCGTTACGCGCTACCGTTGAAATCAGCTTCGATTTCGCAGTTTGCGATTTAGAGAGCGGGCCCGCCGGAAAAGCCGGCGAGGAAAACGGCCGTGGCGGGCAATTAACGCCGAGGCGTGATGTATAATACGGCCCGGGGGCACGAAAAACGCGGGGAATAAAATTGTCGCCGGTAATGGCATAATAGTGTGAATAAGGCACTCCCCGGGACTCGAGCCCGCGTCTTCGAAGTGAAAGGTGGGCGGGCGAGCCGGGGCCCCGCGAGCACGCTAGTTAATGCCGTCGCTCTTCGCTCTTAAGAACTCAGATGCCGGCATAGGCAAGGTCCCCGCGGCCATGGGGTCAGAGGTTGACTCTCCTCGCCCATTCTCCTTCCATTTTCTCCCCCACCCCCTCAATTCCCAGCGTGCCGCTCGTTTTCCACTGAGCAATCGCTTTTTTCCTGTACTCCTTCCTTCTGAATTTTCTCGACGCCGCATGACCATACGTATATACACGCTGGCGAACATGTTGCAGGCAACCTTCCTGGCTTGCTTGGGTCGCTGATTACACAGCCCTAGTAATTTTGATTCGTAGAAAAACCTTACCAGAAAATGAAGTATCTTTTAAGGATTCAATTTCTCATTAGGTGACCTCATAAGGTTCTTTCAAGTTCCCTAGTTCATAAAAGGTGACCTTGTAAGAAACTGAGATTTTTTATAAGAATTTATTAAAAAAATGTTATTAGAAGAAAACCTTAAAAACCCTCCTCGTGACGATGGATTCCAATGGATTGAAATAGATTGAAACCAATCCAAATCAATCTGAATCGATCCATTTCAATCCATTGTCACCAGCAAAGAAATTTTGACTATAAATTCTTTACGATAAATTTCAGTTTATTAGGAGGTTTTTGTAAGGTCACCCAATAAGAAATTGAATTTGTATAAAAAGATTCATTTTCTTACTCCTACCGAAAAACCGAAGTATCAGTTTCCAGAGTATCTCGAGTCTCCGAATGAGCATTCCATTTGAGTCCGGTGTGTTTAAAGTCAAGTATAACTTTGAAGATTTTGATGTGCCTAGTTGCACTATTTTAATCAGTGAATTTTCACTGATGAAACAAAATATTCTTTTCTCTGTATTCCTACTAATATTCGATTGGTTCGCAGTGGTTTCATTTCTCTTTTCCTCTATTAGTGAATATTCACCGAATATTTGTGAAAAACTTCACTATTCCAAAGTCGACAAAAAAAGATTTCATTGGTAACTTCTCTTATTCCAGTGAGCTTGAAATCAGTAACGACTTTGAAGATCGACCTGGTGAATTCCAATATCTTAATCAGAAATATTCACTGATTTGATTTACCTGTATTCCTACTAAAACTCGATTGTTTCGCAGTGGCTTCATTCCTCTATTCCACTAACAGTGGATATTTACTGAAATTTTGTAAAACTTCACTGTTCCAAAGTAAGCAAAAAGAGATTTCATTGGTAAAATCCGTGATTCCAGTGTGTTTGAAGTCAACTACAACTTTGAAGATTGATTTGCCCAATTCCACTATTTTATTCAGTGAATTTTCACTGATGAAACAAAATATCATCATTTTCTCTGTATTCTACTAAGATTTGATTGGTTTTCAGTGGTTACCATATTTATATTCCTATTCCTCTACCAGTGAATTTTCACCGAAATGTTGTGAAACTTCCCTATTTCGAATTGAGTAAAATAGGATTTCATGGGAAAATTCCCTAATTCCTGTGAGTTTCAAATCAATAACAGCTTTGAATATTGACCTGGTCAATGATTACATTTAAATCAGTAATGTTCACTGATGAATCAAAACGTCATCTGTTTGCCTGTATTTCTATTTCCTAGTAAAACTCGATTGGTTTGCAGTGGTTACTTGTCTCTTTTCCTCTATCAGCGAATGTACACCGAAACTTTGTGAAATTCCACTGTTCCAAAGTGAGAGAGAAGAGATTTAATGGGAAAATCCCCTCATTACTGTGTCTTTGAAATCAGTAACAACTTCGAAGATTGACCTGGTCAATTCTACTATTTAAATCAGTGAATTGTCACTGATGAAAAAGAATATAAATGTCACTGTAATTACAATAAAATTCGATTGTTTCGTGTTAAGTTAATTTTACTATTCCACTATCAGTGTATATTTACTGAAATTTTGTGAGACTTAATTTTTATTAAAAGAACAAAAAGAAAAATTCATGCGGAAATTCCTTGATTCCAGTGTATTTGAAGTAAATGACAACTTTGAGGATAGGTATTTGGCCAATCTTACTGTTTATATCGGTAATATACATTTATGAAACAGAATTTATATTTCCTCGCACTCTTAATAAAAATAGATTGGTTTGTAGTAAATAAATACACAATTTTATCTATCAGTGTATATCCACTGATATAATGTAGAGTTTCACCGTTCCAGAGTAACTAGAAAATAATTTTACAGAAAAATGCCTTGCTTTCGGTATGTTTGAAATCAATGATAATTTGAAGGATTGACCTTGAAAATTATACCATTTGAATTAGCGAATATTCAATGATGCAGCAAAATATCAATTTCTCTCTATTATCAGTAAAATTCGATCGATATATAGTAGCCGAATTCCTGAATCCCACTCTCTCAACCTGAATCAGTGAGGATCCACTGATTTCCAGTGGCACTCAATGATAGCAAGAGTAAAAAATCTTTTCATCAACAATCAGTGGAATCTTACTGATTAAATCCGTAATATTGAAGCCAACACTTCAATCAGTGGGATCTCAATGTTCACTGGATTGAAACAGTGATTACGAAACCATTTTACGGAATTTGAAATCAGTTGTTTTGCGAGGTTCTGGAAAAATAAGTGTAATTATCATTGATTCCTATCAATATATAAATTTAGTGAAACTCCGCAATTTTAAACTTATAAAATGCGTTTTCCCCAGCAAATGCTCAAAAAACACTGAAAAATAAGTGATTTGAGAATTCACTACTTAGATCAATAATCATGTTACTGATTCGATCAGCCTGATTGTTGCATCTACTGATTAGGCCAGTAAAGTCGTAACTTTTCGCTGGTTTTCTGGCGTTGAGTACTAAATATCAGTATTAGTGCGATGCACTGAACAAATTAGCGAAATTTTCACTGATTCAGATTAATAGAGTGCACTATTGATAAATATTTACTGAAATTTAATGAAACTTCACAGTCTCAAACTTAGAAAACGCGCTTTCCTCTGAAAATGCTCAAAAAACACTAAAAAAATAAGTGATTTGAGAATTCCCTATTTGTATTAATAATCATGTTACTGATTTGATCAGCCGGATTGTTGCATCTACTGATTAAGCCAGTAAAGTCGTAGCTTTTCGTTGGTTTTCCTGCGTTGAGCACTAAAATCAGTATTAGTGCGATGCATTGAACAAATTAGTGAAATTTATTTGTTTATTTATTTAAATCAATTGCACGTGTTAGCGCCCTTAATTACATAAAAAAAAGTACAAAAACATGCCATCATCAGCGACCAGAAACTTGTATAAAAGAAAAGGTCAAAATAGTCGCAGCAATAAACGGTCGAATGCGCAAAAGATAAATTCTTACTAATTCAGATTTATAGAGTGCACTATACATAAATATTCACTGAAATTTTGTGAAACTTCTTCGTGTCAAACTTATATAACGCGTTTTTCCGGGGAAACGCTCGAAAAGCATTGAAAAATGAGTAATTTCAGAATTTATTATTTAAAACAATAAACATGTTACTGCTATCGATCAGCAGAATTGTTGCATCTACTGATTAAGCCAGTAAAGTCATAACTTTCCGCTGGTTTTCCAGCGTTGAGCACTAAAAAATCAGTAGTAGTGCGATGCACTGAACAAATAAGTGACATTCTCATTGATTCAGATTTAGAGAGTGCACTGTCAATAAATATTCACTGAAATTTAGTGAAACTTCGCCGTCTGAAACCTTGTAAAACGCGTTTTCCCGGGAAAATGCCCTTATCCCGGGGTAATTGCAATTAATCATCGCGTCGCAAGTTTGAGGTGGCTTGACCTGGTATCTTCCACCTGCCGGAGGGGCCCGTTCGCGAGATCCTGACGCGGGGGTCCCTCCAGGAACGTTGAAAGTTTCTCTCCCGCGAAAGAGAGAGGCTTGGCCTCTGGTCGCCTTAGGTGATGCGCCGGGCTAAAAGTGGCTAGAAGTGCCGAGGCACTTGGTATGGGATTCGATGAACTGTCGAGGAGGCCTTTTTTCCGTCCCAGGATTAGCGAGGGGGGGGGGGGGAGGGGAGGGATTGTTATCAGGTATTATGTCAGGATGTTAGTGGGGAAGGTGAGGGAGTCGTTTGCTGGGAACGTTGGGTTTTTGTTCATTTGCTTCTGATGGTTTCTCTGTGAATGAAAAAACACTGTGAAACATTACGAGGTTTGGATACAATAATGTCATGTTGCACATGATTCAATGTTATACAGTAATCTAAAAGATTTCTATATTGATTTCATTTTTATGATTAAACTTTAGAGGTTGTAAGAATTTTTTGAAATGTACAAGTTTTCAAATAGGACCAACAGGGGTGTTGACAGAATATATTTTTGGGAGGTGTTTTGAAAAAAAAAAAAGGAATTTCATTCAGGATTCAATGCCTTTTTATAATTGCTGATCTGGTAACAGTAGTACAATGTTTTACTTATAAGAATTTCTGGATTTTGAAGTTATACAAATTTTGGAGTCCAGACCCGAGTCGAAAAAACCATACTCGTTTAGTTCCTGTTTGATTGTCTCAGGAGGACAAAACGAGGATGAGGAGAAAATGGGAGATTTTAGGAGGAAGAATGGAGGAAAATTTACAAAAATCGTAATCATCAGTATTGGAAAATCCTCAAATCAATCGAGTGGCTATTAATGCAAACTTTTATAAGTTTGTAACTCAGCTTTCATTACAAGTTACGTAGAAACAAAAATCCAGAAAACAATTATAATTGATATTAAAAAGAAATAATACTTTAGAAGTCTGATAGACATATTAATCCGATTATCTGACAATTTTTGCACTCATTTGAAAATGGAGGTAATGTGAAGTTGTGGAAAATGCTTGTAACCTCCATTTTACTTGATTTTTTTTTAATATTGAAAAATAGGTGTAAATCAATTTTTTAGATCATATATAAAAGCTTAAATGAAATTTTGTACTCATCTTATTAAATTGATTTAGTAAATGTATAAGAAAGATATTGAAGAAAGAATAAGAATAAAAAAAGATAAATTATGATTTTTTAAGAATGAAAGAGGGTGGATGGAGACAAAATGAGGATTTTAAGAGGACAATTTTGTGAGAATTCGGAAGAAAATCCTTGAAAAGTATATTTTTGGTCATAAGTGCTCTTTTGAAGGATGAATGGAGAACTTTTTCTCTTTGAAAATCCTCAAAGTGTTTTTTTTCGTCATTTTCCAATCTTACTTCGTTCCTTTAAAATCCTTCAAAAGTGAGAACCAAAGAAGTATGGATTTTCCGACTGCTCAAATTTTTCATATAGGTATAAATAAAATATAACAGAATTCGATTTTAGTCTTTTTCAAGTCACTGAATTAATAATCATTTTTATTCCCTAATTTAAGTATTTTTCATATTTCTTCAGTATTTTCAGTAGTTTCAAATTTTTTCAAATATTTCTTTTGATATTTGAGAAAATAATATCTACGCAGGTTTTAACGATTTCGTAGATTTCTCGAATATTTGTTTATATATATGTTAATTATGAAATTTTAGAGCATTTTCTAATGTTTCTACAAATTGTTAGTATTTCTATGAATTGCTTTGTAAATTTTTTCAACTTCGATGTTGTAAGTAGTATGGGAATTTCCGAAAATTTCAAATGTTAAAGTTAACTGACAGAAAACAGTGTCTTCTATATAGATTTTGAGTACTTTTTGCTTTTGTTTTTATTTTATTAGTACTTTTTACGAGACGAAGAATTTTCTTTAATTTTTATGAATTTCTACATGCATTTTAAGAATCATATGCTACATGCCCTAGGATTCAGAGTTTTAGAAATTTTCGAGGAGCTTATATCTAAATAAGTTGTGAGTTGTGAGTATTAGATTTCTAGCATTCCTTACGTTTTTTCAGTAGTTATAAAACTTTCAAGGATTTTGTAATTTTTAGAAGTTTTATAGTACTTTCATGAATTGCTATTTATTATGCAGTAATTTCTATAATTTTGTGTTCTGGAATTCAATTTTTAATCCATTTTCAGTGCTTTTATAGATTTTTAGAAAAGTTACATCTGAATAGATCGATAGTATTTAATATATTTCTGGTATTTTTGTTTCTTTTTAGTATTCATAATATCCTGTAGCGTGTTCTAAAATATTTATGTATAGATTTTCAGTATTTCTATAGATTACTGTAGACGCTTCTCAGAATTCGATGCTCTAGAATTTAGAGTTTTGTAGATTATCAAGTATTTCTTAAGATTTTTCAAAAAACAGTACTATCTAAATTTCCACTACTTTTAGTATATTTTCAGTATTTGTATGATTCAAAAGATTTTCTCGTAATTCCATGGATGTATTTGTAGATCTCTAAAATTCAATGTTTCAGGATTAAGAGTTTTTTTAGATTTTTCATCATTTTCGTACATTCCTACTTCCCTTCATTGTTCGCGAAGTAAAAAAAAAATTCTTCAAACTTTTTTGTACGTTATCTTACCCTAAAAATGATGATCAGAATTCTGTTAAAGAAAAATTTCCCCTGAAACCTAGAAAATTGTTACATAAAAGTTAGCAAAATGAAGAATTCTGAATTTCGTTAAACTTCGAGAACTTACATGAAATCATTTGTAAAGTCCTCTATATTTAGTTCGTTATTTTCGACGATTTTCGCTTTTTTTATTATTGATTTTTATAACTTTTACTGTACAATAAATTTTTTACATAATTTAAATTATTTTTTTGCTTTCTTCATTATTTTTTGATTGATTTAATACCATTTTTTATGTTTACAAATGATGACAATTTATTTCACCCAAATTTCAGTAAGGGTTTGAAACCTCAAAATCTCTCTATACTTATCGCTGCTGAAAACTTTCAACTGCACTGTTAAAAACTTCCAGAAAAGTATTGGAAGTTTGTAACCCATACTCTGTATAGGGTTTTTCCTATAAATCGATCTGGAAAATTTTCCATACGTTCTAGGAATTCTTCCATAATTTATGGGAAAAATCCCATACAGAATATAGGTTGAAAACCGCGAATACTTTTATGGAAATTTTTCCATACACAAGTATGGAAAAATTGCGATTTTTTTTACAGTGTCGTTTCCCAATCAGAAAACCTATTGGATTTTCACGTGGAAGTCCAAATGGTTCGTCCTACTGGAAAATTTTTGAATAATGGGATTTCCAAATGGAAAAATAATTAGATTTTCTAATGGAAAACTAATTTGATTTTTCGACATGGGTTTCTTTTTTCAATTTTCAAGTCAGACTAACCAATTGGATTTCTCATTCGAGAACCCAACAGAAAAACCAATGGGAAAACCAATTGGAAATTTTCAGCAGGGGTGCCTTTGAGGATGCCTTTTTTCTCAATCATATACAAAATGATGCATTCATCTTCTGATATTCACACAATCGAGTGGAATTGACATTATTCATAGGTTACTCTCAGGTTTCTCAGTTACGGTTATGAAAAACTGAATACTGCGAAAATTGTAAAAATGCAGAATACCATTATGGTCTATAGAACCAGTGTTCCGATACTTCCTGAACGTCACATGCTGTGTGTCTACCTCGCGAACGGGGACCAATCGAGCCGAAGAAAGTGCAAGGGGAAGAGTGAGTTTAGATGTACCGAACATGTGTGTGCACGTGTTCGTACGACCATGCAAAAGATTGACTCTTTCCGATCGTGTCGTCGGGCGAACGCACAAGGGGTCGGCATACGATCTAAGTTATGTCAAAGACACGGCTCGTGAATCGACGGAAAAAAGTACCGGAGAAAGCGTGTACCAACTACCTGTTGACTTCGCTGCGGCAAAATATGTACACAATATTTTACGTGTGTGCGCGAAAATTCCGTCATTATTATCTCCTGAGTTCAGGGCTTTTTTTTTAATAGCGTTCGTAAGATTTCCCACGCTGCAAATGATGATGCAGAGAAAAGAAGATGAGGGTTTCGGTACACTGATTTTTTTGGATGACTTGGGGAGTTACTGTCGTGGAATTTCACATTTGAAAGAAGAAAGTTCGACAAGTATTAAGTTTTATTCTTGGAATTCTGGTTTTTTGATAATTTGGAACTTTAATTTTATTCCATTTCAACTTTCGTACATTTCATATAGCTCTGGCACATTTTTTCGAATATTTAGGGCAAAAAATAGTATAGGATGTTATTTTCTAGGCAAAAAAAGTTTAGTAAAATGTTCGCCCATGGAAACGTTTTTCTACCGACATTTTAAAGAAACTGCGACGAAAAGAAGTCGGAAAAAATTAAAGCTGAGTGTAATTTAGGAATCTAATAAAAATTCCATGAAGCTTTCTTGTTTCCATGATATATCGTAAAAATAAATGGGTCGCTGGTGTCGATTATTCTGTCATAACTGGCACCATTCCTGAAGCGTTCTCGATTACGAATCTCAATAATGCCTTTGAATTCAAAGGAAAATTATCATCTTTATTTCATTTTCTGGTTTTCGCAAAGATTTCAAAACATTTCGAAAATTTCTGATGGATTTTTAAAATTCCCTAATAAAATATGAGTACTTTTATGAATCTCTGGGATTATTTGTGATTATTTTGGTTTTTAACACTGTCAACAAAATTTTCTTCACTTATAGAATTTTGAATATTTTTGGGGATACTATTCAGTTTCGAAAAATCTTGATTCTGCTTAATTTGGCAAAATCAGAAAGCTTGTATTAGTTGCCTGAATAGTTGTTTTTAAGAATCTCGCTTTTTCCGAAAATTATTTCATATTTTCTGAATTGTTTCCATACTATCTTAAATTCTCAAAGAATTTTAGAAATTTATAAACTGCATCCAATTTTTCATATTCATAGAAAATTGTATGAATAAGAAATGGTATTGAGAAATGGAATGAAATTCTGTTACATAAAAATTTCTTTTAACGTGATGATATGGTCTTCAAAAATTTCTTCGAATCTAAAATAATCATTCTTGAAGCTTAGGATTTTTCAACAAAATTTTCAAGTTTATTTAAAACTATTGAACGTTATATTTTCAAGATTTTGAACAGTATTAGTAGTAAGCTCAAAACTTTGTCATAAAACTTACGAAACTTCCCAAAAACCATTCCAAAAATTTTTGAAGTCATTTGAAAGTCCAAAAAAATATTTGTAACATTTATACATAGATAACTGTAAAAATTCTTGTATTAATTGAAAAGCTCGGGAAGACAAAGTTATTTTTCCAAAAATTTTGAAATTTTTTAACTTGTGAAACAAATAACTTTTTCCTTAAAAACTTGGGAACCTCATCGATTTTACTATTTTCTATAAAAAACAGTTATTTTTTTTAAATTTCCAATCAAAGTACGAATTACAGTATGTGCGGTTATGAAATTTATATGATTACACCTTCACTCAAAAAGTTAAATAAAGAACTATTCAGAAATTATGATTATGATAACTAATTTTAATGAGAGATTTAAAAATCTATTAAAAAATAAAAATCTATTGAATCTTTAGTTCTAGAGTATCAAATTCTAGAAATCTACATAAGAATCCAGGAATAAAATACTAGATATCAGAGAATCCTACAAAATTAAATAATAATATCGTAATGAATATAACAGTCTTTAAAATATTATCATTCTACGTTCTTACACTTTTTTCAAAATTTTATAAAATCGCTAAAAATCTATCGAATTTTCAATACTAGCACTGAATTTTAGAAATTGATATGGAAAACTCTAAAAATGCAAGAATATTATTAAAATTCTACAGATAAATTATTAATGATTACATATACAAATCTATAAAGATTTCGTTTTCTAAATAATCTTTTGAAATACTTAAAATCTATGAAAACTTAGGATTCTACAGCATCGAAATCTAAGAACCCATAAAGCTATATATTTATAAAAAAAAAAAAATATTCTACAAAATGTTACAAATACTAAAAAAATACACGGAAAATATCAGCTAACTTTGAAAAACTATTAGTTTATTAAGATACAATTCTTACAGAAATGTATCACAAAATTAATAATCTGTAAAATGTTGAATCTTTCATGTAACAATCTATAATTCGCTCTTCAAATATTTAAATTTACCCTTTTTACATTAGTATTTGAATTTTTTTGGTAGCGTCCTAGGCTGCACGAAATCGCTTATATAATCTAAAAACCCTCAAAAACATTAACCCATGAAAAATATTCGCCATCATTTCTGCGTGTCAAGTATGTCAAAAAGTGACCTACTAAATCGCAAAATTATTAGGTCGATGTACGAGGGCGAAGATGAAAGAAATCGCTTATTTCTCTGACGATGGCCCAAGGCGATGTTGATGCTCATTCGACACAGATCACCTAAGCATCATTTACATACTTTTTCGTGCCGCGCATTGTGAAACCCGAGGATAGAACTGTAAATTTCGAGAGTCCCGATCCCGCTTCAAAAATGCCCATCGTGTAAAATTGCGGCGAGGCAAAAATCGAGGAAAGTGAAAGTTATGAAATCATATACATAAGTTCCTTCTGTTTGCCAAATAATCAATTGATAAAGTAATAAAAAGACGAAAAAATAAAAACAAAAAAAACCAAAAACTAAACATTTTGAAAGTTTTACAGCTACAGTTCAAAATTAAAGTCAAATTGTATAGTTGTCCAACTTCTTTTTCAGGTTTTTTTCGAGTTTTCTTTCTTTTCTTTTCTTTTTTTTTTTGGTTGTTTTTGATTTGTATGTTCTTTAAAATATTCCCGATTAAGGAAAAAACGTCTTAAAAGATTTGAGGTTTCTAAATTTACTAATATTTAATTTTGTTATAAACCTATTGGTTGGGAGTTAGGTTTTTTCTCTGATTGAAGATATGCCGGATTTTTTAAAGTAAAGTAATTAATCGCGGTCTGGCAAATGGTAAGTGATTAATGTTTTAATCGAGCTAGTACTTGAGAGGGAAGTTCTCTAGTCTGACCTAAAAGCGAGAAACGGCTGATTATTAGGCTTCCAGGGCAGCAGCGAAAAACGTTGAGGAATGCATGAGTGTCTGTCGGAGTGACATTCGTTGGGTTTAAGAAGGAGGAAAATTATGATGAAAAATTAGAAGCTTGAATAGTATGAAAATTCAATTAACATGATGATGAAACTTAGCTTTCAAAATTAATATTTTGCAGTTTTTTGATGAATTACTGTATGTGTTTTATTGAAGCACTGTGTGTATGTCCAACAGTTTTTTTATATGAAGATTTAGTGTAATTTATCTGTTTTACTGTAAAAATGATTTCTCTAGTTGGAGTTGAATTGAAGAATTTGATTACAGCCCAAACTCAGTAATTTTTGCCATAGGTAATATTTTCAAGGGTATCTGTAAAAGAACTCTAGTTCCAACTACGTTTTGTACAGTTTTATCAAAATTGATTCTTCTTCTACAGTTCAGACATGTAATTTACAGTGTAGTTCAAACCTTTAGTCACGATTACACTGTAGTTTCCCGATGTATATAGAAAATCAGTAAAAATCGAGATGAAGCAAGTATATTTACAGTTCGAAATCCTGTATTTTTATAGCCGCATGCACGGTTGATGAATTCATCTGCATGCTGTAAAAATTATTCCTCAATTTAGTATCGTATCGAACGGTTTCATGACAGACCAAACTTGAGTATTTTCGCCATGGTAAATGTTTTCTAGGGTAGCTGTAAAACTACTGTAGTTTTGATCATAGTTTGTATAGTTGCACTAAGATCGAACTCAGCTTTCACAGTTGAAGACTCGTATTTTGCAGTACAGATTACAGTTCAGATCTACTGTTGAAATTACGCTGTAGTTTTCTCTGAAATTCCTCTTCAGAAAAAATCAGTCAAAATCGAGATAAAGGTTATATTTCTACAGTTTGGATTACTCTTTTCCTACAGTCGCGTTTATAGTTGAAAAATTTGTCGACAATCGTAAAAATGATTTTCCCGTTTACAGTTAAAAATTTGTCGACTATCGTAAAAATGATTTCCGCGTTTGGAATCGAACCAACAAATTCCATGATAGCCCAAACTTAGGTATTTTTGCTGTGTTGAAAATTCTCAAGGATAGCTGTAAAAGTACTATGGTTCCGAACATAGTATGTACAGTTGCACTAAAATCAAACTAAACTTTCACAGTTCAGACTCGTATGTTACAGTACAGTTTAGACTCCCTTGTATTTTACTAACTTGTATTTTTGTAGCTTGGATTTCCGTATTTTTACAACTCTAATTGCTGTATTTTTACAGTTGCGTTCGAAGTTGATAAATTCATCTGCGTACTGTAAAAATTATTCCCGTATGTAGTATCGTATCGGAGAGTTTCATGACAGCCCAAATTTGGGTATTTTGGCCATGACAAAGATTTTCTAGCATAGCTGAAAAAGTACTATGATAGTTCTAGTTCCAATCATAGCCTGTACAGTTGCACTAGGACCAAACTTAACCTTCACAGTTCAGGCTCGTATGTTACAATGTTATTAGTCTGTAGTTTCTTGATGTGCCTGTCGAATCACTCATAATCGAGATGTAGCTTGTATTTTTTCAGCTTGAAATTCTGTATTTTTACAGCTCTAATTCCTGTATTTTTACAGTTGCGTTCGAAGTTGATAAATTCATCTGCGTACTGTAAAAATTATTCCCGTATGTAGTATCGTATCGGAGAGTTTCATGACAGCCCAAATTTGGGTATTTTGGCCATAATAAAGATTCTCTAGGATAGCTGTGAAAGTACTATAAACGTTCTAGTTCCAATCATAGCCTGTACAGTTGCACTAGGACCAAACTTAACCTTCACAGTTCAGGCTCGTATGTTGCAATGTTATTAGTCTGCAGTTTCTTGATGTGCCTGTCGAGTCACTCATACTCGATATGTAGCTTGTATTGTTGCACCTCGGAATTTTGTATTTTTACAGCTCTAATTCCTGTATTCTTACAGTTGCGTTCGAAGTTGATAAATTCATCTGCGCACTGTAAAAATTATTCCCGTATTTAGTATCGTATCGAAGCGTTTCATGACAGCCCAAACTTGGGTATTTTGGCCATAATAAAAATTCCCTTGGGTAGCTGTAAAACTACTGTAGTTCCAACCATTGTCTATAATGTTGCACTATGATCCAACTCTACTTTCACAGTGCAGGCTCCTATGTTACTGTACTCAGACCTACAGTTCTGATAACTTTGTAGTTTCCCCAGTGTATCTGTAAAATCAGTTGGAATTGTTCAAAATCCCTCATATTTACGGTTCGGAATCCTGTATTTTCACTGTCGCGTCCGCAGTTGGTTTCGCCAAGAGTAATTGAGCGAGTGACAATCGTCTGGTGTTGGTGGCTGGAAAGTCCCCTGCGGAAAATAGTCGGGAGATAAACGCGAGTGCATTACGTGGATGCAGAGAGAGAGTCGGGTATCGAGACACGGAGAGTCAGGTAGTGTGTCGAGTGAGGCCGGGTCGATCGTCCTCCTCCGAGAGCCGACCACTCGCTTTCCCTTTCACACGCAGCACTACTAATCGTCCATCGTTCCGTGATCTATCGGCGAGAAACAGAGACCGTGCTCTCGAGCCACGAGACGGAGACGCCGCGTACGGTGTCTCCGCGAGGGCGCAAAGGACCACGATAAGCCGCCGGAGCTAGCATGTGTGCGTCAAAGCGGTGGAGTTCGGAGCACGGTGCCCCGCAGTGCCCCGTGCTTCGGAGATTGTCATACGACGGGTTCACCTCGCATACAATGTTGCATTTGCGCGGCTCTCCTTGAAACGCTCGAGGGTGCGCGATCCCGACGGGTTCCTTGATTAATAGGAAGATTTTTTTTTTCATCTACGTGATCAGTGTAATGGAAAAACGACTTGGGAATTTTCATGATGTGGGATTCTGTCTTCCTTTACTTTGTTAGCGATTTTTCCTCATTCCATGAGAGACTTACCACACATTTTTCTTTTTTTTAGAATATTTGATACTTTTTTCTTATATTACAAGCAAAATTTGCATCGAGAGAATGGTTATACTCTGGATATTAATTATTTCTAGTATTGATAAGGGACTAGAGGAGTTTTTGAAATTTAGTTTTACAAAATTTATTAAATATGTCGTTGTAGCGGCAAATTTTGGATGACGTATTATTAAAATTTGCACGGAGTTGCGTTTCGCTAAATAACACAACAGTTTCTTTAGTTAGTTTTTTTTTATATTCTCTTCGATGATGATTTCACACTATGAGAAGTTATTTTGTTAGAACTACTAAAATTCATTCAAAATAGATAAAATCTAGTAGTCGCGGAATGGAAAAAGTAATAGTTTTATCAGAGACAATATTGTGTGTCTGACTAAATTTTCTTATTTATTTTCATTGTATCCATAAATTGTATTTATAAATTATTTTTTTAATTGTATTTATAAATTATGGTATTTATAAATTATTTCATCTTATTCAAAGTAATTTATTTTGTAAGAACCCGACTCAAAAAATCCATAATCTCTTAGTCCTCTTTCGATTCTCTCCGGAGGACAAAACGAGGTTGAACGAAGAAAAAGGAGGATTTTAGGAGGGAAAATGGAGAAATATATACTAAAATCATTATTGCCAGTCTTAGAAAATCCCCAAATTGACTTCGGTGAAACCAAAGAAAGTTCAAATGGGAAAAAGGAAAATTCGAGAACTTGGAGTTTTTCTCCCAAAGTTTTCATAAATTCTTCAATGAGAGTATTGGAGGTCGATGTGAGAAAATTGAAGATGATTTTTCTGAAATCTTTAAAAACTGCAGCAAGAGTTTCACGGAGAAAATGAAAAAATTTTATTTCAAAACCCATCATTATGATTGCAACCTGAGTATGTTATGTCTTTGACAGGTTTTTTATTTTTAAAAGTGATGTATTTTACGTTTATGTGCATTTTTCGTAAAATTACACTGTGATAAACAAAACACCGTTAGAAACAATGTATGTTTTTCATTGTCACTATTATTAACAATAATTTGAGTGGCTATTAATTAAAACATTGATAAATTTTTAACTCAGCTTTCGTTACAAATTACATGGAAAAAAAGGTAAGAATAAAAATAATTAATAATAAAAAGAAACCCTACTTCATAAGTTAGATAGACTTCTAATGACAAATAAATTTATAATTTTTGCACTCATTTAAAAATGTGAAACATCAAACATCGCTCCAACTGGTCATGATGTTTCATTATGTTTTTCCTGTTAAAACTTAGTAACTTTGAAAATCAGGATTTTTGCTTGTACCTACTTTTGGTAATTTTCATAGTAGGTAAAGTATTTATGGTAGGTTTCATGAAAAGTATTTAAAGATATGTACTATTTCACTTGTAATTCAATATTGCATGGTTTGTTATTGCTTGAATGTTTTTTTTTATAACTTTTGCCTTACCACCTACTAATGTTATTTATTCACCACGATGGTTGTTATTCTATTCATTTATGAATTTGACTAGATTTTGAAGTTATTATGTACACTAATATTGAGAAAATAACCCGTATACTAATATTCAGTCAAATGTATAAATTTCTTTTCCCCTAGACATTGTGAAGCTTAAACTAATATTACACTGAATTTCAGTATTTACTATAGTATATGAAAGCTATTTTCATATCACATAATATACCATAGTGAAAGGTCGTATAAAATAATTTTTTTAGACTTCAAACTCAAAAATAATAACTAAGTGTTTTTTTTTTAAACATGGTATATGAGATTTACAAGCATCTCCCAAGAATTATTTATCATTTTGAATACATAGAAATAACCATAATTTTTTGATAAGAATGAGCATTTTTAAAAATGAAATTCTAATTAGGCATATTTTAAATTCGCAGCGTATGAAAAATGCTAAATATTTACTTCTTCGAAAACACGGAAACTTTTTCATCAAATCATGTAAGTAGGTGATAAAAGACGTTTTTGGAGGGAAATTTTTATTATATGATTTTTCATTATGCTCCACAAAATATTTTACAAATATTTTAGATCTGAAATTTTGAGATCATAAAACTTCTTTCATTTTCATTCGGTGTTCTGTTTTGATTCTAAAAAAAAATTAATCAGAAAATTATCACGATAATACATTGAGGTTACTAAATTTAAGAAAGTTTTTAAATAACAAAATTGAAAATAAGAATAAATATTACTATTGAAGTTTTGATGATATTAAATTGTGTTGAATAATTTTAGTGAGCCATTGAAAGTGAAATATACGTGTACAAGTTCTTTTTGGGTTTACGAAAAGAACTGAAAGTCTACGTCTGATCGAAACGGATTTTTCTACTTGCATTTGAGTCGACGTAATGCAGTGACGTTCGGAATTTTTAAACTGGTAAATAAATATCTTATACCTCTGCAGGTTTTTTTAAGTTTCGAAGAAAATTAACTCAATAAGTTAAAAGATATTCCTCTATTTTCCAGTTTAAAATTCAAGAATGTCTTGAATTTTTAGAATGTTTGAAACATTTCAAACCACAAACATTAAAATATTCTTGAATATTACAAAACTTCGAAATTTCTGGAATTCTCATAGTTATACATCTGCAATTTGAGAATACCCTTCAAAACCCTAAATCCTTTATTCATCAGCAATAAATTTAACTTTAAACTCGTGACGACAATCAGAAACTCCCAAAATCATGTAATTTAGAAATGTCTAATCCCTGAAATATAATCATTCAATTTTATTTTCGTCTTTGAAAAGTATTGATATACACATGAGAAAAAAAGAAAGGAAGAAAAATTCAAAAACAAGTAAATGCAAACAGTTCACTTAAAAAATAATAGTTTTCCTACTAATCAACAAAAATACAAAAAAGAAAAATTCTTTCAAACTGTCAAGTCTTGAAAAATACCTGGACAAAAAAATTACGCTAAAATACCTGCTTTTCAAAATCCATCTCCAAAATTTACGAATTCACTGAATTTTCAACATCCCTTTCACCTAAATCCACAAATCGAAAAATTCCCAGAAAAATGTTACATTATTCATAAAAAAACTCTTGAATCCAGTATTCTCAAGATTAGTAAATCGCCACGTATAGCTAGGATATAATTAGATCGAAGGAAAATTAAATTCCCCGCTTTTTCCTAGAGCGTGGGACGTATCGATTTCAAGCTCAATCAAAGTTTCATTCATTTATGTATCGCCCTCGCTATTTACTATGATATGCTACTACGATACCATTGCGACCTTACTCAACCCAGCGCGTTACTTCCGAGTCAGTGATTCGCGTATAACGGTGGCTGATCAAAGAGATCAGTTCATACGTTGTTCCGCCTCTGCAGAGCGCTTGATGCTTTTTGCAAATTCTTTTGCAACGCACGAAATGGCGATGTCTTTTTTTAATTTTTTAAAAATGGAAAACTTTTTTAGTTCCCCTCAGAGTGTCACTCGTCGTGGGTGTTTTGAAGCACGTGCGCGACTTTATCAATTTGTAAGTGGGCGTCGAACTAGATGAACTAACTCTTTCATGGGTAGGGGACGATTAACAAACAGTGTCTCCTTAATTCTAGAATTTTTCGTTACCTTGATTACGAATTTCTTTTGGGTGAATGGACAAAGGTGAAGTGAATGAAATGAACTGAGGTTTTTTTAAGAACTATCGTAGGGGATTTGATTGAAAAAAATTATAAAAATCTGAAAAAGATTCGAAATTTGCAATATTTTGAATTGTAATAATAACGTTAATTTTGCAACTTTTGATTAGAATTTCAAATCACTTGAAAATTTAAAATTTTTACCTAAACTTGGAATATATGGTTCTGACTTTTGCGGATTACACGAGAAATTCTGAAACCATTATCAATATTTTTATGTGATAAATCACAAAAAGTCCGAACTATTTTTAGTAATTTTGTACTTTCAAATGTAAACTTATAGGATTTGCCATGTAAATTTTATTGACATAATAGAAACGTAAAACGTTATACACTCATTTAAAACTTGAGAATTATTTTGAATTTTTCAACCGCAATTTTCAGAAATTACACTACGATCTTCGAAAAAAAAACAAAATTGACAGCAAGATTATTAGAGACTCGTGGTAGTTTTGAATCCAAATTTTGGTGATCCGATTGAAAATACAAGAAACCGAACAAAAAATGAAAACATTATTATGGAAAGTACAAATTTATAGTGATATTGAACTTAATGCTCATCGTGAATGTAAAGTAATTGAATTCTGAACTATATAGATGTAGCGACATTTCAAAAAGTTCAGGAAATTTGAATAATATCATAAATTTTCACTTCTGAACTCTAATTTCAAGGAATTTCAATTTCATAATTTTATAACTTTCAACAAAAATTTGTCAGTCAATTCTGAATTCGGGAAATAAAACACACAATTTGAAAATAACCAATAAAAATGTAGAATCTATTAAAAATATCTAAAATTTTTACTTTTTAACTTGAAATTTTAGTATGCAAAAAATAAAATACGATCAAAAAAATTCAATACTTACAGTAGTTTTATAATAGTGAGCCAAAACTTTCAGTTATTTGATTGCGTACACTCTGCATTTAAGTAAAAAATTAAAAATTTGTAGAATTTCGTACTTGCGGTACTTACTTATTAGTAAAATTCGATTCTGAGTCTCGAAAAGGAAACAAAGAATTTTCAGATAATTAGCAAAGTAAAAAAAATTGAAGCAAGTTTGACTTTTTCACCAGAAATTTGAGTAATTAAATACTATTTGAAAAATAAGAAAAACAATTACAAAATCATTAACAAAATTCAAAATTTGTATACCTTTTGGACTTTTAGATCAAAACTTTTATAACTTTTTGAATTAAAATTTAAAAAATATGTATAACAAAGTTTTCGATGCAATAGTTTATGAAACAAATGATAATTGATGTCTAAGTAGCAACATATGTAAAAAACTTCAATCGAATTAAAAAAAGAAAACTGTAAAACCAATAATAAAATCAGCAATTTCAAAATTTAAACCATCACCAACTATTATTTTTCAAACTTGGAAATCAGTTTTTCAAGGAGTTTCAGGTGTTTAAAAATAATAAAAATTGTTTTTTACGTACAGTAAAAATCTTTATATACATCATGTATTTTTTATAATATTGTAAGATACGAAAAATTGCTAAAAGTATTAATTTTTCCTTTAAAGACGGCGTTACGTTACATCTTGGGGGGGGGGGGGGAAGGGATAGAAAATATGCTGAATTAAAGATTTTTTTTTAATTCGAGAAATTGTTGTTTTTAAAGTTTTTGACGATCATTCAGAATCTTAAAAATTTCAAGTGAAATCTTTACATATGGAATATGAAAGTTCTGAAATCGAAATTTGCAAAATTCTGAGAGACTCATCATTTAAAAATTAGAGCAAAACTAAAATCTCCGAAATTCTCGTTTTCTCTTGCTAAAATCGTTCATACATCACATTCATTAAACATAAATATCCATGACATTGTTTTTGCCTATAGACATAACTTGATACAATGAGACATTGTTTCCTATCGTATCGATTAATTGTACTATAATTGAAACAGATGTTCTAGCGATCAATAGCTAAATTTTTAATAAACAAACTTTGTATAAGGACGTTTTTTGAACGTACTAACAAACTTTTTCATGAACGAATATTCTATAAACACGAACAACAGTTCTTCGTATCGACTTTGGATGATAAAAATTTCTAGCTTGAGAAAAAATATCTTCAATATTCCATCGTCTCGCTTTTTTACCTGGAATTTTTTTAACTCACAGAAAAACTTGGAGAATAATTATTCATCGAAAATCTTATTTCGACCCACAAAAAGTTTGATGGAACAGAAACTGGAGCAATCAATGAAGAAATGAGAGTTACAAAAGCGAAACCATTGCGAAAACAAAGAACATTAAGAATGAATTGATCTTTTTATAAAGAATCAGGGCAGACTGTTCGCGAAAATCTTCCATGATAATTTTATACTTCTTGAATGAACTTTAATTGTGAGGCTGTGTCATCATTCGTGTTACCAAGGGTGCGAATATCTATAAATAAATATTGAAAATTTTCACCAAGTGCTGGAAGGTTATGAAAGACTCAAGAATTGGAACAATCAATGGAAAAAGCGTCGAGGGACATGATGAACTAACTTTTTTAATGGAGTAGTATAGTTAAAGAAAAATTAAACGTTCAAATTATTATTGAAGTAATTTAATATCACAAATTATCAAGTCTGATTTTAAGTGCAATCAACTGAAAATTTTCGGTACATTGCATCGTGGCAATTAGAGTAATTAAAAAATAAAAAAAGGACTTAATCTGTAAATAAAATTAACACAAAGTGTAAAAAAAAAATCATGAATATATGAAATAAGAAATATATGGAAAAATTTTTGGTGAAGTTTGGTACGTGAAGTCTACCACCACGTGCCGAGAACAACTTCTTTAGTGAGTTTTATAAAAAGTGGTAAAGGACTATTTTGACTTGAAATTGAACAAGTAATTATGTATTTTTTTCAGCACAGGAAAATGCATACAGTCTGTAAAAGACTATATTAATCACACAAAAAAATTATAAAAGATGTAATTGAATATGAAAAAATTTATGTATAAAGTAAAATTAAATGAAGGTGATGGTATGAAACTGAAAAATAAGGTATTCTTAAAGTTAACAAAGGTATTTTTTATTTATTCTTACGTTCTTAAAAATAATTTTTCCCAATCAATATCACTTTCCTAATAAGAATTTCAGTTATCAAAAGCATTATTTTGAAGATTGGTTGTTTTCAAATTTTCATTCAACTGTTAAAATTTTGAGGTTGAAGTTATTGAATCGTACTAATTCCATTGTGTTTTTTTAAAAAAAAACACACTTACTCCTGAATGGTATGGTATATTGGTATATTTGTATTCTCGTTGTAATATTCACAAAAAAAATTGATTTTTCCAAATTTCTGAAGTGGATATAACCCTCAAAACCCTTCTCTGTATTCACCTACGTTCCAAGTGGTTCTTCGAGTCGAAAAATCCATACTCCTTTTGTCCTCACTTTTGGAGGATTTTAAAAGAACATGATAAATGTGGAAAATGACGAAAAGAAAACGATTTGAGGATTTTCGAAGGGAAAAAGTTTTCTGTTTATTCTTTATAAGAGCACTATGACCCAAAATCCACTTTTCGAGAATTTTCTCCCAAAATCCTCACTAAATCGTTCTCCTAAAATCTTTCTTTGTGCTCCTCTCATTCTCCTTTAGTACTTTCAAATTCTCATCGTTCTACTCAAATTCTCATCTTCTCTCCAATCAACCCCCATTTACACTTTTGAAATCTTTTTTTTGTCTTCATTCACCCTTCTTCATTTTCCCAAAATCCTCATTTCTCTTCTATAATCTTTATTCTTTCTCCAATATCTTTCTTATACTTTCAGTGAAAAAATTAAATAAGAAGATAAGTACGAAATTCCATTGAAACCTCCAGATACGGTTTGAAAAATTACATCACACCTATTTTTTAATATCACTCAAAAATAAAGTTGAAAGTAGGTTACAGCATTTTCCACAACTTCACTTGACTTCAATTTTTAAATGATTGCAAAAAATATCAGTTAATTTGTCCTAAGATGTCTATCTAACTGATGAAGTAGTATTTCTTCTTAATATAAACTAATTTGTTTCCTGGGTTACTCTTTCTACGTAACTTATAACGAAAACTTTGTAAAAAAAATATATCAAAGTTATAGTTCATAGCCACCCAAATTACTATTATGTAATATTATTTAAAATGAAAAACATATGTTGTGTCTAAGGATTTTCGCTTGCAAAAGTGTGATTTCACAAAAAAAACATGATAATGTCAAATGGATAATTTGCTATTATGAAAAAAACCTTTCAAGGACGTAACATACTAAAGTTTCAATCATAATGATGGGTTTGATATAACATTTTTAATTTTCTCCCTGAACATCCAATATTTTCGTTGGAGAGTTGTTGAGACTTTAGAAGAATCATCTTCAATTTTCTCACCTCAACTTCCAATTTTCTCACTGGAGGAATTTTAACCCATCAGCACCTAAACGGACGTTTTTTTGACCAACTTTTGAGCCATGAAAAAAACCATGTAAAAAATTTAGAAAAAATCCAGCCAAGGTTAATCTCAGGCAAAATTTTATCTGCTTTCGGAATCGGGCTTTACTTTTTTGATACTATGTGAGCCTCCATTGTTATAAACAATGTAACGATAAAAAAGTGAAATTTTCGAGTTAGATCACTTTTGAAACCAACGAAACACATGAAAATCGAATCCTGAGAATCGCGGAAACCGAATTTTTCGCGTCCATGGACATTACACTTGAAGACTCATATGCTGTTTGTTAACACTCTGTAAATGGCGCTGTCTGAAAAAATTTATTGCGATTTTCAATTTATCCGATTTTGACATTTTACCATAATGTTGTGAAAAGTTCATAATGTAACTTTAAATGTGTTTTCATGTATTTACGAGATCACTGAACACAAATGTGACATTATTACTAAGAAATTTATTTGGTTTACATGATTTTTTGCAAAATGAACGCAGATTTGTCAACTACGGAAAAAAATACGTTGGATAAATGTTTTATCCATTTTTTCATACTGACACTACAACAATGTAAGATATTTATAAACAAAAGCCCTTTGCTGAGCGCGAAACATAAGAATTTCGTCTTTTATGGCAGAGTTTCATATCGTTTCATTTGTTTTTTCGGTTGGTGATCATGAACATAACGTTGTTTTTGGAAAATTTAATTGTTTGAACAATTTATTTAAACAAACTATGTCCGAATTTCATTATTTTTTTAAGAAAAGAAGATTTGTGATTTACGGAAAAATACGCAAGAGGAAATTTTTGTTGATTTTTTCATTACAACACAACAGCGACATAAAATATTTTTAATCAAAATGTCTTCTCTAAGAGTGAAACATAAGTGTTTCATCTTTTACAGCAAATTTAGATATGGTTTCCTGAGTTTTTTCGGTTTCTGATGAGAAATATAACATTGTTTTTGCAAAATTGATTGGTAAAACAATTCTTGTAGATAATATAATATTCGAAATTGACTGTTTTTTTTAAAGAAAAGTTGTCTTTGTGATTAGCGGCGAAACAATGTCGAGATATACATGTAAGTGGTATACCTAATATACATCTTTGACTTCTGGACGTTGCGTTTTTTTCATGGCTCAAAAGTTGGTCAAAAAACGTCCGTTTGGGTGCTAATGGGTTAAGGATTTTTGGAGTGAAATTACAAGTCCTTGAACTCTCATTTTTCCTTTTTGAACTTCATTTTGTCTCACCGAAGTCAATTTGAGGATTTTCCAGGACTGACGATTCCAATTTCCGTAGATTTTCCTCCTTAAATCCTCTATTTTCTTCATTCATTCTCGTTCGTGTCCTCCAGATGGAGAATCAAACAAAGACTAAAAGAGTATTTATTTTCTACCCCAGCTGAAAAAATCCAATTGGTCCGACCATTTGGAATTACCAATTGGCTCGACGATGATCCAACCAATTGGCAAACTTAATGTTCTGTCCGATTGGCAATCATAATCGTCGGGCCAATTGGCAATTCCAAATGGTCAGACCAATTGGCAAAATGCCAATTTGCCAATTCGTTTTGCCATTAAATGTGCATTCTGATTATTATAGATTATATACGCAATTATATATTTAATTTTTTTACCATCGGTGGAATTGGGAAAATTCCGCCCAATTTTTAAATATGTCGCCCTCAAATTTGAATATTCTGCGCCATACCAGTAGTTACTGCGAGATCCACGAGATGGAAGTCAATTTTTTTTTCTCATTTGACAAGTTTAGCACTGATACATTAAGTATATTGCAGAATTGTTATATTTATTGTCCGCTCCTTACTTTTCATTCTGACCAAATTTTTCTTCACAACGATCACTTATGGAGCCAATTTTCAATAGAAACAACAATTTTATCTAGCTTTCGGGCATATATTCTGCCCACATCAGGAACTACAAAATTATTTATTACAATTGTTACAATTATTTTTAGTGACACTTTAAGATTTATATTGTTACTTACATTCTTAAAAACATCGTCGAACTAACAATCAATCAAAAGCTTAGATGGTCCCATTATTTCGCCTTTATCAGGAACTACAAGTATATTTATTGCAATTATTATAATCACTTCTTTAGAGAATTTTAAGATTTCTATTATTACACATATTGTTATTATTGAAAACATCGTCGAACTACAATCGGTCTAAAAAATTTTTCTTCTAAAATTAGTCAACATTTTCGATCTTTTAATTCATGGAACCATCCTCGTCATACAACACACAACTGAGCAATGACAAACTTCTTGAATTTCTTTAGATTTTTGAAGAGAACGAACTGGTAATCAAACCACGTCATCTATATATTTATCGTAAACTGAACTCAATAACATTGTATCCTCTTGCTTATTCAATGTATTCTTCGTTCCCTTATTAAAAATCATTTCTGAGACCATTCTTTATTAATTTCTTATTTCTTTATTCTTTATTAATAAAACCACTAGATAAAATTGCTTAAATAAAATAAAACTGCTAAATAATAAACAAAATAACAAACTGATAAAACTGCTAAATAAAATTGTTGTTTTTATTGAAAATTGGCTCCATAAGTGATCGTTGTGAGAAACAATTTGGTCAATAATGCAGAATTATTCGTATCGGTCAGAACGCGATATCGTTTCACAATTTTTTTATGAAATTGGGCGGAATTTTCCCAATTCCACCGATGGTGAAAAAATTGAATATATAATTGCGTAAACAATCTATAATAATCAGAAATCACTTGTAATGGCAAAACGAATTGGCAAATTGGCATTTTGTCAATTGGTCGTACCATCGTCGGGCCAATCGGCAATTCCAAATGGTCGGACCACTTGGATTTGTTCAGCTGGAACGCCACTCTAACCTTAAAACTGACGCTTGGAAATGACTTTTCCGCTATCGTGGCATAAAACCTCACTTATACAAGTAAAGTCGTGCTCTTTGACGAAACGAGGAACAGACCTCGGCTTCGCCTCACTCCTTCATTTCCCAATTTCGCCAAATTCGCACATCCGCACCTGTTACGTAATGTACCATAAACTCAAGCCGATCTGCAAATCCACAATACTCAATATTCCCTGTACGAAATCCCCACAGAACCCCCACAAACTTCTCAACCCATCCCCCTCAATTTCCAGAATCACAAAAACGAACCCCAAGAAAAGCTCAAAGCCCGCCATCCAAGAGGCAGCCGGCGCGCGTACGTCCCCCGGCGTCGTCTTCAGCTGCCTCCCAGACCCTCGCTGTCGTCATGCAAAACCCGCCGAGGGTGAGAAACCAGGCGAGGGGATGAAGGGGGTGAAACCCAGGGCGAGGATGACGTTTATTCGCCCGTGACGTCATCCCCGTCGGCATCCAATGGAGACGAGCAACGAGGCTTTGCCCATCGATCCGCCGCATGCGTGTCGTTCTATGACGTCCGACCCAGTGACGTCACTGGAGCGCCGTTCGCCGCTTTTACACACAGTACGGTTTTTCATATAGTAGCGCGCGAACGCTATCCGGACTCAGTTACTTCGTGGCCGGCATCTGGTGAGAGCTCCCGCGTGTCCCGGCACCGCTCGAAAGTGACCCCGGCCAAGTGTTGACCGATGGAATAACGCGCGATTTAAGAGGAAAGACCCGGAAAATACTCAAGAGGAAAACCCGTTGCATGCGTATCCCACGTGCAGAAGTCTTGGGGTACCTCGGCGGAGCGTTCTCGTCCGAGCAGAATGCCTTCGACCTGAAGGAGCCTGCTCTCGCGACGACGGTCTACGTGGACTCCTACCAGGGTAAGCTTTGGTGTGACACTCACCCGGAATGCACCTTCCCTCTTTCGCTGTCGCTCCCTCGTTGGGACCACGTGCCGAGCTTTAAGGGATAGACCCTTAGACCTGGATCAGTGACGCCCCGAACCGAGTTTGGAGAACTTTCGCGTTGTCAGGGGGAGTTCGGGGGACTGCTTTGAACTGGTGCGATGAGGGTTGGGGAGGATCCGGGGATGATAGGTCGGGGGATTCGAGGATGAAAGAGGATTTCAGAGGGTGACGAAGCACGTGGCTGCGATGCGTACCGTCGAGGACGCCGTCACGGAACCCACGGGCGCCTCCTCGGGGAACCACCTTGAAAGGGGGGTCAATCCAGCGAGCGCCCCGGAAACGACGTATCACCACCCGGGCATCACCGCAGACTCCAACAACAACCATGACCACCATCGCAACTTGGAGTCCGGCGAGCATTTCGTCCCCCGTAACCATGACCACTGGAACAAATGTAAGTTGAGGTGGTTGTGGGCATGGTCGCGGTCATACGCTTTATTGTTGTACGTTGGGGGTACCCGGGATGAAAAATCAGAGTTTCGTTTCAGTCTCCAAGAGTATCTTGAGTCTCAGAATCAGTATCATCGAGTCTCCGAGAGTAAACACATTTTTTTTACGAATCTCCAAAAGTCTCCTACAGTCACCTTTGATCTCTGATTTGAATACTCTATTTCTTGAAAGCAACAACAAGAGTTTCGGTTCAGTCTCAAGAGTATCTTGAGTATTCCATTTTGCCAAACGGTATATTCCTAATGACCAATTTGGAGACTCAAAATACTCTTGAGACTAAAGGGTACTCTGATTTTTTAGCCCGGGTAGGATTTCTTTAAGACTGCGAGAGGTGGAATGCGGTTTTTCACGTAGAAAGGGTTTTTTGAAGTATATTGACAAAAAGTTTGTTTCCTAAAGAATTTATTTGCAAACCTTTTTGACTGACGTGAAGTTTTTATGAAACTTTTTGACCTAAGAAAAATTTTTGGAGAGAAGAATTCCGATGGTACATCTTTATTGTCTACACTGAGAAAAAGGTTTATTTAATGTTAATAATGACATTCTCCAGAAATTCATTAACCTTTGAGAAATTTTATTTTCATTCAATGTTCTAGTGGGTCGTCCAAATATAACTATGTTTTGGTGCGATTGTTCATGAATTTTTTTGGCTTGAATACGGATTAATTGATAGTTAACAAGCCTTATTTGCGAACAAAAAAATTTCTTAACAGTTGACGAATAATCCATTTGAAGCAACACACTAGCTCAAACGAATTGCTAGTTTGACTGTAAACAATCTTTATTTGCTCGAATAAACCTTTCTCTAAGGGTCAAAGTCTTTCGCATATTCTAATTCTTTAATTTCCAACACGAGTATTCTATCTTTTTTATTGAATTACTTTGAATCGCAAATTTGAGGGTTGCATATTTTCGATACTAAATAATTGAAATTTTTTCATTTGAGAGAAGTATCTTTGTCAGGATGCAATTCTTCATTATTGCCTTGAAATTGGAAAGTTTTAGTTTTTTTTATAGTAATCAAAGAATTTACATCGAATAACCAGAATTTTGAAATTCTAGTGATTTTGAAATCTCTATGAAATATGTTCTACTTTAGACATCAATTTAGTGCAACTTTTTCATATTGAAATTCAAAACTCGAAAATTCATAAGTTAAAAAGTTGAAATTTATCAGTCTTTTAGATTTCTCGGTAAAATATTTCAATTTCTGTCTGAAAATAAATATTTAATATTCACATTTAAATATTCATTAAATTAGTTTACTTCACTTTTCTTTCATTTTTTAAATTAGCAGTAACATATTGAACTTTTAAAGTCAGTAATATTGAGTATTTTGTATTTTTTATGTTCGCATTCTTTTCCTTCCTTATTTCTGAATCTTCACTTTTTTTCTTACAAAAATTTGCTCTAACGTGTCTGAAATTTTAGTTATAAGTTCCCCATTTTCAGAAATCACTTCAAATAGTTCAAATTTCAAAGTCAAAAACATTGCATTGTTCGAGTTTGAATAAACATTTTTTCTTTTTTTTCTGTATGAAAATTCTTCCCTGTTTCTAATTACTGAAAACTATTATCTGGAAAACCTACTCTTCAAAATGGAAAATATGATTTCTTATGTTTAAGTATATTATGTAATACAATATATATATTTAGAATTGATTGCCCATATTTATAACAAAATGTATGATTTAATAGATTATCATTATTATACTTTTCAATTTCAATTGCAAAAATGAATTTTACTTCATTATATAACTGAATTAAAAGTATTTCGGTAGATTAAATACAGAAGATATAATGATACAAATAAATAGAAATAAATTAGAGTGGAAAATTTGTTAAATAGTATGGATAATTAAGAGAAATGCAAAATGTTGTTTTTCTGATGTTGACGTGTTATCAATTCATTCTTTCTGCATCACACAATGAAAATTTGACATCAATGTTGATTGTTCCACTAAAAATTTTGGCCCTCAAAATAAATAATTTGGAAACTATATTGTACTTGAATTTTTTACTTAACTTTGATAAGTTGGATGTTAAAACTATTAAATAGAGATTTAATTATGCCCTAAAATGTATTACCTTTTGTTATACTGTATTCAATATTATTTTTTAATAGTTGTTTTAGGTTCGCGTTTCATTAAATCTACTTAAAACGACTTTCAAAATAAAACGTATATATTTGGTTGTCAAGTTTTTTCTCACTTATTTGAATTTTCGTTGTCATATTAGCTGAAAAAAATTGATTTCCTCATAATTTTGGAAAGGATTTAAACCGTTAAAAGTTCTTTTTGTACTCATTTTGATCTCAACATGATAAAATTTCAAAGTTGATAAATCGATGTGCAAACATGTTTAGATGTATAGTTTCTGCATGTAGAAAATATTTTCAAATTCAGCAACAAAAAATAATCAAAAGTTACTGATAGGAATCAATGGAAACGTAATTTGTAAAAAAATGCAATTTCGTAACACGTACAATAATAATGTGTATAATTGCCATCATGCATGGTTGTGGGTCACGGTGATGGTTTTGGTGTAACCCTGGCTTGGTTTTGGGTACCTTAGAAAAATATAACCGTTTTTTCCAGATTTTTGAGTTCCATAGATTTGGTCTCATTTGGTGGTCATTTTGATGTGAAAAACGCGAAAAGAGATGAGATTCGAAATTAAATGTTACGGTATAGAAATTCTAGAAATTCTAGAAATATGACGAAGGAATTCACTAGGCAATAATTTAAAAAAAGTAAATATTTTTATACATTACTACAAATATTTTCAGACATTACAATGTTTGGAACGAAATATAAAAATAATAACAGATTATTCATGGATAATTAGTTCAAGCTTTTCCACAAAACTAAATATGCAAACCCTGAAAGGCACTCTTTCACAATCAGGTTTTGTAATAAAGTATAGAATAGGAAAACTTGTAATTGAAAGTTGCATGAAAAAGTTTGAATCTAATGAAACTTTCCAAGTTTAACAACTACTGAAGAAAAACTCGAAGTTTTCAAACTTTGAAACATAAAAATGATTAGATAAACTGTGTAAAGAATAGTGCCATCTACAATCTTTTTTCTAGCAATCAAAACTCGAAGGAAATTGAGAGTGCTGAATTCGGAATTCACATCTACATATATAATATTTCGGAGTTACCTTCTGGACCCTGAAATCAAAGATTCTGAATTTTAGCAAAAGAAATTTTAAAATTAATATTTCAACCTCAAAGTTATGAATACATATTCTGATCTTCGATTGAATTCAGGACTGTTATTTCAATCAGGAAATTTTACAATACGATTTAACTTTTTGAAAATCTGCATGCGACGATAAAATCAGGAATACGAAGATCTTGATAAAAGAAAGCACTTGACTGACTAATTCAACGTAGAAAAAGGGGAAAAGCGAGATTCTCAGCGAGGAAAAAAATGCGAGTAGTTCAAGATGCGTACGGTCAGACTTAATCTGGCAGGGGGCCGATTCTGTTTGACCAAGAACATAATATGGCGAGTATGCGGCAGTGATCGGGCCTGCCTATTTCTTCCCGAACGACGTATCCCGAATATCCCGCGAACGTGCTCGGGCGCTTATTTCCTACCGTTGGACCTGTTCCATCGCGTTCTCGTTGACGCTGCCTGTCTTCGTAATACTTTTTTCTAACAAGATACATTCACGTTTATTTTATTTTTTCTCAATGTATTTTTACGTGAAGAAGGGTATGCACGAGAGGCTTCGACTTCAAAGCTCGATGTTATTGCATACATCATGAGAATTAATGATTCTGATCGTCGTCATTTTAATAAAATCAAGGGCTTAGACAGAAAAAATGTTCAGGGGAAGGGGATTTCTACAGAAGGAAGATTTTCTGAAATTTAGAATTTTTGAGTTATTCAAGTTTTGAAGCCCAGGGTTGCACATTTTACATAAAATTTGGTATTATGGAATACGTTTTTCGTGGTTCTCTAGCCATCGAGGTTTAGGTTTCTACTTTAAAATACTTTTAGTGTTTTTGGTATTTCTTCCGTATTTATATAGTTTCAAGGTTTTTATGATATTATTATGGATACATGTGCAATGTACAAATTTCGAGAATTTGATGCTCTGAGAATCAAAGTTCTAAAAATTTTATCACTAGCAAACTTGGGATTCATAAGTTTTCGTTGGAACTTTTGGAAAATTTTATAAGTTCCTAAAATTTTATAAGGTAGACTTCTATGTTTTTTGGCCTGACTTATAAGTTTTTTACCTTTTAAAACAAAAAAATTATAAGTCTTGCTTAAAAAATTTTGGAAACTTATAGAATTTTATACGGCCAACTCATAAGTTTTAAAAATTTTTATAAGTTTTTTCATAAAATTATACGGAAATTTGAAAACTTATACGTTTTAACGAAAACAAGTTTACTAGGGGTAAATTTTTCAGTGAATAATATTAGCCCAATTTTTAAGTATTATATGAATTTTTAGAATTTTTGTACAGTACGTTAATCATGAAATTTTTCAGTTACTATTCTCTCAAATTTGTATATATTCCTAATATTGTAATGCATCGATTTATAAATTTCTAGAATTTAATGATATACTATGAGCAACTTAAATAGTTACGAAAATTTTAATATGATTTTTCAGAAACAGTTTTTTTATACAGATTTCCGGTACTTTTTTCGTATTTTTTGGAGCATATTAACAATTTGGAAAATTTTCTGATATTTTTATAAATTTTCATCTATATATCCTAGATTTTTAGAATTAAATGATTTTGGTTTGGAAGTTTTACTGATTTCTGAGAAAATTATATCTATTATACATAGTTTTTGAAAAGAAATAGAATGACAGTAGTTTTCGCATCTGATTAGTACGTGTTCATGCAATTTTGAAAGGTTTTTTATCAATTTCATAAATTTCTCAAATTTTGGAAGATTGGTTCATAGATTTATAAAATTAATACTCTGGAATCCTAATTTCGATAGTTTTGCAATATTTTTCTGGGAAAATCACGTATGCAAAGATTTTTAGTATTTTTTACGTTTCTTGTACTTTTGAATTTTCTCAGTATGTATAAGATTTTGTAGTATTATCTAGAACATTTACAAATACTCAATATTTATATCAATCACCAAATTTTCTCAGATGTCGATGCTCTTGAATTTGAAATTCTACAGATCTTGAGTATTTGTTAAGATTTTGCTGATAGCGATACTTTCATAAATTTGTATTATTTTCAGTATCATTTCGGTCTTTGTATAGCTTTAAAGATTTTCTAGCAGTTTGATAGATTTCACTGAAAATTAATAGAATGTGATGCTCGCAGTTTGATAGATTTTTAACGTTCCTGTATATTCAAATTTTTCTTCATTATTCATTTGGTTAAAACAATTTTTCAAATTTTTTGTCCTACGTTATCTAGCTAAATATTTAAAAATACCATTTTTTCAAGAAAAAATTCTTCTAATGTCAGGATTGTTGTTATTTTTGAGTCAAGAAAATAACGAATCCTGAATTTCATTTAAATTTGTTAATCCAACATTTTAGGTTATTTCTACTTATTTTTATTATATATAGTTGTTATTTTCGACATTTTTTTAGTTTTGTGGAAATCATCGTTATTTTGATGATTTTTTCAAAATTTCCATTTATTTTTAGTACGTTCTGCAATTTTTACAAGAAATCTTTATTTTACTCGAATCCTAATTAGTGTAGAAACTTATTAAACCCCCTTCTACCTACATCTGCAAATAAAATTAAAAAATTCTGATTTCATGAATGTAGAATCTTCCTGACATGCATTTAACAATTTTTCGGAAATATTGAAGTACCCCACAAAATTAAAGGTTTTCTTCAAAAATTTTCACGGTTGTATGAAATTTCTTCAATAGTACATTGTGCTCCAAGGGCATAAAACACTTGTACCAGAGGAGTTCAAAAGAAATTAAACAAGTATGTTAGTTTTTTGGGAATCTTGCAGGGTTCAGAATCACGAGGGGAAAAACTCGCACGTAATCAGATCTTGTATAGCATTGTCTTTCGAACCTCATGACTAAATATATATCGCGTTACGTGCAAGCTCCGGCTGCTTTGGCAGCGTACCGGGCAGGCTGTCACGTTCCGTCACACTTTTATACCTTTAGCGACGCGCGTGGACGATTTTATTAGAGGCTATTTTACACTAGCCGCGCGTTTTCGGCTGGCGAATGTATATTTCAAGTGGAAGACGTTCCAGTATCGGATAAGTTTTTGTATGACCCAATAACCCTGTTCAGCGGGACGATACTTGCAAAAACTCGCATGCAACATTAATTTTGCAAGCGCTTATTTACAATGAAAATCGCTCGATGTCGGGTCTAGGTATAACGTGAATCGAATCGTGTGTTAGAACTTGAGATCCGAGTTTTTATGGTTGAAATTTTTACTCGATAGTTTTATTTGCACAATTCTGACTCGAAGAAATTTGAAGAGTTCGTTTCATAAAGAAATATTTTCTAACCTGAAGAATGAAACTAAAGTATTACAATGCGTTTATCTCAATTTCCATAGATCATAATTCTGAGAGTTAATACTGTCGAGAAACTTGCTCATTTTGAGATTAGAAAATCGCTATTGAAAAAATTTAAATTTCATTCATGCGAAATAAAAAGATAGCAATATGAGGATTCAAGAAATCCGTATGTAAAACTGTATCTTAAGCTTGATTTTTATAATTTGATTCGCTAAATGGAGAATTCTTGTATACATAGACATTAAAACATAAAAACCGAGAATATTTAACTGAAAATCTGGACAGCTATAGAATTATCGTATTTCAGTATATTCGAAAAAATTTCCTTATGCAGACCGAATAATTGAAATTTTTTACTGTAAAATCAGGAAAAATTAAGTTGAAAGAAATGAAAATTAGACAAATCTAAACATTAGGAGTATATGAATAATAAACAAGGAAATTTTTTAAATATACCTGTTTGAATTAACTAGACACGGATGTCCAAAACATAAACTCAAAAAATATTCATACTTTTACGAGATCGACATAGAAAGTTGATCGCTCGAGGATCTAAATCTAAAATGAATAAAATCATTCAAATTGTAACATTTCGTTTCAAAGGCTTTGAATACTATGTATTTGAATATTATAAACTTGGAAACCAAAGAAAAAACCCCCCAAAAACCAGAAAGAAAAAATAGAATCATCCCTTGCCTGATTTAAAAAAATCTCTGAATTCGAAAAATTTGGATCTACTTGTCATCTCAATCGTACATACCATGGCAACTCCACATTACATAACTTCTAGAAAAAAATTTAAAAAAAATTTTAAATATATATTTTTATATGTATCTAATATTCATATATAATTACAAAATTAATAATATTAGTTTTTGATACTTCATAGATTTCTAGTACTGTATGCTTTGTATGTTTTGTATTTATAGGTACAATTCGAAAAATTTTTGAACGTTTTTATGAATTTTCATTGCAATTTTGAGAATTTAATGCTCTAGGATTCAAGTTGTTATTAATTTCAAGTGATTTGCTTATTTTTGTGAAAATTCACTGTATATTAATTTCGAGTATTTACATAGATTTCTAACTTTTTCAGTGTTTCTTGTATCTTTAGGTATATATGCAATTTCATGGAATTGTCAAATATTTTCATTGAGTTCTAGTGCTTTTTAGATCGCTTTACAGTATTTGATTCTATAGAATTCAGATTCATGTGGATATAAAGTGTTAAATTTTTTTTTTTTTTTCAACATTTGCTGAGACAAAATGAAGTTCAGAGGAGAAAAAAACAATTCGAGGACTTATAGTTTTTCTCCCAAAATCCTTAAAAGTTCTCCAATAAAAGTATTGGAAGTCGATAAGAGAAAATTGCAGGTTCAAGGGAGAAAATTGAAAATTTAATTTCAAACTCATCATCAAGATTAAAATCTAAGTATGTTACGTCTTTCGAAGGATCTTTTTTATAATAACAAGTGATCAGTTTCACATTATTATGCATTGTTCGTGAAATTACACTTTCGCCAGCAAAAGTCGTTAGAAAAAACAAATGTTTTTTATTGTAGCTATTATTTACAATTATTTGAGTAGCTAATAATTATAACTTTGATAAAGTAGTAACTTAGCTTTCGTTACAAGTTACGTTAAAAAGAAACCTAGAATAGAAACTGATTGGTATTCAAAAGAAATACTACCTAATCAGTTTTACGTTTTATACACATCTTAGGATAAATTGACTGATAATTTTTGCACTCATTGGAAAATGCCGTAACCTACTCTTCACTTCAATTTCTATTTATATTGAAAAAAAGCTGTATAATATTTTTTGAATCGTATCTGATAGTTAAAATCAAATTTTATATTCATCTTCATATAACATTAATTAAGTAAAAGTATAAAAAAGACATAGGAGAAACAATAAGGATTTTAGAAGAAAAATAGGGATTAATCAAAATTTTGGGAGAGTAAAGGAGGGTGGACGGAGACAAAATGAGGACTTTTGGAGAACGATTCGGTGAAAATGAAGGTAGAAAATCCTTAAAAAGTGAATTTGGGGTCATAAGCGCACTTTTGGAGGATGAATCAAAATTGTCTCCTTTTCGTCTTTTTCCACTTTTAACTAGTTCTCCTTTAATCCTCCAAAAATGAGGACAAAAGTAGTATACATTTTTCGGCTCAAGTCTAAATGAAGATCAATCAATAATCAGTCGACGATTAAACCGAGCGAAAGCACTTGTCCCTAACCCAAAGATACCTTCACTTGGCGCTTTGTTTTTTTTGGAATAAAAACGAGCGTGTCATGGCAGTGCCGCACGCCAGGGCATTAAATCAAGTTCAGAAGGAGCTCCGAAGGACACAGCTTTAAAGGGGTTAGGAAAATCCGCGCCGGCGACCTGCGGATCGAACTCTACACTCGTCAGCAGACGGGGTGGCGAGCTGACGTCACTGAGCTCGCCCCCGTCTTGCATCGATCGTCGCGAAACGTCACATCCGCCAAGGACGTAATCTCTATTTCGGGATACCGCCGACGTCGTCGATGCCACGAATGCGCGAATTCAGACGCGATCCCCGCGCTCCCCGACTGCACGTGCTTGCAAGCTCGCAGTTTTCAACAGCCACTCGCGAGCAAAAGTTTCGTCGAATCAACATAGTTACCATCCGACTTTAATTCGAAACTTTGTCTTCCGCTATTTGCGATAACGAGCCAGAACCTTGGTTCTGAAGCTTTTTGAAATTATGCAATCGTCTTCGTCGGCAGAATTTAACACTGAATTTTGGGGTTCTTTGGGATGACTTTTGTGGAGTGTTTGTAGATTGAGTGGATCTTCTTCCTAGATCTAGATTTCGATAATTTGGTTAGATAAAAAAAATTTGTTATCCATATATATAACTGTGATCTTCGGGTAGAGTCCGTACTTTGAAATTCTGACAGTTGTCACATAGCAAAACAACACTAAATTTTCGGTTACATTCATTATAGCAAATAAGAATTGTTTCTGCTCCTTCCAGTATTTAAACATTTGGTACTTTCTTGTGATCACTAGATGCCAACAAATAAGGGGAAACTCAATTCTTCAAAAATCCCATGTAATGATTTCCTCTACTATTTTACAAGCTTTCGACTCTGAATTAAGTCCTCTTCAGGCAAATCTATTACAAACAAATGTTTTCTTTTTTTTTCGGCACCTAATCTGACGTTTTTAGTTTTCGATTCGAGCCCAAAAAACGGCTGTTGTGCAACGGCCCGTATTTTTCGCGAGGAGACGAAATTTTTTTTCGAAAAAGAGAAACGCTTTGGACAGTTTTATTTACGAGGTATCTGGGGATTCGCGATATACTTTTTCGTTGCATGAAAAAGTAGATTTTTGCATGTTATTGTGGAAATTTTTGAAATCCTAGATTTATAAGTGATAATTTGAAGAGGAAGTTTATTTTTGTTTAGGTATTTTTGAAAATTTTCATGATTTTCATGAGGACTTGTTGAAATGTTAGTGAGTTCATGGAGAATTTGATATTTTTTCCTTTCATTTATTTTTTTGGCTCAGGGACTAAAAGATTGTTTGATAAATTGAAATTTTTTAAGAAAAATACAAAGATCTTTCTAAAATTTGCTAAAATAAATTTATTATTACTCGATAAATTGTAAAAACCTCAAATTAAGATAAGTATGAAAAAACTGGAGTGTTAGAAAATGCTGAAAGTATTAAAGAGATGTTTTTCAAATGTTTCACACAGGTTTTTTGCTAATAAGGACATTTTTTTAATAGAAATTTTACGATTTTTAATGACAATAATTGAAATATTTTGCTTGTTTTAATTGATTCGGAATAACGAAAAAACCGTGGAACACTAAAAATAGTTTAATAGTTATTACTAAATTTCTGACAATTCACACAGTTTTTGGCCACAGAATAGGGAATATTCGCAATAACATTTTTCAACGAAAAATCGCTAATGGAATGGTCTGAAAAATTATCGAAGTAGTTAGGAAAGTTTTTAGTAAATCTTACATTACATACATAAATCATGAAATTTATTTTATTGCCAACTAAACTATTCTAAAAATTCGAAAGTTTTTATGAATTTTAAGTACTTCTGGAAATTCGAACAAATTTGCAGTTAATTTTAAAAGTGACACTGTCATATAAATTTCAATCTAATTCGACATAAGCATTTAAAAGTTTTCGACCAACATGAGAATTTCTACTATTTTTTTTTTAATTTCCGTATATTTGCACTACTGATTAACGAAAAATAACGAATTATATAAAATTTAATTATTTAAAGATAACTATTTAAAAAAAAAAACAGATATTCAACACATAACTTACAGCATAAAAAGCTAGAGGATATTCCTTATATCTCACAACATATTATTATAAAAAAACATCAACACTCATCTTCGGTTACATTTCAACAATGTCAGTACGTATGACGACTTGCTCACGACTGAAGGAAAACGAGGGAAACTGTCATATTATTTTATCCATGAATAACACACAATCCAGCTCACCAAATTACATCAATAGTTCAAGGGTTGATCCGGGACCTCCCCAGGATTCTAGTCTTGCTTTTTTGTTAGCTTATCATTTGTTTCAAATAAACGACTGAAAAAAATATTAAGAAACTGATAACTGGAAGTTCAAAAAACATAAAACACATATTTCGGCTAATGGGGTGGTATTTAAGGGTTGATCCGGGACCTCCCTTGCATAATTGTTGTACCTTCCCGTTTGGAATATTTGATTTATGAATGTATGACGCAGAAATATTGAAGAAAATTAATTTTTTTTTTTTTCATTTACGTTTATTTTAAACGTTTGGAACTTCTCACACATTCAAATGTACGTAGCTATTTGTCATGTATCGCGTTCAAACTCTTTTAACGGAAGTCTATCTTTGCTCTTTTTTAATCAAATATTTATTCCAATTGTTTCTAATGCCCAATAATAATCTAAAATTATCACCATTTAAAATCCTATTCAATGATTCAAATCCTCATAAAATGGAAAACAAATCAATCTTCTATCACTGGAAGTCCGCTCTTTGGACAAGTGATTTGTATCGAAGTTTCAGAATCTTTCCCTTTATAATCTTGTCAATAAATTGATCCAGATAGTTATTAGCCATAAATATCTTTTGATTTTTCAAAATTCCAGCCAAATTTTACGTCTTATCAACAAGTTGACAATTGATTTCTGTTTTCTGATGGTTCGGATGTTTTGAAAAATAATTAATTTATCTGCCAGAAGACGTTTCCTTTCTGTTCATTAGAACATTCAATAAATTTCTTCGAAGTAAATTTCTACTACTTTATTACAAGCGGGGGATGTAAAATAAGTATAAGGCAAATGTTCCACTTTGTACGAGCAACCCGGTTTGTACGAATACCGAATATTGCGTAAAATTACTTGACAATCTTAATAAATAACATGTGATTATTAGTTTAATCACATTCAAGGATGAATTAGGTATATTTTTGATATAGATTTTATAGTCCTTTGATTACGCTAAATAATGACGCATTTTTGCCATCTGTCACCGATCGAACGCGTTTTTCCACTTTTCTATTTAGCTTGAGTTTTGACAGGCGGTTTGTTATTGTGAGAAAAAAGTGTTAAAACCATTGCGTGTGAAGAGCTTTTTTTGACTGAGTGGTAAGCTAACAAATTATTTTCCAAATAGATTGCTCCCGAAAAAATGTCCTGTCTACGCCCAAAATTTCTCATTGCATTTCCTGTACGAATCTGTGAAAATCAACGAATCGAATTTTTAATTCGTACAAACTAGGTTTGACGTACAAATTCGTCCGTGCAAATAGGTTATTGTAATAACGTAAAATATTATCAATTATTTGATTGATTATGGTTGTTTGTCAACGTTTCTGTTAAATTGTTCGTATTTCATCTTCCACAAGATGTAGACCCCAAAATGTCTTTTATATCAATGGTCACCATCTTTAAGACTTGGCGAATCTTGTATTGAATCTTTTTAACAACGTTTTTTGTGCATTGCCATTACTTCTGACACCTTTTGAAGAGATCCAATTCGAGTTCGTATGTTTATTTGTACTCTTCTATCACTATCGTAGTTTGTAGTTTGAAATGTTTAGAATCTTGAAAATAATCTTGGAGCAAATTGAAAGTCATCATCATCCAGGTTGAAAAAATGGTAATTAAATTTGTACAATACATGATCACAGACACGTCCTTTCCCATCGTACACCCAATTGTGGTGCACTTTTTCCAGAAGAAGAATACTCATTCCACCCATAAGAACCTTTCCAAAACGTGTTCTTCACAGTCCAACACAATACTCACCTCCACCATAAACAATCTGAAAGACCCCGTACCATATGTTTACATACCCTACACATGTAACTAACGGCTCTCAAAATACAAAAAAAGACATTGTATATCGAGTCGTGTTCATCAACTTGCAGCGTTCTATCCACGAATCGTGAAGTTATGTAAACTCGAACGAACGTTTCCCGCAAAGTTGTGGAGAATAGGTTTTCGAAATGAAACGTGGTTCGCGCGGCACCACTAACCTACCTTATGAGAAGGAACAGCCGATATCTAGATGCTCGAAACTAGGTTACAAGGCCAACGATTCGCGCTCTACAATATTCAGGGTCGAACGACGTCTTGCGATTCGGGTATAACTGTTATTCCGCGCTTGTGTATCGGTACCCTTGAAACTGGTGCCGCGATTTTTATCCATGATCGATCAAACGAGGTGCCCAATTACCGTTTCGGACAAGCCGGGAACAAATCGCAGTCTCATTGTTCGGAAAACGCTTTCAATACCCAATGATCAGATACCGAGGATTCTACGGGAAACGGCGCTGTACATGTGAAGAGAAACCCTGGCAAGAGAAAAGTGAATAATCGAAATCCACCGACTCGATGCTGCAGAACCGATTTCAAACAATTGGTTGCATACTGAAAAAAAAATCTAGTACCTTCTGCGGTATAAAAAGTACAGCAGTATTGCAGGTTCTAGATTTTTATTGTAAAGTCGACAATACGTGCAGTTGAAAGGGATTTCGTTTCAAGTGGAAAGGATCCTTTTCACTCCTTTCTCTTCTAAACATCGAACGGTGGAAGATGAAAGGGTTAGTGTTTCATTTTGAAAGGATATGGTTTTTAAATTCTTTCCGTTTCATGTCTAGACGAAAATTTCTATGATTGTACTGTGATTAGGAGTAGAGGGAAGTTGCGTATGGTAGTGGGGGCTGCAACGGTGCTGCAAGCACACGATCGATGAACGGAACTGCGGCATTGGGATTATTGCGTCATCGACGACGCCAGCGGGGTGACGTCACTCGGCTGGTGGAGGGCGTCGCGACGTCGCGATCAGCTGGGTCAGCTGACTCGCGGTGTATGCGTGTACATGTATACGATTATATTTATATGTGTGGCGTTGTATCGGTATATATATGGAGGGAAAAAACGGCGGTTCGATGCCGTTTACAAAATCGCGGTAGTTGGTGGTCTGGGTGGGGAGGGCGAAAAATATACGGACCGTGGCAAGGTCGCGGCAATCGACTGCAGTTTAAAGGGGATCGCGCCCTGCAACTGGGTTATTTTAGACTCGGCACTTTTAGCGACTTTTAGATTTCAGTGGGTTCGGATTTTTCGGGATTTGCTTGAAAATATGTAAATTGAGTTATGGATGCTACAATTGCGTTGGTGTCTTTTTTGGACTGTTTATGTATTTCATTTTGAGCTATTTTCTATATAAAAACTGATTATTTCAGATTTGTGACGCAAGTATGTTAGGGTGGTTCTTGAAATCGGTTACATGGTAGAATCTTAACCGTGACGCCCCCCGAATCAGCCTCGAATAATTCAAAGAAAATCCTCAAATTTTTTCAGTTTTTTATCTCAATGCTTGCCTGTGCCTATAGAGCCCTCTTTTTTCAATTTAAATAACATGGGATTTTGTCTTTATCTTGGTCTCTAATTTTTTTTGGGCGCATAAGACGTCTTAAAATAGATTTGACACGTCAAATTTTGGACAAGTGTTGCAGTTAACTGTGAACGAAATTTAAAAAGCGTACACGAATACTTCGCGCGTTGGCAATCATGAAGAAAATTGAATTCAATGCGAGGAATCGACATTTTCGAAAAAATTGATGTTTTTCGAAAAATTTAGTCTTTTTCATCATTGATTGTGAAAATTTGCCTGAATTTCGAACTTCTTATTACGTAAGAATATTATTAGAGCAAAATTCAAAAGTTCGCATTTCTTCTCATCAAACTATAGCCTACTGCTTATAAGAAAAAAATCATTTATATTGTTCACAATATTTCCTAAGAATTCATTTTCACTTCATGAATAAACGATAAAAATGGACAAGCAAAGATCTGAATTCATTGTCAAAGTAAATAAGAATGCCGACATGCTGTTGAATTTTAATGAAATCAAAATTGACACAACAGCAACAACAACAAAAATAACAAGATAATGAAACGGATATGTACATATCATTTTTTGATAATTTTGTGGAATTATCAATGTGTTGTATCCTACGCATATTCTACATTTTTCTTTCGTACTATTTCAAAGAATATGTTATTTTGACATTCAATAATACACTCCTCATGTCAATATATTTTGTTTATTTATACAATATATTATTGTTGCGGTATGAGTACTTTCTATAATTAATTTTTTTTTCCATGAACAGTAGGCTTAAATTTGATGAGAAAATTTGTGAGTTTGTTAATTTTACTCTTATAATACTCTAATGTATCAAAAAGTTCACAATTGAAACAAATATGCGTTGTTAATTTGACATCAGTCAAAAAATTGTCTAAAAACATAAATTTTCTCTATAAATACCAATAATTCGCAGGAAACTAAATTTTCTTCGTAATGGCTAATGCGCAAAATATTAGTGTACGGTTTTGGAATTTTTCAACAGTTAACTACAACGCTTATCAAAAATTTGACGTGTCAAACCGATTTTTAAGACGTCTTATGCACCCACAAAAACAAAGATCTAGACAAAGACAAAATCTCATGTTATTAAAATGAGAAAAAAGAGAGTTCTATAAGCACGGGTAAATATTAAGATAAAAATCTTAAAAAATTAGAGGATCTTTTTTCATTTATTAAGAGCCGATTTGGAGGGCAGTATGGTTAAAATTCCACCAAAGCCGTATTTAGGACCATTCTAAAGTATTTTTTTTGAAATCTACTACAATAGAAACATTTAACCAAAGAGCAACAATCGGTTTATATATCAATATTGTACAAACTTAATCTCATTTAATAATGATAAAAATGTGCCAGTCTCTTTTATGGCGTTTGCGTTATTTTAATATTTTTTTGTTGGATAGCATTTTCATGGAAAATTTCATTTCGTAAAACTTTTGTACTACCTAGTTCTATTAAAATTATATGTCAAGTAGAAGCTCATAATAAAGTAGTACAGATCAATGACCTCAGCTTATTTTGTAAATGCTTAGTTCATATTGTCAGTTTTAATATTGTGACTAAAAATATTTCCAATATGAAAGAGATTGTTTCTAGTACAGCAGCTCACGAATTATTTTTATACATGTAAACGAGAGATGTTTTTTCGCTGTTTTTTGAAACGTTTTCTGAATGAAAATGTACATTGAGAAATCACAACTTGAATTCAGTTTTTGAATTTTTAATTTCGGTTATGGTTTGTTGAATTTTCAAGACTTTTTTAGGGATTCTGTGATTGTTAATTTTAATTCGTCCACTTTTTTTTGAAATGCAATTCATGATATAGTTTTCATTCGAAACCTTTTTTATGATTTCGTAAAAGTCTATGTAAATAGTTTTTCTTCAATGTTTGATCCTTCAATACTTTCGTTATAAAAATCATTTCACGTTGTCCAACCGGCAATTTTTTTAACGCAATTTTCAAAATTCGTGTTCCAGTGCTTCTTACCCAAAAAATCGCACCTTTTTTCGCGAATCGATTCTGACTGATTTTGAGTGTAAAAATAACCTGAAAACTGCTGTCGAAATATTTATGCAGAATCGAAAAATTTTCAATAAAAATTAACGTTTCGATGCTGGAGTTTTATCTCGAACTTGAATAATTTCTCGAGTTTTACATTTTTTTCGATATCGCGTGTTTCGCAACGTGCATACATACGTTTCATAACACCACGAATCCAGCTCTCACAAAATCTGCGTCTTCGGGATTTATCGAAATGCATTTGTTATTGAGTTTCAAATATAAACGTTTTTACGAATTTCGAAGGGGGAGAAGGGGATATACTTATTCTTTAATTTGTGAACAAGTGATATAAATGTAATTTCCTGTAATTTGGTAAAAGTTTTCATAAGTATGTAATCAAACATTTTGAATTTATCGCAATGTAACAACCGTAAAACACGAAATCACGTGAAATTTCTTTTCAACGAGAAATATTGACTATTTTTCGCAACAGTCGTGTATTTCAACAAAAATTTTCCGTGTACCCCATCGGTAGAAAAATAATTACACATCATATTGGCAATGTTTTCCCCCAGATTTTTAACAAAATATTTGTAATGATAATAATAACAATAATAATACAGTCATTATCCAATTTAACGAACGTTCGTAAATTGACGAAGTACGTGGAAAATCTTGTTCCGATCAACGTACACGGACAACTGCATTACACAAGTTAGTAACCTTGGGAAACAAAGTAACACTCTTTTGAGCAATTCCAATTCCTGTTCATATGCCGCTCTCCCAAATATTCAATGACGCGAAGCAAAAAACTTGGCTCGAAATTTTTAACACGCGAATCCCTTTCTCCGATCATCTTCCTTTCGCCCAGAGCGTCTACTAACTTCTATTCGGTAAATATTCGCCAACTTTCGCATTACACAATCAATCGTTTTCTTTTTTTTTCGGCACCCAAACTGACGTTTTTAGTTTTCGGTCTGAGCCCAAAAAACGGCTGTTGTGCAACGGCCCGTATTTTTCGCAAGGAGTCGAAATTTTTTTTCGAAAAAGAGAAACGCTTTGGACAGCTTTATTCACGAGGTATCTGGGGATTCGCGATATACTTTTTTGTTGCATGAAAAAGTAGATTTTTGCATGTTATTGTGGAAATTTTTGAAATCCTAGATTTATAAATGATAATTTGAAGAGGGAGTTTATTTCTGTTTAGGTATTTTTGAAAATTTTCATGATTTTCATGAGGACTTGTTGAAATGTTAGTGAGTTCATGGAGAATTTGATGTTTTTTCCTTTCATTCATTTTTTGGGCTCAGGGACTAAAAGATTGTTTCATAAATTAAATTTTTTAAGAAAAATACAGAGATCTTTCTAAAATTTGCTAAAATAAATTTATTATTACTCGATAAATTAAAAAAACCTCAAATTAAGATAAGTATGAAAAACTGGAGTGTTAGAAAATGCTGAAAGTATTAAAGAGATGTTTTTCAAATGTTTCACACAGGTTTTTTGCTAATAAGGACATTTTTTTAATAGAAATTTTACGATTTTTAATGACGATAATTGAAATATTTTGCTTGTTTTAATTGATTCGGAATAACGAAAAAACCGTGGAACACTAAAAATAGTTTAATAGTTATTACTAAATTTCTGACAATTCACACAGTTTTTGGCCACAGAATAGGGAATATTCGCAATAACATTTTTCAACGAAAAATCGCTAATGGAATGGTCTGAAAAATTATCGAAGTAGTTAGGAAAGTTTTTAGTAAATCTTACATTACATACATAAATCATGAAATTTATTTTATTGCCAACTAAACTATTCTAAAAATTCGAAAGTTTTTATGAATTTTAAGTACTTCTGGAAATTCGAACAAATTTGCAGTTAATTTTAAAAGTGACACTGTCATATAAATTTCAATCTAATTCGACACAAGCATTCAAAAGTTTTAAACTAGCATGAGAATTTTTACTATTTTTTTGTTTTTGATTTTCGTATATTTGTACTACTAATTTTCGAAAAATAGCAGGAATTTCGGGAATATCCTAAAATACTTCGAAAGTTCTCAAGTTGAGAGAAAAAAGTATTATTTCCGGAATTCGATTTTATAATCGATAAAATAAACATATAATTTTTTTTTTTTCGCAATAAAGTACTTTGTTCATTTTTCTGAATCCATCAAAAAAAGAAAAAAATTCGGGGTGTATTTTGAAATTCCCTCAATTCAGTAGAGTTTTGAAAAATCTCTTTAAAAAAACAGGAAAAAATCTATCATTTGCAGAATGTAAGTAAATTTTCGCAAATCATCAAGCATTGAATAATTGAAATTAGCCTCGCTCTAAATTTCAGAAATTTAGCGGAAAAATTTTGATACTGTCAGCATACTCCTAGATATCTTTAAAATTTTGAACACTTTTTGCTGATTTTTGTTAATTTGTCATATCTCTTACTTTTTAAAAATATCATGTCGGGTTTCACTTTTAAATCTTCTAAAATTTGTCAGAAAGACTTATCCATAAATCTATACAATTATCATAAAAAGTCCCAAATTTTTCAGAACTGCAGAACATTTCAAATAGTTGTTAAGGAAGAAACAAATTTATCATTCTCCATGTCCAAAATGTTGACTCACATACACATAAAAAAATATTGCGAATTTCTGAGAAAAAAAAAACAAGAACAGAATTTAAAAATTTCCAGAAGTTTCTGATTCACCTTTTATACAATCCTCAACAATCTTCATGATCACTAAAAAATACTCATAAACTTACTTTAAAATAAATTTATCACTCGAAACTTTCATAATTTTCGTCGATATTCGACTAGAAAATATAAATAATCTTCTCAAAAATCCAAAAACATATAAATACTTGAAAATCCATGCACAAAAACAAAACTGACAAATTCCTAAAAATAAGAATCCTCGAAAATTCTACAAAATCACAGAAACCCTCCGAATTCCATAAGATTTTTGTACCGTCTGACAGCATTGGGCCCAGTTGTCCTCCTTGAGTGAAAATTAGGAGGTTGCATGCATATTCAACACACATTTTTTACCATAATCGAGCATGTTCCTAAATGCAAATTTTGCGTCCCGAAAGTACGGTCTTAAATACACTTTTTTTGACCGGCGTTCATTGATTTATTCTTCGTCTGGGTGAAAAGATACTCGGTTTTGCGGGTTTTTTTCGCGGTTCGAGTTTCAGGCCCGTTTTGCATTCCGGAGACGATGACAATTGAGACGCGTAAAATTGACCTTGGTGGCCTTGAGGCCCATTTGTTATGCCAAGCACGAATCGTGGAGCAGTGAATCAGTTGTAAAACAGGGCCCGAGTGCACATGGGGAATCGCGATCCCGTCGCAGGTGCATTGTACATACTTGGGAAAATCAGGTGTTTTTTGTGGTCCCAAACAAGTTTTTTTTCAGTGAACAACAATTTTTTTTAAACTTAAGTATGGTGAAAATAATGATTAAGGGAAAATTTGTTTGAAACTTTTGTTACTTTTACAAAATAATACGAGAATTTTTTGTTGATTTCAGAATTTTTAGTAGCATTTTTGACTTCGAAGCTCAAAAATATTTCTATTTTGTTCTCCAATTATGTACATTCTTTTATGAAGGTTCAGAGATTTTGAATCCAATCTATACATTTTTTAAAGATTTATGTTTTTCTCTGTAGAAAAACTCAAAAAATTGTGATTCTATAACACTGAAATTGGCGTTTTATCAATACTTATTGAAATAAAATTATAAATGCGTGTGACCACGAATCAATGTGTTCTAAAATTTTCATTCTCGGGATTTTTAAATTATTAGCACTTTAAAGTCATTCATAGAATACTTATACAATCTTTATGAAGTGACGGCATTTTTATACAGTGGATTTTAAAATCTACTTTTTAAAGATTCTATCTTTTTATAAATATTTTATAAAGTTTTTATGAATAAGTCATTTTATAAGAACTGATAAAAACTTTATGAAAAATTTCTTTTTTTATAGTCATTATACAAAAAGGGGAATTTTATAAAAAATGCCAAAATTTTAGAAGGAGTGTGTTATGAAAACTTTAAACCAAACCCAAATTACTAGAGACCTTTCTTACAAATTCAAAATATGTGATTTTTAATCTCTCAACATTAATCTTTTCTGTATAGGTTTTATTTTGAGAATTATCTAGAGCATTTTTATGGAATTGATACAGATTTCTAAGATTCTAAGCTGTGGTATTCTAAGTTCCAAGAATTTTTTGTATTTTTAATAGATTTTTCAGAAAATCATAACAATAAAGTATATTAATTTATTGACTACTATGTAGTATTTTAAGAATTTTTTGTATTCATTAGTATAAATAAAATGTTGTAGGATTTTCTATTACTTTATTATAGATTGCTAGTGTTTCAATAGATTGATAAATGTATAGATTTCTCAAATTTTATGCTTAGGATTCAAAGTTCTTTGACACTGCAATTACCAGTTTAAAATTTTTCAATTAATATTTTATTAATATAAATGTAAGCTTATTATTTCTTGAATTGTTGCATCCAAAAACTTGCATTTTCTGAACTTAAAAACATTTTAAAAGTAAAATTTTCGGTTCTTCAAATGTGTTTATACTTATTTCGACTTCAAAGTTTAAAAACAGTCATATTGTTGGAAAAAAATTACTTTTAAAATTTGGAGGTTTTGTGTCTAATGCTTAAACTATTTTTGATGCAAAGATTTTAAGATAGAAATTTTCTGTTTCAGAATACCAAAATTTGAATTAACCAACATGATCCTATAGCTTTTATTGAAGGAATAAATGTATCCGCGAATGTTAATTTTCTTGACAAGAAAAACTGAGAAACATCATTTCCAGTTTCAGAAATAAGAAAACCTGATTAGCATGGATCTTTGCAAACACCATATTTTAATAAACTTTCATTTAACCCAAAATATTTAAATACTTAAGACTCAAATACTCATCATTGTTATTTTCTTCCCATGAATAAACATTCTACTCTTATTGTACTCTGTTTTCAAGTTCATTATTCTCGATAAAAAAAAATTGAATCAGTTCCCCACTTAGTTCCCCTTACAGTGAGGAGAGTGTAACTCTACCTTCAAAAACTGAGAAAAAAAAACTTTTAACTTTTCTCATCGATTCATAATATTTTTACAAATCCTTTCGTACACTTCTTAAACATAAACAAACAAATAGCTGTACTGATTTTTCACTTAAAATAATAAAAAAAATTCTTACAAGCTTCTCCACACAGAATTTTCTTCGTTTTTATTTTGAATCTATTGAATTTAACAGATCATCTGCTATATTTTACAGATTGCCTTGGTAAAATTTTTACAATGTAGAATTTGTAGAAGACAACAGAAAATCTGCCAAAGTAAACAGAAAATCTGTTGAACTTTACAGGTACATCTGTCAAAAGTACAGATTTTTCAGTGAAAGCTTTCAACAGATTGCTATTATTCTACTTATTATTCTACTTATGTTCAAGAATTTTCCAAAACGATTCTCAAAAATGTTCCTGATAGACGGAACTAACTTGAAATAAGAATTTCCCTCTTTTGGAAGATAAAGTCACATTCCCCTCCCTTGAAAAACCACTCAACGATGTGTTTCTGAATCCTGTTATGCCCAACGTGGACCGTGCAAATGAAGACGTTGCCGATGAACAAGACGATTTTTTCGCGACGTCGCCTGCCTTTCGCGGATGCCTTTGCGCCAAGTACGGCTACTTATGTCAAGGACAAAAGCGAGTCGTTACTGTCAAGATTGCTTTCACTTCAATCAATTAGCGCTAAATCAGCTGGACGATCGTCTAACGGGAAAATTCGTATAATGAGAAAAACGCTACTCTCGCGCGCCCCGGCGATTCGAAAAATGATTTTCGATTTTCGCCGATCGAGGGTGATAAATCTCGTTACGAAAGTTGATACGAGCGCGGACAATGGACCGTGACAATCAAACGCTTGTTCACTTGTCGGGCGCAAGACTTTATGTCGCGTGCGATCCGGGTGATTCGGGGTTTCCGCCAACGTTTTCTAACCGAATTCCCTCAATTTTCCAGCTTCCACGGGTAAATTACGCTCCGCATTCCATTCGGTAATGATCGCTCTTGCGTGCTCGGGAGATTCGCTTTTTTCAACGCGAGTCCCGTGATTTGGAAATATTTCCTTTTTTGTTTATCAGTGGGGTGAAGGGAAATGTTCAAAGGATGTCGAGTGTGTCGATAAATGGATTTATTCATTTTTTTAAATTGAGACTTGAATTTTTAATTTTCTACTACATTATTAAAAATATCAAGGATTTTGATAGACGTTCATTTAATGAAATAGTATTAAAAATCATCGACATTGGTATAAAACCGTGATTTATGAACATGTCTATTAAAAAACTAGACCCTTCTGAAAATATCTCAAGATTATATTAAAAATTGTAAACAAGTGCATTCAATCTGTATTATGTTATACACGATTGTTATTTATTTTTCTAAACTCTCATATATTTAGGTTGTGTTAAATATTATAAACCAGTTATTGAACCATTGATACCCTAGTAACGGGGGTCCGAGAGTCCACTCTCGGAACTCTCTCGGACAATTGTCTGAGATAGTTCCGAGAGACTTGCATATGCATTTCATGGTTTTTTATGTCACTATGAACAATATTCACTATGATGCATATGCTTTTCATGGTTTTTCAGATCGCTGATTACACTAGTTTACAAGCATATGGCCCACGATATCTCATTATGATTTTCCTTTTTACTTCGGCCTTATAAATACGAAAATTACATTCAAACATTTTATTATGGTAGCGTTTTCAAGATATCAATTTTTGAAACTTTTTTTTTTACATTGTCAGAGCTGTTATGACGTTATGAAGTATATTTGGAGTTCTAACCAACGGGTTTGCCTAAACAAGCACTCAAATTCAAATGTATTATATTCTTTACAACTTATATTAACAAAATTTGTAGATCGCTTCAGTATTTCAAAAGCCAGTAAAATAAATAATTTGAAAAATTCGGATTTTTTAGGGAATATCGAGGTTCCTAATTCACATACCGTCCTGTGTTTACATATCATCATCAATACCTATATGAATATATTTATAATTTCACACTATATATTGAATTTTTTCAATTGCATAGTTAAATAAGAATGTATTCAAGGTGTAAAATTTTTAGTAAATTGAATAATATAATGTAATAGAATATGAATGAATTTGAGCATAATGTAAAATAATATCGAAGATAAAATGTCGAAGTAGAGAAAATTCAGTATTTTCGACGTTGATGCCCATTGATTCATTTTTCACGATTCAAAAATGAAAATTTTGAATTTATATCTTTTTTCCACACAAAAATTGAGCTATCAAAATGAATTATTTCAAATTTTAATTGCATCAACATTCTCTAATCAACTGTTAAAATTTGGATGTCAAATCTTTTAAATTCCACAGCTATCACTTTTAATTTTTCACCATCCCTCATTCCACATTATTTTACAGAATAAATGTCAACTAAAACTTTGAGGGTACTTTGAGGGTAACTAAAAATTTTTCATTTATTGGAATGTTTCTTAAACGACAGAAATCTCTTCTATAAAAATGAAAGATCATAGATTCGCATGTCAAGATTTATTCTAGCCATTTTCAAATTTTTGCTTTTATATTAACAAGAAGAATAGAAATTTTTTTAATTTTGAGAGGAATTTCAGCTTTGAAAACTCTCTCTCTCTCTCTTGTGTTCGCCATAGGAAATTTGTATCATCTATTATTTCAAAGAGTTCAGTATTTTATTGTATTATCTATTCTCGTTTCTGATTATAATCAGAAACACGTATAACTAATAATTATTAGTAGTAAATTTTTAGAATCCCTAGTTCGTAATTTACATTCCATGATTCTGAGCTTACAATTGAACATGAAAAAAAGGCAAACGAGTTTGAATGAACCGATCAATGAGACATAATAAAACAGCTGTTTTATTTATAATCGGTAACTGTTAAAAAACCGAGCTTGCATAAATCAACTTTTATTGGCTTAAAAAAATGTGCTAGTATATATTCTCGGCGACTCATTAATTTTATCATCTACTTTCGTTTTTTCGTATTAAGCTCTTTTGCAGAGAGAAATTAAACCGTTGGAGAAATTATAACCGTTGCAGTTATGTGAGTACTTTAGAGAAAATTGTCGCATAATTTTTGACGTGTAATTCCAATTACTGCTGAAAGTGTGTGGACACATGTAATTTCTACAAATTGTTACTGTCGATGGACGCATTTCTTTTGCATCTTTCTCAATTATTTTAACTCATTAATAAATTATTTCATTTTGTTGAGAGGTAACCATTTTACACGTATCAGTAAATAATAATCGATAATTAAATTACTACACAAACTCACTGATTAGGTCACAAAATTTAATTAGCATTCAATTATTATTATTGTGGAATGAGAAACTGTGTAAGAAAAAATGCATATGGAACGTTGGCTTCAGGAACTTAAAAATTTTTTCCTTGTTGTAATTATCACACTTGATGAAGAAAAAGATTGTAATTTTTTTTAAATCAAGTTCGAATTGTTGATTTTTCATACACGTTTACTGGAACTCCTGACTAATAACTTGATTGATAAAAATTTATAATTAAAAGTCATGGAAATTGCCGATTTCCTCGATAAATCTCCTTGACCATTCTTTTCATTCCATCAATTAAGTCTCTGAATCGACGGAATTCTTTAGCTTTATCGTGATTTTCACTTGAAATTTTTCTTTTGATCCTCGAAACTTATACTACTCTTTATTCTACACCTTTCTTCAAATCAACTTATTTTTTTGTTTAATTTTTTTCACAAGCATTCACTTTTTGGACATAGAAATGAAAAAAGTATATTCTCAAGTATATAGGATGGAAGGAATATTAAATAACAGAGATATACTTTTTAAACTTTACTCTAAAAATTGTGACGAAAATTTTTAAGATTTCTTCTTCTTGGAAATCACAAGTCTAAATGTTGAACTTCTCCATTTAATAGGTACACATTTTTATAAATTTTTATTTTCCGATTCCTTAATATTTTAATTTTTGAACGTCCTTTAGTTCCTGAGATTCAAAGTTCTGAATTTTTCAGTTTCACTCTTTAAAGATTCATGTTCCGAGGTTCAGTTTTCACAATTTTCCAGTCACCAGATCATCGATTTTCATGAGTTATTTTATGCTGAACTTTGGTGTCCTAAATTTACATAGCTTCGATGTAAATAAAATTACTTTAATTACAAGGTTTAAAAATACGAGATTTTTCAGTTCAATGTTTTCGGAGTTCCAAAATTTTTATTTCAATTTTTAGTATGTCTGAAACTGCACAAAGATAAATGCATTTTTGTAAGTTTTTGTAAGTTTTACAGTACAATATTGCAGGTATCACAAAATCATTGTTGTTTTTTAAATATTATTGCGAATTTTGTCATTTTCATTTTACTTATTATAATATTGTATAGAAAAATGTAATGTTATACAAATTACAATATGCATGCCATCTTTGGAAAATTTGAAATCTACAGAATGCAGATTGAATATTGTACGTGTAAGTACATGCATAGCAAAAATTTATATCATATTGTAAAACCTGCAATACGTCCACGATTTTTTTCCAATTTTGTATTAATTACAATTTAAATATGATATACTAGGGTTTACACAAAAATTTAGCAAAAAGAACTAGACAGATATAAATACTGGCAAAACTGTATGGCATTTTATAAAATCTTGATTAGTAAGAATCACGATAATGATATTGCAAAAAATACAAAAATAGTATAGAAGAAATAGAAATACATATAGGTGTTCTTGCAACAAAATATATTTTCTGCTACGGTATTATTTGTCAATATTTATTATACATTTTGACAAAAACTGTTATAGATATTTAGAAAAAAGGACAATACATTAGACTGATTTCACAGTACAATACAGTATTGTAGTAATTATCATATTTTTTTCTCCGTCTGCGACGAAAAAATGCAAGCTTATAATACGATTTACTCTTAAAGAGTGAATCTCTCAGAGAAGTTTTATTCCACTCTTAAATTCTAGTAAGATTTTTCCCTGAAAGAATGAGCACAATTTCATTCCAAGAAGCGTAAAATTTTACTCCTTTCGAGTAACTTTTCATTCTAAAAGAGTGAAAAATCACTCCAAGTTCAGTTAGTAGTCCAAGTCGGAAAATCCATACTCTTTCAGTCCTTGTTTGATTCTCTAAGGAGGAAAAAACGAAAATAAATAGGGGAAGTGATTCTAGGAGTTTGAATAGAGAAAAATCTACGAAAATAGTAATCGTTTGTCTTAAAAAATCCTTAAATTGACTTCTGTGTGACAAAATAAAGTTCAAAGGAGAATAAAGAGAATTTAAGGACTTATGATTTTACTCCCAAAAACCCTTAAAAGTTCTTCAGTTAGAGTATTGGAAGTCGATGGGAGAAAATTTAAAATTCTATTTCAAACCTATCATTAAGATTGAAACCTGAGTATGTTACGTCCTTTGAAAGTTTTTTTTTTTTTATAATAACAAGTGATTATTGAGGATTCTAGGAAGATAATTGAGTTAGGATTTTGGGAGAAAATCCTCGAAAAACATTTTTGGTCATTAGACTCATACGTGCACTTTGGAAGAATGAATGGACAATTTTTCTTTTCAAAAATCTTGAAATCCTTTCCTTTTCATAATTTCCACTTGTATTTCATTCTCTTAAAATCCTTCAAAAGTGACGACAAAAAAACCATAGATTCTTCAACTTAAGAGTATTTCGACTTGCTGTAAAGTAAAAATTCTCTTAAGGGGGGCACTCTATAAAACCTGACAAAAAAAAGTCGATTTTCTCTATTTAATTGTACAGAAACGGAAAAAGACAGCAAAATTCCATTTGAAATATGTGTAGGCATTAGTTTAAGAAAAAAAAAAAAAATTTATGAATAATAAAAATTCAAAATGGCGGACATATTGAGCATTTCCCGAAGTAATAAGACTTTTTCTTGTTCACACGATACCGTCCGAAATTGAAGTCTTTAACATACAAATGATACATCAGATTAATCAGCAGGCTTGTCTCAAGTGCATGAACCTCATAAATGGATTCAAAAAATTTTTTATAAACTGTTTTCTTAATAAAAACAACAAGGCAAAAATCAACCTATTTCTTGTTTATATGATTTTGTTGCTATATTTTTAAAAAATTTATAGTTTTTCTGGTTCACGCACTTGAGATAATCCTGCTGATGATTTTGATGTATCATTAGTATGATTGAGACTTCAACTTTGGATGGTATGGTGTAAACGGGAAAAAGTCTTATTACTTCGGGAGATGCTTAATATGTCCGTCATTTTGAATTTTTATTGATTACAAAAACTTTTTTATTTTTAGTTTAACTAATGTCTACAGATATTTCTAATGGAATTTTCCTGTCCTTTTCTGTTTCTATACAATTTAATAAAGAAAACTGACAATTTTTTCGTCGCGTTTCATAGAGTGCCCCCCTTAAGAATCCAAAAAATCCAATTTCTCCGGAAAAGTCCATCCCATTCCCTGTCTTGAGCTCCTCTTCAGCAAATCAGCATCACGTTTTCCCAACCAGTCTGAAACCCTGGGAAAGTTCTTAAAAATCGCCAAGACAGCATCAAGAGTCATTTTTTATGTTTGACCGAGGGTTTCGTGAATTGACGAGCGTTTATCGAGAACCGCAAGCAGGCAAACTCCATTTCTCTCAGGATACTGGCTTTTCCACGACCCTGGAGCGCCAGGCCAACAATGTAACAACTGTGGTTGCAATGCGAACACATGGAAATGTAATGGACGCTACCGTCGTTGCCTTGCATGATCGCGGGGGGCTCAACGGAGTGAAGTGAGCCTACTTGGAACCGGTCGCGCTACGTGTGTAATTGCGAGGTATAAATTTAGATAGCGCTTAGACCAGGCTAACTAACGAGCCGTGCCTGCTTCCATGTATATCGAATCCACTTGCACTTCGACTATGCTTCAGGACCGTCTCGTTGATATGAAAAGCGTGAACATGGCATGGAAGAGGCTGTGGCGTACCTAATGGCGCCTCTAATGTATGACCACGTAGTATTTGACCGAGTCAAATTTTAGTCCATCGAGGGCCTTAGATCGGGACAAAACATATTTCAAGCATTCCTGCGGTGTTTTTTGCGTACAAAAGTATTTTTAATATAATTCGCTAATAAAAGATTGCAATGAGCGCACACTTGAAACTTTTGGGCATCGAATCCAATTAACAGATTGACATTAAGAACCGTAATCAATTAAGTAATTCAATTCAACCATTCAAAAATGTCCTAGTTTGTACGAGACATGTCACATTGAAAAGTATAACCAAATGATGGATTCGTCGATTTTCACGGATTCGTACAGGAAATGCAATGAGAAATTTTGGGCGTAGACAGGACATTTTTTCGGGAGCAAGCTGTTTGAGAAATAATTTGTTTAATGTGTCATTATCTAGCGTTAAAAGATACAAATTCGTAATTAAAAGACTGTAAAACCTGTATCAAAAATACACCTCATTCGTCCTAGAATGTTAATAAATTAATAAATACGTGTTATTTATTAAGATTGTCAAGTAATTTTAAGTAATATTCGGTATTCGTACAAACTGGGTTGCTCGTACAAAGTGGGACATAGACCTTATTCTCATGAATATAAAGTAAATTTAGTTACACTATTCAGCTTTGTGGTGTTACCATACAAGAATACTATTCTTAAATCACGATCTATAGGACGATTCGAAGATGATAAAAACAGTCTATGTTTTTCCAAAATCTAAAACGCTCCAATTTCTACTTCTAATTTCCACTCAAGAATCGATCAACAATGAGCCATCATTTTAAGAAGTATATATGAAATATGTACATACATCGATTGTTTCAAGCTTTCGGCTTCAAATTAGGCTCTCATCAGGAACTATATAAGTTAACAACAAATTACGTCCTCTATATGATATTAAGACAAATCAATTTCCAAAAAGAATAAAAAACTTACTAACATGGTCCTTAATTATATCACATCAAATCGTTGACTAATAACTTAATCAAAAGTAGGAGATCTACATTAAAACACACCATATCAAAAAATATCCCTTACAACAAAACGATACACTCCTTATGACTGTTGACGGCGAAAAAAAACGAAAAATCAAAAGACTCAAAATCAAAGGACTCAAAATCAAAAATTTGATGTGAAATAATTGAGGACCACACTGAGAAAAACGTATAGTAATTATTACAATATTATATAGTAAACAGGAACCGCTCAGACATACTGTACTTTTTGCTAGATAGTATATAAATAAAAAAAAAATATATTGTAAATATTGCCAAATGATATTGTAGTCATAGATATATTTTGTTGTAGAAACTCCTATACATCTTCCGTTTTCTACTATACTTCTTGTACTTTTTGCAATATCATATTGTAATTTCTATTAATCCAGATTCTTGAAAATTCCATACAGCTTTTTCATATGCATATCTGGACAGGTTCTTTTTGCAATATTTTTGTATAATGTCTAATAATAAGCAATCTACAAAAATGCACAGAAACCTATCAAAATACTAAAAAATCCTTTGAAATTTCACGGATACTAAAAAAACGCAAAATACTAAAAATCTTTTAATACTCAAAAACTGCGTTGATATAATAATAAAAATTGCATCACAATTGATATCCTCAAAAAAGTATGGAAGTTTTAATTCTGGAGCATATAATTCTGGAAAACTATATGGAAACCGATAAACATACTAGAAAATTCTTCATATTGCTTTTTTCAACGGATTACCTGACTCTATAAAATCTCTTACACTGAGAAAAAAATATAGTAATTATTACAATACTGTATAGTAAACAGGAATCGCTTTGACATATTGTACTTTTTTCTAGATAGTATATCAATTTTAAAAATTACATATTGTTAATATTGTCAAATGATATTGCAGTTATAGACATATTTTGTTATAGAAACTCCTATACATCTTCCGTTTTCTATTATACTTCTTTTATTTTTGCAATATTATATTGTAATTCCTATTAATCCAGATTTTTGAAAATTCCATACAGCTTTTTCATATGCAGATCTATACAGGTTCTTTTTGCAATATTTTTGAATACTTTCTAATAATAAGCAATCTACAAAAATACACAGAAACGTATCAAAATACTAAAAAATCCTTTAAAATTTCACGGATACTAAAAATAACGCAAAATACTAGAAATCTTTTAATACTCAAAAACTGCGTAGATATAATAATAAAAATTGTATCCAAATTGATTTCCTCAAAAAAGTATGAAAGTTTTAATTCTTGAGCATATAATTCTGGAAAACTATATGGAAACCGATGAATTTGTCAAACATTAGTGTCAATCATCGGAGCCAATGTTTATTCAAAACTCTAATTGAATAAATCAAAGAATTAAATTAAATTAAGTAATCAAAGAAATAAAAACAAACGTGACTAAAATTTTGGAAAATTTTTAGAGACATTGACCACAAAGAAACTCAATATATCCCTGATGAGGACCGTGAACAAGGTCGAAAGCCTGGAAAATTAACAAATATATAAAAAGTTTTCAAGAAAATAAAAATGAGTTTCATTTCTATTTAATTAGAATTTTGAATAAACATTGGCTCCGATGATAGATACTAATGGTTGACAAATTTATACTGAATACGGAGCGAAAAAACCATTTATGAAACCGATAAACATACTCGAAAATTCTTCATATTGCTTTTTTCAACGGGTTACCTGACTCTATGAAATCTCTTACACTGAGAAAAAAATATAGTAATTATTACAATACTGTATAGTAAACAGGAATCGCTCTGACATATTGTACTTTTTGCTAGATAGTATATCAATTTTAAAAATAACATATTGTAAATATTGTCAAAGGATATTGTAGTTATAGATATATTTTGTTGTAAAAACTCATATACATCTTCCGTTTTCTACTATACTTCTTGCACTTTTTGCAATATCATATTGTAATTCCTATTAATCCAGATTATTGAAAATCCCATACAGCTTTATTAGTATGCAGATCTGTACAGGTTCTTTTTGCAATATTTTAGTATACTTTCTAGGTTTCTAGTGACTCATACTTTAATATGATATAGTTTTCTAAAAAGCTGGATAAAAGTAATGTAGCTCATTTTTTCGCCATGAATGGTAAAAATTACAGTTTGTAATGCGAAATTTGCATTTTAAGATTTTTAATTTTCCGAAATTATACAGTAAAAACTGGCATATGTATTGTAATGCGTACAGTAATAGCGGTTTACAGTATAATATTGTAATAAGTAAAATAAATATTGCAGATTTTACAGTATATACGGCAGAAAGTAAAAGATTGAGTCACAATAGTTCATCTGTTTGCTGCTCCAGCAAATTCTTCTTTATTTTTCGTGTAAAGGGTTTCCATTGCGGTCTCTCACGTTCGTCATGTGAAGCCCTCGTGGGGGAATCCCCATCGAGAGTGAGAGTTGGGATATGCAATGCAATCAGGAAGAAGGTAAAAATACAAAAGCCAGCGAGCTCGGCGAAGATAAAGAGAGAGGAAAAGGCGCAGAGCCAGCGTCACTTCGTGACGGCCAAACGGACCTCGCGGTGTGAAAAACGATAGAGACCATCTCCCCAGTATCTCGGCATTATGAATGGGATTGTCCCGGGCGAGTAGCGTATCGCGAATTGCGCAATCCTCCTTCTATTAATCAACCAATCATATCTTTTTCTCACATTTGTCTGGCTTTACACGCTGATGATAATTCAGCCGATCGGCCATTAGTATTTCCTACATCGTAAACGTGGTCTTATGTAAAAAAAAAGGGATAAGCAGTCGTGACGAAAGGTTTCGAGCCAGCGAGGATTTTCGATGTGGAAAGTGATCAGGATATTGTAATCGTTAATTGCCCCTTCGATTGATTGGCTTTGGAAAAACCATGCTTTTCGATACACAATTTCCGGGGATTGAGTGCGATGGGCTATTAATTTATTGTTCCTGGGGAATAAAAAAGAAATGGATGTTCCAGTTGGCTCGGGTTTCATGAGCTGAGGATGCAGTCGCTTTTTGCTGATCGTGAACGGGCTTAAGGGAACTCTCTAAAACAGTTGTATTGCGACGGAATTTTATATGGAGGGGCTAACTTAAATGTCAAACGGGGCAATTTTATTTGTTTCTACGTATCAATGGATATTAATTCTACCATAGCATCACAATATTTTAGAAATTGATTCTTGAGATCAAGATTTTACTTTTTGAAACTGTGCAAAAGCGCAATTGCTTTCTTTGAAAGTCTCCCAGTAATTATTTTTTCAATGTTTGTGTTATTTTACGGATTTTCTGGTATTTATATGAAGTTACGAATAGATTTTTTTATAGAATTTGATGCTCTAGGATTATAAGTTACATAGATTTTTAGTATTTTGGAAGATTTTTGAGAAAATAATGTCTGCATACGTTTAAGGCATTTCATGAACTGCTCTAGTTTTTGAGCTTTTTCGTATTTATCATATACTATTTATAAAATTCGGCATTATATTCCAGATTCTTTGAAACTTTTCCAGCATTTTCGTATACTGGTATATAGGTTCAAAGAATTTGACAATCTATAATTCAACATTAATTTTTCAATATTTCAGAGAACTTTCTAGGAAACAGTATCTCTAAATATTTCTTGCAAGTCATAGATTTTAAGTATTTTTTCAATATTTTCACATTTTTAAAGACTTTTAGGCATTTTTACGGATTTTTATTTAAGTTTCTCGAATTCGATGCTTTGAGATTCAAGGTTTCACAAGTCACGGTGTGCTTGGATAAGGTTAAACCCAAAGGTTACCCCTCATCAAAAATTTGTTTATCCATCTATTTTATCATTATTTTTGAATATTTTAGGCCAAAAACTAAAATAATCCTTGAAGAGAAAACCTAATTTTTGTGAATTTTTTTAAGGTCAATTGGTCAAACTCTCCATGAAACAACGCTACATCAAAATTTTAAGGCTTGAAATTTTTCGTCATGTACAGCTAACAATTTTCATTGAATTATATTGTATAAAAAAAACTCAAAAAAACGTTTATCGGTGATCTCTGACACGAATCACTACATTTGTCATACTTTCAAGTATAATTATAACAATAAGTAAAAAGCTTATCAAATTTTATGGAATTTAATATCACTTGTTGTTAAGATACAGCTCTTAGAACTTCAAAAAATCCGATGCAAAAATGTTGTTGGAATCTGCTGTATTTATATTTTCACAGCTTTTTGAATTCTGGCGCATTTGTGAACCAGATCGTCTTTGTTTTTTGTTTCGATTTCCATTTTATATGTAAAATGTCAATACGCTTTATAAATTGTTTTCGACTGTTGAAAATTGATCAAACGTTTGAAAAATGGGCCAAAAAAAATTGCTTTTATTAAGTATATAATTAGGGAAACCGAGCATGTTTAGGCGAAAATCCTCACGATCGATGATAAGTCAATTAAATTACTGTCAATTTTCAAGTATTCGTTAGAAATGTTCTTTTTATTACGTTTTTTTGATTAACGTCCCTATGAGGAAAACTGGAAAACGAATATTTTTGAGAATATAAGTGGCATATTTTTATCATATTTTGCGTTACTAGAGCTTGTATCATTTTGGGAATGTTGAAATTTGCCGTGTATTTCATGCCCAAATCGCACATGCACAATGTGGCAGATTCTTCGCCGTTGTTGGTTATAAAAGGTTTACATGAAGTTCAAAATAAAACCTACTTTAGGCGTAAAATCCGTAAAATCGATAATAACTGCCATGTTTATGGTTGAAAATGAGCTTAGTTTGAACCGATGAAAACCGAAATATCCTCGCTTTATTTGGCTCAAAGTTTGATTCTAATTTCGACTCGGGATGTGAGCAAGAGGGGCGATAGCCCGGCCATGCCGACCGTGATTTCCCGTTTCCACGAGTCGCGCAATTATCACGTCGATAAGGAAAATGACGTAAGCGCGGATTAGGATCGTGATCGCGGAGGTAAAGGCATAGGAACACGAACGGAGAAAAGGAAAGAGCCCGGCTCCAATTAGCCGCGAAAGAGGAGGCTGCTGCACGAGCACTTTGGAGGAGGAAAGGTCTGCGCCTAACGTGTGTAACAGCTCGCGGGGTCATCGGTCCTCGCGACGACGACGCTCTTCCATGGGTACCTGCAGAAACTAATTATCCACGCTACGGCCCCAGATATTCAAATACTATATAAAGCCAGCGCAAAAAAACCAAGCGACACAAGGATGCCGGAATGCCTCTAATGAAGCGGCTCGTAGGCCAACAACGTATTATCCCAGGTGCAAAAAAACCAGTGTCAAGCTTTTACCTGAAGAAAAGCTGGCGTTTTTTGCGACTGGATGGAAATTGGTGGACGCGTCAAGGCTGGAGATTCTGCAGCTTTCTCGGAGGACGAATTGGAGGAAAAAGAGATTAATGAATGGACAATGAAGAAAGTGGAGGGAAATTGGAGGGAGAGTTTGATCGAATAGAGAGATTGGGGATATTTGTTTAATGCGTGAGAAAAGCGGTCGTTTTCCACACGATGGAATATTTAGGGATGGAAATCGAAATATCAGGTTATTTTGATATTTAATTTTTATGTATTGGAGATGGAATATCCATGTGCAGATGTGTCGCATGAATTTTAGCGTATTTTTCATGTTTGTAGTATTATTAAGTTTGAGTAATTTTATAGATTATCAAGAAGAAAATAGCTACCTATATTCTTAGTATTTAAAACTTTTTCGTGTTTTCTAGTATTCATAACAGTTTGTTGGATTTTTTAGTATATTTATAGGTTTTTCGTATTTTTATTGATCGTTGTACACATTTCAAGAAATCAATCCTCTAGAATTGGAAGTTTGATGAGTTTTTTATATTTGAATAGATTTTTCTAAAATAAGGTATCTTCATAAACATGGTCCTTTTACATGTTTTTTCAGTGTTTATACATTTCGAAGAATTTTTCTGAATTCTTACAAATTGCTTTATAAATTTCTGGAATTGAATGCTCTTGTTTTTGATTCTAGAAATTCACAATGGGTGAAATTCCTCTACAAGATTTTTCAAGTGTGTTATTATAAAAGCATTCATTATCAAAGTTTTCACCATATAAATTTTGATCAGATTTTCAATCAGAGAAATAAGTCAGAAGGCTCATTTTTGTTATTAACATTTTTTCATTTGTTTATGCTTTTGTATGCTAACTTTCAGACTTTACATACTCATTTTTTATCATTTTTATAATTACATTTTTACAATTTTAGATGTTAACATATGACGTTTTGCGAAAGATTTTTAACAGTTTTCATTCTTAGATTCTACTTTGTAAAAGAACACTTTTTTATTTAAAATAACCAAATTTTTCGTTCTAATCACTTTGCCTGCGTTTTACAATATTTAAACAATCGATTTTTGTTATAAAATATGACACCCTTTTTTCTAGATCCTTTGAAAATTTGGCAGGGTTAGATTACAAAAACTCATTGTTAAAACAACTTTTTTCGAGTTTGGGTAAATGGCACTTGGTGTGACTTTTATGCGATTTCACTGAATTGTAACCTTCTTCGGTTAAAGTTCATATATATTGTTAATACTTCATGTTTCTAGCATTTTCAATTTTTTTATTTTTGGGTTTTCAAGTGTTTGTCATTCACAAATTATTGTAAAAATTCTTAGTTTTCTTTAAAAATAACTTTTTTTCTTTTTTCAATAGATTGCGAATTCCTGGAATCCAAAGTTAAAAGGATGATAATTATGTTGATAATACTTGTGAATGAAAAAAAAAACAGTATCATCATAAAAAATTTCCATTATTTTCAGTATTTTGTATGCTTTTGAGGGGTTTGAACGATTTTCTGGTATTTTTATACATCAGATTTGTTGATTTCCAGAATTTTCATTGATTGAAAAAAATTCAAATTAACACTTATAATAAGCTAAACGAATTCTAATAGTCTTTTTCGACATTAATATATATCGTACGAATTTCTGGAAGATTTAAATATTTTCAGCATTTTTATAGACTTCTATCTAGATTTCTGTAATTTAGTGCTCTAGAATCTCAAGTTTTATAGAGTTTTAGTACTTATATTTATAAAACGTTCAGAAAACAGTTATGTCATCATTTCTTTATAGTTTATTGATTTTTCTATATATTTTTTCAAAAGTTATTGCGAATAAGACTCAGGCATATTATTCATTCAAAATCATTTTTATTTTATGAGAAGAAAAACATGACAATATTGTTATTCAAGAGTGTCAATGTACATTTAGTATACTTATAATTTTATTTTTAAAACTGACAACCTTAGACAGTCCTCCATATTGTCCATATAACTATGAAATTTTGAAAGTTTAAAAATTTCATAAAGAAAAATAAAATCGATGTTCAAAGAAACCACTGACCCAAACACAAAGTGTTTGAGTATTTAAAAAAAATCAAAACAAAAAATTTTGCATCAATTTTTTTTAAAAAAAAGCTTGCAATATAATTGATATCGCAACAAAAATATCGATGTAACAATTAAAGGTTGATGAATATATTAAAAACATGAAATTCTTATATAACGCAAAGGAATATTGATATTTCGATATATTTCTACGTATCGTCCATCTCTAGAATCTCAGAGAACCGAAATGAGCTCTTTCCTCCTCATTTTTCTTGAAAAAATCTTATTTATGATACCTAAAGGACATGATATTATAATTTACACAAACTGAGATGTTCATATAAATAAATCAATTAAATTAATTAATTTCATCAAATATGGTCCTCCTCGAAACAGCTTCTTAGCACCTTTTGAATTCTCAATCTTCAAATGGAAATAGCAATGAAACTTTCATCCGATTAATTGCGATTTAACTCCCGTTGCCTAAACTAGCGCGAAACTTTGCGCGGTTCGGTTATAGCAATTAAGACCGGTTCGACCAGATCCCCGCCGAACTCTGCATGTTTTCTCTTGCATAACCGTGCCGAGTTCCGCCGAGATGCGTTTGAATCGAAGACATTTTTCGGGCGCTGCGTTAATTAATTTACCGGGATTACAAACACTCGAAGAAGACAGCAAAAAAAAGAAGTTCCAGGAACGAATGTGTCAACTTTCTGAGTATCTAATAGGTGTTTTTACTTTCTATTTTGGTCTGGTGGAAGCTAATGTAGTAACAGTAATGGAAGAATCGTTTCAGCATCTGACATACACTTATTTTTAAAAAATTGTCTTTCACTGCAGAAATATGCGTGGGGAATCATTTTAAAATGGATTAAAAAAAAAAATTAGCGTTGAAAAATCAAAATCATTCGCATCTTTATATTAGTTCTATCTCTGGAGTAACAAATTTGTGTGGTATCATTACTTCATTACGAATTTACGAATGCAGTGAAAAGACTTTTGTGTAATTATGGCGGTGATAAAAAATTTTTATTTTGTAAAATTTCCCGATTTAAAATCTAAGATTGACAATAATGAATTGACAATACGTGATGGAAATGAATAGGAGCAAAATGTTTCACAAACAATCAAAATATTTAATGAAATACTCTTTTTTCGTACTTTTTGTTAAGAGCCCACCTTTGCCCATATATAAAATAAATAGTTAGGGATACAAATATGTACATATTATTCGGTATTTAATGAATTAGATGTGATATTTCGGAAGTTTTTTCCTGAAATTATCAAAAACTCTCCAGCGACAAAATTGTAGCTTCGAGAGAAAAAATTCAAAATTTCATTTGAAAACTATCATTATGTTATAACCTGATTACGTTACGCCCCTTGAAAGTTTTTTTTATAGTATAAAAAGTAATCAATTCTACGTTATCGTGTATTTTTTGTAAAATGATACTTTGGCAAGCTAAAAATCGTTAGAAATAACATATATTTTTCGTTGTAACTATTATTTACAAATATTTGAGTGTCTATTAATTATAACTCTGATAAATTTATCACTCAGCTTTTGTTAAAAGTTACGTAGAAAAAGCAATCTAGGAAATTATTTATTTGATTACAAAAAGAAATACTGCTTTATCAGTTGAATAGAATCTTAGTATAAATTGACTGATAATTATTGCACTTATTGGAAAATGGAGGAAACGTGAAGTTTTGGAGAATACTGTTACTTACTATTTACTTTTCTTTTTGTTGATATTGAAAAAACTGTCAAATTGTTTTTGAAACCGTATATTATAGTTAAAATGAAATTTTATACTTGTTATTGAATTAATTAAGTAAAAGTATAAAAAAGATAGGTATTGGGGAAAGAATAAGGAATTTATATGAATAATGAGGATTTTGGGAGAATACAGGAGGATGAAAGGAAACAAATCGAGTATTTTGAATGAGTACAGGAAGGTTGATTGGAGAAAAAATGAGGATTTTAGAAGAAAGATGAAAATTTCTAGAGACGAAAGGAGGATGAGAGGGGCACAAAAGAGGATTAAAGAAGAACGATTTAGTCAGGGTTTTATGAGAAAATCATCAAAAAGTGAATTTTGCGTGATAAGAGTACTTTTGGAGGATGAATGGAGAACTTTTCTTGCCGAAAATCTTGAAATTGTCTCCTAATGATAATTTTCTATTTTCATTTCATTCTTTTAAGATCCTTCAAAATTGAGGATATATGGATTTTTCGACTCGAGTAAAATTCAAAATATGTTAAATAATTAATAATAATACTATAAATTTATAGTATTTTACAGCTTTATAGTTTATTCAGTTTTTTTGTTGTGTGATATCTTCAATATCCATACGATTTCAGGATTTTATCAAATTATGGATTTTAAAAATCTTCACAATTTTATGCACAATAAGGAAAAATTACATGGTTTTTTAAATATTTTTAATAGTACTAAAAAAATATATATGCAATAGACTTGGTATTTAACAGTATTTAAGGAACTGCCAGTTCATATTTTCAGTATTTCTTTAATTTGGTAAAATGCACTTGAGTTTTATAGATTTCTAATATTTTGTTAGATTGCTTTATATTTTTCCAGACTTAAGAAATTTGTGTAATCACCTTTACACTGTGAAAAAAATCTTGTACTCTCAGCCGTATATATTGTACAACATACAATATGATTGTATTTTTTACAATAATATTGCAATTTGTACAATATCATTGCAGTTTTTACTATAATATTGTAAAATCTGCAATATTTATTTTACTTAATACTATACAGTAAAACTGCTATTATTTTACAAATCATAATATGTATGCCAGTTTTAACTGCATAATTTCCGAAAATTTAAAATCTTAGAATGCAAATTTCACTATACAAACTATAATTTTCCCCATACATGACAAAAAAAATAAACTACTAATGAAAACAAATGCATACTGAAAAAGCTGTATGGAATTTTCAATAACCTGGATTAATAGAAATTACAATATATTGAAAAAATACAAGAAGTATAGTAGAAAACGGAAGATGTATAGGAGTTTCTACAACAAAATATATCTATAACTACACTATCATTTGATAATATTTACAATATGTTATTTCAAAAATTAATAGATTATCTAGCAAAAAGTACAATATGTCAGAGTGATTCCCGTTTACTATACAGTATTGTAATAATTACTATATTTTTTTCTCAGTCCCAGTGAACCTGTGAGCTCGCAGCGTGCTCGCAGCGAGCATGAAAATCAAACTCGCTTTCATTATTTCCGCCTCTTTTCGAACACGCCGCGAACTCGCCAGCAAGCTCACAGAGTACTTCCAGTCGTTGATAATTATTAATATATATTTCAGGGAAATAAAAAGATAATTCATTATTTACAGTAAAAAGTAATCACAATGAAGCTGTGAAAATGATTATTTAATGAAAAAAAATTTCTCCCGGGTGGAAATCGATCCCGTGTTCTGCGAAGTTGAACGCCAAAAAGTATCATTTTCATTAACATGAGCTATGCACTTGATTTAAGCATTCTACACAAAACTTGAAACATGAGAAAAAAAACCAGCAGCCATCTTGTGAGCGCTTGGGGAAAGCGTGCGAATTTTCAAAATTCGAATATAAAGAAATTCAAATTTTGAAAATTCGCGCGCTCTCCCCAAGCACCCACCAGATGGCTGTTGGTTTTTTTTTCTCATGTTTCAAGTTTTGTGTAGAATACTTAAATCAAGTGCATGTCTCATGATAATGAATATGATACTATTCAGGGTTCAACTTCGCAGAGCACGGGGTCGATTCCCATCCCGGAGACAATTTTTTTTCTATTAAATAATCGTTTTACAGCTTCATTGTGATAACTATTTACTGTAAATAATGAATTATCTTTTTATTTTCCTGAAATATATATTAATAATTATCAAGGACTGGAAGTACTCTGCGAGCTCGTGGCGAGTAGCCTGCGAGCTCGCTGGCGAGTTCGCGGCGTGTTCGAAAAGGGGCGAAAATAATGAAAACGCTGCGAGCTTGCAGCGAGTTTGATTTTCACGCTCGCAGCGGGCACGCTGCGAGCTCAGGTTTACTGGGCAACTTACTTACTTACTACAACAAGAATTAAAAATCATTTTGAATTTTGGAAGAGATAATATGTCCCAGAAACGATTCTCACCTCTATCAAAATCACCTCCCCCTATACCAACCAACTTCTTATACGAAAAATAAATCCCATTCGAGGTGTCTCAAGATCTCGCTCGGCGCCAATGAAAGGACCGTCGCAGTGCCCCTTTCTAATCCGTCTACTCGGCGCTTATCAGTACACGATTTTCGCGGGTCTCGTCGCGTCGTTGTCAAGACCGTTACTTCCCCTGATTTACGATGCTCGCAGGACTTTCCCCGCGGACGCCGGTTGCGGCCGGCGGCCGCCGCATGGGCCTCATGGGCCGCACGCTGCACCCACGACACATCGTCCCCTCTCTCTGCCCTCTATCTATGTGTTCGCTCGGATATTTCTTTATTTATGGCCGGGGTATTTCTTACACACGTTGCCGCTTTCGCGGCCGGCCGGCTTGCTGTCTGAGCTAACTGCGGGCCCGCGGTAATGCATGTAAGCAATGCACCGCGATTGGCCTAACGGCGAAAGAGTAAAGAGCGAGCCAGGCACCTCGCGATCGAGCTAAGCTGGTCTCACGGTAGTTCGTTTGCCTTTGGGGTCAGGGGGCGATATATCTACCCACAGCAACTAATACCTACCCAGCTGTACCCAGGCCAACTATTTACTGTATTTACCTACGACCACCGAGTGCCATTTTCCTCTGGCGCAACCCTTCTCGCTTTAAGTCCCGAACTTTCAGTGCGCTTGGTTTGAACAAGAGACGTTTTGATGTTATCTGGTAGTGTCGTCTTTATTTGGCTAGTTACTGAAATGATGAGGTCAACGATGAGAAGTTGGAGAGACTCAATCTCAATACATTACACTGTGCAACACGAAAAAGAGTCTGGGATTTTTCCAAAATAAAATGAATGTACATGAACCCCATAACCCATTTCTGAAGGAATTTTTTCCGGGTTAGCTTGTATAAGCGAGAAACAAACATTATTATTATGCAATTTATGTCCGATTTTCATGATTCCAAAACATTTTTCAACGCTTTTTGGGCATGCTGACTCATTTTACTGATCAGATTTTTTTTAAAAATTGACCAAACTCGGTGCCTTTAAAAAACGAGGTTTGGCAATAAAAAGTGAGAATGGTTTTAGATTCCGCTGCATTATATCTGTTTGCAAACTTTGCCGAACTTGTGGCCAAGGTATGGACGATACCGATGCAGTTTACTCGAGTATCGATACTTTTGTTCCGACGCTCGAGTATTTTGCATCGATACTGAAGACTTGACGATACCTACAGTATCGATACATTCACGGTCAGTATCGTTTGATTCCACTTATACCAAAAGTTGAGTGGTATTTAAGAACACTAGATATCTCTAGTGTTCCTTGGTGGTATTGCTCTCTCTGTCACACTTGCATGAAATTAAAACGACAAGAACCACTATACACCAATATGTGTTACTTATGCCATACCATAAAACATCATAAAAACAGATATGGTATACATACATTTGTCTTCCTCATTTGACGTTTGAAGATAACAAAACCTACTGTTGTCAAACATTGTCAAAATATGTATAACAAACAAATCGAAATCGTAACAAATATTAACAAACACCGGAGCTACTTGTTTGCTTGCGAGAATGGCTCCGAGGAAAAGTGATGCTGGGAAGCATTTTATTAAAGTAAGCGGTGACAAAAAACAACGAGCTAAGTGCAAGATTTGTGAAAAAACATATACTCATAATGGCGGCACCAACCAACGGCTGTTTTTGGCAAGCTTAGATCCGGCTATATGGCAAGAAGCCTTTTTGCAAGTAGTTTAAGACTTTCCGGGAAAAATAAAAATATATTGACTGATGTTACATAACTCGTATTTTGTAAGATGAACAATAAAACAATTAAAACATAAATGCCAAGAATATTGATGCCAAGAATCGATACTTTTCTTCGCGATTTCCATCCCTATTGTGGCCTACTCATTTTTATTAGTTCCGCCTATTCAACCTGACAAATTTCGAAATGAGACCTTCCTTTAAATAAATAAAGACCAATATTTAGTTATTAATTGAAACATATGAAAGTAAAAATATTAAATTACTGAATAATTTGAAGACAAGTGATAAAAAAACCCTTCGGAGGAGCATTTAAGGAACTATAATTTATCATATTTGATAGGTTTTAAAAGGAGAATTGGACGGTCACCTAGTGTAATAGGTAGTTTTTTTTTTTTGGTATGGCATTTGGAAGTTAGAGATCGATATTCAGAAGTAGTCACTTTGTCCAGGAATGACCATTGCGAAAATATATCAATTTTAAAATTGTCATCCTACCAAATCTGCAAAACTTTTCAAGATTTACAATATTATTCAACAATTCCTAGAATTCATGATTTTCATTAAAATTTTAAAATTATCCAACATCTCCGTACAGTAAAACATCGTTCGATTTTGAAAAATTTTTAAGATAATGCACAGTTTCTACAGTTTTATAGAATTTTCGAAATTTTTCGAATTCCAAAAAATTTATGAACATTTTCAGAAATTATTCAAATTTTTCAAATTATTGACCATCTTTAGTACTTATAATACGGATAATTCGGAACTTTCAAATTTCACGAAAATTTTTCCATTTTTTAAAGATTTTTCGCTAATTTTAAATACTTTCTAAGTTTTACAGATTCCTCTTAATGAATAAAAACAAAAAAAGAAAAAACAAAAAAAACATGCCAAACAAAATGTCTGAATCTTCTCTAAAATGTTGAGAATTTTTCGTATTTCACTGAATACTTGGCAATCTTCAAATTTTTGACTGTATGTATGTTAGTAAATAAATTTTTCTAATTTTAAAAATAATGCAAACCAGTCCAAACGTTCTAAATTTTATGAAAAATTGTCTCTTTCGCACAGACTTTTCGCGATTATGTACAACTTTTCAAAATTTTCAGATTATAGTTGAAAGAAGAAAAAAAATTAACAAAATTCATGAAAATTTCTAAAATTCCATTAATTCACCGAATTTTTTTTAACGTCTTACAAATATTAAATGTTTTTTAAATTTTTCGTAATCTTCATAATTTCGAAAATTATGGTATCCATTCCGAACCTTACAAATCTTATGAAAATGTGTCCAACCTCTCAATATTATTCATAATTTTTGGATACTATTCAAATTTTTCATTACTAAAAGTTCGACATAATTCTCGGATTTTTATTACCAAACTTACAACCAGCATATCAATTCTTTCTTAAAAAAACTTCCTCTAATCCCTATCAACTAAAATCAATTAATCTATGTTTCTCCTTTGTGGACTGCACACTTCCATACCCACGATCAAGAAAACCAATGAAACCATCTGACAAAGTGTGAAATCAATCACGAAATCTGTTGAAGCCATTCAGTTCGCAAATTACTAATTCATCAACAACAAAATGCAGGAAAAAAGTCTCCATTTATTCATCGCTTTCCTCAAGTGGTTTCTGCAAAGTCAATATCTTTCTCAAAGTCATTTATCATGCCTGGAATCTGTTGATAAAATTTACCGCTCCTCATGCTAATCAAGTCAGTGCCGAAGAATCATCGGATTTTCATGATGCTGATTTCATATGCGAACATCTTCGATGACTTTATGACTTGCTGTTTCGAGTGACGATACTTTCTCAAGTAGAAGGTAAACACGTTTCCATTCAATCATCACAGAATTCTCTACCTCGAAGAACATTAAATTTTTTAAAAAACATCCAAAATTGGTCTAGATCCTCCCAAAGACTCAGTTATCCTTGATTCTGGAACAAAGACGAAAATTTGTAGACGAAAAATAGTGGGATTCACCTTCTGAAAAGGCCGAAAACTTGCGCAACCACGTTTACAGGGACCCGTCGATGATCGTTAATCGAGTCCATAAATCATCCGTATCGACTTTCGTTTTCGTTATAACGCCTCGCGAAGTTATGCGAGTGTCGATCTATCGTCGGATTTATTATTGAACGCTGACGGCTTTGGTACATGCCAGGATAATGCGCTTTCTGTGTGTGAATGAATACAATACATCAGCCACGCCACTGGGAATCGTGCATTCTGAGATTCTTCGCTTCCTTCTCGATTTCGCGGACGTTGACGGATGGCTTATATAATCGTGACTACCACGGACAGTTGAGACGTGTATTCTGTCTCCGAGGCTGATCTTTGCGTTGGCGAGCTTTTGCCATTGTGACACGGCCACACTGCGCTGATGCATAGGTTCCTATGTCGTTGCCGTAGCTCCTTAATGAAATTTGTTACGCCACTTTCTCCCGGCATCTCGCTACTTTCGCAGCCTTCGATATCTTTGTCCCCGTATCCGTAATCGAATAGGTCCGAGATAACACGGAGCTCCTTCGCGGGATGTATCAGTCATCTTTTGTCAGGAACGCGGGTTTTCGATGATACCACCCTCCAGGGAAACGAAAGTGATACCTGAGAAAGTTACGTGGGAAAATCTAGTGTTATGATGATTGAGCGTAAAGCGATGTTTTCGTAATAACTGAAGTACCTGTCAGGTACATACAAATTGACTGGGAAGACTGAAGATATTGTCTTGCGGATGGTATTTGTTATCAGGGTTTGGAAATGATGGGTTAATCTAGAATGGTACATTTTTTGGAGTAACGAATAACGAAACGTTCTGAAACAGGATTATGAGTAATATTTAACTTCCTTATATTAAAAAAAAAAAACTATATTTATCATTAATGATGGTTCAGAGAGAAATATAAGTAAGTATTTAGTATTTAGTATTAGAGTTGTTTATTCAATATATATTAGTTACGCCGAATAAACAAGGCAGTTATGTATTCGTCTGTATGTAAACACAAATTTTAGTATGTTATGTATACTCTGAGAGAAAAATCAGGGATAAAGTCCCATACTAGTCCGGCAACGCGGATAAAGGATAAAACTAGCTAGTATGACGGAATTTCCTATTGGTATGGTAAAAATTGCAAATTTTTCTAGCAGTTTTTCCTGTAAGAACTTTAAGTTCTCAACGGACTAGCTTGAAGTTTTTACCATACGAAATTGAAGGTTTTACCATAAAAAGTAATAATTTCCTTATTACTCGCGAGTTGTATCCGCGTTGCCGAACTAGTATGGGACTTTTTCAATAATCTTATTTTACTTTTTACCTGTTTTTTTTTCTCAGTGTAGATAAAAATATTAGCTTTTTCACTTACAATTAAAACCTTTCACAATTCAGAACATTAAATTTCAGAAATCCGCATGAAAATACACAAAAATACTTACAATCTGTAGATTATAATATTCATAGCAGGATCTTTAAAATTCATGTTTGATATTTTTCTAGAATACCTCACATAATTTAATCAATACAAAAAAAAAGAAATTACTGAAAATAATAGATTTTATACACTTTCTTTTAAATGCTATGAGACTCTTGAAAAATTTATGTAATTCTAGGAATTAACAAAATTCAAACGATCGAGCATTGATTCAAAAAATAAACGGATTAATTGTCTATAAAAATAGTAGAAAACTTTTCAAATCTTCAAAGTCTGTGAAAATTCAAAAAATATTGAGGGCGCTCTTAATCTATAAAAAAATTGTTTTCTGTAAAATCGATCTAGATACTTCAAATATTCCAAATTTTCGATGCTAGGAAATCTCATTCTGGAAAATCGAAGAGAAATTTTTTAAAAAACCTGAAAATTCTACATTTTATAAATACCAGAAAATTCAAAAACGAAATTCATATAGAAAATCACAAGTAAATACATAGAACATTAAAAAAATATCAATTTTCAATAACTAGAGCATCAAACTCCAGAAATTTATCAAAAAATATATTATATTGTGACGTTAATTATATAAATATACTGAACGGTTCTTTAAATCGTAAAAAAACTGAAGAAATACGAAAAATACTGAAAGAAATTGAGTAATGAGAAATTAAAACCTATTAAGACTTGAGACACAGTTTCCTGAAAAGTTATTTCGAAAACGAAAAATTATATGAACTTTGAATTTTAGAGCTCGAAATTCTCAAAATCCATGAGACAATTTATATGAAAATACTAGAAACATATAAAAATACTAGAAAATCCTGCAACATGTTATATATCCTGAAAAATATAAATAGTTTTAGAAATACTGAACAATCCTTCATATCGTAGAAAAACTAAAAAAGTACCAAAAAAAAAAAAAAAAAAATATTACAAGTACATACATAGAACATTGAAAAAATATACAACTTCAAGAACTAGAGCATTGAAGTCTAGAAATTCATATAGAAAATATATAAAAATACCTAATGATTCTTTAAATCGGAGAAAAACTGAAGAAATACGAAAAATACTGAAAAAAATAAAAACCTATTGAGACTTGAGACGGAGTTTACAGGTCGGAGGAATTATTTGAAAAACAGTAAATTTAATGAACTACGAATTCTACAGCTTAAATTTATCGAAATCTATAAAACAAATTATGTAAAAATACTAGAAATGTATAAAAATACTAAAAAATCCTGCAACATTTTACACATCCTGAAAAATACGAATAGTTTCAGAAATACTGAAAAATCCTTTGAATCATAGAAATACTGAAAAAGTACCAAAAAAAACTAAAAGAAATGACAATTTAAATAGATAATTTTTCCTGAAAAATCCTCTCAAACACGAAAAATTCAATGATTTTTATATTTTTAAGCATAAAATTCTTGAAATCCATGTAGCAATGTACATACAAAGTAAAAATTCATAAAAATACTAGGAAATCCTGCAAAATTGTATAAAGAATACTGAAAAATACAAATAGTTTCAGAAATACGGTAAAATCCTTTATATCATAGAAAAACTGAGAAAGTACGAAAAAAACTAAAATAAATAAACATTTACATGGATACTATTCTCTGGAAAATCCTCTCAAACACAAAAAAATGAAATATTTTTGTATTTCAGAGCATACAATTCTTGAAATCTATCTAGCAATGTACAGAAAAACAGTGAAAATTGATAAAAATACTAAAGAATTATGCAAAATTTTACGTATACTGAAAAATAATACAAATTGTGTCAAAAATACTAAAAATCTAGGTAGATAAGACTATCTGAAAAATCGAAAATTCGCACATCTTTCCCCGCGGCTTACATTGAATGAAATGCCCCTTTTGAAAGCTTTTGAACTTGAAAAAAATTATTGATCTTAGTCCTAACAAACAACAAATCCGAAAATATGACGTTTTATTCGAGCGAAACGCTTTGTTGAAACTCAAAATAAAATTCAAACGTCTAATTTACTTCCGTCTTCAATCATTTTTCATACTTCAAAAAATTTGGACGAAGAAGTTGACATCATAATCGATAACCCTGGTCCCATCAAACAGAAAACATTTTCTTATAGACCAGTGAAATCAAGAAAAAATGTGCAAACCGGCCGCAATTTTTCTCGCAAACACTCTGCCCCACTTCGAAAAGTTCTCATGGAGTGCGCGCATTGTAGATAGAGCCGAAGCCGATAAACAATATCGATAATACATGAAGCGTTGTCGATATTAGCTCGGGCCCCGGTGTGAGAATCGAGGAAGTGGTGGGAGTCGCGCGATATAATTAAATCGGCATTCACAATATCGAGAGAGCAGCGATTAATCGTGTTTTATGCGCGAGCGGGTCCCCTTGTACACGCTTTCCGGCACCTTGGCATAGGTGGGCGATGTGGAAATTTATGCGTGTATTAACTCGCGACCAACCTGGCTTGTACGTGGTAATTGCACCCGTAACTAACTCGTCCTCGTAAACGCATCCTCGGCCCGTTACGCGCCTGGGTTGGCTCCTTATACGCGTTGCCCCCTATGCCGTAAAAGCGAGAAAATCATTCGCAAAAATGTTCTATCTAACCTCTGCACGCGCGGAGGTTATACAAGTACCAGGAAATGTAGATATTGTGCGTTAGTGGAGGTCCCATCAGCTTAACTATGAACCAAAGGTCACTATGCCCTTTTTCCTTCAGCATCTAACGTGTGAAATGCAGATGTTCATGAATGACAAGAAATTTTTTTTGTGGGAGAGTAAATTAAATTTGTAGAGGACAGAAATTTATGATCGAGTCTTCTTTCTCGTCTTCTGTTGCACTGTGAAAAAATACGGAAATTTCCTACACCATGGTACTGCGCATTTACTATTCTTTCATGTTTTACATACTTGGATAGGAAAATTTCATTCAAATATGGAATATCAGTATAAATAAACTGGAAAATTTCAACTGCGTATAGTAAAATTATAGTAAAATTGTGGTAAAATAAATTTTTTTAGAGTGTGTTTCCAAGTAGAAATTCTTGAAGGTTTTTGAGTATATAGGAATTGCCTTTTGGTTCTACGAATGTCGATTTCCATGGTTTTTGATAGTTACTTATCAATTTCCAAGATTTCCCAAGCTTTCATTGTTTTTGATTATTTTTCAATATTTCCATACTAACTTTGCAGGATATATCTTATACGACGATATTTTTTGATTCACTATAATAAATCATAATTTCTGATTATTTCCTATCATTTACTATGATTTTACATGACTTTAGTTTTACGAGACTTTTAACAACTTCCTAAGATTTTTAAAAAATTTACTGATTTGATATTTTCATCCATGTTTTTTCATAATTCCATGTAATTGACTTTTCAGATTTTTTCTATTAGTTTCTATGATTTCCTATGATTTTTTATATAGTGTTCCATACTTTTATATTTTAAACTACGTATATTTCATAATTATTCTCATGGTTTACTATTAATTTTCTTCAGTTTTCAGTAATTTTTTTTTGTTTCTATTCAATCTTCATGATTTACAGTTTACCTTTGATTGATCAAACTTTTTCATAACTTTTATGATTTTTTATAATTCTCTACCAATATTATCATTTCCTTTTATTTTCTGTCAATTTTCACAATCTATCATTATTTTCTATATTTTCCAGTAATTTTCTATCTTTTGATCGTCTTAAATCCCCGTGATTTTCAATCGTTTCCCATGGTTTTTCACCGTTTCTTAAGATTTCGTATACTTTTCCATAAATTTTCATTATTTTTCATGAGTATCTTTCAGTATAAATGTTTTTTTATACTTTCCTACATAGAACTAGAAATTTGAATTTTTTTTGATAATATCCTTCAATGGAATATGAATTTATATAGTCCACAATGTTTTCTAATAATTACTATTTTTTAGAAAACAGAAACCCATTAACAATTGTGACGAAATGAAGGCTATGATTTCTGATGGATTTTCTATGTATTTTCCCTTAAAAACTATAATTTTTCATAATTTTAATTATCATTCCCATTGTGTACTATGATTTCCTTTAGTTTTCAGTTATTTCCCATTGTTTACATTAAATTATCATTATTTATACTCGTTTTTTCATGATTTTCCATAAATTTCTCTGATTTTTCATACCTATCTATGTGTTTTCATTAATTTCAATTATTTCTAAGTATTCTATAGTTTTCTAGACTTTTCCACAATTCTTTAGGTTTTCTATGACTCTCCATCAATGATCATAATTTCTCATAGTGTTCTCTCAATTCTTGTAATGTATTTAATTTTCTATGTATTCTGATAATTTTCTATGTATTGTTCCTAATGCTTACTCTTGATTTCTCATCATTTCCCATAGATTTTTATCAATTCTTATGATTTTCTATAGTTTCCCATAAATGTCCATTATTTCTTCTGAATATATATCATCATAATGCTATATAAATTTATGAAATCATAAAAGGCTATATTCATAGCCTTTTATGATTTCCTACACTGTTAAAAAGATCGGTAAATTTTCCATAAAAATATTAGAAGTTAATAACCCATACTCTGTATGGGATTTTTCCCATAAGAAAATTTTTCATAGGCTATGGGAGTTCTTCCACAAATTATGAAAACATTTCTATTCTTATGGAAGAATTCCCATAGTGTATAAAAAACTTTCTCGATCTATTTTTGGGAAAAGTCCCATATAAACTTCCAAAAGTTTGATAGAAAGTTTATCAGATTTGTTCAACAGTGTACATGCATTGCTATGAATTTTCATTTTTTCAATAATACCCCACAATGGAATATAAATTGAAATAGTTTACAATAGTTTTTCCTTATTTCTAATACTAATTATTATATTTTAGAAAACAGGCACCCATGAACAATTATGACAAACTAAAGGTTTTCCTCATGATTTTTTCATGTTTTCCAATGATTTGCTATGATATTCATATTCTCTCACGATTTTTCATGATTTCTTATGGTTCACCGAGAAACTAAAATGTGATTCTTCACGATTTACTACATTTTTTTGTAATTTTTAGTAACGCGTTCCACTTTTTGAAGTAACTTTCCAAACCCTGGTTTTAATAGTCTACAATTTCCCATGATTTCTCGAAAATAGGATTGAAATATCTTCGCCGAATTAGAGTTTTTTTTTTCCAACTTTTTTCATACTTTTTATATGTAACATTCTAATTAATGTTCTGATCTATTATTGATCTAACCAATCAGAATATATTAAAACATACTTTAACATACAATTTAAATGAAAAAAGGAGACTGAAATTGCAGGCACACAAAGAAACAAATTTTCTGTATGTCAGATGAATCTTTTTATGATAATATTACTTGCAGAAACTCTGAATATACACCAACTTCTAGAATTTTTCCTGCCCATACAATCTTTTATTATAGACAAATTTAATTTTTTGCCAAAATACTGTGAGGATCACCAAGAACTGAAAGTGGTTCTTCCTACGTAAAATTACATTTTGGTAGTACCTGTAATGTTTTCGATAATTTGTTTTATTCTTCAACACAGAAAGGTTGGAATAGTTTTCAAACTTGAGATACAAAACAACCTTCCTCAAAATATTTACAAAAAATAACACTCAAATCAACCAGCTCAATACTACACATTCTTCAAGAAATCACGAAACTTGAAGATCCATATTACACAATTCCATCAAAATCATTCATCTCGCCAAAAAACTGTGGAAACCCCAACTCGTCCAGGCTCGAATCAACTGACGCAATAGCCACGATTTTTATGAACTCCGAGTAAACGAGATTCACTCATTGAGTCATTGGAATCCGCGAGATAATCTCACTCCTCAAACGAATATCCCAATTAGCATCGTTTATTGTCATATTTCTCTCAAAATCCGCGATAAGAACATTTCATAACCAGATTTCCAGTTTTTATCATTCCTCGCTCAAGTGCATGATTGGACGGTTACGCAATGCCTTAAATTTTACGCGATTTCGTATTATAGAGCGTCCGTAATTAGAGTTTGAGGGGCTACCAATTACATGTACCCACGCTACTTTCTCAGGCATGCGAGAGAAAAATCATTCGATGATTCGCATGGTCTGACGAACTATGACGAACTATGACTATGACGAATGTTTCCACTTACGAATTAACTGACTCTCTTGATCTCTATCCCTTACATCTCATTTATTCGTTACGTGTTTTCGACGAATTCATGGAATTTTACGTGCATGTTAATGATTCTTGATATTGGTGGTAGGAGTATTATTTATAGGAGGCTGTGAGTGAAAACAATTGCAAAAATATGGCAATTTTGTTAGAAAATAAAATTAATTCTGTTTAAATGGATTTTAATCTTCCCTCTCTCGATTTTGGACTGATAAGGATTGAATCATTACTCGGGTCACGGGTCGTACACGATTTTCCGTATTGAGGTGTAATGTGGAAAATCGCTGCTAAGTGCACTGTTTAAGTCGGCAAAAAGTTGAATTTTTCAGACGCACGGTTTCAGCGATGCGCCGTAAAATTATACTCTTCAAGGTTTTCAATTTCTCGTTGCCGCGGCAATAAGAACAACGTAATTACCGGCACCATGCACAGATCTAATTACCGGAAATAAATACGACGATTACACGTCTGGTTCGATTTTCTCTTCAGCAGGATAAAGAAAAAATTTCCCTGTGGTGGAAGAAATTGTTATTAGTTGATCATCAATTTCTGGATAGATACATTTGAAAATATGTTTGAATGCTGGAAATTTCAATGGAAGACATTGACTTATACTACTTAAAATGAAAAAATTTTCTTCGATCCTACTAAAGTTTAGAAACTGCTGAAAACTTGATCCAACTAAAACTTAATTAAGTAATTGTACATGTTTTTTTTTTTACTTTCTGGAACAACTAGTTAACATCGATTTCGAAAATACAAAAATAATGAACTGTGAATAAGAGTTATTCGTAGATCTTACAAAAGATATCCAAAATTGATTCTGGCATATGTTTAGAATAATTTTGAAGAACTAGAGTGGTATGATCGTGATTTTTTTAAAAATTTTAACGTGCGTAAATGAACAAAAAAGGGATTTTTGGTTATGGCACTTGGAGCAGACATTACTGCACATGGAGAGGCGTGGTTCTTTATTGAGTGGGACGGCACAGCGTTACTCGTAATCTACTTGACGCCCTACTCTTCAGACCTTATTACGTATACGTACTTGCGTTAAGATTCCTGTAATTTGCATGATTCTTGTGGTTTTTGGTACCGTCCCTTCTCGTGACTTGAATAACAGTGAAATCTGCAGTATTTTGCTATAAATTTATCAAATTTTTGGGGGATTCCAAAGTTCCTGGTAAAAAATACCATTTTCATGCTGTACTAGTACTACACATAATATGAATATATACATGTTTTATTATGCAGTAATAGATATAGGTATTCGTAACAGAAGGTAACCAAAAATTTTCAAGAATTTTTGTCTATTTCAAAGAGGAATTTTATAAAAATGATAGCTTTGAATCTTAATTACTTGAAATTTAGAAGAAGGAAAGTTTTCATTAGGAAAGTAATAATAGAGATATGTGAGGGTAAAAAAATGTGCTTCGAATACATTTGTAAAATCAATATAAATCGAATGTAAGAGTCGAAATTCAAAAAGAAAATAAACGAACAAAATGGAAATAAAGGATTGAATGAATGAAACATAAAACAATAAAAAAAACTGTACTTCGCAATTGTTCCAATTTTGGATGAAAATTTTGATGTAAACGAATTTCGTCATTGGAATTCAACCCACCAATGCAAATTTGAATTCGGAAAGTAAAATTACTCCAAGATTGACGAAACAATAAAATTGGAAAAGATCAAATATTTTAATCTTTAAAATTTCAGTAGTGATTCGGCGTGTACTCCGGGAATGAAAAATTGAATTCAAATTTTTTGAGTATTTAAAATGTAAGACTAAAACGTAAATTATAAATGTAAAAAAACGATCAATAATTGAAAGTTTCAAGAATCTACTATGCAAAACTGAAATATTAGAGCAATTAATTGTATATTCAAAAAGATTTTAACATAGTTTCAAGTTTTGAAATCCAGCATGTGAAACATTATACAGACTAAAAAATCGACGATTCAAAAATTCAAAGTTCTCGAAACTTGATGTGTGAATTATTCATCATTTTATTCTAAATTATGGTAGTGAGAATTCTAAAATTCTTCATTTTGGAATTCATGATTCCGTTATTCTCTATTCTAGGATTCAAAAGTCTGCAATTTTTGAATCTGTACTTTTAAATTCAAGGATTTTGAATACATTTTTTCTAAATTAAATTAACTGATATATTTGTCAACTAAGAATTTCAGAATCATTTCTTGTCAAATAGGAATTCTCGTTTTCTACAATTTATGAAAAAAACTTATTTTTAGGAGTCACCATAAAAAACGATTGAAATTTTCTTAGATTTTGAACAAAATATTGGAATTTGTTATAAACTTATGAAAGATAAGTTTATATAAATTCACAATAATTAAATAACCATTCATGATTTTACTAATAATCACCATTATTGATCAAATATTGTTTATTTGTAATAAATTTAAATCTTAGTCAATAATTGGAGTTCTTTATACTTCAAAATAAAATTCTGTGAAACTTGACATTTAAAATCATGTTGATCAGTACAATATAATGGAAATTCGTAAAAAGTTTTCAGAATTACGAACTACTTTTTTCTCAAGTTTCTCAAATGGGAACAATAAATTAGAAGGCCCACAACACCACATCAATTAATTGTAAAGAATTTAATTGAATTTGTCAACATCGCACAAGTTTTTCCATGAAAACGATTTATAAAATGCTCGTAAACTTTCAAATCAATTTTCGTAAAATTCAATATATCTGACATCATTCAAACAAAAGTTTTCATAATTCTGGTAATTCCCCGATTTTTCAAATTTTCGTAGAAATGTAAATAAAATTCCATAAACTAATACCTACTTTGTACAAAACCATATATTTTCATAAAAGTGAGATCTCGAGATACGAAGAACTTGAATTTAACTATTGAAAGCAAAAAATAATCAAATACATACAGCCAATTTAATTTTGGAGAGTGACGAGATCATAAGATAAATAGGCCATTATGATTATTTTATCATGGAAATCGATCGACGTGTATGAAATATACAAAAACCTGTTACGTTAAAGCACCCTCTTTGTACAATACGGTTCGGATCAGATAGTCACGGACACCTAAATTGCATTCAATTAGATCTTTATGACTTACAGCGTGTTATTGTACGGAAGCAAGAAGCATATTACCCTGCACATTTTTTTACGTGCTTTCTAATACGACCCAGCAGTGGAAATTGGATATCTTGCATGTATCCATTACATTTATTACACCAATAACGATCAAAATAATTTTATCAGAGCAGTGTTAAAATGTTGATTGTATTATTTTATACTAGCAGATTATTTATTTATTTATCGAACGTAAGATAATTTTCTATTCATTTTGAATTTCGTGAGATTTTATAAAGTAATAGATATTTTTTGAATTAAAAAAATTGAACTAAAATTTCATTGTCGTTATAAACTACATAGATATTCTGTTAATGTTACATATTTTTGTATATATTATTGACTTTTCATGTATGAGTTGATGTACGTCCTAGTTTGGGAAATTCAAAGTTATTTTAATGCTATGGACTTTAAGGTTTTTGAAACATTTAGAAGAGAGGTTAAACAAAATTTTGTAAGTAAATGTTCATGGAAAAAATTTTTTAGAAATTTGATTCAGTTATTCATCATTTGCAATTAAGTTCTTTTATTTTCTTTCAAGAAGATAAAAGCTCAAAATTTTTCGTATCTGTGTTACAACAAAGAGTTCTCAACGTCCTTAAAGTATTGAAATTTCTTGACTTTTTGTCGATAATTAAGAAATTTAATTATATTTAGCTTTTTTCTGATTAACTTTTGGACTCAAGTAATTAGTAAAGGAACAACTATCATAATTTGTGAAATATTATAAATTATAAGTAAAAAATCATGTTTTTATAAGTTCAATGTCATTGATTTATCAGTGTATAATCATTAACAAAAATAAAGAAAAGGGTGCACTTATTCATGATTTTTCACTAATTCAGCCTAAAATAATAACTTCTATAAATAATCAATCTTTTTATTTATTCAGGTTACACAAAAAATCCCAATAAACATTACGCAGTTCCATAAATTCGTCTGTAAACATGCCGACTTTTCAACTTAACGTCTAATGAACTGCCCCTAAACAACCCCTTGTCTTCTTTTTACTCCATTAAAAGGGTGATAATGTCCTGGGGGTTGGTCTGTATGTAGGGAAGGGGGGGATATCTTGTCAACAGGGGTGGGCAGTATTTCAAATGCCACTGATTTCATGCATCCCTCGAGTAATCCCGGTTGTAAGACACAATATAAACCTTCCTCGAGTTCCGTCAATCTTCAGTTCAAAACGCAACCGCGAAGCCGTAACACATTTTTCCAAATTCGTTACTTTCAGTTCAAAATCGTGATCCGGTAATATTACCCAAAAAAAGAAGTAAAAAATAAATATTGGATAAAACAAAAACCTTTTTTTTTTATTCGTTTGTGGGGTTCAAAGGGAACTTGGGGATTCCACCATCTTGATATGAAAATGTGAGTTTTTGTTCCGAGTATAATTTTTTGTGTTCAAAATTTGTTTAAGAAAGAGTCTTTTTGAAAGTTGCGGAAAAATAAATTTTTGCATAAAGATTTTTAAACAATTTCAAATCATTTTATAAGTAACTATGAATAATTTTAGAGTAACAAATTTTGCAAATCGTTATGAGGAAACTTAAGGTGCATTTTGATGATTTAATTATGCAACAAATAATCTTCTTGGTTCGGAACAAAACGCAGCGTTAAATGATTGTAAAATATTTCAGCAAATCATTAAGGCAAAGTTTTTTGTGCACTTCGCAAATAATTCGATACCTAGTAATTTTGAACCTTATAAAAACCTGAAAAAATTTTTTCGATCTATTTTTTAAGGAAAATTTTAGTTTCTCATCAAATTTTTATAAGGTTCACTTTATAAAAAATTGTATTTTTATAAGAAATTTCATTTTCTTATCAGGTTTTCGTGAGGATCAAAATTACTAGGGATAGATGAGTTGAATATAACATAAAGTACCAAGTTCATGGAAAATAATTTTCATTTAAAACTAGATACCTTGCAAAAATATTATTAAAAGAGAATTTTCGGTTTTGACAAATTGTTAATCATATCATGCGTGAAGTGTTTCATATAGTTAAATGTTTTATGTAGTTTTTTCTCTGCATTCATGTTTGTTCACTTAATATTGTACATTTTTGTAAGGTGCAATCCTTGAAAGGTGAATATTTTTTCTTAAAAAATACTTTAGCATTTTAACTTTTACAACTATATAATTATTCCATTATTTACTCGATGACTGTGAAATGAAATGATGAATTCAGGTCAGTCATTACATTGTTGAAACACTCAATAATAAAATTGAATGCGAAAGTTTTTTGTTTCAGCTGTAAACAATTAACTACAAAAATTATGTCATTATTCAACGAACTGTGAACCATAAATTATTCTGTTGCATAATTCGAACATTAAAATATTCTAAAAATTAACGAAACGATCATTAAATTTTTTTCTTTAGTATTTCGCAAACAACACAAAAAAAGGAGAAAAGAAGCTTCATCCGAAACGGAAATTGACCATTTTATTTCAAAATGGTGGAATTATTCAGAAGGTTGATGATGAAAATGTCTGTAACCTGAATTTCCTCAAATTTTAAGGGTATTGGAAAATTAATTGCATTTTCACCTTGCTGCAAAAATCCAATTTTGGTGATGGCCAATTGAAAACCCTAGTAATTTAGGTTTTTATAAAGTTTTTATGAAACTCCTTATAAAATTTCGGTATTTTTTAAAAAATTCCGCTTTTTTAATAAAGTAACTTTATAAGAAGAGCAATGTTTTATAAAGTTTTTATAGGTTTTTAAAAAGTTACTTTATACAAATTTTATAAAATCTTTATAAAGATTTAATAAAGTTTTAATAAGGGGACTTTATGAAAACTAATAAAAACTTTATAAAACATTTTATAAAGTGACCTTATAGAAAAAGCGGAATTTCATAAAAAATACCGAAATTTCATAAAGGGTTTTATAAAAACCCAAATTACTAGGCAAAAACCATGGACTATTCCAGTCAGTTTTTTAAATTAAATCTAGATTTGTTAATTGAAAACTCTAATTAGCAATTCTGTTTTGGAATTGTTTTGTTGCAATTTTCCCAAAGAGTTCCAAAATTCCCAATTACAGTGAAAGCCAATTGAAAACTCCGTTGAAAAAATTGACCAAATAACTCCAGTGTTTCCTCTAATCAGCCATGAACAATTGGAGTTTCAAATTGTGTGTTTTTCAGTCGCACTAAGAAATTCACATAGAAATGGGCTGTTTTCCAAATATGTTTTTTTTTCTTATGACCAAAGTCACCGGATCATTGGTCGAAATCGGAGATGATCGTGGACGGGGAGAGAAAGCACACGTGGAATACGAACAATTAATTATCGCGGTCTCGAAATAGATGCGCGTAACCTGATTCCGGAGGATCGCGAGGGGCGAAGAGGGACGGGAGCGGGATCCTGGCGAAGACGAGCTAGTGAAAGTAGTCATCGGAGGGAATATCGAGGATCGGTTTGACCGGCTCGCCGTAGCCCATCGGACGGTGATAGCCATTAATACGAAGGTTGCCTAGATTTTCGAAACGCTCTCGTGTCCTCGTTCGCGTTCCTTTCGCGAAGACACCGGAACCCATCGGAAGGTAGCAAAAGGAAGACATGATCGTTATGGACGCCAGCCATCAGGCGCGGTGCCCGAAATATTGTACGTCCTGTAAAAACCTTCTAATCATATGATAAAGCTGAAACTGTCAAAGATTTCACACTAGTATTTTCATTTTTTTTGTATAGGGAGTTATTTACTCATCCCATGATTGCAATTTTTCCATACTCTACACTGATGGGCATTTTTGTATTGATTTTAATAAACTTGTCTTGCAAGTTTTTTACATAAACGCATGTTAAAATCAATATAAACGATGTTCTTTAAATTTCATAAATGTTTCTAGATTTTGATGAACTTGTATATAGAAGATTTATATAGAAGTACATTAAAATCTATACACTGGTTTGTGAAATTTAATAAACATTCGATGCATATTTTGTTTGAACTTGAAAAAAACAATTTAATAATTTTCTTTAGTATATCAGTCTATACTCTTTCAAAAATTGCGAAATGATTCTAGAAAAATTAACCTAAAATGCCTACTCATTTTGACAACTTAACTTATGCCACATATAAAAAATCTATTTTCTTTTTAGACCGTATGCATTCAAAGTTTAAAATTCTGAATGAAGACTGTAGGGTAAGACTATACATGTATTAACGGTTTGAAAACTGTTTTATAATTTATAACAGAACTTTAATGTATGAGAGTTTATGAAAATTAATGAAGTTTGAGTATAAATAAGACAGATTTAATGCAGTTGTTTAGAATTTCAAAAAAACTCTTTACGTATTTTCAGAAGCGTATAGTTTTTTCATAGACATGTTTATTAATCACTGTTTCATACTCATGTTTATGACTTTTGATATTATTTTGATACATTAAACTTTATCAGAATTCTTGATACTTTTCAACAGTATAAATATTGTAGAACTAAAAACTAGAATGGAATTGCAACGCAAATGTTCGACATTTTTATGTAAAAACTGACATATTCGTTCAGAAAATCTTTAAAATGGAGAAAATTCCGGAGGAGTGGATCGAAAAAATTCAAACATATAATAGTGATTTACAAACCCTTCGGGAAATTCAATCAAAAAGAATGCAATAATTTATAACTCGCTATAAATTCTTTACTCTCAGGAAATTTTTGAATAATTTTTTCTCATAATGACTAATAAAATCATCAAAGTTTCATAAAGTTCCATCATTTTAGGTGAACACTGAGAAAAAAATGTAACTATTACAATACCGTATAGTAAACGGGAATCACTCTAACATATTGTACTTTTTGCTAGATAATATATCAATTTTTGAAATAACATATTGTAAATATTGTCAAATTATATTGTAGTTATAGATATATTTTATTGTGAAAACTCCTATACATCTTCCGTTTTCTATTATACTTCTTGTACTTTTTGCAATATCATATTGTAGTTCCTATTAATCTTTCTAGGTTTATAGTGCATCATATTGTAATATGAACCAGTTTTCGAAAAAGCTGGATAAAAGTAATGTAGTTCATTTTTTCTGCCATGAATGGTAAAAATTACAGTTGGTACAGTGAAATATGCATTTTAAGATTTAAAATTTTCAGAAATTATGCAGTAAAAACTGGCATACATATTTTAATTTGTACAATAATAGCGGTTTAACTGTTTAATATTGTAATAGGTAAATTAAATATTGCAGATTTTACAATTTTATTGTAAAAACTACAATGATATTGTAAAAATTGCAATATTATTCTAAAAAGTACAGTAATATTGTACTTTTTACAATATATATGGAAGAAAGTACAAGATTTTTTCTCAGTGAAGATAATTTCAAATTTTTTATCAACCATAAAACAGGTACCTTAAACTATATTGTTTGAAAAAATCATACCCAAGTGTAGTAATTCAAAATTTGAAGTATGAAACTATTAAAGAAAATGAAATGAAAGACACGTTTGCCTGACACTATGGGATTCTCGAAAAAATTTTCGTCATTGCAGAATTCTTTGAGAATTTATTGAAGAACTAATAATGAGGAAACATTGTTAGCAATGCACCCTCGATTGTCTGAAAGTAATTTTTTTGACCCCTCTCCCCCCTGTATGTGTAATATAAGAATTTCTGATGATGAAGAAAGTTTGACATGAAATCCTGAATGAAGATGATTTTAATTCTAACAGTTTTTGGTTCTCAATATGCATGGCAGCAAGTATAAAACATAGAATTTCGATAGACCTTTGGAACTTGAAAATTTTTAAGATTTGAATTTTAACTTGCACCTCACAATTTTGCATTTCTATACCATGTCGACGAAAAATTCTGTTTTAGTAAAGCCAAAGTATTTCAGGAAATGAAAACTGGGTTATCTTGAATTAACAGTCTGTCACTCAAAATACATAAGATTTTCAAATCAAATCATGGATACTGAAATATTATTAAAGTTGGTAAACGAATTGTTCGCAACAAAAAAAGAACTTGTGATAACCAAGTTTCCTAAAATCAATTCTTCCTGTGAGCTCTTGGAAACATCAAATAAAATCATCATGTTACTGGGTCACTAAATGATTTAATTTAGAGTTTTTTTTTATTTAACTTGTAGAACTCTGATTAATTTTGGGTAAAATAGGTAAGGTTTACTTAATTCAATATAAACAGTTGCTACAACACGATTACTATAATTCCTAGTTTATTTTCTCGAATTACGATTTTTCCGATCAGAAAAATTCATTCAGAAATAAATTTTGTTTTATATTTACAGAGTCCAGAACACATTTCTTTACTAAAGATATTTGTTAGTTTAGGTTAGGTAAGGTTATAAATCATATTCATAAATCCTCACCCTTGAACCATTTCTATTCTTTCAGTATCTACTCAGAACTCATGAACATCTCCTAATGAAGCAAAAAACAGCTACAAAAATTTTTCTAAAATGAATTTTCAAATCCAAACTCCCCAGAGTTTCCAAAACCTTTCCCTTCCCGACACCGTGAACATAATTCTACTGAATCCGTGAACCTGCATGACGAATTCCCCAGCCCATGAAACACTGGAATTCCACATGTAATCGCTTAACACGCCGTAAAAATGAATTCTTAGCCTCAACAGCGACTTACCTCGCCATGTAATTCCCGTGGAAAAAAGGCATTGTAACGCGCCGCAACAATCCTCGACACTTTTATCCGCGCCTTTCCACACCATAACCATAACTTTTACTATTTAATCGCCCCATAATTATACCCTTTTGCACAATTCGAATAATTTTTGTATAAATCGCGCATTAATTAGCGCCGGGATCGTTAAACCCTGGAAGAAAAAAATTCACTTTTTTTCCACCGCACGAAAATCAGCGAAATGACGGATTTGGTATGAAAATTCATATTTTTGCGCAATATCACGAAATCCCCCCCCCCCCCCCTTCATCGCGCATTCTTTCGATCGAGGAGCAATTTGTAATTATTTCTTCACGCATCACGTTTGCCTTAACGCATCTCAAGGAAGAAAATTATTACAGGTGTCTTAAACGGCCGAGAAGGTCGACCGGATTGTAACTCGTAGAAATTCTGCGACGAGGGGAAATTAAGTTTGGTCATCTCTCTTATCGCGAATAATCAAGCTTTACGACACGCTGACGGGGAGTTGCAGCGAATTTCTAAAATGTTGATTGAATGATATACAATTAAGCCGAAATGCTCGTGGTAATTAAGAAATCGAGGATTTTTTTATCAAGCTGGGAAGAGGAGCTGATGAAAATGATCGAAATGTAGAATATATTAATTATTTCTTTACATCCCTTGAATAGTTGAAATATGCCTGTTGATTGAATGTGTAAAGATTTTAATAAAATATATTCGTATATGAATTTATTAATTGACGATAATGCTCATAGTATTTTAGAGGATTTTTGGTTTCATTACATTTTTAAGGAATATTTATCATAATTTTTTAAAGTTAGTTCCATAATTTGGATCATACAGAGTATTTTAAAAATGTCTAAAAGTCATACGTAGTTACAACTAAAAAGGAAATTAATGAATTTAAAATCATTTACCATGATAATAGTGATAATGTACTCTATAAAAATTATTTATCAATAAGTATTAGTTTTTTCATGTTTTTGTTTTCCAAAAGATTTCTAAAATGTTGATTGACACAGCTAAGCCGAAACACTCGCGATGATAAAGAAATCAAGGATTTTTTATCAAGACGGAAAAGGGGGGAGGGAATGGAAGCTGAAAAAAATTATAGAAGTATAAAATATTGATGTAATCCAGAATTAGTAAATTTGTGCAGGATGGCATTTTATTGTTACGTGGATATGGTTTTTTTGTTTTCTGTTTATTATTTTTTTTTATTCCATAAATAGGTGTGATATAACTAATAAATTAATGTGTAAAGATTTACATAAAAGATATTTGTATTTGAATTTTCACAGTAATTTGGAGGATTTGCGATTTTACTCAACTTTTGAAGAATATTTATCATAATTTATTAAAGTTGGTTACATAATTTGAATTACACAGAGTATTTCAAAAATTTGTAAAAATGATACGTAGTAGCAATGAAAAGTAAATTAATAAATTCAAAATCATTTACGATATTAATGATAGTGTACTTCATAAAAATTATTTATTAACAAGTATTGGTTTTGTTTTCAATTTTTATTTTCTAGAAAATTTCTAAAATGTTGATTGAATTATATACGAAACACACGTAATAATCAGGAAATGAAGGATTTTTAGAATAGGTGAGATGTGCTTATTTAATGAATTTAAAAGAATTTTTATAAAAGATAATTATATTGAATTTATTATCTTACGATATTTTGTTAAAAATATTTCAAAGGGCTTTTGATTTTACTCAAGTTTTTATGAATGTTTTTCATAATTTTTGGAAGTTGTTGATATGGAGTGAAACATATGTGATATTTTAAAAATTTATCGAAATTATATAAAATTGCGATTGGATAGTGAGTTTTCACAATAAATGCTGTATTATTTTTCATTTATAATATTATGTATTACATCGAAAGTAGGTGTTTATGAATACGTAATTATTTATTCTGACGTCAAAATTTTCTATTGAATGAACAGTTTTCGTAAATTTATGGGTACATTTTTCACCATCAGATATATGTCAGAAATTTAAAGAAACTGTTTCTCACGTGAACATACTAAATATTAACAATTTAGTTCTGTTACAAATAATAAAAAAAAGGTTCGAAAATTTGTCGAGATACATACTGCAGTATTTTGTAAACTTACAATACTTTTTCGTGACTGACTGAACTTTTTCAATAAAGAATGATTCTCTAATACTTTCGTGTAATTTGGAAAAATAAATTATGTTTTAGACAAATGCAAAGATTTTTGGAGCATGTTTTCAGGATTCGTGAAAATTTATTTAAAAATGAAAGAAATTATTTTGAACTTTTTGTGTATGAGAACTAACAAAAGGAAATCTCGTTCCTAAATATTTTCAACAATTTTAGAAAAGTATTTATAATATTGAGAAACTTGCAATGTTCGAAAAAAAACTTTCAAATTGGAGAGAAAATAAAAATTTTAATAAGCTTTCAAAAATTAATGTTCGAATTCCACCTTTCAAAAACCTAATCCTAAACATTTTTTAATATGAATTAAAATATGAACATCAATAATTCGTATCATGTATATTGATTTGAATGTTTATGTTATTATTTTCATCAAGTTGTAGTTTTGATAATATCTATTGGACTCGTAATTTTATGTTGATCGTAAGTTTTGAAACATTTCAGTTGTTATGATAAATTTGTACAAGTCGAAGCTTTGTAAATCAATGATTTTTCATATTCATATTTTTTTTAATTTAAATTTCTTTCAAATTATTCCTTTGATTTTCAATTTATTGAATTTCAATATTTTTAATAAGACTAAAAATATGATGTATAAAATTTTCATCGTCTCTAGAAATTGATCATTATAATTTAGTAAGAAGTCTGTTTTCATTTGACAAATCATGGCCTTTCTCAAAATCTTGACGATTTTTATATTTAAATGAATGTATGTATATTTTGCTATAATAATTTGAAAGTTTTTTTACTGGAAATTCCCTTGAACTTCAGACATAACAATTACATCGATTCATTATTCCAAATAAGAAACAAGTTCGTAGATTGCACATCTTTTTTCTAAAGTTTGTCTATTATTAAAACATGTAAGATCGGAAAAACCATAAGAAAAAAACGTTCTCAGCGAAGAAATCTACAAAAAAAACTTTCCATTTCCGAAGAATTCGTCATTTAAATTTCATTACTCTAAAATTTCTTAATTATGACGGTTGTTACAAAAAATCCAAGCTTATCCCAACAATTCACTGACTTCAACAAAACCTGGCCTTCCTCAACATCTCGATAAAAAATTGAAGATTTAAAAAAATATACGTGTCCTACTCATTTATAAAACCAATAAATTCTGAAAAGTTTTCCTACATGAATGTTTAATTCTACAATGACAGTGACGAATCATTACAATCCCGAAAAAAACCGTTAATTTCGCATCGTTTTCGGGATGTCTACCTGTAATTGAAATATTTACGATTAGAAAATGTTCGGAAAGAAACATTCTCCGGGAAGAAAACGTAATCTCGGTTTTTCTTTGTGTTTACTTTCTTTATTCCGGGAGATTGACAAAGTAATCTTTCGTAATTTACGAGGGACATCCATTCGAGATGCCGCGAACGACGGGATAAATCATCGGGCGCGAGCAATAAAATGTATCGCCGACGATATTGTAGAAACACGGAGAAAGCTGCTTTTGTTCTTAAACGACGTACAATGCCGATACTTTTCAGTAATTTACATATGTGCAGAACGTCGTGCGACCCCGGCTTTTATGCGCGCTTTTGTGCATTCGTGCGCTCAAATAACATCATTAAAATCATCGAAATTTCGCGAATACGAGGTTCCGTTGATTGGAAATCATGCGAGGAGTTAATTATTTTTTATTGCCAAGCGGACTTTCGCAAGAGACGATGATTTATTTATTAGGGGGTTATTTATGAAGTGTTTAAATCTCCTCGGATTCTGCCTTTTTTCAAGAACTTTCAAATGTTTTACAAAATTTTCATTAAATCCGGTAGATCTTGCGTGTCGAAATTCCAATAATTTATTTTGCAATCGATTTCCCAATCGAGAAAAATGAATTGGTGGTCAGCGAGTTATTGCGATTTTAAAATCGGGAATGAAACTGAAAATTTTAATCTTGAAATGAATTTTGTTCAAGTTTTTTGATTTTTTCTATGTTGTGTAAAATATTTAATTAATCAAAACTGTCGAGAATTACATAATAAACAATTTGTGTTATAAGTATTTCTTTGGCACAGAAGTCAGCAGGGATGTTGCAAAAAAATTTTGAACTTAAATATTAAAAGTGTCGATATATGTATACCTTATCTATTGATTTAAATATATGAATGAATATTTATTCCTATATTATAGCATTTTTAAAATTGACTAGCAAAACTCAAGCTTTTACTTTTTGGAGTATACGTTTTCCCTTCAAAAATCACAATAATATCTAAATATTTCTAACATCTCTAATGGTCAGTGTTAATTTTTCTTGATTTTGTAGCATTTTAAGGATTATCTCGTATTTTATTGCATGTATATAAAAATTTCCACAGTTCGATGCTCTAGGATTCGAAGTGTAATAGATTTTTTGTATTTTCATTGATTTGCAGAAGTATACCCATATAGATTAAAATTTTTTGATGGACTCCTTGTATTTTTACTACTTTTCGCAGTTTTTATTATTTATAGAATTTTGTGGGATTTTATAGTATTTTAGTAGACTTATAGTGTTTCAATGAATCACCATATAAATTTTCAGGATTTCAAGCTCGAGAATGCTTTTATATTAGTTTCAGTATTTTAGTAGGTTTTTCAGGGAACATATATCTATATATTTTTAAGAACATGTATTGTTTTTTGTATTTTTTCAGTGGTTATTTTTACAATTTTAAAAATTTCCTTGTATTTTATGGGTTTATCTATGAATTTCTAGAAGTTGATTCTCCAGGGTCCAAAGTTTTTAAATTTTTTAGTAATTTCTTAATTTTTTTAAGAAAATTATATCTACTGAATGTATGGAACTTGATGGACTACTTGTATTTTCATTATTTCATAGAAATCATAATATTTCGCAAGTTTTCCGAGAATTTTTATATTTACAGTATTTAAAGGAGTTTTATAGAAATTTGCTGAATTCAATGCTCTACAAACTAAAGTTTTATAGATCTTCAGCATTTTAAAGATAAAACATAAAAGTATGTCTAGAACGATATGTGTATAAATTTCTAGTATTTGGAGTATATTTTGTATCCATTAATTAGAATATTAATATAAATTTGTAGGATTCTGCAATGATTTTGTAGATTTTGAGTATTTTGATGAATTTGTTCATAAAATTTAACAATTTGCTGCTCCATCTTCATTTTTATTTATTTTTCTATCACTTTTCATCATTTAAAGTTGGTAAAACGGTTTTAAAAAGACTCCAAAATATATGAAATATTTTTTCAGCTCATTAGTTTTCGAGCAAAGTATCTTCCGGCCAAACGCCCATGAGTGGTTGAACAAATTATAGGACTGTCGTGAAATTAAGAAATTCTTACTCAATTTCGTAATTTTTAACTTTTTTGAAATTCTACACATCCTTGTGAATTGAAAAATTGCTAGAATATCGTAAAAAATGATTTCTCAGTCGGTGATTCGTCGAAAGTCAAAATTTCAAGAATTTGTACAACTAGTGAACTTTTTTTCAAGTTCGTATAATCGTTTGAAAAAATCTTCAAAATTGTCCAAAATGTCGAAAATTTCAAAACTGTCAATACATAACATACAAGAAGAATTATTTTGACGAGAAATTATTGTTCCGATATTAATGTGAATTTACTATTTTCTTAAATGACAAAATAAATTGACAGTTCGAAAATTTCTCATTTAATAATATCGTGATCACAAATCTTCTTTAAGGGGTTATACACCTTTTTTTGTGGATGAATTGAGGATGGTTTTGAGTATTTTTTTTGTATGTAGCAATAATGTTATGACACCAAAGTTATAGTTTTCCAATAGTTTATTGTCCACTTGAAAAAACAAGTATTTGTTCATAAAAAAATATCAATAATTGGCGGAGTTATGGCCCTTTTCCCAAAACAACTTTTTATTTGAAGAATAAAATCCAAAAAATTTCATTATTCTAGGAATGTATCTAGTTCTTGAGCGATTGAAAAAATGAATAATACGTTTTTTCTGTATGCAAAAAAACGTTTTTCCCAAGATTTCGATTTTTTTAATTTTGAAAATTTTATTGAAAAATTCTTATCTGCAAAGTATAAACTGTTCTGTAAAAAAAGCGATCGTTCAAGAACTTGTTATATTCCTAGACTAATAAAATTTTTTGGACTTTCAGATTTAACTTGACTTGTTCCACTTGCATCGTGGTCACCCCAAGCCTCTTCAAATTAAAAGTTGTTTCGGGGAAAGGGCCATAACTCCGCCAATTGTTGATATTTTTTTATGAACAAATATTTGCTTTTTGAAGTGGACAATACACTATTGAAAAACAATAACTTTGGTGAGTATTGCTACTCCAAACCATCCTCAATTTTCCCGCACTAAAAGGTATATATAACCCGTAATCCAGAATTCAAACTTGTTATTAAAACAAAAAAATGATTTTCTGCTTCCAGTAGTTTTCGAGCTACTGTTATTCGGGTCAGTATCTTTTCGGTCGAACTTTGCTTTATGGATGAAAAAAATTAAGCTGAACTGTTGATGCAATTCAGCTGATAAAATCATTGATTAAATATTGTGAATTATAATTCATTGATACATTTCTTTCATTATTTGACAATCATTGATATAATCAAGCAGAGTCATGAATAAAATTAGACAAAATTTGAAAAACTAAAATATCTTCCTTCATCCCTATCAATCCTCGTAAAACCCTAAACATTACCCTGCATTTCGAAATCACTGAAAATTACAATTAAAACAGATTTTATTTGGCTGGAATAGCTAATTTTTTTCCGCCCCAACAAATCTCCAGAGCACAATCATTACGCACCAAATAATTACTGCAATCTCATTAATTTTTGTTATCAAATTACATCAAACAAGCACATGTTTTTGTTCCTTCAGCAAATCCTTTTTTTTGTACGTTGCATTAGAAGAACTTGGTGCCCGATTTTCTCGTCCGAACACCTGGCCACTGCGTATAACGTTGCCGTAAGAATCGCGAGAAAATGGCGTTTAATCTAGCACGATCTCGCGGTATATCGCGATATTCACGAGGATGAACTTTCGCATTTCAGGGCAACTGCATTCGTCCAGCGGCGACAGCGACAACAGCAACGGTAGCCAGCGCGCCGTGGCCGTGTCGCGGGCTGAAATCGAGCGTCAGCGGCAACAGCGATCGGCTCCCGGCTTGCCCGAAACCGTGCCCGCTGCTCTAGCCTCGACAAATCACTCCACCAACACCACAAACACGACCGCTTGCACCATCGCCTCGAGTATGCTCCTCCTCCAGACTCAGGTGCGCTTCGCTCCCGTTTCCTCCTCGCTTTCTTTATCGCCCTATCAATTAAATTGGGCATAAATCACGAGCCACCGACTTTCGACGATCCAACCGACACTTTTACGAGATCATCTGCAGGGATGTTAATTGAAAACACTGAGAAAAAAATCTTGTACTTTCTACAGTATATATTGTAAACAGTACAATATCATTATACTTCTCAGAATATTATTGCAATTCTTACAATGATATTGTAAAATCTACAGTATTTCTTTTACCTATTACAATATTATACAGTAAAACCGCTATTAATGTACAAATTACAATATGCATGCCAGTTTTTACTGAATAATTTCGGAAAATTTAACACCTTCAAATGCGAATTTCATTAAACAAACTGTAATTTTTCCCATACATGGCGACAAAAATGAACTACATTATTTTTATCCAGCTTTTTCGACAACTGCATCATATTACAATATGAGTCACTAGAAACCTAGAAAGTATACTAAAATATTGCAAAAAGAACCTGTACAGATCTGCATGTGAAAAAGCTGTATGGAATTTTAAAAAATCTGGATTAATAGGAATTACAATATGATATTGCAAAAAGTACAAGAAGTATAGTAGAAAACGGAAGATGTGTAGGAGTTTTTACAACAAAATATATCTATAACTACAATATCATTTGACAATATTTACAATATGCAAGAGAGGATTAAAGGAAAACGATTTAGTTAGGGTTTTGTGAGAAAATCATTAAAAAGTGGATTTTGGGTGATAAGTGCACTTTTGGAGGATGAATGGAGAACTTTTTTTTGCCGAAAATCTTGAAATTGTCTCCTAATGATAATTTTCTATTTTCATTTCATTCTCTTAAAATCCTTCAAAATTGAGGATGTATGGATTTTCCGACTCGAGTAAAATTCAAAATATGTTAAATTTTTAGCTTTTTTCAAAAATGTTCAGTAAATGATATCCCTATAAATTTATAGTATTTTACAGCTTTATAGGTTATTCAGTTTCTTTATTGTACATATCTTCAATATCTGTACGATTTCAGGATTTTATCAAATTAATGGATTCTTAAAATCTTCAAAATTTTATGCACAGGAATGGAAAATTACATGGTTTTTAAAATATTTTTATTAATACTACAAAACTATATATGCATTAGACTTGGTATTTAACAATATTTAAGGAACTGCCAGTTCCACTCGTATTTTTTTAGATGTATAATATTTTGTTAGATTGCTTCAGATTTCGCCAGGCTTGAGAAATTTGTGTAAGCACCTCTACACTGTGAAAAAAATCTTGTACTTTCTGCCGTATATATTGTGGAACGTACAATATCATTGCTATTTTTACTATAATTGTAGAATCTGAAATATTTATTTTACTTATTATAATATTATACAGTAAAACCGCTATTATTGTACAAATCATAGTATGTATGCCAGTTTTTACTGTATAATGTAGGAAAATTTAAAATCTAAAAATGCAAATTTCACTATAAAAATTAATTTTTACCATACATGGCGACAAAAATGAACTACTTTACTTTTATCCAGCTTTTTCGAAAACTGTATCATATTACAGTATGATGCACTAGGAACCTAGAAAGTATACAAAAATATTGCAAAAAGAACCTATACAGATCAGCATACTGAAAAAGCTGTATGGGATTTTCAATTATCTGGATTAATAGGAATTACAATATGATATTGCAAAAAGCACAAGAAGTATAGTAGAAAACGGGAAATGTATAGGAGTTTTTACAAAAAAATATATATCAGTACGAATTTGTTATTATCATTGGATATGAGACAATTGATAATAAATTATTAGTCGAAATTCCCAATCAAGTTCTTTATTGTCTATTGTCGACGTTTCGGTCCTATATTTGGACCCTTATCAAGACCTTGAGAACAACGAAAATTTCACAAAAAATCCTTTAAACACTATCTATAAAATTATGTCGAAGAAAACTGCCGTCTCAGACAAGCGGGAAAAATAGTCCATAAAAATTGTTATGTTGTCCAAAACAATTCTTTCTTAGTCGGGTATTTTTGAACTTGGTTATACATCACAAAAATACCCGACTATGAAAGAATTGTTTTGGACAACATACAAATTTTTATAGATTATTTTTCCCGCTTGTCTGAGTCGTAAGTTTTCTTCGACATAATTTTATAGATAGTGTTTAAAAGATTTTTCCTGAAATTTTCGTTGTTCTCAAGGTCTTGATAAGGGTCCAAATATAGGACCGAAACGTCGACAATAGACAATAAAGAAACTTGATTGGGAATTTCGACTAATAACTGATTACCAAAAAAATATGTCTATAACTACAATATCATTTGACAATATTTACAATATGTGACTTGCCAGGAGAAAAGGGACACATCGATCCAAACCAGAATTTTACAAGGCGAGCGATAGAAGTCAATCAATTCTGTAGTGAAAGGTGACTTCCGAAAATCTCCCCCCCCCCCCTTTTTTTGATACACTGTTAAAAATTTTCTTAAATTTCATACACTTTTTATTCAGAATGTATTAAAATGTACTTTAAATTTCGTAAGCCAGCTGTATGAAATGTCTATTAGATACACATGTTTTAAAAGTGTATGATTTAAGGACATCTACTTGAGTTTAATATACTTTCCATAGATTCTGTATTAAAATTTACCTGAAATTTCATAAACTTGATATTTGAAACATAAGTATGATACACATACTTTAAATGTGTATAAATTCGAGACACTTATTTGAGTAAAATACACCAAAATACACCAAATTTTTTCGCAAATGCGAATTATTGTGGAAGTCCTTGAAATATGAGTGGCAACCATTTAAATATTGAGTTGAAGGTGGGTGAAGGACCTGACGGATGGAATATTACATGCAAAAAATTATTTATCTTTGAAAGTGTTTTATTCAGCTGAAATTCAAAATTCTAATAACTGAAATAAATAGAAGGGAAATTTAATGTAAGGATGTTTCCTGTAAATCTTTTCTCAAAACCAAAATTTTTTGTATGAGAATTTTAACAGAAGAAATTTGGTATCGACATGGTTTGTTGGGATGTAACGCAAATTACACGTTACTTGTATTAAATTTGATTCAAAAATTTTTGTATGATTTTAGTTCATCAGTGCATTGATACGAATCTGACTTAAATTCATCTGGAATATAATAGAAGTATATATTAATGTCTTGTACAAATTTCAACACACATGATGTATAAAATTTAAGACGTCCGTATATATTAAAGTAATATGAGCGTGTATATATTTTGTATATTTTTAATGCACTATTAATACAGGTTATGTGAAACTTGCGTTATACTCGTTATATTAAATTTAAGACAAAAATTTCTAACAGTGTACATTTGTACAATGTATATTTGAAACAGATTGACTTATACTACTTAAAATGAAATAATTTTCTTTGATTCCACTAAAGTTAAGAAACTGCTGAAAATTTTATCCAACTAAAACCTAATTAAATAATTGTTCTCGATTTTTTTTTACTTTCTGGAACAACCAGTTAACATTGATTTCGAAAATACAAAAATAATGAACTGTGAGTACATGGAAATAAAAACTATCACAGCTGTATGAAATGTACTTTTTTTTTATTGTAAGTGAGTTTTTTATTTTTCGTAGTTCTTTATTTTAACTTAAACGAAGATATTTGCTTACACAGAGAATAATTTCTTCTTGAGAAATTATAATTACTCTCTCACTCTAGATCCAACTTACAAATTAAATAGAACGATTTTCACTTACGTGAACATGACAATAATTGACTGTTTTTTAGTAGTTAACTAAGTCACTGAACAATACAGTGTGAATCCCACTGTTTTCCTTTTAGAGAGTGTACTGTCTGATTTGGTCTCAAAAGAAATGTATTTTTCACTGTTGCTCTCGTGATTTTCGTTGCAATTATCACTCGAACAAAGCGAAGTATGGTTGATAGACAAAGGAATGAGACGCGTTCTTTGTCTCCCGCGTCTATCCATCAAGTTCTATTACAGCCGCGACTGCCCCTTGCCGCGGCTAAACACACCTCGAGAATTCGCGTTCTTCTTGCCTCGTGATATCTGCATACCTACCTACCCACCCGGATCCCGCGAGTGCCGTCTTGTAACCTGTTTCCATGCATTTGCACATTAGACAATTAAGCGTTAGACTCGACTATTCGTTACGAGAAAGTCGGCGCGAACCAACAGGGATTCTTTGTCGGATTCTTCGCCTCGGAACCGCGTTGCTTTTTCGCCGCATCGTGTTCAATTTACTCGTCGAGTTATTTACCATACTAATTGCTCGTTGTATCAAGAAGGCTCCTTTCTTAATGCATAATATATAGTGATGGATCCAGGATTTCGAGAAGGAGGGGGGAGGTTTAGAAAATTTTATCTATATAGGATATAGTTAGGTAACTTTACAAATTAAGAGTGCCCTCGAGTCAATTAAACTATCCATACACTTGTCCTTACTTTTGGAGGATCTTAGGAAAACAAAATGAAAAAGTAAAATGACGAAAGGAGATAGTTTGAGGATTTCCGGAAAGAAAAAATGCCCGTTTATTCTCCAAAAGTGCACTTATGACCCAAAATCCAATTTTTGAGGAGTTTCTCCCAAAATATTCAGGGAATCGTTCTCCTGAAATCCTCATATCATCTCAATCCACCTTCCTTCACTCTTCCAAAATCCCCATTTTGAATTGACACCTATTATTCAACATCAATAAAAAAAGAAGTAAAGAGTTACAGCATTTTCCTCGACTGAACCAAAGCTGAGCAATAAAAAATGTCTAAAAGTTATGATTAATAGCCACTTAAATTATTATGAATAATAGTTACTCGAACGATATTCTGCTTCCAAAAGAATAATTTTACAAAAAATACGTAATAATGTGACATTGGTTACTTGCTACTAGAAAAAATCTGTCAAAGGACGTAACGTTCTCAGGTTGAAATCATAATGATGGGTTTGAAATAAAATTTTTAATTTTTTTCTTTGAAACCCCAATATTCTTGCTGGAGAGTTCTTGAGGATTTCAGAAAAATCATTTTCGATTTTCTCATTGGATTTTGGGAGTATTTTGGGAGAAAAATTACACGCCCTTGAATTTCTTCCTTTGAACTTCATTTTTTTCATCAAAGTCAATTTGAGGATTTTCTAAGACAGGTGATTACGATTTTTGTAAGTTTTTCTCCATTCGTCCTCCTAAAATCTTCCACTTTCTCCATTTATCTTCGTTAGACGAAAGTAACAATCATTTATTTTTACAAAGAAACTTTATCAAAATTGAAACAAAAAACATTTTTTTCAGCCTTTTTTTATTATAACCAAAAATATCAATTACGATCTAGTTTATTGACATGACATATACATCATTCGAAAGGTATAATTGTAACTTTTACGAGGATTTACTGTTTTTGATATACATCAAAATAGTAATTGAAAATTATAGCCGATAAAAGTCGAAAAATTGCATGTAAGTAGTAATCTTCAAGAAAGCTCAAAAAATACATTTCCTCAAGTTTGAATGCCTGTAACTCATAAACTACTATTTCAATTGACAATTACAGCACATTGTTGTCAAGCTACCAAGTATACCTTTCGCATTATATATATTTTAAATTATAAAATCAATCTTTCTTGATTTTCCTATTATTAACTCAGAAAAGGGCCTGAAAACATGTTTTTTGCTAAAATTATCATAAAAAGCGACTTCAAATTACTCTATAAAACATTTAGTGTAATTATTCAACACATATTCAGGATTAGAAATATTCAAGCATATTTGAATGACTAATTTGATATGAATAAAAAAAAAATAAACATAATTTTTTTAGTACTGGTAGTAACTTTGACTTCTCCAGTTTTTTTGTGAAACATGAAATTTTTGATTGGCTTTACAGTATTTTTACAAAGTTTGGCGCATTTTCATGAATGACTCAATGCAAATTTTCTATGAAGGCATTTATAAAACCTCACTAAAGATTTTGTAAAGTGATTTTATGTATCACAGACTGCTTTATAAAAATTTTTTGAAATGTATGTTCAAAACCTAATTATTTTATAATGAATTTGGCGATTTTATAAAAATTATGTACAGATGTTATGAAAGTTGGAATTGCAAGTCTTATGATAACCATAATTTTTTTATTGCATTCATGCATCCAAAATTCATAGAAATTTGTAAAAAAATACCTTATCTGTGAGAGGGTCTTATTTTCCCCAAGGTATTTTAGATATCGAAAAACAGAATTTCCTTAGTTAAAATATTTATACATATAGTTATATTTTGAAAAAATGTCTTCTAAACATAACAAACAGCAAAAAACAAAAAGTTCTTCAGAATCCTCTTCTGAGTGTAAAAACTTTTAAAAATTGTCCATGCTTCTTCTATTTCCCCAAATCCATTGAAAACTTCATAAACCCGCAAATATTAGTTTATGCATCTCCATTAACGCAATTTTTCGACGAATCACGAGTTTTACTATCCCTTTTTTACTGTCTAAACGACAAGACCGAGCCAATCGAGCACGTCGCGAAAACCATAAAAATGACTTTTCGCGTTACTTCGGGCGCGTAAAGTTCCCTTGGGTACCATTCGCGAAATGTCAACCCGAAGCGGAACCGTCGCAGATTGAATGCCCCCTCTTAGCCCCGCTATTATCTTGTCCCACGATGCAAATTTCTCAATAAAACGCGCATGATTTATAATACCCTCGCAGCAATACATTACCGGTAAATCAATATTAATCAGCAGCGAATCTACGGGGGGCTTCGGGGTTAACCCCCCTCCCCCAACTATCTTGATTTTTTTAATTTTACAGTCATAACTTATCTATAAGTCTTCCAAGGTTTTTTATGAAATGTTTTAATATGGTTGAGCCATTTTTATTGCATGAATTTAATTATTTATTGATTTTTTTGGGGGGAGGGGGAGAGAATAATATTTTCTACTTGGAACAGTATATTTGTATATTTAATTGTTTATTTTCCCCGAAAATTCTAAGATTATAGAAATTGATGAACATTTTGTATACTTGTTTTTCTATTTATTACATAAGCTATTGATTGTTAACTTTATAGTCAAGTTATAATACTACATTTTTAAAATAAAATAGAATGTAATCTCAAAAGTTCCTACATTTTTAAATTGTGTTTATTTTTTTGTTTTTTGATTATTACAATTTCGAAGATGAATTTTCGCAAATATTCGGTCAGATTTGCCAGTTTGTATTTCAATTTATTAGAGCCTAAAATTATAGCACCGAAATTTTTTGGTTGAAAATCAGTTTATGCAAGTGAAATAAAATCAGAGTTTATTCGCATTAATAATTTTTTACTGTGAGATTTTTATACCTGTTCGCTATGTATTACGGTTATCCAGTTTTTTTTTCTCTAGAAATCCACGTTACTTCATTTTCTACTTTAAATACCATAATTCATATACATTTTAAATCAAATTTTTCTGTATTATTTATTCTCTAGAATATTATATTTCCAGACCTCGAATTCCGAAAGTGATTTTAGCCCAGAAATACACATCCTCGATTTCCATACTTTATCGAAATGTATTTAAATTAGAGAGGCAAAATTTCGCAATTTTTGAATCATCGATTTTTTGGTCTGTATAATATTTCACATGCTGGATTTCAAAACTTGAAACTATGTTAAAATCTTTTGAGTTTACAATTAATTGCTATAATATTGTAGTTTCACATAGTAGATTCTTGAAACTTCAAATTGTTGATCGTTTTTTACAATATTAATATGTTTTAATATGACATATTGATTACTTGAATAATTTCAATTCAATTTTTCATTTCCCGAATACATACCGATTAACTACTAAAATTTCTAAGATCATAAAATATTCGATTTTTACCAATTTTATTGTTACGTTAATCTGGAAATATTTTTTTCTTTCCCGATTCAAATTTTCAATAGTGAGATGAATTTCAATGATGAAATTCGTTTTCATGAAAATTTTCATCAAAATTTGCAACAATTTTGAGGTAGTTCTTTTTTCATTGTTTCATATTTCATGCATTTTATCCTTTATTTCTCTGGCAGTATTTTCCTGACGAAAACTTTCCTCCTTCTAAGTTTTAAATTTCCCTTTATTTACTATTAGGAAAATGATTGTCGATAGTTTGAAATATACCATTATATATTCCATACGATATGAAATTTTTAAAGAGATTTAAATACCCTAAATCTCTTTATCCCAGCTTCTTAAGCATTCGCAATTTTAAAATCTAAGAATGAAATTGAAAACTAGAAATCATATCAGAAACTGTGAAAATCTATGATAACTTAACAAAGCCCTCAATATTTACTATAATTTAATTTTTAAAAAAACTGTTTTTTGATTTTAAACTCAACTTCACATCTTTATATCAATATATATCGACGTTTTGACTATTTATTTTCTTATTATGACTTATTACACATCAATCAACTTTTTGAAACAATAGTAGAAACGGTAAAAAAATTTTTTTAAATGTGAAAAAATTAATCTCTCTCAGATGGCTTGTACAAAAGAAAACCTCTGTTATTTTAAATAAACATTTATTAAATTTTATTTCGTATTTGTGTCAAGTTTCACAAGTCAATCATAGATATCTACAACTTTTTTTCATATTTTCATGTTATATTCTGACTGTCCTTGACGACAACCCACATATTAATAATTTGATAAAAAATTTTATAAAGATTCACAAAATAGATGTTGGCATTAAAAATCACAAGAAAATTGTACAATTATTTAATTTTGAGACATGATTTTAAAATTGCGATAAGTATTGGAGATTAAAATATATTATTGTTATAAAAATTCATCTTTAGAATAGATAAAAATTATTCGACTCTAGAATCTAAAATAGTTTTCATTGCATTTGATTCATTACCGATGTGATAAGGCTACCGAGATTAATTATATTTATGTGAAAATTGCAAGTAAATATCGAAAAATTTATTGTATGTCTGCAGAGTCCATTTGGTTGTGGAAGCTTTGCCGATTTGCTGAACGGCGCTTTCACGGACTCCACGGACGCCGAAACTCTGCCGGAGGAGCTAGATCCGTTTCCCGGGCTTCAGCTCAATCCGGCCCAAGTCGAACCTCCTCAAAACCACGCACCTCCACAGGCACCTCCTCTGCCGGACGAGGTGCAGCCCGATTCCCTCAGGTATTTCATTCAAGATAACTATTTTTACCAATTCATAAGCCTTTCAACATCACATTTTCAACATTCCACAAATACTCTTATATAAATATTTTATCCAAGAATATTTATAAAAATATTCTTGTATAGAAAAGTAATTCATTACGTTACCATTACTTTAAAAGAAACAGTTACTTTAACGTTACTTTTTGGAATAAATTGAATGTAAATAACAAGACATCGAAAAACTAAAGATGAGAAAAACAATGTAAACGTACATGTGGTTTTGTTTTAGAAACTGTTCATTTCAGATATAATGAAATGATTTGAGACGGAAAAAGATCAAACGTTTTTAATCTTTTTTTAGTTCCGACAAAGCGTTTTGCTCGAATAAAATATCATAGAGGAAAATCATTAAGCGTTTGTAAATCAGTACTTTTTGACCCTGAGAAAAAAATCAGCCAGCTTGTTAGAGTTTTCGTATTTTTTTCCAAGTTCGAAAAATGTCTGAATATTTGGACATTTCATTCAATGTTAGCCGCGGGGGAAAATATGCGAATTATATAGATTTTTGAGATTATTTCGATCGATTTGGCAGAGAAGAGTTTTTTTAAAAATTTAGAGTGCTCTCATTCCTTTTTAATTTTGACAGACTTTTACGATCTGATAAATTTTATAGTATTTTTATAGACTACAAATTTTATACTACATTTTTGTAATTCAATGATTCATAAATTGAATTTTTTTCATTTCTAGAATTACATAAACTTTTAAAAATCTAATAACATTTATGAGAAATTTATTGAAATCTAGTATTTTTAGTATTTTTCGTTTTTTTTTTTTTTTTTTTTTCTTAGTATTCATCATATTAAGGATCTTTAGATTTTAAAGGTCGTGCTGTGGATTTTGAGATCTGAAGTTTTTAAGAGCTTTTATGTATTTTTACGCAAATTTATTAAATTTGTGTAAAATAAGTGAAAAGTGTATTCTTTGTCGATATTTGTACACAAAGTACTAATATTTGGCGCTGTTCTACTAAAAGTTAAAAATGTAGAATTTTTTATTCGAAAATAAGGGAGCTAAAAATTACTTAATATCTCAGTTTCAGAACATTTTTTGAAAAGTTACAGATTTTTCTAAAAACTTGACGACACTGATAAAAGTAACGTTTAATAAATGACAGGATTTTCGTTACCCGTTACCGAAGAAAAGTAACTCATCCCCGTTATCGTAACTTGAAAATTATTGTAACGCGTTACTTCCAAATCCTGTCAAAAATCATCATCTTCTAACAAAAAAAGTGCCTTACTTTCAACTTCAAAAATAATTCCTCCTAAAATTTCTCCCCAATTTCTATCGATTCGCACCAAAGACACGTGTGGAATTCAATATTAGAATGACGGAAGAATTATATTGTGTTGACAGTCCAACGCCATTACCGAGTTTCCAAGAAACCTATACGATCCAGCGTTACTCTCGACAAGAGCTCGAGGGCTTCGGGATAAAAATGGACGACGAATGCTACAACTCCGTGTACAATTGCACGAACAATACTTTCGGCCAAGAATTTTCTTACCAAAACCAGAACAACCAGCACCATCACCATCACCATCACCAACATCATCAGGCTCAACAGCCTTCCCATAACTCGCACCCATCCTACTATCCTCCGGAATCCGCCCCCACACCCCCGATTGTGCCCAACGCCCCCCAAAATCACCAACCGGAAGTACCCTACAATCCGGTTCCCATTGTTTACAATCCCCAAAATGTCAATATTTCCGGAATGGCGCCAAATGACGTCAGGTCTGTGGGAAACGCGACTGTGAATTCGAATCCTCAGAGGACCAGGAGAACGTCCTTGCAGCGATCGGAATCCATAAGGTAATTTCAGTTTTTTTGGATACTTGTTTTTTTAATGAGAGGTTGTACATGGGCGGTATTGTTATACTATATGCTGTTCTTCATTATAAGGAAATTAAAGCTTCAGGAATTTAACTCTATTGGATGATTTTTTCTCTTATAATTGATTGTTTTACTTATTATTTGACTTTGAAACGTTATTATAATTACTCAGAGCTGTAAACATATTTTTTGAGAGTGAACTTGAATAAGTTTGGTTTTTGAAAATATCGTGACTCTGAGTGATAGAAAATAGAAAATATTGACGGATGATAGTTCAAAAGGCTGAAAATTTTAGGATACTTCGATGGCAAATTTTTCTGGGTTTGATTTCAAGAATTCTATTAATGTTTAGTACATTTATTTAGCATTTTCAAGTACTTATTTTAGAATTTGAAAAGATTTCACTACTTACAGAAAATTTTGAAAATCTCTTCAATTGTGCGAGTATAATTAAAATTTTTGAAAAAAAAAACCACGAAACCCGATGGTTAATTCTTTAAAATATTCATGAGTACTACATAATGATATTTATATATCTAAGCTTGTCACATGCTTTGAATTTTTGAAGGATAAAAAAATTTATTACATGTACATGTAGCTTTTTGAAATATAACCAATAATTTCGTTAAATAATATAAATTATCAGGAGATCAATTTTTTAAACATTTGTTCTCAGTCTTTGAAGAATTTTTCTTCAATTTTCGAATTCGTCACTTGAATTTTCGAACATTTCTTTCGCGTTAATTCAGAAATAAAAACAATGTAATTTAAACACCCAATTAAGAAGGTCCCAAGGATTTTCCATCATTAAAAATAATGATATTCAAAATTAAACTTAAATAGGAATTCAGCGTAATTTCATTGAAATAAAATATTTTTAATCAAGAATCAATTGGATTTATATATATATAATAGCATTTTTCTGCAATGATGAAATCTAAAAATGTGCGAAATTAATTGAAAGCTTTTTTGAAATATATCACTTAAACACAATTTTTTTAACGATGAATCAAAAACACACAATTTGTACCTGTATAAAACTTAACGTTTTCGATAAAAGGATGAAAATTAGAATCCATGAATTAAAATTACGGAATGTTTCAAAATAGAAATTTTTACTAACAAACCTAAATTAACTTAAATCGTTTATAATGAAAGTTGCAAAATCATAATTGACCAAAATTTAATCACGATTCAAATGAGAGATTTCTATTTTAAAGAAAAACCAAAGGTTTGTGCATTACTAACCATGATTTTTTACCCTCGTGCAGAAATCAATACTGAGGAAATTTTCTTCAAATAGAAACTAAGTCTCACGAAAAAAATTAATCCAGAAAATAATCTAAAATTTTTGTGAAATTTGTCGAGCATGAATCTAATGTTTTTCAAGTAGAAATAATAGTTTTGGTCAGACACGATTATATAGAGTTTTTTTTAACTCAAAGCAACGAAATTCGTCGATAATTATAAAGTATCAAATTCAACAGTATAAAAATAATATTGTGAAACTCAAGCCACTGTTTTATTGAAATCAAAATTATTTTTAAAAAATTTCAAAATACCGTGATACAAAAGTCACGAAATGTACAAATTTGGATTTTTTTGGAAATCATGATATATAAATTCAATAAAAAAGCGAATGAAACGGTAATTAAAAATTACTATGTTTATATGATAACATTAAAAATACATATATTAAAAAATTCAAGATTTGAAAAGGAGTGTACAAATCTTGAGTTTTTCTGTAAACTTGAATTATATTATAAAAATTCGGAATCTTTTTTGTTACGTCAAAATTGATCTCTAAAAAATATCCAAAAATTACTATAAATTTATAAATTTATAGAATATTTGTTTCTATAATACTGAAAACTTTGCTGACTAATCTAAAAAACTCTTCTCCAAGTAGTAATAACAATTTAGTCAGACACAGCAATTATCCCCGCAATTTTTTTTCAACATGTAATATAAATACAGAGAAATACAGGTGGCCTTCAACTATCAAATTTTGCTTATGAAAAACAACACAATTGTTAAAAAATTTCGTGAATAATTAAACTAAAATGTTGCTTAAATTTCAGAACATAACTATTGATAATTTTTTTTATTCAAACATCAATGCAGCATATATTATTTCCAAAATTTACCCAAATAATGTTTATCAAATAATTGATGATCAATTAGTGCGAAAAATTTTTTTATCCTACTACTTCGTAACTTTTTGTAAAATCGAGTTTCCTTATCCAATTTTCAGTGATCTATACAAAGTTACATCAATTACCTAAAATACCTTTGACACATTGACAGGCACTCAAAATCATTGAAAAAAGGTTAAATGATCGTGACGTGTTCGTCATTGTCAAGTGAAAAATGAATTATGCACTCACTCATTTTCTTCCATAACGCATTCAGCACTTCGGGCAATATAAAAATACCTATGCAAAATGACGTTATTTTGTATTTGACGCGATCGCTATTCGCGGTGGATTCTGACGTGTTGAGCAAATCTATCAGAAAATATCCCCGTATTATCAACGGGAGAAGTTTTCCCGATTGTATTGCGAATATGTAAATTTGGAAGCAGAAAAATATTGTACGGTTCTGAAAATAAAATATCTCGTAGTTTTTATGAAGTTTTTAAAATTCGATTGTTTTCTGACAGTTTGAAACAGTTTTTTGACGACCTTTCGAATAGAAAGTAAAATTATAATTTTTCAAGGAGAACTTCATTCATTAGTTAATGCTTTTGAAAAAAGGATTTATAAAAGTAACGAATTTCATTTTCAGAGAAATTTTTTGGAATAAAATGAGTTTTCAGACATTTTAAATTTGTAGAAAGAAAAGATTCATGTTTGAGATATTTGTAAGACATTTTGATTTTAAAACTAGGTCGGTTTCTATTATATGACGAACGGAAACTGTAAATCCAGCAAAAAAAATGAGGCTGAGTTGGTACACGAGGTCACAAACGAATTTAGGAAATGACCCAGTAAAATAATCGCCATCTATTTGACATACTGAATCATTGTCGAATAATCCATATGAAAAGTAGTTGATAATTTTGGATAATTTTATTATTATTTAAATATCGGTCCATTATAAAATCAACGAAAATATAAACCATTGTAAATCATTACGTACCAGAGATATTATATGCACTTGCATTTAATAATAAAGCTTAATTGAAAATAAAGTTTAGTTTTAAAACATGAATCAGTAAGTGAATTCGTATTGAAAAACTGAAAAGTCTCTACTAAATAATTAAAAGTCAATTATTTTGAATTTTTTCTGTCGTGAATTTTCAACACTGATTTCTTTCATCGAACTTATTTCATTTTTTTCATTTTTTCATTTCTGGGCTCTATTTCGTAAAAAAAAAAAAACACTTTTTTTGTGTAAAAACCAAATTTTTCGTTTTTATCACTTTGCCAATGTTTACCAATATTGAAACAATTGATTTTGCTTATGAAAACATAATAACCTTCCTTTAAGGTCTTTTGAGAATAGCAGAATATTATTTTATTGATTATTAGAACTCATTGCTTAAGCAAAATATCACTTTCCTTAAGGGTTTGTGCGGGAAAATTGAGGATGGTTTGGAGTATCTTTTTAAGTATGTAGCAATAATTTTATGACACCAAAATTATTTTTTTTTAATAGTGCATTGTCCACTTGGAAAAACAAGTATTTGTTCATTAAAAAATTTCAACAATTGGCGGAGTTACGGCCTTTTCCCCGGGATAGTTTTTTTTTGGTGCCCTCGATGCAAGTCGAACAGGTCAAGTTATCAGAAAATTCAAATGATTTTATCAATCTAGGAATATAAATAGTTCTTGAACGATCACTTTTTTATAGAACAGTTTTTATTTTGCAGATAATAATTTTCCAATAAAATTTGCAGAGCTCGAAAAATCGAAACCTCGGGGAAAACGTTCTTGCATACAGAAAAAACGTTATATTCATTTTTTCAATCGTTTAAAAACTAGATATATTCCTGGACTTATGAAATTTTCTGGATTTTCTGATTTAACTTGACCTGTTCGACTTGCATCGTAGTCACCGCAAGCTTCTTCAAAAAAAAATTGTTTCGGGGAAAGGGCCATAACTCTGCCAATTGTTGATATTTTTTTATGAACAAATATTTGTTTTTTCAAGTGGACAATGCACTATTAAAAAACAATAACTTTGGTGTCATAACATTTTTGCTACATACTTTGAAAGATACTCCAAACTATCCTCAATTCGTCCGCCCAAAAAGGTATATAACCCCTTAAGTTAAGGTAAATTTCACCCAGTCTGACTATTATGCGATTTTACTGAAAAGTGACATCCCAGTGTTAACTTGAATAAAATAATTTAACGGTATTCAGTAATAAAAATATCTAAAAAGCGTTGAATCATTCATATTTGAAATTTCCTTCAATAACATAATTAAGGTAAATGTCCCACTTTGTACGAGCAACCGTTTTTACGAATAAAAAATTAATCGCATTCTAGGACGAATGAGGTGTATTTTTGATACAGGTTTTACAGTCTTTTAATTACGAATTTGTATCTTTTAACGCTAAATAATGACGCATTAAACAAATTATTTCTCAAATAGCTTGCTCCCAAAAAAATGTCCTGTCTACGCCCAAAATTTCTCATTGCATTTCCTGTACGAATCCGTGAAAATCAACGAATCCATCATTTGGTTATACTTTTCAATGTGACATGTCTCGTACAAACTAGGACATTTTTGAATGGTTGAATTGAATTACTTAATTGATTACGGTTCTTAATGTCAATCTGTTAATTGGATTCGATGCCCAAAAGTTTCAAGTGTGCGCTCATCGCAATCTTTTATTAGTGAATTATATTAAAAATACTTTTGTACGCAAAAAACACCGCGGAAATCCTTAGATTCGTACTAAGTGGGACATTTACCTTATATCTATAAAAATAGTGTCTGACTAAAAATAATGAACAAGTGTCTAGAAAACTTTCCAAGCACACAAAAAATCTTCGTGTTCCAGTAGCAGCGATTCACCGAAATCTCGTGGGGGAGGCCCGGGCTCGACAGCGGGTTCGCCGTCGCCGGCGAGCGAACGGGCCCCGCCGAGCCCAAGCCAGTTGTGCGCGGTTTGCGGGGACACCGCGGCGTGTCAGCATTACGGGGTGCGCACTTGCGAGGGCTGCAAGGGCTTCTTCAAGAGAACCGTGCAAAAGGGTTCCAAGTACGTTTGCCTGGCTGAAAAAGCTTGCCCCGTTGACAAGAGGCGGAGGAACCGATGCCAATTCTGCAGATTCCAGAAATGCCTCATGGTCGGCATGGTGAAAGAGGTACCAATTATTTGAAATTCAAAGTCATATATTATCCTATCGTATACCATACATGTCATATCATCGAGTATGTCATTTGTTCATTTTGCTGCTGTAATTAAATAGCGAAACGTCTGTTTCGTTCAACTTGCAGGTTGTAAGAACGGACTCTCTGAAGGGCCGACGAGGGCGACTGCCCTCGAAACCGAAATCACCACAAGAGTCGCCCCCGAGTCCTCCGGTATCACTGATAACGGCTCTCGTGAGGTCCCACGTCGACACAACCCCGGATCGCATGAACCTCGATTACTCGCAATACAGGCCCGACGATCCCCCCATCACAGAAACCGAAAAAACCCAACAATTCTATAATTTACTCACATCCTCCGTCGACGTCATACGCAACTTCGCGGAGAAAATTCCTGGGTTCCTGGACCTCGCTAAAGAGGATCAAGTGAGTAAATTCACAATATTTATAATTCAAAAAAATGACCAGAAATCGAACCCTGATATATTTGAAACTTCTTTTTATTATGAATTCTGATGTGGCATTTATTGTTACATTAAATTATTTGCTTTGGTATTTTGCATTTGAAGAAAAATCTTGATGCTGTAATTGTTTTTTGAGTACTTTCTTATCCGTTATAATTTTTGTTTTTTGAATTAAAGTAAATTGAAAACTGTTGATTGGATGGAAAGAGTGACAAAAAGTACAGATTATTGTGAAAATAACAAGGTTATGAAGGAGTATTATGGATATTCACGAAATGTTGTGAAAAATCACAATTAAAAACGAAACAATACCCATAACTGACGAAATGATTCTAAGAACTGCAAGAAATAGAAAAATAAATATTAATTCAAAAAAATACATACGGAAAATTGCGAAAAAAACAAAAGATTTATTATGTACACGTAGATAAAATTAGTGGGAAATCTAGGAGGAAAAAAATATAGAACAGTGCAGGAAATCAACTGATAAAACAAAAAATTCAAAAAGTTCTTAATACATTTTGTATTTAACTGTACTAACTGCAATTTTTTTATGCAGTTCTTGTTTTTCGTAATTGTCGATTTTTGTATTTAAACACATATGTTTTTAGAATTTCGATTTCTTTTCTGGAGTGTTTTTTAATTTTTTCAAAAGTTAACTTTTTGCAATTTTACATACTTTTCGTAATTTTGGGCGATTTATATGTTGTGTGGAATTTCATATTGCTTTTTATAGTTTTTTAAGAAGTCTTTTGTTTTTACCTTTTGCACTTTTTTGTAATTCAGTACGTTATTGTACATATTTTTAGGTTCCAGTAGTTTTTTCCAGTGTTCTCTACAGTTAATGTTATTAACACTTTTTTCGTAGCTCATTGCATTTTCTGTAAATTTTGGTCAATCTCTTCAAATTTCTCTGGTACTTCATCTTATTGTAATATATATTTTTTTTCGTAAGTTTTAAAAATTTTCTAATGTTTTTATAATTATACGTACGTGTTTGATATTTCGAGTTTAACTTTATACCTATTATTTTATAATTTTTCCGAAAATTTAGTATAGTTTATATTAATTTTTTTTTCAATTTTACGTCATTTTGTAATAATTTTTGTTTGATATATTTTGTAGAATTATAAGTCATTTTCACAGTTTTTTTTTCGTTTTTTATTGTTTTTATTTTTTGCACCTTCTTGCTGACTAGTATATTATTATACGAGTTTTTAGGGTTCAAAACTATTTTTCTGCAGAGTAATACAGTTTACTATAATATTCAATACATTTTTTGTAACGTATTGCATTTTCTATAACTTTGTGTCATTCTTTTCAAATTTCTGTATCAATTTATCATTTAATATGTTTTTTTTTTGCAGTTTTTTAATTTTACTTTGAAAATACTTCTTTACATGTTTTGATCACGTGAGTTTATATACAACAGTAAAATAGCTGGCATTTTCGGTAGTTTTAAGTAGCTTCTTGACTTGACCTATATTTTCAGAAAAATTTTTTGTAATTTTTACTGCTGTTTTTGTCTCATAGTAAAGCAACAAAATCGTTTTGTAACTTTTTCGTTATTCTTCGCAAAATTCTCACAATTTTTGTGTATTTGTCTGTAATTTTTACAATATCCTGTATATTTTTGCCACGTTTCTTGAACTCCTTGAAATTGTATCTGGCATATATGAAATATTTTGCAATATGACATAGTTTACATCGTACCAAATCGTATTTTTATAATAATTTTCTATGATTTATAGTATTATTTGGTAACCTTTTTTCTGCATAGGAATTCACAATTATTAACAATCCCTATTCAAAAGTCAAAATTTTAAACTATGAAAAAAAAAATGTTTATAATGTGAAAAATTTCCGGATTCAATAGCTGAGTCCAAAATTTTCAAAATTTACTGTTTCCAAAAATTAATGTTCTTAGAAACGTGAATTATGCATAAAATATAATAAATTTACACCTCATGACAAACTGTACGTGAAATTCCTCAATTTCCCTAAATTTCCCAAACAGACTTTCAAACGTAAAGTTTGCTCAAATTTCAGCCATGTTTTCATGTATATTTATACATACAAAATACGTCGGGCGTACAAATGTTTGAAATCGATATTTCGTACATTTTCGAAAAGGTCACGAAAAGTGACGAGAAGATGAGCTTAGACGTATCAAGCTTCGTAACTCGGCACTGTCTGAAATCTGGGAGCATTTTGTGGTGCAACGTTAATTTTCGGTGTCACGCACGTATTCGCGTGTCGCGAGTTCATTAAAAGGAAAACATAAAAGCTGAGAAACAGTGATACATAGGCAGAGGATTTGGGTATTCATAATAAATTTCTATGCATATACGAAGTTGAAATAGATGAAAGCTCTTATTGAATTTTCGAAAATTTTTTGGTATCACAGATTTTCAGCATTTACGTAGACTTTTAAGAAATTATTATACTTGTATTAATTTATAGTACTTTATATACTGCTATTTTACATTATTTTTTTTTGAAAATTTATATAATTTTGTAGGACTTCTTATTGTTTTTTAGATTTCTAGTATTTTTATAGGTTTTGTAGATATATACAGAATTTGGTGCTCAAGAATTAAAGGTCTTATGCATTTTTAGTATTTGAATGGATTTCTCAGAAAACAGTATCTTCATAGATTTCTAGTATTCATTAGATTTCTAATAGTCAGTATTTTGTGTAAATTTGCAAAATTAATAAAATTTGAAATATCTTCTGGTATATATATTTTTATTTCAGTATAGGTCTTGAGCATTCGATGCTCTAGGATTTGAAGTTCAGTGAATTTCAAGTGATTTCATTCATTTTTGAAGTCTTTCAGTATTTTTCGTAATTTTCGATATTGATTATTTTCTGTAGGAGTTTCTAGTATTTTTATGGATTGCTATGTCAATTTCTTTATATTTCTACTCTGGAATTCAAAGTTTTTTAATATTGAGTATTCCAATAGATTTTTCATCAAAAATTATCTTCGTAGATTTCTTGTACTTCATGTATTTTGAGTGCTTTTCGTATTTTTTATATTCTTTCAGTTTTCATACAATCTGAAAATTCGTATAGTATTTTTAAGGATTTCTGTATAGGTTTTTTGTATGCCATGCTCTTTGGTTTAAAGTTTTATAGATTTTGAGTAATTTTGCATGTTTTTGAAAAATTATACTCACACATATATTTTGAGTATTAACAGATTTCCAGTATTTTTAGTGTTCGTGTTATAAAGAACTTTTAGAGTTTTATAGAACTTTTCAGTATTTTTGTAGATTCATATCTTTATTTATAGAATTTAAAGTTCTCAAAAGTTTTAGTACTTCAATGAGTTTTCTAGAGATCAGTAACTTCATAGATTGTGAACATTTTATATGTTTCAATCAACTTTCGTATTGTTCATGTTTTTTCAAAATATAAACAATGTAAAGAATGGTCAGCAATATTTTCAAGGGTTATTCATAGATTTTCTAGGCTTTCTTTTCTAAGATTCAGTTTTGAAGATTTCTAGTGATTTTGCATATTTTCGAGAATATAATTATTTGAATAAATATTAAATATTTGTAGATTTTTGGTGATTTTTTAATTTTCCATACTTTTCTAGTATTTACTGAAGTTGAAGAAATTTCTATTATTTTTATGAGTTTCTGTATAGGCTTTTAGAAATCGATGCTTTAAGATTCAAAATTTTGATAGAGTTTTAGTACTTTGATGCATTTTTGACAAAACAGTATCCTTATAAATTTTCAGTGTTTTTGCATTTTTCGTATTTTTCAGTATTTATGAAATTAGGAGGATTTTTTGGTGATTCTAGGATTCTTACATAGATGTTCAGAATCTGATGCTCTAGGATTCGAAGTCGAATAGTTTTTGAGTAATGATGCTATTTTCAGGAAAATTAAAATATCTTCTCCAGTTTCGTAAAACTTAATGAGCTGCTTGTATTTTCAATATTTTTCGTATTATTTAGTATGCATACAATTTTACTAGATTTCTAAAATTTCTATAGATTTCTAGTTTTGTTTTCAATATCGTCATAAGTTTCTAAAACCCAATACTCTTTTTCTTTTTTTTTCTTTTTACCTAATTTTTTTTTGGTATTTATACAATTCCATTAACTTTTCTGGAATTTTTCGATTTTTTGCAGTATTTATATCATTTGAAGGGTTTTTTAACATTGTAGTTCCAGGATATTCAATATTTTTACATAAATGTTTAGAATCTGATACTTTAAGATTCGGAGTTTAATAATTTTTAGCGATTACGTAGATTTTCAGAAAAAACATATTATCTACACAATTTTTCGTATTTTTCAGTAATTATACGATTGAGAGGATTTTCTGGTTATCAATTCTAGGATTTTTATACAGTGATTCAGAATATAATTTTCTATGGTTCAAAGAATAACAGTTTTTCAGTAATTATGTAGATTTTCGGAAAAATTATAATTTCTTCACAGTTTCGTAGTCTTTATTGATACTGCTTCTATTTTGGGTACTTAACGTATTATTTAGTATTTATACAATTTTACCAGATTCCTGAATTTTCTAAAAATTTCTAGTTATTCTTCAGATTTCGTCATGAATTTCTAAATCTTGATATTCTTTTTTAATTTTTTCCTTTGGTAACTAAACAATTTCATCAAACTTATTAGAATTTATCGTATATTTTCCGTGTTTACATAACTGAAAGTACTCTCTGATAATTCTAAGATGACTACCTAACACCCTACTAAACTTGAAATTTATAAGTTTTCCTTAAAACGTATAAGTTTTCAAATTTCCGTATAAGTTTATGAAAAAACTTACAAAAATGTTTAAAACTTATCAGTTGGCCGTATAACATTTTATAAGTTTCCAAAATTTTATAACATAGACTTATAAGTTTTTTGGCCTGACTTATAAAATTTTGGAAACTTATAAAATTTTATATGCCCAACTTAATAGTTTTCGAAATTTTTTTAAGTTTTTTCATAAACTTATACAGAAATTTGAAAACTTATACTTTTTAAGGAAAACTTATCAATTTCAATTTTGCTAGGGTATTTTTACATAGATGTGCAGAATCTGACACTCTAGGCTCAAAGTTTCATAATTTTTTAGAAATTACGTAGATTTTCAGGGAAATCATAACATCTACACTATTTCTTAGTATTTCATGAGCTGTTTATGTTTTTCGTATTTTGCAGTAATTATTCAATTTAACTGTATTTTTTGAAATTTCTCTAGATTTTGACTTATTTTTTCAATTTCCACTGTAAATTTAGAAAATTCGATACTCTTTTCCATTTTTTTTCATAAAATTTCATAAAAACTCTGTAATTCTTCTACATTTCCCATCTTATATGGATTGCTGCATGGACTTCTAAAATCTGATGTTCGTTTTTCATGTCGCTTTCAACATCTACATCAATCGCCCAATACATCATGCAATTTTTCACAATGCTCCATAATAATTGAATATCAACTCACCTCAAGTACAAAACTATTATTAAACACTTTCCAACACTACCTACAATCACAAAACCGACAATGACCTACAACCTCGTGTCGCTTTTTTCGACGCGAGTTCTTTCTTCATTTCAGGCGACGATACGTATTTTCTAAAGTCACGGTTTAACGAGAGTTGATGAATGATTTGCAGGAGTTTCTCTTTTTGTCGGCTAGTCTTGAGCTCTTCGTCCTGAGATTGGCCTACCGCACCAAGGTCGACGATACGGAGCTGGTGTTTTGCAACGGAGTCGTCTTGTCCAGGGAGCAGTGCCAGCGAAGCTTCGGCGACTGGTTCCACGGCATCTTGGACTTTTGTCAAGGTCTCCACGCCCTTGACGTCGACATCAGCGCCTTCGCCTGCCTCTGCGCTCTCACCTTAGTCACCGGTAAACAATTCCTTCATATCACTACAATAAATCGATTCAGACATTGCGCTCATTGCGCAATAGTTTCAACAATCGAGTTTGAGTGTTGGAAAATGTTTAAAACGATCCTGACTAAAAATAAGCAAGAAAATTAGGAAATTGCAGGAGAAAACCATTTAGAAATGAAACAGATGGAAGACGATCTTCTCTCTCTCTCTCAGATCGAATTAGTGAAATTTCTACTAATTTAATTATTTACCATAATCAATAATTATTATACTAATTAATAGTAGAATTCCATTAATTGGAAAAGTGAAAAGGGAGCAACTTAGGTTTGAGTAAAAATCTGCTAATTTAATTAGTTACATAGCTAACTGACCAAATTAGTAATATTTGACTGAAAAAAAGTGAATTACTAGTCTGTCAATTCGAATTAGTAAAATTTCTACTAATTTAATCATTTACTGTCGTCAATACTTAGTCTACTAATTAATATTAGAATTCCAGTAATTGGAAAAGTGAGAAGAGAGCAACTTAAGTTTCAGTAAAAATTTACTAATTTCATAAGTTATATAGCTTACTGGCCAAATTAGTAACATTTGACTGAAGAAAAAAGTGAATTACTACTCTCCCATTTCGAATTAGTAAAATTTCTACTAATATATTAATTTACTATAACTAAACATTATTCTACTAATTAATAGTAGAATTCCAGTGATTGGTAAAGTGAAAAGAGAGCAACTTAAGTTTCAGTAAAAATCTACTAATTTAATTAGTTACATAGCTTACAGACAAAATTAGTAATATTTGACTGAAGAAAAAAGTGAATTGCTACTCCCTTAGTTCGAATTAGTAAAATTTCTACTAATTTAATAAGTAGGTCAGCGATAGTCAGAGATCAACTAATAAATGAGTAGAATTCCACAAATGGTCTAAAAAATCAATTGAATTCTACTAAATTATATATTATATGTATCTAGTTGTAAAAAAAGTTCATTTAAAAAATATTGTTAAAAGCTTGATGTTTCAAGGAATAAATATTTGAACAAATGTCTAAATATGTCTATTATTTTTTTTTTATTTTTTACTATGAAACAATAATGAATGAGTAGCATTTGAATGCTACTTAGATAATCAATAATTTCAATATGAAATATTTACTATTATGAACAGTAACAATTCACTACAGTATTGATACAAATTGGCTTTTTCATTAGTTGAATTTGACTTTTCTTTTAGCCATAATGCACGAATAAGACTTGTCAAAACCTACTTACTGTAGTAGTAGATTTCTACTTAAGTTCAAAGATACTATCTCAGTTTGAATTAGTAAAAAACTAACTTATTAATAGTAGAATTTCACTAATTGAAAAAGTGAAAAGGAAGCAACTTAGGTTTCAGTAAAAATCTACTAATTTAATAAGTGATATAGCTTAATGATGAAATGAGTAATATTTGACTGAAGAAAAAAGTGAATCTTTAAACTTAAATAGAAATCTACTAGTAAAGTAAATAGGTTTTGACTACTCTTATTCGTACGCAGTGACTAAAAGATAAGTATAGTTCAACTAATAAAAAAGACAATTTTTAGTAATAATCAAGTAAATAGTTACTGTTCATAATAATAAATATTTACCACTGCGATTATTGATTATCTAAATAGCATAAAAATGCTACTCATTCATTATTGTTTTATAGTAAAAAATCAAACAATAATAATAGACATATTTATCTAGACATTTGTTAAAATATTTATTCCTCGGAACATCAAGCTTTTAACAATGTTTTTTAAATGAACTTTTTTTACAACTAGATACATATAATATATAATTTAGTAGAATTCAATTATTTTTTTAGTCAATTTGTGGAATTATACTAATCTCTGATATACTTATTAAATTAGCAGAAATTTTACTAATTTGAACTGAGAGAGTAGTAATTCCCTTTTTTCTTCAGTCAAATATTACTAATTTGATCAGTAAGCTATATAACTAATTTAATTAGTAGATTTTTAATGAAACTTAAGTTACTTCCTTTTTACTTTTTCAATTAGTAGAACTTTACTGTTAATTAGTAGTTTTTTACTTATTCAAACTGAGAAAGCTCATGAGAATATTAAGAAGCCTGTAATATTTTCTATTTTTTCAATAACATTTTTTTTCCTTCTTTACACGAAACAAATTTTAACTATTTCACCACGTTTTAGATTTTTCTAGACTTGAACAAATTTTTAATTTTTTCAGCTATGACAATTACTTCACCTTCAAATAGTCCGATTGTTTCGATATTTATTATCAATTTATATTTGGAATTAACTAATTGTTTTAGTAAAGTTTCAACTAATTCGCTGTCACAGGACCGACTAATTTTAAAAAGTCAATTTATGACTTACATGAATAAAAAAATTTTGCTGTTATAAATAGTCGTTTCCGTTAGAAATTACTGTTTCAATAGTCAAAGCTGCAATGACTTATCACAATAGTGAATGTTTGACTAATTCGACAATGGAAAAGTTCACTAATTGTAGATAGTAAAAAAATGACTACTCCAATAGTTGAATTTGACTATGGTTGGAAGTTAATCATGCGAAAACTATTTGAGTAGACGAAACATCAGTGAATAATTCAAAAGGTCAAAATTTGACTATTTGAAATTGAGAAAGCAGACAAGAGCTTAGGCAGGAAAAATTTTTGGAAAAGGTTTATTAGAAAAAAGTATTTTTTTTTTTTCAAGATTGTACCATTTCTTATCTTGAGCGATCGGGATTCAAGGGTATAACTCTTAAATTTTTTCAGATCCTTGAAATTTTAATAATAATCTTAATTTACGTATTTTATAGTAAGTAAGGAATTCGATTTTCATGATTATATATATATATATATATTTCATTATAATTTTAAAGGTTTATAATTTTTATAGACTGTGTCTATATTTTTGAAGTTCCATCCATAACTTTAATAGAAAATTTAATAGGCAGTATGGGAAATCTGCTTCAAAGACAGTCTCTTAAATTTAATAGAGAAATTTCTAAGAGTGTACTTGTATTGAGCGTAAATCCAAAAGGAAATCCTTTAATTTTTCAGTTGTACAAACCACTTGGAAAATGAATTGAGTATTTTCAGCAGGTATATTTCTATTGGAATTAGAATAATAAATTTTAATGAAACCAGTTGCAAATTTCCAACTTCAGTTTCTATGAAACAAGAACGAATGGTAGATATTTTCGTACATTTCCGTGGTGACGTCGCATTAATATAGATCCCATCGTTTTCCCATGCCACTCATCAGTCATCACTATATCGCATGTCATCTATCGCGATTGCCGTTGATACATGTCGTACTCGTCGTCGCGCACGTCGCCCCATCAATAAAGAATTAATGCGAGCCCCGGGCGATTATTGGCAGGCACCAACTAATAATTAATGTTTAATACGAAATTGAAAGTGACGGGGACTCGGGAAACGCTTCGGGCGAAATTATATAAACTTTATTTACTTTCATAGCGGCTTTTCGATGAGCATGGGCGAATTATTATTCTCGCTCGGGATTGTGCGCGGATAAAAATCGCTATTACGAGAATGATTTATTTATACAAAATATGTGAATGCCCATGGAAAAAACGAATGACGGTTACGTAAGACTGCGGATGGTGAAATTGGGAGAGTTGATTGCGTATGGGAGTTTGACATGGGATTCGATATGCATTTTTTTCATATGGATTTTAATTTGTTGACGCATCTGAGCTTGTGAGCAGATCGTCTTTTGTTATTTGTTTCGATTTCCATTTTATTATAAAATGTCAATACGCGTTAAAAATTGTTTTCGAGTGTTGAAAGTTGATCGAAAGTTTGAAAATTAGGCCGACAAAAAATTGCTTTTATTTAGTGGATAATTAAGAAAACCGAGCATTTTCAGGCCAAAATCCTCACGATCGATGGTGAGTTAATTAAATTATTGTCAATTTTCAAGTATTCGTTAGAAATGTTCTTTTCATTACGTTTTTTTGATTAACGTCCCTATGAGGAAAACTGGAAAAACGAATATTGTTGAGAATATTAATGGCATATTTTTGCCATTAAAATCTGCACATGCGCAATGTGGCAGATTTTTCGCCGCTTTTGGTTATAAATGGTTTAAATGAGGTTCAACATAAAACCTAGTTCAGGCGTAAAATCCGTAAAATCGATAGTAGCTGCCATGTTTATGGTGTAAAATTGGTTGAAAATGAGCCTAGTTCGAACCGATGAGAACGAAATATCCTCGATTTATTTGGTTCAAAGTTTGATTTTAATTTCGACTCGGGTCATAATTTCAACTCTCTGATTAGTTTGTAACGATGAGTTATTGTTGTCATTTCAGATAGGCACGGTCTGAGGGAGCCTCAGCGCGTTGAGCAGCTGCAGATGAAGATCATAACCTCTCTGCGAGACCACGTTACGTACAACGCTGAGGCTCAGCGAAAAGCACAGTACCTCTCCAGGCTACTCAGCAAACTCCCTGAATTGCGCAGCCTCTCGGTCCAGGGCCACCAGCGCATTTTCTACCTTAAACTCATGGATCTTGTTCCCGCCCCTCCTTTCATCGAAGCTATGTTCATGGCGACTTTGCCCTTCTGAACCCATCGCTCGCGCTTACACCATAAGCCCTTGAAATTTTGATTCTTACAACATTGTCGTGACAACTCCAATTTTTTGTGGGACAAAGTTCTACGAACCTTATGAGAAAATCATTTTCTTGTAGGTCCTGTGAAGTTGGAACTTCACCTTTCCAGCAAATCGTCATTCGAAAATTTGAATTTTCGAGAGATTTTTGAGAATTCTTTCTTACGCATTCAAAAATTGTAGAAAATTATGGGGTGATAAGCAGAATTCTTGTTCGGAAATAAGAGTTTTTACACACGTTTTGTAAGAATCAGGATTCGGAAGGTCCCTTATAATTTAAGGCTCTCAACTCCTCTCGCGATAGTCTCGCAGTTCTCTCTATCTTTCTCGACCCGAGACTTGGCGGGGGTGAAAAACCAAGAACGCTGAGACTTTTTTTAGGTAGATTTTTCTAATTTTATACTTGCCAAGAATTTGGTTTTGGACATTTTTGTTGTTGTTTGTCGTAGATTGATTTCAGCGGGGTTTCCGAGACACGTTTCTTGGTTTTTTACCTGTTTATTTTTGTTTCTAGTTTTTATTGTATTTCTTTATTTTGAAAGTGGGGAAAAGTACTTTGGGCTTGGGCAGTTTTTTGAAGAGGTGAAAAAAAAGAAGAATAGTGATGGAAATCACGATCGGGAATTATCAAATTTGTCATTGATAGGGGCATACAAAAAGAACCTGAAATAAAAAGAAATTAAATTAAAATACGTTCCTACCATTAATATTCCAACAATCATTTCCATTAACAAGAAAAACGCTGAATGAATATCGTAAATTGCACCAGCCCAAAGTGCATCCTCAAGAATCCATTAAAATATTACTAAAGGCAATTGTTTTTCACACTCCTAGTAAAAAAAGAACATATCAGAGGCAATTGCTCCCGCAGCTACGAATCGTACAAAATGTCCTAATAAAAAGAAGTAAACAAATAAAGCTCGAATGCATTTCCTTAAACTTTTAGTGTAGTGAAAAGATTCTTTGCCCAATTTTTACGTCGAACACGTACATACTTTGTTCAATTATTACGTAGCAATAATTTTACCGCAATAACCGTTTTTTTCCTTTCGCTTGAACAAAAGACGAATCTTACGATGACGAAAAAAGAAAAAAAAATCCGCAATAATAGAGTTTTACTGTTCCTTCCCAAGTGCAAAAATTGTAGAAAAAAAATTAACGATCTTTAATGGGAAATTGCCAAAATATTGGCGATATCGTTTTTAATAGTCAAAGGCAATAGACCAGATGAATCTTATTAATCGATTTTTGGAAATTTTATTCCAGGAAACTCACAAAAAATAAAATTCTTACGAAGCACTTAAAAAATATTAATTTTCTTATACATGATCCCAGATGCCAAGTTTTAAAAAAACTTTTTTTAATCCGAAATAATGACAAATTTTTCAAAAAATACGTAAATTTTCTACATTTTTCAAAATGCGCGAATCAATGGAAAAGGAAAGAGTCAAGAAAAATAATGAAACTTCGTAAATCTTGAACTATTCCCAAAAATTTTGTTAAACATTGAAAACTCTGAATTTCATAAATTCCCCGTACGATTTTCGCACATGGGATCGCGCTCGAAAACTCGACCCGTAAAAATGACCGAACACGAAACGAATCGAAAAGAAAAACCATCGATAAAATTGGTGCAAAGTAACACTCGAAAATCCTAAATCGCGAGCTCGAAATTTATCATCGAGTTCGCGAGATCTAGATACTCTTATATGTATGTGATTTTAGGGAGATAAGAGAAATCGGCGTCGTTTTGAAAAGAAAAAAAAAGTCGCGAGAAAGAAGACGGCGCCGGAATAAAGTTACTATTACTTTACGATGTTATTTTTAATCGATAAAAAAAAGCAAACAAACTAACGTAGACCATTATATTTATATGTACGCCACAATTTACCGTTTCGCAATTTCATTGTCGCTGTTTTCAAAGTTCGCGATCGCAAAAACGCTTCGCTTGTTTTTCACGTTTTTGATAAAAAATGAATACGGGAAGGGAAAAAGAGAATTTGATATTTTGTACGTTTTTTAAAGAAATGTGGACGAAGCTTCAATTTGCGATCGTGAATGTCGTCGCTGCTACACTTTTCCTCTACTCTGCTGTTCATGAATCTTACCGCAATAACTGACTTTTTTGGACTGTGAATTTGGGGCAAGTTGGAATTTTTCTACTAGGGATTTATTGTTTCTTGTTTTTCAGGCTGTCTGACGATTTTGTGATGAACATTGCCAACTTTAATCGCTGTCAAGACTCGTGCTACTGTTTTTTTTTTTATTTTCTTATATTTGGCTCAGAAAATCTCCCGTAAGGATTCTAAAATTTTGGAATTAAGAAATATCCTTCTTAATTTAAAAGAATAAAATTTTAAGAATAACTAAAATTCTTTAAATTTGTATATTCATATATTTAAAAACACAAGTGTACATGGAAGAGTGGGGCATTCCGGACCTCATATAGTTTTTTAATTACTATGTTTAGAATATATTTTTTTATTAACAATGCCATCTTTATTGAAAGGCTTTATCATTAGTTACAAAGTGCATTTTCACTTATATATTATTGTTAATTTTGTATTTATAATTTGGTTTGAATTAGAAAGTCCTTTTTCCTATGTCTAAAAAATACTGGGGGAAATTGAACACTTTTCCAAATAAGCTAGTTTCAGATTTTTCAATGCAGAAAATTTTCGCGACTTTTTTCCAGAATAACCTAGTACTCTCTATAAATAGAGATTTTTAAACTTGACAAATCCATTTTCAGTCGGGATAATGGTATATCTGAAATTTGAGACTCCAAATTTTCCATTTCAAATTGTGACGATTTAAAAAAATTTGTAATCTGAATTTTCGGAATTGAAAATTCTGTGACTATATTTATATTTATACAAAAAGTTATAACAAAAATTTATTCTATTTATATTTTAACTTCGCGATTCCAGAAGTGCCAAAATTATTATTTGCAAATTATTTACTTATGGATCTTTTAATCGCGGAATTTTCTAATCTAAGCTATTAAAACGTTTCAATTCGGATTTATGATTCATGATGTTCAATCACAAAATTAATAAATCGCGAAAATTCGATGCAGCAAAAAGTTTCGATTTTGAAAATGTTAGATATTCCGAAAATCCGGGAATTTCAGAATCACTTCATAAATTTTATTCTTGAAAATGAAAATATGAATTATAACAATTTCATGCATAATGTTTTGAAGAAATTATTTTATAATAATATCTCGGAATTTGAGTTAAGTTAGCAGTTTATTTTTTCTTCGACTATTCTTACTATAAGAGAAAGTTGAAGTACTTGAAAATTCGAAATTCAGGAGTATAAATCCCCGACGTTAAAATACATTCAAAATTATCAACATTTTGGGCATATCAACTTAGGTATTTCAATTGTTTTCGAATCAGAAATTTGTTATGTTTTCGGCAGTTTAAATTTTTAAATATTGCACTTTTCGCGTTATTTACAAATTAAGTAATTTAGATATCTCAGAGTTTTCAGATCAAAAAATATTAGTTTTCAAAAATCACAAACTTTGTTAATTGTGAATAAAATTGAAACACAACTTAAAAGTTTGTTAACGATTTATGTATTCAAAAAGTACATTGATTATTGTACAACTCTTTCAACATTTTCATGGCAAATTTCAAAAATATTTTTATCTCATTCAATTTTTTCGTTACTAATCGTAAAACAGAGCTCGCGGCTTGACAGGGATATATAATTACTGGTTAATTAATTATTACTCCAGAATCTACATTTTTGAAAACAAATTTTCTTCGCTTTACATTTTAAAATCTTATGAGATGAAGAGATTAAAATTTTGTGTTGATGTTAATTGTACTTTATTTCAGTAACTTTCAATTTTTTTCTCGTAGTTTAGGTGCTCGAAATTTTTCCTTTTTTCACACGTTAGACATTTTTTTAATGTAAAATTTTCAACAATTAAAAATTTCATTATTTTTACTTCCAGATAAAACATCAACGATTCAGAATTCAATTTCAAAATAAATATAATTAGTTTTTAGTTGTTTTGATTTCTTTTTCTCTCAATTCGACACTTTCATAACGCTTTTATTTTCGAGCAACAAATGACTACCTTCTGTCTAAAAAATAATTATAAATTATTTCCACATTCTCGCCTTTGCTTGCGCATAATTTACCGAAGTTACACTGTTATTGTTTGACGATTTTATTTTATTTTTCATATTTTATCGCTATTTTTTCGCAGCAGGCTCTGTGAAGGATTTCACCTGGAAGAAAGTATTTCATGTGATGATGAAACGAGAAAAAATTCTGCACACTAATAAACCAATAAAGAAAAGTTGCATTGAAAAGTACCTGAACGAGCGACAGCTGTAATTTTTATGAACATTTTCTCGTTTCGTTTTTTTCTTCGATCGGTGTATTTTTGGTACGATGCGAAAAATGACTTTGAAAACGAAAACGTAGTTGAATAGAATAATGACAGAGAACTGTAATTTTTTCACTACTTTGATATTGTTATGAAGTCGAGATTGTGAAAAAAGGCGAATTTGTTGATCGGATTGTAATTAATGTTTGGACTGTATTTTTGGGGGCGGGAAAATTTTTTCGATCGAAGGATGTATTATATATATCAGCCTTGCACTGTAAAACATAAATGTATATAAATTATGTGTGTACATATATATTATATATCTACTCAGCGAGCATTTTCGCATGCGTTTGCAGCGCCTAGTTTAGGGGGAAAAAAGAAACTGCGTGCGATTTTCGGAAATATATCCAAGGGATGAAATGACGTTTCCGAGCACGTTGTGTATTTTTGTGTGGTCCCATTAAAAGATGTTAACTGTATACACTGGTTATCTCGATTCAATTATTCACAATCATTAGTTGAGAATAAGTAAAATTTCAGCAGTTTTACAAGTTTTGTTTTGTTCGACCTTTATTTATCTAGAAGAATTTGTACGGTAAAAGAATTTTCTTTGGCTGGATTCGAACCCAAGACCTCACGATTTGAGACTTAGTTCTCTACCACTACTCTATGCAGACATAGTTTTCAAATTTTTCGAATTCCACAATTATTTTTCTTGCACACAAAAAATCAGTCTACAAATTTGCATAATCTTCTGATCTGCCCAGCGAATTTCAAGTTGGCCACAGTAAAAAAACTTGACGTGCTCGTAAAAATGAAAGCCGGATCGGAATAAAACGAAACTTACAAATGTACATAGAAGGCAAACATTGGAAGTGCCTTTTGGCTGGAATGATCGAAAATATCGAACCTATTTATTTTTCATCTTCAAAAATTGCGGCCTTGATGCGCAAACAGCGAACGTGGTACAAAAGCAGAGAAAAGAGCGATATTCGAGAAAAAACAAATATGGTGGTGCCAGTTTTACTAAAGTGATACTATAGATTTACATCCTCGAAGGTGTCTGACTTTAATTGCAATTATTGACTTTTTTCTTCATATTTTCGGGATAAGCGAGTTTTCTTACGTTGATCGACAGTCTGGTTATTGCGAGGATCACTTTACTCGGACAAAGATATAAATATATTGTGTACTTGAATACCTAGCAATTTTGTGCGCAAATAAACACTTTGCATAAATTTATTACATCTTTTCACTCACCTTTACTTTCATCCAACTGTAAAAGAACGTTTCGCTCATTTTACAAATTTTTTTTTTATTTAAACTGTTTTACAATCAGGGGCGTAGGCAGAAAAAACTTTCGAAAGTAGTTTACTGGGAATGTATTTAATAATTTTATAATTATGAATTGGTATTTTGTAATTTTTCAATTTCTGACGATTTTTTTTCAAGAGTGCGATTTTTCATTGTTTTTTTTTTCAATTTCTAATTATATAGCTGTAATGGGGTTTAGAGTAACAAATTTTTCATTTTTGTAATTTTTCATTTACGCGTTGCAACCATGGAATCAGATTTCAATGATTTTCAAGTCTCTGAGATTTTAATTCTTTTTTTCTCTAAAAATAATTTTCAATATTTCTGCAGTACTCATAGAATGTTTTGATTTTATTATGGACGTTTATATAGATTTCTAGAATCCGATCCTCGAAGGTTCAATTATAAAATTTTCTTAAGTATTTTTATAAATTTTAAGCAAACTAATATCGACATAGATTCAAGATATTTTGTAGATTTCTAGAATTTTAGTTTTTTTTTTCGGTATTTGTGAAATTTTTCTGTATTTTCTAGTATCGTACTTGAAATATTCACAGATTTGGAATATTTAGCAAATTTCTAGAATATTCGAATTTTTCGGTGCTTATGAAATTTTACAGCCTGTTCGTAAAATTTGAGAATTCGATGCTATAGAAAAGAAATTTTTGATTTTAAGTTTAAAATAAACTTTTTAGAAAACAGTATCTTTGATAAAGATTTCCAGTAAGTACTGTAAATATTTGTCTAGTACTTTTATAATTTCTGTATAAATTTTTTAGAGTTTAATCCTCCAAATTTTTGAGTTTCATGAATTTTTTGAGAAAATTGTATCTACGTAGATTTGGAGTACTACAAGTTTTTAATATTTTTTTGAATTTTTCAGTATATTTTCAAAATTTGGAACGATAACCTATCAATTTTGTGAATCGTTTTATAGATTTCTAAAATTCAAATGAATAGAAATTTAAAGTATTTTTATAAATTTTTAAGAGAGCATCCACATAGATTTTGAACAATTCGGAGTTTTTATGAATTTGTTGAGAAAATTGTATCTAGGTATGTTTAAAGTATTATAAGTTTTTAATATTTTTTGTTTTTTTCAGTATATTTTCAAAATTATTTTATATTTTCGTGCTTATTGACTTTTACAAAATATTTTACTGTTTTCTTGTAATACAATAAATTTCTCGTATTCCAATATATTGCTACGTACATTTCTTTCTTCTTATGCTCTATAATTATAATTCGAAGTTTCATAAATCTCAATTATTTGTTACATTTTTCAGCAAACAGCACTTTCAAACATCTCTATAATTTTTAGCATTTTTTCAATGCTCGTATATTTCGAAAGATTTTCTAAGTTTTATGGACTCCTACGTAGATTTCCAGCATTCTATACTCCAAAACTTCCAGATTTTTAGAATATTCATAGATTTTAATTTTTTTTTATTATTCATGAGCTCAAAATTTTTTTAATTCTAACATTTGTAATAAAAATACGAATTATTATTTCTTGAATAAGAGGTCTAAATTGTTGGCTATTTTTGAATTAGTAGAATTAAGAATTCTCAACTTCACTTGATTTGAAACCTTTAGATTTCAGTTAGTGCATTTTCGATAATTTTTACTTATTTTTATTTTCAAGTTCTATTATTTTTATTTATTATTTCACTTTCTTTATTTTAATGCGTTTCTTTATTGTTGTCTTTGTTATATATTAGGTACTCATTGAAATAACTTTTTTTAATTTTCACTTGAAATATTAATTTTATCAAATTTCAGAAGGGGTTTAAACCTTCTGCCTATGCCCTCAATATTTTAAAATCTTGCTAAAAAATGCGCGAGTACATCCGAAGATTTTCAAGAAAAGGTACTGAATTTAACAATTTTCGACTACGAAAATTGGCAATTAATTCCTTGGGTGCACGAAAAAATACAGATGAGTTATTGATAAACTTTTTTTATGAAACCTCGTCATATTACAAAGAATAAAAATCACTCATAACTTACAAATCTGCGAAGAAATCAGATGCGTTGCCAGCTTCGCTGCTTGGTAAATTGTGCTTCATTTGCTTTTGCTTTCCACCTTTTACAGGCGCTGACAAATCAATGTCCTCGAAGTACTGAACATTCCAAAATTTCACCGTGTTGTCAGGTGATGCCGAGGCAATGATTGTCCCATCATTACAAACGTCCAAGCATTCCACCGAAAGTGTGTGCTGGCCTACGACTCCCAAATTTCTATGTGGGAAAAGGCTGAAGGCTCTGAAAGCATAATTTTAAAATCGATCCATCATCACGTCATTCAGAAAATTTGGAGTCACTGTATAATTGCATGACTGAAAAATTTCATAGAATTTGAGAAATATTTTAATAATTTCGAACATTTTTTTGGAATTCTGTGAATTTCCTTCAGCTTTTATCATTCTGTGAATGATAAAAGCTGAAGGCTCTGAATGCTTAATTATAAAATATTTCAATAACTATGCCACTTGAACAATTTGAAGAATTCTAATATTTTTTGATTCTACTATTCAAGTACAAGTTCTAGTGTTAATTGGTTATTGATTTTTTTTAATTACATCAATTATTAAAAAAATTTCATTACCTCAATAGTCCTCTTTCATCTCCAGTAACAGCTATGGTTTCAGTTATGGGGACCATACACTGAATCGAACTTTTACTGATACAAGGAAATTCATCTGAATGAAGCCCGAATTCCCCCCAATTAAAAACATATGATTTGCCTTTGGAGCTGGTCGCCAGCAACTTTGTTCCTCTTTTGAACAATCCAAGAGAGGTTAATTCTACTTCATATTCTTCGCTCTAGAATTAAAAAAATATATGTTTATAATTATTTATTTTTTCATCTTAATTCTAGAAAATTACCTGAACGTGCAACTTTTTCGCCACCATGTCCAAAGTTGTGAGAACCCCATCACCTCCAGTGCACACAAGATATTTCTTCTGCTCGTTTGTAATCATCGATCCCACGAAATCTTCCATTTCTCTGATGGAAAATATAGGAACAGCACCTTGACGTCTTTTGTCCCACACTTCAAAAAAATACCAAAGAATGTTTAGTACATTTTGCAAAAATTGTATACTCCAAAAACGACTGCAACTGATAAAAACTCATGAATCAGTAATTCCTACTCATTTTATAAACTTGTGCTAAAGAATTCAATTCCACTCACACTTAACAACGCCATCGTCATCTCCAGTGGCAAAAGTATTTTCATCCATGACGGTCAAAGAATATATTGGATGACTGGAAATAAATTAGAACAAAAATTAGAAAACATTGAATAATGAGTTTTCTAATACAACTACAAAAATCTTACTCATGTGCTTTTTCGTAAAAACGTATTGGTTTAAGTGTGTTAACATCTGTCAAAAACACAGCTTTGTCTTTTCCTGCAGAAAACATGACACTTCCATCTGGACTGAATTCTATATCACGACACGATTTCAAATGAAGTTCAACGGTCGATTTCAACTCGTTCTCTTCGTTGCCATATTTGTATCTACAAAGTAGGATATAAAAATTATTATTAACATTAAAATTGACTGCTTTGTTTAATAAAAAAATATTTTTGTAAAAGATCTTTCAACACCTCAAATATTTATTCTACATTATCAAAATTGAGACAATTTTTACAGGGATATTATGTATACACACGAACTCTAACAAAATGAGGACTTTTCAAAATGAGTCAATTTTTTTATCAATGCCCAGTCATTAGAAATGATTGTGTATCGATAAAGAAATTGACTTGTTTGTTATAAAAGTCCCCAGTGGATAAAAATGAATTCTGAATGAACTTTTCCAATATCTAGGTATAGGCATTAGTTTTTCAAATGGCATATATGTTTTTTTTTTTGCAAAATTCAGGATATTTTTTCAGTAGACAACATAGCAGGAAAAGTTTTTTTGGAATTTTTCATTGATATATCAGCAGTTTCGCTTGATTAGAAAATTCATATTATGTTCATGCTACTTTCCTAACTTTTTAATGTTTTTTTTTTCATATTCTTCAATTTCAACGTTTAGTACAAGTTAAACAAATTGACGAAAATAATTTTACATGATGAAAATGAATGTAGAACCTTCCATTCTGAAGAACTTGTGAAAATAAACTAACGTTAGTTAGATTTTCATCATAGATCAAATTTGACCATATGTAGAATATTTCATGATAGTTTGAAAAAAAGAGTAAGTATTTTTTTTTCCTCACATAAGTATATCGCCATCAATGCTGCCAAGGGCTATAATGTCTTCGTTTGGGTGAAAGCAAATATCCACCAAAAATTCCTCTGTGGAAATTGTGGGAGGGTGGTTGCGGTTAAGTTCTTTTGACCTGATGATAGCTTTCACGACTTCGTCATCTTCCTCCTCTTCGTGTAATGAAACATCAGATTCGCTGGCTACATCTTGTTCTTCTGCTCAAAAAAGAAACCAAGGTAATTACATTGAATATTTACATTATTTTCAATAATAAAAAGATATGGAATTGTATATTATATGAAAAATTACCATGCATGGAAATTATAGACTCATGATCACTGTCTTGCGAATCGGAGACTTCACTGTCAGACTCGCTACTTTCGCTGATCTCATCCTTCACTGTTAGAAAAGCATATATTATTTGAGTTATGACACTAATTAATAATAATTATTACATACAGAGATGGGCACCAAACTAGGGATGTGAGGCAGTAAATTTATCGGTAAAAGACTGGTCATGACCGTCATTTACAACAAGTTTTGGTTGATTTTGACCGTCAGTTTACCTTACTGGTCATGTAAGGTAAAGGTCAGGCTTTTTTTTTTTCATCGACTTTTTATAAAAAAATGAAAAAAATTTGGTTTATTTAATAATAAATAATTATATCTTCTTATTTGCCTCTAATATATATCAATAATTATCAATGACTGGGAGTGCCCTGCGAGTTTGTGGCAAGTACTGAAATTGGGAAAATTAAAACTGATTGATACCAAACAAACCAAAATTACCTCGGAATTCTTGATCCTGACCGGTCATTTTCAGTTCACTTCTATTCACGTAAATTATGTCTGAAAACAAGAAACGATTGAAATAAATAATAAAGTAAAAACATACTGAAAATAAATGATAATTAACAACGAATATATGTTACTCAATTAAATATGTGGCTTCCTGGAATAACCGACAAAGTCACTTCTACCATAAGGCTCATTTTACATATTTTGATTTAATTTTATCAAACGTTATTAAATGTGTGACTTTGTCTATTATGCCGGGAAGCTTCAGAAATACTTACATCGCTAACAAGTGCTAACATGCACCAACGCGCACTGAATTGGTTACACTACTATAATTATTGCTATAATTTTCAGATGATTAGCAACAATTTATAATTTATAGTGATTTATGTAATATTTACTTCTGGTTGCATGCACGTTGCGTGTGGAACAATGTGAAACAATCAGACACAGGAAACAGTGTCGAACAGTGTGTAAAACGCAGAAAAACGAATATGCATTCACAATAGCAATCATTAACAATACAAAACAATCACAATTGATCACAATTTTGTGTGTTTGTGATATTGTGACTAATCTATACTGTAAAGTCTATGATCACAACATGAGTTTGTGATTCAATATCACAAGAACTATTATGGTTTGTTGTGATTTGCAATCACAAATTGTCACAAACATGAAGAAATAAATAACTGGTAAACATAACCATTGACACATAACAGTGTTAAGTGGTGTTTACGTTTGTTTTACGTTACCGGTTTTCCTGTTTTTTTGAATTTTCATTAGTTAATACATAATTAAAACCTATGAATTAACGTAAATCACAATGTACGACAATATTTCTTTCTCGTCGAACGAAGAATTAGAGCCAAGACTAATTCCGCATAAAACAACAAATTATGATGTAAGTAGAAAAAAGCTAAAGATTAAAATATACTCAACTTCGCTGTAATTATTCCCCCTCTGATGTAAAATTAATCATAAATTTTGTCGAATTATAGTTTATCATTTGACACAATATGTTAAAGCTACATCTAATTTCATTTTTGCAATAAATGGCGTTTCATAAATAAACTTATCGACATCTAATTATTATTAACTAAATATTTGGAAAGGATTAAAAATAAGACACTTAGGTTATGACCAAAAAAATAAGATTTTTTATTGTTCATGAAAAATTTTTTAAGTCCATTCTGTGTCAACAATAAACGTGAATAGATTAAAAATTTTTTTGGTATTTTGGAAATCATTAAATATATTACTATATAACATGTTAGTTAATTACACTATTTTTATTAAGTATTTTAGTAAAAATAATTTTTTCAAACTGATGTTTAAATATTAAATAACTGCTTATATTTAATACAATTATTATGGTATTTGTTTTTTCACATTGTATTTTACAACATATGTCATATTTATCTGTAAGTCAATGACAGGAGAATGCGAAAATTATTTGAACTTGTCAATCTATAATTAATAAAAAATTATGTCATTATGTTCATATTATGAGTAGATTATGTCAGTCATACCTCGCCCTGTAACAAAGAAAAATTGTCGTCCAGTGAAAAACTTTATACATAAGAATGTTCTTAATTTCAATATTTTATCTGTACATAAATGATTTTTAAGTTTGTGTATCTAAAAAAACACTTAATGGAATTTTTGAATCAAAGTTTAAGAATCATAAGATTTTCTCCAATAATTTTCATTTTTTGGAATATTTTTTACATCTACTATTTTATACATTTTTCGTTTTTCATCTAGACTAACCCAAGGTATATTAATTCCTTAAATTTGTATTTTTTAAACTTGGCATTGAAAAATTGATGCCCCTTAAATCTATAGCATTTTTTTTATAATATGAATCATTAAAATATATCATTTTGATAATTAATATATTATATACAAAAGATTTCGTTTTTTCCAAATTGTTATACGAAATTCAATATATTGAAACTCCAATTACAGATATAATTTTCTTTTCAGGATATTCCTACAGTTTCTGTTCCTGAAGTTTCAATTATATCGAACCAATCCTCAATAGCAAAATCACCAACAGAGTCAAGAATCTCAGAAACCCAAATTGAAAAGCCTGAAACGTTTGCAGATTGGAAAAACAAAAATCATTTCTCTCCTCAAAAAACAACTCAGAGCATATATGAATCCCCCCCAGCTCCAAAAACCAGAAACCCTGCCAGTAAAGTCCTTTATACAAGCAAAAATGAATCTGCATACTCGCCAAGACATAACAGAGCACTCCCCCAACAGCAGAAAATTTTGGAACCAAGAGGACACAAAGAAATTCTTCAGCAACATGTCAATTTGACACAGGCAAATCAAGAACTCCTTTATCACGGAATTCCACAATCACATTTAATGTATCCTGTTTATCCCCCTGAATCATTTTCTTATGCCAACTGTCATCGACAACAATTATGTAACTGCGGCCAAAAAAACAACGAGGGTTCGGAAACCATAAAAAATTTGTTGATGTTGATCAAGAGTCAAGGAGAGCAGATAAAAAGTTTGCAAAGTCAAATAGATAAACTTTTGACGCTGCACGAAGAAACTTTGAAAGAAAAGAAAAAATGCTCGAATTGTAAAAACGTTGAAAAATGTGAAAGTAAGGAATTGAGCAAATGCGGTTTCAAAGAAGTAGAGGAAAATGTTAAAGCATCGAAAAAAAATGAATCTCTTGCACAAGGAAAAAAAGGGGAGAAAACTCATAAAGATAATCCAAAGCAAAGTTTTTATGAAAAGGTGTCGATTGGGGTCATGACAAGTTTCGAATTCAAGATTCAGAATAATAATGGAAATTCTGTGACAGATGCTGAGAATCTTGAAGAAAGCGAAAAAGAACAAGTCTTTAGGTATGCTTAATTTTGTTTTAAAATTTTTATTATCAGGTGTGATACTAATAAAAAATTAGTCCATAAAAATTGAGCTTTTCATTGTGAAAGGCGACGCAGTCTCTTTCAAAGATTTTCAGTTTTATTTTTCTGTTTTTCTAGAAATAGTGTGTGCTGCGTACGCCTGCATCTAATGAAAAATTAATTGAAATTTATAAAGTAATGTAATTCATATTGACAAACCGAAATATTTCCAAAAAATAAATAAAAATTACCTCAAATTCAATTCCCCCTTTTTTTCAATAAAATTGACTTCAAAGTAAGAGCTAAACAAAAAACAAGGCTTAAAAAAAAGAGTGAAAAAATATTACAGTCATGGAATCAATTAATGAAAATAAGAAATTTTGCGATTTTTGTTATTTTGGATAAATTTTGTTAAAATTGACATTTAACACAAAAAATTTTCAATATGTCATAACTAAGTCGCCTTTTTTTTATTAATGATATCTTTTTAATGATTTTTTGGAATTAAATGTGTAAGTCACACATTCTCTATTAAAAAATTTTTTTTGTTTACTTTTTAATTATTTACTCAAAAAATTTTTATTTTCGTACATTCGTACATTTTACAGTTTGTTTCAATCCAGAACTTTTATATAACGAAATATAACTGCCTACCTAAGAATTAAGAAAATTTTATTAATGTGAATCCACCATTGATTCTAATGGGAAAGAAATTTTACAATTTTGAAAATTCTTCACCCAAATTATCGAATTTACAAATCTTAATGAATCCAAAATTTTTATTGTTCATCACTTGAATCTAACATCAATTACTTTTTTTTATTATTATTTCTTAATTTATTTAAACCCCTTTATTTTGCAATGAATACAATAAAAAATTTTTCTACTAAAAATTTATGAATTTGAAACTAAAAATGACACAACATTTTATCATTTATTAATCGAAATTAATAATAATGTAGTGATTTTGGTTTACAAATTAAAAACATATACAATTTTTTATCCAGACTTATATCTATTGAATAAATTATTTTTTTTCACAATTCTGTTTATTAATACGAATTCAGCATTTATTCTAATAACAAAAAAATTTTCGAAAATTCCTCATAAAAAATATCGAGATCACAAATCTTTTCGAATCTGAAATTTTTTCATTTTAATAATTAAATCTGTAGCTTTAACTATTTATCATTCATTTATTTCTTAATTTTTTTAAACTGTTTTACATTACAATTCCATTAAAAAATCTTCATTGAAAATTTATGAATAAAAAAAAATGAATAATAGTAATGTCTAGAAAAATTTTCTTCGTTTAGCAACACAAATTGAGGAAAATGCAGTCTATTTGTTTTTTTTTTTTATACAAAATATTTACGATTTCTTAAATTTATCATCGAGAATATCAATATCAAATATTTTTCTGATCCAAAAATTTCCAGCTTTCATAAATTTAATTCAATTTTAAGTAATCAACATGAAAAATTCGTGACATCTAAAATTTGTAATAATTAGTATTCAATTTAGCAATGTATATAAAGTGTATTTTTTTATTAGTTGATTTTGTGATTAAGTTTTTAGTCCAGGAATAATATTATTAGCAATTCTCTTTATTGTTCTCATAACCCTTCAAAAATGCAGTAAAATGCAGTTAAAGCAATAAATAATAATAATAATAATCAATCTATTTTCAATACAAATTTCGATCTGACATCCAACAATTTCTCGAAAATTACAATGCTCGATCAAAAAAAATAAATTTCTCATTTCTTAACTTTTTTTTATATCAAAATACATTTAATATCAGAATCAACAATAACTTCAATTTTTCCCTTCATATATATATATCAATATATTTTGAAAGTTATTTGCAATATTTTAATGTGAAATGGTCAAATTTCAATTTGACTGAAACATTCTTGAAAATCCCTCCCCCCCCCCCCCCCCAAATATCTTACATTTATACAATATAACATTGCAATTTTAAAACCTTATTTCCCTGAAACAGAAACAAAATGAGCGAACCTCTTCAACAAATACGTCCCACGAATCAAAAAATCCTATCGTCATTAAGACAAAGTGGTCTTGACAACATAAATGAAGATTCCGAAAGTCACTTATCATCGAGTCAACCAAGAAATCATGAAAAAAGTGTTTCAAGATCACGAGAAGGAACGATAGACGAAAATGACAGAACAAATTTTCATCTCGCCAAAGATCATCGTAGCTTAGTTCCTAGAGATGATAGATTCGAAAGAGTTTCCAGTTCTCCAATTTCCAACATCAATTCTCATCCAAAAAACAAAGCTTACGACAGCAGAAAGTTCGAGGACCGCGCGGAACACGTGACTCGGAATAATGATCATTGGACCAACCAAACGAACTTCACTGAATTGGATCAAATGAATGACGTGGATGAAAGCATTGGTAAGAGACATCGCAGAATTAAGTTTCTTCATTTAATACTTTTTTGAAGTAAAACTTCTTAGGCAGCATTATCACTTTTCAGGAGTGTAATTAATTCTAGAATAAAATTTATGCAGGGAATATCTTGGGGATTTTGTAACATGTAACTCTGTAAACTGTAAGACTGTAAAATGTAAGAGTGTAATATTTTCGATTGCAGGGAGTAGCTTGGAGATTTGACATTGTAACATGTAACACTGTAAACTGTAAGACTGTAAAATGTAAGAGTGTAATATTTTCGATTGCAGGGAGTAGCTTGGAGATTTGACATTGTAACATGTAACACTGTAAACTGTAAGCCTGTAAACTGTAAGACTGTAAGATGTAAGTCCGAGTGTAGGGAGGAATTAGACATAGAATCGAAAATAGTCAAGATGGCGACCTTGTCAAAACAAATAGGATGGGATAAAATGTCACAAAATCACAAACACAAAATGTCACAAAGTCACAAAATCGTGAAATGTTACAAAATCTCAAAATTCCTCCTTACCTTAAAGAAAGTAACATGAGAAGTTTTACTTCTAACGCGTGTTGATTCAACTCGCTCAAATTTTTTTTTCATCTATTTAGTCGTTTCAATTTTTTAGTCCTGAATGGCGATGAATTACGTATGAACCGCATGGCCCCAAGTCCAGATCCGAGTATCCATGTTGAAATGCAAGGATATTCGAGCGATGGAAGTGTGTCGCCTCCTAACCACACTCCAAACATAGGTTGGACATTTTACAACAAAGTCATGAAGGAATTGGGAGACAGAGTGGATGAAATTTTGCAGGGGGCTCCGGCAGTGGCAAAAACTGAACCATTGGAAACTAGAATAAAACAGGATTTTCAAGCAATGGATCCAGTGGAAGCTGCGACTTTTGATCAGCTGGCAAAAATGGGCTACAATTTTAATGAGGAAACAGAAGATACGAATAGAAACAAAAGGTATCTAGAATATTTAAATCTTTGACTGTTTGAGATGAAATGGCTTATTTATAATTTTTTGAATGTTTTTCTTCTTAGACTGAACGTCGATACGACGTATTATCCACGTTTCGACGCGGAAATGTACATGGCTCAAGGAACGAGCGCCGTGGTCGAGACGAACACGAGTATGCGCATGAAATCCTTGGCCATGAAATATTTGAACAAGGAAGAAATCTTGGATGTTGTTAACGAGGACCGAACAAAAGGAGCCGTTGAGCAGGCGATGCATAACATGGAAGAAACGAATCTCTCATTCGCCGCGATGCATTATTTGCAGAGGTACAAGCTTCTTGGGAATCAAGGAGGAAATCATCGGATGGAAGGTATTTATTAGTAATCACTAATTAAATGAAAAAATGTACCAATAACTCAACCGTTTTCTGTGTTTTAGCTGCGGCTAGAGCAGAAAATGAAAATGCTCGGTTTCACAACGCGAGAGCTTCCAATCCAAAAACTTACCATTGATTTTATGAAACTTTTTGCTTGTACTGAAGATGTACATTATTTTTCAATAAACTCAATTTTTAGTTTTAATCTGCGCGTTTTATTTTTGAAAAGGGTACAAAAAAAATAACGAAATCCTGAAAGTACTGATTGTGATTTTTTTATTGATTGCACTAGTTCGCTGTGGTCTTAGGCATCATGAAAAAATAAAAAATTGCAAGGTATCTTCTGTAGAAGTATTATTTAATCGAATGAAAAGCATGTTACATCGTCGAACAGTAAAAAGTTGGATTGCACTTGTTTGTATCTTCTAAAAATATAAAAAAATATGTACTCCATCTTGGTTGTTTCGAAGTTACAAATGATCAGTCTTTTAAGCATATTTACCTTTGTTTATAATTGATTATGTCATTTCCATTTCATTGCGGTACTTCAAGACATTGCATTTTTCTCCCTGAAAATAAGGTTGAAAAAGTGATTATTCAGTGAATTGAGATATATAAAAAACTTCAAAATTGCGATCGATGCAACATGTTAGATCATGTTTCTCTCGCCATTTTTTCAGGATTTCATAATGGTCGCACAAAATTATTTTCAATTTATATACATTAAGGTAGTATGGCTATCGAAATGGGTACGTTCAACTGACTTTTTTGACATCAAGATCAATCAAAATTTCAAAAAAGATTTTTGGGCTCTTACAGCCCTTTTCTGAATCAATGCCATATAAAATAATTATGAAGTAGATAAATTCGAATTGGCAAACTTAAAAATTCCTATTAGTTACTTGAAAACAAATTTTTTTTAACTTTATTTCTCATGCATTTTTAAGGCCGAATTTTCAAACCATATTAAATACAAAAAATCAAAAATTATTAAAATGATGGATTCAATTGATAGTAAATAGAAATTACGAATTAAGAAAAATGTGCGATTTTGTTCGCAGTGAAGTTTTAATCCAGAACTTTAATTTGTGAAATAAATTATATTTTATTAAATTATAACCTTCATACGAATTCACCATTTAATCTAAAGTGTAATAAATCAAACCACAATTTGGAAAATTCCTCGTCCAAAACATCAAGGTCACAATTTTTGAATCTATTATGCTAACTATTTTGAATTACTTAAAATTACTTAGTCTACATCTCAATTTTTTTCAATTCTTTTGCTTTACAGTAAGTTCGATAAAAAAAATATTCAATAACAATTCATTAATTGAATTGAATGTTAATAATAATGCGAAGACATTTCTTCATTTATCAACACATATGTATATTTTTGTTAATTAGCTTTTATAATGCAAAATATAACCAATTTTCAAAATTTCTCATTGAAAATTTTAAAATTACAAATTTTTCTGATCTCTATTTTTCATTAATCGATTTCACAACCGTAGCTATTTTTAAATATATTATTTTTACTATCTTTTCAACTTTTATTTTGTAGTGAATTTGATTTAAAAATCGTAATGGAAAATTATTGAGATTTGAAAATTGAAATGATAAATTTTTATATGAATTCCAATTGTTCAATAAAAAATTTAAAAGTTTTCAACTATTTACACATCTTGCAATCAAGTTTTTAATCCAGAAATGATAAAATAATTAATTCATTGTCTTGCAATTACAGCTTTTCAAAAATTCAGTAACTACTAATACCCGATAAATCGATAGATTTTTGATACCAATTTTGATCCAGAATCCGAAATTTTTTTAACAAATTTCGATTTTATATAAAAGATAATTGAATTGTTGTTCCTTGACCTTTTTTCTGTATGAATGACTTGTAATACAATAGTAAATATTTTTCACATAACAATTGTTGACAGTCGTTTTGACATCAATTTTTCAGTAGCCATACTACCCTTACTACTATATAATTAATATATCCCATTTACCTCTAAGTTCACCAACTTTCGAATTCTCCAGCTACATTTCCTCTCCAAATACTACATTAGTAAGCATTGCCAAATTTGTCCGAAGCTAAGCAAAAATTCAACTTAATTATTACAGTAAAATCCAAAAAAAAGAAAAAAAAACCCAGTAGAAGAGACTAAAAATGTAATCCCATTGTTAAAAGCAAAAAAAGCTGTATAAAGAGTGAAAATTAAATAAACGAAAACATATTCCATCAAAGTATAAGGTGTGCCAGAAAAAGACAAGTCAGAGTTTAAATTGTAGTTTACTTCTTTATTAGTGTAAGTAATTATCCACATATATTACATTTTATACAAGGAGTTTGCAACATAAACTATGTATAAATACATTGGAATAATAAAATTCCTTCCGAGCGAGTACACATTTTCCAAAACTTAATTCAACACCGAGTAAAGTTTGTGGTGTCGTAGCTGCTGTGATAAAAAATAAACTCTAAATTTTCAATACGCACTTATTCAAGGTATATAATAAAATTTAACTTTATTCAAGAACAAAAAATATTCAATCAATAACACGGATATACTGATGATACGAATTCACGAATTTCCGAAACAAATAAAATCAACTTTTGTTATGGATGAATCAAGCAGAAAGAATTAAATTTTGTTCCTTAAAAATTCGTGCAACACGAAATTCACGTTGAAAATGCCAGCTTTTCTCTACAGTTTTATGTGCAAAAGAAATAAAAGAATGAAACGAGAATACAGAAAAAAAGTTGTAGAAATGCCTGGAGAGAAATTGACTAAAACTGGCACTTCTCACGTGGATTGTGGAAAAAGTACATTCACACACTGTAAAAGCTACGATTTAAAATTCGCTCAGGTTTTCACTCGTCTCAAATTGATGAACTTGCAAGACATTGTAATATTACTCTCGAGCAGTTTTCAGTTCAATTTTTTTCAACAATTAGAATATTTGGCGACAATAAGTCCATCATTTTCATCAAATGATGCTTCGTAATTATGTACAGCATCATTAGTTTCTTTGAGAATATAGATATTAGGCTCTTTTGTGACGGAAGAAGTAACAAGCAATGTTTATGTTTTCAAGTAAAGTTATTCACTTTTTACAGAAAAAAAGAGGGAATGTTCGTCTGTAATACAGTAAAATGCGACTAATACTTGGTACTTTTTCTATGTAAAAATTTGTTGAGGTATGAACCTTGAACAGTGCTTCACAAATTGATATCTATGTTGATAATATAAAATCTTATCCATTGATTTTTTCGAAAACCGTCGAGTTCATAAACCGTTTGAACTGAAAATCGCATTTTTTGCTTACGTAATATACTATTTTTTGGGATTGTTACAATTCAATGCCGGTTCCTTACAGGCAGACTAGGCGCAACAAACAAATGAAAGCTCCTAAAAATCCGGTTGAAAACATTTTCCGGATAGTAAAGTTTTTGCTCGTAAAACTGAAAGGAAAGTAACGAATTTTCGATTAATAACAATAAAATAATGAATTGAATGCAAATTGTATGCTTTTTTCATGTTGGCTCCCATGCTTCCAAAACATGAGAACATAATTGTGGAAAGTAAAACTCCATATCAAAATTCTAAACAAAGCTTACCTGAACTGTTTCTCATTGACGAGAAGTATATCATTCTCAACTTTTTAATGTACGTAATTTACATATAAAATGCTATTATCAGGTATATTTTGTACTTACAACATTTCTAGACTTTTGTAATTGAATATTTTACTTTTCTTTTCTTTCTTGGTTCTACGAGTTAGCTCTGGAATTTATATCCCGAGTGTTTGACTTACGAGAAATCTGGCATTTTATTTATTTATTTTTCTCTACCTTCTACTTAACAATACATTAAACAATCACGTCAAAAACATGGTAGAAAAACAACCGTATCTTTTGATCGTCGATTTCATGGATGTAAAAAGAGTCGATGTAGAAAAAAGTACTTTCACTTAAATTCTGGAAAGGGAAGAAAAAACAATCTTTCTGTTGGAAGTCCATACAAAATTTGAAAAAAAAAAAGTTGGACAATTTTTTCATCACCAGCGATATACTTTTACGAGTATTTATGCAGCAGTTCACGTTCAGGTGGAAAGCTCAAAATATGATTGTAATAAATAATATCACCTAAGAAATATCACATACTGAGTACTACAAAAGATTACATAAACTATAAGGAAAGCTCAAAACTTATGGAGTAGACTCCTACATTTCAAAACTCCCACATTACTCAATTGAGATTCTCTTAAAATTTTAAATCTACCCCCCCCCCCCCCTAACCCATCAAAGAATGTGTTAACATTCGAAACGTAAGGGTCTACTATATACATAATAAAAAAATAATTGAAATAATCAAGATCATTCTTCTCTCCTTTCTAGGTCGTAATAACTAACCTCTAAATTAATCAGGAAACGGAAAGTAACTTTAAATACGTAAAAAAAGTGTTCTATAAAAATGAATCGATAAATTGCATTTTATAGAGAAAACCGTTGTTACGTGAACCTATTCAATTGACAGTGCGCTTCGAATATTCACCGATGAGTCTTTAATTTTTCGAGATGGAAGCTTCTTGAACTTGTTTACTACCTAAAAGTCACGAGTAACAAATATACAGTAAAAACCCTCGTTAAAGGATCGACAAATTGGAGGATCGACAAATTTATGTGTCGCAAAGACCACAAGACCGAATTTCAGTAAACTTCAGTAAGAAGAAAAGTTTATTAACTAAAGCAGTCAGTGTCCCATTTTTCATATACAAAACAAAAAAAAAAGTTTTCACAAAACATAAGGATCTTGAATGATCATTGAAGAGTGGCTACTTGCTCTTTATGTACAGTGTAACTCCAGGATAAAAATAAATTTTGGGATGTTTTTTGAGATTCGCAGTTCAACTTGTTTGAACAAGTTGTTGTTCAGTTGTTGTAAGATTCGATAATGAAAACTTTAGATTTAGTAGAAAAAATAGCCAAAGGTGCATTTCCACGTATTTTCCAAATTAGCGATATAGATATATTATGATCAACATTATGATCACCAAAAACTTTATTGTTACTCACAATTCAGCAAGAAAAAAAACTTCACCAATTACAGATTATTCCTTTTCCCTACAAAGGTCGTCTTATTTTTCAAGTCAGGATAAAATTCCATTCCTCGTGAATTTTTTCGTTATGTTTCGCGTCATTCAAAGATAGTTGGCACAGAAAAAATATTCATCATAAAAAAATTACATATAATTGTGTAAGTTAAATATCTAGCTCGTATATTTTTTGTATGTAAACAAGTACAGACTTGAATACTGATTCACTTGAAGCTAAAAAAGTTGAATGGATAACCAAAAGCCTCTATGTTTTCTCATTGTAAGACAAATTTGAATTTCTTCAGATATTGGGTGAACTATCAGGATGTGATTCAAAAATTATTCAAATTGGGTTTGGACTAATATCAGTGAATGCATAAAATCAGGATTACAAAAGTTTCTAAAATAAAATCCGTGTTTTAGACTTTTCAAATCAAGTTTTTCTGCTACTATGATGTAAAAATGATCTGTACGTCGAAAGATAACGATTTTCCCTTTTGAGATTGCCGACATTAATGACCAAGATTAGAATCACTTAATTTTTTTACCCCCATTCAGAGCGATAGAGAGTATTTTTATAACTAATCCTTGCAAGTTTTAAAGTGTGGAATGTAATAATTATTTGACATTTTTCTTAAGCTAGAGAAATCATCAAGTACTAACCACACGAAAATAAAATCCTCCCCCATCAAAAAGATCATAATTTCCAATTTTCAAGGCCATCAACCATACTTTGTGCTTCCTGTACAAAATCATAACATTTTTAAGCACCAAAAGAAGAGATAAACTATTTAGTCATAAATTCCTGTATCATTGAATCATACAGAAACTGCACTCAAAAACTTTCACATAACGAATAATTAGTGCCAAAAAATTTCAGCATTTGTAATACCTAAAGAGCAATGGAGCAGATCAAATTCAAATGAAAATCCCCATCCAAGTTACCAATTGAAAAAAAGGAAGATAAAAAAAACTTGCGAGCCACAAAAACGACTCCAAGTCATTTTTGTCATTCGCAGACATTATACCTTCCTGAAGGTAGCCACTCTTCTTCAAATCACTCAAGTTTGAAAAATACATTAAAAAAATGAAATATTGGAAATTTCGTGAATAAAAAGAGGCTGAAGGACGCAGACTAGTACATGAAATGCGCGGAAGAGCGCAGTATTTCCTTCATAACAGCCCCGCTACAGCTGTCTTCGATAAAAAAAAAAAAAAAAAAAATTACACGGAGATATGCAGCGCTAGACGACGCATGCAGAAATAACACCCATCACGCGTCAACCAATATCCCCACCATACTCTTGGCCGTTAAGGAGATTACGATTGTAAATGGCAGCTCTGTAACTGTACCTATTTGAAGCCACGCGTTCTGGCAGCGATGAAGGCATCAGAGTGAGGTCTTCACTATTGACACCGACGACGCCGCTGCTTTCGTCCACTTCCCCGATGCTGCTCTGTACCAAAGACGACTCTACTTCCGTGTACGCTAGTCTTGAGCGCAAAAGGTATGCGTACGTTTTGTATCTCTTCAGCTATAAGTAAACAAAAATTCATGTTTGAAGATAACTAGAAAGTAATAGACATTTCACACCTTTTTTGGAAATATTTTTAAAAATTGAATCAACACGCGTTAGAAGTAAAACTTCTCATGTTACTTTCTTTCAGGTAAGGAGGAATTTTGAGATTTTGTGACTTTGTGATTTTGTGACATTTTATCGCATCCTATTTGTTTCGACAAGGCCGCCATCTTGACTAATTTCGATTCTCTGTCTAATTCCTCCCTACACTCGGACTTACATCTTACAGTCTTACAGTTTACAGTGTCACATGTTGCAATGTAAAATCTCCAAGTTACTCCCTCCATAAATTTTATTTTACAGAATAAATTACACTCCTGAAAAGTGATAATGTCGCCTAAAAAGTTTTACTTCAATAAAAATTGATGCCTTGAAAAACATACTACTTTTTACCCAGATTTTTCTTAAGTCTGTAAGATGAAGAAAAAAATTACTGAAAATCGTAGAAATTTAAATTGCCCAAAACGATCTGCAAACTCCTGATGTGCAATGTAACATCAATTCTGGAATGTGCGATGACGTGCGTAGCGTCTGTGTAAATGTACGTAACTTCAGAACTGACGTCACACGGCACATGAGCAATGGCGACATATTGAAGTTGTATGAAATTATTTTAGAAAGAGGGACATTTTAAAAATTTTTTTGACGACGCTCTTATGATGCATATTTTTTGAACTACATTTTCTTCTCGGTCAATATTGTTATCCAAAAGCGTCAAAAAACATTTTGTTTTTCATGCAAAAGGTCTATTGGTCACTATCAAATAAAGTTAGTTTCATAATGCAATGGACCATACAGCACCTGAAACCTGTAACAGGTAAAATTCTCAAAGAAAAAATATTGTCAAATGACTCGTCACATTATTGAAATGCTGCTATCATTTCTTGGGATGATCATCATACCAGAAATACAAAAATTAGTAATCGAATCCAATGATAAATGCAATTACAATCTATGATTTTCCATAAATCATTAAGATTATGGGATTAAACATTAACTACAATATTTTGACTGTTGTACCTTTTTTCATATTTTTGTGACATTTGTGAACTTTTTAACATACGTGGTTTTTGTTAACTTTTGTAATCTCATAAAATTTTCATGCTTGTGACTATTGTGATGATCAATTTTTTGTGAATTTTGTGATATATGTGACATTATTTTTAAAAGATACGACTCTTGTGGTATCCAAACTCCCTGTGATGAATTGTTACTTTTTGTGATAGTGTTGTGTATTGTGAAAATTGTGAATTGTATCATATATTGTGATATTGTGATTTATTGGCTGAGATTAAATTCGCCGGATACATACATTGTGATATTTGTAGCATGTGAGTTTTCGTGATGTTTCTGATGTAATATTTTCACATTTTTGTCGCATTTCTATTCATTGTAACTTTCACAATATTTGTGACATTTATAAAATTTTGTTATACTTTCAGGCTTCGTTCTGTTCGTTACTTTGGTCAAATTTTGTAATATCATAACATTGTTACATTTGTGACTATTGTGATGGTGAGTCTGTTTGTGATTTTATGCAATATTTTTGCACTGCCCGTTTTCTGACTTGTGTATTGAAGTAAAACTTCTTAGGCGGCATTATCACTTTTCAGGAGTGTAATTTATTCTAGAATAAAATTAATGTAGGGAGTAACTTGGAGATTTTGTAACATGTGACACTGAAAACTGTAAGACTGTAAGATGTAAGAGTCTAATATTTTCGATTGCAGGGAATAATTTTGAGACTTTACAATGTAACATGTAACACTGTAAACTGTAAGACTGTAAGATGTAAAAGTGTAATATTGAAGTAAAACTTCTTAGGCGGCATTATCACTTTTCAGAAGTGTAATTTATTATAGAAAATAAAATTTATGTAGGGAGTAACTTGAAGTTTTTACATTGTAACATGTAACACTGTAAACTGTAAGCCTGTAAACTTTAAGACCGTAAGATGTAAGTCCGAGTGTAGGGAGGAATTTTGAGATTCTGTAAGAGTAAAAGAGTAAAAAATATCACAAATAACAAAATGTCACAAAATCACAATATGTAACAAATCGCAAAAAGTCACATAACCTCATAAAATCACAAAATTACCTAATTTTACAATATTACATAATGTCACAAAACCCGAAATGTCAAAAATCACAAAATGTCACATCATCACACGTCAAAAAATCGAAAAAAGTTACTAATTGTTACAAAATTACAAAATGTCCCAAAAACACAAAATGTCACAGTATCGCACGTCACAAAAAATTGTTAGAACTAAAAAAGTTAAGAGGAATACAGATCTATACATCAGAACCTCAAAGAAAGCATCATGAGAAGTTTTACTTCTAACGCGTGTTGATTCAACACGCTCCAATTTTTTTTTCTAATTTTGTCATTATTGTGATGATTTTAACATTTTTTCATATTTGAGAGATTGTAGCTTTTTAAATGTTTGTGATATTTTATGCCTTTAGTGACGTACAGAACATTACTTTCATGAGATTTGACTTTTGTGCTATCCATTAATTTAAGTGGTAGATTGTAATTTTTTTTTGGATTGTGATTTTTGTGACTAGAGTAGTAGATTGTGAAGATTGTGACTTGCATGGTGGATTATGATATTTGTGGCATGTGGTTTTGAGAATTATTGTGAGTTTTTGTGATATTTCTGATGTGATATTTGTAGATTTTTCATGCATTTACATTCATTATTACTTTTTGTGACAACCAGTGGCATGGATATTTAATGATTTGCTACGACAACCAAGATATTGCCACAATTTTGGTTGCTATAGCAACGATCTCCCCCGATGGCAGGGAGGATCAAGTTTCTCTAAATTTCATGTACTGGTACTCACTTCATGATGTAAATAAGCATCTTTCTCTTTGTAATTCTGAATAACAAGAGCTTTTGCTCCTTTTTCCGGTGCATGTCGTCTATGTTCTTCTAATTCTGCTTCTAACTTGTTCACACGTTCCTCATGATCTCGTAACTGCTCTCTCTGGAAAAAAAAAAATACAATTCATTGAGTAAATCATAAGCCATTCAAAAGGAGGAGTTAATCTCTAATAGGAGTAGCCATCTTAGATTGCCAACTGCAATTTTGCAAACATTTTAAGCTGGCCATGTAACGTTTCAATTCAAAATCCTACTAAACATAACTACCAAATGATTTCAGAGTGTGAGAACATGTCAAGTATCTAAATTATTCAGATAATGAGAAAAATTCAGATTCATTGCCATTGAACCTCAAATTCAAATGCTCACTGCCTGAAGTTGTATGGAGTACTTGAGTATATATATCACAATTTTTTCTAACCTCTTAAGTTACATTTTAATAAAAGGGGATCTCTTTGACTCACCGTGTTTAATTTGGTATGGCTACATGGAAGAAGTGGTCGTTGAAACTTTTGCTGGGAACCAACGGCACCCTCTAGTGGTTGACAAGAAAAACTTGCGCACACAAAATTTATTGTGTCCATCCACGATTGCAGTTCTTTGGAATCACTATAAACGAAACAATCCTGATTAAACGAGACTTCTGAAGTTGGCCATCTGACGACAAAGCGAATGTTATTATTTTCACCTAGTTTGAAAAAGATATTCAGCTTGATCAGCAGTCTGAAGTCGAAAGACATTCATTTTCTTCGTGTAATCCGAGGGTTTCGTAGCTAACGCGTGATGAATTCTTATGGCATTGTGTAAGCTATCACTACGGAACCCGTTCTCATTTTTATGTAAATATAATACAAGCTCTCTCAAAGTACAGTAGTACATTTTCCATCCTCTTTTCCCAAAAGGGGCTGTAAAAAAATTAAGATTTTTTGAGCATTTTATATCATCATAAAATTAGAAAAACCCAAAAGTTAGAAACATTAAATGCTCAGATAACTCATTTCCATTTTCTTCAATAATGTGACGACTTCTGATTCTGCACCCCAGACGCCAAACTAGCCAAAAAATAAATGAATTACTTTTCTTCCCATTTGCATCAATGCAGCATTTTCGCATAACGTATCCTTTTTTGAATTCCGTAGCTCCCATAACATTCGGCACGTCGAGGAATGGGTTCCCAGCAATAGAAATTGCGGGCCCGTCACCTTGTTGGTTCGTTTGCGACGTGGTTTCGTCGCCTTCCTCATCTCTGAAAAAAACAAAACACCATAATTTATGAAATAACTTACTCAACTCTGTCCTCACGATGACAACTCTCTTCTTAAACTCACAATGCCCATTCCAAAGGATACGACTTGATAGCGTTGTAAAGTTGCTTTAAAACATCTTTTGGGAAATTCTCTCCATCATTCAGTTCTGAAAGATTTTCTATAAATTCTGAGCATGACATTTTCCTCCCAATATTTTGACCGTGAAGATCAGTGTTCAACAACATTATGGCGCAAGTCAGAGTGTGCACAGCATCTGGAAACCAAAGTAAACAAATATCAACTGCTTCAATTTTTTTTTTTGAAATGAATTCTATAGATGTAGCAACAGTGATTTTTGAATTTGTGTCATAAAAAAACAGCTCAGTCGAGTGACAAAACTCGTGCTGCAAGGAAAATGCATTCAAGCGCGTGTAAAAAGCAAAACTCACCCTGTGAATTCAGTGAGCCAGGATTGCAATCGAGGTACCTTTTTGAGAAATGAACTAGGACGCGTTCTCTTTCCTGGGTTTCACCCGTGAGCGAGAACTGAGCAAGAAATTTTCTGAGTGCGACGTCTAATGTGTCGCCCTCGAAGTTAAAGTATCGCAAATATTCCTCTGCCACGGCACGTGTAAAATCATTACTGAAAGTAATGATTTTAATTTTTATGAATGAAATTGCGAATCTCAGTGATTATGTCTACAAAAAAGTAGGCTTTTCTCACTTTTTACTGAGGTGCCTTGAAACATCGGATTTTTTGAAACCGTCGAGAGAGTACAGTCTTTTAGCTAATCTAATAGCCGATGGAAGATCTACAGCTTTTGGGCTATAATGAAAACTGTGAAGACTTTCGATGTCACTTTCTTCATCTGCTGATTGCGGTGGTGACGATCCAACTTGCCTTTGGTCTTCACAAGTATTGAAGTCTCGAACTTCTTGGTCGTGATCTTTTGATTCCTGAAAAAAAATGTACGTTTTGAAAGATAACAACTTCTACGCATACACTGGTCATGAAATTCTAAGGGAACCATCTATGAGGAAGGTCACATATTGGAACATGGGGATGGTGTATGTGCGCGCTTGCTTGCATGTGTGTGACTATTCGTGACATCGCGTTAGAGGGAAAGAAGAGCTGTGACTGCTGTGAGTGTTCCACCATTCCTGGGATTAGTATGTTTCTGGAGACTACAACTCGGCCAAAAGCGTGCAAATGTTCAGGAGCATTGATCAGGGAAACACTATTTTTTTTTCCATGTTTTGTTTTGGTGGATATAGTCTCAAGGTTATTTTCAGCCTTTCCATTCCGAAAGCAATAATAACCTGGTTAATGAATTCCAATGGACAAGTGTGGGAATTTGACCTCTGGGAACTCAAGGGTCCTTGACCGAATTCAAGCGACCCAGTGGGGCTGGTTCTGAGCCTTGATTGCCTAGGACTACCACCATTCTTCAGGTGTCCTGAACCATCTTTATCTGGTCCTTTCACCTATGAGTAAACAGAAACTTGGATTTACCTTTCCTGCAAAAGAATTCGCCAACACCATTTTTTTCGAAAGCCTGTTATTCGAAAGTTTTCAAACAATAGTGTATTGACAGATGAATGAAGATAGGGAACATGACGAAAATGCCACATTCATTTAAGAGTTTCCGATTCTATCACTTTGTTGTCATTGAAGAATCAGCTTGTTATATTACTATTCATATTCTTAAAATATGTAACGAAATTTGAAGGTCTTATGGAAAATAACTGTAGTTAAAGGATTTATATCGAAAGTCAACCACAGCTCTTGCATCAAAATCTTTAAAAAAAGGACACACATTGAGTGTTGACTGTAGTGAAAAGATGCACGAAAACTGAACTGTACTTTCAGGACTTTTATTTGAAATTATTTGTATTCCTAATACACATAAAGTGTAGAATAAAGTAAAATGTCACAGTAAAAGTTGACTGTACTTTCAGATTTTTTATCAAAAATAAACTGCAGCGTACGACATATATCAAGAGTTGACTGTATTCAAATAACATTGTTGTTCAAAAAAGAGTTAAAAGTTAACAAAATTTCAACTATTCATGATTTCATGATCAATTATTTCCATAACTCGAATCCTAAATAACAAGATCCTTTTTACTGCAGAGTTTTGAAACTTCAATTCTCGAATCCTAAAATCTCATTTAAAAAAAAATTAGGCATCTCTTTCCTCCTATCCACAGTAACCGACAGTGTTCCGAATCAAATTAGAATTTTCACGTTAAAAAACTGTCACATGCTAAAACTTTTATCTCAAATTTATACAAGAGAGCTTTTCTGATCTTCGAAGGCCAACAGTGATATTTTTCACGAGGAGATTTTAGATTTTCAAAATCCTGGATTAAATGAATCCTCATTGAAATATTTTCATATCCAAATCACTTTGGCGAAATTCAATGTAGGATAGGGGTGACCGGGGTGCTGAAATATGAATACTAGTATAATAATAATGACAATACTAATATAATAAAACGCCTAAAAATAACAATAACAATAACAACAGAAATCATAATTCTAACAAATAATTACAAGTTGATTTGCGTTCGAAGCCCTTAATGGAGATTTAACTATATTTCAAGGACTTCTATCTACATTTTTCTTTTTTGTTCATTCTAAGACACGTATCAAGAAATGATACTATTGAAAAGGGCATACTGTAATTGACTGCATTTTCAGGGTACATATCAAGTATTAAAATAAAATTTCAAAATAACACTATTTGAAAATTACTGTATTCAAATAACAGTCACCAAATGTTTCTTGAATAGTTTTTATTCAAGATATGAAAAAAAATTCATATATGTCATTATTTTAGTCTATGCCTATAAATATTTTCCATTCAATAATTTCTTCTTTTTTAAAAACTTTTTTACTTTACAATGAATTTGATATAACAATTTTCATCGTAAATTTATGAATTTTAAGCCCTGAATGAGAAGAAATTTCATAATATATGAACACACATTTTTGAGATAGCATTAAATTCGCTTTTTAAATGCAAAATATGTATATATGTAAAAACTTCTCATCCAAAATATTAAAATCAAAAATTGTTTTCATCTAGAAACGGAATTTGTCATCAACTAAATCTTTGTTTAAGCTTGTTTTCGACTCTTATTTTGTAGAGAATCCGATGAAAAAATCACCCGCAAAAAATTATGAGATAAAAAAAATAAAAACAATTAATTTTTAAGCAGTCGATATCGATAAGGTGTATTTTTTATTCGAAAATCCAAGTTACGATTTCATCACTCAAAGATTCATTTTCTTTATTGTTCAATGGTCTAATTGTTCAATATAAAACTCATAATTACTCAACGATTCATAAATGTCGCGATGAACATCAATATAATTCAGATATCCTAAAATTGACATACTCTTCATTGCCATAATAGCCTTTCAAATTGCAGTAAGTTTGGTTTGGCGATACAAATATACAATTAATTGCTTAATTAAGTTGACTTGTATTTTTAAAAATCCTCACAGAACAATTATAGAATCTGAAATACTGAAAGTTCATTGTTTTTCGATTGCTAAAACTTTGACCCTGGCGGAAAAGGGAGGACTCAAATACGTATAATAAAATAATATGGTGTCAGATAATATAATATAATATAATATATAATAATATAATATAATGCAACGTAATAAAATATTTAAAAAAATATATTATTATACATAATAATGTAATGAAGTATAATTTTTTGACACACAAATATTAAAACATAATATAATACGGTAAGATATAATATATAGATAATAAATTATTTATTGTTAGAATAGATACCCATATAAACAAAAATGTTGCGTTTATATAAATAAGTCAACAAAATCGAAACGTTTTTATTTTCAAATTTACCGCGCTTCAGCACATCCGAGCAGAAACAGGATTGCCAATGACACTTTTGACTGTGATATAATTTCACGGTGGGCTTGGATGAGGCTTAACCCAAAGGTTACCCCTCATCAAAAATTTTTTTATTTATCTACTTTATCATTATTTTTTTAATATTTCGGGCAAAAAACTAAAATAATTCTCGGAAGGAATTAAGAGAAAACCTAATTTTTGTGAATTTTTTCAAAGTTAATTGGTCAAACTATCCACGAAACAACGCCACATAAAAATTTCAAGGCTTGAAATCTTTCGTCGTGTACAGAAAAAAATTTTCATTGAATTATATTGTATACAAAAAATGTCATTTTATACGGAAAACCGCTAAAAACCATGTTTTCGGGTGATCTCTGACACGAATCACTACATTTTTCATACTTTCAAGTATAATTATAACAATAAGTAGAAAGCTTATAAAATTTAATGCAATTTCATTTTCGGTCAATTTAATATCACTTGTTGTTAAGAAGATATAGCTCTTAGAACTTCAAAACTCCGATGCAAAAATGTTGTTAGCTTGAAATTTGCTCTACAACTTATTAACAATCCAAAATATCGTAAAAGCATGCAATGATATTATAAAGAGGACTAGACTACGAGAAAAACAGTACAATTTTTATCTCAATATGATGAATTGAGCCGGAGTTACAACAATCGGAACATATAATAGGTATGTACCCGAGCAAACTTTTGCATACGTTATGCATTCATTCCAAATATAACATTATTATTTCAAACAATATCATCTTACATCATGATTTCAACCGTCTTAAGTATAAAAGTTGTTGGACGACATTGGAATCACGTTTTAGTTGCGGATTTCATGCTTTGGACTACTGTTTTGTTATAGGGTCATTTGTAACCAATTTTATTTAATACTAATCAAGAGTTGACTGATATGCTTGTTATAAAATAATCACGTAAAAATTGTACATAATTCTACTGAAAAGAGTTTTGAAAAGTATCCATTGTCGAATATTGCAAAATAAATGTTCTTGTTATTGAAATTCTATTTTGAAGAAAATAATTATCGAAAAAAAGTTTCCATAACGTCATCTGACAACTCTGCGCCTACCGTGGCAAGTGATCACACCCATGTTTCGATCGTTGCGTCTCCGGCTCAATTCATCATATTGAGATAAAAATTGTACTGTTTTTCTCGTAGTCTAGTCCTCTTTATAATATCATTGCATGCTTTTACGATATTTTGAATTGTTAATAAGTTGTAAAGCAAATTTCAAGCTAACAACATTATTGCATCGGATTTTTTCAAGTTCGAAGAGCTATGTCTTAACAACAAGTGATATTAAATTGACCGAAAATGAAATTGCATAAAATTTGATAAGCTTTCTACTTATTGTTATAATTATACTTGAAAGTATGAAAAATGTAGTAATTCGTGTCAGAGATCACCCAAAAACATGGTTTTTAGCGGTTTTCTGTATAAAATGACATTGATTTTTTTTATACAATATAATTCAATGAAAATTGTTAGCTGTACACGACGAAAGATTTCAAGCCTTAAAATTTTGATGTGTCGTTGTTTCGTGGAGGGTTTGACCAATGGCCTTTAAAAAAATTCACAAAAATTAGGTTTTCCCTTAATTCCTTCCCAGGATTATTTTAATTTTTTGCCCGAAATATTAAAAAATACCGACAAAATAGATGAATAAACAAATTTTTTATGGGGGGTAGCCTTTGGATTAAGCCTTATCCAAGCACACCGTGATTTATGAATAATTATTAACTATGCGACAGAAAAAGGGATATTTATCACAATAATTTTGCAAAGCTGGTAAATATTCACATGTGCAGATATTTTTTTAATATTAAAATGACGGTAGCTATGAGTAAGACCCGTAGCTACCAATAGCTACGAGTCTTATCATGATTGTTCAACCAACCCCGAAAAATACCCAACATATGTTGGCTTTACTCTCGGTAATATCGAGGGATAGGGAAAGCTCAGTCCATGTATCATATGGTCCAAGGTGACTATTTTTCGTCTTTCCTTTTCCGCCAGGGAGGTGAAGCAATGAGGGGATACTGAAATATGAGTACATGCCTGAATCACAATTCTGTGCTCTCCAGTGTTATCTTGCCCCGAGTTCTTCGATCTCCTTTGCGGGGGTTCGCTCGCGAGAATCGTCGAGTCGCTGTCGCTCGGATCGCTGACCATCATCATGTCCCTCGCGCTCAGGATATCCAAAGTTTCCTCGTCGTTGTAATCCGGACTCGACATGTTGCTAAAAGCTTCGGACTGACTGAAGTCACCGCTGTTCGTCATCAGGTAACTACCCGTAGATGTCGCGTTCGTCGAATGCACGCGGTTCATATCCGAAACCGTTGACGCTGTCGAACTTGCGACCATTGCTGCTGCCGTGCCCGGAATCGTCCCCGAAATGTTTGTGTCCAAAAGACCGCTGAAATTTCCCGCTGCGATCGTGCTGTTCACTGAAAAATGCAACAGTTAATTAGAAATCCGTTTCGGAGTTTTCTCAAACGCATTGTCATCGAGTTCGAAGCTTTTCGTTACGCACAGAATTTGGAACGTGAATGTTTGAAACGCGTAATTCACGAGGATCGGGTCCAAATAATTTGAATCGAGCTTTTCAGGAACGCGTGGATATTAAAAAAGATTTTACTTTAGGTTGGTATATTTAGAGAATGATAGTTGTTTTTATTGGTAGGTCATTAAGGTAGGCTACTTAATAAACAGTTCAAGAAGTTATTCAGAAAGATGTGCAGTTTTTCGGGATTTCGAGGACGTTTTCTGAGAATCGTGACCACGTATATAGGGTTTTGAAAATAATTATTCGATATGATTTGATAATAATTTGAAACATATTATTTCACATGTATGAAATTTCAACATTTTTTATTATAATAATTTTTGTATTACAAGATATGAAGTTTTGAGTCAAACTTTGAACTACGTTTGGTAATTTTTTTTCTTCTTTAGATTTCTGAAATTTCTAATTAATGCATTCATGTAAGTAAAACTTCATATTTTTTGCTTTTGGAATCTTTAATTTGGAATATTCTTACATTTCGAAATTTGAGAGGTTAATGGGGGTATGAGAGTCGTAAAAAAATTACTCCTTTCCCGGAATCACATTAAAACTTTTGAACCCATTTCAGAATAATTCGAAATGCAAAGGAGGCTTTGGGTTCATTTATTTTAAAATTTCGTCGATCTAACACTTCCCTCACTTTTTCGTTCATTCTATTAATTTGGAGACTTGGGAATTTCAGAAATTCAGGATCAAGGTCAGTGAAATTTCGTATTTTTTGTTTTCATAATTTTTCAGCAAAAATATTCTAAAATTTCCAATGTTCACACATTAAAAAGTAACTTTCCTTCATGTACTAAAATCAAAGTGTTTAAGGGGGTGTTCTCATCAAACAGTTTTATAAAATCAAATTTTTATTTTTTTTTTTTATTTTTTTAAAGTTAAGACGTGCAAGAATAGTATATCGAAAGGATTTTGATGGATTCGAAAAAGAAAATGGGTTTTGGGCACGTTTTGCCACGCTCTCACGGAGTTCCCGCGACGCTGCATATTCGGGCCTGGCGCTTATTAACCATTTTTAATTACCCATTACCCAGTTAGGAAAAAATTATTCCGACTTCAGAATCTTGTAGAGCGACTTTTAATACATAAGTATAGTACGATTCAAAGATGTACGGCTTATTTAACTACGTAAATTTATGTCAAGAAAGTGAAACCTAATTGACGCTTTTTTGAATAGAAAACTTTAAACGCGTTTTTCTCAAAACCACTTTTCCCAAACTGGTGCCTACGATTTCTCAGGAACCAGTGAACGCATTTTGATAAACTTTTTTTTCAAATGTGTGGAAATGTACTGGCTATCGTCTGACGAACGTTTTTTTCCCTATTGTTCATAATAAATGTTTTACGAATTTTATAAATGAAAAAAAAACCGTGAAAAAACGGTTTTTTATTTCTAAAGTCTGCCAATTGAAAAAAAATGTTGATAAAAAAAAAAAACTTCCGTCAGACGATAGCCACACGACCATAGATGAAGAAAAAAATTTCTACGTGTGTTTCAGACTAGCTATTTTCGAGATATCGTGGGCACCATCAACCCACCTTTTTTTCGAACGCCTCTATTCGCAAGGGTGTAGTGGCCAACTAAGACAAATTTTTGAATAAAATTTTTTTGTGTTTTGTTTTCCAAGGGTTAATAAAACTATATCAAAAAACCGCATTGAAAAAAAATGAACACCTATCTCACAGTAAAATTGCAAAAAACGCTTCGAAAAACGGCAAATCCATGAGAACACCCCCTTAAAGGGGAAGGATACACAAAATAGTGATAGAATTTTTGTTCTCAAAAAGTATTGGAGAGCATCAAGATGAAAAAAGAAGGGACTCGTTCACAGGGCCAGATTTTTCTAAACAAAATGTGTAAATCCTAAAATGATTTTACATATTTCCTTAAACCTACTACTTTGATTTGTAATCTATCTACTTTTTCCGTGTAAAAATAAATTATACAAAATTGACCTTGACATTTTATACAAAATATACCTATTAAAAAAAAAAAGATAAAAAACCAAAAGAATTGCCAATAAAATTTATAACTTGTGTTCAAAAGAAAAAAACTACCTTTCTCTAGGCAAAAATAAGAATAATAAAATATTTTGCAACAAAAGTAGAAATTATGAGCACTGGGTGTCCAATATTTTTGAATAGCTTATAGTACAAGTCAAAGTCAGTATTCGTATATATTAAAACGCAGTTTGACAAAATTCCCGTTTCGCTTTATTTTATACGATTTTCAAAAATTGTCAAAAACTCATAAAAATTATTAGTGAAGTATAAATAATAAGAGAAAAAATCAACGGAAAGTTAGATGAAAAAATAAAAATGAAAAACATTGCAAGAACTGACTAAAAGAAATTGAAACTTGGAACAAATGATTTAATTTTTTTTTAGTTCAACAAACTTGTAAGATTTTAATTGAAACATGAAATGTTACATATAAATATGACAAATTATTGAAAATCGGAAAAAAATACCTTAAATCGTAAACAGTTCTGAATAATTGGAACAAAATTGTAGACACCTAGAAGCATAAACTAGAATTTGTAGGAACTTGTTATTTTTGTAAAATAATACTTAAAACATTGTTAGAAACATATGAAAAGGGAAAAATTGCAGAACACCTCGAAACAAAAAACGACTTTGAAAAATTGTAACTACTGCCAACAAAACACCAAAACTTGGATCAAAATTAAGAAATTTTTTGTTTTCACAAAATTTAAACCATATGTAAAATTTAATAACAATTATAAACATGTGACTTTATAACTAGTCTTACAATAGATTTTGGAATTTTTGTATGGCTTGTAACTAAAAATTTTGAATTTCTAAAACCGCTTATTCAGATGATTCTCAATCAAACATTTTTAATGCTTTGAAAAAGCATAAACGTTAAGGTTCTTTTCCTGTCATTAAAAATTTCTAAACATTGAACACCCAAATTCAGGGTTACCAGTATACATTTTTTAACGATGTAACAACGTCAAAAATTAAGCAGCTTTGGCGTTAAGAGTTTATATGTGACTTGAAATTTATTCAGAAGGTTCTATGAAAAAATAGTACGGCCTACTTTATTTTTTCAGTCATTCTTTACCTTTGATGTATGTTTTAAGAATATCATTTTGGAAATAAAATGCCAAAATAATATGTGTCATTTGATGTTCTCGAAAAAGTTACACCAAACATCAACTTTTTATTCTATAAACTTGTTGAAAACTTGAAATTTTCACCAAAAGTCACATATAAAAATAATAAAATATCATTTTCAAGTATTCTCCGCCAACTTGCAATATTTTTACAAAGAAAAGCTGCCATGGCTTAAACTTACGTAAAAAATGTCCAATCTAATGTACAGGTGACCAAAAATTGATAATATTGATAATCTTTCGGCGTTGATATTATCAATGAATCAGTAAGTTATCGATACTTATCGAAAAAATCATAAAAAAAAAACGGAAAACCAAAAATCTGAATGTTTGAATTTTAGGCGCGGGAAATTAGTTACGAAAGGACACTTCAGGTGGCGCTATTTTTTGTAAGGAAAATAAGATGGGAGCCAATGGCCCCTGAAAATTCAAATTCTGATTTTCACATGAGAATTTTACCACAATTTTTTATTGAATCAGAACTCTGCTTTTACATGGCTTACCCCAAATTCATCTTCCACCTTTTTTTTTACTAGAATTTTCGATGAAAAAATTACCATTTTATAACATGAAAAAAAAACTCATCATGAGAAGACTTTTTTTGAAAATCAAAGGAGCTCGCCATGAGAAAGTTTCTTTTGACAAAAGGAAATTATTGTCCAAATTTGTCTTCAAAATCATAAGTTCGACATCCAAGAGGCCCGACCGGGCCTCTCACTAATAAAAAAAAAAAAAAGTTAAATGCCAGCCGTGATATATATCAATTGGAAAAGGTGGGTTCAAGTGGAAGAAATTAAAAAGGAAGAAAAAATAAGAACCTCTAGGTCTGAAGTTCGCTGCGGTGCAGAAAAGAAGCAGGTTTTTCTTTTAAAAAAACATAACTTAAGTAACCTCGCTTTTTTTTTTCTTAGAGCGAGATTATCCGGGTTCGGTTTTTTTTAAAAAAAAACCAGCTTCTGTTCTGCACAGCAACTAACTTCAGACCAGAGAATCCCAATTTTTCTTCCTTTTTTATTTCTCCTACTTGAACGCTTGAACCCCACCTAATTGGAATGATGGGCGATTTTACCCAGAGTTAAATATGAAAAAATACCCTATATACTCATATTCTGAGGTGAAGCCGCAGGTTCAAAATGTTTCGGTTGTTTTTTTCAGCCATGCATATTTTATTATTATTTCTGTGGCTTCCCGCCATAATGAAGAAATTCACTTTTTTTTCGAAATTGAGTTATTGTGAAATTTTATATCTGTAGATGTTAATCTTTCCATAAAATGTTAATTGACACTCTAATATCCAACATTTGGTTCGTACTATCGACATTTCATAACCAGTAAACTGTATTTTTCTCAGCATAACAACACAACTTAGCGTTTTCCCGGCATAAGGAATCAGTTCATCCGTCATTGTTTAAATCAGTTTGATAATGATGTCTGTGGCTTGCCGCCATAACAGAGAAAGTCACTTATGCCATAAGGCTCATTTTAGATGATATTCTGATCACATTTTGAACGTTATGAGATGTGTGACTTTCTCTGTTATGGCGGGAAGCCACAGAATTTCACGCGGACAAAATAAATGAATAATTCGACTGCATGGTACGATTGTTTATTCAATTTACCTGTTTTTCGCAATTTTTATGAACACAACCCTTTGTCTCACTTGTTCTGTGTTTTTCCCGTTTTTGTTTTGATGCTGAACACAGCTGACTGCTGCGCACACACGTCATAACATCTGTGGCTTCCCGGCGTAACCGACCAAGTCACAATTTTCAATAAAAAAATACTTTCTAGGCATATTTGCGCGCACTCAACGAAAATATTTTCACTAACGCAATGCAATCAATGATTTCGTAAGAGAAATAGTCACAAAAGTTTGCTAATTTCGAAAAACGCTTCGAAAACTTTAGGCTGGTTTTCTCGAAAACAGATGTTAGTGAGTTTCGTCATTAGGGGTCGTTCACATATTACGTAAGGCTTTTTTCTGTTGGTGTCTTTGTCTTACTCAGCTTAAATCATATTCTTGTCCTCGTTTAATCTCCTTACGTAATATGTGAACGACCCCTTATGGCTGGAAGCCACAGATTTGGCCTGAGTTCTTTCGAGATATCTCGAAAAAACTCGAACCAATCGATCAATTTTTACCCAACCTAATCTCTATAAAGCGCGCGAAATTTTAAATGTCGGTGAACCGATGTAAGAACTATATCTAGTGTTCTTAGATTACTGATATTAATTTTCACAGGAGATAAAAGTCTGTTTTTTAACTGATGATATAATCAACATACGAATATAATGTAATAAATTATTATTATTCACTAAGTGCTTTTCTGAATTTTTTTACATAAATTAGAATAAACTAACTTCCATTTCCAAACGTTGATGATTTTCAAAATATTCGAACGGATGTTTCGATTGTAAAACTTTCTAACTAATCATTCAAAACTTAAATTGCAAAAGCTGTTATATCATTGTGTGTTTTATTCTATTTTTTTATATTGATGGTATTTATTAATGGTCGGTGAACTATGTTTTAAAACATGGTACACCGAACATTTAAAATCTCGGGCGCTTTATAGAGATTCGGTTAGCTGAAACAAGAACACTGTTCTTGCGCTGAAAAAATAATCCGAAACATTTTAAAATTTCGATATGACAATTTACTCTAAAAATCTGAAAATGAAATAATTAAGGAACATTCTCAGTGCGGTAATTGTGTGAGTGAGTGTAAAAAGTGTTTTGAATGATTATAACACCTCAAGATGCGAGTACATAGGTTATTTTTTAAGATTTATCTTGTAAATAGAATCGCCGACCATTCCAATTGCTGTATATCAGTCCCAGCTGGCCTTTTACTTTTTTTTCTAATTAGTGAGAAGCCCAGCAGGGCCTCTTAGATCTAATGACCGTTTGGCAACATCATGGATACTGGCAACCCCCAATGAAAAAAGTCTCGCTAATAGAAAAAAAAGTCCAAAAATAAAGAAACTAAACCAGTCCGCAAAAACTAAGCAATCACTTTTCTCAGTGTTGTTGGCCGCGCTGTGCGGGAACCTACGGGAACCAGAATTAGAGGACATGACGGAGGAAGAAACCGAGGTAGGCGACGCGGGTGACAGCGACCTCTGGGGACTAGTACCCTCAGTGGAGGAGCTGGAGGAAGACGAGCTGCCGCTGTCGCTTCCATTACCGCAGCAGCCGGACATGTTGTCGGAGGCCGAGGCCGAGGTGACCGGGGCGTTGTAAGTCCAGACGATCCTCTCGCTGGAGAAGCCCTGACCGCTCTCAGGCCGCGTGTCCAGAAGGGTGTTGAGACTCGAGGTGACGTCGTCGTCGATGTCAATGTCCACGGTGCTCATCGACGGGTCCTTCTGGAACTGCAGGTGATCCTCCGACCGAGAGGTACGAACGAAACCGCTCACTGTATCAACAAGCTTAGTTCACATCCAAACTTTCCAGAGATAGGACAGTTTGACATTTCTAGCATTGTTCCTGAGAGTTAAGAAGATTTTGAGGTGTTTAACAAAGAGGATGAGGATACAAAAATCAATGCATCTGACTTCTGCACTCAGAGAAATGGGTGCTCAAATCAGCCCTTATCGTGACAAGCGCTGCTCATTTCACAGTTCCCGGTGATTATTCGTGATCATTGATTTCATATGACGTACCAATGCTTCCGCATATGTATGTCACCATGACATCATATGATGCCATGTCATGACAATGTTCGGTGGATGCGGGCTTCATTTCAAGTGGTCGCTGGCTCTACTTCAGCGATTTAGCCTGTTAGCTGATCAAGCTTTAGCTTGTAGTAGAATCTACGACAAGGCAAAGCTGAGGCTAATTTTCTTTGAGAACTGAACTGATATAATACTTGATTGAGCAATGACCCATTGCGCATACCAACATCTAAATCGGTGTAAGAACAGCAATCCAATCAAGTTTCTGCATCAGCTTTGATGCTGTTGAATTTGCGACAACTGAAAGCTGATGCAGCTGCCTTCTGACAGCATTTTCAGTATAAGTAAGAATTACTCGAAGCGTGAGCTGATTAGGGCAACCATTTCTCTGAGTGTGATCCAAGTTAAGGAGTGCTTTTAATATCACTGATCATGCATATTTCGGTCATTCCATCAGGTAAAATCTAGCACTTGCATGGATTTATGGTAGAGAACTTAACCAAAAGTTATAAGATCTAGGGTTCGTCTCCATTGTAAAGAAGATTGTCTTCTGGCCAGAGATGTAAGAAAATTTCGGAAAAAATCCCAGGTTTTTGGAGCAGGGGAAATAGGTTTCGATGAAAAAGATCCCAGATGGATGAATGATCATTGATGCCTTTGAGCACTTTAGTTGATCATGTATATCGCGAGAAAATCCCTAAGAATATGAAACTTTCTGAAAAAAAAATAACGAAATATGTATTGACTTTGATGTTCTTTTTTATTCTGCAATCAGAAAATCGTAAAAGGATTTTCTTTCAAGTTAAATGTTTAAATTCATCGACGATCTCGATACGAGATGTCGAGAATGTTTAACAATTTCTGTAGATTTCAGAAATTCTCGAAGTATCCCATCATTTACAAAATTTATCAACATTCTCTGGAACCCTACAAATTTTTCCTGTTTTTTAAGTTATTGGCAATCTTTAAAATTTCAAATGTTGCCATTGAAGTTTTCAAAATTTTCGACGATCTCTATATGATACAACAATATTTTATTCTTAACAAATTTAAGAATATTACACAGTTTCTGTAATTATACAAACAAACTTTCACAATCTATAAAATTTATCAACATTTTCCAAAATTCTATAGAATTCTTCAGAATAACCAACAATATTCCAAATTTTTAATGTCATCATACCTAATTATTTAAAATTTACAAAACTTGTGAGGTATTCATTCAAATTCGCGAAATTCTCGACGATTTTCGTACGATAAAACTTTTTTTGCTTTTTTAAAATTTTAAGAATATTACATTGTTTCTGAAGTTTCACGAAAAATTTTAGAAATTTTCCACAACTTTCAAAATTAATTGACATTTTATTTATGTCTACAAATTTTTCAAATTTCATAAAATTGTTTGCTTTTTTTAATATGTTCGTAGTTATTTAATTTTCGGAATTCTTCAAACTTTCTTAATTGAAAATAAAATTTTCGAAATTGTAGGCTACATTCGGACACTTAAACGTATTTTAATTTATTAATATTTTAATACTCTGAAGCTTCTGTAGTTTCACGAAACCTTTAAAACATATCATAATTAGCAGAACTAATCGATATTTTTTGAAATGACACCTATACATTTTTAAAAAAATTATATTATTTTTTATCAACTTACTATATGTATATTTCTCTTACTCACACATTTGAGTATATAAGTTCAACTAAAAAAATTTTGCAGAGTAGTTACACTAAGCTATATTTGCAAGCTTTACAAATTTTCTTTGTTTACAAAAGAATTACGTAGTTGTGAAGCATTCATAAATAATATTATTCAGATCCCTCCCATCAGTGTATGAGAAAACATTTTTTGATTTTTACGGAATCATCAAACATTTTCACAATCTACAAAACTTGCTCATAGATTATAAAATTTTTTCAGAACTATTGCAAATCTACAAAATTTTTAATGCTTTTTAAATTTTATAAATTTAAAATCCCTGTTTGATGAAACGTTTTTTTCATTTTCAAAAATATTAAGAAAATTACCCAGTTTGTGTAGTCTGACGGAATTGCCCTAACGGAACGTACCCGACCAACTTTCGAGTGTTACCCGACCACTGCGGTCGGGTAGTATTCGGGTTTCAGTGGTATAGTGGTCGGGTGGTAGAAATATAGCAACCTAAACCACTGTGGTTGTAAATTTCAGTCATAAATGAGTAATGGACTGTTTTCGCTACCATTAGGTCAAAAAAAAGGCACAAAAATCGCAGTTTTTTCACTGAAAACTGTGAAGAACATACGTCTAGATTTTCGTCATTTCAAAATAATTGACGTATGATATACATGATTTTTTCATTGAATATTACGAAAACGAGTTAATAAAACATCCTGCAAAAATTAATTGCAATAGATATCGTTAATAAGGTATTAAAAATGTAAGGCGACCAGTTTCCGAACGTTACCCGACTATGGCGTTCGGGTCAGTTACGTTAGGGTGTAAAAACATTTCACAATCTGAAAAATTTATGAAAGTCTTTTAAAAACCTACAAATTTGTCCAATCTCCAAAAATTATCAACAATTATTTCCAGGGTTTTTTGAATTACTCAAATTTTAAAAATTTTGTAACATATAACTTATTCTAAACTTTTTGAATTATAAAAAAAATTTCCAGCTCATTGAAATTTTTCGCAATTTTTATGATTAGTTATAAGGTTTTCAGATTTCCATCAAAAAACGTATAAAAGTTATTATCTATTTTTCTAATAAATGCGATATTGAACACCACATCTCCCGCCATTTGAGTATCAATTACTATCCACCCAAATAAATCGTGCTTTACCATCCCTGAATGCATAATAAATCATTCATGATAATAATTTTCATTATTTTCCCAAATATAATTCAAAACGAACATAAACTATCCAAAACGCAAGAAATTAATGAATAGTACATTACACAACTCGGGAGCCCCACATATTAGAAACTAGTCAGCCGAAAAATACTGATCATTATTCAGGATTTTTAATCATCAAAATTTATGCCTTTTTCTTTACTCGAAAAACCTGGAATCATACCTAAACTTTTCTCGCATCTTTGTTTCTGGCAGATATATTTCTAATGAAAAAACTTGGAAACCATTTGAAATCAACCAGATAAAACCTCCATCAAAATGATGTAATATAATCATAATCACCGAAATTGATGTTGCTCCCTTTTCCATCGCTCGACGACGATTGACACTGAGAACTTTTGCGTTTATTCGTTTCCACAGGCGAGGTATTGGCAGAGTTCGACCCAGAGACTTTGTAATTTCGATGATGAGGAAGATTTTCGTTGGGACTCGAAGGCATGGAATTGTGATGCTGGTGGTTGTGTTGTGATTGTTGCTGTTGTCGCTGTTGCTGATGGTGGTGATGATGTCGATGATGATTGTTTTGATGATTAGCATTGTGATTGTTGTACCTCAAAGAGTCAACCTTCTTCTGGTACTTTGGAAGTAAGCTGCTACTCTGCTGAGTCCTCGACAAGTTGAGCATCAAATCTCCAGTCATCATGTATGCTTCGAATCTGGGTGCACTTTTTTGACGAGGAAATTTATCCCCTGAAAGAGGCTCCCACTGTGTTCTTTCTTCCTCTATGAAATTGTCGATTTGAGAAGAAATCCCAGAAGTGTCCAATTCCGAAGAGCATTGAGTATTGCTACACGATCCATTGCTTCTCGTCACAAACTGGAAAGATTCTCCACCTGCTTGAGATGAACTCAATAATGGTTCTTGTATTTCTAATTTGTTCGTCGTTTTCATTTTTTCTTCGTTTTCAGAAAATTTGTGCCTCAGAGAGTTGTTTTCCGTAGTTGTGCCTTTGAAGACTTTTGCGGGGATTTCCGTTTCGTCGCAGGCTGTTTGATTGGTCGATAACAGTCTTCTTACGTGAGCTTTGACTGAAGGGTCTGGAAGTAAGTGAATAACAAGACATGATGAAAAGTATTCTAAAAATTAAAATCATAAGTGTCACAGAATATCTGTGCTGTTACGTAGAACTACGTCTTTCGATAACAAGTCATATTCTGAAACAACCGATATTGATACTACAAAATATTCTTGCTTTTTAAAGGTAAACTAACCATATTGTCAAGTATTACTATGAAAAATTCTCAAAAACTGAATCCAAATGAACAGAAAATTTGTATGACAATAAGTTGAAATTAAACGATTCGAATTTTCAAAGTATTGAAAGAAGAACATGTATTTTTTGTAAAAATTCTTCTAATGTACGCACCGCCTTTGATTGAACTGATCAAAATGATACTCACTATTAATATCTTCAAGTTCGAAACGTATATACATATTGGAAAATTATAATGTGATTTTCCAGGTATAAATCTCTACTTGAATCGTTTCACTTTTTTTAACTGTTGACATAAAAATAACGAAACGTGCAAAATTTTAACTTAGCGCTGCGTTGTCCATTGTTGTCCATCAAATGTGGTTATATCGTAGGAAACGATACGATTTTCATACGATTGAACCGTTACATACCGGCATATTTACAATTTTCATACAGTGAATATGATTCAAAATATTTTCTTGGATGTAGAATAACTTTTTTAGTGGATATCGACCACTTTTGATTTCGAAATTCTCAAGTCTGGTTTTTTAGGAGTGAGAAACGATTTTCGTCCATCAAAATTGGCAGTTACACAGTTATAAGATGTAAGGTTCATATCAAGTGATACTTATTGTTTCAAATCATTTTTGCAGCTAAAAAAGCATTCCAAATGAAATAAAAAGTTTTCAGAGCGAGTCAAAAAATTTAAAAAAATGAAAAAACCTAGAATCACTATAATAGTTGATTTTTGCCAAAAAATCACAATTTTAGTAGTTTGAATCACTTTTGACCAATTAAATAGTATTTTAATCCTATTAATGACCACTATAATAGTAGTTTCACCTGAAGTTGGGCTTTATCATATTAGCTTGACCTATAGTTGACAACGTAAATAGCAGTTTGATCGACAACAATACTATTACAGTAGCTTTAACTACTGATAACAACTATCAAAGTAGCTAAAACTACCAATCACTACGTAGTAGCTTAAACTTTAAATACCTGCTGTCATAGCAGCCTGAGCATGAGTTTAAAAACGTCATTTAAAAGAGCAGACAAAAAGCTTCAAAATGGTATAGAGAAGAATTTTTTCAAAAATGAACTTTTTGAGTTATGATTTTTTGGAAAACAAAAGTCATAATAGCTGAAACTTCAAATAATCACTATCATAGTAGCTGGAACTACCAATAACTAATATGATATTAGCCAAAACTACTAATAACCACTATCATAGAAGCTGAAACTACCAATAACTACGTAGTAGCTTAAACTTTGAATAACTGCTGTCATAGTAGCCTGAGCATAAATTTGAAAATGTCATATGGAAGAGCACACAAATAGCTTCAAAATAGTATGTATAAGAATTTTTTCAAAAATAAACTATTTGATTTTGAATTTTTGGAAAATAAAAAACGTCGAAGTAGCTGGGATTCCGAATAACTGCTGTCATTGTAGCCTGAGCATGAATTTGAAAACGTCATTTGAAAGGGCACAAATAGCTTTGAAATTGTATATAAAAGAATTTTTTAACAAATGAAATTTTTGAGAAACTATTCTTTGAAGAATGAAAAACAACCAATAAATATGTACTAGATTATATTCGAAGTAACGTTTGTAATTGTAGGCTAAGCATAAATTTGAAAACGTCATTTGAGAGGGCAGACCAATAGCTTTGAAATAGTATACAAAAGAATTTTTTTAAAAATAAACTTTTTCAGAAACTATTCTTTGAAGAATAAAAAACAACTAATAAATATGTAGTAGATTTAACTTGAAATAATTTATGTAATTGTAGCCTGAGCATGAATTTGAAAACGTCATTTGAAAGAGCAGAGAAATAGCTTGAAAATGGTATGTATAAGAATTTTAAAAAAAAATGAACTTTTTGAGTTATGCATTTTTGAAAAATAAAAATCATAGATGCCACAGAATATCTGTGCCGTTACGTAGAATTACGTCTTTCAATGACAAGTCCGATTCTGAAACAGCCGATATTGATACTACGAAATATTCTTGCGTATTAAAGGTATCCGAATCATATTGTCAAGTATTACTCCTAAAAGCATTTTAAATTTTTTTTATAATTATCACGTTTCATAAGAATCTTTTTTTTCCCTCGTCGTTGCTGTTGCATAGCTATTTACTCTCCTACCTCCAGCATTGCCGTTTCTGTTGCCGTTGCGTAGCTTCCTGCCCCCTACTTCTAGCGTTTCGTTGCTGTTGCCGTTGCATAGCTTTTTACCCCCTCACCTCTAGCGTTGCCGTTGCCGTTGCATATGGTTTTATCCCCCTACCTCCAGCATTGCCGTTGCCGTTGCAAAGCTATTCAGACCCTAACTTAGACCATATAATGTATTTTATATTGTCTAAGGACCCTACCCTCCGCGTTGCCGTTGCCGTTGCCTAGCTTTTTACCACCCTATATAAGAGAAAAGCGCCGGGAAAGACGTAGTTCTACGTCAAAAACTTGCAGCTTCTTGAAACATGTTTATTCTTCATTATATGATCATGTAGGGAGATCAACAAAAATCGCAGTAATATATGAAAACTTGTTGTCAATTCTGCAAAGATATGAATTATTTGGCTTTCGTTGGACGATATTTTCATTAATAATTGTTAATTGATATTGAACTGTTCAATTATTCGATAAATTTGACGAGACTTATAACTAGGAATTTTCTTTTAGGACAAGCAACGAGGTACGATGATACTCATGTTCAGATAAAATGCACCAAAAATACGACCTTGCATGCTCGTAAAATACATACCCCTTCTCAATTTCAGTGTAACAGGATCCGATGAAAGCCGGAGACATTTTAAAACTGAAACAAACATGTGAATTCGTCTACATAAATTCGTAGTTTTCTTTTGATATTTATCATGTTTTGGTGAAACTTTAAAGATGCATCTCGAGTGAAAAAAAAGTTACGATCAAAATTGGAAGTTGCTCGAATTAGGCTCGTTTGGAAACGAAGTGCTATTGAACATAGATATAAAAAAAAGTAACTTGAATTTTCTTTGGCAAAATCTTCACATTCGCCTGTTTCGTATGAAGAACAATATTTGTTCTGCACCAAGTCATACTAATAAATAAACCATATCATCTGCAAACAAAAATATTATTGAAAAAGATGAATGCCATCAAGGTCATTTATTTTAGAAAAACTATACTTTAAAAATAAATTGGCAGAACGCAAAAAAACACATGAATATCCAGGAAATCATTAATAGAAGCTCCAAAAGAAGGTTTACAGTAAAATCCACAAATTCAAAGTTGTACTTTTTTTCCTTCAAAAGACTGGAAGTGGTATTTTTCAGTACTTACTCTCAAAATCGTTACAATTGATACCTCATTAATTTATGAAATTGATTGGTGATTGCAACTCAACTATATACTTTCAATTGTAATTTATAACAGATACTGTGAGTTATTAAAACTTACCTATGGAACTCAATGATAAACTATGGGACCCATGAAACCTTAATAGCCTTAATTTAGTATTCTTTGCACTATTGAGGCTTTACTACTCGATAAAATTTTTCTGAATACTCGCAAAGTGAACTTAATTTTCGGGCCATGCTGAGAGTTGGGGAAATAATCGATTCACCGAACGTTGACCTAACACGTAAGAGGAATCCTAGAGCGTACGAGGATTATATTTTTTCTAAAATTTTCGGATAGTATAATATTTCTTAACAAGTGCGAGATTTTTTTATTTTATTATTTTTTCTCAGCCATTTGTCACAAGAGGAATAATCGTACGATTTGAACTTCAAAATTTTATATTTTGTGAGTCTATTTGATCATCCAGGAGCGCCAAAATGTGATTTTTTGGGGTGTAGTGATAAAATTATATGAGGGGGGAGGGGGTAATTATAATATTTTTTCGAAATACTCTTGAAAAATTGAAAAGTTTCGAATAATAAAAAAAAACATTATAAATTTTAAAAAATTGTCAGTAATTTTGACAAAAATTAAGAAAATTAAAAAAAATATTCGAGAATCAATTAATTCATGATATTATCTTTCAAAAGATGCATTATTTTCTTTATAAAACTCGGTTAGGACTAAGAAATTACGAAAAATTTCAGTAAGTTAGACATATTTTAATCAAATGAAGAAAATTCAGATGGTTTTTTTATGTTTGAAATGTTAGAAACGTTAAAAATGAAAAAAAATCCCAGTTTTCATGATTTTTGTTAACCCTCAAAAATTCCGAAAATTCACATAATTTTAGAAAATGTTCATTAGGTTTTTAGACTGTGTTTATCATATTTTTCAACAGATGCATATTTGAGTTATTTTAATATTTGATTCATAACGTAAAAAACTTGAAAAGTACCAAGAATTATAAAAAATCTGTTATTTGTACAAATTTGTATAAAATTGAATGACTAATAGTATGCATAATTTTCCAAAGTTGGAAAATTCGAAAGTTTTGAAAATTTTGCATTATGTTTTAAATTCGGAAAATTTTTAAAAGGTACATAAATTTGAAAATTTTTTGACAGTCGAAATTCTATGAAATTCTAAAGATTTGCAGGATTCCAAAAGATGTTCTGAAATTTTGTGAATATTATTTATCATCATATTTTCCAAAAATATGTATGATAATGTTATTCTTTTGTTCAAAAAAAATTTTGGAAACTTGGGAAACATTCAATCATTACGTAAAATCTCAAAAAGCTAGACAAATTTTATTGAAATTCAGAAATTTTTGTATAACTAGTGTTAATTTGTTTAAAATTCTGCAAATTTATAAAAACTGAAGTTTACTAAAAATCCAAAGATTGTCAAGCATTTTATTAAATTCGTTAGCTTTATAAAATTTTATAAAATATTTACCAACTTTGTAAAAAGAGCTCATTATCATACTTCTTTAACATATGGACACATATTAATGTTCTTCAATTTTTCATGACAAGCTGAAAAACAAATATACGAACGAATTGCAAATAATCTACATTAGTTTGATGAATTTCATTAACATTTCGAAAGCTTCTAATACAGGGTGCGCCATTTCTTATGTCGGTATTGTAACATTGAATAACTTAAACATTTGACAACCGATTTACTTGACTTCACTTGTTTTGGAAACGTCAATTCAGTACAATTTCAACCATGTATCGCTTCACACCAAAAGAACGCGCTGAAATAGTTACTTTGTACATTGAAAATAGTCGTTCAGTTGTGTTAACTCAACGAGCATATCGTCGAAAATATCTTGGCAAACAGGCACCATCTGACAACACTATTCGTCGTTTGGTGTCGAATTTTTGTGACCACGGGACAGTGAAAGATCGCGAACAACCCGTTCATCAACGACCAAGACGTTCAAATGAACTGATTGAAGCTGTCAGAGAGAGCGTTGCCCAAAACCCAAAAGTTTCATATCGTCACCGCGCTCAGCATCTCGGCATCAGTGGAACCACTCTACGGCGCATTTTGAAAGATGATTTGCATTTGTTTCCGTACAAAATGCAATTAACACAAAGAATATTGCCTACAGATCATCCACGTCGCTTGGAATATGGACAAACAATCGCTCGAATAGTTGATACTGAACCTGATTTTTGGAAGCGAATTTTAATGACCGACGAGGCACATTTCAAACTTTCTGGAGGCGTTAATAAGCAAAATTGCCGCATTTGGGGAACGCAGAATCCACACGAGATCCATGAAACGCCATTGCATGACCAAAAAGTTACTGTTTGGGCCGGCGTTTGCGCCAAAACCATCATTGGTCCTTATTTTTTCAAAGAGAACCAAACGATCGATGGAAACCGATATCGGTGGATGTTGGCTCACTATGTCTGCCCACAAATGCGTGAAAAAGGTCTTGAAGATTACTGGTTTCAACAAGATGGTGCGACCTGCCACACTGCGAATCAAACAATCCAGTTTCTGCAACGAAAATTCCCTGGACGTCTGATGTCAAAAAGAGGCGACATTGAATGGCCACCCAGATCTCCAGATTTGACCCCTCCAGACTTCTTTTTGTGGGGTTATTTGAAAAGTAAAGTGTACGCCAGCAAGCCGCAGACCATTGAAGAGCTTAAGGAAAATATTCGTGCCGAAATCATTGCTATACCACCCGAGATGCTCGAAAAGGTAATGGAAAACGCCGCAAAAAGGGCATATTTTGCTGTGAACAATAAGGGCGGCCACTTGATTGATGTTGTGTTCAAAAACTAGTCTAAATAAATTGTAAAGGACCAAACTAAATAAAAATACCTCATTTACAGAAATCGGTTGTTTTTTTTTCAAGTTATTCAATGTTTACATGCCGACATAAGAAATGGCGCACCCTGTAGTTTGTAATATATGTTAAAACATGGAAAAATTAATAAAAACGTTGAAAATTGACTATAACTCAAAAAAGTCCGTAAAATTTTTAAAATTTCAGATAATGAGTGCTGTAGATTGAGCTGGTTATATTGTTTCTTTGAACAATGCACGTTTATGTTTCTTAATTTTTGGATAAAAATTTGGAAAGCTTAAAAAGTAAAAAAAACGAAAAACTTCATTAAGTTTGACAAATTTTGATATAAATTGTAAAGTTTCGTATAATGTGTAGTATGTTTGCAATTTTGAAAGCTTTAAAATACAAAAAAATTTCAAAATTCTTAAAATTTCTAATAATTTGTTAAAATTTGAAAAATCAATAGAATATCATAAAATGCTCATGTATGTACTTTGCAGATTGTATAACATTTCTCAAATTCTGTAAAACTTTGAAGACCATGTAATATTTTTAAAATCTTGAAATTAAAAAATGTTGTATCCTACAGATATAATGGATGGTTTCGAAAATTACAATAAAAGTTCTGATTTCATCTTGTAAAAAGCTTCGACCATTTAGTTACACTGGAGTTCGTAAATTATTGTATTTTCGTGTATTTTAGGTATTTTACCCACACAGAATTTTCCAGATTATCCTATCATCCCCACATCTTCGGCCATCCTTGTAACCATCATTAAATTAAAGTTTATTACGCTACAGATATGGAAAAGATTGACAACACTCGCCTTTGGCTGGCGTTCATATTGTCGAAAACACCAATTAATTAAATATATCTACTACTTTTTGATAAATATTTAATAATTACCTTCTTTAGTACTGCAACGGTTGACATCAACTTCATTTATCCTGAGAATGACGTCCCCTGCTTCAATCTGAAAAATAAATTAAACAATCCTCATCTATACCCATGAATTTTTATAACTCAAAATTCAAAAATGCTTTCACAGTTGAAAAATGTACTAATCATCTGGAGCAAAAATTTCAACTATTATAATACTGCGTGTCGAAATATCTAATCAAATATCAATGCAATAAGGTTAATTTTTACAGGATGGGTCGTAGCCAAGGCACGGACAAGTTCACGTGAACCATATTTATAATGAATAAAATAATTCTCAAATTTTCTACAACCCAATGACTATAACATGAAAAATACAAACTGCACTGTTTCAATCTTGTAAAGAACTGCAGTAACTTCAAATTAAATTGCACACTGATTTAAAAACCAAAAAGCCAAAAATGTACAATTGTACACTGTAAAAAATGACATCATATAGTAAATGACGCGGATTTACCTCGTTCAAAGGTGTGTATTTTACGTAATCAAACTTATCAACATCTCTTATAAAAGGAGGGCAACAACGCAAACAAAAGGAAAGAAACTTCATGGCGTTTTACGAGATCAATACATCAATGATCAGCGGGATACAACAACTATTCTCATTTCGACAAAATACGATTACCGTGGATGATCGTGTTATTTTTGACAACGCGAGAGGAGAAGATTGCCAAAAATTATTTTTACCTCACCGATGACATTGACTTTTGCGTATACCAAACAAAAAAAAACATCTTCCGTTAGGAAGAAAGTATGGTCATCTGTTCAGAGAAAACTATCATCAAAACTGAAATTCCAGAAATATGAATCGCCAATTTTTCAATATATGTAGCTATAAGAGAACAAAAATGGATGTAAGTTATCAGGCTGAAGAAAAAATAGAACAGAGTTGAATGTATGCTGGTTTGCGAGCATGTACTAATGTGGAGAAATTAACGTAATTTTACTGGAGTGACTTGAGTATGTACCATAGACTTATGAATAAAAAATTGGTATGTGGGCTGAAAATGAAATTCATTATAAATCAAATTACAAAAATGAATTGAATAAGTTTTTATTTCTTCAAAAGTAATGTAGCACTGTCATTTTGAATTTTTTAATCTACTTTTTCAAAATCTTAAGCAGAAAGTTTGAATTTCGCACTCTAGCTAGAAAATGTAAAATACTGAACGAAATAATAAAGAACTATACAAAAACCATATTATTTGACGTTCTGATTATTTCTCAATACGTTTGACAGAGTTTCAGAAAATTAAACGATTTGAAAAGTTATTTTTTTCAAATCAGCATAAATTTTACTAATTTGGATCTGTCAAGTCATAGCCTTGAAAAAAACTAATGATTGTTTAAGTCAAGATTATTTCTAATTTTTAAACATTGATTAACAATTTTCATATGTATGTTCAATATTTGGGTTCAAAAATAACCACCCGACAAAATTCATAGCATCAAGACTAAAAAAAATTTCCAAATAATTGACAGGTGTATTACTGTTTAAAATTTTCTACACGAATATAATTTTAAACAAACAATTATCCTTGCCATATGATAGGATTTTCGAATTTGTTGATTTAAATGAAAAAAAAAAAAAAATTCAAACAATGACTTAAAATTGTAAAAAAAATATTTTAATAATTGTCCACTTATGTGATTTGATATAACATTTTAAATACTAATTTTTAGAAAAAAATGTATATAGCCGAGTGAATGAAACATTCAAGTTTCACTTTATAAACGCTTTGATAAGGTGCATAGGCACACCATGTATAGTATGCTCGTACGAGAAACTTGAGTTTGATATAAATAGAATGTGTATCTAAACCTGCTGTATTTTTCTGGTGCTTTTTAATTGAATATGTTGCTTACTTGACTATATTTGAGTTAATTTCTTTCCTGAATTTAATAAATTTACTGAATGTGTTCCTCATTTTGTTGGGTCATTTCATTTCAAACCGTTCAGGTGATTCAGGTTGAGTTTTTTTTGCGTGAAAATTTTATTATAACATCACAATCGAAATTGATGGAACAAGTATTTTTCATTTAGCTTGAATTTCAGTTGTTTCGCCATATGATAATTCTTCTTTTTCAGCAAGAACTCACAATCAGCCGAAAATTGTTCGATTGTTAAAAAGAGTGAAATATATTTTACCATTGAAAAAAAATGAAAATGCACTGAAGAATCAGTGGGATTCCACTAATTCACAAGTGAAATTAATAATTTCAGTGATTGCGAGCTTAGAGTTAATATTCACTGATGTAAACAGTGAAGTTCCACTTTTTCATATGTAGAAAGTATAGGAAAAAATTGTAAATTTTAATTTTTGAAAAGAATTTGCTTGTGATCCTGATCTCTATATAAAAATCAAAAAATTATTGACCTAAAACTTTCGAAATCACATGAGTTTTTTCCGTTCATTTTTTGTTATAAATTTGTTTATTCAACAACATTCAGCATTGATCTCCATTACCCGAAATCCGTTTTCTGAAAACTACGATTTTCACTTAGAAAAAAAAGTGCAAAAAAAAGCTAACGGAGAAAACTGACAGCGATGCAACCTAGATAGACAAAACCAGTAAGTTTAACATTCCGTCACATTGAGAGAAACTGGATTTATCGGAAGTTAAACGTGCTGTGTCGTGAATACGAAACCTTACATGTACAACGTTTTTCCCCACATTGGTATTAGGCATATGATAAAGAATCATTGATGAAACATCGAGAGTATGCAGCATTCAGCAGTATCTTATCGTAAATATTACCAGAAAAGTGCTATTCGTACTGAACCGAAGATAGATGTGATAAAATTAAAAAAAAATGGATATTCATACCTCTGGGGTTTTCATATACAAAATTTTATTCCTTCAACAATATCAGGAAAAATATAGCCCTTGTGTGAATGGGCTTTTATAATCAATCAAACTCGGTTTCAGCTGGTTTTGCAAACTCCACATTTGTATAATGAAATCTTTCTACACTCAATAAGACATACATACAATTTTATAAAATCTTTTTTTATAATTACTGGATGGTTATTAATATATATTATTCCGAAATTTTTATTTTGAAAAACTCTGAGCTGCCTTATGTTTGTTATCCACAACTTTAATATAATTTGGTGTCACATATGGACCGATTATTTGAAACGTGAATATCTTACGACAATGTAATTGCACTCCATCTAAAAGAATTCGCTGCCATTCGAGTGTTCGATGAGACAGTAAAAGCAGTAAAGAAGAAGTAGCCCCAAAGACAAACAGGAAAAAACGTAGGAAAATTGGAGCAAAACAAACTCATACACCAAAGCCAAACGAAGTCTTCGGGAAGTTTCCCAAGCAAATATGTACTTGCTCGGCTCGCCGTGAGCAAACGACAATGCGTGGGTTGACAGGGAGAAACGTGTATATGCGCTAATAGGAAGAACGTTTTAATATAATAATCGTTGGAACCTGAGTGAATATCACTCAACAAAGACAAACCTAATCTGAAATAAACACAAGCTTGTGAATTGAAGCAATTATAGAAGCCAAACAAACTTGGATGATAATGATCGTTGCGGATGCAGGAATGGAATATATTCTGTGCTTTACATGGAATACAGAGAATTTAGAACAATAAATAAGGCAATGGTAGGTAGGATAATTCAACATTCATGCACTGTTCAAAATTTTTGTCTTAAATTTAATATAACGCGTATAACGCTAATTTCACATAACCTATATTAATAATGCATTAAAAATATACAAAATATATACACGCTTACATTACTTGAATATACGGGTGTCTTAAATTTTATACGTCATGTGTGTTTGGATTTATACATGACATTAATATATACTTCTATTATATTCTAGATGAATTTAAGTCAGATTTTTATTAATGCACTGATGAACTAAAAGCATACAAAAATTTTTGAATTAAATTTAATACAAGTAATGTGTAATTTGCGTTACATCCCAACAAACCATGTCAACACCAAATTTTTTTCTGTTAAAATTCTAATACAAAAAATTTTGGTTTTGAGAAAAGATTTACAGGAAACATTCTTATATTAAATTTTCTTTTTATTTATTTCAGTTATTTGTATTTTTAAATTTCAGTTGAACAAAACACTCTCGAAGATAAATTATTTCTTCACATTGTTTGCATGTAATATTCCATCTATCAGGCCCTTCACCTTAATATCATTATGGTTTCCACTCATATTTGAAGGATTTCCACAAAAAATCGCATTTGAGAAAAAATTTGGTGTAGCCACCTAGCGAGCACGAGCGTAGCAACCAACTTGTGTGAAAAATGTATTTTACTCAAGTAAGTGTCTCGAATTTATACACATTTAAAGTAAGTGTATCTTACTTATGTTTCAAATATCAAGTTAATGAAATTTCAGGTACATTTCAATACAGAATCTATGGAAAGTATATTAAACTCAAGTAGGTGTCCCTAAATAATACACTTCTAAAACATGTGTATCTAATATACATTTCATACAGCAGGCTTACGAAATTTAAAGTACATTTTAATACATTTTGAATAAAAAGTGTACTAAATTTAAGAAAATTTTTAACAGTGTGATATATGTATACCTTTCTTACAAATATAATTTTATAAATGAAAAGAAAAATTTTTTTAACCTAGTGGTATTATACTAATTCCTAACTAATATGTTATTACCAGAGTCCATATATTGATATATTCAATAATATTTTATTATATTTGAACTAATTTTACTACATTTTGCATGTGCCTGAAGTTCTAAGAGTTTAAAATTAAACGAAAAAATTTTATCAGTTAATATAGAAGAAAAAAATTTTCTAGCTGCTTTTGAACACTTTCTGATGATAATAACAAGCATGATGCTCCCCAAAAAAATATTTGTCCCACTTCCTATCCTGATAAAAAATCGAAAAATTTACATATTTTTCGTTTTCGTTTATTTTAAACGTTCGGAACTTTAGGTACATTATACACCTCGAGAATCGTATATTCAAATACCTTCAGTGAACCATAAAATTTTTAACTGATTTTCGTAGATCCTGGTCAGCTGAACATTCAGATTACAATTTGAGGAAAATAAAGTTGTTCTGAAATGGTATATTTAGATGCCAACTTTTTAATTTGTTCTACAGATTATGATTTTTTTTTCTGATTTTTAAAGGAGAAAAGGGAAGTTCTAGAAATTCAAACAAATATGCAATTACTCTTGAAATAGGTAAAATTCTTCTACATATGCATATAACGAATACTTAATTTTATGGAAACAAAATTCTTTCAGATAACAAATTTTGATATATGATGAAGACAAATTTTGAAATTGTCGAGTAATCGGTATTTTTATGAAATGTTATGGTATTGTCTACCTTAATATAATTACATTACATTGATCATAATATCTATTTGTACCTTATTAATTGGTACTGACATGGTACCATCTTGCTATATTTTTAGAAAGGATCAAAAATATTTATCGACTTTGGGCTATGAAAGTCACTCTTATTATATTTTTTAACAGTTTTATTAAAGTTGATTTCACTTGATGACCCCTACTCATTTAAAATTCAACCAAAAATCAAAACATCATAATAACTAACAAAATCTCTGTACAATGTTTGTACAGAGATCTGAAATCTGTACAACGCATTTCAAAAGTATGACGTTTTGTTCAACGTCAACAAAAATTGAACAAGTCTAATCTTTTGCCCTCTCAAACCATTTTATTATATCTGAAATAAACAGTTTCCACAAACAGAACCACAATAATGTTTTTATTGTTTTTTACCCTTAGTTTTTCAATGTCTTGTTATTGATGTTCAATTTATTATATTCAATCATTTACATGTTCAATTTATGAGTCCATTGTTATTTCTCAGTGTCGACACTGTTTATTATGCTCGTTCAGTTTTAAGTTTTGTGAATTTCTGACTACTTCTCCAGTTTCTGCTGTTTTATATTTTGAGCATTGTTGTTGGAGGACAGGATATATATTCTGGATTTAAATGGACTGGTTTTTAAGTTATATAACAGGGACTTTATTCCTGATGAGGACCTCAGACGAAGGTCGAAAGCTAGAGAAATGTAATGAATGAATAAAAGGAGGATTTAAAGAAAGAGGAATTCATTTATTCAGAAATTTGACTCTGAGAGACTGGCTTTACTGATATATTGATTTGAAAAGCGGAGCATTACTACATTTAAAGTTACAAAACGTTAAATAGTGTAACGTAACACGTTACACTTTTTTAAGTAACTTTCTAAGCCGTGAATTCAAGAGTTAGACTGTATAGAAATGTGTAATTCAACTGTCAACATTTTCTACTTGACATTGTTGAATCTTATTGATTCCACAGTCTAAATTGTACATTTTTATACAAATTTGAATGACATTTCATTGTAACTATCATAAGACAAATAAAATTTCAACTTACAAAATAAAACTTTATTCATTTATTTATGTCAGGTTTCATGTATGACATATATTTTTCAAATTCCGAGATGGGTTTCAACTTTCTCTACATTCACCATTGACTGTCACAAATCTTGACGTTGTAAATTGTAAACTTACTTCCCCAGTTTTTGCTGTTTTATAATTTGGGCATTGTTGTCGGAAGACAGAATATATATTCTGGATTCAAATCGAAGGGTTTTTAAATTATATAACGGGGACTTTACTCCTGATGAGGACCTTAGACGAAGTTTGAAAACTAGAGAAATGTAATGAATGAATGAAAGTAGACTTTGAATAAAGAGGAATTCGTTTATTTAGAAATTTGTTAAAAGACTGGATTTACTGATATATTGATTTGAAAAATGGAGGGTTACAGGATTTGAAGTTACATAGTGTAACGTAACACGTTAATGAATAATCCAACTGTCAAAATTTCCTATTTGACATTGTTGAATCTTTTAGATTCCAGAGTCAAAATTGCATATTTTTATGAAAATTTCAATGACATTTCGGTGTGACTATCAATAAACAAATAAAATTTATATTTAAAAAATAAAACTTAGATTTAATGTCAAGTTTCATGTTTGACATGTATTTTTCGAATTCCAAGATAGATTTCAAATTTCTCTGTGTTCACCATTGACTATCACAAATCTTCCTGTTGTAAATTCTGTGGCTTCGTGCCATAATCGAGAAAGTCACTTATGCCATAAATCTCAGTTTACATGATATTCTGATAAATTTTTGAACGTAATGGCATGTGTGACTTTCTCAGTTATGGCTGGAAGCCACAGAATTGTCAACTTACTTCCCCAGTTTTTGCTGTTTGATAATTTGGTCATTGTTGTCAGAAGACAGAATATATATTCTGGATTTAAATCGAAGGGTTTTTAAATTATATAATGGGGACTTTACTCCTGATGAGGACCTCAGATAAAGCTGGAAAACTAGAGAAATGTAATGAATGAATAAAAGGAGGCTTTAAATAAAGAAGAATCCGTTTATTTGGCTGTGAAAGGCTGGGTTTACTCATATATTCATTTAAAAAGCGGAGCGTTACATTCAAAGTTACAAAACGTTACATAATGTAACGTAACACGTAACACTTTTTTAAGTAACTTTCTAAGCCCTGAATTTATTATTGTATTGTATTATAGTGTTGTATAAAAATTTCAAAGACTTTCTGTGTGACTATCATAAGACAAATAAAATTCCACCTTACAAAATAAAAAACTTTATTTATTCATATGTCAAGTTTCATGTTTGACATATATTTTTCGAATTCCGAGATGGATTTCAACTTTCTCTACGTTCACCATTGACAGTCACAAATCTTCCTGTTGTAAATTGTAAACTTACAGTTGTGTAACCAAAACAAAAAAAAACACCCGGTTTCAGGGCTGATGGACAGTTGTTGGAAAACGCCGAAATCGATGAATACGTAAAAAATGTACATATACGAAACCGGTGCAGCTGGGTGCAGCAGCGAGGAGACTCACCTTACCGCTGTTGGCGGCGGGCGAGTTCTCGATGATGTCGTAGATGACGTGGGGCAAGCCCGCGGTACCTAGCAACGAGAACCCGAAACCCGTCGAGTCGCTACGGTTCAGGGTAACCAGCAACTCCTCGGCCATTTTTCTCCTCCTCAGCAGCAGCGATGAAACCCGCACATTGATCTCGCTATCATTTGGCGCAAACACAAGCTGCACCCGCGCACTTTCCTATAACTAATGCGAGTACGCGACGCCGTCCCGGAAACGCCGCTAATGCCACTTTTCCAGCGACAGCTAATCCCTTTACGAAACACGCAACTGAGCGTAATTATTAAAATTAGGACATTGGTTTCACCCTCGGGAATTTTTCGGCGGCGTTATTGTCGAGCTCGCGCACCAGCGTATACGGTGGTTTCTTCGAATTTCGAAGGTTGTTACAGTCAATGGAAATGGGGAAAATACGTCGTGTTGGAATGGAATTCATGGCACAAACAGTGCATGAGGTGGTGTCAACCAGGAGGAAGGGAGGTGTCCAAAACTGTCCATAACTCCAAAGGGTGATTGTTTGTCCTGAACAGTCCTGAAAATGCCTGAAAAACTGGCAAATATTGACAAAAAAACATTCAGGTGCTTTGCAAAATATCGAGAGTCGAGCTATCGACTTATATCGAAAGGTCGATACTCGATGCTTAATGCAAAAAATTGCAATATGTGTATATTGGCGGATGTTTTTGGAATAGAGTATGTTTGTAGCTGAAACAATTCGAAATTCGAATTTCGAATCCCATAAACCGAACCTGCTGGTTCATTTTATGGTTGTTGACGATGGATGATAGCGGTTATGATTATTGTCCCTGGCAAAGGCCCGGGGACGGAGTTCTGTGCTTTTTACATTTTTCCCAGAAATTGCTTTCTGGAGTGTTATGTTCTTAAAAAATCAATTTCGACTTAGCAATTTATAAATAATTTAATTTTTTATGCCAAAATGACTTACACAAATTTATCCGGAATCTTCCTTACCGACTTTTTTGCTTGACAGTTATCATTGGTTATCATGCGATCACGGATTTAATTTTTCGACATTTTTAATTAATGCATTTAAAAATACAATTACCGACTATATAATAACGGAAAAATTGGCTTTATTTATTACATGTAATCAAAAATAAGACATTTCAGCTTGAAATTTAGGAGAATTTATCAAAGGACGGAAAAGGCACGGAGTTAAGAACGCAATGAGCACGGAGTTTCGTGCTTTTTGCGTGCCTTTTGCGTCCCCGAGCCTTTGCTAGGGCGTAAACACAAAAACTATAAGTTAATCGCGCCTAATCGAAAAAATCGGCTATAGCCGATAATTTTGAAAATAAAAATTCGTTGCCTAACTCTTACATAATTCTTGCCTTGTACCAGCGTTTTGAGGGTAGGAAATCTTGCACCAGGACCCCCGAGACCCTCGCTACGACGCTGGTTTAAAGTTGTTTAAAGTTTACTGAAATTTACAAGTGTTTTGGTATTTATTTACCAATGTTGCTGCATAATGTACATGCAGCACGTTTCTCATTAATAATTTGATTTTTTATTGCACTTAATTGTCATTGTTCTTCATCTACTTCACGTCAAATTAAGCAATGCCAGTTATCCGAAAATGATGTTTGAAATTATATTTAGAAAAACTAAATAGTAGAAATTCGTTTAATGAATTGCAACTTGGTATTAAATGTCTAATTTGAAGTCTGGAAAAGTTTTAGAAAAATTCGGTAAATCTGCAGTTTAGCGACTTCTGTGAAAAAAACCTTTTTTTTAAAGAAAATTGGGGTGTATTTCTGAAAAAAAAACTTAACCCAAGTAATTTTTTTTTTTCTTTCGCTTAGGTTTCTTTTTTAGAAATACACCCCATTTTTCTTCGAAAAAAAAAGTCTATTTTTTATAGAAGTCGCTAAACTGCAGATTTACCGAAAATTCCCTTATTCCTTCCTAAATTATGCACGAAAATACGATTCGCTTCATAAGAACACGTGTTAATCGACGCATATTTTTGAATTTTTTTTCTCAAAAACTAAGTAGAAAAATTCCTTGTAACTTAGGGTACCCATTTTGTCGGGTTTAATGGACAAATTGCAATTTTTTCAGAAACATTTCCTTATTTTTGTTTACACGCTCATAATACCTTCACTTATACTCTCGGACTGCCTTGAAGTGTCTGAATTTCCATATTTTTCAACATTGCACATAACTAATGTGCCATCATTTACCAATGATTTGACGAAAAATCTTCATTCATTCTGCCCAAGATTGTGCTTATTATATTTGTCAAGTAAAAAACTCTTTCTTTGTAGTTAATAGTCAGATTATGCTGAGTAAAATGCATATACCCGTCATTTCCGCACAAGTTATTAGAGTAAAAATCCCAAAAAGGAAACATTAAGCCTCACAAAAAAAAATACAATAACAAAAATAAATGAGGTAGTAAAACTTTTTTGAAGTAAATAAACAATCCAAAAGTTACTACATTAAAAACCATGTATATTCAATTTATAATACAGTTTGTATAAACAATAATGAAAATGTTTTTTTACTAATGAGGGACATGATTTTCCTCTTGTACAGAACCAAACATCCCATTTTTGGACTAATATAAAACATGATTAAAAAATGCATATCTCCATATATTATCTGTCGTCCTAATTTTCCGTTTATTTCTTCTTTCTCTCCACGATCAAAGGCCCGACATTGTCTCCTAGATCAGTATTATGTTTTCCGTGAGAGCCATCGCAATAAGGCCACTGTGGGATAAATTTGTAAAGTAAGAAAGATATCAATTAAAACGGAAATCAAACATGACCAGGCACAAGCGATATTTATATTCCTAACCAGATTCCAAGACATCAGTTCTCTTGCAATTATTTTCAAAACTGAGTTCGAAAATAAATTAAAGCTCAACATCAACCAATGAGAATAAACACGACTTCAACTTGACCACTGATAATACTTGTCTCAATTTTGAAATTAAGAATGGTGAATCGTTTTGTACATGGTGAGAAGTTAGCAGAGAATCTACCAATTGTTTGAAAATTTATGTATGCAAGATGCAATAGTTACATTTTTTGTTCTCCAACAACGGCAAAATACAGCCTTCTCAGATATATCTTCGATGTCCACGCAATCCACGACTTTATTTGAGTCTTTTTTTATCTGTGGGTTCACCCAGCCACATGTCTAAAAAGTAAAGTAATTGATATTATTAGCATAAAACAAAATACTTTAGTCCTACATATTTTATAATTTGTCATGAATAGTAATTTTCAACAGAAAAGGTGCCAGCATAACACAAAGATATCATATCTTTGGTGAGTTATCTTTTTTTTTCCAAAAAAACCTACAGAGAATGATTATTGTGAAATGCTTAGAACGATATATTGCTTATCTACTATAATAGAGCTAATTTTGCATAATGAAGAACGTTTCTCATATTGAATTTCTCTATTTTCTTCCTCTTCCAAGCGTTCGACTCCTTGTTTTTAAGTCATCAGGGCAATTATCTTTATGAAACCATAGTGATGATAAAAAGATAATTACCCTGATGAGCGCTCAAAAAAAAGTGGTCTAAAGCTTGAAAGAGGAGGAAAATAAAGGAATTTAATAGGAGAGGCGTTTTTCAATTATAAAAATTGGCTTCAAATTGATCGTATGAATCGAAGTATTTGTGAAAAAAAAATGAAAGGAGCAGAAGGACATTTCAATTATTTTATCAGCCTAAATTGGGCACTGGACTCACCGCTGGTCTTCCAAGAGGACAAAATGCCCTGTACGACATGTAACTGATCCCTGCAACCAGTGCTGTTGGTGGAATCAACGATAACCAGTCACGAACTGCAAAAATTTGCCTTTCTATCATATCATTACATTTATTATTGCTATTATTTTAAATTGAATTCAGTATGATTGAATTGAAAATTAAATATGATCAAATTACAAACATAATTATGTTAGATATTTTATTACTTCTGACCTTTATTTTTTATTTTATAATAAAATTGATTTGAAAAATCAGCAATGAAAATTTATGAGAGATAAAATTCGAAATGATTGATTTTCAAATAATAAGTATATATTTTTCAGTTTGTAAATAAAAACTGACCTACTGTATAATTTTTATAACGATTACAATATAGGTTTTATTAATCCATCATTTAATGCAGTAGTGCCTGATATTTACAGTCTTCAAAAAATTGTTTTTTATTGAGACTAAAATAACCCTTATTGATGAAAATATGAATTATACAGGGTGTCTCAAAGTCACATATACACAAAAAAAATTGGATTCCTTATTTACTTTCAAGTTGAAAAGTCCTTTGCCACTTTTTATAAAACTCAAAATTAAAGTTATTTAAGCCTAGAATTTATACAATAATTGCGCTCTTTTGACAAGTTGGGTTGAATTCACAAACCAAACTCTACTCATAATTTTCTTCATGTTTTTCTCAGTCAAAAAGTCCTTTGAAACTTTCCACAAAATTAAAAATCAAAAAAGATATTCGAGTCTAAAATCTATGAAAAACTTGTCAGCAATATTTTTTTTATTTTGAGTTTTATGAAAAATGGCTAAGAACTTTTCGATTCAGAAAAATAAAAAGGCAATTTTATGTAGACTTGGTTTGTGAATTCGACTCCCACTTGAGTAGAGAGCGCAATTATTGTTCAAATTTCAGGCTTAAATAACTTTTTAAATTTTGAGTTTCATAAAAAGTGGTAAAGGACTTTTCGACTTGCAATTGAATAAGAAATGCAAGGTTTTTTTTTGTATTTGTGACTTTGGACACCCTCTATATTTCATGTTTATATAAATCACTTAATTTCATTAATTTTTTGACACTTATTACTGGAAAAGTTAGTTACTTCTGATTTATCACTGGTTTCAATTTAAAAAATGTTCGAAGTCAAAATCACCATTATTACGAATTTTTTAAAAACCAGAAATTGATGTATACCCATCCCCTGAAACAATTCAGTGCCTCGGGATTTTTGAAAACGAGCGAGGGAAGATTTTTTTAGACTCATGCTTTTCATACGGTATTGAACAGTCTTCATAAAATCGCCGTGACACATTTCAAAATGGTCGAGCAATAGGATAACTTTTTGATATGCTAATTTTTCTCTTCGCGGTTAATTAAGGTTTCGGGGGACCGGTGTATTGCATTTTTTTTTAAATCATATATTAAAAATTTCAAAAGGTGTGAGTTAGATCAAAAAATTTCATTAATTTGTTAGATATTTCAGAGCAATAAAATACAACAGCATTTTTCGTAGATATTGATTATAAATTCTTCATACTATTTTGAAATTGTTGAAAAATTTCATCTATTACTTTAAGATCATTTTATTATTATATTCTATACATTCTAATTTTTTGAATCCAGTTAAAATCAGCAGAAGTATTAAACCTTGTTAAAATTGTTCTATAGTTGTAGGTAATAAATAGATTGTATAATCAATTTTAAACATTGTATTTTATAATTAAAACATTAAAATAAATTATTTACTATGAATATATCAAACAATCAATTTGTGACATCGGCAATATGATAAAATATGATTTGCTAATTGACAGTTTAGAATCTAATTCAAAATACACTTGCCAAATTACTGTGTACAACAGATTTATTGAACGTTATCTAAGCTGAAAAATTAGAAATTTATAACTGTGTATATTTTCTTACTTCCGAGTCGAAACCAGCCACCGACAGAATCAGGTATAGGCAAGCCAGACAAATAGTTAGGAACGGACACTTTGACGAGGTGCGACAGAGATTCCATTTTATTCAACAACTTTAAATATTGTAACAATTACGAGCGATTAGGAAAATGAACTATTTGCACAAAATGAATCAAAATTGTCGTCAGGTGTTGTAAAATTCAGTCAATTTACACTGAATTGCACTAAATTCCACTGACAATACTGCGAACTGCAAGTATTTTTCAGTATTTTTGCAAATTCATGCAAATTGCATTTTTTGCAACAAATCGATATATATCGTAACAACATACGTCACTCGATAGTTACCAAGGTGTACCAACAAAATGAATTAAAAATATATATATATTGATGTTTATTATGGAAGCAATCAGTTGTTAACTGTCACTTCGTTTCGTAAATATTGATATTGATAAAATGCTAAATGCATTGGCATTAAAAATTGACATCCAAAAATTGACCCAATGGACGTAGAGAAAACGATGCAAATATTCATCAAAATAGCGCATTAATCGGTGAGCCCATTTTTAACACTTTTTTTTTGGTTTCTAGCGTCCTCTCTTTGTTCTTAAAAATGTTGAATTTGATGATAAACTATTCCAGTCTCTTCGAAGTCTGAAATGCATAAAAAAATATGTTTTTTTTTGTGAAATTGCGAGACTTGACAACATTATATAAAAATTAATTATGTTTAATTTTATTATCTGGATGAACTTCAAATAACATTTTTAGATGTTTAATAATTGTTGTTTCCAACATCATTTATTGTATACTTGTCAACAAAAGAATTTTATTTTTGATGCTTATGAGGATACTTGTAATTGTAAAAAAATTAGAAAGTCATATTTTTTTTTCAAAGTATTATCAAGAAATCAATAATATAAATCATTATTATTATCATTATTATTATTTATTGATGGTTGCAATATAAACAGGGATTGAAAGTACCACATTACTCCAAAATGTACAATTTTAACTGTAATGATAATGTAACACGTTACATTAATTGACAAGTAATGATAACAAGATCAAGTTACTTGTGTTCAGTAACGAGTAAGGAAAATCACATTTTTTATTTCACAATACTTTCATCAGACTCCTCGAGTTTTTAGAATTATTCATACCTCTTTAGAAATGTTTCAAAACTGAGAAATGAGTGATTTTTAACTTATTTTCTAATGAAAATTTCATGTTCATAATTTTAAGCAAGACAGTATGAAATATTTGTAATTTGTATACAAATATCAACGAATAATATGCTTTTTCATGTTTTATTAGAAACTTTCACAACTCGAGGCATTAAATTTTAGAAATCCATGTGAAATATATGGAAATATTCAATATGTATATGTTTTATAATATCAGGATCTTTAAGATCATGCTAAAAATCCTTACATAATTCAATGAATACAAGAAAAATAGGAAATACACTAATCATACTAGATTTCAATTAGTTTCTAATAGCTGATATTAGATTCTTCAGAAATTTTTGTAATTAGAAGAATCAAGAAACTTCAATTTTTTGAACATTGAATTCTAAAAATATATGTACATATTAGAGAAAAACATAAAAAAACTAGAAAATTTTTCAAATCGGGAAATTCTGTAAAAATTTGAAAAATATTGAGGACACTCTGAATGTACTGTATAACGAAACTGTTTTCTACTAAATTGGTTGAAATACTCCAAAAATTTTAAAATTAAAATTCAAGGAAAATCTCATTCTGGAAATTCAAAGAGATATCTTCAAGAAAGCTGAAAAATTCTACAAAATTCTATAAATACTAGGAAATACGAATATGCTTTTTTACCTTTTACTAGAAACTTTTACGAATTGGAGCATTAAATTTTAGGAATCCCCATGAAAATACATAAAAATATGCACTTAAAAGCTATATGTCTATTTTAGAGTCCATAGCAGGACATTTCAAACCTATAGCTTACGTAATTCAATGAATACAAAAAAAAACTAAAAATACTAGATTTGAACTAGTTTCCAAGAATTCAAAAAAAAACTACTATTTTGTTGGGCATTAAATGCTAAGAATATACCTATGTATTCATAAAAATATCTAGAACATTTTTCGAATCGTAAAAGTCTGTAGAAAATTCAAAAACTATTTAGGTGCTCTAAATCTATAAAGATGCTGTTTTCTGCAAAATCGATCGAAATACTTCAAATATTTCAAACTTTCAATTCTAGTAAATCTCATTATAGAAATCCCAAGAGACATCTTTAAGAAAACCAAGAAATTCTACATCATTCTATAAATACTAGAAAATACAAAAAAAAATACATATAGAAAATTTCGAGTGAATATATGGAACATTAAAAATCTATACAAGTTTAATAACAAGAGCATCGAATGCCAGAAATATATAAAAATACTGAACGACTCTTCGAATTGTAGAAAAAATGAAGAAATACGAAAAAACTAAAAGAAATAAATATGTATTGAGAAACACTTTTCTGTAAAATCCTTTGAAACATGAAAAATTTAATGAACTTCAGATTTCAGAGCTCCAAATTCTCGAAAACTATATAACAATTTGTATAAAAATACTAGAAAATCCTGCGACATTTTCAAACTCAACAAAACTAAATAAATGAATAATATAGTTTGAATTTAAAATTACTATAAAAACAATAATAATTCATGGATCAATAAATTTTTTTACTAGAGTAAAATAATCATTTTTTTTTTTTCAGAATATTATACTACCAAAGGCAAATAAATATTAATGGGTATGGGGATGACTAACGATGTAAATAGATGGAGTTGAACATGTCGAGCGAATATGCATTGTACCAGGAGATTGCAATTCTGTGTCAGAATACAAAAATATTATTTTGATATTACGTGAATAAGTTCACAAATTAATCAGCATGGCAACAAATGTCCTGTCAACTTTTGTTGGTGGGTACAATGTAAATTTTACCAAATTCTTTTAATTTTTTCCAAGTCGAAGTTTGAAATTATTTTATTTAATGTAAACCGATTTCATATTCATACTCTGAATATTATATCTATTTAAGTTTCCGTTAAAAAAAAAAATCGAAATTCATCTCCCATTAATTTAAAATATAATATCAGTAGAGTTTGCTATTTTTGATTTTGAAAAAGTGTCAGATGTTTTAAAAAGGATTTTCTGTGCTGTGTTATTAAAGTCAAAATAGTCATTGTTTTTTTACCTGTAATTATTTTTTCAAGTTAGTTTTTGAGAAACTGATCTAAGGAACAAACTTGATACTGATACCCATTTAACAGATCAAAAATATATTTAATTTTCAGTAAGCAATAATTTTTGAGAAGTAAAAACAATGATAAATCATACTTTACTAATAACGCATTCTGAAGATTACCTAAGCACCATGTCAAATATAATTTTTTAGGGTTCTATAAATTCAAAAATGTACCAAAGAAACAAACTGAATATCGGTAAAAAAATGAATCACAAATATCAAATAAATCACTTATTCTCGTTAATATTATAATTCCATTATTTCTTTAAACTTCAGCCTTTTTCATTTATTTACCATAAAGCATATTATATTTTTCAACTTTTTTAAATGAACCGACAAAAATTGCTGCAATCTTGCAGACATGTGGTACCAGATGTTCCTCTGGATAATATTCTCTTCGATTTTTGTCCACGCTGTGGCCTCAACAATTTGCTTTGCAACTCTAAGAAAACACAAATACGGAAAGTACGTTATCAACAACTTTTTTTTACTAACCTTGCAATTCAAAATAGTAGACTGTTTCATACAGACAGAAAGTGACTTTCCTTAGAAATTTTCATGCGAAGTTTCAGGAATACATCATTTTTCGACCTTTTGGAACATTGCATTTTATCTTCAACTACCAATCAACATATTTTTAATGATATCGAATTCAAAACAGGTTCTTCCCTATTCTAATAATCATCATGGGATTTTTGCTGCCTTTAACGTCTGGGGTACTGAGTTCAGCAATAGTGGCATTTGTTTATCGAACATTGAATTATTCTATGCCGTCCCTGTATGCTTTCGTCTGGGGCATCGGACATACCGTCGCTGCTGCCTGTGTAGGATTCAATAGAATTCTGGCTACGTTATAAATCAAATTATTATTGAGAACAAGAATTTTTCCAGCTCTTTGTACTTTAGACAGTAATTTTTTATTTATTTGTTGGTCCAAATCCTGATTTTTCATGCCAATCTTTGTCGGCCTTTTTCGTGACATCATTGTTTTTTGGATGTACCGAATCTGTCAAATAAAGTTTAAACAACATTTATGCTGTTGTGTAATTGCAGAAAACTCTCTGTGAAAAAGTTATATATTCATTATAATATCTAACAGCTTTTTGAAATATTTTAAAATATAAGATACATTTATTTATGAAAATTTCCATTTTCCATCAGTACACATCACTTGCAGCTTCTTACACTGAAAAGTCGAGATGTTAGTGACAACGATATTCTTTGACAATACACTGCATTACTACAATAAGTGTATGTTTTGTTTCTCGAAGTATATATAATTGAGCAGTAGCGAAATGTTTCCATTTCTGTAACGATCATCAAGATTTTCCATAGAAGGTTATGTATACTTAGAGTCACAATACAGTAGAGGAGTGACAATTCAATAAAGTTCACATAACCCAGCTGAAAAATCCAATTGGCAAAACCAATTGGCAAACTTAATGTTCTGTTCGATTGGCAATCATAATCGTCGGGCCAATTGGCAATTCCAAATGGTCGGACCAAATGGCAAAATGCCAATTGGTATTGCCTTAAATGTGAATTTAGATTATTACAGATTGATTATGCGATTGTATGCAATTATTTAATTTTTCCACTTTCGGTGGAATTGAGGAAATTCTGTCCAAATTCATGAAAAAATTATGAAACGATATCGCATTCCGGCCGATACGAGTAATTATGCATCATACTTAATGTATTAGATCCACGAGATGAAACTCAATTTTTTTTCTCATTTTACAAGTTTAGCATTGATACATTAAGTATAATGGCATGATGACTCGTATTTGCGGGAACGCGATGTCGTTCCACAATTTTTTTTATGAATTTGGGTAGAATTTTCCTAATTCCACCGAGAGTGAAAAAATTAAATAATTGCATAATCAATCTATTATAATAATAATTCACATTTATGGCAAAACGAATTGGCAAATTGGCATGTCGCTAATTGGTGTCAGACCATTTGGAATTGCCAATTGAGCCCGACGATTATGATTGCCAATCGGAAAGAACATTAAGTTTGCCAATTGGTCGGACCATCGTCGGGCCAATTGGCAATTCCAAATGGTCGGACCAATTGGGAAGAGTAAGGGATAGCTCATGTGACAATATAGTCGCAAGAATACGCGTATCGTTGCGGCAGCAATCTGATATTATGGGTAGCAGAATCCAGTGAGATTCTGATGATGAGCTTACAATATCGTTCATAGCAGGATATTTTCGTTATGATGACAATTTACCATTCTCAGTGTAGGCAAGCAAACCAAAATGAGTCGGAATAGGGTTTTTTGAGAATATCAGGGAAGGTGGTCATTCTACTAGTTTTTTACGATACATTCATTTATTCTAAGTGGTTCGATCTACAATTCTACATCAGTGAATATTCACTGATAATATCATAAACCATGCTGAACGTTGGTCACCCTGAACATAAAGTAGTAAATTTACCATAGGGTATTTTACAATCCCCACTTCTATTCTGACGAAAGTTCTTGGTCAGTTTATACCAATCGGAGTGCGCATTACAAAAGTTCAGCTCTTGAATTGCGCATGACAACATTCATCTGACTACTGTTTTCCTCTACCATTCTCAGTATTTACCGCGATCTTTAGTAGTTCTCACGCTGCCCACTTTCAAACAGAATTGAACGTTATATTTCGAAAAGAGGTATAGATCGCAAATCATCTTGTCTAAATCATGAAAAGTCATCGCATCATACGCCATTACATTAAATTACATCATAATTTTCATCCGGACCGTGTACAGGCAGAAGTTAGAGAAGAAGCTTGAAGCGAAAATAGATTCGCAGGACGCGTGAAAGATGCGAGTGATTCATGTTGTAACTGGCTGTTAGTCGTCGCGCTTGCGTGAATAATGCACGTGCTTCCAAACGGGCTGAGGCATGAATCGCGTTAACTATAGATGCGGATATAAACTTGACCTAATTTATGCGCGTAGTTTTTGTGGATCGAAGCCAACGTGGAAAGTAAGCGACATTGAATCAATGTGGAAAGAAATGGGAGTCTTGATGAGAAAAAACGAAGTTGTTTTTTCAAAAATATTTGTACGTTTTGAATCGATGTCTAGTTGTTTATCGTGATATGAACATCCTGCTGAAAATATTTAATTGGACTAAATAAATGGAAAACCATTCAACTAATTGGTGAACCAAGTTGCTTATTGGTTTTACCAATTAGATTTCTATGTGGGAATTGGAAAAAAGTTTTACGAAAAATTCTACAGGATGAATAGCTCACAAATCCAATCAGATTTTCATTTGTAAATTCTGGTAGGTTTGCAATTGACGTTTTTCAGAGAATTTCTGCGAATAATTCACGGCATTCGTAGCTTGCAAATGCAGATGAATTTTCATTTGTAACCTCAAAATACGTTTTCATTCGGCAATCTTTTTTACAATGAGAGATTTCGTTCATTATCGTCTTGGATCTGATGTGAGATATGGTGACATTATCATATCTGACTCGACAGGCCAATCTCTTCACATGGCTTTCGCTTCCTCAGCAAACCTAAGAATTGTTAAATAAATTACGAAAAATTGGTCGAGAATAATGTAATAGTAAAAACTGTTTAAAAATCCTAAAATTAGGATTATATGTCCTTCACGATAACCTAACTATCATTCAATAAAAATATAATTATATATGATTTTTTGAATTTGCTGATGAAACTTATTTTGATAAATTTCAACTAATTCCCATATAATTTCCTCGAAGAATTTTTGCCCTGCTATTTATTTTTTATAACACTTAAAAACCAGATATATGATTCATTTAAATACATTTTTTGTCCCGGCTAACAAATTTTATTACACTCTAAAAACTTTTTTTACATAAATAATATTATAAGATTTTGAGCTGTTGGGGCCAAGAACAACTTTTTCTTTTTTTTTTCTTTTCGTAAAAAAACAGGTCAATAAATAGTATCAATAGTTAAACTAATTTTAATTTTTGAGCATTCAGCTCTTATTAAACCCTCCTCAGGAGAGTATTTTGAAACGTTGAACATTTTCTAGTTTCAGAGATTTCCACGTCAAAATATAAACCAATGGTTGTTTTAATTCTATTTTAGTCAAGTAATCAGAAACTCTCTATCAAATCTTACATCGAGGAATAAAAAAATGAAATATATTCATGGAAATAAGTGTCACTATTATTTGTTAACGTGTTTTTTTACAAAAAAAAATTGTATATTACGTAACTAGGACATAAATTTTAAATTTACGAGTATGAAGTTTACACGTACGATATTTTATGCACTAAGGGGCAGTAAAACGAGTTTGAAGATTTCATATCATCATGGACGTAAAACGAATTTTCTATGCGAGAGATACATCGTAAAAGTCAAGGTCTTATTATAATATTGATTAATACTAAAAGAGCGTCGAATTAGAATCAAAGTTCTTATTCAGGCAAAGAAATTAACATTTCTGCTGACTAAAATGTGTTAGACCAAGTTATTCTCCATCTAACGAAATATACATATTTGCTTGAACCGAAAATTTATTTACATGAACCAAATATTTTGTTCGTAAAATTACGCCCAAACATTTGTTTGAGTCAACTAAATCGGACTCTAAGTGATAACCACAAAAAAATACAATTTATTCCCCGTCTGTAACTCGTTAAATTCCACATTTTCTCTACATCGAAAAAGCTTATTTTATAAATCTTAATGAATTTGTAAAAGAAGCCGAAGTCACGTGAAGAGATTTTCTGGTCGTATCAGATATGAAAGTGACGTCATATCTCACATAAGAACGTGAGGCGTGAGATCTAATGTCAGATCCAAGTCGATAATGAATTAAAACTTAAATTGTAGGAAAGATCTTTACAATACCCTCGAAGGTTGCCTATTGAAAACATATTAAGAAGTCCAAAATGAAAATTCCATTAACTTTTTTTGACTATAATTGAATAGAATGCTCTAAATGAAAATATAATTGCGTTTTGCGAGCTACGTATGCCATGTATCCCAATATTTTTTTGTGTTTTACATCGTGAGATTCTTCGCAAGAATTTGTTTGGAAATTTCCATTAAAGGCTTTATAGAGGAATTAGGACTAGAAGAGAAGGTCTTCATAGTCGTCTTTAAGTTATGCTAATTTCGAAGGAAATGAAGATTTAAAAGAGACACATCTATGATCGATGAATTTAGTTGTATGCATAAACAGGAAAAAAATGCCAAATCTTCATTTTCGTAGTTCGAATGTGCATACTCCATTTTTCATGTTTATTCACATCTTCTCAGAGCAGAATTCTCATTTCTCATGCACGTCAGAAAACGTATCACATAGTTTTTCGAACAAATATTTTGCAGATTAGAACATAAGCCCGAAGAGTATTCTAAGAGACCAAAAACAGCGTGGAAAGAGCAGTAAATTATTAAAAAATGATAACAGTTTGGGTAATTGGCGGGCCTGGTTGTGGCAAAGGAACTCAGTGCAGTCGCATGATTGAAAAATATGGGCTTTTCCATATCAGCAGTGGTGATCTTCTGCGTGAGGAAGTCGCCAGTGGAAGCTCACGAGGCGCGTCACTTCAAGATCTGATGTCCAAAGGATTGTTTGTTCCAACAGTAATGTCTTTCAAAGTTATTAATGCTAGACATAATCAAAGTCGGTACTTAAGAATCATGGCAAATACGTGGTACCAAGAAATTATGTCAGATAAACAGACGAAACTTCATTATTCCTTATTCTTGTTAAAAATCTGAATGGACAAGTTGATCAGATGTTTGTAGTCATTGATGAATCAATATTTCAATCATCACACAGGACGTTGTTCTGGAGCTAATAAAAGAGAGAATGGATAAAGCAAAAGCTGAAGGTCTAACTACAACTGGGTTCCTCATCGACGGATATCCTCGAGAGTTGGACCAAGGCATTCTGTTCGAAAAAAATGCAAGTTTAATTGATTTAAACATTCATGTCTTTTTAACTTTTGAAATGATGCCCAAAGAATTTCGGTATATTCTCGAGATTCGCATGTAGATGAATGATCAATTATTTTAGGTATGTCCTGCAGACGTAATTATCTTCTTCGATGTAGCAAATGAAACATTGATCTCAAGATTACTCGGAAGAGCCGCGGTTTCTCAACGTGCTGATGACAATGAAGAAACTATAAAGAAAAGGATCGAGATATTCAATGAGAAAAATGGGCAGATCGTGGAACATTATAAGGACAAAGTTGTTAAGGTATAGCAAATTTGAGATTAAGTTCTGGTGTTGTCTTTCCTGATTTTTCTGGAAAATTGAAAACGTAACTACACAAAGTGAAAAAAAGACAAAATAAGCAGATTCTGTTTCACTTGCAGATTGATGCTGAAAGCAGCGTTGATGAAGTTTTCTCTAAAGTCGTCGAAGCTCTAGATGCTGTGATCAAAGCATGAACTCAACGAATGCAAGAATCAAAACATGGTACAAAGCGGTTATTTTTGTAGGCTGTAACATGTTTGACCTATGATGGGCCTAGTCGAATTCAGAATACCTCGTCTTGTTACACAATTTATTTTAAATATACTGTTCACGTCACAAAAGTTGTAAAAAAAAATCTGCTCGATTCTACAAAATGAAGCACAAACGAAGACGTTTTCAATAAATGAAAGATCGAATTTACTTTTTAGGTTACGTTTATTTAACCTAAAAAGTTCATTGACATCTACAGAATATGATTTTGTTCAATCTGCGCCTAAGAATCTGTAAATCAAATCAAAAAATATTCGCACAAGTAATTTGTTTTTCTTAGTCAAAAATGGTAATGGCATCATGAGTGAAAGTTGTCGTGGGCAAAAAAATAAGCACTATAATATTTGGTTTATTAAGTATAAGATCTGAAGCTTGAATTTGTTTTTGATGAGTTTTCGACTTTTCGACTCAGAAAAATACGAGGAAAAATCAGACCAATTATCGTCTGTGGTTTTTGATAAACCCTGCATATCAAATTTAATAACTAAAATTTTCATACATTTAGATTGGAAAAATTGAAAAATCGTCAGAATCGACATCTTCACTTTTTCAAATTTGGCGATACATACATAAAATCAGAGTGCAGTTTTTCAGAGTTTTATTCATGAATATGAGCTGTAATTAATTGAGTTACGACTTCAATTCTGAAAAGAAACACCATTATTCTTCTTCAACTGATTTTCGTTGTTTTAAAGGAATGATATACTCGATGCACAAGATAATTATTGCCAAAAGTACACTGAAAGCAAAAAATGTAAAAATTGGCAGGACGTTCCATAAACCGATGGAATGGACTTCGTAGCTGTCTGCATCAGACGAAATAGGCTTATATTTCTGTTTGAGACGACTTAAAATTCCAGCAGATATCATTCTCTGAGTGCTGCAACGAATTATTTATTATCAAGCGATCTCTGAATCTGGATAAGCGATATTTATAAATTCAGAAAAAACTCACTAAAAGTTGACTAATCTCGTGTAAGGACTATTTTTTTTCAACATCATTGCAAAATTTTGGGTCTGTCCGGTTTTGACAGGCAGTACTTCACAGCTCATACTTGAAGCTTCCGTAAAATAAACAACCTCTGATGCAAAAAATGCTACTTCGTCTTCGCAAACCTTGAATTTCCAAAAAATAAGAATAATTTCCCTCATTGACCTTTACACATTTCCCGAATTTTTTTCAAACCTGTTTAAAACCCATGCTATTTGTCGGAATCATTTCATTTTTGATCAAATTTCCAAGTCTCTTCATGATTTTCCCATCGCCACTTTTGAAGTACGCCAATCCAGCGCTGTCGCGAACAAAAATTAATCCAAAAGATCCATCTTTGGAAAAACCTTCCAGGTTGGAAAAAGGAAGAGTAGGTTTCGAGTAGGCTAGAAAACTTAAAAGAAAAGCTGCGTAGGCTGACAAAATAATGAACGAACTCAAGGATGATACTATGAAAATCACTTGCAGAGAAGTGAACGTTGTAGGCTCTGAAATAAGAAATGAAGTTTATAAATTATTATAGTTGAAAAAAGGCACTTGTTTGCGTATGATAGTACTTGTGGAATTTTGTTGGCAAAAAAAACCCCACACGCTGATGTAAGAAAAATGATGAGCATTGAGGAAGTGCTCTATCACAATTGTAGCCAAGGTGAGTGAGATGATGGATGCTATCGTAGCAAGCCATATACTCGTATCAAATGCCTGTCAAAGTCAAGATTTCATTTGATGAACAAATTTGATTTGATCCCTTGGAGCCAAAATTGTGTAATTTTATATTCCTGTGTCTAACTCTTGTAATGAGAGCTCAATTAAGAACAAATATTCTTACATCATTGAATAAATGGTTAGTCTTCATTAGGTGAATGAGTAATAATGAAAATTACCTGAATATAAGCTTGCCAAACGACAGAATGATCAGGCTGTTTGAGATAAAGGTAACTAGGAGAAACTGCAACTGGTTGAGTAAAGTCCACGAAATCTGCTCTATCGTTGGACACCACACGAGCTTCCACACACATTTCAGCCTCTCCAATCATTATTTTTCCAATGACTCCGTAAAAGGATCCATTGTTCTTGTCTAGCCCACCCAAGTATTTTTCTCGAAATATTTGCTCTATTTCTAAATTCATAGCTTCTCTAAGTACTTGGAACATTTCCCCGAAATAACCACCGAATTTTCCATCTTCTTCAAAAACGGATTTTACACCCTGGAGGAAGCATGAACGTCATAGGTTTATGCTTATTTGGAACAGATAAAAATGATAGAGGTTCAACTATTATAACAAATAATAATCTTCTGGATCACTTGATGAAGTGAACTGTTCATCAATTAGTACAAAAAACTAAAAAACCTAACAAAATTTCACAAATGCTGAAAAATAGTATATCCACAAAAAATCTGTAGAATAATCAAATTGATGTAGATGTAATTTTCTTAAACATCTATATAATCAATTAGAATGTGTGGGACTTTGAATTTTAAAGCATTGAATTCTAGAAATCCATAGATAGAAATCAATGAACTAGAAAGTTTTCCAAATTGTACAAATTCTGGGAAAATGTGTAAACTAAAAAATTAATAGAAATTCACGATGATGCTGTTTTTTGAAAAATTCATCTTAATTCTACAAATTTTTTCAACTTTGAATTCTAGACCACCAAATTCGAGAAATCTAGAAAGCGAAATTCATAAAAGAACTAACAAATAGTAGATAATTTTCTACATGCAAATTAACAAGGGAAATAGTGAAAATTCGAAAATATTTCAAATTTATGAAGATGAATTTTGATCTAAAATTCTTTGAATAATCTACCATCTATGTGACTTTGATCATAATACATCTTATTTTGAAAATTTACATTAAAATCTACAAAATAACAGAATATGCTTCGAATTGTATAGATCCAAAAAATACACGAAAAATTTTAAAAGTACAAGAAATCAATGACATACTTACTAAAATCTCTAAAGAAACCACGTTCTTAATCATTTTTTAAAGTATTGTAGGAATTTAAAAAAAGTTAAACCTTATAGCGTCAAATTTGAAAAATCTACATAGGAATTCATTAAAAATTGGAAACTTATAAAAATACTAGAAAATACTTGCACCTTTTAGTATTTCTGAACAATACAAAAAATACTGAAAATAATAGGATTCTCCAAAGTACTAAATGTCTATACAAATACTATTCTCTTCAAAGTTTATAACATATTCAAAATCAATCAAATTTTGAATCCTTTATCATCCAATCATATGAAACAAGATAGAAATTTATAAAAACATCAGAAAATCTATTGAATTTCATAAGTACTTTTTACCAAAAGTATGAGAAATCTATGAAAATACTGTTTTATAAAATAGAGTTTGAATTTTAATAATGCCTATTTTGACGAAATTCACAAAACGTCAAAAGGTCCGATTGCTAGCAAATAGTTATTATATGTGAAATCTTTCAAATACTAATAATCTCTAAAATTTCGGATTTTATAGCATGAAAATAAAAAAAAATGCATATATAAATTTTCCAAAGTACTACACATCTCTAAAAAACCTAGAAAATCCTACTTAGAATTCCTAACTTAATAGAGAAATACTCAACAGTAGAAAAAAAACTAAAAATACTGGAAATCTATAAGACACTTAAAATTTATGTAAATATGAATGTCTTAAAAACCATTGAATTACTGAAAATTTCGAAAACCTAAAATCGTAAGGCATCAAATTCTGGAAATCTATGTACATCGATTTCTTTTTTTATTAAAAAATAAACTATCATTACAAAATTTCAATTGAAACCCTATTGATTTTCATCTTTAGAAAAATTTATAAGAACTGAATAAGAAATATGATCGACATAAAATGTTTGTTTTTTGTATAAAACCTAAGAATCAAAATTTCATAAAAGAAATTTCGCTATTTGTTGTTGTAAGATTTTTTAATAAGAATTTATCGAAAAATATAAGGAATTCAAAAAAAAATTCTTTATTTTTGATTCAATCGAAAAATTAACTATTATCGCAAAATCGCAATTGAAACCATACTGATTTTGAACCCCATAAAACCATCATAAGAAACCAACATTTTGTTATAATAAATTTAGCTGTAAATCCCTATAACATTCTTTTAAAAAATGAAAATCTATCGCAAAATTCGTTTAAGGAATTTAGGTTTAGTATATTGAGGTTCTTAAAAGTTCACCTGAAAAGAAAATTGAATTTTTTATAAGAATTTCATGTTTTACAAGGTTTTACAAAGTTTTTATGAGTATGACATCAGTAGGAATAATGAAGAAAATGCATGTTTGATAAACCTAGCTTAAATTTTTCTCATTGTTTTTTCTCGCGATTAATCCCTTAAAAACTCCATAATATTCTATGATTCACTGCAATTTCAATAAAAATCGATCGATATATCATGATCCTTTTGATTTACCAAATTTGAAAACTGCTGTGTATGCGCGCGCAGCCGATTTTCCCGCTTTTAGTTTTTCCTAATTTTTGGTTCGTCACCCTTGCATTCAACCACGCAGTTTTGTTTGTTTACATTACGTGCAAGTGCGTCGCTCCGAAAACCCCTTCTTTTAGTACGTTTTTTCGCTCAGAATTAGGTACGCCGACCGCTTTTTCCGAGTTTTCACGCGTCCCTGTCGGAATCTAGGAAAATCGCAAAATGCCGCGCAATAAAAGTCTAGAAATCGGGCGAAATTTCGCGTTGATGCCGCGCGAAAGGACGCGTGCGGCGCGCCGCCATTTTAACGGTTTTTTTCGGCAAGTTTCAAATCCGTGACGCGGACTTTGTGCATGTGTTTTTTTTTCCGCAATCGCAGTCGCGTCGGGAAAAATGTTTCATTTTTCGTGAGTGAAATAAGTGAATGAAGTGCAACCCTATTGGATATACGGACTGGATGGCAATATATGTATTATTCTTCGTCAACAGCAATCATTAAATGACTTCGAGGCAACGAAAGGTCAGATTTTTCATAATTTTCATATACTTTTAGTGCATAATCTTATTCGCGATTACGGTTTTCCGAAACCCAAGATTTTTTTTTTGCCTACCCTATATCATCGGTATCGGTAGGATTTGCACCGCCATTTTTTTTAATGGTCGTTTTTTCGTAATCGATCGTGATAGAATAAGTGCAAAGTTAAACGCAGTGAAGTGAATTTAGTGCTTCTTAAAAGTAGGTTACTGTGTGAACAAAGAAAATGCAGTTTTGACTTTATATAAATATAGCGTGAATTACAGTGAAATTTCAATTTCAGCAACGGTTTCAAAGTGATACTAGTGAAATGAAAAAGGTAGATTTTTGCGAATGTTTTATGTAATTTTTTATTTTATTTTTCGATTCTTCATAGTAGCCGAATCATTTTTTTTTTCCCAATACTATAGGTAAATTAAAATGGAGGGGCAAATTCAAATGTTAAAGTCGATATACAATATATATTTGAATGTATCAATAACTACTTGTGCTAGCATAATAACATCTTAAACATCAACTTGCAAACTCAATTTTTCAATTTTTAAAATATATAACTTTTCATATAAAATCATAACATCTCATTTATATCGTCTCTAGTACTTTTTCTCGGTATGTATACCATTAAATAGTATATTTCGTAACAGGCACGGATATGCGAATTTGGCGAAACGGGGAAATTACGGTCTGAGGCGAAGCCGAGGACTGTAACCTGTTTTGCCTATGAGCACATCCGTGCCTTTTACGAACGATATTTTATGTACCGAGGGCATAGAAAACGCATTTAGAGATCTCGAGCTGGTATAGAAACGCGTTTTCTATGCCAGAGGTACATGAAGGATTATTTCGTATTAGTATGAACTTTATACATTGATATCTAGAATTCTTGGGATTCAAAGTTTTATAAATTTTCAGTATTTTCCCAGATTTATGAGAAAATTATACGACTGCAACGGACGTAACACGAGTGTCTTAAGATCTGCATATTTAAATTTTAGGTTTTTCGTACTCTAGCTTCCATCTTAATGGTTTTAATAAAGTGGTGGTATTTATAGAATTTTTCTCACATAATACTATTTAAATATGTCTCAAGGATATTCCAGTTTTTGAATACATTTTTTAAGCCTTTTCGCAGATTGTCATATAAGTTTTGATAATTCGATAAATTTTTATGGAAACAGTATTTCCAAAGATATTAACTGGTATTTTATAGATTTCCTGTACTTTTAGTATATATCGTGTATTTTTTTCAGTATTTTCACAGTCTGAACGATTTTGTGGCATTTTTATGGATTTTTATATGGATATCTAGAATTTGATGCTTTAGTCCTAGTCATTATCATTCTCATAAAAACCTTGTAAGAAAACAAAATTTTTCACGAGAATTCAATATCATAAATTCTCAAAAGTTTCCCAGTTCTTTGTATGTAAACTTATAAAAACCTCATAAGCAACTTAAATTTCTTATAAAGAATTTTCCAAGAAAATTTTATAAAGTTTTTTTCTTATAAGATTTTTTCAGTACTCATAAAATATTTCAGTTTTTCATGAGATTATTCTAAGGTTACCTTATAAGAGCTGGGAAATTTAAAAGAATTTAAAAAAATCATCTTATTAACTTTCGTTTTCTTTCACGGTTTCTATAAGTATAAAAAATTACTAGAAAAGATTCAAGGTTTTTCAGATATGCAGTAATTTTATGTTTATTTAAGGTAGTTCTTGCACTTGAAAAAATTGAAGTTAGTCACACAGCCTTGCATGGCCAACTTCATTCAGCTCCGCAATTTTTGTTCGTAGACTTGGCAACATTGCAACTGTTTTTTTTTTTTTTATCTCGCTCAGCGTATGTAAATATGTAAACATGTTGACATGCGTAGCCGTAGTTCACACATGTAGTGTTTTTTGTGATTTATTTCAAATTTTTAGATGATATCAATATGTCGAAAATATTATCATTGCGTCTTTCAAAATGCGGCGTTGCCAAGCGTACCACCTTAGTTGCATGGTCCGTTGAAAAGTGACAGTTGTATATTTTTTTTATTGATTTCTCAAAAAATAGTTCGGTAATCCTCGTTGAAATTTTTCAAGGTTGATTTTTATGACAAAAGTAATTTTCAGTGATTTTTTCAGAATTAACTATATAAAAGTTTTATCATACCTTTGATATCAAGATCAAATTCTCAAATTTTCAGGAAAATCTATAAAAAATTGCTTAAGTGCAAGTACTACCTTAAGGAAATAATGTCCACATAGATTTTCAGCATTTTATTTTTTTCTAGTATTCTTCGTATTTTTCATATTTTACAGTATTAAACAAATTCAGCAGGATTCTCTAGGTTCTTTATAGATTTATAGTATTTTTAAAACCTGCAATGTAGATTTCTTTAATTTGATACTCTAGAACCTTTAATTTTATGGATTTTTATCATTTCAAAAAAAATGCCAACATTTCCAATTCATTATATGTTTTTTCAATATTCTTGCATATTTCGAAATTTTCTAGTGTTTTGATCGATTCTCTCCATGGTTTCAAAGTGATAGTAACATGATGGTACAAAAATGGAAACTTTAATGATTTACTTCAATGAACCTTATATCTTTTCCAAAGTTGCATATTTGTACCATCATGTACTGATCATATGGTTCTTACATGATACTTCAATATTACAGTTTCAATTGAACATAATATTGTATATCAAATCCTACAATTTGAAAAAAATGTTTATAACAATATAAAATGGAAACCTGCAAAATAGATACATTCATCTTCGTTCTAATGTCTGGAGTTGTCGACGTTACTCTAATTTCAGTGAAATCAGAAACTTCGATTTCTTCATTACTGACGATTTTCCACCATTGAAGCCGGGTATCATTTTTGCATTTGACAATGACTTCCGATAGGAGATTAAAATGAAATTCATTTTTTTCCGGCTTCTCACATGAATCGGATACAAGGTAGATTAGAAGCCATTTTGAAAATCGCGTGTAGGATGGGAGTTGGAATTCGGATACGCTTTTTTCACTGGTGAAAAAAACGACGGAGAGTGGGGGGATCATTTTTTCATTATAATATTTTGAAATTGTGTCCAGATGCTGAAATGTCGTTGCAATCGATCGAACAGCGTGTTTAGATTGCTCTAGCGTGATAGATTGAATCATTGTAAATATTGGAATGTCTAGTTTGGGAAAATTACGTATTATTCAAGGTGAAACAACAACGTCACTTGGAGTGAATTTTGGATGAAAATACCAGAACATTGACACATATTTATTAGCCTTGTATTTTTCAAGATTTCGAAATTCTAGTTTTTACATTTTTCGTCAGCTGAGTCTGAGTTCTTGCAACGAAATCTACAATTCAACCAATCGAACTTTATAGGATTTCGAATTTTTTCATGTTCTCAAACAAATTCAACTATTCAACAAAAAAAACTCACCATCGAAATCCTTAAAATCATCGCCAGGATAAAACAAAAATACGCTTGATGTTTTTTGTACTTTTCCAACGCTTATCACTGAATCCATGTAATTTTCGTGATTGAATAATTGAGCATGACTTGGATGTAAAACCGTTAATATAAAAATTATGATCAAAATAGGACGATGCATTTTATGTCAGTTTTTGTTCGTTGCATGAGTGCTATTCTTTTTCAATATCGAGTTATTTGATGTTACTTTGTTTGACAATCGTGGAATCGAGCGTTATTATCAATTCAGAAGTGCATTAATTATTGAAGCTTACGTCATTGGATGAGCAAGAATTGAACACACTCTTTATCGTTATTCGATGAAATTTCCTGATAGTTTCTCATTCGCAATGAATGAAGTGCAGTTTGCTATTGCCGATTAAAAACAAATAAAATAATTGTTAGTTTTTATGAGGTATGTTACATCAAAATTGAAAAAATTTAAAATTACGTGTTTGCATTTGGAGCCCAATAAGCTCTGCTTAATTCAAATTCCACATTAAAAGATTTAATAATCTCAATTTTTATGAAAAGAATTGACACATTAAAAAATAACGTAACGAAACTATCATATAACTCCACTTAATATAAAAAAACAGACCCAATCATTTTGTTAAATCTCGTATTTTATTTTCATAACCAATAAACCTCACAAAATCTCTCAAATACTTCTATATCTCAATCACCATTCTCCAATAAAGGCACAATCAAAATTCAAAAACCCAAAATGCACCAACTATCGACCCAATAAGGCCCACTCATATACTCAATCGAGCTACAAAATGAACCTTATCGAATCAAATTACTCGGCACATTTTGAAAATCACAACTTTTTATCTCTAAATTCGCACGTAAAAACATAAATAAAAACATCGAACATGTACAATAAACAACAATAATAATTCACAGTCAACATTCATCTTGTAATACTTTTGTTCATTCAAATCTTACTTCGTAGTTCGTAAGTACATGCACGAGTCGTTTTTTCGTTATTGCAAAGGCACGTAAAAAATGCATATTCAATATCTTCATCATTAACGCTAACACCATTCTCACCGACTTGACGCACTTTGTAAAATCCGAAGTCGGTAAGACACGAGTCGGTAACGATTTCTGCCTTACCGACCGTACGGCACGTGTGCTTTGCTTAAGTTTCCATAAATGATTAAGGTCACGAATTTTTTTCATTTTTAACTCAATTTTGCCTATTCAGGACCGTGAAATCATGTATGGAAGCTCTTTTTTGCTGTTGGGATGGGCTCACTCACAAATCTCGCAAAATTCGATGCTGAGATAGCGACAGGAGTAGGAAAATTTATGGCCCTCATGACCCGTAGTCAGATTCGGAGTAGGGTTGTTGATATTCATCGATATGGATATCTTAAAAATATATTTTTAAATATAGATATTAATATATTATATTAAGATAATATCGATTAAAAAAAAAGAATATGTATAGAGGATAGAAAAAAATTAAAGAGCATGAAAAAACAAGGATGCAAAGTGAAGAGCTGAATGTCGAAAGCTGGCTAAGCGACATTTTGCATAGGGCTCATTCTCCCATGTTTTTACATAGGAAAATGAGCCTTATGCGAAATGTCGCTTAGCAGCATTTAATGTTTAGCTCTTCAAATAGTATTGTACTATTACTATTAAATTCTTACAAGTTACACTGAACTAATTAAAGGTAAAAATTTTGGTTTTTAAGAATTTAGTCATCCCGATATTCTTGATGAGGAATTTTCTAAATTGTAAATTTTTTTTGTGATTAGAATATATGGCGAATTCGCATCAATTACAATTCAATTCAATATTCTTAAACAGTCATAAGTGAAAACAATAGAATTTTTTATCATATTAAGTTCTAAATTGAAACTTTACTGCAAAATATGCGGATCACTTGAAAATAGAAAATTTTTGCTTGAATGATTAAAAAAACAAACTAAAAAAATTCTACCATAAAGAATGCGTGATTCAGAAATTTAATTTTAAAAAAATCATTCTATTGATATCATTAAGAAAAATGATGGATCAAGAAAAATTTTGTTGACACATTAAAAATTTAGATTGATGACCAACTGTCATAATGTTGTTTATAACGGAAATTATAAAAAATATCAAAATCACAAATTTTACCCATTTTCGAATTTATATTTCAATGAATCAAATAAACTTTTTACTAATAAAATCGAAATAATCGATTTCAATTATTAGTAGGAATTTTCAAGTTTTTCAGTAGAAATTTACCTGATTCATCATTTTTTCAACTGCACAATGTTGGTTTGAATAACATATCATTACATGGAGACTCGCATTATCTTCAGTTATACATTAAATATATAGGAATGTGAGTATTGTGTGAAAAACATCAAAATCGTGAATATAATAATATCAAACATCAATAATATCATGACTTACAATATCAAAAATGGAATATGTATATTTGAGAGAATAATATCAACAACCCAAACTAAGGATCTGCTAGAGGCTTTGTTTTTCGTCCCATCGAATCTCGCGAGGTTTTTATTGTACGTTAGGAAATACTATAGCATGAATTCGCATATTCAAATGGTTACTCAGAGCCGGTTATATTGATTTTAAATTCAGGAAAATTTATTAACCTTCATTTCTGTTTACTATTCCTCAGGTTCAAGTAGATTAAATTGGTTTATATTTCGAAAAATTTGTTCTCCTTCATTGACTGAACCCTAAATTTATAACTCTTTTGGGAATTTTCAGAGTGTGTCAGCTCGAAGAGTCTTCTTCAATATTGATCTAGCAAATTGGAATAAGATTTTTAGTGGTTGAAAGAGATGTTATACGAAAATATTGGTTTGTGAAAAACTTACCTCGGATAAAATGGCCCAGTTTTCGCTCTCGCTGTGGACCTTGAAACGTAATGCTGCTATTTTGCCGAGTTTTTTGTCGACATTTCCACTAGCAATTCCCATGTCATCAAATTTACCTGAAGCATGATTTTGTATAGGTGTTAAAAAATGTTGTAAAGCAGAAAGAATATTTTTTTTAAATCCATGGTACTAATGAAATTGAATCAGTTACAGCAATGATTATATGGAATTATATGCTTATATGAAAATAATTCAAAAATCGGAAAATTTTTTTGTTTCTATTATGTAGGAATTTCCCCTTATTAAAATTACCAAATTATGAACTTCTCTGAATTTTTTAAAGAAACAAATTTTGTAGGTCTCTCTCAAATTTTTTCAGGACGACGATTTAACATTTTTTCAAGCTCTGGTTTTCTAAGTGTTCTAAATGTGAAAGAAGCTATAGTTTGCCTGGAAAACTGTGCGAATAATAACAATAACAAAACTTAATGTTGAACCTGATTAAAATGTTCTTATTTTTTATGTTTTCATTTGTTCATAAAATGTATTTACCTATAACAATGTAACCATCGGCAGAAACATCACTGTCATTTTTGCTCACCGCCATCAAAGATTCAGGCAAAACTTCGATTGTAGTGTTGTAGAATTTGTCTGACGGATGTTCCGCATTTCCACTACGAAATAAGTACCTAAAAAAAATTTGCTTCATTATTATCATATTATGCATAAAAGTTATCGCAATGAAACAATGCATAATTTAGGTTTTACTGTACAAATCTTTCAGAAAGTACTTCATAAACCAAATTTACTCACTTTTTAATGTAAACAGGGTTCTTGAATTTAATGCTCAATTGGTCCCCCGGTTGTGGAAGAAGTCCCCAAAAAAAGTTTTCTCCTCTGTAAGCCTTTTGTAGAGTGTACTGTTTGAACGGTTTTATCTGGCTTTTCAAAATTGCTTCCGGGTTGCTGTGAGGGTAAAATTGTGGAATTTTACCAAACTGCTTATCCTGAAAATTGTTCATAAAATAAAATTAAATTTATACATGATTATTGATTGTCATGCCATATATTTCTGAATTTGTGTGAAGTTCACGATCAGAACCTTTTTTTTTATAATATAATGCTCGGTTGACATTGTGATAGTATAATTCAGAAATAAAAATTGGAAATGAAGAAATTTGAAAATGAAGAATTTAGGATTCATCATTCTGTGAATTACAGATTTTTTAGTAATCGTTGAAGTTCTAGCAAAAAATCATTTAAACACATTTAAACATGAACAAGCAAACTCATGTAACAGATTTTCCGGCCAAAAAAACTTTTAAGACTAAATTTTCATACAATTTTTACTGAAAAAAAAGAACAATAACTCTATAATAAGTAGAAACTAAAAATATGAAAATTATGCATGTACTTTGGAGGAAACACAAATATGAAAACTCGGGAAATTTATGAAAAATGTAAATTCTAACTGATACTTTTACGTATTCAGCAAAAAATTAAATCCTGGAACGTATTATGAAAATTGAAACTTCAACTTTTTCACAGTAATTTTGACGAAATTTATATTATAAAAAATCATTCCCTTACTTTGAGCTTTTGCACTTTTCCCTTCAGAGAAGAATAAACTCCTATGTGTTGAAATAACGATGGCTTGTAATGAATCCATTTTGCTGCTTTTACTGCCTTACATTGTTTCTGAGAAAAATTTTAATGCAATGATTTTTATTATTCAACTGCAGAGATGTATTACTGATAAAAGGAAGAAATACTTTTTTAAAATTTTATTTAAATTATTTAAATGTTAAATTGTAAAATAATTATTCAAATTTAAATAAGAAATTAGTTAAATTTATTTTTTTATTCCTTTTTCTGAAAAAATTATTTCAATATAATTTTGACTGTCATTGCTATGGACATGAAACAATTTCATCATATAAAAAATGAAAAAAATTGAAACAATGGAATCTAACATTTCTAGTTAATTACTTTTTTAGAAAAGCAAAATAATTAAAAAGCACTCACAGATTCTCTGCTGATTCCGCAAACTTTCACAGTAATTAGATCATCTAGCAACCAATCAACAGGCTTATTGCTGTAGAACATCAGGAAAAACTGCACAAACCAAGGCAGTTCCGCAGTTTTGAACATTTTACCTGAAACAAATAAATATTAATTCATGCAACTTTATCAAAATTTTGTGAATATTAATGAAATGGAAGAATGAAACGTTATAATTAAGGTGAATAAATGTTACAACAATTTATGTAAAATCGTATCAGAAAAATTTCCAATCCTCTATCATAAGAATCGTAAATTCAATAAATTTTACGATCCAATTCTGGATTTGGTTTATTATTTATGTCTTCTAGTGAATAGAAAAAAAACCACGAAGATTATTTTCAGTGTTAAATTTTCATTCAATTACACTATTTAAGCAATTCCATTTTTCGAAAATGATCTTTAAAAAAACAAAATAAAAAATCATTTTTTTACAGTCAATATTAAAAATATTAATAGTTTAAGGTTTCGATATTCATAAATATAAATAGGATATTTTAGACGTCAAAAATTATAGCGACTGTGAAACGGTAAAATATAATACACTAGAGTAGAAAATAAATAATAGCACTGATAATTGTATTGACACAAAAGTAAGAGTAAATCAATTATCGTTATCTGACGTATCGAGTTGCTCATGCACAGTCACCACTCAATTTTTGGTAAAGCAACATAGTGATAAAATTATTGAGAGTGGTAAATATTTCGCGACTCATTTCAGATGATTTATTACAAATGGAATTGAAGAAAATATCGAAAATGGACAACAATTGGACAGTAAAAATCAGCTTTATTATTGATTATCTGTTTAAGACGAGACAAAATATCACATAGAATGAAAGATAACGAGAATGGTGAGCAGACGAAGGTATTGTGTACGATAATGATAATCACGTTGAATTAGGTCAAATAAATTCATTCCAAGCAGTACAAAAAAAATTTTTAGATTCCTAAATTCAAATTTAGATTGAGAGCTATAGAATTTGCTAAATTTAGTTTGATCATTTTTTTAACCTTAAAATATGCAATTGAAAAATTGCGTGAAGACCAAATTTGAATTTAACTCGAAAAATAACAAATAAACACACGTAGATCGAGAATTTATGGAATAATGTTGGAATGTTAACAAAATCGAAACACATAAAAAATGGACTAAATAAAATATCAAATTTCGAAATTCAAAACAACCCTTAGATACCGTATTAGTTGGCAAAATGTAAAAAAGTTTTATATAATTATGAGAAACTTTTCAAAAAGGAAATTAAAAATCGTCAGAACAAAATATTTTGTGTAGTTTAGTTAGGAAAATACGATAAAAGTTTTCACAAAATCATAAAACTAAAGTTGGAATCTTTTTTAATAATGCTTTTCTAACTTTTTTCTCAAACATTCAAAATCTATAACACGAAGAACTTTTAAAAACCTGATTTTTTTCCAAGCCTTCATATAAGTTCTGAAACACCAAGAAAGTGTCGAATTGCTTGGAAACCTTCATCCCTAAATTCTTTTGACATAAAAATATGATATAATTTTGTAAGTCTCAAAATAAATTTAAGACTAAAAAATTAATGGAGTTAAAATCAACGTGACATCAAATGAAGACAAAAAAAAACAATTTTTAACTTTTCCCAAACTTAGAAATATGTATATAATCTTTTCAATTTTGTAATCTTACCTATGAAGCCAAGTTGACAAAAATCCAAAACAAACCAATGTTCCTTTTTCGAAATTTTCTGCAAAGCGTAAGATTTCATAGTCGTTATAAAATGTTGCTTGGCTATTATATCGTCTTCTAATTGCACGTAAAAAGTTCCTTTGGGTTGAGCATATGACATGAGAAATGCAAAGTCCAAATTTTGCTTGGAGCGCCAGACGACGCGTTGATGGTCGTCACCTAGAGTATCTCGAACTTTTGCGAAATCTGGGTAAAACGAAGCAGGTGGTGCAATCACTTCTATTACTCCGGATTTCACTTGGTCTGGAAACCTGAAAAATTTGAAATTAATCAAATTTAACAAGAGTATATCCATACTTTTTCCTATTTCTATTCCATAATTAAACGACAATTTTTTATGGAGTAAAAATTTGATATTAAAAACATAAATGTTGGGTATGAAGAAAAAAAAATTTTCTTCACTTACTGGACTTCAATTTGCTTTGCTACGTAAGTTATATATTCCATGTCAGTCTGAAACAAAAAAAATTGAAATTTGAAAAAAAAAAAAAAAAAAAAACAATGTTAATGTACTGCTTTAGTGATCGAGTGTTTATAACACTTGGCAACCTAAATGGAGGTAACGAGTTCGAATTCTGCTGAAATAATCTAGAATATTTTTTTTTTTTTTTTTCAAAAAATTATTTTCCAGGGTTTAGACACAGATTTTTAATGATATCAACACATATCAAGAGGATTTCAGCTTGTAACCTTCACCTTGATTTAATATGGTGCAAAAAGGCTTAATATTTCAAGATTGCAAAAATTGAGAGTTATAATTGAAAAAAATTCAGTGAAATTCTCGAAATTTTTTCAAAGCTTAGACCACCATACTTTTCTTCCTATTCTGCATCAAAAAAGCAATTTTCGCTTCAATTTTGAATCACAGGAAATGTTACTCTTCGTATATTTTCAGAGAACCTAACATCTCACGAGAGCTACAAAACTCAAATTTCAATTTGCGTGACAGCTATCAACTTCATACTTATTTTCAATTCGTGGTATAGAAACTTAAACATATATTATGCAAGACCGAATGATATTTTTAAAAAAACAATTAAATCACCTCGGCAACCATAACAATGATGGTAATTTCAGCGACTTCCTCAGGACTCATGTGTTCTAATAAATTTCTTAAAGTTGGCATGAGGTAGTTCTGAACTTCACGCTTTGTATGGGGGATGCCCAAGATAATGTTTACATCAGTACGTCCTTTTCCCAAGACAAAACCTGGAAAATCCATAAAAAAATCGTTCATATCCTGACTAAAGGATCACGCAATTATTTTATAAAAAACCCTATGGAAAATCTTGTAATAGTCTGTAATTCATGAATTACAAAACTATTACAACCGGCAGGGTAGATCCCTATTCTGCCAGCTGATCAACCCGATCATTTCTTGACGCGAAATATATAATTTATACTTTTCTGCCATCTAACTTATTAAATGTACCTTCAGTGATTAGAATTATGAAAGATCCATATAAAACTTCAACTCTAACTCTGTGATTTTGGTAATTATTTAAATGAAATGATCTGAATGATCAGCTGGTAGAATCGGAATCTACCCTGTCGGTTGTAATTTTATCTTGCGAATTTCTGGTAATTTTCCAATTTCAGATGTGTGAAGACAATACACTACAGATTTATCTACATTTTGACAGTAACTTTGATGACTTTGATGAGTCACTTCGGAGTTGACACCAGACAGTATTGATTTTGACTTTAAATATTACTTCTACCTCTAAAGGAACAATGGACTTACGTTTTTCAATAAACATTTAATGTTATTTAGAAAAAAAGATGAGTTAAAATGAGGCATAAACGAAATATCACGGGAAATAAAGAAATTACTTGGTCGCAAACTGGCAGGGTCATTGAGCAAATGAGGCAGAAAGCTGTAAGTGGAAGGTAGCTTGACGCTGGTGGCATTGGAGGTGGAATTGCCAAGGAAGAGCTGCAGATCCTGGAATGGGCGGTTGACCTCTGTCAGCTCCAATAGCTGCTGTGTCAGCCTATGCATTTCTTCTTGGCTCACGGCGTACTTCATGCGTAGATTATCCAATCTCAACTGAAGCACAGCTACGCTGTTTTGGAGCGAGACCTAAACAAAGTTTTGAAAGTTTAAAAATCCGTGCATTAATGAATCTCAGTTTTAAAAGTGAAACTGTTATTGGGAATATTTAAATCTATCATACTCTTCAACATAATTTGAGAATGATGCAGAGTGGAAGAGAAAAAATTAATTTCTCGATTAATGTAGGCGTATCATGTAACATGTTTTTTCTTTTAGTGCCTAAAGATTTTCTGGTATTTTTTTTAACCTCTATATTACTTGAAACATTTTCCTAAGTGTTTTGATTTTTGAGCATGTTCTTATCTTCTAGGTAAGTTGAAATTTCGATTCTGTAACTCACCTCATCGTGCACATCCGGGGTCGAGGTGAAGTTTATGATGACGCACGGTATAAGAATAACCAACAGCACCAGAGTAAAGCATCGCCGAGTCGGCGAAAGTGCTATTACGTTCGACATCCTCGCACCTTAAAAAATAGGACATTCACTGGAGTGTGAAAATCTAAAAAAACACCAAAAACTATTTCTATGAAATTTATTTCTACACGTGGTACCACATTAGGTAATGAATATTATTGAAATGAAACATCTTCCAACTTTTGGCATTTTAATTCAGCAACTGAATGTGATGAGGGAAATTTCATGATCCTAATTACTATAAGTTTATGCATGTACCCAAACAGTGAAATGATTGTGCATTCATTTGCTTATCTAACATTGAACCAATGATGTAAGGAATAATATTCTTGGAATTGTGATCTTTAAAAATTATGAACAAACTAGTCTACGTCATTCCATAACTCTTGAAAAAACAGTTTCAAAGTTCACAAATTCTGTCGTCTTCTCTCTCCCCCTAACAAAAAGATACATATTTTTTCTACATAATTTTTTTTTATTTAAATGGAATAAGGTTTTGATGAATTAATGGGTTATGCAATCTACCATGTGTTGAAAAAGGAAAATTTGAAAATTTTTACCTTGTTTTCTGCCTCTCTACATTTTTGTGCTTCGAAATCTCCTTTCCCGGAAAATTGCAATCATCGGTCCGGTCTTGAGATGATCTGGAATTTGAATTTTTAACATCTTAGGATGTGCAAAACTGAAAAGAGATAGTAGTGGTACCTACTAGTGATGAATTATTTGATTCTCATGATTTTGTACCATTTCGAAAATTGAAAACTTACTTTAAAATCGATGTACTTAGGTATTTATTTATTGATGTATTGTTTGGTTAAATCTTTCTGGGTAGTTTTAAAAATTTTCAGCAGCTCTCATGATGTCTCAGAATATGAAGATGATTTCATAATATCTCAAAATATTACCGCGACATTTTTTATTTTTTTTATTCAACTTTTGAAGAACTCTCTCGACTTCACGCTCTTTAATTTCCCAGAATTTATATTTTGACCGTTTTTCGTTATTATTTTGATATCATTTACTATAAATAATAGTTTCCATATTGATTTTATTCCTTTTTATATACATAATTTATTTTATTACTTGATAACATTATTGATATTTACTTTGTATGATTATTTGTATAATTTATTATTCAAATTATAATTTTCAATTCGTAATTTGTGGTTGATAATAAATTATAAATTGTCTAAGAATTTCCTAATTTTCAAGGCAATTTTTTCATAATGTACAATTTTATTGCTAGTTCAATATTTTTTCAGTCCAAATAATAGTTTGTGTTGGACTTCCAAATTCAAAAAAAATTGAAAGAACTCTTTTCAAAGTAGCAAATATATAATTATTTATGTTTTTATAATATCTTATTGAATAATTGATTGTAAAATGAGAAGATAAAGTGGAGTAATTTTGTTTGTTTGTTTGTTTTTGATAAATGTACTATTTCCTTCAAACATCAAATCACAATGTTAAATATTAAAAACACAAATTTTTGTGTAAAGTTTAAAGCAAATTGGACATGATTAACACGTGCCAAAAAACTACTGCAATTTTAAATGGGATTCACATGTAGTTTTTCGTACATTTTGATTGAATGCTTATAAATCGATAGAAAACAAATTAAATTAACAAGAAATTTTAATTTTAACATAAAAATTCGAAAAAATTTAGACAAGTTTCTCCTTTCTGTCACAGAATTTTTGCCAAATCCTGAGAAATTTTGAGTAACATTAGTAATTCGTATAGTTTTGTCTGTTCAACACGATTTCACAAGTGAACTATCAATAAATTTTTTTAGTTATCAGAATTTCTAAACTATTGTACCCTAAATATTTCATTGTTATCGTTCAACAATGTAATTATTTTCCAATTTTTTCGGTTAAATACACTATTTTGTAGAAAAAAACGACTGAAATATGTTAAAATAAGAGATGCAGGAAAAAATACTTCTAAACTGATAAATGTATGTTACAAAAATATGATTTTTAAAAATCTTAAGACAACTCGCAACCTACTGTAGTGCGAGAAAGATGCCTAAAACGGGATTCAATTGAAAGAAAGAAGGACGAAAAGAGAAGGTCTTGCGAGTCGTCTTAACAGTTATCATGCAGAAACCATTAACGAATTAAGAAACTATCAATTGAAATAAAATGACGAGAAATTTAATCATTTTAGTAAATTTATCTGTCCTTAAAAACTAATAATTTTAAATTTAAGATAGCCTTTTAACCTTATGATAATTTTTAATGGTTTACAAATTTTGTACAATTTTGAACAAATACTGTAATTCTACAAATATTGTATCAACTCATGAAAATCATCTTCATTGATTCTTTTCAACTTGAAAATTATCAAAAATAAAGTGATATTATTTTTATAATGTACAGGCTTTTTTAAGGATGTCTGGAAATTTTTAATTTCTTGAGCTGTTTCTGAATTTTAATTGTCCATGCATTAAAAAATTGTGAGTTATCTAAGAATAATTTCTAGTTTTCCCTGTTCCAGATAAGTTTATATTAAAAATAATAATTAGGGTTTCTAAACTCTGATACTCGTGGTTTTTTTGATTATATAAGTATTATTTATTTAATATCATTTATTTTTTCGCATTTCTGAATGAATGCACAATCACAGCTGAAATGTGTGTAAAACTGATACTTTTATGAAATCTTAATGCAGGAAAAATACTTACAGAAACTAAATTGACTTTCCTGTTTCACAATAATAAATTAATTATATAGAAACATGATGATAATGATGTAATTTTTTAACAATGCATGAACTTTTTATATAGTCAAGAATGAACGTGATAAATTTAATTCTTACTTTCAATTTTTTTGTCAGGTTAAAAAAACTTTTACAATTTTTTTCTTTAAAATTAATCTTAATGTAAAATAATATTTTCATAATGAATTTTATAATTGTAAAAATAATTATACAATTTAATTGAAACATAATTCTTTCATTAAAAAATAATTTAAAATATGAGTTATCATTTTTGCAAGATTCTTAATAAACCTTTTTTTAAAAAATTTACATAATAAGTGTCAGGTCTTAAATCCTGACAAAATCATGAAATTAACACCTGTATTTTCAAATTACATAAACAAATTACAAAAATAATTCTCCTTACCGTCAGAAACTATTTTTAAATCTTCATTGGAGTCAAATAGCCAGGTTTAATTGAATCACTTTCGACATCGATTGAATACCAATTAAACGAGTCCAAAACACTACCAAGTTTTTTCATTATTCGTATTTTACTCCTATAATCTCAATACGAAGGGTAAATGCGGGAACAGCCTAACCAAAAAAGGGAGAAAATTCGCCAATTTTCGAAGAATTCCCTTACCTTGCGGCGTCGCATTTTTGAGGAATATTGGCGATTCATGCGAAAACCAGGGAAAGTGCGTAGTTTTCGAAACTCACGCTAATTCAGTTATTTATGTAAACAAGTGTCAAATGAGAATGCATAACGCAAATAATGCAATTCTGTGCAATTCCTGCTGCAATGCAATTTATGCAAATAAGTGCAAATTTCAGGGCCGTAGTTAAGGGAGCGCAACTGGGGGTTTGTAGCGCCCCTTGAACTAGAAATATCAACCATTTTTTTCGAGGGTTATTGAATTTTTCAACAATCAAAAAGTGCTCCAAAAAAATTTATAAACAATTTTGTAAGAAAAAGTTTTGGCTACTATTCTAAAAGATGGTTAACTCTATAATTATATTGTAATGAACATTAACGATTTTAAATCGTCGCCATTTTGAATCCATTCGAAGAGTTAGGAATGACGGTTATTTGTGAATATTGTGATTCAAAGAATAAGAATGGCGGTTATTTGTGCATTGTGAATATTGTGATTTGTGAATTTTGTGATTGTTTGTATCAATTAGTATCGTTCTTTTTTATTGTTGTTTACAGTTGTTTATTGTTGTTTATTATCTCACACTAAGTGAAAACATTTGGCAATATTTTGCCCAAAAATCAATGCGAATTATCAAAAGGGAAATTTGAGTGGATCTCGATACACAGTGATATTCAGAGTAAAACTTCAGATAAAAAATAATAAAAACATGTAAGTAAAATAATTTTATATAATAATTATATACTGTCGAAGTTTCGATCTTTCTATTTGAAGATTTAAAATAATCCTTAGAAAAACTAAACTTTAAAGTTGGGTATCCCAGAATTTCAATGTTCTGAATGAAGTTTAAAAAAGTAAAATTGTTAACTTTTTAACACATATTTTTAATCAAGTCCATATTTTTCAAATTAAATTCAAGATTTCGAATGAATTCTTACATATTTTCAACAGTAATGAATATGAATTAAAAATTCACAAAGTAGTATCCAGGGGCGTGCCCAGAAAAAATTTTCAAGAGGGTTTTCCAAATAAAAAAAAAGAAGAATTTCTTTTTAAAATATTTAAAATACTTAGATTATTCAATTTTTTTTTAATTCATTACGACTTTTCAATTCTAGGGTTGGTTATGTTGAATTTCTATATTTTTTTTATAAACATCAATGAGAGGAGTATTTTTCATGTGCCTACATTTTCATCATATGTATTTGTTTACTATCACTTAAAAAGTGAAAATATTTAGCTATATTTTTTCCCCAAAATCAATTTTCAAATTATCGAAAGTAAAATCTGAGTGGTTCTCGATACCATAGTGATATTTACGATAACTCTTCAAAAATCATTAATAAAAACTCGTAAGTAAAATACTTACATCCAATAATTTTATAGTTTCGAAGTTTCGATCTTTTAATTTGAAAGTTTAAAATAATTGTTAGAAAAAATGAACTTTGTAGTTGTGTATCCCAGAATTCCAATGTTTGAAATGAGGCCAAAAAAAGGAAAATCATTCATTTTTTGACATATGTTTCTATTTGGTCCATATTTTATAAATTTCATGCATGATTTCGAATTAATTTATACAGATTTTTGACAGTAACAAACATAAATTAAAAATTTACAAGGTAGTATCCAGGAGAGTGCCCAGAAAAAATTTTCAGGAGGGTTTTTCAAAAAACTAAGTATTGCTTTTTAAAATAGTTCAAATGCATGGATTATCAAATTCGTATTTTATTTACAACAAGTTCTCAAATGCAGGGTAACTCATATTGGATGTCCATACTTTGTTAAAATATCATAATCAGTAACAGAAATTTTTTTTTTTTTCTTGAAAAGTTTTTTAATTTTTTTATATACACACCTATATTTTCATAATTTTCATATATTTTTGCCATTCTTTACTATTGCTTTACAATGTGAAATATTTGGCAATATTTGCCCAAAAATCAATGCGAATTATCAAAAGTGAAAAAATCTGAGTTGATCTTGATACAATTGTGGTTTTCAGAAAAAAATTCTAAATAAATTAATAAAAACTCATAAGTAAAATACTATCGTACGATAATTTCATAGTTTCGAAGTTTTGATCTGTCCATTTGAAAATTTAAAATAATCGTTAGAAAAACTTGACTGAACTTCGAAGTTTAGGTATGTATGTTAAATTGAGTTGAAAAGAATAATCTCGCTTTATTCTTGACACATATTTCCAATTTGGTATTTTTGAAATTTCATTCGAAATTTTGAATCAGTTAACACCTGAATTTGGAATTTTACTTTTTCTATTTCAATCTTAAACTTTAAGATACCAAGTAAATCTGACTAGGGTATTGAAAACGTTCGTTAGTGTAAGAGCAAAAAATTTCATAAAATAAATTTTGAATTCAAAAAGTTAAATTTTAGAATGAATCATCTATTAATTTCACCTCAATTAAAAATATTTAGATGAAATTGAGGCGTAGATCACAGATTTCAAAAATTTTGAATTTTGGTTCTCCAGATGGAAATGTCTTCCAGTGGAAGTGGTGATTCGAAAAGAAACATCAAATCAAGTACTAATGTGGGTGAAGCAGTTACTGATGCAGTGCATGAAAGATTTGCCAACAATTATGTTTTTTGCAAAAACTGCAAGGAAAAAATCATCGGCGATGATGTAAATATTTCGCATCATTTCAACAAATCACACGCCTCCAGCGTTTCTTGCATTTATTGTAGAGGAAAAGTTTTTCTCTACTATCAAATGAACAAAATTGATAATTCTTTAACAACAGAAATTGTGTATCACAAATGCAGGGATTGGATATAAAAATACTACATGATATACAAATATTATTTTTATAATAGATGATATTTTTTGTAACATAAAGTCATCCTAAAATAATAGGAAATGCTCAAAGAATCTCAAATTTTTCATTAATGAAAAAACAATTTTCTAGTTTTATGTTTTTGTAGTTTGAGAGAAATTTAATATCATTGTTCTCAATTTTTTTAAATAAGTTCAATCATGTTCTTCAGTTTAAAAGGTACAAGATGGATGGATAAATAATGTCACTTTTGAGAAGTGAAGAATTTGGCTTCATTAGTTCAAATTTCAAACAATAAACATGAAAATTTCTATTCCAGTATAAACACAAATTGAATACATAACATAAACTTGGTTTAAAATTCAGGTTAATATTTTTTTAATTCATAACAAAATTAATGTATTTACTGCTGTTTATTTATATATTTTTAAAAATCTGAATATTTCTATGAAAAAGTCTTTAATGTTTGGAATTTTATATTCCAATTATTTCATACAATTTTTTACACTTCCAAGAACTATGCAACTTATTTGAATTTTCTTTATTCCAGAAAAATTTAGTATTTTCTTATTCAAAAAACTATATTAACAAATATTGAATATCGCATACATTCCAAAATAAGGCTATACGTAGTTTTAAGATTTTTGATAGTACCAACTTTGTGATAACTATGCATAATACTAGCCAAAAAAATCTCATCTTTAAATTATAATCATCAGAACAAAGTTAATTTGAAAATATGTAATCTGTATTAGTAATTACATTATTTATACTGTCAAAATAAATGTATTTACATAACAGCGCCATTGTAAATGACAAGTAGACATTTTTGTACACGAATCGTTTATTGTATAAATTTTATGTACATTATTATACAATAAAGATAACGATGTTTATAAAAATTGAGAAATCAAGACGGTGGAACAATGGATGCCAAATCTTACACTTACAGTGCATTACATGTTTCGTAGGCACGTAGTCGAGTGCAGAATATGTATTTTTTATTGAAATTTTGTCACTGATTATTTCAAAAAAGAATCAGTGTTTATAATAATTATTACTATTCTTCATATAGGGCAAGCAATAACGATAATTATGTATTTAAATCATAATTATGAGTGTTATATTCATGCTTGTGGTACATACGTTTTTTTTTTTTTTTTTTTTTTTTTTTTTTTTGAAGTTCAGAGTATCTACAGTTATATTGTAAAAAGCAGATTTTTTTTGTGTATGAAATTTTGGTTGATCATAAATCAAATAATGACCTTTAAAGTAGCTAAGCTCAAGAAATTTTATTCACTCTCATTGTCGCCAATTTAAGAATTTTCCCAAATGAAGATTATTTATCTTTCGATTCTCGAAAAACCCTGAATAATCAAACGTGAATTTTAATTCGTTCAATTAATAATTAATGTTTTTTCCTTCCTCTTTTGAATTCTTCTAGTCTTTTTTTATAGTAAGAGAATTAAAAAATACATTCACAATTTGACCATGTCAGCCTCAAGAATTTTCAAAACCTAGAAAATCCTTGAACGTTCAAAACCTGAACTTTATTAATTTTTAAATTAACTTTGGAAATACCCTGAATTTGCGGATTATCCAAGAATGAAATATTTATTCACCCTGTAAAAATACGTACATTATGTATGATTCACGTTTTGTCGTACAAAAAATATACATAATATTATTATTCACGCACAAATCAACACTTAACAACTGTTTAAACTATGACATTGGATTTTCACACGTTCTTTCTAACAAAATACATTTTTCTCGAGGAATGGAATTCACTTAAATCGTGATTACTTTGGTTTTTCACACTTACAAATTCTTGAGGTACAATGTTTGTTCGTAATTAAAGACTGCACAAGTATAACAAATATTTTTGCCGGATCGATTTTCATGCAAAAAAAATCCAGAATTTGGAAGAGATTCATAAATAAATAAATAATATAAAACTAATATTTTATAATAGATTATACGGGAATCATGAAAAAATATATAGATATGAATTATATTTTTTCTGTGATATTTACATAATATATTAGAGCAATAAATTAAAATTTTCTGTACACAGTTTATTGACAATGCTTTAAATAAACAAACAGAGTGATGGTAATACTGACGCTACAAAATGCATTTTTTACTATATAGTTTTAACTATTTCCAGGATTCAAATGGGAATTTTTGATAAAATGCGTATACACAATAAAGGGAGATCACGTGGTTCGTTAACTAACAATGTAAGCAGCACAAAAATATCACAGGAACAATGTTGACTGCGTATAAATAGTTATACATTTACGACAAAAAGACGCTGAGGTTAAGTTAGGTTCGATCAGTTTTTAGTTACCTTGAATTTGTTTATTTAACAATTCCTTCATAATTTTGAAAATAAAATAATTAAAATTTATCAAAAGTAATTATTTTTTTTTTTCAATACTTAAGTTTTGAATTGTTTATTGTACTTCTGAGGAATTTTGTAGTCAACAAATTCAAAGGTGAACTTAGTGATTATGTCCAACTTTTTTTTTTTGGTTTTGGACCTGAATTTGATCTATGTGTAGCCACTTGCAGAAATTATCTAACGATAAAGTGATGTTGAAACGTTTTGAAATCGTCGAGAAGATTTCGATATTTAATTGCTGTGAATTTGTAGGGAATTTTCTTCACCAATATTTCTATGTAAAATTTACAAGCACTTGTAGAAAAAGTTGTCGTTTTTTCTTCGAAAAGATATTCGTAATTTTCACCTAAATTTCAAAAATACAAATATTCTTTGTGTATAAATCTTATTAATAATATTCTGCAAATTTTTATTTGTACGTTCTGTGCAAAAGTGCAATAAAATTTGCTTGTCCCATTCTTACACTAAGAGCCTCTATAAATACACATTTCAAGCATGATTTTTTTCTAAAAATTTCGAAGCTGCTTAAAAAAATTAATTTATAGTTTTCTGGTAAAAATATGTACTTTCATTTTTCTTAAATTTTTTCGGTTATGTTTTGAAAAAACATTTTCAACTGAAATTATTGTTAATTATTAAACTTGTATCATTAATTTTCCAATGTCAAAATTTCTAAATAAATGACGATTCAAATTCAACATGATATTAAACATTTTTATGCAAACATTTGCAACTTTTTTTTGTTTTGGAAAGATGAAAATTTCTTAAATACAAGTCTTTAAAATCATTAGTGAGCTAATTTTTTTCATTTTGGATAATTTTTTTGGATTATTTTTCATTTTGAAAAAGTGCCTTAAAAGTTTTTCACTTTCGGGAACAAATGGTGTGTTTTTTTTAGAATTAAACAACAATTATGTCTAAAGATACGTCGCAGTCGATTTAATCGAGGTTGCGAATTGTGCTACATATGAAAACATCGATATTTCAAAGCTATACTTTTACGCTGTGTACAAACTTTACGTATTTTTATCATCATTATTTAACAAATTGGTAATAATTTCTAAGAATAAGAACAAATAAATGATTTTATACCTTCGAAAATTTTCAACTTATAAAAATATTCTCTGATATGATGTTTCAAAATTGTACTTGAGTCATAATTAAAACCAAAAATGTTATTTTATCTAATCATCATGAAAATAAAATAGATTAAATTATATTCATTCGCTTTTGATTGTTATAAAAATATTACATACTAAATTTAATTTAAATTAGTGATATATTCCGGGAGTTTTTTCTGCGAATTTCACAACTTTTCGATAGTTTTCCCCCGAAATTTCGTACTTTAGGAGAAAAATCTTCAAAAACTTAAAAAAAGTATGTTTCTTTTGATATCAATTCTGAAATTTGTCCCATAATTAATTTTTTCATTGGTTTCATTTTTTTATGTTAAAAAAAAGTCTTTCACGTTAGTTATTTTAACACTTCCATTTCGCAATTGTATTTTACTAAATATGTAGAGAACATAAATTATTACGTTTCCTGATTCAATTTCATTATTTTTTCCATTTGGTTGAAATTACTTTTCGGATTAATTCCTGAAAAAAAAAAAAAAAAAAAAAATAACAATCAATGTGAGCAACTTTCTGGAAAAACAAATTTCCCTTTGACGAAAAACCTGATATTGTTCCCTTGGACTGGACAGGAAAATGTTCGCACCAGGAAACTTCTTTTTGTACAAAAATTTACTTATCCTCTGATAAGTTATTTTGTAAATATTTTGTTAATCTTGATGGGTAATCAGTCATCACTCCTGTTGCTCCCATTTCGAAAGCTTGTTTGAACTCTTCTTCAGTGTTGAGCACCCAAAAATATATCTGAAAACGAGATATACTATATCCAAACCAAAGTTCTCGAACCTTTGAACTTTTGACTGTAGAATGCACGATTGTTAGAATTGAACATTGATCATTTTCATTCGGTCAATTACGTGAATTTTTGAAATTCCAACAATCGCAACTTTTTTTTTTGAAATTTGAGTAGACCAATTTACAGTTTGTTTTCTAAAAGAGTTTCTAAATTGGGTAGATTTAACTATTAGAAACTTGAACAGAATAAAAATTCAAAATTATCCAGTTAATAATTCAAAATTATAAACTGAATCCACAGTTCAAAAATTATTTCTTACTCATTTATTGACTGGCTTATTTTTTATTATTGTACTTTTGGAATGTTTTTCGATGGCCTACACAAAAAAAATCACAATTGACAGCAGTTTTACTCAATTTTATCTTCACAAGCAAAAATTTTCTTTCACCGCTATTTTCAATTTCTTCGTGAAAGAAATCCGAAGGATTCCAGGATAAGCAATTAAAAATTAAATTATTCTATCATTTCGCTTTGAAATATAAAAAATTGTTCACGGTGGGCTAATTGCGATCTTTATCTTTCTTTTTTGCGAGTTATTGATTTTTACATATTCATCTGCTTGGAACTTTTTTAAAAAGTTTTTGCTACGTGAACAAAAGGTCAAGGCGAATCAAAGTCTTCTTTGAGATTCCATGAAATAAATTAAACCCATACGTATTATACTGATCTACGACAAGTTTTTCCCGGATTTCTTAATTCACAGCTTTAGAGTGCAAGATTTTAAATTATTGCATACAATTTTAGTTATAAAAATGAAAAAATTGTAAATTTCATGTGAGCGATAAAAAAATGAAAATTCTTGCAACTTTTCACTCTGAAAGAGCGTTATTGAAATCAGAAAAATACGTAAGATAATATTATAATAAATCAACTAAAAAACGTGCGAACTTTTTATTTTCATCCCAGACAAGAGAAAATAAAAAAATCAAGACCTCAAAGATTATAATCGATGCTTAAATTTTGAAATGTGCAATTTTTCGTCATATAGAAGCCTTTGAATAATATGTGGCAAGAAATATGGAGAAAGGTAAGCAATTACAATTTTTTGAATAATGAAGAATAATTGGTCAATGACCATGTTAAAAATTGTCAAATTAAATGTTGAAAATTCAAAGAATATGAATTCTAAAAAAAAAAAAAAAAAAAAAAAAAAACTAACCAGAATTGTATAATACGAAAACAATAAAATAAATTATAGTTTCAAAGTACAAAGTTAACAATTTTTAACCAGGTTTCAGCTTTTACAGATTAAAAAAATTTTTAGGACATTAGATAAATTTATTTTAGCATTTTCTATCGATTTTGATCGACATATTTTTTAGTGGGCATAAAAAATTTTTTTTAACATACGTGCATTCCTCGTGCGCGAAGATGGTTGAATAAACATGGTCTCATCAACAACGTGTTTATTGTCCACAAATGGAATTTTTCCATAGGCATCGAACCGACTTTTTCAGGTTTCACTCGGCGTCTGTTAAAATAAAAATGTGATTTTATATCATATTTTTTTTTATCGTCCCCCTCAAAATATTTTAATGCAATCATAATTTTAGAATCTGATAATAGGAAACTAAAAATTCAAAAATCTACAACCTTAAAGTTCAACACTAAAAAATTGATAAATTAACTTTACGTATCATTAAATTTTTATAACTATCAAAATGCAAATCAATCTAGTACAAATTGTTGAAATATTCCATTTGAAATCATTCGTTTTCAAAAATTTGTGATTAATTTAGCAAACAATTGCATAAAATTGAATCTTTTTCTCAATGAATTCGAAAAATTTTGTGAACAATGAACCCACAGAATTGGTTTGTTTCAAAAATCTCATATTGATAAATAAAACCAACAATTAGTTAGCAACAACTTCCTGGAAAACTAATTATTGACTTAATGATAAGGTGCAGTTAAAAATAGAAGAATCAGCAATAACGACGAAAAGAATCAGTGATTTAAAAATATGACGAGACTTTTTTATGCTCAATTATTTTTTCTTGCGTAAATAGTAATGAATGCAGTTCATAAACTGTATTATCTTATGCACCGATTATCATGCTCTTATGTTGAAAAATTATCATGTTGAAATATGATAAATTATTGTGCAGAGTCATCATAGTACAGGGTGACAAAAATTAATTGAATTTTGTAGTTCATATATTATTTCTGCAATTTGTTGATGCAAATAGAAATATTTGGCATTAGAATTTTCTTTAGGATTTACCTTGTATAAATTGTTGGCAGGAAAATTTCAAGGTGCGTTTCCTTTAGAGGGACAAACGGAAGCAAACCAGTGTACGTTAATGCCATTAACAGTAACACTCGTTTCATGGAAAAAAAGACATTGACATTCGGGTTCTGCAATAAATTTAAAGAATATTTTATTATGTTTAACCAAGTTTTTCTATTTTATAACAAAATTGCTTGAATATTCGTGTAATTTTTCAGAATCCAAGCTTTGAAAATATATGTGAATTTAGATGATTTAAAAATTTTGTGAAAAATTTTTAAAATTTATGGAAAATCCATGAAATTTTCACGAAACAATATGATAATAATTTTTAAAAATATTTTAATCATCTCTATCTTAGAAAATTTTTGTAATTTTATCATCCCTATATAAAATACTATAGTCAAGAAGAGACAAAACTTCTTTCAAATTTTATTTCGATTCATAGATAAATGCAAAAATAATATAATTGGAATATAAGAGTCAGTGAAGTTAAAAATTTGTTTTACACATTTTTGCATTAAAATAATTAACTTGGAAAAAAGCTTCCTTGAAATCAGATTAAAAAATTATTAAAAACTGTTAAAATATTTTCATAAGTTTTCTAGTAATATTTTTATAAATACAAAAAATATCTTCGGTGAATTGATTCTTTTAGAACTCACTGCTCTGTAACATTTTTTAGTGACTTCATCGCTAAAATTGCCCCAAATCGTATAATCTTCGCGATTATACTGTTTTATAAGTTCTGAAACTTTTGCAATCAACAAATCATTGTTGATTTTGATGTCAATGTTGATTGGAATGTTCGGAAAAGTTTCGAAAACTTCTTTGAGAAGTGGAAATCTCCTTTCTTCGGGATCGCTCGATCCAACAAATTCTTTTTCTGCGAATACATGTTATGGAAAATTCATTGGCAAGAAATTCAGTGATTAATGAAAATTTTAATTTTGGTAAATTATAGTGTTAATTAAATTATAATGTACTTCTTTCATGGAATAAGAGTTCTAGAGATCGTCTACAAGAAATAGTTCAATATACCTTGCTGAGTTCTTCAAAAAATTTGTCCATTTTTATTTCAACTATTGTATGAGTATACTTGTGAATTTATTATCCTTCGAGATTCAAATGAAAAAACTACTTTCAATAATCCTCTTTTTGAGAAAATTTGTGCCTTTTTTGGAAAATTTCCAAAACTTTCTGAGAATTTTGAAATAAATCATCAAATTTTTGAAGTTTAATCTTAATTTTTTAAAGATTTTTCATTTAGTGTTTTAAAACATTTCTTCAAAAAATTTCTAAGAAAAAAAATTTCTGAATTATTTTTAAAAGTCAAATGAAATTTACTAGAACAGTTTTCAGTGAAAAAGAGCATTAGAAGTTTTGATAGAATTTACATGGAGGTTAACTTTTGAAAAAAACATAAATACCTACATAAATTGATAAATTTTTGTTGGATTCTATGTCAAAATGGACAGATTTTTGTTAATAATATTCCTTACATAAATTTTAAATGGAATATTGGCGTGTTTCATAAAATAATCAAATCGTTTTATACACATCTCAATAATTCATAGAATATTTTTAACAGAAAATGTGCAATAAACTGGTACAATAAAAATGGTTAATTTAAGTTTAAATTAAGTTTAATGTAAAAACAACCTAGTATATATAATTCAATGGAAATTTATATATTTTTTAATCACAAGTTGAAAGTAAATATTTTCAAAATAAGACAAAATCAAGTAAAAATCTGTTTAAAATTCGTAATAACATCAAAACTCTTAATGAATTGATTGTATGGGATTTACCTGGATCAAAATCAATAGGAATCCTCGTTTTTAGCAAAGGCATATCTTGGAAATATATTTCGGAAATATTTTTGTCCACGCCACAACAACGTAGAAGATTTTGGTCGTGTGAAACAACAACTTGTTCATCTTTTGTGAGATGACAGTCTAATTCTAACATTTCTGTCCCAATAGCCACTGCTCTATCAACAAAAGTGAACAAATGTAAATAAATTCTACATTTTAATTAATTTATATAAAACTTATTTTAAAAACTTATATTTCATATTCCTAAAATTTTTTCAAAATTTATAGAATTTAAATTGAAATATACATCTTTTATTCATAATTTTCTATATTTGCAGTTTTGCAGAATTCTGAGGAAATGTAAAAGTTGAACTCAATTACAATAAAACGTTTTTAAATCATTTCATTTACTAATGAAAGAAACATTTTTTTTTTAGTAGAAGAAGTTTAAAAAGCTTTGATTAAAAATCGATCATATCAGTCACAAAAGCAGCATTTTGCGACAGTTATTTTTAGTTCAAAGAAAACTCTATATTCTGTTGAATCATGCTGCAAGTGTTTCATGTGTAATGAGAATTTTCTCATTGAAATGAATGATTGCATTAAAAGGAATGGAAATATACCTTTTGAAGGCGAGCATTGTGTTTTCGTAGTTTTCTCCAGCGCCTTGAAAAAAAGACGAAAATAATTTGAACATTTTTTATATACATCTTTTGTGGTTTTGTTTGTGAATAATAGAAAATTTTTGTTACAAGTAAAGTATACATTTATGTATTTTATGATGTAGGAAAAACTTGTAATGGTGTTTCAAAAATATTTCATCTTTTATATGCTTATGAATTTTTTTTGACTATATTACCTTGTTAAGGGTTGTTTTTTTTTTTTTTTTATAGGATGATTAGAAATTTTCATTGCATTTTAAAATCACGGAAATACCTTTGTCAGTGATAAAATTTTATGAACATGTCTAAAATTTTTTTTGGAAATTTCATTGTTGCTTGAATTTACAGAGACACAGAAAAAATGTTGAAGATAGATTAAATTTAATGAGAATGAATAAAAATCTTTCAAATAAAGAGAAACATTTTGCAATGGAAATTATTATTTCCAATGCTAATGTAATAATAGAGATTTTTCAACATTGCGATTAAGGAATATTTGCCTGTCATGATTAAGAAAAATTATCTTAACTGATAGAAAAAATTCTGGAGTTTTCATCGATTTTGAAAAACTCCCAATTTATCATATATTATCAGGAATATCCAACATTTTCAAACAGAATTTGAAGATTTTCTGCAAACTCAAAGTTTTTTTAGAATTTTCTTAAATTTACATTTATGTAACTTTAAAAAACTTTTAGAAAAAATTATATTTTAAAGAATGATAAAAATACTAGTTGTTTTTAAACATTTGACTTTGTTCATGGATAAAATTTTTTGATATATCCATCATTTTTTATTTCTTTTCAGGAATTCTGAGAGGTGTCAAAAAATATTCAAGATTCAAACAATTTTCATAAAATTTAAGGGAACTTCTAAAAAAATAAAAAATTTTAAGAATCTGTAGAAATTTTCAGTGAATTACAATTTTTGGAAATCGTTATGATTATGTCAAACATAATTTTGAGAATTCTCAAATACTTTACTGAAAATTCTAAGATTTTCAAGGGTGGTTGTCAAAAATTTGATAGCATTTCTGAATGAGGGAAAAGCTTAAAAATTTTCTCAATATTTTTAAAAATTATCTAGGCAACAAACAATTTTGTAAAACCCTAAAAATTAATCTATTTGATGAAATAAAATAATTCAATTTTTCCCTATTTAACATGCAATAAATTTACCTTACTCTCAACCCTGAAAATGTGACGAAAAATTATAAAATTTTCAACCACACCAGTTTGATATATTTTTTCGGGCCCTTAAATACTTGTTTTACTAAAAACCAACAAAACCACAAACCAAAATACTTTGTTTCTCAACAATGCTTTTGATTTTCCAAGACGAAAAAAATTGCCACAAAACGGGACAAAGAGAAAACCTTGAAAAAACCTTACCTCCTCTGTGACTTATGTGTCGGCAAACAAATTTGATTTTTTTCTTTTTGTGCAAAAACGTCGGGTATTTAAACAACAATACCGAAGTGAGTACGTAACTACCGAGTATGGTGTAAAACAACATTTTGATAATTTTGATAGAATGACGATCACGAATTTCAATTTTAAATGACTGCAAAAGTGATCTTCGCAAATCAAGTATTCTCGAACATTCGTGAAACTTGGTGAAACTGACACAGGCTGACGCAACACAACGCAACTGGAGAGAAACACTGAGAAAAACAAACAGATGCATATACACACATACAAGGCACTGGAAACTCTGATAAATGCTGATAACAGCTGATAAAGAAAATTATCGATACAATCGAAATTTTCCACAATTTTCCAGCTTGTCACAATTTCGATTCGAGAGTTCGATATTGAGAAATCGATTTGAATTGCAGACAAGTAAGAAGAAATGAGTCGAAATCAGTAAAAAAAAAAGTCCAAGAGAATCTGAGTTTGTAGAGTAGATATATTAAGGGGTTATATACCTTTTTGTGCGGACGAATTGAGGATGGTTTGGAGAATCTTTTAAAGTATGTAGCAATAATGTTATGATACCAAAGTTATTGTTTTTTAATAGTGTATTGTCCACTTGAAAAAACAAGTATTTGTTCATAAAAAAATACCAATAATTGGCGGAGTTATGGCCCTTTGCTTGAAATAACTTTTTTTTGAATAACCTTGTGATGACCACGATGCAAGTCGAACAGGTCAAGTGAAATTAGAAAATCCAGAAAATTTCATTAGTCTAGGAATGTTCTTGAACATTTGAAAAGATGAATATTACGTTTTTTCTGTATGCAATAACGTTTCCCCTGAAATTTCGAATTTTCGAGCTTTGAAAATTTGATTAAAAAATTCTTATCTGCAAAATAAAAACTTTTCTATAAAAAAGCGATAGTTCAAGAATTAGATATATTCCTAAACTAATGAAATTTTTTGGATTTTCTGACTTGACTTGTTCGACTTGCATCGTGGTCACCGCAAGCCTTTTAAAAAAAAAATTATTTCGGGGAAAGGCCCAGTAAACCAGTGAGCTCGCAGTGAGCTCACAATTTCCGCTTTTAGGTGAGTGAAAAGTGAGCTCACAGAGAGCTCACAGCGAGCATAGATAGAGGTTTGTGTTTATTTTTAGTAAATACTGATAAATACCTAATACTTTTGGGCAGTCAATACCGTACAAAGAGCTTGGATAGCACATAATCCATTTGTATTTTTCGTACTTTCATTTTCTAATTTTTTTCCGTAGCTTGAGTCTTCATGTCCAATATTCCCTTTCTACATTCATTCTCCACTTAAATGATATTATGCATAGATAACAGTGGAATTTCTATGGAAAAAATTCAAAAATTATTATTTCTATAAAACGTAAAAATTTTCTACAAAGAAAAAGAATTATAAAATCATGTTAAATGTGTCACAACATTGATAATAGACATTCATTTGTTTGATTGAAAAAAACAAAAGTTCAATTTGGTTAAATTTATTTACTTCATATTAAAGTGATTGATTTTTCATTTTCAAACATTTTAGAAAAAGGTAAAATAGTAAACTATCTGATGGTATGCAGAGATAGTGGAATCCTACCTCTGCATAATATCATTTAAGTGGAGAATGAATGTAAAAAGGGAATATTGGACATGAAGACTCAAGCTATCGAAAAAAATTAGAAAATGAAAGTACGAAAAATACAAATGGATTATGTGCTATCCAAGCTTTTTTTACGGTATCGACTGCCCAAAAGTATTAGGTATTTATCAGTATTTACTAAAAATAATCACAAATCTCTATTTATGCTCTCTGTGAGCTCTCTGTGAGCTGGCTGTGAGCTTACTGTGAGCTCACTTTTCACTCACCTAAAAGCGGAAATTGTGAGCTCACAGTGAGTTCACATGTGAGCTCGCTGTGAGCTCACTGCGAGCTTACTGGTTTACTGGGGGCTCATAACTCCGTCAATCGTTGATATTTTTTTATAAAAAAATACTTGTTTTTTCAAGTGAACTCTATTCAAAAACTATAACTCTGGTGCCATAACACTATTGCTACATACTTTAAAAGATACTCGAATTCATCCTCAATGCGTCCGCACAAAAAGGTATATAACCCCTTTTTAATTTTCACAAAGATGCTGTGTCGGAGGACGTGAATATTGCAAAAATACATCATTTACAAAAAGTTGGAGGACTTTTTGAATCTTTCAAAATTTCTGGTAAATCGATGTTTGTTCAAGTTTAAAATTTAATGTTTCAGAATGTTAAACATTTTGACTGAAAAGAAGCCAAATTATTAACTTTTCCTCGATCGAAAAAATTTTTCAAAATGATCGTACATAACATCTAACGTTGCAATATTTATGTTTCTAAATTTCTGGGGCAAATATTTTATGCCACCCTTGTAATTTTGATCCTTATAAAAACCTTACCTGAAAACGAAATTTCTCACAAGAATTCAATTTTTTAAAGTTACCTTGTACAATTCAGATAGCCCAGATAGCAAAATGAAGTCGTAGTGCGTGCAATATGCGAGTCACGCGTGCGAGTTTTTTCGCACGCATGAGACTCACAGAGCATACAGTTGCTACGTCATATGCGACTCAAATGCCTCTCACACATGAGAGTTCACAAATTTCGCACGCGTGAGTCTCCGATTACCTGCACGCGTGAGGGTTTTGAAAAAATGTTTTTTACTGTTCTGTAAAAAATAAAACTTACAATATACGTCACGCCGGTATGATATTACTGACTGTAATTTTTCGTTCTAGTGCAGAAAGTGAAAATTTTCGTCAACTCACAGCAGAAAGTATTTATTTACTTTGTAGTTCCTGCAAAATGTATACATTTACTGATAGATTTCATGTGAAAGATTTTTTTTTAAATTAAAAATTGTCGATTGCAAAAAGCCCATGCACACTGGTGAAATGTCACCCAATTGCACCTTAAGAGTAATAATAATTATCACTCAAATTTTTTAACACTGACAATTGCAGTAAATTGAAAAATTACAATTGTAATCGTAATTTTATTTTGTAATTATTTAATAATTGGTGATTAAATGATTGACCATCCACGGCCACGAGAGTCACGTATAATATATTAGGTTATATTATGTTCAGTAACGTCACTGCACGTCACTAATAGATCACACTGACGTGGATAAACACGCATGCGCAACATCTCGCAGCATATGTGCGACGTGCGTCTCAATCGGACAAATTATTGTCCGATTGAGTACAGTGCGCTCACACTAGTGCGACTCAAGTGCCTTGCACAGCTTCGCATAAAATGCTACCAACTCAAAAACTCGCAATGAAAGTTCATTGTGGGTTCGTACGTGAGACCAAGATGCGCACGTGCGTATCATTCAGACAAATTATTGCACGCACGCGTGCGCTCGCACTCGTGCGACTTACGTGCGTCGCACAGTTGCTATCTGGGAGGTTTCCCAGTTATCATAAAATGGGTAAAAAAACCTTATAAGAAATTGAAACTGTTTCTTGTAAGAATTGATTGATAAAATCTTATAAGAAAAAAACCATACACAATTTTGTCGATAAATTCTTTAAAAGAAATGTCAGTATCTTTTACAATTTTATAGGAATCAAAATTATACTAGGGCAATTTTCGTAACCAAACGTATCAAGTCCTCCAAAATTTTCGAAAATGATGAGACCCTGACATCTGAAAATTTTATTTAATATTTGAAATATTTTACGATTGGAAAATAATACAATCTGTATGTTATAAAAACCTTATAAGGCGAATTTACCAGGTTATTTATAGTGACAATTAAATAAGGAAAAATTTCTATTTTTTCTAAGGAAATTTTTTGAACTCAAAAAAATGCAATCTTCCTGTTCAATACATTTTTGAAAAATTTTATGAAGTTTTTAAATAATGTCAATACCCTGACGGTCCTGAAAGAACGTTCTTTTGCGTTCCCTTGTGTTCCCAAAAGTCGCAAAAAGAATGCTCGGAAATCGCATTTAAAACTACTTTCTTCAATGTTTTGCTACATAAAATCATGTTTTTAGGTTGAAAAAAGATACCTTTGTTACATGGAAATGTATTTAAAAGCTATAAATGTTTCCGGTCAAGTTAAATAAACCTGTAAAAGTGCAATAAATACTTGGTTGCGAGTAGCTTCGGCGCATGCGCTATAGGTGAATACCGAATTCCATTCGCGGCATGGCCACTGAAGTGTCTAGGCCGAGGGGCCCAAAGGCGCTCTTGCATATTTGAATTTTGAATATGGGATATCCAATGAAAATTGAATGATAATTTAGTGGTATTTTAATTTTTTTTTTTTTTGTAAATGATTACCAGGTGTACTCCTAAGTAATTTCCGGTTTTTTCAATGGATGGCGTTCTGTTTTGTACCGCTGTTGGTAACACATACCATATGTCATTTTGTTTAGTCATATCGAGTGCTTGAACTGCGTTGACATTTTTTCGAAAAAATCTTCCAGTAAGTTTTTATTGCGCTTCAAAAATTTTGTACCGAATTTTGAGCATATGCGCCATGCATTGCTTCTCATGTTCAATCAGGGGAAAAAAGTGTCCGAGAGCCACTGTGCGCTTGTGGAAGTTTATGGTGATCGTGCATTAACACTTCGAACATGTGAAACGTGCTTTCGACAGTTCAAAAATCGAGATTTCGACCTGAACGACGCCGTACGCTCCGGCAAGCGAAAATCGTTCGATGACGCCGAATTGCAAGCATTATTAGATGAAGACAACACGCAAACGCAACGACAGCTTGCAGATGCGTTGGGAGTTCAACAGCAAGCAATTTCCAAACGTCTGCGAGCCATGGGAAAAATTCAGAAGTGTGGAAAGTGGGTGCCCCACGAACTGACCGACAGACAAATGGAGAATCGAAAAGTGACCTGTGAAATGCTGCTTCAACGATACAAAAGAAAGTCTTTCCTGCATCGTATTGTTACTGGTGATGAAAAGTGGATTTTCCTGGAGAACCCTAAGCGCAACAAATCGTGGGTGAGTCCAGGTGAAGCATTGACATCGACGGCACGGCCAAATCGTTACGGTCGGAAGGTCATGCTGTGTGTTTGGTGGGACCAGTCCGGTGTTATATACTTTGCACTGCTGAAACTGGGTGAAACTGTGAATGCCGTTCGCTACAAACAGCAAATGAAAGATTTGAGCCGAGCCATTGTGGAAAACCGACCAGAATATCAACAACGACAGAAGAAGGTGATTTTGCTCCACGACAATGCGCCGTCGCATAAGTCGAAAGTCGTTCGTGACACGCTGGAAAGGCTCAAGTGGAAAGTGCTTGATCATGCGGCTTACTCACCAGACCTGGCGCCATCCGACTACCACCTCTTTGCCTCGTTGGGCCATGCCCTTTCTGAGCAGCGCTTCGACTCGTACGAAAATGTACGAAAATGGCTCACCGAGTGGTTCACCTCCAAAGGCGATGATTTTTACTGGCGTGGTATCCACAATTTACCAGTAAGGTGGGAAAAATGTGTAGAAAGCGATGGAAAATACTTTGAATAAAATAAAGGTTACGGTTTTTTTGGAATTATGTGTTTTATTTGCAAAAAAACCGGAAATTAATTAGGAGTACACCTGGTATTATATTTTGTTTAAGTTACAATCTTTTCAATATGTGAGTGTACTTTATTAACGAAAAATTTTATGCATAAATAGAGTTTTTTTCTATCATTCTTACAACTACCTTAAAACTCATTTTCTGAGAATGTAGTTTGCTTGAAGAACATGACTTTGCTGTGTTTAGGATGTACGTTATGACCGTTAGGACGACCTATACAAATTTTTTATAAAATACGTAAAATTTTTAACATGCATAAAATACTCAACTATGCTTTCATTCATGTATATTAATTTTTTATAATTCTCTATACAATAATTATTATAATAAAATATATATGCGCTATTTGTCATTTTTGTTATATTTTAATCAAAATATATAATTTAAGATTTGTTATACTTCAACCCTATTAATTTAGGATTTTTTAGAGTTTTAAGAAAACTCCATTCAAAATATCGGTATTTTTTATAACATTCCGAATTTTTGTAAAGTCACTTTGTAAAAAAGGCAATGTTTTGTAGTGTTCGTTTTTGTGTTCTGGGTTTTTTTATGTTTTTGGTAGTAATAAATAGCAATCAATCATTCCATAACCATTTTGATCAATTTTGATAAAGAATTGTCAAAAATCAGTGGTCGTGCTGGCTTAGATTCAAAAAACTGGCACAACCGGCGATACCAGTTTTCTATACAAAGCAATAAATTTACTTTTTTGGTAATAAATTAGCGATAAGGATTATGCAATTCATTACCATCCGCTTATTGCGTTTCGTCGACGCGGAACTGATTGTGCTGACACCCACCTTATCGAAGCGCGGCGCAACTTGTCAATGCGTGTTTTTGACTAAAGTTCTCGAAATGTTCTATGTGTTTGGTGGTAATAAATAGCAATCAATCTCTCCATAACCATATTGATCAATTTTTATGAAGGACTGTCAAAAATGAGTTGTTCTGCTGGCATAAATTCAAAAAAGTCGTACAACCGGCGATACCGGTTTTCTATAAAGAGCAATAAATTTAGTTTTTGAGTAATAAATCAGACATAAGGATTGTGCAATTTGTAAACATACGCTTATGGCGTTTCGTTGACGCTGAACTGATTGTGCTGACCCTCACCTCATTGAAGCGCGGTGCGACATTCTATTGCGTGTTTTTGTATATTGTTCTGGGAATTTTTTCTGTTTTTGGTGGTAATAAATAGCGGTCAATCATTCCATAACCATTTCGATCAATTTTGATAAAGTACTGTCAGAAATGAGTGGTTATGCTCGTTTTAATTAAAAAAAACAGGTACAACCGGCGATACCAGTTTTCTATACAAAGCAATAAATTTACTTTTTTGGTAATAAATTAGCGATAAGGATTATGCAATTCATTACCATTCGCTTATTGCGTTTCGTCGACGATGAACTGATTGTGCTGACACCAACCTTATCGAAGCGCGGCGCGACGTTTTATTGCGTGTTTTTGAATAAAGTTCTGGGAATTTTCTATGTTTTTGGAAGTAATAAATAGCAATCAGTAGTATACGTAGGACAGTTCTGGGCCACTTGGCGGGCCGAGATCCAGCCGATATGTAACTAATATACTCCCACCCCTGACTCGGTAGCTAATGAGGTTCCTCTTCTACCACCCCTGACTCGGTAACCAATAAGGTTCTACTTTCCTCACCCCTGACTCCGTGGCCAATGATGTTCTACTTCCCCCACTCCTGACTCCGTGGCCATTGAGGTTCCTCTTCTCTCACCCCTCACTCGGTAGCCAATGAGGTTTCGATTCCTAACCACTCTCTGATTGACCAATCAGAAAATAGTTGAGTGAAGCCTAAAAGTAGTTGCTGAAAAGCATTAGTCAGGCTCGAGGAGTGGAGCGACTACATCGAAGCGCGGAGCTGTGAACGTTGTTCGCGCTCCGACCCCAAGAGCCGACTGGTTTGGAAGCGCGCTTGCACCTCCTGAAGTACGGTTGCGGAGGAGTTGGGAAGCCGGAGGAGCAGCGGCTACGCTGAAGCTGGTAAACCAGCAGCGAACGTGGAGAAGTGGTAACGGCGGTGGTAACTCTCCAAGGTCCGTGCGAGGTGGCATACCCCAGCGAGCGAGCCCGTCGGATCAGTGTGCCGCGGTGTCGCGGCAGCAGCGGACGACCAACGGGGGAAGCAGCAGCGGTGGAGCCGGAGCAGCAGCGGAGAAGTCGGAGGAGCAGCGGTGACGACGACCCTGGAGCAGCAACGTGGAAGCTGGAGGACCAACGGAGAAGCTGGAGGAACAGCGGCGATGACGACCCTGGATCAGTGACGTGGAAGCTGGAGGACCAACGGAGAAGCTGGAGAAACAGCGTCGACGGCGAATCTGGAGGACCTACAGGGAAGCTGAAAGAGAGCGTGCTCGGGTTAATCCGTCAAAGATGGACTCGAGAAGCTGCGAAAGTTGTCAGCCCTTTTCACGGTTACAATTTTTTCACAAAGCAGCCCTTTTTAGGGTTACACAAATGTTTTGTCACCCTAATTTACTCCTTATGACTTTGCGTAAATTTCGGAAGTCAGCCCTTTTCAGGGCTACAAAAAAAATTTTTGTGCTGTCAAGATATATAACTTTTATCACCAATATATGTTTAATGAGTTAACATTTACTTAGGTCAGAAAATTCACATTCATTATCGGTTCTATTTAGAACCATCAATCATATTTTTTTTAAGAAATACACATCGTTACTAGCTATGAGGAAGGTTTGAATGGAAATTGTAAGTTTGTTAAAATTTATCTTTGAATTTGATTGGTCGTTGGGAACGTGGTGGGGAAAAGTGAATTTTGATTTGCTACCGAGTCAAGGGTGGGAGAAGAGGAACCTCATCGGCTGGAGCGTCGAAAAAAGTGAGGGTAACTCTAGATATTCAGGGTATATATTGAGGTGCATTTCAGAGGCAAATCATTAGTTTCATCGAACTCTCGTTTGAAACATCTCGAACGGCAACAGAATTTCAAGAAATCGCCACTGGCAGCAGCAGCAGTTGGAGTAGGGAGAGGCCCTATATCAAGAGGAATCCTCGAGCAGAATCATCAGTTTCAACAAGAAATCGAAGCAACCACATTTCTACCGACATCGTAGTGCTACAATGGACTTCACGAAAGTGAATTCAGTGTCTCGCCTGGAGCAAAAGAGGATTATGGATCTCGACCTAAGGAAGAGCTACAGGGTTACGAGGGTGTCCGAGGTCACGAAGTCATTCGGACCGAAATTCATCATAACTCTCGATGGAGAGTTTACAGTCTTCTTGCCTGAGCGTGTCTCGAAGATGCTGCACGAGGACCCGGAGCAACTCCAACAACTCAAGGAAGACACGGAGAATACCAACCACGTTATTTCCGCTACCTCGGCGGGAAAATGAACTCTTGTGAGTTCTTCACTCACTAAAGGTGGCAGCAGTTGCAGTTGGAGTAGGGAGAGGTCCTATATCAAGAGCGATCCCCGAGCGGAAGCAACATTCTCGTCAGGACCTCGACGCGGAAATATCTCGAGGGAAAAAATGAAATTCATCGTTGACGTGCAAGGCTTCTCTATGCCTGGCAGTGGGGGAGCAGATGAGTTCATCGTCAAGGAACTTGCCATCATCACGATTGAACCAGCCAACGACGTGGAGACGTTCCTCTTCAAGCCGCCATGCTCATGGTCGAGTCTACCCGCAACAGTCAAGGTTAAGAATTCCTGATTAACCAACAAGTACCACGGCATTCCTTGGGCAGCTGGTGATGTACCTAACAACGAGTGCAAGAACGTCGTGAACGTCAAATTCAAGAACGCCAGCTACATTTTCATCAAGGGACGTGAGAAGAAACGATGGATCGAGGGGACCTTGGAGAGCTGGCCTACCATCATCGACCTGAAAGATATGGGCTGCCCATCGCTGAAAAACTTGCGAGCTTCAACCTGTGCATACAGGAACTTGCACGCTTACGTCAATGGACGTCACTGTGCAACTGAAAACGGTCTTCGTCTGAAGATGTGGCTCTGGGACACCTATGGCATCACTCCGTCAACGAGGAGATCTCTCCAACTCATACGTCACTCACGCTGCTTGAAAAATTTGGACACCATGGACATCGCAGAGCTGCCAGTAGAATTCATCATTGGCTACCTGAGCAACGACATCGAATGCGCTTGGGAGAAACTTCCAGAAGAACTTCAGCTCGACCCAGAAGTTGCCAGCCATCGCCGATGCCAGAAACATTGGTTCTCAGTCGGGGATGCCATCGATGGACCACCACCATTTGTTCGCGATTGTTATCTTTGTCGACGTTAAAAAATTGTGAATGATGCTTAGTAATTACTTTAATCATGAAATATTTAAAAATATATAACACGTGTATATTTACTATTAAATAAACAACAAATTGATTGTAATTGGTGTATTTATCATATTCCTGAAAAAAAAGTGTCACCATGGTCGAGATTTAAACCTACTTACTTTTATATTTCCAATGCTTCATACATTGATCTTAACCACCTCGGCCATGGTGACACTTTGAATAGAATAGTTTGGAAATAATTTTTACTCATCGTTGGACGGATCCCGTACATCATTAGTTGCTGATTCTGGACATCGTTGGCTTTTCGCTTCATTAAAATGGAACATTTTATTCTGAATTTCGAAATAACTTAGAATCTATTTTACGATTATAGGCTTGAAATAAAAAGAGTAAATATTCATTTAAACCATTTTTCATTTATTCAAATTATGGTTCACCTTATAGTCTAACAATCTTTTCTGCAGAACAGTATTCAAAATTTTCGCAGTTTGCTCAATTCTTCGTTGGAATCTAACACGGTCTCGAGCAACTTGTTTCCATGAACCACGTCGAGCTTCTCTATACGCAAAATCCCACACGTACACTTCGTGCACTGTAAGTGGGTTACAATCAAATGTCACTCGCTTCATATTTTTCTGACAACGCCGCTGATTGGTTGATGCTCTACAATACGATCGTGTATAATTAAACAATATGCAGAAGTCGCAGCTGGGAAATTAGCGCCAGATTCAAATTCAAGACGAACATCAACTGGACCAGTGATCAAGGAATCATTTTGTTTAGCACAATCGATAACTACAAGAGGCGCATTATCTTTGAATTGAGTTTTTGTTAACAATGGAGCATTTTTTCTACCATAATACGATGATTGAAAATTCGCAAACATTTCATATAACGTTGCAAACTGGTTTCGTTGAAAATCAATGTTCAGATTCATGTAACGATAACATTGTGAATTTAAATACGATTTTATATCACGCAAATTACATGTTTCAAAGTTGCTCATGTTTCCAGTTCTCGCATTTTTTCGTTCAACTTGAAATCCCACGATGACATATCTCGGCTTCTCCAGTTGAGTCGTTGTTTTCACACTCCATACATGCTTGGTTGTCTGAGGTAACAAAGGGTACTCGTACTTCGGAAACTCATGGCGATGATCGGATCAGTAGCGATGAAATTCAACATTCGAATTTTCTCCAAGTCCGATACTTTGACGTATGGGATTAACCATTCAATTTTGTTAATGGTTATCTTGTATTGTTCTTCGTTCGCAGCAAGCTGTGTGATCACGTTGACGTCGCTGTTGGCTCGCAGAATGATGAGTTCATGTTTTGCGTTGACAATGACTCGTTGATAATCTTAAGCAAATCCAAATATGTAATTCAGTGGAATGCATACATCAAAATATCCATTGTCGTTGGTTAAACGTCTGGTATCGTCGACGATCCATCCAGCATTTTCCATCAGGTCCTCTTGGGCTGGACTTTGCGCTATGTAGGCCTTCATTGTCGTTGTGAGACCGACATCCTTGATTCTTTCAGTCTCGATAGCGTTCATCTCATAGCGCATTTCTTCAAACATGTAGCAGATATCATTGTTCACAATCGATGTATGCTCAACGGGGGTCACTCCATCATTTTTCGTCAATCTTCCTTGTATATGCAGCGAACTTTGGCTTGGTTGCATATACGAATCTTGATTCTGGATACTGATGCGGATTTCATCGTTGCTGTTGAACGTTGACGAGGCGTATGGCTGGTGAGCGTGGACTTTATACTGTGCTACTGACTCATCGAAGACGACCTTTTCCTCGATGGATAACATGGTATTAGGCAAATTAAGCAACAAATCTTTTTCGAATTCTCAGACCGAGACTTTTCAGGAACTGCACGTTCTCTGGTGTGAGCTCTTTGAGAGGTTTGCGATGACTGATGGTTCTTGGACATGTTGCTGGATTTATATGATCTCCGTAGACGATCCCCATTACTCACTTTTTACATGCAGTCTGATAGTGATAACTTCTCCACGAAAATTTACGAGCTTATCTTCTTGATCAACAATACGGAGCTGCAGATGATGTATTGCTTGTACGGTGATTGGATGATAAATGACGTGAGTTGGTACTTCAACGATCTTATATCCTGGTGGAATTACTGGAAAGAATTCGTGAGTTGTGTGCACTTTCTTATCATTGATATATGCTCCCGTAGTTATGTTGCACTCAACACGTAAAGCGTTTACAGCAAGTATTTTAACAGGCGAATTGGACTTGTGGGTGACGTTTGCTTCGATGATTCGTGGATTAAAGCCCAACAATTTACCAATAGAATTCTCTGGTCGAAAATCAATACTTTCATTGCATCGAATTTCACTGCGTAATGTACTATTGTTAGATCGTAGACTTAACTGAGTATTCTGTAGAAGCTCTTCCTTTAAAAATTTTGCAATATCATCCAACTCATAGCTTCCTGGAGGTATTGTTATTTCGTCATTACCAATATAAAATTTATGGTTGTCAACATCGATGTTAGGTATTGAGTTAAATATTAAAAATTCTACAAGTCCCAAAAAGTATTTCTTTTGAGTAGATAGTTCAATAGGTGGAAAATAATTTGCCTCCAAAATAGACGATTCTCCCGAGAGTGTAAGCGTTAATGAGTCCGCCATGGCTGTCACTTGTAGACTGATGTATATTCACACGCGATCAATGCTTTTATGCAGTAAAAACTTGAGACATAGATGTCCACAGATGATTGAGTTATAATTCTGGTATTTATCACAATTGTATTTGATCACGCTACCGATACCGAAGTAGTCCATGAGTTCACGAGTTGGTTGTAGATTGCCAAAGCTATCGAAATATATGATTCGATTACCGGTTTTTCGATAAGCGACCCAATGCGTCCCAGGACCATTTTTAGAATCCAAATTGATAATGGCAGCTTCAGCTTTCTTAGGCCCACTCTTCGGTAAATCATTTCTCATGTATATAGCTTTCAATGTTGATTGTACAGAGTCGGTAGCTATTTTCGCGGCATCTATAACTCTTCTCAATGGTGTCTTCTTCATTATAAGCTTTTTCTTGATAGGCTTTTTCTTGATAATCTTCTTCAAGCCCATTCCAAGTTTTACTTTGATTCCCATGATGCCAGCTACTCCAAGGGCAGAGTTTTTTCTCCAACTCCGGAATCCTTGGCGAACACACGTTCGATTACTCTTTGTGCAAGCAATTTTATCAGCTTCGTGTCTCACTGATAGATTTTCACGATTTTTTGAATAGGCAATGTCGTGCTCCCTGCAAGCTGCGTCGAGAGGATTGATTCCACGATCCCCACGAGTTAATCTTTTAGCAAGTTTGGTGCCTGGGCCACAAAATTGATAGCCAGGAATTTGAAGTTCAACAGGGAGCTTGTTAATCACTGAGTTCACAAGACCACGTCCTTTCACTCTCATTGCTTGAGTAAGACTGAGGCTCAGGCTATATAAGCCCCCTATTTATAGTGAATCGAGTCAGTCACATGCAGAAAGTCATGGAATTTAAATCGCAGAACGTTAAAGTGCCTGTCGTTAACTTTGATAACGTCGCAGTTCGAGAAAAAACTAGAAAACGCCATGGTATTCTATTGCCAAATACTTTACGTGCAATTATATGTGGACCATCAAATTGTGGTAGGACGAATGCTCTTTTGTCACTCATTACACATCCTAATGGATTGAGATTCGAGAACGTCTACATTTACTCAAAATCTCTGGAGCAACCTAAATACAAGTACTTAGAAAAAATCATCAAACCAATCAAAGGAGTAGGATATTACCCATATAACGACAACGAGCAAGTTGTGAGTGTAGAGGAAGTGAAGCCAAACTCTGTAATGATATTTGATGACGTGGCGTGTGAAAAACAAAACAATATACGTGCATATTTCTGTATGGGGCGTCGTCGAGATGTATATAGTTTTTATCTCTGTCAAACTTACGCACGTATCCCGAAACACTTGGTACGAGATAATACTAATATGCTCATACTGTTTCGTCAAGATGATATGAATCTGAAACATGTTTTCGATGATCATGTAAACACTGACATGACGTTCACCCAATTTCGAAATTTGTGTGCAACATGTTGGAATGACAAGTACAGTTTTCTCGTTATCGACAAGAATAGCGATATATATCAAGGGCGGTGCAGGAGAGGATTTGACTGCTTCGCATCTATAAATTAAAGTGTCTATGGAATAAAACATCAGTATTACCTGAACCACGATCGAGGCGACATCATGCAGCGCAAAGATGTATTGCATCATATCGTACAGGCTAGTGAAGCCATTCGTCTGCTAAAACGAGGAAAAGCTGCCGTGGAAATGTCTGTGAATGAAGTTTTCAAGCCCATCATTAATCCACTACAGTCATTGGCACATAAAACGCAAGATGTAGAAATGTAAGAAGTGATAAAAGAAGATATTAAAGATGAGCCATCCGTGCAATCGGAAGACGAAGATACATTCGAGCCATCTCAAGAAGAGGCATCTGGTGAAGATTTTATGAGCTTTAATCGAACTATTGGTGATCAGAGTTTTGCACCAAGTACCATTAGTTCCCCAGCTCCTGTTAACACTCTGGCTAAATACTTAAAGATGCTAAAAAGCAAGCCTAAACAAAAGAATCTTGATACACAGTATGGAGAACGATCGTTGAAAGCTGGATTATACATTGGGAATGCTCCAATTAGTTTCTGAGAAAACACTGTTCATGTGGGGACTGAGGAGTTTGAGAATACACCAGGGCTTATCGAACTATTATTTAAAAAAATACCAGACAGTTTGATAGTAAGTTCAAATGATGTGAAAAACTATAAGAAAATCATCCGTCAAAATAATGCAGATAGAAAATATAATGACCCTGACAAGAGTCTGCGTGGTGGTGGTAAAGATTGGAAATATCTCACGTATATCGCTGATAAGGAGATAAAAAGTCAAGGAATGTTTAATATAGCTCACCGAGAACGAAAAATAGACTACGTGCATTGGGATGATCTGAATGAACTTGTAGAACGTTTGCGACTTATTCTTGCGTCTCAAGCTGCTAGTAATAACAGTCATACCCACGAAATAAATTCAATTATCGAAGAATTGAGAGATGCTGAGATTATATATTAGATGATTCGGAGCGTATAGCCTCATTCACAATCCAGACAATGTCGAGTGTAGACATTTTCGGAAGACATTTAAATAAAACTCGTGAAATACGTGGTCCTCCTGGTATTGGAATTAAATTGACTGCTGACGGTCATTACGATTTGCAGAATAAAAAATTACTCAATGTGGCAAAAGGTGATAATGAAACTGATGGTACTTCATATAAAAATATAATTGATTTTGAGGAAGTGCCTATACAAGAAATGGAGAAGTTGGAAAAGGATTTGAAAAAATCCCTTGAATTTTTGGCTAGCATATATCAAAAGCATGTGACTGAAAACCCTGCATCATTTTATCAATTCAGAGTCGTTTAAGACTTATCGAATAAGAAGTGTTTGTCGATGTGACACCAAAAGAAAATGTCTATGAATACCTCATTTGACAATCATCCGCCGTACAACATGGATCTCAAGGAAGCTCTAGTGGAAGAACTTCATAAACCTGCAAGAAGAAATTATCGACGACGTAATGTTGATATGCGAGGATTGGATGAAACATGGCAAGCTGATCTCGTTGACATGTCAACCTACGCTGAGAAAGGCTACAAGTTCCTGCTCACCATCATTGATGTCTTCTCCAAGTACGCTTGGGCTGTGCCTATCAAATCGAAGAATGGACCTGACGTCACTGCTGCTATGAAGACTGTGCTGAAAGATCGTCAACCCAAAAATCTACACGTTGATCAAGGCAAAGAGTTCTACAACAAGGACTTTAAAGCACTCATGATGCAACATGGAGTCAACATGTACTCGACGTTCAGTGGTATGAAAGCATCAATCTGCGAACGCTTCAATCGTACACTAAAGAGCAAGATGTGGAAACGATTCTCCCTCCAAGGACACTACAAATGGATCAACATTTTACCGGACTTGGTATCGAGCTACAACGCAACGAAACATCGTACCATCAAAATGAAGCCCAAAGATGTTACTCCAGCTGATGAAAAACGACTGCTCCGTGAAGTCTACTCCAAGAAATATGTCAAAGAGAAACGAAAATTCCACGTCGGCGACAAAGTTCGAATCAGCAAGTATAAGCACTTCTTCGAAATTTACCATCGCTGCAGTCAAGTCAACAGAACCCACGACGTACAAGCTCAAGGATTATCAAGATCAACCCATCGATGGAGGATTTTACCAAGAGGAACTCGCCAAAGTGAAACATCCTGATGTATACCTCGTTGAGAAAGTGTTACGAAAACGAGGAAATGAACTATATGTTAAATGGTTGGGATTCGACAATACTCATAATAGCTGGATAAATGAAACAGACATGTAAGGTATAAATAAAACATTTATTTAAACATATATCACCATGTATACATTTTTTCATCCTAAAATGATTAGATAGGCGTAGGAAATATAATAATTTTTGAGAAAGTTTTATTCTTAATGTCTTTTTGTAACACTGACTTTTAATTTATTTAAATTTACAATATATTGCTGCACCTACTCAATTAACATATTTACAGGGTGCGCCATTTCTTATGTCGGCATGTAAACATTGAATAACTTGAAAAAAAAACAACCGATTTCTGTAAATGAGGTATTTTTATTTAGTTTGGTCCTTTACAATTTATTTAGACTAGTTTTTGAACACAACATCAATCAAGTGGCCGCCCTTATTGTTCACAGCAAAATATGCCCTTTTTGCGGCGTTTTCCATTACCTTTTCGAGCATCTCGGGTGGTATAGCAATGATTTCGGCACGAATATTTTCCTTAAGCTCTTCAATGGTCTGCGGCTTGCTGGCGTACACTTTACTTTTCAAATAACCCCACAAAAAGAAGTCTGGAGGGGTCAAATCTGGAGATCTGGGTGGCCATTCAATGTCGCCTCTTTTTGACATCAGACGTCCAGGGAATTTTCGTTGCAGAAACTGGATTGTTTGATTCGCAGTGTGGCAGGTCGCACCATCTTGTTGAAACCAGTAATCTTCAAGACCTTTTTCACGCATTTGTGGGCAGACATAGTGAGCCAACATCCACCGATATCGGTTTCCATCGATCGTTTGGTTCTCTTTGAAAAAATAAGGACCAATGATGGTTTTGGCGCAAACGCCGGCCCAAACAGTAACTTTTTGGTCATGCAATGGCGTTTCATGGATCTCGTGTGGATTCTGCGTTCCCCAAATGCGGCAATTTTGCTTATTAACGCCTCCAGAAAGTTTGAAATGTGCCTCGTCGGTCATTAAAATTCGCTTCCAAAAATCAGGTTCAGTATCAACTATTCGAGCGATTGTTTGTCCATATTCCAAGCGACGTGGATGATCTGTAGGCAATATTCTTTGTGTTAATTGCATTTTGTACGGAAACAAATGCAAATCATCTTTCAAAATGCGCCGTAGAGTGGTTCCACTGATGCCGAGATGCTGAGCGCGGTGACGATATGAAACTTTTGGGTTTTGGGCAACGCTCTCTCTGACAGCTTCAATCAGTTCATTTGAACGTCTTGGTCGTTGATGAACGGGTTGTTCGCGATCTTTCACTGTCCCGTGGTCACAAAAATTCGACACCAAACGACGAATAGTGTTGTCAGATGGTGCCTGTTTGCCAAGATATTTTCGACGATATGCTCGTTGAGTTAACACAATTGAACGACTATTTTCAATGTACAAAGTAACTATTTCAGCGCGTTCTTTTGGTGTGAAGCGATACATGGTTGAAATTGTACTGAATTGACGTTTCCAAAACAAGTGAAGTCAAGTAAATCGGTTGTCAAATGTTTAAGTTATTCAATGTTACAATACCGACATAAGAAATGGCGCACCCTGTACATATTAACATATTTACATATTTTTGGTTATCATGGATCAGTTTATAATATAGTTATATCCTGATTGTAACTTTTTTGTAACCCTGAATACGGGCGGTTTTGTTTGGAGTTTAGTCAACATCCATCGTCGTATCGATCTTGTAGTGCCCCCAAGGCAACGTGTCTGTGGTGTCCTTCTGCAGACATCTCTTGTTGTCGAAAGGACTGAGATTTGAGCAGAGCAGACTGCCAATTTGGTCTGCTTGATGGTCTGGATTTTGTGTAGCTTGGACCGGAAGAGATGTTGCTGCCGCTCCACTGTGATGTTTTCCCGCAGACATCTCTCGTAGTCGGAGAAGTTGATGGTGTTCTTCACGACTACTGCCTTGACTCCTTTAGCCTTCTTCATCGCGTCTTGGCCGTTGACTCGGACGCTGTACATTTTGCTGCGGAGCCCGATGAATTCGGCCATGATTCGGCCGTTGCACTCGTCCTTCATCAAGCCAACCATCTTCTTGTTGACCCGTGGAAGATTGAAGGGGTTGATGCTTCGTAGTCTGACGTGTCGAATCGGTGGATGTGCTCGCTCATGACGTCGTAGATGTTGCGTCCGGTGATTTCGTAGATCAGGCTATCGGTATCTGTGTACATGAGTTTGCAAGGAACAGTCTTTTTCATGAAATTATAATGAAATTCGTAAAGGCAAATTTTGGACAAGTCCAGGACAGCAAAACCGGCATTAATCGGTTTGTTCAGCATAACTTGCACTTGCGCAAGTTTGATGGCCACCAGATTCTCGTCAATGATTGACCGGTCTTGAAAATTTGGTCTTGCTATGAGGGCTTCAGCTCCGTAGGATCCATTCCAGTCAGTCACCATTTTGATGTTTACTCGGTTTCTAACGTTCTCCATGGTCTTGCCGAATACTGCGTTGTTCATGAGTTTGAACAGATTTTTTTCAAATTCATTTTTGGCTTCTTTCTTCAAGCCGCTATTGAGATCGATGTAGGGTTTCAACCACGCCGATTGGGAAAACTGGAGGACTCTGCAGATCTTGACGAGTTTCAGCCCATGCTCGAGAACCTGCCGTAAGTTCCTGTAGTGGATGACGTACTTCTTCTTTGGCAGCAAAGTCGTGAGCAATTTGCTCTCCTTGGCTCCTGGTGGTGGCGTCTGCTCTGGACACAATGGCAGGTCTTGGTGGATGTCGTGAACGGCCTCCGGATATTCGAGGTCCACCTCCAAAATGTAGCCGGTGCTGGACTCGGGGCCGACGTTCCAGTTGAAGCCCTCGTTGACATCGTCCACCCACTTGAATCCTCCGTATGGGAGGTATTGTGTCATCGCCCAGCCGTACAGGTTGTTCACGTCGAAGTACATGAGGTACTTGTCATCTTCCTCTGGGTTGTAGTCGGTCATGTACTTGTTGTTTGCTTTGGAATAGCGGTTGCTGCATTGGCTTATGCCGCCACGGATGCCTCGTTCAACGAACATCATCATGTCGATGTCCGTCAGCAATTCCAGCTCGATACCTGTGTGTTTAAGCATTGCGTCTCATGTGAAGTCAGGTGCCGTATAGTAGTGTGCTGGATCCAACCCGTAGATGTGACAGCATTTTTGTCTGAAGTTTTCGAAAACCTCAGCGAGTAGCATGACGTCTGTTTTCAAGTACAAGTCCGAGTACTCGCCCAAAGTGTTGATCCTGAACGTTTGCCACACCGTTTGAGCATGTCTGTAAAAGAAAAAAAAGATTAGTCAGTACAAGTTGTATGATAGAAAAAGAATAATAAGATACTAACCTGTAGTCTTCCTCAGTGATGTTGCTTCCACTGAGGTGACTATAAAATTGGCCGTGAGCTGGTAGTTCTCCTTGGTCGAGTTTCTCCCAAGAATCGACGTATTCGTAGGGGAAGACCCCTTTACGTTGGAGGAGCTTGAAGTTTGGATCTTTGATGTCGCTGAATTCTTTCCTTATGAGCAGTGTTGCCTCCAGGTATGATGCCAACTTGTCAAGCGATGACGCCATGAACCGGAAAGAATCAACGAACCGTAAGTTGACGTTGATATATTTCAGCCTCTTGGTGACTGAAATATATTTTTCCATTTTGAGTGGCAGCAGGCTGATTTTCCCATCGACATGGTTGGCAACGTCTTTTATGATGAGATGGGAGTCGTAGTTGCTGAAGTTGTGGAACATGACGATGATTGATCTGGAATCCTTCAAGTTGCAGGCGTTGTGTGCAGCTCCTCGGAAACGTCCAGTCAAGTGGTAGTGATCCCTGACTCGATCGTGTCCCAGTTGTTTTCCGCAAATGTGGCATGTTGTTGTTCTCCTGAAGGCCTCCTCTTCTTCAACGGTGATGTTCATGTCCATCGGGTTTTTGTGAATATAGTCGACAGCTTTTCCCAGTTGATGAAGTTCTTCGGCGAACCACTTTGCAGGATCGGGGCCACGGTAGGAGTGGTAGCGAGAGAGATCTTTATTAAAGCTGCACTTCACAAAGTATCCAACGCTGCTAGCCTCGTGAATCTGCTCAACTTTTGTCTTCGTATTAGACTGCCCACAGATTTTCTTAAGGATACATTCGAAGTCTGCGTAGATAACGAATGGTACTTTCTCAATGTTCTTGGCGTTTTTGAACTTGAGGATGTTGTTCTTGGGATCAGGTAGGATGACGCCACATTTGTTAATTTTCTTACAATCAATGTCATGGGCATTCAATTTCTCTTGGGTCCTAAAGTAATGAAGGCAGCGATTGCAGATGTGCTGCTTGCAATTTCTTTTTGTGAGTTGTGAGCTGACCAATCGTGACAAGTCTTTGATCCACACGTAATGTAACTGGATTGGCTCGTTGTTTTCTTCTTTTTCTTCTGCGTCTTCCAGCTCTTCCTCATTGACGTAGTGGTTTTGTATCAGGAGCAGATTCACATGTTTCGTTTGTTTGTCCTTTGTAATGTGGATCGGAGCGACGATGAATTTTTCTTCGCCCTTTTTCTGGAGTACGTACAGGTTGATTGAGATATTGTTGAGTTTCTCAAATTTTGGCGTATCCTTTGGCTGGACAGGAAAATTGATGTCGTCGAATTTCAACTTTGATTCGTGAGCCTTATATTTTGAACACGCTTTGCACTGTCTTTTGCAGGAAACAAGGCTGAGAGTACAGCCCACTTGAAGCAATAATTATAATTATTTTGTACATTTATACAAGCCTCTTTCTTCTTTATGAATTGTAGCAGGTCAATGTATAAGCTTCCTTTCATCGGATTGTACTTGTTTAGGTGACGGTAAGATTGACGATCCTTCGAAGAGTCCATCCGGAGCCGGTATCTTGGAAATCTTCGACACTGCTCAGCAGGGCTTTTTTGACGTTCTCGTTAAACCACTCGATGAGGTCAGTCGTTTGTAGAATCGGCTTGTTCTTCGTGTGGAAAGCCTTGATTTCCGTTTCTTCCTCGTTGTTCTTGAGCACGGTGTACTCTCCTTCGAGAGTAGTATTGACCTTAGAAGCGTTATGTTTTTTCAAGGCAGCCTGGATGTTCTCGATGAATACGGTTCGGGCGTCTTCGAGAAAGGCCTCGATTTCCAGATGCTTGTCGTTTATGATGAGGCCGGTGTTCAGGCGTTGCTGGAAGGCTGAGTTGACATCCTCCCAGACGAGACCTCCAGGGTGCAGGCCGGCTCCTTGCACGTAACGTCCTCTCAAGAGATGGTTGTAGCTCTTGAGATTTTTGATCGCTTGGATGCAGTGGAGGCGGATCAAGGTGTTGTTCGTCTTGGCCTGGGCTGCCAACTCCCCGATGATCTGCTCCGCTTCGGCGACCAAGTCCAGGACTTCTTCGGAGTTGATGTCCTTGGCGTTCAAAAGGTGACGCTGACGTGTTTGCTTCGGTTTTTCGTTGAGACTGATGATTCTGCTCGGGGATCCCTCTTGATATAGGTCCTCTCCCCACTCCAACTGCTGCTGCTGCTGCCAGTGGCGATTTCTTGAAGTTCTGTTGCCGCTCGAGATGTTTCAAACGAAAGTTCGATGAAACTGATGATTTCCCTCTGAAATGCATCTCATTATATACCCTGAATATCCAGAGTTACCATCACTTTTTTCGACGCTCCAGCCGATGAGGTTCCTCTTCATCCCACTTCAGACTCGGGAGCCAATCGAAATTCACTTTTCCCTTCCACGTTCCAAACGACCAATTAAATTCAAAGATAAATTTTATTAATCTTACAATGTCGATACAAGTCTTCCTCATAGCTAGTAACGAACGATGTGTATTTCTTGAAAAAAACATGATTGATGGTTCTAAAAAGAACCGATGATGTGAATTTTTGGCCTAAGTTAATGTTAACTCATTGGACATATACTCATGATGAAAGTTATACTTCTTGAAAGCATAAAAATTTTCGTAGCCTTGAAAAGCGCTGGCATCTGAAATTTTCGTAAGTCCAAGTCATTAGAAGTTCATCGAGAAAAAAAATTTTTTTTGTAGCCCTGATAAGGGCTGACTTCCGAAATTTACGCAAAGTCATTAGGAGTGAATTGGGATGAAAAAAATTTTGGTAGCCCTAAAAAGAGCTACTTTGTAAAAAAATTGTAACCCTGATAAGGGCTGACAACTTCCTAGCTTCTCGAGTCCATCCTTGACGGATTAACCCGAGCACGCTCTTTCAGCTTCCCCGTAGGTCCTCCAGATTGCTCGTCTCCGCTGCTCCTTCATCTTCCTCGTCGGGTTTTTAGCTTCCTCGTTGGTCCTCCAGCTTTCACGTCACTAATCCAGGGTCGTCGTCGCCGCTGCTCCTCCAGCTACTCCGTCGGTCCTCCAGCTTTCATGTCGCTGCTCCGTTGATCCTCCGCTGCTGCCGCTACTTTGCGGTACACTGATCCATCTGGCTTGCTCGCTCGGGTATACCAACTCGCACGGACCTTGGAGAGTTCCAACCGCCGTTTTCGCTCCTCCACTCACGCCACCACTGCAATTTTTCCCCCACTCCCCCACTCCTCCGCCGCCGTACTTCAGAAGGAGCGAGCGCGCTTCCATGCCATTCGGCTTTTGGGGTCGGAGCGCGAACAACGTCCACAGCTCCGCGCTTCGATGTAGTCGCTCCACTCCTCGAGCCTGACTAATGCTTTTCAGCAACTACTTCCACTTCACTCAACTCTTTTCTGATTGGTCAACCAGAGAGTGGTGGGGAATCGAAACATCATTGGCTACCGAGTCAGGGGTTGGAGAAGAGGAACGTCATTGGCCACGCAGTCAGGTGTGGGGGATGTTGAACCTCTTTAGCTACCGAGTCAGTGGTGGGGAAAGTAAAACCTTATTGGCTACCAAGACAGGGGTGGGGGTATATTAGTTACATATCGGCTGGAGCTCGGTCCGCCAAGTGCCCCCGAACCCGCCCACGTATACTACTGCAATAAATCATTCCAGAACCAATTTGATCAATTTTAATGAAGAACTGTCAAAATTGAGTGGTTGTGCTGGCTTACATTCCAAAAAATTGGACGACCGGCGATACCGAATTTCTATGAAGAGCAATAAATTTAGTTTTTGGGTAATAATTTAGCGGTAAGAATTGTGCGATTAATTTCTTTACGCTTATTGCGTTACGTCGACGCGGAACTGATTGTGCTGACACCCACCTTATCGAAGCGCGACGCGACTTTCTATTGCGTTTTTTTTAATAAACTTCTGGGAATTTTCTATGTGTTTGGTGGTAATTAATAGCGATCAATCATACCATAACCATTTTGATCAATTTTTATAAAGGAGTGTCAAAAATGAGTGGTTGTGCAGGCATAAATTCAAAGAAAATTACACAACCGGCGATAACGGTTTTTTATGAAGAGCAATTAATTCAGTTTATGAGTAATAATTTAGCGATAAGGATTGTGCAATTTATTACTATACGCTTATTGCGTTTTGCCGGCGCGGAACTGATTGTGCTAAAACCCACTGTATCGAAGCGCGGCGCAACGTTTTATCGCGTGTTTTTAAATAAAGTTCTGGGAATTTTCTGTTTTTGGTGGTTATAAATAGCAATCAATGATTCCATAACCATTTTGATCAATTTTGATGAAGAACTATCAAAAATGAGTGGTTGTGCTGGCTTGAATTCAAAAAAATTGGACAACCGGCGTTACCGATTTTCTATAAAGATCAATAAAATTGGATTTTGGGTGATATTTAAGTGGTAAGGATTGTGCAATTTATTACCATACGCTTATAGCGTTACTTCGACGCGGAACTGATTGTGCTGACACCCACCTTATCTAAGCGCGGCGCAATTTATCATTGCGCGTTTTTGATCAAAGTTCTAAGAATTTTCTATGTGTTTAGTGGTAATAAATAGCAATCAATCATTCTTTAACCATTTTGATCAATTTTGATAGGGAACTGTCAATAATGAGTGGTTATGCGGGTTTAAATTAAAAAAAAGCGCAGAACCTGCGATAACGGTTTTCCATGAAGAGCAATAAATTTAGTTTTTGGGTAATAAATTAGCGATGAGGATATTGCAATTTATTACCATACGCTTATTGCGTTTCGTCGACGCAGAACTAATTGTGCTGAGACCCCTCATATCGAAGCGCGGCCCGACTTGTCAGTGCGTGTTTTTTTACTAAAGTTCTGGGAATTCCCTATGTTTTTGGTGGTAATAAATAGCAATCAAACATTCCATAACCTTTTTGATCAATTTTGATGAAGCACACTCAAAATTGAGTAACTGTGCTAGCTTAAATTCAAAAAACTGGCACAACCGGCGATACCAGTTTTCTATGAAGAGGAAGAAATTCAGTTTTTGGGTAATGAATTAGCCATTAGGATTGTGCAATTTATTACCATACGCTTATTGCGTTTCGTCGACGCAGAATTTATTGTGTTTACACTCACTTTATCGAACCGCGGCGCAATTAGTCGGCGCGTGTTTTTGACTCAAGTTCCTGGAATTTTCTATGTGTTTGGTACTAATAAATAGCAATCAATTATTCCATAATCATTTTGATCAATTTTGATAAGATCTGCCTAAAATGAGTGGCTGTGCTGCCTTTCATTCAAAAAACGGGTACAACCGTTGATACTGGATACTTATGAAGAGCAATAATTTTAGTTTTTGGGTAATAAATTAGCGATAAGGATTGTGCAATTTAGTACCATACGCTTATTGCGTTTCGTCGACGCGGAACTGATTGTGCTGACACGTACCTTATCGAAGCGCGGCGCGACGTTATATTGCGTGTTTTTTAATAACGTTCTGGAAATTTTTTTATTTCTTTGGTGGTAATAAATAGCAATCAATCATTTCATAACTATTATGATCATTTTTCATAAAAAACTGTCAAAATTGAGTGGTCGTGCTGGCTTTAATTAAAATAACTGGCACAACCGGCGATACCAGTCTCCTATAAAGAGCAATGAATTAAGTTTTTGGGTAATAAATTAGCGATAAAGATAGTGCAATTTATTACCATACGCTTGTTGCGTTTCTTTGACGCGGAGCTGATTGTGCTGACACCTAACTTATCGAAGTGCGGTGCAACTTGTCAGTGCGTGTTTTAGACTCAAGTTCTGGGAATTTTCTATGTGTTTGGTGGTTATAAATAGCAATCAATCATTCCAAAATTATTTTGATCAATTTTTATCAAGAACTGTCGGAAATGAGTGGTTGTTCTGGCTTTAATGAAAAAAACTGGCACAACCGGCGATACCGGTTTTCTATGAAGCGCGAAAAATGTAGTTTTTGGGTTATAAATTAGCGGTAAGGTTTGTGCAATTTATTACTATACACTCATTGCGCTTCGTCGACGCGAAACTGATTGTGCTAACACCTACCTTATCGAAGCGCGGTGCGACCTTTTGTTGCGGGTTTTTGAATAAACATCTGAAAATTTTCTATGCTTTTGGTCGTAATAAATAGCAATCAATCATACTATAACCATTTTGATCAATTTTGATAAAGAACACTCAAAAATGAGTAATTGTGCTAGCTTAAATTCAAAAAACTGGCACAACCGGCGATATCAGTTTTCTATAAAGAGCAAGAAATTTAGTTTTTGGGTAATGAATTAGCCATTAGGATTGTGCAATTTATTACCATACGCTTATTGCGCTTCGTCGACGCGGAATTGATAGTGTTTACACCCACTTTATCGAAGCAAGGCGCAATTTGTCAGTGCGTGTTTTTGACTGAGTTTTTTGAATTTTCAATGTTTTTTTTGGTTATAAATAGCAATCAATCATTCCATAACTATTTTGATCAATTTTAATGAGGAACTGTCAAAAATGAGTGGTTGTGCTGGCCTAAATTCAAAAAACTGGCACAACCGGCGATACCGGTTTTCTATAGTGAGCAATAAATTTAGTGTTTGGGTTATAAATTAGCGATAAGGATTGTGTAATTCATTACCATATGCTCATTGCGTTTCGTCAACGCGGAACTCATTGTGCTGACACCCCCCTTATCGAAGTGCGGCGCGACTTGTCAGTGCGTTTTTTTGTATAAAGTTCTGGGAATTTCCCATGTTTTGGTGGTAATCAATACCAATCAATTGTTACATAACCATTTTGAATAAGTTTGATAAAGAACTGTCAGAAATGAAGGGTTTAGCTGGCTTTAATTCCCAACCGGGTACAACCGGGGATACCGGTTTCTATAAAGAGCAATGAATTTAGTTTTTTGGTAATAAATTAGCGATTAGGATTGTGCAGTTTATTACCATACGCTTATTGCGTTTTGTCGACGTGGAACTGATTGTGCTGACACCCACCTTATCGTAGCTCGGCGCGACGTTTTATTGCGTGCTTTTGCATAAATTTCTGGAAATTCTCTATTTTTTTGGTTGTAATAAAAAGCAACCAATCATTCCATAATCATTTTGATCAATTTTATAAAGCTGCTACATAAAAAATTCATTAAATCTTTATATAACGATCGCAGTTTTATGAAATGGATTCTTAAGTCGACTAGATAAAGATTTCGACATTTATTTAAGATTTTATGTTATTTGTGTATTATGTTATTTTATGTTATTAAAAAAAGCGAAATTTCATAAAAAATACCGAAATTTTTTAGGAGTTTTATAAAAACTTAAATGACTAGGGATATTCTATAAAGGTCATAATTTTTCGAACCTATCACCTGAATGGGAAGAAAATCTAACTCTGCTTGTAAATGATTTTTCCCGATATTCACATTACCGCGCATAAGTTTCTTGTTGTATGAAAATTATTCTCGGGTAAAAGTAATAGAATTTGTGAACGTATTTGACTATCAAAAAATATCCAATCGCTTTGATCAAGAAATATAAAAATCGACAAATTAGACCATCTGAAGTTTGAATTTTTAAATTTAAAGTGTAATTTTCATAATCAGCGACCTCGAAAACCCCTCTATTCTAGGTTTTTCAAAAATATTATATTTTAAAAAAAATGTCGGCCATATCGCATCTGCTATATTGAATTTGGAATTGTAAGTGTTATTTTCGAAATGAGCTACCTTAAAAACCTTTGTATACTAAGTTTCATAGATATCTCATATTTTCATAAAGATTAAAGACACATTGGATCCATCATTCAAAATTTTTTTAATTTTTTGTAATTTTTTTAATTTATAATAAATGTGTAAATAATCATTAAAAGTGAACTTATAAACATGAGAATTAAATCATAGTTGGGTATTTTTTGCATGTTAAAAATTTTGCATATTTTATAAAAAATTTGTATAGTTCGTCCTAACGGTCATAACGTACATCCTAAACACAGCCCAGTTATGTTCTTCAAGCAAATTACATCCTCAGAAAATGATTTTTAAGGTAGTTGTAAGAATGACAGACAAAAACTCTATTTTAATACACAAAAGTTTTCGTTAATAAAGTACACTTACATATTCAAAAGATTATAACTTAAATAGAATATAATAATCATTTAAAAAAAATTAAATTATCATTAAATTATTATTCAGTTTTCATTGGATATCCCATATTCAAAATTCAAATATGCAAGAGCGCCCTTGGGCCCCTCGGTAACCACTTCAGTGGCCATGCCGCGAATAGAATTCACTCATAGTGCATGCGTCGAAGCTACTCGCAAACAAGTATTTATTGCACTCTTACAGGTTTATTTAACTTCAACGGAAACATTTATAGCTTTTAAATACATTTCCATGTGACAAAAGTATCTTTTTTCAACCTAAAAACATGATTTCATCTAGCAAATCATTGAAGAAAGTAGTTTAAAATGCGATTTCCGAGCGTTCCCTACTTGCCTTCTACTTGTCACAAAATGGAACGCAAAAGAACGTTCTTTTGCGTTCCGTCAGATCCGTCCGGGTAACTGTACAAAAGTCGTGATTCATTTAATTAAACAGAAATAATTTTTTTTAAGCGATATTTTTCTGCACTTTTACAGATTTTAAATTTCACCGTCGAAAAATACATATCAATTACATTATGTGTCATTTTCGACCTATTTTCAAAACCATATATGTTTGCAGTACAAGAAACTTGCAATCCTCATAAAAAGAAAATTGTATTTTCCTATTAGAAAATGGAAATCTTAAGAAGAAAATATACGGACTTTATGAAAATTTAAATCTTTTAAACAATTTTGTTACTTTTAAGGATTTAAGGTCACCTTATAAGTTCCTCATAAGATTTTTAAAAGGTTGCCTTACAACTTACAAAGAATCGAAAATCTTAACAGGAAACTTAGTTTCTTTTAATAAATTTAAAAGGTGTTTATTAGGTTCGCAGTTACTAGGGTTCATGTATAAAAGTTTTTGACAAAGATGCGTAAACAAAGACAGTTCATCGCAAACATAGTGGATATTTCCAGTTTTTGAACGATGTATCCAGTTAGGCCTTCGCTTGGTGCAAATGATAAAGACGTAATTAATGTAACAATCAGGGAATAATTAATGTTCGTAGACTCGATGCAGATTTCGAGTACCAGTGTTGTTGAGATCGAAGTGGGTCATTTCTTACGCACTCCTATCAGCAAAAAATTTGCTAGAATTATTTTTATAACGAAAATAATACCCCTGGTTGATGTAAAATTTCATGAATTTTTACAAGCTTTGCTATTTGATAGTTATTTGAAACTCGTAAATGCACTGTCGAGAGAAAGAAATAAATCATTCAATCAAAAACTCTAGAGTCTTGCATGAAAAGTTATGTTTGTGTTTGTGGATATATATTTACGTAAATAGTTTTAAACTCATTAGCATGTTTTTCGAAAAAGTATGTAAATACATAAGAAGTTTTTGATGGAAATGAGAAACATTTTCAAAATTTTAATCGTTTCTTTGACTTTAATCTCACCAGCAAAATTTCAACGATTTTTTTATAAAATCAGGATCAGAATTTTTCTGACTCATTGAATTTTCGATATAAAAGGTTAAATCTATAATATTTAATATATGTTTATGCAACATAATTTACAGTAGCGAAAATGCACCACAGCAATATTTTTGTTACAATTACCATAATATCTTCTAAATTTGATTCACAAACAAATTCTACTTGTATATTTTTGTAAGTGTACATATTAGCTCGAAAGATGTTGATGGGACTAAATAAACAAGGTTTAAGCCTTTTTTCAAAATATATTTCATTCAAAATTCGACACAATCGATATACATTTTACATGAGTTGTAACATTACATGGTTTGTTTAAACATACGTCATTGTGAACAAAATTTCGTTCGCAACTCGCATAAGCCATAGAAAAATATTTACACATTTTATTTAAAACTACTTTGACTAGATTTTTTTCTTGTTGCTTTTACCGGTCAAGTCCTTAAATTTACGTGGGATTTTGATTAAAAAATCTATTTTTTATTATGTATTTATGTTCGTTTGCAAATATTTATTCTGAATGTAAAGAGACCGAAATAATTATCAGTATGTCACTTTGTGAACGTATTTACGTAAACTTTATGTAAATATCGCGTAAACAGTTTATATAAACTGTCAGAAAATTTTTACAGCGGTTTACGTGAAAATGTCTACATGCTTGAGGACTTCACCGGTCATTAACAATTGTAGCAACGAAAGGAAACAAAGTTTTTCAGAAAGCGTATTTTATTAAAGAAAATAAAATAGTAACAACATTTTTACAGTAATTTTTGCCCTATTTACGGAATGCTACTGTAGCTACTCGATGATGGGAGAATTTTACAATTTTTGAGATTTCAGGCTTATTTTACTTATGAAAGCATGTTTGGTGAGAGAATTTAAATTGATATTTTGTTCTTAAGTTGATACAAGTGAGTGTGCGACGTGGTATTTTTTAGTCGAGTTGAAGATATTTTTTTTCCATTTTTGTCTCTTGAATTCCACAAAAAAACCACTTGAAAATTATCAGGATTGATTGAAAAAATGTTTCTAAATCAGAAACATCAACATTTTCCCTTATTTTCGATCATTATTTCAGAATATTCTACAACTTATTATTTTTGTAGTCACCGGTTTTTGAAATAATAATCGGAGGTTTTATTAAGTCATTCGAAAATTTCAAAAGCTATATTCTACCCAGTTTTCATATTTTATAGTTCCCATTTCAAGTTTTCAAATTTCCAAAATTGTGAGTCAACAAAGTACCATATCTTTTGTATTTAGAATAACTAAATTGCACAAACTTATTTAATCAAAATGTGAGTTGAACATAAAACTCTAAAATTTCATTAGGATTCTTAAGATAATCATTTTCATGTTGTTTATTTCGATCAGAACCAAGATCATCGACACAGAAGTTTTGATTTTTAAATAAAAATGAGAACCTAAAGTTCAATAAAAAACCAAAATATAAAAAAACGTTGGCTCCAAAAAATCAGTTATTTTTGAAATTAAAGAACCTAAAGTTTTTGACAGCTGAAAAAAATTTTAATAATCAACTGAAGACATTTAGAGAATAGTTAATTAATCGAATTCATTACTACACAAAGTTTTACGAATGGATCCTTTTTATACAATCGAAGCACGTGCTTGAAAAAAAAAGAATGGCACGTTTGAAAAAGTTGATGATTCCTGGATAAAATACAAATTGCGATTGAAATTGAGTTTTATTGGAACAAACTTTAATTGACTTCGGTAGAATTTATTTCACTAGTGGGATATGTGAAATGCATAATCATCTCTAGAAAAGCATTTTACCCTCGAAGCATATCAATATGTCAACATGTTAACTGATAATTTCTTGTTTTATTCATTCTTCGGTGAAATGTTATCGATTATTTAATTACTTCAATAGTATTTTATCTGATACACGTGTGCGAAAAGTCACTTGTTATGACAAATTAAATTTTATTAGAGTGATGAAATCATGATAATCGTAACTCTTCATTAATCCTCATGTTGTCATGCGAAATCATTGGCATTGGAGAAATAGATAAGGAATTGTTCATAACAATGATGACTATATAGCGTTGTTGTTTAATGACAAGATACACCTGAAACTAATTTATAATTTGATTAAGTCCTTTTTTACCAAATTTTGGAAAAGAAGCATTGATATATTTGAATTAAAAAAAAAAAAAACGAATTCAAAAAACTCAGATAACATTGTAGGATTGTGAAAGTTTTTATTTTAACTTAACCATTTTAGGATTTATCGGTAATGTTGACTCTTATATTAACAAAATTTTGTAATATTCGGAATTGCGTGAAATCCAGAATCCTAAAATTAAAAAACTCGTTTATTTATTCATATGTCTTATACAACATGAAAAAAAATATAAATAAGTAATTTGCTCATTGAAATTAAAATAAAAAACTGTTCTGCTAAAATTAGTTGATTTAAGATTTTGAATCTGCTGATTTTATAAGAGAAAGTTGTGAAAGCAAAAAATTATCTTTCTGAATCTATTTGAATATGAAATCAAAATACACCGTTTTTTAAAAATGAATATTTAAAGTAAAAAGTAATCGAGCGTTGAAAATTTCAAAATTCTACCACTTCGATTTTAATTAAAGAATGTCTCAACTTCAAATTTTGATGATATTTCATAAGTTTTTATATATTCGTTGAAATAGGAGTAAATATAATGCATATATGGTAAAAAACAATCTCTATCAAAGTTTTAGGAATGCACATCAGTGCCCAGAGTTTTCGTACTTTGGCTCTTACGAGGGAGAAGCCATAAATCACAGGAGCAAAACGCCTCTCTCGACGCCATAGCATATAGAATAATATATACGTATATAGAGCAACGCGTTCATTCATGCACTCGATATTTCGCAGGTCTCTAGAGCTAGTCGTTTTTCAATGATTGCATCTCAAAGCAGACCAACAATGAGCGTCGAAAGCTTTCAGAGAATTCTGAAAATCCGTTTGATATAGTGGAAAATCTAATGATAATATAATTAGCTTGTTCAATGAAAAAACTGTTATAATCGTAAACAAATTATTGATTAAGAATTTAAGAAACATCGTATTCTTTTTAACTTAGATTCTATAAACTTTTTGGACTTTGCTTCTTTATTATTAAAATTTTCTGAGCATATTGAAGAATTTTGAGAATCTGTCAACTTTCTAAAGATTTGATTTATTGCCAAAAAATATTTGAATTATAAAATGTAACATTCCTAATACTTTAAAAGAAGTGTTCATGAAGTTTCAGCTGACTTCAAAACTTACAAATTTTGTGATTTGAACTTTCTTAGGTGAGAAACTAAAAAGAATTTTTATTATAATTCATAATCTTCTAGATCGACGTTCTGATTGTATTTTGTTTAATTTTGTAGAGGGGAATTCTTGACCCTGAAGATGTTCTAAAATAAAAGAACGAAACTTTGGTCAGTTATTGAGGTGTCATTCTAATAGTCCATGTGCTGTTTCTATCCCTTGTTTTTTTCTTTGGGAACTTAGAAATTTGTTTGAGTGTGCAAAAATATCGTTACATCAGGTAAATGAAGAAAAATTTTGTTGGTTTCTGAATATTTTGAAGTATTTTTTGCTGTGTTTCCAGAGTTTTAAAGAAAATTCGTTTTCATTTCTTGTTCACGATAAACTGTCTGTAAACATCGTGGAAACAAATTTTTTTTTATTATCTTACTATTTTTTTCTGAATTCTCAGTTTTTTTTTCACGAAATTCAGTAGTTTTTACTCAGAGGGTATTTTAAGATTAGAATAAATTATCACTAAATCTCAAAATCTTACATCACTAAAAAGTGTTGAGAAGAAAAATCGTACATTTAATTTTCTTAATTTCGATTCACAGTTTTTTCATTGTCTATCAGACTAATTGTAATTCACGAAGCCTGTGATAGGAATAGTGATCACATTCATCGTTTTCAAAAATAGTTCATGATTTTTCGAATTTCAAATTTCAATAGCATGGTAGAGGTTATCACTTCTCCCACGATAATTAGCTGCTCCTACATTACTCAAAATTACATATTACTTTCAATTAGAAAACACATCAACAAACGTAAGTTTTCACATTACAGGCTTCGTGTTGAAACGTCCATCCTCCATATTACACCGTAAAAAAATCACATTCGAGTTTCATACAAGCCCTATACGTAAAATTTGATCATGACAGTTTTCCTGCAATTAGATTTTCTTCAATCCCATCATTCTATCAAAATCCATACATTACGTTCATGACTGATTGTACTTCGATTCCGCAGTCACAGTTGATATCAATCATGACATAATCTCTTTTCAAAACGTGATTTTACAATGATGTACATATGTTTGAGCATTTGCTTTTTACGAGTGATGATATTCTTGCATCAGAATAGGAGAAACTATCCATTCCAATTATTCAACAAGCATTCTATCCTCATTATTCAAATTAATGGTCAAGCGATGGCACAAACATACAAACTTAATTGAGGTATTTAGAAATGACTCAATATATCTCTCATATTATATCTCTGGAACTGCACAATTGAACAAAAGGTTTGCAAACTCAGATGCTGCAAAAATGGCACAATGATTGCCATTAAATTGCTTTGCAAGAGTGAAGTTTACATCTGAAAAGTATTTTTTTATGGACAGTCTTGTAAATGAACCCAGAATGAAAACGATTCCCGATCAAGTTCAAGTCGGTCATTTGAAGTCGCTTTCTTCAGTCATGGGTTTTTGACGAATCACTGGCTCGGTGAAGGGGTTAGTTTTTTCTTGCAGCGCAGTGCAGGTCGTTGTTCGAGACGCGGAACTATGGAAGTTACCACTCCGCGTGGAATTACGAGAAAAAAAAGCCGTATCTTGAAGACCGAATCGTTTCAGCAAAAGACGTTTGATCTTGTTCTTCCAAACGAAGATGATGAAGATGATGACTCCTTGTAGGGAGTTGGTTACATCGGTTAGATACCAGACGTATTCAGGTGTGTTTTCTTTCCAGTACCATGAAACTATTTCCATCGACCAGTTTATGCCCATGACGATGAAGAGCTTTAGGTAGAGGTTGAACCTGGAAAGTTGGTGATGGGAGTTTCAGAATCATTGAGACGGGATTAAGAATTTCATAAGCTCGTTGATCATTTAGAGTGAGTTGTTGATATCTAAAAGGTCGGGTAATAAATAACGGTCGTAGAATGCTGAAATTAAGTAAGCGTTGCCTTACTGAACACTGACTTTTTTTGACTTAAAACCGATCTGATGCTGGAATTCAGACGGCACTGTTTCGTGCGTTTCCCAGTCCAAAATTTATAGTTCACAGTGCGCTGAATTTAAGACGATGCTGCCTTGATTCAAGTGATACTTTTTCGTACATCACTACCTGCATACCAGTTTATAACTCGACTTTGAGACTTATATTAAACATGATTGGAAAGCTTGAAAATAAGTATGAGCTGTCTTAGTTTCGTTGCAACTTAATTTAAGACATCTTTTTAGAGTGTACAAATTCTTCCTTTGAATTTATGAATCTTCATTAGATTTTCAAGCTTTCGGATGAATGATTTTTTTTTCAATCATACACTCATAACTGCTAAAATAAAAACCTTGTAAGTTTCTAAATAAAATTGTAATTACAATAAATGAAGTTTCTTCGTAAGATTTTCGATTCCTTAAAAGGAATCCTTATAAGAAATAAATTTTTTTGAAGATTTAAATATACTTATAAGGAATTGCGGTTTCCTTTAACGGATTGCAAGTTACTTATATTTTCATTACAGATGAATTTCAAATTAGTTCGAAAATGATACGGACAGAAGTTGGAATTTTTTTGCTGCTAAACGTAAGAGCTGTAGGAGAGCAGAAAAATGTCATTGGAAATTATGTTTCATTTATTTCGATGAATTTTAAGCCTAATGCGATTAATGCACATTATTTAGAAACTGCAAAAAAAAAAAATGTTCAAAGCATAATTTTATTTTGCAAGAGTGAGATTTTTCTTCTAAAGTTTTTTTCCTTACATGAATTCGGAATTTTGTATAAGGCTTTGAAATTAATATAAAATGTTCATTTTCTTCATGAGGATTTGCCTCTTAAAATCCTTATAGGCATTTAATGAGTATTTAATTAAAATTTCGTAAAGGCAATTTATAAAGATTTTTATTATTTATAAGAATTGTGCAAAGTAACATTCTAAGGTTTCTATAAGGTTCAGAATTACGAGGGTAGCAAAAAAAAATTTTTTCTTACCATATCAAAATATTCAAGCCAATCATAAAAGAAAATTTATACGTGTTTTTATCTGAAAGAAAAATAAATCTTCGCGAAAATTTCTTTAATGAAGTCGATTGAATTGAATATTTTAATATGATGAGAAAAAATTTTTGATTTTATAATTGAACGAACAGATTCCTGAAAATAACAACTATGGGTCTCAACCCAGAAAATGTAATGAAGATAGAAATATTCAAGGTGAAGATTTTTAATTATTGCTCGAATTTTTGGATATTAACAATAAATTGCGCCATGAACGTAGAATTTAGTTTACAGTTCATCGTTTCAAATGATAACGTAGCGTATGTTTAATAAAATTGCTTTTTCAACAGTTACTTCATACTTTATCAATGTACAGAAACGATCTCGAAAGAGAGATTTGGGTGAATGTTATTACATTTTTTATTGTCTGATAATGTAAACATTGAAATAAATAATCAAAAATTTAATTTTAATTCTTTTAATATAAGAAAAAATCCATTCTTTTTCATTCGGATGCTTAGTTTTAAATCATCTCCAACGAAAGAGATACATTTATCTGCAAGGTCAATATTTTCGTCACTCATTCCGAAAATACTGACCTTGTGAAAATGGCCTTTGTCTTTTTTTAAGCCTATAACAAACTACTTTGTATTTTAAAAAATTTCAATGGGTGATTTACTGATATTACACTCAATATCAACGAGTTTGTTTCATCTTTCAAAAATGCAAGATCGTTGAAAGCTTTTATTATGTGTATTCTCAATTTTTCAGCTTGGTCTAGAATCTCAGGGGTGAAGAATATTTTTGGTGATGCAAAAGAGCTCGTCAGTGTTTTTAGAGTCCATTCGAATTTCGGAAATTTTCGGACATGCCAAGAAATTTTTACAGATTGCTTAAAATTCTTGTATGAACTTAATTTTTATTAAATTTCCAGGGAAAAATTAGGTTTTTTGAAAAATATTGAAAAATACTAAAAATGTAAGAAACTGTTAAAATCAAATGAACGTTTTGGATCATTATAATTTCGATAAGGTTCAGAAAATTTGCAATTGCCTTAATTCTTGAAAATGAAATAACTTTTGTGAAATAATTGATTAATTGATTATTTAATTAATTTTGTTGAGTTTTATCGCTCAAAAATATTTACGTGAATTAGAATTGAAGAAAATTTTTCTAAATTAAAAACATTCTCTTATTTATCATTTTCCTGTTAATTCACGTTCTAATCTTGAGTCTTTACCTGAAACGCAAATTTATTGTTATGCATAAAAATTTGACTTGTGTATCATGAACAAATCAGTTACAATTATATTAGAAGATAATAAAATTCTTCTTAAAAAATTGATTTTTTTTTCACTTGGCTTATCAAAAATTCAAACGTTCGAGTAGCTATTTGAATAAACTTCGCTAACTTCGCTAATTTCCTCGTTGTCAGACAGCGTTTAAGTACTTTCTTGGCGTGCGTGACCACAAAGTTTTCTCATTTAACACGTCATTCACGAAAATTTAATGTTATCCATTTGCCAAAATTTCCCTTTTTTAGGTCAGAAAATATGCCATATTTCGGATATGATTTTTACGTAAAAGGAAATTCGTTTTGTCATGTTTCTCCAGAAACAGACATTTTCACATAAAATTTGTGAAAATTTTCTACGTAGTTGAAAAATACAGTCTCTGAAATGATTCTTTTTGAAAAAATTGTAAAATAATGAATATTCAAATTTTGTAAACTTGTCATTACTATTTGCTACTTTTTGAAAACAGTTTTTTTTTTACAAACCATTGTTTCTGGTCATCGTGTCTTCTACTTTCGCTGCTTTTTAGATGATGAGCAGTGTCTTTTTTGTGTTGGACAATTTTAAGAGCAGTTGAAATAAATAAGAAAATGTTGCAAACTACTGTGATGCCCATGGGACCGTAGAAATACAGAGCCTTTGAACGATCAGCTGAAACAAACAAAAAATTTATATTTTTAGGAATTTTCAAAATAGAATTTGAGCAGTTTGAATACTATTTTAAGCTGAATTATGTACTGAAAATTCGTTTCCAATCAAATCATAAATTCCGTAGCATGTTATATTTTCTATGAGAATTTGATCTATTTAATTATTTGTAAAATATCAAAAGATGATATACAAAATAATGATACTAAATGATATTAATAAATAATATTTGAAATGAAATTATTTTGAAATAATATTCAAAAGATCATTAAACATATTCAACTTTCGAAAAATCTCTCAGACAATCAGTCTAAAAATTTTCAACTTGCGGTAGTGTAAAATGTAACAATCAAAATGAATGCATATACATCTATCTACAAAAAATATTTTCACAGTAAGCTAAGTTTGAGAAATCAACTTCCTGAAATTTTTTTTAATTAAACCAGGAATAAAAATTACCATTCAAAAATTCAATTTTTTTGAAGACAAACTTACAACTGAACCAGCAACTTTTGACTCCGAATTCTGGACGTATAATGTACGTTGGGATTCCCGGGGCGAAATCCATAATCAAACCCAATCCCGTGAGAATCGATGCACAACCCCAAGCATAAATCGAGTACATTATAAATTTTTTCCTCTCGCGTTGTCTCACACTTCCTTGAATCGATCGAAAGCCACTGAAAAAATTACATGAAAAGAATATTAATCCCAACAGATCGCAGAAATATAAAATTATGAATTAATACTTCAATATTAATTTCTAAAGACCAAAAGGGTCCAGGGAACTTAGATTGTTATAGAAAGTCATGCATGGAAATTTTCGTCGAATTTTACAAAAAGTATATTTACAATATGGAAAACTAATACAAATATCGAATTCAACAGTGATAAAAAAAAAATTTTTTGAATAAGGGAATCAAGACCTCGTTCACATAAAATGGTACTAATTTCCATTTCTCTACTGGGAAAACATTTCATAAAACATGATCTATATTCATGAGGATTTGTACCCAGAAAAACTGAACGTCAACGTTTATTGCAATTTGTGTTTCAGAGTTACGAGGACACGATTTAGCATATCATGCATCGAAAAGTGAGTCGAAATTTATTATATATCAGCTGCTCCAGCATTATTTACAACCGTTTTCTATGTTATTTTCATGAATTATTACATTTTGTTCATGCAATATTTAAAGCTTTGAATGCGATATTCCATATTTATCATTTTAAATACACTGTGCAGTATGTACTTTACTTTTTATTATGACGTATTAAATGTTCTATGTATGGGCAATCTATTCATAAATGAAATAGTCAAATAATTTTTAACTATTGCTTCATCACTTCGCATATTTTTTATATCATACTATGAAAAAAAATATCGTGTTCTTTTAAAAATGATATTTGTAGAGCACTATAAATGTTCGAAAAATTTTTCTGGGTTCCTATGGATCTGATTGAAAACTGGAATAGTTCATGAAGGTCCATGCAATTGAATTTCATACATGGAATATTTGGGGGACTACGGCATTCAAGAATAGAAAGAAAATTGTGACACACGACTATACATTACTACTAATATCAATGCCTTTACCCACCCACTCACCACTTGATTTGGGGGTTTAATCTTCGCTTTTTGCAAGCTTGCAAGCAAGAAAAATTACATTCTTTTACAGTAACAATTCGCAGTGCCCGTTTTTTTTAAGACTCAGTTAAGAATCATTTTTTTTTAATTCCCAAAAGTTTCTTAACTTTTTCGTGATATTTTATAACTATTAACATTTTTTTTTTTTTCAAATATCGAATTTTTAGAAAGGTTCTGTAATTTTTACAAACCTAAACCAACGAGTTTCAGAGTCACCAAAATTCTGAAACTTTTTGAAATAACTTTGGTAGAAATCTTCGAAAAAATTAATTTACTTTTAAGTTATACGTTTATTGATTTTTAAAAATCATTTTCCACCTTTAATATTCATGATCGTGTTATAAGAAAATGAAGCATGTTTTAAACGTATTGTGAATACTTTGCAAATTCAAATTCGATTCACATCGAGAATATTTAACTAAAATATTGACGTCAAAAACACAATTCCTGTTTTGGCAGAATTTTCACCGTTTTCGGGGCTGGAAATTTTTTTTTTCAACTAAAATATTAGAAACGTCGTGTGCGACACAAGCGAACACATTTCAACGTCAAAGAGGGTTACCACAAAAAGTTGAAAATCCCGCAGCGACACTTTGCATACGCTCGTAACTGCAAAGTTTACTAGTTTTTTTTATTTGTCATTATATTAACTTTTCTGTGTCGAGTTAACTGAGTTAAGTAAAAATTACGAGTTTTCTTTTGCTTAGGAAAGATCAAGTTTTGTAGTGAAGGAAAAAACGGAGTGCAGAAATTTAATTCTTAATCGGAGTAAGCTCAGTGTAACAGAGTTCTTTATAAAATTTGGAAAATTTTTGCAACAGAGGTGAGATATTTTTTTGTGTTCAAGGCATCCGAAAATTAATTCACTTTTAAATTTTTACTTTATTGATTTTCAAAAATCATTTTTCACCTTAAATATTCATGATTGTGTTATAAGGAAATGAAACACTTCCTTATAACTATCTTGTTACATATTTGCCTAAAATATTGACGTCAAAAACACAATTTCTGTTTTGGAAAATTTTTTTTTATTTGTCATTATATTAACCTTTCTGTGTTGAGTTAACTCAGTGACGTAAAAATTACGAGTTTTCTTTTATTTAGGAAAAAAGAAGTTTTGTAGTGAAGGAAAAAACCGAAACAGAAATTGAATTCTTGATCAGAGTAAGAAAATCTAAAAATATATTTTCAAAATACGAGGTCATCCAGGGAATTTCCACATAATGTCGAATTTCTTATTTTTTTGCAATTTTTGAAGAATCGATGAATTTTTATGATCTTAACTAAATTATCAACCTCTTAGAATAAGCTTTATTGAAAATTCTTGATTTTCATTAAAGTGGATAATATTGAAAAAACTTCAAGCTTTTTTCGAGAGTATTTGATCCACTTATTAAAAAAATATAAATATCATATTGAACATATCGAAACGCAAATCTGATGAAAATCTCATTTTCGTCATATAGATGTTAAATATCTACATGTACAGCCACCTGATAAAATATCGAATTTTTCTTTGATATTGTAGAAAATTTCGAACAAAAATTTCAATGGATTAAGATTTCAAAATTGTTTCATCCTAATGTTGGTCCTTATTCTTCATTCCAGGTCACATATAAATTATTATATTTAATGTAAAATAGATAATGAATAAGAAAATTCATGATCGATAGAATACAATTGAATTTGTGGTATAAAATAAAAAATATTGATTCTAAGGAACAATTGTTTGTATTAATAAATGAAAAATGATGGGACAAAAAAAATTAGGTTATTTAAGTAAAAACACTGTTTTGTTGAATTTAATAAAATTACTTTATTAAAAGTAAATACCGTTTATAGATAACTATTTAAAAGTGAAAATGTCATTTTTGACGATATTGCAATTTCTATTGTACATATATGCCAAAATGATCGTGAAGATGGAGAAATTTTTAACATAGTTTATCAAGGTTTTCATTAAAAAATTTTTTTTACTTGGAGGAAAAAATGAATTTTATGTTGTCTAGTTGTATTGATTTTCGAGCTTAAAGTCAGACACGTATGACGAAAGTCAGATTTTTGTTGTATCTTCTTCTTGAAATTTTCAAAAATATTTATTAAGCTGGTTACATAGTCTCAAAAATATCTCTCAATTTACGCAAAGTTTTTCTCTCTCTGAAAAACTGTCCACTGTCAAAGAAAACTTATTGATCGTTGAAAAATTCATCAACAGACAAAAAAATTGATATTGTGGAATATTCATAGATGACTTACTCTTCTTTGCTACATTTTTCTCGGTTTTTGGGTGCCCTGAATACATACAATAAAAAATATCCCAGCTATTGCAAAATTCCTGTCAAACAATGCAATCGACCATATATTCAGCTGAGTTATTTCCCATTAGGTTTAAATCTGATTATATATCATTTCGTATGATTTCGAAACGTGGAAATACATGTGCATATATGATAAAAGCCGATGATATCCGCTTGCATAAAACTGCATAGAAACATTGCGCTAGATTTTTCATACGAGCTTAGTCCGTGGTCGATGCTAGTTAATCCTTGCGAAAAAAGCCCTCGAACGTTTTTTATCGATCTCTCGTTGCAAATTATAAAATTTTCTTGAATATAATATTTTTCAACATGTCGTTATTGAAAAATAACGACATGTTGTGTGGAAAAAAATAACGAAATTATTAAAAGTTATTTTTTTCCACTTTTTTCTTGATATAAAAAGACTATACTCTTTCAACAGAGTGAAAAAAATTGCAACTTCTTCTGAAATTTCTAAAAAACAGGAAGTATAAAAAAATACTCAACTTTGCTTAGATATTCTGAACATCATCAATAAATCCGAATAAGAAAAATGGGCCCAATCAAATACTTTGTGGAAGCACAAAAAGACGTTTTCTCATTAAATTACCACCCAAAGAAAGAATTTCATTTCATGTTTGCGCCAAGTTCCCTCTATAAGTTTCTAAGCAGAGGTGTTAAAGTAAATGTTTGATCACGTTCGCAGTTTCATTTCCCGTGAAAAAAAAGAAAATAATAATTGGATGAGTGGTGATCAAATTACTCGTTCGAGGAAAAGAAAGTTTGCTTAATTTCGGCAGAGCGTCTATATGAAACCGCGCCTTTATCGGGGGCTGTGGAACTTCCTCGTGTGAATGTCAGACAAGCAAAGTTTCCCAAGAGTGCTCCAAAAACACACGCTTCAGTCAACAAAACCACTTGTAAACGATTTTCTTTTGTCAGAGAGTGAAAAGTTTTGTCATCAAAAAGTTGGTTATTCTGAATAAAATCATCCAAAAATTTGGTCTTCGGTTACATTACTGCAATGTTCCATGAAATGAAAAAATTATAAGATGTCAGAAGTGTTTTCCAATAACCTTGTGTAATTTTGATAAGATAAAAAAACAAAAACTACAAATGAGATTTAAACTAAAAGTTTGTTTCAGTGAAATCACCCTTGTCTGAAAGGAAATGAACATTCTACTTTTTTTATCGAGAAAACGATTGCCCCAGCTTTTTCCTTTTTTTCTATTTGGTAATGGTCGAAGGGGTAATAAGGATCGTGTTATTTATACTTTGCTTTGAATCGAACTCTTCTCGCCAGTTGCTTGTGAAAGATTTAGTTTGCCTGGTTAGCTTCTCTCAATGAATTCATGTCTGCAGGAAATTGGCTATCGTTTCTCGACCAGCCTCATGTTCAGCTGAATTTGAAGATTAGATTTATGTTCATTGGTGCACTTGATTAACCACATTGCACCCTACGTACTTTATGCATTTTACTGGAATCGTGACAAACTCTCCATTTAGTAGTAATTCAGATTTAAGAACCAAATTGGTGTCTGAAGTGCAAGTCTTTTATTGATTACAGTACTTTGGAATCATACTATTAAAATTATGGTTCCAGAAACTGTTATTAACATAAAAATTAGAAAAAGTTCTTGAATTTTTGTTTCGTTTTACATTTTAGTGCCCATTATTACCAATACGTAATGATAATTTAGATTCTTTCCATTTCGCGTTAGAAAAAGGTGTATTTGTATATCGTTGAAAATTGAGGGCTCTCGCTTCGCTCGGGCTGTAAAATCTCGCTCGGTTTCTTTTTTCGTTAGATATGAAAATGGCTTTTTTATTCGATTTATACGTGGGAACCGTAATTTGAAGACCAGATCGAAATTCGATACCACATTGGTCGCTTTTGTTGCCGAAATAATTAATGGCCGACGTGTGAACAATAAGGACGCGCGAACTAATGGCGTGCGATGCGTGAGCGATCATGTACGTACTTAATGTAATGTACGCGTCAGAGACTTTTCATTTAATTAGAAAGCTATGTATATAATTATTTAGACTTTGTTAATTTCACTCAGTATTTGTGGATTGGTATCTTTTATTAATCGAAAGGGCATTAAACACATTAAGTGAAAACACACAATCCCTGGCATTTTCGTTTTTTTTTGTAATTTTTTGGTTTCATCATATTATGATATATTTTGTGTTTGAGCTTCGATGTACCTGAAGTTCCAAACGTTTAAAATTAAACGAAAATAAAAAATGTATGAATTATTTGCTTGTTAATCAAAGTGGGAAGTGTAACAAATATGTGTTTGTGGAGCATCAAGTTTGTTGTTACGATCAAAAAATGCTCAAAAGCAGCTAGAAATATTTTTTCTCCTATAGTAACTTTATAAATTTTTTTCGTTTAATTTTAAACGTTTGGAACCTTCAGGCACATAAGTTTAAAACGTTTAAAATTGAATGGATATAAAAAATACATGAATTTTTTGATTTTTATCATGATAGGAAGTGTGACAAATTTTTTTTTGGGGAGCATAAAGTTTGGTGTTACGATCAAAAAGTGTTCAGAAGAAGCTAGAAAAATTTTTTCTCCTATATTAAGTGACACATTTTTTTCGTTTAATTTTAAACATTTGGAACTTCAGGCACATGAGTTTCATAAGGAAAAAAAGCACAAGATACTAGAAGTTTAAGAATATTGTACTTATTACATAGAGATATCTTTGAAAAAGTTGGAATGATCGAATTTGAATTTTTCGCTTTATCATCAAAGTTTTCAAAGTAGAGATTGTTCCATCGTTTTCAATTTCAATCTTTCGTTTCGCAGATATTCTATTTTTTTCTGATTTACTAATTTTTAATTCAGTATTTTCATGTTTCCTAATTTGATTCAAATATTTGAAATTTTGAAACCCTTCATTTAATTTTTTATTTTTCGATTTAACTCTCTTAAAAATATACGTCGCGTTTTCTAAATTTTATGTTTTGATTCTGGAAATTTAAATTTTCAAGACCCTACACTCAAAAATATTATCTCAATCTCACAATTTTTCACATTGGGAGCACTTTGATTTTTTGACCTAATAACTCATGAATTGAAAAATCGTCAGCCTCAATTTATTCATCTTCTAAGATTTTCAATGGTCATTTTATAATTGTATCTAATAAATGGAATAATATTACCTTGTTCTCCAAATTTGACTATACTTTTAATGTATTCTGATTATTATTTAACCATTTCATACTTTATTTTTTTATTCTTTAGCTCTTGAATTAGTATAACTGTGGAAATGTTTGTATGCAAGTTTTTAATATTTTAAATTTACTTACGAAAAAATTTTTGGGATGTGATAATCAGGCTTTACTTCTCTACATTTTTATTATAAAAATTACGATCTTAGAGGTTCTAAACATTAAAATTTTTTAATTCCGAATTTGAAAAAAACATGTAAAGTTCAAATTGTTTCTGCTTATCTGCTAGCTATCTATTTTTTACACCTCAATCACAAAAATCGAGTTTTTTATCACATGCACAGCAACCCAAAAATTCCGTGTTGTGAACGGCGCCACGGTCCACGTAAAAAATGCTCTTGCAGGTCACGTGAGTGATATGTAATGAAAAAAAACTACGCTCAACAGGAACGAGCAGTGAGGAACAGAGAGGAGTCAATGTTTTCGGAATGCTAGTACAGTTGTTTGTTATTGTTCCTTCGGTTCGTTTCCAAATCGCGTTTGAATCGAGAATTTTCGAAATGTCGGACGAAAGTGAAAACGACGGAAACGAATTGTTACGCGAGTTTACGCCACCTGAGCTGCGAAAAATAGCCAACTTGGCAAGTGCCGATTTACTCCCGATAAAATCACGCGTGGTGTATGAAAATGCGTACGCCAAATACGTGCAGTGGAAATCTGAAAAAAAGTGCAAAAAACGACGGAAAACGTACTACTCGCGTACTTTTCCGAGTTGAAAACAAATTATGCACCACCTACATTGTGGTCGCAATATGCCATGTTGAAGCAAACCATCTATATTAAAGAAAATGTGGCCGTCAAAGATTTCAATAGCGTGAAAGCGATGCTGAAAAAAAACATGAAACGATACGAGTACAAAAAAGCAAAAACTTTGACCGGAGAAGACGTCGAAAAATTCTTGGAAACAGCTCCTGATGAGACATACTTAGCCATGAAGGTAAATAAATAAGAATCACCTACAATATTTATAAATTACAAATTCCATTTCTTTTCTCAACAAGATTCAAATGAAATTCTAGTATTATTGAGAGTAAAATTATAAATATGAATGGTTATCTTAGGTTAGGTTTGTTGTTTGTTTTTTTTGCTGTTATTTTTGCAGTCTAAGCCTAAATATTGAAAAATTGGAATACTTATATTTATAAATTTTTAAGATAAAATATTGAAATAATTGAAACATAAAAGACTGCCATTAAAATAACAGATTTTTAATGTAGCAGTCGCCATAATTTTGTATAAATATACATATTCCATTAATATATAATTTTGGGTGATATTATATAGTCTAAATACATATACTATCAACACGATATGTCTTTGAGGAAAAAATCAAAATACACGAAATCCATACACGTTAACGATACATTCAAAATCAACGTATACAAAACATAAAACTCTGAATTAATTTATTGTCATAAGCAATATTTTAAATATTTTTTATTCCTGGAACATCAAAAACGAGCCTTTACAAGCGTATTTTGCTGACGTGAAGTCGCATTTTTCGTCCACTTAACAAAAACACAAACGATTCTTTTCACTTTACGCCCGCTTTTTTACTTCACATCCGCGAAAGTGCAAAAATTTATTATACTTTCTCCTACTTTCTCGCAACTAATACTACACCTGATCCGGAAAAAAAAAACAAACAAATTTCCAGAAAAACTAGAACACAAAATCTCCACAGGAACATATTAACAGAAATAAAAAAAAGCAGTGTCAGAAAATCACTCAATAAACATTTATCATATACAAAACCCGAATTTCAATTGTAATTAAAAATATAACACTAATTGTAATAAAATATAGTAATAATGGAAAAATAAATAAACATTTCTTTATATTATTCTTTTTTCAATAGAAACAGAAGTTTTATCTCTACTCCCCCTGGACCCCGCCAGGGGCGCTGCCTCTGGACCCCGAACCCCCTGTCCCTGCTCCTCCCAACCACCCCACGAACCACAAAAATTGCCACTTTACATTCTTAATATGACAATAAACATAATAAATTTATGTGGAAACTTATGAATTACGGTTCTAAATAAAATTATATTATTATTATATTTTTATTTTCACATTCTTAATTTTGAATAAAAAATGATAATTTTATTATAATTTTCCTAACTTTCTACCTATATACAAAAATTAAAAAAAAAAAAAATTTGAAAATTGTTATAGGTGATACTCATTTTTGGAATTGCTGGTTGCTGCAGAGGATCAGAATTGTACAACATAAAAACACATCATATCAAAGCTGAAGGTGATCTGTTGGTTGTCGATATCCCAGATACGAAAACAAAAAAACCGAGACGTTTCGTAATCAGTGAAGAATTTGTCCCCTACGTCAAAAAATATCAAAATCTACGCAGCAATCGTATCACGCACGATAACTTCTTCATCAAATATATGAATGGAAACCTGCACAATCAAGTCATTGGAAAACAGAGAATTGCGAAAATTCCTCAAGACATTGCAAAATTCTTAAGCTTGGAGGATCCCGATCGATACACAGGTATATTCATTATATATACACATATTATCTTATATGGTATAATATATGTAAACATATTACAGGTCACTGTTTACGCCGGTCGTCAGCATCGCTTGCTGTCAAAGGAGATGCAAACGAACTTCAACTCAAACGACTTGGTGGGTGGACTTCATCCAAAACTGCAAGTGGATATATCGAAGAAAATGTGGCATCCAAAACTGAATTGTCTAACTTCATTGCCAAAGAAGTTGGATTGCCAAAAAAGCGAAAAATTGAAACTAAAACTTGCAACACTGCCCCAAGTTCGCAAGTTTCAAATGAACAAATCATTATAAATAATCCTCCTACCACAGAATCTCATGCCAAACCGATGAATCTGTACAATTGTCAAATTACAATCAACAACTATCATTCCACTGTATAAAACACTTCTACAAAACAATTTTGTTATGATAATGTAAAAATAAATTACTTAACTACTGTATTTTTTAATAATTATTCATGTGCTCCTGCTTTTTTATATTTCAGAACATCCCTGAAACTTCAACATTTACATAAAACTATTACTAATGTTTTTATTAATTAATATGATTCTTATTCTCTTTCACTGTCACATTGTTATTTTCTTGCACAATGTAAATGATTATAATTTCAAAGTGGAAATACTATTTATTCTAAATTGATTATTTCTAGTGATTATGATTATTACCATTACTTTCTATTAATTACTATTACTATATCTTCATTTTGTTTCAAATAGGTTAATTATTTGTACAGCTTACTCTCTGAATTTCTTAGAGTGATAACTCTATAGTTTCACTCGAATAAAGACAATATCCTGCAAATCAAAAACCGAGGGAAATTTCACTCGAATGAAGAGAAAATTTACTCAAATCAAGTGGAATTTCACTCGAGAAAAATGAGTGGATTTTCCACTCACTTTTTTCGAGTGAAATTTCAGCCGAAAATTTATACAGTATAAGGAAACATTCATAGGTTGAAATTTCGCCGATTCACAACGCGAAATTTTTGGGTTGCACCGCATGTGATAAAAAACTCGCTTTTGATGATTTTGGTGTAAAAAACTAGATGTTTATTTCGGACCAAAAGCATGGAGTTTCACGGCGACACCAATATTTTCGAACCGGGGTTGAGAAAACATTGGCCCCGCCTGGAAACGCCATGCATTTAGTACCTAGATAAACAAATAGCTATTTTTTTAATACCCAACATAGAAATCCATAAAATATTCCAAAGTTTCATTCGTGGAAATCAATACTCTTCCAATTTTGAAAACAAGTTCCTAAAACAAAACAAAAAAACCAATAAAAAGTTCAGAAGTTTCATAACTATTCAAAGCATGTTCTAAAAAAAATTTGCGAAATCGACCACAACCATTTGATTAATAAGTGCATTTTTTTTATGCTGCAAAACTCGTTAAAAAAGGCCGAAAAAAGTTTTTTGTACCGAGCTTGGTAAAAACTGTCCGCGAATCGTTTCCATGATACATTTTTAATGAGATCTACGTGAAAATAAATCATTCTTCACGCTTGGGGAAAAAGTACGCAGCGCAGCATGGCGCAAAGTGTTGCAGTGAATATTCATGCGGAGGTTTATTATTGAATTTACGATTTTCCAATGAGTTTTTACTTTCGCGAATTTTACTTTCTTTGAAAACTATTCAAGTGATAATCATCAATTGTGTCATTTGGATGGAATTCAGGTCTCTTATGTGCCTTAAGTCCCAAACGTTTAAAATTAAACGAAAAAAATTTGTATGTTAATATAGGAGACAAAAAATTTCTAGCTGCTTTTCAACAAGTTTTGATTGTAACAACAAACTTGATACTCTCCAAAAAAATATTTGTCACCTTTTCATCATAATAAAAAATCAAAAATTCATATATTTTATATTTTCGTTTCATTTTAAACGCTTGGAACTTCAGTTACATGGTCTCATTTCTATTTCTTCTTTATCTTTGATTTATAAAAAAAAAATAGGTCGTAGATTCAATATTTTTGCTTATTTAGTCTTGTAGCTCTGATTTTTATGAAATGTCGAACATTTTTATAGCAGTACTATTTTTCATGGGGTGACCTTATAAAAAACTTAGATTGGAATTAGGGATCTTTATGAGCTTAGTAAGAGAATTATAAATAGACGAAGAAAGATTTTGAAAAATATTTTTGAGCATTGTGAAATATTTTATAGATGTTCAGAAGTTTGATGAATGGTATGAATATTTTCAATTTTGAATGTCTATTTTGATGTTTAGTAAGTCTTCATTTTTTCCTTGTCAATATTTTAGTCTCTAATGTAAGACCGTGATCAGGAATAGGGAAATTCATGTACATGAAGTTCCAAACGTTTAAAATGAAATGAAAAGAAAAAATATATGAATTTCCTGATTTTTCATCATGATGGGAAGTGTGACGAATATTTTTTGATGGAACATCAAGTTTGTTGTTAAGATCAAAAAGTGTTAAAAAGCAGCTAGAACATTTTTTTTCTTCTATATTAACTTATACATTTTTTTCATTTAGTTTTAAACGTTTGGAACTTCAGGCACATGGAAATTCTATATTTGAGACAGATATCGAGGCATTTTGTATTATTCATCATATTGCGTTTACATTTTGCCAGTGTGGTATCGCCACATATTTGGCTTCTACTCCGCATTAGGGACTAAATTATTGACAAGGAAGAAATTAAATTGAGTGGGAAAATGAAAAAATAAAAGTTTCCTTTATTGTTTATACAGGTTTTTTTTTGTTTTCTAGATTTTTTTAAATATTCTTCAATATGATGATATTTTTCAACGTTATAATATTTTATGAGAAACTGTATCTAGTAACTATAATAAAAACTTGGCAAACTTCATAAAAATTGTGAGTTCTTTTTTTTTTCTAACGTCACCATGTAGAAAAAAAGAATTTCATAAGAAGTCCATTAACAATTTTTCAAAATCTACAAAGAACCTCGAAACCAAAAGTTTAATTCTTCCATGATGTTTACACGAAATTTACATGGTTCTATGAAAGTTTTTTGGAGGTTTCATACTATGAAAGTAGTAGATTTTTAATAATTTGATGGCGGAATTTCGTAGTTTTTTGCTTCAATGACAACCAGTGTTGTAGAGTATATTTTCATCTGAGAAAATATGAATCTTTCTTTTTTTTTATTGATCTTTCAGTGATTTTGCAACAAAGCTAATCTTAAAACCTAAAAAAATCTTAAGGTGAGGTCAACTAAAAAATTTCAATGTATCATTTTTTTAAATATTTTTCAAGCGAACTCTCAGGAATTCATTTGTTTTTTTTTTGTCATTCAAATTCAAACTGAATTATCTCTTACTTTTTTGCATAAGATTTATTGACAATTCTCACTTTATCTTAAAACGGAAAACATTGTGCAAACTTTAGGCTGTTTTCGAAACTTTTTGACTCGTCCATTCGATGGATATGGTTGCAATATCAAAAAGAAAATCTAACAAACATTTGATTTTTGTCATATATGTCGAATTTTTACGTAGGAAATCGTCAATACAACTATTCTACGTAATTTTGATTTCTTCTCAAGTTGTCGAAAATTTTGCATTAAAAATTTCGATACATTAAGTTCAAATAACCGCACCATCTTTTAATTATTTTCGCATATACGATGAAAATTGAAAAATGAAATTTTCACTTGTAATTCGCTTATTAACGGTTTTTCACCTTGAATAAAGTAATTTTATGATACTCAACAAAACCACGTTTTTTCTTCGACAACTGTTGACAACTTTAACTCTGCTTTTGTTACATGATTTTCAATTCAATGGTACAACATTTTTTTCGTAAAATCGATATTGTTAAGTAATTATTGATATCACGAATCGCATTTTTTCCATCATAAATCTTTTGAATTCCCAAGTAATTTTGATCCTTAAAACCTTATAAGCAAATGAAATTTCTTAAAAAGAATTAATCGAAAAAATTTTACGAGGGTTTTTTTTTTATAAAATTTTATACAATACATTCTTATAGGAAATTTCAGTATCTTATAAGATTTTTATAAAGTCACTTTATAAAAAATTTAATTTTCTTATAAGGTTTTTATTAGGATCAAAATTACTAGAGAATTCAAAAGATTTATGATAGATAGAAAAAATGCAATTCGTGATATCAATAATTACTAAATAATATCGAATTTACAAAAAAACCTTCGAAACTTTTTGACTCATCCATTCGATAGAAATGGTTGAAACATCAAAAAGCAAATGTAACTAACATTTGATTTTCGCCATATATATGGAAAACTTTGAGGTAGAAAATCATCAATACAACTAGACTACACAACCTTGATTTTTTCTCAAGTTGTCGAAAATTTCGCAATAAAAATTTCGATGTATTAAATTCAAATATTGCACCATCTTTAAATTATTTTCGCATACACCATGAAAGTTAAAAAATTTTCAGAAATGAAACTTTCGCTTGTAAATCGCTTATTAATGGTTTTCACGTTGAAAAAATTAATTTCATGATATTCAACAAAACCACGTTTTTTCGTAAAATCAATATTGTTTAGTAATTATTGATATCACAAATTGCATTTTTTCTATCTACAATGAATCTTTTTCATTGTTCTGCTATGTTTTTTGCTGTCCTGGACACGAAAAAAAAAAATATCTCAGCTCAGCTGCAAAAATTTTTCCAAATACAGTAAAACAGTGTAATTTGTTCAGTTACAAAAATAGCAACTGTTTCATAGTGACACAAGGTTCAGAAGGGAAAAGCTGACTCAGCCAAAACACCGACTGGGGAACAAACGTACGAGCACAGTTAATCTAAACAATAAAATTACCCACCAGAAACGCAATCGTTATTCAGAATATACGAAACGCGAGAAGAATTTTGGGTGGAAAAGAAAATAAAGAGAGGAGCACGCGTTATTCGGACAGAGTAATTGCCCAGAAAGTCGTTTGGTGGTTTACGCTACACTTTGTTGGCAAAAAAAGGTCAAACGAGGTTTTAAGTTCGCTCAAGTTGGTGTTGAAGTTTTATATCCTTTTTTTCAATCGCAAGTTTATAGAAAAAGATGACATTGTCAACGATTGATATTAATTGCACGTTATGCTACAAGTTCGAAAATGAATAGATCTATGAAGTTAGCGATTCCGAGCGCAGCGAGGGTACCTTTTGCGTAAACATAAAATCGAGCTTTTGCATTGTGTGGTATACATTAGTTAGTGATGAGATAAGTTAATTATTCCAGTAACTCAGGCAAAAAAAAAACAAGATAGTGTTTCTCATATTTTTTACAGTAAACAACTGAAGGATCTATTTCTTTCACAGGTCAGAAAGTAAGTTTCTTCAGCATGAAAACCTATGAGAATATTCATCATTTTCATGAGAAATAAAAAAAGTGTCCCTCTTAAAATTCTTTCATTCTTCCATTTTAGTTTGTCACTTTTATTATACAAAATTTATCGGTTTCACTTGAATTTGAAGTGTGTATCGATTTCCTCCGTTAACATGAGGCGTGACGTAATGTAAGCAAATTCGAGTGTGGTCAACGCGTTACAAGAAAAGACAGTTCAGAGTGACATAAAACGTCAGCTAAAAATGAGCCCGTCATGGCGCGTTATCGAAAACACATTAGTAATGACGATCTTCGTAATTAAAAGCGAACGATTATTCTTGTCAACCCTGTAATTAATACCGGCATTCCCGAATGGAAATGTACGTGGGTTTTAGGTGTCTTTTATAGGGTGAAAAAGCTTATTGTTTCGGGGTTGAATGGCTGAATTGAGTTGAGTTAAGAAGACAGTCGTCCAATTTTATTTGTAACAAGTTATCTCAACAATAGCTTTTATCATGGCATTTGTGGAATTGCTTGGAAAATGTTTATAGATTCGAAATATTTCATTAAACGTTGATTTTTCGAACATTTCATTTATTTTGCAAACGCTAATTAAGTATATCGAAATAAAAATTGGTAAATTTGAATTATTTTTGCAGCCAACCTATTTACTCTCTGTTACTTCCTGTTAAATACAATTCAAAAATCAAAAGTTGAAATTGAATGAATTAAACGAAAATTTGAAGTGTTCATGAATTCTCAAGAAACAATTTACATAAAATGAATGTTTTGCTTGATTCTAACAATGATATGATTGCATATTTTATTAATTACCCACTATGTATATTTCGTATCTTTTTTCAACAAAATTTTCAAGAATTTTCAAGTACGCTGTAAATAATTTTTACAAAATTTCATATATTTTCTTCATACCCACATCTAATTTACATTTTGCGTCTTCTATTTATTCGTAATTTTGGTCAGATCAGAATATAATGCGATCATTAAATTTTGATCACATTGCTTTATCACGCAAAATGATACGTCCAATATGATTTGATAAACGTTTGAGCGCATCAGAACAATGACAGGGTTCTAATTAATACTTGCATCATTGTGAAATGCGGGTCATTCATTTTGACGGTTTCCTATAAATTGACTGCAGAACCGTAGATATACTTACATACATAGATAGTAACATTTACGTTCGCGAAACTAATAATTACTATCAGTAATGAAATTTATTTTTGTTTATATCACAGATACGGGGAGGGGGTTCACATTTTTTACGTGATATAAGAATTCTGTAGTATTGAGCTTATTATTTTTCTGCTTGATGCAAAAAAATTAGGCTTTTAGACAATCTTTTTGTAAAAGATTATTATTAATTATTTTTATTATAATACAGTTACGTGAAGAATGAATAATTCAAATTCGACTTACCCGAAAGTCCACCAAATATCGAAACACATGACGTTCAGCCAGAAGAAACTCGCCAAAAAAGAAAAGTGCATGATATAAGCTGAAACAAAAAAGAAGATTTTCCATTAACATTAACATGTGAAAGATATGAAATGGTCCATAAATATAAAAAATACGAGAAAAATTTTCCATAAAGTTTAATAAATATTGATTTTTAATGAGTTACAAATATTTCGCAGGTTTTGATGAATTTTTATTTTACAGTTTAGTTTCTATAAATTAGCTCATATACATCATATTTTTCGAAATATATGACTACCGAAATATATTCCATAATTTTTTTCTGAACAATCCAATGCAGTTGTTACACAAACTAACTAGTTTTTTTTTATTAAAGGTTCAGGATATTTACGAACTTTTGTTCTAAATTTTGTCGAACATTCAAAATCCTCAAAAATGTGGTGTTCTAACTTCGGAATCCAATTCGAAACGTACTTACAAAATATTTTAAATCTCAGAGTCTATCAGTATTTGAAACCGAGAATTTTAACTAAAAAACTTCTGTATTTTTTCATGATTGCAAAAAAATGTATTAAAAACTCCAACAAATATTTTAATGTTCATCTAACACGTCAAACTTCTAGTGCTCATTCCAATAGATGTCATTGATATTTCCGTCACAGTGAAATATAGACCGATATGATCTTGCTCTCAAAGAATTTTCAGATACTCTCCGACATCGGCCTTCTTCAGAAATCTCTTAAAGAACTTATTTTTCTTCAGGGATAAACGTGGCTTTAACCGCTCTCAGCATTGTCCGCTTCACGAAACATTTTCCGGTTGAAAAGTTCCTTTTTAAAGCTCGATGCAGTATTCTTCGAAAATTTCTGTCATTTGATGTTTTCAAGAGTATAGTTTATTTTAAACAAATTGGCTAGTTCATCGTACCAATTATTTGCATTGTTTTAAAATTAGGTGTCGATAAGGTTTGCAATCAAACTTTTTGACGCAAAGGTTTTAACGCAATAACGTAGCCTTTCAGTACGTGCAATGTAATTTTTCATATACTAAGAGCAAATTCTGTTCGAACCAGAATCTAGAAAAAATTTATGATATTGTAGAACCTGCAATATGTATATATTTACAATGTCAATTTAAAAACTAAATTAACTTAAAATTACACAAGGATATAGCAAAAAGAACTGTACAGATTTGAATACTGAGAAAATTACATGGAATTTTTGGAAATGTCGGTCAACTCAGTATGAATTTCAATATGCTGCAGAAATTATCAGAAGTTATAGCAGATATATCTACTGTTTCAAAATCGCTTGAAAATCTTATAAATATAACATAACAAAAAATGCAATAAAAAATTTCAAAAGGTAAAATATTTCAGACTGATTCCATGGTGCAATATCTTATTGTTATTGTCACTGTATTTTGGTCTCGATATAACTTTCGAATAATTATTACATTTATTTTCTTTGACTATCTGCCACGAAAAGGATTCCGAGAGGAACTGTGCATAAAAAAATTTGCTTTTTATAAAACGGCCTTAGAGTTTTCTCCGATTTAAGTTTATAATAAACGCCTGGGTTATTAAATTTATTATTAAATTTATACTCATAAAATTTAATCATAAGGTGGTAATCGAAGTTATTAACATTTTCTGCATAAACTACTCGACTAGAACAATCAGCGCACGGTGCGGTGGCGTCATGTACTAACTTCAACAAGCCATTTTTCCTGATTAGGCAACTTGTTTTGTTTATAATTCCGTCATTTCTCCATTTTAACAAAATTGGCAGATGAAAATAATCTACTGTTTCTAGAATTCTATCGACTTTAACACTTCCTTTTCAATTTCTTTTTTCACTTTGACTTTAATTGCCTGTCATACACAGAGTTCTAGAGAAACCGTTCCATAACCACTTTCTAGTGGTTATGGAACGGTTATCAACAACGGTTATCGTGTTAAAAATTATTTTCATCAGAATTTTGTTAACGTCAACTTTAAAGGCTCTTTAAAGGCTCTGAGAAAAACAAAATGAACGAAGTCGAAAAAAATTTTTTAAAAAATTCACTATTTCAATCTTCAAAGGCTCGTGCCAGCTGAACTTTCCGAAAAAAGTGTTGAAAACTGTTTTTATCAGAATTTCTTTAACATCAACTGCAAAGGCTCTTTAGAGTGAAGTCGAAAAATATAAAATTTGATGAAAATTAGAATTTTTGCACTTTTGCCATCGTTTTACACGCACAGTCTTTTTGCCTGGCCATAGAAATTTTGGCACTGATGTAACTGGAGAATAATCTTTTTAACTCTCGTCAACCAGACATATTCCTTTCAAAATAAATTCGATAAATGTAAAATTATATGAAAATTAGCATTTTTGCATTATTTGTCATCGTTTTACACGCACAGTCTTTTTGCCCGACCCCGAAAATTATAGCACTGATGTAACTGAATAACACTTCAGTGAGCTTTCGTCAACAAGACGTTTTACTTCTACAACTGAGGACAAAAAGTATGAAATTCTATAAGAATCAGCATTTTTGCATTATTGGTTATCGTTTCCCACGCACGGTCTTTTTGCCTAAACTTGAGAATTATAGCACTGATTTGACAGAAGAATAATCTTGTCAGCTATCGTCAACCAGACGTATTCCTCTCAAATGTTGGGTTAAAAAGTGTTAAATTCTATATAAATCGGCACGTTTGCATTAGTTGTCATTGTTTTACGCGGCAGGTCTTTTTGCCTGAAACCTAAATTTATGGCTCTGATGTAACTGGAGAAAAATCTTGTGAGATTTCGTCAACCATACGGATCCTCTTAAATGTTAGATTAAAGAGTGAAATTCTATATAAATCAGCACTTTTGCAATATTTGTCATCGTTCCACACGCACAGTCATTTTGCCTGACCATGTAAATTTTGGAACTGATGTCACTGGATAATAATCGTGTTGGCTTTTTTCAACCAGGCGTATTCCTTTTAAAGTAAAGTCTTGAGATAGTTAATTTTTCCGAAAAAATTTTTTTTCGCATTTATTCATTTATTGTTTTCCTTAGAGCCTTTAAAGAGCCTTTAAAGTTGACGTTGAAGAAATTCTGATTAAGACAGTTTCCGGCACTTTTTCTGGATTGTTCTGCTGGGACGGTCCTTTAAATATTGAGATAGTGACTTTTCCGGGAAATTTTTTTCCGAATTATTTCATTTAATGTTTTCCTTAGAGCCTTTAAAGAGCCTTTAAAGTTGACATTCGATAAATTCTGCTCAAAACAGTTTTCAGCACTTTTTTCGGAATGCTCTGCTGGTACGAGCCTTTAAATATTAAGATAGTAAATTTTTCCGAAAAATTTTTTTTTAAGTTTTTTCAATTTATGTTTTCATTGAAGCCTTTATAGAGCCTTTAAAGTTGACGTTAAAGGAATTCTGATAAAAACAGTTTTTAACATTTTTTCTGGATTGCTCTGCTGGCGCGAGCCTTTAAATATCAAGATAGTGAACTTTTCCGGAAAATTTTTTTTCGATTTTTTTCATTTTATGTTTTTCTCAGAGCCTTTAAAGAGCCTTTAAAGTTGACGTCAAAGAAATTCTGATTAAAACAGTTTTCAGCGCTTTTTCTGCATTGTTCTGCTGGCGCGAGCCTTTGAAGATTGAAAAAGTGTAATTTCCCGGAAAATTTTGTTTTGATTATTTTCATTATAAGTGTTTCTTGGAGCCTTTATATAGCCTTAAATTTAGAGGTAAAAATTATTCCGATTAAAATAGTTTAAAGCTGTTTTCTGGCATTGTTCATCTAGCTTCAACTTAAGCTAGCAGCGCATTGATTTCCCGGTAAACCAAGGGAGCCCTAATTTTTAATTAGGGCATTTAATTAGCCTTTCATTAGCCTTAAATAATGCAAAAAAAATTTTTTATTCTGCTGACCTACCTCTGCCAGCTTAAGGGACGTGAGTTTACACGTGCGTAAATTCTAGCTTAGGGATCAAAACCATCTGCAGCATACGTGCAAATTTTGATTATTCGACTGCTATTAATTCTAATACAGCATCAGATGTTAACGTCGAGCATCTATAGAGCGTGTCTGCCTCAATTTGATTCATCACGCGGTTTCAGCTCTGAAGCTATTATAATCTCCCTCAATATTAAACGAGAAAAATGAATGCCGATAATCATTTTAAGGGTATCTGACTTTCGATATACATCGCATTACGATAAGTGTCAGGAAAAATGATGTTGAACACTGGAAAGTTCACGAGATTTTTTCGACGTTTGAATTCATGTAATTTGGAACTTCTATTAAAAATGCTCTTGAACTTTTACAGACTTGAAATGACTGTCAAATAAAAACACATTGTTTTGCAAATGAAACGAATTCGCAAAATAAATGAATTCGGTTTAGTATTCTTGAACACACGATGAACCATGTTTCATCACGCAGTCGTTTTGCCTTCTCCGCTGACTTAAATTGAGAGCCGAAGTAATTGGATTCTGCTGTCGAAACAAATTTAGCAAACAAAGATTCAGATGGAATACAAATTGGATTCCAATCAAAAAAAGAAGCTTGGACGTTTGGGAAAGTCTGTCAAACGCGAGCGCTATTAAATCACGGGCGATTTGAATTTTTCGACCGAATCAAAGTTAGATTGTTTTTCTAACTAAGCTTTTTAGCACTCTCACATTTTAGGGAATTTAGAAATTCGAGGGCATATTCATATGAGATGCCTAGTTTTTCCAGTCTTTGAAATTTTAAATAGTTGAATTTTTCAAATCCAAATTCAAAGTCTTAGAACCTTCCAAAGAAAGTTCTAAGAAAAGAAAGAGAATGTGATACATCCAGGGAAAAAGTTTTAAATTATGTGACAGATATTTTCAACTTTAAAATACTTGAATTTTTTTTTCATTGAAAAATAAAAAAATTCTGAAAGATTTATAAACTTCTGACCTGCCGTTTTTTGGGAATATAATCTATGCATATTAAATTGATAAATTTTTATTCTCTAGCTTGAAAATCGTGGAAAATATACTAGGACAACCAAGTATAAATTGTTCAAAGTCACAGTGTTAAACATTGAAAAATAGTTATTTCATAACGATCGAAAAACTGTTTAAAGAGTGGGTAGTTTTTTGTGAAAATTTTGAGTCAAATTTTTGGAAAACCTGAGAAATTCACGAAACTTGTCAAAAGTTACAATTCCACATGAGTTTGTTTAACAAGTTACAGAACCGAAAAAAATTATTTCTGATAGAATTACACAAATTTTACTTGAAATTTACGATCAAATCACTTTTCACAACAAAAAGTTTTCAGAATATACTTCTTTTTCATTTTTGAACCTTGAAATAGGAGATACAGAAATTCAATTATCCATTATTTCTCAAAAGAGTGAATCACTTACATCAATAACTTTTTAAATGCAAATAATTTGCTCATCATTTTAGTAAATAAAATTTCTGTTATCACACAGTTATCATGAAACAAATTTGCAAATAAAGTATAAATTCTCACAATGTTTGCAAATCGTTTTCTGAAACTTCGTACTTTTCTTTTCAACAGATATAAAGTTCTCGAATTTACGATTTTCAAGCACAGAATACAATTCACGTGTAATTTATTCGTCTTTATCAGTTCTGCTAATGCTTAAAAACTTTTCCAACTTTGACTCCTCGTTTAATTGTTGTACCTAAGGCAATTATACAGAAACTGTATAAGTCAGCGATTTTCCGTCGAGTCAATTTACGACATCGTTTACTGCGAGAAAATGAAAGGACCACAATGAAAACTTCGCGGAATTCAGCAATTTTCGTATTTTATGGCGTGTGTCGTAATCGTTCAATTTCATTTCAGAAAAGTTGAAAAAATTTTAGATAATTTGGAAATGGTTGATATAATTTTTAAGATTTTTTCAAGATTTTATACAGACGTGACTTTGAAGAAAGTTCTAACGAATTTCTAAAATTTAGATTGAAAATGTCAAATAAATAATTTCGAAATTGTTACGTTTTCAGAAAAACAATTACATCAACTTTGACAATTGCTTGATGTGACGTTTCATTTGACATAAAAATATTCAACGAAAACAATATAACAGCAATGCGTCAGATTGATTTTAATTTCATGATTTCGGAATAAATTATTGATGAGTTCCTGAATAATGTAAATTATTCAATGTGATCAACTCCAAATGAGATTTAAAAATGGCAAATAATGTTGTGAGAGAATCTGAACAGAAAAAGTATCTAGAGTTCGTTTGATTTTCATTTTTTCCTATTCTCTTTTTTTCCATTGATAAATTTTTCGTCCAATATCTAGCGGAATTCGTTTATAATTCAAAATTCTCTTGGATCACCCTCGCAATCTAATTTTATTTGGCTTGAAGATCTTTCTTTTCGATGAAAAATCCCGTTTTTTATTGCCTCGAAGATCGTCTTTTCCACATGTGTGCGGCATAAAATTGGCTTTACTACTCTCCAGTTTGGATCATTCAAGGCAATTTTTATTCGCCGTGCAATCGCTCGTTTCCAAAATACTTCGAGAGTTTCATACTTGAGGTGGTAAACTTTTTATGTACTTGAAAGTTTTGCAATGAACGAAAGATCGTAAAATGGAACATATTAGTGCATTGAAATAAATGTCATGTGATGTTTCTGTATTTTCTAAGAAAAAAATACAATTTTTCTTCCTTCGAGAATATGACGTTTTTCCATTTGAAACTTGAATTGTTTTATTAATTATGTTTGTCTGGTGATCGAATTATTCTGAAATTGGACAAATTTTGGAACATTTTGAGATCGTTTATATTGATATTTGTGTCTATGATGGTACATTTGCCCGTAAAAAATAATTATGGAAAAAATTCAATCTGTTTGAATAAATGTATTTGAAAATCTTCATACTTTCGAACATTTCAAACGTACATAATAGAAATTATTCGAATCCTGACAAATTTTATAGTAAATTAAACATCGTATTCTGATTTTTCGTATTTTAGAATATAATTTCTTAGGTTCTTGAACTTTTTATTGAGTATGGAAAATTTTCATTCATCATATATTTTGAAATATAATGAAACATTCAATCTACAAAGTTTACCATCATTTTTTGCAATTCTACAAATTTTCCGAATTTTTAGGAGCCATTGACAATGACTAAAATTTTCGATGTTTTTTGATTTTCCGAAATTTTTATAAATTTTATAATATAATACAAGCTGTTTAAAACACTTTAATATAATTTACATTTGTTTAACTCAATAATATTTTTTGTACTTTATAAATACTTTACAAATTTTTGAATTTTAATTAAAAGTTCATAAATATCGTACATATCGTAGGAAAATATGATTGTACACGCAACCTACATAATTTGGAATTCAAGAAATTTTTCCAATCTGGTTTCTTGATCATCTTCAAATCCCTAGGTATTTTAAAATTTTTTTAACCTTAATCATGATGCAAACGATTGTAGACCTTCTTAATTTCATATACATTTGTCCAACTAATTCAGGTTTCTCATATTTTCTCAAAACTTTTGATGTTTACTTGATTTCGAAGAAATATAATGAAGAATGTGCCTAAAGTTCCAAACGTTTAAAATCAAACAAAAAAAAATAACAAGTTAATATAGGCGAAAAAAAACTTCTAGCTGCTTTTTAACATTTTATCATCGTAACAACAAACTTGATGCTCCCAAAAAAAATATTCAATACCCAGCATAATAAAAAATTAAGAATTTTAAATTTGACTGGGGAATCGAAATTATTATTAGTACATCACCCAGTACACAATTGTATCAATATATTTTTTATTTTCGTTTAATTTTAAACGTTTGGAACTTCAGGTACATAATGAAGAAGACAATCTCAAAATTTATAAACATGCACTGTAATTTCACAAATTTTTCAAATTTTTGTTAACTATTACCAATACTTTGAATGTTTATACCCTTCAATTTTTCAAAAATTTCAAAATCTCAATAAAAACCATACTATTAAAAACTTTCCAATTTTTACAAAAATTTATCCTCCTTTCGAGATTTTTCGTTATTTTTTAATACTTTTTAAGTTACATGGATTTTTCATACAAAATGAAAATTTTTATCATGCATGTTTCGAAGAGTTGTAACAATGAACACGATTTACGAAATTGTGTGGAATGTTTTTTAAAATTTACAAATTTTTTAGGTTTCCAAATCACTGTTGATATTTCAGATTCAAAATATTTTTTTGATGATTTAAAACTTATAAAATTTAATTACAATACCAACTTTTTGACACTTTCTATGTAAATATTATGGAAATTTGTCCGATTGTTGAGTACGTAATTTTTATTTTCTATTGATGTTTTTCAATTTTTTCACAAGAAATCCTAAAAATAATATTGTCATGCATATTTCGAATGAATAATGTGAATATCACAATCTACAAATTAAATGAACTATTCTTGAGATTATAATAAATAATTCCCGAATAACGAACGATGTTCGAAATTTCCAACGTTTTTTGAATTTCTCAAAATAACACCATTGTAAATATAACACTGAATATTCAAAACATTCTTGATTGTATAAAATTTTGTTCAACTCATTCGAATTTTTCGTAAAGTTTGAATATTTTTCGACTTTTAAAAGTTTTTATCAGGAAATAAAAAAAATTACCACGCATATTTCGAAATACATAATATAATAGTGAACGACCTTTTTCTCCTTCTCACTTTTTTTCATCACAACCCACCCCAAAAAATTACTCACGCCGCCACTCTCAAGCATAATACAAATGACAAAAAATGTTGTGAATTGAATTTGAAAATTGTAATTTCAATAGTTCTCTATATTTAGAATTCCCATCAAATGACTTGAATTTCAGTCACGTAATTCCTGAATACCAAATTTCAGAATAGAAATTTCGGTATCTTTTTTCTATGTACCAATTCCTAGTATTTTCACTTTTGTAAAAACCATCCACTTTCCTCGTTGATATTTGACAAAACAACTTGAATGACATTTCAAAACATTTTATTTTTGTTGGCAAAGGTCAGGGGTTTAACGATCAGTTCGCGTGGCATACGAAAACGGCAGTTATTCAAGGAGGAGGTTGTTCCTTGTCACATACGTACTTATATCGTCTATAGGATCAACAGTTGCAGTGAAACAACGTTTCATTTCGAATAATTCCATTCGAGAATGGGATTCCCGAACTGAACAACTCGATTTCAGCAATTAAAGCGAGAGCGTAATGATTGCAAACTCGGAGAGAAATGATAACGTCGAAGTTCTGGGAATTCCATTGTTCCGAGTTATTCGAGGGAATGAATCTAACAAATGCGTGGTACACTAGGAAGTTTATTAAAGAGATTATCTGCTTACTGTGAATTTAGATACGCCAAAAATTTAGGGAAACAGCAATTTTGTGGTAATTTGCATACGAAGGGCAACATTTTCCGAAGGTAATGAAATTCATGGCAAGGCGAAGTAAAATTTCAGTTCAAATCAAGAATTTCCCAACATATATGAGGAAAAATATAAAGCAAATTCCATTGAAGAATAGTATTGTTATTCAAAAAATTGTTTACTTCTTCAAAATTTGGAGAATTTGAATCTACTCCTAATTACTGTCACATTAAAAGAGTTTTTTTATCATTTTTAATAAGCTCATGAGTTATTTAGTAATTATATGAAAACGAAACCTGCAGCACTTTTGAACAAACGTTTGAAAATATGGCAAGTTTTTCCATTTGAAACCATGAGTGAAAACGCTCATGGAGATAAGTTTCTGCAAAGTTCGCACTAAATCTGCACGAAAACCCGGTTGCGTCTTCGATGCAAACGTGTTCTTTCGGAATAAATCTGATTACCAGCAAGAAAATGCCTTTTTTTCAAGGCTAATGCTCGAACCTTGTCACCGAGGTCGTAGATTTATATCGCCTCTTTGCGGCTATACCTTCGCCTTGCTACCAGACCCACGATTATGTAGTACGTTATGGAAAACAAGCGCTTGCTCCTGTTAATTTGAGAAATCCCTTTGGTATACAAGATCTAAGCCCTTTGGAGAAGGGGGGGATTATTCCATCTCCACAGTACGTTTGCTTAAGCACGTGTTCTGCCTGTTGAAAAAAAGTGATTACGCCTGACCGTGTGAAATCAATTCATTTTCAAAAAGAGTTGCGTAAATGATTGTACTTGGAATCTTTATTTACTCGTCTGACAAATTCAAAAATTAGATGAATGGGCTCTTTGGTGAGAAATTGAGACATTTATATTTCATTAAAATTATTAAATAGAATGAAGAGAAAAATTTTAGAACATATAATAGAAGTTTAGGTTATGAATGGAACATAAGTTGTCATGACAGAAACTATGGTTCTCGGAAGTAAAATTTTGGTTGTCATACCTGGGTCATTATTTTCAAAATCAGTTTGGTCGTCACTGACCAAAACACAGATTTTTCTCAAATTTTATAAATGGACACGTAAACTAGTTTTAAAATATACGTATTTTTTATTTTTGGCTGAAAATTGTTTTTTTTTTTTTTCGAGAAATTTAGATTTTTAATTAGGCTGTCAAATTTAGATGAACCTCACTTTTGTCGAAAACTTTTTTAAATCTGTATTTTTCTTCGGAAAATCTATGAATTTCAATGATTTTTGTATGAAAACGTTCGAAAATGTACGAAATTTATGAATAATAAATTAAAAATGTCTCTCATAGCGTTGTTGAATTGTTCTGAGCGTAAATGAAAAAAGTGTTAAAAATTTGGAGTAAATAATTTTCATATTGCATAATTTTTTTTTATTCCCATTTCTTTTTTTTTCCTGTCATTCTAAGTGATTATGAAATTTTAATATATTTTCACTTTTCTTCATCTTGTGACACTATTGTATGTTTCATTCGATAATAATGTAAATTTTTAACTAAAATTTCCTAATTTTAATTTTTCATTACTCGGAATATAACATGAAATCAATTTTTCGTGCGTGTCTCTTAAGAGTTATTTTTATATTCATATTTACTTGCGTGGACTTGGTTTAATTGTAATATTTCTTTGCATATTATTTATAGATGATGATGACTAAATTAAGCTAATTTATAAAAATTCATAAAATGCATGTGAAATGGTTATACACCAGGTATTATACTTTTGGACTTCACACGTTAAAAAATACTAAAATTCAAGAAATTTCCTAAATAAGATTGCAGAAATTGAGATGTATCTATGTTTAAACGAAGTATGTAGTATAATGACGAAAAGTACCAGAAAAAACATTGAAAAATGAGCACGTTAAACATACTAAATAATTAATTTGATTTAAAATTAAATGAACATTTTTCAAACATGAAATATTGTTTTTATGTGTGTTTATTCTGCTTCAAAATGTAAGGGGATTTTTCGAAAAATTTCAAATATTGGATGAAAAAATTTATGACATTCTCGCATGATTCCGCAATTGAACATTTTTCCGATACATAATAAACCTACCTTGTGAATTTGGAATAAACATAAAAATTTAATAAAGTGTTTCAGAGAAATGAAAACGAAAGTATTTTCATGTAATTATGTGTGATTATAAGTATTTTAGCAATCTAGAAATTTTCGTTTAGAATATATATCATCATTAAATGGAACATACGAGGGGGGACCCAAAAGTAACGGGAATTAGGTGGTGGGGGGACCGCGGAGGGGGGGATCGGGTTCTCCACTGGTTCTCTTCCAAGCTGCTACTCTCCCAAGTCAGTGTGCAAAGTTCATTTGCTGTGAGTGCATTCGTTCGTCCGTAAGAATTTTTCTAGTGAAACGACTTTTTCCGTTTCGGCGAAAACGTGAAATGGCTGAGTGCGGAGAGCAACGCGCGGCTGTAAAATTTTGTTTTTCGTTAGGAAAAACACCCGCGGAAACCCTTGTGATGCTGAAAACAGCTTATGGGGATAATGCTTTGAGTAAAACGCGTGTGTACGACTGGTTTTCGCGTTTCAAGAATGGAGAGATGTCAATAGAAGACCAACCTCGTTCTGGGCGCCCCTCGACTTCAAGAACGGACGAAAACATTGAAAAAATCAACACTCTTGTTCATGAAGACCGTCGCCGAACCATCGATCAACTTTGTGAGATGTCTGGATTGTCATGGAGTTGAATTCAGAGGATTTTAACTGAAGATTTGAGCATGAGGAGGATTGCAGCCAAATTTGTTCCTCGCCTTCTCTCCGACGATCAAAAGGAGCGTCGACTCCAGGCCTGTCTTGAGCTGCAAAATCAGTTGGATGAAGACCCAGATTTTTTTCTCAAGGTTATAACTGGCGATGAATCATGGTGCTATGGCTACGACCCCGAAACAAAGCAGCAATCAAGCCAATGGAAGACACCTCTCTCGCCTCGTCCAAAAAAGGCACGCCAAGTGAAGTCCAACATCAAGACATTGCTCATTTGTTTCTTCGATTGCAGAGGTATTGTGCACGCAGAATTTGTTCCTCCAGGCCAAACGGTCAACCAACACTTCTACTTGGAGGTTTTGAAAAGGTTGAGGGAGAACATCCGGAAGAAAAGAGCGGATCTTTGGCGCACAGGAGATTGGTTCTTCCACCACGACAATGCACCTGCCCACACAGCGCTGTCCGTGAAGAAATTTTTGACCAAAAACGGCATGACACCGATTGTTCACCCCCCCTATTCACCGGACCTTGCCCCCTGTGACTTTTTTTTGTTCCCTAGACTCAAAAGGGACATGAAAGGAAAACGTTTTGGGACTGTAGAAGAGGTGAAACAAAAATCGCTGGAAGGTTTAAAAAACATTGAAAAAAATGAATTTCAGAACTGTTTTGAACACTGGAAAAAAAGATTGAACAAGTGTATTACAGTCAATGGGGGTTACTTTGAAGGTGATAAAAATTGTGTGTGAAAAAATTTGTCAATAAAAAAGTTGTAACACAATTCCCGTTACTTTTGGGTCCCCCCTCGTATTACAGTGTCTTTAGATGAAGTAAAGTGGAAATATATTAAAATTTTATAATCACTTGGTAATGACAGGTTGGAAATTCAGAAACAAATTCTCACTCACGAACGAAACGTTTTGGCATGTAACGGTTTTTACATAATGTAGTTCATACTTTTACCAATTATTGGAAAAAAAATGGAAAGAAAAAAAATGATGCAATATGAAAATTATTTACTCAAAAATTGTTTACACTTTTTTCATTTACGCTCATAACGATTCAACATCACTATGAGAAATATTTTTCATTAATTATTAATTATTTGGTACAATTTCGAACGTTTTTATACAGAAATGATTGAAATTCATAGAAATTTCCGAAGAGAAATATAGATTTTAAAAAAAGTTTTCGACAAAAGTGAGGTTTCTCTAAATTTGACAGCCTAATTAAAAATCTAAATTTCTCGAGAAAAAAGACAATTTTCAGTCTCAAATAAAAACTACGTATGTTTCAAAACTAGTTAACGTATTTATTTAAGAAATTTGAGAGAAATCGGTGATTTGGTCAATGACGAACAAACTGATTTTGAAAATAATGACCCACCTGTAAATCTCGTTGGTACATATTTTATCGAATTTTTTGTTTATGCGAAAATCTCTAATCGTGTAATCAAAGTTTACTCCTAAACTTGGCTTATGACTTTATTCAAAAAGCTGTTTTCTAAAAAAAAAAAAACTGAAACTGTAGCTTGATTTCCAACGCGCCACGCCAGCGTTGTACCAAATCAAATTACTTCGTTTATCTTCCACTCCCAGTTTACTTTTTCATCCATTTATCACCAGTTTTCGCCCTCGATCAATCACAGGTCAAAATTGTCCACATTTCCTCCAAGCACTTTATAAAAAATTGTTTTTAGTTCACAAAACAAAAGATTTATTTCAAAAAGTTTTTTAACTACTTTTGTGATTTGTTATTGTTATTTTATATGCGATTGCAAAATTTTTCTGTTGAAAAAAAAATATGCCTTATCTAACACTGGAACTTACTTATGAATCGAGGAATTGAGTTGAGTTTTACTTTTAAAACCTGGCAAATAAGGCAGACGCTCTGATTATTTTCGAGGGTTGAGTGTAATAGAAATTTTTTGGTCTTTTTTGTTAGCTCATAAATTAATGCATGAACAGAGCTCTTAGTTCATGAGGTCACTTCATTGCTTTGGAAAGGACGTAAATAACTTTTGGTCGCATGGCAAGTGGCATTTTCACGATGCCGATAAGTTGCTCCGCGAATGGTCGGTCCACTCTAAACCCTTATCAAACTCAGATGACAATTACGATTACCACTAGTTATAAACATTTGACACATATGAACAGGAGCATATGCAGAATCTCGAGGGGGAGTGGTCGAAAAGATTATTTTTTATGTCTTTGAAATTACAAAGTTTTTGAAGGTGAAAATTTCTTACTTAAAAAATTAGCTAAATTTTAGGATTTTTTAGAAGCTTTCCTAAGGGAGATAAAAAATTTTTTCTTCCTAAAATACTAGGTACAGTTAAATTATCAAAAGTTTTTGAAATCGATAGAGGCCATTTCTTCATGCAGTTCGATAAAAAAATGAACTTTATCGAAATAACATTCAGCACTTGTTAAATTTTCACGGTTCAAATGCAGAAAACGATATTGGCACTGCTGAATAAAATCAATGCTAATTAGTTTTCGTTGGCCTCGAGCATAAAAAGTCGGAAATGATTTTAGAATAGGGTATTGATCCCAAAGTAATGTCAAATGCCACTGAATATGTCTGGAAATAACGTTTTTTTTTTATCGAACTAAACTGACAAGAATTTTTATTTGTTTGGTGACATAATTTTTTTTCAATTCTTTGATGGAAATACTTTCGAAAATTGCCACTGATAGTTCAAAATAATAAATATGAACTCAACATATTTTCACGTATTTTTTCTAATTTTTACAATCTATGAAAATCACGAAAAATAAATTAGTATTCAAAATAAACCCTTAACTTGAAATTGTTAGATTGCATTCTTTGGAAATATTTTGGTTGATGTTCACAATTTGACTTAAAATTACTCTAATGTTTTGAAATATTAAAAATGTTCAAGGTTTATTTAATTAAAAAACCGAACAATCGTTGATTCTAATAAAAATTTATCGTCACAAAACGTGAAACAATCCAACTTTCATTTTGCGAAATTGCGAGGGAAATTGTCTCCGTCAAAAGTGATTATCTATAAACATTTTAGTGGCGAATAAAATTCCTAGACACAAAATGAAAATATCGATCTTTGCTATGACACTTCGGTTTTGTTACTGTAAACTTCGTTTTCCTTCACGCCGCGAAACAAAGCGCGATAAAAGCTCGTGGAGATCGATTTACCGAAAGCTTCCTGTACAACGTGTGCTCACTTTTTCACGCTTCGAAAGTACTTTTATATTACGAAAAATTCCACCGTGATGTACGGATAAAGCTTTTTTTAAATCTTTTCTGTATTCCACTTTAACGAAGGATTTTTCGTGATATTTTTTATAGCTGAAGAAGGTTTGACATTAAAGGTTAAATTGTTGGGAATAAATTGGTTTCTATTTATTTGGATTTTTTGAGATTATATCTTAAAACGTGCATTACATGTATCATTTTTGGATATTAGAGGCTTCCTGTAAAGTATTCTAGAAGTACTTTTATATAGCTTTTTTTTTGTTTGCGGACTATATTTATTTTAAGAAACTATAATAAATAAATAAAAGGTAACAAAGTCGTGTACCAGCACTATGATTTTTTTTTCTTTTATGGTGAATGAAATTACTGAATTCTCTCTTTCAATCTAAGAGTCCCGAAAGATGGTTCTATTTTTGTGCCTTTTTGCTCTATCTAATCCCCTCAAGACAAGCTACTTTTTTTACTTCCATGAATCTAACCATGTCGAATAAATTCACCAACTTCTCCGATGAAGAAAAATAGTAATCACTTTTTCGAGACCCATTTCTAGGATGAAATTAAATGTTTGATACGAAACTGAGTGATGAATGTAAACAGAAGTTTATTTTTAACACACTTTTTAGTAATTTTAGGAACACACAATGTGTAATATACAATTCTATTTTGTTTTTCTAACTGACGATTGATGAATAATGTCGCCTCCATTTCAACAGTTTCTTATGTTTTTATGTAGCTAAAAAAAACTTTGAATAAAAGTCATATGTGAAATGCATAATTCGATTTTCCCCAGGACTTATTATATATATAAGAAAAGGACTTTCTGATTCAATTAAAAGATAAATAAAAAAAGGAACGATAATGCATAAATGTCATTGCACATTATACCTAAGAATATATCTCAAACAAAGTAAAACAGTTTCTAAAAAAATATATTCTAGACATTGCAAATAGCGAAAAACAAAATTTCGCCCAAAATACCCTGCTCTTCCCCACATTAATTCTCAAAAGTTCCATTAAAAGTACATCAACCGATCATAAAAATAAACATTATTTACCGAATGTTGTGCAAATCGAATCCCGGTCGACAATCCCGTGTTTTCCAAATTGAATGACGGAAAGTCCCAAGTAAGACATCATGAGCGAGGCGATGTAAGACCGTAATGTCAGACCGTGCAAATTGTCCAATTCCGGCAAAATCGTGTACACGAAAAACGTCATCAACAAAAATGGCACTGACACGATCATGGAAATCGGGTAAATAATCGGCAACTGGTTCGGGGGAGGGGGGAAGCACGCGGCGACTACCGTTACCGTTACGGATTCGTTACCCTTTATAACTGAGGCAAGGCAATAATCTTTCAGACCCCAGTATTCACTCTCCCCCGTGGTGTTATACTTTACATAAAGCGTGCCATTTTCTAGAAGATACCCTGTCAAAAATTGAGGAGTTGAAAAAAAGTCCAGCGTTGTAGACATGTTTATGTAAACACGTTGCACACATTTTGTAAGAAGTTCATGTGAACTTTTTCTTTGGTTTCCCTGAAGAGCCAGTCAACTCCATTTTGAAATAAGGTTCATTGTAGGTGGTATTCTGATATATTTTCATCCTTATGTCAAAGTGGAGTTAACTAATTCTTCAGGGAAACCACAGATTTGCATGATGTTTGCATTATTGGAAAACATGTCCACGAGATATGGGTCTTAATAATGTTAATTCTTCTAATTTTTATAGTTGCACGAAATTTTTATGGATGAGTTTGAGTTTACTAATTAACCAGTGGCGGATCTACAGGGAGGGGGGGGGGGGGTCATCTGTGTTTACCCTTCCTGATGGTTGTGTCAATTTTTACAAAAATTTATTTATGTATTAGAGAATTTTATTTACAAATTTTTCATTATTATGGAAAAACCTAGCGAATATTTGTTTGTCTATTATTTACAACAAATTTCGAAGTATAATTCTTGCTCATCTATTTTGCATAAGGTGGAACTTTATTGAAGCAAAATTTTTTCGATGTTACAATTTGTTAATATATTATATTCAGACAACTCTAAACCTAATCATAGAATTTAAAACTCTGCATTTTGTCATTTAATACAAATTAAACGTAAAAAAGTTTTTTTATGTTTTTTTTTCTACATTACAAAAACTCTAGATTCTTCATTTCCAATATCCGATTGCGGAATCGGGGATCATGAATTTCCACATGTTTGAGCTTGAATTATAAAATTAGAGTATTTCTATAATCCATAGATTCCGTAGCTGGATTATTAAAAACTTCGTACTGCTAGGAACCGAATTTATGAAAGAAGATTTGCACGTTTTCACGCAATGGATACGTTATTTTTATTTTTTTATCATCGTTTTTTTCAGACATTAAATTTAGAACATCGAAACTTCGGTTTCCAAATGATTTATGAGTGCAATGTTGTACTCTCCAGTTTTTATACTTCCGGGCCAGACATTTTGAGTATCTAAATGATGAGTTTACTGTATTGCGAGGATATTTCAATGTCGATTTTTTATTTCGAGATTTTGGATTCTACGAATGAAAAGATTATAAATGGAAAAGAGTTGCCTGATCAGAAAATGTTGTAAGATAAAGAATTTTTCATTTTAATTTTTTGTTTTCATTGGCACTAAAGAGTTGATTTCCCGAGTATTTGCATCATTTTATTTTATTTTGATTTTTATATTTTGTCATTTATGTACCAAATTCTTCAGAATTTGAACAGAAAAAACCTGTCGACTCTGATATTTTCGATTTCATAAGATTTTCAAATAAATATCAAAAAAAAAAATCATAACAAACAGATATCTACAAATTATTTTACTGCGATAGAAAAGTTCATGATTTTTCTTCGCCTAAGTATACATAAGACTAAGAATTGAAAATCATAATGTTTAGCAGTCCTTAGAATTCATAAATAATCAAATATTTTTATGTAAAACAGAAATTTATAAAGTTGAAAGTCAGAAAAAGCCTCGGAAAAAGCAGTAATAAAGAAGCTTTCATATCAAACTAAATTCTTAAATACTGACCCCCCCCCCTCCCTTCCCCAAATCTTTGATACGCCACTGAGATTTAGTAGATAATTTTTTTTTTGCAAAGATGTAGGTATTTTTTTGAACATTCAATCTTAAATATGCAAATTTAGAACAGTGATCACCAGATTCGTCGTCGTCACTTCCTAAGGCCCAACTTCCTAAGCTGCAGGGGTTCCCATAAACGAAGGTAAAGTTGTCAAAATCTTTTTCTGAAGGCTCGAAATCAGTATTTTTGTAAATTTCCAGGGGTGCTAATTTCGTTGCATTAACGCTCTTTTTTTTTATGCAACGAGTACCAGATAACAAAAGTCCGGGCTCGCAGCAAATTGGTAGACAAGCTTTGTTTTTCTCGCATTTTTGGTTCTTTCTGGATTTCTGCTTTAACAAAAAAAAATTTTTTTCTGTATTTTTATTGAAGAACTCGCTATAATTAATTTTCAAGAATCACGTTCTTAAGTTATTTTGATCGAAACTCAGTTACAGGAGGTGAAAGTTTGCAAAAGATTTCGATGATTTCAGAGGATTTGTCACTGTGATTTATTGTTTTCCTTAAAAATGTTGAATAATTTAAAGAAATGTTGAAAACGTATTTATAATATCTGTAATTTATCAAGATTACGTTGCATTTTGTAAAATAATAAAAAAAGCAGTTGTAAAGACGTAGGAAAATTTTTCGAGATAACTGACAATTAGAATTTGTAGAGTTCCTAGAGATTATGCACATAAAATACTACGATAATTTTTTATGTATTTATTCTTAAATTATAAGAAACAATTTGAAATAACGGGTTTTCTTTCAATTTTTTCATTTTAACGAATTTTTTCGTTATTGATTTCAGGCAGTCGGAAAATGAATTCCTTACAAAATTTTTAAAATTATAACGTGAATAAAATTATATTCTTTTCGTAATGAAACCAAAATCGTATATTTCGTAATAGGCACGGATGTGCGAATTTTCCCGTTTCGCCTATGAGTACATCCGTGCCTGTTACGAACGATATTTCATGTACCGAGGGCATAGAAAACTCGTTTAGAGATCTCGAGCTGGCATAGAAACGCGTTTTCTATGCCAGAGGTACATACAAAATTTTTTAGGTTGATTCCTTGTTTATATCTCATACGAAATTCTTTGATGAATTTCGTCCAGACTCAATAGCAACAGAGTTATCAAAAATCAAAGTTAAATTTTATATACGTGGTGCGTCGTAGTCGCTCAAGATTAAGAAGTTAGTACAATGACGCTTCTGTGAGGTAGCGCTGATCATCAATTTTCAACTTTCGGTAACTACGTTGCTTTTAATTTTAGAAAAAAGTAACAAAAGAACTTTCACCTCTAATTTTTATGAGAAATCTACTGCTTCTAAAATTTACATTTTTTATGAACTGCAAGACATAAATTATCATGAATAAGCTCTATGAATTATTGTAGAACGTTTATTTTCATAATTTAGGAATATTCTTAGTATTTTATAATTATGGAAAAAATACTTCATATCGATTAATGATCATGTATAAATTTTGATTATAAATTACTTACTTATCAATCATATCTGACTATACAAAAATATATTAAATGCTGCTCATATATAGTGTTCGCATGTCATTGATTCATTAGTTTATTAATTTATTAATTTTTTTGTTCAAATCTACTTACGATCTTTTATACTGCATTCTCAAATATTAAAGTACAATAAAGCTTTTTAATTTTCTTAAAACGTTTTATATTAGTAAATTTACGAAATGCATCATTAGGATATTTCATTTTTGATCTCAAAAATGTAATCTTGCGTGCACATAGATGAAAAAAATTACTCAGACTTTCAGTTAATCACCTGTTAATTTATTAAAACCAGGGAAATTAATTTGTGCTTAGCTTTTATCGTGCATTTTCTAATAATAAAAAATATTTTCTGTTCTTGGTGCTGTGTCTATTATGATAAGCTTGTTACATCAAAGTTTACATTTGCATAATTAATGAACAAAAAAGAAAAAATGGAAATAATTTACAGGCATATCGTTAAAAAGCTTCTACCGAATTTTTTTTTTCAAACTTGGATTCCTCTGATATTAATACTACATATAAAAAAAGGTCAAATTAGAATAATTCGTAAAGTAATGGCGTGAATAATTATTTAACTGAATTGAAAAATTAATTCAAATTGCATTGTTATTACGCGATTTTTCGTAATGTAATATAGCAAGTTCCGCTTTTGAAAAATGATACACATTTGTAATTATAACTTTTTGCAAAGTCTAACTGAAAGCTCGTTAACTTTTTGTTCCAATAGTACAAACTGATTGCATGAGATCGATTGATAAGTGACGAGAACCAATTTCTCGGAAAATCAAAAAGCTCTTGATAAATGGAGAACGTTTCCATTTATTTTTCCCCAACATTTTTTAGAACCCTCTTTTCTAATTGATTCTTTGTTTGATAAATATGAACTGTTTACTCAAGGTAATTACTTTTCACGACTGAAAAAACATTTTTTCAATGTTCAGCTCTCGGAAATTTTGAATCTTGAGTGTGAATTCAGAGGTGTTTGACAACATGAGTATCTAAAGTAATAAAAATTGCACGAAAAATTCAAATTGTTCATAATAATCCCTTGCAAGTTAATGCAAATTATTCGAAAATCAATTGCGGAAGTCAATTATTTCAAAAAGGTGATTGATTGAATTTTTTTTTCATTTTTTTTATATTTGTGTACAGAAATGACTATTGAGATTGAGTTCCACTTTTTTTTTTGGTTATTAGAATATCCATGTACTTTTCTCGAAATTCAAATGTTATTTGTACACGAGTTTTCTGAGTCTCGAACTTTTTCTTTCTTGACATCAATTGGCGAAGTTGGACCATTATTTACTTTTTTTAATTTTGATAATCGATATGCAAACAAAAATTTTCGCAAATCATACGTGTGAACTTGGCATCACATGTTTACCGTGCATTCATGATAAAAAAGAAGATGTCCTTCAAGCAAATCAAGATTCCTGAATACCTATTTTCCTTTATGCTGCCTATGAATAAATCACGGAACTCAAAATAATCGAACCAAAACTTTCCGTTTCAGGAAAAAAAAATTAAAATATGAACATTCCTTACAGCTGCCTTGAATTGGATTACCGAAAAAAAATCATGTTCGTAAATTTTGACTAAAAAAAATATATTTCCTTTGATTGACTGAATATTTTTTCGTATATTCAAACTTTTTTGAGAAAGGACGATTGCAACAAGTTTTCAGAAGGAAAATATAAGATTACAAATCGAATCGAAGAGATTTTCTATAGCAATTAAAAATTTCTGAATATGACGGTAAATTGTTTTTAGATTTATAACAAATGCTCATTAATTTTAAATTCATAGAAAATTTTAAAAAAGATAGTAAAAAAAGATAGAATGTACTCGTGAATTTTGGAAAATCCAGTTCTGATATGGTTTTTGTAATTAACGATAAATAATCTTGGAATGAATGAAAACTGTAGAAGGAATTTTTCAACATGTAAAAACATTTTATCATTTTGAGATTTTGGGGATTTTTGAAAATTTCTTAATTTCATAAGTTTTGATACCTTCTTGAAAAGTTTCTTTATATAATGGTAGAGAATGCTGTCAAATTCTCTTGAGTAATAAATTCCAACAATTTGTTACGAAGCTATGGATAAAGTTTTTTCTCTTTTACAACGATGAGCAAATCTCTTCTATTACGATCAATTTTGTGTAAAATTTTCCATCATTTTTCTAAAATTCTAAAAAAAGTCTTAAAAATATCCTTAAAAAATAAGGATTCAAAAAAAAACTCATGTGTGCAAAACTGAAAACATTAGAATGCAAATGAAACCAAAATTTCATTCTCAGAGAATTCACAAACTTTGTGTACTATTTGATTTCGGAAATTGAAAGTTAAAAAAACGAGAGATACGAAGTCAAGAAACACGGATGAAATTATCATTTTTAATATTTAATCTCGATTCGGTTATTCTCTGAATGATAATAATAACAATAGCTTCACACAAATAAACAAAAATGTTACGTTCACAAGGAAAATTTGCACACGCTAAACGTACATCAATGACTCATTTTCATCTGCTCTAATCAACGGGATAAAAGATAATATACGATCCAAAATAGAGATTACTCATTACCAAAACACACCAAATTTCACTAGCTACAGTAAATATTCAGATTTTGGATGAAAATAAATCCAAAACAAATCAGGGTCACAAAAAATACATCGTATTACAGTTTATCGTCTCACAAAACTTTTGATAACGAATGACTCTTTGATTTTCGCGGAGAGTGTTTATGAAAAAAATTATCTCCTAAAGGTCCTAGCATTATTATTCAACACGTAAATAAAAAAAAAACCTTATGCTTGATAAAAATTCCGAAAGTTTTTTCAAAATAAATCGAAACTACCAAGAAAAATTTATCTTTAAACTGTTCAACAATAAACAAGTAATCCACTATCATCGAAAATGTCTGAAAACTGTATAAAAATCCGATATCAACTATAAATCGTACGAAAAGTTGATAGTGATAAATCCCTCGAGTAATCATTTTGGCGTCATCTAAAATCTCACCCCGGTATCGGGAGAAGCCTGGACAAGGGCCTGCCTTTGGTATCGGTAGGGCTGATAGGGTACGTTATCGTTTGACACATTTCCTGCTGTGACATAATAAACGGTCACCAGGAAAAGAAGACACGCGTAGCGGAACAGGGCATTCTTCATGATGTGGCCCGAACGATCACCGACGCGACACTGAACAGTGAACGTGAACACTGAAGAGATATTTAGCGAGACGGCTAGCCGAAGTCTCAAGGGAGGAAACCAACACTTGACACAACATCAAAATGATGGGCACGGCACATGCCCATCAACATGCGATCAAGTGCAATTAAATTATGGAAAAAAATTCTTCCCTCGTCATTCTCCATACACTGATGAACATGTGTCATAACAGGGTATTTTTTAGTAGGTGATATCTTTCGCAAAAAAATTGTATTTTCTGGGCTTTTTTCTTTTCACATATAATTCCTTATTTGAGTCTAAACCCCCAAGTTTACCGTTAAAACGTACGTAAAAATTGTAACCATTAGTCTTAGGAAAACTCAAATTGAAGTTAGATAGACGAAATGAAGTTCAAAGGGAAAAAAGGAGAATTCGAAGACATGTAACTTTTCTCGCAAAATCCTATAAAATGGTAAAAATTGAATGTTTTAATGGCAAACTTTGAAGTTTCCACTTATGGTAAACAACCCAAAAATAAGCAAAAAAAAACAAAGGCCAACCAAGTTGACTAGAGCAACTACGAAAAAATTACTGTCACGAACGAAAGATAAGGTCGGTGATTCACAAAGACCTTTATCCCGGAAAAATATGATGTCACACCTAACAGTATGTCGAATTCTGGAAAGAAATAATATTTTCGAACGTCAATGTACTTAGGCACTGATTAACATGTCAATCAGTAGAATATATCATTGAGAAGTCTTTCAGTGATGTTTATGGATAATTTTAAACAACTCATTGAAATATCGATAACTAGTAGATCAGTAGAGTTTGTCAATAATTAGTCAATCAGTGGAGTATATCAATGACAAGTCATTCAGTGTTCCATATAAATAATTTTACTGACAATTTGCTAATGATCGGATATTTAAATTGTGAATTTTGGAAATTTTCATTTTATCAAATCAGGCATTCCCATAACTTACAATCAGTAGAATATATAAGTGAGAAGTTTTTCAGTGACATTTATTCATAATTTTAAGCAACTCATTGGAAAATCGATAACTAGTAGATCAGTAGAATTTGTCAATAATTAGTCAATCAGTGGAGTATTTAATTTACGCATTTACCAGTAGAGTTTATCAATGACAAGTCTTTCAGTGTCCCATATAAATAATTTTATTGACAATCTAAATTATTATTAATTAATATAAATTGTTAATTCTTGAAATTTTCGTTTTATCAAACCAGACATTCCCATAACTCATAATAATTAATAGCTATTATATCAGTAGAAATACAAACGCTAAGTAGACCAATTTTTATTTTCAATATATTAAAATATTCCCTTATGTTTCTAAAAATAAGAATAAAAAAATTTTAACAGTTATAGATAATAATCCATATGCATATAAAAAATGCAAATATCAATACACTCATAGATTTACACACGTTGTACAACTTGACTATAATTATCTTAAAAAATCGATTGATTGTTGGCTTTTCGAATGAAGTGAATGACAAAGTAAAATAACATTAGATCATTAATTTCTGGAAGCGCTTCCTTCCAATTTTTTTCATTTTCACTAAGCACATATTGGCGATAGGTGTAATTGATTGGAGTTTATCGATTCAATGATTTCATTGGTGTAATCTTGAAGGCAGATTAATCAGTTGATTTCGCATGATGAACTTTTTTGGCAACGCCAAAGATAAAGATGATAATGGAACTGATAGCTGTCATTTTTTGTATGTACGAGGAAAGTGATTGTGTTTGATAATGATTTTCATTAGAGAAATAAATAATGGAACTCTTTGGTTGTGTCTAAAGTTATAGATAAGATTTCGGCACATCTTACTTTGTTTCTTTTTCTTATGTACAAACGTGACATTTTGGAAGATACAAAAAGAAGATTATTCAAAAATGTCGATTTCGCGAGACACTAAAATATAGAATTTTCGAAATGATTGTAAATATACGGAATTCCTAAAACTTTCTAAAAGTTTCGATAATGTTTCAAATTGAACCTTATTTTATATAATTAAAATGTACTTGACATTTTTTCATGCTATCACTTTAATTCATTTTTGGAAACATCATAATATTTTCTTTGATTTTTATGGTAAAATCCGTAAAGTTCACCATAATACTTAGAAAGAAACACTCCAATAAAAAACTTCCATGCGCGCACGAGAAAGCTGCACATATTGAATATATTGCATTCGATTTAAGCTCTTCGAAGTTATCTAAACGACCGGCTCACACAAAAGTAGAGAAACTAGTCAAATACACTATTCAAAGTTTGAAGCTATGAGTTACACAGCATCCAAAAAGTCGATTCTTTTGTTCGAAGTACGTGAATCAAACATAATGCACTTATGAAGTACTGAAAAACTGTTATTAATCGTCCAGTAAAATCCTCTTATCTTTACATAGGGATGCGATGTCAATAACTTCAATTTATTCCACCAGAGAAATCGCATTCTGGGTATAAAGAGGAACAAAAGTTTCATCCCAGCAATAACTTTCAACTTGATGATAACATTTATTGATAGAATTAATTTTGAAAATTGAATTCCTATCTTTGGGTAATGGCATTCCAAGGTAAATCTACTGTTTTTGAAAAATTTTTTGCTGAATTCACCAAATGCCTTACGATTAACGAAAACGCCAGTGTAATAGATTCTATGCAAAAATTGAAATCATTGTTTTGAAAAGAGTTTTTGTCTAACTTCTCAAGTATCAAAGTTATTGAGAATCAAAATTTTAAAAAAACTGTCCGTTGCGCGGCCCTCTCGTAGTACAATGACGCTACCGCATCGAGGCGCTGATTTTCAAAGTTCATTAGTTGACAACTCAGTTGTTTTCGATTTTATGCAAAAACGTCGAAGGAACTTTCTACTTGGATTTTGACAGAGAACTTTTTGACGCTAATTTTAAGAATAAATAATTTCGATTCATGAGCCATTATAAATTAACAAAAATGATATTGATAACACTATTGTCAGCAAAAATAGCAGAGAAACTTTTATCAATCGTTTCCACAAAGAATGGACTCTTTAGGAATTTGCGTTGGTTTGGGGGCATCCGGTATAAATGTAGTTTTCTTGGATCAAGAAAGAAGAATGTAATGAGTATCATTAATTTATTCCAGAGCCAGGAATGTAGATGTGACGATAAGTTTGGCTAATCTCGCGCATATTTTCATCTTTTATTCGTTCCTTCTTCCTGAATTCGCATTTTTTCTCGGCATGATATTTTCGCGTGCAGAATATATATAACACCCTTAATTTTCGTGCTCTCAGCTAATTTCCCAATAATTTGCTTTTTACGTCTCAAACTTTTCTCGCACGCAGCGAGCTTTTTATGTTTCACGTTATCGACGTAATCATTAGAAGGTGTATCGACTAACCTAGATGAGAAATGTGAATTTAAAATGTTTGAACTCGCAATAGTGGAAATTCAAAATTACGTAAATAGATAACAAAAAATATGAAATAATAAATATATTATCAAATTTTTTGTTTTGTTTTGTTTGGCAAATGATTTTTTTCTTTCAATTGACTTCTACGAAAATCAATCCATACTTTTTCACAGTGATATTAGAATGTCCGAACATTCGTGAAGAATTTTCTGATTTTCTCAGAAGTTTCTGGAAGAACCATACATTCCAAATTTTTTTAATCTCTTATAAAATTTTCGAATTCCTTATAAAATTGCCGTTTATTAGAACGTATTTTAAACAATTTTTCAGTAATCTGTAATTCATGAAAGCTTCGTAAAACCATAAAAAAAGTTATACGTGAAGTTTTACAAAATGTTCTTACAGTCAATTTCATAAAGCACAGACTACTTTCCAAAAATTTCATAAAAACTGATAATTTGATCAAAGATTTGGCAATTTCGCGAGGAATTTTATGAGGATTTTTTAGAAATCACAAGAAAATTGCAGAACTTCAGGGATATTTGCTTAATTTCTGGAATGCTTGCAAATGTAACTGTAACATTTTGAAAAAAACTCGTAAAAACTTTCAAACTATTCAAATTCTCAGGTGTCTTTGATTTTTTGAGAATTCTAAGGAATTCCTCTGAATTTTTAATATAATCCCAAAAGACCTTCGCAAATCCTAAAAGAGGCTAAAAAATCAATAGATAACTGTGCAAAAAAAACTATTGAAATGATTTCCACAAAGTGTTTGCACAAACATGCAGACACATCCATGATAAAAACTCATGCAAACTTCTTGAGAAAGTTAGCATAGAATTTGCACAGATCTCCTGCAACATTCGTTCAATTGAGGTACTTTTAAGTTATGAAACTTTTTCCGAATCATCTGGTAAAAGTCAATACTTTTTAGGGAATGACACGATGTAAATCTTTAAATGAATAAATAACTCGGCGGCTCGATCCCATAAATAACGAAGATTTCATAAAAAGGTAAGCTCTCATGTAATCGATTGCACGCGGGGCAAAAACGTTCGAGTCATACAATTTATGGACGCTGTTTTGCCGCTTGTAATGCGACACACCATAGATGAAATTCAGCACGAGCAACAAACGCGACATTAAATTTTCAATGACATTATAATCCCTGTTGAAAGGAGGGTGTTTAGTGTTATGTATCAAAACTGAAGAGCTTGAGGGAAACTTTGGGAAACACTTCGAAAGTATCGAACAAACAATTTTGAAATATCTATTTTGATTGAATATAGGACAAAGGAAATTTTCTTGATTTCACCGTTTGAATTACGTAATTTTTCAGTCCATAAATCATCGATTTGCATGATTTATTGTACTCTGAACTTTCATTTTGAATTTTGACAATAAATTAACTATTTGGAATCAGCGTTGCTTGAAGCACTGATGTATGAAAAAAAGTTGCTTACAACTTTTGAGTGATTTTTGTAAACTTTGGATAACTTTTCAGCATATTCTGAACATGATTTTTCTATATTCTTTAAAGTTAACGTTAAGATAAGAGAATTAAAAAAATAATCTACGGTTACAACAGTCACTTCAAGAACTCCATGTTTTGGAAAAACATTCATGATTCTAACGAGGACTGTTTCTGTATTGATAAATTTTGTAAAGCATACTGTGATTCAAAATACTCATGAAACTTTCCCAAAATATGAAAAATTTTATTTCTCTCTTAATTCTTAAAAATTTATTTTCACTATACACTGCCACTCGAACAAGGAGTGCAAATTTACTCTGATAGAGGGAAAGTTCACTCTAAAAAAATTGAAGAATCTTTTGAAAAGACTAAATTGTCACTATTATAGAAGTTGAATCTAACTCTTAAATTCTACTCTGATTTCTCTCTGAAAAATAAATTGAGTTTCATTTGAAGAGTAAAATTTCACTTTTGAGTGATTTTTCACTCAAAAAAAGTGAAAAATCACTCCAAATTTTCAAGGTAATATTTTGACTTGATGTAGAGTTAAAATTAACTCTGAAAATGTAAGAAAGTAAGAATGGAGAAAAACGTTGTCAGACCTTCAAAAATATAAATTTACAGTAATTATTATCCTATTTCGTGAATTGTTCATCATGTCATTCATAAATTACTATGTAGAACAGTTGTAGAAAAATAAATGTATTATAATTGTAAGATATTTGTAGATTTTCTCGATTGTATCATTGAAATTCATAAATTCTGAGTTCCAGAATCTGTGATTGTTCTATGGTTTTTATATTCTCAAATTTGGCATTCTAAAACCAAGTTACCTTAAAAAACTTGTATAGATTTGAGTGGCTGAGATAAAGAATTCGGACGTATTCATTTCTAAAGTTTTGAACGGAAATTTTTGTATTATTTCGATCTAGTGATGTTTTTATTTGATTTTCATGGAAACTTTTCGAAAAAGAATACGTATTTTAATGGATGTTTCTATTTTCGGAATTCATGATGTGGTACAAAAATGGGAAAAATGGAAATTTCGCCAAACCTTACATATCAAAAGCAGGATTTTTTAATTTGAAGATCATATTTCATCCTCAATTTTTCAGTTGTAATATTGAGTATTTGAAAATGTAATTTCTGGAATCATTATTCTCAAAAAATTTTGTTTCCTCATCAATAAAATTTCGAATTACAATAACTGAATTGAACCAAAACTTTCCTTTTCCTTAATAAAATTCGTACCCTCTCAACAAAAAATATCATTTGTAAAAAATTGTAGTTGTTCGATTTTTAGTGAAATAATCATCTTCAGATTTCAAAATATGCACTTCAGTTATTTTTGTTCCAATTTCAGGTAGCCTTTGAACTCTTAAAATTTTTCTCTACCTACATCCTTGTTCAAAAGTTATCTCCGGCGCTAAAAAAGTTATGAAATGAAACTTTCGATAAAACTAACTAAAATTATTCACTTTCACGTTTTAATGCTGCACTGCACTTGTCGAGGAATGGGGAAGTCTGAAATTTACGATCGCGTGTTTATGGTTTATATCACATAGCAAGCACTGCATTATTCTAATACACGAACATCCAGTGCTTTTAATTAATGTTTAGATTATGGTTCCAGTTTATGGAGAACGTCTCCAGACGAAGACTGAGATAACGAGAGATAGCGCTGTTATTAAGGAAACTGTGCTCTAAAATTCAAATTTTAAACAAAAGCCACGAAATACAGAATTTGGCATTTAGGTCAGGCAGGATGCCTTTATTTTTCCGAAGGTGATTAAATGGAAAAATATTTTTTGTCAGTTATCACCAAGATGATGAATTCATTTCATATTCTTTTGGAAGATGTTTATAATCAATGAATTTTTTTGCATGGATTTTATATAAATTTACAAAGGCTTATAAATATGTCTATGAATCGAAAATGTATTCAATGTAAAATTAAAAAAGTCTTCTCTTTTTTTTTTTGATTCAATATTACAAGAGAAAATGAAAATCATTAGAAAATTTTCTGTTGAAAGTAAGAAATTAAGAAATTAGTAAGTTCTAGCAGTTTCGATTCGTTAAAAATTGGTATTTTAATTACCTTATCATCAAATTAGAAAATTTGTAATTGTGGAACTGAAAATCTGAATCCGGATTTTTCACAAAGTTTGTATTACTTCTTATTCAACATTTTTTAATTTAAATTCACACTTATTTGTATCACGATGCCTTTAGTTAAAATTCCACCGTAAAAGTCTTATTTTATTGTGAATCACAATATTACAAAATCTGTAAAATTAATATTTTCATTTTTCTAATTCAGATTGAGACAGTTGAATTTTAAACCGGCTATTTTGAATCAAATCAATTCTAAAAATCCAAAAGTTTTCATTTGACAATTTCAAACCTAGGATCCTTAATAACAAAATTTCTATTCCTTGTAAATCAAAATTTTCTAGGGTTCCGAATTTCGACTGTAAACTGACCTCCTAGGAATTAAGAAAAAAATCTTTAACAATCCTTTAACTTTTTACAAAAAAAAAAGGTGTAACTCAATTGAAAATAGGCTAAAAAGAAAAAAACTTGTGATGGGATGAAATAATAATGTCTATTTCAGATTATCTTCGATTATGACGACAGATCGATTTCAAACGAAAGTGGCGATAAATAAACACGTCGTTCCGTGGAATCTAAATGTGTACATCAAAGTAAATCGAACTTTGAGATTTTGTTTATTGTTGAGTGATTATTATTCCAGCGAAATTTAACATGAGGTTTCTGTAAAAAATTTGTTACACTATACCATGCAAAAAACTCATAGTATTCAGTGTTGGATCCTAAACTGAAAAAAATTTTGGATTCTAATTAAAATCGAAAAACATCTTTAACATGAAAAGTAGGTAGAAAAAGAAAGAGTTGTATAAACTATCGAAATTGTATTAAATATTCCAAAATTTTCTCAAAAATATCAATCCTTTTTTTATTTTCATGTCAACAATGCATTTTTCATGAGAATTTATGAGGAAAAATATAACAAGTTGATGAACGATGCAAATTTTTCGGGCTAAATAGCGCATGGAAAATTGCCAAGTTAAACGATAAATATCAATTACCAAAAACGTGGATGTGACATTAGAAAATTACGAACTCCAAAGGAAGGAGAACAATTCTTCACTTTTTGTTTTCATGGCCAGGAATTTCAGTGGAATTCGCACGGTTCGTTTTGAAGTACTAATTTAACAGATGCTTCATGGCAAACAAAAATGTTTGATTCAATTTCACGAAAATCGCAGCACTAAAAAATTTCATCAATGCAATTGGAGAAGGAAAATAAACTTAGGGAAGTTAAAAAAACCAGATGCGAAAAATAACGAAACGTTGTAAAGCCGATTATAGCTATTTTATGGCTCAGTTTTATTAAGACTGGGGAAACGTTTCAAGTTTTTTTGGAATTCATTATACAATTCTAATGATTGTTAAAATTATTGATAAATTGGAATGTTTATATACATTTCAAAATTTTTAGTTCCCATACAAATCATATGATTAAAAATTTTCTGGTAGTAATATTTCAGAAAATGCAAATCAGCAAATTACAAAGTTTCAAAATTTGTGCATACGGATTCCGAATTTTGAATTTTGAATCGTCATATCAGAACTCTACAAGTTTATTATTCTTAAAATCAGACAATAGGTTATTAATTAACATAAATTCCTAATAAAAATTGTTGTTTTTTCTAATTCTAATAACTGTATGTCATTTTTGAAAATAAACTTATACTGTTTATCAATTGACTTATTTTTTATAAAATTTCAAATTACATTATTACTTATTCCATTATTAAATATGAATATCATTCATTTTTTGGTATAATTTTCCAGCTTTTCAATTGAATTTTTCATCGTTTGAATAAATATCGATCAAATTTTGAAAACAATGTTTGGACTACTTCTGACCATGAGATGAAGAAATTAGGCCTACATAAAACTTTCAAAATGTAAGAAATGAACTAAAATGTACTTAATTTCTAGTATATAAAAGTCACTGATTCGAGAGTGAACAATATATTAAAATTGTGCATTTATTCATACATGAAAAATAAATAATCTTCTACGGTCTCGCACTTTTTGTTCGTTTTCAAACTCAGCAATCATTTTTAATTCGAGAATTTCAGAATAGAACTTGTATAAATTCAGGAAAGAGTTAAAAAAAATTGTTCTTTTTATAAGAACTTTTACACAGTAATGAAAACTGACCAAGTTTCCAAAACTCAAAAATGTTCTATCTCAATCGTTTATCGAATGAACAAAAAAGACAAATATGAAACGGAAATCTTATAAATTCTATAAATGAAAATTTCTAGGAATATTGAATATAAGAAATTTCTAAACTACTAAAGTACCAAATTATCGAAATTCAATATCAAATAATTATTTCCCTGGGTGACACCAAGCGTAAATCCGTCACTGGTTTCAACATCTTCTTTTGCAAATAATATAAAAACTTTTCAAACTCGAAAAAAAAATTGTCTCAAGTTTCCACTTCTTACACAAGGTTCCCCAACTGAAATATTTCTCACGAATTTCAAGCACGAAACTCATCCTTAATCTACCCCTGTTTGTATTTTGCAGCATAATTGTTCCGAAGTACTTGTTAAGCACCAGATATAACATGCATACGTGATGCATGTTAATTAAGAAACATCGTTAACATGAAAATAAACAACTCGAATTTCGTTGTTTTATACGTTGATTGACATTCGAAACAGACAGGTTAAAATGAGTAGTTTAGTCTGTGTATTTTTAACAAGGGAATTATTTATAACCAATTCGCGAGTTGAACAATCAATTTCGATTTGTCTTTATTGAGAGGGGAAACATTTTTTATTGCACACCATGGAGAAAGCATGTAATTTTTCCATTATGGTGATCATTCAAATTTTTTATGGTTTCAGAAATCTTACGTTCGATAAAAATCATTATTGCAATAGTTGCAGATTGTTTAATCATTAATGATTTTTGTATAAACATATGTTTAATTTTGAGAATCAAAAATATGAATCATTTTTGTATACATGTAAAATACGAGCAATTTTCGATGAATTTTTTGTTAACAAATGTTTAATATAATTCGTTTTCAAGATCAGATCTCATTTGCACAGCATAAAAATTGAATTCATTTAATGCTAATTGTTGATAAAAAATAGAATTCCAAATCAATTTGATTCAACAATAAGAATAAGACTACTCTTGATAGAAAAAAAGTTTGTATAAAGTTTTCATTCCCATATTGTTATTCAAAAAATATTATTAACTGTTTTTGTTACAGTAATCCATAAAATAAAGATTCAAACAAATTTTTTTTTTAATTGTTGTAAGCTAATTGTACGTAACCAATGTGATATTTTGGCTACAGTACGAATTAACCTCCACCAAAAGAGCAGAGATATATTTTCATGAATTTTTATGAACACGTTTTCCATTGCAAATATATGAATCTAACACAAAGGGGAATTGAATTGTTTTTAAACAATGGGGAGGGAATGATTGATGAGTTGTAAATCAATTTTTTGTTTTAACAATTTAACGGACTAAGTTTTTTGTCCACTCTTTGAAATTTTTTCTACGGTTTTAGATAAACTAGACTAAACTAGAAAACATTATCACAGTGAAATTTCAAACTTACTGGGAACTATTTTAACATTTCTGAAATTTTCTGTGTTTCTGAAATGTTTTTTATGTGAATTTTTTGACTGAAAACAATTCCAACTTTTAATGATCTCAATCCTGTCACGTCTGTATTCGAGTACTTCAGTAAATTGGACCGTTCTCATATTCATAACATAATGCAAGGACCAAGTTCGGGTTATATACTTCCGTATCAATTCATCCAAAGTTGGAGACAAGATAGGTCAAGTCTCAATTATTTCAGCGACGATTCTCGAAAGTCCTATAAAAAACTAACTGTCGACTTTTTTCACGTTTTCTAGGTTTGAGAAAGTTTAATGTAAAAAATAAATGAAACGTATGGAAAATTCATGGTTTAATTTTTCAACCTTCATAATCAGTTCAATCGAATTTTTGACAATAAGTCAAGAAATTATTAGTAACTTATTTTTACCATCAATTTGTAACTCTATGATAAAGGTTTTCTAAATTTTTGGAGTTTTTGTAAAAAGATAGTAAAGACTGATTTTTATAAATTTTTCAATAAATGGATATTGAATTTCACACAGCAAAGCTCTGACATAAATTTTCAATATTTTTTAAAGAGACTTATGCTTCCTCAAATTACTCAAAGCATTTATTATTTTAACTTCTCCTGCTCGTGTAATAACTAATTTACATGTAAAATTAAAGACTTCTAAATTTCAACTTCTAAATCCAAAAAAACAACATTCAAAATTCAACTCATAAAATTTCTAATACTTTGACCTAAAAGAGAATTCACGAAAATCCCTCTTTTTTTCTTTTTTTTCATCATGGAATCACGATCCCAATAAAATTACCAATTCACGCTCTCAAATGTACATTGTTACGAAATTCATGTAAACAGCCCCTGCAAAAAACGCAATGAAAGCGAATCAGTTTGCAACATGAGCTAATGAAACAATTACCAATAAATAATGCAACGTGGACTAGGCAGTTTGCCCGTAAAACCCTTGCATATAACTCGCATTAAAACGTACCTACACCAATGGAACATTTATAGCCCATAAAAATGGATTTTCGTTCGGGAAGCTCGCTCTTGACCGAACCAAATTCAGGAAAAAGTTTCTTACACATGATCGTGCATGCCCATATATGAGCTATATGCACAATTATGTACAGAATTTGGCTTGTATAATGAGTGGTCCTTAATTTACAGTTTCAGATATCAACTCACATTATTCTCACAAAGTTTGGAAATTAAAAAAAAAGGTCGAAAGCAAAAATTTGAGATAAATTGAAGCACATAAAGTCGTACCTCAAGAGCGATGAAGTTTAATGGAATTGCAATTTTTACGAAAAAAAAAATTTTTTGATTTTCTTACAGAATTTTAATCGTAAATGATGACCAAAACATGAAAAAAAATTTAGGTTCCTACATTGAATTTGAGAAGTTTGATCCAATAAGTGTCATTTCTTTTTTTTTTTATTATAAATATTTTTTTAATTATATTTTTTTAGTAAAAATTGTAACTCCACTAAACTTAATCGCTTTTAAATTACAAGTTTGTTTACTTTAATTTTATTTTTTATTTTAGCTTTTGCACTTTTTTGTGAATTGGGAAACTTTGAAGAAGGTGCGTCAACTACCATTTTTTTCGGTAGAAGGTCGATATTATTAAGGATTACCCTAATGTTGATGTTCAGGATTGCATTTTTAGGCTGGTTGAACGAGTCTTAAATAAGTTTATAAACAAATTATTTTAATCGAATTACCACAATAAATGCAGACAGTTCCAAAAGAGATGAATCTCATGGTGAAAAGAAGGGTGTAGGCTAAGATGAGGCAAGCTACGTACGCCATGAGCGTTCGCCCATACAGGTTCCGAAGTTCCGGTATGATTGCGTAGACGACGACTGTAAAGATTAAAATAATAAAATCAAAAACGCCATTTTCAATGAACTTTTAAGCATATACATCAAAAATTTCCTGCAACAAAAGCACTAAAATTCAAGCGAAAAAAAGGAATACGTGTTTAATCGATCTCAGTGGATGTGCTTTCAAAAAATTTCAAATATAAAAAAGACTAAAAAGTACTGCAGCGAGGCTATTTGAAATTATTCAACCCTGATTGGTACTTTTTAAGACTATTCACCTGAGTCGAAAAATCCATACTCCTTTAGTCCTCGTTCTATGCTCTCAGGAGAACATAACAAAGATAAATGGAGGATTTTAGGAAGAAGAATGTAGAAAAATTTTCAAAAATCGTAAACATCAGTCTAAAAAATCTTCAAATAAACTTCGGTAAAACACAATAAGGCTTGAAAAAGAGAAAGGAGAATTCGAGAACTTGTAATTTTTCTCCCAAAATCCTCACAAGTCCTCCAGTGAGAGTATTGGAGGTTCAAGGGAGAAAATTAAAAATTTTATTTCAAACTCAAGCCCATCATTTTTATTACAACCTGAGTATGTTACGTCCTTTGAAAGGTTTTTTCTGATACTCTCTAAACTTGAAAACAGTGAAATATCTTCCACTATTTAAAAAAAGTGAATATGCACTGGTGAATTAGTAGATGAATTAGTGGAATTCAACTAATTCACGAGTGAAATAATTTCACTGTTCTTAGAGTGAATATTCACTGGTAAAACAGTGCATGTACACTGTTTTCAAGATGGAAGACTTTTCACTGTTAAACATTGAATATGCATTGGGAAACAGTGAAGTGTTACTTTTTCAGATTAAGAGAGTAGCAAGTAACCAATTTAACGTCATTATGTATTTTTGTAAAATTACACTTTTGCAAATAAAATATCGTTACTAACAATATTATTATTATTTACAATAATTTGAAAGGCTATTTATCATAACTTTATTAAATTTCTACTCAACTTTCGTTACAAGTTACGTAGAGAAAGATACTTACAAAAAATAAATCGATTGATAATAATAAAAAAAAATACTTGGTATTTTATGAGTTAGATAGACATCTTAGCGTAAATTGATTGATAATCATTTTTGTGGTCATTGGAAAATGAAAGTAATGTGCAGTTTTAGGAAATGCTGTAACCTACTTTTTTCTTCATTTTTTATTGATACTGAAAAATAGGTGTCAAATCATTTTTGAAACCGTATCTAGCAGTTAATATGATAGAAGAAATAGGATTTTGCGAGAATGAAGGAGGGTGGATGAAGACAAAATTAGAATTTTGAGGAGATCGGAGAATGATGGATGGAGACAAAATAAGGATTTTATGAGAACGATGAGAATTTATAAAGACTAAAGGAGAATGAGAGGAGCCTAATGGAGGATTTCAGGAGAACGATTTAGTGAGGATTTTAAAATGAAATCCTCAAAAAGTGGATTTTTGGTCATAGGTGCAGTTTTGGAGGATGAATGGAGAACTTTTTCTTTCCGAAAATCCTTAATAATTTGTCTCCTTTTCATCATTTTCCAGTTTCTGTTTCGTTCTTTATTTTATTAAATCCTCCAAAAGTGAAGACAAGAGGAGTATGGATTTTTCAATTAAGGCAAATTTATAATTGAGACTTTACAAAAAGCTCCCTCATATAAAATTTTTTTACTGTAATACACTACTTATTACAAGTATTAGAACAAAAAATGCTCATTTTACTGATGTTGTTACCGGCAAAACTCGAATTACGGTGTTTCCGGTAAATGCCTAGGCAAAACCCGAATTTCCTAAAAATTTAAGCAATACCCAAATTTCTTAAAATATTTTCAGGTCATTCGAAAAATGCCAAAATTTCCAGGCATTCAGGTTTTTCCATAACTCTACTAGCTAGGCATTTATTTCGGAAAAAGCCATAAATTATATTATTCGTAATGATTAGGCATAAACTTTATGAAATGAAATAATCAGTCATTAAAATATGAAGAGAAGTATGATTCTGAATGTTATATCTTTTTTTGTAGTTCAAAATAAACGAATTTAATACAAGTACCGTTTACATTATGTTAGTTTTGGTAATTTACACCATTCATTTTCGAAGGCATGGACTTGAAATAATCATATTGTACGAATAAATAAAATAAAATGTATCATTATTGATAGTATACAATGATTATAGATATGATACAACAAAAATTATAATGATGCTTAGAAAAATCATAATCAATTTTGGCAAATAGAAATTATTACTGACTGTTCTATATTTTACACTCAATGTTGTTTATTTAATAATTACCTAATGTTTTTTATATAAACAACTAGAAAGAAATGAAAGGGTAGAAAAAATGCTGTGTCGAAATTTTCAGGCCTCATATTTTCATTGTATCTAATAAAAATTATAATGACAAAAAAACTGTTTTACAATAATTGAAAATGGAAATTTTGTTATGTTTCGATGAAGCTTGACTCAGAAATTGAAGAAAAATAATAACAATAACATGGTTTTCGGCCAAGTTATTGAATAAAAAAAAAAACAATTAACATGTTTTATTTGAGGAAAGTCAATTTTTTCGCCAATGTTTTTCCGACGACGAAATAACTCGAATAAAAAAACACTATCAAAAATCATCAAGCCCAAAAAAGTTACGGTACCCGAATTATCTAGATAATAGAAAACGAAATAAACTCCACGTAAATTTTCATTATTGTTCTATAAAATAATATGAAAATAATAAAATTATGATTCTTTTAAGTAATGAAATGATAGTGTTATATTGAGAATGGATAGTAATTTTAAATGACAAAATATAAAATATGTAATTATTGTCGGGATTCTTCTAAAAAAATTAATCAAAAACCTGAATCGCCCAAACAAAGGTTAGACATTTCCCGAATTTCCTGAAATAATGTTATGATTTTCAGGAATTGCCTAAATTTTTAGACAATTCGGGTTTTGCCAGTAAAATTGTAATGAACACTGTTGCAATACTATCAAAGTCTACTCAAAAAACCAAAAGTGTTCAATAGTATTATTAACTGTTTTACAATATCAGAAAAACCATTCGATACACTATCGAAAACACTTCAGCAGCACTATTTGAGACTATTGGCCTCTATTTCATATCACTCCATAAACTCTATGACAACACTTTTAAACCCTGTTGGAACTCTATTCCATAATACTGACGAGACCAATAGGGTTGAAAATTATGTATGCTGAAAAATATGGTCTCGGCCTGGGAAACCAAATATAATTCATCAACAAAATAACTTAACTAAAAATTTTTAATATTTTAATTTTTTAAAGGAAGCAAATAATGAAAAAAGGATGTGATATTTGAAATGGATTATAGTTATTCATAAATATTCTAGATAAGTATATTATAAATGCAACATATTATTATTTTTATACTAAATCATATTTTATTCAAAGTCGAATACATCATGGAATAAGAATTAACTTACACGTAGCAATTAGAAAAGGAACACTCGTAATTATTCCTATTGGATGCACCCAGTCTTCCATAACAGCTTGTTGTCCTTCCATAGGTTTGTAGCAAACGACCACCCTGACGTCTTGAAAATCATGATTCCAATCCATGCAATATTGCGAATTTGAAACTGGCTCGTCGCCTTTGAGACTCCCATCGCTTTGTAACTCGAAAGGGTCCTCTGCATACGCATTTGCACTGAGTGCGTATCTTTTACTACACGGCACAATATTAGGAACGAATTTGAACCAGTCGCTTAATTTTTTGAGACCCCGAAGATCAGAAGATAGCCTGTCGATGGGGAGCATCAAGTCCGGAATAGTGCTGTTGATATTCAAAGAAGATTTTATGTTTTTGAGTTTTTTTGAGATTATTTTACTAAATAAATTTGATTTTGGTGAAAATTCTCACACTTATAGTGATTTTTCACCTCTTTAGAAAGGAATCTGACTTGATTTCCAGAGTAAAATTAAGGTTGTTTAATAGTGAATTTTTAGTTCCTATTTGAGTGACAGTATTTTGACTCAATGTAGAGTCAAAATTCACTCTAAGAAATCAAGAGAGTGATTTATGAAAAATTTGTTAAAAGATTGTCTTTATATATTCGTTGAGGAGAAACGATTCAAATAGGATCAATGTCGAATGAGGTTCATTTTGAAAAAGGAGCTTTCGAATTCGAATAGTTTCGAAATCTTTTAAATTGAAACTTAAAGATTCGGAAATCTATTTGCTCAGATCAAAATGATTAGAAAATAAATTTAGTGCGGACTTTTATTATGAATTACTAATTTTTATTCATAAATTTTAAATTGCGATGAAAGAAATTCGTTGAGAATCTTCATGCTCTACAAGAGTTTAGATAATAAATTTCTTAATCATTTATCGAAAGGATTGAAAAAAAAAAAAAACAATCTTTTTTTGCTCCGATTGTCTGATAAGTTTATCGAGATAACAAAGAAAAAAGAACGAAAGCGTGAGCTTAAATCGATCAAAAGTGTTAACTATCTTCAAGTCTCAACATTGAAAGTTAGAGGAAAAGTCTCATTGGTACGAACGTTTTGTTTAAAACGAAAAACTTTTTCTGCTTCATGGAAGATAAACTTTTTCACAAATTTTCACGCTTTCCTTCAGCACAAACAGAAAAGGGCAAATTCAATTATCTTGCAACGAAAATTTAATTAAAATTGTAAGAAAACGCAAAAAAAACCTCTTTCATTTTCCGGAAGGTGAAAAAAAAACATTATTGTAATTCAATGCGAAAATTTAATGGGTGAAAATGTGTGAAAATTTCCAATTCTTTTGTCAACAAAAGTGTAAATCATCAACTTTGATTCTGAAAATGCAAATTTTACACTGTTTGAGAAGAAAAAAAACTCGTGAAAAATTAGTTAAACACTTGTATCATAAAAAGTACTCATGCTATTAGTTTTTCTAAAATCAATAAAATCGAATCTGTAATGCTAATGAAGAGCCTCGAGGGTTTACGCATTTCCATGATTTAAAATTCTGAAAAAGTTTGCTTACTTGCACAATGTTTATACTTGATGAATCATATGTGAAAATTCGTGGAAATATCTGACTTTTTCTATTTTTTGAAGTCTTGAATGAATATCATGTAAGACGACGATGGACGAAATATTTTGAAAATAACTATCTTTCGGTGAAATATATGACTGTTATTCTAAACCTTTATTGATGTAAGATTCTGGTGATAAAAAAAATGTTTTCTTAGGTCTTTTTTTATTTGAAACAGTCCGGATGAAATGAGCAAGACGTGAAAGAGTTTCTGTAAAAATTTGATTCTCTCTCTTCTCCGATTCTCGAGGAGAGAGACGAATGCAATTTTATTTCCTCGTGAGAAATCTGGAAGTCGTGCTTGGAAAAATAAAAGAACATTGAATTCAAGTTTGTAAAAAAGGTGAAAAGAAAAAATGTTCGTTATTGTTTTCACTGCATCTATTCTTATTATTTTCAATTATCGTCTGCACTTTTATTAGCAGAAAAGTTTTTTTCAGCATCAAAACGAAATCCTAATACTAAATTAGAATTTAAAAGAGTTCATTCTACAAAAGTTGCGAATAGTAATGAAATTAAGATATACAACTTTTTTCATGTATAACGCGTACAATAGTTTAAAAGTTTTTTATCAGTTTATTTATTTAAAAAAAATATTTAGTCCTCAAAAATTGATCCTTTGGAAAAGTTGTTCAAAGTTTCTAAATGTTAGACTTGTAAAAAAATGCACGTTGGGAATAGTTTATCATGCCTATTTTTCTGAAAACTTCTGAATGTGTGAAAATCGTTTAACAAGATTTATATAAAATGATGTGGCATATTCTCGAACTCTAGAGGTATTTCAAGACAATTTCGCTAAAAATAATATCCCTACGCATAAAAATTGGGATTCGCGATATTCAATCATTTTGCAACGATAGAAAATCTTGTGAATATCGTAACTTCAACAAATTCAAAATTGATACATTTTTCAAAAATTCAATCATCAAGAAACTTGCGAACAGTTATAAATATGTACAAGTTGAGTGTATTTTCAAGTTTTATGATATTTTATAGATTATCAATTTGATTCTGGTATTTTTGTTCAATACCTTGAATTTTCCAGAGTTTTTTGAGTTTTGAAGATTTCTTAGAATAATTTGAAGTTTTCAAAGTGCATTATGTACTGAAATGGTTAAAATTTCGAAAACCAAACTTTGCTTTAATTATAATGATATATTTTGAAATTCATAATTATATATTTTTGAAAATCAAAAATTTTGTTCCGGACTGCAGTCATTGAAACTTTTTGAAAATTATAATTACTTTTAATTAATGTAACCGTAATAAAAAGCTTTTACGAACTTTTTTCTATTAAAAAAAAAGTCCAGATAACAAAATAAATTTAAAAATTCGTGAAAGTTCAGACTTATTTGCAAAAACTCTGGAAAACCATAATTTTAACTGATCGTCATTTCACGATTTCTTGGACATCTTCGATATAATCGAAAATGCTTAAAAATAGATCGAAGATCATAAAACCATTGAAAAATCAGAAAACGCAAGACGAAAATTTTATTGAGACAGATTAATAATTTATTTTATTCTTAACATGAAATTGCAAGATTCCATTACTTTTTCACTTAATACTATTGATATGAAAACTCGAAATTTTCCTCATTATTTCCATTAATAATAAATTTTTAGAAAATCCCCTAAAGTTATTATACTTACAGATAAACAAATCATGGATTGCAACAAATTAATTATTTATACCTCAACATTCAACAAACTATCAAAAAAGAAAAAATCAAAGGATCACTAAATTGACTGGGACACACATACAAAATATCTTCTTTTTCCCTGCTCAAAAATAAAATTTGTTAATGCCAAAGCAGAATGTCGACTATCAATTCTTTAACGTTCAAATAAAACATCGTTTTGAAATCCAAAAAAATTCAAGACAAATTTTATTTGAAAAAAGTTTTGTTGTGATTACCTCTAGAAATAAATAACAAAATTTCATGCAAGAACCATTCTACAGATAGATTCTGAAATTATTTGTTGTCGATCATTTTTTTCATTGTGAATCTGGACATTTACTGTAACTCGAAATTTTCATTGAAAATAAACTAGTTACAATCTCTTCCCCCCCCCCCCCCCCATACACACATCTCCTGATTATCCAAAATGCAAGAGCGTACTCCCCATTTTTTATAAAAGATTTACAAATTTGAAAAAAATTGAATGAAAACTTCTTCAAATAGTAAAAAAAACTTTACAAAACTAAATAAACTTTTTTCCTTTCTATTTGTTCTCAAAATAAAAAAATGAAAGTTCACTTCCTTACAAATTTTTTCCAGCAGGAACGCACTCTTCCTTGAAGTCATGGCTGTACAAAACGTGATCCTTGTCGCAACATTTCATCAAACAACGCAAATTTTTTTCACAAACACACGCTCTGGTCTCATTTTCCCCCTTCCAAAACGAGGGATACAAAATCCCATCATGCCACAAACTCCCATTTTTGTGAACAACGGTTTCATTTTCAGAAATTTGCACGTACAAATCCGAAGGACAACTTTCATTGCCAGAGACTATTTTTTCAAAATACCCCAAACCGAAAATTAATAACACTAATACTCGAATGAATCGAAAAAAGTGATAAATAATCATTTTTTGGGGTGATCCTGTCACTGGTTCATTTTCGAAAGGTCATAACTTCATTTTTGGTCGAGATTTGGGAGGTATTTTGGGTTTGGAAGGGAGGGAAGAGTCGGTTTTTTGGATTTTTGTTTTTTTGGAGGTTTTGATATTGGGGTAAGAGGGGAGGGGGAAACTTTTTGTAGGTCCGTGTGTACTTTGCCGCGGCGCGGGAATAACTGAATGAATCGAATTCTGCCGAGTTTAATGTGGCCGGCGCGCGAGATCTGCACAGACGCAGCAAACGCACGCAAGGTTTTGAGATCATTGACAGGCTATAGAATTGCAAAAAAATTTTATTTTTATTTTTTTATTAGGATTAAGTGTAGGTATTTTATGTATGTTTCGAAATTTCTAGAGGATTTGGGAGAATCTTGATAAAGTTGATGCTTTTTTCGTTCATGAAAGTTTCCTAGGAATAGATAAGTTTTTCAAAAATTTAAAGACCCGTAAATTTTTCTATGATTGTACAGAAACTGATATATCTAAGAATCCACTTTGATTTAAAGAAAACTTTGTCGTTTCTAGAAACTTTTATTACAATTTCAGTAAATCTTGAAGATTATTTGGGTTATGAGGAATTTTCAATAGTTTTGAAAAGGTGTAATTTCTCATCGTTTTTTTCTTATATATAATAAAATATGAGTTTTAGATGTACTATTTGACAGTCTTAAGAGATATGAAAAATTTGCAAAAATTTTTGAAACTCTACATCAACTGGTTGACCTGAGAATTTTCTTCGATTTTGGTAAACATTTTTTAATTTACAGTATCTTATTATGATTTCTTTAATTTTCATAGATTACATGTATATATTGAGAAATAATGAAGAATTTCTATGGGTTTTCAAATACTTGAAATTATAAGTAAATTACCCTGAATTGACTAATAATACGAGTTTTGTACATTGTCATTTATCACGATAACTGCCGATCCACTTTCAGATGTAATTTTCGAGTTTAAAGTGATGAAAATTAATTATATTTGTTTTTACCTTTTTAATAACAAAGACGGATTTGAAATCAGTGGGGTAACATTCTATTCACGAATTTCTTGTTACCCTTGTATTTGTGAATTTTTCTTTATCCTTCAATGTAATAACTACAGTGCATCACAAAACACAAATTTCGCAAATTCCAGTATTAATGTGATATTAAAAAACCCTTCACTGCCCGCTTTACACACAATCAGGTATCTGGAAAAAGTAGAAATAAATTTGGTTTCTTAAATAATAAATAACTGTAAAATTAAAACCTTTCCATTTTAAAAGAGTCATTTATAAAGAAGTAAACAAATTACTTCATAAAAGTATGTTGTTGATTAGATATTTTACTTCAGTATCTTTATTTTCGGAAAAATTTCTATATGTATTTCACGTCAGTTTTCTACACTAATTTAAAGACAAGAGTATTGTACTTTTCACTGTTAGACATTGTAATTGTGGATCAGTTTCAACTATTGTACTTTTTTTATCTGAGTCCCTTATTTATTTTACCATATTTATGGCAAATATTTGAAAATTTGTTAAGTTTTGTTGTAAATATAGTACAATATGAAACAAATTTTATCAAAAAGCGCAATATGTGAGACTGAACCACAATCACAAAATTTTATAGGAAAAAGTACAATTTTTTTTCAGGGTATGTTTATGTATGATTTTGAAAGTAACTTAAGGGGAGAGTCTCCAATAGACAGGGTTTTCGCGCCTCAAATTTGTCCGTGGATTAAAAAAAAACTATTTATCTAAGATATTTGAATTTTCAAACAATTATTTTCCTTTATTTATTCTCATTACAAAAAAAATTTTTTCAAAAATTCTTGCTTCGATTCCGAGATATAGGCTGCCAAAGTTGACCGTGCATTTTTCGGAGAGGCAAACGGCGTGCACTCTGGAGCCTCCAAAAATGATTCTAGAACCAAAATGTTTGACAATATTTGTTTATTATAAAGTCTTTAATAGAATGACGTTCTTCGAATTGTTGAAAAAATTTTTTTTATTACAACTTTTATCATAAATACGCATAAATCGCATCCATCAAAAAAACTATGTCTATACTAACCAATATTCAAAAAAAAACACACACACATCAAGCAGGCCATCGAGGAATTTTCAACCCATCAGTACTAAAATGTCAAAAGTTTGTATTTTGTATCGCGATGTAGTTATTACACTGAAGATTAGAAGAAAATTCAAAAATTAAAGTATAACAAGAAATTTCTGAATTAAATGACATCTTACTGATTTATAATCCGTCTTCGTTATTTACAGTTAATTTTTTGGATACACCAGTTGTAAATAATTTAATATCGAAAAGCGACACTTTATCAGAAATCAAAAATTTTGAACATGTAGTTGCGAAAAATATTTTTTGTTGAAATTCTGTTCTCTTTTTTCAAGCCACATTTTCAGCGATATTACTACTTTAAACTCTGCTATTTTCACGTCATATCGTTATTCTCGATTACTACTGCGATTGACAGCTTTTTGTGTTATGCGTTATCTGGGACTTCGTGTTTGCGAGAACTGCGCCAAAATCAATAAAAAAATCATATATATATATATGTCATAGTGAAAGACCCTAAAATCCACAGCCGAACTTTAAATTAGCAATATATGTTGTGAGGGGGGGGAGGGTTAGAGCTATTAAAAATATTTCTTCCAAAAATCCAAAATACGTATGTCATATTTCAACAAAAACAAGCGAAATGTACGGAAAAAAATATTTCTGATATAACTGCATACATTCATCATCGATTTGCATGTAAATTTATTTCACAAAGTCATTGCAATAAATTACAACACACTTTCGAAGACTATCAAATTATAGGAAAGATCGTGTTTGAACTTCTTAGACCTGTTTATATTTAGAAAAGGAACGCGAGAACTTTGACCGAAATCCACTTGCTTGTCACATATCAAACAAATGGTATGTTTCTTAATAAGTGCAGATTGAGCTTTTTTAACGAATGTGAGGTTCGCAAGATGAGCTGAAAGCAAGTTTTGCAAACTTTATATTCGTTGAAAAAAGCTCTTCCACATGAGTTGAGGACTATATTTTTTCTAACCACGTGTAGATCATGCGGTTTTTTAAGGGGTTATATACCTTTTTGTGCGGACGAATTGAGGATGGTTTGGAGTATCTTTTAAAGTATGTAGCAATAATGTTATGACACCAAAGTTATTGTTTCTTCGTAGTGTATTGTCCACTTGAAGAAACAAGTATTTGTTCATAAAAAAATATCAACAATTGGCGGAGTTATGGCCCTTCCCCCGAAACAATTTTTTTTAAGAGGCTTGCGGTGACTACGATGCAAGTCCAACAGGTCAAATTAAATTAGAAAATCGAAAAAATTTCATTAGTCTAGGAATATATCTTGCTCTTGAACGATTTAAAAAATAAATATTACGTTTTTTCTGTATGCAAGAACGTTTTCCTCGAGATTTCGATTTTTTGAGCTCTGAAAATTTTATTAAAAACTTCTTATCTGCAAAATAAAAACTTTTCTATAAAAAAACGATGTTTTTTCAAGCGAACAATACACTGTTATAAAAGTCACTCCAAACCATCCTCAATTTTTCCGCACAGAAAGGTATATAACCCCTTAAAAGGTGTGGAGGAAATCGCATTATCCTCATGGCGTTGGAAAAAGTAACATTCCATCATCTTACTGGAAAACCTTCGGATTTTCTGTACAAACTCGCTCAAATAATTTCTTTGGTTTTGAAATAATTGATTTTTGATGTAAGTAACAAGTATGATCAAACAACGAGGACACGCTATACTCCCCTAGTTATTATGATTCTTATGAAGAACTTTCTGTAATCATCAATACATAAATTGTACTCTATTAATTATTTATTAATTGATACCTTGTTCTATGAGGTAGCTCAATAAATAATTTGTAAAGTGATTTCCTGAAAGCTTTACAAAAACTTTACAACATTCTATGAAAAATACTGAACTTTTTAAAAATGTTATTTCAAAATCGTCAGCTTCAATATTATAATGAATAACAGAAAAATTGAATGAGAAGAATTAAACTGCTTTTTATATTGACATTTGTCAAACTTCGCCATATTTTTCAACTTTTAACGTTTTAAAAGTATCTCCAAAAACGAGAATAATTTTTTATATATATTAAACGAATTTCGAGTTTTTCAAGAATCACATTAAAATAAAAAAACGTTTGTCGATTATTTTGTAACACAAAATGGGGATGAAAAATCCTTCGCAGAAAAAATTTTTAAATGTAAATCTAGTATGTAATGACTCATATGTTTCGAAGTCCATGCTTTTTTGTAGCCGATAAATAAATTATCGCGATTGTTTGCTTTCATCAAAAGATGTCGTTGGCAATATTATGAATTGCCTTTGTTACTAATTTTTTACAAAAATTTCATCATTTATCGATCGTCTACTCGGTAAATGATAATAAACATTTATTCCAAATTATCTGATTTGAAGCTGCAATAACACTTTAAAAAAGGAATTTTTAATTGATTCAGAAGTTGCTTAAGAATATCATGAATTTAAAATAACTGCATAACTCTAGACTATAAAAAGTGTTAAAAAATTACTTTCAGCATGAATATGTTTGTTTGAGTTGGTCAAAATTTTTAAGCCATCTTTATTATTAGAATAAAGTGTATTTTTGTGTCAAGTTTTGAACACGTCAATGTAACAAGCTAAAAACTTTGTGTGTGTTTGATGGTATTGATCATTTCAATGAAAAAAACTTAAAACGCAATAAACAATGACAGTTGGCATTTGAAATTGATACAGAAGTTTAAATTTTCAAATAACAACGCTATTATTGAATGATCAAAAACTATGTCTCAATTTTCCTGTGTTTACCTCAATCAGAACACTATTATATAACATAAAAATTGAAATCCATAATTATATGCCTATTTTTAACAGTCTGACGAGTGGATGATAAAGTTGGGTATTCCATACTCAAAAATACAGCATTCGAGGATCAAAAATTTTAGCCTTCTTCAATATTCAATGAAAAAAAGGTTGAAACGTAAACTAGCAACAATCGTGCATTTCCAATCGGAATAATTTCAAAGTTTCGAACTAGAAAAATTTTAATGGTAAAATGAAAAAACTCAAACATGTGAATATTTTTTAAAATAATTTCTTTTTAATTTCTAACTGAATGATTTAAAATTGATACTTATTGAATTCTTTTAAGACTTCCTAACTTGAAAAATGAAATGAAAAATCCTCAAATTTGTGAATATTTCGAAATTTCAAGAATCTAATTTGTCAAAATACAAGCCATATCATTCTACAAAATTATGAAAATTCCAATTTATAAATTGCATGAAAATGAGAATATAAGACTTTGTCGCCAATAAAATACAGGAATTTCCACATTTAAAATTAAAAAAAATCTTTTTACGATCCAAAAATATTTTTCCAAAGCACCGACAAATTTTCTAACTCGAACTTAACTCTAATTTAACATCGAAGAACTGGAATCCACGATTAAACATTTCACAAAGAAACACCACCGTCATTCATCAATGTTAGTTATTTTGAATGAATTCTAATTTCTACATGATCAGTATAAGTATTTTTCCACAAAATTGAATGACGATAAGACAACCCGCGGGAGGTCTAGAAAACAAAAATCATTGTTTAATTTTAAAGGCTGAGCCAGATTACAGTGCCAAAGCATATGGAAGTGTATTGCCACATCCGAGTGATAAATTTCGATCTTTCGTCATCCTCTTATCCAGAACAAAGTAATGGAATTTTTCAAACAAACGCATAATTTCACTATTCTTCTCTTTAAATGTCATATTGATATGATTATGGGATTTATGAGCTTATTTATCGAACTCGCGCCAAAGGGATTTGAACCCATGCCCTTTCGATTAGACGTCCACTTAAGCCACTTAGCCACCTATGCATTCATGAATTTAAGTATTCAAAAGCTTCAAAACATTTTGTTCTGTTTTTAAAATGAATCGTTAGCGATACTAATGGAAATTCATATCTTTTGAAGATGATTAGCCTTGAACATATTTGTTTATAGGAACGTTAAATAATTTTGGTTTTATTGTCGGATGTAACTTTTTTGAACACCCGGAGTAGAAGAAACATATTGTACGTCAACTTTGTGTAGCTATCTTCTGCGAGTATTATTTAGTTCTTCATGTCAAAAATTTCTAGTTAGGTACTAAAAAAACTCCGCATTGACAGGATTCGAATACACTTACACACTTTTAACCAACTGATGCTTTATTCTCTGAGCCATAAAAGTATTGAAAAGAAGGGAATTTTATGAATGTTTATAAAAATATATACATAATTATTCATAAATTTTAATAAATCTTCAGTTTTCGAATTGTTGACATCACGAAAATTATACATTTATGTGTTCAATGAAACAACTGTAAAAGAATCATCCTATAATCTCTTCGATCTAATGTAAATCAAAATTTCATTCTTCTATTCTCAACTACAATACACCCCCCCCCCCCTTTCACCACCTAGCCACTTCTCTTCTTTCGCGTATCTAAATAATTATCGTTCTGATAATTATTTTTTGTTCAATGAAACGGTACCGGTAATCAAAAAAATTGTGCAATATCGCTAAGATAACTTTCCAATGTTTTTATTGCCGCAATCATTGCTAACACGTGCAAATCACGTGTTACCGAACCGGCCTTCGTGGCGTGTAAAAAATTACGTGTCATTAGAGTAAATTATATATTAGGTGTTTAAGATTCACGCAAAAGAATTTAGAATTTCCGAATGAAAATTTGGTACTATCGTTGCATGCAATTTTCGAGCTTGTTTTTGATGCAACTGCCGAATCTTGCACTTTTACTAAATGGAAAAGTTTATGAAAAATATATAGTGTTTTATTGATTTCGAAAGTTTTATGATGCATAAACGTCGAATTTTTCTGAAAGAGAGTCAGTCTGATGAACAATGATTTCGAATGGGAATAATCGACTTGGGAGTATCGGAATAAATTCTGGAAATTAGGAAATGATATACGTTTTTTGAAATTTTTGAATAAAAGTTTTCCAATGAGAGTATTGGAGGTCGATGGGAGAAAATTGGAGATGATTCTTCTGGAATCCTTAAAAACTCTCCAGCTTGATTATCGGAGTTTCAAGGGGAAAAATTAATTATTTCAAACTTATTGTGATTGCAACCTGAGTATGTTACCTCCTTATAAAGGTTTTTTGATAATAACAAGTAATCAATTTTTTCTATTATTACATCTTTTTTTTAGAAAATTACACTTTCGCAAGCAAAAAATCGTTAGAAATGGCATGTTTTTCATTGTTACTATTCTTTAAAATAAATTGAGTGGCTGTTAACTATGACTTGGATTGATTTTTTACTCAGTTTTCGTTACAAGTTACGTAGAAAAAGAAACCTAGGAATAAAATTAATTAGGGGTGTGCGGGATCCCGACTTTTCAGGAATCCTGAAATTTTAGGGAAATCCCGAACTTTTTAAGATTCTCGAATATTTCAGGATACGACAATCCAAAAAAGTTGCCTGATGCCAAACATCGTAGGAAAATGTATTTCGCATTATTTTTAATCTTTTCAGACACACAGTCTGTTTCCCCGACCCTGAAAAGTATGGATCCAATGAAACTGAAGCATAATCTTGTCCTCTTTTTTTCACTAGATATATTCCATCAAAAAGTGAATTATTAAAAGGAAATTAGTAATTTTGCAAATAAGAAATTTTGAAATTTCTTCGTTCATCAATATAAATCCATAAGATTGCAGAAAATTCGGTTGTCGGGCGCAAACAATTTATATTCTTGAACAATGTTTATCCAAAACATAAAAAATGGTAATTGTTTTACTCTTAAAACTTTTATTCCTGATTAATCAAAAATTTCAAGATTAGAACACTTCTATAATTTTGTTATTTTCTGCCTTTGTTTTTAGCTTTTATTTAGTTGTGAACCCAATGAAAAAATTCACATGAACAATTGATGAATTTTAAAAACCTAGAGATTCAATCTCGATCTAGTCGAAATCAGTGATGTGTATTTTTTTCATTTAAAATAATTCTGAGTCACGAATTTATTACCTTAACGTGCATTATTCATTGTTTAATTGTTTAGTTATTCAATAAAAATTTGAAATTTTCCATTTTTTCGCAAATTTTTCTATCCAGATTTTAATTCAGAAATCGTAAAATTTGAAATTCTTTTTACTGCAATTATAGCATTTCGAATACAAATTTGCGAATTAATTCGTTTTGAAGAGAATTAAATTCAAAAAAAAATACTCACAAAGCAATTCTATAATCTGAACAATTTGAAAAAGAAAATGTCTAGACAATGATTCTTATCTAAACAACATGTTATACAAAATGTCACAAAAAAAATTCGATTAAATAACCAAGTTATCAACAAATTAGTATTCCATGACAATCCAAACTTGCAACATTCGTTTTCGATGATTCGATGCAACGAAAGTACCGAAATAAAATAATGTGTTCCCAGGAGGCCTCGATATTTGCTCAGAGATATGCTCGGTTTCTCAACGATATCAGTACTCGTCCAACCACACGCGCTGCCAGTCGTGATCGAGTGTCGCGGCAAAAATATCGTCGTAACGAGACAGAATTCGTCTATCCGCCGAAGAACAATAACTAACAATAAATAATAAACCGAGGGATTTTCAAAATTAATATTGCTCTTCGTAGTTCAGGCATTTTTCTGGAAATTTTCATCTTCGATCTATTTATTCCCCTATCAGTCCGTTCGGTTATTATTGTTGACGCTGAAAATTTGCAAAATGAAGTACATGACAAAAAATTTAGACGAAGTGAAAATGATTTGGCGAATGGCCGAGGCTGTGTGTTTTGACGTTGATTCGACTGTTATTCAAGAGGAGGGCATTGACGAGCTAGCCAAGTTCTGTGGAAAAGGCGAGCAAGTCGCTGCTCTGTGAGTAGTCACGCACTCTTCGAGTGCAACTTGAAAATTATCGAGGAAAATCTGCATGGAAATGAATGTGCTGATCCAAGAGTTTTGGCCCCATTTTGAATAATAAGGCTTACTAGAATTGAATACATATATTTTTGAATACGAGCTTTGAAAAATGTTTACTCAAATCTAAAGAAAATCATTTGGTTCAGTGAACTATAAGAAGTTAAAATTATTCATACACTCTTTTTCAAGTAATTGAATTCCTTATAGTGTATTTTCACTCTACATTAAGTCAAAATAAAAGAGAAAATTCAGTCTTAGAGTAGTTGAATTTCACTCTTGAATGTTGATCAGATTTCTCTTTGAAAAATGAGTTAAGTTTGACTCTTAGAGGAGTGAAATTTCACTTCTTTCGAATAACTTTTCACTCTAGAAAAATGAAGAATCACTCCAAGTTTGAGTGGCAGTATTAGTAAAATTTCATGCAAAGAAATTTAGCCATCAAAATTCATTTCCATCTGCATGGAAATGAATGTGCTGATTCGAGAGTTTTGGCCTAATTTTGAATGATGAGGCTTACTAGAATTGAATACATATATTTTTGAATACGAGCTTTGAAAAATGTTTACTCAAATCTAAAAAAAATCATTTGGTTCAGTGAACTATAAGAAGTTAAAATTATTCATACACTCTTCTTCAAATAATTAAATTCTTTATAGTGAATTTTCACTCTACATTAAGTCAAATACTACCACTCAAAGAAAGAGAGAAAATTCATTCTTAGAGTAGTTGAATTTCACTCTTGAATTTTAGTCAGATTTCTCTTTGGAAAATGAGTTGAGTTTCACTCTTAAAGAAGTGAAATTTTACTACTTTCAAGTAACTTTTCATTCTACAGAAATGAAAAATCACTCCTTGTTTGAGTGAAGTTTCTTCCTTATTTGAACAAGTTTGAGTCGCAGTATTAGTAAAAATTCATTCAAAGAAATTTAGAGAAAGATATACTCACTTTCAGTATGCTTTTCTCTGAGTAATGAGTCGAAATTTGATATTTTTTACATTCACTTGGAAACAATTGTTGGAAAAGCGGGGGGGGGGGGGGGGGGAATCTAAAATTTTGTGTAAAAAATCACATGTATTGTAAAACTTTGTTTAAAAATGCGAATTCGAGTTTATATAGCGTGTGAATTCTTGAAAAAAATGTTTGCAGAAAGTGTATAAGAGATCCTTGGAGAGATATAAAACTCAGAACTTCTATGTACTTCCTCTATAAGGATTTTAAAGAGGTAGGAAAAAAGTAACTCTATAGTACGAGAAATTACGAACAAAATGATTAAATAATACGATTTGAGGCTTAAGAATGCTATGGATTACCAAACATTGAAAAATGTTGTAAAAAGTTATTGAATAGAATACAAATAAACAAATATGAATGATTTCTTATACAATCATAAATACAGTTATGAATGATGATTTTCAATAAATCACAGATTCAATTATTCTGCATTTATTAAAAATTCGATCATAACTAATTTTTCAGTATTAAACATGTGTGTTATAAGTATTTGAAATATATAATTTTTCGGAATTTCAAATATGTAATTTTATTGCCACTGTGATCACCGAATTTTTAAATTTTGAAAAACTTATTTGAATGATGAAATTGGAACTTGAGATTACAGGCATCTTATCATCTATGTTAACCTTCATACGATTTTAAAATTTTGAAATTTCACATAAGAATAAACATGTGAATTGTAAATAATGAGTCACTTTTGAAATATTTTGAATTTTGATAGGAAAAACTATGAATAAAAATGTTTCAGTAAAATCACGATTAAAACATTCATTTAACCAGTTCTTGTCACTTAAACTCATACGATTCAAACGCGACGAAAATCGAATACGATAAAAATTTGAGAATTTATTACTGTGCCAAACAAAAAAATATTGACAATTTTGAAACCAAAATTGAAAATTGTTAAATGTGAAACAATTTGAAAGTTTTTCAATTTTCGATACAGAAAGTTTTGGAATTATGAACGTTAATTTCAAGATACTTAAGTGAATTACATCATAATTTTTTTTAGACGGATAGTTATTTTAACTACTATACTATCTAGTAACTTATTACAAAAACTACAGATGCAGTAATTCAAAGATCAATGAATTCAAATTTATGATTCACACTCAGTTATTATTTTTGATTTCAAATCGAAAATTTGTTGAAGAATGCATTTTTACAGGAAAACTATCTAATTCACTAGAAATTGTCAGAATATTTTAAAGTTTAAAATTTTAAATTGTTAAATTTTACGGAAAATGATTTTTTCTCAGCTCGGAAATACGAGAATGTAGGAAATCAAGCAATAATTGACAAAAATTTTTCTGTCAAACCGATTAATTGAAAAATGCAATAAATGTAATGATATTTTGAAGAATTTCTCTATTTCATGTACAATTAGTTCGATTTTCTCAATTTGCTTGAATCCGAAAGTTCTTGAATCTGAAGTATTTGCAAATGAAGACTAAAAAAACAAAAGGTTTTAAAATCACGGAATTTTCAATAGCTATGATTCATATTGATTTCAATATATTAGTATGTATAGTTTGTTGCTGTTTTGTTCGGTTGAGTTGAAGTTAAAATGGAATGAGTATAAATTTCATATACGTAAATTTTTGTATTTAACTTTTCGGTGACGAATGTCATCCATTGTTGAAATAAGTATTAATAACATTGTTGATCAGAAACAAGCTATAAATATTATATGGAAATGAGAAATTTAAATAAGTATGAATCATTCTACGAATTTCTTAAATTTACAAATTCTCCATTTTATAGTTTTTCAAATATTACCTTTCAGATTCATGAATTTTCGGATCGAAACAAGTGTAGAAAATTGAACTAAAAATAAAATGGAAAATTTTCTCAAATTTTATAAAACAATAAATAAGTATCAAAGAAAATTATATACATTTTGATAAACAATTTATTTTGAAAATAAATTCCTGCAGCTGAGTCAAAGTTACTTTCTTTCAATTTATAATTATATTACGTAAGAATGTTGCGGCCTAATAATTCTTATTAAATTTAATTGACTGACACCTTTCAGAAACTTATGCTAAAAATCAAATTTAGTGCAATGGTAATCATTGCTTACTCTAAAATTTCTTAAACTTCAAGAAAATTTTCAAATCGAAATTCGTGAGCATGGAGTTTGTGTGATGTACAAATTTCGAAAAATGTAAACCGAGATTTGGAAATTCGATATGCTACTTACTCTGATTTTTAATCTTTTAAGTTATGAGATGGAAACTGTTCTTGTTATTTAATATTCTTAAAAAACTTACGCAAAAAAAAGTGTTATCCGAAATTCATGAAATTATGGTATAAATCAATTGACATAAATACAACAAATTGTTTTAATTTTACTGAAATGATTAATAATTCATCATTTCAAGGACAGTCGAGTATTTATTTATCTTATTAATGTTAAACGAATGTACATCAAACGACTCAGATAAATCACTCACACGAATGATAAATGTATTTTGGAAAAATTCTCGAATATCAAACAAGTGTAATTGTTTTCGAATTTAATTTCACTCCTGTAACATCTGCAATATAGCTAAATTAAATGTTTCCTAAACTTTACTCACTGTTTCTCATCAATTTCGCATGGCTATTTCAATTTTTTTTTTGCAACTTTGAGATCAACTGAACATCAAAAAATAAGCGATCAAACCTGTTCGCTGGAAATATACTGCGTTCCAGATTTTTTCCACTCTACTCGAAAGATGAATTTATTCACAAAAATAAGTTCAACTTTTTCATGAACAATCACGTTTTATGGACAAGTTTTTATTTTTCATGAATTTTTTCGGCATGAATTTCTTCGGGAAAAAGAATTCGGAAAAACTGGTGGGAACCTATTTTCTCAAAATATGTGTTTCTAGTTTCACCATTGTGGATAATTAGAGTCTAATTATTTAATAATGATATAATAATAACATAAGTGCAATACAATCATAAATGAGCTTTTACTTGGATGCAATTCTTACACAACTGGCAAATAGATTAAATAATAAAAATTTATGAATAATAATTTTATATTATTCAACATATTTGTACATAAATGATAGAATAATATGGTTCTTAAATTGATACACATGTTATTAATGTACAATTATTAACAATAATAGTAATATTTGTTTTATTACAAACGAAAAAAAATGTTCGTATGAGAAAAATTGCAAGAGATATTTCCGTGTTCATTGGGGTGTTTGTTATGAATAACCAGTACGATCCACAATGTAATTTATCAGTTGCTGTTCGAGGCAAAAACGCCAAGATTAATGCAGTACAGCGCAATCCAGTTTACTTTCGTATCTTCAATCGGTTTGCGGGGCTTTGATTGACAAGCTATAAAATTTCTTTTTATTAACTCGTATCGTAATTAGCATATTTTTCACGAATCGCGGACGTAACGTTAGCTGATAAGAATTAAGGTTGATCTGTGCATACATTGATTTCGGCAGAGTCACGAAAAATATTTCAAAATAAAATCTTTTCCAAAAAGTTTTATCATTTTCATGAAAAAGTAAATGTTCCTATATTCATATATTTTTCCATTTCGGAGAAATTGATACTTTTTGAAATCATAGCCCAAAAATTTCTACGAAGTATGTAAATGTAAGTTTTTATTTAAGAAATTAATTACAGGTATTTTACAGTCTTTCATCTAAATATGTAACAATTCCTTTTTTTGCATATTCCATGTATTTTTTCACGCTTATCTGAATGAAAAAAGGTAATATCACATTTTGATTATGAAATAAGAAAAGATAGCTAGCTATCCAGTGAATCGGGACATTTTTTAAGATAAATCGTGACTCAGCTGATAAATAAATCGAAAAAAAACGCGAATTTTTATTCGCGAGTGGAAAAAATGATGACGATGAATTATTTTTATTGAAGCACGAGGCAAGCGATGCAAGGAAATATGACGTTTCAACAGTCGTTGAATGTTAGATTGAATATCATAAGACCAAGCCAGTCGCAGATCAAGGAATTTTCGCGGACGCATCAACCAAAATTGACGCCTGGAATCAAGTGCGTGAAAATTTATTATCGATTGTATTAAGGATTTTTATGATTGATTTGATAATTAATTATGATCGGAAAAAACCTCAAGCTTATCTTAAATTAAGATTGGAAATTGTCATTGATCGATACAAAAATGGAGTGATTATTAAAAAAATAAATTTATAAAAAAAAATTTAACTGAAGGACATTAAATTTATCTTATCTGATCACAAAAAGTTTTGTTCGTTTTTTAGATTCTGAAATTTAAAGACTGAGATATTTTAATCAGTGAATTTCTAAACGTAGAAAGAGGAAGTTTTATGAAAAGAAATTCTTAAACGAAAATTTTAACTGATTTTTTCTTTGAGTATAAAAGTTGATGGAAAAGTGAAATTGAAATGAAAAAAAAATTTCATATAGTATTAAAAAAAAAACAACAACAACAACAAATCTTTTGTTAAAATTATTGTCAAGAATTCGATTAAGTTACAAATAATGTTTATTAATTTCATAAATTTTGTGTCCAGGAACTAATTTTGTTATACTTTTTCTCTAAACTTTTTATTAATTTCATTTTCCATTTAACTCGTACAAATTTTTCAAAAATGGAATCATTTTCAAACAAATACCAACAATCTCGTGTACTATCGTAAAAATTTGCTTTTTTCTAGAGCTTTAGTTGACGAATTGCACTTGCGTAAGAAAAAAGTTTACCTCGTTTCCGGTGGGTTTCGTTGCCTTATTGCACCAGTTGCTGAACAGTTAAAAATCCCAGCGGAAAATATAAAAGCTAATCGACTGAAATTTTACTACACAGGTACGTATTATTATAATTGCATTTGTACGTATTGTTCAAAAACGAAAATTATTTCTAAAGCAACCCGTTTTTGATATTTTTCGTTCATTGTGATTGAGTCTACAAAAAAATTACCAATTAGCACTTCCAAGTTTTCTCCGGCAATTCGCGGATTCTGTTGCAAACTTTCTGAACATTAGCAAACAAATAGTGCTCAAGAGCTTTTTTCTACAAAAAAGAGAATTTTTTAGAGGAGGAGATTGCACAAAACTTTTCTGAACTTTTGAGAAAAAACTACAATGACATTATTCATTTACTTATCTTCAAGAAAAAAACGAAAAAAATGGAAGAAATATCATGAATTGACGAAGAAAACTTGAAAATTTAAACCGTGAGCAGAATTTAAAATATCATTTCTTACATTACGAAAAATATAGACGTTTTACGAATTTTCACACATGATGATTTATGAAAATTTAATGCGAGTTATGCTACTTGGCATAAAATAATCAATAATTTACTCAGATAAGAAATTAATTTCAGTAAATTAAAGAACAAGTTCAGGGAAATAAATTTCTCAATTACATCGGTATATTTTCAAAAATCTTCATACACTTAAGCAAATTAAAGAAATTCTGTACGTTTCGAAAGATTTTTCGAAATAACTGCTTAGGGATCGAGGATGTTGTGAAACATTTTTTAAAACTTACAGAATTCGGTGCAACAGAAAAAATTGCTTGACGATTTCAGAAAAAATTCGGAAACGGTCAAAATATTATAATATTTTCTAATCAAGTCAGAAGAAAGCAAAATTGAATAAATTTTGAAATCCAGTAAATTTTTATAGGTATTTCCGAAAATTCTGAACATTTTCTATGTTTTTAAAAATTCCACGCCACTCGTATCATTCAATAGTAAAAACTATTCTCGTAAAATCTTGGGTCTAATTCAAAAATCTACGAATTTGTACAGTTGTCTATTCAAGTTCAACTTTTGTTTATAAATACATTGTCTACTTCAAAATCCAAAAATTGCGAATTTTTTTCGGTTTTCTGAAGGAGAATATGCAGGTTTTGACGAAAGCGAACCGACTGCAAGAACTGGTGGAAAAGGTGAAGTCATTCGCTGCTTGAAGGAAGAACATGGTTACAAAAAAGTGGTTCACATAGGCGATGGAGCCACAGATTTGGAGGCTTGTCCACCAGCTAGTGCATTTATAGGTATTTTTAACAATCTAAACAAATCTTTAATGATAAAGTTTACGACATAATTCATGACAGACTTTCAAACATTTCAATAGTTTCAGCAGTATATGAACAATTTTGACTGTTACAAACGGTTTTGGTAATTTTATCAGTTTTTGTAAGTTTTTACAGTTCTAACAAGTTTCACGATTTTGGCAATATAATATTTTATAATTGTTTTGACGGTTTTTTTACAGTTCAGAAACTCATAAAAATACTAATACTTTTGACAATCTTAAAAATTCAGTAGTTAATAAAAATCGTAATGATTCTGATAGTTTTTATACATTTGACACTATTCGCAGTTTTAAAGATTTTTTTACAGTTTTACAGTGTGAAATACAGTTTATTACGATTTAAAAACTTTTGATATTTTTGATACCTAAAAAAAAATGAATTGAAAGTAACATTCAACAAATTCCACTTTCATGATTTCTTTGCAATAACCCTGTAAATATTTTCAAGAAAAAATCGCGTTTCAAAGGTGAATAACTTTTGCGCTTAATTGCTTTAAAACTAGAACTGACTTTCACTCCGAGCGAACCCGCAAAAAATTATGAAACTGGTTTGCAAACTTTTTGCACGATGCAAAAACTAATCAAAGCTACGAAATTCGAGTTTTTCATAATTACTTTGTTTGTTGTTTCTGAATTTTCAAGGTGTGACTAAAAAAGAATATCAAAATAGTATATGATAATTATTATTAGGATTTATAAACTTCTATCTGGTCTGGTACAAGAAAAAAAAACAGTCATTCATAAATCGCAAATGCTCATAATCTTGTCAATCATTTCACAATTAACCACGTTTCATAGCGAGATTGTACAATGATTATTATCAATTGCGACTGCGATATTCTACAATCATTTACGAATGTGATTGACCTCTCACACCACCCATAGAGCAAAGAAACCTTTTTCTCTTGACCCTGCCCTCAGTAAAAATTGTACTCTATTTTTTATATTTTTTTTTTTCTTTCGTATTGTATTGTATTGTACTTTTTGTATTATTTAATATTTTTGGTTCGAATTCTCTTAACAATGTAAGTTAATTCATAAGTTTCACTGGTTTTTTTTTTTAATTTATAATTGAATTATGAACTCAAAGAAAATTTTTCATACATAGTTCATACTTTGTCAATCGTTTCTAGTGCATTTTTTAAAATTATCATTATTGTATTTATAGTTTTTCAAAAATGCAGTAAATTTTTTACGTCAAAGTTTGATAATCATGCTGATGTTGCTATATATATAAAATTACAGGTGACGTGCTTAACAATCAGTAATAACTTATCGATATTAGAAAACATTGAATTTACATTACAAGTTTTCGAAAAGAAATTTCGTGAAGTTTTCACTGATGTTTGGCAATTCAGTAAATTAGTCGTCTCAGTGTGAGCTACACACTGTATAGATTTTTCATAGATTCAAGGATATTATATAATTGTTATGTCGATTTATTGCAAAATCAAATAAATATTAGTTTATGTGACTATGAAAAATAAAATTTCAGCTGATAGCAACAATCAACTAGACTGTAAAAATGTAAATGTTTTATTTTTAACTGTCGACAGTCGAATCGATTGTGAAATAATCGATTTGACTGTAAAACAGTCACAATTTTACTGTAAAACTGTCGAATTAACTGTAAAACAGTCGAAATGATTAAAAAACAATCAAATTTTTATTATTTTTTTCGTATGGTTTCTTCAATCTGTTGCATTTTGATAATGAAGATGCAATTATCGGTTGCATTCTAAAAAATCCATATTCATGCATTTTATAGTTTGAATTATTATCGTTAAATGTAAAAATTTGTACATGTTTTTTTTTTAATTTCTATATTTGGACACGAATTTTCATACTGTTGAAATCGTCTTATTTTCGGTTTTTTTATTGTTCAGTTATTTTCATTGATTTTCGAGTTTTTTTAAAAAAAAAAGATACTTTTTAATATTTCTAAACCTAATATATCAAAAACTCGAAATTTGCAGTACACCTTCTTGATTTAACACTCCGAAAATTCGAATGTAAGATTTTTGAAATTTTAATTTTTTCAAATTTAAATCTTTCATTTTCATTAGAATCTTTCGTTCAAAAAATTATCATGATCAACATGAAGCCCTTTACTTACATACAGAAATTTTTTCATGTTAATTTTCAATAAAATTAAATTCTAAGATTTTGAATTATAGATATATTGAAGTTAATGAATAAATTGAAAAATGTAATGATTTTAGAAAATATATAAGTAAAATTTATCACTTACTTTAATTAAGTAAAATAATCAAATTGAAATAAATTGAGTTTTTCTCAAAAGTCTAGAAATTTGAAAATTTCAAAAATTACGTTATTTTGTCAAGTAAATTTTGACTTTTCATTCTAACTTTGAGCTTCTCTTCATCCCTGAAACTATTCCCTTTAATTCATTAAAATTTTAACAGGAACCTTACATGTATGTCATAGTTTTTCAATGGTTTTCGAACCCCTTCTCCCATACTCTCCCCACCAATATCATGTCACAATTTAAATAATTACTTAAAATTACTCAAAAATTTACAGGAACATTGTTTCATATGTACCTGAATTTCCAAACGTTTAAATAAAATGAAAATAAAAAATACATGAATTTTTTGATTTTTTATCATGATGGGAACTGTGACACAATATTTGTTTGGGGAGCATCAAGTTTGTTGTCACGATCAACAAGTTTTCAAAAGCAGCCAGAAATAGTTTCACTCCTACATTAACTTATAAATTTTTTTCGTTTAATTTTAAACGTTTGGAACTTCACACACATTATTTCATGGATAAAATTGTGTGAAATCACATTGTCGAACATCCCTCTCCCACTCAGTATCATGAAATCATTTATGCAAGCTTCTTTAACAAATAACACTATTTTGTTCTCAACGATCCTGTTATTTTCAGGATTTGGTGGAAACGTGATAAGAGAAAGCGTGAAATCGCACGCTCAGTGGTTCGTCACCGACTTCAACGAACTTTTAAATTGTCTCTGAAACCACGCGAAACCACCCCAATAATCCTAAAATGTAAATAATAATAAGTCCCTCTAAGCTCAAAATAAATGTCTCGATGTAAATAATAAGTTCTGATGAACTCAACATTTAAATTAAAGTTTTTCAATGACGCACAAAAGAGCTCTTTGTGGGGTATAACGCATAAAAAGGCTTTTTTTTTGTTTCCCGGCAAGACTTTCTGTGCCGATGAGCGATAAGAAAAACGCTCGATTTCGGGAACCTTATCAGTGCGCAATAAATCGTGAGAAGTTGATGCATCTCGAATTTTTATCGACGTGTTTTGCTATCTTCTTCTTCGTTTTTTTTTTACAGCTGCATATTGCTGCATACTTTGTCTACAGTATTTTTTTTCTTTCGTGAGAAGTTACATTAACAATAATAATTAATCATGGAATATGATCGTTTTTTGTATTTACGGTATGTTTGAAAGATTGTATTTTTGAGGGAATGTTTGATTAGTTATCTCGAGGAAAAAAACGTTGCGGAATGTTGGACTGAAAATGATGAATATGTCTTGTTTTACAATAAAAATGTTAAGATTATGCAGTTTAATATTCAGACAAATACCTGTATCTAAGGTTTGTGAAAAAAAATTATAGATAACCGGCAAAAAAATGATGGCTGAAATTTTATTTTTTAGAAAATTTCATATTTATTGTTAATTTTGATATAGTTTGTCCATTTTTTCAATTATTTGTTGAATTATTAATTTTGAGAGTATTTCCTAGTTCCAAGAGAAAGTTCTGGGTTTTAAGTTAATTTTTCAAAATTATTCGAAATTCACAACAAAGTAGAATAAAAACAGTACATACAAATTTCACAAAAGTAACAAAACATTTTTCAGAATCATAGATAATTCTCAAGTATTGCATAAATGTTTGAAAATAATATACTGATGCACTAAATTTTTCAGAAATGTAAATAAATTAGTAATAAAAAATAGGAAATATTAAAAAATGTAGAAAAATTTACTTGAAATCTACGCTAGAAAATTTTACAAAAATTTTTGAAAGAATTTTAAGATGTAGAAAATATTCAGCAATTTATGATGGAATTAAAATTTTTAGTATTTCAGCTGGAAGTGACCAAAAATTTTACATTTAATTCAATTTTGTTGAAACAAAAAATTTGGAAATTTCAAGTTCTCCAGTAAATTCTAACCCAAATTACTATTGAATTTACACAGAAAAAACAGAACTTTATTTTCATGTTCATACGTGAATCCACAGTAAGATTTATTTATTCCCAAAGAAAGATTTTGTAAAATTATATTCAAATGTACACTGAAACTTGACAAACAAATCCACGCAAACTGTAACATCTATACGTCTGTTGTAACATAACTGTCAATATATATATATATATATATATATATATATATATCAATTTACAACTGTTAAGATTTTATATTTATAAAACACGTTCTTTGCTCACTTTTTTCCAGTTCACAACTCGGTTGTACATATATATTTTCTCTTTCTTCATGTGCCTGTCGCTCCCATTTTTTCGCTGGTCGACGCTTTTTCTCCTTTTTTTTGAGCGATCCATTCTTGAATTTGTTTTTTCAACTCGTCGTTTGGTACCACCATGTTCATTGTCAATGGGGAACGATTAAATGGATCGGTTTGATCGCTCAGTAAATGCCTGGTGGTTTCCATTTACGAAAAAACACTCATGAGAAATTTTGCATGAATTAATTAAAGAAAATATAAAAGAATAAATTTCATCAGTAACTGTAGGAAAATCCCATGGAGAAAATCGAAGGTTTTTTTGCATTGATTCATTCAAAATAACTGATTTAAAATGTCAAAAACTATCTCAATACCCAAAAAACAACTTTTCTTATTGGTTAAAGACTGTATTTATACACACAAAAAACAAATTAATTTTAGCTAATTGCAAAAAACTATTATTACAAAAACATAAAAATTAATTAACTTTTCGAGTAAACTTTCCTTTAATTTGCAAATTGAAATTTTTGTTGCTATACCTTGCAATAGTTTGACGATCAACCGTGACTTTGGAAGAAGGCAGTAAAACAGGGTCCAACAACAAACACGATGTTATAGGATCCAAAAATTCGTCAGGTGCATCCAAAAGCAACTCGTCTTCTTCTTTTTTGAACTTGGCTGCTTTTTCAACAGCTTCCGAAAACTGCTCCAAATCGCTCAAGATGTTCATTCCGTCGATTCGGACTTGAAAATCAAAATACAATGGATATAAAAAACTTTTATATATGTATAATTTGTTTATTTACGTTTTCAGAATCATTGAAAAGTTACTGAAAATTTTCATTCTCTAAAAATGATCTTTGATTCTTACAAAATTAAGAAAAAAAAAAAAAAAAAAAAATGAAAGCAGGGTGTAGATGAAATTCAATGAATTTACAAAAATCTCCAAGATTTAACCAAGTATCGTGAAATCATTGATAATTATTCGAGGTTTCAGATGATTTTCTAAAATCTTTTAAAAGTAATGAAAAATTTCGTAAATTTTTCGAAAATGTCAATTCAAAAATTGACCTTGAATCTGTGAAGCCGAACAATTCGAACGAAATTCTGTGAGAATTTTTTATAATTCTTATGCTATACATTACTGAAGGAATATTTTGATAAATAGTCTAAACTATTTTATTTTTCGCAACTTAATAAAATATTTTTAGACTCACAGAATCAAAGAATAATTCGTCAATTTATGAAAATATTTGGAAGAGTTCGTAAAATTTCAGAAGTTCAAAGGGATGCAAGATTCAAATTTGTTTTATCTATTCCTATTACAGAAATAAAGTACAATGGATTATTGAACACTAAAATTAACGTGAAATTCGCATATTTTAAGAATTATTGAAGAATATCGCTGAAAAATTTCATACTGCAAAAAGGATCTCAGACTCCTACCAAAAGTTTAAAAAAAATAGCTACAGCAGAGAAGTGTATGCCAATTAGAGTATTTTGTTAAAATTTCCAAAATTTGCAGATGTATCTAATGAAATAGTAAAAAAATTTATCAAAAAATTAAAAAGTTTTTTTCAATTTTAAGGTTTTTTTTTCATTCGAACATTATTTTCCAAAATCATTGAACAGTTGAATAAAAGATTCAAAATATCGACCTCAAATTTTTAGAAATTAACAACAATGTAGCGGAATTCTAAATATAACTAAAGTTTTTATAATTTTTTATACTATGAATTAATAGAGAAATATCTTTAACTACGTATCTGAAACTAATGAAATATCTCGTAGTTTTCGAAAGTATTTTTGGATTTACTTTATCTATCTAAAAATTCGTGAATTTCTGGAAAAACTTGAATAATTTTTCTATTTGCAGAACCACTAAAAACTATCACAAGGAGAAAATTCATGTGATCCATTCTTTTTATAGAATCAAAATGCAATGGATTATTCAACACTAAAATTATCAAATAATTTGCTTATGTACATTTCCAGAATCATTGAAAAGTTGCTGAGAATGTTCTTTCTTTACAAATATTATCTTTGATTCTATTAAAATAAAACGAAATAAAAATAAATTATCGAAAATTTTGAGGACTGCTACGAAATAGTTGAAAAATTTTTTAAAAGGTAAGAAAGTCCTAGAAAATATGAGCTAATATTAATTAGCCATTAATTCGTTTTATTAACAACAAATTATACATTCTTTGAATATTTGGTGAATTCATGGTTTTTTAGATTTTTTGTTTCCGTGATTTTCAACTCGGTTTCTTGTACTCCAAATTTTGAAATATCAATATTATTTATGTTCTCATCGATTCCTACTGCGCTATTTTAAATCTTGATGTTTTTTTTCCAAATTCAATACCAAAATGATTGATTTCTGAGTATAACATTTTATTTCATTGAAATTTAATTCAACCTTGAAATATTCATTTTTTTATTTTCCCATCCTGTTTAAGGACAGGATACTTTTGCCAATTAAATAATGAAAATGAAAAACGTTTACCAGTGATAATATGTACTACACAAAATTTTCATATCAAATAGATCTTGCTTTTAATTTCCCCAGAATCAAATCTTTTACAAAGAAACGCAAATTTTCAAATTAAAATCATTTTTCTAAAACGAAATTCTCGCAAAAATTGCCATATTTCGAAATCTCAAAGTTCAAAATTTAATTTTTTCAAGTACATAACCATTTTCGTTTCGACATCTTTAACTTCTGCGACGGTAAAAATCCAGCCGGATTTCGAGATTAACTAACCCATAAATTTGTCATTCGTAAAAATGATTCTATTTAAAACAAAATAGATAATTAACTGATTTTTATATCCACGCACTTTGAAAAATTTTTTCGTCATTACAACTCATTATTGACTCAAGATCATCATGATGATTCCATAGATTATTAAATAATGTTATTAAATATTGAAAGATATAAGTTTCGAAATGCTCAATAAAAATAATAGAAAACATCACTCACTCAAAACGTCGATCGCTTGCTGAAAAAGCTGTGAATTGTAAGATCTGCCATCTTGGGACACAGCGAGTGTGAATGCTTCGCTTTCACTCAAATTAATGTAAATTTGGCAAATATTCAATACAAGTTGAGCTGGATTGAATTGGTACTCTTTCTGATCTTTGACCTGTGAGAAAACACAATCAAAATACAACTAATTTAATTTCATCCTGCAATTAAAAGCACCTAAAAGTCAACCGAAATTTCATTATGCAACAAAAAATTCAGCAAAAAGATAAAAAATACAATAGTTAAGAATTCCAATTTATTAAAAACTATACTACTCTCAAATATCTCAGCTTTTGAAGTAATGAAAAACTAGGAAAATTAAATGACTTATGTGAGGTTTCTTACCTTCAATTTTTTTTTGTCAGGCCCCACAAGTTGCAGCAGTAAATAATTCAACATGGAAGCAATTCTGTCAACTATTGTAGGATGGCAAAAGATGGACTTTATTTTCGTTGTCAACATGTTCAAAGTACTTATGGTGTCCCTGCCTAAAATGTTGTCGAATCGTGCGGTGAGTCCAATATGGTGTAATTGCGAGGTTTGTTCTTGTCGTTCTTCTTGTGTCAAACTAGACAATTCACCAGTTTCCCTAAAATTTTATTTTAATTAAATTTATTTTAAAATTGTATACCCTAAAAATAATTTCGTCAATTTCTAAGGGAAATATATTTATTCAAAAATCTAAAAAACTGAGAAGTTAAAAAAAAAAAAAATACCTTGCATTCAACATTTGCCTCAACTGAGCCATATTTGAAAGTGCTTCGTCCAACAGGAAAACAGCATCGTTAATTAACAAATTAATAAAGCGCAAAAACAACGGGGGTTGAACGGCTTCCATATTTTCTTCAGCTTCTTTCGCTAAATTTCTAAAGAAAAAAAATAAAGCAAAGTGATGTATAATATATATTTTTGAAGAACAGATAAAAAAGTAAGAAATGCATTGTTACTTGAAAATTTGTCGGTGTTCAGAAATTGTCCATAAGTACTTCATGACTATGTACATCGGTCGACGATAATTGAATTTTTGCTCGAATTGCACACTTTGTCCTGTCATTTCAATGCTCACAAACACATTTAGCAGACTTGGGACAATCTAAAAATTCATTTTTTGGTAATTGTTTAATTATGTTATTTTAACTATGATTCCTTTGGGTGTAGAGTTAGAGATTAAAAGCTCTCATCTTCATGTTTTTATGAATTCAAGTCATCTTTCAATTTTTAAAAATTCAAAATTCTCAAGATGTGAAAAATGAGAAAAACTAAGAATTTTCGAAAATTTATTTTTATTTACAAGGAAAATTTTGATGATTATGTATGGTTCTGCAAATTTTTTGGGAAATTGGATGACTTTTTCAGTGGTGAAATAAATTTGTTACAATGTTGTTTATACTGTTTTTGCAAATTTTCGATAACTTCTGAAAGGAAAACTTTTCGGTTGCTGAGCTCTCATTTTAATTATTCTTTGTATTCGAAAATCGAAGATTTCCTTTTGATCTTGATTTACTAAATTTTTGAGACAACGGATTCGAATTTACAATAAATATATTATAAAAGATTCAACAAAGTTCTGAAAAAAAAAGGAAGAAATTCATAATATATAATTATTTTTCAAAAAATTTTAACTAGTCCTAATCATATTGCAAATATTTTACAACTTTCAGAAGAAAATTTTTTCAGTTAAGTTAAATAAATTTATATTTAATTAACCTTGTATTTAATAATATTATTATATTGAAATAAGTTAACTTAAATTAAGACATTTAAGGATCAAAGATTTTCTTTTTTGTTGCTTTCAAAGTTTAAAAAAATCACTTTGAATTAATGTTTAACGTTTGAGTTAAAATAAAGGTTGAGAATTTTCGACCGTTTTGCTTTGTTTTTTTTTTTATTCTAACAATATTCATTTTTATTTTATGAAATATTTGTAAGATTAGAGGTTTCTAGAATAATTTTACAGCAATTCGGTAAATTTTTTACGATATAGTTATTATTTTATTTTATTATATTATTATATTATTATTTTATTATAATTTCATTTACTTTTTGGTTTTGGGGTGTAATTTTTTTTTCAATTTTCAAGACTTTTGTCATAAGATTCAAATTTCAAATTTACTGAGTGTGTGATGAGGATCAAAAATAGTTTAAGCGAGCTTCTATCATTTTTTAATTCTACGAAAATTAAATTATTAAACGATTCCAAAAAGGGAGAAAAATCCAAAATTCTGTAGGATTCACTTATAAATTTGAAATGTTTTTGAATCTTGACAATTTTTTTATATTTCTGGAAAATTTGCGGAAAACTGTAGGTCAAAAGAATTGCATAATATTCAATTAAATTTTAAGACTAAAATTTTTCCAATCATAATAACTTTTATTATAATAATTTTTTCTACAAAAGTATCATACTCTCTTTTTGCTGTAATTTTACCAAATTTGGGAAAATCAATAACAATTTACAAATTTTGAATCATTAAAAACATTTTGATTATTTTTGGAAACTTGTTAAATTCAGGGATCAGGGTTTGATGAAAGAAAAATACAAATTTTTAGAAAAATATTTTTAATTTGTTTTTGAATTTCGACAGTTTGAAATAGCATCAAAATTTTTCAGTGTTTTAAAAAAGTTGACAGAAAATTCCTATATTTAGCAAAATTTTTTGATATTCTTGCAGATTCTCGATGATCTCTAAGAATTTTTAAAAATATTCTGATCATTCTAAAAAATCTTTGAAAAAATTAGATAACTTTTTATGGTTGAGAAGTTAATCACAGTTTACATATTTGATTTTAATTACATTCAAAAATAAAAAAATTATTTATATCAACTTACAATATATGTAAATAATCTATTTATTTTAATTTGAACAGTTTCAAGATATTAATCATCCATAAAAAATACCTGAAAAACAAGTTTTCATGAAAAAACATATTTCATACATAAATTCAAAGTTATTGAAAACCTTTGCAAATCATTTAAAAATTCCACGAAAAATCGCAAATTTGTAGAATATTATTTTCGTGAATCTCCCCTAAAATGCTATTCTATAACCAAAATTATATATAACCACCTAAAAAACCTTACACGGGTGTCTGAAATTTGTAAAAAAATGTTAAAAATCAAAGATATGTCTTGCACGAAATCCTAAAAAACCAATTAAAAATTACATTACTACTACTGCCTTATTTAACGAAATTAAAAATCAAGTTTTACCTGATTTTTGTGAGGGTGATAAAAAAATAATTGCTCCCTATGGAATGTTGTCGGAGGAGGGGAACCTGGTGCACTCATTTGATGCTCATTGTAGTTTGGCAAAAGTGCTTCCAGGCCCTCGGCTAATCGAGCTCGCAAATGTGGATTGTACAATCGTACTGGAGAATCCATCAATGAAACGATCTGTAATCATAATCGCAAAATACTTTGTTCAATTACTCGAATTTTAACAAAATTCAAAGCTTTTGTTAGTAAATTTTAGGCAAAATGATCCTTGAAGATAACAATTTTTTATTTTTTGTTCCAAGCAAGAAGCAGCATTCATTCGTAAATTTATTTACTTTCCAGATTAATTTTACTTCTTCAATTTATCTATTTCTTTATTCCATTTTTTTCGACTTCCAAAATTTTGATGACCTTTCGCATGAAATGATAGAAATATCGCAAAAACCATGAAATTTTTTTGTTGAGTTGAATACGTTTTTCTAAGAATTAAATTATTTTTAAAAAATAGAAAGTGTTTTCAGTATTTTAGAAGTTGTAAAAATTTTTTTACTTCAGCAAATAATCTTGTCATTCAAAACAGTTAACAACAAAAAATTTTAAAAATAGCGGAAGGCCACTCACCAGTGTCAAAATGGGATTCATAAAATTAGCACCAACAGTTTCGAAGAGATCTGGCTTTGAATGTCGCACAAAACACATAAATCCAACAATATTTTCAATCATAAACTCAGGTATACATCTGAAAAAAAAAGTTTAACACTCAAAGTTCATGAATAATTTTATATTACTGCAAGGCACCCTACGTTTTACAAATTTCGTCACTTAACTCTGAAGACATGTTTTTACAAACATTCAATATTTTATTTCAACTATTCTCTTCGTATGTAATTTTTTTTTATTCTTTCATTGAAAATTAAATTTTTGTTTGTACCTAACAGTGTCAGGAACTTTTTCAGGCAAGGGAAAATTGATTTCTTTCAGTTCTTTTGGAGCGTAAAAAATTTTCCCATTTTCCTTTGTTGGCTCATTGTTTAAATAAACTTGCATCAACCAAGTCGCAGTTGCAGTTAGGAAAACTTCAAGGTCAGCATGCAAATCTGGCATCAAACTTGCTTTGTAGGAAAGGTATCTGCAAGGTATAAGTTTTTTTTAAGGAACTTGATGAATGTTCCTTGTTTTCGTAAATTATTGATTGCAATATTTCTATGTAAAAATGTATTTTTTTTATCACTGCATGAAAATTTTACTTATGAGTGCTTTCACAATTTCAATAAAATGTATTCCATATGCTATCTAAATTCAAAATGTCAATAGTTTTAATAATATATACTCTCTTAACATTTTTCAATAAACATGATTATTTATTTCCTAGGCTTGTTATTCAAAGCTGAATAAAATTTCTTAATGCTTGTAGGAATTTGTCAATATAATATTTGGTCTAGTAATCATTTCGGAAATTACGAATTTTCGAATTTTTTTTTTAATTATTGAACAAATTTTAGTGATCATTAAAGTTTTTTATTTGATTAATTCTTACTTATTCATCTCATTTTTAGCATTTTGCGTGACCATTTCTTGAAATTGAGCGTTTCCACTTGCTTGTGCTTCAGCAATAAAAGTTTGTAGTCTTGACATATGTTCACTCTGCCTGAAAAAAGGTATGCAAGAAACATTGATCAAACTGAAATATAAACAAATTATGTATGGAAAAGAATGAGATGAATGCAAGATAATATTTTAATATTGCCAATAATTTTCAGATCAGACTACTTTTATCTGAAATCATACAATTCACAAAATTCTTGAGTTCGGAAATAATTTCTTTTTTTTTTTAATTTTTTAGGAGTTGGAAAAATTTAATTCGAATGTACAATTTTAACATACCAGATTTTTCACATGAAAAATACTAAAATTTTTGAACTCACAAAATAATTCTAATATTTTTAATCTACCATATTAAATTTGACTTGAGGACAAAAAACAGTAAATTTTAATGTTTGTTAGAAAATATAAATAATAATACATTTTATGAGTTCCTATGATTTTTCAAATATTTTATACCTCATAAACTTGTCTATGACGACTCTATAGCCAAGGTTGAAAGCTCGGTGTGTCAAGAAAAAACATTCTGTAATAAAATTGAAAGAATCTGCTTCTGGTCTTGTTTCACCTTCTGGAGTTGGAATTAGACAAGTTTCATTGCTAACGCCTTTTAAATGCACTTTTCGTTCTCGACTTTCATCTTCATTTTTAACCTGTAAAAAAAAACGAAAACAAAATATAAAATAATTTAACAATAAAGCAAAATGTTGTCTAGTAAAATGAAAGTTTTAAAATTGTTCAAGTTTCTATTTTTTTCATAATATATTACTATAAACTGAATATTTTAACTGTCAAGTTTTTAATAAAAAAAAAAGTTTGTCATTTTTCTTTTATAATCTTTATTGAGAAGATATTTTTAAAATTAAAAGTTTTTGAATTTTCCACAGCTAATTTATTAATCACAAAATTTATTCTTAAGTTTAAATTGCTATTGATTACATAAATTCTACTTTATGATCAAAACTGGTGCACGCAAAATCTTCGAACAATAGAAAAATAAATTACCTCAACTGCGTAATAAGTTGGGTCGATTTTCATTATTTTGCTTTTGAACAATTCGGATTTCCCAGTGAACGGCTTGCATAATTTCAAAAGAACACTGTTCAAATTCAACATAAATCCATCGGAAACAGACGTGGCGCCAAAACCCATTTCACTTTGCGAATTCCATAATTTTCCACGCTGGGCGTTATGGCTCAAACAATTTCCAATCCAAGTCAAAGTCAAATGTTGCACTTCTGGTGTGTTTTTCAATAAGTTGTAAAATATTTTATGAAGTGACGAGACCAAGGAATTCACACCATTCATTATGTTAAGCTCAACTTGGGTATTTGCCTGAATAAATTAATTGAGTTTAATAATAGCAATTTATGAAATATAAAACACTTAATGTATTAGTTATTTATCAATTGTATCCAATTCCAATTCAAATAAAAAATTTTTACTAATTCCTAGAAAAAATAACGAATTTTCAGAAAAAGTTTATTAAAACCTACACGAATCGAGTCATCGAATAATTGTTGATTCCCATTCGCATTTTTTGGCAGACAACTCAGACTCAACAAATTTCCCAAAAGAGTGTTTTCGTAGGCTTTTCCAACATCAGTTTTCGGAAAATTGTACTCGATCAGAAATTTTCCAAGGTGCTCATTTTTGCTGAATATTTGCAAAGGCAAAAACCAATAACCTCGAAACGTGAAGACATTACTTTCTGCGGATTCTTGTTCGATGATTTTAAAAATTGGGCCAAAAGTTTTTGGCACGAAATTGTCATTTTTCGAAACAACTTCGTCAACCAATCCATTTACAAATAAAGTTAATTCATATTCATTGTAGTTTTCCATGAATAATTTTATGAACTGGTTATGTATCTGCAAAAAAATTTGATGCATGTGAATGATAAAATAAATGAAGTAGAACATTGAGGGGTAAATTAAGTCTGGTTGAGGAAACTAAGAATTTAAAAATAATTGAAATTTAAAAGTACGTAAAAAAAACTCTACATTAAACATTCAGAAAGTGTGGAAATTTCAGATTTTTGCAAAAGCAACTATGTACTAAATAAATACCAAAATGAAAATTCCATCATGTTAAAATAACGATAAGTTAATCATGGAATGGGAACAAAATAATCTCAATTACATAAAAAAACCAGTCAAAATTTGATAATCAAATTTGTTTTATCCACCTTTTGGCCCTCGAAAAGTTCAGGTTCCTGCAATGCAGTAGCAGTATTTCTGAAAATAATTTCTTTGGCTTTTTTCACATTTTCCGTTTCCTTATTTTTCTGAAAATTTTGTAGTCGTTCAAAGGCTTCGAAAAGGTACAAAATGACTTCGTTTTGGATAACATGATTGTCGGCTTCAGGTTTTTTCTTGGATTTCACGAGCTCTGATGTGGGATCAGATAAAAGTACTCGTTCAAAAACCGCGAATTCAAGCGAATCGCTTGGGATCAGAACCAGGGATTTTTCGGGGTCATTTTCCTGGATCAGAGCCAAGCCAAAAACATGTGCTGCCAGTTCCTTGAGCTCGTTACTCTGAAGAAAAAATATTTTACATGCATGTAATAACTGAATCAAAGTAAACATAATGATAAGATAAATCTGTAAAAAAAAGTTAAAATAAATAGTATGAATATACTAAAAATATGTGTAAGTGGATAAATTGCAGGATATTTTTTTTTGTATGAGTATGAATTCCGGAACAAATTTCAATGTTTCAATTTTATTATCATTTTTAACATGTAAAGTATACATTTATAATTGTATTTTCTATTTTAGTTACTTATTATATCATATTTAAAAGTGATAATATTTCAATTATGGTGTCCAGATACACACACTTACTAAAAAATCATGACAAACACTGATGATTTTTATTAGAGTGAAGAACTTAGAAAATCATTTACTTAAAAGTAAGGAATATCCCTCTAAACAACAGCAGTTAATTACACATACAGTATGCAAGTTAAAAAAGTATAGTTGTCCTAATTAAACCTAATTTAAAAGAAAAATAGGTTTAAAAATAAACACTTAACTGTTTAAAAAAAAAGCCTATAAATTACAAATATAAATTCAAAAATTTAGTAATTTTATGCTCTTGAATTTTGAATGAGTAAATACATTTATTTTTGACCATAAACAAATCTAAATTTTGAAAATAAGAGTATTCTCTTTTTTGAAATCATGTTATCGAGTTGGAAAATTCATATCCACTTGATACAAAATTTTTTATCATTTAAGTAATAAAGAAATTACTAACTAATAAAGTAACATTTACGAATTATTAATGAACATTATGAGTAACAGTAATGATTATGAATGATAATTTATTGGTTATAATTATAATATATGATAATAGTAACTATTATTATCAATCATAATCAATAAAATTATTACCATCACAAATTATTAATAAATAAAATTCAAAAAAATATATTAATGAAAAAATTAAAAAATGTACTGCGTAAAAATATCAAACCTAGACAAAATATAGAAATTTGTAGATTTTCAAAGTTTTTTACTTTTGAATTTATTTCTGACCATAAAAAAGTTTCAATTTTGAGACAAAGAGCATTGTTGTTTTGGTGATTATATTATTGAGGTAAGAAATTCATATTCATTCATTAAAATATCTTAATTTGATTCATTAATAATAAAATAAATAAATAATAAATTCCTATTTATCAATTATTATTTTAAATAATAAATAACAATCATAGTTGTAATTATTATTAATTGGCAATAATTATAATTATCACTCTTAGTTATTGTTATGATCAATCAAAACTAGTAAAATTGGTACAATATTAAATTAATTATCATTCGAATTCAAGAAAGTACGAAATAAACGATTATGTAATGAAAAAATTTTAAAATGCATTGTATGAATATACGAACACTATACAAAAAATAAAAATTTGAAGATTTTCAGAGTTTTTACTTGTGATTTAGAAATAGGCAAACAAATATATTTCTGACCATAAAACAGTCTGTTTTGTAAATAAGAGCATTCCTATTTCCGAAATTATTTTGTTGAGGTAAAAATATATCTGTTGATTACAAAAATAAATAAAATATACAAGTATGAAGAACAAAATATCGTATAATTCAATAGTCAACATATAAAAAAAAAGGATTAGGAAGAAAAAAAATGTATATTTATTAATCAGAATACAAATTTTTGACACTTGTATGAGCCTGATTTGTAAAACATCATGATACTCAAATAACTAAATAATGTAGTATGGAATTCATCAAAATTCATAGTTGAAAAAAAATTGTACATATTTGCAAAATAAACTTCATAATTGATTATTTCCAATTACTCAAGAACTAATAAAAAAATTAATAAAACTATGATCTATCAATATCCAGTCACAAAAAAATACCAAAATATTGACATCGGATTTTTCTGCGATTTCTTCATCATTTGTCGAGGGCTGTTTTTTCTGTTCAGTAAACGAAACCGCGTCATTCACTGAAGTAAACAATCCAATAAAAGGATTATTATTCAAATTTTCTGCCATTTTACAATCTGTTAGGTTAAACGTCAAAGTTAAGATTTTAGAATTTTAATTTTTTCTGACGTTCGTTACTGGTCACACTGGCCACTCAAAAATGTACTAATATTCCATTATCGTTGATGAAAAACTCATTTTTTTAAAGTTTTTACGCATGACACGGTATTTTTTAAACACTAATATTCACGTTTCATATGCCATGAAAAAAATTAAAAAATAAAAACAACCGAGTCATCACATGGTGACGTTACAATTTGTTTATATACATACATACATATATATATCATCACATCCTAGTTACTTTGCTAATATCACAATACGAAACAAAGATGAAATCATGTTTTGTTCGATGCTAGAAAAAGAAAGAAGATAAGAGTCGCAAAATGTGTTTATTGTTTGTTGGCATATGTTGATTGATTAATATTTGTTTACTTAATCAGCTGTGATCAGCTGAGATTCGAATACAAATGTCAATTCATCAGCTTTTCCTGCTTTTTCAAAACAACGGAGGAGATGACGTGATTCGTGTATTGAATTGACCGATAGATGCGAAGAGATGAAAATAAATGAGAAAAACATGATTTTATTCGCGACATCGGCGACTCCGGTGGACCGCGAAGGCTGGCTGAACAAAAAAGGGGAAGTCAACCGCGCCTACCAAAAACGATGGTTCGTGCTGAAAGGCAATATTTTGTTTTACTTTGACCGTCGCGGGGACAAAGAACCCGTTGGCATGATCGTCCTCGAGGGCTGCACCATCGAGTTGACCGAGGACGAGGAACAATTTGGCTTCAAAATTGTTTTTCACGGGCCGAATAACAGGAGTTATGCTCTTGGAGCTGAGTCACAGGTTTTTTTTTTTATTTTTTGATTCAAATTATTCAAAATATTTAGAAGAATGCTGAATTTGAAGCACATTTGACCTATCATACAATACATAAATCTTTTATTAATTATATTTAATGACACAAATTTATTGTATTATTTTATCAGTATTTGTTTTATATTTTGTATTATAGTTTTACTGTGTTATTATTCCATGACACTAAATTATTGTATTGCCAAATCGATTTCAAAATAGTGTAAAATAGTTTGTATTGATTTCAGACTCAGTAAAAAATTTATATAAATTGTTATATACTTTTGAAACGTTTATCACTGGTGTAGGTAGCTTTAAGCATAAGATGTAGGATGATTCAAAAAGAAACAATTTTGGAAATTCGTCTGAATTTCTGAAATTTTGCAAATTGTATTCTCAAATAATATTCGCAAAAAAATGTTGATGATTATTTATTAATTCAACAATTCTCGTTTATTAGCAATTCGCTATATACTCACAAAAGATTCTTTCAAATTGCACTTTGTAAAACTTCATTCAATTGCACTTACACTATACTGTGTGTGAGAATTCAGATAATGCCTAGATATTCGTGAATATAATCGATATGAAATATTGAAATGCGAAATTTAATACGAATTGTTCCTACATAAAAAACTTAGACGTCCGTTTAGCATTTTATCAAATTTTGGATATAAAAAGTGTTTGCGCTTGATATTTATTAACTTGATGATTTCCGTTAATTAACGATTTAATAATAATTAACTTACAAATGTTTTTGAATTGATCTTTGCAAAACTCGATTCTGCGGTGTTCAAAGATACTATTTGCAAAATTTCAGACTTTTATCTTGAAATTTGTAAGAATGAGCGGTATTGTTTATAAGTGATGTATTTCTGATTCTCGATTTGTCATAAATAAACACTTGCTTGGAGCTACCTCTAAAACATCATCGATTTTGCTCAAATTTTGACATCATGCCAGTCAAGATTTCGATTTCAAAAAAACAATTTTAAAAATTGTTTTTTTTTTTTTTTTTTTTTTTTAATCACCCTTATGGGAGGGGATGATATGGCATATTATTGTTATATATATATAATATATATGTATAATAGTTTCATCTAAAAATACTGAAATTACATAGTGCGTAAATCAGTACAACATTTTCTGATATATTTGTGATTTATAAATCAGCACAATATTTGGAGCTATAAGAAGCATTCGCGTCTTTGATAAATTATATTATAATCATGATGATTTTTCATAAAATTAATAGATGAAAAACTTCTGTAAATTATAATTTTCTTCCGACATATTTGATGGATTATCATTTCTTGTTCTAACTTTTTGAAGGGTGTTACCACAAACTCAAACATTTAAAATTATTTCCGTCTATTTCGATCTTTTATGCAATGGAATTTTTGAACTACACAATAACTTCATTACCTCAGAACTCATAAGTATGATATTTGAACATTCCAGGTTTGGACACTCAAAAGACAAAAAACTGGCTTGAAAATTTTTAACAATGGCTATTGCATTAGCTATACCTACTGTGATCAGCAAATTTTGATTTACAATCCAAACATTTCCTAATTTCAAATTCAAATACTCTAACCAACTTTAAATAATTACAAGATTTATTAAACATTAACATAGCCATTTCTCCTTTTTTTCTTGGGATACAGCATTTGAATGATTTGAACGATTCAAATCATTTAACAATAATTAAATCAGGCAGAATTTTAAACTCAAACGTTATACTGTTATTTACAAATATTTACAAGATTAAATTTGGCAATCCAAGATATTCTTTTTTACTAGACACGAACTTCTATTTCTCTTTAGGATTATTAAAATCAAAAAATTGTTCGGCCATTCAAGAAATAAAAATAGGGTTCTAAAACCTTGATGCATTCGAGAAATCTTGCAATTCCTCCTTATTTTTGAAGGAGTCCATGGAACAATGGATGAAAGCATTGGCCTGCGCGAGTTACGACTACATGAAACTCATGGTCGCTGAACTACAACGTCAGCTAGACGCCGCGGAAGAGGAAACTACGGCCGTCACGCCGCCTCCGGAATCCCCAAAAGCCCCACCAAGACACAGGCACAATCCCTTTAACCGACCGGAAACGCATCACCGTTCACAAAGCGTGAGATCCGCTCCGGGAAGAACTGAAAATATCCCAAGAACAAAAGTTTCTTTTCGCGAATTACACAATTCTTACGGAAGAAAAATTTTAGCCGACCTCAACGAATGGAGACACTCGAAAAGAAATGCCGAAGCTCCTTTGATAACTTTTTAGTGAATAGTTTCTATTTAGTATATTTTATACTGTTCGATAATTGTAGGAAGATGAAGAAACAGAGACCAGCAAATATTCCAAAAAATTTCAAAGCATTTTTCAGAACTTAACAAGTCTGTTCTTGATGACTACAAATTTGTAAAATTTTGTTAGTTCTCAATTGACTTTTAGATGACTGTTTGGATTTTGAATATTTGTGATTTTTTTGAATTGTTTGTTTCATTATTTGAAAAGTTCCGATTGATGGATGAAGATGTTTCAAATTTAATTTATCGTGAATTTGAAGGATCTGTTCTATTTTTGGAATAATCTTTTTTTTTTGTTCTAGCTAGTTTTGATACAAAATTATTTATAATACAATACATTAATTTTAATTCTTGCCAAGTGATGTTTCCTGTTATTTATAAAATTATTTATTAGCTTTGTGTTCTCAATTTTATATATAACGAAAAAATAATAATAAAGAATATTTAATGTTGAAATTATTATTTTTGTGATAATTCTAGAAATTTTCTCACCCTGAAAATATAGATTTACATATAAAACGCTTTGAAGTTTTCACGAATTTTAATCGAGGTTTTACATGAAAATAGTTTATTCACAGAAAAAATTATTTAGATGTTCACATTTTCTAAAACTGTTAAAATTACAATAATCGACGTTAGATTTTTACATTACAAATTCGATTAAATAATACCAAACATGGTCAAATAAATATTTGTAAAAAGCAATAAATAATCAGCCGATTAACAATAATAATTCCAAAACAAATTTACTTTTCCTCTTATAAAATATTTGTCATTTCGTCACCTTCTGTCATGTGAAAAGTACATTTGTTGCGAGAGATCTAAAAATATAAAAGTTCTAGTTGATAAAAAAAATTGGTACACTAACAATAAAACATATTCGTGAAATTTTCGTCACTTTTTTCTTCATTTTTTCCTAAATAACATTTTAATTTATTTATTTATTGTAATTTCATTACTATGCATAAAAAAATTCACCAATCTTTTTTTTTAACTTTCACCAGCTGATAAGGGAATTCGAAATTTCACTGCTTGAATTTAAAAAGACTTTTTTTTTTCGCTTCTCCAGGAACGTGCCGAGCTCCTAAAAGGAGTCTCGCTTTGTCTTCTTCTTGAGGCGACGCTTCCTCTTGCGGTCCACGCGGTTTTATTTGGAGTTTTTGCTTAATCGCCTGACTCAAAATTACGCGTCTCGTGTCACTTTTCATCGCAAGCAGAAGGTCCAGCCACGTCCACGTGACGTTGTGGTACTCCAAAGTAGGAATAATCAAAGAAAAGTCTCGAACGTCTTGTAAATTTTTCTCTTTGTTGCCCTGCAACAACAAAAAAAAACCGAATATCAAAATGTTTCACAAACAATGTATTTTGTATTAAAATAAAAAATTCTGGGAATTAGTATATCGATGAAATTTCTATTCAGTTTTTTAAAAATTTTCAATTTCATTCAATCAAAAATTTTTGTTTAATTTTTCAAAAAACTTCATATTATTTTTTATTCAACATTATTTGTGTAATTTTTTTGACGAATTAACATTTCTGGTTTTTCTGAAAAAAGTGTGAACCCATGGTTCTAAATTAATTGATTTTAAAAAAAAGACTGTGAAAAATCAGGTAATATTTTCCGAACCTTGTAAGAAACCCGTACATGAACTTCTGGTATTTTTATGTATATAAATAATTTGTTTTTGTCAGCGCGTTCTTTCATTTTTTCCACGTCTTCTCTGCGTTCGATGGTAACGTAAAATGACGAGTCGCGCTGCGGCGCTGGAGGTTCCTCAGTGCTTTCCGACTCTCGCTCATTGTCAGGAAAACAGAATTTAAAGATTGTATTGTAGAATTTTTTCGTCAATCCTGTAATGAGAAATAATTTTTGATCCATCAGATCGGAATTGTGTATATATGAATCTACTTAAGAGTTGAGGGTGTACGTTAAATTATTGTGAATATTAATAAAAAAATTTATATTGCAAAAATTTTAATTGCAATTTCTCTTCTGAATAGTGTATGGTTTTTTAAGAAAAATATCGAACATCTCTCATAGGGTAAAAATTACAGGAAATTCGTGAAATAACATAGAAATTAGAAAAAATAATCAACTAGTGAGCATTTTTACTGTTTATAGTTTTGATGCAATTCGAAAACTAAAATACATAATTTTTAATTTAAAACGAATTTCTAAAAATATTTTACAAAAAGTACATAAATTCGAATTGAAAAAAAAATGGAAAGGTAAAACTGAAAATCCTTGAAAATTTAGGGCAGGTTTTAAGAAACATGTTTTGAAGTTTTCTCATGGTTGAAAAAATATTCTAGAATATTTTTTAAAGGTTGAAGGATTTATTAATCTTATATCATTTTACGAACTTTGCGCTGAATTATCGAAAACACTTGAAATTTTCTATGGAATTTCTCGAATTCTGTACGAAACATTAGATTCTAATTTTATCAAAAGATTCTAATTTTATCCATCACATTTCAGATGAAGTGAGTATTTTCTTATGATTTTCATAAAAAATGTTAGTAACGCAGTCGAATAAAAAAATTTTCAGTCTTTTTTGAAAAATCGTTGTATTTTCCATAATCGTTGATGGAATTTTTCTAGTTTCAAAATAAAAGAACTTTACTATTTTTACAGAAAAAAACCGACTTTCTTCAAAAAAAATGAAAATCTGCAATAATTTTAGAAAAAATCCAAGTAACTTTCAGAAATTTTCAAAATTTGTGAACATTTTGAAGTTGAAATTATTTTCAAAAACTATCTAGTGACACCAATAAATTTCTAAAAATGTATTGTTTTCTCGAGATCTTCTAACGTAGAAAAATATGAAAATTCGAACTTCGAAAAATGATTAAAAGCTGTCGAAACATATAAAAAATCTTCTTATTTTAAAAAACCTCACTGTTGAAAAAATTTTATATGATTTTTCGAGCATAAGTATAAATTCATAGTACTCAAAGAATGATATAAAATGCCTAAAATTAGAGGAAAACTGCCGATTCTACATTTTTGGAAATAATAAAAACTTTAAACTCTTTAGTAACAGTCATTTTAGTGTCAGGGATTCTCTTACGTTACGTATAATGAAAATTTAAAATATTCAAGGATATCTACTCAAAATTAGCAGAATCCTTTCAAGTTTCCATATTTTGGTAAATGATTTAATTTACAAGGAAGTTGTTTTTGAAAAACTCACCAATAGTCAGGGGGACCACGTTTATTTCAAAGTGTTCTTTAACCGAGATCCCGCCGACCGGGGCTCTATCCCTGCAGAAGACCCTCAAAGCGCGTTGCTTTTCGATGGGCATATTACTCTGGAGCTCCGTCGGCACCAGGACTTCCGAGTAGACCTGATTCGGCAGCAAATTCGTCATCCTAACGTACCCGAGCTCCAGCAGATGCTCCACGGAGTCGTCGGTCTTGCTCGTCTTCGTATACAAGAAATTTGTCAGGATCAAATCCGCGATACCTGGAAAATAAAGAAAAATCAGGCCAAGGTCAGAATTTTCAGTTGATTAAAAAACATTGAGCAAACGATATCCGTAAAATATAATAAAAACCAATCGAGAATGAAATGTATGAAAAAAATGAATCTCCCGTAAAAAACATTGAAAGAAACTAACGTATAAAAAATTTTAAAGAAAAAACCTTCAAATGAATTGGGCTTGAAAAAGAAAAAAAATTCACTTAGGTCAGAATTCTTAGTTTGTAGAAAAAATATAGTTTAAACCAATGGCGAATAAACTCAATTGAAAAGAAAGATTTTTTTCAATATAGAAGGTTCTATAAAATAATGTCACTGTTTTATAGTATTTTTTCAAACCCCCCCCCCCTTCTTTTTTTTGCGGGCCTTCCCTCCGTGTCATGACACAATATTGAAAAATGCCAGCAGTATATGAAAATTTGTGACATCACATTCCTCTCAAAAACTGACTCCCCTCCACCAAACGTGACATTATTTACAAAAGTTCCTAAATTACTCAGAATTAACAAAATTGCATGAAATATTAGTAAAATAACAATTTAAAATTTGTCTCAAGTGACGGGTGTTGAATTCATAAAAAGGCGCGACAAAGGTTAAAAAATTAGACGATACCAAGTTGGCCATCGGCGTCGGTGAGCCGCCACTGGGCGTGTTTGAAGTGAATTTCGGCCAACCTGGCGACGGCTGCTGTTCTGTCTTTTAGGGTTGAGGAGACAGTTGCTGGTGCAGTTGTTTCTTTGTAGCAGTTCAGCATCACGTCGAGTTGCTCAGCTTGAGCACTCAGGGTTTCTTTCAAGTCGAATACCTTGAAAATTATTGAAAAATTTCATTTTTCTATATTCCATCACCCCTAAATTCACAATCTGAAATAAATATACTATACATAAATGGTATAAATAAAAATTTTTTCAATATTTTTACTCCTGACATGTGTAATTTCATGAATTTTTCGATCATTTGAAGCTAATCTATATCTATAAATGAGAATGTCACTACGGTATTCCGAGAAACCATTCATTCGAACCGTTTATTTATTGCCGTTTGTTCACAATAAATAATAAATATTTCACACTCGTTTACAATGGTAGTATATCTATATATACATATCAGCTGATATAAGTGAACAGCTCGTGCATTTGTCCAGTAGCGGACTAAGTACTCGTGAGGCCCGGGGCGGTCCTGACGTAGGGGCCTCCTGTAGCTTTGATGACCTTTATTATTATTATTATTTTTTTTTTTTAGAATTCAGATTTAGATTTTTTACCGCAACAGTTGCAATCTGCGCATGCACATAATCACACAGGTTTGGTTGGTGCAGTTTGAATTTAGTGAATTATATTTGAATTAAGTTTAAATTAAAAATGTTGTAATAAAAAAAGAAATTTTTCCTTGAATGTATCATTCTTCTTTTATCACTTTAGCTTCCGATCATGTTCATCCCCAGCTGAAAATACTTGAATGATTTTTCCAAATGATTCAACCAATATAGTAATTCGTAGCTAATCTACGATTCTTCGTTTCATCAAACCAGGCATCCCCAAAAACTCTCAATAATGCACTATTTTATGACTGCCCTCCTCCTGCCTTACCTCTATCTCCAGCCTCTCCATCTCACCCAGAAGTTCCGGGCTCGACTCCTCGACCAGGGCCTTGTGCACCAAATACGTCGCCCTCTCCGTCATCCTCAACTTCGCCACAGTGGCTCGCACTTTGTTCTGAAGTTCCTGTATCTTTCGCCTCTGGTCGTCCGACTGTAGCTGGAGCTGGAAGCGCATCCTCTGAAGCCTCTCCAGGGCCTCCTTCCTCCTCGGTTCTTGATAGAGGAGCAAATTGTTGACGATGTCCAGGATCATGGCGTACTGCAGGGAGTTGGTGCAGACGTCGAGGTCGTAGTGCGCGAGGGTGAAGGTGTCAGCTGGGGCGAACTCCTTGCGCTCCCAGAGGCTAACCTCCTCACTTGGAGGCGGTGGCACTTCGTCGAGTAGGTCGACATCGGCGATATGGCCGTAGCCGACGTAGAAGAACTCGCAGTTGCAACGGGACACGATGCGCTGGAGCTGGTGCTGGGAGCCGCCGCTGCCGCCGCCGCCCACGGTCGCGCTCACGACGCCGCCCACGCTTTGACCGGATCCCACCAGAGCCGGCACGTCCGGGAGATTCTCGATCAGGGTCGAGTCTTTTTCCTAGAATGAGTGTCACTGGTTCGGTACGCGTAATAGGGTGGTCGTTAAAATGGGTTGAATGGAATTTTGATGGTGGCGCCCCCCAGAACTTTCCAAATAATTCAGAAAAAATCCCCAAATTTTTTCAGATTTTTAAAACAACGTTATCCCGTGCCGGTAGAGTCGTCTTTTAACCCATTTAAATAACATGGGATTTTGTCTTGAAGACGGTCTATAATTTTTCACGGATACACAAATCGCTTTAAAAATCGGTTTGACGCGGCAAGTTATTGTCGATAGTTATAACAAACTGCAAAAAAATTGGCAGCCGTCTAAAACAATCATATGTCTGTTGGTTCGAAGCCAAAAAAGCAAAAATCATGGAAATTTCGACTTTTTTCAATGAAACAAAGAATTTTACAAGATTTCATGAATCTATGTGATGTACATCTACATGAAGTATCATTCTAAACGTTCGTGAGTATTTTTTATCGTTATACAAGTAGAATTGGTCACATTGCTACAGTTTCAAAAATGTGCATCACAATTTTAATAACGAAATTTGATAAATAAACAAATTCTGAAAAGCTACTTCTTGAAATGAGTTTCTTACTAGATAAATGACACTTATTGGAATGAATTATCTTGTATTAAACTATACTATCAACAGTAATGGTCATAACGATAATAATAATAATAATAATAATGAAAGTAGTAATAATAGCAATAATAAAAATAATAATAATGACAATAACAGAAATAGGAATAATAATCATTTGAACAATCTAATGCACTAATAGAGAAAGATTATTATCATAACACAACATGCAATACACTTAACTTTAAGACATCAATACCATGTTATCAAATTTATTGCTAAATATTGAATAATAAGAAGATCATGTATTTTAATTCTTCTAGGATCCATCAGTCACTGAAAAATATCAACAATTTTACAAAGAAGCAGAATTTCCATAAAAGTTTGCAGTTTTCGCAAAAATGGCTAGATTTGTTTGACAACTGAGACATTTACCTTATCCATAAATTCTAGAAAGTAATTAAAAATTATTCAAAACTCGTTCTTGAGCGCATCAAACATTGCAAACGAAATCACAGAAACATTGGTCAATCTTGAATAATATTCCTTATTTAGGTTATTATTATTTTTATTGATGTTATTCTTATCCATTTTCAGATTATCCTTATAACAATAGTTTACGATCATTTCGAAAAACAAATAAGGTATCATTAGAATAACCAGCTTTTTCCCTTGACTTGTAAATGTATTCGTTCTCATTTACTAATTGAAAACTATTTATATCATTATTCCTATTCTTATTATTATTATTATTATTATTATTATTATTGTTTTCATTATTATTATTACTACTTTTATTATTATTATCGTTATGACCATTACTATTGATAGTATAGTTTAATACAAGATAATTTATTCTAATAAGTGTCATTTATTTAGTAAGAAACTCATTTTAAGAAGTAGCTTTCCAGAAATTTGTTTCTTTATCGAATTTCGTTATTAAAATTGTGATGCACATTTTTGAAACTGAAGCAATGTGACCAATTCTACTTGTATAACGATAAAAAATACTCACGAACGTATAGAATGATACTTCATGTAGATGTACATCACATAGATTCATGAAATCTTGTAAAATTCTTTGTTTCATTGAAAAAAGCCAAATTTCCATGATTTTTGCTTTTTTGGCTTCGAACCAACAGACATATGATTGTTTTAGACAGTTGCCAATTTTCTTGCAGTTTGTTATAACTATCGACAATAACTTGCCGCGTCAAACCGATTTTTAAAGCGATTTGTGTATCCGTGAAAAATTATAGACCGTCTTCAAGACAAAATCCCATGTTATTTAAATGGGTTAAAAGACGACTCTACCGGCACGGGATAACGTTGTTTTAAAAATCTGAAAAAATTTGGGGATTTTTTCTGAATTATTTGGAAAGTTCTGGGGGGCGCCACCATCAAAATTCCATTCAACCCATTTTAACGACCACCCTAATGTGTAAACATCCTTGAAGAGAAGTAGGAAATCAATCCATGAAACAATTATGGATGATTGTTTCATTTTTGTCAGGAATGAGAGTCACTCGATGAAAAAAGGTCAAAACTTAAGAAAGAATGAACGAATTGGCGACACAAGAATCCACTCTTTTAAATGAGTGTCATTGGTTTCAGGCATGTCGACATATTTGTGAATTGCCATGAGAATCTACTCGATAATATGGTATAAATATATATTGGTTTAAGAAGTATAAACGTTTGGTACGATTTTGAGAGGTCACATACCTGGATATTGTCAACTGTCAGCCACATAATGTTGTCATCAATGTTGTCAATGTTTTCGATGTTGGCATTGACTGTGGCATAGTATTGCATGCACTCCAAGGTACCCATCCACGTAGTTTTCGACACCAGGGTCCGCTCTTTCCAAACAGGTCGGCGAATACTTTGGAGTATTTCTGCTTTAGCAGCGGATAAAATAACGTATCCTCGAGTTTCTATGCCTTTCAACAAAACTTGACTGTTCACCAAGACAACTACAACACAAAAATATTCCGCTTATCAGAAACTGCAACTAGGCAGCTCTACTAAATTGAAGTTCTCAGATCCAAAAAGGACCGAGTCCTAAAGTTATTAACGTTAGTTGCATTACTCAGCCAATTTTTCTGCACAATGTCGTCCTTTTGACACGCATCGCGTCCTCGAAGTTGCTGAACTTGAGTCGCCGCCGACGTATCTTCGCTGAAAACAACAGACTTATTGGGAGCCTCGGCGATAAGCCTCTGGAGCATCCCCGCGGCTTCCCCTTGTTGTGGTTTCGTCGTCGCCGATGGTGTCGGCGTCGGGGTGCTCTGAGAATCTGTTCTGCTTCTGTTTTTGTGCGGTGTCGAGCTGTTTTCCCGGTGAAAACCTTTCAGAGCCGCAGTAGACAAATTCTTCTTCATTTGCTGAGTCTTGATGAATGAGTCGAACAAGGCGAAAGCGACATCTCTGGTATCGGAAATAAATCAGGGAATTTTGCGATGAAGACAGGGTCAAATTGGAAGAAGTTCGAGAATGCCGAAATGCCTAAAAATCTGGCAAAATTGGTAATAGCAATATGAGCTTCATTTACCTGTTGGTTTTGGTCCAGGCGCCCTTGAGATCGTGAACCACTAGTCTGTGAATCGGCGTGTCCCCGCTGATACCCAAGACCACGGCTTCTCTGCCATAGCTTACCCGCGTCATGCTCAAACAATAGCATTTTTCCACAGGTTGCCGCAAGGAGGCGCTCTCAGATTCTTCCTGAAGGGCGCTTTTCAGCCAGATTTCGGCGTCGCTGAGCTCGCAGTTCATAAGGGCAACCGACCATTCAGCTCGTGGTCTTGAAGAAATGATAGCAAACGTTGAAATTTTTCATTTAGAACGTTTGTTCAGTACGTTCATTTAACGTCCAGCATGTTCGGTCATTCTTACCGATGAATGAGGCCATCATTGATAGGGTGTAGCGCGAAATTATGTTCGGAACTACAAGCTACGCGACCGCCAGTGACCTCAAAGCCTCTCTGCATTGCGAAAGACATCCAGTAGCTGACGTGGAAGCGGTGAAACGCGATCGTCAGCCTGACCTTCCGATAATGTCGACTCAGCTGCTTTTTTCTGGGCCTAATGTTTTTGAATATTGCGCCTTTTCTTGTGGGCCTTGTGGCACCAGACAAAATGAACTTGAGATTCTCGAACCACCTGTGAATTTCGAACGTGTGATTTTTGAATTGATAGGCTTTCGTAGTATAGTACCTATTTAATTAAAATAATAGTAATGTAGGAGTCCTTATAATGTAATAAGTTTTTGGTTGTCAGTAGTTAATATTAAAACTGTTATAAACATTTTTTTCAAGGAAGAATATTGATAACTTAATTAATAGTGGATCCCTATTAATTCAGTACTGAACGGGATAAGAAGATAAGAGGTCATTTTGGAGCAGGGATCCGTGTTGCAAATGGCGTAAAAATGTTAATGTGGTGCATGCATTGATATGAATCAGAACCTTAGAATAGGTTTTCGATATTGGCAAAAAATGATATATTTTCATGTTGAGTAAAAAAATTGGTGTATGATTAAATTGTATATTACGTGACAAGGGCTTGAATTTTCTATTTACGAGTGTGAAGTTTGTAGACCGAGGCGAAGCCGAGGTTTATAATCACACGAGTTATTATAAAATTTCTGTCTTATTTACGCACGATATTTTATGTACCGAGTGCTGGGAAACGAATTTAGAGATTTAACGCGACCATAAATGAGTTTTCTGTGCCAGAGGCACATAAAATTTATTATTATTATTCTCGAAATCATCGATAACTTTTTTTACAGTAAATCATTTTTTTTTATGTGTATAGATTTTATGAATATTACATAGTTTTTATAGTTTTACGTTTACGTGATCTTGAAAAATTTTAACATTTTAGATACATATATCTTCAATTTTTTATTTATATAATATTATACATATAACAAATATATAATATATATTATTTATTATATTATATATATAATATTATTTATATAATTTCGAATTTTTCGGAACTATTGACGTATCTTCAATTTCTTTTCGTTTTTTAATTTTTTATAGTCCCAGACACTTAAATATTTTTATTTAAATTTCCGAAAAATCGATGATTCCCGTCAGATAACACAATCTATTATTTTTTTAAAATCAAACAACAGTGCAGAATTTTTGTAGTTTCACGTGTTATGCAACATTTTTCTCTTTCTACAAAATTTATCAACACTTCCTAAAATCGTACAAATTTTTTGAATTGTTCGTTATGGTAAATATTTCTGAATTTTTATTAAAACGTTCGAAATCATCGATAATCAAGGCGAGGTAGAACATTTTGTCATTTGTAAAAATTTTAAGAATTTTACATACATTTCGCAATACTTGAATCCTAAACCTTCAAATTTTCCTCAATCTAAAAGACTTTTTAACATTATCATAAATTGTACAGTTTTTTCGAATTTATTGAAATTATTTACGATCCTTAAAATTTTCAATGTTTTTGAATTTTCAGCAACTTTCAACTTTTCTAGATTTATATCGAAATTTCCAAAATTACTGATAATGTTCGCACAGTAAAACATTCTTCGATTTTTTAAAATTTTTAGAACAGTATTCAGTTTATAAAGTTTTACAGAATATAAAAATTTTTTCAGCTTAAAAAATGTATGAACATTTTATAAAATTCTACAAATTTTCAAATTTTACAAGATTATTCACGAAACTATAAATTTTCAAAGTTATAATTCAAAACTTTTTTGTAAATTCCAGATTTTAATTTCAATTTCCAAAATCAAAGACCATATGCGTACAATGAAAAATTTTTATATTTCTAATAAAAATAATACGAATTATACACATTTACTATAGTTTTACAGCGTTTTCAAAATTCTCCCTAATCTACAAATATTTATCACCATTTTCTGAAATGCAACAAATAATACGAATATCCAATAAAATGAAATACACTATGTTCAAATTGATGAAGAAAAATATTGTCTTTACAAAAATCAAACATACAACAAATTATTAATAATAAGACATAAAACGAAAGTATCGATTTTTCGCGTTGTAATCTACACGTTTTATGATTTTTTAAATTTCGTATTTATACTTTTTTTTTCAAGAAACCTTCATTAAAACACAAAATATTCATAAATTGTATTAAAATGTGCGTTCGAGACATTTGTTTATCAATAAATTTATAATTACAGCAGACCTGCCATCAGTACAAAAGCTAGAAGATAGAGTAAATTTAGCACCATAAAAAAGCATGAACTCGTTTTAAACACTACGTATTATTTCAACTAATTAGATTTAATTAATTAATTCAACTTCACTTTAGTATTAATTAACTGATTAACTAAATTATGATAATTCAACTAATTGTACAGCATGTGACTTTGTGGTAATCAATGCTACAACTGTCAGCCAAGTATCCCTATCACAAGATGACTTCTAATCTGGACAAAGGTCACCAGTTTTGTCCTTTATCCAATAATACATATCAGTGAGCAAGAACAACATATGTACTGATTTCCAATATAATGAATCACAATTTCTCTAATTAGGTAATATATAATTTTTTCAATCAGGAAAAAAACATAAATCACGGTACCTGAGAGTGCTGCCATACAAGAGCCCCGTGGGGGCGTTGGTAAGACTGGGCGAGCCCGTTGGCTTAGTTTCCAGAGACAAGCTGACATTCAAATTCTGGGACCTAATGGCCCTAAAAGAATCATGCTCCTGGTTGCTCGAGTACTCAGGAAGCTTGTCCGGAGCACAGGGTATGACAGTATGATGATCCCGAGGGTCACCCAAACACACCCAGGCCAGTTTGATACTGAGCCTGACGTTTGGCAAATGCAGAAGTCTGCGAACACATTCATCCAGAATTCATACAACCATCAGTTAATGCTACTCTGACGTCCCAAAGCCAATGTGTTACTTCCATCTTTCCAAACTCCACCCCATCATACCTGCAGTCATCGTATTTGCTCGCAGTCCTGACATACACATCAAGATCTCCCTTGACAATAATTTTCCCCGGAGTCCAATCGAGTTCCAGGTCCGACCACGTGAGCTCCATTTCTTCCGTAGTATTATAAGGATCCAACGAAGCATGGAGAAGCACTGTAAGCTGCTTCACACATAAGGTCAATCTGCCGTGAAGCAGCAAACGCATGCGATCCCACAATGGCAGCGGAGGACTGGGGTCCCTAGAAGGGTGGAAAATTTTCTCGAAACTCAAGTTACACTGGGCAATGACGGGTTCCCAGCAAGGACCAAAGGCGTATCTGAATTTGTCGATTTCCAAATTGAGGTCGTGGTAGTATTTCAAGGTCGTCATTCCGCGTTCGACGACAATGTCGTCCCAGGGTGCTCCCACTTCTGCAGAAGTCACGAAAGGGAAATTATTTGCTGAGGTTGTTGATCGATTCATCAATGAAGTGTCAGTGGTTTACGTACCTATGGTCACTGTTCTTCTGGCTCTTGGAGGCGCCAAAGCTTCAGCCCCGGCGAAACGGCCCCAAACAGTGAGATTCTCAACCAAAAGAAGTGGCTGGGGAAAATCACGCAACTGGAACTTCCACTCGGCGCACTTGACGGCCACGCCCCTGACCCAGAGAATGCTGAACTCGAGTCCATCCTCGGGCCAAGGTGTTTCTGGGTCCATATCCCTCAAGGCGGCCGTGGCCCTTTCCGTGCCATTCACCGAGGGATCCGCGACGGCGATGATCTGTAAATCATGCATGATCCAGGCGAACAACCTTGTTCTGGGTGGACTTGCGCGTTGCATTTGTTTACACCTAAGAAATGGACATGAAACAATTTTTTTCTTTAAAAAGTTGGGTTCGCACAAGCAATGGATTCTTCGCGAAAATCTGAGACAAAAGTTTCTCGAGAAATTTTTCCAACATTCAATAAAAATAGCAAGGGCGATGGAAAGCGATTATATTATATTTCTTTGAAAGATCTATTTTTTTTTTTCAAATCTTAAAAACTTGAAAAGTATTATTAATTGCAAAAAATCTTGATGAGTTAAAAATTTGGAAAAATTAACGAACATTGATGATTTCAAAGACTGTCATCAATTCGACAAAATTCGGAAAATATGTATAATTTCACAGAATTTTTATGAATTGCGTGGATTATGTTTTTTAACGTATTTGTTTGGGATATGCATAGTAATGTTTTTTTCTTATTTTTCAATAAAAATCTGAAAAACTCAAAAAGTATTATGAAAATTACGAGATATCTTGATGTGTTGAAACTTATCAAAATTAAAAAGTTTTGAGAAACTACAATATTGGTCCAAGTTTTTAAAATTTGAAAACCAAAAACACATTGCAATTTTAGGAGATTGTCTATAATTCTAAAAAATTTGTTAAATGTCAGGGAATGGTTATATATTTTGTAGATTGTATTCATTATTATATACATTCCAATCATGCAACATGATGTTTTTTTCAAAAGAACAATATGAAATACTCGAAAATTATTGATACAAAAAATTTTAAATACTTTGACACATTTTCGTGAAATTTCTGAAGTTTTTAATGATTTAAATATTGTTTAAAATTCATAAAATTTGCAAAAACTAAAAAACAAATCAGTTTAAAAATAGTTGATGATTCTATAAAATTATAAGAATTACCAAAATTTTATAAAATGTTAAAACTCTGTAGATTGTGTTCATAATATTTCTTCAATATACATGCGTGATATAATTTTTCCATTTTTTAATGAAGATGTGAAAAAGTCGAGTTTTCAAAAATTGCAAATATTTTTGAGAAGTTCGACGAACGTACATAAAAATTTGAAAGTTTTGAATCATTTGAATTACGTTTGAAATTTCGAAAAATCATAAAAATAATGAAAAATTTGAAGTTTATTTACAATTCTAAACGATTCAAAAACTTTGTAAAATTTCTTCAAATAATTACGAATTCCATATATTGTGTTTATAATCGTATTTATTCAATATCAAAATATGCATTGTGTTTCTTTCATTTTTTAATAATAATCTGGAAAAATCGAAAAGTATCATGAAATTACGAAAAATCTTTGTGAGTTCGACAAATTTTTCTATTTAGAAAGCTTGTAATAGTTCGTATCATGTTTAAAATTTCTAATATTTTGAAAAATTAGAAAATTTTTAAGATTGTCAATCATTTAATGAAATTTGAATAATTTGTCAAATTCCACAGATTGTTCATTAATTTTAAAAATTGTGTCCATTATCATATTCTTGAAAATATGTATGTTGTTTTCTCCATTTTTTTTAAATTTCAAAACTTGATAACATTTGAAAAATTACGATAAATCTCATGAGTTAGAAAAGTTTTAATAAATTGTTTTTCGAAATCGTTTACATAAAAACATATTAAACAACATTGGAAATTCTAAAGATTATCATAAATTCTCAAAAACCCGAAATATTTGTTGAATTCAAAAAACATCTATAAATTTTGTAAATTTTCGAAAAAGTTTGAAATACCAAAAAAAAAAAAAAACTCCAAACTGTTTTATATCTTCAAAACTTTTTGAAATCAAAAATTATCCTTCGTAAAGAAATGGTCCTAAATTTTGGAAGTTATACAAATCTAAAATTTTAAAAAATGTAAAAAATTTATATAAATTGTGGAAATTTTATGACAAATGTGTAAATTAACGCATTTTTGCATAGGTAATTCACCAATTCGAAATTTTTAGGTAGGCAGAGCTGAAAATAGCCACAATTTTTAATAGATTGATTCCAGACAGTAAGAAATTTGGTTCTTTTTTGATTTTGAGGAAAATAGGTACAAGATTTTCACAATAAATATTCACAAATAGACAATATTTCTTAAAAAACTTGGAAGTTTGACAAGTTTGATGAACATAAAAAAATTGCTCTCTACGTTACACCACAATTTTTGCTACTTATAATTTTTACTCGCCTTTGAACGTATATTTCCGCATTTTTTTTATTCAAACTAAGATAAACTTCGTCGACTTTGTCCTGGGGCAAAAGGGGTCGAGTTTTGCAGATTTCTTTAACCTTGTCCGCCAACATACTTAGACGTTTCAAACTTTCTTTGTACTCGTCTTCCAAAAGTTCGTAATTATCCCTCAAACGAACTTCAAAGGGATCGTCACTTACTTCAAATAACCATTCTTTTATCTGTGGAAACATTCAACTTATAGAAAACCTGCATCAATAGCACGGTACAAAAAACTGTAAAATCATCATGTCTTCTTACTTTTATGACTAGATCGCTGGGCAAAGATGGCTCATTTTGCGTTTTGCTACGATGGATTTCCCGCAGCCATCTTCGAATACTGAATAGTTCATTTTGAATAGCTTCTGTAAATTTGTGCTCGTATGGAAAACAAGCTTTGGCCATGTCAATGTTCACAGCCCACGTTTTGTTCCATTCCAATTTGAAGCCTTCGATATTCTGTCTCTCCATTCTCACTTCTTTGCTGTCTGCCAAAAGAACCATCTCGAAACCTTCTAAAACGATTATCTCAGCTCCGTCTAAATTCGCCTTCAGATAATTTAGTTTCAGTTCTTCTTGAGACCACACCATATGACCTGATGACAACTCTAAAAAGTGTCGTGGGGAAATATCTATGCCAAGAATAATCTTCCCTGTGGCTACTATGTTCAGAGATCGGCTTGGTTTTGTCGCTTCTGGAAGGAATAACAAAAGAACGAGCATTAAACTTGAAATTTATTTTAATGAGATTACAATGTAAAATAAAAAATTATCTTCCACTAATTTGTTTATACTTTCCGTACCAGAAGAAGTTTCGAAGACGAGATTTCTGAAATCTGACGACTCCGTCCATAATTTAAGAAGTCTCAAATGCAAATTTGGACTCCAGCCCAAATGCGCTTTATCGAGATTGACGTTTATAGTATTTGTCGTCAAAGATATTTTGCATTTTCGTATGTCGAGGAATGGATCAACAGAGGCTTGGGCATATTTGCAAATCACAGGATCATTTCTGTGTAAGGTTATGGCACTAACACCCTCAGCGACACCAACAAATCGTTTTATACTGTATTCTAAGTTTGCCAAGTCTAAACGGACCATAACTGAAACTGTATAAAAGTAAGCATAAAGTACAAATGTATTCATCAACTTGACATCAATTTTGTTTCCCTCAAACTTACGTCCATTTTCCGAAATGAAAAACAAGTTGCAATTGGAAATTTTTAAATTCAGTTGCGTTTTTTCTTTGTACTCTTTGGCTCCTTGATTGGTCAATGGTTTTTTATGCTCGTTCCAGTAACTGAAAAAAGTTGGCTAATGGTAGGAATTTTTCTCACCAGATTTTGAAGAAGTAATTTTTCTTACGTAAATCCTTGTTTCAAAAATCTGGCGAGTTCCATGCTCCATTCGGTTCGCAAATCATCGACGACTATTCCAATCGCGTTGTTCCTTGTTGTCGCCAAGAAAACTCCAACAGAAAATGGATTTCCCCAATGATGAGCATTTTCCGGAATGCAAGTATCTTCGCCATCCAAAGAACATCTGAAGGATTCGATGACGAGTTCCGTGTTGCAGGCGTCTAGTTTTCATGAGAATTGCAAGGTAGCAACATAATCGATCGAAAAGTTCTCAGAATATGCGTTTACTTGATGAGATAGATACCTGAAGCTTTATCAGTCGAAAATTTCACATGCGCGACGCCACAAAAAGCTTCTTGCACATCGGGCAATTTCACGATCAAAGAACCATCAGTGAGTTCTGTGACAGTTTGCAGCTGCTCCCAAGGGAACTGTCTCCGACTTGACATGTCAACATCTGGAGTTGGTATATCCTTTGCTCCAATTGACAATGACTCCAAGTCATCATGGTCATAAACGATTGCAAGACTATTCATTAAAGTTGTTACTCGTAAAATACGTTCTTCTAACTGTAACAAAATCAAAACTGAATCTTGCTTTCAATGAAAAGCATTTGACACTACTCAAAAACATTCTTTTGTGTTTCACCTTCGACTCGATAGACAATGATCGTAGGGAAACGACCGGACGTTTTCCACGGATTGAAAAACCATCGATGTTGAGTGCAAGGTGGAGTTGAACAGGGATAGGCTCAAATTTCGCGTTGATTTGTAAGCCTCGCATCATGCATTCCAGGCCTGCTCTGGAACTGTCTTCACGACCGATCACAATAGAAGAACTGCCTAGATTTAGCAATAGATTCTGAAAGCAAAGGTACTTTCAGTCCCATTGAATTTCCAGCAACTCTCACTTCAGTGGTAGGCATAGAAAAAATCCTAATCCTAATCTTCCTTAGAAGTCGTAAATTGGAGATTTAGAAGAAACAGATTATTCAAAATATTTTGGGGTCAAGGGCGTGAAAATACTACAATGGTGATTGTGAAAACATGGATGCAAACTAGGTACCTTTGGTATGATTGGTGCAACCTTGGCCAGCAGATCTTCAGTGAATTTTTGGGGTGATTTTGGTGCTGTGGTGGTCAGTGATTTTCTGTCCCTCAAGAATTGGAAGAGACCAGCTCCCCCAGAACCCTCGGTTTGTGTTATACCGATAAATAGTTTCTAGGAAATTAAACAGAGACTTTAACTCAAATCTTTGAAGCCTGTTACATTCTGTGACCTGACTTTTAGACCTAAAACTTTGTGTGCTTTAAACCTTTAATCCTGAATCTGAAAAATCCTGAATGTTGAATTGATTTGAATTCAGATAAATCTCAAATCCGACAATCGAAATATTTATTCCCTTCAATTTCTGGATACTAAATGCTAATGATATCGGATACCTTGGTCATATCTCTCTTAGATGATGGATTTTGAATTTCTGATTTTGACTTTTCAACTCTTCACTAGTAACCCTGAACCCTATAAAAATGTTATAAAAACCTTATAAGAATTTCGATTTTTTATAAGGCAACCAACCTTATGAAAACCTTTCAAGGATTTAAAATCCTTAGAAAGTTACCTTATAAAATCCTTATAAGGAATGAATTTTGTATAAGACTTAAATTCCCCTATAAAGATTTTATTATTCCTTATAAGGATTTTACATTTTTTTTAAGATATTGCTCTTTCCTTGTAAAGAATTCAATTGATTTTCAATTAATTTACTTCAATTTAATTTTGATATTGCAATATAATTATCAAGTAGCAAGTCTTAATAAGGTTCCAAGTTTCTCTATAAGGATTCTACATTTCCTTATAAGGATTTTTCATGTGTAATCCTTGTAAGGATTTTATAAGGTAACCTAAAAAAGTCACATTGAAAGGTTTTTTTTACAAGTTTCAGGATTATTAGGGTTAAAAATTACTGAAACACGTGTCTTCAAATTGAAATTCTGGATACTGAGTATATTTATGTATCTCAATTCCTGTATGCTAAACCCTGAGCAATTTATGCAGTGAATTTTTAATCATTGATTTTAAATCTTGTATCTAAATCTTGTACCTTCTAGTGCAGATGATGAATTCTAAACTTGACTTCTGAATCCTAATAAACCTCAAATTTTATATTCAAGGCACTAAGAAATTCGACAAAAACTAGATAAATTCTATATTTCATTCAATCCTCCAAAAAATTTAGAATTTTTACAACGATTGGATCATAAAGAATGCCCAAAAGCTAAAGAATTACTTGACATTATGCAAGAGGGAACAACAGAAGCTTACTTATATTCGTTTTCGAGGGACAGAAATGTGATCGCGTGCTAAACATAAAAACAAAGTTTATTTGATTCTAGAGCTTTTAGTTCGAATCGAATAAAGTACGGTAAAGCAAATGTAGCAGACCTAATCTTTACTAAAATCAACGTTTTTCACTTGCACAATAATGTACTATTAAGCACATCAAGCAAACGTGATTTGAAACTGCTAACTTAAAAAAAAACTTATTATTCACAGTTTGATTTAATTATTGCAAAATTATTCCTTATACATGCTGTTTTTTCTAACCTTTCTACTGATTTTACAATATCTTGGTGTTTCTAAATTAAAGTTTCATAAAAAAATTGCCTCAAGAAAAAAAGCATTTGCAATCAGACATGAAAAAATGATTATATTTAAATGATAAACAAATATTAAAAATTCTACATTTTGATTGAAAATTTTTCATGTCATCGAAATCGAAAAACTCTAACAAAAGATGTACAAAAATAGGCATATTTACTATACGTTATAAAAATATTAAATAAATAATTCAGAACTCTAGAAATTTAGTCTCCCTATTTATAAAGTACAAAATTTTTACAATATAAAAGTTGTTAAACCACGTAATCAAAATTCCAAATCTCAAAATTGTCTACTTTCAGCATATGAACATTTTAAACATTGGATTGAATATACGAAGATTCAAAGCTTCTAAGCATTAAAATCTTCAAATTCTCAAAATCAAAGATCAAGAAAATAAAATGAGGTAAAGTGCCCGATTTGCCCCACCCTCTGTGCGACCTTCAATTTCGTTGTAATAGTCGTTTATCTTACCTCTACAGAAATTTCACCCTGAGCTCGCAGGGTGGCCTCTATCGCGCCAGCGAATGAAATTTGGGCGAGACAAGCGTCGGAAGCATGTCTCAGTAATTTCATGGAGCCACCTGTAACGGTTGCTGAAGCGAGCAATGTTCTTGCACCATGGACGATACTCCCATCCAAAACTAGATTTTCCGCGCTTCCATTCGCCAACCAACCATTTCCCAATGCCAAAACACTTAGATTTTCTATATTTACAGCCATAAACTGTAAGATTTTTGAATTAGAGACATTATTTTTTATTAATTCGGATTGTGATAATACCATTTTAAGAAACTTGGGAAAACAGATTCATTTTGAATTTCATCAATGTCAATTTTTCAAACCTGTTTTCTAATAGAAAAAAATTTCCCAAGCTCGTATACTCTACCGAATGAGCTACTCAACATGTTGATTTTCTTATCTTATGACTTTACTTTCTAATCGGTAATCAAGGGATCCACATTACCACAAAATTATTGTTTCAATTTTTCATACTGTCACTGGGTCAAAACATATTGTTTTTTTTTCTATTTTGTCTAATTTGGAACTGTTTTTAAGTAAAATAAATAAATATATTGTGTACTGAGATGCAAAATTTTGTAATTACGAAAGCGAATACTGCACCTGAACAAAAGTAATGATAATCGAGGGAATTTTTTTGTTTCTAAAGTCCAGGGGTTTTTCCACTGTTTGATAGTGATCCTTCTGAGCCACAGGAACATCCTTATTTATTCTTACTCCTTTCATCACAACGGCCAATAATTTAGCTACGTCGCTGCTGAATAAACTGCTTCGCATTCTGATTTCCTCGATATGCTTCAAGAATTAAAATTTTATACATTAATAAAATTCTGCATGATTATGAAAGTAGATTTCTGAGATGATTTGGATAAATTTTATCTGATTAAACAGAATTTTCTTTAATCTTCATTTCAAAGATTAAACAACTTTGAAATGTAATTGTAGTGCTAAAGAAAATTTGAAATGAGAATAAGAAAAGAAAATACTTGTGGACTTACAATAATGAAGCCATTTTTTGAGATATTGACATCGCACAAAATTAAATATGGCAACGATATGCGATCGACCCGAAGATGAATTTTGTAGCGCCTTTGCATCAGCCATGCTGCCAATCTTGGGATAACCCTGAAAATAAACATGAGATTTTCCAAAACAACTTTATAATTATTTATTCGTGAGTAAAAATTGAACGATAACTGCAATTTATTTATTAATATTTAATAATGTTACCTATTTTGTAAATTTGACATTTTGAGTTTGTATTTTGCAGCGTATGATTATATTTTTCTACATAAAGGTAACTAAAATTCCGCAAGTTGGGAATCTCAAATTTTTAGATTTGAAAAATGCAAAATCTTAGGAATTTTTATTTTGTCAACTTGTGTTCAGACTTCCTGATTTAAATAGAAATTAACATGAATTTTCAAACTGAAATTTCTGGTTTTTTCAGTTATCGAATATTAAGATACAAAAATTTTAAACTAAATTCATTTAAATTTTCTGAAAGAAAAAAGTTGTCTAATAAATCTTGAAATAAAATCCTATAAACTCTAAAACCCATATGTGACAGTTTACAAGCTTTCAAATAAACTAATATCTCATTAAGAAAATCAAGCAAAAAATGTTTTGAGACAAAAATGATAAATTCACAAAGCAATATTGCAAGGCTAAAAAATTTGAATGAAAAAAAAAACTGAAATCATGTATCTTATTATTTATTATAGTAAAATGACGAATTTGAACATACAATTCGATTTAAATACAATTTTCACGAAATTTCGCAATTTCCTGAAGTCATCTGTATTTTCAAAGTCCATTAAAAAACTGAAAAACAGTAGATCACAAATAAATTCACAAAGTTACGCATATAACATATTAATGCTAAAATTTATAAATTGAATTAGTAGGTTCAGAAATACAAAATTCCCTTCAAAAGATCTTGAAACAAAATCCTATAAATTTTCAAATTCCTGAGTAACAGTTCACAAAGTTTTAGATTAACTAATATCGTACTTCAAAAATTGAAAAATGAAATATATTAGGATACAGAATTATTAATTCACAAATCACTGTTGCAAAGCTATAGAATTCGAATAAAAAATGACTAAATTATTAAATTTCAATACTCTTTATGATATGTGAAAAATTTTAACATTCAATGTAATTAAAACGAAATATTAACAAAATTCCCAAAAATAATTCGTATTTTAAAAATCCATTGAAAAACTAAAATACAGTTTTATGGTGAAATTGAAAATCACTAAGTTACATATGTAACATTTCAACGCTAGAAATAAAAAACTTTGCGAATTGGTAAATTGCATTGGTAGGTTTGAAAGTATGAATTTATTTTTGAAAAATCTTGAAATAAAATCCTATAAACTCAAATTAACTTCAAATTAACTAATATCTCATTAAAAAAATCAAGCAAAAAAATTTATTGAGACAGAAATTAATTCACACAGCAATATTGCAAGGGTAGAAAATTTGAATTAAAAATAACTGAAACAATAAATTTTATTACTTTTTATAATAACTAATGAATTTCAACATGAATTTCAAATTTAACAAAATTTTGATGAAATTTTGCAACTCCTTCAAACAATATATGTATTATGGAAATCCATTTAAAAACCTAAAAACAGTAAATGAAAATTAAAAATTCTCAAAATAAAATCCTAAAAATTTTGAAATTCATATATAACAGTTAACAAACTTTCAAATTGAATAATGTATCACCTTAAAAATCAAAAAATAAAATATATTAGGGTATATAAATTATTAATTTACAAACCAACGTTGCAAAACTATGGAATTGAAAAAAAAATGACTGAATAAATAAATTTGAATAATATGTGAAAAATTTTAACATAAAATATAAATCAAACAAAATATTCACAAAATTTCGCTATTCCCTAAAATGATTCATACTTTAAAAATCCATTAACTAATTGACTAATTAACATTAAAAAACAGTAAATGAAAATTTCAAATCACCAAGTTACGCAGCAGTACAGCAAAAGCATCACAAGAAAAATCGCGAGAAAACCGGTCATTTTCCCAAATTTTTCCTCCTTGAAAATGAGAAAAATTCAATTTTCCTGTCACTCCCACGATTTCCAAAAGCTGCACCAATAATGATTTTCCGCAAACAATTCATACCATCGAAGGTCTTGTTTTCTGCGAAAAAAAATGCACGAATTTTCGGAATTATTAAAAAAGGAGTCAATTAAAAAACATGACTTGTTTGCATGATTTGTGAATCCAGAAGGATGATTATTTAATTTTTTTTCGTCAACGTAAAATTTCTAAACTCACAAGCTCTAAAATTCATAAAACACATCAAAATACTGTTATTTAAGAATCGTTTTCTTTTTGTACTTCATTGTTATTCATTTTTAGTGACGTCATGACGTGACAGTCGAGAATAGAACCAACCAGATGTGATCAAATCATATGGTTCTGTATGTTTCGTCTTTCGTCCTGTTTTACCGACAATACCACCATCAAGGTCTATGGGGTCAATGTAGGTCATTGAGGAACAGGAGTAAAGGAGAAAAACTTATCAAAACTAACAAGGCAAACAGAGACAGAAAGAATGCAAATATATATTGCGAATTTACGGCTGTTCGTCTTGACACGTGTGGTATTCGGCAATCTTCGGCACGATTCGTACATGTTCGGAGTGCGATCCATACAGGGTCGTAAGAACACAACGCTGGTGCCCTGGGGTTTTCTGATATTTAATAAAATGAACGTTACAAGTAATCAAAATAAGAAAAAAATGATTCCAGAAAAGATAAATGAGTAAAGAAACGTTTTAAGAGTTCAAATTTCTCCGGAAATTTGGATAAAAAAAGTTATTATCACAAGTGAGCATATAAAAATGTTAACATAATTAATATCTGTGGCTTCCCGCCATAACAGAGAAAGTCACTTCTGCCATAAGGTTCATTTTAAATGATATTCTGATAAAATTTTAAACGTAATGGCAGAAGTGACTTTCTCTGTTATGGCGGGAAGCCACAGATATAATAAAAATAGAAATTATAGATAAAATGAAAAAAAATTTAATAAGAGAAAATTATCAAATTTAAATGTATTTGCTCAAATCTAGAGAACATGAATGGTTTCATGTAAGTTTTTTAAGTTAAACAATGTTCAGGATTTTTAATTTTACTATTGTTACAATTAATTGAATAATAACAATAATCCTGGCTGTAGAAGAATTTTATTTAAACAAAATTCTAATCATAAATGTCTGGGTAGGGTAATGTAGAAAATAAAAATTTTTTAAATCATCACAACCCACTGAAATACAGTAAAAATTTGGAATCTAAGAAAATGGTAAAAAACTTAAAAAAATATTAGAATCATGGAGCATCGAATTATAGAAATCTACATAGAAATCTATAAAAATACCAGAAAATCTTTCGAATCATACAAACTCTGAAAAAATCCTGAAAGTAATGGAATTCTGTGAAAAAACTGTTTTTTGAAAAATCTAAACTAATACCTGCAATCTATACAACACTTTGAATTCTAGAGCATCAAATTCTAAAAAATCTATCAAGTAAAAATTATCTATAAAAATACTGTAAAACGCAAAAAACTCTTGTGTAATATTTTATTTTTACTGTATTATTTATTATATGAATATTTTTACTTTTATCACATACTAAACAAGAATGTATAAAAAAAAAACCAAAAAAAAAAAACAAGAAAACAATAAAATATGAAAAATCTAAATAGTTGTAACTTTCCGGAGTTCCATCAAATTACTGAAAAATTGATAAAAATTAAATCAAATTTTTGCATAAAATTTTAGATTTATTTGTTTTGTCATACGAAACACTAATGCTGATTTCGCGACATCATATATTAGTTAAAAACAGTTACTTTTTTGCATTTTTAGCTGTATTGAAACGAAAAACTATTTTTTTTCTATTTTTCGTAATCATTCACGTCTTTGATAACGAACGGTTATTTCGCTTATGATAAAACAAATACTCCCTACATTACCGACTGTCTTACCGACAAAAATAATTCAACAGCAAATTTTCGACTGAGAATTTCCAAGAGAAAATTCAAAGTTCACCATTTTACCCCACCGTAAGGCAAAATGGTAAAAAAAATTGTACTTTGGGAAAAAAGCCAAGGCATGCTTTTTACGTTGATAAATCACAAACTATTGTATTATAAATTTTAGAGGACCGATTTCCCTACAAAATAAATGTGTCCATGTAAATCTGTGTGGGGATCAAATATCCCAAAAAAATAGTAAGTGAAAATTTACCATTTTTCCCTACTCTCCCCTATCAATTTTGTAAGATACAAAATGCAAAAAAAAATATGGACAAATTCTTGAAGTGTTATACTCACAATATTATTCCTGCAATATATTCACTCTCAAAAAAAAACCTACATCAAACACATATTTCACCTGAACTTTCCTCGACAAAATCGTCCTCCCTCTGAAAAAAAGAAGGACCTCCATTTCTAGTTTTCCGATTAAAACAATCTCTGACAACAAAATAGTAGATTTATTCAAAAGAAGAACAGCCCTGGACTCATTGTACAAATCTACAGTAATAAAAATATCGTATAAAAATGTAAGATTTGTAACCGAGTATTAATTTCACTATGTACACTGTTGCATACTTACAAAAATGTACATTGATTAGTTAGCAAATGTTCACAGTCGCCATTTTCGGTAGTCTTTTCATAAATTACTCTGTCAATTATATATATAATATGGATCTTTTAATTCATTACTATTTCGAATGACTATTTTTATTACTTCACAGGCCATGGAGGATATTTGTGCGAAATTTCTGTCGCGTTGTACTTTTAAAGTCCAGCCCAAATGTGGAAACAGCAAGCATTCACGAACCCTTCGATCAAAGAATAAACGTCTTCTTCGTTGGTTGGAACATCCAAAGTTTCCGGATTTTTGCAGTACACAGCAAAAAGTTCCTAAAAAAATTATTTTCTGATTTTCCACGTGAGAAAATGTCTTGACTTCCACAATTTTGAGACTAGTAAAGTGTTGAAATTTCATCATTCATGCTTAATGATGAATGACATAATTTATAATTTTTTTTATTTGTCAATAAAAACAATGTAATGTAACCGAATCAGGAACATGATTGATTCTATAAAAAATATTTTCGTACATTTGGCATTGAGTGTTAGATAAACTGGAGAGTGATTTTTCCGAATTTTTACACATTTAGTGAAATTTCCAAAAAAGATTCTAATTTTTGTGAAGTGTAATTCAGGATTCTAAATGACCAATAATAAAATTTGGTGAAACTTACACCTCTGGATTGATGCAGATCAATGGTCAACATCATGAAAGCTGGAACATAGCTGCGATGAAGAATAAGATGATAAGTGACATTTCCATCAGATGCGTTGAATTGTTTATAATGATCTTGGTATTTGCATTGTAGTTTCTGGCAAAGGCTTTGATACCACTCGATCGAATGATTTGAGAGAATGTTGAGTTTTGGGTCAATGCTAGAAAGAGGCTCGATTGTGGCGAGCGAGAGTAGCTCCTTGAACTCAGAATACTCCAAGCAGACTTTGTTCTTTAGTAACTTAGTCCACAGTAAATGAGTCCTGAAAAAAAGGAATCAAACGTTTCCAATATTATCTGATTTTAAAGAAGTACCGAATAGTACAAAGAATATAAAGAATATATGAATACACGAAAAGTATGAAGATAGAATTTACTCGATAATCTATTTATTTACATAAAATCTATAAAATTTTCTACAGTATCTCATTATAAGTAAAAGAAATTGAAATAAACAGAATTATTTGAAACACTGGAAATCAAAAAAAAGATTGTATTCTGGAAAATCTTTTTAAACACTAAGAATCTATGCAACTTCAAAATTCTTAAAATTTACATAGCGATTCATAAAGATATTAGAAATCTAAAAGAATAATAGAAAATACTACGAAACTTCATTAATGTTGAAAAATAAGAAAAAGATTCAAAACAACATAAATCTCAAGAATTCTGAAATTCTATATATATATCTATTAATAACTCAAAACATAGGAATAATCAAAATCCATAAACTTTTTGATGCTAAAGTATTTTATTCTGAGAGTTTACATAGAAATCTATCAAAATTCTACAAAATTCAACGAAATTTATAGTCATTGAAAAAATATAAAATTAAGTAATAAATGAACCAATAAGAAACATCAAATTCAAAAAATTAACATAGCGATTAATGAAAATATAAAAAATCTAGAAGAAACTAGAAAATGCTACGAAATTTCATGAATAGAAAAAAATATAAAAGTACTAAAAGTAATAGGAATCACTTGATGGTATATATATACAGCACTACAATACTAATACTGTAGATTTTTTTCTCAAAAACTTATTTAAACAGTAAAAATCTATGAACCTTTCAATCTTAAAACATCTAATATTGTATATCTAATATATATATATATATATATATATACATATATATAATGGTACTAATTTTTGAAAAATTTATTAAAATAGTAGAAATATCTAAAATTTTAGATTCTGCAGTTTTTACGCCCCTTAAGAGGACACGAGATTTATGCACAGCCGCAAATAGAGAACCTAGAAAATTCAACTAAATTCAAAAAATACTAAAAACATGAAAAAAACTAAAAATACTAGCAATCAATAAAATACTAAAAATCCATCTATAAATTATCCCCACCAATAACTATAAAATTACTAAATATTTATAAAAATTCGATTTCTGAACAATTCCAGATCTCTGTGTAGAAAATTTCTACATACATTAATATGTTATACATGAATCATAAAATAAATATGTAGCAAATCATTCAAACTGTGAAAACACTGAAAAAATACGATAAATTCTAAAAGTACTAAAAATTTATGAAATACCAGTTATCTTTGGGAATACTATTTCCTGAAAAATTCCTTAAAACACTAAAAATCTGATCATTTTCGTTTTATAGATCATCAAATCCTCAAAACATGTTGGGCAATCTACAAAAATGCTATAAATATATAAAAAAAACTAGAATATTCTTAGACTCAGTCGTTTATTAATATAAGTATTAAAAAAAAAAATCCGAAAAATATTAGCAATCCATAAAATACCTCGAATATATGTAAACATAATTTTTTCAAAAATCTATGTAAATACTGAAAATCTATGAAACCTTGAATCCTTGGGCTACGAATTTTGAAAATAAATATAGGAAATTCTGACAAACACGAGATAATCCTTTAAATGATTTACATACTGAAAAAATAAGTACTGAGAATCGTTACACATGAGATATTATGATTTCATATTAAAAGTTAAATATTTCAGAAAGTAAAAGCTTGACCTTGAAAATCGACTTCTAAAATGTAACAATAAGAGTATAAATATTTATTGATTCGCTCATGATTACATCATTATTAATTTGTCTCCCCTATATCATCTTAAAAAGATCTGGCATTTGTAAACTACAAAATTTTATGGGTTAAAGTCGCAGCGCCACCTCGAGGGACGCCTTAGAACTATACAAAGTTTTAAGTATTGCTAGAGGTTTCAAGAACACTAAAATTTTATAAAGCACCTACTATTCTCGTGAAATTTTTGATATATTTCAATTATTTTTGCAAATCTGGAGAACTCTAAACAATAGTCCCAAAATCTGTTATATACTTTCATCAGCTGGGTAGTAGGGCGGGAGGTTAAAGATTTATAATATCGAGTTGTTACCTGCAATTCACAGCTCCTTCGTAGATCATTTTTTTTATCCTCTCGCAAGCAGCTTGCGCTTGTGATATCATGAGTTGCTGCATGAGCTGTTCATGTGATGAATAGTAACCTAAATAATTTATCGACTCCTGGCGAATTTGGGCCAGGTTCGAGGAAGACGATGACACGTGCAGAATGTTTTGGGCCAGTGGTGAATCCGGGACCGGAGGAGGGGTCGGGACCATTTCCATATTTTTGCTGTCAAAAGTAAACATGAAAGAATTTAGGATAAATATAAAAGAGGTCTAAATTATTTTATTTCATCAAAATGACAACTTTAATACTATTTTTTGCTTACATTGTATGAAACAAATTTTCAATCAAGTCATCTAAGTTTCCAGCGTAAGGATTTTCTAGATCTCGAATTTTCAGCTTTCTCAACAAATTCATATATTCCATGAACACCAATCGATCTCTCCCTCTTTTTTCTACAAGAATAAAAAAATTTTACCTCATGTCATGTCGATCTTCACCTTCCTCACAGCTCTCTTCCCCCTCCCCTTGCTCTTCACCGGTCCTCCCAGACGACTCCGAAGAAGATGACGCAAACTGCACCTTGCTTTCCGAAATGGATTCGGATTTCGAGATTTTCCGCAGGGATAAAGTGGAAACGTGGCTGGATTCCGAAAGGCTCTCGACTTGGGAATGGGTGGTTTTGGCGACCGAGTAAACCGTGCGAAATTTCCCGAGCTTGCTCTCAGCCTCGCGTTTTGGGTCGAAGGGCATATGTTGTTTGGAAGAGAGAATCAAGTAGTACTTGAGTGTGATTTCGTGACTTTGGTCTGCAGGTTCATCGACGCAGGAGACGATGAGGGCCACGACGAAGTCATCAGTGTACTTGTGATTGTCGGCGTCGTGGTACTCGACCAAAGGCGTGCTTTGCAGCCTGATAAGGGCGTAATCGCATTCGTCGCTGTTTTCCGAATTCAGCATGCTGATGACCTGCATGCCGTACTTGCGTTTCTTGGCCTCCGAGAGGATGAAGGCGTACAAGATTTTCGCAGGTACGGAGAGTTCGCTTATTTTGATCATACCTGGAAAATGATAGTTCATGCTTCTTCTGGGCCGTAAGAGTGTACTTTCCATCCGTCACAAAATGGAATGTAAGATGAGCTCAAAGTTTTTGATTTTTAAATGTCAGAACCTTCTGTCTGAACGAAATTCATATAACTTAGCTATGTACTGTAAAAATACTCACTGCTATAAGCCAAGTTCCTAGCATAGTTCGGCGCCTTGGTGTAGTACTCATTAAAATCATTGAGGAAATTAGTAAGATGATATCTATGCTGTAACGACACTGTACCAGAACCAGCGATATAAGCTTGCATACATCGCAGATGGAAATCATAAGTAAAAGAATGCAAATGCATTTTCACTTTTATCTGGTCGCACGCGTCTAAAAAACTCAGCATGAACTGCAAAAAAATTTCCCATTGAACAGGAGCTATTATTAAATAGCAAATTTATTTATGATTAAATTAATATGTGTCCTCAACTCTGACGCTGGCGGAGTTATTTTTGTTTTGAATTACAAATTTTAAGGTAAGAGTTAATTTCAAATTTACCTGACAATTCGACTTGTTCGATTTAATCTGACGAAGACGACTACTTTCAATGGCTCGTAACTTCACAGTGAAAAATGGCTCAGACAGGCTGATTGTGAACAAAAGTATTCCTCCAAGCATCGATTTTTGCAAGTAGTATTTGTTTTTGTCAGTCTTTTCTCCTCTGAAAAAATTTTTTTTTGCACATTACGATGCTTTTCAGGTTGATTTAACTGATGTATTCGAGCCACTACACAAACTTAAAATTTACAAAAATTTGTTGCTAATTGAAGATTTAGTTACCCTGGTGAAAAAGTTCCGACTTAAAATAGTCGTAACATTGTCGAACGTAACGACTGTATTTTAAAACTCCGGTTTTAGGTCAATCCCATCATATTGTTTGCGATAAATTGTCGGAAAAGAAGCAAAATTACCTCCTTTAATTAATTTTGATGCTAAATATTTGTACATCGCTCTAAAAATTATGATTGATCAAGTATCAAAAGTTACAACATTGTCATAACCTTAAAAAGACATTGTTTCGATTGTTTCGTCCGTTCAAGCACGCGAAATTTGAAAATGATATTAGTTCAATTTTTTTCAATCTTAAATGAAATAAGTGTTTTGCCCTTCAATTATTATCAAAATATATATTATACTTGTACATGCTAATTATGATATATCAATTATAAAATATTAACAATAATATAATTAATATATAAATCTTATTTATTAATAACCTTTTTATTACTATGTATTTATTCATTATTAGTTTATTATTTTTTATTATGAATATTATATATATCATATATATGTATCAATTATAATATATTAACTAGTATATATCAGAATATCAAAATATTCATCTATATGCATAATTAATTTTAATTATTGTTATCGTATATATTTAGATTATTGTTTCAATCATCTAATAGATTGACACAGCTGGTCACAGCTTGTCAGATCGACAACTTCGTCGATAAAGTCGCATTGTTCTGCATTGTTTTGTGTCGTTCTGTTTAACCCAACTCGAATACCACTGCTAAATTGTCATTTATTTTTAATAAACACAATACAAAATATGTAATTTTTTCTGGAATCAATAAATTAATCGCTTAAACTAATTTTAGCAACCACATGACCACAAAACGTCACATCAGGGGCAAGAAAAAAAATAATAAAAGTTTTGATCGTAACTTCGTCAAACGTAACGACCGTCTTACGACGATTAATCGTCGTACTATAGTAGGACAATGGTCGGATTTTTTCCACCAGGGTATAGTTCCCACCATGTTATAAGGTGAAAAAAAATTACAGTATTCCATCCACTTGAATTGGGTTGAATCCAAGGGTTTGCAGATATTGTTTATATTCGGACATGATCGTGGTGCACAATTCTCGATGCCATTGCGCCACGATTTTCGTGTTCGATGATTCAGGTTTGTTGGCGTGGTGGGGAGAATTGCTCGAGGTGGCGCTGTTTAACGACGGTGGCATCAAAGTGTGGTCCCTCGTCGCTGCTGATTGCAGTCGCCACGATTGCAAAAACAATAAAGGCGTGTAGCAATAATGAATCAGGCGTGAATTCTGGTGAAACACGTTCAGGGTGGTCCAAGATACCGAACAGCTGTTTCGACTCTGATACATATTAGTCAATCTAGTGATGTCATCTGAAAAAAATGCAAGAAAACAAAACTACAAATCATCATCTGCAACAAAATAATTCACTAAGTATTATGATGTTTCCAATGTTTCCAACCAAATTCAAACTTCGACCATTAAAAAAAAGAACTAGTTATTCTTTGTTGCAAATTTCAGAAAGGATTCGAACCTTTGATTTTCCTCTCTGTACGTTTCACGTCCTGATATTCATGAACACCTCGAACAACCAGATCCATAGTCTGCGGCAAACGACTGAAGTTAGGTTTCCCATCACGCATAACCTGGTCCGCGGCTTGGTTCCAGGTCAAGTTGAGGCCCAATTTTTTTTCCATGGACTTGCGAGGTCCTTCTTTTTCCGTCATCGAAAATTTCGCCAAACCTTCAGCGTCGAGTATTGGACAATGATGTTGATGATGAAAAAGCCCCATTTTTTGCAAGGTTATGTTGATGTGCAAATCCGACCTTGTAGTCAGCCAGAGGCCTAAATTCGTGATGTGTTTTGTCAGGATTTCGAGTGTGTCTTTGGGCCAGTTGTAGGAGTAAAAAGTTACCTGAAAAATATTATACAATACAGATTTCATTGTGTTGAATATGAAAATAAAAAGGTATAATTATTGAAGAAATTACGCTTTCTGTTCGGACTCTGATCAGCAAAAACTTTTTTCTATGAACGATTGAGTTTTCAGGAATTTTCTCAGAGTCATTTTTCCGTGGTGGTGTTTTCTGATCTGGAAAAAAGGAGAAGATTCGTAGATTCGCAATTCACAATTCTAATTTTCTAAAAAATTGACATCATATTCATCCACATTGAAAAACATGTATATAAATCACCTTTGGAGAGGCATTCGCAATTATCATTTATTTGCGCAACCATGATGCAATTCACACACGTTCGCTGCTCTTCTATTGCATCAAAGTAAGGCACGAAAAATTCTTTCTCATTTTCATCATCTACATTTGTAGTCCAACCTTCGTCTTTGCGAATGTACTTTTTCAAAAAAGGTTGACGTTTTCGTTGAACGTAAATTCTCAAATCAACATGAGGACGTTGACTGCTCATCACATTTTGCAGCTCCCGAATCGTTGTTGGTAAAGAATGCCGTTTCTTTATGTTCACAACATGTTTTTTAACAGAAGGCACGCAAATTTCTAACGCACGTTGAAACCACTTGGGCAGAGTTGTGTAATACATTGGATTTAAACAACCTTTTCCCCTGGATTGATTGCTGTAAAAATTAAAAATCATTTGGATTATAAGATTCAAAGGTTTCGTTTTGCTGTCTGGGTCACCAAAACCTGATGACTCACCTTTCATCTTTCTGCACTTCCTCACTCAGCCCTTCTCCACTGCCCATCTCTTTCTCCTGCCCAGAACTCCTCTTTCCACAATCCAAAACCTCCTCGCGCCCATGATCTCCAAAATCCACGGTCAAAAAGTTAAACTCCGTGACCAAATCCCAAACAGAGTGTTTCACCGCCGCCTGCAGCTTCCCCTTCAACAAGTCCACATTGACCTTCCCTTGCTTCCAAATCTTGAACTCAACCATAGCTCCCACATCCGACCGAACATTCCCATTCAAAATCTCCGTCTCCAAAACCCTCCAAAAATCCCCTTCCTTCGGGTAAGTTTGCGAAAAATCCTCCCCAACTTCACTTTCCCTACCCACAGATCCAAAGTCCCCATTGTTCTCCACAATCGCCATAGTGGTACACGCTATACCCCGACTTCCACTTGTCTGACTCTGGTTGTACAAAAATATCTGTGATTCGGGAACCCGTTTCTCAGATTCCTCCGGCTGCGAGTAGTCCTGGAAATGGCGATCCGACCTGTGATCCGTGTACTTGGGAACGCTCAGGAAGTTGACGATGTTCTGGTGAAGATAAAACTCCAATGCCTTCAAATGGCCTAGACAGCTGTTCGGTACGGACACCAAAACAACCGTTTCCGGGCTCTTGAAGGGCTTCTGGATGAAGTGCACTTCTTCTGGGTTCAACTTGCACATCGGGTTCCTCGCCAGCATCGCCGACAGAACGTCCAGAAAAGCGTCGTCCAATCGATTCTGCAGCACTTGGACCAGTTCCTGCTTTATTTCTGGCCCGACCTCGCAAATGCCCTGCACTTTGAGCACTATGGAATCCCTCGTTTTTTCCAGAGCTATGGATTCTTTTTCCCCGAAGGAGCGAACTCTGGCACGACTGGAGTACGACTTTTGGGACAATGAGACGATGCTGCTGCTGCGGGAGACCACAAGTTTCTCGTCACTTTCGGAGTGTTTGCTTTGCAAGCCGGTCTTCTCGTGGAGTCGTAGGTAAAAGACGTTACCATCTTTTTGTTGGTAAACGTACATGTTGCTGTGGTTGTAAACGGAGAAACGGTTGAGTACGCCGTGAAGGGCTTTGACCCCTCGGGAAATGCCGGATTTCCCGGGGCCGATTTTCAGCTTCGGGTGTAGGAAAAACGGGGTTTCCCAGACTTCCTTGCAGCGGAAGGTTCCAGGGGCGAAATTTGGGTTCACTGAGGTCTCGGCGGTCTCCGAGAGGTTGGAGTCGGTTTTTTTGAGGGGTTCGTCAGAAGGTGACTGGGGCTCCAAAAGGGGGTCGCAGATTCGGGTCGAGTAGAGGTTTTGGAGGAGCAGATATTGGTTCACGCGTTCGCTGATGGCGCGAATCGAGTAGAGGATTTGTTTCTGCACTTCTTGGTATTTCTTGATTTCTGGGGTTTGAAGTTCTAGAAATCTGTGGTCAAAATTTGGAGTCTTAGAATTTTAGGAGTACAGAGGGGGAAGGAGAATAAATGTGTACATAGGATTGGAAAAATATGGAATTTCACATATTCGTAATATAAGCGTTTGAATTCTGGGACTGCAAGTTCTGAAAATACATGGTAGAAGTTGAAATTGTGGTAATGTAAGGAATGTAGCAGGGAGAGGAGTTGATTATAAGGCAAATTTCATACATCGAATGATAAATTATAAAACACGTCATTTCTAACATCTCTCAGCATTTATTATTTCAGTATGTATGTAGTTTTGAGATATATTATATTTTTACAGATTTCTGTAAAGATTTCAAGTGATTGATGTTGCACGATTTGAAGTTTTCATCAAGTTATTCAAGTCTCAGTTATTTATCAATTTATGTAACTGTAATCTTCTAGCTCACTGTACACTTTGAATTTTTTAATTATCAAATTGTAAAAACACTCAAAATATTCAGTCACGTCTTTGTAAGAACATTTGACGAGTCGCAATAAATTAAATAAATAATGTATAGTTGTTCAAAAGTGGAGAAGAATGATTATACTGCTCTCACCCCCACCTTCAAAATTCTTAGAAAAGGTAGCTGCCCTTTTGCTCCTAGTTGCGACGCCTTTGTATTAATTTACACTTGTATAAAATACTTTTTGAAGATAAAATGCAAATTTGTTTAATCAAAAATTTCACACCGAAGTGAGTGATTTCCTTCAATCATCACAATAAAAACTGGTCGCTGTTCAATAAAGGAGAAGCAATTTAACAGATGACTTCATTGACTTAACCGTGACAATGACATTTTGCAAAGTTCGCTGATGTTATCATTTGTAAATGCCTAGGCGTCTATGAAAAGGCCGTTGACAAGTTTATTAATAAGAATGTTTCGAATTGAACATGATCGAAATTTTTTAGGAATTCCCGAACGATTTTCAGAATAAATTTAGGATACGTAGAATACATTGATTTCTTTAGGAATTAAGAAATAATTCATATATATTGTTAGAAACCTTAAAAAAATTTTTTCCAAGTCACACCAAGCCTGAGAATTTTTAAAAATCTTTATGAGTTTCGCAAAATTCGTGGTAATGCTTTTTTCATTCTGAAATAAAATTTTTTGAAGCCATGATCGAATTATACATCATGTACTTTTTGCAGAAAATTTTCAAACTTGTCAGAAATCTCAGTCTTTGTCTTTTCAGAGTGATTTTCTAGAATTAATATTAATTTCTCGAAATTTGTGATTATCTAGACAAAATTTTTACACATTTATTAGAATGTTTTGTATTGATTAGAGTTTATAAAAATGTTTGGTCGATTTCTGATTAATTAATGGAAATATAAGAAGTTGGTAGGTTTTTTTTTTTCTTTTTGGTAATTTGAGAATTTCGGCTGATTTTCGTACATACATACTGCTGTTCTTTTGATTACAATTCGAAAAACAACAAAGTATATACGAAATTTTCGAAATTTCCGAAACAGTGTATGAAATGAATAAAAAAAACTAATATTCTTGATTTTGAAGGATTTTTTTTACATTAACGTACACTTTAACAATTATTTACGAATTTTCGACAAATCTTTAACAACTCACTTTTTTACACTCTGAAGTTTAAGGTGCTATTCCCAAAATTACTTCTACATCAAGAAATATTTCAAAAAATGTAGTATTAAAAAAAAAGTTGTTTATTAATTTGTATGCTCTTAGAATCCTAAAAACTTCAGAACAATTCATAGTTTACAGGGAAATTTCAGATTTCTTCCACATTTTTTGTAAATTTAATCAATTATTTTATTACGTATTCACTCTAAAGGATCAAAAAATTTTCAAAGTTTTTAAGAATATTTCACATTTCTAAAACTTTTTTAATAATTTCGACTGTAAAGTGTATGAAATATTTTGTCGCGTATAAAATAAGAGTCTTTAAAAATATAATCATAACGTTTATGCTCCCAGAAAATTGTATACATTTCTACAAATTCTGAAACGTTCTTAATTATTAGAGATGTAATTTCAAAAAACTTGTTATGAACTTTCCTTTAATTGAAAGGAAATATAAAATATCTATATAGTATTCACAAAGTCACTCTAATTCCTATAAGATTTTCAAAATTTCAAAAGATCGAGTATCACCTCTTTCAAAGTTTTCCACTAATGATACTGATTTCGAAAAATTCAATTGCTGTAAAAAATTTATTAACTTCAAACAACCTAACCAAATTCCTCAGATTTTGCAAAAATGTACAAACTCGCTAATTTTTTGTAAAAATATGAAGATTTTTGTTTAGTCTATGATATCCTCTGAAAGTTTACGAAATTTTCGAGCGTTACAAACATGTCATTCTATATACGAAACAGTTCCTCTACCACCTCTACCTAAATTCCAATTTCAGTAAAATATTTATCTTTATACTACAATTTACCCTGCATCCATACTTCAAAAATTAAAATTATTGATGTGTATACGAATTCGTCATATTCTCAAAAATCGTATTTTCATATTCTAATTTTTTCTCATACTTTCTCGAAGAAGGGAAATTCATTTCCAAGGCATTATAGTCTATAATAATGCACAAAAATTATCGAACTTTCTTCGTTTATGACAAAAAACATGTAAAACTACAACATAATTTTCATTAAATTTATCAAATGCAGAATCAATCACTTAAAAAAAAAAAACATATTAAACTAGTCCCTTAATATTTACACCACTGCTTTTAGAAATATCGAACCTTTTGGACAAAACGTTATTATTCTTAGGTCATCTTTGGGAATCTTACACAATTCGCGTTCGACCCCAGAATGAACGTTGATATTCCTGTGGTTAAATGCACCTAATTTAGATAAATGGCGGAATTGTATTGAAAAAAGGAACTCACGATTGACGCTAAATTAAAGTAGCAAGCGAGGATTGTTCTCCTCAACTTGCAAGGAATAAATAAATAAAGTGGTAGGCGTACATCGCATTTCTATCAGTGTTTTATCGAACATGGACGGAGCAACAATACTTGAAAATTCTCAAGGAAACTGTAAAAAGTAAATATGTAAAAATAATCAAATTTGTATATTAGATTTTTCAACTGGAAAACCGTAAAAATAGTGAAATTAGAGATTAAATAACTTTTTAGAGCAGTTTATGTGAATGAATTATTATTAGAATAATAATTGCGAAGGAATGAGTACTTAAAGAAAATTTTGTTAATGAAATGAAAAATCTGCATGAACATTAAAAATATGAATTATTGTTTAAAGAAAACAAAAAAATTATAGCCTCATTCAAACTTACGAACACCTTACAATGGAGAACGAAAATTCCCTAGTTTTGATAAGTTGATAATACATAATATGTAAGTTAACTAATAAGATTAATAAGATAAGTTTTGATAATACATTCCTATTAAAAAACCAAAAAAAAATTTTCTCTTCACAGTGAAATCACTACACAAAAAAAGCCTACAAAAAAAAGTCTCGGCGATTTTCAACAAACCATCACCCCAGAAATTATCCAAATTGTGGCAAATCAAGTTTGGGAACGACCCTTCGAAATCGTCGACTACGAACTAGAAAATTACTCAAACGAAAAACTAGGATTTATGGGCTTGCACAGATTTTTGGTCATCACTGTAAAACAAGAAAAAGGGTTGGACTCAAAAAGTTTTTTCTCAAAAATCGTACCCCCAAAAACTGACGAAATGGCAGACATAATATCAAGCATGGGAGTTTTTGGTCGAGAGGCACGTTTCTACAACGAGATTTTTCCATTGCTGCAAAAAAATTATCGAGCCGAATCTTGGGGTCCAATTTGTTATTTCATTTCGAAAGATGTCACGATCCTTGAAAATCTCAGGTAAATAAAAATTAATACCTAATAATTTTTAAATAATTTATATTATTCCCCAACTTTGTACTCGTTGAATATCCTATTTCGCAGACAAGTTTCATAATGTACTATTCTCAGCAGAAGTTTAGTTCATAAATTAATCTTCCCCTCTCCCTCAAAAATTTTTCAAAACCTATCAGGAACGTTACAAAAATTACGAAGGGGGAAGGGGCAGTATATTAATTTTGCCCTACTGCTTGTAAGCATTAAATTCCAGAAATCCATATAGGATTTCGCAAATAACTAAAAAATCGTACAAAATGCCATGAGAGCTGAGAAATACAACAAATCTTTGAGTTCACGAAATTGAAGAAAATAAAATTATCTCGATAATCTATTTATTCACCGAAAATTTGCAGAACTTTAAATCCTTGAGCATCTCGTTCTAAATATGTATGTAGAATCCATGAAAATATCAGAAAATCATTCAAATTTAAAAAATTTTCAAAAAATATGAAAACAATGGAAGAATAAGAATTCTTTGAAACAAAAAAAACCGTATTCTGAAAAATTGTTTGAAATTATATAAATTTAAAAGACTTAAAAATTGAGAGCATCAAATTCTTGAAATTTATATACCAACCTTTAAAAATATTGAAAATCAAGAAAAATACTAGAAAATGCTATAAAATTTCATGAATGTTGAAAAATATGAAGGAGACTGAAATTATTAAAGAAATATTTAAAATACTAAAATTGTGCATAGATATTATTTCATGAAAAATTATGGAACTAACCAAAATTTATAAAATTTTTTATCCTAAAGCGACTGATTTTGAAAATCTATGTAGAAATTTAACGATATACTGGGAAATTTAGTGAAATGTATGCATATTGGAAAAATAAAAAATTAACTGCAAGTTTTAGAAATCGGTGTATACGTAAAATCTATGAAAATACTGCTTTCTGAATAATTTATTGGTATAATCAAAATCATTAAAATTTTTGATTCTACAGTGTCAAATTCTAGAAATTTATAATAGAGTTTTTAGAAGAACTAGATATTTATAAAAATCTTGAAAATCCTGCTTTGTTTTTAATAATACTAAAAAAACGAAAGGTACTTAAAATAGATAAAAGCAGTTTAATACTTAAAATCTATATAGATATCATTTTATTATATAACTCGAAAAATATTGAATATTTATAAAACCTTGAATCCTGAAGCATCGAGTTCTATATATCTACATAAATATCCAAGAAATGTCAGAAGATGTCGATAATCTATTTATATTCACCTAAAATTTGTAGAACTTTAAATTCTAGAGCATCTCGTTCTAAAAATTTATGTAGAAATCCATGAAAGTATCAGAAAATCATTCAAATTTAATAAATATTTAAAAAATGTACTGGAAAAATTAGGATTCTTTGAAAGACTAGATAACTACAAAAAAAAACTGTATTCTGAAAAATCGTTTGAAATACTATGAATCTAAAAGACTTCAAAATTGAGAGCATCAAATTCTTGAAATTTACTTGGCAATCTTTATGTATATTGAAAATCAAGAAAAATACTAGACAATGCTATGTAATTCCATTAACGCTAAAAAATATGAATATTACTGAAGGAATGTCTAAAATACTAAAATTATGCATAGATTATGAAAAATGTATAGAATGAACAAAAATCTCTAAAAATTTTCATCCAAAAGCAACTGATTTTGAAAACCTTCATAGAAATCTATCGATATACTAGTAAAATTTGATAAAACTTATAAATATTGAAAAAATAAATAATGAACTGAAAGTTTGAGAAATCAGTGTATACATAAAATCTATGAAAATACTGCTTCCTGAATAACTTACTGAAATAATCAAAGTTAGTAAAATTGTTGATTTTACTGTGTCCAATTCTAGAAATTTATTATAGATTTTTTTAAAAAAAACTAGATATCTATAAAAACCTTGAAAATCCTGCTTAATTTTTTAATAATACTAAAAAAAAAGAGAAGTACTTAAAATACTCAAAAAATACAAGAAACACCAAAAGTAACTGCAAACCTATGAAATAGCAGTTATCTTTGAAAGTAATATTTTCAATAAAATTCTTTCAAACACCCAAAATCTAATAAACTTTGAATTCTAGATTATGCAATTTTGACGAGCTTTATTACAATTAACTAAAATGCTAAAAATATATTTAAAAAAACCACGCAAGAATGTCCTTAAAAATTGTAAATAAAGAAATAAATACGAAAAATCCTAAAAATACTAGCACTCCATGAGTAACCTTGCATGTATGCATATATGTGTATGTATTCAAAAACCTATGAAAACGCTGAATATCTATAAAACCTTGAATCCTAGACCATCGAATTCTAAAAATCAATCTAAAAAATTTCTACAAATACGAGATAATACTTCAAATAGTAAACATACCAAAAAAAAAATGATAAACACTAACAGACGATAGAAGCAAGATATTGCGATTTGATAATAGATAGTTATATATTTCCACAAGTAAAACTTCCAGCTTGCTAATCGATTTTAAGGATGTTACCATGAAAATTTCATTACGACGTCCCTGAAACCTACAAAACAAAACCCAATCAAATTCCGATCTTCCAGATCCAAAGGCTACAAGATGTACAACCGAATCCTAACCGAGCCCGAAACCAAATCCGCCATAACCTCAATCGCCAGAATGCACGCTGCATCACTCATAACCGAACAGGAATCCGGCAAAACCTTACCAGAACTCTGCCCAAAAGCCTTCAACATGAACATGTACTTCGACGAAAACGGGTTCTACACGAAATGGTTCAAAGCCTGTGCCGACACCACGATTTCTCTTCTCCAACATTTTCATCTTGACCCCACCAATGTTCCCGAAATTTGCGAAAAAGTGCGAAATGACGGAAACCCATCAACATCAAAACACAACGTTGTTTCCCACTCAGACCTATGGACCAACAACTTCATGTTCGACGAGTCTTCGCCTCCGAAATGTTTGCTCGTTGACTTCCAATTGGTCAAATATTGCCCCATGGGATGGGACTTCAGCATGTTCTTGTACTTGTGCACGAACCGCGAATTTCGCGATCGTCGCAAGATGGACATGATGAGGCATTATTACGGGGTTTTGGAAGAAACCATGAGGACTCATGGAGACTTGAAAGTTCCGGAATGGGCAGAGTTCGAGCAAAGCGTGGAAGAGTATTCTTTGAACGCAGCTGTGATCGCGGCGTTTTACTTCCCTTCGGCGTTGTTGGATGGGAAATCTTGTGCCGAGATATTTGGGAAAACTGATGATTTCAGGAAGTACATGCATGGGAATAAATCGGATGTGACGTTGTTGCAAATGAAGAAAGATAAAATTTATGGGGAGAGGATGAAAGAAGCTTTGTTCGAGTTGGCGGAAATGGCGAGGAATTTCGAGCAGATGGGGTCTTCTTCGTAGGGTTTTGGCGATTCAGGATATCTGCCGTCCAAAGCATAAATGCCGCTAACTACATTCGACAGCGACAATATATATGGAAGGAAAACTGATCACTCAGAGCCAGAATTTCAAATTATAACCTCATTCCATATGGTCTATATTCCGGCCGCAGATGGGGCCCTCGTCAGGATCCTTCAATTCATACAATTAATTATTTCTCAAACAAAATCGAAAACCAAACAAATCAGTATCTTACAAATCTCAGCATATTAAATATCCCATTATAAATGAGAATCCGATATGTGATGAATTTCGACCTTTGAAATTAAAATTAATTTTTAATCGAAATAAAATTGGGGCTCGTAAATTGCAAAAATGATTTTATTCAATGAATTATGAAAATTTGGAAGAAATTAATCATCACATTTCTGGATTTTGGCTAATCTTATGTATGATATTTTTGAAGTTTACAGAAATTGTTGCAAAACCTTAGTAATTCTGATTCTTATATGATTCTCAGAAATCTTATAAGATTACTGAAATCCCTTATATGTTTACCCATTTCTTATATGGAAACATATAGAGCCATATAAGATTTTTGAAGTCTTATATGGTGCCCATATATGATTTATGAAAACTTATATGGCAAACATATAAGATTTATGGTAACATAAGATTTTTCAGACAAAATATCTTATATGTTACCATTAGTCTTATATGTTTGCCATATAAGTTTACACAAATCATATATTGGCACCATATAAGATTTCAAAAATCTTAACTGGCTCTATATGTTTCCATATAAGAAATGGGTAAACATATAATATACACGTAATATTGCCAATAATTTTAGAAAAATTTCAGAATATCAGAATTCTACAAGTTTGCTCTAGTATTACAAGTGTTCATAATACATTCTGTAAGGTGTTAGATATTTTTTGAAAAATATATTGTTAATAAACCTACTAAAAAACGTTTTATTTATTGCAATCAATGAGACATTTTGAAACATTTGATTATGTTTCTCAGGTTTTTCATGTTCTGAGAAAACTCACTGATGTTTTGAAAATTTAAGAAATTTCAATCATTTGATTCTGATGCGATTGTCTTTATAATTTATGTTGACAATTATTGATATTGAACTTTGAAAATCTAAACTAGTAAATCTGACATTCAAAACCATTAAAAATTTGTCAATAAAATGAAAAAAACTCTTCAACTCGAGTTCAGTTAAAAGAATTGTATAAAAAAAAAGAATAAAGGATCTCACAGTATAAAACTGCGAAACTTAAACTGAAAATCATAATAAACTGAAAGGTTATAACATTGTTGATGAAAATGAATGTCTTGAATTCTAAAGCAGGAAACTTTAAGTATTTAATCTCGAAAAACAGACAATGATCAATTCTAAAAAATCATAGAACTGCTAACCCAAATTTTTCACATTTGGAAATTTCAAAAAACGTTCTAATTTTTCCAAATTTCAGAATTTTCTGAAAACTGTCAATTTTTGGGAATTCAACCATTTTTTAAAATTTCGTTAATTAAAATATCTAGATTTTTACCCAATCCACGAATAGTACCCACCAGACCTTTTTTCATATCTGAGAATTTTATGAAATCAGAAACCTTTCAAATCATATCGAAGAATTGTCTTCATAATCATAATAAAAACATTTTAAATCTGCAAATATATTCCAAAACTGCAAAAACTGCTTGAAAGGGGAACTAAAATTCTAAAATTTCATTACATGTCCGTAATTCGAATAAAATATTCAAATTACGAAAGATAACACCTTAAAACAAATCAGAATTACAGGACTCATGTGAATTTCCTGTATTCTTTCCTGATAATTAAAGACATAAAATAATTAAAACTCACCTGCAGTGAAAGTAGACGTTAACTCGACTGTCCTCCACCGAAAGAATGAGCCAGAAGTTAGGAAGAAGCTGTCTGTGCTTGTCCAATTCAATGAGCCATTGACATTCGTCTTCAGAATCGCTGCTACCACCTTCATAGCCATCTTCAGTTCCACAGTTATCGTCACAAATACTCGAAACTTCCGAATGGCAACCTGAAAAATCATTCTTTCCATGTGTTAAAAGCTCTTTCAACCCATCGAAACTTCCATTTTTGTCTTTACCCCATTATTTCAATCCGTTTCAAGACAAAGTCATTAATAGGTCATCAAACTTCAATGAATAAAAACAACGTACCTAATTCTGGATCTTCTTCCTCAACACGATTTTCTCTTCGATCACTCAAAACTTTCATGAAATTTTTCACACAGTAGAATAAATTTTGTTCCTGCTGAACTCTGTATCGATCAATTTCCAGTTTCTTCAGTTCCTCCAAAAATATCGGCAAACTTATTTCGTTATTAAACACAAATTTCAAAGGGACTTGTTCCGTGCGGCAACCTATTTTGTCCTTTGACCTGGACACGTGTTGAACTACGAATTGTAGGGTTTTTTCCGTTGGTATTGGCTCGTCCAAAAGAGCGGTTGCTGTTTCGTTCTGGAAAATGTAAAAATCCTCTTTAAATATACAAAAAATTGTTTAAATCATTATTCTTTTTTTTTATTTTGTAGATAGATCGAAAAATAATATACTTTTCAAGTTATATGGTCCATCGAAAGTCAAGTAAACAATTTTTCGACCCCAAAACTTTCCAATATCGATATTTTTTCCCGATGTATCAGAATTTTTGTACCGACATTTTCGTTGCAATATGAAACGATATGGCAGCCTTTTGTGTAAAAAAATTGGAACCTAAATTTTCGTTTGTACTTTTTTTAATTAACTCAAACATTCAGTATTCAGGTCAATGATTTCTTTCGACATGGTTTCATTATTCTTTTCAATTTTTTCACTTTTAAGATATTATAAAATGTGATAGTCACATGGCCCATATGGAGGACGGTCTGTGGTTATTAGTTTCACAAATATGATTGTAGTAATATTCAAAAAGACATTTGAATTCTTCTATAACGATATTCTAATAATTTCTTTATTGTAAAATGAATGTAATTGGGAATTCATATTACAAATTGAATCCATGAACGTTTTTACAAAAATCAATCAAAAAGTGTGGATATACAATACCAAAAATATATAAACGAATAATTTCAAGAACGATTAATAAGTATACTCAAAATCTATAAGACTTTAGATTCTAGAGCATGAAATTCTAGGAATCTTTACAGAGTTCTATTGAATACTAAAAATTTTTCAATTTTCCAAAAAAATATTACGATTTTCAGTAAAACCAAAAAAAAAAAATAAAAATACTACAAATACGAGAAAGTGAAAAGATACTTATTAATGCTGACATAGTGAAAATTTTTTGAAAATCTATGAAAATTATAGAAATGAATAAAACTTCGTTTCCTATATCATTTGATTTCCGAAATCTATATGAAAATAATTACAATTTGTAAATCATCAAGACAATCTTACGAAACTCAATGGATACAAAAAACAAAGAAAAATACCAAAAATACTAGAATTGTACTGGACTAATTAATTATAAATAATGTTTGAATTTTTCAAAAATCTGTGAAAAATCTGTTAATCAGTAAAACTTTGATTCTTACTTTCTCAAACCAATTATGTAGTGAAAAGTCACTAATTTTTAGTAGCTCGCTTTCCTCTTTTTCAAATAGTAATTTTTTCCACTTATGATGTTAGTCATTTTCCCATTATTTACGATGAAAAAAAACTTACTAATTATTATTGTTAAGATATGACTTAACAAAAAATCGCTAACTATAAGTAAAAAACTATTCGTTGTTACTGAAAAATGACTAATTGAAAAAGAGAAAAGTGCACCACTTAAAATTGATAATTGTTCACTTAGTTAACCTAGGAAAGTAGAGCATCTAATTCCAAAGGTCTATTAGATTCTAGAAATCTAAAAAATTACAAAAAATTCTTCAGTTCTTATTAATTTTTTAAGAATACGTAAAATACTAAAAGCACTCTAAAGCTACAATATTTAAAAAAAATGCATGAAAAAAAAGAAATGTTTTATACTTTGAATTCTAGAAAATCACGTTCTAGAATTCTTAAAATACATCTTTAAAAAACTAGGAAATTCTACAATACTTTATCAATTCTAAAAAATATAAAGATACTAAAAATATATAAAATACTACAAATCAACAAAACTTTAATATAACTAAAGCATCGAATACCAAAATTCTTCATAACGATTTCCAAGAATACCAAAAATGAAGGATACATAAAATATCATTAAAATCATAAAAATACTGAAGAAATACAGAAAATACTTAAAGAACTATGAATCAAAGAAGATACTGTTTTTGAAAAATCGATTCATAGACAAAAATTTGAATAAACTTTGGGTTTCAGAGCACGAAATTGTATAAATCTTTATAGCAGTCCTTTACATAAAAGAAATCTATATATATATACAAGAAAATCCTTCAAAATTTCATAGATGCTGAAAAACAAGAAATAATGTTTTAAAATACCGAAAATTTAGGCAGATATGATTCTCTAGAAAATCTATGACTTTACTTAAAAATTTTCAAACTGTGAATTCTATGGAATAAAATTCTAAATATATGTGTAAAAATGCATAAAAATACCAGAAAATTCTTCAAATTGTACGAGTTCTGAAAAAATAAGGAAAAAACTCTGAAAGTTAGTATTAGAACAAACTGTTTTCTGAAAAATCTATCAAAATCTATGCGATACATCGGCATATCGATAATTTCTTTACAATATATTTATATGTTTTGAATATCCGATGATTCCAATATATCGGATGAGCTGATATCGGTATTTTCCTTTTCAATCATCAACTCAACCCCCTCTCCAAAAAAAAAGAACTTTATATTTCCCACCTGCAGCTGCCACTCAATTTCCTTCACAAGCCCCGAAATTGCCGCGCGCTGGTATCGCGGCAAAAAAGTGCCTTCTTCCGGAAAATTTTCCAACTCTGACATGAGCGTGTCGTTGCAAGGATTGCTATCATCGTCCGTATAAATGGACGAAGCGCTGCAAAACGAGTTCGACCGCAAAGGATTATCGTCCTGAATCTCCAAAACGTCCTTGGGCAGGTTCAAGCGGATGACGTCGAGGGTGACCTTGAAATCCGAAGTGTTAGGCTTGCCGTCCTTGAGTTTTTCCAGGATTTCCAAAAAACAGGTAGGCAGGACTGTGACGTTTGCGCTGAAGAGATCGGATTTCGAGTGGATTGAGCAAATGAGTTGGAGGAACATTGGATGATCCATGCAGGAAGAACTGTTCGGGTTGTCAAGAGATTCTGAAGAGTAGTATTTTCCTCGGTAGATGTCCATTGGAAGAGTGTTGCCATATTTGCCATTCTCTTCAACAGAAATGAAATTGTTGACGGTGACTAAAGTGTTTCTCATTACTCTTCAGGATTTATTCTGAACTTTCAAGGTCATTAAGTCACTTCTTCAATCCTTTCATGTGAATGTCATCCCGTCTTCTTTCTTTTTTGGTGACAAATTGGAAATTAGAAATTCAACTAATGCAGACCTTCCATTGGCTGAATTTTTATTTTCAAATTCGTCATTTTCTTTTATAGATCAGATGATAGAATTCAAACATACTTATCATTTTTTGTGACAGTAATTACATTGCTGATCATCACTTATGTGAATTTCCCTAGATGACCTTCAACTTCAAGGTCGTCTGGATCAATCAACTTCCAAAGTCACTTCTTCAATCCGTTCATGTGAATGTCATTCCGTCTTCTTTCTTTTTTGGTGACAAATTGGAAACTCTAAATTCAACTAATGTAAACCTTCCATTGGCTGAATTTTTATTTTCCAATTTGTCAACAGCTTTTATGAATCAGATGACAAAATTTAAACATACTTATCATTTTTTGTGACAGTAATGACATTGCTGATCATCACTTATGTGAATTTCCCTAGATGACCTTCAACTTCTAGGTCATTTACACCACTCAACTTCCAAAGTCATTTCTTCAATCCGTTCATGTGAATTTTATCTCGTCTTCTTTCTTTTTTGCAACGAATTAGGAAATCTAAATTCAGCTAATGCAGGTCTTCCATTGGCTGAATTTTTATTTTCCACTACTTTAACTTCTTTTATGAATCAGATGACAGAATTCAAACATACTTGTCTTTTTTTGTGACATTAGTGACATTGTTGATGGTCACTTATGTGAATTTCTCTAGATGACCTTCAACTTAAGGTCATTTGTACTTCTTAAGCGGGGCACTTTATGACAAAAAAATAGTCAATTTTCTTTATTTAATTGTACAGAAACAAAGAAAGACGGGAAAATTCCATTTGAAATATGTGTAGACATTAGTATCAAAATGGCGGACATATTGAGCCTCTCCCTAAGCAATAAGACTTTTTCCCGTTCACTCGGTACCTTCCGAAATTGAAGTCTTAAACGTACAAATGATACATCAAATTAATCAGCAGGCTTATCTCAAGTGCATGAACCTCATAAATGTATTAAAAAAATTTTTTATAAACTGTTTGTTTAATAAAAACAACAAGGCAAAAATCAATTCATTTCTTGTTTATATGGTTTTGTTGCTATATTTTAAAAATATACATTTATAGTTTTTTTGGTTCACGCACTTGAGACAGTCCTGCTGATCAATTTGATGTATCATTTGAATGTTTAAGACTTCAACTTCGGATGGTATCGTGTGAACGGGAAAAAGTCTTATTACTTCGGGAGACGCTCAATATGTCCGCCATTTTGAATTTTTATTATTTATAAAATTTTTTTTTTTTCCTTAAACTAATGTCAACACATATTTTAAATGGAATTTTCCTGTTTTTTTCTGTCTCTGTACAATTAAATTAAGAAAATTGACTATTTTTTGTCGCGTTTTATAGAGTGCCCCCCTTAACTTCCAGAATTGAGCCTCAACTTTCAAAGTCAACCTTTTTAATCTGATTATGTAAATGTCTTATTATTTTTGGGTAACGAATTTTAGAATTGAGATCTGACCAATGTATTGCTGAATTTGAATTTGCTCATTTTTTCACCTCCTAAATTATGTATATTTGATAAAATGGCAAAGGAAATTTCATCTTAGAATTTTACAAGGTATCTACAGAATATGCAAGTAAAAGTTTCTAATGTTGGAATTTGGAATTCTCAGTAAATAAATAATACATAATAATGTGCAGTATTTTTGAGGTGAGAATTCGCGAAACTTAAAAATCAGGAAAATTAATTTCCACTGGAAGTTAAAAATGATCTTACCTTTTTTCACGTATTAAAAAACAAAATGTGTACTGCTTTTTATGCAAAAAACATGCAGTTTATTAAAAAAAAGCGTTTATGAAAAATATGCTTCTGGAAAATCATTTTTTTATAATATCAATTGAAAAAGTTTTAAGTGGAAACTTTAATGTTCCTCCTGGTACAACTAATAATGATCAAACATATGAAAAATCATGTTTCATTTTTTTAAAATAAGTTTTTCAAACGAAATTTTTCCCGATTGCAGAGATATTTTCAAACTCGCATATTGAAGAAAGCCTAAAAAATTTCGAATTTTTCTGAAACTGATATTAGACCAACGCCAACAAATTATTCCTAAATATATACATGTTCTGAAATTACTGAATTTTCTGATATGGAGGAATTTTTCCCAATCTCGGGATTTTTCAAAATATAAGAAGTTTTTAAAAACTCAAATTTTTGAAGAATCTGAAAAATTGGTGAAAATAAAAGTCTTGAAAGTTGAAGAAGTTTCAAAGAGTTTAAAATTTTTTCTTAATATCAAAATATAATCAAATCTAGCTATATTCGATTGAATCTCTATAAATGATTTCATCATCTCAGGATGTTTTGATATCCTATGATTTTTTGAAATCCATATGAGGATTTTTCGGAATCTAAATGTTTGTATCCTGTACATGACTCGACAGGAATTTGGAAATTTGTCAAAATCTTGAAATACGCCTTTTTTTTATTAATACCACTAAATTTTATAAATGTTGTAAAACTTCAAGATTTTCAGAAATACAAGCCTCCACAGTAAAAGCTGAAAAGTTCAAAAACCAAACAAAACGTGAATCATAATCTTTCACAAACAATCATCGTCAAAAATAAAACATTCACTCGATATTTAATTCTTAACTAGCCCAAAAAAACAATGATAAATAAATAAACTTTCTTAATAGCTAATTTTCATATAAAAAAAACTCACCCATTTTCAAAGAATCAATGGTACAATTCCTGTTGATGGAATCAAACAAATAATTCTCTGATTCGTGGTTGAAAACCAACGGCAAAGAAGTAGACCTCTATAAAAAAAAATTTCCATGTAACAAATGAAAATTGCCATTATCAAAAAAATGCCCAAAAACCCACGATTTTCAAAACATCCAACGGTGGCAAATAGTAATAAATCTCCGAATTGTTTGGTATGGGCCTGAAAGCGTTGTGCATGATTTGTTGGAATTTCTCCTTAATCAAATTATGAAATATTCGCATGTGATCGCAAATGGGATTTTCCGACATGTTTTCCTTGTTTTCCTCGAAAATTGTTTTCGGGTGTTTGCAAACGGAACGCAAATAATCAGTAATGTCGATTTCGAATGGAGCTTCTTCACACTGATCAACAGCAGCTTCCATTCCTTCCCGACTTAATGGTTGTTGATGGACCAACATTTTGTAAACACTTACAACGTAAGCGTTGCAATGGACCAATGTTAAAGTCGTACAATGGTCCAAAAGATTTTTTTCATCTGTAAAACATTTTTCCAGTACTTTGAATTAGATGAGAATTTATAAATTTTCCAAGATTCAACTAGTTATTTAATCACTTACAAAAGAAAAGTAAAAAATTCAATGTTCTTAAGGCATTGAGTTATAAAATGCAGTCAAATTTTTAAATCAGAATACTAAATTAATCAAAGATGAATGTTCGTGTGAATCGAAGTCTCTGGAAAATAATTTGATTTTTTTTCCTTATTTTTCTTGAATTTTTACAGTAATAGACTCATTTATCTGATTTCTTTTCTGCTCGAAAACAGGCCATTACGAAAATATTGCAAATAATGACTTCAATTTGTAAAACGTTAGTAACGAGCTATTTTCGTCGGGAAAAATTGCAAATTGATGAGTCTCTTTATTTTAAAATGTAGATGAAATACGTTTCAAATGAGTTGATTTGCAAAATTCGTCTATTATTAAGCCAATCACCAATTTTATCAATATTTCTTTCAAACTTACAAAATTCAACTCTATTTCAGAATGATCTTGATTTTTTACTTCTCAAAAATTATTTACCATTTCTGACATTGTCCCACTCTTCATTTGGTATTTCAGGCGAGCTACTCTTAACTTCCATCGAAGATTTGAGCTTCAAAAATTCCTCGTGGGAATTTCCGAGTTTGAAAGTGTTGTCCTTAAAAATATCATGTGTCCTAGGTGAATCTAATTTGTCTACGAGAGTCTCTTTAATCACAGATGTCGAACACTCGTACACGTAAATCGGAAGAATCATGTGACATTTCCCTTTTTTAGTATTCGAATTTTCATTGTCATTCTTTTTCTCATTTTTTATATTACTCGTGGAACTCGATCCTTGGACTTTGAACTTTTTTTTTCCGAAAACAGTTTTTTTGTCACAGATTTTTGAGTACTTGAGCAATTTCGTGTCATTTTGAGATGCCGGAATCATGGTTATAATGGCATGATTGAAACTCATTTTTTTGATGAAACAAGTCCATTGGGGATGAAGACTGGACTTGGATTCAGATTCTGGAACACAAAATTTGTGTTCTGAAAAAGTTATGATTTTATTGTAGACATGTAGTATATTCAAAAATTAAATAAAATTAGGTCAAAAGGAATAAAATTCTAACATTAATGATGTCTAATTTTGAAGTATTCATAACGGAAATTCTTCAAATCACAGAGCTTAAAATCTCAACCTCTGTCAATTTCCTAAGATTTCATCAAATTTCAAAACTTCGAAAAGAAATATTGTTGGTATACATCATAATCCACGATGTGCCTAAAAATATATATTAAAATAAATCATGAACAAATTCTGTAAATTTTCCAAGTTTTGTGAACTTGGAAACTTATAGAAAAGTTATATTTATTAATTTTTTGAAATAAATTACCTTGGGATAGCGACAAATTATGCGTTGCTTCGTGTCGTGGTCTCGTCAAGAGCATTTCCATAAATTTCCTCGACATTTCTTCACTAAAAATCAACTCTCTGCTATGAACTGTTCTCATGTAGTCCATAAAGACTTCCATAAGAATGTTATTGGCACTTTCATCAGAGGAATTATTCTCATCGTCACCTTCAATCAAATGAATAATTTAATACAAAAATCTTTTAAAAAATCAAAACACTCTTATTCATTACACATTGAAAAATCTTAGAAAAACTTGAAAAATTCAAAAACATTGTATATCTGAATTATTTATTCATCAATCTAAAATTCTAAATTAGATCATGATTATTGTGTTTGCCATTTTTCTAATGATTCAAACAAAAAAAATGCCCCTTGTACTTTAAGCTCATCACAGTCGTTTGAATGGTTAATAATTTGATTTAAAAAAAAAATATTTTTGCATCTTCACCATTATCAAACATGGTGAACAACAATTCTGCTTGTCGGCATTTTGGTATGACGTTGATGATGTCAAAAACGAAAGGCATGAAAAAGATGTTGTCATCGACGAGCGAAAGATTTTCATCGTACTCAGAAAAACTTCGTTTCCTTGTCGATTTTGGGATGAGTGTAAAACTCCTTTTGTCAGACTGAACATCTTGAAATTCGCTAAATGTGACTATTTCGTTGTCTCTGTCAGATTGATCGTCATCGCACAACAAACTGAGATATTCTTTGGTTAACAATGTGTCGATGCAATTTTTGTCGATTCTCGAGATCTGTAAGAAAATAGAGGATTTTTCGCAAACTAGAAAGTTTGAGGTTTTTAAAATGAATGGGAAGCGCGTAAAACTGAATTAAATATAAATATTAGAAAATTATGCAGTTTTCCAAAATAATAACGTAAATTTTTCTGAGCTTTGAACAGGGGTATTGGAAATGAATTTTCGTAGGGGGCAAACTCAAATGTTGAAAGGGTCAAAGTATATTTATTGCACATCTATATTAATACATCTATATTAATTTGTATTATTATATATTTATTTGAATTTATCAATGAGTTTGTATTTATTCTAACATTGTAACATAATATAAAAGAAATTAACTTATGGCTTTAACTTTTTTAAATACATCACTTTTCTTCAATCTCATTTCATGTTTCTGGAGTTCCAAACGTTTGAAAAAAAATTAAAACAAAATAATATTGCTATCATCTTCCATAGTTATGATAATAATTATTGATATTTAGAAAATATTATGCAAAATAAATAACTTTTACTTTAATCTTGAGTGGAGATGGAAAACCAATATTTTTTTCATTTTTGTTTATTTCTTAAACGTTTGGAACTTCAGGAACATTCTCATTTCTAAAATCTTTTCATATTTTTCATTTTAGGATTCGTTCTATACAGGGTGTCCCAAATTCACATATGTATACAGAAAAAAACCTTGGATTCCTTATTCAATTTCAAGTCGAAAAGTCCTTTACCACTTTTTATAAAACTCAAAATTTAAAAAGTTATCTAAGCCTGAAATTTAAACAATAATTGCGCTCTCCTTCATATTTTTCTGAGTCGAAAAGTCCTTTGTCACTTTTCACAAAGCTCAGAATCAAAAAAGAAATTCGAGTTCAAATTCTAAGAAATTTAATTCGTTGAAACTTGTCACCTGAATATCTTCTTTGATTTTGAGTTTTGTGAAAGGTGGCAAAGGACTTTTCGACTTGAAATCGAATAAGGAATCCAAGGTTTTTTTTTGTAAATGTGACTTTTGGACACCTTGTATATTTCAAGGATTATCTCGTATTTTTACGGATTTTTGAAAAAAAAAGTTTCTCGATTGATTTATAATATTCTAGATATTTTTAAGTAACTTAAAAAAATGTTAACAATTACAAGAATTTTCTGGTATTTTATAGATTTTTGTTGTCTTTATGGATCACTGTATAGGTTTTTAGAATTTGATACTCTAGACTCCTAAATTTTATAGATTTTTAGTATTTTAAAAGATTTTTCAGAAAACATTTTCCTCAAAGATTCATAGAATTTCATAGATTTCTAGTTTGTTTAAGCATTTTTTGTGCTTCTCCAGTATTAATCCAATGCAGAGGATTTTCTTGTACTTCAATGGGTTTCAATATAGATTTTGAGAATCTTGTATTCAAAAATTCAGATTTTTATAGATTTTCATTCATTTTATAGATTTTTCAAAGAACCAAAGCATCACATATTTCAGGTATTTCAAAGATTTTTATCTCTTATAGGATTGTTCGTATTTTTTCGTGTTTATAAAATTTTGCAGGATTTTCCAGTATTTTTATAGGTTTCCAGTATGCTTACGGATTTTTATACCACAGGTTTCTAGAATTTTATTTTGATCATTTTATTTCTTTACTTTTTTTTTAACCTCCCATACTTACTTTGTATAGTATTGTATTTGCATTTATATTTTTTATATACTTTTTCATACATGCACTAGAGTATCGTATAATTTTCATACCTTTTCTTAAATTATTTCAATGATGAAATCGAAAAATTACAGGATTGCTTAAAATTACAAGGATTCACTCTAGAAAATTTCATTTATCTTGTTCAATCTTGTCAGCTTTTACAGTAACTCTGGAATTGAGCAACATTTTCTCTAGTCTGCATAAAAATACCAAAAAATTTGTTCTTGCCATTTTATAATTATTCCTATAATTATATAATTTTGTTTAAAGTATTTTTTTAAAATGCATGTAATTTTGGAAATTTATCAGTATTTTTAACAATTTGTTAAAATTACTAGGCTTTTTCGATGATTCTGCATAGTCAAAAATTTTTATAATCTTTTGGAAACTCTCAATAAGTCTTGTATTGGGAAACAGTTTTTTTTTAAATTAGTTTTTCGTAATTTGAATAAAAATGTGATAAAATAATAATGCCAGTGAAAGGTTTTAAAAAAGTGTCGAAAATTTCCGTAAACTTATGAAAAGTAGTATATCATTTTCAAATATTTTCACTTATGCCTCCAAATGGCGAAAAATTGATTCAAACAATGAGCAATGTTGTGATTTTTCAAAGTTTTGAGTTCCTTTTTTTTAAAAAAAATCTTGGCGAAAAATTGTCAACTGATTGGGAGCTACTCCAAAATTTTTCCGATGTCTCAGAAGCCTCGCATTTAACAAAAATTTTTTTAATTTTCAAGAACTTCAGTAGTTAACTTTTCACTAATTTTATTTCTTCACTCATACGAACATCAAAAATATACGGTCATTTCGAAAATGTACACCATATTTCTAGAAACTTGAAGTTTTGTGAAATTGAAATAATATTGCTAGAAAATTGAAACAAATCGTCGTTCTTGCATAACTTTGAAAAAATCATGCAGCGTTATCAAATCATTTAAATTATCAAAAAAAATTTTTTTCCATATAGATAATTTCTGACATTTTCAAAATTCAGTTTTATTCGAAAAATCACACCAGTAGTGTTAATATTTCGTATGTTCCGAAGATTTTGAAAAAAAAAAAAATCAAACAAGTCTCAACAAAACAATAAAGTGATAACTATTCTCATTAGTGAAAAAAGGAAAACAATAATTTTAGTCGTCACGTAATAATTCGTAACGTGCACACGAGCATTTGAATATTCAAATTTTATTGACACTCAATTTTTTTTATCGCCGAGATGAAAAATATTATTCCGGAATTAGATTCACCATACTTTTTTATCATTGAATCCAGTACATGTCGAAAAAATTATAAATTCCTGAAATATTAAACAAGTTATTGGCTTTATTGTTCCGAGTTTCCTTATTTTTGAGAAACATGTATAAAAATTATCAGTTTACTTTTCACTCTAAAATTTTTAGTTCTCGTATGAAATTTCATCGTGGAAGCAATTAATATGTCAATTATGAAAAAGGCTTTAGAGAACGATAAGAAACTCAATATTTTAGCAATTAGTCTGTCGAAAAGACTTAAGGTAAAAAATGTCGTTACTTAACAATTAGTCATTATTTCTTCTTGAACAAATAGAGAATGACGAATATTCGTAAATTGTTTTTTGAAATAGTTGACGATGAGCTTCAAACGATTTTGATAGAATACTCGTTCTGGAAAAAAACTCAATATTAAGAGTTAAAATCGACCTTGAATTTTTTCGTGATTGGATTTTTTGAACAGTATGAAAATTTAAGGATTTTTAGAAATAAAAGTAGTATTTTTGCTATTTCGAAGCAAAAAATTTAGCGATTTTTTAGTACTTTAATTACGTACTTTTACAATTGAGAGAGTTTAACGATTCTAATACGTGATATTTCATACGTGTTTGCGACATTTTTCTTTACAAAATCACAATTTTCAAACTTTAAAAGTCGAAATTTATTTTCCACTTAAAACACAGCTCGAAACTTTGAGATAAAAAGAATGATTTACATGAAAATTTTTAACGTGATCAATAAATGAGACATGAAATGTTTGGGAATTCTTTTCGTATAATTTTTTTGAGATCTTTACATTAGATGTTTAAATTCAGAGGTTCTGTTTTTTCTGGCTTAAATCTTTTAATAAGAACTTTTTTAGTTAAGCATTTACAAATTAACTTTAATCAGAAATTTTATTTTGTGGTTCAAAAACCACACTTTCTACACTTCCAAAATGTTATAAAATGAAGATGGATTCATTATTTCTGAAATCAAAGAACAAAAATCACCTGTACCTCAAAACTCATCAAATTTAAATAGCGCCGTAATTGTATTTTTGATGAATTTTGAGGTACACTTAAAAGATGCAGTTTTCATTCACAAATACAAAACTTCAAACAAAATAAAAAACATTCGTAAGATATTTTATATTTATTAACATCCAATACAAAAAAACGCACGGAAAACAATCATAATTCCTGCTCCAATTCCACTTTCGAAATTTGCAGTCCACAAAAAAAAATCATTCATTCAATCCTCACAAATTAAAATCTTTATCAACGCATTAACTAAAAAAAAAGAGGAATAATCAAAATCATAAATTTTTTCGACGAAACACAAAATCTCTAACCCCCAGATTTCGAAACTACAACCACGTTTTCACAATCCACGTTGCAAAGAAGAACGAACATTTTTTTCCCTACTAGAATTCCACCACTTCTCGAAAAAAAAAAAAAAAAAAGAAACGTGTGAAATCCTCGATGAAGCAGGGTTTCAGGTATAAGTTGGAGGAGTTGAATCTCACTAAAAAAACCAAGTGTCGAGACAACTGCTCCACCTGAACCGGAACACCCTGGCTGAGATGTGGAAGAGAAATCCTATATCCGAAGCGAAAAAACGGGAAGACGTCCGATATCGAGCTGGAAGAGTTAGATCTGGCAAATTGAAAATAACACTGTCAGGATCTCCACTTCTAGCTCCGTATCGAACGAAGACATGGTCTGAAGAAACACGTTGAAGGCGTGGGGTTCCCGGAGCGAAGATATTTTCCGTAGAAACCAGGTTTATCACTGAAGAAATCGCACAACACTAACTTCGTTATCTACCTCGGCAGAAATCTTATGTAATGTCTTTTTATTGTCCAATCGAAGGAAGAGCCTTATCTCGAAAATTCCGCGGCACTGACGAACGAAACGAAGGAGGAATTAAGAAGAGGTTCAAAAATGGGAAGAGAAGTTACTCAAAAGACCGCGAAGCGACATGTGGGCCCGTGTCTCAGACGCGGAGCTATTTATTCATTTCAGGTGGGTTGATAAGAACCGACCCCTTCCACTGGCGTCAACGACTCCCCCACCTGTGATAACGAGGAAGCGACTGTTTTTTCGGGGTACAATGACATCGTCACGTCGCCATTTTCTCGATATTTCCAATTTTTGGAGGGGGGAAACCGATTTTGGAATCGGATTTCCGAAAAATTAGATCCCCCCGTTATCTAATCACCTATTTTCGGAGTTTCGGTAGATTTTACGGATTTTCAGTGATGACGAACGTCAACGAATTTCACTGAAATTCGGGTTTTGGCAACTGCCAAATTTTTGACGACAAGAATTTTCCGCCATTTTGTTCGTTCTGAACAATGAATGGGTCCTGATTCGGGAAATGATGATGAAATTTGCATTTCCAGGACCTTATTGGACTGAAATTCGTAGTGGAAATACTGTTTTTTTTTGGAAAAATGAAGAAACCTCATTAGCAAAATTAAGGTTCTATAAAAAATTCAGACGTTCAGTTGGAAAAATCATGTTTGATGTCAAAACCTTCGAATTTCCTAGTTTCTGAAATATATATTTTTGAAATTTTGTGCTTCTAAACTACAATCTTCATAATTTTCCATGCTCGAATGGAAGAGAAAGATCAATTTTAGAATGGAATTCTTAGAAACGCCAGAAACCCTCGCTTTCCAATTTCAGACATTTCTGATTTTTTGGCCAGAAGAATTTCCCACCATTTGTTTCGTTCTAAACAAAAAGAAGATCCTAATACGCAAAATGATGATCAAATTTTGAAATAAATGACTAGATGGAGGAAGAAAATATCTATTGTAGAGATTTTCAGGAACAAAAATCTTTCAGAATCATTTGAATCGACTTCTAGGTTCTTATTGATTCAAAATTTATAGTATAAATTCTGTTTTTTGGAAAAATAAAAGAACCTCATTAGCCATTCACTTCAAAAAATCACGTTTCTTCACGTTCATTATCAAAATCTTCGAATTACCTAGTTTCTGAAATACCTACATGCTTTTGAAATTTCGAGTTTAAAACTCAAATCTCAAATTTTCTCATGCTCGAATGGAAGAGGAAGAGCAATTTTGAAATCAGAGTTTTGAATCGCTTCGTTTTTTAGCAACAAAGTTTGAAAATTTTAGTAGATTTCCAAGTTTTTCAGTGATAACGAAGCTCAACGAATTCCACTGAAATTTTGGTTTCTATGCAAATTTTATGTTGTAAACACTTTTGTAATGATTCAGTTTTTTGAAAAATAATAAAAATGAGAACAAATAGTAAAAATTATGAAAAGAGCAATAGATATTTACAAATGCCTCATTGTAAGAATTTTTATTTTTTTCCAGCAAAAAGCAAACTTGATGAGTAAAATGTCTATAAAATATAAGTTGAAATGATTTCTGGTTTTTTCAATACCGAAGTTTTCTGAGAGGTACTTATATTTTAAAAATTTCGATTTCAAAAACTCGATTTTCCACATTTTTTTCATGCTTCAAAGATAAAATGAAGAAATTAATCGATGGAGAAAACCATTTTTTTATCGAAGTTTCGCAACCCAAAGACCTGCGTAATTACTTATCGCTAGTAATTACCATTAAAAAAAAATCTCGATAGATTTCTGGGTATTTTCCAGTTATAATGACATGAAAGTCATAAAATTTTGGTGATATCGATGATCCAGACGTGAACAATATTCTAGCCCGTACAATTTGCAACTTTTTTTTTATTCGTAAATAGTTTTAACGTGATATAACAAATGAGAATGAAATTGATGGAGAAAAAATTGAAAAACAAGTACCCAAGAATAATGATTGCTTAAATGTTCTGTGAAAACGAAAATAACGAGAATTTATTTGAAGGATTTTTTATCGTCTATATTTCATGACAAGCAGTTTTTTGAAGCTGAAAAAAGAGACTTCTAAAAAAATAATTTTCTACGAGTTTATGAAGGTTAAATCCAAAAAATTACTTATTTTGAATATTTCAGTTAGAAATCTCTGCAAACACAAACTTTGACTCATCCGTGAGAAAGACACTGTATTTGACAAACAATTAATTCGTCATTCACAGATTTTTTTTGATGATTCAAAATGATTTGCGCAAAAGACAAATTTTGAAATCTATCGTCTTTCGATTGATATAGATTTGTAAAATATTAAATGTAATTCGACATTTTTAAAGAATTTTGAAATTAAATTTCACAAACTGTCGAACATTTTTATATCCTGATTATACATATTTTGAATTGTATTACACGAACAAAAATTCAGGTAATCCTTGAGATATTCAATTTATATTATTGAAAATAACAAGGAAGCATAGTTTTTTTTTAAAACACTCAATTGAATACTCCTTTCAAAAATTTTTCTTTCTGTATATTCCAATCTTTGAATCACTGAAACTCAAAATACTTCGTTTTTTCGACGTACATTACAAAATTTTTTGACTCTCAAAATCAAGTTTACCAGTTTTTCCTTAAACGTATTCGAAAATCGAATTCGAATCCGTTTCAATTTTTCAAACGTGATTCATAATTTCTAGAAGTTTCTAGTTTTTAAAACATTTAAAACGTGGACAGAAAAAAATTTAACACTTCGCCGTAGAATCATAATGTCGTTAATATTTTATTATTCGATAATTCAAACATCAATCTTTTTCTTGGAAACCTGAGTTAAAAATGTTAAAATATTGTAGTAGTATTTGTTGATGATCGAGAGTTCTTTTTTCATGCAATGAAAGGAACCCTTAATTTCATGTCTTTATCATACGAGAATTCAATTACATACGACTCGTACAAACTAGAAACAAATGCTTTTTCTTTTTTTTACTTTATGGCTTTTGATTATCCTCAAAGTGAAATTAGTTGGCAATTTCCTCTACGATTCGATATCAAATATAATGTTAAAATGATTTGAAATGCTTGAAAATATCGAACATTTAAGAAAACTTATACTCAAAGTAATTTTTGCACGTTTGGAAGCTTCATGAATCGTCATATTTTATTCCAAAAACGCAGATTACAACATCTTCGAATACAAAAAATTCATAAATCCTCGTCTAAAAATTATCAGCCAGAAATAAATTATTAATATACAGTAAACTCTAAATAAAAAAAAACGTCGAAAAATAAAATTAAAAATAGAATAGAATAATTCAAACTTTAATATTAAAAATAACTCTTCAAAATCAATAAATTCATTAAAACTAAAACGTGAGAATAAAAAGAATAAAAACGTCAAAAATGTTAAACTAGAACTTTGAAACAAAAGTTCAAACATAAATTAATAGATCAAAGAATTTGCAAATTCAAAACTTTGGAAAATCCAAAATTCATGAGTCCAATAATCCAAAAATTATACAACAAGGCAGTAAATTCCTAATACGAAATTCGTGAACTTTTGATCCTACAGATTTTTCTCCCGATTTTCCAGCTCGACTTTGAAAACAGCATCAAATTTTCTGCAACAATCATCGACCTGAAGAACATGCATTAAAACCCAAGATTTTGCCTTTTCACAACTAAACATACAAAATTTCTCCTTTTTTAGAATTTCACTTTTATAATTATCGATTCAATGAATGACTTTTCCTATAATTTGTAGGTGGAGAGTGTGTTTCGTATGGGAAAAAATCGTAGAACGACCGATGAAATTGAGCTGTCAGAATAACGGAAGATTTCTCAGCGACCAAAGAAATGAGCCATGAAACGTCCAATATCTTTGACCAATGTTTGCAGAAAGATAAGAATACCTGACAAAATAAACCACTTCAGAAAACCTCTGGGCAGGATAATTTTTGTGTTACTGATTACAAGAATATTATCGAGGACGCCAAGATAGCGCATACTTTTAAGATGAAAAAGAAAAAAAAACACTTCCAAACGTACTTTTTCAGAGTTAAATGAATAATAATAAGCTATGAAAAGTTAACTTAGGTTAAGAATCGAAATAAAAATATTATTAATTAGGAACTTATTCATTAGATATTATTTTAATGTCAAAATGTATAGCTCAGATTTTTTATTTCTCGAGTTAGGAAATTTAAAATGCATATTAAAAAATTTTGAAATAGAAACCCAAAAATTCGAAGTTTCGAAGACTAAAAAATCTACATGAAATCCAAAACTTTAATTTTGAAATGTTCAAAGAACTGATTCAAGACAAAATTTGAAAAGAGATAAAAAAATACGAATTTTGAGGATTTCTCAGCATGGAACCTGTGTAACTAAAATTGAGATTTCGACAAAACTCAAACTATAAATATATAAATTTCAAAATCTTTAAATTTTGATTGAAAATAAACGAAATGACCAATATCGAATGTTTTATTCGGAGAACAGTTTATTTAAATTGGAAAAAAAAATTAAGTGTATGATTCACATCAAAAGAATAAAGAAATAAATCATCAACAAAGTAACTCAAAAATTCAATTTTAACCAGTTTTATTGCATTTTGAAATTTCACTTTCGCCAAAAAGATCACAAATTTGAGAAATCATGGCTTGGATGTCGAAATTCTGTTTGATTAAGTTAATTTCACGTTCTTTCAATGAATATTTTAAAAGTCTACAAATTAAAGAAACTCGAAAATTTAAGAATTTTTTTTTCTCTTTCAAAAACTTTTATTCTCAATAACTAATGCAAAAAAGGAGATTTTTTGAGATTTCGGAGAAACGAAGAGTTCTGGAACCCAAAATAAAATTACATTCAAATTTTCGAATCACAAAACCGGAAAATTATGCATTTAAATAAAATATAAATTATAAACTACACAATTTCATCTATTCAATAAATTAAGAAATTCGAAATTCGACATTGGAATACATAATCAAAATTGTTCAATTTGATGATCAAAAATATTAAAATTAAAAATTTTGACTTCAAAAATTTCAACTTAAAAAATCATCATATCCACATTCCATATTGGAAAAAAGCTTGTATTTCGAAAAATTTTTGACATTGAAAATATTGAAAACGTTTTTTGAATAGAAAAAAGGACAACAAGAAGAAAGCTTTTTCAAAATTATTAATAAAAGAAAAATAGGTTTAATCAAAGTTAACTCGAGAATTTCATATTTTATCGAACTTCAGAAAACGTGCAAACATGCGATTTTTTATTCAACATATCCACTAAATTTGTTCTTTAAACGCTGAAGCGAAATCGCTATTGATTCGTCAATCGGTAAATTTTGTACAACTGTATGAAAGAGGATATTGCTGAAATCAACGGAATATTACAACAAGTAATATTTAATTGCTTGCAAAATGATAAAAAAAAAAACTACAATTTAATTCTGAAATCAATTTAATGTTTGAAGATAGTTTCTGCATGAATCAGGTACAATTATTATTATCCAATGTCTGTTCATGTATTTTCGACTACATTTTAAAAAACAAAGTTCGTGATTTCTTTAGTTATTTCGTATTTCTTGTTTTACAATTGAACTCTTGCAGAAAAATAACAGTCTGAAGGATATCGATGATCATAAAAGTCTAATCTGTTAATTTCAGACTTCAAAAATTGAATAACTGAGAATTTGTATGAAGAATATTTAATCCTAAATTTTTGAAAAAAAATAAATCTCGAATTCCATATATTTAATGAAATTGAAAAAAAATTTTGAATAGAAATTTCAGATCTTGAAATATCTAGCACTGCTTAATGTTTAAATCTTCAAATTTTAAGAACACATACGTGAAAATTCTATGATGCAAGTAGAATAAGTTAATAAGAATTGAAAATAATGATAAGGTTTCGATTTGAGAAAATTCCATCTTTGTGAATTAAAATTTTTTTCATAAATCATCACGTTTTTTCGAACAGGCATTGTCATTCCGAAAATTTATAATTTTTGAATCAACATCTAAATAATCTCTTATTTTAAAATAAAGGTCAAATATTTTAGATTGATATATTTTGAGAAATAGAAATACTTGAAAATTAAAAACAAAAGTGATTGCAATAAACTAGCACAGACTTTCGTATTTGAAAAAGTTAAAGTAGAAAATTTTAAAATGCATAAGAGAATTAGGAAAAATAGATCCTAAAATTCTAATTTGTATTCGAAAAAATTGAAATTCTCAAACTTAATTACAAAAACCTTGAAAAGTTGAAAAATTTTCACGAGTTTGGAAAATTCAAAAATCATAAAACTCAACGTTAGAAAAAAAGGAGGATTGTAAAAATCTCAGATTTTTTTATGGATTTGAAAATTCAGAGACTCTGAATTTTGAACATCTCAAAGCTATCTAAAATAAAGGTATTATAATTTTCAAATAGGGCGAAATAATTAAAAAAACCTAACATGACATGAAAATCTAGAAATTGGAAAATTTTATTCACAAAACTCACAAATCTAGTTATAACTTGAGATAAAATCATTTCCAGTTCGCAAACTGAAAAAAATACGACTTTTTTCAAAAATGTCAAAAATTGTATGAACTCCTCGAAGAAGTAATTTTCGAAATTCAAATCAAATCGTTTGCGAAAAAATGCAAAAATGAAAAGTTGCCTAGTTTCGTTTCGTGAAGTCATAGATTTCGACCTCAAAAAATTGATGAAATGTAGTCACAAAAGAAATTTCACAATCGTTTCTCTCATACCTACTATTTGTAAAACGTTGCTGAAATACATACAATTATATCTTATCATCTTAAGATTAAATCGATAATATAAGATTGGTATATTATTTTTAGGCCCAACCTTAATCGAAAAAAAATTTTTTCATTCCAAATTTTTGCGTTTGGAACATGACAGATGTTTCCCATTTCAAGACAACTGGTCAGTTATGGTTATGATTTTATTTTTTCATGATACTTTATTATTTTGTTCATTAGTCGAAATAATATAATGAGAATGAGACACGTATTTTCGCTTTTTGCTGGAAAAAATTTGTTATCTAATTTATATACTATTTTGTTTTAGTAGTAACAATCGATGTTTCTAGTCGATTGCCTGAATTTTATTTTTAAATCCTCATAGCTTTGTCAAATATAAACGAATTTGAACCATTTATTGACTACAATGTTTTTTAGTGTTGTGATTAAAAAAAAAAAGATAAATTATTAATAATTTATTGTCATAAATCAAATAAATATTTATAAGCAAAAGTAAACAATTTTTGTAAAAGAAATTAGATTTGCATATTAGCTAAATCCCTAGTTCCTAGAATTTTTTTCCCAAAGCTATGATTTTTTCGAAGAAATGTACATTTTTGACAAAAATAGTGCATACTCTTTAGTTTTTTGACTTAGTAGCTTAAATATACGTTGTGTAACAGTAAAAAATTGATTTTTTTTTATTTCCATCATTATTTTTTATATATATGTATTCGAACTTTATTTAGATATTATTTGTTATTTATTTTGTTTATTTTTCATTTTAATTTTGATTAATAATTTTTTATATTTTTCATAAGATTATATAATAATTATTCATATCATAAAGATAAACGATGCTTTCTTAATCTAAATCAGTGAAAGTCCATTCACTGGTAAATCAGTGATTAAAAAACCACTGGGAAACAGTGTTATTTTTTACTGTATGTACATCAGTGAAATATTCATAGAACATCAGTGAAAAAATTATCGAACTTCGCAATGCACGGACTTTTACTAATAATCAGTGAAATCCCACTGATTCAGGTAAAGAGAGCAACGTTAATCTATATCAGTCGAGTGATTCAATGGAAACTAGGTGAAAATCTCAATAGTAAACATGTGCACTATCCCAATAAATACAGCTTGTAATAACTGTAAAACTAACAAGCGGCCTGATAATCGTTTGTATTTGAAAAAAAGTTTACAGTGAAAACATCGATAATATTTCAGATGGCAACTTCGATAATGTGAGCCGCCGGCTGGCTTAATAGGATATCTTGTAAAAATAAATATGATAATTCGAAGTCGGATGTTTTTATGTATTGCGCTAGAAATCTAACAAATCGATCGCGATGGCAACAGAATAATTCTCCAAACAAATTTGACCCTATTTCTATGGAATATATTCTTTTTTTTTAATTATCTCAAATACCTTGTATTCATATCAAATTTACATGTACCATTGGTAATGTAATGATTATTACAGGCTTATGCATCCAAAATAATTGAGACTAAATTTTTTGCTATTATACAACCTACATCTTGTCTACGGAAAAGTCGAATAAATAAAAAAATTTCACTATTTTCATCGAAAATATATTTTTTCCCAAAAAAATTGTAGCTATTAGGAATTTATCTCGGATGCACTGAAAAGTCAATTAAAAAGTTTTGAAAAATACACTTTTCAAGAAATTAGATTTTTTTTAAATGTTGCACTTGTCATTTATTGCAAGATAATTTACTCATAACAATAGATAGTCAATAATTCATCATTTTGTTTGAAAGCCAACAGTTACAAACATTTCAGTCAACAGTAGTTTAAATTTTTTGATTTTTAACAAAATGATGGTAAAAAAAATTTGTCACGATTTACTGAAAACATCGATTCAAACATCGATATCTGAATCAGTGAAATTTTACAGATTATTAGTGAAAGTCACTTTTAAACTTAGTAATTTTTTCACTAATGTTCTGCAATTATTTCACTGATGCACAGAAAAACAAAGTAGCCTATAAATGGGCTAAAAATTTTTTTGATTCAAAAGAAAAAATACAAGTCTCATTATTTTGATTATTATACAACATATAAAACTTTCATGAACAAAATAAAATCATGATCGTGCCTGACTTGTAGTCTTGAAACGAAAAATATCAGCAACTTTTTATGAACAATCACTCAATGTAGAATTTGAAATAATTTGAGAGATGCGAAAATTTTTTTCTGATGCTTTTTATTTTCACAAAAAATGTATAACAACAATCTTTACATTTATCAAATATTACTTTGGTTTTCTTAAATGTTGAGAATGAATAAAAAATGTTGCAGTTCCATAATTTTTTAAGTTGTTACTTTTTTCAATAGTGAATCCGAACTCTGAAAATTATTGTAATTTTGAGATTAAAACAAGTCGAAATAAAATAATTCGAAAGTTGTATAAATTTCCCTAAAAATTAGAATATTTCACAATAGTGCAATTGGAAAAAAAAACATTCAACCTCAAGTTTGATTAGAACAAAAATTATGACGACAAGCTCTACATTTATTTTTACTCTAGTTTTCTTGAAAATTAATAATAAATACGAATTTTTTCAGTTCTACAATTTTTGAGAACATTAAATTTTTAAATAATGGATCCAAACTCCGAAAATTACTGCATTTTCAAGACTAAAACAGGTGAAAAAAAAAAAGTTCAAAAATCGAACAAATTTTTCTCAAAATTTAAATACATCATAATGATGCAATTTGAAAATATATTCAATCATGTGTACATAGACTTGCAACTACAAAAATTTGGATGTAAAAACTCACTGCATTACAATGTCGTTCACTAATTTTGGAGCCTGAAAAGTTCGGAATCTTAAATAGGAAATCTATGTATCGAAATGTTCAACTTGAAAATTGGAAATTTCTCACATCAAACAATGATTTTGAAATTCCTTAATTTATTATTCGTAACTTGGAAGCAGGACAATCGGTAAATTTCACAGCTTAGACTCAGAAAATCAAAAAATTGAATTCTAGAAACCTTTCAACGCAAAAATAAAAATTACATATTTTTCAAATATGATATTCGATGTCAGAACAGGAAAAAAAACATTCAAATATATAGATTAAAAACCATTAAATTGTCCATGTTATGATTAATAGTATAATTATTAGAACTTAAAAATCTGTTCAATAATTTAAAAATCCAAATCAAAAACCTCAAACTTTATAGATTCAAAATATCGACAGAAACATAAAAAAATTCTATGTATGCAATATATTTACAATTTTCCACTTATCAAAAACGACACTCTTCTATTTTTCACCTGATTGTTATAAAAAAATTAAGAAATGCTTCTGCAAATGATGTTACGGTCTCGGGGGGGGGGGGGGGGTAGGCTCATCTGTGACATTTTGTGACAGACAATATATGGAGGATTTTCAACAATGTGATATAACAAATTTTTGATATTTTTTTTATTGTCAATTGTGGTAACATTCAAATGATTTTACAAAAAACATTTAACAAAAATAAATCAATTTCATTTTTGTTTTTTATATTGTGACGTGACACTCTGTGACAGAGGGGAGGCTGGGTCAAAAAACTAAAAAACTGTAACATTATTTATACTCTACAAAAAAACATCAACACTAAACCTGCACATTATTTCCCAAAACTTTGTGCAAAACTCAGCGAGAAAATTGTAAACATTAACCAACGAATTTTATCGTGCAAAACTTTAAAAAACACGATAAGACAATGGACGATGACCTATTATCGGCAAAAGGGGAGGGAGGGGATGGAATTCGTTGATACGTCAATCGTAAAACTCCAGTAAATTCTGGTAAAATAATCTGGCTAAAATCTTGATTACTCACTTCGTCCAGAAGTTGATGAAATTGAAGCGAATTCATGGACGCCGCTTTTGGATTTCCCGAATTTTTCACGGTACCACACTGAGGTTCGATCCACATTTCCGTAACAATTTGCAAGTCTTCGGAATTATCGCTGTCATCTATGCCAGCTTCAACGTCTGTGAACAATAAATATTCGCATTTGATAATTTTTCATTTCATCGAAATTTGACTAAAATGATGATCTGAACGTGTTAGAAAAATAGAATCTCAATTGGGCCTTATTGGGTCGAAATCCAGAAAAATAGTCACAGGGAATTGAAGAATACAAATTAGAGAGTACAAGCAAATCCAGATGTAAATTCGACACATTTTTAGAAAATATAACTCATTAATCTTGGTCTCTCTTGTCTTTTTTCAATTTATTTTTAATTCAAGAACAATTCTTACAAAATGAATTTTCAGCATATTTTATGTTTATATAAGATACTTTAGGGTAAAAATACCAAATTTAGAAGTTATGGAAAATATAGTTTTAACTCGTCAAAAACTCTCAATACCTTTGTAACTGAATTAAGATTCTCAAACTACGAATACATTTAACAACTCTCAGAAAGCCAAAAATTTGAGAACATTGAAATTTCAATAACCAAGTTTTGCAAATCATGCCTGAAAGATATTTCAACCACAAAATCCTTGTACTTGATAATGAAAGATTTCACTTTGAATAAAAAGATTTATAGGGTATGTTAAAATTTGTTAAATATTAATAAGATTTTTAATAAGATTGAGGATAGTTTCAATCAATTTCAAAATTTTTGTTTGTTTGTTTTATTTTTTTTAAACTCACCTTCATCTGTATCATCATCAGAAGCGCTATCTTTTTCAACAGCTCTTTCAAGGAATTGTGGAGGAAACAAAACGTACTGAATTACGCACGGAGTTATTTTTTCGCTTTCAAGATCCTGCATTTCCACTTCCAATACCATGTTTATTATTCCTGCGGAAGAACAGGCAAAATTGAACCCTTCCGATAATCGCATTCTGGAAAATAATAAATAAATGAAAAACATAAATTATAGCACCGACAAATGTATCTAAAAACAAAATTTTTTTCGATTTTAGTAATTTCTTTAATTCATAAAATGTAGAGCATCTTCTTTATAACATTTCAAAAAGATGAAACGTAATTTGTTACAACACATATTTTTTCTTGTATTTAAAAAAAACAATATTACTAGGATTTTGAAATTCTGTTTAAACTTTTAATGAACATTCTGAATACGATGCATCGAAAATTGAAACTCAGAGTTTTCTGAAGTTTCAGGGAATACTGAATAGTTCGTACATTTTTTCAAAATTTTGAGTAACTTTTTTGTTGTTTCCAAGAATTTCGTAATTTTATGAGAACGTTACATACATTTCGAAAAATTTCCAACCTTTCCTACAACCATTTTTTTATGTCGTAATGCTCAAAAAGTTTGTAATAATTTCGAAAATCAATAGTGAATTTGAGTTTCAAAAACTTTGGTACACATTTCGAGATTATGGTTATTATTTATGTACGATTTTTTCAAATATTTCATACATTTAATTCAATTTTCAAGGTTCTTTGATACTTTACAATTCTTAACAATTTTGTCGGAAGAGTTCGGAAAAATCCTGAAACTACCAAAACAATTTTCGACTTTTCACAATTTTCAACTATAAACATGCCAGAAGATTACAAAAATTTGTAGGTAATTAAAAACAATAGGTTTTTCGAACATGCAAAAAATGTGATTAATTTCTAAAATTTCAAAATTTAGATGAAATTCGGGAAAAAAGGCAGATAAAAAAAAATACCAGCAATTCAAAATAGAATTTCAGGAAGAAGAGGCACAATAATAAAATAAACAAACATGAAATAATGAAATGATAGTGATTTCTGTAAATAAAAATAATTTTATACAGTAATAACGATTATGAAATTCTAATGATTCACATGTAGAAATAAGAATTTGATATAAAAGTTTTAAATCAGTAAAAAATTATCAAGTTTCCAAAAATTCTCAAAAACTTACCAAAAAACGAGAATCACAAGTGTAAAAATATTTTAACAATTTTTATTTTTATTATGACAATTTTTCTCAAAGAAAAAGAAGAATTTAAAAAATTAAATAAATGTAATGTATTTTTTGAAGTATGCATAAAAAATAAATTCAAGGTATACAAATTGGTAAAATATTAGAAATCCAAAATGAAATTTGCATTGGTATGAAAATGAACAAGAACAAAATCATAAAGTATTCAATGATAAAAATAATGTATCCTTGATCCTAATCAAGAGAAAAATAACAAAGTTTCTGGCAATTCTCAAAAATTTATGAAAATTCGAAAACTGCATTAAATTTAGGAAATTTCTTGATGCAAACTTCAAAATGGATTCAAAACATGGGCGAATTTATCAAATATGAGGAGTTTGAAAAAAATAATTAGCTAGTATAAGAACAAACGAGTAGTAAAAAATCAACAAGTATGGAATAATACAAATAGTTTACTATGCTAATACAAATAATACAAATACTAACTATGCTAATTTAAACAGATAATTTTCAGAGATAATAATATAGTAATTCTCAAGTAAAAAAATTAGAAAATTTAAGAAAATACTCTAATTCTAAAATCAGTAAATCTAACCAAAAATATTATTTCAACTTTCAAAAATGCGTAATTTTGAAAATTGGACAGCTTTTAAGTTGAATTCATTGTCACTGGACAGATCTTACAAAATCATGATATCAAAGAACTTGAAATTCATATTCAAAAATGTAAACAACAAAAAAAGCATATTCCTTTAAACCAAAAAATCAAAAGCTACAGTAATTTCAAGAGCAAGCAAAACTCTACCACATTCAATCTTCAAATCCAAACATTTCTCATTCCTAAATAACAATAAAACATTTCTAAATTCAACTCCAAGTTCTGTAGATCCAACTCACTTCATGATTGTCGACATAATCCCTGAAATCGCAGAATTGCTCAACTTGGGCAAAACCACCGCAGGAAAAACCAGGACCGGCGGTTTTTTCACCAACCACAGCCATCTTTTATGGTACAAATATCTCGACAAAGTTGTGCTCAAACTTCCAGATGGTGATTTCCAACTCGCGTCGGATTGTTGCAATTTTTCCGGGTACGTGATAACGCTCATGTCGGACGGCATTCGATCGTATTTTATTAAAAATTTTTCCAGTGGCTTGCGCATTATGGTGCAGCAAAAGGTTTCCATTTGTTCAGTTGGTCTGTTCGGAAACGTGAGTTTCGACAAGGTTTCCGAAATGTCGTGCATGATCTGGCGCCGAACAGCGCTATGCGCACCATCCGCAATAGCCACGTCGAGGACCACGCAAAACGCCTTTTGAATCATGAAAAAAAAATCTTACGTGAGATACAGAAAAAAAAGAAAAACAAAAACAACCAAGTGCCATTTTTGTAAAAATCATTTTTCTAGTAAAAAATGAATTCCTTAGCATTTATTAGAATGATTTCTTAGTTTTTTATTCCGTTGAATATTTATAATAAAATTAGACAAGCTACTAGAAATTAGATTAATATCATTTATTCAAAATTTAAAAATGAATTGGGAAGATGTATCCTCAAAGTTTTCCATTTCATAAATTCATCGATCCCATTAGCCCAAAACTCAAATACCAAAATCCCGAAAATTAGTTTTACCTTGCAACTGACATTGATGACGCAAAAAGAAATCGGTGGTTGGTCCAAGGATTTTTCATCGTTGTCTTTGTGATGAATGAATTGCACATAAGTGTGGTTATCCAAGAGGACAAAAGTCGCCCAATCCTTGAGGGAAGCGTACAAAACAGCGGCTGCTTGTCGATACTGAACGCACTGGTACCGACCACTTGAATTTGCAAGGTGAAGAGTTTCTGGCAAAGGCCTGTCATGTGACAGAATGAGTGTTATTCGTTGACAGTGCATCGATCTTGGCCACTGAAGTGGGTGAATCGGGTCAAACGAAACTACCGATTTCCAAATTTGGCAGAATTGGGGACATGCTGCCTCGCTGTAGTCAGAATTTGATTACTATCATTAAAAACTCAAAATCAAGAATATAAAGCTAGAACTTATTTCCATTTTCAATATCAATGTCATCTTATTGTCTGTTTGAAATTTGAACGAATGTGTCAATTATTAGGAAAAAATTTATTGAAGTAAATATTGAATCGAGTTGAAATAGACACATAAAAGTACCTTAATTGTATACTATTCGGAGAAGAACTAAGCAAATACACAGGCATGCCACTTTTGACGGGGTCTGGAATGTTGTACCGATTCCAACTTGTTTTTGGAAACGAAGCAAAATGAGGTAACATATTGTCATCATCATTCAAGGACGTTAAAACATTCCAAAATCTCGAAATGACGTTTTTCCTGAACTGCGACTTAAGTCGTTTATCCTCCGAGCATGTGACGTCGTGCAAAAATTCGTAAGGAGCTGCAACGAAAAATTTGAATAGTTTTCAGGTTTCAAGGTAACGATATGACGATGAAGTTCTTTGAAATTAAAAAAAATTTATGAAGAAGGACGTTGAAACGGAATTTTTCATGAAGATGAGAGGAAAATTCAAACGTCAAAAAGGCCATATATTTATGTATGTACTCTTATTTAGATAAATCACTTTTGAAAAATTTGAACTATGAAATCAAAAATTTTATTTCTATTTCTCAGTATTTATTTTCGTAAGGATCGTTTCATATTTGCATGGATTTCGGTATGGATTTTCAAAATTTGGATCCCTAAATTTCAAAATGTTATACTTTCACTCATTTTCTTTGTGTTTCAGAAAATTACATCTACATACATTTATAGTATTTGATAGATTGCTATTATTTCAAGAACTCTTTATATTTTTCAGTATTTATGCAATTTCGTAGGATTTTCTAGTGTTTTTTCCAATTTCTATGTACATTTCTGGAATTAATTGCTTTTGGATTCCGAGTTTCATAGATTTTTAACTTTTTAAAGGTTTTTTGAGAAAAAAGTTTCTTTGTATTCCATAGACCTTTAATAGTTTCAGTATTTTTTGTTATTTCTACAATTTATTGGATTTCATGCTATTTTGATGAGTTTCTATTAACATTTCTGAAATTCGATGTTCTAGGATTCAAAATTTTATAGATTTTTGAGAAAATTATATCAACTTAGATTTGTTGTAATGAATAACTTTCTTGTCTTTCGAGAATTTTTTGATTATTAGTAAAATCCTGCAGGATTCTCGAGTATTTTTTTTTTTTTTTTTTTTTTTTTTTTTAGTATTTTTATAGATTGCTATATATTTATATATTTATTTCTGGGTACACATACCCTTGAGGATTTGTGATCAAATAACTATATAGATTTATACAATTTGATGCTAAAGAATTCAAACTAAAATAATTATAAAATATGTTTAAACATTTTTCAGAAAGCAGCATCTTTACAAAGTTTAAGTATTTTATGGATTTCGATTACTTAAAGAATTTTTTCAGTAGCAGTATGATTTTTTGAATTGTCTAGTATTTTCTAGATTTTTATAAAAATTCTAGGATTATATGCCCGAGGGTTCAAACTTTTATAGATTTTTAGTGCCTCATAAGTCTAGCACTTCTGGTATTTTCGTATTGGTTAATTTTTTTTTTTTTCTAAATTTTGTAGAATTTCATTTTTATTTGGATAGATTTCTGAAATTCGATACTCTTTATTTATTTCTCTTTTCGCATAACCGAATATATATATATTTTTATATGATTTTTGATGCATGTATGAGACAATCAGTGTAATTTTAAGACTTTGTCTTAAATTATTTCTGTCATGATTAAAATTGAATTAATACAGGATTACTGAAATTCGACTGTATGTAACATTTTCATTTTTCAAAATTTTTTTTTATTTCAGAAAAAAAACTTACAATTTGTCAGTGACAAAATCCACTATGTTGAACCATAATAAATTGGTTGAAATATAAATTGAAACCAATTGTTAAAGAAACTAAAAACATGAATTTAACAGATTCAAAAAAGTGATTCTATAAACAAAAATATTGTTTTATGACGTTTCCTCGTCAAGAAACTCACCTTCGACCGTTATAAAATATTGTATCGTATTTGACGTCGACAAAGATTTCGTGGACCACGGATAAACCAGCGAGTACTCTATGGATATCTGATGTTTCCATGGCAAAACGAAGCAAATCTCCAAAGAGCTATCGCGAACGACAGTTTTTTTGATGAGAAAGCCTTCTCTTAATCGGCAACACAACAAACCGCTCAAAGTGCAAGTAAGTTTGTTTTCATAAAGCTTTTTTCTCAAAACAGGAGGAGATTCATAATTGTTGAAATATTCATTTTTCACGCAGTTCTCATTGCACGGATTTTGCAAACCCGCACACGGCGTTGTCTTGTACAATTGCCAGCACAAAAAATGTTTGTGATAGATGTTTTCTTGATCTTCACCGAGAGGCGTCTGAAAAAGTGATTACATCAAAAGTTAATTTTACAAGTAGAAAAAAATTGGTGTTTTTGTGAATATATCTATGCACATTTTATTATTATAAATGCAAACAGAAATAAGAATTACATGAAAAATTACTCCAATCCTTTATTTTAATGTTCAATTAATAGAATATTTTACCGCCTGCAATGTGAAGGACATATAACTTCCAAGAGTAGCTTTTGCCAAGAAAAAAAGCAATTCTTGGTGTGGCACTAAGCCATAAGCGCAGTGGGAGTGAGTAAAATTTCCAACGTGCAAGAAACTGCATGCCACTGTTGTTGCTCTCAATTGTTGAACAATGGAATCCAAAACATGAGCATTTGGGATTCCCACAATTCCATCTGTTACAACCACTAAATCTGGAAACGAAATCAAAACAGTGAAAGATACAATAACTACAAAATCAAACAGTATTCATCAATTGTAATCCATCCACTTCGATTTCAAAACATAACTTTGAAAATAAAAAATTCCAAACTTTATTATTTAAATGTTTCATTTTTCGATTCCTAAAGTTTGATATCCTCCAATTTGTTTATTTCAAAATTAGCTATAACCAGTACACAATGTACAAAAATTAGCACGATCTCAAATGTTAAGAAAACAAAAACTTACGAGCACAACTGTGATCAGGCAGAAGCATTAACGCCAACATTCCATATCGAAGCATATTAATGAAATTCGTTTCAGGTGAGATCATGGACACGTTGTTACAACTATTGATGCTGCCATCACTGTTCCAGTTTTCGTCGAAAAGTCGCCTCACAAAATCACCATTTTCTGCCTTGGCGGCTTGCACCTGGTTGTGCACGATGCTGGTCACGCACGCGACATTTTCCTTAAGAACCATCAATTTGTTTTCTACAAGTTTCATCAAGGAATCTACATTTTCCAGGGTCAAGGGCCAGCCTTGAGTTAAGACTTGCTGTGAAGGACTAGTGTTGAAAGGAGTATGGGCTATCACAGTTACGCGAATCTCTGGATTCAGGACTTGGTCGCTTCCTGGCACGACAAACTGAAAATAAAAGAAGCCTTAAAAATGTATTGGATAATGAATAATGAAGAATAACTATTCTGAGTAATAGGACTAGATAGTAATAATTATGAAAAAATATTTCAAAATACTTACTGGTTTTGCAATGCCTTCTAAACATTGTTGTAATGCAATACAAACTTCGTCAGTTATAATTACACCATGTTGAATGTCCTGGAAAATAAAATATTAATTATTATGTAGCATGAGTTGAGTACACTATAATAGGAACATAAATTTGATAGCTAGCATTTTGCTATTGCAAATGTTTTTTTTGATTAAAATTGAGAATTCAAAAACGTTATTACTGAATTTTGAAAATTATTATAGTTGTTCTAAAAAATGCATAAATTTATCTACTCACACAAACTTCTGATATTAAAAGTTTTACAATCCCACATTATACAATTTTTTTCTAAAATCATCCAAGTTTAACACCTTTTTTCAAGCAAAACTGATAGGCAAAAACCAAAATAACAGCTTGAACAGTTTTTGGAGCGATTAATAAAAAAAAAATTAATAAATAAATGAACATAAATTCAACTCACAACTGTAGCCAAGGAAGGACTCAAATCCAAATTGAAAACAATTTTGTATTTTTGTGCCAAAAATATAATAGAAGTTGATGGTAAAATTTTGTAGTGATACTGGTAGCTATTTTCAGTCGACCACAAGTCTGGGTATTTTTTCGGTAAAATTGAAATGATTTCCAGTTCCTTTTCTCCTGTAATTTCTGAGCCATTTTCGATTTTGACCAAGGTGTCCAAATGTTGCAAAACCCATTGAGCTCTGACATTTGCAGAAATCGGGGAATCTTTTTTCATCAATAAATAGACTGTGTCAGCTTCTAGAATTTCCGGTGCCTGAAAAATAATTATCATTTGAAAATATTATGTAATTACTAGATAATAAATTGAAATTTATAGAATTCTTGAGTTTATGAAATTCTAAATTAGGTCCATATTGAAATTTAAAAATCGAGTTTTTCTATAACTTTAAACCTAAAATATTTTTCTTTTTTTAAAGATATATTGAATTCAGCAAAACTGAGCTTTAAATAAGGTCAAACTCAAATGAAAGATCACAAGAAAAAAAAACTTGAAATTTTTATACTATATTTTTAAAATTTTTAATTCATTAAATCAACTTTCATGGTTCTTACATAATTGAGTAAACCTGTTTAGAAAAATTTTTTTAGCTTAAACAAAACTATCCAGGAAACTAGCATTAACTTCGGGCAGAGCATCTAAGTCAATAGTTTGAAAATTAGTAATAAATATATATTTTATTGACAAACACATAAAATACTCTACAATATTCAAGCATAACAAACCTTTGTTCCTTCAAAATCCATTCTCATCACGATCGACAAAAATCCATAAAAATCGTCGCGACACGAAATTTCACAGTGAAAATACACGATATTTCAAAATCCCGAAAAATCATAATTTTACGAATTCCGTTGTTTTTGGGGTACACAATTCTACATTCAATAGTTTATTGACAAAAACATAACCACAAACATTCGACCAATATATTCTAGTAAATCAGTGTTTTAGAGCCGGAATTTTGAATAGTTAATAAATTTCGATGAAAACCATATTTTGCGATTTTTCGCAACTGAAAACAAGCGTTGACAACAAGGAAACAACAGCAAAAACGAGGCCTAGAGATTGAATATTTCGTTGCAAAATCGATTTAACTATCTGAACTGATCGCTTAAAAATACGTAAGCATCAGTTAAAATATGTGCCAATTAGTTTTAAGACACAAGCAAACGTTTGTTGACTTTCTATCGTGTTATCAGATAAACACAAAAAAAACGCGCAGTCAGACAGAACGATAACAAAACAATGCGAAACAATGCAAACTTCTAGATAGAAACAATCAAAGCAATCCATTACAGAAAATGAAACAATGCAAAACAACGCAAACTTCTAGGTAGAAACAATTAAAACAATCCATTACAGAAAATGAAACAATGCAAAAGAACACAAACTTCTAGCTAGAAATAAACCAAACAATCCACTACAAATAATAAAACAATGTGTAACAATGTGAAACAATGCAAACTTCTAGGTACAAACAATTGAAACAATCCAAACATGGCGAACATGGCAACACTGTCAATCAGCAGCTGTGTTTATGAAGCAATTTTTTGCAGTGTCAGTTCTTTATGTTTGCGTTGTTTACGTTCCACGAAAACAAAAAAAATTCGTCAAGTCATTATTCAGGTTGCATTGAATTTCGCATTGGGATCAAATTTACAAAGTGCATAGTGCAGTTCCAATCCTTAAAAAAAACATTCTCGTTGTTTCATACAGAGTTACACATATCGCGTCCCAGTTTCGAAAAACAAAACAGCGTCCTCAATTTCCAATCGCGCATTTTTCCGAGCTTTTATTGATCGAGAAGAAAGTCGCAGCGTTCAAAAACTGTTGAAATCTCGGAGATAAAATGAAAGTGACGGTGACGACGCTGAGCGACGAAATTTTCGTCCTCGACGTGAGCGAGGATTTGGAGCTGGAGAATTTCAAGGCCTTTTGTGAAATAGAAAGCAGCGTACCGGCACGAGAAATGGTTATTCTTTTCAACGGCCGACCTCTGATTGAGGAAAAAAAATCATTGCGGCAACACGGTATCCAGGATGGCGACGCTGTTATTTTGCAGCACATGCACCAAAGTGGCAACCCCTCGGTCATGCTGCCCTTCAGTAATGGTGGTAATATTTTATTTTTTTATTGTTATCTTGCTCTGAAAATTTGCGTTGATCGTTCGTTGATCGATTTTTAATTGCTCATAACTACGTAAAATTTGAGTTCCTCGAAAAGTGAGAAGTGTTTTTTCAATCCAAGAATAATTTATTTTATTATTTTGACAAAAGCTAAATACATTAATAATTGATTAACTTTTTTGGCAAAAGCAACATTCCGAATTGGTAAAAATGTCAAATGTCAAAATTCGACCGTAGCAACTTACCGACGAAGGCTTGAATAATGACATTACGACAAAATAAGAATTTTGCATCTAAAAAAAAGCAAGCAAGTCTTTATGCATTTATCTTTTGCTGAAATCATTAGATTATTCTTGTCTCAGAAATGCTTTTCTTACGTTTTTAAGAACCCAAACTTTATGTAATCAAAAGCTCTGATTTGTTCATTTATCGTTCATTGATTTGCTGTTGATAGAATTCTGATAAATGAATTGTCAGCACATGTTTTTTAAGGTACAATAATATTCTTTTACAATTTTTTTCGTTTACTTTTTGACAGAGCATGACTAACAATTTTTAGCCAAAATAATTTTGAAAAAATTTTTAAACAAATTTGAAGAACATTTGGGTAGGAAAATCAATGGAAGAGAAAAATTTTTGAACGGTTTTTCACGTACTAATAATATAAAAAGGAAATTATCAAAAAACTCATGACCTGTCATTCAAAATTTTTCAATATTGAAGAAAAACTGTTAATACTGTATCATTTGAATATGTTTTTTAAATCACCGTATTGGCTGTACCTATAATGTTTAGTTTTCAATTGAATTAGTGATTAAAAAAAATTTTTTTAAAAGTGATTTAAAAAAGGAAAAAATATATCTGAAAATTAGGTATGAAATACTTTGGAAATAAGATATCAGTAATATGAATGGAAAAAAAATTGAACATCAAGAAATACATATATTAGTTGAAAATATATGTAAAAGTTGAAAAAATTAAATGCAAGTAAACATAACATTTTCGATAGTAAATATATAAAAAAATCAATTAAAGATAAGAATATTTATATTCAAATTATTCAGAGAAATTATTTGAAGACCTGAACTCACAATGAAGTCACAATATTCAAATTGAAAAAATAAAATATTAACAGAAAGTATTAGAGTAAAAGGAGTAAAATATGATGGATTGAAACTGTAATGATATAAAATAATTTATTGTATAATTGCATCAAAACTATTTTTGTTGAAGAAGAATAAACATTCATTCTTACAAACATTGAAAATTATTCAAATATATTTATGATGGAAGAAAGAAAAAGAAAATATAATAAATTAAAAGTTGTAAGGACTAAACGGAATTACTGAAATCATTTAAAAATCTTATGATATTTTCAAATTAAAGTGAAATGAAATTGGCATCGATCTCCCAGTTAAATCGTTTATTTCAATTAAGTGTCGACGTTTCGATCCCCATGTATAGGATCCTTTTCAAGATTAATAAACAACGAACAATTTACTCCTCCTCGATGTCGTCAAAATCTCATAAAAATTTTTCTCCATCTCATGATCGTGAAATACATCATTAATGAGATAACAATGTCAAATTAAAATTTTTTATATGCCATAACAATTAAAGTATATCGTCGATGAGTAACAGGGTTAGCGTAAAACTTAATAACGATTTACCCTTGATCGTGTTCACCACACTTCTGATTGTTATCTCATCGATGATGTATTTTACGATCATGAGATACAGAAAAATTTTTATGAGATTTTGACGAAATCGAGGAGGAGTAAATTGTTTGTCGTTCATTACTCTTGAAAAGGATCCCACTCATGGGGATCGAAACGTCGACACTTAATTGAAATAAACAATTCGTCTGGGAGATCGACGCCAATTTCATTTTACTGAAATCATATTTTAAGACATCAACTAAATTCACATGGTTTCAAGGAAAATTTTCAAAACATATTTCTTTTCGATAAAACTTGAATTATAATATATTTCTGAAAAACATGGAAGTCATAATGCAATAATATTGATGTATGATTTATCATAAAATTACATGTAAAGTTTAATTTGCAAAAGAAAAGATTGATTTCTTCCATTCAGAAATATTATTTGAATATATATTCATGGTTTAAAAAAAGCATAAAATGTAAATCTTAAGAAATGATCAAAAATCTTTGAAATATTAGAAAAAAAAGAACCAGGATCAGTGAACATAAGTTTCAAGAAAAATTTTACTAATTTTATTTTTTTCTTTATCCCCCTCCGAACGATGGTTTAAATTTAGAGATTAGAAGTCATTATATAATCAATTGTATAAGTCATACTACTGTAATATTCTTTTAGGATAATTTTTGTCACAGAATTTTTGGCAAAGCATTATCAAAAATTTTAAGCCAACATTTATTTTTGGGAAAATTGGAGAGAGTTACGATAAGGAAATCCGTGAAAGGGAAAATTGTTTTAACTTTTATACAATATTAATAACTAAAAAACTTCAGTTATTCGTCTTTTAGAAATGTATTTTGCAATGATCAATTGAAAAATCATTCATGTTTTCATACGCTCAAAAAATTAGAAGAAGAATGTCATGTAGCTAATTATTCATTGCTTTTTGTAAAACGCAATTTTTGATAAATTCACAAATACAAAATTGAAGTTGGCTAAATAACTCAAGAATGCATGTGAAAAAACTGTAAACACATGAAAGAAAATTTCTTATTGTCCCTATTTGTAAACTTATAATTGAAATTAAAATTAACAAGATAGACAAATGTTTACAAATTGTTTACCACCCATGTTGCATCGTTTTTCTCGATGCATTTTATAAGTGACCCAGCTTCTTCAAAACATTAACAATGGAAAAGAACCCTATTATGACCAGCGTTTATTTAAAGACGCGTGGGCGCAAAAGTCCACAAACCCCAAAGCGTGCCGGTCGTGACTCAGTACCTTGAAATTTTAATACGAAAAAAGCTGATCTCACTAACATGATAAAGTTATAGGCAGAAAACTTTTCATGACTCTTGACATCAGAATTGCCTGAATTCGCCAAAATTAACAAACTTTATCACAGTTCCAAACATTTCAAAACATGAGTATTTTTGAAGATGAATTAAAAATTGAAAATTTTTGGGATCTCCATGAAATAAAAGTGTTTGGATTTATTTAAACCCCAAGTTTTTAATGTAATCATCAATCAAAACTTGGAGATGTCATTCATTGAATGCAAAACAATTTTCAAAGTAAAATTACCTTTTTTTTTCAAAATTTACAGAAAATTCGGAGAGTTTACCAGTGATATAAACCAAATAAAAATTTTAGTAACATTAATCTTGGCGTTGAAAATTTGGGTTTCAAATTGATCAATCGTAAAAATCGTACGAAATGCAGTTATTATGTGCATCTTATGAATTAACTGTTTTTGTTTAATCTTTCCAGATGTACCAGCATTGGATTTCAGCTCCATCAGAGTACCTGGAGCTTCAACATCCACCAATCCAAACAATGCTTCGATGGCACAAAGATTGCAAAGCCCAAGAAGTGTGGATGACCCTAAAATGATTCGAGACATGTTTATGGCAAATCCAGATCAACTTGCATTACTCAAACAAAATAATCCAAGACTTGCTGATGCTTTGTTGTCTGGGAATCTTGGTAAAAATTATTTTTCTTCATTAACTTTAGACATGAACTTGAAGGTTCAATGTACGGTTTGTGAATCCTTGTTTCAGACCAGTTTGCAACAGTTTTAAAAGAACAAATAAAAGCCCGAGAAGAACATCAAGTGCAAAGATTAAGAATGATGAACGCCGATCCTTTCGACACAGAAGCTCAAAGATTGATAGCCGAAGAGATTCAGAAAAAGAATATTGAGGCCAATATGGAAGCTGCAATAGAGTACAACCCTGAAACTTTTGGGACTGTAGTCATGTTGTACATTAATTGCAAAGTCAACGGTTTTCCGGTGAAAGCATTTATCGACTCAGGTATTATTTTACTTATTTTATTTTCGAAATTCGTCATAAAATGTTGCAAATAAATGTACTAAAGTTGACATTAAAAAAAAAAAAAGCTTCTTAGTGCTTTCAGTTTTACTTTTTTTCGACTTTAATTCATTTTTTGGGGGCTTATCAATATTTGTATTTTTGTATTGTATAAAAATACCGCTCTGAATGTCACCCAGAATCTGTTAATTTTATATGACGAAAAACGTTCAAAATCATGAAAAATTATACGCTTGAAAATTGAAAAAGGTTGTTATTGTAAAATGAAAATGCTCAAGTGAAAAATTGCAACAGACTTGCATTCTGTGGACTTTCATTTCAAAACAATCATCGTTCCTATTTTTAAACTTCATACTTGACCTTGTGACTGGTTTTTGGACGACAAAAATAAGATAACAAAGAACACAACGTATTTTTATATCAAGATTGTTCGTATGAAATACCATTATTAAAAAAAAATGACGAATACGTTAAATGTAAATTCGTTCTTTCTGGTTCCTTTTTGGAACTTTAGATGCGATTTATATAATTTATATTTGTATCTTGCATAAATTTAACATACGATTATTCAATGTTTATGTCAACATCCTGTAAACAGTTTATATTAACATGTTTACAACCCTACTGAAAATGAAATTTAGCCAATCTATAACATCAGATCTCTTGCAGTCTCACTTCAAATCTGTCATCAGATTAAATTTTATTTCCAGTAAAGAGGGAATGAGGATTCACAATAAGACTATTTACATAATATAAAAAATCGCTCACTTCTTTATTTTATTTTAAAGGTGCACAAACAACGATAATGTCAGCTGCATGTGCAGAACGATGTCATATAATGCGTCTGGTGGATACGAGGTGGTCAGGTGTCGCAAAAGGAGTGGGAGTACAACGTATCATAGGCCGCATTCATATGGTACAAATACAAATAGGAAACGACCATTTGACGACCTCGTTTAGCGTTCTCGAAGAGCAGCCAATGGACATGTTGCTGGGCTTGGACATGCTCAAAAGACACCAATGTTGCATTGACTTGAAAAAGAACGTCCTGACAATTGGAACAACGGGAACTGAAACTTCCTTTCTAGCCGAAGGTATCAATCATTAGCAATAACATTTTTCATCGATTACTTAAGTATAAAAAAATAAAATATAATCTCAACTCAGTTGAGGTTTTATGTTGTAAAATATGAATATAACTCGAAGTCTGATTTTCAGGTGATTTACCTGAATGTGCGAGATTGAGTGGGAATAGCGAAGAAACGTTTGATGATCGAGATCTTCAAAAAGCATTGGAAGACAGTTCAAAAGAAGCGAAAAAACAGAAACAGCAAGGTGAGATTATATTTGAGTGGTAATTTCAGAATTCCAATGAATTACTACTAAGCTATCTTTTTTCGTAATTTTCTAGATGGCGCAGGAAACTCTTTCAACCTGGCAGCCTCGAATTCCGTGGAAACAACTGTTTATTCGCACGATCCCTTTGACGAAGCGACTGTTAAAGAAATCGTGTCACTTGGTTTCACAAGAGCACAAGTAATTTCCGAGCTTCGAAGGTTCAACGGTGACAAAAGTCAAGCCACTGCCGCGCTTTTCGCTAAATCCTTGAAATTCTAAAAATTCAAGGAACAATGTGATGGGATGAGGTGCGGGAAAAAAAAATGATTCAAATTACTCAGGTGCAAAGATTCTTTGATTTATGGTTCGACTGATTCTTTTCGGGTTACTTCGACTTTTTTTAGAGGCCCGTTAACTGCCTACCTCGTGTGATAAATACAAGGGTCATTCAAAAAGTTTCTCGATAAATAACAATCCTGGACCTATAATTGACGTGTCATCAGGAAATTCCTGTCTGGACGTTTTTTTTTTACATATAAACTTGATAATAAATATTACATGGATGATAATCTTGAATATATTTAATTTGACCCACGTATTTTACGCCGCTTAAAATTTATGTTCAATTTTGATCCTTGTATAACGTACAACATTGTCTCTTTGCAGTATGCTATATTAATATGGTAAATTTTGTTGCGGGTAAATCATTGCCTCCTCGGAGGTGCTTGATTAACGAGTAATATTACTGGCTGGAAAATATTTATTTACATTTATACCATCAGCCGTGGTATTTTTGTAGGGGTTATCTAAGTGCAGCAATTGCAGTCATGTACATTTTAAGAGTTGTAATGGAAAGAGATGGAAAATATATAGAGATTTTATACGGAATATTTGTTTATTGTATTTTAAAGTAATAATCATACATATTACTGATGATTGGTTTACCTAAAAATATTGCGTGTATATACTTCTGTTCTCACGTTCTCATTTAGACGGACGATCTCTCCTTTTCTTTCTACGAGCGTTGTAGCCGCGCAGGCAAGACCGTCGGTCCAGTTATATATGTCGATGAGTAAACACAAGAATAAATGATTTTCGACATGCGAGCGTAAAAAATTTTTTATTTAAAAAACTGTGAGAAATGAAGAACAATATTCCGTATTCCGAAAAGTAGATAACTCAAGTTTCCGATGCACTTTTTGTGCCTGTGTGGGTAACAAATAAATTGAAAAAAATCCCTCAGTTTTCCATGACTAAAAATAACATAAAAAAATTATTTTTTAAGCAATGCAACCAATTCGACCTTCCGAAATTTGTTATTATTATTTGTTATTATCTATAGTTGTTAGAAATAGTTTGTTATGTCAAGTCATCAACAGATAAAAACTAAACCCATTTTGAATATTTGTAGACCACAAGTGGAATCACAAAGCTACTAACAAAAATGATGCAACAATAATACGAAAGAATTGGAGCAGCAGATATATCTGTGGCTTCCCGCCATAACAGAGAAAGTCACACATGCCATAACGTTTAAAATTTTAACAGAATATCATGTAAAATGTGCCTTATGCCAGAAGTGACTTCCTCTGTTATGGCGGGAAGCCATAGATATTATTAGTGGTCAGACGTCCTGATTTCCCAGGACATGTCCTGTTTTTTTCTGAAATATCCTGTTTCGCAGGACTTGTTAGAAAAAAATTGATTCATTTTTGATAGTTTGATATAAAAAATTGATGTATTTTCCGATTCGCAGTGCTGAAATCTCGTGACGTGTGACTTTTTTAAATTGGTGGTGTTATTTTGCACAATTGTTTTTTGATCGCTAAAAAAAAGGTCATTCGGACTGTCCTGATTTTTCTTCGTGCAGATCTGGCCACCCTATATATTATATTCATACTTTAATTAGTTTATTGTATATTATAGATATGTATATATAATAATGAAAAAAAAAATCTTCAACCAACTCTCTCTTGATCACCCGAGGCAAAAATAACGACTTTTTCTCTTGAATTCCTTTATCTTCTCTCTGCTTCTCTCTACATTCCTTTTTTATCTTTCCATTTTAGCTTTCAGCCTCTACATTTCGGCCCTCTTCAGGAAATAACCTTAATATCAAATGATAATCTATCTGAACCCATTAATCTGAAAAAAATTTTTATGAAATTAAAACCAAGACATATTACCTAGAAGGAATAGTTGAAATGAAAATTCATCAAAATATCTAAAAAAATTTTAAAACATAGAAAAACTAAATAGGTTTCTCTTTGTTAAAATTTTCTACAATATTTGAAATCATATACTTTTTTTTTTTTCTTCAAAATTTTTGAACTGTTTAGCATATTTAAAAAATAACCGATTTTTTTCCTTTTTTTTTTAATGTGCACTTACAAAAATAAGTGGTCACTTTATTTACTCTGTATTCTGTTAAAAAAAGTTTGTTCATTTTATCTACTTGAAAAAGAATCAATCATTTTCCAAAAGTTAGGGCATATTTTGAAAAAAAAGTTATAAACGATAATATTATTCAAATTTCGTCACATCATCACAAGATCACAACATCGCACTGCCAAAAACTTTGTGATTGTTTGTAATAGAAAATACGATGCAAAACAATCTTCAATACCACTATATTTGCATACACATATATGTGTATATATACGCACGCTTATGCGTGCGATAAATTTATCTTTACCTATGTATTCCGGCATACTTTGAAGAAAAAAAGTATAAACAATTGATAATATTCGAATATCGTCACATCATCACAACATCACACTGCCGAAAACTTTGTGATGAAAATACAAAGCATGCAATGCAATACAATACAAAACAATCTTCAATATACCTAGAATTTGCACATCCACATACACATACATATGTGTGTGTATGTAGATATTTCTTACGCGCACGCGCCCTCAACGCAAAGTTGCGTGTGTACGAACAATTGGACAACCAATCAGCGCTCTCCATCTGTCTTGGGGTCTACGCGGCTTTGACTGATCGTCTCGACGTTTTCGGTATTTCTTTTCTCATTGCAAAAGTTGCTCTCCGTTTGTACAGCACCAAAGTTTCTTGGATTAGCCGAGAAATGCGGTTCCTCATCTTCTTTTTCCTGGCCTTCGCTGCCGCTAACGCTAAAGTTTTCTACGAAGAAAATTTCCTCGACGGTAAGAAAAAAAATCCACTCTTTTCGAAAATTCTTATACCTTTTCCCGGCATCCCTCGACTTTTCTCCATCATCGTCTTATTTTCCTGCCTGATTCCTCGAAATTGTTTTCATTCACTTCTTGGGCATATTCGTAACAAAAAAGTCCTTATTTTCCCGTTTCCCGTGATGTTTTTCTTTTTTTGAAAGGTGCGATTTGTCTGTGTCTTGTGCATAGGGTCTCAGATTCTCTGTCTTTTTCTAATTTGGCAACCGGCCGGGAAAAATCATGATTTATTTTCGTATCTCAAGAGCCCGTTCCCAGTCTATTTTTTCATAATTTTCCGAATAAATGCGGTTTTCTTATTGCATTCGTGGCATGATACGTGGGAATTTTCATGTGGCGGATATTGGTTATTTAGGAGCGACGTGTACTTGGATGATTTCAATTCTTCTTTTCCGTTTTCGATAGATAGGAATGTAAATAATAAGAATTATCTTTTTCAGGTACAATCGTAATTTCATTTTCAAAAAATGATATAGTTTATTGAATTTATTGTCATCCTTTCCATTTCTATTTCAATATGTTACCAATAAAATCATGTATCAATTTGTTTTTCATTACCGGTATTAAATTATGAAGTAATTGAAAAATGAACGAAATTGTCCAATATTGTGATGAAGATCCTAGCAAAATGTAATAATTCTATGAAATCATATTTTATACTTTTCATCTTGATAGAAATATGTTTTAACGATGTGAAAATATTTTTAAAAATGATGAATAGAAAACTAAATATTTATTTTGTTTAGTGAAATATTGAAGTATCTGATCATACTTATTGTTTTTCATGAAATTTACTGTTAATTTTTCTATTTATATTTCAATATGTTACCAAGAATCATTTATCGGTTTTTTTTTCATAAAGGGTATAAAATTATTAGGTAAGGAATTGACAAAATTGTTTAAATATACTATCAGCTTTTCCTATTTTTCCTATTTTTTATGTTAAGTATAAATATATTTTCATTATGTGAAAATATTATTCAAACATAATTTAACATTCAGGGAAATCGAATTGAATATTTATATTATAAATATTAAAGTTATAATTGTGAATATTTTATTGCATGAAATTTGTATTAGTTTTGGTTTTTCTCCTTTCTTTCACTTTTCTTTCCCTTCTTTCATTTCCAAAAAAAATTTACTGTTAAATTTTCCATTTTTATTTGAATATGCTACCAATAAGCATTTATTAATTTTTTTCTTATTAAAGGTATAAAATTATCTAGTAATTGATAAATAAACAAAACTGTTCAATAATAATAAAGGATCCCAATAAAATATATAATTTCGAAGTACTTAATTTAAGTATTATCTTCATACATTTTTCATGTTAATAGAATTATATTTTCATTACATTAATATATTTTTATAAATAATTTAACATTCAGGGAAAATCAATTAAATATTCATTTTATAAATTGGGAATTGAATTATTTAATTGTAAATATTTTATTACATTAAATTGTATCTGTATTGTACGTACATATACATATATTTCAAGGTACAGTTATTTAAAGATTTTTAAGATTATATTATTTCTATCTTTTTTTCCAGAAAAAAAATCCAGTTCCATCGAACTTCCATAATATTCGATGGATATGATAAATATTTAGCAGTAATAACTTTGATATAATGTTGAATATTTATATAATTTTTGTAGCTTATAGGTACAAAATTAGTTATAATTATCTCACAATAAAAATAATTATAGTAGAGTTTATGAAAATCCAATATTCTATTATACAGCAACTAAAATTCTCCTAATTTTGAATAATGAAAATAGTTATAGCATTATAAAAACACAACTAAGCAAAGTGAATAAAAAAAAATGTTTTACATCTAAATTTTTAATATTCATATTATATTATAAATAACAAAAGAGTTTCCAAAAACAGTTAGTTGAATATTCATTTCATTAAAATATTTTATGCATATAATAAGTGAATATTCGAAAAAATAATGTGTTGACTATTTATTCAATTATAGAAATTTACTATTAACCTTTCCATTTTTATTTTATTACTTTACTAATTAACCATTTCTCAATTTTTGTTAAGGGTATAAAATTACGAAGTTGTTAAGAAATGCTCACAATTGTTCAATTGTCACTAAGGATCCCGATTTAATAATATTCGATAGTATCATATTTTTTTTTATCAATTATAAGTCTTATTTATATTATTTTTAAATGATTTAATAACCAGAAAAAAAGTTAAATTTCTTTCATAGTTGAAAATTAACTTTAACTATTTTCTTGCATGAAATTTGTTTTGGTTCTAGTTTTTTTACCCTCCCTCTTTTTTTCGTATCAATATGTTCAAAATAAGTTAATATTCAAGAAAAATTAATGATCATTTCAATTTTCATTTCAAAAATGAATAATGAAAGTATATCATAATTATTGTTTTGATGCCTGGAATTTGTTATAGTTCAGACAATTAATTTTCGTCCTCCCTCCATCCATTAATCAATAATCTGTATTGTACGCATGTTAATATTTTTAATGAAAAAATTAACTTTTATTTGATCGAAAAATTTAATTATGTAATCATAATTTTCTAATGCGTAAAATTTATTATCAATTCATTTCATAATTTTTTAGGACAATCATATAGGTTTGTATGGTATAAATATTAAAAATTTATGTGTAAAATATTTTTTTATAAACTTTGTTCAATTGTGTTTTTCAAATTCTATAACTATTTTAAATATTCAAAATAAGGATAATCTTAGTTTCTGTATATTAGAATATTGGACTTTCGTAAATTCTACTACAACTATTTTTATTGTGAAATAATTATAACTGATGGGTATTTGTTGAGTACCTATATGACACACGAAAATAATATATAAATATCTATTATTATATCGAAGTATTTATCATATCTATGGAATTTTGATAAAACTGGATTTTTTTTCTGGAATACAAGATAGAGATGAATAAATCCCTAAAGTCCTTAAATAACTGTACTTTAAATATATGTATATGTACGTATAATATGTTACATGTTATTTTAACATTTAATACATACATAAGATGGAAGTTTTATAAAAATTTGTAAAGTAATTCCTCTTCCTTTATCTTTGTAAATTTATGTACACCTTTGAATGTCTTATCAGAAAAGTTCCTATAATTCTTTACTTTCAATTACTACTTTTCAGAATGTCACTGAAGTAATGAACATTGAAAAATAAACGAAAGTTAATAAATAATTGTTCTATTACCTTTTATTCAGTAATAATTAATTTATATGTTATTAAATTCCTACGTTTACATTTTTAACTTGAATATTGTTTAAAATTAGAACTAACATTTTTTCAATTTCGTTAATTTTTTGAGATGTTTAAGCTTCAGGCAGATTTTTTATAATTTCATGTTAACGTGCAAAATAGTAGTTTAGATTCAAAATGATAATTTGTAACATCAATTTCTAGTTAAATATTGTGTTCTTATTTCAATATCATCAGATGTCCTGGTTTTTGACATTTTCGGAAAACGTCCGGGAAATTTGAATGTTCAGCCTTGCAGAAAACCGAAATTTTTTCAACTGATTTATCTATAACTCAAAATGTTAAATTTTCAATTCTACTAATTTTTGTTTTTTTTTTTCACTCATGAATACATTTTTTAATAAAATCAACTCTTCGATTTCACATTAATTATGCACGACTTTCACATTCACTTACTCCAAGATTTCAGGCGTCCTAATCTTGGTACTGTAAGATAAATCACGCTTTCTAATTCAAATCTTATCAGACTTCCGATTATCAAATTTGAAATATTTTCAGGATACAAACACATGCGTTTTTATAAGGTAAATTTTTGGACTGAAAAATGTTGTAATATTGGTACTGAAATATAAAAAATTTTACTTCTGATACATTTGTGACAAATAGTTGAATCTTATCAAGATCAGAAGTATGGAAAGTTGCAATAATTTTTTTTCAAGGTTTGATATAAAAGTAAAAACGAAAAAAAAATTTATTTTATCCCAAAATTATAAATCATAAAAAGTAGTAATTGATTATGACTGAACGTTTTGTACGTTTTATTAATAATTTTGGGTTTAAAATTTGAAAATTTTTTTGTGATATTGAGAAATTGACTAAGTTCCGAGTATCCAATTCACCAAAAGTCTGTATTATCAGATCGTGATTTATTCGATAATTCAAAACACCGATATCATTGAATTATAAACTCGAAATGCTGATTAAAAAGCTGGGGAGTCCAATGCCAGATTACACAAGAGTTTGAAAATTTGATCTAAATTCCGATTGCTTATTCATCTGAAATCTTATCATGCGAATATTTCAGAACACTTCGTTAAAATTAAATTAACTTTTACGTAACAAAATCCCAAAATGCCTATTCGATTCTTAATTAATTATTACACATTAAAAATTCAAACCGCAATTAAAAAAGAACTATGAGTATATTTGTTAATATAATAATTTTTTTCATTTTTGAAATGTCACGAAATTTGGCACTTACTGTTATAAATTGTGTTCTTTGATTTTTTCTTAAGTCTTGAAGAATTCACATGAGAAAAAAATTAACATAATTCAATGTTTAGAATTTTTGCAATTTTCGTTTTGTAACAATTTCCAATTTAAAAATTTGAACGTTTTAATGGAGCTTTTTTGGTTTAAAATTAATAAGTTGAATATCATTTTCTGTATTAAAAAAATTTACATTTTTTCAGTATCCAAAAATTTTTTAAATATCAAAATATTTCGCTTTTACTTTTTCCAAATTTATAAATAAAAACAAATTCTTTATTTTTTTCTCAAAAGACATTTTTGAAAAAACTTTGTTTATCATGGTTTTAACTAGTTAAAAAATTTTATGATTGAAGTTATGAATAAATTAATACTATGTATACTATTAACATCAATTTGTAATAAATTTTTGTCGATCACAAATTTATGGAAAAATTTGTTTTGCTCACTTGCTAAAAATTCATTTGAATATTTGTTTGAAAAAATCATTTTTTATCAATTGTTTCCTAATAAAAAAATCACCTGCTTTTTTAGTGGAATCTAATTCATGTTGTCATTGAAATTGCATCTTTTTAAAATAATTGATCAACAAAAATATAAACCTGATATTGAAATATTTCTCAACTTTTTTCTTTTAGATTCCTGGGCGGATAAATGGATCTACTCAGAACAGACTGGTAAAGAATTTGGTAAATTTGAGTTGACTGCTGGTAAATTCTACAATGATGCTGAAAAAGACAAAGGTAATTATTCTAATAATCACATGTGTACTGTAATTTCAATTGAAGACAACTATCCCCTGCCTAGTTTCACATGTATGATTCAAAGATCAGAAGTTAAAAATTGGAAAAACTTACTATAAGAGTATATTACGCATTTTTGTGTTAATTTTTCATTTATCATTTAATCGATATTTTTTATTCTATAAGCTTAAAAAATTCAAGGTCTTCAAAATGGGCCTCTAATATATTTCTGTAGACAATTTTTCACTTGAATATTTGTATAATTATAATATAATGTTTCAACAGGTTTGAAAACGTCTCAAGATGCCAGGTTCTATGCTCTTAGCACAAAGTTCGAGCCTTTCAGCAACAAGGACAAGAATTTGGTCATTCAATTTACCGTCAAACATGAGCAGAACATCGACTGCGGTGGTGGCTACCTCAAAGTCTTCGACTGTTCTTTGGACCCCAAAGCAATGGACGGAGACAGCCCATACCAAATTATGTTCGGTAAGTAAAATTTTTCTTTCAATACACTGAGATTTTTTGAAGGTATAGCAAGTTTTTCGTTTTTTTTTTTGTTTTTTTTGCCCTAAAACTAATCTCTAAATTTACCTTCAGTACTTTACTATAGAAATTGTCAAAGTTTAATAAAAGGATATATGAGACAATAAATTTTATTTCTGTGACAAGGCCATAGATTACTATTGCACATTTCTAATCATATCTAAAAGATTAGAATGTCGAGTACATTTTTCCTGAATTTTATCTATCTTCACTTGTTTTTTCTATAGAAATTTTGTAGTCAATTTTCCTAAAGTTGTTCTAATTCCTAAAAAAATCATTACACAATACTTATAAATTTTGCTGTAAAGGTTTGAAAAAATTTCTACATTTTATACTTTTTGACTGCAAAAATGTCCTAAAGCTTGACGAATTGCAACTCACTGGTTGTTTTTCCAGTATTATAATTTTTTTTCGTGATTTATCGACCCATACTTACCCATACTGGATTCACTCCTAATTCTATACTTAAGAAGTCCTAAAAGTTGAATGAAAAGACGTGTATGAAAAAAAATATATCTGTAACAAGTCCATAAATTTTTACTATACATTTCTGATCATATGTAAATAAATACAATGTCGTTAAATGTGATATTTTTTATAGGTCCGGATATTTGCGGCCCAGGAACCAAAAAAGTCCATGTTATCTTCAGCTACAAAGGCAAAAACTTGCTCGTGAAAAAAGACATTCGCTGCAAAGATGACGTTTACACTCATTTGTACACTCTTATCGTGAAACCTGACAACACTTACGAGGTGAAATACAGTTAATCTCAAATTATACATAAAAACAATGAAAACCTGAAAGATCATTTGATTTAATATAAATATTTTTTTTTCTTTACTTAATTTCCTTGAAAAAACTACTGAAAAAAAGTACAGGACACCAGTGTAACGTAAATATGTTTTTCAGGTCCTCATCGACAATGAAAAAGTTGAATCTGGTGAACTCGAAGCTGACTGGGACTTCTTGCCATCCAAGAAAATCAAGGACCCATCGCAAAAGAAGCCCGAAGACTGGGACGACAATGAAAAAATCCCTGACCCTGAGGACAAGAAACCCGAAGATTGGGAAAAGCCCCAGACGATCCCAGACCCCGAAGCCACCAAACCAGACGACTGGGACGATGAAATGGACGGCGAATGGGAACCCCTCATGATCCCTAACCCCGACTACAAAGGAGAATGGAAACCAAAAGAAATTGACAACCCCAACTACAAAGGACCATGGGTTCACCCTGAAATCGACAACCCCGAATACAAGGCCGATCCTGAACTCTACAAACGTGACGAAATTTGCGCCGTTGGTTTCGATTTGTGGCAGGTTAAATCTGGCACCATTTTCGATAACGTACTCATCACTGATGACATTGAATATGCTGCTGAGATTGGCAAGAATTTGAAGGTTACTCAGGTAAGTTTTGGTCATTACAAAAGCTTCATTTGGATTTTTCTGTGCTCGAAAATTTTATTTTTGTTACTATGTTACTGTTTATTATGTATACAATGTGAGAAATGGTATTAGAAATTCAATTTGTCTATTTTTAGGATGGAGAGAAGAAGATGAAGGAGGAACAAGATGAAGCTGAGAGGAAGGAAAGTGAAAAGGACATCAAGGAAAACGAAGAAGAAAAAGAAGAGAAAGAAGATGATGAGGATGAAGAGGAAGACAACGTCGTTCCTGAAGTAGAAGTGAGTTTGCCATTTTTTTATTCTATATAAATTTCCGGATGCTCGGTTATTCTCACTTTTACTTTGATGAAAATAACGACATGTTAACGAAAAATTTCTTTTTTAACAAAAAAAAGTTTTTTGTGAGTTACTAATGATTGTGGTTTTTTTTTTATTTTGCTGTATAAAAAGGAATTATATCGTTTAATTTCTGTGATTGATTGATATAAGACTTGGCAAAATATTTCATTCGATGCAAACCTTACAGCGAAAATTAAATTTATTATTAATAATATGGATCGATTCATTGGAAAGGAATTGAATCATTCGATTCATTTGTTACTTATTTATTTTTTCGAAAATTCAAAACCTTAATCGTTATTACCTACTAAATTCAATTCATTTAATTCATAAATATTTTCAATTATGATATTTTGAAATAATTCTAATTAAGAGTTATAATGTAATAATTATAATAATGAACTACATAATAGAAATGAAAAAAAATAATACAATTCATTCAATCCATTTTTCAATGAATTGAATAATTGATACAAAGTGCTTATAAAAATCGTGTTACGAAAATATATTTTTCTGTTAATTTCTCCGCCCAAATTTTGAACAAATTTTTTTATCACTTACAAACATGATAATTGATAAAAACACATAATAAAAGTTATTTCAACAATTAATAAATAATCAAATAAATAATTCATATGAAGTAACCATTGAAAATGTGTTACAGAAATAAATATATTTTCTATGCGAGTTTTTATGTTTCAATTTTTAATGAATTTCACATTTCTGTCTACAGTCAGTTTTATAAAAAAAAAGCTCGATAATTTTTCTGACAATTTTATTATTATATTTACAGTATACGTTTTTTTTTTTAGTTTGATATAACTTATCAATGTTATTAGAAACAAAATTGTTCTTGTATGTTTTTAAAGTTTTTTTTTTCAGATGCTAAAAGTTTCAGAGAATTAGTCAGAAATTAAGTTTATGCATTTCCTAATGGCAATAGATTCAAATAAATTGATACGAATTTTTTTAAATTCAAAATTCATAGGTTTTGAGATTATTGTGTCGTGAATAATGTTTTTTGTTTATAAATAATTGACTAAAAATTTTAATTGAGGTTGATCAGAGAAACAAACTAAATATCTAAACGTATTCATAAAAGTCAAAAATTCTTTATATTATGATTTTTATTCAAATTAAAACCTGTTCTTGTAAAATTTATAAAATTTCCCACTTTTTTGCATGTAAAAAATGATATAATTTTTCTTATATTGTGGAAAAACTTTTCACGCATACAAATTCAAAATACCGGTTCTAAGAATTTCAGAAATCAAAAAAGCTTGTCCTATTCATATGATAATGCCCAGGAGAAATAATTTTACACTAATTTCAAATCTGTAATATTTTAACATGCAGTATTATATGTTATCGAAAATTATACTGTTTGCATAAGTTTTTAACTTTTACAATGAATGACGAATACCTTTTTTCCGCTTGTAAAAAATACAAATTGTAGCTCATTAGGGAACTTCGATAATCAGTTATGTCATTATGAACACTCTTTTTTCATATTTCAATAAATAAAAATTGTAATTTTTGTTCATCAAGCAAGAACTGCTCTTTTTAACAATGCAGCAGTGTTTATAAATTTTTAAACTTTATGGTTTAATGCAAAGATCCAAGTTATGTCAAAAATTATTAGAAACGACTATAAATTTATCACATAAATTTTGGAAATACCATGATAAAATAAATGTAATAAATTTCATTTTCATCTTATTAGATAGATAATACTTAACTCAATAAATAGAAATTGTGTGATCAAAAATTTATGCTGATCAATAAAATTAAAAGTAAATTATAGATCCTAGAAAAAAAACATTTTTGAATTATTTTATTTTTCAACATAAATGTGCCATTATGATTATACTTGACGAAAAATTAATTACTTTTACGTTATTGAATAATTTTAATTTCACCCACAGATAATGTATCCTAAGAAATATTCATCCACGAATATACTCAGTTATTGTTTCTATTCATATTATGATATATTATATTTAGATAAATATTTATTTCTTTTACAAATGTATTAAAACTTTATTTGGAGACACTTTGAGTAGTCACGTATATACCTGCCATGGTTGGAAAATGCATAGTAGAGAATTTTCCGTTTAAGAAAGTAGGCGGTACTCTACGCATAACCAACTAGTTTGAGGAAGGTCGTACTGCATTCTTAGCGCAAACTGAGCATCATGAAAGTTGCTTCTCACAATATGATTTTTGTGGTAACTTTTCTTTCCTCACTATTTATATAAATATTCATCGTATCTGAGGAAATGCAGTTGCAAATTTTGTTGAATGAGAGTGAAATGTTCTGTTATTAAAGCCCCCTGGTGATGAACAAAATTTTTCAGAATTTTGGTTATAATGTTCTTAATTCTAGATATAAGATATTTAGACAAATGTAATGAAAAATGAATCTTTTTTGTTTCAGGAACACGATGAATTGTAAATACGCGCGATGTGGATGGCACGAACTCAGACTGTATTCCAGGAGCTGCTTGAATTGGCTGAAAACGTGACTACCGAAAAAACTCTAGTGCTGAATTCATGGAAAGTAGAAACCGAAAAAAAAAACAAGTTTGCATCTTAAAAAGTAAAAATATCAAACAGTAATTAGCTTTTGTATCGTATGTGTCACAGACAACGAATGCATAAAAAAAGGGAATCGCCACGGCAGCTCCAAAAAGAAACTAAGTTGTTCCGTTTTTGTTTGTCAAGTGTTTTTTATATACGATGAAAAAAAAGTGGTGAACCTAATTTAATATATTATTTTGATCTTTATACAAATGTAAGTGTAAAATCCGCGACTTTTAGAGCTTGGATCCGGGTGAAGTGAACGTGTGTAAATTTTAATGAGTGATTCAGGTTTTATCATCGTGTAACTGCTGCAGTTAAAAAAGTATATATGGACAAATAAATAAGAGTTTTATATATAATGTGACAGTGTATTTTTGTAATAGTATCTCATAACGAATAATAGTTTTTTCATGATATTCAGGAAGGTTGAAAATAATTAGGTATTATGGATGGTGAATTTGAAAAGGTTAAAATTTTTTTAAATTGAAATTATGAGCTTAAAAGTTACGGTTTTTGTTTGGAATGAAATTTGGATAGAATTTTTAGAAATCTTTAATATGGAATAGAAGAAAATTATGAAATAGTGCTATTATTTATTTTATAACTGCAGATCTTTATTCGAGTGGATGAAATATTGTTGACAAATGAAAATCTAATTTGTGTTCAAATGAATTTCTGGGTAGATATTTAAGATTTCGATAAATTAAAAACAAACGTAAGATACGAAATTTTTATTTTCTCAATAAAATAATATAAATTTTGAAAGTTGTGAGTTTAGAAAAATAATTCTAGTACTAATACGTATGTTCAAAGATTCTGAATTTTTTTTATTTTACATAAAACTTTGAAATTAGAGAAATGTCAAATTTCAAAGACTTTTTTCAATAAAAATTTGAAATTCATAGAATACCAAAAAGTTCATAGTCATAATTTTTTAATCGCTGAATTTTCAAGCCTTGAGTTTTTATTTTCCATCGATCCCTCCAATACGTATCAGAAGCTCTCCTATTCCTGGTATTTATAAATTTTAATTTATATGTTTTTGAAATGTCCGAATTTCGATCATCTTGAAAACACTGAAAAAACAAGTTCGTAAATGGAGGACGTAATCCAGAGGTCGTAAAACCGGTCAACTCGTGACAACATCGACATCTCCGAAAAACTAGTTTTTGATATATGGGATTTTCGATTTACGAAATTTTTACATCGTGAATTTTGAATCATTCTTAATTTTAGATTGGGGATTTAATATTTCCGAACTCTTCAGATTTTGAGGATTTTTAAAATTCCAAAAATAACGAATTTTTGATTTCTGGATCCATCTGTTCCAAAAGTCAAGAATTTTGAGAAATTTCATAATTCGAGGGAACCTGAATTCTAATTTCAAGTAAGAATATGAAGTAGTAGATATAATTTTTAAGAAAATTTAAATACATTTTTAATTTTTTGATTGATTATCAGTATTTTTCATTATGTAAATAAAGTTGCAGAATTTTTAAGCATTTTTGAGGATTTTTAGTGTTTTAATGGATTTCTATAGAGATTTCTGGAATTAGATGCTCTAGAATCCAATAGTTCATTAGATATTTCGGGTATAAATGGATTTTTCTGAAAACAGTATTTTTAGAAATTTCTAATTTTTTATGGATTTCTTTTCATTATTTTAAAAATGTTATGCAATTCTCAAGTATCTTAGAGTATTTTCGGTATTTTTATGGATTACTATACAGATTTACAATATTAGATTTTCTAGAATTCAAAATTCATTAGAAATTTGATATTTTAATCGATTTTTCTGAAAACATTATTTTCGTAGATTTCTAGTACTTTCTATATTTTTAAGTATTTTCGAAATTGTGTTTGGTCATCGAATACGTTTCAAAATTTGAAATATTTAATGGATCGCAATATAGATTTCAAGAATTCTATGCTTTCATATTCAAATTTCATGAAACATAAAGTATTTGAATGGATTTTTTTCAAAAACAGTGCACAATCCATGAATTTCTAGTTTTTTACAGATTCATTCTCATTTTTAAAAAAAATTCATAAGATATTTAAATTTTTTGATGATTTTTAGTGTTTTATTGTATTATGCATATTTCCAGAAGTTCCAGAATTAGATGCACTAGAATTTAGATATTTGGTACTTCAATTGATTTTTCTAAAAAAAGTAGGTACTTTCATACATTTCTGAAGTATTTTTAAAATTTATCAGTTTTACAAGTACCTTTCAAACTTAAATATATTAATGAATCGCAGTATAGATTCCCAGAATTCGATGCTCCGGAATCCAAATTTTATTAAATACTCAGTATTTGAATGGATTTTTCTTAAAACAGTATATTTTCACAAATTTCTTTTTTTTTAGAACTATTTTCTTCGTTTACAATATGTTATAAGATTCTTAAGTATTTTTGAGGATTTTTAGTATTTTCATGAATTATTTTACAGATTTCTAGAGGTAGATGCTCTAGAATCCAAAATTCATTCGATATTCACTATTTTGATGGATTTTTCTGAACACAGCATTTTTGAAGATTTCTGGTACTCGAAGCATTTTCCGTATTTTTTAGTATTTATAAAATTTTGTTAGATTTTCAAATACTTTTCGAAATTCTAAATATTTTAATGCATATCAAGATAGATTTCCGAAATATGATGCTCAAGAATCTTAAGGTCATTAGATATTTGGCATTTAAATCGATTTTTCTGAAAACAGTATTCTTATAGATTTCTAGTGTTCTAAGTATATTCCGTATTTTTTAGCATTTTTAAAATTTTGTTAGTTTTGCAAGTATGATTCAAAATTTTGAATATTTCTTCAATGAATCGCAAAATTTGATGCTCTAGAATCCAAAATTACATAGATTTTTTCGAAAAAAGTATGTATCCCCATAGATTACTTGAACTTTGAGTTTTTTTTTTTCAGTATTTACGCTATTTTAACAATGCTATCGTAATTTTATTGATTTCTACGTAAAATTTTAGCATTAGATGCTCAAGAATAAAAAATAATAAGATTTTTTTCATGAAACAATGCTGTATAATTTATTCAAAAGTCCTACAGATAATTTATAACTTCAAATACTTTGAATTTTAACAAATTTTTCCGTAATCTGATGAAAACTTTTGACTTATCAAAAATTTTAAATTCTATGAATTCTTACAAGTTCCCTAGTAATTTTGATCCTTCTAAAAACCTTATAAGAAAATAAAATTTCTTACAGGAATTAAATTTATTATGACGTGCACCTTATAAAAACCTTACAAAAAACTGAAATTCCTTATAAAGAATTCATCCACAAAATTTTATAAGACTTTTTTTCTATAAGATTCTATCAAATACATTCTTATAAGAAATTTCAGTTTCTTATGAGGTTTTTATAAGGTGCGCCTTATAAGAAATTGAATTCTTATAAACAATTTCAGTTTCCTACAAGTTTTTCAAGGGATCAAAATTACTAGGATCACTGGTATAAATTCCAAAAATCTTTCTCAAAAATCTCGTTAATCATAAATACAGTACAAAAATGAGTAAAATTATCATAAATTGCAAATAATAAAACTTAAAAAAAAATCTCATAAGTTTTTCTACGACAAGTGTTGAATAACTCGAGCGTTGATGCATAGCCAGCAATACAGAGATCCGAATTGTACCACGCGCCATGGTGTTGCGCGATGAGGTATCCGCTCGTGAGAAAAAATCCCGAATAAAATTTTCACTTTCACTGCATCGAGCTCTAGTAACGAAATGAGCTGATTCTCTTGTTATCATTTGGTTATACGGCTGCTCTTGCTCTCTCCACGCGTCTTCACCTCTTGGTGCGCGCCGAAGAAGATTTCGTAGAGGGGAGCAGCGGATGTGCTTAGCACCTCGGCGTATCCGCTTGAGCAACGATCTCGCGAACCTTGCTTGCTATTTCGTCGACACGCACGCGGGGCCGTTGTTGCTTACTTACCGCAAATCCGATCATTTAATCGTTTTCTTTTTCTCTTATATAGGTTTCTGATCAATATGAGAAAACGCAAGAAAATGAGTTTGAAGACCACAAAGAAGGATTGCCAGAAAACGAAAGTCCTTCATCTATGTTACGTACCCTAGTAATCCTGAGCCTTATACAGATCTTACAAGGATCCGAATATTTTATAAGGGGATCTTCACCAGGAAAAAATCTTGTACTTTCTGCCGTATATATAAAAGTAGAATATTATTGTGCGTTTTACAATAATATTGCAATTTTTACAATATCATTGTAGTTTTTACAATAATATTGTAAAATCTGCAATATTTATTTTACTTATCACAACATTATTCGGTAAAACCGCTATTAATGCACAAATCACAATATGTATACCAGTTTTTACTGTATAATTTCGGAAAATTTAAAATCTCAAAATGCAAATTTCACTATACAAACTGTAATTTTTACTATACATGGCGAAAAAAATGAAGTCCATTACTTTTATCCAGCTTTTTCGAAAACTGTATCATATCACAATATGATGCACTAGAAATATAGAAAGTATAAAAAAATATTGCAAAAAGAACCTATACAGATCTGCATACTGAAAAAGCTGTATGGAATTTTCAATAATCTGGAATAATAAGAATTACAATATGATATTGCAAAAATACAAGGAGTATAGGAGAAAACGAAATATGTAGAGGAGTTTCTACAACAAAATAGACTTATAACTACAATATCATTTGACGATATTTATAATCCCAGTGAACCTGTGAGCTCGCAGCGTTTTCATTATTTCCGCCTCTTTTCGAACACGCGAGCGAGCTCGTAGGCTACTCGCCACGAGCTCTCAGAGTACTTCCAGTCGTTGATAATTATTAATATATATTTCAGGAAAAGAAAAAGATAATTCTTTGTTTACAGTAAAAAGTAATCACAACGAAGCTGGAATAACGATTATTTGATAAAAAAAAAAATCATTTCTCCCGGGTGAGAATTGATCTCGTGTTCTGCGGAGTTGAACGCCAGAAAGTATCATATTTATTCCCACGAGACATGCACTTGATTTAAGCATTCTACACAGAACTTGAAACATGAGAGAAAAAACCAGCAGCCATCTGGTGAGCGCTTGAGGAAAGCGCGCGAATTTTCAAAATTCGAATGTAAAGTAATTCAAATTTTGAAAATTCGCGCGCTCTCCCCAAGCGCTCACCAGATGGCTGCTGGTTTTTTTTCTCATGTTTCAAGTTTTGTGTAGAATGCTTAAATCAAGTGCATGTCTCGTGTAATAAATATGATACTTTCTGGGGTTCAACTCCGCAGAACACGGGATCGATTCCAACCCAGGAGAAATTTTTTTTTTATTAAATAATCGTCTTACAGCTTCATTGTGATTACTTTTTACTGTAAATAAAGAATCATCTTTTTATTTTCCTGAAATATATATTAATAATTATCAAGGACTGGAAGTACTCTGCGAGCTCGCTGGCGAGTTCGAAAAGGGGCGGAAATAATGAAAACGCTACGAGCTCACAGGTTCTCTGGGAATGCATTTGAGAAAATCTTATAAAAATAAACCTAATAAAATTTTTTCGATCATCCATTCTTTACAAGAAATTTTAGTTTCTTATGAAGTGCACCTTATAAGAAATTTTATTTTGTTATTTGGTTTTTCCAAGGATCGAAATTACTGTAAGGAAATTCTTCTCTCGATCGTGAACTCGCGGTTTGTACGTACGAAAAATGTACGCGGCTGCGCGCGCAACTCGCGGTGTCGGCGTGTCGTAATTCATTTAGCCGCGCATCGTCTTCCTTTCACGTATGAAATTCTTCGCGTATCGATGGAAAAATAAAAATCCTCGACGATGCTCACTACTTGACATGGCTGACTATTCCCACACATACTGTTCACGTCGTCGATTACACTCTCGATCTTTATAATGCGAGTGAAAAGTTATAACATTTCACTTGCGTTATGCTCAAGTTTTACTGACATTTCGTTGCAAGTCAGAAAAAAACGAGAGTCAACAATTTCACTATGTAAAATTTTTATAGATGACATTCTGGCATGACAATTTTACGGAATGTTAGCATGACATTTACAATTTTCGTATATTTTTAGGGGAGGAGGTTTTTGAATATTGAATAATGAAATTGTAGTATTTTTTTATCTAATATTTTATTTAAAACTCTTCGTGTATATTAGTTGATTGATTTTTTCTAAAATAAATTGTGAGAACTCTGTTGGACATGCACATTGTTTTATTTTATGAAGAAAAGAAAGCTAAGATTGAAGGAAACTCTTCAATGAATTTGTGTAATGTTTATTACCAACTTCAACTCTAAAATAATGTGAAAATAAAAAAAAATCAACGAATTGCCCACGCTTTCGAGCTAACTTGTTAATTACTTCTTCAACCGTTATGTCTATTTCACGATAAAACTCAAAAGAGCAGAACCATTTAGCCATTATTCTCAAGTTGCATTCCTCAGCAATCCTTAAAGGTCTCAAAGTTAGGAAATTTTTCTTTCATTGCCAGCAAATCATTGTTTAAAATGAAAAAAAATGTTCTGTTTAAATTATAATATTGTTCCTTGTAAATAGAAAAATAAAAGAGTAAATATTAACTATTGTAGAATTTCAGATTGAACAACTGATTAGAATAAATGGATGAAAAATATTCAAAATACGTGAAATTTCACTAAAATAGTGATTTTTTACTTTCAACTGTGAAATAAGCAAGTCATTCACTCCTTTCGTAAAATTTTACTAATTATATAGTATATTCCCCCTTATTATAACAACTAGTTCAATTCGCAATCCGACATTAGTGAATATTTACTCTTTCAGATTTAGAGAGTTGATATACAATTTTTAAGTTTAAGATGCGCATTAGGCAGCTAAAAGACGGCCCAAAAGAGCGTCTTTTATCATCCATGAAATCGCGTTCTCCACGAGAAATATCTAGCTAAACGATGCCAGTTTTCTGCCACGGGTATCAATGATGGAGATCACGGAGGTGCTCTACGGGTGCTCGAATTTCGAAAAGTTGATCGATGGCTCTTGAGGTAATTTACATCGCTTCGTGATACTGACACGCGTGATCATCAATAATAACGAAAATACTAGGCAACACAAATAGCAACATTAATTGTTTATATTTAAAAAAAATAACAGTTTCATTCTATATTTTTTATATTATTTTAAAAAAGAAAAAGAGAAAGTTTTTTATTCGTTAGAAAAAGTACCTGATAGAAATTTTTAATGCTTTATTCATTAAATTTTACTTTCGTAATTCTCAAAGCTATATAGCTTATAACTGAACTGCATTATAGCAGGGATCAATTCATATATATCACTATTTGTGATTTTATAAATGATTGTTTTGAAATTTTTTTGTAGAAATTTTCCTATAGGACAAAAAAGCTAATTAGGAATCTAATAAAAAAACGGCTATTTTTTCAGTTGATTTTCAAGTTAAACTGTCCAATCGGAAAAATTTGCATAAAAAAACTCGTCTCACAAATACAATTAGTTTTTCATTTATGAATATAATAACATTTTCATTGGGAAAAGTTATTAAATTCTAGTCATAAGTTTTTTTGTAAAAATTTTTCAATAGGAAAAATCAACTAGAAAACCGATGGAAATCCAATTGAAAAACAGCCATTTTTCTAGTTGGTTTTCCAGTTGAATTGTCCTATTGAAAATTTTGCATGGAAAAATTTGTGTCAAACACAATCAGTTTTCCATTAATAAATCTTTTTATTGCCATTTGGAAAACTGATTCAATTTCAGTCATAAGGTTTTTTGTAAAATTTTTCCAATAGGAGAAACCCAACTAGAAAACCAATTAGAATTCCAATTGAAAAATGGTCATTTTCCTAGTTGGTAATTCAGTTAAATTGTCTTACAGGAAAATTTTGCATAAAAAAACTAGTATCACAAATACAATTATTTTTTCATTTATAAATCTAATTACATTTCCATTTGGAAAACTTGTTGACCTTGAGTTAAGCAGTTTTTTGTATAAGTTTTCTAATAGGACAAGCCTAACTAGAATACCAATTGAAAAACAGCCATTTTTCCAGTTGGTTTCCCAATTGAAAAAATAACTCAAAAATATTCTGCAAGGCAAAAATTTTTTAGAGAAGGTAACTAATTCTACGCTGAAATTACCCTAGTGATTTTGATTCTTAGAAAAACCTTATAAGAATTTGATTTTTTATAAGGTGACTGTATAATGAAATTTCGTAAAAAAAAGTGAATCAAAAAAATGTTATAAGGTTTTTTCTCATAAGATTTCATCAAGTATATATTCTCATAAGAAATTTCAGTTTCTTATACGGTTTTTATAAGGTAACCTTATAAGAAATTAATTTTTTATACAAAATTTCATTGTCTCGTAAGGTTTTTACGAGGATCAAAATTACTAGGGTACGCACTCAACTCCACGAAAATCAAAAGCCCGCAGTTTTCCTTGAAAATCCAATGCACATATCCATGAATGCAATGACACACATCGTCTTCTTTCTGTAATCTCCGAATGCATCAATAATTCTCGTAAAAATAGGGTGACATTCACATTGTGGGCGCACTTCTCGATAGAGAATGGCCGATGAAGCAAAAGAACGCGAAATTATAATTGCCACTCGACCTCTGAAAGGACTCTTCATTGTGCCTCGCGGTCGAAAGAAGAATCATCTGCGACGATCTCTAACCTTTTCCACTTTCTCCCGCGTTCGCGTTCGTGCCGCGGCTAAAGCGGAAACATATCCCTCGCAGAAAGAGCGATATTCTAATGAACGGAGTAAGGTCGTTTTAGAAAACGCGCCGAATCCGCGGCATTCTCTTCGCTCTTCCCCCCATACCTATTGCGCAACGAAAAATGCCACAAGTTGGCCGTGAAGGACCATAAAATTCCCTGCCGAGCTTCTTTACGGCCCAAGGAAACGTTCGTAAAACGAGCGCATTATTCTGCCTCGTCTCTTCCTTTACCCGGAGGATCGATCGCCGAAGAAAGTGAAATCACATATTTTCCAGGATACCGAGGAAAAAAACGGTGTCAATTTTGACTGTGCATTCACGCCAGAACCAGGCGCCATCTTAGCTGAAGAAGACTGCAGAAGACTGAAGAAGACTTTCGCTCTCCAAGGCTGAGAAGATTCTCGCGTTAAAGCAATGCAGCGCGTGGAAGGGGAGGACCGTTCGCAGATAATATGACGTAAAAACATAATATTCAATCATGATCCCGCTCGTTTATAGAAAAACATGTCAATTGTCCGTCAAAGCCTTTTTCCACAATGTGCAGCCATTGGGAAACCCCGGACGATTTACGACCGAGATAAAAACGTCGAAGAAAAATTACAGCTGGATGAAATTTTTCAGGCCAACGGATCGTGTTAATGAGGACATTATTAATTACCGCCGCACCTGGGGAATTGGACGTCGTAATTAGATCCTCGCATCTTTACCTTTGACAAGTTTCCCCGGATCGCAATTAGCGAATGGAAAACGTCTGGTGAAGTTGCCGGGCATGGTAGCGGAGGTGAATTTTATTTGGTGCTTGTGATATCTTGATTTGAATTATAACAGTGATTGCGATATTGTGAAATTCATTACAGGCTGTCAGGAGGATGTTTCGAGTGAGGCTAAGTGAAAAACGTTGTGGAATGGGGCTATTAAGGGATAATTAATAATGATGGTTAGGATTTTGCTTTGCGTTTCGTAAAGGCTTTTCATCAAAAATTGCAGGAATGACGATGGGATGGGGGTTTTGTGCAATGCTGATGACATTCAGTGGGTCACTTGAGTCATTAGAATTGATCGATATCGATTTGGGAAAAAATCTATCACTGGGAGCAATAACACTGTGCAACACGAAAAACAGTCTGGGATTTTTCCAAAATAAAATGAATGTACATGAACCCCATAACTTATCCATAAAGGAAATTTGTGGGTCCAATTTTCATGCTTCGAAAACATTTTTCAACGTTTTTTGGACGTCTTGACTCATTTTAATTGATCAAACTTGAATTCTTCAGAAAACGAGATTTTTCACGAATTTTTCGCGAACCTGGACCTTGATGAGTGCAAGTGCATAGAAATGAGCAGATGATCATAGTATTTACATGTTAGTTATCCTAGGGGCGTCATAACAAAATTTTGCATTTTAATGTATCAATAGATATTTATTCTAGCATCATTATATCTTAGAAACCGATTTGCAGGTTTAAGTTTGTACTTTTGAAAATTTATCACTGCAAGTATAGAATCACAATATTTCTGACGTTTACTGACATTCTGACGTTTCTAAGTACTGATTTTTTCAGTACATGTACACCATTTAAATGGTTATCGTAGGAATTTCTACATTCGTTTTGAGGATTCGATGCTCAAGAATTCAAGATTTCATAGACTTTAAAAAATTATATTAACCTACATTCGAGATATTTCATAGACTGCTAGTACTTTTAAGGAATTTTCGCGTGTAATACTATTTATAACTTTTTAAGGATATACTAGTTTTTTAAATTATTTCTAGCATTTTTGTACTTTGTCACATAGATTTTGAGAATTTGATGATCTAGAGTTCGAAAATTATTAGATTTTCGGTATCGTAAAGAATATTCTTCAGAAAACAGTACATATTTTCAAAGGTAACTGCTATTTCATTGATATTTAGTGCTTTTAATACTAATCGTATTTTTTCAGTATTTTTACAGTTTGGACGATTTTCTGGCTTTTTTATGGATTTTTATATAGATATTTAGAATTTAACGCTTCAGTATTCGAGGTCTTTAAGATATGTAGTAATTGTATAGTTACAATGTACATGGAAATGATATACACATAGATTTTTAGGTTTTTATCGATTTCTAGTATTTTCTGTATTTTTCATACTCATGAGTGTATAGTTAAAATTTAGTAGGATTTTCTGAGTTTTTTTTAAATATTTAGATTTTGATGATACAGAATTCGAAGTTCATAAGATTTCAAGTATTTTGAAGGATTTTTGAGAAATAAGTATTTTCAAAGATAACTAGCATTTCATAGATTTCCAGTACTCTAAGTACTAATCGTATTTTTTCAGTGTTTTTACAGTTTCGACGATTTTATGGCATTTTCATGAATTTTTATATAGATATCTAGAATTTGATGCTTCGGAATTCAAGGTTCAATAGATTTTTATAAAATTAATAGTTATTTAAGGAAATGATATCTAATACATAAATCGTTCGTACTTTATAGAATTCCAGTATTTTTAATATTTTTTTATACATTTTTAGTATTATTAAAATTCAGTACGTTTCCTAGTTTCCTTACAGATACCTAGTATTTTTAAGTATTCCGAAATAGGTTTCTAGACTCTGATAATCTAGAATCTGAAATTTCAGAGACTTTTAGTATTCTAGTAAATTTTTCAGATAGCAGTATCGTCATAGATTCCACGTTTTTTTTTTTTCAAGCACTTTACAGACTTCTGAAACCAATGAAGGTTAAGTATTTTCCCAAAATTCATAAATTTGTTCGAATTTTCTTGTGTTTAGATCGATTCTTACGAAGATTTTCTGATTAGATGCTTTAGGATTAAAAGTTTGATGAATCCGTTATATTTTCCATCAATCGAAAAAAAAAGTAAAAAATTTCAGTATTTGCAAGAGGTTCCTACTATTTGTAGTCTTTTTCGTATTTGATGAAATTTCTTACAGTTAGAATTTTCTAGTAATATTCTAAAATTCCGATATTTATTGATAATTGCTATGTAAATTTTAAGAATGTAATACTCTTGAATGTAAAATTGTAGAGATTCTTCGTATTTCAATTATTTTTCAGAAAACAATTATCTTAGATATCTAGTGTGTTTCAGAGTTGTTATTTTTCATATTTTTTGAATAATTTTCTGATATTTTAATGAAGTATTTCATAAATATTCAGAACAAGATGTTTAAGGGTTCAAAGTTCTCTGGACTTGAGGCTAATATATAATTTATCGAGTAAATTTTTTTTTCATACATTTCGTATCTTCACAAATTTGTTGTATGTATTTTTTAGTATTGTTTAGCACTTATAACATCTCGTACGATTTTGTTGCTCTTTTGTGAAACCCTATACAGAATTCTAGAATTCGATTCTCACAAGCAGGGAGTAAAATGAATATACTGCCCCTCTTTCAGAATTCCTATGGGGACAGGTGCCCTATTACCCCCCCCCCCCCCATTGAAATTTCCCTGTTGTATTCTTGCTCATACATTTTTATTTATAAGGTAAGGGCAGAGAATTATGGTTGACGAACAATAAAAAAGGTCAGAAGAGCGGAATAAACTAACTGCAGAACATGATGACAGAGAAGTGGAAGAAGATGAACCAAGGTAGATTAAAATTGAAAATATTACATATTACATCTTATGAATTCCGTAGGACCATTAAATTGAACTGCATTATTTTTTGCATAAAAAATCATGGTATTTTGATTTCTACAATCATTATGTCATTATTATTATAAAACCAGGAGCTACAACACAGGCAGATGGGAAGTCCATTTTAAGCCGAAAGGTAAGGATAAAATTCTACTACAACTAGAAATATGTAGATCCACAGCAATAAATTTGGCTGCGTCGTTTTGGTTATTTTCCATTGCTACAGATCACGCTGAATCTGCGATAGTCATCGTTGATCGTGTAAATGTCATTGCGATCAAGGGAAATTGCATCGTGATTCCAAAAGCTGGGATTGCGCAAGATACCGCAAAAAGTACAAAATTTTTTACATGCTGTAAAAAAATTGTGCAGATAATTTCACCCTATTTGGAATTCTTCTTATTTGAATGAGTCATTTTCCGTGTATATTCCTTACAAATCATGTCGATGCAAAAAAACGAGGCGAATGACTCATCTTGAAATCAGTCACTTTTTGACTCTTCTTTTGTTGTCAGGTCATATTGGTTGATGTCGGGATATTTTTAAAACATGCTTATGAATCACAAAAAATTTGTCCTAATATTTATCTGTATTCTCCATTTTTTATAATGCTTTCAAAAAACTAAATTGATTTTTCTTTGAATCAGGAGAACTTGAAACTAAAAACTATATACATGACTAATTTCGCAAAGTTGAAAGTACTTGTAAAAATACTAATATGTAGTTTTTTTAAAAGTGTTAGATTACTATTCCAACATGGATACAGAGACTTGCACAAGTTAGAAATCGCACTTTTCCATCGCGTGTCACGATGGAAAATTTTATTTTAGTTTTACATCATCGTCAATAAATCAGCCATTTTTTAAGTATTCGTGCATACACTGCATATATTACAATAAATTACAAAAGTAGTTGACACTTTGAATTGTAAATTTTCTGCAATTTTTTGGAATTTTTAATCTTTTTGGAAGCGAATCCCAAAATGTATTGAAAATTTTTATATTTATCTATTACCCGATTCTCAAACGTGTGAATAAAGGTGAGTTACGAAATGCGTGATTTCTTCTGATTTCATAATCAAACTTTCTTTTCAACGATTTACCGAATGTCCAAGTTTCGAAACTAAGATTATAATATTTTTGAATGAAGATCTTAAACGCATTTTGCTTATAACTTTTTTAGATAATAATAATTATATTCATAAGTTATTCAGGGGTACACAACATTGTGCAAAAATCCGTTTTAATTACAGAGATATACGTAAATTAATTTATTATCTATGTGTAAGTCTGATACTCTGAAAATCAAAATAAGTGATTTTTGAAATCAGTGGACGTATTTTGACTGATTTTTGTTTTTTGATTTTGATTGCATTTCATTGGAATCTACTGAAATTCAATTAAAATTTACTTATTTGCCGATCGAAAAAAAGAATTTTCCATTTCAAAACTCTAAACAAATTACCATACTTTTCATATTTCAATGCGATGCCAGAAAATTTCCTTTTAACAATAGTTTTTTCTCATTTTAAAACTTGAATTCGAAGAAAAGTCAAGTAAATGGAAACTTTTGCATAGAATTTACAATTTTCTCTATAAATATTTGCAAATTTGCTAAATAACTATGTAGGAAATAACATTCCACTTAATATGATTATATTTATTGAAATCGTCATCCATATCTTATCACGATTTGTGGAACATTAACCAAAAAAATGTCTTAACGAAAACTACAGAAATTTTACCATATTTTCCATTTTCGCATACATTGTCAGAAATTAACGATAAATGAGCGTATTTTCCTTATTAACTAAATTCAAATTATAGATACTAATGTTAAGGAAATACGAATTCGCGCATAATAGAAGCATTTTCGCGTGAATTGCCGGGAATATTATTACTTTTTAAAGAAGCACGTTTCAATATAATGTCCCACAAAAGCTCGTGCTGCACCATACTGCCATCGAATAAATTCGTTTACATACTCGTCCATGATATGTCAAACATGATTATAAGATAATAAAGTCCGTGAAAGATGTGTGAAATTTCGAAATATTTTGGACAGTGCAGATTAAAGATGAAAAGAGTGTGATTTTAAGATGACGAAAAGCTACTGAATGATGTGTAAAATGAGTAGGAAACAGTAAGCTCGCGCTCCAATTATAACATGAATGGTGTGTACAAAGGCATAAGGCACTGTAAAATATCGCGAAGAGGCAACCGAGAGAATGCAAGGGGCACGCTCCCTCGGCTGCCAGCTACCTTCTATTCGAATGCCTGCTGAAAGAAGGACACGATGAACCGGCGTCGAGCAAAAGGCAGGCTCATCCAAAGGGAAAGGAAGTCATAGCGAATGTGCGCTTTACGACTCCGCAAAAAGACTGCACGTTGGATCGCGCTTAATCATATGAAAGATTATGTGACACTTGAACTCAGAATACGTTTTTGTTCATTGCACAACTCGACTTACGAAAAATGAAGGAGAAGTTTTCGATACCTTGGGTCATCAATGAACAAACCCCAAAAGGATTATGAAATTTTGGTCCAATTTTTGGAGTTATTGACAAAATTAAGTTAGGGTACAAGAACTTTCTTTACATGATGTGATATGTATTCCATGTATGACATATATCTCGTTGATATGTGTCGTTTATAAATTTTTACTTTTTTTCTCTACATAGATTTCAAGAATTTCATACTCTAGAATTCAAAGTTCATTGAATTTTTTGTATTTGAGAGAATTTTTCAGGAAAAAGTATCTACATAAATTTTTATTTCTTCAAGTTTCTTTGGTACTTTAGTTTTTCCGGAATAATTCGTATTTTTCAGGATGCATGAAATGTTGCAGGATTTTGCAGTATTTTTATATATTTCTAGTATTTTCATATAAATTTTAATATAGGTTTCGGGAATTTCAAGCACTATAACTTATAGTTCATTAAATTTGTCGTGTTTCAAATAATTTTTTTGAAAATTGTGTTTCAATAAATTTTTATTACTTCGGAAAGAAAGCAATTTCTTAAAGAAAGGAATTCAAAAGTTCCAGAATACATGTATCTTTAATTTTTGATTTTTATTGCATGAGTTTCTGATAAGAAATCATGAGAGTTGAAATTCTACAGTAAATGATTTCAAACTTTAAACTATTAGAGTAAAGATTCTAAATTTTATAGTAACTCAGAGATTCTGGAATTTAAAATCATTAATTTTATAACATAAAAATAAAGGATTTAAAAAGGATTGATAAAGAATTAATAAAGGATTTTTTCTTCCTTAGAAAAACTAAGGATGAAAAAACAATATCTACGTACTTGTGGTTTTGTTTTAGAAACTGTTTATTTTAGATCTAATGAAATGGTTTCAAACGGAAGAAGATTAGACGTGTTTATTTTTTTTTAGTTTCAACAAAACGTTTTGCTCGAATAACACATCGTATTTTCGACATTTGTCGTTTTTCAGGATGAGCCATTCATAAATAATTTTTGTAAGTGTAGAAAATCATTAAGCATTCGAAAATCTGAACTTTCTGACCCATAGGAAAAAATCAGTCAGCTTGTTCGAATTTTCATATATTTTTAAAATTCAAAAAATTTCTGAGTATGACATTTCATTTAATTTTAGCCACGGGGGAAAATGTGCAAATTCAATAGATTTTTGAGAGAATCTTATTTACCTACATTTTAAGTATTTTAAACACTGTTTGTAATTTTCAGTATAAGTAAAATAATGCAGGATTTTCTAGTAGTTTTATAAATTTTTAGTATTTTCTGTATATTACTATAATGATTTCAAAAATTTCATGCTCTAAGATTCAAAATAAATTGAATTTTTTGTATTTGAGAGAATTTCCACTATATGGATTTTTATTTCTTTTAGTCTTCTTGTTACTTTTTCAGTATTTCTACGATTTCAATGATTGTTCAGTATATCTTAAACTATTCGTATTTTTCAGGAAGTATGAAGTTTTGCAGGATTTCATAGTATTTTTGTAAATTTTTACTATTTTTCTGTATATTACTACATTATAGATTTCAAGAATTTCATGCTCAAGAATTCCAAATTCATGGAGTTTTTTTGTATTTGAGAGAATTTTTCAGGAAAACACGTATAGATTTTTATTTCTTCTAGTTTTTTTTTGGTACTTTTCAAGTTTTTCTACGTTTTCAAGGATTGTTTTTCATTTCTGAAACTATTCTTATTTTTCAGGATGCATAAAATATCGCAGGATTTTCCGGTATTTTTATATATTTCTGATATTTTCATATAAATTGTTATAAATGTTTCGAGAATTTCAAGCACTAGAATTCGAAGTTCATTAAACTTTTCGTGTTGCAAATTATTTTTCAAAAAACTGGGTCTTAATTCTGAATACTTTTTTATTTCTTTCAGTATTATTTTTTTTTTTTCTTCTTACGATTTGAAGAATCGTTCAGTGTTTTAACATATTTTTATATGAATTTCTGGAATTCGATGCTCTTTTTATTGAAGATGTATAGATTTTTAATGTTGTATAAATTTACTTGTATTTTTATATATCTATATACATATACTTCTGGAATTCAACGTTTGAGAAATGGATTTTTTTTAATTCTTCGAATTACATTAATTTTTGGAGAATCTAATAGCATTTATAAAAAACTAATTCGAATCTTGAATTTTGAATTTTTTTGCATTGATTAAAACGTGTAAGGTTTTCTAGCAAGATGTATAGATTTTAAATGTCCTGCTATGGATTTTAAGATCTATAGCTTTCAAGTATTTTTATGTTTTTTCATGCGGATTTTTACAATGTAATGCTCCAAATTGTAAAAGTTCCTAGTAAAAAGTTACAATGCTAATTCTTTGTCAATATTAGTACATAAATTACTAATACTTCACTCTGTCACATTGAAAATTATAAATATAGAATTTGTTATCTAAAAATAAGGGAGTTAAATATTACTCATATCTCAGTTTCAGAACATTTCTTAAAAAGTTACACATCATTCCAAAAACTTGATGAGACTGATAAAAGTAACGTAAAATAAACAACTAGATTTTCGTTGCTCGTTACCGAACAAAAGTAACTCATTTCCTTTATCGTTACTTGTTAATTCATGTAACGCGTTACGTTATCGTTACAGTAAAAAATGTAAAGTTTTAAAGTAACGCGTTACTTCTAAACCCTAATCATTGGTAAAATGATGTCCAGTTCATCACATAAACATTTTCTACATGAATGCAGAAAATAGGTCTTCGTTCTTCAAGAGTCGAGAAGGTAAAGATTGTTTATTCATAGACAGTTGAAAAGACGGATTTTAGAGATGTCTATGTTTCTTGGGTTGATCACGGAATAACACCCGCTCCGAGTCACAAGAGATAAATGCCGCAGTAAACCTTTCCCTCCAGTTGTAGATTCCATAATCACGTTGCCATCACAATGAATGGAGTTTTCAATGCATTATTTAGATTTTTAGCTTGTGTCAACGAAAGAATTTAATAAGTCAGGAAATGGTATCATTGGTTCTAGCTCAGTGAATTCAAAAATGATAGTGGATAATCACTAATCACGATTTGTTCATGTACCAAAGCTTAATAAATTGCTTAACGAAGCATTAATGGAAAAGTTCACGTATCATACAATCATTTGAAACGACTCGAACAGGATTTTCTTAAAATTCTGTTGGATTAGAATATTGAATCCAACCTTTTACCTTTCAATGTAGCTATTGTAATTTTTGCTGAAAAAAACTGTCGATCATCGCATTTTTCCATATATAGCAATGAGAAATATGATTACGTTTACGTAACTTGAAGACTCTGGGATCCTGAAATTTTCAATTCATCTGTGATGGTTTAAAATCATAAAACTTGTTACTCAAATATGATTTCTGCGAAGTATGAATAGCTCGGTGATCAAAGGCCACAGATGGAAAAAATACAGGATATAACATAAAAAAATTGAATCTCACGACGTCAAGGCCAGGTTGGAGGAAGTTGGTAAATTCTCTGATCAAAAATGACGAAACTTGCTTTCAGAGATAAGCTAAAGTGCAGGAAAATATAATTGTTTATTTACTAGCATTTTTGTTCTATTAGAAATGTGTGTAGTTGAACTATAAATGGAATTTGTATAGCAATGTGTAAAATATAGAAGTATACAGAGCATGACTTGAAAATGAAAAAAAAAGTGAAATCTATTATACCTCTGAACATGATAGATTTTCTTTTGTTACAATATAAATTTTTTTTTGAAAATGAGAGGGTTGTAAAAATGTTACATTCTTCAGTCCCAAAAGTCTGGGCTGTGAAATACAGATTTCTGAAATTTAATCCCCTGCTCTTTACATATGAAACAGTGAAAAAAAACTAATGATTTTTACACTGATGTTCAGTAGTTATATTACTGGTGATCAGTAAAAACTCATTGCTTCTCAGTGGTTCTTTGTATGGTCACTGATTTACTAATAGTGAACGAATTTTTACTGAAAATCAGTGAAATCTTACTGATTAAGATTTAGAGAGTAGGATTATAATATAGATAATCTTAAACTATCACATTCAAAATTGCAAAAATCAACATTGTAGAATTTAAAATGCCAGAATTTCCGAATCGAAAATTTAGAACACTAGAATCGTCTGTTATAGAATGCTCAATTCTGCGAATCTGTGTCCATATAAACTGATTGTGAGTAATACATTCTAGAATAAATAAACGATTAAAAGATTCCGAATTTTGAATTCAAAGATTTCAGAATTTCATATCATGGAATGGAGATTTCACGAAACCTAAATTGTGGAATTTTTAATCCAGGGTCGTATGCTATATGTAAATTAGAATTTATTTTAAAATTCTACATTTCTAAAGATAAAAACTTCTAAATTATGTTTTAAAAAATCGAAAATTCTTGAATTGGTATTACTTATAGAAGAACGATATCTTAAGTTTTTGAATTTCAGGATTTAAAAGTTACACAACTTTTAGGGTCCAGGCACATTTTCATGAAAAATGTGCATGTTCGGATTTAATGTAATAGAATTCGATTTTTGTGATTTTCATGCAAATCACTGGGGTAAATTTTTTTTTTTTTATATTTTTGGTATTTTTCATAACTCTTTAGCATACATACGACTTGATGGATTTTCTGATATGGGAATGAATTTTCATATATTAGCTTTCTGGAATTTGATGCTCTAGGAATCAAATTTCTACAATTTTTGAAGTACTTATATTAACACTTGGAGAAATTATATCGACAAAAATATTAAGTGTTTTAAAGATTTCTAGAATTTTTGTATAGTATGTATAATTTATAAAATTTTGTCATATTTTCTCGTATATAAAAAAAATTGAGAGTGCAGGCGCTCGTCCTAGGATGTGTAAATATCGTACACTGATTTTTTAAGTCGTTATAATATTTTGCTTAAAAAATGGTTAAAAATGGTGGAGCTTCTGCCCTCCATTCCCCAACGCCCGCTATAGCGACGTGAAATCCCCCCCCCCCCCCTCAATCTCGACGAAAAATGAATAATTTCGAAAAATCGCAAACACAAATGAAACCATGAACGAAAAGTTAGCTTAATCTGACCTTTCGTTGCCTCAAGATCGCTTGAGGATTGCTGTTATCGAAGTTAATACAAATCAGTGGTTTGGATCCAACGCTGCATCCATTAGGGTTGCACTTTATTCTCTTTCCACACTTAAAAAAAACAAAAAACAAAAAAAAAATTTTTCAATGTACACTTTTTCCGACGCGACCGCGATTTGAAAAAAAAGCACATAGAAATACACAAAGCCCGCGTCGCGGATTTTCAACTTGCCGAAAATGACGTTAAACAAAATGGCGGTGCGCCACTTGAATCCCTTCGCCCGACAACGCGAAACTTGGCAAGCGATTTTTTGGTTTTTTCGCGAGACGTTTCGCGATTTTCCTAAATTTTGACGGGGATGCGTCAAAACCCGGAAAGAGCGAACGGCGTGTCTTATTCCGAGCGAAAAAACGTACGAAACAGGGATTTTTTTAGCGACGCATTCGCGCGTGAATATAAACAAACGTGACTGAACGGATAACGGACCGGAAACGAGAAAGCCGGAAGCGGGAAAATCATAATGCGCAGCAGTTTAAATATTTAAATTCAAATTTTCTAATTCGAATTTAAATTAAGCAAATCAAAGGAGTTATGGAATATGAATTAATTGTTATGAAACCGCACTGGATTCCGTAAATGTATTAGAATATAAAAATCCGTAATATCGTGTGTGATCTTTTAGTGAATCTGTAACTTTAAACCACTAATTACTCTAAATCATTAATCCAGTTCTTCTAACTCCATATTGATTATCATGAATAATGAGAGGGGAAATGTTGTAATTTTACTGCCTGAATTTTTATTGTTTCTTTCTTTCAAAGGTTTTTATTCTGTTTTACTTTCAGTATAACTTATGTAAAAGAAAGTAAAGAGCAAAGGCGATATTTTTTTTACATTTTTCGATTACACTGAGAAAAAAATCTTGTACTGTCTAACGTATATATTGTAAAAAGTATAATATATATTATTGTATTTTTCAGAATAATATTGCGATTTTTACAATATCATTGTAGTTTGTACAATAGTGTTGTAAAATCTGCAATATTTACTATACTTATTACAATATTATACATTAAAACCGCTATTAATATACAAATTACAATATGTATGCAAGTTTTTACTGTATAATTTCGGAAAATTTTAAATCTTAAAATGCAAATTTCACTATACAAACTAATTTTTACCACACATGGCGAAAAAAATGAACTACATTACTTTTATCCAGCTTTTTCGAAAACTGTATCATATCACAATATGATGCATTAGAAATCTAGAAAGTATACAAAAATTTTGCAAAAAGAACTTATACAGATCAACATACTAAAAAAGCTGTATAGAATTTTCAATAAATCTGGATTAATATGAATTACAATTTGATATTGCAAAAAGTACAAGAAGTATAGTAAAAAATGGAAGATTTATCAGAGTTTTTACAAAAAATATATCTATAACTACAATATCATTTGACAATATTTACAATGTTATTTCAAAAATTGATATATTATTTAGCAAAGAGTACAATACGTCAGTGATTCCCGTTTACTATACAGTATTGTAATATTTACTATATTTTATTCTCAGTGTAAGAGATTTTATAGAGTCAGGTAATCCGTTGAAAAAAGCAATATGAAGAATTTTCTAGTATGTTTATCGGTTTCCATATAGTTTTCCAGAATTATATGCTCTAGAATTAAAACTTTCATACTTTTTTGAGGAAATCAATGTTGATACAATTTTTAATATTATATCTACGCAGTTTTTGAGTATTAAAAGATTTCTAGTATTTTGCGTTTTTTTAGTATCCGTGAAATTTTGAAGGATTTTTTAGTATTTTGATAGGTTTCTATGTATTTTTGTAGATTGCTTATTATTTGTTGAATTCGATGATCTAAAATCCAGATTTCTATAGATTTTCAGTTATTTTTATAAACTCCTGGGAAAATTACATACATACAGTTTTTCTTGTTTTATAAATTTCTTGTATATCTTTTTTTTGTGTCTATAAGAGTTTGTCGCGTTTTTGGTTTTTTCATAGATTTTTTTAATTATTGTAGATTGTGATATACTCTTTTTATAAATATTCGATGCTCTAGACTTCACATTTTTTAAAAAACAATTCTTTCATAAAATTCTATTACCTGTAATATTTCTTCTAGTCAAACATTCATAATAAAAATTTCGTTTGAGAATGAATTCCTCTGAAGTCAGAATTGTTGATATTTGGGAGTTAGTAAAATTGAGAATTCTGAACTTGGCTCAACTTTGAGCATTGGCATGAAACTATTTGCCATGTCCTCTAAATTTCAGTAAGTACATTTTTCATAATCTCACCTTATTTCATTATTTCTTATCGTCATTTTTATGCAATATTTTTTACAATTTGTATTTTTCTTATCGATATCATAAATTCCGTTCATTTTATCATAAATTATAATTAATTTTGTCCAAATTCGGGAGGGGTTTGAACCTCCAAATCGCCTCTCTACCTTAATATAACTAGAAAAAAATTGAATTTTCAAAATTCTCTATACTCCAATTCATAATTCTGTAATTTAGATTCTAAAATTGACAAAAATAAATGCATATCATCCAATAGATTATGAACACGAGGAAAAATTTGCATACCCACATTCGAAATATTGTATAAAATCATTCACCTTTCTCAGACTCTGGGTGAGGGCGATCCCCTCCCCCGGTATTCGCTCTTTCTTCGTGTCTGATTTCGGGTTGGGTGCAGATGCTCGAAAACATGCATCCACATAGAATTGACCTTTCGAGGCGACATCGCCGTATCGTTGTTCATTAAGCACGGTAAAATTAAGATACAACTTAACACGCTACGAAATGTTTCGTTGTGCAACGACGCCTCGATGATAATTGAAGACGCCGTTCCACAGCTGTACCAAGTGGGAAATGTTGCATCGCAGTCTCGCGTAGTTGCACATTCGCGAATGCGTTTTGTCTTTTCGGGCCTTAAGAGAATGGTGCATGGTATTAAACGCGAAATTTTGTAATTGCTCAAGGACGTTTCTCGCGTTCCTGCAGAAATCCGCGTTTTTAATAAAGTCGCGCGGAGGAAGAAAACTCGCGAGAGTTCGACGGCATTTAGAAGGTGGCTTGCGAATTCATTGCGATAGTCCATTAACCGGGTAATTTGCTGTTGCGTAAATATTATGACTGAAGCGATGCTTGGGATCCTGGCGTATTCCGTGCGAATTCGTACATTGTGCGAGTTGACTTGCGATTTTTATTGTCCCAAGTCGTGTGTCGAGAATGCAGTTTTAGACGAGAGAGAGCACCTTGGATTTCAGCAAAGTTTTTCAAATGGACGAAGCTTTACAGTAGTAAAAAAATCAATATTTTCTACCCTACCTTATATTTTTAATTCATCAATTTTATGATTTTTTGGAGCTAACTTTCTTATATTTCTAAATTCACGATTGTAGGACTAGGACAATTTTTTAGTAAACGTATCATATTTTTTCTATTCCTCAAGATTTTGATCTTTATGAAAACCTTATAAGAAACTGAAATTTCTTATAAAGAATTGATCGAAAAAATTTTATAAAGTTTCTTTCTTATAAGATATCATCGAATACATTATTATAAGAGATGATAGTTTCTTATAAGGTTTTTATCAGGTGCACCTTATGAGAAATTTCTTCCTCTTATATTGTAAGGTTTAATAACAATTACTAAGGTTTCAACTACATATTTATTTTCTGGTCCTCTTCAAGAATCTAATGAATGTTTAACAAAAACAAATCTTTCTTTATCATGCAATGTTATTGAACTGAACTCACCAAAATTGTGAATATGAAATCTATTCTTTCCAGCGTTTTAAAAGTAATTTATCATAATTTATTGTTGATTTGTTACGTTACCGTTACCTAACATGAAATAGTAACTTTTTACGGTTACCGTTCAAAAATGTGACGTTCCGTTACTTTCTCGAATAAAAAGAATGTTAATAAAAAAATTCGAAGAACTGAGGATCGAAAAACAATATCAACATCCTTGTAGTTTTGTTTAAGAAACTGCTTATTTCAGATAAAATAAAATGGTTTGGGGCAGAAAAATATTTGACGTGTAATTTTTTTCGAGTCCCAACTCAAAAAAACATCACATGTGCGAGATCTGTTGTTTGTTAGGACGAGCCTTTCATGAATAATTTTTGAAGCCAGGAAAATCATTAAGCATTTGTAAATCTGTTCTTTTTGACCTTGAAAAAAAAAAAAATAATCAGCTTGTTCGAATATATATATATTTTTTTCAAGTTCAGATAATTTCTGAATATATTTCATTCAGTATTAACCACGAGGAAATATTTGCAATTTTCATAGATTTTTGAGAGGATCTTATCTACCTAGTTTATTAATATTGTTGACACTATTCGTATTTTCCAATGTGTATAAAATGTTGCAGAATGTTCTAGTAAATTTATAAATTTGTACTATTTTTTTTGTACATTTCTATATAGGAAATTTCGTACTCGAGAATCCAAAGTTCATAAAATTTTGTTATTTGAAAGGATCATTTAGGAAGTAGTGTCTATGTATATTTTTATGTCTTTAAGTTATTTTGGTATTTTTAAAGTTTCTATACGATTTCAAGTATTATTCAGTATTTCTGAAACTATTCGTATTTTTCAGGATGTGTAAAATGTTGCAGGATTTTCTAGTATTTCAATATATTTCTAGTATTTTTATACAAATAGTTCTATAGATTTCGAAAATTTCAAGCCCTAGAGTTAGAAGTTCATTAAATTTTTCGTATTTCAAAGGATGTTTTAAAAAACAGTATCTCAATAGATTTTGATTTATTTTAGTATTTTTCGTATGTCTTCAGTTTTTCTACGATTTGAAGGATCGTTCAGTAGTTTTACATATTTCTGTATCAATTTCTGGAATTTGATGTTCTAGTTATTAAAGGTCTATAGATTTTTAATATTTCATAGATTTACTTGTATTTTTCTACACATGTATTTTCTTTTTGTGTTTCTTATTACTTATAGAATGTTGTAGAATTTTTTAGTTTTATTAAGGACATGTCTTTGAAATTCTAGAATGAAATTTCCTAGAATTGTAAGTTTTAATTATTTGAACTATTTCGATTCATTTTGCAGTAAACAGTTTCTTTATACATTTAGAATGCCTTCAATTTTTTTCCGCATTGTTTAAAGACTTTTACGATTGGTAAAATTTTCTGATATTTTTTTTCTAGAATTTAATGCTTGAGAAATTAAAGTTTCTTGCTGATTCCTAGCATTACATAAATTTTTGAAGAATCTTATAGCATTTTCAAGAAACTAATCAAAATCTAGTATTTTCGTATTCGTTAATTACGTAAGGTTTTCGAGTATGATCTAATTATTTTTAAGATCCTGCTATAGATTTAAAGTATTTTTGTCTATTTTCTAAAATTTTGAAAGTTCCCAGTAAAAAGTGAAATTACATTCAAATTCATTACGGTAAACTGCTGATATAATGTCGCTAATAGGTAACTCTTACTTTTACGAAAAATTATCTTTGTCACTTTTTATATGACTACCCTACAATATTATTCCATAAGTTGCAACAGATCAGGAGATATATATGAATTTATTTACAAATTATTTTTTATCCTCGTACTTTATCTTTATATTTATTTTAATTGAACTATTTTATTGGGTCTGATATTATACACGAAAAATCAATCATTTTCATTATATATTAAATAAATAATTAACCTAAATGTTTATCGAAACCCTTGTATACATATTGTACAATCAAATTATATTTATTACTGTATATGTTGTAACAGTGTCGAGAAACTTTCTCGATTCCTGCATTTTTTGTAAAAAATTTACTTTACAACCTCGAGTGAAAGCGTCGCGACAATTCATTACTGCAGAGAGTGATGAACTACAGCGAAATGTACTCAACTGTTGTGGCTCCAAAAAAAAGCCTTAGACGTTTAATTACCATTAAATGAGATCGTAAATAGTAGACTACAGCTAAGAAATATATTTCACGTTATTTTTATTACTTTATTGTACGATCGTTAGCATTCTTTACCAGTTCTAATTGCATTGAAATTGTATGTTACTTTTCTTCATATTATTTGTCAGAAATATATTCTTGAATATTGAACAAAATTTAAATCAATACGTTGATGAATTTATGCAAAATATGAGATACAAAGGAATTTTACTGTAAAACATAATAAAAATACATATAAATATATTTATTATCTTTGCTGGTGTAATAATATTTTATTCGTGAATTTCATTAGAATGAAAGAAAGAAAATAATAACTGAGTACTATTCATAAAGAATAGATCAAACAATAGTCTATTACGCGTGACGAAGAAACGTGCAATCATTACATTCATAATAGTCTCAGCTGTAATGATCATTGAGCGTCTACGATACTTTTTTTTCGAGTCGTAACAGTTGATCACACTTTACCTCAGTTCATCGCCGTCCAAAGTGATGAACTGTCGCGACGCTTTCACCAGGAACCCGAATCTTCAATCTCATCTTACGTAGCCTTGAGGATTATATACTTCTTTCAACTTGAATCAACACTTTTTACTTTCTTTACCCTTGAAGCGCTTGTTTGCAAAATTTACTGGTTCATTTACATGTTCACGAGTAATTGACACTGAGAGTTTCGTTTCGTTTCGATACGAAATTGCTTCGATTCAATGGAACGTTCGATTAAGAGCATGCAGCAACTCGTGGCTTGACATTTGATTGAAAAAATGTTGTAATCTTATGCAAAGTTTCAATCCATCCAAAACTGGTATTTTTCATTAATTAGCAACCTTGTCCTATTTTGAAATGATTTTTTGTGCTGTGATTTAGGATTTCTTGAAACACTGCACAAACAACTTTCTGGAAAAAAAGCCAAGGCACGTTTTTCAATTTTTGCTCTCATAGTTTTAAAGTAAAGATTTTTTTTTAATAGTCACTTTTACTGGTTAGTTTAATTATGATGATTATTATGCCAATGCATTCAAGATTCTGTCTCAAGTGACTTCAACATTTTTATGAATGTTCGCCAGAGTTCACATAATTGGCTTTTTCTTGTCCACCGTACCTCTCAAATACGTTTTTTTTTTGTTTTACCCTGGCTATGCATGTGAGTCTTAGTAATAGACTGATCGAAAAAATCTGATAGTGGTTAAGTCTTATATAAGAGAAGTTTTGTGGCTGCGAATCATCAGTTCTGATACCGCAAAAAAACAATTATAGTATACAATATAATTACGAAAAGATGAGGATAGAGTAATATATCTTTGCAAAGATACTTAAATTACCCACTCACATGCTTTAATTAGTATACTCATTAGACACATCATTATGTAATTAAAATTGATCTTCACAAATACATTTTATCGAAATATAGAGTCACGTGCAATTACTCCCAATAATTATCAGAGCGTCGATGAATCCTCTCTTTCTATATGTGAATTTCAAGGTCCTCTTTGCTTTCTTCCAACATTAACTCAACAGAAATTTCCCTATATATTCAAACAATAAACAACCCAATTTACAGATAAGCTATAACTCACTTTTCTGAAATATGCACCCCTTTCCAACTTCCTCAAAAATATAGCCATGGACCTAATCTATTGCTCTTTGAAAGATTCATTTCCAACAGAAAAAACTTATGAACTTCACCCAAACAAATTAAATTACTTTACCTTTTTTACTGAATGGTTGGCTCCGAGGAACAGAATTTAAGGGGTTATATATCTTTTTGTGCAATAATGTCATGACACCAAAGTCATTGTTTTTAATAGTGTATTATCCACTTGAAAAAACAAGTATTTGTTCATAAAAAAATATTAACAATTAACGGAGTTATGGCCCTTTCCCCGAAACAACTTTTTTTTGAAGAGGCTTGCGATGACCACGATGCAAGTCGTACAGGTCAAGTTAAATAAGAAAATACAAAAAATTTCATTAGTTTAGGAATACGTCTAGTTCTTAAGCGGTCACTTTTCTATAGAAAAGTTTTTATTTTGGAGATAAGAATTTTTTAATAAAATTTTCAGAGCTCGAAAACTCGAAATCTCGGGGAAAACGTTCTTGCATACAGAAAAAACGTAATATTCATTGTTTTAATATTTCAAGAACTAGATACATTCCTAGACGAATGAAATTTTTTGGATTTTCTAATTTGACTTGACTTGTTCGACTTGTATCGTGGTCACCGCAAGCCTCTTTAAAAAAAATTGTTTCGGGGAAAGAGCCATAACTCCGCCAATTGTTAATATTTTTTTATGAACAAATACTTGTTTCTTCAAGTGGACAATACACTACGAAGAAACAATAACTTTGGTGTCCTAACATTATTGCTACATACTTTAAAAAATACTCCAAACCATCCTTAATTCGTCCGCACAAAAAGGTATACAACTCCTTACGAGGAATATATTTTATATACCTCTGGCATAGACAACTCATTTCTCGTCCAGTTCAAAATTCTCTAACTTGTTTTTCAGCCCTCGGGACTATTTAACCCATAAAAATATAAAATTAAAGTCTTATTCATTATTCGAAATGTAGAGAATCATTAATTGGACAAAGAGTTGTTTCTTTGATAACAAAAATTCTTGGCTCTGAGACCCCATACAGACATTCCATTGATTTCATAATACGGAGCATAATAATCGTAATTTTTGAATTCAAATAGTAAGGTGAATTTAATTTCAGCCAGTAGGAAATCTTTATCTACTCATTTTATTCTATCTTACATTCCTACGTTTTGTCCCATGTTTGCGGACATCTTCAAGGAAACATAGTATCTAAACAAACGAAAAAATCCATTTTCCCAAAAAATTCATAAAATGTATCCCACAATTCAATCAATGAATTAACAATTCTCATCGAAAACACTCACTTCAAAATTTGACAAGCCGCGGATAATCAAAAACCTCCCATATCACTATCAGTAAGACATTCAACCATTAACAGAGTATGTCGAAAAACCAAAATCAAGCGCTAAAATTGTTGGACATACTTCTAGTTAAATGAAGTAACTTCAAACATTGATATTCCTGTCCTCTTAAACCACTCTTGACCACACCCCTGAGGCTATCCTCAGCCTGCAGCCACCCTTCCAGATTTCCAGAATGATCAAAGCGTCACCATAAAACAAGACACAAGGCTGCCTCTCAAAGTAAGACCATGTCATTTAAATTTTCCAACCAGATTCCACATCGCAAAGACAATAAATCGAAAAATACCAAGGTTCTGCACAACATGCAGCAAATTGAAAATGGTTGCATCTTCTCGTAAAATCTCGGAATGGGAAAAACCCATGACCTTTCGATATGCAGAAAAGTGGTCAGACGACTTGATAAGGAAGACTATTTCATAAAGGACATAATATATATGATATCTGATGTATTTGATCGATCATTGCCGACGTATTACAGAATTTTCAATCGATGCACGTAAAGGTCTCCGCGTGTACTTTCTCCCCGTTTTTCCTTCCTTCCTCGCGCCGTTGCAGATATTTGAGCAATGCATCTTCTAGCCGTGCAAAGGGCCTTTACGTCATGACATAACAAGATGTTACGTCTCGCGCGAACGTTCTCTTCGTTCTCCCTACTCTGTTGAGAGGCCATCCTCTGCGAAAGCGACGGCGGTGATGGTCTTCTTCGGCTCCTCTTCAGCTCTGCCACAGTCGCATGCAGTCGCATCACCGAGCCGGTACCAATAAAAACGAAATCCCGATTCCTCCGACCTCTCGCGCATCGCGAAAGCGGAAGAAACAGACTTTCGCTGGCTGAGATTAACCTGCTCAACGTCATGACCCCAAGCGTGACTTACGTCCTCGCTCTCGGCTTTGGTGCGTAAACCCGAATTTACCGCATTTTCACCGCGAACTAACCCCTGTGCAAAGTGTATGTGCCCCATTTAACGTTTCGGAGTGGCATTTCGTGTCCCCGTGCTGCAATGACCTTTCTTTGTCCCACATTCAATGCCCAAACACGAGCAGTGAGTTTTGCCCTTTATTTTGAAGAGATGAGCTTAAGAATCCCCAATCGAGGACCTTGGCTTCTTTTTTTAACGCTGATCGCTCCTTACGAAAGAACGGATCAAAAACGAATCTGATGCGTGCGGTTACGATTGCATGAGCATTTTCTTATCGCGCCAAGAAAGGAGCATCTCGTGGAAATGTAAAGTCACGAGGCACGTCTTGAGTCAACGCGCGATCAACGATCTGGTAGGAGAGCTGAGAGTCTCAGGGAGAGAATCTCATAGTGAAAGACGAAATTCGCGCCAACAATCGCAGTTCCTTTTACTTTAAAAACAATTATCATTCGCGGACTGTGGAGGGTTGGTTGAATAACTTGTTGAAGGTGACTGGGGCTATAAAGACAAATGAAGGCAATTACACCATTGTGTAATGCGAAACCTATGCCTGAGGCGATGATTTCTGGGCACATTAAATTTTCGCAACTTCCAACGGAAACTCGGATAACCCGTCGTTAATCGGTCGTTTGGATCATGCTTGTTGTTGTTTTTGTGGTCAAATAACGATTTCGGTCTTGCAAAACGATGAATCGATGTTGGGATTGTTAAATGTTATTTCCGATATAAAATTCCTTTCTATTTGATGTGCAGGGGGAACTTGGGGCATATCTAGTTTTTTGAAGTACGTGTTGTCTGAACTTTGTTTTTATAAAATATGAGATTTTGGTTTTTTAAAGTTGTGTTTTGGTCTGTTTTTGACTTTCATTGGACGTTTTTTCTTTTTGCTGTTCAGTATTTTGTCCAAGTACTTTTCACATATCTTCGAGAATTTTGGGGAATGAATGATTTTTCGATAATTGTCGAAAATGGCTATCATGTGGCTATGAAAGTTATGAAACTACCGTAGTCGTTCCATAATCAATTATCTGAAAGGATTATAGAATGTGTAGAAAAAAATTTCTCAATACTGTGTGTAATGGTTTTATATTAATGCCTTGTTCTATATTATTTTTTCATGATATTAGTTGCCTTCACTATATTAGTTTTCTTTAGTTTTGCTTCATGTGTGTAGTACAGCCCAAAAAAATACCTACACGAAAATGCATCAATGCTAAGTTTTAGTTTTACCAAGTGGTATAAACTTTTTACAGTTTACAAAATTTATCAACATTATATAGTATTCTTGATTTTTATTCAAATTTTAAAAATTATCACTTATGTCTGTACGTTTTTCAATATTGAAAATTTTTAAATGGTTTTTGTAGTTCTGCGTAGTTCTAAATCTTCAGCCATCTAGATAAGTAATCAACATTTTCTGAATTTTGGTTAATTTTTCTAATTTTGGGAACTTTTGGCAATCTTTCTATTTTTAATCTTTGACGATTTTCCAAAACTTTCGAAATTACAAACGTAACACAAACTATACTAAACTTTCCAAATTTAATACAAATTTTTGAATAATTTTAAAGTTTTTCAGATTTCTATTAAACAGCGAAAAAAATTATCATGTAAATTTTGCAGAAATATGATTATAAGCACAATCTACAACGCTTGACTATGAATATTTTCAGAAATTTAACAATTTTTTCGGAACTATCGATAATTTTCAATGTTTTCAAATTTTTCAATCTTTTAAAATTTTAAACCTAATACAATCTATTCAAATCTTCCAATATTTCAAGAAAATTTGTCCAGCTTATGAATATTATTAAGAACTAAACGAGTTTTTCAGATTTATCTTAAAAATTGAAAAAAACGTCATTATATAGTTTTCGAAGAAATTATTCTAGAATTCTTTCGTATTTTCTAGAATTAGGAGCAATCTTAGAAATTTTAAATGTCTCTTAATTTTCTAAATTTTCTAAATCTGAAACATTATACAAACTTATAATATTTTCCTAAATTTTATAAAAATTTCTCTCGCTCGTTAATATTTTTTGTAATTTTTACATGCCTTTCAAGTTTTTCAGATAAAAAAAATGGAAAAAAAATTATAATGCAAATTTCGAAGAAATGTGATATTGAACAACCCCTCCCCCCTTTTTTCTTGTATCTCAATTACTACCTACTAAAAAAAATCGCGTTCCACTATGATATAGAATATTAAAATAACAGATTTAAAAAGAAAATTCCGATTCTAGACCACTAGAAAATTTCCACTATCTTACATTTTCTGCCATTACATTATTCGAAAAATTAGATCATTGAACATCAAAACATCATTTTTCGATAACATTTGGTTTGATAATGACACCGTTTGAGAATTCACGAGTTATAATTAAGAAATAAGAAAATCGAAAGATTTCCATCGGAAAATCTTTATTCTAGAATGTAGTTTTCAAAATTTTTCAGTTTTTTATTCTAAGATTCCGAAGTTTTTTGATTGAAATTCCTGAATCCTCAAAATCTTTGTATAATATAATAATATTGAATTCCTGAACTAGCTAAATATCTTCAAATCTTGAATAAGGGATTCTAAATAAATAATAAATTTTAAATTCTTGACACTTCAATTCAGGAAAAATGGAAATAATTATCAGAGAATACCATTCTGTTTTATTCTACGTAAAAGTACAGAATAGAAGATTTCAATTCAGAATTATGATATCTTAATTGCGAATTCCATTACTCAAACAATGAAAAAGGTTAGAACTTTGAATTCAGATTAAAAAATACTGAATCTCGAAAATCTCTACTAAGTATATGGTTGTTCCATCATCAAGAGTCCTTCTCTTAAAAAATTTGTTCAGCCTCAACTCGACCATTGGTGTTGCAAAATTCTGTCTTTTTTCAACCATTAAAAAGTTTAGAGAATTCGAGGTTTATTTTGAAATTCTAAACTTTATTCCTAATTATGTAAAATTACGAAAACCCAATGATTCACTACTTCAAATTAAAAAAACACCTACAATTCCTGAGTTTCTAAAAATTCGAATAGTTTTAAGCGCCAAAATTCAAGTAAAAATATTTATTTTGTTATATTCATGTGTAAAACTTTGAATTTGCAAAAATCTAAAGACTCAGTATTTTGAATATAATCTGAAACTTGATGATATCAATTTAGAATTCCACGAGCTTCTACAATGGTTCAGCGAAAAATGTTGAGTACGTGTTCGTGCAATATAAACTGAATTTGAAAGTGTTGCCCAAGAGCGTTCTTAGCTTTCAAAGGTGAACATCAATTGCAGTTTTTACAAGTTCGCTGTCAAATCGTATATTTTCCTATAGACATTTTTCAAGTTATCTGATAAACTATCGCTTAAGGCGCTATTAATGCATTTTTCAAGCTGTTCCTAATGAGAAACACCTTTCTTCCAACTACCAAATATGCATTCACTTGGATTTCATTCAAAAGTATTTATAGACTTAAATGTCACAGATTGTGACACGCAATTTCTGGATGCTTCGATATCGAGCTTCACAGTGATTAAATTATAAATAAAAAACACATCTTTTACTTCTAGAGAAATAAACGAAAAATGGTGTTCCTTTTTTTATGTATTTCGTGAAACGATAAATTGTAGTACAAAATACTGAAGACTTGGTTTGTCAGTCGTATGCAGAAGATCAGAAAATCAGAATGCATATAAGCAGTCTATAAAATAAGCTTAGATGAGGGAGTCTGCAATAAAATACCATATTTATTACCCCGTAGAAGTAGTTTTTCTACTTTTCATACAATAGAGGATTCTGGAAATAGAGGGACTCGATTGAATTTCATGTTTTCTAATCAGCTAAAAACCTTTTGAAGCTCTCACTGTTAGAATTAGAATGCTATGCTTTTTAATTGCCACGACGTTCTATAAGAAGAAACAATTGTTCACAAAAGATTTTCAAACGTTAGAATAATTGTTAAAATCCAATATTTATGGAAATGTGTAAAAAAAAGTTTTACAAGCAAAGTTTATTTACGAATTTTGAAGTTAGTTTTTATAAAGTATGAAAAACTGTATCGAAAATGGAATTATTTACAAAATCAACAGTATCACAGAATGGATTTCGTGCTGTTTGAAACCTTGTGAAGGGACAACATCGGAGTTATATAAGCGTTGATACAATCAATTTATGCGTAAAACACGTTTTCTTACTAACTTAAATTTATTCATCAAAGTGATGAAATTACAACATGTATATTACAAGACTCTAAAATTCAGAGACAATGATAGATACCACTTAGAAATGGCTTTTCACTATAAAAAACTATTGTAATGTGTTTTCAATATTATTTAATAATAACTTTGTAATATTAGAGATATGACTCCATAATATATATAATGCTTATATATATATATTATATATGTATAAGCATAAAGTTACGTGCATGCTCGATATTTGATTTACTTCAATTCATTATATTGTTACTCAAGTGAGAAAACGAAAGTTTGAAAAAACTTTCTAAAATTGAATATTGCAGAACTACGAGCACTTACATAAAAGATTTTATAAATGTAATCTTACTAAATTGAGAAAGCCAGAAACTTGGATTTTTTTATTTCCCAGACCTCAAATAATACTTCATAATTAATAAAACGCTTTTTATTGCTATCGATTATTTGAACTTCAATGACTTACAGAAAACGTGTTTTCTCTATCTAAAATTCAAAAAATAGTAGATTACCTAAGTTTTCCCAAAATACAATGTTTCTATAAACTCACCCCAACTTGTTGTTGAAAATGGTTATTAAAAAATCGAAAACCATTATAAAATCGATAACTATTGTTAAAAGTTTAAAACTTTTGTTAAAGGACAAAAATATGTATTCCTAGGTATAAAGTGGCATGCATGCTCTAAAATTTATTTATTCCAATAAACTATTAATTAATAAAATAAGGAAACAAGGTAAGAAAATTTTTCCAAAATTAGATACTTTAGGAATATGACCAGAATATTTAAAAATGCGAATTTGGTAAAAAATTAAAGAACTTGAGAATTTTTGATTTTTCTTCAGTCCCCTTGCCCTCAAATAATGCTTCAAAATAAACAAAACGCTTTTTATTGTTAGCATTCATCCGAAAATCAATAACCTACGAAAAACGCGTAATAAGTACACTGGGAAACAAATCTAGAAATTATTACAATAAAGTATTGTACTATGGAATCAGTCTAAAATATTTCTGCTGAAAATTTCTAATTAGTTTTCCAATTGTAAAACCAACTAGAGAAATGGCCATTTTTTAAATTAGTTTTCGAATTGGTTTTCCAGTTGGTTCTATTCTATTGAAAAATTTTTCACAAAAAAACTTACGACACAAATGCCACAAGAAACGTAAAAATCGGAAAATTACATCAGCCGCAACGCTTTTAAAAAAAATTGACAAAAATCTTTTATTGTTAATATTATAAACAAAAAAGTTTTTTTGAATGGAATCACTTTGGATTTATGTCAGGAATATTGAATACTATCGTAAAAAATTGTTTTCAAGTAGATTTGAATTTTCATCCAATTCAGGTGATCCGTTTGAGAAATTCTGACCCATTTTGAACATTTAACTGTTTTTATACAATATTTTTCAATAACTGGCACACATATAGTAATTTTTACGAAACTAAAATTTTTACTGCACAATAGCATTGTAAAAGCTACAATATTCAAATAAACATTTCCCCAACATACTATGTTCCTGAAAGCTGACTCCAACCTATTCAAGATTTCTCAACAATGCTTCAGGAATTCTTTTCCCAGTCGAAAATGACTAACAAGAAATTTGTTCCTGGTTTACAGTCAGTGTTTTGTGGAGCGGAGTTCTCGGTTTGCATCGACCCGCGCCGAGATATTCGCAGCAGTACATGCCGGAAACCTCCTTCACTTGCCGTAATAAAATAGTGGGCAGCTATTACGCCGACCCCGAAACCGATTGTCAGCTTTTTCACGTGTGCGTGTCAGTCGCGGGCACAGTTCAAGATTACAGGTAGGCGAATTTCACATTGTTTCATATTCAATGCCCAATAACGCAATCCCATCGACGCCTCCGTGTTACACGTCATCTTTTGTGAATGGTGTCTATAAATTATTTATATTCACGCAACAGAACCTCGTTTTCGCCATTTAAAAATGTTAAACTTAGGATGACTTTGATTTAGGATATGCATTTCATGAGGAATGTCCCGAGTTCAATTCCCCCCCAAAAATGATCACTTTTTCTTATTCTTATTCTGAAAAAAGTACCATCGGAAAATGCATACATTGAATGAGAAAAAGGACCTATGGTTTGAAATCCTGCAGCTAACTTTCTAATGCCAGTTAGGCAGATCGTAACTATGAACTATAGGTTCCTTTTCCTTATCCCAAGTCACATATGCATAATGAATAGGAATAGAAATGAGACGGTCTGATTGAGAGTAAAGGAGTTGCATATTTGCTCACAAAAGCTTTCTGAATGGTTTTTTTCGGCAAGGGCAAGAGATGTAAGAATGATTGATCTGTTCATTAGTGGATATTGCTTATTCATTTCCAACATTGTGAATGAACATCCTGATAAATAATTCATCATATCTTCTCGAATCGTATGGCAAAGTTGATGAGACTTTAAATTTTCGTTCTTCATTAATTAAAAAGCTGTCAAAGTTGAAACAAAAGTTTCAACTCGGCAAAGTGGAATAATAGAATACATTTTCTTCATTAACAAAAAGTCGCAAAACCAAATCGCTTCGTAGATGTTATTTTTTTATGTCATTGTATGGCACTCTGGTGCGATTTTTGCGAAATTTCAATTTTTTTACATCTCATCATTTTGCAATAATACATCGTAGAATACAAATCATTAAAAAAACAAGGCATTTCACAAAAAGCTGAATTCCGGCTATAGCTCCTTTTTATGAAGCCCTATGGCGCTCTGGTCCATTTTTGTGAAAATTCGCGAGAAAAAGTGCGACTTCGGGAATGAACATAATATCTGTGAGATTCCCATCACAAATTGGCGTATGCGATTACATGTCTTAGGGCTCAAGCAACTGTAAAACCTCTTGTCTCCCCAGGTTTCTATGTCCAAACGACACGGCTTTCGACCAAGAGAGCCAGACCTGCGCTGACTGGTACGACGTGGACTGCGAAGCAGCGACGCTCTATTATGCTAGTGACAACTTCGACCTCTACAGGATAGGCTCAGGCCTTGAGTCATTGCATTATGACAGCATTCGCAGTGACGCCGAACCTCAAGACCATCTTCAGCGCAGTGAGAGCAACGACCCTGTGCGTTCCCCGAACGCCTTAAACCGCGTCGCTGCCACGTCCTTCAAGAGCTCTGGAGACGGATTCTACAACAACCGCAAGAGCACCACCAACAACAACAACAATGCCAAGGAAATCAACTACGAAGCCGAAAAGCCCATCACGACCCAGGAACCCAAAAAGAAAGCCGGAGTCCGGAAGATCAGCAGAAAACAGCCTCTGACTGAAAACACAAGCAACTACACCCCTTCGACTGCAGCTCCACAAACCACGCGATACAATGTCCAACGTGCCTTCCCTAGCACAACTGCTCGACCTGTCACAACCCAGCAAACTACCGCTCATGTTAAAAACAATTTCAACGCTTTTGCAAAGAAAGAGACCAGTCCAACTAGCATCACTACGCATAGACCTACAACCGCGGCATTTTCAAGCTACGCTTCGACCTACAGACCCAGCAGCAACTACCAAGATGCAAGTGTGACCACGAAGACGTACCAGGCTCAAAGCACTACTGCCAAGCCCACTACAGTCTACAGTAACCATCAGAATACCTTCGGGAACCAGCAGAACAATGCCAACACCATCTCTACCGCAAGACCTTCCACCCCTGCTGGAAAGAATGACCTAGCTCCCAACTACCCTGCACAGTTCCTTCAAACCACTACCGCTGAACCTAATGCTGTCAGCAACTTGTATCCTTTTGGGTACCAACAACGCTCGTTCAGTACCGTTCCTAGAGTGGGAGGATCCAGCACAGTTTATCCGTCCACGACTGTTGGAACATCGTACTATGATAGTTTTCAAAGTGATAGCAATATAAGCAATATCAGGCCTAGCTCTGCTCCGCAGAGACAGGTACAACATAGTCATCAGCAACAGAATAATCACCAGCAACAGCAGAATCATCAACAACAGCAGCAAAATAATCATCAACAACAGCAACAACATAATCATCAACAACAGCAGCAACATAATCATCAACAACAGCAGCAACATAATCATCAACCACAGCAACAACATAATCATCAACAACAGCAGCAACATAATCATCAACAACAGCAGCAACATAATCATCAACAACAGCAGCAACATAATCATCAACAACAGCAGCAACATAATCATCAACAACAGCAACAACAGAACTCTGCTAAACAGCATTCGACTGGTTTTTCAGCTAATGCTTACACGCCGACAACGTACAGTCCGGTTTCGAAGAAGGTGGATAATGGCCAGTATTTCGAAAAGAAACGTGCAAGTATAGAGACGACTAAATATTACGATACGACGGAGCCATCGAAAAAAGCGTCCAAATTTTCTGGGAAGTATTACGAAACTAGCACGGGGAATTATGATTTCGGAAAGTCTTCAGCTGTGATTGGGTTCAGCCCTTCCAGTATTAACCATCTTGCCGAGTCACCGAGGACCACGACTCCTACGCCAAGGTATGGAATATTACATAATGTTGATTGGTTATAATAATTGTAGTTATGTTTACGTTAGACCTGGAAATAAGTTATAAAATATTTCTTTATAGCAGTGCAGTAGCAATGAGAATGAAAGGTCAATTCACTGTTCTAAACGTTTATTCTCTCTTCATTCCTTAGAGTGAATTTTCACTCTGCATCAAGTCAAAATATTGTCACTCAAATTTAGAGTGAATTTTTGCTCTATTACAGTGAAAAGTCGGTCGAAAGTAGTGAAATTTCATACTTTAGAGTGAAAATTTACTCATTTTTTGGAGAGAAATTTATCTTAAAATTCCACTTCTTTAAGAGTGACGATTCACTCTTAAAGAATAAATTTTCACACTATGCGAGTGAATTTTTTAGAGTGAGAATTCACTCTAAGGAATAAAAAAAAGTTTTTTGTTGCTAGAATACTAATGCAACGTTTGGTACAAATTAATAGATACGATATTTTATTGGTAACACTAGTACTTCTGAATCTTACTAAATCCTTTTGAGGAATCAAAATCTTTGAGGTGACCTTATGAACTCTTTTGATTCCTAAAAGTGAATTTTTACTCTACAACGAGTTTAAATACTGCCATTCAAATAAGGAGTTGAAATTCATTTCCATAGAGTAAAAATTCACTCTAAAAGAGTGAAACGTCACTTTTAAAGAAGTTAAATTTCACTCTTAAATTTGAGTCCAAAAATTGATATTCACTCTAAGAGGAGTGAAATTTCACTACTTTTGAGAGATTTTCACTCAAAGAAAGTGAGAAATCACTCCAAATTAGAGTGACAGTATTTTGATTCGACGCAGAGTGAAAATTCACTAAGAAATAAAGGAGAGAAATATGAACTTTTTATAAGGATTTTAATTCTCTAAAAGGAACTTATTACCCTCTGGATTTTTGTTAGTAAGAATCCTGCAAAGCAATTAACTGTTGAGTGAAAATTTCACTCAATTTGAGTGGAATTTCACTCGTATTTCAGTGTGATTTCACTTGTATTTGAGAGTGATTTTGCTCGTCTTCGAGTCTGATTTCACTCGAGAAAAGTAAGTGCATTCACTCACTTTTGAATTTCTGGAAATGTCATGAGAAATCTACTCATTTTTTTTAAGTAAGGTATCACTCTAATCGAGAGGAATTTCACTCGAATAGAGCGAAATTTTGACTAGAAAGTTTTATTTACAAGATTCTCATTGGAAGAAATTTAGAAAGTAATTTATCGCTTTTCCTATATTAACCAAAATCCATTTTTTAAAAAATCTTATTTGTATAATAAATACCACATTGTTTTTCAAATTTCTTCTTTCAAATTTTCGAAAAATTTTTATCATATGGCAATGTTGAAAAAAAAATTTTCCTTTATAACATAGTTGTAGTTTTTCTGACATTATTGAAAGATTGACTGTATTGTTAAAAATTAAGTCTTTCGGAAATCTTTTTGATATTTAATTCATAAGTATAATGATTATTTAATAATTTTCCTCGTGAAATTTTGTGTTATATTCGATCTACTAAACCGAAAATCAGACCTTTTTCTTGTATAATTAGACGACTTGAACTAAAATTCAGATCTTTCTTTGAAAAAGTAGGTTTCATCAGCTAAAATAAAACTTATCAATAATTACAGATTATACGATTTCTTAGAAAATTATTAATTCAATTTTTTTTGTCAAAGTTTTGATATATTTTTTAAATGCTTTTCTATTCACAGTACAACTATGGTATATTTCTTCAACAAAAAAGTTATTCAAAAACAATGAAAAACAAAAAATTTTGAAAGAAACTTACGAAGAAAAAATTACTTTTTGATACCTTAGAATGCATTTTCATTCTACCTTGAATTGAAATACTGCCACTCAAACAAAGAGTGAAAATTCACTCTAAAAGGATGAATAGTCACTCTCTGAGGAGTTGAATTTCACTTTTTAATTCTAGTCAGATTCCTAACTAAAAAATGAGTTCAGTTTCACTCTAAGAGTAGTGTAATTCCAATTCTTTCAGAAGTCTTTTTAATTTTAATGTAATTTTACCTCTATATAGAGTGAAAATTAATTTCAAAAGATTGAAACAATACAACACACAAAAATCACTCACTTTTGAAAAAAAAAAAAAAAAAATACTGGCAGTAGTAGTTGTTCATAACGAGCCCTTATTTCAGACATATACAATACAAAATGTCTTCGTCAACAGAAACTTATTAAAAAACTATGTAAAATATAAAATTGTAGAAGAATTACGAACTACACACTTTCATACATCGATATGTAATTTTCGCTTTATTTATGTTTATTATGAACGCCCATTCATGCCATTTTTCTTTTAAGAGAGACTTCTCTGTATGGTAATTATTTATAATTCGTAAGTTTCTTTAATATTTACAAATTGTTCATTGTTTATGAATAAATTTTTCGTTTAACAAAAAACACGTTGCATTGTATAAGTCTTGAAAAGGGTTGGAAAAATAGAACAAAAAATTGACCACTAAAGTGAATTCATAATTAACTGGGAATTCGAATAATCTGTTATTAATGATAGCTTCAAAACTGGCGACGAACCATTATTTCTACTTCTTCCATTCACATTTTTACTCGATATTCCCAATAAAATTACTATAAAGTTTTACATGAAATAATCCCAGAACTAGGTATACATCGAATTCTGTTTTAAAAAAAATTTACAGAAGAGCAATTTCCTCAACAACGTACAGCCCGAACACTTTCGAAACGGAGACCAGAAGGTCAGCGCCAGCCAAGACCACTTCAAGAGGAACCACTTACGTCAGCGAATCTGCAAGACCCTTTTCCACAACAACCAAATTTGCCGCAGACGGCACGACGCCACGGCCAAAGTCACCGAAAAAGAACGACTACGATTACGCATATTACGACAATGGAGGCGCCGCTGAAGAATACGAATCTCTCGATCTGGACAAAGAGTCCTCGAAAATCAGCAGAAATTAGAGAAACATCGAAGGGAGTCAAATTAGAAAGGTGGCATAAAGATAGTCTCCAAATTAATAGAACAGATCAAATAAGCGAATTCTCCACCGAAATCTAAGACTAAAGTTTCTCTGACATGAAGCTCAAGAAACTCAGTCTCGGATTTATGTGAATAATCTACTATTTTCAACTGTCTTATTGACTTGGGTGCTTCTATTCCAGTGCACAGAGAGGAAAGATTTTCTTGCTCCAACAATAATTGTTGCTGATTCAAATGTCTTGTTTCTCAGTGTTGGTTTTTTGAAAGTCAGTTTCGCGAGTCATCTTTGAAATTTGCATTTGTGACGTTGAAAAATATTTATTTTTACTTGGAAAGACAGTGTTTTGGTATCCAAGAGGCCAGCGACACAAAAGTTCAGAAAAAAATTGTCCATTTTCCATCGCAACATCTACAGTTGAGCAGTGGCAGCTTACAGATTTCAAAAAAAACACAAGTATTGTTCGAAATTTTTTTTTACTACTCTAGACGAAGCATAATCGTAATTATTGAGTTAAGCGTAGTTTAAGCGTTACGTGGAATCGTCGATCATCTACAATATATGAAATTGATGTAAGACAAAAAGTAGCTACTTATCTCAATTATTGTGATTATAAAATCTTTCTTGTACATAGATCTGTTATCTCAATACTTGCACTTTTTTATTAATCGAGTGGAAATTAATAATCGTGCCTCGTTGCTCTATTTTTATGAACTGAGTGTACATAATATAAGTATTTTAATTAAAATCAGTAAACGCGTTAACCTGCATTTCACGCTTATTTTCCCATGCGCGTGCACTAATTGGAGCGAGCAGGCGTTACGAGGTAAGATTTTATTCATTTCACTTTTTTCCTAATTTGAAGAAAATTGTCTATGAAAGTCGCGAACGGTGTTAATAATTAATTGAAAGTGCAAAGAGATGCGACAAATTTTTTATGACAAGATTTTCATAAAATAAATAAACTTTCATCCAGACGAAGACGAAATTATAATAATATTTTTTTAAATTAAATTGTAAATATTGCAAGTTAAACAATTCGTAGTAAAATTTCAAAACCACTTTATTCATTTTTCACGAACATAACATCCGTTTCCGGCAAACACAAACTCAACAAGACATTTCTCAAGTGTCAAAAGACTAGACATTCAAAAGAATTACCATAATTACTTGTTAAAAAACAATACATGTTAAGTCGTAGACATGTAGAACAGAATTAATGTTAAAAAATTTGTCATCTGTAATGGTAATCTCATATCTCTACAACATAATAAATGGCACTGGTAAACTGTAAAAAGCAAAGTTAATTATTTGGTTGTGCTTTTTTTCAGGTGTAACGTAAATTTATGATGAACTATTGCCTTTAACTTCGAAACAATTAGCTTCCATAAATATCACGCGCGATTTCACTCGGCATCGACTTGTGCTCAGACTTTTAGCACCCTCGAATGTTTTTCCATCGCACAATACTGGGAGCAGAAAATGGAAAATAAAGAGAAAAAATACGAAAAGAAAATCTTGAATCACGAGGTTTTACAAAATGAAAATTTTCGCGAGCTCATGCACGATATTGGTTTCATCCACCTTCGTTTAGAAGATTTTCCATTATTTTTGTACACATTTTTCTGGTCGATACTGCCATTATCAGATTCTTGCATTTTTCTCTCTTCTGAAACATTGAATAACGTACGAATCGAATATGAAAAACTGTCAAATGATTTAGAAGTTGGGATGTTTTCAAATTTCTTGGATGGATAATATTAAGTGAAACCTCAAAACTAACTATAAACTTTGTTGAGAAATTACCAAATGTTGGATGAAAATTTATTGATTTATCGATTATTGTTATCTTTTAGTATACCAATCAATGACAGAGAAATTTTGTTTGTAAACAATTTGATTTTACGAATTTAGACTCCGAAGATTAAATAGAAAGTACACTTTATTGAAAAATATTAACAAATCAATAAAAATGAAACACAGTATTTCAGTTTGTATAACTTCTCGATAAGAATTTCAAAAAAGAAAGTTTACTACATAAAAATAAGTGGCAAATTTTCATATAGAAAAATTTACTGCATTTTGAAAAATTAATAATTGCTATCAAGAGGATTTCAAATTTCAAAATTTTTGGATGAAAAACTTGATTAACAAAATGTAGAAATAGTTGAAATTTTTCAAATTTTTGATTGAACAATTGAAAATGAAACAATTTAAAGAATAAATGTTTGAATACATAAATCGTGACTTAAATTTAAAATATACCTCAGTTTTATAGACTAATTAAAAATAAAATATTTTTAATTTTAGCTCTTACAAATTTTTATCAAAATTTTTTTTATTTTCATTAAATTTACTACAAAGTAAAAGTCAAAAAGAAAGGGAAGACAAAAAAAATTAAAAATGGCGATGTTATGTATTCAGTTAATAAAAAATACAACTTTCGTGACTAGAAAAATAATGATTTTGATATTTTGGATAAAAAAGTGTAAATGTTTTGCATCAAAAACCTGAATTGACTGCATCCTTATAAATTTATGTTTGTAAATGAAGAATTTTTTTTCATTATTATTATTCAATATTTGGATTCGAGAACTTTCGATGAAGATTTTTTATCGAATTTACTGCAATGTAAAATAGTATGAAAAAATTGGGTGATAAACGAATAAAAAATAATTAAGAGTATAAGTTAAACTTATGAAAAATCAAAAATTTGGATCCAAAATGATTTGTGATCTCGATATTTTCGATAAGGAATTTTCTAAACTGTAAAATTTTATTGATATGTGTATAAATAAATATCGCCATTCACTCGCATCAATAAATAGAATTCACTGCATTCGTAGATAATTTTGAATGGAAAAATATTATTTTTATCGTAAAAAAATTTGTTGAAATAAAATTCTACTCCAAAATGTACGAATTATTCGAAAACAGTACATTTTTGCTTGAAAGGCTGTAAAATTGTAAGAAAAACATTTTGTACAAAGAAAATGTGTTATTAAGACATTTCTTTCCAAAAAATTATTCAATTATTATCATGAAAAAATTAAAAAAAAAAGCGTAAGTGTTGCCATATAAAAAATTTTGATTGACTGTCGTAATGTTGATTTTAATGAAATTGACACAAAATATCAATATTACAAACTTTTCTGATCATTTCTTCATAAATTGAATCCATGACTACAATCATATTTAATTCCTTTATTATTTGCCTTTTTTTTCTTGTAGAATATTGGATTTAAAAAATCAACGCTGAAAATTCATGAAAAATAACATTCAAAAAATTTCATTTATAGTTAGTAAAAATTTTTCAGACTTTCAATACAAATTCACCTACTTCATAATTTTTCGAACCAAACGATATTTTTTTTTAATAACTTATCATCAAATGCATCTGTATAACAGGAAAACTCATTGAAGTTATTTCTCATTCTTGATCAAACTTTTCCTCATTAAAATGCCTACTTCTTTCATCTCTAAAGTATTTCAAGAAACTGCAGTATCACATTCAAACATCCTCAGTCACACCCAATTCACAAGCATTCCAGAAGTTCAGTTTCTCTGAAAATTTGTTGGGTTCCCTAAACTTGTGCAACTCTCAAAAACACGAAAAAAAAACAGAACTGGAGTAACAAAAAACTCCACATACAGCAATCATCAGATTCCAAATGATTCAATGAATGATTTATGCATAAACATTGCTCACCATTAAGTTCATGCTCCGTATAGTACGTTGGAGTTTCATCTTCGCCATAATGATGCTGCATCAGGTACGGGAGTACGGTTATAGAGTGAAATTCGTCACCCCTCAAGGGTGGAATCGGGACCTCTTCGTAATTTCTAGGAAGCGTTGCCACTGTCCAAGGATGGGACTTGATTTGCTGGAGCGACAACCTTTCTTCCACGTCTTTACTTAGCATACCTTTCAGAAGAGATTTCAAGTATTCGTCAATGTCTTGTGGAATAGTATACACTCCCTTGCCAATCTTTTCGTACAACACATAGATGTTTCCATCTTCAAAAGGATACAACCCCGTCGTTATATTGTACCTTAAACAAAGAAACATGATTTTTCCGACTCTCCAATAACGATAAATAACAAGACGTTAGAAATTATCTCTCTCAGAAAGGAGAAATTATCATTGCCCATAATTTATTATTATTTTTACATCTGAATGAATTTAAAAGTGGTAACAATTCAAACTTAGATAAAAAAATACTAACGTTTTTCGTTACACAAATAAAATTTGGAAAAGTGTGATTCATGAATGATACAAAGTTGAAAAAAAATTTAGTATTTGGTGGGCATGGAAAAGATATGAATCTTACAATGTGACCCCACTGCTCCAAATATCGAGCTTGAACCCCGAGTAGCTTCCGCAACAGTTTGCTATTTCCGGAGGTTGAAACATCGGCGTTCCTGGTCCCGTCATGCATGTGTCGTCTTCAGCAAACATTCCCAAAGCCTACAAGAAATTATACGAATCACACAATGAATTCGTTTCATTGGAAACATTATTTTCAATAATCAACACTACAATCTTTGAAAATTATTTAGGAAATTCGAGGATATAACGAATATGTCAAACATACAGAATCCTCATTTTTCATGATATTGGATTTCTAGGACTAACTGAAATCTCAAAAACGATAAGTTATTATTCATTTCTATTCCATTTATTTGGCTTCTTACAAAATTCCAAAATGCCAACATTTCAAAACGATGAATTTAGGACCACTTCTCATGAATTAATATTCTATTAAAAATATGCAAAAATTACTTCTGCAATTCCAAAGTCGCTTATTTTCAACGTGCCGTCCAAGGTCAGTAATAAATTTCCTGGTTTTATGTCCTTATGAACAATGCCTCGGCTATGCAAATATTCCAATCCATTAATTAATTGGCGGAAATAACCATGGGCCTGCCATATTGGAAATTTTTTATGGGGCGTGCTTTCTAGCATGTCCTGAAAACAAAAATTAAGTTTGTGACACACTGATTTCCAGAAAAATGCATCAAACGAATTCATACATTTGGCATAGAAAAGAAAGATACATAAGTTAATAAATGAATAATAATTATGAAATCATCAATGAATGAAAATGAAATGTTATTTCATGAACAAGAGGATACCTACCTAATTTTATTTTACACTGTTATATCGAAAATAAATTTTTCATTAAATTTAATTATGAACAGAAGAGTGGGATTCAATTAAGATTAAATCAAATATCGCGTACACTACTGGATTGGGTATAAAACTTTGAAACCTACGAAATAATAAAAGAAACAATCGGTAATTTCTTGATAAATTAATCAATAATATATTGATTTTATTATTTGACAATTTATTCATAGAATATAAATGCGGTATAAATATAGTATAAGATCTTATACGCGGAGTGGAGCTCAGAACGGAGCGGCTCCTCATTCCTGGTTACACGTGATAGGAATTTGAAGTATGCACAATAATATTTTTTTTTTCAAATGATACTTCATATGTTTCATGAATTTTATATATGGTATAATATATAGATTTTGACTCTAATTATTAGATAATAGTAATAAAATTTTGTCTACATCTAAAATTTTGAAGTAAAAAAAATGTTTCCTTTTGAACAATTAAAACAAAATTTCAATTTGTCGAAAATATAACAGTGAGATATGTACTAAATACAAAAAAGGAAACTATAAAGGAATGAAAAAAGGATAATTTTTACAGTAAATTATAAAAATAAATTTTACCTGAAGTCCACCCACGCAGAATTCCATGACCAAGTACATTTTTTCTTTCTCCTCAACATGAATTACCTCCACCAGGGATATAACATTTTTGTGTTTTAATCTTCTTAAGAGTTCGATTTCACTGAAACACGAAAGTGTAATTGAAAATGTAATAATTGAACAGAATTTTAACAAACTTAATAAAATCATGAGAACCTGTGTCAAAAGCACCGAAAACAGAGCATCTGGTTTTTTTGTGTTCTCGAGTATTCTTTGATGTTATTTAATATTTATTTGGTATGTTTTTGGTATCTCTTTAGTATTATGAAGAACTTGGAACATTTTTTTGGATTTAGGACTTTGAAAATTTACGTCTTTGGTGTTTTTTTGGTGTTACATGAAACTTGAAATATTTTCCTAAATAATGAATTCATAATTTTTTATAAATCATCTCTGAATTTTATTCAACATGATAAACATGAAAAATTTTAGTGACTTAATTAAAAAACTGTTGGTTTATTGATTGTTTTGACTTTCTTTATTTATGTAAAACATTCTTTATGAATATTTTTGAATGTACATCTGTAATAATGAATAAATATGTGGAATCGCGCTTACATCAGTAAAATTGAAAAATGTATTGTATTCGTGAATTATTTATAAGATATATTTTTAGTTATATAATAATTATATTAATTGTATGATTATATTTATTATTATTACTACAAATATTTTTGTGAATGACAGCTTGGAATATTTTTGTCAATGATAAACTTTTCAATTTTTTATAGAGATAAAAATAATTGATTAAAATACTGCTGATTTTATTATTTTCAATTTTGACTTTGTTCATGTAAAACATTATGTACTAGAATTCTGTAGTAAATAAATATAAAAAAAAATTGATGTTTTGAATTGAATAAATAAAATTTTATTGCACAGTTAAAGATTATATTTGTGAATTATTTATAAGGGTACTTTATTTATTATTGTATCTTAAAATATTTTTGCGAATGAGGACTTGAAATATTATTCTAAATGATAAACTTTCAAATTTTTTATAGAGGATTATCAAATTCCATTTAAAATGAGGAACTTCGCAAATGACAGTGGCTTATGTAAAATAATATAGGTTTGACAATTTAAAATTTTAAGTTTCTAAGTTCATGTAAATATAGTTTAAGAAAATTTTCTAACATGTCTCTATAAAAATCAATCTATGTTTTAAATTGTGCTTAAATGAATAATATTGTATTGCACTGGTAGAGATAATATTCGTGAATTATTTATAAAGGTATTTTACTACATGCATAATTATTTTATTTATTTATTTATTACTGTATCTTAGAATATTTTTGTAATAAAGGACTTGGAGTATGGTTGTGAATGAAAAACTTTCAAATTTTTTATAGAGAAGGATTATCAAATTTCGTTGAATATGAGGAACTTCGCAAATGACAGTGACTTGTGTGAAATAATAAAAGTTTATTCATTTGGAATTTTTACATTCTTTGTTCATATAAAACATTATTTATAAAAATTTTCGAATATATATCTTGAAAAAAAATTAAATACGGTAAAATCAATAAAATTTTATTGCAGAGTATTCGTATTCATGAATTATTTTGAAAGGTGTTTTATTGCATGCATAATCATTTTATTTTATTTATATTAAAATTGCAATTATTATTATATCTTGGAAAATTTTTAAAAATAAGGACATGGAATATAATTGTAAATGATACACTTTTCCATTTTCTATAAAAAAGGATTATCAAGTTTTGTCAAATATAAAGAACTTCGAAAATAACAATGACTTGTGTACAACGATAAGGGTTTATTGTTTTAAATTTTTGACATTCTTTGTCTATATTTTCATTAAAATTTTTTCAACACATATATAAAAATAAATGAATGTTTTGAATTGGGCGCATATCAATGAAGTAGCAAAATTGAAGATTGTGTTCGCGAATCATTAATTAAGATGTATTATTTGATTGATTACTATTTTAATTTTTTTATTAATTGTTTAATTAAATTCATGCTCATATCCATCACATTTATTTTATTGTTACACTTATCATTATATATATCATTCTATTATATCTGTGATTATATTCATTATACCATTATATTTATCCTTATTCTTTAAATTTTCGTATAATATAATAGGATAATTTTTTATAATCTCACAGAACGAAGTCAGAAAACTTGTAAAATAAAAATCAAGTAACTAACGAGTCTAGCAACAACGAAAGAGAAAAATAATCAAAATTAGAGGAATGCTAATGTCTTAACAATATAGACATATGATTTCTATTTAGATAATAAATAGCAAAAATACGATTTCTAGTATTTTTCTTTTAGAATTATCCTAGAGGACCAAAGTAAATTTTTTGATGTTTTTTCACACACTTTATAAGCAAGGTTAAATCATAATTCTTTCCAAAACATCTGAATATTTTCTATTTTTTTCTCACCGTTTGACATTGCTTTCGCCATTGGGAATTCTACGAAGCTTCTTTTTTTTCAAAATTTTAACCGCCATACGACACAGAGTTTGGGCGTCCAAAACCTCCTTCACCTTGCCATAACTGCCTTCCCCCAGGAGGTCGCCCATCATGTATTTCCCGCCTACGATTTTAAGACGTTGTTTTTTGTCTTCGTAAATGATCTGATCCGAATTGACCCTATGGAAAAACATGTTGATGTTGTCGTCAATGTCATCGTTGGCCCAGGCCCCTGGTTTTGGGCCTTCGAATTCTTCCACTTCGTCGACGTCAGCGGCATTCCTGTATTCCGGCCCGGCTATTTCGAACTTCACAGTCTTATCACCCATTTTACGCACGGAGTACGAAGTTCCAATTTCACATATCCTGAATTTTCGTTTATTTTATTGTTTAACTACCGGTGAAATGTTCTAAACAGTTCTAAAAAAAACTGAGCGTTGTTGTTTTTTTTCCTTTTGTTTTGTTTTGTTTTGTTTTGTTTACACTCGCGCATATGTGGAAAAATTGTGATTATTGTGATCAATGTGATCAATGTCACAAGTGACTTGTTGTGATAAATTTTATTGTTAATTATTGTGATGTGTTTTTATTGTGACTTGTTGTGATCAATACTGTGAGTAGTTGTGAATATTGTAAGCCGAGTGGTTGAAAATGACAGAAAAATATCAATGATCCTTTTTTTAAACCTAACATAAAATAAATGTCAACGTCAACACCGTTGACGTTCACTTTGTATACATTATTGTAATGATTGTCAATGATTGTTACTGTCTTTTTCTACACAACAGAATCAACAATAGCATAATTTAATCATCGATCATCATTTCTAGCTCGTGTAAATAAGTATGTTTTTCTCAATTATTTTTAAACGTTATGCTTTTTTATTTATTTTTATATACCGTTTAGTTTATTTCTTATTTCATTTAAAATTCTCTCCAAAAGAAACTTGCAAAAACAGAATTTTTAATTTGACATTTATACCGGTAATTTATGTTCAATGTCACTGCTAAAAATGATGTTGGAAACGTTTTTTTTGAAAATAGAATTTGTGAATGAAAGACAAGTTTAAGTTTTAATAGAATCATGTACAATTTTATAGTCGTTTTGGTTAAAAAATGACAGCTTTAATTATGAAAATAAAAATATGAAGAATACAAAAGTTTCAAATTTTAAATAAAATTTCAATTGTATGTCCTAAAAAGATAAATAAAATCTTTTAAAATTTACGAAAAAATCATGAAAATTGGTAAACGTTTTCTAGTTAGTTAAAAAAATAGCCAGTAAAACAAAATTCTAACAAAAATATGCATTATTAGAATTAAAATAGAATTGAAATTTTATGTGTTAATATTATAGTATTGAAAGTTGAAAAATACCAAGAATTTACAAAACTATGGAAACAAAAGTTGAAATTTTCTGATTACGTTACAATTTTAATATTTTGAATGAGATGTAAATTACTGTCTCAAAAAGAAAATTCACAGCTCATGATATAAAAAACCATGGAAATTAATAAGTATTTCGAATTTATTTGAATAACCAACTAACTGAATAATTTCTCATAAATATCTTAAGTAAGTATTAGAATTAAAATTTAGTTAAAATTTTCTATATTTGAATTGTTGAGTGGAAGAACGCAAAACTACAAGAATTTTGGCAAATCGAGAAATTGTATAGCGCAAAATTGAAAGAAATTAACAAAATGAGAAATGTGAAAATTTGAATATAATAATAATATTTTAATTTTGTATCCTAAGAAGACGGTTAAAATCCTATAATTTAGGGAAAAATCATAAAACTCTAATTATCATGTTTTATATTAGAATTAGAATCTAATCAAAATTTTATATATAAGGGTTATTGAATTCACGGTTTCAAAATCACAAAAATTAAAACAATCATTCAAATGATGTTAGAATTTTTGATTCAAACAGTTCCTTCATTAAATTTGTGTAATTTGAAAATGATTTTTCATTTTTGCAGATTGAATTTGTACAGTATCCAGAAGTGACAGTGAACATAGTTGGCTATATCAAAAAATTTATTAGCAATACAAAAATGTTGAAGCAACGTAAGGAATTTTGATGTCTACAGTTAGTCAAATTTATTCAGTTCATTTTTAGTAAATTGTATTTTGATTTTAGACGATTCAAACATGCTTAAATATGTGAGTTTAGTCACACTGACTTTACAAAATGCAGTGGTTGGGCTCAGTATGCGGTATGCTCTAATTAGGAAAGGACCAAAATTTCTACCATCCACAGGTAATTCTCAACTTTCTCTCTGAAGGAAAAATCCTGATTAACGAAATCACTGAAGTGAATGCTAACGATGACCAAAGATATATATATTATCAATTTTTAGCTGTGGTCATGTCCGAGGTTGTCAAACTTTTGACATGCTTGGTCGTTGTGTTCATGGAGGGTGGCAGCTTTCGACAATTCCTAAAGACCATTGACACGGTCATTATAAAGCAGCCGATAGATACTCTGAAAGTTTGCGTGCCATCGCTCGTGTACATTATCCAAAACAACCTCCTGTACGTTTCAGCGGCACATTTGGATGCTGCCACTTACCAGGTTAGAAAAGAATCAATAACTAGAATAAAGATGTGGGCAAAAAAAATCTTTAGGAAGGATTTATTGTGATTGGATATTTTCCTTGGGATTTTATAATGTTTAATCTACAGCAATATGGTTTCAGAATTGTGATTTTTCAATTTTTGCAATTTCGAAATTTTTAAGTTATTTCATCGAATGGGTTCTAGAGTTGCATATTTTTTATATTTGTTTTTTTTTGATTGACGTATTTCAATCATGGAATCGTATTTTTATGATTTTGGATTTTATTTTTCATTTCTAATACTTTGAGTTTCATATTTCTTCAGTATTTACATTACTTGGAATGTTCTGATTCCATTATGGATTTCTAGAATTCAATGCACAAGGCTTGAAAGTTACAAAAGATTTTTAGTATTTTTTAGATTCATAAAATTTCCGTGTTAGCATTTTCAAAAGTTTGTAATGTTTTCTGGTATTTGTTATAGATTATTAGTATTTTTATGGATTAATCTGTATGTTACTAGAATACAGTGTTCAAGGAATCAAAGTTCTAAAAAGTTTTCGTATTTTGATAGATTTTTGAGAAAATGATGCATGCAGATTTTAAGAGTTTCATAGATTGTTAGAATTTTCATATATTTTGTTACTAATGAAACTGTGGAAGATATTCCGGTAATTTCATAGATTTCTTGTATTTCTATAGGGTTGATCTATAGATTTGTAGAATTTTCTTTGATACATTTAAAGTTTCAGGGATTTCTAGTATTTCAAACAGACTTTCTATAAAACGGTATTATTAATGCAGATTTCCAGTACTTTTAGTATTTTCTCAGTATTTATACTATTCGAATTATTTTCTTGTATTTTGGTAGATTTCTTTACTCCATAGATTCGTAAAATTTTTTGTTATGAAATTAGAAGTTTCGGAGACTTTCAGTATTTAAAAAAGATTTCTTATAAAACGGTATTTCCAAAAAAAATTTCTAATACTTGTAGTATTTTTGGATTTTTTCAGTATTTATAATATTTGAATTATTTTCTTGTATTTTTGTGGATTTCTGTAGATATTTTTGGAATCCAGTGGTCAAAACTTCAAAATTTTAAAAATTTTTCAATAAATTACATAATAAATAAGTATTACATATTACATAAATTATAACATATTACATGTTATTAAATTATTACATACGAAATATTATTAAATCATTTAATAATATTAGATGCTCATAAATATTCAGTATTATTAAATATTATTTTTGCATATTATACGACTGTGAGAATTTTTCCCATTTTTTTAGTACCTATGAAATTTTGGAGGATTCCCCGGTATTTTAATATATTTCTAGTTTTTTTTTTGTTTCTATATAGATTTCTAGAATTAAAATTAATATAAATTTCCGGTATTTTTATAGAATTCTAAGAAAACATCTGCAAAGATCAAATTTTAAGTATTTTATAGACTTCTTGTATCACTGTACTTTTTGTTATTTCTAAAATTTTGTAGTGATTTCTAGTTTTTGTATGGATTACTGTATACATTTTGTAAAATACTCAGCGTTTTATGAATCTCGTGTATTTAATAAGATTTTTAAAAAGCATTAATCTCATAGATTTGTATCATTCTAAATATTCTTGTGTACACATAATCTGACAGATTTTCTAGTATTTAAATCAATTTATTTGGAGATTTCAATAATTCCATGTTCCAATATTCAAAGTTTCTTGGATTTTTATCATATTCATATATTTAAATTTACCTTCATCATTCACTGGGTTGATACAATTTTTCATTTTCTTCATTATCCTTATTCTGCAGTTATTGAAATTAATGACTCTGAATTTCGTTTAATTTTCAAAACTCACATGAAACCACGTTTTGTCTTATAGATTCTAGTAAAAAAATTTGATTATTTTCACCTACTTTTTTTATTTTTACTTATCGTAATCACTTTTTCGTATCCTTCCATGAAATAATCATTAATTTCACCCAAATTTTCAGAGGGGTTTGCACCCCCTAAAACCCTCCTTTCTACACCCCTGAAATAGCATATTATGCATCCAAAGGTCCTTACTAACAAACATATTTTGATATTTCAAGGTAACTTATCAACTAAAAATTCTGACAACTGCCTTCTTCGCCGTGACAATACTCCGCAAGACATTGAGGAAAATCCAATGGACTGCGTTGGTAGTTCTTCTTCTGGGCGTTGTTATGGTGCAACTAGCGCACGCAGAGCCACCAAAAGACAAAGTCAACATTGAACAGAATCGCTTCATCGGTTTTGCTGCCGCACTTGGTGCCTGCTTCCTATCAGGATTTGCAGGCATCTACTTTGAGAAAATCCTGAAAGGTTCTGACATATCAGTTTGGATGAGGAACGTCCAGTTGAGCTTTCTATCTCTGCCTTTTGGGCTATTCATGTGCTTCGTCCACGACGGTGCTAAAATTGGGCAAAACGGATTTTTCTACGGATACGATCTGTACGTGGATTACCTCGTGGTACTTCAAGCTTGCGGGGGACTCATCGTGGCCATGGTTGTCAAGTACGCCGACAACATCCTCAAAGGCTTCGCCACGTCTTTGGCCATCATTGTCTCATGCATAGCTTCTATTTATATTTTCGACTTTCATTTGACCTTCCAGTTCACTGTCGGAGCTTCAGCTGTCATTTGCTCAATTTTTATGTACAGTCATCAACCACACATGAAATCGCCTGATGGCGAGAAGCCCGAGTTGGTTAAACTTGCGAATCGACCGTAGCTTACATTCAGGGGATAACAGTGTCGATTTCGAAATTTTGTGTATTCATGATCAGGGGTGAACATGGAAAAGGTTTTTTTTTTGGGGGGGGGGGAGGTCCTAAAATATGGGACTTGGAATAAGAAAAGGGACCTATGGTTGCAATCATCGATTTTGAGTTTTTAATTTGAAAAAATAGTTTATAAAATTACATATCTAATGAGTTACTTCATAAGTCTGTATTTATATTTTTTTGAAAAATTCGAACAAGCTGTTGAGAATAAGGGAAAGAGAAAGGTTTCTCTTCATTTTCTCAAGGTTTTCGTTTGTAACCATAGGACCCTTTTCTTATTCCAAGTCACATATATGTTTTCTGTCTTGGAATATTTTAAATATTTAAATCGTTGAGTTTCTGCCTAATGATTTTTGATTGTTTTTCTTCTTGATTCTTACGAATTTTAAGTGTGAAGAGTTTCAATTAAAAATTTTAATGTTTCGCATTTTAACTTTCAAAATTTGCAAATGTAATAATATAATTGCAGAGAAGTGTTATGTGATTATGCAAATTTCTAGTTTTCCATGCATTTAGATGAAAAATTATTAATTATTTTCCAGAATTATAATCTGCATAAAATTACTAGAATTTTAAAGTTGAGTGTAGTTAATTTTTCGGATTGTAAACTTCAAATGGTAATTTTTTACAGAAATATAATTTTCTCGTTCAAATTCATGCATCTATTTTTTAGTAAAATTTTAACTTTGAAAATTTACGATAGTTTATTAGAATTAGAAAATTAGAAATGTCAGTCTTTCAGATTTCTTATTATAATATCACAATTTCTTTGCGAGGTTTATTTTGAGTGTTAGAGTCTTGAATAATAAACTTTTCTAAAATATTTTAGCTGCTGAAATTAAACGTCAAGTACTGAAAAATATTAAAAAAATTATTGTAACTCTCGGATTTTTTTTGATTCATTTTATTTTAAAAAGTTTATTTCTCGAATATTGTAAAAGTTCCTTATTCTCAGAACTCACTTCAAATGATTTAAATAGTCAAGTTGAAAATATTGGGTTCTCCAAATTTTAAAATTCATTTTTATTATTTTTCTTTGTAAAAATTCTTTCATGTTTGTGATTGCAATAAACTATCATTTAAAAAATAAACTTTTCAAAATTCACAATATTATGTATTTTATGGTCGAATATTCTGCTATGAAAAGTATTTTAGTAAAATTAATTTATTATTACATCAATACATGAATAACCTTTCATTGAATATAATAAATAATAAGGAGTCATAATTTGAAGATTGAATTTATTATATAAACATCATTTCAGTATATTAATAAATCTCAGTAAGTTGTAAATTAAAAAATCAATTCGTTTCAAATTTCTTGCAGTATAAAAATTAAAAACAGATCTACAATGAAACATAAATTATTAAAAGTATATTCTGTATTAAATTGAATGGAACATTTATTATTTTTTCTGTTGATGTGCTATTTATTCAATTTTCCCTTGTTTAAAAATGAAAATTCGAATTCAATGTCAAACTTTTTCTCGAATTTCGAGCTATCAAAGCAGATTATTGAAGAGTTGTATTGTATTAAAATTTTCTACTTCACTGTTAAAATTTGAAAATTGAAGTTATAGTCTTTCTAATTTCAGTTATTCGAATTTTTTAATATGCCACATTTTACATTACTTTACAATAAAAATCTTAATAGCAGGTATGTATTTGAAATTTTCTATCAACTCCAATTTTTCTGAAACGACAAAAATATCGACTTTCAAAATAAAAAATAAAGATTTGATGTTAGATTTTATTTTTCAATTCGTGCTGTTGTATTTATCAAAACAATTGATTTTTTTCGAAATGAGGTTTCGACCTCCCCCCCCCCCTTTTTTGTGTTCACCACTGTTCATGGTCCACATATTCAGAATTTTATTTTCAATTTCAGTTTTAATCGTTGCATTGGAGACTTCTTTTACTATTTCTATGATTTTACATGGATTGCAGAAATATATTTTTGATTATGTGATAATAAGAATTAAAAAAAGCATGAGGTATCTGTTGTTTTCTTGGTTGATATTTTTATTAACTTGTTGACTGGTTGAAATTACTTGTTTTTCTCAATAGTGCGTTACTTCACTGACAGGAATAGAATCGGATTTCTAATTTATTTTCTGAGAAATGTTTTTTTAAAATAAAAATAAAATTGTACTACTACATTAGCACACAAAAATCAAAAAGGAAACATACATAAACTTTTACAATTTTTTTGTATCGAAACTAATTGACGGAAATTCAGTTTTCTAATAAGAATAACTGAAATCAATTCCTACATATTTCCTGAATGGAAAATGTGTTCATCAAGTTTCTTGATTATTCTTGTGTTTCATTCATCAAAGTAAATAATCCCACAATTTATAAGACTTCAAAAAGTTTTTAAGATGAAAAATAACCTTGTATACAAGAAAAGTGAGATATTGAATGGATTTAAGTGATCTGGTATAAAGGGCACGAGAAGAAAGAAAATATTACAAGAGTACATAATGCTGTGTTGACTCTATTTTCAAGTCTCGAAATCTTGAATATACTATATCCAAAAGTCGTATTAATCGGGTAATTAAGAGGACTGACTGAATATGTGATAATCCGAACATTTGATTAAATCCAGAATTAACGTCATCAATGAATTGCGAGAAGTTTTATAACTTGAAAGTAAAGAGTGTACGAATGATTGATTGCATAATACTACGTTTTTGTGAGTTTGGCAATTCCAAGAGATTATATCCTACAGAGCCGCAAAAACGCCACGGAAGTTAAATGTATTTTTTATACTCTTCAACAGATGTACATACTGCATTTTTTACTTACGTTTATTTAAGAAAATTATTTATTAATAATGTACTTAGATAAGTAAGTTGAAGTGCACGTGAGAGTTGTAATAATTTTTTCTTTCATTTATATACTTTGTCACCTTATAGCAATAAATCACAGTTGTAATAGAAATCTATGTGAACGTGAATAAATGAGAAATCAGCTGTTACATTTCAACAATTTATTGTTCCTTCAAACACAAAAAAAGATGTATCTATTCAACAGTTATAAATTGTACAGGAAATTACGTATCAACAACAATTTGTTTTGTACCAAGATTTTTGTAAAAGCTTAAGTATAGCACATTCTATAAATCTCAACAATCTATACAGTAAAAGGCAACTGTTTTTACATGATCTAAAAATAATCATTCTCGTCAACACTTACTTCAATATAGCGGACCGTTGAAAAGATTTTTAAAATATCTTGAGGTAAATTCTCGCACGTAAAAATACTGCACACTCATGTTTTATGACACGATATAACAAAATTCTTTCAGTCTACATGAATGTATTAACAAACGCCGATTTGACAATAAAATTTGATGTTCGAATCGGCAATAATTATCACACAATGTTTGACAATATGTTTAAAAAATACATTGAGCTTTTTGCAATAAAAAGGAAAATACAATGTGAAATTATCATGTCAGATAGTTCACCAAAGATCTATCGAACGAAGAATATCGGTGAAAATCCGAACTTGGAATGTCATCGTCGAAGGCAGATTTGTCAATATAAAAAATATCTTCGTCTCTTTGTCGTTATTCCCTTTTTTCTTGTTTGGGTTTCGATGGAAATATTGCGAAAAGAGACAGTTGTATTGCTGAGAGCAAGAAGCCTAAGATGTTTTGAAACTGAAAAAATGATGGTAGGATCAATTGTTGTTGAAAAATGAAAGTTATGTGAGATTTTTGGACTTACAATGACAAACTCATTTTTGATGATCATCCCATAGAGCAACCATAGGGAAAACACGATTGTTCCCATCAGGATCATAGGGAAGGGAAGAATTGACGTGTCTTTCGTGCGGATGATATCTTTCTGTAAAAAAATTTATTTTGTGAAATAATTTGATTGTATGCTGTAGTTCTTGATCCTCTAGAAATATTCAAAATTATTTTGTTAATAAAAATTGCTTTGCCTTAAAAATAAATGTATACTTTTAATTTTATTTTTCATTCATGTAAAAAATGTAATAACTTATTTCGTGTATATGTTATTAAATTATTTTTTTCATATCTCAAGAAAAAAACTAAAAAAGTTTTCAAAGTGTAAGGTCTTAGTGAATTCTAGAAATTTATATAAAAGTCATACGAATAACAGAAAATCCTTTAAATTGTACAAATGTTATGAAAGCGTGGAAAATAATAATAGAAGAACTAGAAATCTATAAATTCGTAAAAATACCAGGAATTCCTTCAAATTGTATGACAGCTAGAAGAATACGAAAAATATTGGAACTGTTTTCTGAAAATATTAAAATTCCTTGAATTTATAAAACTTTGAATCCTAACGCATGAAATTTCAGAAATCTATAAATATAGCAATCTATACAAATACTAGAAATACACAGAAATACTAGAAAATCCTATAATATCTTATAAATACTAAATAATAATAAAAATATAAGCATCCATAAAACATATTGGATGTATGTAGATATGACTTTCTCGATTATTTATAAAATTGAAGAAAAATCTACAAATCTATGTATCCTAGGGCGCCAAGTTCTAGTAGAAATATTTACAGAAACCCATAAAAAAATCCAGAACATCTTTCGAATTGTAGAATAATAAAAAAATACAATAAATCTCTGAAATCCTAAAAATCTATGAAATCTACGAAATCACTAAAAATTCTATGGATTCTAAAAAACTGGTATTAAAATTTTATAAAAGTACCGAAACATCCTTCAAATTGTATAACTACTAAAAAAGTAACAAAAATAATAAAAATTTGGTAAAGAATTGATGGTTAATGCAAAAATTATATACAACTTCAATCCTAGAGCATCGAATTCTGTCAATCTGTTAATTCATAAAAAATTCCTTCAAATAGTATGAGAAATTGAGAAATATGAAAAAAATGAAAGCACTTGAAATGTGTAAAATACTATAGGTAAATGAGTAAATATTCTGAAAAGTCCATTAAAATACTTGAATCTGTTCAAATCCTAATGCATCAAATTCTAGAAATCTATACATACAGCAATCCATAAAAATACTATAAAACTAGAGAAATACTTAAAAATCCTACAAATATTTTATGAATACCAACAATAAGTAATACTGAAAATACGATCATCCAAAAAATATGGTAAATGTATGTAGATATAATTTTTACGATCATTTTTGAAATTTAAAAAAATCAACAAATCCTTGGATCCTGGTATTCAAATTCTAGAAATTTTAACAGAAATCTATAAAAATACGAAAAATATAATACTAGAAATGCAAGAAACCTCTGATCCAAAAAATATATAAAAATACTGTTTTCTGAAAAATCTAGGAATTTTAGAAATCTGTTTAAAAATCCATAAAAGTACCAGAAAATCATTCAAATTGTGTAAACACTAAAACAAGTATGAAAAATACTCAAACCATGCACCAGATTTCTAGGAATCTGTAAAACTCTAAATTTCGGAGTATCAAGTTCTGAAATTTAAAATAGAGAATCCTTGAAATACTGCAAACCCATTATAATAATAAAAAATAATACAATATTGTAGTAATAATAAAAGATGTAAAAATTGTTAAAAATACCTTGTAACTACGCAAATATAACAAGAAATATACGAAAATATAAAATATAATACAAATATATGTACATATATAACATTTTCATATATACTGAAAAATGCAAAAAATCTATAAAACTTGAAATCCTGGAGCATCGGATTCTCTATATCTTTAAATTCACAAAAATACTGGAAGTGCTACATAGAAATCCGTAAAATACTATAAATCAGTAAATATACTGTTTTCTGAAAAATCCATTAAAAAATGTACAATTAAATCTATTAGACTTAGAATTCTGAGAGATCAAGTTCTAGAAATCTATATAGCAATCTATGAAAATACTAGAAATCTATAGACATACTAGAAAATCACAATATTGTATAAATACTAAAAACTGCTAGAAACACTAAAAAATCTACAAACCTTTGTTTTATAGAGCATTTAACTCTAGAAATCTTTACAAAAATCTATAAAAATACTAGAACATTCTTCGAATTGTAATGAAAAAACACAAAGGAAAATAGAAATACAAAAAATCTGTGAAATCCTAGAAATCTATAAAATCTATAAATATACCGAAAATCCATGGTAGTATTTAAAAAACTTACAAAATTCTATAAATATCAAAAAATTCAAAGAGTGACAAGAATACTAGCAGTTCATGAAAAACTAAATCTATACAGAAATAAGTTTCCCAAAAATCTATAAAAATACTGAAAATCTGCAAAACTTTGAACACTAACACCTCAATGAATTAATCTATATAAAAATTAATAAAAATAAGAGTTGACTCTTAAAAAATACTGATCCCCTGGTGAAAAAGTTCCGACTTAAAATAGTCCTAACATTGTCGAACGTAACGACTGTATTTTAAAACTCCGATTTTAGGTCAATCCCATCATATTATTTGCGAGATATTGTCGGAAAAGAAGCAAAATTACTTGCTTTAATTAATTGTGATACTAAATATTTGTATATTGCTCTAAAAATTATGATTGATCAAGTATCAAAAGTTACAACATCGCCATAACCTTACAAAGACATTGTTTCGATTGTTTCGTCCGTTCAAGCACGCGAAATTTGAAAATGATATTAGTTCAATTTTTTTCAATCTTAAATGAAATAAATGTTTTGCTCTTCATTATTATCAAAATGTATATTATACTTGTATATGTTAATGATGATATATCAATTATTATATATTAATAATATAATCATATAAATATTATTTGATAATAACCTTTTTATTACTATATATTTATTCATTAATAGTTCATTATTTTTTATCATAAGTATTATAAACAGAATATTAAAATATTTATCTGTATGCATAATTAATTTTGATTAATGTTATCGTGAATATTTAGATTATTGTTTCAGTAATATTTAATATTAATTCTAAATAAACCACGCTCGACATACTACTCCAGCCAAAAAATCAAGCACCAATATATAGATTGACACAGCTAATCACAGCTTGTCAGATCGACAACTTGGTCGATAAAGTCGCATTGTTCTGCATTGTTTTGTGTCGTTCTATTTTATCAAAATCGAATACCACTGCTAAATTATTATTTATTTATAATAAACACAATAAAAAATGTGCCATTTTTTCTGGAATCAATAAATTAATCTCTTCAACTTATTTTAGCAACCACATGACCACAAAATGTCACATCAGGGGCAAGAAAAAAAATAATAAAAGTTTTGGTAGTAACTTCGTCAAACATAACGACTATCTTACGACGATTAATCGTCGTACTATATTCGGAAAATAGTCGGATTTTTTCCACCAGGGGATACAACTAAAAAATGAGTTATGGTAAATTTATAAAAATAAATATATATGTTTAAAAGTAAAATCTAAATAATCTAAATAATGCTAAAATCAATATTCTTCGATACGTTTGAATTAATGAATATATTTATGATATAAACAAATAAAATAAAACCCTTCTTGTATTCAAGTTTACCCCCCTCCCTCCATGAAAACTTTATTCAAACATTTCTTCCTAAATAATTTTTGAAACATTAATAACATTTTTCAACGTTTAATGAAAAATTAGGATCATGTGGCCTTTATCAGCATATTGATATCTCATTTCAATATTCATTCATCAGATACAACGAACTTGTTAAATTATTTGACATTTGACAAGTCGAAAAAATGCACTCACCAAATGCACGAGAGGAGAAGCGAGCTGAATGATCGTTAAAACCGTCGTTAAAATACCATACCGGAACTCAAGGTTTTCCTTGCTTTCGACTTGAGCGTACCCAAGTAGAAGGAGGGCAAAGCCTAGGGTCTTACCTAAGAGTTTCGTAATTTCCCACTATAACAAAAGTTTTGTTATAGTAATATAATAAATAAAAAATGTACTTTTTGCATTGCAAAACTGTTCATAAGAGCATAAGTACTTTGTCTGATGCATACAAGTAGAAGACACAGGTGTAGCATACATTGGTCAGCAAACCGAAGAGGTTCACATTCATCATAACCTCGTCTCGTAAAATAAGCGCATATTGCAATGTCAAGGTTTGGCTGCCAGAAAATGTTTATTATGAAATCTTTTTTATTAAAAGTTCAAATTTATGATAAAAAAATGCACTTGAATAACCAAAAATCATTTAAATTTAATCTAATGGTAAAAATGAAATAACAACTTACACCCCAATTCCCCCAATGAATGGCATTGGATCGAACCCTTTCGAGTTCTTTTTTTTGTGAATGTTCCAGCATACCAACCTGAAAATTATTGATCTTTTGAGTGCTTTAAGAAAAATGTAATAGAAATTCGGTCATTTGTTTTATTATTTATATTTTAAGAATTTATAATTTCTTTTGTCAACAAATTTGATAATTTTAAGAATTATGTTTACGTTCTACTCTCGTGTCTGAAAATATGAACAATTCAATAACATGGAATTAAAGAATAACGATGTTTCAAATCATATTATTATTCAAACTTTTTTTAACGTTCCCTATTCCAAAATCGTCAAAAAAATTAGAAATAACAATTTAAGTATGTGACAAAATGAGAGAAACATTCTAAAAAATAGTAGATTTATGAAAATTTTCGAGAGTTATTAAGAATTTTTAAAATACTTACGAAGAAATAGTTTTTCAACATATTTTGCATTCTTTGATAAACTATGATACTTTCTGTAAATATTGCAAAAATTGAACGAGTCGCGAAAGATTTCAAATAAAATAATTTTCAAGATGTTTTCTAGAATGTCGGGAAATGAACTAAAACTTGGTTTTTTTTTTAACGCGCCTTGTATACTATGTAATATATTCATTGCACTTGTAATCTATCGTTCTCTGCATTGCTGATGAAAATTTTATTCAATGTATTCACTCGGAAAGAATGTGAATAATGGAATATTGAATATAATTGAATTATGTAAAAATTTCAAAAAATTTTCAAAATGAACTTTACTCTCAGAATGTTATTTTGTAAACTTAGTTTTTTTTAGTTGGACGTCCACAAACTAATATTTTGAATTTTGTAAATTTGAAAATTTCAAATTTTCATTTAGTACATTTCAATTATTTCAATCTACAAAATTCGATCACGTTTTTTCAATTTGAATTGTATGATTTCCACGTTGGATCTAAAGAATCACAAGAATGAAATTGAGAAAAAAAAAATGAAGAATTCTACAGAAGAACCAAATTCTATAACAGATAAAGGTTTTTCAGACGAATTTAAAATACCACTAGATTTCGTGAAAATAAAAAAAAAATTTTTGTAAGACGTAATAGTAAAAAAATGGAGCTTGAATCGAACTTTTGGAATAGTGTTATTAAAGGTTATTTAATTATGAAATAGTGAAACATCGAAACAGGAAATTTTAAAAAATTTAGCAAAAATTATGTGGAAATAGGAAATCAAGTAAAAAATCCTGCAAAATATCAATGACTGAAAAATTGAAGACCTCTGCACAGAAATAAAGTCAATAGGAGCACGAAATACGCTTACTGAAATTATCAGTGGAATATCCCCTTCAACATTACAATTTATGTTCGTTAAACATCCTTGAGAAGCACTCCCTATCAATAGCCATTTGCCTATAGCTCTGCAAAGTCGAGTGGTAAATTCAAATCATGCAAAAAGTCATTTTTTTTAAAGAGAAAAGGTATCATAAAAAAAAATTATTATGATGACTTCAAGTATTGTAAAACAAACGAAATAACGAGTGTTTTATAAAATAAAAATCATTGAAGCCTAGAATTATTAAATTTTTCAATCAATTATTCATGTCAATGAATCACAAATATAAATTATCTGGAAAGTTACATATTAGAGAATTTTGGGAGTTATATATTTTATCATAGAAAAATATGAATAATGGCATCGTTAAACGATATTCTGTTAGACTAACAAAAACCATACTGAAAATCATAGTCGGTTTTCAATGGTTTTCATTAGTTGAAATTTTTTCTGTTATGATTGTATTTACTATCGTATTTCTGAAAAAACTCTGAAATGAAAATCCATTTTTTATTGATTAAAAATTTACAGCAAAGTATTCATCAATTCTGTACTTTTTTGGGAAAAAAAATGTAAGGTATCAAAATTCTAAAGAGTTGAATCTGCAGTTATCATAATAAACAATGAATTCTTTGGATTATGTTTCTCAATAACCAAAGAGTCTATTTTTATGAATTTATTGATTAAGCATGAAGCTTTATAGAATTCAATACTCTAGGATTCGAAATTCTGAAAGATTAGAAAACTTGTATAAATTTTTCAGAAAATTATAACTACACAGATTTGGAGTAGCTCATTAATGAGCTACAAATCAATTGATTTCTATAATTTTCGTATTGTATACTATTTATAACATTTTGTAGTATTTTGCGACATTTATAAAAATTTCACCTATTTCTAGGGATCGCCCTATAGATTTCTGGAACTTGCTACTATTATTATGAAAACTTTCAACGATTTTAATACATATATTGATTATTCAGATGACAGTATCTGTTATATAGATTTGGAGTCTTTTTTCCTATTTTTTAAATATTTATACAATGGAGAAAATGTTTGAGTGTATAAATCCTACAAATTGGATTAATGGTGTTTTTATGATTTACTACATAGATTTCTAGAATTATATCTGTATAGTTTTCAAGTAATAAAAGACCTCGGGTGTTAAGCATATTTTTTTATTATACATATGAAAACTTGGAAGATTTTTTTATTATTTTTATAGGTTTCTATTACTGTTATAGACTGCTTTATAGATTTTAAGAATTCGAGGCTCCAGAATTAAAATTTTGATCGATTTTTAGTAATTTTATGGGTTTCTAGGAAAAATGCATTTATGATAGATTTTTTTTGCACGCGCTATAAATTTCTTGTTTGTTCATTTTTTTTTTGTATTTATTAGACTATGTCGCGTTTTCTAGTATTTTTATAGATTTCTGGTATTATTATATATTGTTTTTTAGAATTTGATGCTCTAGAATTCAAAATTCTGTAGATCGTACGTATTTGTTTAGATTTTAAACGGTACTTTTATAGAATTATCTGTACTTTTGGTATTTTTTCAGAGTTTGTATAATACAACAAAAATTTTCTAATATTTTTATGGATTTCTAAATAGATTGCTAGAATTCAATGCTCTAGCATTAAAAGTTCTCGAGATTTTTAGCATATTCATAAATTCTCATTGTTCTTTATAATTTTTTAAATTTCTTTTTTCTATGTTATCCTAGCTCAACATTTATTTTTAGAATTTGGTTTAAGAAAAAATTTTTCTGAGGCCAGAATTATTGCTATTCTTCAGTTAGTAAAATTAAAAATCTTAAATATTATTAAATTTTGAAAACTTGGATGTCTTCTAGATTTCAGTAAGTACATTTTTGTTATTTTTTACTTATTTTATTGTATATCGTTATTAGTTTTATACAATGTTTCTTTTATAATTTAAATTTACTTTTTTTATTTTTACATAAAATAATTCATTTGATCCAAATTTTGGAAAGGTTTCGAACTCCCAGAACCTCCCGTTGATTATGTGCATGTAATGTATAAACAACGAAATTTATAAACAAGTGTCACTTACGATCCGGAAAGCATCAATCCCATGGTAAAATACATAGCTACCATAGCCACAAAATCCTTGTATTCCTCGAGTTCCATTTTCTCACTGTAAATAAATTCTCTTTTATTATAAAAATGATTTTTAAATAACATTTTCCACGTGCTCTATACTTGAAATATCAATACAAGATAATCAAGCCTTTTTTTAAATCTCAGTCTTAAATAATTATTTTAATATTTTTCATATATTTCAATACATTTTTTGTAAAACTTGCGCAATGATGGCTTGTTAGAAATAGATTTTCCAAAAATGTGGAAAATATTCAAAAACGGTCTATTTTTCATGAAGATTAAGAATCTACAGGCAATAAAACAAGATTTATTTTTCAAAAAAAAAAATGTAGCTGTCATTGTACAATTTTATAGTTTTTTTTTTTTTTCAATTTATTCCTTGTCTTTTTTTTATTTTTCTAAGATGGCCACAATAAATTCTTAATTTGAACAGATGTTTTTGACTATTTTATTCCTTGTCTTTTTTTTATTTGTCTAAGATGGCCACAATAAATTCTTAATTTGAACAGATGTTTTTGACTATCATTAATCTTTAACAAATCTACGCCATCATAATTACATTTTTCTAAAAATAAGCTGTATAAATATGAAAAAAAAAAAAAAAAAAACACTTCTTTATATATACACATTTTGAAGAAAGGGGATAATGAATGACACGTGGTTGATCTATTGGTGATAAATCTCGTAAAAATATTCAAAATATAAATACCTTTTGAGAGCTTTTTTTCAAGTTTATCTCCTACTTGGCACTCAGTGTTGTTTAGAAATTGCAGTCTTAACCGTTAACAATCGTTGCGCAATGTTCACGGTTCACTAGTTCACAGGAGTTTGATTACTGGAACTGTGTTCTATCGACAAAATATATGGTCACGTGAAAACGAACAGAAACGAATTTTTTTATCAATGTTATCAATTAGCTAAATCAAGTATTATCAGTTATTGACTATTGTTGACTGTTTCCTCTCAGATTTTTTTTTGCCATAACAGCTGATAACAGCCCATAACTCACTAAAGAGAGGGAGAGAGTGTATGAAAAAAAAAATTTTTTAAAAAGAATGACACCGTACTATGAAAAAATATCATACAATTCAATTAGTGAAAAAATTTTAGAATAAAAATTCAATTAAAAAAAAGCTTAAAAAAAAATCAACAGCATCTCGAGTTCCCAAGCGGTCACCCATCCAAGTACTATCGAGACTCACTGTCGCTTGACTTCCGCGATCGAACGAGAGCGGGTAGTTCCAACAGGATATGGCCGTTGATGTCCTACTGACAAAAAATGTTACTCATACTGTACAATTACTATATATAGTGACGGTTTTAAATTTATCCTAATGCGACGTTCTGATTGGTTGGGCCAAGAGAAACAAGAACCGTTATTGGGGGAGATGAACTCGGTTTGTATATAAACATTGCCCACATGAAATGAAAAGCAAAGAAACTGCATGAAACTGCAGATCAATGCTCGCTCTCATCAGCTTTTGAAGTGAAAATCAATGTTTTGCGAAAGGCAGCGCGAAATAATTAATTAGGCTAGTGCGGTGACTTCACCTTTTTGCTTACACATTTCCAAATCTTGGACGATAAAGTGAACATGATGGAATCGAGTCTTGTCAACCTGCAGCAGAGCGTAAGTGCACTTTTAGTTTTCATGCCGAAATTTTGTTAAATTTTCGAATATCCAAGTATGTATCAATTGTTTTTTTTTTTTTCAAGAAGTAAATGCATGTTTTCATGAAGATTGATTTTTTGGGGGATGAATTTTGCTTGCAATTATACATGTCATGGTTTGGGAGTAAAAATAAATGAAAACATTTTCGCAATAAAATATTGTGTGCATTTTTTATTTGTTATATATACGATATTATTACGTTTGTATCATCATATTACAATAAGTGTTTCACTAAAATTTTGTTTTCTTAATAAAAGAGGAAAAGTGCGCAACTGCATTTAATGATAAATTGTTTAAACTTGTATTGTTCAAAAAATTTAGGTAAATTTGCAATGACAAACCGAAAAAAATCCACCGTTGAGTAGAAAATAAATAATCCTGAATTTCATTCTACATCTATCTTACTACAAAATAAAATTTAAAAGGAAAAACTAGAAACCATAAAATCAAGAATAATATAATTTGATTGAATTTATAAAAATAGACATTTCTAAATCTGAAATATTCATGATTTCCATATTTTGTAAGTATGGGAATGGAAATCAAAAATATCAATATTGGCTTATTTATTTGATTAAATTTGAAGAATACATTTGATTAATGGTATTTTTAGTATTTTTTTTATTTCTCATTATTTAAACAATTGGGAGGATTTTATGAGATATTTATGGATTTCTACATAGATATCTAGAATTCAATCTCTTAGAATTACAAATTTAAAAATTTTTATTATTTTATAAATTTTTGAAACAATCATATATCCCTGGATATTCAAAATTTTTAAAATCTTTAGTATTTTTTCGTGATAGTTAAATGTTTTTGGATTATGTAGTCTAGTTATAAATTTTTTGTATTTTTACGGATTGCTATGATTTATATTTCTAGGAACTTGTGCTTTAGAATTCGAAGTTCATCAAATTTTTTGTATTTGAATGAATTTCTCAGTCAAAGATATTTTAAGAGATTAAAAATTTTTTTTTTTAATATATTTTTTTTATTCCTTCAGCATTTATAGGATTTGAAAGACTTTTTAGTATTCTTATGAATCGGTATAGAGATTTTCTAATTTAAATGCTTTAGTTGGCAGAGTTTTGTACATTTTTAGAGGAATTAGAATATATCAAAGTCAAATTAAAAATAATATTTTTTCAAGAACTTTTAGTGTTTCATGTATGCTTTAGTAATTTACATAATACATGATTTTTTGGTATTTTTCTAAATTATTATATAGATTCATAAAATCCAATGCTAAGGAATCAAAGTTTTATGAATTTTAAAATTTTTTATTGAATTAAGAAAAAATTCAATGTACTTTTACAAGTATCTAACGAAATTATACTATTTTAAGTATTTTTTTTTTTTTTTGTATGTATTGAATTCTGTACAATTTTCTATGAAATCTAGAGTTTAGAGCATTCTCATAGATTTTTATTAATCTTTGAGGGCATTCAATGCTCTATGGATTTGATTGATTGATCTGTTTAGTTGATTTACTGAATTTCTATAGATTTTTCAAAAAATTAAATCAGCAATTTTTCTATCCTTTAAGTTCTAGTATTTTTGTAATTTTTTTGATTTATCTATGGTTATTAAATTTAGTAAGATTTTCCAGCATGTATTAAGATTTGAATTATTTTTTTAAATTCCTATATAGAATTCTTGATTTGCATTATCTAGAATCTAGAATTTCATAGATTTTTGGTACATTCAATAATCCTCAATAGGACCGTTATTACTTCATAAATTTCTAGCATTTCATAGATTTTTGATAAATTACTACGAAATTTTAGTTTGTAAAATTTGTAATGTTTGTTTCAAAGTGCCCAAATTCATTTTATGAGAAGAAAATCATGAAAATATTGTTATGAAGAATTCTCAATGTCTGCTGAATTTTCCTGCAATTATATTTTTGAAATTGACAACCACAGACTATTTTCCAAATGAACCATGTCACCATGAAATTTTCAAATTAAAAACATTTGAAAAAAAAGTATCAAATTGATGTTAAAAGAAATCACTGACCATAATTCTAAATATGAAAAAAAAAACTTCAAAACGAAAATTTTTATCTTAATTTTTCTTTGCACAAAAAAGTTTTGATATTGTTTAGTATTGCAACGAAAACATCGAGATGTAACAATTACTGTTTTATGAAGATAATGACATAAGAAATCTTGTATATAATATTATTTTAATATTATTAAAACAGTCTATTATCAATCAACGTTTTAGATAATTAGTTGCTGAAACTATTGACCCACAAGACAATTTCACACTATCACGGATTCCTGTTTCAGGTAGAAAAAGCCGATGGAACATTAGATACAATCGCCATCAAAATTGACGCTATAGAAGAAGATATTCAAGACCCTGAGAAAGAAGTAACGTCATCAATTATTACTACATAAAAAAAAAAATATAAACTTGTTTTTCAATAACTTATTCTTTCAATTATTCAGGTTTCTGTGGTTCGTTTATTACGGTCTGTTACAAAAGTCAAAGAAGAATACTCTGTGCTTCGCCAAGACATTCTCGAAGTTCATCAACTGCAAAAACAGTTAGCTGATTCTCTCCGAGCTCAATTAAACCAGGTCCAAGGACACTACGCAATTCTACGAGACAAAATAGTAGGAAAAAGTGGATTTCCGCGATTAAAGTGAAAAAATACTAAATTTTTACAACTGCAACAACATTTACGAACACATTAAATGTTTTTAATTTTTTACATTGAAGTTGGAGAATACTAATACCATTTAACTTCGAAATATATCTAAATATGTTTTTTAAGTTGCATGTGATACAAAGTTTATTTTTTTTTTTTTTTCAAAATTAAATAAAACGTATGCGTTGTGGTACTGGGGCCAATTGTGGAGTTATGGAAAAAAAAATAGTTCGTTTTTTTTCGGGAGGGAAAATTATGGTATTTCTTGAATATCACTAATGAAATTTTTATTTCCAACATTTGGAACTGTGTAATGAACATGAGATTTTTAGATAAATTTTTACTATTCTAGTGATAGAATTTTACATCTATATTGTTTTAAAAATAAGGATTCTAGTTATGTGATTATTTGCAATTTCGAATCTTATCACAAGAGATTTAAAAATTCAAAAATTTTTGCTGTGATTCTCTGACTTTCACTTAGTCCAAATTTCATTTTCTGGTGTTTTTTTTTTTAGTTAAAAAATTTTGAATCTTTGAATTTGACAATCTCTATTTTTGATATAGTTAGGTTTTGAAAAAACTTTGCATATGCTTACCATTTACTTTCTGCAATGCAGAGTTTTTGAAGTCCTTTTTTACATGAATTTATGTGATTTCGATCGATTATATTTTTATCTAATTTTTTTAGTAGGAATATTTATTAAGAATTATTTTCTTTTATTATTAGGCGTTACATGTATAATATTTGAACGATCCCTTCAACTAACAATTAATTTATAAATAGTTTAGGCATCATAAATAAATATATCATGAGTAATAATTTTGAAACTTTTCTGAAATCATTATCTATAATTTGAACTGTGTTTTTTATTTTTTCAATATTAAACTTCTGCTTTGCAATAACAAAGTTGGAAAATTTTCTGTTAACGGTTACATAAGTCTTTTTTTGTGTGGTGACTATGAATTTCGTGGAATTATAAATTAATTTTTTTTAAATAACTTGTACATCAGATGTTCAAATTATATGAAAAATTCAAATTTTGAATTTTTGAAGTGAACTGGAAAGTTTCTAGATTCAAATTTTGTAGCTTTCAAATTATCGAATTTGCATATTATTTACAAGCTTAGTAAACTTAGCTTGGCATATGTGTATTTTTAAAAATATTACACGATTGTTGAAAATCAAATTGTTAGATAACTTTTGCACAATTTTTGGATTTGAAAAATTTGATGTTTGCCGTTTGCAGAGTATTGCGAATGCAGGATTTTACTCGATATTTTTATCCCATGCGAGGAAAATGCAATTTTAGCAATGATGAATGTTAAAGATTGTGAAAGCTACATGTTGTATTGTTTGTAGCTACATCATGAGTTTACAAGGATGATTCATCGACGTAATTTGGATGAATTTGATGATTTTGAAGTATCGATAGTAATCCTGAACTTTATAAAATACTTTTACAAATCCTATAAAGATCCTATTCAATACAAGGTGACATAAAAACCATATAAAGAATTTAAATTTCCTTAAAAATTTCTCAATTTTACAGCTCCTTATAAGGATTGGCAATTTCTTCATGAAGGATTGCTATTTCCTTATAAGGATTCAAAATTTCACTACAAGGAAATTTCATTTTTCTTACGAGTCCCATAAGCTTTATTTTTTTATAAAACGTCTGCAAAAATACCCAAATTTTAATGAAATTCTGCTGTTTATTATAGTGATTTTACAAAATTTTAATGAAACTTTAGGAAAATCTTTTTTACACAAAAGTATTTCCATGATATGGCTCAATCTATACATTTTTATATTTTTGGATTCTTGGACCGAGGTACGAAATTATTCTTTGCTCGTCCAGTGATACTCTTCAGACAGTAAATGTTAAATTTATCAAATTTTTTTGGTAAAAAGTTACGTGCACTTTTTACCTCGAACGACGTACAGTTTTCTAAATAGCTAATTTATTTATTGAGTGATTTTTTAGAAATTGCTAAGAAGCAATAAAAAAACTAAACCAAGGAAGTATTAAAAGAAATAGCCAGCACGTCTATGCCTTCGAATGAAATTCTAGAAAATTAGAAGTTTGAAATAGTAGATTGTAGGCCAAGGTTGGAAATGCTGTTTTCTGTACATGGGCAATGTTTTGGGAAAAACAGGCCTGAGCCACGAAGACCGCTTTTTGCCCTAACATTGACTGTATTTTTCATGGTCGAATCATTAAAGGGGATTCTTGATTATTGGAAACTTGCATTAATTTTTTTATTGCTGATATTGTTAGTTTATAAAAAAATATTAGACATGTTTTTTTCTTATTCTTTATTTTGAACATTGAAAATTCATCGCTTCTAAAAGTATATAAAAGTATACTATACACAGGAAATTAAAAATTCACGTATCTTCCGAAATAATTAATTTAAAAAAAACAAAAAAAAAAAAAAAAACAGAAAAAGCGTATACATTTTTTGAAAAATAATCGATGCATGTGTCGCCAAATTTGTTTTTATTTTCCATGCAAGTTTCCCATTGCGAAATTGTAATAATTTATCTCTTAAATGAGAAATATTTTGAAAACTAATGAATGCCGTTTTTGATTCGACCGTAAAAAATGTTTTCTACAATGTAACGAACGATGGATTTTTAAAAGTTCTTCACACAGCATACTGGGGAAAAAAACCATAAAACATTTACATTTTAGCTACATATTTTGAAGCTCGTTGCTCGAAATCACTGTTATATGAAATTAATGAGAAGGGTTTCCATACGTAAAAAGTTCAACAATTGAATTAATGAAAACAGGCCTTTGTGAATTCAATTTTTCAGAAATTTATAATTTTTTTCCCTGTCTAATCAAGGCATAACCGTGATTGCTGTGCCGGGAGAAAATTCACTCTGAGCAAAAAAATCAGAAAATCATAGATCTCTAGCAGATAGTTGATCATTCCCCTGGCGAATTTTTATTGAGAAAAATTCTTTCAAGAAGCCCTAAATCGAAGGAAATTTTTTTCATACGAAACTTTTTCGAGACTTTTACTCGGGTGGTTAATGAAATGTTATATACAATAATATTGTGCCTGTGTTCCATCTTTATACTATAAAATGACAAAGTTTTCAATCGCTCTCACTGCGATTCGTTTTATGGCAATAACATTCGAAAGGGAACGTTTTCGTTTCTCTGATATTTATTTTATTTTAAGTATACTTTAACCATTGAAGCTACTGCATTACTTTCAGTCATTCATAAATCACGAAATAGTGGAAACTCAGAATGGATAGAATTGAAATCGTAGAATTCTTTCTTAATTTCTTAGAGTGAATTTTCACTCTTCATTAAATCAAAATACTAGGGAATGGAAATTTACTCCAAAAGATTGTATTGTCACTCGTACAGATCTTGAATTTCACTCTTGAATTCTAGTCTCAATTTTTTCTAAAAAAATGAATTGATTTTCACTCCAAGAAGAATGAATTTTCACTCTAAAGGAGTGAAAAATCACTTCAAGTTTGAGTGGCAGTATTTTTACTCGATGCAGATCAAAAATTCACTCCAAGAAATTAAGAGAGAACACTCGTGAGAACCACTTGATAATTATTTATTATTTATATTACATTTTCGACCCCATTGAAGCTAAATATCAAAATTACTTTTTGTAGAGAAATCGTAATTATGCTTATCTACATTTTATTATTCGAAATAAATTCATAAAAATTCATGAACAATCTCTAAAAATACTTTGAAACATTTTATTTTTGAATGAAATGTTCTGAATTTCAGAAATTGGTCAAAAAAAGTTTTACATGATTAATAAATGACTCATCGTATAATGGAACTTGTAGAACCTTTTTTTAGAATATAACGATTTTGATTTTCTCGAATTCTTGACTTTTTTTCGCCATTATGTTATTGCTGAAATTTTGAGTTGAATGAATATTCTGTTTTTTTTTTGGTTGTAAGTTTTTGGCAACTTTGTTCGAAGAGAAAAATGGTCTGGACACATTCATCTCGTGCCAAATGTATGGTCAATTAGTTTTTGATGTGGAGAGTATCCTTATAAATCTATTATAAGACATATCTGTGAAATGCATGATTATAGCATATATACTGAGCACGAATTTTGAACCTTGTAAAACGCAGAAATATGCCTACACATTGCAACGTGTAACCAACAATTTTTGAAGGTAAAAATGATGAACAATTATTTCTATTTGAAATCGACATTACTGACAAATCCGAAGTGTTTTTAAAAAAGAAAGCATCGAAAATTTTTTGTACCACAACAACTATGATATTCATAGGTAGAAAAATTAGGAAATGGTACATATTCAAGAAATATTGTACATCAATGCACGTTGATTGGATAATTTTTTCTTGCAATTATTATTACAGTGAAAGGGATAGGTTTGGAGATTAGAGTTTTGTGAATCAAAAAATTACTCAAACCCGAAGTCACCGTGCATTGGATATGTTATGCACTTATTCAACGTAAGTGTTACCATGTAATTGCTCAACACATGTATTTGGAAGAAATTACGAAGCAGATTATGTACTTTATACATTCTCACAGTATTTAATAAACAGTTGTCGATGTACGAGAACGGAATTCTAGTGTACAAGTTTTGTCCTAGACCAACGCTTAAAATTTATACATTATCCTCATATTCGATAGCCCAGTCAAATATTTCTTTCTCTTTACACACTGTCGACGCGTTTCGGATCCTCTTTCGGATCCCTTCTCAAGACCTACATAATAAAATAAATAACATCTCTGAATTTCACAATATTCCAATCAACTAATCAAACTTTCAGCAACTCACGGCATAACAACAGTTGTAAAACATCATGTCAAACAATCGAAAAAACCTCTTCCAAACTATTGAATCTCAACACAATGTTAACATTATAAACTATCGTGACATATCCACATGTTTGATGGATTACTATCAATTCTTCCACGATTGATGGAATTACGATTTCAGAAGACGCTTAAAAAGGGATTTTTCAGTTAATCACAGTTTTTTGGAAAAAAATTTGAAATTCTTGAACTCGAACTTTCTTGTTTCATTTTAAAACAAATCAATATTACAACAAAAATATTGATTCGTGAGAGATTTTGAACCTTATGAAAAAATTTTATAAGGTTTTTTTTTATAAAATTTTATCACATACATTCTTATAAGAAATTCAATTCTGATAAAAAAAATTTTGTCTTATAAGGTTTTTATAAGGTTTAAAATCACTAGGTACAAGACAGATTTATTAACACTTGCTTCGTGCACCCAGCGCGTTTCAATAATATTTGTTCCCACCGTAACAAGTGTATAAATTTGTTTCAAAAACCGGAAATGACTTACTTCGCATTGTCGTCCTTGAAACCTAGAAAAAGGAGACTCTGAGAAAGTTATAAGTGGCGTGTAGGTACGTACGTTGATTGAAAATGGTACCTTTCATATAATTACATGCAATAACCGGTATTTTGACGATTCGACAACGGCGATGCTTATGTCGTTTTCTATTTCTCGTGAACGAGGATTCGAATACATGATTCATGCAATTTTACCAAGAAGACGAAAATCAGAATCATCGCTAACGTGAAATAAATACTCATAACGTGAGTCATTAGGGCACGCCTCGGATTCTTACTGATTTCATCGAATATAATTTATTTCATAAATAAGATGACAAAACTGGGAATTTCGTAATTTTTGTCTCTACGAATTTCGCGTAAGAAATCGAATTTTCCCACAATAATTATGTCCCTTTTGAGACTTTGAGAATAAAATTTTCTGTTTGATTCAATTTAAGAACGATTCTGTATATAATTTATAATGTAACTGAAAATTTTGTTTAGTTTTTACTCCTGAATTGACGTAGTAGTTCTTTCATCAAAAATGTAAATTGTCTCACTAAACTTATGTTAAAGAAAAATTAGATGAGAGTAAAAAGTCCCTGAAAGAAATATTAAATCTTTTCACAATCTTCTAAAAATGAGCTGAACTAACAATTTTTGGGGGCGAATTATGTAGTTTTTACGAGTAAAAAATGATTTTTTTTTAATCTTGGAGCTGTGGGATTACCTTGAAGAAATTGAAGTTTCGCCCTGAAATTCTAGAGCGTGGTTCAGAAAAATATCAAGCAGGGAACCTTGATGTTTCAGGGCAGTTCTGAAATAGGTTGAAGGTTTACTCCCGATCCTGAAGAAAGTGAAGGCCACCTTCCAGTTTGAGGGAAATTCTGAAAAAAAAAAAAAAAAAAAAAAAAAAACAGTTGATCTTGAAGTTTCAGAACGATTCGAAAGTATTTTACTTCAAGTTTCGAGGATAATCCTAAGAAAAGTGAAGGTTATTAATCTGAAATTTGAAGTTCATCTAGAAAGAAATACAGGGCTTACCTTAAAAAGTTTTACCGGAAAAATCTGAGCTTGCATATTCTGAAGTCAAAGAGTGATTCAGAAACAAATAGTTTATAAATCTTTTTACATTAAAAAAAAAGTCTACATTTTTAGAAAGTAGATGTAAAATACTACTTTTCATTCCACAGGATTCAAATTTTCAAAAAATAAAAAATATAAAACTCGCATCAAATATTTTTTGATCGAAAATAAAAATATTGTCCGAATAAAATCCAAATTTAAATGTAAAAATCACATCGACTTATTTATTAAAGTTCGACTGAGATAATCGAGATAAAAATCTTTATTTTATACTCCAATGTTCTTCATCATCTAGAATTTATTTTGATGATTACTTTTACATTATTTTATTATTAAAGAACGCCTCTTTTTTTGCGAGGTTCGTGAAGATCGCGCCAGTACAATATAAAGGATGTTTGATTTTTTGTCTTGTTCCTACGTCATATACGTATAAGAATTGGAGAATCTTAATACACTTCAAATCATTGACGTGAAATAAAATATGTATGGAAAAAATTTCTTAGTTAAGAAACTAAATGAAAAACGAATAAGGGAATCTCACGTCCTTATTTTCGAATACATTATAAATCGTCCATACTCATTATATTATATAGTTTAACATTGGATAAACAAAGTAATAAAGTCCTTCTTTCAACATTGATTGTAATTAATTACTATTAAAAAAAGATACCTTCATTTAATTAAAAATAAAAACCTTATAAGATTTTCATTTTATGGACATCTTATGCTACAAGACGATTTGCTATATCTTACCAATTATATGGCTTTTCGAGAAACTATTCTTTAAGTATAACGTACACACAATTTTCTTTAGTGTGTACGATAATCAAATAAAAAAATATATCTTTGAATAATATTGATGAAAAGAAGCTTCATGAAAAAAATGGGAAATTTCGCATTTGTGATTTAAAAGGAGAAAAATAAAGATCTTGGTCCCGACGTGGCTCCAAATTGCATTTGCTCGTTTTGATTCGAGCTGACTTGAAGCTCTGCAACAAAATCATGGAAATCACAAATTATGAACTTTTCACCGAATCTAGGAATTCATACCAAAATTGTTAAACGTACCTTCTCGATGCTCATTTTCTGCTAGAACACTGGCGCTTCTGGCCATCAAGGAAAGGCTCGCGTTATCGACTGAATTTTCAGGAGTTAATTCGAGCTGACAACTCTCATCTGTTTTACAATGAAAATTGTTTTTTAAAATCTCTAATATTTTATAACGTTATATTTTCCTCGATCATATTGAAGCCAATCTTCTTAAATAAATAATTAAAACGATATTAAATCCTTCAAGCTTTCGGCAAATTTACTCTGCCCTCTTCAGGAAAATACTGTACAATTTCAATTGTAAAAAATGTAATTGCTTATTGACTGTCTATAAGCCGGCACTGGAAGAAGTGAAGAAATAATTTGAGAAATGAAAAATTTATAATTGAAAGGACAAAAATGTTTTACATTGGATAGGAATGACATAGTCTATAATGATTTATATGAAGAAAAGAACGAGTGAATAGACTGAATTGTAACACTGAACCTCCGAGAGGCTTATTTTATAAATTTAGACAATTATGTGATAAGGATGTTTTATCGGATTGGATAATGAAATTGTACAGTATTTTCCTGAAGAGGGCAGAATAAATTTGCCGAAAGCTTGAAGGATTTAATATCGTTTTAATTACTTATTTAAGAAGATTGGCTCCAATATGATCGAGGAAAATATAATGTTATAAATAAAGAAGGATTGGAAATTGAAGATTATCTCTATTTTTTTATTCTTCTAACACTCCTTAGTGTTTGATAATATTTTTTAAGACATTGGAAAATATAGGGATTCTTTCGATTTTTTCTCAGTTTAGACAAAAAACGTCAAAATTATTGTTTTATTTAGACGTGAAAAGTATTTGGAGCAAAATTTACCCTCGTTAAATTCTCCCATTGCAAACGGTTCTCGTCGAACGGAAGTTTCAGTTTTGTCGCTTTTGCCGAAATTTGATAGCACAAAAGTTATGTTACTCATATTCGTAATTGAGTTATCTTTGGTTATTATCTCGCTGCTGTCCTCGGTACTTTTCGCAAGATCAAACGAGAGATCTGAAACATTTATTGATACATTTGCATTTCATTCATCAAATTGAGGTCATATCGTCTAAGTTCTAGCTGTCAATTTCGAAAAACTTGATGCTCGTGAAATAATCATTTGAGAATGGCAGAAGTACTTTATCTCGTGACAGTTCGAATATAAATTAAATTGAATGCAGGTGAACAATAAAAAAATTATCATTATAATTTTATTCATATCATCATAAATCTGTGGCTTCCCGGCATAATCGAGAAAGTTACACATGCCATAACGTTTAAAATTTTATCAGAATATCACGTAAAATGAGCCTTATGGCACAAGTGACTTTCTCGGTTATGCCGGGAAGCCACAGAAATTATTTAGAAGATGAATGTAAATACTTGAAAAGAGTAAGTGTGCAATTTCAAAATGTCATATGTGTATAACAACCGTCATTATCATCAAGATAGCAACCGTCTGATCGTGGAAATGATTCGTTGAAAATTATACGAAATACCGATGCATCATGCGTACTACGTTATTTTGAAAAGCAGTAGTGCGTTTTAATGAAAATTAGCAAGTCGCTTCGTATCTCTCTAGTGTTTAAAAAAACATAATCTTCAGAACCTTACTGTGAGTTGAAGTAACAAATATGTACTGATTACAAGGGCAATCATTCTACATTCATATTCAATGTTTAATCAATGTAATACATATGATTCGGAGTTAATTATCTCTAGTTTTATATTAGTAACGATGTAACAATATGGCGAGTTGACAAATCTTGACGTGATAAACTCTCAAAAGTATAAACTCTAAAAAATGTAATGAACTTTTGAAACTGAAAAAATAATCATCGGAAACTTAAGTTGCAGTGATGAAAGATATCGAAAGAGAAAATGAACCCTAGTAATTTTGATCACTTTCTTATAAGAATGTATTTCGATTTCTTAAGAAAGTTTTTCGAATAATTCTTCACAAGAAATCGCAGTTTCTTATAAGGTTTTTATAAGGCCGACTTATAAATTATTGAATTCATTTAAGAAATTTCATTTTCAGTAAGGTATAAATTACCAAATGTAACAATTTCGAATCTTTTTTTGACAGATGAATCATATAGTCTTTCTCATTTTGCACCTTGTATCAGTTATAACTGAAACTGATGTCCGAGAGGTCAATACTAAAAGTATGGACCTCATTAAAAAATATTCCGGTGGCTTCGTAGCTTGTGCTAAGGAAAATCGCGGGAGATTAACCATTGGATACGAACACGTGATAAAGAGGAAAGAGCCTTTTAAAAAAGAGGATTGCATCACGGAAACGGAAGCGTCCGAGCTTTTGCGAAAAGATATGTCTCAAGCGGTTCGCTGGGTCGATTCTTTTTTAAAAAATGTCGAGATAAGTGGCAATCAATATGGAAGTGTCGTTTCTTGGGTTTACAGTATGCAAAATTGTGGAAATAAAATATTAGGACCGATGAAAGATTTGACTTTGTTACCAAATAAAACTATGTATGAAGAATCATATCGCAATCGTTTGATGGAAGTTTGTGTAAAGATGAAAAAGTATATGAAAGATTGTAAATTCGAACAAAAGGAACTCGAGCAGCGCCGAAATGATGAGTGCGAACTACTTTTATCATATTGAATATCGCTCACGCGGAAAAATTTGTTGAAAATTTATTATTATTAATTCATTGAAGTGAGTTTCAAAAATAAATTGAGTCCAAATACTGCGGCCACTACTACATAGAGTAATTTTTCACTTTTTTGGTGTGAAAAGTTTTTAGGCTGGAATCTGACTAGAATTTAAAATTTAAATTTAACTTTTCCTTGAGTAATGATTCACTTTTTTGGATTGATTTTTCATTCTATGAGAGTGAGTTTCCACTTCCTGTTTTAACAGTCATATGACTCGATTTAGAGTGAAATTTCACTTCTCTAAGAACGAAATTCATGTTATATTTTAGAGAGGTATCTGACTAGAATTTAAGAATGAAACTCAACTTTTTCAAAAGTGCGGATTCACTCTTTTGGAGTGAATTTTCGCTTTATGAGAGTGAATTTCTACTCTCTGTTAGAGTGGCAGTATTTTGATTTAATATTAGGAGAGTTAAATTCACCAAAAAAAAGTTTATCGGAAAATCTTAGTCATTTTAATGTTCAATATGTTCATGTATGATTTGAACTGAAAAATAACACTGTCAGCTTTTATATCGTGCGATTGTATAAATTGGACTAGATGATAATATACATTTAAAATAATTACTCCGATATTGCACATTTATTCGACCCATGTAAGGATGAATAATCGAAAATCTTAATTCTATAAAAAATAAACGTAAAAATATAGCTGGAAATAGTAATACAATTTTCTAAAATATGCTGGGCTCCACATCGAGTAGTTTTATTTTCTTCAATAAGACTAAACTTTTGTTGAAAAATATAAAAACATAGTTACATTTTTTTAACTCGCCATTGTCGACTTCCATTTCGTTCATGAGAACACCCTTTTCATTTTGAACCTGCATTTTCTCTTCTTGGTAGTTTTTGGTCTGATCGGTGGGCTGCGTGTTCAATGTTTGTGTAGGAGCCTGAGATATAGTAACAGGAAGAGGGTATGAAATTTTTTCCACTTTTCTGATTTTTGGCTTTGTTTTTGAAGGCGGTTCATCCACTTCTAAAAAGGAAAATACGAAACATTTTTTACAAATTTTCCTTAAATTTTTTGTGTATCAGAGTAATTTTAAATTTGAAAAGAATAAATAAGGAACTTTGATTATCCAATTCAGCCATACAAAACTAACTTATTTAAATTAGTAATGAAAAATGTAAATTTTTCGACAATCATTTGATATCCTTATTTAAATTTCACAAAATTCCCATGTATGCACATAATTGTTAAGTATAATTTTTTTTTAATTCATTGCAATTTAATTACTCAAAGTAACACTCAAAACAAGTGTGAATTCACTCTAATAAAGTAAAATTTTCACTCAACAGTTTGATTTGCAGAATTTACACTCGAAGAATTTTTTTTTATTCTTACATTTTATCATATTCTACATGACGTTTTATGTTAATGTTTATTTTACATTTTATTAAATTTGTTTCAAAATACCAAGTAAATTGACAATATTGAACTCAGTATACATGATAAGTTAAATTATAAATATTGTTTTTGTATAAAAAGATGGAAAATGTGATATATATATATTCAATACCTGAGAGTAGTGCTGAGGACATCGACATATTCGAGACGCTTGTGCAAGTACAAAAACTCTCTTTCATTCCCATGTTACTGCGATCGCTCATCTCTGTGAAATTAAGTGAACATCAACATTCGTTGAAAAAAATATCTCTAAGCATTCAAGCCAGCAATATTTTACTGAAGACGACCTTTTCCTCTCATTCATTAAATTTAACCGAAATCTGGATGTATTTCGTACAAATTTATTTATTGTAATTTCAAGAAAAGTAGGTCATCAGAAAATAATATACATTCACAATAAATAATGAAGTAATGAAATGTATTAACAATACGAAAACAGGGATTTTTTTCAATGTCGTAAAGTATGCAATCGAAATAAAATAATGACGAAAGAATGATAAGATTCTTGATTTTAAAGTGTTAATTAATAAGTTCGTGATTTGAAAAATACATCGTTTATAATCACCATCGACTTTTGAAATATTCTGGGGTTTTTTAATTGCAGGTTCTTCAATGTGCATTGTTTCTTCTTCGACGTCCTTAATTGTTGAAGGACCAAAGAAGCTGATCGATTTCCCTGTAGTAGGAGAATTACCTGGTCGTTTTTCTGCAATGCAAAATTATAAACAAACTGTACAACATAAAATACTCGTTGATTCAATTTTGCATGTATTATCAGTAGGCTCAGTAGATGTGTCTCCTATAATTGAAGAGTTGTAATATCGAAATATTTCGTGATTTTATATATTTTACGTACTGCTACGTTATTTTCTTATTTCGCTAATATATTTTTGTAATATTCAATAGTTTTTTTGCCAAAAATTAAGTAGTTTTTAAAAGTATTTTTGTAGTTTTTGTAGTTTTCTGTAGTCTGGGGTGTATTTTTCTGCTTTTGTAACATAACATATTCGGTCTTGGCTAGCTTTGGACTTTGAAATTACTGGATAGTTAGTATAACAGTTTATAAGAGTAATATTGTGATAGTTTCAATCCTATTTAACAATCAAAGTTGCAGTTGAGAAATTTCCAAAAAAAGCAGGACTATAAAAACTGTCGAGCCTCTAACAAACTGTCCAAAACGCTATCGATTAAATTATTTCACTTTTAGGAGTTTCGATATGGTTAAAAATTTATCCAGTTATGTATTGAAAGTGTTAAAAACCTTCGAAATCATAGTAAGAACATAAATTGATATAAAACCAACCCAAATTGTTTAAATTATTGGAATCATAAAAATTTTTTAAACTTCCAGAAACTTATAAATCATCAAAACTGTCGAGAATCGTAACTCATCATTTCTCAAATTTGAGACTTTCTCAGAACAAGAAATTCCAGTATTTGCTATTAGATTCAGTAACCACCCTGGAACTCTTCGAAATAAGGAATTCTTAGATTTATATAAATGAATTTTCTTCTGCCTATACTGGGATTTCATCATTTCATTTTTCTAGAATTCCGAAACATTAAAAGTTTTCCAATTTTTAAGCTGACATACCCGAGCTTCTCTCAATGCTCGGAATACTCGGCGACGCAGCCAACGGTTTTTCAACTCTAACATGTTCAACTTGGAAATCTTCAACGTTTACATCACTATCAGAGCTGATCATTTCGTCCAACATCAGGGAAAAAACAGAGTATGTATCTGCAATCAAGAAAAATTGTATATCATTATGAAAATGAAGTGTAAAAAAAATCAAACTCATACCGATATTATCGTCAAAAGTTTTTTTCACTGTAGCACGAATTTTAGCAACCGGAGGAGGCATGAGCGAGCGCGCCAACATTTTTTGTTTCTGTTCTTCAGCTTTTCGGGCGTCTGCCATTTGTTTCTGAAAATGGTAGTGACACATAATTTCAAGTGAATATTCGATAAATTTATCGAAAAACCGGTATGGTGTTGATTGTGCACAAATTTATTGAGCACTATTTTTATTGTGCACTGCACGATTGTGCACATTTTTACGAACTTTTACACAGGTTGATGTAAAAATGATTTCATAGTTTCAATTTGAAAATTTAGAAGTATTGATCTCCGACATTGTTGAATATAAATTCATACTTATAAAAATTATGAAAACGTGCACAATCGTCCAGTGCACAATAAATACGGTGCTCAATAAATTTGTGCACAATTGGCACCATGCCGAAAAACCAACCATTTCTCTCAACTCTTCAACTTCTCTTTGGAGTTGAGCGTTGATTCGGTCGGCTTCTTCGTTTCGTTTGATTTTTTCCTGGTGGACTTTCCAAGCTTTCGCCAATTCAATGATAGCATTTTGTTCCAACTTTTTGGTGACTTCCATATGCATTTTATTCATTCGGTCCCGAGATTCTTCTCTGTATTCGTCCAACCATCTGTTGACTCGGAGTTTCAAGGTCTCGTTTTTCAAACGTTCGATTTCTTTGACCATCGGAAATTGATTGTACTCTTCCTGTGATTAACGAAAATTTGAAACAGTGTTCTTTTATCTTTATTCCTTAGAGTGAACTTTCACTCTTCATCGAGTCAAAATACTGTCACTCAAACATCAAAAGAGAATTCATTCTCATAGTAAAAATTCACTCTAAAAAAGTGTATCGTCATTCTTAGATAATTTGAATATTACTCTTAAATCATACTCAGATTTATCATAAAAATTGAGTTCAGCTTCACTCTAAAAATTTAGAAGATCACTCAAAGTTTAAGTAACAGCATTTTTGGAAAGTAAATATTCACTCGGAGGAATGAAAAGAGTTGCGTAAAATTTCGAAAACTTTTGAGACTTCAAGAATATAAGCTTCAAACAATGGAACATGTAAAAATCATAAGATTATGAGGGACTATTTGTAGAGTCTTTCATAAATTTCACATTATGCGAAGATTTGGCATCTGTCCAAAGGACTTTGTAGGGTAATTTGTGTGTAAAATCTCAAAATTCCCGAAAACCAACCATGTATTGATCCAGCAATGCTTGATTTTTCGCCACAACTCCTTTCATGAATGCGATATCGGCATCAAGTTGCATGAGTTTCGGAGTTTTTCCCAGTTTAACCATCAAGATTTCTTCGTCAAGTTTCGCTAATTCATCTTCCGCCCTGAAAACATTGAAAAAATTATAATTATTAAGTCCGAAAAACATTCATTTAAGTTTGCTGTCATAAATTCAAGTGTATGACGTAAAATCTTACTCCTATCATTGAAGAACAATGTCAGTTTTTAAAATAAAGAAAATTTACATGCCTAAATCATAAGTTCTAGCTTTTGGATTTTTTAAAGTACTCTTCAGGTATTATATTCATTCTAGTGTACGTATATCCTGTTTTACGATAAATGAAATGTAATTTTTCATAATTGATTTTTAATATAACTGCCAAATTATGAAAAATAATTTTATAAATTTTATTTGAATCCCTAATTATTTTCTCTAATAAAAACTATTATAGTTTATAATCCATAATTGAAAATACTCCAAGTGAGAGGAATAGCTATGCTACATAAAAAATAAAAGCGTTACATACAATAAATGTATAATAATTCGTAAGGTTTATTACTCTTTAATTTGCTGTTTCACCAACTCATTGTGTTTCCTTCTGAGAATCTTCATTTCTTTCAAATGTTTCGCTTTTTCTTTCTCCATTTCATAGCGGTTTGATATATCTTTATATTTCGCCTCGATTTCTGGAAAAAAAAACCATTGTAATATAAAATAAAGAATAAATCGAAAGAATGTATGAATTTTCGAAACAAGAGCGTATATTTTGAATTATAAAATAAAAGTAAAAAATATTCAAACTCTTTTATGCAAAAACCTGCATTCAGTTAAAAAAAATGCATCCTTTTCTTTTCAAAATTTTTATGATTTTACATGAATTTTAATCGAGAATACGTTGAGAAAAAGTAGTTCAGTTTTTTTCTGGAGAATTAAAAATTGAGGAAAAGAACGCAGCCGTAATTTCTGACTCTTGTATGATTATTCACGAAGTAGCGATAATATAATGATAAAATTAAAAATGAATACCTAGTATTGACTCAGCAATTAGATCTAATTGCTCCGATTCCACGTTTTGTACAAGCTTTTCCGGCCAAAGCCAAGACTCCGTGTCCAGTAACATTTTTACTGAATTTTTTTCATCCATCTTTCAATTTTAGTGATTTCACTTTGGTTTGCCGATGAATTAAGACAAACAAACGTTTATTTTTAGCGGCATGTACAACTTTTCACCGAAATTCAGTCAATGCCCGACGAAATACTGCATAGCAACAGCCGCTGGAGCAAGCCAATCGTAACGGTTTTTCTTGTTTTCAACAGTTTCGATTGTTTACTACGATAGTCAAATGCGTACAACCCAATCGTAACGGTTTTCATTGTTTTCAAACGGTTGCGACAATCGAGTCAAATGCATAACTATTTTTTTTTTATACGAATATTGATAGAATTTTATGAGATAGAAATAATATCAGAAAAATAAAAAAAAATAAAAACTTCAGTTTTTGATGTTATTAGCGCGACGGCGCGTAGTCATACATAATTTATGCAGTCTTTTCAAAACTTGGAAACTAATGGTCAAACATTTGAATTGAACTCGGTAGTGTTTCCGGTTTCCGGTTTATTTCCGGTTTTTCGTATCGTGCAATGTTGCCAATTGGAAAAATTATGAATTTTATTTAGCTCTCCGGTAGTGTTCACTAAAATTCGATTTTTAAAACATCGATGATAATCGATGTTTTAATCGGTGCGACCGATTATTAATCGATGTTGTCGATGTTGCCGATTATAAACCGATGTTGTCGATTATAAATCGATGTTGCCAATTATTAATTAATTAATGCTTCAGTCGAGTTACCGATTTTTTTAGAGAAAATCAAACACCTCAGAATTTTCATTTTTCCATATTATGTATTTATTTTAGCACTCGAATACATCGCTCATTGAAAAATTTTGACTTTAATCACAAATTTTTTATCAAAAATGCTTTAAATGTCTATAATTTTTCATAGTTGTCGTATGATTGTTGAGAAAAACTTATTTATGGAATAATCTACGTCAATAAGTAATCTGAATGACGGTTAACGGTTGCATTTTAAATGTAACGGTTTTTTCTTACATCGATGTTAACATCGCCAACTCGATGTTGAAACACCGATGTTAACATTGAATGAAAATCGATTTTTAGTGAACACTACTATCTGGATTCTAGAATAAAAAAAAAATAAAATAAAAATTGTAAAGTAATTTTTGGAAATTGTGACATTTCAATGTCCACTGCAACGTTTTGAAAACAGTTGGGGTCACTCTGAAATTCACTGATGGCCCTGTACAAATTTTGGGGGTTTTTTAGGAAATTTCGAAACTGAATCTCAAAAAAAAACAAAAAAACAAAGTAACTGAAATTTTAGTGGTTTTATTCTAAAATTCAAAGATTTTTGAAAAAATACAGGGTTTTACTTACTATTAGTTTTTACCTCGAGAAATTTAAAGCTTACATCCTCAAATTCAAGCCAGGTTTGGAAAAAAAACAGGGTGACCTTGAAGTTTTATGGTACAGTCGAGTAACCCTTCAATTTACGGTTTCATCCTGAAATTTAAGGACAACCTTACTAAAGTTGAAGGTTTTTATTACAATTTAAAAATAACCTCGAAAAAAACCAAAGACTTAACCTGAAATTCGAGGGTTACGTCAAAAACAGTTGGAGTCACCTTGAAGTTCAATGATGATCTTAAAAAAGTTGGAAGGTTTTCAGGAAAATTCAAAACTGACCCTAAAAAAATCAAATAAACTTAACGCTTACATGTTTTAACCTTATACTTCCAAACTTACACATTGAAGTTTAAGCTTTATTCGAAAAAAAAAGGATTGCCTTAAAGTTTGATGATACCCCTGGAAAATTGTCAAGTAACCCTCAAATTTACGGTTCATCCACCCTGAATTTTAAGAATTACCTAGTTAAAATTAAGGGTTTTAACTGAAATAAATAAGAATAACTTTGAACAAATCTAAGGTGGTACCTGAAATTTGAGGGTAACATTGAAGAAAACAACGGGTGTCACCCTGAAGTTAAATGATAGGCCTCAAAAATTGAAAGACTATTCAAGAAAGTTACAAGGTTTCCTGGAAAGATTCAAATTAACTTGAAGTTCGAAGGTTTTACCCTGAAGTTTCAGGGTAATTTCAACATCGAATCAGGGCGATATAATAATCTGATTTCGAGTATCTTTAAAATACGATTCATCGTTTCCCTAGTAATTTTGAGCCTTATAAAAAACTTATATAAAGATGAAATTTCTTACCAGAATTTAATTTTTTATAACGTAACCTTAGGAAAACCTTATAAGAAACTTAAATTTCTTATTAAGAATTGATCGACAAAATTATAGAACGTTTTATTCTTTTAAGATTTTATCAAAAACATTCTTATAAGGTTTTTTAAAAGGTAACCTTTTAAAAAATTTAATCCTTAGAAGGTTTTTATAAGGTGCACCTACTGCACCTTATAAGAAATTGAGTTCTTATAAGAAATCAAATTTTCTTATATGGTTTTTATAAGGATCAAAATTACTAGGGGTAGAAAAACGAGCGCGATCTGATGATGTAGACCCTTTGTCTTCGTTAAAATCAAGGATTTTGACTGAGATATACGAAAAACTTGGAAAAAATAAAAAAAGGGACCTTAAATCTGAGGGCAATACTGCAGAAAACAATTGGTGTCACACTTTAGTTAAATGATGGGCCTGAAAAATTGAAAGGGTATTCAGGAAAGATCCAAGATTTCCTGGAAAGAGACAAATTAACTTGAAGTTTTTAGGTTTTACCTTGAAGTTTCAGGTTAATTTGAACATTAAATCAGGGCGATTTATGAATATGATTTGTAAAAAATGTTTAAAATGCGATACATCGTGTGGATAAACGAGCGCTGTCTGATGACCTAAACGGTAAAGTTAAAGGTTGTTCCTGAAATTGAAGAATAACTTCGAAAAATCAAAGGTGTAACCTGAAATTTGATGGTAACATGGCAGAAAACAATCGGTGTCACCTTCAAATTAAATAATAGGTCTAAAAACTTTAAAGGGTATTCAGGTAAGTTACAAAGTTTCCTGGAAATAGTCAAAAATCAACTTCAAGTTTGAAGGTTTTACCCTGAAGTATCAGGGTAATTCGAACATAAAATCAAGGCGATGTATAAATATGATTTGTAAAAAATGTTTAAGATGCGATACGTCGTGTGAAAAAACGAGCGCGATCTGATGACATCAACCTTTGGACCTTGCTAAAATTAAAGGTTTCGACTTTGACTTAAGAATTACCTTAAAAAATTGAAGGCGTGACCTGAACTTTGAGGCTAACACTGCAGAAAACGATTGGTGTCAGCCTGAAGTTAAATAACAGGTCTGAAAAATTGAAAGGGTACTCAGGTAAATTGCAAAGTTTTCTGGAAAGAGTCAAATTTACTTCAAGTTTGAAGGTTTTACCCTGAACTATCAGGGTAATTTGAACATTCAATCAGGTGATTTCTTAATATAATATCTAGATTGTTTCAAATGCGATATGTTTTGTAGAAAAACGACCTTGATCTGATGAACTTGACCTTTTGACCTTGCTAGAATTAAGGGTTTTGACTGTAACTTAAGAATTACATTAAAAAAATTAAAAATTTGACCTCAACTTTGAGGGTAAGAGTGCAGGAAACGATTTTTGTTACCCTGAAGTTGTATAATAAGCCTGAAAATTTAAAAAGGTATTCAGGTAAGTAACAAAGTTTCCTGGAAAGAATCAAATTAACTTGAAGTTTAAAGGTTTTACCTAAAGGTCCTAAAGTGTCAGGATATATGAACATTAAATAGGGCAATATATTAATATGATATCGAGATTGTTTAAAATGCCATATACGTCGTGTGGAAAAACGAGCGCGATCTACTGATGACCTAAGCCTTTCGACCTTGCTACAATTAAAAGTTTTGACTGAGACATAAGAAAAATCTTAAGAATGTAACAAGTTTGACCTCAAATTTGAGGGTAACACTGAAGAAGACAATAGGTGTCACCTTCAAATTAATCAATAGGCCTGGAAATTTTCAAAGGTATCCAGATAAGCTACAAAATTTCCTGAAAAGAATCAAATAAACTTGAAGTTTGAAGGTTTTACCTAAAGTATCAGGATAATTTGACCATTAAATCAGGGCGATGTATTAATATGATGTCGAGAATGTTTAAAATGCAATTCATGGTGTGGAAAAACGAGCGCGATCTGATGACCTACTCCTACATGGTGGGGATCGACGAACGGAGCATTGCATTCAAGATTCAAGACAAGAAATCCTGGGTAAACTTATGACTGTAGAGTAAGCTGAGTTCAGTCGCTGGCGACCGGTTCTTCAGCTTGGTCACTTTTGAAATTCCTGTTGCCCTAAGCCTGGGCGAGTCTGCCGTGACGCTCGCGATTGCTGGTGCCGCATTTTGTGCCTTTCGCGATCCAGCCGAGAAAGTTTCTATTCGCATTCGATAAACATCTCATTTGAGTTATCTTAAACATATACTCCGTATCCGATAAAAGCCGGATGCCACTTTTTTGCCCCTGTAATAACATGGTGCCGTGGATATCGAGGATTCCGAGGAAAAAGTGACTGGATTCACCTTTGTTTCCGCGTTTAAAAAAAAGACGATAAGGTAAGGAACAGTTCCCTTCAGAGTTATTTCTTATGGATAATAAGGTTTTTTTTTGTTTCTTTGGTGCTGGATTCAAGGTTGAGGGGTTTTTTTATCATATAGGCTCAATCTCTGACACGTTATGAGTAAGATTCTTGATTCAGTGATTGTTCTTGGGGTGAAGGTTGAAAAACTTACGAAATATTCAGTTTTGTGAACTCTGGAGTGGTTCTACAAATGAAGGAAAGACGGTTTTTTTATATCAAAAAGAGATGGTTGTTCTCAGTAATAATAAAATCTAAGGTGAACAGGATTTTAAACGAGTACATATTTTTGAAACAAAATATTCTAGGTGTTGGCATTGATTGTTCATAGGAATATGTGTTACTTTGAATTATTAATTTATCTTGGCTACTGTTTAATTTTTTTATTTTCTTAGTTCATAATATCACAATTTAATATCATTAGTGTTTAGAGCTTAAGGTTTAGCTTTGAAACAATTAACTTTACCAAGTTTATGAATGCTTTAATTTATACATGAATTTGGATGTCCTAATAGTTGACAGTGTTAATTTACTATTGACCACTTACTATTGAAATTCTTATTATAAAATAATGTAGAATTTGCCATAGGAAAAGATGCCAAATTTTCACTACAGAATGAAAAAGATTCAATATAATGTAGCTGCATCAGCTTCCAAATTTTAAAAGTTAAGAAAAAATTTTCGATACAATCAAACCTTTGAATTATTTATTTCGATAGTTTGACTTTTGAGTAAAAAAGTATATTTCGGATTTCTATTATTAATCACAGTAAAAATAAAAATAAAAAAAGTACGTGAACATCAATTATACTAAATTTTTCATTCTTTAAAGTTATAAATTTGGTTAAGATTTTCTGCTGCAATTTATTAATATTAAATTATATTATTTATTTTTTATTGTATGATTATATAATATTATATATTGAAATAGTTTGATGAAGTTATTTTAAATTAAAATGTATTTGAATCATTTCTACATGTTAAAATTATAAATCGATTGCATCTTACCGCTATAACTATTAGCTTGAAATTATATTAAAATATATGTTAAATCATCATAGTTTTCAATAAAACATACGATTCTGTGAATCTTGAAGAGAAGAGTTGTCAAATATAAATGTACTGTATGCAAATGGAAACGGCAAATAATTTTCTTACAGAAAAAAAATATAAATGTATTTTTGAATTTGGAGGATTCAATGTTTTCGATTTAAAAATTTCGAACTGTATGATTTGAGCTAAGTTCTGAAAATAAAGAACTCTAATGTTCTTTTTTAAGAAGTATACCCTGTATACTTTTATAAAAAGATATACAGGGTACAAAAGCATGAATCGAGTCCGTTTTTTAAATAACCATTGAACAATAATAGAGATTAAAAATATAATGAATTTCTCATAAAATTTTTTAGCTTAACGACAATCTAATTCGCCTATGAATTACTGCAAAACCCATCACCTCATACAACGATCTAAAATATTTCATAACTGCAAAAATAAAAATAAATCATCCCTGCTGAAAATTTTCAATTGGTTTTTCAACTGGTTCTACAGCTGGGTTGTCCACTTGGAAAATCAGTTGAATATCCACTCAAAAATCCAATTGTTTTGTCCTATTGCAAAATATCTTACAACAAAACTTATGTCACAAAAACAACAAATTTTCCATTAAGAAATCTAAATAGATTTCCATTTGGAAGACTAATTATATTTGTAAAGTAATTTTTATTGTAAAAATTTTCCAACTGGACAAAGTGAACTGGAAAACCAGTTGGACATCTTCAGGAGGGATATTTTGATGACAATCATGTCCCATTATCAAAAGTAAAATATAAATAATAGTTTCATTATTCACTCACTTATTCGTCTGTTTCCTCCTCACTTTCATCCAAGACCATAACCTTTCAAGTTAGCTTCGTGAAAAAAATCAATTGGCATTTTTCCGCAGACTGATTTCACAAGCGACAGCATGAGGCGAGCATTACTGCGACTGGCCATCATGGCCAATTTCCTGGTGGCTGGAGTTTTTTGTCACGGAAGGCTGGTGGAACCGCCGTCGAGGGCATCGATGTGGAAATATGGTTTTGACTCGCCTCCGGACTACAATGATCACGAATCCTACTGTGGGGGATTTAGCAGACAGTGGCAGCAGAACGGGGGCAAATGCGGGATTTGCGGCGATCCCTACGATGTCACTGAGGTTTTTTACCTTACTTTGATTTTAACAAAATAACCATTTCTAGGTTGTAGGTTATATTAGGCACCATATACTCGTGCATAACAGAAAAAATTGAGCCAATATAATGCAATTTTCCTATTTATAAAGGAAATACACTCAAACCTGCTTATACGGGACTGTTCGGGGCTATGTTCTGCATGACCGAGGGATCTTTTTTATCGTTTCCCGTCGAGATGACCGATACCTTTCGGCCTCTTTGTATTGAACTGGCACGGAAAAAACGGCCATAAAAATTCCATGGCCAGGCCAACAATAGGTTTTTTTCAGCAGAAATTCCGGCAGATGTTGACCTAACGCTTCATGTTACATTAAGCCAAGGCTCGAGTCCCGCATAATCATGTCCCGAATAAACGAGCTCGAGTGTATATACCAAATTTTCTTGCTGGCTGCAATATTTTATCTTATAAGGCCTTTAAATAATTAAATTATAAAACTTCAATTATGACTGTACAAAACTACAGTCAATATGATAGTTAACAGTGAATAAGATTGTTAATAATTAAATAGGCTGATGACACTAAATTGACACCCAGCTAAAAATTTCTCATTAGTTTTCCAATTGGTGAATCAACTGAAGAAATGACCATTTTTACAACTGGTTTCTCAACTGGATAATTAAGTGTAAAAATTATCATTTTTCCAATTGAATTTCCAGTTCGGTTGTCCAATTGTAAAATTATTTGGATATTCAATTGGTTTTTACTATTGGAAATAATTTTTACGAAAAAAATTCGTATCACAAATAATGTTAGTTTCCCATTCAGGAATTCAATAGGATTTTCACTTGGAAAACTAATTGTATTTGTGACATATGTTTTTTATAAAAAGACAAAAACAACTTAAAATTCAATTGAAAAAACGATCATCTTTCTAATTGGTTTCACCAATTGGAAAATCAATTGTATATCCAATTGGTTTATCTTCTAGGAAAATTGTTTACAAACAAACTTATGTCACAAATACAATTTCCAAAATCCATTTAGAAAACTACCAAGATTCCCACTTGGAAAACTAATTGTATTTATGACGTAGGTTTTTTTGTAAAAAAATTTTCCAATAGGACAAAACCAACTGAAAAACCAGCCACTGTTCCAGTTGGTTTTTCAATATATTCCATAAAAGGGCACGAATAAAGTCAAAAATCAAACATTAACATAACTTTGGAAAATAATAATCTGAGTTCGAAAAACAAACAAAAAACAACCTTTGCTGAAAGACTTTTTCAAGTAATCTCGTCTTCAACTCGTCTCTTAAAGTCGAAATTCTTAAAAAAAGCTCCTTGCCCTGCTAAAAATGTCCAATTGGTTTGATCGATTGGAAAATTAATTGGATATTCAATTAGTTTTTCCTACTGTAAATTTTGTACACAAAACTTATGTCACTAATACAGTTAATTTTCTATTTAGAAGTGTAATCATATTTCCACTTGAAAAACTGATTGTTTTTGTGACTGAGTTTTTTTGTGAAAAACTTTCCAATGTATGACAAAAATAATTGGAAAACCAATTGAAAAAACGGCAATTTTCTAGTTCATTTTTCAATTAGAGAACTAATTGGAAATTTTCAGCAGTCGTGTTACGAAATTAAAGTCAATTTGCTTGTCGACAGTCAGATTCAAATTTTTTTTGTAAGGGTCACCAAGGTATAGCCAAATATAATGGCCATGGCCATTAATTTTGTTGAAATCCTCGTGATTGAATGAACGCATAAATACATAAAGTCAAAACAAGGTAGAACCTAACTTTGAAAAATAGAAATCTCAGGAAAAAACAATCCTCAACTTTGCAAAAGGACTTTTTCAAGTAATCTCGCCATCAACTCGTCTCTTAAAGTTTAAAATCGTAAAAAAAGCTCCTTTCTTTGCTGGAAATTTCCATGTACGTACCTGAAGTTACAAACGTTTAAAATTAAACGAAAATAAAAAAAATATGAACTTTTTGATTTTTTATCAAGATAGTAAGTGTGACGAATATTTGTTTGGGTAAGAAGTTTGATGTTACGATAAAAAAAGTGTTCTAAAGCAGCTAGAAAATTTTTTTCTTTTATATTAACTGGTAAATTTTTTTCATTTAATTTTAAACGTTTGAAACTTCAGGCACATGAAATTTCCAATTGGTTCGTCCGATTGCAAAAGAAATTAAATTTCCAACTGGTTTTACAGTTGGGCTATCCAACTGGATAATCAACTGGGTATATACTTGAACAAACTGAACTGGAAAATCAATTGGAAATCAAACTAAGAAAACGTCCATTCTTCCATTTTATTTTCCAATTGAAAAGCCAATTGGAAATTTCAGCAACGTCTGCACACGTTGAAAAAAATTCTATATTCCACAGCCTCGACCACACGAAACTGGAGGAAAATATGGGAACAGCATAATTGTACGTCGATACAGAACAGGCTCGTTAATTCCTGTTCGCGTGCAATTAACAGCGAATCATTTTGGATACTTCGAATTTAGAATTTGTCCGATGACTTATCAAGGGAAAGAAGTGAGCCAAGAATGTCTCGACAAACGCGTTCTTCGGCTCGAGCAGGGGGATTCGAAATACTACCCTGGTTCAGGAAATCAGGACTTCGACATGTACCTTCAACTTCCTGAGCAATTAACGTGCGTTCAGTGCGTTTTTCAGTGGAGATACGTCGCTGGAAATAATTGGGGCGACTGTGGAAATGGAACAGGTAAGAGAAAATTACTATTGAATATTGTACAATATAAAAAACATTGATTAATAATGAGAATCTTTTCAAATCGAAATTTATTAATAGAGAATAATTTTTCACTGTTCTTGTATTTATTCATTCAATTTCAAATTATGTAATGGATTCAGTTTCTAAAAAAAATAAATAATAATGACACTGGAAGAGAAGAAAATTGATCTTTCTTTGAATTTTGATTATCATAAAATTTCATTCATTTAATTCTGTATATTTGACGTGTGAAAACATGAAAGTTTATGCTTTGGTCAAAAAGTACTTTCACCACCTTTTTGTAAGATACATAGATGCTTTACAGTATAATAAATTTTAAAGTATATGTAGCCAAAACTGTTTAAAATTAAAAAAAAATTCCCCAATAATTTTGTCATCATTATTAACGTAAGTATGTATGCCACACTTTTTTTTAAGGTTAGAAAAAACACCAATCAATTTTTTTATGAGTGTAAAATTTGGACGTGGAACTTCCTATTCAATTTACCTACACGCCTTAATAAACATTTGTACACCTGTATTATCAAAGCATGTATGTTATTCCAAGCTCTAGAAAATCGTGTATTTGCCTGAAGAACATTTCTTTGTTCACCTTGTTAGGTACATTTCCGAAAAGATAACGAAAGGAATATGTGAATTTGTAGTGAAAGGTGTTAGTAACACTTTTATTACTTGCTACTGCACCAAAGTAGTGAAAGATTTACATAACAAGCTACTCAATATTTTATTCATATCTTTCGAAAAATCTTGGATGGCGTTAGGTGCTCTAGAACCTTGAAAAAAGGCTGAAAAGCCTGTTACATTACCATAAACTCTCAGCCCTCTCAAGTGACAGTGAGAAAACGGTGGAATGAAAGTACCGAAATTCCTAGACCAGAAGCCTTGGCCTCTTTCATTATTTGAAAGCAAAAGAATCTCAAAGTGTGGGATTTGAGATGGTTATATATATACAAAACTACCGTTAGAATAATCCAGAACTCTCTATTTTTGGTGATAGTTACAGAAGATCTTTCAGAAACTGCAAAAAATGTTCATTGTATTGTATATTTCTTAGATATTTTTATTCAATTCATTTATATGAATGATTGTTAATACATAATAGTAACTCAATGTTTCCTATGATAATTCCAATTGGTTTTCCAATTGTGTTGTCCAACTGGAAAATCAATTGGATATCTACTTGTAAATCCAATTGGTTTGTTCTACATACTAAAAAAGTTTTCACAAAAAATGCTATGCCACAAATGAAATTAATTTTCAATTGAGAAATTAGATTATATTTCCATTTAAAAAACTAATTGTATTCGTGACGTAATTTTTTTTGTAAAAAATTTACCCATACCATACAGCAAAATCAACTGGAAAATCAATCGAAAATTTTCAGCAGGGATCTTACCAGACCGTTTGAGAATTTTTATTTTTTGAGGGAGTTTGAATACAAAAATTGATAGAAAATAATTATAATTCCTTTTTTTACTCTACTTTAATATTAAATATCAAACTAACTCAACTAAAATTTATAAAAACACTGTATAGTCTTTTGAATCGTTTGAATGCTAAAGCAATATGAGAAAAACTAAAAATACTATGAATCTCTGAAGATACTGTTTTATGGAAAATCTATTAAATTACAAAAAATAAAATAAACTTTGAATTCTACAGTAGGTACCTTATTCGAGGAATCTATATAGCCAGGGGCGTAGGCAGAAAAAATTTCGGAAGGGGTTTTCCTGAAAAATATTTTTCCTTCGGGATTTCATAATTTTTAATCTTTGACAATTTGTTACAAGAGAGTGATTTTGAAACATTTTACATTTCAGAATTCAAAAGTTATACACTTTTTGGAATCCAGAGTTGTAGGTACATTTTTCATGTTCGTGAATAATGGAATTCGATTTTTGTGACTTTCAATTAGTAACTGAGGTTTCAATTTTTTTTTCAATTATTTATACCACTTTAAGGATTATCTGATATTAATGAATATAGTTTCTATAGGGCTTACTGAAATTCGATGCTCTAGGAATCAAACTTCTAGAAAATTTATATATTCAAATTGATTTTTGAGAAAATTTTATTCACAGAAATAAAAAGGACATCATAAATTTATATTATTTTCGTATTCATCAAATATTGTAGCATTTTCTAGTATTTTTATATATTTCTAATATTTATATGAGTTGCTCAATAAATTTGAACAAGATGATGTTATAGTGTTAAAACTTTCAACGATTTTGAGGATTTAAATTGATTTTTCAGATGACAGTTTCTTTTATGAAGATTTTCAATACTTTTATTTCATGTTATTTGAGTATTTTTGCAATTGAAATTACGTTTAATTGTATAAATTATATGAATTAATTTGGATGTATTTTTATTGTTTTCTACAGTAATGCTCACCGTAGTGCAAGACGTGCGGTCTCCACCTTGCACTACGATGGACAACGATTTGTGAGCGAGTCACGCCTCAAAGCAGGAGCGTATTCATGTATATGCGCATATGCGTGGTTCCCTAAATACAGCTATAACGTTTGAATGTTTCTAGTTGTATTCTTGTGCTTGTGAAATATTTTGTAAAAAATTATATTTATTTTATAATTACGCATGCTGCAGTCATTTTTAACTATCACAAGATTCACAAGGAATGTAGTAAACAATCCAAGAAAATTAAATCACGATATTTTTTCTTCAAAATGTTAAAATTATTCTTTTCTTTCATTAAGTCATAAATGAATTATAAAAATCATTATTATTATTTATTATTATGCATATTTTAAGAACAACAAACCTTTTTAGAGAAAATATGAAAAAGAATTTATTGATAACGGTCTCTTTGAACTGTGTTGAAAGCATTTATGTATCGTAAGTTCTAATTGTAATGAAAAATATATTTCTTTCATTAATCTATTATATTATAAAAGAGAAAATTCATATCAGTGTACTATAAGTTATTTATCACATTGTTGTCCTTAATATACTTTTTATATAGTAAAATTCTTTACTTTTTGTATTATCATTATTACAACTATTATTCACTAGCATTATTATATAAACTTTTCTAATATCTAAATGGTTAATAATATAACAGAAAGTAGGAGAGAGAAGTGGATTGAGTTGAAATAAAACAGTAACTTTTTTTAATAGAATAAGAATCAAGTCATCGGAAAAAAACGTGGGATTCCTGACGAATCGAATAATAAAATTAAAGCGCCTAGTAAATTGGGTTTTTATAAAATTTTTATAAAATCCCTTATTTAATTAATTTCATTCGCACAAAAGTGTTTTTCTCTATGTTCAAAGCGGTTTTATATTTTCATCTTGACAAAAAAAGTTATATTTACTTATGTATAAAAGTATTATTTAGTATATATATATAACATAAAATGTCATTTATCGAAAGTCCAACAATTCAAAATGCGTATTACGTTTCGTCCTTTATAATCTGTCCGTATATGTACTTCAGTTTTGTTATAAGTTTGAATTTTCAAAATTCAAAGTCATGATTATTGTTTATAGCTAATCGATATCATGCACCGTTAATATTAAAATTCTGAACAATTTTCTTCAACTGATTAGTACTGCATGCCATCGCGAGTAAATGTTAAATGAAAAGATTTCAAGAAAACTTCAAAAATAAATCAATAAATCACGAAAGGATTGCATGTAAGGGTGAAAAACAAGCATCAATTTTTGTAATGCAATAGTCATTCACATTCTTTAAAAGTAAATATCAATACTAAATACTACTTATCTGTAAGATATAGGTAAAATCAACATTGAATATGTCCATGTGTACTAAACATGATTTCAATTATAAATATGTATAAATGTACATCATTGTACATAATTTTTTGTAACGTAAAACAAGTAGGTAAAAATTATTCCTCGGGAATCGGAAGATTATTCGGATGATTCCCGTTATTGGGAGCATCGGGTTTCGGGCGTTTCGGCACTGGTCGCCCTCCCCTCAAGCGAGAGAGTGAGGGCACCGCTGGAGGGGAAGCGGCCAAAACCTTGCACTACGATAGCTAGCGGTACGGTGAGCATTACTGCATATGATTTTTCGGAATAATTTCTGAAATTATAGGTACATAATTTCTGTATTATATTAATAAATATGCTCAAGGACAGAAAGTTTTCTAAATTTCTAGGAAAATGATATTTATGTAATTTTTATGTATTGAAAGATTTCTAGTAAACTAGGAAGCTAGTATTTCTACTGAACTAGTAAACAAGTAACCTAGTAAATTAGTTAACAAGTGAAAAAGTCAAAAAGTTAACTAGCACACTCGTTAACAAGTAAATTATTTATTTAGTAAACTAGTAAGCTAGTAACACAGTTAAAAAACTTGTTAGTTAATAAACTAGTAATTTAGTAAGCTAGTAAATTAGTAAACTAGTAAAAACTGGTAAGCAAGTGAACAAGTAAACTTATTTTTCACATTTTTTTAGTATTATACATATAATATATGAAAACCTGGAGGATTTCTAAGTATTTTTATGGACTACCTATATTTTTGCAGATTGCTACAGAGATTTAAAGAACTCGATGCTTTAAAATGCGAATTTCGATCTATTCTCAGTAATTCCGAGAATTAATGATAAAATCATATTCATCCAGATTTTTCATGTTGTATATCGTTATTCTTTCATTGTATTTCCTAAATATTTAAAAGATTTTGTTACGTTTCCCAGAATTTTCATTGATTCATAGTATATTCAGAATTTGATGCTCTAGAATCCTAAAATTTATAGATTGCAGAGGCATTTGTCGAGATTTTTTAGAAAACAATTTTTTTTATAGAATCCAATGAATTTCGTTATTCTTTTAGAGTTTGTATGAATTGAAAGATTTGAAATACTATATTATGTATTTTATATAGATTTCTAGAATTTGATGATCTAAGATCCAAAGTTTTGTGAATTTTTAGCATTTTCGAAGATTTTTATTTTTCTTGATTATATTCACTGAATTGCAACAATTTTTCTACGTAATCCTACGTTATAATAATTTTTACTTTTTTATTAAATAAATACTGCTAACGTTTTCATGTACTTTTTTGTAACTAATTTTTTTATTGCTTATCGGTGTAACTTTTTTCAATTTAACATGAAATATTGATTGATTTTATCAGAATTTCGGGAAGGGTTTGAACCCCCAAAACCCTCCTTTGCCTACGCGCCTGTATATTCATAAACAGAATAAAAATCTATAAGATTATTGAAAAATTTGAGAATCTTGAAATTCAGGGAAATATGAATTCCTCACAAATTTATGAAATCAGGACAACTCATGAGATTTAAAAAATCCCGAAAAATTTATACCATATAAAATGTTGAATAATGTAATACTTAGGTAGATACTTACAGAGCTTGCTTATGATTTTCAAATAATGTAATATGTCAGAAAGAAGTGATTCACAGAAAAACAGTGATTCAGAAAAACAGTTTGTGCAAAATGATTGACGATATCATCGTAATTTGAAGGGTATCAAACCCTACGATGTCAAAAGTAAAAATAGAGAAGAATTTAAACAAAAATCTAGACTCTGAGTAAAAGTACTCTCTGAATTATCAAGATCTCGATCGAAATCGAAATCGGAACAGCCGATATCGATTCTGCAAAGTCGGCTCAAGTAAATTCGCGTGACATGGATGAAACAAAAAACGGGCTTAGAATTTTTTATTCGCGTGACTCATTTCAGGCGCGGTCTACTTTATTGCAAATAAGTCGATCGCGTGAAAGTGCGACATTAAGAAAGTGGACCTTCATACTGGACATCATGCAAAACCTGTCAGATTGATTAAAAAATATAGTTAACCAACAATTCCAAGATGATCGAGTCTTGCCTGGGGTTTTTCTCGCGGATTCAGTATACATAGAGTTTTTCAAACTAATTTTAGACACGTTTCGTGAGTTTTCTTGAAAGCTGTTTTGAGATCAATTTGTTCCAGATTTGATCCATCAGTTCTGGAACATTGGAGAAATTTATCCAGCACGCATTTATTTATCTTTATCTGTTAATCGCGAGTTTCTCGTCGTTGAATTGAAAGTGGACATTTTTTTTAATAGTACATATAGGAATGGTGTATTTGTCCTTCGATTCGGGTAAATTCGCGTGTCACGATAGCGTGAGATAAATAAGAATATTAGATGAACAAATTGGAAAATCTTTTAATAGGCACTTAAAATTTTTTTGTGGAAGTGAATCACAAGTATGTACTTTAAAAATTTTTTTAAATTTTTAAAGAAAAATGAAAAAAAAATATCATGCATCTTTCGAAAAAAAATTTGTAAAGGCCCCTATTGATGAGAATTCTTGAAAATGAAAAATTTTGACATTTTATTCGAGATGAAAAAAATTATCTTCAAACAATTCATAAGTAATGTATTTCTTGAAGATTCAAAATTATTTTTAAATCGAGGAAGTTTGATATATTTAAAACATTTTAAACCTTGAATATTCTAGAATGCTTTTTTAAACTCATTGCTAAGCCAAAGAAAATTTCTTCTGATGATGGTTCAAACAAAAAGGTATAAATGGTATAATTATCAAATGACTTTCATTTTTCCGCATGAACGGCGGCCTCTCAATGCTCAAACGACAATCGTTTAATATACATAGTAGTGACGGATTCATTTTCAAACGATGTTTTCTTAACCAGCACCTCTGCGTAATTTTAAAATTGTTTCCTTATGTTTTTGAATCACTTGCGTTTTTCATTCATTGAGCGTTTGGAAACTCGTGATTTGGTGCAATTTTCGTAAAATTATGGGTACCAGAAAACACAAGTTCCAAGTTCTCGAATTTATCGAAGTTCTAGAATGAAAAGTATAAAATAAACATCTCGGACTTGTAATTTCTTAAAAATAAAATTACAGAATTGTGAGTTCTTGTAAACAAAATTTAAAAAATCTGAACTCTAGAGTACACAGAATTCCTGAATTCTTAACTTACAAATTTATAAAACCTCAAACTCGAGAATATTCTTAGTAGCCATTCCCTTCCCCTTTTTACAAAAATACTTGTACATAAAATCTTAAATAATTCTTCTTAATTTCTTAGTTCTACAAAACAAGAATCCCGAATTCCAGATGATAGTAATCTGGAACTTGGAGTTCTAAAATATAAATTAATGAAATTCTAGAATATCAGGGGAGTCGCAATCCAGTATTTTCATGGATTTTTAAGAAAAATTCATACAGCAATGTATAAAAATAATGGACGATCCTTGAAACCATAGAAAAACTAAAGAAATACAAAAAATACTTGAATAAGTAAAAATCTATCGAGACACCGTTTTGTAGAAAATCCTGTAAATCACGTAATGTTTCATTATATTCAAATTCTAGAGTTCGGAATTCTTGAATGTATGGAACAATTATTATTATAAAAATACTAAAATTATGTTAAAATACTAGGGAATTCTGCAATATTCTATTATACTGAAAAACACGAATGGTTTCAAAAAAACTGAACAATTCTTTAAATCCTAGAAAAATAAAAAAAGGTTGAAAAAAATCAAATGAAATGAAAATCTCTGAAATTTTTTGCTGAAAAATCCTCTCAAATACCAATAATTAATTAAACTTTGAATTCTGGAGCATGAAATTCTTGAATTCTATATATCAATGTACAGAAAAATAGTAGAAATTTTTAAAAAATTCTAGAGAATCCTGCTACATTTTATACATACTGAATAGTACAAAATGATTTAAAAATTCTGAAAATCTGTGTAGGTATTCAGATTCTTTCAAAAATCTATTAAATTTGCTAATGTTTTCTTGTGGTTAACATTGAATCAAATGTCATATTCAGAAATTTCGTAAACTTGAAAAAAATATAAAAATTTGAACAAGCCGATTGATTTTTTTCTCAGGGTGAAAAAGTTCAGATTAACATTTTTTATTATATCTGAAATAAACAATTTCTATCGAAAAAAATCACAAGTACGTTGAACTTGTATTTTTCAGCCTTAGTTTTTCGATTTTTGTTAATTACATTCAATTTCTTCCAAAAAGTAACGGAACGTTACTTTTTTTAGGTGGTAACGGTAACGAGTTTTACTATTTCTTTTTAAGTAACGATAACGTAACGAATTACTTTTTTATCTTCGTAACGGTAACGTGACGCGTTACACTTTTTCAAGTAACTTTCCAAACCCTGGTATTTTCTAGTGTTCTTCTAGCTTTCTATTATAACTATATCTTTCTAAAAAAGTTTCTTTCTCGGAGGTCAAAAATAAGACCATGATCAAATGATGTAATTCTAGGAGCTGTCGGTTGCGGCCCTCAAGAGGAATTCCGTGCATGTGCAGACATAGCTATAGGCGACGACGAAGCGACCTTGCCCCCGCGACCCGATACCACGACCAAGGACAAACTGCCCTCGTCCACGGAGCCTACCTTCACCCCGGACTCGAGTCCTGCGTGGGTCTTCAACTTCGTCATCGCCGGTACGTGCCTCTTGGTTATCCTCGCCGCCCTGGCTCTCGTTTACACCTACTACTACCACGCCGACAAGGCCAAAAAATGGCTCATGTCGCGGAGATGGATGGGCACCAAAGAACCACCCGTTGCTCCCCCGCGACATCGCCGGCATCTTCAACCCTCCGACATCCAACTTCAGTTTTAATGTCACACTTGTAAAAATCATTGCCTGTCGCGGCTTCATTTTTATGTACCTGAAGTTCCAAACGTTTAAAATCAAACGAAAGAGAAATTCAATGAATTTTTGATTTCCTGTCACGTGGAGGATTGTATAATAGTACATTATGTAGCAAGGGGCAGAAGCGACCTTCTTACGGCGAGGACAGCACCCATTGGCCCGAGACGTAAAAAGGTTCTGCCCCGTGCTACATATACTATTTTTTGTGAAAATGGCTTGATAAGCCGTTTTTCATGCTATGAAGCAAAGCGGAAAGGGCCCATTATTGATTCGGTGCAGCTATCGCAGTGAGTTGAGAAATAGACGAACAATAAAAATATTTTTCATGCATAGACAACCTACCTGGAATTTCCACTCATCTCTTTACGGTCATCCAGCGTGAGTAAGCATGGTTTAGCGGTATTTTGGAAGGAATTTCAAAGAAAAAAATGTGTAGGGAAAATAAAAAAGTAACGTTTAAATTTGTCGAGGGTTTGGGGGGTGGAGCCCCCCAATTATCATTAAAGGAAGTTTTTAAATGATAAAAAAAGCGTATTAACTCAAATGAATTTAACACAAAATATATATCTGTTGATATTATTTCCTCAAAATTCAACTAACATATTTATTAAATTTTCAATCTTGGATTTCTAGAGCATCAGATTCTACACAGTTGTATTGAAAATGTTATCAAAAAACTTTTTAAGTTGTATAAATACTTGAGGAATATTTCAGAATCAATTTTTTGAAACTCTGTGAAACTAACTGAAAATAACTACCACTAACTGTTTTTGCGTGGCGACAGATTTTGATTCAAAGAAATTAAGTGAGTTCTTATCTCTCATGACACTACATGTCTCGAATTCTAACAAAGGCTCGAACAGAAGTCATTTCTGGTAGTCAATCTGTCGGAAAATTTATCTCGGTTTTCGGTCGTATACCTGCGCTTGAGAGGATCTTACGCGATCTAATAAAAAAACAAGCTGGGCTTGCGCAGTGATTCAAACACTTTTGAACCTTGTTTAGGCGATTTAAAATACACTTTTTGGCACACTAGTCCCCACCACTTCTTCATAAACCAGTTTCTATATATTTTAAACCCACTGCTTTCACCGATCAATAATGGGCATCTTCAGTTTTGCTGAATAGGCATGATAAATCGCTTTTATGTACCTCTGGCATAGAAAACGCGTTTCTATGCCAGCTCAAGATCTCTAAACGCGTTTTCTATGCCCTCGGTACATAAAATATCGTTCGTGACAGGCACGGATGTGCTCATAGGCAAAACGGGTTACAGTCCTCGGCTTCGCCTCGGACCGTAATTTCCCCGTTCCGCCAAATTCGCATATCCGTGCCTGTTACGAAATATACTATTAAAGCTACTTTCACAAAAAAAATATTTTTTGGTGGGCATAATGTTTATTGTTTAGACCAATAAGTCTTTAAAAGCATTAGGAACATTTTTTTTCTTGTAAACTAGTCTTTCTTACTTATTTTGTTTTATTTGAAACGTTTGGAACTTCATGTACATTCATTTTTTACCATACGACATTCCAACCGCAGCTCATTCATACATATATTTTCTTGTTTTGTACATACGCATCCGTTTTAAATAAGTATTTAATTAGGTTTAGATCTAGGCTGTACGTTTTTTTTACTGGTATTTTTATTAAATGACGATCAAGTTATTGAGAATCATGGGTTTTTTCTACTATCCTCTGAGGCATTTTTCTGTATTATGGTTGTTTTGTGGTGTTTATGGTAGTGTTATTTGAGCAGTATGGAAGGCTTGGAGTTCTTTGATTTTTTGTGTGCTGTTTGGCTGATCTTCTGGAGTTTTATGCGTCTTTTTGCATGGAGTTTGCCTATTTTTTGAGTCAAAAGACGAATATCCAGATACATGAAAAGTTAGAACTTGTCTGTTAATCTGGATATTTTCGTTTAAAACGAACGTCCTTACTTTTAGAATTTGAAAATTTTCTGAATCTATAATTTAAATTCAATGTAAAATGAGTAGTTAGTTTTTTTGTTGTTTATAGGTCGACGTTTCTACTTTACGAATGTCGGGCATCTTTAGGGTCTTCAAAAATAACATTATTGATTATTAAATAATAAAAAAATTTTAACAAGAATATAATATCACAATTAAAACAAGAAACTCAAAGAAATAGTCTTACATTCATGATGTACTTAATTTCTATATTTTAATTATTGTTCCTTCTAGAATAAGTTATACTATTAATTTTTGAAACTTGAAATTTCAGATCTCCCAGTGCTTAGGTTTCTAAATCCTCTAGATTTTTTGATGACAAAATATCTACATTAATTTAAAGTTGTTAATTATTAAAATTTTTAATTTAATACTTCAGTTTTTGAATTTTCAAGTTATGTAAAACTAGTTTTATTTTTCTCTAATATTAAAGATTCATTACCAAATGTAATTATAAGGTTTTGAATCGAAGGATTATAAAATTTTCAAACTGCCTGAATTTTAATACTGCGATTATAATATTTTCAGAAAAATGATCATAATTTTTTAACTAAAATATTAGTTCGACATTTTTTATTTTAATTACACTATGTACTGTAATCGGGACATTTTTAAAAAATTTACTTTTGGAATTTATAATATTAAGGATAAAATTTTTCAGGTATTTAAATATTACTGCTTTATCTGAAACCTGAAACTTACCGAGTCAATGAACGTGAACATTTTTTTTTTTTTTTGAAAAAAAAAACATGATTTTTGAGTCTCAATTTCGAAATTTCACATTAAAATTTTTCACATGCTTACTAATAAAATAGCTGACGTTTTAAACCTACGAATTTGGGTATTTTGAGGATCAACAATAACATTCAATAATTTTTCAAAACAAGAAACTTAAAGAAATAATCTTGTATTTACCAATCGATTGAATTTTCATATTTGAATCAGTGTTTTACCTCAAAATACAACTTATTTACTAAATTTTCGAAACTCCAAATTTCATTTAACTTAGTGATCCTCTGTATTATTAGTTTTAAATTTGGGATTAAATAATTTTAAGTTTTCGTCTGTCAGAGTTTTCAACTTATATCATTTAAAATTTTTTTTTATTATCTAAAGGGGTTTTGCTTCTCAAAGTTTAATTATTTCTAGACTTTCGAAAACTCTGGTATGAATATCAAATATTCTCGAATAAACAAAATATTATCAATTTTGTGATTGAAAGATTATGCATTATTAATTTTTCAACTTCCTGGATTTTGAGTTTGCAATTTTAGTCATGAACATGCCCATTTATTTTATGTATAATGTAGTAGCTAATATATTAATGCATATAAAAATATAGAATACTCCTATATAAATAATAAAAATAGTATACGTAAAAATAATTTAGAACACTTAATTCAAATAACTCATTATGAGTTCAATTTTGGAAATTCATACTACAATTGAAACTATAATATTAAAGAAAAAATCTTGTATTGATCGATTTATCTTATTTTTATGTTTGATCACTGTTTCGCTCTAAAATTAAAGTTATTTCATAAATTTTCAAAACCCTATATTTCAGATCTCTCAACCATTTAATTCCATGATCTTCTAAATCTTTCGATATAAATATAGCGCAAAGTAATTTAAAGTTTTCAACCTTCAAAGTCTTCAATTTATTATTTCAGTTTTCAGATTTTCTAGTGATGTAAAACTATGGTTTTTGCTTGTTCAAGTTGATAAATTTTTTACCTTTCAAAGATTTTGATTCTTATATAAAAATTCTTAACGAAATGTTACTAATTTTTGAAACGAAGGATTCTGACTTCCTAATTTTCATACTGCTTAGATTTTTAATGTATGATTTTTATATTCGCACTGTCATCAAAAATTTTCCAACTTATATTAAGACTATATTATTCAGGTTTCTACAAAAAGTTTTTCTTTTCGAATTATATAAACTAATCGGTCATTGTTGAGTAAAATATGGATTAATAAGTTCGTCAGTTTAATAAAATATCTCTTGAAAATTACAAGACCCAATAAGAATTTGAAGAAAATCGTTCAATGTATAACACTTTCATCTACTTTTCAGAGATCTGAAACAATGGATATCATCTATTTTTAGGCTTATCAGGTATGTACTGAAAAAAGGGAACGTTCATTTCCAGCAGTTCTAATTTCCAAGGATATACATATAAAAAAAAGATATTCTAGGTCAAATTAGAAATCATCCATTCCTCAAAAATTGTCTCTCTCTCTCAGCCAGAATCTTCTAAATAATATTCCCTACTTCACAGAATCAATATTTTACTTTATTAACACAGTTCCATACAATTTTTCACTTTGCTGTACGCTGTAGAACTAAACCTTCTTTCACGTTCATTTTCTTCGGTCTCCTCAGAATATCTTATATGGCACTTACAGCCCAAAAATAAAGAGGTCACCTTTCACAAGTACAAAAAAAAGAACAAACAAAAAAATAAAATTAAATCTACAAACCACAAATTATCCAAATATCAAAAAAACGAGTTTCTTATAATGTACTCAAACCCAACGAAAACTTTCTGTACATACACTTCTGTATTTACATCTAAAGTTAGGAATCACTCTCAGATATCTAGACCCCGAATGGCTCTACATTTTCAAACAGTATTCACGTTTAATCTCGAAAATATATTGAAAAAAACTTCCTCGTCTCCTCATTTCTTCAGCAACATGTTTCGAAAATCCTGATTGCTCATTGGCTGTTTCGCGGTGTCGGATGTCGTGCTCGACGTCCCATTTTCCGTGTTAATTTTCACGTTTCTAGGTACCATGGACAGAACCGTTTTTGGTACACCAAACGTGGTTCTGCTCGAGGAACTTCCACCGAGCGACTTGATCTCATGTATTTCCGTTTCTTCCGGAGTTCTTTTACGTTCGGGCGGCTGACTTATTGCTACGCTTATAATTTTGTCTCCAATTTTCATACCGTCTGTAACGAGGAGCGCTTTCGCTGCGTCAGCTTCATTCTCGAACTCGACGTAAGCGAGGCCTTTGGAGTGTCCATTTCGAAAGGTAACGAGGCGAACCTCCTTCAACATTCCATGTGCTTGGAAAATTTCCTCGATTTCCTCTTTTGTTGTAGTCACTGGGAGACCTAAAAGAATAATGATTATTAGTCATTTTGCAGAATAATATGTTTACAACTAAACAAATATATTATAGATTTTTTAGTCAATTTTGTCGATAGTACATAATTGTAATAATTTTTTTTCAAATAAGTTATTTTCGAATTACAATTTCTTCAAACTTTTGATGTGAATGCTAAATAATTTACAGTAGATGAGATACCTTTCAAGAATAATTTGTTTTTCTCTAGGGCACATTTGTATTTGAACGCGACAGATCTGCCAACTTTGCTAGCATTGCAACGATTGATGAACATGGGCCTGCCTTTAATTGGAGTTCGGTCCAACTTCAGTGCTTCTTCTACTGCTTCCTATGCAAAAAAAACATACAATATTCATAAAGATGCATGCAAACACATAGACTTGGTAACACCAAATTAATATCCTAACATCCCCATAAACTCATATCATGTGCTAAGAAATCTCTTGGCAAAGCTTGAAAATGTTCAAAAATTACGAAAATTGTTTCGATCTCATACTAATCCACAAGAACAGTGGCGAACACAGAGGGGCGGGGGGGGGGGGAGTTGGAACACCTCCAGAGATTCTAAAAAAATCAATTTTTATAGTAAATACAACAGCAAAAATTTGAATAAGTAAATGAATTTTAATTTCCCACCATTGATATATCTATTGAAAATAATGTGAAGAGTGGCATAAATAGTTGAAAACTTTTTAATAATAACTGAGAAATAAAGAAAATTCAAGATCTTCAACTTCAAAATTATATCAGTTGAATATAAAATATTGTAAACGATTTATTTTCAAAATATAATAAATACGTTATGAAATGTATATTATACGAATATGTAATAGAAAACATAATATATTTAAAAATAGCAAAAATGCTGAGGAAAATAAGTAGTATCGATTGAAAATTTTTATTTCTAAACAAAGATAAAAAAATAAATAGCATGTCAACATCAAAAACACTAAATTTTTTATATGTACTTACAAATTTCCCTTCAATTTTATTAACCATTTAACTCTCAATTACTTATGTTTAACTATATCATACATTATAATGTATTATTATACATCATTTTAAATTTCAAACATAAAATAAATTGATAATTTACAATTTATTGTCATTTACTACAATGGAATTATACTCTTATTATACTAATGATGATAAATCAATTATACTTTCACATAATAATTATGTAAATCAAATTATATCGAAATATATTTTATAATATTTGAATATAACCCATACTACTATGAATTTTAAAGATTCTATTTTTTAGTTAATAGTTTACAGTGGTTAGAAACAGAATAATTTTCATACAGAAAAATAATAAAAATATATTTTCAAGTTCGAATAATTCAATATTTTCAACTTAAAAGTTTAAACTATCAAAGTTGAGTTCTGAGAATAAAGAACTTATAGGTGCAATTATTTGACAGATGAAAATTTTTTAGTTAGAGTAAACAATCAAAAATATATATAGCGAAAAAAATGAACCTGGAAAATCTGATAGTTGCAATATTTAATACTTCAAAAGTTATCCAGTATGTTGGAGTATAATTTTGAAACAATAAAATTGCAAAAAAACATTTGTATGTGTATGAAATTTCAGGATCAAACAGTAAAAATCGAGCTACGAAAGAAATTGTAGTATTAGACGAGGAAATCTTAAATACTGATATTTCCAATATTATTCAATTATAATTCATCATCTTAAATTCTCAAGAGTAAAATTCAGTAGAAAAACATCACATGAATTAAAAAAAAAAAATTCTGAAATAATTACAGCTCGAAGTTTTAAAATCCAAACAAACTGTGGTTATTTGAAGTAGATTCTAGTACTAATTTCTGATTTCAATCCATGAAAATCTAGATAATTATATGACAAAATACTTCTCCCAACTTGAAACATTTCATCCACAAAGTTTGGAAAGTTTACACGTGAAACGTTGAAATTTTTAATTGAAATGCCTCCAATTCAAAATTTGTAAAAATTAAAAAGAAAAAAAGTAGACAATGTGTAGGTATTAATTCAACTGTTCTAATATTTAAAATATTCCAAAACGGAAAACGTGTATTTTTGGAAAACCCCTATAAAAATTTTTATTGTCTGCGCCACTATGCAAGTAACCATAATTACAGTTAATATAAGTACATTAAAATTCCTAATTTTTACTAACAAATTTCATTCTTTAACTCTTGTTATCATCAAAAAATTCAAACGTATTTCCTCACAACTCACTTTACTGCTCAGGTGCACGTAACAATAACCCTTGCTGCGACCTTTGTGATCTTTAATCATTTTGACAAGCTTTATAGGTCCTACTGCCTGCAGTGCTTCCTCAACTTCTTTCTCCGTAGCGACATAATCCAAATTACTGACGAAAACAGTAACTTCATCATCGACATTATGGGAAACATCTTCCTCAACTTTTCCATCATTTTCCGGGTGGCGATAACCCGGTGGAGGTGCAATTTTTGGTTTCGACCTGACGTTGGATGTTTCAACTTTGTTTTTTTCCACAGCCTGGGGTCGCTCGAACTTTTTCGTCTTCTGAGCGGAAGCCCCCACATTTTGCCAGAGTCCTCTTTCGTCGCCCTTCCTCTTGGTTCCTTTTTTCAATGCCGAAGAAGGCGGCGACAACGGCGTTTCTTGGACTACATGAGCCTTTTTTCTTTCCTCCGCGACTTTTTCCAATCTCTCCTTGACTTTTGATTCGCAATGTTCCATTTGTTGCAGGGTTCCTTCGTCTCGCTCAAAGTCTGTCCAAGCAGTTGCAATACTTTCTGGCCAGTCTTTCACACTCGTTAGAGCTTTTTGGAACAGTTTTCGAAGATGTTTCGTATCGCCGTAGCATCTGAAAAATAATGATTTCAAGTTTGTTTATTTATTTATTTATTTGCCTGTTCATCTGTCGAGTTTGGATGAACGAATGTAAATAAAAGATGTGTTTGTATGATCTATGGATTTTTTTTATCTTCCTTGAACTATAAAAATCAGACTCAATTGAAATTTAACTCATATTTTTCTTGTCATTAGTGATCCAAAGTGTAGTGCAAGAAAATTTTGAATTTGTGAATTATTTTCTCGAAATATAAATTCTCCACAGAAGCGAAGGCAGTAAAAATTTTTGGTAGAGGTTTTTTTCAGAAATATATTTTCTTCGGGATTTCGCAGTTTTTTATCTTCCACGATCTGGTGACGAAAGAACAATTTTTCAATTTTTAAATTTTAAGATAATAAAACGTTTGGAGTCCAAAGTTGCACATTATTCACATGAGGATTTAGTACAATGGAATTCAATTCTTGTGATTCTTTTTTTTTTCTTATTAATTTATTGTTTTTTAGTATTAATACAACTGGACAGATTTTACGATATTGCAATAGATTTCTATAAAGCTTTCTCGAATTTGATATTCTAGGAATCGAAGTTCTAAAAATTTTTAGTATTTTTGAGTAAATAGTATCTACACAATATTAAAGTATTTCATAGATTTTCGTATTGTATGTTATTTGAGAATTTTATACATATATATTTTCTGCTATTTTACAAATTTTTTAGTATTTTTATGCATCGCTTTTTAGATTTTTAGTATTTGATGCTACAGTGTTCAAAATTACAACTTTGAATTAATTTTTGTATTGACATTTATTTTGAAGAAAACAGTTATCTTTCATACAGATTTCTCGTATTTCCTTTTTTATTTTTGTTTCTTTATTTTTTTATTATCGATATATATATACTATTCAAAAAATTTCCTGCTATTTTTATTAATTTTTATTATTTTGATGGATCGTTCTAAAGTTTTATGAAAATTGATACTACAGTGTTCAAAATTTCAACGATTCAATAATTTTTTGTTTTAATTAATTAATTTTTGCATTCAAATTTATTTTGGTATTATTCAATTTCTAGTTTTTTTCGCCTTTTTTGAGTAATTTTGAAAAGTTTTTGAGTATTTTCATAGATTTCTAGTATTTTCAAAGATAGCTATGTAGATTTCTAGAATTTGATACTCTAGAATTTAAATTTCGATAGATTTTCGGTAATTTCGTATCTCTCTGGGAAAATCACATTTCCACATATTTTACGTATTTTAAAGATTTCTTGTATTTTCGTATTTTTTAAGTATTTATAAGATTTTGTAGCATTTCTAGTATTTTCAAGGATTTATAACTTTTCTCTAGACTTCTAAACAGGTTTTTTAGAATGTGATACTCTAGAATTCGAAGTTTTTGTAGATCTTAAGTATTTGTTGAGATCTTACAGAAAACATTACTCCAAAACATTTATATATCTTTGAATATTCTCAGTGTTTATATTACTTGAAAGATTTTCTGGCATGTTTATTGATTTCTACGTAAAATGCTGGAAATCAATGCTCCAGGATTTCACGTTTTTTGAGATTCGTAACATTTTTGTATTTTTCAAATTTTTATTTTTCACGCTATTCCAGCTAAAAGTTTATAATTAGAATTCTGTTCAATACAAATTTCTTCTGAAGCCAGGGTTGCTATTTTTGAGTTAATAAAATTCGGTATTCTGAATTTTGCTTAAGTTGGATAACTAACAGAAAACTCATTATGTCTTCTGGATTTCAGTGAGTAAATTTTTAATAATTTTTACTTATTTTGTTCATTATTTCATTTTATTCTTCATTATGTGTATTTTTATAATTAATTTCTGTAAATTGTTTATTTTTATCCTAAACAATTAACTTTACCCAAACTTCAGAAGAAATTCGACCATCTAAAACCATCCTCTACCTACGCCCCTGGTTCTTCACCAATCACAGATAAAAAACCATGTTTCCCCAGAAAAAAATCCATCCTTGTCCCCATTGTATAAAACCACCTGTAAAATTCTTACCTTTCTAAATTGGCATACTCCAACCAACTCGCCGCTGTCGCCGAATACCCCAGCGACAAGATATCGCTCCACAAAGACCTCACCTTCTCCATATCCTTGCCATAAAGCGCTTCGACCCTCGCCCAATACTGCAGAATCGTGCAACTCGGATCCCCGTCAACCCCAAAATACTTGGCCAAGTGCTCGCAGGCCTTGTCAAAAGCGTTCCTCAAAACCTCCAAAATCTTTTCCTCGCTCTCCGAAGACTGGTCTATCTTGCGACGCAAAAACTCCAAGTAAGTCATCCAAATGCTCCTGTACTCCTCCGCGTTCTGAAAACCTGCAGCGAGCGCCTTTTCCAACACACCCTGGACGTCGAGTATGGATTTCCCCCACTTTTCGTAGCACCTCATCCAAGCACGCCAGATTTTCGAGCACCAAGGTACGTTCCTTGTGGCTTTCTTGAACAACTTTTCCAGGATATCGTCGATTTTGATGTTCGATTCAACGTAGGAAATGTAACTGTACCAGAGAGCAGAGTCCAAACTGACTTCTGCCACGGCCCGATTGTACAAAAGCATGACCCGAGCGGGATCGCCATTTTGTTTTTCAAACAGAAGATAACCGTTGTAAGCATCGGTGAGCTCCGATTCGCTTTGGTCAGCGAGAAGCTTGTCTTCGAAAGGCATCCTGGCCTTGAGCTTTTGCAAGGCGGTATTGTAACCGTCTCTTACATTTTTGTCGTCTAATCGGGATGAAGCGCCATCTGTTTTGCGCCAAATTTCGTACTCCTCATAAGTTTTTTCCATGTTGAGCAAGGGGCAGGATAATTGGCGACGGTAGAGATTACCCACTCGATCCAGTTGCTCTTGGTAATGGGTTCCATTTTCAGGGTCAACCTGTAACAACGTTAAATGATATCACAAATTGACTTCTTGACACAATAGTTAAACATTTTAGGTTGCCAAGCTAGAGGATAGGACACTAAGGATGGGCAATACTTATCGATATTTATTTTTGTTATGTCAGAATTTTTAAATATATGAAATATGTATAATATATTTCAAATAATATTAAAAAATAATCTGTCAATCTTTTTATTTCAAAAATTCATAGAAAAATTTTTAGGTTTATTAAACTATGGTTATTGTAACATCGAATTCTATAAATTCCCTATATTAATCCATAAAAATACCAGAAAAGCCAGTGTTTCGTATAAATTGTTAAACACTAAAAGTACTTGAAAATTAGGTCTTCTGATATACATATTTTTAGAAATAATAGAAATATTTGAAACTTTGGATTCGAGGAAATCACATCCTACAAATCTAAATAAGTGTCTTTAAAAACTAGTACATTCTATAACATTAAAAAAAATGAATAAATAAATAAAAACACTAGAAATATGTGAAACATTGAAAATTTAACGAACTCTACTAACTAAAGTAGATACTACACTACATACATCAGCATATCAATATTTTTTTTTCGAAATATGGATAATGAATATCGGATAAGCCAATATAATTTTGGACTTTGTGTAGTATTATAACTTTATTAAATTTCAGATATTTTTGATCCATTTCACAGAAAAAAAACGAGTACATTTCTAGAAATCATTTTTCAGAAAAATATTTTGTACAGATTTCTAGTACTTTTGTATTTATTTATTTATTTTTCTTTTTTTCAAAACTGATACAATTTGCATTATTTTTGGGTATGTTTATGGAGCTCTATATACTTTTTTAGAGTTCAATACTTTTAATTTTTAGGTTTTATGAATTGCTGAGAAAATTATATTTATGAAGATTAAAGGTAGTATTAGTAGATTTTCATTATTTTTCGTATTTCTTAGTATTTATAAAATTTTACAGAACTTTCTAGTATAATTACACATTTCTAGTATCTTTCTAGATTGCTATAGAGGTTTCTAGAAGTTGATGCCTTGGAATTCCAATTGATATGAATTTCAAGTATTTTTATTGTTTATACGTAAATATCTTCATAGATTCCAAGTATTTTATAGACTTATTGTGTTTACTAAGTACTATCTGGTATTTATAATTGCGTAGTGTTTCCTGATATTTTTGAGTATTTCCAGTATTTTCTGGTACTATTATAGATTTCTAGCATGTGATGCTATGTTATAAAAAAATTTATAAAGGATTTTAAGTATTTTATTCGATTTCTCAGAAAATAGTATCTTGTATATAGATCACCGGTATGTAATTTTTTTTCGTATTTTTTCAGTAACTATGAAATTTAAAGAATTTTATGATATTTTTCTAATTTTTGTATAAATTTTTTGAATTCAATGCTCTATACTTCGAACTTAATATATTTTTGAGAAAGTTATACCTACATAGATTTTACGTATTGGTAGCTTTATAATATTTTTCGCAACCTTTAAAATTGTATGAAATTTTAAAGGATTTTCTGGTACATATATTTTTTTTTAATTAATCGTTTTTTTTTACTTTGGCTATTTTTTAATGACCAGAAATGACTTATATTCCGACATTGCATAAATAAAGCCTTCTCTAGAGAAAAACAAATTTTTTTCGAAAAACCATGAGTCTAAAACAAATTATTTAAGTACAACATAGAGGAAAATTTGACAAAATCGAAGTACCAATAATTTTTAGGACTCTTAAAAAGTTAATTCGATGAATTCAGGGACAGGAGAGTTATTGATTTGAGATACTTGAATATTAAGAATGTATGCAAATCTGTAAAAAATTATCAATTCCGGCTTGGATTAATAAATTGTTATTTTAAAATAGTATAATTGTTTCAGTTTTGTAATACAACTATAACACTTTTATTATATATTAATATTATTATTATATTGTATTATCATCATATATTATTTTCACTACTATGATATTAATACTATTATAAATTTTAATTTTTAAGCAGTAGAATAGTAGAATTAGTTGTTTCAGTTTTGCAAATAAATAGTAATAAAATAAATCTTGAAATAAATTTCATATAAATTAGCAATAATTTTGGTAGATTTATTGAATAAATATTCATTAAAATTATTTTGTTACTTATAAGTTTTTTGTATTTATTACCGACTAATCCATGATTTAGAAGTTATTTTTTAATAACTACTAAACTTTTTTTATTATTTGTAATTTATTCTTTGTTAAATTATTTTTTAATATTTATAAGTTTTTATTTTTTATACTATATACATTTATGTTTATTTATTTACATATATTTTTGATGTGTTTAATAATTGGGCATCGATGTATAAAAAAAATAGTATAATAAACAGCATCAACCTCATACACAATAGCAAATACTCTGTAAGAATTGATTGCAATGTATATTGGAAGAATATCTTTGGATATTTCAATTAATTATCCAATTTTCACGAGAAATTGTGGCATTAGTTGAGTTTAGATTGTGTTGTTGGGCGGATCCTTGCTGTAGTGCAATACAAGGTCCACCCGTGAGGAAGTCGGGCAAGCCCCAAATCTTCCTCCATTTTCAAAAATAAGTTCGATATACTAAGGAATTCAATGAATTCCGTATTAGATATCAAGCTAATAAGAACAGATACTACACTTTGATCTTAGCTATAAAGCCTCGAAGCGATACTGAATGAAAGTTTTCACCCATATTTAAAGCATTACAACAATAAATGGCACCTGAGAAAAAATTTTGAGCAGCCACCTCGTGAGCACGAAGCGTACTAACCAAATTCACGCGTGCGTACTAGGCACGACCGCCAAAATTCAAAATTCAAAATTCGATACGAACGTCGATCAATATAAAGGAAACAAATCCAGCTCACAAGTTTTAACATAACCATGATTATTACCTCATGCGCCAGGAGGCCTATCTTGCATTAAAAAATAATGAAATCGAGAATTTTAAAATGATTTCAAACTTAACTCATCTTTTTTTCTGTTGAAAGATTATTCTTATGAAGGTTTTTGAAATTCTATAAAAATTATGAAAATAATAAGAAAAAATTATAAAAAAAATTTAGTCGGTCAGGTCAGAAAAACTGCGAGATTTTTGAAATTAGTTTTTTGCTCTTGAGAGGGGCACAAGATTTTTTTATTTATATTGTTTTTTAGTTTTATTACATTTTTTTCGAGAAAATTAATAAAAAGTGTGTCTTAGGCTAGTATAGAAGACTACAGGACACTAATCAATAAAATTAACTTCCATGATTTATCGACTATGTAATTTATATATTTTATTATTTACTGTAATTTATATATTATTATATAATAAGTGATTTTATTAATGTTGGAACCATATAATACGTATAATAAGAATAATGAAAAGAATTATTTATAAAATATAAACATTTTTAAGACAGTGCAAATTTTTCGATGCCGAGTTTGTCTAAAAAACTCACTGGGATACGCGAAAATTTCTTAAACATGTGAGGATCTGGAAATTTCTCAATAATTTTAATGAATTCCTTGACATTTTTAAAGTTTTTTTGGGGGGTTTCGAAAATTCTTATATTCAAAATCTTCAAGCTATATTTCTTACAACAAATTTTCGGACATGCAGTAGAAATTTATTTGAAAAGTTGAGCGTTCCTGCAAATTTTCGTTAGACTTGAAAAATTCTATTGTATAATCGATCAGTTTATCAATTCTTATTTATTCAAGAACCCTAGGAATTTATTGGAGAATTCGAATAAATTCTTATAACGGCTCGATAACAAAATCCCAACCAAATGATCGAAAAATTTCTTTACACGTGTTTGACAAATTTTGTTCGAAATCACGAATTTTTAAGATATCATTGATTTTTTGTGTATTCCATATGAAAATGTTCAATATTTCGCAATCTTTATAAACAAATCCTAAATTTCTCAAAATCAACATCGAAAAAAATTCCCTTTATTTACCGTCTAGAACTGCACCATACATAATACAATCTGAGTTTAAGAATTTTTTCGCTTCTTCCAAAATTATGAAAAAATTCAAAGGATTTCACAATTTTCGATAGCATTGGAAATTCAAAACCTATTACAGATTTTTAAAAATTTGACATTAGAGCTCTAATACTAGTATTTTTTCTCAACACATTTTATTTCGTTCGAGTATAAGAACTTAAAGGTTCTTTTTCTTTTATATGAACACAGGGCCTTGGGAACGTTCGTAATTGAATTTTTCGAAATGCTAGATTTTGAACTATTATCCAGGGTTGCAACGCACCACAAAATTATCAGTAGCAGATTGACCGATTTAGTATGTTTTATGCATGAGAAATGAATATTACATTTCAATTTTCATTCTAAACGATTTTTCCCCATAGTGTCCAAAATTTCTGGAGTAAATTCAGACGAATTTCGTTAATTTTAAGATAATTTTTATTATTGATATCAACTCATTTTTTCTCAAAAATTGAGTGCAGGTTATCTAATTTGTCGATTTTTATGTTTTTAAATCGTGATTAAATATAAAAAATCCTCCGTTCACGCAGAGACTATTACAATTATAAACAAGCTTGAAAAAATCCAGACTGTTCAAATAAATGGTTTTCGAGAAACTGTGCTCACCGCGAAAAAACATTAGATTTTTGCACAATTGCTGTGGTGCACCTAATGATAAAAATTTCATTCTGAAAAATTTTCTAAAATACCTTGTGACATTGATAAATAAATAGGCAATAAGTTTTTCAAAACATATTGTGTTGTTTTTCCAAAAAAAAATTGTGAAATCGGATTTTTATATAATTATACGACCTCTTATTGGAACAGAAAGTTTCAATATATTTTTGAATAAAAAAACTTCTACATTAGATACTTCTGTGGCTTCCTGGAATAACGGACAAAGTCACTTCTGTCATAAGGCTCATTTTACATGATATTCTGATAAAATTTTAAACGTTATGGCATATGTGACTTTGTCTGTTATGCCGGGGAGCTGCAGACTTATTAAATTGAATTATATATGTATATATTGACATTTTTTGTTTCGAATCCCATCCTTAAAGGAAATAATTTTAAATCAGGGACAGGTCGAGATTTTTTTGGGGGAAAAACTCGAAAAATTTATTAGATGTTTTACAATCTGAATAAAAAAAGGAATCATGAACACAATTCACTAAGCTATCAATTAGTTTTTCCAAGTAAGTATAAGTAATTAAAATTGACATGAATGCTGACAAAAGAGGGGAGGGGGAATTCCACTGAAGGAGAATTTAAAGGAGGATGTAATGTATAAAAAAATAAAAGAGAATATTCAGAAGAGGGAAAGAAAAAGTGTGTTTATACTTTCAATGAGGATGCAAAAATTTCAGATAAAAAAAAATATTTGAAGTATGGTATTTATAATGGTAGTTACGGATGAAAGCAGAATCAGCTCGAATTCTCGGAACGCTTCCCAAATGATAGCCCCTTTAGTTGTGTGCAATCCAGCTGCTGTTAAAGCTCTTTCGAAGAGTTGACGAATTTTGTTATGTCCGTTTTCCATGCTCAACATCAATCCAATACTGAATTGAAGGTATTCCAGCCAAATTTCAACAGCTGGAATATGATAATACAAATTATATTATTTAATAGGATCAAACAATCACAAATATAATAATATTACTCATGCGACAAAATTTTCTTTTAGTCTGTTATTTATAAGCTAAAAATTTTATGAAAAACTCAAGTTCATTTGAGTCTAGTTTTACTGTAGAAACATTTTTTATATTTCACTCTTTAAATTAAAAACTAAACATACAAATTGTTGCACATGATATCCAAAAACTCAAAGCATATAAAAAAACATATATAAATGTTTAAAAATTGAAAAAAACCAATTTGACAGGAAAATTTGACGTAAGTAATAAAAGTGTTTTGAATTTATAAATTTCAACTATAAATGACCTATGAAAAAATCTTCAATTCCAATTCAAATTGCCAAGGACCTTGAGATGTATTTTCGTATGCATTATCAAAGTTTAGCACTATAAAATTCAAAGTTATATGCACAAAAATGAAAAAATGTAATAAATAAAAATTCTGTAAGTTTCATAGTAATAGTTATATTTGGCAATTTTCAAAGATTAACATTTTACTTCAAAAATTACATACTGGTCAAAATGTGCATCACATAAAATAGCTTTAAAAAATAAAAATTAAAAAAAAAAAATATAAGTGCCAATTCGAATATTTTACAGATATTTTCGCCATACAATTCTAGAAAACGTTAACAGAATTTTTTCAACGCATTAAAAAAATTATAAAATCAAGTGTAAGAATAAAAAGGTTTAAAATCAAACGATGAATTCACTGAAAAAACTGAATGAAATTATTTACTCATTTTTCAAGTATATGATTGAACTTGAAAGAAGTCAAGAAATTAAAGAAGAAACTGTACAAATTTGAGATATAACAGAGCATGAGCTTTTTAATTAAGCTTCTAACTCAACATGATGGAATGTTAAAAAAATAAATTTAACATTTTTATAATCTGAAAAAATTTATATCTACCTTTCCATTAGGGTAATTGCTATAAACTTAATTGTGAATAATTTTACAGTCTAAGGCTGATAAGAATAAGTTTCTAAGCTTACTAAAATGAAAGAAAAAACTGTCATGTAGAAAGATACAACTCAGCATTATTATTATTATTGTTTTTTCTTCAATTGAGCTTGAGAATTTACATGGTTCCATCTTTGAAACATAAATTTATAAGTATGTTTTCTTTACTCTTTGAATAATTAAATAATTGAATAATTGATTATTTAGTTGTTATGAATTATTTTTTTATTATTTAGTTATTGTTTTTTATTATCATTATTCATTATCATTCACTACTTATTACCTGTATGTGTTTTGAATATTTGTAGAAGAATGTATTTCGTATATTAATATATTAATATATTTGGGCATGACATATCATATATAAAATAAACATACATTTATTATTTGTATTTTTGATCTTTAATCATTTATTTGAAAATCCTATGATATTTTCCCTGGATCGAATTAAATAAAATGAAATTGGCATCGATCTCCCAGTCAAATTGTTTATTTCAATTAAGTGTCGAGGTTTCGATCCTCATGTGTGGGATCCTTTTCAAGACTAATGAACAACGAACAAATTACTCATCCTCGATGTCGTAAAAATCTCATAACATTTTTTCTGTATCTCATGATTGTAAAATACATCATCAACGAGATAACAATGTCAAATTAAAACTTTTTATATGTCATAACTATAAAAGTATATCATCGACGATTAAGAGTGTCTTAAGGTAAAACTCAATAACGATTTATCCTTGATCGTGTTCACGACACTTCTAATAGTTGACATAAAAAGTTTTAATTTGACATTGTTACCTCGTTGATGATGTATTTTACGACCATGAGATACAGAAAAATTTTCATGAGATTTTGCCGACATCGAAGATGAGTAATTTGTTCGTTGTTCATTAGTCTTGAAAAGGATCCCATACATGGGGATCAAAACGTCGACACTTAATTGAAATAAATAATTTGACTGGGAGATCGATGCCAATTTCATTTCACTTTAATTGGACCCAGGGAAAATATAAGATTTTCAAATAAATGATTAAAGATCAAATATACAAATAATAAATGTATGTTTATTTTATATATGATATATGTCATGTCCCAAATATATTAATATACAAAATACATTCTTGTACAAATATTTAAAACACATACAGGTAATAAGTAATGAATGACAATGATATGAATGATGAGTGAAAAACAATAACTGAATAATAAAATAATTCATAACAACTAAATAATCAATTATTCATGCAAGGAAAACTAAAAAACTCATACAAAGATAGTCGTCAACTGCTCGTTCACACAGCTTGACAACTTCGTCTTTTTGCTCCTTGGTCTCTGCCAATTTCATTTCGTCCTGGAGCCAAGCAAGCCAGAGGTCCCCGTTCAACGGGAACTTGGCACTCATATTTTCCCGAGCCTCTCGGAGACGCTCCAGCTCGCCCATTTTTCGATAAACATTAATCAATGCTACATGACTCGCGTAGTCGTACGGATTTTCGGCCAACGCAGCCTCCAAGTTTTTCGCTTCCTGACCGTTCATCTTTTCCTCCTCGGAATCCGAGTCATCGCTTTCTTTTTCCGCAATTTCCACGTCGCTTTCCAACATTTTGGCCTCGTCTTCGCTGTTGCCGGCGATCGACGCATCCGACGCTTTCTGAACGTTTTCCGCATCATCCTCACTCAAACTCAAGTCCATTGTATCCATTTTCTCCACAATTTTCCAATTTTTCAAATTTTTGAATGCCTTAAGACCGATTTGATACCGATGCGACAACTAAATTTGATGAATTGCTGGCTTTTGTTGACTAACAATGCTATCAATTATGTTGTCAATTGTTATTTCACATTGTTTCACATTGTTCTGGATTCTTCTCTGCTCAAACCTGCTTATTTCTGCTCAGTTCTGCTCTCTGTATGTGAACATAAAGGTGAGTTTTCATAAAACCCGACATTGCTATATAGATATACTCGGCGTAATAGACATAAAGGCGGGTTTTCATTTTCCAGCAGCGCTTAAAAACGTGTATGTGTGTGTTGTATGTGTCACACACGCCAGATATACCCCCCCCCTTTTCATCCCAATCAGCTGCGCGACCCAGGATTAACAACAATTGACACTATTGACATTTTTAATTTGACACTGCACATTGCAGTATTTGACAGTTGGCAGTAAGCTGCTGCATTGCGGATAACGAAGAGTTTTGAGTGATTTTTCGCGACTTCTTGTAATTGTACCGTGTATATAACTGTAAACTGTGTTTTTTCGTGTTCGTCTGTCACCCGAATTTTCCTACTTACGACGTCAAAAATGGCAGGAATCGTAAGTCCTGATTTTCCATTCACGATTTTAGACATTCGTTTTTATCATTGTCATTCGAGTCAATGAAATACATGTGAGAATTTCGCATATTCCAGGTTTCTTTATTACATCGTCTGTTATTTAAACAGATCTAAAAATAAATTTATATGACACGGTTTTGTGGCAAATCAATAACTTTAGAACATTCGATTTGTGAAGGATTTTGAAACCTGACATTCGTAAATGCGTCGTTTGTTTATGTTTTTGAAGCAGCTTTTTTAAATTGATGCGTTTTTGAAAACAGTTTATGTTAGTGTTATGGAAATATTTAGATCTATAGTTTTGCATTAATTTGGATTGTTACTCTATTGTTGTAAGCTCCAAATTGTATATAATTTAAAGATACTAAATCAGTTTGGTAAAATTAATGGATTATTGTTTTTTGACCTTGAGGCATCATATTTTCATTTTGAAAAAAGTTATAAAGAATGAAGAATTGTTTTTATGAGTTTTTCCAAACTTCGTTAATAGAAATATCATTTATTTAAACAAAACTAAAAGTAGGGATTCATAGACATATCAGTACAATTAATTTTTATGTCATATTACAGAAATTATAACATTTTGATTGGTCTGACAATAATAACAAAAAAATGAAAATTTCCAGATGTTTTAATTTCTGAACTAAAATGATTGCGAATTTTTTTATTATATTAAGAATTTAACAGTATGAAAATGAAAATTTTCATTGAAAAACTCAGGTTATCCAGTTTCTTATTTGTATTGTAATGTATTCTTCAATTTTCAAAACTGAAAAATTTTATGGTTTTGAAGACCAAGTTTTTGATTCAATTTGATAAAAACCTTTAAGTAATTTTCCAGTCAAAAATAGTTTTAAATTTGGATGTTATCAAATTTTTTAATTTGAAAAGCCTGATTCACTCTTCTGAATTAAAGAAACTTGGAAGTAGGACTGTAAGAAATGAATAGTGAAAAATTAACTTAGATTATTTTTTTGTGATTTTGCTTTTCTTATATTTAAAGCATATGCTGAATTTATATACAACAAACTATTTGCTAATCATGCATTAAAAAATAATCTGTGTTTCAGTTACTTGGACAGTTTAAAAAATTTTTATTGTTTTTTTTTTTTAACATCATACTCTTAATCACAAAAAAATTATACAGAAAAAAATATTGAAGACAATTTTTTTAATTTTATTATATGCAAATATTCATTGTATAAAAATGGTGACTCAATCGTTTATGTTCAGGAAAGGAAACGGAGCAGCCAGTCAATTTTCTGCAAATTATTTTTTTGTATATGTATTTTTAACAATTAAAGTGTATTAATTTTCTGCGATTAGGATCTTTATATTTTTTGAAGCATGTGTTCTACTTATACATAAGAAATAGCTAATTTCAAATCGTTTATTTACTATTATTTTGTTTTTACAGCACATGAGAGCAATAAAATGTCCAACAGAAGAATTGTCGATGACCAACTGCGTCATCATGAATCCAACAGATATGCCTGATATCAAGTATGAACAAAAGTAAATTATCTTTGTAGTCATGTGTTAATGTCTTAGACTACACCAATTACGTAATGTAATTAACATAGATATTAAGATAACGTAAGTATATGAGTAACATAGATTTAAATCTCACAATGACAATTTCCTTTAAAGCCGAAAAGGCTTGGAAAAAATGCACGAGTCACCAAAATATTAGCTCGTCTATCAGAATTGTTAAGTACAAGATGAACACTGAAAGAAACTGTCTATTTATAAAAAATTCGACTTTATATGAAAAAAACAAAGCAAAAATTTTCATAAAGTCCATGCATATTTTTACATAATGAGTACTCACCAATTTCAAAATATATTTATCTTAATCATATTCCTTGAAAATCCTAAAATACTGAGTCAGAACAATGCACTTAGATAAAATTTGTATACTTTGAAATTTGGTTAATCAATTATTACTCGACTTATGCAACATAATGTAAAAAAAATTCCTGATTCAGTATTACGTTTGGAACTTTAATTTTTTTTAGATTCAAAAATCCAGGGAATTTATCTTATACTTTGATGGATATCCAAAAGTGCAACAATAAACTCAGCATTAAACAATGAAAATTTAAGTCAAGTCCGTTATATTCAGCATACTTTATATTTTGATGATTGGCAGTAATCTGGAAATCGATTTTTAAGTGCCAAGAATTTCAGTTTGAAAAATGTAGCACTTAACAGTCGATGAATGTTATTTTTGTAGACATATTGAAGTGACAACTGCTCCGAATCAGCATTTCGTCTTCAGTGTGAAGTTACATTACGATGTTCCTCGAGGCTGCATCGGGTTCAATTTGCCCCAGCGCAAATGGGCCACTTTGTCCCTCAACCAGGAAATCGAGGTCAGGCCTTACACTTTTGACCCTACTTCAACCTCTGAATGCCTCTGCACTATCGTTCTTGAGGCAGATTTTCAGCTGAAAAAACTGTAAGTCCCTCATCACTTTTTCAAAAATTGATGGGAATAATAAAAATCTTCGAATTTTTTAATCCTAAAGCATCTGATTCTGAAAATCTGTAAAGAAATCCATCGAAATACTAGAAAATTCAATAAGATTTATTATTATTGAAAAAATAAAGAATGTACCTGGAGTTAAATATTTGATACCTATGAAGATACCGTTTTCTGAAAAATTTACTCAATTATTTTTTCGAAATTTTAAGAGAATAATAAAAATCTTTAAAAATTTCAAACCTAGAGCATCCATTTCTGAAAAACTATATTGGTATCTATTAAAAAACTTGAAAATTTCTGAATATTAAAAAAATACAAAATGTACTAAAAGCTTCAGAAATCTGTGGAATGCTTTAAATCTATGAAGATATTTTTTTCTAAGAAATTTATTAAAATAGTAATAATCTATAAAATTTTAGTTTATGTAAGAACAAATTTAAAAAATCTATATTGAAATTTAAAGGATTTCAAAATATCTATCAAGAACATAAAAAATACTACGAAATTGGATTAATATTGAAAAAAATGGAAACGACTCAGAAGTTTTAGAAACCTGTAAAAGACTTGAAATCTTTGAAGAACTGTTTTCTGATAAATTTATTGAAATAACAATGATTTTTAACATTTCAGTTTCTGCAGCAAGAAGATTTAGAAATCTATATTGAAAATTTAAAATATACAAAATATCTATGTAGAACTGGAAAAAAAAATGTGAAATTTCATAAGTGCTGAAAAAAATGGAATTGACTACAAATACTAGGAATCTCCAATACACTGAAATTCTATAGAGATATTATTTCCTCCAAAATTTATCGGAATAATAGAAATCTTCATAACTTTCAATCTTTTGCATCCAGTTCTAAAAAACTTTGAAAGAATGCATCGAAATATTAGGAAATTCAATGAAAATTCATGAATATCGAAAAAATAAAAAATGTACTAAATATTTTAGAAATTTGAGCAAGACTTGAATTCCATGAAGATACTGTTTTCGAAAAAAAATTTTTTGAAATTATAATCCCCAATATTAAATAATAATAAATTAAATATAATAATAATAAAAAGCACGAAAATTTTACTAAAAATACAAGAAGTTAATAAAATACTGAAAATTCATGTAAATATCGTTTCCTCAAATAACTGTCAAGTTAACAAACATATGTATATTAAACTTTTAATCTTAAAGCATCGAATTCTAGATATCTATACAGAAACCAATAAAAATACTATCGTCTGATTTGTAAAAATTCTGAAAAAATACAATAAATACTAAAAGTAATGAAAATCTTGAAAATACCAGCTATCTACTGTTTCTTGGAAAATTCTTTAAAATACTGAAAACCTCATAAATTTGTAGTTCTAGATCATTCGATTTTGAAAACATATAGGACAATCTACAAACATCCTAGAAATATATAAAAAAAAGACGAATATCCATAAAAATTGCATAGGTATAGTATTAAATTTGAAAAATCCTGAAAATACTAGCACTCCATGAAATACCATGACTGTAAACAGATACATATATTTTCTCAAAAATCAATGTAGAAAACTCCTGCAAATACTAGATAATCTTTTCAATGTATACATACTGAAAAAATAAGTACTGACAATGAAAGACGTTAGAAATGAGACATTGTGATTGTAATATATATTCAAAAAAGTAATAGCTTAAGCTTGCAAATCAATTTCTAAAATGCTATGACAATATAATAAATATTTATTTATACATCGAAATGAATATACATTGACTCTTTTGACATTAAATTTCGCCTCTCCATGTACAATTTCGTTGCAGTGATACCTATCATTGGTATATCACCTCTCATTCATCTTAAGTACTTAAAGAGTAAATTAAATCTCTATGTAAAACAGGACTACCATGGAGCCCTATGATACCGAACTCATGGCCAAGGAATTCTTGCTCCAGTTTTCTGGCATGGCCTTCACCGTGGGCCAGATGTTGGCCTTCCAATTTCATGACAAAAAAATGCTGGCCCTTGTGGTGAAAAATTTGGAAGCGGCTGACATTTCCGCTATCCCGGATGGTCAGGACATGAAGCCGAAAAAAACGAGATTGGGGCGCTGCCTTGGAAACACGACTGTAATTTTCGAAAAAGCCCCGAATTCGGCCTTGAATTTGACCGGAACCGCGAAAGGCAAAATCGTGCGTCAGTCGATTTTGAATCCCGATTGGGACTTCCAAAAAATGGGCATTGGCGGCTTGGATACGGAGTTCAGTGCCATATTCAGACGCGCCTTCGCTTCCAGAGTCTTTCCTCCAGAAATCGTGATTCAGCTGGGGATAAAGCACGTGAAGGGGATTTTGCTGTATGGTCCACCAGGAACGGGAAAAACTTTGATGGCAAGGCAGATAGGGCAAATGCTGAATTCGAGGGAACCAAAAATCGTGAATGGGCCTCAGATTCTGGACAAATACGTTGGGGAGAGTGAAGCTAATATTCGGAGGCTCTTTGCGGAGGCAGAAGAAGAGGAAAAGAGAGTAAGCGTAAAATTTTATTATAGTTGAATTCCAGATGACATTTTTGGGAGAGGTTTTATGTTTACTGATTACTTTGTCTAGCTTGGTCCAAACAGTGGATTGCACATCATAATTTTCGATGAAATCGACGCAATTTGCAAAGCCAGAGGTAGCGTAGGAGGGAACACAGGAGTGCATGATACTGTGGTCAACCAACTTTTGGCCAAAATTGATGGCGTCGAACAACTGAATAATATTCTGGTCATTGGCATGACCAATAGGCGAGACATGATTGACGAAGCTTTGCTGCGACCAGGTCGATTAGAGGTAAGAAGAAATCAAGTTTGAATCTAAAATATGTATTTCTATCGACATTACATTTTCTATCTGGGAAAGGTTCCATGAACTGATGTCTTGACTGGTACAAGTTCTGAATCATTCAAGATCGTTGTCATGTTCAGGTACAAATGGAAATCAGCCTTCCAGATGAGAAAGGTCGACGGCAGATTTTGAATATCCACACTTCGCGAATGCGCGATTTCAAAAAAATCAGCACCGACGTTGATTTGAACGAACTCTCGGTACTTACGAAAAATTTTAGCGGAGCCGAGCTGGAAGGTCTCGTCAGGGCTGCGCAGAGCACAGCCATGAACAAATTGATCAAAGCTGCAAGCAAAGTTGAAGTCGATCCTGCGGCCATGGAAAAACTTTGCGTCGATCGACAAGACTTTTTGCACGCTTTGGAGAATGACGTCAAGCCGGTAAATGATTTGGCTGTCATAGATTAACGTACTAAAGTTAATGCTGCATGGTGGTATTAACTTTTATGTTGCCAGGCCTTCGGTACAAGTGCGGAAACTTTGGATCGCTTGTTGATGAGGGGAATCATTAACTGGGGTCAACCGGTTGGGAGTATCCTTGCTGACGGTAATTTGTACATTGAGCAAGCTCAGAAAACTGAAGGCTCTGGGCTCGTTTCTGTTCTACTGGAAGGCCCTCCCAACAGTGGGAAAACTTCGTTGGCAGCCCAGATTGCGAAAAACTCCGATTTTCCTTTCGTCAAAGTGTGCACGCCCGAAGATATGGTTGGGTTCACGGAGCAAGCGAAATGCCTCTCCATACGAAAGGTATTGGAAATCTGCGAATTCACAATTCGTCTACGAAAGCGATGTTGGAAATGTTTCTGGATCCTGTGATTGATGACGGAATTACAAGATAAATATATTTTGTCTAGTTCTTCGACGACGCATATCGATCGCAGCTCAGTTGCGTTTTGGTGGATAATATCGAACGTCTGCTGGATTATGGTCCGATCGGTCCAAGATATTCCAATTTGACCTTGCAAGCCTTGATGGTCCTGTTGACGAAGCAGCCTCCAAAAGGCCGAAAATTGTTGATACTTTGTACATCAAGCGAGAGGTATGCGGAACCTCTGGAGAAATCATTAACTTGTACTGAGTTTTGCGAGTTCTGAAAGTTGATTTTCGTGTTTCAGGCAACTTTTGGAGGAACTGAAATTGCTCTCGGCGTTTAGTACAACGCTACATGTTCCGAATCTTTCAACATCTGGACATTTAGTGGCTGTCCTTGATGAAATTGATATTTTCACGAAAGAGGAACTCTCATCTTTGTCTGGAAAATTGACAGGGAGAAGGTAAGTGTTGGAAATTTGTTGATTATGATAAAATTTATCGTAGGACGAAGTGGGTGTTAGCTATGATCTATATGTATCGATGTATCAAATATCGATATTTGTTTTCAATATATAGATATTTTTCGATCGATTTTCCTTCGAATCCATCAAAATCTGTGCGGTACATCAGCATATCGATATTTTTTCCGATAGATTAATATTCAATACATCATTTTTTTCATGTTTCAGAATATTCATTGGAATCAAAAAACTGCTGTGTTTGACCGACATGGCCCGGCAAGTGGAACCAAATTACCGGTTGTCGAAATTCCTCTTGAAAATGGAAGAAGAAGGCTGCCTGGAATAATTCCAATTACTTGAGTAGTCGCCATAAATATTTTATTTGTTAGCAAAAACCAATTCAAGTCAATAGCTGAGCTAGCTGAAAAACAATTTTCGAAACTTTCACAATCCAAATTTTACTTGACACGTTTTAAAAGTTTTCGTTAATCTTGGTAGGATTGCGATACGTACTATACCGTTTATGCAGTACAAATTTTCGCAACGTTCAAATTGTAGTTGCTTGGGAAATGAATGTACCGATTATTGAAGGTAGGAAATCATGGATTTAAAACAGAAAATTCATGTTTATAATCGGAACATTCATTTGACCTTTGTAAACATTCTTATCAGGTAGTAATTTTTTGAAAATAATGGCAATGAAATTGGCTAAAAGTATTACAGAATTCGGAATCATTTATGTGATTCGGTTCTCGAGTGAAGGGAAGTTTTGCTTCACGAAAAATGCCTTTTTAACACAGTATCTTAGTGTTGTTTTTGCACTTTAATGTGAAGTTCGAAAAAAGACGTGAAAAATTCTTTTCATGACAAGTTTCATTCCAAACAAATATTAATAGAAAATGAATTATGGAAGGTGAAAAGAGATAAAAAAAAAGTAAGGTGTTGAGAAGAATTTCAAGTTGCAGTTTTTAGAAGACTTCATGGAGAGTGAATAACAAAAATTTTGTTTTTGTTACGTTTAAGGTGTCTCGTGATATTCGTCTCGTGTATTTGCATTTACGAATTTAATATACACGAAAGTGCGTTAAAAAATTTAGCCAACATATCTTGTTTAATTTTTTCTTGTTGGGTAAATTTAATGCTGGTCATAAATTTTTATGATAATGCATTTAAGCTTGATTCAAGTTGATAATTACTTCTGTTGTTGCGTTTCTTACTCTACCTCAAAAGTACGTAGTAATTTAAAATAGTTTAGATATTTTACTTTTAACTATGAACTTTTTCTCAAAGAGTTACTTAATTTTTTAAATATATATTTATTTTTGTATTTCTTTAATTAAAACTTTTAGGCTACATGAAATTCATTTATTGTTAGGTGGAATTGCGTGCATTTGTATTTACGAATGAAATACGTACGAACATTCGCAGAAAAGTAGCCAAGTTACCTATATAGATTTTTTTTTAGTTCCAGTGAATTTCACTAATTTTTATGTAACGCGTATGGAATGGCTTTAAGCTGTTGATTTCTTCAAACTCATGCCATATTTTTGATTACAATAATTAAGGTGACGTTATTTTAAATCTTGCCAGAAACATTGCGAATATTATTGCTAATTTCTTTTATATTTTTCATTGAAAAATGTAGCAGAGATTTATTTTTTTAAACAACAATAGTGGATTCGATATCCAATGACAATGTTTAGCAATATATGAAAATTGAAGAATGCCTCGTGTATTGTCAATATTAAATTATTCATGAAAATATTCAAATGTAAGTTGCGTTGAAATCATAAACGCTAGGATGTTAAGTAGAAGAATTATTTATATAAAAAAAAAGGATGAATTATATTTTGTAGCATTGTTTTGGCTACGTTTATCTGGGAAAAATGCAGGTAGTTTCAGTGCAAAAGAAATACTGCGACATATTGAGAAATTGGCGGATTAATCATTTCAAGGGTTGTATCTGCAATAATAATAGCTATTTGTGAAATTTTTTCAGCGATGAAGCTTGTTTGAATGAAACGTATCAATCTAGGAGCATGAAATAGTTCATTGTTGACGAAAAAATTGCGGATATAGTGCCGCAATGTAAATGTTCGTGTATGTAATCTGTTGAATAAATAAAAATTATGTACATAAATACGCTGTTGACTCAATTTTTCCGGGGAAGGTAATCTAGAGGATGAGAATTTTTGATTTTATTTGTAAGTTTTTGTGTGTAGCTTATGGGAAATTTAAATATTAATTGAATGATGCATTTATTTCCAATTGCAAAATAAATCATTTATCCACAAAAACTTTCCAAGTTCAATAAGCAGAATTTGAATTGTTTAATGTATTTTTATGAATTTCAATTTTATAAATATATTGACAATTTTTGTTGAGTAAAATATCAAATTTCTTAAGTCTACAATTTTTTATGACTTTCATCAATCATACTGGGATAAACAGAGACTGAAATAGACACAATACGCAGTGAACCTGTGAGCTCGCAGTGTGCTCGCGGCGAGCGTGAAAATCAAACTTGCTGCGAGCTCGTAGCATTTTCATCATTTCCGCCTTTTTTCGTACACGCCGCGAGCTCGCAGACTACTCGCCACGAGCTCACAGAGTACTTCCCAGTCGTTGATAATTATTAATACATATTTCGGGAAAATGAAAAGATAATTCATTATTTACCGTCTAAAGTAGTCATAATGAAGCTGTAAAAACGATCAGAGAAGAAAAAAAAAAAAAATTTTCCGGGTGGGAATCGATCCTGTGTTCTGCGGAATTGATTAACAAAAAGTATCATATTAATTACTATGAGGCATGCACTTGATTTAACCACTCTACGCAAAACTTGAAACATGAGAAAAAAAACCAGCAGCCATCTGGTGAGCGCTTGGGGAAAGCGCGCGAATTTTCAAAACTCGAATATAAAGTAATTCAAATTTTGAACATTCGCGCGCTCTCTCCAAGCGCTCACCAGATGGCTGCTGGTTTTTTTCTCGTGTTTTAAGTTTTGTGTAGAATGATTAAATAAAGTGCATGCCTCATAGTAATTAATATGATACATTTTGTTAATCAACTCGTCAGAACACGAGGTCGATTCCCACCCGGAAAATTTTTTTTTTTATTAAATAATCGTTTCTACAGGTTTATTGTGATTACTTTTTACTGTAAATAATGAATTATCTTTTTATTTTCCTGAAATATATATTAATAATTATCAACGACTGGGAAGTACTCTGTGAGCTCGTGGCGAGTAGTCTGCGAGTTCGAAAAGGGGCGGAAATAATGAAAACGCTGCGAGCTCACAGGTTCACTGGGTATCTCCAAACACTTATTTCTGATCAAATACTAAATGCACTTTTGAAATATTTTGTATGAAAATACCATTAAATTGTCATATAACAATGTATAACGATAGTTAACATTGTTTTTCAATCCATTGTATGACTTCACAGAGTTTTAAAAATAATCCAGGATGTGCATTGGATACAGGTTTGGTCTGTTGGAAATGAAGGTCCTCGCTGTTCAGATGCTGCTCAGGTGCGACCTGCGACCTTGCTCCAAGACCAATGTCCCCATGAAGTTCTCCAATTCGAGTATTGTGCTGTATGCCAAGGGAGGCTTTTGGCTCAAGGTCCTGCCCAGGCAGAAAGCGGTTGTGCAGGATTGATTTCGGGAGTTTTTTGTAAGGTTATTTTGAATGTTCGTTCCAATAAGATAAAAGTGGAGAAAAATATGAGAGTTTTTATTCATTGCAGTTCTATTTCATTAACACCGAAGCAAATAGCAGACAAAAATGCACAGTAGGGATTGTCGAAATTCCATTTTATCCGTCTCTCAGAATAAAAAAAAGAATTCACACTTATTTTTTTTCCGTTACTCTAAAAAACGAATAAAATAGAATTTTTTAGTAAAGATGTCTATTATACTGATACGTAACAACAACAAAAAAAAACTACAATAGTTCTTTTCTTCAAGAGTAAATACATAGAATTTCACGTGTAAAAATGTATATAGAAAGTATAACAATAATTCGCATTACATTAATAAAGTGTTTTTCCATACCAACTTATTTCATGATTAAATATGGCAGTTCTCACGAACCATACATATAGCACTTCATTTCCAACGATCAAGATTGATTTCATCGTTTCGTTCACACCTTCGATAGGCGTTAAAAATATACATGATCTATAATTGTTCTAGATATATTTTGTAAGCATTCTCGATGACAACATTATTGTATAAAAAACGTTTGAACAAGAAAACTTGTAAAAATCTGCACAAAGGTCGATTTTTGTGGGATAAAAATCTTTGTTCAAACGTCGTTTACATTTTCGTAGAACGTATAATTCCTACTGTAATTATTTATCTATTCACAATACCGCGTGCGTTCGTGCATCGATCTAATCATCTCAAAAATCAATCACTTTGGATACAAATCAAACTTCATAAAAATACAAAGTCTTCGCGAATCCATGCACGTATAAAATTCGCAATATTCTCGACGTTACTTTTATTACAAAAATAATCAATTCATTGGCCAATAACACCTACTTAATCGTATTCTTTAATACTTTCTTAAAATACCTAAAATCACCATTACCTAATGACTGAAAGCTGATCCATCAGTTCTTCGTCGAATACTCGCTATCATACTGATTTTTAAAAATAGATATAAAATATATACTTCGATTTTTTTACTCTTTTTTGTAAATTTTAATTTAATAGGTTTTCAGGGTTAAATTTGATATACGGGAAGTATATAAATCATGATTTTGTTTGTGTGAATATAGAATACTGAGGTTTTGGAATGAGCGCGAAATCGAGGGAGGAATTACCGATTTAGTGGGGAGAGTTCGTGAGTTTGTTGACCATTGCTGCTCGAACTCATCCCTATTTGGGCCAAGGGAGATGTTTTCCATTTGCCATTCTCCACGTTCAGTGTTTTGTCCTCGCACACGCACAGGAACAACGTATCAATAACATTCTATAAACAAAAATGCCCAATAGTATATTGTACGACAAGTGGAGAAAACAGAGATTCATAGATCATAAAACTGCCTTTACTTTAAACTCTCTGAAAATCCAGGGATATTGAAATCCTATGCAAACATATTTTTCCCAAATATTTGTTAAAAAAAACTTGCCAATAATAAAAAAAAAAATTCAATAGACTTATTTAGTGATATTTTTATGTATAACTATATTTTTTTTATAGAATTCGATGCCTGAAGACTCAAAGATTGCAATTAATTTTATAGGTTTTTCATAAAATTATGTATCTACGTACATAGATCTACAGTATGTGTATTTTTTGTAATTTTAGTATTTATCAGATTCTGTAGGAATTTGCAGACTTTTTACAGATTTTTAATATTTTTATGATTACACTCGTTCCTGAATCGTACAAGTGCTTTCGTCTTTTTCCATTCTGATCTCATAGCATCAGAAAAAAATACAGATATATGCTTGTAGATATGGCTTGCACTATGCAGGGACGAGTGCATCAATATAGATTTTCAGGATTCGATGCTCTAGAATACCAAGTTTCATATATTTCAAGTTTTTTTAGACACCTGTACTGAATTTTAGAAATTATTCTCAGAGCTTAAAATATTTAAGATTCGAAGTATTTTTTTAGGTTTTTCAGGAAACGATGTCCTTATAGATTTACAATAGGTTTTCAGAGCTTTATATTTCTTTTAATATTTTTCGTGTCTTGTCAGTATTAATACGATTTTTATAGATTCAATTTTGAGAAAATTATATCTACGTACATAGATTTATAATACTCCATATATCTTGTATTTTTCAGTAATTATCGAACTTCAAAGATTTTCTGATATTTTATAGATTTATACATGAATTTTTAGAATTGAAGCTTCAGAATATGAGTTATTATAAATAATTAATATTATATGCAATTTTTTCATAAACAGTAGCTTTGGATTTCTCGAATTTTTTATATTTTTTCAGTGTTTGCCTACAGAGTTGTATGGACTTCGTGGTATTTTTGTGCATTACTATATTATTTTGAAGAATTCGATGCTTCAGGATGCAAAGATTATCAATTTTGTAGATTTTTGGTAAAATTATGTATGTGCTAAGATTTTCAGTATTTATAAATTTTCCGTGTTTTTAATATTATTTTAGTATTCATCAGATACTGTAGGAAGTTCTAGTGTTTTTGGAGTTTTCTAGAATTTCTATGTTTATCAATATAGATTTTCAGTACTTGATGTTCTGGAATACTAAGTTTGATTTTGAGTTTTTTTTCTTTTGATACCTATTCGGATTCGTAAGAACGATTCACTAGAATTTGAAGTATGTTATATGATAAGTATTTTTGTAAGTTTTTCAGAAAATGATATCCTCATATTTGCAGCGTTTCGGAGTTTTATAATAATTTTTTTAGTATTTTTCGTATTTTCCCAGTATTAATACAATATTCATATATTTAATTTTCAGTGAATTATACATACATAGATTTATAATATTTTATAAATTTTTCGTGTTTTTCATATTTTTTTGTGCTTATAAAATTTGAAGGATTTTCTGGGATTTTTCTATAGATTTATAGAACCAAAGCTTCAGAATATGAGGTCTAAAAAATTATTAATCATCTATGCGATTTTTCAATGAACAGTAGTTTTAGATTTCTCGTATTTTATAGTTTTTTTGGTATTTTTATGTAATAATATACTTTTCTTTAGAATTCGATGCATTACGGTCTTTGAAAATAGTTATAATTTTATAGATTTTTGATGAAATTATGTACTCACATAGATTTTGTAAGCATTTTCATTATTTTTATAAATTTCTAGAACTCTTATGTGTATTAATATTGACTTTCAGAATTCAATGCTCTAGAATACGAAGTTTTGCAGATTTTAAGTACTTTTCTATTATTTAAATTTCTAGCATTCCAAAAGCTTCTAGTACTGTTTGGATTTGACGTATTGTTCAGCATTCATACGATTGCAAGGATCTTTTAGTATTTTCATGGATATCAACAGATTTTACGAATTCGATTCTCCATCAAATTTAAAAGTGTTATAGATTTTTCGCGAATAAATGAATTTGATAGAAAATTATATCTACATGGTTTTTAAGTATAGATTCCTTTCAAGGTTTTTCTATATTTTTATGCACTTATGAAATTTTGTAGAATTTTCCCATATTTATTAAGGATTTATTTTTTCAATGATATCTATAAAAATTTCTAGAAATGATTCTTCAGAATCCGAGGTATGTATGCTAGATTTCAAGCATTTTTGTAAATTTTTAGAAAAAGATATTGTTTTATATTTCATAGCTTTCTATTTGTTCCATTTTTTAAAAATCCTTTCGGTGATTAATAAAGTTTAAAGATTTTCCCATGTATTACAATAGATTAACTGGATTATCGAGGATTAACAATTTTTTTATTTTTTTTATTTGTACAAATATGTAACAAAAATATATCTGCATAGGATTTCAGTATTTGATAGACTGCTAGTATTTTTGAAGATTTATATCATTTTATTCAATTGTTTTCTTGGCTCCTACGCGTTTGAAAATTTTTCGTGAGTAATGCACTAACAACTAAAAATTTAAAACACAGTTATGTGTCCTACTTGTTCGTCTAAATATTCATGCATTATTTAAACAAAATAAAGCGTTTCGGACTGTTATCAAAAAAACTATCTATACCATATGTTTCAACTCACCTCGTACAGCGAAATGACACAGTGAGCGATGAAAAAAGCAAATATGCAAGTGATTAGAATAGGGATTGCAAAAAAGTGCAGCCTCGGGTCTTGCCTCATGAAGAGCAGCCCGACACTGCCTGTTGTGGCGGTCACGAAACATTTTCCTAGGAACAAAATAAAGTCTCCAATGCCGTTTATCACAGCTATTTGCACAGCATTGCTCACAATCGTCGAAAATGCCTGAAAAACATATTTTATACCTGAAATATCTACTCTTTCTCTAATTCCTTTAATCCATTTAACCATTCCAGAACTCACAATTTTAGCACCATCGCAAAAGTTTGTTCCCTCAATCGCCACGACAGTGTAAGCATTGTGATTCATGTATCGAATAAATTTTTCGAGACAGTAAAAACAACAAATACAACTTTTCAAACCACATTGTGCACAGGGTGAAGTTTCCTTGGTTCTTTCGAATCTAAAAAACAATGTTGGTCGTCAAGTGCTGCAAAGCTTAATGAATAAAGCTCTTCCACAAGCAAAAAGCTCACTTTGCGTGAAGGTAGGACAAAATCAATCGAGGTAATTTGAAGATCGTAATGAGCAGCGATCCGCAAGCGACAGAACCCAAATGATAAACTATTAATTTTCCAAAAGATGAGCACACTGGCGATATGCTGGCATTTTTTCCTCTGTTGAAAAAAACCTTGCTTTAGTTAAGGCGATTAGCTCAAAATATTGAACATTGAATTTTTTTACAGCGAACACAGGGAGGGCTTTGGGGATTAAAACACCTTTAGAAATTCGAAAACTTGACATCCAAATCAGAACGTTTTATTTTACAATCCAAAAATTTTGTCTTTTCAGACAAATTGGAATAAATCTATAAATAATCCATAAATAATATTAATAATAAATAATAACTGCGAAATCAGAAAGATTCAACAGCTTCAACTTCTGAATTGTAACAGCTGGGTAAAAAATGTTGAAAAGTGCAATTAAACTTTGAAATTATTATTTTAAAAAATAAAATTTTGAGTACAAAAGTATATATTGTAATAGAATATTTATTTATAATCAAGAAAAAAAAAGTAGTACGTCAACATAAAAAATACTAAATTTTTCCATACTCTTACATTATACCTTCAATTCAATTACACATTAAACTAACGCTTTTTAATGTTTACTTGTATTATATACCTTTTCTTCAATTATAATATTTTGCATACGTTATCAATTTCAAGTATGAAATTATAATTATAAGCATCAAATTATATCAAAATAAATAATATAATATTTCAATATTGTAAATATATAGTGATATGGTATTGTAAATTTTGAAGAGTTAATTTTTTACTATTTTATTCTAATTAGAAACATAGAATTGTTTTTGAACAGAAAGACAATAAAAATATATTTTTAACTTCGGAGAATCCTTTGTTTTTGACTTGAAAATTTCAAGTGTTAAAGATGAGTTCTGAGAATAAGGAATATTTATATTTTTATAGTGACTATTATTATGTTCTTATACTTTTTTAAGTAAACATTAAAAAATAACCGAGGCACAAAAAAACCTAAAACTACTGAAAGTTTCAATATTTTATACTTCAAAAATTGTTCAGTATGTTGACGTGAAATTTTTGAAGTAAAAAAATCGCAAAAAAAACTTTTTGTTGGATGAACATTCAGATTAAAACAGTAAAAATCAAACCACAAACAAAATTGTAGCATTATTCCTAGAAATCTCCCTAGTAATTTTGATCCTTATAAAAGCCTTGTAAGAAACTGAAACTTATCACCTGAAATTGGTCGAAAAAAATTTAGAAGGTTTTTTTCTTACAAGATTTTATTGAATACATTCTTATAAGAAATCTCAGTTTCTTACAAGGTTCTTATAAGGATCAAAATTACTAGGGCTGGAAAACAGATATTTCCAACTTTTCAATTTTAATGAACACTTATAAATTTTCAAAATTTTAGTTACTACAGTACATAAAACATGCATGAAATCGATGTTTTAAAAAAAATGATGGCTGGAAAAAAATACTTCTTGAAGTTTAAAATCCAAAGAATCAAATACATCGAACTTTAAAATTCTAGTGATTCGATGTAGATTCTAGTACTAAAAAAAATTGATAATTTTTCATTTGAGCGTATAAAAAACTAAAGAATTCTATATAAACAAATACTAAAGTCAACACGTGAAACCTTCAAATTTTAAATTCGTAGGAATTAAGCAAAGAATGAAGAATTTGTAGACAAAAATTAAACTCTTAGAATATTTACAACATTCTAAAACGCAAAATATGTTTTTAAAAATTTGTGTGTGTGTGCTTTTGGATTTAGTTTTCTTGATTGAGTTTTAAATCGAGATAGGGCAAAATCTATATCTCACTCTATCTTAAGTGCAACATCACGTTTCAAACTTTTTTATAGTAATCATTTCACTAACAAAACAATTATTATCCACACAACTGCATATGACCAAATTTTAAAATGTTTTTGAGGAAATATTATGCTTCTTTTCTCGGTCTTTTTTGCGCAGAAAGGACGTAAAAGGCAAGTCTCAGAAGAAATGACTAATTCAAAATAAATTCTCATAAACCCATTGAGAAAATATCAATCAAAAAATTTCCAATTTACCTAAAATACCAGTGCGCAACAGCACCTGCAATCACCATGGTTTGGCATGCTGCGATAAATTCTGATATCCAAATCAAACCAAAAATGTACACCCACCACATGTACTTGACCCAACTTGGGTCAACATACTCAACAAGGGTAAAACCTGAAAATTATAAAAAAATATTCATGTATTTCAGAAATTAAAACATTCAGTACAAATTTCAAACCTTACTCACTTTTGAAATCATCAAAGGAAATGTTCAGTTTCCTGCTTTGAGGGTCAGTTTCATTTTCCAAAAAAATCTTTGTCGCTGTTTTCATTGCTTCGATTGCTTCTGGCGTAAGATTCCTAGGATAGTACAAACCGGTTCCATATAGCTGAATGGATTTTGTATCAGCATAATCTGCTTCAGCAGAAAAACCCTTATTTATAATTATCATGCTCAACACAATACAAGCTGTAATAAATCGTTATACTCACTTGCAGTAGCGAGAGACAAAATTACTGTTACCCAAAATGCATAAAAGACAAGTAGAGCTGTAAATGTCACCAAAGGAGTAAAAAATAATCCTGGTAATTGTGCTAGGCACTTTGCACTTTCTTTGAACAAAGCCGTCATAAAGCTGATTTTGCTTCTCAAAAAACACATTAACAGAAGCAAAACAATCTGTTGAATGAACAATTCATGATGACATCTACTGGGGAAATTTTTAAATCATATGACTAGCTGTTAGAAAATGGAGAATAAGGCACTGAATTGTGTTTTAATAATAAGACAAGGTTAAGAAAATTTTGTGCACGTCTCATCCATCTCTCATTTTCAAATGGCTAGAAGAAGATGCAATTTCAAGAATATTGATACTTGCAGTAATGATGGTAGCAACGATGGCGAGAATGCGAAAAGCTTCTTCGTTTCGAGCTGATTCTTCCAAAAGTTCATTTGGATTTGTGGAATCTAAAGCTTTTTTTATCCCCAAGTAAGTCCACCATAATAACGCGGTTCCAACTTAAGTTGAAAGTTTAAATTAATTGAGAGTCGTCAATGTGATAGGCAAAATTCATTATTTTTGGAATCCATTTTACTTCGGTTCGTTTCTGGTGTTAAAAATTATGCGAGCTTGAAATATAATACTAATTTTCAATGACTATATTTTTTATTTTAGTTATTTTTAAAATCTTAAAAATCTTATCATTTGAATATTTTTGGTCTAATGCAATTAAATTCACAGATTCAAAATTCGATAGTTATTAGATTCGTCATATGTCACATAGATAATTTAAGGGCTGGAACTAGAGTTTAAAGGGCCTCGGTGGAAGACGAAATTCGGTTCCTTATTTTTTCTTAATTAAACTCATCAGCAGAATTTCTTTTATTTTTGAAAGAAAATCAAGCAAATATTATAATATTAACAATTCGTGTTACTTGTATCACACATTTATCGTATTGTATTACATATTCATTCGTAAGTTAAAACATTAGACATTAGAACATTTTATTAATCATACGAAGTAGTAATATTTTCTGAACTGAGATAGTAAACATCACTTTTATCCCTTACATTAAAAATGTATTATCAGTAGAATAATTAAAATAGTCTGAATTTGTCTACTTAATAACGTTATGGGCATTTAAAAAAAAAGTTTTCACAACCCTCTAAGCTTTAAAAAAGTGAAAAATCTTCCACTGCTTAAAAAAGTGAATATGCCCTGCGAAACAGGAAAGTTTCACTTTTTTAGATTTAAAGAGAGTAGACAGAGAATATAAATTTTTACCATTAAAACGATAAATTCTTCAAATCAGAAGATATATTTTATTCAACTAAAAGAAAAAATACTTGTCTCATAAAATAACATATTTAAGACCCGTTGAAAGATAAAATTATGTCTTGAATCAGGAGCAATTATTATATGTATATTTTAATAACTTACTAATACATGCACAGCTGACAAGAACCATAACGAGCCAGGTAACGATAGCAGCCATCAAGTGGAAAAGAGCAATCATACACAATGATAAAACTGAAAGCCAAATAAATTTTTTTTCTTTGCAAGTTCATCTTTCCAAATTTGTAAAAAAATATACAAGCCGCATTTATGAATTCTGATTACGTAAAAACTTTTTTCCACGTAAAGAACAGTATTATATATAATTTCCTATGGAAAATCTTGTAATTCATGAATTACAGACTATTACAACCGGCAGGGTGGATTCCGATTGTACCAGCTGATCATCCAGATCATTTCATATGAATAATTACCAAAATCACAGAGTTAGAGTTGAAGTTTTCTATGGATCTTTTATAATTGTAATCACTGAAAGTGCATTTAATAAGTTAGATGCCAGAAAAATATGAATTATATATTTGGCGCCAAGAAATGATCAGGTTGATCAGCTGGTAGAATAGGAATCTACCCTGCCGGTTGTAATAGTTTTGTAATTCATGAATTACAGACTATTACAAGATTTCCCATAGTGTTCTCAAAATTCTTTTGATATTTGTCTCTATGCAAAAAAATGTTCATAATCCCAAAAAAAACTTATTTTTTTGAGCAACCAAGTTGTCTCTTACCAAAAGCAAGGAAAGAAAGAGCCAAAATTTCCCTCCAAGTTTTGTAGAGATCTCCCAAAATTTGCTCTATCAATTCCCAGGAATTGATGATCCCGTACAGATTAGAAACTATCGTTTCGCCGGCATCTTTGAGCGATTGCGGAATGCAGCGATTCAACATCGGAATACTTTTGTTTACTGGAAGCTCGGGGCAATATTTTGACTTTGCCATAAACTCTCGATCCAAGTAACACGATGAAAAATTACTGTTCGGTTTATCATGGCACAATTGCGAGCCAGTGTCTTTATAAAATTCGCAAATGTCGGCCACAGACGCTAATTTTCGGTCAGGACACTTTTTCACGCAAATTTTCAGCGAATTTTTTATGTCCATTACGTCCATGTAGAATAAAAAACTGCAAGGAAAACAGCAGAGCTTTAGAATAAAGATAGAAATATTGTTATGCGTACAAAAATTCGGATCTTGATTTAAAAAAATTATTTTTAGACTTAATTACATCACTCATTACTTGTAACAAATTTTTAATAATTTTATACGTCAGAACACTGCTTCACAAGAATTTGCAGTTTTGATGTCAATTTTGTTACAATTTACATTCTTTTTTAATTGTTCAAACTAGCTAAAATTATGTAATTGGAGCCATAAAGCCTACGTTAAATAGATAAAAATCAATAAATTTAAACTCGCACAGTCAGAGCAAATCAAAAACTGAATTTCATTATCTCTCATAAATTTTTAATGCTAAAGCTCAATACGAAAAAAATTGATAAAAATAAAAACACGATTGGTGTTTTTCATAATAACAGAACTTTCTTATGAATGGGAATATTTTTGCCAAACATATTATTACGGTTTATCGCTGGTGTCCAAACCAGATAATTCCATATTGCCAAATTTCTGGTTATGTTTGGAACCGCAAACATTCCCAAAACTATCGTACCCATTTACAAGTCTTCTTGGATTTCCATAAACCAGGGCAAAAGCAGCTATCAAAATCTGCAAAGACCGGAAAGATGATATTCTGGTTCTCTTTCAAATGTAGCGATTTTTCCTAATCCCAAAAATCGCGAATTCCATATTGAATTATAACAAATTTTTTCTCTAGACATTAGACATTTATCTTCACAAAATAAACACATATCATAATACTAAAAGTTTCGTTGTTTAAACATCCAGAAATGGGCTATACACAAATTCTGTAGCTTTCCGCTATAACAGAGAAAGTCACACATGCCATAACGTTCAAAATTTCATCATAATATCATGTAACATAAGCCTTATGGCATAAGTGACTTTCTCTGTTATGGCGGGAAGCCACAGAATTATATAAAACATTTTTCGCCAATTTTTGACTAAAATTATCTAAGATTTTTTAAACTCCGTTTATCCATTTTTTTTCATGCCCTAAAATGGTGCGGAAAATCAAAAATTTTGTAAGTTACTGTGTATATTATAAAAAAGTATAATAACATTGATACCACTAGTTTACAAATTTTGAAAAATTTTTGTATCCTCTACATGTTTCAATGGTTTCCGTAGTAAAATGACTCGCTGAATTCGAAAACGCAGTCCAAAAAATTCCCCGTAGGACGGATTTCGCGGTATTGCGAAAAAACTGTTTTTCGCATATAGAGAAAAAGTGTCTTCAGTCAATCGCAAATATCTCCGGTTCTACTTGAACGATTTTGATAATTTTTATATCAAAATGTAGGTAATTTAATAACCTATAAATTATTTTCCTGAAGTTTTACTGTCACATTCACGGTTTGGTTGCTATTCCGACATTTGTATATAATTTTTTGTCATTTTTGTTAATTTTTTGAAAAAAAATCAACTTTGAGCGAAAATTAAGCCGAAAAAAAAATTTTTTTTATCACTTCAATGAATGGATGTTGAAGCTCAATCGATGACAAAAAAAAAGAGTGGTCAGTTATCAAAATCAATGGGAAAATATAGAAGTTATAGGTGTTTTTCTGAAAAAAGGTAAAAAGTCCATTTTCCTTAGATTCGTAATTTACTGTTCCTGGTTTCCTATAAAATTTTATGAGAAAGTAATTCATATAATATAGTTTAAAATTGTATTAGTAAGAGACTATTTCTGGGGATCTACTCGTTCAAAACGATGAAAATACCTTGATAGTACATATGAATTTTTAATTACATTTACGTATTTATTATTTATCAAATAAAATATCATTTTAAAAATGGCTGCGTATCAAAAGCGCATAATAATCGAAAGGACACTTTAAAATTGATCAAAAGTGCACTTTTGAAAATATTATCAAAAGTGCACAATGGTTATCATCATAAGCGTGTTACACGTAGGTCAAGTAGACCCACGGTGCAGCCTGATTGGTGCGCTGGCTCGCTCCGTGGCGGAGCCCGCGGTGCACTATGATTTGTGCGCTTGGTTGATCCGGGGAAAACCCGCGGGAAAACCTACTGCGCTCTGATTGGTGCGCTGGCTTGACCCAGAAAGGTACCTTAGGCACGGAAAATTAAATCGAAATTTGAAGGATGAGTGTCCAGAAACGTAGATTCAAGTGCAAAAATGATCCGAATAAGTTCTGCTATGCTTGTGCAGAATATATTTTCGCGAAACCACGGAATTTCACGTATGCATTACAAAAAGCGTACAGTTTGTATTTCAAAGTTTCACCTGAAAATATTGATAAAGCATGGACACCGAGTTCTATGTGCAACACATGCAGAACAAATTTGGTTTTGTGGATGGCAGGTGACAAGTACGTATAAATATATATTCATCTATTCTGTTTCTGATTTTAACCCTTTAATATACTACCACGTTCATATGATTTCTTTTTCGTAGTCGCTACTTGTCATTCGATGTGCCTGCAATTTGGCGACAGCCAACGAATCACGAGGTTGACTGTTACTTCTGCTTATGTAACATAAAACAACACGGACGTCATCGCAAAATTGTATATCCGCATGTACCATCGTTAACAAAACCAGTTCCGCATTCCACTGACGTTCCGTATCCAGTAAGCCCTAAGAAGAGAAGAAAAATCGACACACCATCATCAGAATAAAGTGAATCCAATTCGACTGACACAGAGCCTATGAAAGTTTCAAAGCCTTTTACACAATTCGCTCTTAATGATTTGATAAGAGACTTAGATCTGACGAAATATCATTCGGAGATTTTGGCATCACGTTTGCAAGAACGGAACTTACTGGATTCGGGCGTGAAGGTGACGTACTATAGAGATCGGCATATACGATTTGCCCAATACTATTCGAGGGAAAAGAATGTTTGTTATTGTCATGATATCACTGGTTTGTTTGTTGAATTTGGTGTAAATTACGATCCAATCGAATGGCGTTTGTTCATTGACAGCAGCAAATTAAGCTTAAAAGCAGTTTTGATTCATCAAGGAAACATGAAGCCTTCACTTCCTGTAGCCCATGCTGTCAACATGAAAGAATCATATCAATCTATGGCAATGTTACTGGACTTGATTAAGTACAAAGATCACGAGTGGAAAATTTGTGCTGACCTCAAAGTTGTTGCCATGGTAACTGGTTTGCAGCAAGGCTACACAAAATACTGCTGTTTTTTGTGTAAGTGGGACAGCAGAGCGAGAGATGAACACTATGTGAAAAAAGACTGGCCGAATCGAATCAATTACACCATAGGTCAGGAAAATGTGAAATTCGATCCTCTAGTGAAGAAAGACAAGATTCTACTTCCACCATTACATATTAAACTTGGACTCTTCAAGAATTTCGTCAAAGCTTTGCGAAAAGACGGTCATTCTTTTCATTATTTGAAATCCGTGTTCCCGAATTTATCTGATGCTAAGATAAAAGAAGGCGTATTCGTGGGACCTCAGATAAAAAAAATTCTCAGCGATTCCAATTTTGTTTTAACATTGACAGGAGACGAGGCGAAAGCATGGAATTCGTTTCGTTCTGTCGTCGATGGCTTTTTGGGTAACTCAAGAAGTCGAAACTACAAGAAAATCATCCAAGATTTGCTAGTGAGTTATAAGAAAATAGGTATGTTTTTAATATAAATTTACATTTCTATACTATTAAATTATGCTAATTATTTCTCACTTTTTTTCGGTGACAGGTGTGAATATGTCTCTCAAAATTCATTTTTTACATTCGCATTTGGATTTTTTCCCGAAAAATCTTGGCGACGAAAGCGATGAACATGGCGAACGCTTCCATCAGCAAATGAAAAACATGGAAAGACGATACCAAGGATTTTGGGATGAAACAATGATGGGCGATTATTGCTGGTTTTTGATTCGAGAAAGCGAAGACATGCACAAGCGACGAAGACGATCGGACTTGACTCATTTTTAAATTTTCATTTTTTGTGACTTAATATCAATAAAAATTGACAATGCTATTAAGTTGAGAAAAATGGACTTTTTGCCTTTTTTCAGAAAAACACCTATAACTTCTATATTTTCCCATTGATTTTGATAACTGACCACTCTTTTTTTTTGTCATCGATTGAGCTTCAACATCCATTCATTGAAGTGATAAAAAAAATTTTTTTTTCGGCTTAATTTTCGCTCAAAGTTGATTTTTTTTCAAAAAATTAACTAAAATGACAAAAAATTATATACAAATGTCGGAATAGCAACCAAACCGTGAATGTGACGGTAAAACTTCAGGAAAATAATTTATAGGTTATTAAATTACCTACATTTTGATATAAAAATTATCAAAAACGTTCGAGTAGAACCGGAGATATTTGCGATTGACTGAAGACACTTTTTCTCTATATGCGAAAAACAGTTTTTTCGCAATACCGCGAAATCCGTCCTACGGGGAATTTTTTGGACTGCGTTTTCGGATTCAGCGAGTCATTTTACTAAGGAAACCATTGAAATTTGATGTGGCTACATTTCGCTGTAAACTAGTGTAATAATTATAGTACGAATAACATTATAAAATATAATAAGGGAAACATACTGATACAGATAATTTAATAACAATACATAAATATATATTTATTAAATAAGAATATACCCCTACACCCCTGCTGCGTTGTTGAAACATCATACACACACAGGGATGTGAGGCGGTAAATTTACTGGTAAAATACTGGTCAACACTGTCATTCACGACAAGAAAGTTTTGGTCAATTTTGACCGTCAGTTTACCTTACCGGTCAGAATTATTATGATGGTCACAATTATTACACACTCAAAGATGACTTGAAAAAATGTTCAACCTGTTTGTGATTGCAGCTTTCTTTTTTTCAATTTTGTAAAAAAATGAAAAAAAAAAATTTGGTTTCTTAAATAATACATAATTGCACAGAACCTTTCTATTTTGAAAGAGTCATTTATAAAGAAATAAACAAATTTCTTCATAAAAGTGAGTTGTTGATTAGGTATTTTCTTTCAGTATCTTTATTTTCGGAAAAATTTCTATTTTATGTATTTCACGTCAGTTTTCTACACTAGTTTTAAAACATGAGTATTGTATTTTTCACTGTCAGGCATTGTAATTGTGAATCAGTTTCGTTTATTGTACTTTTTTGATCTCTGATCTCATCTATTTAAACAAAATTAGAAAATACTGTATTGTAAATGTGACAGACAGTTAGACAGGCCATTATCAGAGTAAAAACTGTCTTTCAAGATAAGAGACATCATTAATCTACATTCCATCACACATTTCAATTACCCCCCTATTTTCTATTAGAGTAAGCTTAGAAAGAGAAGGGACTTCAATCAAAAGCTATGCCTTGCTGAATAGTGATTGGACGAAACTAAATTACTAATATCTCTTTAAATTTTCCAAATTTCAAAAAATGGCAAAGGAAAAAGTGTCTTGAAATTTCATTAGGCATCGATGGTTTTCTGATGATCCGCCGACTTTGGGATTATATTGTCTAGCAAACGCAGTAGTACAGTGATACTCATGAGTTTTTTCTAGAAAAATGGAAAAGCTATTTATGAAATGTGAAATAACAAGATTGGTGATTTTCACCTGGAATTGCTGGAAATCGTTTGGTCAGTTATGTTAACTAACATATTTCATCAAATTTCGGGTCATGACCAGTAATTACTGACCAGAAACGAGCTCTGATGATAAATTATAATTAAAGATCAAATTTGACCGTAAATGACAATAAATGAACGTCAGAAATTACCATGACCTGACCAGTTTTTTCTCTGACGGGTATATAAATTCACATCCCTGCACACACACACACAAATCACAACAAGACAAAAAATTATAAAATTTTGTAAAAGTCCTAAATAGTTACAAAAATAAAAATCAGAAAGTCAGAGAATTTTGAGGGCTTTCATCATTTTTAATAAACAAAAATTGTTGAATAACCAATGTTTATATACATACACAGATTTTTTCATGAAATAACAATACACTTTAAAAAGTTATCTTTACAAATCTGTGGCTTCCGGGAATAACAGACAAAGTCACTTCTACCATAAGGCTTACGTAATATTATATATTATAATATGCTTCATAATATTGCGATAAAAATTTTAATGTTATAGCATGTGTGACTTTGTCTGTTATGCTGGGAAGCCACAGAAATACTATGGAAAATTTGGTATAGTATATGTATATAGAACAGTTAAAATAATGCGTTAGTTATTTTATTGGGTGAAGATAAATAATGATTTCATAAAAGGTAATATAAATAATAATGTAATTAAGTCATACAAACAGTATAATTCTATGTGATTTAAATAATATTATAATTATAATTTTTAATAAAAATAACTACTGAATGATATGATACAACAAAATGATATAATGTTGGGTTAATTTTGATAAAGTGTAATTTTAATATCAAAATGTCTTATTTTATAATATCGTCAAGGAACTTTCATCTCATAGAATCTTGAAAATGGAATTCGAAAGTAAAAAAATTTTCCACTTTACAAAGAATTGAAACTTTTGAGTTCACGAAAAATTATACAATGAATTCTTATTAATAGAATTGAATTAATTGACAGGATTTTGAGGGCTCCAATTATTTTAATTAAATAAAAACTGTTGAGTAATCAATATATTTATGTACATACACTGATTTTTTCATTAAATAACAACACACTTCGAAAAGTTATCTTCACAAACATTATGGTAAAAATTGGCATATATAAGAGGGTTTTAATCATGTGACAGTTATTTTATTGGGTAAATTTTTCGCAACTCACCATTAAAAACCAAAATAAGATGAAAATACATAACCAAAAAACGTCGGTACAGCCCCGAATTCGAATTGGAGCCGGGAGTTGTTCTTCCTCTTCTTTTCCACCACAACAACTCATTTTTAACGTAGGATAAATTTCAGGTATCGCACGCCGTGAATATTTGTCCGAACATTGGTGCTTTGATAAAAAAAAACTTTGTTTACAATTGTTTGTTGACGTTTTGTATGTCCCTAACCACGGGCCGCCATTTTCATCAATTAAGGGGCGTTTGCATTTTGGACGCTCCAGTACCAAGCTACATTTTCATGTGACAAATTTTTCAAAATTTAATTTATTTTCATTTCGATTTCAAAGCATACTCCTGCATGTAATGTATATAAATATAAACAAATCAATGAGTATAAATAATTCTTCCAAATACACAATTGATACATTTTGTAAAGCCTGGCAAAGGCCCGGCGACGGAGTTCCGTGCTTTTTGCGTCTTTTTTCCGTTCCATGCAGTTTTCTCAGCAATTATTATGAAAATCCCATACATTTTTTTCGGACATTTCTTTGGAGTGTTATGTTCTTAAAAAATTAATTTCGACTTAACAATTTATAAATAATTTAATTTTTTATGCCAAAATGACTTTACACAAATTCATCCGGAATCTTCCTTACCGACTTTTTTGCTTGACAGTGATCATGCGATCACGGATTTAATTTTTCGATTTTTTTAATTAATACATCAGTGTACCCGCACTTCGGCTGATTTTGTTCACCAACTTTGTCCCATCGTCCCATCATGAAGTGAGCAGCAGATAATGTAAAAGTATATCTATATATATTATACAAGTATATCTATATATATCAAAAAAGCTTCCTTCTGCTAACTTCACTCCTCAAAAATCCGGTGGACATTGGGCTTATGGAAGTTCGGGTACACTGTTAATATATGTAAAAATACAATTATCAACTATATAATAACAGAGAAATTAACTTTATTTATTACATGTAATCAAAAAAAGACATTTCAGCTTGAAACACAGCTAACGAGAAAATATTGGATGATCAAATCCTCAATTCAAACTCGATGACTTTGAATACTTTCCATAAAAGATCAAAGTGCCGACATGAAAAGTATTCAAAGTTATCGAGTTTGAATTGAGGACTTGATCATCCAATATTTTCTCGCTTGCTGTGAATTTAGGAGAATTTATCAAAGGACGGAAAAGGCACGGAGTTGTAACGCAATGAGCACGGAGATCCGTGCTTTTTGCGTCCCCGAGCCATTGCTAGAGTAATTACAAGTCTTCAAATATATTTTGACTCTAAAAAAGAGGACATATCTTTTTGATACAATTTTTTGAAATTTCATCCATTTCATCTCTTCAAGCTATATTCTAATTAAAAAATTAAAGTTTTTTGTTAGAGTTATAGAAAATGATTTGACCAGTTTTTGGGTATGATAAGTATCGCAATTTTTTTTTCACATTCTGTTATCAAACAAAATAAATTAAACTTCCAATTTATGAATATCTTGGTTTTGCATTTTTTCTTCTATTTTCAATTTAAGAAGAATTTTTCGCATCGATTAAATTTAGAGTTCATGAGAATATGTAAAAGGAAAAATGCAAATAGTATCACAATTTCAATTTTAATCTACATAGTATTATCCGAGAAAATTTTTAATGCATAGGATGGTCCTCAATAACAACGACTGTCATTTCTGTACAAAATCTTAATTTAATAATAACTCCTACGGTTCCGTTTCAGTTCCGTTTAGAAACTCGTACATTCTATTATTATTTCTATAATTTTTCAGAAATTAACATCATATTTATTTTTTTTAGACGTGTTTCTCCAATTTTTCGATACTCCCATAAGTATTACAAAGCCTGAAACAAATTCAGAAATTACTATCGTATAACTTGATTTTCCAGTTTTTTACTTGAGCAACGATGTAAACATAATCTTGATATTATTCTAAAAAATTTTTGTTTGTCTGAAACCTTTATTTCTTTTTTTCAATTTGTATTATCTTCAAACTGTTTTATTTACATTTGTGTTTTCAGAGTTTTGCTTTGAAGTAAAACTCTTTTGCTTCATACTGTTGCTTTTGCTTCAAACAAAATCAAAAATGTTTTGCTACAAAGTTTTGCTTCAAAGTATTGTTCGAAAAAGCGGTCGTAGGGTTTCTACACATAAACACGAAAACGCGCGTTTTAATGTTCATTATAAAGGCAAAAAAAAGGTCAGAATTGACAAGGATTAAACTTTTTCAATTTACTAAAATTTTTTGAATTGAAGTAGGTTCGCTTTAATCTTTCATTAGTCATTTTCGATTCAATGGTGAAATCTTTTTTGCCAAATAAGTATTACGTAATAACTGACATTTAATAATATAACAAGAAAAAAATTAAATTAAGAATTATTTTTCATTTTTGGTGTTCAAAATGTATAAAAACTTGTTACAATGAAATAAAAATTATTCAATAAAACAATTATTAGTTCTTTGATGCTTTATCTTATATTCTACATGAAATTTTCGATAGATTTTAATTTTCACAGTAGTTTGTAGGATTTCATCACCCAGTAAGTCAAGCGTGCACATATCCAAATCAACACAATGTCATGGCGTCAATATCATGCAGCTAGTTTGCCCCTATTATGCAGCTAAGAATATTCATATCCATTTTCATTTCTGATAAGGAAAACAGGAAAAATTACTTGTAGAGTTTGTCTGGGAGATTTCGAAGCGAGTATCAACTCACTTTCTGAACCCTTGGACGTTTACAATGATTGGATTGCAATCATGATGCATGTGAAAATGCAAGCTGAAAAAATTATGTAAGTTTATTTGTAAATATAATTTTTATAGGTATATACCATTTTCGCTGGGGCAGCATTTAATAAATTATGTCAATTCACTTCGATTTCAGCACATTTACAATTTTCTGTATCATTAAAATTAAACCTTCCCAGAAAGCCAAACGCAGTCAATTTTTAGGTCATATTTGCTGCATGCTCTTTGACATGCATGGCGCAAAGTTGGTAGCAGTTGCAGATGCAATAGGTCGGCAGTTTGTCGACAAGCGTGTGTCACAACGAAACAGCTACAAATATGATGCAAGCTACCTCAATGTCATGCCTTTACTGCCCATGGGCAAAATATTAATTTTAACGCCATATTGTCCCAATTATATGCTCCTGAAGTAAATATAATAATATAATGTATAATAATAATAATAATAATAATAATAATAATAATAATTTAATATATAATATAATGAACTTAAGAAATTGAATGGCGCAAATTTGTACTCAAGTTGTGTCTAACATAACGTAGAAGATTAACAATAGGCCCCACAAACAATCATTCCATATTGCGTCAGACAAAAACACGAAGACGGAAATCTAACCTACCACAACGTGGCCAGGTCCTAATATTTGCACCTTGCACTCAAATCAACGTGTCATACTTATAAACAATGACAAAAATTTAAAAAAATGTATAAATGCAACGACCACAAAAAATATATGCATATTATTAGTAATTTTTACGTGTTCCGAAAAGCGTTGCCGTGCAGTCAACGCACAAAAATCACAGCTGACTGCGGCTGACTGTAGTTATTGCGTAAGGAGGGGATATCCCCCCCCCCACATCTTTCTAGAAAATTGTTTAAACAATCGTTTGTAAGCAATTATCATGAACCAATCCTTCAATTTTTAATTAATTCATTGTTTGTAATTTGTTATAAATAATTCGTTACAGATACATAATAATTTGACTAAATTATTTAACACATTTTGCAAAACGATCACAATTATGTATCCATATAAACACAATTAATAATTTTTCTATTGTAAAAAATTTATGATTGAAGAAAATTTTTGTCGAAAAATTTCAGTTAGTTTATCAGTTAGTTTATGACCAAATGTTTATCACTAAAAGTTGGCCTTCAAATTGACAGCAGATAAACAAAAATATTAATACGAAAAACATTTCCGATAAACTTGATTCATTTTGAAGTTACGCATTTGCTATAACAGTTTGTACCCAAATTTGCAGCAGTTGCATTACAATTATTGCTCGTTAATAACGGCAAGACACATCGCGCTGTGCGTTGTGTTCAACCTGCTAGCTTTTCTACAAATAATAGTTTTAGAGAGCTCAAACTTTCCAAAAAGTTCGACAGTACACTTAAAATTATGACAAGCATAAAAACCCCGTTAAAAACGAAAATTCCCTCGATACATTTTTAACGCGAACGTCAAAAAACATGGTATTTCAGTCGGATTAAAATAAAGGCAGTTGTTAATAACTTTTTATAAATATTTTGATACTGTGATCATCGCTAGATCTTCCCGAACAAAAGTATATAAAGGTTATGTAAATACCTTGAAAAATGAATGCTCAGCGGCGATGTAAATTTTAAAAACCATTGAGTTTTCGATTCAAAAATAGCCGTTTTTTATTATTTTCAACTAAGACCATGACGTTTACAAAAAAAGTTTAAACGTAGACTAACATTCATTTTTCAAAAGCTATCGAGTAGTATTTTTCATTTTTATAAATTCGGATTTTGATTTTGACTCGTGAAATCACCGCGCGAACAATACTTTTAAAGTTCAAGATTTTGCACTTGAAAGAAATAGAATTTAGTCAGTCTTGCGTGGCCAACTTCATTCAGCTCTGCAATTTGAATTCGTAGATTTGGCAAAATCGCAACTGTTTTTTTTATATCTCGCCCAGCGTATGTAAATATGTAAATGTATGTAAACATGTTTGCATGCGCAGCCGTAGATGTGTTCATGCACGTAGTGTTTTTTGTAAATGTATTTCAAATTTGTAAATAATATAAATATGTCGGAAATATAATCATTGCGTTTTTTTAAAATGCGACGTTGCCAAGCGTACCTATGGTCTGTACAAAAGTAACAGTTATAGGTGTTTTTTATAAATTTCTCAAAAAATAGTTCGTTAACCCCTGTTGAACTTTTGCAAGGTAAATAATTATGAAAAAAGTGATTTTCAGCAATTTTTTCAAAATTAATTATAGAAAATTTCTTGAAGTATAAGCGGAAATGCACGATTCCCCATATACGCGCATGTTAATTTCGAAAAATTATTATTCAAAAATCAGTGTGTTAAGCAATTATGAAATTTTTACCATAGATTATATACAATATCAAGATCAAATTCTGAAATTTTCAGGAAAATCTATAGAAAATTGCCTAAGTGCAAGAACTACCTTAAGCGTTTTCGAGTGCTCGGCGAGTTATTGCATTCGGGGGCTTAATTATGAATGAGTGTTATTAAAAACCAATACAATTTTAATTGCAACATAAAATAAAATTTTCAAACAAAGTAACTTACCGTGACTTACCAGTAACTTACATTTTTACGTCGCATGATTTTTCATGATTGCAGAAAGGGCAATTGAATTGAACATCTAATGGTTGGATTACTTTTTTTTTGTAGGCGGTTTCCTCTTGCTTTTTCTTCTTCTCATCCTTAAGAGTCCTTTCTTTTCTTTCCTTTAATTATAATTTATTATTTATAATGAAGAATTAGGAGAAAAAGGATGAAAAAGGAGAGATGGTTTCATGGAGGGTAGCCATTGTTTGTTGACAGTTTGTTGACGTGACGTGTTCAGATAATGGAGGGATCGATCTGTGGAGGCAGCCATTTTGATTCACTGATTAAATATTGAATCGGCTGATTGAATTGAATTAGCATTGACATAAAAAAAATGATGCTATGGATTATTGATTATCAATAGTAAAGTCGTAAAGTCAATAGTAATCTATATGGGAAGAAATTTGATGAGGTGGTTAGTAGCGCGGGAAATTGAAATTAAAACATACAACCTAGTGTTTTTCGGTGGCTTACACAGATCAGTGGTAGTTTATTATGAATGTGATTGAAGTAAAATAAATATCAATATCGCATTTTTTAGCTGGTCTAATCATTCACATATGTGCACGTATTTTCTTACGATTATTTCTGAAAATAGAAAAAAGAGATGACATCATAGCGGTGGTCATCTTGAGTAACTTTTTGAAGTTAGCTGCGAGTTAAGAATTATTGTTTCTGTGATATACGATTGTTTAGTGACTCACTATTTTTTTTCGATGTGGTACAAAATTTTAAAAAACAAAACTGAATGCATTAAATACAAGTAAATGCTTGAAAATTCGATCCTGTTTTTAAAAAAAACTGCGACATAAAAACTCGTCAAATTCTTTTTTTTATAAATAAACCAAATTGAATAAAAAGCTTTCATCTTGAGATTCAACACCCTAAAAAAACAATTACCACAAAAATTCCTTAAAAAAAATTCTCACAAAATTTCCTTTGTCTAGCAAAAAAACCTATCGTTTGAGCTTCCAATGAGCGATGCAAAAATTACAATTTTAAATAATAAATTTTTGCTGGACGGAAGTCCCTGGAAAGTTAGGTTTGGTTAGGTTAGGTCCAGCTGGAAACAAAATGGCGTGCGTCGTCGTGTGCAGGGTGTAAAATGTGTAAAAAAAGGGCATCTAGTTAATGCCAATACCGTGAAAAAAACGCCGCGGAATTTTCGCGAATTGACAAGCCGTGAAAAACTGCGAGCCCGGTTCGGGAAAACGTCGGAATTTCTATCGTTTATCTTTAAAAGCCGGAAAAGCGGTGACGAAGCCTGCCTTTTCTCGCAAAGACGACGCCCCCACGAAATTATCCAGTGCGTGATAGGGCCTCGAGGATTGTGTGTATTTGACTGTATCGAAGTATATTTCGACGACGCTTATGGCGTCTAGCCCGAAAGATCAGTGATTAATAATTTTCATTTGCGCGATTTGACTAATCACTTTTCCGAAGGGCAAAGCTTTTTTTCCAATGAACCGTAACGGGTTTTTTGGCCAATTCGAGCCTGAAAGTGCAAACGTTTGATTAATATTGACTGAAGCTTCGGAAGTGTAAGCGAATAATTTCGTGGATCTCATCAGGATGGATCATTTTCCTTTGTTAGTTTGGACGTGAATTTCACCATTGGTAAAAATTTTTTAGCATTGGCTTTGGTGGCTGGTTTTTTTATAGACCCGAGTTTTATTTGTATGGGACGCAAAATGTTTTTACAATCATTTTGCGATATTGCCATCGAAGAGTTTTTTGTTTTGCATGTAAAATTTAAAGCTTTGTTTATTGATAGTTTTTGGAATTTTTTTATGAGTCATGTGGTTAGGTCTTTTCATGGAATGCTGAAATTCTTGAGAAGGTGTTGTATTTTTTTGCTGATTATTTGCTGCATTTTTTAATGATACTAGAGGTTTAAATTATTAGTCGTTAAACTGATGGGGATGAATGATAGAAAATAGTTAAATAAGTAAATAAAGTAAGTTAAAAGAAAAGATAGAATAAAAGTTGTTTACATAAAACATGATTGGTTTAAAGAGAATTTTTCATCAAAATTTTTGAAAGTAATTTCTAATCTCTGAGCTATAAAATTTCTCATTATTTGGGAATGTTTTGAGAACTGAAAAATTCAATATTTTATCACTATTTAATTTTATGTTCAGACCAATGTTTTGAGCTCTTCCAGAAAAAACGAGTGTCAAAATAATTTGTAATCTTTGCAAATCTTCTTTATGTAAACAATGTTACATTTAAAAAGTTTGTTTTGATGGTAACAGTAAAAAAATTAGATTTAAGATTAGGAAAAAAATACTTCTTGCTCCTACACAGGAAAATAACTATTTTGGCTCTGTCATAAATTAAATATTATTATATTACATAGATAAAGATGAAAATGAGAACTTAAATCAATTTTCAAAATTTTTAGATAAATATCATTAACAAATATATAGAAAAATTAGTTGATATACGTTATGAAATATGAATAGTTATTTTATTATATCAATATTTTTTAACATTCCAATTTGTTTAATATTTTATTTATTCAATATATTTTTTCCCCGTCACTTTTCTTCTAGGTAATTTTTTTCACCTTTTTGGCATAGAGGTCATTTTACCTCTGATTGTTTAAATAATTCCCTTTTTACCTTTTTTTCTATGGAAATTTTTTCTAGTATCTCTATCCAATTAAAAATCATAAATTAAAACATCACTAGTAAAAACATCGAAATAATAATTAATAAAGGTATCAAAACATGAAAAAATACTTTATTTATCTATATATGAGCAGCCTAAAACAAAAAAAAAACTCCATTAATTTAAGTTTAGTGCAAGATCCGGAGAAAAACCTTGCACACAAGAACCTTGCACGAAAAAATCGCATGAAATCGATGAAGGACATATGTGACTTGCCAGGAGAAAAGGGACGCATCGCTCCAAACAAGAATTTTACAGGGCGAGCGATAGAAGTCAATCGATACTGTAGTGAAAGGTGACTCTCGAAAATTTGCCCCCCTTTTTTGATAGGAAATAATGTCCGTAGAATTTTTCTAATTTTTGTGTTGGATAGAGCAACTCAAAAACTATCAAAAGATACAAAAAACCGGTTTTTGGTTTTTGGAGCGATGTGTCCCTTTTCTCCTGGCACTTCACATATCCAGATTTTTAATGGAAAATATTTTTCATGAAAAATCTGGATGTATCCTTCTTCGATTTTTTCATGCAAGTCATCTTTCGTATGGTTTTGTCATAGAAGAAGTTTACAAACGGAGCTTCCACTCAAAAGTCTGTATCCGGTTCTTGCGTGCAAGGTTTTTTTCTGGATCTTGCACTGAACTTTAATTTACAGGGCTTTCTGAAAGAAGATCAGCCCTTCCGATTTTAGTTTCAGGCTACTCATATATAAATGTGAAAGTCTTTAAGTTGTCCGCCTATAACTTCAAAACGTCCTGAAAATTTGCACAGTTATTAACCATATGCGTGTGAAGGTTATAGGCATGTTTTCATCAACGAACTAAATGGTCTACTCCTCCACCTACACCTCCGCTGCACTCTTGAAATTATACGCACACGTACACAAATCACAAAATCTCAAAAGGTTGCAAATCACAAAAACTCATAAAAATTAATACAACCATGAAATACAGGGTATCTGACAGTCAGCGGATCATCCGAAGATCATCAATTCTCCATAAAATTCTAAGAAACTCTATCCTTTGCATTTTTTAAAAATTCGCAACATTTAAACTGTTATTAATAATTCAATTTTGTCTACTAACTTTTGGAGAGGCGGAGCCATTTATGAAAGAGACTCTTTTCCTTTCTTAGCCTACTCTCATGGGAATACTGGGATCACTGAGGTGCGTATAATGAAATGTAGGTGAATGGCTTTTTGTATCCCTCTATGAAAAAAATTAGAAGATACTGCATTGTATTGATGACAATTGGACAAAAGAATATTTTCAGGGAGCATGAGGCATAACGAGGTAATTCTTATATTTTAATTTTTTTCGCATTTAAAATGTTCCAATACTGTGCAATTTTCTTTTCGGGGATCTTAAGTAACTCATATTGTAAGAAAATTAGGTGTAGAAGTTCAAAGATCATGTGAGTCAATAATGTTTTTTAACGATGCAGGAAAAAAAAATGTTTACCTCGTTATGCCCCGAGCATGGGGTATAACGGGGTACTTTGTTCTTTTTTTTCGAAACATTTATTTTCATTGTTAATAACTGCATGAAAGGTCTTTATTATTGATAAGTAACACAGTAAGTGGTTGTGGAAGGTATTTTTATCATTTGACAATATTAAAAAATGACATACGATAAAAAAATGTCTAAAAGAAAACCTTAAAGCTTTTTCGGATCTCTTTTGACTTTGTTTTTGAATTTGAACTTCAGATTTGTGATAAGTAACCTCGAAAATAAATTTATTAACTTTTCAAAACAGGTAAATGGAGAACAGCTTTCATCGTCAATTGCATTTAAAGTTTGTTTACCACAGTAGATAATACCCCGTTATGCCCCTAGAAACACTTTTTTTTATTTACACTCGCCAAAAATAAACTAACCCGTGGAATGAATAACGCAAGTATGCAACGTAAACCTGAAACAACATATAATAGCTTAGACCGAACCTGATTTTTATAAAACATTGATAAATATTACTAACTTGCATGTGGAATACCTAAAAAATTGTAATTCGATCGCAAAACATAGCACTCATATCATAAAAAATATGCTGATGCAACTATTATGCCGGATTTACTTGCCAAATGTCGGATATGATGTACAACTATGTACATGTGAATTTGGACAGATGACACAACATTTTAGGAGAGATATTAATTTCACCCTTTTATGCCCCATGCTCCCCTAACTAAAATAAAAGAGAGTCAATGAAAACTTTAATTCCTAGAATTTTTTGTCTGAAAATTTTCTCTCAAGATAAGGAACTTCATTAATCTATATTCCATAATACCCTTCAATTACCTCCACTTTTCTATTAGAATAAGCTTAGAAAAAGAAAGGGTTAAGGGAGAAGGGGCTTCCATCAAAAACCCCTCCTTCCCGAATAGTGAGTGGAGGAAACTGAATTATTAATAACTTTTTAAATTTTGCAAATTTTGAAAAATTGTGAAACTCTTAAAAAAAAAGAGAGAGAGATTTTGAACCTAGGAATCCAGATAGTTTCTTTGTAATTTTTGTTTTTCAATTAAACAATTGACTTTTCCTGGGAAAACCAGGAAAAGTCCATGTTTGTACATCTATATATACTTAGAGAAAGAAACAACCTCACGGATAGAGCAGGATAGAGAGATGTCGGACCGAGTGGTGGGAGGTCCTGCGTGCAATGTGATTCTGCCTCACTGCTAACAAATAGCTACACCAGTCGAGCTGCGTCCTTATATTCTAGTCTTCTTGGTTTCAACATCGAATGAAAATCGATTTTTAGTGAACACTACCTGACATCCTAACCTCACTTCTGCCCATTCTACGACAAAATAGGAAAAACTCACCTTTTCCTCCCTCCTCTTCACAAATGCCAATAATCCCACTCCCTTCTCCTCTGCTGTCACAAAAAATCTGCCTAAATCCCTAAAAACGCAACCGTGACTTTCACACACATCCACACCCGATCGCCACCACAACCAAAGTCCTTTTTTGTGTGTTATAAATATTTACTCACAAAGTTTGGAAACTATAATTAATCCAATTTCATTATATTAGATTGATTTTATTTTTGAGCAGTACTATTGTGTTGGAATCGAAGTTTTATTTATTTAACTATCCTTAGCTGCTGATAGTATTCTAGACATGAAAACATTTTGATTGTATAGTTCAAGTTCAAGATATAACTACAAATTAAAAATATCTAAATAACGGGATTATTTCGATTAATATTTAAATAATCTAAATTTAAAAACGAATGAAAAAATTTTCATTCAAAAAAGAATAAAAAACTAACTTACCAGGTGTACTCCTAAGTAATTTCCGGTTTTTTCAATGGATGGCGTTCTGTTTTGTACCGCTGTTAGTAACACATACCATATGTCATTTTGTTCAGTCATATCGAGTGCTTGAACTGCGTTGACATTTTCTCGAAAAAATCTTCCAGTAAGTTTTTATTGCGCTTCAAAAATGTCGAATTTTGTACCGAATTTTGAGCATATGCGCCATGCATTGCTTCTCATCTTCAATCAGGGGAAAAAAGTGTCCGAGAGCCACTGTGCGCTTGTGGAAGTTTATGGTGATCGTGCATTAACACTTCGAACATGTGAAACGTGGTTTCGACAGTTCAAAAATGGAGATTTCGACCTGAACGACGCCGCACGCTCCGGCAAGCGAAAATCGTTCGATGACGCCGAATTGCAAGCATTATTAGATGAAGACAACACGCAAACGCAACGACAGCTTGCAGATGCGTTGGGAGTTCAACAGCAAGCAATTTCCAAACGTCTGCGAGCCATGGGAAAAATTCAGAAGTGTGGAAAGTGGGTGCCCCGTGAACTGACCGAGAGACAAATGAAGAATCGAAAAGTGACCTGTGAAATGCTGCTTCAACGATACAAAAGAAAGTCTTTCCTGTATCGTATTGTTACTGGTGATGAAAAGTGGATTTTCCTGGAGAACCCTAAGCGCAACAAATCGTGGGTGAGTCCAGGTGAAGCATCAACATCGACGGCACGGCCAAATCGTTACGGTCGGAAGGTCATGCTGTGTGTGTGGTGGGACCAGTCCGGTTTTATATACTTTGAACTGCTAAAACCTGGTGAAACTGTGAATGCCGTTCGCTACAAACAGCAAATGAAAGATTTGAGCCGAGCCATTGTGGAAAACCGACCAGAATATCAACAACGACAGAAGAAGGTGATTTTGCTCCACGACAATGCGCCGTCGCATAAGTCGAAAGTCGTTCGTGACACGCTGGAAAGGCTCAAGTGGGAAGTGCTTGATCATGCGGCTTACTCACCAGACCTGGCGCGATCCGACTACCACCTCTTTGCCTCGTTGGGCCATGCCCTTTCTGAGCAGCGCTTCGACTCGTACGAAAATGTACGAAAATGGCTCACCGAGTGGTTCACCTCCAAAGGCAATGATTTTTACTGGCGTGGTATCCACAATTTACCAGAAAGGTGGGAAAAATGTGTAGAAAGCGATGGAAAATACTTTGAATAAAATAAAGGTTACGGTTTTTTTGGAATTATGTGTTTTATTTGCAAAAAAAACCGGAAATTAATTAGGAGTACACCTGGCAGTTTAAGAACTTTTGAGTGGAGAAATTTTATAAGTTTATTGAGCTTCTGAATTTTTTATTCCAAATTAAATCCTTGCTGATCAATTTTAATGAAATTATTATGATCGAACCATTTTTGGTGAAATGATAGAATTTCAAAAAAAAAAAGCATTGATGTACCTGAAGTTTCAAATGCTTAGCAAATAATATGAAAAGATTAAAAAATTGGTTTTTAAACTCTATCCAAAACAAAAGTAAAAAAATAGTTTGTAAGAATATATATATTTGTTGAATTTCAATAATTATTTATGACATTGCCTATTGAATGTAATGGCAACAATTTTTTTTTTTTATTTCGTTTATTTTAAAACGTTTGGAACTTCAGGGAAGGAGTATTTTTTTTAATTTGATTCTCTTCAACATAAAATGAATCTTCATAAAAAAATTTGTGAATAATTGAAAATTTTAAGTTTTTTTATTAAATAACTGAACAATCTATATATCTATATCTGTATAAATGGGACTGTATATCTATAAATGCGAGACGGTTTCTCAGTATCCCAAGAAACCGTCCACACGCTGCAACCAATCTGTACTAAAATTTGCATACAGTATTGTTTTGATCGCGTGGTATAACTAGAAGCTATCTGAATCTTGTTCATAGTAATAATGGATAGTTACACTGCTAGTATATCTATATACATATCGTGTAACAGCTGGTATATCTATATATACATATCAGCTGACTGGATCAGATGATCGCAGACTCATGCAGACGACGCAGATCTAGTGAGACAGTAGCGTAACAATAGATAAAAAATTAAAAAATGCAGTAGTAAGAGGTTTTTTCTTCAAGGCTATGAATTTTTCTGTTTTCAACTCAATCATTCAATTTCCTGATTCTCTGTCTAATATTTGATTACAAAAGTGACCTTCTACAAACATTCCAAGTTCGTAGTCTTATTTTAATGATAAGTGAACCAGTTGTTTATGAAAAATTTCCTACTTTTTTTGAAAATGTTTTATTATTTGAACTCCTGAGTGATGAATCTAAAATCTGCAATCTAAAATGCGAAATTAGACAATTTTCGTGTTCGAGGCATTCAATTTCTGTTTTTTTAATCAAAATTAATGAATTCATTTGAAAAATAGATAATACAAAAAGGAAATTTGAAGATTTTTGCTTTAGAGGCATCGACTAAAGTCAAACCTTTAAATTTTTTTATTGTTGATACCAAATTGACTTGAGATATAAATTTTTCAAGATTAGCAATGACAAAAAAAATTGAAAGTTAAATTTGTTAAAAATAACTCTCTACAAATGATGCGGAATTTTTATGGAATTTTAATCATCTTTAATATAAAAATGTGGAGTTATTCACTTCATAAATTGAACTTAGATTTTATTTAGATGTTTAAATTCCATTAATTGTTTATAACAATTTTAAATCGGATTCACAGTAAAAACCAGAGTCAAAAATAAAGGCAAGATATTTTTAAATTATCACAATGTTACATAGTGCTTGTATTTCCCAAAACCATGTCCAGGAAAACTGAAAAATGTACTGGAATTTTTCGCAGCCTATTCAGTAGACACCCTGTAGATGTTTTATGCTTCGCCCAAGTAAATAGATAAATGGAGTACATTGTCATTTTATTCTGCTTACAGGAACCAAAGAAGATGCTGAGGAAAAGATCAGAAGAGCGTTTTGTTGTGACGAAATAAAAAGAACAAAGCAGCTCTAAAATGTCCAATAGTTTGGACCGATTCTTAACGCGCATCGGAGACGTGACGATTGAACGCGTCGCACCTAAAAATGTTGAGCCACCGCAGCAACTCCAGCAAAGCCTCGTCGAAGATGCAGAAGACAAAACAGACGAGGTCTCTGAGGAGTCCAGCGGGGAAATGTCTGAAGGAGAGATGGAGAAGGAAAAAAGTGAATCGAGAGAACCAGAGGATAATGATGAGATTTGCTCGGAGGGCTCGGACAATGATATGGATTTGGATGAAACCGTAGATTCGCATATTGGGATCAGGGGAGACGCAGAAAAACATCCTAAGCCTTCTGAGGAAGTCCATTCAGATGAGATTGAAGCTGTGAACATCCTGAAGACGTTGCCCCTAGAAGGTGAAGAATGTTAATAAAAATGTAAAATTAGTGTAGGAATTAACAGACATAGAAGTAGGGTCATATGGAGAAAAATTTGCAGAAAGGGTTAATGGGGAAAATGTACTTTGTCAGGATTGTATTATTCATAATTTTTGAAGATCTGGTTTCAAAAGAGTGTTTTCATAGTTTTCTCGAACAGAGGTACTTAGTTAATAGGGTTCAGAGTTGCACATTTTTCATTTTCATTGACGATTTTCAGTCATGGATTCAGATTTTAATAATTTTCAAGTAATTGGGTCTTGAATTTTTTTGTATTTTTCATATTTCTTCGGTCTATATGGAATTTGGAGGATTTTTTAATTTTATGTTGGTTTCCATATAGATTTATAGAATTCCATGCTTTGGGGTCCAAGGTTATAAAAGATTTTTAGTATTTTTATAGATTTTGTGGAAAACGGTATTTAGGTAGATTTAAAGTATTCTTGAGATTTCTAGGATTTCTGCATTTTTTTGGGGGATTTCTAAAATGTTTAGAATTTTTCTGGTGTTCATATACATTTCTAGTATTTCTATTGATTGATCAATATATTTCTAGAATCTGATGTTCTAGAAAACAAAGTTATAAAAGTGTTTAAATATTTTATGGATTTTTGAGAAAATGATATCTAGAAAAATTTTGAAAATTCCATAGATTTCTAGATTTATAGTATTTCTATGGATTACTCTATAAATATCCAGAATTTTATGGCATAAAATTGGAAATTACAGAGATTCTGAGTATTTCAGTAGATTTTTCAGCTAAAAGAATATTCTGTACAGTTTTCAGTACTTTTCTTTTTGTTTTTTTGTTTCTTTCAGTATTTATTGAATTTTAATCATTTTCTGGTATTTTCGTGAATTTTTGTGGAAATTTTTAGATCTCAGTAACTTCAAAGTTATATGAATTTTTGGAAAAGTTATGTCCACATATATTTCAAGTTTCGAGCAATCGTAAATTTTTATTATTTAAGAAATTTTGAAGGGTTCCCTAGTATTTTTACAGATTACAATTAAAAATTCTAGGATTCGTGCTCTACAATTCAAATTTATATAAATTTTTAGAATTTTCAACCCATGAAAAAACATTCACACTGAATTAAAATGTTTTTTGACATCTTGTACATTCTTACTTCTTATTTATAAAATTTTGTACTGTTTTCTAGTACTTATATGGATTACTACATACATTTTTTTAGTATTTAATGCTCCATAATTAAAATTTCTATATATCTCAAGTATTTAATTAGATTTTTCCAAAATAACATCGCTTTTATAAATATCTTATACTAACTTTGAGTTTTTTTTTCAGCGTTCATATGATTCGAAAGATTTTACCGTATTTTTATAGATTTTTTTGCAGATTTCTAAAATTCTATTCTTGATGTTTTTTTTATTCTTAGCATTTTCGTAGATACTAAATCATTCACCGGGTTAAAACAATTTTTTAAATTATTTTCTTCTTTATCCCAACCAAACATTTATAATGAGAATTCTGTTGCAGTAAAATTCTTTCAAAGCCAGAATTCGTGTTGTTTTTGAGTTAATGAAATTAAGAACTCTGAGTTTTGTTTGATAACTTACATGAAATTATTTGTGATTTTCTCTAGATTTCAGCAAGTACATTTTCTTATGATTCGCATTGATTATCATTATTATGACTATTATTATTGTTATTGTTATTATTCGATGTTTGAGTATGAAAATTTACGGGTAAAAACGTCATCCTTTAGGTGACGAAATTGAAGCCCAGGAAGTCTCAGAAGCCGATCTTCTTGGAAAACCAATCGCTAATGAAATGGATGACGTTGACTCCGAGGACATTGAAAAAAGCGAAACCAACTCCGAAGATGACCCTGAAAAAACTAAGAAACGTAATATCGATTCAGACGACTCCGATTCTCCAAACAAAAAACACAAAAAAGATGATTCTGCTGAAGAAACATCTCCCGAAATCGAAACAAAATTATCCGATAAGAAAACAACAAACATGAGGAGAAATATTCGGGAAGTGATGGACGAGGCACAACTTGATGAGGCTACGTTAGCAGCTCAGAGGCAAGAAATGGAGCGTTTGAGACGCGTCCAAGAACAGCAGAAGATCATCAGAGAAGTACAAAGGCAAGTGGCCATTAGTCGACAGAACAGCAGAACCCAGTCTAAAGTAATGGGTTTCATGCAAGGAAAGCAACACCTGCCAGGTACAACGATTTCCGAGAACTTTCATTCGTTATCTTCCCAAGTGTCGGTGACGCCTACGAGGCCGCAGAATTTGATGATGCAAAAAATGGGCGGTGGAATGCAGATTCATCCACCTCAAGTATTTATGTGTTCCAAATTATTGGTTTCATTCTCAAAATTATTATTACAGTGATTTTGATGACAAATGTTTTTCAGCTTCCTCGAAGACCGATGCACGAAGGCATGAAATGGCAGCGAGGCCGTGGCTCGTTCCCCGCCCCGCAAACCTCCATCTCTCGCATACCCTCCAGTCGAATGGGCGCGAACTTGCTCCAGCAAAGAATCCGCATGATGACTCCCTCCGTCAGTATTTCCCCAGTGATACCCAAAAAAGAGCCAGTCGACAAAGCTGACCATTATACGGATTCGGAATGCTCCGAAGATGAAGTTTTCAACAATAAACAACTCCGGCAAATGCCTCCCATGCCCAAGCCTGCGAAACCTGCAAAGGGCAAAGAACTCGTCACGATTTCGAGTTCAAGCGAGAGTTCGGATGATGACTGCATTGTTTTAAGCGATCACAGTGGCGCCGAAGAGACCGATCTGGACGAAGACCCGTCCAATTCTGGAATCCACGCGAACGATAGATACAACATTCAGGATGAACACGGCCGAGTTTTAGTCAATGTTGGGCACACGGAAAATGAGCCAGACGTGTTCTTGGCACCGCAAGTGGCAAAAGTCATCAAACCTCACCAGATCGGGGGCGTGCGGTTTCTTTTCGACAACATCATTGAAAGCATTGAGAGGTACAAGACGAGTTCCGGTTTTGGTTGCATATTGGCTCACAGCATGGGACTTGGTAAAACTCTTCAAGTCACAAGCTTCTGTGACGTGTTTTTTCGCTGCACGTCCGCTAAAACAGTGCTATGCATCATGCCGATCAACACCTTGCAAAATTGGTTAGCCGAGTTCAATATGTGGTTACCCTACCAAGATCCGAACACACCGAAGAAGGAAGAAAATGAGAAAATAGAGACAGAGATTAAGCAGGAGATCAAACAAGAGGACGAGCAATTCAAAGATTTGTACAATCAAGTTGGCGCGTATGGGTCAGATGGTACCGATGCGGGTTCGAGTGTCGGTGGTTTGGGAAATCAGGCTTTTCCTGATCCAGGGTCAGAGGGGCAAGCGAAAGATGAGGTTAACATCAAGAAAGAAACGGAAGAACCAAAACCAGAAAAAAGTCAGCAGCCAAAAGTTAAGACGCCTTTCAGCGTAGATGCTTCAATTGGTTCTACGTTTCGACCTCGGCATTTCCAACTGCACATTTTAAATGACTCGCATAAGAATATGGCTGCACGTGTAAGAGTTGTGAACGAGTGGCATTCTAAAGGAGGAGTTCTGATGATTGGGTATGAGCTTTTTCGGCAGCTGTCATTAAAGAAGATAACCAAGTCGAAGAAGAAACGGGGCCAGGCTTTCAAGGAAGCAGTCGATGTTGATGAGGATGACAAGAACAAAGGACATCTGGCAGAGCTGCACGCAGCCTTGGTAGACCCGGGCCCGGATTTAGTGATTTGCGACGAAGGACACAAGATCAAAAATTCACACGCCACTATTAGTGCGGCCTTGAAACAGATAAAGACGAAGAGGAGAATCGTTCTTACAGGTTTGTGCTAATAAACTCGTTATTAAATTGTATTTTATGGGAGAATACCAAAGATGTTTTCAATACTTTTGTAGAACTTTTAGTGGGTCTTTGAATTTCATCATTCTGAGGAAGTGTCAATTTAAATATTTAGTTTTGGTATTCCAACGATGCTGATTTGAATCATTATCAATTTATAGGTTACCCGCTTCAGAACAACCTTTTGGAATATTGGTGCATGGTCGACTTTGTAAGGCCCAACTACCTTGGAACAAAAAGCGAGTTCTGCAATATGTTTGAAAGGCCCATACAAAACGGTCAGTGTATCGACTCGACGCCCCAAGATATTCGACTCATGAGATATCGAGCTCACGTTCTCCACGCCCTTCTCGAAGGATTCGTCCAACGTCGCTCTCATGCCATTCTGCAAGTCGCCCTTCCCAGAAAAGAAGAATACATTCTCCTGATCAGGTTGTCAGAGTTCCAGAGAAATCTGTACAATACTTTCATGACCTCGGTTGCGAAAAATCGAAATGTTCCGAATCCTCTGAAAGCTTTCGCAGTCTGTTGTAAAATTTGGAACCATCCGGATGTATTGTACCATTTCATGAAGAAAAGTAAAGCCAACGAAGACTACGATCTGGATATCGATGAAGCCATCGGGGAAAAAGCTACTGTTCCCAAAGGGAAAAGACCCCCAAAAGCGAAGCAACCGAAAGAGCCAAGGAAAGGGAAAAAAGGTGGCAAGAATAAACCAGCTGCGAGTGTCCAGCCAAATGCTACATCTCCAACCGCGGTCAAAAATGAGAAAATCAGTGAAGAGATTAAAACAGAAGTAAAGTCTGAGGAGAGTTTTTCAGGGAATTTTCAAAATTTGCCTGGATTTAATCAACAATTCGCTGACTCCCAGGGACAGTACATGAATTACCGACCAAACGAGCCGAATAATTATTATCAGAACGAGAACAATCAGGAACTCAACGAGTTTTACAATAGCAACAATCAGTTCCAGCAGTTTCCACAGAACTCGAATTATGGGAATCAGATGTATCGGGGATTCCCACAGCAAAATTATCCATATCAGGAAAGAGGAAACAGGAACTTCAATTATCAGCAACCGTCGAATGTTCAGTCGCAGGTGCCGATGCAAGAGTACTCCAACTTTTCTGGAAATCAGCAAGATTCTGGGATGGCATACTGTGGTAATCAGCAAACAACGCCAAGTTCCACGATGCAAGGGAACCGACAAATTCAGAATCCAGTACCGTTTTCCTCGAACTTCCAGCAGAATTCTTCTAATCAACGGAATTTCCCGCCGAACCAGCAGCAGCAGGTCGATTATGAGTCATCGCAAGGGAACTCGCAGAATTCTGTTAGAAGTTTTTCTTCGAACTCGGGCGATCAAAACAGAGCTATGTATCCTGGGAACCAGGAGCAATCGTATTCTGGAGAACAGCAGGGGAACTCGGGTGGGCGTGCTCTTGGATATTCCCAAGGTAGTCAGCAGGGTATTTATCAGAATTCTCAGCAGGGAGGTTCAGGGCCCTCGAGGAGTTTTCAGGGAGCTGGACAGGGCTCCGTTTCTTCCATGCCAAGTCAGAGTCATGGGTATGTTATTATGGAATTTGATAAGGGGGTAGGCAGGAAGAGTTTTTGGGAGGGGTCTATTAGAAGAATGTTTCCTTTGGGATTTTTTGATTTCACATCTTTGACGATCTGCTTTAAAGAATGGGATTTTTCGAATTCCAGAATTTTTAAGTTATGTGACTGTCGGAGTTCTGAGTTGCACATTTTTCATTTTTTTCAAGCATCTACAGATATTTCACTACTTTCACTCCATTCTCTGTAATCGCCTAACGCTGAAATCATGAATTTTTTATATTACAGTTTTCCTCCAGGAAATAATGCACAACAACAAACACCGGCGCAACAAAATCCCAACTACTCGTCGCCTTTGCCAGTCGCAAATTCACCACCATTCTCTTCCCCCGATTCTCATTCGTCTCAAAATTACCCATCTCAAGGAAATCCTGGAAACCCTCCTCCACCGAACACTCCGTACCCTCCAAATCCTCAGCAACAGCAACCACAAGTACAACAACAATCTCGTAATCAATCCCAAGAGAACGACCAACCTGGGCCAAATCAGCAGTTCAAGAACACCGATGACCAGTACTGGCAGCAAAATTTCCAACAACCATTTCGGCAGGAACAAGGCAACGAGACATTTTTCGGAAACGACTCGAACGATTCACGATTCCAAGGGAATTTTTACCCTATGCAAAATTATCCTAATCAGTCTCAGTTCGACTACAACATGAAACCCACCGAAGACCAAAAACCTCAGCGAACAGAGAATCCTGAGAGCAAGGAAAGTAGTTTGCAAAACCCAAATTTGCCGAGTAACTCGAAAAGTGCTGCGTTTTCCGGGCTGGAGAATATGGGGAGGAATATGAAAGACGAGGTAAAAGAAGAGGAAAAAGAAAAATCAGACGAGGATATGGAAGCGAAAAAAGAGGAGGAAAAAGATCTCAAGGCTTTTATGGGTATCAAGGATGATCAAGGAATTTCTTATGATTGGGTAAGTAGTGATTAAGTGGTATATTTTGTTGGTTGAGGTACCAGTTTTGATTAAGAGACATTGGTACCTTTCAGGCCATCGACCTCATGAAAAACTACGTTCCCGACCTTATCGATGCCTCGGCCAAGATGACCATCTTCTTTTGCATTCTGGAAGAATCTATTCGTCTGGGTGATCGCGTCCTTGCCTTCTCTCAGTCACTGTTCACGCTCAATCTCATCGAGAACTTTCTCGCTCGTAACAGCATAAAGCTCAGCGATGGCCAGACCGAGGCGTGGGTGAAAAACGTCAACTATTATCGCCTAGATGGCAGCACCAGCGCCCTCGAGCGTGAAAAGCTCATCAACGAGTTCAACGTCAACCCCAAAATCCATCTATTCTTAGTTTCCACTAGAGCTGGCTCTCTGGGAATAAACCTGGTCGGTGCGAATCGAGCTATTGTGTTTGACGCCTCCTGGAATCCCTGTCACGACACACAAGCAGTTTGCCGGGTGTACCGTTACGGGCAAACGAAAAAGTGCTACGTGTACAGATTGGTTACTGATAATTGCTTGGAGCGGAAAATTTACGATCGCCAAATCAGCAAGCAAGGAATGGCGGATCGGGTTGTCGACCAGTGTAATCCAGACGCGCATTTGTCTTTGAAGGAAGCGACGACGCTTTGCTGGGAGTCAGAAGCGGACAGTCAGGCGCAGGATTTTTCGCACGCCAAGGACAATTACACGGATGAGGTGTTGCACCGCGTATTGGAGAAACATTCGAAATTGTTGACCAAGGAGCCATTCCGTCACGACAGCATGCTGGTAGACAGAAAGGACAAAAAGTTGAGTCAAGCGGAGAAGCGGCTGGCAAGGAGGGGGTACGAACTGGAAAAAATGGCTGCCAATACGGCGAGACCGAGTTATAATTATCTTCCAGGGAACAATGTGAATCGAGGTGAGTTGTTCTGATTTTTGTCTGGAAATTCAGTTTTGTTGGAATGAAGCTTGTACAAAGGATGTATACAAATTACACATTTTTTCAAGCCGGTGGACTCCAAATTCGCGCGATTCGTGACAATGGGCCAGTTCCAAAACCAGTGGCATCTGTGAGGCCAATGCAACAGCGCGGAGGAGAGGGTCTTCCGATGTCTCGTGGAGTAACTGGAAATAAGTGGATCCCTGCAGAGGTATGGCAGAGACAAGGTATGAGTGCCCAGGAGATGACGTTGCCTCTCGACGTCGTTATTCCTACGAATTCGCCGGACAGAGGGAGCATTGTTCTCAAAGCTGGACAGAGAGTCATGGTGCTCAAGAGCCCTAAAGGAATTTACATGCAACTGGAATCTGGGAAGATCATTGCTATTCGAACGGCTTTGAAATTAAATCAGCAAAAGAGAGAAGAAGAGCCCAAAAAAGGTATGATTTCACGAGCTTTGTGAATCGTCAAGTAATCAGTATGGTCATGGATTGCAAGGGATAACGGTTTTTTCAATGTTTTTGCTAGGTCCACCCCCACCACTGCCAAGGACCAACCCCAAACCAGAATTAGGCTTCCCCTTGCGCAACAATTCGGAAATTTCGATTATTCCCAAAACTCCCATGAGTTCACAAATGCATCGGCCGCTATTAAGAACGCCAAACGAAACGGAATACCGGCCATTTGAAAAAGAACCAGTGAGACGCCAAAGGCCTGTCGCTACTGCTACTGCGAAACCTTACGTCAGTCAGGTTCCGCTGACGAATCAAGTTTCCCTTTCAAGAGTCTCAAGGGCGAAACCAGAACCAATGCTGCACGATCAAATATCGCACAGCGAAAATTCGAATTCTTCTGATGGACAGTTAAGGTGAGACTTTCTTGTGATTATTTTATTAGTAGAACACATTGATCAACATATTGAAGCTCATTTGATCTTAACTTCGACATTTTCGCGCTTTTCAAGGTCTGATCAACGAATAGAAGAGGTTCGAATCGAAGACGTTGTCAGTGAAGCCAGTTACGAAAGACACAACGATATGGAAAATCGAACTTCCAAAGGGTCAAAAGTAGGATCTTCTGATAGCGAATCTCGAGGTTATTCCATTGAAAAAAGCCCAGAGTGCACTAGTGTTCAAGGTCTCCAGTCACAGGAAAAAGAAGAGAATGTTGCGAAGCTGAATCCTCATTCAGAAGTGACTATGACCAAGATAGATAAAGTCGAGCAGAAGGAAAAGGAAGGCGTTGCTCCGGAGAATGTGGGGAAGGAAGTAGCCACGAACGTGGTGCAAACGCAGACACAAAGTTTTGATGAAAACGCTAGCCCGAAAGACGCTATTTATCCCGAATCGGCAGCTTCTACTTCCGCACAGGGAGGGGAAGTGGCGAAAGAAACTTTTCAAGAAAATGCACCTGTCATGCATCAGCGATATCCTTACGCACAATATCGGTATAATAATACATACTCCAAATTTTTGAAGTAAAACTTCTTAGGCGGCATTATCACTTTTCAGGAGTGTAATTTATACTAGAAAATCAAATTTATACAATACAAGGTTATTTTATAAAAGCAACAAGAATGTCATTAATAGATTTAACTGAAAATTAGGAATGAATTAATTTTCAACTGACTTAGATTAAAAAACGAAAAAAAATACCTCAGAGGAAAATTGAAGGACTTGTTAGAACTAAAAAAGTTATGAGGAATAAAATCTGTACGTAGGAACCTTTTTGATGTAAAACTTCTTAGGCAGCATTATTCAACTGATTTACAGTTAAGAAACGAAAAAACATATTACATAGAAAAATTGAGGGATCTGTTAAAACTAAAAAAAGTTAGAGGTATCTAAAAATCTATAGATCGGAACCTTAAAGGAAGTAACATAAGAAGTTTTACTTCTAACGCGTGTTGATTCAACACGCTCCAATTTTTTGATTCTTCAGACGTCTAGTTCCTGTTAATCAGTATTAATACAGTTTTAGGGATCTTAAAGTATTTCTATAGATTTATGGACTTTTCTATGCCAAAAGTACATAAAATGATGGTCTACTAGATTCATAGTATTTTATAGCTTTCTAGTCCTTTCAGTATTAATGCAATTTAAAAATTTACGACATTTTACGTTGTCGCAGGTACTATGATTACGGGGATCCGAGATCGCGATCCATGACAAATCCCTATGGGTCGTATTACCCCGGTCACCCCCCGCCTTCGGCAACGAATATTCGTGTGCCCTCTGATGTTGGAAAACCCGCGCCTGTCCCAGCAACAAAGCCTCCGGAAGAGATGGAAACCACTGCCATTGATGAGACGAACGCGTTTCCACCACCTGCGGCTCCGGTTGCCAAATCGCCCGTCGCGGAGGCGGCGCCTTTGAACTCGGCAGCGAACTCGGAAGTTCAAGCGACAGAGGCGCCCTCTGCGACACCAGGTGCTCCCCTCCCCGCAGAGCCACCCATTCCGGCCGCGTTTGGCCATCCAGGTGGCGCTCGATTCCCTGGGCCTTATCCCCCAGCCCCCTACGACCCTTATGCCCAACACTATCCCCCGGCACCAGGAGCGTCTGCTGCTTATCCACCTCCTGCTGGTGAGGAATTATTCTTTTATAATAATATTATTTTAATATATAATTTAAATATACATAGATTATATGTAATATAATTCATGAAATTATTGTTGTTGCCTTATACATACTTGGGGATAAGCTTATTTGTGATTATTGATTACTCGGGATTGTAGGACAAAAATTCCAAAACAATAGTTCCAAACCTACAGTGTCAAGCCAAAAGTTACATCACAGTTGGTAGTACCAAAGTTCGTCTAAAAGTTCAAAAATTTTGACTTTTATAAGCCAAAAAGATTCCAAGTTTAGACATTAAAAATCTTAAAAATTCCATGAATGAAATTTTTGAAAATTTGAAAGTGCCAAAAGAAATGGAGAAAATGAAGACGCATGATATTGTAATTATATACGTTCTCTAAGTCGAATGTAAGACAAGCAAAAAAAGGTATATATGGAATAGAATTACATAGGTTTTTTAAATGGAATGTTGAAAGGTTTTTGTAGAAAAATATTTGGCAAAATAAAATGTTTAAAAAAACATTCAAACTTTTGATGTTAGAAAAATAATAGATTGGAATTTTTGTCATTGGGTTATTACACTCGGATACAGATTACAAGAAATTGAATATGCCATGACTATTTGTTTACTTATATTCATGTAATCTCAAAAATCCAGATTACTTGGACACATGTAATCTTTTGATCAGGCAACTTCTAATTACATTTATTCAGAATACTTATGTAACCATTACTTCATCGATTGAATATTGTATGGATTGTATGGATTGAAATTTTTCATGAAGGGCAAACTTGAATTTTGAAAGAATTAATATGGATTATTATATGTAAATATCAAGGTATTATTGAAAATAAAGTCAAGCACTGTATCCTAGAAAATTGACATGCAGCTCAAGCTTTTACTTTTTAAAATACAATATATCACTTCTAAAACACTTCATAGTATACGATCATTATCTTACTTTTCAAGTCTCCCATTATTTATCTTTTCAGTGATTGTGACATTTTGAGGGTCATATACTTTCATGGATTTTTATATAAATTTATAGAATTTCTTGCTCTAGCGTCTAAAGTTTTGTAAATTTGGAATATTTTCATAGATTTTCGAGAAAATTATATCTGTGTGCATTTGAGGTATTTCATAGACTTGTAGAATTTTCAGAATTTCCCCTTTTTTTTTACTATTTGTAGGATACAATAGTTTTTTTTTATATAGATTTATAGCATTTTTGAAGTTTTACGTACAGATTTTTAGAACGTGGTTTGAAATCCGAAGTTGATCAAATTTTTAACATATGAAGGAGTTTTTTAGGAAACTCTTAAGATTTTTTTTTTTTTTGTTATTTTTCAGTATCTTCACGGTTTGGAGGATTTTCTAGTATTTCTGAAAATTTTCAATGTATATTTCTGAAGTGAAACGTTTAAGGATTGCAAATTCCATAGATTTTTATTTATTTTGGAGTTTTTTCAGAACATTATTTTTACGTAGATTTCAAGTATTTAATGGATTTCTAATATTTTGGCTACTATCCATTTTTTTGAGTATTTGTAACATTTTGTTGTAAAAGATTTGTAACATTTTCATAATAGGACGTGGAAATTTTCAAAGTCTAATACTTTGAACTTCGAAGTTTTATAGATCTATAGTATTTCTCTGATTTCTATTTTTCTCAATATTATTGGCCATTTTTTAGTATTTATAAAATTCGAATGAGTTCCTGATATTTTCATGAATTTCTATAAAAATTTCCAACATCGAGTACTGTAAGATTCAACTTTGAATAGATTTGAAGGAATCGAATAGACTTTAGAGAAGAGTTTATCTTAATATATAAATGTAATATTAGGATACGTCGTGCACAGTACAGATCCATATTATTTTTCCTATATATTTCATTTATACAATTTTCGAAGTTATTTTTTTTCATTTATCAGAATTAAGATTTCTAGAATTCGATTCTTTATAATTACAAGTTGCATCGATTCATAGTATTCTAAAGAATTTTTCGTAATCAGTAATTCTAAATTTTTCATGTATTTCTCTAAAATTCATACATTCTAAAGGACTTTCTGATATTATAATAAATTTTTATATAGATTTCTATTCTGCATAGACTTTTATACTTTGTCCTGAGATCTTGTTAATATTTTTTTAGGAAGAAGTAAAAAGCGTTGATTCTACTTTTTTGGAGAAATAAGAATATATTTATGACATTCTATTCAAAAAAACTTACTCTTTAATGTGTCAATGATTAATAAAGAAAACCAACTATATAGTTTTAAAAATAATAATAAAAGAGGGAGTGTTGATAAAATTTTTTGTAGATTCATTTCAGTGCATATTAACTTATGTGTTGATCCTGTTTCAGGTGCTCCAGGATATTCGTCCTATAGTGGACCTTCATACAACGCCGACTACACGCGCATGTACTCACCTTTCCACGGGCCTCCGCCCCCGGACCCCTACATGCACCACCGAGCTTACGCGCCCCCCGCGACTCACCCCCCACCCTCGAATTACTATCCACCTTACCCACCTCCGCCACCCCCTTATGCCAATTACTCCTATCTTCCACCTTACGGAAACCCCAACGTGCCGAGCGAGCCCCAACCTCCAACTCAATGAACATAAGTAAGGTAGTGAGAAAAAAAACCACAAAACCGATACAGGAAATTATGCTGTCAACCAGGTGGTGCTAGATTTTCCAGGCTTTCTGCAGTCTGTTATGTGTACAAACTTGAAAAGTTTTTTTGTAATAAGTAATCGAAACAGTTTCTTTAACTGGAAATGGCCAATTTCCAAACAGGTTATAAAGGAATGTGATCAGGGGCGTGGTATAGAATCGATATTTCACAATATCGATATTTCTATCGCCAATATCGATATTTGATATTCGATATTGGCGATATTTGATATCATATTCACGATATCGATATTCGAAAAGCGATATTTTCTATGCAGTTATTTTTCAGATTATCAATATCGTTTTTACGATTTTTGATATTTTTATATTTACGATAATCGATATTTTAGTGTCCAAACATGAAATGATATATATCGAAATATCGATATGGGACAAATACTAGTCTACAAATTATCGATATATCAATATCAGTTTGGAGCGAATATCATGTAACGATTGTCGATATTTTAGGTGATGATATATCGGGATATCGATATTGTCCATCTGATATATCAAGACTAATAATGATGCTGAAAAAAATATCGATATTATCAAGAATTATCAACAACCCTAGGGCGTAGACAGAAATTCCGGTAAAATTTATAATTTTTTGAAAAATACAATAATATGCTACACATTATAGAAAGTATGTATTCGAATATTATACCAATTATTCTATAATAATAAATAAAATGAATAATTATTATTATAAATAATGAGTCAAATTAATAGAAACATACATACTTGGATCTTAATAACTCTTTATAATTTTTAATAATGAACAACTTTTCGAAAAAATAAGATTTTTTCTAGAACAGAAAACATCTGAGTTTGGAGAATGGGAAATATTTTTCTGTAAATTATAAAAATATTAAACAGTTGGAATTTTTGGCTTGTTCTGTTTTTTGTTTATTTTATGGAATCTTTATCCATATACAGATTTTAGTAAGATATTTGCAAGAGATTTTATAAAGCTCACCCTGCTTTATAAAAAAATTTCGAAACCAAATACTTTGTAAAGAATGTAGCGGTTATATGAGGAATTTCATATAGATTTTATAAAAGTTAGAATTACAAAGAGAATCGAATTTATGATGTTCAAAAATTTATGAATGATAAAAATGAAATTTTCCTTATTTTTACATTCATAGAATTACATTTTCCAAACGTAACAATAAAATATGTACTATATAAGTTTTAAAAGTTGAACAGAACTCAAAATTTTGAATTCAATAATTATAATATCAGTGAGCTGAAAATCAGTAAAACTGAATTCAATGATGGGATATGACATGATTTTAAATCTTGAAGAAAACATTTTCCTAATAAACCCCTTTTCACATTTTTTGCTTCCTATGCCCCTGAATTCATGTAACATAACCAAAAATAACTAAAAGGAAGAATGATGAAATTCGAGGATATTTGAGTATGTAATTTTAGATTCATTTTTGAAAATTTTGCTTCAGTGTGTTATTGTCGAAGTGGAAAGCATAACTCGAAATTTCGTTTCATTCTAGTTTGTTTCCAAATTTCTTATTACTCGATGTAAATTTTTGAGCGTGAAAATTTGAATTCAGTGCCACCTGGTGAGAACATATTCCCCCCTCTCATTTTTTACTATATTACAAAACCTATAGTAATATTCTGAATACTTACCACTGAAGAACAAAACATGACAACGAAGTTCGTTGGTCTTTTAAGTTCATAATATTGCTCTCGTTTGAATCTTGAAGGAATTTAATTTCCGCATTTTTTCTCAGCTTCACGAATCTCGTCAATTTTTTTTTCTAATGTTTCGAAAAATAAGTGTCTGATGAGAGCAACTACTTTCTGTTATTTTGCCCGAGTTGAGTGAGTTATTTGGATTTGGGGCGTGCAATCGTGCGATTCGAAATAATCAATTTACTGTCAATTCAATTGATCTTCGTTGTTAATAAGATGATTTAAATTGTGAAAAATATGGTGAGTTATGTAAGTTTGAATTTTTGAGTCTAAACCTACTTGCATACTTCATGAAAGATATTTTTCTTTTCAAATTCTGACCAAATGTGGAGGAAAGAGAAATATTTAGAGTCTCAATTCGATTTATCTTTTGTTTTGCTTTACATTCAAAATTACTTAACTCCTTTTGAGTCGACAATTTTTTCTCACAATGTAAATCCTCCTAAAGAGTCGAAAACACATTTTTTAAGTACGAAACATGATTAGAAACCGCAAGTTTTGTTACATGTAGCGATACTGAAGACTGCTTGATCAGACTGAGGAAAAAGGAAAAAAAAGGTAAAAACTCGCGAGGCTCGTTTAATATCGAATTTTTACATGGAACTTTAACGTGCAGTATTCACATAGTAAAAATCATGTATTGCTACTAAACGTGTTGAAAAAATCTCGTTGGAGGTTAACCGAGTAATGTTTAGGTAGAAAATAGGACCGTTGTTAATAATTAGGCGAGTCGAAGTCACGTCGTCGGGTTTATTCGAAGAGGGGAAAATGAAAATGAGGAAAAATTGAGGATATGACATTCAAACGCCGCGATTTTAATGGGGCATTTGCATGCAACCTGGTGTAAATAATTTTTTTTGGATAGCTGATTTTGATGTCACGAGTAATTAAATCAAGGATTTAATTACATGGAATTTGGAATTCAATTAGCAACGATGTTCAAGTAAAGTGTATTTATTTTCCAGCCATGTTGTTATTTTTTCGATTAATGTTTTTAAAAATATTAGCCCCAACCATGGGAGGTTTATATTTAAAATTTGTGTTAGACTTTTTCGATCAAGAATATAATATGAATCTGTTTTAATGTAATCTGCCATTAGCAATGGAATTGTATATATCAATTTTCATTTTACTTGTTCAAAACAAAGTCATGGAATTTTTTGAGTTAATCAATTGTTCTTCTATTTAAAGAGGAAGTTATTTTTCATTTGTTTTTGAACCTTTTAATTGGGACAAGACAAAGTTATTGAAAGGTATATTTCAATGACACAAAGCGTTTCATATTTTTTAATGAAAATATTTGAAACAGATAATATTTCATACGAAACATATTCGTTACGATATACCAATCCAAACAATTGGAAGAGCATAAACACCTTATTTATTGAGTTAACGGGACTCAGTTACAATAAATTTTTCCATTGTTAAAATCCACATAATCATTGTTGTTATGAAAAACTTAATCACAAAATATCAGGATAATATTTATTCCATTCATGTGAAACGAATGAAGACCCTCAAAAAATGTGTCTTAAGAAGGGGAAATATTGTTTTTAAAAAACAATTTGATGGGTGTATATTTTGAGGTATTCATCCTAATATGCTTGTATGCATATTTTTTATTTATATAATATTTTTTGAAAATCGTTAGAATAAAAAATTGCCTTGGAGACAATTTTTTATTGCAATCATAGTTGAATTTCACTTCAAAAATTCTGTGGCTTCCTGCCATAACAGACAAAGTCACACATGCCATAATGTTTAAAATTTTATCAGAGTATCATGTAAAATGAGCCTTATGGTAGAAGTGACTTTCTTTGTTATGGCGGGAAGCCACAGAATTGTTAAGGGTCAATCATTAAATAAAAAAATCTCAGCTGTTTGAAAAATTGATGATTCAAATCCTGTGACGTATCGCATTTTTTTATGCACTTTATACCGCGATGAAATATTTTTTTGAAAATTTCGAAAATTTGTTCAAAGTTGATTAAAACATGCAAATTCGTTTACTTTCTCAAGCTAAAAAAATGTCGGGAAAATGAATATATCATTAAATTGTTTGAAAATATGGAATTCACCAGAGGCAACAAAAATACGGTGACTTCAATAAAAAAAACTATGTGAAAAAAATTATTTCAAAATAATGCAAAATCCCTGTTGAGCATTGTGATATTTTGTCTCTGTCTTGAGCCCCGTCGCTTTCTGTTATATTTTTATAAATAGGTTTAAAAAGATGTTATACCAGAACGAAGCGCATAAAATCGCGGCGCCTTTGTCAGTCCAAGATTAAATTCGTTTCGTAAACTTGGACTTTGCAAAAAAAATGTGTACAGAAAGATGAGTAAATGAACAGAATCGGGAATCGAGAAAATTACTTGACGCCCGACGACGGGGGTGAGCGTATGTTTGTTATGCAATTTTTTGCCATTTACAAATTTTGTAAATAGACATTATTTACATTCGTACTTTATTTATTGTGTACGTTTTTTAATCAGCCGCTTTTTAATGTCGGAATTTTTCTTATGTAAAATAAATAAATCGTTTAGGTCGCTGGAAATGGTGTTTTATTTCAGAAAACAAGGAAGAGTTGAAATACAATTGGTTGATAATTTTCAATCAAATGAACATTAACAATATACTTTTTTAATCAATGATTTTTTATTGTGATATCTACCTTCGAGATGGTTATAAAAATTCAAACATCGATCAAATGGCGAGACAAAATTCACATACTTTAATTTTGTTATAAATTTTAATGTAATTAAAGATAGATGAAAAAAATTGTTGTAAAGTTTGGACTGTGTCATTTTTATAACCGTTGCTGTTCTGAATTTCTCACTTATAAGTAAGACATGATTGATTCGTCAAATTTTAAATCCCATTGGAATAATTTTCATCTACTAGAATTATACCTTAATCATGACATGATATATACATATATTTTCAGGAAATTTAATATCTAAAAAAATCATTACGCAAAATACAATTATAGTAAAATGCATGCAAAAATTATTTTCAATTAGAAAACGAGGCTTTGGAATTGAGGATCTTAATATAGAAATAACGCCTTCAGGATTATCGTTGAGAAAAAGTTGTTTGCCAAATTAAAAAATTTCTGAAAAGATAGATTGGTAATAGGAATTATGAAAAACAAAACATCAAATTTTTTTTAGAAAATCTTAAACTCGTTCCTATCTGACATGAAAACAGATATCAATTTCCTCTACAGTTGAAAATATTTTCAATACTATTGAAACAAAAATGAAACAATAGGTCTAGAAATTTTCCAGTTGACGAAGCAACATTCAGGTTTGACTTTCTACAAATAAATTTGCTTCATCCACCGACCTACGATTATTAAAACTAAATCCGTTACCCAAGCAACGTATGTACATAAAAAATACTTAAAAAATAAAAGAACCACGAGAGTACGAAAATTTCGAATTCCATTTATTCCATTTGAGTTGAAAGACGATTTCAATTCAAACTTCAACTTGGGTTACAGTCTCCAAGCTCCCATTTCCTCGCGTTCCAATTTCATCGACTGTAGTTCCTCAAAACACTCGCAAGGCAGCTGATGAGAAAAATCCACAGTCGCCCATTCCACACTCTCAGTGTCCTACGTCATACTTGAATACTTTACAAATCACTCCTCTTCTGATCATTAATAATTGTCTCTGTTTCTGCCTCTTGATGAGTCCCCTCTACCCCTGTTGTTAAAGTTGCCTTGATTATTATTGGGCCAGTTGTGAGGACCACCTTTGCCAGGAAATCCACCCCCGAAGGGCCCGCCAGGATTAGGGCCCCGGAAATTGGGTCCAAAAGGCCTGGGGGGCCTGTCGAAGCCAGCGTTGGTTGCGTTGGGACCACGGAAATTTGGTGGGCCACCCATCCATGGAGGAGGGCCCTGCATCCCAGGGAACGGCCCGTGTATGGGCCTGAAGTTGGGCCCAAAGTTGCCATTGGGCGGGGGCCTCATGAAACCGCCGGGAGGCCCGTTGAAGCCTGGGGGTAGGTTGTGCATCATGTGGGGTGGGCCCATTGGGTGCATACCCATGGAATTGTCCATGTTCTGGCGATGATCGGACCTGAAACATAATTAAATTTTTTTCATGTATTTTTTACAGAGGTGTTAGACATAAGTGAGTTTTAATGGTTTGTAACCTTTCTGAAATTTGGGTAAAATTAATGATTGTTTTATGTAGACATTAAAAAGTGATGATACTGAGTAATGAATGATAACAATGAATAAGAATAATATAAATGGAATAAGCAATGGAAATAATAAAAATAAGGGAAATTTATCGAAAAAGTATATAATGAAATTTAGAGAATGTAACAAATAGTTTTATTTGAGCTATCAAACAAAACAGAATTCTTAATTTAACCAACTCAAAAATAACAACCATCTTGGTTTCAATAGAATTTCTTTTCAAACGAAATTCTTATTACAAATTTTTGTATTGTGTAAGGAAGAAAATAAAAATTTTCAAAAATGACTAGGATAGAGTAGATAAAGAAGGATTAAAATCTCAAAAAATGCTAACAATTTTATATACTTCGAATCCTGAAGAATTAAATTCTAGGAAACTACATTGGAATCAATAAAAATACCAGAATATTTCCCAGATCATATAAATATTGAAAGTAATAGAAATCAGTTTACTAAAAAATCTCAACAAATACTCAAGATCTATAAAAGAAAATTTTAGAGCGTTTAATTCATTCGAAAATACGTATAAAGCAATCTTTCGATATACTAGAGAACGTTAACAAATCATAAATACCTACAAATAGAAAAATATTGAAAATCTTTGTAGATTTCGAAAAGTCTAATTCTATACTTAAGATCTATAGAATGTTGAATTCTAGAGCATTAAATATTGGAGAATTTATATATACTAGCAATTTTTAAAAAACGCAACAAAATAGTATAAATACCAAAAAATTAGAAAGTACAAGAAGTGTTTACAACACTTAAAATCAATGTAAATGTTTAAAATACTGAACATTCATATTAATTTGAATTCTAGAGCATTAATTTTAGAAATCTGTATTTCAACTCATGAAAATACTTGGAATCTATGAATAATAGAAAATAATGTGAATCGTATGAATACTGAAAAATTACAAAAAGCACTAAAAATCTGTATAAAATATACTACTTTCTGAAAAACCTACTTCAACACTTAAAATTTCTGTAATTTTTAATTTTATAGCATCAAATCCTAAAATCTAAATAACAATCCATAGAAATACTATAAATCTATGGAATTACTAGAAGACACTACTTGAGTTTATAAGTAACAAAAAATGCGAAAATTCTAGTAATCTGTAAAATACTACTTTGGCTAGGGTATAAAAAGAAAAAGAAAAAAATGAAAAATTGTTTTAACCCTTATTATCGTTTTCTTTTAATAAACAAAAATTTTAATCTAGGAAAATACTGAAAATCTATATGAACTATGAATCTTGGAGCATCGAATTCTAGAAATCTACATTAAAAAAAGGCATAAAAATATCAAAAAACTTTTTCAAATCATTTAAATACTGGAAAAAAGTTGAAGTGATAGAAATCTATAAGTGTAATGTTTTTTGAATTGTTCAATCAAATACATGAAATCAATAAAACTTTGAATCTAGAGTATCAAATTCTAAAACATGTATGTAGTAATACATAGAAATACTAGAAATCTTTGAAATCACTGCACAGTTTTATAAATACCAAAAGTTAAAAAATACAAGAAGTCTATTAAATATTTGAAATCTATGTAAATGTTTTCTCGGAAGTCTATGAAATTACTGAAAATATACATAAATTTGAATTCTGGAGCATTCAATTCTATAAATATACATTTATAGCGATCTAGAAAAATACTTAAAACTATAAATGTATTAGGAAATTAAAAAACAATTTATGTATCTAAATAATACAAAAAACACTAAAAAATTACTGGGTAATATTTGAAATCTATGTAGTCATAATTTTCTCAAAAATGCATGTCTTTAAAGATTAGAGCATGAAATTCTAAAAATATATACACAAATCTATAAAAATACCATAATATAATTGAAAATGCATAAATAACGAAAAAAAGAAAAATTGTAAAAGTACTGGGAATGTGTATGAAATTCACTGCTTTCTAAAAAATCTACTCAAATACTTAAAATTTGTGTAATTTTCAATTTTACAGCATCAAATTCTAGAAATCTTCAGAGAAATCCATAGAAATATTATTAATCCATGAAATTACCAACACTATACTATAAAATTCATCAGTAACAAAAAATACGAAAATTCAAGAAATCTATACTCAAAATCGGTGTAAATATCATTTTCTCAAAAACCTACAAAAATACCGAAACTCTTTAGAACTGTAATTCCTAGAGCATCAGATTCTAAAAATATATAGACCAACCCATAGAAATACAAGAAAACTATAAAAATATCAGAAAATACTTCACACTCTTGCAAATTCAAACACAAAAATGTCTAGCAATCTTTAAAATACCTTAAATCCATGTCGATATTACATTCCCCATCAAAATAAAAATCTTTCATAATCTTCAACCCCTGAGTATCGAACTCTATTAATCTGTATAAAAATCCGTGATAAAATCAGAAAATTCTCCAAGTTCTATAACTACTGAAGAAATACAAAAAAATAAAAGTATCAAAAAAAATCTTGACATCAGCGACTTCAAAATCATAAAAATCTGACACTTGTTGGATCATGCCAATGAAAAATCCGCAACTCTGAACCCCATTAATTATGCACCTCTAGAATTCCGAAATTTGAATAATAAATTAAAGGAAAACTCTGGTTTAAAACCAAATCATCAAAGATAAAAGATTAAATATTATACACTTAATGTACTTTCCCAATAAACCCCCTCCTAAAAAATTTTCTTCCTACGCCCCTGAGCTTTTGTGCCAACTTCTAAAGATCAAATCTAATGCCTGATTCCATACCTCTGCGCATTATGCATCATCTGATTCTTATTCCCTCCATTGCCAGAAGAGTAGCTTTGGTCTATATCCTCATCCTCCTCTTGCTCTTCGCGCTCATCCTCCCACCGTGACCTGTCATCATCCTTGTCTCCGAAACCTCTGTAATCCTGGTTATTCATGTTACTCGAGTCGAAGGGTCCTCCCATCATATTAAATCTGCGCTCATCGCTGTCACCGAAGTTACCGGGTCTCCTGATCCTGAAATCTTCATCCCCCATGAAGTTACCGCCGCCCATGGATCCTGAATTGGTTTTGTTCTCAAATCGGAGATCCATGTCTTGGCTCGATTGAGAATCCTCCGTCACGATTCCACCGAATACTGGTTGGTGCATCTTAGATGTTCGATCGTTGGAGCCTGTATCGCTCCAGCCGATGAGCTGATCGAATCTTCGCTTGTTCCCAGGATTCAGGCATTTGAGGAGTTCCGGGTTCTGGGCGAATTTGGAACTTGGCAGAGGCGCGGGGAGATCGATTTTGGGGGCTTTGGAAAAGTCGATTTCTCCTTCGTCGTTGAGGTATTCTTCGACGTCTTCGAGATCGTTGGGGGTGTTCACCACGTCCTTGAGTTCCTCGATTTCACCGGAGAGGACGAGTTTGTTGATGGCGTCGATGCCTTTGGGGATGGCTTCACTCAGTTTCGAATCAGCTGGAGAATTGAAAAAAATTGGAGCATATTGAATCAGCACGCGTTTGAAGTAAAACTTCTCATGTTACTTTCTTTAAGGTAAGGAGGAATTTTGTGATTTTGTGCTTTTGTGACATTTTATTGCATCCTTTATGTTTTGACAAGGCCGCCATCTTGACTAATTTCGATTCTCTGTCTAATTCCTCCCTACACTCGGACTTACATCTTACAGTCTTACAGTTTACAGTGTTACATGTTACAATGTAAAATCTCCAAGTTACTCCCTGCATAAATTTCATTCTAGAATAAATTACACTCCTGAAAAGTGATAATGCCGCCTAAGAAGTTGTACTTCAAAAAAGATGAATGAAAAAGAGTTTTTGGTGGGGGTTATTAGATTTTTGGAAGAGTAGAAAAAAAGGGTTCTGAAAAGAATCCTTTCTAAAATTTTGACTGGCGTCATGATTTTTTTAGTGGGGCAGAGAGACTCTCGAATGAGAAATGTATAAAGAAATGCAATAAAATACTAGAAATCTATGAATATACTATACAACTTTAAAAAAACTTGAATAATAAAAATACGAGCAGTCCATCAGATACTGGAATCCTATGCAGACATAATTCTTCCGAATATTTGTAAAAATACTCAGAAGAAACTGTGGAACCTAATCCATTATATAGTATAGAATAATTCTCACATCTTATAAATACTGTAAGAATTATATAGCTATCGAATACTATAAATTTATAAGAAATCGTTACCTGGAAAATCTACGAAAATACTTCGGATCCAAGAGAATAAAATTACATAAAACTATGTAGATATAGATAAAAAACTCCAAATCTTTGAAAAGGCTAAAAAATGTCATAAATTCAAAAAAAACCCGGACATTAAAAAGAAAATTTTATTAGATGGGAGGGGTATCAAATTTCAAAAGGGCCAATAAACATATGAATGCAAATATAAATATTTATATTCATAAATAAATATTTGCTCTATTGGAAATCAACTTGTGACTCTTGAATATTTAACTAATGAAATATATTACTTTTTTATAATCTTCCAACCTCATTTCTAACTTCACATATTTATCTTTTCAGTAAATTAATATGCTGCATATTTCTAGAATTAGCTAAGATTTGCTTGGATTTATTTATCAATTTCTTGAACATAATTCTGTAAGATTTACAATTTTACAAATAACAAGTATTTTAATAGATAATATGTTGAGCAAACTATCCATACAAGAATTTATAATATTTCATACATTTATCGCATTTTTAGTATTTTTTTAGTAATTATAAATTCTATAAGATTTTCTGGTATTTTAAGAGATTTACGTATAGATTTCGAAAATCTAAACTCCAAATTATAGGTTTTCATAAATAAGGAATACATGATTCAATTTTTTAAGAAATAGTTGCTTTAAATTTTTTGTATTTTATAGTTTTCTAATACAACTAGTATTTTTTATACTTTTTCAGCATTTCTCTTCAGAAAATGATGTATTTCATCGTATCTTTATGAACTACTTAAGTTTTTTCTAGAACTCAATACTTTAGGATTCTAAAATTTTGAATAATTTTATGGATTTGTGAAAAAATTATATACTTATATACATACATTTTGGTTATATACATAGTTTTCACGTTTTTCGTATTTTTTTTTTTTTTTTTATCATTTTTCAGATTCTGTATAAATCTCAAGGATTTTTATGAATTTATAGAATTCGTAGAATTATCAATATAGATTTTCAGAATTTGATGATGAAAAATACCAAGTTTTAGATTATTTATAAAACAATACGTTAATAAATCTCTAATGTTCTAAAAAAATTCAGCGTTTTTAGGGTTTCACATATTGTTCTGGATTAGTACAATTTTAAGAATCTAAGTTTTTCGATGAATTTATCTACAGATTTTACGAATTCGATGCACGAAAATTCAAAGTTTTATAGATTTTTCGTGTATAAATAGATTTTACAGTAAAGTTATTTTTACTTTAATTTTAGAATAAATTTCTTTCATTTAGAGTATTTTTCTTATTTTTGTAATTCATAAAATTTCGTAGAATTTTCAAGTATTTTTATAGATTTTGAGTTTTCATGGATATCTGTATAAAATTTTAGAATTTAAATCTCTAGAATTCGGAGAATGTTAAATTCTACAAAGTTCACTGATTCTTCAAAAAACTATATTTTACTACAAGTATTTTTCTTCTTCAGTATTAATACGATTTAAAGGTTTTTCCATATTATAATGGAAACTACATATATCTATAGAGTTTGATGCTCAAGGATTCAAAAATTTTTAGCTTGCTCACTATTTTAAAAAAAACTGTAAAAAATTATGTCTGCACAGAATTTCAGTATTGAATGGACTTCTTGTATTTTAAATATTTCTGGATTTTTATAAAATTCTATATTTCCTATCAAACTTTCTATGCTCGAAGATTAAAAGAGTTATAGATTTTTCGTGATTATATTGATTTTACAGTAAATTATATCCACTTGAATTATAGTATAACTTTCTTTCATTGTCAGTATTTTCCTCATTTTTGTAATTCATAAAATTTTTTTAGAATTTTCTAGTATTTTTATAGATTATGTACTTTCATGGATACATGTATAAAATTTTAGAATTTAATTCTCTTGAATTCAAAGAATGTTTAGTTCCAAAAATTTCACTGATTCTTCAGAAAACGATATCCTATTCGATTTATACAATTTCATTCCTTTCTTGTTCTTGAAGTATTAATCTTCTTTAGTATTTATACAATTTGAAAGTTTTTCCATATAATAATAGAAACATACATATATCTATAAAATTACATGCTCAAAGATTCAAAGATTTAGTTTTCTCATTACTTTTATAAATATCGGCAAAAGTTATGTCTGCATATAAATTCAGAATTGAATGAATCTCTTGTATTTTCAATACTTCTAAATTTTCACAAATTTCTATATTATCCATACAATATTCTACTATTTTTTTATTTCCTCATTTGTTCTGTAACAGATTGCATCCCCTTTAACTTGTAATCAGCATTTCCTTATATAACCATTGAAAACTCACGTTCTACTGTGATCAATTTCCCGAACAATATGATTGTATCAGTCTTGATCTCCGATATGGGAACAGCGCCTGGAGTCGTTTCTATGAGCTGATTTACAATGGCGCTGATGGCTTCAGATTGCTCCACATCTTCTCCCTCCATTTCGTTCCATTGGGCCTGGAAATTTCTTGGTATGGGTTTGCTGTATGGGACTTTCTTGCCGAGACATTTTTTTCCTTCGTCGATTGCGTGGTCAAGGTCAAGACCGGGGATGCCACCATTGTTTTCATCCATTTGACCGTCCGTGTTGATGCGGTCTTCAAGACCCATACCAGGAATGGCAGCTATGTCGTCAGCTGTGAAATGTTAATCAAAATTTTTTGCGTGAGACCAGAGATAATGGGATAATATAATGAGTTGTTAAACTTATCAGTTAAACTGGTTGATAAAATATTTTGTACAAGTTCTGAATGCTCACCTATTTCGTGATCATCAAAGCCTGTCACACCCGCTGGCAAAGTATTCAAGTTGTACTTGTCTCGCATCAAATCACCAGGTCGATTACGTGTCCAAAATTTGGAAGTGTGGTCATTGCTACCAGAGCATAGTATATGCCCCAAGGGATGCCACGCCAGGGTCCAAACAATGCTGTCGTGCGCTTGTTCGATCGCTCCAACTTCTTTGTCCGCACTAACAAAATAATGAAAATTTATAACTTTGTGATTTTTACTTTACTAACTGTGAAACAGTCAAACTTATTGTCAAATGGTCAAATTTTGACTGCCAAACAATTAAACTAACTGTCAAACGGTCATATTGGACTGTCAAACAGTCAAAACTTGACAGTGGATTTTGGAATCGACTGTCAAATACTCAAATTTTGACTGTCAATAGTTGATTTGACTATAAAACAGTCGAAACTTGATTGTCGATAGCAGGGGCGTAGGCAGAAAAAATTTGTTGGAGGGGTTTTTCGAAAAAAAAATATACGTCCTTCTGGATGTTATAATTTATGTTCTTGGACGATCTCGTAACGAAGCTACGATTTTTGAATTTATTAATAAGAAAGTGTTTTCATTATTGATGTAATTTTAATTATTTTTTTTTTTATTCATTTTCTATCAATAATTTTTCAATTTTCGGAATTTTAAGGTCGTACAACTTTTGGAGACCAGAGTCACACATTTTTCATGTCATTTTCAAGTCTCTAAGGTTTAGATTTTTTTCTAAAACTTTTGATATTTGCCATAATTCTTTACACAACTTGTAACAACTTGATGGATTTCCTGATATTATTGTGAATTTTTATTCAGCTTTCTAGAATTTAATGCTCTAGGAATTAAAGTTATAAAAGATTTATACGATTTTATAGATTTTTGAGAAAATTTTAACACAGATTCTATTTCATAGATTTCTAGAATTTTCATGTTGTATGTTCTTAATAAAATTTTACAGTATTTTCTGATATTTTTCTAGATATCTTGTATTTCTATGGATGGCTCTATAGATTTCTAGAATTTGATGCTATGGTATAGAAAATTTCACTCATTTTGAGTATTGAAATTGATTTTCCAACAAACAGTATCTTTTATTTAGATTTTCGGTACTTTTTATCGTATAAAATTACCATTTATACAATTTAAAGAATTTTCTGGTAATTTTCTAGTTTTTTTGAGGAAAGATTTCAAGAATCATATAATCTAGGATTCAGAGTTTTAAAAAATTTTTTGAGGAAGTTATATTCTTATATTTTTAGAGTATCATATGATTTTTAGTATTTCTTGCATTTTTTTAGAAAGTATGAAACTTTGAAAATTTTCTTGATTTTTTCATAGATTTCTGAGAAAATTACCTTTGTAAAAACTTTACGTGTTTTAGAGATTTTTTATATTTTTTGAGTATTTAGAAGATTTTGTAGCAGTTTCTTTAGTATTTTTATACATTTTGTGATTCTTATATTTCCATGAAATTTATGTGTCTCAAGTTCCGAACGTTTATAATTGAACGAAAAAAATGTATAAGTTAATATAGAAAAAAAAAATTCTTCAGCTGCTTTTGAACATTCACTGGTCGTAACAACAAACTTGATGCTCCCCAAAAAAATATTCGTCACACTTCTCATCACGATGAAAAATCAAAAAAATCTTTTATTTTCGTTGAATTTTAAACGTTTCGATCTTCAGGTATATTGAAATTTTAGCATTTTCGTTGATTCTAATTTATCTCCATTATTCACTAAGTTAAAACAATTTTCCAAAATGTCTGTTTTCTACATTATCCTCGTCAAACATTCGTAATAAGAATTTCGTTTAAGAAAAAATATTTCTGAAGCCAGAATAGCTGCTATTTTTAAGAGTGTAAAATTAAGAATTCTGAATTTTGTTTGATGACCTAAGAACTTGCATAAAACCATTTGTTATATTTCCTAAGTTTCAGGAAGTCCATTTTTGATAATTTTTACTTCTTTTATTAATCACTGTTATTATTGTTTTGAATTATTTTTTATAAGTTGTACTTTTATTATTTATAAGTAAATGTTTTTTTATTTTTACATAAATTAGTAAATAATTTAACCAGAATTTTGGGAGGGTTTGAACTTCCCAAATCCCCCTCTGCCTACGCGCCTAGTCGATGGTTCAATTGTCTGTTAAACAGTCAAATTTAGACTGTCAAACTGTAAAACAATCAAATTTTTACTGACAACAGTTGATTTGACTGTAAAACAATAAAAACTTGATTGTCAAACAATTAAATTGACTGTTAAACCTTCAAATCGAATATCAAATAGTCATATGGACTGTCAAATAGTTGATTTGACTGTAAAACAGTCGAATTTTCTTTTTTCTGAGGAATACCTGGTCCAGAAATATACATTCAATTCACTCAATCAACCCAAAAAAACCAGGATTCTTGAGTCAACATCAAAACAAATTTTTCAACTCACCCAACATGCCAGAAAAGAATGGCTCCGTCGCTTCCCCCACTACAGAACAGACCCTCGTGACTGGGGTGCCAGGCCACACTGGAGGCCTCTTTTTTATGGCCTCTGAAGGTCTGAACTTCCTGACTCAAATTTCGAAGGTCAAACAACTTCAGGAGATGATCCCTGGAAGCGGTGACGAGCCAATTGCCGTTGTTGTTCCATTTCACATCCATGACAGTAGATTTGTGAGCGTGCAAAGTTGCTAATGATTGACCAGTTTTTGGGTCCCACAATTTAATTGGCTGCTGATTGTCTTTGCTACCAGAGATGACTAGACTTTTCTGGGGGTGCCAGTGAACGCATTTGACGTCTGCTCCGTGACCTGAAATAGTATTTAGGAAATCATGAGTTTATTCATCAAGTTTTTTTTGCAAAAGAAATAGAATTAGCTGTAAGAAGTAAAATTACTATAGAAAATGATTGATAATTTTTCAACAGAAATGGAATAATAAATAATGTATGCTAGTGGTAAAAAATGATAAATAACAATTTCTTCGATTTGGAATACATCAAAGTCTAATTACAAGGTAACATATATCATCTTTTTTGAAGAGAATTTTACTCATAAAATTAACTGTGAAGATGATAGACTTTAAATTGTGAATGTCGGACATTATTACATGAGATATAATTTATGTACCAAAAAAAAATACTCAATTAACTACACCTACTTGAATCGAGTTATGAATTTTAATGAAATTTGTTTGTGCAAAGAAACCATAAAAAAATTCAGTTTCAAGCTTCTAAATTTTTCACTCGTATTAAGAATCCTCTGGAATTTTTCGATACTGAAATAATAAGCTGTCATTATTTCAGCTTTTTTCATTTGAAACTAAAAATTTTTTGCTTCATCTGTAGGCTATATTCTGAACCAGAAAAATATAGTGAAAATGTGGATTTTCAAATATTCTGTAAGAAATATATATTTTATTTATGTGCTTAATAATGGCTATACAGTCTGTTTAACTATATATTCTTGCATAAAAATTCCAAAGAACTCTTAATACATACAAACATTTAGGGAAAATTTAAAAATTTTACGCTGTTATAAATTCATTAAAAGTCCCCAAATAAGTCGAAAAAAACAGTTGGAAAAGGAATTGAATCTTCGATTATATGAAAGAACAAAAATGTGTTTATACTCATCGAATTTATTGTATTTTAAAATATTGCATTGCAATTGGGAGCAAACAAATTAACCATAAATAAATGAAATTATTGGAACATAAGGCCCAGAAAAAAATTTGAAAGTAAATACAATCATCTTATGTAGATTAACTAAGGTTAATTTAAAACTTAATTTATTCATTCAAGCAAAAGTCTTCCAAGCAAATAATTTTTAGCAAATAATTTTTAGACAGTGATGTTGTTTTTAGCAATGGATAATGCAATAAAAATAAAACCGATTTCCCAGTCAATTGATCAATTTTTTTTTTCGTCTTTCAACGTTTCAACTCATTTTGAGTCTTTATCAAAATATTTTACATAAACAAATTGCATATAACATTTTAATGATGTTTTTTTCTCAAAAGTTGAACAAATTTTTAAAATACTCCCTCCATTATTATTTCTAAAAAAGACAATCAAAACTCTATTTGTGAAGAAAATGAACAAAATGATTTTCAAAAATATTAAGAAATAGGCTGAGAAAATTTTCAAGTATGATTCGATGATTTTCAAAAAACGAATAAATTGTACCTTCAATGTAAGGCAACTTGGGCTTTGAATTTACACGAGTCTGTTCAGGATTTTAGTTAATTTTGAGTGTTTCGTAGTGTAAAAAATAGATATATAATTCCAAATGTATAAAATAATTATTGTTCATACCTCTGAGAATGCGTTCTTCGCGATAATTCATGAAGTCCCATATTCGTACGGTTCCATCATCGCTGCAGGTTGCCAGTTTGCTATCGTTGGGACTGAAACTACTCGTCCCAAAAAAAAATAAGTATTATACACTAGTTCCACACTAATCATGACTGGGCCTTGTCACAAAATAATTCAAATCGGGGATTTCATAAGGAGATATGTAATTCAGATTTTTTAATAATATATTGAATAATGTCGCAATCGTGAGAAGATTTTCTGCTCGAAAAAATATGTCAATTAGTTTTTGGCAAAATCTTGGTGGTTTATCCAAAAAGTACGTTACTTTATCTATCGATTTCAAAAACTTGTGTAGCTTTTTTTTGCTCATAGAAATTAAATAAAAATCGTGAAGAAGGTGCTTCAAAATTCTTATGAAAGAGGGAAAAAAGTTGTGAGGTAACTTTTGGAGGGCTCTTCACGCAGTTTTTGAAAGAAAATGTAAATATAGATTTTGAAACAAAGTTTCGAAAGGGACATGCAAATCAAAAAATGTATTACAATTTTTTTCGAATTTCATGAATTGAATTAAAAATTTTCCAAAAGTTCTATGTAACAAGTTTTCTTTCTGATTATTCGATTCATATTTCGATGAAAAGAGATTTGTAGAAAAAAGAGGAAAAATTTGAGCAACCCTAATAATTTTGATCCTAATAAAAACCTTATAGGAATTTAATTTCTTATAAAGTGACCTTTTAAAAAACAAGAATTGCTTATAAAGTATTGATCGAAAAAACGTTTTTTTCATAAAAGATTTCATCAAATACATTCTTGTAAGAAATTTCAGTTTCTTATAAGGTTTTTGGAAGGTGCACCTTATAAGAAATTTCATTTTCTTTAAGGTTTTTTTTTGAGGAAGAAAATTACTAAGGAACGTACTAATACCCCTCCTTTTTCTAACACTGAAAGCAGTTAGTAAATAATTTTTGTAAAAAGGATAAATTAGAAATTTTTCGCCAAGTTGCCCACTCTATTCTACAAAAAACCATTGGCGTAGTTCTCACAAATTTTTATTTTAATAGCTCGATTCCAGAGCTAAAAGCTGGTGGAACTGACTTAAATGATAATTTTTCGATGGTTCTTATTATTTTTTCTCTCGGAATCAATATTCTTTGAAAACTTAAAAAATTGTAATAAAATAAAAAATGTATATAATCTGGGAAAATTTTCAATAGGGAGAGCTACTAAAATAAAAAAATTGATGACCTTAACCATCCGGTGAAATGTAAAAACCAAGATTTACAGATTTCCAAAATTGGTTATCGTAAAAAAAATTTTTCACTTAAAACACTTTTTTTCAAAACTGTTTAAATGATGTAAATTTCCTAATCATCAATTGGGGACTTGCAAAAATTACTTATAAATTCTGGGAGAGGAGGGGGGGGGGGGGGGGTTCAAAAAGTGAAAAAATCGCATTTATTGAATTCAAAGAAAAGTTATAAAATTTTTTGAGCTTCAAACTTTTTTGGACTCTGTAAATAAAATCAATTGAACACTAAATTTTTAATCATGGAATAATTTGTAAACTTAAGAAGTTAGAAACTTGACTTCACAAGATCCCTAATTTTAGGATGGTGGGTAGATCGAAATTCTGCATTTTTAATTGTCTTTTTTCAAGAAACTAGTCTATACATCGTGAATTTGAATGATGTGCGAACAAAAATACGAAAAATTGATTTTGAAAAATTTATAGATTAACTTTTTTTCCTACCGGACCGTTCATTACGTATATTTTATAAAATGCTTCTTCAATTTATGAATTTCTACTTATCTTATATAATTTCAAATTAAAAATATGTTTAATAGAAAAATTTTGGAATGAAAATCTTTTACACGTTTTTAAATCAGAATTCCTTTATTCTGAAAGGCTTGTGCAATCACTTTAACTTACAGGATAATAACATGTTTGAATTTCGTTGATATCTTATATTTTTATCAATTTTTCATATTTTGCTTGTAACAATCACGTTCCACCATCTAAAAATAATAAGTTGCTTGTTTTTAAAAATTTACATATATTTTGTTTAGGAACTTTGTTTGAAACATAGGGATATCTGTCAAAAGATTTTTTTATACGGTACACTCTTCGGGCAAAATACTTTTATTTCTTCGTAGGATTGTCTGCCTCGGCTTCACCTCGGCCTACAAAGTTGCTACTGGGAAATGAAAATATTGTGCCCGCGGAGCGTAATGTACTATTAACTTTTTGGACTCGTAAGATGTTAATAGTCTAATAAATGCCTGACCTGAAAAACCCTTGCATTGAAAATTGTTCGACTTTCAAGTATTCAACGACTTTTCGATTCCATAAGTTCATTCTACGAGAAAACACGTACTTTCAAACATTTCAAGATTGTTATCTAAATCTAAATTCAACCTAAATTATCCACTTTCTATTATTTAATGTAATTTTTTAATAATATTTCAATTATTATAATAGAAATTGTATAAAATTTATTCATTATTTAGAAATAAATTATTACTTAATCATTAATTTATGCATAGAAATAATTTATAGCTTCGTTTTCTCAAGAAACTAGTTAAAAAATTTGTATTATAAATTTCAAACTGACCCAACAACGAATGTTAAATAAAATCACAAATGTTTCTAATCAAGAAATTTTCAAATGCAAATCATCTATATGTTTTGAAATTGAGAATTCAATATCATCTTAAACTTGTAGAATCTTTGAGATGAACAGAAAAAGAAATTATTTGATTTTGGTAATTGTAACATTTTCAAAAGTTATGAATTTCAATATTCTGCCTGTAAATGGTCACATTCGATCTTTTAGTAAAGAAATAAGTGGAAACAAAAAAAATTATGTGTCTCAAAAAATGTGCATATGTTTTGTAAATATAATTTGAATTCAAACATTTAAATTCTTGTAAAATTTTCCTTTGTATTATTGGATCCTTCAACAATTTAAATTTAAAAAAACCATATCTACTTAAAGCTTACTATTTTGGAACTCGTTTGAAATTTATTCGGTGGAGCTGAAAGGATTATAAGCCAGATTGTTTTATGAAACAAACTTAATGTATTTTTTTAGTGTACTAATTACCAATTTTAAAAAGTTACGTGAACAATCAAATAAGAAAAAAAAAGTATAAGAATATTTCTGAACAGTTTTCTATTCTATTAAAAAAAAAAAAAAAAAAAAAAAAAAAACAAACAGGAAGAACATAAAATAACAAGCTACTAAATTCTTTGAGAATTCTTAATAATGCACAAAATAAATAATAAGATTCCATAGATTGGTATTAGCTTTATTGATATACATTTCAATTTTTGTAATTGTAGCATTTTGTACCAATAGAATCCTGCGACACCTAAAAATTTTGATATTATGAAGAAATCCACTAAAACTCTCATGAAAAAAACGAGCTGTAAACAATAAGAACAAATTTAATAATTAAATTTATAATTATTATAAAGACCCTTTTCATGAAATCTGAAAAATACCATAAAAGCTCAAATTCTACAAAAAACTTTCAAATTGTTTCTTTTAAATCTCAAAAGCCACAAAATCCACATCCTAAATTTCTTTGGAATCTGAAATTCTCCAAAAATATCACCCTGTTGAATGCGCAATTCACGAAACACTATTTCACAAAAAACTTTTTAAGCAAAGACCTCTTTCCCATGAAATTTTAACATTTATTTCAAATCTAAAATTCCACAAAACACTTTATAGCTCCAACAGAAAAAAATTCTAGGCAAAGACGTTTTCATAAAAATTGAAAAAAAAAAAAAAAATCTCAATTTTCACCCCCCAAAAAAGCTTTCTAAGCAAAAACGACCCTCCTCCTCTACCCCCGCCCCTTGAAGGACCCCTTGGCTAGATTTTCATAAATAAACAAAAAACCACCCCCAGCAGTCATATCTGGCAGTCAAAGCCATGAATTTCCATAGAAAAACAAAAAAACCGCGGGCAAGTCGAAAAGCACTGTCGTGACATTCGCCTTTGATGCCACATGACCACTGGACGATGTGCCCAGATTTTGTCCAAAATTGAAATTTATTGCACAATAAAAATACGAAATTTGTACATTATTTTTTACCGTGCATTCTCTTTTACATACACACAATTCTCACGTGCGATACGGAGAAGAGCTTCAGTTCTCATAAATTCAAGTTACATAAAAATTAGCGCTCATTCGGATGACTTGAAGGAGAGCCAGGATAATCTTTATTCTTCGTTTTTGTCAACGACGAGCTTCTTTGCTCGAACTCATTTGAGCCATACATATCTCGAATCTTAGCTTAGCTTAGAAAATTCGGATAGAAACTAAAGGGAATTTTATTGCCATCGTATACAGTGCTACATGATAATGCTACAAAACATTGCGGACAAGGGAATTCGAAATGGGAGAGGTGCTTTTATTTGCGACTTTGCCCAACCATAAATTGCGATCGAAATCGAGTCCCTGGACACTGTTTGCTCTTCGCGATCCATGCATTCATGTGCATTTTCAATTATACCATCAACAATTCCAGTAATGAATGATTACTTTCATCTTTGGATGGCAATCGCTATGAAAGTTAGGATGATAGATAGAAATATCCATCTGCGAATCACAATTGCGACATAGCTTAGGATAGACAGAAATACAAGTTCCCATGTTGGAAAGAAGCCAGTAATGGATGGATTACGAATTTCGAGAGTGTCGCAGTGACAGAAATAAGTACCATAATTGTTGTGGATATACCTGAGTCCTCTTATCGCTTCTTTGTGCGCCTGAAACATCTTGACGTTGTTCATGTTGCTCTGCCAATACTTGACGAAGCCTCCGTGGTCACCCGTCACCATCCAACTTTCGCTGTGAGACCAGATCATCGTTCTTACCGGCGAGTCGTGGGCCTAAGAAAAGAAAATCAATATGTTCATACAATTTCATTATCAGCACTATCAACTTCGAGCAGCACATATGATTTCCCCATTTTTCAAAGGCAAACACTCCAAATTAGTTTGTAATTGTAGACCCAAAAAATTTTGGCGACGACATACAATGGCAGAGTGTTATATAGTTACAATTTTGGGTTTTTTTACCCCGAATCACTTACTTTATAATAGGGAGATTCTATAGCTAGTAATTTTGTAATTTTCTCCTGTTGTTTTCCAAACAATTCAAATTTATAATAATGTGATTTAAAAATATATGGGTCGTTCTATTGTACTGTACAAAATGTTTTTTATTTTATAATTTAAAAAAAAGAGCCTATCAGGGGCTCTGCCCCTCGAATGTCCCACTACGGACTCCGCCCCTGAACCCCCTTTACGTGCCATTTATTATGTACCCTTTAATTGATTTACATTATGCAATCACATATTAACTGCAGTTTTTTTCTCCTTCTAAGATTTACTTGAGTAATAAAATTTCCATGTTTTATTTTTTTCGACAAAAACAAAAAATAGAATACTTTATGTTTGTTAAGTGCTTATTTATAAATTTCAGTTACATATTTCAGACCATGTAATGATTTGTGAGAATGTATTATAAATTTAAAGTATCAATTCTATGCTTTTCTTTTTTCATCAAGTTGTTTATGCTCAATTCTCTCTCATTCGTAAATTTGGAAGTCGTCGAGTGGAAATGTACTATTCCAGCTTTTTTAAAAAAAATCCTAAAGGGTCAATAATTTTATTCTAGTGAACAAATAACTAATCAGGAACTTTGAATGTAAAAACCTTAAAATACATTTAATTAGAATGTGAAACCTTCAGTATGAATACTTAGAACTTAAAAACTCATTAAAGTAATTAACAAAATTAAATTTTTAATTTTTACAATGTTTTGTTTGAAATCCTTATAACTTGTATTTTCGATTTGTATAAACCTATTTTTCTACTTTTTGCACCTCTAATGTGAAACGTAACTGGTATTATTTAAAGTTTTTATAATTAAATTATTTTATATTTTATAGCTTAGGCCCTATAAATATTCGTTCGTAGTTTTTTTTTAACTTTAAATTTTAATAATATTGACGAAAAAATATTGAATTTTCAATTTTATTTAACTTTTTTAAAACAAGCGTTGTACTATTTCGTTTTTTTCCATAAAATTACCAATTTCAATATTCCGTTTGTCTGAATGCTAGTGGATAAATTTATTAAGTCCTCAAGTTTCACTACATGGTAAATTAAATTCCTAACCTTCGCCAAAATTTTACTGTTAGGAGAATTGCCTTGCGATTTATGTAATCTACATATTTTTGATACATTTTGAAAATAGTTTAACTGACAACATTGTTTAACAAGAGTTTAAGATTTTGAAATAGTTTGATTTTTCAAATTAGTAAGCTTAGTTTATGATTTGCAAGTTTCTATCGATTTTTATTGACAAATAACTTCATGGAATTTAAGAAATTATAACTATTAAAACATAACATACATCACTTGAGCAATTCTTCGTTATCATATAGTGCACAGTGATTTATTTTTCAAGACTGTTTCTCTAATCCTTGTTAATTTATTCATTGACTATTTGACAGAATCTTTTTGATGATCTCACAAACTCTTGAAAGTATTCATAAATAGTGAGATTCTGCAATAAGTTAACTGATAAACTATTTTTTTTACTGAATCAGTTATTTAGAGTTCTGATTTACTGAATTTAAAATGGTTAAATAACTCCAGGATTTAGTTGATATATTTATGCCTTGCATATAAACATGTTTTTATATTTAACAAGTTCTATATTTTTTCAGGATTAAAAAGTATTTCTAAAAAAGGGTATAAATTCTTACATAATTAATTTCGAGAATTCATGATATTACTATAATGCCCTAATTGTATTTCCATGGCACCACGTAGAGCATTTTTCATAGTTAATTTTAACTACTGATTTACATAAAAAATTCATGATACTCCATGGGATCTTAAACAAAATGAATCTAATAATAATTATAATTATTCTGTAAGAACTCTTGAACACGACACCAGTACTTTATACTATTTCATTGAATCTAATGAGATAACATCTATTCCTATGAAATTTCATAGAAAAACAGCGAGCATGTGTAATAAAAAAAAAAAAAAACTTGAGTATCTCATTACATCATCACTAAAATGCATCAAAAACGTCTCCTATAACTTGCGAAATTCCCTTTATAAATTGCACAAAAAATGCATCATGCTTCATTAGCAAGGTCTCTTCTGAATTCATAAATATTTCAATTCAAACAATTAAAACATTTGTTCTGAAAGTGAGCAATACCTGAAGAATGGTCTCGAAATTAAATGTGAGACCATTCCATAAAGTGAACTCTCCACTGGAGGCGCCAGTGATGAGCCGCCTGCCTTCTGGAGTCCAGGCCATGCAAAATATAGGACATCGCATTTTGTTAGTGGCAGTTTTGACGAAACGCGTTGTCACGGCATTGATAGGATTGTCCGAGTAGCTTGGTGGAGGAAGAAGATCCGGATAGTACATAACGTCAGGTTGAAGGGCTCTTCTGTCTCTGTAATCGCGTTGCCATACTCGATTCTGCAATGATAAAATTATAAATAAATTAAATTTTGGTTACACAACATAAAATGAAACTCGATAAGACTAATCACAAAAAAATTGTTGAAATTTTTGTTTTTACAAAGAGATGATTCAAAATAATATAACTTACCTCCAAACTTTTAACTATTGCTGAATTGTAATCGACGGTTTTCCGCATGACCGATTTTCGTAGTCTTTTTCCATCAAATTCATCTTGAATTATATCTTGGCCACCTGACATGACTTTTGGGGGATGATACGGCCTGAACGGTTTGAAAAATCCGCGGTTTCCATCCCTATGATTCGCAAAGCGGTGCTGGGGTGATTGGTAATTTCCCGAAGTGTTGATTGTTGTCAATGTGGGAGGAGGGGCCGAAAGATTCGGAGCCATGGGCGGTGGTACTGACATGTTGGGAAGACCTATTGGTGGCGGAGGTGTCGAGAACTGGGAATTCATTGTAGCCATTTTTTTTTGATATATTCAGATACTTCTCACAAATATTCAAATTAACGAGAGATAATTCTTGGACAAGTTTGTGAAGAGTATGTGCATAACTATTCTTCCTGTTACGTGGTTTTTTTCAAGTCCTTGTACCTGTAAATGTAGAAAAAGAATTATTTTTGAGGATTACATTTCATTTTGATGTTTACATCTATATTGTTACATTGTCACAATGAGTTAACTTTTCGGAGGTTTTACATTATTATGTAGGTTTTCTTTGTGCAGCACACAAAGAAAAAATTCGAATATTTCCATTTTGATAATGGTAAACGAAAATTTTTTAAAAATTACAAAAGCAAAATAATTAAAATATGTAAACTAAGTTTTCTGAATACATAGTGAGTGATGAAAATAATGCTTTTTCATCATGGGGAACATTATATTTGTTACATTTTTTAATTCTATGAAGCCAATTAAATGTAACAGTTTCTCAAATCGAAGTTTTCGCTTATTTTTTCAGATGTATAATGCTTGGTCTACGCATTGTAATTTTCAAATCTATTATATCTACTGTCATAAATTCATGAATTTTTTGTTATTCTGTGGTCATTCTAAGCTTTGTATGTTTTTACCAAGAAAATTATAACGCTTGAAAATTTAAGCACTAAGGCATGTGAAATGAAAAAAATTTACTTTTGGTATGATCTGTCTTTTTGGAGTATGAGTAATCTTCAACGTTTGTGGCTTGTATTTTCATCATTTGATGTATTGTATATATTGTATCATATTGTATTTTCATCATCTTAAAATAAAAATGTAAGGGATACAAATACATCAAAATCCAAGTTAATGTTTTTTTTTTTTTTTCATTTAAGAATCATTTACAGTAAAATAATTTCTATATGATCCTAATTTTTTGAGCCGTTATTTCTTATACATCATATTTTCTACACTAGAAAATAACAATGGAAAGGTGATTTTATTGATTTTTTTCATTACTTACATTTAATGAAAAAGTATAAATATGTAAAGAAAATTATAGTCGAAAATACAAATCACGATCCACATTGCATTAATATTACTTCCGAGCTCATTTTTTATTGCCAGTATATATTTTTTACATGATTTTATTAATATCTGAAATTTTCTTTCCTCTAAATTATATCATTTATCGGTTTGCGCTCAATTCTCAAAGTTCAGTTTTTCATTCTTGAAGAAAATGATGAAAAATCACTGAAATTTCTGGAATTGGAAATTTGAGGGTGCAGCAAACATCAAAATAAAAATTAATATTTTTATATTATATGTTTGCAATTAAATATTCATATTTTGTGTCAATTTATTCAGTTTCTCAATTCTTTCTACATAGTTTATTTTACATGGTATGGGAGTAACACAGAAAAGATGATTATGATTAAGTGACTTTTCTAACTTCCGCAGTTCATATAACGCAACCTTTTAAAAACCCTATAAGAAACTGAAACTTTTTATACGAATTTACAAAGGAAAAAATCTTATACAATTTCGTCCTACAATTCTTTACATAAAATGCAGTTTTCTTATAAGGTTTTATTAAGGATAAAAATTGGGGTATATTAATATATCAAATATTATGTACTAGTTAAAAATCTATATTTATAATTAAATTCACTATTAATATAACTATATAATAATATAAAAAAAAAATAAAATGGAAATTTGAAAAGGATGAATTCGAAAATAATAAAATATACAAGTGATGTATTTATTAGTGAAGAACCTCAGAATTTAAAAAAAAAATTTAATAATGATAAAATACAAAAAATATCACTCAAAACTTTGAACATTTTTTTTGAGGAAAAATTGGAAATTATTTTTTTCGTAAAATTCATCATAGCGAAACAGTTCCAAAAATTAGCAAAAATATTGACAGAAAATACTAAATTTTTCTTGTTTCTGAATTTTTATACAGTAAAATGAAGATTCATCAAAATTTTCGAACAATGAGAAACTGAAAGACGAAAGTCTTGCAGTATTAAAAATGTACATTCAAATAAAAAATCGAAATTGCATACATCAAAAATACACAGTTAAAAATAATTGAAAGATATATTCAATACATTCAGCCATGCAAATAAAACAATACTATAGTTAAATAAGCTTTGACAAACTTCGACTAATAAACAAATGGAAGTGTTTAATGTAAAAAGTCTCAAATCTGGATATTGTCACAAACACATAATATATACCTAACAAAATGAACAGACAAAACCTAATTTGAAGAGCACTAATTACGAAATATATTATAAACAAAAAATACAACAGGGTGTCAATACTAAAACATAACCAAAACACTCCAAATGAAAAGTTGACCATTTGTTGTGTTCAATTCATAAAACCTGTATCATCGACATCGAAAAAATTACACAGCGTTGCCGATAAACTTTTGCATACATAAGTACTTAAAAAAATACAATTTATAAAATAATTAACCACCTTCCATGTTCTGAAAACGCTTCGATTAAATTGTAGACAGTACTCGAAAGGTTAGGTGTGTAAACTTCCCAGAAGCTTTTACCCTTATCAAGAAGTCAAACTTACCAGAAAAACAGAAGATGCCGCAGATTAACACTAAATTAATATCATTAACATCTTTTGGTTCTAAAAATTGTCACCGATTTTTGCAAAATGTTGATCATTAAAGCCATTAATCAAGAGCACAAAACGTTGCTTGCATCAGACACGACACACTGCGACACACACTGACACACGCATACCATGCATTGCACACTTGCATGCGCATAAGCAAGTGTGAACACGTATACATATATGTGTACATAGCGTGTGCATGCGTGCACACACTCTACTTGACGCTGAAAACTAGACTTTTTGACGTTTGACGCTGGAAATTGTGCGCATGCGCAAAAATATTGGCCAGAGTAGTGTAATTTACAATTTTAACGCTACATGGCGCTTTTTAACGTTTCGTACATTTTGCTATCTCGCAAGATGTGTAGTCACTGTAGGTGAACTACATAAAGAAATTCGCAGCCTTTACTTTCAGGTCCGATGTGCCTGGGAAAGGGTTATACTAAATAACAATATCTTGAAATCAATTACGTTTATGACTTTCGCCTTTTCGCATTTCGCCATTCGCCGTTGCCAAGCCCAAGGTGCAACTTTGACCTTTTTTGCACGTTTGGACAATTTTTTTTTATCCTTGTTAAATAAATTGAATTCGCGAATTGTTGAGCATTTTTTTTTTAGCAAAGCGTATGCTATTTTTTTATTAAACTCCTTTAATAAAATTTATTACTGTCGATAATTTTGGATGTAGTTTTTTTTCTTACCAACAGTGAGCAGCTGTCAAAAATTCACGTGTGACAGCTGTGTTTACAAACAAGTTAAACACAGTTAAACAATAATAAACTTTGACAGTCTGGCATTGCTATTGACGTTATTGTTCATTATTGTTGAAAGCGAAGTTTTTTTATTTCTTCCAGTGCAGGTCCAAACTCCAAGTTTTTTTGCAAGCAAAATAGCTGTGTCAGAAAGTGCAAATTAGTGTTATGAAACTAGTGATATGGAATAATTGAAAAAAAATCTTTTTAAACATGGTTAATGCTTTTAGTAACGATTCTGATAGCGAAGACGAATTACCACCAAGTTGGGAAGAAAGGGTTACACTTGACGGCAGTGTTTTTTATGTAAAGTGTGTATTTTTCTTGCACTTTGAATTATTATAATTTTGTAGTCATGTAACAAAAAAAAAAAAAAAAAAAACTTTGAAGAGGAAAGATCGACAAAAATTGCTAATAAGAAAATTTTTGACTGTTTAATTACGTAAAAAGTGACGCCTTACAAGAACAAAAACTATGTATTTTATTAATTTTCAATTACTTCATTATTTTAAACTACTCCGCTACTAATAAATATCAAATATAATTTGAACGTTGAAAAGTATTCAATTTCAATTTATTTTATTGTTATTCAAATTTATGTTAATATTAACAAATTCTGTTATTAATTTTTGATTTTTTTTTCATTTGAAATACTTCATCAGTCACATATTATAAAAAATAATAAATTTTTCCAATAGAATATTTGCTCCTTGCTAATTTTTTGTGTAATGTAAAAATAAAAAATTCTAGCAAAAAATTTAGTTGCTATTTTCCGATGAATGATATGTATACATCCCTATGATTTTTTTTCTGTTATCTAGTCATTTCACCCAAGGAACACAATGGGTTCATCCGAGGACCGGTCGCAAAAAGGTGGTAAGTGGAGGTTTGTAATTTATAATTTTTTTTAAAAATCACTCTAGAGTGATTACACGTCAATAATTATCATGAATTAAAAAATATTTTCAAACACAGAGATCAGCGAAGGCCATCCTTTTTTCTGACAAATATTTTTGATTGAACTTTTTGTTTCATACTAAAAATTAAAAATTTTATATAATCGTAATAATAATACATAATATAAATAGTAAAAATTATGGAAAATTCACATAATCACTGAAATCTAGAAGACATTACAGATGATTTCAAGTGATTTCTTAAAGTTAAAGAATATTCAGAATTCTTATCTTAATCTTAATCTGTCTTAAAATCAAATATAGAATATTTCTGGCCTCAGAAGAATTTCTCCTTAAGAAAAATTCTAATGAGAAATGTTCAACAATAGAGAAAAATTAGAATCCACGAAAATACTAAAAATCTAAAAACCACGAATCCTGGAACATCAAATTCTAGGAATCTACATGTAAATCTATGAAAATACCAAAAAATCTTTCAAATAATACAAATTCTGAAGAAATACTAATAAAAGTAAGAGCATTCTATGAAAGAACTGTTTCCTAAAAAATCTGAACAAATACCTATGATCTAGAAAACTTTCGATTTCAGAACATCAATTTCTGAAAAGTGTATATTTTAATCTATAATAGGACTAGAATAATAAAAAAAAAAATACAAAAAAAAAAAAAAAATAGAAAATGATAATTTTCAAAATTTCAACATTTGAATAAAGTTGATTATTAGGGAAGCCTTTATTTTTGCAATGTCGGAATTTTCATTATTTCTGATCTTCAAAAAATAGTCAAAGTACAAGAAAAAAAAAAAAAAAAAAAAAAACAATTTTTTTGCAAAATTTGAGTTAAATTAGATAATAAAAAAACGCCTAACAAATTTACCTTAGATATCAAATTCTAAAAATCTTAATAATAGCAATTCACAAAAATACTAGAAATCTGTAAGTATACTAATCCTTTAAAATTTCATAAATACTAACGAATGCGAAAAAATATTAAAAACATACCAATTCTTAAAATATAGGTAGATATAATTATCTCAAAAATATACAATTAAAAATTTAAACAAAAATCCATAGACATACCAGAAAATTCGTTATACTTCATGATTATTGAAAAAATATAAAAAGGAAGTACTCGAAATCTGTAAATAATATACTATTTTCTACAAAATAAATATAAATAGTACTCAAAATCTTTAAAAATTTTAATACAGTAGAATCGAATTCTAGACATACAGTAATGCATAGAAATACTAGAAATCTATGAAAATACTAAAAAATTTTAAATAAAATACAATACGAAAATTAGAGAAATCTTTGGAATACTTATAATCTGTGTAGTTGTAATTTTCTCCAAAAATCTGAGTATTTTAATTTTTCAAGAAGTTTGATACACAGCAGAGTATCGAATTCTAGAAACTGAATCAAACTGAATAGAAATCCATAATAATATCAGGAAATTCTTCAAGTTGTACAATACGAAAGAATAATGAAATATATCAATATGTATTAGAAAAAAATAAAAATTTTTACACCAATTGTAAAACTTGATCTTTCTTCTTGAAGATTTACCACCTGGATGGGAGAAACAAGTGAGCGAGGATGGAAAAATTCTCTACGTGGACAATATAAACAACACAACAACATACACTGACCCACGATTAGCGTTTGCGACAGAATACTCAGAAAATTCACAGCTAATTCGACCAAGATTTGACGGAAGCAGCACCGCACTTTCGGTTTTGCACGGACGAGATTTGAGAAAGAAAGTTGCCATCGTGACCGGGGCAAATACAGGAATCGGTATCTAACAACTTCCATCGCCATTTTAGTTGTAAAATATTAAAAATTATTTTTCATACCTATTTTTGTTTGTTAATGTTAAAGGATTCGAAACTGCAAGATCGCTTGCACTTCATGGCTGCAAAGTGATTTTCGCTTGCAGAAATGTAGAAAAAACAGAGCAAGCAATAAACAAACTACAAGAAGAAAGAGATGACGTCGATTGCGATGTTTTGGAAATTGATTTGGCGTCTTTGAGCAGTGTCAAATCAGCAGCGGAAAAATTCAATCAAAAATATGGGTAACGTTTGCATCTTACAACCTGTAGTTTTATACAATTTTTTAATCCTCGATTTCAACGTTTTTAATGGGCCATAAAAAATAATTAAACCAAATATTACATCTGAATTCTCCTTTTACCAGGTCTTTGAACATCCTCATCTTGAACGCTGGAGTTTTCGCTGTTCCATACTCTCTCACCGAAGATAACTATGAAACGACGTTCCAAGTGAACCATTTGTCGCATTTCTACTTCACATCATTGTTGAAAACTTCGCTGCAAAAATGTCCAGGGTCAAGAGTCGTCATTGTTTCGAGTGAATCGCACCGATTTTCATTCCTTAAGACAGTCGAAGATTTTCATACCTCAAATTTATCCGTGCCGGCTTACAAATATTGGGGCATGGCTGCGTACAACGATTCTAAATTGTGCAATGTATTATTTGCACAAGAATTGGCTAAGAGGTGGGAAAATATCGGCGTTTTCTCCTGCCATCCAGGAAATTTGGTTTCCTCTGATTTATCGAGATATTCATGGATTTTTTGGATCTTGTTCACGATCGTCAGGCCGTTTACAAAATCGTTGGTAAGAGCCAAGAGCATTGAAAAAACTTATTTTTAGCTAAACTAATAATTGCTTCATTTTTAGCAACAAGCTGCAAGCACAACAATTTATTGCGCGACAGCCCCTGAACTGGAAAAATCAACAGGTCTTTATTTCAATAATTGCTTCCATTGCAATCCATCGTCGACAGCTTCTAACCCAGAAATGGCTGCACAGTTATGGTCACTCAGTGAAGAAATGATTTCCACAGCTCTGAGAAAAACTAAGTCTGAATAATAGCATCATGGGAATAACGAATCAAGTTTAAAAAAATTTTATACACATTTTCTGTAGCCATACTTAGTTTCATGTATTGTCAATGGGTTTCTAAAAAGGTATGTAAGGTGCAAAATGTAGATAAATATTTTCTAATTGTATCCCACTCACTTATTGTAAATATGAATCAATATCAAAATGCATACCAAAACACTCAATTAAAATAAAAATGTGTTCAATTGACATTTATCTTGCAGTTTAAAAACTGTTTTACACATTGCACTAAGCTAATTTCACAGTGAATGTGACAATACACAGTAATCAAAACAATTGTTTAAAACCTCACAAAATAACATGCAGAAGAACTTTTAATAAACCAGTGTAAAGAAATAAAAGTAATTATGATTGTCATTATTTACAATTAGAGTCCAGGCATGATGTATGCTATATTGTCCAACATTTGTGAGAGTGTTTCTGGTCTTGTTCCATCAGTCTCTGGTATTTGTTGTGTCAAACAAATGAGCGGTCCCAAAGCGCAAAGCAGGGAATCCAGTAAAACCGACAAAGTCCCAGACACTGCTATTTGGCCTTCGTGCTCCTCAAGACGCTCCCCAATGATAGTCAAACTTTCCCCAAGAAGTTTTAAATGAGCGGCGACGTCGATAGGTTGAGTACCACTCGCTTTGAACACGACAGGTGTATTTGATGCTTCCATACCTGAGCACAAAACAAGCACTTGATAACAAATTTTTTTCAAAGAAACAAGTTACCTTATAAGGTATATTTTATTTATTCATAAATTAAAATTTTCATGACATGTCATACCTTTGAAGGTTCATTAACTTGTAGGACTCCAAACTTGGAAAAAATCGAGGAACTACAGTTTTTTCCAACTGAATAAAATGAGAATAATTTTGCTACAAACTTTCAACAACTTTTAAGGTTAATATGAAATGTTCAATTGTTATAAACACTTTTAGTTGCCATGGTATAACAATGTCATTGTTTAAAACACAATAGAGAAATATTTTGTTTTCAACTATTTTTAACATGCTGACCTTCGTTTTTAATGGCACGATTGTTAGGCGGCGAAACGTAGTTTCCCACCATTGATGGAACTCCCAGTTGAATCGTTTTTTTCGAAGGTTTCACGTCTTTCGCAGCACCTGTGGAGAAATTCAGCAAAAATTACAAAAATGTATGCTAGTAAATTTTGACGATGAAAATTTTTTGAGAGAACTCACTTTGATTGGCAAGCTTCTGACGTGATGGAGACGAAACTTTCCAAGAAGGTTCAGTTTTAGTTGGGGTTTGAGGGGACATTTTTGCGGCGAGACGTTTTGCTCGTCGGCGCCAATTGTATTTTTCGACGTTTGGTACAGTGGCCCAAAGTTCTCCCAGGCGTTTTGATATGGTTGCGAAATCTTGCAAATTGTAAAAAAAGAAACATGTGAAGAAAGTTATAACATTATTAAAATAATCTGATTGTTGAATATGCAATCAGCAAATTATTCTTACCCATGTGTGGACTTTTCTCGATTAATTCTTGCCTCACATCCTTAGCCCATAACATGTATGCTGTGAACCTCGTTTTCTGCGAATAAAAAACAGTTAAAATTATATGAATATTGAAAAAACTGAAACCAAGTGAAAATTTATACCCCTTTGTCTTTCCTTTGTGCTTTCACTTTTTTGATGATTTTTCCATCCTTGATGATTAATTTTTTTTTGCACTTTTCCATCATGTATAAGCTCCGAGCCTTTAAAAAGTAACAGGTCATTTATTACTATTTTAAAAAAAATGTGAATATTAATTTACTTCATTACTCCTCACAATTTTGATTTTTTTTTATGATGAGAGAAAAATAAATAAATAGGCTAAAACATGAGCTTATATTGCCAGTATACAATCATCAAAAAGGCTTTGCATGATTATATTGTATTTTTGTGTGATACATTTTTTGAGCATTCTGCAGGGGCGTAGGCAGAGGGACGATGTGGGGGCTTAAATTTCTCTGAAATTCGGGTGATGAAATTAATGATCATGTCATGAAAAAATATGAAAAAGTGATTATAATAAGTAATAAATGATAAAAATAATAGGCGTATGATAAAAATAAGTAAAATGATAAAAAATGAACTTACTGAAATCTGGTGAACATAACACATAGTTTCATGTAATTTCTGAAAGCTTAACAAAATTCAGGATAATTAATTTTACTAACTCGAAAATAAGAAGAATCCTGGCTTCTAAAGAGTTTTTTCTTAAATATAATTATAATTTTAAACGTTAAGCTAGGATAAAAAAGAATACAAATTGTGAAAATTGTTTCAACCCAGTTAATAAAGCAAGAAAATTATGAAAATATAAAAAAACTTCAAATCTTGAGCATCGAATTCTACAAATATAGGTGAATATGCACAAAAATAACAATCTTTGAAATCATATACAGACTGAAAAATGATGAGTGATGGAAATCCATCACATTAATTTCTTTTAAGCCTAATAATTCAATACCTAAAATTTATAAAATTTTGAAATCAAGAGCATCCAATTCTAAAAAATGCATAAATATATAGAAATACTAGAAATCTTCGAAAATACTAGAAAACGTAACAGAATTTTATAAATTCCGAAAAGTTAAAAAATACAAGAAAGCTATAAAATACTTGAGCTTTATGTAGATTTTGCTTCAGAAATCTGTACGATGACTAAAGATTTATATAAATTTGAATTTAAGAACATCAAATTCTATAAATCTATGTAGCGAAAAATAGAAAAAGTACTGGACATCTGTACCAAATATACTGTTTTTTGAAAAATCTACTCAAACACTTAAAATCTCCGTTACTTTCTATTTTATAGCATCAAATTCTAAAAATCTTCAGAGCAATCCATAGAAATATTATAAATTCATGAAATTACCCGTAGTTGCTAGAAAATTCAGAAGTAACCAAAAATACGAAAGTTCAAGAAATCTATAAAACACTCAAAATCTGTATACATATTATTTTTTCAAAAATCTAGAAAAATACCAAAACTCCTTCGAACCTTGATTTTAAGAGCATCAAATTCTAGAAATATATAGATCAATCTATAAAAATTCTCGAAAATACTACAAACTTTCACAAATGACAAAAAACACTGAGAATTCTAGAAACCCATAAAATACTTTCAATTTATTTTGATATTGTTTTTCTTGAAATCTATAAAGTTACTAAAGATCTTCAAAAATCTTGATCCATTGAGTACCAGATTCTAAAAATCCATAATAAAATTAGGAAATCCTCCAAGTTCTGAAAACACTAAAGTAATATGAAAAATACCAAGAGTATTAAAAATGAAAAAAAAAATCCCTATCCCAGTGACTTATAAATCATGAAAATTTGATTCTATGATTAAAACACTTAAAAAAAATTACAAACATGAAAAATTTGCAACTCTGAACCCGATTAGTTATTCATCTCGAAACTTCTGAAATTTGAATATCACTTTCGAAACAAAAGTTCAGTTTTTTGGACAAGTATGACGTCATTTGCAATAGCAATGAATGAAACTCAATAATATTTCTGGGTTTAAATACTCAATCTACATATCATCTAAGTCAAGTAGTTTTCTACCTGCGAAGGAACTTCTTGTTCTGGCGGTTCCAGCCTCTTGAAACCCATCTCCCTCTCATCGATCATCAACGGATCATCTTCTTCATCGCTTCCAGAATCCCCCATACTGTATCGGTCGTCTTCCATTGTTCCGTTTTCATTTTCGGACTCTGTGCCAGAACTTTCTTCATCATCTGACACTGGTTCTGCTTTCAATTCTGGCTTGACTTTGCCCATGGCGAACATGGGACTTGCTTCCATGGATTTTCGGGGATGAGGCACATTTTGAGGCACGTGTTGGGGTGTCGTTCGCTGTTGCTCAAAGCGTTCCAGTAATTGCTGAGCGTGCAATTGCTGAGCTTTTTGACGCTTGGCTTTTGATTCCGTGATGTCATCAGGAGACTCGAAGTCCATGAGTTTCGAGGATTTCTTGCGAACTCGGCCACTTCGTGAAACTCCGGTGACCTCTAGATCTGAAGGAAAAGTTGTTGCTATTCTGATGATTTTTTAAAATACTTGGGAATTTGTGGATCTTAGGAACAGGTGACATTATTTTGTGATTTAAAAAATTATTCATGAATTAATCAATGATTCCGCCATGTTAGGGAGCGTTTTTTTTGTTTACAAAATGAATTGAAATTTTTAAAACAACAAGAGAAATGAAATGTAAAAATACTCTATTTTTTCTAACATTTTGAAAGGAGTCTAAGAAAATTTGTATGAAATGAAATCCGACTAAAACATAATGAAGTGGTTTCTCCAATTATTTAATATTTTTTCTACCTGTTATAACATTTATGAAAATATCTAGAACTACAAAAATGCATAAACTTCCATATTAATTTTCAATATTCAATAATTATGTATGATTCTTGGAATAACATAGAAGTTAAATAGTTTTGGAATGTTTAATCATTCTTGAATTTTTTCATAAACTATATTCCAAATTTAAAACATTTTAAAATGACTGAAAAGCAATGAATGAATTTACGGATAATTTTGTTATATCCTCACCCATTTTCTGTTTTCAAAAATTAAATGGTATCTCTCTTAATTTACTGTTGACATATTTAGTTTCTGCAATACTTTTTGAGTACCGTTAATGCTGTGAAAAAATAAAAAAACAATAATAAGTGAACATTTTATACATTTGCATAACAGAAAACCCTAAGTGATATTTTAAGAAATGTTTGAGAAAATTTTAACAATTAGAACCATAATACAAATTGTTCTCTGAACAATTTATGAAGGTGATCATGATAGCGTCATACTGTGGAGAACTTTTTAATTGTCCTGTAAATTTATAATCAAGAAACAGAAGTGTGGACTTTTTTTCATTTTTATACTTCTTCAAAATTTTTGGATTGAAAAAAAGTTTATGAATAATTTCTCTAGTAATTGCGATTCAGCAGAAATTGTTTACCATTATGGAGAAGTTTTTATTTCTTAGATATTTTCTGGAATGTAGCAAAATTTCTGTAAATGAATTTAGACAAGACTGCAAAGTATTGCAATTTCATACAGGTTTTAAAAAATGTATGATTTATGTTAATTTCATGCAGTTCTTGAAATATTTGAAATAAACATAATTTGAAAAACTAGGAATATTATTGAAATTTTTTACAAATGCATTTTGAACTTCGAACATCTCAAACGCTTTAAAAAAAATAATTATTGAACTAACAGATAATTTTGTCTTATTTGGAAATATTCTTTATTATTTTCGAGAATAAATTCAAATTTTCGAGAATCGAAGAAATTTATATAAGTTGAAATTGAAATAAAATCATCAAATACAATTGAACAGTTTTTGTAATTTTGTATGAATTGTTCTACCTGTCATATTATCTGTAAAAATATCTAGAACTGTAAAAGAGTAAAAATTTTATATATTTATGTTCAATATTCAGTAATTATGTGTGATTTTTGGAATGGAACGAAATTGTAGAATATAAAATCATTTTTACATTTAAAAAAAAATTACATTCCGAATTTGAAAAACCTGAAAAATACTTTGAAGCAATTAATGATTTCATAAATATTTCCATTTCATTCTTACACATTTTCTGTTTATGTAGGTTTGGACTGTGAGTAATTAAAAAAATTGAATTAATTTTTTATTTTTAAACATTTTCTATACTCTTACAGATTGATTGATATTATTATTATTAAAGATAAGTTTTATAACGCTTTGCGACAGTAAACAAAAAAAAAATTTTGTAAACATAGTTACATTGTAGTTCATCTGTTGGATTATTCATGGTTTTTTATATTAGTACTCGGAAATTATTTACTAAATTTAAGATTACTATTATGTTTTGTAAACAATTAAGCCATAAAAAAGGAGATGGGAACTACTGTTGTCATATTTAAATTTGCTCAGTAAAACATATAAAAAGAAAACTATTACCATTTTTCTCTTTAGCCTCGAACATTTTTGTATAATTAAGAGGTTTCTAATTCTCACAGCAATTTTAACACTTTTTGATTAATTGTTATCAATGTTTGTCAACAACTAGTGTTCACTAAAAATCGATTTTTAAAACATCGATGATAATCGATATTTTAATCGGTGCGACCGAATATTAATCGATGTTGTCGATGTTGCCGATTATCAATCGATGTTGTCGATTATAAATCGAGTTGTCGAAGTTGACAATTATTAATTAATATATCGCTCATTGAAAAGTTTTGACTTTAATAATAAAGTTTTTATTACAAATGCTTTAAATATCTAGAATTTTTCATAGTTGTCGTATGATTGTTGAGAAAAATTTATTTATGGAATAATCTACATCAAAAAGTGATTTGAATGACGGTTGATTGTTACATTTTTAATTTAACGGTTTTTCCCTGCATCGAGTTAACATCGCCAACTCGAGTTGAAACTCGAGTTAACATTGAATGAAAATCGATTTTTAGTGAACACTATCAACCAATCAATAGCGATACAAACAATGACAAACAATCACTGGCATTGCTAGTGACATTATTGTGATCGCTATGTGATCGATCACAGAAATCACAATATCACAAACAATCAAGTCGTTACGAATAAAACTAGAATTTGTGATATGTTGTGGTATATTGTGATACGTTGTAATAAATTGTGATATATTGTGTTAAAATTCTAACCTTTCAATACAGCAGAGCCGTCGACTCTTATGGGAGACCTTGGCAAGGAATTCCAAGATGGCGCATGTGCCGTGTATATCTGTATATACAATATATACAGTCATATAACAGATGGATTTCTTTAGTTCCAAATTCCTCGCGAGGGATTTTGGCGGCGCTGTTCTTTTAACATGGGAGTCGACGAGCCCTGCAATACAGTGTTTATCTACGTTTGTCTACAAACATTGACAAAAATTAAGAAAAGTTAACATCGTGAAAGATAATAACTAAGATTTGTGTCTGCCAATTCAGAATTGTCATGAATGAAATAACAACGTATCCTTTAATGAATATTTTTTGCACTATATTTTATTCTTTATTGACTTAATTGATCGCTAAAAAACAACGCAAAAACAGCGTATAATGTAAACAAAAGCTCTCAAAGGTTTTGCGAAAAGTTGTGTTTTTTCCCCATTGTTGCGAATATTTTTCATAAATCGTTTAAAAATCAATAAATGTTTTGTTAAAGTTAATTCTTATCGTTAAAATTGCAATAGTTAAGGTGGAAAATTCGGGATGATTTTAGTTACATTCTTATGCAATGAAAAACCAAAGTGAATTTTTTTCCATCGAAGTGCATGTAAAAATATAGAATTAAATGATAACAAATTAAGTTAATTTTGATCTTACATAATATTTATTTCATATTTTTATAAATATTTCATGTTTTTTTTTATTCAATAAATAACAAAATTTTTATTAGTTTTTGATCTTTTGAGTTATAATTCAGATCATTCAATTCGTGCTATTTTTAAATTGCATGCAATTTTAGCATATAAACATTTTTTATATTCTTTATCATGGAAAGAATATTTTTTAAAATTTTATAACTGCATTTTTCATTGATTTTTTATGATATGGATTTTCTGGTAATACAGTCTTTAAAGAATTATGTATTTTAAGGTTTGTTTTGACTTACTAAATAATTTTGTTAGTTGGAAGATTTTTGTAATGTTTGTGAAAATAAATTATATTTTTAAAACAAAAAGAGACATAAAGTTTGGAAACAACTAATTTGTTTTACATTTTACAAATACATCAATTATAACGTTATTATTAATATTTTGTTACAATTTATAGACTTTTCAAATGTATTTTCAATTTTTGTATGGAAGTACACGTAATAATAAGGAATTACATGGAAAAAACAAATTAGGTTTATTTTTATAAATATTTTTGTATGTTTCCATTAATATTTTATATATTTCGTATTTAACCGATTACTTATTTTTTGTCAGTTCTTAATGTTTTAAAAGATCTTATTCTTTCTATGTCAAAAATTGTAAATTATTTTATTTTTTTATTCATACAAAGATTTCCCTATTTTTTACTGTAAAAACAATTATTTTTTAAGTTCACATAGTTGCATTATTTCTTGATTATATATTTTATGTTTTTTTTTTGATGATACATTCTTCAAAGTATTATTGCTTTTAAATGATTATTTTGAATTTTTATATTTTGTACATCAGCCAAAATGAATGAATAAAATTGATTTAACTCTATTTATAAAAGTATACAGTTCCCCAATTGATTCATGTACTCACATTTCAATTTCATATATTTTCATGTACTTCATGTACACAAAAAGACTCTTGTACTTATTGAAAATACCACTGTATATTTGTTATTTTTTTAAAAATCTTTCTATCAATGAAAATGTTCATTGGCATTAAAAGTGTATTAATTTTTTGAAGGTGTTTAAATGTTTTGAACAAAAACAAACACCAACTGGAAATTCATAAATACTGCAATGCCAAAGTTAAAAATATTCAGTTTTCTTAAATTTGTAAGACAGAATTTTACCACGTTATTAAAGTGCAGACCTGATTGAAAAATTAAAAAAGAAAAAAAAAAAAAAACAAATGATTCAGAAAATCAAATATGAATGCAATCCCGACAAATTCATAAGGTTTTTTAGAACCCTTACTAGCAGTAAAAATAAATATTTCCACAAAAATAAATCTTTGCAGAAGTTAATTTAACATATGCTGAAAAAGAATAAAACAAAATAACCTTGACCAAAAACCTACAGTAACATAGATATTCCATTCAAAACTCCTCGAGAGGCTGATGTTGTTTATCAAGTTCTTCGCGTTGATGCCGAACCAAAAAGGAGTGGAGTTAAAAAAGTGATGCACGTAGAAGACAACATTCTAAAAGTGTAATTATGACATCATAATTAACAAACTTTTTTTCAAAACTTCTGCAATTAAGAGTATAATATCAAGAAAATCTTATTTGCTTTGGTTTTAGCAACAAACTTGACCTTATAAATATATACTCTCTGCTACCTCTTTTATTATCTTTTATAATTGACTTTTAATTTAACTAATTTTATCAATTATTTCAGAACGCTCTCAGCAAATGAAGCCCGGAAAATCCGAGTTGGAGTCACGTCTTTTTTCGAAAGTGTCATTCTGGTTACTGAAACAATGCAAATTTTTGGACCACCGAAAGAAAAGTACAGTCATTACAACTAAGTTATAAAAATAATTCAAATCTTATACAGTTGTGAATGAAAAAGAAAAGAAAAAAAAATATTTGTACAAAATGGATCATGAATCGGAATTCAATGACTCATTAAGATGCTGTCAATAACAGCCCAGATTTCCAGGATAATTTTTTAATTAAATCAAATAAAATCGAATGAAAACTACAGGTAATCAGATTTTTACAAATATATACGAAATGGCGGAACACACACCATTGCCTTACAGACCAAGATCTGTTTATGGATACGCTTTGTACATAGGATCAAACATTTTGTTTTTGTTGTATTTGGTTTGGGCATTTGTTCCGGAAGAAATATTGAAAGATCGAATGGGCCTTGCTTACTGGCCCTCAAAATATTTGGCTGTGGCGATTCCAATTTGGATTGTCACAGCGCTCGCTGTTTTTGCATTATTTATTTATCCGGCGATGAATCTAACCTTGACTCCAGATGTTGACGACATAATAACAATCGAAGATGAATATTCTTTAAAACCTAAAGAAGTACAAAATGGCGGAATTCCATCAGTTTCGGACATTCCTATTACAAATGTTTGTAGGAAGTTGTATGCAAGTAAGAGTGAATAAAGAATTTTGATTTTTACAATAAAAATGTTGTCAGTACTGAATCGTAATTGTATTCATAATTTGATTCTCAGTTTAATGTTTTTTTTTGTTTATTTGAGTTGGATGGTAGTTGGTACATAAAATTATCATTTCACATAGAATAAGATTTAGGAAATCAGTATTTACAAGGTAAAATGAACAGGAATTTTTTCATTCAGAATCAGAGATAACTGGTGGACATGTGCAAAAAAGGTTTTTATCGCCATAAATGTCGTCAATTCTTCCAACTGAAGGCCATATTTTCGTACGTCCACTCACGAAAGCCTGTCAAAATGAAACAATTATTTTCAGTCAAGAAATTAGAAGGTTGTCATCGAAACATTTTGTAACAAACGCTTACTGCAGGAAAAGCAGCGATTTCTCGAGAATAAGGTCTTTCCCATTTTGAGTTTATCACAATTTCTTGGGTGTGCGGTGCCATTTTCAAGGGATTAACATTCATGTCCATTTTTCTATCTTCTATGTCTTGAATCTCTTTTCTTATAGCTGGAACAATTAAAGTTCATGAGAACTCAATTAAATTATATGAAAATAAATTGAACTTTAAATGAACGAATAAACTTTTTTAAAAAAAAAAAAAAAAACTAACATATTAAAGAGTCACAGAATCGGTCTAGTTCTTCTTTATCTTCAGACTCTGTAGGTTCAATCATTAAAGTTCCAGTGACAGGCCAACTCATAGTTGGTGCATGAAAGCCATAGTCCATCAATCTTTTCGCAATGTCCACTGCTTCTATGTTGGCACTTTTTTTGAACTCCCTCACATCCAGAATGAACTCATGAGCGACGAGTCCAGATTTTCCTTTGTAGAGTGTTTTGTAATACTTTTCCAGTCTCTTGCTCATGTAATTAGCGTTCAATATAGCGACTTGTGTAGCTTTTCTCAGACCACTGGGTCCCATCATTTTTATGTAGGCCCATGAAATTGGAAGAATCGCAGAGGAACCATAAGGTGCCGCTGAAACTGCGCCTAAGCCTTTGGAATCATGGAATTTTCCAGTGTTAGGGTCGATTATTGGGTGCTGTGGAAGGAATGGTGCTAGGTGTTTCTTTCTGGAACAAAATTTTTTAGATGACATTGCAGGGGTGTTGCGACAAAGTTTTAATGGATTGGCAAACTCAAATATTGAAGGGTCTTGTAATGTCTCAGTACTTCTATTTTTGATTATTTAAATAATGGCACGATTGTGGCATTTTAAGGATTATCTCGTGGTTTTAGGGAGTTCCATATAGATTTTCAGAATTTCATATGCTTTAAGATTCAAAGATTCGTAGGTTTTTAATACTTTCATAGATATTTAAAAAACTTCATCTGCATATAGTGAAGGTATTTATTGCCTCAAATATATTTCATGAACTGCTAGTGTTTTGAGAATTTTTCTCATTTATTATTGCTCATAAAATTTTTTAAGAGATTCTAGTTTTTTTACAGATTGCAGCATTTTTATAGATTTGCATATTATAGATTTCGATTGCTCATTTGATGCTTTATTATTGAATGTTTATTAGACTTGCAGTATTTCAATGGATTTTTCAGGAAATAGTATCTTTAAGTACTCGATAGTATTTTTACATTTTAGAGGATTTTCCGATTTCTCTAACATTTTGATGAATTTCCATATAAATTTCTATAATTCGATGACTTGGGATTCAAAGTTTTATAAATTTGTAGTAAATTGATCTTCTATGAATTTAACTTCGACATCTTTGAATTTCAATGCATGTATTTGTGGTAAATTCCATAGTTTTTGAGAAAATGATACACTGAGTTGGGATATTTTATAGATTTCTAGTATTCTTAGTATTGTTTATGTTTTTTAGTATTTATCAAATTTGGTAAGATTCTGTTGTTTCGTCAGAGATGTCAAGTAGTTAAAAAAATTTCTATGTCGATGTATAGAAATTGATGCTCTAGAATCTTAAGTTTCAGCGTTTCACAGAATTTAAATAGATTTTTCAGAGAACAGTATATCTTCATAGATTTCAAGTATTTCATAGGTCGCCATTAATACTTTGAGTATATTTTGTTTTTTCAGTAACAATGAAATTTAATAGATTTTTGGTAATTATTACCGATTTCTATAAAGATTTTTAGAATAGAATGCTCTTGGATTAAAAAATTTATAGATTTTTAGTATTTTCATATATTTTTGAGATAAAAATATCTGAATAGAATTCCAGATATATGCTATTTCAGTTATTGCCCATTTTTTCGTATTTTTCAGCATTTATAAGATTTTGTAGTATTTTCCAGTATTGCTTTAGATTTCTATTCCTTATATTTTTACGAACTGCTATGTAAATTTTTAGAACTTAAACTTAGAAATTTTTTATAACTCAGTATCTTTACAGGTTTCTAGTTATTTCAAAGATTTTTCTTACTGTCATTAATTTTCGTAATTATCCCGTATTAATACAATCTGATTGTTCCATGGATTTCTTCATATAGATTTTTAGAATTAGATGCTTAAGAATTCAAATCCTATCGGTTGTACGTAAATTAATATATTTTAGAGAAAACTTTATTTTCATGGACTCAGTTTATTGAAAGACTTCTAGTAAGTATTTTTTGTATTTTTGAGCATTTACAAAATTTTGTACGATTTTTTAGTTATTTTATGGATTGCTATTTAGATTTCTGAAATTCGATGCTGTAGAATTCAAAGTTGAATAGATTTTCCAGAAAACACTGTCTTTATGAATTTATAATACTTCTAGTTCCGTACGTATTTTTTTTTAAATGTATACAATTCGAATTTTCGACGTCTCTGTTATGTCATTAAGACAGTTATACTCAATGCCTTCTTGAACATACCCTCGGAATTTCTTGCTCACGTAAATCGAATCAAATCGTGCGAAACTCGTTTTTTCTTGCCTTCAAATTACTCTTCTCTCACTGGAGTCACGTTATCGAGGGTGCAAAATCAGGAGAAAAAGAAGAACAAATGAGTCAAACTCAGCAAGAGATTCCGGGTGCAAAAAAATACCTAATCAAAGATAATCCGAGTTCGTAGTGTAGTTAAATCAGTTATACTAACACTCCTATAGGTCCCATTCCTGGACCTCCACCCCCATGAGGAATACAAAAAGTTTTGTGCAAATTCAGATGAGAAACGTCACTCCCATAGTCCCCAGGTCTGCACAGACCAACTTGCGCGTTCATGTTGGCTCCATCCAAGTAAACTTGACCCCCAGCTTCATGAACTATCTGTTCAACATAAGAAACCTTTCTATTGTCTTCAGGTCACGCAATAACCCATGTACAAAGAATCGATCTAACCTGACAAACATCTCCAATCCTTTCTTCAAACACTCCATTTGTTGATGGATAGGTAATCATCAAACACGACAGAGTTTCTTTGAACTCATCCACCATTTGCTTAAGATGCTGGATATCCACTGAACCATCCTTTTTCACTAGAATCGCCTTGACTGTCATTCCAGCCATTTGTGCTGAAGCAGGATTCGTACCATGCGCAGAAGTTGGGATGAGACAAACTTGCCGTTGATCGTTATTTCTGGATTCGTGATAGCATTGGATCGCTCTGAGTCCAGCATATTCTCCTTGAGCTCCACTGTTTGGTTGAAAACTTATCCTATCGTAACCGGTAATTGCACAAAGGTCTTTCTCTAATTCTGCGAACAATTCTTGGTAACCTTTTGTTTGTCCGTAAGGAGTGAAAGGATGGATGTCTTTGAATCCTTCAAAACTGCAGGGCATCATTTCTGTAGTTGAATTTAGCTTCATTGTGCAAGATCCCTGTGACAGCAAAAGCTGATTGAGAACACTTTTTTTGCCTTCAATAACATTTGTTCCATTGGATTTGAAAGTCATGGCAATAATAAGAAAATGTGCGAAATTGTGATTCATGTATCTTACCAGAGGAATCATGCTGTGCACCAAAGAAACGTCCTTATTCTCCAAAGTCTTCATGTATCTCACGATTCTAGTTTCTGAATGATGGGAATTGAAAACTGGATGCTGAAGATACGGACTTGTGCGTGAAAATGAGCTATTCGATGAAATGCTATTTTTGATCGAATTCTTCTCAATGATTTCCTGAAAACTGGTAGCAGCCTGGAAAACTTCGAATAGATCATTGACGTCGTTGGGATGCGTTGTTTCGTCCAAAGATATTCCAATACTTCCATCAGAGTTGTACCTAGAAAAATTGTTTTCATTTTTCGGTTCTAATTGTTACAGACTTCTGTAGTTACCTTAGATTAATTTTTGCCTTTTCCGCATTTTCTTTTATACGGTCTATTGGTGCCTTCGGTAAAACTGTGACGGTGTCGAAGAAATACTCATTTTGGATTTTGTTCCCCGCGTTTTTTAGCCCTTGAGCTAGAACTAAACTTAAATGGTGTACTCTTGTAGAAATCTTTCTGATTCCGTCAGGGCCATGGTAAACAGCATACATGGCTGATATGTTTGCTAGTAGAGCTTGGGCTGTGCAGATATTGCTTGTAGCTTTATCCCTGTGAATGAAGTAAATTAACTGTTGAAGTCCATATTGCAATTTGCACCATAAATTGTGTAGCACGTTGACGTTTCTAACATTAAAGACACTAACTTCAAACTTGAACATATGTCATTCGAAGACTCTACCTTCGAATGTGTTGTTCCCTTGTTTGTAGGGCTAGACGATAAGCTTCCTGTCCATTCGAGTCTTTGGTGACCCCAATCATCCTTCCTGGCATTAACCTAACTAGTTTGCTACGACAAGCAAAAAATCCAGCGTGAGGTCCACCATATCCTAGAGGAACCCCGAATCTTTGACTGGTGCCAACGCAAATGTCGACTCCAAATTCTCCAGGTGGTTTCAGAATCGCCAGAGATAGCAAATCTGTAGCTGCACAGACCAAAGCCTGAAGGAAAATCCTTGACTTTAAGTGGACATGTCGAATGTAGAAAGGATGGATTCTTTATCGAAAAGATGATCTAGTTCTTAAATCCTTTTGAGATCATTTGTCTTGGAAATTTATCTTTCTGGAATATAAATAATAGTTGAATTCTTACTTACGCCACCAGCATGAGCTTTTTCCACTACTTTCGTGAAATCATGTACACTTCCAGTGGTATCTGGGTACTGCAAAAGCACTCCTGAAACATCCTCGCAATTTTCTGGCTCGAGTTCAAAAACATCGCCAACTTGAAGAGTCAAGCCCAGAGACGAAGCTCTAGTGGCAATAACACTTATAGTTTGAGGGTGAACTTTGTCAGAAACGAACATTTTCGTGCGTTTGTTATGTCTGTATGCCAAAGCTAGAGCTTCTGCAGCAGCAGTTCCTTCGTCCAACAAAGAGGCGTTCGCCACTTCCATTCCTGTCATATCGCAAACGATTGTTTGGTAATTTAGAAGACCTTCCAATCGGCCTTGGGCTATTTCGGGCTGGTATGGAGTATATTGAGTGGTCCTGGATAAACAAATGAAATTGTGAATGGTATTGACAATTTTTGATCGTATGATGATTCAATATTACAATTTTATTTGATTGCAATTAGAAAATCTCATCAAAGGTATTGATTGTTTTGTGATTTTTCATTATTCTTTTCAGATGTTGTGTAAGTTTCTTCTCTTTCTGTCATCATTTTCACTCGGAGAAATATTAAAAGAAAATTGGTAAAATAGACACCCACTGGGCATGTAATGTTGAAAAATTTTGTGTAATATTACGAAAATACTCAAGTTACGTTTTACATGCAACATTTTGCTTGAATTGTCTGAATTTTTTTTTAAAAGTTATTGATAAGTTTATTAGTTCACAAGCTTACTTGTATGATAGTTCCAATTCAACAAGTTTATCAGTTTACTAATAAACTACTTTACTTGGTAACAAGTTTACTATTTTACTTTTTCACTAGTTTAATATTTAATATTTTTAATTAATTACTAGTTTACTTCTTTACCATTTTAAAATTTTAGTAGTTTACTAGTTTACAAAGTTAAAAGCTTATTAGTTTACTAGCTTACCAGTGTACTAGTTTACTCGTTTACCAGTTCAAATTTGACAAGTTTACCAGTTTACTCATAGACTTGTTAACGTGTTACCTAGTTGACTATTTTTATTTTTTACTTGTTTAACAGCTTGATACTAAACTATTTTACAACGTCAGTAGTTTACTAGATTACAAGTTTACTAGCTTACTAGTCTTCAAGCTTACTAGTTAACTAGCTCACTAGTTGACCAGTTTACTAGTTTACTAGTTAACCATTTAACTATTTCAAATTTTACAGGTCTACCAGTTTACTCATTAACTAATTCACTCATAAAAAAGTTAACCTGTTTCCTATTTTACTTCTTTACTTGTCTACTAGATTACCACTTTACTATTTTACAATTTCAGTGGTTTACTAGTTTACTAGCTCACTTGTTCACTAATTTATTAGTTTACGTGTTCACTAGTTTACTAGCTTACCAGTTTAACAGCTTGCTTGTTTACTAGTTTACCATTTAACTAATAGTTCATATTTGACAAGTTTATCAGTTAACTTACTAACCAAATTACTTGTAATTGAGTTTACCAGTTTACTATTTTACTTCTTCACTTGTTTATTAGTATAACACTTGATTTTTTTACAATTTCAGTAGTTTACTTGTCTTTTAGCTTACCAGTTCACTAGTTTATTAGCTTACTAGTCTACTAGCTTACGTGTTGACTAGTTTACTAGCCTACTAGTTAACTAGTTTTCTATTTTACCATTGAGCTAGTTCAAATTTGATAAGTATATCAGTTTATTACTGTTAAATAAGTTTAGCAGTTTACTATTTAACTTTTTCACCCGTTTACTCGTTTACCACTTTACTATTTTACAGTTTCAGTAGTTTACTACTTTACGAGCTAACTAGTTTTCTAGTTTTCTAGTTTACCAGTATACAAGCTTACTAGTATAGAAGTTTTATTTTTATGTTTACTAGTATAACAACAAACTTATTCACTTGTTAACCAGTTAATTATTTTACTTTTTTACTACATTACCATTCTACAACTTTAGTAGATTACTAGTCTAATAGCTTACCAGAGAACTAGTTTATTTGCTTACTAGCTCACTAGCTCACTAGATTACTCATTTACAAGTTTACTTGCTCACTAGTTCACTAGTTCACTGGTTACTAGTTTACTTGTTCACTAGTTTACTAGCTTACTAGTTGATCAGAATACTAGTTTACTAGTTTACCATCTAACTTGTTCATATTTGACGGAATTACCAGTTTATTTATTGACTTTTGTTAACGTGTTACATAGTTGGCTATTTTAATTTTGTACTTGTTTAACAGTTTGCTACTAAACTATTTTATGATTTCAGTAGTTTACTAGATCACAAGTTTACTAGCTTACTAGTCTACAAGCTTACTAGTTTACTAGCTCACTAGTTGACCAGTTTACTAGTTTACTAGTCAACCATTTAACTAGTTCAAATTTTACAAGTATACCAGATTACTAATTAACTAATTCATTTGTAAAAGAGTTAACCTGTTTTCTATTTCACTTTGTCACTTGTTTACTAGTTTGCTGGCTCATTAGTTTACTAGCTCACTTGTTTACTAGTTTACCTTTGAACTAGTTCAAATTTGACAAGTTTATCATTTGACTTATTAACAAATTTACTTGTAAACAAGCTCACCAGTTTACTATTTTACTTTTTCACTTTTTTAATAGTTTACATTTTTGACTTTTTAACAGTTTTATTAGTTTACTAGTCTTCTAGATTACCAGTTTTCTAGTTTACCATCTCATTAGTTTACTAGCTTAGGTGTTGATTAGTTTAGTAGCCTACTAGTTTACTATTTTACCATTTAGCTAGTTAAAATTTGACGACTTTATCAGTTTACTAATTAACTACCTTACTGGTAAACGAGTTGAACAGTTTGTTAGTCACTTCTCTACTTGTTCACTTGTTTAGTCCTTTACTATTTTACAATGTCAATAGTTAACTAGTTTTTAAGTAACTAGTTCACTAGTATACTGGCTCATTAGTTTTCTAGTTTTTCCGTACGGTTTTCGTGAAATATTTCTGACAGTTTTCAGAAAGATAACATTTAAATGTTTCATAACTTTGTGGAGAAAAGTTTTTCTGAAGTATTTTAGAATGAACATTACCCAAATTATCCTGTAATCTTGCATATATTAAATTTGGTCATTCTTTTAAGAGTAAGATTGCTTTTTGGTTTCACATTGAATGTTTGAAAAAAATTTCATCTAAAAAATCGTGTAACATGTCGATCGAAACGATTTTATCATAATATTTCTAAAATGTCGTTCCTGAATATTTGCAACTTGTTTTCAACATAATATTATGAAACGTGATTCTGTCAGTTTCACATTTAGGCAATGTCTTAGAAACATTGCATCAGGAATTTTTCTGTAATTTTCACCGAGTATTTTTTGAAAATAAATATTTCTGAAATTTTGCTAAAGGATCATGTACGTAAAAATTGATGAAATGAAGTAGATACATACACATAATTTCTCCTGAAGTATTGCAAAAGTGATACGGAAAACTTTTAGAAACCTTTCAATGTAGTAATAGCAGCAATGGTTTACGAAAATTATGCAGAAATCTTTTGGGAACACTTTTAAAATTATTGTAACACAACCATAATAATATGCTATGTTTCAATAACGTTTTAGTGACACGAACATAACAGAGACTTTGTTATAGAAAGTGTCTTTTCATATTTCTTTGAAATCTACTTTTAATAATTCTAAAATACATACTTCAATTACATTACTGAAAGATGAAATTTTTCATGGAAAATCATTCTGAAATCTTTATGAAAGAAAATTTGCACTTAAAGTATCTTTCAGTGACTTGTCAATTCTATGAGAAAATCAAATCTTCGTTCCAATGAAGATCCAAACATATATTATGGTAAATTATCGATTATTTCTCAACGTAGACGTTAATAAATAATACATGCATTTATTCATCCAATAGTAAAATTCTACACGAATTTAGAAACAAATAATAAATTGTATCGTTTTTAAATAATCAATCGCATACGCATTACAATTTCAGGAACGCATTTTATTCATGTATTTTCTAGGAAAAAATTGTGATAAAGTCCGTGTCCATGTAAAGAATAATTTCTCAGTGTTCATACATGTTTATGACACATATTAAATAAATTATTCAATAACTTCTGAAATTACCATCCAGGATTTTCAAATATATTTCTAAGGATCGTATGCGGAGTGCAACAATTGTAGTACCCCATCCCAATGTACGAACGCCAGATTTCATTCTTCTCCGCAATCTTTTTTATTCTTTTGGTAAGGTCGTACTCAGCTGCAGATGAAACAGTTAAATTACATGTGTTTTATCTTTTGAACTTTGCTTCTAAAGAGGCTATTACGTCAAGAGATGTAAGCTTCCATGCAACAGTCTCGTGACTTGTCACGAGTTTCATACGTACTGCAAGCTATTTGATAAGCGAAAGCTTTTTTTACAACTCACTCATTGAACCGTCAATCTCCAAGTTTTTGTTCAAACGTATGTTTTCGGGCACGACTGTGGCTGTAAGCTCTTCTAGACTCTATAAAAATTCAACCAAGTATAATGTTTTTTTGAAAAAGTGAACTAAAAAGTCTCTAAAACTCCATAAAATAACGAAAAAAAGCTCCAAAATAGTGTCAATCAATTTTGATATATTTTGAAACTTTGTTAAGAAAGTTGACAATAAAAATAGAATGATAAATAAATGATTGATGATTACCCTCAAACCAATCATCTGCAGCATCTTTTTCTGATCATTTTCTCGAGGTCCGATATGTCGTTCTGAAAATTCTTCCCACTGCACGGAAAATTGAGAAAATTTATAACACTGGGAGAAATTCGCGTGTTTTTTTCCCCCTTTGTTTACACGAAGTAACCGCGAGCACCGAGATATTCTCAACGTCGATTGCATTTTCACTGATATTCCCTCGTTTCAAAAAAATAAAACGAACTTTCAGGTGAAATATTGCCGAAAAACTAAGGACGAATACATGACGCAGAAAATCTACGAACGATTGAAACTGTTTTGAAGCGCTCGCAGATTTTATATTGACGTGCCAAAACGTCGATAAACTGATGTCACAATTCGTAGATTACGTGCTGAACTTTGCTGACACTGATTCACAGAAAAGCGTGGTTTTTTGTTTATAATTTATGAAAATCTTAGTCCAGTCAATGAAATCTCAAAAACTCCACATGTTTTCTCTAGAAAAACTACTGTCTTTTTACTGATTTTTGTAGAGTATTTTGTCTTGTTATTCAAAGAAAATTAATTTATTTAAAAATGCTAAAATGTTGTTTGCGATGCGGAGTGTTATTGAAAACAGGGAAAAGTCCCATTCGTATTGAGTTGATGCATGTTTGAAATCAATGACCCCCCGCGTAATGAGACGATAAAGTTATTGCGAAAAAATGCATGTGTTGAAGCCACTTTATCAAATATAGACTTTCCCAATCGCGAATCAAGTTGATTGTTGCCAAATATACTTGAAGATGGAAAAAGGTTTCCTGTCCATAAATTTCACAAAAATTCTGACATGTTTAAGTAATATGATTTAAAAATGTTTTGAAATTCGGCAGAGATTTGAAGGCAAAGTATGTACCTGCTTTTCTTTGCAATTTTGAGTGAGGTTACTGTAAAATTTATTTTACAACATTTGTAAAAGGATTGAATTCCATAGACGGTGGTCATACTGGTTCTAACATATCATTCCTATAAGTGATTTTTAATTTCTAGCTAATTTATGAAAAAAAGGTTAACAGATCAATGTCAATTGAAATGAAGAGACTTGCCAAAACTGCGTAAAAACCCGACGACGTCTAGCACGCGTCGCCAAGAGTTTCGGGCAATTAATCGTTCACTCAAAAAGTGTCTGTTAGAGACCACGCACGTCGTACGAAGAAGCTGCTTTACTTTTTGCTTCGAGCTTAATTGAGCTTGCGCTGCATTCAGCCGTTAAAATACTTGAGAGGCGCTTTCGCATTCACTGCAAATTTCAATCCACATTCGGCCTTGGACGTTTTCAAATTAAAGAGCGAATTCATGGAGAATATTAGGGCCGTGAACAAGAAATTCGTCAAAATCACTTTCGTAATATGGCAAAATATTGAATCAAAAGAAATAACAATCAAAAGCCATGAAATAAATCATATATTGGTATAATATGCAACTTTTGGAAGTGGGGTAGCAAATAATTTCAAAAAAATTGAGCCTTCTGTTAGTTATCGTGTTTATCACTTACCACGTATTTTACATATTTGTCACGTCTATTTATACAGCATGGCATTATCTTGAATAAATAAATTATGAGTCGTTCCTGTATGCAAGAATTTCAACATTACTTCACCGTCTACAGTTATTATTATACGTAGCTCAGGAATCCTTTCATGGTACCACATTGTATGTACAGAGTAATACAGTGAAGCATCAGAAGATGTTTCGAATAGGTTGACCCTATAGCGCAGGTTTCGCAAGGGACAGGCAATCTCTGTTTCCGCTAGATAACGCAAGAGACGAGTGGGGTAGCTTTTTATCTTACTAAATCACTCGCTACACTTTAGCCGGATTCATAGCTTGAACCGGTTGTGACCCAAACAAGAGCTTCATGCCAAATCACGAAGTCAGTGAGTATCATGTTTGCCAATTGATTGGTGTCTTATTTCTCCTTATTAATCGCATTAAGAAAATATGATTTTTACGAAAATAGATTGGGAATCGAGAATACAGCGGTCTAATGTAGCGGTCTATAAGGCCTATTTAATGCCCGTTTCGCGGGCAAGAATCGGCTTTTTCTCCCGCTACGATAAAAAAATCATTCGCACCATGGAAAAAAATAAATTTCTGATGAGGGTGTAAGTTATTTTTTCCCTCGGTGCAAAATGTAGTATTTTTAGTCGATGATATCGAATTAGTAAATTGATACTAAACCAACTTTTATGAAAAACATTTGTATATAAATAATTGATTGGAATGTTAGTAACAAATCTGGATAAGGTTGAAACACCTATTTATAATCAAACAAAATTTAAAAAATATCTCACACTCTAACACTTTATAAGCTATAGGTAGTGTAATAGGTAGTGGGATAGGTAGTGGGATAGATAGTGGGATAGGTAGTGGGATAGGTAGTAGGATAAATAGTAGGATAGGTAGTTGGATGAATATAAGGATGAATAGTAAAATAGCTAGTGGGATAAATAGTGGGATAGGTAGTGAGATAGGTAGTGGTATAGGTAGTAGGATAGGTAGTGGGATATGTTGCGAGATAGGTAGTGGGATAGGTAGTGGGATATGTAGTGAGATAGCTAGTGGGATATGTAGTGAGATTGATAGTGGGGTATGTAGTGAGATTGATAGTGGGATAGGTTGTGAGATAGGTAGTGGGATATGTAGTGGGATAGGTAGTGGGATAGGTAGTCGGATAGGTAGTAGGATAGGTAGTGGGATAGGTTGTGAGATAGGCAGTGGGATAGGTAGTGGGATATGTAGTAAGATAGGTGGTGGGGTATGTAGTGAGATTGACAGTGGGATAGGTTGTGAGATAGGTAGTGGGATATGTAGTGAAATAGGTAGTGGGATATGTAGTGAGATTGATAGTGGGATATGTAGTGAGATTGATAGTGTGATAGGTTGTGAGATAGGTAGTGGGATATGTAGTGGGGTAGGTAGTGGGATAGGTAGTCGGATAGGTTGTGAGGTAGGTAGTAGGATAGGTAGTGGGATAGGTTGTGAGATAGGCAGTGGGATAGGTAGTGGGATATGTAGTAAGATAGGTGGTGGGATATGTAGTGAGATTGATAGTGGGATAGGTTGTGAGATAGGTAGTGGGATAGGTAGTGAGATAGGTAGTAGGATAGGTAGTGGGGTAGGTAGTGGGCTAGGTAGTGGGATATGTAGTGAGATAGGTAGTGGGATAGGTAGTGGGCTAGGAAGTGGGATAGGTAGTAGGATAGGTAGTGGGCTAGGTAGTGGGATAGATAGTGGGATAAGTAGTTCTTTTTGTATTTCCCAGTATTTAAAAAAGCTGTGGAATTTTTGTTTTTTAGAAAGACTTCTTTTTGAATTTTTAGAATAAGATTTCCTAGAATCAATAATTTGAAATATTTGAAGTATTTATTTGGATTTTATAGAAAACAGTTCCTTTACAGATTGAGTGCGCGCTCAATATTTTTTGAATTTATCGGAGACTTTCAAGATATGAAAAATTATTGGTATTTTTATGGACTTCTATGTACATATGTATATATATTTTTGGAGAAATTGAAGTGTCTTGATTTCTGGAAAGATATAAAGTTTTGAAAAATCTAACAGCATTATAGAGAAACTAATTGCAATCTAGTATATTTAGTGTTTTTCGTATTTTTTTTAGTTCATTATATTACGTATGGTTTTCCAGTATGATCTCGAGATTTTAGAGATCCTTAGATATATTTCAAGAATTATAGATTATAAGTATTTTTATGTATTTTCAGGTATATTTCTAACATTTTATGCTTCAAAGAGGAAACTTGACTTAAAAAATTGTATGAAACCATTTTAGATGTAAATTAGAGAATTAAAAAAAGAACACGTATTTTTTCTTTTTTACAGCCCGAAAATTGCCAGAAACACAAAGATTAAAAAAAATGATATGACGTCACCGTCCATATAAAAACAATAGTGAGTTATACGGATCTTGACGTCACACTTTTCTACACATTCTAAATCCTCTGTTTCGCCTTCAAATCTCAATAAATAAAAAAAAAAAAAAAAAAAAAAAATATGTATCGATATTTTTACAGTTGTCTAACAGACGTATAGTATAGGATTTTTTTTTCGAGCTCCCTATTGTGAAAGTTTCTAATAAAAATTGAAAGCATGTTTTTTGTTGATATTCGAAAACAAATTATTTATATTCTACTCTGAAAATTATAAATATAGAATTTTTCGTTCGAAAATAAGCAAGTTATAAATTACTTATATGTGTCGCGCTTTGAGAAAAGGTATCTTAAGGTACAGAACGAAACTTTAAGGAAGAGGTGATTGAAGTTTCGTTCGAATCTCGGATTTTCAGGGGAAAGAAGAGCGTCGAAAAATGACTCCCTCCTTACGTACACAACTATAAGTAGCCGTAAGTGACCATTAGTATTGAAAATTTTTTCAGACCGAAATTCATGAACCGTGAAGAGCGCAGTTGTGGTTCTTGGCATAGGCGTGAAATCATAGGGATCGGCAGCTTTTTCGGAACTTTTTTCGGATAAAAACTGCTGTGCAAAGCACGTCTGTCATTTCGTTGTTTTTTGAGATAAGTGAAGTTCGTTTTCACTATTCACTAGTCTGAGCAGCAACTTAGAAAGTAACTGAAACGCTGAAAAAGTCGAAATCGAATTCTGTACCCTGAGGTACCTTTTCTCATAGCGCGACACATATTTCGTTTTCAGAATCTGATGAAAGTAACGTGAAATCAATAGCGAAATATTCGTTACTCGTAACCAAATAAAAGTAACTCGTTCCCATTATAGTTACTTGTTAAATAATTATGTTATCGTCACAGAAAAAAAATGTATGATTTTAGAGTAACGCGTTACTTCCAAACCCTGTCAATACCACCCTTTTTGCAAATTGATTACGAAAACGTCCTCGCAACGTCGTCGTTTGTTCACCGTATTCCTTTGTTCGAAATCCTATCGATTGATGTAATCTGATTTCTGCGCCCTCTCGCGAAGGTGGATCGAGATGGACCGACCTAGCCTCCCCTCAGCTAGTGACGTCACCGAGCTATGCATCAAATCGTTATCAGTTCACCGTTTTTCCCTTTTTCTGAAGAAGGGCAAGAGCTGTGAGACGCTTGGTCCAGAAGGAGCCGAGAGGTGGGCAAGCCGTAAAGAAGAATCCGCGCAAATTGGATGGCATGCCAGAGATTTTGATTCATGCAATCTTAAAAAACAATTTTTTCCTTAAACATAACATTGAATTGTCTGTCATACTTTTAGATAAAGGTGGAGAATCTCATTCAAAGACTTTCATCTAAAGATTGATGATATTACGCAATAACGATAATGCCCAGATGAGGTTAGGCGAAGAGGAACCCTTTTGCATTGGTTTCCAAAACAGGAAGCAAATGTATAGAAAATATGATTAAATATTCCTGTAATAGTCATGGTTCTGTTTAGAAACATATATAGTTGGATGTTCAAGCTAAGGCCAACATGATGATGTTCACAGGTGTGGGTTTTGTCAGGACCAAGCAGTCTTATCGCAGTTGGATAGAGATGCCAGATCGTGTAATTCATTAAATATGATTATAATTACATAAAATAAATGTTTAGTCTAAAGAAGATTCCCCATCTCTACCAGCATCCATTTTCCTTCCCCTGCAGTCTTCTTATTCTGCTTCTTTTCTCTGTCTGCCTCTTCTTTCACAATCTCTGCACCTCTCTTTCCCTTGCTCACACACGTTCCTGTCAATGCTGGCGAAAAGTTTGCGAGACGCGGATGGCGTTGATGCACGGGTCGGAAAGGAGGGTTTGCTATCTGACGAGATAAGGGCGCAATCTCTGTTGAGGGAGGCTCGTGGAGGTGGAAACTTAGCGAGGGAAGAGAAGTTCAATGGTGGCGGCCACGGGACCGGGTTGAGTGGTGTTGCCAAGCAACCACGAGAAGGGTGCAGCAGTATAGATCGCTATCCAGCCACCTCTCGAGGGCGGGCTGCTCTGGAAGATGGCTTTATTACCCTTGCAGAGAAGTTGGCGACGTTGCAGTGCAGTAACTTGGTACTCGCCATAGGAAATGGTTCCAGCATTACAATCTTCCACTCCTTTCTAACCCTTGCTATCCCCTTGTCCGCTTGCTTCCAGGATTTATCGTTTTGCTTATACGGCAGAGACCGGAAATGCAGTTTCGAAACAGCTTGCGCCGTCTTGGCCCTCTCCGCATGGACTCTTAACTTTATCAAGGATTTCCGGCGATGCGGATCTATGGAGCAGAATTTCCGACCCGTTGATGTATTAGGGTTTCGATGCGGTGAAAGCTTTCATTATAGATGATCGTCTTCTAAACTGCTCCCCTTACTTGGTTTAAGCCTTTGCTTTTACATGCTTGTATGAAAGATTGCAGAAAAACTTGGGATATCTTATGATGTGCTCTGGTTTGGAAGGCAAGCTGTTTCCCAGGCTATATCTCTGCTTCAGGTTGAACTCTATATTTCCCTCAAACCCCTACTTCATCACCGAACTTCCAGGGAAAGCTCGGGGGCGTATTGGGATTCGCGTTATCTCGAAGGAATGTAGTTGCTCAGTGACATTATTATTGCAAACAGAAGCTGCGGTACAACGGAACTTTAACAATTCCTCCAGCTCTTTCTACCCATCTTCTCGTTCTCGCTTCCTCCTCGCTCTCTTTTGGGTTTCTGCCGCATTTTCTCGGCCGAATCCCCGCAAGGCACAACTTGGCACAACACCGGAGATGGAGCCCCAGACGTAATTTCCGGTTTTCGGGATCGAGAAGCAGCATTGGTATAGTACGAGCCAAAAGACGATCGCTCACGCCGCGGGAGATATCAAGATCCGAATTAAGCTACAGTCATCAACGTCGCATCTTATGATATCGGTTATAAGATATTGCCTGGGAGTTTCTTACTCTTATTACTTTGAATGCTTCCGAAAAAGGTTATTGATGGTTGAAAACTTCTGGTGATTAGTATATTATGGCACCAAGAAATATAGTGACCTATGATAGTATGAGCGTTTTTAACCTCTAAATCTTCAATTCAAGTTAAAATTTAAAATATAGTAGTAAAATTTCGAAGATATGTATTTCTTAGTGGATTGAACATTGTTGATTGAATGTTGTTTACATAAAATAATAAGATTATGATTATACCTCTAGCTTTAACCCTATTATTATAGAAGAATTTTTATAGGAATAGTAAGAACCTTATATTCTCCACTATCATTATTATTACATTCATTTATTCGTTTAAGAATTTTTTCTTTTCATTTAGCGGAAATTTCACAGATTATTTATTCTATTGATTTTATTTGTATAATTTTCAATACAGGTTTCAAAAGAGGGGGGCGATTTCCCAACGCGCCCAGTGTTTTTAGCAATAAAAAATAAAGTTCATAAAACATTTGTTCAAACATAACGTAGCAAAATGGAAAATGAAAGTTGATAATAAGAAAAACTTATTCTTGAAGAAAAATTGAAAAGTAGGAAGTTAAACATACGATTTTGGGGGTGTATAATTATTAGATAATCCCTAGTCCATCTTTTTTCCCTCAAATTGTGAATTTTCATGTTGGGCTTATCGCAAGTTACGAAAATCAGGAAAAAAATCATGATCTGCAGAAGAGATGTTGTCTTTTTTTTTTTTTAATAATTCTATAATCTTAACTGAGATTATTGATTGAAAAGTAGGAATTACATATACGATTTTGGAGGTGTATAATTATTAGACAACTAGTCCATCTTTTTTTCCTCAAATTGTAAAATTTTATTTTGAGATAATCGTGAGCTATGAAAATCAGGAAAAAAATCATGATGTAGGGGAGCTCAAAAAGTAGAAATCCAGGACATTTAGGTAAACGACTTCAAGTGTGTATAATTATTAGACAACCCCCCGTCCATTTTTTTTTCCTCAAATTGTGAATTTTTATGTTGGGTTCATCGCGAACTACGATAATCAGAAAAAAAATCATGATCTGTGAGACATTGTACATGTTTTTTATATTTCATGTACGATTTTTCAGCAGCCAAAGGCAGCTGGTTTTTTATTCAAAAGTTTATAAGATTTTTATTCATCAACTCAAATGCAATTGAATTTGAAATTATAACTGGATTTTTAATTTTTCAATAACTGAATCTTCCTTCAGGAAACAGAAATAAATTTTTATCTAGGTTTCTAGTTAAAAATCTTTCAGGATCTGAATTCTGTAGATCCAAACAAAGTTTCATTTGAATATCCAGTTAGAAAAAAACTTCCAAAATTAACTAGATATCCACTAAGAGAATAAAAATCCTCATTCTGTTTGAAAATCCATAAAATGAAATGAAAAGAAAGCTTGTTTCTAAAAATAGCGTGGATAATCAAATATAGTACAAAACGATAAAACAAATTTTTCTTCATAATACTATATTCAAGTTATAAAACTCATAAATGAGAGTCATATATTCTTTTTATCATTTCAACATACTTTTGAAATGAATAAAAAAAATAATATTAATAATCTCAATTAATTCATCGAAAATGATAGTAACTAACTAAATTTTAAAACAGTAATACAATAAAACAACAGAGAATTGTTAAATGTAAAACAAAAAAATCTGTGATCAAAATTGCTTTGATCGCCTTGATATTACTATGACTTTGATTTAAAGATTTAAAGAACGTTTTTATTTAGTCCAAACGGCTTTAACTATCGTAATTTGTTGCTATATTTCTCTTTTTTAATTTTGAAAGATACATATAAGATTAACGCTGATGGAATCACCCATTTTTTCAAAACTTTGGTTTGATTGATTGTTAGTCTTTTTTTTACAATGAACGGAAAAACTATTAAGAAATTATTGATTATCGGAGAAAGAAAATTATTATCTGTCGAAGATATTACGTTGCATCTATTATGACACAAATTTCTGTCATGTAATTTGTATTTATTAGACTTGAATATAGAAAGGCTTATTCTTACGATTGATAGTTCTTATAACTTGAATGCATTGTATTATGATGAAAAATTTTTTTCATTGTTTTCAACTGTGTTTGATTATTCGTGATATAGCTTAAAAAAATTATTAAGAAAAATTAATCTAAAGAGGATTAAAAAAGCTTGTTGATTGCCAAAATTCATAAAAGAAATTTCACTTATTTCTTAACTTTATATACATACCTAAAATTGGGCTCCGAATGATCGAAAAGTTTTTAGAATAATATATTTGAATTTAAAGTACACATAATTTCAAAGCAACACCAGACATAAAATCGCTGCTCGCAGTATCACTCAGTTTTCACGTTTAGGAGAGACGCAACGATGATTGCAATTCCCAGCAGAAAACTATCATTGTTCGCTTCAACTGCGAAAGTGTTCAGTTGAGACTTGAAAGGGTTGTAAAATTTAAAGCGCAGGCATAACGACGACGCGTGGCGAGTATAGGGAAGTGTTGGAGGCTCAGCGTATATGGGCGGCGCAACTAGAATGATGGATCTATAAATTTCGAATAACCCTCTCAGCAAAGGGGCGCACTTTAAAGTGTCGAGCGTCGTGCGCATAAAATGAGAGCATTGTGCTTTTTTCGTAATTCTGGCCAACGTGGTCGTAATTGTGAGAAAATGCAGCCGACGTCGACGTTTGAATTTTACGTCATGATCGATGAAAAAGTATACAATTTGTAAGGTCATTTCGCTGCAACATGGAGGGTTGATTTTCAGAATGTTACTGTGCAAATTTTGTAATCGATAAATTTCCTTGACAGTACTAATAAGAGTTGGACGATGGGATAAAGTTGCTTTTTTCCTCGACAATTTTTTTGTTTGAAACTTACACTGAGGTAAAAAAGTCTTTTGGCATTCAGTGTTTCGTATATTTTGAAAGCATGAATGCATACTAAATTGAATTGATTTAGTCGAATTTTTCTGTTTTTCAGTAATTTTCTATTTCTTCGATTAGTAGGAATCAAGAATAAAAATTACTAATTCAAATTAAGTAGAAAAGGTAGAAAATACACATCTGGTAGTCGGTTTTTACCAATTATGAAGTAATCGTATGCGTTAATAGAAAATAATTCCTGGCAAATTTTCTTTTTTTAGAAATGAATTATAGCTATATCAAATAAATGACTTCAAAGTCGAGTTACTTTTCTTACATCCAAAATCTTACATTGAAAATTTTTCATCTTAATTTTTTCATCGATTAGGTCATACATGAATATAGAATAATTTGTAGGAATACAGCTCACCAAATAGTGAAAAGTGGTTATTAGATTAGTAAAAAGTTTCTTTATTTCGATTACAAATTTTCACTCATTTCATGTTCCAATCTCCAAGAACAACTATTTTATTAGTATTATAACGCGCTACTATTCAATATAGTGGTAATTTGATTAATTGTATTTACGAGAGTAATTGCTAAATATTTTCAAATATTTATAGTAAGACGCTATTTCAACTTTCTTTTAACATTATCCTCACAATTTAAAAGACATAAATCTTTGTCATCTTGGACATCATTTTTGATCTACCATAGTAGCTACGTTTATCAAGTTTGACAATATTCATGCAAAATATATAAAAGATAGCCATTGAAGTTTTTTTCTATTTTGAGTACAACTCGAAGTATTCTTTTTGCTGTTATGAGATTCATATTGACTTGAATGTGTATACTTAGGTTAGTTTTATTATTTTATAGTGTTATGTAGTTGTGCATAAAGTTAGTAAGTAGTAGATATAGAGTTAGTTTGAAGTTTATAGTTAGTCAGTAGGTTCTTCAGTAACTGCGAACCTTATAAAAACTTTACAAGATTCCTTATAAGAATCTGAACTTCCTTACAAGATTTTCGATCCCTTATAAATTTCATAAGAATTATACATTACGTGAATTTGACAAATCCTTAAAAGAAATAAATTTGTTTAAAAATAATAATTTTCTTCTGAGAACTCGATGATTAATAATAATATCCATTGATGTTTACCATTTGTTCCCTATTGCTCAAATAACTACTAATTATAAGAAATAAAGTTCACAAGTTCCTTTCAAGGATTTAATATTTCTTTACTCGGATCGCAATTGATTTATAAGGTTTTCAAGTTTCTTATATTTTTCAATAAAAGATGGTTTCGGAATTAAGTTCAAAATGATACAGATAGGAATAGTTATTGATATTTTATTTTATTTTAATTTTTACTGTAACAGTGAAAATTCTAATTTTTGACTTTTAAAAGTTTCTATTATAAAAAGAGAAAACTTTACTGATTCGACGAATTCATGATGACTGAAACCATCATGTAATTCATCACTCATGTGACCATTCTCTTCAAAAACTTCAGCAAGTAATCTCTTTTTTCAAAGTACAGAAGCTTCGTCGTACTTTTCCAACCGCGATACACGGGAACTCATTAAATACGTGTGCACACGCGCCATCGACAATATATTCACAATCAGAACCCGAAGCTAAAGAGTGCCTAGTGGCGAAATAAAAGTGGTCTCCCGGACAATGGGCTGACACGACCACCGACTAAGTGTGCCCTCCAGCGCATAAAAACCAGGCTCGCGATCAAGCGCGAGTTCCGTTTGTTGCCACTTTGCTTACTTTTCGGCACAGCCGCATTTAAAAGAACAGTAGCATTTCCAAATTTGGGGTTGGATAAACGATCTTTGTGGTCGAGCTTGTTCTTTATTGTACGCGACATTTTATTGTGAGCATTTCACGTGCCCAATTAGGTAGCTCCTGTAAGTGATGCTACATTTTTTTAGTGTCTTCTGGACCTTCTTTTTCCTGTCACAAAGTGTCATAAATGTATGAACTCTACATCTGTGGCATGTCACGAAATAAAATGAAAGAATGCAAGAAAGATGAATCTTTTATTTATAAACTTCCCTCCTGGAACATTCTGTCATAGATGGAAATTCGTTACAGATGAGCTGATTACCTTTCCCCTTCAAGAACATGGCATTCTTTATGAAAGCTACCTGAGTCGAATAATTTGTCCTTGTTCATCGATGATTGAATATGTTTTTATTGATATTTGGCAGAGTTAAAAGAAATTCTAAGAATATCTAAGGAAGAAAAATTCATTGAATGAATAGGACACGACTTCCATGAATTCTGCTTAAAGAAAATTAATTTATAAGGAACCTCCCATAAATCATGTCACGGACTTAAAAATAGGGATGTTACAATAAAAAAATAAAACAGAAAATTATTTGTCCAGAAATGATTTTTCTGCAATTTTTTTAGGCATCATTTGGAGGTACTAGAAAAAGAAATAAGTCATCATCTGAAATTCTGAAATCTAGTGTCAATTTAAAGTGTATTTTTTTCTACTTAACCTTAATTTGCAGGAAACCAGAAAAAGTGATTTGATTGCGAATCTGGGATGCCCGAGAACTTAGATATGAGCGGGATATAAAGCTGTGGTCCGCTCCGTTAACGACCCCAAAAATAGGACTATGAAGGGTGGCAAGATTTGTTCAGCGCCAGGGGTGTAGAGTATCGATGACAAAGTCACCCTCGAGTATAAGGATTGGAGATTAAATAACCAGCATCCCATCGAGCCCCATGCAGTTAACCGTGCCGCCTCGCATAACTAGCTTAACTTCCTGCTCCTATGAATACCTGCATATGCTTATCGGGATGAAATGCGTGTATAAAAACATAAATACTTGACACTTTTAAGACAAAGATGCATCATTTGGAGCTATAAACTTTGTAAAAACAAGAGAGAACATCAAAATTTATATGTGTTCACAATTCTGAAGTTTCTAAATTTGAATGATTGAGATAACTCACACATTTTTTTAATTAAATAATTAATTACTTAATTTATTGATGATTTTACAAAATTTGCGTATGGTATCAGTACATCGAACACGAAATAGAAACTACGTTTCTGTCAATGGCCGCCAAGACATGAAAGAAATATTGTACGAAAATGAAAATTAAGAATAAAACGCCCTATCTAGATATTGAATAATTCTAGGGAATTGTCGTCCGATAGAAAATTTTTATAGTATCATACAATTAAAATGTAGTATTCTTATGCAAAAATATCAATGTGTAGATCAATTTGATAATGTAAAATACGTCTTTTGTTGTGAAAAAAAAACATGACATGGAATTAATATAAACACATTCCTGACACTACGCTTATAAAATTTGATTGAAGGTCCCGTCGTTGAGACTTATAAGCCAATTCCTTATCTTGGTCTTAGGAAAAATATGGTTCAATTCTTTCAGCTTCAGTAATTTATTGAAAATCCGGTATTTCACGCAACAAAAAGATCTTCTGTAAAGTGATTTTGTGAATAATGGCGTTGGTAACATTCTTGTTCTATAAAACCTTTTGTTCAAATTCCTTCTGCAAGACTGAATAGAACTACTTGACTGTTTTTTGAAAAAAAGCCTTTTTGATATCTAAAACTTTCAGTAATGTATAAAGTAATTTCGAAGAGTAGTGTCTATCTTTGTGAAAGATGGTCTTCACAATAAATTTTTGCACACTATTCAATGGCCTGAGTGTCACTTTATCCGCGCTACCCCAAACAATCAAACCATAAGAAACCAAGGTTAAAAAAAATGCACGATAAATAGTTAACATTTGCCTGCTATTTAAAACTGATCTAAGTTTATAAAAAATATAAATAAGATACTTTGTTCTACATCTGTGATGTTTACTACGTGCTTATTCGTCAATAAATATACCTAGATACTGAGACAATGCTCTCTTAAAATTTCAGGATCTTTGAAGATCAACAATTTCGGGGAACATTGAAATTTGTTTAAACCATGTCATTCAGTGACGAAATAATAATAGAAAGTGAATAAAAAGAAATATAAATGAATTAAAATTTTAAACGAACTTTTTGACATGGATATTTAACATGAAAAAGGGACAAAAAACAGTAAATTTTATCACTATGATTAAACATCCTACCCTGATGAGGATTGAAAATTGATTGGTTTCAAGCTTGAAAAATAAAGAATCATGATGTATCTAAGGAAGTTTATAATCATTATAATCATTGTGACTTCTCGAAAGTGAAAAAGTTGGCTCTTGCGAGATCATTATATCGAAGAAAACTTGTTTAAATGTTATAGAATAGAACCAACAAATTCATGCAAAAGTGACTATTCTTAAAGATAAACAAATTTATTAATTGCAGCTTTTTTCAATGTAAAAAAATATGTGGGAACAGATTTTTTATTTTGTTTGTGTGTAACTGACGAAGATTACTTAAAATTCATATCTGAAAATCTTCTAATCCCGTGAGAGTTTTCGCCTTCAAAATTTCACATCTATAAAGAACGTATTTGTAACGTGTCAGCAGATCGAAAGGGATTTTCAGATTTTCGCAGTGATCCCCATATTACTGGGGGCCTCGTGACGCGTTGTTTCCGTGACGTATGGACTAGCATGATAGCGGCATTATTCTCTGAAATATTGTTTCGTGCACACTAGCTTGACCCTTTTTCTTTAATCATCAATTTTCCGAGACAGAAAAGGTGATTGTTGTTTTTACTAATTCTACTTAGTGTTCCATTATTCTGGAAAGTTGTTATATAAATTACAGATTTCACAATTCGAAATTCTGAACCTTGGCATTTTAGAAGCTATACCTAATCTATGTACCTGATATTCTTCTAAGAAGTTTGGAAAATAGGATTTTTTGAATTGTAATCAAAGCATAAGTTAATTCAAGACATTCCTTATTCTCAACAAAGATAAATAGCATTTTCAGGCTTTTACTGTTAATTCTTATTCTTTCAAGGATCAGTAAAATAAATCAAGCTAGAATTCTTATGTGATGTTTAATTAGGAAGAAATTGTACAAGCAGCAGAAAGTAATTACGTGATTGTTCTTTTTGTTCTGAAATTTCAGAATGATGTGCCAAATTTTGACGCGTCCAGCTGGTGCAATGAAAAGCAGTGAACATATTGCCTTGTATCGTTTTGTGGGATGAAGGACCCCCCATGGGAACATTTCACACTGGTAACCACCGCATCCCTCTGTTGCACCCTTCAAGTTTGGCAGCGCACAGTCGATTTAGTTAAGGATGGCCTGTTCCCAGATTTATGACACCAGCTTTATATACTTGTGGATCGCCATTTCATTAGCTATTACGTTCTTTTCTGTGGCGTTGAGATGCATAGTCCGAAGCTGGGGTTTTAGAAAAAAAAAAATTTGCTTTCTACTCAAAGAATCTCGTCATTTGTTAAGTCTTTCTCTAAAAACGATTTAATAAGGGAGCAGAAATAAACACGGTAATTAATGATTTTGTATCTTAAGCAAAAAAGTTAAAAAAAGTTCAACTATCAGATTTTTTACTCAAAAATTGGAGTTATGTATGGTTCATAGGCACTTTCGGAATTCGCAACAGGGGAAAGTTTTTCACTGGTGTACAAAAATGATTTTTTTAAGATGTTCAATGCAATTCACTATTTATCATTCAATGATTTTACAGTGAACAGACTATTTCTGGGAATCAGTGGAAAGTCATTGATTCAGATTTAGAAAGCAAAGATAATTAGTTAGGTTAGGTTATGTTATAAATTTTATAAACAACATTGATGTTGTATCTTTATCAGGTTTAGATGTAACAAAAGAGTTTTCAAAAATGTATATCGATGTTCATGACAGACAATGTACTATTTTAGTACACTAATCAGATGTAGTTTTCGAGCTTCTCAATAAATTTTTTCGTAGCACAGCTTAGAAATGGATTTGTCAGAAACAGTTTCATTTGTTTATTGTATTGGATGAACAATAATTTACTAATGACGATTTCAAGAAATCATAGTTCATCAATAGAATTTTGATAATTTATTGGTGTAATAAAACTGGTTAATCAGTTAAAAGTCTTTATGAACCACGAATAAAAAAAAAAAAAACATAATTAGTTTGTAGAAACTTTCAATTGTTATTGATTTTGTGGTCTTCTTCAGTGAATTCGTAACTTTAAAGTTTACAATGATCATTCCTGATGACTTTTGATGTGTAAGTTGAAACTATCAAGTAATTTATTAATAAAACAGAAAGAAAGTCTTAAGTATGAGTAAAATGATTGCAGACAATTTTTTCTTTGAGTAATTCAATTTCAATGCTATAAATTAACAAGGTATAAAATTAATCTTGCCAATTATTATCAAACAATTTTGTGGATCGAACATTCGAAATTCGGAGGTTTAAAAACAGAAGATTATAAATTAATGTATAATAATGAGGATCATAATTTTTGTTTAATTTTACTTTATGAAAAATCACCTATTGTTCAAGATTCGCAAAATTTTCACCCCTAGACTAGCAATTCTAAATGAATTGATCAAAATATAAATGAGCAAGTTTTCATATCTTTGTGGATTTTATTTTGTTCAAAGTATAAAAACCAGTACCTCGATCCTCAGAGCCAAATTTTCTTTTCAACAAAAATCTCAATTTTCAGCAATGAAAAACTCTCTTACAATTAATATTTTCATTGTACATTTTGTTCCTTATCAGGAGTATCTAAATCAATCAAATAATTATCATTCACTTCATCAAAATGACCATCAATAAAATGAAATTTCTTTGAGAGGTTAATAAAATGAAGAAGTTTATTGAGAGTGGCTTTTTGATTGCTGAAAATTGAGGTTTTTGTTGAAAAGAAAATTTGGCTTCTGAGATCGAGATACCGGTTATATATATATATATATATTAAAAAAAATCAAATATTCTCGATTTTCCCAGTCAAATTGCTTTTTATGATTTATTATAGTTACAAATCGTTGACGTTTCGACTCATCAGAGTCCTTTTCAAGACAACCTATCACTAATACAAGAAAATAAATAAAACTAATCATCACATATTACAAAATCAAGTTATAATAACTCACGTCATACTATGTATACTATTTCCATTTCCTCCAGTCATGCTCTTTCAAAAAATAGCCATTGCCATTCAAATCAGTTTGTAAAATACATATGTTACTACATTATAATGAAGAATAAGTACATAGTAACTCGTCAATGACTGGAAATATACTGAGCATTCCTGTACAATCAGATGCGTCAGTGATAAAATTTCTATGACGTATACAATATTTCGTTGTGTATGATCATGTAATGCTTATGAGTGACATGAAGTTTATATTTCATGATTTCTATATAATACAATTTTACAATCATTAACAATACTTAACTAAAACATCATACATATCATTCCAGTGTTCAAGGTCCTTTTGTTTATTCATTACTTTATTTTCATATTTCTTAATGTATGTCATTTCCGCAAACAATCGTTTGTAATATAAAGATTCCTTATTTAAAATTTCAAAATTATCCCAGTCCATTTCATGATCAAACTTAATTCTGTGTTCACTAATAACAGTAGGTTCGATATTAGCTTTATTTATATTCTCTTTGTGTTCTTTTATTCTTTTCTCTATATGTCTGCGAGTCTGACCTATGTATAATAAATAACAATCTAGGCATTTATCTTATATACAATATTTGATTGCCTTTCTTTTTGAACTTTATCTTTACCAAGTTTAACGAAAGTATTAGCTTTATTCTTATATATTTTATCAATTATATTAACGCCAAACTTTTTGAATTTTTTCTTTATTTTCTCCGAAAAATTTATTATGTAAAATAAAGGTATGATCTGTTGAAAATCTTCAGTTTTTTTATCCTTCATGTTTTGTCCAATTTTTTCTCTATTATGTAAAATCTTCACTCTATTAGAGATTACCTGTTCAGTTAAAGAAATCGGATAGTCATTATCTTTCAAAATACTTTTCACCTTCATTAAATTCTCATTAAAAAACTCTTTATCAGATAATAATACAGCTCTATCAACAAGACCAATGATTGTGCTAACCTTATGCGTCAAAGGATGTGCCGAATAGTAATTCAAACACCTATTGGATGCAGTCGGTTTCTGTTATATATATAACAGAGCGAAAAGATGTAGAAATTAGTTCAAAGTTTTTTATTTATAACTACATGTCTTACAGAAGAACGATCAAACTTTGGTAGCACGTTATTGTTATTCAACATATGATGAGACAAGTTATAATGATAAAAAATTTTTATATTTTGTATGTAAAGTATGCATTTTGAATTTTCTCGATGCGAATTTCATTTTTTTTGATCATTTAAACTGTTGCACGTAGTAAAAATTTCGGTATTGATTCAGAATAATTGTTCCAAAAACATGAAACAACTTTTTGTATACATATATTTCATAAAAGATAGAAAAAATTCCTGAATAAAAATAAATTTAATTATTACATAAAGATTAACATTAGTCAAATTAGTGTGCTAACTTGACTAAAATATATTAACCTGTTTATTATGCACTTGTCCAACCATGTAAACAAAAAGTCATTCAATACAATGTCACACATAAATAAGATAAAATGAGCTCAATACACAATAAAGTGATTTTTGATCATTTTTACCAAGTAACTTTTCAAAATTATACCGAAAAAAGTCAAGATACTGCAATTTATAAACAAATCAAGTCAATCAGAAAATCAGAAAATAATTTTCAAACTCTCTTACATAAAACCTATTCATATCCATTTTAAGGATGACATTTCATATATTGACACATTAATGACAAGAAATCAATTTATTCTTGCTCAAAAAATCACGAGATACAATAGAAGATAATTTATTCAATACGAATTGATAGGCATCGTAATTAATGAAATATATGAAAAATTTTCATTTATTTAAATTTGATTCATTGGCATCTCGTGAAAACACGACTTCTCAATCGGAAATAACCAAGTGCTTATCAGTACCCCGTAATTGAGTCACATATATTGATTTCGCTGATAAGACGACTAACGCGAATTCACGGTAGGCAAGTTTCGACACCCTTTCAAATGATCCCACAGAGATCGGCACGTGTCTTTGATCGACACGCGCGTTGACACTGCGTTCCACGGGCTATTCCCGACCCTAACTTAACCTGGCTTATGAACGTAAATTAACGCCAAGTCAATGACTCATGCAGGATCAAGCGATCCGTTTATTCAGGCGCATTCGGGATTTTCGATGATTCGTTTCTTTCGCACCCGCCGCGTTTGTGTACGCCTTCACTGATCCTCTATTTATTTAGAAACGTGCCCTTATAATCCCGAGTCCTTCAAGTTCAAGGGCTTTGTTTTCTCTTTAAACACAATGGATGATTTGACATTGAATTTGTTTTTTTTTTTTGGAGTCAGGTATCTTCAGGCTTAGAAGGCATTTTGTTGAAGTCGTTCTAATTTTATATCAATTCCTCGTTTTCATCCACTTTATGGTTCACTGTTAAAAAGGTTGGTAAACTTTCCATAAAAGTATTGGAAGTTTTTAACTCATATTCTGTATGGGATTTTTCCCATAAATGAATCTGGAAATTTTTCCACACTCTATGGAAAATTTTCTAGATCTATTTATGGGAAACAGTAATGATTTCCATATGATGATACATATTTCAAAAAATAATGATTAAAAATGATTGTTTAATGATTTTTTTCGAGTCACATCACACTTGAATACAAGTAAAGTTTTTACTTGAGAGTTTGCTTTGCACGATTCTCACTCGAAGAGATTTACAGAGTTTGCATTCATGTTAACTTGAGTTTTCTAGATGTACCATTGACTCACTTGGAAAAACTATGGAAGGCTAATTGATTGGTTTGTTTTTGGATAAAAAAGTTTGAAATTATTGTACATGTCGTAGATTCATGCACGACTTCACACGTTGAATCTATGACCTATAAATCCATATGCATATCTACGATTATTTTATTATTATCTTTTCCTCGAAGCTTTTGACAAAGATTGTTTTACTATCATCTTTTTCTCTCGGCTTTGCATAAATACTGGCGCGTAATCTAGCAAATTGGGTTTTATTCCGTAATCGTTCACATCAGAAAAAGATTGTCAATATCGCTCTAAAAATAAATATATTTAAGAAAAATGGAAGTGATTCATTTCATTTCTTGCGAAGGCACAACATACAGATTATACAGAAAAAAAATACATGGAATAATAATTATAAATTATAAATTTTCATTTCATATTTTTATTTTCACGATTTTCTATAAGTTCTTGTAAATGAAGTTTAACAAGTCGAACTGTGACTCATGATTAAACCAGGATTGCAACTAAATGCAGAAATAATTCTTTGAAGTCATGCAGAGCATACGATGTATATTTTTTATAGAAAACTTCAACATCTACCATGTATTTGTAAATGAGAGTGTAACAAATGAAACACGCAGAATTTGAGATAAAAATTTGTTATCATAGCTCTCTTAATTTCTTGGAGTGAATTTTCACTCTACATTAAGTCAAAATCAGGGAGTAGAAATTCACTCTCATAGAGTACAAATTCACTCGTAAAGAATGCAATGTCACTCTTAGAGAAGCTGAAGTCCACTCTTGAATTTTAGTTAGATTTCACTTTAAAAAATCAGTTGAGCTTCATTCTAAGAAGAGTAAAATTTAAATCTTTTTGAGTTTCTTCTCTAAATTTTCCAAACTCTTTCTTTCTCTTCAACTTTTCACTCTAAAAAAGTGAAGAATCCACTTAAAGTTTCAGTGACAGTATTTCGACTCGATGTAGAGTGAAAATTCACTCTAAGGTATAAAGAGAGAGATAGTGATCGTAACCTGGGGAATAGAGGACTTTTCGCAGTTCCATTTCATAGAAGATTATGTCTTAAGAAAAATTAATTTAGGTACAGTTACATTGTAAATAAAAAAAAGTAATGAAAATTGAACGATCATTCTTAATTATGAATTTCTTTTTCTACACATTTCTGTTTTGTATTTCTATTTTTACAAACAATATAAATTTCTATGTTTTAGGTTTACTGAATCCAACTGTGATTCAGAATTATACCAGGGATGCAACTAAATGTACCTTTCCTGTAATCATGTAGAAAGTATGTATACTGATGTAGATTTTTTTAGAGGATATTAGTAAATAACAAATAAAATGACCAGAGCTTAAAACAAAATTTATTATGACAGACAATGATCGTAACCTCAGGAATAAAGGGCTTATTTTACAGTGTTATTTCATTGAACATTATATCATATGAAAAAGTAATTTCAGATACATTTTCTCTTAATTTTTTATTGTTCAACTTATGATCTTGCTTTTTTTATATTGAGTATTTATCAGAAAATTTCCATTATTTTACACTTCTGAGGTGGACTTTAAGTTGAAGTCGAAAGATTGAGTTGAATTATAAATAAAAAAGGCCTCTATGAAAATATGATTTTTGAAAAATATATGAATTTTCTTGGCTCCCAGAGATATTTGTATATGATGTAATCATAAAAATAGTTGCAATAACGTTCCACGATCTATATTTAAATGTCTTATAAAATATTTCTGCGGTTCTTTTTCATTATGTAGAAAAAGTTTCCAAAAAAGTGTCCAAAGACTTTTAAATAGCAGTGTATATTTACAAATATTTATCTGCATAAATAACATACATGTAAATAATATGTATAAAGAAACTATAATACCAGAAGAAACAACTATAAGAAAAATAAAATGAAATAGAAAATTATGAAAACTACAGTTCCAATGTTTCTTTTTCCAGAAAATTATATTTTCTTCATGCTGGGTTGTGTTCCTTCGAATAGTTAACAGGACATTAATTTAAGGACAGTGTTGAAAGAAACACAATATTTTAATTTTGCATCCACAATTTTAACATAAAATTCTTTTAATCCATAGTTTCTCTACTTTTTCCTCATTTTTTGATAAATGTCTGAAATTAATAGCTGTATATTTATTGTAAATTTTTTAAAAATCTGAGCGTTTGATATGCGAGCCTGGAGGGATATTTAACGGATATTTGCATAAATGGCAATAGTCGTATTTAAATACCAAGATACCTCATGCTAGTTAGGAAAAAGGAAAAATGAAGAAAAACGGAGTCGAAATTATGAATGTGGAAAGAACGTCTAACTACCATTTTTTTTTCACTAATTCCAAAGATTGTACACTTATTTTTTTTATCCATATGTATCCAATCTAATGGCATTTAATAAAATGTTCAGTAAAAAGAAAGGCGTGGAAACAATGGAATGGAAATTATAAAATAGATAAAACGTCTCACTACCAGGAAAAAACGGGAAATTCGTGTCGAAAATTTGTAATTTACTTAAAAATTTTTCAGATGCAAAAATATCGATTCCGGGATATATGCAGGTGAGCGTCGTTCATGCACATGCTCTATAATTGATAGCGCTGAATAGAACATGACGCATAGTGATCGTGGAATCAGCGATTTCCCACAAACGTGACTGTGATCGGCTTCTCGTAATTCCGTGACTTAACGCGAGGGGCACGATGCCCCCAACGCGGGACGTGTTCCCATATCAGGCATGCAAAGCTTGATGTATCGATGCTTTATGACGGCAGGGCTTCTGTATACACACCGCCCACAAACGGGAGACCGGCCTAATGTCATTTTGCGATGCCAGAGTCACCCTAATAGTCGGATTAGTTTCCGATAGCGCCACTCATTCTCTAGCTAAAGTTTACCTTCTCGCAAAAATTTGCATTTATAAACGGATCTAACGAGAACTTGATCACTCATCAATTATTATTTTGAAAGGCAGCTCTGTTCGCTTGTAAACTCATGTAGTTTCTGACTCGAATATCATTCTAATTTGAGGTTGAAGGTTTTAGTGCAGAACTGTCATTGAGGTAGGAATGAATAAAATGTTTCAACAGTTGTATATATAACGAGAAACCTCAATGTTAATCGTAAATCATGTGAACGTTGGGTTCCGAGTAACAGTGATTCTTATAAGGAAGCTTATGAGTCGGCCTTAAAAAATTTTACAAGGTTCATACAGGGTTTTATGAGGCTACTTGATAAGAATCCCTGTACATTATAAATATGGAGCAGTGTGTTGAACGCATTTCAGGTAACAACAATTTTTGAAAGGAATATCAATCTCAAAGACGAAATTTTAACCTAATGCAGAAAACGTTACTGTATTCGAGTTATTCCCTAGTATTCGCGCACTTTATAGTATTCTTAGAAGGATTATATAAGGCCGTCATGTAAAAATTTAAAACTCTTCATAGAAATGAAATTACTCATTTTCGAGGCAGTTTTTTTCAATTTTGTTTTTCACTGTGTAGGCTGAAGTATAGAAGAAACATATAATAAGAGAATGAAGTGCATTGTTTCATTTGGTATTATAAAATTTTTTATTATGATTGGAAAAAAGAACAACAATTCATACAATTTTACCCTTATAAAAATCTCATTTCTTATAAGGTTCACTACTTTATCAAATCTTGATCACATAGAGCTAAAATAAGGTCATCATTACAAAACCTCAATCAAACACAATCACAGTGTGAAAAAACAATCCTTTTATATATTTCGACCCTCTTCAGGAACTGTTACAAAATTAGAAAACCACGTGTAAGAATCTAACAGAAATCGATAAAGGAATCAATAAAGTCTTACTCACAATTTGTACATCGTAACTCAACAAATAAGTGACCGTGTATCTCAATAATTGTCAAAAAGCTTCTCTGGTCTCAAGATGACCATTGTTAAAGACAAATATACATTTTAATCACTGTCAAAATTAACTCGTATAGACAATATGAATCAAAAACAGCCACTGCGTACTATGGCTGACTGAAAATGAAATGGAGTGATAACAATTCCTCTATTGCCAAAACTTACCTTATCACCTAAAACAAAAATTACCTTATCTTATAAGGTTATTACAAAGTCGCCTTATGAAGATTCTAAATCCTTTTAAGGTTTTTATAAGGTTGCATAAGAAGGAATGGTAGACCTTATAAGGATATCATAAGGATTCTTATAATATTTTTATTAGGTATTTATAAATTTCGCAATTACAACTTTTAATTTTTATGATACTCAATATAAATTATTTCGGCTGAAATTTTAATTCCTTAGCGTTGATCCACAGGGCAAATAATGATTATTATATTTCAAGAATACTTCGAAAGGGCATTCAAAAATAATGTATTGTTATATTTAAATATTGTTGTTTATTTACTGTTTTTTAGAAGAAAAATGCTTTGGAAAAACTGGCAGAGTCTAGAGTGAACTAATGCACGAAAAATTGCATCGTATGTAAAATTACAATAGAATAGGTTAATTTTCAGGGAGTATTGTTCTCTCTGTATGTAAGGCATTTGAATACGTGATCCATGCGCATTTTTTTCTAAGAATTCGTATAGATAAGTATCAGGAGATACTTTGTATGATTATGCTCTGAATTTTCGGTAAAAAATTTGTGTTTTTAATAAAAAATAAAGGGCTTAAGAATACATTTTGCTTTCTTCTTTTGATTGAATGCTTTCAATTGCATTTAGAATGTCGAAAATATGTTTGATAATTATAATGAGAGCTGGGTAAACCGATAAACCTACTTTCGTGTGTTATCAAGTTTAGAAAAAAAAAATTTATAAGCGAATTGGTTTGTAAACTATGGATTTTGCTTTTATTTGAAAAAAGTGATATGTTTATTTGTGATATGACTTGGTCTATCAAACGTTGTTATCTAACAAAATTTAAATATTTTAAAAGTGTATGTAACTTTACTTCAAAGCCCTGAGAACTTGGAAAAAATTTTTCATATTCATGACAAAAACCAGATCATTCAAAGAATGAAATTACCTGATGAAAAAAATTATACATTTCTTACTAACGTAAGAACAGTAGACCTTTTGGAAATGTATGAAAATCAGAAGAGTTCGAAAAATCTTTTCAAATCTTAACGAGCTTTATAAGAAATGTTTGATACTCATGAAAATCACACAAGTCTCCTTGGCAGTAATTTTGTGAAATATTATTCAAAGAATCTTATACACATTTTTAAAGTCATATAAAATTGTTTTGAATATCATGAAAATCCTTATGAAGTTGGAATAAAAGCTAAAACTACTTAAAACTTAGAATTGATTTTCCAATTGGTGTCCACTTTCGTTTGTCCTATTAGAATATGTTTTTAAAAAACCTATATCACAAATTAAATTAGTTTTCCGAGTAGAAATTTCATTGGATTTTTGAAAGGAAAACTATAGTTGTATTTTGAAATATAAGTTTACTTGTGAAAAATGTTCCAGTTGGACAAATTATTTATATATTCAGACCTAGTGGATATTCAACTAATGTTCCATTTAGACAACCCAACTGGAAAATCTATAATATGATTTTCCAATTGAACAAACCAAATAAAAACCAAAGGAAAAACCAAATGGAAAATTTTCAGCAACGGCTTCATAAAATACCCTTATAAAGCCATCATTTTTTAATGAGAATCTCACAAGGTCGTCTTATAAGAAGTTAAAATTCAATTTTTGAGTTTTGAAAGGACTTCGTAGACTCTTATAAGGATCACTGCTTAAATAGGTATGTTAGCAATTGACCAAGATTTAGAGTCCTAACGATGACCTCGTAAATGAGGTCAAAACGTCAACCGTAGGCCAATACACCACTGAAAAAACCGAACTTGATTTTAAATTGTCGATGAGTTTTCAGATTGTCTCTTGTCTCACGCTTCCCTTGCTGTTTCGAACGATCATCTTGGCAAAAAAAGACAATAATCGCAGGTATTGGTATCCCATGCTTCAGGACATTGGCAACTGTAGGGACTTGACTTGAAAAGGTTGTACTACCTCGTGAGGATGATCCTTATCTGGTGTGGAAGGGATGCATCTATTGCTTAAAGAATATCTTTGTCAAATCCACATTAAAATAATCGATAGTTTGCGTTGCGAGTAGCCTTTCAATCACGTGACACCTGAAGGGACACTGTAAGGAATGACCATTATTCTCAACGGGGCTGGCTGTTTCAGCGTTTTCTAAACGGCCCGGCGTGTACGACGCTCACCGGGCCGAGGATATGATTGTATCAGTGATACATGAGGAGAGACTGGTTACTTGTTTCGTCTCGGTTAATTTGATGTGACTCGGGTTAAAACACTGCTATCGCTTGCAACCGTCGAGGGCAAGCGCGAGTACCAGCTAAGCGGACCTACGCCATTTTCAGTCAATATTTGTTGTAAATATATGCTCGTAAAGTAGTTACTTTCTTTTTCAAATAATTTTAGGGTCCTTTTCAAACACGATTTTTTAAAATTTCGTGTATTTTACTTGTTTTGTGACACGTGAGACCCCTATTGAGGAGAAACCAACGTTGTCCCACGATGTCCAGAAAAGGACTAATGTAGAAAAACTGCTCTACTTGACCCCTTGGTGACTTGGAATTGTTTTGGGGTTTTTAGAAATAAATACAAATCAAGTTTCATTCTAGGGAATGCTGACAATCAGCGTTATTTTTCAAACAAACTCTAAAGTTCCATACATTCATTGTCACAACACTAACGACCGATGGTTCAGTACAATCATAGTTGGCGGGACTAAAATAATAGTTCAGCTGACTAAATACTGAGAATAGTACAATATGAATGGAAAATGCACTTAGTTGACAGAACTAAGTATCCATTTAGGCAAATGGACGATTCTCTGTTTCGTTCGAGCAACTAAACGAATCGTACTCGTTACTGCTGGAACGTGTAAAGGAAGACACTAATACTAAACGTTTAGTAACAGTGAACCAACTGGAAGTCGTACTAAGGACTAAACTAGGCATTCTCCACCAGTCGTTTAGTTAATTTTACTAACACAGTTAGTTCGTTCTACTACTAGCTTATGTAAGTATAAACAAAATGATGTAGTCTTATAATTTACAATCAAGAATTCAAATTCCCGCACTGTTATTACTTTTTTGTGACCACGATAAGCAATATTAGCAAAATAACATTAAATTTTTTTTAACCTTATATATTTTATTACGGGTCTGTAGTAAAATGTTGTTCAACCGAAAACTGCTTTAAACCAACTTGAAGACTATGTAAGTACTTATATGTGAAAGTCCCCACGTACTCATCGAATACCTATTTTTCGAGTTGATCTTCCATATTATCTACTTGCAAAGAATACAATTGAAAAACACCAAAAAACACGTGCATGTTTGGAGATGTCAAAGAACCTTGTCACGATGATGATAATAAATGCGAAAGCGCAACAATAGTGCGATGAGCTTGACGATAAGTTTCATTCACGGAATTAAACGACTCGTATTAGATGCGCAGGCGCAGATGTCATTGCTAATGGCGCTTGACGACTCGTTTAGTTAATGTAAGTAAACGATTTGTATTAAATAAAATCGATTATAGCCAACGATTCGTTTAGTTGAATTGACTATACGTTCTTGACTGAACAGTTTCATTATTTCTACTAAACGAAACGATACATTGTTTCGTCCACATAACAGAAAGTGTTGTTGGAATGACGAAAAAATGAACAACTAAACATGTTTAGTAAATTTAACTACATCAGTTCCCTTCGTAAGGTTCTGGCAATGTGTTCCCTTTTCTCTCTTTTCATCCTACCTAACATTTATTTTTCTCTCTCTATCTGCATTATCTTTCTATTATTCCTGTAATCCCCTAAAGATCGTATTTATTGTTCATGTATGTTCTTCTCAATACTTATTATATCCTTGAAAAATTTCTAGATTTTGTATAAAATCATTTCTTAAAGCACACCTGCGCTGAAATTACTTCTACGCTAAAAGCGACATTAGTTGAAAAACTTTTTCATCATTATCAAGTACTCTTATAAATTTTTGTGACCATTTAATATGAAAAAAGTGATTAGTTTGTTAAAGTGTCGATGATTGCCGAGAAGTTGAGGGGAAATGATTAGATTCCGTGAAAAATGGAATTGTTTTCCACTATTGTTACGTGTTTTGGAGATGATGCAATCGAGGTCGATTGATTATAATACGTATGATATTTAACGTGCATTACCGCTGTCGCACTCAGCTTATCGGGTTCATCCATGCGAGTCTTGATTGATGCCGAAATAATAGCGAAATAAAAATCAGAAGAATGTTTGAAGTTTAAAATCTCTGGATAAAATCCTTATTTAATCAAAGGTAGACGACCGAAACGCGGCTCGTCACAGTTTGGTAAACAGTTTTCCAATTAGTCAGAAAATTTAATAAATCTGCCCAAATGAATGAAGAATTGAAATTTTTTTTGTCACAATTTAAAAAGATTTTAAGTCGAATAAACAGAATAATTAGAATTCCAGAACAAATATCTATAGAATATTTTGTAGATTATCTGCCAGAAATTTTTTTGACAATTCTGATCGTTACGTTTTTAAGACATTAATTCTTGACATTTGCGCATCTTTTTTCCACTCGGGAAGATAAGGAATCTTGAAATTAACGGTGTAAGTTGCGAACGGTAGAATCTTACTGAAAACTGTATTACGCGTGAATTTCCGGAGCCTCAGGAGCAGAGAAAAACTTTGTCTTCGCCTCGGGCTACTCTCCTCGCCTCCATCTGGAAAGACTTTATGTCAGTGTTGAGAAAATAATTTTTTGCCATAGGATGAACGTTATAGGCGTTAGAATTTTCACTTGACATCATTTTTGTGTCTTTTTTTATTGCATTCTATGCTGGTTCATCAAAATCTTGAGAGCTGTACAGGATCGTGATATTTTGACAGTAACTTTTTTCAAAAATTCTTTAAATGTTCTTTCTTCACTGTCATTATTAAAGTTGCCTTTAGTTAAAAAAATATCGTTTTTTTCTTAGTGTTTTTTCAAGAACACGAAATCAGCTTGTACTGGATAATTTCCTCAATGCTATGAAAATTTGTTCATTGTATTTATGAAATATTCATGCTTATGACCCGAATGAGCGAAGTTATTATAGCCAGGCTGCTCAGAAGTTCTAACAATAGTAATCATCCATATTCATTGACATAAAATGGACGAACTCTTCCTTGATTGCACAAGGAAGGCGGAGAATAAAAGAAGAATGGTTCGTGAAAAGTGTTAATTCAGAATTCTACAGGATCTTGAGACGAGTGGAGTGCTCCGCAAAGCGTGAAACGGAGTATTCTCTGTCACGCAACCTTCTACGTTTTCATTGGTGCAGCGATTTAAGCTGAGCGTGAACGCCCCCGCGTACGCATCGCCTCCTTCACGCGCTGGGGGCGCTGTGGGACTATTACACTTCGCTAACACCTTTCTTCACGACTTTATTTTCATCCAATAATCCACGACATTTCATCCACAGAAATGCCATTTACGATTCTTCATGGGAAAAGCCGGAAAATGGAGAACAAAGTCGGATTTTTATACGTACACTCAAAAACCAGTTTGGTTGGCTCAAACAAACGTTTGGTCGATATGTCCAAACAAATATTTGGTTAACTCAAATGAATTTTTGGTTCGAGCAAACAAGTTTAATTGCACTGGAAAAAATTATTTGTTGCAGCTACCAATTAGACACAGCCAAGATTTTTTTGGTTCTTGTAACAATGAAGTTGATAACGTCAACCTAAAATTTGGTTGCTGCAACACAAACTTGGTTACGAAAACCATAAATTTGGTTGGGCCTATATTAACCAAGTAACTTAGTTACTGCAACAAATATTTTTTAAGTGTGGGCTATAATATATTTTTGGTATCGACAAACACATTTTATTTAGCAGTCATTATTATTTGTTTGACTGAAACAAAATTTGTTGGAATTTAATAAAATTTGTTTGCCTATATCAAACATTTATTTGATTTAACCAAATTTTTGTTTAGTCATGTATCGACCAAACGTTTGTTGGAGCTAACCAAACAGGTTTTTGAGTGCATTTGTTTCCAGAGATAGATCTGAGCCCCTGAGTTGGGGGGGGGGGGGGGGGTTGTTCTTCAAGTTATGGTGGACTTTGCTTAATTAGTGTCAAATTTTTGTACAATTTTAGAAAATGTTTCTAAAATTCCTACATGTGACAATGGCTTCTTATGAGAGAAGTTTTTCGAAATTAAAATTGATTAAAAATTAATTGAGGTTGGTGAGTAATCGAAGATTTAATTATCAACTTGTTATTTTGTTGATTGAAAAAAAAAATGTACCTGAACCTAATTCTGTTGAAGTAAGTGACAGATTTGTCTTGTTCGAGGTAAGAAAATAATTCTAAGGTAATGAAAAATTGAAACATGCACAGGGGATTTGCCAACGAAATTTTTCATGGATGGACAACTCTAATGTTAAAAGGGATGATGTACCATGTTTATTTTAATGCATTTATGAGTATTGAATGTAGCATTATAATATCTTAAAAATTGACTTGGAAGCTTAAGCTTTCACTTCTTATACTATACATAATAGAATGTATCACTTTCCATATGAAATAACTTTTTTAACGTCTTTTAGTATGTATCTTTTCATTTTCTGTGCCATTTTCAGGATCATCTCGTCCTTACATCAATTTTCATATACTTTTTTGGAATTTTATGCTCTAATATGTAAGGTTTGATAGATTTTTGACAAAAATATACCTGCAAACTTTTAGGGCATTTTATAAACCATTGGTATTATTCATAGTTTTTTTAATTTTCAATATTCATAAAATTTTGTGGATTAATTATGGATTTTCTATATATCTCTAGTATTTATATATATTTTCAGATATGTTCTCAGAATTTGATGCTCTGTACTAAAGTTTGTCAGATTTTCAGTATTTTAATGAATTGTACAGATAATGGTATCTCTAAAAAAATCTGGTATTTCTTAGTTTTCCGTTACTTTCTGTATTTTTCGTATTTTTCCAGTATTTTTACAGTTCCTTGTATTTTCTGGTATTTAAATGAATTTAAATAGAGATTTATAGAATTCGATGCTTTGAGATTCAAGGCTCTGTAGAATTTTGGTACAGAATTTCATGTGTTTTCAGAGGATATTATGTCTGCATTTTTAATACTTCGAGTTTTAGAATTGCACATGCTCTAGAATCTAGAGTTTATGAAATTTTAAGTATTTCCATAGACTTTTCGAAAAACAATATCTTTTATCGGTTTTTAGTATTCTATAGATTTTTGGGGTTTTTAGTACATTTTGTGTTTGTTTAGTACATATTCATAAAATTTCATGATTTTTCTCGTATTATATTTTTATTGAACCCCATATGCACTCTTAGAAGCGCATGTCATAATGTAAACAATTTCATAGATTTTCAGTATATCCATCAATCTTTGAAAGAAAAAAAAGAAACAAATATTCAAAAAATGTTAGTATTTTTGAAATTTCTATTACATCAGTCTTTTTCATTTTTTCCAGCGTTCATTACATTTATTAGTATTTTTCTGGATTTTGAATATTTTCATGAATTACTATGTAGGTTTTCAAAATTTGATGTTCTTAACTAAAAAGAATGATTTATATATTTTTTTTCAAAAGATGTTCCAGAATGCAGTATCTTCATGAATTTCTTGTGTTTCATAGATTTCTAGCACTTTTGGTATTTTTCCTATTTTCTAGGTTCTTTACAACTTTTAAGGTGTGTTGACATTTTTATGAATTTCTGTTTATAGATTTCTAGAATGCGATGTTTTAGGATTCAAGGTTTGATTCATTTTTATTGATTTGATAGTTTTTGGAGAAAGTTATACCTACATAGAATTTAAGTGTGTATCAACTTTATTTCTAATATTTTGAGTATTATTAGAAATATTTTTTTAGTATTTGTTAAATTTGGTACGATTTTCTCAGTTTTTTATTGATATCAGGCTATTTATAAATTTTTAATTTAGGTTCCTAGAATTGGATGCTTTAGAATCTAGAGTTGAAGAGATTCTTTAGTGTTTTTATAGAATATTCGATATTATAATATTCCATATCGTTTTTTTTGCATTTCATAGAAAATATATCTAGTGCTTTTATTGTATTTTTTTCGGGATTCACAAAATTTTATGGGTTCTAACGTATTTTCATAGATCCCTACATAGACTTTTGGAATTGGATGCTATAGTGATAAAAGTTCGATAGATTTTTGGTATTTTTATACACCTTACAGAAAAGAATATGCATGTAGAATATTATTAGTAGATTTGCGATTATCATAATTTTCAGTTTTCTCGTATTTTTTAGCGTTCATAAAATTTTGTAGTATGTTTTTTAGTATACTTCTAGATTTTGAATTTTGTTATGGATTACTGTGTAGATTTTTAGAATTTGATGCTTTTAACTTCAAAGAATGATATATTTTTAGTATTTCAAAAGATTTTTTTGAGCATAGTGCTTATCTTCATAGAATTTTAGTATTTTATAGATCTATAGTATGTAATTTCAGTATTTTTCTTACTTTTTCAGTATTTATGCGATTCGAATGATTTTCTGGTACTTTCATGGATTTCTATGTAAATTTTTGGGATTCCATGCTCTAAGATCTAAAGTTTTATAGATTTAAGATACTTCAATGGTTTCAAGAGAAAAACTTTTGGTCATTGATTTAGTATCCATACATTTACAATTAAATCTCCTTTTTTTACATATAGATACAAAATTTTAAGTACGACTTTTAATTGAAGCCATCTATCATCTACTGCTTGATTTTAAGTCCTGAATTCCCAAACTAAAAACACTCTTCAGAAAAATTGCGAAAAATAATAATTTTGAGCATGATTGTTCTGTCTATCGACCTATAACTTTCCCTCGAAGCCATCAAATTTCTTTCACTTGAAAAACAGGGCACAACACACCTTTAATGCACTACATTACGCAAGACACCGGACTGTCATGTAGATTCATCTATCAGCGTCTTGAGAGCTCAGCGGACTGTCAAATAGATTTATCAATTGGCGTCTCGAGAGCTCTGGTAACGGTGCGCAAATACTTCGAAAACTCGACGAGTCCTGGAGGACGTCACAGTGATGATTAAGTACAATGAATCAGCGAATAAATTCGGAGAGAACAGAATGTCGCCCGATCCATCAATTCTCGGATAATTTGTGAATACAACAAGACGTGAGCGAACATTCCGCATTGCTACATTCATCAAGGATGGAAAGCAAAAGTAAAAAATCGAGATTATTTCTTGTTCAACTACCGAATGTACCACGTTGCATAGGAAGCATTTATCACGAGTTCGATATGCATTACTTGAAAAACATCAAGTGTCTATACTTAAGTATTCGTTGTTCGACGTTCAACAATATTTTACAATGTTACGAGATGATACAAGAATGATATCAGTAACATAAGTTTGAGTTGCTGATATATATAATTATCATTTCGTTTCAAACAATAATATTATAGTCGTTCTGTTAAATTATAGGATGAACACCTAATAAAATACTTTTTTAACTGCTTACAGAAAGAGAGCGTGGAATAGAACTGAAGGATGCGTGAAACGAAATGCGTATCGCGTAAGTTTTCAGAGCAGAAACTGGACTAATAGATTAACTACAAAAGGAATGTAAAAATATGCAATTGCTTATTTCAGTCAATTCCATTAACGATTTTGCTAACGATTAGTGAAATCGAAAACGAGCACTATATAATTCTGGGGAATTCTCGGCCGAAAGAAAATTTTTCTAGTGTTATACAATTCAAATGTGGTATTCTTAGGCAAAAATTTCAATGCGTAGATCAATTTTATAATGTAAAATGCGTATACTGTCGTTCGACACATCTCTCGTTGTGGAAAAAACATTACATGGAATTACTATAAACACATTCCTGACACTACACTTATAAAATTTAATTGATGGTCCCGTCATCGAGACTCATAAGCCAATTTTTTATCTTGGTCTTAGGAAAAATATGGTTCAATTCCTTCAGTTTCGGTAATTTATTGAAAGATGACCTTCACAATAAATTATTGCACACTATTCAACGGCTTGAGTGTCACTTAAGTGTCGATACATACTGAGAGAAAAAATAACAAGAATAATAAATAATAACTCATCTTCTATTCGATCATTTTGGAGCCATATTCAATCAATAGTCAGATAAATATCTCTTTCATTCTAGCTTTCGGCACTTTATTCTTGCCCTCTTCAGGAAAATGAATTTACAACAATTAAAACAATCAATACAATTCCAAGATTGCCAATTTAAGTATGTAGGACAAACTAAAAGATGTTTAGAAACTAGAATTAAAGAACACGAGGGAGATATTCGTGAAATTACAGGAAATAATTCAGTTATAACGGAACATAGGACAAATATGAATCATGAGTTTAACTGGGATAAAGTAAAAATTTTAGATAGAGAGATAGATTATAGAAAAAGAATGTTTTCAGAAATGTTTTTCATAAAGGGGACTAAAAATACGTTAAACATACAGGAAGATACGAGATTTTTGAGCATTGATAACATGATATGAATTCTTATCGATTCGTTTTCTATAAAAGGAAAGGAAATTAAGGTAATTTTGTAGACGTGTATTATCCACGGATGAAGTTTCTTGTGACGACATATTGTTTTTTTCCTATTGATTCAATATTATAAAAATGACAAAATGTTTTACACATGAGATATTGTTGACCTGAATTATATTCTGATGTAAGTGGATTGAATGATGTTATGATGATTTTGTTATTCAAGAATTTGGAATTGTGTTGATTATTGTTTTAATTATTGTAAATTTAGTTGCCTGAAGAGGGCAAGAATAAAGTGCCGAAAGCTAGAATGAAAGAGATGTTTATCTGATTATTGATTGAATATGGCTCCAAAGTGATCGAATAGAAGATGAGTAATATTGGAGCGTTTAAAAAAACTTGAAGAATAATAAATCACCTGGATAATACAATTGACGTAGTAATAGGTATCGTGGTGAATTACAGCATATTATGATATTATAGGTGTCAAATTCAGATACAAATATAAACATACATCAATATCTTCTCGAATTAAGTGTTATATCCACATTATCGTCATTTAAGTCCAAACTCCATTGCTTCATTTTCGTCCTAGGGTAGGTTCCTTCCAAGAGCTCAAGTTCATCCGATAGTCGAAGGTAACAAAATGATCTCCTATACATAGTCTTCTTGAAAGAAGATGGCATAATTCTCTTTCTTCTACTAACTCTTATTCCTCAAATCGTCTCTTAGATGATTATAAAAGTGATTCATGATTCCCATGATAAACCCCTTCTTCAAGCTAAAAATTTCTTGTTCCTGAAATAAATCAAGAATTGATGTCTGAAATTCAACTTGTTTAAATTTTAAAGAAAGTCGACAATAAATGACTGCAGTAATGTTGACCGTATAGTTTGCAAGAAGGAGAAAAAATATCTCACTATGTAAGCCAGCACCTTGCAAGCAGTAAAATGTAAACTAGACCAATTCTCAAATGACTGTGTGGCAAGTTTCCATTTCTTGCGATAAAAATTGCAGAGTTCATCTCTAACAATGGGCCGGATCATGCCTTGAGAACTCGTTAATCACATCACGAAGCGAGTCTCCGTAATTAAATCCCATGAAACCCGGCCACGCAATCGCGTGCTCGGGCAATTACGAAATGACGCGCAGCGTCAATCAAATAGGCCCGATTCGATTCCATAACGAATTAGTCTCAGGCTATCTTTGGCTCATAAATCTCAGAGACCGCGTGTCGCGCGACGTGACTTGTCACGGGCGTGTCGAGTACGTGGCATCTAGGCGCAGATTTAGCGTCGCGCGTTGGCCGAGATTATGCCGCGACGTGTCACGCCGCTGAGGAATTTATGCTTAGGCCGGTATATCTGACCACGTTTTGCATACCTTGTAGCCACCGTGTAAGATTGCGCCGCTTGATTATTGGCGAAAATTTATAATGCTCGAACTCGAGGTGGCGATCGCGAGCTCGATATTTCTTTTTCTTCGGAAATTTCACTTCAATTGCGTCATTTTTCATCCCTTGAGTGGAAAGGAGGTTCTTGTATTTTTATTCGGATTGATATGCGGGGTTATCATTTGGCGAACCATATTTCAATTCGTAGTTGGTCGGGGTTCTTTACAGTGTCCAGAGGAGTTGTTTAACCATGAGATCGTCGAACAATCCTACCATCCAAGCGGTGGTGACGTTAATATAACTATTATAAGCTACTGTAAATTCAATCAGTTCGACGGAAACTTCAACCAATGCAACTGAAATATTCAATGATGCCTATTCTAACGAAAATTCAGTTGTATCAAGTCAAACTGAACAGTTTTTTTCTCAGTGCACAAAGAGGTTGCAATTCCTTCAAACATCCCAAGGAGAATGTCGATATAATGATTATATCAAATGATGAATGTATCAGTATAAAAAGTCTGATACATCAAAAAGAAATCTCAATATTCCAGTATATATATATATATATCAATACGTATCACCCATCCCTACTTCCGAATCCACTTTCAATTTCTCCAAGTCTTCTCTCCATCACCTCATCGTCGCCTGCTGTCTTCCAAGTCAACCGAAGACACTCGACGTCGTGTTCTCAAAACTTCATAGAGACACCCTTTGTCTTTGCTCGTAGCCTCGTTACGTGTCAGTTACACTCCAGGAGCCCTTAATGTGTGGTCGCGAGCAAGGGTTGCGACACTGCCACGTAGCTCGATGGCATAACTAGAGTAGTGCTCCAGGTACAAGTACCTATTGTCGAACACGCGCTTCTACTACAGATGTCGCGGATGCACTTCATCTGCTCTCATGCCGCATATGCCTCGAATCAGTTATTGAAGCGATGGTTTTGTTTCTTTGGTTATTAATAGGCGCCGCCGAGACAATGTAAAAACCACACCGAATACGTTCTGGAAAAGGGCACTTTTTTCAAGAACGATAATTTGCTGTTGGAAGTGCACGTTACGCATCTGCATTGGAACGAGAGATAGGTGGATGTGGAAAAAAGGATTGGAGACGGTTGAGAATCAACATGCAAAGAACGTTTATTTCAAATTTACTTTCTTATTTTCGTTTCCAATAATTACTCATTTAGGATTCCCAAATACACGGAGAAAAATCGAGGTAAATCTCACTAAAAACGCACGAAAAATTACCAAACTGCTGAGAAACGCGGGATGATTCCGCATATCAGCAGGAACTATTTAAAAAAAAAAAATAAGAATATGTACCGATCCTTTGGTCAAAATTTCTTGCCGTAAGGCTGTATTCACATTCTTTCTCTATACTTTTTCCTAAATGTAACACGTATAAGCGTGCGTTAGTGTCGGTGTGCGCGCTGGAGAATTCTATTTATAGTCGCCGAAAAGTGCGTTTGTTTCCTTTGCTTCCCTACGTAAACTTCCACTCAACTTCGCTAGGTGGCTGAATGAAATTTTTTCTTCATTGCGAATTATTGTGGAAATCCTTTAAATATGAGTGAAAACCATACGCAAGAAAAAGAATTGAGGAACATGACTGAACATTACCAATGAAGGATCAAAACTGAAATATCTCTTTTCATTCTAGCATCAAAATTTCTACCATTTCTACAGAAATGAATGTTTATAAGAATAAAATTTCTTATCCTGATAAGATTTTAGAGGTTCTAAATCACTTAAGATTTGCATAATGGAGTTTCATTATTTAAAATACAAAACCATATCATTTAAAATCCTTCGAGGACGAAAAATTCTTCTTTTATTTTAAAGTAAAAAGTATTCAAAGATTCGGACGAATCAGGTTTCGAAGCATGTAATTTTTGCCGAACGTTTGGTAATTTTCATCACTGAGGCAGTTCATTTTTACCGAACGTTTAGCATTCTGTCTCAAACATGGAATCTATCCCGCGTTTCTCAGCAGTTTGATAATTTTTCGTGCGTTTTTGGTGAGATTTCCTCTCGATTTTTCTCCGTGTACATTGAAGAGATAGTATTCGACGTATTTTCCAACGCTCTTTATAACACGAGCGTTGATTTAGTTATAACTTATAATCGTAAACTACATTTTTTGACTCATTTCGCTGATATTATTAAATCAGCAAATAAGTGTTTGGGATTTTTGATTCGAATTTGTAGGGATTTTGCCAATGTTCGAACGGTTGAATCACTTTTTAAGACAGCGATCCTGTCCAAATTAGAATATGCTGCTGTGATATGGTTACCAAAACATGTAAAATACAAACTAGATTTTGAGAATTGTCAAAAAATATTTTTGAAATTCTTTTCATGGAGATGGAGGGTAGATGATATTCATCCACCGAGAAGAGCTGACTATAATGATTTATGTAAAAGGTTTCAGTTTTGGATGTTGGAAAATTGGCGCATTTATCAAGGTCTGATGTTTCTTTTCAAAATTATTAGGCAATTAATTGATTCTCCATTTTTACTTCCCGTTATTCCATTCAACGTGTCCACGAGACATACTGAAGCCTTTTATATTCAGAAATTAGGCTTGTTAACAGAGCGTTCGTCGATGTATCGAGTGTGTTTAGAATTCAAATAAATTGCTAAGAATAAGTCATTTAACTGCGAATTGTTCTGCAACTCACTAACTGCGTTTGTTGAGAATTGCGTATTATTTTTTGATATGTTTTAAGGAGTCTTGTATTTCCTTTATTGAAATTTGACTACTAAAAATTATATGAATTCCCAAGTTAGGAAAAATGTCTTCGGACAAATGGAATTTAGATCTTCCAGAGTTTAGATGTTTTGTACTTTGGATGTTTTTTCTTGGACGTTTTGAATTGCATGTTTTGTACCCCAATCAGAGATTTTGCAGTACACATTTTTAACAGACTTCAATCTGATGAGGTTAAATAGATTCAGATTTAGAGAGCACAGTTTGCTTTTTGGGGTCCCTGTGCGAACATGGCTCCGGAAAAAAATACTCCTCTTCGGCGGTCGCTTCTCACCAGCCTCCTCGAGTTGAAACAATGAGGCTTAACTAACAGTACGCACTCGAGTCATCCCTAAAGGGCGCTTTGTGAGGGCACGCGCCCTGGACAGGACAGTGGCTGCGGTAGGTTCGGGCACACGACGTTCGGCCCTAACGTGAGGGGCTTTTGACACAGGGGCATTGTGCCTCGCGACCCCGAGCGTTTGCGAACATTGCTTATTACAGTTACCGGCGGGGATCATGTCGCACTAGACGAATCTGGGTTCAAACAGACACTTGTCACTCAACCGACGATCCGCCTGGGATGTCGGATCTGCGACGTCGGTGGTCCTGCGTTTCTCTGAAAGTCTGCCGGAGTAAGTGAATTTTGATTAAAAAATTTTAAATGTGAAATTGTAAAATGTTATCGTTTTTTGCGACTTTGGTTGTGGGGCTGATTATGATTATAATTATAATTATGTTTGTGTAAGGATCGATTCTTATTACTTTTCAGATGTGTTAGGATTTTGCGACTTTTGGTTATGGGGTTGATTATGATTGGAATTATGATTGTAATTATATATTAGGATTAATTGTATTAATGGTTCATATTATACACTTCAAGCTTGAAGACAGCAACCATTTTGTTAAAAGAAAAGGTTATATACTTATACATTGATGTAAAAGGGTGCATACCCGTGCATAAATGGAAAATAAAATAAAAAAATAAAAAATTGAAGTGTTTCACAGGAATTTTGATGCAATAGTGTTCATACAAACGCTTTTTATGAATAAAAGTTAGTAATTTTTTGTACATCTGAAAATTCATAAAATCGGGAACATACGGCAAAGAATTGGATGTTTGATGAAAGTAATAGGTATTCTTATTTTTTAAAGAATCATTATACATTCAATATACTATTTATTATTATTCATATTCAATCATTATACTGTGCAGAATATTATTTGTGCTATAATTTGGTTAATAACTAAGATATTTTCAATTTTGGAAAATGTCATACAGGATTGCAGTCCTGTAATGTTTCGAATTTAACGAACATGGTCAGAAATAATATGAATAGATATAAATTCAAGATGAATTTTATAAAATAATTTTCTAAGAGAAGAAAGCTACAATAAGTTTAAAATTCTATAAAATACATACATAAGACAATGTTCTCTTTTTTAGCTATAGGATATTATGAACTGATTGACAGAGTTGCAGATTTATAATCGAAGTAACAAAAAAGTGATTAATTTTTTCAAAAATCTAGTTTCTGTTAGCATATTTAGTGTTTTTTTTACGAGATGTAGAAATTATTGAACTGAATTTTTAAGGTTGTGAATTTATAAATAATATTCCAAAAAATGTCATTCTTCGAATATTTCGAAAATCATGACTTTTGTAACATACTAGGTCCTCTTTCTAGCAAGCCATGGAAATTGATTAAATGACTTATAGAAGGTAGTCTCTCTGTTCGAATAAGTAAAATTTCTAATAATTCAATTAGTAGGTCAGAGATGGTCAGATACCTATTAATAAATCAGTAAAATTCCACAAGTTGACTGCAAAAAATATATGTAGTTGAATTCTACTAAATTATATATCATATGGACCGAGTTGTAAAAAAGTTGATGTAAAAAACATTGTTAAAAGCTTGATATTTTGAGAAATTCATATTTTAACAAGTTGCTTAATATGTCTATTATTATTGTTTGGTTTTTTACTATAAAACAACAATGAATTGGTAGCATTTGAATGCTATTTAGATAATCAATAATTGCAGAAGTGAATATTTACTATAACGAAAAGTAACTTATTGCTAAAGTCTTAGTAAACATTTACTTTTTCATTTGTTGAGCTACACTTATCTTTGAGTCATAATTCACGAATAGGAATAGTCAAAACCTACTTACTGTAGTAGTGGATTTCTACCAAAGTTTGAAGATAGCTATTCACTTTTTTCTTCAGTCAAATATTACTAATTTCATTGGTAAGATACACCATTAATCTAACAAGTAGATTTTTACTAAAACTTTAGTTGCTCCTTCTCCGCTTTTTCAATTAGGGAAATTTTACTATTTATTAGTAGTTTTTTCTCATTCAAACTGAGAGAGTGTATATCTCTAACCATAATGACAAAAGAAGTCATTCTTCAATTTTTTTGAAAATTTAGTCTCTGTTAGGATATTTGTTTCTCTTTCCAACGAGCTACAAAAATTAATGAATCAACTTCTATAAGTTGCGAATTTCTAACCAAAGTGACAAGAAAAGTCGTTCTTCGATTTTCTTCGAAAATCTAGTTTCTGTTAGCATATTTGATTCTTTTTTCAGCGAGTTCTAAAAATTTGTGAACCGAATTCTAGAAATTGCGAATTTCTTAATAATATTACAACAAAATTCATTCTTTTATGAATTTGAAATGACGACTTATTGAAAATGACGACTTTTATAACATGTTAGGCTCTCTTTCCAACAAGCTATGAAAATTGATGAAACGACTTCTAGAAGTTGTGAATTTCCAACCGAAGTAACCAAATAAGACATTTTTCAATTTTTTTATAAATTCAGTCTCTGTTAGCATATTGGGTTCTCTTTCCAACGAGCTATAAAAATTGGTGAAATAAATTCTAAAAGTTGTAGAATTCTAACTAAATATTACGAAAAATGTCATAATGAGATTATTTCAAAAATTGCGACCCTCATTGCATATTTGGTCTTATTTTTAACGAGCTATAGAAATTGATGAACAGACTCTTTGAAGATACAAATTTCTAACCACAGTGAAAAAATTCATTCTTTGATTTTTCTGAAAATTTAGTCTCTGTTAGTATATTTGGTCCTCTTTCCAAAGAGCTATATAAATACGTAAACTGACTCCTAAAAGTAGCGAATTTCTTACGAATACTGTAAAAAAAGTAATTCTTCAATTACTTCGAAAATTATAACTCTCATGGCAAATCTAATTTTATCTCCAACGAGCTATGAAAATTGATGAACCGACTTCTAAAAGTTGCAAATTTCTAACGTAAACATGAAAAACGTCATTTTTCCTCAAAAAAAAATTCCATAAACTTCTCATTTAAAAATATATATGTTAAAATAAATAAAATTTAGCATTTGTATATATTGTTTTAATGTATAATCTATTGTGTATGCACCTGTTTGTTTAAATAAATTGAATTGATGACTTCGAGATTATATGTGAGAGTCGAACATTCTTCAGAAACCACATATAAAAAGTTGTCATGAATTTTATGCACCTATCATCTTGAGCAAAACTCTACCTAAAATGTTGAATGAAATTTAATACATTCATGTAATTATTAAATAAGTAATACAGATTAGATTAAATTCAAGATTAAATTTGTTTACAGTGCAATCTTGCAGGTCCTCCTGTTTTCTCAGTAATTTTTCGTCATTACTGAGAAAACAGGAGGAAATCATAAAAACTTTTATAATTTTGATTGGAACTTTGTTCTTTACTCGATTTTTCTCTAATATAGTTCCAACAATTTTGAAAATTTTTCTTTATATTCATTTAAAGACGACTTAGACAGAAGTGGCGTCACTTTGAAGAGTGTTAACGAGAAGAACTGGGTCCCCTTGATCCTTTGTAGACCAGTGAAAAAGAGACTGACTGTTCGGCGATGCATGGGACGTTAAATTCAGTTCCGCGCGCTTGCGCGCATTGCACCGCGAGACAGTGATTGATTAATGCCTCGTCAGCGAGCATAATCTCACGCTAGCAAGGGATACTTACCATATATATACCGGAATTCGCGAAATCATCGTAGAAAAGAACGGGTCGAAGCTTGTCGTTCTATGTATATTGCCCTGCAAGACTCTACGACCTAATTGCTCGATAAGCTTTTAAAACGTCTAATCTGCATAAAAAATGAGGCTCATGAAGCCTGCTGAGAATATCGTCATTTTTCATGATTCGATAGTTACAGTCATTAAGTGTCAGAGCTGAATTTTAGGGAGGGAACCGCAAAAAATTAATTAGTTGTAATCAGTTTATTAAATTGCTTGAAATTTATGAAATTATTAGATTTTTTTGTGGTACAATATTGAATCGTAAAAGATAATTTGATTCTTTAAGAATAAACGAAAATTTCTGGACAATAAATAAACATGTACTGGAACATTTCACCTTCCTTATTTCAAGTTTCGTAAATTAACCACATACCAACATCCCAAAAAATGTTCCTATTGCACTGTAAAAATTATTTTACACACTCCACATGTTGAAAATGTGGAATTCTTGACTATGAAAAGTTTTCAAGCACGTTTCGAGTGCATAATATAAAATCAACTTAATTGCACCTCGTATCGACAACAGGAAGTGGAACAACAGGAAACACAAGCTGAAAAAAGCCTCGAAATAAATGACGTTCATCCGCTGTAATTTGCCATGTCAAAATTAATAAACAAGTCCAAAATGGCTGCTGGAGAATTAAATACATCCGATAAGAAAGCGGAGCAGGTATACCTTAACTTGGAGAGGCGATCAAATGTCACAATACATTTATTTTAAAAGAGCACCTGCTGTAGGATCATTTTTGAAGTTCAGATCCCATCAGACCCTTATCATTCGGGGGTTCGTTTTCGGCAATGGCGGTTCTGATCACGGATGGCCCCATTGATATCGTTAACACATTAACGAAGAATGCAAATCAGCCAGGGAAATGAAGGGTTCATAGTCGGGCAAAAAGGTAAGCGGCCGAGAGCATAAATACGGAGCACCAGCAGTCGCCTTGGGAAGATAAGAACTTTATCGCTTTCTCCCGCATGATGCCAGGAACGATCGCTTTTTCTCCTCCCTTGTTTGAGAAGTTTACTGGTTGCCGTTTGGGAAATGACGACTCGTTCTTTATCTACCTGATACAGCAGTTACGGTGGACGAGAAAAAAACGTAATTTTATACTGCAATAAAAACGTGATCAAAGCTTGAAGAACAAGGAACCTCAGTCGTTGAAATAAGGAAATTGACTATGAGTGGGGTAGAATAATCTTGAAAATATTTGTATTTAAATGAATTTAAGAGTGGAGGCAGAAATATTTTTTTTTTTTTTTTTTTTGGGGAGGGTAGTATAAAAATGTATTATTTCTCTGTGTTATCATAATTTTCAGTCTTTGACTAATCTGGTCTCAAGAGTGCGATTTTTCAGATTTTAGAATTTTAAAGTTATGCGACTATTGGGGTTCAGAGCTGCACATTTTTTTAAATTTAATTTTTGATAGGTGTATTTCAATCATGATTTTATAATCAATGAATTTGAGGTATGTAGTTTTTTTTATCTTGTATTTTTATTCTTTTCCATACTTCTTCAGTATTTCGGAAATTTGAAGAAGTTTGTGATTTTATCATGGATTTCCATAGAAAGTTCTTATATCGATGAACAATGGTTCTAATTTATATAAATTTTGAGTGTTTTATAGATTTAAGAAAATACCTAATATCTCTGTAGATATATTTTTTTTATTATTTTATATTTTTTTGTTATATTATGGTATTTGTGTAGATTATTCTTATTCATGAATTCTCTATAGCTTTCCATAATCCAATACTCTTAGAAATCAAAGAAATAATTAGATGTAGTATTTTATAAAAATATAATAACATAGATTTTATTTATTTCATAAACTTTAAAATTTTCTTACTTCTCGTAATTTAAAAAACTGTGTAGTAATTAGTTTTTTTTATATTTTTAGTATTTTTATGGGCTTGCTTTTTACATTTCCAGAATTTTATGCCATAGAGTCAAAGGTGTCACAGATTTCCAATACTTAAAGTATATGGTATATTTCAAAAAATATGATGATTTGAAGGACTTTCTGCTAGTTTTATGAATTTCTATGTAGATATTTAGAACATAATGCTCCAAGATTCAAAGTTTGAAAAATTTTTAACAAAATTATGTCTCCATAGTTTCTGAATATTAAAAGATATCTAGTTCTCTCCGTATTTTTAAGTATTTATGAAATTTAAAACAATTTTCGAGAATTTTTTACCTAATGGATTTATTATTTCTGTATCACAAATTATAAGATTTTGATACTTTACAACATTATTTTCTACAATCGTCAGTTTGTTGTAATTTTTTGAGAAAACAACATCTACATACGAAGAGTTTGAGCATTTCATAGATTTCTTGAATTTCAATTTTGTCGGGTATTTATGAAGTGTTGTAGTATTTTCTAGTATTTTTTAGATTTCTAGTGATATTTATTGCTGTAAAAGTATTTTATGATTTAATGCTCTTGAACTGTACGTTTTTTAGATCCTTAGTATACAATCAGACTTTCCAGAAAATAGTATATTTTCATAGATTGCTACTACGTTACGTGCTTTTTCAGTGTTAAAACGGTTCAGAGGATTTTAATTAAGTGATGAATTTCTATGTGGCTTTCTAGAAATCGATACTGTAAGATTTGAAATCTTTCAGATTTTCACTGTATCTTTATGTTCCTAATTTCCTTTTTTACTCAGTAGACTAAAACATTTCATGCAATTTTTATATTCTTTATACAAAAAAAAGATTACAATCTGATCTATTTGGCTCATATTATTTTATTTATCAAGCTTTCGGTCACATTCTAGTCCCTTACCTAGATATACAAACATAAATAAGTTCTCATTCTCATCAATAAATCTTAAAGAACGTACAAAAAAGATCTTGTATCATATATCCTCAAAAACGCACTTTTTGTCCATAAAAAGACACACTAGTGAGAATAAATTGATGAAGAACATGATACGTCATTGTGTTTTGAAGTGCGGCTGACTATTGAGTTTCGAACCATTTTTTTTGTTTTTCATTATATTCAATACGTACCTGATCATTTAAACGATTTCATATACTTTGTTATCATTGCCAAACTTATACGAAAAGAATCCAGTTCGAGACAAAATTCTTCCGAAGCCAAGATTGTCGTTATTTTTAAGTCAATAATGATAAATTCAGAGTTCTGAATTTCGTCCAACATTCAAAACCTACATGAAACTATTTTTTTTTGTCTTCTAGATTTCAGTAAGTAGGTACATACATTTTTCATTATTCTAACTTATTTTCTTCATTCATTATTTTTTTTTTATTATTCGATATTATTACTGTCATTCTCTAAATGAATGTAACTTCAACAACTGTGGACTTTGTTGGAAAACAATTTATTATATAATCCGACGTTTCGTGAGGGATCTTTCACTTTATCAGGTATTTGATACTTCATACAAAAATGACAATTAGTAAAATCCTACATTACAACCCATTAATCTTGGAACCAGAAATCAACAAAATAAGTTAACTTTGGACACAATTCTCGTCTTTTCCTTTCTTCTCCTCATCTTGACGTTTGAAACGTCAAAAACAATCAATTGTCTTTGACTTGTACTTTGTATAAAGTGGACGAATTTAGAGTCATTCATAGAAAATTATTACTTTCAGTTTATTTCTATTTGAAAGAATCATTTGAAAAATCCGAATTCCGGGAAAAGGCTAAAACTCCTGAAATCTTCATCTGCCTACGCCCCAGACAAAACTCTATCACTTAAAGCAAACATCTGAGGCTCAGCAAGTCAGACCACATGCATGAATGTAGATGTATAACTACGCTCGGCGTTTCCAGGACCTGATATCGTCGGGCTTAAACGAATTACCGTTAAATCCCGGAAGCAACAACCCCGTCAACAGAGGGTAAATGCTGACTGCCGTCGACGAGATGCGATCAATATTACACTCCTCTCCTATCCTCTCCCTCTGCTCCGCTTCCAGTGATGTTATTATCATGGGACGCCATCTTGCCATCAGACAACCCGAGCCCTCTCTGCTATTTCGGAAGCCCGGGTATAAGCAACGCTCCTCTCTGATGCCGTCATTCCTCCATTTGCGGAATCGTCAGTTATCCAAGTTCCTGAGCATTTTGCGGTTGAATAAGGAAAAAAACAAAAATGGCTTCGTCCTTTTCATTGCTCCTCCCATACTCCTCACAGAGAAAAATCGATTCAGTCGCTTCAACTGTATTTTTTTAATCAGGAAGAAAAAAAAGTTGACCCTATGCAAATTTGTAAGTTCATTTTGTGAGAACTTTAGAAGATATAAGGTCGTTGATTGACAAACTTTGAATGAACAGATTGGAAATTTTTACCATATTTATATAGGACCGAGTACTACGTTCCGAGTCAGTTTATCATGTAGTCAATAAAATGTTCACTTCTAGCACCTACTTAAAAGGTTTGTGAAAAACTATAGTAATTTTTGTACAAGCAGACGGGAAACTTGCCAAAAAGCTTTTTCAAAATTCATTATATTTGGTGACTCAAAAGGCAGTACTTTTTTTTACTATAGTTTTGGTAAAATTTACTCTTCAGACATGCAAAATTTCAGAAAAGTTTCTGAACTATTTCTAGAAACGGCTTCGTGATACCACCGTTCTTAAGTCTATGGTAATTTCTCCAAGAATTTTTTTCTCAGTGTACGCGTCGGACGTAGGCGGCATACCTCATTACTTAAGAAGACTTTATGTCGAGAAGATAAGAGATTTACTAAACGAACTCTTTAGTTCAGTAACAATTTTGAAAACCCTTTTTCGGAAAAGCCACAAGAAAGAAGTTTCTTTGATTTTTCAAAAACTAAACAAAACCTGTTTAAAAAAAATCGTGAACATGAGATCTATTTCTTTGATTCATTTCTTACACTTTTACTTAACACGTATAAGCGTGCGTTTGTGTCGGTGCGCGCACCGGAGAACTCTATTAATAGTCGCCGAAAAGTGCGTTCGTTTCCTTTGTTTCCCTACAGCAATTTTCACTCAACTTCGCTAGGTGGCTGCATGAAATTTTTTCTTGATTGCGAATTATTGTGGAAATCCTTTAAATATGGGTGAAGACCATACACAAGAAAAATAATTGAGGAACATGACTGAACATTACCAATGAAGGATCAACACCGAAATATCTCTTTTCATTCTAGCATCAATTCCTAGCATAAAATTTTCTACCATTTCTACAGAAATAAATTTTTATAAGAATAAAATTTCTTATTTTCATAAGATTTTAAAGGTTCTAAATCACTAAGGATTTGCATAATTGAGTTTCATTATTTAAAATACAAAACCGCGTCATTTAAAATCCTTTGAGGACGAAAAATTCTTCGTTTATTTTGAAGCAAAAAGCATTCAAAGAATCGGACGAATCAGGTTTCGAAGAATGTAATTTTTGCTGAACGTTTGGTAATTTTTATAACTCTGGCAGTTTATTTTTACTGGACGTTCAGCATTCTGTCTCAAACATGGAATTTATCCCGCGTTTCTCAGCTGTTTGGTAATTCTTCGTGCGTTTTTGGTGAGATTTACTCTCGATTTTTCTCCGTGCAGGAAACAAAACCGGCACCGCAACGAGAACAACAATGCGGAAAAAAATATGTAAAGCAAGAAGAAAACTGAACGTGAATTAATGCACATGTAAGAAACGTCCACACTGTACTAAGAAAAGAACAAAAATGACGCATAGTACATTCCATCAGTAGATAACGCCGTAATATCAGAATCTTTAACAATTAGAAAACCCAAAATACAGGGTCTCATCAATCGAGATCCTGTTGATCGTTCACGATCATTCCATATACATTCCATAATCAAGCAACAAAACAAAGTTCAAAGCATACGTTTCTTTAATTCTAAGATACTTTTGCTTGTTTCAAAGTTGCTCAAATATGCAATAAACTTGTGGGAAATACTCTTTTATACAGTCAGGATTGTCTGTAAAATTCAAGGCGTCCTTTATTCGCTCACAGGCCATTTGGTCACCTTAAATACCAATCCACTTGGAATTCCAATCAGCGTCCTTCGTTGAGTCTTTCCATCGTTAGCAATATTTTATTTGTTTAAACCATTCTCTATCGATACGTGAACGTTCTGCCAGTCGAACGTCTTTGCGTGCTTGTGATGGAATATCAGGGCATCGTAGCGAGCACGTTTTACACGGTATTCGCGTGCATTAGTTGGTTCGGACGATTCTGGCATGGCACAGGTGCAATCTTCGCACGAATCGACATGTGTATTTAAATTAGTCCCCACAGCCGTTGGCAGGTCCGTGGCATGAATGTACCAGCGGTTCACATAGATATATTGGGCCACGTTGCGCATACATTCGCGCATCGGCACACGAACATATGTATCTGCCCATGCGAGCTTGTATTCAAATTAACTTACCGGGAAGCTGTTAATTAGTGGTCCTATTGCTACATCTCCTTTCATTATACCATACTCTTATTATTATTTTAACGAGAATTCTGTTGGCTTTCGAGACTTTTCGTGTTTGCTGTGGTAAAGTATTTGGGGAATTCCCGAATTCAGGATTGCAGGAAAGTGAATATAGAAAATTGAAGGTGTATGTGCCAGAATGAAAAATCAAAGTTTTTCAAATGAAGACTTTAGTGTTTGAAATTATTCTGAGATTTTTTTAAAAGTCTTACGAAGTTTCTGATGAGCTGGGAGATTCTGCTTCCAGGCAGTGTCTAGCTTTTGAATACTTTAGTTTCACAAAGTATTAAGGGACTTCGAGAGACTAACAAGGAACTTACGAATGTTTCCCTACTGTTTTCGTTGGGGTTGAAATATAAAATCATCTTACAGGAGACTAAAGTATTATATGGTGATTATACAATTTCATTCCTCAAATATTTTGCAAACTACAAAGTTTAGTAAAATGTATTATGCATTGTGTAATTTCATTGAAGTTTAAACATTTTTGAAATTTCCTCCAATGATGTTTTCTTCGGATTCAAAACCTCATGGTATCTCTCATTTTTCGGAATCCGGAATAGACTGTGGAGTTTGCGATAAAAGATTCTTTTTTATTCTTATACAAACTCGTCATAGGGCATAAATTGTAACGTGCGGGAGCACCAAACGCGATAAGGGGTCGTGGGCATACACGAGTACACACAGCACGCATAAGGAGCTCGCGAAATTACAATTTTTACGGGCCTTGCTGAAGGGGTGGGCGCGGTACCAAAGAAGTACAATAAAAACGCAATGTGCTTCACTTGGCGCCCTTTACTTGTATCTCACGTTTCCGTCGTTTCGTTGAGAAAAAAACAGATACATTGTGAATGAATAATAACACTTTTACACTCTCTAGAATTTTATACCAACTTTCATGGGAAAACGAGAAGATTTTTTTCACTCTAAGTCGAAATTTTAAAACGAAAATTGGAGAAGGTTGGAGCAGGAATTATGAAGGGAATTAATAAATTTTGAGAAAGATCGGAGAAAGATTTCAATATTCATTGATATAGTAAAAAACTAACATCGTTTTCACAAGACAATATAAAGCTAAAATAATTACGATTCAAGATGTTATTAGACAAAGAAAAAATCAACATAGCTAGAGTTAAGTGGGAAATTCAATATTTACGTGTATAAATTTCAGGGGATTATAATTCTTTGTTTTGACTTTGGTTGACCTTTGGAATTACCTTTATGTTATGAAAGACTTTTTTCTACTGTCGATCAGAAGTCAACATATAGTCGTCATGTACTGTCAATAAATTGAAAGAATGCGATCGCATCATCAATGATTAAATCGATGGAAATATATAAATATCTGCAGTGAGTCTGTATATACAAATTATTTATTTCATTATGATTCCTTTGTATGTAAGTAATATATCATGTAATGTAGATCAATAATATATTTTTAACGTAAAAAGTGAAATTTTCAGAGTGTCACTTTAAATTTTGCGCTTGTTGTTGACATTTAAAAATGTGAAAATCATGTAAAATATGCATTGAAAAAGTATTGGAAATAAATAAACGAATTTCGAAAATTTATTTTCTATAAATTATTCGAGAAAATTTGAAATTTATGCGGAAATTATTTGAAAATGTATTAAAAATGTCAATTTGATTGAATATTCCAAAAAATTACTCATAATATTCATTCGAAAATTTAAAATACAAAATTCATTCGAGAATTAAATGAGAATTCATTCATTTGAATTTTTATTTCCTAAACTATTATCTACAGACCTGTAACTCGACATGAAATATAAAGGAGAACGTTTTTTTTCACTATTATGAAAGAAAACTAGAGCGAAATGGCGTTCAGTAAAGATACGTGTAAACAGAAAAAAAAGATACATTCCAATCTAAGAAGATTGTAAATTCTTTGTTTTCCAGTGTCGAAATGTCTTTCAAAATGTTTCGAATTTTCAGGAATGATAAAAGTGATAAGAGTTTTTTCCAGTTTTGAATTTTGAAGTTTTTTGCATTCTAGATTTTTATTATTGAATATAAGGAGTATGTGTTAAATACATTTAAAATACCTACATGTACAATTTTTTCCCTTATTATATGAAACATCATATTATAAGAATTGAATAACAAAGAATGGAAGGTAAAATATTCCAGTGAAGTATTTCAGTGGAGAATGAAGATTTTTATTCCCGAGATAAGGCGAGAACAATGGAATATACTGGAGAATCTCAGATTTTGACGTGAACATAGTTTTCTCAATATGTAATATTTAGACTGACAGTATTTAGCTCATCTCTATGCCTATCCTTTCAAGGGATGTTTTGAAATTTGGAATGATCGAAATTCGAGTAAGATTAGAAATCTTCAGAGTTTGATAAAAATTAAAAAAAACATGCCTACTATTTTCTGAATGAAGGGCGGAAAAAAGCGTTTTTACGAATACGTAATTTTGCGGAAGGGAAGAAAGAAAGCAAAAAACTTTACGACTAAAAAGGCGAGTATGTCCCTGATACAAATCGCGCTTTTTTATCGAAAACATTAACAAACGTTTTTGCAATAAACTTGTCTCTATCCTGAGGCGACGTTTTGAATCGACGAGTTGGCTCTCATCTCGTGCCCAAACGTGAGCGTTCAGCCTTTGTGTTGATATTTTGGTCCACGTAGAAATCGATTTTCCATGGGCTTCACTGTATCATCCGAAACATAATTCTTATGATATCTGCATGTTAACAACAGAAACACAAATTTTATTGTCAGACATTTTTGTGTCTGAAAGACAAAATTGACTTTGTCCACACAATGGTAGATTCAGACTTATAGAAGGTACCGTAAAATTGAAATATTTCATAATCACTGTTTCAATCAAATAAATTGTCATTGATTCGAACAGAGTAATTCCAAAGTTCCAAGTACATAGTGCCTTTCAATTTCGCTTATTCAACGAAATAAATTGCCAAACCAAATAGAGTAAGCACACTTACTCGATTCTCCTTTCAGTACTTCCACATATATCGATACTCCATTGCTCGACGATTTTCCCACCAACATCGTACGCAATTTATTTCCCGATGAATACTGACTCCGCGAGAGTCGGACAGTTGGTGCACGTTCTCAGAGAAAACTGGCTACCGTGCATATTAAACGGCCAATAACGACTTTATACAGCTATCATTTTCGCGGGACCTAGTTCCCAAGAACGAGAGCGAGTGAGACGGAGCGAGTGACGATGATCAATGAAATAGACTGCAGGCGCGGCCAGCGTATTATGCGCGCTTCGGAGTCCGAGACAGCGGCATAATGCGGGATAATTTGTCCGCCGGAGCGCAACACAATTGGGCTTATTGCCGCGAACGGATATGCGCCGCCTCAGTAATCTTTTACACCCTCCCGCCACGCATTCAACGCACACGCGCTACCTTCCAGAGAAGTGTCTTGTTACATCGAGATATTAATCCTTGCCATTAAAAACTGGACGAATGAAATAACGCTGGGAAAACGAAGAAGTTATGGGCATTGGGGTGGTCGTTAAAATGGGTTAGGTGGAATTTTGATGGTGGTGCCCCCCAGAACGTTTCCAAATATTTAAAAAAAAATCCCCAAATTTTTTCAAATTTTTAAAACAACGTTAACTCTTGCTAGTAGAGCCGTCTTTTAACGCCTTTAAATAACATAGGATTATGTCTTGAAGGCAGTCTATAATTTTTCACAGATACACAAATCGCTTTAAAAATCGGTTTGACACGACAAGTTATTGCCGATAGTTATAACAAACTGCAAGAAAATTGGCAACTGTCTAAAACAATCATATGTCTGTTGGTTCGAAGCCAAAAAACCAAAAATCATGGAAATTTCGGCTTTTTTCAATGAAATGAAGAATTTTACAAGATTTCAAGACTCTATGTGATGTATACCTACATGAAATGTCATTCTATACGTTCGTGAGTATTTTTTATCGTTATACAAGTAGAATTGGTCACATTGCTACAGTTCCAAAAATGGGCATCACAATTTTAATAACGAAATTCGATAAATAAACAAATTTCTGAAAAGCTACTTCTTAAAATGAGTTTCTTACTAGATAAATAACACTTATTGGAATGAATTATCTTATATTAAACTATACTATCAATAGTAATGGTCATAACGATAATAATAATAAAAGTAGTAATAATAATAATGAAAATAATAATAATGATAATAACAGAAATAGGAATAATAATCATGCGAACAGTCTAATGCACTAATAGAGAAAGATTTTTATTATAACACAACACGCAATATAGTTAACTTCAAGACATCAGTACCAAGTTATCAAATTTATTGCTAAATATTGAATAATAAGATCATGTATTTTAATTCTTCTAAGATCCATTAGTCACTGAAAAATATCAACAATTTTACAAAGAAGCGGAATTTCCATAAATGTTTGCAGTTTTCGCAAAAATGGCTAGATTTGTTTGACAACTGAGACATTTAAATTATCCATAAATTCTAGAAAGTTGTTTTGTAATTACAAATTATTCAAAACTCGTACTTGAGCGGATCACACATTGCAAACGAAATCACAGAAACATTCACAATCTTGAATAATATTCCTTATTTAAGTTATTATTATTTTTATTGATGTTATTCTTATCCATTTTCAGATTATCTTTATAACAGTAGTTCACGATCATTTCGAAAAACAAGTAAGGTATCATTAGAATAACTAGCTTTTACCTTGACTTGTAAATGTATTTATTCTTATTTACCAATTGAGAAGTATTTATATTCTTATAATAATAATAATAATAATAATAATAATAATAATAATAATAATAATAATAATAATAATAATAATAATAATAATAATAATAATAATAATAATAATAATAATAATAATAATAATAATAATAATAATAATAATAATAATATGTCTAATGTTTGAAAATTTTACATGGTAATATAACCTTGATTTACTGGCAGAAATACTAGATTTATCATGTTGCATCAAAAAACTTTAGTAATGATTCAAAAACTTACCAATAAGTTTCTCGGACATGAAGTCAAGACCCCACGCTTCCAAATGTTCGCCAATGTTCATATTTAATTTTTTTTTTCGAAGTACTCGAACTATAAACACTTGGTATACGAAACTACAAAACAGTTGAAAACAGTGAAATATGGACGATGTTGCTTGAAGTCCTTAAAGAACTGTTAGGACAGTCACGTCACCACTCACCACACTACAGCGACACGCACAATGCTCATACCGATTCAGCTCAAACGACACGTTTCTTAACTGTTAACAAATCGATGTTTCAGGGAATGAAACATTTGTTTCAGAAGAAACATGAAGGTTCGAGTGGAATGAATAAATGTATTTAAAGTAATCATTCTATCAGCTTCATCTAAATATTCAGTATTAAACCTTGCAATATTTACGATTTGAAATAAATAAACGAATTATTGCAATCGAAATTTGGTAATATTTGAATGACCTACTTGAAAAGTTCGTAGAAAGAAAATTTCTAGAATGTTAATAATTATTCCTGAAAAATACCAAATTTGGCTGCATATTTGCTATAAATGAACGTTTCTCTCAGTGTAGTGGTGAATTTGTACTTGAGTTTGAAGTTGTTTCCTTTACACTTTTTCGGTCAGTTAAATTATAATACTAAATAGTATTTTTTTCCCAATCCAAACTAGGAGAGAATGTTCTTGGGAAATCAATGCATATTATTGAATTTTAGCATATATAGAAAATAACGAATTCTAGAAATATACCATACGTAAATGGTTCAGGTGTAATGCTTGCTTTGTAAATGTTTGTTAAACATGAATAATTCAGGAGATGTTATTCCAGGTTTGCATTAGCGGGAGTTGTACTCTGACTATTTATTTTATTTCCAAAAAATTCGATTACTGTAAAGTACGTTTACTCTACACTTTCCTTTAACAGTATTTTAAGTTACTTCCCTACGCTACATACTAGACGGAGAAAAAAGTATACCTTGTTATTTTATTATTACAATGTTGTATTTTACTGTTAAATCACTCTGAGATAGTGTACTTTTTATTATATAGTAACACTAGATTCAAAATAAAATACAGAAAAGATTTTCAAATGACATTGCATTAGTAGATATATTTTGTTTTAGAAACTTCTATACATATTTAATTTTCTGGCATACTTTTTTTTATTTTTTGCATTATCATAATGCGATTCCTACTAATCGAGATTTTAGAACATTCTTTTCGAAGAAAATACTTTCTACTATTATAATACTTCACATGATAAAATATTCGAAAAATCAGAAAATTTATTGCAGATTTTTCCATATGATATGAGTTTTCACGATGCATATACAAGTACATGAAATTTTGTTTTAAAAGAACGGGAAAACAAACGATGAAAGGTGAAATGTTGTATATAATATTGTATTTATTCTGAAGTTTTACTATACACATCTGATTAATCCCGTGTACCAGTATGGTAAAAATTACAATTTATACAGTACAATTTGCATTCTGCGGATTTTGAATTTCCCAAAACTATCCAGTGGAAACTGGCATACACAAATATGAAATAAAATGTCGAAATTCGCAGAGTATTTGCAATTCGTGTAATAATATTGTAAAACTTACATTATTCTAGTACCTTTCACCATATATATGTCAGAAAGTACTAGATTTTTTTTCTCAGTGTAAAAAAGTTCATGTAAAAAACATTGTTAAAAGCTTGATGTTTCGAGGAATAAATAATTTAATAAATGTCTAAATATGTCTTTTATTATTGTTCCTCTCTCAGTTCAAATTAGCTAAATTTCTAGTAATTCAATTAGTAGGGCAGAGATAGTCAGAGATCTACTAATAAATTACTATAAATCCACAAGTTGACTATAAAAATTGCTAAATTCTACTAAATTACGTATCTTATGTAGCTATTTGTGAAAAAAGTTCACGTAAAAAATATCAAAAGCTTGATGTTCCGAGGAATAAATATTTCAACAAATGTCTAAATATGTCTCTTATTATTTTTTGATTTTTTATTATAAAACAATAATGAATGAGTAGCATTTGAATGCCATTTAGATAATCAATAATTGTAGTGGTAAATATTTATTATCACGAACAGTAATTATTTAGTAAAGTATAATTCAAGGGCGCTGTTTGAAACAGTGACATAATGCTGGCAAAACAAGTGAAAATTTATTTAATTGGAACTTTATATTATTTTCATTGAATTTTTCAGTACTTTTCAACTCTGAAATAATAATTTTATGTTAATACTAATATTTCGGTTGGTAATTTCGCTAAAAAATGACAGATTTTTCCGTAACATAAATCATAGAACAAGTCTTTTCTATAAATGACAGAAAAGCAGTTAGAGAAGAACTATTTAATTATGAGAAAAATAAAAAAAGTCATCATAAATCACTGATTGAGCCAGTTAATTTACGGTCTACAATTTTGTGATGCACTGAACAAATTTAGAAAATTCTGACTTATTCAGATTTATAGATACTCACTTGCAAAAGTAAGGCCTAATATTCATCAACTAACTCAAATTCTAGATTTTACTGATATTTTTTATCAAACCGACTATTTTCTTCAGCTACTTCTCAATCATATTACCTACTTATTTATCCATATAAAAACTCGCATTTCTATGACTTTATTTATCTACAATTTCTGAAATCAAATGTACCGTATCGATAATATTTCATTCTCCCAACAAAAAAACCCGACTTGTATTGGCAAAAGCCTTTTTTACCCCGTCGTTTCATAAATTCTGGGCCGGAGATGCGCAAGTGACACGACACATATAAACGATTTATCAACACAGTTATACACTTTCAGATACATAATAGATTTTTGAGCATAATAGTCTTTTGGGCCACGTTCCCATGTTGAACCCTCTGAGAATAAGAATAAGACGTCGACGCAACGAATGGACGTACGAAGTACGCGTGTAATATATGATGCTATAACTGCTTCGCAGCATAAAGGATTTTTTGGATTACGGCCATCGGACGCAATTATGTTTGACGCCTGTTTATGTCAAGTTCTCAAGATTCAATGCACTCAGTAATGTATCTGTCATTATCATTGAATTTTCCGTGTGATTTTATTGTAGTCAAAGTGGTAAATTTCTTTCATTTGTTATAAAATTTATCTTTGTACTGTCATTCACTCACATATGTACTTTTTATGTACATTTACTGTATGTGTATCAGAAATAATCACTTATCTAGAAGCATATCTAGGATGTACTAGAATGGGATCAACATGAAAACAGTCAAGAACCGTATCGCCATGAAGAAGTTTTATGGTGAGAAGATGTTGGGTTCACACGCTTCTCGATATTGGTTCTGTGTAATAAATTAATAAGCCACAGCAACCTCGGTAATTGAAAGGGTGGAATCTGAGCATTTGCTCGTATCATAATGTTGTACCTCGGATAATTTTATAGTACATCCGACTGTTGGAAGGTGAAGCCCTAACGAAAATAATATTAGCCGTGCCGAATCTGTGTACAAAACAGAGCTAACCTGATGTCGTCATGGTTTAAGTAATGGTTTATGGGGCACGCGACCCCATGGATCCCTACAAGTCACTTCAAATCCGAGTAGGTGAAGCTGCTGAACTAAGTTACAGATGGAAGTAATTATTGAAAAAATTGAGAATTTGTTTTTCTGGAATATGCATTAAGTATGGTGTTTGAAGTTTTCAATAATTTTCACACTCTGGATTTTGAATTCTTGAACTGAACGTTTTAGAGTATTCATTAATGGAAACTTATTATTGATTGAGTGTACAATTTAAAAGTTTTAAATAAAAAAATAAACAAATTCAGACTCTAATATCGTTACGCTTGTCAGATAATTCGAAAAAAATTTCTTCTAGTTTTTGAGTTCTAAATTTTGGCATTTCCTAATATAAAATGGAAAGTTCTACAATGCGGATACTTTAGATGAAAAATTTATCATAGGGATATAAATGTATTATCATAGGATCAATGGATTTTGGAATTTCTAGAAATCCTTCTAAATCCTTCTAAATTCTAGGAATCCATATTTTTATATATATAATTCAGGTATTCTGATTTTTATAGTACATATATAATTCCTGGAATAATAATTTGATCAACGTAAAATTTTATTGTTCTAAATTAGGAAATCAAAATAAAAACAAGTAAATCTTGGCATGCAAAAATAAAGTGTTCCTAATTTTCGACACTAAAATTCTAGAATTTAGAAGTCTACAATGTCGAGTCATATAATTCTATTACCTAAGGACTGGAAATTCGTTTATATTCTGGAATATTATACGAAACAACATGAAATTCAGAAATTGAAAGTCTTGAAATTAAAAATTTTTAATTTGTTGATTTTTGGAAAATTCTCGTGTTTTCAGTTTCTAGTCTGAAGTTCTGGCAGTTTTTATTATTTTTCTAATATGAATTTGTTACATCTCAACAGAATGCAACCTGTTAAAAATTTCACATAAAAATGGAAAAATTTGCAATGAAAAACTTTACACAGGTGTATCTGTCAAATTCATGAGATTTTCTGCTGTATTATACAACTTTATTCTGTTGATTTTTCTCGATGACAGTGTAAAAATTTTAATAAAATTATCTGTAAAATACAGCAGGCAATCTGTTCAATACAACAGATTCAGATTGAGAGAGTATACTATGTAGATTTGTACTTTTATGATACCTGCAGCATTAGAAATTTCTCATATAATAATTTAATTTCAAAGCTTTGAACATCAAATTCTAGAAATCTATATTGTTAAATATCTATAAAAATTCATCGATACACATATTTACAGTAAAGAATTATAGAGTTGAAGAATATGAATTATATTACCAAAAGTTTAATTTATATAAATAGAAAGTGCGGAATTCTCAAATTCACATTGACAAAATTGAAAAAAATTGAAAAAATTATTCAATGTTTTAAAACATTTGTACCTCGAACACTCTAGAACAACCCATTCTTTAACATGGTCAATCATCTCCTCTTCCAATCAATGAATCAATACCTAAAGACGTTGTGAGTTCGTAATAATACAATTAATGTCACCAAAATTTGCACAACATTTACGTGAAGGAACGAAAGGATGTTATTTTTGAGTCGAAAACCTAGGAAAAGTTTTTGTTTTGCAAGAAAGATTTCGAATTCAGAGTTACTATGCATGATGAGCATCGTAAGAACTGCATTTTTCATTGTGGTTCTGTATCAAGATAAAATTAATTTCGTGGCTAACGTTCGAGAAAGAATGGTCACGGTAGCGAGCTGATTTTTTTTCAGTCAAGCATCCTGATGCCTTCTGATGGGCGTGGGTAGATAAATATGTGTACGCGTGTCATGGCATGCGAGAGGGATCGGGCCCATGCGAGCTCTTCCAACAGGTCCAGTGACTCTTGATTGCGTTGCTACAATTAATCGTGTCCACTTCAAGATATCTGTAGTACCAAGTAAGAGGCTCAACTCACCTCCTCACCAAGTTGAAATGATTGGGATAAAGAACATACAATCCAAAACATCCAAACCAGAAGATCCAAATGCCAAATGTTCAAAAGTTCAAAATTCACAAACTATAAAATGTCGAATAAAGAACGTACGATAGAAAACATCCAAACCAGAAGATCCAAACCCCGAATGTTCGAAAATTCAAAATTCACAAAGTATAAAATGTGGAATAAAAAATATTTACAGTCGAAACTGTCAAAGCTGAAGCATCCAAAACCTTCAAACATCCAAACATCGTGATCAGTATTGTCTATTGTGGTCACAATTATAATATTTTCTTTATAGGTATTAAATAATGAAATTCTATATAATTAGGTTTTTTTCTCTTTTCATCGCTAATGATTTGAAATCAACTTTTTTTTTTTTTGAAATTTTTTACTAAGAAATAAAAGGCAAAAAGGAAGACCACAAAAATTATGAAATGTATATAAAATAATTGTAGTTATAGATTCGAGTAATGAATAATGGAAATATCAATGAAAAAATAATCATGATTTTTACATCTTGGGCGAATTTTGTTGAAATTGATATTATGGCAGTAATTTGATCAATCGAAATCCAAAAATCCAGCCAAAATAATCTAGTTTCTTAATTTTTTTTTCGATTATATTTATTTTGAATGATTTTTTGGGATATTTTATACCCATCACCGATTCTTTATTACAAAATATTTTTGCTTGATTTTTAAATCATTCAAGCAAAAATGAGCAATTTCTGAATCTTCCGCACATTTCGAATTACAGTTTTAACCCAGAATTTCAATATAGTAAGAAAATTATATTTTTTCAATTCCCTGCAACTGTAGAAAATTCTATTTACTGATGCAAATTTACTATTTATTCGGGTAACAGCAAAGAATTTGAATTTGAAAAATTTTTCACCCAAAACATCAAGATCACAAATCTTTTTGAATACATACAAAATTTCAATATTCCATTTGTTGACTTCTTAAATATTTTTGATATGTTTATTACTCTGATTTCTCATTATTTTCTCTGTTAATTCTATGTTAATCTCTGTCACTAAAAAATTTTAACTTTTTCAGTGAAAAATTGACGTTTTGCAAAGATGTAATATTTTAAAGAAAATTGTTCACATTTCAATAGAAATTAAAGTCAAAATAATGTTACTCAAACAGGGAGTAGAAATTCACTCTCATAGATTGAACTGTCTTTTATAGAAAACTTGAATTTTATTTTTCAATAAGTCGGACTCATCTCTAAAATATGGGTTAAATTTTACTTCAAGAGGAGTGAAATTTAAATACTTTCGAGTGACTTTTCACACTGAAAACGTGAAACATGATTGTAAGATTAAGTAGCAGTATTTCGATTAAATGGAAAGTGAAAATTCACTCTAAAAAATCAAGACAGTACTTTGCAGTGAATTCAATAAAAAAATGTATATCGAAAATTTCTGAATTTAAGGCACTTAGTAATAATGACGTAGGAAGAAATTCCTTACATTTTATAACTTAAATGTATAGAAATGCACTTTTTAAAAATGTTTGCATTCACTCCATACTTATGGGTGCAATTTTTTCAATTCTGAAATTTGTTAAATACTGTTGTATTAGTTTTTGCACACAAATGCTGATCATTTACCTACTGTTCTGATAAATTTTCATACATTTTGTAGTTTTCTAATACTGGAGAATTCAAAAATGAAAATAATTGAATGAGTCAATTACTTCTGATACAATATGAAAAAATTACTATGAGGTTTTCTCACAGTGCAGTCAATTAGGTTTTGAATCCAAAATATTAACGATTTTTTAAATTATCATGTAGAAAATAAAAACAACAAATCTTTCTCACCTCTTAAAAACTATTTTGTATTATATTGAATTCATCAAAATACATATTTTTGTTTTTTTATGTTTGTTTTTTTTTACTTCTATTTCGTATGCAGTAAATTAGATAACAAAAATTAGTCATATGAAATTATTGATTTACAGAGTTCTAAGCAATTGGTTTCTTATCTTTCAAAGACAGTAAGGTGTTTTTTTCAATTACAAAATTAGGTCACTATTCTTTTTTTTTCAAATTTGAATTCCTTGCATTGTTTGATTTTTTTTTCAAGTAAAAAATTATATTTTTCACCTATTTGCACATTTTGCGATAAAGGTTTTTTATTTTAGACTCGTGAAATGTGAAATTCTTTTTATTGCAATCACAATTTCTCAAAAAAGCTCTGAACTGCAGTAAATGCTATAGCAACAATCATCAATAAAATAATAGGTTTTTGATTGAAATTTAAATTTCGTTGAAAAGTGTTTCATTACCGAACTTTTAAAATATGCAGAACCATTGCGTTAAAAAATTAAAACAAAAAATTTCAGATATCTTAAAATTAAATTAAAAAAAATTACAAATATTTTTTAATTACCATCTAGAAAGTTAAAACAACAAATCTTTCTGACCTCTAAATAACTATTTTGTATTTCACTGAATCTATTACCATAACTATTTCTGTTATTTTTTTATATTTCCTTTTTTTACTTCTTTTTGTATGCAGTGAATTCGATAACAAAAATTACTCATATGAAAATTATTGATTTCTAAAGTTCTGAACAATTAGTTTTTTATCATTCGATGGCACTGAGGTGTATTTTTCAATTTAAAAACCTAAGTTACGATTCCTTTTTTTCAAATTTACATTTCTTGCATCGTTATATTGAGTCGAAAATTTCTATTTTTTCACCTATTCGTACATTTATCAAATCGAAACCTTCATTCTATTAAATCGAAAATCAATAGATTATCGATTTAAATGTAAATTCTCGCTGATCACCCCACTTTTAAAATATTTAGAACTATCGCGTTCTTGGATGCAAAAAAACCTATTTTTTTAAAAAGAATCAATCTTTTACTTTGCTGGTAAAATTACAAATATCTTTTTCCTGCACGATAAGTTTCTTGCAAATCACACTTTGTTTTTCAATAAAAGTGACCTTTCATTTATCAGGGTCAAGCTTCAAGTATTAAAAATTAAATCGCAACAATCGTAACTTTGACACTTGACTTTCAGGACGATGACGATGAACTTGTCTCACTCCTCGGCTTCCGACAGACGGGCAGCCCACCCATGGCTCTCCATAGCTTTGTCTTCTTTTCACTTCACCTTCTCCTTTTTTGCGAATTCAAAAGACATTTTCTGTATCGAAAATATGTATAGATCTTCGTGGCAGTGGGGGTCCTGAAAGTCAAGCCGATGCTTTCTACCTTTTTGGGCTCTTATTGTTGACTTCAGGATTGCGGCATGTTTGGATAAAAGAATAAATATTGCATGTAAGTTTCAAATTTATTTTGGCTTTCGAAAAGCCAAATGATGCACAAAAGTATATCATTTTGCTGAGGGCAAAAAACTTGCCGTCTGGAAATTTTTCCATCCCTTATTATATAATTTGATCATACCGAGGGTGTTGCGCCCACAGCTTTCGAACCCTCGAAATCGGTCCCTTTCCCTTCCCGCGTCGAAGGCATCAACCACTTATCTGGCACGCGCATCGAATTGTGTCCCTTATCGTGAAACTGCACTACTTCTTTATCTCTCGCTTTTAACCTACCCGTAAGTAAACCAAATCCCTTTAGGATCATCGGGGAAAAATGCAAAATTATTCCGGCCCGTATACGTTCGGTCGCTCTAGGTTCAGGGAACGAGAATTTTGCCTATGAATATTTTTTCTGGTATAAAAGTTTTATCGTTAAATGACACAAGTAAAATTTCTAGTGATATTCTGGTGAGTCTGACATGATTGGAAAAAAAGTTTTTTACGATGATTTTGGGTTGGATGAAAGGTATTTTATTGTTTTTTTTGAATTTCTTTCATAGTTTGTATTTACATCACAGTGGAATCATTTGACAAAGTTGGCTCTTGTTTGCAAATAATGAAATTTTTCAAATCATGAAGCACCTTCTTCCCACGTTTTGAAATCAATGTTTTTCATGGAAATAAAAAGATCATGCAGGTTATCGAGCCAAATAGATTGATTTGTGCAATTAGTTTGTTCAAAACCACTTCTTTGGCAGGATTCAGTCTACATCGAAGGTCAATTAGCATATTCCGAGAAACCTAACAGTGGGCGGTCTCGCTGCGCTCGGAACTTTTTTTACCTATATGCTTTTTGGGCCCGAAGTACAGTACATTTTAAAACGAGTTCGGGTTTCCGGTTTGCCTTTTTTATAAAAAAATTCAGGATTAGGTTCTATATTTTTTTGATATTATGGTTCAAGAAGTTGATCTTTATTTTGATTCAGGTTTACTTTGCATGGGGTTCTAACTTCTGTTTCCTACATGTCCTTTGGTGACAGAAAAGTCTGAAGCAACTGAAGTTCTTACCAAAGTTTCTACATTTTGACAAAAATTACAACTTTTCTCAGGAATATTGTTTTTATGATTGTACTACTGCTAGGCAACTAAAAAAACATTTATGTTTATCTCGTATTTATATTCGATTTTGTCATTAGGTACTAAGTGATGAGATAAACATGAATCCAGCACAAGAAACTTATTCTAAAAAATAATGTACAAAAATTAGAAGATTTGTTTCAAAACAATGAAAAATAATATGACAAACGTGTAACGCTCCTCATTTAGAGGAAAAAGGAAGAATTACAAACTTCACTGTTAGCAAATTCTAGCTCTCGGTTTCTTTATCAAGCCCTTTTTAGGAAATACATGAACAATCAAACAACAAGAAAATAACAAACAGTTAGTTTTTTTAACTCAAAATAATGCAAATTAGAGAATCAAAATTAATAAATTCACTATTTCATTATTTACATATTATTCAGAACATTGATGCTTTTCCCTTTATATTTTTTATAAATTTGAATGATGTTTGATGATATGATCTATAATTACCAATATTCACAAAGACAAATATATAAAATTATTGTATTATATTGAACTAACCGATTGGAATGCAACGTCATTTGATTCATTTTTTGCTAGTTACCTGAACTCAAAAATTGAGCTTCTACCTGTTTACTACAGAATTTTCAGTCCCATTTGAACTATTTTGGAAACCAATCTATTGCTATAATTTTCTCATTATCAAAAATTAAAATAAATTTCTTTTAAAATCATGATCCCTCTGGATTCTATGTTCGGTCAAGATAGAATGATTTTTCGTTAAATGATGAGTATTACTTTTATAATTATTTATTTTTGTGTCTAAATTTTTCGTATTAGTGTGAAGACCTATCAGTACAGAAAAAACGAGCTTCATCAATAAAGCACTTTTGAAATGACGACTAAAATTTCATCTCACCTCCTCTTACCCTACATTTTCTTGTTATTAAGTTATTAATGTGATTTTTGAAAAGGGCCTAAGAAAGAAACCTAAATCCAAAACCACAATCAGTGAAATTCGTCATTCTTCCCTTTGCACAAAATGATCGTTCAAACGATTAATTAAAAAAAAAATACTTCAGAAGATATAGTTCCTCTCGATTCTTTCAAACTCTTTTCAGCATTGCACGAGAAGATTATCTCGGAACTTGCTCGAACTATTCGCGATCGATTTCTCAACCCTCTCCCACCTTTACTTTACCTTATCGATTGCCCGGCCGCGACATCAGTGAGAAAAGGGCCCCGAGAAGCAGCAATAAAATTACGATAATCGTGCCTGCGGATGCTTCCGTCGCGCGTTGTTCATCTTCAACGTCACCAAGATACACTTGATTAATAACCGTGTCAACGCTGCGTGAATCGTAATATATCAAAATGTCCGACAACACGAGCGACATGGATTTTTAAAATTCCACCTCCACGTCGTGGTTGAGGTTCCCACCAATTTTATCGCGCGCGGCTCCCGTTCGACCGGCGGGACTCGGATTTCTAGCGGCTACTGAAATATGACGATTATCAATTAAGACGACTGTGTGTCAAGGCTGGGGACCCACGAAGCCATGGAGAAAAATGAACGTCGTCGAAGGCACCAACCAGGCGGTCTGCAAGGTAAAGCGTCCTTACGAAATGCACTGTTCTCTATCTCGTTTCACAAGTGACTTCTTCGTGGTTTTTCCATTCTCGTTGCAGTTATTCCCAACAGGATTGATCAAGTTGTGAGTCGAAGGATGCAAAAAGTTCTTGCAAAGGTTAGAAGAGTTAGGGACAAAACATCCAATCTGAAACATCCAGAAGATAAAACTTAAGGGGTTATATACCTTTGTGTGCGGACGAATTGAGGATGGTTTGGAGTAACTTTTAAGGTATGTAGCAATAATGCTATGTTACAAAAGTTATTGTTTTTTAATAGTGTATTGTTTTCCTGAAAAAACAAGCATTTGTTCATAAAAAATATGAACAATTGGCCGAGTTATGGTTCTTTCCCGAAACGACTTTTTTTGAAGAGGCTTGTGGAGACCACAATGCTAGTCGAACAAGTCGAGTTAAATAAGAAAATCCAAAAAATTTCATTAGCCTAGGAATATATCTAGTTCTTGAACGACCGCTTTTTTATAGAAAAGTTTTTATTTTGCAGATAAGAATTTTTTAATAAAATTTTTAGAGCTCAAAAAATCGAAATCTCGGGAAAACGTTCTTGCATACAGAAAAAACGTTGTTTCGGGGAAAGGGCCATAACTCGGCCAATAGGTGATATTTTTTATGAACAAATACTTGTTTTTTCAAGCTAGGAATACACTATTGAGAAACTATTACTTTGGTGTCATAACATTATTGCTACATACTTTAAAAGATACTCCAAACCATCCTCAATCCGTCCGCACAAAAAGGTATATAACCCCTTAAAAGACTTAAAAAGATTTAGAACTACATTTTAAATTTCAACCTGAAACTACCGTCGTTCAAAAGTTCAGTTCATGAAATTTTACTTAATTAGGAACATTATTTGTTCATTTTTTGAAGAAAAAGTACATAAAAAACGGAAATATTCCTTCTCGATACGGATATATTTTTCATCGCTTTTTGATAACGTTAAACGGTAAACAGAGCATTATATTGATTTATTAATTTAAATATTAATTTACCAAAAATTTTATTAATTTTCATCGCATCTAAACCCACATATTTCGTTATAATTAGCTAAGAAGTTACAATGAAATGGTTGGTTACTGTTGTTGATTGTACACAAAATAATAAATAGAAATATACTGTACTACTTATAAATTTATTAAATAATATAAAATTGTAAAGACAAATACAATTAAATCGTGATCACTCCCATCATAATCACGTTGTTTGGATGTTTAGTACTGTGCATGTTTTATGTTCGATGTCAAATACTTTGGACATTTTGGATTTTTGAAGTTTTAGGATTTTGAATGTTTGAGATTGGACGTTTTATACCTCAATCGTTTGAAGAGTTTACTGTTACATTGAGAGTAAACTTCAGTTCTTTCCTTGCTAAAAATTTGCAATTATTTTTTCTACTAGCTTGTCACATAAAAAAATCAATTAGATTTTGAATTGGAAATGTCATTACGTGTTCAAAAACTTCAATCAGTTTTTCAAACAATAAATCAATTCCGTTTGTGACTCCATAAGTTTATTTGTTAAGATAAAGTGTTAAATTGGGAGAAAACTTAAATTCCAAAGTGGAAATCTCATTGATTTTCCCGATGGGAAAATCAATGTTTTTCAGTAGGTATACAATATTTTACTATAATAATTACTAAATGTTCCAAATTTTTTCCTTACACGATTTTTCTCGCTGAATTTTCCAATCGGGAAAGTTAATTGGTTTCCTAAGTGGAAACTTATTTTATTTTCTAGTTTTACAGACCAACAAGAAAACTAATTAGAAAAAAATCTATTTTTTAGTCGGTTTTCAAATTGAAAAATCAATAGAATGTACACTTGGAAATCGAAATACGTTTCCAAACACTTAAATTATATTTTTGCATAATAAACTTATTTTATTTATAAGATCTCAAGTTTTTTTATGTAATTTTTAAATACAAAGAAAACGTAAATGGATTTTCAAGTGTAACTCAATTGATTTTCCAAGAGGAAAATTAATTGGAAAAGAAATTGTAAGTTTCCAGCATGGATTTCATATAGTAATGGTATACAGTACTAGAATATTCGAACTTCTAGGATAATATATCTGGTTTTACAAAACCTAGTTTTTGCAACTTTTATCATTTTTTTTTCTAATTCATTATAAAATTTTACAGTAAAAATTGTTAGATTGTACAATTTACTATTTATATCATAGTTTTTAATAGATCATAAAAGGAAAGTTGGAACGTTGAAAATAAAAATTGTCCAATATAAGTAATGTATTCTACGATGCAAGTACACAGAATTTTATATCCAGTCCCAGTGTATAGTAGAATATAAACTTTATTGTTTAACTTTTCATAATATACGTTTCTATCTCCTACAATATGATGGTTCATGTAAAAAAAAACTGTATCTATAGGTATTTGGCAGAACTCATAAAATATTGTGAAATCAATAATATACTATTACAATGTCAGTAATGTAAAATTACAATATGATATAGTAGAAAGTCTATAAAAATGTAGCAAAAAGAACTTTATCGATTTGAATACTGGGAAAACTACTTATAGCTTTTTTTAAATGTGGATTAGCAAAAGTTGAAATTCGTAATTGCAGAAAGTACAAGATAAGTAGGTATGAAATAAAATGCAATATATTTTGGAATTTTGGCAACAACATGTTTTCCCCCCTAAAATATCATTTGAAAATATTACAATATACTATAATAACATGCTATGAATAATTAGCAAAAATTCCAGTGTTTCTGACTGTTTTTAGTAGATATGCAAGATTTTACTGTAATAATAACTAAATTTTTTTCTCAGTGTACATTAACATATTCAACGTGGCCTGAAACTATAACGATCTCGATGATGAAAAATGGCACCATCGCAGAAGCTGGAATAAAATATTCTCAAAATCCTTTCAAATATTCTGTAATTTTTTTTTCCATCAAGAACAATTTTTCAAATATTTTCCTTCCACAATTTTTCTTGCTGAATTTGATATTTAATCATGCTATACAAATTAATGCAATGAAAAAATTATGGAAAATTATCGAAGTAATATAAAAAATATCGCAAATAAATAAATCACTGCTAGATTTTTATTCTTGGCTTTATCACTGAAGCTACCTTCTGCACCGATAATATATTAAAGGGACGATGTATCACCAGCAACAATATCTCTTTACACCCCTGCCAGAAAAAAGCTTTCTTCGATATTTTATGGTATTGTGGAGAAATGGATAAAAAATATCGTCGTAAAACAGAATTTTTGCACTTTCCAGTTCCACCTGAAATCTCTCACGTAGCTATCAATATAATAGTAATGAAAAATTAATTACTGCTTCTCAAATATTGTTGTACGATGATTTTTTACTGACTTCACTAGTAAATCGTTTACTATCCATCTTCATAAATATTAGCATAAAATAATTTAGCACATTCTAATAAAATTAAACGTATGTCATCATAAAATATAAGAAATAAAAACTTATTACATGTTTTTTGAGATAGAAATCTTTTCTGTAATTGTACTAAAGCTAGATTCATTTTTTGTGATATATGGTAGTTTTCTTATTTAGTGTTAGGAAATAATGTTTTCAAGTATACCAGCACATTTTCTACACATTCATTCGATTCAATTCAACCTATTCTAATATCCACATCTTTTAATAGAATAAAATAACAATTTTTCAATAAAATATTACTAAGTGCTGATTTCATCTTCCTGCCTAAGACCCCAGAGTATCACTGATGATGCATGTTATTACAAAAATCATTAGAATCCATTTCTCTCTCAAGAAAAATGCATCTTTCAAATTCAATCATCAAAAAACAGGATGTCTTCATCCTCATTTTTGTTCAGGAAATAAAAAAAATCAGACACACAATGTCGCCTCGAATGTGATCGATATCGTATTAGATTGTTTCGAAGCAAAACCTCTCGGAAATGCGAGGGTGACGAGTTAATGCGTGTTTTTGTGCATTGCGCGAGTGTGGGTGGTAGAGTCGAAACTTGAGGGTGCCGATTCAAACCGCAGGGGGCTCCTCGTTTTCGTGGGGGCAGAGGGTTAAATCGACTAAACATAGACCTTCCGCTTCGTTAAGCAGGGAAATATGTCTCAGATTTACCTACTGCGATTCGGTATTCAATTAGTGGTTGATTAGTTTTGGTCTTCTTTAGCTAGCTTATGAAGTCAATGTGGGGAACCAATCGGGCTTGTAATAACACGAGATATTGGTAAAGTCTCTTTCGAATATGTCGTGTATGTTATGTTTTAGAAAAAGTGATGGAAAAGGAAATTATGAGGATCATTTTTGGAATTAGACAGTATCGATGACGTCATCAAGTCAGTTAGTGACTGATATCATCCAGAAGAAGTCTGATGACCTTTCATAGAAAATTTAAAACACTTGAAGTATGTAAAAATTTTTTAGAATAAATTCTGCAATGATGATTCTTGTAAAGTGAATGACTTTAGGCAAAAATATAGGAAGGTAGTAGTAAGAATGACTTTTTTCCCACGGTTAGTAAACAATTTTTGAATTCACCTACATGTGAAACATTTTCCTTTATTGAATAATAGAGTTTCTAGAATTGGAATTTTCCTAATATAATTCATAGATTTAAATTCCAGAATATGACTTTTGGATATTTTCGATTTATTGATACAAAATTTTAAATTCAAAAATTGCTGGATAATAGATCCTTACATCGTTTGTGTTAGAATGTAGAATTTCAGACATGCAACATATGGATACAGAAATGCAGAATGCACCACTTTAGGATAGAGGATGCTTGAATTATAAATCTTAGAGTCTGGAATTCTAATTTTTTAGATTCTATGATGTAGATTTTTGGGCTTCTATCCTGCTCGGAATTTCGAATATGGTTTCTCAATTCCATTTCCAATTTACATTACCAGCTGTATTTGTCCTATAGGAAAATTTTGTTCAAAAAAATTTATGCCAGAAGGCAATTGGTTTTCTAAAAAGCAATGCAATTAGATTTTTCATATGAAAAACTGATAGTTTTTCTTACATAAATTTTTGTGTAAAAATTTTCCAAAATGTCAAACCAACTAGATTTTCAAGTGGGTATTTAAATAATTATCTAAATGGTTAACCCAAGTGGAAAACGGATTTGAAATATTCAGCAGGTTAATACTGAAGATTTTATTTTTATACTGCAGGACTATCAAATAAGTACTAGAATATAAAATTCCAGAAATCTATATCCAGGCATATAAAATTGAAGGATTCCAATATTTTTAATTAAAAACTTTAAGAGCTTTACACTGTTTGATATATTTTCAGAGTTCTCAATTTATGGAAAAAGGATTAAAAGATTATTGCACATAGAATTATTCTCGAACTCCGATTTTGAAAATATATATTCATGGATTTTGGAATGCGAAAATTAATGAAATTCTAGAATTTAGAAGAAATATACGACTACGAATTCTAGATTTTTAAAAGAAGGAAAAGATTTTTTTGGAATGACAAATTCATAAGTTTAAAACTCTATTCTCTTGAATTTTACAATTGAAATTTCTTCGACTTTTATACAAATAGTTATAAATTTGATTGAAGAGAATAATCTTCACAATGTTGGACACTAGGATATCAATTTCTAGAAATCTATGTTGAAGAGAGTTGAAGGATTCTAAGAATTCTAGATCCAAAGAATGCGAGAAATATTTATAGAATTGTTAAATAATAGAAAGTCAGAACTACGAATTCTACAAAATATTATTTACAAAATTTGAGTTGCAAAATATCAACGCATAGAATCTTGGAGTAATGAATATAAAATTCTATATTAAAAAAAACTCAGAGCATTACGAAATCGAAAATTTTGATCCCACGATAGAGAATTCTTCAGTTCAATATTCATTTATAAGTCTGGATTTCTGTTATCTTGACTTTTGCAACATGGATTTCTACAAGTCTAATAATATCAAGAATTACAGAGTTTAGACTTCTTAATCTCATAATATATAATTCCGAAGTTCTACATTCAATTATCTGAAATTTCGGTTTCTGTAACTCTATTATGTAATTACAGCTCTCAAAATACATGATCCTCAAATTTAGAATTCTTGAGAATCAAGTTCAAAAAATCTATATTGCAGAGTATGGTATTGGAGGATTCTGAGAATTCTAGATTTGAAGACAAGAAAATATATTCTTAAAATTCTTAACTGGAGATAATTAGAGTCACAGATTCTGCAAGATATTCTGAAAATTTCTATATAAAAAAAATACTCAAAGTATTTCAAAATTCGAAATTTTGATCCCCTTTAAAAGAGAACTCTTCAGTTCGATATTCATTTATGAGTCTGAATTTCTGGCATCTTGATTTTTACACTGTGGATTTCTACAAGTCTAATACCTAAATTACAAAATTCAAACTTCTAAACCTCATAATAGAGAATTCCAGAGTACTATATTCATAAATCTGAAATATTGGTTTCTGTAATTCTTTTATGTAATTATGAATCTCAAAACAGATGATCCTCAAATTTTTAATCCTTGAGAATCAAATTCTAAAAATCCAAATAGTAGAGTATAGTGTTGAAGGATTTTGAGAATTCTCTCTCTCATTTCGAATAAGTGAAATTTTTACTGATTCAATTGATAGGTCAGTGATAGTCAGACATCTACTTATTAATTAGTAGAATCCCACAAGTTGACTAAAAAAATTGTTGAATTCTACTGAATTATATACCATATATTTACCTAGTTGTAAAAACAGTTCATGTGAAAAACATTGTTTTAAGCTTGATATTTCAAAAAACAAATATTTTAACATATGTCTAAGTATGTCTATTATTATTGTTTGATTTTTTTACTCCAAAAAAGTGATAAATTTGCAGCATTTGAATTCAATTTAGACAATCAATAATTGCAGGGGTAAATATTTATTACTATAAACGGTAACTATTTACTTGATTATTAGTAAAAATTGTCTTTTTCATTAGTTGAACTATACTTATTTTTTAGTCACCACGTACGAATAAGACTAGTCAAAACCTACTTATTGTAATGGTGGATTTCTAAGGTTAAAAGATAGTTATTAACTTTTTTCTTCAGTCAAATATTATTAATTCCATCAGTCAGCTATATCACTAATTCAATTAGTAGATTTCTACTGAAACTTTAGTTGCCTCTTCTTCACTTTTTCAATCAGTGGAATTCTACTATGGACTGGTAGTTTTTTACCTATGTAAACTGGGAGAGTAGATCTAAAGAATGGAAAATATTTTTCTAGAATTCTTAACTGGAAATAATTAGAGTTAAAGATTCTGCAAGATATTCTCAAAATTCGAGTCTTCAAGTATTGATACATAGATTCTTGCATTAATGGATATGAAACTTGATAGTATACATAGTTTATTCTTGTTGATCATATATAAGAAAATGATAAGTTTTTATGTTTGAGTCTAAAATTCTGGCACTTAAAATTTTACAATGTAGATTTGTTTAGCTCTGATGCCTTGAATCATGGATTTTATAGTTTTATAACGTATGAACATCTAAGCTTCAATCCAGAAGCATGAAATTCTTTAAATTCATATATTAAAGTACAGAATTTAAAAATTTGATTTACACAGTATGAAATTTAAATCCTATAGAATGCTATTATAATATATTTCTAGAATTCTCAATCATAGAAAGTAAGGATAAAAAATTTACAAGATACTGAATAACTCTCAGTTCTAAAATTCCAGCCCGTAGAATTTTTAATTGACAAGAACGAAATCCTTGCATTTCGTATTTGTTTCGTAATTGCATCAGCCACTGGATTCCAGATCATATTAGAATCAATGTTTTAAAATAGATAACTACAGTCCCTTTATTTTTCACTCGCTAAAATTCCAATATGTTCCCAAGAAGCGGATTGATGCTGCAGCGTAACCATAACTTTTCCCGAAGACCAAACATTCTATTATCCAATTTTCCGAGAATGTCGATGAGTCAGAAGCCATTCAATAGCTGTTTATAATGAAATTGTCGTCGATAAAATGGGCAGTGAGCGTCAATAAAGCAAGCAGATGTCCCGAGAAATAGCGGGCCATTTACATGGCAACTTGCCATTCGAATGATGCACTTGGCTCTTCCCTAATGGTTTGGATCGGCGTAGAACAGAAGTTTCGACAGTTGTTGAGGTGCTTGTGTCATTAACACCTAATATCGGCGACGTCTGAAAGGAAACATTTTCCCTGTTGCAACATCGAACACAGACCCTTATTCATATCTTCATCAAAAAGAACGAACAACAATTTTTAATTTATTTTATCCCTGCATTGACAGTGAAAATATTTCCATTGACGAAGATCCCAGTCATGAAATGTCACTGAATTCCGTAGAACAAAAATGGTAGAAGCAAAGGGTGCTTCCCTGCCTTCACATACAACTACTGCGACGGACGCGCAAACACATTCGCACAATGTAAAGCAAAAACTCGTGCAACTTTGGGCTTGAAGGTGAATGAATGGAATTAGTGAGGAGGCCAGGATGAATATTATCAGCTTTATCTCTGGGGCTAGAGACTGGGAGCTGAAACGTATCTTCGTACGTATCTGCATAGACACTCTCAGAAAAGAGGGGCTGAATGGAAAAAGCCGGAGTCCGTTTGGTCTGCCTCCAATTTCGTTTCGGTAAAAGCTCGGGGAAAAAGAGGGAAAATTCCGGGGAATAAAGTCACAAGGTTTTTGAACTCTGCCCGCTAAAACGGCAGCTTGTGTACGTAGGTTTTAAAAATTACAAGCAGCATCCAATTTCCGTGCTTTGAGATGGAGGATATTTGAAAAGAGTTTTCGCGATGTGTTGAATATAAAGAGGTTTTTTATTTTGTTATACATGTTATGTCTGAAAGGATTATCAAGGAATTGTCTTTCGATGAAAGCGAAAATTTGTGTTCTTTTTTCATTCTCCTTTCCTTGCTGTGCTTGACCCACTATTTCATTCTGATAAGGACATCACGCCACAATGACAGCCCTGATAATCTGGAAATCCGCATCTACCAGATCTCCCCATTTGACAGTGTGGTTTCGCGCGTTCCCGAAGAGTGGCAAAACGCTCCCTGTGCACAAACTCAGTTCTCGCACGTGAAAAACCAGGAGTGCGGGGGGAAGTCGATGCAGATGAGATCGTATCGCGAACGTAATCAGCGGATCTCGGCAGGACAATACCGGGTGTTTCTCTTCTGCTCGGGGACACTCAAACATCTCACGACAATGGACCCGGAACAGGCGACAGCTGTGTACCGCTCGCGCCGATTTTTCAATAAAAACGACGTCGGAGAGAAAAAATCCGAGAGGAAAAAAGGAACAAAAATGGTAATAATGGTTGAAATTGTGGAGAGAGGCGATGATGTCTTTATTGGCTTGCAGAGAATTATGAGCAGCGGTGAAAGGGCCATTTTGCATGATAGAGGAGTTTTTATTTATGTCATATTTAGGCAAGTTATAGGTAAATGGAGAGTAAATGAATCATAAATGAAGTTGAAAATCGAGTTTTACTGTTATTTTAATTATTGTTTTTTGAAACTTTTACTGTCGGATTCTTTAGGATTTTTTTCTTTTACATAAAATTCTGAAAAATTGAGATTAGAGAAGAGAGAGACAGAAAACTAATTTTAATTACAAAATGTGAGAAAAATAGATTCTTTACACTCCCCCAATTTAAATATTCATCACGAAAACGATCGTTGGGATCCAGTATCAATGGGTTAAAAAATAAAAGACTTCCTTCTAATTTCCCATTTTCTTTCTCGAGCTTTCGGCTTTTATTAAACCCCCTTCAGGAGCTACCAAAATTAATAATAACAATTAATCCATAAATATTAATACCCCATTTTAACTAATTCTCTCTACTTGTATTTTTCACTTCCATGAATTCACATTAACATTCAAGAAATTGATTATTACAATAATTCGTCATCATAGACTTAGTCAAACTTTCTTCACAATAAATTACACCAAGAAACAAACTCAACAGCTCGCTAACAAGAACTGAACTTAATTTTACAAAGGTCGGCATCTATAAAAGTCATATCTAAAGAACGAACTGATAATCATATTTTCAAACATCTATCATAAATAGAACTCAAAAATCTAGTGTCATCCTGCATATTCAACGTGTTCTCAGTTCTCTTTATGGACACCATTTTAGAAACCATTCTTTTCTTATAATTTCCTTCTTTATCCAGAATTTTCCCATCTTTCCATTTAAAATCATGAATAGAAAATGAATGTGAAAAATGGAAGTGAAAAATGTAAGTAGAGAGAATTAGTTAAAATGGGATATTAATATTTATAGATTAGTTGTTATTCTAAATTTTGGTAGCTCCTGAAGAGGGGTTAATAAAAGCCAAAAGCTCGAGAAAGAAAATGGGAAGTTAGAAGGAAGTCTTTTATTTTATAACCCATATTGCCTCCCAACGATCGTTTTCATGATGAAAATGTGAAAAAAGTTTATCAAGATACTCAGGGGTATGAGCAAAGGGGGGTTTGGGGTGAAAACCCATTGAGAAGTTCATACAAAATTAATGATCATTTGGAGTAACATTAGTCAAATTATCAAAAAATGTACTACCCAAATTATAGAAATATATCAAGTTCGAAAATTCAATGCTGCTTTGAGAATAAACAGTTTTGAAGTTAAAATGTCCAACAAAAAATAAAGATTTTCGGGCAATAGTCAAAATTTAAGTGTTAACAGGCAAAAAAATTTTCGAAAACGTCTAGAAGAACTGTTTTTTTTAAACTTTTCGTTCTGAATAAATAATAATTTTCCATCAAACGGTTGAAAGAACTTGGCACTTCAGACTTTAAGAATTTTAAATGCCAATAATCCAAGATTGGAAGAATGGTAAATTCAAGGTTGAAAAGTTTCATTTTCAGTTAATGAAATTTGATTTTTCAATACATAATTGGAAGTTCTAGTTACTTTAGATTGAAAATTTCTCGAATAAAATTGAAAAGAGTCACACTTAACGAAAGTATCAAAATATTGATTTCCTTCCTTTCAATTGACACAATGAAACATTTCAAATGTAACAATTGAATAAAGTGTATATTAATTTTGAAAGTAAAACAACATTGAGAATTTCTAATTAGACTGACTAAAGAATAACAATATTCTTCAAATTTGTGATCTGCGAGTTCCAAAAATTTAATTCTATACTAAAAAAAAGTTAATTCAAATAAACATTATTAAAATTCAAAAATCATACTTTGGAAACTAGATCATCTAAGATAGAAAATTTCAGATTTATATCTTGAAAAATATATATTTTACCAATAAACCGCTTCGAAAAATTGTTCTGTCTATGTCACTGTTTGGAACTGATAAAACAAATAAAGAGTATGTGTAGAACAGTAAAAATTTGAGGATAGAGAAGATGAAAAGTGTCTCTGTAAATCCTGAAAACACTATTCAATCCTTATTTTTGTTTGTAGCATTTTTCAAGTGAAATACTTTCAAATATCTAATAAACTATGTAGGACAACTTAGAACTCAAATTTGAAAAATTGACTTTTTGATAATTATGGAATTACAGGATTAGAAAAAAAATTCAGTATTTTAAATTCCGAAAATTATATGACTACTAAATAGTTAAAAAATTCAATGAGTTGTGAAATCACATTTCAATTTCAAAATCATTGAACTAGATGCAAAAAAACCTGACAATATTTTAAATTTATAAGAAGAGACATTTTAAACGTAACAATGGAGTACGATATGTATGAATACTAATAGTTGAACAACATATGACTGAGTGCTTTGAAAATCTTGAAAATCGAAATCAATAAAATATGTAGAAATAGGAACTCACATCGATAAATTAAAAATAAAAAAAATTTTTAAACTAGATTTGAGCTGAAAATTGTTTTTGATCGAGTAATTTAGAATTTTTAATTAGGCTGTCAAATTCAGAGTAACCTCATTTTTTTCGGAAACTTTTTTTTAAATCCTTATTTCTCATAAGAAAATCTATGGATTTCAATAATTTTTTAATGAAAACGTTCGAAATTGTACGAAATTTATAAATAATGTATCGACAATATTTCTTGTAGCGTTGTTGAATTGTTATAAGCGTAAATGGAAAAAGTGTAAAAAATTTTTGAGTAAATAATTTTCATATTGCATCATTTTGTTTCTCTCAGTTTTTTTTCACTGATTGGTAAAGGTATGAACTTTGAAAGGTGAAAATGTATTGAAATTTCATAATCATTTGGTAATGACAGGCTGGTAATACGAAAAAAAATTCTCACCTACGTACTTAACGTTTTGGCATGTAATGGTTTTTACAGAATGTAGTTCATACCTTTACCAATCAATAAAAAAAAACTGGAAGAAAACAAATTAGGCAATATGAAAATATTTACCTTTTTTTTCATTCACGCTTATAACAATTCAACAACGCTGCGAGAAATATTTATGACTCATTATTCATAAACTCTATACAATTTTGAACGTTTTCATATCAAAATGATTGAAATCTATAGATTTTACGATGAGAAATAATGATTTTAAAAAAATTTTTCCACAAAAGCGAGGTTACTCCGAATTTGGTAGCCTAATCGAAAATCTGAATTTCTCGATTAAAAAAACAATTTTCAGCCCAAAACAAAAAATACGTATGTGTTAAAACTAGTTTACGTATGGATATAAAAAATTTGAGAGAAATCGGTGATTTGGTCAGTGACGACCAAACTGATTTTGAAAATAATGACCCTATTATGATATTATTATTGTTATTTTGGCGAATCTGTATCCTCGGTTGCACGTAGAATATACCTATACTTCACACCTCCACCTTTCCTGCTCCACGTACTCGTCGAAGCTGCACAACCAATTATAAAATAACGTATGTTAAAAGCACAGCTGAAGATTGAAAGAGGGGAAGAATGCGGTGAGAACTCGGAAAAAAAGAAGAGAAGAATGGGCATGAATCGAGACGAAGAAAAAGTGAAAATCTGCAGATCGGCAATCGGTGATAACTCAAAATGCAGCTGGGGGCCGAGGGGCCGTTTGCGGTTAGCCAACGAAGAGAAAAAGATTGGTAGGCGTGATTGCGATGCTGCGGGAGTCTCCGGACATATTTTGACTGGGACGACCGTAATTTGGCTTGCATTGTTGGCGGCCATTGTAACGACGAAAAACGTATGGGCCAGGTTACATGCGAAAAAAAAGTCGAAAAAAAGATATTTGTTTTCGTTTGTTGGTGCCACCGCACGATTGTCACGTCTCACTTCTAGGCCCATCTTGGAGAAATGGATCGAGAACGAGGGACCACAATGGCGAGTACAAAATATTCTTGTACGCTGAATGAGACAGTCGCGTTTATTGTGGCCCCGACCCATCATGGGGATCCTCGGACATTTTCACGCCATTGTCAAGAGCGCCGGGGTATCTAGATGGAATTATTCCATGTTGAATTGGGAGGTGTGATGAGACACGTTATTATATCATAGATTCACGGTTTATTTCACGGCTTGGAAGAGCATGTATACGATTGTTGGAGGAAAGAATGAAATATAAATGAGATGAAATTGGGGAGGTATTGTGACGCACAATTATGGATGTCAGTGTTGTCATTAACTGCTTGTTTGGGAAGAATCTTGGAATGGGAGGCACTTGAGAATGAATAGAATTGTCAAAATGTTTTTTACATTGAAAAAATAGTTGGTTCAACTAAGTGAAAGGTGTTTGGAAAAGAGAAAAATTTAGTTGATGTGGGCTAAGTTGTAATAACTGTTTTAGGGAAGTAGGAGAAAACATGTTTATGCGGGTTTTATTGAAAATATATTTATAGTGTTTAGTCCTTAACGATCTGATTATGATCGAATGACTTAAAAAATCTTGGAATATTGAGCATTTTAGTCAATCATTTTTCAGAATATATTTACGTTCGATTCTTGTGATTTTCATGTCACTGAGATGAGAATTTCTTTTTCCACCAAAAATATTTTCCATGTTTCTTCAGTACTTATACAAATGAAGGATTGTCCGATATTATGATAGATTTTTACACAGCTTTCGAGAATTCGATGCTCTAGGAATCAAAGTTCGAAAAATTTTTCTAAACTTTAATAGATTTTTGAGAATATGGTATCTACACAGTTTTCCAGTATTTCGTAGATATCTAGAAATTACACACTGTTAGTTATTCAAGAAATTTCGTAGTATTTATGGTATTTTTACAGATTTATACTTTGTCTATTGATCGCTAAATAGATATCTAAAATTTTATACTTGTGTATTGATAAATTCAAAGATTGTGAATATTTTATTTGATTCCCTAAGAAACAGTTTCTTATAGACAAATGATCAACACTTTTGGTTTTTTTTTTTTTTTGCAATATTTTAACATGTATACAATTTGAAGACTTTTCTCGTATAAAATTATGGTTTTTTCATAGATTTTTATGAGTTGGAAAATGTTTAAAAAATGTTTGATTTATTCATTGACATATTCAGATACAAAGAAAGGTCGCTGATTACAAAACACATTTTTTCGTTCTCTCTCTTTTTCATGACAGTCTATATCATGCTGTGGTTTTTATGCCGTCGGAAAGCTTATGGCAAGAACCAAATTATCTGCTGAGAAAGTTTATTGATTATTTTGATAGCCTCAAACTATAACCCAGTTTGTTAAGAGATCAGTTGAAGAGAAAGAAATGTGTCACCGCTCATGAAATAACTAAAGAAAGATAATTAGAAAAAGTAAAAGTACGTACAGAGCCAAAGTTTTATGAATCTTAAGAATTTCGATGATCGTTTTTAGTAAAAGTCTTTCAAGGTATGAAAAAACAATATGAAGGAATTTTTGTTAATTGAATTTCGTTTTTTTATCCTTATCTTCGAGCAAGTTAGAATCGAAATTCGTGCAAGTTAGCGGATTGCACGAATCTCAGTAGGTAGAATTTGAGTATTATTTTTCAGTATTCTCATGATGCGAACGCTCAAATATTCAAACTTGAAGTATGTGCTAAAATAGTTGAGATGACTTTTTGTTTGTTGGAAATGAAACTGATAGAAAACACCTCTCTAATTATAAATTATCAATATAGTTAGACACACATTATATAAAACTCAAAATAGTTAGGTACACAATTTTCCCATTAAATTAACTTTTTTCATGTGTATGTTCTTTCATTTATCTGGAAAAACCATTTTTTCCATTCGTATTTCTTGACAATATGTATTAATCTGAAATTTCTAATTTTTAGAAAATTTCTGCCTTGAATTCGCACTTGTTAGTGATTTTGCTATGAAAATGATTCAGAAGCTCAACTCTTATGTTCCAAACAGTGTCGAAACATGAGTCCAAACATTCGATTCTTTTTACAATCTAGAAATGTTTATTACACGTATTTGAACTGCATTATGCAGTGGTAAACATGAACGTTCAGATCGTTGATTAGAAATCAAGAGAGTTAAATTACCGGATGTTGAACTCAAGTAATTTCGAATTAATTTTAATTTTATAAATTTTCCCTCTAAAGGAGCCAGCGACACACTTTCTTAATCCCTTAGTATAAACTTGCACTATACAACGATATAAAATTTGCCACTGAAATAGAATGTGGGAATTCTCTTTCATAGAGTGAGAATTCACTCTCAAACAGTGAACTACCACTTTTATAGAAGTTGAAATCTACTTTTGAATTCCAGTTAGATTCTTCCCCCAAAAAATAGGTTATATTTCACCCTAGGTAGAATAAAATTCAAAAATCACTCTAATTTTGAGTAGAAGTATTATGACTTAATGCGGAGTGAAAATTTACTCTAAAGAATTCCTAAAGCACCAAAAATTAGAATGCAGAGAAGGAAACAAAGACTTGGTTCAGATTTACTCAAGTCTCACGTGGACCCCCTTATTCTGCCACTGTTTTTTTCTGATTTCACCGCATTTTAATCACAAACTTTTGAATTCCATAACACGTACGACCAGTCGAAAGTGAATGACGAACGCGGGCGGCTGACAAAGAATTTTCAGCGTATGCAGATTCCCGCATCTCTCGGGTTGCGGCCAGCACTTCCAGAACTCCGAAGCCGACAATGCGTTCATTCACGGCACACACTGAGGCCACGTTATTGAATTCAACGGTAGCTGAATGCTATCTATATTATTTAAAGGGTTAGGAGGAGAGCCCTGTTTGGCGTAGATCGAGATTATATCTCATATCTGCGTGTCGCCGAAAAGCAAAGAGGCGAAGTGCTGCCACTGCCGCGAGAGATGCTTGGGAGATACGTTTGTGACCGGCGTGTCTCCTTCAAATCTAATGTGATGTCTACTTCACGTGCGTTGTTCTGACAAAAATGAAGGAAGAGTTGAGAAAACTTGGAGATCATGAGGGCCAATGCTTCCAAAAATGAATGTCACAGTAGAATGAGTTTATTGTTGGTGCAGTTTTTGTATGTATGAGAATTTGTAGAGAAGTGGGTAACCTACATACATATATGAAGAATTAAACATTATGTTTGAAAGATATAATGCCTATAAAAAACATCAATGACATTTCCTGCGAAGGATACTATAAATTAGAATTTTCGAGTGGCGATGTTGGGTGTGAAAGAAACAAAAGAAAAATCATGTTTTAGAAGAAAAAAACTCAATTTATCTTGAAAAATATTATAGATCAGTTTCTTTTAGATGACTGAGGTAAAAGAACGAGGTCTTGCACATTTTTTCATTATAAATCAAAATTTTTAGAAAAGCTATTGGATGCTGGATGAAAATCAAATTCGAAAATCTATTAAGTGTTTTAATTTCCATGAACAATCGATGTCTTTTGGGGAACTTGATGAAATTTTCAGATTTATTATACTACTTCACAGTATTGTAGATTGTTTCTGATGTGAGATTTTGTTTCCAAACAATTTTATTTTACCGATTTTGAATCAGATATTTAGTATAGAAATGCACTTTACTTGAATAATTTTACTTATCAATAAAAAATAAATAAAAAAGTTCCAGAAATAGTATGATTTCTCAATGAGGATTATCAAAAAATTTATTAACTAAATTGAGGATCAATGGACGATTCTTATCAAAAACAAAATAACTGTTTTTTTAAGCATTAATTGTAATAAAGAAAAAACTTTCAGGAATTTCTCTATTAAATTTAGGAGACTGTCTTTGAAGCAGATTTCCCATACTGTCTATTCAATTTTCTATTAGAGGTATGGACGCAATTATGAAAAAAATAGACACTGTCTATGAAAATTATAAATCTCGTATGAAATCGAAGTGTTTATATAATATAAAGCAGACATTAAAATCATGTTACTTTTAAATGATCTATCGTTGAGAATGTATATTCCAACTTTTTTAAACTCAAGTGGATTTAGAGATAGTAAATTTTTTTGGAGCAGAGTTTTCCTGATTCATCAACAGCTACTTGATTGAAACAAAAAATACATATTGTATGGAATATGAATTGTATAACAGAAATTATATTCTATGGTTGATAATAATATGCAAAAAATATTGAAATGAATATATCTAATGTATCTAATATGAAAACAATAAATTTGATATAAATTTCTTTGAAATCCTTTTCGTCTACGTGTTCATGAAATTTCGAACATGATTTTAAGAGAAAGTCTATATAAAAGACGTTTGAAATTTCAAATTTTTTTTGACAGTAAATATTAAAGTGTACGATTTCTGGTGTGACAATATAATCACCAAATTCGTGAATAGTTGCAGTAATTGAAATTTTTCATTGAACAATCGGAAAACTTAACAGTTTATGTTACTTACTATACTTTAAAAGTGTATGTTTATACGAAAAAAACCTGACTTGAATTTTATAATAATAATAATTTAAAAAAAAAACGTTTTTGCGATCAAGTAACGAAAAATTAGCTATATCGAATCCTGAATTTCATGAAATTCGAACATTTTTTTGTCAAATTCGCTATTGAACAAAAGTCGAAAAAAGAGGCGAGAAACAAAAAAATTACCAATAGTTACAGTTTTTTATTCAATTAATAAGCAATAGACATTGCGAGATCCATATTTTCAACTTTTATATTCTGGATAAGAAATTTTATACGTCGTTAGTGTTTTGCATTAGAAAACCGAATTGGCTACATTATTATAAATTTATGTTAATGAATAAAGAAGAAATTATTTCTTGCTATCATTATTAAGTTTTTGGATTCCTAAATTCTAAAGAAGATTTTTTTTTAAAGTTTACTGCTAATATTGGTAAAAGAGATGAAAGTAAATCAGAAATCAATAAATGAAAAAAAGTCAATGATGTATATTAAACCAATGAAAAATAAAGGTGCTATATTCTTTTATTTATTCGAACAAATGATAAGTTTGCATCAAATAATAGAAATAACTACGTTCTGAGGCAGTTTAAAATAGCGAAAATAGAATTTCCGTATGATATAAAGGTTGTGGTTTAAAACTTTACAGCAAAATATACGATATAATCGCAAATCGGAAATAAACAAACCTAAAATTCTTTGTACAAAAAAATTAGAGATTTACACATTTAATGTGAAAAAACCATTCACTACATATAAATCAAGGTAAATGATGGATATTTTTTGAAAATTCTGCTTTATTCGCCATCATAATATAGATTCTAATTAAATTTGCCCAAAATATTGAAATCTCACAAAAAAAATCGAAGGATCTAAATATTTGGATTCTTTCATATCAGGTCTTTCTCTTTTACACTTATATATTTTGTAGCGAATTCAATGAAAAATATGGGCCTTAAGAATTTGTGACAGATCAAATTCGAATTGATTGATTCACCATTATTAAGGAAAAATTTCTCATTTCGTCAATTCAAATTTACTTATTCCGTTATTATTTAAGAGACATACTACTAGTTTAAATTAAACATCAATAAATGCAGGCGCGCTCATGGCGTACCATTTCTAGTAAAATAAAAAAAATCATAAACTAAGGCTATAGTAACGTATTTGATTTCCATCACTCCCAATCAAAATGAAATCGATATTCTCCTCTGCACCGATCCAACTCCGATCTCGACTTCAAAAACTCACTCGAAAAAAGTTCAGGTGCTTCCCACCTGCAGGAGACGACGCAAAGTCGACAGCTGTCGCCAAAAATGTATCTTTGCTAAATCGTTGCATGGGATTTGTCGAATGAACGCTTCCCGATGTTTGCCGAGTTACGACCTTTAATGGCCGTGTAATTTCTGCAAAAGCGATACGAATCAGAAATTCCAGCTGCAAAAATGCGAGCACTCGCCAGTGCACTTAAGCCCCCGAACGTGTTGGCACCCGCCCCTTTTTATCCGTTAATTTTTTTTGGGGGAGCCGCTTTAAACAATGCGAAAAAAGGTCGCATCTTGTGCGCGAATCTATGAATCCACGAGGCCTCTATAATTATTCCCGGCGCAGGTTATTCGTATCTTTATGAGGAAGGGTTTTTCGTGCTGTTGCGATATCTTTATGGGCGCACCAGCGCTTTGGGCGATTCCGTGATTGAGAAGGCACCCGAGAACTTTGCAATTTTTCCATAGGTTAGCCAGTTTTTCCCTGAAATTGCATCTTCTCGTGCAAGTCCGCTTACGCTTAAAAATGTGAGTGCATTTTATCTCGGTTGGATAAATCATACGACGTGTTACCTATAATTTATACATCATTATTTGAATCAAAAAGACGTGATGATTTTGAATACTTTCTAGTCTAATGTTCACATATGTGCAGGCCCGTGCGGACGGGGGGGGGGGGGGGGTTAGAACGAGATCTTTCAAACAATTTCGATGAAATGCTTCTATCATTGGTTATTATAAATTAAAAAAAAAGTATATAAATTTTGATATCTTGCATTGCATGATATTTTTCAGAAAACAGTGTCTGAATAGATTTTTATTTCTTTTTGGTATTTTTCGTATATATCTTCTAAGATTTAAAGGATAGGTCAGTATTTATGAAACTATTCGTATTTTTCAAGATCTATAAAATGTCACAGGATTTTCTTGTATTTTCATATATTTATAGCATTTTCATTTGAATTGTTATAGATTCCCAGAATTTCGATCTGTAAAATTTGGAGTTTATTAAAATTCACGTGTTCAAAGGATTTTTCAGGAAACAGTGTCTCAATAGATATTTATTTCTTCTAGCATTTTTCGTATTTCTTCAGTTTTTCTACGATTTGAAGGATTGTTTCGTATTTCTGGAACTATTCGTATTTTTTAGGATGCATAAAATGTTGCAGGATTTTCTAGCATTTTTCTATACTTTGAGCATTTTTATATAAATTTTTATACATGGATTTCGAGAATTTCGAGCTCTAAAACCTGAAGTTCAATAAATTTTTTATGTTTCAAAAGAATTTTTCTGAAAATAGGTGTCTCAATAGATTCGTATTTCTTTCAGTATCCTTCGTATTTCTTGTATATTTCTGTAAAAAATTTCATGAATTCGATGCTCTAGTTTTGAAAGTTGTATAGGTTTTTAATATTCCATAGATATACTTGTATTTTTCTATACATGTATTTCCTTTTTGTATTTCCTAGTATTTATAGAATGTTGGAAAATTTTAAGGTAGTTTTAAAGATATCTCTTTGAATTTCAAGAATTAGATTTCCTAGAATTTAAAGTTTGAAATATTTGAATTTTTTTGATCGATTTTGCAGAAAACAGTTTCTTTATATGTAAATTTAGAGTGTCCTCAATATTTTTTGAATTTTTAACAGATTTTTACAATTTGAACATTTTTCTAGTATTTTTATGGTTTTCTTTACACATAATATTATTAGAATTCAATGCTCGAGAAACCGGAGTTTCTTGATTTCTAAAATTACAGAAATTTCCAAGAATTTAATAGCTTTTTTAAAAAAAGTAATAAATATCTAGTATTTTTCGTATTTCATTTTTTTACTGTATTCATAAAATTACGTAAGGTTTTCTAGCATAATCTATAGATTTTTGGGATCCTGCTATAGATTTTAAGAACTAAAGATTCCAGTATTTTCATGTATTTATATTTAGATTTATAAAATTTATTGCTAGAATTGTGAAAATTTCAAATAAAAAGTGAAAAAGTATCATACTCTTTCTCGATATTTGTACATAAATCACTAATATATCATTCTGTTCCATCTAAAATTGTAAAATCATACAATTTTCATCTGAAAATAAGGAAGTTAAAAAATTACTTACATCCAAGTTTCAAAAAATTTCTAAAAAAATTACAAATCATTTTAAAAACTTGATGAGTCATATGTGAAATGAATTACACGATTTTAGTTACTCGTTACCGAAAGAAAAGGAACTCGTTCCTGTTATCGTTACTTGTTAATTAATGTAACGCGTTACTTTATCTTACACTAAAAAATGTAACATTTTTGGATATCATTATTTCAGTTGACTTATTGTATTTGTGTAACAGTCACTGCAAGCCTCTTAAAAGAAAAAGTTGGAGAAAGGCTATAACTCCACCATTTGTTGATATTTTTTCATGAAATAATGTTTGCATATTAAAGTTGACAATTTTCTATCACAATAATAAAACTTCCATGTAATCAAATTATGTGCTATTTACGTTAAAAAATAATCCAAACCGTCCTCAAAAAAGGCGTATAACCCTTTCAATCATAAAATATGTGAATAGTGTAGTAATAAAAAGTGTTTCTTTTTTTTTTTATTTATTATGCATTCGTTATACATCTAAATGTGAAAAAAATAAAAAGCGTGTTTTTCGCGATTGTGTATCTGTAATTATTGAGTTGCTTGTGTTAAATTTGTTGAAAACATAACAAAGATTCAATATATAAAGTAGAAGTTGTTGAAAAAAATGATGTTTCGATATTGCCTTATATATTTGATTATTTATTGATTAATTATTTTATTTATTTACCTCTTTAATCTACATTTATTATCTACATCACTATGAATAGACCATGTACTGCCAAACCAAATCAATTTCAATTGCATGGTATTCTACAAGTACAACATAAAAGTTGAACCCCCCCCCCCCCAAATACAGGTTTCTGTGCATATGTGATTTTGGAACGAAAGTTCTGTCTTCGTGGAAAACAAGGAATACAAAAAGCAGACATGCCTCACTAGGAAAATTATTTTTCCCAGGGTTTTCTCAAGCGAGCTTCACCACAGATCCTCTGACGATTAAGCCCATTGTTTTCGATTCTCAGTCCAATCTTTTTCATTAAATTTGTTGCGATTCGCTAGTTATGAATGCACGTGTTATCCAATTATGCATTATCATATCTTACACGTGTGAACGTTTCTCCAAACTTATTGAGAAAGAAAACCAAAAGGTTGATGGTATCCATATGATTTCTATTTACTGTATCCAGAATTTATTAAACTTTGCTTAAATGTGTACAATTGTTAATGGTAAACATCATTTAATTTCACTCGCAACTTGTGATTCGTTGTGTATGAACTTTAGCAATTAATATCCGATAGTTATCTCAATGTCCGTGAAACAAGCATCACACTAAATGTGTTATTGCCCAGAGACCTCCCGCGAGGTTCAATTGACCGCATCAAATGCCAGGCGCATCTGTCGATGCTTCGAACTCAAGTTGCAAGTGTACCAGCTTTGACAATAAATGCGTCTCATGTGACGCAAGTATGGCCAGAGTAGAATAAAATTATGTCACTTGACGCGTTTGACTCCCCGAGGAATCTTATTGATGCTGTAAACGAGTTATCTGATCTGACTAACCTTTGTCTTATCAAATTAACAAATACTAAACACAAGATATTTAAATGCTATTATTTTATATTATGTAAATGACATCACTTGGTAATGATTTCAGTGTAATAGAACCGGTTTTAGATTTGTTTATTTAATTTTCAGGTTTTGGAGGTAAGGCGTTACTCCAAAACGTTACATTTTTTAGTGTAACGATAACGTAACGCGTTACATTAATTAACAAGTAACGATAACGGGAATAAGTCACTTTTTTTCAGCGACGAGTAGCGAAAATCCCGTTATTTTACGTTACTTTTATCTGTCTCATTAAGTTTTTAGCACAATTTGTAACTTTTTAACGAATGTTCTAAAACTGAGATGTAAGTAATTTTTAATTTCCTCATTTTTAGATAAAAAATTCTATATGATGAATGTTTAATGGAACAATGTCGAGTATTAAAAATTTGTGTAAAAATAATGACGAAGAAAACGCTTTTTTACTTTCATTAATTTAGAAACTTTTACAATTCAAAGCCTGGAATTTTAGAAATTCACATGAAAATATATAAAAATACTTGAAAATTATAGATACCAAAATCTATAGCAGTATCTGTAAGATATGGAGATCCTGCTGGAAAATATTTTGAAATATAAAAATACGGAAAAAAAATACGAAAATAATACTAAAAATACTCGAAATACTAGATTTTGATAAGTTTCATGTTGTTTGGTTCTTTAGAAATGTATGTGATTCCAGGAATAGTAGGTAAAACTTAAATTTCTCGAGCTTTGAATTCTAAAAATATATGTTAATAAAAGTTTAAAGAAAGATAAAAAATTTTTCAAATCGTATAACTATGTGAAAAAAATAACAAATATCGAGGGAACACTGTTTACTGCAAAATCGATCGAAATACTTCAGAAATTTCGAACTTTAAATTTTATCTCATTCTGAAAATTCAAAGGTATCTTTGAAAAAACTAAAAAATTCCACAACTATCTATAAATACTAAGGAATACAGAACAAAAATACTTAATGAAAAATATGTGTAAATCTATAAAAAATTGAAAATCTTTTGAATTCTAGAAATTCATACAGTAATATACATATAAAAATAATGAACGATCTTTGAGATCATAGAAAAACTGAAGAAATACGAAAAGTACTGGAATAAGTTAAAATTTATCGAGACACTGATTTCCGGAAAATCCTGTGAAACATGGAAAATTTCATTATATTCAAATTCTAGAGTTCGAAATTCTTGAAAAGTTGATACATTAATTTTTGTTATACAAATACTAAAATTGTGTAAAAATACAAGGAAATTCTGCAACATTCTATCACCCTGAAAAATACGAATAGTTTCTGAAACACTGAACAATCGTTTAAATCATAGAAAAATTGAAAACGTAGGTATTGAAAAAATCAAAGTAAATGAAAATTTTCACTATTTGCTGAAAAATCCTCTCTATTACAAACAATTCAATGAACTTTGAATTCTAGAGCATGAAATTCTTGAAATCTATATAACAATGTACAGAAAAATAGTACAAATTCATAAAAAAACTAGAAAATCCTGCAACATTATATACATACAAAAAAATACGAAAAAATTCAAAAATTCTGAAAATGTATGTATTAAGATCCTCTCAAAAATCCTTTGAATTTGCGAATATTCCCTCGTGTCTAAGATTGAATCAAATCTGATATTCAGAAATTTTATGAACTTGAAAAAAATGTAAAAATTTGAACAAGCTGATTGATTTTTTCTACAGTGAAAAAGTACGTTGATATTGTTTTTTTCAGCCTTAGTTTTTCAATGTCTTGTTATTTACATTCAATTTATTCCAAAAAGTAACGGGAACAAGTTACTATTTCTGTCCAAGTAACAATAACGCAACAAATTACTTTTTTTACTTTTGTAGCGGTAACGTAACGCGTTACATTTTTTTAAGTAACTTTCGAAACCCTGCTAATTTTCTTTTCTAATCTATAACAGACTATCTATTCAAATTACAAAAAAATACCTATAAACTCAATACATTTGTACATCCAATTTTTTTATGGAAACCGAAAAATAGCCCAGTTTACGCCCATCTATAATACCATGAAAATCTCGCAAGTATATCATATAAATCATCGAAGATCGCGATCAAATACGAAACAGACGGAAGATCCTTCGTGAAAAGCATCGAGGAAAAGAAGGGCAGCGACCATTTTCCAATAATTTCGACAGAAACGAAAAAGAAGTGGTCGATCTCGAGGAAGCGCCGGGGGAAGAAAGGCTGCCCGTGCATACGAGTGACACTATCGCGGTCATAAATAGCAAGAGTCTCTGACATCACCCACCCCAAATCCGATATTATACTTTATCTCGAAACTAATTCCCGTTGCAAGATTTATAGCAAGAAAGGGAGAAAAAAGTGTACCCTATTCAAGCGACTTATTGCGTTAATGCAAAATTCTGCCATTCGCGATTGTAAAATGAATTTTAAGTATTGTAATGTCAGGTGAACTTACATACAAAACTTTCAGTAATTTTGTGGGAAAAATTTTTGTAAAATGCTGAGTTCGTTCAATATATTATATGTTTAGAGATTTTTTAATGATTTTTTTAATAGGATTTTCGTATAGTAAGAATATGTCAAAGATACTTCATTGCAAAAAATGAAGAAAAAGAAAATTAAATATATTTTTCAAATACATTCACGTGTGATTGTTATTTTCCCTATGCAAACACTCTAAAATCTGATGATAAAATATACTTATAATTTGTACGTGGCAACGATTTTTCTTTTAGGAAAATGAACTTTTCAAAACCCGAATATTTTGAATATGTTTAATATATCATATTATTTATTATTATTGTTTAATTATTTTCAGAACAAAATTTGTGGTGTTTCATAAAAGCGAGTTTTTTTAAATACATTACTGCATTTCAAATTTTGACGCAGAAAATATTTTTCTTTCAATAAAAATGAATTTTTGAAAACTTGGGGTCTTCCAAAATTTTTTTTTTTTTACGAACATGATAATGAAAAGTCGTATCGGTACCTAATAAAGATAGACATTTAGTTTTCGTATTTTTTTTATTTGCAGGATCTTTCGTAATCTAGCAGACACAGTGAAATACATATTCAAACTTAAAATTGTTTTAGAGTAGTATAACATATTTTTTGAGACAACAAAAAAAAAAGATAGTTTTTGCAACCAGATATTTGTTTTATAATGTTGTGTTACAAAATCTTTAATTTTTTTTGACATACGTACAGCGGTTTTTCCTTAATAATATAACTCATAAAACAACTAAGTTTAGAAAATTTTATATTTTATTTTATACTTTTGGATCAACGTACATGACTGCAATTGAAACAAAAATTATTTTATGAGTGACTCAGAAGTTTACAAAATTCTTCTTTATTTACGAAAAGGCGTGAAAACAATCCAAAAACTTTGGTATAGAATGTAAATTTTCACCTCTGATTCATTCCCGTATTTGATGAAATCTATGAGTAATTCATGTGTTTATAATATTTATTTAATATCGATTCTTTAATTAAAGGTGCACAAATCAACAGTGTCGCTTTTTTCTTCAGATATAAATTTCTATGCTGCTAGAATCATGTATATTAGGTGCAAGTTATCAGTTTATTAACGCCTATGAACGCGATTTTTTCGTCGTCACAGTCAGATACAAGAATTGAATGACAATCAAAATAACGAATGTATTCATCCCATTAATGTTTAACGTTTTCAAATTTTATAGAATCATTATATCTTTCTTACAAATGACAATTGTAACATTGATCGAATGATCTTTTCTGAATCTGCCAATAACTAATTGCAGAAAGAAGAAATATACAACGTGAACACTTTTTTTACAAGAATTAGGAGTATACTTCCAAGTTGTTGGATACATTCGTATGAAATAAATGGAAGGGAAGAAAAAACGAGTAATATAATGCATGACCAAATTGGAGTATACGTCGTAAGTTAGATTTATATTTCGTAAAGTGAAGTAAAATCATCACGGTATGTTGTGTTGTAATTATTATAACGCTTCATTATAAAGCATCAAGAATATAAATTACTCGTACATGACGAAATGTCAATATACATCAAAAGTTGGATTCATACTTCACAAATATGTAGAAGTACATTTTACTTTCTTTATGTTACGTGACTTGTGTTTTCGTTTAAGTTATTATTACTTTAAAGCAACAAGAATCCAGACAACTTGTATATGACTAAATGAAAATATACATTTATACATTATACATAATATACATTTATAAATATTTCATGTCGTTGTTGTGATATAATAAAAAAGTCAATTTAACATTTTCTCTGCCGTATTTCTTCCCGTACATCACAAATCTGCCTCCGTTAAAAAAAAATCATGAAATTCGGACATAATTTATTTAAATAAATTGTTCAAGCAATTGAGTTTTGCAAAAATGACGTTTTATTCGCGATCACTAACCGAAAAAACATATGAAACGATATGAAACTCTGCCATAAAAGACGAAATTCTTATGTTCCGCGCTCAGGAAAAGGCGTTTGTTTATAAATATCTATATTGTTGTAGTGTCATGACGCGAAAATTGAAGAAACATTTTTTCCGGCGTATTTTTTCCCGCAGTTGATGAATCTGCGGTCGTTTTGCAAAAAAACATGAAAAATAAACATATTTTGCTTAAAAGAATTGTTTAAACAAAGAAATTTTTAAGTAGAAATGTCAAATTCATGTGTTTCGTTGGTTTCAAAAGTGATCGTACTCGAAAATTACATGTTTTTTTTCGTTAAATTGTTAATAACAATAAAGGCTAACATAGTATCAAAATAACAATGTCAGATTCTGGAAGAAGATAAAATTTCGGCTTAGAAAATCTTTGACTGGATTTTTTTCCAAACTTTCTGCATGGTTTTTTTCATCGCTCAAAACTTGGTCGAAAAAACGTCCGTTAGGGCGCTAATGGATTAACCAGTCTTCTGTCTTTTTCGTGTTTGCTTTCTTTCTCCGGGCTGATGTTAGTGTGAGACGATTTTATGCCTTGCCTCACTCGGTCTGAAAAGGGGGTACAATGATTCTCAAAAGCATGTTGTTAACTAATTATGATAATAGTATGAGTATGAGGAAAAATTATCGTCAGACATTTGGTGGCACAAACTCGCAGCGCAATCGCGGCAGTGCAAATGAGTGTGTACGCATTCCTCATTTTTCACCCAAAGTAAAAACGAAATTGTGAGTGTCAAATCAATTAACCCATTCATGCTGAGACTTCTAACTCAAATATTCATATTTTCCGGACTTATTGTCATGTTACTTCATCGATACGAGGCAACGCCTTTATTCAAATCTAATAACTCGATAGTTCTTGAGATAATTGAAACACCTGCGCCATCAGCTGCTTGCATTGACACGCCGAAAAAAGATCGGTGGCAATTAGATCGAAAAAATTGATCAAATTCGCATACTGATTATCCTGTACGAGGCGTCGTCCGTGAACGTAGACACCTCTGCTTTTGGAATAATCTAGAATATAACTGCATGCGACACGCGCTGGCCAACTTGCTTTACACCTGCTTGACCGCAAAGCGATCATGACTGTCGGACGAAAAATTTCATATTGATTGAGAATATTATGTATCACAGAGAGATCATCGAATTTACTTTTTATGATAGTTGCTTTGACTGAAAAATAATTTCCTTAATCGCTGGCAAAGGCAGGCTGAGGGTTCCAGAGAATTCACTCTTAATTATTTAGAGTGAATTTCTACTCTACATTAAGTCAAAATACTATCAAAAGAGAAGAGAAAGATGTTGTTGTAAAGTGAAAATTCACTCTAAAAGAGTTAACTGTTACTCTAAGAGAAGTTAAATTTCTCTCTTACATTCTAGTCAGATCTCTGTTTGAAAAAAGTTTAGTTTAATTCTGAAAGGAGTGAAATTTTTCTGCTTCCGAGTGACGTTTTACTCAAAAGAAAAGAAACATCACTTTTTATCTCATTTAGATTCGATTCAGGGTCAAGATTCACTATGAGGCTTTTGCTGAGATACCACATATTTCAAAATCGCCAAGTTGTTCGTCTTTGAAAATTTGTTTCCATGTAAAGTAGAAAGTACTTGTTGAATTACATGGAGTGAATTTTCATTCCACATAGAGTCAAAATATTGCCTCTCAAAAGTGGACATTTACTCTTACACAGAGAATTAATAATTCCACCTGTAAAGTTATATTTTACTTTCTAATTCTAGTTTTCTATCTCTGAAAAGAGTGAGTTGATGTCACTCTAGAAAAAATAAATTTTACTACCTTCAAGTGCCTTTTCATTTTCACTCTAAAAGAGTAGAAATCACTCTAACCTTAAGTGGCAGTATTTTGACTCGATGTAGAGTGAAAATTCACACATTTTTTAGGAAATTTAGGAAATTAAAGAAAATATGTAGAAGTTTCCTAATTGTAAGTAAATCTTTGATATTTATGCAATCTTGCAATGAATCAATTGCACAATTATTACTTCTTAGGACAAAGTATAATAATTATGAGAAATTATATAAGATACATGTAAATATATGTTAAAGTTATATTATGATATTTGGTCGTACAGTGTGAGTTGTGAGTAATACGTAGGGTAAAAAAAAATGATGAAAAGGCGTTCAATTATAGTGATCTATGCAAAAAACGAAAGGAGTACAAGAAAAATTCTAGAAAACTAAAGAATTCAACAAAATTAAACAAATGCTATAAAAAATCTGAACTTATTATGATAAATAGATCTAATAAATTAGTTTCAACAAGATAGCAAGAGAAATAATTTCTATCTAGAAAAGAAACCAGAAACCGTACTAAATTTCAGGAATGCTTATAAATGTAGAAAAATACTAGAAACTCATGAATAGAAAAACTATGAAGAAAAGCTTGTCTTGAAAATTCATCAATTACTTATGAATCTATGAAACTTTGAATTCTAAAAAAATTCTTGAAACACTAGAAATCCTAAGAGTTCTAAGAATCCTAAAATTCTTAGTCATTTCGTTAAAGATTATGCGAAAAACCATTAAATTAGAAAAAAAAACCCTTTGAATTGTTAAAATACTGAAACAGTGCGAGAAATCAAAATTAGTGGAGTACTATACATTTTATCAGGATACTGTGTGCCGAAAAATCTTAAAAAATACTAATAACTTATAAAACTTATACTATAGAGCATTATGTACTACAAATCTACAAAGCAGACCATTAAAATGTTTAAAATCTATAAAAAACTGAAAAAATGAAAACCACGAAATTTCATAAACAATAAAAAATACGAAAAAAAAAAAAAAAAAAAAAAACACTAAAACCCATAATGGAAATCTCGAAAATACTATAATTTTTCTATAGATGTTTTATATTTAAACAATTTGTGAAAATTCTAAAAATCTATATATTCCTTTCGCAAGAAAAATTTGTATGGTAACTATGTAAAAAAAAAAGTAACAGAAAATTCATGAAATGATGAATGCTGAAGAATACAACATATATTATACTAGAATAAAATCACTGGAACTCTATGAAATACTTGAAGTATGTAGATGCAGATACTGTTCTCTGAAAAGTTTATGTAAATAACCAAAAATTCTAAGACTCTGGATTCTATATAATCCAACTTTAGAAATCTGTATTGCATTTTTGAAAACACCAGATATTCATGAAGAACATGGAAAATTGTATCAAATTCGACAAATCCTCAAAAATATTGAAAAAAAACTACGATACGAGAAATCTATTGAGTACATGATATTATAAAGATATCGTTTTTTCTAAAATACTATCAAATTACTGAACATCAGTAAAACTTAGAATGCTAAAGCATCGGAATCTGAAAACCTATGAAAAATTCATGAAATTACCAGAAAATCCTAAAACATGTAAAAATACTGAATAAAACATGAAAACTACTAAAGTACTTTAAATCTGTGAAATATTAAATATTTACGGAGCTACTTTTTCTGTAAGAATTTGTAATAAAACTGAAAATTTAGTAAACTCAAAATTTCAGTGCACGAAATTTTAAAATCTCTATAAAAACACTAGAAATTTACAGAAAAACAATAAAATTTCATGAAATTCTCACAAACGGTAAAAAATTCGAAAAATCCTTTAAATATTCATTTCCTTATTCTCTCATATTCACTTCTCTGCTTTGAATAATCTTCAACAGGCTAAAAATTCATTTCATTTCTCATGTTATCCCTCTCTTTCACTGACCTCCCGAAATCGGCTCTAAAAAATTTTTAAATGATCATAATGCTTAGCAATAAAACGATAAGAATTCGCCGATCGTTTTTTACGAGGCAAAAACCGCACAAAAGCACAGTAGTTGGGGAAGGGGAAGAGGAGGGGGGTGGACGAGGAAAAAAAAGCGAAAGATAGACTTCCGAGGGCGTTTTCATCCCCCGCATGTACATCGTAAATACTTGTTTCGTCGTGCAGATAACGACTTTTTTGAACAATATTTTCTAGCATCCTGCGAGAAAGCTGGTGGCGCAGAGGCCGCCATATATCAGAGATATCATTGTTATCGCGGGCTGGATATACGCGCCGCTCTTTATACTAACACACGTGAATCGGGCATTTTGTTGAGGAACGCGCTCGCGGCCAGACTTTTTATCCGCCGGTCGGGTGAATTTTTAACTTCGATAACATTTTAATAACCAGGAATAGTGATGTATGCTACAAGTTGCAAAAGAAAAAAAATTTGAGCAAGTCGGAAATAAATGCTCCAGTGTGTTTCTGTATAATTTTTTTGAAATTCTTACGAAAATTACGAGGGTGGTGAAAATTTGATTAACGCATGTGTAATAGACATTTTTATACAATTTTAATTGGAATTTTTCTTAGGCCTGAGATGGAATAAAAGTTTATGGGAAATTTTCACTGTTTTGAAAAAAGTATCATTTCTTTTTATACCTCTTCATATGAATTTTTATAATTTCTCGGTTCATGCAAAAATAAATCAAAGCAGGTTTCCCAGTATGTACGCGAGTCGAAATCAGAATCAAACTTTGAACCAAATAAATCGAGAATATTTTGGTTCTCATCAGTTCGAACTAAACTCATTTTCAACCATATAAGCATGGCAGTTATAACGGATTTTACGCACTAGGTTTTATTTTGAACCTCATTTAAACCATTTATAAACAACAGCGGCGAAAAATCGGTCACATTGCGCATGTGCGATTTGGGCATGAAATGCACGGCAATTTTCAACATTTTCAAAATGATATAAGCTCTAGTAACGCAAAACACGATAAAAATATGCCATTAATATTCTCAAAAATTTTCGTTTGTCCAAGTTTTCCTCACAAGGCATTAATCAGAAAAACGTACTAAAAAGAACAATTATAACGAATACTTCAAGCATATATACTAGATATTTTTGGTACATTTTTTTGATATCGGCCTGATAAGTTTTACATAATAAATATTATGTGACGATAATTATATTAACTCACCATCGATCGCGAGGATTTCGGCCTGAAAATGCTGCTCTTCCTGTTTGATCGTTTGCAATGCCCTTCACTGAGAAAAAAATCTTGTACTTCTGCCGTATATATTGAAAAAAGTACAATATTATTTTACATACATGGTGAAAAAAATGAACTATGTACATTACTTTTATCCAGCTTTTTTGAAAACAATGTCATATTACAATATGATGCACTAGAAACCTAGAAAGTATACAATAATATTGCAAAAAGAACCTGTACAGATCTGCATACTGAAAAAGCTGTATTCAATAATCTGGATTAATAGGAATTACAATATGATATTGCAAAAAATAGAAGAAATATAGTAGAAAACGAAATATTTATAGGAGTTTTTACAACAAAATATATCTATAACTACAATATCATTTGATAATATTTACAATATATTCTTTCAAAAATTGACATATTATCTAGCAAAAAGTATAATATGTCAGAGTGATTCCCGTTTAATATACAGTATTGTAATAATTACTATATTTTTTTCTCAGTGTTAATATATCGTCATATATCGCTTGTTTTTTGGAAACGATGTCAAGTCTACAAATCTACAGTATGACTACAATAGATATATCTACTAAATAAAAGCATTTTTTTTCTGCCCATTTTTCAAAGTTTTGATGAACTTTCAACACTCGAAAACAATATTTAACGCGTATTGACATATAAAATGAAAACCGAAACAAAAAACAAAAGACGATCTAAGTCAGAAAAACGCCAGAATTCAAAAAGTCGTGAAAATATAAGTACAGCGGATTGTGGTAGGCATCAAATTTAATTATAAGTATAAATTAACTTTGACTTTTAATATAAATGATTTTTAATTATATTTCTATACTATATTAGAAATAAATTTAATTTGAACAGAATGAATTTTCTACCCTTGTCAACATAAAACTTTCGTCACAGCATCAGAAAAGAAAACTTCGAAGAGAGGTAAGTTCGTTCAACAAAAAATCTATATATCTCTATTGTTTACAAATTTTTAGAAAAATAAATGATGCATTCTTGTCAAAGCGTGGATTTTACATTCAAGGAGCTCCCAGTCGACATCAAATATTCCGAAATGTTTCTGAAATATTTTCAAATGTTTAAGAAATATTTCTGAAGTGTTACGTGCTGAATGGGCTGTTCATCAATAAAATAAACCGATTAAGATGGATGGATCATATTATCCCCAATATAATCGACGAAAATTGACGATATTGTATATTTTGGAAGATCCTCTAATCCAACGTGATTGAATAAACTTTTGTACTTTGTATAATGTAATAACATTTACGTACTTTATTTAAAATAGCAATAAAAATTATTATACCTTAAATTCAGTGATAATTAGCAAACGCAAGTGATGTGATGTATTTTTTTGACATGGAGGAAAGGAAAATTATCACTCAATATAGTCTTTTCAATAATCCAATTTTTTGAAGTGTTCATTCAATTTAAAAACAGAAAGTCATGGAAGTTTGCCTTTGTTTTTCTGCGTGCTATTTCAGATTTCGCTGGTCATGAAGGTTTTAAATCCGATCTAATAGTGTCAAGTTGGTTATGATTTCGATTCTAATTTCGACTCGGGTACTCAAAGACATCACATTTATGCAGCTAAAATTTTTGTAAAATCGACTGCATAAAATCGCACAATTATTTTCGACCTCGCATATTGCGATAGGGCAGATTGTGGCTCTCACGAGTTGAAAAGGTTACCAAAGTTTGTAGGGCCTCAAGTAGCTTCTTTGCTCCGAACGACTTTCGACGTTCACCTTTGTCAAGTCACGAAGCTTTTGCCACTTCTCTGTTTCACAAAAGACGACCCAGACGCAACAGAACTTCGAAAAAAGGGAACTATGTGGGTAATCGATAAAAAATGAATATTTATCGAACTGCTACATTTTACACTGTGACAGAATTTCTCAAAAGGATGGAAACATTTCAAGCAGTGCTTTCCTGACATTCTTTGATCGGTTGGAATTAAATCATTTTTCGAGGAATTCTAGATTTCGAATTTCATTTATGAGGCTCGAAGTACAATAATTTGAATATCCCTAATATCTTGTCCAGCATAATTGATCTTTATAAGAAAAAGCGGATGTTTATATTGTGAAGGAATTCTAGAAAGGAAGACCATCTGATACAAGTTCGAAAACTAGGCCTCTATTTGAATGTTCTTGTCTGAAACTCCTTCTTCAGAAAATTACTGATTTTCACTCATGTTTTCGACTCTGATACATCCATAACGCATGTATCTGTAACAATACACACGCACAGAAGATACCCATTTATCGAGCGGCATTTATGGGAGTATTATGCAACGCGGGGATAAGACTGTCGGGTCTAATTGAAACATGACTGTCAGGCAGATAAGCTCGATTACGCGCGAGAGTTATGAGGCGGTGTTGCACTTGATTCCTCATACGTCAGGCGCGAATTAATTTCCCTCATCTCGCGCAAATGTGAAAAAGACTCAGGCAATTCCCAGGATAATTATGCCCCGCAAGATATCATGGGTTCGACTCTTTTTCATATTTTATTGCAACAAGTGATATTCTCATCCAACGATTTCAAACAAACTTAAGTAAAAAAAAAGTTAGTTCATTTTCCAACATCAGTTATCGATTATGATGCAATTATGCAAAATCACTTTTTTATCCTGAAAACATGCCATGGGATCAAACCTGTTTCTTTACACAGAAATCTCGGTTTCACATTTTTTTCATGTCAACAGCTACACCCATTCTCGTTCTGCTTCGTGGCCAAGTTTGGAGGCAATAACGAGGAATTGAAAAACGATTTGGAACATGAGGAACGAAAAGTTCCCAAGAACACACATGCACATGAACTGATGGGAGAGTATGATAAAGATGAGTCCCTAGACAGAGCCGGAAAGATAGATGACTAATTGGGGGTATAAGCAGCGCTAGGCAATGGGTTAGGTGGACAATTAGAATGAAATGTTGCTCGAGAAAAAACAGAGGCATGTCACGTACCCGGGTCGTGGTATGGTCTTTCTTACACGCTAGTGAGGAGAGAAAGGACGGGAACACGAACGAAACAAAACCGGTGATTGATCAAGATAGAGGCTCGGACAAAGTGAGAGGCAAAAAAGAAAAACATAAAATGTTGCACAAGAAAAACGCGAGTATGCTGAAAATCCGTGGTACTTCGGTTCAAGTCATCTGGTGCAACATAGTTTCTCATTAATCCCCATTATTAGCAAGGATTGCAGAAGACATGGGGTGTTATTTTTGACATGTAACGAAAGATATATCTGAAGAGAAGTAAGAAGTTCATGTTTGCAGGATCCAAGAAATGTTTGAACTGAAGAAAATCATGTTGGAAACAATTATGCTGGGGCGTAGGCAGAGACGAGTTTGAGGATTCCAAAACGCCCTTAAAATTGGGGTGTAATTAATGATTAGTGCATCGAAAAATGGAGAAAGTTATAATTATGAGTAATATTTGATTTAAACAATAAAGGAAAAAAAATATGATTACAATATAAGAAAAAGAAAACGTATAAAAATAATTTAAACGGAATAACGGACTAATGGTATATTAAGATTTTTTTCACAACCTCATCATATTTGAAGTTCTACCTCTACCTGTGTTAGATGGAAAATTCTAAAGACGCACAATTTCCGAGGTTTTATTAGGGGGTTTTCAGTGTTCATACTGATAATTTTTAATTTTAATGCAAAAAGGATTGAAATGTGAAATTTTAGATGAAAATGAATAAAAAAAAAAACAAAAAACAAACAAACAAAAAGGCGGACCATTTTTTTTCAAGTGGATCAACAAATATTGATCACAGCATCACAACTCCTTAGAAATAGACTGGCAACGACCAAGCTTTGACTTTTTGGAAATCATCACTTTTTTATTAAAAACACAATGGTATCATTTTTAACATCTCTGCATTGTTTATATAAAGGAATAATTGTTCTTTTAACAGCCTTCTTAATTTTTCAGTCAACTTCAATATAACTATTCTAACACATAATTTTCTAAATGTATATTATTTTGTCGAAATTTGTATGTACCTAATCTATAAAAATACTGAGAAATCCTCCAGGGTTTCGTAAAAAATGGTAGAAAAATTGAAAAATAAGTTTAGTAGTTAATAAGTTTAATAATTTACTCGTTTCCTAGTTTACTAGCTCACTAGTTTACTTGCTTGCCAGTTTACTAGTTGACTAATTTACTTTTAAACGAGTTAAATAGTTTATAGTTCACTAGCTAACAAGTTTACAAGTTCACTAGCTTACAAGATTACTAGCTTAGTCGTTTACCAGTTTTCTATTACAAATTTGAAAATTTTACTAGTTTAGTAATTAACTAATTTACTTGATAACCAGGTTGCTAGTTTACTATTTTACTTTTTCACAAACTCGTTAAGAAGTAAATTAGTTAATTAGTAAACTAGTAAATTTGTCATTTTTTAATGGTAAACTGGTAAACTAGTAAGCTAGTAAACTAGTTAGCTAGTTAAATGAAAAAACTAATAAGCTAGTAAACAACTGAGCTAGGTAAAAAAAAAATAGGAATCTTATAAGTTATGGAACTAGTAAACTAGTAAGCTAGTAAGCATGTAAACTAGTAAACTTTTTAACAAGCAAATTAGTAAACTAGTAAACTGGTAAGCAAGTAAACTATTAAATTTGTGAACTGGTAAGCTAGTAAACTATTAAACTTGTGAACTGGTAAGCTAGTAAACTAGTAAGCTAGTCAACTAGTACACTAGTGAGCTAGTAAATCAGTACGCTAATAAGCTAGTAAACTAGTTAGCTAGTTAAATGAACAAACTAATAAGCTAGTAAACAACTGAGCTAGTTAAAAAAACTAGTAAGCTTATAAGCTATTGAACTAGTAAACTAGTAAACTAGTAAGCATGTAAACTAGTAAACTTGTTAACAAGCAAATTAGTAAACTAGTAAACTGGTAAGCAAGTAAACTAGTAAGCTAGTCGAATAGTACACTAGTGAGCTAGTAAACTAGTACGCTAGAAAGCTAGAAAACTAGTTAGCTAGTAAACTAGTAAACGACTAAATTTTTAGGCTAGTAAACTAGTGAACTTATTTTTCACATTTATCTAGTTTAATATACGGAACCCTGAAGAATTCCTAAGTATTTTATAGATTACTCATATTTTTGTAAATTGCTACAGAGGCTTAAAAAACCAGATGCTTTGAAATGCGAATTTCGATCTATTCTCATTGTCAGTCATATCAAGAATTAATTATAAAATCACATCCATAAAGATTTTTCATGTGTTGTATCGGTATTCCTTTTTTCATATTTTTGAAATATTTCAAGATTTTGTTGCGTTTTCTAGAGTTTTTTATAGATTCATAGTATATTTAGAATTAGATGCTCTAGAATCCTAAAATTTCCTGATCGTAGAGGCATTTTGACGAGATTTTGCAGGAAAGTTTTTTCATACAATTCAATTGATTTCATCATTCCTTTAGAGTTTGTACGAATTGAAAGATTTTTAATACTTTTTATAGATTTTACATAGATTTCTAGAAATTGATGATGTAAGATTCAACGTTTTGTGAATTTTTAGTATTTTCGTAGATTTCTATTTTTCTTGATTATTTACTGGGTTGCAACAATTTTTTTCGATTCATATTTTCTACGTAATCCTACTGTTTGAGAATTTTTACTTTTTTATTAAATATAAACTGCTAAAGTTTTCATACATTTTTTGTAACTTGTATTTTGATTGTTTATGAATGTAACTTTTTTCATTTTTACATGATTCATCGATTTATTTCATCGAAATTTTGGGAGGGGTTTGAACCCCTGACTTTCAGTAAAGAAAAAGGCTGAATTCATCCTAGTATAATTTCTCAGCAAGAGCATAAATTCACGTACTAGACTATATTTTTAATTTTTCTTTCTTGAGTGTAACATTTGAGAAGAAGAGTTCAAGTGAGGTTCAAAAGGGACCGAGAAAATAGTGGTACAGGGGGGCCAGACGCAACCAGGGATTAAGAGGAGCTGGCGCCTACGCTTACAATGAGTCCGTCGCACCCCCATGTAAAATAGCGCAGGTAGTCACATAACTTTACCGGTGACTATGGTGACGCTCGTACGAGAAAAAAAAAAACAATAAAACAAAAATAGAGTCCTCGAGACGAGACAGAAATAGCCAACCCACTAAAATATGATGACATATGAGCAATTCATCAATATATGTTGGACACAATTTTATTTTCCCTCGTGTGATCATGTTGCTAGGCTAGGAAACTCAAATCCCATTCCATTTTGTTTTCAAGACGATGAATGTGTAACCGAATGCCGTTATAGAAAAAAATTTTGTTTCTTGAAAGTCGGGTCCATATTCAATTGGGAGAAAAACACATTCCGACGTTTGGTATATTAAGTGATTTTTTTTTGTTTCTTCTTGAACGTCAAAAATCATCATAGTCTTTACCAGAAATTTATTTAACCTCCAAAAATAAATGTATGTTCATTGTTTTTATCAACTGAGAAAGCTTCTGCATCATAAACATCAAAATACTTGGACGAATTTGTAAGAAAGCGTAAAAAATAATTTCATTTTCTCTTTCCATTGACGCCTCAAAAAAAAGTTTTCGGGCCATGAAAATGCTGAATTCTTCGACCCGAGGATAAAGAAGACCATTAGTCGTTGACAAAAAGAACCTAATCGGATAGAAATGTGCCAGTTTAGAACTACTGATATTTGTATTCACTGCGAAGGAGGTTTCCAGTGTCCGGGAACGCCCAGTTGAAGATCTTTTTTGGTGAAGTTAACAGATACCTGAAGAAGAGAGTGTAAACATCGTAAATACAAACAACAATAACGTTTGGAAATTTTGTCGCCAAAAGAATACATCGTGAAAGCTTTTTATGTGGGATATATGAAACGTGAACCGACCTTTAGTGTTTGTTATTATTGCTGATCCACTTCGCATGAAACAACATTGAATAAATAAAGCGTGAAAAATTATTGCAATGTAAACAAGAGTATCGAGGAAATCTGCTTTTGGGTGACTTGGAAAAAGTTATTTAAATGTAATAATTTTATTTGTTGCAGGTAGAGTAATTCAACTTTATCTCAATCGATCTAACATGTCCTATCTTTGAAGAGGTTAAAAAATTATTTGGCACAATTTTACAGAAATTTCCATTTGGTTGTAAGAAATCAAATGAGTTAATATTTTAACTGTTACTCATAATTATGCACTGAACTATAAATTACTATGAATTGCATCTTGTTGAATTATGAGGAGAATTTATATTTATTTTCATTAGAAAGTCTACCCTACTGATAATTACATGAAATTTTCACTTTTTGCGCTTTTTTTAATACGTGCAATCAGCTAAGTCTTGAACTTACAGTCATAAAGAAAGTTTCTCGATGACAAAAGGTGTATTTATGTTTCTTCATGGACATTTTTAGTAAGATTTCGTAAAATGGGGTCTGAATTATTCATAGAATTCGACTGAAAACCATAAATAAAACAGTTACACACATGAGCCAAGTGAGAAATTTACCTATTTGAAGAAAGGAAAAGCCGAAATTAGGTCTCAAAGTCAACCTCAACAGATACCAAAGAAACGCCGACTTTGAAGCAAGTGGAACGAATGAAACATATTATTTTGAAAGTGTTCTAGAGTATTTATCAAACTGGCTTGGTGTCATTCGAGAAAAAGTGTTCTATGCATATATTATGTTTCTGACATGATTTTTATACTTTTTACATACAAGAAGTACGTAATGAATGTTGTAGTCATACAAAAATTGAGCCCAGTTAAATTACTTAAGATTGAATAATGAGTAAGAAATATTTGAACCTTACTTAATTGGGTCTAAAGTTATTAAAAATGTCGAATTAGTGTGATTGCTTCGTGGTTATTGTTTGTACAGGGTGTGTTTTTTAGAAAACTAAAAATGTAATCGAAAATTTTGGTAACTCCTCTGAACTTTCTTATGTATTTTCTTTAAAATTGAATGATTGGAATCTCTATAGTTAATAGAACAGAAAAAAGTACCTTTTAAAATAAGAGAGTCTCTATTGTACATTGAAATTTGAAAAACTATGGAAAAAACGAAGTTTTACAAGAAATTATTGTGAACTATGGAAACTGAAGTGAAACTGCATTAAACTGCAGAATCGTATAAAAATCGTGTAAGACTGCAAAAACGAGTAATTTTGCAATATATGAGCACTGTAGTTTTAGCAATTGTTTAAATTTATTTTGTATTTTTCATAACTTTTCCTGTATGAAAGTTTCGTAATTTCTCTACCTAGCTTTCTTCAAACTTTAAATTTACTATCACTTAACTTCGTAGAAAAAGTTTTATGTTCTGGTAAGCCTCGCATATTGTCGATTACATTCTTTGGTTTTAGAGAAATACACCTTGCAAAGACTTTATACAAACATATATGCAGTCAGAATTATCATATTTTTTTCCCTTAATGTCACCTCATCTCAAAATTTTCCAAACAAAAATCCACTGCAAAAACAAACACATCAAAAATCATCATCAAAATAATACTCGCACCAAAAAACGATCCTCAAAAGACACCCAACCATCAAACCCCTTTTCGCACACAATGTCCCGAATCCAATAACACCACTATACCCCAATCAAGATTCAATTTTTCCCAGCACAAAGTGTACGTCTCCCCAACAGAAAAAATCGTGTTGTGAATCGTGGATCGTGATAATCATCCACACCACATTAAAGATCAATTCCCTCAAGAAAGAACGAAACGTTCGAACGTAAATAAATTGCAGTTATAAATGGCTCCGTTTTTTTCGTAAATCACGAGTTTTCCGCTAACCCTTGGAACACGCCCGATAAATCTCCAGAAGAATATTATTGTTGAATACGAATGAACTGTTCTTTCAGTGTAATTCGTTTCGTGAAGTGAAATTTAGTCAAAATTGCCTGTCCAACATGGAGCCATTGTCCAGCTAAAAGACTTCCTGAAATTTCCCGCCGTGGGCGACGATGGTTTCTCGAGAATCCTTGAAATCTGTCGCCACCAGGGCTTAAGGTAAATCCAGGTAAAATACCCGTTGTAGTCAAACAAGTGTGCGTGTGTGTTATATATGTTCAAGGGGGGGTTGTAGTCAGAGAAGAACAGTTCTTAACATCGTCTGCTCCAAAATGTCGTAATGTCGTTACGTCTTCGTGGGGCACCCCGCCATGAGAGCGTACGAGTGCGTCGTCCTGGGATTTTACGGGCTACTCCGCTGATTTATGGGGGGCCTTGCGAGGTAAAAATGTAAAAATCCGTCCCGTGCGACGAGCGTTGTTATGTCCACGTATCGACTGACCAATTTTTCGATTCCCAGGGATCTGGGGGTCGAATTTCGATCGAGCGGAAATGGCGTGATTTTGGCGTCGATGAAAGGTCTTAAATGAATCTTTTCGTCTTGAAATTTGAATAAAAATGCGATGAGTTTTGGCTTTGGTTTGGGACAGTTTTTTTTACTAGCTTGGGCCTAAAGATTGTGCGTGGTTGAAGGTTTTTTCAGTTTATTAGGGATCAACACTTTCAGCATGGATTTTTTGGTTCCATGGTTTTTTTGTTCTGCAGTAGCAATGAATGCTCGTATTTCATTTTGAGTGGAAAAAGGAGTCCTAGAATTCATTGTTATTGTTTTGAAAACTTTAGGATTTTGGGGATTTTCTGGGTTTTTTATCTTGTTCAAATGTAAAGTGAAGAAAACAAATAGGACTTTGTTTGCAGATTTCTTATGCATGCAGTTAGGAGTCATAAAATTACAGATATGAAATATGGTATAGTTTTGATCAAAGTTTGCCAAATTTCTAAAATGATTATGCATTTTTTTCTTGAGTTGCTTACTTAAAAGTGTACACTATTAAAAAAAGCGTGATTGCAAACTCATTTTGATTCTCTGATCACGATTCTGGAATTCTGATACTTTTATGTTTCTTAAAAAATCATCCAAATTAAATTCAAGTCAGATTATTTCGGCTGATACATAATAAACTTTACTGGAAACTTTTGTCTACATGATCTTGAATTTTTCATACTATATTCAATGGTCACATAATTCACTGTAAGATATAGTGCATAAATTGGAGATTTCAGTTTTAGAATTTAAAGTATAAATTTCTAATGTAGAATATGTTGATTCACTTGTTAATTACTGACGAAAAAAGATTAAAACAATGAACCATCTAACTCCATTGATCAAGGATGTAAAAAAAAGAGGATTTCATGGGTTGGCACCCTCCCGAAAATTTTGTGTAAATTTAAAAACCATTTGAACAAAATAAGTCAAAATAATCAAACACCTACACACTGAAATCTTGAATCTTACTCATTTTTCAGTTGAGAATAGGCAACTTGCGCAAAAAATTCAATTATATTCGTCTGATAAAAAACAAAAAACAAATCTTTTTTCTTCTTTTTTTATTGATCGATAATTAAAGAAGATGCAGAGGTTCAAAAACAGCTGTGACGTCACTTCTCATTGTCAGTATAGATTTTCGACTGAGTAGTGACGCCAAATCCTTTTGCATCTCTTGTAGTTTTCGATTAATAAAGAAAAGAACAAATAAGAGTCAATTTTTTTTTTATTGGAAGTTTCACATATTTTTTTTCTTCATAAATGGTTGCAAGTTGCCCTTTTGAAATGATGCTTGAAAATGAACAACTTTATGATAAAAAATTTAGACAAATAAATAAATATGTTTCTTTTATTTATAAAAATATCGGACAATTATTTCGCATTCCCGTGTATTATCTAATTATAACCCATGACAAAAAGGCATGTACCCTAAAAGTTTGCAAAATAAAAATCAATAAACTTTTACAAAAAGTGTTTGGAAAAGAAAATTGTTAATGGTGTAACTGTTTCAGAACATTTACGCACACAAATTATACTATATAGTTCTTGCTCAAAAATGATTTCAGCAACATAACATGTGAAGCTTCTTTTGCTGACTGACCACTACCAGCTCAAATCAAAATCGAATTAAAATAATAAAGAACAGATAGCTGTATCTACATCTCAAAAAGCGAACGGTTTTGAATACTTTGTTTTTCTGAATTTCATGTTACACATTGTTTTCTTAATTTTTTCAATCTTAATACACGTTTTTTTTTTCAGCAAGTTTTTTTTTAAGCGAGCTAGTTTCTCGAATCGTAATTCATTTTGTGTGAGCTATGGATTTCAAATTTAAAATGGGTATGTATAAGAAATTTTTATGTTTTTCAGGTAATTACCATAATTCAATTGATTAATTTAGAAAATAAAATCAATAAAATAAATAATGATAATGTGGGTCATTAGACTTAAAGATATTTAAATAAATTTTCATAAAGTTGTCTGTGCTATTGAAAAATACCTTTAAGAATCTCTATAAAGTCTGGTTAAGTTTAATGAATGTTTTTATTAATAATTTGCATAAGGACACTTATAAAATTTCGCTGAATTTCATACTATTAAAAAGGATTTGTCGATTTTATACAAAATTATTTTATTTATGTTTGAATTTTAAGGATAAATGCATTTAAAATTTCTAGGGCTTTATCGAATATATTTTGGACAGGTTGAGAAATAACAAATTATCTACAAATGTTCGTAATCATCTTTAAATTTTCAAAGCTTCCTAAACAACGATTTAGAAATTTCGTCTTCAGTCAAATCAATGTTGCGAGTTGTGATGAATGTTCAAAGGTGCAAGATAATTTTTAATTCTCCTGTTCTATCATGTTTCGTAACCATTAGCGACGTATGAAACGAATAATTTTATTTTTAAACAAAAAAATGGAACAAATAAAAACTATCATGTCTACTCCAATTAAAGGAGTCATATTTTTGTTTATTCTATATTATAATAAAACAAGTTTGTGGAAAAATCCCCAAAACCACATATACTTCCATATTAGTTACAATCTTTAACACTCTAAAAAATTTTTAGTACGATTTTAGGGTAATCACCTGAAAGTACCAGTAAGTTGCATATACCATGAGTTTAAGAAAATTGTATTGTAAATTTACAGAACATGATTTGTGAAGTTGCTGTACACGTACCCTGAAAATAAGGCCAAATTCCGTATCTTACATTATAATAAATTTAGGTTGCGTTTTGTAAACTTTTCGTGCTGTTTGCAAATTTGAGATGCTTTTTCGTAAAATGACATTGATAGCATACACACTAAATTTAAAGTGTCTTTTTTAAAATACTGTACCTAAAAAGTTTGTGAATTTACAAATATTTTTAACAATGTATAGAAGACAACATTTTTTGAACCGCCTTGAAATCCTGAATCTGCCACTGGACATACCAAAAATGTTTTCCACTTCTTCCACCCAAGTATGACTCAGATCCCCATGATAACTCCCAAGAAAAACCTCTGAAACCATATATAGTTGCATATTAATAACCATCTTCTATAAAAGCACAAATTCTTTAAACCCCCTCGAAATCCTGAATCTGCTGCTGGACGTACCAAAAAAGTTTGTCACTTCTTCCACCTAAGTATGACTCAGATCCACACGATTACTCCCAAGAACTCGCCCTCAAATCTCCAGAGTCACGGGACACCCCGAAAAATTGAGGAAACCCCTCTCGTGAGGTCTCGCTTGACAAAGTCCCAAGTGATTTCGAGTTTCCAGGTCCCACAAAAGCGAAAAAGAGTTGTCCCGGTGTCTATTTACAAAAAAACGTCCAAACAATCCGTCGCTCGCGAAGTGGTCCCGTTCTTTGGTGCACACTCGAGAAATTCGTCGCGCTATCTTTCCATCGGATCGTCGCACGACAAATGGCGCACCTTTTTCCTCCCAACACAATGGAGGCCTCGGTGCTCACTTCACCCATAGCTATTTCGCGAGACAGGATGGAGAAAAGGCGAGGAAAGTGCGCCCTTATCACGCATTCTCATCGAGTATACACGAAAACATTTAGCGCGAGGACACATTTTTTTCCGAAAGCGAGCCTCATTTCAAGTTGTACCCACGCTCCATCAAGATATCGCGTCTGGCGGGCTTTGTGCAAGGTTATACCGTATTGTCCGAGCCCTAAAAGTGGGCCTGCTCTGGACGTGGCTGACGTTTGGGGGTTTTCGGACCACGATGCATATTATAGTGTGAAATATAGAACTCACAACGAGAGAGCATGAGGAAGTGCAAGTTCAAATTCTGATGATTGTATATTTTCACGTTGAGAAGAGCTGCTTCCATTCTGCCTCTAGAATAAGTTGTTTTCTCGTTTTGTTGACATATCCACGAAAAAGTGACGTTGAAAGTGTAATTAACTTATTCTGCAGATTTTCTTGTTAAAATTTTCACAAAGTAATTTGTCAAAAATCAACAGATTGAAGTTGTCCAATACAAGAGGAAATCCGTTGAAAGGACAGACAATATGTTAAATTTGAAAGATACATCGGTGTAAAGTACAGATTTTTCAGTAAAAATTTTTAACAGATTGCATTCTGTTGAGATGTAACAGATTCAGATGAGAGGGTAAAAAAAAAGTCACGCATTTCATCTTCGTGGTCTAGTTTGTACATAAGGTTTGATCAAATAATGAAGTTTTATGCTATGTAAATGACTATTCAACAGTTCAAATAATATCATCAAATAGGCTCCGAGCTGGCGGCTCTCCAATGACAGGTCCTATATCTAATTTCAAAAGATCGATATTCATGACTGTCCCGAGGAATGTGGATCAGTGGACAACGCCGCCAAGTGCCTTGAAAATCTATATTGAATCTTCTATAAATTTGTACCAGAAACGGAAATTACTTTTAAAATTACAGTTACTAGGCTGCTAGGCTACCAATTCAATTAGTAAGTCAGACATAGTCAGAGATCTACTGATAAATTAGAATTCCACAAGTTGGCAAAAAAATAGTTGAATTCTACTAAATTATAAATTAAATGTACCCAGTTGTGAAAAAAGTTCATGTAAAAAACATTGTTGAAAGCTTGATCTTTCTAGAAATGAACATTTCGACAAACGTCTGAATGTTTCTATTATTATTGGTTGATTTTTTACTATAAAACAATAATGAATAAGTAGCATTTGAAGAATATTGAGTTTATCAATAATTGCAGTGACACATATTTATTATTATGAAAAGTAACTATTTCCTAGAGTAAAAGTGAAAATTGATTTTTTCATTAAACTATACTTATCTTTTAGCCATAATGTACGAATAAAACTAGTCAAAACCTACTTACTGTAGTAGTGGATTTCTACTTAAGTTTGAAGATAGTTATCCACTTTTTTCTTCAGTTAAATATTACTAATTTCATCAGTAAGTTATATCACAAATCCAATTAGTAGATTTGTACTAAAACTCATTTTGCTCCCTTTTTACTTTTGAAATAGTGAAATTTTACTATTAATTGACAGTTTTTTACTAATTCAAACTGAGAGAGTATAAGTAATAAGTGATAATGTGCGCGAGAATAAAATTCGTATATTACTAGGAGACGATTGGAACTATGAGAGCATGTATTTTTGATATGTTATTTGAATTAATCATGTATGAACCAAAAATAATGGCGTAGGTAAATTTGTATTGACAAACCTAAAAGTTTCTCATAATAAACGAAAAATCAATTATTTCGAATTTCGTATACTATGGATACTGAAATTCGACTGATCTTCATAAACTTTACTTCATAAAAGTGTTATGAATGCCAGAAATAAAGTATAAAAAATTATGCCTATCGATTCAATCAAAGTAATTTTCAAAATCAAAATGGTTTGAGAGCTATTCGAAATTTTTAATATGCTTGCAGAAATTACCTTTTTGTTATAATCATGTTTTTGGAAAAACAATGGGATGTTTTTTTTTTAACATTGAATATTCAAATTGAAACATATTTCATTTGAAAATGTTTTTCGTTTACTTTTTAGTCATTCAAGCAAAAATTGTATAGTTTTAATGATAAGTACATTATTCAGTGAAGTTTCAATCCAGATATTGTATCCAATTATGATACTATTATTTTTCTAAGTATAACTGCATAAGGAACGCGGTAATTTTTTTCATGCGAATTAATCAATAATTCTAAAAACAGCATTTTTTTCAATTTCTAACATCCTTCATCCAAAATATCGTGATTACAAATCTTTTACGATTTAATATTATTATTTTTCATTATTTGAATCTATGAACTTATAACCATTTTTCATTTGTTTATTTTTTAATTTTTTTAACTCTTTTTGAATTCAATATAAAAACCTTCATAAAAACTTTTAAGGTAGAAAATCAATAAGAACAGTTGACAGCATTTTTTCATTCATCAAAAAATATTCCTGATATTATGGTTGATTCGGTTTCTGGATGCGAAATATTCGCAATATACCAAATTACTTGTACAAATTATCAAACTTACAAAAATTACCAAATTCCCAATTTAATCAATTGAATCTATAATAAAAACAATATTCATTTTTACTTATTTCTTGCGTTTCTTTTCGTCGACTTTTATTTTGGAATGAGTTCTTCTAAAAAATATTCATCAGAAAATAATGCGATTTTCAATTCAAAAGAATTGATTTCGAGTAACTCAATATTCGAGGTACGTTTTTATCTATCAGTCCAAGTAACGATTGATTTTTTCTATCGTTAAATAATATAATTGTTCAATCAAAAATTTTAAAATTTCCAACTACTTACATATTTCGTACTCAAGTTTGTAATCCAAAAATTTTATATTTCGGAAATTTCCTTTATTTTAATACCAGCTTTCGCAAAATGCCGTAAATTTTGTTTTTCATGCAAATTTAGCATTTATTTCAAAATATATTTAATTTTTTTAAATCATCATTAAGAAATGTTACGACCTGAAATATCGTAAAATTTATATTTTATTGACCAGAAAATTTCATTGAAAAAATTTTTTTTACTACATATTTGATTGTCTGAGTCCGAATTGGTAGAGTAAAATTGTATACAAACTAAATTCGTCCATCAGTAACAATCTCCAGCAATATGCAGCCTGATATCTCTAATGACCATACTACGTTTTTCAACAGGCATGAATAATACTAAAAATGCATAATTTATCAACAAATCCGAAGTATTTGATTTGGCATGCGACAGTTCCTCAGAAAAATCAAATTTTCGATAAAAAATGATTAACCTCTCGTTCCTTCACCCCTTTTTTCCAACGGGATTATTTGACATCGAACTTTCGTTCACTTGGTGAACCAAACGATGATACACATAAAAAATCCAAGTTTTCTTTTGTGCTCTTTCTCTTCTTCAGTCCCCCTCCAACAAGCAACACTCTAGTTGAAGCTTCCATCGTTTCCCTCGAAAAAAGCATTCTACAACGCCTACTTGAAATCGTCAGTTCGCGGATCTTGGCTCCAATGTACCGAGACACTCTCGCACGATCCAAAAGATGTCCATTGAAGAGACACCTTCTCGTCACGCTACGTAACTCGTGATACTTGCGATGAATAAGCCTCCCAGTGTCTAGCGCTCATTTGTCCTGTCATTCATTGAGAAGCATGGGCCTGAACGCCTGGAAAAAATTGATTCCTGATAAGGCGAACGTGATCGATCGACGAATGGTCCAAAGTCGATGTGAATGGCTTTGCTCCAGTGGAAAGTCATGTTGCAGGGAAAAATGCCCGCTCAAAAAGAAAGCTGTGCGAATTTTTCATTGCCTGCTAATTTTCTCTTTTGGCGATGGTATGCTAGAAATTTCATCGCACAAGTGTGACCGTACAAACGGGACTTTTTTTTACTGACACGCGTCTACGCTCGGAACAAAAAACCACTTTTTAGTGGTCCGCCGTAATCCGTCCAAATGGACCCTGACTCTGCAAGAATCTCCGTCGCGTCGTCTATTGAGTTTCTGACTCCGCGATTATCGAGTCGATTATCTTGGATATCGCTTTCTATAACGACACGTGGAATGCGCGAAAAACGAAGACTGTTCGATCGAACGAGAACCTATCATCCGAAGGTCGGTCCTAAAATGCTGATTTTATTGCTTCAGAGCATGATGAGGTTGTAAAGTTCATCCCGTTCAAGTCTCGTATATCTTATTTTTATACAAGATAGGAGTCATGTAAGAGCTACTGAGGGAAGTTTCGTGTGGGTTCTGATCGATCCTAATTTTGTATCCTCGCTGAAACAAATATTGACATTTGAAATTTTAATCGAAATTGTTTAATTTACAAGCCACGATGTACAAACTTAGTGTGCCTAAAAAATGACAAAAATACCATCTGTAACTTAACTGCACATATATGCATTATAATACGATTAATGGGCTGCATCGTAAGAATTTTTATCCACGAAAATTGCACATAAAATTTATGATTATGTAAAGAAAAAAATTTTGAATAATCAAAAGCATACCATTTCATATCTTAAAGACCTTCCGTTTGGAACTCAAGAATTTAATGCATTTTTCTGATTGAATAGTTTTGGAATTGCGATTTTCAACATAATGAGATTTTAAATGCTGTAAGATATAGCAGATCGTAGAACAAAAACTCACAAACACAAGGTGCAATTGTGCAGTATATAATATTTAGTTGATGTATAATGTGGAATGCGTACACTCCAATTTCCTCAGCCGCGAGTCTCGAAATTCACGATTTCATTAAATGGTTCAGCCCGTGTTGCTAGAGGCTCCACGGCAGAGCGTTTCTCACGCTTATTTTGTAGTACAGAGTATACTTCAAGAGTGTCAGAGCGCTGAAAAATTTGTCTCCTTTCCTGAGACAGTTACCATTGTAAACCCGTACTGATCCAATGGAAAGGAGTCCCGAACGCAGTAAGTACTACTTGTGATTTTGTTACGTTATGCTTATTAGCTTTTAGCCATGTGAAACGAAAATCAAAAAAAACTTTTGAGTATCTGTTCTGTTGTCCCCGCGTCGTTTTCTAATTCTAGCAGACGTTTCTGAAACAAAAATTTTCACAAAACTGGTGACATTTTCATTGGAACTATGCTGACACTCATCATGTCCAAAGTTCATTTTACTTTTATTGCAAATAGATTGGAAATGCAATGGAAGAAAAAATTATTCTGTACGCCAGCATGAAAGGATATTCTTTCATTGTCATGTTACTTGTATTATTTTAATGAAAAAAATGCGACATCTCTGATATTTAGGCTGTTGGTCCGCACGTTAAGAATAAATAACTCATGATTGTAGAAGGGTTCGAAGAAATTGGAACAAAAAATTTTAAATCCTAAATAAAACCTCACAAAAATGAAAAATAAGCATCCTGAATTCGAAGAAGAAATAATTTGAAAATATTCTAAGATTCGAATTAATCCAACAATTTTACTTCCGAAACGTGATATTTTTGATGATCAAAAACTTAACGATTTGGAAGAAAAAAGATATTTTTCTAACGAAAAATCTGCTTTACGTGATGGTTCACAAAATTCCATCAATTTGTAAATCTTTTGTACATGAAAAAGAACTTCACTTCAATAGAAGCTTTTTTTTGTTTCTTTTTTATATTAATCTACGTTAAATTTATGTCACTTTGTGAATGTATGAATACATTACACAGAAAATGAAGTTTGGCTTCCAGAAATGAAATATTTCTGCATTGAAAATAACTCCCTGGAAATATCATTGATATAGTAGATTGTACTCTCGCCATTTGAAAAAACTCTATTCTTGCGCAATCCTATTATTATTTCTTCTTTCAATTTGTTCTTACTGATTTTGGCGATTCTCTCTTCAGATAATGATAACTTCGAGTAGATTGATCAAAAACGAAAAGATACCAATAATTGGTTTCCCAATGTTTATTGAAAAAAAATATGGAATGTTCAAAAAAATTATCGCAATAACGCTATCCTCGATACGCCGATATCGTTCAGTACATTGATGAAATCATGTGTATAATTGGTCAGAGATAAGATTGAACAATTTGAAATGGGATGAAATGCAGATACGACATCTTTTGTTTTTCGATTATGCACAGAGTGGAGAGGATTTTGTCGAATGAATTCAAAAAACAGTGATTATTGTTTTGTTTTTCTTTATAAGATTATTCGATGAATAAAGAACAAACAGAAAAAAACATACATTTTTGAATTGAAATATAAACTCTGGCTTATCATATATACGCACGATGAGTACGGTTAAAATTTATTTTCCTGTGTTCACTTAGAAGTAAATATTGAACCGAGTTGGAATTTCAGAACAAACATTGGAGAAGCTTAAGGAATTTCCAAATTATTCGATTTCTTCACTGTCAGATGGGTTTCCGACTCTTCGAATTCGAAATGCATTCCAATGTAAATTGAAGGTATTAAGGCCACAATTATATGAACAGTTACGAGGAAAAATGAGGCTCCAGTCGGGAAATTCTCAGCCAGATGAATCAGCGAAGTTTTTAAAACCGTGTTAAAACTTAAAACTATGTTCCCATTCCCAGACATCGTCTTGTCATTCGAGGCACCCGCTGTTTCTGAGTATAGCGCCGTCCTGAGGAGTCCAAGTAAGTATGTATTCTTGACCCTCGTCAAGGAAAACGTCAAATCAATCGGTCGCAGAAAGCCCAAAAGCTCTCTGTCTCCGATCGATACCGGAGTATTTGATCAAGGACGTGTTGGCAAGAGTTGGTGTCGCATCATATTCAGCCATTGTTCCTCTGATACGTTTTTCGTTCATCGTTTGTGGGCCAGAACACTGACCTTTTTACTTTCGCAGATTTTGTTGATTAACAATCAAACCACACAGAGAGAAATAAATTGATTCAGTTGCATCAACTGTATTTTTTCAATTAGAAGACGAAAAAGTTGACTTAACAGAAATTTTTGTTTGTTTCAGTTGAAAAAATTCAGTTAGTGCCATAGCTGCCATTGGAAAGTTCAACCATTCTGACTTAAAATAGTTGGAAGTGGTGCAACTGAGATACGTATTCAGTTATGACACTGTTATCACTGAATAATTCAGTTGTGTGAACTGAAAATATTCGTTTATATAAGTAAAATCTAGAATGGCTGCAGTATAAAGTTTTTTTTACTTAACCAACGCCAACTTTTGTTTTCAGTTAAAAGTGACTGATAATTTGATCAGTACAACTGAAAATTCAATCAGCGCAACTGAAATTTTAAATGATGCCAATTCTAACGAAAATTCAGTTGGATTATTTGAAACTGAAACTTTTTTTTCTCTAGTCAGTGTATCTTGAGTTTCGGAATGAATATCAACCAGTCTCATCGAGTCTCTTAAGGCTTCAAAATAACTGAGTCTTCAAGAATATCTCAAAAAGAGATTCAAGGAGATCTAAGTTTCCAAAAAAGATACCATGGGAGGTTCTATCAAGAAATAATTGAGTATTCATCAACACGACTGAAGTTGACTGCACTATCCTGAATAATGATTAGAAGAGGCTGCGATATCCTGAATAATGACTATTTACAATTCCGCGGAAAAAATTGAAGTCTTATGGTTGCATTGGATGGATAAGGGTGAGGACCTTTTTTTAGGAGGAACTGTACTAGTGGAAATCATATATACATTAATGATTACAGTTTTCGCAGTTCCCAGACTTTTCCTTTTTGAACAAAAAAGAATCTATTATTTTAATTTACCTGAATATTCCTAACTTTTGTATAGTGCTATAAAAAATTATTGTGTCATGAAAAATCAAAATTTGGATATTAGTCTACCTAAGAATACCTGAGTCTCCAATAAATGATAGCTTCTATACAAATTCAAATTTTGAAAAAAAAGTTGCCGAGGATCAAAAAGTTAAGGTATCACCTCCATAGTTGAAATTTGACTCAAGATTTTCATGAAAAATATACATATGAAAGGTACTAGCGTCCTTATTACACCTAAAAAATTACAACTTGTCTTACTATACTGATTTTTATAAGAAATTATCAAAGTTTACATGTATGTAAACGTCTTATGGGCGGAAGCAATTTTTAAAAATTTTCTACTTTACCACACTTAGGTTTTCGGTAAAATGTTTTTCGTTGGTACATTATAACTTACTTTGTGAAATGCTTCAAACAGAACGAAGATTTACTGTACCGTTTTGGAAAAAAAAAAATAAATAAAAATGAAACAAATTTGACCGTTTCTGCTTCGAATCAATAAACATGGCAACAGTATAATATTCTGTCCGATTTTCACCAATGTTCAACTGTGTTGACGTCGGTCCTAGACGTTCGAACAGTTGTTTTGTAAATATAATAATATAACCTATGCAGTAATGTGATCGGTTTGAAGGTGAGATAAAGGTTATTGTGGTTAATTGCTCCTATAATATTCATCGTATTGAAGTTTTCATAAAATTTTCGAATAAAAATAACATGGCATTGACATAAGGTTTTTTTTATTTTGTTGGTACCTTCACTGCAAAAGATGGTGTCTTGCCACGAGACGCTTTTTGACGCCGTTTGAAGATGTCTTTAAAACACATTTTTTTGACACTTGATGACTGAAGACATGGATTTCGCGTCTTCGTGTCTTCTTATATGTGTTCATATATGTTTTTCTGCAGTATTCTCGGACTTGAAAAAAAAAAATTTTCAACTTATTTAAGCTGATTTTCCTGGCCTTGCACTGTCCTTGAATTGACCTATGTCTGAGTGACATAGTAAATTTTGTGGCACGAATTTTCAGCCCCAGAACCTTGAAACATGAAACCAATTATTTTCACCTAATTTTCACTGCTACGACTGAGTCGAGACACAAGCTTTTTGTAGTATTTTTAAATTTGAGAAAATGGTAGCCTTACAAAATAAAGTGCTTTTTTGCCCGGTTTTTCGGGCTGAGAAGGATCTGTTTAAAAAAAAATTTTGTTTCGGAAAAGCTCGAGTTTGAACCTAGAGAGACGTTTTCTGAATAAACAACAATCAATATTTTTTCAATATCTTTCAGAGTTTCGTCAAAGTCGTGCCAACTGTTCAAAAAAACACTTCTTTCGAGAAAAAACGTTTAAAGCTCTATGGTAAAATAATACATAAGTGGCAAAACTTTAGTCATCTATGCAAAAGCCGTAGAGCCCTCCTTTTTCGTCAAATAAATGTTACGGGTTTGCAACTTGTAAAAACACTCAAACACAATTTCACAAAGACCTTATTGCCATTATCCATCAGGAATAACAAGCGACGTTACAGCGTAAAAGGTCCAGACGGGGCTGGTTATGGTGCTCCATAGTTCGTTTACCATCATGTTTTCGAGTAAATCCTTCATAGACCATATTTCTAATGACGTCTAGATTGGAAATAAGAAAAAAATTGTTTATTTGAAGGTAGATGACCCCCTTAAGATACGGGATACGTCAGTCTACGATTAATCTAATGATCCGGAAATGAACTTGTATTCGGAAAAATCGGCGTGAATCTGAGACTACACTCTAAAATAAATACTTGAGATATTGTTGAAGACTGTAGTCATTTTTCCGAAAATGGCTTCCGATTTGTTTACTAAAATACTGCAGTATTCATTAAAGAGACTCATGCTAGAAAACGATGTATGTACACTGTGCGTTGAAATTGTCATGGTGACGATACGATACTGCAAGGGACAATACTTTTTAGTTGCCCTAGAAATCTGGGCAGATGCTGCAAGGAACGATATCAAGCACCTACCAGGACAATAATCCAATATGATTTCGTTCCGATACAGGCAGATATATTCTTATGTCAGGTGTTAAATAGAAATTGAAAACGTATTGTCATCGTAACGATTTCCACTTCTCAGTGTATTCGGATCTGAGACTAAAAGTGCCTAGTGGAGACATTTAGACACTCATAAAAACACCTTCGATACTCTTGGGTTCTCTTCGACACTCGATGATACCCATTCCAAAACTTAAGGTACTCTTGAAGACTGAAACGATTTTTATCCCAGGCAGCCTTAAAAACCACACATATTTGCTCCATACGGCGTAATATGTCCGCTCATATCACCGACTTCCTCTACCAAGTGCAAGGCAAGTTCGACTACCCAAAGCAATTAACCTCGAGTGAAGTGGCAAATTTAGATCCAAATCAGGGCGCATTCGCAGCAATGTGATATCGTTTTCAGTTCCGAGCCACGTACAAGGATGGCAATAAATAAGCCAACGGAAGCTTAAAACGCGAGAGCTGGGTAGAAAATCGGGATAGGCTCGCCGCGCAGGGTCGATGAACAGGAAGAAAGCGCACCACAAGTTAACGAGTGCGACGGAGAGGCCCAGGGACCTATGTTCACGAGTGAGAAAGAAGACGCGAGAGCGGTGTAAAAATGAATCGATAGGCGGAGTTTTTCGCAACGCACCGCGAGGAGGCGCTGGGTTGGGGAGCGTGGGCGGAGCGACGCTGATTTAGAGCCGCCATTTTGTGATAATGTACGAGAGGGGGCATGCCTATCTGATTGGCTGATCTACGGACTTGTCTCGTCCTGGACAAGCTTCTACAGATTGTTCGGTTGTACTTCGCTAGTACTCTCCAGCCATCCGGCAACGCCGCCGCTTTGCTTCCCCCTCTCTCCTCGACACCCGCCCCTCCTGCCCCCCCCTTCTCCACAAGCGTCGCCGTCTTCTGCGAAATTCCGCTACCCTCTTTTAAGCGTCGCTCAACCCCTCCGCTCACGCATGCAAACACAGCGCTTATTCGTTCTTTTTGCTCGTTGATTGACTGCTCCTGCCCTCGTATCTGGATAAAAAAATTTTTTCATCCCTCAGACTTTTCAGCTGACGACCGAAATTGATTTTTCGGCTATCGCGATAAAACATAATTCGTGATCATCACGGGTGTGCTTTGTTGGGATTTTTGAGTTTCGCTCCGTTCGCGAATTTTTAGTGAATGGGGTTATTTTTGCAGGTTGTGTTCCGGGAATAAAAACGATAATGTTTTATTTTGTATTGGTATTTATTGATGGTTCTAATTTGTTACATATTCGTTTAGAAATCAAAGTTAGTCGGCGCAGTCGTTTTAAATCTAAGAATTACAAACTAAGGTACTTAATAATTATGTCACATGGAATATCTCTAAATAAGGAATATCCGAAATAAACATAAATGAAAATAATCGCAACTATACTGCTTACAATATTCTATCCATGACTTTATCATCTAAATCCTCAATCCACTGCTTTATCCTTCTCTTTAGGTAAGCATTCTTACAAAATTTCAATTCAGCAGGTAAGCGATTGACAGTTCCAAACTTTGTGCACTGCAAAAAATGGTGTCTTGTCGCAAGACACTTTTTACGCCATTTTTAAGACGTTTAAAGATGTCTTTAATAATGAGACATGCAAAGCGTCTTTTTACTAGACAGTTTCAATGTTTATACGTCTATACGTCTTAAACCTCGTCACCAAAAGTAAGACAGTTAATGACTGAAGACATGGATTCCGCGTCTTCGTGTTTTCTATGGAGGCATGTCTCATATAATTATGTTTTTTTTGTAGTGTGCAACAAAACGATTTACGAAAGATGGCCTTTTTCAATGCTGATGAAATGACTTTCTTTCTTCTCTTCTTCAAATTGACGTTCTCGTAGAAATTATTTTTTATTCGATATAAAAATGCTTGATAGTTTTCTGAATAAATACCCTCTTGAAATCTAAAAATCCTTTTTCTTTCAATATCATACCCAATGGGTATTTTTTTTGCATTGAAAGTTATCTTGATCAATTTTTCTGTATAGGACCTAAACGTACGTTTCATAGTACACATAGTAAACACTGAGCACTGTTGTTTATTATCATTTTTTAAACAAATTCATGTTACATCGGTGAAAAAAAGTTATGCACGATGCGAGTATGAACAAACTTTATTTTGTTTACAATTAAATCATAACGGAAGTTTTTAGTTTTCAATGTTTACCCGACAGAGGATGATTCGTACAATTTAAAAAGCAACAATACATCCATATAAAGTGACGCAACTATTTCTATTCATAGTGATAGCTTCAAGAATTGTCGCAACGACGTAAAATCATTTGTTATTAACAATTTATCAGAGATAAATTTGAAAAATCGTTAGGTCGAAACATACGCATCATCGAACATTATTTTTCTTGATTATTAACAAATTGGTAGCGACCATTTGTTGCGGCTGACTAATTTAAAAGTGATCTCGCTTACATGTACCTATATCAAAAATAAAAGCAGGAGCACACAGTAGTTACGATAGCTCAATTCTACAAGTGTTAAAGCGTACAGAATAGATAAGGCAAGATTGGTAGGTACGTTGTAGATCCGAATCCCCTGACCACGAAAAACAGTACTTCCGTTTTTGTCGAAGCTTTAGAATAGGTGAGATCGTCATCTATTTACTGAGTAAATGTCGAGGGGTTCATGATGGTACAGGGAGAAAAATCGAGAGTAAATCTCAGTAAAAACGCACGAAAAATTACCAAACTGCTGAGAAACGCGGGATGACTCCGCATAACAGCAGGAACTATTCCAAAAAAAAAGAATATGTACCGATCATTTGGTAAAAGGTTCTTGACGTAAGGCTGTATTCACATTTTTTCTCTACACTTTTCCTTAAATGCACGTGCGTTAGTGTCGGTATGCGCGCCGGGGAATTCTATTTATAGTCGCCGAAAAGTGCGTTTGTTTTCTTTGCTTCCCTACATAAACTTTCACTTAACTTCGCTAGGTGGCTGAATGGAATTTTTTCTTACTTGCGAATTATCGTGGAAATCCTTTAAATATGAGTGAAAATCATACACTAGAAGAAGAATTGAGGAACATGACTGGACATTACCAATGAAGGATCAACGCCGAAGTATCTCTTTCTATTCTAGCATCAATTTCTAGCATCAAAATTTCTACTATTTCTACAGAAATGAATGTTTATGAGAGTAGAATTTTTTATTCTGATAAGATTTTACAGGTTGTAAATCACTAAAGATTTTCATAATGGAGTTTCATTATTTAAAATACAAAACCACATCATTTAAAATCCTTCGAGGACGAAAAATTCTTCTTTTATTTTGAAGTAAAAAGTATTCAAAAAATCGGACGAATCAGGTTTCGAAGCATGTAATTTTTTCCGAACGTTTGGTAATATTTATCACTCTTGCAGTTCATTTTTACCGAACGTTTAGCATTCTGTCTCAAACGTGGAATTCATCCCGCGTTTCTCAGCAGTTTGGTAATTTTTCGTGCGTTTTTGGTGAGATTTACTCTCGATTTTTCTCCGTGTAATAATCGTTTTGTTGAGGTGTATAAATACAATATGTGTACAAAGATTTAGATTTTCAGCATATATTTAAATTTATTCAGGTGTGAACATGACGAAGTAATTACAAAATACCCCCCGCAAGATATATAACAATATCGGTCGCAGGCCCAATACTACTTAACGACTAACTTACATTCGAATGTGACAATTTAAATCATTAAGTACAATCAGAAATGAATGAGCAATGAACATTAGTGAAAAGAAAAAGATAGTTCTGTATGCATTATATGAACCTCACTCTATTTATCACCTCACCTTATTACCTTTAAGAATTGTATTCAGTGAACAATTATTTTTAAAAGTGTCTGAAAAATATTTGCAGTCAAACTTTTTTTTTCACAGTACACAAATTTCCGCAGTCTGGATGCCACTGACCTTCTCATCTGCAGTACCTATTTTTGCGTGACATTGAAAATCGGAATCTCCTGTGCCATCGATCCTGATGGACCACTCGTTACATCGGATGACACGACCTAGGGCAACCTGTAACCCAGTCGTTGCGTCGTCGCATCGCTCGGTCAGATTTCAGACTTGAGATTTCGAGGAGCGTATCTTAATCGTCGTATCTCATCTAGATATATAGTCAGCTTTATCAAGATTAACTCCCCGCTCCCGGGTATATATAGGCAATATATCTCGGGTGTAATCTTTTCGCGGGAGGCACGTGGCACGAGTCTTCGTTTCCCAGATTCGATCTAAATTCGGGAGCTACCCCGAGTGCCTGTGTGCTCCCATAATAAGCGCGCCGTTCATTCATCCGCTCTTTGCACGCCACGCGTTTAACGCGTCCTCGCATGTCGACATTTCTGTCACCTCTTATCTTAGCTCGTTCTCGAGATTTTCGATTATCTCACAAATGACATTATCCTGACGTCCAAATAATAAGTCAACCATAAGAATGCGGCTGCACTTGAGGATACTTGACAAGCTTTTCGGAGAAACCACTTCCAATCGTGTTCCGGGGTACATAGTTTTTCTTGCGGGTCAATTTCCACTGGCAACACTTGACTTTCCTTTTTCTTGATGCACGGCTACATCGATTTGATCGACTGAGCAAGAACAGTGCCGAGAGAAAGTCTCTCTCCATCTTTTTGAACTACAAAGGAAATGGCAGTACAAAGATGCTCTGGCTATGATATCGATTCACCGAAGAAAATGGTTGATTGAGGTTATTGGATTCCTGGTTATTTGAACAAAATTAACTGAATAGGCGGAACCTAATTTTTGTTTCACCTGTTGTTCCGACTTCGTCCTTCATCATGGTTAGTAGACATTGCGAAAGTGATGGCTCTAAAAAATCAAGAAACAGTGCAAACTTATTACATACCTTCCCTCGTAATCTTTGATATCGTCACATTTCTATAGTACTTCGTTCGACTCATTGTCAATACAACATCGAACAATCTCCGTGGTCCATGTCTAAGAGTTAAAGACTGTTTGGTATCTTATATGGCACCAATGAACATTAGTCTGGGCATTGTTTAGAGCACCGTGGGAAAAGGAAATATTCGCTTTGGAAACCTATGAAACAAATATGCGACATCTGTCAAAGTTCTGCGAGAGAAATTCTTATCCAGACACTTTTACAAAAACATTTTCAATATATGTATGTGAATCAGTCAGGGCCTTGTAAAAGCAAATCTTGTTTTGTAAAATTCTGGCTAAGATCACTGACATTCGGTAAGTGTCGCCACAGATGAGTCACAGACTTCTTTTTCCACTATTTACATTGTCTTATGGGCTATTTGCAATGTCGAACATATTCACCCCATACATCAGACAACAATCCGACACTAAAAGGTCACCGACGCCACATCAATGGAAAAGGACGTCCCATCCATGAATTAGTCATGAATACATCAATCAACATCACATCCGTCAATATAGGATGAAATATCGAAAACATGTTTATTCAAATTGTAGTTTTATCAAACAAGTTAAATTATGGAGTATTTTTTAATATCATTAACGATATAACAGAACTTATTATTTTCACATTAGAATTTCGCTTGCCCAATATTAAATTAACGTCACTGTTGAAGACACTCATATTACGGCGTAATCTATTGATGGAATATACTATGCGCCATTACGTTTGTGCGTATCACAAGTGTAACTATCGTCTCTCGCTCTCTGCGCATTCTTGTTCTTTTCTTAGTACAGTGTGGACGTTTCTTATCTGTGAATTCATTGACGTCAGTTTTCCTTGCTTAACATATTAATTGCCGCGTTATTGTTCTCATTGCGATACCGGTTTTGTTTCCTGCTATTTGTTTTTAATAAACCAAGAAAAAGTGAGTTCAGTGCATTTTTCTCTTTTTGACCAACCTACCACGACTGCGCTCTCAAACTGTCACATTCAGAGTTGTTCCTTGCGAGATCTATAAGAAAATCTCTTCTGCTTTTTTCGTTTGAATCAGTAGAAGAATTTCTAATAAATAGTAAAATATCCCTGATTGAAAAGGTGATGAGTGAGGAAAATATTAAAAAATCATGAAAGACGCGGTTTTTATGGAGTAATTCCCGAAAGAGAAATTCTCGTTTTTTCCCATCATTCAATTATTACACTGAACATTGCGAAAATGCGAAAAGCGAATTGATTAACATTGTATAGCAAATGATAAAGAAAATCACTTTAAATTGTAAAGGCATGCGAGAGGTTGGTAAACCCGACATGTATATTGTGAAAAAGTGCTGTAAACAGCTTGTTCATTCAGTGATTGTATATGAAATATTGTGTTTACATTTGAATAAACACCTTTAAAAGTTAAAGGTGAAAGAAAAGGTGATGAGTGAGCCACTAAAAATTAAATAAAAAATAACTAATCGAATTAGTTTTTCATGCGCCCTAACTAAATTAGTAATTTAAGAATGAAGAAAAATGTAGATAGAATTTAGAGGAGTGGGACTCATCCCTACGTTTAAAAAAATAATTTTCATAGTCAATCATGCCAGTAGTCAACTTTTATATGCATCAGGGGATCTATGCCATTAGAGTGCTAATGTCTGACAGGCTTCCGATAAAGTGCGCCCAATACGACTTCCAAAGTATTACGACGGGCTGAGTCGTCAACATTGTCAGACGGCTTGCGAGAGAGAAGTGTTCGTTTTACGAAATTATAGGAACCTAAATTTTTGAAAATAATGAGAATCCGTTAATTGACCTAATAATTGAATTAGTAAAATGTTTTTTTTATTTTTGTCAGTGTTCGTTTTCGGCGACGGAACACCCAGACTCTTTCTCAAACAAACCCTTCCAAAGATCTCCAATCTCAGTAGACCGTAAAATCGTTATAATGCACCCTCGTGAAGTTCTCCACGAAAAGCCAGGGCCAACTGAACCATCAGATTCTTGTAAACGATGAGAAATTGAGAAAGCATGTTGTTATGTGCATGGGTATCGAATTTCTTCGGTTTACCTTCTCTTCGTGAACGAAAATTTGCTCAATCATCTGCATGAAAAGCTCATTAACAGCGAAAGCAAAGAGCATTAGAATCCTCCAAAGAGGTTTGTATATACAGAAAAAATAGAAAGCTCGTTCGAGAGGAGGCGAGCTCTCAAAAGAGGGATTTAGACGACGCCTCGACGTCCCGCCAGGGGGCTGGCTTCGCACAATGGGCGTCGCCATTTCACCACGAACCCGCGCGAAAACTCTCGAGTCTCACCGAAACAAGGTGAATGTGGGGGCAAAGTGAGCTTTTCGCGCCGCGTTGGTTTAGTTCAGCGCCGGGTGCCACAATAGTCGTGTCGATACTGACCGTGCGCGCGCGTACAAAACGGCTATTGCGCATTTTCGAATTATACTTTCCCCCGCCACCGTTGCTCATCGAATTTTCGCGCGTTTCCGAAAGTAATTTATGCCGCGTCAATAACTTACTCAGCAGAGAACCAAGTTTGAATGGAGATAAGGCAACAATGTTCCGCGTGTGTGTACAGTGCAGTGTCTTCTTCTTGGTGATAACCTAGTGATTACAAGCGCGCCGGGAAGAGCACGCCTTATCTCTCAACGTGTTTGGATTGTTGCTCAGGTAACGGGCCAGAAATTTCGACTAGTGCGTAAGAAGTTGCAAGGAAATGCCAGGTCGCGAAAGCGAGCTAGCAGACACATAAGTGGCCATTTAGTGATCTGAATCCTGAATGATAAGTCCAATTATCTTAATTGATACAGATGATGAAGATTGGGTATCGGATGAAACTAACTCATGTATGGAGTCAGATGAAATCTATGATCTGACATGGAAGTGCCAAATCTGAACATACTCATCTTTAAGTCGACTTCTTAGATGGACTAATTAAGGAACGAACCATTTGAGTTGCAATCCAGGTCTTTGCATTTACACTGCAAGAGCTCTGAAAGAAATTGGATGAAGCTGATAATCATCAGAAGTTTCTACTTCTAATGGTGGTCTTCTCAATTTCATTTTTTGATACCAACCCAGGCGTCGTTGATTCAACCAAATTCGGTGAAGAGTAGAAAATATATTCTTACACGTTTAGGGTGGTTTTAACCACAGAGATGTTACTTAACTTCTAGAAATTAAGTTGAAAGATGTCACAAGGTTTGTGAACAATCATCTTCAGTTGTTAGGAAAACATCAAATACTTGGATATGCAGAATCTATTGTTCTTCTAACAACAAAACCAAAGCATTAGATAACTTTGGAATCACAAAATTGGGTAATCGATATCAACTCGAGAAATCTTTGTTTTATTCTTTTAAAACTAGTTCATTTACTTGGAAGAAGTCTCCACCTAATGCAGTACACCTATAACGTTGTCTTGAATTCTCGAAACAGCTCGAAAAGTCCTTCTATTAGATAGTCTTCAATATCTTCTTTGATTTAGATCACATCTCTTTTATCGACTAAAAACGGTGTGAACGGACCAGTCTCTTGAGTATATCAAATAGCCAGAGGTTTCACGGTGCCTAGTCAAGCAAATATTGCGGTTGCACGCTGATTTTCCAAAAAATTGAGTGATTATGGGAGCGAATGACGTTTAACTTTTTTCAAACCAGTCTTTGAAATTAGGTTTCTTCTGATTTGTTTCAATTTCACTAAAAAAACAATTTAAGTTTTTGTCAATCGATGATTTCCGGATAACTTTTTGATTTGATTTATGTGTTGCTTATTAGTTGATGTGTTTGATCCCTAGGGTACCTCTGTGTTTTCAAATCTTTTTCTACCCCTTTTGAAAATGTTATACCATTTATGTGTTCGTGTTTTTAGTGGATTCTTTTTACTTGAAGCCTTCTTTAGCACACAAAATCAAATTATACTCCGAATAACACTTACATCAAATTCAATCCCCTTGAGCCAGAGAAAATTTTTTCAAATTGTTTTCAAGGAAAAAGAGAAAACCATCGCTTGTTACAATAAATTGTAGTTCACGAAGGGAAAAATAAAATGCCAAAAGCTAAAAGAGAGTAAAAAAACAGTTTTTTCTTTTCATATTGGCTGTTCAGGAGATCGTTATGAATTTCATCGTTTTGCAAATTCCTTTCTAAATCTTAATTAGAAAACATGTAAATGAATAATAAGTAAAGCCGCTTTCGTTTTTTCATAACTTTTTACAAACTATTAAATATAAGAATAATAAAATGGGATAAAACGGGCTAGTAATTTATATTTCAACGTGAAAAGGTTTATCTTAAGGTCTAAAAATGAGAACATGTATAATTATTATTATTTTTTCTGTTTTTTCACAAGAAAAAAGAAAACAAGTTTTTGTTTTGAGCTCTTACAGGTTATATTCTTATTCTATTATTAATGAATACTAACAGAGCGTCTAAGTATAATCATTGAATGAAACTTTTTTGTGGAATAATTTCAGACATTATCAAAATAGAAAAATTCTTTTTTGGTTGTTCACAAAACAAGTGTTTCTATTAAAGCAGTTTAAATATTGTCATAAAATTTGGAAGATATGTCTGATACAATACCATCGTCTTAGAAATAAAAATATTTGGCTCTATCCAAACACAAATGCAATTTCAACAAATTTGTCAGTGACTCCTCGATCATTCTCGATTTTTCTCTTTTCTTTCTCGAACCCATCTAGGCAACCTGAGGAACTTACTTTTCAACTGGATCTACCTTTCGAGTTCTGACAAGCGACAGAAATCGAGGTTCATTTTTTTCTTCCGAGAGCGTCAAGTTCGCTAACAGGCTCGAATAGAGGAGAAGTGGTTTAGATAAATGACTCATTAACGTTGAAGTAGTTTTTGTTTCTTCTGGTCGTGACGGTCAAAGTAGCACTTTCATCGATGGTCGTGAACCAAGAAACTTCAGAGTGTTGAAAGTAACAAAAAAAAAATAAGGGATTTTCTTTCAAAGCTGTATGTTACCTTGTATAATTCGAAATGAATGGTAATGAGTGAAGGAGCTAGTCACGATTTCGACGAGGACACACTCGAAAATGCCCCCCTGTTGTTCAGGTATTGTTAGAGCGTGCCCGACGGCACAGGTAGATACAGAACCTTGAGATTTCGACAAGTCCTCTATGCAAGAACGTTTTCCGTTGTAGCTCTTATTTTCTATAATCGTCATTTGACTGAAAATTCGTCCGAAGGACTTTTTTAGAAATGTTTGATCAGAATTTATGGATAACGGAAGAGGACATTGTAGGTGTAAGATTTGACTTGAAGGCTACCTTGATCTATTGCACCAGTTTCGAAGGTAATCATTCTAATTCCATGACGAATTTCCCTGCAGTACACCTTTCTTCCAGACATTGCTCAAGAAAAGACTCACGAGTCAATGACTTTTTATTTCTCGAAACAGAGTGCTCCCTTTCAATAGAATTCCTGCCGACGTGTTAATAAATTCAGTTAATTAGTGGGTGATTATGGCTAATCTCCCGTGAATTTTCTCGAGTGCAAACTTCCAGTAACTGTTTTACACCATAATAATAGCTAGAGTTATTTTTCCAATTAAAGAAAAATACTGCATGCACGATGTGTTACCTCTCAACACATTTCCATCGAGAAATAAAAAAAGTAAGTCCTCTCGTTTCCAATGCTTCGGTTTAAGTTCAACATACATTTCGGTAGTTTTACATAGGCAGATACCTGCATCTTATCATGTGACACGGGAATTCACGCGATTTAAATAATCGGCGTCGATTATGTATCTTTTTTCAACAGCGTTCTCCGTCCCAGAACGAACGCCTTCGATAAGAGGGACGATACGTCGATGAAATCTCGAGGAAAATTCAAATTTTTCTCCGCGTTTTAATAACAATAATGAATTTCACGTAAACTGCAATTTTCCGTTTCTCGCCTTAACATCCTATTACCATAGAGCTTTATTAGCATAGAGTGTCCCGTTCCTATCGTTCATTCTGCATAGAAGATTTACGATGAGTAAAAACACTAGTAGTGGTTAATTGGTTCTTGAAACAACGAGTATTTTCTTTCGTTTTAATTACAGTGGATCGCTGCTTACTCAGGCTAAAGAAAGAGCTATCAGTTTAGTGTTGACAGTTGATGCATGATGTTGAAGAACAATCAGTGGAATCATCAAGTCGATAGGAACGTGGTTTTTCAGTGAATTTACTCAAGTCATCTTGAAAGTCTGATTTTTGAATCAAAGTGTTTTCTACTGGGTCTGAAAAAGTTGTTTGACAAACGGTCATACATTTTTTTAGAAGTGTGGTTCAGACGTCGTGTTCTATGTTACTGAAATTTTGGTCGTCGGATTCTACACAGGCTTTCTATGTTTCATTTTCTAACAAATCGTCGCTAAAACTTTACATTGTTTGTGGAAAGTAAATGAGTTGAAAAAGCTGCTTTTGTGCCAATATGTTTTGGCGACGACGCAAATTTTTGTACGAGCTGAAGGCATGGATTTTAGTAGTTTGAGCCAGAATTTAGTTTCAGCTAGCGACGGAACGAATATGTTTCGTTAGATTTTTACTGAAAGAAAAACATTGAGTTTATAATTGAAGATTAGAGTGATTAGCAAGAAGATTGGAGCATTTATTAGTGTTTATCTTCTTCTTTTTCTTGTTTTGAAGTAGTTATTGATGGACTTATGTCATATGAATGTTCGTTTCAATTGGCTGACTAACTAAAATTGATTACTGAAAGTATTGAAAATTCTGAGTAGTGAGACAATAAAACTGACTGTTTCTTGAATTTTATTCATCTTATAGGTAAAATATTCAGTGTTAAATTTTACATACTTAAATAACCTGTAGATTTACACTTCTACAAGCAACATTACAAGCAAAATAAACTCTTGAAATCATCTACTTCTAACATTAGTTGTATTCTAATCATCTATTCTAATTAAACTCTCAGTAAAACAATGAAAAAATATCAAACGCTTATAAGTTCAATAATTGGCAGGATTGCAATGGAAGAATTGTGCTTTCTCAGTTTCTTCCTGAGTGTTTTTTATTGTTCTCGAGGCGATTGTGGTGGCACGAGCACGAAAGCACCGCATTTCATAAGCGCATTACCAATTGCTCCTTTGTTTCTTTGTGCGATGAGTGTTCGAAAAGGGTTCTTAAGGATGTGAGGATAAGTAATTGTACTGCTGTTCTGAAAGGCAAAGTTTTTTTTAGACTGAAGTTGAAACAGTTACGAGATCTTTGAACTTCATCGAAAATCCTGCAACATTCCGAATATACGTGGAGTTAGTTTTGAAGGCAGGAATTTTATGGAACGTAATTCTCTCTTTTTTATAGGTATATATTATAAAGGTATTGATCTTACAATTTTTAGGGAAAATTATGATATGGACAATTTTTCCATGAGGTTTTCTGAATAAATTTTCGATTTGACAAGTTTTCAGTATGTGATTGAAGCCATAGTGTAATTCGTGACGTGCTAAAGAATTTTAAAATAATTTTCAGTATACAGCCTTTATCAAATACGAATGTTATGTCTACTTAGAATCAAAATAAGCAGATGAGTCAAAAACATTTTTATTTTTCAAGAAAACAATGAGATGTAACTACAAAAAATTAATTTTTTACAGTATTCTAACCTTTCGTCGAATCCATACGTACGTTTCGAAAGAGGAATTTTATCCAAATAAAGATAGAAATGAAAATTTCAACTTATGAAAGTAGGAAATGTTTCTTACGGAGCAAGAGATTGAAACCGACGGAAGGAAGTGAAAACTTTGACTCTTTTTTTACGTTAGCAACGTACTGTTTTTTCCTATTTGTGAGCTATGATTATTTACAAAATACTACACGAATTAGATATCTAAGTAATATAAGATAATATATGTCAGTTAGACGAAGCAAAAAAACTGAACTAATATACTTATCCGTTTTCTTGACTTTGCAGACCTGCACTGAAAAAACAAATACATATGGTTATGGCTTCCAACTTTATTACAAAAACTACAAACTAAGCAATGTGAACCGAAGTAAAATTTTTGATAATGATTCTTAGTTACTATTGTAGAACCTTATATATTTCAAGATACCTCTTCAGAGTTTGAACAGACCAACTTGAAACTTAGAACAAACAAATTTTAACAATACTAACTTTAAATTTTCATCATAATTTCAAGTTGGTTTCGTAAGGTGGTTCTTTTCATAGAAAGTTTAGGGTGTATTTTTTATCAGTCTGCAAAATTTCTCAGAGTATTTTCAAATTATGCTAAGTTAAGTTTCTTTGGATTGCGAAAAACATAGTTTAGAATTCTCACGCGAAGAAATTTTTGTCACTAAAAACAGTCACTCCTGCGGTTTGTTTCGCAAAAAAATGTTACTCTTGAACTTGAAGAAGTAATGTCCAGTTCCTACAAAAACACTCTGTAATTCCTTTTTACCATATTTTAGGAAAAGAAATAAACATTTCCAATTAGAGTGAAGGAAAAAATAAGTCAAGTTCGAATTTCATCTGAAAAAATTAGAATATGTACAGAATTTACTTGTCATATATGTAAATGATGTAATGATTTCGACCTCTAAAAAAGAAGGTAAAGTTCGTAGTCAGTGAATAAAATATTAATACCTATTTTTCATTTTCAAAGTTCCATTGTATAGTGTTTTCTCATAGACTGACTTTACTCATAATATATATATATATATATATATATATATATATATATATATACACATATTATCTTAGTTTCAATAATAATTTAAGACATTATTAATAGACATTTTGTTCCGCTTCTCATAGGTTTTGAATCATAAATAATCAGCATTGATATCTCAAAGACATAATACTTATTAGTAGAGTGTCTAAGCAAATAAATATTCAGTGAAGTAAAAGAGTGATCAACATATTCCAGTCTTTAATCAGGCCTTTTATCAGGATTTCTTAACAAAGATCTAACTTAAATAATCATGGAATGATTACAGTCATTAGTAAATTCAAAATAATTACAATCATCCGCGAATAATTTTCTTTTAATCATGCGATTTGCATTTATTAGTGTAGGTCGATTCGAGGGAACATATCTGACTTACAATATTGATGCTTTCGATTGAGTGACTCGTTTTCGAATTTATCAAGCATTATGATGAATTACATGGATTTTCAAATAATGATTGACAAATTTCATGTTGAGATATACATAACACTAGCTGAAGGATTATATACAAATTTAAATGATTGATAAACTGAAAATAACATATTCAAGGTTTGATCAGGTATGAGATTCGATTTGTTTGTGTTTATCTGAATATCTCAGGTACAATCGAGTAAGTTTTTTCTATCTATTTTTTTACCTTTTAAAAATACATATAATTATTCAGAATCCATGTTCAACTTTTGGACGTTCAAATTGTTGTTAGATGTTTCAAAAATTTTAACTTGGAAATTTTCAAACATTTTGGACTCAATTTCACTTTTTAAAAAATATTCTTGTTACGTTTATTGTAAACGTTAGTGAATATTTGACTTATAGATAAACACTGTTTACTGCTAGACTAAGTTATCATTATTTATCTTGACCTTGGTAACGTTTAAAATGTTAACAAAATTGAAAAGTTTTCAAAAGGTCGTATGATAGAATGGAGAACAAATAAATAAACTGGTTTGTTAAAACAAAAAGTTGCTTGAAAAATCAACTGTAATAATCGTCATATTTTGTGAAAACAAGACCGTAAAAATGTCAAAGACAAGAGTGAATTGAAATTGTGCTAATCTTAATGATTTTTTCAATTTCCTCACATTAATAATCATTCAGTTTCTTTCATTTAAAAAAATTTTGACTCAAATTAATAAAAATTGGGCAGTATTCTACTTTGAATGATATATTTTCTGTTTTTTAATAATAGTGATTTGACGTTATCAACGTCTGTAAAAGAAAAACAAATCAACAATGATCAAAATTAATTTGTATTTGTGCAACGACAATGTAATTATTATCAATTGTATAAATCAAATCATTATCAAAAGCTTCTGGTAAGGGCCTTATTTGGAACTGAAAGATATTGATTAATTCGTTTGTTCACCGAATTTGTATTCGAATTGAAACGCCGCTAATAAATCTCATGGCACGGAGTGATCAATTTACATATTCCTCATTGGGAAACTGTTATCATTGTTTGTACTTACTAGAAAGAGTTGAAATGTCTTCTAATATTTATCATAGATCGTATTGGGAGAGTAAACATGGTGAAAGAACTTCAGTACCTGAGTTATTTAGGCTTTTCAGAATCAATTTCCACAATTATTTGTTATCTTGTGTTTGACATTGAGTTTCTGTTTAAATAAGACACTTTCTGATACTGAATGTTAGTTTGTGCTTAAAAAGTTGACGGAATATTGCATCGAAGAGTTTTGTATGTTTTTGTAAAAAAGAGTCTGTCAACTTGAATCTTAATGTGAATGTCCAGAAGTCATAAAACTCTTTTTATAATGAATTTGTAAAAAATTACTGAGTATATTTTGAAGAATTCAAGGTTCTTGATTAAAATAATATGTTTTATTTACTTCTAAATCATCTGAAGCTAGAATATCAATTTTAACAGTACTTTTTTCGGCTTTGGTGAAGATAAAATTTGAAGTCACTTTCGACTCAGGCGGTAAACTTCCTCTTCGACGAAATCAATATTTGCAACTCGTAAAAAAATATTTTGGAAAACTATCATCGTCTGTGAACAGGAAATATAATTTATGTGTGATAAAAGAAAATACAAAGGTGAAAAGATTGAAGCTGATAAGTGTAAACGAAAAACAATTTTTTCCATGTTTGTCATGCAATTTTTTTTTTGGCAATCATCATCTTGAAATTGAAAGTATGGTCATTTTTGTCCCTCATTCAAACATGTTGTTTTTTAAGAAATTCATACTATATTTCTCAAATACTATGAAAAAGTTTTTTTTATTAATGGAAATTTTTAACACGACACAAACTGCTACTTTTTCCTGAGGTGCATAAAGTTCTTAGATTTTATTGTTGTTAGGCTTGAAAGTAAAGAGAATTTATGGCTTCAAACAATCAGAGTTGTATGAAAGAAAAATACTGAGTAATTGACATAGAGTGTAGTATATCAGAGAATTTATAGGTTGAGAGAAATATGCGAGTATTTTTTTTTGGTAAATAATGCGAGTTTATGAAAAAATGCGTGAGTCAAGAATGTTGATGGGCTTGCTTTTCCATGTGATATGCATAATTTATTACTTTATACTTTATATTCTTAATTACTTTGCTTACACATATAATCTGGCAAGATCTTGTTCAGTGAGTGAAAAAGTATCATAAAATGAAGGAAGAAAATTATAGATACAATGTTCCTATATAAGAGTAAATAAAAAGTTGAACAAAATAAAAAAATCTTTAGTTCAATGCTTTTTCATAAAAATTGATAATGAGCATACGCTTCACGAATTCATAATAAAATCTACATCAAATAAGTTTGACTAAATTATGATTTTGATTGTTCATCGATGGAAAAATCTATCATAACGATTTGCTTGAAAAAATCGAGATATTTTCAATGTCGTCACAGCTTTTCATTTATAACATGAGTTTTGTTGATTCTATATCAGCTACAATTCGAGAATATTTTTTTTTTATCATTTCAAGCTCTGAAACTGTATAATCAAAACTGATAAAGCAAATGATTTTTCGACTGTTGCGATGGAAACTTCCATACGTGACTTCACGAATGTGCGTATTCACATCACGTCTTGTAACGCTCGCCTTCGGCTCATGCCATGATTTTTGTATTTTGATCAATCCACACATCAATAACAATCACGTTACGTACTTCTATCGTTGGATCTTAAATTGACAATTTATATATCTTCGAATTCACACCTAAAATAAATATTTCTGCAGGTATTTATCAATCTTACCAAATAGATTCTAAATATTACATCAGAATGTTATGGAAATCTTAGATATTAGAGAAAGAGGAGTATGAAAGTTTTCAAATTCTGGAATTTTGAGGAAACAAGTTCATAATTTTTACATGGATTGTAACTACTCTAAAATTTCAGAAGAAGAAGTTAGGTAAGAATAAGGAAATCTTATTTAATATTTTTATGCATATAATTATGTCAAATTTTTTTTCTCACAGGACCAATCTTAAATAGAAAAAAGCATTACTTTTTTTCATTATCACTTATTGTTACAATAAGTGCATTGCAAGTTCATCTGATACAGCTTAGATAGTGTAAATCTGACCTGAAACAAAAAAATTTATTTTCATTATTAATGAAAAAAAAAATCAGTGGTTGCACCAATATTGATAATTTTGACGTTGAATGAACAAAAATAATTTATAGCTGATAACTTATGTAAAATTGGCAGTGGAAAGAAGAGTGCGATTTTAATAATTTTTTATTGACCTCCATCATTACAATTTTACTTCATCAAACATCTTCGAAAGGTCGTAAAGTTATTTTATGGGGATTTTTTCACATTAGATCAATAGTGGAATGGTTCTGTCAAATAATGGTCTTCTTTTGCTGCAAAATTTGTATCCTGAGTTTATTTCTAAGAATTAAAAATGAGTAAATCATTGCAATACTACAAGCCTCGTAATAATTTTTCAAATAATTTTTAAAATATATTGAATGACTCTAGGAAAAAAATTTCGTGATTTTCGATGTATTTAATGTAAAAGATGTTTGAATATTTTTAATTTCATAATATTTTTGCAGGTTTTACAATATTATTCAAGATTTTTATATTTCTATTACAGTTATTACAATTTGCTTAGTGAAAATTGTTGAATTGTACAAATTGCTATATATTCTAGTTTTTAATAAAAAACGTAAAAGAATGTGAACTGTTCAGAATATATTCAAATCGTAAAAATCTTTAATTTAGTAGAATATTAAAAAACGAATTCAATTATCATACATTCCATTGTTTATGTGTCTGGTTTGTACAAAGTGATTTTTCATATACCAAGAGAAGATACTGTACCAAACAGTTTTTTAGTAAATATTGATATAATTTGTAAGATCAGTGATATATTTTCATATTTAATGTCATTTATAAAAAGTAAAATATAATGTACTATAACGTTCACAAAAATATAGAAAAAAAATTTAGCAGTTTAGAAGATTGGGAAAACTATATTTTAGAAATGTAGATTAGTAGAAATTACAATATAACATTGCAGGAAAACAATATAAGTATAGTTGGAATTGTAATACATTTGATGTTTCTATACCAACTTATATCTAATACTATAATATCATTTGAAAATGTTAACAATAAAATATTACAGTAAATGCAATAAATAAAAAATAACTAGTAAAAAGTACAATATTTTAGACCGGCTCCTAGTTTTAAAATATTTCATTGTTCATAATTACTAAATTTTCTTCTCATCGTAAAAATGGATATGTCTCACTGCATTTGCACATGACAGGTATTGTTTTAAATGATTTTTATGGTATCTCATTTTCAAAATAAAATAAAATTATATATCTATTTTCGTATTAGTATATAAAATATTGGCACAAGATTTCAAAGTAGATTACTTTTTTCCCTTTTTTGTCAAATTGACTGCCTTTTTGGATAAACATCTATTTTCATTCTCATTGACTTGATTTAAAGAAAAAACTTCTTTATTCAAAAAATGTACAGTTATTTTATAGTTCTTTTAGGTACTAGTAGTAATTGAGTCTATAAAACAATTTTTCACGTGTTAACCGTCCAGTGACTACGAATTGGATCGACTTTCTACTTTCAAAGCAATGAATAATTATACTGATTAAAACTAACAAAATCTTTCGAATGTTTTTTTTGTTGTTTACTGATTCTGTGGAAGATTTCCTGATAAAAAATTTATAAATTTATCAGTCATATCAAAACCATTTATAATTTATCGATGAGTTTCTGATTAGTTAAAAAAATATTCTCAATTTAAGTGTCAAAGAATTAATTCAGTTTCTAAAAAAATTAGTACTTCTTACCAAATTATTTTTGCTTTACAATTCAGCTTCGTTTCACTTATTACTCTTCTTCAAGCAAATTTCTTCCATTGCTTCTATCTTGTACTTGTAAAGGCTAAATATTTTAACTATACGTATTATATTCCCTTTTGATAACGATTGCAAGTCCAAATTTTAAACCCACGTTTACTGCAAACTTATATAATCTTAAAGAAGCAGGCACCTGAAATGTTGATTCATTTTTTCGCGAATCTTCTGCCATATTGTCTCGCGTGCTCGCACGCATCACGGGCCAACGAGCCCATTGTTTGCAAGTGCTGATATTGTGCGCGAGAAAAAGTCCTTATTGTTAGCTCGGAATTTTCTCAGCATAACGAAATTTTTCGCATCTCATGCTGCAAATTTCATGCGCCATATTTTTTTTCCTCCCTTATTTCTTACCTCCCACGATTTGTAAATCGCCATATTTTTTCAATATTTTCCGATCCATTTCATTTTTGTTACATAACAAGATCCCGATCGCGATAAGAGCCAGTCACGAAGATACATGTTTTGAAACATGTATCTTCCAAATTTTATCGATTGGGATGATTTTTATTTTTTTCTTGCGTCACCCGCAATCATAAAATAACGATAAGATACTTTTTGAAGATATGAGTGGGGGAACGATGATAAAGGCTTATTTTATAACTGATAATGAATCCTCTCATATTTCGTTGAGTTATCGTCGATTAAAGTTCGGTCTAGACAATCATCGAGATTTTCTTTCGAAAGAGTGCTTCATAGGACTTGGAAATTTTTCGTACTACATACTCAGTTTTTTGTGAGTATTTATTAACAATTTTCATTTTTTCTTTACTGTTTAAAATTCATCAAGATTCTAGAAAAGTTTCAACTCTGGAATTATAAAATAAACTCAAAAAATTATTTTGCTCAACAAATTTACAGAAGTACGTTTCGAAAAATACTGAAATTTGATTTTATCATAATTTTTTATTGTATATAAAGAATAAGGTGCGAAAAAGTCGGGAAAAATGCGTCAGTTGAACGCCTGGGCTGATCATATCGTTTCCTTATCACTGATTGTGTTTTTGATTAACTAAATTCGCCGAAGGACAGAAAAGAGTAAGCAACGCAAAAGATTTTCGAGGCGCCGTGATTGCGTTAAAAAATAATCGGGAACGTATCAAGAAGAAACGATTGCTTCTCGTTATCAGACGAGAGATCGAAGATTCGAGAATTCTTTGGGTTTATCTATTCATTTTATTTGTTTAAAATATTTCGTCTTTATTTTCCCTATCGATCGATTGCGGTTATATGAACTTTTTTTTGATAAATTCGAGCATGTACATAAAATATTTGCTTTTGAATTATGGAAGCTGTTTCTAAATCTACAACCAGATCACGTGAAAAGAATCGATGTCTGAAAGAATAGAATGCAATAGTAGACTACGTGATAGATGTTGAAATTGGTGTTTTAACTACTGTGTGGAGGAAAAATTCAGAAGCCTGAAATTAAAAGTGTATTTTCAAGGTTTTTAGAGTCGATAGAAAATGAAAATTTCTTGAATGACGTTGAACAGCAGTAGATAAATAGGAAAATATATTTTTTCAATAGAATCTCAGGTTTTTTATGCGAGTCAAAGGCGAGCATTACAATTAGATGATTTCGAAGCATAAGGAAAACGAGTTTGTTCCTCACAGAATAGAATAAATTTTTTTTTATTAGTTTGATCAAAAGGTCACAAAATTTATAAGATGTTAAAAAATTACTGTATTTGTGTAGTTGTGACTTCGGAACAAAATTTGAAAGACTGGGAAGCAGTAAAAAGTAGGATTTTCGAAAAAGTCTACAAAATTGCTTGGAATTTTAGAAAATTATCACTTCTATAGAATATATGTTAGAAGGATATGTCTGATTCCTGAATTTCTCAGTATTTCGTAATGAGCGTACATATGAAATTTAGATGAAAAATTATAAGTTAGGAAAAAATTTAAAATACGTAAAAGTAGCCGTTTGGCAAAACTATTTTATGAATTTATTTGACTTTGACATTTAAAAAGAGAAGTTTATATATAATAATCGTTTTTTTTACTGCATCAAGAAATTCATAAATAGAATTTTTTTTTCGATTTCCTAGTCAATTTACAATAATAACAATTTTTTGGCGTATCGGTTTTATTTTAGCCCTTTTCGAAACCTACAGAACTTACAATTCTTAAAGTAAAAGAAATAAAGAAATAGAAAAGTAAATGCAAAGATACTTCTTTGAAAAACTTACTAAATTTTCTCTATGTGCCTTAATTAGATTATATTAAAAAGTATCAATATAATATGAAAATACTGAAAAACAATTTTTTAATAATATAAAAATAGGTATTACATGATGAATGTGAAATTTTCAGAATCTTTTCAATGTGTCTGCTAAAATAGTTCCATATAAAATTATGAATTCCAAATTTTTCAAAGTGCGCGTAGATAGTTCGACATAAAATTAATCAGACTAAATGAAACTGACATATAACCCTCTTATAATAATAAGCTTTTTCAATTCCCAAATAAAAAACATACAATACCACTATATGTTCCATATGACTTGCAACATTTGTAACATTATTCTCTAAATGATACAAACCTATCAATAAATTATACAGATATTACTTAAATTATGATTCAAAGCAGTGTCCATTCTATTACTAAACATCTAAAACAGACTTTAAACTAATGACGTAATATCTTTCTAAATCTGTTTAAAAAAGCCGATTTCATCCAAATCTAATCACGACACTCCTAAAGTGTTGGTGTGAAATTCTAAAGAAATCTTGTACTACTGATTCCAGTTACTTTCACATTGGCCTTTTTATTTTCAGATAAATAATGAGGAACGTGGGGCGCCAAAAGGGAGTCTAAAACCCCTCTGCTCTGCCTGCTTTTTTTGTCTCGGTTCCTCTCTGAGAAAAAGACGCCGCGGAAGCCGGATAGTAAAAAGTTGGAATTACGATAAGGCTCAATGGACATGAGCAGCGAGTCCAGTCCGGCAAGGTGGTACGAGCCGCCGAGGAGCCTGGACCCGCCGACGGCCACGCCTGGACCTGGCTCTGTCGCCGGCGTCGTCGCCAACCCCGATTACAGAAGCTACTACCCCCATGCTGCCGCCAACCCCCACCACCCCGCGGCCGCCGCGCATTATGCGCACAGTAAGTTGATTTTAATTTCTAAAAAATAACAAATTTTTCCATGCCCCCCATCAAATTTTCAGCAAAAACCACTCTAATGACTCCTTAGAGTGAATTTTCACTCTACATTAGGTTGGAATACTGCCACAGAAAATTCACTCTTGTGGAACGGAAATTCACACCAAAAGAGTGAATCGTCACTCTTAGAAAAGTCGAAATTTACCACCACCTCCACCGTCCTGAGGTCGAAGTGCATTATGCGCACAGTGAGTCGGTTTTTGTTATAACATAACTAACAAATTTTTCCATGTTCTCCATCAAACTATCTGGCAGAACCACAGAAATGATTCCTTAGAGTGAATTTTCACTCTACATTTAGGTCAAATACTGTCACTGAAATAGAGAGTGAAAATTTATCTTCAAAGAGTTAAAATTCACACCAAATGAGTGAATCGTCACTTTTAGAGAAGACAAAATTCACTTCCCCTCCACTGCTCCGCGGTCGCCGTACATTATGCACACAGTGAGTGGGGTTTTTTAATTACAAAAAAAAATAAATTTTTCCATTTTGTCCATCAAACTTTCAGCCAAAACCACTCCAATAACTCCTTAGAGCCTTAGAGTGAATTTTCACTCTGCATTGAGTTGGAATACTGCCACAGACAATTCACTCTTATAAAACGGAAATTCACACCAAGAGAGTGAATCGTCACTCTTAGAAAAGTCAAAATTTACCCCCACCTCCACCGTCCTGAGGTCGAAGTGCATTATGCACACAGTGAGTCGGTTTTTTTAATAACAAATTATAAAAAACTAATTTTTCCATGATCTCCATCAAACTTTCAGGAAAAACCACAGTATTAATTCCTTAGAGTGAATTTTCAGATGAAATTCAGTTTAAATACTGCCACTCAAACAGGGAGTGGAAATTCACACCAACAGAGTGAATCATCACTCTCAGAGGTCGTAATTTCACTCTTAAATTCTAATTAGATTCTTCTCTAACAAAATGAGTTAGGATTCACTTTGAGAGTGAAATTTTACTACTTTTGAGTGTCTTTTCACTCTAGAAAATTGAAAAATCACTCCAAGATTGAGTGGCAGCATTTTAACTCAATGTAGAGTGAAAATTCTTTCTATGGAATTCAGAGAGCTTAAACCTGAAAGTTCGCCCTAAAAAGCCTTAAAGTTCAGGCAAAAATTATGAATTCATTAGAGTTAATTTTCAGACTTAATTGAGTTGAAATACTGCCACTCAAACACGGAGTGAAAATTCACACCAAGAGAGTGAATTATCACTCTTAAAGGTCGTACTTTCACTCTTGAATTCTACTTAGATTCCTCTCTAATAAAATGAGTTGGGTTTTACTTTGAGGAGAGTGATATTTTATTACTCTTAAGTGGCCTTTCACTCTAAAAAATTAAAAAATCACTCCAAGTTATAGTAGCAATATTTTAACGCTATGTAGAGTGAAAATTATTTCTATGAAATTTAGAGACTGATAATGCTAAGTTGGCACCCTGAGCAAGATGTCTAGAGGGTTTTTCTGATTATTTCTAAAAGATTAGGATTGAGGCACAATATATTTTTGGTTAGGGTACATTATTTTATAATTTTTTTTTATGATTTGATGATTTTAATTTCATACAATATATAGCCTCAAGAGGACGGTTCTTTAATTTTTTCAAATGTTTAAAGTAGCGATGTTAATTTTTATCTACTTATTTTGATTATGAAATTTTACACTCACACTTTTAGAGCGAATTTTTACTCTATAGGAGAAAATTTTTTCCTTCCTATTTGAGTGACTGTATTTCAACTTGATTTAAGTTAAAAATTTACTGTATTTTTTTTTTATGTACATTAATTTAAAAGCTTTCCAATATTATTCTGGAATGAGAAACTACGAGTAACTGAAACTCTGAATTTTAGAATAGTCAAACTGTCAAGATTAGAATGAAATTTTTCGAGTACGAATTTACTATTTTCTTGATTTTATACTTATATATTTATTACTTTTAAAAGCTTTAACATTTGAACTTCCAATTCTTATATCCATCTAATTAAAATATGTAGGTAATTTATATAGAAGATAATAAACATAAAAAATTAGAATTTCATGATATTATTTGAATTGACAGAAATGATTGTCTTATTTGTACTTCAATATTTACTGTTATACAATGCACCTTCGTTTCTTCTATCAGTTCTGGACAGAAGCATAAGCAAAAAAAAAAAAAAAAAACATTTGGAAAGAATGTATTCAAAACACATTCTATCAAAAATTATAAAATTTTCATATTTTCTGGATGGTCAGTTGATGAGTGTATGATTTTTCAGTTTTTCCAAATCCTTGAATAAGGAATATTTATTCTGATTGACGTATTCCAAGAAAATTATTTACTTTTTTGGATTTCCAGGCCATTTAGTTATAAATTATTGCTATCGTATTATTAGTGGACTGAAAAATTCTGAATATTTATATTAGTATTTTTACACGTCGTATTCCTTTTTTACATTCGAAATTTTCCAAATCTGAAGTTACAAGTTTTCTTGTCCGATTGATTAGCAAATATATAACATTTTTCATTTAAAATTACAAACAAAATTATACAGTAATTAAAGAATTTGTTGTTACATTATTAGCCATCTTTTTCCCTAAATTTTTAATGTTCCACAAATATCTTCATTGGTCAAAAAATTTAGTATAAAAATTGTCGGTTCTCGAAACTACATACATTAATTCTTCAAGTTTTTAATACCCTTATCTTTCAGTATGAACCTTCTTTAACATATTGATTTATTTAACTTCAAATAACCATCAATTTTACCCTAAATTTCGTAAGTGGTTTAAACCACTAAAATCCTTTTCTGCCTATGCCTCTGCCATCAGAAAACACTGTCGGACATTAATACCTCCTCATTATTCTACTCATTGCACAGAATGCAAACAGTGTCATTCAATTTTTATTCTTTTCTTGATGTTTGAGTCCTGCAATCTTGATTTTACTTTTCACCTATCACATAAATAGTCCGAAACTGCCCAACACCGCATAAATTACAGTACATAATAAAACCAACAAGTCCGAAAAACCCACAACAGTAAGTTTCTCCACCCTGCAACTTGCTCCTGGGAAAAGTAAAGTGCGGACATAAAAAATTACATCATCGAGATTGCAAAAAAAATAAAAAACCTCCCTCCGCTCTTTTCGTGTCCAACCACAAAAATTTTCTTGTAAACCGTCTCGTAACTTTTGATTCCGACGAAAATCAAGACGCTTTGAATGTATACGATTGTCGAGTGTCGGCGTGAATCAGGGATATCGCGTTCCACTGGCTCAGGAACCGAGCATCTGGATCGAGTTTCACGCGCTCTTTGGCCCTGTTGTACTTTTTCGTGTTCAGTCATTTTTGCCTTTTTTTTATATGACTGTTTATTTATTCCGTTTCTTCTTCACGGTTCCCCAAAGACCGCGAACTGACAACTTTCGTCGAATGCTGAAAACAATCTCGGCAACGAGAATTTCGGGGAACCGCGTCACCTTTTTTTTATGGGGATATTTTCCATGGAGCCTGGGATTTTGATGTAAAAAAAGAAAAAAACCTAAAGGCGTACCTTTTCACCTTCGATAACAATAAAAATACAATGATCTGTTCATTTTCACATGGAGAAAAGGTTTGTTCACTGATGGTGCAGAAAATTTGTACGTTCGACAAATAGGTACATGGGTTTTTGAGCACAAGGTGCATGCTTTAAAGTAATGACTCCATTCACAAAGGTATTTGTTTGACTTCTATTCTGAAAGCTGACATGATTTAAATCTACAATCTTCATGTTTTTGTACGTAACACGTGATTCACTTCGGGCGTATTTACCGTGGTACCTTTCAAGCATGATATTCATTCGTTAGGACGTGACCGAACTGCCGAACGCATGCAGGGCCATACTTTGAAAGTATAATGGTTCATGCGTTTAAGGTGTGAGCTTGTTTATATTACTTACGCTTGTCGAGTTCTAACGTTAAGTGCATGAGATCGTACATGTTCTGGATGACAACGTCTTGTACTTTGAGAGCATGGTTTTGGACAGAAAAGTTATAATTGCTCATACTTTTTGAGCATGAGGCAGAGTCACACAGCAAGTGTTGGAAAGTTGACTCTGGAAATAATGATGAGAAGATCAACTTTTTTGATGTTCGGATTTTATAAGGTTTTTTGATACCCATTGAGAAAAAATTCTGGTAATTGTTACAATGAAATATTGTACTGTGAGATGAGACTGAAATATCGCATGTTTTTCTGGTCCTTTGATGCGTTTTCTGTAATATTATATTTTTGACATTGCCGAAATTACATTGTAGTATTCGATAAGAGAAAAAAAAAACAATATTATAGAATCTGTTAAGTTCTTTATGTTATATTTTATTGTACTTTCTAGTACGTTATTATTTTATTTATAAAAATAGTAGTGAGAAAAATCGAGTTTTCACTATACAAAAGATCAAAAGTGTTAAAATATGGAAAATTTCATGACATTTTTTAGATTCGACAAAATCATAACAGATTTTGACATTGATATTTTATTTATGATAACGTTGTACTGTTGAAATAAAAATGTAGTACATTTTACTATGTATATGCAATTTTTTAATATAAAATATGAGAAAAGTTACTATTGTTAAAATAAAAATTGTACTACATAACTGAATATTTTATTTCATTATTTAAGTAAACTTAGTTTGATATCTGTGTTCAGTGTAACATTATTTATACTATTTAACCTCTTATTATTTAGGTTTACAGTTCTTATTATAAAAAATATAATAATTTTTCATATGCTTATTGTCAAACAAAATATGCACTATACTAATGAGTTTTAAGCAAAGATGCATATAGTACAGTCATCAATATAATTTTACATACAGAGAAAAATTTATCGATTTTTACAATAAAATATTGCTCTATAGTAAAACAAGTTAATTATTCCATAAAAGTTTATTCTCACGAATTTTTCACTTTTGAAAATTCTGTAGATGGATACGAATATCATTTAAATATAATTTTATTTTGTTATTCAATTAATTTCATAATTTATGATATGAGTGTTAATAAATGAAATGGAATTATTTAATCTAGATATTATAAAATTGTGAATGGCACCTTTTATTAGTTATTCACTGAATTTTATTTTATTATAACACATTGTTTACATTGTTCAATAATAATGTTGTAACAATTCTTGGAGTAATGGATATCATAATTCTGTTGTATTTTCTGCAATAATATATTGTTACTTTTACAGATCCACATATAAAAAAAGTTTTATTGTTTTACCACTATTAAAAACTGCATAGTTCTATTTCAAAAACATACATCAAATATCCATAATATAAAATAAATTTTTGTTGTATATTTACTGGTTTAGTTTTTTCTCTCGGTGTAGGTGTTGAAAATTATTTCGTATGAATTAGAAACTTGAATAAGAAAAAGTAAAACCATTGAATTGTTACTGAACGATGCATAAATATTTAATCTTGTACACTTGTATACAGGTAGAATATACGATTTATGTAGTGAAATTTGCATTCTAGAATTTTTTATTTTTCTAATGCTAACTTTGAAAGACTAGAATACGTATAGTAATTCTTACAAAAGACAAAATTGACAAAATTTGAATTAATATTGTAATATTGACAATATTTTATTACTTCCTATGATAATCTTGTCGAAAACTGCTAGATACTTATTTTTCACAGTTAATAGTAAATGTTAGGACGGATTCTTCAAGTATATGTATTCTACTCTTTAATACCTGAAATTTTTACAATGAAAGTATGTAGTGTATTAGTTGTTTTTTCAATCTATCGCAGACATTTCTGCATCTATTACAAAACAATCATAATATGACAAAAAAGTTTCAAATTCTATAGAAGAAAATGTCCAACATCCAATATGGCTTTCTTTCTGTAAGGTGATAAAATTTCTGAAGATTTCAGGACAATAGTAGATTACACGAAAACCCCTGTCTTGTAAAAAATTACTAGTCTAAAATTTCATAAATTTTTTTTTTCGAAATGTATTTAAGCTTTCCACACAAGAAACGCATGTACCTGAAATTCCAAATGTTTAAAATTAGATCAAAAAATTTATAAATTAATATAGGAGAATAAAAATTTCTAGCTGCCTTTGAACATTTTTTGAACGTAACAACAAACTTGATGTCCCCCAAAAAAATATTCGTTACACTTCCCATCATGATAAAAAATCAAAGTAATTCATATATTTTATATTTTCGTTCAATTTTAAACGTTTGGAACTTCAGATACATAAGAAATTCCACTTCACCGAAAGTCCAGAAAAATAACATTTAACTATCAAGCATAAGATAGAGATTGTAATAATTTGTGGTCTCTCCTTCTTCTTTAAAAATTTCTTGAAGCATTTATATTTTAAGACTTATACCCTGGGAAAGTTCCATTCATTATAGTTTTTTTCAAACGTTTACTTGATGTCTCACGGTGACTTCGTCTCGTACCCAACGTTTCGCCCGAAATGATATGTAAGGCGTCGAAGTGCAATGTTGTATCCTACTTCGCAGGATCATTTCTGAAGAGAATTTCCCACCTCTCTAAACAAAGGAAGAGACGATGCAACCATAGAGATCAGTCATAACTTACGTAATTAACTGAGCTAACAATATTTAGACGAAAATCACGGTAGGAATTCCCAAGAAAGAGAAAAAGTGTGGAATATGGGGTTCTTGCAGAATAATTGTGATTTATCAAAAAAATCTTTTTTTTTGCGTGCACTTTATTAAAATGGATAAAATCTGTATATCAAAGTGAAAATTGTTTCAGTGGATTTATTTTTACTTAGTGTTTCTTGAGAATCATATAAACCATTAGGATAAATTCAGAGGAAGTTTAAAATTTTGAAGAATATCCTTTGAGTGCGACAAAATAATCCAGGTGAGACTTTTTGATAATTTTGAATAAAATGCCTCTGTAAAAACTTTTAGAATTATTCATAAAAATAAATAATATAAAATTGTCTAACGGTGCTATTACCAACGAAAAATGCTTTTTAACCCGACATAAGAAGTTTCACATGAAATATTTAGTAATTGCCTTCTACAAAAAGAAACTTGTTCGTAGATTTTTGTATATGAAGTGTAATTATTGTGAATCATACCACAACGATAAATTTATTCTAATATCAGAGGAAAGTCGTAAATTCTTAGGAATATCCTTCGAGTGTGATAAAATAATCCAAGTGAGACTTTTCAATAATTTTGAATAAAATGTATCTTTAAAAACGTCTAGTACTGTTATTTATAAAAATAAATTATACGAAATTTTCTTAGTGTTATTACCATCGAAAGATTCTTTTTAACCCGACATAAGAAGTTTCACATGAACTACTTCGTAGCTGCCTTCTACAGAGAGAAACGTTTTCGTAGATTTTTGTTTATAAAATGCAATTATTGTGAATCCTACCACAACGATAAATTTATTTCAGTATCAGAGAAAGTCGTAAATTCTTAGGAATATCCTTCGGGTGTGATAAAATCCAAGCATTCCAACACGTTCGAATAGTGTACCAAAAAAATGCGTCAGCTGCAATGCTTTTGCTGGCTTTCCAATTCGTGAATTTCTTAGTCACTGTTATTTTGCTGCAATAACAGGATTTCGGGATATTTACTTGGCCAAAAATCCGGCGAGGTTCGCGAAACGCGCTCGGGAAGTAAGAAGTAAGAACGACGCCATCTTGTGCGAATGTGCGAGGCCGGCGAAGGCGGGGCAAAGACACTCTCTGGAGGCTTCTCTTCACTCGACTCCCTCTTTCATGTTCCGTGCCGAGCTCGGAAAATTTTTCACGCGTTGAATTTACGTTCTCCGCATTCTTTGCAATTAGCCTGAATTGTTTCGCGACTGATGTATACGCTTTTGTTCGGAGACGTACCCTCCGAATCTGAATTTGTATCACTAACTGTGAATCAGTGAGTGCGCAGATTTTTTACTCATTAGCATGTGGTACTGATTGAATCAGTAGTTTATTTTTATCTGAAGTGGTATACTTATTCAGAGTTTTTGCATTAATAATGGCATAGTTTTTTAGCGTTTTTTTGAACCTGTCTTTTCATCTTGTAATACTTAGTAATTCATGGATCACAATTTCCGATTTTTAATTAATCTTTTTGTTCAACTCACTTTATTGTGTTCTTTCTACACTATTGATTTTCTTAATTTTATTGGTGTTGCTTATCAATTTTTTTTATTTGATTGATTAGATTTTTTTTTATTTTAGAGATTTCATTCATTTCAAATTAATTGATTTTTCTATTCTCTGATTTTTTTGCTACTTTTTTATTAGTCTTGTCACAAGAAGACTTACTGATTCAATCAGTGGTATATAAAACAATTCAAAAATGTAAATATTTATTGGTTCTCAATGATTCTTAATTATTTGCTTTCAAATCTGATCTAGACAAAAAATAACTCTATCCTCATCTCTACTCTTCTAGTTGCTGAACTAGCTGAAAAATGCACGATGATTTTGAGATTGTCAAATTTTATAATTTGGAGACTGCGACTGAAATATGTATGCATATTTTAACTTGGAGATTTCCAACTGTTTTTATGTACCTGAAGTTCCAAACGTTTAAAATTAAACGAAAATAAAAAATACATAAATTTTTCGATTTTTTATCATGATGGAAGTGTGAAAAATATTTTTTTGGCAGCATCAAGTTTGTATTTACGATCAAAAAGTTTTCAATAGCAGCTAGAAATTTTTTCTCTCCCATATAAACTTATAAATTTTTTTCGTTTAATTTTAAAGGTTTGGAACTTCAGGCACATATTGTTTGTAACAGGGAAGTAGGAATTCAAATGTATCGAAAGGGGTTTGTCGAAAAAATTTGTTTTCTTCTGATTTCACAGTTTTCTAAGTTATTCAAAGTTTTTAATTCTTCAGATTCCTTTTTTTATGATTTTTTATTCACATGTTTCATTCATGACATTCGATATCCAAAATTTTAAGGTTACTGATTTTTTGAATTTCAGTTAACATTCAAAATTCGGTCAAAAATTATACAATAACTTGGTGTTTGAAGAGTCTACTCCTGCAAATTTGAAAGCCTCGAAAACATAATTTGTATCATTTGTAAATTGTTAAAATTTTTACTCCTGTTTTTATATTTTTCCGAAAAATCACACCACAGTATTTTATTCTAGTGGTGTACTGCATCAAGTTATTTAAATTTGTTATTTATTGATAGTTAATTTTTCATGATTTCGGATGAAACTTTTCGAGCACAAATTTTCTATGTGTCAAATTTTGTCATCTATCATTTTTCACATTCTAAGTACGTAAAATTTAAAGTTCTAACTTTCAATCCTTAGTTAATCATAAATTATGAAAAACAAACATTAAAAGAAGTACTGGAAAATATTTTGTCTTCCCCAAAGTCAAATTCTCACTATACTACTTAAAACCTTTGTAGGTAAAAATTGGAGGTCTTTAGTTTTTTATTTTATATACATTTAAGTCTCAAATCCAAAATAGAAAGACATTGAGATTTCAGTGTGTATGTTATTGATTATTTTGACTTATATTTCTCAAATGACCCTGTGGTATGTAAAAATTCTTGTAAATCGAGGTACATGACATTTTTAGTCCAATGAGGACCTTGAACTCAATATGCTCCCGAATGCAAATGAAACTTACCTCAAAAAAATTCAGAGTAGAGATGATCATATTTCAAAAGTTCCACTTTCTCTTACTAAATAAATAATCGAAGGATAAATGAATAAATTCAAAATATAAATCAAAAGCTTGAGAACTTAACAATACAAATAAATTTAAGAGTGGAATACGAATTTTTGTAAATTAAGAATGTACATGGTGAAAATTAAGGACTATTTTAATTGAAAATGAAAGAGATACAAAAGTGAGCTCAAAGACATACATTTTGAATTTGTAAGTATTTTTTCGAACTAAAGTAAAAAGAAAGACAAAATCAGCATTGTTTATACCCGACAAAAGGGACATTCCGAAATTTAAAATGTTTAGATCTTTCAAATGTGCTTTTGTACGTTGAAAAATAATAAAAAAAGTTGATAAAAATTAATTTCCAGACCCACTTCTGAAAAATTTACCCTACTTTCTCATTCTTGTCATGAAGAAAAAAGAGCTTCCTGAACTCCATTTTCTAAAAAAGCTTGTCACCACATTTCTGATCATTTCAACTAATAAATAATGAAATCTCATAAATTTTCTTGGAAAAATGGCCATGCCAAATGTGTGAGTACAAAAAAAAGTAAAAACCCACTATATAGACTTATTCAAACAATTTTCAAACTTGCAAGCTCAGGCTAATAACAACCTCAAGCTCATTCTAATTTTCGAATCCCTAGCACTCTAGATTACTGTTCATATTTCAAATGGTCGCCAAAGAAAATTCTTTTCCCTCGTCTAAGATAACAGTATTTTTGCATTTGACTTCAGCTTTAAAAGCGCGCCGCTTATCGAAAATTCATTCGTGTCACGGGCCCCGAACGTGCCGCGATAAATCGTGCGCTTGCATGGCCGCAAACGGGGAATGCAAGCACGCGCACGCAACGTGCACGCTTGCAAGATAGGCTGCGAGGCTCATTTTTATTTCGCAGCAACTTTAGATCTGATGGAAAAAGTCTTCCTTGTACCTAAAAGTGGTTCAGAGTCACTAGAAAATCGTTCATAATTATCTTATCGTAGTTTGCTTAAGAAAATTTTTCAGTGTATGACAGTTTCTGTATAGCATGAGTAATTACAAAATTTTCTTTAAAGAGTTTTAGTTTATAGTTTTCAATATTGTTTTCTCTGAGTATGGATGATTTCAGTTGCAGTTTGACAAGTTGGTTCAAGATTATAGTGTAATTATTTTAATTTTTTGGAATTATTTATAGCCTGGTTTTTATTCATGTTAGTTTTTACTTTTTCACTTCAATCAAACATTTCAACTTTTTATTTAGGTAGTCGAGGATTTAAAATTGAAATATAGCAGATTGCTGTTTAACGAACTGAAAACAAGCAGAAAAAACCAAAAAAGCTACAGATAATCAAGTTTCTTTTATATTCTATTAAAAAACTGAGATTCTTTATGTAAAATACCAGTCTTAACATAAATGCTACATTAAGAACACGCAGATAAAATTTTTCAGTAATAAGACGTATTTGGTCCTTACATTTATAGTATCAAATTTTTCGAAAACTCCTCTGAAAGCTTATACATTTTCGTAAACTTTGAGCAAAAGCGCTTCTATATATGCGCTTTGAAAGCTTTTACGCCAAAGGTGGTGCTCGAAATCGTTATCGCAAAAGCGCTCGGATTAAGAGTCGAATTGAGAGAGTCAAAGAGTTCAAAGGTCGCGATCGTATCGCTTCGATTACTCACGCACATTCACTTTGTTCACATTGCAATCGCTAAAGGAAAGAACTAATTAATTACCCAATACATGCTGCACTAGAAATGTTAATTAATTACTTCACGAAGATTTTCAGTATTTATCAGCATCCGAGGAACATGTTTTATCTACATTCTACAAGACAAATTATTATATTTCTGTTTTGAACAGAGTGTAGACCTTTTCAGGAAAAATGTTATTCGAAAATATTTTATGCTCATGGTCTTCAATTTTTTAATCAAGTAATGTTTAAAAAATCGTCCCAAACCCAAAAAAAGCTCTTGCAATTTTTTTTAATGTCTTCTACAGTTCAGAGATTCAAAATCAACTAACAAACCAAATTTTCAGTCGAAAAGCTCTTCACGTCGAGCCAATTGTACTTCCAGCCTCGAATTTTTTGTCGCGCTTTTTTTCCGAGCCCTTTTAGATTAACGTGGCCCATGGAAAAAGCTCCGAGCGAGGGGCGATAAATATCGCGCCACGTCGGAAAGTTTTTATTCGCGAACTTCTCTTTTCCCGAGCTTTTTATCTCCACGTATACCCTCCTCCCTCTGCCGCTTCCGCACTACCCCCCTCGCCACTCCCTCCTCGTAAATTCTCACATCCATAGACGCCTTCGCGCCATCGCAAAAATGCCCTGACGACGTCTAGATTTTTCACACTTAGTTACTTGAGGAATGTATGTTTTGGCAATCTCGTTATGTGAGTCGAAATCTAGCAAGATTTGTTGTAGAAAATAATTTATAGCAGGGGCGTAGGTAGAGAAAATTTTCGGGGGGGGGGGGGGGGTTCTGGAAAATATTTTTCCTTTGGGATTTCATGATTTTTAATCTTTGGCATTATGATAATAAGAAGGAGATTTTGAAAGATTTCACGTTTCGGGATTTACCAGTTATAAAGCTTTTGGAATTCAGAGTTGCCTATTTTTCATGTTCGTAAATAATGCAATTCGATTTTTGGGATTTTCAATTAGTAACTGAGGTTTTAATTTTTTTTACTACAACTTTTTGCATTATTTGATAATAGGGTATATGAGTTTATAGAGAGCTTTCTAAAATTTGATGCTCTAGGAATCGAAGTTTTAAAAAATTTATGTTTCAATTTATTTTTGAGGAAAATTTTAACACACAGGTAAAAGGTACATCATTGATTTGTAATGTTTCCGTGTGGTATATTATTCATCAAATTTTGTAGTATTTTCTGGTATTTTCATATATTTCTAATATTTTTATGGATCGCTCATAGTAATAAAACTTTCAACGATTTTGAGAATTTGAATTGATTTTTCAGACAATATACGGTATGAAATTTTCAAATACTTTGATTCCATATTTTTGTAAGTGTTTCTACAATTTAAAGCATGTTTAATCGTATAAATTTTATGAACTGAATTGTATATACTTGTATTGTTTTCTATATGAATTTCAAGAATGATTTCAAGTTATATAATTATAGTATTATATTAATAAATATGCTTCAGAACAGAAAGTTTTATAAATTTCTAAGAGAATTATAACTACATAACTTTAATGTATTAAAAGAGTTATTCTTAACTAGTAAAATGGTAAGCTAGAAAAAGAATAAACTAACAGAGTAGTAAACTAGTAAACTACTAAACTAGTAAATTACTGAAATTGTGAAATAGTAAAATCGTAAACAAGTGAAAAAGTAGAATAGTTTACTAGCGAACTCATTAACAAATAAATGAGTTGTTAAGTAAACTAGTAAAATTGTGAAATTTGTAACAGTTAACTGGTAAACTTGAGAGCTAGTAAACTAGTAAGCTAGAAAAAGAATAAACTAGCAGAGCAGTAAACTAGTAAGCTACTAAACTAGTGAACTACTGAAATTGTAAAATAGTAAAATAGTAAACAAGTGAAAAAGTAAAATAAAAAACTAGCGAACTCGTTAAGAAGTAAATTAGTTAATAAGTAAACTAGTGAGCTAGTAAACTAGTTAAATAAAAAACTGATAAGCTAGTGAACTAATTAGCTAGTTAAATAAAAAGAACTAGTAAGCTAGTAAACTAGTAAGCTAGTCAAATAAAAAACTAGTAAGCTACTAAACTTGTAATCTAGTAAACTAGTAAGCTAGTAAACTCGTTAACAAGTAAATTAGTAAACTTATAAACTGGTAAGGTAGTAAACTAGTAAGCTAATTAACTAGTAAACTAATAAAGTATTAAGCTAGTAAACAAGTAAATTTTTAAGCTAGTTAGCTAATAAACTAATAAACTTACACATTTTTTTAGTTTCATATACGAAACCTTGGAGGATTTCTAAGTATTTTTATAGATTATTTACATTTTCCTAGATAGCGATAGAGATTTAAAAAACTCGATGCTTCGAAATGCGGATTTCGATCTATTTTTAGTAAATCTATAAAATTAATAAGAAAATCGTACTTATAAAAATTTTTCATGCTAAATGGGGTTCTTGATTTTAGCATTTTGGAATACATAATCAAAAGAGTCTGTCAAGTTTTCTAAAATTTTTTATAGAGTGATAGGGTATTTAGAGTTTGGTGCTCTAGAATCCCAAAACTTGTAGATTCTAGAGGCATTTGTCGAGATTTTTCAGAAAACAGCTTTTTCATAGAATTCAAATAATTTCATCATTCTTTTAGAGTTTGTATGAATCGAAAGATTTTTCATACTTTTATATGGATTGTATATAGATTTACAGAATTTGATGATATAAGATATAAAGTTTTGTAAATTTTGTGCAATTTCGTAGATTTTTATTTTTTTTGATCATTCACTGGGTTGCAACAACTTTTATGATTCATATTTCCTACGCAATTCTACGTTTTGATAGTTTCTACCTTTTTATTGAATATATTGCTAAGGTTTTCATGCATTTTTTTGTAACTTGTATTTTCATTGTTTATCAATGTAATTTTTTTAATTTTGACATAAAATATTGATTGATTTTATCAAAATTTTGAAACCCCCAAAACCCCCTTTTGCCTACGCGCCTGATTTATAGAATTATAGATTTATAGATTTATATTCAGAAAATCTCTATTAAAATATCTATTAATCATCTCATATAATATCCAGCTATTTAAAAATCTAGAAAAACTTCATTTGGCTCACAGAACAAAAAAGAATTTTTCAAAATCCACTCATCACCAACAAAATACATTAGAAAACCTAAAAACCATGTGTGTCAAAGAAAAGTAATGGTTTCAAGGTTAAAGCACCATGTTTTATTTATTCATTTTTTTACGTAACTATCTCCTCTTCATTGCATGTGAATACGAAATGACCGACACGAGATTTTCCAACGATAGACACTTCAAAATGTTTGAAAACAAGAATCGACTTTTTCTCCAATTAGTCCTACAGAACAAAGTTGGAAGAAGGCTCGACAACCTGCTTGTTTTTATGCTCATATCATTATACTAGACGCTCGACAAAATGAGACATGTGGGACCGGACAAGTATGTCGTCTCTCAGGGTGCTGAGTGTATCAGTAAATTGAATTCGTTATTGTGTAGGGACCTTACGAACTTGGAAGGAACTTTTTACAACTCACCTGTTTGAAACATAAAAAAAGATGTCACTTTTTATTTATGAAGTAACTTATTCTTAAACAAACTTCAGAATAATAGATTGTGAAAAAAAGTCCATTCTCAGATTCGACTCGTTGAAACGATAAAGCAACGAGATTTTATATAAAGTGAATGATCTGAAAATTCGGTTGAATCTTGTTTTTCTTACTTATCATTTAAAACTGGCGGAATAACAGGTTGTCGTTGCAGAAAAGCGAGCAGGTTGTCGGGTCTCTTTTTGATGTATTTTTGTGGAAAAAATCTAGATCATTGCCTTTGAACACACTGTAGTGAAAAAAATCTTATACCATTTATCTCGTGTTTCTGTGGATTGAAAATATGTTCAAAATAGTAGAAAATGCTTTATATTAATATGGTGTTTTTTTGTTCTCAATGAATTTTCTTGTTTTTGATTTTCATGTGACTCTCTTGTTTGTCAGGAGTCGCTTTTTTAATTGCTTCTCGTCTTGAAAGTCCTTCAAATATTTTTTTTGGCTTGAATCAAGTTTATTTTGAAAAGATGTTCGCATTTTTCGTAAACCGGCTTTGTAGCATGGTTGTTATGTCCCAAGGCTGTCAAGTTGAAGGGTATAGGTTCATATTCAAGCAGATCGGAATTTTTTTCGTTGAAAGTTTTGAAGTGTCGCTATTATAATGCAGTGAGAAAAAAATCGAATACTTTACGACGTATTTATTGTGAAAAGTAATAAAATATTGTCATTTTTACATTGACTTTTACAGGTCTTACAATATTATTGCAAATTTTCTCATTTAATTACTAAAAATTGTGAAGTGAAAATTTTGGTACTGTAAAAATTACTCTACAAATGCGAGTTTTAAATAGAGAGTATAAGAAAAGTTGAAATTTCGAGGATGTAGATTTTACTGAATATATATTTAATGTATATCGTACCGATATCATATAAAAAAATTAAAAATTAAAATTTCATTTTCAGTTTCTTATAAAATTTTCTATAAGAAACTGAAATGTGTTATAAAAAATTGATTGAAAAAATGTTATAAGATTTGTCTTCAAAAGATTTTATCAAAATAAATATATTCTTTTAAGAAGTTTCAGTTCATTATAAGGTTTTTATAAAGTCATCTCATAAAAAATTATACTCTTATAAGACTTTTATAAGGTTCATATTATAAGAAATTAAATTCTTATAAGAAATTCATATTCCTATAAGTTTTTTTATAAGGATATACATTACTAGAGCAGTAGAAAGATTTCAAACTTATCACCAAATATGTTGTAAGTTGGTTTTTTATACTTCTTTTAAGCGAATCAACAGTGGGCCTAATAATTCAAGTTGACATAAATGACACCAGCAACAAATTATTTCCTTTTCCTAATGATAAGAAATAATTCCCATAAAAACGTCTAATTTCTTTCGCTAAATTAGCTGGCAATTAGTTGTTATGAAATGATAATTATTGAACAGTATTCCAAAATATAAATATTGATGAAAATGATTGGTTGTAGAGTTAACAAAACTTTTCTCACTTCGCCTTGTTGAGTTACATTTCTCGCGCGACGGCACGCAGCGTTTGCTCGTGAAAAAGCAATTACCTACTGAAGTCGAGGCTTTCAAAACGAAAAAATTGAAAAAAAAAAGTTCTTCATTAATTACCTTCAAACTTGGTCGCACGTTTTTTTTTTTGTTGAACTCAAACGAAATGAAATCAGCCTGCATTGCTTTTTGCTGATAAAAATAATTGTCCTAGTTACAGGATGTAACTGTCCTTCACACTAAAATGGACGTGACGTTCTTTTTGTAAGAATTTTCCTTAATAATTCTATTCTCTGCGTGCTGAAAGGACACTTTTAGAACTACACTGAGAAAAAGAATATAGTCATTATTACAATACTGTAAAGTAAACGGGAATAACTCTGACATACTGTACTTTTTGCTAGATAATATATAAATTTTTGAAATAACATATTGTAAATATTGTCAAATGATATTGCAACTATAGATATATTTTGTTGTAAAAACTCCTCTACATATTTCGCTTTTTACTATACTTCTTGTACTTTTTGCAATATCATATTGTAATTCCTATTAATCCAGATTATTGAAAATTCCATACAGCTTTTTCAGTATGCAGATCTGTATAGGTTCTTTATGCAATATTTTTTTATACTTTCTAGGTTTCAAGTGCATCATATTGTAATATGATATAGTTTTGGAAAAAGCTGGATAAAGTAATGTAGCTCATTTTTTTCGCCATGTATGGTAAAAATTACAGTTTGCAAAGTGAAATTTTGGATTTCAAGGTTTTAAATTCTCCGAAATTATACAGTAAAAAACTAGCATCCATATTGTAATTTGTACATTAATAGCGGTTTCACTGTATAATATTGTAATAAGTAAAATAAATGTGGCGTAGACCGAGAAAACGTACCTTACAGCACCAAAAATCAAAAAATGAGATTACCAATAACTCTGAATGTCGAAAACTTTGTCTATCGATTGAGCCTACTCTCGAAATTGTAAGATTATTGTATTGCATAAAAATTTGAGCTTCAAAGTTGATCTGCTCGTAGAAATCATAGGTACTTTCTATTTTTAAACTCGTTTTTCTCTCAAAGTGCCGAGATGCTGTAAGGTACTTTTCTTCGGTCCACGCCACAAATATTGCAGATTTTACAATATTTTTGAATAAAATACAATGATATTGTAAAAATTGCAATATTATTCTAAAAAGTACAATAATAACGTACTTTTTACAATATATACGGCAGAAAGTACAAGATTTTATTGTCAGTGTATAAAATTCAATAAAAAACAGGAAAGACATTACATCAATAGTGAATGATTTTATAGTAAATGAAAGGACTTAATACCTCCATAAATGTTCAAAACCAAAATTTTCGCGTTTCCAGGTAGAATGTCAAGCAGTGGCGTAGGCAGTGGCCCGGTGAGCCAAGTATGCCGACCCCACTTCCATGGTCTCCACCCTTGGTTGACGAGTGGAAGCGCGGAGGCCTCCAAACCCTGGGGATTCAGTGGTTCCTTGGGGGCCTCGGGCGACGACAACAAACCCCAGAGTCCCCTGAGCTCGTCACTTCCCCCGAGCAGTCTCGCGAGCCACGGTGCCACGAACCCCGGGCACCATTTTTCCTTTCCCCCCACGCCCCCGAAAGACGCGACCCCCGACAGCATAACCGCCAGCACGACGTCGACCACCACCAACGGGAACGCCGGTTCCACGAGCAACCCCACGAGCAACAGCGGCAACAACAATGGCTTGAATTTGGGCAGCGGAAGTAGCGAGTACCAAGCGGCGGTACAAGCACATGCCACCGTCATGAATGTGTTTATGCACCACCAGGATACGCTCAATTCTGGTAATTATGAGTGTTTTTGAAGTTAAAATGGCGATATTTCGACATCTGCATCTGAATCAGTGAGAATTTCACTGATTTGTTAGGGGCATCAAGGAACTACTGATTCCTCAGTGTTAAACGCTGATGAATCAGCGGCAAGTTAAGCGACTTTGTCGGTATTACTCAGTAGATGCTATTATTCCATAGGTAGCATCAGTAACATGGCCAACACTGGTTCAACTATTGAATTCTGGAATCACTTGTACTGGTTGAATTTGTGAAACAGTGGAGACATTCGTAGGATTTTTATTGTGTCTCAGCCTTGGCAATTTCGTATACAACGTTATGCAAAATAGAGGAATTTCATTGATATATCAGTGACTCCCTTTCCACTGATACATCAGTAGAATCCTTAGTTGTTGATTAGTTATTACTTGGACGAAATGATTTTTTTCTTTTGTCCTACATTCTACTGATTCTCATAATCAGTGGCTTGATTTTTACTCTTTGTCAGTGGAATTCCACTGTTTTAATTTATATAGCAGGTTGTACTTCGTGATTCACGTCTGGATCCATACAATCTGAGCAGAAAATCTTGCATTTTTCGATATATTCATAGTTGAAAGTGCTATAATATAATAATTATTACGAAATCATTGCAGTTGTTATAGAATTTATAGAAAATTAGAATATCATTATATTGATAATTAGAATAATTATGATTATATTATAATATATTATTGTAGTTTTTACAGAACTCTTCACAATATTCTACAATCTATACTAAAATATTGCTATATTGTACAAATTACTAGGATGGCAGTTTTTAATACATGATTTAAGAATAATTCAAATGTTTAGAATGCGACTCGTACTATATAAATCGCATATTCTACAATACCTGCATACAGAATTCAACATTCATGTAAAATGAAATTTTAATCTAATTCAACCCATAAATATCTAGCAAAAATACAATCCTCCAGACTTATTTCGCAGTACAATATTTTATCGTAATAATCAGAAGGTCTTTTTCTGAATGTACTGATAATAACAATTTTGTCATCTGAAGAAGCTCATTTAGGATAGCTGTTTCATTTTAATCACATTATATGACCTAATATTGACTTTTTCTTATTTTTCATGTGGCTGAAGTTTGAGAAGTTTATAAAATAAAGAAAATATAGCAAAAATTTTCTTATTTTACTCAAAATTTATGTAGAAGAAAGTTTTTATTATTATTATAGATATTATTTGTCAAAAATCAATAAGTATTTTTTACTATAACTTTTAAATGAAATGGGAATAGTTGTTTTCTGCTTTCGTTTGTTATCAAATGTTAGGATCTTCAGGCACATTATTTTTTACCTACTTGAATGAATACTTTCTAGCCCCTTGCTTTATATTTATAACACATTGATTCTGTTTCTAACTTTACTGACTAATCAGCCATTTTCAGTTAAATAACGAATTACATACTGACTAGCCAGAATATGATTTATTCACAGATAATATTACCAAAAATTCAATGGAGAGATTTAGGAATCACTTTTTCAATTAAATAAATTTTTACTGATTTATGCGATGTTATCTAAATGTGCCAAACAGCACTTTAAAATAACACTGATGCAATTATATAAATTGTTACTAATTTTAACAATAAGATCTAACTATTTCAAATTGTAGGTTATATAGTACTGATTCTATCAGTGAACAAATTTTCACACTTGTAATCAGTAAAATCCCACTAAAAATCAGTGAATTCTCACTGATTCAGATTGAAACCACGTTTAGCGGATAAAAATATGTCACCGACTATGTACTTAAATTTTTGTGTGTGAGAATAACAAACTTTCTGCAATAAATACAATGAATATTTTACAGATCTTACAAATGACAGTCTGCAAAGTCATTGGTTATTCCAGCTACCTGAAATAGCCTCTGAAAATAACCCATTAAAATCTGAACCACTTAGAATCCACTAATTTCCAGTCTCATCTAAACTCGCAACATTGAAGCCACTATTCTAATCAGTGACAATTCATTCAACTGATTCAGTAAAATTCCTGGTATCAGAATCCCTCTTCCCACTCAAAAAATTTTCGTAACGTCTTCATAAAAAGATGTAAATACTTGTGTAGACTCGAGTCATTATTTTGAACACTCTAGATCCTTAGCGGGACTATTTCGCAGAATTGGATTACCCGAATATACATATTGAGACCTCTCATCCATTATACATACAATACCTATACTGTCAATAAATTATATCTGGCTCCCGTTCGTCGCTTCGCATTCTCTTCTCAGTCACTCATTTGTCGCTGAGAATTCTTGACATTTTTATCGTCAGGTTCCGCCGGTTCCTGCGACGTGAAACCCTCGTTGATGCTGGGCCATCACCATGGGGCGCCGTCGCCACCGCAGCAGCAACCGCAGCAACACCATAACGGGTCCAACGGTAACGGCGGCCAGGTCAAGCAAAGAGAAGGTAATAATCAGTCCGGGAATGGTCAAAATTCCGGTCAGCAACAGGGTCAGCAGGAGTATCAGAGCAACCAGCAGGCGCCGAACTCGCCCTGTCGGGACTCCTATGGGGCCCAGTCCTCGGGGTCCCAGTACGATCCCGCCACATATAACATGTACCAACATTTGCAATATCCCGGCCACCATTCCCACAATCCCCACAACGGGCCTTCTTCCCTTTTCGCGAGTAACCACCATGGGAACGCGGCTCTGGCCGGCGTTGCCTCGGACGCGAAACTCCTGGGGTCCCATGCCACCCCCAACTCGCCCCAACAACAGCAGCAGCAAAAGCCGAGGAACAAGTCCAGAACGTCCGCCGGTAAGCGGCGATTTTCCGGTTTTTTATTTTCTTCTTTTTTTTTTTTTTTTCTTTTTTTTTTATAGTTTGGTTTTTGGGAGTGAGGCATGTCTCGATAATGGGCAAGGTGGATGGGTTTTTTTGTTTTCGAGGGATTTTGTTTGGGGATTTAGGAGGTGGACGATCTATTGTGGCTGTGGAAATTTATTTTAGAGTTACGTTGTAAGGATATTTTACAGTATTGAATTTTCGATTTTGTTCCGCAATTATGAGTACTGCCTTTGGATTGAATTTTCATTCTATAAAAAGACAAAATACTGCTATTTGTGGTTGGAGTGAATTATGTTTTTTTTTAGAGTGAAAGTCGCTCAAAAAAAGTAAATTTTACTCTTCTCAGAGTGAAATTCAACCTTTTTTGGAGTGACTTTCAAATCTTTTAGAGTGACATTCACCATTTCAAGAGTAGTTTTCATCCTATGAGAGTAAATTTTCACTCTCTGTTTTGAGTTGAAATATTTTTACTGAATGGAGAGTAAAATACACTCTTAAAAATAAAGAGGTAAGAGTATCGATTCGATCTTGTAGTATTGGTTGTAAAATTTTTTTCTAGTTTTTTTTTGGTTTTGAATTTCATTTTTAAAGAATTTCACCCTTCTCAGAGTGAAACTCACACATTTTCTAGACAGAAATCTGACTAGAATCTAGGAGTGAAAACCAAACTTTTTAGGAGAGACTCAACAAAGAGTTTTTCAACTCTTTGATAGTGACATTGACTACTTCAAGATTAGTTTTCATTTTACAAAAGTGAATTTTCTCTCTATAGGAGTGCATTTTCACTCTCTGTTTGAGAGGAAATATTTTTACTCGATGCAGAGTAAAATACACTCTAAAAAGTAAAGGGATTATAGTATCGATTTGATTTTGTAGCATTAGTTGTGAAAAATTTTTTCTCAGTTCTGAATCTTATTTTTTAGAGACTTTTATATGATAATGAATACAAAAAAAAAAACTTTTCTCTTTCTTTTTTAGAGTGAATTTTTACTCTACATAGAGTCAAAACACTGTTACCCAAACTTGGACTGATGTTTTAATTTTTTAGTACGAAAGTCACTCGAAAATAGCGAAATTCGCTTTTCTCAGAGTGAAAATCACTTATTTTTTAGCAAGAAATCTGTCTATAACCTAAGAGTGGAATTAAATATTTTTAAGAGTGACTTTTAACCTTTTTAGAGTGACTTTGACCACTTCAAGAGTAGTTTTCATTCTATCAGAGTGAATTTTCATTCTTAAGAAGTGAATTTTCACTCTAGAGAAGTGAATTTCCACTCTCTGTTTGAGTGGAAGTATTTTTACTCGATGCAGAGTGAATTATACACCAAAAAATATATAAATGATAGAATCGATTTGATCTTGTGGTATAAGTTGTAAATTTTTTTCTAATTTCTTTTTCAGCTTTGAATCTCATTTTTGAAATGCGTTCATGTGATAATTAATACAAAAATAAACTTCTCTCTTTCTTTTTCTGAGTGAGTTGTCACTCTACATAGAATCAAAATACTGTTACCCAAACTTGGAGTGATTTTTCAATCACTCATTTTCTGGCAAAAAATCTAACTTGAATCTAAGAGTGGAATTTAACCTTTTCAGGAGTGACTTTCAACCCTTTTAGAGTGACATTGACCACTTCAAGAGTAGTTTTCATTCTATGAGAGTGAAATCTCATTCTATAGGAGTGAGTTTTCACTCAGTGTTTTGAGTTGAAGTATTTTTACTAGATGGAGAGTAAAATACACTCTAAAAAAATATAGCCATTAGAGTATCGATTGCATCTTGCAGTATTGGTTGTGAAATTTTTTTTCTAGTTTTTTTTTTGTTGAGTTTCGAATCTCATGTTTGTAAGACTTTCATGTTAATACAAAAAAAACTTCAATTCTTTCTTAGAGTGAATTTGCACTCTACATTAAGTAAAAATACTGTCACTCATACAGGAGGCGAAAATTCACTCTAAGAGTGAATCGTCACTATTCAGGAAGTTGAATTTCACTCAATAATTTCTCTCCAAAGAATAAGTTGCATTTCACTCTAAAAGAAGTGAAATTCCACTACTTTAGGGTGACTTTTCACTCTGAAGAAAGAAAAAATCGCTCTAAGTTTGAGTGAAACTATTTTTACTCGATGTAAAGCGAAAATTTCTATAAAAATTCAATTTTTCCTATGCGTGTTTTTAGTGAGTAAAGCGAAATTTTTCCTTATCAGAGACCTTTTGATTTTGTTGGTGTAGAATAAGAAAAATAAATATTTATCTTTTACGTTTCAGGGTGATTTTAGAAGTCATTCATTGACATAAAAGACAGTTATGAAAAATTTATTCTGTAATATTCTTGTTTTGCCCATGCCAATTATTGAGACATGCTTCATGTACCTTTTTGGTTGTGCTTTATTAACACTTTTCTTTACTTTTCTCCGTTTTTTCCCTGTGTTTATGAATTTAATTGTTTTTCTTTGTGTTACTTTTTTTTCCAATTAATTCAATTTTACTAGAAATTATCATTTTTGTTTTTCAAACTTTCAAAAATATGATTGTATTATTTATGAATATCTAAATTAGATTGCATCTTTTTACGTAAAACGAATTTCAATTAAAAAAAAGTTTATTATTCATTGAAAATTCCAATTTTTATCAAAGAATCGTATCCACAGTTATTTCACTAACAATAAAACGTAAATTATTATAAATAGTAAGTTTAAAGAGACAATAAGAGAGTTCAAGTGTTACTTCTGTGATAAAAGAACATTGAAACTTGTAACTTTCGAAAATTCCATGGCAAAAAAAACTGAATGTATGAAGTTTCAGGAGTCAACTATAATTAAATAAAAAAAATCTTTTGTAATACCTCAATAAGAAATTTGACGAAATTTTTAAAAATAAAGAAAAACTTTCCGCTCTAACTACAAAATATTTAACTTTTATTTTATTTTGTTTTGAAGATTTATTTCTTCACTTTTTTTTGCTATGATTTTTTATTCAAACGCGAGCTTTCGGTGGCGGTCTCAACACGTACTTTAACCACATCACGTTTTTAAGCGGTTTCTCAATAATTTGCGTTCTTGAACGCTCCCGAAAATCCTGCTCAAGAGGACACCGAATTTTTTGTATTTTGCCTCACTGATTTTTTCCGAGTGGCACCCACAAATCGCGAGCACAATTTTCGAACAAAAAAACAACACCTGAGCACGTTTTTTTGATGTGGTGTGGCCTTGACCCTATTTTTTCTCATTTTTTAACACCGCAACCCCCGGAACAACAATTATAACTTTGATTCGTTCTCATAAGCTAAACGCAATCGTTTGGAATCAAAACCACATAAATACAGTACTGACGTTGTAATTTATGATGCATTGATGAATAAAATTTCTTGTATTTTCCTAGGGTAAAAAGTGCAATTAATGCCTTGAGGAGAAATTAATCGTCACGTGTTGCATTTAATAGCATTTATTAACATAATGTAACACGGCCAGTTGATGATTACGCGGAGGGATCATTAGACGTACATTATATGAGGTGTCTAACGATCTTGGAAGAAAAAAAATCATGAAGAAGTCATGCAGTGTTTCTCTGACAAATTAGAATAAATATAGAGAACTCTAATTGTTGTTTTGATTCTTGGAACATATTTAACTTTTTTTTAAATCTTTCAATGATTTCAATGATTTGTACTCAGACTGAGAAAATAATAATTTTTTTTTTTTTTAACGTAGTTTTGTCGATCTCTATAACAGAAAGTATGGAATAATGAAAAATTTAGGAATTCTATGTCACTGTGACTGATAATATCTGCATTAGAAACTCAACTTTCCCGGTCTATATTTTATGTATAGATTCATACATATCTGCATATATTTAAAAGTTTCTAGTACTTATCGGTACCAAAATATCTAAGCCATGACCTTGGACGTCCGTTCCTCAATAATAATTGCTATAAAAAAATAGTGATGAAATGAGTGATCGATTTTTTTTCGTAAACTTGAATTTGTTCAAAAATTATCGAATGTTCGATCGAAAATTGATCGATGAACGATTTATTATTTTTGACTTAGATTCCTGCAAAATTATTATTGTAATGAAGAGTATTTCGAATTTTACAGTTCCAGAGACCGACTCCAAAGCAAAATGTGTTGGTAGTTGAAAAATTTTTAATTTTTGATAGAATGAATAAAAATCGGAAAATCAGGAAGATGTACGTTCAAATACAAAAATTTTGGGATATGTTTTTGAATTAAAAAACATACCTTATTGATTTTGAGTACTTAAAAATTGATAATATTGAATTAATGATTTAATTTATTATCTGCATGAAACTTTTTACAATCGGGTTTGTTGCAACATAAAAGTCGAAAATAAAGGGAAAAAATTGTTGTTTAGAGTTTTAATTATAAAAAAAGGCATTCCGAAATCTGAAAAATTATTGGCTTTGATATTGTGGATGAAATATTTTGTAAACTGTAAAGACTCATACAAAAAAAAAAACCAAACCGACTGCATCCTTCTAAATTTGTGTTGATAAAAAAAGAAATTGTTTCATTTTATTGATATTAAATCTTATGATGTACATATATTGTTTATAGAAATTTTTGAAAAGAAAAAGTAAAAAAATTCGGCAATAAATGAATGACAAAATTGGTCATTCATTTATTTATTTTTTAAATTGTAGATTTTTGCTATATTGGAGTAAAAAGTAAATTTATATAAATATATATATGATTCAAGGAATCCCTTAGAATTTATACTGAAAAAAAGATAAATTTTTTTATCATATCAAAATTTTCGATCGAAACTTCATTGCAAAATGTGCGTATAACTTTGAATTAGCAAACTTTTGCAGTCATACGAAAATAAAAGAAAAACATCTTTTCATAAAATGTATTTAAATTCGTAAAATTATCTCAATTGTATCATTGATAAGAATCATAAATAAAGGTCAATTTGTATCGATTTATCAAATATTTTTTTTTGATCAATAACTGTCATAATGTCGACCTAAACTTCGTGAATCCAAAAAATCACATTTGAAAATTCTTGCCATCTCAAAATTTCTGTTTTCCATAAATTGAATCTAGAACAATGAATTTTTATTCCTTTTATTTCTACATTCTGTTCCTCTTTTTCAAATTCATATTTTGAAGCGATTTCGATGGGAAAAATGGCATCGAAAATTCATGAAAATTCAAATTTGAACTTACAAACTTTCAAAAAATTAGTAAAAATTTTAGATTTGTCAGTACTAATTCACCTATTTCATCAATTTTTAACGATACGATATCAGTTTCAGTATGTTATTAGTAAAAATGCAAGCATGAGTATTAGGGTGTCACTGATTTTGGCGATGCCGGAATTTTTTTCATTTCGAGGCTGAAAATCAATCAAGATATTAAAAAAAAATTTTTTATAATGTTTGAAGCAAATTGGACATGATTAGCACGTGCCACAAAACGACTTAAGTTTAAAATTGGATTTTCATGTAGTTTTTCATACATTGTGTTCAAAAGCTCATATTTTGTGCAAAACTGATGATAAATATTTGAAACTTGGCATAGTTTAAGTGTATAATATAACGTTCCAAACCAAATTTTTCTGGATTTTTCAATCGCTGTTATCTATGTTTTATAAGCACCGAAAAAGTCGGTGCATGCTTGTCTTTTTTCGGTACTTGTGAAACATAGATAACAGCGATAAAAAATCCAGAAAAATTTGGTCTTGAACTTAACATTATACACGTAAACTATGGCCAGTTTCAAACATTTATCATAAGTTTTGCACATATGAGTTTTTGAACAAAATGTATGAAAAACTACATGTAAATCCTATTTAATATTTCAATCGTTTTGTTGCACGTATTAATCATGTCTGATTTGCTTGAAACTTTACATACAAATTTTTTTCCAATTTGATTGATTTGAAGCCCCGGAACGGAAGAAATTCCGGAATAGCCAAAATAAGTGACAATGATGAGTATATAGTACATACGACCTCAAGTCATTAAAAAAATCTAATTCCACAAGTATGTATAAAGTATTCTTATAATGTCAAGCAAAAATTAAAAAGCAATGAAATCCAGTAAACATATCAAAAAGTTCACTTTCTCAATCTTTTAGGAATAAATTCATTCCTCAACTTGTGCAGAAAGACTCCATTTCCGAATGTAAAGTTTGCAATACGAGCCGAAGACGAGCATTGCAACCAGCATATTCAACAAAAAAGCTCCTTCTTCACACCTTGAGAAATACATTTTTCCACGTCGAGCAAACGTAACACACACTATAAGTACTTTTTCCTCGTGCATGGAAAACGCCGGATACGCACATTGCCGCAATCGCCGAGTGGCGAAAATCCGATTTTAACAATGCCAGTTTCAAACAATCACTTCGGCTAATTAAATACCAAGAAAAAACCGCACGATATCAGGTTGAATAAAAAGCCTTGAGAGCGTCCAACGTCATTGAGAAATCCCTCTTATTATCGCAACGCTCTTTGTTCGCGTTCGCCATGAAAATTTTTCGTTTCACGCTGCTGAAATCACGAGGATTCCGGATCGAAAGAAATGGTATTTTCAAGCAGAAAAAAAGTCATTCTTTCGGGTATTCGTCCTTTCTATAAACATTTGGAATGAAATTCAGTTAGTTGGAGAAAATTGTTCCTGTTTCCCATCACTTCCCTTCTGGCTCCAAAACCAAAAAACTCTGCTTTTGCTCTGGTAATCGCTTTGTACTTAATGTGCTTCAATCGCATGCTGATGGTTCGAAAAGCGACTTTTCGAGGAGATCCACCAATATTGAAGATCGGAAATTTGGGTCGCCTCAAAAAATTGCTCCAAGCTTTCTAGCTGTGCTCGAGAACAAGATTTTCAAGCGGATTAAGATGCGAAGAATAGGAGGAATTCGACGTGTTTTGGTCTCGGGCAGGGCGCTTTTGATGGATTCCAACGGAATCTTTTGAGTATTTAATGATGATATGCTTGTGACAGAGGGTCGCGAGTGCGTCAACTGCGGCGCGACGTCGACGCCACTGTGGCGGCGGGACGGGACCGGACATTATCTGTGCAACGCCTGTGGCTTGTACTACAAGATGAACGGCCAGAATCGACCTCTCATCAAGCCCAAAAGGCGCCTCGTAAGTACCTAAGCTGTGATTTTGTTATGTGCCAGAGTGAAATCGGCATGTGAGGAATGTATCAAACCAGCATGCGATGATACACTTCCAAGTTATGTTGTTCTTTGGCATCGAGCCAAGTCCACGAAGAGTTTCTGAGCCATGATATCGTAACCTGCAAGAGTGGGAATCGAAAAAATTTTAATTATATAATTGACAGTTGTACAATTACAAGTGTCTGACAGCAAAGTGTTTCGTGTTGGGTTGACTTCAGGAAATTAGAGTCTTGTCAAGTATCCCAAAGTTATTCGAGTCTCCTGAAACCAACACTTCAATGAGACTCTCTGCAGGTTCAAAAATATACAAAAAAGGGACATTAGTGTCTGAGTACAACTTTTTATTGATTATAAAGTGTTGAAAGAAAAGGAAAGAGGATTTGTAATTTAAATACTTGAGTATCGAAAAATGAGACTTTTCGAGATTTCAGGACATTAAAATCTTCCAAAACAATTTTATAGAAAGAGATTTTAGGATACAAAAGCACTCAGAATAGTAATTTTGAGATTAAGTTTTAATATTCATGAAACTTTGAAGATTTTGAAATAAATTCAAAGGGTAAAAATTATTTAGATTGCCTATTAAAAGAATGAATAAATAATTGACATTTAAAAAGTTACATTATATGGTACAAACTTTTGATTACTTTAATATCGGATCAAAATGAAAAACAATTTTTTGTTTTAAAATAAACCTTTGATACTTCAGGCACAATCTAGTTAAACCTTGATTGTCAAGTCTCACTGATAGTGTAAAAAAAATCCAGTACTAGAATATTGTAAGTTTTAGAATAATATCGCAGTTTTACAATAATAGTGCAAAATTGTCATTTTTTATTTACTTATTACAGTATTGTATAGTAAAAACTGTTATTTTGATAAATTCGAATATGAATGCAAGTTTTTACTAGATAATTTTTGAAAATTTGACATCTACAGAATCCAAATTTTACTCGATTAATTGTAATTCTTAGTATAATAGTATACAGGATTTCGTATCAGTATATACTGAAACATTGAATATAATATTTTGATGAAATATGTATTGTACATGTTAGTAAATATAATGTATTGCAAAAATTCATATCATATTGCAAAATCTACAATATCTGTTAGACTTTTTCCTATATTACAGTAAATACAATATGATATATGTACAAGAAAGTTCACAAAAATATAGCAAAAAGAACTAGGTATACAGAACTTTGCTGTACCATAATAAGTAGTGCAAAACTGTATGGTGTTTTTTTTTGGAATTTGGATTAATATGAAGAAAAAGATAATTTTGTAAAAAATACAAGAAAAAATTATATGTAGTAGGAAAGGAAATGTGTAAATGAGTTTTCAAAACAAAATACACACTGTCAAAAAAAATTTGAAATTTCAAAAATCTTTTATACTTCCTCTTTAAATCTTGTTTGAAATTTCATGGACAAGTATATGAAAAGGATTTCAAAGAAATCTATATCAAATCTATTATCTTCACATTAGATTTTTTAATGTCAATATTCTTATTTTTATTAATTTCATTTTAAGACACTGCATGTTTGAAAACTTTAAAATTATCTTTTGCATATTATCAAATATACAATATAAATTTTTTGTTTCAGTCAAATAGTTGTTGATAAGTTGGAAAAATTTTGCTCTTAAAAAATTTATTATGTCGAAATCCACTTGAATTTAAAAAAGTTTGAATACGCATTTTAAATAAGAAATCATTTAAAGGTAAAATGATTTTAATGTCTGCTTTACATTAAATAAATCCTTATATTTCATAGAGAGTTTATAATTTTCATATACAGTGTCTATTTTTTTCATGGTTGCGTTCAAAACTTCAATAGAAAATTTAATACACAGTATGGTAAATCTGCTTCAAAGAGAGTCTCTTAAATTTAATAGAAAAATTTCTGAGAATGTATCTACCACTTCAGTATCATTCAACTATATTTACTATATGCATATTTTTACACAAACTACTATTAATATCTAGCAAAAAGTACAATATTTCACTTTAATTTTTCTTTATTTTTTTCTCAGTGCTTGAATTAGTAGCTAGACGTCAGAAATTCTTTTTATTAATTATTAACTTAATAATTTCTCACTAGTATTGATGACTGAATTTACTTATTTCATCATTCCTTTAGAATATGTTTCCTACAATCCATTTTTATAGTCGTATTTTTCTCAATTCAGAAAAAAATCTAGTAATTATTACTATCGAATATTGTACTGTCGAATGTCTAGAAAATAGTACTTTTTGTTAGTGAAGTCCTACATTTTTTGATATATCATACTAACATTGTGAAATGATATTGTATAGTAGATAAATGATGTAAAACTCAAACATGTTTTACATTTGAAATAACTCTTCTGTTGTACGATCCGCATAAGCATGTGTATTGTAATTTTTACTAATCCACATTAAAAAAAAAGCCATGTAGTTTTTTTGCTATATTTGAGGAATTTTTTGTATATTATATTTTGTATATTTATAATAATTAGCATTGTAGAGTTCTATTGTAGATTCAACAATATTATATAAATTCTTGCCATACACCGAGTGGTAGATTATTTTCTCTTAGTAAAATGAAAAATCATGTTGCATGTCACCCATACTGGAAACATAAATTGATATAAAAATGTAAAAAAAGGATTCGATATTTCACTGCATGAGAATATTAAATTTTGGGTCCTACTAGAACGAGTATAGAATCGATGTGGTTAATTTTCAATTCTACACATTTCCAAGTTTTTCATACTATCTACTAAAAACTGTCAAAAATATAGCAATTTGTACATGACAACTATTTTCCAATGTAGAATATTGAAATAAGTAAGATTAAAATGACAAAATCTGCAAAATCATTGTACAATACTTCGTAAGAATCAAGTATTAAAACGGGATACCAACTAGAATCAGAATCGTCAACTTTGAAAAAGATCTCTGAATACAGTTTTTATCTGAAATTCTTTCTCCGACCGTTTCGGAGACTTCAAACAGTTCAAACACTCAAAAGACGCCTTTTACTTTGATTTTCCACCCCGGGAACTCGTCTCGTCCCAACAAAAACAGGCGATGAGTTTTCATCTGTCATTTCCACAGGTATTCGACCATTTTCAGGTAAGTGGTCAGTCTCTGACGACCGTATCAAACACCTGAATTTGTTTACTCATGGCTACTTGGGATGCCATCAAAAGAGACCCGCAATTTTCCGATGTCAGAGTCAATCACGACCGCTTATTTGGCCACTGAAGTACACAAATAAAGGAATTTCATCTTCGAACACCAACTACGGTCCATTTTCCGCGAAATTGGTGGAAGAATTTATATGTTTTCACCGCAAATTTAGGGTCTGATATCAGGTATTTCGTGAATTTCATTCACAAACAAATCCTATCGATCGTTTGGGAAACACATCAAGCCTTAGACAAATTCGAATTTAAATTTACAAGCGTCTGACGTTTCCGTCGATTGCGAAGACGAATCGAATCACCCAACTTTCCTGGCGTTTTGCTGAAAAACGTAATAGTTCAATCGCGAGCGAACCCCAAGATCGATATTCCGCGGAAATGACTCTTCGTGAGTGCGGCTCATTGAGAACAGCGCGAATTCGATTCGTTTGGAAATTCGACGCTAACGATTTTCGCGTACGGAAATAAATTTTTCAATCGAGCTTCGGTCAGAATTGAAGTTGAGAGATTTTGCGCGAATGTGGTACAATAGGGAATGATGTTTTTGGAGTGGATGAATTTTTTCGTACATATTTTATGGCCAACTTGGAAGAATTTAAAGGGTAGAATGGGAAAGTTTTTGGAGGTTTTGGTAAATCTGAAGATGTGATTTTGGAGACTAATTAAACAGTTCAAGATCAATCAAGAGGTGGAATCAGATTGGAATAGATTCAAGTTGAGTCTTAATATAAAGTGCTTGAAATTAGGTTTCCGATAGAGAAGATGCATTGTGAGATTATTCAATTTATGAGAAGTAGGATGAGTAATGAAAAAGATAGTTTGATGATTATGATTTTTATTAACTTTGAATATACTCAGGAAATAATCTTCTAATAGAGAAGCACATAAAGATTATAAATTATTTGTTAACATTAGAACAGTTTTCAAGGAGTTTCAAAAAATCTCGAAGAACTAGTGCTAACCATTTTATAGTGAATCTTATAAAATAAAAAAAAAAAAAATTGTATTTGGGATTCGTCATTTATTCTCACTATTTAGGATTATTTTGAAATTTCAAAAACCTATAAAACTCTATATTTTGAAAAAATTTTCTTTCATCTGTCCAATATTTTAGGAAGATCAAAATACATCAGATGAAGTGAGATATTTATAATGAACGTTTAAATAATTTTAACTGTGTAATTTTTATTGGAAATTGAAACTTATTAGAATCCGTACAAATTTCATCTATTTTTTTTTCATGCAAGCAATCGTATAAATGATCAATCAATTTTTTAGTTTTTGAGATTTTTATATCAATAATAGAATTATAAATCACAAAAAAAAATTTTTGAGAGCTGTTTCATATTTTCCTAAATCTATCAAACTTTTAGTTATAAAATCATTTTTTGAAATGATTAAATATTTTTAAAAGTTAATATCACTTAGATAAACTGAATTGTTGCATATAAGAGGTGAAATATTTTTCATAATTTTCTATTGAAATTTGAAGATTTGAAAAACTTATCATGAATAAATGAAATTCGAGGTAATATTCTATATTTATTTTATCACCTAATTGTAAAACCAATTATTCATACATTTCACAAATTTAAAAGAAAATTCAAGTGATTTTTTCAAAACTATCGCCTGTAAAGTAGATGAATTTTTGAATTTTCGAGAGTTTTATCATGTATAATGAACTAAAAAATCAATATTCCCAAACTTTAAAACACTTTTTGGTTACGTAAAAGATCTAAAGAATTTGAAACTATGTATATCTAAATGAATACAAAATTCCTCAGAATAAACTCTGAGAGAAGCTTACTGAAATCGAATAAAGATTCAGTTGAATACGAGCTTAAAGACGTTTCATGTAGCATGTAAAAAATTTTTCCACAGTGAACTTAAATATACTTAATTTAACCTAACATTTTAATAAATTTTAGTAAAAACTCATTAAAGCTCGGATTCAAAATAACCAATCTACAAAATTTTAGCGATTTCTAAAATTCTAGAAATATTATTCACCATTGGTATATTTAAATAAATACCTTTTGTATAAATAAAACAAATTTGAAGATTTAGAGTACGATTTTACCGAAAAAAATCGTCATAAATTAAGTTTCTTGTTATGAAAAAAATTTCTGCTGATACAGAAAATTTTTTTTGCATTCCTGTAAAAAACTCTTACACGTTCACAACTTATAAAATGCTAGAAAAATGACTTTGAACCCGAGTAACACCAGGAGTAGATTTGAAAATTTCTAGTTTATGTTTTTTTCTGACGTTCTGGAGATGAAAAGTAATGATTGCGATGAAAAGAGAAAGCAGGAAAGAGTTGGAATTCGCGCTTCAGCACAGTAGCGCCGTGAATTTTTAGATGGTGCACCTGATATGTCCTTTTTATTGATATCTTGTGCTAAGGAACACGCATCATCGCTTGATCTCGAGGCTGAAAGATATACCAAGCGTCGCAATCGCTGTGCACTTTACGAATTAACGCGCGGAACTTCCTACATTTTTCTTCTTTTTTCTTTTTTACTTTGCCAAGTTCATTGAAAATACAGCAAACCAGATAAATTGTAAACTTCCTGTCTTTAAGCATGACGATCAAAAGAATTCTTGTTTAGAATTGTTGAATATGAAGAATATAAAAAATCCTGATAAAAAAAATGAAGAATGAGAAAACGTGAATAATTATTCTTTTTTTACGTTTTATACAAAAAAAAAATACAGCTAAATAGTTTAACATAGACTAAGGTTAATTATAGTGCACTAATCTATTACTATTATAATAATACTATTTGTAGAATAACTTTTAAAATTTCTCAGTTAAAAACCGCACAAACGACAATCATCATTCACAATATTCAAAAAGTATTCCTTTCCACGATCCATATGACAACCAACGCAACAAATCACGCGTTCCGCAGTTGAACATGATATTTTCATCTGCGAAATTTCGCATCCGTCTGAATAAAATATGCACGAATCCGATATAACCGTAATTTTCGTGACGCGCCATCGCTCTGCCAGATTTATGTGCATTCGCGTACGCGGATGTTTTTCGCGCGAATTTTCCCGGGGCGTGCAAAATAATGCCCGTCGCTCCGAGCACTGTTTATCGGGACGAATGACAGGTTAATCGTAGAAGATTACTTTTGATCAGATTCATCAGCGTCGCGCGATATAGCGTTTTATTGTCACTGCCCCCGGCCTTGTTTATTGATTCGCAAACCGTACAAAGAGTCGCAAACAAAATTAATATGCATGGAAACTTCGCTCTGTTACACGATGGATTATCGCAGGAAAATTCTCATTGTTAACGATTTTTAGTTGATGATAGCCAATTTTCCAGTTATATAAACTTGGAAAATAGCTGCTAATTGCACTTTTTTCCAATTCAGTAACTGAAGCAGGTTTTAATTTAAAGGGGGGGGGGGGGGTAATTTTCTTTGTAGAATGTGGTATGGTAGACTTAAATCATCTGATATATTCTATTTTAAAATTTTCTCGTCGTTTACTTCAAATTAAAGAATTTTGATGTCTGGGACCTCGGAGTAATTAATGCAAGGATTAATTGGTTAATCTTCTATAATTTGCTACTGTTTAAATGAGGATTCCCTATTTCTACATTAAAAAAATAAAACCATTCCATTTCAAATTACGCAGCTGACATTAAATTTTTCTTTTCTTCTTGAAACAGCAACAATTCACAATAGCCTGCGCCATTTCCCCGGAACAAACATCATTACCCTCGAATGTAAGCCACGTCCATCCGCAAATAAAAGCAAAAGACAGAAACTCGACTCCTGACAAAAAAAGCCCTCCCTGGAGGTGAATAGGGGTTGTTGGGCGGGGGATAGTTCGAAGGGGAGAGAGGTGGTGGAAGGTTGTTGCGTGAACGAACACGGGGAGTTGTAAAAATTTCCCAGCTGTTCGGGGCTGGCTCCTATCTGGCGCTGGAATCAAAGATGGCGGCAGGTTTTTCAACCCTTGCCGGTATCTGGCTCATCGGGGCGAGCGTTGCTGGTGTAGCGCATGCACGAAACACGTTACATGCCCGATATTGTTATACGTACATACTATATATACATATTTATATATATATATATATATTATGTGTATCATTTCTATGAAGTTGAGAATTCTAGATGCGTTTCCATTAGAAGTAAAAAGTAGACTGTAATACTCTCTCAGTTCGAATTAGTGAAATTTTAACTAATTCAATTAGAAGGTCAGAGATAGTCAGAGATCTATTAATTAATTTGTAGAATTGCACAATTTGATTCAAAAATAGTTGAATTCTACTAAATTACATAATCTATGTACCTAGTTGTATAAAAAGTTCACGTGGAAAACATTGTTATAAGCTTGATGTTTCAAGGAATACATATTTCAACAAATGTCTAAACATATTGTCTATTATTATTGTTTGATTTTTTGCTACAAAACAATAATGAATGAGTAGCATTATATGCTATTTAGATAATCAATAATTGCAGTGGAAAATATTTATTATTACAAACAGTAACTATTTTCTAAAGTATGAGTAGAAATAGACTTTTTAATTTTATTTGAACTATACCTACTTATCTTTTAGTCATAATGAACGAATAAGACTAGTCAAAACCTACTTACTGAATGTCTACTTAAGTTTGAAGATAGTTATTCACTTTTTCATTCCGTCAAATATTACTGATTTTATCAGTAAGCTATACCAGTAATTTAATTAGTAGATTTTTAACTACTAAAATTTTGGTTGCTCTCTCTTTACTCTTTTAAATAGCGATATTCTACTATGAACGAGTAGTTTTTAACTAATTCAAACTGAGAGAGTAAATAAACGAAATTTTCTCATTTCTGTGAATGGGAAATTTCCCATATTCTATAGCAATTGTGTCATGCTGTATGGAAATTTTAAGAATATAGAAAAGTTTTACATAGTTTGTTCACTTTTTCCATATTTTTTCAAAATATTTATTCGTAAATGAGAAATATCTTGTGCATGTATGGGATTTTCGTACAAAATTATGGAAAATTTCTGATTTTTGTAAAAGATAATTACTTTCAATAATGCGTTGAAAGTTTTTTTTTTACAGCGTAAGAATTTAAAAAAGTCATTTCCGTGTAACTACTGCTAACAATAACTCAATTCCTTTTTTCAAATAGTCAATATTGATGATTAATGAATCAGTGAAAAATTGACTTCTTTTATCAGTAATTGCAGCTTCCACTAATTAAATATTCACTTCTAATCCAACATTTATAAGAAATTTGAAAATCCTACATATAGTAATTAGAAATTATTTTAAAATCGAATAACAAAAATATTTTTTTTTTTTCTTTTAACTTGAATATACTGTTATTTTCAGTGAATCACTATTTACATGATTTGCTTCAAGTGAAATTCGACAGCAAAACTTGTATTGCAAGTGAAATTCAACATACAAAATTACTTACTTCCTGACTGAATTCCAGTATTGCAAAAATGAATAAGTTCATTGTCATATTGAATAGGTTACATACAAATTATTCATCAGTTATAAGTCTGTTTTTACTGAGGTTACAGTAATTTTTTTTGTCGATGTTCAAACATATTATTGAAAAAATTGGAAGTGTATTATAGTTTTAGCTCTTGCTTCTGGAATCGTCACCTCTTTATGTTATAAAATCCCGTTATCAACTCAATGGAACTATCATTTTTTATAAATTATCATTTTTCTATTGTGAAAATTCGACTTGACTGTAAGTAATTCTCGAAAATGATGGACTGAAATTCATAATAATACAGTTAAAATCTCGAAATTCGACGAGGATCGACAAATTCAATGAAAAATTCCCATATAAATACTTCAAATCGATGAAATACTAAAAATATATAAAGATACTGACACTTTTCTTAAAATTGAATAACTACTGACAAAATATTAAACTCTTAAACCTAAAGCATACAAATTCTCGAAATCTTGCATAAAAAATTCATTCAATATAGATTAAATTGTATGAAACTCTGAAAATCTATATGTATAAAAAAAAATAGGATTTTTTAAAAATATGAAAAATTTCTCGGAAATTTACTAGTTTTTTTAGAAGAAAAAAATACAAGTACTATAAGAAATCAATGAAACACTGTTAATTTACGTGAGTGTAAATAATTTTCACTAAAATTTGTAAAAAAAAAAACAAGGGATCAATAATAATTCAAATACAAAGAAATTAATTTGAAAAAATCGATAAAAAAATTCTTGAGAACGCTAAAAATTTTTTAATTGAAATTCCGAAAAACACCTAAATTATATTAGGTAACCTTTAAATGGCTAAATGTTTATGGAAACACGACCTTTGTAAAATTTGTTCAGTTATCTAGAGATTGATTAAACTTACATTTCTCGGGTTTAATAAATCCATACAATCTGTAAAGTTTCCCTTAAAAAACTATATATCTACGAAAATACTTAAAATGCAAGGAAAATAGTCAGTTTTCGAGCACAAATATATTTATCAAAACAACTATTTTCAATCATTAATTTATGATGATCATTTATCAATTGAAAGAATCAAATCAAAAAAATTGATTTTGGCCAGCGAAATGAGTAGAATCAGATAATTTTCATGTAGTTACTGTTTTTTAACTGATGTAAACAGTTATTTTTAGATATTGACCAGGAATTGTTTTTCCATCATGCCAAATTGTCGAATTCAACTATTGATGGATCAAACTTGACTATTTCAAAGAATCATTTTTCGACTATTATTTAATCAAAATGTCTGTGAAGTACATATAGTCAATCTTAAATTCAAATAATTGATATGGACAACTAGAAATAATCTAGTTTCAACTAATTTTATTGGTAGAATTCGACTATTTCCAGTAGTTAGTTAAAAATAGTCATTTTCGACAATTTACAAATAACAGTCTTCTTGCTAATCTAAGAAGTCAAAATTGACAGTTAAAAATCAATATTAGTAATGATAAATATTATTTTTCAATATTAGAAAAGATGAATTCTCAACGTTATATCTTTCATAGCGTTAGTCATGCCAGACTTGTGAACAGGAATTTTCGCTTTCTGTGCAGTGAGTTCTAGGATTCGCTAATTACTATGTACGTGTGCGTACATATGTATGTACATATATATGCACGTATGTATCTATAAATATAAGCGTGTACCAGTAGTCTACCTAGCCGCTGGCGCTTTGTTTCCCCGATCTTATCAGGACGCTCCCCCTTTGCCCTTCTACTCTTTTGCTCCACAGCAGGGTTTTTTCATTGTTCACGTTTCCGCGGGTTTCTTTTTTTTCGTTCATAAAATTCGTGACGTACTTGGGGTGGCGTGTGATTCGAGGATGGAAAAAATGGTGGCATATGCTAGGGTTTGGTTGAGTCCATCGAAGGTGTTAAGGGTGGAAGATGAACTGCTGTTTTTTTTTTTGGAGGGGGTGACGAAAAGATAGAGAAGATATAATATTAATATTAGCAATAATATACAGAAGAAATTTTCCCTCTCTGTTTTAAATTCTCTCCTCCTTTTGTGCCCATTGAAAAATGTTTCTCCAAAAACTAAAAATTTTGTAACCTTAAATTCCTATTTTTGTACAAGTAATAAATCTGACATGCAATTTAAAAAACGTGTGTCCTGATAATTTTTGTCTAAGAGTTCGCATATATACGTTTCAATCTTTTCGAACGTTTGTTCTGTAATTTTTGCAATCTCCCTTATCGTTTCTTCCTGTGAAACAGGCGCGTGTGATGCACGGCCGGCTGCCACTTTCTTCGCGCATTTGAATATTTCAAGCCACGTTCTGCGGCCCCTGCACGTGTATTATAAATTGCGACGCGCTTCGCGAAATACTCTCGCGCGCGAGCGAGCCAAACGGCCGGACGGATCGGAGCGGACGTTCGATCGTTGCATACATTTGCCCGGTCCCTCTTATTATTCCCGCGGATTTCCACGAATCTCTTGCAAATCCTCCAATACAAAGCAGAAACCTCTGCAACTGCTGGATTAAGGAACAAAAAACCACCCTGGTTGTGAAGAGTATCGAATATTTTTACACTAAGAAAAAAATCTAGTACTTTTTGACATATATAATGGTAATAAGTAATCTCTCTCAGTCTGTATTGGTGAAAGACTAGGAATAATTAGTAGAATTCAACTAATTAAAGTAAGAAACTAAAGTTTGAGTAAAAAGCTACTGATTGAATTAGTGATTAAGCTTACTGATAGAATTAGTAATATTTGACTGAAGAAAAAAGTGAATAACAATCTTTAAGTCCACTACTACAGTAAGTAGGTTTTGACTGTAATCTCTCTCATTTTGTATTGGTATAAAACTAGGAATAATTAGTAGAATTTCACTAATTCAAGTGAGAAACTAAAGTTTGAGTAAAAAGCTACTAATTGAATTAGTAATTTAGCTTACTAATGAAATTAGTAATATTTGACTGAAGAAAAAAGTGAATAACTATCTTTAAACTTGAGTAGAAGTCCAATACTACAGTAAGTAGGTTTTGACTAGTCTTATTCATACGTTATGACTAAAAGATAAGTATAGTTCAACTAATGAAAAAGATAATTTCTACTAATACTGTAGTAAACAGTTACTGTTCCTAATAATAAATATCTACCACTGGCAACTATTGATTATCTAAATAGCATATCAAACAATAATAATTGACATATTACGATATTTGTTCAAATATTTCATCGTCAAAACATCAACCTTTCAACAATGTTTCCTACATGAACCTTTTTTCACAACGAGGAACATATGATATATAATTCAGTAGAATTTAACTACAAATTTTTTTTAAGTCAACTTGCGGAATTTTACTGATTTATTAGTAGATATCTGACTATCTCTGATCTACTAATTGAATAAGTAGAAATTTCACTAATTCGAACCGAAAGAGAGTGCATAAATAGTAATTTTTAAATACTTTTATCATTCGTAATCAAAATAAAAATTATAAATAAAAAAAAATGGTAAGTTAATTTTTACCAATACTTCAGTAAGTAGTTACTGCTTGTAATAATAAATATCTACCACTGCAATTATCGATTATCTAAATAGCATTCAAATGCTACTCATTCATTGTTGTTTTTTAGTAAAAAATCAAACAATAATTATAGACATATTTAGAAATTTGTTAAGATATTTTACTAAAAACAACACTTTTTTACTAATTCAAACTGAGAGATAATAGAAAAATGTAAGTTTTGCAATATTATTGCAGGTATTGCACAATAATTGCGAATTTTTACGTTTTATTTTACTTATTACAATATTGTATGGTAAAAATTATAATCTGTATGCTAGTTTTCATTAGATCATTTAGGAAAATTTAATATCTGAAGAATGCACATTGTACTGTGAAAAATGTAATTTGTACTATTATAGTTTATGAGAACAATTAGCTGTGTATAGTAAAACTTCAAAAAAAAAAAAACAATATTTAACCTTCTACAATTTATTATTCAGTTCGTATAGTACAATATTTCATGTAAAAAGAGAAAATATTGTACATCTGAAAAATTCATATCATTTAGGGAAATCTGTAATATTTTTTCGAATTTTTGTAGTATCGTAGAAAGTAGTATGTGATGTACTACATGGCGAAACTGTATGGTATTTTCTGATATCTGGATAAGTAGGAATTGCAATATGATAATGCAAAAAGTAAAAAAAAAGTATAGCAGAAAATGAAATATGTATAGAAGTTTCTACAACAAAATATATCTACTACTGCAATAAGATTTGAAAATCTATACTGTAATATTATTATAAATCTGGAATTAATATCTAGCAAAAATTACACTATTTCAGAGTGATTTAACAGTACAATATAATATTGTCATAATTACTAGGTATACTTTTTCTCAGTTCGGTGGGTAATGTAGAAAAAGCAACTTAAAATAAATGTACAGTAAATGAACTTTACAGTAATGGGTCTTTTTGAAATATAATAAATAGAAAGAATACAACTTCTACTAAAGCACAATCTGGAATAAAACTTTGCGAAATATTTATCTTGAACAAACAATAAAAAAGCAAGGATTATACCAGAACAATTTGCGTATGAATTCATTATTTTCTATATTAGCTAAAATTCAAGAATATGTATTGAATTCCCAAGAACATTCTCTCTAAGTTTGAATTGGTAAAAAACTACTAATTTATAGTAGAATTTAACTAATTAGACAAGTGAAAGGGTAGCAACTAAAGTTTTAGTGAAAATCTACTAATTGAATTAGTGATATACCTTACTGATGAAATTAGTAATATTTGACTGAAGAAAAAAGTGAATAACTATATTTTAACTTGAGTAGAAATCCACTACTACGGTACGTAAGTTTTGACTAGTCTTATTCGTACATAATGACTAGAAGATAAGTATAGTTCAACTAATGAAAAAGTCAGTTTTTAGTAATAATTTAGTAAATAATTACTGTTTGTAATAGTAAGTATTTACCACTGCAATTATTGTTTATCTAAATAGCATACAAAAGCTACTTATTCATTATTGTTTTATAGTAAAAAACCAAACAATAATAATAGACATATTCAGACATTTGTTATAATATTTCTTCTTTGAAACACCAAGCTTTTAACAATGTTTCCTACATGAACCTTTTTTTACAACGAGGTATGTATAATATATGTAATTTAGAAGGATCAAACATTTTTTTTAGTCAACTTGTGGAATTCTATTAATTTATTGGTAGATCCCTGACTATCCCTGACCTACTAATTAAATTAGTAGAAATTTTACTAATTCGAACTGTTAGAGTTGTTAGACTTATTTTCCTTAATAAAAAATTAACACGTACAACTAAAAAAAGGATCATTGATGATTTTACTCAAATTTACGTGTTGTCGTGATGGAACATTACAGAAGTAAAAATGCCTCAAAAGATGATATACATTTCCATTCTTATATCTTAGTTAAAAAATATTTCTATGTTTGAATTTTTTGTCATATCTTTTTGACAAAACTATCAATTTTCGAAGGCCATCCTGATTAAAAATAGATACATATCAGTCACATAAGAGATTAAATTGTGTGAAGGAACGAAATAGTTTTACAGAATCCAAGGCAGTTCGTCAAGCTGAAATAATCGAAATCATGATAAAGTAAAAATCTGTTTGTTTATCGATATCATTGTTTTAGGTGATGTTTGCTGAGTTTGTGAAAATAAATTGATCCAAAAACTGGAAAAAAGAAATTTCATCCATGTCAATGTCTACAGCAATCTTTTCAGATTCGATTGTATAAAAAATTTTTGTTTGTTTTTTACACGCTTGTTAAATTGTTTGTTTCTTAGCAAAGGCAAAATATTTTTCAAATTATATGCATTGGCTAAAATTTAATGACGTTTTTGTTTTTTAATTTTCATGAAAGTTGACATTTATTTCACGTGTTTTTGGAAAAATCTGAAATTCTTCAAATGACGTATTGTATTCTTAATAAAATGTTTCACTATATTCAAATAGTACAACACAGATAATTCTTGAAAAAATGTGTTACCTTTAATTTCTTGGTTTTTGAGGATGTTTAAATCTTTTGAAAATTATGAGTTTAGGTTTCACAAATTCTATTTCATCACCAACAACCTCATAAATATCATTCAACTATATTAATTCCTTCGTGAAAAATCGGTACAATGCTTGATTTTTTTGCAAAAACTTGCTGATTTTCGCTGATTCACCAATATTAAAAGTCATTCTGCATTCAAAAAGAAAAAAATTCATTCTCTGTCATGAACTCGTTCTCTTCTTATTATAAAAATATTACATTAGGACTGCAATGTTCACCAAACATAACCATAAAATCGCCAAACTTTGATAGAAAGGATTTCTTTTTAAAGCTACAAAAATGAAAATCGTTCTCTCGTCACGCTTGTAGTTTTCTTCAAGCAGCAGTTCCCCCGTCTCTTCAAGTAGCCGAGAAGGTTCGCTGGGTTATCTTCGGCATCTTCGGCTCCGAAAATGAATAGCTGCTCGGAGGAGCAGCATTGTCTGGTTGCCTGGGTTTCGCGGCTTCTCGCATTGTCCGAGGCGTTAAAGGCTTCATATACATGCCAAGACGGCTTTATAGATCGTGCCCTGAGCTTTCACGTGTCTTCTATAAGAGACACACGGGCTCTGCTTCGAGCACAAATCATTACTGTATTATTCTATTTTGCACTTCGACGCGGAGGGAAAATTCCCAGAGTGTCTATTTTATTGAATGTTTGAAACTGGCCTCGAAGGTTGTGGACTACTCCGGAAAAATATGGGATTATCTTTCTCTTTGTTTGTGTGTTATTGTGGAATATACATAAATTAATTAATAATTTATTCATTTAGTCTCTGGTGCACGCATCACTTTTGCATTTTTTAAAAAAGGCCTGTATTTTGATTTTTGTTGTCGATAATGAATTTTTGAACTAACATGGAAAAATAAAATGGAGAAAAAATTTTAAACAATGACATTATGAAAGTAAAATGAATTGAAAAATTCAGGGTGTCTCAACGAAAATAAACATGCAGTGGCAAAATTAAATGTCAAAAGAGTCAACATGTACTCATTTCAATGGATCGATGAATATTTATTCTAGCATCATGACATCTTAGAAATCGAATTACAAGCTCAAGTTTTTCCTTTTTAAACATATTGTTTCATAGGAATTAACATTGTTTTATTTTTAACGTCTCTAAGTATTGATTTTTCCAATATGCATGAATCTGCATATACTATTCAAAGAATAATCTCGTATAATATGAATTTCTTAAATTGATTTCTAGAATGTAATGCTCCTATATTTAATGTTTCGTTGATATGTGTGCGAATTATTCTTACATACTATTTCATTGAGAGCTATTATTTTTAGAAATTTTTGAATTAAATGCAATTTTCAGAATTTTCGAAAAATTATAGTTATTTTGTTATATTTCTAGAAATTTTGTAGACGCTCACGTATATTTTGAAAATTTTAGTATCAAGAATTTCAAGTTCATTGAATTTACAGTAATTTCCAAAGTTTCCAGGAAACAGCATTTTTAAGGATACTTGGTATACCATAGATTTCCAGTTATTTTAATATTAATCGTATTTTTTTCAGTATTCTTACAATAAAGACTATTTTCCTTCATTTTTGTAGATTTCTATGTATATAATCCAGAATTTAATGTTTTAGGTTTGATGATTTTAAAGATGTTACAAAATTTACATGGACTTATTTTTAGTATTTCACTGATTTTTGATGTTTCCAGTATTTTCTATATTTTTTAGTTTCACCAATATATGGTGAGGTTTTCTAGGTTCTTATTAGTTATATCTCATTCATGGAAATTTCAATATAGATTTCTGCAATAAAATGCTCGGAAAACACGAATTTCAGAAATTTTTAGTATTTTTATAATTTCTCTCAGAAAACAATAGTGACACTGATTTTAAATATTCGTCAGATTGATTAAAATTTCGAGAAATTTCGTATTTTTTCAGTAATTATAGATTTCTTTGTTTTCTTAAATATTATGACTGATTTTTCGATAGATTTTTAAGATTAGATGCTCTGGGACGATAAGATTGAGAAATTTTTATCATTTTCATAAATTTTTGAAAAAAAAATATCTATATAGAAATTCAGTGTTAAAGAGGCCCTATTATTTTTAGACCTTTTCACATTTTTAAGAATTTCTGTAATTTTGTAATAATTTCTAGTGTTCTTCTGAATTTTTGATATTTTTATAGATTAAACTTGAAACTCTATTACGAATCATCTTCATTGTAAACGATTCTTCAGAACACAGTCTTTTCATGTATTTCTTGTGTTTCAAAGAATTCTATTTAACTAAGTATTTTCATATTTAAAAAATTTTTATACACTTTTAATGACTTTTTGTTATTTTCATAGATTCCTACAAAAATTTCCAAAATGGGATGCTCTTAGATTCAAAGTTCTGTAGATTCCAGGTCAAACAATGGATCATCGAAATAATTTTATCGTCATCTTCTCTCTCAGTTAGAATTAGTAGAAAAATAACTAATTAGTAGTAGAATTTTACTAATTGAAAAAGTGAAAGGGGAGCAACTAAAGTTTCAGTAAAAATCTACTAATTGAATCAATGATATTGTTTAGTGATAAAATTAGTAGTATTCGACTAAAGAAAAAAGTGATTACCTATGTTGAAACTTTAGTTTAAATCCAGAGTAAGTGCGTTTTGACTAGTCTTATTCGTGCATTATGACTAAAAGTATAGTTTAACTAATGTAAAATTTAATTTTTACTAATACTTTATTGAATAGTTACTGTTCTTGAAAATAAATATTTACCATGGCAAGCATTGATTATTTAAATAGCATTCAAATGCTTCTCATTTATTATTGTTTTATAGTAAAAACCAAACAATAATAATAGACATATTCAGACATTTGTTGAAATATTTATTCCCTGAAACATCCAGCTTTTGACAATTTTTTTCACATAAACTTTTTTCACAACTAGGTACATATGATGTATAATTTAGTAGAATTAAACTATTTTTTTAGTCAACTTGTGGAATTCCACTAATTTAATAGTAGATCTCTGACTATCTCTGACCTACGAATCGAATAAGTAAAAATTTTACTAATTTAAAGTGAGAGAAATGTTTCTGTATTTAAAAATCTATTTTTTTCTTAGCATTCTTAAAATATTGTACAATTTCGTAGTTCTTATGTAGATAGATTTCTAGAATTTGATGTTCTCTACAATCCGAAGTTCACTCTCTTTGAGTAAGCTTTCACTTAAAAACATTGAAGAATGGAGATGACTGCCTTTCAAAACAGGTCATGATGATCCATAAAAATCATTTCATCTGTGAATCATAAGAAAACGGTGAATTTTCTCTATTACAACTTAGGCCCCTTTACGTTCCAAACATTGAGACTTAATCACGTGTACAAAAAAAAAAAAAAAACTCTGGAACTATCTGAGGAGGAAAAACGAATTTTCTTCGAAGACTGATTAAACAGCAGCCAATTTATATTATCTCCCACTATCTTCGATAAATAACAGGGGTTTAAAACGGTCTCGCGCTCGCATCTTCGCGCGGCGTTTAATTAATTAAGTTCGCGGGGAGGCGGAAACTCGGTGGCCCGAATTTATGCGTCCTAGTGCGAGCTCCGCGCACACTCGGAAGCAATTTACAAGTTAATAGGTTACTCGATTCGTTCCGTGCCTTCTCACTTGGCTCCTGCGCCATTTATTTCGACTGGCCCGTACGCCCATCTAATTGGCTCGCACCACTTCTCTTGTCCCGAAACTTTTAACCAGGCAAAAAACGAAATTTCCAACCTATGTCGCATTTTTCATATCGTTAATCCCTCAGTTACTTAACGCGGAATAAAAGGTGGAAAGATATGACTATTTGAAAAAAAAAGAAGAGATTAGACTTTGGGGTTGAAGAAAACTGAATTATTTTTTACACGTACGCCATATTTCACATTGGATCCATATTTTCGAAACACCCTCAAAATAAGCCCATGTTTCATTCCACGAAACGCACCCTCCTGAGGCAAAGGAGGTCAGAATGAAAAGCTCATGCGCGAAATGCGCAATGGGGATTGGAAATTACCGACGCTTGCGCGCATGAAAACGCGTATTGACTCTCTGCACCAGAGACTTGCGTAGACGTTCGGCTTTTATTGACCAAATCATTCGCAGATCTCCCAACGATGAAAAAACGTATAGCCTCAATGGAGGAGAAAAAATACGAGTCTTGCAATTAATTTTCTCGTGGGGTCGATTTCTCTTCGTGCGCATGGTTTTTTTTTTTTTTTTTTTTTTTGTTCTCGCCAAATCGGGGGTTGGATTTATAGAAATTGAGGGATGGTTTGGTTTTTGGGTTTGAATGCGTTTTTAAAGAAGGTTGTTAGAGTGAATGTTAAGGTTGTGCTTTTTAAAAGTTAAATATTGTTTAATAAAGCGATTTAGATTGCATTTATTGCATTATGAGCTTTTGTATCATTGTAATGCTCACTTTTTTCCTTTCCAAAAATATAAAATGCAAACTTTGCATCGTGAAGGACGTAAAGAAAAAATCTATCACAATTATTCTATCTGTGCTTTTTGATTTTGCAGGTTTTATTTGACACGTCATTGTTTTGTTTTTTCCCAATTCATATAGAATTTTTCCGTAGGTTTTTTTGTGAAAATATATTGGAAAGGGGACAAAGCTTGTTCTAAGTTACCATTTACCTAATATTTGTAACATTTATTCATTTTTGAACATTTTTGAAAGTTTGAAGAAATTTTTCTTTTGTTTGGCACTATATACTAATGCTTTTATTTTTTGATTGCAAGGAATTACTGTAAAAAATTCATTTCATTTAGATGATTCATAGTTTTTTCAGTATTCTCCGTAAGTTCGAAAATTTTCGTTAATCTGTGAAATTCAAAACTCTTAATGAGATTTTATTATGATGTAAATTAAATATTTTGAAAACGTACTAATCATAATAATGAGCAATTGAGATGATTTGCTTTTAGAATACTTCAAAAATGCAAAAATAGTTTTTCCATATTTCGCGAATTTCAAAGAACATTCTGTAAAAAGTCCTTATTTATTGACAAATTCAAATTTTTTAGCAATATTTAACATGTTCGAGAAACAAAAACAAAATTTTTTCTTGAATTGATATTAACTTTAGAAAATTTTCTGAAAATTTAAGATATTTTCCCACTTTATGTTGTTTAAATTTTACATAGTTATATGTAGGCAAATTGAATGGTCAGAAAATTTAAAAATATTTTTGATATTGATAAAAAAACCAGGCTTTTCAAGTATTGTTAACAAGAGAAAAATGTCTAGATGAATTATATATTGTTGGTTATAATCGACTGATATTTGGTTTTACTCAACAATTTTTCTATTGTTTCCATACATTCTTTTTGTTGTAAATATAAATATATTCTTGAAACATTGCAAATCTCGTTGAACCATTTTTTTGGTCTGTTTCAAATTCAACTTTCGCAGATTTTCTTCATTAGAAATATCTTTTTTCAATTATTCGAAATTATGTTGGAACGACAGCCCTATTTAGAGGTTTAATTTGTTTTTTCGCTCTCTCGAAACATACACAACAAATTTTTGTGAAATACTCATGAATTGTGTTGAAACTATGAACTGATGTATTTTTCAAAATACGCTAATAAATAAGTAACTTCATTCTTTCACATTATTTACCAAGATAGTTTCCTAGAAACTGAAGGAATTATTCTTTAGCAGTTATCATGTTATTTTGTAGTCGCATCAAAACAAAACAAAAAAGTAAATTTCGTCACTATTCCACACTTACAACTCTTAATGAACAGTAATAATAATCATTTGTTTTTTATTTTTATCTTGTACACTCTCAGGAATTTCTCTATTAAATTTAAGAGACTGTTTTCAAAGCAGATTTCCCATACTGTCTATTAAATTTTCTATTAAAGTTATGGACGTAACTACGGAAAAAAAAGCATTGTCTATAAAAATCATAAACCTTCTATGAAATCGGAGTGTTTATTTAATACAAAGCAGACATTAAAATCATTGTACCTTTAAGTGATTTCTCATTGAAAATGTTTCTTCAAACTTTTTGAAATTCAAGTGGATTTCAACATAACAAATTTTTTAGGAGCAGATTTTCCCTAATTCATGAACAGGTTTTTGATTGAAACAAAAAACTTATATTGTATGGAATATAAATTGTATAACAAAAATTATATTGTATATTTGATAATATGCGAAAGATATTGTAAAATCTTCAAACATGTAGTGTCTTAAAATGAAATGAATTTTCATAAAAAATATTGAAATTAATATATCTTATATGAAAACAATAAATTTGATATAAATTTCTTCGAAATCCTTTTCATATACGTGTCCATGAAATTTCAAACACGATTTTAAGAGAAAGTGTACGAAGGACGTTTGAAATTTTAAATTATTTTCGACAGTGATAGTTAACATTGAATTCGTATTGCGTGTTTCTGCATTAGACTGACATTGCTTGAGGAATTACATTTCAGAAAACAATGAATAAATATTTTTGTTTAGAACTATTGAAATTATAAATCACACATCATTGACGTAATTATCTGTTATAAAAACGTGTGAACCTCACTAAAAAATTTTCTATTTCTTTTCAATAAAAATACATATTGAGCATATACCTTTTCTGACCCAACAAGACAAATATTCATTTTTCAGACGACGCTTCGTCAACTTGAAAAAAATGAGAATGGGCACTTTTCAAAAATTAAAAATGTCGTACGTTTATTCAGAAAAAATTAAAATTAATTCTAAAATTCATTGTCCATCCTCAAAATCACGTAAAAATAAGATGGAAAAACGATTCCACGTTTTTCCGGATTGGTCCACAACCTTGTAGGGTAGTTTTTGGCAGTTTGATGGGGCGTCGAGATCGTGACCAATGATAGAAGCAAGCTGCCTTACTCCAGCTACAGGGACAGAAAAGGGGGAATTATACGGCCAGAAACTGGGGAAGCCAATGGAATAATGTCGAGGGCCGATCGTGGGGAAACGGATTAGTCTCGCCCCTAGCGGCTTTTTATCCCCCTTGGCGATTTATATAAATCACTATCCGGGTATAAGCGTCATTTATTTGACGGGTTTTCGGTAATTAATGTGGTCTAGAGCTGTACGAGTGGACGCAGTGAATTAGGGAAAAGCTATTGGAATATATTCGATATTTTAAGGTCGCTACACGGGCGGTCGTCTGAGGTACTACTGGCGCCTCTAAGTGGCTTTTTCATGGCTGAAAGTCGGACTGAAAAATTCAAATTATGGAGAACAGGAAATAGTAAAGAGGAGCGAGGAGCAATAAAATAAATGTTCATTGTCTTCCATGCAAGAAAAAATCATAGCATCGTGACCGAGGCTCCTCAAACAGTGATAGAAGGTCGATAAAAATAATTTATCAAATAAAACTTAAGGTACTAGAATAATGAACATGGCTTTATTGTTATGCACTGCGCAAAAACGATGAGAAGATAGAGTATTTACTATAGCCTCTTGAAAACACGTTTCTTTCTCGTCGATTTAATTTCAAATCGAGACTTGAAGCTCGAGACCCAAGAGTAATTACAGATCGCTATCGACAAATCTCAGGCGCTCATTGTTGGTGATATGGGCGCGTTATTTTTATCAAGTGCTTAATCATCCATAATGATTAGCCGGAGAACGTAACGGCAGTAACGGCACCGACGCAAATGAACATGGCGCTTTCTGTTTCTGCTCTGGCTGCGCAGCCTCACGAGGGTGGGTCGTGACAAGTAATGGCCACTGTGAAATTATTATTTACTGCCGCTGCTGCTGCGGAATATCTTCCTGCCGTTAGGGCTAATCGAAAATGAAACGTCGAGTAGTTGAAATGATTTTTCCACCCACGATTTACGAGTTCGAGGAACGTTGCGGTTTTATACGAAAATATCGAAAACTTTCTGAACTAGTAGGAATAGGAATTGTTATTAGGGTTAGTATCGAATATTGGTATTAGGATGTTTTCAGACATCATGATACAAGTATCAAGATCTAGCCTTAAAAAATATTGATATTTTCAATGCTACATTTTTATTCATTCCAAGGATTGCTGCAGTTAAAATAGCGTTTGACTGAAAAATTAAATCGAAAATTGAGAGTGCAATGAAGTACAATCAATGTCGTACAAACATTTTGGATTCGAAGAAAAAACATTAAAATGTAGATATATGTTACACTCAAGCTTGAATTTAATGTAAAGTTAGTTGTACAGAAAAGTAATTGGATCATAACAATATTAACTTGGAAGTTATTTCATTTTGCTATTTTTCTCTACACTTAGGAAGTCATGGATTTTTAAATATTCTGTCAAACGGATTGCACCTTTTTTTTCCTGAGTAGTATTTCGAAAGTATTTATTTCAATATTTTAGTACTTAGTAACTTTTTTTCGGAATATGAAAAACAGAAATAAATATTAAGAAATGACAAAAAAAATCTGCGATTCGTAAATGTTGAGTTCTTTTTAAAACAATGTTTTTTTTTTTTTTTTTTTTTAAAGTAAAATATTAAAATTTCAGAATTAGTGGTGATTTCGAGCTGTATACTATGACATTCTGACTTCAAGTATTTTGTCAATTAATTTGAAAACAGAACATGAAAAAAAGTAGATTAGCAATAATAAATAATTTGAAACGTTTGTAAATGGATCTTTGTAACAATTGCAAAAAATCATAATATATAAATAATAAATAAATAAGGTAATTTACCACTTCTAACCTGAACTTGAAGTAACATGTTTTTTAATATTAGAAAAAAACGAGGTATTCAAAATTTTAACCATTTATAAACCTAATTTCGTAGCAGTTTAATTTTGATTTTTCGAAGAAAAAAATAAAATTTAATTCTTACAATAATATCAGTAGTTTGTGGTAGTTTGTATTCTTCAATCTTGATTTTCTCTGTTCTCCCAGTTTGAATTGGTAAAAAACTACTTATTTATAGTAGAATTTGACTAGTTGAAAAAGTGAAAAGAGAGCAACTAAAGTTTTAGTAAAAATCTACTAACTGAATTACTGATATAGCTTACTGATAAAATTAGTAATATTTGACGGAAGAAAAAAGTGAATAACTATCTTTAAACTTTAGTAGAAATCCACTGCTACAGTAAGTAGATTTTAACTAGTCTTGTTCGTGCATTTATGACTAAAAGATAAGTATATTTTAACTAATGAAAAAGTCAATTTTTACTAAAACTTTCGTAAATAGATACTGTTTTTGATAATAAATATTTACCACACCAATTATTGATTATCTAAACTGCATTCAAATGCTAGTAATTCATAATTGTTTTATGATAAAAAATCAAACAATCATAATAGACATATTTAGACATTTGTTGAAATATTCATCTCTTGGAACATCAAGTTCTAAACAATGTTTTTTTCATGAACTTTTTTTTACAACTAGATACATATGATACATAATTTTGTAGAATTCAACTATTATTTTAGTCAACTCGTGGAATTCTACTTATTTTCTAGTACATCTCTGACTATTTCTGAACTACTAATTGAATTAGTAGAAATGTTACCAATTCTAACTTAGAGTCTCTCAATTTCGAATCCTAAAATTAAAACAAAAACTTAAACAAAAATCCATTAAATCTTTCATATCTACTTATTCAGTATTTTTTTTAGATAAGTTTTATAATCCCATTCTGAATAAGAAAAAAAAAAAAAAAAACATAAGACTTTTGTTGACAAATTGTCAAAATAATCTTGTCAATTATAAATTTTGTCGAAATCAAATTAAAAAACTGAAATCACACCAAATTAAAAATAAATTAAATGACATTGTCCAATTTATATAACACTGATTGAAATTTTAATAGAAGTAGAACATAATGAAAAAAAATAATGAAAATTATCAGTTTAAACAGACTCAGGTAAAAATCTGTTACATAATCATAAGAATTAAATATTGCCCTGGGAAATCAGTCTGCATTTTCGTTAGTTAGTGAATCCGTTATTTTTGTTCATGATTCATTGCAATTTTCTAAATTTTAAAATGATATTTTTGAAAGATGAATGTATTATATTTCATACATCTGCTATATTTTCTGTAATATTATATTGTGAATTGTAACTCCTTGAAGTCCACTTTTTAAAAAAAAGTCATATAGTTTTCTTTTTGTTTGGGCCTGTCTTATCGATTTCGATGTATTTTTTATTCTTATAACGAGATTATTATGATTATTTTTTTTTGACATTGTAGATTTATCTTGTAAATTTTCAATATTAGATGAATTTTTGGTAGTTACTGATAGGCGCAGTATTTTTTTCAGCGGAGATAAAGTCAGTATGAACTGGAAGTATGAAAAATAAAAATAAAATCTTCGAATTGTTATCAAACTGTAATAATATACTAAATGCCATGTTCTAGAATAGTAGAACATACGATTAATGTTATATGCCATCTCATGTTATCCAATATAAACTAGTAATTTCCACAATTAAGCAAATTTCACTGTACACTATTTTATGAAATCAGACAAAAATACTTGAATCTGCAATACTTTAGTAAGAATGTAGATATTGTGGTACACTTTCCACCACGAATATGCAGAAAAGTGCTAGATTTCTTCTCAGCGTACCACCTATCGATGAAATATTCCCGTACCTATGTAAACCAGTCAAGATTTTCAGTAATCTAAAAAAATATTATAACTGCATGAATAACAGCCGCGACGAAATTTCAATATCCCAGAAAACAAGACAACGTCCAGGACGTGATAAGATACGAGATAAGCGAGATAAGGCGATATATCGCGAGAAATCGCCTTCAGATTCCTTCACGTGCGTCGATCGCGCGAGAACTCCGCGCGAGGATAAAATTGATGCCGATTGAATGTCGAATTTAGACGGGCGTTTCCTTCGATTTCCAGAGTTTCCATTAGGACGGCAACGCTCGTTGGGGAGGTGTTCCGACGCGTGATTTATAAGCGGCATCGCTCGAATTTTAATCGGCCGCCGGCGATGCCGCAGATTGTTGAATCCCTCCGTGCTCGCTTTCGTATATCGCTTGTTCTCCATTTTACCCGCTTCAGCATTACTCAGTAACTCGTGACTAATTAGCGCCGGCTAAATTAATCGATACGAGCACCGGCGCCGCCATTTCCCGATGTCTGGGGTTGATGAGTTTTTTGGGCGAGTCGTACAAAAACAACTTGCCAACGCAGTGTTCCACCGAGGTGGAATTGCCTAATGTTGTTATAAACACTAATTAATTATGATAGAGTTGTCTGGGATAAAAAAATTGCAATAAATAATATAGATAGGAGCATTGTCGATGGTTTATATATTATACTTCTACAAGCAGAGAAAAGAATTGATGTCACGTCCATATTTGAATGGAATCAGCGGCGTAGGGAGAACGAAGTTTTCGAGGTTCAAAATTCTTCTGTAATTTGGGTGCAATTGATTATTATTTTATGTAGAGGTTGAAAAAAATTATAGTAAAAATACAAATTCGATCCATAAATAAATGTAATATGAATAATATAGCCGATAAAAAAATAATAATAACTGATTTAAATGAGTGAAAATTATAAAAAATTTACAGACTGAAATCTGGAGAACGGACAAAATTGATTACATGTAAGTTTTAATGAAGGAAAATAAGAATACACAAAAATTCTACAAATCTGAAAAACTTTGAATCCCGAAGCACTGAATTCTGGACATCTGATTCGAAATTCATAAAAATACCAGAAAATGTTCCTAATTATGCAGGTGCTGAAGAAATATTCAAGGAATTCTTATTCATATTATAGGAATCTCAGAAGTACTTGTTTTCTGAAAAATCCAAAGAAATATTAGAGATGTATAGAAATTTGAATCTTAGAGCATCAAATTAAAAAAAAAGAAATTGTTTGAATGTATCTATCTGAAAATATATTAGAAAGAGTTTTAATATCTTCAGTCTAAAAAAGTCAATATTATTTCAAGATGCAACAAAATTAAGGCACAACTTGAAATTCAGATATCATCCTTAATTTAGTTTATGTTTAAATGTATTTTCAAGCAAGCAAGTTTTAAATTAAGAGGGTATGATTTGAATCAAGAATGATTTTCTCAAATTATGATTAATCTTCTTAATTGAAGACTTTCTTCCTTGAAAAAAATTGTGAACGTAGACTTAACTTGAGGTCTTAAAATAAGATTCAATTTTTACAGTGTTATGAATATCGAAAAAATACTTCCATACAAGAAATTTGAGGAGTACTCAATATATATGAAGATTTATTCTCCCAGAAATCTATGAAATACTTAAAATCTAATAATATTCGAATTCAAGAGCATTGTGTTCCAAAATTCTGTAGAAAAATCTACAAAAAAACCTGGAAATCCTTCAAAATTTCCTATTTCTTTATTAATTTTTCAACTTAGAACTCTAGAGCATATATTTCTTTTAATCTACATAGAACTCTATGGAAATACTAGAAAATTCCTTAAATTGTATTATAACTCGAAAATTCGAAAATACCATTGAAGAACCTTTTTTTCAGAAATTGATTAGAATACTCAAAATCGTTAATATTTTCAAAAACAAAACAAACAATTCTGAAAATCTATATCGCATCCAATAAAAATACGAGAATTTCATGAAAAGATTGGAAAAAATATTTACATAATATTTTACAAATTAGATGCTACACTAAAATTCTAAGAATCTTATAAATACAAAAAAAATAGTATGTATTAGAGTGTCCCTTATTGTGGCGATGTCAGAATTTTTCCGTTCCAGGGCTTTAAATGAATCAAGATATTAAAAAATTTTTTGGTAAAATTTGATCTAAATCAGATCTAATTAACTAGTGCCACAAAACGACTAAAGTTTCAAATGGGATTTACATGTAGTTTTTCATACATTTTGTGCAAAAATTCATAACCTATGCCAAACTTATGATAAATGTTTGAAATTTGGCATGGTTTGAGTGTAACGTTACGTTCAAAACCAAATTTTTCTGAATTTTTCTATCGCTCTTATCTATGTTTTACAAAAACGGAAAAAGTATATGTTTCCCTTTTTTCGATGCTTGTAAAACATAGGTAACAGCGATAGGAAAAACCAGAAAAATTTTATTTTGAATGATACACTCAAACTATGCCAAGTTTCAAACATTTGTCGTAATTTTTTTACCAGTTATGAATTTTTGAACCTAATGTATGGAAAACTACATGTAAATCCCATTTAAAACTAAGCTGCTTGAAAAGTAACCGATGTTCCAAAATTTTTTTGGGCATGAGGAAGATCACGAATTTTCTTAAAATTTTTGTGGTTTATTGAGGTTACATCAAAGTACAATTTATTTTTTTGGTTTGACAAATAAATTACATTACGATTTACAAGCTCATATTATGTGAAACGTGTCCAAAAATGATGCACCAAATTTCCCGATCTGTAGCTCCTCTGTGAACTAAAAAAATTAAAAAAAAATTATTACTCTACCACATTACCTCTAGTTGAACATGATTTTGAGGCAAATTTTAGTTCGAATTGGTTCGAAACAAATTGTTTAAAAAAACCTTTTTTTTAGTTTTGAGTGGTTCACGAACTAATCTTGAAGCCAGACTTGAAAAAAAGTTTCAAATTTATCGTTTCAGACCTTTGTATGAGGACCTACAAATCGGGCAATTATCGTTGCACTTAAGAGCTTATTATTCATTACCTCATTTATTTATCAACCCAAAAAATTCGTTTTCGTACTTCAAAGTAAGCTTAAGAAACCACAGAAGTTTTGGAAAAATTCGTTATCATTTTCATCCTCAAAAAAATTCTCGAAAAATCGGTCACTCTTCAGCCTGCTGAACGGGATTCCCCCCTGAGAGAGTATGACAACCGCGATCCAATTTCGCTGAAAAATCCGAACGACGAGAATCATTGAATCATTCCTGTCATAGGAAAATTGCATGAAACGTTATAATACGTGAAAAAATTCACGACGAGCTCGGTGAAGTGCGAAAGAGAGTGGACAAAGCCGCGAAGAACTGCATAACAAACGACTGCGTGGATCGAGCTAGGATTTACGGGCAATCATTTTTCCATTGCCCGGCCCGTCAGTCATGTACGTGTGCAAACAATCTTTCCCTCGTATTCCCGTGGCATTAAAAGCTTGTGATTCATCAGGCTCGCTGATTTCTCTATAACAGTCATTGTCCAAGATGATTTCATCGATCGGCAATCGATGCCTGCGTTAATAAGCCGATGTTCTCGCATCGGCATTATCGCCGTTAATGCCCTTTCACAATTTAGAATCTTTTATCCCGACAGCTACGCTGGCTCGTTATGTTTTCAAATAGAGTCAGATTTTGGGCGATCCTCCAGGAGATTGTCAGTAATGAGTTATCGAATGATTGTGATTCCGACGAGTTAGCGAAACGTATGATTAGCGAGGAATTGGAAAAGCCTGTGATTGCGTAGAAACATTTCTCCACGTCGATTGACCTTTCGTTCTGGCGTTGGAAATTATGAAAACAGACGCGGGGATTGAATTAATTGCGAGATTTTCAGGGTTTGTTGTAAGCTGGACAATGGTTATTTTTTTATCATCAATTGGTGGAACTTGTAGAAGATGGTTGAGTGTATAATTTTGAAAATTTTGAATGTTCTGGAATTTTCATTGTTATAATTGCTTACATTGATATGATAACATTATTGTTGAAGCGTTCTGTAATCTATTATAAGATGTATTTTTCTGAAGGGCTTATATACCTTTTTGTGCGGACAAATTGAGGATGGTTTGGAGTAACTTTTAAGGTATGTAGCAATAATGTTATGGCACTAAAGTTTTTCAATAGTGTATTGTTCATTTAAAAAAACAAGTACTTGTTGATAAAAAAATATCAACAATTTGCGGAGTTATGGCCCTTTTCGCGAAACAATTTTTTTTTGAAGAGGCTTGTGGTGACCACGATGCAAATCGAACTAGTCAAGTTAAATCAGAGAAATCAAAAAATTTTATTTGTAATAAATCTAGTTCTCGAACGATCACTTTTTAGCTTAGTAGCTGAGTAGCTTAGAAAGAGAAGAGATGAAAGGAGAAGGGGCCTTCATCAAAAGCCTCGCCTTTCCGAATTGTGAGTTGCTGAAACTGAATTATTAATAACTCTCTGAATTTCGCAAATTAATTATAAAGGAAAAAGTATCTTCGAATTTCATAAGGCATTGATGGTTTTTTGATGATCCGACGACTTTGGGGCACCCTGCATAAGAAATAACAGAAAATATAACCAATTATTACACATGTCACAATATGTCACAATGGCAAATCATCACCGAATACCATGAATCACACACTACCCTGATCATGATCATCTTTCAAATCTGATTAACAAATAAACTTTCATTAATTTTACTCTTTACTTTGATCGTAAAAAATCATCATTATAAACTATTTTTTCGAAATACTTATAACATCTTTAGGGCCAATATAATCAATTATATTAGTATAATATCTCTAAGGAGTAATTCATTATTATCTAACCAATTCATATTTTGTTAAATAATTAAAAATTGTTTCAAAAAAAAAAAAAAAAAAATTGAAGATTTTGAAACTTGGAATTCAGATTTCTGGCCGCACCTCATGTAACAACGTGGTAACTGCGGAGCAAAGCCCGCTGGGGCAGCAAATATACAATATATAAATACGGAGTTTAAAAATTTTTGAAGTATGTACATGTTAGTAAACTAAAAATATATAGTGAAGAGTATCTTCGTGAGAAAATCTCAGTAAGAATTATTAGACATTGATATAAATACCAGAAAATGCTACAAAATTTTTAAATGTTAAAAAATTTGAAAAAGGCTAAGAAGAATGGAAACCTTCGAATTACCAAAATTTTGTGTACATACATAATTTTTTTTGTGAATTCAGAATAATACTGAAAATAAATAAAAAATTTTCACCTTAAACACCCATTCATGAAAATCCGTAGAAGAAACAATGACAATAACAGACAATCCATCGAATTACATGAAAACTACAAAAATAAGAAATATACTAAAAGTACTAGGAAGGTATAGATCTATTAAAAGACTATTTTCTAGAAAATCTATTATAACACTTCGAACCAAAATTTAGGCTGTAGAACACCAAATTCTAATTATATGTTGTAAGAAATTTAAAATCTAAAAAACATAATACAAAGAGCTTCGAAAATTTCATTAATCTATAAGAAATTCCATGAATGAATAAAATACCGTATATCTATGTAGATGTAATTATCTCAAAAAACTGTAACATTCTTGAAAATCTATATCATATTAAATCTTGAAACATCGAATTCGAAAAACTTGTATAATATATATATATATATATGTATATTAATGCGAGAAAATCTTAAAAACACGAAAAATATTTTAAGTCATAAAATCTACAAAATACTAAAAAGCTAAGAGATTGAAGTTTTTTGTAAAACACAGTTAAACACTAAAAACCTATTTAAAATTAAATTCTAGAGCCTCAAGTTTTAGAAATTTTTTATACAAATTCGTGAAAATACAAGAAACTTATAAAAACTATTGAAAAATACTACAAAATCACAATTATTTCATAAATACGCAAAATTCCCAAAATGCAAGCAGTCCATGGAATACCTTGATTGCATGCTAATTTAACTTTCTCAAAACTCAATCAATTCGAAAAATCCGTAGGAAATTTATTACTATTGCTTTTTGTATAGAAATCCATAAGTTTACAGTATAATTTTTCAAATGACACAAATTATGGAAAGATACATATATTATGAGACATTATGAATAAGATATTATGATTTTACATCAAAAATTACGTATTTTACAATGCCAAAGCTTGAACTTGCAGGTTCAATTCCAGGATGTTATGATACCAGAAATAATGTTTATTATTTCAATGAAAGAAATGTATTGAAATTTAAAAATAATACAATTTTGTTCTCAATAAAAAATTTCTTTGGTCTTTCAATATTCATCGCGAAATTCAGCTTCTACAAAAAATTCTTTGACTATTTCCTAGAAAAGGTGACAGGTAGACGGTCCCACTCAGGTTCAAATCATTCCCACTTGAATGCTCCATGTACCCAAGGTGCATCTCCAAAAAAGGGTTTCACACGATTATTCGATGAGGACGAGGAATTTTGTCACGTATTCGATTTTTTTACCCTTAAAAAAAGGATTCCAACCTACACTCTACAAATTATTACAATATCAGCTCTTCTGCAACCGACATAAATCAATGTACCATGTAACACCCATCGCAGTTTCAGACGAAAAATTGCATTGAAGAATTTTCTCCTGAAAAACTTTCCGATTCTTTCTTCGCCCAAGTTGCCTGATTGCATGGCAGTAGCATAATCCGGCAACGGAAACGAAAAAGTCGCAGAATAAACGACTGCGAAAGATTTACGAAGCGCTGCTGGAAAATGGGAGCAGCGTTGCGAGACGATTATTTATCGCGTCCTCGGCAATGATTTGTCTTACCGGCCGGCGTTCGACAATAATTATCGATACGTTACTCCGCGTCTCAATCCGGCCTTTTACGAGCCATAAATCAGCCAAGTAATTCTTATTCCGCGTCAGGTTTCTTTATTTGGAAACTCGATAAAACTATTCTCTCACTCTCATTGATTTATCCCATAAAAAAAAAAGAATATTCGTTTAATCTGACGATACAAATCCTGTATATGATAGAAATTAAAGAGTTAACAGAGTCTGAAATAAATTTCTTGAATCCATCTTTACTGTTTTGCCTACATGATAACATAGGGAAAAAGTTGTAAGGAGAAGCTCCCATTTTCCTGGTTTTTCCGGATGGATAAAATATTCTGAGCTCGCCCAAAGTTTAAGAATTTTTCAGCAACAATGGGACATAATAAAATTTTCGCTCGCAGAGTTTCCAAGTTTCCGGTGGACGTGGAAACAATGCGACGTCGAGGGCGGTATTGCCGCTTATTTATAGGATCGTTAAAACTCCCGACATAGCTGGTCAGACGTTATGAACGTAGCTTATACAGCGGGTTCGTTCCGCGCTACACGCTCGTCTTGGGCTTCCTTATAAATCCTTCCGACACTTTTCGACCGCGATCAGTCCCTTGCAACGCAAGAATATGGTCAAGCCACGTTTTTAATTAAACCGTGCTGGAAAGACCGATCGAAGTTCATTTGTATTTTGGAAATTTGAATTCTAGGTTATGCAGGTAGAGGTTAGGAAGTGAAGGTGAATTAGAATTGTATTTTCCTGGGCTTTACTGTTTTTGGTACCAAGTACTGTATAATAAAATAGCCTTGATGCGAAATTAGAATGAAATAATGTGATGATTATAATGATTTAAATGTAGAATCATTCTGCAATAATGAACTTTTTGATAGTTCTTTATTGTGCGTTTTGGTGATTTAGATTGGTAGCATTGATGAATTATATTGTAGTAGTAGATGTACGTTGTTATAAAAAATGCAAGATGTATTGCATTTTATACCATCTATGTACTTCTGTTGTACTTTCTGTGATATCATTATTGTAATTGCTACTTATCTACATTTTAAAAAAGCTGTATAGTCTTCCTAACATTGCAATCTGTGTAGTTGCTTTTTTTTTGCATTTTTTAGAATATTATATTATCTGTGATTGTTCACATAACACTCAGTACGAAATCTCTTTTTTCGATATATTTGTGTTCAAAATAATAGAATATTTTAAATTTTACTATATTATTGCAGGTTTTACAGTAAAATTGCAGATTTTGTCATTTTTATCGTACTTGTTACGAAATTGATCTTAGGTATGCACAACCATACATATAAATGGCAGTTTTAAAAACGTATTAGGACGAAAGTGGGGATTTTCCAATGAAAATTCTACTTTATAAATCGTATTACGATATGTACTTATTTTGGTGATGTTGGGATTTTTTTTATTCTAGGTCTTTAAATCAACCAAGATGAAAAAATTTCTTCGTAAAGTTTGAAGCAAATCGGAAATGATTAACACGTGCAACAAAAAGACCGAATTTTTAAATGGGATATACATGGAGTTTTTCATACATTTTGTTCAAAAATTTAAAACTTGTAACAAACTAATCATAAATGTTGGAAACTTGGCATAGTTTAAGTGTAAAATATAATGTTCCAAACCAAATTTTTCTGGATTTTTCAATCGCTGTTATCTATGTTTTATAAGCACCGAAAAAGTAGGTACATGCTTGTCTTTTTTCGGTGCTTGTGAAACATAGATAACAGCGATAAAAGAATCCAGAAAAATTCGGTCTGGAACGTAACACAATACACTTAAAATATGCCAAGTTTCAAATACTTCTCGTAAGTTTTGCACAAGTTATGCATTTTTTGATAAAATGTATAAAAAACAATATGTTAATCTCATTTAAAACTTCAGTTGGTTTGAGCCACGTGTTCATCATGTCCGATTTGCTTCAAACTATACAAAATTATTTTTTTATATCTTGATTGATTTGTTTTTGCAGCTCGTACAGTATGATTTTATGTACTATCAAAAAATACTCTCTCTCAAACTATATTTAACGAGAACGTATGATAAAAATATAAATTTCCTGTCAAAATAGTCCGAATTTCAAACACAATCATAAAAAAAATCAAAACATAACTTACAATTCATAAATCAAGATCTATACCCAATTCTATCATTCTTAAAAATGATCAAGGACCCAAGTATAAATACAGTATAAAAATATTATGTAGTATTTTGTACAAAATAACTGTTTACAAATTTGTTGTTGACCACTGTCAAGGTCAATGAGATTATGAAACCATCTCAATTACTATTCCTACTATACAATAGTAAAAAGTTATGTAAAAGTCTGAAAATCTGCAATTGTACTGTTAAAACTGCAATAATTTTTGTAGAAAATATTTTAATAATTTTTACCATAAGTATGTCGAAAAGTATTTACTAGATTTTATTTCAGTACAAGTTTAAAGCAAGCATGATTGTACATACATGGATGTTTAAACATACGATTAATGTAATACAATGAGCATCATGAAAATTTTTACTTTTTTCATAGTAATCTCTGCAATATAACAATTATAACTTTACAACATGTTCACGAATTCGATAAAAATGAGAAAATCTGCAATAATATTGTGAAAAATACAAAATTCTAGTACCTTCCCCCAAAAATATGACAAAAAGTACCAGACACTTTTCTCAGTGCAAGTCTGCAGCAGGCATAATAAAATTACTTATTACCTTCTCAGAAACTTCTCAATTGAATTTAAGAGATTGTCTTTGAAGCAGATTTTCCACGCTGTCTATAAAATTTTCTATGAAAGTTATGGACGCAACTATGAAAAAATAGACACTGTCTATGAAAATTGAAAATATTCTATGGAATCGAAGTGTTCATTTGTTATAAAGCAGCCAGTAAATTCATTTTACCTGTAAATGATTTCTCATTAAAAATGTGTTTTCAAACTTTTTTAAATTCAATTGGATTCGAAAATAATAAATTTTTTAGCAGCAGTTTTTCCCTGATTGCTATTTGATCGAAACAAAAAATTTATATTGTATAGAATATAAATTATATAACAAAAATTTTGTATTGTATATTTGACTATAAGCAAACGATATTTCGAAATGACAATTCTGATATGACAACAATTAATTTGACATAAATTTCTTTGAAATCCTTTTCATACACATGTCCACGAAATTTCAAACACGATTTCACGAGAAAGTCTATAAAAGATGTTTGAAATAAATAAATTACTCATTGCAAGTCGAATAAAGGAAATTGATCTATCATTACCACTATTCCAATAAGTCTTGATTGTTCGTGAACCTGCACTTTCACATTATTGAGAATAAAAGGGTACATATTTTCCTTTGTCCTCGCGCAGTTTTCGAAATAAATAACTCGTAGTGGTACGGTAATTACAAGTACCAACTCGTGTAAATACTCACATAAGCAAGCCCCGCTACTACAATATCCGAATGTACCGCGATGCATGGTATCCCGCAGCTCGGCCGGCTACGAACTCGCTCTCGTGCGTTGCGCAATAGCTGCTCTCGCGAGACGCGTGGTGCACGCAGGAGACAATGCTCGGCGTGACGCGTTTACACACTCGAATATCCTGTTCGGTTTATTAGGGCAAGGTGGCCGGGCCTCGCTAGCCGCGATAGCAAGCGCGGCATTAATGATAGCGCCTGATATTTATGTCTACATTCGGCCGGGCGTGTAATGCGCGCGCGAGGGAGACGCGCAGCGCGTTATTACTCACGATAATGCGCCCGGAATCAGTGGACGCGAGTCTCGTATTTCAGCCCGACAGTCCTAATGGATTCCCGCTTACGATAACTTTCAGCTCTAATGAAATCGCTCGATTCGCACAGCTGGTATTGCAGTTGAAAAAGTAATTGTTAGGATGTAAAGGATTTTTTCGTTTCACGAAAGGTGCATACGAAATGGTCACTCAGAACCAGGGGGTAGGAAGGAGAGATTTAAGGAGGGGTTTTTCGAGAGAAAATTGTTTCCTTCAGGATTTTTCAATTTTTTTATAGTTTTTTTTTTTTGTTATATTATTATAAATACATACTTGAAGGGTTTTCGGATGTATTTATAATGAATTTTCATATAGCTTTCTAGAATTCGACATTCTAGAAATGAGGGTTCTGGAATTTTTAAATATATTTATAGATTTTTGACAAGTTATACGTGAAATTTTTTGGACTTCAGGATTTAAAAGTTTTACTGGTTTTAAAGTCCATTGTAGTGAATTTTTCATGTTAGTGTGTAGGATTCGATTTTTGTGGTATTCCATGCAAGTCAATGATATTGAGATTTTATTTTTTTATACTTGGGGTTTTTTATAGTTTGTTTTGTTTTATTAGAAATACATAAACGAAGGACTTTCCAGAAATGATTGCTAGAAATGAAGGTACTAAAAAAGTATGTAAAAGATATTCAGTATTTTATGAACATCTAGAATTTATGTTTGTACATATTTTTATAAAATGTTGTGGTATATTCTGGAATTTTGATAGATTTTTAGTATTTAATGCTATAGTATTGCAAATTTCAACCAACTTAAGCACTTAGGTTAATAAAAAAAAAAAAAAAAAACAGTATTTTTCACACGGATTTCTCATGCTTTTTGGATTTTACTCGTACTTCTATAGTACTCAAACCATTTGAAGAAGTTTCTATAAATTGAATTTCTTTATGGGTTTCTAGAATTCCATGCACGAGAATTCAAGGTTTTATAAATATTTCAAAACATCATATTTATAATGTTTTTGAGTAATAAATAATTTATTTATTTCTATGCGTTTTTGTTTATTATTTAAAGAACCTGGAGGATTTCTTTAGTATATATAACGAGTTTAAGTTTTTTTGTATATATATTTCCAGAGTTCGATGTTCTAGAATCTGAATTTGAATCGATTCCCAATTATTTTATAGATTTTTGGAAAAATTGAATTTATAAAGATTTTTTGTGTTTTGTAGAATCCTGGTATTTCTGTATTTTTTTTTAGTGTGCATAATATTCTGTAGCATTTTCTTGTATTTCGAGAAATCGTGGGTGTTTTTAGTTTTCCTAAAAAGATGCAAATATCTAGAATTCGATATTGCATGATTAAAATTTTAGCCGATTTTCAGTAATTTTAGAGATTTTTGAGTGAAATACATGTATATCGATTTTCGGTGTTTATAGATTTCTTGTACTTTCGTATTTTTATTGTATTTATAAGATTTTGTACGTTTTCTTTTGAATTTTCGAAATCGTGTATATTTTTACGGATTTTTCAAAAGTATTTACATTCCAAAAATTCGATGTCCTAGAATTTAGAATTAAATCGATTTTCAAAAATTTCATAGATTTTCGGAAAAATCACACCAACATAGATTTTTGTGATTTATAGATTTCTTATGTTTGTTATACATGTATGTATACGATTTTGTGATTTTTTTTTATTTTCATTGATTTCTAGTATTTATATAGATATACAATTGATAAATAGGTTTCCTTTGATTTTGATGATCTAGCTAGAATTCAAAGTTGATTATTTATTTGAGATGTTTTAGAATTTTCGTAAACTCCAAATTTTTCATAGTATTATCTCATCAAATTAGGAAATTTTTTCAAATTTTTGTTTACAACGTTACCTTTACTAAATATTATTCATGTTTAGAATTTTGTTTAGGAAAGAGTTCTTTTCGAGACAAAATAATTGCAATTTTCATATGTGTATTAATTCAGAATACTGAAAATTGTTAACTTCGAGTACTTACATGAAATCATTTGTTATTTCCTTGAAATTTCAGTAGTTACATTTTTGAGAAGATTTTTACTTACACAATTTTTCCTGCATTGTTTTTTTCTTTTCCACAGTTGATTTTTATTACTTTTACATGAAATAGCAATTTTTTCCTAATTTCGGGACGAGTTTGAACACTCAACCACCCCCCCCCCCCCCCTTCCTACGTGCCTGCTCAGAACTATGATTTTTTATTCCAAAATTCATTGTATGAATAATATTTTGAACTTGATGAGGTTTACATCAGGATCCTCATAAAAACGAAGAAAAGAAATCGTGTACATAAAAAAACCTACAAAAATATATCATTGAATACTTCGGGATAAGAAACTTATCGAACTTGTTTTTGGGAGTCTCCAAAAGTCTCCACTCAGCACTTTTAGTCTTGGATTCGAATACATTAACTTTAAGCACGAGTCTCTTGACTAAACACTGCAGTACTTTAATAACCAAATTGTCTGTCTTTTTCAATTAAAAAATAAGTCTCTTCAAGCCACAAGAATTAGCAATCCAAAACCCAATTAGCAAAGAACCAAGTAGTTACCCTAGGTCTAAAAAGACTCTTCAAAAAAAAAAAAAAAAAAAAAAACAATCAAGAATTTTTGGTTATGTCACTTTTCCGTTGGATCTCGGGATTATCCATTTCGATCAAAGTTTTTTTAATCGTTGGAGACCACAAAGTAAACACGATCGCGAGGTTTCGGCGTGTCAAGATCGGGCAATTTATTGGACGCGACACACCCTGCTCGGCCTCACGTGTCAGTCTTTTCGTTCCGAGGTTTTTTCTTCGTAGTTGGTTTTTTTGTTCATCCCGAGAGTAGCAGTAGCCATACGAGGACAGTGATCCTCGCGGTCATTTCACTTTATAATCCCAGCGCAGAATTTCGATATTGTAATCCCACTCTAAACTGAAACGGTTCTCATTTAAATTCGACTTTGATGCTGGGAGTCTAACTGATGTATGGCCTTTTTATGAGGGCCATTTGAAGGTATTTGGTACGAAGAAAAATTGTCAGGCTGGCGAGATTTTATGGAATCATTTGTTTGACAGCTACTGATCAATCTCTCAAAGTGGAGGAAACACTTACTTTTTCTTCAGATGGTTAAAAATTCCAAATTTATGTAATTTTGTGGATTGCGTAACTAATGAATTCGGTGGGATAGAAAAAAGTTTCACCAAGGTAGAGGAACTAAAACCCCAGGGACTGCGTTTCAGTAGCAGAATAAATAAATTTTCTTGATATCCCATCCCCGGAGCGGGACCGCTCTTTTCCTCGCGAGCGAGAGCGCCATAATTCACTGCCCACGCGAATTTCTGTCGTATACTCGCAGCACAAGTGCAATACCACGCGCATCCCCGGCGCGTTTTCACAGCGAATATCGACTCGGTGTGATTTATGCACGTCTTTTCGACGTACATGTACGTCATATCGGGAAAATGGAGATGTGGTAAAAATGTACAACGAGAAATGAAAATTACAGTGTAGCCTAAACGGTTATTGTATGAAAAAGATCACAATTGTGTACTGAAGAATATGAAGGAACCGCCATTTTGTTCATGTAACGATTAGAACTACACTGTAAAAATAATCGCAATTGTTCCATACTTGTGTAAATTTACCATAAAATTATTGAAAGTTTCTTACCCATGTTCTGCATGGGATTTTCCCCATGAATAAATCTGGAAAATTTTCCATATACTATGGGAATTCTTCCATAAATATAGAACTTTCTCTATAATTTATGGAAGAATTTCTAGAGCGTATGGAAAATTTTCCAGATCGATTTTTAGGAAAAACCCCATACAGAATATGGGTTACAAACTTCTAATACTTTTCTGGAAGGTTTTTAACAGTGTACGTAATTTTATTGGAACAAACTTTTTAAAAAGGAATTACCGTAACAAAATCACATCATGAAACAGTTATTTCAAGTTCCTGAGTCACCATTTCCACTTTAGTTTTTATAAAGGTCGAATTCACTGATTTATAAAATGTCCTCTTGATATTCAAATCTCCTAGATTGAAATACTAGAACATATTTTCCATATACTATGGGAATTCTTCCATAAATATGAAAGTTTCTCCATAATTTATGGAAGAATTCCTAGTGCGTATGTAAAATTTTCCAGATCGATTTTTAGGAAAAACCCCATACAGAATGTGGGTTACAAACTTTCAATACTTTTCTGCAAGTTTTTTAACAGTGTACGTATTTTTATTGGAACAAACTTTTTAAAAAGGAATTACCGTGCCAAAATCACATCATGAAACACTTATTTCAGGTTCCTGAGTCACCATTTTGACTCTAGTTTTTATAAACGTCGAATTCACTGATTTAGAAAATGTCCTCTCAATATTCAAATGTCTTGAATTGAAATACTAGAAAATGTTTTCCACATCCCACAGTTTCAATCCCATCCTTTTCAAACCAAATAAAAAAATCTCTCTTCTTCACTACAAGAATCAAACCCTTCTTATTTTCTTCCTCTCCTTCACCAATTAACAAGAACGCCGATCGCTCGATATAACAGCCGCGTTGTTCGAATCTACTTCCCCAAGACACTCTTATTAATTATCAGCAATGACTCTCGATACGAGCGCATTGCATCTCCCCGATTCATCAATCCCTCATTGACAAATGCTCCAGCCTCACGTGATGCGAAAAAAAGGAGAGGGAAAAATCAAAACGAAATTTCCTGGAGAATCTCAACGCCGAGTAAACGAGCGTTTACGAGCGAGGCCGAGATAAGCATCTTTATATCCTTGGTTAAATCGTGACTAGGAGCCGGTGATCGGGGAAATCAGGGAGGAGTAGGGGAGGTAAAACAACGATATACAGTGGGCGACATTGTTCGTATCGAGATACAAATTACTTGCAGAGAAAGAGGAAGAGGAGCCGGAAGAGGAAAGGATTGTTTCAGGGGTTTTTTTTTTGGAAAATGAAGTTTTATGAGTGAGGCTGTGGAAATTCATGCACTGTCAAAAAAAACATCTTTTATGCACTTTATCTGAAAATCGTGTTTGAAGTTTCGTGGACACGTATATGAAGAAGATTTCAAAGAAATTTATATCAAATTTAGTGTTTCCATATAAGATATAATAATTTCAATATTTTTTATTGGTTGTTGTAATATTTGAAAATATCTTTTGCATATTATCAAATATACAATATAATTGTTGTGCTATTTTTATTCCATACAATCTCAATTTTCTGTTTCAATCAAATAGCCGTTGATAAATTAAGGAAAATGTGCTCTTGAAAAATTGATTGAAAAATCTTGAAAAATGATTTTATTGCCTGGTTTCTTTTAAATAAACACTTCGATTTCATAGAAGGTTTATAATTTTCATAGACAGTATGGGGAATCTGCTTCAAAGACAGTCTCTAAAATTTGATAGATAAATTTCTGAGAGTGTGAGTGCACTGAGAAAAAAATCTAGTATCTTTGAGCTTATTTACGGTTGAAAGTTATAGAATATTGTGAACTTTACAAAGTTGTTGCAGATTTTGTCAATTTTATTTTATTTATCACAATGTCGTCATGTAATTGTCATATTGCATGTACAAGGGAGTGTCACTTATTTTGGCAATGTCGGAATTTTCACTATTTAAAATATTGGAAAGAAATTTTTGTTAAGTTTGAAGAAAATCGGACATGGTTAACACGTGCCACAAAAAGACTCAAGTTCGAAAGAGAATTCACATGAAGTTTTTCATTCATTTTGTGAAAAAATTCATAACTTGTGCAAAATTTATGATAAATGTTTGAAACTTGGCATAGTTTACGTGTATACTGTTACGTTTGAGACCAAATTTTTCTGGATTTTTCTATCGCTGTCATCTATGTTTTACAAGTTCCAAAAAAGTAGATGTATGATTTTTTCGGTGCTTATAAAACATTGATAACAGCGTGGAAAAATTCAAGTCTTGAACGTAACATTATACACTGAAACTATGCCAAGTTCCAAGCATTTATCATAATTTTTGCAGAAGTTATGAATTTTTGAACAAAATGTATGAAAAACTACATGTTAATCTCATTTAAAACTTCAGTCGTTTTGTGGCACGTGTCAATATTGTCCGATTTGCTTCAAACTTTACGAAAATTTTGTTTGTTAAATATTTTGATTGATGTAAAGTCCCTGGATGGGAAAAATTCCGACATCGCCAAAATAAGTAACACCCTAAAATTCATTACTGTGTGCATGCCAATTTAATATAAAAGTTCAAATGTTCAGATTGCGAATTTTACTACAGAAATCATACATTTAACTACCAATAATTTAAGCTGAGATTTGAAGAATTATGTACTGTGAAAAAAATTTGGAAAAAAAAATACTGTTATAAATGCGTAGCACTAATATTTATTTATAGAAAATTATAGAAAAGTTATAAAAATGTAGCATTATCATTCTTCAAACATTTATCATTCGTGTTTCAGTTCGTACAATATAATTTTTTATATACTATTAAATCTCTCGTAAAAATGAAAATTCATGATCTTTGCAATTTGCAGATTACTGTAGTTTAGAAATAAGACAGATTTTTAATTAGAACAAATTCGTTTCTTTTATCACCACTGACCATTTTCCCTCCTTTTTCTAAAATTGTGAAATAAGACTGTTCCATAAGTTGAAAAATTGGCCCTTCTTTTGAGAATGGGCAACTTGCACAAAAAATTCCATTATATCCATCTGATAGAAAATCAAAAACAAATCGACACGTGTTTTTCCTTTTTTTTTGTTAATCGATAATTAAAGAGGATGCAATGTTTCAAAAACAACCGTGACGTCACTACCCAGTAGTTTTTTAACTCATTGTGAGTAGTGACGTCACAGCTTTATGTATCTCTCGTAGTTTTCGATTATTGAAGAAAAGTAAAAATACTTGTCAATTTTTGGCCGATTTGAAGTTTTACATTTTTTTTTCTTTTTTTCTTTGAAAATGGTTGCAAGTTCCCCATTATACAGAAAAATAATTTTTTGTGGAGTTGAAACAATTCTTGTCTCTTCGGAAACTGCGCTCATGTATTTTATGGCATGTAACCTTCGGGACTTTTCGTGGCGAATGCTTTTGACTTTTCACGGTATGTCGATGTGTGTCGGAAAGGGAGAGGAAGAAGGGGGGGGGGGGGTATGTGTCCGTGATTGTGACAAGCCGTGGTACCACATTCCTAACACTAGCTTGCTGCGAGTCCCGTCTTTCTCTTTTCTCCCTCCCGTCCTAGCTGGAGAAGCCGAAGAAGACGGAGAGAGAAAGTTGACCAAGTTTTTGGTTGAAAATTCGAACCAAGTGCGGAAAAAAGACTTATTTTCACAGTTTGAACTAGTTACCTGATTTATGTGCACAATTTTATTTTTCCACCCATTGTTTTTTATTCTGATGAATGATTTTCATTTCAAATATTTTTTCTTCTTTTTTTCCGTACTTTTGGAATGCTTCATTCCCTAAAATGCAAGAAAAACCTGCAAAAAAGACGTAAAATCAGACGAAAGATGATGCCAAGAAAATTATTTAAATGTCCCTTCAAAACTGTCTCATTCCATCAATATGACATCAATAGACATACAAAACTCTTCCAATTTTTTTGGTACCACAATACCTCATAGACACTGACGAAAACACACTCAACATATGACGCAAGCTTTTTTTTTCATCCACTGTTCATTCGACGAAAATTTCGTTCACGAGAAAAAAACGTGCGAACTTGGCCCACGTACCCCGGTTTTATGATCCCGCTGGATTATTTAAATTACGAGCAATGTTTCCTCGTGTTCAGCAGCTTCTTCTGCGGCGAACAGAAATCGAACAAAGCGAGCTCCCCACGGGGATAAAGAAAGAGCGGAGAAGAGAAACGTTGCAAACACGCTTGAACTTATAATATCGAACTACAATATTCATTCAAACACTGTTACAGCGTTGTCTCATATTAACAATGATAAACATGTGATTTAATAATGCCCATTCTCTGCCAGGAATAAATTTATAGGATTCACGTGTTTGTGGGAACGTGATTTTTTCGAAAAGTGCATCGATGATTGTATGTCATTATGTTCAAATTTGAAGACATGAAATGTACTTGCCATTACCAACTTTTTTGTAATAAAATGGGAAAATCGTATCAGTAAAAAGAAAATCAACAATTCTTATACTCGGTACGGCGACAAAAGTTCCATAATGAAAGTTCCAATCAATTATTTTTCCAAAAAACCTTCCAACCTTCAATTTTAAAAACGTCCATAACTTCAGTTTCATAGATCTTCATTTTTTTTTTTTTTTTTTTTTTTTTAACTGACATGTCAAAAATTTTGACATTACTTACACTCTAAATTTTTGTTGAATCGAATTTTTCGTTGAATCGAAATTTAAATTGAATTGATCGGGACCAACTGTTCGAATACAACGAGAAGAAGATATGGCGATTATTACAATACTGTATAGTAAACGGGAATTACTCTGACATATTCTACTTTTTGCTAGATAATATATCAATTTTTGAAACAACATATTGTAAATATTGTCAAATGATATTGTAGTTATAGATATATTTTGTTGTAAAAATTCCTCTACATATTTCGCTTTTTACTATACTTCTTGTACTTTTTGCAATATCATATTGTAATTCCTGTTAGTCCAGATTATTGAAAATCACATACAGATTTTTCAGTATACAGACCTGTATAATTTCTTTTTGCAATATTTTTGTATACTTAGGTTTCTAGTGCATCATATTGTAATATGATCTAGTTTTCGAAAAAGCTGGATAAAAGTAATGTAGTTGATTTTTTTCGCCATGTATGGTAAAAATTACAGTTTGTATAATGAAATCTGCATTTCTAGATTCTAAATTTTCCGAAATAATACAGTAAAAACTGGCATACATATTGTAATTTGTACATTCATAGCGGTTTTACTGTATAATATTGTAATAAGTAAAATGCAATATTATTGTAAAAATTACGATAATATTGTACTTTTTACAATATATACGGCAGAAAGTACAAGATTTTTTTCCCAGTTCATCTTCAACTAATTGGTTATAATTTACAATTTTGATCGTCACCTTTTTTAAAATAAACGTCAATGTCATTGGAATTCGTGAACTTTTTTACTTTTGGAACTTTTTGGAACTTTCAAACTTTTGGAACTTTTGAACTTTGGATATTTTAGGATTGGAACTTTTAAACTTTAGTACTAACTGTATGGGAACTTTTTGTTTGGAACTATTGTTTTGGAACTTTTGTCGTGGAATCCTTATATTCAACATATCCTAGGACATGAAAATTGGTTTTACTTGCGCCTTTGTTGTATATATATTCAAAAATAAATTGAAAATACATATTTTGTTTAATCAAGAGTTAATCGAAGAAATCATGACTAAGCACAGTGAAAATTAACTCATGAAAAGTGACGTGCGCGCGCAATTTTCCTTGGGTTTGAAAACTTTTGCGTCTGATACGCATGCTTGAGCCGCTTAAACGCTTCTTAAGCCGGATTTGATCCTCGTTATTATGGATTGAACCGTTAACGATACTTCGCTCTCATCTCCCCTATAATTAAACCAAGAACGCAAGGGAAAAGACGATTAAAAATCCACTATAGGATCGAAAACGATAGAGAACCACCGTAGAATTTCCTCAAAAAAAAAAGACTCGAATACTCAGAGAACGCTCATGGGAAAATTTGGGCGACCATGTCCTCAAACTTGCCTGACCAGTTGTTTAGGCTGTAAAAGCAATGAATAAAGTTGCAAAATATCTGTGCTCCGTTATAGAAGATGAAAAAAAAAAAAACTATGGAACTGAGAACACGGGTAGTAAGTAGATACTCGAACCTCTCGTAACTCTGCGTCGATAAAATCTCCCTCTTGACAAATCGAGAGGTCATGAGGGAGAAATAAAAAGCTTGCCCCGAGATAAAGTAAAAACAATTAAAATGAGGACGCGGAGATTACGATTTTCAGAATTTACGGGAGTTGGTACGTCGACGTGCGCACATAGGCGCGCAGTGGTGTGCGCTCGCGTATTTACATGGGCAACTTCATTTTCCATGGCGCATTGTTGTTTATGCGGGCTCGCTTTCCGCAAGGATAGCCATCTATAATTCAAGGCGTTACAAGTTAAACGGGCGCGGGAGAGCATAAATCTCGCGGGATCTTTCAATAGCGCGTACGGCTGCGGCAAACGGTTACACGGGGTTTCCTTATTTCCAGCTTGGCCCCGTCAGTGGGGCGCGACGCGAGGTAAATGCCATAATTCCGCGCCTTCCACTCACCATCTCACCGGTACTGTTACTTTTCACGTTGTTCTAATTGAAAATAATTGCCATATGTCACAACCCGTCGATGGAATTATTGCGCAAACGGAGGGTATACCGAGTTAGGGCGGAATCCTGGGTATGGTGTGAGTGATCACTGTTCGTTTTTCTGAATGCGGTTTCCTGACTGACTATGTTCACAACGAGAAATGTGTTCTCAGAAAAAGCGAAAATGGGCATTTTGGTGTACAGATACATAAGATGTAAAAATAGGATTATAAACAAAAAATTATCAAATGAGACCCAACTTATATTTGCAGTATTGATATGGTGCATACCCGAGACAAAAACTACAAACTCCTTGTGTCATCATTTTTGAAAGATTTTAGAAGAACGAAATGAAACAAAAAAAGACATGAAAGAGACTATTTGACGAGAAATCCACTTTCTGAGGATTTTCTCTCAAAATTCCCATTAAATTGTTCTCCCCAAATACTCCTTTCTGCTACTCTCATCTTCCTTTAGTCTTCATAAATTCTCATATTTCTCCTAAAATCCTCATTTTGCCTTACTTTAGGTGTAGAAACTTTTGCATGTTGTACATGCAAAATACACATTTGTAACTTTTTCCGTTACTGAGATCCTTTATTCCATAATTTTTGCGAAATTTCATACAAATGTTTAGATCATCCATTTCTTTTTTCATAAATTCTATACTGTCTCACTTTGAATTGGTGAAAAACTATGTACCTATTAATAGTAGAATTTAACTTATTGAAAGACAAAGTCGAAGAAGAGCAAGTGTAGTTTTAGTAAAAATCTACTAATTGAATCAGTGATATAGCTTACTAATGAAATTAGTAAAAAGCGAAAAACCATCTTTACACTTAATTTGAAATCCACTACTTCAGTAAGTAGGTTTTGACTAGTCTTATTCGTACATTATGACTAAAAGATAAGTTAAACGAATGAAAAAGTTAATTTTTACTAATACTCCAGTCAAAAGTTACTGTTCGTAATAATAAATATTTACCACTGCAATTACAGGTTATCTTACTAGCATTCAAATGCTACTCATTCATTATTGTTTTATAGTTAAAAATCGAACAATAATAATACACATAGTCAGACCTTTAATAAAATATTTATTCCTTGAAACATCAAGCTTTTAACAATGTTTTTTACATGAACTTTCTTTACAACTTAGTACATTTGATATATAATCTATTACAATTCAACTATTTTTTGTAGTCAACTTGTGCAATTCTACTAATTTATTAATATATCTCGGACTTTCTCTGACCTACTAATAGAATTAGTAGAAATTTTACTAATTCGAACCGAGAGTATGCTATTTTAATCTGAATTTGTTGCGTTGAACAGTTTGTCTGTTGTATTCCATAGATTTTCAAGTTAAAATTTGCACAATGTGATCTGTGAAAAATTAGCAGATTATATTTGTAGAATACAACAAAAAACTGTAAGAAAAAAAACAGATAAACTACTGTATCTGACAGATACGTCTGTTGATAGTACAGATTTTTCAGTTAAAATTTTGAACAGATTGCAATCTTTTAAAATTCAGCAGATCTAGATTAAAAGAGTACGAAAGTATGAAAAAAGTTCCTTATTGTCTATGGATTAATAACTTCCAATGCATGAATTGGAAGTTTACTATAAAAATTTATTACAGTTCACCCTCCTACAGTCTTCAGACATCCTCATTTTTCTCATAAAATCCTAATTCTTTCTACAACATCTTTTTCATTTACTAAATAAATTAAATAACAATTTCCGTACAAAATTTCATCTTAACTATCACATATGGTTTCAAAAACTAAATGACACCTATTTTCAACAGCAATAAAAAATGAAGTAATTACTAGGTTACAGCATTTTTTAAAACTTCCCGTTATCTTCTATTTTAATGAGTGCAGAAATTATCAATCAATTTATCTTAAAATGTCCATCCAACTGATAAAGCAGCATTGCTTTGTTTTATAAATTAATTTATTTCCCACTTTCTTCTCTCTTCGTAACTTGTAACGAAAGCTAAGTAATGAATTCATCTATTGCAAGTAACAATCAAAAGCCACTCAAAATATTGTATATAATAGTTACAGTCAAAAACTTATGTTTTTTCTAACAATTCACTGCTTGTAAAAGTGTAATTTTACAGAAAAATATATAATAACATTGAATTAATCACTTTTTACTATAAAAAACCTTTCGAAGGACGTGCCATACTCAGGTTGCAAACTCGATGTTCAGTTTGAAATAAAATATTTGATTTTCTCCTTTGAACCGCCAATATTCTAGCTGAAGATTTTTTAGAAATTTCAGGAGAATCATCTTCAATTTTCTCCTATATTAACCTCCAATACTATCCTTATAAAACTGTTTAGGAAAAACATTACAAGTCCTGCGATTCTCCTTTTCCTCCTTTGAACCTTATTTTGTTTCACCGAAGTTCATTTAAGAAACTTCCAAGATTAATGATTATGTTTTTTTGAAATTTTTCACTATTCGTCTTACTTAAATTTATCCATCCTCGTTTTGTCCTTCTGAGAGAATCAAAATAAGACGAAAAGAGTATGATTTTTTCAACTCAGGCACTTAAAACAATCCTTTTTTTGCAAAAGTCCTAAAACTCCCTTACACAAGAGGTTATAGATTTCAAACTTTGTTTTTCAACTTCTCATACAATAATCTGTTCATACATGGAAATAACGAACACAAGAAGGGGGGGGGGGGGGGTCCGGGGCGAAGCCCCTGAACTTTCCTAATAATAACTACATTTTAGTAATTTTCATAACAATATAACTTCACTAATCTCTAAATTCGTGCTACATATTTTTTTTAGTTCATTTAATACAGGATCACTCATTTTCTATAAATTTTTGAAAAATTTTCTGCTTCCTCTGGAACGGAATGCTCAAGAAGAACGAAAAATGATACTCCTCGTATGAATATCAGCTTTCAAGTTTCGTTACATTCTGGAGTATCCGAATCTAGGACGATAAAAAACAAAGAAAACGCGGGGAATATCGGTAACAACCATGCAGTAGGTATGTCAAGAATTTCAGCCTTGCAGCACCCACGCCTCTTTATTATGTGTTAGGGCATTCTGAACGCAGTGTTGAATTTATCGAGAAGATAAATAAGTACTTCCTCGTGCCGTTTATTTCGCTATCAAGATAAGGGGTTGCAATCAACATTGAAAAATTGGTGGAACCTGCCAGTGATACAGTTATTGTAAAAATCGTTACAATTAAACTTAAAAAAAAAGGTAGAATTCTAGAAAGCAATGCCTTCAACAATTCTTACATTAACTCACTTCTAAAGAAATCCCACATTTTTCTATTCAACCATGAACGTGCTATCAAAATTTCAAAAATACGAAAATTGTATTTTAGTATTACACCTACCATTCCTACGTCCCAATACACGTGCTTCTTGGTGTTTATCATCAATTTTTTGTTCTTCCATATGCGCCTGACTCGAAAGTTAGAGGCCGTATATCATAATGACATTACTCATGCACGTTCGAGGTGCTATCATTGGCGCTGAACAGAGGCGAAACTCAATCAATATCACGCCAATTTCCTCGGGTCCGCTGAACGATTCGTAATTTATTATGATAATCGTGCGTTATTCCCGGTCGAGATCCATGGTAATTGAAGCCGATACAGTTGATTCGATACCGGCTCGCGCAACCGGCTCCTCAGGATATGACACTTCGAGCTTCCTCTCCTTTTCCATCTACCCGATTTTCTTCTTCGACCATTTCTTTTTTTAAGCCTGACTGGCTATGAGTGAAGGACATGCAAATTTAAGCGACTGAAAGATTTTTCAATTACTTTCGCAACGTGGAGCCATCCTTTTTATTCCCTTTGGAAATGTTGTCATCGATTCCGAATCGTGTTTCACAACGACATGTAACGATGTGAATTCACTGTCTTGCAAAAGTCTTCGGAAAATTTCTAACAATTGACAATTTATTTTTGTGACTGAAAACTTTCCAGAAGAGGGATTAAGGGAAGGTGCAAACAATGTAGAAAATTTTGTTGCAGAAGACTGAAACGTCGTACAGGGGAAATGTGCATTATTACGGGATTGCAAAAGGCGGGCGAAAAAGAGTAATTTCTCGGGCTGTTTATCCAGGGAGGAAGGTTAGGTCGACGTGTGTAATCATGCCTTATCGGCAGGATCTTATCAAAGCTCGCGCGTAAGAAAGGGGTCTGAGTGGAGCGGCGCCTTGCCACCCACGCGCGAATCAATACAAGAGAAACACTTCGTCAATAGAGCGCGCGGTTGGGGTGCCCTATCTGCTCTAGATCTACGGCACCCTGGAAATCCTTCAGGATGACCTCGCCTAATGGTTATCAAACGAACGGGAAAAAATACGGAAGCCTCGAGAGCGTTATTAAATTCATGTTTAATGGCGAGTGCAAACGAGGAATGGGTCATTTGAATATTGTAGGATAGAATTTTTTTTAAAAGGACGAAGGGTGATTCTTTTATCAGTCCCTATAGAAGAAAAAGGTGAAAAACGGAAGGTTGATGATTTTTTGTTAAAAATGAATATTTTTTGAGTAAATATCGGATGCAGGATCAGAATTGGTAACAACAATCTATTTATTTATTTATTATTACTATCTCTAAATTATTATTACATCTACTGTTTTGCATATTATTATATATTTATTACAAATATATATTATTATAATATTAAAAAAATATATATATGTATAGGCTGATGGTAATTATTATTATTATCTTTATAAGAACTCGAAGAAAATGAGATTTGTCATTCCTCGAAGACACTCAGACTGCGTTGTTCCTTTTTGACGAAAATGATTTCTTGAAATACATATGTGAAAAAATAACCATTAGAATGTGATTAAATTCAATATTCGACGAAGTTTTTTAAAAATGTGAGTGAAGAGATTTTTGATGACAAGATGGTATTGTAAATAATCGAGGTTTTGTTAATGTTTGTAAAACTGAAATGAAAAATTTTTGTAGTTCCTGATGAGGGTGAAACATTTGTCGAAAGCTCGAAGTTGTTCTAGTTATTTCTATTGAACTTTTTGAAGAATTGGCTCCAAAATTGATGGAAAAAGTTTCATGATATTATGAACCTTCAAGCAACATATATCAGAAATTATTTTTAATTGTAATTAATGCCCTAAAAAATTTTTGTATATAATCATCAGTCATTAGAGTAGTGCATAGTACTGCAGATTGTTACAAATGAATAAATTTGGGGTGTAAAGAATTTTTTCTTCATATTCTGGTAATTCAGTATAAGGATATGTTTTTATAAGTATAAGTTTTATAATAAGAACATAATGTATTGTATAATATTCCAGATTTTGTGATTTCTAGAGTATTATTTTAAGAAATAAATGTGCATCCTTAAATTGAAATGATAGTAAATTTATGTACAAAAAAGTCTGCTGTATTACCGAAAAATTATAATTGAAATAAATATACTTTCGATATTTTACGATTTCCTATTTCAAATAAGTGATTACTCAAAAAATTTCAAATTTTAGATTCAGCAATGAACAATTGAACAATGAAAAAAATTCAATGGTTAAGTAAAGAATCCCTGACTTCAACTCTAACACAAAAGAAAAAAAAATCACAGAACTGATATCAACTCTTTGAAAATAATTATTTTGAATTGTAGATCTTATTAGTTTTTCAAAGCAATTTTTGTCATTGTGTTTACTATAAAATAACAATGGAACAAGGCAAACAATAAATATTTATTAATAGTTATGGTAATACATTGAATTATTAAAAAATAGAATTTAGAGATCAGGAAATTCGTTATTTTGATATTATGGATAAGATGTTTTGAAAATTGTAAATATTCTGCCTCAAAAGGCAGGGTGTATTACATTCTCATTAATTTGTGGTAATAAGCAAATAGATTTTACTTCATTAATATTATTAGGTATATTAATGTTCAAAATTCATTAATTTTCTACTGAGATTATTTTAATGAGTTGACTGTAGGCTTAAAGAGCTACAAAAAATTAGAAAAAATGTGAAATAGGTAATGTAGGTTTACATCAAATAAGAGAAGCCACACTTGTTGCGAATCTTAAGAAAATAATTTGTTTTGGAAAATTAATAATTTTGATCAATGAATGTCATGTCAATTTTAACAATATATACCCAAATTTTCATGATTTGAAAATCTGTATTTTAGGAAATTCAAACCATAGCCAAGATTATTTTTATTTCTGGCTTTTATTTTGATCACTTATTTTGTAGTGAATTCGAAGAATAAAAATCAGCGTTGATGATTGATGTGAGAGAAAATAAAAAAAAAATATATTTTGAATTATTCAGTAGACATATTGAGATTTGTTACTGAAAATTTACCTAATTTACCTGATTCATCATTCTTTAATCATACGTTATTAGTTTACACAACAGAATACTTGATCATTGAAAAATCATCCCAAAAAGTCCGAACATACAAAAATCATCTTTTTTTCTTAATTACACGAATCAACCTCGTGAAATCGAAGGCAACTCGACGCCGGTGGCCGGGAACCGCGTAATTCGCTAAGAGCAAAGCAGTGCAGAAAGTGCGTTGTTTATGACCAAGCGTTGCGGTGCCATCGATCATTAACCGCGGTAATTATTAACGAATACTAGATCAACGAAACAGAAAGCGGTAGTACCTGTTGTACAAGATCGTTCATTTATCACGTATAATGTTCGACCGTGTCTTTAAAATCATTCCATTACAAACTTTTCCATGCGTCATTTGCACAGCATCGACCCTCGAGCATACGCGGCCACTTTCGAAAGCGTTTTTTATTTTTTTTCATGTTCGGTTCCACGGCGATAGTTTCTGTCTGAAATAATCACTGTACAAGCAGGAAGTCATCTTACAGTTTACTTTTTTTTCTAGTTAATAGAAAATGTAGAGGAATGCAGAAGGAGAGAGGAGGAGTTCAGAAACTCGCGTAAAGAATATTTGACTGTAAAAAAAGTTGATTACAATCTGCTTTTACAATTTTTTGGAATTTTATATTGTAAGATGATGAACTCAAAAGTCAAGAGGGTCATCTTGAAAATCGAATTTCGGCTACTTTGAAAATATTTACACTCGTCATAAATAAAGATTAGTTTTGAGGGATCTGTTTCAGCATCAACAGCCTTACTTCAATTCAGTGCCACTTCATGTTTAAGTGTTCATGCTCATTCATAATGCTAGTTCTTCAAGTACAATTTCTTAAGTATCTATCAAACCAAAACCAATGAATCAGGTTTCCACGCGAAAATCAACAACAAATAAACGCCAGTTGACGGGATATAATAGGCCATTTTAGTTAAGTGTTTGCCACTCGTCGGTGTCGGGAGCATTTACAGTCATCGTGCTTCAAAGAGCCCTAAGCGGCACGCCCTCTCCACATTCGAAACGCACCTGAGCGAATGATCGGCAACTTTTGCCTCATTACCAATCCCTAATCGAAAATTCGTTTTATTTTATTACGTGAATCAGCCCGATATCGGCCTTTTCTGAAATAATTCTGCTCTCTCCAAAAGGAACAAAAAAGATTACACGCTTGGAAATATCGTGAGCCGAAAAATCGACTTGTCATTTTTCAATTAGCCGCTGATTTGCACTAGTCATAACTACCCACGATTATTTGTGATCCAAATTCTTTGAGATTACATGGCTCGGAAATTGATTATTCCTGATTTACACGGAACGATACGTGAATGTGGATTTGGCTCGATGGATGGTGTGGGTCATTAGTCATTCTCACTTTTTTATCTAGACATTCATGTCAAATCATTAACACGTTTTTGAAATTAATGATAGGAATAGACTAGAGATATTCTGGGTTGTTTTGTATTGATATTTTTTGATGTGCGACATCTTTACGCGCGGGTGACATAACCTAGCGCTGGAGTAAATTGTCAGAATGTAACATTTTAGCATGTCGCATATTCGAGTAGGACAGGTTTTGATTCGCTCGTGACAGGGGCGTAGGCAGAAAAATTTTTTGAGAGGGGTTTTTCTGGAAAATATATTTCGTCGGAGATTCCATAATTTTTAATTTCTGACGATATAGTTGTAAGAGAACTATTTTTCAATTTTTTACATTTCAGAATCTAAAAGTGATATTACTTTTTCAGTTCAGAGTCACACATTTTTCGTATTCGTGAATAATGAAATTAGAGTTTTATGATTTTCAACTAGCTCCTAAGGTTTAAATAAGTTTTACTAATAATTTTGGTATTCGTACAACTTTCAAGATTTTCTGATAATAATACGGATTTTTATGAAGCTTATATTTGATGCTCTAGGATTGAAATTTCTGAAAAATTTGAATATTTTGATTGATTTTTGAGAAAATAATAACCACACAGATTTAAAGTATTTCATTAATGTACAGAGTTTTAGTATACAATGTTATTCATCAAATTGTGTAGTATTTTCTTGGATTTTTAAAGATTTCGAGTATTTCTATGGATCACTCAGTAGATTTTTGGAAAATTGATGCTGTTATATCGAAACTTTTTATGATTTTGAATATTTTTATTAATTAATCATGAAACAGAATCTTTTTTATATATTTTAGATATTTGTGCTTTATGTTATTTAGTATTTCTACAATAAAAAGTATGGTGGATTGTATAAATTGTATGAATAGAGTTTGATGTATTTTATTGTTATCTGTATGTTTTTTAAATTATATAATTATTGAATAATGTAAAGAACTTTATAAATAAATATTCTCTAGGATTTGAAGTTTTCATGATTTCTAAAAAAATTATGAATCTACATGGTTTTTATTTATTAGAAGATTTTTAGTAGTTTTTCTCGCATTGTAGCAATCTACAAATATATATTTGTAGATTGCTACAATGGTTGAAAAAACTCGATGCCCCACAATGTAGATTTCAATCAATTCTAAGTAATTCCATAAATAATGAGAAAATTACATAAATAAAAAATTTTCATGGTAAATTGGATTCTTGTGTTTTCGATTTTTTGAAATATCAAAAAGATTTTGTCACGTTTTCTAAAATTTTTATAGAGTAACAGTATTTTTTTTTTTGTATATCGATGTATAAAGGTATGTGTAATTGTATAAACTGTATAAATCAAAAATTTGATGTATTTTCATCATTATTTATATTAATTTCTAGAATTATATTATTATTGAATTATGTTTAGAACTATATTGATACATATTCTCTAGGATTTAGAGTTTTCAAAGTTTTAAAGAAAATTATATATCTGCATAGTTTTTAGTATGAGAAGATTTCTAATAGTATTTTTTGCATTTTACTAGTATAATCTACAAAATTTTGAAAGATTTCTCAGTAGTTTCACAGAATTATTTTTTTTGTGGATTACTACAATGATTGAAAAAACTCGATGTTCTACAATGTGGATTTCGATATATTCTAAGCAATTCCATGAAGTAACGAGAAAATCACATTTCTATAAAATTTTTTCATGCTATATTGGGTTCTTGTTTTTTTGCATTTTTGAAATATTTAAAAGATTTTGTTACGTTTACTAAAATTTCAATAGAGAAATAGTATATTCATTATTGAATGCTCTTAATTTCCAAAGTTATAGTTCTTAGAAGAATTTGTTGAGATTTAAAAAAAAAAACAGTTTTTTCATAGCATTCAATTACTCCTACTACATTTTCAGAGTTTTTATAATTCGAAAGATTTTCTGATACTTTAATTTGGATTTCATATAGATTTCTAGAATTTGATGACCTACGATTCAAAGTTTTAAAAATTTACAGCATCTCCGTAGATTTGAAATTTTTTCGATTATTCTCTCGATTGCAACTATTTTCCAAATTTTCTACGTAATCCTACGTTTTGATAATTTCCAATTTTTTGCAAAATATATATTATCATCGTTCTTATGCATTTTTTTCGTAATTGCATTTTTATGATGTATCGTTATAACTTTTTTTTTATTATAACTTGAAATATTCATTATTTTACCAGAATTTCGCGACGGTTTTCAATCTGCAAAAACCCCCTATGCCTATGCGCCTGGCTCGCGATTCTGCGTCTGCACAGAAAACTTCTGATGCTTATATTGTTAAATTACGAAAAATACTGTTACAATTGAAATAAATCATGTTTAAAAATTCACTAATGTTTCCCATTAGAAGGAAGTCTGAATTTTTATTTTATGTGATTACAAAGTAGAAAACCCTTGTTTATAATCAATTAGTTCAGAAATCGATAATATATCATTGTTTTTTTTCTGATTGTTTATTTATGTAATAGATTACACTACCTGACTATAAAGAATTTTTTCAACTGTAGCGTTATGTCAAAATGTAGACACCTTATTTTTATCCTGAGAAAAAACCTTGACCTATATGCTGTCAGTGTTGATTTCTCATTTTTCAAAATGAATGGTAAATTTTTCGTGACGGGTGTGATACCGTTGTTTTTTTTTTCCAAAACTGTCGCTGCAGAGTGCTGCCAGACGAGCGGGCACGAGCTGCGCCAACTGCAAAACGGTGACGACAACTTTGTGGCGGAGGAACCAAGCGGGCGAACCAGTTTGCAATGCTTGCGGGCTGTATTATAAACTCCACAATGTGAGTACTTTTAACGTTCATATATAAGAGTGCAAAAAAATTACAGTATGCATACCATTCTGAAGCATTGTGCACGAAAATCAACCTTCATTCCATCAATTTCCTGAATACCGACCCAAAGGAAAAAGCTTTCTTGCATGGCTAAATAAAACCTTTATTAAACTTCAAGAAAGTCTCCGTTCGAAAAAAACGCGTAATCGTTAAGATCGAAGATTACTTTTTCGCGCCGAAAGAACCGTTCTTTGGAAGGTTTCGGGAAAAAGACCGTTTGTTCGTCATTGTTTCCTACAACACGTATCAAGAGCTTTGGCTGCTTCCGCGCTGCGGAAGTCGAGAGTTTGTCTTCTCACAAGCTTTTCTTTCCGGCCACGGGAAAATAATGGGGAGCCAAAACACAGAGCTCGAGGGCCTCTCTTGATGCCAACAGTGTACGTACACTTCCGGCGCTTCCTGTGTCACACGCAGTTGAGCACGCTCGACCCGAACGAAAAAGGGAGCTGCGTCGATGCAACTCTGCTTTTTTCAACAAATTGTCGCAGCTTCACATGCCACACTACATTAGTCACCATTGGGATTTGGGATGTAGAGAGTTGGGGGGATAGTTCGAGTAAAAATTAAGTTTGTTTTCAATAATTGGGCACAGGCGCGTAGGCAGAGAGGGATTTTGGGGGTCCGAACCCCTCCCGAAATTCTTATAAAATCAATCAATATTTTATGTAAAAATGAAGAAAGATACATGGATAAACAATAAAAAAATAAAATACAAAAGAATACATGAAAACAGCAGTATATATTTAATAAAAAAGTAAAAATAATCAAAACGTAGGATAGCGTAGAAAATAGAAGTTTACAAAACTTCGAATCTTATATTATCGAATTCTAGAAATTGATATAATATACACATTAAAGTATTGAAAATTTTTCGATTCATACAAACATTAAAACAATAATGAAATTAATTGAATTCTCTGAAAAAACCGTATTCTGAAAATCTCGACAAATGCCTCCACGAACGATAGATTTAGAGATTCTAGAACGTCAAATTCTAAATATACCATGAATCTGTACACATTCTAGAAAACGCAACAAAATTTTCTAAGTATTTCAGAAATACGAAAAAAGAATAACGATGTTAAACATAAAAAATCTTTATGAATGTTATTTTATCATAAATTCTTGAAATTACTGAGAATAGATCGAAATTTGCATTATAAAGCGTCAAGTTTTTCAAATCTCTGTAGCAAAAATATAAGTTCTTTATAAGAGTACTTAGAAATCATTCAGAGTTTCGTAAATTATAATAGAAAAATGTAAAAAATAAGTTTACCAGCTTACTAGCTTACTAAACTTAACAATTTACTCGTTTACTTGTTTCCTAACTTACTCGTTTACTAGTTTACTAGCTCACTAGTTTACTAGTTCACTAGCTTACTCGTTCAATAGTTTACTAGCTTACTAGTTAACTGGTTTACTAGGTTACTAGCTTACTAGCTTACTAGTTTTTTATTAAACTAGCATACTAGTTAATTAGCTTACTAGTTTACTAGTTTACTATTATAAATTTGACAAGTTTACTAGTTTCTTAATGAACTAATTTATTTGTTAACGAGTTTTCTAGATAACTATATTTCTTTTTTACTTGTTAACTATTTTCCTTTTTTACAATTTCAGTCGTTCACTAATGTACAACTTACTATCTTACTAGTTTGCTAATTAACTCTTTTTCTAGCCAACTAGTTTACTAGTTTACTAGATTACTAGTTTGCCAGCTTAGTATTTTTTTATCAAACTAGCTTACTAGTTTATTAGCTTACTAGTTTACTAGTTTACTTTTATAAGTTTAACAAGTTTACTAGTTCCTTAATTAACTAATTTACTTCTTAACGAGTTTTGTAGACTACTTTTTTTTCACTTGTTAACTATCATACTTTTTTACGATTTCAGTCGTTTACTAGTTTACAGCTTAGTAGCTTACTAGTTTGCTAGATAACTCTTTTTCTAGCTTACTAGTTTACTAGCTAACATTTTTACTAGCTTACTAGTTTACTAGCTCACTAGTTTACTAGAAACCTTTCAATACATAAAAATTATGTAGATATAATTTTTGTAGAAATTAAAAAAAACTTTCTGTCCTGGAACATATTAATATAATATTGTAATTATACATAATTTTAGAAATTATTCTAGAAATTCATATAGAAAACATAAAATAACATCCATTTCAATAAACATATACTATTTATACGATTTAACATACTTTTAATTGTAGATATACTAAAAAAATATGGAATTAAAGTCTTGACAATCTTTATAAAAAGAAACTGTCGTCTGATAAATCAATTCAAATTCCCAAAATCGTTGAAAGTTTCAATACTACAGCATCGATTTCCAAAAATTTTTTGAGCGATCCATAGGAATATCAGAAATATATAATAATACCAGAAAATACTACTAAATGTGATGATTAATATACCATTCGAAAATAATATACATTTATGTTGTAACTTTTATCTGCGTGGCTAAAATTTGCTCAAGAACAAATTCAAATATATAAATTTGTTAGAAGTTTGATTCTTACAGCATCAACTTATGAAAGCATTACAGAAACCCATATTACCTAATATCAGATAATCCTTAAAGTAGTATAAATACAAAAGTATTAGTAAACAAAATTGAAACCTCAGTTACTACTTAAAAATCGCAAAAAATGAACTCCATTATTTACGAACATAAAAAATGTACAACTTTGAAATTCCGAAATGTAAAATATCTTTAGAAAAACCCCTCCCGAAATCTTTTTCTGCCTACGCCCGTGATTGGATACATACTTTAAGTTAGAGAAACTGGGGCTTTATTTTCATTGAATATTTCTATTTGTTATAATGCAATGAGATAAATCATTAATTTTGAAACAAGTATAACAGAAAGTCAGTGTGAAGATTCATAACATTGTTTTTTCCAAAAAAAGCAAGAAAAACGATTTTAACTATTTAAATTTGATTTTATACAAATTTTTTAATCACTAATCACAATAAAAATTATTACAGAAAACAAAAAATTCCATCATCACTTTTTCATACATCATCAACACATAATCATTTCTTTTCCCCACTGAAAAAAAAACTTACCATTCATCCAAAAAAGTATCTAAACCTCGAGCACAAAAGTCTCCAAGTATCGAAAACCAATACTTTTTACGGAGACTGGGGACAAAAAAAGTCACGGAGATTTTGACAATGTGAAGCGGCGTAGATGTCGAGTGATAAAAAGAGCGGGCAAAGAAAAATGTGAATTAGGTTCTTAAAGCGTCCCTCACTATAAGGCATTGAGGGCGAGAGCGACAATGGCAATTCGATATTTCGTAGCAGAATCGTAATGCATCCACCTTCGACCTGGGCGAGCCACTGCGACCTTTTGGCCCAAGTACATTATTCCTTTTGGCGCATGGTAGGTTTATTATAGCGTGAGCTACAGCCCAATGACAGGCTTTTGTCGAGATTCCAGCTTCTCAATGACGCGTCGGAAGCGGCGCCGAACCGTATCTGTTACACGCGACGCTTTGTACCGTGCTTCAAACTTTTTCCATATAAAAGAATCATGAGAGCATGTTTTGGTTCTTGAAGAAATCAATGATGAAACGATTTTTTCGGAGATGTATGAGGAAAGGTAGGTTGCGCTTGAAATTGATGAAACAAAAAGACTAGAATATATGGGGATTTATGATCATTCTTATTGAGGATATGGAAAGTTACTCTCACTCCAGAAAAGTTACTTTCCGTTACTTTCACGTTACTTATTAGGATAAATTGAATGTGAATAAGGAGACATCGAAAAATTAAGGATAAAAAAATAATATGAACGTACTGGGGGTTTCCTGCTGAAAACTGTGTAAGTTTGAGAAGGTAAAAAAATAGGACTTGTCTATTTTTTTTAAGTTTTAACAAAATGTTTTGCTAGAAAAAAATATCATATTTTCGAGATCTGTTGTTTGCTAGGATGAACCTTCGATGAATAGTTTTTGAAGTGGGATAAATCATTAAGCATTTTTTAAACTTTACTTTTTGACCCTGAGAAAAATGTCAGTTTGTTCAAAATTTTTTTTCTTTTTATAAGTGCCAAAAACTTCTGAATATGACCTTTCATTCAATGTTACCTGCGAGGAAAAATTGCGAATTCGCGAGTTCAATCGATTATCGCAAGAATCTTATCTACACGGATTGTTTGTATTTTTGACACTTTGCATTTTCCAGTATGTATAAAATATTTTAGGATTTTCTAGTATTTTCATAATTTTTAACCATTTTTATGTAGATTGCTGTATGGATTTCAATAATTTCACGCTCTCGATTTCAAGTGTAATAAATTTTTTGTATTTAAGATGATTTTTGTTTCTTTTAGTTTTCGTGGTAATTTTGCAGTTTTCCTACAATTTGAAAGATTGCTCAATATTTCTAGGCCTATTCGTATTTTTCAGTATGTATAAAATGCTGTTGTATTTTTTTTGGATTTTCACATATTTCTGGTAATTTTATAGATATTGTTATATCCAGATTTCAAGAATTTCGAGCTGTAGCTTCTAAGTTCATCAAATTTTTTGTGTTCAAAAGGATTATCCAGAAAAAAGTGTTTTAAGAAATTATTATTTCCTTCAGTATTAGTCTTATTTCTTCGGTTTTTCAGAGATTTAAAGACTTGATCGGTTTTTCTATACATTTCTATATAAATATATGGGATTCAATGGTTTAGTTATTAGAGTTGGGTAGATTTTCAATGTTTCATAGATTTATAGATATTTTTCTATATAATGTATTTTTTTTTTTTTGTAGTCCTTAGTATTTATCGAATGTTGTAGAAATAATTGTTTTGCTTTCAATTTTCAGATTGAGATTTCATAGACTTGAAAGTTTAAAATATTTGAAGTATTTCGATCGATTTCCAGAAAACAATATCTCTATAGATTTGGAGTGACTTTAATATTTTTTTGATTTTTTACAGACTTTCAAGATGTGAAAAATTTTTCAATATATTTATGGACTTCTACATGTATACGTATAATTTTCCAATTCATTGCTCGAAAAATTGAATTTCTTAGATTCCTGGAATACACACATTTTTGAAGGATCCAATAGCATTTTAAGAAACTAATTGAAATTTAGTATTCGTAGAATTTTTTTTTGTATTCATTATATTGCGTAATTTTTTCTAGCATGATCTATAGATTTCAAAGATTCTGCTACGGATTCCAAGATTTTAAGTATTTTTTCATGTATTTTCAAACGGATTTTAAAAATTTATTGCTCTAGATTGTAAAAATTTCTAATGAAAAGTGAAAAAGCATATTCTTTGTCGATATTTGTACACTTCTAATGTTCCACTCTGTTCCATTGAAAATCAAAATTATAGAATTTTTATTCAAAGTAACAAAGTTAAAAATTACTTATATCTTATTTTCAGAACATTTCCTATTAAACATTGTTCTTAAAACTTGAGGAGACTGGAAAAAGTAACGCGAAATGAGTAAAAGTATTTCCTTACTCGTTACTGAACAAAAGTAACTCGTTCCCGTTATCGTTACTTGTTAATTAACGTAACGCGTTACGTTATAGTTATAGTAAAAAATGTAAAGTTTTAGAGTAACGCGTTACTTTCAAACCATGTCTTTATTATTGCTCAAAATGTCTAAGAAATGCATGTATTTATATATCTTGCAATCTTGCCACCGAATTACAAATTTTTTTCGTATTTTTACAAACTTATTTTATCTCATTGGATACTACGATGCAGAATGAAATGATGTCAAATACATATGTACACAGAATAAATAATAGTCAAGAAATTGATTGGAGTAATGTAGACATAATCTTAAATAGAAAGGTTAATTTTTTTGACAAATAATAATACGAATAATAGACAAACTGATACAGAAAAATTGAACGAAAAATACGATAAATTGTGGAAAAAGTTATTATGATTGTTTGTTGATGTTTTGTGGTTTGAATTTCTGATGTTTTGAAGATGTGGAATTCTTGAGATATCTTTATGGTTTTCGATTTTTCATTCAGTCTGTATGTTACATTACCAGGAGAACCTTAAGTTTCATGACGAATATGCGACTAACTATTATTTTGAAAATGGGAAAGAAGGAGCTTTCTATTGATTGACAAGATTCATATTGAATGGATATAATACTAGATCTCATCTGATGTTTTTATTTTATTCTGACATGTAAGTGAGCTTTGATGTGACTAGATAAAACAAGGAAAGATTTATACTCATAATATGATGAGATGAGAACTTTTTTTGATTACATGTTGGTTGTTTTAAAAATTTAGACACTTCAGATTCATTCGTTCATTGATTGGGGTTCATATACTGCCAATGAAGAATGTGGTTAAGATTTAAATAGGGTAAATGAGGAATGAGGAAAAAATTTTCATTTTATTTATGATGATTTTGATGATGTGTACTTATTTGATTAAATTAGATATCCTTGGTGGGGACCAAAATGTTTAGGTCGATAGCTAGAAAGTTTATGGAAAGAGGCTTTTTGATTGCTGTAAATTGAGCTTTTTTTTGTTGGAAAGAAAATTTGGCTCTAAAAATATAAAACATGTCCAATATCTTAATCTTGTATAAAATATTTGAATGTACTTCTGTTATAAAATCTTTTGAGAAACCAATCTCATCGAGTAGTAAATTTCCTCGACCAGCCTCGAAATGGCACTCTTCGGCAAAGCGAAAATGACGGGGCTCCTTAATCCTGTGGCGCAGCTCATTTCCCATCGGGTCCATGTCGCGGGCTTTAACGACAGGAGCCCGTGCTTAATTAATGATTACCGGGAAACGCGTCTGGGACGGGCTTTATGCTGGACGTACAGCGCGGGAGCGACTTCTGCGTACGGTCTTGTTGCGCCCTTGTGTACCTCTTGCCACAGATCGGATCCGATAAACCGCGGGCCCGAGACACACGGATCGTGCTCGCGCCGAGAGTGAGCGAGCCAACGAGCGTTTCGAGGAACGGACCCTTGGGCTCCACACTAGACAAAGCCAAAAGCCAGGAAAAATATGGGCCCTATAACAGTGACTAATAGCGACAATGCTCGCTACCATTCGAACCGGGCGTCCTCATTATAGGCCAGCTCCTTTTTTTATTCCACTTTCTTATAATGCCCGGCTCCCATTGTTGATAAGTTATAGTTTTTCAAGTACCCAGTTGCAGGTTCCACGCATTTTATCGGGTGTTTTTCGGGTTAATCACCATGACTTACGAGTGCTAAATTGCTTGAAACAGGTCTCTCTTTCTCTTTTTAATCCTGAGAGTGCACTTTCAATTCGTACCAAGTTCATTTAGAGTGAAATTCAACTTCTTTAAGCATGACCATTCACTCTTTTGGATTACATTTTCTTTTTATCAAAATTGATTTCATAGAATTCTGCATGAATTTTGAGGATGGCAATGTTCCTTCTGGGTGACCTCCAATTTTTAGGATAAATTTGTTCGAAGCACGATTCCTAGCAAACTTCACGTTAACTATAAAAAAGGCCTTGATATCGTTAAAAAAGCAATAGGAATTTGTGCACCAGGGTCTTAGTATGAGTTTGAAAATGAATACTTGCCTTATTTTTGATTTTCGTTTAGAAGCCCTTTTTCACCTGCGCTATCACTGACTAATGAAGCATTTTTTATCAAACCAACAAACATTAGTCACTCATGACTAAAAGTTGCTAATTTTGCTCTTGAGCCCGTTGAGTTTCAAAAAAAGTTGTCATTCAGAAATCGAAAAATAGGTTTAAAGAAAATACTCTTTTAGTTTAAATAAGTAGAAAACTACCAATGAACATCAAAATATCACAGATCGAAAAATTGAAAAATAAAAATAAAATACTTCAATTAGTGATCTATGGCTATTGATCGAATTAGTATGTAGAATTGAAGAAAAAAGTAAATTCGATATTTTTAGAGAAAGAATCATATCTGTTATTTGAAAAATTATTTTAATATACGTCAGTAGTCAACGTAGAGTCACCACAACAATTTAGTTCCTTAGCTAACACTTTACATGACAAGTGACTTTATATGCATCAGGGAAACTATAATACTAGAGTGCTAATATCTTTAGGCTTCTGTTAGAAGGCGCTGAATACGACTTCCAAATTATTACAAACTAAGTCGACACTATTTTGAATTGGTAGAAATTACTAATTTATAGTAGAATTTCACGAATTGAAAAAATGAAAAAGAAGCAACTAAGGTTTTAGTAAAAATCTACTAAATGAATTAGTAATATAGCTTACTGATGAAATTACTAGTATGCGACTGAAGAAAAAAGTGAATAACTATTTTTAAACTTTAGTAGAAATTTACTACTAGAGTTAGTAGGTTTTGACTAGTTTTATTCGTGCATTATGACTAAAAGTTAATTAAAAGTCAATTTTTACTAATACTTTAGTAATTAGTTACTGTTCATAATAATAAATATTAACTACTGCAAATATTCATTATCTAAATAGCATTTAAATGCTTTAATTTCATTCTTGTTTTATAGTAAAAAATGAAACAATAATAATAGACATGTTTAGAAATCTGTTAAAATATTTATTCTTCGAAACATCAAGCTTTTAACAATGTTTTGGCATGAACTTTTTTTACACCTATGTACGTGTAACATATAATTCAGTATAATTCAACTATTTTTTTAGTTAACTTGTAGAATTCTACTAATGTATTAGTAGATCTCTAACTATCACTGTCTTACTAACTGAATTAGTACAAAATTTTCTAATTTGAACTAAGACAGTTATTTGACTTATTTTTGAAAATTTTAATATAGAATTTTAAACTTTATTGCTCCAACATATAAGATTTCGAAGATTTTCAGTATTTTCATGTTTTTTTCGGAAAATAGTATCTATGTAGATTTCAACTACTTGACAGATATCTAAAACTTTCATTAAATTTTTTTTTTATATATTTCTGCATTCCATTATTTATTCTAATATTTTTATGGATTCTTAAGATAGATTTTGGAAATTTGATGGTCTGGGACGAAAATTATAAGAAGTTTTTATCATTTTTAAAAATAACAGTGACAAAATAATATCTTCATAGAAATGTCGCGTTAAAGAGGTCTTTTATTGTTAGCCTTATTTGAATTTCCAGCATTTACGTAATTTTGTAGTATTTTCTTTTACTCTTCTAAATTTTTATTATTTTTAGGGATAGAACTTCCAAGTTTTATAGATTTTCTTTATTGTAAATGATTCGTTCAAACGCACTTTTTCCATAAATTTCTTGCGTTTCAAAGGATTCTAGTTATCTGAGTATTTTTCAAATTTTCGAAAGTTTAATACCTTTTTAATGACTTTCGTTATTTTCATGGATTGTTACAAAAATTATCAAAATAAGATGATCTCAGATTGTAAGTTCTGTGGATTCCAGGTCAAATAATGGACCATTGAAATCATTTTATCGTCATCCTCTCTCTCAGTTTAAATTGGGAAAGAACTTGTAATTATTAGTAGAATTCAACTAATTTAAAATGTGAAAAAAAAAGCAACTGAAGTCTGAGTAAAAATCTAATAATTGAATAAGTGGTACAGCTTACTGATGAAATGAGTAATGTTTGACTGAAGATGAAACTGAATAACCATCTTCTAACTTAAGTAAAAAAATCAAATAATAATAATAGACATATCAGACATCTGTTGAAATATTTATTTCTGGAAGCATCAAGCTTTAAACAATGTTTTTTACATGAAATTTTTTACAACTAGGTACATATGGTGTATAATTTAGTAGAATTCAACTTTTTTTTCAAGTAAACTTAAGGAATCCTAGTAATTTATTAGTAGATTTCTGACTATCTCTGACCCACTTATTGAATTAGTAGAAATTTTACTAATTCAAAATGAGAGAGAAGTCTAAGGAAATGAAGGGTTCTTCTATCTCTTCTCGACTTACTGTTTATTTATTATTTTTTTTTCTAACAGAAAAAATTTTCAGCCTACCTTATAAAAATTCAAAAACTCATACATTTTCATACGTAAACCTGTGCATTTCTTCGAAATTCACACGAAATTAAGCAAAATCTACACGTTTTTTGGCAAACTCGCAAATTTTAAATTTACTCGGTGGACTTTTAAAATTAATTTCGTCTTGTTCACCAACGCACCAGCGCATGCGTGCAAGATACTGTCGCATGTGCGCGTGTGTAAGCGCGAGCAATCGGTAAATAAACGATGTTCGACCACCTCCGGTCGAACACGGGATGACAATGGGAATTCTCATGGGAACCGAGAATCTCCAGGTCCTTGATTGACAACGTCGTTATATTCGGCAACGTTGTATATATTCGGTCCATGTCGCGCTTGTCACTTCGGCGTTTGCGCAATTAAGGACCCACTGATTTAAGGAGGAAAAAACGGCATTATTTATCTTCGGATACGAGCTCCGGGCGACACTCTTTATGCTAATTCTGTGGTACATTCGTTGTGACATCAAGGGTTTGTTTTAAAAGGCGTTTTTTGTTCTCTGAACTGGGAGTGACTGATTCTCGGTATCATTTCCAGAGGTCGGAATGGAAACAGTTAGCGAACATGCTGATTTTATCGAATGAGGTGTTACAAGTTGTAGCTCAAGTCCGAATTTCCCATAGAATAGCAATTCGAATATCATTGGGTACTGATGAAATTTACATACACTTTCCATTGATTACGAAATTAGGTACTCGGAAACCGGGACTTCGAATTGTTCTCAGTCTAATGGGAGCTAATTCTTCTTCGTAGGTCTTTAGTTTTACTTAAGTCAACCTGCATTTTGGTTCGAATCCTCATCTGAAGGACTTCCATTTGTTGGAGTCAACATCACTTTCCAAGTGCAAGCCATCACCGCATGAAGCTTTTTTCGGCATTGTACACGAGATGGTTACACGATCTTGAGCCTCAAGGACAGGGACCGTTAGAAAAATGCGAGATCTAGGATGTAAGTGAGAAAGGTGCTTGAGGCAGTCGTTAAGATGAAGAAACGAGATAACTTTAGTGTCTCCAAAGCTGGGACTATTTATTTTCTCTCATGTCTTCGTCATTACACGGTCTTGTTTCGTGTAAAAATTATTCAGGATTTCTATTGTACGGATAAATTAATTAGAGGTAAATGATGGGAACGGGAATGGTTCGGAGGTAGAACGTGGGTCTTTGTTGTTCGGAATGATGACACGAAAAAATGTGGGGTTCGTGTGGCTTCGGGATAGGGAATTTCGAAATTAATTGGGGTACGCGTTTGGTCTGAAAGTCTGATTTTTAAATAATATAGTTCAATAATGAAAAACTAAACTTTTGATCTCTATAATCTCTGGTCTCACTCATCATAAAGCTGAAACTTGTCCATTAACGAGACAAGTTAAAAAGGGCCTTCCAAGGAGATTGCGTCTGCGAAATTTGAATACAATGAGTCGGCCCCAAGTTTGTCCCTAAGTGTCCAAAAGTGCGAGGTGCAAAGACTGTGAAAAGGGACGCAAAGGAAGCCGAGAGGTTAGGAACAGGGAGGAATCGAAGGCGGATTGATGTGGTCACACACGACGCAATTGCACGCCGCGTGCATGCGAGATGTGCATTGTACGTGACCAAGCCAGGGTCAATGAATTAGGGATTGAATCGAGAAATGGCGTCATTGCCATGACCATCTGTACTGATTTTTGATCATGATCGACCACTTGCGTGAATATTATGTCTTACACATTCATTCCTGGTTTCAAATCAATGTTTCATCACTTCCACTTGCAGACAAAAAGACCCACTTCGTAAATGTCACACATCTCACATATATTTTTTCTTGATTCCCAAAATCCCATTCTAAATCCACGATGTTCGCCGTTTTCCACGACCCTTTATTTCGAGAAGTCCGTCGATAAATAACTTTCACAAGGCCCGAAACGTTTGTATGACTTCCACGTCATTAAGTTGATTCACACGGTGAGATGTTGAATATTCATGACAATAAAATATAGTCAGTTAAAAAATTTCCCGCCGAGTCACAAGGCACCCCTTTTGGCCGACGGAGAAAATAAAGGCTCGGTTTCCTTTTTGGCTGGCCGAGTCATTACGAGCTGTCCGCGTTCGGGTAAAGTTGCCGTAGAACAGAGTCGCTCTGTCCATGCCGATATGATCTCAATCGTGGTCCCGGTAAATATAGCGCTACCGGGAACCGTATAAATCCGTGCACCGATTGCCCGATAAGACACATAATTTTAGGACTCTCCGCACTTCGGGGATCTCGTCGAGAAATCTCGACGAGGGCCCTCCGCATTATTCTCTTTTGCGGTGTCTAAATGTTCGATGGAATAGTAGATTATCTAGTGTGTAGGTAATGTTGGTTTTGACGAAATGGGAGGTAAATACTGGAACTGCAATCGTTTTGTTGAATTGTCATTCTCTAAATGTATATAACGAATTCACGTACAATAAATCTTCAGAAGTTTCACCTGTTTTTCAATGTCATGACGTAACTTCTATTACGACTGAGCCAAGAACTAACAAAGACTTCAAAATGATCGTAAAATGTCATCGACAACAAAAATCGTTTTCCTCTACAATTAACGCGTTTTTCTTTTTCTAATGAAAGGAACTAGCTGACGTTTCAACGGCAGATAATTTATAGTGCTACCTCGCCAAGGAAGTCATAAAATCGCGTTTTACTCAAAGGGTTTTTAAGGTGTTCTCTTCTTGCATTAGTATGCTTGTTATGGGACGTGCAATGTGGGATGTTCACCTCACTGCTTCGTCAGAATCACAGATTTTTAGTTATAAAATTTCTAGTAAAGTACATGAAGGGCTACTGTAAAATAGTATATTATGCAGAAGGGGACGAAGATTTTTGCAATGATTTAAACCAGGAGCAAACGCATTAAAAATTGTTAGGAGAATTTTTCGTTTTAACTGTTTTATTTTCGTTAAAATATTCATTTTTTTGTCTTAAATTTTATCAATATTTACATTTTGAGACTTTGAATAGAAATTTTAAAGTGATCCATGATAAATTTCGATATTTTGTGATTTCAGAATTTTTATTACAGAGAATGTTGTCACATAATCAAATTCATCATTTTTTAATGTTTTGAAATTTTAAATAATCAAATTACTGTTACGATTAGAATACATATCAAGTTACCAGAATTTTAAAATTTCAAGTATTCAATCTTTTCGTTGTAAACTCCATGTGATAATTTTTTTTCATATATGAAATTCATGCAACTTTGACACTCTTGAATTAATATCTAAGATTGAAAACTTAAGAATTCATTTAGAAAGATTACAATTTGGAGTTAGATATGCATAAAAGTCCTTTAGATGTTTAGATAAATTTTTTTTTTTTTGTTTGATTTTCACTCATAAAATCTGAATATTGAATTAGCAAAAAGTTCGCTTTTTTCCTTTTTTTTTTATAACTATAGGACAGCATACTGAATACATTTTGAAGTTGAAATATGTACTAGACCATATAGATTTCTAATTTTTTTAACAAATGGTTCATTTGTTAGGCATTATACCTATAAAATGAGTATTTTTACAACCAACCTAAAAAATTTTAAATTGCCAAGTGGAAGGTGTTGAATCCTATGAATCAAAAATATACATTTGTTTTCGGTATTGAATAATTTTTCACCATTTTTAGATCAAATAAACTTATACTTTAAAAATACACTTCTCGAAATTTGCAATGTAATATAATTTGAATTCAAAGCTATGAAAATGTAGTTTATTTAAAGGGATTCTGCTATCATGAAATTTTTCTTATGTTGTAAATACGATTTCAAAATAAATACATTTTTACTTCTTCACTCAAAATTTTAGCTATCAAATAGATAAATTGCAAAGTTTGATTGGAATTATATTTCTTATTTAACTTTTGAAATTTAGGATTTAATACTATCAAGTTTCTCTAATTCCGCAGTGAAATTTGAGCATAATATACCAATTATGCTATATTTTACATATTTCACAATCAAGATGTCAATTGTAACAAATTTGACATTTTTTTTCTTTTTTTCTTTGGCAACGAAATTTTCAACCTTCAAAATAAAATACTTCAATTTGGATTATTATTTGCTGTTACATTTAGAAGAAAAGTTGAATTTTAAACTGAATTTACGTAAAATGGCTTTTACTGCCCTACAAAATTAGAATAAAAAGTAAGTAAATAATTATCTCCCTCAAGTCGTAATATCAATTGAAACGTACTTTTTTATCATTTTCTGCTCAGGATACAATAAGAATTGAGCAAAAGAATGACGCTTGTTCTCTACTTTTTTTTCACTTTATCACCACACGTCCCCGAAATCATTGAATATTTCATCTCGCGCGCGGATATAAAACGGGCCGACTTTTTGCCTTCCGAACGAGGGACGTATTCTTGATGGTATTCTTCCGTCTTATCGTCGAGACGGTGCAAGATGTTTCGTTTGACAAAAACCGTGCCGCCAATTTGACAAATTTACCCAATTGCATAATTCGGAAAAAAAGTCTCCCGGCGTCTGGGCTTAAATTTAAAACCCGCTGGTGCGACACGTCAATCATGATATTAACGGCGTGATAAAGCCTAATTAACGAGCATTTCATACTCAGCGGAAATCTGTAAATCCTAGAAAAAAAAACATGAATCAATTTCAAAAGCAATATTATACTTAATATTCGGTAAATTAGTAAATTATCAGTTAAAATTTCGTGCCGTTTGATATAATGCAAATTTGTCGTATTAAATTTTAATAATGAGCTATCATATAAAAACAAAATAATACATTTTGGTCTTCTATAATTGAATAACATAATTTTTTTTTATTAATTAGTTAGTGTTTCGTGATTTAACAAAAAACTCATTACAAATCTGAGGGAAAATAGTCTTTCTTTTCTTCTATAAATTTTTTTTCTCGTTAGTATCTGCATCACGTTGCGGCAACTGCAAAGTCCTCGTTTGCAACACAATACATGTACACCTACTCATCTCGTACTCGAGTGTTGCTCGAAGAAAACCTCTTACCCCCCCCCCCTTCCGCTTGTATAACACTATTCAATAATTTTATTGATTCAACGAAATTCAGCTTTCGACCTACTTCGTTCAGATCGATTTTATCTCACTGTGTTATCATCAATTCTAGATGCAATATTTTTTTTTTTTAATTAAAATCATTTTTTAGTTTATAAATTCAGATTTCTCAAACTTCATAAACTTATAAGGATTAAATCACGATTAACTGATTAGAATAAACCTTCATCATTCTCTTTAAAAAAAATTCAGCAAATGAACGTATGTATACCAAACATATTTATAAAGTTATCAAAAAGTGTCTCAAATTTTCTTATCACTTTCATCTCCAACACTTTCGAAGAAATAAAAAATATCACAAGAAGCCGCAGTTTTAATTTCGAAGAAATCATGTTCTTCCTAGCATGATGCTTGTATTATAATCACCCTGAAGTAAGCGTTATTAGGAAAATTCAAGTTTTTATTCCAGCTAAACACAGACCTTGTGAAATCTTGTAGACGAAGAGTGAAAAATATCATTAAACCAGGCGTGCATTAACGCGACGCTGACGTGAGCCTCGAATTGAGCGAGGGCTGTCAATTCGTTAATTATAATTGCACGCTCGGTGCAGCCGCGCATAGAGACTACTAAGAATCTGAGGGATTTTTTTTTTACTGCGTTGTCTACCTCGTACATGCCTCGGCATTGGCGTAGTGATTGTATTGCTATTAAATCAAATCGTGAAGTTAGTAATTTTTTATGATACGAAATCGACGTGTTACCGAATCGCTAGAAAAAACATGGCAAGACATTTCAACAATGCCCTATTCTGGTAATACTTAAATAATGCACAAAAAATGCGAAGTGTACAAACAATTTACAGTCAAAAATTGGATGAGAAACATGCCTACAATGATGCACAAACATTGTGATATCTTAAATGGATTAACAACATGTCAAGAATGCACAATCTGCACAATGTCTAAACAATGCTATTGGCATGATGCACAAACAATGCCCGATTAAAAATGGAATGAAAACATGCCATTAATGCATAAAACAAACAATTCACAGTGCACAATGTCCAATCTATAAGTAGATCGAAAACATGTCTACAACGCACAATTTACACAATGCACAAATAATTCAATTACCACTTTGCACAAACAATGCACAAGTATAAAAGAATTGAAAATGTTTAACAATGTACATTTCGTACAATATTACAAATAACGCACAAACAATGCTATTGGCCTAGTACACAAACAATTAATATTTAACAATTGGATTAAAACATGCCAACAACGCACCACTAATGCACCAACATTGTGATATCAAAAATGGAATTAAAACATGTCAACAATGCGCAACGAACAAACAATGCACAATCAATAAATATATCGAAAACATGTCAACAACGCACAAATGGCACAATGCACAAACAATGCAATTAGCACCTTGCACAAACAATGCACAATCATAGAAAGGATTGAAAAGGTTTGAACAATGTACGAATCGTACAATATTATGAATAACGCATAAACAATGTCATTGGGATTGTCTATGCATCGTTTACTGCACAAACAATTTACAATCAAAAATTGGATTAGAAACATGCCAAAAATGCACAAATGACGCACATACATTGTGGTATCAAAAATAAATTGAAAACATGTCAAGAATGCACGATTTGCACAATGTGCAAACAACGCTATTGGCATAATGCACAAACAATGCAGGATCAAAAATGGCATGAAAACATGTCAACAATGCGCAATGAACAGACAATGCACAATTAATCAATAGATCGAAAACATGCCAACAATGCACAAATCATACACAAACATTGTGATATTAAAAATAGATTGAAAACATGCCAAGAATGTACGACTTGCACAATGTACAAAAAATGCTTTTGGCAACTTGCACAAACAATGCACAAGTACGGAAAGGAATGAAAAAGATTCAATACTGTACGATTCGTACGATATCACAAACAGTGCCATTGGCCTAGTGCACAATCAATTTACAATTAAGAATTGGATTCAAAACAAGTCAAGAATGCATAAATGATGGACAAGCATTGTGATATTAAATATAGATTGAAAACATTCCAAGAATGCACAATTTGCGCAATGTACAAACGACACTATTGGCATAATGCACAAACAATGCACGATCAAAAATGAAATGAAAACATGTCAACAATGCGCAATGAACAAATAATGCATGAAATTCATAAATAGATCGAAAACATGCCAACAACGCACAATTTTCACAATGCACAAACAATGCACAATCATAGAAAGGGTTGAAAATGTTTCAATAATGTACGATTTGTACAATATTACAAATAACGCACAAAAAATTTATTCAGCACAATGTAAAAATTATAAGCAATTGAAGAATAGATTCGAAACATACTAATAATGCGAAATTCGCATAATGCACAATCAAGAAAAGGATTGAAAACATGTCAATAATGCACGATTTTCACCATACATAAGCAATGCTCAAATAATGCACTAACAATGAATTTAATCATAAAACAATCTTTATAGTTTAATGACACCTTTTCGGTTCTCTAAAAAAAATTTCAATAAATTATAGCGAAACGTTCATAGATGATAAAATTTCATCCTAATATTGTAAAGATCTTTGATGCCAAAAGAAACAAAAATGAATCAGAATTTCTGAAAAATGTTCTAAGTGTATTTAAGAACTCTTATTGTCTACAATTTTATATAATTTTGATCTCTTTCCAGAAAAAAAAAAAAAAAAAAAAACATTTAATTTTGTTGCTACACTTCAATCGGTTCAAACCTTGTGCTCTCAAAGTTATACGTTTAACATGTTCCGAAGGCGCCCGAACCGCTTGGAACGCGTTGAGCACGCGTTTGGTTTTCCACGGGAACAAAAGTAATCTCGCGAATGAAGACTTTTGAAATCTGAATCCCGAGTTATGCTCATTGTTCGCGCCCCGCGCGCGCTAATGCCGGCGCAATGGAATTCAGCCGATCGTGGCCGATAAAATGATACAATTTACTAAGAAAATGTCTGAATGGCAGCCAAGGCCGCGGCGCGGAACAATGCACTGACGCAATCTGGACCTGTTCGTAGCACTCGGAGAAGACGAACACGAGCAAAAACGGAACTCCCGCCGTTTTTTCCCGCGGTTCATAAATCCTGTCACGGGCAAGGCTGACGCCGGGATTGTTCGTTGACTCATCAACATTTTTAATTTATTTATCCACAGCACCTTCGTATTTTCCAGATACTCTTTCCCTTTTTGCCCTCTCTTTTCCTCGCGGTTCACCGGTATGACGTACAAACGCGTTGCGAGTAAATCGTATGTACTTTCACTTTACTACGAGGCCTTTTTTCCACACTCGAGGAACACGAGAAGAAAAGCTCAGGTGGTTTCAATAATTGGGACGAAGGATTGTTGAAAAAAAGTGCAGTAGACTAAAAATATAATCCAAAATGACTCGAACTTTATCGATCATTTTTTTGTCACTAACGAAGCTCTACTTGGAATAATTAGAAGAAGTCATCACATTTTTCCTTTTTTTCTCGCGAATCGGCGAAGTTCAACGGACATTAAATCAAAACAGAGCGCCTCATTCAGGGAACTTTTTGCCGCATCCTCGTCGAAGTCCAAGGGATACTTTCGGGCGGCATGTGTATTTTATAAATAACACATCGCGAGAGCCAAGACGGCCTTATCAGAGGAATCATCGTGATACTTAAAGGGTGAACGTTCCGCGGCATACTTGAAAATCATGCTCTGCAATTTTCTGCTGCGTGCCGGGTGCGAAAACGGCGTAAACAGTAGTATTAACTATCTCGAATGAGCCCATAACTCCAAAGTTCGAAATAAATTCACTGCTACGTGTGCATTGCGATACCCTGAGATGAGTTTGAAAAAGTTTTTGTTAGAAATTTATGTTTCTGTCAGAATCTCTAATGAAATATCGTTGAATTTTGTCTTGATTTGGTGTTACAGGTCAATCGACCTCTGACGATGAAAAAAGAAGGCATCCAAACGAGAAACCGGAAGTTATCGTCGAAGAGCAAAAAGAAGAAGGCCGGCTGTTTAGGATTGGGCGGCGTCATGGGTGACATGATCAAAGCTACTGGGCACCTCGATCTTGACAATAAACCCTTCCATTCCGGGTTCGGTTCACCAATGGGTGAGTTCTCAACTGGAAATTTTCCCAGGCGTGGTGTTCTCATAATTACACAGCGTCCAAGAAAGGGCATTCAACACATTAAGAATACATATATATCGGTTTCATATTAACTCTCTTGTTCAGAAAAATGAATTCCCATTCTTGGTATCTAAAAGTTATTCAAAATATAATGACCAAGAATCTAACCTGAATTATCTGGACTGTTTAAGATAAAATAACATTAATTTTGATGAGTCAACTTGGAGCAAAAGTCTGATAGAAATTCTCAGACACCGCGCCTGGGCACGTTTTTGAAGACACAAAATAAAAAGCCAAGTAAAATTGTGATTTCGAAAAAGGTGCGTTCTCGTTCGCAGGCACGTCCCAGCACCACCACACGATGCACCCGGCGATGCAGCATTACATGTACCACACGGGTGTCGGCGTTGCCGGAGGTCTTCATCAGGGATTTGCACCCCCGGCACCCCCTCCCATCCATCCGCATTCGCATTCGCATTCCCATTCGCATCACATGACGGGCCTGCAGAGCCTTCAATTAGCCGCCACGACGAATGCAATGGTGAGTGACCTCTCTCTCTTCCCTTGTTTATGAAACATTTTCACGCCTTGTTTTGGCTCTCCACCATGCTCAGCCATTTGAGCATCAATAAATTCCTAGGTCCTTCAACAAATATGCACGCAGATCACGGTGGATTGGGGGTTCAAACCCCTCTGGAAGTTGAGATTAAATTACTATTTCGTGTGAAAATAATAAAAATGATAACAGTTGATGAGAAAACTACACATTAAAAAGAATAATGCAGATGACATGAAAAAAAAAAACATATCATTCAAAATATACCTACTGAAATCTTAAAAAAAAAAAAAAAACAGACAAAACAAATGGTTTCATGTAAGTACTCAAAGTTAAAAATTTTCGGATTCTCGATAATGCCAACATAACGATTGCAATAATTTTGTCTCCAGGAGAATTTTTTCAAAAACAAAATTCTCATCATGAATAATGTTTGGTAAGGATAACATAGGAAACAAAAAAAATTGTTCTTATTGGATGAAATTATACTATAACAAAATTGAAATTTTCAAAAATCAACAATAGAAATCTAGAAAACTACCTGGAAATCTTTTAAATCGTGCAAATTTTGGAAAAATACTCAAAATTAAAGTAGGCATTATTTATGTGACAGAATATCCTAAACCATCTGAAAAAAATTGATTTTGAATTCTGTAGCATGAAAATTATACAGAAATTGGGATAAAATTACTGTTCAATGTGAAAGAGAAAAATACACATTTAAAAGAATAATGCAGATGAAATGAAAAAAGAACAGATCATTAAAAATGTTTACTAAATCTTGAAAAAATAACAAATGGTTTCATTCCAGTACCCGAAGATAACAATATTCAGGATTCTCAATCATACTAACATAAAAACTGCAATTATTTTGTATTCAGAAGAATTCTTTCAGAAACGAAATTCTAATCATGGATAATGTTTGGTGAAGATAACGTAGGAAACGAAGATTTAAAAAGATGTTCTGACTTTATGAAATAATACTATAAAAAAAATGAAATTTACGAACATCTTAGAAATCTGTGAAAATTTGAACCCTGAAGCATCAAATCCTAGAAATTTACAATAGAAATCAAGAAAACTACCAGAAAATCTTTTAAATCCTCCATACTCAGGAGAAATACTCAAAATTAAAGTAGGCATGATTTATGTGACAGAATATTCCAAAACATATGAAAAAATTGATTTTAAATTCTATAGCATGAAAATAATCCAGAAATTAGGATAAAAGTACTGTTCAATGTGAAAATAATAAAAATTATAACTGTAGAAGAGAAAAATACACATTTAAAAGAATGATGCAGATATAATGAAAAAAATAAAAGCCACCATAGATGTACCTACTAAAATCTCGAAAAAATAACAAGTGGTTTTATGTGAGTACCCAAAGATAGCAATATTCAGGATTTTCAATTATACAATCATAACAATTGCAATTATTTTGTCTCACGTAGAATTTTTTCAGGAACAAAATTCTAATCATCAATGATGTTCAGTGAAGATAACGCAGTAAACGAAATTTTTAAAAATTGTTTCAATTAAATGAAATTACACGATTAAAAAATGGGAATTTACGAAAGTCTTAGAAATCTGGGAAAATTCGAACCCAGAAGCATCGAATTCTGAAAATCTACAATAGAAATCCAGAAAACTGCCAGAAAATCTTTTAAATCCTGCGAACTCTGAAGAAATATAAAAAATTGAAGTAGGTATTCTGTGAAAGAATTTTGTAAAACATCTGAGAAGAATATTGAGCTTTGAATTCTAAAGCATCAAGTTTTAAAAAAACTTGTATATCACTTTTGAATCTATATAAATACTTGAAATTTGTAAGGATACAATAAAATTTACAAAATCATATAAATACTAATAAAACGAAAATATAAGAAATCTATAAATCACAAAAAATCTCTATGGATGTGATTTTTCCGGAAATCGATGAAATTTCATATTAAAAATCGATTTATATTTAAAATCTATAACTTCGAATGATCGAATTTTATGAATTTAGGTATTTCCGAATAATTAAAAAAATACACACAATCTATAAAAATACAAAGAAAAGAAATAAAATCTCAAAAATACTCTAAAAATACGCAAGTACAAGGAAACTCTAAAAACCGAAAATCGATGTACATGTAGTTTACTCAAAAATCCATAAAATTACTGAAAATTGGTTAAAATTTGAATTCCACAATATCGAATTCGAGAAACTAATATCCTTTTAGAAAATCTAAAAACACCCTCGATCTCTCAAACTACAAGAAAAAAACTACAAAATATTATGCTTAATCAAAAATATTCAAAAATACCTAAAATCCATAAAACGTAAAATATTTGTATAAATTTAATTTTTCCAAAAATTTATGGAATTATTCGAAATCGATTTGAATTTTGTTTCCGCAACATCAAATTTTTGAAATATATATACAAAAACACAAGAAATTGTGATCTATACAAAATAATCCTGCAGATTTCGTAAATGAAAACGATACAATCACAGAAACCTATAAAGAAATTCATAAATAATAATAGAAAGTTTGTCAAATGGTTTGAATACTATAAAAATATGAGAAAAGTCCAAAAAGTATTAGAAATCTGTGTGAAAGACACTGTTTTCTGCAAAATTATTCTAAGTACTCAAGTTAGTTGAAATTTGCAATACTAAAGCATCAAATACTCAAAACCTTTTGAAATGCCAGAGAATATTACAAAATTTTATGAAAATATATACTAAAATAAATAAAAATATTTCAGAGCTTTCATTTCAAGAGAATCAAAGTCTAGAATGCTCTATAAAAATTCATTATATGTTTAAAAATTCTTTGGGTACATATTTATAACCAAACGAAACAAAAATACGAAAATACGAAAATACCAAAAGTAATACAAAAAAATTTGAATCTCATTGACTTACATGTAAATCACAAAAATCGAATCCTACTATATTAAATACGAACATGAAAAATGCACTACTCTGGACTCCAAAAGTTGTATAACTTTTAAATCCTGTGAACCGAAAAATAAAAAAATTCCGAAGGAAATAATTTTTCTGTCCACACCCCTGACGCAGATTAAGGTTGCGATAAAATTCGTAAAACAGGCAAAACCTTTTTTCATTTTTCCCACGTTTCACAGTCATTGCTGATTGTCAAAATTTCGCATTACAGTAAACCCCATAAATTCGTCTCTCATTGACCTTACATTTTATTTTCCAGTCTGGCTGGCGATCAGAGTACACATGAACGCCCGGCAGTTTTTGCGACCCAAGACCCAGCCCACCATTTTTAACGTGAACCCACATGACCAACGTACATCACGCGAAATATGCGCAATGAAGAAAGGAAAACCGAATGCATAACCCGCACACAGCCATACACACAATAATAAATGTTTTTCTATGCGCGCGAAGGTACTTGTAAATATGTAACAAACTTTACCGAACATTTAGGGTCGGCCCCAAGTACAAACAAAGTCAGCAGTTCTGCAAATAAACAAACTTGTATCGAGTCTTTTATCCTGTACATAAAATACAGATCTCTCTCCGAATACGTGAAAAGGAGTTTCTTCTCACTCCAATGGACTCTTCTTATGGAGATTCTACCATAGGCAGAAGATGAAACTCCTTCAGAGACAGACCTGTACATATTATATATTGCGTGTATTCGCGAAAAGCGTGTTTTCGATTGTTGTTTGTTTTTTAAGAGAAGATATAGATAATTCAGCCCGCCCCCTTCCCTGCCCCTTAGCCCTAAATTTATTGTGCAATTTAATGTTATCGTAAGATTCTCTTGACGAAAAGTGCGGTCTTTTTCAACTTTCTCTAATTTCTTTAAAGGATGTCACGTTTTTTTTGTTTGCACTTCATCAAATTTCAATTTAATAACATCGTATTCTCTTACACTCATGATTTCTGCATAAGAGGAATTTTTCATACAATTTGTATCCACAATAAAAGCAATTTTTCATAAACAAAGCCCTTCAAAAACTACGCAATTGCAAACAAATCATAAACGTTGCAGCTTCCCCAACGAAGACGTAAAAAATCGAAGTTATTAGCCAGGCAAATTTAAATGTTTGTATCTTCGGAAAAATGTGTTATTACGGATAAACAAAATAAATCTTTATAATATATATATATAAATATATATATGCGTGCGTGAGTGTGCGTGTGTCTATATATATGTATACATATGTATGTATTAATATATATGTGTATATGTATATACATATGTGTATATATATCTTTATATATATAATATATATATTTATATACATATATATCTCACTTACGTAAGTATAAAAGTCGTAGTAAAATAATCGATCAAAAAATCAGCGATAGTTAGTCAAACGAATAAAAAAACCTGAGAGAAAACAAAATCTTCTCTCGACTTTGTGATTCTTTTTTTTCTCTTTTTTGTTCGCCTTTTAACTGGGTTCGATGTACTCAGAAAATGAATTGCGATTTTTCAAAAGACTGATGAGCCGGAGAATTTTCGTTCAGGAAATCGCAACCGAGGAAAGCGCGTTTTATTGATGTTTCGACGCGGATCGCGGGGATATGCGAAATGGTATCTATAATAGTATTATTAGAGAGTAGCGCGTAGTCTGTATAAACACGTTGATTTTTCATGCAGTGCGATGGTTTTTCCGATGGTAAAACTGCGCCGAAGCGCGAACACGTGCACTCTCACGCGATCGAGGGAAGAGGAGATGCGAAATGGTGTAAAAAGTGAATGTAAGATATAATTGTAAAAAAGGTTTTAACTTAAAATAAATTGAAGGATAAATCATATGAAGTTGTCTGAGTATCGTTATTTTCATGTTCCTCAGTGCAAAGGTGAATTAATCTTGAATTTTCAGTGACAGCAGTTTTTGCAATAATTTAAAAAGAATTGCATTCAAAAATGATTTCATGTTCATTTTTGACTGGGATGTAATAATTATTTTTTAAATTTTCAAGGATGATCGTTTTTTCCAAATTTCCAGCATTTGCCATTCTTATCGTCAAATTGATCTGGTGCTACAAAGGTAAGTTATTTTTTTTTGTTATCAAAAATGACGGTTTTTCAAATGACTAAAACATACGGAAATGATGTATTACATTCTAAAAGTTTGAAAAGACAAAATTTTCAACTGCAGTGCTTCCTAAAATGTAAAATTTTCAGTAATAAACGTAGATAAATTTTTCTTAACAAAATTATATTCAGGTTCCGAAAAAAAAAGGTGAGTAAATACTTCAGTTGTTCAAATTGTACACACTTCGAAGGTAAAAATTCATAATGTACACTGTCAAAAAAAATTTTAAGTAAAATTGAGTTTGAAATTTCATGGGCTCGTATAAAAAAAGGATTTCGAAGAAATTGATATCAAATTTATTGTTTTCGTATTAGATATGTTAATTTCAATATTTTTATTATTAATTATTTTATTTCAAGACATTAAATGTATGAATATTTTAAATTATATTATGCATATTATCAAATATACAGTATAATTTTTGTTATACAATTTATATTCCATGAAATATAAATTTTTTGTTTCAATCGAATAGCTGTTGATGAATTAGGGAAAATCTGCTCCAAAAAAAATGTATTATGTCGAAATCCACTTGAATTTAAAAAAGTTGGAGTACACATTTTCAATGAGAAATCATTGAAAGGTACAATGATTTTAATGTCTGCTTTATATTAAATAAACACTTCGATTTCATAAACAGTTTATAATTTTCATAGAGTGTCTATTTTTTCCAAAGTTGCGTCTATAACTTCAATAGAAAATTCAATAGACAGTGTGGGAAATCTGATTTAAATTTAAGACAGCCTCTTAAATTTTATAGAGAAATTTCCAAGAGTGTAACAAAGTTAAAGAAGAAACAACATTCAACGGTAAATCAATCTTGAATTTTCAGTAACAACTGTTTTTAAAAAATTTATGAAGAATTAAAGTTAAAAATGATTTTTTAATGTTCACAAAGCAAGGAAATTTTTTTTTGACCAGTATAAACATAATAATTATTTTGAAAACGTTCAAGAATGATCGATTTACTCATTTTCTAGCATTTACATTTCTCATCTTTCAATTGATTTGCTGCTACAAAGGTAAGTTAATTTTTTGCTATCAAAAATGACGGTTTTTGAAATGACTGAAACAAACAAAAATTATTCATTATATTCTAAAGTTTGAAAAGATATCGAATTTTCAACTGCCCATGCTTCCTAACACATAAAATTTTCAGTAATTAACTTAATTTAATTTTTCATTACAAAATTTCACTGAGGTTTTGAAAAAGGAGAAAAATACATGAGTGAGTATATACTTCAGTTTTTTAAATTGTACACCTCTCAAAGGTAAGAATTCATAATGTAAGAAAGTTTAAGAAGAAACAACATTCAACGGTGAATCAATCTTGAATTTTTAATAACAAAAATTTTTGAAACAATTAATGAATAATTGTAGTTAAAAATGCTTTTGAGTGTTTGCTAAGCAAGCAAGTTCATTTTTAAATGGTATATGAAAATTATTTCATGAAACGTTCAAGAATGATCGTTTTTCCAAATTTCTAGCATTTACCATCGTCACATTTATCTTGTGCGACAAAGGTAAGTTAATTTTTTGTTATCAAAAATGACAGTTTTTGATATGACTGAAACAAACAAAAATTTTTCATTACATTCTAAAAGTTTGCGAACATATAGAATTTTCAACTGCCAGTGCTTCCTAAAACGTAGAATTTTAAGTAATAAACGTTATCTATTTTTCATAACAAAATTTTACTAAGGTTTTAAAGAAGAAATAAAATATGAGTGAGTAAATACTTAAGTTCTTAAAATTATGCACCTCTCAGAGGTAAAAATTCATAATGTAATGTTTAAGAAAAAACAACATTCAACAGTGCATTGATCTTGAATTTTCAGTAACAACAGTTTTTGAAACAAATCATAAAGAATTGAAGTTGAAAATAAGTTTTTGTTGTTTATAAAGCAAGCAAGTTCATTTTTAACTGGTATATGAAAATTATTCCATAAAACGTTCAAGAATGTTTGTTTTTATAAATTTCTTGCATACATCCCTTATGACGAATTTTTAGAAAATTTTCAAAATCTTGAAGAAAAATCTCAAAAAATTGTCGTATCATTTATTATTTTTGATTTAATATTTTTTATATTTTTATATTTTCTGGAATAAAACCTAAAAATAATAACTCAATTGAATTGTGTTCTAATTTAAACATAAACTTTTTTAATTTATTTAATTATATAACCTTTTCATCGTCACGTTTATCTTGGGCCACAAAGGTGTTTTTTTTTTTTTTTTTTTTTTTATCAAAAATGACGGTTTTTGAAATGACTAAAACAAACAAAAATTATTCATTATATTCTAAAAGTTTGAAAAGATATAGAATTTTCACAGGTTTCCTAAAACGTGAAATATTAAGTCATACACGTAGACTATTTTTCATTAAAAAATCGAATAAATATCTTAGTTTTTTTGATTCTACGCCCTGCAAAGGTAAAAATTCATAATCCAATAAAGTTTAAGAAGTAACAACATTTAACGACTCTCGTTTAAAATTTCACGCATTTTCCTATTACGTCAAAAAATGCATAAACTATTAAGATTTGTGAAATCGCACAATTCTGTCTCGCAATACCCAGGGCACAATGCGAGTTGCAACCTTATTGTTCCACTAATATATAAATACTCAATGAAGCAGCGAGAGAAACAGGATGAAAACTGATTATGTGGAAAATACCGTTTGTATTCCACTTCATCGTAAATGTTTCTTTTGTTAACAAGTTCACAGATATAATAAAAACCAACAATTGTTTAAGGACTATTAGCAGATCAGCAAATAATTTATTCATCTTTTGTAAAACTCGATATATGTTCCTTAATTTTCTGGTTCTCTCCAAACTTCATTTGACATGTTTCGCGATATCATTTTTGATATTCAAATAATGCAATACCGTTGAATGATAGTGATAAAAAAACTCGTTATTTCAATTAATTGGAAACAAAAGCTGAAAAATTTGATTACTCTAGCAGGGAAAAAGGGAGGAGTTAAAAAGTGGCTGTTCTGATTTGGAATTCTGGCCATCATAACGGGATCTGGTTGAGAGCCTCTGTCTACCTACCGTTATCGGGTAATTAAAACGTCTTCTTGCAAGGACGACACGGTACATCAAACCGTTTAGATTACCGGGCTTGTTATAATATGGTTGTAGTGATCCTTAAGCCTGTATCACACGACAAGATAATCCGTTTTTTCGTCATCGCTTAAAAAGTAGAAAAAAGAATGATCAAGATTCACAATTGGACAAGAGGAAGAAAAGTTTATAACTACTGGATAAAATTGATTCCCAAATTTGATAAAATTTGATTATGAAGTGTATTCCAAATTCGTTACCTGATATTCGAACAGGTAGTCTCAGGAATAAAATGATGCGTTTTTCGTTGCTTCAAAATGTTTCAATTAATCTCTTAATAATTCAATACATATGCATCAACATTGATAAAAAGTGTAGCAAAATTATCGAGTATTATAATTTCTATAAATCGTGCCCGGGGAAACTAAAAAAATGTACGGTGAAAGTATGGAAATTCGGAAGTGTACACATAAAAATGTTTGAAAATTTTCAGAGAAACGACTCAAATAATTTGAAGTCTACAAAAAACTTTCTCATTAGTATTGAGAAATTTGAGAAGGAAAGAAAAATTCGAACCACTTTTCTGCTTACTGCAAATTATATAATTATCTATGAGAAGAAACAAAAAATCTTCAGATATACGTATCGTTACAAATAGTAGGAATTGAAAAAAATGTTCGTATCTCAAGATCAAAACGAATCAAGAGAAGACAAGTGTACGAATTAACTAGGCAAAAATAACTGTCATAGAATACTTACGATAACTAGATGAACAACAAGTATTTAATTTAATTAACGAACGGTTGAAAATCCGCCGCGCCTATAAAACGGGGAGCCCATAAAGATTCGTAAAGTACGATGGGTACGAAAGACAAAGTGCGGATTCAAGTTCTCTAATTGGCAGAACAAGTGACACCCCATTTTTTCTGAGAAAAATTCGAAGGCAAATTTTGTCAAATGCCATTAGCCTTGGGCTATCGTAAGTCAGAGAATGTTCGACAATATTGTTTCTGGGAAATAATTTATGTAAAACGCATTTCTCCACGAGTTGAGATTCCGGTCTAAACATGCATCATTAATGTCATCTACGGCCTAACATGAGTTTTGTCGGCGAAAGTATCATTGGGGACGTCTACACTTCCGGTGATATAAAAACTTTTTATGTCTCAGGCCCAAAATCCGTGAGCAACGTTTCAGTGTTCGAGGCATTAATGTAATCATTACTCTTTTATAAATCACTGGCAAGGCTGGGATTGGAATTTGTTCCACAAGTTACATGGTATAAATGAGACCATAAAATACAAATATTTATGTTTACTCGAACGAGGAGATGTTTTGAAGGAAATAAATGTTTCACTCTTGATCGAAAAGAAATTATATCTAAAGTTTAAACTATTTAATACATATTCTCTTTCCACTATTTTGATCCCTAATACTTGCAAACTTACTGGTAATGGGTAATAGAAAAAATCTAGAAATGGAAAAAAATAAATGATTGGGATGAATGGAAATGCATTATAAATGAATCACATAGAGTCATTGTTGAAAAAATTTATATTTTTCGATAGAAGTTCAGAAAAAACCCAGAATCTTGAAATATAATGTAACACAAAACCGATCGTACTTTCCACGTCCTAATCTAGGAAAAAATCAAATTAATTTCGACCATACTAAAGTGGAAATCGCAACAAATCAAAGTGGAGATTACGCAAACCCTGGCTACTTTTATGGGAAACTTTTACTTTATCCTGGGCAGCTCCTTGCGAGGTTCCTTCGGGATCTATCGCGTAAAAGGTCACTTTGACTTACGGCAGCTGGACCGACTTAACTTCGCATCGAAACTTAATTCTCCGTGAAATGAAACCGACTTGTGCACAACAGGAGAGGACTCGCCTGCTGGGATTTACGTACCTAGGATTTGAGGGGATTTCGGTTTCACTGTACAGAAAGAAATTCATTTTTAAGCGACAAGGCTCTCGTTGATTGTCGTCGATTCCTCGTCTTGTCTCGGATGATTGCTTCGCTAACTTAACGGAATAAAAATGATTTTTTCGATTTTTTTTTAGTATCTCAGATAAGGTAGTTTTTCACTCGTACAGAGCTGTTATAAATAAAAATGAGTAGACGTATTCAAAAAAGCGTACTTTCTTCATGAGGGAAGAACAGTTCTTGTCATGGAGCATACACTCACTATAAGGGTCTAGGCAAAGAGGATCTTTGAGGGTTTGAATACCACCTGAAACTAGGATGAAATCGATTTGAAAATAAAAAAATTATTATAGGTGAAAAATAGTCAGATACAAATAACTAAAAAATGCATTTGAACAATTATAATGATATTAAAAACAAATTAATCAATTTTAATTTTGATTACTATGAAAGTATTTAAAAATTATTATCAATGCACTTCCTCTCAGTTCGACTTGCTAGTAAAATTTCTACTAATTCAATTAGTAGGTCAAAGATAGAGATTTACTTATGAATTAGTAGAATTCAACAAGTTGACTGAAGGGATAGTTGAATTCTACTAAATTCCCATGTCGAAAAAACCCTCGACTAGTTGAGGGTGGAACCCGCGAAATAACCCTTATTTCGAGGTTTTACCCTAGAATTCAAGGGTTTACCCTCAAGTTCAGGATTATACCTTCGGTTGAGGGTCGAACCGTTCCAAAATACCCTCACCTTGAGGGTAAAACCCTCAGCAGTTAAAGGTACTTTTCAGGGATTCTAGGGCAAAATCTCGAAATGAGGGTTATTGTGAAGGTTTTACCCTCAACTAGTTCGAGGGTTTTTTTGATAAGTGTTGTATGTCATATATGTACCTTTGTAAAAAAAAGTTAATGTAGAAAACATTAGTAAGAGCTTGATGTTTCGAGGATTAAATGTTTTACCAAAATGTCCAAATATGTCGATTATTATTGTTTGATTTTTTACTATAAAACAATAATGAATTAGTAGCATTTGAATGCTATTTAGATCATCAGTATTTGCAATGGTAAATATTTATTATTATGAACAGTAACTATTTACTAAAGTATTTGTGAAAATTGACTTATATATGAGTTAAACTATACTTTTTTTTGAGTCATAATGCACAAATAAGACTAGTCAAAACCTACTTACTGTAGTAGTGGATTTCCACTTATATAGTTATCCACTTTTTTCTTCAGTCAAATACTACTAATTTCATCAGTAAGCTATATCACTAATTCAATTAGTAGATTTTTACTGAAACTTTAGTTGCTCCCTTTACACTTTTTTAATTAGTGAAAATCTACTATAAATTAGTAGTTTTTTACAAATTCAAATTAAGAGAGCTAGCTAAAATCTATATGAATGACGAACGGTTTCATGTAAGTTCTAAACTTTTAATCAAATTTAATATTTTTGAATTCACTAGCTAAAATACAACAACAATTCTGGCTTTAGATGAATTTTTTCTTACACAGGATTCTAATCAGTTGACTATATCTGAGAAAAAAAAATTTGAAAAATTGTTTGGAGCCAGTGCATGATGAAGAAAATTTTTTTCTAGGAATGCTAAAGAACTCAAAAGTTTCGAATCCTGGAACATCACATCTTAGAAATCTACATACTCTCGTGATCTGAATCTGTTAGATCTCAACAGATTACAATCTGTTGAAAATATTCACTGAAAAATCTGCACTATTAACAGATAAATAAGTCAAATCGAAAATATTCTTTGATAAATTCGACATACTTTTTTTTGTTTTCTACAGATCGATCCACTAATTTCCCACATATTACATTGAGAATATTTCAACATAGAAATCTGTACATTATAACAGACAATCTATTGAATTCAACATATTTAGATTAAAATAGTAGAAATCCATAAAAGTAACAGAAAGTCTTTCGAATTAAACAAGCACTGACGAATTACTCAAAGTGGTAGAAATACATTAATACTGTTAAAAAAAAAAAAAAAAAATGCTTGGAATCTATGAAACTCTCAATTAAAGATATAGAAATTTCAAAAAAACAGATATATAGCAATCTATGAAAAAACAAAAAATTTGTTTAAACATCATGAAACGCTATAAAATCTTATGAACACTGGAAAAATTTGAAAATAGAAAAAATTCAATGCATGTTTATCCTTGATGAAAATCCAATTTTTCAGAAATACTTTAAAACATAAAAAATTTAGCGAAATTTTAATTCTGGTTCATGAAATTCAAGAAATTTCAATACAAATCTAAAAAATTCCATAAAATTTGAAAAATACTAATAAAACATTGTGGAATTAAATAAATACTGGAAGCAGCGTAATAATAACTGAAATACTATATACAAAAACTACGTACATAAAAGTTACTAAAAATTTTACGAAACTTTGAATCTTAGAACATATTTTAAAAATCTATATACTTATGCATAAAAATTGATTTGTTTTGAATATCATACAGTATGTACGAGAATCCAAGAAAGTTAGAAACTACACAGTCAAAATCTGTGTAAATAATATTTCTTCAAAATCCCATAAAAATATTAAAAATTTTCAGAACTTTTATATATAAAGCTTCGAATTCCAGAACGCTGTAAAGAAATACATCATCATATCAGAGAATTCTCCAAGTTTTATACATACTGAAAAATTCAATAAATATGAGATGACAAATTTTACACAAAGGTGACTAAAAAATAACACAAATAAATATTATTATACAAAATACGCATATTACTATTTAAAATATGAGACAATGTTCCCAAGCTCGTATAACTTTAACACCCCGAAACACGAAAAAAAAAAAAAAAAAAAATTGAAAAATCGTACACGCGTAATCAGATCACTAAAGATGAAAAATTATTTTGACTGATTAATAATAAATAATATTTAAACCCAATGATAATTAAGAATTTTCGTATTGAAAAAATTATAAAATCTCAAAGCAGATTCCTTTTTCCAAAAAACCCCTCTTGAAATTATCTCTGTCTACTCTCTCAATTCGAATCTGTTAAATTCAACAGATTCACTGTTTTATTCTACAGTTTTCCTTGTTGAAATTTTCACAATGTAATCCGTTCAATAATAATAGATTGAATTCTTAAAGTACAACATAAAATCTGTTGAATTCGCCAGATATATCCCTGAATAGTACATATTTTTCAGTGAAAATTTTTAACAGGTTGCAATCTGTTGAGATTTAACTGACTCAGATTAAAGGGAATTTCACTGATTTCACACTGGCTCCTTTTCCTCTGACACACCATTTAAATCCTTAGTTGCTGTTTGGTTATTTTTTTGACAACGTCCAAAATTACTTTTTCTTTTGTCCTGCAACCCACTGACTCTCAGCAGCACCCTACTCCCTGTTTGTCAGTTGAATTCCACTGTTCTAGATCTCCATAGAGTATCTTCAAGTGTCTCAATATGGAAAGAAATCACTTGAAACAAAATCAAAGCACCAACTTCTCGAACGCCACATCCCCAGTTTCACACTCGACGTGGCGCTGACCCAGGGTTGACCCCGAAGTAGACGCATTTCATACCAAATCCTCGGGGATTATTTGTCGAAGCGGGGTGACTTGCCATATATTCGATATCCACGCGGTGACGGAGTGACTCGTCTCGGCCACGTCGATACCGAGGCCACGGCGAATTCCTATTTGACAAGTCAAAACCGTCTCACCGCGATCTGGCACTTTGGAATGTCAATGACAGTCACTCCGTATTCGTGCGGGCCGCTCGATATTTCTTTTACTCACGCACGAATTAGCTCGCCTACTGCGACGGATCCCTAAAGGCGATTAACTTTTTCACGCGCGTCTCTTTTTTTCGAGCCCCACGACGTGAAAAGAGGATATTGCACTGTGACTGTAATCGAGTTCCTTGGGAATTGCTATGGCGCAAGTATCCGTTCGATGCAGAAGAAAGTTCTTATAAATATAGTTCACCATTTTAGATCTTGGATTCTCAGTGATTTTTTTATATCATCTTTGTTAAAATCGATGAAGCACGTTTTTTCTTTTCACTTGAATTTCGGTTGGCTCAAAAGTTGATTTTCCTTTCTTGCTACATATGACATCAATGTGTATACACTTATAACATTTTTATTCACTTTCATTTTGTTCGCTTGTTACAATTCGCAGAGTTATGACAATTACAATTTTTATCTCTTTTTTTTTATACTTTTGAGATTATCGATTTAAATGAATTCTCCCTTACTTGACTGACTTTTTATCATAGCCAATCTTAACTAACAAAAATAAATCATAAACATTATAAACCAATAATAAACATTTTCAACCTAATCATAAACATTGTCGACCAAATCATGAATATTATCAACCAATCACAAAAATTGTCGCAATGTCGTAATCATGAACATTATTTCTTTTTTCCCTTCATTGATAATTTCAAAATAAATGAAATCTTTATCTTATCAAGGTTTATGACGTGGATCCTTTAACCGGAGTTATCCCAGAAGCACGACTTCCTCTCGACCAATCCAAGAAAAGACTCAAATCCTCCCAGGAACAGGTCCAAAACAGCGTCGAAAATGGAAATGGCGACTGCTCACAAAACAGCAATAAGCTAAATCCTAGCGCAACCTCCCGAAATCTCGCACTCCTGGACTCGTTTTTATCCCTTATAACGAATCGCGGAAATCCTTTTCTGGATGAAACGATACAATTTATTGCCAAAAAATTCACTAACTCACGACAAAAAAAGAATTAGAATAAAATTCTCACCTTTTTCAATAAGGTTTCCGCACTCAATATCGATAATATAAAGACTTTTTATTGTAACACTTCTGTGACATTAAATAAGGCCAAAATGATCAAATTCAGTAATGGCGGTCGGAGACGCCTAATTTTCGTAGATGAAGAAGAAGAAGAAGAAGAAGGGGAACAAGAATCGATACCTGTCGATCCGGCCCATATCGATCCAACATTCTCCAGTCGATATCAAAATTCCCTATTATATCGACTGTACATAATTCCATGGAAAGCTACCATCAAGACATATATACATAGATCCGTTACACACTCCTACCTGCTTAGTCGGGACTGCTTGGGAACTTAACCATAGGACCTTTTTTTCGTGCTCCGTCGAGATGACTGAGATTTTTTTCCACCAAGCATCGAAATTGATACGAATCAAACAATGTAACAAAGTTGATCGTTTCCAGATTACCGAGGCGGGTTAGCTTTTGCTGACTTCGATCCCATCGAAAAAATATCTGATGTTTACGACGCATACGTGATAGCGTTAGGTCGAGTGTAAACCAGAGGTCTACGCCGGTCAAGGAGTCTATCCTCTATAATTGCCAGGGGTGATTCGCTCTTCATGAAACGAATGGCTGCCATCATCGAGTCGATGAGACGAGAAATTGGCGTTCAGTGTTCAATTTTCAGAGGATTTCCAGCAAAATCTGCAGTTACAGCAAAAGCTGAGATGATTTCGAAGTCTTCAATATTGACAAATTTCACCCTTGGAACCTTTAAATAAGAACAAAATATTGCACGTGCAATGTAATCAGAGTTCGATTGTTTTGAATTAATTTATTTAGTGGACTCCAGAGGCGTATATTTTCTGAAAAAAATATCTCCTTCGGAATTTCACAGTTTTTATTCTTTGACAATACAGTTACAAGAAAGCTATATATATATATTTTTTTTTCGCACGCTTTTCATGTTCGTATGGATAATCAAATTTGATTATTGTGATTTTCAATCAGTCACTGAGGTTTAAATTTTTGTACTGATACTTTTGGTTTTTACCAGCTTGGACGATTTTCTGGTATTATCATGAAGTTTTTTCTCGATTTATAGAATTAGATGCTCTAGAAATCAAATTTCTACAAAATATATTTATTTTGGTAGAATTTTCAACTAATTATAAACATACGAATTAAACGTACTTCATTCATTTATAGAATTTTCGTAAAGTATGCATGTTATTCATCAAATTTGTTAGTCAATTCTAATATATTTATCATTTCCTTGTATTTTTATGGATCGCTCAATAGGTTTTCAAAAATTGATGCTATCGTATCGAAACTATCAATGATTTTAAGTATTGAAATTAATTAATCATAGAACAGTATCTTGAATATAAATTTTTAATATTTTTACTTCATATTTCTAGATATCCTTACTTTTTGAAGTATGTTAAATTGTAAACATTGTAGAAACTGAATTGGATGCATTTTTATTGTTATCTATATAAATTTTTAGTTTTACATTATTCTAGAATTATGTATAGAACTATATTAATAAATATTATCTAAGATTCGAAGTTTTCAAAATCATGTATTAGAAAAATGACATATATCTACATAGTTTTCATGTATTAGAAGATTTCTAGTACTATTTCCCGCATTTTTTTAGTATAATCTATGAAACTCTGAAAGATTTCTCAGTAGTTTTACAGAATTCTAATATTTTTGTTGATTGCTACGATGCTTGGAAAAACTTGATTCTTTATAATGTAGATTTGATATATTCTAAATAATTCCATAAATTAATAAGAATGTAACATTTATAAAAAATTTCCATGCTTCATTGGGTTCTTGTTTTCTCGCATTTTTGAAATATTTAAAACATTCTGTCACGTTTTCTAAAGTTTTCATTGAGTAATAGTTTATTTAGAATTTGATGCTCTAGAATTCAAAGATTATAGAGGCATTTGTCGAGATTTTTAAGAAATTATACCACGATTTCTTTATAGATTTCTAGGATTCGGTGCTCTAGGAATCAAATTTCTGAAAAATAAATATATTTTTATAGACTTTTGAGAAAATAATGAAAATACGAATTAGAAGTATTTTATACGTTCATAGAATTTACGTATGGTATGTTATGTATCAAATTTTGTAGTATTTTCTCAAATATATATAGATTTCTAATATTTCTTTGGATCACTCAATAGATTTTCAAATATCGATGCTACAGTATTAAAACTTTTAACGATTTCAAATATTTTAATCGATATTTTATAAAACACTCTCTTTAGTTTTTTTTACACAGATCTTCAATAATATTGTAACATATTTTTTTGTATTTTTATATTTCAGCTTATGTTTTACCGTATGAAGTGTATGAATTGAATTGGGTATTTTTTTATTGTTTTCCATATAAATGTCCAGGATGATTTGAAAAAATAAATGTATTTAACGACTGATACGTAGAACTATGATATAAACAAATAAACTCTAGGATTGAAACTTTCAAAATTTTTTAGGATGATTATTTCTACAGAGTTATGATGTATTCAATAAAATTTCTGGTAATATGTTTCGCATTTTTCTAGTATAGTCTATGCAATTCTGGAGAATTTCTTCGTAGTTCTATAGATTTTTTGTATTTGTCAAAATTGCTACAATGTTAAAAAAAACTCGAAGCTTGTAAATACGAAATTCGATCAGTTCTCAGTAATTCCATTCATTATTGACGAAAACACATTTATTAGAATTTTTATATAATAATAATATATTTAAAATTTGATGCTCTTGAGTTCGAAAATTCATAGATCGTAGAAGCACTTGTTGACATTATTCAGAAAACAGTTTTTTCATAAAATTCAATCACGTTTAGTATTTTTTCAGAATTTGTATGATTTGAGAGATTTTCTAATACTTTCATATTATGGATTTTATATAGATTCCAAAAACCTGATGATCTAAGATTCAAAGTTTTTAAAATTTTTAGTATTTTCGTAGATTATAATTGTTTTCCATCATTCTTTGGGTCGCAATAATTTTTCAAATTTATATTTTCTATTAACCGTACGTTTTGATGCTTCACCCTTTTTTTTTTAGAAATATATATTACTAACGTTTTCATGCTTATTTCTAGTAACTCGTGATTCTATCATTTATTAATGTAACTGTTTTTTTTTTTTTCAAATATCAAATAATTTCATCAAAATTTCGGGAGGGGTTTGAAGCCCCTAAACCCCTATCTGCCTACGCGTCAGGCGGACTTCATTTAAATAAGGATGCAACTAGAAGTCGAAAAAAAGTATAAATATTTTATTATATAAAATACTAGAAATAAATTGCTCGATCTTATTCCAGACTTTGATTTACATATGTCAGTAAGTTACCTGTACAATCCCTGTATAAAAATTTTACAGTAATATCCCTTTTTGATATAGCCGTCCTTGCGGCGCCCATTAGAAGAAGTGATTTTTGATTTAGCCCAGACGCTCTTTACAAAGCAAACAGCTCAGCCCAATAAAAACCTACTCTCGGGTTCATTCTGAAGTCCCTTAACCTCCAAACCACCGTCTGTCATCCACGAGATAATACCCACGACGCGACAAACTCGCGTCACCGCGAAATCTTATTTGCAAACTGTGGCCTAGTTCGTACTGTCACCATTGAGCCCCTCTAATCCACCATTCCCCTCGTTTCTATTTCAATAGGTCAACCACTTCTGCCGGATGATGATACAAAAACCATTTCTCCGTGACCGAAAGCGATTTCCCGCTTCAGTTGGTCCGGCTCCTTCCTGTTTACTCTCGAGATTTCCAGCACCTATAATTTTCTACCCTGTAGCTTTTTCTCCCTTTTCTTCTTGGTTAAGGGTCCCGCGATACATTCTATTGCGTGAACGCACCTCAGCATCTCGACAAATTTCGGGGCCCGAGTATAATCTCTATCCATTCACGTCCTGGGGGCAATTTCACATCTATTCTCCTGCCTGACTCTTCTCTCTTTTATTCGGGGCGAGATCAAGGGCTCGGCGTACTTTTCTCATTTTCGTGCAACTCGCATTGCATCTTCAGTGTTTGGCGCTTGTCAAGCCATTTGTATCACTTGAAATCGTTTCGTAGACCGTAAGAAGCTGTGAGAGAGAGAGTTCCTTTGAACCGGTGACCACGCAAGTATACGCATTATCACAATGGTTGGATTGTAGGGAGGGTGCAATGGTCATTATAGATATACGAATCGAGTATTTAATGATAAATCGTGAATGAGGTTAATAAAACGAATGAATTTTACTGTAAAATGTGGAATTGAGTTTAAATATTTTTTGAAAAATGAGATCAGAGACAAGAAATTCAATATTGAATTCTATCAAATAAATAAGTATCACCAGAAGGATTGAATTTGTACGGTTTTAGTTAAGAGAAAATATTGAAACCAGTTACATAAGACAAACATTGATCAATTTAATATATCTGAAGTTAATAAATACTCTTATGGTGTAATGATGCAAATTATTCGAATAATTTTTGAATATTCTTCTGTTTACAAAATGTAGCATTCTATTCTTAGTCGTCATAACTTTTAGCTGGATCTACTAATTTCTCTAACGTACTTTATGTACCTCTGGCATAGAAAACTCGTTTCTCGTCCAGTTTAAAATCTCTGAACTCGTTTTCCAGCCCTAGGTACGTAATATACTATTAGGCTGAATATAGGAATTGAAAAGAAAATTATTGATATTAGCTTATCCGAGTTGTTAGGATCCGATACTAAATATTGAAATATTCGTAAGAAAATATCGATACGGTCATAAATCGCATGGATAATTATGATTTTTTAGAAGAAAACAGCTTGTTCACAGATTTACTCTCTGAATCTGAATCTGTTAAATTCAACAGATCGTCTGTTGTATTCTACAGTTTTCCATGTTAAAATTTTTACAATTTGATCTGTAGAAAATTAACAGATTGAATTTGTTGGATAAGACAAAAAATCTACAGTAAACAGCAAACAATCTGTTGAATTTGACAGATACATCTGAAATAAGTAAAGAATTTTTTCAGTTAAAATTGGTAACAGATTCAGATTGAGGAAGTACATAGTCTTAGTATTTTTTGTATTTTTTCAGTATTCATACAATTTTAAGGATTTTCTAGTTTTTTTTGTGGATTTCTACGTAGATATCGAAAATTTAATCACACTTCAACGTTTAAATAATTTGTAGTGATTCCATAGATTTTAGAAAGTGTCTTAAAAAACTGATTTCTTATTATTTTAAATCTGCTGGTATTTATTGAATTTGGTAAAATTTACAAGCATTATATATTTCTAGTATTTTCTGAGGTATTTTCATTAGTTTTACTGCGCTACATAGATTTACGGAAACTCGTGCTCTAGAATTGAAGGTGTGTTAAATTTTTTTATTGTTTTTTTCATTTTTCATTTATGCTACAATAATTTCATTCATAATTATATATTTAATGATAAATACCTTTTTTTTTAATTGATCTAAGTATCTTTATATGTTGGTCGTTTTTTTTCCGTTTTGTTCATTATTTTAACGGTTTGAAGGGTTTTTTGATATTCTCATGAATTGCTATAAACATCATTCGGATTGAATACCAGATTTATTGAAGCAATTTACAAATTTTCAAAAGATCATGTAGTACTGGAAGTTTTTTTTTTTTTTTTTTTTGTATTTTTAAAGTATTGTAGGCATTCCTAGTTTTTTAAGTATATCTCAAGATGCTAATTATTGATATTTTATTTTAAGAGTCTCTTTTACACACCATGGCTTAGCTTTTGATTGTCCTAAATAATATTTTCGTAAAATGATTCACTTTTTGACTAAAGTATTTGATGAAATAATCTAGTAAAATAGACAGAACAAGATTCTGCTGCAGTTATATTGTTGATATACATTTTTGAGTCAGAGAAACTTGCTGCACGGAGAAAGATCGAGAGTAAATCTCACTAAAAACGCACGAAAAATTACCAAACTGCTGAGAAACGCGGGATAATTCCGCATATCAGCAGGAACTATTCCAAAAAAAAAAGAATATGTACCGATCGTTTGGTAAAAATTTCTTGCCGTCAAGCTGTGTTCACATTTTTTTCCACACTTTTCCTTAAATGCACGTATAAGCGTGCGTTAGTGTCGGTATGTGCGCCGAGGAATTCTATTTATAGTCGCCGAAAAGTGCGTTTGTTTCTTTGCTTCCCTACATAAACTTTCACTCAACTTCGCTAGGTGGCTAAATGAAATTTTTTCTTACTTGCGAATTATCGTGGAAATCCTTTAAATATGAATGAAAATCATACACTAGAAGAAGAATTGAGAAACATGACTGAACATTACCGATCAAGGATCAGCGCCGAAGTATCTCTTTTCATTCTAGCATATATTTCTAGCGTCAAAAGTTCAATTATTTCTACAGAAATGAATGTTTACAAGAATAAAATTTTTTATTCTTATAAGATTTAAAAGGTTCTAAATCACTAAAGATTTTCATAATGGAATTTAATTATTTAAAATACAAAACCACATCGTTTAAAATCCGTCGAGGACGAAAAATTCTTCTTTTATTTTGAAGTAAAAAGTATTCGAAGAATCGGACGAATCAGGTTTCAAAGCATGTTATTTTTGCCGAACGTTTGGTAATTTTTATCACTCTGGCAGTTAATTTTTACCGAACGTTTAGCATTCTGTCTCAAAAATGGAATGTATCCCGTGTTTCTCAGCAGTTTGGTAATTTTTCGTGCGTTTTTGGTGAAATTTACTCTCGATTTTTCTCCGAGTGTGTTTATAAAAAGGATTAAAATGCCTTTTGATTTTTTTCATGGAATTTCCCGAAATTCAAAGTTTAAAATATATCAATAACAATGATGCATTCTTAACAAAACAGTATTACTATAGATTTCTAAAACTTTTAGTTTTTTGTCTTTTTCAAAGGTTATTACATTTTGAAGAAATTTTTGATACTCTTCTGAATTTCTATATAGTTAACTAGAGTTCAATGATTTAGAAATCGAAATATCATTAACAGAATATCTATGGTTATTCAAAAAATTTTACTCATTGTTCTCGAGTATCTAATATAATTCAAGTATTTTCAATAGTTTTTATATTTTTCTGTATTTATTTCAGAAGATTTTCCAGCAGTTTATCCAGCAGTTGCACTGAATAAATTTTCAGTCGTACTGATCGAATTTTCAATAGATTATAATTACCGTTATCATTATTGAAAACGTCTCAATTATCAACGTATATTCAAAGTTCCTATAACTGAATTTTTTAGTGATGACGGTCTCATGACTGAATATTTCTGTTGCACCATTACCAACTTTTTTTTAGATATTACAATGATAGAATGTTTCAGTAGAAGCTATGATGCTCACAGAATTTTTCAGTTATGAGTTACAGCAAACGGAAATTTCCGTAACGTACACTTTTTCGTCTCCTAGCTGAAAAAATGCAAATAAAGCGACTGCGTCAATTTTTCTTCGAGTAGATTCCTAGTATTTTATGAATCTTTGAATGTTGTTGGTCAAACGTTTTTCGAAGTTCAATTTCTAACATTGATTTGTAAAATTTTTTATTTCTGAAGAAGAAAATAATGAGAAAAAAGTTTCAAAATAAAATTGAAATATACAAAATGCTTTGTATTGTATTATTGAATCTGAGAGCCACAGACTGTCCTCCATATACTCCTTGTTAACATCATATTTTTAATGTCAATCATTTAAAAAACAAGTTTGAAATCGATGTAGAAAGGAATCATCACTTACCTGAATATGCTGAATGCTTGTGTAAATAATACAAAAAAAAAATTAAAACAAAAATACTTATCTTAATTTTTTCACACAAAAAGCTTGCCATATACTTTTAACATCAAAAATATTTTGATATATAGATTAATTGGTTGATGAATATATTGAAACGAAAATTCAGATACATTGATAAATAATGAATAAATAAATTCAGATATATTCTTGAATAGGGTTGATCATCCATGTCAATTTTTGCCATGGACTTTTGTATTTCGCATACTACTTAAAGATGGTCGTCTATTGTATACTCGGATTTATAATTGTATTTGGGCATATATGCCTGTTGCTGAATGGAATAAATAAGAATATTGGGAAGAAATATCGATTTTAGCCTAATCCATTTCGCACCAAGTACAGAACAACCAATGAGCACGAAATGAGAGTCGTTGGGCGATCTAACATTTATCCGAAAGCAATAATCGAAGGTGTCGATGAACATTCCTTTTGGTGCGATGGAAAAGGTGGATCAGCAGGGCTCAAATTAATGAGTGTGATTACTTGGCGAAACTCGTGCCTTTGTTATTGGGGGCCCCGACTACTTCTCCTCCTTCGTACATCGCCTCCTCAATGATCTATACCCAAGCGCATTCCCTTTACACCTGCACGGCTGTCTAAGTTATGCATGGGATCCTCCCACAGAAACAATGCATACGCTTCTTTTATGGCTCCTCGGCGGCCGTCACACGCCATGAAATCGGACACAACGCAAGGCACGGATACTGGAATTCACTGAACGAGCGATAAAACAGCTCCGCTTTTCTCAGGATATTAATTTTACGCGCCAGAAAATATGTCTGTTGGCTAAAACGAGTCCAACTTACAAGATTACGTCTTCATGAATGTAATTCACGCTCGCTATTTTTCGTGATTAATTAACCAGCCCACGGGCTCCCATCAATCAACCTGGATTTATTTGATATTCGAGAATTTCAGTGAGTGAAGGATGACTGCAAAGCACGTGCTGCTCTTCTGATATACGAATCAGGTTTCGCTCAATCCTCTTGAACCAAAGTTTTATTCGACAAGACCAAATAACATCTTCATTTAATACATACTTTTTCTCTGTTGTTATTTTTATACATTACTAGCTGGCACCCGCGGGCTTCGCTCCGCGTTGACACTCGGTTTGGGTTTGGTCACTTGTATATTGAGTAGCATTTTTATGTCTTTGATTAATGGATTAATTTTTATCATCTGCCAAGACGAAGGTTGGAAAAGGGAAAGCGTAGTAATAACGAAGATGTTTTCAGTAATAATTTAATGTTTATTCGACAATGTGAAACCCTTTACTCTTAACAGTCTTTTCGTATGTTGCTTATAAAATTAGTTCACTGAAATACCAACTAACCTTAATTAGCTTCACTTTCAAGGAACTTTGCGGAAGGATGTCCTTATTTGACATTGCACTTCATAACACAGTAAACGTAAATCTCGTATTTCGATAATCACAGCGCATTTTTTTCAAGTGTTTTTATTCTGATGAAATATTTAGTCAAGTAAATACGAAATTCAGTCGATATGATTACATGTCTCAGGTTTTTTAAAGAAAACTCTTCAAAGGCTCGTATTGAACTTGAAAAAAATTTAGATCCAGTAATTTGCCCTTCGAGAGTACTTAACCTAATAAAGACCTTAACGTCTGACACGTAATCAACCTAATTACTTACGCTAATAATATTTTTCATAGGTTAAAAAGTAGTAGTCATTACTGATAAAGATTGTTCTGATAAATATCATTTACTTTATTTAAAAAATTCATGAAAGTTCCATTAATCTGATGAGAAGTGAAGAATTCCATAAAGGTGAAATAAACACGAATAACACCAATATGATTTTTCATGACTTAAAAATGAAATAATCATAAGCGATAGATAAAGTTTTAATCAATTTTATTCACAAGAGTTGCAATAAAAAAATTATTTTATCATACTTATATTTGGTATAATTATTTATACTTGGTATAAAAATGACTTTCTGAAAAAAATTTATTTCTTTTTTAATTACCAACATCCCGTTACTAAATCAGCATGTGTTGAGCCAGTAAGAGGAAAATCGAATTAATTCGATGTTAATGAATGTCATCAACCTGAAAAATGAAAGTTATTGTTTATGAAAAAATGTGTTGTCCATGACAAAAATTACAATATGTTCACTGCCATAAGAAAAACAGTAAAATTTGAGTGTCACGGATTTTCCCGCGAAAAGAAATAAAATTTTCTTTTTTTCCAAAGTCGACGTATTTCAAAATGAAAAATTCAAAACAAAGAAATTTGTTTGGGTTGTTCAAGTTTCTATTAATTTTTAACTACACCCTTGCTTTACACATACGGAACTATGTATCGTGTTATTTGTTTGACCAATAACATTGCGTGCTACTTAAGTTACAGTTACAGTTTTGAAAAAACACTGAAAAAAGAAAACTGTTGTAGTTTTCTTTTTTCAGTTCGTTTTTTGGAAGAGCCGTTACACTTAAGCACACATAAGTATAACCAGTAAAATTTTCGAAAAATCACGATCTGTTTTCGAATTGTCAAAAAAAAAACTTTCAAAAAAAACCGTACAGTTTCTAAACATATCAAAAAGAATGTAAATAAAGAACAAAAAAGTTAATTTTACTTACGGCTGGCAGTCTCGAATTCGATATTCAACAGAATTCTACTTCACAATTTCACTTTTTTTTATCAATAGATAGATGATGAATAGATTGTCACGTATGTTATGTATTTCTGTTGCTCTTTACATTTGTTTACATTTTACAAAACACGGACAATCGATAGAGTACCTGAACAATAATCGATATATCGATAGTGTGCTTGTCAACAATGTCGACACGGTCAATACCGTCCGCCATATTGCTTGATGTATTCCACACGGAAACTTTGACTAATTATTATAAAAAAACCATTCAAATTAAGACTAATGAATATCACGTCGACACGTCCGGGAGCATGCATAATATGTATGCGAAATTTCGTGACGATCGAACGCGGAATGTGGATTTGTACCCTGAACAAAGTTTCGACTTTTCACTTTTATATTGTAGAGAAGAAAGGAAGAAGATCTTTGCTTCAACAAATAGCTACTCAGAAGTTGTTTCTCGACTTACACACTTGGGATCGTTTCAAATTTACATTTGCTGCACCAACACCTCCCCCTTGTTCGTCATCTCTTTCTCCGCCTTTCATAACGCTCGCCGCCGAAGAGAAAAAATGAGATTAGCCAAATAATCTGATCATTCGGCGATGTGCTTAATCTCATCGCGTATCAGTGGATCACGTTAGGGCAGCCTCCCCCAACGAACCAACATTGGCAAGTGGAGCTGCAAAACCATCGAGAACACGCCCCGAACAAGCAAGATCGATCGTGAGTGTCGATTGAAACACCAGTGATTACCAATTGCGTTAACGATCCTTTACAAAGGCGAATTTACAGCTTTTCATATTCTCCACATTTTGACACCAAAGTCAATTGTTGTGCAGAAGAATGTGTGGATGCCCTGAGTTTACTGATATTGATTGAATTGGTAATTAGTTGTTTTGATGTAAAGATACAGTGAAGATAGTTATTAAATCACAGTATTTCAAAATCTGTTCATCGTTCCAACAATTCACACATATAACTGACAGGTGTAAAGTAAATTTCCTCCGAGCACAGCAAGGGTAACTATCGTGCCTTGAGTCTACTAATAATTGATACTCTACACACAATTTCCGAAATGAGACCACGTCAGAGAAAATCTTGAGTAATTCGATTCGGAACTTTCACAGCAATTGCGAGTTGATTATATAGTATTACAAGATCCCGTACCTGGGCAAATTCATGGCTCTTTTTCTTTGTATGAAGGAGGGAAAATGGTTGAAAAACCTTAGGGTCAGGAATTCTATTGTTCATTACACGTATTTTCTTCATTCTTCCTAAATTCGTACTGAAGAGAATATGCTGGCAGTATATTTAAAACTTTTCTCGAGTGGGAGCAGACGAAAAAAGATCGCGCGAGGGCGTTGACGGGAGGTGGACCATGGCAAATACTCCTAGTTGGATAATTTATGTCACAGGTTTACGAGAGCCTAACTAGAGGGTACATGGTAGTTGGAACCTCCGCGTCCATCACTTTTGACGGCTACGATTTAGGTCTTAATATTCTGAAGTCTTCATTCGAATTGAGACAAAATTAACCCATCAGTTTTATCGAAGTCTCCATGAAGACCGCAAACAAGGGAGACGAAGTGAAGAAAGCTCGCAACATTCATCCACATTAATCCATTCGACTGTAATGAAATAACTAATTAATGCACAAAACAGACAAAACATCGCGATTCGTAATTTTTCACATGCTAGCCGAACAAGTCCTGAGGTACCTTATCATCAGTTCACAATAAAATGTTTGTAAACTCAATCTCTACCTTATTAAGCAGGACTGGTTCCGCTCTATTATTCACGTTCTTTTCATCTCGTTACGTTGCCAACACTACTTTTTTCCGCCTTATTTGTTTAAAACCTATTATTGGCTCTTGAGATTGCTATGTAATTTTTTCGGCGGCGTGATAGATGGTCGAGCGCGGAGCGCTCTTCTTTTGCGGATGTCCCCCGCGAGGATCGGACAATGCCTACCCTAATAGAAATCAAATCACCTCGCCGTTTATAACAACTTCGTGCATCATCGCATCGCCTCATTCTTCGTTGTTTGGCTCGTTTTTCTCTGGCCATCACGTAATAATCGAACAAGATCGATGAGGGCGGCGTGACTGGCGTTCTCCACGGTGGCTACGACGGATGGATGTGCTGATCGTAAAAAGACCGAAGGGTCATGTTTGTGCGTCCGGCAATTAAAAATCTGGCAAGTATTTGGGAGTTCTGCATTGCGGGAAGGAACCTTACCTAGAATGCATCGAAATCGATATGCAAAATGTAGAGTTCGGGAGATTTTCATCATTACATAGATCTTAAGAGAATATAGTTTGAAATGAATTTGTACGTGTATAGGGAAGCTTGCATTCTCACTCTTACTGAAAAAACTGCTGTACATGAAATTCTGAAAAATTTAATTATCGAAGTTGGGATGAATAGAATACATTAAAAAAATATTCGAAAAACTACGGTCAAAGTCAACTGAGAGTGTAGGATATAGAAGTTCTTGTAACCGTAGATATTTTGTCGAGTCTTACACAATAAGCATTTGCGTGGTTAAATGCACTAGATATTTCCTTGTATGACATCGTTTATCCATGATCTGTGCTCATGCTTAACAGTAGAAGAAGATGAAAAAATATTGGAATAATTATAAAGATGAACTAGATTAGAAAGGCAGGCTAATCCGTTACTCTACAAAACAGTTTATCTATATACAAAAGAGATTCCAGTTTGTTTTCGGTCTATTTATCTCTACTTCGAAAATGTAAAGTAATATTGAATTCAATGCATTGAAATTTAAATTATTTTCAGATTATGGATTCATATCTATCTGCAAGCATTGGTTACTTTCTAGCAGCATCCTCCACATTCCTAACTATATTCAACTGGAACTATTTGAATGGTATGTTTTTTATTTTGCTTTATGTCGCAAATTTCTTAAGTGGAGCCTACGGGATTTTCGGCGTCTCAGTTGAGACACATGAGATTCTGAATTAAAAAAACGCAACGATTTTCCACCAAATGAATATATTACTTTATATATATTTGATTTAAAGAAAATATCCTACCTTGGCTAGAATATCTCATAAATACATTTCAGGAGCGATGCGTGTATACATAGGTGTGATTTTTATTTTTCCAATTTTTTTCATCTTATATCCCAAATCCTAGGACTTATTTGGAGTAAACATTGGAGAACAAACTAACGCGTCCTTTTTTACTTTTTTTTATTGACTGTATATTACATGATGCAGAAAAGTTAGTTGTTAACTTTTGGGATTAAAAATCACACGCATGAATAATCTTGAAAGATACCTTGAATTGTAATTGTAATAAATTTTTTCTGACGATGTGCATTTTTCTGTGTGTTTTTTTACCGTTGATCATTATTTGATTGTATGTAAACATTATTTTTAGGTGTTTCATATAATTATATGTTCATTATTTATTAATTACCGAAAAACCATAACTTAAACTGATGTTAACATCGATGTATACCAAATACTGTAACAATGATACAACGACGGTAAATTATTTGCGATGTAATCTAGTGAACTGATTTACGTGACAGTAGATTAACAAATAAAATAAGTTACTCCAAGTAACAGAGATTCGATTGTTTTTGGCAATTGTATTGAACAAGTATAACTCAAATGACAAAAACCTGAAAATTACATTTCAGAAATCGACAAACTGAAGTAGTTATGAAATTTGGAAGCGATGGAGTTCTAGAAAAATTTAGTTAAATACTAATTTCTGAGAGGTCAGAGTCCTTGAATCATTGGTTGATAATAATTCAACAATAAACTGTAATTTTGTTTTGAAAATGTTACTGATTGATTACCTGTAGAGATTGAAAGTAAGCAATTAAAATGCTGAAAAAACGAAATGATTATTATTGTAAAAAATACATTATTAATTTTATCCACTGCTGTATCGTGATATTAACTTGGAAAAATTGTTAAAAGTCACATGGTAAGTTATTCATTACACATTCAATTATAGAGCAATTGTACTAGTATCGCAAAAGTTCATTTATTCTTCCAAAAATTTCATTTCACAACAGAAAATTTTACACCGGTTGGGTAATTTCAAAGTATTCGTAATATTCGTACAAATAATGATTTTATTTCTTGATAAAATATATTATTAATCATCTTTTTCATGTTTGAAATAGAATTTTTGCTGCATCATTTATTTATCATTACACTTCCACTATTCACACTGATGTTAAAGGTGTGACTCATAATGCTATATTCTGTATTTCATGTTCTTCGACTTTTTTGATGATGTCCCCACAATTCAAAAGAAAAAAAATTATTTTATTGTTTTAAAATAATTTCTTTCCTAACAAATTTCATTGCTCTCAAACATAAGTCTGAGTATGTGTCAAAACTGAAATTCGAATCACGCGCGTTTTCATCACAGACGCGAGTCTTTCACACTATCAGTAAAGCATATTAAATGACTCACGTTAGAAATTACTGTCATTGAGGTGTCAAACGCGCTGTTGAATTGTTCTGAGTAAGAAAATACATAAAAATGTCTGAGTACGAAGAATTTTATTTGCCTGAAGACCCATCAGATTCCGAATCAGAGAGGGAAGAAGATAGAGATGATGAATTGATTGACTTGGAGTCGGAATTGGCAAGACGTAAAGATCGAGACTCATTCGCAAGGTATGAATTCCAGATGCATGTGTGTGCCTATCTTTTAAAATTGGTTGACAATTACTGTACTCGCGTGCCGTTGTTAATATGATAATAAAAACTTCGATTGATAATACACTAAAATTAATACACATTATTATTCATAAATAAGAAACGCACCCATTTTTTCGTTATTCCATAATAAACTGCGCTATACGTCGTTAAATCTTAAATAAAGTCAAGTATTTCTATTTCAGGAAAGTTTACATGGTGCACGTGGTACGACATTTCATCATTTATTTCTTCAGCTTTCGAGGCCTATTTCTCTCTACCGATGGAATCAACTTTGTGAAAAAAAACTTTATGGCACTTTTTGATCTTGCCACTTGCATATTCCTAGGAATAAATTTCATCACTTTCTACGAAAGACTGTATGAAAAATTCCCAAGAAACTGTTTCATATTACTAGCCACTGTCATCGCAGAAGCATTAGTTATTTCAGTTTTTACGATTGGCACAGACTACAAAGTTGTAAGTATATTTTTTAAAACAGAGATCACGAAATTTTTTTCGGCTCGAATAAACCATTATAGTGTTAAATGCAGTACAGATTTCCTTTTATGGTATCGTTTCTCAATGATCGGTGCTGTTTTTGATAGTAAACAGAAACAGATTATTTATTTTTCTAAAAATAAATTAGATTGGAAAGGAAAGCTTATCTATCACTCGACAAAACAGTGCATCATCACACGAGCGAGATTCCAGTTTATTTTCGAGCGATATCTCCTTTACAAAGGAAATTTACAAGACACTTAAAATTGTTTTTTCAAAAATAATTCTTTCAGATTATGGATTCATATCTATCTGCATGCAGTGGATACATTATAGCATTACTCTTCACGTTTTTAACTGATCTTGACTGGAACTATCTGAGAAGTAATATTCTTATTCTATATGATGTCATATTCTTCTACATTGAAGCATACGGCTTCTTCGGCTACCCGGTTGCGACGCGTGCGATTCTCGATGGAAAGATCGCAAAGATTTGCCACGAAATCAGTATATTACTCTCAATATATTTGATTGACAGGAAATATCCTCCCTCGGCCAGAATATCTCGAAAATTTATTTCCGGAGCGATACGTGCATACTTGGTTGTGTTTTTCATTTTTCCAATATTTTACATTTTATATCTCGAATCTCCAAGTTATGTATCTTCTCATGAAAAATTATCTATTCGACGAGTATTTTATTAGAATAAGTTTTGGATGACACGTGAGATTTTTGATGGAAAAATCGCTATATTTACGACCTAATTAGTATATTACTTTCCGTATATTTGACTCAAAGCGAATATCCTACCTCGGCTGGAATATCTCATTAATACATTTCAGGAACGATGCTTGTAAACCTGAGAGTGATTAACATTCTCCCAATTTTGCTTATCTTATATCTCGAATCTAAGTATCGTATTGATGTTTTCACCGAGGACTGAACTATCATGTTATTTTTTTTCTTTTCATAATTGACTGTACGTTATATGATGTAGAGAAGTAAGTTGTCGAATTTTGTGATTGCAAAATATCGAAATTAATATTAATTGATAATGGACAAGAATAATACATAAACATACCCTGAACCGTAACCGTATTGAATTTTTTTCTGTCGATCTGCATTTTTTTGTGAGTTCTTTGTCCCCTGATAATCATTTGTATCAAATACCCTAGCAGTCCAACTACCACCTAGATCGGTGGTAACTAGGTGGTAGTTAAGTAGTAATTAAGTGGTGACTAGGTAGTAATTTTTTTCTCACCCAAAAATCGATGTTAATGTTTGCAGACTACTAGAAATCATTGCATTTTGTTATTTTTCAGTTATTTTGATACAAATTACCGAAAATAATCAGAAATAAGGCAATATTCGAATATTTTCGTAAGACATTTGCACACAATGCAGTATATCTGCCATACTGCCTAATCTAACACATGCGTACAAATGTCATACGAAAATTTTCGAATTTTGCCTTATTTCTAGCTGTTTTTTAGTTATTCGTCCTGGATTTATTAAAAAAAAAAACCAAATACATTGATTTCTAATAGTTTCGAGACATCAAAATCGATTTTCAAGCGAGAAAAAATGTACCACTTAGTTACCACTCAATTACCACCTTATTACCACCTATCTAGGTGGTAGTTGGACTACTACCTTCAAACTAGCAAATAAAACGACCTTCTTTGGAAGAGGTCGAAGTAAAGAATTGCTGTGATTCTGCAACAGATTAGCATTTGTAACAAGACCTATCAAAAGTACTTGCAAAGAGTAATAGTTCTAAAAAGTAGTGAAAGCACTAAAAATTTGTTAAAGTAGGGTCAGAGGAGAAGAGATGCACAATTTTGTATATTTTCATTAATCAAGCTGTTAATTCACAAAAAAAAAATTCAGGCAGTGTAAGTGTTAATTTAAACCCTTTTGAGCAAAACCGTGTATTGCTTCAGTTGCCAAAATCACCCACGTGAATACGCATCGAATAAAAAAAAAAAATTTGGAGGATCGATGAATTTCATGAGAAGAATCTTCATTGAACGTTGCACATAATAAAGTTTTTGCCAAAGAATGCTTCATTATCATATTTTAAAGGTATATCGTACTTATCTTCTGCAAAAAAATGGATTGTCTTTGAAAGAATCTTTGCACCTGACAGACAAGGTTCAAATTTACCTGAAAGCGCGTTTTTACTGGTTTTTACGATGGACTAGAGAACGGCTTGTGGCAAGTGGGAATTGGAAATTTTGTTCCTCGTTTACAAGGTGGGTTGCAGAAGAAAATACGTGTGGCGCGTGTCGAATTTTTATCCACCTGGATGCGTAATTTGTTGAAATGTTGATTAAAATGAGGAGCTGTATATTTTGGAATTGTTTCTGGTGATCAATGTCTATAATTCGAATGATGTTTCACTTAGGCCTAGGCGATGGAAGACGGAAAATTTGAAGATTATATATAAAATGTTACTTTTACTATGAGATATAAAACCACTGCGTTAGAGAGCATGTAAATTAAGTGTAGTAGATAAGTTTGTTTCATCGATCGAAATTCATGTTACTAGAGAGGAAGATTGTGTAATGTCTTGATGAATTTATATTCACGAAAAAAATGTCAACTTTTTTTTCCATCCTCATGATACAATTATTGGTGGAATATGTTCATTTTATTCTGAGATCAACGATCCATTCTTTTAACGTCGAAGAAAAGTCTGTGGTAGTGAATCACCTAGAAGTCAACAATAAAAATGTATTGAGTAAGTATGGCATGAACTATGACTTTGCTATAATAAAATAACAATTTGTATTTAAAATTTGCCTGATTTGACTTGCGTCTATTTCGGCCTAGGAAGAAGTTTTCAGTTATCAACATTTATCTATTTGGGGCGAAAGGAGATATGTTAACAATTAGATTCTCGGAAGGACGATATATTTGTTAATAGTTAACATTTCTTGGTTTAAGTTAGAGAAAGATTTTACAGCAGTGACTATCCATATGTTTATGAATAAAAAAGGTACTCAAACCAATCATTTATTTGACATAAAGAAAGATTGAATAACGACTTACATTCGTCAAGTGGGAATAAAAAAGGATTTGTAACAGTTAATAAACCATGACTTTGCTTCAAAAAAATTACTCAAATGTACGGCTACTTCGATAGAAACAAAGATTTCTTTGATCATATCCGAATGAGAGATTTGTTAACAGTCAACAAATTTCGTTGACTACGAATAAACCTTTCTCTGAGTGTTTATTACCTCCTGACTTGGCTCTCGGACCCCAGATTAGTATGGAAACTCGAATCAGTTGTTTTGTAATTTGACCCATAAACTATTTCTCATTGTGGTGGCCCAAATCCGTGCTGAAGAAAGAGCTGGATTACTCTCGTTCACTGGAAAGTGAGAAAAAGTAGGCCAGTAAAGGCCAGCTCATGGACTCAAATGCGAATATCTTCCTTTGAACAAGCGCCATAAGCTAGCACTAAATTCCTACTCACCAGAACGTCTTCAAGTTCCTGAATGCGTCACGCTTGACAAATGTCCGGATACGAGTGCTGGAAGCCATGAATCTCGGAGGTAAGGGCGCTAGGTGAAAGCAACGCTGCAGCTCTCTCGCAAGCGCGCAAACCACGCGAGAAACAATTGACTTTAACGTAGCTTTTATCGCGTCAAACGTTTTCGTGAGCCCCCTCGTGATAGCGTCAACCGGAGAATCAATTTCCGGCGTTGCTGTGACGGGAGGTTCGCTTTTTTCTTCCGACACTGCACGCATCGACATTGCTGACGTTGGCTCACGCCGATATCGCCGCCCTTGCCGGAAGTGCCGGCGAACGCAGCAGCAATTTTATTGTTGCTCGAGCTGTTGTCTTCTGCGACTCGAATGAAGGAAAGTCGATTCTTTCGCGTTGAGAGGTGTGACGTCGCTCCTGCGTTTTTCGATATCACGCTCAAGCTTTTAAACAATGTTCGTCAAGCACGATTGGCACAATACGCGGGCTTGCAGATGACTGATGGAAGCTTTGTCAGGCAAAAACTCTCGTACTTTCGGAACATGCCGAAAATAGTTCGATCGTCGTACAATGAAGAGAGGTTGTTACGATGGAGTATGCATTTTTTTCGATTAAGTGGGTTGATTGTCACTTTTCTTGGATGAAAGGAAGGTTTCCTAACATTTGCAGTAAAAAAGAGATTTGACATTCTAATGACAAGAATGGCAGAAAGTGATGTTGCATGTGTGAATATTTGGAGATAGAAAGGTTTTCGGGAGGATTTGATCAGGATGTATAGCTGGAAGTAATTACAGATCGAAACATCACGAATTCACCTTTTTTCAACCTTCATCTGTGTGAACATCAAGGAAGGGCATTAAACTTACTGGACTCAATATGACATTCGAGCAAGATTTGACTTCTCATTTTCTGCAAATTTTTCACATGATTTCGAGTTTACCATTTTTTTTTTTACAATGCACAATGTCTGTACATTGCGAGGTGTAATGATACTTTACTTCGCAAGTTACTTGTACGTCAATTTAGTCTTTTGACTTTGCGTGTTTTGACAGCTAGGCATTTCTCAGGTAAAATTTGGATAGTTATGGCAATGGAAACGAAAAATATCGATATCAGCTCATCCAAAATATCGGATATTCAGTATTGGTATATCGGAAAGGGAATCTGGATTTGCCGATGAGCCGTAAAGATTTGTATGAATTTTTCAGAAAACAGTTTGTTTAGAGAGGTTTTAGTAGTATTTTTAGTATTTTTGCAGGATTTATACAATTTGAAAGAATTTCTGGTACCCATACCTTTTTTTACATGGAATACTAGAATTTGATCGCGGGGAATTTAAAGTTTAAAATATTTAGAGTAATTTATAAAGATTTTTGAGAGAATCTTATCAACCTAATTCTTATTAGTATAAAAATATAAGGTACTCATGAAATTTTGTGGGATTTTCAAGTATTTTTATAGATTTTTCAAACTCATATATATATTTCTGGTAATTCGTGCTCATGCATTTTAAGAGTCTGTAATTTTTTGTATTTGATTGGATACTTCAGATAAATTTTCTCCATAGATTTTTAGTTTTCTGCAGTTTTCTAATTGTTTACATATTTTTACAGTTTAAAAGATTTTTTCTCTATTCTTTATGACTTCCTGTAAAGATTTATAAAATTTCATGCTTTAATATTTGGAATAATATACATTTTTGAAATTTCACGACGGTCAAGAATATTGTAAGATTTTCCAGTTTTTTTTAAGAATATCTCTAGATTTTTAGAATGCAATTTCCTCCCTAAGGGAGATTCTGTAATACTTCACCAGGTGTAATACCTATTACAGTGAATAAAAAATATCGATATCGTGTTGCAAAATATATATAAAAATTCTGTAAGTTCATTCATTTTCAAAATTTTAGGTAAACAATTTTTAATTTCATGTACATTTTGTACAAAAAATTTCGTTGCAATAGGTGTCATAGGTATTACACTTATTACACCTATTACAGAATATTCCAGAGGGCTAGAATAAAAAAAATTGCAATATTTCATTTATTTTGAACATTTTTTGACGCAACCGTATCTTTATAGATTTCTAGGACTTTCAGTATTTTGTTTTTTTTTTCCAAAGATTATTATGATTTGAAGAATCTTCTGGTAGTATTATGAATTTCTATGAAGTTTCCTGGACTTCAATGTTCTAACAATAAGAATCTAGTTTTTATTTATTCCTAAAATTATTATAGAAGTTCAAAAAAATTCAATCTGCATTCATTATAAGTTAGTAAATTAGTGAAATTCTAGTATTCTGAGTATTTTTCGATTTACCTAATTTCGTAAGATTTTTTAGCAGATGGAGTATTTTTTAGTTTTTTGGTGAATTTCTATACATGAATTTATGAAATTTCATGCTTCATGAATCAAATATTAGAACAGTTTTAGAATCGATAGATTTTTGAAGAATATAAATCAGCCTTCCAGTGTACAAATAATTTCTCGGTTTTCTTTCTATTTTTGTTTTGTTTTGTTTGTTTTGTTTTGTTTTTATACATATTCAGTGAAATTATTGGAATTTTCGAGCTGGTTCTAAAACTTTTAGTATTTCATTTTACTATTGTAAATTTCTGGAATTTGATGCTCTAGAATCTGAGGTTTGATTGATTCTTAGTGAATTTATTAGTCGTTCATTAAACAATTACTAGATCGATTTCTAGTACTGTCAATATATTATATTAAATAAATAAAAAGTTCAGTATATCAATTATATGATATTATTTCTATATAATATCAACTTCTTAAGTAAAAAATCACTGGAATTTTTTTTTTGTAAAAATTATTTATCATGTCTATTGTATATTCTTGTTGTTATATTTTTGAAACTGACAACCACAGATTATTCTCCAAATAGGCAAAGTAACTATGGAATTTTGAAAGTCAACAAATTTCGATAAAAAAGTCTGAAATCGATGGTCAGAGAAATCACTGATCTCAAGGCTAAATATATAAAAAAAAAGTGAATATAAAAAAAAACCATAAACGAAAATTCTCGTCTTAATCTTTTTTTAACACAAAAATTTAACGGCATTCGTTTGGTAACGAAATACAACTATCGATTCAAAGATGATCGTTTACATTATATGACAATTCAGGTTTTTAATAAAAACAAAAATTTCTATTGCGATATCTCGTTAGGTATCGCTTATCCCTATTTAGAATTTTTCTACATTCTTTCTACACCTTCTATTACATCTAACAACAGAAAAAAATTGTCATCAAGTTTGAAATCCCGGAAAAGTGTTGGTTATTTCTTGGTCCTAAGAACACTGATAGTGAGACTCAAAAGCCCTTGATCCATCGCGACGGGATGGAAATAAGGAAATCATCAGGAGAAAAAAGTAAGACCCTCGTTAGCAACTTGAGACGTTGAGTATTTGCGAACTCGTTTCAAAGTTACGTAGCTGGGCCCAATCAATGTAATACTGCCATTTTATCGCTCTGTCGCTCATACTTAGTCTTGACAGTTGCGTAGTATCTTTCTTCGCAAGATGCGTCGCGTGCAAGAGACCCGAAAGAGAGACAGGTGCACTTGCACTAGCAAGCGTCTACCTCAGCCCCGCTTTGTCCACAGCCGAACTAATTGCGTTAAGTAAAAGAGTGTTCAACCTGCAACATACACAATTTATTGTTTATGTTGATGTAATAAAATGCGAGGAGTACTGGTAAATTAGTAATTTCTTCAAGTTTTTTGCGAAATTAATATGTATGATGCTCTACATTATTTGTTATGATTATTCACTATGTAAGTGTAATATGTAACCGTAGCAACACTATTAAACAACAAAAATATGAGGCATCGATAAATTTTCAAGCTCCACTTTATCTCCAACATAAAAATGTATCTTGAAACGAGAAAACTCGAAAAATAGTATATTATGGTCAAAATTAGAAATCGCCTTTTTTGACGAAACGTAAAAAGATATTAGCAAAACTGAAGATACGATATTTCATTGACAGTTTGCTGATAATTCACGTCTAAATGTCCGATTTTTAACAAATTGTAAATAAAAGTTATTAATTGGCTGTCACATATTATGATAGAACGAGGCAACCCAAGATCAGTAAAACGTATTGTAATGTCAAAACATCTTTTCTTAACATTTGAGGAAATCCCGAGATTTTATCTACATACAAGAAACGGAATTCCCAAATTTTATCGTTAATGTTTAACATTTAAAATTTATTATTTGAGAAATTAAATTGATTCTCATTTTCTCATTACAATTGACGAAAAAAAGAAATATGTAATAACAAACGAGTTGCGCATTTTGTCAAGTCATCTGTGTGTATGTATTAATTTTGACTTTCATAGTAATCTGACCAATACGGTAAACTGACGCTCAAAATTGAAAGAAATTTTATTGTCGTAATTGATGGCCATGACCATTAATTCACCGGTAAATTTATGATTAATTTTACACGATAAAATCTGTGATATCGTGTTAAAACGAAATTAAGCAATACAGTTGCAATATTAATTGAAACCATAATCAAACAAGTGGAATTATATATAAATGCTTAGAACACGGTCATTTTTTGACACGTTACAACCTTACGAGCATCAACTTTGCGATATTGGTGTAGAATAAAAATGAATAAGCATAATATAATGAAGTTACACGTACATACCTTAGGTGCAGGATTGGGTTGGGACTCCGTTCCATTGGATCAGTACCGGTTTACAATGGTAACTGTCTCAGGAAAGGAGACAAATTTTTCAGCGATTTCACACCCTTGAAGTATACTCTGTACTACAAAATAAGTGCGAGAAGCGTTCTGTTGCAGAGCCTCTAGTGAAGAAGCGCGAACTATTTTATATCAGTCGGGTTTCGAGACTCGCAACTGCGGAAATTTGCGTGTACGCATTCCTCAATAAAAATTGTAAAAATGATGAAAACCATGAACAGAAAAAGTACGCGTGCAACAATTTGTTTCAAAAACTTGATTAGAATTCGTATGATAGAATATTACATAATTCAGTATATAATTTTTTACCTGGGACAATTTTTGTAAGATTTCGATGAAACTTTACAAGGTTAATTTTGTAAGCCTCGTCAGACTTCATCAATTTCGTAAATGCAGTACTTCCTTTGGTCACTTATATTTTCACTGATGTCAACCTGCTGAAAAAAACTAATGAAGACTGATCAAGATGTTTCGATGGATCAGTTTTCATCAGTTTATATCACGTTATTGTCTCATATTTTTGTGATGAAAATGATGACATCCTGTAACGAATCTCAAAAAACTATTTACAAAAATTTTGTGACTTCGCTATTGATTCAAAGCTGTGTGAATAATTCTCTGACTTGAACTCCTTCTTTGAACATGGACATGCTCAGACCAAGAAGTGCAATGTCCAAGAGAGTGTTCGCAAATTGAAAATTCGAAAATCACAGTGCAAAACTGGCGTTGGGTGTGCTATTAGGAGTAGCGGCTCGTGCCGATAATTTATTCGTTCCAGGGCAGGTGCCGGCACGAAATACTGGATCCTCAGGATAGTATTAAATCGTAATTTAATGGCCGATCACTGCGATTACAAGCCGATGCCTAGCGACTAGAAGTTAATGGCCGCTGTGCGTTGAGGCGCTTCGCGTTGTTTAATTGGATTCGAACAGCTATCTCCGTCTTTGTTTTACTCTCCATCTTTTTCGTTCCATATACGTTCCGACGAAATTGTCATAATCATCATCCGAGCTACTGTATAATTTGCTCTTCTACCTGTGATTCTTTATTTGCCCCGCTGCGTCGTCTATTTGCCAATATTACTCGGTGCGTTGGAACGAGCATCGCAGTAATTACGAGCATCCAAAACTGGTGTTCAAAATAAAAACAGAAACCGCATACAAGTTGCATGTTCATGTTATTTTAATCTTGAGCAACATTGTATGCACTTTTTTTGTGGAGGGAGTACAGTGAGAGAGAAAAGGTGAAAGAATAATTAAAATTCTGAAGATTTCTGTAAAAAACTTGAAGTGTGAAGTAATGTCGTGTTAGAAGAAAAATTAAGTAATACATGAGCAAGCCTGATGATAAGTTTAATGATCTATTTATAGGAGAAAAACAAAATTATTCATTCGCTTCTCTTATCATGCCTGAATCAACTCTAAACCAGTAATCATTTACTGCATATTTACCTCGTCTAGAGCACCAAGGAGGCACAGTGACACCGCGAGAACGATAAAACAGTCGTTTCTTGCTAAATGTTAAGGTCACACGACGATTATTACAACTCTTCCGCAGAAAGGTAAACGCCTCATAAATGCAATCTTGCGGTCAAGTTCGCGTTTTGTCGCAAAGCTGTGATTGAGAGCAATATCTTTTTTTCGAAATGGTATAAGGATACAATTCATAGAAAGATGATGACTTGATTGATATTTTTGAAAATCACTATGTGAGAGACATTGATGAAAAATCAGATTCTCGTCAACTTCCCAAGGTATTCAAAGTCTTAGATATAGTATTTTTTTGTGTCATTTTGAGGAAGTTTATGCATATTTTCTGCAAGTTTAAAAGTATTCTACAAAAAGACATTATTCCCAGAAAATGAGATTTTTTAAGACTCTTGGATATTGAAGTTTTTCAAAAAGTGACCAGCAAGTCTCCGAATGAAATTCTCATGTCTCTGAAACGAGATTCAAGGATACTTGAATATTCCAGAAAGTATCATCTGAAACAAGTAATGTGATCATACAATTAATGTTTTGTAGACGTAATAATTATGATAGTATGTAATAATATTTAATGTAATGAAAACTTATCTCATTCTTATTGAACACATAGAAATTTCAATATAAATGAGATTTCTTACATTGAGACCACTTAAACGTACAATACGCAATATTTTATATAAAAACACTAATAATATGATTTCAAAAATTCAGAGACAAATGTGACAAAACTCCAAGTCTCAAAAACTTAGGCATTGAAGTTTCCCAAGTACGAAAATTCATAAGTTTTATGTATTCCAAATTTTCTTAAAGTCCAAAGTTTAAGAATCGTGGTGATGAGAAAATTACGTTTATTTATAATTCAAAAATGATAATTTTAGATACTATCCAGCTTTGAAAGTAAAAAATCATCATGTTAAAGTTTATACTTTAGGTTTATAAAAAGTTTTCTATTTTTGATTGATAAAATTTTGGAAACTCAAATTCTTGGTACACATCGTTATTTTTTAAAAATTATAGCGAAGACGAAATAAGCTTGATATTATATTTTATATTCTTTCATTTTTATAATAATTTTTCAGATACTATTTGCGTATGTTTTTATGTAAAAACCAGTGTATACAACAATAATTAAACTGGTCATTTTCGTACAGTGAGAGTAAATGTACGCATTGACAAAATTTATGAATGCACTTTAATATATATATTCATTCTCTAAAATTTGCACGTTTTGATGTCATGTTTGAAACGTACATAATACACTTGTCACTCTAATATTGCCAGACGATTTTGTTACGATAATTTTTAGTTCCAAAAGCCACTTCATTTATGGAATTCACTTGGACGTCGATTCCATACTCCTCGATTTTTCGATGAATAAGAAACCTTTGGCAGAATAGACTAAAATATGTTTATTTTTGTTGGGCGAATGTTATTTCATACCATCGAATTTCTTACTTTGAAAAATAATTTTATCATTTATTACAATATAACATTTTCAATATTTTATTGTCAAACAAATAAGAATATCTATGTTTGAAAGAACTTTCACCAAAACCGCATAAATTGAAAATTTTCTTTCTTTTACATTAATTTTGACCCAGGGATAATTACCTGAATTAAAGTTTGACACAATTTTGATAAATTACATTTTTGTTACAAAGTAATTTTTCATTCTGAGTACTTTACGGTAACAATTAATAACTGTTCTACTTAGTGTCAAAATTTTGAATGTTGGCCAGTGTTACGATTGTTTGTAATCAAAAGTCCCAATTTTGATTTACTGACGTCACATGTATATCAAAAGTATTATTATTTTATTTAAGATGGTATTATACCTTTGGAAACATTTTTCTATGATATTCTAATTACTAAAAATTCGTTTTTTCTGAATTGCGGGCTCTGCTTGGTCAGACTTTACATCAAGAAGAAATAAAATGTGTTAAATTTTCCAAATAAAAAGACTATTTCTCAGCAATAAAAAAACAGAACCTACTAAGAACTTCAACAAGAGCTCATAACACTACCAAATACCAAAACCATGCAAACAAATTTCTGTTATGTATCCAAACACTCTCAACTACCTTTCAAAACCTTGGTTTTTCTCTCCATCAAACTTTCCCTGAAGAAAACTCCAACCGACAAATTTTTTAAACGCTCGACATAACCGCTTCCGAACAAAAGCCTCGTAATGAACCTGGAAAGGAAAATTGGCTCGTCCCTTAATGTCATACAAAAATTATTTATTCTTCCATTAATAAACGTCCGCCCAACATCGCCCGGGGCAAGGTGTCCCGAACTTTAGGAAATGCCGCTCGCATAAGTCAATCGGCCATTAACGGCCATAATTCGTACGATTGATATCACCTGCCAGCGCCCTGCAATACGATTTTCTTTACAAGGCCCACTCGCGCGCGTGTCCGCTGATATAGCAAGCGTCTCACGACGTCGATCATCCTGTTTTCAGGCGTCTTCTCAGGTCCCCGGTGCGTGCGTGTGCGAGTCCCCGGGATCAGGTGAGTCCCAAGATTCACCTGCCTTGCATCGGCAGCTGCGCAGGTGTAATTCCCTCGGTTTTGCGACCCGGGCTCTTCTCGAACGTGCCGGACCACGGCCTGCACGCGTTCTCCTTCACTTATCTTTCATACCGCGATACCGCGGGCTATCCCGAAAAACTGTTTCATAATTGGGGACAGTTTTTGGCACACGAGGACCGTTACGATCGGGAACTAAGCACGCGACTTTTGCTTCTTTGTGACATGCGATGAAAAAGGGAAAACAGGAATTCAAGAGCGATTTCTTTTTTTATTGTTTTTTTATGACATGCATGATCATTTCCTGATAAGACGTGTGGATGTAGGGTTCATATTCTTCCGGAAATTCTGATAAAATCAATAAGTATTTCATGTTATGATGGTAAAAAGTAACGTCAATAAATAATAATAATACGATTACAAAAAAAATGTATGAAAACGTTAATTATGTGTAGGGAATTATCGAAACGTAGGATTACGTAGAAAATATCAATTTGAAAAATTGTTGCAATGTAGAGAATAATCGAAAAAATTTTTAACCTACGAAAATGAAGAATATTTTAAAAACTTTGAATCTGAAGTCATCCAATTCTAGATATCTATATGAAATCTAAATTAAAGTATTAGGGAATCTTTTGAATCATATCAACTCTCAAGAAATAGTAAAAGTGATTGCATAATATGGAAAAACCCTTTCCTAAAAAATCTAGACAAATGCCTTTACGATTTATGGATTTCGGAATTTCAGCTTCAAATTCTGAATTTACTATTACTCTATAAAAATTTTAGAAAACGTGACAAAATCTTTTGAATAGTTCAAAAAAGCCAAAAAACAAAAAACTAATAGTGCATGAACAAGTTTTTTCATTAATTTATGGAATTACTTAGAATGGATCAAAATCCACGAAACAGAGCATCAAGTTTTTTCAACCATTGTAGCAATCTACTAAAATATAAGAAATCTGTAAAAGTATTGAAAAATACTTCACAGTGTCGAGGATTACACAGGTAAAATGCGAAAAACTATGTAGATATATAATTTTTTCAAATTTTTGAAAACTTCGAATCCTAGAGAACATTGATTAATATAGTTCTATAGGTAATTCAATAATAATATTATTATAGAAATTAATATAGATAACAATAAAAATATATCCAATTTGATTTCTACAATTTATACCATTCAAAATACTTTTAACTGTATAAATACAAAAAATATGAAGTACAAATATTAAAAATCCGTACAAAAGATATTGTTTTATAATAAATAAAATTACATATTCAGAATTGTTGCAAATTCAGATACTATAGCATCAATTTTTAGAAATCTATTAAGCGATCCATAGTAATACTCAAAATCATTTAAAATACAAGAAACTACCACAAAATTTGATAAATTAAGTATGTTATGAAAATTCAATAAATTTATGAAATACTTTTAATACTTTGAATAATTATTATTTCTTCAAAAATCTATCTAAATATTTTCATCTTTCAGAAATTTGAGTCCTAGAGCTTCGAATATAAGCCTTAAAAAAATCTATATTACTATCTGAAAATCCTTGAAATTGTAGAAATAAATGCTAAAAGTATTATTAAAAAAAATTTAACCCTCAGTGAATAGTTGAAAATCACAAAAATCGAATTTCCTTATTTACGAAAATGAAAAATGTGCGACTCTGGACTCCAAAAAATGTATAACTTTCAATTTATGAAGTGTAAAAAATTTGAAATAGTTCTCTTGTAACCATATTGTCAACGACTGAAAATGATGAAATCTCGGACGAAAAACGTTACTCAAAAAAACCCCTGCTGAAAATTTATCCTGCCTACGCCACTGCTCCTGATGGTAATAATAAGAGAGTTTATTTAGAACTATTTAATTTTCTAGGAATGTCTAGTAAATATCACAAAATTTATGGTTATTACATATAATTTTTTCTCGATATAATTTGGAATCTGTGAAACATGTTTCTGCGTGAGATATTATTTCGATTGGAGTACAAAACATTCAAATTCCAGAAGTTCCGACATGCTGTTTATAGTTTATATACATTTTCAAATTACAAATCATCCAAAATAGTCCAAAATATTCCGATACTTTATATATCCCCAAGATACATATTTATACTATTCCAATGTATTATGAACATTATTCAATATTATCGAACCCTACATATTTCTTGCAATCGCATACTCGGTAATATATTTTAAAAGTTTAATTTTTTTCTTTGTATTCTTGTTGACATGTTATAAATAAAAATTGTCTTGGATATAATAATTATTATATATCATTTGAATATTTTTAGCAGATTCCCGTGTTCGCTATACATGAGTCTTTTGGTGAAAATCACTCAAATATATGTACGCCACCTTAAATGACTTTTTATTTGTGTATGAATGTGATGAAAACTTTCTTAGAAATTTTACAAATCATAGGGAATGAAATACGAACATCCATGAAATATTTTATCGTCATTTAATGTAATCCTTCATAGTATAAGTTTGATTGCTACATACGCGAATTACAATCCTCGCAATGACAAATAAAGTTTATAAAGTATCCTTTTGAACATTTTATTCCCTTGCACATTGATAGGCAGTTAGCTAATTTTTTCTTACCAAAAGCACGTGCTGGAATGTAAGAGAATTATTGTGATGAGCTTTGTTGATCATTGATTATAATTAGTATCAAGTACATGTAGATGAAAATCACGTGACTCGTAAATAAAGAATACAAATATGCTAGTAAATAAGTATTCATTTGCATCAAAAAACTCTTTACCCTAACAAGAGAATCAAATTTCCTTGAAGTATCAAAATTCTCATATAGAAGTATTATGCATAGAGTAAACATACTTTGTTGGATTGTACCAAGCAATGCGACACACACGAAAAGAAGAACAGCCAGGTATTTCATTTTGGTACGTGATTAAAGTTGATAGAGTTAATAGCCTTATGCTGGTTCCAACGGATTGGTGAATGAAGAGAATATTAAAGGTTTTCCAAAAATTATATTTAATGTATAGCTCAAAACTTACTAAGTCTCGTGGTTCACGATAGTTCACAATGAGATTCTTCGCTGGAAGTACGTCTTTATATACTACTATATTTATATAAAAGTTATCTGTAAAACGGTGCTTGCGACGAAGATAGTCATTTTAGAATACTGACGCGAATGAGATGTTCAAAAATAAATAAGGTAGTAAAAAAGTTAAATTTGATGATAATTGTTGATCGAAATCAAAGCTAAAAGCATAAATAGTTCACAACTCGTGTAAGGAGATCCGTTGATAAATACATCACAAAATTTGAAATACATTGCTCATAATCAACTTTTGCGACGTTTCCGAATTTTTATCAAATACACGATTATTTGCAATCAGTCGCTATTTACAGAGAAGACGAATTTATTACAGGTCAAAATTTTTTTCCGTCGAACGAAGCGGATATAAAAATCTAAATCATGAACAAATAAGTAGAATAAGGCGTTACGGAAATATCTTACAAGTTCAACAATGGTATATCAATTCAAATTTTCATATGTTGCGGAAGTATCAAATCATTGAAAAAATACAAAGATCCTGTCGATTCAATAGTCATTTTAGCGTAATTTTTTTAAATTGCTGTAAAAATGTCTTCTATTTCCTCAAGCATTTTGAAGTGATTGTCTTTTAGATTTGCCAATTTTTCACGCTTTTTTAAAATAACAGAATTCTCATTAATGTTTACTGATTTCGTATCTTTTTTGCCAGGCATTCAACTAATTACATTTTCGTTTTTTCACATTCTTATTATCTTAGTTTGAGTTTCGGTAGAAATTAGAAACAACTTTGCTTGCAATCAAATGAACTGATGAATTTGAAATAAAAAATGTTCAACATGACTCATGCTAAATTTATTTCTGTCAACAACCATTGAAATTAAGAAATAATGAAAGACTTCAAAATTTGGAAGACATCTTGCCATCTCTTTTGAGAGGTGTTGAGAAATTCCCTCTTTCAATTCTACCTCTCGTAATAGGATAGTGAAGCCAAACTCAAAATTAATCTTATTCAATAGTAATTTGTAATTACAATTACAATTACAGTTTCATTTTAGACACAACAAATGATTACAAACACTGCTGGAATTTTTTTGAAAAACAATAATAGAACAATAAAGGTATACATCACTGTTAGAATTGTCAGTAATATATTCTACTGATTGACTCATAATCAGATGGCTTCACTGATGATGCATTTATTAACGAAAACTAACCTTAACAAAACGTCACTCCAACATCTTAATCAACACTTGAAATCTTCATACCTACAATATCTTACAACCTTCAATCTAATGACTTAATGAATGAATTTAACATTGCTTAATAAAATCATAAACCGATGCAAAAACAAAATCCTTGAAGAACTTTCGGTTACATTGGAAAACTTCATTATAAAAAGAAAAAAAAAAAGAAAAATTTCCAAGATCCTGTTGAAAACGGAAATATTCGCAATATTAAATACGTTATTCATTAGATTTCACCTACTATCAACGAACGTTGATTTCAGTATAACAGTGACCTTAAATAACGAGCGTTTCTTATTTCTTCATTATACGTGAGAATGCGAAATTTTCACTTCGCAGACGGCTCGATTCACTGTTTCGAAGCAGCTGCGCGCGACCGACGCGAGTAACGCGCTTATGAAACGCGAATGATTATCGCGAAATAAAATAAATGCACTTATGACACACCAGAGTTATTAATGAAAACGAAGGATTTCTTCGTTAGCCAGGAAATTAGCTTACAAAGTAAACGTAAGCATTTTATAAGTTTTTTTTTTTCTTATTGGTCGGACCGTCTATATTAGAAGAACTTCAATATTTTTCAGTATTTTGTGTTATGTTTCTTAAAACTTTTTGCTTTTTTCTCACAAAACGAAAGTGAGTAATTTACTTGATAAAAGGGATAGTTGATACGTACCGATGTATGGGAATATGTATTGATATTTTTTTGCAACATATCAGAATTTTCGTACTGATAAATATTTATCAACTATAATTGTAATACAACATTTTTAGAGCAATATTAAATTCTATAGTGCAAACTTTTTGTGTGTAAAAAATTAGGACAAAATTTCGTTTTAATTTTTTATTGTACTTACTCAGACATTGAGCGTTTCGGGTCAGTAATTTCTTCCAACATCGATTGCAGACTTGATTTCAAATTTTTGACTTCCAAAATATTATAGTTATCTGGCCGATATGGAGTGCATTCTACTCTTTCATGTTGGATTAGTGAAAAATTACTAATTTTTAGGTACAGACTTACTTTCCTCTTTTCCAATCAGTAAATTTTTCATCAATGAAGACGTATTGAGATTTCACACTTGTTATTGGTGTTTTTTCCATTATTCACAATTCTTCAAAACTGACTTATTATAATTTTCAAGATATGACTATTTATAAGGTGAAAAAATCACAAACTATAAGTAGAAAACAACTAAGTGGAAGTGAAAAATCGCAAATAAGAAACAAAAGCTCTTAAAAAATTGTCATTTTTGCATTAATTGAACCTGGAAAAGAGTAGCTGTCAGTTTCAAAAATGAAATAACAGGAATATTGAATAGGTGTGATAATTTTTTTGATGTTCCCATGTAATTTTCTTCTGATGGAATTAATTCACTTAGGAATCATTATCACAAATTGAATTCACAAACATTAAAAAAAAACGATATTGAAAAATCTAAGAAATACTTCGAATTTACGAAGTAACTTTGACATGATAATAATGACATGACAATAATTTATGAATAAACGAAGAATATATAGAACTTTATATTCTACAGCATTAAATTGTAGAAATATACAAGGAAATCTATTGAAATACTACTAATCTTTGAATATGCTAGAACACTTAACGATATTCTATAAATATAACAAAAAAACAAATATACAAACAAAACAAGAAACTTAAAATTTTTTATTAGATAAGCAAATGCTCATTTATTTTCAAAATATAATAATATCCTAGCAATATGATAAATTTTCATTTCTAGAGCATAGAATTTCTGAAATCTATGTGGGAATGTATCACAGTACAAAAAATTTCTAGATATTTTAGAAAATTTCATGGAATTCAATAAATACGCAGAAAAAAAACCACTCATCACTAGAATTTTATTAGTTATAAATGAAGACAAAATTTTTTTTTAAATCTGTTAAAATCCTTACAGTCAATGAAACTTTGACTCTTAGAGTATTTAATTCAAAAAATCAATGATATAGAAGTCCATAGAAGTACCAAAAATCCTGTAAATTGTAATAATCCTTTAAAAAACTCCAAAATACTCTATATTCCAAAAATCTATAATTGTTTTGTAAACAATTTATCAAAATAAATAAAATATATTAACGTTTCAATTTCAGGATATCCCTTTCTGAAAATTTTGAGATGATGTTAAAAAAAAAAAGAAATCCTACATTTCATGAATATATAGATAAAAAACACTTATATTACATGAAACACTGAAAATCTATAAAAATCGATTCATAAGAAACTGTTTCTGAAAATCGATTTGAATGTGAAAAATTCAACAAACTTCAAATTATAGAGCACAAATTCCAAAAAATCTATACAGCAATCTAAAAAAATACTACCAAGTACTAATCTATAGAAATAGTAGAAAATCCTGTAACATTTTATGAGTACTTTGAAAGAAGAAAAACTTCAAAAATTTCACAAATTCAGGTCAATAAAATTCACTTGAAAAATCAATTAACATTCGAAAAATTCTTTAATCTTTGAATTCTGTAGAATCAAGTTCTAGATATCGCTGTACCTAGAAATCCGTTAGAAAATTAGAAAATTCTGCAAATTGTATCACTACTGAAAAAATACGAAAAGTAATAAAAATCCGTGAAAAATCTGCTTCCTCAATAATAGATACAAATCTTCTTTACCCTTCTTTTTTTCCTACATATTGATATTAAATATCGAATGATTCCAATACGTCGGATGAGCTAATATCATTATTTTTGGTTCGATTCCAATCCCTTTTCAATACATCGTCACCTAGTTCCACTCATGAAACACAAACCCACCGCACATTCCCCATCATAACGTTCACCAACATCGATGGCCATCAGGACCTAAACTCTTCCGGTCCAACGGTACCTTCGAAAACTCGAATCGGTAGATATAATAGACCAATAATGTTTCGCTGATTCAATGGCAATCAAGCTTTTACCAAGTGGTTAACGTGATCAGCGCCTGACAAAGCGAGACGAGGAAGTAAGAATTAGAGGCTCGTTATAGACTGACGGAGGGTGAATGATGGTTTTTTTTATTTCCGCAATACTCTTTGCACGACTCTTTCATGTCCCCGTCTATTTCGCACAAGGTGCCACTGGCCTCAAGATATTCAGCTGGCCTCGCACACTCGGACGCGATCAAGGTTTGAAAGGAGAATCTTCCGAGGACTACTGGGTGGCAAAGGATTGGTGCAACCGGGAGCTCACACCTGCTTCGAAGCCAGCGATATTTATGCCGAGTGTTCAGTGCGCGCGACAAAAAGAATATGTGTAGGTAACCAGAAAAACGTAGCCAAGGTGACTAAATTAGACCTTGTTTGAATCTTCCTGTTGGCAATGCCATACCAGAAGAAGACATTTGAAGCAACGGTCGAAAAATTTCAGTATGGAGTTACGAGTTATGGGCAATAATTAAAAAAAAATGTATAAATTCTTTTAAGTTGATTAGCTCTGCAATCAAGGAAGATCATGTCCTGAAAGGCCTGTTTACATTTCTGGTTAGGGCTCGGATCTAAACTACTCCAATACAAAGGTTTTGCTGAGTCATAATAGCTTCGAAAGGGGCACCTTGGCAGGATGTTAAAGAGTTCTTTTTTCAAAATAATCCAGCTTTTATTCTATCTCAACATTGCTAATTTGAATGATAATTTTTTTGGGGAAATGAAGTGATGTTGATGATGATGTGAACAAAAGTTTGAAATTTTGTTTTCTCCATAACATTTTGTAGAATAGTGACAATTTAGAGTAATTAAACAAGGTTTTTGCGTATCTGACTTTGAGGTCAGGAATACCTTGGAATCTTGCATACCTTATTTTCAAAACACAACCAAAAGCGCGGTCCTATGAAATTCGAAACACGTATTCAAGAAGGTCGTCGTAAAACCGCGGAACACTGATGGAGGTGATGATATTGCCCCTGTGACTATTAAGACAAAGCTCAGTGGTGCCATAATTTCCCATAGATTTATAGTACTCACGCGAAGGTAACAAGAAAAAAATTCCGCTCTCTACCGCGAACATTCTGGCAATTCTCTTGATATATCCCTATGGATGGTTATTCCAGCATATCCATACATAGAAATTTCCTGTGGCAAAATTGTCTGCAATTTTTTTTTCTTTCGTTTTTGATATTTTCTATAGTTTAGTGTCATTTGAGCAAAAGTTTTAATGCATTGAAAATTGTGAGTATCGTTTTTTTTTCCAGAATGTATTAATAAATTGCTTGAATGAACAAAAATAAGTTGAGCTATTATTTTTGATGCAATGATAATGAGTGTAGTAGTACTTTTTTGCATAAATTATTGTTGGACGATTGTTGAATGAATATTGCAAGTGTAAAAAAATTATATGCAACTTCAGACAGTGCATCTATCTTTAGAACGATGAGAGTTTGAAGATTTTAATTCTGTCCAATGAAAAATTATAATTTTTTTGTTTCTAAAATAAAATGATAGATGAAATTAAAATATAAAAATTTCAATAATATTTAAAATTAGAACTAAAATAAAGAAAAGGTAAATTCTCCAGTAAATTAATGATGGATAGTTAGACGTTTTTAAAAAATTCCAGTGACTATTTTGATTTTTCGATATAAAAAAAATGCCAACTATTTACAAAAAAAAAATAACAGAAGTTTTCGAAAGTCTTAAATATTGTCGTTTACGTTCCTCGATTATTAAAAAACTCACCTCGTAAAAACTATAACTATTTGATATGAATACTCTTATAGTTATAACGAATTGTTTACTATGGCTTGAACAAACGTAACAGAAGAAAGTGATGAAAAATCTGCTTTCTAAAAGTTTTGATTATTGTATAAAATGGTATAACACACGAGTGATGCAATGTAATAAATGTAAAAAATGGTTATATTTACTGTATCAAAAGAAAAAAAAATCGTAGATATGGATAAAAACACCCTAGAATGTAATTTTGATCCTTTAAAAAACCTTGTAAGAAAATGAAATTTCTTATAAGAATTCAATTTCTTATAAGGTGCACCTTATAAAAACCTTATAAGAAACCGAAATTCCTTGTAAAAGAATTGATCAAAAAAAAATTATTAAGTTTTTTCTTACAAGATTTTATTAAATACATTCTTCTAAGAAATTTCAGTTTCTTATAAAGTTTTTATACGGTTACCTTATAAGAAATTGCATTCTGAAAAGACTTTTACAAGGTAAACCTTGTAAGAAATGAAATTTTTAGAAGAAATTTCATTTTCTTATAAGGTTTTTATAACGATCTGAATTACTAAGACATTACTTTGATATAATTTGAATAAGTAACTACCAGAAATAAAACTTTTTTTGTAAATTATTCCGAAAAAAATCGTTCTGAATAAAATTGAATCGTTCTTGATTTTGACATTTATTGGATATTTTTCGTTTTCATCTAAATTTTTGGTTTTATTCTTTTATTCTAATTATGTATTCTGAATGTAAATATAAATACGTTACACGTCATATATATGATGCGGTATCAAAATATATAATAATGTGCATCTTAATTTAGAATATTACATTCTTAATTCATATATTATTTTAAGATACTTAGTTTTTCATTGTAAATATATAAAGATATAAGATTTAACGATAATATATGCTTCAAGAATAATTGTCATGAAAAATGTTGATCTTGATTTTTCTAAGAATTTTTCTGGTTTTTTTCCATTCATTCATTCCATTCCATTCATAACATTTCACAAAAAAATTGTGAAATGTTATTTTATAGTCTGAAATATAAAATTTTTTACTCTCTAACAAAATAGATCAAAATTTCAACCGAAAATAGTAGGTGAATTCATAGTGCTTTTCTTTACACAAAAGATGTATACTTCTTCAAGACGATAACGAATTGAAAAAAATCACAAAAAAAGAGAAGCATTCCAGCATTCAAATTGAATAACTATAATGTCTTATTATTTTCAGGGATGCAAAACACCGTGTCAAAGTTTTTTGGAAGGAAGATTCATTTTTACGAATTCAACTGTTAATTTAACTTCGTACAAAATTTTTTAATGTAATACTACGCAAGTAAGCCAAAATTATCATTTTATTCTTGATCACCTTTATTTATAAAGTTACATTTACACAATTTCGTATCTATACACCTAAACAAGTAGTTATTTTTGATTCAACCATGCAAAGAAATTTTTTTAAATGCATTGTTCATCGGTTACTTTTCATGCAGTTTTACTGGCCATGAACAGTAGATCTCCAAACCCAACAATATTTCACAATTTATGATTGTCATTTCACGAACATTTATATCTTGACGACATGTTTTCGTTCTTTCGAATGTAGCTCAAAATTAATTGTCTTAACGTACGCGATAGAAATGTTGGAAACCAAGAAAGCCAAGCTATAAATATCGCCTCATTTACGTGGGACTGAGCTCTCAGGGCCCGAAAAATGCTTATTTAATTAGCGCCTTATTTATTGAGACGCTTTCTTGGTTAACAGCTCTTGATCCTTGCTGGTATTTCACCTTTACCCCAAAAAAAAGTAAGGATCGTGGTTGACCCTCGGTAGTCGACAATGAAATTCGGTTCGTGAGTTATTTTTTTCGGATTGATAGAGGTGCGTTTGTGTTTCGAGGACTTTTATTTCTTATTTATCAACAACTGTAAAACTATACTCCAGGAATTTAACGTTTGCAATTTTCATGCAAACTCAGAGATACATATAAAATTGGATTCTGAATAATCAAACACAGGTGAAATTAATATGGAACCAGATTGATGACCTCTCATGTGAAATGGGGAGTCAAATTTTTTTGGCATATCCATTTCTTCGAGGTGTTCGAAACAATGAAAAATCAAAAACTGAGCCGAACTTGGGCTCCTTGACGTGCCACGCATAGCTCTCCCAAGGCATCGGCGTTTTTTTGCGGGAAACGACAAAAGAGACTTGCTGCCGGCCAGCCAAATAAATCCAGCCTCGAGATGCCCGATAAGCGATATCGCGCGAGGCTATTTCTCCGAAGAAATTTATCCAGGATCTCACCTTTGCCAGGCACAACCAAGTGCCTTCCTTTTCTGTCCTTTGCTACCCTTATCACCAGCTCCGTGTCGTCTCTCTCTTTTTCACCAATCTGACTCTTAAGGCTCTTAATTGGTCATACATTCAAGGAATAATGATACCCAGTGGATAAGGGAGCAAGGACAATTTCGTAATAGGGGTTCATTTTCAGTGCCCGAAATTGCGAGCAATCGAGAATACTTGATATTTTCTTAAGACGATCGATAGATAATCACGGGAGTTGATACCAGGGGAGGGGGGGGGGGGGGGTGAAAGTAGTGAAGATGGGACTGCATTTTTTTACATCACAAAAAAACAAGATATGGCACATCTATGATAAACTAATGTAGTTGTAAATTTTCCGCATATCCATTTTAATCATGTGTTATTATTAGCGAAACATAAATTACATGTAAAGTATATATGAGAAACTATAAACCTTGTATGAGAAAATTATAAATTTTAAATCAGGTTAATTCAAATTTTGTATTGTTTCCGATTTTTCTAAGCAATTTCTTGAGTTCCATGCTGTAAAACTTAAATTACTAGAATTGTGAATTACTCAAAACGTAATTTAGGATTTTGGATTCCAGAATAAAGAAGTATGGAAATTTTTATTTTAGTCATGGATAAAGTTGAAGCCATAAATTCTACAATTTTTAATAATACGTAAAGCTTCTGTTTTTTTTATTTAAAAACCCAAACTCATAACAGATGGATAAAGAAATGCAATATAGAGAACCATTGAATGTACAATGAAAGAGTTCTATTATTTAATAACATTTAAGAGTGTTTATGAATTCTACAATAGATGATTCCAAAAACTAAAATTATAAAAATATGACATCTGAAAAGTTTAATTTTCTGATACAGAATTCGCGAGTTTCAAACTACATAAGGTACAATAATCAGAGGGTTCCAAATTGCAATACACACAATTCAATGTTTCAAATTCTAAACATAGATTTACCATGACCTTTTCCCTTTGCGATATACTTCCAAAATCTTGATTTATGAATTTTGAAACAAAAATCTTTGATTCTACAATGTATTTTACAATTTTACGAGACTTTATTTTACAATTCTATCTTCACTTAACTCTTATGAAATTAATTAATGAAATTTATTAGATGAATAAAAAAACGCAGAAATAAGAATTCAGATTGTAGAATCTCAAAATTAGCATGGGAACATCTGAGAACATAGGATCGAGCTTTTTAAATTTCTGAATCATAATATGGTTGTTTATATTTGTATCTAAAATTCTAGATTCTAGAATTTTGAATTCTACTATACAGGGTTATAAAATTGTAATACCTTGATACACATTATATATTACTGAGTTTCTTGAAAATAACTTGATCGAAAAATTGTAATTTCACTACTTCAACACATGATAATAAAAATTAAGACCTTCAAAGAGCAGTAACATTATAAGTTGAAATTATAAACTGCAAAAGATCATAACGAAAATCAGTCTATGAATCATTTATTATTTTTTATGTTACATAACACGGAGTAGATTGGCATTCTTGAAATCATGAGGTATACCATGTTACTAATCCGGAAATTAGTAATTAAATTAATAATCATTCACAAGCTTCGAAAATTAATGAAATTCATAACAGGTTTCTTGGTATAAAGATTTGTTTACTTGATAAAATTCAACAAAAAAAAAAGACCTTATTTTTATAGAATCTAGGATTCTAGAAAAATCTTCACGATCTAGAAAACATAATTCTAAAAATCTAAGCAAACGATTCTGAAATTCAGGAATTTTGTTTTCTGTAATAAAGGGTTGCTGGTACGTTTAATTATAATGATTACAAAAATAAAATATCATATAATTATGATTTCTAAAGGATCGAGTTTATAAGTATATTCAATCGAGATATTCCGAGTTTTCAAATATTCGATTCCAAGACCATACAAAAAAAATGAAAATTGAAAGGTTTCTTCTTTCAGAAAAGAGATATTTAGAATTTTGAAAAATAACTTTTAAAAGCTCCGAGTGCAGAAATTAAATTCACAAGAATCAAAAAAATTAGACCTGTCAATCTTGAAATGGAAAATCGGATAGTCGTGAATTTATGAATGCAGAATTTTAGAAACATGCAATATATGTTGAGAGTTTTACTATTTCAGATTCTACAAGTAGATTTTCTTGAATCCTACATAGCTTAAATAAAAATTAGGTCCATGATATTTATTAAACTTTAGAAAGTGAAAAAATCTTGATATTAAAATACCTGTTATGAATCTTGAATCATTGGGAGTAGATGGTAAATAAATTATGAATTTCCGGATTAGTAACATTATATATTTCGTAATTTAAAAAAAAGTAGTCATACTCCGTGTTCTGTAACATTAAAAATAATAAACGAGTCATAGATCGATTTTCGTTTAGATCTTTTAAAGTCTAGACTTTCAATTTGTTAAATTTTATCATCTGTGTTGAATTATTAGTGCAATCACAATTTTTCGATCAAGTTATTTTCAAGAAAATCAAGAGGTCTTTGATAATTCTTTGAATTTCTATTTGTATCAAAATTTTTCGAGATTTTTATTACGTACATTCCTCATTTCACTGAAATTTAGAATTCCTTTCTCTTTTTATTTACAAATTTGCGACATTTTTTGCAAACGAAAATCCAAAATAATGAAGACCACAAAATTTTGATTACTTATTCTCAAGAAATAAAAACTCTTCCCGAAAAAAATTACTCAATCATAACTACAATGTGCAAAAAACACGACTCTCAAAAACAGCACAAAAGGAACTTGGATGTAAGAATTAATTTCTGCAGCGATCTACCATGAAGCAATTAAAAATCGACAAAATCGATGGAAAACTGATTATGAGCGTTCCGAGGGATTCCCGTAATTTCCGAAATCGAGTGATGGAAAGGTCCGGGATCTCGTTAAGAGAGGCGAAATCGATTCTGTTTCACCCTTCGATACAAGAATAAGCCCTCCGATCTACAGCATCCATCTCGCGATAGGAATTAATCTCGCCGCTCGCTTATTTGGCAATAATTATAGGGGCCTCTAACCGTGGACCCGTCGTCTCTGCGTGCGCGTGCGCAGACGCCGCAGCATCCTTCCGATTTTTTAATACGCTTTCGCACGATTCTTATATTTCTCATATAAATTATCAGCAATTAAAAAGGTGGAGAAGGGGAGAAGACGGTATTATAAGATGAGAACAGACAGTTCAAAGTGCGTCTCCTTTTTAATTTCGGTTTTTTCGTGGACAGTGACCTGAGTAGATGCAATTTTTCCCACAAGACGTGCATTTTCTATGAGTAGGTTATGACATGCTATCACTGAATTTTATTTATTACTCTAAAAGAATGTATTACTTCAAGTTCCTTGTCTTCTTTTTAAACGATCTCCCAGAGCAAAATAATGTTTCTGACTTATTTTTTCTTATTCTTTCTCTTAAGGAAAATTCTTTAACAAAAAATAACACTGAGATATGTATTAATAAATTCGTTTTAGCAGGTCTATGTATCAACTATGCTTTTCACATCCTGGTTTCCCTTGTGTCTTGTCAAGACTCAAATTACTCTTTTGCCACAAGGAATTCGTCAATGAAATCCTCAAAATTCCAGGAAAAAAACTGCCATTTTCTAACAACCAGTGACATCGTCAAAAATTTGTACAAATGAACTAGGCATTTATCGAACCAAGGAATATCATCAGAATTTTTTAATACAATATAAAGTATAAAGTATAAAAATGAATGATTCTTTTAAGTTCTTATGTTGCAAGACTTTCTGAAATATTGAAGAGACTTCAGAAATTTAAGTAAAAGAATGTTTGATATAATATCTACGAGCTACAAAAAAATGTCATGGACTTGGAAAAAACTGAAAAAAAAAAACAACATAACCAACTTTTGGTCTTGTCTAATTAGCACTACTTCAAAACTTGGAATTTTTATTCTTCGGTACCGTGAGTTAGTGACAAACAGTTTTTAAAAAACTTTCAAATACTTTTTAGAAGTTTTAGTTTCTGCATCTTTGACATAATGAAGTACATGATTGCTAGAATGACGTTATCAAAAACAGGGGCCTAGAAAGAAAAATTTTTCAGGAGAGGTTTTCCTGAAAAATATATTTCCTGCGAGATTTCACACTTTTCAATCTTCGACAATATAGTCACAAGAGAACTATTTTTCAATTTATACATACCAGAATTTGAAAGCTATACAACTTTTGGAGTCCAGAGTCGCATATTTTTGATGTTCATAAATAATGAAGTGCATTTTTTGTGATTTCTAACTAGTCACTGACTTTTAAATTGCTTTTACTAAAATGTTTGGTATTGATACAACTAGTTAATTTTATAAATTTTCAGTATTTTTTTGGATTTCTGAGAAAGTGACATAAACATAGATTTGTAGTATCTCTAGGATTTCGTAGCATTTTTTAATATTTTTACTGATTGGTAGTATGTATATTCTATAGAGTAGATTATACGTTTTTTTTAGAATTCGCTACTCTACATTCAAAGTTTTATAGATTTAAAGTATGTATTCTATTACTAAAATAATAACTCTAAGAAAAACTGCTTTCGACGTTTACATTCTAGAATTTCGAATGCATAAGTTATATGAACCTGAGATTGTACGTTATAGGAACAGAGATTTGAGATTTATGAATTTTCAAATAGTTACAGATTTCAGAATTCCATCGCTTCGAAGGATTTTCTGATAATAATACGGATATTTGTAGAGCTTATATTCGATGTTTTGGAATTCAAATTTTAATACTTTAAATACTTTGATATATTTTTGAGGAAATTATTATCATAAAAATTTTAAGTATTTAATAAATTTATTTAATTTTCGTATACTATGTTATTTATAAAATTTTGTAGTAGTTCCTCGTATTTTTATAGTTTTCTAGTATTTCTATGAATCGCTCCCTAGGTTTCTAAAAACTGATGATATAGTATCTAAACCTTCAACGATTTTGAATATTTATATTGATTTATCATAAAACAATATCTTTTGTGTAGATTTTGAATATTTCTACTTCATGTTTTTTAGTATTTCTACAATTTTGAGTATGTGTAATTGTATGAATTGTAGAAATTGAATTGGATATAGTTTTATTGTTATCGATATCCATTTCTAGAATATTATTATTATTTAATTATGGATAGAACTTTATTGATAAATATTTTCTAAGACTCCAAATTTTCAAAATTTTTAAGAAAATTGTACATCTACATAGTTTTTACGTATTAGAATATTTCTAGTAGTATTTTTCGCATTTTACTAGTATAATCTACGAAACTCTGAAGGATTTTTTAGTATTTTTACAGAATTCTCATATTTTTGTGCATTGCTACAATAATTGAAAAAACTCGATGCTCTACTATGTGAATTTCGATTAAGTAATTGCATAAAGTAATGAGAAAATCACATTTATAAAAAATTTTTATCCTTAATTACGTTCTTGTTTTTTTCAATTTTTTGAAATATTTAAAAGATTTTGTCACGTTTCCTCAAATTTCAATAGAGTGATAGTGTACTCAGGATTGGATGCTTTAAAATTACAGAATTTATAGTTCGTAGAGGAATTTGTCAAGATTTTTAAGAAAACAGTTTTTTCATAGGATTTAATTACTTTTACTGTTTTTTCAGAGTTTACATGATTCGAAAGATTTTTTAATACTTTAATTTGGATTTCATATAGATTTATAAAATTTGATCGACCTACGATTCAAAGTTTTTAAAATTTTCAGCATATTCGTGGATTTGATTTTTTTTTGTTATTCTCTGGGTTGCAACAATTTTTCAAGTTGATATTTTTTCCGTCATCCTACCTTTTGATAATCCTACTTTTTTTGCAAAATATATACTACCAACGTTTCCATGCATTTGTTTTAGTACACTTATTTTTATTATTTCTTGTTTTAACTTTCTATTATACCATGAAATATAAATTGTTTTTCTCTTTGGGAGGAGTTGGAACCCCCAAAACTCCCTTATGCCTACGCGTCTCACCACAAACATGAAAAATGATTCCTCTTAGAATCTACCATAATTGCTGCGAATAAATCAACTTGTTTTCCACAAACATACCACAAAATCATTCCCATTTTCAAAAGTACACATCTCCCAAGTAAAACTTGCGATCTTTCTTCTCGGGTAACAATATATCATAATGCGAATCCAATGATCCTCACATGTATTGCAATAACGAAGTGACTCACTCAAGCACCAATTTTCCAGGCTCACCGTCCTTTAAGTACCTGATTAGAGCCAACCACTAAATCACATTTCAATGATCCCTCGTTATCCCTTCGCGATATCTTTGGCCCCGTGATTTACCGGAAACGTGGATTTCCGAGGAAGAAATTGACACGCGAACGAAAACTGGGCGTGAGATATTTTAAACGGTTCAGATAGCATCGGCTTTTTCGCGCCTCTCGTCACTTCCTTATCGCCGATCTGGGAGGAATCATCGTAGAGGCGTCTCTGATCGGCCGGACCCGGGATCGTGAGACTGCGTTACCGAAGCTCTCAATGATCACGGAAGATTCTCCCTCTCACTTGCTTTTTCCTTCCGTTCCTTCTCTGGCTCGCAGATTTTCTGCAACGGTGCAGATTGAACGAGAATTCCTCGTAGCCGATGTTGCCGGTTCTAGCAAATCCTGCCCTAAGGCACTGAAACGACAACGACCTGGGTGTGCATGGATCTCACACAAATTCGTACCATAAACTCAGAAACAAACAGAAAGATCTTCATCCATCAAATCCGGGTACTTACGTACCCCAAAAACTGACACCAAATTGGTGTCACATAGAAGGTGGTCTTGAAGGTTCAAGTTGAGTCCCTTTCTGATGATTAACAATCAGTGGATGATTCTTTGTTGTAATTTTTCAGCTTAAAAACAATCCAGGTAGATGAACAAAGAAACGGTAACATAACAGTTGGCAACATTGCCGGGGTCCTTCGGAAGATAATATCCTTAGGATGCTGGAGGAGAAACGAGAGAAGAAGACGAAGAGCGTGAAAAGAACCCTCGTACTCTCCCTCCCACTTGTTCCTAACCCATCATTATCGACAATTTATCAATAGCCAATAATATTATATTATAACGCCGCTCGCATCCGCGGCTGGCAGCGGCTGCGTGGAAACTCGCCCTCTGCATTCGCCCTGGAGTGCGACGAATTTGCGACAGGAAAGGTTAGGTTGGCTAGTGAAGGGCTCCAGCGCATTATTTATGCCACGCGAAATCATAATGTTTATGTTAGGGACCATCTCGAGAGGGAGAGCATGAAAATCTTGGAGCACTAATCTGATTAAAAGTGGGTGGGTGTGTTAAGTCTGGCACTACGTGGGTTAATCGACCTCTTGAAAAAAATTGGTTCGTTGCGCGTGCACACGAAAAATAATGTTCGACGGGCTTGTTTCTCGAGCAATGAGTTAGGTTATGTTCTGACGGAGAAATTTTATTTGTAGTTTGTTAAAATATAAATGGATTTTCAGTTTTTAAATAATTGTAGAATATCAGAGGTAAGATATAGCACGAGTCAATCATTTGACTTCTTCGGGACAGTTGGAAAATGTTTAGTGAAAAAGATAATCCGAAGGTAGAACGCAGCGGGTGACCTTTTACATGTCATATTTCGCCGTACTGAATATGCTTGAAACAATACGGTGGACCGCATTTTCCGTATGCGGAAAGCGTGGATTTTTTCGAGCGGTTGGTTTCAGTTTTTAGATCGCGTCTTACGAGACACACTTTGTGAGTCTTTCGATGAAATATATGTCTACTCCGGCCCTGTTGTGGGCACTCATTTGATAATTAGATTGTACTTCGAAGCCATTTATTGTCGGATATGTGACACATTATGTAATACATGTAAAAAGGACGTATGCCCGTGCGAACTTGTAAATAAATAAATAAATAAATAAATAATCAATTATCTTTGGGCTAAGATAATGATAAGACTGTAGTATAGATTATATGGTATAGGACGTTAGTTATATAATTTAAGTAAAAATTTCCTTTTTTTCTCCTTTTCTTCGATTTTCTCCTAAAAAAAACAGAACAAGTTTTTTTCAAAGCATCGACAGTTCATTAATTCATTCATGTACTAAGGTATTTTATGTATTTTTTTTTTTTTTTATTTTTTTAAAAGAAAACTAGTTTTTATCTTTATCCTGTGCGGGAAAAAAAGCAAGAAAAAAAAGTTTTCCTTGAAATTAAAAACTTTCTTTCTCCCTAAGCTATTGTAATTATAAACAAGCTTTCAAAAATTTAGACTGTTTAGATTAATGGTTTTCGAGAAACTGCTTACCGCGAAAAAACATCGGATTTTGGCAAAATCGCTGTAGTGCACCTAAATACGAATATTTCATTCTGAAAAAATTTATAAAATTCCTCGTGAGATTGATACATAAATAGCTAATAAGTTTGTTTAAAAAATATTGTGTTGTTTTTTTAAAAAACATAGTTATAACGCAATTCTTTTATCGAGAACAAGTATATGTAACCCCTTACATTTCTGGCTAAATTGTCTAACGTTCTGATGAATATGTGACAGAACTTTTGAAGTTGATTGGAATTCGACCAATATCTCATTTAAAAAATCTGGAATGGGTCGGAATATTGCAATCACAAAAATTAGTATCATAACTCATTATTTATTTTAAGAAACGTGATGAATGCGTGTGCCAATCTTCAGATCCTTTTTTTAGAGACTTAGAGCTTCAAAACATGTAATACAATCAGAGAGTTCTTTTTAAACCATGTATTTTGATCAGTATGCTGGAAGTTATTAAATAACTTTTTTTTTTAAATTGGACTCACCTTTTTTTATAGTAAATACTCAATAAATCTTCCCGAGTTAATCCTCGAAATTTCATTTGCTCGTCTATATATATATAATGCAATATTAGAATATTATTAGAATAGTAGTAGAATAATGTTCGATTAAGTATTGAAATTGATAAAAACATAAGTGCATATATGAAAAGTTACATAAAGTACTTAACATAAGTCAAATTTTACAGATAAGTAATAGTAAGGTTGGAATAAAAATAAAGGAAGAGCATGAAATTGTAGAAATATTTCAAAATATTCAATACTAAAATAGTAAAAAGCTACGAAATTTTTCGAATACTATGTAAAAATATTAAAAATAATAGAAATACTAGAAACCGGTATAAAAGGTGCAATCAAAGTATGTGTATATAATTTTCTAAAACAAGTATCAATAAAGTAACGCCTGAAATTTGAAATTCTGGAATATCACTTTCCAGTTATATGTATAATAATAACGATAAGAAAAGGGGATTCTTCAGATGACCCTGTAAAAATACGAGTATTGCTTAAAGCACTGTAAATCTTTTGTAAGCTGGAATGCATCAAAGATATTGTTTTTAAAAACGATCAATAAAAGTAAAAAATATGTGTAATACTATTAATTCCAGTGTTTCTTTCATGAAAATCTAAATCAGTTACAGCACAAATACGATAGAATTCTCAAAATTGCATAGATATTGGGAGATTTCAAAAATACTGAAAGTAATAATAATCGATAAGGAGATTTTTTTCGAAAATACATGTTAACACAAAAAATCTCTAAAATTTGACGCTTCAGACCATTGAGTTTTTGTAATTTTCTATAAAAATTTATTTAAAAAAAGAAAATAAGTAAATTGTATGTATAATTCACTAGAATGCAAAATATCGAATGTACTTTGAATTCTAATATATTTGTATACTAGATATCTGTAAAGAAACTGCTTCCTAAAAAGTTCCCTTACACACAAAATATCTATTAAAATTCTAGGTTTAGACCATCAAATCTATAGTATATCCATAAAAATATTGGCAACCTACCAAAATACTTGTTCAAATCCAACGAAATTTTGTAAATACTAAAATTTCTAAAAAATACCAAGATTTTACCTAATACTCTATATAGGTGTGATATAATTTTCTGAAATATAATGGAATGATATAGAAATTTATGAATCATTTATTTTCACAACATCGAATTCCAGACGTCTTAAAAGATATCCAGAGAAATACAAAAAAAAACTTCGAATTCGATGGATAGGTACTGACAGTGTAGTAAAAATACCGAAAGTACTTAAAATATGTGGCTTACTGAAAGCTTATAAAGATACTGTTTTTAAAAAAATTTACAAAAATACTAATAATCTAATAACGCTGAATTCTCGAGCATCGACTTCTAGAAATATGTGTATGAATCCTTAAAAATACTGTATATCTAAAAAAAAGCTAGGGAAAACAAAACTTAAAAAATACGAATGAAAACGAAAAAAGATAAAATACTTGCAGTCCACCATTTACATATTGTTTAACTGGATGTGAAAAAAATTTTATCGAAAATCGATAGAAAATGTATGATTTAAAATAAATTAATGCATCTATTATAAAAATACTGATTAAAACCTAATTTCATCTCAGTCAATTTATGTTTAGAAACTGTCGAATTATATTCTAGATTACCGACAGGCTGAAATAGAACAATTTACAAAATTTCATGTCAATATAAATATGTTCAGCTATCGCTTAGCACAGTTATGAAATATACAAGCAACCTAGTAAATATATTTGAACGAAACAAAATTAAGGTATAACTACGCTGCCTCGTCAGAGCGCATGTTCGGGATGGCAAAGTCCTGCCGAATTTCGTGATTCTGAAATTGTCCAAACTTGTCGGTCATCCGTCATGAAAGATTCAACTTTAACCCCCAATTCCTTTGAATTTCTCCATATCTGTTGATCAGTAAATAAACAAATTTCCCGAATTAAGGGGTTATATTTTCGTCAAGTCAATTTAAAAGTTTTTCAAGGTTTTTCTAATCTGAACGAAATCAGAAAACGATATGAATAGCCAAGGGCCAAGTGTGCACGCGTAAGGCTATATATTGGGCATAAGTTATGACTTAACGAGAGTTTAGCGTGTACAGACTACTGGACAACCCCCGTGAAGCTCGAGCTTGAACGCTCACACGCGCTCTGATTCTCTGCTTTTCAGTGCCAGTGCCATTAATCGCCTCGGCATTTTGTGAATTTATCGTAATCGTAAACTTCCTTGAAGATTATGTGATAAACATTATTCCCAGGGACATTACTACTTCAGTGAACCGCATTTATGTGATGAAATACAAAGCTGACGGCCAGATTGTAATAAAATTGAGTTTATCACGTCGATTTACGCATGCTTTCATGCCATGAAAAATAATTTTTCTTTTCTTTGTTGTTTTTTTATTTCTGAGGTTTTCATGCAAAGAAAATAAATCTAGAGCTAGGCATAAAAAAAGTCAATAAATCCTGGGTAAACATAATGTTACTAGAAATTTATTTGGATAAAATTCATGTTCAACGAATGTTGATATCAACCATTCACAGTTCAACAAAATTATAAATGAAGATGCAGAAGCTTGAGAAAAAAAATTTGTTGGGAGAGGTTTTTCTGGAAAATATATTTCGTGCGGGATTTCGGTATTTTAAATTTTTGGCAATATTGGTAGTTACAAGAGAATTATTTTTGAATTTTTACATTCCAGAATTTAAAACTATACAACTTTTGGAGTTCAGAATCGCAAATTGTTCATGTTAGTAAGTAATGAAATTCAATATTTGTGATTTTTAACTTGTCACTAAGGTTTAAATTGTTTTTACTAATATTTTTGGTACTTATGAAATTTCAAAGATTTTCTGATAATAATATGGATTTTTACGTAGCTTATATTCGATGCTTTAGGATTCAAATTTCTGGACAATTTGAATATTTTGATAGATTTTTAAAATAATTATAACCATACTGATGTAAAGTATTTTATGAATCTATGGAAATGTCGTATACCATGTTTTTTATCGAATTTTTTACTATTCTCTAATAATATTAAAGTTTTCTAGTATTTCTATAAATCGCTCAACAGATTTTTAAAAATTGATGCTATAGTATCTAAACTTTCAATGATTTTGAATATTCAAATTGATAGATCATGAAATAGTAACTTTTTTATAGTTTTCGAATATTTTTACTTCATGTTTTTTTGTATTTTTACAATGAAAAGTATGTTTAATTGTACAAGTCGTAGAAATTCAATTAGATGTATTTTTATTGTTATTTACAATCATTTCTAGAATTATGTTTTTATTGAATTATGTCTAGAACTATATTGAGAAATATTCTTTAGGATCCAAGTTTTCCAAAATTTTAAGAAAAATATATATATCTATAGTTTTCATGTATTAGAAGATTTCTAGTACTATTTCTCGCATTTGACTAGTATAATCTACGAAACTCTGCAAGATTTCTTACTAGTTTTACATAATTCTTAAATTTTTGTAGATTCTTACACTCAGAAATTTCTCTATTAAATTTGAGAGACTGCCTTTGAAGCAGATTTCCTATACTGTCTATTAAATTTTCTATTAAAGCTTTGGACGCAACTATGAAAAAAATTGACACTGTCTATGAAAATTATAAACCTTACATGAAATTTAAGTGTTTATTTTATGTAAAGCAGACTTTGAAATCATTTTACTTTCAACGATTTCTCATTGAAAATGTGTATTCAAACTTTTTTACATTCAAGTGGATTTTGACATAATACACTTTTTTGCAGCAGATCCTCCCTTATTTATGAAAAACTATTTGATTGAAAAGAAAATTTATGATTTATGGAATATAAATTGTATAACAAAAATTATATTTTATATCTGATAGTATGCAAAAGATATTTTGAAACATCCAAACATTGAGTGTCTTAAAATAAAATGAATAGAAATACAAAATATTAAAAATAATACATCTAATATGAAAACAATAAATTTGATATAAATTTCTTTGAAATCCTTTTCATTTACGTGTCCATGATATTGCAAACACGATTTTAAGATAAAGTCTGTGAAAGATGTTTGAAATCTCAAATTTTTGTTGACGGTGTACAATGATCGAAAAAACTCGATGCTCTACAATGTCGTTTTCGATCTATTCTAAGTAATTCCATAAATTGTTGAGAAAATTACATTCATAAAAATTGTTTATGTTCTATTGGGTTTTCCTTTTTTCACTTTTTTGTAATATTTAACAGATTCTGTCACGTTTCCTGAAATTTTAAAAGAGTAGGTTATATTATACTTAGTATTTTATGCTCTGAAATTTTGAAATTTATAGATCATAGAGGAAGTAGTCAAGATTTTTTAGAAAACATTTTTTTCATATAATTCAATTCTTTTTACAATTTCTTCAAGGTTTATGTGATTCGAAAGATTCTCTAACGCTTCAATTTGGATTTTATATAGATTTCTAGAATTTGATGACGTACAATTAAAAATTTTTTAATTTTCAGCATTTTCGTAAATTAGAAATTTTTTCGATAATTCTCTGGGTGCAACAATTTTCCAAAATGAAATTTTTTCCGTCATCCTACATTCTGGTTATTCCTACTTTTTATGCGAAATATACATAATTAACGTTTCCTTGCATTTGTTTTTGTGTATGTATTTTCATTATTCGTTAATGTAACTTTTTTTTATTATAACATGAAATATTGATTGTTTCTTTCAGAATTTTGGGAGTGGTTTGAACCCCTCAAACCCCCTTATGCCTACGCATCTGAAATGATGTCACAATTTTAATTATAAGTCACAACAAGGAGGTTGGGGTTGGAGAAAAGTAGTTTACGTTTTTCAACTCTCCTTTGTCCCTGGTTTTTGAACAGTCTTTTTAATGGAAAGAAATGACAAAAGAAGAAACTGGACATTTTTCAATTTAAAACGGAATCGTAGGACCTTGTTTGGTCGCGATGTCAGAGCCAAGTAGAGAATGATCAGTGAGTGCTATTCAACGAGAACAAATGAAATTGCGCTCGGATCCCGAAAACGCTCGATAATGTCATAGGCAGGTAAAGCTGGTAACAGATTGCATCTGATTTTTGTTAACGTTCGAACAAGTGCACTGACGTCCGGACACTTGAGGTTGTTTGCGTTCGGTGAACTAGAATGTCTGTTCCATATGAGATGTATTGTTAAATTTAAACGTTCCAATTTGAAGTATTTACACCAATTTAAACTCTAGAAAAATGTATACCATAGAAATATGAGTTTTTAGTATTTTGAAAATGATGTATTTGAGAAGTGGTAGATAGTGTTTTGTTGAATTTATTGATCATCAAAATAAAGATGGAAAAAACATAGATTCGGAGGTAAAATAATATTTTTGTCATGTTTCAATGTTTTTGATGTATTTACTTACAAAATCGATTTTTTACAAATTTTGACTTACAAAGAAACTGTTTATCAGTCATACAGAAAACATAAAAACCTCTGATAGTTGAACAACGGAATTGGCTAAATTAATATTTCTACGAAAATGGTGGTCATTTTCATAAAATGTTTGATTTTTCAACATCTAGGCTTTCGGTTTTTGCAGCAAGAAAAAATGTTTTGCCTAAAATAAAATTCGTTCACGCAGAGGCTGTTAAAATTATAAACAAGCTTTACAAAATTCATAATTTTCAGATAAATGGTTTTCGAGAAACTGTACTCACCGTGAAAAAACATCGGATATTGGCACCATTACTGTAGTGCACCCAATCACGAAGATTTCATTGTGAAAAAATTCCTAAAATGCCTTGTGACGTTGATACATAAATAGGCAATCAGTTTTTTATGAAATATAGCGTTGTTTTTCCAGAAAAAAATTGTAAAATCACATTTTTTTAATTCGAGAACAAGTATATATAAACCCTTTGTCTACAGCACGTTTTCACAAAGTGATTTATTTCTTTATAAATAACTCGTTTCATGTCAAAAAGTAGTAATTATATGATGATTTATGATTTGAAAAACCAAATTTATTCTCGTTTTTTCATAATAATTGACGAAAAAAAGAAATGTGTAATAACAAACGAGTTGCGCATTTTGTCAAGTCATCTGTGTGTATGTATTAATTGTGACCATCATAGTAATCTGACCGGTAAGGTAAACTGACGGTCAAAATAGAAAGAATTTTTTCACTGTCGTAATTGATGGTCATGACCATTAATTCACCGGTAAATTTATGATAACTTTACACGATAAAATCTGTGTTATCGTGTTGAAATGAAATTGAGCAATTCATATGCAATATTAATTGAAACCATAATCAAACAAGTGGAATTATATATAAGTTCTCAGAACTCTAATTCTAGAAATTCTTCTAGAAATTCGCATGGAAAACAATAAAAATACATCCAATACAGTAGATAAAAAAAAATAAAATATTTCAAAACCGCTTTCTTGTAACCTTATTTTCGAAGATGAAAAATTATGAAATCCCGAAGGAAAAATATTTTTCAGAAAAACCCCTCCAGAATTTTTTCGCTGCCTACGCTCCTGACATTCAAACTCAATAATACAAATGATATTAAACAATAATATCAACCGACAACAGATTGATGTAGATATTTTGAATAATTGAATTATCTACAACACATTTTAAGCGGCTGCTGTGTACACTTACGAAAAAGAAGCGTGAAATAGTACATTTAGTAACAAAGACCATAGGCGTGGCTTTTAGAGTAAGGACCGATTTATCATCCGAACGCCGTAGGGAGACGAAGCTGATAAATCAGTTGTTCCCTAAAGCCACGCCTGAGGTCCTAGCCGTAAATGCAATTTTTCGCAAGCACGTACGAAAATCGTACTTCAAGCATCTGTAAAGGGCGGCATTGTCGATTGCATATTACTGCTGGGATGTTTTATAATTTTTGCTAGGAAATCAAGACTCGGGGAACTGCCTGTCAGGAAACAACTTCTTCAGAAATGCATTATAAAAATATGGAGGGACATTGTTCCTTATATTTCTATCAAAATCGCCCAAAAATCAGGTGTAATTGTCTATTTCGGAGGTTAGACTGCTACTTTTTCAATACTTTGGACTGAGTAACAATGAATAGAACATAATTGTTTATTTACAAAAAAATTTTTATTCAGACGAATTGCTTGTTAAAACAAAGCAGAAATAAGAAGTAGGACAACAGAAAACGTTTTTTCCTCTCCTCCGATTCTTCTCGAAATTTCTCCATTTTCATCTCAAATCCTGCTCAAACCTTCTCCAATTTTCATTTTAAAATCTCCACTCGAGTACCTCATACATTCATGGAGAAAAATCTCTAAAAATGCTAATTATTAGATCCAGAAAATCATCAAATCACCTTCGGCGAGACAAATTGTGGTTCAAAGGAGAAAAAGGAGAATTTGAGGATTTCTAATTTTTCCCCCAAAATCTTCAAAAGTTCTCCAATGAGATTAATGGAGGTCGATATGAGAAAATTGGAGATTTTTTCCATCAAACTCTCAAAAATTCTTCAGCGACAATATTGGAGGTTCATAGGAGAAAATTTAATATTCTATTTCAAATCCATCATTATAATAGTAACCTGAGTATGTTACGTTCTATGAAAAATTTTTTAATATTTACGAGTGATCAATTTCATGCTATGATATATATTTTTTTTTTTTTGTAAAATTACACTTTAAAAAGCAAAAAATCTTGAGAAACAAGATATTTTTTTCTTTGTGACAATTATTTACAATACTTCAAGTGCCTATAAATTATAACTTAAATGAGTTTCCTAGTAATTTAAGTTTTTATATAGTTCATTTCGTATCTCGAACATTAAAACTCGCGTTTTCGTGTTCACGTGTAGAAACCCTACGACAGCCTTTTCGAACGATGCTTTGGAACGTGTGGAAAATCGTATGTTTTGTTTTCACGAGTATGAAAAGGCACGGACCCGTAGGTAAACAACGGTGTTAAGCTGCGAGGTCACCATTTTCATGTCAGTATGGTTTATCTCCAATAGTATGATTTTTTATTAGAATGAAACTTTTTATGATAATGATTTTCTATAAGAATGAAGGATGGTGAATAAAGACAAGATAAGAATTTTGAAGAGAAAAAAGAATTTATTAAGAGAATGATATGAAATTATGGAAACTAAAGGAAAATGAGAAGAGAACAAAGGATGATTTTAGGAGAATAGCCCAGTCAATAGAGACTATGAATGATAAATATTTTTGGGTGAAAATTTTTTGACGTAGAAAGTTTCATTTTAGGATCAAAATAAAAGATTCACAGTCTTTCCCTGAAATTTCAGTGTGCGCTATCCACCATATTGAATTTTGTGTTTTTTTTTTCGATTATCTCAAGAAATTTCCATTTTACAATGAAAATAGTTATTCTCAAAGTTAAGTAAAATAAAATACAAGCCATTTCTCTCAAAGAACGATTTAGTGAGGATCTCGGAATAAAATCCTGAAAAAGTGGATTTCAGGTCATAAGTGCACTTTTGGAAGACTCTTTTGAAAAAACTTCAAATTGTCTCCATTTCGTAATTTTCCACTCTAATTTCGTTTCCCTCCAATCCCCCAAAAGTAAGGATGAAAGGACTATGGATTTTTCGGTTTTTTTTTCGGATTGGTCCACGTTTTATCTCACAGTAAAACCCCGCGTCAGCCTCGAATCCTTTTTCGTCGGAGAACAAGTGGTCAGGTGGAACGAGATTGATAGCGTTTTATTTTGCATGAGCTCACTCTTTGTGCCCGTTCGAAACGGATACTCGAAAGATTACCACCGTTAATTGACAAGTATACCGCGGATGACGGGCCTCGACCACTCTCGTTACGGCGCCGCGACCGCTTCTCCGATGTATCTTGCATCTTTCCCCGTCAGCTACCCTTTTGTCCCTTTTCTTCGCCATCCGCCTTCTGGGATTAAACGCCAAGAAAATCTATTAATTTTGCTGGACGCCAGCGAATGAAATTTGTCGCGCTCGCTTCGGCCGCCATTGTTTCTTACGATGAATGGAAATTCAATTACCAACTCAATTTTAAGTTTCATACAGACACATCGCCGACGATTGTTTATAGGCGCATCGTCGGAAACTTCTCGTCTGTGAATTTCGTGAGCGGTTTTTTGTCGAAGCCGAATCTACGAGCTTTTATCGATTCTCGTATTCAGTAGTTCAACTCAATTTGAATCTGAACAATGCTCTGCGAATTTTGTTTTATCCTACTTTTTTCCGATTTTATTACAACAGAAATGTGCATGCTTGAAAATTGTTGAAGAACGTTGCAAAATATGATGAAGTAGGTAAATTAGTATTAATTTTTACTAAATAGCTGTAAATCAACCTTTCCGAATTTGTCAACACATACATTTTTTACTCCGATTATTTTATTGCATTCACTATATAAAAAAAAATAGCAAAGAAAGAGTGCGAATAAAAAATCGAAAATAATAATCATAGTAATTCATTAAAATTATGCAACTTACAAATTCCCAAATCAATAAACTTCATGATTTTAATATTTTAGGTGGATTTCGTGAAATGCGATATTATGACAGTTTATATTCAATTGAAATTTTTGATTTGTTTACACAAATTTACTTTCTTTATTGACCCTTCCCTTAATTATATAACAGAAATGATTTTTTAAAAGTGAATATCTAAGTGACACGTTTTTGATCTAAGAGTGTTTTTCGTTTGATATTTGAGCCGTTTAATCAAGATTTTATTTTTTCCGAATGATAAGCATATTTTGCAGTTATGTATCGATCCAGAACTATTATACTATATTTTTAACAATAAAGGCTCCTTTATGAAGCAAATAGATATTGAAAATCGATGAATAGATAGTTTTATGAAACAAATTTTCTCACAGTTCCTAAGCAAAGTTTAATTTTATGTAAAAAAATGAACGACCTCGTCATTATTAATTTCAATCTCTCCTGAATAAATTAGGTTGTCTCTGAAACCTATAATATAATTATGTCAAAATAAAACATTCATACTAGAATTTAAAGAAATCCTGAAAAATTTTGGCAGTGCCAAATTTTTCATTTATTCAAATAAAAATCAAGAAGTACACTGTTATGAAGGTTGATGAAAATTCATGAAGGTATTGAAAGTTTTCAACCTATATTTTGTGTATTATATTACAATAATATTGGCAATGAAAAAATTTCCAGGGTATATAAGACTCCTGATTAGTGTGTGCCTGTAAACTTTAATTAATTTTTGCACACCGACAGCGTATGATATCGATCGACCGGTTATTAAATTGTTTCACGATTAATCGCGTGGCAATGAAGACATTCGTTGAGGCTACTTTTTCGCGACCATTCGCACTCGCACGCGATAATATCAACGCTGTGTTTATGAGACGATCTTGAATGCGACCTCAAGTTCAATGTTCTACACTCTGTCAAGAAGTATTCAGTATCTGGAAATTTGTAAATAATGACAATCTCGTTCAATAAACCAACCATGCTTAAATGTCTAATTGTTTGCTTTAGAAATGAACTACGAAATTTGAAATTTCTGACCTCTTCTTTCATTAGACAGTTCAGTTAGATTGAAAAACTATAACTATTCATAGACAAACGAGGATGTTTTATGTAGTGTGCAACGGTACGGGTCCGTGACAAACGTCGGACAACCCGAAACCCATCACATAAAAAAAATTTGAATAAATTTGATAATCAACTATTTGAGAATTATGGCCAAAAATAAAAATAATAATATGATATCTCGGAACCATTCAGTTATTAGGTCATCTAATGGTAAAATTATTCAGTCGTTGAATCGTGAATCGAGGAAAGATAACACGTAATAAAATTCTCACAACTTCATTTATTTCAGACAACAAAAAATAAATTTGATTCACAAAATTAATAAAGATGTCGCTGTTATGATCCCCTTTCCTTCTTTCTTTTTTTACACAATATTGTTGAAAGAGATGAACGAAAGACGTGTATCAATAAACCATAAAAAAAAAATAACACAATATCCAATTGCTTAATTCAAGAAGCCAATTAACTTAAAAGCAATGTGCCAAAATTATTGACCAACGCAGGTCCGCACAATCTCTCTGATATCACACCAAAATAATTATCATCAAAAAAGAAAATAAATGTACATATTAATGATTGAAATTCTGGATTGAACACAAAATCGTTGAAATCCTAAACCAGGTAAATTTAACCCAAAAAGTAATGAACTAACGAGTAATATCAGAATCATTCATTGCTCGCTTGCCCAGAATTAATACGACACGATGCACCCCATCGCAATATCAACAATCACAATTCAACTAATAACATGCCACGAAAAATGTCAAATTCCAGCCAAAATAATATTGTTAAATACACATTTTGCAAATCAGGAGGCGTCGCTGAGCGGAATAATTAGACAAATCAAATAAAAACACGGCTTGTTTGTCCCAACTTTTTCCGTGCAGCATCGCACCAAGAATTAAATCCAATCCCAACGAACGAATCCCGGGAACAATGTTAGAAACTTTGCAATCTCAATATCCCTCAGGTTACCAGGCAGACGGAATCTCGTGAACGAACTGAATTTGAAGACAATTACGGCCTCGTTGACACAAGAAAAAGAACGACGCAGCTAAAACTGGTTAATGGCGTCCATTCGCCAAATACATCCATACATATGAAACTCTCTATTGAAGGAAAAGACTCAAGAAATACACAAATCGCTGCGAAATTTGTCACGAAAGGTTTCATCGCAAGTTAGGACTTTGGAATCTCACCATTCAGGGCAGTTCCAGATCAATCGTTGCATAAATAAAATTAATTACTTGAGGACGAAATTCAACACAATATCGCCTTTACGATTTCAACATCGAACATGGCCGATTTGGAGAAGAAGGAAGTTCCTCACGCCACTCGCGGCAAACAATGAAACTAATATCGATCTATCTCGAACAACCTATGCAACGAATTTGTTCGAGACAAAATGGCGGGAAAATTCAAAAATCGTAAAGTCCATTTCCCACAATGTTACAAGTGCCTGACCTTTCAGTCAATGCATTGAACCCTATAGACTAAGATATAAATTGTACAATAAGGAAACATTATTTTTTAATCGACACATCCAGATAAATTCGTCGCATAGCTGGAGAGATCGCCCTTTTTCCGTGAGTCTGCGTCGAGATTAGATCAAAAAGTTTTGTGAGGTACAAAGTAAACATAAAAATGCATGCACTATCAGTGTTTGCTTTCCGCGCATCCACGCACACGCGGAGAAAGGACGTGAATCCGTGTTCAATGCGCGAGAGTGCAAAAGCGTTCTGCGGCGAAACAGTGCAAATCACAGTGCGCGTACAGCGATGCATGTCATAATGAACGCTGGGCGTACTTTTTGTTTTAATCCCGTCGAGCGTAAATATCGGCCATTTTGAATTTTCAATTTTCAACGCTCTAGTAAGTCCTCGCCGACACCACCGCGACCCCTCACCCGGCGTGCTGCGAGGCACCCGCGAAATACCGAGGGGCCACGCATGCTTGCCGTCGTCATTTTTTGTGCGAGCATCTATTTGAATGTTTTTTGCACGCCCATAAAAGAATAATGCGAGGAAAAATTTTATTGCCACTCGGTTGACGGCCTTTGTCAGCGAGTGTAACAAAACGTTGAAAATTAAAATGTTCGTTTTACCACCAATTGTTGGCTTTCAAGTTGCAACTCAGGGTTCAGAAGCTTATTGAGGCAGTCATTCTCGTAACTCTTTTTACAGAGATGCTTGACTTTCAGTATATTTTTGGATGAATCTTGAGAATCATTGAGTTTGAGTTGAGATCATGAAAATTCATTTCGAAATCTTTATTTGAGAAATTAGCATAAATTTGAGAACAATATTTCTGTTACTGAATAAAGGAACTTCAATAACATTAAGTTTGGATGATGGGGGTTAATAAACTATAGTAAGAACGTGTTCAAGAGAAATTTATTCGTTTGGGTGGAATCCATTTATATTAGGATGATTGATATGCTTAGGATATATAAAATTTTAATCGAACTTGCGTATCTTTTATACATATTAGGGTATCGCTTATTTCGACAATGTCGGAATTTTTTCCATCAAGAGGCTCCAAATCAATCAAGATGAGAAAAAATTTTTTTGTAAAATTTGTAGCAAATCGGACATGAATAACACGTGCCATAAAACGACTGAAATTTGAGATGGGATTCACATGTAGCTTTTGATACACTTTGTTCAAAGATTCATAACTGGTGCAAAACTTATGATAAATGTTTGACACTTAGCATAGTTTGAGTGTATAATGTTATGTTTAAGACCAATTTTTTTCTATATTTTTCTGTAACAGTTATCTATGAAAAATTTTTTTTCATCATAACACTATACTCTCAAACTATGCCAAGTTTCAAACATTAATCGTAAGTTTTGCAGAAGTTATAAATTTTTAAATAAAATGAGTGGAAAACTACATGTGAATTCCATTTAAAACTTAAGTCGTTTTGTGGCACATGTTTCTCATGTTCGATTTGCTTCAAACTTTAGAAAATAAATTTTTTTCATATTTTGATTGATTCAAAGCTCCGGAATATATAAAATTCTGACATCGCCAAAGTAAGTGACACCCTTATATATATGTGTATATATTTTTTCAATACTTAGTACTTACCTGAATTTGTTTATTTTTAAAAGATTTCAATAGAAACACAACTTATCCATTCAATGTAGTTCTAATAAATAAACATTTTCTGAATTCTGCGTTTATTAAACAAAATTTTATTGTGAACATAAGATTGCATGTTTCAGATTTAAAACACGATGAATAATAAAATGTTGGTTCAAAAGTTCTCCTTTGGCTTGAAGAAAAATTACTGTAGATTTGGACAAAATTTTTGAAGAAGTACTAAAAGTAATTATTTCATAGGCAGTAATTATTAAAAAAAAAAAAAAAAGTTATTTATACAGAAAATTTTTTTTCATGAAGTTATAAATTATGCATTCTATGTTAGGTTTTGCATAATATACGTGAAAAATCTAACTTTTATTTTTTTACAACCGAAAGAATTCTTCCTTCGAACAATGATTTCTATGGCAAAATGACTATCAATAAATCAGGTGCTAAGACATTGATGAAAACTGATATTTGTTGCACATGGTAGACTTTTATATGTTGAAAAATGAAATTATTTTTAATAAAAGTAAATTTAAAGATACCTTCTATTACATCGCATCAAATTGGATATGATTTTAAAATTGAAGTTAAACGAATGAGAACACCAAACAAGAATAACATTTTTTAGCCCTGAAAATGACCATTCATTAGATGATTTTTTTTCGCACTTCCCTAGAATCATGCTCTTTGCAAAACGATGCGATCAAAAAATTACTTCATGAGTATCAGAATCTACATAGCAGATAAAGCACTAAGCATAAAGTTAATGAGACATAACTTTGTTGAGGATCTTGCTAAAACCATCGTTCAGAAGAAAAAGTTTATGGTTCTATATCACGAAGTGCATATGAAACCATTAATTTTTCCTCTTGAGCAACGGTTTTTATTTGGTAGAAAAAAAAGTTAGTTTTCATTAATTTCAAACCTAGTTTCTTCATCTCTGTAGTATTGCAGAATATCAAAGAAAAAATGTTTATTGAAATGAAAAAGAAATATATATACACTTATGGGTACTTTAGCTACACTCTCAGAAATTTCTCTATTAAATATAAAAGACTGTCTTTGAAGCAGATTTCCCATACTGTCTATTAGATTTTCTATCGAAGTTACGAACGCAACTATGAAAAAAATAGACACTGTCTATGAAGGTTATAAATCTTCTATGAAATTGAAGTGTTTATTTAATACTAAGCGGACATTAAAATCATTTTACCTTCAAATGATTTCTTATTGAAAATGTGTATTCAAACTTTTTTTAAATTCAAGTAGATTTCAACATGATAAATTTTTTTGGAGCAGATTTTCCCTAATTTATCAACAGCTATTTGATTGAAACAAAAAATTTATACTGTATGGAATATAAATGGTATAACAAAAATTATATCGTATATTTGATAATACGCAAAAGATATTTTAGAATATTCAAACATGTAGTGTCTCTAAATGAAATTATAATTATAAAAAACATCAAAATTATTATATCTAATATGAAAACAATAAATATGATATAAATTTCTTTGAAATCTTTTTTTGTACGTGTCCATGAAATTTCAAACACAATTTCAAGAGAAAGTCCATAAAAGATGTTTGAAATTTAAAATTTTTTTTGACTGTGTGGAAAAATTTCAATAGTTTTTTCGAGTATTAGTCATCAGTGAATTTTATCAAACCATAGTAATATAATCGTATTGGTTCAGAGAATTTTTAAAATTAAATCTTCAAGCTTCATAAATTATTTTACATTTAGATAAGAATAGATAGAAATTTCTATAGTTTTTGAAATTAAGTGATGTATGATACCCAAGCTTTAAATTTTGTAACTGTATAAATAACTGCTACACTTTTAAGAATTATCGATTTCGTCATATAAATCTATGCTCTAAGTTCAATTTTTTAAAGTTTATTGTAATCTTTGATAAAAACTGCTTGGTAAAACCACCTTTCAAATTTATAGACATTTGTCCAAGAAATTGAAGATTTTTGTAGAAATTTGAAGATTTTCTTAAGACTACAATAACAGTTACTCATCTACAGAGTACATAGTTATAAAAACCCATGCCTTTTGATTCGACATACTAGATCTTGTCGTTTGAGAACTTTTTTCCTTATTTTGCGAACAATATATAAAAAAGAGAGAAGATACGTAAAGCCCTGAAGGTAATCCTCAAAATTTAATGCAATCCTGCAAAGATTCCGTTACATGAAAGTTACACTTTCAAACAAAGTTTTTCAAATACAAGACACTATAGTTCATACATAAGAATGTAATGAAATAATATCATAAAATTGTCTTGAGTGAGATACATAGAATATACGTAAAAAAAAACAAAGGGAATTGAAAAAAATGGTATATTATGATAGAACATGTGCAGATATTAAAAATGAGATTTTATTATTTTACAAAAAAAGTATGTCATTTAAAAATAAAAGCTTGAGCAATGCAAGTCTGTACTACGACATAATGAAGTTTGAGTGTGTACATAGTAACCCTTTTATGATTTTATTTCGCCCTTCATCCATGACAAATTTCGTTTCAACATCCCTTCAAATTTCAAACTTTTTCCCACAGTTTCTCTCATTAGAGAATTCCAAATAAATGAATGTCCCATATATTGAAGAACCTTAACTTGAAAAATTTTTACCCTAAAACAAATCCAATTGACAACTCAAGGTTTTTCATACCATCTCCTTAACACTGCCAATTCTAGAAAACAACGAGAACGTGAATCCATCGCATCGTCCATTGTCGCGAAATTATCAACACGTCACACAATCGGGCTCGAGCAGACGAGCACAAAGAATTTCCTCCTTTCTCAGCTACATATATGAACGTATAAATGCGGGCGCATTGCTATTTTTCTCGCAATTTCGCCTTTTTCTCTTCAGACATGCCCGCTACTGGTGATTCTGGCCCGTCACTGCAGCGACACGTAATCAGTGACGATCCCACACAAGCGCTTGTCCGTTTTCTTTGTTTCGCATGCATATCTCCGTCTGAATAGTGCTTTCCACTGAGTGGAATTGAAAAGCTTTTTATGCGATACGCGCCGGCTATCTCTGCGTACGTGCGTGCCAGGGAAAAAGCAAGGTGAATAAAAATTGACGATGGTCGATTGAAGTGTATCGTTTTGCTCGCAAAAGTATTGATAGACTTAGGAAGATTAGAAAAGAAAGTTTTGAAAATGCACCTATACGGAAGTTTCTATTTAACTTGACTGAATTCATTATGTTGACCCCATAAGAATAATTCTGAAAATTGCAAGGAATTGCAGTTGATGTTGCTTATTTTAAAACCAAAATATCTGCAAAAACAGATAGATACTTCTTTGGAAATCATTCATGACAAAGTTTTTATGAATAAGTCAATTATATCTTACTGGATTGTTATAAAATTCAGTGCTTATAATCTACTATCAATTATGACAATTAATCAGTTATATTCTTTATTCTATGATTTCTTTGAATCCAGTGCACCAATCACCTGGAAACGCCTCGAGGTCGTTAATCAACACCACCGCGAACATCGTATTTTGATGGAAACATGTACGGTCATAGTGCACGAGAGATGAGGTCGTGTAATACGTCCAAGGGAAACATTGAAAAATGTTTCCCGTGCTTTTCTGATCAGCCGGATTCAAGGCTCACGAAGACTGCCCCTGGACAGCCATTGCCGCTCTAACCTACATCGCCCTACCATTGCTTACCCAGAACACGCGATCTGATAAAAAGCCCTGGTCGTCTCTCGTGCCAAAATAAACCGTCACGCTTTACATAATGATCATCGACGTCCACGGTAAGGTCACTTCAATTCAAACAAAGGGTTGATTTTTTTTTTAACTCCCAAAAAACCATGAGGATTGCGCGATTCCTTAAGGGTTGGTCCTTCAAGTTGAAATTTCAGAGCGAAAATTCGGAGAAGGTTGGAACAGGAATGAAGAAGGAAGTGGAAAAGTATTGAGAAGGACTAGAGAAAAAGATTCGAGTATTCTATTTCACATCCTTTCCTAATTTCGAGCAGTTAAGAGAAAGATTGGAGAAGGTTTCCATTACATGCTTTTTTCAATCTTCTTCCTGCTTTCTCCGATTCCCATTTCAAACTAGTTTTTTTGATTTGTGCCATTACGTAATATAGAACAGTGCAATGAAAACAATTCATTTATTGTAATCCCTACTTACAAATATCAATTTTAACCTATTTATCAATCTGTAGAAATTTGGTAAAGTTTTTAAATTTTTTGCATACAATACGAGAAACCTTATTCTGAAGTATATTGATAACGTTACCAAACTCGTATTTTAATTTAGAAAAACTTCAGCTCAAACAAGATTTTAACCTGAGTCTGTGGGCGTGTAAAACTGAGAAAATAGGTAATGAGCTATTCGAATGTGTAACGTATGATGTAAAAGCTTTTTGCTAACAATACTTCCTGGAGTCACGATTAAATGCGATGCTTGAATTAAGAAGATGAAATATTCGTTTATGTTTTTTAATACAAGTTTTGGTATTAAAATTATCCAGCATGGAATAAAAATCACAATAGTTACCAAAGCAAATTAGTATTTTCACAATTTAGCATAATCCATGAATCGTTATTTCTTCAAGTACCTATACGTAAATGATTCCAAAGTGAACCTTCAAGGCAGGGTTACATACACTTCAAATTTTGAATGAATTTTGAATTGATAAAGTAAGAGAAGGAAAGGAGATAGTTCAACTGCAAGTTTTTCATATATTTCGAATTGAGAAGGTTAGAGGAAAAAAGAGGACAGTGACACTTCGAGTTCTTGACATTTTGGGGAGACTAGAGGAAATTTTGGGTATTCTGGAGAAGAATGGCAAAAATTTCGAGCATTTTGGAGGATGATTACTTAGGTTTTGAGTATTTTGGAGAATAACGGAGAATGTTTTGTCCATCTTGGTGAAGAATGAAGGTTTTGAGCATTCTGGAGGATGAAGAAGATTTTGAGAATTCTGGAAAAGAACGTAGAAGGTTTTGAGCATTTTTACGAAGAATAGAGAAGGTTTTGGCCATTCTGGAGAATAATTAAGAAAGTTTTGAGCATTCGGAAGAGGAATAGAGAAGGCATAAAGAATACAGGAGAAAAATGTAGAAGGTTTTGAGCATTTTAGAGAATAACAGAGAAGGTTTGGAGCATTCTGAGAAAGATAGACAAGGTTTAAAGGTAGAATGAGGTAGGTCTAAAGCATTTTGGAGAAGAATAGAAAAGGTTTCGAATATTGCAGAAAAATATGGAGATGTTGAGCATTCTGAGGGTGATGGAGAAGGTTCCGAGCATTCTAAAGTAGAAAAGAGGAGGTTTTGAACATTCTACAGAAAAATGGAAAAGCTTTTGAACGTTTTTGAAGAAAATGGCAGTTTCAAGCATTCTGAAGAAGAATAGCGACATTTTTGAGCATTCTGAAGAAGAATGGAGAAGATCTTAAGCATTCGAGAGAAGAATGGAAAAGGTTATGAGTATTTCGGAGCATAATGAAGAAGGTTTTGAGCATTTCGAAGCAGATTGGAAAAAGTTTGACTATAATGAAGTAGAATAAAGAAGGTTTTGAACTTGTTGGAGAAGAATGGAGAAGGTTTTTAGCAATTTGGAGAAGATTAGATATGTTGAGCATTCTAGAAAAGAATGGAGAATATTTAAAGCATTTTGGAGAAGAATGAAAAAGGTTTTGAGTCTTTTAAAGAAAAATAGGAAAGGGATTACTTACCAAGATAAGACGAGAACAATAGCATGCGAATTTTTCAAATAAGAAAATCCATCAATGGATAAGATGGTGCTTCTAGAAATTCGTCTTTTGAAAAGGGCTTCATCAAAACCAAAAGCTCAAGATATATTGGGTATACTCAACCCCCAAAAAAAGCGGTTGCTCCTAAAGATCATAACCTGAAAAATAGAATGACAAGGTTTGACACGTATTGCAGAGTCTCAAATTTCTACTGGGTCTTCGTAACTTGGGACGCAAAAATTAACCCGATTATCTTGAAATTGGAATCAATTTATCGTACAGGGGAACGAAAAGTTGTTAAAATGGAGAAAATTCGCGTTTTCGAGATTCTCAGCGTGTTGTGCACGCGAGGTTGGGAAAGGAGACGAAGAAATGCAGAACCGAGGAGATCTCTGCGACCAATGAAAAGCAGCGGTGCCACAGAGTTGCGGTTTCACTTCCCATCGGCGACGGTTTCGCCGTCCTCTTGGTGTGGCGACACGTGGAAACCGATCGGAACGACGTGGAGGTGGTGGAGGAGGTGCCATCCGTGAAGAGCACGGCAGGAAGAGGTGGGAGTCAGGATGGCGCGCTGAACTAGCCAGCCGAGACCGTCGGTCACGCAAGCCCTACGTGTCCCTGTTCCTCGATATCCGCTGCTACTTTTTAATGATAATACTTCGTCCTCTTCCAGAAACCTGACAAAAAAACGCGACGTTCATTTATGCTCATTAGCCAATATTTCATGTTCCATGGATGAAGTCACCACTTCAAAGCTGTGACAGTGTATAATTGTAAGACCCAACGTCGCTGATGCGAATAAGTAATTGGGTGCCAGAAAGACGATTTGACATTGTCTGTTAAGCTTGTCGCTGTTGGAAGTGTACTCGTGTATTCAAATTTGTCTTCAGAAGGATTATAATATTTTATTTTGATTGTTCTGAATTTTTGTTTATTTCTGTGAAGTTTCATATCAGATTCAGTACATCATCGGGGGAAAAACTGGAAGACATGACACCTAATATAAGGAATATTTCAGAATTTAACAACTATAACAAACACAATAAACATGCCTAGAAACAATATATTTTAGATGGTGAATGTTCAAAAGTGTCTAACAGAATTTTATTTATTCATTTACTATTTGAAACGTTGATGCAAAATTTTCCTCACATTCCCTTTCATCTGGCATGTATCTTTCATTTCATAATTCATACTCTGGAACAAAAAAAGGTGATGTTTAAGAGAATTTCAAGAATTTTAAGTTTGTAGACTACAATGTCTTTAATTTTTCCGATGTTGAATCCTAGAGTACCAGATTTTAGTCTGTGCCTAGAATCACACTACATGACATTTAAGGTTTAGATATTCAGAATCCAGATTTCATAAAATTTTAAATCTGTTAAATAGAATTCCATCATCTTTAGTTTCATACTACAAATTTATAATAACTTGGATACAAGAAACTTTTTATTCTATCGAAAGAGAAAGAAATGCATAATTGGAAAATTTTTTATAAACTTTTCTAGTTTTTCTGTTCTTTAAGGCGAACTTCTGAAATAGTAAATTATGCAGTTTGGAGTTCTACAATTCATAAATAATTACCCATATTATTCTAAAAATTTGGTTTTTACAGAGTAGAATACAAAAAATACAGCATAAAAAAAATATCTATATTCACTTCTACTATATTCTCAACTCAAGAACATTGTGTTTCCACATATTACATAATAATCTTGTAATTAGTTTTTTTAAATTAGTTTATGAAATCTTAGAAATATAAATATAAGAGTCTAGAATTTGACATTATGTCTTTCATAATTGTACACTTTTTTATCCTAAAGCAGGGAAGTATTAAAGCGTCAGTTTTGTAATGATGCATCGTTGAACTCTCGATCTTACAGTACTATAGAATTCCATTATCCCAAATTTTGACATTTTTTCCACTTTAATTAGATAAAATTTAATTTTTTAAAATTAATGATTCTTTAAAATATCCATAGTGAATCCTCAGAAAAAGCAAATAGGAATAAAGCTACAAATGCATTTTCGACTTGAATTTTTAAAATTCGCCCAAAAAAGTTTCTAAGCAAATGAAAATGTATTGTGAAAATGATCAAAAAATTGACTTTTATGACTTTTCAGGGCGAATATGAATGAAATCTGATTTTAGAGTTGAACTATGATGTATACAAAAGGTAAACCCAAAATTTCAAGCTACAAACTAAAAAATTACGAATATTATTTGAATTACACGGAGAAAAATCGAGAGTAAATCTCACCAAAAACGCACGAAAAATTACCAAATTGCTAAGAATAGTGTGGAATATGTGTACTATGGAATAGTCCCTGATGATATGCGGAATTATCCTGCGTTTCTCAGCAGTTTGGTAATTTTTCGTGCGTTTTTAGTGAGATTTACTCTCGATTTTTCTTCGTGTAAGGACGAATCTTAGAGAATTCACTCTCTTGATTTTAGAAGATAGCCAAATTCGAAAATAAATTTGATGATAGGTAAACAAAGCAAAATAATGTTTTTTGGCCAGATAAATGTTAACTCTGACAGTTTTCTCTAAAATTCAAGTTTCAAGCAGATTAAAGTCATAAAAATGGTCCTAAAGCTTATACGAAAGAATCAGCAAAAGTCATCTCGGAAAATTCTAAACATACAAACTAACTTCTTTTTGTTGATATATATATTTCATGTTCAACTTCCACATAAGCCACACCAAAGTTGTATGAATGACTTAAATTTCACATTGCAATACTTTGAACAATTAAGTCGAAGTTGAACATAAAATAGAAAACTAACAAGTAGCTCAATATCGTTTCGAATAGTTTAAAATGTATTAAAAACTGTAGATTATATTTTGATACACAACTCGAAGCAATTACATTCCGTTGTATAAATAATCAGAATAAGTACACTGTTGTTTGCAAATTCTTCAATAATTGCGACAACCTCTAGAAAAAAGTGTTGCTGAGACTAATTTTAGGTCGCTAATTAGGAAAATAACTGTCGTTAATTTTTTCAATGAAGTGTTTTCAGAATATAAGCAAAAAACATGTTTTTTAGCTTTTTATTAGTTATTTCTATTATTATCACGAACAATCGATTTATTTATCATGAAATCGTATCGTTCAAAAGATATACTTGCTAACTTTACGATGATGTGCTTTCTCAGCCAATGTAAATAGTAGTTTATGAGTTATAGTTGTTAAAGGTAACAAAAATGTATGCGTAAACATTTTCGAAAAAGTAATAAAAATACACTTTTCTTCAACTTTGAACACCCGTAACTTAAAATCGACTATTTTTATTGACAATAACAAAATAAATCATCGTGAACCTAAAAGTGTACCTTCCGAACTATATTAATTTCACGTAAATAATATCAATTGTTCTTGCCCAGTGAATTTTCAAAATTCGAATATAAAGTACTTCAAATTCTGAAAATTCGCGCGCTCTCCTCAAGCGCTCACCAGATGGCTGCTGGTTTTTTTTCTCATGTTTCAAGTTTTGTGTAGAATGCTTAAATCAAGTGCATGTCTCATGTTAATGAATATGATACTTTTTGGCGTTCAACTCCGCAGAACGCGGGATCGATTCCCACCCGGGAGAAATTTTTTTTTTATTAAATAATCGTTTTACAGCTTCATTGTGATTACTTTTTACTGTAAATAATGAATTATCTTTTTATTTTCCTGAAATATATATTAATAATTATCAACGATTGAAAGTACTCTGTTAGCTCGTGGCGAGATGTCTGCGAGCTCGCTGGCGAGTTCGCGGCGTGTTCGAAAAGGGGTGGAAATAATGAAAACGCTGCGAGCTTGCAGCGAGTTTGATTTTCACGCTCGCCGCGAGCACGCTGCGAGCTCACAGGTTCACTTGGTGATGTTTCTAGCAGGTCTGAAAAACATTTTTTTTGCAAATATTTTAAAAATAACTATAAAAAAAAACAAATATCGGTTATTTTTCTACTAAAAAACCCAAAATTATTCTGTAAAACATCCTTCCCACGAGGTAGATTTAGTTTTATACAAGGAGTCGCACTCAAGTGAATCTCAAGAAACCCAACGTAAAAATCTGGCACCTGAAAATTAACCCCGGCAACGATGCTCCTAGCGGAAGCGTCCATTAGAGGCGAAAAGCAAGAAGCACAGATAGAGATCGCTAATTTGATCGGCATCCGGGAGCCTGTGGTTCCCGTAGCCCTGCATCGGTTTCCGTTTTTAGTTTCGCGAGAGATATCGCGTGGTAGCCCCCGGCCGTACATAAGCTTTCAAATTAGGTTGCCCAAAACATCGCAAAGCTGACGATTTCGACAGTGTGCCAGATGATCTATGGGAATTCCATAAATGCTTCTCCCATAACCCAAACACGCAGAAAATCATATCATTTGAGCTTCAAGTTTATTGTTATTAAACGAGAAGTTTTGCAGATAAGAGCTGTGACTTAGAAGAATGAGGTGTATTTCAAACAATAAGTTTGGTTGCAAAGTTTCACTGAGCAGAATTTAATCGCATTTTTATTACTACGGTTGTTGTAACGAGTAGCCGGTACAAGACAGAATTGTTAATGATAATAACACGTTGCCACGAACAACTGACGAGTTATTGTGTGTACACTAACGAGTTTATTAAAGATACTTACAGACAATTTTAAATGATATGGATTGCAAGTTTATGACGCTCTGGAGTTCTTTGGGAACGTTATACGCAAGTGTGACGTGAAGATTCTGTTTTTATTATTTCAGTAAAATTGATTGAACATAGAAAAAAAGGCTGTGAAACGCAATTGACTTTAGCTACGTGTTTTTCTGTATTGCCTTTCAGAACCTTGTTGAAAACTTGTATTGGGGGGGGGGGGGAAAGGTTTCAACTTTTATGTTGTACTTGTAGAATAACGTGCGATTGAAATTGATTTGGTTTGACAGTATATGGTCCATTCATAGCGATGTAGATAATAAAAAAAGAATAAATAAGTACATGAATCGAATATTTAATCAATAAATAATCAAATTATAAGGCAATATCAAAAGATCATTTGTTTTAAACAACTTCTAGTTTATATATTGAATCTTTGTAATGTTTTCAACAAATTTAACACGAGAAACTCAATAATTACAGATATATAACTGAGAAAAACACGTTTATGATTTCTTTTTCACATTTAAATGCATAACGAATGCATGGTAAATAGGAAAAGTAACACTTTTTGTTACTACACTCTACATATATTTTATGATTTAAAAGGTCATACACCTTTTTTGAGGACGGTTTGGATTATTTTTTTATGTACATAGTACATAATTTTATTACATGGAAGTTATATTATTGTGATAGAATATTGTCAACTTTAATATACGAACATTATTTGATGAAAAAATATCAACAAATGGTAGAGTTATGGCCATTTCCTAACTTTTTTTTTTAAGAGGGTTACAGGTACTCCAATGCGAATACAATAAGTCAACTGAAATTATAATATCCAAAAACATTACATTTTTTAGTGTAACGATAACGTACGCGTTACATTATTTAACAAGTAACGATAACAGGAACTAGTTCCTTTTTTTTGTTAACGAGTAAGGAAAATCGTGTTATCCATTTCACGTTTGTCTCATCAAGTTTTTAAAACGATTCGTAACTTTTGAAGAAATATTTTGTAACCCAGATATAAGGAATTTTTCAACTTCATTATTTTCAGATAAAAATTGTACAATTTTATAATTTTAGATGGAAAACAGAGTGATATATAAGTAATTTATGTACAAATATCGACAAAGAGTATTATGCTTCTTCACTTTTTATTAGAAATTTTCACAATTCTAGCGGTTAATTTTAGGAATCTGCATATAAATACATAAAAGTACTGGAAACCTCAGTTCTTCAAATCTATAGCCGGATCTCTAAAATCTATAGTTTACGCTAGAAAATCTTCCGTTATTTTACGAATGCAGAAAAAAAAAATGAAATACGAAAAATACTAGATATTATTTACTTTTTTTTTAAAAGCTATTAGATTCCTCGAAAATTTCTGTGATTCCAGAAATCAAGAAACTTCGTTTTCTCGAGAATTGAATTCTAATTATATATGTGCATAGAAAATAATAAAAATACTAGAAAAATGTTCAAATTTTAAAATTCTGTTAAAAATTCAAAAAATATTAAGGAAACTCTAAATCTATAAAGAAACTGTTTTCTGCGAAATCGATCAAAATAATGCAAATATTTCAAACTTTCAATTCTAGAAAATCCAATTCTTCAAATTCAAAGAGATATCTTTGAAAAACCTTGGAATTTTCCAACATTCTATAAATACTAGGAAATAAAAAAAGAAAATACATATATAGAAAAATACAAGTTTATCTATGAAATAATAAAAATCTATACAACTTTCAAAACTAGAGCATGGAATTCCAGAAATTTATACAGAAATATACAAGAAAACTGAAAAATCCTTCAAATCGTAGAAAAAACTGATGAAATACGAAGGATACTGAAAGAAATATGAATCTATTGAGACACCTGTTTTCTGGAAAATTCTTTTTGAACATGAAAAATTTATTGAACTTCACATTTTATAGCTCGAAATTCTCGAAATCCATGTATACAAATTCATATAAAAATGCTCAGAATATGTAAAAATACTAGAAAATCCTGCAACATTTTATGCATCCTAAAAAATACGAATAGTTTAAGAAATACTGAACAATCCTTCAAATCGTAGAAAAACTGAAGAAATACGAAAAATACAAGAAGAAACAAATATCTATTGAGACACTGTTTTCTGAAAAATCCTTTGAACACGTAAAATTTAATCAACTCCAAATTTTACAGTTTGAAATTTTCGAAATCTATAACAATTAAAATAAAAATGCTAGAAATACTAGAAAATCCTGTAACATTTTGTAGATCTTGAAAAATACGAACAGTTTCAAAAATACTGAACAATCCTTTAAATCGCAGAAGATATATACGAAAAATACCAAAAATAAATAAAAATCTATTCAGACGCTGTTTTCTAAAAAATATCATGCAATGCAAGATATCAAAATTTGTATCAAAACGTAAAAACTAATAATAGAAGCATTTCATCGACATCGTTTTAACGATATCGTTATGGGGGGTTCTAACCTCCAATTCCCCCCCCCCCCCCGACCGCACGGGCCTGCCTTATACCTTATACAAACATTTCAGAATCAATATAAGTGTTTTTAAGTTTACAGTATTAAATAACACTTTTTTTATATTCACAACTAATCATCAAAATGCACATCCCCCCAAATCCCCAACTTTTTTCATCCTCAGTTCATTCATAAATCCAATAACCTTAAGTCAAAGGTCGCAATAATATTCGATCCACGTGCATCTCGCCACGACTTAAATCCTTATTGTATTGTAATTTCACCGCTCGACTAATTTGAATAAGGGCTTCTTATCCAATATCGTCTCAGCTATATAGGGTGCAACGAAACAGGTAGCAACAATATTATTCAAATCGGAGACTCTGCATACTCGACTTTTTTCAACCTGATCTATCTTCTCTTTTTGGACGACAATTACTCAAACCTCTCCCCTCCCCCAATTTTTCAAATTTCAAATCTAAGATGACAAATTTCTCCCCAACTCGTCTTTCATATGTCACGCATCGAAATCTTGAGTCTTGTTTCGAAGTCTCGGTGGCACACATTTTTTCTCGTTTTCAATTTATGAAGATCGCTATCGTCACGTCGTGTGCAGCAAAAACAAGCATGACTTATGGTAGCTTATTTTAATGATGCGTTCGATAAGGACGACGAATGAAGTTCGGTATCGAAAGGGACGACGGGTATGAATATGAAATATAGGCAAGCTGCGACAAAAAAGCGTATCTTGTTGAGACAAATGACGAAAGGTACGCTAATAAAGCATGGTATTGATGGATGACGCTTTTCTTGAAGAACCATGAAAAATATGAAAATTCTGGAATTCCTGACTTTAAAAGTTTTTGGAATGTAAAGGAAAACATTTTTGATATCGAATACACAAATGAAAATCTTTAAATTAGAGCATGAAGATGCTGCAGTAATATTTTTTAGAAAAATTGTTAAGGAACTCAGAGGGAGATATTGAATCCGTGAAACATTCAGTATATGGCAAAGTGTAATAAAAATTGATATATTTCATACAGTTATTTAAATTAACGTCGTGAAAAATTACTGTCTATTGATATAACTGTCTTTTGAACATAAAAGTTTCAAGTTCAATTTACTCTCAATGTATACAACAATAATTTTTAATCCTTATTTGAATATCCAATAAGATCACTTGGAGTTAAAATAATTCCTCGAAGGAATGAATGACAAACTTAACCATTCACAAATTCAAGCTCTCTACTTTTTATTGGGTTCTCATCAGGAATTTCAACAACAACCAAATAATGAAAAAAATTTGTTTGAACCAAGATAACATTAACGAACAAGATGTATTGAAAATTGACTGTTTCATTTTATATCAATTCATCAGAAAATATCATATGTTTTTACTCAGAAAATCTGTTACATTAATAAAAAGTTCTTTTTCATATTTTTTTCAGAAGTTTAATAATTGTTTAACGTAAAATTTCAACGTGAAAATTTATTAAGATGACGTGATTTATTGATGAAGAAATACTACCCTACAGAATTGATTTTGAAAAAATGTTAAAATCACTTACTATATTTGAATCAGTGAGAATCTCACTGATTTGTACGGTGAATCGAAAACCACTGAATATACAGTGCTCAACATTGAAAAATCAGCAGAAAGTTACAAATTCATTGGCTCGATCAGTATATGCAACTATTTCACTGATTGAATGAATAACATGATCACTGATTCAAATAGTACATTCTAGAATCATAATGTCTCACGTTTCATTAGTGCAGACAGATTTTTTTAAAAGTGGAATTTAACTGTTTGCAATAGTTGGATTTTACTGTTTCATTGGTTAACATTCTGTTTAACGATAAAGAAATGCTTTCACTATTTCACTAGTGAAATTATTCACTTTTTCATAAAATAATTATTGAGTGTCTAATATTGGTTGACATTAACTTTTTTAGATTGAAAGAAAAGGTATCTTTTTTCCTTCAAAAAATTCATTATGTGTTTTAGTTTCCTGAAAAATCTGTCTTTTTCCAGTGAAATGAGAAATCGAATATTGACCTTGACCAGAAAATGGGAAATTCAGAGCTCAAAAGTACTTATTGAAAATTATAGAATAACAAGATTCCCTCATAATTGTTTTCATTATATATAACTTTTACTGATTTGAACATTGTTATGTTACTTTGAATTTCACTGATTCAATCAAATATATCTTATTGATGATTATGAAGACTTTATTATTAAATATTATTATGTATATTAAAAAAATTAGTTCGATAATTTTTAATTATTTCTCAAAATATAACCTATCTATACTATATAGAACAAATAATTAATTTACTAAAACAATTAATAAAATAGATAAAAATAGACTAAAAAAGATGTGTACAATAAATGTTGTTCATAGATTTTATCGTAGGAATTGTTATTTCAAGTATGTAGATTGGACGAAAAAAAAACTGAAGACAAAAATTTATGAAAATGTGAGTATTATTCGTAAATAACTAAAAATTGCTCTGTTTTAACTGCACATACAATTCAGAGTTTTATTGATTCAAAATAGAAAGATGTATAAATTTTAGATCAAGAAGGTCATCATATAGAAAAATACTAGTATTCAAAATGATTTCCATTGGGAAAATGAAATTTGACTATATCATCAAATTTTATTAATTTAAAGGAAAAGAAACCTATTTTTATGTATATGAATAATATCAATAACAAAAGCTTCAATATCTGTGTAAGTAAATAAATGAGGAGTCAATAAATTTCAATTATTTTGTATATATTCTTTTGATTTTTCATCGTAAACGAAATCCTCGTTGATTGCAATATTCTCATTACTTCATTACCACTGTTGTCTTCATACAAGTTTCATAAATCTCAAAAAGTTCAAATTCATGAATGGTAGAATTTCTTACTTTTTCCTTCACTGGATTACAACTCCAAATGATTGGAGTAGATATTTAAACTGGGCATAATTATTCATTGATGTCTCTTTTTCATTCCTCATTGATCTTCCAAACCTATCTCTAAAAACTAGCTTCCGAATCATATAAAATATTTATTGAAATAAAACCAGAAATTCATAAATAATCTTCTACACAATCCCTTCATTTATTTTCTATAAAAGTACGTACATTCCCAATCCATAAATTCTTTCAAACTATCGTCATAACTTGAAAATTTTTATTTGATGAAAACCAGAAATTCACAAAAATAATCTTTTCGACACTCCCATGATGTAATTACTGCAAAAATACGTACAATCTCAATCCATGAATTCGTCTGTTTCTATCTTAAGGTTTTTAAGAAGATTCAAAAGTGAATGTGAAATTTAAACAAAGACACAATAATGTTTTGCCGGACGTTGGGCCAGCAATAAAAAATTTCCCAAGCGCCAGGTGAAACTCGCAATCAATGCCTGGCTCATATAATGGGGCCCGCGCAAGGTTGCGACATAGGAAGAATGCACAGCGTTGCATGCCTCGGTTTAACGCAAGAAAACGCTCTTATCAGATAGCACCGTGCTCGGTACGTGCGTGCCTTCAGCATCGCTTTCGGAAACGCCGAGTATTACGTATGGTAATCCCTTAATTGCTTCATTTTCGATCGGCGATTGAGTCGCCTTCATCATTCTTTGAGGAATTTATTCAACTAATATTCACTTTGTGGGCTGTCAGCCTGCAATAATTTCATGAAAATATATTGCTAATCATGAATAATACGGTGAACTTATGAGCACTCCTATGTAAGATAAACTGGGTCTTTGTTCATACAGGTTTGAAGTCATGAAATCGATAAATGTTGTTATCTGATGATTTGCAAGGCTTGAAACTTTCGAATCATGCGCATGATCATTAGGTTGAGAACGAACCTTATGGAAAATCCTGCAATACTTGGTCGGTGTAACTTATTAAAGCGATTTATGGATATTAGGATGTATTGATATATATTTTGCCAAGAAATTGGAAGTAGTAGCACATGTTGCGTTTGTTAATGGAAATTGTCTTTCAGTAAAATTAACTTCAGTTACAATTTTTTATGTAATAGTTTCAAGCTTAACTAAAGAGTTTTGTGTATCATGTGTAAGTGTTGCGAGCGCAGGAAATTCATAATAGTGTCAAGAGTTGGCGAAATAAATGAAACTTTTACAGAAATGTTCGCGACTTGCAAAAGAAAAAAAAACAATTAGAAAAGAAATTGTTCCAAATGAAGTTGTTTTTTAGCAAGTTTTAAAAGAGTATGGTATTTTGAATTCGAACATTATAGAATGCGAAATTAAACCTGTTATAGTTTTCTATCAAACGAATAAGAATTTCAGAAAAAAAAATCTTTGATCAAAATGTATCATTCCTCAATTAGTAGTAAGAAAATGAAAAAAATTGTATTTTAGAAATTTTATTATATCAATACGAAGAATTTTGGATGGAATAAATTAAAAAATTCTTGACCTTCCATTAATTGATTTAAAAATTGTTGGTTCTGTAAAAAAATTCAATCTAAAAAGATGAAACTATCTCATGTCACGTTGTTCCCTAAATTTGAACAAAGCATAATCGAGGCAAGATCAGAATCGAATAATCACTGGGTTAAATTTTTTAGGTGGAATACATAATTTGTTGATCGATTTCCTCGTCAATTTTATTGCTCTCTTATAATTTCTGTTAATTTATGCATTTTCACTACTTCCGTGCTCTCTCTGTATGAATTAGTAAAATTTTGACTAATTTAATTAGCAGATCAGAGATAGTTGGAGATCTACTCATAAATAAGTGCAATTCTGCAAGTTGACTAAGAAGAAATGGTTGAATTCTACTAAATTATACATCATTTGAACCTAACTGTAAAAAAAGTTCACGCAGCAAACATTCTTGAAAGCTTGATATTTGACGGAATAAATATTTAAACAAATGTCTAACTATATATAAATAGACATATGTCTATTACTATTGTTTGATATTTTACCATAAAACAATAATGAATGAGTAGCATTTGAATGCTATTTAGATAATCAATAATTACAGAGGTAAATATTTATTATTACGAACGGAAACTATTTACTTAAGAATTTGTAAAAATTGACTTTTTCATTAGTTGAACTATACTCATCTTTTAGAAATAATGCACGAAAAAGGCTAGTCAAAACATCCTTAAAATAGTAGTGAATTTCTACTCAAATTTCAAGATTAGTTTTTCATTTTTTTCTTAGTAAAATATTACTAATTTCATCCGTAAGCTACATCACTAATTGAATTAGTAGATATTTACTAAAACTTTAGTTGCTCTCTATTCACTTATTCAATCGGTGAAATCCCACTATTGATTGGTATTTTTTTACCAATTCGAACTGATAGAGTGCAGAAATAATCAGACTTGATAGAAAAAATTCGATATATGAAGAGATTTTCCTATACAATTAGCCAAATTTTACTTTAGGTTTTTTTGAATTTCTAATGTTTAATTCAAACTCTGAAAGTCTCATATAAAAATTTACAATAGTCTTCTATAAAACATGTAAAAATTTGATACTGGATAATCTTTAATCGTAGATGAAATATTCTAAATACATTTTATAGAGAACGAAAAAATTTTGTGTTGAAAATTACAAGACATATCAGTTTTACATTTCAGATCGAACAATTACCAAACTCAAGGTCCAGAATTTAATGGTTTCTGGATTAATTAGATTGATTCCCGTCAGCAAACGCATTATAAACCACTAATATCTTAATCTAATATAATATAATTTATCATTTTATCATAAAATGAAATGATAAATTAATTCGAATTCTTTGAAAAGTAACCAATTTTGCAATCAAACCTTAGCAACCAGGAATTAAATTCATGATAACTATTTCATGTAAATGAATTTTAAAATGAAAAAATTTGAATTCGGCATTCAGCATTTTGACTACTTAAAAAAAATGAAACCAAATGGACTTAAGAAATTCTGTAGTCTCGAGACCACAGATTCATGATCAAAAGCAAATAAAAAATTTCTCAATCTCAAATTAAGAAAAGAAATGCAAATAAATCCCTTTTTGACTGCTTCTATCAGAACCACTGAGCAGATAATATTGTTCATTTCATCGATTCATTTTTTCCACACATCTACACCTTTCGTTTTTTTGTCATAACTTTTTCACCAACAACACCTGTAAAGAATCTTCTTAAGGACAGTCGCCATTCAATCTTTTGGAATCCTGAGATGTTGCACAGCAGGTCACAATAGTTTCACACATGACTCTTCAAAATCGTTTGGAATGGTTCAATAATATAACAGTCAAACCGTTTTCACGGCTTTTCGAAGAAGTCAAAGACTGAAAATTCCAATAGAATAACGACATAAATTACCGAAAAGAGGAAACGTTAAGTATGCGTGGCGGCGCGATCCGTTGGGCCTGGCGGAAGAAAACGTCAGGCCCATTGGCGCCTGGGCCTGGCGGCTCTTTGGGCGACACAATACGTTTGAATTATGTATGGCTCGTCTTTTTTTGTAAGCCTCGTGCGCAAGCTTTCACGCTTATCCCGATTGCGCGCGACTGATTATTATTCGCGTATCCGCCCCCGAATTCACGTTGCTCTGTAGCCAAAAAAAGACTTATATTGCTCCTAATGTAACCAGAGATTTCCTTGTTTAGTTTATACACAATAAAACCTTCATTCTCATGATTCTCGTGGATCCAAAAAAATTTTCTTCAAGAAAAAAAACATTTTAATTTTGTGCAAGTATTACTGCTTGATGTGAATCAAACAAAATAATTTATTTTCTTCGAAAAATGCTCGGAAGGTTCTGCCCTGTGGAATTCAACGCCGTTTCGACAGGGCCAAAATTCTCGCTTTGATGCAATCCTGAAGTAAAAACAAATCGCCATGCAAAGCTTGCTATTTTTTTCGCGCTTCTTTGTATCCCGGTCTCCGCAAGTCGAGCAAAAGGGGACTGAGTTTGGATCGTGGTGGGCACTTTTTATGGGACCCATTCCAGAAATACCGAGTCAGTCCGTTTGGAGCGCAAGAAATGCTGAGCAGAAAAGTGGAGGGCGCGCGATATTTGTCACGACAGTATGTCGTGAATTAAGGTGGCGACTAAGGTAATTTGTTTTATGGCCAGTCCAGGATTGTCCTTTCTAGATTTCGATACGAGTCGTTGAAATATTGATGAAGTGTGGAGACTTGAAGGCTGTGACGATGAATTCATAAATTTTTAAAGATCAGTGGTAGAGGATTTGAAAACTTCATTAGGAAAACTTCAGCCACAGTGTGGAATTCTCAACTTTCAAGTCGAAGGTGTGAATTATAACTTGAGGATAACCTTCATCTTGAATTTCCAAGTCTAGAATGGTTATGACTTCTTAGTTGAAATTTTCTTCACTATAATATACTCGAGATTATATTATTATCATGAAGCTAAAAGTTCAATATGGTATTGAAGGTTCTTGAATACTGTTAAGAAATGCATGATGAAACCAGAAAATGAATTAATCAACAATAGTTTCATTCTTTCTCAAATGATAAACACAAATGGGTATTAAAAATGAGATACTGTTTTTTTCATAAATCATGACATATTTCATTGAGAATCAAAAGTTTGCGTTGCATGTCGATTTCCAATTGCAAGTGTCGTTCGTTTTTTTACACTGAGCTTTTATTTCACTGGTGTCATTCAGATGAGCGGAGCAGCGTTTCTTCTAATTTTTCTACTTTTGCAGACAACTCTCCTATTTACGCTTCTACTGTTTTCTCAGATTTTTCTAGTTTTGATTCAATATTCTGTCGATATTCTGCTTCCGATTTTTGCAATAACGCAAAACTGTTCGTCAATTCACTGAATTTCGATTCCACAAATATTCGAATTCCCTTTATTTCTGCATCACGATCCAATGGTGATTTTAGTAATTCCTCGATTTCGTAGTTAACTTCAGGGTCAACAGTAAGTACTCAAAATCTACTACGGCATATGTTAGAATGATTTATCCATTTTATCAATTTCCAATAAGTTGACAATTATAGATTCATCACATTTTCGGGCCCAAGTATCTCTCACGCTAACAATGCCTTCGTTGAAATCGTCACCCTCGTAATAGTTGATCAGTATGCATACAATTTTGGCCTCGCCAGGTCTTTCCTGTCATATTTACAATTTAAGTGTCTTGCTTCATATGTATTGTCTTCTTTTTATGTACAATTTTCAGCGTCATATGACAAGAGTGATGAGGTCAAAGAAGACAAGTCGAATTGTTGTCTTTTTTTTTTGAGAATTGATTACATTATTACGTCACTGCGTTTCCATTTACAGCAGAAAATTATTGTTCAATGATCAATGATAATCAGCAAGAAATATGGAATCATTTTAACTCGAGTCATAACTTTTAAGTAATTTATAACCTTATTATTGTTAGGTACTTTCTGCGTAGAAATTTTCCGACTACATTTTATTTATCGACCTTCTGATTCTTTGTGATTCAAACGACAAATTGTTGAAAAAATTTTCGATGATGCTAAACATTGCATAGTTGCATTGCTTTATTCAATCATGATCGAATGTTTACCATATTTGATAGATGATATTTTCAAATTTCGATGATCCTAACACACATATCATTGCATTAAACGTTTAAAAATTAAAATAAGTGATCCAGGGCACATTGCAGTATGAAGAGTAAAAAAACGTATGGGTACTTCTTGCGAAATATGAGCAATTAATAACTGATAAGCAAAATATCATGTTAAGAGCACCTCATAGTGAGAAATTGAAACATCAGCAGGATACTAAAAAAATTTTTCTCATAGATCATTTTCTAAACGTTCAGTTACTATCAAAAACATGTTCAATTTTTCTATACTAAATTTCCATACTCTACTACTTTTACTCTTAACCTAACATATTAAGTTTTGTAAATGATATTTTTTTTTCGATAATCATACAAAAATACAATCGTCAAATATATTAAATATATAATTTTAGTGATGAGATACATACAACTATTTCATAAAATAAAAAAAAACATGATTCAGTACCTCGATTGCAGTGATTTCAAATACAATCTGCGACAGCACCAAAAGTAAGAACATTTTCATCTCGAACACGACATTACTGTAAAAAAAACCTAAAACCCAAAATATAAAACACGACTCCTTCTTGATTAGAATTTTTGACTGTATAATCATCGAGTATATAGTAATAAATACATGATTTCTCGAAACTGATGTTTAATTGTATACATCAACATATATTGTCTAATAATTCAAATAAATCTATTTTGATGTGCAGAAAAAGACAAAGTAGAAATTTCGAACACTCATTTTATTAAACAAAACGGAAACATAAAGTCAGGAATTTTTCTTACCTGTTGGGATTAGAAGTTGCAAGTTTCGACAGGAGACAGTTTAACTTTGCAAAACATAGCTGCGCGAAATTCGTTATATAGTATTTTTCCAGACATTAATTGAAATTACTATCTTAGTTTCTTACGAATAATGTTTACTTAAGTATTTCATAAGCGTTTTGAAATTCGAAAGATACATGATTGTTGTACAATGTCGTGTCCATTTCCTGATGTTATCATCTAGGTTTTGTTAAACTCCTGTATATTACAAATAAATAACGTCTGGCTCATTAATATAATGAATACATATGCAAATGACAAAATATTTCTACATTATTTCCTGTGTCTATTGTAATGAAACGTTTTTTGCCTTACTTTTGTCAATCGACTATAATCACGCACAATAATATCATTTTATTTTCATGAAGTCTAGACACTGCTGTAGACTTCAAAATAAAAAGCAAAATAACTTTTGGAAATTTTATCAATATTATAAAACTTGAATTGGAATTTTTTTTAATTTTTAGGTCATAAATATTTGATATTGATAATGTAAAGATTTTTATTTTCAACTTCACGATTTTACGATTTTTAAATAGAAATATTTGTTATAATTTAGAAGTCGATTTTCGGATACAAAACTCAAGTTTTTTAATATCTACAGTGCAGTGGTAATAAAAATTTCCTCAATTTTCCTATCAAAGCATTGGAAGTTTTCACCACATATTCTGTATGTGATATTTCCCAGAAATAGATCGGGAAAATTTTCCGTATTCTATGGGAATCCTTAAATTAATGTGAAAAATTTTCCATCATTAATGGAAGAATTTTTACAGCGTAAAGAAATTCTTCTAGATTCGTTCATAGGAAAAAACCCATAAAGAATATGGGTTGAAAACTTTAAATACTTATATTACAAATTAACTTAATTCTTTGAACAGTGTAAAAGTTTAATTTTTAATGTTTCATATTCAAATGAAAGTTCACGTAACTTTATTATTTCTATACAATAAACATGATAAAGAATGATTAATGTGACGTTGAATCATTATATATTTCTAAAGTCGAAGGTTTATGTTTGACCTAGTATTTAAAAAAACCTTGCATTACTTTATAGTGGAATAACTGTGACCAAACTATATACGACCATAAACTTTAATTTCACACATTTTTTCATTTATACTTACTATAATTCATTGAAAGATATTATGGTACTATAGAAAGAATGTTCATTTCAAATTTAATACATGTCACTTATATTAACCAGTTGTGAGTAAGAAAGATAATGTTGTGTGCTTACATATTGGGATTTATAATATTATGACGTTTAATTTAAGTATTTGATTTATTCAGAGAAAATTTGAACTTTCGTATTTTGTGAAACAATTTTTCCTATCTATTTTTAGAGATTGATAAAATAAATTTGTTTTCGTAGCAAAATGTTGAATATAACAGGGTAAGAACATTTAAGATAATGTTAGAACATTAAGACACGAATCGTCTATTGTAGCAATAAGTCTTCAAAATAGCGATATGTATTTTTGTACTATGTTTATCAACTTGCGAAACGACCATGTTATCGACAGAAATTAGATACAGCAAATAGCCTCTTTTACTGAAACGAGTCTGTTTTTGTAAAGAATGATATAAAAAGGAAAAGAGCTGTAAGAAAGGCAGAGAATACGGGAAGTTCAAGAATAAAGTTCCGTTGTAAATTGACGGTGTGTTAATTAGTTCATTCCTGACTCGGACACACAACAATAAATTGAAATAAATAAATCAATTTTTGGGAGTAGACTTCAAATCAATGCCTATTTCAAACATGCCAGGCAAACGCTATGAAGAAGTATAAAAAAAATTCGTTTCTTAAGTAAAAACATGAGTGTTTTTTTTCATGTTTCCTCAAATTTTTCGCCTGTACTGTAAAAACAATCATATTTATTGCCTGTTTGTACACTCAAGCTTAATCCTGCATTAAAAATTTCCTCGCAACCCACATGCCCAATTTTCATTTCCGTGACATTTTTTATTATTAACCTCTGTATGAAATTCATCTAAATCACTTTTCTTCGTGCACGCCGTATCGTACATGACCCGGTCATACCCAGCGCCAGTGCATTCATCGATCTCCATAAATTTACGCGAAATTAGGCCAACGGTACGAGCGTCATCGGGCAATTAACTCCTTACGAAGTTGCGAATACTCATACTTTTAATGTGTTGTGGTGTCATTAGCATCCGACGGGTGGGACCGTTCTTGGGTCCCAACCTCGTGTCCCTGGTTTCTCCCGTGTACTGCAAACGCGGAGACTCTGCACGACTGCACGCGTGCACGAGTGCGTTATATCGCGAGTACAAATCTTAGATCTCAGACGTGATACCGGGCATGAATATTACCGTGTCGACGGAGCAGATGCTAACTTCGGTTAGAAACGAGCGGCTCTATTCCCTCTTTTCCGAATTCGACGTTCCCCATGCCATTCTCACTCCTTCACGAGAACACATATATGAGCATGTGTCCGAATACGTATTTTTGAAATTCGTGCATCCTCCCATAATTAGGTCAGTGCTAACTGAAGGGGTTCGGTGATTAACAGGACCATATACATATTTTTTCAACATAAAAATGAAGCTATATTCTTCTTTTCTGGTCAACTTTAGGAATATTTTGCCACAAGTTTATGTAGGACATATGTACATATGTCAGAGATTCACTAATGAATAAATAGAATTCCATGAGTTGACTAGAAAAAATAGTTGAATTGTAAAGAATTGTATATCATATGTACCTAGTTGTAAAAAGGTACATGTAAAAAACATTGTTCAAAGCTTCATGCTTCGAGGAATAAATATTTTTACAAATGTCTAATTATGTCTGTCATTATTGTTCGATTTTTAACTATAAAACAATAATGAATGAGTAGCATATCAACGCTATTTGGATAATCGATAATTGCAGTGATAAATATGTATGTTACGAACAGTAACTGTTTACCGAAGTATTAGTAAAAATTGACTTTTTCATAAGTTTAACTATACTTATCTTTTAGTCATAATGCACGAATAAGATTTGTCAAAACCTACTTACTCTATTAGTAACGGATTTTCACTTAAGTTTAGAGATAGTTTTTTATTATTTTTTTTTTTTTTTTTTTTCAGTCAAATATTACTAATCTCGTCAGTAAGCTATATCACTATTTCGATTAGTAGATTTTTACTAAAACTTCAGTTACTCCATTTTCACCTTTCAATTAGTAAAATTCTACTAATAATTAGTAGGTTGTGCTACTGATGAATAAAGAAGAATTTCCTGATGACTTTTTATGGGAATGTGGGTTTTCGTTTTTGTTGCTAAAAATGAGGCGAGGAAAGTAAATGAATTGACGTTTATTAATGAAATTTACTAGTCATTGTAATTTATCTACATATGTTATATTGTTAGACAAGTGGACATTAACTATATAGACAATTTAACTATTCTATTTTTGAAGTGTTAATTAAACATTATTGCAGTCTTTTTACAGGTTAGATGATTTTCTGGCATTTTTTAGATTTCTTTATTGAATTCCAGAAATGGATGATAAAAAGTTCATGGTTTTATATATTTTGAGTAACTTTATAGGGCTTGAAAAAACAAGTAGTATCAAGATCGGTTTGAAGTATACATTTTGTAAATTTCTTGTGAATTTGGTATATGTTTATCAGGTGTTTATTGAATTTTATGTTATTTCATGAGTTTTTTTATAACAGGTTGTTTTTTTTTTTTCTTTTAAATTCTGTAAAGATTTAAAGTTTACTATTCTCTAGATATCTGAAGTTACATAGATTTTTTAAAATCTATATCATGATGGATCAATATCATGATGGATTTCTAGTACTCCTATTATATATTTCTTTTTACGGTATCTATGAATGAGGTGAATTTTCTGGTATTTTGGAAGAAATTTATTTAAATAATTTTCTCAACTATTTTATCAAGCTAAGAATATGTTATTACAAATGTTTATATTCAGTGGATGAACTTTTCTTTGTCAAGTTTGAAAGTTTTTAGGATTGAAAGATTGAATTTTCAATTTCACGACACATACAACCCGAGAGTTGTGAATTACAATACATGCATTTATTAAGATGTCAATTCTATGATAAAAACATATAAAATTTTTTATTACAATACTCGAAATAATAAGATATGTAATTCAGGTATGAAATATTTCAGATTTTTTATTCGAGAAATCTAGAATTCATCGTTATAGTTTCGAAAATTCTATGGTTCTATTTTTTCTAGTCTCGAATACTGTAATTTCAAATTTGATAATGTAGAAATGTGTAATTACAATATTTATAAAAATTATTATAGTCATAGAGGATCTATCGCTAAAAGTAAAATTCGTTGAGTATAGAATTTAAGAATTTCAATTTTTACAGCTAAGTAAGTATGCAATTTATAAGCATATTTAATGATTTCTAAATTCTATAAAACAGTATTTTTATATTCAACAATACAATTTTTCTAAACTCTGACCTTCACTAAATTTCTCCACGAGACTTCAAATTATAAGGTATGAAATTTTAGAATTGAAATTGATTACTTTCATGAATACATATTCGTAAAAAATATACTGGGAAATTTTCGAGTTCAGCAATTTCCCAATTTCGAATTTGAATTCTCTAACGGAAAATTCAATAATTCCCATACTTCTAGGTTCAAATAATATTATATATTATGAGAAATTTCAAAAATTCATAATGTTGTTCATATAATAAAAAAGAAACTACTTTTACAGTAGAGAATTTCCGAGCTATAGAAATAAGAATGTATTTCTACAATCCTCAATTCTGAAAAACAGGAGCTCTGATATCTATGAATTCATGGTATATTAAATAAATCAATATAAAACTTTTCAATTCAAACTTGTAGAATTCAAAGTTTTACCATAGACTCGTATATCTAATCGAGCATAGAAGTATATGACTGTGGAACTCTGAATTCAAGTGTATTCATTTTTAACATTCTGGAAGTCTACAATTAAAATTTATAAAAACCTAAACTCTAGAAACATCAATTATATTTTAATGATTTCCCTCCCCTCAAATGAATTCCATATAAATATTGTGACCAGTTGATAAACTAGTGTAAAATATAATTTCCATTACCAGGAATTTTTCGTCAATTATAAGTTTAAAATCTTTATCTAAGATATCTAAATGAATCAAGATTAGGTCATTATAATTATTTTTTCACGCGTCATAATAACTCACTCCTGCGAACTTCTCAAGAAATTTTCCTTGAATATTAACAACGCTGTTCACTCGCTCGTGAAATTCACAAAGTCGTGAGTTGAATTTTTTGGTGCGGCGTTAATTAGCAACATATTTTCTGAAAGCTTGTCAGTTTTATACACTGGTTGCCAGGGAGCCCCTAACTTCCGTCGCGTATACATTGAACCCGTGCGTATCAACACTTTTTTGTTTCGTTGCAATCGCTTCCTCTGAACAAGGGCGTATCTCAGGTATATTTTATACAACATTGTACAGAATATTCGCATGTAGATTACATAATTAATAACGAAAACGAACTGACAAGTTTCCTTAAACAGCACCATCAACAGAAGTCGTGTACAGTAATTGAATTTCATTTATTTTCAATTTGTTTTAAATAAGGATGATTTTTAATTCGATTTTTTCATTGTACACTCTGAAAAATCAGTGTTTTACACATGATTCAATCCCAACATGATTAATTCATTTCTCAAAGTTTTACCATGGTCACAACCGAACAAAAATTGACATTTTTTATATAGAGTAGATTTAATTTGACAGGTTTTATTTAGATTCATGCAAAAATCTAGTATTTCATATCGAAACTGTAGTAGTTTTATAACTTTCGGTTCTGATCTGCATTAATATATATGATCCTACATTAAATATATCATTTCTTTACCCTAGTTCTTTCCATCTATGTCTCTTCGAAAATGAAAAATTGTAAATCAATAAAACCATACTCCTTTCGTCCTTACTTTGGATGGATTTTAGAAGAACAAAATAAAAGTGGGAAACGAAGGAAAAGGGGAAATTTGTGGATTTTGAAGGGAAATAAAATTCTCCATTCATCCTACAAAAGTGCATTTATTACCCAAAATCCGATTATTGAGAACTTTCTTCCAAAATCTTCAATAAAATACTTCTTGCTGCTCCTTTTATCCACCTTTGGTCTCCACGAATTCTCAACGTTCTCCCAAAGTCCTTATTTTATTCCTTATATACCCTTTCTTCCTGTAATATTTTTTTATTCTTTTACTGAATGAATTAAATAGCGGGATAAGAATAAAATTTCATTGTAACTATCAGATGCGGTTTAAAAAATTGATTGACACCCATTTTTTAATGTAAACAAAAAAGAACTAAAAAGCAGGATGCAGCTTCCCATAAACCTATACGGTATGGGGACACTGTTTGTACAAAATAACATATAAATTTTATTTTTATAAAATTCTTTTATAATGCAAAATTCTTGAATTTTTTGTAATATATAATCTGCCAGATTGAATTGGTAAAAAACTACTAATCAATAGTAGAATTTCACTAATTGAAAAAGTGAAAAGGGAGCAACTAAAGTTTCAGTAAAAATTTACTAATTGAATTAGTAATAAAGCTTACTGATAAAATAAGTAATATTTGACTGAAGGAGAAAATGAATAACTATCTTTAAACTTCAGTAGAAATCCACTACTACAGTAAGTAAGTTTTGACCAGTCTTATTCGTGCATTATGACTGAAAGATAAGTATAGTTGAACTAATGAAAAATTCAATTTCTATTAGAACTTTAGTAAATAATAACTGTTAAGCATTCCAATGCTAGTAATTATTGTTTTGTAGTAAAAAATTGAACAGCATTAATAGACATATTTAAAAAATTGTCAAAACATTTATTTCTCGAAACATAAACTTTTAACAATGTTTTTTACATGAACTTTTTTTACAACTAGGTGCATATGATATGTAATTGTGTAGAATTTAACTTTTTTTTTAGTCAACTTCTGGAATTCCAATAATTTATTTGTAGATCTCTGACTGTCTCTGACCTACTAATCAAATAACTAGAAATTTGTTTGATTTGAACTGAGATAGTAGGGAACACTTTGTATAAAAACTATGCGTAAATTTTATTTCTATAATAGAACTTTTTTATAATCCGCAAGTTATAAATTTTTCGTTTTATATACTCTGTCTGTTAGAATAGGTAAAAAATTAATAATCAAAAGTGGAATTTCACTAATTGAAAAAGTGAAAGGGGAGTAACTACAGTTTTAGTATAAATCTACTCATTGAATAAGTGATATATCTTACTGATGAAATAAGTAATATTTGACTGAAGAAAATAGTGAATAACTACATCAAAACTTGAGTAGAAATCTACTACTACAGTAGGTAGGTTTTGGCTAGTCTTATCCGTGCATTATGACTTAAAGATAAGTATAGTTCAACTAGTGAAAAATTTAATTTTTGCTAATATTTCAGTAAATAGTTACTATTCATTATAATAAATATTTACCACTGCAACTATTAGTTATATAAATAGCATTAAAATGCTACTCATTCATTATTGCTTTGTAGTAAAAAAATCAAACAATAATAATAGAGATATTTAGACATTCATTTTGTTAAAATATTTATTCCTTGGAACATTAAGCCTTTAGCAATTTATTTTTCATGAACTTCTTTACAACTAAGTACATATGATATACAATTTAGTAGAATTCAACTACTTTTTCAGTCAACTTGTGGAACTCTACTAATTTATTAGTAGATCTCTAACTATCTCTGACTTACTAATTGAATTACTAAAAATAATAATAATCCAAACTGAAAGAGTATTTTTCTTTATAGAATTCCAAATTCATCATTCGTATTTCATAAAATAAATAATCAGACGGAATCATCCATATAACTGCGTATCAAACTTCAATGTACATTTTTTTTCCTTTCATGGTTGACCAGTAAAGTTTACATAGTAAACTTAATTTCTTTCGTTTATCAACCTATTTCTAGCCTAGGTTTTTTTCTTCGTAACTTGTTACGAAAGATGAGTGAAAATTCTTCAAAATTAGAATGGAAAGCCACCTAAACTATTGTAAATTATAGTTACAATGAGTAAAATATATTGTTTCTAAAGATTTTTGCTTGTGAAAATGTAATTTTACAAAAAATACATAATAACGTAAAATTGATCACTTGATATTTAAAAAAAAAACCTTTCAAAAGACATAAAATACCTAAAGATATTCAATTTTCTCCCTTGAACCTCCAATATTCTCCCTGGAGAGTTTTTTAAAACTCAACGAGAATCATCTCCAATCTTCTCTCATTGACCTTCAATACCCTAACTGGAGACCTTTAAAGCATTTCAAGAGAAAAATTTCAGGTCCTCAACCTCTTTTCTTCTCATTTTGTCTCACCCAAGTTAATTTGAGGATTCTCGGAGAGTAATGATCACAATTTTTGTAGATTTTTCTCACGCAGAAAAAAGAATGGATGTCACATTTATGCAAATGGACAATCCTTAAAAAAAGGATGTTATGTCCATTTTGAGGATGAAGTGCAATCACAGCTTATCACTACAACAATATTTGTGTTTCTACTGTCAAATTCAACTGTGTGGTAATTTTTTCTAATAGATGAGACATCCTTTTTTAAGGACCGTCCATTTTCATGGACGTATTATCCATTCTTTTCTCTGCGTGCTCCATCGTTCTCCTAAAATGCCCCACTTTCTCAAAGAGTATAGATTTTTCCACCTGGCTCCTAAAAAACGTATAGAAAATGTTATGCCCTCACAGCCATTAGCCTACATACCTTGGAGTAGCAACGAACTGTCGTCGCATGAAGCGCACTGAAATCTCTTGTAGCCTTGAGCTGCGTATAAAGAGACGTTTCAGCGGGAGTGGAGGGCAATCCACGCTAGGAGCAAACGCACTACGAATGCTTCCCCTGTTATTAGAGACAATTTCCCATCAGCCCAGGGCTCGCGTCGCATCGCAGAAGGAGCTCGTGCTCGAGAGGCTACGCGAAATTTTATAAGACACGTCATAAGAGGCATATATAATGTTATGTGGCACCTGGGGGCGCGTAAGCGCTTCTCCCGCATCATCTTCCATCCCCTGGGCTGGCCCTCGCATGGGCATATTTTATGATAAGCAGCTCGAGCATTTTTCTCGGGCCGCACAGGCCTCCAGGCGCAGGACACGGTGCGAGCGATCGAAAAGTCGCTCTTCCTGGACGAAATAAACCGGATAGGCGTGACAGAAGCAAGCCAGAATGCCATGGGAGGGAGAAAAACCTCGGAGGATGTTATCATAATAATCATCTCGCATTAGGTATTGACTGCTAGTCCGCATTACGATGCAGATCCGCATACCTGTGTTCCAGTGCTCGCCAAAAAAAGGACCATCCGAAACGCGGAAGATTTTGACAGTCACTTGATGAGATCGTAATAAGTAGATGGAATTGTTCAAAAATATATACCTCATAATATTTCCAATCATATATTGGTAAAAGGGGGTTCTGGGGGTTCCAAAATTCTGGAAAATCTATCAATATTTCATGTGAAAATTAAACAAGTTGCATCAGTAAACAATGAAAATATAAGTAAGAAAAAATTCATGACAACATTGCCAGTGTATATTTATTAAAAAAAATAAACACTATCAAAACATAGGATTACGTAGAAAATATGAATCAGAAAGATTGTTGCAACCCAGTGAGTAAACAAGAAAAAGAAAATCTACGGAAGTGTTTAAAATAAACAAAACTTTGAATTTTAGATCATCAAATTTTAGAGATCTATATAAAATCTATATAAAAGTATTGAAAGTTTTTCGATACATACAAACTCTAAAAGAATGCATTGAATTCTATGAAAAACTGTTTGTTGCAAAATATCGACAAATGCCTCTACGATCTATAAATTTTGGGGTTTTAGAGCATCAAATTCTGAATATACTATGAATCTTTAAAAATTATAGCAAATGCAAAAAAATCTTTTAAATATTTCGAAAATACGAAAAAAGAATTAGGATCTGAAACATGAAAAATCTATATGAATGTGGTATTCTCTTTAATTTTTAAATTACTGATATTGGATCGAAATTCACATTTTAAAACGTAGTGTTTTTCAAATCTCTGTAGCAATCTACGAAGATATAAGTAATCTATAAAATTACTTCGGAATCCTCCAGAATTTATGTATAATAATTTTATAATACAAAAATGTGAAAAAAAAAGTTTACTAGTTCACTAGTTTATTGGATTACTGGTTTACCAGTTTACTGTTACGAATTTGACAAGGTTACTAGTTTACTAAGTAAGTAATTCACTTGTTAACGAGTTTTATAGTTTACTGTTTCACTTTTTCACTGTTTCGCTATTTTACTATTTTACCATTTCAGTAGTTTATAAGTTTACTAGCTTACTTGTTTACTAGTTTAGTAGTTGACTAACTTACTAGTTTGCTAGTTTACTTTCTTTCTAGCTTACTAGTCTACTAGTTTACTAGATATCTTTCAATACATAAAAATCAAATAGAAATAACTTTCTTAGAAATTTGTAAACTTTCTGTTTTGGAGCACGATTATTGATATAATACTATAATTATATACAATTTTCGAAATTATTCTACAAATTCATATCGAAAACATAAAAATAGAACCAATTCAATGGATAGAGTTTACACAGTTAAACATACTTTTGATTGTAGAAATACTTAAAAAATGTAGAATAAAAGTATTCAAAGTCTTAATCAAGGGAAAAAAATCTACAAAATGCTGAAACTTTGCAAAACTTTGAATTTCAGATCATCAAATTTTAGAAATCTGTATAAAATCCACATAAAAGTATTTAAACTCTTCTGATCTAGACAAACACTAAAAGAATAAATTGAATTCTATAAAAAAACTGTTTTTTGAAAAATCTCGACAAATGCCTGTACGATTTATAAATTTTAGGATTCTAGAGCATAAAATTCTAAATATACTATAAATCTAAAAAATTATAGAAAATGAAACAAAATCTTTCAAATATTTAAAAATACAAAAAAATAATAACGATACAATAACACATGAAAAATCTATAAAAATGTGATTTTATCATTATTACTGAAATGATTGAGAATAGATTGAAATTCGCATTGTAAAGCATAGAGTTTTTTAAATCTTCGTAGCAACCTACAAAGATATAAGTAATTTATAAAAATACTTAGAAATTCTCTAGGGTTCCGTATATTGTACTAGAAAATTGTTAAAAATGAGTTTACTAGTTTATTGGCTTATTAGTTTACAAGATCCATAATTTACTCGTTCACTAGTTTACTAGCTAACTAGTTTACTGGCTTACTTGATTACCAGTTTGCTTGTTTACTAGTTTACTAGTTTACTTGCTTACCCAGTTTACTAGTTTACCAATTTACTTGGTAACGAGTTTACTAGTTTACTCATTTACTAGATTACTAGATTACTAGCTTACTTGTCTTCTATTTAACTAGCTTACTAGTTTATTAGCTTACTAGTTTACCAGTTCAGAATTACAAATTTGAAAAGTTTACTAGTTTATTAATTAACAATTTGTCTTGTTAACGAGTTCGCCAGTTTACTATTTCACTTTCTCACTTGTTTACTATCTAACTATTTTACAATTTCAGTAGTTTATTAGTTAACTAGCTTACTTATTGACTGATTTAGTAGTTTACTAACGTACTAGTTTACCATCTTCCTAGTCTATTAGATTAATCATTTGCTCATTTACTAGTTTACTAGCTTACTTGATTACTAGTTTGCTTGTTTGTTAATTTACTATTCTTCTAATTTACTAGCTTACCAGTTAACAAGTTTACTAGTTTACTTGCTTACCAGTTTACTAGTTTACGAATTTACTTGCGACCGAGTTTACTTGTTCACTAGTTCACTAGCTTATTACGTTACTAGTTTTTTATTTAACTAACTTACTAGTTTACTATCTTTCTAGATTACCAGTTTACTTTTACATATTTGAAAAGTTTACTAGTTTACTAATTAACTAATTTACTTGTTAACAAGTTTTCTTGTTTACTATTTCACTTTTTCACTAGTCTACTATTTTACTATTTCATAATTTCAGTAGTTTATTAATTAACTAGCTTACTTGTCTACTAGCTTAATAGTTTACTAACGTACTAGTTTTCTAATTCATTCTTTTTCTGGCTTACTATTTTACAAGCTTCCTAGTTTACTAGAAATTTTTCAATACATAAAAAGTATATGGATATAATTTTTTAGAAATTTATAATACTTTCTACACTGGAGCGTATTTATTTATTTATTACAATAATTATATAAAGTTTTAGAAATTATATTAGAAATTCAAAGAAAAACGATAAAAATACATTTAATATCATGTATACCATTTATACAATTGAACATGATTTTTATTGTTAAAACACTAAAAAAATATGGAATTCCAGTAGTTAAAATCTTTATAAAAGAAACTGCCGTCTGAAAAAACAATTTGAATTCTCAAAATCGTTGCAAGTTTCAATACTATAGCATAAATTTCTAAAAATCTCTTTGGCGATACATAGACATATCAGAATTATATTAAAATATCAGAAAATACTACATAATTTGATGAAGAATATACCATACGAAAATAATATGAATTTATGATGTTCCTTTTATCTGCATGGTTAAAATTTGCTCAAAAATCAATTCAAATTTCAAATATATTAATTTTCTAGAAGTATGATTCCTAGAGCATCGAATTTTAGAAAACTCTACAGGAATCCATACTACTTGATATCAGATAATCCTTATAGTGGTATAAACACAGAAAGTATTAGTAAAAAAAATTGAAACCTCAGTTACTAATTGAAAATCGCAAAAATCGTATTCCATCATTCACGAACATGAAAAATATGCAACTCTGGATTCTAAAAATTGTATAACTTTTAAATTCCGAAATGTGAAATACTTCGAAATCGCTCTCTTGTAACCATGTTCTCGTAGATTGAAAATCATTAAATCCTGGAAGAAAAATATTTTTCAGATAAACCCCTCCTGAAAATTTTTTTTGCTTACGCTTCTGATCAGAACAGAAATATCACCCGTATTTAGGTGAATATAAATGCATTTTTTCTGCGAATCAAACGTGCAGTTTCAGAAAGAAATAAAAATGCAACATGTATGAACAAATATAATTAAACTTTTCGTGTAAACAAGTAATATTTTCAACGAGTTTTATACGATCTAAACAAGAAAATTTATGTGTTTGCCTAAATTCTCTTTTTGGCAAGCAAAGGCCGAGTTTGCAACTTGAGCCGTCACGTTAGTTCATCATATATTCAACCTTAGACGTTCGTACCTTTGTAAATGATCGATCCGATTCTATAATATGAGTTTAACATGCGATCAACGAGATCGAATCTCTTACAAAGCTCACTATATGTTCCATGCAATCAGGATGATTAATTTATTCCGCTCTATTTTACAAACCAATAATAATGCATATTTTTTCATAAAGAAAATCTGTGATGTCAGAAAAAAATTTGTGAAAAAAGAAACGAAATGGTTCATGATTAATGATTAAAAATGTACTTTTATCAGCAAAATAAAGTTTTTTATATATCAATTGATACAGGACCCAATGATGACAATATAATATATCTTTTTTTTAATTACTAATTTTCAAAAAATTATATGCACCCTCTTGACGTCATATGTTCAGAATTTTCCTTGAGATTAAAAAATATACTTCAACAGCTCTTAAACATCCTGAAGCAGCAATATCTTGATGAAGAATATCCAGACACTTTCTTGGAAACGTGAACCAATACGCGACATACGAGGACTTGGAAAATGAAGTGCAGGCCAAGTCGGATTCCGTAATTAGCCGGATCCTGACGAAATGTGCTTCCACAAACCGCGGACGCACATGCCGGCTCGGAAGCGCAAGATCCAAATCTCGCCACCCTTTTTCCCTTGCCCCGGCATGTTTGCGCCGTGTTCAACAAGACAAAGCGCCCGAAAATAAATCGACCTGTACGATTCTACAAACACACAGTGCGCGTCTTTGTGCCCTCGCAAACTGATGTGTCGTTACAGAAAAAGAGGCGATTCTTATCCAACCTTGCCTGGACACGCAGGTCATGCTCGAGTTGCTGCGAAAACCGTCTTACCTGGTTCCTTCGAATCTTTATAATCGTATTTAACGGACGTAGAGGTTCCAAAAAACTCCCCGAGTCGAAATTAAAATCAAACTTTGAACCAAATAAATCGAGGATATTCCGGTTCTCATCGGTTCAAACTAAGCTCATTCTCAACCAACTTTTCACCATAAACATGGCAGTTACTATCGATTTTACGGATTTTACGTCTAAACTAGGTTTTATTTTGAACCTCATTTAAGCATTCTCAAAATGATAGAAGCTCTAGCAACGCAAAACATGATGAAAAAATGCATAAATATTCTCAAAAATATTCGTTTTTCCAAGTTTTCCTCACAAGGATATTAATCAAAAAAATGTACTAAAAAGAATATTTCTAACGAATACTTAAAAATGATATATACTAGGTATTCTTTGAACATCTTTTTTAATCGGCATGATAAGGTTTTACATGATAAATATTGTGCGACAATAATTAAATTAACTCATCATCGATCGCGAGGATTTCAGCCTGAAAATGCTCTGTTTTTCCTGTTTGTTCGTTTGCAATGCCCTTGACATATCATCATATATCGCTTGTTTTTTGGAAACGATGTCAAGTCTACAAATCTACAGTATGACTACAATAGATATTTATCTACTAAATAAAAGCATTTTTTTCTGCCCATTTTTCAAACTTTTGATGAACTTTCAACACTTGAAAACAATATATCACGCGTATTGACATATAAAATTAAAATCGAAACAAAAAACAAAAGAAGATCTGGATCAGAAATGCGCCAGAATTTAAAAAACCGTGGAAATATAAGTACAGCAGATTGTGGTAGGCATTAAATTGAAATATAAATATTAATTAACTTTCACTTTTAAATGATTTTCAACTACAACATTATCAATCAATCTTGCCACCATACAATTTTTGTCACAGCATCAGGAAAGAAAATTTTTAAGAGAGACACGTTCGTTCAACAAGAAATCTATATACCTCTATTGTTTTCAAATTTTTAGAACAGTAAATGATGCGTTCTTTTCGAAGCGTAGATTTTACATTCAAGGAGCTCCTAGTTGACATTAAATATTCCGAAATGTTTCTGAAATATTTTCAAATGTTTAAGAAATATTTCTGAAGTGTTACGTGCTGAATGGGCTGTTCATCAATAAAATAAAGCGATTTTCAGCATTTCTTGATAATTTCCTTCCTTATCTCTGCGTCACAAGCTGTCAAGTCAGTTAGACTCCCACACCCATAATGATTTTAAATAATATTAACGCCATATAGAATTACCAAGCTTACAAAATTGCTTCTGGATACCATTTGAATCTGCGAAATTTGAATTAAACTATTTATTACTTTCTTGGATAACGATAAATCGTGAATTTTTGTACAGGAAAATCAACTTTTAGATGTCAGATCATTCTACTCATTAAAAATCGTTAAATCAAGAAGTCAAAAATGAAAAATCTTGACATCATTAAAATCGAATTTTTATGACCTTAAAATTGAAAAACATTCAAATTCAAGATTCATAATATTGACACTTGGTAAAAATGAAATAATATAATTATGCGTGATTATAGTCGATTACCGAAAGTAAGGCAAAATAACGTTTCATTAGAATAGACACAGGAAATAATGTAGAAATCTTTTGTCATTTGCATATGTATTCATTATATTAATAAGCCAGACGTTATTTATTTGTAATATACAGGAGTTTAACAAAACCTAGATGATAACATCAGGAAATGGACACGACATTGTACAACAATCATGTATCTTTCGAATTTCAAAACGCTTATGAAATACTTAAGTAAACATTATTCGTAAGAAACTAAGATAGTAATTTCAATTAATGTCTGGAAAAATACTATATAACGAATTTCGCGCAGCTATGTTTTGCAAAGTTAAACTGTCTCCTGTCGAAACTTGCAACTTCTAATCCCAACAGGTAAGAAAAATTCCTGACTTTATGTTTCCGTTTTGTTTACTAAAATGAGTGTTCGAAATTTCTACTTTGTCTTTTTCTGCACATCAAAATAGATTTATTTGAATTATTAGACAATATATGTTGATGTATACAATCAAACATCAGTTTCGACAAATCATGTATTTATTAGTCTGTACTTGATAATTAAACAGTAAAAAATTCTAATTAAGAAGAAGTCGTGTTTAAAATTTTGGGTGATTGGTTTTTTTTTACAGTAATGTCTTGTTCGAGATGAAAATGTTCTTACTTTTGGTGCTGTCGCAGATTGTATTTGAAATCACTGCAATCGAGGTACTGAATCATGTTTTTTTTTATTTTATGAAATAGTTGTATGTATCTCATCACTAAAATTATATATTTAAAATATTTGACGATTGTATTTTTGTATGATTATCGAAAAAAAAATATCATTTACAAAACTTAATATGTTAGGTTAAGAGTAAAAGTGGTAGAGTATGGAAATTTAGTATAGAAAAATTGAACATGTTTTTGATAGTAACTGAACGTTTAGAAAATGATCTATGAGAAAAATTTTTTTAGTATCCTGCTGATGTTTCAATTTCTCACTATGAGGTGCTCTTAACATGATATTTTGCTTATCAGTTATTAATTGCTCATATTTCGCAAGAAGTACCCATACGTTTTTTTACTCTTCATACTGCAATGTGCCCTGGATCACTTATTTTAATTTTTAAACGTTTAATGCAATGATATGTGTGTTAGGATCATCGAAATTTGAAAATATCATCTATCAAATATGGTAAACATTCGATCATGATTGAATAAAGCAATGCAACCATGCAATGTTTAGCATCATCGAAAATTTTTTCAACAATTTGTCGTTTGAATCACAAAGAATCAGAAGGTCGATAAATAAAATGTAGTCGGAAAATTTCTACGCAGAAAGTACCTAACAATAATAAGGTTATAAATTACTTAAAAGTTATGACTCGAGTTAAAATGATTCCATATTTCTTGCTGATTATCATTGATCATTGAACAATAATTTTCTGCTGTAAATGGAAACGCAGTGACGTAATAATGTAATCAATTCTCAAAAAAAAAAGACAACAATTCGACTTGTCTTCTTTGACCTCATCACTCTTGTCATATGACGCTGAAAATTGTACATAAAAAGAAGACAATACATATGAAGCAAGACACTTAAATTGTAAATATGACAGGAAAGACCTGGCGAGGCCAAAATTGTATGCATACTGATCAACTATTACGAGGGTGACGATTTCAACGAAGGCATTGTTAGCGTGAGAGATACTTGGGCCCGAAAATGTGATGAATCTATAATTGTCAGTCACGTGGATGGTCAGTAAAACATTCATTTTTTACCAATAATGTGACAGTCATTTCTCAGGATTATGAACTAGCCATAATGTATGAATTGCGTGCTCCACAGATAAGACTCTTCCTACTGATATTGTTCTCTCTTGGATGGGAAAGAATGACACGGAAAATTTCTTCAAAGTCTTTCAACATGTTTACGAGATATTTAGAAATGATTCTTCATGGTTCATTGTTGCTTCACCTGGCATGTAGTCTTTGCTTACCTTACTAATTTTTCATAAACATGGAATTCAAAGAGCTGATTCAATTGCTGGATTTGGCAAATAAAACTTAAACCTCTTTTTACTCTTAAAAAAATTCTGAAATGTTTTCAAAGGTATTTTGCGGTAGATATTCTTCGCCCGCATTTAGCTCATCTTGATGAAAACACACCGTTATACATTGGAACTCGTGACTTCGAATTTGGAAAGTTTAAAGTTGCTGCTGTGAGCAAAAAAACTCTGGAAATATTATTGACGCATTGCACCGAATCTGTACCAAACGATTACTCAGAACCCTCCCCCGGTGCTAGTCGTAATGGACAAGTACTTGATTGTTTCAAAAACAACAGCATTCACGTAGCAGACTTCTATGACATGGACGTTCAGACATACCCGCTTCGTATTGGAAAATAGCTGGAACGGACAAATCGTGCTAACTTGTATGGTCGTAAATTTTTAGCTCTTTATGTTCGTTCAGAAGTTAACTACGAAATCGAGGGATTACTTAAAACACCATTAGAGCGTGATGCAGAAATAAAGGGAATTCGAACATTTGTGGAATCGAAATTAAGTAAATTGACGAACAGTATTGCGTTATCACAAATATCGGCAGCAGAATATCGACAGAACATAGAATCAATACTGAAACAATATGCAGCGCATATTAGACTGTTGTCTGTAAAAGTATCGAAATTAGAAGAAATGCTTCATCACCCATCTGAATAACAACAGAGAAATAAAAGCTCAGTATAAAATACGAATGATACTTACAATTGGAAATCGACATGTAACGCAAACTTTTAATTATCAATAAAATATGTCATGATTTAGGAAAAAAACAATATCTCATTTCTTATACCTCCTTGCGTTTATCTTTTGAGAATTTCTGCCTTTTTATGGATTTTCTCGTACCTGGATGGATTTCTGTATAGATTTCTATATTAAGATGCTATAACAATGAAGGTCTTATAGATTTTGAGTACTATTAGAGTTTTCGAGATAATCATACCTTGGATTGAAAGTAGTTCATAGATTTGCTGTAAAAGGAATTTTTTCCAATATTTTCAAGTAGTCATAGAATTTCAAAGGTCATATTTTCTTAGCAGACATAACTGTTATTATTGATTGATTTCATACAGAGTTTCAAATTTACATTTTTAGATCCCTAGCTTTTGTCTGTATTTTTCAGCCCTCTTCAGGATCTACACAAAATTGTCATCTATCAATACTTATGCTACAAAGTTTGATTCATTAGTATAGTACCCAAGAAAATCCTTCAGCATCCTAATTCTGATTTCAATCAGCAAGTGAAAAGTTCATCGTCGATAAAAATATATACATATCAAAATGAGATATAATATTTTTACCTTCAGCCAGAAGCTAGAGATCTCAAATTGTGTTTTATAGAACTGAAAGACACGTTTCATTCATTTAAAAAAATGGAACTTTCATCATTTCGAATGAGTCTTTCAAATTTTGTCTCGGGCATGACTAGGAAACTCTTTCTGCAAGGGGTTGGCAGAATCCAGAAGCTCCTCGATGTATATTGTTTTGTTTTTTTTCTTTTTTTCTTTATTCAAGATATAAAGATACGATGATAAAAAACGTATATAACTTTAATTTCATGAAACATACTATTCTTCATCTATTTCAGAACTTTGGAGTTTTCGGAAATTTCATTCTATAAACTTTTAAGGTAAGGAATTGATGAACATGGGATCTTCCAGCCTTGGAACTTCAGAACTTTGGAACTTTTGCACTAACTGTATTAGAACTTTTTGCTTGGAATTCTCGGTTTGAAGTAACTGTTTTGGAATTTTCGTCCTACCATCAAATACGACAAATGGAAATATATGGGATATTATTACATGTTATTGTCTTGAGAAATTGCCAACTTGCACATCCAAGCAGAATTTAACAAGGATACTTTTCCTGCAAGGGGCTGGGGGAATCGAGGAGTTCCCCAATGCATTCTGTTTCTTTTTTCGTGTACCTCGAGATGCTCGAGGCTCCTGCAAGTCTCTCGAAGCACTTAATGCAAGCAAGCAACCATTACTCGGATGCTGGAGCCAATAGAGATGATACACACGCCCCCTTCCGAACTCACTCAGCAAACGGCATTCAAATATATAAATGCGTATATGCATGTGTTCATGACTATACGTAAGTAACCGCATTTTAGAGATCTCGCTTTATACTGGTCGTACGTATATTGCTTCTTGTTTTTTCCTTGCATATTTGTTCTCGCCATTTTCTTAAGAGCAAACCAACTTTTCATGTAAAGTTGGATTTAGAATGTTTTTTCGGTAATTTTTTGAAGATTTATTTACATATATAATGTTTCCTATATAGACTATTCAGAAAGGACTGACTGAATATTTTTGTTTTTCACTCAAATTATTTGTTTTAAAGGCAACTTTTATGATTAAGTAAAAAAAGTCACATGCAAGGACCTTTCAATTAAACATGGTTCAAACCCACTGTGCAAATTTTCTCCCATCGACCTCCAAAACACTCTTTGGAGAACATTTGAAAATTTGGGGAAAAAAAGTTTTTGAGATTTGTAGGTTAACACGCGAACATTACTCTTGACGAGTCTTTTTATCAACGTTAATGATTCTTCCGGAGATCGTCGAAAACGCACAACATTTCGTGACTCAGCACAATTCGCATATCAAAAGCGCACATGGGAAAATTTTATTTTCCATCCAGATAATTTTATTTTACAATAACAATATTGCCAGTTTGCAGTGATAGGTACAAATAATTACATATAATAATAATATTTAAGCTCCTCTTCTTTGCTCAGATAAACTAATTTTTGTCATTACTGCTCCTGAAATATGGAATAGTTGTATATTTTATTGCATTCTTACATTTAATAAAACATACACATACTGAAATAGCTGATTGGCAGTGACCTGCGATTTTTCTCAAAACATATATCCTGCAATCTGCGGACTTGTCGGACTCAACAAACAACACAAAGTGCAATTAATTATTAACAATAATCATTAGTCGAATTCGGGAATTTTCATTCTCGTCACTTTTTCTTCAATGAAACAAAATTTCGTCCTCACTGAAAAATATAATTATTGTATCTCCAATGGTACTTTTGATTGAAGTGTTCCATATACATACCATAATTGCCAGTACGCAGTAGGCTGCAATACTCTTCAAAAAAGTCATTCTCAGATCAGCAAACATCACAAAGTGCAATTCATTAATCATAATAATCATTAACACAACAGAAAAATCACGCAAATCGCTATTTGCTGCTTAAATTGACCATGTGCGCTTTCCTGAAGTTCTCCACTTGCTCCATGCATCTTCATTTTCTCCTTCCTAAGAGAATCAAATCAGGACGAAAGGAGTATGAATTTTTCATCTCAGCTACTCCCCTGAAAATGGCTCAAGATCACTCGACTTCATCACAGGTCCTCGTGAGAATAGGGCAAAGGGCGTAGGGCATCGGAGCCAATTTAAAAAGTGTGACTTGACGCCAGTAAACAATGGCCAATGATGAATACGACGCATTCTCCTGACCATTATAATCTTATTGTTGGTCTTGTTTCTCTTGTGCAGGTGGTAGCATCGACTGTTCTCGAGACAAGAGAAAGAGAGAAAGGACGGGCATAGAGGATTTGAAAGAGGGAGGTATCCAAAGCCGAGGATACAAACGAGTACGGGGAACCGTGGAACCGAGAACTAGAACCAAGAACGATGCGGGATGCTGGCGTGCCCCTCGACAACGCGTAGCGAAGATGCCACCGAGGAGATACCGATTACAAACTCCATTTCATTTGTAACGAGCTCCATCTATTTTGGCGCCTGGATCTTCCTGCGGCGTTTTAGGCATAAGTGCTCGCTTCGGCATTCTTTTATGTTACTTTACTGACAATTATTTGATACGCGATGAGACCTTAGCGTACCTAAAACAGAAAAGAAGACTTCTAATACTTCTATATTCGATAGGCCAAATTCGTTTCATAGGAACTTGGTGCACATTTCAGAAGAAACTAGAACAAGATGCAAGATGACATGGATGTTCACTGAGGTCAGATTTGGGAATACTCAATGTATACTCAACGTCATCATTTCTTCTGGAGGACAATTTTGTATGTGGTACCCAATGCTCAAATTAAGGTCTTCGATAGATAAAGTTATTGAGAAATATTGGAACTGGGACAGAGTATCTTTTGGAGTACACGAAGATGTGGTAGGTTAGTCAGAGCTTCTGCTACTGTATGGATGTACAACGAAAAGGTGATGTTCGAAAACAAGATAAAGGGAGATGGAGGATTGAGAAAGAGAGGGGTAGAAAAAGTGAGTACAAGAAGAAAGGGAGAGAAGGAGAACGTTTAATACGAGGACGTAGAAATGTGGCCCGGTATGGTCGTGTTTTTAATTGACAGTCTATGGGCCCGTGTCCTTTGAGTCCCTGGCAGGACCTCGTTAGCGTGGCTCGGAGAAAGAGGACGGCAGTCAGAATGCTATTCGCTGGTATACACGCTGGATCTACCCGGGTAAAGAGACGTCTTTCAATTAGTCCGGACACATTATCTATCCGATAACACGATGGCGTACCCATACATCCGATTAACTCTAGCCGAATATCGAGGAATCGATGTCCGACGAGGCCGCCACGAATCCCACCGCGAGAGCAAGCTTCGTGAATTCTAATGTATTCAGGATGTTACAATGTGGTGAAATATAAAAGTATGAATTTCACCAGAAAAATTGGGGAGTAAAATTTTGAATAATATTCAAGTTTACCATTGTGATGCTTAGGCAGAAGAAGGTTTTTGAGGTTGATACTCCTACCGGAATTCGAAAAAAATTAAATATTTCATGTAGAAATAAGAAAAGTTTTATTGATTGAGAGTGAATGTACAAATGGTTATTAAATATGGATCAGAATATTGTAGTAGGGTTATGAGTAAAATTCACGTTTACCATTGTGATGCTTATGAGTTTCTGTGGCTGGAACCCCTCCCGAAATTTGGAAAGAATAGAATTTTTTATGTAGAAATCAAAACATTACTAATTTATTGATGATGAAAGTGCAAATAATAAAAAAATTGAAATAAAATTTTATATTCAATGGAAAATAAATAAAGTTACAATAATGAACAATGAAATTACAAATAACAAAAACACATGATGAATTACAATGATAACAATTCATAATAACATGAGTAAAAATTACCAAATTTCACACTCTGTATTCTAGAGGACATTAAAAATGGTTTCTTTCAAATTCTCAAAGTTCGAGAATATTTTGAATTCTTCATTCTACTTTGAGCTCGAATACAACAATCATCTTGGTTTCAATAGAAATTATTCTTGAACTACATTCTAAATATAAATGTTTGGCTAGAAGAAGGTGGAAAGAAGAATTTTGAAAATCGTTTCGATCTAGTAAAAGATAAAGTAAATATAAAAAAATATGAATCAACAAAAATGCTGAAAATCTAAAGAATTTTGACACCTGGATAATTATATTATATAGAAGCATAAATACATAGAAATTCATAAAAATATCAGATAATCTTTCGAATCAGCCTCAAGTCATAAAATTCTAGAAAGGAACTGTTTTCTTCAAAATTCAAAATTGAGTTACATATTCTGAAAAACGTATATAGCAATCTATAAAGAAACTAGAAACCTATCAAAATGCGTACTAATAAATGTAACACAATTTTTTTAATTCTAGAAAAATATACCAAAATACGAGGAATCCATTACAGACGAAAATTTTATACAGGTATGATTTCTTCAGAAATCTATAAGATGACTGGCAATCGATCGACATTTGAATTTAAGAGTAGTGAATTCTACATTTCTATACAGCTGTCTGCGGAGAGACTGGAATTCTGTGAAAAAATTTTCGAAATCCTCCATAAATTTCATAAATTCAAGAAAATCCGGGAGGTAGTACTAAAAATCATTTATTACCTAAAAACAATATAAGTATACTTTTTTTCAAAATTTATAGAATTTTGAATCCCAGAGCATACTATCCTATAAATAAATGTAGAAAACCATTGAAATATTAGAAAATTCTGTAAATTGTACGAATATGAGAGAAATATAAAAAAACAACACTGCATATCTGTATATAAATTACTGTTTTCTTAAAAACTAATTAAAATAATAAAATTGTTGGAATTTTCGAAAATATGGCCTGAAATTCCAGAAATCCATGAAGTGATTCATAGAGATACCAGAAATCTACGAGAATACCATAAAATAGTACACACTTGTATACAAAACATAACATACAAAAATTTCAAAAATCTATGAAACATTCATAATTATATTTTTCCAAAAAATTTATGAGAACATAAATTTCATATACCTCTGTGTTCCCCAGATCATTGAAGGCTAAAAAGCTAAATATAAACCTAATATAATAATATCGAAAATACCTTCAAGTCGTATAAATACTAAAGAATTATGAAACATTCTAAAATTATAAGAAAGGAAACCTTAAACTCAGTGATTATAAAATAGAAAAAAATCGGTTTCCATTACATGAAATACGAAAATTTCATACACATACATAATATTATGACAAAGTCGATAAATTAATGGCTTTCTTTCATCTTTCAGGAAACTTAGTCTCTTGAAAATCGACGAAAATTTTTATCAATATATTTTATGTCGTTTTGTTTTTGACCAAACGAAAAATTTCTAAAAAATAATAATAAATGAAGAATAAAACATGAGAACCCTGCCTACTATACCCATATGTTTACATAATTTAAATTACTGAGCAAATCAATGCTCTATATTCTATACAGACAACTTTTTCTTAAGTCATTCTTACCAAGAGTTTTCACATTTTTTTTATTCTCAGTAGCAAAAATGATAAACAAGTATCCCCAGGGCGTGACACTATCGCTGACTTTTTGATGTTCTCTTTCTTCAAACTCCCGCAGAGCTTGGTAGAGATGAAAGAGAGCAAAGAAACGAGGAATCGAGAAATCATCACCCTGTCATTTAATGATATCGTTTAGATGTTAACGAAAAAAGGAACCTGTTTTTCGATCTCTTTATCCAGGCCTAACTCAAAAATATGGGACGATTTAATTTCATTCTGTAAAATTTATAGCTTATGGAACACGATAAAAAAAACTTGGTTTTTCAAGAACTACATGAAAATATTTTATCAGTTCCTGGCCGATTTCAGTGAAATAACATTTGCCTAAAAAGAAAAATTTATCATACAATAAAATTTATTGTGAGGTGATCATATTGTAGGTCAAGATATTAACTTCAGAGTAATCAGTGATTTATATAATTGTGTAGTAAATTGTAACAGTTAAAATTAAAACAAAAACCTAAAATTCTTGAAGGTTTATTAATTATTCATTTCTAATGCAGTGAAAAAGTAAATTGTAAATCGATGATAAAACATTAATATTATATTTAAAAGTTTTTTTTTATCATTTCTTAAATCACTGAATGTTCAGTGAATGTCATTTTGAATTCTAATCATATATTTTCTAAAAAATGTGATATTTCTCCAATTACTCTTACCAGAAGTCATCATTAACAAAATATATCGAGATAAAAGTAATGTTTTCAATAAATCATCATGAGCGAACATAAATAGGAAAACATAAACTTTCACGAACAGGGATGCAATAGTACATGTCAACACCTGTGAGTCACTTTTACGGTAACTAGAACGTGACTTGAGATTGATGAAGAAAAAAAGAAAAAAAAATTGCGCAACCAGCGCTGAATAAGAAGCAACCGCATCGCGATACACTGATCTTTTTTCGCTCAGTTCATGTGCTTTTATCGGCCGATCAGTCTGTACTTTATTAGCTAAACATGCTATAAACACGGGCTATGTGAAATTGATATGAACGCGGGCCCGGCGATTTATCGGCGAAGAGACATGATAAACCATGCTGCTGGATTTGTGTGAAGGCGAGTTACATAGACTTGCAGAAAAATGGAAATATTTTTTGGAGAGGCAAAAGATAGGTAGTGAATACAGAGTTTTTTATTCCAACAAACGAAATTTCACTTAATTGATTAATTATGTGCATTAGCTATATTTAGGAAAATTTGTTGAGCTGTTTTTCAAATGAACATATAATTTTCTGGTAATGTGTATTTTACTGTTTGAAAATTTAGCTTGAGATCATTGGAATCCCGGGTTCTTTAGCATGGGCATTCTCTGCAAACAATCCATTTTATATGTTTAATAGCGATGTACTCATACATATAAGGTGAAATAAAATGGCTGCACTTAGCAGGCATTGAATCGCGACTTGAATGCGCGGCAAAAAGGGCCTCTACCTCTTTCTCAATCTTATAAGCCAACGAGGGCAATCCTTCGGTGACGGAACGCGCGCCAGTTTCGTGCATACAATGCGCGATTTGTTTACTATGCAAAATCTATTGAATTGCGTGTGGTCAATTATATTATGTTAAGTAGAGTAGCCGTGGTGTGACATATCGTCCCGGTCAATCTTCAGGACCTTCCTTCCACTCTTTTACTTCAATAACGCATTGTGTTCCTCGCATATTATGTTTATACTTATACAGTGAATGCGCCTCGTGCACGATTAAATTAACGTGGTTTTTGGATAATTTATGGTGCTTTTTTGATGGCAATCATTCAGACTATCCGAAATTTATAGTTGGAAATTCGTTTTTTTTTCCATCCATATTACGATTATTAGGAGCCAATTAATAATGGCAAATGAAAATACTTAACGTCCCATATTTCTTAAGCTTTTCTTTTTCTGCGGAAAAATTGAGGATGGTTTGGAGTAACTTTTAAGGTGTGTAGCAATAATGCTATGTTCATAAATTAATTAATACATTAAATAAATGTATGTGATTATTTTTTCATAGAAAATATCAACAGATGGCGGAGTTACGGCCCTTTCCCCGAAGCAACTTTTTTTTTGAAGAGGCTTGCGCTGACCACGATGCAAGTCGAACAAGTCGAGCTGAATCAGAAATTTCAAAATATTTCATTAGTCTCGGAATATATCTAGTTCTTGAACGATCGCTTATTAAAGAAAAATTTTTATTTTGCAGATAAGAATCTTTCAATAAAATTTTCAGAGCTCAAAAACTAGAACTCTCGGGGAAAACGTTCTTGCATACAGAAAAAACGTAATATTCATTTTTTCAATCGTTCAAGAACTAAATACATTCCTAGACTAATGAAATTTTTTGGATTTTCTAATTTAACTTGACCCGTTCGACTTGCATCGTGGTCACCGCAAGCCTCTTCAGAAAAAAAGTTGTTTCTGGGAAAGGGCCATAACTCCGCCAATTGTTGATATTTTTTTATAAACAAATACTTGTTTTCTCAAGTGCACAATACAGTATTATAAAAACAATAACTTTGGTGTCATAACATTTTCGCTACATACTTTGAAAGATACTCCAAACCATCCTCCATTCGTCCGCACATAAAGGTATATAACCCCTTAAGCCCTTCTCAGGAGCTAACAAATTTAAACAACACCAAAAAACATCCTTAAATAATAAAATTTGTACAGTATTTACTTACATAATATTTTTTCGTTAAACAGTATTAATTTTCAAGAGTCAGATTCATTTTCTGTTTCTTCGATATAAACGTCGTCGAGTCTTTTTAATCACCAAATAATTCAAGGAAACTCACTCTACGGCTTACATATACGCAAGGATCTCACACCTATAAAAGCCGAAATATTAAAATTACGTCTATCGAACGAATTGATAATCGTATTTCAAAACACGAAAAAAAATGTTTCGTTTTTTTGGAATTCCGTTCGACACGATAAGTCATTGTTTTTTTCTACGAAAAACTGGAAAAATAATCACAAAATCTTAATTTAATCATGAAAATTATGCATTTATCATATGAAACACAGAATTTTTGCATGAATATGTTAAGAATTCATAGAATACATTGGTATTTGCTTTTTTTCTTTTGCAAGTAAGTACTTTTTGATAAATATACAATCGGAATAACGTATAATAATGTTTTATAAAATTTTTCTTGATGTCGTAACAAAATTTGATATATAAATGAACTTTTCAGTAGCATTTCTTATAAAAAGTTTTTTATTTTTAATTCTATACATTCAAAAGGAAATATATACAATTTTATGATAAATATAAAGACTGTATATTAGTACAATAACACCAACAACGACAACATTCATGATGGTGATAATGATAATCAAAAAAATGGAATTTTTCCGAATCCACGGTCTATTAATAATTTTTTTTTTCATTCATGATTCCGGAAGATTTTTTGATAGTTTTACGCATTTATTAAAAATTTTCATGCACTCAGTTTCATAATACAAAGACAATGACTTTATTATTTAATTTAAAAATTCAATTAATCATAAGAACAGATTTAACTTCATCTCGTATTTTGTTTGTATTCTACCTGATTTTCTTGTACAAAAGAAGCCCCATTTGAGAATATTTTCTTGAGAAAGATAAACGACAATGTATAAAAACGTTGACTAAAAAATACACAATCACTTAAGTAAGAAATGGAAAATATTGTATTTTTCCAATTTGTCAACTCAAAAAAAATAAGAAATCTTTATTTAGATTGAGAATAGTGATGTGATCATGTGAATTATCATTAAAATGATCCTAATTAAATTGAAGTTTATTAAACTATACCCAATATTTTCATTCATCATAAACGAATTTAAACTATAATTCATACAAATTCTATCTAAATGTACAAAACTAGGGGAAGAAAAATCTTGCATCAAGAAACAGATAGTCAATATTTATTCATTTCTTAAATTTTGTTCTAACTTTTGTTACGTATTTTAAAACAAAATTGTGAGTTGTTTCGATCATACAATTATCTAGGTACTCTTTAGCACATCTGTAAGAAATAACTATGTGCCATTTTCGTTTTTCAGACTATCACGTAGTGTCGAAGCTGAAAAATTTTCCGTAGTTACCAGTAAATTATTCAACTACATATCATGATTTAAGATATGAAGGTTGGATCATTATTTTTTTTCTGAGCTTCTTCAAACTATAAATTTATTATACTCATACTCTAGCAACTTTCTCTGAGTCAAAATATAATAGTTACAAAATTATGATAAAACAATTACAATTCTGTTGAAAAAAGAATGAATTTATGTATCATAAGAAAAAAAAAACGATTATCTCATGAAAACTACATTGTTAGTAAAGATTTGACATCACACCTGGAAAATGATGCATAGAACATACAATTTTTGTACAGCACATTTAATAATTAAAATTCTTCGAATTGCAGATATTCATACCCAACAAAAAAAATAGCAATGGATTCAATCGAACTCTTTTTCCAATAATTAATATTTGAAAAAGAATTTATTTTATAACAAAGTTTCCAAAAAAATAAATATTGTCGGAGAAAGCCTTTAGATACAACTTCACATTGAAAAAAAATAACCTTTAGAATAATTTTTCTTCGAAAAAACCTGATTAGGAACCGTGGTACCAGACTCTTCAGCAACCACAAGAATGATCTTGACTACTCTAGAAACGCCCTTGGTTTCTGAACAACGACCTTAGTTACCATGAAAACGATGGAGTTCCATGGAAAATAATTGGCCTTTACAGTGGTGGGGGTCCTCAGTTTTATGTTTATGTATATAATCTCTATAATAACTATTTAAAATCAATATTTATTGCAAATATTGTAAAATAATAAAAAGCACTCCATTGGTGAGAACAGGGATTGAGTGAGTTAGTTACAGAGTGGTTTATTATTTCTTTTCAGATAAGATGGCTTGTTAGCACGACCAATGTCAGGCGTGCTTTTTCGGACGCCCCACTAGGCATTAGCCAATCCGGGCCATCTGCACCGCGAACATGCTACATCGCGTGTTGACCCTGCGCCTCCTCCTGGGATCTTTGCACCGCTTGCTCTTATTTTGGCCTTTTTCTTCAAGCTCGTTCCCCATGTCCAGGAGTTGACATCTACGTGTTCTCTGCCCACTACCACAAACCATTTTTCGAAACTTTTTAACCTATACTCAATAAATGGCATCATCCAATATTTTTTTTATTTTTAGTATCATTCTTGATAGTAAAAAATTCTCGTCGAATTCCCAGTCAAACGTTTTGTTTCATGACAATCGTCGACGCTTTGGTCCCATTCGGACCCTTTTCAAGACCTAAGTAATGTGAAACAATTTCTATAACAATCAACCACTTATACAGTTCACTTCTTTATACAGAAAATTTGATAATCGTAATAATACTGACAGTACACAAAAACAAACACTTCTCCCTATTTCGATCAATTTACATCTTGTTGTCAGCAATGTTGTACTTGACAATAATAATTCTCAAGCAAATTAAAATATACAATAAACTCATTTCTACTTCTCAAGAATCTTTCCTTCCCATGCCAATCGTAGAAACATGTCAGCCTGAGTGAAATATGAATCACGATACGTTATCTTATCATTTCTGATCGCGCATTTCGATCGTCATTTCAAGAAACATGAAAGTTATTACTCTAAAAACACCCGATTAGTACATCATACACGTCGTTCCAATTCTGTAAATCCTTCTGTTTATTCAAATCCAATTCATTATTTTTCTTCATCAAAGCCATTTCATTCAAAGTCATCCTAATTAAATTCATAGCCAAACTCAATCCCATGTTCACTATCGACCGTTCGATAACTTATTCCTTTCAACTTTATCCTTTCCGAAAGATATAAATTCATCCGCTTTATGCATGTTGTTAACTATTCGTACTCCAAACTTTCTAAACCTCTTACTCATCTTTTAGTAACAATCCAGAGTCAAAATTTCCCTGAGTATTTTAAGGACAAATTTAGGATTTCGTCTTTTGAGCATTCTGAAAACTCTTTTGAATATCATCCGGAACCTTATAAACAATGTATTCGAACAAATGTACTAACACATGCCTGAAGTTAAGAAGAACTCAAAATTTCATCCACTATCAGATTTGTTCAACTTGTCGCCTGAATTTTTTTAATTTCGTGTTTTCGAGAAAAGTGGAAAAAGGACTTTCAACTCATAAAAACATGGATAATATTGTGGTCAATTTTGATCCGTTTATCCTGGACCGCCAGGATAAACGGTATATAAGGATAAATTGTATATTGGTTTTTATTGAGGAATGCGTACACGACAATTTCCTCTGCCGCGAGTCTCGAAAACGGGCACAACTCATTGAAGTTCGGCGCTTGTCGCTAGATGGTTTGGCAGCAGAGCGCTGCTCGTACTTATTATGTAGTGTAGACTTTACTTAAAGAGTGCGAAAGCGCTGAAAAATTCGTCTCCTTTCCTGTGACTGTTGCCATTGTAAACCGGTACTGATCCAATAGAAAAGAGTCCCAATCCAACGCAGTAAGTACTACATTGTATTTTTGTTATGTCATGTTGTGTTAAGCATGTTCTCCCCGCATTATTATTACAAATAGGTTTTAAACAAATATTAATGAAATCCTCTCTCTTCCGTAGGTGCGATTTGCTTCGACATTCATGCTTTCTAATGTGATTGTTCACTGTTCGAAAGCACGATAATTCCTGTGAGCATTATATTCTATTCAAGCGATGAAGGTCGATTTACACTAGGGTAAAAACACGTCAAGTAAGACCGAAATTTTTCCATGATCTTCGCGGACTCCCAAATGATTTCATGAATGTGACGGTACATAAATGTAGAGTTTACATTTTAAAAATTTTTCTAAAATTCCGGTTTTCGTTTCTGTTATAAGCCTTTGAAGTCGTGGGTGGGTTAATTTTTGCAAAATTCATATCTCTTCAACCGCTTATAATAAAATCTGAAATTTGGTATGATTATTGATGGATAGGAAGGTGAAATTTAACTTAATTCCTCGGTTTGGTATTGTTTGAAAAAATTTTTTTTTGAATGAAAAATTTTTTGTTTTCAACAATTGCAATTTGCAGAAACATATCCACCTCAGTTTCCAACGATACAAGTATCAAAATGTGCGGAATTAAATAGCCTTTCAGAATCTGAAAAAATATTTTTGTGCACTCTGTTTAATCCGGAGATATTAAATTTATTATGGCGTCGCGCATGGCCAGCAGAGAAAGTTCCGCTATGAAAAATTACAATTTAGAAACTGCATGCAAACCATTTTCAAACAATTTCAGTATCCGAATACAGGCCATCTATTACACTTTTAGAATCTAATAGAATATTGTTTTCAAAGTGTTTTTATCTGGAAAATTCAGATTATCAAAAGTGCCACGTATACTTGGTTGGGAGTTCTTTGCTTTTAATAACTACTGTAGCCCAAATTTCACCGACGTAATTTCAAATAAATTTTCGATCCCAAACACACGATACTTTTTTATTATGTTATTATGTTTTTTATTATGTTTTAAAATTTTAGTCGAATATTCGTCATGAAATTGAGATTTTCCTGGTAATGTAACATACAGACTGAATTTTTAATCGATTACTCTAATCTGAAAGTTATCCCAAGAATTCTAGATCTTCAAAACATCAGAGAATCAAACTACGAAACATCAACAAACAATCAAAATAACTTATTCGACAAATTATCAAAATTTGCGTTCATTTTTTCTGTACCAGTCTGTCTATGAATCTTATTAGTATCATTTTTTACTCAAAACATTTCTGCAATCATCGTTTTAAAATATTTTTTAGTGTATAATTTTTAGTTGTAGTTTGTAGTACCTTAGTATGACAAACTGCATATATATTATTTAGTTTTTGAATGAATACTCTGTTTGTGTGCTTGAAGGCAAAAAATTAGGAATCATAAAAATATTGAATTTTCCCTATAAAAAAAGAATTTCACGATGAATCCACTGGAAGTTTTTTTAATACGTTGACATATTATTAAGTCTTTTGCTAAAAAGTACTTAATATGATCGTAGGATCAGAATAACCGATTTTTTTTTTATGATAAAAAACAAATGTACAGCGTTGCTAAAATTTGATTCATAAAATAAGATTTGAGAGTATTACTTGCAGCAAGTTTTCTGTTTGGCTAATTCGATATATCATTAAAATAGAGAATTTGCAAATTATTATTGACAATGACAATGATTATAGAGGTCATAGTTGCAGTAAAAACAATAGCAATAATAGCAACAATAATAATGACAATTGTAATAATATGATATTCATGTTGAGTTTTGTCACATTGGTCCAATTTAGAGTAAAACATAATGATGAACAAAATGATACTATGGACTCTTATTGTAAGTATCTTTTTTAATAATTGATCAAATCGAAAGTATTCCCTACATATTTCTATTAGAATATTTAAAATGAGATTATTTAGAAGCTTCTTTCACCTGTATCTGATCAATAATTTATTTTTTAATTACATTTAGTTGACACATTCCCAAAATCCTATCTAACAACAAAAATGAGTCATTAAAATTCCACAACTATGATGAGTACTCTTCAGCATAACAAATAAATGTTTGTCAGCGTATTTTCAACATTTTGTATTGGATTTGTGAAAAAATTCTTTGCTTTGTAGAAAAAGTGCAGTATTGTCATAGTTGATCTTTCGACCAAGGTATTGATTTAGAACCTTCATACTTAATTTGCAGTTTTTTTACTATGAACAAAAACTATCTATGTCGAATTGAGTTTCAGAGGAAAAAATACTGTCTTAAGACAAAATCTCATGTTTTGTAAGAGGCCAAAAAAACGTCGTTACAGGCACAGGTCAACTTGTTCTAAGACTGAAGAAAATTTATGTAAATTTTCTTTATTACCTACGTGAAAACGATTTGAAAGTGCCTTCATCAAAATTCCACCAAAACCTTTTAACTACAGCAATGATTCCGCCATTTAGTACCACCAATCTACTCATATCTCTTCATCATCTATGAGGATGCAATTCGCTCAAAATTTTCCCTCAAAGTGAATAACCACGTAACGTTGTCTGCAGAAAGACTTGTCGCTGAAACAAACGATTCGCGATTCACACGATCGTTTGGTAGAAGTAGCATTTAAATCTAGCCCCAAAGATGCATCGTTTAAATCTCAGCTGGGAACGAAGGGATTTTTTTAATTTTTCGTTTTCTAGGAAGATTGGCGCGGAATAAATCGTGGCTTTAACATGAGTTTTTTTCCCTTATCACCGAGTAAATACGGTGTAACGCGATGAGTATCGTGAAGGAGCCGACTTTTAACCGCGAGTGCTTGGTCGAATCTGAAAATCTCTTCTTCCGCTCATTCGTGGCGTGTATTTCATTTGAGCCACTTAAAAGTTCTCTGACATAATATAGTGTTGATTCTAGCGGCGGGGAAATCGGTACAATTTTTTTAACTTAAGCGGTAAATCGTTTCGTGTACAGCGTTCGGAGATCGTGGCATACGATTCTCTGAATCGGTTGACACCTCAAGTGATGTATGGTCGCACACCGAGTACTTGTTAATTCAGTAGCGTCAGTTCCGTTGGATGCCAGGGTTAATGGCTGTACATTTTGAACGATTTCCTTGCATTCCTTTCTCGATTTTTTGAGCCTGGTTTTTAATTTGGTCCTAGGCACACGCAAATCCTGCAACGGATTTAGGGAAATCGGTAACTGTCGAAGATCTTGAAATTTATAGAAACTTGAATAGCAAAAAGGAATGGTAAACTTTTGATGCTGGTGGCAAATCACGATTCTCCATGGATTAAAAAAGCCGATTGCAGCTTCCATAAATGATGTCATAATTTTTTCAAGCATTTTTTTTAAATCTACCTGATGATTGAAGTTTTATAACTTCAATCATCCGTATGCTCCGTTTTTTGAAAATTCAAATAAATGAAAGGTCTAAAATGATCTCTCAGAGCCACATTCAATTTTTTTCTTCATTATTTTATTCCATCAATATTTCGACCTCCTATTGGGTCCTCATCAAGATGATTACAAAGATTCCTTTCTTCGGAAAGTTGTGATCGGCAAGAATCAGGTTGGAACCAACCATCATTAAAACTTTCTATAACTGAGACACGATCACAATTGAGTCGTCATTGTTTTAAAAGTAATAAATATACATCAAAAATATACGTCCATATTCTTTACAATAACTTGCACTATTAGTCGACGACGAATAAAAATCATTATGTAATCATTCTGATGAGGACCCAATAAGAGGTTGAAATATTGATGGAATAAAGATATTGAAGAAAAAAATTTAATGTGGCTCTAAGAAGTTGGTCTAGACATTTAATTCATTTTATTGTTTTAATTATTCATTTTTCTACTGGAACATCATTTGATAGTCTAAAATTTGATATATGAAAGCTTCCACAATTATTAATGAATTCAGTACATTCAGAACCTTCCCAGACATTTATCAATAGAAAAAACATTTTCTTTTAATTTTGATTTATTCTACACTCCATTTGCTGTTACACGAATAAATGGAGAACACCAAACGATTATTTTCTCATTTCAAAATTTAAACAACAAAAATAAATCCCCGAATACTCTTTCTCTTGGAAAAGTGATTGAAAATATATGAAATCAAAAAGACCAAAAAGGACTATCTTTTATGTAAAAAAAGAAACTTAGTAATCTTATATATTATATATTAGTCGAGATCATGTGAATGAACCTCTTTAAAAAGGTACCTACTGAGGATGACGAACAATAACAAAAAAAAATCCTCGAAAGAGAACACTATTTCATCGAAACATACTGAAAGTCAACATTGAATTTTATTTTTGAAACTATTATTATTCTGAAATTCTGAGATAATTATCATTCTGAATAAATATCATTCTGATATAATTCGAACATGATGTTTCCCAAGAATTTTCTTAAGTTTTTAGCCAGATGTAACATTAATTTTTTCTGATTTGAATTAAATATTTCCATTTCGGCTATTACTTTGATTGTATTCTTTAAAAAAGAATCATTTTTTAGATATTCTTATTGTTAGACCTCTCAGACAAGTTCATTCTCAAAGTATTGCTCATTATTTCAAAATTCTTTTTATGAAATTCACTCTCAGTTGTGTAATTTCATTTTTTTTATCTTCAAATTGATAACAGCACCTACTTTTTGATGTGACTGTGGTTCAAAAAATAATTAATGAATCTTTTTTGAGATACTAGTTTTAAAACGAACCAATATCAATTCCAATATTATCTGCGAATTTTTTTAATTCTAAAAAATAATAAACAATTTCATTTTCCCCTAATGTATATACATACGTAAATTTTAATCTAGGGTTATAAGAATTGAGAACTGAAAGAACTGTCGAAATATCTATGGGTAACTCATCGTTAACTCAGAGCTAATTTCAATTTAAATAGTCTAAAATGATTAAACCTTGTCTTCACTTGCAGATTTTATCATAAACAAGCCTTCGATCCCAGATCAGGATCCTCATCAGAAATCTAAATACATATAATTAATTTAAAAAATCAATCAAAATATAAATATCATTAATTTAACAAATCAATCTAATTATGAACAAATCAATCTCTATACAATGTACCTAAGTGCAAACTGGGCCACCATAGTTTAGAAATGTTAAGAAGGACAATTGTTTAACTGTAAATTTGATCAATATCGGCTGTTTGGGAGGATAATCTGAGTCACCACTTTCTAAAGTAATTACTTTGCACTTACATTATATGGATATTTATTTATTCATAATTTGATCGATTTGTTACTAGAATGATATTTATAATTTGATTGATTTATTGAATAAATTCTTTATTCAATACAATGCACGGGCTATCGCCCTTTATGTGTACACATACGAAATTAAATACCATACCGCTTGGAGGGGCATAATTTTGTCCCTGATTATAATCAGATCATAATTTCGAAAGTAACTACCATTAAAAACAGCAGGTCAAAAAGCATAAAAGACACCAGAAAAATTACAGTAAATAAATAAATAGACAAACGAAACAGCAGCGAGTGAATCTAAAAATACAACTGATTTAATGCTTTCAAGGGAAAAGAAAGTAGAGAATTGAAAAAATCAAGTCTATTGGAGATTCCGTTACACAGTCAAAAAAAATTTAAATTTTAAACATCTTTCATGCTTTCTCTCAAAATCGTGTTTAAAATTTCATGGACACGTGTATGAAAAGCATTTCAAAGAAATTTATATTAAATTTATCGTTTTCATATAAGATATATTAATTCAAAATTTTTTCATTATTATTCATTTTCTTTTAAGACACTTCATGTTTTAATATTTTTAAATATCATTTGCATAATATCAAATATACGATTTTTTTTGTTTTACAATTTATATTCCATACAATGTAAATTTTTTGTTTCAATCATATAGCTATTGATAAGATAAGGAAAATCTGCTCCAAAAAAATGTATTATGTCGAAATCCACTTGAATTTAAAAAAGTTTGAGTACACATTTTCAATGAGAAATCATTGAAAGATAAAATGATGTTAATATCTGCTCTATATTAAATAAACACTTCGATTTCATAAAAGGTTTATAATTTTCATAGACAGTGTCTATTTTTTTGCAGTTTAATAGACACTTTGAGAAATCTGCTTCACAGGCAGTTTCTTAAATTTAATAGAGAAATATCTAAGAGATTACCCTCACAACAGACACGAGCAGTAGTGTCATTGGCAGCGGGTTTGGTGAGGCAAATATTTATATAAAATACATATAGTATTATTCCTATGACAAAGAGAAATATTTGGAACAGACAATCGTATTAATGATATTTAGATTCCTGATGAGGATCTTGAAATAGGATCGAAAGCTTGTTTACAATAAAATCTTCAAGTGAAGACAAGGTTTTATTATTTAAACCATTGAAATTGGCTCTGAGTGAACAGTGACGAAACGAAAAATGTCCGATTTGGAACAGAGCATTTAACTTAAACAAAAAAGTGTTCAAATCTTATCACTTGGTATTGAAGCTGTCATCTACATATCTAATAAATAAGAGGTGGAAAAAATTAAGGGACTCTTAACAGATGTCTTCCAGATCCGCCAAAATATTAGTTTGTTGGATGCTCTGCATATTATAATCAATTATAATCAATAAATGATCAATAATATAATCAATGTTATAATCGTAATCATAATTGACGTGTAATCTATCATTTTATATTCTTGCTATTACTCCGATATTTGAAACATATCGCATATAATTCAACGAGATATCATTTTTATTTCAGGTTATCTAAAACGTCATCGAGCAGCGACGATTCATAGTGTTTTTCCATTACCTTGTTTATTTGGAACACTTATGTAATTCTGAATCACCCTATTTTCGATGATTGTTTTTTTATCATCCGTCACGCATCGGACGATGGAAGTTTTCGGCTCGCGTTAGATACTCTTGTGTAGCTCTGAATCATCTTGTTTTCGGTGATCGTGTTTTTCTATGTATTATTGTATTCATCGCGCTCAACGCGTAGAAACTCATCGAATGTGACTCAAACGTTCTAGAAGATTTTCGACGTTTCTTCAGTGACATCATGAGTACACTAGAGAGGATATAAAAGCGCGCGCCCCGGTGTTTTCGACCAGGGAGACAGACAAACAGGCCATATTAGGCAGTTAATCAGATCAGATCAAATACATTCGGAACGAGACTTCTCAAAATCAGTAATCAGTCGCGTCGCGAAAACACTTGTCGCGAATCGTTGAAACGTGTATAACGATAATTGTGAATTACTCCAGTAAATAAAACTTTTGGTGGAATTTCGGTCACATTTGGTGTTTTCGGCCCATACCGGAATCCAACAAGGTGATAATGGCAACTCAATGGGAGTCCCATAATTCTTTTCATATAAAACCCCATCAAAATTGAAACATGTTTATTCCATTCCATAAACAAATGCAACATGCACTGCCTACATTAGACCTTAGCTATATTTTCTCATTTCAAATTTCCTCCAAGTCCCATCCACGGCATCGGTGCATCTCAACATCGATAGACCGCTGTAATGAGCCTTACACCAGCAACGTCTAACAGAATATTCCTAAGTACCGATAATATAATCAGAAATAAGGCCTCATTTCGCTGAGAAAAAAAACACTCAAGACTCCGGATCTCGGTATCCAGTGTAAAATCAAGACCGCTTGCCATTAGCTATGCTGGAATTCGTGCCCGGCTCTTGTAGTATCGTGCAATGTTTCGGCAGTCGTATTATAAGCAGCCACCTCGACCGAGTCAGAGCACGTGTTTCGCCGAACTCAATTAGCATAATTCCGAAGAAATCATCTTTCACACTTATTCACGAGCGTATGTGAACACATTGCGGCGAAAATATGTCCCTAAGGACTTGGTGGATTTATGAGGAAACTCGCGGGGCCCACATCAAACGGGCCCCGCGCGGGTGCCGAGCCCGGAGCCGGAAACAAATCACGTACCGGTTCGGGAGTCCGAGGGCGCTCGTTTTGAAATCCATAAATCGCGGATGCTCGCTCCCATCGAATATGCACCGTAGGTGTAAAGCATTATGTCACTTTAACCTTTCTTCAAAACACTGACTTCGTGTTTATCAGGTGAAATAGAATATATTATGTTATTTTGTCCAAATAACATACACTCAGAAAAATCTTAAGTCAAATACGAACCTTAAAATTTGTTTCTCCAATCAGCTTGAAAATTTCGTCATATCAACTATATTTTTCATAATTTGACTAAATATTTTCGAAAATATAAGTGAAAACCTTATTTTAGTAAGCTTTTCTCTGCGTCTATGTAATAGGATTTATAGGGACCATAAGAAATGGAGGATACAATTATATAACACCAACTGAACATTAAAATTGAATAATGAAAATTGTCTCAATTCTGTCAAATTCAAAAAAGGTTAAACAAAATGATTTGTCCGTGGTTAATATAATAATTAAGAAATAATTTGAAGAAACTTTAAATATGACTGAAAAAGGGCCTTATTTCTGTTTAAATAAGACAGAATATTTTCTAGGGAACATAAAAAGTGTAGGGTTGGTATGAAGCAATACAAATGGACCATTGGAATAGAATGTTTTTATTTTTCAAAAGCAATGGGGCAATTGTTGTTCTATTGTTCTAAAAGTTTTTCTTTATCATATTTTTTTCTATTTGTATCAATAATTTTATTCTAACGATCCACTTGCTCATTTGTTTTGCAACAACTCGGTGGTCGATCTCAATTATTACAACAGCTCCATTGGACCCATCGACATTAATTTTGCTCAGGCCGAAAGATATATAAAAATTTGAGTGACTCGAAAAGTAATCAAATTTTTATTCCATAAAATTGAAGATGCTAGAAAGGCCACACTCCACGAGGAGAAGCTCAATTATTTTGTTAAACAGTGAAAATTTATTTACAAACTGGCACTCACAAGCTTGTCTGATTGTGAGCTTGTTGATATTATCAAAAATTTTCAACAACATTAGTCAAGTATCAGAATATTGACTGTTACTATACAGAAAATTTGCATCGAATCGACAGCTTATTTGCTATTGTTATTGAATTTGAAGCTAACATTGATTTCTTACGCCATTCAAGTTTAACGCATATTTGATCCTAATCCACGCGAAGTTGGTTCATATAACTTCAGTCAAATATATGGTATATTTGTCACAAATACTGCAGAATCCAAAGAAATTAGTGTGAAACATACGCTATCTTTATAGCTAAGATATATATTAATAGCTGATAAATATTTCAGAAAACGACGCAACTGTACGCGTATATTTGTATCGAACTTGCTGTTTTTTCAGTGTAGAGTATCTCATACAAATAATTTACCAGTAACTCTCAGACTATCTATAATCGTACTCTGGCGCTCATTGAACGACGGCGCGTTTGTGCAATGCCAGGAGGCGTACGCGTAACGCCAGGGGTCGGTTTACGGAGGCGTGCTTTCGTTGGACAAGCGCATGAACGCGCTTCAGTAGTTTGCAGTAGACGAGTGCGCCTTCGGCGGACGAGCGCATGCATGCGTTTGTCATCTGCTAAAAGCAAGCTTGCATCCGGCAAAGGTACACTGTCCTTCGCATCTGTTCTACTGACATTGCAAATCGGATTCATCAACGCTTCACCCCTTCTAGAAATGTGTCTAGAATTTCCTGATGACTATTAGCTGGTTTATACTTAGGCAACGTCGAGGAAAAACTGACTGCGAATACGTTTCCCTACCCTGTCAGAAATTTCTCAATTAAATTTAAGAAATCGTCATGGAAAGATATAACACAAGCTACGTATTAAATTTTCTAATAAAGGCATGGATTGATCTGTGAGAAAATATAGACTCTCTAATGAATGTTCTATACTGTCCATGAAATCAAAGTGTAAATTAAAAATATGACAGACATCAAAATCAGTTTAACTTTTAATCATTTCTAAGTGAAAATGCATGGTAAAAATTTTCCAAATTCAAGTGTTGTATATGTGACTGCCTGTAAAAATTTTATTGATAAATAGTGAAATTTCTAATAATTGTTAAATACATGCACTACAAATGTTACACTTTTCATATATTTCTAAATGATTATTGATATATGTGATATTTCTTTGTAAATGCATTGTATAGAATATTTATATGACCCAAGATGTTTCAAAAGTATAAGCTTTGAAACTTTTTATACACTTTTTGCCAAAAATTAGGGTGGAAAAATGTTTCTCATTATTATTGAATAAATTTTATGATTTACTATTAACCAAATTTAATGATCCTTAAAAACTCTTCCATGCCTATACCTTTGCGTTACTTACATGATACCACCTAGATAGCTTCGCACCTAAACATTGTTGCTTAGCACGAGTCCAGGCCAAAAAAAAACATACGATTTTTCCATGCCCTTCAAAACAAACTTCAAAAAGCGTTCTTATCCTTTCCAAAATCCATGTAAACATCGAAAACGCGCATTTAAACGTTCGAGATATAAAAATGATTTTTTTCTTTTTCAAATCGGACATATTCGTCTGATATTTACTTTTTTTCTTATTACCTATTGTAAATAATTATCTAAAATGATGTCGATGAACAAAACCCTTTTGAGGATCGTTTATTGATGACATCGGGCATGAATTTCCGCAAAAATGTTGCCAGAAAATTTTTTGTGTTGAACTGTGTATTCAACATTCAATGAAAGTCGTAAATTTTTTGGGTCTCTAACATTTTCTCAGATTTTGATTTTCAACTGGAATCAAGAATAGTTCGAATGGAATTTTTGACAAGTAATAAATTTTTAATATTAAATAGAAAAGAACAACGAATTTCGACCCTATTTTAATTTCAGATTTTGATGCGATACTAAGAGAAAATATAAACTACATAAATACATATTGAAGTATGAGAAAATCTTTAAAATCATCATAAATTCAAAGGGATACAAAAAGTCAAAGAAATCCATCAAAAAACTGTTTTATGAAAAATTTCAACAAATGCCCAAGATTTATACAATATCGAATCCTAAAGCTTCAAATTTTTCAAGCAAGAATCTACAAAAACATTTGAAATCTATGATTGAGAAATCCTCGAAGATTTCGGATATACTTGAAAAATTCCAAAAAAAAAATAGAAATTTTTTTTTCATGAGACCTTGTCTGCCAACTGCTGACTATAGGACCCCAAAATGGCTAGTGAGTATATGAAAAACCATCAGCGAAACGCTCGTTTTCGCTGAAACTATTTTTTCAGTCTAAAGGAAAATCAGAAATTATTGAAGAAAATTCATGAAATCTTCCTGAGTGAATTCTAGAAATCTCATCGAATCCTGAATAACTAGATTTCATGATAGTATATCGTAAGACAAAGTGTTTAAATTATTAGACAATAAAGTTCAAATGCATAAAAATTTCCTCAAAATAATAAACGTACAGGAAGTTACGTGTTGAAATAGTTATATTAATTGTGATTTTAACCAAAAAGTGATGAATTCCAAAAAGTAAAAGCTTGGTCGTCGCCAGTTTATTATCAAGAAGTTGTGATGCTGCAATAAATATTTGTTGATCCACTTGAAAAAAAATTTGTCGCTTTTGTGTTCATTTTTATTTATTTTTATTTTACTTTTTACATTCTTAATCATTTTTTGTATTGAAATTCAAAATTGTCAGTATGAACACAGAAAATCACTTAATAAAATCTCGGAAATGATGTATCTTAAGTATTTTCTATCTAACACAGGTAGAACTTCAAACATGATGAGGTTGTGAAAAAAATCATAATATATCATTAGTCAAACATTTAAGCTCAAAATATAGCATTTCAGATCAAATAACAGAAAAAGTGGAATCGACTCATTATGGTTCAAGATGTAACTCAGAAGAACACGGAATAAAATAAAATTCTCATACCACGTTTGCCTCTTGCGATTCCAGCGAGTTGAATGTGGCAATTACACCTGATAATTCATCTGTCATGTTTATCTTCTGTACGAAATTAAACCTGCAACGAAGTTGCATTATACGAATTTCGCACCATTCAATATGACTTGATATGTACACGACTCACTTCGCTTGCCTCGTAAAGTTAAGCTTGCCACTACCATCGAAAACTTTAGAAAGTTCTTCCTCAATGTCCCATGTTCTGTGCATCGGTCTCAGTTGGAGATGTAAATTACCAGAGGCAGAAGTTCTTGCTCGATAAATCAACTGATCCAGGTCACAGGTACATTTGCTTTTTTAATTATTTACCTTACGTATGAACAATTCTACTGAAACCTTAGAGTTAAAAATATTCAAGTATACAGAACTAAGGATAGATATAGTTAGTTTTAGTTTCGTAAGATGATAGAATTAGTTATTGACTAACATGGAATTGATTAATAAAATAAATCTTCTTCAAACAAAATGTTAGCCACAAGTTAATCCACAAGAAATAACTAGGAAGTATGTATGAATTTTAATACAAAAAAAAAAAATTATTCGCTACTTGACCGTACAATCTAAATGACACAGCAATTAAAAGACAATCGTAATCATACCTGCTCTACGATATGAGAATTACTTTTTTGCAGGAATTCTGAATATGAAATAAAAATGCCAGTTTCTTCAACCTCACTTTTTGTACAATACCGAAGAATTTATTTCACTGGACATTTTCTTCGTACCCTCACGTATCGCAGCTCGACGAAAAAAGGTGTACAGTTTTGAATGTTATAAAACTTTTCCCACTGGGCAGAATTCGTGTGGTGAGCCCAGAGGGCCATTCCTGACCCAGAGAATGGTTTATGCGCCGACCTCGAGTGTACGAACGACCTCTGCCGCTCGGCAACGCATAGCGATGCGCGTTCCTTACTTCTGATGGAAACTGAGGATATACCGCAGAGGCGCAGTTGAGAATGAAAAAGGAGCAGAGTTTTAAAGAAGAAGCCATGGCAAAAATGCCTGGACAAGTGCAACATAAGCAAAACAATGAGAAAGGGATAAGGTAGACGCAGATGGCAAGGTGTGTGTAGAACAAAGTGAGCGACGCTGTCCGAAATATTTATACTCGAGCACGACCGGCCACTGCAGATTAGCATAGCGACTCGTTAGCAACTATGTCCATAATCGTATTTTCAACTTTTTTCATTTCTGCACGGTCCTTCATCATTTCGTCTCACCGTCGTCGTTGAACTTGTGATGTTAAGGATAACCGACCTCACACCATCACCCGATCGAAAAAAAATGTCCGATTTGTGTACGAAAGATATCCACCAGATGTTTTTTCTCGGATATTTGGGAATCCGATGTCTTGAATATGTACGAAAGAATTACGGTCTGAGATATTCCCCAATCACACTAAAATCATCCACATTTCTATATTTTGATGCACTAAACAAATATCTAACAGATATCGGCACGCATACAATATCCATCTATTATTATTATCATAATGATCATGATTTTAATGAACTTATAATCAATGTAATTTCAACCAAAATATTGCCAAAACACATAATACGCGAAGTCAAAGTCATAAATTTGAAACTTCTAAGGTTTTGTTTATTACAAATTAGGTAAGAATAGAAAATGTTACATAATTTATTAATTAATAAGCATGTACCAATGCTGCCGTTGTAAGGGTGCTGACGACATCCAAGGATTGGAAATGTCATACCCAGCAAAAGTCATCCACGGGGGCTGATGAAAATAACGCAGAAGGTCCAGGTCCATTAATCTTTCGATTTTTGCAAGTTGTCGCAAATAAATATTGTCATACAATATATGATTTTAATTGTAATCAATAAAAAAAATAAATATAATTTGCCCAATATCAGTAATTGTTTACATCTAACCTAACCTAAAAAACATTAATACTAGTAAATCGTATATATAAAAGATATACTAAAGACATTCATGGTATATACTACGCATATACTGCGGATATACTTTATATATCTGACAGATTTATGTACGAATTCCTCTATGGTTTTCACGCCGCCATTTTGTACAGAAGCATTACATTCGTATGTACGAAAAATATCCGCCGAATATTTTGTTCGGATATCCGCGTACAGATTTCGTACATCTTTCGGATATCTTTCGGACATTTTTTTTCGATCGGGCAACTATTCCTTGGAATCTAAGCAAATAAGAAGGCATGTTATCACTGCTACACTGGTCGAACCCTGCAACAGATATCTACAAAACTGCACACGGATTCTCGATTATTCCAACAAAATCCCATAGCTGCACGGAAAAAAAATGTCGTATTTATAACGAATCTGGCATCGCTGAGATAATTTCACTGCAGTGGCAGAAACACTTGTTGAAAATGCAGCGCAATTTGACTATTGTAGCAAAGAAGTTTTTTTTGACACAAGGTAATCGTTTTGCTTCTGTTGCAAGATGTTCCATAGCGCTGACAAAAGTGTTCGTTTCTCTAGCGAATCAGTTCTGCTGCAATGATGAATCTGTTTCGCTGGGACTGGAATGAACTTTGCTGAAGAAACGATTATTCGGTGTGTTAGGTTATCCAACACCTGAAACGTTCTGAACATCATCCACTATCATGGAGCTATTCTGCCTGGCTGCTAGAAGAACCATCATATTGCTGTCAATCAAATGTAATGTAACATTCCCATTTAAATGTTTCCAGATCGGAATTGATAACGAAATATAAATGTATTATTCATTCTTTATTTCGCCGAATTCTCCAACTAGTCATATCTCTAGTATTGCAAGGTTATCATAAAATAATATTGAAAATACGTGAGGCATATCAAGAGCAAGATCTAGATATCAACGACATTAGTTGCTTTTCGTTCAAATCATATCGCTAACATTGCAAGGTTATCAAAAAATAATATTGTCAATATGTGAGGCGTATCAAAAGCAAGATTTAGATATCAATGACACTGGTTGTTTTCAAGGTGATCCGATAGCAATCGACTTTAAGAGATCACCGCCTTATCATATAGATTTGACTCTGCCTCCCTCCCTGAAAAATTTAGTATTTACACTTTAAAAAAAAATAGTCATTTCCCCATTTTTGAATTGGACGTAATTAACCTATTTTTTATTAAAAAATTTACCATTCATCGATGTAGTAAATTTTTTCCCATGCATCGAAATTTTAATACACACAGTCAAACTTTTTCTTTCTATATGGAAATGAAAATTACTATTCGTAATGAAAATTTTCCCATTTTTTTATCGGATATATCAAATTTTTGCAAATAAGAAATTTACTATTCACTATTCGATATGATTTCATTTTATGTATATTAGGGAGTTCCACCCTGCACACTGCAAATGGCTGAAATAGACACATGGACATTACAGAATATATTACACATTTTTTATCCTGTGAAAATTGCCTGAATCGGGACGCGAACCTCGAACGTTGGACTGCTGCTTTCCATTTGCTGCTCGCTGCTCACTAAGCCACGGGACCTAATGATGAACATTCTTATTCGATAGCAGTATGGTGCAGCACAATTTTTCATGGGACTTTACATTTAAACGTATTTCTTTGACAAATAATAATTTTCCCGGCAATTCACGAGAACATACAATACGGTAAATGAAAATGCTTCTATTATGCGGGAAAACATATTTCCCTTACATTACTATAATTTGAATGTAGTTGATGAGGAAAAAACTCTCATTTATCATTCATTTCTGACAATTTATGGAGGAATGAAAAATACCTATGGTGAAATTTCTGTAGCTTTTGATAGGAAAAAAATTATTTTCTTCTTTATATTCCGCAGATCGTGATATATATGGATGGCAATTTCAATGCATGAATAGAATATTTCTCACATACTCATCCAGCAAATTTGCAAATATATACAGAGAAAAGAGCATCTTTTACAAGAAAGTTCTCATTCACTTGACTTTTCGACAAACTCACTTTTTAAAATGAAAGAAAAACCATTGCCAATGGGAAACTTATGACATTGTATTGAAAGATGAATAGAATGGTAAATTTTTCAAGGTTTTCGGATGGAAAGTAATTCTCTTTATTTTTGCTTAATTTGCCGCAGATCGAAATAGACATATTCTGTCACTAAGTGGCAGTTTCAATAATTGCAAGTAAAATAGTTCCCATATACTTACGTAGCAAATTCGCAAATATTAATGAAGAAAATTGCACGTCTTATATGTGAAAATTTCCATTTGCCGACTTTTCTAAAAATTTACTATTGAAAATAGAGAAAAATCATAACAAAACATTTGTTTCTGACAATCTACGGGAAAATGGAAAATATAAAAAAATTCCTATAGTTGGCAAGAGGAAAGTTTCCATTTTTTCATCAAATTTCCCTCATGTAATGATCGAAATATTTTCGAATTTAATAGCAAGTTAAGTAATGCAATATAGAGTATTTCCAATGAACTTATCTAGAAAATTTACTAACATTAATGGGAAAAATATGGATTACTATGGAAAAATTATCATAGACTTAATTTCCCATTATAGTGTACTAATTTTATGATTGCAAGTTGTAAAAGTACTATGGCTCATAGTAAATTTCCGAACATCTATGGAAAAATAAAGATTATGGGAAATTTTCGATTTCTATTTATGGGAAAATTTCTAATTTTTTTACAGTCTAAGGGAGGACTTTACATATTCGTGCGTTGGTTCCGAAACTCTGCCCTAATTGTTAAAGTGTATTACGAAGTACGTGAATTTTTATGGCGTAAGAACTTTACAAAAAATATACGAACTCTTTTAGAGGTATAAGAAAATTACGGAATATATGAACCAAAACCTAATTCTTGATGAGGAACTTTGAACGCCGAATTATCCTTAAAACCCCTTACACAAACATATCAAGTATGTAGTCCTTTCCACAAAGTGATCAGAGCTATTTTTCTCTCTCTATTTATTTATTTTCTAGAGAACACAAATTGATCACTTGTAAAAGGAAAAACAACAAGGCATGCCATGAAGAAGCTCGAGAAAGATGATAAGTAAAATATTCCACGGTAGAGTGTGATAAGCACGTTGATAAGTGATTGGGCCGAGAGCTCACGCAGTGAAGGAGGAAAAAAAGGAAACTGACCGGTATAGCCGGAGCTAGCGTTGGAACGCATGTCCTACGGTTGTTCGACCATTTGCTCGCATCCCGTGTGGTCCATCGATGTCCCATTGTTCCGCTGACCGTTCAAGCCGTGGCTTAAATGCAGCAGAGAAGGAAGCCGATAAGTAGGGCCGGGATGTGAGAGCGAGAGACCGGGGACTCGTATTCAAATTCACTTGGTTTCAAATTGGGGCCTTACCAAGGTCCCCGCCGCCGTCGCGAGGGTCGAGGGCGAGCGAAAGAAGCGATACTCTTACGGCGTTACGGGCATGAGAAGAGGAAAGGAGGGGGCGAGTTCGGTACGGGGCAAGACGCTGCAGAGTGTACCCACGGGGACCAGACAGGGGAATAAAATATTCACAGCCAAGGCCCGAGCAGGGCCTTAATTGCGATCAGACGCGATCTCGGATTCCAGCGGCCGGTGGCCCAGGGAAACAGCGCTGAGCACCAAAACACTCCTCTTTCACCGCGTCTCTTATTCTTCCTACCAACTTGTTGTTCCTTTCCGTGTCCTTACTTCTGTTATTCCTGTTACAATGAAATGTATCGACCTGTTCCTGTCCGGCCCGTAAGGATGTCTTAAAGGATTATTTAATTAGGCGTCCATCTTGCAGTGACTGTAATTACATCTCCAAGATGCGAACGCGTTATAACAAGTGATAGTCGTTGCATTTGCAAGGATGTTTTGCATTGAATAGTTAATTAGAGCTGCCGAGAACAGAAATTAAAAGTGATGCTGGACTTGGGAACGATACATTTTCAATATCAGCAATACGAACTTCGAACTTTTCTCAGGAAAAATTACATGGATGGAAAGATGGAATGATAAAATGGATTTATAACAGATTTGTTAGTGGAAACAGAGGAGATGAAAACTGTTGAGAATTTGGCTAAATATTAGTCCTGTCACTAACAAAAGATATAACTTACACGAGAAATTAAAGACAATGGGGTGATCGATTTCTTGAAAAGATGGAAACTTTCACGAATTTCCATTTTAATACATCAGGGACTGCAGTCTCCATATAGTCTCCCAAATAATCTCCCTCCATGCCACCAGAGAGACTCGGGAGACTGATCAAAACTTGGGCAGGTAGTCCCTACAGTCTCTCGTAGAGAGACTCCAGTCTCTCCAATACAGACTGCAGTCTCTCACTGAAAGATTGTGGAAGACTCTAAAGTTCATTTCCTCAATCATTGTTTGTACTTTAAACTAAACTGTTGAAAAAAGTTTGGTAAATTTTTCATTGAAGTATCGGAAATTGTTGACTAATATTCTGTAAAGAATTTTTACCATAAACAGCATATAGAAATTTCCATGTGCTATTTCGAAATTCATACATATTGTAGTATGACATTTTTTTAGCCTATACTTTGTTATTCATTGCGCACCTGTGTAATTTTCAACTATAACACATGTTGATAACAATGACTCTACATTTAACTTCATAAACATTGCCGCAATAAAAAAAAATACGGGAAATCCTGGAGACTATGAGAAACTTTCAAAAAGACTCGAGAAATTCATAGAGATTATTTTGGAGACGTCAGAGATCACTGGAAACTGCTAGAGACTATCGATTTTTTATTCCGGAGAAAATGTTGATTTTATTGATAAGAATAATAAACTAAATAGTAAAATTATAAAAAGAGGTAAAGATAAATTATATGATGACATGGATCAAACAAAATGTTGCATGTAAGGCAGATTGTAAAGAATGTGAATGTACCTATTTAGGACCAATGAAAAGATGTTTGAGAACTAGCACTAACAAGCATACAAATAATATCAGACAAATAACAAGAAATTGTTCAGTTTTGACAGAAAATAGAATAAAAAATAACGATGGTTTTGAATAGAGCAGTGTGAGGATTTGATGTGAGGAGATAGATTTTGGAAAAAGATACATTTTAAAAATGATTTACTGTAAAGAGACGACGAACTTGACTAATGAGCAAAAAGATATACGATTTTCGAGCTCAGTATGTCATAGATTTCTTGTTGACGTAATACAGATATCTTATCAGTTCGTTATTTTAATCACTTGATGTTATGTCAGAGAAAGAGTTTTCCAAATATAGACTTGAAATTCGTAGATATAATAAAAATTGTAGCAATGTATATGAGAAAATTTCTGAAGAAAAACTAAAAAAGTCGAAAATTTGAAGGATTTAGCGATTGCGATGAAATTACTATTTTACGTAAAAATAATGTAAATGATAACACTAGATATTTATTAAATAAGAAAATTACGAATAATACAAAATAATGCAGGGAAAATATAACAAGAAATTAGTAGAAATCACCATAAAAGTACTAACTGAAATCTTAAGAAATCATGAATGGTTTCATGTAAGTACTCAAAGTTAACAATATTCAGGATTTTTAATTATTATACTTACATAAAAATTGCAATTTTTTTCTGGCTCAAGAGGAATTTTTTCTTTGACGAAATTCTAATTATAAATGTTTGGTAAATATAACGTAGTCAACAAAAATTGAAAACTTGTCTGAACCTAATGAAATTAAACTGAAAAATTAAAATTTACGAACAAGTTAGATATCTGGAACGATTCGAACCCTGAAGCAACAAATTGTAGAAATCTACTATGCAAATCCGGGAAAATACCAGAAAATCTTTCAAACTCTACAAAATCTGAAGAAATACTAAAAATAAGAGAAGGTTTTCAGTCAAAGAATTTTTTTCGGAAAAATCTTTAAAACACTCACCATCAAATTATAGAGCATTCAATTTTTAAAAAACTTGAATATCTTTCAAACTATATGAATACTGGAAATCTTTAAAAATACAAAAATTGCAAAATCAAATAAATACTATCAAAATGAAAATATGAGTAATATATAAATAACGAAAAATCAATGTAGGTGTAACTTTCCCAAGAAACTAGAAAATAATTAAGAATAGATTTAGATATGAATTCTAGAAACTTGAATTCTGGAAATGTAAGTACTTTTTGAAAATTTAAGAAAATACTTCCGATTTATGAAACTTCAAGGAACGACTACGAAATCTTGTAAATACTAAAAAAATACGAAAGTATGAAAAATCCATACACACCAAAAATTGATATACACGCTGTTTTCTAGAAAATCTATAAAATAACTGGAAATTAGCTAAAATTTGTATTCAACAATATCGAATTCTAGAAATCTGCATATACTTTTAGAAAATTTAGAAAAAACTCCCACGATCTCTAAAAATACGAGAAAAAACTCTGAAATCCTATTAATACTAAAAAAAATATGAAAATACAAGAAATCTATAGAACACAGAAAATCTATATGAATTTAATTTTTCTAGAAATTCATTAACTTATGGAAAATCGATTAGGATTTGAATTCCAGAACATCTAATTCTAGAAATTTATGTACAAAAACACTAGAAATCGTTCAATATACTGAAAAATCCTCCAGATTTATGAATAACAAATAAAATGTAAGAAATAATGGAAATCAGTCAGTACCAAAACAGTATGTAAAAATGATTTTTTGAAAAATTTATAAAACTTGAAGTTCTAGAGCATACAATTCTAAAAAACTTTATAGAAATTTATTAACATAATAGAAACTTCTTCAAATGGTTTAAATACTAAAAAATATGAAAAAACCAAAAAAGTATTGAAAATGTGAGCAAAATTTTATTAGCAAATTTTTTTTTTACAAAATTATTAAAAATATGTACCTACGATCGTAGAAATTTTCAATACAAAGCAAAAATATATGAAAATGCGAGAAAATGTTTCAAAAGTTAATATAATATATTCAATAGGTACGAAAATTCTAGAAGTCCATAAAATACTAAAAATCTTTCACGTATGATTTTCTCAAAAATCTAGAAACATATTGAAAATTTTCTAGAATTCTCATTCCAAGAGTATCAAATTCTAGAAAGCTATATAAAAATTTCAGACCTTCAAGTTTATTACTTATAAAATTAGAAAAAAATTGTGAAAAATACCAAAACTATAAGAAAAAAAATCTAAACCTCAGTGACTTGCATTAAAATAACAAAAATCGAATCCTATATAAACATGAAAAATGCACTTCTCTGAACTTCAAAACTCGTGCATCTTTAAATTCCTAAGATCCGAAAAATTAACACCCCGAAAGAAATATTTTTTTTTGCAAAACACCTCCTGAAAATTTTAAAGAGAGATCAAAAGTGATACAATGTCAACGAACTAAATACTGACATGATTATTTGTAGAATCGTAACATAAATTTATTCGTGGAAATTGCAGTATTTAAGAAGGGTCAAATACATTATTAACATTTTTGAAAATATTATTGTTATATATCTTCTAACATTGGCCTGATGCTACTACTTGGACAATTACTTTGACACTACAATATTCCTTTCACATTCCTAAAATATCGTATGTCCATAGTATTTTTAACACAAAAATGCAAAGTTCTCGTCACCAACGACTCGAGAGTTCGATCCCCAAAGCTCGTGACTGACTTTATACATGTACCTGGATATCGAGAACTGCCTAATGAGCTGTATTGGCGTGCGAAATGCAGCAAGCCCCAGAGACTATCAATCAAGAGACACGCACATTTATTGAGAAAACGTATACGTGAGGATTGGGAAACAACGCGGAAATGGATATTTACGAAGCATCGTGCGCGAGCGCAATAAAGATGATCAGATTTTTTGGAGGCGCGAAGGGGCACCAAAGGGTTACATACGAAAGGCTTCGAAACTGACGGAGAGGCAACTTTCTTACGTGCGAATCGCAAATATCGTTGGGAGAGCGGTCCACCGAGGATCTTGGGAACCCCACAGTTTTTCGTCCTCTTTTTGCATCTTTTTGCATCTTTTTTGTTTCCTCCTCGTCCACCTCATCGCGAATGCGAACGCGACGTGATAAGACCGTCGTGTACGGCCCGTGCGTGACTCTCTGCGTGTATGGATATGTACGAGAGCGCGGTATCTTTAGAAAAACCATATTGTTCTAGGCTGCATGCACGTTTCACTGTATTGCGTACTTTGTATCGCTAGAACTGCACGAGAATCTTTCGCCTCCTTTAAATGACTACTCACAGACTTGAAATATCCGGATGTTGTCGTTTTAACAGCACTCTGCAAGCAGATTAGCTCAACGAACGTAGTTTACATCAAAGTAGCCACTTTGTCGTGTTAACCTGTGTTTCAAATATATTTTACGCTTGCCGAGACCTACCCACTCCTTGAAGCTAAGAACAATGAGACATCACCAAGTGATGTCTCAAAACATCACAAGAAGTGATACGCTCATCATTGGTGCCAGCGTTGAAGAAGGCTTATGATCAACACGACTTCGGTACCACTCAATAGACTATATATATAACGGGCCTTGACAGCATACTTTTATTTTTACTTTGTATTATGATAAACTAATTCAGGCCCGTGCCAAGAAACCTGTATTTAGCAGCGGGGGGGGAGGGGGTTCAACTTTTATGTTCTACTTATAGAAAAACATGCAATTGAAATCGATTTGGTTTGACAGTACATGGCCCATTCATAGTAATGTAGATATTAATGTAGAATAAATAGATAAATAATTGAATTAATTAATGAATAATCAAATATATAATGCAATATCAAAACATCATTTGTTTCCAACAACTTCTACTTTATATATTGAATCTTTGTTATATTTTCAACAAATTTAACACGAGCAACTCAATAATTATAGATACACAATTGCGGAAAACACGTTTCTTATTTCTTTTTCACATTTAGATGTACAACGAATGCCGAATAAATAAAAAAAGAAACATTTTTTATTACTACACCATACACATATTTTATGATTTAAAGGGTTATACACATTTTTCCAAGACGGTTTAGATTATTTTTAAATATATATATAACATAATTATATTATTGTGATAGAATATTGTCAACTGTAATATGCAAACATTATTTGATCAAAAAAAAAATATCAACAAATAGTAGAGTTATGGCCCCTTCCTAACTTTTTTTTTAAGAGGCTTACAGTGACTCCAATGCAAATACAATAAGTCAAGTGAAATTATAATATCCAAAAACGTTACGTTTTATAGTGTAACGATAACGTAACGCGTTACATTAATTAACAAGTAACGATAACAGGAACGAGTTCCTAGTTCCTTGTTTTTGGTAACGAGTAACGAAAATCGTGTTATTCATTTCACATCTGTCTCATCAAGTTTTTAGAACGATTTGTAACTTTTTCAGAAATTTTTTGATACTTAGATATAAGTAATTTTTTAACTTTCTTATTTTCAGATGAAAATTCTATAATTTTAGATGAAACATGAAATTTTATTATTTAAGATTACATATTGGTAACTTATGTACAAATATCGAGAAAGAGTATGATGCTTTTTCACTTTTTATTATAAATTTTCACAATTCTAGCAATCAATTTTAGAAATCTGCATATACATAGAGGAAAATACTGAAAACCTTAGTTCTTAGAATCTATAGCAGGATCCTTAAAATCTATAGATTATGCCAGAAAACCTTACGTAATTTTATAAATTCAGAAAAAAAAAATTGAATACGAAAAATTCCAGATATTATTTACTTATTTTTTAGAAAACTACTGAATTCTTCGAAAATTTCTGTAATTCGAGAAATCAAGAAACAGCGATTTCTCGAGCATTGAATTCTAATAATATATGTGTATGGAAAACCATAAAAATACTAGAAAAATAATCAAATTTTATTAACCTATTAAAAATTGAAAAAATATTGAGGACACTATAATCTATAAAGAAACTGTTTCCTACAAAATCGATCAAAATACAGCAAATATTTCAAACTTTAAATTCTAGAAAATCTAATTCTTGAAATTCGTAGAAATATCTTTGGAAAAACCTTAAAATTTTACAACATTCTATAAATACTAAGAAATACAAAAACGAAATACATGTATAGAAAAATACAAGTATATCTATGGAATATTAAAAATCTATGCAACTTTCAAAACTGGAGCATCGAATTCCAGAAATTTATACAGAAATATACAAGAAAACTGAACAATTCTTCAAATCGTAGAAAAACTGATGAAATACGAAGGATACTGAAAGAAATATGAATTTATTGAGACACGTGTTTCCTGGAAAATTCTTTTTAATCATGAAAAATTTATTTAACCTTACATTTTAGAGTTCGAAATTCGCGAAATCCATGTATAAAAATTCATATCAAAATTCTTAAAGTATATGAAAATACTAGAAAATCCTGCAACATTTTTTGCATCCTAAAAAATACGAATAGTTTAAGAAATACTGAACAATCCTTCAAATCATAGAAAAACTGAAGAAATACGAAAAATACAAGAAGAAACAAATATCTATTGAGACACTGTTTTCTGAAAAATCCTTTGAACACGTAAAATTTCATAAACTCCAAATTTTACAGTTTGAGATTCTCGGAATCTATAAAAATAAAAATAAAAATGCTAGAAATACTAGAAAATCCTGTAACATTTTATAGATCTTGAAAAATACGAACAGTTCCAGAAATACTGAACAATCCTTCAAATCGTAGAAGATAAGTACGAATAATACCAAAAAGAAATAAAAATCTATTCAGACCCTGTTTTATGTAAAATATCATGCAATGCAAGATATCAAAATTTATATCAAAACGTAAAAACTAATAATAGGAGCATTTAATCGAAATGGTTTGAAAGATCTCGTTAGGGGAGGTTCTAACCCTAACCCCCCCCCCCTTCCGCACGGGCCTGAACTAATCATCTCTGTAACTCGAATGTAATGTTACGCCACATGCAGGCAGTATCAGTTTTGTAACTGCTGGCTGTAACACTGAATAATAATAATAATATCAATAATAATAATAATAATAATAACAACAACAACAATAATAATAACAATAACAATAACAATAATAATAATAATAATAATAATAATAATAATAATATATTTTTGTAAGGGGTTGACATCTTGGCTTGTGCAATTAATTTAGCATAGGATTAAGACACTTTCCAATAATCAAATGCATCTTGCCAATTAAGTAGTAATTCATATGTAAAGTGAGACTTGCACGCTAAAGACACGTAATCTGGCGTAAAATCTGTCCCTGTAAAGTGGAATCGGTCGTGGAAGCGACATTGGGCTGCGTGCGTTTCACTATCTACATCTGGCATTATTTCCTCGATTATCGTGCCCTGATAGATAAGAAATAGTGTCAACGATGTGATTTATTTCGAGCGCAAAAGTATGACGTTGGCGGAGCTACGGAGACTTTCTGGAATTAGCGATATTCCTCTGTTGGCGTTAGAATCATAATTTTCATTTAGAATCCTTACCTTCAACCAGACTTTTATCTGAAAATATCATTACAGAGGAATTGATTCATTTAAAGGTTTTTGCAATGTTTTATAAGGATAGAAGTCAGCAGGGAGTTGAAAAAACCTTGGTTATAGAAAATGTCTAGATTCATAGAGAACTGATACACACTTAGTGTGAAAAAACTCGATAATCTGTCCGACTTAAGTGTAGAATGAGACAGCCTATCTTAATTGCTAAACGTATTGGAATAAAACGAGCAGAGGAAAAATATATACGAGAGGGATTCATTATCGATGGAGCATTTTGTGATTCGGTAGTCCTTACCTCGCCGCTGGGAGGGTGGGACACACGGCGAAAGCGTCTCGACACTGGAGATAAAAATCTTTTGTGGAATCGATACCAGCAAGATGATATCGCACGAGTCTAACACGTGTAACAAACTACTGCGTTGTAATGAAATCAAATATATTTTGTTACTATTTTTACTCACAGCGATAACACTGGAGCTTCAAACGGTGTATCGGAAGTTTCCTCGAGGTCGAAGAGTCAAGCTTTCACAAAAAAACAATAGAAGACATTATGGTGTCAATGAATAATCAGTTTTCTTATAATTAGCTATCTAATTTAAAGAGACTTGTCAAATATTCTTACGAATATGGGACTGACTTTTAGAATATTTTGTACTCTCTCGGCTAAAATTACTAAAATTTTTACTAATTCAATTAGTAGGTCAGAGATAGTCAGAGATCTACTAAAAAATGAGTAGAATTATACAAGTTCACTAAAAAAAAAAGTTGAATATGTACCTAGTTGTATAAAAGTTCGGGGAAAAAACCTTGTTAGAAGCTTGATGTTCCGAGGAATAAATATTTAAACACATGTCTAAATATGTATACTATTATTGTTTATTTTTTACTATAAAACAATAATAAATGCGTAACATTTAAATGCTATTTAGATAATCAATCATTGCAGTGGTAAATATTTATCATTACGAACAGTAACTGTTTACTAAAGTATCAGTGAAAATTGGCTTTTCCATTAGTTGAACCATACTTATCTTTTAGTCATAATGCACGAATAAGACTAGTCAAAATCTTTTTACTATAGTAGTGGATTTCTACTTGGGTTTAAAGATAGTTATTCACTTTTTTCTTCAGGCAAATATTACTAATTTCATCAGTAAGCTATATCACTAATTCAATTAGTAGATTTTAACTAAAACTTTAGTTTCTCCCTCTTCAATTTTTCAATTAGTAAAATTCTACTATTAATTAGTAGATTTTTACCCATTGAAACTAAGAGAGCAATATGACGACTGTCACAATTAGAATGTATGGACTGAGCCTGAATATCGCGTTATACACACATTGATGAAAAAAACAAAATTTATTTTATTAAAAGAAACGAATGTATGTCCAAATTACTAGATTTATATAATGGCTCGAAAAAATTTTATTCAACTACAGAGCCCTATTTAAACCTATGTGTTCCTATTTCAGTAGAGGCACTGGTTTTTTTCTCGTTTAGTAACTTTTTTCTGAGCTCAATCGAAATCTTAAATACTGGCTCTCTGAGTGTATTCTGGAAATTTCATACAAGCTAGCGATTCTATTAGATCTCAGATCAAAGTATAAAAATTGTAAGATACTATAGAATAGAAGATGTAAGACTGTAATTTTTAATACGTGTGGCATATATAAAGAAATGCTCAAAGACTAGAGTTTTGGAACATTGAAGTAATATTCGTCATTTAATAAGGAATCATTTTGTTTAAACTCAGCATAAGAAAAATCATGATGTGAAATGCAAAAATGTTAAAGTTTTGGACTAAGAGACTAATTTTATAAATGATTTTCAATAAAAAGACGCATAATAAGTGAAATAAAAAGGAACATGAAAGATTTTTAAATCCTCTTTATGATGAACATTTTGAGGGAATTTAAAAGCATGATTATCAATCAGTACTGTTCAATAGATATTTCAGCTTTTACAAATTTTAATGTATTAACAGTTTGAGCGTCGAAGAGTATCATTAATTTGACTACAAAACGTAATTTCGGTATGACGGGACTTCTGGATATTTTTGTAAATGATTGAAAATTAATTTACGTACCTAGAAGGAATTGTTTCTAATTGATTTTATTTATAAAAAAAGCTTCATTAAAGCCAAAAGCTTGAGATATATAAGAAGATTCATTTCCTATCCCCGAAAAATAAATGCCCCTAAAGACAATTAAACTTCACATACTGTAAAAAGAGTACTTCTACAATCATCCATACCAAGTAAGTGTTATGGAAATTCTCCCATCTTCGATTTTATCAAAATATCCTTTAAAACTCCGAAGACAATCGCAGTTTCTCGTTTTTTGAGCCAGGAGAACCTGTTGTACTTTTTCGAAAAAAATGTGCAATGCCCTGGGAGGGTAGGCCTTATCCTATCTGCGAGCCATGCACATAGTCGACGGGGGGTCCTTAAAGTCTCTCCTCGCTTCAGCACAAACATATGAGCACTCGAGCATGAGCTCTAGTGGCTTCTGAAGTCCATAGTTGATAGGGGCCTGATAGTGATGGTGGAAAGTGGGGGAGGGGAGTGGCCAGTGAGCAGCCACGACTATCATTGCACCGAGCGATACATCCGATAGCAAAGTTTGAGCCAAGAGGAGATATCTAGAAGTGTAAGTGGCGGTTCCGATGAAGGGCGGGATGAGAATAACTTGAAGTTTAAAAAGACTCTCAATAAACAGTAGGATACAAAGTTTTCTTATTCTTATTAAATTTATGATATTAGCTGTATTTGTTCATTCAAAGCTTTTTCTTATAATATGTCAGGTAATTTCTGATACATATTACATTTTTATCTTCATGTAATACAGAACAATCTCGACGAGGTGGTTCTAAAATCCCTATCAGAAACATGGTACACTATCTTAATGATCTTACACAAAAAATAAAATCATTAACCTGCCTTCTAACGGCCAATGTCGATATCCCGAAAGTGGATTCAATCGGCGAATAATCATGATCGGTAAAAGCCACAGGACTATTTGATAAATAAGTCAATCGTCTAAGAAATTTGTGCTGTACCTTCCAAATGACTGTAGCATACTCAAGCATGGGCCTTACTAAGGATTTATACAATAAGATATAAATGTCCACACTCCTCAGTTCCCATATAACTCTGTTGACAAGACCCAATCTTTGATATGCTTTGCCACAAATTGAATGTATATGATCATTGAAGGAAAGAAAATCTGTAAAATAAACACCAAGATCCAGTTGTGAATTATCCTTATGTAGTGCAGTGTTGCCTATAGTATTAGGAAACACCATAAGACACCTAGAAAAACCTACAACCTTACACTTAGATTCAATGGCAATTTATTAAAAACAGACCAATCATATAATCTATTTATCTCAATTTGGAACCTCGATGCATCCTCAATTGATCGAATCATAGCAAATATCTTATCATTAAAATTTGGAACGTGAATTCTTTCAGTCAGGTAATATCAGTGCCACTTTTTCTGATCCCGGTTCACATAAGTTACGACCATGAAGGCGAGGACGTGTCCTTTTCGTGAATTCCGTCAAGACACTTTTGAAAATTGCCATCAAGCTTTATTTCACAGCAAACATCCTTCTGACCCGCGCGTGCAAAGTCCGTCGGGGACGATTTACATGATACCTCACCGCCATAACGCGCATCTTCCTCGTCCATGGTACTTTTTCTGTCTTTCACAGGAAGATTGTATTCCGAAAACTGGGCCTTGGTAGCCCAAAGCGTCGGCTAGATTTCAGCGGTGATAGAGAGACACACAAGGCGTACATGATACGACGACGCTTCTCGCACGTGACCGGCCTTCGTGATTTTCTTGTAGGCGTTTTGTCATTGAAGTGAATTTTTGCTCCTATGAATAGTGAGGGAATTCGGTACTTTGAGCAGTTGTTCATATTTGACCGAAATTTCGCGATCCTGTTTGTATGAAGTAGTTTAATTGCAGAAAAATTGTATACTTCACAGAAGCTTATTTTAAGATGCAACAAAATGAAGGAGAGACTTGAAACTCAAATGTAACCTTAAATTTAGTACATGTTTACAATTGATTACAAGCTCAATAGTCTTGAATCAAGAAAATTTATTATAATTTTGGGAAATCATTCTTGATTCAAAGCATATCCTCTTAATTTAAGACTTGCTTGCTTGAAAATAAATTCGAACATGGAATAAGTTCAAGATAATATTAAATTTTAAGCCGTGCCTTAATTTTATCCCATGTTGAAATGAGTGAAATGAAGTTTTTTATACAAAGGCTTACTGAAATATCGGAAGGGCCCAATGTCTGTGAATATGTATTAAGTTTGATCTATTATAGAATATCAATTTTAAGACCGTGACATCTTTGATACTGACTTGCGAGCTCAAGCTTTTACTAAATAAAACGTATAATTTTTTACATTGAATCGTGATATCTTATTTATAACGTTTCTCAGTATTTATATTTTTAGTAACTGTGTTATTATACCATACTTCTGTGGACTTATATGTAAGTTTTTAGAGTTCGATGCTCAAGGATTTTAATTTTGGAAAATTTTTAATTTTTCTATGGATTTTTGAAAGTAATCAATAGACTGCTAGCTTTTTAACGTATTTTCGTATGCTTTACTTTTCATAGAATTGTGTGGGATATTCCAGTTTCTTTTTATAGATTTATAGCATTTTTATAAATTTCTATATACTTCTTAACAATTTGATGTTCAAGAATTCAAAGTTTCTTTGATCTAAAGTATTTTAATGAATTCTTGGAAAAGTAGTATCCCAAAATACTTGGTATTCATAGGTTTCTAGTACATTTAGTATTTTTCGCATTTTTTCCTATTTTTACAGTTTATAGTCTTTTTTGGCACATTTATGAAATTATATACAGATATATGGATTTTAAATTACGTAAGGTAAGAAGTTCTACCTATTTTTAATGATTTCTTGTTTTTACAAATGTGAGGCGATCCGAGAAAAGGGACCTACTATCCGAAAAATCGTTTTTCCGACTATAAGTGATTCTATATGTTTTTAATCCAATCTTCAATTATGTGCAATCAAAATTTACCAACTTTCATTTTTTTGCAAGCTATGAATTTTTTAAAATCTTTCATCCCATTAACCGTTGTGTATTTTGATTCATTCAATCGCCCATCCTGTAAAATTTGCTTTTTGGATAGTAGGTCCCTTTTCTCGGATCGCCTCACAAATTATATTAAGCCCGTGCTTTTGAAGTAAATGAAAAATCTGAACATGTAAATTCACAACATATGGTGTAACCTAATTTCTTTTTATGTGATTCTTTTTTCCTCGCCTCTCAAAGTTCCAAGTTCAAGCATTTTTCTTCTGATATTCTTGTAATTCATATTAAATATCTTAGGATGATCTTCAGTCAACAATAAATGGTAAATTCTGTTCAGAACTTTACATGAAATTGTTTATCAGATAATTTGAAAACTTTATTAACAAGATTGAAAACAATTTAGCATGTTTATTTAAAATATAATTTATTGTTAAATCTCTTAATAAATCATATTTCTATGTTTATGAAAGTGAAACTTCTTAAAAGAAGTCAAGTATATAGATCCTTCTCGTTAATGTCACATATTTTTTTTTTTTTTTTTTTGATGGTTAATATAATTCTCTTGAATAACCAAATATTGATTCTCCTATCGTATTATACTTGCAAAATAAGAATAAATTTGATTTCAATAATGTAACCATTGATATTATTAATTTTCCCTACAGAAAAATCTTTTATTTCATTACCATGTTCTAACTATATCCTGTACAGAATCCTCATCTAACAATTGATACGAATCCTCAAATTATTGCTTTTTTTACGTCTGAGGTAAACGTTAATTTAACTGTCATCGAAATAGCTTTATAAAAACTTTGATATCAAGTAAAAAGTAAGACAATCGTCAAAATAAAAAATTTTTTTTTTAAATCTAAGCTGCTCTCTCAGTTTGAGTTAATAAAAAACTACTTATTAGTAGTAGAATTTTACTAACTGAAAAAGTGAAAAGGAAGCAACTAAAGTTTTAGGAAAAATCTATTAATTGAATTAGTGATATAGCTTACTGATGAAATCAGTAATATTTGATGAAAAAAAAGTGAATCACTATCTTTAAAATTGAGTGAAAATCCACTACTACAGTAAATAGGTTTTGACTAGTATTATTCGTGCATTACGACTAAAATGTGAGTATAGTTCAACTAATGAAAAATTCAATTTTTGCTATTACTTTAGTAAATAGTTCGTCTTAATAAATATTTACCACTGCAATTATTGATTATCTAAATAGCATTCAAATGTTACTTATTCATTATTGTTTTATGGTGTAAAATCAAACAATAATATTTAACGAGACTAAGACATTTGTTCAAATATTTATTCCTCAAAACATCAAGCATTTAACAATGTTTTTTATATGAACTTTTTTCACAACTAGGTACATATAATACATAATATAGTAGAATCCAACCATTTTTTTAGTCAACTTGTGGAATTCCACTAATTTAATAGTAGATCTCTGACTCTCTCTGACCTACTAATTAAAGAAGTTTCACTTCCGCACAGATTTCCGTCAGTAAACCTCTAATTGAAGGTAAGGCCTTACAAATTAAGGCAACAAATGATGATTTATGTAATAGTTTCAGTAACATAACATATGTGGTTCTATCACTTAATCAATCGTTTTCATCCGGTTCAAACATCGTACAATCATTCAACTTTCGTACAAACGTTCGTAGAACAAAACAATATGAAAAATGATCATTCAGTACGTGCATCCTACACCACAAAGAACAATTTAACCAGACATATCCCACCCCCAAAACCAAAATTGCAACAATAAAAGACCCTCGACAGGCGTGTGTGACAGAAACGAATTGTCATATTGTTTTCACGAATCAAGGTAGCTCCCTTTCCCCTTTTCTCGCAGAATCTAGTCCCTGTTGGCGAAATTCTCCGGGCCCCTCGAGTGGTCCCACACGTCTTATTGCCTTTTTTTCCTGTATCCAGCTCTGTCCGTATTATGTATCTGAACATTTTCCCTGCGTTTTTTCTTTTTTATACCCTCCTCGGTCCTGTGTCGTTTTAGGTTTGCAGCGGCGCGAGGTACGTGTTTTGCAGTTCCTATTGTTTCCTGTATGATGAATAGCCTGGTTCGCAGGGACCGGGTGTTTCGTATTTTCGAGCGAAACGCAGTCTCGAGGCGAAGTCAATAGCGGTTTCGTCTCCTGAGTGGTTTATGTATAGTTGTCGTAGTAATTTATGTCAGCTTGTGCGAGTTTCGGGCGCTGAAACCGTGCAAACTTTTCGATAAATCGAGACGGCTCGAGCGCAATTTTTCTCCGCGAGTACGGCTTCGTCCAACATGTCCAACGTCACGAAAAATGGTGCAATATCATCTAAACTTGAACTCAGATACTAGCAAGGAGGATCTTCACCGAACCGTTGAATATAATTTGGGTATCACCACTTCGGTACATCCAGCCTTGTTCGAAACACACTCGTTAATTGGTCCTGCCTCGCGACGAATTGTACAGATTCCTGGAATGAGATGCCCCCACTCGATACATTGCCCAAGTCCTAAATAAAGACCACATTTACAAAATTGTTGGCCGAGCAAGCAAAAGAGAAAAGAGGAACGACGTGGGCCCCTCGGGATCGAGGCCCGATCGAAACGTCGTCCCAGGTGTTTGTAGCGGGAAATTCAGGCCCTCCTCCGTCCTCTCCTCATTGAGTTTGTGCATCTGGTTTGTAGCTACAGGTAAAGGGGTATCCGAAGTGCCCAGGTACTCAACCGAAGTCTCGAGACCACAATATATTACATCCTCTCCGTCCTCTTTGCTCGTGAGGGCCGCTTTGGGACGCATGGTTGCCTTACTCCTGCTCTTGGGCCTTAGCACGGAGAGGTCCCACAAGCCCCCTGTCGTCGCGAGCATTCTTAGAGCTGATTTTATTTGTATTATGTCAACCAGTTAGAGGAAGAGACGACGAGTCGAGTTTTAAGCTCACGTGTGTGGGACAAGAAAGGGACAGAACGCAGGGACGAAGCTTCGGACCAGAGAGGACCGAAAGGCAATTAATTCTGCTCTAGATTTATCGTATCTAAGTTAGATGAGACCCCTGGATCCTATTACCCAGCCAATGATTTTCGACCTGCCATGCCGATCTCGCGGGTCGTGCCAATCAATTCGCCGCTTCCAGGAGTACTCGTAATTGAAGAGGTGAGGGTCTGGGCTTTTTGGCGATTGATCGATAGGAACCTACAGTGTGCATGATGCACATTAAGTGTCGAAATCTTTTGAGTTGTTCAAAATTGTTGTGTGTGATTAACGTAGAGTATTAAAATTTTTGCAATATAATATGGAAAAACTGTTATTCGTAAGTTGTACATTGAAAAGCTTTGTTGGACAAAGTGTCGTACAATAATGCTGCATAGGTATGCTCTGCTCTGGGGAAAAAGGTAAGTGAAACAGTTAGTTTCTTGTCATTAAGTAAGGAATTTGCGTCAATCAATACACTTATCCATTTGTACAGTACTCTGGTCAAATAACCAATTATGATGTATGATTCACCTGTTTGGTCTTCTTATTTTGAGGTACGTATACGCTGACTAGAAGGTGACCAACATCAATTTCTATTATGTGTAGCTTGTAAATTAAGTTTCTTGAGACCACACTGTGACTCACAAATATACTGCAGTTGCAACTAGATGGAGAATGAATTCTCTTGAATCGTGATGATGTTTGTTCTTTAGGTGAAATAATGACAGAACAAATTAAATGTCCAGAACTTGAAGAAATGTTTGTTTTCACAGATGATGGTCATAACCTGAGAAATATCAGACTTCTTGCAATTCGTTTCATAACAATTTTCTTCAGTGACGAGGTTATCAAAACTAGGGAACAATTTTAGTTCTAATAGTTTCCATATAGAAGACTTTGAAGCTTCAAATTGTTATCATCGGTCTTTTGAGATTTTGTTATCAACCGTACTAGCCAAGTTCAAGTTTAGTAGAATGTTATATGTAATGATCGGGTGTACATATGGACTGTTTGATTACCATGTAATGTCCAAATACTATCACTGTTCTTTTTTTTCAATTTTGTGTAATTAGGTGTAATAGCCTGTAAGTTCGTGAATGACATCAAATAAAAGCAAGAAAAATTAAACCAAATTATATTTTAATATGCAACATTTGCAAAACGCGATATCAAGTTAAAACGAATTTGTGAAAATTTCTAAAAATCATCAGTATTAATTATTATCCAAAATTGATCGAAATAGGTGACGATGTCAGTATGGTTTCAGCTTGAAGGTCAACTTACTTCTAAAGTAGAATACAGAAGGCGATCAACCACCCCCTCCCCCTCCCCCAAAAAAAAACTTATAATCTACAAAAACTGTATGATTTCATCCAATTTTTCTAATCTCCACATGGGAGTTTTTCTGCAGGTTCATTTTCATTATGTATAATTAATTTATTATTGCGAATTCCAGAATCTGGATTGTAGAATAGTGAGTAGCATTGCATGAAATGAAAGAAATTCGAATATCATAAATTATAATTCTGAAAAATACAATTTTTTGGATATAGAATTCTGAAGTAAGGCTTTGAAGTGTATGATTCCAGAGCTTTCAATCGCAAAAAACACCATTCAAGATTTCGAATTACAAAACAGTAGATCTTAGAAAGTCTAATGCACATGATTTTGAAACCAAAATGTTTAAATTTGGGATTTGGAATCCCAAAGCTATTTATACTAGAATTTAGAGTTCTGGACTTGTAATATGTCAATAGATAAAAGCATAATGGAGGATTCGAGAATGAAAACTCTGGAGCCATGAATTTCTGCATACGAAATTCTGGCATCACAAATTTATTATGTAAATTTTTGTTGATTCTGATACTTAGAATGTTATACATGATATTTACATGGAATCATCAAATTCTGGATCCTGGAGCTTTAAATTATTGAAATCAATGTTCCAGAGTATCCTTCAGATCCAAGGAATTCTTTTTGAATTCCTAATTTTTGGAAAGAGAAGTTCCAAATTCAATGAGAAAACTTTCTGTACGTATTTGTTCAAATATATTTGTCTATGGAACCTTCACTCATGAAATATAAAATACCAGAATCAATAGTTATTTCAGGATTAAATATTCATACTTGTAGCTCCTAAAATAGGATGTTCAAGATGTTCCAAGTTTTGAATCAAACATCTCAATACTTTTAATTCTGCACTATGGATGTATACAATTATGATTCCAAGATTTTCAAATGAGATAATATAAAATCATCAAATTTGAAACTCCAGAGAATCCATATCTAGAAATATATACTGCAAAAAATATAATTTCAAAATTTTGATTTTTATAGTACAGATCTTCACAGCCAGATAATGTGGATTGTATTTCTTGAACACTCAATTCTAGCATATAGAATTTCAAAATTATACAAGGAAGTATTCTATCACTTTTTTACTAAAGTATTTGATGGAATATATCTAGTTCAAAAAAGAAAACAAGATTATTCTTCAGTTTTATTGGCGCCATACTTTTCAGGGTCGGGGAAACAGACTGTGTGTCTAAAAAGATTAAAAATAATGCAAAAATGCTAATTTTTTTAGAATTTTTTTCGTTCCGGTATTGTTTCCATTCCAGGGCTCTAAATCAATTAAAATATTTTTAAAAAAAATTTGTAAAGTTTGAAACACATCGGACATGATTAACATGTGCCACAAAACGACTGAACATTTAGATAGGATTTACTTGTACTTTTTCATACATTTTCTTCAAAAGTTCATAACATGTGCAAAACTTGTGATAAATGTTTGAAACATAGCATAGTTTGTGTGTATAATGTTACGTTCAAGACCAAATTTTTCTGGATTTTTATTCACTGTTATCTATATTTTAAGAGCACAGAAAAAGTACAGGTTTGTCTTTTTTTGGTGCTTGTAAAACTGTAATAGTCATAGAAAAATCCAGAAAAATTAGGAGAACCTATCAATACAAATATATTTCTTTAGAATTTGAATATGTTTATAAAAAACTATGTAAATTCAACGTGACTCGAATCATTTGAATCAACGTGAATCGAAAAATTTGAAATTCAATAGATTTAACGAACTAGAATTGAGGATTCGTCATAAATAAAATAAAAATTTGATGATGGCGATATTAAAAATATTTTGAAAAGAAATATATGTTTTCCTGGAAAACCTTTCGCGAAATTTTTTTCTGTGTGCGCCCCTGCTGAGTATAGTAGAAAAAAGTGGTGCATACTTGAAAAAATTTCCAGTAGAAAAAAAGGCAAGTGGAAAAATGTCCAGTAGATACAAAGTTTAAATTGGTAAAAAAATACTAAATAATAGTAGAATTTCACTAATTTAAAAGCAATTTAATTTTAGTAAAAATCTACTAATTAAATTACTGGTGTAGCTTACTGATGAAATTAGTAATATTTGACGGAAGAAAAAAGTAAATAACTATCTTTAAACTTAAGTATAAATCCACTACTGCAGTGAGAAGGTTTTGACTAGTCTTATTCATGCATTATAACTAAAAGATAAGTATAGTTAAACTTATGAAAAAGTCAATTTTTACTCATACTTTAGTAAACAGTTACTGTTCGTAAAAAATAGAAATTTTCCACTGCAATTATCGATTATCTAAATAGCACTTAAATGCTTCTCATTCGTTATTGTTTTATAGTAAAATACAAAACAATAAAAATAGACATATAAAGACATTCGTTAAAATATTTATTACTCGAAACATCAAGCTCTTAACAATGTTTTTTATATGACCTTTTTTTACAACTAGGTACATATGATATACAATTTAATAAAATTCAACTATCTTTTTAGTCAACTTGTGGAATTCTACTAATTTATTAGTAAATCTCTGACAATCTCTGGGCTTGTTATTGAACGAGTGGAAATTTTGCTAAATTCGAATTGAAAGAGCAATGAAATGAAAGGCATGGAAAAAATTAGGTGGAAGATATGAAGTAGAAAAAACCTCCATACCTGTAAGTAGACTCTCAGACCTAATATCAGCCCTCACACTATATTCATGCGAAAATGAGTTTCTGGAGCTAGCAAATCAATTCTCTTTCTTCCCTCGTGGAAATGACTTTTATATCGGGGAACTCACATCAGGATCCTCGAAAAGATTAACGACTTGTCTCACGGCTCTGGGAGAAATCAATATCGGCGATCGGCCGACGTCCACCGGAACGTCCGGCGTGAATGAGGCGCTAACGACCGGCCATTGCCGCTACTCTTTTGGGACTGTAGCGTGCATAAACTGCTTGCGCGAGAATATTCATCAATCCTTGCAACGTCGGGACCTCCCGCGACGTTTCTCATCTTCTCGCCCGAGCAAGGACCTTATTTCCTCCACCTTAAGGGTCCGGGAAAAATCGATTTTCTAGAAGCTCGTTCGATCGTTGATTAGGGAAGGAAAAGGTCAGGGATGTAATGTTGACTCAACTGTGGTCCTTGTGAAACTGCGAAATAAAGAAATACAAGATTGTGAAATTGCCAGTCTATCTCATTTTGAATTAGTAAAATTTTTACTAATTCAATCAGCAGATCAGAGATAGTCAGAGATTTACTAATAAATTAGTAGAATTTCACGAGTTGATGAAAAAATAGTTGAATTCTACTAAATTATATATCATATGTACATAGTTGTAAAAGAGGTCATGTAAATAACATCGTTTCGAGGAATAAATATTTTTAGAAATGTCTTCATATGTCTATTATTATTGTTTGATTTTTTACTTTAAAACAATTATGAATGAATAGCATTTAAATGCTATTTAGATAACCAATAATTGCAGTGATGAAAATTTATTATTACGAACAGTAACTATTTACTAAAGTATAAGTAAAAATTCAATTTTTCATTAGTTGAACTATACTTACGTTTATCAAATATTACTAATTTCACCAGTAAGCTATATCACTAATTTAATTAGTAGATTTTTACTAAAACCTTAGTTGCTCTCTTTTTACTTTCTGATTCAATGAAAATCTACTATTAATTAGTAGTTTTTTACAAATTAAAACTAAGAGAGTGATGGACTTAAGTTTCTGATCATGTGAGGTCTCACTAAATTTGTTGCATATTTTGTCTTGTAAGTATTCTAATATTTTTTAACAAAATTATCTATGTCATTTTTCGATGTCTGCAATGCGACGTTCGCAATCTAAAATGGGCTGGTGTTATCGAAAATTCCTTGAAATTTACAATATTTAAAGATTGATGATCTTGATTTTCTGTTAGTCGAAAAATAAGTATTCTCCAAACCAGGGTTTAGAAATAAAGCAAAATTGTATAAAAATTTTAGTAACGCAAAATGTCGTAATTCAGAAGTAACGCAGAAGTACTTTGAGACATTATATTTTTTGCTCTAACGATAATAGAACAGGTCACATTTATTCGGTAAGAGGTGACGAAAATCTCGTAGTTTGTTTCATGTTACTTATGTTACTTTTATCAAGTTTTCCAGTCTAGTTTATAAGTCTTTTTTAATAATATGTGAAAAAATTAGTGATTTATGGTATGTCTTTGTTTACAATATATCAGCAAGGATAATAGAACACTTCCAATCATACTTTCTATTCTGAAATTCGTTACTCGTACTTTTGAAATTTTTCTAATAAAATTTCTAATAATACTAGATTACAATTAGACAATGACTTGAAAATTTCCATGGCTTTCCAAAAATAATAAATACTTGAGAGAAAATCTATTGAAAAAAAGGACCTCATATAAGGTATCAGTTTCTCAAATTATAATGAAGGTCATTCCAAATCTAAAAATTCGAGTTCAGAAAGATGTATGTGATTTCTAAATCAGACTGCTAGAATGAGTAATTTCATAATAATTATTCTTTGGACGAATCAAGATTGTAAATGCAAAAATATAAAACAAAAAACAAATATTGTGAATACATAGAAAAACAGAAAATTTTGTGATTCTCACTCATATTATGGAATCAGTTCTTCAAAACGAATATTTTATGCGATTACTACATATAAGGAAAAAATTTTACTAAAATTGAACTTCCAAAAAGAACATAAAATTGAACATCCAGCACTATTTTTTTCCAGAATAACTATTATATAATTAATAGTGTTATACCTTTAATTCTACTAATTAATAGTATCCTTGAACTTAAGTAGAAATCCACAACTATAGTAAATAGGTTTTGACTAGTCTTATTCGTGCATTATGACTAAAAGAAAAGTATAGTTTAACTAATGAAAAAGTAAATTTTTAATTCAACTCCAGTAAATAGTTACTGTTCGTAATAATAAATATTTAGTACTGCAATTATTGATTACCTAAATAGCATTTAAATGCTTCTCATTCATGATTGTTTTATAGTAAAATATTAAACAAAAATAATAGACATATTTAGACATTTGTTATAATATTTATTCTTCGAAACATCAAGCTTCTAACAATGTTGTTTACATGAACTTTTTTTACAACTAGGTACATATTATATATAATTTAGTAGAATTCAACTGCTTTTTTTAGTCAACTTGTGGAATTTGACTAATTGATTAGTAGATCTTTGACTTACTAATTGAATTAGTAGGAATTTTACCAATTTGAACTGATAGAGATTATTATTATTAATAAGCCATTTTTTTTTATTTGATTCTAATGTTCTTTCGTATTAATCTATTGCTTTATCCCATTCGAATTTCCATGTGTATTACTTTATTGTTTTTAAAAAGTAACGAGGAATTTTTAATTCTATACATATAAAATAAAATTGTAATTATTATTAACTTTGTTGTATGAAGGTACATACTTTAGTGGTTACTCTGTATTATTCCATTTTTTCCAAGTCTAATGGTTTCTTCTTATTATTCTATTTCAATCTGAGAGAAACAATTTTCATTTATTAATTATAATAGTTTTTCCTAGTGATTTTTATCATAATAACCTTACAATCTAACGAAATAGGAGTTCAATTTCTTATAAGGAGACCTTATAAATTTTTTACAAGTTTCCCAGTTCTTATAAGGGGACATAAAAACCAAATGAGGAACTGAAATTTCTTATAAAAAATTTATTGACAAGATTTTATAAGGTTTTTCTCTTATAATATTTTATTTTATCAATAAATTCTTATAAGAAACTTAAGTTTCTTATAAGTTTTTTATAAGTTTACCTCATAAGAACTGGGAAACTTTAAAGAATGTTACAAGGTCAACTGGCAAGAAATTAAATTCTTATGAGAAATTTCGTTAATTATAAATAACATTTTCCAATTTCATTTATACCTTTTTGATAATTTATTATACTAAAACGAAAAGAAGGCAACCTTCATTATATTATTCCAATGGTCTCCTTGTATCATTTTATTTTTTGATTCGAAACTGAATCAAGAAATGTCTATTCTAAAATCTTAAAAATTTTCATTATTTTCCAGAAAATTACTATTCTGGAGAATCGTTCTGGATAATACCATTTAGTAAATTTATTTCCCGGAAAAAATTTTCCAGATTTTGGTGGTTCCAGAAAATAGCTATAAAAGAATATTCTTATTCAACGTTTCGGACAAAAATATCGTATTTGTTGCTTTTGGACTCAACAATTTATAAATTCCAAACCAAGACAAAAAAAATCAACCCAACAATAAATCAAAATCAACTCATCCCTCGTTTCTTAGACCTCGAACTATGCACGTGTAGCACGAAACGTCGATCATGTAGCACGTTAATTCTGAAATAATGCAAGTTTCAAGTTTGCGAAGAAACGGAAGAGAAAAAACCTCAGCCCATCGGTGCAAGCACGAGCGGGAACATGAATTGCAGTTGACAGGGGCCGATTGAATTTCTATTTTCTGTCAATCAAAGCAATCAATCTCTCTCGAGCGAGTGGACAAACGGTGTCAGCTTTTCATACGCGAGAAAAAAGTAAGTGAGAGATTTATGAGTACGAGCGCGAGGACTTAAAAAACACATTAACTTGATTGAATACCGCATTATCTGTTCTCCCAACGTGTATACCATCCGTTCGTATTGCCAGGAGTCGTTTGCCAGTAATACGTTATACTCCATGACTCGTAATCATTGAACCTCATTATGCACAGGTCACCAAATTTGTGCGTTACTTAGTTGGAGATGATCCAATTTCGAAGAGATTTTCTGTAATGTGCTTTCAAGGGTTTGAGAAGAATTTGGATTCGTTTACCAGGAATTGATTGTACTTCCTTCTTGAATCGAATAAAAAAAGATTTATCAAGAATATGAAACTGTCATTAATGTTATTTATGAACATAGAACACTTAATGCAAATTTTTAAAAAACACTGAACGTTTTTTTGTTTGTTCATTTTTTTTTAAATATTTCCCACTTAGTGTTTGACGAAGTATTTTTTTATATCAATCTTTTGACTACAGTTTGGCATCTTCAATATTTTTAATCAGAGAGAAACACTAATAAAAACAAAGTTGTTCTTTGCATTAACTCATGATTTCGTTTCTATACAGGAAAAAAAAGAATGGCTGAGAAATGTGTTGCTCTACTTTGAAGCTAGGGACGAAATTCATCATCAACAAAATCATTCATTTAATAAATAAAATTCTTACAAAAGTTTTCCTTTTTTAGGAAGACATTCTATTAGGTTTTTATAAAGCAGACTATCATTTATAAGGTCCTTATGAATTCCTACTAAGTTTTGTGAATCTCCTTACAAAAATTGATATAAAGACATTTTTAAAACTTTCTCAAGATTCTGTAAAAATTGTAGAAAATGTCTGTGTAAAAACAAATAATTTTCTACGAAATTTAAAGATTACATAATAAATTTCTACGTAAGTTATTCCAAATGTAAAAGTTACTTTTGTATTAGATGTGTAAATTTTGATAGTTTAAGTAAGTTACCGTAATGTAGTTATATGTATATAAAGCACATCTGAATAATAAATAGTTACAAAGACAATAAGCATTACTGATGTAAATTTTATGTAATAAAAACGTACGTTGATTTTTAATAATTGTCTTTTCTTTTCAACGTAACCTTCTGACAACATAAAAAATTAATAAATTTTTCAAACGACACAATGTAGAAAAAACTATATATTGATTTAACTACAAAATATGATGAAATTACTTCTTATATAGTAACATAGAAAAATTCAAATAAATTTATGGTATTTTTATATTTTGCATAATGTTCAATCAAATTACATAAAATCTTCTTTATAATTTTAAAAGGAACAAAATTTTCATATTTTGAAGGAAAATCATAAGAATTTTTCATAAGGAAGAGAATTTCTTGAGAGCACATATCTTTTATATAATCGTAACATTGTAATGACGCAGTTTTGAGAAAAAATGACAAGCCTGAGAAAAATTAAACATGCTTTCCGCTTTTAATCACCTGTTAAAATATCTCGATAGACGGTGTTGATGAAATATTCAAGGCCAGGCAAATACGTTTTCAGATTCATTCGCTTCGTGATTTTTTTTTTTGCTATTGCAGAAAATCAAATTTTTAATACTCTCAACAATTTTGAGTATTTTTGAAATAAAAGATGTTTACTAAATATTCCAAGTTTATGAAACAACAAAATTTCTTTTACCAGTTTGAAACAGCAATAGGTGAATAGACAATATAAGCGTTTTTCTCTAATACAAAATAAAGAATTTGTATACTTTTGACGTAAAAATTCATAAAAACAAACATTTTCTCTGTGAAAACTTTATTTTACAAACACGAAACATCTGTTTCATTGATGTCATTTGATAGAATTTTAATTGTGTCGCAAAAAATTGTTTCTTTATTAAAAGGTGGAATTTTTATTTTTTGTTTCATTTCACAACATTGTTAGTCAGAATCTTGTTGAAACAATCTACATTATATTAGTGTTGTGATTTTGACTTTTCGGGTTTAGAAAATAATACTTGAAAAATTATGAAAAATTTGTCTTTCAATTGTAAAAATCCTGCTAGTAAAAAATTATGATAATTTGCATTTTGACTTTTGTCGATACATTTTATAAGACTGTTAGAGTTACTGTAAAAATTGTTTCAGTGCTTGTTACATTTAATGGCATATCTCATCAATAAAGATATTTTTTAACATAAAACTGAACTTACATTAACAACAGAAAATGAAATTCATTCCGTAATTTCATTAATTTTATCGTACAGAAATCAAGAAAGTCTTCAAAAAATTGAAGCATTCCAAGAATTTTTTCACGAATATAACTATATATTCCCAATTCACATTTTCGAAAATTTTTCTCAAGAAGAAATTTCTTGTACAAACTAAAAGCTGGAGATAGTACATTTTTTAATAATTATCGTCTTTTCCATGTGATCAACACTTTTCATTGATGTTTCGATTAAAAAATACAACTTGATTAAAAAAAGTTAACTTGATAATCTAAATCATAAGAATAACAGCAAGATACTCTTACATTAGTCAACTATTCTAAAATAAAGCAATTTATAGCTCTAAAATTTTTATTCTGAAACATTTCTTTAAATCGAAAACGATTGAGCTATCTATAAGCTACAATGAAAACATTTGCTCTAAAAAAAAGTAGAGCAATGTCACGATAAAAATTTCTTCACCTCTATTCACGAATTTCGCAGTTTTATTTGGTTTCAAAGTACATAAAGGGGACTATAAATTTTTTTCAATGTAGTAAAAGGATATATTTTACACAAAAAAGGACAGTAAAAATTCGTGATTTAAAAAAGAATTATTTTCTGAGTTTGCAAAAGGTTAAATTTCCCCTAATGAAACTAAGGAATAATTTTGAAAAATCGTAAAATATTTGTTAATAAACTCCCTCTCTCCACCATGGAAAAATTTGAGAGGGTATCAATTATGCATCAATTTACTGCACGTTTTCTCTAAAGTTCAGTATATTTTGGTTTTGCTAATTTTTTTCTGCTTCGGACGATTATGTAGAAATATTATGCAGAATTTCTTCTCAAATGAATCATTTTTCTGATTATACTTATAATCACAAGTACAAACAAATTTCTGCGAGAATTCTGCACAATCATAACAACGCGCAAAAAATTATTAATACAATCAAACTGTGAACATAAAAACACAATACACTTTTAATTTTTGCATAATCAGTACCCTCTCCCAAAAAAAACCACATTTGCCACTGTCATCAGTCAAAACAATACTTTTCGAAGGGAGTATTTATCAGCCTTCCGAATAATTCCGTATTTTCGAAGCCAGTACGAATAACTTTGATTTGAATCATATTCAAAAATACCCGAAAAAAAAACACTTTCAGCAACAAGCACGAGACGTCTCCCTTTTGTTCAAATATTTGTTTTTATTGACATGAAATCAACATATAAAGTTACGTTATACATGAAATAATATTTTTACGAAACTGATTCATTTGAAATGATCTGCAACTTTGAATATTAACGAATATTTCTTGGTTTTGATTGACACTCCTAACATACCAACAGGTTTCCAGGAAAAGGAAGTTTGTTGCTTAAAAAAAATATTTGTAATTGCTTAAGATTTTTATTATTTATCGATCCACTTTACCTAATGATCCCAGCTGAAAATCCGGTCACGTTCTGTGATAATGATCCCGAAAGAGTGATCAGAGAACCTCCCTATAATCTGTTTTTTGTTGACACACTCATTCAATCCTAATACGGAATTTGGCACGCATCTAAAGTAGCTAGCACGTGTGTTTTGAAGAAACTTGGTCAAAGTAGACACATTCGCACGTTTAAGCAGAAATGGAATGCAAATTAAGTCCAAATAACAAACTAATTTATCAAGGTTTGGGTTAATTGCTGATATCGACAGATTTTCGCGGTACGCGTTTGACGATCAATTATGGGAGTAGGGGCGAAAAAATCTCAAGTTCCAGTTTTATCAGAAGAAAACACATTTTTTCTCGAGAATTAATGATTCGATGACGTTGCTGATTGAAAAATGCTAGGAACTAATAGCGACTCTTGCATTTAAAAGACGTGCAACATTGGCTTCGCCTTTATTCACAACTTTTTTCTGCGCAGGAGCACAAACTTATTTTTGCCTATTTAAGAGCAATAATTTTGGCAGCGAGGCGATTTGTATCGTGAAATCTTGGTTAGTGCAAATTTTGAAGTGTCTTTTGAAATTGGAAACGGATTAAGCGTTACATTACATCGATATTGATCGGGCAACGGATTCGTCACAGGGTAGTGCTTGCAGAGGAATCATCTGACAGACAACTTTCTTCATCATTTTCAGCAGTCCAAAAGAGGTAATGTGAAAAAAAGTTGAAATTTTTTTTTTGATATTTGAATTTACTTTCGTTTTAAATTTCTAATATAAATACTGTTCTGATATTTACATTAATATTATTATATGCATGTTATACCAAAAAAAAAGCATTCGATATTCATCTGATAAACCGAAACAATTTTGTCACGAACTGATCCATATTACTATTCGATGAGATTTAAAAGCTAAAAAAACACCATAAAACTGTATAATTTTAATTACAATAACTAAAAGGGTTCCAGAAAATTAGTTGTTTTTATCCATTTATCCACAAAACAGTGAAAGTTAAAATAGTTGTTTGTCCATCAGGGGTGGAAAAAGAAGTTCCATGCATGCATTAGTATATTTAAAGCGTACATCATTTCAAACAAAGATTTTACCCAAAAAGAAACGTTCGGTTTCTATAACAATTCATTTAATAGAATATGAAACAACCAAAGTTCTGGTTATGACAACCATAGTTTCTTTTATAATAACCAATATGAAATTTTCATAACGTTAAAAAAACTGAAACTTTGGTCGGCTTATGTTTCGTTAATTTTTTTTGTTGCTGGAGCCAAACATTTACTTCTCTCTTTCACAAAGATGATGCAATTATTCTGAATCAACAATTTGTGTGTCTGAATAGACAGACAGTAAAATAAATTCAACTTTAATTAGAGTATAAAATAACGAATAAATATTTTCAAAGCTTTAGATCTGCATTCATTATATAACTCTTGAAGAGTAGCTTTCGTTTTTTCTGAAAATAATCTTCATTATTCTTTTCGATAAAATCTTGAGTGTATTTAAGACATTTTTCGCATTGGCTCAAAACCAACTAGAATAACGTGTAGTTTACATAAATATTTTGTTTCTTATTTATATTACTTTTTATTTTTGAGACGTGAATTTCAAAATGTTTGAAAAACAGTTTTATTTTTCAACGCTTTCCATTCTTAAATAACTATAAATGAAAGAGAATATTTGACCATTTTAAAGCTTGTTAGTTTTTTTAATTTTCTGAAATTACGATAAACTTTGTTGCAAAAACAGCATTCCCTTTCAGAATAAAGTAACAAAGTATTTTTCAAATTTAGGTTATTCACTTAAAATTTCTTCAACATGTACACTTCTGTCTAAAAATTTCTTTTAAAAGCTTGCATTTTAAAAAATTATGTAAATAATTTTATACGTTTTAAAGTTATTCAATTTTCAATTTCGTAATCTAAATTCTCGCATCTGATTTTTAAATAAAATAAATTAATCAAGTTTTTTGAATCAGGCATCAAATTTTGGCACTTTTTCGTTCTCCGCTTTTGTCATATCGGAATTTAGATTTTTTGAGTAAGATCGCTGAATTCAAAATTCTTGTAAGTTAGATTGAAATACCATATATTATTCTTTCTCAGTTATTCTGCAATGTGAATAACTTTTTATCATTGTGTATTAATTTCCAAGTCATTCAGATTTGAAAGAAACTCAATAAGTAATTTTTAATATTTTTCGATTTTTCTTATTTTCAAATTTTGCACTTTAAATACTCCAATTTTTTTTGGAAAACTAACAACTTAAAGAAGTGATTTGACAGCAATCTTTGAAGTATCTATTCCTAAATTTTGTCTATAAAATACAAACAAAACTTTTCTCATTTTTAAAGTAGGATGAAATTTGTTAACAAAGAAAAGAAAAGTAAATTGAACCGTTACTTGCTAAACAATTCATTTTTAACGAAAATTCTATGTTAATCATACACTTACGATTTGCATATAATGTTTTCATTGGGTTTGTTTAAATCTCTTCAATAGAATCGAACTAAAAACTTCAAAAACTTTCCTAAATCAGAGATGAAACTATCATATACATCATGTTCAAGTAATTTTTGACTTCTATGCTGTAAATTTTTCAGGCGAAAAAACCACAATGTCAGCCAACTCTGAATCTCCACCAACACTAGGCCCTTTTGTTCCAAACGAAGGGAATCATTACAATGATGATGACATTGTCATCACCGGAATATCAGGTAATATAGAAAAAGTAGTTTTCAGATTTTCTCATTAACATGAAATAATTGCAAGAATTATACAGATCCATCTTTAACAAAGTAATTGTATCAATTCAATTATAATCAATTCACTCAATGATTTCGTTGATGGAAAATTCCACCGAATTATTCGTTTCTTGAAATATCGTTTATAGTATTTTAAACATTCTAAAAATTTTAACAATGTTCAAAACAGGTCGTTATCCTGAATCCTTGAACATCGGTGAATTCAAACAACAATTGTTCGATGGAATCGACCTCGTCAATGACGATGACAGGAGATGGCCGAAAGGTTTATATGGTCTTCCTGAAAGAATGGGAAAGCTCGTCAGTCTTCACAAATTTGACGCCTCATTTTTTGGTATCCACGCTAAGCAAGCCCATGTTATGGATCCTCAAACGAGAATTTTGCTCGAAACCACGTTCGAATGTATCGTGGACGCTGGATATAATCCTGCTGAAATGAGAGGCTCGAAAACCGGTGTCTTTATTGGACTTGGAGAATCAGAGACCAACGATCGTCTGCTGCAAGACATAGATTCCGTCAACGGTAGTTTATTTATACTTTATATTGTTTAAACTTTGGTCAAAGATTCGCATCTGACGGCTATTTCATAGTGACAATTTGGGATTCACAAATAAGGTCACTGTCTCATCTAACGAGCTGAAAGTACGTTGCTTTTATAAGTAGAAACGATTTCAAACTTCTCGTAGATCCATCGTCATAAGCATAAATTTTCAGGATACATTTCGACTGGATGTCAGAAAACCATGTTCCCCAATAGAATTTCGTACACCTTTGACTTCAAGGGACCCAGTCAAGGAGTAGACACCGCATGCTCAGCGTCTCTTTTTGCTATGTACCAAGCAGTAGCTGCCATCAGAAATGGACTATGTGACTCAGCTATTGTTGGTGGTGTCAATCTTGTTTTGAGACCAGCATTCAGCTTGAGCTTATTCCGACATGGAATGTTGGCTGCCGACGGAGCTTGCAAAGCTTTCGACAGTTCTGGAACAGGCTACGTCAGGTAGACACATTTAACAAACCTTTAGATTGTATTTTGTGAGATGAATAAAATACCACAACTGCACAAAATACTGAACATACAAAACGTCTTCTTCATTCAGGTCTGAAGCAGTTTCAACAATTTTTCTGCAAAAAGCTCGAGCCGCCAGAAGAGTATATGCCTCGGTCGTCAACATCAGGACCAACGTGGATGGATACAAAGTTGAAGGTATAACCTTCCCGAGCGGACAGATGCAGAACAAATTGATGCGAGAAGTTTACGCTGAAAGTGGTGTCGATCCAGTCAACGTATCATACGTCGAAGCCCACGGTACAGGAACAAAAGTTGGCGACCCTCAAGAAGTCAACTCAATTGCTGATCTTTTCTGTGAAGGTCGTACAGACCCATTACTCCTAGGTTCTGTCAAGTCGAACATCGGTCATGCGGAAGCTGCCAGTGGACTTTGTTCTGTTGCTAAAGTCTTGATAGCGATGGAAGCTGGCGTGATTCCTGGAAATTTGCATTTCAAGAATCCCAACCCAGAGATTCCTGCTCTGCTGGATGGCAGGATAAAGGTGCAAAATCAAAAAGTTTTTTGATACAGGTAGCACAATTGTTTAGATCCTATAAAACTCGGATTCGTGTGATTCAAGGTCGTGGACCGTCCAATGCCATGGAACGCAGGTTTGGCTGCCATTAACAGTTTTGGATTTGGAGGAGCAAATGCTCATTTGGTTCTTCGCAGCAATCCCAAAGTCAAACTTCCTGAGAACGAAAAAGTGCCTTTGCCAAAGATAGTCTCTGTGTCTGGAAGAACAGAGTCTGCTGTCAACAAGTTCCTCGACAAAATCAAGGAACACCAAGGAGACGAAGATTTGCTCGGCCTTGTACGCAACATTCACTCCTTGAACATCTCTGGTCATGGATACAGAGGTTACGAAATTTTGGACAGTGTGGAGACTGTTCGGGAAGTCAGTGAAGTGCCCTCAGAGGAACGTCCGATTTGGTAAAAAAAATTATCCCCCTATACTACATTTGATTATTGATCAATTTTTTTTTCATATACTTATACTACCTATGTGCTTTTTTAAAGGTATGTCTTCTCAGGAATGGGAACCCAATGGGCTGGAATGGGGAAAGCTCTGTTATCCATTGATGTTTTCAAACAAAGTTTGGAACGCTCCGCAGAAACCTTAAAACCAGAAGGTTTTGATCTTATGAAACTGATTTTGTCCAGCTCCAACGATGACTTTGAGAGTGTCTTGTATAGTTCTCCATCGATAATTGCTATACAGATAGCTCTTGTTGATGTTTTAAGAGCTTCTGGAATCGAACCTGATGGTATCATTGGCCACTCTATTGGAGAACTTAGCTGCGCCTATGCAGATGGGACGTTAACTGCTGAACAGACGATTCTTGCTGCGTTCTTCAGAGGTGAAGAATAAAACGAACATACTAGCTGAAAAATCGAGAAAGAGCTTGGATCCATCATACTACTGCATACATTTTTATTTCAGGAAAATGCATTAAAGACGCTAGTTTGCCCAAGGGCAGCATGGCTGCAGTTGGTCTCAGCTGGAAGGAAGCCAATAGACGTTGTCCAGCTGGTGTATATCCTGCATGTCACAACAGCAAAGATTCCGTGACTATTTCAGGCAATCTTGAAGCCATGTCTAAATTCGTCGAAGAACTCAAAAGTGGAGGAATATTCGCCAAATTGGTGAACAGCTCCAACGTCGCCTTCCACAGTAAATACATCGAAACAGTTGGTGACATGCTACGCCCTAAGTTGGAAGAAGTCATTCCAAATGCGAAAAAGCGTTCTCCTCGTTGGATTTCAAGTTCTATCCCAGAAAGCAAGTGGCATGAGCAGTCGTCTGGAACCAGCTCAGCAGCCTACCACATCAACAACATGTTGTCTCCAGTATTATTCCAAGAAGCTCTTCAACATATACCAGAAAATGCGATTGTTATCGAAATCGCTCCCCATTGCCTCCTTCAGGCTATTTTGCGACGCTCACTACCACCAACAGTCACGAATATCGGTCTTCAAAAAGCTAATCTTGAAGACAACTTGGCCTTTTTCATGAATAGTTTGGGGAAATTTTATGTTGCTGGGGCCCAGCCGAAATTGGCCAACTTTTATCCTAAAGTGAATTATCCAGTTGGACGAGGAACACCGATGATAAGTCCATTCATTGAGTGGGATCATTCGGAGAACTGGACAGTAGCGAATTTCAATGACAGGGCAATGCATAGTGGAGAAAGCTTGTATGATATCGATATTTCTACAGAAAAGTATGCTTACATTGCTGGTCATATTATTGGTGAGTTTGATCATACATTCATGATGCACCAACTTCTCCATTGTATACAAACTAAAACGTAACTCAAATTTGTTTTTTAGATGGAAGAGTCCTTTTCCCTGGAACCGGATACCTTCTCTTGGTCTGGAAAACTTTCGCCAAAATGCACAACACCGATTTCGAGAAGCTACCAATTGTGATGGAAAGAGTTCAGATCCACAGCGCTACAGTGATGCCAAAAGAGGGTTCTGTCAAATTGCTGGTGAACATTCTTGAAGGATCTGGAGACTTTGAAATCTGTGAGGGTGGAACTGTTAAAATGAGTGGTAGAATCCGCGTTCCAGAGAAGATTGCAAATGAGCGGATGAAACTCTCTCCTCTTGCTCAGCCCGAAGAATTCACACTCAATACATCTGACATTTACAAAGACTTCATTCTCCGAGGTTACGAGTATGAACAAGGATTCAAGGGTATACTTCGCACCAACAATCAGTTCACGGCCGGAGAAGTGCAATGGATAGACAATTGGGTCACGTACCTTGACACACTTTTGCAATTCAAAATATACATAAGACAATCGATGCAACTTCTGTACATTATCACCAGATTCGAAAAAATTACTATTGACCCTGAGCTGCACAAGCAGATTGTCCAAAACCTTCCGGAAGGTAGAGGAGTTCCAGTCAGTAGATACCCCAACATAGATGTAATACAATCAGGTGGTGTCGAGCTGAAAGGAATTATAAATTCGATGGCACCAAAGAGCCAACGCAGCCAGGCAAAACCTAGACTCGAAAGGTCCTTGTTTGTGCCATATAAAAACTCACAAGCACTTGATGCAGACCCCAAATTAGCCAAACAACATGCTTTGGAAGTGTTGCTTCAAATCGTTCAAGAGAACTTGGAAGTCAGCCAAATTAAAGCTCTTGAATTCGCAGAGCAGAGATCAGCTGACGAATTGCTGTCGCCTACAGTTTCGAATGTTATTCTGAGTGAACCTTTGCTCACTGTAAGTAACTAATGAAGCCTGGCGAAAATTTGTTGTCATTTGTTTTGAACTTTTATATTATTGCATACCTATTCGTTACAGGTCAGCATGCAAGTTTTGGCATCAGATCCAAAAATCTACGAATCCTTTGCAGACGAACAAGGCTTTGAAATTCTACAATACGAACCGAAAAAAACCGTTGTCGACAAAGATTTTCATCTTGTTATAGCCTCAGATGTTTTGAGCAAAAGCAACTCAACTCTTTTGAATGAACTATCTGAATTCGTCCAAATATCAGGCTTCATCATACTTGAAGAGAGCAGCAACGCTCTTAAGAACGAACTTGACCATAAAGATTTGATACTTGTTTCTGAACAAGTAGCTGATAATAAAACTTATGTACTTATCAAGAAAAGAAAACCACAAACAGAACTCCAGGTTATTCAAATGGAAGATAACAGTTATTCATGGCTCGAAGGTTTCAAAGATTCCTTAAAAAATCCGAAACCCAATGGACGTAGGACACTTTTTGTCTGCGAAAGTGGAAAAATGCAAGGTATGTAAAAGCATTCAAATGAAAATATGCAAAAAAGGAACCAAAACTGTTTTTATAAGAACATAAAATTGAAGTTAGTTTCATGCTAAGTTAATTTTATGCTAATTTATGCTTATGTAAATTTTACAGGTGTTATTGGACTCATGAACTGCATCAGGAAAGAACACGGAAGTACAAACGCGCGTTACGTATTCATCCAAGACGAAAACAGCGAAAAGTTTTCACAAAACGCATCGTTTTACGCTGAGCAACTAAACCGACAACTCATGGCAAACGTCCTAAAAAATGGACAATGGGGAAGTTACAGACACTTGAGTTTAGATGAAGAGAATCTTTCACCTTTAAAATCGGTTGAACATGCGCACGTTAATACCCTTATCACTGGAGATTTGAGTAGTACCAAATGGGTTGAAAGCCCTCTCCGTTATCACAGACCCGAAACAAGAGCAAATACCAATTTCTGCTACGTATACTACTCGCCACTTAACTTCAGGTACACAGTCGAAAAATCCTATACGAACGTGTTTATTCTTGATGGTTCCTTAAAGGCTCGTCTTCTGGATGCCATTACGACAAAATTCGTCAACATTTTTTTGAAATTCACAGAGACCTCATGTTGGCTACCGGACAACTATCACCAAACTCCATAGCTGGTAACATCATTGCATTAGACAGCATGTATGGCCCAGAATTCGCCGGAAGGAACTTCGAGGGAAAAAGGGTAATGGGTATATTGAAAGCCTTGGGACTCGCAACTACCGTTTTGGCAGACCCTGGAATGCTTTGGGAAGTGCCTGACAAATGGACACTTGAAGAGGCTGCAACTATTCCAGTCGCTTACGGAACAGCTTACCTTGCACTCTGTGTTCGAGGTCGGATGAAGCCCGGAGAGAGCGTTTTGATACATGCTGGAAGTGGTGGAGTTGGCCTTGCAGGCATAAACATCGCCCTCCATGCTGGTTGCAAGGTCTTCACCACAGTTGGTTCCCAAGAAAAACGTGACTTCATGATGAAAACGTTCCCACAGCTGTCAGAGAAGTAAATTAATCTTCTCGTAACTTCATTCTAAGTCATGACAAATTGTAAATTAATCAAAAATTCCTTACCAGACACATCGGAAACTCTCGTGATACGACTTTCGAACAACTCATTCGAACGGAAACGAACGGCAGAGGTGTGGATTTGGTTTTGAATTCTTTTGCTGGGGACAAGTTGAAAGCTGGCATCAATTGCTTGGCAGAAGGTGGACGGTTTTTGGAAATCGGAAAATACGATTTGTCGAACAACTCGCTTTTGGAGATGTCTATGTTCTTGAAGAGCACGTCCTTCCATGGAATATTATTGGATGCGTACCCTGATGCTTCTTCTGATAAAAAAGAAGAGCTGTTCAAACTGATGCAGGAAGGTATCGAAAATGGAGCCATCCAACCTTTGCCTACAACTGTGTACAATCAAGACCAAATGGAAGAATCATTCAGGTGAGAAGTTACTTCATAATACGCCCAAGTTAGTTTTGCTCAACTCTACCAAATTCCTTATTCACGTGTTCACAGGTATATGGTGACCGGTAAACACATAGGAAAAATTCTGCTGAAAATCCGTGATGAGGAACCGGAAAAAGTGTGTCGACCCGTTTTGAAAACAATCGATGCCATTCCAAAAACCTACTTCGACCCCGAAAAAGCATACATCCTCGTAGGAGGACTTGGTGGTTTTGGTCTTGAACTGGCCAACTGGCTTATTTCTCGAAGTGCTAGAAAGGTCGTTCTCACAGCACGATCTGGAGTCAAGACAGGATACCAGGCCCTGTGCATAGACCGCTGGCGTGAAAATGGAGCCAACGTCGTTGTTTCCACAACTGATGCTACAAGTATTGAAGGTGCAGAAAAGCTTATCAGCATAGCAGAAAGTCTTGGTCCCGTAGGTGGTATCTTCAACCTGGCTGCTGTTTTACGTGATGCGTTGATCGAAAACTTGACCGAGAAAGAATTCAGAGAAGTTTCAGCCCCGAAGACAGTTGCCACTACAAATTTGGATATTGTATCCAGAATATCATGTCCTAAGTTAGATCACTTTGTTGTGTTCTCTTCGGTATCTTGTGGACGAGGTAATATTGGCCAAACTAATTATGGCTGGGCTAATTCCGTGATGGAAAGAATCGTGGAAGAAAGACAAGCTGATGGACTTCCGGGACTTGCGATTCAGTGGGGAGCTATCGGGGATGTTGGACTGATTTTGGGTAAATTCCGATTTCTCTAGTTGACTAACGAAAATGCACGATTCCTTCTAACTCTTGCTGGCTCTTACAGAAACTATGGGAGACAACAATACTGAAACAGGAGGAACTCTCCCTCAAAGAATGCCCAGTTGTTTGACCACAATGGATGTATTCCTTCAGCAGCCTTACCCCATCCTCTCATCTATGGTTCTACCCAATAAACAAAAAGACAGTGCTTCTAACAGCAATGTTGACCTCATAGACTTAGTTGCAAATGTTTTGGGTATCAAAGATGTGAAAACAGTCAACAAAAATAAGACTTTAACGGAGCTGGGAATGGAGTCACTCATGAGCACAGAAATCAAACAAATTTTGGAGAGAAACTTTAATCATGTTATTACATCCCAGGAAATAAGAAACTTGACATTCGGGAAACTGGCAGAGTTGTCACTAGGTAAGATAGCGTAATTGGCAATCGTAGCATAATGCGATGATCAATCATCAATATTGTTTTCCAGGTACAAAAACTGAGGAACAGGCAGTTCTGTCAGCCTTATGGACGAACGCGGAACAATTTCGACTACAGTACTTCGGCAACGAAATCGTTCCTGAAGAGACCATCATAAAAATGAAGAGCAAAAGTGACGATGGACCTCCCCTTTTCGTAATACACGCAATGGATGGCACAGTTTCAACCTTAGAAAGCTTCACGCAAGAATTCGATCGTCCAATTTGGGGCCTACAATGCACACAAGAAGCTCCAGCAGAGAATTTCACTGACCTAGCCAACTACTACATCAAAGCACTTCAAGAAGTGCAAAGCGCAGGACCTTACACAATAGCAGGCTACTCTTACGGTGCTGTAGTAGCCTTTGAAATGGCTGTTGCCCTGGAAAATGCAGGACATTCAGTGGATCTGTACTTAATAGATGGTTCTCCAGAATTCGTGACATTCTACAGCAAAAGTATCATCGATAGAAGAAATCTTGAAAAACCAGTAGATGATGTCGATGATACATTCAATAACTTTAGAATAGCAGTAGCTTTCTTTGCAGGAAGAATCAATCCAGATGCCACGTTTCTCAAGGTGCTTGAATATTACCTCATGCGACCAAAGTAATTTAAAAATATTCAGTCATTGTAAATAACTGTTCTTCTTTGCAGACATACGACCGACTCAAAAACATAAAGTCTGACGAAGAAATTCTCGAGGAAATGATCACGATTATAGGAAAAACTGTGTTCACGGAAAAAGACCTCAGAATTGCTGCAAAATTGTTCTTCACAAAACTCCAAGTATCTTATCACTACGTAGCTTCAATAAAGTTCAATGGTCCAGTGACGTTGTTCAAAGCAATGGACGGTTTCTCAATAATTGATCACGATTATGGTTTAGCAAAGGTACGTTCTATTTCCGTTTAGATTGTATACAAGAAAATTGAATCCGAATTCTTTTTCCAGATGTGTTCACAAAAGGTCGAGGTTCACGGTTTTGAAGGAGATCATCGAACCATTGTCATCAAGAGTGCCACAAAAATTGCTGATGTTATGCAGAAAAAAAAATAACAGCCATAACTTGTTTGTAGATTAAGCTATAGAAAAATATCGATAATACCAAATGATTCATTGTATAAAACTTCACAAAATGTTTATGTAATAAATGACAACTTTCTCTAGACTGCATTAATCTTCTTACGTTTCCTCGTTTCATGCACACTTTCGTTCCAATTTGGGTACGAAATAAAAATCGAAAATTTTAATAATTTAACCAAGTAACTTTTACTTTTCATATATTTGTACAAAAATGTGTTTTTTCGTCAAAAATATTTGATACATACTTTCATTGGCACTTTTTTGTAGCAGTGAGACTTAATAAAATATAATACAAATACGTACAAACGATAGTAACATCCATAATATTCAACAACCTTCTTGCGTATTCAAAATTGCAATACACTTATTAAGATATTGAAGAGTATCCATATTCGAGTTCACTCCTAATTCGAAAACGCGCTGCATCAGGGGCAAAGCGTACTCTGAAAAAACAAAAATTCGTAGTTAGACAAATATTCCTATTGTCAGATTTTGACTAGAATTCATAAAAGGTATTTGAAATGACCAATTCAAAACCAAAACAGTCATTCCACTATTATTAATTTTCTGATGATTCAACAATATTACATGTAACATTGATTTCGTAAATCAAGAAAAAAAAGGTTACCTTGCATGCACAAAATGGTCTCCGGTAATTTTTCCAAAGCTGATTTCACAATGTCCGCTCGAGGACTGTCGAGGCACTTTTGAAAAGCCAAGAGTATCGATGGATTCGAATTCGGACGATGTTTCAGGACCTTATTAATCAATTCATGTGCAAGTGATCGAATATTTTCTTGTGGAGATAAAAGTAACTGAGCAATGTTGCCAATGATCGGTTCCAAAACCGAAGGTTTCTTTGATGACAAGTGTTCAATTTCTTTAAGCGACGTGAAGACATCTGAAAATACAAGTGAGTTTTTTTTTTACACATTTACCAGAATTTGTCAAATTTTTCATAATGTTCAAAAAAGAACGATTAAATAAAAACTTTGAACTGCTTGCTTTGACGCAATTAAAAAATTTCAACATTATTGAAGAAATCGAAGTGGATGTCATAATTTCAAAAAATTCATTTTCCAAACTATACTAGGCATTGATGATTAAAGAAATTAAATCCAAAAAATTCCAGTTACCTTCTCCATAAAGTTTCAAAAGTGTGCTCAACACATTTGGATGCAAAGGAGCAGGATTTTCCGGTGCCATTGGAATTGAGGCCATTCCAATGATTGTGTCTTCTCCGTTATTTCCTCCTTTGGACATTGGGATTCCTGCTGCAAGAGCTTGCAAGCTTGACACTTGTGGGTAATGAGCTTGTAATTCACTGAAAAAAAACCAATGAATTTTTATCAACAAAAGAGAGGAACCAGATCACTACTATTTTTATTATAAGCGTATCAAAAACTTGATCACAAACTGTGTGATTAAATAAAGCGTTTCATATTTTTTTATTGAAACAATTTAAAAAATCATCTTCAAACAAAGAAATCATACTTTTAATGAAAAAATCAATACACAAGAATAAATAATTTTGAATATCAAATATTATTAAATTTCTACGTTGATTTTTTCTTGCGAATTTCATTACAAAATAAATTTTAAAAAGTCAGTCAACGAAAGCGGGATTGAAAATAGTTATATATGCATTAAAAATGAAAATTTCGTAAACAGAAATACATTTTGTGATTTTTAAATTATTTTGGATCAAATTTGTTAATATTTTGCATATAAAAACCAAAGTGATTGCCATTTTACATATTTGTGTTGAGGAATGAAAAAATTTCATCTTCTTTTTATAAAATGTTTTTAAATCATGAATTTTCTATGAAGAATTTTTTAATCAAGTTTACTGGGAAGTGGGAAGTGAAAAAATGAAAAAATTCACTTAATTAATCAATGAAGAAAAGTTATAGGTATAGATTCAATCAATGAAAAATAAGCATTTTCGGTTCAACAATATTTGTGATCTCAATATTCTGAATTGAGGATTTTCTAAAGTGTGTATTTTTTTTTATAATAATAAATGGTGAATTTGCAAAAATAAATAAAATTTTCTGCATTTAACACAGTCATAATGAAAAGAAAAAAAATTTTCCATCATATTGAAGTCCTCGTTTCAAATTCTACTGCAAATTGTGCGAATCAGTCGAAAATAGAAAATTTGTACTTAGATAACTAAAAAATCGAACGAAAAACATTCTCTGATAAAATGTATGTAATAAAAATATTTTATTTCGAAAAGTCATTTAATTTATATCATTAAAGAAAATGATGAATAAAAAGTAAATTTCATAATTTCGATTTTAACAAGGTTCATCTAAAATTTGAGAATCTAAAGTTTTTCTAATTTCAAAATTATAATTTTCATAAAATTATTCCGAAATTATAATTATTTTCCATTCTGATATTTCTGGCCTTTTTTTTAAACTATAACTTTTTGTGCAAAAAATTTGATAGAAAAAATCACTGTTAAAAATTCATGGGACTTGAAATTTGAAATAATTGATTTTTAACTAATAAATAGACATTTGTAGGTTAATAAATACAAATTCGCCTGCTACATCATTTTTGTTAACGATACGTTATTAGTTTCAATGAAATATTAAGCGCAAACGTGCACTATCTTTAGTTTTAGATAAAAAAAGCATACTACGTTTTTTTCAATAATAAAAAATACTTACAAAAGAACTGGGCTGTGTTTGTGAATATAACTGAGCGCTTTCTGAGGGTCTCGAACGATGTAGGCTTGTAACAAAGCCACAAATCTGTTTATGAGAGGAATAAGATCCTTCGCTGGATAATAACTCTGCAACAAACATTTATATCTACATTAGAGAAAAACTTTTACAATTTACTAAGTTATAATCATTAAAATTAAATTTTGATAACAATGTACCATAGATTTAATAATCATTCGATAAAGATGTTTACTAATTTATAAATGGTTTAAGAGAAAAAAATCAACAATCTACTAGCAACAAATCACCCTATCAAAAACCCTGATTTCCCCTTCGATGCACCTGAAAACATAGTTTGAAAAAAAATAATCCTAACCTGAAAACACTGGAAATAATTATCCAGCGTGTCCTCCAAAGCTTTCTGGTGTTCCTCGTTAAACAAATGCGGTTGCAGCAGCTCCAACAAACCCATAATTTGTATGAACAGTGTCATGTGAGGACCAGACCGGAATTGCGACAAACTATGAAAGCAACGGCCAGTCAAAGACGAAGAAAACATTGGCAGTTGTCTCAATACCAAAATCGGGTGCACAGCCGCCATTTTTCTTGCGCACAGTTCGAATTCTCCATTTTTGTTCGCATTGTGCCTGGGCGTAGCCCAGAGCGCCGTCAGCAACGTCCAACTCATGACGTCCAACAGCGATCCTGTCCAGTCCGTGATTTTGGCGCCCTCTACAAACTTTTTCGATTTCATCGATTCCAGGTAGCAAATCACTTTTGGGATTCTCATGTAGAGTTGAAGAAGGAATTGTTGAGCCATATCAGAGTGAACTCTGAAAAAAAGATTGAAAGATAAGGTAAAGAGATGCAACGTTATCTACTTCATGTACTTCAAAACTTCTGAATGCAAGATCTGCAATTTCCATTCCATAAAATCAACTTACCCTCGGGTATTGACCATGTTGTCTGCTAGATATCGAACGACGCTGCGAGCCAATTCGTCTTCTGTTGAGATACAGTGCAAGAGCAATTCCAGTCTTGATTCCATCCGAACCAAAGCAGTTTTTCTCTGCTGCGTTTCGCAAATCGTTACAGCTTCTTCGACTAAATAAGCCACAAGGTTTAGGAGCTGTTCTTCCCTCAACAAGAGAATATTTTCGGGGACGTAGTGTTTAGGAGTGCCTTTGTCTCGACCTTGCCAAAGTTTTGGGTTGCACGTGAGAGCCCAAAGGAAATCCAAAACTGCGCTCGGATCGTAACTGGAAAAATGGTGAATGTTTTCATTAGATGATCTTGCAGGATTGGAATTTCCACTCTACACTCTATTCATACTTCAATCGCCAAACTCATGAAAAAAAATGGGTACTTACTCCTCATGACAGCCACCCAACAAATGCTCGACACATTTATAAAGCGTCTCCCAACTGGCCCTGTGCGTCAAAAGCGTGAGCAAATACGGCCTGCACGAAGGTGAGCTTGCTGCGGTGTCTTCGACCCTCGCCCTGACCTTCGTCTTTCCAAACAAAAGCTTCATCTGAAGATCCGGACAAACCCCAATGAGCTCGGGTTCCACAGAAGCCAGCCAATCGATCAGCAACCCAGTCCTCGGTTTCACCATCCCATCATTACTATCCGAAACCAACAACTTTGCCATTCCCTCCACCAAAACGTCATTCATCTCCTGCTTCAAGAAAATGTCACACATCTTCCTCCCCACGATCTCCAAATTCAAAGTTTCCGTATTTTCCATGATCTGCCCTGCATCTCGATTCTTGGCAAGATTCACGAGTTCCTTTCTGGAAGGTATCTTCACGACCCTAAGGTTCATGAAATCCCTCAGAACCCCAAGTATCGGTGCTTTTGGGTCTTTGATTCTCGGTATCAACGCCACGCACATCTTCCTCGCTCGCTCCCGAAGGTCTTTAGAGGACTTCTCTTTCAAGGGTAACAGAATCAGCCTCATCAAGGAACAAGAAAACCGTGGCATACCGACCAACGAGCAACAAAATTCTTCGGCTTTTGTTGAGTTCAAAATGTTCCTCATATGATCCACCGCCATTTTTACAGCTCTGCTATCCTTCGCCTTCTGAAGATCTTTTACTAGAATCTTGTATATCGCCCTGTAATCCATGGTTTTCTCATCCGACGAAATATTCTCAATGAAAATGTTATTGATCAAGGATCCGACGTCTTCTTTAACGGTCGATCGTATGACGGAGAGTTTCCTCGTGGTCGATCCTTGCGGAAGAGGTTTCAGAATCCTTCCCACTCTCAAAGAATCTCCCACAGTCGAGACAGTGACTTGCAATTGTAAGACGTCTTTGAAAATGTCACCCCCTGTTGCTCCTCGTTTATGAAGGATTTCCACTAGCTGGGCCATATAAGATTTATCGATGACAGCCTCCCCGACGGAATTTGGGTTATTCTTTACCTCGGTATCCAGTATATGAAGAAGCTTCGACATCACTTCAACCGGAAGACCAAAGCTCTGGATGAACAACACCAGTTGCGATGGCTCCAGATCCTTCAGTGCAGCTTCTAGAAGCCTGGGAACGTTGCTGCGGATCATCCGGAGTTTCAACCAATCAGGGACAAACACCGCCTCTTGGTTGGTGTCGACCAGAAAGATCTTGGGTTGGATTGTGTTCTCGGGGAACCACATGTTCATAGTTTCCTCGAAAAGAGGGTCTGTGGAATCGTGGTAATAGGTCATGAGAATAACCAAGGAATGGATCACGAGGATGTGAACGGTGCATTGTTCGCCAGTGCTCCAGCGGACGTACACGAGGTCCTGTGTGTCGGGCCAACCGTAGGTGACGATGGAATGGTCCGTGCTGTCTCGGGCCTTCCTCAGGTAGTTGCAAAAGATGGAAACAAAGGCGTGGAGAGTCTGCTGGCCTCGTACTGTCAGATCATTGGGTGGTAGGATCGCCTCGATGAGGTGGTGGCGCTCGACGACGACCTGGCAGATCTCGTTCGCCATGTAAAACAGTTCAGCGATGTCGTCGTTTCGGGTGTGAGTGGCGAGGTAGGCGATATAGGCACGTATGAGATCAGGATTGTTTTCCACGACACATGCTCCGCGAAGAGCCAACGATATGTGGGGTCGCACAGAGGGGAAGTGAGGAATGGAGGGCAGCTTTCGAAGTAGCCAGGCTTCACTGTAAAAGAGTGAAGAGAAATTGAATATCTGAAAGTCATATGCTAAAATTTGTAACTTTGATGTTTACAATAATAAACGAATAATAATACATGTTCAAAATTAAAAAACCTGGACTCACTTATCAACTTCCCCATCGACTTCCATGCTTTCTTCTTCCATGGGAATGTTTTCTAACACCATTTTCAGCCCTGTGATAGCCTGTGCTCTGCTGCTGCTCTGATGGCTACTCAACCTCCTGAAAAAGTATTCAAGAACCTCGCAAGCATGCCTTTGATCCTCGTTCACGTCAGTAAGCAATTTCTGAAGATGTGCCAATAGCTGTTGTTGCCTGGGTTGTTTCTCCAAGGTCTGAGCCCCAGCGGATAGCAAAAACTCGCAAAGACATTGCACTGGCAGTTGACTTAACGAGCTCTCGCTGTTCTGTACCAAATCGGCGAGCCATGGCATACTCTGAGACGAAGAATTTTGTTGTCTGTGTATGATATCGATGAGGAAATCTGGGTTCCTTGAGCGACACAGCAAATGGCCAAGTCTGTGAATCGAAAATTTTGAAAATGTTCAAAATTAGTGATTCCTATATGATTTTCATGAATCCAATGTCAGTTTCGAAAAATTAGAATTTTCATATATTTTTTTTTTGGATTTGGTAGAATATTACCAGAGGTGGTAGATGTAGGGACAGTGAAAAGCAATACACGTCTAGAAAATTCTGTATGGGCGATATACCCAGAAATACCCATGTGAATATACATGAATTCGGAAACTGTAGTGCAACTTAATTTTAATATTTGTTCACTATTTATGAAATTCATCAACACTTCAGAAAGTATCAAATTTTTATTAAAATTTTTAAAATCATAGGCCACATCAGTATAACGAAACTTTATTCGATTATAAATTATTAAAAATATTCCCAAATTCTGCAGTTTTACAAAAGTTTTTAAATTTACTGTGATATACATTTTATAACTAATAATATGATTTTTTTATCGTATATTTATTTTATTGTAATAATAAGCATCTTATGACTGATAAAAATTATACTATTATAAATAATATAATCATTTCAATTATATTTTCTGAAATTCTAAAATTTTTTTCAAATATTTCATGATTATTGAAATATTGGGATTTTCAATGATTTTACATTTTTTGAAATTTCCAAAAATTCAAACGTAAAACAAACGATTCAAAAATTTTCAAATTTTGTGGAAAATTGTTCAACTCGTTGAGATTTTTCGTAATTTTAATACTTTTCAAGAAATTCAGGTTTTCATTCAAACATAAAAAAAACGTACTTCGGAGAAATATAATAATAAACACAATCTGCATAAAAATCCTACTAATTTTTCAATTCATTGAAATTATTGGCAATCTATAGAATTGTCAATGTTTTTTCATTGTCAAAAATTTTAAAAACTCCAAATCTATTACAAAGGACCAGAAACTTTAGAAAAAATAAAGTATACAAATTTGTCTAGCTCATCAAGAGTTTTTTTCAATTTTTCAATACTTTTTAAGTTTTTTAGATTTTCATTACAAAATGAAAAAACATCAGGCACATCCAGATTTTCCATATTTTCTCGATAGATCACAAAGTCTTAAGATTTCATCAAAAAGTGAGAAAAAAATCACTATGCATATTTTGTATATATATAATAAACACAATTCATAAATTTTATGAACTTTTTCTAAAACTTCACGAATTTTACGAATTTCATAGAATGATTGATAATCTTTAAAATTTTCAAAGATTCTCCAAAATGTTCAAAATTTTAAACGTATAATGTGAAACCAATATAACTTTCTAAATTTTTTGAATATTAGTCCAACTCATTGCAATTTTTAATAATTCTAAAATACTTTTAATGATTCGAAAATTTTGATCTAGAATATTCAAAAATTAATTTTTGCATAAATATCCCGAAAAAATATGAACACAGTCTATGAAATTTACACAAATTTTCTGAAATTCCAAATTTTCCTCATTCCTCAGGATTATTGACAATGTGATTAATATTGATTTTCAATGTTTTTTCAATTTTTCAAAATACTGAAATTTTTAAATGTAGTGTAAGCCATTTAAATCTTCAAAAATTTAAAAAAAAATTTGTTCGATCTATTAAGATTTTTCTTAATTTCATAACTAATTTTAAGTTTTATTAGTTTTCATCGAACAATATAAAAACATTATACATAGCTCAAAAAAATTTGATAAAAAACATCCCTCACTCTGTTACTACAGTCTAAATTAATGCAATACTTATTTATTTTTACAAACAATTTTTATGACTCGGAATGCAAACGTAATCTAGAAAAAAAATATTTTTCCATACTTATGAGAGACATTGATGGACTGTAGTTGCTCCAAAACAGCAGCTGGTGGTCTTCTAGCTATTCCAGTCGGTGCCATTGTGATAAGTTGAGGGAGTAAATGACTATTTTGCTCGGAAATCTGAACCTTCGTGCAAGCTGCAGCGAGGTGAGTTTCATACTGTAGAATTTCCTGTTTTTCAATAGCTTCAACTTGAAGTTCTTTCGCGTGTTCTTGTTCAATAATTTCTGGGAGTGCCATTGTTGGTGGAGGGTACGTGAAATGGCTAGAAAAAAATATTCAAACAACACTTGAAAACTTTTGCTTTGCATGTATTTTCGAATCTCTTTATTTAAAACTTTTCATAGAACTACTCTATTGTACAACAGTTTGCTATTTTATCAAAAGAAATGACTCAAAAAAGAGTAAAAACTACTTTGTTTTAATATAACGTTGATTTTCTACAAAATTCGAAAAGTTATAAATGTAAATAAATGTTTTTCTTACTTTATTATGCACATTTCTATAAGCATTCGAAGTATTGGGTATTCTTTCCAGGCAACTTCTCCAATTGAAGATGGGTTGTGAGCCACCAAAATAACAAGCATTATCCAGCCCTTCCAATACAGGTTCAAAATAGCCAAATTTGGGGGAACGTACCTGTCATAGAAAATTTCATACCGTTCAAATAAATAGTAAAAATATTTGGAATCTAAACCTATACAGTGAACTTTTAAATAATTTTCAGCATAGTTTCAAATTTAGAGGAAAGATATGATTTTAAAAAATATCCGAATTCTGGAATAAGGAGATTATAAATTTTCAACTGCAACCTTGACTAATCTTGATGCTTATCTGTTTTAGAATCAAAATCAAAAACGAAATGAAAGATTAGAACTTATGATTTTTGATGATATAATTGTAAGTCAAGCAAAAAAAGATTTACTTGAGTATTTTCAATTTTTTCTCTTGTGAAATGCTATTTATAGCCTACATATATAAATCATATATACTTGACATGATTTTCACGAAGATTATCGAGATTATTTTTAAATGCAGAGAGCTTCAAAAAAACTTCAAGCAATTCCAGAAAGTCGGCGATAACTACAATCCTAGTTTATTCTAAAAATTGTTGAATTGACTTTACCCAGCGGGGATGTTTATTGATCCTGGTGGTGTGTAAACGCACAAGTTCATAATCAAGTCGATGATTTTTACTGTGTCACATTTGAGAGTTGGAGAAATTTCTGATAAGTGCGCAGCTCCTCGACGAATAAGCTTATCCACTAGATCTAAAGTTTCCGCAGGCGCAATTGCACTTTCCTGAAACATGGAACAATGCCATTTTAAAGTAACTGAAAATTTTCTTGTCTACTTTTTTAACCAATGTTTTTATAACATAGGAGTTCCTATTGAAAAATGAAGTGTGAGAATAAAAGATGAATTATATCGATTATATCAATGTAATGTGATAAAAATAATTTCAAATTTTACAATTTCTAGATCTAAAACTTGATCGCAAAATGTGTCAATAGCTAAAAAATTTCAAATGTTTTATTAGAAAATTGAACAATCAAAAAGAAGTTTGTCAGAATGAAGAAATCATGAGATAGAATTTTAAATGAAAAAATATACCTCACCAATATCAACTTCATGGAATTTTACTAATTAATTTGTCAGATATATTATCTGATACATTATTTTTGACGATATTTTTACATTGAATATACTACAACACAAAAATTAAAAGGGGAGGGGACAAATAAAAATTAAAAATAGTTATATTTACAGATTCATTTATTGAAAAAAAATGTCAGATCTGAAAAATTAGTGATTTTGATATTGTAGATGAGGAATTTTGAAAATTGTGAAGATTTTGTATTATGAAAGGAATTTCTACTTACTGTTAATCAGTGTCTAAAATTTATAAATTTTTGATTGAAGATTTTTACGCCTAATTTACTGCAAAGTAATAAAATTGAAAAAATTAAGAAGTAAATGAATGAAAAAAAGATGTTATTACTACAAAATAAAGATGTTTGATTAAAAAATATAGATATCTTGATATTTTGGATGAGGAATTTTCAGAACTGTAAATTTTTTTTGTTCTGAAAATAAATGATATGTTCACATGAATAAATAGAATTTACTGCATTCTTGGACAGTTATAACTTAAAAAAATAATTTTTTGTCTTATGAAATTTCTACATTGACAATTTACTGTAAAGTATACGGATCATTGGAAAATAGAATATTTTCACTCAAATGGCAAATAAAATAAATTTGTGTACACATGAAAAATTGTGTACTGATCATTAACTATAGTGTAGATTTTAACGAATACTCAAACCATCAAAATCACAAATTTTTCTTATTTTGCAATTTGTATTTTTCATTATTGGAATGCATAGCTATCTTTAATTTTTATTCATCTATTTCTATCTTTTCTATCAAAATTTTATTTTGTACTGAGGTAAATAAAAAAATTTTCATTGAAAATTCATGAAACATATAATTCAAAATGATTCATTTCTAATTAGTCAGAGAAAAATTTTCAGTTTGTAAATAAAAATTCATCTACTGCATAATATTTTTAACAATACACTAATAGTGTTAATAACGCATAATGAAATACAGCTATCAAGAACAAGATTCTATAAGAAACAAATGGTGTTATAATAATCTAGCATATATATATCAACAAACTTTCCATACCAACACTGAATATTCAAAACCCACCTTAGAAAGTCCCATGAGCAGCAGCATCACAAGTGTCTTCTGCAGTAAAGGCACCTCGTGTGCCAGCCTCATATAAAACGTCCTGTCAGCCTCTGATGGCCAATTGTCCAATTTATAATACATTTCCCCTGGCTCTAAAAGCATGACCTTATGCAAAGCGTGAACTACCTCATTCTTCCCTACGCCGTACATCTGTGGCGCCACCTTCTCCAGCCACATAACCGCGTCATACTGAATCCTGGACACCAAGGTTTGAAACTGCTGCACCATGCCCAAATCCTTCTTCTCCCCTCTTTGCAGCTGAATCGCTGCATCCCTAACTTGGGGACTGATGCCCAGGAACATGCAAACGCACAAAAGATCCACAACTGACATAAACATTCGTTCCTTGAACTCAAAGTTCAGCAGCTGCTGAGCGATATCATGTCGCTCTGACATCAAAGTCTTGGTGAACGTTATCAGGTCCACTTCGTACCGACAAACTCGCACAATTTCCCTGAGCAAAGCTCTCAAGGGCTTCAAGTAATCATCGCGGTTCAACAAAAGATCGTGAAAGATCTCCGCCAAAAGCGTGGCCGAACGTTCCGGAGCGTTTAGAAATATGACGGACAATATTGCCATGTTGTTTACGTTTCTTTGGTTCGACAACTCGTTGTAAATCGTGTGTTTCATGTACGTTGTGTGGTTATCTGGATGTAATCCTATCAATTCCTTCACGCCGTTGAGGAACAAATTAATAACTGACTTGGTCTTCAGCCTCAGCCTCACAAGCTGGCTTATAACTTCCACGTCCCGGATCGTGTGAGTCGTGCAATTGTAGCATATGTAAATCAACAATTCTTGGGCGGATCTCATAAGTTTTGGGTTGTGCAGCCACAACTCCATTTTTGGGAGGACAATATTCCTGATTTCCACAAATCCGCATGCCGTTGAAAGGAGTTTTAAAAAGTTTCTTGTGATAGAGTCCAGCTGTCTTTTGAGTAGTTGCTCCTTCACTATTTCCAGAACGATTGCTTCGATCTCTTCAATTTTCGAAGCGTAACGGGGGTGAACCGCGTAATCCGACTTGTCTTTTTCTCCCAAGGCCAGGGCGTTGCCGGAGCCTGTGTCGTCTTCTTCCATAACGGAAGGGCTGTGACACTCGCGTGGTGTCAGTAGCGACAGCTCAGGTTGAAGTACACTTTTGGGAGGAATCCTGGTGTTGAAAGCCGTGAGGATATTTTCCACGAAGCATTTGCATTCTTCGTGGTCGACCCAGATACGCTCGCCCAAGGCGTCATCGATGTATAACCTGATGAATGTATCTGGCCAGCATTTTTTGTCGTGAAATCCCCGCATGAGCAGATTCGCGGCGAGAACGGGTACAAGTGGATTGCCTTTGCTTTTGAAGTTGTGCATCTGGTCGCGTTTCAGTAAAGAAGAAAGGGCTTCCACGACGCGATCGTTGGAAAATATAGAAGACCGAACTTTTGCGATATAGGTAAGGCCTAGGTATGTTAAAGAGTCAGGTTTCCATCGTTGATTCTTCAGGGACTTGATGGCACCGCAAATGAGGCCGGCGACCTTGTCACTTTCGTCGTTGTCGTTGGCTTCCAGGACCATTGGGGCCAGCTCCGCCGGTTCGCATTCGATGCATGCCACTTCCCAGGTCTCGGCGATGGAGGAAGGTTGTCGAGAGTGGGGAGGTAGTGGAGTGATTTTCGCTTTCTTGGCGGGATTCAAGGACATAAGGGAGCTACTGGCTTCTTTTTTCCGATCGGAAACTAAAAGAAATTAACAAAGTTGAGGTAACTTAGAATAAAATAAAGGGGAAATAAAAATAATATTTTCCTCATTAAAAAAGACAAAATACGATGGAACAGTTCAACACAATGTAAGGAGTTGAGGATATCATGGGAAAAAAAGTTTTTATTTTTCAAAATATAAAAAAAGGAAAAAAAATTGGAACATTTAATTTAAAAAAAAGCATTGAGTATAAGTAATCGTACAGATTTGATATTCACAATTTTTGAAAGAATATTATTTTTATTGAGTACTTGAATACAAAGAGTCAAATATTTTTAACTGCTAAATTGGAGTCGTTCAAAAAAAATTTTATAACTTTCTAATTTAGCCACAAATAAATAATATAACTTATTAAGCTAATTGTAAATAATGTCGGAAATGGATTTCAAATTTCTAATACAAAATAACAGAATTAAAATATTTCTATGTATTTAAGCGTTGAGATAATAACGAAAATTGCACCTCAAAATTGGAAATATTGCACACTTGATGCTAACAAATGATATTAATGGATTATTGGGGATTTTATTAGATATTTATTTTTGGTAATTTCAAACACATTTATTAACTTTGAAACAATTTATAATTTTGAAATCCAGCCAATGATAAATATAATGACTTCTAGTGGAAAGTTAATATAATTATGTAAATAAGTCTTACATATTTATATATTGAATAATACAGGAATTTTACAAAAAATGCTACTGCAAGATTAATAAAATTCAACATTTTATAATACAAACGAATTGGTCATAAATTGTGGATTGAAAAATGTGAGGTTAAAAATAAAATAATTTAGTTATAATCAGGACGATCATTATTTTTTACAAAAACCATTTCAATGAATTTGAAAAATAATGGTTTTAAAATTGATCATTAAATGGATATTTATAGTAATAAAAATAGGTATTTTTAATTATATAATATTAAAGTATTATTACAGAAAATATATATTATTAGTTATGAATGTCAATATTCATTATTTGAAAAATTTTATTTTTTTTAAAATAATATATAATATCGAAAAGTTATTACAACACGCATATTAATATCAATTACATCAATATTATTATAAATAAATATTTTTATTAATAATATAATCCATAACATTATTTTAATGACAAAGTGTTATAATAATTAAAGATTATAAATATGAAAAAAAAAATTTTCAAGATAATGAAATAATCTATGTCTCATGTTAAGTTCTAAAATCTGTGACGCCAAATATATTTTATTTTTAAGTCTAGAAAATAATAAACCAGAGAAATTCACGCAGAAAATTGTAATTTTTAGATTTACTTGTATGAGTAATAAAATATATTATTGTATATTAAACTATCGAGATATGAAAACTGACATTGGGAAATAGGGAATATTTAACATTGGTTAGTAATTGGAAATGTTGAGAATCCTCAATTAAAAATAAATATGATTGATTGACAATAATGATATTTATTATTTTTGGTAATAATCATTGAAAATAATTTTCAAAAATTAGCATTTAAATACCGAAAAAATTGAAAATTTTACTTCCTTTTTTGTACTTCCAAAAATTAATGACTTTCTATCATAGTAAATGTGAGATAATACAAGTACATAATCACTGCAAAAAATATACCTGATGTCGAAGAGCTCGGCCCAGATTTTCCAAGTAGAGCACTTGGTCTTTTCAGATCAGATTCTGTAGTAGATGCACCCTTTGTCCCCAGTCTAATTAAACCAGTTGGGGGAGCACTTTTGTTTTTGGCACCACGTCCAGATCCACTTTTACCTCGCTCCATATTTGTGAAAATGTCGCAAATTGGATACTGCACGATATATCAAATTTTTTCTACAACATCAAGATGAAATTTGGATTAATCAATACAGATATTTTTCGTTTCGATTCCCATCTATACATATCTCAAGTTTTTAGAATTTTTTCCAAAAAGTATCGTGAAAATATCGAAACATTACTTTTTAAAGAGGTAACAGTAACGAGTTATTATTTCTTTTCAAGTAACGGTAACATAACGCGTTACATTTTTTCAAGAAACTTTCCGAACCCTGGTAATTATACATAATATTGGTGTTTATCCTTATACTTATAATTGTGTCACTGTACAAAAATTGAATAAATATAATAAATATTATCATGCGCATAATAACAAAAATTAATCAGTACATATCAAATACATAAAACAAACACAATATATAAAAAAATGAAAATGTTGTAATACATCAAATATTAATCCACGTTTAAAATTACATAGAAATTTTGAGTTCTGATTATTGAAGTAAATTCTTTATATGATAAAATTCATAAATACAATGCAATACTAAGAAATTTTTTTTCTGAGTAACAAAAACTGTTGTTCTTTGCTTCACTTCGATTTGCAATGATTGCAAGTCAAAGGCGACAAAGAACATTTTCATTTAGCATTTTCATCAGGAAAATTAATCATAATTAATTCCCACCTATATGTATAAAATGCAGATTTAATGGAAAAATTGTTCTCTCTGCTAGGATTCGAACTCAAGACTCCATCAGAATAGAGTGAGCATTTAGCTTATTACCCTACAGTGGCACCCAAGTATTTGACTAAATATAAGAATTTTACATAAGGTGGTTTTGTTTTTATAGGACAACTCTGAGTTGAAAAGGAATCATTTATTTCATCAATATTGGCACGACAAAAATTTTCATAAAAGATAATTCTCCAGATATCCCGCGGATGCCAAAAATAATTAAATACGATTGAAAAACAACTATTTATACTCACAAACGGTTATGTTCAGTTCTCTCAAGTTTACTGTTTTGGTTTTTACCAGAGTACGAATAGTACACATATGTTTTTTTTTAATTTTCGCACTATCATTTTCCAAACTTTTTACTGAAAAGCAACAAACGAATATCTGTAAATATCTGATTATAAATTTTCTCTCTTTATTGTGCTTTATTGTTATTTATTTATTATGTATTATAATGATAATGTGATCGGTTGTGATCATTTGTGATGAAGTTTTGTGAAATTTTGTGCACTGGGAAAAAAATCCCGTCGTACTAACCGTGAAATCCGGTGTGCCACCGTTGCTAGAAGTCCATACACTGTAAAACTTTCGTTTGTGAAATCACTGTACTCAGACTTGATAACAAGCGACCAGGTCTGAGTACGGTAAAACAGCGATCACGACTGTGAAATCGATAGAAGGTCGCTATTTTCAGGACGGATCGCAAAATTTGTAACTGGCTGCTTTTTTCAGGAACAATGTCATAAATTATGGCAACTAGCAAAATAGCGAGCGTGCTTTTTTTCTTTTAACCTATAATTCTGTCTCAGGATTCTTGTACTTTCAATATGATCAACCTGAAAAACATACAAAAATTCTCATACTACCGTCCTTGCATACTTTGTTCATTTTGTAAATAACGTTAATTTCGTTGCAGCGTATGAGTTTCATGTGAAAATATGAAATTAAAGTTCGAATTGCTATGATTATATGCCTTCAACGCGAAAAATGAGAAACACATCTTTGATACGTAAACAATAGCACATAGCACTGAATATAACATTACGTTATTAAAACTTGCGTTCATTTTACTAATTGTCAAATAATATGCTAGGACAGATAACAAATGTATGAATTTCTGAAAACAATTGAGAAAATACAAGCTGCACACAAATTTGAGGGCAACTCAGTAAAATTTGTAGCGCGCTTGCGAATTTCGCAAGGTTTCAGTAATTTTGATGCCCAACAGTGATTTTCACGAGACGGCTGCTAAATTAATGGCGCTTGTGAATTCACTGTACTCAGTGCCAGTCGCTTCCTTATCAACGCCCAGTCCAGGGAATTTGCTGGCTGACTGCTTTTTTACAGGATGGCTCCGAAAATAACGTGTTTGAGTCCAGTGAATTGAGCGCCTTCTCTACATTTCACGAGCCATTCCTTTTTTTCACTGAGCTGAGCACAGTGATATTTTGTTGTGTTTTGTGAACTTGCCTGTCGTTTTACAAACAAATGTTTTACAGTGTATGCTATAACCCGAGTGGAAAAAAAAGTCGGGAAATAATCTGAACATATAGGAGCGACATCATGTGTCAGATATTCTTAGATATTTATGACAGAATATAGCGAAGATGTTTTTTGGCATATTATTTCTGTACACTCCTGGTAGAATGTCGCGAAGATGTTTTTTGCCATATGATTTGCGTTCATTTCTAGTAGAATGTCGGGAAGTTGTTTTTTGACATATGTTCTTGTGCATATCAAAAATGGCACTCTCTTTAGAAAAAGGTTGGAAGGAACGCACCAGCTCAAGTTCTTCGACTCTGTTCGACTCCACCGCAGTTCACGCAAGCAAATAATTTATGTGATTTGCGCTCGTTCAAAACTTTTGAAATCATAATAAAATATTCGCTAGGACAGTAAAATTTCCATTTTTTCCTACCATACACATTTTGATAATAATTGAAGGGCCGGATGATATAACTTGGAACGCACAAAATGCCGTGAAAATTTTACCCAAGCTACGATTTCCATATTGGATTATAATTTCACGGCGTTTTGTGTACTCTGAGTTACATATAATCCGGACCTTAATTATCCAACATTTATATTTATATTTACAGTATGTCGTGAAACATCGCTGAGATATTCATCGACAAACATCGCAAAGATATCTATCTAAACATCGCAGCGATATTATCGAGCGTGACGATTTGATGTGACGATATCATTATAGAGATTATCTTGCGATAATTTAAAATATCGCTACGATATTTTAAATTATCGCGAGATAATCTCCATAGTGATATCGTCACGACATCAAATCGTCACGCTCGATAATATCGCTGCTATGTTTTTCTCACTATGCTGATGCGATATTTACAAAAATACATGGGTGCGATGTTTTTAGATAAATATCTTTGCGATGTTTCATGTAATACTGTAAATATAAATATAAATATTGGATAATTAAGGTCCGGATGATATATAACTTAGAGTACACAAAATGCGGTGAAATTAAAATCCAATATGGAAATCGTAGCTTGGGTAAAAGTTTCACGGCATTTTGTGCGCTCCAAGTTATATCATCCGGCACTTCAATTGCCACATAACGCACTGTAAAATATTTGTTTGTAAACTGACAGGCAAGTTCACAAAACTCAACAAAATATCACTGTGCTCAGCTCAGTGAAAAAAAGGAATGGCTTGTGAAATGTAGAGAAGGCGCTCAATTCACTGGACTCAAACACGTTATTTTCGGAGCCATCCTGTAAAAAAAGCAGTCAGCCAGCAAATTCCCTGGACTGGGCGTTGATAAGGAAGCGACTGGCACTGAGTACAGTGAATTCACAAGCGCCATTAATTTAGCAGCCGTCTCGTGAAAATCACTGTTGGGCATCAAAATTACTGAAACCTTGCGAAATTCGCAAGCGCGCTACAAATTTTACTGAGTTGCCCTCAAATTTGTGTGCAGCTTGTATTTTCTCAATTGTTTTCAGAAATTCATACATTTGTTATCTGTCCTGGCATATTATTTGACAATTAGTAAAATGAACGCAAGTTTTAATAACGTAATGTTATATTCAGTGCTATGTGCTATTGTTTACGTATCAAAGATGTGTTTCTCATTTTTCGCGTTGAAGGCATATAATCATAGCAATTCGAACTTTAATTTCATATTTTCACATGAAACTCATACGCTGCAACGAAATTAACGTTATTTACAAAATGAACAAAGATATGCAAGGACAGTAGTATGAGAATTTTTGTATGTTTTTCAGGTTGATCATATTGAAAGTACAAGAATCCTGAGACAGAATTAGTGGTTAAAAGAAAAAAAGCACGCTTGCTATTTTGTTAGTTGCCATAATTTATGACATTGTTCCTGAAAAAAGCAGCCAGTTACAAATTTTGCGATCCGTCCTGAAAATAGCGACCTTCTATCGATTTCACAGTCGTGATCGCTGTTTTACCGTACTCAGACCTGGTCGCTTGTTATCAAGTCTGAGTACAGTGATTTCACAAACGAAAGTTTTACAGTGCGTGTAAGGTGGAAAAAAACGGAAATATAACTGTCTTAAAGGATATTTTATTATGAATTCAAAAATTTTAAACGGGCGCAAATTACGTATAAATTATTCGATTGCTTAAACCGCGGTAGATGAGTCGAAGAACTTCAAAGAATTTGAGCTGAGACGTTTCTTTTCCAACCTTTTGCCAAAGAGAGTGCCATTTTTGTTATGCACAAAAACATATGTCAAAAACATCTTCGCGATATTTCGCCAAGAATATCTGAGAATATCTGACGTATGATGTCGCTCCGATATGTTGAGATTATTTCCTGACATTTTTTTGCACTCGGGAAGTTTCATCGTCATTAATGTTGCTCTTTTTCCTCTTTGTCTGAAAATGTAGAAAATGAGGAACTAATCTACATCTATTTCAATCTTTTAACAAAAACATACGTCGAATTTCGATATAATTCTAAGCTTTTAAAAAGAGATGCCGAAAAGAGATAGGGGTTTGAAATTTGAAATCAGCGACCGCTACATTGTTTGGACGCCATATTGGATTTTGAAAAGACGCAACTGTTTGCATTGTTCAACATTGTTTCCATAACAAACAATGCAGCATTTTTGTTCTTCTTCTTGTCCATTTTTGTTATAACAAGTTGAAAGTTAGCAAAAGTTAGGAATTAATCATTGTCTATTTCGGACAATTTCTAATTTTTTGCAATTTCTCGTGCCAGTAGCAGAGTGTTTTTCATTGTCTTGCATAGTTTATTTTCAAAATCCCGACCCTAACAATACGTATATATTTATACATATATACTGACCACACCAACCACAACTCAACGAGCAAGTGCAACATTGCTGAGAGTAAATAAGCGATAAATAAGTGAAAAATGGCCGTGGTGGACGACGGTTGTTTTACAATCGGCTCGACGGTGGCATGCAAAACATGTTACAATCAAAAAATCGAAGGTGAAGTACTCGCCTTCGACCCCAGCACACGCTTTCTTATTTTGAGTGAGTATTACAATAACCACCCCTCTTAACAATTGTGACAATTTGAGACACTTAGAAACAACCGCGACAACTCTTTTCTCCATTTCTCATTATCGTTGATTATGCATCCTTCGATTCTTTTATTTGCATATTTTTTTTAACATCAGGTTTTTTCCCCTGGCTAAATGTCAAGATTTGTCGTTGACTACAAAGGTTAGGTTAGGTTAGTTCCAGATAATGCAGACTCCAATTTGCAGCAAATGTAGTTTAGAATTTATTTTCAATTTTTGATTTTTTTATTGTTACCTTGAACAGGATTCATCATTATTGTCTTGATTTTATAACCATTGAAGGAATTTCATATTTCAAACGACTGACAATGTCTTTTATTTATTTCATGTTTTTATTTGTAAGTTGAGGGAATTTTTTTTAATACATAGGGTTTTCTTTGTTTTTTATCAGGTGATTTGATAAAGATTAATTTTTAATTCTTTTTTGGCTTCATTACTTCGAAAGTGTTTTAAGACGTATTTAACGAATTTTGGTTTATCGCAGCATTTAATATTTGTTGAAGATTTTTAAAAGTTCATAGAAACTGAGAGTTCATTTTGTCAGATTTTAATAATTCATAATTAAACATTGTATAAACATCAAAGCTGACAATATCGAGAATTACACTCGAGTTCCAAGCGAAGAGCAAGCCCTAAAGGCATTTTCTTAACTCGGACCCGCTCGGCAGGCTGTTTCAAGTCAGTGCCAGACATTAAGTTTACCTCACTCAGGGTAAACAAATGTTAAGCAAATTCGATAAATCGCTTATACTAAAGTCTGCGCGATCAGGAGGCTCAGTTCGTCCCACAGAGTTTTCAGCAATAATAAAAGGAACCCGAGTAGTGAAGAGAAAGTTGTGGAAATTTTTAAAAATAATAACACTCAACTGTTACCTTCTTATCTTGAAATATGTCAATTTCAAATTTGAAATATATGATTCACATTTTCAATTTTTTTCCTTCTAAGGGTTTAATAGAAAAAAAAATTTTATACATTAGTTATAAAATAAATCCTTATACTTACTGAAATTTCTCCATTCTAGGCACTTTAGGTTTTTTAAACATTTTTAATATTTCCTGTGGAATTGAATAGTGGATCGATTGACAATGTTTACTATGCATTTAATGTTTCATTTATACGTTAATAAAATTCTACTTAACGCAGCTGTTTTTTTGCTTCATATCAGGTAATTTCAAAAAGTTGAATTTTTTGAGTGTTTTTCATTTTTATTACTTTGAATGTGTATATTTAACAAATTGAAGTTTCAAAAATAAGAATTGCACCAAGATCAATTCTTATAGGAAATTTAGGCATTATTTCCAATAACATTCGATTTCTGTTCAATCGATACAAAAACTCCTCGATATATTATTCAAAATAGTGGTATGGTTCCCAACTATAAAAAACTATCACATTGCATTTTTTGAACATTGCTAAGTTCCATTCTAAAAACTTGTGAAATTTGCACACTTGTTATATCATTTTTAGTTAGTTGAAAGCTTTTTGGCAAACACGACAAATCGCCGCCTCTGTAAAATAGAACTATGTGTTTTTATTTTAGAATGCCAGTCGTCAAGCGGTAGGAGTAACTTGAATGATGTGCACGTAGTGAATTTGTCGCTAGTGTCGGACGTGCAGGTGATCGAGGAGCAACAAGGTGGTAGTAGTTGCGCTGCTGCGGCAAGCGAAGCGGTGGCAGCCACTGCGACGAATCAGCAATCGTCCGGGCAGAGTTTGAACCTCCAAAGGTTGAGCTCGAGGCTGAGGAACCAGATTGAGAACAAGAAAAGGCTGATGATGGCGTTGCAAGCAGGTGCAACAAAGAATGGACAAGATCTGTTCATTGCCATTGCCAAGACGCTGCCACAGACAGCTATCACCTGGGAAGGCGACAATATCGTTGTCTTCAGCAATGTCACCATACGGCCCCCTTACCACACTGAAGACGTCTACTGCGGCTCCAGCGGCGATACCAAAAGCTACACTTATGTGAAAAAAATTGTAAGTGCAGCCACATTTTCAAAAATATTGATTACTTCACTGCAATGAAATGAAAAATGTAGAAGTTTGTTTATGAAAAACTACGTGGAAAACAATAATATTGGAAAACTCTATGCATAAAAGTATTTAATGAGAGAACATGACCTGACATGAAATATTTTCAGGTTGACAAACATACAAGAGACATGGCGAAGTCCACTGAATCACAGCAGCAACCGCAACAACAACAACAAGCTCCACAGCAACAACAGCCACAGGTCCAAAAAAGTAGCAGTAGCAGCAGCAGTAGCAGCAGCAGCAGTAGCAGCAGCACCCAATAGAAAATACAACATCCCAACTGCAAGAGGAAAAAATAAAACAACAAAAAAGAAAAGAAAAAAAAAGTCGAGTCCACTCGTGCTTCAAAAAGCATAAGAAATACAAGAGGAGATATTCGAAAAGTGGGTGGGTAAGGAAAAAAAAGAAAAGGCTGAAAAATAGAGAAAGGTTAGCAACTCGAAATCTGTAAGATAAAATAAATTTGTTATTACATATTAGCGAAGCGTCGATTTTAAAAATGGTATTTGATGAATTGCGTTGTTTCTGATAATGATGTTGAACATTGATTTTTGAAGTTGTTCAAAAATCAATGGCTATGCTATTTTTCATTTTTGATTGCGATGATGACTCCCGTATGAAACGGCCTGACATGGCATTCCGTTCGAGTGTTATGTAACGTGGTTATATTATGTTATTCAGTGCAGTTATTTTATAATATTTCGGTTTTCATTTGTTACTAGATTGCTATGAAAATTCTCATGACATACAAATATTTAAATTTTTTTTACAGTTAAAGGAATTTAATTATTGTTTATTAGTATTCAAAAAAGTTTCGTCAAAATATTAACGATGATTTTCTGTTGTGAAATTTATAGTATCACTTGAAATTAGGTTTCTCTATATTTTCTGATTCACAAAATTTTATTTGGAAATCGAGTAATCGCAACTTTTGAATCGTTTTTTAAACTTCATTTTTTGATCTTTTGAGTTAAGTGTCTCAGATTTTCAATGTTTTAAATGTGAATTTCATAATTTTTAAATTTCGCGATTATTGGAGTTATAGTTTTTGTTACAAAGTATCTGAATTTTTTTAGTAGACTGTTCAAGTTTTTGAAATTTAAAAATTTTGAACTTCTACATTGAAAACGTATAAATCCATCGATTTTTTGATCTTTCAGAAAATAATAGGTTTAGAAATCCTTAAATTCTTGACATTGAGTTTCAAAATTTATTTTTGAATCAAGTGATACGTAATCTTGCAGTTTCAGGATGAAATCATAAACTTAAGTATTCAATAATGAAAATTGAAAAATTAAGCTCATTCTCTGAAAAACTTCCCACCAAGAATATATTATCCAGCTATCCAAAGTTTTTCAAACTGAATGTTATCAATTCATGTGAATGTGATTCATTCTTCTTAATTCTTTCAAATTTGCAAGTTGCTGTTCATTGTTTTTAAATTTCTTAATGTTTTCACATAGGTGAGTTTTTTCAGTCCATTTCCATTTTGAATTTGTAATTTTAGTAATAATTGTTTTGAATGCTATATCAAAAAATTAAATTTGTCAATTAGTCTTTTTCGTTGTCCCACTTATATAAAACTCTAAAATGTAGATAGTGAAAATTCATGAGCTCAATATATACTGCGAGCATGTGAAAAAAAATCAATAATATGATTCTGATCAGTTTTTCCATTATACTAGTAAATTTATTAATTAATAGATGTTGCTAGTGAATAAGTCTATTAACTGGAAAAATCTAAAAATTGACAAACCGCGTTATGTAATGCTCGAACTAATTTTAGTAAAATTTTCTTTTTCTTCCTCTGACCGTCATTCCTAATTTTTTTTCTCTCTCTACTTGAATGCATTTAATTGAAAAATCGAAGAAGTTGTATGAATTAAAAATATGTAAAAAAGACTCCCGGGGAAACGAATGTAAAAAAATGCGTTTTGACTTCCGCGAAGGTCTTTTCGAGACTTGGATCGAGACGATTTCGAGTGCATTGATGCAAAAGGAACAAACACTGCCTCAAATTTACCCACCTCGTGTTCCTCCTTAATCGACAAAATTAACATCAACAAATTATGTCGAAACGAAAAAAAAAAGTAATAAATGTAATATAAATTCTTTGATTCTATCAACAAAGCATTTTTTATTTTAGTCTCTATTTTTCCACTCCAAATCTGTCTTCAAATCAGAAAAAATTGTTTCTTTTTCTTAAAAGGTTGCATTTTTCAATTAAGATTAACTTTGAGAATTCTCAAAATATAAAGTGATTTTCAAAAATCAAGCTTTTTGTTTCGACAAATGTCTGGGAAATCGTTTGTTACTATAATTTTTACAAATTTAGAAGATTTACACCTGTTGCATTTTTTTCTGAAATTCTGTCGTTAAATATTGTGAGGGGTAGAAAAAATACCAATGAGGCAAAATTCTTTTATTAATTTACTATGCTTTATATATTATGCAGAAATAATTTTAAGTAAGATACAAAAAAGGATGGAAGAAAGGGTTAATGACAATGGCATCGATGTTTTGGGCATTTTGAGGGGTAAACCAAACATTTGTCCATGCAGTGAACATCAGTGCCAACTTGGTTTGACCATTCTCCAACAGCTTCGCAACTTTGCCTGAAATAATGAATAATATTGTTGATGATGGTTTTTGAATAATTTAACGAAGTTAAAATAGTTTCAAATAATTAAAGAGAATTATATTAAGCATGTTTTTGTTCCAAAATTGAAAGGTTATCGAATAATTTATTCCTTAAGTTTGAAATAATTTTAATGATTTTTAAACTTGGCAAGAAGCCGAAGTTTGTTTAGATTCAAATTCTTTGAACTTTAATTCAACATGAAAATTGTTTTCCTAACCCAATGAATGGACAAATTCTTTTAGGATTTTCGATAAAAAAATTATGGTTTCTAAATTCGATATAAAAAATCGTATCTCAGTTGAAAATTGCTAAAGGTAATTTTTAAAATGACATGATCAATAAACAATTTTTTGTTTTCTGACGTGGAGTGTTAGGCATGTTGAAATCGAAAATTCTGAAGAATTTTTATTCATAAATTGCTATCTTTTGAAAAATTAGAATTTTACAAGGATGATTTCGATTGATAAAAAAATTACGTTTAGAATTGTTAATAACTGAAAATTAAAATTAAGAAACTACAGTTTTTATGTTGAAAATAAGTAAATTAAATTTGTAAAGAATCTCTGTGAAATAGATTTTTCTTGATAAACGATAAAAAAATTTGATCAAATTTAAAGTGCAATAAAAAATTCGATAAATGTTATTTAATGATAGAGGTTTTTCTTGATTCATTCGTGAAATCGAAAAATCGCTTTTTTATAAAATTCAAAAATTGACGATTCCAGGAAAATTTCGTTCTCATTATTTTTAAAATCACAAACCAGTTTTAATTTTTTTACACATATAATTGCCAGTCTTGGAAAAAATTTCTGGAGTTGAATATGAAAAATAACTAAATTTTTAAATTCAAAATGGAACAAAAAACTGTAATTCAAAGGTTTGAAATGAATTATTAAATTTACTTGTAATGTATAAATAGTAATCAATTTTACAAATGACCAATAGGAATTTCACTAATGATGAATTCAAAATTCGAAAAAAAAGTCAGCTAATAACCGGAAACTATAAAAAACTAAAATCTTTCACGAATTTTGTGCCTCAGTATATTTTGAATTTTGAGATGCTGAACTCAACTATGTATTCCAAAAAATTTAAGAGTTAAATAAAAAATCGTATTTCTACAGTTTGAAACTCCTAGCTTTGATTTCTTTCAAAATTTTTTCTGAATTGTTTTTGTTTTGCGAAATTTTAATGCTTCTAACAGCAAAATTAACAATTCGAAAAAATTTTTTCAATAATGTTGGCATCAATTTCATGATTACAAAATCGAAATTAAAATGTCATTTTTCTATTTCAAACATTCTAGCCTTTTTTGGTTGAAAATAAATAGCTATTCTCAGGTTTATGCGTACATATTTGTTGCCTTGTTTATAAGAGTTTTACAGAACTTTGTATGGATCAAAATCACGTGCATAATAAATAGAAAATAATTAAAATAACTAATTGAAAACGTACGGGCATCGGCAAACATTAGCTGGACAATTCGGTGGGTATCGCAGACAATTAGTCTGGCACCACGCTTCCATTCCTGGAAGACTTTGGTAAAATTCCGTTGGTTCACATATTTGGTATCTGCAAAATACCAGGTTTTTTTTTTTCTTCAAAAGTACTGAGTTGAGTGGTCAAAATTGCGAAAACGCGAATTGAAACGAACAAGTGTTTTATTTGTTTTTTGTTTATTTGATGTACTTCGACATTTCTAGTACAATTTTAATTGCACATTATTCTAATTATCGTATTTATCAGAATAACACGAGAGTAGTGAAATACAGACTACGAGTGATAATGCAAAGTGTCTTTAGATTAATCATCTAATTATTGAGCCGTTGAAGTTCCTTACTTCTTACACTACGTAATAGTTATCATTTTCAGTCTCTCTGTTACCATTCACAAGTTTAATTCACTGAGGTATACTATTATTCTGCGTTAATTTTGGAATTATAATGACTGGAAATTCAAAATTAACGGTGAGGAAATGAGGAAAGGAAGTGGATTTTCATCTTTCGAAATTATTTTTCTATAAATACTGGATGGAAATTTTCATTTACTTTCGAGTTGTGTTTTCTAGTTGAATTTTCGTGTGAAAAAGGGACATAAGAATGAAAACTCACTTAATGACAAGTGGGTATAGATTAGAAGGCGCGGAAAAGTCGCGGTAATAAAGTAGAAAAGGGTTGTCCTGTTGAAGGAAAAACTCAGCCAAGGGTGGAAAACCGCCAGTTCCGGTCGCTGTCACGATCGTTACATCCGCGCAATTTCTGAAGGTTTCGGGTCTCCCGCAGCCAACGGCTTCGGTCCCGTTTTCGCACGTGCCCCACATATTTCCTAGTCATCAAATAATCAAAGCTATCATTATTCACGCGTAGAAGCAATGGCTGGAAATTTGAAATGTACTGAAAAGAGATTTATGTTTTTGGTAAGACAGGAAAAATTAACTTTGTCGAATAAGCTTTGAAAATAGTGAAAATCAAGAGTGTTAAGATTTTTATGTGGGGATATAAATCAGTTAAAATGCCCAGAGTACGAAAGAATCTATAAAACACTAGAAATTTATATGGAAGTAATAGACGATGTTATAGTAACTGTAGAATTTCATAAAAACATAAAAAAACTAGAAATACAAGCGGTTCATCAAATGGAATCATATGCAGACATGATTTTTCCTGATATTTTTTTAAATACTTGAAGTTATTGAGCTTTGATTTTATAGATCTGCAGAGAAATCTTTAAAATATGGAAAATCTTAAAATCGTACGAGTACTATAAATCTATAAGCATTATTGTATTTTGAAAAACCTATAAAAATACTTCAAATATAACATTTCCAAATTCTGGTAATCTAGGTATTCATAAAAACCTATGAAAATACGACCGAATTTCATAAATATTGAAAAATATGGACGTTGCAAAGGAATTTCTATTGTGGGAAGGAGGAAAACTCAAATGTCTAAAAGGTCGTGAATGTGCATAAATTAATAGGTACTTATTCTAAAACCATGAATTATAAATTAACTTTTCTAATGATGAAACATACCTTTTCTCTTCAAAAATTACAAACTCTCATTTTTACCTTTTTTTGGGCAATTATCTTTTCAGAAATAATGCTATTTTCCAGGATTAGCTCGCATTTGTTTGAATTTCTATTCTAATTTTTGGAATATTATGTTGTAGGATTCAAAATTTCATAGATTATAACCTAAATAGCAAAGGAGTAGAAATTATTGCATCATCATGACTGTATTTGTTTGAGTAAGATTTGACAATAATGCATCAAAGATACACTGTAAAAAAAATACAGGAATTTTCGATACCATGGTACTGCAAAATTACTATTCTTTCATGTTTCACAAACTTATAAGAAAATTTCATTAAAATATGGAATATTAGTATAACTAAACTGGAAAATTTCAACAGCGTATATTTAAATTATAGTAAAATTCACCAAAAGGTAATGGTTAATGACTTTCGTATTGGTACAGTAAAGTTAACACAAATTTTTTTTGAGTTCACGTCCTCATCATTCCACAATCATTTATACATCGAAACATGTCTCGAGTTTGATAAAACATGCCTAAATAAGTATATTTAGAATTTTTAAACATCTGGTTCTTTTGTTATTCAAAATCAATAGTCATTTGCAATTAAATGCACAAATGAGAAAAAGTAATTGCTTCCTAAATATGTGACAATAAACTGAAAAATACAGTTAATTTCTGCGATACACAAAAACTTTTTTTTAATTGCACCACCTTGACACGAACATTGAACAATCAGCCATGCATACTGCTATGGCACCATATTTGAATCATCATTTTTCTTTATACGACAACTGCAACCTTTTTGCATGAGATTTTGCGATTATTCCGCAACAATGTGTGATAGATGATTGCATACTCGTTTCTCACATAAATGCACAATTATAGCCCAATCCGTTTGAACAAAACGTTTGTGGAATCATTTATCATAAAAATACGACCGCTACATGATGCAATATTTCATAAATCAGATGCAGCTATAATTGTCAATATATTGATCAAAGATTGCGAAATCGACATTTTCGTTCAAATAGGTTGAAGCTGTATGCATGAATCATTCGTACATCATATTGACTGCATCTGATGGTCCGAAAATGGACTTTATCAGTTGCTATCTAGGAAGTATCTTCATATACGTATTCAATTTTGAAAAAAGCCATCATGGATTTGATGGATTTGATGCTCGAAAATTAAAATGTTTTGAATTTTTCGTGACTTAAAGATGTCACAGAAAATTATACCCGTTTAGATTTTTAAAAGATTTTATTATTTCAGAGTATTTTTTAAATTTCGTAGAATTTTCTAGGATTTTTCTGTGTTGTTTTCGTATGCTTATATAGATTCCTAGAATTCGAGTATCTAGTTTTTTTCATATTCTAGATTTCAATTTTTTTCAATTTCTAGATTTTTCCATATTCTAATAGATTCCTCCACAGATCTCTAAACTTCAATGCTGAAAAAATTCAAAATTCTATGGTTTTTTTTTCAGTATTTCAGAGAATATTCAAAAATATCATGTCTGTGTAGAATTCCAGTATTCGATAGAACGCTCGTATTAAGAGTTTTCCAAAGTTTTTCTAAAATATTCTAATACTCCATAGATTTTTAGTATTTTATTTTGTTCGCTTCAAAAATTTCTCCGCACTTGAGAAATCTGCGTGAGCTCCTCTGATTCCTCAACTAACAAAATTTTGGGAAGGATTTGTTTCGGAGCCTCTTCTTATCTTATCCCCTTTCATGTGTACATATTAGTATGAGATAATGGGAAAAATCTATGAAAGGTTGGAGGAATTACCGGTGTAGTAATTCCACTGAATGATGCACTGGGAACAGGTCAGATAAGGCGGTAGGTCCACTTTGTAACGAAACACGGCCTTTTTATCGCTATCCACTGGAATTTGGAAGCGAGTTTCTTGGGTCCCCGACAAATTCAAAGGGTATCTGCGTTCATTCAATATTAAATCCGTTGAACCGTTATCGCGAAAATATATACAGTTTTGCAAAATCAACGCGAATTTCCAAGCATTAAGTTCCTCGTGAAAATCTGACGCAAAAGTTCCTTTGTAATTTTTTTCCAAGTTTGAAATTGACGGAGTTATAGACTTACAAAGTAGAACAGCTGGAGCCGCAGCGCGGTAGCGTCATGGTGCTCCGTTTTCTAATTAGTCAACTTCATTTGCTCGTAACTTCGTCATTTTTGAGTTTTTACGAATGTCGCTTGGGGACTTTGGTTTTTTATTTTCACAAATACATTGTTTTAAGAATCCTAACATGACCACACTTGTCATAGTTGGTTGAAATTGTAAAAAACCTCTATGTGCATAGAATGGTTTTTGGAATAAGCGTTGATTTTTCGACAGGCTGTATATATTAACAATAAAATGTAAGTTCTGCTTGTTTTTTTTACCTGTCGAAGCATTCCTGACTGGCTATACTCGAAGGGTTGTTGTTTGGACAAATGCTTAGCTCAAAAAAACCTAAGTGATTTGCTGTCAGTTCTACTTCGATGTCAATTTCCTGAAGTCGAATCAAGAATAATTACAATGTAAGTAGTTTTATACAGCTTATAATGCAACTCTGTAATTTGCATATTTAGGGAATTTCAAAGGTTAAAAATGATAGAGTATGCGAAATTTCGGTACTTAAAAAATACAAGGAATTGGGAAATTTAAAAATTGCAAAAAAGGCCAAAACCCTCGAATAGAGCTATACCTGTCCAGCTGTATAATGTCGAACAATAATTCCTTTGGCGAATTCTCCCCCAGCTTCGTGTGGCCTCGGTTGGGACAAGTGATAAGCGTCGCCACAAACCCCACAATTTCCTTCATTCTGCACCCATTGAACTGCGCAGTAATATTTAAAAAGTTAAAATTTAAATGTCAAGGTGAAAACCCAACTGAAAAATGGAATCCAACAAACATGCACTTGGTGCCTTTTTTCTACTTATTATTCTGAATATTTTAATGTCTAAAAAAACAAACGGATCATTTTCAATCAAATTAACAAGTAGTATTTAAATTCTACATTATTTTTTGAAGTACTATGAGAAATTGCATGACAAAAATTATATGGTTTCAGTATACTTGTTTCATACTTGAAAATTGTGCACATAATTAGAAAAACTAAAACTTTATGAACTAACATTTGAATTCTTAAATTAATTGAGGGATGCAGAACCAACTTGAATTAATGATGAACATTCTAAGATGCTGTAATAAGTGAATATATGAATTCCTGAAATCTACATGAATTCTCTCTGAAATACTTCTGTTACATCACTGAAAGGTGTAATATTTCATGCAGGCCCGTGCGGAAAGGGGGGGGGGGTTGGGGGTTGGAACCCCCCTAACGAGATCTTTAAAACGATTTCGATGAAATGCTTCTATTATTGGTTTTTACGTTTTGATATAAACTTTGATATTTTGCATTGCATGATATTTTTCAGAAAACAGCGTCTGAATAGGTTTTTTTTTCTTTTTGTTATTTTTCGTGTATATCTTCTACGATTTGGAGGATTGTTCAGTATTTCTGAAACTATTCGTATTTTTCAAGATCTATAAAGTGTTACAGGATTTTTTAGTATTCCTACATATTTTTAGCATTTTTATTTACATTGTTATAGATTCCGGGAATTTCGAACTGTAAAATTTGGAGTTTATTAAAATTTACGTGTTCAAAAGATTTTTCAGAAAACAGTGTCTCAAAAGATATTTATATTTTCTAGTATTTTTCGTATTTCTTCAGTTTTTCTACGATTTGAAGGATTGTTTAGTATTTCTGAAACTTTTCGTATTTTTTGGAATGCATCAAATGTTGCAGGATTTTCTAGCATTTTTGTATGCTTCAAGCATTTTGATATAAATTTTTATACATGGATTTCGAGAATTTCGAGCTCTAAAATGTAAAGTTCAATAAAATTTTCATGTTCCAAAAAAGTTTTTCAGAAAACAGATGTCTCAATAGATTCATATTTCTTTCAGTATCCTTCGTATTTCATCAGTTTTTCTACGATTTGAAGAATTGTTTAGTTTTCTTGTATATTTCTGTATAAATTTCTGGAATTCGATGCTCTAGTTTTGAAAGTTGTATAGATTTTTAATATTTCATAGATAAACTTGTATTTTTCTATACATGTATTTCGTTTTTGTATTTCCTAGTATTTATAGAATGTTGTAAAATTTTAAGGTTTTTCCAAAGATATTTCTACGAATTTCAAGAATTAGATTTTCTAGAATTTAAAGTTTTAAATATTTGCTGTATTTTGATCGATTTTGCAGAAAACAGTTTCTTTATATGTAAATTTAGAGTGTCCTCAATATTTTTTGAATTTTTAACAGATTTTTACAATTTGAACATTTTTCTAGTATTTTTATGGTTTTCTATACATACATCTTATTACAGGGTGCGCCATTTCTTATGTCGGTATTGTAACATTGAATAACTTAAACATTTGACAACCGATTTACTTGACTTCACTTGTTTTGGAAACGTCAATTCAGTACAATTTCAACCATGTATCGCTTCACACCAAAAGAACGCGCTGAAATAGTTACTTTGTACATTGAAAATAGTCGTTCAGTTGTGTTAACTCAACGAGCATATCGTCGAAAATATCTTGGCAAACAGGCACCATCTGACAACACTATTCGTCGTTTGGTGTCGAATTTTTGTGACCACGGGACAGTGAAAGATCGCGAACAACCCGTTCATCAACGACCAAGACGTTCAAATGAACTGATTGAAGCTGTCAGAGAGAGCGTTGCCCAAAACCCAAAAGTTTCATATCGTCACCGCGCTCAGCATCTCGGCATCAGTGGAACCACTCTACGGCGCATTTTGAAAGATGATTTGCATTTGTTTCCGTACAAAATGCAATTAACACAAAGAATATTGCCTACAGATCATCCACGTCGCTTGGAATATGGACAAACAATCGCTCGAATAGTTGATACTGAACCTGATTTTTGGAAGCGAATTTTAATGACCGACGAGGCACATTTCAAACTTTCTGGAGGCGTTAATAAGCAAAATTGCCGCATTTGGGGAACGCAGAATCCACACGAGATCCATGAAACGCCATTGCATGACCAAAAAGTTACTGTTTGGGCCGGCGTTTGCGCCAAAACCATCATTGGTCCTTATTTTTTCAAAGAGAACCAAACGATCGATGGAAACCGATATCGGTGGATGTTGGCTCACTATGTCTGCCCACAAATGCGTGAAAAAGGTCTTGAAGATTACTGGTTTCAACAAGATGGTGCGACCTGCCACACTGCGAATCAAACAATCCAGTTTCTGCAACGAAAATTCCCTGGACGTCTGATGTCAAAAAGAGGCGACATTGAATGGCCACCCAGATCTCCAGATTTGACCCCTCCAGACTTCTTTTTGTGGGGTTATTTGAAAAGTAAAGTGTACGCCAGCAAGCCGCAGACCATTGAAGAGCTTAAGGAAAATATTCGTGCCGAAATCATTGCTATACCACCCGAGATGCTCGAAAAGGTAATGGAAAACGCCGCAAAAAGGGCATATTTTGCTGTGAACAATAAGGGCGGCCACTTGATTGATGTTGTGTTCAAAAACTAGTCTAAATAAATTGTAAAGGACCAAACTAAATAAAAATACCTCATTTACAGAAATCGGTTGTTTTTTTTTCAAGTTATTCAATGTTTACATGCCGACATAAGAAATGGCGCACCCTGTAGAATTCAATGCTCGAGAAATCGCAGTTGTGATTTCTCGAATTACAGAAATTTTCGAAGAATCCAGTAGCTTTCTAAAAAATAAGTTAATAATATCTAGTATTTTTCGTATTTAATTTTTTTTTTGTATTCGTATAATTACGTAAGGTTTTCTAGCATACTCTATAGATTTTAGGAACTAAGGTTTATAGTATTTTCATGTATTAATATGCAGATTTGTAAAATTTATTGCTAGAATTGTGAAAATTTCTAATAAAAAGTGAAAAAGCATCATACTCTTTGTCGATATTTTTACATAAATTACTAATATATCACTCTGTTTTATCTAAAATTATAAAATTATACAATTTTCATCTAAAAAGAAGGAAGTTAAGAAGCTACTCATATCTAAGTTTATAAAAATTTCTTAAAAAGTTACAAATCGTTATAAAAACTTGATGAGGCAGATATGAAATATAGAACACGATTTTCATTACTCCTTATAAAAAAAAAAAGGAACTCGTTCCTGTAATCGTTACTTGTTAATTAATGTAACGCGTTACGTTATCGTTACACTAAATAATGTAATGTTTTTGGATATTATAATTTCACTTGACTTATTGTATTTGCATTGCAGTCACTGCAAGCACCTTAAAAAAAATTGGGAAGGGCCATAACTTCACTATTTGTTAATATTTTTTTCATCAAATAATGTTTGTATATTAAAGTTGACAATATTCTATTACAATAATATAACTTCCATGTAATAAAATTATGTGCTATATACATTAAAAAATAATCCAAACCATCCTCAAAAAAGGTGTATAACCCTTTAAATCGTAAAATATGTGTATAGTGTAGTAACAAAAAGTATTTTTTTTTTTTATTTATTATACATTCCTCATACATCTAAATGTGGAAAAGAAATGATAAACGTGTTTTTCGCAATTGTGTTTCTGTAATTACTGGATTGCTTGTGTTAAATTTGTTGAAAACATAACAAAGATTCAATATATAAACTAGAAGTTGTTGAAAACAAATGATGTTTTGATATTGCCTCATATATTTGATCATTTATAGATTGATTAATTAATATACTTACTTATTCAATCTACATTTATTATCTACATTCACTATGAACAGACCATGTACTGTCAAACCAAATCAATTTCAATTATATGTTATTCTACAAGTACAGCATAAAAGTTGAATCTCCCCCCCCCCCCCCCCAAATACAGGTTTCTGTGCACGGGCCTGATTTTATGTGAAATAATTCTGTTATCTTTCCGAAAGAAAATTGGTGGAAAAGAATGGACTTGACCTGCGTAGCCTCCGCAGAAAAGCTCGTTGTCGTCGTAATTAACCGGGTTGGGGAAGCCGAAACGCCACATACTGTTCCTGGCGGGAGGGTCCATCAACCTCCCATGCCCTAACACCAAGCGAGCTTCCCTCCATACCTTTTTTCATATAATTATAACGACCTTCATTAATTTATTCAGTGGCCACGAAAAGTACATGATTTTAGAGCCCCGATGAGAGTGGGAGAAATGGCAAATTACCCAATCGACAGTTATTTTAATTATAAATAAAACAGTTTAAATAAAATAAATTCTTCAATCATTGGTTGATGGATAATGGAATCTACTAAATTCATTAGCTACACAATATAATACATATAACATTGAGGAAAATCATTTTAATGGTAAAGATGAATTAGGATTTCTTCACAGATCATATGATAATTAGGGTAGAAAATGAATGATTTAGAAATCGTCGTCAAAATTTTTAATTTTACCTCTAGTAAAATGTACAGCATCACGTAGCTGAAGTCTCGCCATGTCGCACTTTTCATCTCTACCTGCAATCATATCAACTTAACGAAGTCACATAAATTTAATTTTGTTCATTTCGATCATCCATAAAGTGACAGTGCGTCTTGTTTCTGGTATTTCTGTATCTCACGAATGAAGGACTTAATGATAATCAGATTGTTTTTTGATTGCCTGAAAATTTCACAGTATAAAATTTGAAGAATTTTTGCATCTTGTCTCTTGAAATTAACTTTCATCAAATCTCATACTTATGTTTATGTATCAATTAGAGATTGATAATCTGAAACTAAAATCCAACAAAAAAGCACACATATTTCACGAGTGCTAAATTGAGGTTGAATGTGTTAATTGTTATTAGTCAACTTAGCTTGCACCTGCAGCGATGAAACATTTGTTGAGTGTTACATTACGTTTAATCGAGACGAATCATATTGCAACATATGGTGCGTGTTGTTTATAAACAATTCGAGTAGAGAAGGCATAGCTTTTCTTTTTGAATCCAAAGTAGCACACATACTGGTATTTGGAATGAAACACTATCGAAAAATTTCAAAATTAAAAAATATTTTGGTTTAATATAAGGCATATTCTATACATTTTTTTAAAAGTTTCGAAGTATGCTCTAAAACTACGTAATAGTCTTAGAATAAAAAAACATGTGCTTATATTTTGCAAGTTGAATTCGAAATCATTGAACTCTGCAGCGATGGCAAAAAACACGATTTTTTTGGGGGATTAATTGATGCTCATTGTCAATATTTCTTCTAAATAGACATGAAGATGTTTTTTCTTTTTGTAATAAAAATCTGTAAAACTCGAAAAGTATCAACAAATATGAACAATTCTGACGATGTGTGAAAATTTCCATAGAATTTCAGGGTTTGTTAGTAATTTATACCATGTTTCAACTTTCAAAGAAATCTGAAATATTCTTTCGAATGTTTTAAATAATTACATGGTATTTAAAAAGTTGGTAGAGTTACAAACTATTCATAAATGTTGTGAATTGTGTTCTCATCATTCTTCTTAGATATAAAACATAATTTTGCTTTTTTTTTCATAAAAATCTGAAAAACTCAGAAAGTATCAAAAAACTACGAAAAATATAAATGATTTCAAAAAATTTTGATTTATTCATTCAATTCATAAAGTTCTTACCATAGTTGAAATTTTAAGAAATCAAGTAACGAAGAAATTAATAAATATACAATAAAAGGTTTGAAAAATTTGTAGGATTTCAGAAACTGTCTGCAAAAATTTTTTTAGATTAGGTTTCTTATCATATTTTTTCGAAATGTGAAGCACCATGTTTTTCCATTATGGAATAAAAATCAAAAAACTTAAAAAGTATGGAAAAATTACGAATTTTATAAAATTTTTATTAAATATTGAAAAAAATGGGAAAGTTTTGAGTAGCTCAGATCATATTTGAAATTTTGAAAATCGACAAACTACGTAGAATTTAAAAAAATATTCAGTAACTTTGGATATTGGCTGTTCATTATTACATTTTTTTGAAAAATGGAAGTCCTCAAAATTATTGATGAATGTATAGAAAATTTGAGAATTTTTCGTAACTTTTGAATATTTTGAAGTTCTTTTTAGATATTTATAGTAATTTTAAAAACTTTCATTTTCCCACAAAATGTGATTATGATCAGCCATATCCAAAGTTTCTGAAAATTTTCTAAACTTCTACGTAGTTTGTCGATTTTCAAAATTTCAAATATAATACAAGCTACTCAAAACTTTCCGAATTTTTTCTATATACTTCTGTGGCTTCCCAAAATAATAAACAAAGTCACTTTTGCCATAAGGCTCATTTTACATGATATTCTGATACAATTTTAAACGTTAATGCATGTGTGACTTTGTCTGTTATGCCGGAAAGCCACAGATTTATCTAACGTATAAAATTTTTTTCAAATTCGTAATTTACCCATACTTTTCAAGTTTTTTGATTTTTATTACATAATGGAAAAACATGATGCTGCACATTTCGAAAAAATATGATAAGAAATCTATGCAAACAGTTTCTGAAATCCTACAAATTTTTCAAACTTTTTATTGTATATTTATTAATTTTTTCGTTATTGAATTTCTTGAAATTTCATAAATAATAACAACTTTCGCAATTGAATAATTTCGAGCTTGAGAAATTCATGTACGAAAAACATTCAAAAATTTTAGTCGAAGAATTATAAAAGCTTTTCATGTGAAGCTACAATTTGAATTAGGGAAAAATAATAGAGTTTTCAAAAGTTTCTACAATCTACAAAATTCATGACCATCTCTTTTGAAATTCCTGAAATTATTCGGATTTCGTATAATTCTTGACGATGTTCAAAAGTTTCATTTTTTGTTACTTTTTGAAATTTTCAAAATGTCGAACATATACGAACTATATATTTCGTATTGTGTATTGTGGACACTTTTAGAAACTATGATTTTTCCCTAATTCAAATTGTAGCTTCGCCTGATAAGATTTTGTATATTCTTTGACTGAAATTTTTGAATTTCTCAAGCTCGAGGAGAGATTGAAAAGTAGGAATTTAAATACACGACTTTGGGGGTGTATAATTATTAGACAACCCCCAGTCAATCTTTTTTTCCTCAAATTGTGAATTTTTTCATGAGGCTCATTGTAAGCTACGAAAATCAGGAAAACAATCATGACCTGTCATTAAAAAAACAGTTAATTACAACTTGAAACATTCGTCGAGCTTCGATAGTCAAAAGTACGTTATTTCGAGGGGAAGAAGAAGAAATGTCGCCCCTCGTTAAAATGATGCTTTAAATGATAGAAATGAGATGATAATATGATATAATATCCTGCTTGAAACACGTTCGATCCATTAAAAAAATCGCAGCACACCACAGCATCATCATCGATTAGGCCGAAAAAGCTCATGAGCCCATGTCAATGACACGTTCATCGCGCTAATTATTCAAATTGATTCACGCGAATCGACTTGAAATTCATTATTTATTCATTTCCAATAACTTTAAATCACGCATGATACTCAGGGGCGTACTTGGAAAATTTGTAGTGAAAGGTTTTTCATATTTAATGAAATCAGTGAAATTTTCCTGTTTCGAAGTTTTCGGCAGCATGAATCTACAATCTTTCCTCTACTTTTTTTCCAATTTTGGGAATAGTTTTTATTTCCCACCCGTGGTGTATTTTCCTTCTCCCACTAGTGGCAAAATGCACCATATTAAGCTTCTCCCTGGCTTGGAGTTGAGTTTGTTATTTTATGTTCCGAAAGAAATCTTTATGCAAATCCCCTTTTTTTATCGCTCGGTCTTGGGTTCGGTTATTTGAAGATGATCCGGTGCCCACTCAAATCGTAATGCACGTCGACTTATTGCCCGTTTTATTTTGCTTCCCAAACCAAAGCCGATTTTTTCTTTTTAAAGGCCACTGCCATCGAAAAATGGATATGCTTTTTACCCTCGGATTACATTATCATGTTTATGAAAGTGTTTGAAATCGTTTCACTGCTCAATTCGGTAAAATTCCCTCAACTTCGTTTTTCTGACCCTTCAGAAATTTCGAAAAAAACGATAAAAAATGAATCAATAATGCACGAAATCAGTGAAGAACACTGAGGATTTCAAACCTTTCAGAAACCTAAATCGTGGTGGGTTACAGGAGAAATTGGCATTTCAGAATGTACGGTAAACTCATTCCTTGACACGGGACGTGATCTGAGATTTGAATGCATGTGCAGAAAACGATTCATGCTCGAGCTGTCGAAAGAATCGATGCTATTTTTTTTAACATTATTATTTAGCAAATTATGAATGATTCCGAATACTTCCCAAGAAATTTGTTACTTCAGTAGTAATTGAAATTTAACGATTTTCAGGAAATCCAAATTGACTGCACCCAAGAAAGAATTTTCCTGAGTTTTTCAAGTATTTTGCACATAATGAGCTCTCAGTTATGAGGAATGTTAGTTTAAGGTCGTTGAATAATAAGATTAAAAAAAAATTTTTTTCTCTCTTTCGAGACTTTGACAAAAGCTGACCAAGAATCTCCGAAGCTCTCGTGCGTTTGAAAGATGAAAGGAAAAGAAGAAAAAATAATGACTCGTTTTGTTTGCATACCACACACCACGTGGGCAACATAGTTCAAGGACCTTACATTTCGCCATGTCAAGGTCCGAAAATTTTGGCAATTTTAATTTTATCCCTTATTCTTGCGAATTCCAAACAACCCAAAATGCTAAAACCAAATTTTTGATGAACAATTTTTTGGAACTATTTTTCGGACTAAGGAATGATTGTAATTTTTTTGAATTTGAATGTATCATAGTCACTGAATTCAAAATTTGTCAAACATTTACATTGAACGATCGATTTTTGAAATGAATTTCTGAATCCATTATAAGAGATTTTTTACATAACAGAAATTTTTTACTTTTAAAAATATAATTTTTTGGATTGAAAGTTCGTAGATACTGGAATATATGAGTTAAAAAATTTTCAGGGTTCCAAAATACGTATAAGTTATTTATGAAGTATAGAGACCTCGAATTTTGGTAATATAATTTCTTTTTAACTCAAAATGGAATAAAAATAAGTAAGTGAAAACGATTATAACGAAAAATTGTGGTTTTTTCAGGGTTTATAAATAATTTTTGAGATGCATATGTTCGTTATAATAAAAGACTACATAAATAGCGAGCTTACAATGACTCTTGTGTAAAAGATGAGGTACGAATGTGAAATTGATCTTGTTCTGCAAAGTAACGAAGCTTAAGCTGATGAATGATTTTCGACCACAATTCATATCAGGACATACTTTCAGAAGAATTTAGGAGCAGCAAATTTTGAAAAGCAGAGATGAATTTTCGGAAAATGAGAATATTAATGAACAAATCAGGGTCATAAGATATTTCAAAAAATTGATCATGTACTTGATTATAATTATGTAAGTGATTCATAAATCGTTGGGATTATTTTCACCTTCAACAAACAAAAACCATTTTTATCACGTGCAGTTGGCTCAGTTTCAACTTTTAACACTGAAAATTCTGAACTTACGAGTAATATAGTTATTTTAATTTGTTCTGGGCATTGCAGTATTGCAAACATTTTTAATGGCTTGAAATTTTATCTGGGAAATTTCTCGACAAATCAAACTCATAATATTTATCAAAAGTTGAATTGTGGAAGAATTTCAAGTAATAATTAAAGATTCTTCTATTTATAAATTTAGACATTTGTTACATTCCAGGAAATTTCATATCCTCCAAATCCAACATTTACAGAAAACGTAGGTTATCAGATTATAAGATCAGAATGCATTCTTACATGTTGATAACAAAATAAGTACAGTAACTCACCCTCGACACTAAAGGTAAAAATTTGGAACCAAGAATAAATATCAGTAGAAGATGAGCAAGTTAATATTTGAGTAGTAGTTTTGTTTATTTGTTATCACAATTACGTAAAATCAGCACTACAACAAAAATTTCTAAAATTGCGTCGACAAAGGTATCGAACTGCTCGATCGGGAATCTGCCGGAAGACTGGCAGAAGACTATTCTGGAGAGCCGGCACAGGGCCCGAGCCAAGCTGTAACGGACTCAACCCATGTGTAGAAATCGTTTGAACGAGATCATCCTCAAAATCGTCATTAAATAGGTTGAATAAGAGAATGTGTCTTCTGGGGAAAAAACTACTGGAAAATCTTCCAAAGACAATCCTAATAAAAGGAGAAATTCATAATACTAGCGTTCCATCGAATACTGGAATTCTACACAGACATGATATTTTTAAATATTCTCTGAAATACTGAAAAAAACCATAGAATTTTGAATTTTTTTCAGCATTGAATTTTACAGATCTGTAAAGGAATCCATACGAATATGAAAAAATCTAGAAATTGTATGAATACTTAAAAAAATACTCAAAGTGCCATGCAGAATGATATATTGTTTATTGAAAAATCTATAAAAATACTTAAAATGCGACTAGATACTCGAATTCTAGAAATCTATACAAGCATACAAAAATAACACAGAAAAATCCTAGAAAATTCTACGAAATTTCAAAAATACTGTAAAATAATACAATCTTTTAAAAATCCAAACGGGTATAATTTTCTGTGACATCTTTAACCCTAGTGAGTCTGGAACATATATGTGACTTATAAGATTTTAAAATTTCTTATATGTTTAACTAATAATATATGTTTACTTATAGATCACTTATAGGTTTTCATAATTCATATATGTTTATTCCCATAAACATATAAGTTTATGGAAAACTTATAAGGAATTCCACATTTAAGTTTCTCAGAACTTATATGTCTCATATATAATTTTTCCATAAACTTATATGTTGCACATATAAGATTCCCATAAACTTATGTTTATGGGAATAAACATATATGAATTATGAAAACATATGAGTGATGTATAAATAAACATATAAGATTAGTTGAACATGTAAGAAATTTTAAAATCTCATAATTCACATGTATGTTCCAGAATCACTAGGGAAATCACGAAAAATGTATAACATTTTAATTTTCGAGCATCCAATCCGTCAAATCCATGATGGCTTTTTTCAAAATTGAATACGTATATGAAGATACTTCCTAGATAGCAACTGATAAAGTCCATTTTCGGACCATCAGATGCAGTCAATATGATGTACGAATGATTCATGCATACAGCTTCAACCTATTTGAACGAAAATGTCGATTTCGCAATCTTTGATCAATATATTGACAATTATAGCTGCATCTGATTTATGAAATATTGCATCATGTAGCGGTCGTATTTTTATGATAAATGATTCCACAAACGTTTTGTTCAAACGGATTGGGCTATAATTGTGCATTTATGTGAGAAACGAGTATGCAATCATCTATCACACATTGTTGCGGAATAATCGCAAAATCTCATGCAAAAAGGTTGCAGTTGTCGTATAAAGAAAAATGATGATTCAAATATGGTGCCATAGCAGTATGCATGGCTGATTGTTCAATGTTCGTGTCAAGGTGGTGCAATTAAAAAAAAGTTTTTGTGTATCGCAGAAATTAACTGTATTTTTCAGTTTATTGTCACATATTTAGGAAGCAATTACTTTTTCTCATTTGTGCATTTAATTGCAAATGACTATTGATTTTGAATAACTAAAGAACCAGATTTTTAAAAATTCTAAATATATTTATTCAGGCATGTTTTATTAAACTCGAGACACGTTTCGATGCATAAATGATTGTGGAATGATGAGGATGTATCTTTGATGCATAATTGTCAAATCTTACTCAAACAAATGCAGTCATGATGATGCAATAATTTCTACTCCTTTGCTCTTTCGGTTATAATCTATGAAATTTTGAATCCTACAACGTAATATTCTAAAAATTTGAATAGAAATTCTGACAAATGCGAGCTAATCCTGGAAAATAGCATTATTTCTGAAAAGATAATTGCTCCAAAAAGTTAGAAATGAGAGGTTGTAATTTTTGAAGAGAAAAGTATGTTTCATCATTAGAAAAGTTAATTTCTAATTTGTGGTTTTACAATAAGTACCTATTAATTTATGCACATTTACAACCTTTTTGACGTTTGAGTTTTTCTCTCTCCCCCAATAAAAAAATTTCTTTGCAACGTCCATATTTTCCAGTATTTATGAAATTTTGTAGTATTTTTATAGGTTTTGAGTTTTTTTATGCATACCTAGATTTCCAGAATTTCATTCACTAGAATTTGGAGTATGTTAGATTTAAAGCATTCTTATAGATTTTTCATAATACAATATGCTTATAGATTTATAGTACTCATACGATTTTTCCATATCTTAATGGATTCCTTTCAGATCTATACAATTCAAGCTCAAGAATTTCAAGTTTTCTAGTTTTTCAAGTATTTAAAAAATTATCAGGAAAAATTAGGTCCGCATATGATCCTATTTGATGAACTGCTAGTTACTCTAGTTTTTCTGTTTTTCTAAAATTTATGAGGACGTATCTTTGATGCATAATTGGCAAATCTTACTCAAACAAATGCAGTCATGATGCTGCAATAATTTCTACCCTTTTGCTATCTGGATGTAACGAATCTGTTTTCATTATACAATCGTTGAAATAACGTCGTCTAATAAGAAAAGAAAATTGAGCTTTAGACGATCTACTGAGGGAAATAAAACTACTGTGTTCCGATCAAAAGACAAGCATTTTGATAGTTTTGTTCAATTTTCGTTCTGTGTTACACGAAAAGTTTTCTAGTTTTAATACCTAAGTCATTTCAAGATTTTTTAATATGCATAAATATAATTGAATATTTTCAATGGATTCCCATATAGTTTTTTAACTAATTCTAGAATCAGTTGCTTGAAGATTCAGAGTTTTATGGATTTTTATTATTTCTATAAAAACTATAATTTTTCTGTAGGTACCAAATTTAATCGATTTTATCTTATTCGAAGTTTATACAATGACCTCTACGTTTTCAAAAATTATATACTGTATTGATATGAAATAGAGATGAAATTACAAAGAAAAAAAAAAAAAAAAAAAAATCAATCAATACCGAGATTTGAATCCCTTGAATTCTCGCAATGAAACCTTCGACGTTAACCACTGAGCTACGGCATCGTTCTTGATTATTGTTAATTATATCTAATACGTACCGAATGCAATATTTTGAAGAAAAATTCAATTTTCATTACATTTACGTATCAAATCACTTCGCCAAAAATCAGTTGAAACTTGAATTATTTTATTTATTTTTTCCGGAGTTGCTTGGCTTTTATTAATTTTTTTTTTTTTCAACCTAAAAGCAATTCATGTAGCACAACCCTAGTAATTTTGATCCTTATAAAAGCCTTATAGGAGAATGATATTTTTTATAAGAAATCAGTTTCGCATAAGGTGCACCACACAAAAAACTTTTAAGAATTCATTTTCTTATAAGTTGATCTCATAAAAACCTCATGAGCAGAGATGGTCAAAATTACTAATTTTCGTTACTCCATTACAATTACATGTAATTAATTACAATCCCATTACTTACTAGTAATATAAAGACCACAACCAAAAAATCGTTGAGCCAAATTGTTGCTCCATCGAACAACTTTCTTGCATGATATAGGATATTGAGCAAAGTTGTGTTTTGGAAAAGGAATATATTCAAATTGATGACTATAAATTAAATGGAGTATGCTTTTTTATTGTAAGGTCTTTACAGGTTTTAATCTATTTTGAAAATTTTTTTACATGTTAAAGCAGAAAAATGTGAAAGTTCTTCAAATTACACTGTGATTTTGTCATTTTTGGGGATTTAGAACAAAACGTGGCGATTTTTGGTACTGTTAAAAAATTGGAATATTATTCACGAGAGAAAAAGAACATCCACACAAGTTTTAATAATAAAATCAAGTTGGTTGAAATTTTAGAAATTATCAAAAGACAGGCAATTCTTTAAAATTTCATAATAAATTTGTGTTTTTCAGTTTTATAAAATTATTAGGCAATAATTTTTTTAGAAAATATATGATAGCCTTCTAAAATATATGAAATATCTCACGCAACAATTTATTAATCAGAGTTTAAAAAAACATCATTTATTCTTCCAAATTTCATCCATCATTAAAAAACGACAAAAAATAATTATTTTTAAAGATTAAAAATCAATGTTTAACAGGTGTTGAATCCAAAAATTTGAGACGGATTTGCAAGTAGCAACAGATAAAGAAAAATTGTTGAAAATCAAATATTCTCAGAAAAGTTTGGAGAATATTGAAAACGAACTTCGCCAAATTGAAAGAAAATTCGCAGAAGGTGAAATTGAAATTCGAGAATCAAAAACGGTAATCAGCCTTTCTCTATGGTAAAAAGTTAAATCAAAAATTGAAAAGTTCATGAATTTCTGAAGACTGCAAAAATTTACTTGACCAATTAGGTACAAAAATTTAGATCTTCAAATCGTTGAATTTTATCAGACAATATTTAAACTTAAGAATATTCGGATATTCAATTCACGAACATTAATTAAGAAAAAAAAAAAAAAAAACATTCAAAAAACTATGATTACAGCTGATCGAGAAATTATCTGCTTAAAAAAAACGACGTGAAAAGAATAGTTTGGCTAGAGATAGAAAATGAATAACAAATCTTGGAAAACAAAATTACTTTACTCAACCAAGAAATACAAAAAAAAAAACGCGAACAAAAATGCAGTAATAGCTCAAATTTACAGCAGGTAATGAACAATTTCATTTTTGGAAAGTTTTTAAAACTTACTTGAAAAAACACAGAACGAAATTTATAAATTTCTTCAATACGTCCAAAAAAATCAAGCAATAACAAACTCAATAAAAATGTTCGAAAGATTATTCTTAACTCCAGTTCTAAAAAGAATCTTCTTGCGGAATAAAATTTATTGTGACTCAAAAAGACGAAATGATAAACAATCTCAAAATGAAAAAGAATTAGAGTTACAAAACTAACACATGCAGAAACTTTTGAATCAACAAAGAAAAGACTACGTTTTGAAAAATTCGTAAATATTTAATTCATTTAAGACTGAAAATATAATAATTATTTGATTTTTTCCCATACTGGACAGATGCCTTTTTTCCATTTGTAATTTGTGCACCTGTTGGATCTGACAGAGGATTCCAAGTTGTAAATTATACTTTTTTGACGATTTGCACAACGTCTTCATCTTCGAGTATCTGATCTTTTCCAACTCTTTGAGGCTGGTGTTTCACGGAGGAGCCCCACACAAGTGCACTGAAATTAAAAAAATTTCACAATAATATTTTGTACTATTGTGTGTAAGCAACAAATCGATTATGATAATTACTATTTGAACTCTCTTGCAATGGTTCTATGCAATTTATTGCAAAAGTCTTCGACTGTTCTTCTGTCGCTATTTAAGACAACAGGTGAATTGTAATCCGGAAGTTGACCTTTTGGTTTCGTGTATCTGGAAATAATTAAATAAATTGATACAGAAATAGGTAATTTGCAAAATGGATGAATACATTATCTTGAAATTGAATTTTCTCTCAAGAATAGATAATAATTTTGTAATAATAGTAATGTATAATACGTACATTCTAACGAGATGCAAATAGGCCCACATTTTTTCCAGAAGATCATCAAAGTTCCACTTGTGATGAGCAGAAATTGGAACACAATGCGGAATTTTGTAAATAACATCCAATTCTTCGATGCTGATTTGATCTAAAATTTACGAAAACCCTTGATTCGTAAAATTGCAATAATTAAATACCGAAAAAATTGATCTTCATAAAAAATATCGATAACTAGCAGTAATGATGATTTTAATGATTGCTCTATTAAAACTGAATATTTATTCAATAATACCTTGTAATTTTTTAATTAATTCATGACTATTGCACAATATAATTACTGTAGAGAAACTTACCAATTTTGTTCAATAAATAAATGCAGGGTACGTAAACACGATTTCCTTCAATAACATCGATAAGATCATCAGATGTTGCATCGTAGCGAAGGGTTATATCTGCATTATGAATTTTGTACTCCGACAAAATTGATTTTACCGTGTCCAAATCCAGTTCGGATTGAGTAACCTAAAAGTAGCGTATAAATAATTCCAATTTTAAAACAATGGCAAGTTTTGGAATTGTTATCAAACTTTTAAGGTTCATTGAAATTTCGGACTTCGTTCAGAATAAAAATCATTTTTGAATTATGTAATGTAAATGGGAATTAGAAATGAGTAGCACTTTGAAATATCAAAATTTTACCATAGTTTGCAGATTAACGCCGCCCTTCTCTTTTTTCCTAAAATTGATATTTGGAGGTTGTTTGTTTAACCTCAGTCCAAATCCTTCCAATTCATGTTCGATCAGTTTTTTGTCTCCTAAGGGTTTCAGAACATCCAATACAATGAAAATAAGACTGCAGGTGCGGGCTACGGCGATGACCTGACGACCTCGACCTTTTCCATCTTTAGCGCCTTCGATAATTCCAGGAAGATCCAGTAGCTAAACAAATACAATTATATTTACAAATCACACAATAAAAAAGTTCACATTTCCAGTTTTAAATGTGTATACTTGAATTTTTGCTCCTTTATATTTGATGCAACCGGGAACTGTTGTAAGAGTTGTGAATTCATAAGCTGCAACTTCTGAGTAGACCCCTGCTAAAGTACTCAACAAAGTTGATTTTCCAACTGATGGGAAACCTGTGGAAAAGTGTTGGTATTAAATGATGAAGTGAAACTATGAAAGTAAAAATAGACGAAATTTTTACTGTGGACTTCTTCGATGTTACAAGTTTCCCTTTTGTATTTTCTCATAAGTGAAAATCTATATAATTCAAAAATAGGGATATTTTATTGAAAATCAAATTCGTGGAAATTACTCGTTCGTACCTACAAATCCAATTCTTGCATCACCAGTTTTAGCAACTTCGAATCCTTGTTCGCCGCCGCCGCCACCACCTTTTGGAGTAATGAGTTCACGTCTTAATTTTGCCAATCTGGCTTTTAAAAGACCCAAATGTCCAGCAGTGGCCTTATTTTTTTGCGTTCGGGCCATCTAAAACATTTTTAAAATTGTTGCATAAGTTTTGAATTTTTCCTATTTATGAACAATTTTTTCTTAATTGATTATATAAAATTTTTGATATTTAAAGTATAAAGCTATTTAATTACAATTAAGAATGATTTTTCATTAAAATGATTGATATCGTGAATTCAAATGTTCGACACCTCTCAGATTTCATGCATAATTTTTCTACTATTTATCTATATTCTTTTATGTATTAAAATGTTAAATGATTTAAAATTTTTTTAACATTAAATTTAAGTTATTTAGAATTTAACATATAATTAATATACTTTAAACATTTTGACAATTATTTTTCAATATTTTTGCATAATTTTGTTTCAAAATGATAAAGATCTTGAAATATTTGTACTTTTTAGATTATGATGATAAATTTTTCTACTGTTTTTGTACACATAAAAGTTTTTAAAACCTAACATTTTTTTAACATTGAAGTTAATTGGAATGTATCATTTTTCAAAATGTGAATTACAGTTATCTATTTTTTCTTACACTTAAATGTTCTAGAACTATTTCTCCAAGTTTCGAATATGTTGAATCTAAAATGTATTTCTATACATTTTTAAATTATTTCTCTTTCACTAAATTTTAAGTTGAGCCTATCTACAACATTCCGAAAATTTTGGCATTTTCCAGTTCTTACATTTTCCTGCTTGTAAACTATATTTTTTAAATTGATTAATCTTATAATCCTGGATTTTTTGTGTATAGAACTAAATTTTTATTTTAAATTATTAATGAACAATGAAATCTTTCTTTATCTCTCAGATTACATGATGAATTTTTGACTATTGAAATTTTTGTATATTTTACAATTCAAAAATCTACTACTTCTTAACAGTGTATAAGGTACCTTAGAATTTGATATTTTCCAGAATGTAAATGACAAAAATTAAATTTGTATTTCATACTTTGACGTTTAGGAACTATTTCTTAAAGTCTTCATATTTTAAAACTGAAATGCATGTCTAAAAAATGTTTCAAATTAAGTATTTTCTAATTTTTTTGCAGTAGAGTTCTTCTTACCATTTTGAAAATTTTGGCATGTTTATTGTTTGACATTTTACTGCTCATTTACTAGATTTACTTAATGTATTTGTCTATATTTTTGTTTATTTATAGAACAAAGTTATTTATTTATTTATTATTTGGAATCATTTTATATCTAAAGAATTCAGATCCTTAATTCAAATATTAACTTTTTCTTATGATTACAGAACATGATAAATTTTTTTTAAATTCTTGTAGGAATTAAAATTAAAACCACTGCTGCATATCAATTTTATTTTAAATTATGAACGTGTAAAATTATCACATCCATATACACCGATTGATAGTAAATTTATAATTAATTTTAAGAATAGAGAAAGCAGAAAAAAAAATTTTACAACTATAGACAAGGAATGAGATTTGAAATTATCAGTAATCTTAGCTGAAATCTTACGTTATTTCATGTAAGATCCAGGTTTTTGGTGTTAAAATAATATACTGAGTTGGAAAATTTTAGTTATATTTTTGTGATTTTATAATAATAAATTAATAGTTTACGTTTTCCACAATCAATTAATGATACAAAATATAATATAACATTAAAATTCATTAAAATGAACAATTCAAGAAATTTTTACTCACTTTACTGATTTAATACAATTATTCCTTAATATAAGTAACAATTTTAATAATTTTGATCAAGATAAATATTATTGATATCAATATACAAGTGTATATCCAGTGAAATAAAAATTTTATTCGATCAAAATATACGTAGATAAAATTAAAAATTTTTTTTTATGAATTTGATTTAGAATTGTATATTATTTCAACATGAACATAAACAGCATTTTTTATACTACATTTTACAACCCAAAAAAGGAATTATAATAGAACTATCAGTAATTTCAACTGAAGTATCACTGAAACTTTAAATGTTAAAGCCTTTTTTTACTATTTAAATCTTCAATGGAATAATATTTTGAATATTACTGTACCCCCAAGTACACCCAAAACTAGAAAACATCATTCTCCTGGAAAAACTTTTATTTAACTTCATAGAAAAGGATGTAGAAAATTTTATCATCTAAATTTTGAAATGACCTGAAAACTCATTTACTATTGCTGGACAAACCAAAATAGAAAAAAGCATAACATATTTTAAGGTTAGCTAAAAAAATATTGTTGATTTACCTCGGCCTCAATGGCCGCAATTTTGTCCAAAATCGTGCTCATTTTGAATAACTTTTGGAGGCACTCGTACCAAAAAATGCACTTTTGATTTCAACTTATTTCGACATAATAATATTTACAACAATCACACGTGTTAGCGATTCATTTTTTTAAAAAAATGAAATTGTCATTCCGAGAATTTTGGACATTTCGGAATTGTTTACCGGTTGGTGCTGCCCTCTACGGATTTGTATTGATCTTCCGCTGAAATTCAAATTTGAAATTTATAGCGAAGTGTAAATATTTCAATTCAAAGTTCTAATATCAAACAAATGATTGTTTTTTTAGATTTATGCAGTAAAAATAAATTAAGTAAGATTTATGGAATTTAAATGGAGGAAAAAAATCAGATTTAAAAAAGAATTCTCAAAAATTTGCTACGTCAGATTTTACGCATGTAAGGGATTTTACGGTGTTTCGGAAAATTCAAATCGAATTTCCCAGACATTTATATTTTCAAATGATGGAAATTGTAGTATATTCATGTACTTTTACGATTTCATGAGTTAATTACGAGATTCTATTATTTTTTTAAATCCATATATATGTATATATCTATATCCAGCGACGTAGCGAGGGTCTCGGGGGCCCTGGTGCAAGATTTCCTAGAGGGCCCTTTAAAAATGGTTTCTAAAAAAAAAGGTAATCTCATTGGAATTTTCTATAAAAACCCTAAAAGTGCCAATTAAAACTGCTATAATAGTCTTTAATAATAACAACTGGAAAATATTTGAAAATACAGAAAAAGCGAAAAAATCATGTCAATATTAAAAACAAATACGTTGAAAATAAGGAATCTATATAGATGTAATTTTCCCAGAAATCTGATGTGTATGAAATTACTGAAAATTGATTGAAATTTAAATTATAGAGTATATTCATTAAAAAGTATACAGCAATATTTATGTATAGCTACTAGAAATCCATGAAAATACCCAAAAATTCTGCGAAGTTCATAAATACTTAAAAAATGCGAGAAGTACTAGAAATTTTTCAATACTTAAAAACTACCCTTAGTAACTTGAGTTTTTATACGCTTTTTACAAAACCTCCGATTTTTTTTCATTAAATTTCGCTTTTTTCATAAATTTACTTTATGAAAATAGCAATGTTTTAAAAAGTCTTTACAAGTTTTCACGTGGAAACTTTCTTAAATCTTTGTAAAGTCACTTTATAAAAACTGATGAAAACTTTATCAAACACTGCTCTTTTTATAAACTCACTGTATAAAAAAGCGGAATTTTATAAAAAAAAACGAAGATTTTGTAAGGGGTTTATAAACAGTTGATAACATAACCGAAGTTACTAGAGTATGTAGATATAATTTTCTCATAGATTTAATAAACTTTGTACCAAGAGCATACAACGCTAGAAATCTATAGGGAAAAATAAAAACTTGATGTAAAATTCATCAAACTATATTTATATAATATATAATATTATTATTATACATACTAAAATTACTACGAAAAAAAGCCAACAAACAAAGTATATTGGAAATTTGGTTTAAAATATGATCCTCTACTATGAAAAAATCGATTGAAGTACTCAAAATCGTGTAAATTTTCCATACTCTAGAATCAAATTCTAGAAATATAAAGAACGATTAATATAAATACTAGAAATCAATAAAAAAAACATATTACTACAAAATTTTTTCGACAATAAACAATAAAAAAATTCTGAAAATCTATGAAATCCCTACAATCTCTATTAAAGCTAAAATAAGTACCAATATCTACAAATTTTTAGATTTTCGTATTCCAAATCGTCAAAACTATCGAATTTTCTAAGCCAAATTTTATTTTGCAACCTTTCATATTTTCAAATTCTGACTCGTGTTAAAAAATATTTTTACTATAGGAATATACTTGATAAAATTCTATTCTATAAATTTCAAACACAATTTTTCTACATTGAATGACTACATTCTTACATTCATAAATTGTTAAAAGTAAAAACTTCTAATAAAATATCTCAGATTATCCAGTTGCAAAAGAATTTCGTTTCCAGTATTTTTTATGCTACACATTCGTATCTGAAAATTTTAGAATTTTTCGCGATTTATGAAACTGAATAATAATGATAGATCTGAATAATAATGAAACTAATGATTGATCTACTCTCCTGATTTTCTAATTTTAGAGCTCTAATTTCCTAAAAATGTGATTGGTCTGTAAATGATATTCTGATGATTTATTTATCATTCGTCGCTTACATTGTAATTCATTGACCCGTCAACTTTGGCTTCCTATATAAGTAACGAAATTTTCAAGCAACTCCTCATTTGTTCCCGGGCCGTGCTGGTTAAATTACAACAGTATGTTTTCTAGTGAAAAAATACAAACATTAGTGCTAATCACCTTCTCTTTGATGAGTAAGTTGATTTGCAAAAAAACTAATATACGCTATTGAAATGTTAGAGATTTATGCATTGTTTGAAAAATCAATTTAGAAAAAAAGGCATATATTTTCATTTTTGAGCAATTCAATAATTAATTTATTTGTTTTCAGGCTGTACTTTAGCCAAAAAACGAATATACACAGTAACAGAAGAAGGAATAGTCGAAAGACCATTTTATACAACCATTGTTTCAATTCGAGATTTTCCGTATGAAGTATTTTTAAAAAACGTTAAAAGCAATTGTTGCGGTGGAATAATTTTGGGCCAACGCCACGTCTTGACATCGGGATATTGTGTGGACAAAATTTTTGGAAAATACAAAAATCCTGCTGATTTTTACGTGACTACTGGAACTTCAGATTCTCGAATAAATGGAACCAATCACAGAATTCTGTCACTGGTGTATCATCCAAAATCAAAGATTGGGCTTAACAATGATCTTGCAATAATCGCTGTAAGTGGAATAAAATTCATATTCAAGGAAAGTTTATCACATTTTATGAATATCATTTGCAGTGAAATTAAATTGTGGAATAAACTATCTTATTAATGACAGGAAATTTAAATGTATCGCAGCTTCAGTATTTTGGTATTGCATTATAAAGTTTCGTAAGTCCAAGAAATACAGAATTTCGAAATTGATTAGAATAATACGACTTCCCATTTTATTTTCTGATGATTAATCTATAGATGAAGAACTAGTTGCAATAATTTTTAGATTTTTATTGTTATGATATATCATTATTCTCCATACTTAGGCTGCTATGCATTTAATTTCTCCTATCATTAATGAAACTGTGCCAACAAATTGAAAAAAATCACAAAATTTACAGCATTGTGGTTAATTATTTTTAGCTTCTTGACCCAATCGTATTTGATATCACGAGAAAACCGATAAACTTGTCTACAAAAAAAACAGAACCAGGCAGGATTGCTACTTATTGTGGTTGGAGGGCCGTAAAATTTCCCGACAACAAATACGAAACTGTTCTAGATGCAATGAGAATGCAAATTTTGCCACAAAAAACTTGCGAAATAGCATGGAACAATGTAGAAACTAAAAATTCTAGTCATATCGCATTTTTTGGCAAACGTCAAGTCTGCGTGGAACGTCAATTTAAAACCAGAAGTTATGTTGTAAGTTAATCTGTCATTTAATCTGACTGTCATTCACCTGTTTTGAAATAACAACATTTTTTAAACAATTTCAGAGCGACCCCGGTGGCGTATTGGTGATTGGTGATACTTTGATTGGCATTGTTTCTATGAGAGATAATTATTTCAAACGAATTTTACCTGTAATATTTACAGACATCGTTTTATACTTGTCTTGGATAAATGAAGTCATTAAAGAATGACATTGAGTATAATTTACGTGTTCTTTTATTGAACTGTAAAAAGTTTTTTTCTACTCATGCAGTAAATATTCAAAGTTTAGGGTGAATTTCGATATAAGTCAATTCCCCAGGAAAATAGAAAGAAAATCTTCTTCAGAAGTTTTTGTATTAATTGAAAAACAATGGAGTTATCAGCAATTAAAGTCGATTTTGCGGGAAGACATGTCAGCAAAATGGCGCTCGCTTAGTTCAGGACGCCACCATGCCACACGCTGCTTGTCCAACTTCAACAGTCATTAACTCGGTCAATTTTGATTTGTAAGAGAGAGTGTAAAGGAAATTTTTCCTCAGATTTTGTCGAAAAACATTATTTAGAGGATTTTGCTTAATTTTGGGACACTTTATATGCATGTATAGATATACTCTCCGAAAAAGTGAGAGCTGAGTGGAACGAACGCGCAGCTTCCGACTGGATCAATGAGTTTCCAGAGCGCATCTGCTAGGAGCGGCTGGCTGATTCTGTTTCTAATATTGAAAATTTTACGTGTTTTTGAACTCTGGTTGTCACAGAATGTAGTCTTCTGTTTCCCCAATTCTTGGTTCATAGTGTTACGATGTTGAGAAAAAAGTGGTGATTGAGTTCGTAAAAACAATTACCAGGTAAATGAACACATTGTTTATGTATGAATAAATAAGAAGTACTTTCATTTTTTCTCCAATGTCATGGTGAACTCTGTGGGTAGCCTTTTTTTCTGCAACTATTGATTGTTGGGTCCAATATATTAATAATTTTTTTATTCAAAAGATTGCTTTGATGTATTCAAGATTAAAAACAACGTTTGTGATTTAAATTTTTACCTTTTTGAAGATATGAATTTAGGTAGGAGTTCTGAGGTAAATTTTGATTACAGAAGGTGTTCTGCGTCGATAATTCAACTATGGCAAGCATGTGTTGTCAAAAAATAACTACGCTATTGTTATTAACAATCGTGGCTTTGGTACATGAACAAATACGATTTGTTTATGCTACGAGACCTTCTCACACGAACAATCCTGATTATTTCAATATTGGGGGTGTTTTATCCAACAATCAAAGTGAGAAGACTTTCAATGAAACCATTGATGTAAGTTGATGGAAACTACTCAAAATTATGTTATACAGATTATTTATAACAAACGTTCCAATAATTTCTCAATGTTTGTTATGTCAGATGAACTGTATGAGTACAGTTTTGTAGTTTCAGTTTATACGTAAACTTGGTGCATCAATGGTGCAAAAATTAATGTCAAAGTTTTGTATTCAAAGTTCTTCTTGATATTACTAATTTTTCAACTGCACAGTTTGTGTACCATAGTCTCCACTACCCTCTAAATTTCATATCTTCCACGAAACATCATTTATCCACTTAAAAATGCAATAATAACAAAAATCAAGTTCGTAAACACGCGAATGATGCTTCCTTTGTTGGGCAGTACTTAAATTTCGACGCTCAGTACGTGTCGAGAGGAGTGACTTATGGCCATGTTGTTGTAAAAATGGACTCGAACCCAATAAAAACAGCGCTGAGCGTATGTAAAAGTTTGATCTCCGAGAAGGTGTACGCCGTTGTTGTATCTCATCCGCAGACCGGGGATTTATCTCCGGCTGCCGTGTCTTACACCAGCGGATTTTATCACATACCGGTCATTGGAATATCTTCCCGAGACTCAGCCTTTTCCGACAAAGTGAGTTACTAATTTATGGAATTTTCGTGCTAACAGTATGGCAAAAATTGAATGAACAAAATCATGGTGGAAGTCTGAAACATCTGAATATTCATATTCGTTGAATAGTTCATATTGCAGTTTGCACCATAGCAAACATTTCAAATTGAACGAATATACGCATAAATAAATGGGGTCTACCAATTCGTTGACTTATCAACTGAACGAACGTATTTCGATAACTCTCGGTTCCGATTGCATAAATTCATTGAAAATAATGATGATCAAGAGCATTCCAACGTTTTTTTTATCGCGGACATCACCCCGATGCTTGTACGGCCTTAATTTATACGCGTAATAAAATTATAAGCGAACGGCGCCGCGAATGATTCGTTTTTTCCAAGTGTTTCCTTTTCTCTTTCCATGTCCAGAACATACACGTATCGTTCTTAAGGACGGTTCCGCCGTACTCGCACCAGGCCGACGTGTGGGTGGAACTGTTGAAACATTTCAACTACATGAAGGTCCTATTTATTCATAGCTGGGACGTTGACGGGCGAGCCCTGCTCGGGCGTTTTCAAACGGCGTCCCAGAGTCTCGAGGTCGATGTCGAGATCAAGGTTCAGGTTAGTTATCCTGATTTCCATGTAAATCATGTTACCATCTGCTCCACCCTCTCTCGTGTCAATGCCTTGCTGGAATTGGTCACTACTGGCATTACTGACCAGTAGTGCAAGTATTCAGGCAAGTATTTGCCGAGAAATATGAGGTATTCTAGGCAGAGATGGGGGTCATTTACATTCTGCTCATTTTCGTATTGCGAAAAAAACTACCTACATTTTGTTACAGAATTGTGAAAGTTTGATAAGGGGTTATATACCTTTTTGTGCGGAAAAATTGAGGATGGTTTGGAGTTAGTTTTAAGGTATGTAGCAGTAATACTATGTGACAGAAGTTATAGTTTTTTAATAGTGTATTGTTCACTTGAAAAAACAAGTATTTGTTCATGAAAAAATATCAACAATTGGCTAAGTTATAACCCTTTTCCCGAGACAACTTTTTTTTTGAAGAGGCTTGTGGTGACCACGATGCAAGTCGAATAAGTCAAATTGAATCAGAAAATCCAAAAAATTTCATTAGTCTAGGAATATTTCTAGTTCTTGAACGATCGCTTTTTTATATAAAAGTTTTCATTTTGCAGATAAGAATTTTTCAATAACGATCTTGCATGCAGAAAGAACGTAATATTCATTTTTTCAATCGTTCAAGAACTAGATACATTCCTAGACTAATGAAATTTTTTGGATTTTCTAATTTAACTTGACCTGTTCGACTTGCATCGTGGTCAACGCAAGCTTCTTCAAAAAAAAAGTTGTTTCGGGGAAAGGGCCGTATTCCGCCAATTTTTGATATTTTTTTATGAACAAATACTTGTTTTTTCTAATCTACAATACACTGTTAAAAAACAATAACTTTGGTGTCATAACATTATTGCTGCATACTTTAAAAAATACTCCAAACCATCCTCAATTCGTCTGCACAAAAAGGTATATGACCCCTTAACAGATGTATTTTTCCTCTATTTTTCAGAATTACAGTAAAAAAGTATGCATTACAGGGTTCGTTACACCTTAGTTACAGAAGAGCTACTTTTTTACCGTAATTCTAAAAAATAGAATAAATTTTTGCAATTTTGAGACGAAATTTAGATTTTTTTTTTGCAATGTGAAAATGAACAAAATGTAATTGACGTTTATCTCTGATTCTAGGACTATCGTATTCTGAATTTGAGGTCCTGAACTTTGATTTGTTGATGGTTTTCGTCAGCGAAGAAAGTTCAGTAATCAGGTGAATCGATGTGACCTCTCTGTTCGAAGAAATCATTTGAAAACCAAAAAATGATTGAAAATAATGATGAGAGTAAGCAGGACAAACTTTTAGGAGGGCTTTTAGGAAAAAATGTGTTTCTTTCGGAATTTTGTGAATTTTTAATCTTTAACGAACTGATTTTCCAATTTTTTGTTTACTTCAGAATTCTTAAGTTATTCAACTTTTAAAGCCCATAGTCGCACATTTTTCATGTTGGTATTTGATATGATGGAATAAGTTTTATATGATTTTTATGCGAATCTACAAAGTTTTGATTTTTTTTTTCTAATTCAGTTTCCTTAATTCCTTAGTACGTAGACGAATTTGAAAAATTTCCCGATATAATGACGAATTTTTTTATACCTTTCTATAATTCAATGATCTTGGAATCAAGGTTCGGAAAATTAAAAAAATTTTTTTCTAATTTTTGAGAAAGTGATAACTACCAAGAATTGAAATATTTCATTGATTTCTAGAATTCTCATTTTTTACACCATTTACGAAATTTTGCTATAAAGTCTTGGTAATTTTAAAGATTTCAAGTATTTTTGTGGATTGATCTAAAGGAATTCTAGAATTCTAGAATTTAATGTTTTAGCATTGAAAATTTCAATGGATTCAAGTATTTTTACTGGTTTCTAAAAAGAACAGTATCTTTTGTACGAATTTCCAATATTTCATTTTTTTTCGTATTTATCAGTATTCATACAACTCGTAGAAATTCCTAGTATTTTTATGGTTTTCTACATTGATTTGTAGAACTATACGCTTTAGGATTCAAGGTTTTAGGAATTTTTGAAAAAATTACGAGTATATCTACATAGTTTTTGAGGATTAAAAGATTTCTAGTGTTCCTCGCATTTTTTTAGTATTTATGCAACTTAGAAGATTCTTTTGTATTTCTATAGATTTCTAGTATTTCAATGAATCCTATACAGATATGTAGGATTCGATGCTCTAGAATTCAAATTTCGATCGATTTTCAGTAATTTCGTAGATTTTTAATAAAATCACATTTATACAGATTTTTTATGTAGATTTGTTTTAGCTTTCTGATTCAATTACCTAGAAATCAAAGTTCTAGAAATTTTTGAAAATTTTTCTAGATTTTTGAGGAAATCATATCCAAGCGTAATTGAAATTTTCTATAGATCTTTAGAATTTTCTTAATGTATATAATTTATAAAATTTTGTAATATTTTCTGTTACATTAAAGGAATTTAAGTATTTCTGTGGATTGCTCTATAGGAATTCTAGAATTCAATGGTGAAATGGTATCAAAATTTTCAATGGTTTTGAGTATTTTAACCGTGTTCGCAGAAAACATTATCTATATTATACAAATTTACAGTCCTTTTTTTCATTATTTTTACAATTTGTATAAATTTATAGTATTTTTATGGTTTTCTACATAGATTTGTGTAATTATATTTTCTACGATTCAAGTTTCATAAATTTTCGAAAAAATTACGAGTATAGCTACGTAGTTTTTGAGGATTAAAAGATTTCTAGTATTTCTCGCTTTTTTTAGTATTCATGAAACCTAGAAGAATTCTTTTATATTCTTATGAATTTCTAGTATTTCAATGGATCCTATATGTTTCTAGGATTTGTTATTCTAGAATTAAAATTTCGATCGTATTTTAGTAATTTCATAGACTTCTAGTAAAATTTACGTAAAATTTTCATGTTTTATAAAGTTCTTGCATTTTTGTAATTTTTTAGTATTTATACAATTTGGTAACGTTTTCTACTAATTTGTATACATTCATAGTATTTACGTTTTTATAGAATTTGATGCTCCAGAATTCAAAGTTTCACATATCGTAAATATTTTTTCAGAATTTTTAGAAAACATTTATTTCATAGAGTTCAATTACATCCATTATTTCTTCAATTTTTGCATAGTTTGAAATATTCTCTAGTGTTTTTATAAATTTTTAAAAACTAATAGATTTCTAGGATTCGATGTTCCAGGGTTAAGAAATTTTTAGATTCTTAGGATTTTCGTAGATTATAATTTTGTTTCATAATTAACTAGTTTGAAATAATTTTTGACGTGATAATTTTCTACGTTAGTCTAGCTAAACATGTATGATCAGAATTTTTTTCAAAGTAAAGATTTTTATGAAGCCAAGATTATTGATACTTTTGATTAAGTAAAATACAGAATAATTCTAAATATGGTTCAATTATAAGAATTTACATGAAATCATTAAAAAAGTCCTCTAGATTTCAGTTAAGACATTTTTCCTTATTTTATTACGAATCATCATTATTGAAATAAATTTTACTTTTTTACTTTTACATACAAAAACATATCATTTTTTCCGCAATAAATGAATAAATTTTATATTTCTCGTTGCTAATAGTGTCCCACGTTTAGTAAATGGAATTTCAATGGTCTGAAATTATGGGAATCATTGAGTCGATGATTATTTCGAGGGTTTCATTTCTGACCACGGTTTATTCAAAGAACCATTCGTGATGCGACTAATTTTTCCCATAATTTCCAATGATTCTTAATGATTTTCAATGGATTTCTTGAATAGGGCACATTGCGAATTCTACACTTAGTCTGACAACCCACCATCAAGCTCCAGATTCGCAAAATTTCACACAAAAAATTTACTGATCCACTGTATAGATTTTCCAAACAACTCAATTAAAAACTTAATAGTTAAATTTTCAGAGTTTTTGTCATTTCTTTTCATAAGCAGCTTTTGTAAAATTTTCATCCGTTTTGAATGTTTTAATCATTTCAGAAATTCTTTGCTTTATAATAGTTCCTTCAAAATGTTCGATACACGGAAAAATTTTGCCTTTATGACCCCTAGCTATTACCTCACAATTTCTAACTCTTTAAAACACAAAACACGCGATTTTTCGGGCAATCGTGAAATTCAGCGCGAATCTTGATCCCGGAATTCCGCGCAATACATTATCTTGAACTTGATCGTAATTTATTTCGCGATTATGCGCGTAATAAAAATTCACGTACCGAGTGAGCTTCTTGAATGCAAATAAATGTACTTATACGGAGGCTTTGAGAAAAATGATATGCGCGGCAGGTGGAGTCCGTCATTGAATTTGAACCGGGCTTGGAGAATTTCACGGAACAATTGGCGAACATGAAAAATGCCCAAGCTCGCGTCTACCTTCTGTACGCAACGTGAGTATACTGTATTTAAAAAATGCCATTGCGCAAAGTTACACATCTTGAATTTTTTGGTTTCAAATTTTTTAATTTCAATTCAGAAACTTGTTTCAGGACAGAAACATGTTCCAAATTGATGTTTTAAATAAACATTTTCTTAAAATACCTTTCTTTACCTGCAATTGCTAACGATAATTAATACAGAAAAATACACCCATTTTTTTCTGGACACTTTGTAAACAATTCAGGTTTAAAATAACTTTTTATCGACTCTACATCTTAAACGCCAGTCTCGTTCCACCCGGCTTTTTTCTCAACGCTCGCACACCTCGCTCTATCACTTTCTCTGATCTTTTTTTTCATCCTTACACGCACTTTTTTACATTCATCATCATTGATTTTGATTCATGAATTATTGAAATGCTTCATAGAAGAGTAATTGCAGTTCACACGAGCAATTATAAATCACGATCAAACAATGAAATGTTACTTACGATGATTAAGGAATCGTTTGCAATTACGAATGAGACCTTTGAAAGAATTTTTCTGCACGTCGCTTTCTAATTAAAGTGTAATTGTAGATAGGGTTAATTGAGAAACATGTATTCTTAGTTAGTTGTGGAACAATGGGATTACAAAAAAACTGATTTTTATAGTTTTCATGACTTGTAGAAAAATCGACGCCATTCGGAGAATTGATTCAATAATTAACTCTATTTATGTGTAATTTTAAAATGGTTTATTAATCTGGTTGAAAATATGTAAATTTCGAAATTCTTTCCAAACTTGATGAAATTTGTCGTATGCATTATTACTTATTATACTTCAATAAAAATTACACGTTTGATTGAAAAAATATAGAATTGTAAAGGTTTTTATATGGAATGTATAATTTTCACATAACTCTAGAGTTGATGTAAATTCAAAGTATTAAAAATCATTTACATCATCATGTTTTCTGACTAGGGCATTTTCATTTTGATTTTTTGTTCTAAATTTATCCATATGAAAGTGAAAAACCATTTTGAAAAATATTGACCTTTGTACTCCTGAACACTGTTGACCAGTATGAATAGTAGTTAATGGTATTTTGCTCTGAATTGTCTAATAGTGACCATTGTTTTTAAAATAATTGGTAGTGTACACTGTTTTCTACTATAGTATTGAATAGTGATTGACAGTGACTTTATATTCTGTGTAGGGTTCAATAGCTATTTATAGTGCTTTAATGTTTTGTACAGAGTGCAATAATGAGAAGTATTGCTTTACATGTTTTTTATAGTGTTTGATAGTTGTTTATAGTACCTACATGTTTTGTAATGTAATTCATAATGTCTATTGTCAGTCTGAATAGTGGTTGACGAACGTTTCTCTCATATACACAATAACACAATTTTTTTGAACATTAGTCATTTGAATCATTTGTCTATTTTAACTCTTATTTCCCGCTCATTTCAACTTGTAACATTGTTATGCATATACCTATATTTATGTAAAAATTAACAAGTTTACTTCAATCTGTCAAGTTACAATGAACGAGTTTTTGATGTAGTACTCTCACTATTTACCACCCTTGACCACTATTGCAATACTATCAACGTCACATACTTATAGTAGCTATCAGAAGCCAAAATCTAGAAGGCTAAGTTATAAAAGTGGCACATAGTAAACACTGTAATACTAATTGTAAAGCAACACTGGAAAATACTTTTTGTAATCACTATTGTACTACTTTTGACTATTGTAATACACTGATAACCACTATAAGCACGGTATAAAAATGATGTAAGGTAGTGAATAGTAGTAAATAGTATTTTAGTAGTGTATACAATTAGTGAATAGTAGTTATTAATTGTGAGTACTGTTGAGAAATTTTGAAAAAATAATAAAACCATGTATAGTATTCAATATCTTTCGTGAAGTTTCTAAAAGTGTCTCATAGTAAACGCCATAACACTTTGTGATCACTGCTAACCATTATTTGTAACAACTAATTGTGTGACTATTGACCACTATGATACATTGCTGACCACTGTTCGTAAACTATTAGCATTGCGTTCAGAGGCTGATGGTAGTAAATAGTATGACTGAAGTTAATTGTAGTAATAAATAGTAGTTAAAACTTAATAGTTGTAAATACTAACGACTACTATTGTTACACTGCATCAATATCTCGTTAAAATAATATGAAAGTGTCTAAGAGTAAAAGACAAAACATAGTAGAATTACTGCTAACTACTACTTGTGATTGTTATAGTAACACTATTGCCCACTTTAAATCAATACTGACTACTATTAGAACTCTATCGAATAACATATAGTAGTTAATAGTAATAGTAGTAATTAATAGAATTATAGTAGTAAATAATAGTATTAGATAGTTGTAAATACTATTTTCTACTATTGAACACGATCAAAGCCATGTACTCTGTCCAATAGTGTCCAATATGTCGTGAAAAGTTTCTAAAATTGTCTGATAGTAAACACCGTACCATTATAAAATCACTGCTGAACACTATTTGTAACTACTTTTGACCAGTACAATACACTGCTGACCACCATTCGCAAACTATAAGCATCACGCACAGTAGTTGATATTAGTAGTAAATAATATTATAGAAGAAAATTTTAGTAGTAAATCATAGTTAAGAGAAGTAATCACTACTGACTACTACTGAAACACTATTCCAATAACTCGTTAAAAGTTTATAAATGTGTCTAATAGTAAAATTCGTAACACAATAGACTTACTGCTAACCACTTTTTGTAACCGCAATGGTAACACTATTGACCACTATAAATCACTATTGACTACTGTTAGAACACTATAGAATCATATAAGGGGGTTAATAGTAATAAATAGAATTATAGTGGTAAATATTAATAATGTTATCTACTATTGTAACGCAATCAAAGCCATGTACACTGTCGAATAATGTCCAAAATGTCGTGAAAATTTTCTAAAAGAGTGTAATAGTAAACATTGTAAAATCATTGCCTACTATTATTTACAACCACTATTAACCATTATTAGTACGCTATTGGAACCATGAATAGTAGTTAGTAGTAATAAAAAGAATGATAGAAGTAAATGATAGTAAGGAATTACTGTTAATAGTTCATAGTAGTAAATACTGTCGACTAGTATTGAAACACTACTCTGATATACCATAAAAAGTTTCTAAAAGTGTCCAATAGTGAAAGTCGTAAGACTATTGAGTTACTGCTAACCACTGTTCACACTCGTTATTGTAACAATATTAATAACCCAAATCACTGCTGACAACTATTATATCACATTATGGTGCCATGTAGGTACAGTAGTAAATAGTAAAATAAGATAATAGTTATTACTATTTTCTGCCATAGGAACACAATTACAACCATGTACACTGTCCAATAGTGCCCAACATGTCGTGAAAAGTTTCTTAAAGTGTTCAATAGTAAACATCTTAAGACTATAAAGTCGCAACAAAATAGAATTACTGGTAATCACTATTTTCAACCCTAATGGTAACACTATTACTACTATAAATCACAAAGAACTACAGTTACAATACTATAGAAATATATAAGGCGATTGATTGTAATTGAAAGAACTATAGTGATAAATAATGGTATTGGATGGTCGTAAATACTGTTCTCTACTACTGAAACAATCAAAACCATGTACAATGTCCAATAGTGTCCAAAATGTGAAAAATTTTCTGTAAGTGTCAAATGGTAAAGATCGTAAGACTTTAGAAACATTCCCTACTATTATTTATAATCACTATAAACCATTATAATACTCTGCTGACTACTATTAGCACACTATTGGAATCATGGATACTAGTTAGTAGTATAGTGATAAAAGTAAATGGTAGTTAGAAACAACAGGTTATAGTTAATAGTAGTAAATACTGTCGACTAGTATTAGTAATGAAACAAAATTCCAATATCTCGTAAAAAGTTTCTGTAAGTGTCCAATAGTAAAATTTCTAACACTATATAATTTAGGCTAGCCACTATTCGTATTTGTTATTGTAACAATAATAATACTACGAATTTCTGCTGACAACTATTATCACGTTATAAAATCATGTACTATAGTAAACAGTAATATTAGATAATAGTCATTACTGTTTTCTGTTATTAAAACACAATTACAACCATGTACAGTATTCAATAATGTCCAAGATGTCGTGAAAAGTTTCTTAGAGTGTTTAATAGTAAACTTATTAACACTATAGAACCATTGATAACTACTATTTTACCATTATTTATCATTGTGATACACTGCTGACCACAACTAGCTCACTATTAGAACTTCGCATAGTGGTTAGTAGTAATGAATACTATTCATTAGTAGTTGATACCATTTACAACTATTGAAATGCTATTCTAACCATACATAGTGTCCAATAGTGTCCAATATGTCATGAAAAGTTTCTGAAAAAGCTGAATCGTAAACATCGTAACATTTTAAAATCATTGTCTTCCATTATTTGTAACTACTATTGTGCCACTATTGACCATTATACTACACTACTGACCACTATTAGCACGCTATAGTCATCATGGATAGTAGTTAGTAGTATTAAATAAAATGATAGAAGTAAATGGTAGTTAGGAACAACTGTTAATAGTTAACAGTAGTAAGTACTGTCAGCTAGCACTGAAATATTGTTCCAACATCTCGTAAAAAAATTCTAAAAGTGTCCAATAGTAAAAGTCTTAGAAATATAGGATTATTGCTAATCACTATTCATACTTGTTATAGTAACAATATTAATACTATAAATCACTTCTGGCAACTATTATCACGTTATAGAATCATGTACAGTAGTAAATGGTAATATAAGATAACAGTTATTACTGTTTTCTGTTATTGAAACACAACTACAACCATGTTCACTGTACAATAGTGCTGTAAAAAGTTTCTTAAAGTATTTAATAGTAAACGTCTGAACACTGTAGAACCATTGTCAACTACTATTTTACCACTATTGACCATTTTAATACACTGCTGACCACATCAGCACACTATTAGAATTACGCATTGTGGTTAGTAGTATTAAACACTATTCATTAGTATTAAAAACTATTGACCGCTATTAAAATGCTATTTGAACCATACACAGTTTCCAATAGTGTCCAATATCTCGTCCAAAGTTTTTAAAATGTCTAACACCAAAGAATCACTGCAAACCAATATTTGCAAGCACTATTGTTGTTGATCAATATAAGAACACTTTTAAAATAATCTATAGTAGTTCATAATAGTATATAATTTTCTGTGGTGGATTTTCATGGTGGCAATTGTTTTTTCTTATGCTCAAGAAATCGTAGTCTTCAATTTCGTAGGCTTCCAAAATTTCGCTCATAGTCCAAATTATTCATTCATATTTTTTTTTTCTTTTTTTTTGCGAGCAGAGAAATGGACGCAAGAGTGATATTCCGGGACGCGGCGTCTTTGAATATGACCGGGGCCGGTTACGTGTGGATCGTGACGGAACAAGCTTTGGACGCGCCTAATGCTCCGGAGGGCCTTTTGGGCCTGAGACTGATTAATGCTACTGCGGAGAACTCGCACATTAAAGACAGCCTGTACGTGAGTCCATCGATGATAATAACTCGTCGTTATGTTCTCAGCTACCGAAATCACCGTTTCATCGGGGATTAGCTTCATTATCCTGAGCTTATTAACTCCAACGCCCAACGTTTATTCCTTCTTTATCGGGGCCCGTGTCAATATCGAGTTTCTTGTAAACCAAATTTAATGAACCCCGGATCCTTCGTCGAGTTCTTATGAACCCGAGTTTTTGCCGCGGGGAAAAAATTTCAGATATCGTGACCGAATGTCGACAGTCATCAGTTTGAAACCAGGTCACGAGCGATAGGAAATAAATGTAATTGCTTAAAGAAAAGTATTGGAAATATTGTGTCATTTTGACCTTTCTTTCGACTCTGGTTCTCTAAAATTTCTTTTTCACGAATGGAAGTGGAATATTCATTCTCATTCCATATATTACCCTCGTGACGTGATGATGACACTAGATTAAAGATCAAAGGGGTAACTTGGGTATTGGAACATAGGGCGATGATTGAATCTCAGATCTCATTCGGAAAAGGAATGTCAGAGTCTAATGAAATGAGGAGATATACCAGTAATGAGATAATATCGATTAAACACGAGGCAGACGGGGCTTTTAAGCATCTTTTGAATAACGAGCCGAGTTTGAATTCGACTACTCGGGAAATTAAACGCCTCGTAAATTCTGGACCCAGGTTCGTACTTGTGAGGGCTCTTCGGGAGATGAACCAAACAGAGAACATCACGGAAGCTCCAAGAGATTGTGACAATTCCGAGTCCCCTTGGGAAACGGGAAAAAAGCTTTTCGAGTAAGCGCTAATTTCATTTCAACCTCTGAAATTGAAGACGAAAGTTCCTCAGCTGTTTTTATAATAACTTGAAATTAACCAAGTTATGAGGAGATAAAGTTAAAATAGCACGCGCCGCCCAGCGCGCCACTTGTTAAACTTTGATTCTTGAATACTCAAAAACTTTTGAGTAATGATAAAAATGACTGGGGAAACTTCGACTGAGGTTTGAAAAAGTAATCTACTTTTTTTATTTTAAAGACGTTTGTATCATTTCAATTTAATTGATTCGAAGGTACATTAAGCGACAAGTTTTGGAAGATGGAGCAACAGGACGACTCGCTTTCGATGATAACGGGGACCGAATTTTCGCAGAGTACGATGTAATTAATATTCAAGAATCGAAAAAGAACGTATCTGTCGGACTGTACTCGTATTCTGCGGTAAAAATGATGCATATGATTTTTTTTTCTATGTAAACATTCAAGAGACACAGTAAAATTTGCGTTTTTCAGGCGGAAGGAAGGATGAAGTTGAAACTCAACGTCTCGAAAATTATGTGGCCGGGTCGTTTGGCCACGAAACCCGAAGGTTTCTTGATCCCGACGCACCTGAAGGTTCTCACGATCGAAGAAAAACCTTTCGTTTACGTGCGCGAAATTTCGGAAGGCGAATGCCAGGCCGACGAAATATATTGTCCTCATTTCAATTCGACGGTTCTGGATAGTGAGTAATGTTCTGCAATTTCGAGCTGATTCGAAAAATTCAGCACTCGAGTCGATCGTTCTGATGATGCACCAAATTTTCTGAACTTCAAAATGAAATAATTTTATTGTTGCCGATTTCAGATCCCAAAAGATATTGCTGCAGAGGATACTGTATGGATTTGTTGAAAGAGCTGGCTCGAAAAATTAATTTTACGTATAGTCTTGCATTGTCGCCGGATGGACAATTTGGGAGTTACGTTATAAAAAACAGTTCAGGTTAGTTCAGATGAAAAAACATTATTAAATATCGGTGGAATCTAAACACAAACAACTTAGATTTTCTTGTCTCAATTTGTGTCTTCCTTTTTCTTTCGTTAACCCTTGCGTGAATTGAACCCGGGATAATGAGATAAATAAACAATTTTTGTTTCAGTTGGTGGTAAAAAGGAATGGTCTGGCCTAATTGGAGAATTGGTTAACGACCATGCTGATCTCATTGTTGCTCCCTTGACGGTAATTTATTTATAGATCATTCCCTTTTCTTTTAATTTTGTAATCGAGGCCTCTGAATAAGACTGTCAAAATTTTTCTTTTTCACCTCAATTTTCGTGTTGTAACGTAAAAAATATGGAAGTAGTTCTAAAATTCAACAAAAAGAACAAAATTTAACTAAAATTCAACAAAATTCTCAAAATTTGTTTAAAAGTAATGGTTCTGACCCAGGGGCGTAGGCAGAACAAATTTTCAGAAGGGGTTTTTCTAGAAATATTTTTCCTTCGGGATTTCATAATTTTTAATTTTTGACGATATTGTTACAAGAAAGCGATTTCGTAAACATTTCACATGTCGGAATTTGAAAGTTATACAACTTTGGGCATCCAGAGTTACACATTTTTCATGTTCGTGAAGAATGAAATTCGATTTTTGTGACTTTCAATTAGTAACTGAGGTTTCAATTTTGTTACTAATACTTTTTATTCAAATTGTCCTTTCACGATCACTCTGGAGCCAACATAAAATGAATAATTTCGACAAATATCTTTTTTCAAGTTTTTGGCATTTATTTTGCCTTCTTCAGGAAAAGTCAATGTACAAAATCACAAACAATCAATAAATTTCCAATTTAAACAATAATTTTCATCACAAGATCACTTAATCCACTTACTCAGAATATAAATTTCAGTTTAAAATCATCTTATGTGTAAATACATGACGTCAACTTTTAAATATTATCATATGTGTAAAAAACATTTCGTCAACTTTTTATAATATTAAGTGAATAGGAAAGAAAACAATACGCTATCACAAGAACTTATCAGTGGTCTGTACACGACTAACAAAAATACCTCAGTTTTCACTTCTTCATATAGAAAACGAATCGATAAGAACTCATACCACGTCATCAATGCATGTATCGTAAATTGAACTTAAAAATCTCGTGTCTTCTTGTTTGTTTAAAGTATTTTTTGTCCTCTTAATAAAAAAGATCTCCGAAAAAATTCTTTTTATATAATCTCTCTCTTTATCTAAAATCTTTACTTTATCCCAATTAAATTCATGATTCATATTTATTCTATGTTCTGTTATAACTGAATTACTATCTGTAAGTTTGCGAGTATTTCCCTCGTGTTCCTTAATTCTAGTTCCCAAACATCTTTTTGTCTGTCCTACATATTTAAATTGGCAATCCCTGCAATCTATTTTGTAAACTACATTCTGTTGTCTTTTAATTCCCAATTCATCTTTTCGCCTTTTAATAATATCCATATTCAATTTATTATCACTTTTATGTATCACTGTCATATTTTTTTTCTTAAATATTCTTTCGATTCTTCTTCGTTCTTTTTCCATATATGGTAAAACCAAAATTCCCCTTCTCCCATCATTATTATTCAACAATTTATCATCTTTTTCATTATTCGATTTAACATACTTCAAAAAATCAATTCTACTGTTGATATTTTTCTCTATAAATTCAATGGGATAGTTATTCTTGTAAAGTAAATTGTTTATTATATCCAAATTTTTTCTATGAAATCTATCATCAGATAATTTAATAACTTTATCAACCAATCCATATATTATCCCTTTCTTCTGTACTATCGGATTTTTTGAATGAAAATTCATAAATCTTTCCGATGAAGTCGGTTTTATGAACCAATCAAATATTAGCTTTTTATCTTCTCTGATAATTTCCAGTTCCAAAAAATTTAATTGCCCATCCCTTTCTATTTCACTTGTAAACTGTGTCCTATCATTGTATGAATTAAATTCTCTAAAAGTCGCATTCAATACATCTTTCTTTGTTATCATAAAAATATCATCAACATATCTACAGTAAAATATTGGTTCATAACTCAATTTACTCAAAACATCTAATTCCATATCTTCCATTACAATATCAGCTGAAATGGGAGAAATCGGAGAACCCATTGGTGTTCCAAAAGTTTTTTCGTATATTTTTCCTTAAAAAATAAAATATGTTAATTATATCAATTCGATAATACTGTCTACAAATTCCTCACAAGGCATGTCCATAGAAAGCTCTAAAAATCGGTATCTTCTAATAAGTGGATTTTTCACGTCATCCTTCGAGATTTTTGTAAACAATGATGCCACATCAAAAGATACAATTTTAAATTCCTTAGATAAATTCAATCCCTTTAACTTCTTTTTCAATTCTAAAACTGTCTGTAACATGACAAAGGTTTTTTTTCTTAAAAAGTTATGAAGTTTCTTTTTTAAAGAAACTTTTTAACTATTTATTTTTTTTCTTTCCTATTCACTTAATATTAGTAAAAGTTGACGAAATGTTTTTACACATATGATAATATTTAAAAAGTTGATGAAATGTATTTACACATAAGCTGATTCTAAACTGAAATTCATATTCTGAGTAAGTGGATTAAGTGATCTTGTGATGAAAATTATTGTTTAAATTGGAAATTTATTGATTGTTTGTGATTTTGTACATTCACTTTTCCTGAAGAGGGCAAAATAAATGCCGAAAGCTTGAAAAAGATATTTGTCGGAATTATTCATTTGGTGTTGACTCCAGAATGATTGTGAAAGGACAATTTAAATTACAATAGCGAAGCGTAAAAACAATTGTATAATACTTTTTGTATTCATTCCACCATAAGGATTATCTGATATTAATTTACATGGGTTTTTATACAGCTTTCTAAAATACGATGCCGTAAGAACCAAACTTCTAAAAAATTTATATTTTTGAATTGATTTTTGAGCAAATTTTAACCACACAGATAAAAGGTACTTCATAAATTAATTTTATTTTTGTATGGTACACTTTTCTTCAAATTTTGTAGTATTTCTTGGAATTTTTATATACTTCTAATATTTCTATGGATCGCTCAGTACATTTCTAGAAATTCAACGATTTTGAGAATTTAAATTGATTGTTCAGGCAACATTTTCTTTTATGAAGATTTTCAATACTTTTATTTTCTATTTTTTTAGTATTTCTACAACTTCAAGTATGTTTAATCGTTTGCATCGTATAAATTGAATCAGATGTATTTCAATTGTTTTCTACATGAATTTCGAAAATAAAATTATTGCTAAAATTACATATAATTGTAGTAATAGATGAATAAATATGCTCCAAGACAGAAAGTTTTGGAAATTTGTAAGAAAATTATGTTTACATGATTTTTATGCATTGAAAGATTTCTACTAAACTAGTAAACTACTAAAATTGTAAAAAAGAAAAATAGTAAACAAGTGACAAAGAAAAATAGTAAACTAGAAAACTCGTTAGAATGTAAATTAGTTAATTAGGAGGCTAGTAATCTTGTCCAATTTGTAATAATAAACTGGCAAATTAGAAAGCTAATAAACTAGTAAGCTATTTAAATAAAAACTAGTAAGTTAGTAAACTAGTAATCTAGTAAACTAGTAAACTTGTAAACAAGTGAGCTAGTTAACTAGTTTGCTATTAAAGTAGTAAACTTGTTAACTAGTAAACTTATTTTTCACATTTTTCTCGTATAATATACGAAACTGATTTCTAAATATTTTTAAAGATGACTTATATTTTTGTAGATTGCTACAGGGAAATAAAAAACTTTCAAAGCGAATTTCGATCTATTCTCAGTAATTTCAAAATAACTGTCATACACATTTTTTATGTTTTATATCGTTATTCTTTATTCGTATTTTTGAAATATTGAAAGGATTTTCTTGTGTTTTCCAGAATTTTTATAGATTCATAGTATATTTAGAATTTTACGCTCTAGAATCCTGAAATTGATTGATCGTAGAGGCATTTGTCGACATTTTTCAGAAAACAGTTTTTCCATATAATTCATTTAATTTCATTATTATTTCAGAGTTTGTATGAAATGAATCGTAAAATTTTCAAAACTTTTATATGGATTTTATATTAGATTTCCAGAATTTGATCATCTAAGATTCAATGTTATGTACATTTTTAGCATTTTCGGAGATTTTTTTTTTTTTTTTATTATTCACTGGGTCACAACGATTTTTCTGATTCATATTCTCTACGTAATACTACGTTTCGATAATTTTTACTTTGTTTATTAAATACGTACTGCTCACGTTTTCATGCATTTTTTTGTAACTTACATCTTTAATTTTTATCATTTTTACATCAAATACTGATTGATTTTATCAGAATTTCGGGAAGGATTTGCACCCCCAAAACCCCCCATCTGCTTACGCGCCTGTTTCGACCAATCACCTAATTTATCATATTTTCTTTAACATGACCGCCAATTATATATTTCGTGAAATTTCGTTGTTACGTTGTGCAGATTTCGCCCGAGCGTGCCGAGTTCATCGAGTTTAGCAAACCTTTCAAATACCAAGGCATCACGATCTTGGAAAAGAAAGTGAGTGTATATTTCTTTAATCTTCATCTGCACTGGCTTGGCCAATAAATTATGATTAAACTGCCTATTCCATGCAACGCTACATTATTATAGCAAGTTGTTGCATAACTCATAATTCGAAAGAGCCCGGGAATGAAATGTCGTTATTCTATCAAATCTTATAACGGCTATGGCGTGTTATTATAATCGGGTTCGCCCGATTGTTGCACGTGAGTCAGATCTTGCTTGAGAAATTTGAGGGGAAAAATGTGGAAATTAACTTTCGAGGCTTTTTGTTTAAATTCTGCATTTTCTGGGAATAGGAATTTCAGATTCTTTATTTCTTTCAAAAAAGCAGAAACTTCATATAAAACAAAGATATCCTGAAAGATCATTGAGGTTTCTCTTGAAGTTGCTGAAAATTTTGTTGACAAGAATTCATTCATGTTAGAAATAATATCATCCTTGAAACATTTCTGTTTTACAAAAATTAAACAAATATCAAACATCTCTGATCCACTTTATCAGAAACTATGATAGGTTAAATGAAATGATGAAAAAAAAAATGATTATGAGCATAATTCAAGGTTTCTGAATGATTGATATTTTTTCACCAAAAGTAGTTTACTTCTATTTTATAGATCCTTTGGGAAATCAGGATGGGGAAAGGGGTAATTTAAAGCAGCCTTAGAGCACCATTCTCTTGGCAGGAATGCACATAAATCGTACGAATTTAAAGATTGCCTAAGGCTTGGAAGACAAGTGATCTTATGTCTGAAAGTATGAGAATTCACGAAAGGAAAAATTGAATAATATGAATTCTGAAGAATAGTAAAATACTGTGATGTTTCTGAAAATTCTCAAAGCATCTAAAAGTACTGAAAAACTTTTATGAGTAAAATTAACTTGTTCTCAAGTCAGAAATTTTCTAGGAATTTTTTGAATAGGAAGCACAATTTGTGAGATATTTGAAAATTCCTAATACTTTTGAAGAATTTAAAGATACAAAAGAATTTTTGAATTTTTCGAATCGATGTTTGCATAATAATTGTAGTTTTTTGAAGAGAAGCTGAAAATATGTTATTTTTGACTTTGACTAGATTGTCTGAACATTTCAATTTGTGTTACATGAGGATTATTTTGTACAATTATTGAGAATTTTAAAAAACATTGGGAAGTACGACGTAAAAATGTTTTCAGAAATGTACATATTAAAAAAATTGTCGAGTACACGTTATTTTCATTTAACATATATTCTTTCGGACACAATTTTCGACTCTTCCTTTTTTGGATTAATTAAAAAAATTTTTCCTGATACGCTGAATCTCAGTAACTCGGTTTCAAATGTGATAAACAATGAAAATTCATAGATGAATAATGAAAATCAAACTAATTAAGTTGTAAAATTTGACAATTATTTCAAAAATTTACCTTTAAAATACTCTTTTGTCGAGAGATCTCTATTCCATGAATTTTCTCTCGAAAGATATAACACTTCACTAGTTTTTAAAAATAAATCAGACGAAATTTTTAACTTTTCTTTTTTTTTTATCGTTCAACCTACAAAACATGTGCTAAAAAACTTTCTAAATGTAAAAAAATCTTGAAAACTAAGTTTATAATGTGAAAAACTACGAAAATTCTTATTTAAAAAAAGAGAATCTAACGAATCGAGCCATAAAATTTAAAAACGTTTTAGAAAATGTAAGGAACAAAAAAAGTCAAAGCTTACGATTAGATTCTTAGTTCTTGAACGATCGCCTTTTTATAGAAAAGTTTTTATTTTGCAGATAAGAATTTTTTAATCACATTTTCAGAGCTCAAAAAATCAAAATATCAGGGATAAGGTTCTTGCATAAAGAAAACACGTAATATTCATTTTTTCAATCGTTCAAGAACTAGATATATTCCCAGACTAATGAAATTCTTTGGATTTTTTAATTTAACTTGACCTGTTCGACTTGCATCGTGGTCACCGCAAGCCTTTTCAAAAAGAATTTGTTTCGAGGAAAGGGCCATAACTCCGCCAATTGTTCATATTTTTTTATGAAAAAATACTTTGTTTTTTTTTGTCAATTGAGGAATACACTTTTAAAAAACTGTAACTTTGTATTAAATAAAACTAGGGAAATATAAATTTTAGATATTTTAATCCTACCGATTACCCCGTGAAATTTTGAAAATATTTTCGGAAATATACAAACAAAAAATTGTTAAGTTCAGATTTCATCTATTCTGCAACAGTTCTGTGGGAAACAAAAGACTTTGGTAATCTTAAAAAATGCAGGAGATACCATTTTCGATTCTTCTTCTTTTTTACAGTTCAACCTATAAAAATTTGTCCAAAAAAACTTTGATGTAAGAAACTTGACTACGAATGTAAAAAACTACGAAAATTCATACTTAAAAAATGAGAATCTAACTAATCAAGCAGTAAAATTTGAGAACTTTTTAAAAATGTACAAAACATGTATTTTTCAAATTATAAAAGTACTCCTGGAATAGTACAAAACAAAAAATTGTAGAATTCAGGTTCATCTATTTGGCAACGGTTTCGTGGCAGACGAAAAAGCTTCTTAATCCCTAAAAAAGCACGAGACACAATTTTCGACTGTTCTTTTTTTTACGGTTTAACATGTAAAAATTTGCTGAAACAATTTATGAAGCATATTAACTAATAAGAAACTCGATTTAAATTGTAAAAAACTAAAAAAATTCATACTTAAAAAACGAGAATCTAACTAATCAAGCAGTAAAATTTAAGAACGTTTTAAAAAATGTACGAAAAATAGATTTTTTAAAATATATATTACCTATAGAAGTAGTCCTGGAACTGTAAAAAACAAGGAATTGTTGAATTCAGGTTCATCTATTTTGCAACAGTTTTGTGGGAGACAAAAAATCTCGTTAATCTTAAAATATGCAGGAGACAAAATTTTCGACTTTATTCATTTTTTTACGGTTTAACCTATAAAAATTTGCTCAAACAATTTTAATAGCACAGAAACCAATAAGAAACTAGATTTTTAACCTAAAAAACTACGAAAAATCATACTCAAAAAATGAGAATCTAACTAATCAAGCAGTGAAATTTGAGAACTTTTTAAAAATGTACAAAATGTACTTTTTTAAAATATAAAAGTACTCCTAGAACAGTCCAAAACAAAAAATTGTAGAATTCAGGTTCATCTATTTTGCAACAATTTCGTGGCAGACTCTATAATCCCTGAAAATGCACGAGACACAATTTTCGACTCTTTTTTTTCACGATTCAACCTATCAAAATTTGTTCAAAAAAAATTTTAGTATAAGAAACTCGATTACGAATGTAAAAAACTACGAAAAATCATACTCAAAAAATGAGAATCTAAATAATCAAGCAGTAAAATTTGAGAACGTTTTAAAATGTTCAAAAATATAAAACTACTCCTGGAACTGTACAAAACAAAAAATTGCTGGATTCAGGTTCATCTATTTTGCAACAGTTTCGTGGCAGACGAAAAAGCTTCTTCATTCTTAAAAAAGCACGAGACACAATTTTCGACTGTTCCTTTTTTTTACGGTTCAACTTATACAAATTTGCTCAAAAAAACTTTAATATAAGGAGGAACTCGATTACGAATGTAAAAAAGTATGAAAATTCATACTCAAAAAATGAGAATCTAATTAATCAAGCAGTAAAATTTGAGAACGTTTCAAAAAATGTACAAAATGTAAAATTCTTATAATACAAAAGTACTCCTGTGTCACGTCCTAGGTAAACGTGGCAAAGGACGAGGAAATAAGTTAACCTTTTTCCTTACCCTGATTTTTGTTAGCCCGGTTTTAGCCACGAGGGCAAGGAACCGGGACGCGATCCAAGTGTTGAGGTGCAAGCGACAAATGATTGAAAAACAACTAATTATTCCACAGAACTATAGTTTATTTAAACTAGATCGTAAGGAAAACAAAGACAATATTCTACAATTATTTATAAAAATAACTCACGCAAACACTTGAGCACGATAACCATATGGAGAAAACGTTCCTGGCAATTGAATACAAAATCACGTCGAATAAACAGAAAACTACTAATAATGACAAAAGAAAATGAGAATGATAACTTGACAAAAAGATACAGAACCAAAAAGGCACAAAAGGAAGAGAATCTCTAAAGTGATAAAAATGATAATAACCTTAGTACCAATTGAACAAGCGATTTCCTGTGCGTCCTTCCAAGAGGGATGGAGAAACGAGAAGGAGCTACGTGTTACTTCTACAATCGAAAAAACCTCGCTTTTCTCGCCCCTCCACCTATTTGTGCCGAGTTTGGGGGGGGGGGGAATCTCTCCTTAATTGTAAATTCTAAGTGCTACGTTGCTTGCCAATTCGCTCGAGACAACAATTTATATATGGTTTCGAATAGGAAAAAAAAACATATTGACTTTCGACAGCATGTCACACCTCCCCCCATTTTTGTTGAATCTACAGTATATAGATTCAACACCCAGTCATACATGTACCCATCACACAATCGCATCAGTTCCAAAAATAAGATATGCAAAAAAAATTCTAGTTAAACAAGTAATTGATCATTCTCGGCGTAACGATAAAAGAGTCTTAATTTTTACATAGGAATTGGGACCGGGCTATAGGCGTTCTTTTTTTGTTCTTGATCTGTCTTCTCTGATGTCCGCTGGTAAATTCCATGTTGTTCGTCTTCTTGATCAGCAGTGATGACAAGTGGCCTCATTTCTATTCCATCATTTTTCTTTTTAGCTATCAAGTATGCACGGTGGTGAGCCTGGTGCATGAACATTCCAGTTAGAGAGGTCAATGGGGCGCCGAGTAAATAGTAACTCCACCCATAGGTTGAATGTAGAATTTTTAGGTGGATGAGGAAATTCACTGTGGCCATCAGACCTCGTACGATTATGTAGATTCCAAATAACCTAACACTCCAAATGGAAAATCTATCGAATCCACCCCAAACCTGTCTCCAGATCGAATCACTTATTTGGTTGATGGTTGTAGTGTCTATTACTCTACCAATTACGGTATTTTGACTCTCGTAATTTAGACCTGTTATTCCTCTAGCAATGGTGTTCACAACGGCAGGAATTTGTGCAGGGTGGAGGATGACTTCCTCCATTTTCTCGATGTCATCTTCTGTGTAGATTCCACTCTGTGCCAAGCTGTTAAGTTGAGTATATGTCCACGTAGAGTCATTAAGAGGCGACATGATGTGAGGTGCAGATGTTAGAGTGGGTTTAGGCAAAAGTTTGTACCAGGCACCGTCTACTTCGAACATTGATGGCATTATATTGCTGCATGTTATTTCTACTCCACGAGTTTTTAAAATGCGGGTCCTTGGTGTCAGGAAATAGGTTGTGTTGGCGCCCTTACGTTTGACTGGCAATTCCTGATAGCAATTTTTAGTTTGGCGGATGGTCACCTCAACAGGGATACATTTGATCAGGTGTACGACTTCCGAGGTCACTACTGCCATGTAACCTGGTCCTTGCATGAAATTAAAAGCAAATTGGTCAGGGTTGCCGATAGCAAGAGTTTGGGCGTTAAGTAAAACTTGACGTTGGAGCAAACACCTATGTATAACCACATCTCTATATAAAAGCTGAACTTGACGGCGGATATGTTTCTCAACGTAAATGAATTTGCTGTTAACATAAGTGAATAAGTCAAGATTCTTTGAGTTGACTTGATCTTTATGTGGAAAATCAGAGTTGTGTTGGTTTTCCAATATAAAAAGTTTAGAATGTTCAGTATTGACCATAGAGTACCCACAGATCAGACTTATTTTCTTAACAGTTAACGCGAAAGTAATATCTTGAGAGACGAGCGAGTATACGACTTCTCGGTGTCCGTTGGATACGTCTTCAATGCGTTGAGCCAATCCTTCGTATAACAATCCATAATTGGTGAATTTACAAGACTCAGTGGGTGTGCCGTCCCAAAAATATTTTATTCCTTCGGCGTCGATGCAGTTCTTGCTCGTCATGTCGCATTTTGTGCCAGATGATAAATATATGACGCTGGGGTAGGACTGTGTTGTTGCTGTATAGTCCTTTAGAGTAATCTTTATAGAACCCTGCACAACGACATCGTCCCAGGTTCCGTAATAGTCGCTGTAGTGGGCTCCTTCGCAAGCTGAATCTGCTTTTATCGAACCAGCTAGAGTGACACTGGCAAAGGTGGTGTGATTCGGCATGATTCCGTCTATCATTGCTGCTCCGATACTGAATCGACCGTTACGATGGATGTCCTCGCACTGACCCTCGCTGACTTCATATATATAAGACGCCTTGCCAGCAGGAACGACTCCGATGTGGGAAAACATTCCACAGTGAAATAACTGTCGTTCTATTTCGATCTTGCATCCCTCTACATGAATGAACTGGTATTCCAATTTCTGTAACAGTTGTATGCGAACTGTTTCGTTTTTTACTTCAGGCGTTGGTATCTCACAGCTTCCAACTTCCTTCAAGGAGAATTGCGTGATGTTGCCGTTCGGGGTTGTACAATCGTACCCCACTATCGCTATTGCAGGAGCTAGCAATAACCAGGTGAAGAGCGCCGCGTACAATATCGTTTCCATAACGACGATTTTTGTTCTAAAACAACAACAATATATCAAATCGGTTCGCATGTCTGAATAACTAAATTCTTTCATTTTATAGTTTGTCTCTTTTCACACACCACAAATAGGTTTACTTAAACACTAGTAATCTGACAAGTTCTCGCTATAGATAGGTTGCTCTAATTTCTATCTTTTGATCATATATATATATATTATCAACAATTATATCCCATACAAGTTTATTTTACTTATCGAGCCGTAGATAACATCTTCAATACGATTAGCTTCAAACAAGGTAGAAGGTAAGGTAAAATATTTATTAGCTATATATATTTATTCATTTATCTAATTATTCATTCATCTATTCATTCATTTATTCAGTATTTCCTCTTTGAACGTTTCACATCTCAATACCGTTTTCAATACAACTGTTTTTACCAAAGATTTTTATTTTTCTGACACAATTTTAACCGCTTTTATTAACCATTTTTATTTTTGATACAATTTAACCGCTTTTATTAACGATTTTTATTTTTGATACAATTTAACCGCTTTTATTAACGATTTTTATTTTTGATACAATTTAACCGCTTTTATTAACGATTTTTATTTTTGATACAATTTAACCGCTTTTATTAACCACCTTTATTTTTGATACAATTTAACCGCCTTTATTAACGATTTTTATTTTTGATACAATTTAACCGCTTTTATTAACCACCTTTATTTTTGATACAATTTAACCGCTTTTATTAACGATTTTTATTTTTGATACAATTTAACCGCTTTTATTAACGATTTTTATTTTTGATACAATTTAACCGCTTTTATTAACGATTTTTATTTTTGATACAATTTAACCGCTTTTATTAACGATTTTTATTTTTGATACAATTTAACCGCTTTTATTAACGATTTTTATTTTTTTATTTATTTATTTTTCTTTTATCTTATCTATTCTTTCTTTCTTTTTTTTTTTTTTTTTTTTTTTTTTTTTTTTTTTTTTTTTTTTTTTTTTTTCTTTGAAGAGTTATTTTACTCAGAGCATCTTCGTATGCGTGAAGGAATCAAACGATCGATGGATACGACCTTCTCCTTCCCCCTTTTCAGACGTATTCTTGCGTTTTTATCTCCAATGATTTCGATAATTTTATATGGACCTTCATTCATATCACCCAGTTTACCGATTCTTATCCCTTTGCGCATGAATACAAATTCTCCCGCAAAAAATTTTCGAGGATTGACGGTTCTATCATAGTATTGCTTCGACCTCAGTTTAGCGTTGCTCAAGTGTTCACGAGTTTCTTTCTGGAGGGTATCTAAACGCGACATCAACCGAATTAAATATTCATCGTAAGTGAGTAACTTCTCATGGCGTGGAAGAGCCTGACTCGAGGGTAAAATTGGCAATTTTCCATAAACTAATTCGTATGGGGTTCTTTTTGTGCTTTCATGTACGCTTGAATTATACGAGAACATAGCGAGTTCTATCCAGTGATCCCATTCGAGATCCTGTTCCACAAACTGGCGTAAATATTCAACTAACACAATGTGAGTTCTTTCAAGTGATCCGTTAGATTGTGGGTGAAATGCAGTCGTTTGAAATCTCTGAATGTGCAATCTTCTAGCCACAGTTTTCATAACGACCGAGAGGAAATTAGTACCCTGGTCCGTCAGAACTGCTTTTGGCGCACCGTATACGCAGACTAATCTTTTAAGGAATCCATCTGCTACCGTTGTAGCTAGGGCGTTCGGTAGGGGTACCCCTACACAATACTTCGTGAGAAGACACTGCATGGTAAGAATCCATTTGTTCCCATCAGTAGTAGGGGGAAACGGTCCTACCAAATCGAGGGCCACTTTCTCGAACGCTGAACCCGGGGTATCTGTAATTGCCATTGGTTGACGTATTTTCTTGCGAGTCAACTTCTTTAATTTGCATTGTAGGCAATTCTGAATAAAAGTCTCAATCTCTACTTTCATCTTTTCCCAATAGTAATTGGTTCTTACACGAGCGTAAGTCTTTGCTACACCCTTGTGTCCTCCAATTGAGGAGTTGTGAGCTTCCTGAATTAGCGAAGATCTCTCTGACACTGAAGGTGTTCTCACTATGCCTGCACAAACGAAAATCCTAATCGCAGTATTCTGAAACCTAAGGTCTAATTCGTCAAGTATTGATTCCCAAGCGACGCTGTCGAGTTCATGCAACCTAGGTAAGCTAACCTGTGAAATATTGTTGGACACTAATATATGATACAATTCCTGGAACGCACGAAGCGAGTACTGAACGACTTTCCCGAGGTCAGGGTTGGAATTCAATGGTACTACGTACAGTCCGATGTGAAATCGAGACTTCACTTTAACAACTGAAACGGTGCCCAATGGTCCTGGATTAAAGTTCCCAGCTTCTTTTACAGAGGAAAAGGCTTTCGCGACTTCCCCAAAAGGTTGCCCAAGGGCGTCCAAAAAGAAAACATAATTATCATGACGCAACTGCAAGGGATCCCGAGTTTCAACAATGTTCTTTCCACGTATTAATCTTTCCAAATCATCTGAGTGCTTTTCAGTGTCTGATTCTGAGTCGCTAATATTGTGACCCCACTCAATTCTATCTGACAGGTCGTTTAATGACATTGCATCAGAGTCCGAGGTCGTAGCATCCGTTTTCTCCTCAATTGATTCATCTTTTTCAGAGTCAATATCGCGAATTGATGGTAAGTTCATTTCATTCGAGACCGTGGTAGATTTTTCGCTATGTGACAACTTTTCATCTTTTGGATAACTTGGTTTTCTTGGTCGTAAATCGTATTTCTTACCAGCATCACTCGTGTCTGGAGGTTCTGGAGGGACTCTTGGAGTTTTCATTGTCGCGCTGTCGAGTTTCAAGCGATTAGGTTCTTTCCTTTTTTCCTCAGACCTTTTTGCTTTCTTCTTCAACGTTGCGCGATATTGGTGACCAAGTTCGGTGGATTTCTTTACCCTAGAAGAGCGTCTTAACTCAGGGTCAGCTGGGTATAGCATTTTCACATCTACTACAATGTCTTCGATGGATTCTGATTCTACCTTTTCCTCTAACTCTTCCAATACCGGGTTTCTCGATAAAGCATCAGCGTTGACATTAATTTTACCGGCCTTATAAACGACTTCGTAATCGTACTCTTCTAGCTTCAATCGCCAACGCGCAAGTCGTGTTGTGGGATCTTTTGTAGTTCGCAACCATACTAACGGCCTATGGTCCGTTACGATTGTGAATTTCCGACCCCAAAGATAAGGTCGAAAATGAGAAACACAGAAAATAATTGCTAGCGCCTCTTTTTCGTATGTACTGTAGTTGCGTTCTGCTCTGTTTAACAGCCGCGAAACATACGCACATGGTCGATCCTTACCAATTGATCCCTGGCTAAGGATCCCTCCTACTGCATATCCGCTTGCATCTGTGGTAAGCACAAACGGGATCGAGAAATCGGGATATTTCAAGACGGGCTCTTCGCAAAGTTTCTGCCTCAAAATCTCAAAAGCTTCTTGCTGTTCAAGTTCCCACTCAAAATCTCTATCCTTTTCTAAAAGAAGGGTAAGGGGCTTAGAAATCCTGGAGTACTGGTCTATAAACCGACGGTAATAACCTGCCAAACCGAGGAACTCACGCACGGATTTCGTGTTCCGGGGGCAAGGGAAATTTTTCACGGCCTCCAATTTTTTGGGGTCGGGTTTCAAACCTTCTTGAGTTATCTTATGCCCTAAGTAAGTGACTTCCCGTTTCAGAAACTCGCACTTTTCTGGCTGTAGTCTCAAATTAGCACCTCGGAGCCTGGCGATAAGGTTCAGATACTTCCTGCGATGTTCCAATAAGGTCTTTGAATATATTACAATATCGTCTAAGTACACAAATAATTCTATACCTTGAAGACCGGTAAGAATTACATCCATCAAATTCATGAAGGTCGCGGGAGCGTTCTTTAACCCGAAGGGCATTCTCAAGAACTCCCAGTGACCACCTGGGGTCGAAAATGCCGTTTTATGGCGGTCCTTTTCACTCATTTTTATCTGGTGGAACCCAGAAGCCAAATCAAAAACAGAGAAATAATTTGCACCACCTAGTTGATCAAGTATTTCTGTAATATTCGGTAATGGGTACGCATTGCCCACGGTTTTTTCGTTAAGGGCACGAAAATCTAGGACAAGTCGCCATCTTTTGTTTCCCTCGCTATCATCCTTTTTGGGAACTATCCAGATTGGCGTATTATATGGGGACTGCGAAGGCTGTATAACATTATTTTTCAGAAGATCTTCGACCTGCCTCGTGATTTCATCTTTAAGAGCGTGCGGAAAACGATACTGGCGTTTATGTACTGGAATATCGTCAGTCGTTCGAATTTCATGTTCGACCGCTGTGGTCGAACTTAAGGGTTCCTCCGGGAGATGAAAACAATCCGCGCTAGCCCTAATCAATGATGTTACTTCTGATTTCTCACGATCATCAAGGTGTTCCAGGCGGAGAAGCTCCATGACCTTTTGGCAACGGTTTTCCTCTGATATAGTAAGCACTTTCCGAGCTACATTTTTCAGAAATTTCCTGCCTCTTCTTCCAAATCTTTTCTTTCTATCTGGCATCTCATTAGTCGCTACAGTTTCCTCCGCCAAATCAACTTCGTGTATTACCATCTTGGGGATCTCGAATTTGATTTCCTTATCAAGCGTATTGACCACTGGTAAAAATGTATATCCACCATAATTGTTCACCAAAGCATGGCCCATAAAAACGCCCTTCGCAATTTCATACCTAGGTAAAAATCCAGATTGCAAGCCGGTTTCCTCTAAATCTAAGCGAATTATTTTCCGAGTTCTAGGGGGAATGCAACATTTCAATGAAGGGTTCATGAAAGGGATCTCGAGATTCTTGATTCGCAGACAATTTCTATCCCAGTCGAGGACAGCACGATGTTTTGCAAAAAAGTCGATGCCAACTATTCCGTCTTGACTAATTGGAAAATTATCTGATATCACATGAAAATCGGTAACGCAATTTAAGAAATTGATTGTGACTTTGCCCAGTGTAGGGACCAAGTGAGAGGAAATTCCCATGAGGTGTATTCTCTGAGATGTGTCAATCGTGAGGGTTTTGTCCACAGCTTTAGACTTAATTAAACACGGGCCTGCTCCAGAATCAAGTAAAAAAAAATAAGGGTTGTCTAGAAGAATTCTTATGGTCGGTGAATCATGGTTCAGGGTAACCTTTACTGGTTGAGTGTTGGTCTGGACACATTCTCGTGTCCGAGGTTCCTCGATAAATCGCGAGCTCGGCCCTCCGACCCCGGAGGGCCTCGCCAGTTTTCCGGCGGGGTTTCACGGTTTCGAGCAAAACAAGTGTCCACGACATGACCCAACTTTTTACAAAACGTGCAGAAAGGTCTGCCTGTATTTCGAGGTTGTAATTGGTAACAGCGATCTCGCAAATGTCCCGTTTTTCCACAATAATCACAACGCAACGAACTTGCAGCTGAACGGCCTTGGAATTGAGGGCACGTGACGACTTCGTGACCCACAGTTTTACACAATTGACAAATGATGCTCATTTTACAGTTTGAATTGTTATGCCCCGAATTTCCACAACTACTACAAACAGGAGGGGCTTGCGCTAAGCGAACAGCTGCTCCAAATCGGCATTCTGAAGTCTTGTGACCATTACGCTTACAGATTTCGCAATATGTACGAGGATTCTTTCGACAACTCGAGCTAGAATGTCCTGGGTAGTTACAAATGCTGCATCGAACCTCCTTACGTCCCTGTTCAAAACCTCCACTGTAACACCTCTTGGCTTCATGTCCGGGTTTGTCGCAAATCTGGCATATAATATTTGCTCTATTTTCTCTACAGTCTTTAGCAACGTGATCAGTAGCATTGCAAAGTTGGCATCGGATTGGTTGTACTGGTCTTCTAAGAGTAGTGCAATCTTTTGTCACATGGCCACTACTATCGCAAAGTAAGCACTTGACGTTCATTGACTGCGGAAAAGAAGAACGCAACTGGGCTTGCGTCAGCAGGCGATTCTCGATATCGATGGCCTCCGGACCTGCTACGCTTAAATTCTCCCTCTCTATCATCTTATCAGAAATATCGGGACGAAGTCCTAACACAAACGAGCGACCGCATGCAGAATCAATATTTTCCTCCGAGGTTTTATCCCAAACCCTGTTTTCATTTTTGTAGGCCTCCTTTATCAGGCTTCCCAATGAGCGAACACGACTGAAATATTTAGCAACAGCTTCATCAGGACGCTGAAAAAGTTTAGATAGCTCTCCCAACAATCCCAGAGTAGACGTCCTAGGCGAATAAATTCCCTTTAAGAGACTGATAAATGCATCAAGACTGTCTGGATTCTGACCCCTAACAATGTTTCTGGCCCCATCTCGAAGTTTGGATATGAGTAATTTTACAAAAGGACCTTCAGATCCAACTGGAAGCATTCCCTTTGCGTCATAGCATGCTGCAGCAAATTCACGAAATGATACTCCATCTTCGTTCCCAGAGAATGTCGGAATTATTTCTAATGCGTCACGAACACGAATACCTGGTTCGGCCATGACAAGACCGGTATTATAAGTGGAATTGGCTTTCAAAAACAAATTGCTTTGGCTTGCACCAATGAACTCTAGAGTTTTCCCTTCTATTCCCGAACTAGCTACTTGGGAGGGATTAAAATTCAAAGCGCTGGAGGATACCCCTTTGTCGGACTCCCTATATTTCACGGGGGGAATCCCTTGGAGTAGTATTCTATCTTTTTCTCCCGGATCTAAGTCACTAGTCTGACTACGCGTAATAACTTGCTGTTTCTGATCCTCCCGCGTGATAACCATTGGATCCTACACTTATAAATTCGCTTTCGCAAGTCAAATAAGCCATAAAAGTGATAAAATGCCAAAATACAACAACGACTAAATCGTAAACATATTCCCAACTGCCTGTTGCAAAAATCACGTACAACTCAAAATACTAATTGCCAAACTAATACGGTTGAATTCAATAAAATAGGAACAAAAAGATGAAAAAAAACTTTCCATCTTTTCCTTTCCCTGCACAAAAATAAATTTATCTAGACAAGAATTTATCCAAACAAGTATATAAAGAAGAAAAATTGATCCATTGAATTTTATTAACTACCAATGTGCAATTTCGCCATTTCATTTCATTTCTTTCAGTCATGAAAGTTAAATTCCGTTATCACTTCCCATATTGCTTACTACTATTTAATGACCCGAATTATTCTCTTTTGTTAATCTATGTCTAATGAGTTCGCTTTTGTGTGGACGACTTCTATTCATAACGCTTTACTGTTCTTATTTTTCAAAAAAAAAATTTCTTTTTTTTTTTTTTCACAATACATTTCCTTTGTCATTAAAAATCATTAATATTATCATTAAAGTATAAAGAACGAGATAAAAAAAAAAGAATCGCAGTGAAGGGAAAAAATTTCGGCGAATAAAATACTTAAAATCCTAGTTTACAGATATGAAACTATTTCGACAAAACGTTTTCAATGAACCTGTTATCATCAAGCACGCTTCGATTCATATTTCCACTTCTTTTGTAACTATTAATATGTGATATATGACTTCACTATTACTTTCATTCGGCTAACTACTATTCGATGCTTCATATCATTATACTTCATTAAACTATACTTAATGAATACGCTACCGTCTAATACTCTTCTGTTTATGGATATTTAATGTTCTTATTTTGCAACTTTTTCCATTTTTCATTTTTCCTTTCATTAAGAATCATTGACGTTCTCATCAGAAGTAAAAAAAAAATTCTCGAATGAAATAATAAAAGTCCTACTTTGGGAAAAAAAAGAAAGAGGAAGAAAAAAAACGATTTTGACAAAACGTGTACAATGAACATATAAGACCAAAATTATGCGAACTGCTAAAAACAAATCTTGTTAGTTAGATGGAAAAACTATTAAAATAATCATGAGCAACCAGATGATTTTCTGTTCTTTTTATCTTCTAAATGAAAAAAAAGTTTAAATTTTAAGTTTTGGTTTCATGACATATGTTAAGCAGAATAAAAAAAATAGTGTATTACCATCTGGATAACAAGAGAAAAGAAAAAAACGAGATAAAATCATACAACGCAATCCTTAGATGAAACAAGCGATAATAAACAAAAACGCATGAAATCGAACTGCAGGTGATAGCAACAGCCAATATCACCCAATTTCTGACACGCGGTAGCAATAAAACGCTATCATTGAATATTTCAACTTAATTGCGACGCACTTAGAAAAACTAGAGCCACAAAACTTCTAAGAGAAAAAAAACACTTCCACAATACTCTAAAATTCCACGATTTCAACCATATGGCTCATACACTTCAACACAGATCACGCTTTACCCTACCGGCTGCGCCAATTTTTATGTCACGTCCTAGGTAAACGTGGCAAAGGACGAGGAAATAAGTTAACCTTTTTCCTTACCCTGATTTTTGTTAGCCCGGTTTTAGCCACGAGGGCAAGGAACCGGGACGCGATCCAAGTGTTGAGGTGCAAGCGACAAATGATTGAAAAACAACTAATTATTCCACAGAACTATAGTTTATTTAAACTAGATCGTAAGGAAAACAAAGACAATATTCTACAATTATTTATAAAAATAACTCACGCAAACACTTGAGCACGATAACCATATGGAGAAAACGTTCCTGGCAATTGAATACAAAATCACGTCGAATAAACAGAAAACTACTAATAATGACAAAAGAAAATGAGAATGATAACTTGACAAAAAGATACAGAACCAAAAAGGCACAAAAGGAAGAGAATCTCTAAAGTGATAAAAATGATAATAACCTTAGTACCAATTGAACAAGCGATTTCCTGTGCGTCCTTCCAAGAGGGATGGAGAAACGAGAAGGAGCTACGTGTTACTTCTACAATCGAAAAAACCTCGCTTTTCTCGCCCCTCCACCTATTTGTGCCGAGTTTGGGGGGGGGGGGGGGAATCTCTCCTTAATTGTAAATTCTAAGTGCTACGTTGCTTGCCAATTCGCTCGAGACAACAATTTATATATGGTTTCGAATAGGAAAAAAAAACATATTGACTTTCGACAGCATGTCACACCTGGTTCTGTGTTCTGTGGGAGACAAAAACTTCGGTAATAAAAAATGCAGGAGATACCATTTTCGACTCTTCTTTTTTTTTACGGTTCAACCTATAAAAACTTGCTAAAAAAAATTTTAATAGCACATCAACTAATAAGAAACTCGATTTTAAGTGTAAAAAAGTATGAAAGTTCATACTAAAAAAATGAGAATCCAACTTATCAAGCTGTAAAATTTGAAAACATGTTTCAAAATGTATGAAATGTAAATGTTTAAAAATATAAAAGTACTCCTGGAACTGTATAGAATAAAAAATTGTTGAATTCATATTTTGCAACAGTTTCGTGGCTGACGAAAAAGTTCTATAATCCCTAAAAAAGCACGAGACACAATTTTCGACTCTTTCTTTTTTTTATCGTTCAGCCGTCCAGATCGTCGACTTTGGTATCGTTCCTGCAACCGTTCAGCAACACGCTCTGGATTTTGGTCATGGTCTCGGTGCACGTCGTAGCCTTGGTATTATATCTCCTCGACCGTTTTTCGCCATTCGGAAGATTTAAGCTCTCTAATACCGACGGCACCGAGGAGGACGCGCTTAACTTGTCAAGTGCCATTTGGTTTGCGTGGGGAGTTTTGTTGAACAGCGGAATCGGAGAAGGTATATAACTGCACGTGAAACGAGCGAATATTTTTCCCGCCGAACGAGACTCGTTCTACATTTATTTTCTTTTTCGAGGCGATCATATTCTGACGAGGAAAAATGGTTTCTGCAATTTTTGCGCGACTTTTTTCCTCTGCGTTTTATGGTTCGAGCATGCTAATCAGCGGATCGGGATATTTCGAAAATGGGGTTTCGAGATTGTTAAGGACAACGTGGGTGGAGATGGGGAAATTTTCGAGTATTTACTTATGTGTGGGGTAACATAAAAATTTTATTTCGTACTGGAATATTCGGAGGAATGATTATCAAAAAATGTTTCTCTTTAAATTTTCGGGGAATTTTCAGATTAATTGTAATCTAAGAGATAGATTTGTGGTTTGTAATATTTGAAATCTGATTTTTTTGAAAATCGTCTCATTTCTGGAGAACATTTCAAGTTGAGTTAAAAATGGTTAATTTTTAACGTTTATTAATTACTGTTCAGCGTAATTTGAATATCCGATGATTTTTAGCAATCATTTTGTTGGAGTTTCAAAATGACGAAATGAGAAGTTTGAAATAATGATACATTCAGGTTTCAAAATGTTTTTGGAATTGTATTGAAGTTCAGAAAACACTAGAAAAATTTTTAATTGTTTTGAACGATTTGAATTCAACAGATTGTCTGTTGAATTCTACATATTCCCATGTTAAAATTTTCACGATGCAATCTGTGGAAAATTAACAGATTGAATTTGTAGAGTAAAAGATAATATCTGTTAAAAACAATAGGAAATCTGTTGAGTTTGGCAGATACTTATGTTAAAAGTACAGATTTTTCAGTGAAAATATTTAACAGATTGCAATCTGTTAAGATTCAACAGTTTTAGATTGAAATAATATAATCTAAAAATTTGAATTTTTTTTTTTTCAAAAAATCATATATTCAGAGAAATTATCATCAAAATATATTCTTTTTAACTTGTCTAGGAAATTCGAAGTATGTAATTGTAATCTGGTGAATAGTTTACTAGTTTGGAATTTTTGAAATGATTATTTTCCAAAATTGTCTTAATTCTGAATATGAAATAATCATTCCAAAGTAATAAAAAAAGTTATATTCTATATTTTTTAAAAGTTACTGTTCAGCGTAATTTTAAAATCCGATGACTCCTTGGAATCATTTTGTGGGAGTATAGAAATGACGAAATGATTATTTTGAAATAATAATACATTCTCGTTTTAAAATATTTATCAAAGTGTACTTAAGTTCAAAAAACCAAAAAAAATTTTCAATAATTTTGAATGACGTGTAGTATAAAAGTTTGGTTTTTCGAAATTTACTGGAAAAATTGATACCAGTGGTCAAGTTATCAAATAATGTTGTGTCTAGTATGTATCTATAAACATCACAAATTTTTCTGTCAATGTTTTATTTTCTTTAATTTTAACTGTAGAAGTAATCTTATTTTTTTATATTTTAGTACATAACTGTTCATTCCACTTTTGAATATCCGAAAAATTGTATGAAATCATATTCTTGGAGCCCAGAAAAAGATTAAAAAAATATTTTAAAAAAGTCGTAAGTTTCAATTTGAAATCATTCTTGTTTTCAAACTAACAGAACAAAAGTTTCCTTGAAAATACTTTAGTTCCAAAAAAAAATGAAATTTTTCGGTTTCTTTTATTTCGACGACTCCAGACTGCCAAAATTGATTTTTCGGGAATTCAGTAAGCAATTGAACAATCGCGATTTACAAATTTCAAATTATGGAAATGAGTTGCTTTAGAAAACTGGTATTATTAAAAACTTATTGATGTTTTGTTTTGTTGGTTTTTTTTTTTTTTTTTTTTTTTTTTTCAATTTTGTTTCAAGTGTAGAACTTTTTATAATCTAAAAATTATGGGTTATTGACAGTTCGTGGCATTTTTTTTATATACAAAACTTTTCCAAAAATCACATTGCTGCGCCCTATAAATTATGAAATGAACAATTTTATATCATTATACTTTTCCATTCCAAAATATATTTTGTATAAAAATGACCAGAGAAGAAAATTTTACATGAAGTTACCGAAATACGAAAAAAAATTCTGAAAATTTTTTTACTTTCCATCATTTCGAAGACTATATATTTATCATGAGTTACAGTTAAATTTCTGACTCTTGCTTCGTAAGCCGCAAATGATAAAAATCAATGTTGATCTTTTTCAATATTTCTTACTTAAAAATCAGTGAAAAGTGACTAAATCGTAGAGCAATAAGCAATCAGTGACTTATGAATTTGTGGTATAGTGTGCAAAGGTTCTGATTGTTGTACTTGTTTTTTTAAAGAACTCAACTTTTTTGGGGAATCGTTAATAATCCATTACTTGTGAAGTGAAAAAATATAAGTCTTTCGTAAAAAATAATACCTAAATTCTTCATTTGTTCAATGCTATCTATTGTCATTTCATTAGTTCATACTTGAAAGAATACGTATTATATGACTTCTTGAAACTGACAATATATCAATTTTTTTTACATTTAGAGAAAAATGATTGAACAAGGTATGCATGTCCTCTTGTAACATGTGACATCAAGTCAACTTCTTATGATGCACCAAAATCTATAATCATCAGTATATAGTTGAAAAAGTGAACGTCCAAAAACTGGTAAAATTATGATGAATATTAGGAAAAATAACAGTACCAAATGTGATCCTTGTGGTACTCCAGATGTAACGGAAATTGCATGATTATATGATTTCAGTATTCAACAACCTGATTTCTCTTTTTTAAGTACTCTGTAAAAAATGTTAGCAGGATACTTCCATTTTTGACTAGAATTCATTTACAAGTTCAATTCTAAAAATTTTTCCGTTAATAGGCACGGAGACTTTCCAGTTTTAGGAGAAAAAGTTCATTTAAAAACAGGAATTTTCTTTCTCGAAACGTATAAATCGATAAGGGCTGAAAAATTCCCGTAAAAAATTTGAATTATCATCGAAACAAACATTTTTTTCTACTCAAACAGAAAAAATCCAATTATTTTTTACAGTGTAACTCATAAAACATTCCATATGAGTGTTTTGATGCCTATTTGACCTACACTAAATACGCGATTCTTAATTTCAACACTGCTCTCCATTTTCAAGATATTCATACAGTTCATTGGTACATGGAATTTAATTTGTTTCACTTAAATGTCTAAATTATCTGTGCCATTTCCTGCAAAATAATTATAAGAAATACCCTAAATTCGGTATGTAATTATTTTCTGTTACCCCGAAGATGACGCAAAAACGACATTGTAACCTCTAGCTGCTGAATGACCGAAATTAAAATTGAAAATGTTTACACAAAGGAACGCCACGTAGTTTCTCGGCTCGCGTGCTGGGAATGGTTTGGGCCGGCTTCGCGATGATAATCGTGGCCAGCTACACTGCCAACCTCGCCGCGTTCCTCGTCTTGGAACGACCCAAGACCAAATTGACGGGAATTAACGATGCCCGGGTACGTTGGAAAGCAAGCACCTTTACGCGGCCTCGCAGGAGCAAAATGACATTATTTCTCATTACGCGCTCCTCTTTTTTCCCTATCCCCGAGTATTTTCATGCCCCTTCAATCGAGGCGCGTTAATTCGTTGTTAAATTCATGCGAGAGGAGTGCGTTCTTTTTGGGTGCTTTTTTTACCATTCGGAGATTGTTAACGAGAAACTCGTATTTCTGGAACAGTTGAGGAACACCATGGAAAATTTGACCTGCGCCACTGTCAAGGGCTCGGCGGTGGACATGTACTTCAGGTTGGTTTTAGGAGACCATCATGTTGTAAGATGTGAATGTGAATGGGATCTTGAAAGTTTTGAAATAGCTTTTTGCTAAAATGTGAAGGATGATTCCAATAAATGAAAGGTCTAAAATGATCTTTCAGAGCGACATTCGATTTCTGTCTTCAATATATTTATTCCATCAATATTTCGACCTCCTATTGGGTCCTTATTATATAATATAGACGCACTTTTTTGTGTGTATATTTATTATTTTTGTGATCGACTTTATTGTGATCGTGTCTCAGTTATAGAAAGTTTTAATGATGGTTGGTTCCAACCTGATTCTTTCTGAACACAATTTTTTGAAGAAACGAACCTTTGTAATCATCCTGATGAGGACCCAATAGGAGGTCGAAATATTGATGGAACAAATATATTGAAGATGGAATTTGAATGTGGCTCTGAGAGATCATTTTAGACCTTTCATTTATTTTGATTACAATTTGATAAAAATTGATTTTCTTTGCCCAGGCGCGTAGGCAGAGGGAGGTTTTGGGGGTTCAAACCCATCCAGAAATTTGAATGAAATGAATTATCCTTTGATGTAAAAAAAAATTGTACTAAATATAAATACAAATGTGTACAAGGTATGCAAATTATCTATTAAAAATTATAATAATATCTAATGGAAAAAGTAATAATTATCAAAAATGTACTAACTGAAATCTAGAAGACATGACAAATGGTTTCATATAAATTCTGAAAATTAAACAATATTCGAAATTATGAATTTTACTAAAACAAAAATAGCAATAATCTTGACTTCAGAAGAACACTGAGAAAAAATATAGTAATTATTACAATACTATACTATAGTAAACGGGAATCACTCTAACATATTGTACTTTTTGCTAGATAATGTATCAATTTTCGATATAACATATTGTAAATATTGTCAAATGATATTGTAGTTATAAATATATTTTGTTGTAAAAACTCCTATATATATTTCGTTTTCTACTATACTTCTTGTATTTTTGAAATATCATTTTGTAATTCCTATTAATCCAGATTATTAAAAATTCCATACAGCTTTTTCAGAATGCAGATCTGTATAGGTTCTTTTTGCAATATTTTTACATACTTTCTAAGTTTTTAATGCATCATATTTTTATATGATACAGTTTTCGAAAAAGCTGGATAAAAGTAACGTAGTTCATTTTTTTCGCCATGTATGATGAAAATTACAGTTTGTGTAGTGAAATTTGCATTTTAAGATTTAAAATTTTCCGAAATTATACAATAAAAACTGGCATACATATTGTAATTTGTACATTAATAGCGGTTTTACCGAATAATGTTGTGATAAGTAAAATAAATATTGCAGATTCTACAATATTATTATAAAAACTACAATGATATTGTAAAAATTGCAACTTTATTGTAAAAAGTAAAATAATATTGTACTTTTTTACAATGTATACGGCAGAAAGTACAAGATTTTTTTCTCAGTGAATTTCCACTTAAACGAAATTTGAAACGTGAATGTTTGGCTAGGATAACGTTTTTAAAAAGTTTTTTTTAATGTTTGAACCTAGCGAATTATGAAAAAATTATAGAATATACGAAAATACAAAAAATCTAAAAAACTTTGAACCCTGGAACATCAAATGGTAGAAATCTTAATAAGAAATCATGAAAATACCAGACATCTTTCGAATCATGCAAACAGTGAATGATCAATAAAAGTGATAGGATTCAGAAGGAGACTGTTCTCTGAAAAATTCGAACAAATATCTGCAGTCTAAAAAATTTCGAATTCCAAAGCATCAAATTCTAAAAAGCATATATGCTAATTCATAGTTATAATAGAAATGTATAAAAAGTTTTAGAAAACGTGACAAAACCTTTCATAAATACTAATAACAAAAATGAATACGAAAAAACAAAAAATCTACATAGTTTGGAGAATCCGTATACATAAAATTTTATCAGAAAGCTATGGAATAACTGAAAATGGATTGAAGTTTAAATAAAATTGTACAGCATCTACACAAATACTAAAAATGAATGAAAATACTGAGAAATTCTTTTAAAAATTCATATACATTAATAAAATGCAAGAAATACTGGTGGTCTTTGAGTACATCAAAACTATCTAGATATAGTTTTTTGAAAGAATTCTGTAACCCTATATCCTCATTAAAATGATTCTATAAATTCATAAAAGAAAAAAGAATAAACCAAAAGAATACTTTGATTTCATTCTTACAATTTATGCAATCAAACATTCTTTCAAATGTATATGTACTGAAAAAATATGAAAAAAGTACTAAAAAAAACATATATATATATATATATATAGAAGATCCTGTTTCCTGAAAAATAAATTTAAATAAATAAAATCGATGAAAGTTTCAATACTATAGCATCAAATTCTGAAAATCTATAGAAATCTATAGAGCGATCAATAGAAATACTAGGAGTCTATAAACATACCAAAAAATAGTATGATATGTTATAGATAACATAATATAAGAAAAGTCTATAAATATATAAAATAGTTAAAATTTGGGTTCATGTTATTTTCCCGACAATCCATAAAAATATTTAAATCTTTTAGAAGATTGCTTTCTAGAAAACGCAACCCTAGAAATCTATAAGAAAGCTATGAAAATACTTTCAATAAAATTGTTACAATTTAGAAAATTGAACATTTTCCCAATCGTATAAATATACACAAAAGAATAATGAAAAAAGGACTGAAAATCTATATAAAAAATATTTTGTTCTGAAGAATCAATTTTAATATGAACCCAAAATCGTATGAAAATTCAATACTATAGCATTGAATTCTAGTAATTTAAAAAGCAATCCTTAAAAATCCTCGAAATCTATTAAAATACCGGAAAATGCTAGATAATTTTATAAATTACATACAATACGAAACTTATTCTAGAAATCTATGAAATACTTTACATCTGAGTTGTAATTTTCTCGAAAATCTACAAAATGTGTTCAATCTACTAGAATTCTTCTATGATTTCAAAAAAATAGAATTTTTGAAATTTGTTGAAAAAACTAATAAAAATATTTTCGATTCACTTTTTAAAATTTGTATGATTGAACATTCTTTCAATTTTTTGAATATATATTCAAAAATTTTCATAAAAAGTACTGAAAATTCAGAATTACGAAACCTACTAGATGTACGAGAAAACAAAATCTAATCCTTGCTGTCTAGAAAACTACAAAAATCGAAGTCCATTACATTTTATACAAACATGAAAAATGTTCTACTCTGAACTCTGAAAACTGTTTAAATTCAAAATCCTGAAATTCGAAAAATTGGAAAATTACACTCCCCCAACCAGATCGTTCATGATAATGATTAAAAATTATAAAACGCCGAAGAAAATATATTTTTTTGAATAACCCCTCCCAAAATTTGTTTCTGCCTTCGACCCTGGTCTTGTAAATTGTAAATGTAATAATAATCTTAAAAATTTGAAAGAAAATTTTTGCTTCAATCTTAAAAATGATCGTTTTAGTCATACAAATCAATTTTCTCTACCTAATTGTTATCTTCTCTTAAAAAGGGCAAGTCAAAGGGTGATCAGTCAAAAGTTCCCGAGTGTCATCTCGACGAGCTTGATGATTTTTATAAATAATTCTTACAAAACCACATTCAAAAACTTTTAATTGTCCACCCTTCGATTGTCGCACACGAAAAATCGCACCACCGGAATTCCAGGAGGCAGGTGGAGCTCTCGAATATGTACCGGACGATGGAGGCGAATAATTACAACACCGCCGAGGACGCCATACACGACGTGAAAGTCGGGTGAGGGTTTATATTTATTGTTAAATAAATTCTCCGTAACCCGGTCTTTGTACGTGCGATATCGTGTTTGCAGAAAACTTATGGCGTTTATCTGGGACAGCTCCCGCTTGGAGTTCGAGGCGGCTCAGGACTGCGAATTGGTCACGGCAGGGGAGCTCTTCGGTCGCTCAGGGTACGGTATCGGCTTACAGAAAGGCTCTCCTTGGGCCGATATCGTCACCCTCGCCATCCTGGATTTTCACGAAAGTGAGCGTTTTTCGATTCCCCTTTATTCACATACAATATTATAATCATATTACCACACTAAACAAATTTTTTAGCATTTTTTCCTATAGTTTATATGAGTTTTGGAGTATCGAGAATATTATTTTGTTTTTTCCTATACCTTTACACTGAGGAAACACTGCTAAAACTATAAGAAACATTCCAAGGATTCTGAGAGTGTTTCCTTTAGTTTTACTAAAACTATAGGAAACATTCCAAGGATATATCCTGGAAGTATTTCCTATAGTTTTACCAGTACAAAAGTGTACAGGAAAAATAAAAGAATATGCTCGATACACTAAAATTCATATAAACTATAGGAAAAAATGTTAACAAATTTTCTCAGTGCGGGGTTCGAAAGTTACTTGAAAATTATAATGCGTTACTTAACCGTTACTAAAGTAAAAATAGTAATTCGTTACGTTCCTGTTACTTGAAAAGATATAGTAACTCGTTACCATTGCCACTTAAAAAAGTAACGCTCCGTTATTTTCACGTTACACTGAGAAAAAAATCTTGTACTTTCTACCGTATATATTGTAAAAAGTACAATAGTATTGCAATTTTTACAATTTCATAATAGTTTTTACAATAATATTGTAACATCTGCAATGTTTATTTTACTTATTACAGTATTATTCAGTAAAACCGCTATTAATGTACAAATTACAATATGTATGCCACTTTTTACTGTAAAATTTCGGAAAATTTTAAATCTTAAAATACAAATTTCACTATAAAAACTGTAATTTTCATCATACATGGCGAAAAAAATGAACTACGTTACTTTTATCCAGTTTTTTCGAAAACTGTATCATATAAAAATATGATGCATTAGAAACTTAGAAAGTATGGAAAAATATTGCAAAAAGAACCTATACAGATCTGCATTCTGAAAAAGCTGTATGGAATTTTTAATAATCTGGATTAATAGGAATAACAATATGATATTTCAAAAATACAAGAAGTATAGTAGAAAACGAAGTATGTATAGGAGTTTTTACAACAAAATATATCTATAACTACAATATCATTTGACAATATTTACAATATGTTATTTCAAAAAATCTATATATTATCTGGCAAAAAGTACAATAATTCCGAGTGATTCCCGTTTACTGTACAGTATTGTAATAATTCCTATATTTTTTTCTCAGTGTACTTTTCGGATTAAATTGAATGTAAATGACAAGACATCGAAAAACTAAGGATGAAAGAGCAATATCAACGTACTTGAGGTTTTGTATTTCTAGAAACTGTTTTTTTCAGATGTAATAAAACGGTTTGAGACGGAAAAAGATTAGACTGGATCCCCATGATTATTAGTTTAAGCGAGGAAAATCATTAGGCATTCATCAATTCGTATTTTTCGACCCTAAGAAAAAAATTAATCAGCTTGTTTGAATTTTCATACTTTTTTCTAGCTCGAAAAATTTCTGTATGACATTTCATTCAATACTGGCTGCAGGGAAAAATTTGCGAATATAATGAATTTTTGAGAGAAATTTATATCTACCTAGATATTGGATATTTTTTGATACTATCTGTATTTTACAGTATGTATAAAATTTTGCACGATTTTCTAGTATTTTTGAATTTTTAATATTTTTTTGTACGTTGTTACTTAAATTTCAAGAATTTCATGCTTAAAATTCAAACTTTATTTAACTTTTTGTATTTGAAAGGATTTTTCAGGGAATAGTATCTATACAGATTTTTATTTCTTTTATTTTTTTTTGTACTTTTTCAGTTTTATTACGATTTAAAGGATTGTTCAGTATTTCTGAAACTTTTCGTATTTTTCAGAATGTATAAAAAGTTGTAGGAATTTCTTGTTTTTTTATATGTCTCAAGCATTTTTTAATAAATTGTTATGTAGATTTTGAGAATCTCGAACTCTCAAATTCATAGTTCATCAGATTTTTCGTATTTTACAGGATTTTCAGGAAACTTTGTCCCAATAGATTTTCATTTCTTTCAGTATTTTTCGTATTTCTTCAGTTTTTCAACGATTTGAAGAATCGTTTAGTATTCTCATAGTTTGCTAAATAAATTTCTGGAATTCAAGGGTCTGGTTATCAAAATTCTATAGATTTTTAATGTTTCATAGATGTACTTGTATTTTTCCATGTGTATTTTTTTTTTGTATCGCCTAGTATTTATATAATGTTGTAGAATTTTTGGTTCTCTAAAAGATATTTTTCTGAATTTCCAGGATGAGATTTTCTGTAATTGAAATTTCAAAACATTTGAAGTATTTCAATTGATTCTGCAGGAAACATTTTCTTTATTGATTTAGAGCGCCCTGAATATTTTTGGATTTTTCAACAGACTTTCAAGGTTTGAAAAATGTTTTATCATTTTTTTTTATCTCTATAAACACATATTTAAAGAATTCAATGCTCGAGAAATTGAAGTTTCTTGATTCCTGGAATTACAGAAATTTTTGAAGAAACTAATGAAAATCCAGTATTTTTAGCGTTTTTCGTATTTTTTTTTTTTTTTTGTATCCAATCAATAAGTAAGGTTTTTTTGCGGGATCTATAGATTACAATGATCCTGCTATAAATTTTAAGAATATTTCTCTATTTTAATGCGAATTTATAAAACTATTTTTAACAATCATTTTTACGTCTTTACGTATTTTTTTGCATTACGAAGAGACATGTTCATTCCACATCAAAAAATACTTTGTATCAAATTTGACACTTGTAGTATAATCATATGATGCTCGAGATTTTTTTTAAGAGATGTTTCTTTTAATATATTTTTTTTTATCTGGATGTTTGATTGAACTGAATAACGCAACAAGAATCACCAGAATGAAAAACAATATAAAATCGAATGCAATAGACCAATTTGTGAATTTATTTTATAAACAATCATCCTTCAAAGTTTCTTTTGTCCGATGATAGTTAATTATTAATAAAAACCCAACTTGAATAACCTAGACGTTTTTAGATGAAATGATCCATTGTCTATATCACAATACATATCGTACAAACAAATTAGCACAACATTCATTTTCCCCTCTCCATAAAAAATTGTTTCCTCCCTTCCACAATAATTTCCAAAACCTCAGAGCAATTGCAAAATGCCACCCAACACAAGTAAACCTTCCAGGAAATAACCAAGAGCCCAAAAAAATCTGTTTCACAAACGAAAGGTCCTTAAAATTGCCCGAGTTCCTTTACATTCATTTCACGTCATGTCGCAAATTATTCTCTCCCGTCGTGTTCCATTGGATTTTGGTACCAGTTACAATGTACACTCAAAATATATACCCACTCCACAAATTACAGTGAAAAAAGTTGCGTAATATACCCCCGAAAACCCGGGGCAAAAAAAGCGAAAGCTTTTTCAATTCTCGGGGCGCAAATAAAGACGAATTCCCGCAGTAAATGCCGTAATTCAATGCAATGTTTTGTAAGGTGGATTCATGGAGAGCCTGGATAATCACTGGATTTTGCAAGGCAATATACAACAATGCGAGCAGTTCGAAAAAACACCAAATACACTCGGCCTGCAAAACATGGCCGGCGTATTCATCCTCGTTTTGGCCGGCATAATTGGCGGGGTTGGCTTGATCATAATAGAAGTTGCCTACAAGAAGCACCAGATAAAGAAACAAAAGAAATTGGAATTAGCCAGGCACGCGGCTGATAAATGGAGAGGGGTAATTGAGGTAAATTCAATTTTCCAGTCCGGAAAAATCTGCGGTTTCGCGGTCACGGGGAAAAGAAATTATTTCGACAAAACGCGTAATTAAGGACCAAGTTTTGCGGGACGTTAAACTGTTGATCCTCGTTGCGAAACCGCGGAATTTCGCGTATGATGGAAAAATTCAAATGATGCGTAAATTAGTAATTTGGCGATGGGTAATGGAACTTTTGATGGAACTTTTCGAATAATAAATTACACTGGAGGAACCCGGACACTATGCAGCAGCAAGTATTTATCTATTTTCATATTATGTAACATTTGATAATTTTGGCAAAGCCGGCAGTTTTTCCTGAGGTCAAACTGAGGAATAAAATGGCGTGATACGAAATTGGCAATCACAACAGTGCAAACATAGTTTTCCGTCATGGAGACCAAAAAATCTTCTCGAAGTGTCAAAACAATTTGACAAAATTTTATGTTGTGCCTGTTGAATAAACCAACCTATGTATTCAATTAAACGTAAAGTGAATATGTTAAATAAATTTATTGTACACAATTATATGCATCACAATTGTTCATAAAGGTAAGAAATATTTTCGTTGATCATATACAAATTTTCAACAATTCTAAAGTCCATCAGAACACAATAAATTTATTATAAAAATTATATCAATGTGTAAGAAATACTCACACATGAGATGAGTATAAATTTCATCATTATCACGTTGATAAATTATATATATAATGAAAAATGTAGGATTACCATTTATATGGCAGATTTACAAAATTTCATTTGTTACAAATTTTTGAAGTAAAACTTCTTAGGCGGCATTATCACTTTTTAGGAGTGTAATTTAATCGAGAAAATAAAATTTATCTAGGGAGTAACTTGGAGATTTTACATTGTAACATGTAACACTGTAAACTGTAAGCCTGTAGACTGTAAGACTATAAGATTACGATGTAAGTAAAATCTACCATATAATTGAACGTCTCATGACGAATCACAAAATATCACAAATTCACTAAATGTCACAAAAGCACAGAATGTCGCAAAATCACAAAATGTCACAAAATCACGAAATCTCACAAACACAAAACGTTACAAAATCACGAAAAATCCAAAATATCACAAAAGCACAAAATGTCACAAAATCACAAAATGTTGCAGATCACAAATGTCACAAAATCACGAAATGTCATATAATGTCACAAAATCACAGAATGTCACAAAATCACACAATGTCACAAAATAACTAAAATACATAAGGTTATTTTATAAAAGAACAAGAATGTCATTAATAGATTTAACTGAAAATTAAGAATGAATGAATTATTTTTTTAACTGATTTAAGTTAAAAAACGAAAAAAAAAAACACACAGGAGAATTGAGGGACTTGTTAGACCTAAAAATGTTAAGAGGAATAAAATCTATACATAGGAACCTTTTTGAAGTAAAACTTCTTAGGCAGTGTTATTCAACTGGTTTACAGTTAAGAAACGAAAAAAAATACTACACAGAAAAATTAAAGGCTCTGTTAAAACTAAAAAAGGTTAGAGGTATCTAAAAATCTATAGATCGGAACCTTAAAGAAAGTAACATGAGAAGTTTTACTTCTAACGCGTGTTGATTCAACACGCTCCAATTTTTTTTATTGTGAAGGGTTTGCTATCGGTGATTTTTTTTCTTCATGAATGGTTCAAAAATAAGAAAAGATCTTGTAAATCAAAACTCTCAACAACACGATTACAGATTTCTGGATCATTAATAAATAATACGCTTTCAGCGAATTTATTCTCGATATTCTCCAGTGAAAGAAGAGAAAGAAACAGAATAATTTGATAACACGAATCCCGAGAGTGTTTTAACAATCCGCAGAGTCGACTGTAATTTGTAAATGTCGGAGAGTGCATATAGTAACAGTTCTACGAATTGCACATAATTGCTAACAAATTTGATAATTAAAACGTATGACAGTAACGAACAGAGTTATTAAATTGGGGTAATACCGAGTGAATTGTGAACACTTTGTGCATTATTCTCTGTGTTTTCGAGAAAAAGTCCTTCTGAATAATTAAAATACGGAGAGGCGGTCATAATGATGAATATGCTTGGAATAAATGATGATCTCCATGCTTCGTTATGAGCATGGGGATAATAGTTTTAGTTCAGTAATACGAAATATGAACAGGAGTAACTACATAAAAATTGACCAAAATACTTTGATTTTAATCAACAAAACTAAATTTAAATTTTTAGAAACGAAAAGCTTTGCGAGCATCTATGTACAGCACACAACAAACTCCGCAAAGTAATGGCGTCAATGACACTGCGACAGTGTCTTTGGCAGTCGAAGCTGTCAGCAGAGGTAGTTCAGTACCTCGAAGCCCAGGAAGAGGTAAATAAAGAAAACATACTAACTAAAAATTATACATTATTAACGTAATTTCGAGCTCATTAAAAAGCATCTGCAGAAGATTTTCATTAACTTTCTTTTTGGAATCATTAACAATGATTTTAATATTGATGCACATACAAATTCAAATCATCCCTGAATAGCTTGGCCTGGAGACAACGACATCCGGCAACGGCCATTATCCCGACCTGAAGACATACGTCTCTCGCCAGCTGCTTATACGGCAGACGTATCCCATCTGGTTGTTTAAACAAAATATCAGTCAAGAAGTGAAGTGTCTCATTTGAAAACCCGCATATTTTTTACATTGATGTGAAACATCAAATGTTTCACAACACTTTTTCGGGGTATCTTTTCACGATTCACGGAAAAGCGCGAGTCATCGATTCCCATTCGTATACAATATTGTTATTTTTACATGATCTTACAAATATTTTATCTAAGTTGATCAATGAACAAAGAACATGTTTGAAGTTATGTTGATCATCCGCTTCAAATGTGAGGACAGTCATTGTGCAGTGCATAAATAACGAAAAATAAAGTAGAGCGATATAAAAATGTTGTTTAGAAACGTCGTAAATTGAAGAATAAAGAAAGGTGTTAAATAAATGACTGGGAAATGAGATTTTGTGTTTTATTTGCGTACAATGTGTTCTTTTAACAAGTTATGAATTTGAAAACATGTCAGTGAGGCATGTAGGGCCTTGCGCGCATGGGTGCAACTGATTTAGTCACAGCTAATTTAGCTGTTATTCCAATGCTAGGAATAGGAATCAGAACCAAAAATACATATCAATATCGACACATCCGATATTTTGGAAGTAGCATATCGAAATGCCGATGCATCGCATGGATTTTGATGGATTTTTAGATTTATAGTATTTTTAGTATTTTTCGGTACACGCATAATTTGAAGGACTTTCCAGTTTTTTAATGGATTTTTCAATAGATATCTAGATCCTTCGCAGTTCGAAATTATTTTAAAGATTTTAAGGAATTTCATAGATTCTTGAGACAATCGGATTATACCAGGATTTCCGGAATGTTTAAAATTTCCCGTATTTTTTATTTCCCACCAAATGTCTGGGATTTTCTAGTATTTTTATTGATTTTTTGTATTCTCTTGAATGGCTATAATTTAGATTTCTCTATCACAGTTTGATAAATTTGTTGTACCCAAATGGATTTATTAGAAAACAGTATCTTTCTAGATTCATATTTTTTTCAAGTTTTTCCTATTTCTTCAAAATTTATACAATTCAAAGGATTTTTCAGCAATCTTATGAATCGCGGTAGAGATTTTATAGATTTCGGAGCTCTACTTATTGTCGGTGTATTTTTTTCAAAATTTCAATATTCTACCTATTTCTAGTATTTTTAATTTTTTTGTATTTCTGAGTATTTGCAAAATTTTGTAAGATTTTTAAGCTTTGTTGAAATTACCCCTTTAGATTTCTTAGATGCAATTTCCTTGAATCCAAAGTTTGAAATATTTCAATTCTTTCGATCAATTTATTAGATTAACATCATTGACTTTCAGTACTACAGTGTATTTTTAAAGATTTACTTAATTCAAAGGATTTTCTGGTTTTTTAATGGATTTATGTATAGATTACTAAAATTCGATGCTTTTGGCATCCAAGTTTTATTGATTTCCGAATTCTACATATTTTTCTGAGAATTCAATCAAGAAGTATTCAGTCAAATTTAACTTATTTTGTATATTACTTTGTATTTGTTGAATTTCGAAAGATGATTTTGAAATTTTTCTTATTATTTGGATTTATAAATTTCTGAAATTCTGTGCTCTAGAAATCAAACTTTCAATAATCACAGAATTTTAAAAGATTTTCGTAATAAATAGATCTGCATTTGAAAGCACCTTTGGAATTTCTAGTATCTTTAGTGTTTTTGTGTATTTCTTACATTTCATAGTATTTTCCAGCAAATATCAATTTTGGTAAATTTCTATAGAAATATCTAGTAGCTTATGCTCTAAAATCTAAAATTTTATAGGTAAATGTTCACAAGCGTTACTTTCGTCAAAAATGGCTAAAAAAATAACAGTTGTTTTACGGGGGCATTTAGGTGCAGATAATATAAATAAATCGAGGAAACCTAAAAAGTTGACTTATATGGGTTAAGGAAAAAAATTAGTAGGTAAAAAAAACATAACCCAAGAAATCTCGCTTTTTTTTTCTTTCCCCCAAAAGAAGATTCATTGGGTTAGGTTTTTTTTTTTTTTAATATAAATACCCATTATTTTTTTTTTTACAGTTTTGTAGGTTTCCCCGATTTATTTATATTATTTTAACCTAAATACCTCCAACCTAAAAGTAGTTTTTCTTCTAACCTTTTTTTTTATAAATTGTTAGTACATGTTTACATTAATTTTATTATTCGTTGATAAAACAGTCACCTAATACATTCCTAGTATTTTATAGGTTTTCGATGAATTATTAATTATTACAATAATTTTTGTAGAATAAATAAAGTGTAATAATTTAACAGTGTATATTTATTTTAATCGTCAGAATATTTTTATAAAGTGTTTGGACGTTTATTCACTAAGAAAACTCCCGCGTACAATTGAAAGAGATTACGTTTTAAAAATTGTCAATTCAAAGTCAAAGAAATTCCCTTTCACTGTCAAAGGGTTCTTTTCACTTTTAAACACCGACCGTTTTAAAATGAAATTTTAAGCGTTTCATCTTGAAATAAAATGGTTTGGAAATTCTTTCCGTTTCATGCTTAAACTATATTCCAGAAACTGACAACCATAGACTTTTCTTCATATGGACTACACCAGCATAATATTTGAAAAGTTTAAAAATTTGAAAAAGAAGATTGAAATTGACGTTGGAAGTAATCATTCACTTCAACGAGTAATTAAAAAAAAAAAATAATAAAAATTAAAGTTTTCGTCTTAATTTTGTTTCCCACAAAAATTTTGCAATATAACGATTGACGAATATATTGATATAAAAAGTCTTATGTATCAGAAAAATATCAACATCCAGCATTTTCTCTTCATACAAATTCTTTCTTGTCCGAAAAAAAAAATCCAAAACAGGAAGAAATGGGTAGGTGGAAGATGTCGGAATACGCATTGACGAATACCGATTCCAAACAGACTCACGTCAATCAAGACTCCATCCCGTGGCCTCTGGGAACTCAGAAAACAGCTACCGACTAATTGAAAACGCAATCATCGTAAATCACGGTCCAAGGAACTGGGAAATTCCGGTCTATGCAAGTTGCAGACCGTGGCATTATTTCCATGTGGCATTCTATATTTCATTCGCACGACTGTGTAGCAAATTTGTGTAGCACGCGAGCATGCAATGTTTCAGTGGCGTGTGAAAAGGATAATGAGTCGCGATCGTTGCTAGTACATCATTCTTCGTTGGATCGAGAGTCCAGATTGAGCCACTGCAATCCACTTGTTTTTCTTTCGTGCCAGTCGAGTGGTTGAGCGAGGCATGAAATAATGCCCATTAATGCCAATCCATTGTGGGGTACGTTCAATAGACTCGCTCTTGGCCGAACGCAAACTGTGATATCTAGTATTGACGTTGCTACGGAGTTCATTGTTTACATTAAATAATGCCGATGAATGTTGAACGCACCGAATGCTGTTCGGATTGTTTCGACGAGGCTGGCCATAAGGCGGTTTGTTAAATAAACTGAAGACTGGATTTGTGAATGGGTTGAGATTGAATTAACGCGTGTCGGGAAACACTATACACCATGTTGAATGGGTGTTATACGACGGTTCTTTAGTGTTTCTCAGGTGACTTTCGTGGCTGGGGGGATTAAGAATTTACGTGAACTGTAAATGGGACTTGAAGAATTTTTGTTTAGTAGTTTTTTTGATATGTGGAATTGATGGAACATAATTGTGTTATGAATAAACTGACAAAACTGGCATAACTATATTAAACAGATAAGCCCTATAGGAACAATAAAAAAAAGAAGAAAAATGTATAAAATGTCTCCTTATACTTCGGCAGATATTTATTTGATTGAAAAAATCCAACATGGGTTTTTGAGACGTTATATGCTACTGTTGAATGATCCTATTCCTGTCGATATGCATGTTTATTCTCAGTATGAAAGGAAATGCAATATTACTTCACTGCAATCTCGTCGATCTGCTGCTGATACTATCTTTTTATGCAAAATTCTGAACAGCGTCGTCAATTGTAATGAATTGTTATCATTGATCCGTTTGTCTGTTCCGAATATTTCTCTTCGTCGTAGAAATAATAATATATTCTATATGAGCACTCGTCGCACCAAATTCGTCGCCAATGATACAATTGCTCGGATTTGTTGTGAGAGTAACAGGGTCTCCAATAGACTTGATTTTTTTCAATTCTCCTCTTTCTTTCTTTTTGAAAGCGGTTGATCATTTATATTCTTGAATTTATTCACTGCTGTTTCTTCAGTCTTGTTATTTATTGTGATTTTATTGGAGGCTCTTGCTTATATTGTGTATATTGTTGTCTGCTTGAGTCTTATTTTCGTAATTATGATCAGATCATGTTCACTGCAAGCGGTAAGTTGTTCATTTTCGTTCATTCTTTGTACCCATAAAGGGCGATAGCCCTTGCACTGCATCAAAATAAAACAGAAAATAAAAAGTTGAAATCGCGAATTTCGAACAAAACAATGATTATGAAAATTGAGTAATCATCATGAACAGGGGGGTAGGTAGGAAAAAATGTCGATAGGGGTTTTTTAGAACAATATGTTTTCTTCAAGATTTTATAATTTTCAATCATTGACAATCTGGTTAGAGGAGTGGGATTTTTCAATTTTTCGAATTTCAGGATTTTGAGTTTACGCAATTTTTGGAGTCCAGAGTCACACATTTTTCATATTAGTATTATTCGTATATCATGTAGTGGAATTCGATTTTTGTGATTTTCAAGTTACTGATATTTAGATTATTTTACACGTACTTCTTGTACGTTTCAGATTCTTTAGTTATAATGCAATTTGAAACGTTTTTTTATATTATTGTGGATTTTTATTCAGCTCACTAAAATCACTCCAGGAACAAGAGTTCGATAAGAATTCAATATTTTTGTAGATTTTTGAGAAAATGCGAACACAGACTTCAAATATTTCATTGAATTTTAGAATTTTCGTATTGTATGTTATTTTATGAAAGTTTGTAATACTTTATAGATTTCTAGATTTTGATGCTTGCTATATTATTAAAACTTTGAATGATTTTAGGTATTGATTTTCAAGAAACATTATCATTATTGAAGATTTTCAGTTTGTTTAATGAAATTTAATTAGTAAATATTTATAAAATTGAAACAATATCAAATTGTATAATCAGTAAAAATTGAATTCCAATTTTTTTTTCGGTTTATTCTACAGATTTCTAAAGTTATATGTTTGTTCTAGGAATCAAACGTTCAAAAAAATCAAACATTTTCATGGATTTTTGAGAAAATTAATACTCGGATTTTAAGAATTTTAATAGATATTCTAGAATTTATGTATTGAATGTTATTTATAAAAAAATGTAATATTTTCCTGCATTTTCATAGACTTCGAGGATTTCTAAGGATGTCATCATAGATTTTTACAATTAAATGCTACAGTATATTGAAACTTTGAACGATTTTGTGTACATTCATCTTACAGAAAACAATAAGTTTTATTTTAATTTTCAGTCCTCTTTTCATATTTTTTTTTTTTTTTTTTTTTTTTTTTTGTATTCATACATTCGAAAGAATGCTCAATCGTATGAAATTGAATTCAAAGTATTTTTATGGTTTTCTCTACAGATTTTTAAAGTTATATTATGTTTGTCTAGGAATCAAATTTTTATAAAATTCAAATATTTTCATAGATTTTTGGGAAAATTATTACTCATATATAAATAATTTTATATATATTCTAGAATTTTCGTTCTCAATGCTATTTGTTAAATTACCTGGTATTTTCGGTATAGTTATAGATTTCGAGAATGAATCAGGATGTCTTATTCATATATTTCCAGAATATACTGCTACAGTATTCAAACTTTTAACGATTTTGAGTACATATATTAATTTATTCGACAGAAAACAATATGCTTTATATAGATTTTCAAATCTCTTTTCATATTTTTTTTTGTATTCATAAAATTGAAAGAATCGTATAAAATAAATCGTATAAAATTAAATTAAAAGTATTTTTATGGTTTCCTTTATACTTTTCCAGACTTTTCTTATTTTAAGTTATTTATAACATTTCGTAGCATTCTCCAGTATGTTTATAGATTCCTAGTACTTTCATTATTTGTTCTAATCTAGGAAATGAATGAAGTATGTCTGAATATTGAGTTAATAATCTTACTGAATAATGATAATAACAAATATTGTTCTCAGTTGACAGAAAAGAAATCTTCTTACTTTTCTTTCCAGCAACTTTTCACTAGAAATAAAATCAAGTATTGTCAAAAGTGAAAGATATTGCAAGGAAAAGCATTAACAATATTTTAGAAATTTCCAGCTTTACCCTATAAATTAATTATGATTCCATCACACTTTTGGTTTTTAACAATTACCCTTTCTCGATTATTAATTGAACGCAGCAGTTAGCCAATTTCGAATACACTTATCCGAAAATGTAGTTTCCTTTGTTCGAACGATAATTACTTTCGGTCTCGCCTCGGCTGCACTTCGGTTAACCACTTTCCGAACAATGCCTTTTCCATCCAGATATCGAAGTATGTACTTTCTATCCACGAATCGCAAATTTGTAATAATAATCGATAATCGACCTAATTGTCGGGCGACCACGAAATAATTGTAAAAGTAGTTGAAGTGGAAAACAGTTTATTCATTGCATCGATATTATAGCATTTTGTACGTTTGAAATTGGTCTTCACAAAATTCTTTGACTAACAAAATCGGGATGCTTCCAATTCTGAAAAAAAAATTATTTTCGTTGAATAAAACATGATGGAACGATATGTAATATAGAAAAACAGTTCCAAGATTTGATTATATGAAAAGTTGCTTCAATATTACAGCTGCTGCTGTAAGGAAGTTATAAATCTTCACATTTCAAGAAAATTTGTTTGTTTCTCTTTTGTATACATATGTATTTTAAAGATATGAGGAACAAAGAAAACGCAATAGAAAGGGTTTCGTTAAAGACTTGTTTGTTCCTAATATTTTTAACTGACAACAGAACCTAAAATTCGGAGTGTTATAAATTTGAAATACAGTATTTTTCGTATTTCTTAAGTATTTGTACGATTCAAAGGATTTTCCGATATTTTTCTGGATTTTTATACATATGGATTTTTAAATTTTGATGCTTCAGGATTGAGAAAGTTTCTAGATTTAAGTATTACAATTTATTACGACTCATTTCCATGAATTACAGTATTTGATTAACAGCAATTTTTTGAGTTATCTTCTTATTTTTAGTAAATAGTATATTGTATGTCTAAGAGCAAAAACAGCCAATTCCGAACGAGTGTTTGAGCTCCGTGACAGACACGATGATTTAAAAAAGATCTTAACGATTAAGCCATTTATGGTGAAATGATAGCATTTCTGATAAATGAAGCTTATAATTACTGAATAATTGACACTTTGACTTGAAACAATCATAATTAATTCCCAAACAACGAATTTCGGCTAGTTAGAGGCTGCTACATAACCTTGTTTATATGTAACGCTGTTTAAAAAAAGTATGTTGGAAAAAACTGAAGCTACTTGAAAATTAGAGACAAAAATGTGCTGATTTCTTTAAAAATCGAGATATAAAAAAACTTCTACCGGAATACACCATGTTGAACATTTTGTTCTTTTAGAGCAACATTTTACCTACGAACAGAAAAAATTTTGAAGATCAGTCATTTTTTTGCTGAAATTAATGAAATAGAAAAAAATATCGATTTCGATGTAGAAACATAAAAAAACTCCATGCAAAAAAAATGAAATAACTTTAGTATATATTTCCACCTGCATAATTTATTCCAAAGAAAATAACCAGACAATAAGACGTTTTTGAATGTGTGTTTATTGAAAATTTCGTGGCGTAACTGGCCGAAAACTGTACAGAATCTTACGGAAAAAACTTAATAACTACTGTCGTATTTTTATAAATATTCTCGGATTTACAATACTTTTCGAAGTGTAATTTTTTCGTTCGTTTTCGCGTATGCTCCTAAGAATTTTTCGTTGAAAGTATGTACAATTAGTCGAAGACGTCAAGGAAAAAATATGGATCTTGTTATTTTACGAAAAATTACAAACACCCTCTCGCACATGGTCACATTTCGCGATTTCGATCTTTGTATTTCAATCGATCTTTCATAAAGTCATGGGAATTCACGAAATTCTCCTAAAAATCGGAATCGCGAGATAATTGGAATTCCCCAGGAAAAGAAGTCAAACGAGCCCCGATATTGTTTTTCATAAAAAAGTCGATCGATGGGAAATATGGCGATAGATGAAGAAATTGCGCGTTATTGTCTTGGATGTTCATTATCGACTTTTTTCGTCCTCGAGAACTCGTTTCGATGGCATTTTCTGAAAATGTCCCCGTTTCCGCATACACGCGAAGCTCGAAATTTGTCTTTTCGTAATCTCACCCCTTGAAACTCGTCTTGGTTCACCATAGCAGGAATACTTCGAAATCAGCGACTTTTTTTTTACATTACGACTGTTTTACGACCCCTCTCACAAGCTTAACTTCGAAGAATCGCGAGACTCGAGTTTACGACACTTTGCGAGATTCCAGTGTATTTCATCATTCATTTAGTTTCGAGTATCAGAATTTAGGAATTATAACTGTAATGACGTGGATGATGATTATTATGGCCAATGGTAGCTTGGCCCTGTTGAGTAAAAAAAATTTTTAAGGCATAATATTGGCAAGCGATACGACTGTGGAATTTTCATTTTTCCTGTTTCGGCGTGAGGGCTGGAAAACGTGCTTTTTCACCCTAGAACAGAAAAAGCAAGAGATTTTCGGATTTTTTAGATTTTTTTTTCTTGAGGTATTTTAAGTATTAGTATAGTTAAATTTCTATCAACAAATTCTTATTTTTTGTCTGGTTTATTACAAATTTTTAGGATACACATTTTAAAACTTTGAAAAGAGAATATTCTAATAATTTAAGAGAAGAATTTTGTCATTTTTGAATTCTCTAGTTTTTCATGCGTTGTAATTATAAGTTTTCTTTTTATAATAAAATCTACAGCAAATCACTAGAATTTTAGAGTTCATTGTATTCAATTCTGTGCAAGATAAATTCCAAAGGGGAAAATTTTCCAGAAATAATATTTTGTTAGGCAAAAATTTACATTATTATGAATTCTACGATAATTTTTTACAGTCTGGATTTCTGAGTATAATATTATTGTTTTTTTTTACAGTTTTATTTTCACTGTTTTAATCCTAATGTTTATTCAAGAATAAGACTTCCTTTGTGAATTTTGTTATGTTATAACTTTAAAAATTCTGTGGCTTCCCGCCATAATAGAGAAAGTCACTTCTGCCATAAGGTTTAAAATTTTAACAGAATATCATGTAAAATGAGCTTTATGGCAGAAGTGACTTTCTCTGTTATGGTGGGAAGCCACAGAATTATACATCAATACACTGAAAAACTTATGAAGAATAAAATATTGAAACTTTTAAATTTTATTTCGCCTTATTTATTTTGGAAACTTTAAAAAAGAAAATATGATAAATTTTGATAAATCGTACTTCAAGTTCGTCATTCTTTGGTAATCCATTTTTTTGTCTTCCTGTAAGAAATATTTTTCCTGTTTGTTATTACAATCGACTATCAATTAAAAAGTCGACTTTTCAAACTTCACATTATTTGAAGTAATGTCCGAATATATGTATTACTCTATAGAAATATTTATGATTTTAAGTTATCATCGATTTAATGTCAATCATATGTTAATATAATTGAATGATTTAAAAAAATTTTAATCAACTGTAGAGCAATAAAATATTTTCTGCTCAATGTTTGAGATGCATAATAATATACAGTTATACAATTTAAGAATATATAATAATAATTTTTCTGTGTAATTTATATGAAGGGAAAATTTGTAATTATGAAAAATTTATCATAATCGATTTTGACGTGAAATTTTTGAAATTTTTCCCGCGTTCAAAATTAAAATTCGAAACCAATATGTACTTTCTTTATTGTTATTTTAACTATCAAAAATATAGTTTAAAGTTGCTTTGTAAAAATATTTTTTTATATACTCATTGTATACTTTTATTGTTAAGTATATATTGTAAATTTTTTCTATTCCGGTGCTTTAAATCGATCAAGATATTGAAAAAATCTTTTTTGTAGAGTTTGAAGCAAATCGGACAATATCAACACGTGCCACATAACTGCTGAAATTTAAATCGAATTTACATGTTGTTTTCCATACATTTGTTCAAAAATTCATAACTCGTGCAAAACTTATAATAAATGTTTTGAACTTTACAAGCACTGAAAAAAGGAAAATAATATATATTTTTTCGGTACTTGCAAAACATAGTTAACAGCCATAGAAAAATCCGGAAAAAGTTAGTCTTGAACGTAACATTGTACACTCAAACTATGCAAAGTTTCAAACATTTATCTTTTGTTTTGCACAAGCTATGAATTTTTGAACAAAACGTATGAAAAACTACATGTAAATTCCATTCAAAACTTCAGTCGTTTTGTTGCACATGTTAATCATGACCGATTTGCTTTAAACTTCACAAAAAAATTTTTTTTAATATCTTGATCAATTTAAAACCCTGGAATGAAAAAATTCCGACATCGCCAAAATAAGTGACACCCTCATACTCATCTGTAGAAAGTTTGAAATTCAAACTATTGAATCATTCTAATTTCTCAGTTATTATTTCCAAATTTCACCTTTTGAATGCTATTGGTGGGTATACCTAACAATTTTTTTATTCATAAAAATAGTTCTTGAACTAAAAAAATTTTGACTTTGAAACAAATAGAATTGAGTGTCAGGTTTTATTATTGAAATATAAAAATTTTTGATGTTTTATTTACTAAAATTTAACTTTTTATGTAGACTTCTGAAACATTTGTGAAATTCGATCTGGATAAAATTTACAATAATACATAGAAACTTGAGGAAAATGTTGTCCACATTCGATCCAATAAAAGATTGTGCAGCAGAATCAAGGAAACATTTAATCACGAAAAACCATGAAAGAGATTGATTAAAAACAATGGGCAAACTTAGTCCGATTCCCTCGGAAGCGGGGCTTTTGATAATTAGGAAAACGAGCAGAATAAAGTAACGAAGTAAAACGCAAGAAAGTGGAATCGAATTCGTGATTACAGATGGAAAATAAATGGGAAGTAATAACGAAGTGGAATGAGAAATCTTATCTCCACCGAGATTTACTTTGCATCAAAAGTTTCCGATTACAAGCTCTCCCGAGATTGTAAAACGAGAGAAAAAGCATTTGTCTACAACAATTTATTCAAGGCAACATCTCTGGAATTGAGGGTTATCCCTTTTGTATAACTCACTGAAATTCGAAAAAACTGCTCCATCACTTGAATTTTGGGGAAAAAATCTGAAACGACTCATATTTTTCGCGTTTCACGCAAATAATGTCGTTACTGTCGAAAAAGCTCGTCGCGGAATTTGCACGGAAAAAGGCATCGCTTTCGACGCCGAGGCTTTTTTAATTATTCATACAAACTGACAGTTTTCGCTTTGAACGTTTCCCACCCTCGCCACCATTCAATCCAATTGCAATATGAACAAGTCGTGAACGAGCTTTCGAGTGGGGAGTTCATCACTCGAAGCTTAAAGAGTCGTCGACACAAAAGTGTCGAGCTTTGAAAGCCGCTGTGAAAACACCCAAGATATATTCAAATGCGGAGGGTTTTCGTTTTATTGTTATATCCCAGACGCGACGAGTTTTTAGAAATTCGCTGAATCATTTTGAGAAAATGGATATTGCGAATTTGTGTGAGAGAACGCGTGGTACCTTGCAGTGCAAAATATGATTACGGTTATGAAATTTTTTCTGATTTTTTTGAGATTGTAGGAGATTTTTTTTCGTGACTTGCAGGATATTTGAAAGGTTCTTGATGATTTTGATGAGATCCTTTGAGTTTTTTAAGGGATTGATTGGAAACTTGATTTGTTTCATTAGAATATATTGCTGAAAAGAAAGTTGTGTTGCTAGCTATAATTTTTTTTTGCAGTTTATTACAAATTTTTTTATTAAAGATCCCGCAATATTTTAAGTTGTTCAACATGAGAGTTAAGTTTGACAATTTTTTTTTTGTGAAAAAAGTCGTGATTTTAAATATTGTCTATTTTAAATACTCTATATGTAATTTTTTAATTTTGTTGGTTTTTTCATATAGATATTCAAGAACATGAACAATTTTAGATACCTATAGAAATTTTCAATTTATCTAAAATTTTTCGTTGGTTTGTCTAAAAACTTTACAAAGCTTTTTAACCATTTATTTATTTCATTTGTTGCAGTTCTTATATATTTCAAAATATTTTATCATAATTTTCAATGTTTTTCAAAGGTATTATATCTACTTTGAAATATGTTTGCTACTTTATTGCTTTTTTTGCAATTTACTAAAGTTTTTTTCAAGATTCCGCAATATTTTGAATTATTTAACATGATCATAGAGTTTGATAATATTTTTTTCTATAAAAGTTGTGATTTTGAATTTCGTCTATTTTAGATACCCTACATGTAATATTTTTATTTATTTTTGTTTGTTTTTTCATAGAGATATAAAAGAATATGAACAATTTTCGATTTTCATAGAAATTTTCAATTTATCTAAAACTTTTCGTTGGTTTATCAAAAAACTGTACAAAACTTTTTAACCATTTATTTATTTCACTTTTTGCACTTTTTATATTATATTTTGCAAAAATACCATATAATTTTCAACGTCTCTCAAAGGTATTACACTTTGAAAAATTGTTGCTACTTTCCAAAGACTAACGAAAATTTTCTTTTTTTCGAAATCATAAAGGATTTGCTCCGATTTAGACATGATTGTACATACCATTTTTTTTAAGACTGTTCGAAATGTGATTATTTCTCAAATTTTTTACAAAATGCATAAAAATCAGAAGAAAACTCGGAAATATTCAATTGTAGTTTAAAGTCCCAAGAAATTTCTCAAACTTCAGAAAAAATACCAGTATAAAGAGTTTGCAATGTTTTTTTCGATTAAAATTTGAACAAATGTTTTAAAATTCGCAAAAACTTTATAAAAATCCATTAAACGTAATTTTTTTCAAGCAGTGAATAGCATTGAAGCGAAATTGCAAAAAATATGTATTTATATGATAAATTTGTGTATTTTACTAATTTTTCGATCAATTTTACCAGAGGTACTGTATTATAAGATTTATATAAAAATTTTTCAAAGTAAGGAAGTTTTTGACGATAACTTTGAAAACATTCGAAATATTGTTTAAATCTTTAAAAAGTCGTTGTTCATGGAATTCCATAGAGTTTGTATCTCTAAACCAAAACCATAAAGAATTTTTTTTTATTACATTATTAAATATACTCGTTTCTTAAAAACTATCTATATCTAAATCTCAAATCCACTGCATAAATTTTCTCTAACTGCTCGTTAATCATCTTCTTTTTAAAACATTTTCTCTTTCTTAATTGTTTGAATAATTTTCCTAGTCCCAAATTGATAATTTGATAACTCAGTAATGCTCAGTCTATGAAGTATTATAATAATACTTAATTATAAATAAAAGATCAAACAAATAATTATTTGATGTTTCAGAAAAATATTAAATTGGTTAATAATTTGACAAGTAACATATAGAGTTCATTTTTGTTAAGAAATAGTAATTACTGCATTAATAATGTTAACTCATTCCAGCTTGTACATTTATAATTAATGTTGTGTCCCTTTTTTTTAATGAAGTCATTTTATTGCGAAAAAATTTTTCTCCCTCATAATGAGAGAATTTTCCAATCAACTAACGAAAAAATTGTTCAAAATGTGATAATTTCTCAAATATCATACAAAATTCATAAAAATTGGCAGATAACTCGAAAATCTTCAATTTTAGTTAAAAGTCTTGAAGAATTTCTAAAACTTCAGAAAAAATGTCAGTATATAGAGTTTAAAATATTTTTTGTGAGGGGGAGGGGGAGGGGAATAGCTACAATCGCTTGAATTTGAATAGATTTTTAAAAATTCGTAACGACTTTGTAAATAATCCACTAAACTTGATTTTTTCGAAGAGTGAGTAGGATGAAAGCAAATTTGAAAAAAAATATGTACTTATATGATAGATGTATTCTATAGAGTTTTGATCCATTTTTTTCGTGAGATAATGTATTACAAGATTAATATAAAAAATTTTCAGAGCAAGGACATTTTTGAAGAAAAATTTGATAACATTCGAAACATTTTTTTTATCTTTAAAAAACTTGTTATTCATGGAACATCTTAAAGTGTATCTCTGAACAAAAATCATAAAGAATTTTCTTTTCATTACATTAGGAAATATGCTTGTTTCTTGAAAATTATCTGTATATAAAATCCACTGCAATATGTAATATAAAATTATTTAATACGGAATAATATTACATTGGTATATATTTGACGAGTGTAGAGATGATTTTGGTGAATAAATAATCAATAATGCATTAATAATGGTTAACCACTTATTCCAGCTTTTGCATTTATAATCAATTTTGTCTTTTTTTTTTTTTAAGTCATTTAATTGCAAAAAATTCCTCTCTCTCATATTTAGAGAATTTTTCAATCCTCTATAAAAGTTTTTCAAAATCTTCTATTTACAGAACTTACAGAATTTTCAGAAATTTTCGGAATTTCTGTATTTTTACGAGAAATTTTCAAAATTACCGACGATTTGTGTATGATAAAACATTTTTTGATTTATCGAAATGTAAAGAAAAATTCATAAATTTTTGCTAACTGCTGGTGAATCGTTTTCTTTTCTTAACATGTTCTCTTTTCTAACTAATTCAGTAAGTTTCCTAATTCTAACTTGATTGTTAATAACTCAGTAATTGATCAGTAAATATGAGATATTATTTCATCTACTAGAAAAATATCAAATTAATATATATTTGACAAGTAATACGTAGAAATGATTTTGGTTATGAAATTATCATTACTGCATTAATAATGGTTAACTACCCACTGCAGCTTTTACATTTATAATTAATTTTGTGTCCCTTTTTTTAATGAAGTGATTTTATTGCAAACAAACCCCTCTCCCTCATAATTGGAGAATTTTTCAATCCTCTATAAAAAATTTTTTAAAAATCCCCCAAAATGCAAAATATCATAAATTCATCATTACTTTTTCGAGCAGTTTTATTTACATCTTGTCATAATTCTGAATTTCTCACAGAATCTACTTTTGTTGATCAAGGTACTTCTTTTAACTTGTAATTTAAAAACACATTATTACAAGGCCACATAAATAACAGCATTTACTTACGCCTCCTTCTCTTTTCCTTAAGAAAATCTCAAATCCACCTATAAAGGCAAGTCTTGGAATTTCACGTTTCAACGTTTCGCCATCAAAGTCCTGACGCGAATCATTGTAAATATACCGCAAGCATTACGATAAACGAAATTTCGCGCAAAAAAAACCCCAGCCCCGGGACAAGAACTTTGACCGCGATGAAGAGGATTTTCCTTTTAAGCCATTTGAGCATCGCGTTTGAACGAGGGCTTCTGAAGTCTGCGAATGTATTTCAGTGTTTTTTGTGAAAAAAGGAATTCAAGACGTAGCGTGTGATTTCGAACTCGGTTGCTCAAAGGGCTGGAGGATTTTTCTTTGTTTCTCAAGAGTTTCCTTCTATTTGCGAATTTTCATTGAAAACGAAATTTCGGTCCAAAAGCGTTTACCAACCCTGGAAAACTCGTGAAAATTCGAGAATCCGGAACCTCATGATTTTCAAACATTAAATTCAGATTTGAATCGGGTTTTCAAAAAAAAATTGTAACAGGAGTCATTTTACCTAAAATGCTAGACGGAAAATATTTTCATATTTTTGTCACATTTATACAGATTTACAGAGATATAATGTTTAGTTTTTACCTGTTTTGGAATTTGCAGAGTTTTTTCAGCTTCGTAAGTATGAACTACGTTTTCCTTTTGTGCCCGCCTTTTTTTTCACTTCTTTTATACAATGTCATACGTATTTTTTTCGGTCCACGCGATATGGGACTTTCTTTCCGACGTTCGTTAGTTGCATTGGAAAGTGTTTTACGTTTGGCTTTTCGACATCATTTTCTACGGCGTGGCTCTCATTAGTGCGAACGCCGCGCGTAGAAATGTTTACTCTCGCTCGTCTGGAAAAATAACGAAAAAAATTTTTTGCCGTCATAAAAAAAGTAAAATATGATATAAAAAAGATGGAAATTTTTCTCAGGATATTTATTAAAAACCTATTTCACGTGTCAGGCCCGTGCACAGAAACCTGTATTTAAGGGAGGGGGGGGGGGGGGTTAACTTTTATGTTGTACTTAAAGAAAAACATGCAATTTAAATTGATTTGGTCTGACAGTAAATGGTAAATTCATAGTGATGTAGATACTAAATGTAGAATAAATAATTATATACTTTAATTAATTAATCAATGAATAATGAAATATATAAGGCAATAACAAAACATCATTTGTATTCAAAAACTTCTACTTTATACATTGAATCTTTGTTATGTTTTCAACGAATTTAACACAAGCAACTTTGCGAAAAACACGTTTATTATTTCTTTTCCACATTTAGATATATAAGGAATGCATGATAAATAAAAAAAGAAACACTTTTCGTTGCTACACTATACACATATTTTATGATTTGCAGAGTTAAAAGCCTTTTCTGTGAACGGTTTGAATTATTTTTTGATTGTATACCACATAATTTTATTACATGGAAATTATATTACTGTGATAGAATATTGTCAACTTTAATATGCAAACATTATTTGATGAAAAAAATATCAAAAAATAGTGGAGTTATGGCCCTTTCCCAACTCTTTTTTTAAGAGGCTTGCAGTGACTCCAATGCAAATACAATGAGTCAAGTAAAATTATAATATCCAATAACCTTACATTTTTTAGTGTAACGATATCGTAACGCGTTACATTAATTAATGAGTAACGAAAACAGGAACGAGTTCCTTTTTTTTTGGTAACGAGTAACGAAAATCATGTTATTCATTTCACATCCGTCTCATCAAGTTTTTAGAACGATTTGTAACTTTTTAAGAAATTTTTTGAAACTTGGATATAAGTAATTTTTTAACTTCCTTATTTTCCGATAAAAATTGTATAATTTTATAATTTTAGATGATATAGAGTGATATATTAATAATTCATTTACAAATATTGACAAAGCGTATGATGCTTTTCCATTTTTTATTAGAAATTTTCACAATTCTAGCAATAAATTTTAGAAATCTGCATATGAATACATGAAAATACTGAAAACCTTAATTCCTAAAATCTATAGCATATTCCATAAAATGTATAGATTATGCTAGAAAACCTTACGTAATTTTATGAATACAGAAAAAAAATTAATTATGGAAAATACTGTATGGTATTTACTTTTTTCTAAAAAGCTATTAAATTCCTCGAAAATTTCTTTAACTCCAGAAATTAAGAAACTCCGATTTCTCGAGCATTGAATTCGAATAGTATATGTGTATAGAAAACCATAAAAATACTAGAAAAATGTTCAAATTTAAAAAATCTGTTAAAAATTGAAAAAATATTGAGGACACTCTCAATCTTTAAAGAAACTATTTTCTGCAAAATCGATCAAAATACAGCAAATATTTCAAACTTTCAATTGTAGGAAGTCTAATTTTTGAAATTCATAGAAATATCTATGAAGAAACCTCAAAATTTTCCAACATTTTATAAATACTAAAAAATACAAAAAGAAAATACATGTATAGAAAAATACAAGTATATCTATGGAATATTGAAAATCCATACAACTTTCAAAACTGGAGTATCGAGTTCCATAAATTTATACAGAAATATACAAGAAAATTGAACAATTCTTCAAATCGTAGAAAAACTGATGAAATACGAAGAATACTGAAAAAAATAAAATTTAATCGAGCCACCTGTTTTCTGAAAAATTTTTTCGGAACATGAAAAATTTATTGAACTTCACGTTTTAGAGCTCGAAATTCTCGAAATCCATGTATCAAAATTTATATCAAAATGCTTAAAGTATATAAAAATACTAGAAAATCCTGCAACATATTTTGCATCCTAAAAAATACGAATAGTTTAGACATACTTAACAATCCTTAAAATCGTAGAGAAACTGAAAAAATACGAAAAATACTAGAAGAAATAAATATCTATTGAGACACTGTTTTCTGAAGAATCCTGTGAACGCGTAAAATTTAATAAACTCCAAATTTTACGGTTCTAAATTCTCGGAATCTATAACAATTTAAATGAAAATACTAGAAATATATAAAAATACTAGAAAATCCTGTAACATTTTATAGATCTTAAAATACGAATGGTTTCAGAAATACAGAACAATCCTTTAAATTGTAGAAGATATGTACGAAAAATACCAAAAAGAAATAAAAATCTATTCAGATGCTGTTTTCTGAAAAATATCATGCAATGCAAGATATCAAAATTTATATCTAAACGTAAAAACCAATAATAGGAGCATTTCATCGAAACCGTTTGAAAGATATCGTTTGTAAAATTATCTCAATTTTTTTGGAAATCTCTGATATAGGTGAAGAATCGTTCCTAAAATTTTTTGGAATAATATGAAGAAAAGTCATTATTACAAAGCAAATGACAGTTAAAAAACGCTCGAAAAATTTACAGGACACTTTCTGAAAATTTAAAAACGCCCATAGATTAAAAAAACTTGATTTTCATTTCCTTTTCATTAGAGCCAAAGTAAAAAAATCAAATATTTGTATTCTCATACCCCGTAGAAAAGTCCTTTCTTTTTGGAAAAATGAAAAAACGTGCCAGCACTGGTCCAAACTTTTAAAAAGTTCAGAATATTTGATAAAAAGGTAGAAACTTTCCCAGAAGTTGTAAAAAAAAATCCACTTTGTTATGACTTCAACATCGCATCGGGTCAGTGAGCGGAAACTTTTTTCGCTACATTGAACTCACTCTATAAATTTTCAAAAATTAGAACTCGGCTTTAAATCAAGCAGTATGGATTTTCGCATAGCTCGATAACTCCAATAAAGTTATAACTTTTCTCTACGTTATAATTATCAACCGGAAAAAATGCTATGATGAGCATTGTCGGGGTCAAACCGAAATTGAGAGAGAAAACTTTCCCAAATTACTGAAATGAAACTTCTCTAACAAATTGTTGAATTTACCCAAGGTAAAATGCAGTATAAAAAATTTCGGAACCGTTTGGATTATCGCCCTCCAAACAACTTTTCCAACTCGCCTTTCCTTTGATGTCTTTTCTCTAACACATGAGTACATTTTTCTACCTCAAAAACCAGGCTTTTTCACTTGATTGAATGAAGAAAACGCGAAACGAATTCGAAAGAGATCAGTTTACTTAGATTAAGGAAGGCTATTCCAAACGATTTCATGGCATTAGCTCAAAATAACATGGAATATTGAAAACTTTGGCAATCCCATATTCCTCGTTGAAATTCAGAACGAAATTCCTGTATCAATTATCATTTGTAATGGCAAAAAAAAGAATTATTAGCGATAAAATTTGACAGACCACAGCGCAACAATCGTTTAGTACATGACGCCACCCCCCCGAGCGCTGCTCGTCAAACTTCAATTGCTCATAATTTCGTATATTTCAACTCTACACAAAAACTACAAAAAAACTATCGTTTTAATTTTTAAAAAATAAACGACTTTCTAGTTCAATCATCGATTTTATATCATACAAAATTCTAAAACATCTTTTTCATACTTTTAAAACGTCAATTTTAATTACTACCTTTTCAAAAACATGTAATATATGAAAATGTTAGCGTGAAAATAGCAGTGAACGATATTTCAATCTTTTATTCCACGTTGAATGGTGTTGTTGTGGAATTTCCGATAACTCGGGGCATTTTTATTCACAATATCGAAAGTCGCACAGTACATTTTTACTCGCCCGCCTTTTTTCAGCCGCGATCAAATATTCATGAATGCATGGAAGGATACGAATATTTTTCGTGACATTCAATTTTCTTGGGGCGTATACTAACGAGGTTTTTTTAAACGCTCCGTAAAATGTATATTCGCATTTTTCGCATTAATACGGGACACGGAGTTTTTTCCCCTTCGATCGATAAAACAAACATCATGACGAAAATGGAGTTTTTCTCGGAGGAAATTTCAGGAATATGGAATGAAAAATTCCAATCACGACTGAACGACGATATACATCAACTTTATCGATTTCAATAGAATGACAAAAATTTTGACTTTGAATTCCGATTTTGTTTGAACGTCCAAAATTACCCGCATTTTCCCGAAATTCGGTTCGCTGCGATTTATTTCAAATATGCAAATTACGAACATGACCCACGACATTCCATTCTCCGATCGAAAAAACGAACGTCCGAAGAAAATAGAGTTTTCCCTGGAGAAAATTTTCCTGAAACGAAAGAATTTCGTTTCGCGAATTCATTTCATTTGCAAAATCAAACGTGAATACCTTTTTATTTGAACGAATCTCCATTCATTCGCGAAGCGAGCTGGAAAAGAAAGAAACCTCATCGTAAAAAGTGGAAATTTAATTACAAATATCAATTTTTTATCCCGGCTTAATAAGTGCAAAGCTGGAAATATATGTTTTTCAGTACCAGTAGACCCTCATTCAATTTCGAACGTTGTAAATCGTGGAATAGTTCGAAGTCCTCGTGTTGCGCTTTTTTTATTTCAAAGGGAACATATATTCGGTTTTACATCAGAAAACGTTTTTCGAATTGAATCGTAGATTATTTGAAACGGTTTCATCAATGGTCTTTTACAAAAAAAACCAATACAGCTTGTTTGCTTGTTTGTTCCACCAGAAAAAAGAGGACTTCTAGTACTCGAAAACGTTTTTTCAGCAATGTCATATTATTTTCAACTGTTTTCTTTTCTGAAATGTCTAACGGTGAATGAAATGCAAACTCCATTATTCCTAATTATGTAAACGATGTTTTATCAGCATTATTGACGAATTCATTAAATGCACTTGGTGAAAATGATCCATTATGCGGAACGGTGAAGTAGTTGTCCCAGAAAATCAACATCGAATCATGCCGGTAATTGATTCCATTAAGGTACACACACATTGCTCTCGTTCGCGAAAAAAAATATTTCTTCAACTTTTAACGAGCTCACGCTATTAATAACTTCACCAGGTACAATGTGAGAACGTGACGTTAAAGTTTTTTCCAACTTCGCAGTTTGTGTGTAGAACATAAATGTTGCCCATCAACGAGTGAAAGCGGTGTTCGTAATTTTACGGAAGTACGCGATTACGGTTCTGGAGCACTGGAAATGTTTTTTGGTGCGCACAAGTTTTCGCGAAAACCGAATTTCCTCGCTGTTTTCAAGTTGTTCAACCATAATTTTTATGAATATCTCTTTTATCCAACCTCGTTTTTCCAAAATAATAAAAACGAATGCATGAATTATGCCAATGCCTTGGATATGAATCACGGTCGCGATTTTCAATCGAAAAATAATCGCGATAGCGATAAATTTCACGAAATTGCACGTCCGAGAAAAATGTTATTGTGGAAATTCGCCGTTATTTACAGTGGGTACGAAAAACAAAAAGATTGCTAATATCGCGGAATTATTGAAAACTTGGCCATTTTTATGGGGACCTCGATACGGCCATTAATTTCGCCGTCGTAAAATCGAGTCCATTTGTTCTTCGTTACACTCGTGCTCTGAATTTCGTGGTGTTTATGTAAGTATTGGTTGTTAGTGAACTGGTATTATTAATAGTGCTTATCGAATAGTAAAAAAAAAAAAAAAACATTGTATACTTCATAGAACGGGTTCAACAAAAATTTTGAACTTTCAAAGAAATTCTAAAAATTTTCGAACCTTTGAATTGTGAGTTTACATCAGGCTTCTCAGGTATAGAGGGGTTTTGAGGGTTCAAACCCCTCTGAAAATTCCGATGAAATCAATCAATATTCCATGTAAAATGGAAAAAGTTATATCGATAAACAATAAAAATTTAAGTTATAAAAAAATGCATGAAAACGTTAGCAGTATATATTTAATGAACAAGTAAAAATTATTGAAACGTAGGATTACGTAGAAAATATGAATCAGAAAAATTGTTGCAACTCAGTGAATAATCAAGAAAAATAAGAATATACAAAAATGCTAAAAATTTATGAAACTTTGAATCTTAGATCATTAAATTCTATACATCTAAATATAATCCATATAAAGTATTGAAAATCTTTTGATTCATACATACTCTGCAAAAGTAACGAAATCAATTGAATTCTATGAAAAAACTGTTGTCTGAAAAATCTTGACAAATGCCTCTACGATCTATAAATTTTAGGATTCTAGTGCATTAAATTCTAACTATACTATGAATCTAAAAAGATTCTAGAAAACGCAACAAAATCTTTTAAATATTTCAAATATACGAAAAAAGAATAACGATAAACATAAAAAATCAAAATGAATGTTACTTCATCATATTCTTCAATTTACAAAAAAGAGAATTCAATTCGCATTTCAAAGCACCGAGTTTTTAAATCTCTGTAGCAATCTACAAAAATATAAGTAATGTAGAAAATTAATTTGAAATACTTCAGAGTTTTATATATTATACTATGAAAATGTGAAAAAAAGTTAACCAGTTTACCAGCTTGACAATTTACTCGTTTACTAGTTTACTATTACAAATTCGACAAGTTTACTACAGGGTGCGCCATTTCTTATGTCGGCATGTAAACATTGAATAACTTGAAAAAAAAACAACCGATTTCTGTAAATGAGGTATTTTTATTTAGTTTGGTCCTTTACAATTTATTTAGACTAGTTTTTGAACACAACATCAATCAAGTGGCCGCCCTTATTGTTCACAGCAAAATATGCCCTTTTTGCGGCGTTTTCCATTACCTTTTCGAGCATCTCGGGTGGTATAGCAATGATTTCGGCACGAATATTTTCCTTAAGCTCTTCAATGGTCTGCGGCTTGCTGGCGTACACTTTACTTTTCAAATAACCCCACAAAAAGAAGTCTGGAGGGGTCAAATCTGGAGATCTGGGTGGCCATTCAATGTCGCCTCTTTTTGACATCAGACGTCCAGGGAATTTTCGTTGCAGAAACTGGATTGTTTGATTCGCAGTGTGGCAGGTCGCACCATCTTGTTGAAACCAGTAATCTTCAAGACCTTTTTCACGCATTTGTGGGCAGACATAGTGAGCCAACATCCACCGATATCGGTTTCCATCGATCGTTTGGTTCTCTTTGAAAAAATAAGGACCAATGATGGTTTTGGCGCAAACGCCGGCCCAAACAGTAACTTTTTGGTCATGCAATGGCGTTTCATGGATCTCGTGTGGATTCTGCGTTCCCCAAATGCGGCAATTTTGCTTATTAACGCCTCCAGAAAGTTTGAAATGTGCCTCGTCGGTCATTAAAATTCGCTTCCAAAAATCAGGTTCAGTATCAACTATTCGAGCGATTGTTTGTCCATATTCCAAGCGACGTGGATGATCTGTAGGCAATATTCTTTGTGTTAATTGCATTTTGTACGGAAACAAATGCAAATCATCTTTCAAAATGCGCCGTAGAGTGGTTCCACTGATGCCGAGATGCTGAGCGCGGTGACGATATGAAACTTTTGGGTTTTGGGCAACGCTCTCTCTGACAGCTTCAATCAGTTCATTTGAACGTCTTGGTCGTTGATGAACGGGTTGTTCGCGATCTTTCACTGTCCCGTGGTCACAAAAATTCGACACCAAACGACGAATAGTGTTGTCAGATGGTGCCTGTTTGCCAAGATATTTTCGACGATATGCTCGTTGAGTCAACACAACTGAACGACTATTTTCAATGTACAAAGTAACTATTTCAGCGCGTTCTTTTGGTGTGAAGCGATACATGGTTGAAATTGTACTGAATTGACGTTTCCAAAACAAGTGAAGTCAAGTAAATCGGTTGTCAAATGTTTAAGTTATTCAATGTTACAATACCGACATAAGAAATGGCGCACCCTGTAGTTTCCTAATTAACTAATTTACTTGTTAACGACTTCGCTAATTTACCATTTTTCTTTTTCACTTATTTGCTGTTTTACTATTTTACGATTTCAGTATTAACTAGTTTACTAGCTTACTTGTTTACTAGTTTAGTAGTTTACTAGTTCACTAGTTTGCTAATTCACTCTTTTGCTTCATAACCAGTGAATTAGTTTATTAGTTGACTAGCTCACTAGTTTAATAGAAATCGTTCAATACATAAAAAAAATATAGATATAAAAGACATAATCTACATAAGATCTAATTTCTTAAAAATTTGAAAAAATTTCTGTCCTGGAGCATATTAATTAATATAATACTATAATTCTATATAATTTCAGAATTTATTCTAGAGACTCATATAGAAAATAATGAAACTACGTCCAATTTATACAATTTATACGATTGAACATAATTTTAATTGTAGGAAGAATAAAAAAATATGGAATAAAAGTATGAAAAATCTTTGTAAAAGAAACTCTTGTATGAAAAATCAATTAAAATTTTCAAAATCGTTGAAAGTTTCAATACTACAGCATCAATTTCTGAAAATCTATAAATCGATCCATAGAAGTATTAGAAATATATAAAAATATTAGAAAATACTACGAAATTTGATAAATAATATACCATATGAAAATAATATAAATTTATGATGTACCTTTTATCTGTGTGGTTAAACTTTGCTCAAAAATCAGTTTATAAATATAAATTTTTTAGAAGTTTAATTCCAAGAGCATTGAGTTTTAGAAAGCTATATAAAAACCCATATTAGCAAGTATCAGATTGTCTTCAAAGTGATATAAATACAAGAAGTATGAGAACAAAAATTGAAACCTAAGTTACTGATTGAAAATCACAAAAATCGAATTCCATTATTTACGAACAAGGAAAATGTGCAACTTTGGATTCCAAAAGTTGTATAACTTTCAAATTCCGAAATGTAAAATATTTAAATATCGCCCTCTTGTAACAATATTGTCAAAGATTACAAATTATGAATCCCAAAACAAAATATTTTCTAAAAAACCCCTCCCAAAATTTTGTTCTGCCTACGCCCCTGGTTTACATCAATTCATTATTAGTTTTTTTTTAAACTTTAAAAATTTAAGAACATCAAATGCCATAAATGAAGTATATAAATGAAGTGAAATTTCTGATTCTCTGGGTAAAATTACAGAGAAAAAATAGAGTATTTTGCATAGGAATATAAAAAATATTTCGTGATACTGTGAAATCCGCTCAGAAATTCCCGACTGTATGGAAACGGAGCTACCGCTCGAAATTCGCAAACTTCCCCCTCCGGAAATGAGAACCCGCCCGGCGATTAACGCGATGATTGATTGATTTCCCCTCCAATCAATGCTGTACCTTTTGCCGTTTCGCCCAAGGGTGCTTGAACGGGTTGGGCGGTAGCGGAAGTACAAGGATCCTCGGTCTTGCTTTCAAGTTATGAATCACGGAAAATGGGAGATGATTGCAGAATAAAAAATTGTACTTTAAGACAAGCGTGAAACCAAATCGTTCACACATTAATCTCGAACTTTGTTTGATCATGAACAGGTACGTAGGCAGAAGGGGTTTTTTCAGGTGCCAACAGCTCCCAAAATTTGGATTACAATAATTATTATTTAACGTATTATTAAAAAATGATTTGAAATAAAAAATTTAAATACGATTTGAAAAAAAATGCATAAAAATATTGGACGTGAATGAGAGAGTGAGACAAAATGAAATAAAATGTACTTGAAATTCAGAGGATGTGATGAAAAGTTTTACGTAAGTTCCCAAAATTGTGCAATATTTAGAATTCTTTAGGTTAAGAACTCAAAAATAACAATATATATGACTGAAGAATAATTCTTTTCGAATTTCTAATAATGAATGTTTGACTGGGATGGCGTAAAAATTAAAATGAAAAAAAGGTGTTTTCAACTTGGTGAACTTTGGAAAAATGTATATCTAAGAAATTCTTCAAAATCTAAGAATTTTTGAACCCTGGAGCATCGAATTCTATAAATCTACATACAAATCCATGTAAATACCAGAAAAAATTTTGAATCATAGAAATTTTTAAAAAAATACATATCACTCTACGAAACAATAGTTTCTCAAAATTTTGAAATTATACCAACGATCTATACCATTTTGAATTCCAGAACATAAAATTTACAACTAGTATGTAACGATCGATGAGAATGCAAAAAATCTATGAAAATTCTGAAGAATGCAACACAATATTGTAAATATTAAAAATACTAAAGTACGACAAATCTAGACAACTCGAAAAATGTATTTACATGTAATTATCCCTATAATCCATAAAATTATTGCAAATCGATCGAAATTTGAACTAAAGAGCATCAAATTTGAAATATCTAGAAAGTAGTTTATAAAGATACAAGACATCTTTGAAAGTAGAAAAAAATCCTTTAAGGTTTCATATATACTTGTAAAAATGCGAGAAAAACTAGGAATCTCTAAATACATAAAATTTATGTATATATGAAAACGAAGCGGTTAAGTATCTTATCTTCAGGAAATATAAAATAGGTTAAATTCATTTATATACAAATTTTTTTATTTTTCTAAAGGCCTGAAAATTGTAAAAAAATGTTACACACATTCATGTTAACCGTAATAAAAAGAAAAATGAGAAATTGAGATAAGTTTCTCAAAAATTTATGTATATAATTTTGGATACTAGAGCATATAAAATTAGACAATTCTAGATAGAAAACCTTGAAAATACTGTTGATTGAGTTACAACATTTTATACCATTGAAGATTCTTTCAATTGTATAAATACTAAAAAATATGTAAATAAAAACTGAAAATCTATAATATACTAATCTATAATATATGAGGTGAAATTTTCTAAAATCTTCTGAAATTTAAAAACTTGAAATCGATGAAAGTTTCAATACTGTAGCATCAAATTTTATAAATCTATAAAACGATCTATAGAAACACTAGAAACTAAGAAAATATCATAATATACTGCAGAATTTTTTATATAACATGCAATTTAAGAAAGCTATGAAGAAAATCAGGTAGATATTATTTTTTTCGAAAATATATGAAAATATTAAACATTTCTGAACCTTTGATTCCTAAAGTATCGAATTCTAGAACGCTGAATAGTAAACTATAAAAATACTTTTAAATAAATTCCACCATCTGTACAATTGATCATTCTGTCAATTGTACAAACACTGAAAAATTATGTAAAATAGGACTAAAAATCTTTAAAAAAAAAATGTTTTTTGAAAAATCGATTCAAATACTCAAAATCGATGAAAATTTCAACACTGTAGCATTCAATTCCAGAAATATATAGAACGATCGATAGAAATACTAAAAAAGTATACAAATTCAAGAAAAAACTACAAAATTTAATGAGTAACATTCAATACAAAAATTTCAAAAATCTATGATATCATTAAAATCTGTGTAGATATGATCCTTTCAAAATTTTATAAATATTTTCAAAATGTTTAAAACCTTGACTCCTAAAATTTCGGAATTTATACCTTTCAATTCTATAGTAATATCAGAAGATTTAGCAAGTTTCATGAAATCTGAAAAATTATGAAAAGTACCATAAGTATTAGAAAAAAATCCAAACCTCATTGACTCGAAAATCACAAAAATCAAATTTCATTATATTATATACCACTATGAAAAGTGTGCTACTCTGGACTCCAAAAGTAGTACATATAGCAATAATATCCTGAATTCGAATAATTAAAAATTTTTTTGGAGAAATCCCTCCCGAAATTTGTTCTGATCATGAATAATCGAAAAACACGCGTTAAATAAGTCACATCAGTGGAAAAAGTATCTTTTTCCCCACAGCATAGAATAGCGAAAAATTGACCTACTTCTCATTTATGGATCATTTTTATATAAAAGTAACCTTAAACTATTGCCAAATTATACTTATGCTAGCAATCTTTAAATCACGATCAAAAATGAGAATCACGAAAATTGCACTAACCAATGGAAATCCCTTTTCACAGGATCTTATAAATTCCCATATATCCCGCCATTTCGTTACAGTAATTAATTCATGAATAATGAAATAAATGAAATTGTCAGATAAAAAACAAAGTCGTCATACGATAAAGAATCTTACAAAATAATTTTTTAAACGCAAGTACACTTGTCCCTCCAAAAGCGGGATCGCTTGGGGACTAAGGCCCACTTGTCGAAGCGACATTTTTTTGTCCATCATAGCCAAGACGGAAATACTAAACTATATCTATATCATCTCCATCGCACATTCCGGCACCAGCCTACACTCAGAAATCTTCGGCATAAATTTGACAAAACTCTCGTTTCAAAAACTATTTGAAAGGAACCTCCTTTCAGCACTAAAGTCCTTTCGCGTTCGTCAAAAACCATGTTCAACCACGTAGATTTGAAACGCGTTTCCTTTCAATGTTGGAAAAGAAAAATGCAGTCCGAACAAAAGAATGAGATCGTTGAAAGGAAAATTCCTCTCAAAATACTATCGTAGTATCGTTCCAAAATGAAAGGTTATCATTTCATTCTGAAAAGAGGTGGCTTTGAAAATCTTTTCGTTTCAAACTTAGACGGAAATTTCTCTTAGTGTAAAAATGTTCTAGAAAATGTTTACTTTTCTCTTCACGGTTCATCAGACATCCGCCTTAGTCCCACTCATCGCGGTCCCGTTCATGGAGGCGCGAGTGTATTTATAAGAATGAAATGATCGATTTTGTTTACCTTTTACCGTTACGCCCAAGGGTGCTCGGACGGGAGTGGTGGCAGCGGATGAACCGGGATCCTCGGTGTAACATCCGGCATGACGAATCGCAATTTTTGCCAAAAAAGCTTGTCGCCCCAGACGAGGATCGTGTGGCTCGTTCTGCGGAGCTCCGGGTCGAGGTCACGCAAACAGACGCCCCCGATGAGAAGGAATATCACGGATCTCCCTCGGTTTTTCAGGGCTTCTTTCAGGGCGACCTTCAATCATAAAAGAGTTCAATCCCGTTATTCCTCGGTCATTTACCCGGTTTCTTACGTTTTGCAAATCTGGAGATTGATGGAACATTCCATTCTCTCTACCCTACATGTCCATCTTTTCTTCATAACTTGACTCTATATGTACCTAAACTTGTAACATTTTTATTCATTTTCATTTTGTTTATTTGTTACACTTCGCAAAATTATGAAAACTACACTTTTTATCTCCTTTTCTTCCTTCATACTTGAGAGGTTATAGATTTTAAAAAATTCTCCCTTACTTAATTGACTTTTCAATATCACCAATTCAAACTAACAAAATTAAATCATAAACATTGCAAACCAATAATAAACATTTCCAACCCAATCATCAACATTGTGGACCCAATCATGACAATTATTATCTAATCGTAAAAAAATTGTCGAGCAATCATGAGCACACCTTCGTTGATAAAGTTCAAAATAAATGTTATCCTTATTTTATGAAGGTTTATGACGAGGATCTCTGGCCCAGAGTTATTCCAGAAACATGGCTTCCTCTCGACCAATCCAAGAAAAGACTCCAATCCTTCCAGAAACAAGTCCAAAACAGCGTCGAAAATAGAAATGCCGACCACTCCAAAAAAGCCACAAGCCAAATCCTTGCGCAATCTCACAAAATTTTTCACTCCTGAACTCGTTTTAATTCCATAGAACGAATCGCGAAAATCCCTTTCTTTTTAAATCAGATTTCCGCACTCAATATCGATAATATAAAGACTTTTTATTGTAATACTTCTGTGACATACAATAAGGCCAAAGTTGTCAAATGCAGTAATGGCGGTCGGAGACGCCTAACTTTCGGAGATGAAGAAGAAGAAGAAGAAGAAGAAGGGGAATGAGAATCGATACCCATCGATCCGCCTCATATCGATCCAACATTCTCCACTAGATATCAAAATTCCCTACTATATCGACTATACATAATTCCATGGAAAGCTACCATTAAGACATATATATATGTATAAATCCGTTACAAACTTCTTTGCTTCTCTGGGTGCTGAAACAAAGGCAACAAGACTGCAAAGAATGATGTCTTGCCATGAGACACTTTAAGATGTCTTTAAAACACATCTTTTTGACACATAAAAGTAAGACACTTAATGACTGAAGACATGGATTTCGCGTCTTTGTGTCTTCCACGGAGACATGTCTCGTGTATGTTTTCTTGCAGTGAAGAGTCTACGAAAATTCATTGATAGATATTACCTTGAACTCGAATCTCGTCCACTCATCGTGAAGAAAATTCTTGGACAGCACTAGAATTGTGCGCCTCGAGGAGTCGGCGGCCTCGGCCACGGCGTCCCCGATGGTGATGCCCATGGAGAGGTCCCGGTAATGGAGGCACAAACGGTAAGACCCTTCGAGGCTCGGGACCAGGACGCGCGAGACGAAGCATTCGTCCACTGCGGAATATGAAATGTACGCGTCGAAGGGCTTCTCGCGGTCCTCAAACGCCGCGGTTTTGTAACATGCCCTTAGTCCGCATCTGTTAGAATTGGTACAGACGAAAATGGGCGATTATAGTTGTTAATATGAAAACTCTACCTCGTAGAAAAAGGGTTTTTGAAAATTATTTTAGGTTGCTGAGTGAGAAAATACCAATCATTCAATTTTCTGAATGAGCATTCTCGAAATATTAACGAGAATTAAGTTCTCCAGTTTTTTTTTTATTTCCAGAAGTATTAAGAACGATGTGTTTTAATAACATGAAATAAATATCGTTGGAAAGGTCTAAGAGATACATCCTATGAAGTTGTTATTAATATTTTATTACAATTTAAAGAACAAGGGCCCAGAGTCAATTTTACTGTTTTCACTGACAAAAATCATTTTAAATATTCACATTTCATGAGTCTGAATATTTATGAATAAACGTATTCGATTTCAGCCTTCAAAATGTCGATTTTGATGTTATTCCATTCCTAATTTTGATAGCTTACAGTTTTTTTCAGGGTACATAGATAATTTTAATACAGTTCTTGCACGTGCTTGTGTATTGTTGCCAGAGAAGATCAATACATCAATGTAGTACAATGAATAATTAAAAAATCATTGAGACGCTATAAATAGCGAAGTTTTATAAATTTATGCATTGTACTTTTTTGATATTATTACGATTTTTTTGTTATTTCAGTATTTACCGAATATTTTATTGTTTCTTAGTTTTTTTTTAGCCCTAGAAAGTCACACTTGGTGAGATTCATACAAGCTCCAAAAAAGTGACATTCTGTTTAAATTATGATTTCTAATGATCTAAAAAAAAATATTCACGTTTTAGGACAAAATTAATTGTCTTGATATTGTAAAACGCTGGCAAAGTGATTCAAACGACAAAATTTGATTTTTTAAATAAAAAAAGTTTTCTATTAGGAATTAGAATCTAGGAATGAAAACTATTGAGAATTATCCACAAAATATCATATTTATGTTCAAAAAAATTATGAAAATATAAAATTTAAAAAGTTAAAAAGTAGTTTGCAATGTCAGAAAATTCATGATGTATAAGCTTAAAAAAATGTAAAATAAGTTATTCACAAGAATGAGCCTTGCAACTTATTTTTATATTCAGAAATTTTGATTTCTATGATGTAAATTACGACAATAGATGTTTACATAATCACATACTTCACGATAAACTTGAAAAATCTTGTAAGTGAATTTCACACAGTGTGATTTTTGAATTCTAGGATGAGATTTTCTTGAATTCGAAGTTAAAAATATTTCAATTCCTTCGAATAATTTACCAGAAAATATATTGTATTTTGCAATGAGTTTTATTATTTTATGTATTTTTGAAGAATTCATACGATTGAAAGGATTTTCTGGTATTTTAATGAATATTATAGTTTCTCAAATTTGATGCTCCAGGAATAAAAGTTTTATTACTCAATTTGCAAATTCTGTATAGATTTTTCAAAAAATTAAATCAGCATTGACAAAAAGTGTTTAATAAAATTTTGGTATTTTTGGTATTTTTTTTATTTATTCTATTTCGTAAGATTTTTTAAAATGCTAAAGATTTTCAGTATGTATTTTCATAGATTTCGAAATACATTTTTTTCAATTTAATGCTCTAAAAATCAATGTTTTCTTAATTTCCATAATTTTTTTCGGTTTTTGAAATAACTCACTCGGCATTTATGAGCAATTTTTCAATTACCTACTAGTGATTTTAGTTTTTTGTGTATTTGCTAAATTCAGTAAGATTTCCTTACAAATTGAGGGATTTTTAGAGATTCTAATATGAATTTCTAGAATTTTATGCTTCAGAAGCTATTTTTTTTAAAGAGTTTTTAGATATATTTTACATTAAGATTTTTTATATATTTGAAGATTTCTACGTACATATTTTTTTCAATTTCATGCTCTAGGAATCAATGTTTTCTTGATTTCCATAATTTTTTTTCGGTTTTTGAAATAAATAAATCGTTATTTATTACCAACTTTTCAATCATCTACTGGTATTTTTAATTTTTGCGTGTATTCACTACACTCAGCAAGATTTCCTAACAAATTGAGGAATTTTTTCAGATTCTGATATGAATTTCTAGAATTTCATGCTTCAGAAGCTATTGTCTTGCAGATTTTTTTTTCAAGGTTAAGATTTTTTATATTTCTTATGATTCCTATAAAGACTTTGAAAAATTATATGCGTTGGGAATCAAAGTTTCTAGAATTTTTATAATTCATTTGAAACGACTCATTCAGCACTTATAAGCAACTTTTAAATTACTGGTATTCTCAGTATTTTTGTGAATTTGTTGAATTTAGTGAGATTTTCTGTCAAATTCAAAGATTTCTACAGATTATGATATGAATTTCTAGAATTTCATGCTTCAGAAGCTATTGTTTTCTAGATTTTTTTTTCAAGATTAAGATTTTTCATATTTGTGAAGATTTCTGCAAAGATTTTAAAAAAGGAAAAGCTTTGGGAATCAAAGTTTTATGATTCCTCCAATTTTTATAATTAATTCAAAACAACTCAATCAGCATTTATGAGCAACTTTTAAATTACTGGTATTCTTAGTATTTTTGTTTATTTGGTGAAATTCGTAAGATTTCCTGACAAATTCAAAGAGTTACACAGTTTTGTAGATCGTTAGTATACCTACATTATTAATTGTTTATAGATCAATTACTTCAAAAATTCCTAGTTTTTCATAGAGTTCTTATAAATTGTTACAAAAACTGTTATGAATTACATTATTTATAATATTGATTTGAAATAACCTTTCTTTTATGAGAAAAAAATCGTAAGAATATCGTTATGAAAGAACTCAAAAGTCTATCAAATATTCCTGCAATAACATTTTTTAAACTGACAACAACCACAGACTATTTTCTATGTAGACCATATCACCATGATATAATAAAAATTCAATAATTTACAGAAAAAGATTAAAATTAACCTTGGAAGATATCACTGACCTGACTTCTCAAACGATTTATTGAGAAAAACAACAAACAAACAAAAACGTCAAAACCGTGTTTTCCACACAAAAATATCGATGTAACGATTATTGTTTGATGAATATATCTTCATAAAAAGTCTGATATATCTGTAACAAATATCGATATTCCGATATTTCAATGCATATCACCTATTATCAGTACCAAAAATCACTTACCTTCCGACTGCCCACGATCTCAGGCTCTTCCTATGCCTCAGCAGCCCACAAACCAATGCCAAGGTCACGAAAAACAGGGCTCCAGTTGCCAAGAAAAAGGGCAGATAAGCTTCCAAGGGCTGGACCATGACCGTGGAAGTGATACCGGTCAAAGCTGCGCAACCGACAGAACCGTTTGCGACAGACGAGACTATTGGCACCCCAAGACTGCAACTAACTCTTCGCCAGTCTGACACTTTGTGCTTGTTGCTGCTCATCCAGTCTCTGGCATGGTCCAGATAATCACAGTCGCAGCTCCAAGGATTGCCAGACAGACTTATGTCCACCAAATAGGAGTTTTGGGCCAGTTGCCAAAGGGCGAAAGTCCCAAGATGGTTGTTGTCCAGTCGGAGGACTTCGAGGTAACGAAGAGGGAGGAATGTACTGTTGCTGATGCGAACAAGAAGGTTGTTCTGGAGGTAGAGTTCCTTCAGACCTTCTACAGGGGAGAATTCTTTGCCTTCGAGTTCATTGATCTGGAGCAAAATGCGATGCTGCGTGTTTTTTGGGGTTTCGTCTAGGATAGTCATTGTCAAGTTCATGATAGAGTATTCTAAGAAGTTTGGGTCTTTGGAAGATGGAAGATTGTTGAATGTTGAGACATAGTTCGTTTTTTTCGAACGTTTCTGAATGGTCTTCTCTTATTCTGAATCTTTTGAATTCAATGGATTGTCTGTTGTACTTGACAGATTGCTTTGTTAAATTTTCACAATAAATCGACAGATTGACTTTCTAGGATACAACAGAAAATCCGATGAATTGGACAGATACATCAGTGACAATTATCAACAGACTGCATTCTGTTGAGATGTAACAGATTTTGATTGAGGAAGGACAAGAGCTGAAAATAATAAATAGAAAGACCTAGATTTGGATTGTTTTTAGAGTAGTTTGGAAACTTTCAAAAAGTGAATCTATCTTTAATAGAGTTTTAATATACTCTTTTTTTGGGGGATTTTCTTGAAGATGTTAATTTATTCTTGTTCTTTTTGAGAATAAAGTGATTTTCTGTTCACTCTTGAGTTATTTCAACAAGTTGGATAATTGAACATTGTTTTCTTAGAAGATTTGATTAGTGATTCAGTAGATCGAAGTCTCTGAGAAGTGAATTGCTTTTTGTTCCAGTGGGACATTGAATCCTGTCTATATTGACAATGTTTTTTTTCCTGAAAATGCAGATTGAGAACGTTCGTTGAAATCCCTTGAAATAGTTAATTTTAGTACATTTAGAGTTTTAGATAAAAACAATATGCAGTTATTTCATCCACATGAAAAAAAAAGTATGTAAAAATTCTTTAGAAGAACTTATTTTATAATCTTCAAAATTTCAATATCGTAACAATATACACATTTCAAGGTTAATAACGTTCATGAATTGCGAAATTTCAAATATTACATATTTAACATCGATGGATATAAAATTTCGAAATCGTCAAATTTTTTTTCTTTTTTTTTCGCTCTTCAACCTTATGAACTTCCTAAATTTTTGAGTCATTAAAAGTCTAGAAGTCATTTAATTAGCGCAATTTGAATTCTTACGTTTTTTAATTTCGGAATTCTCAGAGAATTTTATTAGATTAAAAGTTTTCGGCTCATTCCAAAACTAACCGAATGTTGAATATTTAACAAGTTTGAATGCCCAAAATTTTGGAATTTTCCAAAATGTGCAGAATAACAAGTATCAAATTGTCAAATTTTGGTCCTTTAAAATTTTGAATTTTTGTATTATTTTGAGATTAATATGACTGAAAAATGAAATTGCAGAAAATGAAAGTTCAAGATCGAACATTAATCAACTTAAAGTTGAAGAAATGTTGAAGATATTCAAATTGTTCAAAGTGAACATATTTGTTCTTTATTTTATATTCTGAAAAATTTTAGACCTGGAATTTCGTAAATTTTACAGTAATTTATAGTCAGTGATTCAATTCGCAAATTTTTCGATGTTCGCAAGTATTTTGCATTTTCCAATCTGAAATTTGTAAATTTTTGGAATAGAAAAGATGAAATACCTAATTAGGTATTTGACATCTTTTAATTCATTTAAACTTATTCTGCAAATTAAAAATTTTGTTCAGTTTCTACGTAAAAATAATTCATAAATTCTAGGTTTGGATAATTATTTAATCTCTTAATCTGAAAGCTCTGAGTTAAGAATGTATATTTAATATTAATTTCGATGTTGGTGAAATAATTCAGAAAATTTTGATATTTTTAACGATTCTGTTGTTTCATTAAAAAACATGAGATGTATTTGAAAATTCGATCAATCTAGGTTTCAGTTCGAAAACTGTACAATTAAAAAAGTTATTAAAAAAAAGTTCAAATATCACGTAACGTAACAAGAAAATCCAGAAAGTTTTCTACGAAGTAAATGGCGGGAAGAATTTTTTCAATTTCACAAAAAAGAAAACCAGAACAATAAAGTGAGGAAAAACGTCTTAATTTTAATTTCATGAGTCAAAATACCTGAATATGTTGTAGTTTGAACAAACAAATAAACGGAAATCAAATAATATTACTTTGAAATGCACTTGGAATGCAGATATAATTAGTATTCAAGAAACATTTGTAAGAATTTTCGAGTTTTACAAATTTCTCAGAACAAATTTCTGAAAAATTAGAAATTACACATACGATTCTATTTTGTCAAAATTCAAAAATCTTTCAAACTGAATATTAAAAAATTCACAGATACATACTTTGCAGTAATTTTCTTTCTAAAAATGAATGCAATAACTTGCTAAAAATGAAAAAAAAAAAACCTGATATGAATATTCTTACATCACAATGTAAAAATTTTCAGCTTTTATTATGAAAATTTCAAACTTGCATAATATAAGCTAAAAATCATTACACAAATAATCACACATGCATTGAAAATCAAAATATTTAACTAATAAAAGTAGTAAAAATTACATTTTTAATGGTAATGATTTGCTATTAGGCATCGAAAGGTTGATTCTTCTTGAAACTTCGCAAATAATACAGTCGTATTCAGAACATGTGCCAGTAAAATATTACGCCTAGCCAGCCTAATAAATCCGTCTACCACTATCTAATTCCAAAACAGAGCGAGCAGAACTCGGGAACGGATCCGTACGAATGACAGTTCGTAGCACCGCAACGAGGAGTTTTTGCCTCGTGTAACCTGCGGCTGATAGAGACAATTGACATGTGCGGTTTATCAGGTCGTAAACAAATCTCGCTCCAGTTAATCGGAACGTTGACATCAGTCAAAAGATGAAACGACGAAGATAAACACGCCCATTCAAAAATGTACCAAATCATTCCCAGAGAAAATCAATACGAAACTTTTCCACTCAAAAATTCAAACTCCAATTAATTCCAATATCATAACTAAAATACCCACGCACTTTACGACAAAATTTAAGTTTGTTGGCGTGGTTACGAAAGTTAACATCTACCTGTAAAATTCCCGATGTAAAGTACGCTACGCTTAAAGCAACTTTAAAATTCAATCCTCAGTAACTTCGTTGTGAAATTCGCTTCAACTTTGCGAGGTAGCATGTGCATGCTCCAACTGCGAGTGAATGAAATTCCGTCGTGCTTTTTGAATTGATTGAATGCTTCAAAAAGGTTTTCACATTCATTATATTTCCCTCTATCAAACACGTACTACCTAGATTCAATCAAAACTGTTCGAAATCGGATTTCAACTCCACGATAAATTAAAAACCTGAATTCACTAACCTGGTTATTCTCCAAATGCAGAACCTCCAGCTTCTTCAGCCCACTGAACGTGTAATTCCTCAACGAGCGTATGTTGCTGTTATTCGCGTACAAAATTTCCAGATTCTTCCTCCCAATGAACGAATGCGAAGTCAGTTCCCCGAAATCGTTTCCATCCAGATAAACCTCGGTGGCGTCCATAGGTAACCTTCCAGGTAGAGTGGTGTACCCCGAACTGGAGCAATCCACGACATTCGCTGACCAGCTTCCGTCATGATAGCACTTGCAGTTCAAAGGGCACGTCATTTCACAATCACAAGCATCAAAGTCGCAGCAATGGCAAAGAGCGAAACAATGGAAACTGTAAGCGCAAAGAAACTGCGTTGATTTGGCCCTGAGAATCGGAACGAAGCTCTTCCTCCGGTCGTAAGGCAATCTGCAGTAGACGGAGTCAAGGTCAACGACCTTTGGATGTTGCCTCAGAGGCAGAGAATTTATCCGCTGCAGCCATTCGGTGTTGCAGTCGCAAACGAAAGGGTTGCCACCGATGTAAAACTCAGGCAGAGGCCTGTCTTCTGGGACCTGGGCTATCTGCAGAGCAGAGATGTTGATCCTGACGATCTGGTTTGCATACAAGTCGACCCTTGTTAGGTTGCTTTTGGAGAAAAAAGTGTGTGGCTCGATGTGGCTGATGCTGTTGTCATTCAGGAAGATGAGTTTCACCGAGTCCGGAATGGACCTCGAGTGGAGACTCGTGATTTTGTTGAAGGACAGGTCGAGGGTGTGGATTTTCGAGTCCTGAGGGGCAACTGTCAGAGTGTCGATGAGGTTTCTGTGTGAAGGAAAGAAAGGTTTATCGAGATATCGATAGAAATGTCAGTGAATCCAGTTTGATTCTCACTTGTGCAAATCGAGCAGCAAGACTTTGCTCGGCAACGAGCCATAGTCGAGCTCTTCTATCCGATTGTCGGATACGTTGAGCCACAGCAAACTGTGGGCTCCCCGAAGTGACTCCGGAAGATGACGCAGCAGGTTCGAGTCCAACCGGACGGCCTGCAGAGCCGGGTTGGAGACGAAGGCGTTGCCTTCTACGAAGTTGATCTTGTTCCGGGCTAAGTTTAGAAGCTGAAGTGATGGCAGTGTCGCCAGGGCTTTCCTGGTGACGTTGCCAATCTCATTGCCCATCAATCTTAGCCCGTAAAGATTCGACAAGCCTTCGAAGCTCGAACTTTCTAGACTCTGGATTTCGTTTTCACCAAGGTCGAGGGTCTTCAAGGACCTAGCGTCCCTTGAAACATACAATCAGAAGAATGAATGAAGAATGAATGAAGAATGATCTTTCGATGGTAGGTTTGCTTCTTACCTCAAGGCCACTGTTGCCCACTTCAGCCTATTGCCAGACAAGTTCAATTCCTGAATGCTAGATGAGTTCTTGAACACATCTGGGTGTAGATCTTCGATCACGTTCTTGTCCAGAAAGAGAGACGAGAGCGCGAACAGGCCGTTCAGAGAAAAAACATCGAGATATTTCAATCGGTTGTGGGACAGTTCCAAAGTGTGCAAATTGCTGAGCGGCGCGAAGGCGTTAGGGGGTATTGTATCGATTTCGTTGTGCCGAAGATTGAGTATTTGCAGGGTGAAGAGATCTTTGAACAAGTCGGGGTCGAGGGATTCTATCCGATTTCGCGATAGATTTAAGAGCACCAATCGTATGAGTCCAGCGAACGTTGCGGATTTTAGCCAGCGGCTGGTCAGCTGATTTTGGGACAGGTCCAGAGTCACCAGTTGGGTCATGTTGACTATCAGCCCAGGAGGAAGAACGCTGATAGAGTTGTTTTGGAGCTTCAGTTCTTTCAGGGAGTCTGAAGCTTCGCGGAATACTTCAGAAGGGAGGGCTACTATCTGTTGACAGATAAATGGTAGTCTGGATTGAGAACTTGAGTAGCATTTTTCTGAAAATTGTCTTGAGAAGGTTATTTCCTTTCAAGAGTAATCAAGGATTGGCAAACGAATTTACCTTGTTATTCGAAAGATCGAGGACGCTCAAAGATCTCAAACTGTGGAAGGCACCATCTGTTACCATTGATATCACTGAAATATTTAAAAAAAGTTGAGGAAAAACTTAAATTAATGTAATCAATAATTTTATAATAAATCTATTCTTACCATTTCCGGATAAATCAAGAGTATTAAGTTGTTTGAGAAGAGCGAACCCCGATTCTGGCAGAACAGAAATTCTGTAAAAAAAAAGTGCCGTTCTATATAAATATTGAAACAAGCAGGAATATAAAGGAAAAGCTTAATATTGTGGAACAAGTCATTAAATTATCTTTTATGTTCCGTAAAGTTGTATGTATAGTTACTTACTTGTTGTTGGATGCGTCTATGATTCGCATGTCAGAGGAACAAGCGACAGGGGCAAGTGTGGATCTTTGATCTCGCTTCCTCTGTTTGCTGTTTCCTCTCCTCTCAGCAGTCAAATCACCGAACCCGAGTTCGACGACATCTTGCAACTAAATTTGAAAAAATTCGTTTCCCGTATTCTGTGACACAATTATCGAACATATTGTAGAGTATTGAGAAATCTGTGTGTTCGAGAAATTACGAGTGATGAGGATCATTCGTATTTATTCACGGTAAACGTATTTTGTGTCATTTACACTGGAAGTTTATGGGGTTCAATTATGCTTGAGTAAACTTGTGAAACATTTTAACTAAATTCGAGTTGACTTTTAGTATAAATGTCTCGTCAGAGGAATAGGTCAATGAAGATTTCCAGTTGCAAATTCAAAGCTGAATTAGTCAACTTCCGCGAGGTTAATCTGCAAAGCTCTGTGTACTTGATATTCACCGCTAGGATTTCTGTTAAGCAACTTTGGAACTTAATTGAAAATGACAATTCGCTCAAATTACGTGAGCAATGACCTGGATGGAGGATTAATTATTTTTTGCTGCGGAAAGTGGATTGAAAAGAAAATATGGACGTACGTTTAAATCAGGAATAATCGAAAATATGTTTATGGAACTGATGGAAAATTTTCAGGAAGTCGATGTAATTTTCAAAAATTTTCAAAAATTTTAATTAAGAAATTTTGCTTACGCTATTCCATGATACATTTAAAGTGATAAGGTTCGATAAAGGGCAGAAGACACCTTCCGGAATTTGCCAAATCTGCAATAAAAAGAGATAGTTTGACAAATTTTGTGAGAATCGTTCACGAGAAAACAATTGCGAAATTCAAGATTTCATATAACAGAATATTTTTATTGGCAACTATTTTTTATCCCTGGCAGAGTACGAAAAATTCCGTAACCTGGAAAATGAAAATTCCAAACTTTCCATGACTTTTTTTGCGAATAAATTTTTTCCTGCAATTGTAACCAAGAACTCTACAAAAAGAAAATGTTTGATAAAAATTTAGAAAGTAGAACTTCAAAAAAATCATCCCAGTAAACAAAGTATCGAGTTCAATGATGATGAGACGAAAAGTTTCAAAAATAGGAGCTTTTTTAATTCGATTTAGGAATTTGAATACTTACACTGTTCCACGACAAATCGATTTTTTCAATTTGTGGTATCGCGTCGAAAGCATTATTTTTGAGCTCCAGGTCGAAAGCTCCTCGTATCACGAGGTTTTTCAAGTCTCTGAGGCCGGCGAGGGCGGCTTGAGGCCAAACCGGAAAAAGCGGGCAGTCGAGTAACTCGAGGGTCCGAAGCCGCTTTAGCCTCAAAACCTCCTCAAGCTCCAAAAAATTGCGATGTTTGTTGCACAGGACGCTGAGCGATGTCACGTTGTCACTGTTTACTGTGAAATACGTGTCTTACTTTAAAATAAAAGTTACTTTTAAATGTCTTTTCTTTGATACAGCCTTTTTGAAACGTCTAAGTGATAAATTTAGAGTAAGATTTTATCAAGATTAGTGTGTTAAACAACAATAAAAAGTACCTTAATAATTTTGAACATTTAACCTTATTTCTGTTTTCGAAATTTCAATCCTTTAAACTACTAACTTTGAAGATCCAAATTCAGAAAAAATTGATTTTCGAATGTTTGGTTAGGATCTTGAAATGAAGTTATTATTTATTAAACTGCATTGTATGAAAATTATTGATACAAATACTCGAAAATTCTTTTTGTTAAGAAAAGCTCACGTTCAGGAACAATTAAATTTTTTATCGTTACATTGCAATTGAAATTGAAAGTTCTTAAGTGTTGTTTATTCATTTTTTTCATTATATCAGTATATTTCACTAAAAATTCCTCTTCTTATTGAAAAAAGGCTGTATCCTCTTCAAAATCATACTTTCGAAAAAAAAAATGTACTTTTGTCGCTGTTAAATTGCATGGAATGTTCATGGTCGTGTTGCGTGTCAATTTCCATCTCGCAGAAAAGTGCGCTGTCGTTGCGCAGTGTCCAGGTGCAATTCGACGAGGAAGTCGAGGAAAAGGACGTGAGCAACAAGAGCAGCAGGGAGAAATCTCGCATTTTTTCAAAATGTAGCCTCGCGCACATTTCCCGTGACGGCGCGCATCGATAATGCCGCGCAGAGTTAGTTACTTAGGCATACCGGTATCTGGAGGCCGCGTTCTGGGTATATCAATACGAAAAATGTCGAAAAATTTCTCAAATCTCACAAAATGTAGACTCTTTACATTCTTTGACATAAGCTGAGAAGAAAGTTTTCATAAAATTTCTTTCTAAAATGGATAATTACAGAGTTATGGATGATTGAAGTTTAACATGGAGCGCGCGTTGCGGTAGCGTCATGGTACTACTTTCGATCTTGAACGACTGATTCATTGTGACTTACTAACTTTAATAATCGATAACTTCGTTGTTTTTGAATTCTGATTGAAATAATAAAAGGATTTTTATTTCAGATTCAAATTAAAAATACAGTCATATACTTTAGGAAAACATATATTAACATTTTGAAAAAGTTAGTTGTGTTTTGAGTATTTTGCATTCTGAGATAACAATTTATTCTGAAGTTACGTCCGAAAAGAAAAAAAAATAACAAACGTCAGCGCTCGGTGCGGTGGCGTCATTGTACTACGCTGGACCTTGAACTTTGATTGTCAATAACTTCTTTGTTTCAGACTATTTAAAAAAAGTTCTTGTAGATTTTTTCTCGAGATTTTGACAAAGTGTATACATGATAATATTCAAATTTATTTCACTTGAAAGGAACAGAAATCTTCGTTGAAATCTCATCAAAAGGACATTCAGACGTGTTTTGATATTTTTTTTTATCGAAGTGACTTATTTCTATCTGTACCTGAGATCGAACCAAGTCCTTTAAAAATCGATCGATCATTCACGTGATTCGCAGGAGGAACAGGAGGTTCCTCCTGCCGACTAGACCGGCCCAGAGCACGGCCATGCCCCAATTTCGTATTTCACGAGGGAGCAAACTGGTTTTTTCCAATCCATCACTGTTAACTCGTCGTGCACTTTCCCGTTCAAAACCACTTCGTTCCCACGTTTTGCGTCATTTCACGACCGAAATTTTACATCGTTTCGTGATTATCAACCGAAAAGTCGAGGAGCACTTCAGCGACCAGAGGAAAAGTCGAACTTTTTCGGTTTGAGGACACTTTTGTTATTATTTCGCGTAAGCTGTGGAATTGAATGTGTGTTTTTTTGTCAAGACCTGTGAAACGTGTCTTCTCAAAATAATTGACGTTCGAAAAAAATTCATTTCAACCCCACTATACAATATTTAGAAATTTAAACAAATTTTACCTAATTGGGAAACTCTCGGAATTCTGAGGAGATTCTAAAATGATTTGTTTAAAAAAAGTTACTAAAATTATTGAAAAATTTTCCGGAAATTGAACTTACTTGGAATCCAGATAGAAATATTTATGAATTTTGAGTAATTTTGTTTACAAATGAACTAACTAGGGAAAATATTCTTGATTTTTAAAAAATTTTTAACAACCATAGGAAATCGCTGGTGACTCAATAATAAGTTTTTGAAACTTGAAGCATTTATGAATTTATCATATTTTGCGATGTCGGAAAATAATTTTATTTGATTTAACACACTTTTATAACAAAATTTGTCGAATTGACAAAAAAACTTATTGCAAATCGTCCAAATTTTATCAATTTGGAGGTTTCAGGAAACCATCCCATAATTTTTAGATTACTTTTATGCACCCTATGAATTCTTAAAAAATCAGGAAAAACATTGGTACCTCGAAAAATCTAATGTATTCAAAGTATGTAGCAAGCTTATTTTTCAAACCCAAACTAATAATACCAGTCCCTTCAGAAACAAAACCTTTTGATTTCAAAAGAAAACATTTTTAACTTCTCTGGAAAATTTGTGGAAGTTTTTATTTGTTCTATTTATCACTTTTTTAAAATGAAGACATTCATTTTTGAAGTTCTGAAAGGTGAAGTTTTAAACCTTCCTAGTTTTCAAATGTTTGATCATTTTATAGGCTTCTTCGTCATGAAGACATCAAAATTTTTACCACCTATGACAGATATTCCTAATATAAAGCTTCAGAAACCCCGGTAGGATATCATATTATATTTCGTAATAGTGATTCAATATTTTATTGAATGCACATATATGATATAAATGTGATATTATATTGTATGATTATGATATCATATAACGATTATGTTGTTTTTAGAGATTTATTAAGAGTGAATATTCTTCAGAATCTCTAAGATTTAGAAAAATAATAACATATTTTGAAACGAAAAAAAAAGCAAGAATTTCTGAAGACACAAATTTTTAATGAAAGCCTTCAGTGATTTAGCCTGTAAAATTTCATACAATTAAAAAAAGGGTTACAAGAAGAAAATTTTTTAGAAAAAGGGCTAAATTTTCAAAATTACGAAATGAATTTGAATTTTTCGAAATTTCACTAAAATTTCCTTTCATTTTTTAATTTTATATCAACCCTATTTGTTCACTATATTTCTTTGTACTTTTTAGGAATCCATCGACTCTTCCGAAAAAACGGTTGAATTTGCTTTTTTTCTTAAAAATTAGTTTTTTAAAGTTCATTTGGTGTTTTGGAAATATATTCCTCAATATTCTTTAAAATTTTGGGATTCTCCTCTAACATAAAGTGATTTTTGTTCTAGATGATGAAAAATTCTTTTTGATCTCTCCATAATTATTTCACTTTAGAAAAACGACAAATGTTCTAAAAAATTGCTCTCATAATATCACGAAATCGGTTATTTTTTCTATAACATTAAGGGCATTAGTATATAAAGTGCTTGACTTTGTTCCAAGCCTCATTTTTCATAAATTTTCATTAATTTTTTTTTCTTTCTTATTAAGATTGTATGGCTATTATCCAGTTGCCATTAGCATGAAAATCTGTTTCTTATTTTTATATTATTGTAAAGGTATTCATCAATATACCCGTGTATATTGATTAATAAAAAAGAAAAAAAAACATAGAGTCAATCTATGTAATGGAAGTTAATGATAAATCGTTACAATCTTTATGATTTTTTCAAAAATGTATAAAACTTTTTCTTTTCGTTGATGTTATTTTATTCAGAATTTTTTAAAAATTGTATTAAAAATTGTGTACTAATTGTGGTAAAATAGCAAATCATTCAAATAAATTAGTTTCTTTGTCTGAATTGCACTAAAACGTTACGAGAATTCAGGAAGTTCTAGAATTTTACGAGGTTCATTCCATTTAGAATACAGTACATAAAATTTATTATTTGAATGATAATTTCAATCTTACTACTCCAATTTTCGAATTGCAAAAGTTAAAAAAAACCACGATAGAAAGATCTATGAAAAGAATAGAATATTTTATATTTTCAAAATCTTGAGAATCAGGAAGTACAAATTGCAGCTATGACACTTTTTCAAATTTTATAAACAGAAAACTATTAGTTTTGTTCGTTTCTAATAACAAGCATAATATTGAAATCTAGAAAATTGCAATGAATAATCAAAAATTCGAAAGTATAATTTGATAATAAATGGGTGTTAAATCATGCCAATCACCTTTACTTTCTATAAATTAATAAATACACCAACTGATAAAATTCTTAACGTAATAACTGTTGAAAATTTCGTTTTCCATAATGTAAGCTATCATCAAAACATGAATGAAAGAATTTTGGTTATTAGACAACTTTTTGAACTTTCACATGATTCATAAATCCTGCATGTAATTCAACTTCAAACTCATTCACTGTTACTCATATTCATAATCATAGATAATCAATATGTTCAACTAATCTCCATAAATTTCCACTTCTATCATAAATTTATTTTCATACTGCCATGAAATTCACAGCATCAGTAGAAACAATGCGTTTCATCAGTAGAAACTACTTCCACTCATCTTCCACTCACGAAAATGACTCCATCAATAGAATCCACTAACAGACCCCATCAATGAGTTTCATCAACTTCCATCAGTTTTCATCAGTCTCTTAGATTTCCTTTAATGTAATCCATCAATTGATTACATCGACAGGCTCAATCAACCCCCGTGATTCCCATTAATTTCATCAATCTGCATCAGTAATCATAACAACGGTTTTATCAATAGTTCCAGAAATAATCTCCATCAAGAAAAACACAATATTCCTATTGGAAACACGATCATACATGAAAAATAATGAAACTGATTGAAGGTAATGGATGTTAATAAAACATCCATTTTTAGTATTAACTTCAATAGTATCTTCAATTTTGTTAACCAGAATCTGAAAATTCATTCCACCAAAAAACTCCATCAGTAGAATGATTCCATCGAAGATTTTATCCATGCAATTCCATCAAAATCAAGAAACTGATAGAAATCAATATCAATTCATGGAACCCATCAACAAATTTCTTTTACAGGTTCCATCAACTTCAATCATGTTTCTGACTCCATCAATGATTCAAATGGAAGATAGATCAAATCTGACCAGAACATCAAAGATAATTCTGACTATACGGAACCATAAATGACAAAATCACGAAACTGATAGAAATCAATGTCCATTCATGGAACCCATCAACAAATTTCATTTACAGGTTCCATCAACTTCAATCATGTTTCTGACTCCATCAATGACTTCGATAGAAGAAGAACCAAATCTGACCAGAACATCAAAGATAGTTCTGCTCATAAGGAACCATAAATGACATGTTTCTAGATTGAACAAGCTCATGTCGTGTCTAAATCCTACGTCTGGTCATTCCGGTGTACCCATCACGAGGCCGTGCAATTCCGAAAGGAACACCCCAACCCTATCGTCTGAACCATATCCGTATGCACAACTCTGGCTGCACTACCAGAAAAACACGTTTCCGGTGTCAAAAGCCACACATTCGAGATGCACGTAATTTTGTTCTGAGGAACGGTTTTGCCGCGGTCGATATTTCAAAGGATACGCGAAAAAGCGGCACCGCGTTCGGTAGCCAGTGCACGACTGGCGAAGGGGGGTCTCCACCCCGAGGGCACCGACGCAGCATCCACCAATCGTTCCTACCCCAAGTGACGGCGCCACCGGCGTCAAAGGAACTCAGACCAGAACAGAACAGTGGCGGGCCGTTGCACACCCGGTCGTGCCGCTGCCGGGGGATGATACTAGAAGATTATTGCTTTATACTGAATTTTCTGAGCATAAGGTAAGGGTTCCAGTGAATGAAGCTTTTACCTGAGGATTTTGTGAAAAAGGAGGATCAAGTTTTTACTAATGGGGAGAGAGTCTTTCGTTTAAAAAAGGACATGAGTGATTGAAGGAATGGTCCTTTTACAATGTGTAAAGTTTGATGATCTTTGGGGGTATTTTTTTTTTGGGGATGGTGAACAAATTTGACGGTGTATCTTGAGCTTTCAGGTATAATGAAGTGTGTATAAGAATTGAGGAAGTATTTATTGCAATTACAGAAATAAATCTTCTATCTTTTACAGAATAATTGAGAAGCGTCATTTTGTTGATTTTTGAAAATGGAATTTCTATAACTTATACAATGATACAATATGGTCTTGTCCATAAAAAATACATTCTGTAGGCTAGGAGTGAGTCTTTTTTTAAAAGGAATGTTAGTAGTTCTAAAAATACTACCTCCACAGTATGTAACATATATAGATCTTTAGGAGCAATCATTTTTTGGGGAAAGTAAATAAATTCTTCAATGTGTTTCAAGCTTTAGGAGCTTTTTTTAACAAATACAAGAGAAAAGAAACAATTCCTCATAATAATCACAGAAGCAAATCTTGAATCACTTACACAATCATTCAGAGCCAAATCTTATAGAATGAAAAAAAAAATGTGATTCCTATAATCCATACAATTATCCAAAATGATTTTGTCGGTTACAACATTTTCTAGTCTAGGAGTTTTTTTTACAAAAAGAATATAAGTGATAATATAAATAGTACCTTTACAATGTGTACAATACAATGATCTTTAAAAGCAATCATTTTTAGGGGATACTGCAGGCCTGTGCGGACGGGGGGGAAGGGGGTTGGGGGTTAGAACCCCCCTAACGAGATCTTTAAAACGATTTCGATGAAATGCTTCTATTATTGGTTTTTACGTTTTGATATAAATTTTGATATTTTGCATTGCATGATATTTTGCAGAAAACAGCATCTGAGTAGGTTATCCAGAAGCCCCATCTTATTGATTTTTGAAAATGCAATTCCTCCAATCCATGAAGTCACATAAAATAATCTTGTCAATAAAAACTATGTTTTCTACTCTATAAGTGAGCCTTTTTTCCAACAGGAATACATATAAGTAATTGCAGAAAAACTCCCGTAACAAAGTGTAAAATTTGATGATTTTTAGAGGCAATCATTTTTTGGAGATGGAAAAGAAATCCACCAATACTTTTGGCATTATGGAACTTTTAGGAAACTATTTTAATGAATACAAGAAATGAGGAATTATTCTTCATAATTACAAAAATATATCTTTAATCGCTTTCACAACTACCAAAAAACCTTATCTTATTGATTTTTATAAATGATCTTGTCAATAAAAACTACACTTTCTAGTCGAGAATTAAATCTTTTAAAAGGAGAATTAGTAATATATTGTAGGAACACTTCTTTTGAAATTCGTAAAATTTAATGATCTTTGTGAGCGATCATTTTTTAGCAATGGTAATTAAATCTACCAATATTTCTCAAGATTTTGGATTTAATAAAGCCCTTTGCAGGAGGTAATTTTACCAATACAAAAAATGAGGAACTATTTGTTATTGTAGTAGAAATTGTAGAAACACTTTTTTCACAAATATGTAAAATTTAATTATCTTTAGGAGATGAAGATTAATAGATTAATTTCTGTACTGATGAGAAATCATTATTAATTTGTTGTATTTTTTAAAATGACTAAAATTCATTGATTTATTCATATTTTTGTTTTCAAACTTTCTTTGTTCTTAAAACAGATTTTTTTTCTATTTTGGTCTTTTTCCTACTTGTAGCGATGGAAACATTGAAATAATATGTCCAATCACGTGGATGATGTAAGTTAATGAAGCTGATGAAGTATGCTCATCTCCTTGTTTATTATTAACGTCTTTCCCTGATTTGTAGAATCTCAAACATGATAGAAATTGATGGAGCTTTTAAATAAAACATGTTGATTTTTTTGTGCCTTTACGATTTTCGATCATTTAATCAACGAAAGTCTTTTTTTTTCGATTCATTCGTTCTAATCAATTTCAATTTTCGAATTCTTTCCAAACGATTTTCATTATTTTTGCTTTCATTCCTATGATGATTTTATCAATGAAAATGTAAAAATAATCATTAGTAATATCATAAAAAATCACGAAAGTCAATGGAACCGATAAATGAAATTTATTGATGGGTTTTCTCTAAAGGATTGTTAAACCTCGATTCTCATCAGTTTCGTGATTTCTTGATGGAGTTGCATTGAAAAAATATTTGATGCAATCATTATACTGATGGGAGTCGATGAAACCTTTTAACGAAATGAGTTCAAAGATTCTGGTGATTGAAATTGATATGTGTAAAGCAGTGTATGATTTTTTTGACACTTGGTGACAGCTTTTGAGATATATATACAAGGAATGAAAAATGTGTTTTTTTGAAGATCATAGACTGTGGTGACTCTCAGGTTTAGAAAAATGCATTTTCACTCTGAAAATTTTCATATTTTAGTAAAGTGGAGGTTAACAAAATTTTTTTGTGAAGTAGTTACGCCAATGCGATGGGGTATGATTGACATGAGTACGGGGTTCAGAATCTCGGGACGCCCGAACCGGTCTTTTCTTCCTTCGTGTCACGGCTCTGACGCACCCGGCCTTTCTCAAGGCTCAAAAAAAGTCAGCAAAATATCGCATTGATATTTTGGATTGGCAGTGATTATCACAGTTTTGCACAGGCGCATCATCTCAGGGCTATAGGAATAAAATTTGGGATCAGGAGTGACAGAAATCACGGGCCCATGAGTGCAAGTCCAAATGCATGATATTGCAGTTCGATAATCAATCAAATGCGTAATCAATGGATTTTTCATGTACCTTCGTTTATTTTTGTAGATATTCCAAGATTTATCTAGTTTTCTACAGGGTTTGGTAAGTTACTTGAAAAAAATGTACGGCGTTACGTTACCGTTACAAAGGTAGAAAAATTAATTCGATACGTTACCGTTACTTGAAAAGAAATGATAACTCGTTAACGTTACCACTTGAAAAAAGTTATGTCCCGTTAATTTCAGGTTACTTTTTGGAATAATTTGAATATAAATAATAAGACATTGAAAAACTAAGGCTGAAAAAAACAATATCAACGTACTCTTGGTTTTGTTGTATAGAAATGGTTTATTTCAGATATGATAAGAAATTTTAATCCGTACTTTTTCACACTTAAAAAAAATCAATCAGCTTGATCAAATTTTTAAAATTTTTTCAAGTTCACAAAATTTCTGAGTATGATATTTGATTCAATGTTAGCCACAAGGAAACATTCGCAAATTTAATAGATTTTTGAAAGAATCGTAATACCTACCCAGTTTTTCAAAGTTTTTGAATTTTTTTGTATTTTTCAGTATGTATAAAATGTTGCAGGATTTTCTACAATTTTTATGAATTTTTACTTTTTTTGTGTACATTGATACATAGATTTCAAAAATTTCATGCTCTAGAATTTCAAGTTGATCAAATTATTTGTATTTAAGAGAATTTTCCGGAAAACAGTATCTCAATAGATTTTCACTTATTCCAGTACTTTTCGTATTTCTTCAGTTTTTCTATTATTTTAAAGATCGTTTATTATTTATGTATATTGCTATATAAATTTCTGTAATTTGAAAGCTTTTCAATGTTATATATATATTTTCTTTCTGTACTTCTAGGTATTTATAGAATGTTTTGAAATTTTTGAGTTTTTCAAGATATCTTTTTGAATTTCCAGAACGAGTATTAAGTATTTAATTAATTAAGTATTTCGATCGATTTTGCAGAAAACAGTTTCTTTACAGATTAAGAGTGCCCTCAATATTTTTTGTATTTTTCACATAGTTTTACAGTTTGAAAATTTTATTATTTTTTTATAGACTTCTATTAACATATATTTTTAGAGTTGAAAGCTCGAGAAATTGAATTTTCTTGATTCCTAGAATCACATAGATTTTTTTAGAATCAAATAACATGGAACTCATTAAAATATAGTATTTTGAGTGTTTTTCGTAATTTTTTGCAAATTTACAAATTGCTTACATTCTACATTAAAGTGAGAATGAAATCAAACAAATGTTTCAATAAAAATTATTGATATTGAATTTTTCATTCAAAAATGAAGATGTTAAAAAATACGTATATCTCAGTAGTAGAATATTCCTTATAAAGTTACAAATTGCGCTAAAAACTTAATGAGACATAAAAGTAACGTAAAATAACGAGATTTTCGTTACTCGTTATCGAAAAAAAGTGACTCGTTCCCGTTATCGTTACAGTAAAAAATGTAACTTTTTAGAGTAACGCGTTACTTCAAAACCCTGGTTTTCTGTTGATATTTGTTGTTAAATATATAAATTTTAACATTGTTTTGGCTTTTTGTTTATCATGTAGTTTATATTTTTCAAGTTTTAAGAAATTTTTCATATATTTTTATATTCAAATTACTCCTTTGTGATTCGGTCATAATTCGAGAGTTCTTAACTCTCAATTCTGAAAAAAATATGTAAGATTTCCCAGATAATTCTGAAAAACTTGCTACTCAATAGATCTTTAATTTGAATTTTTTTCATGAAGATATTAACATTATTTTCGCTTTAAAGCTGTATTAAAAGTCACATTTTTGAAAACTAATGAAGTTTTTTGGAAATCAGGAATGTAAGGATTTTTTCGAAATAAAATTCATAATTGAAACAACAATTTTATCTAAAACCTAATAATAATTGTCGTTGTTTCTCATAACATTCATGTCAAAAGAATCTCCTGAAGTAAAAGTTTTTTAAATTATGTGACATGGGAAATAAGCACTTCGATATGAAATAGATATCCGCCATTCGTTCCACGTGCGCGGGCGGTTGGTTCGCTTTGCAACGCAGTAAATAAGGCTAAAAATTGTGGCAACTCGGAAAAATACGTTCCTGGAAAAGTCGGAAAATTTTTCGACCAACTGTTGAAAAGTTACGATGGCGTGTTTGGATTAATAGAGGAAAAAAATGGGCGGGAAACTGTTTGTATACTATAGCGATGAAGTGTGAAAATTTCATCATAATTTTGTTAACTATCGCAGAATTTAAGTGAAACATTTTTCAAAAAAAATGAAATTGGAATAAGAACTCAGTACATTTTTTTTTAATTGAAGATGATTTTCCGTTAATTTTTATAGAAGGTCAAATAATTATCTTACATTAACATACATTTAAAAAATCTATCCAAAATTTGAAGTTTTTCAGTAATTATGTGAAAACATGAAGTGTAATTCTTAAGATAATTTAATGTTCTGCATGATTTTCTGTACATCAATCACCGAAGAATTTTCATAAGACGAAAAAAATATTTGCATTCGCATCGGTTGGGAATGTATCGTTTATTTCCCTCTTGAATTGATTTTGTAGCGAACATTTTCCGAGCCATAGCTCGCGAGTTATGATACATAGCGTATCGAAAAATATTGTTGCGAAGGGTGAGTTATTCGTGACGTGGCGTGATTCGCGGCAAAAGCGTGTAGTGGAAAAACGTAAATAAAGCCGATGCGTATCGCTTATAGCACCTAAATTTGCATAAACTAAAATTGGAACTAGATATTCGTTGCGGCGATAGTAATTGACGGGACGCAGATTTCCAATTCCAGCGACGTATGATTTACGTACGAGGGTCTTATTAAACCCTAAAAACCGTAAAATAAGGCACTAAGAAACAAAAAATGTTTTACAGTAAGACAAAGTGAGAGTTACATCTTTATGTAAATTTTCGAATCGTCATTTCGAGATTCGAAATTGACGTATTTTCCAAGTCTATTCATGAATGAACATTTTGAAAACACCTTCTTTGAGTTTCTCATTTAATTCTTAACTGAAAAACTCACAAATCATTATAAAATACGCAATAATTCTGAAAGAATATTCGAACTCAATTATCATCATTTTCCTAATAAATACAAATTGAATTCACAGCTGTAAAAAAACAGAATAGATTATCAACAGAACGATTCATAAATTACATACCTTTCTCCAATTTTCCAAAAGCTCGATCACAGTTCTAAAATAAAAAAACTCCAAATAACTCACGAACTGCATATTTTATTTCGACCTCATTTTTCAGTACACTTAATCCTTACAATAATTCACTCAGAGTATCGCACAAAACACTATTTAGCTAGAAAAAAAAACGCTGAACTTAATTAATGCTCGGGAAAAAATCCAATAACTCACGCAAAAACTCGCTTTACAGATCGGAATTATGCAAAAATCGGTACAAATTTTACGACAAACAGGAATGTTCTTTACGCATTCATAACTAGAGATTTTTACCATGAAACAGAATGAAAAGCTAGAATAAATTATTCTGATGTTTGATCTTCAAACAGACTCTTTTTTCCTATCAACTATCTTAAATCTGGAAATCTCTCATTTCAGAGTCAATTTCTGATGATTAAAAACACTATGTTTCCTCCATAGAAAATCTTTGAACAAATTAAATTTTCGACACTTCAGAAAATTTCTGAATAAGAAAAAACAAAATAAACAAAAAAAAGGAAAAAAAAAATAATACATCCTAGAAAAGTACGAAAGATGGTATTTTTAATCAATGAGAAATTCATCGTCAAATTTTGCATTATTTATAACTTTTTTATGCTTATTTTATTGCCCTGCGTTTTGCGACGACGTGGAAGTGGAAGTAGTCGGAGCAATATTTTGCAATGCGTATGGGCACCCACACAGCTGATCGGCGATGCGACCCCCCTCCCTCAGACCACTTAGGAATGCCCCGTGCACAGTCGCCGGGTAGTTACGTATGGTGTGTTCACCTGAGAAAAAATTGATCGCAAAATGCAATTTTTTAAATAAAATATTTAGCTGACCAGTAGTTGAAGATATTTTCATAGTTATTTTTATCCTTTACCTATTCATCATCACGAACAGATGGTTTTATAAATTTTTATTCTGTTTTTAATTATTGTCGAACGCTTCATAAGAAGTTTCACTTCAATATAAAAACTTGAAACCTATCCTGAATTTAATCTTAGCCACCGAATTTTTCATTTAATTGTACTTGAAGTTTAAACCTGAAGATAAAATAACTACTCTTAAATGAATTTGAAATTTGAACCCTCTTTCTCCCCTGCCTCTGCTTCCTCACTTGAAACACCTGCGATAATGAAATTTCGTTTCGTTGAAATAATTACGATATCAAAGGGCGCGTATATTAATCTCGCTTTTTATCGCGAGCGACGACTTTTCGGTCCCGGAATTTTAATTAATATAACGATACCACTAATTATGGCGCAATCATCTCGCGAATAGTGCAATTAATTTCGTTGCGCTGTGGAATCGATCGGCGCTCCAGCTTTTACTTTTTCAGAGTTCGATTTCTTACGATGCCTAGTTTATAATAGATCATAACCTTAACAAACAAATAATTACATGTTTCATTTTCTTGCATTTTTTTCCAGTTACTAAAATCGCATGACTTGAATGAAAAATAAATTTTACAAAATAAAAAAAAGGAATGAACATAAATCATTCAATTTTGCAAGAAAAACAATTGGAAAATTCATTTAAAATAAAAATTATTCAAATTGTACTTTTTTTAAAGGAAATTATGCAATAAAATGCTTTCAAATCAAATTTTTGAACGCAAATCGCGTGTACATTGTGTGAAAGTTCTTTCGCTACACACCCAAAAAAAGTATTTCCCGATTGCCTCACTCAACTTTTAATTGGCACGCTTCCCCCTCCCCCTCCATCATCCCCTCGCAAAGGTTTTATTTTGTCCCGTTAATTGCTCGCCGCGGGAATAAATGAGGCGCATAATTCGGGCAAATTTCGCAACGCGAAAACCGTATTGTCGGGACGCGTTTCGCGCGAACCAAGTTTTTTTTCCTCTACCATCAAATTTATACGGGCCGTTCCACGTTCAACGACTTCCCGGGATCATCCGCGATCATTAAATTAAATTTTCGGCTGCGGCTCAATTTGAGGGACGGATTAAAGCTCTCGAAAAATTTTGTGTTCCTTATCTGGGTATCGTTTCGGCCATTTTAGAAGGATTATTATTCGGATGGATAAATTGACATTTTTGTTTTTTTGCTTTCTCATTTTTGTAACAGTGAATTAGATTGATTGCGAATGTAAAAGACAGGGGCGTAGGCAGAACAAATTTTCAGGGGTTTTCTAAAAAATATTTTTTCTTCGGGATTTCATAATTTTTTATCTTTGATAATATTGTTACAAAAAGGAGATATTGAAATATTTTACATTCCGGAATTTGAAAGTTATACAACTTTTGGAATACAAAAATGCACATTTTTCATGTTCGTAAATAATGGCATTCGATTTTTGTGATTTTCAATTGGTAACTGAGGTTTCAATTTTTTTACTTTAACTTTTTGTATTTATACCACTTTAGATAATCTGATATTAGGTTATATGTGGTTCTATAGAGCTTCCTAAAATTCGATGCTCTAGAAAGCATATTTATAAAAAAATTTATATTTTTAAATTGATTTTTGAGCACATTTTAACCACACAGATAAAAGTTACTTCATGAATGTATATTATTTCCGTATAGTATAGTATTTACCAAATGTTGTAGTATTTTCTGGTTTTTTTATTTATTTTTAATATTTCTATATAAAAATTGATGCTATGGTATTGTAATTTTCAACGGTTTTGAGAATTTAAATTGATTTTTCATACAACAGTTTCTTTTATAAAGATTTTCAATACTTTAATTTTTTATGTTGTTAGTATTTCCGCAATTAAAAGTATGGTTTATGGTATAAATTGTATGAATTTGATGTATTTTCATTGTTTTCTATACGCATTTCAAGAATAATTTTTGAAATTATACATGATTATAGTATAATATTAATGATTATGCTCCAAGACAGAAAACTTTTTAAATTTCTAAAAAAATTATATCTAAATTATTTTAATGTATTTAACGATTTCTATTAAATTGGTAAGCTAGTAAACTAGTAAGCTAGAAAAAGAGTGAATTAGCAAACTAGTGAACTAGGTAACTACTAAACTCGTAAACAACTGAAATTGAAAGTAGTAAAACAGTTAACAAGTAAAAAAGAAAAATAGTAAACTAGCGAGCTTGTGAACAAGTAAATTAGTTAATTAGTAAACAAGTAAACTTGTCTAACCCGTAATAGTAAACTATTTGACTAGTAAGCAAGTTTAGTTAATAAACTAGTAAACTAGTTAACTAGTAAACAAGTTTAGTCAGTAAACAAGTTTAGTTAGTTAACTAGTAAACTAGTTAGCTAGTAAACTAGTAATCGAGTAAATTATCAAGCTAGTAAACTAGTTAACTTATTTTTCCCATTTCTTTAGTGTAATATATAAAACTATGAAGGATTTCTAGGTATTTTTATAGATTACTTATATTTTCTGTAGATTGCTACAGAGATTTAAAAACTCAATGCTTTAAAATGCCAATTCAGATCTTTTCTTAGTAATATCAAGAATTAATGATAAAAGCCCATTCATATAGATTTTTCATGTTTTATATCCTTATTTTTTTTCGTATTTTTTAAATATTTAAAAGATTTTGTTGCGTTTTCTAGAATTTTTTCAGATTCATAGTATAGTTAGAATTTAATGCTCTAGAATCTCAAAATTTCTAGATCGTAGACGCATTTGTCGAGATTTTTCATAAAACAGTTTTTTTCATAGAATTTAATTGATTTCATTACTCTTTCAGAGTTTGTATGAATCCAAAGTTTTTTAATAGGTACTTTGATACAGATTTTATATAGATTTCTATAATTAAATGATCTGAGATTCAAAGTTTTGTAAATTTTTAGCATTTTCGTAAATTTTTTTTTTTCTTTATTATTCACTGGGTTGCAACAATTTTTCTGTTCATATTTTCTACGTAATCTTACGTTTTGATAAGTTTTACTTGTTTTTTGAATTATATACTGCTAACGTTTTCATGTATTTTTGGGTAACTTATATTTTGATTGTTCATCAATGTAACTTTTTACATTTTTACATGAAATATTGATTGATTATATAAGAATTTCAGGAGGAAAGCTGAATTTATATTAAGCTTTCTGAGATTCGACGATTTAAAAACAATTGATGATGAAAACAAATGATTTTCCAAAAAGTAAAACAGCGTAAAATTTTTCTTTTGCACACCTGATTTGCGGCAAATTATGGTTAAATTCTTGAGTAATAAAAGTCATCTTAAAAGAAGATTTAAAAGTATACAAAAAAAAAAAATAAAAAAAAATCATTAACATAACTCATAACCTCCCACTGAAACGTAAAAACCCTCGAAAAGTCGTCACGGAGTGCAAACACCATGAAAAAATCTCCATTGAAACCCACTTGTATTCATCTTTTGATTGTTCCCACGCGCGCGACGTGGAAAGAGAGGCCATATTTTCCAGGAGGTAACGAGTTGTGAAATGAAAAAACGCGTCAGCGCGTGATACGTCCCTGCAGAGTCCCTTTTCTCGACAATTCGCTCCTTCCGCAATTTTTGGCCCGAAAGGCGAACGCGTCTTTCGTGCAAATTTAACGAGAAAATTCGTAAGGGCAAAGGGGAAAATTCATTCAAGGCGCGGACTGAAAATTTCATATCGAGCCAGGGGCGAGAACGCCGCGTCGCAGGGGGCGCTAAATTATGAACAAGACTCGGGGTGCGTTCGGAATGTCGATTCCCGACAAGTCTGACGTCAAGAAATCAATGTTTTCTTCACGTTTTTGGAGTTACAGACGAAAGAAACCTTATGGCTGTCATGACTATATAAAGCCTAAGATTTGGATTTACCCTTACAATCGTTGGCACAACTATATGACTTATATACAGGGGAGTAAAATTAAATTAACTAAATCCAAATGCCCTCTGATTAAATGAAACTACACTGAGAAAAAAATCTTGTACTTTCTGCCGTATACATTGTAAAAAAGTACAATATTATTTTACTCTTTACAATAAAATTGCAATTTTTACTATGTCATTGTAGTTTTTACAATAATATTGTAAAATCTGCAATATTTATTTTACTTATTACAATATTATACAGTAAAACCGCTTTATTATGCAAATTACAATATGTATGCCAGTTTTTACTGTATAATTTCGGAAAATTTTAAATCTTAAAATGCAAATTTCACAATAAAAACTGTTATTTTTACCTTACATGGCGAAAAAAATAAACTACATTACTTTTATCCAGCTTTTTCGAAAACTGTATCATATTACAATATGATGCACTAGAAACCTAGAAAGTATACAAAAATATTGAAAAAGAACCTGTACAGATCTGCATACTGAAAAAGCTGTATGGGATTTTCAATAATCTGGATTAATAGGGATTACAATATGATATTGCAAAAAGTACAAGAATTATAGTAGAAATCGGAAGATGTATAGGAGTTTTTACAGCAAAATATATCTATAACTACAATATCATTTGACAATATTTACAATAAGTTATTTCAAAAATTGGTATATTATCTAGCAAAAAGTACAATATGTCAGAGTGATTCCCGTTTACTATACAGTATTCTAATAATAACTATATTTTATTTTCAGTGTACAGTTGTTAGAGCTATAAATTATCTCTATATTAGGACAATAAAAAAAAACAGTCCCAACAAATCTAAAGTTATGACAGTGAAAAAATGATTTTTCTAAAGCAATGAAAAACCTTATTATTTTAACGAAATGTTACTTTGCAATCTACGAAAAAAATCGTATGGAGTTGATGAAAACGATTTCTTTGGCTAAGTAATTTTTTGTTCTTATCAGTATTTCAATTGAAATTTTTTCATCGATCCAACGAAAATTTCATTGGTGTAATGAAAATTTTTTTTCTGTGTAGGCAGGGAAACATTTTGAAAAGTGTTTTATTAACTAATATATTTTCTTCGAGGTTTTATAATTATATAGTTTTGGACTACCTGGTTTCAGGAGTACGATTTTTCCTTTTGTTGAATTCCCGGATTTCAAAGTTGTACTGTTTTTCACATTTTTCATATTCGTATTGAAGAGAAAAGAATTTAATTTTTTTAATTTTCATGCAAGTCATAGAGGTTAAGATTTTTTTTTCTAATACTTTTGGTATTTTTCGAAATTCTTCAATATTTGTACTATTTTTTGATAAGATAATAAAATTTTTCATAGATTCCTATAACTTGATCCTGTGGGAATCAAGTTCCAACCATTTTTTAATATTTTTATAGATTTTCGAGGAAATCATGTCTACAAAGTTTTTAAGCATTGTATAAATTACTAGAATTGTTGTATTGTTTGTTTTTGATAAAATTTGTTATATTTTTCGGTTTTTTTACAGATTTCAAATATTTAAAGGAATTAGTCTATGGATTTTTAAAATTTGATTCTCTATAAAATTAATAAAAGTATAAACAGTTTTCAGTATTTTCATAAATTTTTCATAGTGTACTATTATTATACAAATTATTGGGTTTTTTTTCGTATTTTTTTAGTATTTATGAAATTCAAAGAATTTTCTGGTATGTACATGAATGTTTTATAGCAGATACAAGGTTTCAGAAATTTTCAAGAAAATTACGTCTACATAGTCGTCCAGCATTCAATGGTTTCTAGTGTTTTTTTTTATTTTTATTTTTTTATTATCAATATAATTTTCTTTTATTCATTCAACTTTAAGAGAATACCACGTATTTTGATACGTTTCTAATATTTTAGCAACTTGCTACATTGATGTCGTGAACTAGGTGGCCTAGAAATCAAATTTCGATCGATTTTCAGTAATTTTTCAGATTCATAGGAAATTTACATGCATGGAGATTTTAGGATATTTTCCAGATTTCTCGTTGTTTCGTATTTTTTCAAAATTTATACAATTTTTTCGCTTTTGTTTGTATTTTCATCACTATTTCTAGTATCATTATTAGATAACTTTTGAAAATTTTATGCTATATAATTCAAAGTTTTATAGACCGTAGGTATTTGTTTCAATTTTTCAAGAAACAGCCCTCCTATAGGCTTCTATTACTTTTAGAATTTCTTCAGATTTTGTACAATCCGGAAGATTGCCTGGTATTTTTAAGAATTTCTATGTACATTTCTCGAATTCGATCCTCCAGGGTTTTAAGTCTTATGGATTTATATCATTCCTGTTAATTACAATTTTCCTTATAATTTAATGGCTTTAAAAAATTTGTAAAATATTTATTTTCTGCTTTATGTAAGCAAAACATATATAATTAGAATTTTGTTAAATAAAAAATTCTACTGAAGCCAGGATAATTGTGATTTTCAAGTTAGTAAAATTATGAGTTCTGAATATAGTCAAACTTTGGAAACTTAGATGAAATCATTTGTTATGTTATCTGAATTTGTATTGAATGTACAGTTCATTCTTTTTACTTATTTATTGTTTAAAATGATTATTCCTAACCTTTTTTTTACATTTGTGTTTCAATAATCTGTGATCATAACTTTTTTCATTTTTACATCAAATAATAATTTATTTTATCCGAATTTCAGGAGGGGTTTGTACCCCATAAAAAACCTCTTTGCCTAGAAACCTCATTTAATGTAACCTGAAATTCGATCGCAGTAATTATAAATACAAAATATACTAGGGCGAATCTCACCATTTGTATGATTGAGGCAGATACACCCTTTTTTCAGTGTAACAAACTGAATTTCGATGATTTTGTTGCAAATAAAGCTAATAAGGCGGGTAACAGAAACTTATATTAGCTTCTGCATATTCTTTATACAAAAAAGGAATAGAGGAAAAAATGTACATTTTTCACGATTCTAAATAAATTATGCATCAATTTTGAATTATATCATGTTATTATCAATGATCGAATGACGTTTTCGAGACTCAAGGTGTGTGAAGAATGAACTTTTTGCTGCTATATTCTAAAAATTATTTAGCAAAAACTTCAATATTGTTATAAACAAATTCTTACCAGCGAAAAACAGTCGTGGCATAGGTGGTGCGTCTCCCGAAGACTGATTCGACGCAGGTGGGGGTGGAACCGGGGCCGCCAAAAGGTCGTAATCACTTCCGGAACTTCCTACAGATACGTAACTGTAAGACCCTCTGGACCACTGATCAGCACGCCATCTGGTGACCACTGATTCCCGCGGTGGCTGCATGGTATTCCCGAAAATTCCCTAAGTAACAGAAAAATTTATTTGGAAAAAAATTAGATTTTTCGTGCGATGAAAAAATTTTGGTATAGCTTAGATCTTAAAAATACTGAGATTAATTGATTCCCTTCGGAAATGACCTTTAACTTTTCAGAGCTAACATCAGTTGTGGAATATTGTATACTGTTGTTTTTTTTTCTTTTGAAGTGTCACTCAATGATAATGAGACGAGAAAAAAAAGAATCATTGAGTACGAAAATAAAGTGATTGCAAATTATTGGTGAGAATGAAACAAATATTTCGAAGTGTATTCTGCTTTAATCGTATTTTTCATTAGGTGTTTTAATTTATAGAAAGACAATTTAATGAAAATGATAATATACTTTGAAGGTTCTCTTCAAATATTTTTCAGAAAAAATACAACAACATGTATCAACGATATAATTAGAGGACTGAACAATGCAAACAATAAATATAAACAAAATTATTGTGTACATTGCCTATGTGAGTTATTGCATGTGATAATCAGTACCTATATAAATTATTGCATGTGATAATCAGTACCTATATAAATTATTATATGCAATAATCAGTACCTAGATGAATTATTATAGTTATTTAAAAATACTATATAATAATATTACATGTACAATTCTTAGTACATAACTTTTAGTAAACGTAATGACTTTATATTATTGTTCTAAGTTGACAGTTCGGATTATGAAAAAAAAAAATGACAAGTTTATTGTATGATTCATTCAATTACAATAACAAACAACAGTATTATATAAAAATTTTGACAGCAATGAATTGTTTCGACAATCTTAATGATTTCACAGAATTTCAAAAACTATATTATAAGCTATCTTTTTGTTGCTTATTTTTTTGTTATTATAATGTTATATACACACTAGAAGTATCAGATTTTCTTACACTGTTTTTTTTTGTACCCAAAACCTCTTGCGAATTTTGTTAATTACAAAGTTAATTGTAATGTGTATTTTCTGTTGGTTTTCGAATCAAGTTTCAGTTTTTTTTAATTTAGATTAAATGAGACGTTGCTCAAAGTTGAGAACTCATTATTCTATTAAATTAAAATTGTTTACGAAATTCAATCAGGTACAGATTTTATTGTTCTGTGATCAAAAATTAAAAGCATCCTAATGAGACTTCCCAAACAGTTCCAAAATCTTGAAAAAAAAAATATCGAAGGAAAACATTTTTTCGTGGCCTCTAAATGGGAATAATGAGTATATTTCGGTGGAAAAAAACTCAAGATTAAGAAATCCTAAAACTTAGGATTTAACAAAAAAAATTGTAGGGAATTTGCAAATGGAACTGATTAGAATATGAAAACTGTACAATCTACAGGACTTTACCTTAAGAAATAACAAAATCAATGGTACAAAATTTTCTTTCAAATCAAAATAAAAAAAATTTTTCCTACCCCCTCCACATTACAGCTAAACTATAATCTCTAAAAGTGATTTAGTTTTATTCGAAAATTGAAAAAAATTTTCAAATGAAATTCGTTAGTTATTGAGACTAATATTCAAGAAATTGAAAATATACACTATCGAAATCATCAAGCATTGAAATTGTGTAATTGAGATTTCAGACTTCACATCCACACGTATTCAGATTTTATGCTATCAAATCGCACAATTTTCTTATTTTACAATAATAATCAGAGTCGTTGAATTCACCAAACTGCATGCTAAGGAACTACAAATTTTCTTTAAGAAACGATTCGAAATTCTAGAGTAAATTTTAGGTAGGTTGTTTTAATTTTCGAACATTTGTCAAATTCCAAACATAGTTCGCACTATTCAAAGATTTACATAATTATATGAAAAACTTTCTCAAATTCATCAAGATTTTTCGTGATTTTCTGATACTTTTTGAGTTTGTGAGATTTGAGTCAATAATTTCGAAACAACATAATCCTTATGTCCATATTTTACTCAAATTGTAAAATTTATGAACATATTCTGAAATTTTTACCTTTTTACTCTTATCAAATTTTCGAATATGTTGAAATTCCAACGTTACAGAATCTATTGAAAATTTACTCCATTTTATACAATTTTTTACACTTGATTTGATTAACTAGTTTAAATTTTTAATAATTATGAAAAAGCATCATTATGCACATTTTGAAACAAAAGGAAAATGAGCGCGATCTACAAATCCGATAAATATTTTCCGAATTTATACAAAATTTTCATACTTTGAAAATCACTGACAACCGTTAAATTTTACAATATTTTTCAATTCGTAAAATTTTTCAAATTTGAAATACGATACAAACTCTTTGAATTTTTTTAAATTTCGATTTTTCGTAATTTTTTATTACTTTTCACGTTTGTAATGAAAAAAATAAAAATAAAATAATAATAATAATAATGACACACTTTCTATAAAAATAAGCCGAATTCCGAAATACAGAAAAATGTTTTCATCACTGAGTTTGTGCATTTTTCCCAATAAATATTCATCGAATTCCTTTACATCCTATTTAAAAACGTATTCAACATCATGATTATTATTATTTTTCGTTTGAATTTTCTCTTTTCATGGGAAAAAATTTCCATGTGAAAAGTGAATGTGAAGGGCTTATCGCGATTCATCGTCCGTCTTCGCGAGAGTTCTCGCGCGTCGAGGTGGCGATAGGGCAGGGATGAAAAAAGAAGAAAAAAAATATCTCGCGCTCAATGCGGGAAGGAAGACACAAAGAAATTGTAAAAAATTGTATCGGAAAATAAATCTACCGGCGCGGAGAGGTCCTTTATAAATCAATCGGCGGCCATTTTTTATTCGAATCGAAGCGGATGGAGTTAGATGGGCGGTTAAAGGACAGCACTTGAAATGCATCGAATCCGGATTACGATTTCGATTCGGCGAACACGAGAAAGCAAAACAAAAAAAAAAAAGATCGACACTCGGAATTTATATTGAAAAAAGTATGATTTTTAAAAATTTATGTCATCATTCACAATTTCTATACATGGTAAAAATTTATTGAGATTTTTTAAGTATTGAGTTATTTATTTCCTTTTGTTTCAGAGCTTCAGGATTTCAAAAAATATATTAAATTGTGAATCAAAGTTTTTCTTATTTGTTAGTAGTACAAAGTGATAAGAAACTGAAATTCAGAATAATTATGAAAAAATTTTATTTTAATATTATTTCTTTACCAGGATTTGAGAGCCTTAGGATACCAAAGGTTTAATTCAATTGTGATTTTTTGTCTTTGATTTTTTTTAACACCGGAAGTTAAAAAGTCAGAAGTTAGAGATATTCTGAATTTTCGTAGTAATGAATTTGAATCCATTTCAACTTATAAGATTCAAAATTTATTTGCATTTTTATCAGTATGATGAAAATTCAAAATTTTTAATATTTCACTTTTTTGAATATTTAGATTTGTTTAATTTTTAAGTTGGTTTATCTGATAAAAATCTATCTCATACATTTTAAATTTTATTGACCTATGAACATATTTTTTTAAATTCTACTTTGTATAGGAATCATCAGGAATTTGGCTATCATTTTTTTTTTGTGTTCGGTAATTTTAACAAAAGAACAAGCGAAAAAAAAGCAACAGAAAAGTAATGATTTTATCATCGAAAATTGCGGCTTCGAGATTAAAAATAAATCGATTTAATTGAAAATTTGTGAAACGTTTACGTATAGTGTAATAAATTCACATATTATCAAAACTTGATGTTCAATTATGTAACTTTCAAATGAAAATTTCTTGAAGTAATTAACTATGGAAATCTAGCATGATTTAAGAAGCAGCAATCCCAGTTGAAGATTAGAATATACTACACAATCAAATCATACAATTTGAAATTTTTCAAACCAATGAAGTAAATTACTGTACAATAAAAAAAAATCATTACAAAACCAAATTTCTGAATCCAAAAATAACGAGTTCGTTGAAAACAATGAGTCTTCGAGCATTTTTACATTAATTTTTTATTCATTTTTGACAAACTCTTTAAACAGTTTCTAATGTATTTCTACAAATTCAAATCATAAAATTCAATTTGACAATACAAAAAATAAAAAATTGAATATTTAAGTCAATAAAACTGAGATTGTAGAACTTCAAAATGTACAGTGGCAAATTTTCGAGCCTCAAAATGCATGTAATTGTAATTTTAGACTATACAAAGATAGGAATTCAGATTTCATCCTTTCAAATGCCATAATTTTGTAATTTTTTATTAAAATATAAAAGTCATTAAATCCATAAAACTGCATGTTAATATTTATAATATATTCTTAAGAAATTGATTCTACCAGCTAGAAATTGATGTCATGTTGATTTGTAAGTTTCAAAAAATTTTGAAATTTCAAATATAATTCGAGCTATTCAAAACCTTATATATTCTTATAAAAATTTGTCTGCTTTATCAAGATTTTTCGTTGGTTTTGTGATAGTTTTAGGATTTCGAAATTATGTAACAATAATTTTAAAACATAATGCTTATTTTGTTGCAATATGATATTGAACGTAACCTATAAAATTTATGAACAGATTCTGAAAGTCTGCAATTTTCGAAAATCCAGAAAATCATTAAAAATCGTTCTAATTTTCGATGTTTCTGAATTTCTCAAAATTGTCATTTTTTAAACATTATGCTAAATATCTCAAACCTTTCACATTTTATAAAAAAATGCGTGTAACCCAATTAAATTTTTCGTGCTTTTTTAATATATTTAAAGTTGTTTAAATTTTGAATAATGATAAAAAAATAATATCATACGCACATTTTCAAACAATATGAGACTGAATACAATCTTCTAAATTCATGAAACTTTTCCGGAATCTCAGAAATTTTTCGAACTTTCCAGAATTATTGGTAATTAGTAAAATGTTCAATCTCATTCGATCGGTCGATTTTTTCAAAGTTCAAACATAATACAAATACTTTAAAATCCATATGTTCTCAAAATTTTAAATTTCAGTATGTATCACTAGAATGAAAATTTTTAGGAATCATTAACCTTGTGAATATAACATGATTTCTGTAGCCTCAACTGCAGTAGAAATTTGAAACATACTACACAATCAAATAAAATGTTTTAAATCAACATACAAATCACCGTAAAAAAAATCACTGCGAATCTAAATCCCCAAATTCCAAAATCACAAATTCCATCAAAGTAATCTATCTACTTTCATTTATTTTGAAAAAACTTTTAGAAAAGCTTCTGATGTATTTTCACAAATTATTAACACTTCAAAGCTTCACTGAAGCTCTCTACTCGTACTAATTTATTCAAAAAAACCCTTTCAACGTTTTCCAACGAAATTCCTTCTAAATTCACATTCCCAACCCAAAATGTCGGATTTCAACTTTCAAGAACACTCAGTCCTCATTAAAATTCTTTTTTTCCGAAATGATTTCGTTAATGCGTACGAAACTAGCAAAGTTCAAACTAGATTTCACTAAAAAAAAAAGCTCTAAACGAAGATTCCTCGCCGAGTTTCTCCGCACGTTGTATATTAACGTAGCCTTAATTTTCAATAACTTCTAATGGACATCTATTTGCATATTCTCAAATGGCTACGATGCGGTCGAACATTCCGCGATTTACAATTAAGGGAGCTGAAAAATACGCGAACAATCTCGTGAAGTTAATTGGAAAAGTTTTTATGCAAAAAAATTAAGACTGTTGAAAATAACGACCTCTTGGAAATTTTCTACGATGTTCGGAACAATTTTCCCGGAGGCAAATAAAAATTTCGATGTTCAGATTTTATTTCACAGCAAAAGTTTTGGGCAGTTTGGAAAATTCGTCCGAATTACAGTAAAGAACGTTTGCGAAAATTGTGGACAATGAAAGTAAAAATCGGCAGATTACTTTTTTAAAAAAAAGGTCAAGTAATAAAGTGTATAAAAAACAAAATTATGGTTTTGAAATACAATATTTAGAAAACCAGCAATAAATGAAGTTACAAGTTTACTGTTATAATATATGTTTAAAAAAATTTTCCTGAAAATAACTAACTATTTGAATATTAAGGTTTTATTTTATAGAAATTGTGGAAAATGAGAAAAAAAATGCAACTGACCTAGAGAAATACGAAATTAAAGTACCTATCAAAAAAATTTTTTGAGACAATATATAAAATGGTGAATTTCATTAATTAAACAACTAGAAAAAAATAAGGTAAAAATTATTCTGTTACTATCTACAATGTCGAGAAAATTTTACTGGACGTAACTTAAAATTCCAATGTTAGGATGAATATCATAGAAGAAATTTGATGCAGTTTGAGAAATAAAGATAAATTTTCTGGGAGTGAAAATAACTTTCAAAATTGTGGAAAATGAAAAAAAAATCTTCAGCTTACCTATAGAAAAACAATGCAAAAACGTATAGAGACAATTTATAAAATTCATCAATAAAGCAACAACTTTTTTTCATAAAAATCGTAGAGTCGAAAAATGGTAAAAAATACACAATAGAAAAAAGACGTTTAGATTTAAATGCTTCCATTTTTAGTTTCAAAAATCAAGAAATTTAAAAATTTACTTTGAAATTTTCAAAATCGACATGCTTTACCATGAGCTTCGAATTTCACCTAATCCTTGTTCAAAAAAGTGATTACAACATGATTTGGTGGAATCATCTTTGGCCGATTTAATTTACATGGGTTGCGAATGCTCGTTTAATGCAACCTGTTCAATACAGCTTGTATCTAATCGTTCAATCAGATTTCATATCGGCTCCATTTACAATTTACATTCCAAATTCATGGGACGGTCGCAATAAATTTGGTTATGCAGAGAATTTCCAATAGACAAGCTCTAAAATGGAGTTCAAGAAAAGCACCTGTATTTCATATATTTCATGTCGTTGCATTATCTGTATGAAAATTTTCTTTAAAAATAAGGAAACGATATTCATATAGAGTCCAAAAAAAATTCAAAGACAAAAAAATGTTTCATTGTTTTCGTAACGAATATTGTTACTAATTGAGTTTCGGAAAAACTAAGGCAAAATTTGTGGACATAATAATAGCCTTACAATTAAAGAATTTACCTAGAAAAGCGAAATAATAATAATTTATCATAATAAAAATAAATTCCATTGTTATTTATTATTTTAGAATATTATTATAGTCATAATAAAAACAACAACAATGATAATAATAATAATAATAATGAGAATAAGAATAATAAGAATAATTTCTAATTATATTTCTGATTAAATTAATTATAATTTCAACTGCCTTTATAGAAATTAGTAAACAGGTTTTTGTAATCGAAAAAATTTCCAGAAACGTTACAGTATTATTGATTTTGTGATTTTAAAACACAGTTTTGATTTTCAAAATACAAAAATACAAATAAATTTGAAAGACTCACTTTTAAAACGGCTATGCAGCGTCCAACGATAACGTCATCAGCTATATTTTCCATGACACAGGCAGCCTCCCCAGCTACGAGAGCTAAGAGATAAAAAAAGCAAAGCGTGTTCTCATAATGTTAGGTGATATTTTTAGAAAATTTATTGCTTGATTTTTTTCTTACTTAATAAATTATAGGAGAAAATTAGAATATTTATGCAAAATTACTTATTATTGACACGAAGTTTTTAATAATAAAATATTAGTCTGAAAATTAAAAGATCAGAATATTTGTTATACGAAACTGGAAATTAGGCAAGCCTTCGAAATCCCAAAGAATCATATTCAAAACCTTATACAATTTATTTTGTTTATATTTAATATTGGTTTTAGCAACATTGTTTGAAAAAATGTCCTATAACTGTACCTAAAAGCACAGGAGCCTCGTACAAATTCCAAAATAAGAAAAGTTCTCCACGACTAGCTGTCGTCGAGCCCACGTGCCCGAAAAGATTGGCATTCGGATCCCAAAAAGCCTTATCGAAGCAAAGAACTACCTGAAATCAAAATCAAAACATAAAACATTAAAAACGATTATTTTATGTTTAAACTAAAAATCAGATTATACCATGTTGGTTTATTCAGAACGAACCATGAGAAAAGAAAAATTTTGAAACTTTTGTATAAAAATATTCAGCATCCTGGGTTTCCAATTCGAAACTATAGTCATGAAAGCGACAGGCTCGAAATTTTTGCATTTTTTCATTGTATGACATATATTTAAAAAAAAATATTTACTGAATAAATAACATAAAAATCGAAATTTTTATCAATCGGAATAAATTTTAAAACATACAAAGTTGATTTCTAAGACTATTCCTTTTTGAATAATTTTCGAATGCTAGTTTTTTTTTCACAAAAAATTGAAATTATCATTCAAACGAAAAATTTATTGTAGATGTTATTAAATCAGGTGCGTAGGCAAAGGGGGGTTTTTGGGGGTTCAAACCTCTCCCGAAATTCTGATAAAATCAATCAATATTTCATGTAAAAATAAAAAAAAGTTACATCGATAAACAATAAAAATTCAAGTTACAAAAAAATGCATACGTTAGCAGTATATATTTAATAAAAATGTAAAAATTATCGAAACGTAGGATTACGTAGAAAATATGAATCAGAATAGTTGTTGCAACCCAGTGAATAATCAAGAAAAATAAAAATCTATGAAAATGCTAAAAATTTACAAAACTTTAAATCTTACATCATTAAATTCGAGAAATCTATGTAAAATCCATATAAAAGTATTAAAAATCTTTCGATTTATACGAATTCTATAAAAATATTGCAATGAATTGGATTCTATGAAAAAACTGTTTTATAAAATATCTTGACGAATGACACACTACAATCTATAAATTTTAGGATTCTGGGGCCTTATATTCTTAATACATTACCAAGCTATAAAAATTCTATAAAACGCAACACAATCTTTTTAATATTTCAGAAATACGAAAAAAGAAAAACGATATAAAACATAAATAATCAATACGAATTTGATTTTATCATTAATACTCTTGAAATTACTGATAATGGATCGAAATTTTCATTTTAAAGCATCCAGTTTTTTAAACCTCTGTAGCAATCTGCAAAAATTGAAGTAATCTATAAAAATACTTAGAAAACCTCCACTGTTTCGTATATGTTACTACAAAAATGTGAAAAATAAGTTTACTAGTTTACTAGCTTAATAATTTACTTGTTTACTAGTTTTCTAGCTAACTAGTTGACTAGCTCACTTGTTTACTAGTTTACCAGCTTACAAGTTTACTAGATCACCAATTTACTAGTTAACCAGCTTAGTACTTTACTAGAAATTTTTAACTCATAAAAATCATGTAGGAATAGTTTTTTTAGAAATTTTTTAAACTTTCCGTCCATAACTATTAATATAGTACTATAATTATAAATAATTTTAGAAATTATTCTGGAAACTCATATGGAAAACAACAACAATACATCCGATTCAGTTGATACAATATATACAGTTAAACATTCTTTTACGGAGATTTTCAATATTTTTTTTCCATATTTGTTTTGAATTTCTTCAGGTAAAAGTAACTGTCGTCTAAAAAATCAATTTAAATTCCCAAAATCGTTGAAAGATTTAATAATATAGCATCAATTTCTAGAAATCTATTGAACGATACATACAATTTTAGAAATATATAAAAATTCCATAAAATACTACAACATTTGGTGAATAGCATACCATACGAAAATAATATAAATGTATGATGTACCTTTTATCTGCGTGATTGAAATTTGCTCAAAATTCAATTCAAATATATAAATTTTTTAGAAGTATGTTTCCTAGAGTATCGAATTTTAGAAAGCTTTATAGAAACCCATATTACTCAATGTCAGATAATCCTTAAAGTGATAAGAATACAAAAAGTATCAGTAAAAAATATTGAAACTTAAGCTACTAATTAAAATTCACAAAAATCGTATTCCATTATTTACGAACATGAAAACTCCAAAAATTGTATATCTTTTAAATTCCGAAATGAAAAATATTACAAATTCACTTTCTTGCAACTATACTGTCGAAAAATAAAAATTATGAAACCTTGAACGAAAAATGTTTTTCAGGCAAACCTCTCCCAAAAAATTTTTCTGCTTACGTCCCTGTATTAAATAACGAATGAAAATATCTCAAGTTCAAGAAAATAAGCGAAAAACTCGTCAATATTCGATAAATTATCATCCAAAGTCTCATGAATATTGTTATAATGATGGAAAAATATTATTGATCTGGAACCTGAGCTTTAGAAATCGCGACAAAGTACACACTTTTTCTTTATTCCCCATTCTCGCCATCTCGCGCCCTATCTTATTTCGCGGAAATATCGCGTTCGCATTGTTGCGCTCGAAACCGCCGCGGGAAATCGCTTTCTTCATATTTTCCGGAGGATTCTTTCATGCAAATTATGAAAGCCCGAGCGTATATAAACATACACAAACGTCAGAAATTAACATAGAAAAATACTGGGCTTTTCGTTATTCATATGGTTTGCTTGTAAGGGGTTATTCGCTTGTAAGGGGTTATAATAATTAATAATTGTTATTATTAATTATTACTAATTAAATAAATTAGTTCCAAAACTTGAACCCCAATGAAAAATTTCCGAGTTCCCCCGAAAAAATTGAAAATTTTGGAATTCGAAAGGAAAATATAATGACGAGAAAAATTTCAGAGAAGAATGAATTATTATTCAATTGGTATAATATGCATTCATTATTTTTCAAATTTGAAGATGAATAAAGATCATGTAATCCTTATGCAACGTTTTTTCAAAGAAAGAATTCCAAAAAAATTATTAGTTAAAACGAATAAATGTATCGACAAAAAAATAGATTGTCAGACACTATAATCTTAAGTTTGGATACCACCCAAATGTCTCACCTTCGACATCCAAAACACCAAAAGTTTATTACAAAACTTTCTCTCACTACGATGTGAATAAATATCATCGTGAAACGAGCCAAAAGTCGTCGATAAGGGATACTTAACTTTCAGGAGCTTCGAAACATGAAAATCTTTATTCTCCCAGATTAAAGTGTACTCTCTCGCAGCTCTCCAACTTTTCCCGACGGAACATCGAAACTTATTTGCGAGACAAACAATAATGATTTACGACAAACCACGCTTTTTTTTCGCTTTTTCCCGATCGAGCGTTCGAGCTCGCGAGGTAAAAAACTTTTGCGTTCTTTTTATTCACAACCACCATAATTCACCGAGGGAGTGGGGGGGGGGGGGGGGGGCTATAAATTACTGTGGTTCCGTTCTTGAGGATCCGTCGATTGGGACAATATCGTAAATTATTATGAAATATTTTCATCATTATAAAAAGTAGAGGCTAAAAATTTAGTTACTGTCAGTTACAGAAAAATCATTCGTCATTTTAATTGATGTGACTAAATTTTTCTATAACCAATCGATAGTTATTATTATTTAAATAATAATATGAATATTTTTTTTTTAATTTTTATTATTCATGATAGTTTTATGTACTGTAGATTTCATATGTTTATTTTTTAAATCATTCCTCTGTACAGATTCAATAAACTTTTTCCAAGAAAATATCAGTGTCACAGTTTTGAATATTTTTTTACTGAAGATGTGTACATTTTCTGATATTACTTATACTACTTATATATGAAAAATAATCTGGAAATCTTTCAGAAGGAAACAATGCAAAGTGGGATTTTGTAAGTAATTCTAAAATTTCTGAAGAAATACTATATCTTCTTCACTATTATTTCCTCTTTCAGAATATACCTCTTAATCCTTTTTCCCTATGAAAATAAGTATAAAAATTACTCACTTTGTTGAGATTTCCAAAACCGAGTCGCTGAATGGCCTGTTCTTTCCAATCGGGCAGCGGGGGGTTAAAAACCACCGCCGGAGGGGATGCTTTAAGGACTCCTAGAGGTAGTGTGACGAGGACAGCATCGGCCTTGTAGGACTTAATGTTCGAGTGAGGGCATTGCGAAGGTGAGGCGAAAACTTCGACACCGTCAGCATGGTAAGTCACAGTCCTGACAGCGGTGTTCAACCTTATGTCTAGGTTTTCCGACAGCGCCACGGGGACGCACGAATACCCATTTCGCACTGAAATCACAAAGTAAAAGCAACAAATAAATAATAATCATTTCTGAGCAATGAAAGGAATCGAATGAAAATAATAAAATACAAAATTAATGTAAAAATTACAAAAGAAAAACATAACATACAAAGTTACATAATCATAAATATAAAATAGACAAAAAAAAGTGTACAAAATTCGGAAAAACTTTCAAATAAAAAGTAATGAAGTACAAGACAAAGTAAAGTAATGAGATACATGTCTTTGAAAAGATGTAAAATCTTAGAAATAAATTCGATTGAATGTGTTTCACTGCCAACTTCATTTAGTCAAACTTTAGTCATTCGTGTTCTACTAAAGTTTGATGTTTTAGCATGAATTTATTATTTCATACAATTCATATAATGACGTGCCACTTTGTAAATAAAGAATTTAAGCCTTCTGTTGAGAATTTAGACCCTTCTTTAGATATATTAATCAGTTATTTGAATTACATAACTTACAATTTTATTGGGTAACAAATTTTTCATGTTTGAAATGATTTTCGATTCTGAAATTTCATGACTTAGCCAGCGATGTCGCAAACAATTGTTAATAAGTTATGGTGATTTGATTTATTGCAACTCTTATGTTTCAAAAATATGTACCTAAATATAGTTTATTGTGCAATGTCACAACTATTCGAGTTTAAAATTGTGGACTCAGCTTGAAAATTGCAATGAAATAAATTAGAGGAAAAGTTACAACCTATTACATTAAACGTGATCAATGAATATGAAAATTGTGAATTTCCACTTAATACCAGAAAAAAATGTTATCTAACTATAAAGTTTTGATTTTAACACATTTACTTTGGTTACTTTGATATTGAACAAGTTTTTTTTCTCAGTTAAGAGAAAATCTGAAAAAAGTCTAAGAAGCTGTGTACAGTTTTTCTAAGTAAATTTTTTAAATTTCATACGATCCTGGAACAGTTGAAGTCCATGATCAACAATTCATATAAATTTGGTTATGAGGAAGGAAGAAAGAACATTATGAATTCTACAAAATCTCAAAAATATAAAAAAACTGTAAAAATACTGCAAATAATACACATGTATTACATACTCTAAATTGAGATACATTTTTTTTTAATGTATTGGAATACATAGAATGTATTAAACTTTGTACCCGACAGGATTAAAATACAGAAAGATATGAAAAATCTATTTTTATCTGAAAAATAAAATTAACCATAGCATCCTATTCTAGGAACCTATAAAGCGTCCCAAAAAATAATAGTAATCTACAAAAATACAAATTAATGGTCGCAAATTTTATAGATAATAAAAAATGAAAATTTTTTTGAAAAATCAGCAATATAAAAAGACTATCAACTTGTATATATAACAATTTCAAATATTCATGAAAATACTAGAAATTTATGAAACTTCGGCTAGCGCTTCGGAAAGGAAAATATCTTCCTTGTCCTCGGTAAACAATGTACTATTACATAGGTAAATAAATAATTTTCTTAGAAATTTACAAAAAAATACCTAATTTAAATTCAATAATTTAAAAAGATTGATAAAAATGTTGCCAATTAGGCCATTTTCAAAAATTTTCATCGAGAATCTTCATACAATATCACTGCATATATTCGATTTGTCTTACGCGATATTTCAGTAGGATTAATCACTTTTTTACAAAATTTAATGATGGAAAACATCGCGCCGAAAAGACATCGAAAGAATTGGTTTTAGTAATCTTAGCGCCATAATTTTCTGAGTCGGAAAAAATTTTTCACGAGTAAAGGTTGCTGAAAAATATTGCCAATGAGGGAATTTTAAAAAGTTTCCATCGAAAATCTTCATTATTATTAATTTTGATCATTCATCATTATAATCAACTAGCTGTCACCACGTTGATACACGCAGTTTGGTCAAGAAAAGTCAATTGTTAAATTGAAAAACGAAAATTGCCAAAAAATTATCCGAATCCCAAGGTTAAAAATATTTTCCTTTTTATTTTAATTTCTATTTTTTTCCCGAAATATGATTTAGTTAGATAATAATGAATTTCTACGAAAAGATATTATACTGATATAATGGATTACATTTGCCAAAAAGATGTTAGAATTTTTTGAAAAATTCTAACAAAATTCTAAAAATCTTCAAATAAACACATAGAAATACGATACATATCTTAATAATGCATAAAAATAATGTACAGATGATTACCTAAAAATATTATAATTGCGGAATTGTGATTTTACAAAAAAAGTGATTCAGTTCAAATAACTCCGTCGGTGCCACTTTAAAATGCAATTTTTATCCACGACTTTCAAACTTAATCTTCCTATTTTACACATTCCTTTTATTACAACCTGAACTGAAGGTCTTTGCATTTTAATCCCTGAAGTCTTAAAGTAATGTATCCTTCGATTTTATTGATTTAACACAATCCTAATCAACAACGAAACAGCCTGAAGAATTCCCAATTGAACGTATTACACGCCAAAAATTTTTTCGGTACCTTGAATCTCTAACAAGAAAATGTTGATCGTAGTAAGTTTTCTTGCGAAACAATTCGCTAGAGGCCGATTGAATTATACAGCGCGAATCGCTCAGAAAATTCCCTCGCGGCGCGAGAAGCGAATGGATATTAAAATGTCGGGCACGTTCTGCTTATGAAAATAGGGAAAAGGGCGAAAACGCGGAAGTGCGAAATCCGGTGAGAATCTTCCTTTCACGAGGAGATATAGAAACACATGAAATGATAATCAAGCCACTATCTCTGCTCGATTACAAGATATTGAAAAGATTCGCAAGAATTATCGCCAGATCGTGTTACTATCTTTGATTATAAAAACGCATTTCAGAGAAGATTCCAGTTTTCCAACACTTGGAAAAACTTCGTTTGGTCGAGTTACAAAGCTATCATTTGTTCATCAAGTTTGTGTTAGAAATCACAATGATAGTGAATGATTCATTATGTGTATATCGATATTATTATTAGTCAGGCAGGTAGGCAGAGGGAGGTTTAGGGGGTTCCAACCCCTTCAGAAACTCTAATAAAATCAATCAATATTTCATGAAAAATGTAAAAAGATCACATCGATAAACAATCAAAATATGAGTTACACCAAAATGCTAGAAGACTTTAGCAGTAAATAATTCAAATATAAGTAAAAATTATCAAAACGTAAGATTACGTAGAAAATATGAATCAGAAAAACTGTTGCAACCCAGTGAATAATCAAGAAAAAGAAAAATCTACGAAAATGCCAAAAGTTTACAAAAGTTTGAATCTTAGATCATTCAATTCTATATATCTATGATAATGAAATTAATTTAATTCTTTGAAAAAACTGTTTTATGAAAAATCTCGAAAAATGCCTCTACGATCTATAAATTTTGAGATTCTAGAGCATCAAATTCTAACTATAGGTACTATGAATCTATAAAAATTGTAGAAAACGCAACAAAATCTTTTAAATATTCCAAAAATACGAAAAAGAATAACAATGTAAAACATGAAACATCTATATAGTCGACAGAAATATAAGTAATATATAAAAATACTCAGAAATCCTTCAGAGTTTTATATATTATACTGAAAAGATGTGAAAAATGAGTTAACTAGTTTACTAGCTTGATTATTTACTAGTTTACTAGTTAACTAATACTACACTAATTTACTAGTTTACTAGTTGACTTGTTTACTTGCTAATTAGTTTACTAATTAACTTTTTTTTCACATGTCCACTGTTTTACTATTTTACAATTTCAGTAGTTAGCTAGTTGACTAGCTTATTGTTTACTAGTTTAGTAGTTTACTAGTTACTAGTTTTCTAATTTACTCTCTTTCTAGCCTACTAGTGTACTGGCTTCCTAGTTTAATAGAAATCGTCTGATACATAAAAATAATGTAAATGCAATTTTCTAAGAAATAAAAAAAATGTTCTGTCCTGGAGCATATTAAATAATATAATAAAATTACAAATTTGAAAAGTTTACAAGTTTACAAATAACTAATTTACTTGTTAACGAGTTCACTAGTTTACTATTTTTCTTTTTCACTTGTTTACTGTTTCACTATTTTACGATTTCAGTAGTTTACTAATTTACTAGCTTATTGTTTACTAGTTTAGTAGTTTACTAGTTACTAGTTTAATAGACATCGTTGAATACATAAAAATAATGTAGATATAATTTTCTTAGAAATTAAAAAAATTTTCCGTCCTGGAGCATATCAATTAATATAACACTATAATTATATATTATTTCAGAAATCATTCTAGAAATTTATATAGAAGACAATAAAAAAAAAAAAATTTATAACATTTTTACCATTAAACATACTTTGAATTGTAGAAATACTAGAAAAATATAAAATAAAAGTATTGAAAATCTTCATAATAGAAACTGTTGTATGAAAAATTAATTTAAATTTTCAAAATCGTTGAAAGTCTCAATACTATAGTATCAATTTTTAAAAATCTATTGAACGATCCATAGGAATGTTAAAAGTATATAAAAATACCAGAAAACACTACAAAATTTGATGAATAAGATACTATACGGAAACAATATAAATTTATGATGTACCTTTTATTTGTGTGGTTAAAATTAGCTCAAATATCAATTTGAAAATATAAATTTTTGACAAGTTTTATTTCTAGAGCATCGAAATTTAGAAACCTACATAGTCACACATATTACAAAATATCAGATTATCTTTTAAGTGGTATAAATGAAAAAGTATAAGTAAAAAAATTTAAACCTAAGTTACCAATTGAAAATCACTAAAATCGAATTCCATTATTTACAAACATGGAAAATGTGCCACATTAGATTCCAAAAGTTGTATAACATTCAAATTCTGAAATGTAAAATGTTTCGAAATCGCTCTCTTGTAACAATATTGTGTACAATTAAATATTATGAAATCCCGAGGGAAAAATTTTTTTTAGAAAAACCCCTTCCGAAAATTTTTTTTGCCTACGCCCATGTTATTAATCATGATTCAAATTATATATATAGTGAAAACTACGAAATTCAACGTTTCAAACAAAAAAAAGCACTGAAGTTGAACGTGAAATAACTGTTGCCAGAGCTTATACAATAAACAGTAAAACTAACAGTTTAAGTACAAAAAACTGAAATTAAAAACTCTCAAGTCAGAAGTTTTAATGCTTGAGAACTCTGCATTTTCTGTAATTGTCGATTTGAACTCGAGTTCGTTCTATAAATGATAGCGCATTTATTCTTCTTTCGCAATTTCGCATGCATCAAAATGTATTTCCCCATTTCCGAGTTTCCCCGGCCTTTGTAAAGTACAATATACCGGGAAAATGTGCAAACTTTTTACCCGCTTGCTGGTGCACGAAGAATAAGGACGATGCAACTTTTTGAATTTTCCCTTGTAACAGTTCACGTCGAGACGATGTATAACTTCCTCGGAATTGACCTTTCTTATGTTTCGTTTCACGAATATTTACGAATGGTATGATACGATTCGAAGTTTGGATATCGTTGAGAAAAATTTTTCATATCTTGAAACCGATGCGAAAATGAATTCCAGCTTCATAAGCTACCGAAAAAAAAGGAAGTTCATTCAACCAATGCAGAGTTAAATTCAGATTTGATGAGTTTTTGACTAAAAAATGAAAATTACCAGCAATTTTTTTATTTCAAAGTTTTCAAATATGATCACGTTTGTAGCTTTAAAGAAAAAAAATGAAAATTTTTCTTTGAATTTGGTAGAATGACATGTTTTGCAGACCATTTCAACGAATTTCCATGCACGTACCGAAAAAGAACACAAACTTTCCACCCCAGAAATTACGCCGTCGTAATGACGTTCTCGCGAGTTCATTTCACATGCAAAAACTGCTCGGAATAACATGGAAAATTCGGAAAATTACGACCGTGTCATATATTTTTTCTGGAATAGTTACGAAACGCTTTTCCTAGATAACCTTTTTCACAAAGGCTTTTCCGCGTATTTGAGATCGAAAATTTATCCACGAGAGAGTCAAGTTTTTTAGCAATGTCATCTTTCCTTCTGGATTCAAACGTGTCATGATTTATGCCAGCGAATTATTAATGTGCTATCTTGCTGTTTGATCTACGTATTAGTCGTGACGTTGGGAATTTCATTTCACTTATTGTTTTTTATTCGTGTTTGGAAGGTGTCATAAGCGAGATTTCATCTTTGGGAGGCGAAAACGTGAATCGCATGTTGCAAAAAAAAGTTGAACGTTCTTCCGTGATTTTTGCAATGAAAAAGATTGAGAGAAAAAATACATCAGGTGGATTTTATCGTGAAAGTCTAAATTAATAATAGTTGTAGAGATTTTTCATGGTTGATTGACTCTGTAAAATATTTCAGGTGCAAGTTACATTTGTCCGGAGCCCATGAATTTCTTCAGTGCTTTTAAAATACGCTTTTTCTTTCAGTGCATGAATTAATTTCGCATAAAATATTACTTCCGAGGCTAATACCCGAGCTTCCTTTGTAGATTATTCGAGGTGCACCGGTCATTTCCGCGTTTCAATGCGACGCGAATTATGCAGCGAATCTTATTAGCTCATCAGGTATTCATTTTCCAGTAATTTCTACGATTATCATAATACGTCGCTTAAATGTATCATCAAACGTCACGAAACGAAAACGAATCTAACGCATGGAATTTTCACGTCATCCCCGCATTTTCACGTTTCGCATTTTCACACGGAAAAAGGCCAACTTTTGACATTTCGTTTGACACGATGACGTTTTTTCACGGTGCATGGTTTTATCGAATTCAGGGGATGGGAAAAATGCAACACGCGAAAAAGGCCAGCAAGTTTTATTTTGTCGTATCGAATGTTTCGATAAAATTGATCATAATAATTAAAAATTGTATGTTTTAAGGCTTATTCGTTGGTTAACTTTTGAGAAATAGCTTTTACTTAGAATTTACTTTCAATTATAATAGGTTTTTATATGAATTTTTGTATGAATTTCTAGAATAATTTCTAAAATTATAGGTATATAATTTTTATATTAAATTAATAAATATGCTCCAGGACAGAAAGTTTAATAAATTTCTAAGAAAATTATATCTACATAATTTTTATGTATTTAAAGATTTCTAGTAAACTAGGAAGCTATTAAACTACTAAACTAGTAAACAAGTAGGCTAGTAAAATAGTAAACGAGTGGAAAAGTCAAAAAGTAAACTAGCAAACTCGTTAACAAGTAAATTAGTTAATTAGTGAACTTGTTAACTTTTCAAATTTATAACAGTAAACTGGAAAACTTGTAAGCTACTTAAATAAAAAACTAGTTAGCTAGTAAACTAGTAATCTAGTAAGCTAGTACACTGGTAAGCTAGTGAACTAGCGAACTCGTTAACAAGTAAATTAGTAAACTGGAAAACTAGTAAGCTAGTTAAATAAAAAACTAGTTAGCTAGTAATCTAGTAAGCTAGTAGACTAGTAGGCTAGTGAACTAGTAATCTCGTGGAAAGTAAATTAGTAAACTGGTAAGTAAGTAAACTAGTAAATTAGTAAGCTGCTTCACTATTAAACCAGTAAACTAGTGAGCTAGTTTACTAGTAATAAGTTGGCTATTAAATTAGTTAGCTAGTAACTAGTAAACTCATTTTTAACATATTTTAGTATTATACATATAATAATACGAAAACCTGGAGGATTTCGAAGTATTTTTATAGATTACTCATACTTTTGTTGAGTGCTACAAAGATTTAAAAAACTCGATGTTTTAAAATGCGAAAATTGATATATTTTCAGTAATTTCAAGAATCAATGATAAAATTAAATTTACAAAAATTTCAATGTTTTCTGTCATTATTCCTTTCTCGTATTTTTGAAATATTTAAAGGATTTTGTTGCGTTTTCTAGAATATTCATAGATTTAAAGTATCGAAAGATTTTTATTACTTTTCTATGGATTTTATATTAATTTATAAAATTTAATTATCTAAGATCCAATGTTTTGTAAATTTTTAGCATTTTCGTAATGTTCGTTTTCCTTGATTATTTACTAAGTCGCAGCAATTTTTCTGATAAATATCCTCTACGTAACCCCGCGTTTTGATAATTTTTACTTTTCATTATATATAGACTGCTAACGTTTTTATGCATTTATTTGCAACTTCAATTTTTATTGTTAATCGATGTAACTTATTTCATTTTTACATGAAATACTGATTGATTTTATCAGAATTTCGGGAGAGGTTTGAATCCTCAAAACCCCCCTTCGCCTACGCGCACATGTCTAGATACACATGTTTTAAAAGTGTGTGATTTAAGGACACCTACTTGAGTTTAATACACTTTCCATAGATGCTGTATTAAAATGTACCTGAAATTTCAAAAACTTGATATTTGAAACATAAGTATGATACACATACTTTAAATGTGTATAAATTCGAGACACTTATTTGACTAAAATACATTTTTCACACAAGATGGTTACTACACTTGTGCTCGCTAGGTGGCTACACCAAATTTTTTCTCAAATGCGAATTATTGTGGAAGTCCTTCAAATATGAGTGAAAACCGTATAAATATTTAGGTGAAGGTGGGTGAAGGACCTGATAGATGGAACATTACATGCAAAAAATGCGAAGAAATTGTTTATCTTTGAAAGTGTTTTATTCAGCTGAAATTCAAAAATACTAATAACTGAAATAAATAGATGGGAAATTTTATGTGACAATGTTTTCTGTAAATATTTTCTCAAAACCAAAATTTTTTGTATCAGAATTTTAACAGAAAAAATTTGGTGTCGACATGGTTTGTTGGGATGTAAGGCAAATTACACATTACTTGTACTAAATTTAATCCAAACATTTTTGTTTGATTTTAGTACATCAGTGCATTAATACAAATCTGACTTAAATTCATCTGGAATGTAATAAAAGTATATATCAATGTCTCGTATAAATGTAAACACACATGATGTATAAAATTTAAGGCACCCATATATCAAAGTAATTTAAGCGTGTATATACTTTGTATATTTTTAATTCATTATTAATACAGGTTATGTGAAATTTGCGTTATACGTGTTACATTAAATTCAAAACAAAAATATCTGGCAGTGTACTTCGTTCAAAACTCCCCAACGATTCACCTCAAATTGCTCGAAAATAATGAAAATTTTCAATCTCCAATAGTTTTCCCCAGAACGCCATAACTTACCCTGAACCACGTAAAGAGGACATTCCCCTTCGCGCCGTATATTTCGGATACCAAAGGCATTCAATTTTTCGAGTACATCGTTTCGGCAGATGAAAAATACATGATCCTAATATGAAACGAAAGGAGGGACAACGAAGCGCCGAGCATATCTGCGCCATAACGCCGCCCCGACAGTGACATTTATGCCGCGCCGTTACCATTCCGTTATCGCGTTGTTATGTAAGATTTACGCAAATGACTCGAGTCAGTTTTCTTGGGACATTTCTATTTTTATTCTCGGGACGCTCGACAACGATACACATGCAAACTGATTGGCCCTAACGGTCCCTTATTCCCGACCCTGGATTTCATTAAAAACAAACCTTTTTCATTTTATTAATTTTTTACTCCTCTCTTCCTTTCAAAGGAACACGAGATGACGAGAGTTGTTTACATAATGAAGGAATTCGTTTTGCATTTTTCAATATCGCGGATGAAAGAATCAAGTTGCTTGAAACATCTACTTCGAATCTTTTTTTTTCCAACTATGAAAGTAAGCAATACCAAAAATTGATCAATACAAAACTTTTTTTCAAATCTGAATGTTTACATTTTTTACTTGGAAGACTGTCACTTATTCTTTCTATCAACTACTTCCAAATTCTGCTGTCTCATCATTCAATTTATTTTCCCAGCTGATGGAAACAATAACCTAAAAATTGAATAATTCTGACTCTTTATCTTTGTTTACTCTTATTTTCATTATCCACGTTTAAAAAAAAGCAAATTCCGTCCCGGCCGAGAAAGCATTTGTGCGGTTAATGTAACGTTAATTTCGCACGGATTAATCTCTTGAGGAAGTGAGAGAGGGGAGATTCGGTGTCAGCTCCATTTTTTCTCGGGTGATGTTCGCGTCGTTGTTGCCGCTATCTCACGGACGAAAGGCTGATAAACATTATAGCACGCGAGGCGCAATTCGAATGAATAATTTTCCTCGTTTCGCGGCCATTTAGGCGAAATTTTTTTATCCGCCGTTATCAAGATCGCTTCGTGCCCGTGAAAGACGATTCCGCAACTTTTACGGTCATAATTCAGTCGAGGGAACTACAGAAAAAAAGATGATTCAGGATACTTAGTCGAAGAGTGAAAGAAGTTAAAATATTGATAATGAGATAACAAGCGAGCAAATTCCGACGTATAAATGATATGAGTGAAATGACGAGATTCAATGAAGAGAAGCCTTTAGTGTGGGGGTTGCGAGGGCGAAGTTCCTCGACTCGAGGAAAAAACTTATTAAAAATGAAGAATGTAAAAGTCTTACAAATATCGATTTAATGAATGAATTTTCATCGGCCCTACGATCAATTGAAAAATATATTCATAAAATTTTTGCGTCAGACTTGTTGAAATTTCGGAAAGGTTTCGTCGATATTTCAAAGGAGTATTGGATGCTTTTTGAAATATTCTTTGATTTTTAATGCATTTTTGTAGGAAAATGTTAACTCAGGGAAGAGTTTTTTTTCCTCTGACGACTTCAGAATTTTCGGAATGATCTGTGAGAATTCTTGAATTCGTATGAAGCTTAGAGAATTGTTACCATTTATTGAGCTACTAATGAACAGTAAATTATTTATTTGCCAAACTCAGTTCTAAAAATATATAAAACGATGCTTTCTTAAGAATATAGGTTTCTAAAAATAATCAAATATTATGTCCAATTCTGTCTATTTTCAATCCTTTTGATTCTTTTAACTGAAGCTTTCAAAAACTTACGGAGAGCTTTCAATTGATTTGTTTACACGAGAAATCGTTTGGAAATTTTACAAGACTTGAAAACTCTAGATTAGTAATTATAAATATTTTAACGAATCTATTTAAGCTTTTTCTATTATTTTTACGGTTTTTTAAAAAGTTTGTTTAAAAAATAAAATAAAAATTTGGAAGTTTATAGATGTATAATATTTTGAAAAAAATCAGCAAATATTAAATTTTTTTCTGAAGGAATCACGTAGAATAATTCTTTCAGTATTTTAAACTCTTGTGAAACTCTTATATGAATGTTTATGAGAATTTTCTTTCTAAACAGATAGCTTTCTAAATATTCCGGAAATTGAATAGTTATCGAAAGTTTCTTTTATACCTTTGATATTTTTCAACAATTTTTGCCTTCTTTACAAAATGTAAATAAATTATTATTTTTTGATTAGTTTAATTTTTAAGATACTAAATAAACTATCTAATATTTTCGACGTTTTTCGATACGAATGAAAATCGATAGCGTAATTTTTTTATTGACTATTCGTGAATTTTATAAACAATTGTTTTGCATCAAATCATTTTCTGATGATACTTTCGAAGTTAGACAATTCTTCCGTAAGGATTTTGGTATTCTTGAGTCTTATAAGTCAGTTACATTAATTTTGAAAAGTTTAGAGAAAATCTCAGGTTCAGTTAAAAATTGTGATTAGTTTTTTGATTATTTTGATCCTTATTAAACCTTATAAAAAACTGAAATTTCTTATAAGAATGTACATATTTGATCAAATCTTATTAGAAAAAAACTAAATATGTCAAATTTTTTCGATCAATTCTTTATAAGAAATTACAGTTTCTTATAAGGTTTTTATAAGGTCAGTAGAATACGTAGGCCGGTTCTGGGTCAGAGGGCGGGGCTTCCTCCTTCTCTCCCCCAACTCAGTCACGTGACCCCCTCTCCTAACCTAAGCCCCACCTACTCCCCCTCTCTAACCTAAGCCCCTCCCCTCCCCTCCCCTAAGTCCTACCTACCCCCTTCTATAACCTAAGCCCCACTTACTTACCCTCCCCTAACCTAAGCCTCTCCCCCCATCCTTCCCCCACCCCTGACTCGATGGCCAATGAGGCGCCACCTCCCCATCCTCTGCTTCCTCCACGCCTGGCTCGGTAGCCAATGAGGTTCCTCTTCCCCCACCACTGGCCCGGTAGCTAATGAGGTTCCACTACCACCACCCTGACTCGGTAGCCAATGAGGTTTTGACCCCTCACCACTTTCTGATCGTAGCGCAACAGCTGAACTTCAAGAAATCGCCACTGGCAGCAGCAGCAGCAGCAGTTGGAGTGGGGAGAGGCCCTATATCAAGAGCGATCCCCGACCAGAATCATCAGTCTCAACGAGAAACCGAAACAACCACATCTCCACCGACATCGTAGTGCTACAATGGACTTCACGAAATTGAATGCAGTCTCTCGCCTGGAGCACAAGAGGATCATGGATCTCGACCTGAAGAAGAGCTACAGGGTTACGAGGGTGTCCGAAGTCACGACGTCATTTGGACCAAAAATCATCATAACTCTCGATGAAGAGTTAACAGTCTTCCTGCCTGAGCGTGTCTCGAAGATGCTGCACGAAGACCCGGAGCAACTCCAACAACTCAAGGATGCCACGAAAAATACCAACCAAGTCCATTTCAGCTACCTCGGCGGGAAAATGAACTCTTGTGAGTTCTTCAATCATTAAATTGGCAGCAGCAGCAGCAGTTGGAGTGGGGAGAGGTCCTTTATCAAGATCGATTACCGAGCAGAAGCATCATTCTCGTCAGGACCTCGACGCGGAAACATCTCGAGCGAAAAAATGAAATTCATCGTCGACGTGCAAGGCTTCTCTATGCCTGGCATTGGGGAATAGATGAGTTCATCGTCAAGGAACTTGCCATCATCACGATTGAACCAGCCAACGAGGAGGAGACGTTCCTCTTCAAGCCGCCATGCTCATGGTCGAGTCTACCCGCAACAGTCAAGGCCGAGAATTCCTGGTTAACCAACAACTACCTCGGCATTCCTTGGGCAAAAAGAAAAACTTGCGAGCTTTAACCTGTGCATACAGGAACTTGCACGCTCACGTCAATGGACATCACTGCGCAACTGGGAACAGCCTTCGTCTGAAGATGTGGTTCTGGGAGACCTATGGCATCACTCCGTCAACGAAGACGATGACGGAGTGATTGACGTACGAGATTGACTCGTACGTCAATCACGTTTCTTGAAAAATTTGGACACGATGGAAATCGCAGAACTGCCAGTATAATTTATCATTGGCTACCTGAGCAACGACATCGAATACACTTGGAAGAAACTTCCAGAAGAACTTCAGCTCGACCCTGAAATTGCCAGCTATCGCCGATGCCAGAAACATTGGTTCTCAGTCGGGGACGCCATCGATGGACCACCACCATTTTTTCGTGATTGTTATCTTTGTCGACGTTAAAAAATTGTGAATGATGCTTAATAAATACTGTAATCACGAAATATTTTAAAAAATATAACACGTTTACATTTAAGATTATATAAACAACAAATTGATTGTAATTAATGTGTTTATCATTTTCCTGAAAAAAAAGTGTCTCCATGGTCGAGATTTGAACCTACTCACCTTTATATTTCTAATGCTTCATACATTGATTTTAACCACCTCGGCCATGGTGACACTTTGAATAGAATAGTTTAGAAATAATTTTTACTCATCGTTGGTTACGGATCCCTAACATCGTTGGTTGCTGATTCTGGACATCGTTGGCTTTTCGTTTCATTAAAATGAAAGATTTTATTCTGAATTTTAAAATCTATTTCATGATTATAGGCTTGAAATGAAAAGAGTAAATATTAATTTTAACCATTTTTCATTAATTCAAATTATAGTTCACCTTATAGTCTAACAATTTTTTCTGCAGAACAGCATCTAACATTTTTGCAGTTTGATCAATTCTTCGTTGGAATCTTACACGGTCTCGAGCAACTTGTTCCCATGAACGACGTCGAGCTTCTCTATACGCAAAATCCCACGCGTACAGTTTGTGCACTATAGGTGGGTTAAAATCAAATGTCACTCGCTTCATATTTTTCTGACAACGCCGCTGATTGGTTGATACTCTACAATACGATCGTGTATAATTAAACAATATGCAGAAGTCGCAGCTTCTTTGTCCTTCAGAGTCAATGATGAGTCTAATTGGCTCGCAGAATAATGAGTTCATGTTTCGTGTTGACGATGACTCGTTGATAATCTTCAGCAAATCCAAAGATGTAATTCAGTGGAATGCATACATCAAAATATCCATTGTCGTTGGTTAAACGTCTGGTATCGTCGACGATCCATCCAGCATTTTCCATCAGGTCTTCTTAGGTTGGACTTTGCGCAATGTAGGCCTTCATTGTCGTTGTGAGACCGACATTCTTGATTCTATCGATCTCGATGCGGTTCATCTCATAGCGCATTTCTTCAAACATGTAGCAGATACTATTGTTCACAATCTATGTATGTTCAACGGGGGTCACTCCATCATTTCTCGTCAATATTCCTTGTATATGCAGCGAACTTTGGCTGGGTAGCATATACGAATCTTGATTCTGGATACTGATGCGGATTTCATCGTTACTGTTGAACGTTGACGAGGCGTATGGCTGGTGTGCGTGGACTTCATATTGTGCTACTGACTCATCGAAGACGACCTTTTTCTCGATGGATAACATGGTATTAGGCAAATTAAACAACAAATCTTTTTCGAATTCTCAGACCGAGACTTTTCAGGAACTGCACGTTCTCCAGTGTGAGCTCTTTCAGAGGTTTGCGATGACTGATGGTTCTTGGACATGTTGCTGGACTTATATACTCTCCGTAGACGATGCCCATTACTCACTTTTTACATGCAGTCTAATAGTGATAACTTATTCACGAAAATTTACGAGCTTATCTTCTTGATCAACAATACGGAGCTGCAGATGATGTATTGCTTGTACGGTGATTGGATGAGAAATGACGCGAGTTGGTACTTCAACGATTTTATGTCCTGGTGGAACCACTGGAAAGAATTCAAACAATTTACCAATAGAATTCTCTGGTCGAAAATCAATACTTTCATTGCATCGAATTTCACTACGTAATGTACTATTGTTAGATCGTAGATTTAACAGAGTACACTGTGGAAGCTCTTTCTTTAAAAATTTTGCAATATCATCCAACTCATAGCTCCCTGGGGGTGTCGTTATTACGTCATTACCAATATAAAATTTATTGTTGTCAATATCAATGTTAGGTATTGAGTTAAATGTCAAAAATTCTACAAGCCCCAAAAAATATTTTTTTTGAGTAGACAGTTCAATAGGTGGAAAATAATTTGCCTCCAAAATAGACGATTCTCCCGAGAGTGTAAGGGGTCGTTCACATATTACGTAACGCTTTTTTCTGTTGGTGTCTTTGTCTTACTTATCTTAAATCATATTTTTGTCCTCGTTTAATCGCCTTACGTAATATGTGAACGACCCCTAAGCGTTAATGAGTCCGCCATGGCTGTCACTTGTAGACTGATATATATTCACTCGCGCTCAATGCTTTTATGCAATAGAAACTTGAGACACGGATATCCACAGAGGATTGAGTTATAATTCTGGTATTTATCACAATTGTATTTGATTACGCTACCGACACCGAAGTAGTCCATGAGTTCACGAGGTGGTTGTAGATTGCCAAAGCTATCGAAATATATGATTCGATTGCCGGTTTTTCGATAAGCGACCCAATGCGACCCAGGACCATTTTTAGAATCCAAATTGATAATGGCAGCTTCAGCTTTCTTAGGCCCACTCTTCGGTAAATCATTTCTCATGTATACACCTCGGAAATGTGGTATTTGAAGAATTTTTGCATACTTTAGCAAATCCACATCGGTTAGTGGTCGGTTCGGTAGCTCTACACGTTTTTTAAATGAAGTCTCAAGCCAGCTCCCCATGGTTTTAAATACAATCCTTTTCCCACGGCGATCGATTCCATCTTGAGGTTATGTCGTTTTGATTCCTCCAATTGTCGCTTTGCAGCTCTGGCGTCGTTGATGTCTTTGGCGATACTAGCAGCGCCACCTGCTAATGCTCCTGTTGCACTCAGTCCCGCGAAGACAGGTAGAAAAAGGCTAGTAAAATGCCTCTAATTTTGCTGGGCACCGGTAGTACCGAGGCACTCGAACTTTCTTCTTTCCTCCAGCTTCTTTCACCGCTGCTCGTGCTGCTTTCAAAGTAGACTGTACAGAGCCGGTAGCTTTAGCTGCTATTTTCGCGGCATCTATAACTTTTCTCAGCGGTGTCTTCTTCTTTATAGACTTTTTCTTGATGGGCTTTTTCTTAATAATCTTCTTCAAGCCGATTCCAAGTTTTTCTTTGATTCCCATGATGCCAGCTACTCCAAGGGCTGCAGTTTTTTCTCCATCTCCGGAATCCTTGGCGAACACACGTTCGATTGCTCTCCTTGCAAGCAATTTATCAGCTTCGAGTCTCACTGATAGATTTTCACGATTTTTTGAATAGGCAATGTCGTGCTCCCTGCAAACTGCGTCGAGAGGATTGATTCCACGATCCCCACGAGCTAATCTTTTAGCAAGTTTGGTGCCTGGGCCACAAAATTGATAGCCGGGAATGTGAAATTCAACAGGGAGCTTGTTAATCACTGAGTTCACAAGACCACGTCCTTTCACTCTCATTGCCTGAGTAAGACTGAGGCTCAGGCTATATAAGCCCCCTATTTACAGTAAATCGAGTCAGTCACATGCAGGAAGTCATGGAGTTCAAATCGCAGAACGTAAAATTACCTGTCGTTAACTTTGATAACGTTGCAGTTCGAGAAAAAACTAGAAAACGTCATGGTATTCTATTGCCAAATACTTTACGTGCAATTATATGTGGACCATCAAATTGTGGTTAGACGAATGCTCTCTTGTCACTCATTACGAATCCTAATGGATTGAGATTCGAGAACGTCTACATTTACTCAAAATCTCTGGAGCAACCTAAATACAAGTACTTAGAAAAAATCATTGAATCAATCAAAGGAATAGGATATTACCCATATAACGAAAACGAGCAAGTTTTGAGTGTAGAGGAAGTGAAGCCAAACTCTGTAATGATATTTGATGGCGTGGCGTGTGAAAAACAAAACAATATACGTGCATATTTCTGTATGGGGCGTCATCGAGATGTGGATAGTTTTTATCTCTGTCAAACTTATGCACGTATCCCGAAACACTTGGTACGAGTTAATGCTAATATGCTCATACTGTTTCGTCAAGATGATATGAATCTGAAACATGTTTACGATGATCATGTAAACACTGACATGGCGTTCACCCAATTTCGAAATTTGTGTGCAACATGTTGGAATGACAAGTACGGTTTTCTCGTAATTGACAAAGACAGCGATATGGATCAAGGACGGTACAGGAGAGGATTCGACTGCTTCGCATCTATAAATTGAAGTGACTACGAAATAAAATATCAGTATTACCTGAACCACGATCGAGGCGACATCATGCAACGCAAAGATGTATTGCATCATATCGTACAGGCTAGTGAAGCCATTCGCCGAAAACACCGTCTGCTAAAACGAGGGAAAGCTGCCGTGGAAATGTCTGTGAATGAAGTGTTCAAGCCCATCATCAATCCACTACAGTCATTGGCACATAAAACGCAAGATGTGCAAATGAAAGAAGTCAAAAAAGAAGAAATTAAAGATGAGCCATCCATGTGATCGGAAGACGAAGATACATTCGAGCCATCTCAAGAAGAGGCATCTGGTGAAGATTTTATGAGTTTTAATCGAACTATTGGTGATCAGAGTTTTGCACCAAGTACCGTCAGTTCCCCAGCTCCTGTTAAGACTCTGGCTAAATACTTGAAGATACTGAAAAGCAAGCCTCAACAAAAGAATCTCGATACACAGTATGGAGTACGATCGTTGAAAGCTGGATTGTATATTGGGAATGCTCCAATTAGTTTCTCAGAAAACACTGTTCATGTGGGGACTGAGGAGTTTGAGAATACACCAGGGCTTATCGAACTATTATTTAAAAAAATAACAAACAGTTTGATTGTGAATACAAATGATGTGAAAAACTATAAGAAAATCATCTGTCAAACTAGTGCGGATAGAAAAAATTATGAACCTTACAAGAGTAGTGGTGGTAAAGATTAGAAATATCTCACGTATATCGCTGATAAGGAGATAAAAGGTCAAGGAAAGTTCAATATAGCTCACCGAGAACGAAAAATAGACTACGTGCATTGGGATGATCCGAATGAACTTCTAGAACGTTTGCGACTTATTCTTGCGTCTCAAGCTGCTGGAAATAACAGTCATACCAACGAAATAAATTCAATTATCGAAGAATTGAGAGAAGCTGAGATTATATATGAGATGACTCGTAGCGTATAGCCTCATTCACAATCCAGACAATGTCGAGTGTAGACGTTTTCGGAAGACATTTAAATAAAACTCGTGGAATACGTGGTCCTCATGGTATTGGAATTAAATTGACTGCTGACGGTCATTACGATTTGCAGAATAAAAAATTACTCAATGTTGCAAAAGGTGATAATGAAACTAATGGTGCTTCATATAAAACTATAATTGATTTTGAGGAAGTGCTGATACAAGAAATAGAGAAGTTGGAAAAGGATGTGAAAAAATCCCTTGAATACTAGGCTGACATGTATCAAAAGCATGTGACTGAAAACTCTGCAATCATTTTATCAATGCAGAGTCGTTTAAGACGTATCGAAAAAGAAGTGTTCGTCGATGTGACACCAAAAGAAAAGGTCTACGAGTAACTCATTTGACAATCATCCGCCGTACAACATGGATCTCAAGGAAGCTCTAGTGGAAGAACTTCATAAACCTGCAAGAAGAAATTATCGACGACGTAATGTTGATATGCGAGGATTGGATGAAACATGGCAAGCTGATCTCGTCGACATGTCAACCTACGCTTAGAAAGGTTACAAGTTCCTGCTCACCATCATTGATGTCTTCTCCAAGTACGCTTGGGCTGTGCCTATCAAATCGAAGAATGGACCTGACGTCACTGCTGCTATGAAGACTGTGCTGAAAAATCATCAACCCAAGAATCTACACGTTGATCAGGGCAAAGAGTTCTACAACAAGTACTTTAAGGCACTCATGATGCAACATGGAGTCAACATGTATTCGACGTTCAGTGGTATAAATGCATTAATATGCGAACGCTTCAATCGTACACTGAAGAGCAAGATGTGGAAACGATTCTCCCTCCAAGGACACTACAAATGGATCAACATTTTACCGGACTTGGTATCGAGCTACAACGCAACGAAACATCGTACCATCAAGATGAAGCCCAAAGATGTTACTCCAGCTGATGAAAAACAACTGCTTCTACTCCAAGAAATATGTCAAAGAGAAACGAAAATTCCACGTCGGCGACAAAGTTCGAATCAGCAAGTATAAGCACATCTTCGGAAAAGGATACACTCCCAATTGGACAACGGAAATATTTTCCATCGCTGCAGTCAAGTCAACACAACCCACGACGTACAAGCTCAAGTATTATCAAGATCAACCTATCGATGGAGGATTTTACCTAGAGGAACTCACCAAAGTGAAACATCCAGATGTATACCTCGTTGAGAAAGTGTTACGAAAACGAGGAAATGAACTATATGTTAAATGGTTGAGATTCGACAATACTCATAATAGCTGGATAAATGGAACAGATATGTGAGGTATAAATAAAACATTTATTTAAACATATATCACTATGTATACATTTGTTCATCCTAAAATCATTAGATCGGCGTAGGAAACATAATAATTTTTGAGAAAGTTTTATTCTTAATGTCTTTTTGTAACACTGACTTTGAATTTATTTAAATTTACAATATATTGCTGTACCTACTCAATCAACATATTTACATATTTACATATTTTTGGTGATCATGGATCAGTTTATAATAAAGTTATGTTCTGATTGTGACTTTTTTTTGTGGCCCTGAAAAGGGGCGGTTTTGTTTGGAGTTTATTCAACATCCATCGTCGTATCAATCTTGTAGTGCCCCCAGGGCAACGTGTCTGTGGTGTCCTTCTGCAGACATGTCTTGTTGTCGAAAGGACTGAGGGCCAATTTGGTCTGCTTGATGGTCTGGATTTTGTACAGCTTGGACCGAGAGAGATGTTGCTGCCGCTCCACTGCGATGTTCTCTCGCAGACATTGCTCGTAGTCGGAGAAGTTGATTGTATTCTTAACGACGGCCGCTTTGACGCCTTTAGCCTTCTTCATCGCGTCTTGGCCGTTGACTCGGACGCTGTAAATTTTGCTGCGGAGCCCGATGAATTCGGTCATGATTCGACCGTTGCACTCGTCCTTCATGAAGCCGACCACCTTCTTGTTGATCCGTGGAAGATTGAAGGGGTTGGATGCTTCGTAATCTGACGTGTCGAAACGATTGATGTTCTCTCGCATGACGTGCGTCCTGTGATTTCGTAGATCAGGCTATCGGTATCTATGTACATAAGTTTGCAGGGAACAGTCTTTTTCACAAAATTATAATCAAATTCGTAAAGGCAAATTTTGGACAAGTCCAGGACAGCAAAACCAGCATAAATCGGTTTGTTAAGAATAACTTGCACTTGCGCAAGTTTGATGGCCACCAGATTCTCGTCAAAGATTGACCGGGCTTGAAAATTTGGTCTTGCTATGAGGGCTTTGGCTCCGTAGGGTCCATTCCAGTCAGTCACCATTTTGATGTTTACACGGTTCCTAACGTTCTCCATGGTCTTGCCGAATACTGCGTTGTTCATGAGTTTGAAGAGATTTTTTCAAACTCGTTGTTGGCTTCTTTTCTCAAGCCGCTATTGAGATCGATGTAGGGCTTCAACCACGCCGACTGTGAGAACTGGAGGATTCTGTAGATCTTGACGAGTTTCAGCCCATGCTCGAGAACTTGCTGCAAGTTCCTATAGTGAATGATGTACTTCTTCTTAGGCAGCAAAGTCGTAAGCAATTTCCTCTCCTTGGCTCCTGGTGGTGGCATCTGCTCTGGACACAAGGGCAGGTCTTGGTGGATGTCGTGAATGGCCTCTGGATATTCGAGGTCCACCTCCAAAATGTAGCCAGTGTTGGATTCGGGGCCAATGTTCCATTTGAAGTCTTCGTTTACATTGTTCACCCACTTGAAGCCTCCGTATGGGATGTACTGCGTCATCGCCCAGTCGTAGAGCTTGTTCACATCGTAGTACGTGAGGTACTTGTCGTCTTCTTCGGGGTTGTAGTCGGCCATGTACATGTTGTTCGCCTTAGAATAGCGGTTGCTGTATTGGCTTATGCCACCACGGATGCCTCGTTCAACGAACATCATCATGTCGATGTCCGTCAGCAATTTCAGCTCGATGCCTGTGTGTTTGAGCATTGCGTCCCATGTGAAGCCGGGTGCCGTATAGTAGTGTGCTGGATCCAACCCGTAGATGTGGCAGCATTTTTGTCTGAAGTTCTCGAAAACGTCAGCGAGTAGCATGATGTCTGTTTTTAAGTACAAGTCCGAGTACTCGCCCAAAGTGTTGATCCTGAACGTCTGCCACACTGTTTGAGCATGCCTGTAAAAGAAAAAAAATTAGTTAGCACAAGTTGTATAATAGAAAAAGAATAATAATAAGACACTAACCTGTAGTCTTCCGTAGTGATGTTGCTTCCGCTAAGGTGACTATAGAATTGGTCGTGAGCTGGTAGCTCTCTTTCGTCGAGTTTCTCCCAAGAGTCGACGTACTCGTAGGGGAAGACCTCTTTACGTTGGAGGTGCTTGAAGTTTTGATCGTTGATGTCGCTGAATTCTTTCCTTGTGAGCGGTGTTGCCTCCAGGTATGATGCCAACTTGTCCAGTGAAGACGCCATGAATCGGAACGAGTCAACGAACCGTAATTTGACGTCGATATATTTCAGCCTCTTGGTGACTGAAATATATTTTTCCATGTTGAGTGGCAGCAAGCTAATTTTCCCATCGACATGGTTGGCGACGTCTTTGATGATGAGATGGGAGTCGTAGTTGCTGAAGTTGTGGAACATGATGATCATGGTCCTGGAGTCCTTGAAGTTCAAGTTGCAGGCAATGTGTGAAGCTCCTCGGAAACGCCCAGTCAGGTGGCAGTGGTCCCTGACTCGATCGGGACCCAGTTGTTTTCCGCAAATGTGGCATGTTGTTGTTCTCCTGAAGGCGTCTTCTTCTTTGGCAGTGAGCTCCATGGCCATGGGATTATTGTGGATGTTGTCGACTGCTTTCCCAAGTTGGTGGAGTTCTTCAGCAAACCACTTTGCTGGATCGGGGCCACGATAGGAGTTGTAGCGAGAGGGATCTTCATTATAGCTGCACTTCACAAAGTATCCCACGCTGCTAGCCTCGTGAATCTGCTCAACTTTTGTCTTCGTATTGGACTGCCCATCGATTTTCTTTAAGATACATTCAAAGTCTGCGTAGACAACGAATGGTACTTTCTCAATGTTCTTGGCGTTTTTGAACTTGAGGATGTTGTTCTTGGGATCCGGTAGGATGACGTCACATTTGTTAATTTTCTTACAATCAATGTCATAAGCATCCAATTTCTCTTGAGTCCTAAAGTAATTAAGGCAGCGATCACAGATGTGCTGCTTATAGCTTCTTTTTGTGAGTTGTGAGCTGACCAATCGTGACAAGTCCTTGATCCACACGTAATGGAATTGGATCGGCTCGTTGTTTTCTTCTTCTTCTGCGTCTTTCGGCTCTTCCTCGTTGACGTAGTGGTTTTGAATCAGGAGCAGAGTTACATGTTTCGTTTGTTTGTCCTTGGTAATGTGGATCGGAGCGACGATGAGTTTTTCTTCGCCCTTTTTCTGGAGTATGTAAGGTTGATTGAGATTTTGTTGAGTTTCTCAAATTTTGGCGTATCCTTTGGCTGGACAGGAAAATTGATGTCGTCGAATTTCAACTTGGATTCGTGAGCCATATATTTTGGAGAACGCTTTGCAAGAAACAAGGCTGAGATTACAGCCCACTTGAAGCGTTGATTGTCATCATTTTGCACATTAACACATGCTTTTTTGAGCTTGATGACTTGGGGCAGTTTAATGTATGAGCTTCCTTTCATCGGCTTGTACTTGTTTAGGTTGACAGTAAGATTGACGATCCTTCGCAGAGTCCACCCGGAGCCGGTATCCTAGAAATCTTCGACACTGCTCAGCAGGGCTTTTTTGACGTTTTCGTTGAACCACTCGATGAGGTCAGTCGTTTGTAGAATCGGCTTGTTCTTCGTGTGGAAAGCCTTGATTTCCGTTTCTTCTTCGTTGTTCTTGAGCACGGTGTACTCTCCTTCGAAAGTAGTATTGACCTTGAGAGCGTTGTGTTTTTCAAGGCAACCTGGATCTTCTCGATGAAGACGGTTCGAGCGTCCTCGAGAAAGTCCTCGATTTCCAAATGCGTGTCGTTGATGATGAGGCCGGTGTTTAGGCGTTGCTGGAAGGCTGAGTTGACATCCTCCCAGACGAGGCCTCCAGGGTGCAAGCCGGCTCCTTGCACGTAACGTCCTCTCAAGAGATGGTTGTAGCTCTTGAGATTTTTGATCGCTTGGATGCAGTGGAGGCGGATCAAGGTGTTGTTCGTCTTGGCCTAGGCTCCTAACTCCTCGAAGATTTGCTCCGCTTCGGCAACCAAGTCCAGGACTTCTTCGGAGTTAATGTCCTTGGCGTTCAAAAGGTGACGCTGACGCTTGCCGATTTCTTTAGCTTTTTCCATTGCAGCACTACGATGTCGCTGCAGATGTGGTTGCTTCGGTTTCTCGTTGAGACTGATGATTCTGCTCGGGGATCGCTCTTGATAAAGAGCCTCTCCCCACTCCAACTGCTGCTGCTGCTGCTGCCAGTGGCGATTTCTTGAAGTTCAACTGTTGCGCTACGTTGTCGCTCGAGATGTTTCCAACGAAAGTTCGATAAAACTAATGATTTGCCTCTGAAATTCACCTCATTATATACCCTGAATATCTAAATTTCCCCCTATTTTTTTCCACGCTTCAGCCAATAAGGTTTTTCTTCATCCCACCTTAGACTTGGAAGCCAATCAAAATTCACTTTTCCCCACCACGTTCCCAACGACCAATCAAATTCAAAGATAAATTTTATTAAACTTACAATTTCCATTCAAACCATCCTCATTGCTAGTAATGACGTGTATTTCTTGAAAAAACACGATTGATGGTTCTGAAAAGATCCGATAATGAATGTGAATGTTTGACCTAAGTGAATGTTAACTCATTGACCAAATATTCGTAATGGAAGTTATATTTCTTGACAGCATGAAAATTTTCGTAGCCCTGAAAAAGGCTAGCATCTGAAATTTTCACAACTCCAAGTCACTAGAAGTTAATTGAGAAGAAAAAATTTTTTCGTAGCCCTGAAAAGGGCTGACTTCCGAAATTTTTGCAAAGTCATTAAAAGTTCATTAGAATGAAAAAAAAATTTTGCAGCCCCGGAAAGGGCTGTTTGTGAAAAAATTGTAGCCCTGAAAAAGGCTGACAACTTTAGCAGCGTCTCGAGTCCATCCTTGACGGATTCACCCGAGCACTCTCTTTCAGTCACTTCTGCTGCTTCAGCTTCCCCGTTGGTCCTCCAGCTTCTCCGTTGGTCCTCCAGCTTCTCCGTTGGTCCTCCAGCTTCTCCGTTGGTCCTCCAGCTTCTCCGTTGGTCCTCCAGGGTCGTCGTCGCCGTTGCTCATCCGGCTTCTCCATTGGTCCTCCAGCTTCCACGTCACTGCTCCGCTGATCCTCCTTTACTGCCGCTACTTCGCGGCACACTGATCCATCTGGCTCGCTCGCTCAGCTATACCAACTCGCACGGACCTTGGAGAGTTCCCACCGCCGTTTTCGCTCCTCCACTCACGCCACATCCGCAGTTTTACCCCCGCTCCTCCACTCCACCATCACCGTACTTCAAGAGGAGCAAGCGCGCTTCCAAGCCAGTCGGGCTCTTGGGGTCGGAGCGCAAGCAACGTCAACAGCTCCGCGTTTCGATGTAGTCGCTTCACTCCTCGAGCCTGACTAATGCTTTTCAGCAACTACTTCTAGGCTTCACTCAACTCTTTTCTGATTGGTCAATCAGAGAGTGGTGGGGGATCAAAACCTCATTGGCTACCGAGTCAGGGATGGGAGAAGAGGAACCTCATTGGCTACCGAGTCAAGGGTGGGGGAACCTCACTCTGGCTCCCCACTCCTCCGCCGCCGAACTTTAAGAGGAGCAAGTACGCTTCTAAGTCATTCGGCTCTTGGTGTCGGAGCGCGAGCTACGTCCACTGCTCTGCGCTTCGGTGTCGCGCTACGATGTAGTCGCTTCACTCCTCGAGCTTAACTGATGCTTTTCAGCAACTTCTCCAAGGCTTCACTTAATTCTTTTCTGATTGGTTGATCAGAAAGTTGTGGGGGGTCGAAACCTCATTGGCTACCGAGTCAGGGTGGGGGAAAAGGAACCTCATTGGCTACCGGGTCAGGGGTGGGGGAAGAGGAACCTCATCGGCTCCCAAGTCAGGCGTGGAGGAAGCAGGGAAGGGGGAGGTGGGACCTTATTGACCATCTAATCAGGGGTGGGGGAAGGAGAGGGGAGGGGCTTAGGTATGAGTGGGTAAGTAAGTAGGGCTAATGTTAGAGAGGGGGGAGTAGGTAAGGCTTAGGTTAGGCTAGGGGAAGAGAGGGGGCGGTGCTTAGGTTAGGGAGGGGAAGTAGGCGGGGCTTATGTTAGGAGAGGGGGGTCACGTGACTTAAGTTGGGGAGGGGAGGGGGAAGTCCCGCCCACTGACCCAGAACCGGCCTACGTATACTACTGAGGTCACTTTATAAGGAATTGAATTCGGGTGCACTTTACAAGAAATTAAATTCTTATGAGAAATTTCATTTTCTCATAAGATTGTTATAAGTATCAAAATGACTTGGGCTTTTTGAAATATTTTCGGTACGTTTTTTTTTTTTATTTTTCAAACTTGATTGACAGTTCGAGGAGTTGATGTAATGAATCGTATCACGTAAAAAAACTTTTATTACAAAATATTTCAAATCACTTATTTAATTTTTAATCACTGAATAATTTAAAATGATTTCACGATATAATTCAAAGGAAATTAAAATAATACAATCAAATATATTTCAAGATTTTCTCACTTTTTATATTTTTATGATTTAGAGATAATTTGGCAAACATTTGTTAAGTTTTTGATCAGGGTGAAACCCACAAAAAGCTCCTTCAAAATTTCAAAGTCACTACGTCTTTTTTGCATATCCAAAGATTTAGTCTTTTAGATAAAATTTAGAAATTCTTCAAATTATTGCGTTTTTCTTCGATCGAAAAAACTTTTGAATGACATATTATTACCTCGACAATGTTTAACAAATAAATTAAGAAAATGATTTTGAATCATTTTGAGTTGAATCGTAGGTTTTGAACGGTTTCTAATAAAAAAAATTTGAGCCGCTCAGATAAGGGTTTTTTAATATTTTTCAAAATTTCAGTTTTTTTTGTTTCTAAACATTCGTTCTAAATCTCATTATACTCTCCTAATTATTACTACTCGAAATAATTCCGTGAATTTCATGACAGTATAAAAAAATCTCATATATTTGAAAAGTGCTCCTAGAATATAAGTCAATTTCTCTGAAACTGTCATTCTTTTCAATCTACGAATGGAAGTTAAAAATTGTTCGAAAAATTTGCTAATTTTTTTGAATAAGAATATTTTATATTTCAAACAAGTTTTTCAAAATTTATGCAATTAAACAGATGTTTTTATTTTTTGTTTTGCTTGCTGAAATTAAGTGTCTTCGCTTTAAGTAGGTGGTAAGGGATAACTTAGAAAAAAAAAACACTTCTTTTGCTGATTTTTCATCAAGATATAGCTTAAAATAATTGATGAAAACTCTTTTTAAATTTTAAAGCATCATCTGAAGACCATTTAGTTGAAATTTCGTGCTAAAATATAGGAAAATAAGCCAATGACAGAGCATTTCCAAAACGTCTTTCAAAAAAGACGTTGTGTGGTGAACACAATAATTCAACGTGAAGTCATCTGGAGTTCAGAATTTTGAAAAATTTTCTTAGAATATGAGTTTTTTCTCCCTTCCTCCGTCGTTTCTAAGATATTATTTACAGTTTAAACTGTTCGTGACCGTTTAAAGCAAAAAATGCAATTTCCAGCCAAATTTTTCGCCATTTTGTAGGTGAAAAACCAGCTGAATTCGAAAATAGAAAAAAAAAAACGACGGAGGGGGGAGAATAAACTTCTTTTTGAAATAAATTTTACAATATTTCTAATTTCAGATGATTTCACACTGAGCTATCGTGTTCACCGTATAAAACGTTTTTTTCAAAAGACGTTTTGGGAAATGCTCTGTACTGGCTTATTTTCCAATATTAAATTAAAAAATTTCCACTGAATGTTCATTAGATGATGTATTATAATTTTAAAAAAGTTTAGATTAATTTGCTTCAACTGTATATCCGTGAAAAGTCAGCAAATAAGTGAGTATGTTTTTTTCAAGTTATCTTTTACCTTCCCTTTAAGGTTAATTTTTATAGTACATATACGTATCAGACTTGGCTTAATATCTTTATTCTTTTTTACTTCATTTATGATTATCATTCGTCTTAATTATAGAACCAAAATTTTATAAGATAGTAAATTCTCTACTCATAGAATAACTTTTCAGTAAGCCAGCAACTCGAAAAATGCGAGTAATTTCAAGGATTAGTCAGATTTTGGGTGAGTGCACACTTGGTGTAAATTGAAAAAAGGCACGGCACTGTCTTGTTGTGTTGAAAAAGGCAATTGGCGGACTTGAGATACGGCCTATATGTTACGAGAACAGTGGTGGTAGATGCTCGAGCCGATAGCGGTGCTTGCCTTTCGCGAATCTTCGCAACGCCGTAACGCTGCGTCCCTTGCAAATGCGTTTTTCATGTTAGCTTCGGGCTCCGAAAGCAGCGATTTACTTTTACGCGCTCGCATTTAAACACACTGTAAAAAAACTTGGTAATTTCTCCATACAAGTGTACGAAAAACTTCCCATGTATGTTGGTTTTTCTCACTAACATAATAAATGTTTTTTTCATTCATATTTTCACATCATTTAAATAATTATGACAAAATCAAAAAGAAATGGTTTATTCATGCAATAAACAAAGTGTTTGTTCTCGAATATTTTGTATACATCAAAGCAAACCGAACAAAAACCAATCAGCATTAATATGAATTTTTCACTGCACAATAAATCATCACAAAAAGATACGAATAATTTTTTCCAAGGTTCCAAACTGATCACGTGCTATCATCATCGATGGATGAATAATGACGTTAGCATTCTAAAATCGAAAATATTGGTTATTCAAATCGATAGGCAATTTTTTTCTTCGTCCTTGTCTTTCGCGAAATTGTATATTCGGAAATAAGGAATGTTGACTAAAGTATGTAAATAGAGGGGTACATGGTCCTGCCTGGGCATTTATCAGTTTGATATTTCAATTTCGAACGGCAATGGCATGTAATTAAAATGAGGTATCGGCCGTAAAGGAACGGAGAGTTTCGAAATGTTTCGTGGAAGCGCTGATGAAATGAGTATTTTGCCTTAAACACTTTGCTCGAAATTAGAACTTTGGGATACACGAGTTTATCAAGGTAAAGCATTGCCGTCCGTCTTACTGCATTCATCCGCCCTATTATTTATCTCCATTTTATCTCCTTTCCCAGCCACGTTACAAATGAAGCGAACGCTGAACCGCGACTTTCATCCGATTATTCAGGTGAGCTTTTTTTTGGCTTGCTTTCAGGGCGAATTATATATGTATCTTCCCAAGAATTAACGTTGAGGTGAGAATCAATCGACATGTTGAATGTTTTTCTTATCCACAAAGTACTTGAGTTTCTTGAGTTTTCCCTTTTTTCAGTAATGGACTATTACTCCTATTCCCCAGATTTAACTTTTTCCAAAGCATGAAACATTGTCAACCTTTTGTTTTTCCTTCTGTGGATGTATATCACTCTAGATATGGCAGAAAGAACAAAAGATGCCATCCGTAGATGACGGGCCCTTCCTTCGAGGGCCGTGGTATAATGAAACGGGGCGCGATAAAATGAGGACAAATAAATTTGGCGAAGAATGCCGGTTCGCGGGAGGCGCGAAGCCCTTGTCCCGGCATTGACCGTGCCACCCTCGTCTTGTGTTTGATCTTGGCACGCGGTATATTTTGACGCTGAGTCGAACAATTTGTATGCCACGCTGCTTTTCAATTTACATTTAAATTGGTTGCTTATGGCGTTCTGTCGCTCGACGGGAGTCGAACCCAAGACCGCGTTAGGGAACAGTCAAATACCCCTGAAACGGCCCAACTCGCGTGCGAGGTTCAACGAACCACGACAAGAGCACACCTTATTTTACGTGAGACATTACTTACTGCCAAAAATCTACGAGTTCTAGTACATTTCAACCCAAGTTATGACTGGGCAGGCGTGGAGGCAGAGGAGGGCTTGGGAGTTCAAACTCCTTCCGAAATTCAGATAAAATACTTAATTGTTTCATGTGAATAGAAAACAAATTAGAGTTATCAATTTAATGAATAATACAAATTTCAGGAAATTTTAAAATAATAATGATAGTAATAATAACAATAAAATAAAAGCAAACTATCAAAAATGTACTTACTGAAATCTAGAGGGAGTGCATGGTTACATGTAAGTTGTCAAAGTTGAGCAATATCTAGGATTCTTCGGGATACCATCGATCCTCTGAATCAACTTTATTCAGTATCATATTTTTTTTTTTTTTGGAACTAATACAGACATGTGTATTATGAAATCCCGAAGTTAGACAACAAAATATTAGCACATTTACACATGATTCATTTTTTACTTATTTAAAAGCTTATTAATTTTTGCCTTATAAAGTAAAAGATTTAGGCAATAAATCAGTGTAAGCAGTAGAAACTTATTTTTTTTTTTAATTTAACAGCAACAACTCGAATAAGATGTCGTACGTTATAAAGCTAATAATACAAACTCGATTCTGAATTTTCGTTACTACAGTTAACACTAAACGATTGACCCATTATATTGATGATAAGTACACTGCTAGATATTTTTGTTTTGAATTTAATGTAACGCGTATAACGCAAATTTCACATAACCTGTATTAATAATGAATTAAAAATATACAAAGTATATACACGCTTAAATTACTTTGATATATGGGTGCCTTAAATTTTATACATCATGTGTGTTTACATTTATACGAGACATTGATATATACTTTTATTACATTCCAGATTAATTTAAGTCAGATTTGTATTAATGCACTGATGTACTAAAATCAAACAAAAATGTTTGGATTAAATTTAGTACAAGTAATGTGTAATTTGCCTTACATCCCAACAAACCATGTCGACACCAAATTTTTTCTGTTAAAATTCTGATACAAAAAATTTTGGTTTTGAGAAAATATTTACAGAAAACATTGTCACATAAAATTTCCCATCTATTTATTTCAGTTATTAGTATTTTTGAATTTCAGCTGAATAAAACACTTTCAAAGATAAACAATTTCTTCGCATTTTTTGCATGTAATATTCCATCTATCAGGTCCTTCACCCACCTTCACCTAAATATTTATACGGTTTTCACTCATATTTGAAGGACTTCCACAATAATTCGCATTTGAGAAAAAATTTGGTGTAGCCACCTAGCGAGCACAAGTGTAGTAACCAACTTGTGTGAAAAATGTATTTTAGTCAAATAAGTGTCTCGAATTTATACACATTTAAAGTATGTGTATCATACTTATGTTTCAAATATCAAGTTTTCGAAATTTCAGGTACATTTTAATACAGAATCTATGGAAAGTGTATTAAACTCAAGTAGGTGTCCTTAAATCATATACTTTTAGAACATGTGCATCTAATATACGTTTCATACAGCTGGCTTACGAAATTTAAAGTACATTTTGAATAAAAAGTGTATGAAATTTAAGAAAATTTTTAACAGTGTACGAAGAGACAGGCTATCCAAAGGAATAAGTAGAAACATCACTTATGTTTTATGTAAAATGAAACTAGTATAAATAAACATTATCGACTCAATGAACCAAAGCATTGAAAAAAAGTTGGTAGCTTTGTACAGTAACAGATAACGTTACAAACTCAAAGTTTTCCGTCATTTATCACATCACCAATTGTACGTTAAAGAATGTACCATTTGATAAAGAGATAAACATGTAAAAGTTTTAGGCCAAAGAAATAGTAAAAATAAGACCTTGATGTTGCAAGCGTATAAAATCTCAAACCTAATAAGAAAGTGAATTATGAAAATTCTATTTCACTGTTGGCTAAATGATCACCTTACGATCAGTCACATTAACAATGATTCAGAGCGTAATATACAATTTCTCATTGACTAGCATAATAAGGTTGAAATTATTTTTGCTCGAATTAATTTTACTCAAATACTGATCAAAGGTTTTGCTATAAATCGGCAAAAATGTGTATAGTGCAACTCAATAAGAGCTTGGTTTGTTCAAACACCGATTATAAATTCGGCCTGTAGACAGCAGCCAATAATTCAATGAAAATTTGTTCCATCGAATCATATTTAAACGGAATTTATACCCTCCGCCTGTAGTCAGCAGCCATCCATACGTCAGACGTTTATTCGAGAGAAATTTCTCAAAATGCCAAACATACTTAGATGGCCGCCTCGAGCTCAGCAGTGTGTATACGCGCGACGCGCATCGTTTATTCACGGGTACTTTCTTCAACTGCTATTCAACGTGAGTAAGGTTTACAATTATCCGACAACAGTGCGTGTACACTTAATTTATGTGATTTACTTATACGCAACATGTTTTTATACATATATTCACTTATGAAATAACTCAGAATGGTTCACCACCGTGCGGACTCTGCGCGAGAACACATGCATATTTATTTGCAAAACTCAGTTGTTGTTGCTTTCATTTGTCATATCACAGGATTGGTAAATCTGGATTGTGAAAAAAACTAATTGTTATGATCATAGTTATAATAACAATCGATTATTAATTGTGACACAATTCAATTCAATGTGACTTTTTAGTATAATTTGCTAAAATTCTCTGTTTACTATTACTTATTCATTGTGTTAATAATTAAATTACATCAAATTGGATTTCAAAAATACTCGTAACAATACCCGTAACAATCATAACTATCACGAATAACTTACGAACCAGATTCAGATAGCTTACATTGTTTTTCAAAATATTTTTATTCTTGTAACTTCTTGTTTCTCGCTCTTCGATTCGGATCAATGAATTATAATTCGCATTTAAAGATAAAGAAAAAAAAGTGAAACAATAAAAATGACCATAGAAGAGAAAACAACCAAATGTGGAATTCAGACAGCAAATATTAAATAAAATAATAGCGAATGAGATACAGCATTGAAAATCACAGTAAATACTTTATCAACAAAAAAAATCATTTCGAATTATAAAAATCATCGGAACTGAAATTCAACAATATAAAACAAGGATAATCATTCGAGGGCGTACAAAATCGCGTACAATAATGGAAAACAATAAAAATTGATAGATAATTACCAAAAAGGAAAGTTGTACAAAGTACGTTACAGTAACTCGTTGAATGAACAAAAATTTTTTATCATTGATAGAAAAGTAACGAGGTATCATTCGTATTACTGCGCAAAAACGAAAAAGAATAAAAGGGGTAACGAGCGGTCAGGAGAGGTCACCAACTGCCATGAGTGGTCACTAGTGATTAAAAAGAGTCACACGACACGAGTGGTAATGAGCGGTCACCAGTCAGAAGTGGTCACGAGTGGTCACGAGCGATCATGAGTTAGAAGTGGAAACGAGTGGTAACGAGTGGTCACGAGCAGTCAGGAGTGGTCACCAGCGGTCACGTGTGGCCACTATCGGTCAAGAGGGGTCACAAGATACGAGTTGTTACGCGTGGTCACTAATGGTCACAAAGGGTCACACGATACGAGTGGTAACGAGCAGACATGAGTCAGAAGTGATCACGAGTTGTCAAGAGCGATCACGAGTTACGAGTGATCACGAGTAGTTACGAGTAGTAACGAGCGGTCACGAGTAGTCAGGAGTGGTCACCAGTGGTTACGTGTAGTCACTAGCGGTCAGAAAGGGTCACACGACACGAGTTGTAACAAGCGGTCACGAATCAGAAGTGGTAAGAGTGGTTACTAACGATCAGGAGTTACGTTTGGTCACGAGCGGTCAGAAGTGGTTTCGAGTGGTCAGGAGCAATCACGATTTATGAGTGGTAATAAGCGGTCACAAGGGGTCAGGAGTGGTCACCATTGGTCACGATTAGTGACAAGTGGTCACAAAGGGTCCCACAGCACGAGTGGTAACGAGCAGTCACGAGTCAGAAGTGGTTACGAGTGGTCACAAGCGATCGCGAGTTACGAGTTGTAATACGCGGTCACGAGGGGTCAGGATTAGTCACCAGCGGTCACGTGTTCACTAGTGATCACACGACACGAGTAGTATCGAGCAGTCTTGAGCCAGTAGCTGTCACGAGTAGTCACGAGCGATCACAAGAAACAAGTGGTCACGAGTGGTAACGCGTGGTCACGAGGGGTCAGGAGTAATCACCAGCGGTTATGATTAGTCACTAGTGGTCACAAAGGGTAACACGACACGATTGCTAACGATCAGTCACGAGTGAGCATTCGTCACGAGTTACGAGTATTTACGAGTAGTAACGAGCGGTCACGAGGGGTCAGGAGTGGTCATCAACGGGTACGATTTGTCACAAGTGGTCGCAAAGGGTCACACGACACGACTGTTAACAAGCAGTCCCGAGCCAGAAGTGGTAACGAGTGGTCACGACACATTCCGTGTTACAAGTGGTTACGAGTGAGAACGAGCGGTCACGATGGGTCAGGAGTAGTCATCAGCGATCATAATGAGTCACTTGTGGTCAGGAAGGGTCACACGACACGAGTTGTAACGAGCAGTCACGAGTCAATAGTGGTCAAGAGTGGTCACGAGCGATCACGAGTAAGGAGTGGTGACGAGTTGTAACAAGCGGTCACGAGTGGTCAGGAGTGGTTATTAGCGGTCACAAGTTGTCACTAGTGGTATTTCAGGATCACACGACACGAGTGATAACGAACGGTCACGTGTCACAAGTGGTCACGATTGGTTACGAGCGATTACGTGTTACGAGTAGTCACGAGTGGTCACGAGTGGCCACAACAGGTCACACGACACAAAAGGTAACAATAGTTCACGAGTCAGAAGTAGTCACGAGTGGTCACGAGCGATTAAGTGTTAAGAGTAGTCATGAGTTGTAACAAGCGGTCACGAGCAGTCAGGAGTAGTCAACAGCGGTCACAAGTTGTCACTTTTGATCATTCAGGATCACAATCACATCCTTATCAGTACCTCATACCAACCCAACCTAATTCAACCTAATCCGATCTAACTCAATCCAAGAAAATCCACCCTACCCTAGCCTCATCCTTAATCCAATCCAATCCCACTCGATCCGATTCAATCTAATCCAACCTAACCAAATGAAACCCAATCCAATTTAATCAATCTCAAACTAATCGAATCCTCAATTTGATCCAATTAAATCCAATCCTCAATCCAATCCAATCAAATCCAATCCAATCTAACGCGATGCAAGTCACCTTGATCTTATCCCTAATCAGGTCTAATCAAATATAATTTAATCCAATCCCATAAAACTAAATCAAACCCAACCCGATTGAATCTAATGCGATTCAACTCAATCCGCTCGAATCCCTATTCCAATTTAATTCGATCTAATCTGATCAGGTCCAATTCAATACGATCTAATCCAATCCCCAATCCGATCCGATCCGATTCAATCTAATCCGCTCCAATCCTTAATCCAATACAATCCAACCTAATCCGATCCAATCCGATTTAATCGAATCCAATGCGATTCAAACCAATCTTCCATCATCCCTTATCTAATCCAGTCAATCTAATCCGATTCGATCCGATCCAATACAATCCAATTTAATCCGAAACAATCTGATTCGATCCTATTTGATCCAATCCAAATCATATCAAAAAAACACAATCAAACCCAATCCGATCCAACCCAACTCAATCCAATCCCTTATTTCCATCTACTCAAATGTAATCCAATCTAATCTAATCCAACCTAATTCAAATTAATTCTCAACCCAATTTCATTGAAGCAAATCGATTTTAATGCGATCCAACCCAATCCTATTCAATCACTAATCCGATTCAATCGAATCCAATGCAAACTAATCAAACCGAATCTAATCATATTCAATGATATCCAACTAAATCTGCTCCCATTTTTAATCTAATCCAGTCATATCCCATCCAATTAAATCAAATTCAATACAGTCCATCACAATCCAATCCAATCCAATACAATCCCCGATCCGATCCAATCCCCAATCCAATCTAATCCAATCCAACTCAATCCAACCCAATCAAACCCGAACCGATCTAACACAATCCAATAAAATCTCCCATTCGATCAGATCAAATTAAATTCAATCCAATCCAATCCAACCCGATCCAATCCCCACTCAAACCCGTTCCAATCTCCAATTTAATCTAAACTAATCCCTAATCCAATCCAATTCAATCAAATGTAATATAATCGAACCTCATTCATCCTAATCAAACCCAATCCAATCCAACCCAGTCGAATCAAATCCCTTTCCCAACCAATCGAATGTTATTCAATCTCACCCAATCCAAACCAAGCCAATCCAATCCACTCCTTAATCAAATCCAATCCAATCAAACCAAATCTAATCCAATCCTCTACCCAGCCTAATCCAATCGGATCAAACTGGATCACACTGAATCCGATCCGACCAAATACAATCAATGACCCAATCCGGTCTATCAAATTTAATCGAATCTAATCCAATCCAACCCAACCTAATCAAATCCAACCTAATCAAACCCAATCAAACCCACACCGATCCAACACAATCCAATTAAGTGTAATCCAATCTATTCTAATCCAACCGAATCCAATTCAATCCTAATCAACCTAATCCAACCCAATTTAACCTGATCCCCAATATAACCCTATCTAACCTAATCATACCCGATATAATCCAATCTAACCCAATTCAAATCAATCAAACTCAATCAGATACAGTCCAATCCAATCAAATCCTCTATCCGAATCAATCGAATGTAATTCAATCTAATCCAATCCAAACCACTCCAATCCAATCCAATACAATTCAATCTCTAGTCCAATCCCAAATCAGATCAAACCCGATCTAATCTGAAGCAATCCAATCCAATCCTTAATCTAACCTCCAACTAAGGCCAATGCAATGCAATCTAATCCAACCGAATCACACCCAATCTAACCCAATCCGACCAGATTTAATCTTTAATCTAAACCAATCCATCCAGTCCAATCCAATCCTCAAACCAACCTCCCACCAAGGCCAATCCAATGCAATCCAATCAAACCCAATCAAACTAAATCCGACCAAATCCAATATTCAATTCGAACCAATCCATCCAGTCCAATCCAATACGATTCGATCCCTAATCCAATCCCTTATCAGATCTAATCCGATCCAATCCACTCCAGTCAAATCCTCAATCCAACCTCTAACCAAGGCCAATCCAATGCAACCCAATCCAACCCAATCAAACCCAATCCGACCTAATCAAACCCAATTAAACTTGAAATCGGCATAATGTTGGTATCATATTGGCCTGATGTTAGTATCATATTGGCATGGCATTGGCATAATATTAGCATGATATTGCCATGATATTGACATCATGTTAGTATGATATTGGCATGATATAAGCATGATATAAGCATGATTTTGGCATCACATTGGCATCATATTAGCAAGATATTAGCATAAATCGTTCCAATGAATATGCTCCGTTGCAATCAACTTTTTTTCTGAATTTCTTCCTTTCTTGTCGATCTTCAGAGCTTCAATATGTTTTATAAATATTTAGTAAAAGTATAATGTGTGGTAGTGATATAGAAAAACATTCCTCATTCAACAATATTTATGAGCTTTCGGCCACCAATTTTTGGCCCTCTTCAGATAATACTACCATTTAACATAATAATAGTAAATAAACCAGTGATGATTACGAATTTACAAATTGCAATCATTATTATTATAACGATTTAATTCAAAATACAGTGCGGGACTCACCATAAGCATCATTAATACACGGGACTCGTCATCTACATCAATACTACACATTATACTTTTACAAAATATATATGAAACATATTGAAGCTCTAAAGATCAATTAGAAAAGTAAAAATTGGAAGAAAAAGATATTAGCATGCTTTTAACAAAATATTAACATGATGTTGGTATTATATTGGCATCGTATTAGAATAACATTAGCATGATATTGGCATGATATTGGCATAATATTCTCATGATGTTGGTATTATATGCCATAATATCAGCATGATATTGACATGACATAAGCATGATATCGGCAAGATATTTGAATTATGTTGGCATGATATAAGCCTGGTATTGACATGCTATTGGCATAATACTGTCATAATGTTAGTATGATATTGGCATGATATCGGCATGATATTCGCATGCTGTTGTTAATATGTTGGCATAATATTCGCATTATTTTAGCATGATATTAGCATTACATAAGCATGACATTAGCATGATATCGACATGATGTTAGTATGATATTAGCATGATATAAGCGTGATTTTGGTATCATATTCCCATAATATCGGGGCATGCTTTTGGCATTATACTAACATGATGTTGGGTTTATATTGACATGATATTGGCATGGTTTCGGCATGACGTTTGTATAATAATGGCATGATGTTGGTATAATAGTTGCATGATATTAGCATAATGTTGGTATGATATTGGTATATTAGCATAATGTTGGTATAATATTGGCATGATGTTAGTATGACACTGGTATTCTGTTGGTATGATGTTATTTGGATATTGGCATGATGTAACTATGATGTTGGTATGATGTTGGTTTTCAATCAAATCCCTAATCTGATCAAATTGAATAATATTTAATGTAATTCGACCCGACCCAATCCAATCTCTAATCGAACTCGAACCAATCCCTAATCTAATCTTACCCAGTCTAATCCAATTTAACTTGATCAAAACCAATCCGATCCACCTATTAACATGGTCTGCTAGTAGGGCTAATTCCGTGGCAAAACATCTGCAAGCGAGAGATAGCCGGTAGGTCAAACAATAGAGCTCGAGTGTGCACGGCCCGTTGACCTACCGGCTAGCTCTGAATCAAAAAGACAACGGCAGAAGCGGTATTATCTTGTATGACATCGAATGATATTGAATGGCATTCTGTGATATTGTATAATATTGTATAACATTGTATGAATTATATACAAAAAAAAAAATATAACAACATTGAATTATATTTAATGATATTCTATGACATTGAATAATATTGTATGATTTAAAACGATATTGAATGATATTGTATGACATTAAATGATATTGAATTATATTGTATAATATTGTCTAACACTGCATGACATTGAATGACATTATATGACATTTAATGATATTGTATGATATAGAATGATATTATGTGATATTGTATGGTATTAAATGATATTAAATAATATTGTATGACGTATGATATTCAATGACATTAAATTAATTTGTATGATTTTATATGTACGACAGTGTATAATGTCGAATGATATTGTATGACATTCTATATTATTAGATCATATTAGTAGATATTGTACGATATAGGATAATATAAAATGATATAAGATGATATTGTATAACATTGTATGATACTGAATAACATTATATGCAATTGAAAGATATAAAATGATATTGAATGATGTTGTATGACATTGTATGATATGGAATAATATTCAATGACATTGCAAAATACTAAAAAATACGAAATGATATCGTATAACACTGGATGACATTGTCTGACGTTGGATAATATTGAATTATACGAAATGATATTGAATGTCATTATATGACATTGAATAAACTTGTATAGTATAAAATGATATAAAATGATATTGTATGATATTAAATAATACTAAATGACATTGCATAATATTGAAAAATACAGAATAATATATATTCTATGACACTGAATGAAATTGTATGATATCAAATGATATTGATTGATATGAAATGATTTTAAATGACATAATGAGACATTGAATACAATTGTATAATATAAAATAATATTGAATAAAACAATGTATGACATTGAATGTATTGAATGATATTGTATGATATTCCATGACATTTAATCGTATTGTATGATAATGTATGATAAATGAATCTATTACAAAAAATCCGATCTATCCTAATCCAATCAAATTTTCAATTGGATACAATTAAATGTACTCCTACCTAATCTAATCTGAACTAACTCGATCCAATTCCTAACCTGGTTAAACCGAATCTAATCCAATCTAATCCAATCCAACTTAATTAAACCCAAACCATCCCAATCATACCCAACCTAACCCAATCCAACCAAATCAAACTCCATACGATCCAACCCAATCCAAGTATATCCTCAGTTTGATCAAATCAAATATAATCTAATCTTATTTAATTTGAGCCAATCCACTTGAATCATTTAAATCAATCTAATCCTCATTCCGATCAAATCCTCAAACCAATCTAATTTAAAACAATCAAACCCAATCCAACTTAATCAAACCTCATTTAACCCAATCCGACCACAACTAATCCTAATTATGAACCAACCCATCCAGTCCAAACTAAAATGATTCGATTCTTAATCCGATCCCTTACCAAACCCGAACCAATCTAATCTAATCGATTATAATCCTCAACCCAACCTCTAACCAAGACTTAGTACAATCGAAACAAATCTAACCTTATCACACCTAATCAAACCCAATCCAACCCGATCAAACTCCATACGATGAACCCAATCCAACTTTATCCTCAGTTTGATCAAATCAAATGTAATCCAATCTTATTCAGTTTGAGCCAACCAAATCAAATCTAACTCAAACAATCGAATCGTCATTCCGAGTAAATCCTTAATCCAATCTAATTCAAACCAATTCAATCCTAATCTGACCCAATCAAACCCAATCCGACCAAAACTAATCTTATATTTGAACAAATTCATCCATTTCAATCCAATCTCTTATCAGATCTTACCCAATTCAAACAAATCCAATCTTCAATCCAAACTTTGACCAAGGCCAATCGAATCTACCTCAATCCAACCCAATCACACCCAATCCGACTCAACCCAACCTTAAAGTCGAACCAATTCATCTAGTTCATTCCAATATGATTCAAAGTCATATCCAATCCCTTATCAGATCCAAACCACCGCGATCTGATCCAATTCAACCCAATCGAACACAATCAAACCTAAGCAAACCCAATCCAACCCAAACAAACCCGATCAAACACAATCAAACCTAACCAAACCCAATCTAACCCAAACAAAACCAATCTTACCCAATCAAACTCCATACGATGAACCCAATCCAACTATATCCTCAGTTTCATCAAATCAAATGTAATCCAATCTTATTTAATTTGAGACAACCAAATCAAATCTAACTCATCAATCGAATCTTCATTCCGATCAAATCGTCAATCCAATCCAATTTAACCCATTCAAACCAATCTAACCCAATCCGACCAAAACTCATCTTAGATATGAACCAATCTATCCAGTCCAATCTAATATGAATCGATTTCTAATCCGATCCCTTACCAAGCACAAACCAATCCGATCCGATCCAATCTAATCGAATCTAATCCTCAATGTAACCTCTAACCAAGGCCAATCCAATCGAAATAAATCCATCTTCATCGAACCCAATTCAACCCAATCAAACTCCATACGATCTAACTCAATCCAACTTTATCCTAAGTTTGATCGAATCAAATGTAATCCAATCTTTTTGAACTGCAAGCCAATCCAATCAAGTCTAACTAAATCAATCAAATCCTCATTCCGTTCAAATGCTAAATCTAATTCAATTTCAACCAATCAAACGCAATCTAACCCAATCAATCATAATCAAACCCATCCCGACCAAAACTAATCCTAGATATGAACTAATCCATCCAGTCTAATCTAATATGATTCGATTCCTAATTCGATCCTTCACGAAACTCAAACTAATCCGATCCGATCCAATCTAATCGATTCTAATTCTCAATCCAACCTCTAACAAAGACCAATCCAACTACATCAATCTCAATTCAACCCGATCAAACCAAAGTTGACCGAATTAAATCTTTATCCCGAACCAATCCATTCAGTCTAATCCAATGTGGTGCGATTTTTAATCAAATTTCTTATTTGATCCAACCCAATCTAATCTGATTTCATCTAATCTTATCCGATCCTTAATCCTATCACCGACTAGAGCCAATCTTAACCAACCGAATCAATCCTTATTGAACTAAATCCAACTCAATTTAACTAAATTCAATCTTATATTTAAACTCATCCATTCATTTCGATCGAGTCCCTAATCATATGTTACCCAATCAAATCAAATCCGATTCCAACTAATCCAATCTTCAATCCAATCTTTAACCAAGGCCAATCAAATCCAACTCAATTAAACCCAATAAAACTCAATACAACCCAATAGGAATTAAACTTACCCCTTAATGCGAACCAATCCATCCAGTTCATTCCAATATGATTGAATTTCTGATCCTAACCCTTATTAGATCCAAACCAATGCGATCTTATCTAATCTAATCGAATCTGATTCTCAATCTGAACTTCCACCAAGGCTAATCCAATCGAAACTAATCCAACCCCATCAAAACCAATTAAACCCAATCAAACCCAATCCAACCCAATTAAACCCAATCCAACCCAATCAAACTCCATACGATGAACCCAATCCAACTTTATCCTCAGTTTGATCAAATCAAATGTAATCCAATCTTTTTGAACTGCAAGCCAATCCAATCAAGTCTAACTAAATCAATCAAATCCTCATTCCGTTCAAATGCTAAATCTAATTCAATTTCAACCAATCAAACGCAATCTAACCCAATCAATCATAATCAAACCCATCCCGACCAAAACTAATCCTAGATATGAACTAATCCATCCAGTCTAATCTAATATGATTCGATTCCTAATTCGATCCTTTACGAAACTCAAACTAATCCGATCCGATTTAATCTAATCGAATCTAATACTCAATCCAACCTTTTACTAAGGCCAAACCAACATAATCAATTCTAATTCAACCCGATCAAACCCAATTCGACCGAATTGAATCTTCATTCCGAACGAATCCATCCAGTCTGATACTATGTGGTGCGATTATTAATCAAATTCCTTATTTACTCTAACCTAATATAATCTGATTTCATCTAATCTAATCCAATCCTTATTCTTATCACCAACTAAAGCCAATCTAAACCAACTGAATCAATTCCAATTAAACCCAATCCAATCCAATCCGACTTGACCCAACCCTAAATGCGAACCAATTCATTCAGTTCATGCCAATATGATTCAATTTCTAATCCAATCCTTTGTAAGATCCCAACAAAAGCGATCAGATCCAATCTATTCGAATCTAATTATCAATCCAACCTTTATCCAAGGCCAATCCAATCGAAACTAATCCAACCCTATCAAACCCAATTTAACACAAACAAACCCAATCTAACCCAATTAAACTCCATACGACGAACCCAATCTAACTTTATCCTCAGTTTGATAAAATCAAATGTAATCCAATCTTATTCAATTTGAGCCAACCAAATCAAATCTAACTCAAACAATCGAATCGTCATTCCGAGTACATCCTCAATCCAATCTAATTCAAACCAATTCAATCCCAATCCAACCCAATCAAACCCAATCCGACGAAAACTAATCTTAGGTATGAACCAATCCATCCAGTTCAATCCAATATGAATCGATTCCTAATCCAATCCCTTACCAAACACAAACCAATCCGATTCAATCCAATGTAATCGAATCTAATCCTCAATCCAACCTCTAACCAAGGCCAATCTAATCGAAACTAACCCAGCTCCATCGAACCCAATTCAACCCAATTAAACTTCATACGATCCAACCCAATCCAACTATATCCTCAGTTTGATCAAATCAAATGTAATCCAATCTTATTCAATTCAAGTTAATCTAATCAAATCTAACTCAATGAATCAAATCCTCATTCCGATCAAATCCTCAATTCAATCCAAGTCAAACCAATTAAATCTAATCGAACCCAATCAAACCTAATCTAACCCAATCCGACGCAACCCAATCCTAAATGCGAACCAATCCATTCAGTCCAATCTAATATAATCCGATTCTTAATCCAATCCCTTACTAAACCCAAACCAATCCGATCCTATCCAATCTTATCAAATCTCGCCGTCAATCCAACCTCTTACCAAGGCCAATCTAAACTAAATCAACCGAATTTATTTCAATCAAACTCAATTCAAACCGATCAAACTCAATTAAACCCAATTCGAACGAACTGAATCTTTATTCCTAAACAATCCATTATGTCTAATCTAATATGATTCGATTCTTAATCCAATCCTTTACTTAAACCAAACCAATCCGATTCGATCTAATCTTATCGAATCTTATTCTCAATCAAACCTCTTACCAATGCCAATCCAATCGAAACTTATCCAACCTCATCAAACCCAATTCAACCCAATCAAACCAAATCCTAAATTTTAACTAATTTCCTGCTAATATCATGCTTATATAATGCCAATAACTTGCTGATATTATGCCAATGGTATTATGCCAATATCACACCAACATCATGCCGATATCATGTCAATATAATACCAAAATCATGCACATATCATGCTTATCGCATAATAATACTATGCTAATTTCATGCCAATATAACACCAATGGCACGACAATATTATGCCAATATCATGCTTACATCATGCCAACATCATGCTCGTATCATGCCAATATCATGCTAATATGATGCCGATATAATACCAACATCATGACAATATTATGACAATATCATGCCAACATGATTTCATTGTCATTCCAATATCATGCTGATGTTATGCTAATACGATGCCAATACCATGCCAATATAATACCAACATCATGTCAATATTATGCCGAAAGCATGCTAATATCATGATAATGTTATGCCGATGGCATGTCAATATGATACTAACATTATGCTAATTTCATAACAATATAATAAAAGTAATTGGGTTTGATTGGGTTAGATTAGGTTGGATTAAACTGGCATGGCTAGAGGTTGAATTGAGGACTGGATTGGATTAGATTGGAACAGATTGAATTGGGCTGGATCTGATAAGGTATTGGATAAGGAATTGGATAATTGGATACCGATATTTGTATTATATTGGTCTGATGTTGGTTCTCAATCATATCCCTAAGTCGATTCAATCATATGTCATTCAATGTAATCCGATCCAACCGAATCCAATCTCCAATCGAACGCTATCTCATTCCTAATCATATCTTATCCAGTCCAACCCAATCCGATCCACCCATAGACATGGACTGCTAGTAGATTTGATTTCGTGGCAAAACATCTGCGAGCAAGAGGTAGCCGGTAGGTCAAAGCGAAGCAACATGAGTGTGCAAACCGATTGACCCACCGGCTAGCTCGAGATGTATTGCCCCGAGAAACTCGGGCATACAATATCGACTAGCAGTCCATGTTAGATTATGGCATCAGAGTATCCATTAGATACGAAGCAATGCTAAGTTTGCCGAAGAGAAATATTATATTGTTATCCCACGTTTATCATCTCATGTTGTTATAATATCTAGATTATCTTATTCCGATCATATCATTCGAATTATCTTATCTCAATCAACTTTTCTAAGTTGATCTTTGTAATATATTGTATGATATTTGTATGATATTGGCATGACATTTCATGATATATGATATAATATTGAATTGTATGATATTTGATATTGTATAATAGAATATGATATTGTATGATATAAGATATTATATATTGTATGATATTATATAATATTATGTTTTGCTGTATGATATATTTATGATATGATATATTGTAGTCACGAATGGTCACAAGCCACAAGCAGTCACGAGTCAGAAGTGATCACGAGTGGTAACGAGCGGTCACGAGTCAGAGGTGGTTACGAGTGGTCACAAGCGATCACGAGTTACGATTACTGATGAGCGGTCACGGGGAGTCAGGAGTGGTCACCAGCAGTCAAGATTAGTAACTAGTAATCACAACGGGTCACACGACACTAGTGGTAACGAGCAGTCACGAGGGGTTGAGAATGATCACCAACTGTCACAATTGATAGCTTATTGTCACAAAGTGTCACACCACGCGAGTGGTAACGAGCAGTCACGAGTCAGAATTGTCACGAGTGGTCACAAGCGATCACGAGTTACGAGTGGTAATGAGCGGTCACGAAGGGTCAGGAGTGGTCACCAGTGGTCAAGGTTATTGATAAGTGTTCACAAAGGGTTACACGACACTAGTGGTAACGAGCAGTCACGATCGAGTCAGAAATTGTTACGAGTGGCCACGAGTGGTAACGTGCGCTCACGAGGGGTCAGGATTGGTCACCAGCGGTCATGAGTAATCACTAGTTGTCATGTAGGGTCACATGACACGAGTGGTATGAAGCAGTCTTGAGCCAGAAGTAGTAACGAGTAGTCACAAGTAGTAACGCGCAGTCACAAGGGGTCAGGATTGGTACCAAAGGTTATGGGTGGTACCTAGTGTTCACTATGGATCACATGACACGAGTGGCAACGAGCAGTCCTGAGCTAGTAGCTGTCACGAGTGGTCACGAGCTATCATGAGTAACGAGTGGTCATGAGTGGTAACGCGCGGTCACAAAGGGGTCAGGAGTGGTCACCAGCGCTCACGAGTGGTACCTAATGTTAATAAGGGATCACACGACACGAGTGGTAACGAGCAGTCACAAGTCAAAGGTGGTGACGAGTCGTCACGGGCGATCGAGAGTTACGAGTGGCACAAGTAATAGCATGCTGTCACGAGCAGTCAAGCGTGGTCACCACCGGTCACAAGTGGTTCTCGTTATCACAAAGGGTCACACGACACGAGTAGTAACGAGCGGTCACGAGTGGTCATGAGCGATCACAAGTTACGAGTTTCACGAGTAACACCAAGTGGTTTCGAGCTGTCAGGAATGGTCACTAGCGGTCACGAGTGGTAACGAGCGTCGTGAGTTAGAAGTAGTTACGAATGGTCACAAGCGATCACGAGTTACGAGTGTAACAAGTATTAACAGGCGGTTACGAGCTATTAGCAGTGGTCACGCGTGATCACTAATGATAAAAAATGGTCACACGACACGAATGGTAACGAGCGGTCAAGAGTCAGAAGTGGTCACGAGTGGCAACGAGCGATAACGAGTTACGATTGTCACGAGCAATGACAAACGATCACGAGCGTTCAGGAGTGGTCACTAGCAGTCACAAGTGGTCACTAGTGATCACAAAGGGTCACACGAAACGAGTATCAACGAGCGGTCACGAGTCAGAAGTGGTCACGGGTGGTGACGAGTGATCACAAGTTACGAGTAATCACGAGTGGTCACGAGTGGTAATGAGCGGTGACAAGCGGTCAGGAGTAGTCACTAGCGGTCACGGGTGACCACTGGTCAGTTGGATTTTGTTATAGAATTTATTTCGATCGCTCGATAGAAATCTTATCAGGTTTATAAATAAAAATATTATTGTTTAGTTAGTTGCGTTCGGCCACGCAGCTCGCGAAACGTCAGTAAAAGTCTAATATGTATGTAGATACACAAGAGAAATTTGGATTTTAAGAATGATTTTTTATTTAAAAAATTCATGTACCTGAAGTTCGAAACGTTTAAAATGAAACGAAAATTCAAAATATATGAATTTTTTATTTTTCATCATGATGCAAGTGTGACTTTCTTTTTTAGGCAGGATACATGTTCATGTTACGATTAATTATTGTTCAAAAGCAGCAGTTCAAAATCAATCAATATAGGAGAAATTTTATTTCTCCTATATTGATTGATTAATTTTTTCGTTTAATTTTAACTTAGTATAAGGGGTAGGCCGGTTCAAGCGCACTTGGCAGGCCGAGACCCAACCGATGAGGAGCCAACACTCCCCACCCCTTAAACTTTTGTCACGTGACCCCTCTCTCCCCTCCGCCCCCAACTGGATTATTAATTGAATAATTATCATTATTATCAAATAATTATTCATTATAATTATTATAACTAGCATTATCATACTTATTATCATTAGCGTTATTGTTAGCATTATAATTAATAATCAAAACTCGCTATTTCAAATTCCAATGATAGGGGGACCCAAAAACATTAAGTAGTAGTAGTGGGGGTATGCATCGAGGTATGCTAGCACATTGAGCTTCTGCGTCAATTCCGTCGAGACGTTGAAGTGGCTACATCGTAGTGCGCCATTAAGCGTGATGCAGTAGATGTTGCGCGCGCTCCAGCGCCAAGAGCAGGGGGACCAATGGGTCCCGACTCCTGAATTTTATGGCATAGAAACCCTTAACCTCAACAGAGTTCGGGGTACGTCGTTTCGTGGCGCTGCATTCAATTTTTATATCGATCGCCATCGACTGTATCGTAATGATCGTAACTGATCATTACAATCACACCTTGTTTATAATATAAGTGGCACACTAAAACATTAAACTGCATTTGGAATTTTTCGACATGTATTTTTATCAATAAAACGATTGATAATAATTAAAAATATCAATGTTTTCACTGTTTTGGATTATTTTGACAATTTTGGATATCAGCTGATATTGGTTGATGTTAGATGATATATGAAAAGAAATACATCACAACGCAATATTCTAGGGACATTTCAAACAATTTCAAATTTACCGCGCGATTACTGTTTCCCGCTACGTCGATAGGCTAGGCTGAAATCGATTCCATTGTAAAAATTGACGGAATTAATCGGCCAACGGGCTCTAATGGGAGTCGGGACCCCTGTCTAGCATTGCTTCTTATGGAGACTGGCCCACACTGGCGTAGCTCTCAGCGCTGCGGTTGTGATACAGGCCACCGCGCTGCATGGTTGTCAATGGTTGTCAGGGCCGCTACCGCAGTCCTAAGCGCTGCGGTAAAAGTTGATTTTCCATTTTTTCCGTGGGCGTCTCTCAGAGCTACGGCACGCAGTCGTCAGAGCTGCGCTTTTTTCTCCGTGTACATCGAATTACTTTATTAAGAGATCTCAGTTTTTGCAATATTATTTTGGAAATTTCTTGAATTGTAGTATTTTCGAACGTGTCAAATCCAAGAGTATGATACCCGGTATGCAATCATTAATTAGTTTTTCGAATATCTTCGCATTTAAAATGCATTTTAAGAATTTCAATATATTAGTTCAATATATTCATCATCATCTATAAACAATATGCAAAAAAATGTCACAATCAAACCAGGTCTACGTAAATAAATATGAATATTAAAGTTCATTCTCGAGAGTTTTGTCAAAAACTCAGCTACAACCGATCATGAAAAATTGCATTTTCCAACACTCCGCCCGAGGTCGGGTTTATTCTCCATCATAGTGTCCAAAGAACGTACATGCAATGTTTTGAGTCAATTGGTCAAAAATCAGCGGCAACCGATCATAATAAATTGCATTTTCCAAGGGATTCGCGTGCAGTTAGACTCGATCCGTGAAATTTATAAATCTGTGCGGCTTCCCGCCATAAAAGAGAAAGTCACTTCTATCATAACGTTTAAAATTTTATCAGAATATCATGTAAAATGAGCCTAATGGCAAAAGTGAATTTCTCTGTTATGGCGGTAAGCCACAGAAATATGTACAGTAATCAATATGTGGCTTCCCGCCGAAGTCGAGAACGTCACTCGTGTTAGAAGGCACAGTTTACACGATACTCTGTAAAATAAAGTGTTTATTCGTACTCACCCGTTTCACCCGTTCGGAACGAGAAAAATTTTGTGCATCGAAAACATCCACCCGTATCCACCCAAAACTGTGAGAACGGGTTTTTTTGGGCAAAAACGGACGGGAACGCGCAAACGGACAAGAAAGGGCAGGAACGGGTATGAACAGGTGGGAAAGGGTGGACGTTCTGGATGCACAAAATTTAACACGTTCCGAACAGGTGGAACGCGTGGAAGGAGTAAGTACGAATAAATTCTTTTTGTGTATATTTGTACTCACCCGTTCCCACCCATTCCTAACCAAAACGGTGAGAACGAGTTGCTTTAGGGCGAAAACAGGCAGTAACGGGTGAGAATAGACGAGAAAGGCCAGGAATTAGTGGGAACGAGTGGAAACAGGTAGACGTTCTCGATGCACAAAATTTTATACGTTCCGAATAGGTAGAACTCGAGGAACGGATGAGTACGAATGGATTCTTTTTGTGTCTATTTGTACTCACCCGTTCCACCCGTTAGGAACGTGTAAAATTTTGTGCATCGAGAACGTCTACCAGTTCTCACCGGTTCCCAACCAAAACCGTAGGGACGGGTTGTTTTTAGACGTACACAGGCGGAACAGGTGAGAACGGACAAGAAAGGGCAGGAAGGGTGAAACGGGTAGACATTCTCGATGCACAAAATTTTACCTGTTCCGAACGAGTAAAACGGGTAGAACGGGTTAGTACGAATAGGCACTATGCGTGTCTATTTGTACTCACCCGTTCCACACGTTCGAAACAAGAAAAATTTTGTGCATCGAGAACGTCCACTCGTTCCTACCCGTTCCCACTCAAAACGGTAGGAACGGGTTGTTTTTAGGTGAAAACGGGCGGGAACGGGTGAGAAAGGGCAGGAACGCGTGAGAACGGTTTGGAACAAATAGGCGTTATCGCTGCAAAAAATTTTACACGTTCCGAACGGGTGGAACGGGTGGAACAGGTAAGTACAAATAGGGACTATTCGTGTCTATTTATACTTATTCGTTCCATACGTTCGTAATGGGTGAAATTTTCTGCATAGAAAACGTCCACCTGTACCCACCCAGAACGGTGGAAATGGGTTGTTTTTGGGCAAGAACGGGCGAGAACGTAAGAGAAAGGGCTGGAAGGGGTGGAAACGGGTGGACGTTTTTAATGCGCAAAATTTTACCCGTTCCGAACGGGTTGAACAAGTGAGTACAAATAGACACGATGAGTGCCTATTCGTACTCACCCGGTCCACCTGTTCTAGCCGTTCGGAACGGATAAAATTTTGTGCATTGGAAACGTTTACCCGTTTTACCCAAAACGCTGGAAACGGATTGCTTTAGGGGGAAAACGAGCGGAAATGAGTTGGAAAGGACAACAGGGTTAGGAACGAATGAAAACAGGTAGACTTTCACGATACACAAAATTTTACCTGTTCCACCCATTCGGGACGGGTAAAATTTTGTGCATCGTGAATGTCTACCCGTTCCTAAACGTTCCCACCCAAAACGGTGGGAACGGGTATTTTTTTGACGAAAACGGGCGGAAACGGATGAGAGAGGGCAGGAACGGGTTGGAATAGGTGGACGTTCTCGATGCACAAAATTGTGACCGGTTCCGAACGGGTAGAACAGGTGGAACGGGTGAGTACGAATAGGCACTATTCGTGTCTATTTGTATGCACCCGTTATTCTCGTTCGACCCGTTCGGAACGGTTTAAATTGTGTGCGTCGAGATCGTTCGACCGTTCCCACCCGTTCCTTTCTAAAACGCTGGCAACGTGTTTTTTTTGGGCGTGCGCGGGCGGGAACGGGTCAAAACAGACGAGAAAAATGAGGAACGAGTAGTAACAGGTGATCGTTCACCATGCACAAAATTTTACTCGTTCACAAAGGGTGGAACAGGTGGTACGGCTGAGTACGAATAGGCAATATTTCTGTCTATTTATATTCACCTGTTCCACCTGCTTGGAACGAAAAGAATTTTGTGCACCAAGATTGTCTACCCATTCCCACCTGTTCCCACCCAAAACGGTGAGATCGAGTTGTTTTCAGGCGAAAACGGGCGGAAACGGATGAAAAGGGTCTGGAAACGGGTTGGAACGGGTAAACGTTCTCGATGCACGAAATTTAACCTGTTCCGAACGGGTGAAGCGGGTGAGTATGAATAGGCACTATTCGTGTCTACTTGTACTTACCCGTTCCACACGTTCCACTCGTTTAGAACGGGTAAAATTTTGAGTATCGAGAACGTCCACCCGTTCCCACTTGTTCTCACCCGTTTTTGCCCTTTGTCACCTGTTTCTGCTCGTTTTATAGCAAAAACAGCCTGTTTCCAGCGTTTTGGGTAGGAACGGTTGTAAATGGGTAGACGTTCTCGATGCACTAAATTTAACACGTTCCGAACGTGTTGTACGGGTACGGACAAAAAGACATAATTAATGCCTATTCGTACATAACCGTCCCTTTCGTTCCACCTGTTGAGAACGGGTACAATTTTATGCATCGAGAACGTCCAGCCGTTTCTACTCGTTTCTACCCAAAACGGTAGGAATGGGTTGCTTTTGGGATTAAACGGGCGGGAACGGATGAGAAAGGGCTGAAAAGGGTAGGAACATGTAAGAACGGGTGGACGTTCTCGATACACAAAATTTACTCTGTTTTTAACGGGTGGAACAGGTGAGTACTAAAAGACACTTTTTGTGTCCATTTGTACTTACACGTTCCACCCGTCTGGGGAGGGTAAAATTTTGTGCATTGTGAACGTCTATGCGTTCCCACCCGTTCTCACCCAAAACTCTGGGAATGGGTTGCTTTTGGAAGAAAACGGGCGGGAACGAAAGGAAAAAGGCAGGAACGAGTAAGAACGGGTGAAAACAAGTGGACGTTTTAGATGCACAAATTTTTACCGGTTCCAGCCGTTTAGAACGCGTAAAATTTGGTGCAACGAGAACGTCCAACGTCCACTCGTTCCTACCTATGCACACTCACAACGGTGGGAACGGGTTGTTCTTTGGCGAAAACGGAAGGAAACGGGTGATAAGAGGCAGGAACGAATGAAAACGGGTTGAAACGGGTGGACTTTCACGATGCACAGAATTATAACCGTTCCAAACGGGTTAAACTGGTGAAACGGGTGAGTACGAAAAGGCACTATGCGTGTCAGTTTATACCCAACAGTTCCACACGTTTGAAACGGGTAAAATTTTGTGCATCAAGAACGTCTACCCGTATCTAACCGATCCTACTCAAAACAGTAGTAACGGGTTGTTTTTGGGGGTAAACAGGCGGGAGCGGGTAGAAAAAGGCAGGAACGGGTTGTTTTTGGGCGAAAACGGGCGTACACGGTGAGAATGGACAAGAAATGGCAAGAACGGGTGGAAACGGGTGGGAACAGGTGAACGTTCTCACCTGTGCCCCCCTAAAACGATGGGAACAGTGTTTTTTCGGGCAAAAACGGGCGGGAACGGGTGATAAGGGGCAGAATCGAATGGAAACGGTTTGGAACGGGTGGACGTTCACGATGCACGAAATTTTGACCGTTCAAAACGGGTGGAACAGGTAGAACGGTGAGTTCGAATAGGCCCTATGCGTGTCTATTTATACCTTGCCATTCCACACGTTCGAACAGGTAAAATTTTGTGCATCAAGAACGTCTACTCGTTTCTACCCGTTCCCATCAAAAACGATGAGAACGAGTTGTTTTGAGGCAAAAACGGGCGGGAACGGGTGAGAAAGGGCAGAAACGGGTGGGAACGGGTAGACGTTCTCAATGAACAAAATTTTACCTGTTCCGAACAGGTGGAACAGGTAAGTATAAATAGAAACTTTTTTTGTCTATCTGTAATCACCCGTTCCACCCGTTTAGGAGGGTAAAATTTTGCGCATCGAGAACGTCCACGCGTTCCTACTTGTTCCCACTCAAAACGCTGGAAACGGGTTTCTTTTAGGAAAAAACGGGTGGAAAAGGGCAGGAACGGACGGTAACGGGTGGGAACGTGTTAAAACGGGTGGACGTTCTAGATGCACAAATTGTTCCACGCGGTCGAGAAGGGTCTAATTTTGTGCATCGAGAACTTCTACTTGTTCCTACCCGTTCCCACCCAAAACGGTAGGAACGGGTAGTGTTTAGGAAAAAAGGGGGGTACGGCTGAGAAAGGGCAGATATAGGTGGAAACAGGTTAGAATGGGTGGAACATCTCGTTGCAGAAAATTTTACCAGTTCCGAACGTGTGGAACGGGAGAGTATGGATAGACACGAATAGTGCGCATTCGTACTCATCCGTATTACTCGTTCTACCAGTTCAGAACGGGTCAAATTTTGTGCATCGAGTAAGACCACCCGTTCTAACCCATTCACACCCGTTTCTGACTTTTTATCGCCCGTTCCCGCCTGCTTTCGCTCAAAAACAAATCGTTTACACCGTTTTGGGTAGGGACAGGTAGGAACGGGTAGACGTTCTCGATGCACAAAATTTTACCAGTTCCGAACGTGTAGAACGGGTGAGTACAAATACACACGAATAGTACCTATTCGTACTGACTCGTTTCACCAGTTCCACCCGTTCAGAACGGGTAAAATTTTGTGCATCGAGAACGTCCACCCATTTCTACTCGTTGTCACCTAAAACGGTGGGAACAAGTTGCTTTTGGGATTAAACGGGCGGGAACAGGTGAGAAAGGACAGAAACGCGTGAGAACGGATGGACGTTCTTGATGCACAAAACTTCACACGTTCCGAACGTGTGGAACGGGTAAGTACAAATAGACACGAATAGAGCCTATTTGTACTCACCCATTCTACCCGTTCCACCAGGTCGGAACGGCTTAAGATTTGTGCATCAAAAACGTTCACCTATTCCCAACCGTTTCCACCAAAAACGATGGGAACGGGTTGTTTTTGGACGTAACGGGCGGAAACGGACGAGAAAAGGCAAGAACGCGTGAGGACGGGTAAGAGCGTGTGGACGTTTTCGATGCACAAAACTTAACCCGTTCCGAACGAGTTGAACAGGTGAGTACGAATAAACCCGAATAGTGCCTATGCGTACCCACCTATTCCACCTATACCACAAGTTCTCAACGAGTAAAATTTAGTACATCGAGAACGTCCACACGTTTCTACTCGTTCCCAGCCGTTCCTGCCTTTTCTCACTCGTTTCTGCCCTTTCTCACCCGTTTCCACCCGTTTTCTGGCAAAAACAACCTGAGTCCACCGTTTTGGGTATGAACGGGTGGGATCAAGTAGACGTTCTTTATGCACAAAATTTTACCTGTTCCGAACGTGTAGAACGGGTGAGTACAAATAGACACGAATAGGCATATTCGTACTCACTGGATGAACATCCGTTCCACCTGTCCAAAACGGGTAAAATTTTGTGCATCAAGAACGTCCACCCGTTTCCACTCGTTCCAACCTAAAACGGTGGGAACATGATGCTTTTGGGATCAAACGGGCAGGAACACGTGAGAAAGGGCAGGAACGGGTGGGAACGGATGAACGGATATGCGTTCTCGATGCACAAAATTTTGCAGGTTCTGAACGGGTGGAACAGGTTAGTACGAATTAACACTCTTCGTGTCTATTTGTACTCACCCGTTCCACCCGTTTTACACGTTCGAAACAAGTAAAATTTTGTGCATCGAGAACGTCCACCTGTCTTTACTCGTTTCTACCCGAAACGGTTGGAACGGGTTGCTTTTGGGCGTAAACGGGCGGGAACGGGTGAGAACGAACGAGAAAGTGCAGGAACAGTTGGGAACAAGTGGAAGCGGGTGAACATTTTCGATGCACAAAATTTTACCCGTTCCGAACGGGTTAGTACAAATAGACACGAGAAGTGCCTATTCGTACTCACCCGTTCAACCTGCTCTAAACGTTCGCAACGTAGAAAAATTTTGTGCATTGTAAACGTTTACCCTATTCTACCTAAAACGCTGGAAATAGGTTGCTTTTGGAAAAAAACGGGCGAGAACGGAAGAGAAACGGCAGGAATGTTGGGGAACGGGTAAGAACGGGTAAACGTTCTCGATGCACAAAATTTTATCTGTTCCGAACGGGTGCAACAGTTGGAACGGGTGAGTACGAATAGGCACTATTCATGTCTATTTATACTCACCTGTACCACCCGTTCGGAACTGGTAAAATTTTGTGCATCGAGAACGTCCACCTGTTCCCACCTGTTCCCACCCGAATCAGTGGGAACGGGTTGTTTTTGGAAGAAAAAGGGTGGGAAGCAGTGAGACAGAAAGGGAACTGGTGGGAACAGGTTGGAGCGGGTAAACGTTCTCGATGAACGAAATTTTACCCATTCCGAACGGTCAGAACGGGTAGAACGGGTGAGTACCAACAGGCTCTATTCGTGTCTACTTGTACTTCCTCGTTCCACACGTTCGAAACCGGTAAAATTTTGTACATTGAGAACGTCTACTTGTTACTACCCGTTCCCACGCAAAACGGTAGGAACAAGTTGCTGTTGGGTGAAAACAGGAGGGAACGGGCGAGAAAGGGCAGTATAGGGTAGAAACAGGTAGGATCGGGTAGACGTCCTCGACGCACGAAATTTAACCCGTTCCGAATGTGTCGAACGGGTACGTACAAACAGCCACACATAGTGCCTGTTTGTACTCACCCGTTCCAGCTGTTAAGAACTTGTTAAATTTTATGTATCGAGAACGTCCAACAGTTCCTACTTGTTCCTACATGTTTCTGCCCTTTCTCACCCGTTCCACCCGTTCAAGCCAAAAAACATCATTTTCCAAACGTTTTGGGTAGGAACGGGAGGGAACGGGTGGACGTTTTCGATGCACGAAATTCAGCCAGTTTCAAACGGGTGGAGCGGGTAAAATTTTATGCATCGAAAACGTCCTCCTGTTCCCACCCGTTTCTACCCGTTCTTGCCCTTTCTCGTTCGTTTTCACCTGTTTCCGCCCGTTTTCGCCCAAAAACTACGGGTTTACACCATTTCGGGTCGGAATGGTTGGAAATGAGTGGACGTTTTCGATGCACAAACTTTAATTCGTTCCGAAAGTGTCGAGTAGGTACGTACAAATAGACACGCATAGTGCCTATTCGTACTCACCTGTTCCACTCGTTCCACCCGTAGAGAATAGGTAAAATTTTGTGCATCGAGAACGTCCACCTGTTTCCACTTGTTCCCACCCAAAACGGTAGTGATGGGTTGCTTTTGAGATAAAACGGGCGAGAGCAGGTGAGAAAGGGCAGAAACAGTTTGGAATGGGTTGACGTTCTCGATGCACAAAATTTCATTCGTTCCGAACGAGTGAAACGGGTGAGAACGAATAGGCACTATTCGTATCTATTTGTATGCTCCCGTTTTTCTCGTTCCACTCGTTCGGAACGAGTAAAATTTTGTGCATCGAGAACGTCCACCAGTTCCGAATTGTTCTCACCCAAAACGGTGGGATCGGGTTTTTTTTAGGCGAACACAGGCGGTAACGGGCGAGAATGGACGAGAAAGGGCAGAAACGGGTAGGAACGCGTGGAAACGGAAGGACGTTCTCGATACACAGTATTATACCCGTTCTTCACGTTCGGAACTAGTAAAATTTTGTGCATCGATAACGTCCACCCATTTCCACTTGTTCTCATCTAAAACGGTGGGAACGGGTCGTTTTTGGGCGTAAACAGGCGGCCACGGGTGAAAACAGACAAGAAAGGGCACGAAAGGGTGAGAACGGTTGGAAGCGTGTGGACGTTTTCGATGCACAAAGTTTTACACGTTCTGAACGGGCGGAACGGACGAGTACAAATAGACACGATAAGTTCCTATTCGTACTAACCCGTTCCACCCGTTTTACTCGTTAGGAACGTACAAAATTAAGTGCATTGAAAACGTCTACCTGTTCTACCCCCAAAACGCTGGCATCGGGTTGCTTTTGGAAGAAAACGTGCGGGAACGGGTGAGAAAGAGCAGGAACTGGTAAGAACAGGTGGACGTTCTCGATGCACAAAATTTGACCCGTTCAGAACATGTGGAGCGGGTGGAACGGGTGAGTATGAATAGGCACTATTCGTGTCTATTTGTAATTACGTGTTCTACCCGTTCGGAACGGGTTAAATTTTTGGCATTGATACCGTCTAGCTGTTCCCACCGGTTCCACCCAAAACGGTGTAAACGGGTTGTTTTTGGGCGAAAACGGTCGGTAACGGGTGAGAATTGACGAGAATGGGCAGGAAAGCGTGTGAGCGGGTGGACGTTCTCGATGCACAACATTTCACTCGTTTCGAACGTGCGGAACGGGTACATACATATAGACATAAATAGGGCCTATTCGTACTCACCCGTTTCACCGGTTCCACCCGTTTGGAACGTGAAAACTTTATGCATCAAAAACGTCCTCCCGTTCCCAACCGTTCCTACTTAAAACGGTAAAAACGGGTTGTTTTTGAGTGAAAACGGGCGGGAACGGGTAAGAACAGACGGGAAAGAGCTGGAACGGGTGGAAACGGGAGGACGTTCCCGATGCACAAAATTTTACCTGCTCCACCTGTTCGGAACTGGTAAAATTTTGTGCATCGAGAACATCCACCTGTTCACCCATTCTTACTCAAAACGGTGGAAACGAGTTATTTTTAGGTGCAAACGGGCGGTTATGGGTGAGAACGGACTTGAAAGGGCAGGATCGGGTGGGAACGGTTGGGCGTTTTCGATGCACAAAATTTCACCCGTTCCGAACATGTGCAACGGGTAGAACGGGCGAGTACGAATAGACACCGTTCGTGTCTATTTGTACACAGTTGTTTCACCCGTTCGAAACGGGAAAAATTTGGTGCATCAATAACGTCTAACCTTTTTAACCTTTTTCTACCCAAAACGGTAGAAACGTGTTGTTTTGGGGCGAAAACGAGCGGTAACGGTTAAGAATGGACGAGAAAAGGCAGAAACGGTGGGAACGGGTAAGAACGAGTGGACATTCCCGATGGACAAAATTTTACCCGTTCGGAACGGGTGGAACACGTGAGTGAGTACGGAGAGACTCTTTTTGTGTCTATTTGTACCCACTCGTTCCACCCGTTCGGAACGTGTAAAATTTTGTGCATCGAGATCGTCCACTCGTTCCAACACGTTCCTACCCGTTCCTGCTCTTTCTTATCCGTTCTTGCCCTTTTTCGCCCAAAAACAAACCTTTTCTACCGTTTTGGGTGGGAACGGGTAGGAACAGGTAGACGTCCTTGATTAAAAAATTTTACTCGTTTCTAACGTGTGCAACGGGTGGAACGGGTGAATACGAATAGGCACTATTCGTGTCTATTTGTACTCACCTGTTTTTACCGTTCCACCCCATCGAAACGGTAAAATGTTGTGCATAGAGAAAGTCCACCCGCTTCCACTTGTTCCCACCCAAAACGGTGGGAACGGGTTGTTTTTGGACGAACACGGGCGGGAACGGGTGAGAACGGACGAAAAAGGGCAGGAACGGTTGGGAACATGTGGTCGTTCTCGATGCACAAAATTTCACCCGTTCTGAACGGGTGGAACGTGTAAAATTTCTTGCAACGAGAACGTCCACCCGTTTCACCCAAAAAGGTTGGAACGGGTTGCTTTTGTGCGAAAACGGGCGGGAACGGGTGAGAATGGACGTGAAAGGGCAGGAACGGGTGGGAACGGGTAGAACGGTTGAGTTCGAATAGACACTCTTATAAAATTGTGAACACATTTTGGCATGTGTGACTTTCTCGGTTATGGCGGGAAGCCACAGAAATATAATCAATTCCAAATAATTTGAATACCTTAAAAGTATCAATAGATTTTTCAATTTCTACTCTCAAAAATGATATTCATGTAATAACGAATAATTCAGTATCGATGCAAAATAATATACGAATCAGTTACAATCTTATAACATTCAATTTTTCACTAAAATCGTAATTTCATTATAAATTCAATTAGCTTTTCCATTTGGGCTTTTGTACCTACGGATTGTAGGCATAGCATAGAAATTAAAGTACATAAACTGCTAGTCCTCCCATCCTTCTTGCAGTGTGGCAAAACATAGGAGCTGGTAGTTACGGGAAATTGTACCGTCTCTATATACCTATATACCGTAAGTCTCTTGAAACTAGACACTAGATTTGGCGTTAAGATGGGTTGGTACACTTGGATCTAGTGGATACCTGTAGATACCTGTGGTTATCTGTGTGGATATCTGCGGATACCTGTGTACCAACCCATTTTAACACTACATCTGGTCTTCAGTTTCAAGAGACACTCACGGTACACATAAATTAATATATATAGATATATCGGATACATGCGTTTTTCCGTAACTACCAGCTCCTATGTTTCGCCACGAGATTTCTCCCTATTAGCAGCCCATGTACTTGAATGTCTTAGCACTTTCAGACTGGTCATTCCCGGTAGGCAGAGGGTCCCGACTCCTGAGTTTTATGGCATAGAAACCCTTAACCTTAGCAGTGTTCGGGGTACGTCGTTTTGCGGCGCTGCATTCAATTTTTATTTCGATCGCCATCGATTGTATCGTAATGATCGTAACTGATCATAACAATCACACCTTGTTTATAATATAAGTGGCACACTAAAACATTAAAGTGCATTAGGAATTTTATGGCATGTATTTTTATCAATATAACGATTTATAATAATTAAAAATATCAATGTTTTCATTGTTTTAGATTATTTTGACAATTTTGGATATCAGCTGATATTGGTTGATGCTAGATGATATATATAAAAAAAATATATCACAACGCAATATTCTAGGGACATTTCAAACAATTTCAAATTTACCGCGCGATTTCTGTTCCCCGCTACGTCGATAGGCTGCGCTGAAATCGATTCCATTGTAAAAATTGACGGAATTAATGAGATAACGGGCTCTTATGGGAGTCGGGATCCCCTGAAATTTCCCGCCATTCAAAAATAACGGGAAATTTGAAAATAGTTCTAGAAATTGAAAAATATTGATAAATTTCAAACATTTTTGTAAAAATTTTGAAAATGACGGAAACATGCAAGTGATTGAAATATAAAATGTGTTAACGTGGTGGCAGCACAGTCGACGTTAGTGGTGGGGGAAACACTATAATAGAGGCTATTGCTCAAGTTGGGCATCAGTTCCATCTAACAATTAACTTGAGCCCATCGTAGCGCGACAACGAGCTGCAGCAAAAAAAAACAGTATTTACCATTCCGTCAACGTGGTGGCAGCACCGTCGACGCAGGGAGCAGAGGAGTGGGGAGCTCCCTATATCAAGACCGGCTTTCTGGACTCGGACATCAGTTTCAACAACGAACTGAAGCGAAGACATCTCGGAGAAGCAGAGCGACATCATAGCGCGACAAGCAGAGCGACAATAGACTTCACCAAATTGAATGCAGTATCACGCGTGGAGCATAATAGGATCATGGATCTAGAACTGAACTAAAGCTACACGGTGACGAAGGTGTATGAAGTCAAGACCTCATACGGGCCAAAAATCGTGGGAACCCTTGATGAAAGATTTACCGTCTTTTTGCCGGAAAGTGTCTCAAATTGGCTGTACGAGGACCAGGAGCAGCTGCGCCATTTCAAGGAAGCCGCGGGAAGCCCTAACCAAGTCCAGTTTCGTTACATCGGTGGGAAAATGAACTCTTGCGAGTTTCTGAATCCAGTGTAAACTTCCAAAGGATAAAGTATATAAATGTTTAAGATGGCGATAATAAATTTCATGTAAGTGGAAGGGGTTACTTGGGAGTAGGGATGAGCTCTATATTACAGGCTCGTCGCTTGAGCTTCAAGTCATTCTCATCTAGTTCTTGGTGCAGCCAACATGAAATTCATCGTCGACGTTCAAGGCTTCCCTATGCCTGAAAGTAAGCTGTACGTGATCAAGGAGCTGGTGATCATCAGAATCGAACCCGCAGATGACGTCAACGTGGAGAGGTTCCTATTCCGGACTCCATGTCCATGGTCGAGTCTGCCAGCAACAGTCAAGGCGGTGAATTCCAGGTTGACGCGAAACTACCACGGAATTCCATGGGAAACTGGCGATATACCTTGTGCCGATTACAGGAACGTGGTAAACAGCAAACTCGAGAACGCTAGCTATATTTTTGTTAAAGTACTGGAGAAGAAAGGTTGGCTTGAAGAAACCCTGGACAGATGCCCAGTCGTCATCAACCTCAAAAACATGGGCTGCCCATCGCTGAAAAACTTGCGGGTCTCAGCCTGCACGTACGGGAACATACATGCTCCTGGCAATGGTCGTCATTGTGCTACAGAAAACGGTCGTAACCTTAGGTTGTGGTTCTTGGAAACCTATGGCATCACCTCATCAACAAAGATATCGCTTGCACTGATACGCCATTCACGCTGTTTGAAGAACCTGGACACCGAAGACATCGCAGCACTCCCGGTTGAATTCATCATTGGCTTCTTGAGCCATGACATTGAATGCGCTTGGGAGAAACTTCCCGAGGATCTCCAGCTCGACCAAGAAATCGCCAGCTATCACCGATGCCGGAAACATTGGAGTTCACTTGGTGATGTCATCGATGGACCCCCTTCATTCGTTCGAAATTCTAATTTTTTTCGACTTTAAAATTATACGTGAATGACTATATAAAATCATGAAACATTGAATGCGTAACATAATAGAAAATAAACATGAAACTAAATATACATAATGTGTTTTTCATTACCTTTAAAAATACAATAAAAAATTTTCAATAACAATAATTGAATGAAGTTGAAAAAAAAAATCATCATGGTCGAGTTTTAAACCTCACTACCTATAAATATGTAACGTTTTGGGGACAATCTTTAATTATCTTGTAGCATCTCCGGTTTCAACCAGAGTGCCCAAAAAAAATATTTAAGAAAACCTTATTCCAAAAATTGATCATCGACTCGTTTAGGATAAGAGAGGTCAGGTCAAAAGTATTACATCGATCTTCTCAAATTATTATAGCAATTATTTAATCCATGTATAAACTTTTATTTATTCAATATATAATAGAGTTTCAACAAAATCACCCTTTTTAAATAAACATCAATTTGGAAATTATAATTATTCGAAAAAAAAATTAAATACGCACGTTTTCACAATATTATATCAATCAGAACGTCACGCAATGAAGGCAGGAAAAATTTTTAACTCCAATCATGGGCAATTATGATCCCCACAAAATTTCAAATTACGACCCAAAAATAAATAACTCGATTCCCTATTACCAATTTGGAATCCCAAAACTCGACAAAAAACGAAAAAAAATATTCGATTCCAATTTCCCTTTATCCTGGAAAGTTTAACAAATAATAAATAAATATCATAGATAATAAAAAAAAAAAAAAAAAAAAAAAAAAAACCATACAACTCGATTTAAATTAACAAAAGGTAAATCTCATCTCTTGTTGAATATTTTATAATAAAGATATTTTATAAATCCCACATTTGCACAATTAATGAATCCCAAATAAATCTCAAACCTTGAAAAAATTCACCGCTTTCCATAAAATAACCAGTATCAACAGTAATACTCAAGTTCAATGTCAAACGACATCATTACAAATAGCACAAATGCATTGAGAAAATAAAGGAGTTTCCTTTTAAGGAACATTTCTCAGCTTTCAACAAGATTATAATGAACAACTGGTTATAACTACGTCAATTTTTACGAGTTCCAGTAAATGTCAAATATAGGTTAGGTTCCGACTCAACGACTGCCAACAGCTAGGCCCCGATCACCGCAAAAACGTCCAAAAAAATTCTCCTGAGAACCGCAGGCCAATGAATCGAAACACCACAGTTCGTGAGAAATAGAAAATTCGGGCGCTTTTGGCCACTTCAAGCGACCCGCTGTAACAAAAAATAGAACGCAAGGACGCGTCATTTCGACACACGAAACCAGAAATAAACACACCGAGAAACTCCAACAAATTAGATAAAACAGCAGGCCAAAAAACCAGAATTCTTCCACTGACACTCACCAATTGAAGTGCGGGATAAAACTAAACGGCCTATCTCACATTAAACGTGGCGATCGCCCTAAATTCACGTTGCAATCTCGGCCATGATGACACTTTTAAGATAGTTGTTTGCAATCGATCCTCGTTAAATGAACAGATGAATATTTTTGAATTAAGCGTAAGAATTTCAAATCATCAGTTCAAACAATTGTTTCTGCAGTGATCATCGATGGCTCTCGTTTTCTGCAATAATCATCGTTGGCTGTCGTTTTCTGCAATCATCATCGTTGGCAGTCGTTTTCTGCAGTTATCGTTTTCAACATCAATTGTTTTCACAATTCATCTTTTTTCAAAATTTTTCACTAAAAAAAGATTCTCCCCTAAACTATAAAATTATATAATAATGAAAGGTTTCAATAAGACACAGCATATATTCATTTATCAAGCTTTTATTCACTCAAACACATGGAAACCTCTATTTTTTTTAAGCAAAATAGGTTCTAAAATTTCTGCAGTATTTTAATTCTCTATTAAAATCTTACACGATCTTGTGCAACTTGCTCCCATAAACCACGTCTAGCTTCTCTGTATGCAAAATGCCACACATACAGTTTGTACATCGTAGGAGGCTTACAATCAAACTTTACTCGCTTCATAGTTTTCTTACAACGCCGCTGATTGGTTGATATTCTATGATACGATCATGTATAATTAAACAATATGCAGTAGTCGCAGCTGGGAAATTAGCATCTGATTCGAACTCAAGACGAACATCAACTGGGCCAGTGATCAAGGATTCATTTTGTTTAGCACAATTGATAACTACAAGAGGTGCATTATCCTTGAATTGAGTTTTTATTAACAATGGAGCATTTTTTCTACCATAAAACGACAATTGAAAATTCGCAAACATTTCATGTAACGTTGCAAACTGATTTCGTTGAAAATCAATGTTAAGATTCATGTATGGATAACATTGTGAATTTAAATATAATTTAATGTCACGCAAATTACATATATCAAAGTTGCTCATATTTCCAGTTTTCACATTTTTCCTTCCTACTTGAAATCCAACGATGACGTATCTCGGCTTCTCCAGTTGAGTCGTTGTTTTAACGCTCCATACATGCTTGGTAGTTTGAGGTAACAAAGGTTACTCGTACAGCTCCCAGCTTCGGAAACTCATGGCGATGGTTGGATCAGTAGCGATGAAATCCAGCATTCGAATTTTCTCCAAATCCGTTTGATGTAGGGAATTAACCATTCAATTTTGCTAATGGTTATCTTGTACTGTTCATCGTTCGCAGCAAGCTGAGTGATCACGTTGACGTCGGTGTTGGCTCGCAAAATGATGAGTTCATGTTTTGAATTGACAACAACTCGTTGATAATCTTCAGCAAATCCAAAGATAAAGTTCAGTGGAACGCACACATCAAAATATTCATTGTCGTTGGTTAAACGTCTTGTGGTGTCAACGATCCATCCAGCATTTTCCATCATGTCCTCTTGAGTAGGACTTTGTGCAATGGAAGCTTTCATCGTCGTTTAAGACCAACATTCTTGATTCTTTCAATCTCAACAGCATTCACTTCGTTAGTGCATTTCTTCAAATGAATGACAGATTCCATTGTTTACGATCGATGTATGTTCAACGGCAGTCACTCCATCATTTTTTGTCAATCTTCCTTGTATATCTAGCGAACTTTGGCTCGGTAGCATATACGAATTTCGATTTTGGATATTGATCCGGATTTCATCGTTGTTGTTGAACGTTGACGAGGCGTATGGCTGGTGTGCGTGGACTTCATACTGTGCTACCGACTCGTCGAAGACGATCTTCTTCTCGATGGATAACATGTTATCAGGCAAATTAGGCAGCAAATCGAACCCTTAAACCTAGACTTTTCTTGAACCACTCGGAGAGGTCTTTCGTTTGGAGAATCGGCTTATTCTTCGTGTGGAAAGCCTTGATTTCTGTTTTTTCCTCGTTATTCTTAAGCACGGTATATTATCCTTCGAGAGAGGTGTTAACTTTGAGAGCGTTGTGTTTTTTCAAGGCAGCCTGGATGTTCTCGATGAAAACAGTTCGAACATCCTCGGGGAAGCCCTCGATTTCGAGATAAGTACCGTTGATGATGAGGCCAGTAATGAGACGTTGCTGGAAGGCCGAGTTAACATCCTCCTAAACGAGATCTCCAGGGTGCAAGCCGGCTCCTTGCACGGAACGTCCTCTCAAAGATGGTTGTAGCTCTTGAGATTTTTTATCGCCTGGATGCAGTAAAGGTGGATCAAGGAGTTGTTTGTCTTAGCCTATGTTGCCAATTCCTCGATCATCTGCTCTGCTTCGGTAACCAAGTCCTGGATCTCTCCAGAGTTGATGTTCTGGCGTTCAAAAGGCGACGCTGACGCTTGCCGATTTCTTTGGATTTTTCCATTGTCGCGTTACGGTGTCGCTTTGCTTCTTCGAGACGTGTCCACTACGGTTCGTCGATAAATCTGATGTCCAAGTCCAAGAAGACGTTCTTGATATACGATGTTCTCCACTTCAGCTGCTGCTGCTGCTGCTTCCAGTGGCGATTTCTTGAAGTTCTGTTGTCGCGCTACGATGTCGCTCTGCTTCTTCAAGACGTGTCCGCTTCGGTTTGTCGATGAAACTGATGTCCGAGTCCAGAAAGCCGGGCTTGATATAGGGAACTCCCCACTCCTCTGCTTCTCGCGTCGACGGTGCTGCCACCACGTTGACGAAATGAAAAATACTGTTTTTTTTTTGCTGCAGCTCGTTGTCGCGCTACTATGTGCTCAATAGTTTGATGAAACTGATGCCCAACTCGAGCAATAGCCTCTATTATAGTGTTTCCCCCACCACTAACGTCGACTATGCTGCCACCACGTTAACACATTTTATATTTCAATCACTTGCAAGTTTCCGTCATTTTCAAAATTTTGGCAAAAATGTTTAAAATGCATCAATGTTTTTCAATTTCTAGAACTATTTTCAAATTTCCCGCCATGTGTTCAAACGAAATTTTTCAAATTTCACTTTTGAATTTTGAGTATACGTTTATTTTCAAATTAAAGTTACTTTTTAAATTTTGCACCTAATTCCCGCTATTGCCGCCATCTTGGATTTTTCTACCAATCAGAAAGATGGAAGGTGCAGTGGAAGGGGGCGCAGCCTCCGCCACCGCACTTCTGTAGAAGGGAGCGCGCGACTATGTCATTCGGCTCTTGGCGCTGGAGCGCGCGCAACATCTACTGCACCACGCTTAATGGCGCGCTACGATGTAGCCATTTCAACGTCTCGACGCAATTAATGCAGAGGCTCAATGTGTTAGCATACCTCGATGCATACCCCCACTACTATTACTTCATGTTTTCGGATCCCTCTATCATTGGAATTTGAAAAAGCGAGTTTTAATTATTAATAATAATGCTCATGATAACGCTAATGATAATAATTATGGTAATTCTAATTATAATAATGATAAATAAATAATGAGAATGAAGAATTATTTAATAATAATGATAATTATTTAATTATTATTTCAGTGTGGGAGGAGGGGGGGGGTCACGTGACAAAAATTGAAGGCGTGGGGAGTGTTGGCTCCTCGGTGTGGTCTCGCAGTGGGTCTCGGCCCGCCAAGTGGGCCAGAACTCTCCTACGTATACTACTGAACTTTAAGCGCGTAGAAAACTTCTACTATTATTTTTTCAATATTTTCTTTAATTTGCAACTTGCAATAAGTAGTTTTTACGATCCTAAGAGCGATTGATGTAATAAGAAAAATGTGTCTTATATTTTAGAGTTATACTTATTCTTTTAGATCAAAGCGATCTTTGAAAACTCACAATTATAATAAAAAACATTTTTCATATTTGTCTCATTGGGTGGTTAAAACTTTATTGATTTTGAAAATTTTTATTTTCTAAATTTTCCACCCCTAAATTTATGAGTTTCTTCAGATATCAATGGAACTCAATAATGAATATAATAAAAACAAACTTATTCTTTTTGATACAATTCTGTCTGTTTCCTTTCAAATTCAATTAAAATTATTAAATGAAACATGCAGAGTAGAATTTTCCAAATGATAATGGTGAGTTTTCAAAAATTGCATTTTCTCAAAAAGAACAAATATAATATTATTTAAATATATCGATATTTAAAGAGGACTTGAATATAAAGTGGTTAGAAGTTTAAACAATAAAAGAAAAAGTTGTTCTTTATAAAAACAAAGTGTAAGACCCATTTTTTGAGTCTTGAGATATACTTCTTTTATTCTATTCTTCATTGCTCCATTTTATATAATTTTAATAGCATTTGTTTTTAAATCAGGACCCCTTAAAAACATTGCTGTAAAAGAATAACTCCCACCTCTTCCTTTCACCATGTCAGAGTAAAGCACCTCACAAGATCTACCAAGTAGCTTTATGATATGATACACAATTTTAAGGACACTTATCTTCAACTCATCTTTGAAAAGCTCCATGAAGCTTTCGCAGAGATCGAGAGAGCGATAAATTTCGTTTCGCAAAAACGACAAATGTTCCACTAGATTCTAGAGAGATTGATGACGTCTCTCACGGGGCAGTAGAGGGGGCACGAGTTGTAAGGGCAAAGGGGGAGTGGGGGCTTGAATTCACCTGGCAAGCTCCGGGTGAGCTCGCGTTTCACCGAGCAAAGTGCCACATTTTCGGCGATGATTCGCCGGGAAATGTGGAGCCGGCGCTTTTGCCGCAGTTTCGCGCAGTTAAATTTCTGTGAAACTCCGCGGCTCGATAATCCGACCTTTCGTTCGTCGAATAGTTCTGTAATGCAGGAATTTCTAACAGAATTTCCTGCTTTTCGGGCAGTTTTCCGTGTCGGGAAATGTCCCCGGGCGGTCCTCGCTCTTTTTTTCCTTCTTCTTCTTTCGTTTCCCGGTGCCCCGCAAAAGCCGGCATTTCTAACCGTAACGGAACCGGTATCAAAGAGTGAACGGCGAATTAGGATTCCGCGGAAAATTGGAGGTTCAAAACGATCTCGCTTTGGGATTTTCCAATCAGTCAATGTTTTTCTAAACTGAGATTCCGGAATTTCGGATTTTTTTCATGCGAAATTTCTACAAAACCTTTCGGCCCTCGAGTATTAGTACATTTGAGGTTCACGTAGCTCGTAATATTTGCACAAAAACCGTATAACGTTCAACTCCGGAAAAGCCACCGACTATTTTCCCGTTCTTTCTTCCTTTTTCCGAATGCAAAGAGCGTTTTTCCTGTCGAGTGGCTTAAGTTCTTTGGGACCTTATTATGCACGGCGCGCGACCGCCAAGTACTGGGTAATTAACGTATTTTCCCGCGCGGTTTATTGATGAAGCCGCGGACATTATTTAATGAGCGCAGCGGAGCTTTTGTCGCGGTGCGCTTTGTGAAAACGGTTATATATGTACAGTTACAATCTGCCCCGTATGGCTCGTTCCTACTGTTTATCTCCGTCGGAATTGTGTCCGCTCATATAGCTGTCGCTTCATGAGAGATAAGAGCTTCAAGAATGGTTCGATGCTCGGTCGCCCAGATTTTCGCCAAATTTCAGAGATTCTGTAAATGTTCGACATCAAATCATGACGAGAATATAATTCCATGAGATTTCAAGTTTACGGAACTTCGGTTAAGTAGCGATTTGTGACTTGACATGTGGCAGAGTGTTTTACCTTAACCCTGGTTTTTTAAGCAGTCAAAAAGAGTTTGAAAAGCAAAAAGTAAACGCATTTTTCAATAATAATACTATCAACAAACCTAATTTTTTTATGTTTGATATTTAAAACTTTCTTCATGAAATATTACATTCTCGACTTTAACCTTACAAATTGCTTGATAACTTAATTTACATAGAAGAGACAGCTTCCATTCAAGGGATTATATACTTTTTTGTGCGGTAAAGTTGAGAATGGTTTGGAGTCACTTTTAAGGTATGTAGCAATAATGCTATGTCACAAAGTTATAATTTTTTAATAGTGTATTGTTAACTTGACAAACAAGTATTCGTTCATAAACAAATTTCGACAATTGGCGAAGTTATGGCCTTTTCTCCAAAACAACTTTTTTTTTGAAGAGGCTTGCGATGACCACGATGCAAGTCTAACAGGTCTAGTTAAATTAGAAAATCTGAAAAATTTCATTAGTCTAGGAATGTATCTAGTTCTTGAACGATCGTTTTTTTATAAAACGGTATTTATTTCGCAGATGAAAATTTTTAAATAAAATTTTAGAACTCAAAAAATCGAAATCTCGGGAAAAACGTTCTTGCATATAGAAAAAACGTTATATTAAGTTTTTCAATCGTTCAAGAACTAGATACATTCCTATACTAATGACATTTTTTGCATTTTCTAATTTAACTTGACCTGTTCGACTTGCATCGTGGTCACCGCAAGCATCTTCAAAAAAAAAGTTGTTTGGGGGTAAAGGCTGCAACTCCACCAATTTATGATATTTTTTATGAAAAAATACTTGTTTTTTTAAGTGGACAATACACTATTATATAACAATAATAACATTCAGTGAACAGTAAAGGAAAATTCAAATCCACGAAAGTGCTAGAAATCTAAAAAAACTTCGAATCTCAGAACATCAAATTCTATAAATAAATATAAAAATTCGAATGAAAATATGGAAAAAACTTTCGAATGATACAAACTCTAAAGAAATTCTGAAAGTAATTGGATTTTATGAAAAAAAAAGTTTTCTTGAAAAATCTTAACAAATGCCTAACAATCTGTAAGGTTTCGAATACTAGAATATCGTCATTCTAATTTCAGACGACGCAGCACAATCTTTTAAATACTACGAAAATACGGAGTAATAGAAACCTTATAAAACATTTAAAAACTACTATGTACAAAAGATATTTTCATGAATCTATTAAAATACCGAGATTGGATCGAAATGTGCATTTTAGAGCATCGAATTTTGAAAATCTCTATAGCGATCCACAAAAACATTAGAAATCTATTGGAACACCAAGAAATTCTGTAAAGTTTCGTATATACTAAAAAAATGCGGAAAATACAAGAAATTTGTATATACATCAAAACTATATACATTCATTTCAAAATTTTCAAAATTCTTTATTCTTCAAAGGATAGTTACCCAAAAATTCATTTTTGACAAAATTTTTGTATATGCCATTTATAAGCTACTTATCTGCCCTTTCAAATGAAGTTTTCAAATGCATGCTCAGGCTACAAGCACAAAAGTTATTTTAAGTTGAATCTACTACGTATTTATTGGTCGTTTTTTACTATTTGAAGAACAGTTACTAAGAAAGTTCATATTTTTAAAAATTTTTTTATATACCATTTTAAAGCTATGGGTCTGCTCTTGCAAATGACGTTGTCAAATTCATGCTCAGGCTACAAGCACAAAAGTTATTTTAAGTTAAATCTACTACGTATTTATTGGTTTTTTTTTTACTATTCGAAGAATAGTTGCTCAAAAAGTTCATTTTTTAAAAAATTCTTTTATATACCATTTCAAAGCTATGGGTTTGTTCTTTCAAATGACGTTTTCAAATTCACGCTCAGGCTACAATTACAGAAGTTATTTTAAGTTTGATCTACTACATATTTATTGATTGTTTTTTATTCTTCAAAGGATAGTTTCAAAAATTCAAAAAAATTTCAAAAATACTCTCAATCTGTGTGGTTACGATTTCCTCAAAAATACAGTAAAATATTAATATTTTTTCGAACTTCGACTCCTAGAGCATCTTATTCTAGAAATTCATAAAGAATACCAATATAATATCAAAAAATCCTTCAAGTTGTATACATACTAATTGTATTAGTTAAAAAATTAAAGCCTCAGTTATAAGTCACTAATTTGAAATCACAAAAATCGAATTCCAATATAAACGAACATGAAGAATGTGCAACTCTGATCTACAAAAGTTGTGTAACTTTTAAATTCTAGAATTTGTAAAATTGAAAAATCTTTCTCTGATAACCATATTGTCAAAGAATCTTAATTACGAAATACTGAATTAAATATATTTTTTAGAAAAATCCTCCCAAAATTTTGTTCTGCCTATGCCCCTGGTTAGGAATGTAAGTTCATGAATACAAATATCTTGAAAGTGCGATGACAGTCATAACTATGTATTGTAATTTTTTTTGTAAGAAATGGAGGGTTCAAAAATATATTGCATTGTATTTAAATGAATAATCACATATACGAAAAAATATTACACAATTTCGTTGCATTTCTTAGCACGAAAATTTTTAACTGAAGAAATTAAGCTCTAACTTATAAAAAAATTACATTTTCTCAATAAAAACGAATTTTTTATTCCTCTTCAAATCGACAACTTTTCTATGGAATCCAAAAGCCAAAAACACCAAACGTGAAGCTTGACTAAAAACTCTTCACTCAATACCTCATTTCGAAAATTCCAACAGTAGAATAAAGTTTTCGATTGTGCATTAAAATTACCTGAAATCCTAGATTCCAGAGACAATCTTCCCGATGTCTCGCAGAATTTTCGGAATCATTCTGCACCTTGTATAATGCACGCGATACATTTCAACGCCAACAAATCGAATCGTCGAGCTGCAGATACTGGAACTGTACATTTCCGTGCGAGTACAATAGGTACTAATCCTCATAGGCGACGATATTAGCCGGGAAAATATGTAAATGTAATAACGAAGAGAGAATATTCGCGTTGCAACGCGGCTCGGAATTAGGGAAGACGCCTGCGAGGGGAACGTGAAATTGAAGCGAGCGAAAATGAAGGGAGATCTCACGTACAATGGGAGAAAGTAGGAAAATCAATATGGAAAAAAAGGAAGTTAAAGATATTCTAAGTTTTATTCAAAAATTTTCCCACTTTAAAGTTAACAACTTTTTAAAATGTTTTAGGTAGAAAGTTTTGAGGATATGTTTAGTCAATTTGTTCAATTCCCAATTGTTAAGATGAGTTTCAGAATTTGTGGATGTTTTCTAAATCTTGTGATTTGGTGCTAGAAATACTTTTTTAATTAATTAATTAGACAGCCAGATTATGAACTTGCCTTACATTTATTCATTCTCAATAAAAATTTCTGCTCTTCTGTAACAACATTTGAAACTATCAAACTTGGACCAATATTCGAAACACATTATCTATCAATCACTCGAAATTCGCCTCAAAATCGTTCAGCATTTCGTGATTTTGGAGCCCGCTTCTTTTTCGTTAAAAACGAGGCGAAACCAAAGATTTATGGCGACGCAACGAGTTTGCATTGACGCAGAAACTCGGCGACGTAAATCATCAAGATTTCAGCAGAGGTAATTCATTAATATTAATAAGCCATACGTAACTGGCGTACGTTACGATACGACACTTGGGTGATCGATACTGCATGGGAATTCGCACGAGCGAGAACATACTGTTCATACTTTCGAAGAAATAACTCCTATCGACGTTTATTCGATGGTGAATTCGTCGTGACTCATGTTAAACTCGCCGTATATTCGGATCAGTGAATCGTACTGTCCGGAGGTGGACGGTGAGGGATAAAAGCGGGCTGTTGAGCGGATATTTCTATCAGGAAAGTGATACGAATCAATCGTTATGCCTATTTTTGGTGTATGAAATGATGATTTTTTATCCAGCAATGGTAATTCGAAAGTAATTGAAAAGAAAACTAAAAAACAAGGTGTTCAGTGAATAGTCTGAAAAAATTCAAGTACATTTTTCAGTGTGCCTGATGTACATGATTTTGAACAATTCAAACACTAGATAATAGTGGCGTAGCTTTTGTTTTTTGATGATGATGCATTAAATAAAAAATAAGTTACACGGTTCATCGAATATTGTGATTATTCATTTATTCCTGGTGTGGGAAATTTACTGCTAATAATCGATTTTATAATTTTCGAATTCGAAAATTACTCATCCAAAATATCACGATCGCAAATCTTTTTTAATGAAAAATGTCTACATTATATTAGCCAGGTCTATACCTAATACTATTTTTCATTCATTTACTCCTGAATTTTTTAAAGTATTTTATTTGGCTAAAAATTCGATAAAAACATATTTAACGAAAATTTATGAATTCAAAGCACTGAATAATAATGGTATGAAGAAATTTTGCCATAAATTAATCCACATTTTCGAGATTGCAGGTTATTCGGTTTATTGCTGCAAAAAATCTACTGTTTTGAAAATTTCTCATAATAATATCAAAATCTTCAATATTGTTCTGATGTCGAAATTTTTATTTGAGAGTAATTGAACCTATAAACATGCCTTTGATAGTTTTTTTTATTTCTTGCCTTTGTTTTTGTCTCTCATTTTGTTGTTAATCCGTTAAAAAAAAAGCAACATCAACAATTCATTAAAATTCAAAAACTACATGATTAATCTTTAAGTGATCGATATTAGTGAGGTTTTTTTTGAATTTCAACTCACGATTTCATTACTTAAACATTTATATTTTTATTTACTTCCTAATTCTTCCATAAAAAATTAGAAACTTTTCAGATATTCACACTTTGTGAAGAACTTTAGGATTTGAATATCACGAAAATTGAAATTATATTGTAATGATAGCATTAGTGTTTTTGATGAAAAATTGCGATAAATTTCATATTCAAGAAAATTCAGTTTTAAAAAATATCCATAAAGCAATCATACAATCTGAAATACTGGAAAGTTCATTTTTTATTGACGAGTAACAATTTTTACGAAAAAAAATCATCGAAAATATTAAGATCTCAAATCTTTTTTAGTCGACAATTTCAATATTTCATAAAATTCAATAAAAAAAATTTTAACAAACATTTATTATTTCGAAGCACTGAATATTGATGAGAAGAAGTAATTTTATCATGTATCAACACAAATTCATACCGATTTATCGAATCTCGAAATGTACATTTGTAATTAATTACCCTTGTGATTTTGAACCATATAAAAACCTTGTGAGAAAATGGAATTTCTCACGAGTATTCTATTTCTTATAAGGTGCGCCTTATAAAAACCTTATAAGAATTCGAATTCACATAAGGAAATCTTATAAAAACCGTTTAGAAACTGAAATTTCTTATAAGAATGTATTTATTAAAATTTTATAAGAATAAAACCTTACAAAATTTTGCCTGTCAATTCTTTATAAGAAATTTCAGTTTCTTATAAAGTTTTTATAAGGTCACCTTATGAGAAGTTGAATTCTTATAAGGTTTTGATGGAGTGCACCTTATAAGAAATTGTATTTTTATGAGACATTTCATTTTCTTATAAGTTTTTTATAAGGATCAAAATTACTACGGTGAAAAATTTGAGATAAGGTCACTCAGGTGCATAATTTTTTTTTCATTTTTTCCTTTATAAAAAAATTTTATAATTCCCTGATAAAAAAAATCTTCATAGCAAATTTTAGAAATTTTAGAATCGTAATAATTGATCTCGAAGCAATCAATATCTGTGTGGTTTATTTTTTTATTGAAAAATGTAAGTCACGATTTCATTTTCCAAACATTCATTTTTTTCACCTTGTAATTGTTTAATTATTCAATGAAAATTTGATATTTTTTTACTATTTGGATATTTCGCAATGAAGTTTTGATTCATAAATTGTGAGATTTAAAATTCTCTTCATTGCAGCGATAGCTGTTCACAAATATAGTAAATTTGGTTTTTTGATAAAAATTCACGAATAATTTTATGATAAAGAGAATTCAATTCTGTAACATACTCATAGAGCAATCATACAATCTAAACTACTGCACAGTTAATTTTTGTTGATTAAATAAATTTCAACAATCGGAAATTCCCATTGATTGCAGAAAAACCAAGATGTGGTCAAGAAAGACTAAACCGTACAAATCTTCAAAGTAAAATATTTTTTAAATAACTTAAAAATTTGCATGAAAGACACAACTACCTCTCCTACTTATGCAGAATTTCTCATTCTACGATTTGCTACTTAATTTTCCAACTCTTCTTATGTTTTGTATCAAAACGTTGGTTCTTAGACCAGTTATGGTCAGTGGAAAAAAACTATTCAAAACTTGAAGCTACACTAATGCAAAAAATTAGGTTAAGCAAATTGCCAACCCATAACACTACTTCACAAAAAATTTCTCCACACTTTCCGTAACATTCGATCAGAAACCGTCAACAGAGTCGAAAAGGGCCTTTATTGACAGACCATTACCCTGAAATGAATACGTGAAATCGATAACGCCCTTTCGAGTTCGAATCGTCGAAACCACCCTACGCTATTTTGCTCCGGGGATGATTTTTCCCTATCGCCGACCCTCACAGAAACTCGTTTCCTTATGGGTTTCGAACGAGCCGGAAAATTCGCTAATGAACATCGCGGAGGGCATCTTCAGCACGTTTGGGATTTCTTGAGACCCTCCGCGAATTACGAGTACCAAATACCTTTTTTATGCGATTCGTCGTTTTGATGGGTTAAGTGGCGGAATAATTCTACGGGAGTGGCTTCATTTCGAGACTTCTTTTAGAAGTAGAGGCTCGTCCATTTTCCTCAAGTTCAGGTACTTGACCTTTTTTGGAAACTTTCCTGATTCAGAGGTTGGAGATGCAGAGATTGAAATTTATATGTATAAAGAATTCAACGAAACTTCTTTTAAAATTAATTTTAACTTCCCCAAACATAACCCCAAAACTATTCTGAATTATAAAAAACTGTAATTCTGTCTTTTTGCGTCTTTCAATTTGAATGAAATCATAAATTCTCACGAGTCAGATTCGAATCGAGCCAGGAAAAACAGTTCGAAAAATGATGCATCACATACAGCAGGTCCAGGGTACTTGGTGGAGTTGCGTTATTGATGGGGCGACGTAAACACGCGCCACGTTCGATTATTAATTAAGACAACTCGCAGCGAACCGCGAGCAATATATAATATTTGCACGTTCGTCCGATCTGATACGCTATCGCTCGATTAAACAAACGTGTTTTTTTGTTCCTTCCCTCTGACTTTTCAAGGCAATCAATTAGAGCAAGTCCAACAATCTCCTCTTCAAGTCTTACACACTTATTTGTACACATCGATTTCCTCGGTTTGTGGACTTTTAGGCACACTTTACTCGCAGTGGCTAATGAAAAATTATTGATTCCATGGAAAATTGACGTAGAAGAAACTTTTCTTATTCCACTATTTGTGGAATCCTCAATTTATAAACACTCACTTACTTGTAATGCGTTACTCTAAAACGTTACATTTTCTACTGTAACGATAACGTAACGCGTTACATTAATGAACAAGTAACGATAACGGAAACGAGTCACTTTATTTCCGTAACGAGTAACGAAAATGCCGTTATTTTACGTTACTTTTATCCGTCTCATTAAGTTTTTAGCACAATTTGTAAGTTTTTGAGAAATACGTTCTAAAATTTAGTTATAAGTAATTTTTGAATTCCTTATTTTTTAATAAAAAATTTCATATTTAAAATTTTCAATAGAACAAGGTGAAGTATTAGTAATTTGTGTAAAAATATTGACGAAGAATATGCTTTTTTACTTTTTATTAGAAACTTCCACAATTCGAAACATCGAATTTCAGAAATTCGCAAGAAAATATATAAAAATACTTAAAATCTATAGAGCTCAAAATCTATAGCATGATCTATAAGACCTAGAGATGCTGCTAGAAAATCTTATGGAATAAAATGAATAAAAAAAAAAAAAAAAAAAAAAAAAAAAATGCAAAAAATACTATGAATATGAATTCTAAATTTTAATAAGTTTCATGTTATTTGAGTCTTTTAAAATTTATGTTATCCCAGACATCGAAAAACTTCAATTTCTCGAGCTTTAAATTATAGAAATATATCATTATAGAACTCTATAAAAATATAAAAAAATTTTTCAAATCGTATAATTCTGTGAAAAAAACAAAAAATCTTCCCCGTTTCGCCGAATTCGCACATCCGTGCCTGTTACGAAATATACTATAAGGCACTCTAAACCTGTAAAGGAACTGTTTTCAGCAAAATCAATCAAAATACTTCAAAAATTTTTAACTTTCAATTTTATCTTATTCTGGAAATTAAAAGAGATATCTTCAGAAAAACTCAAAAATTCTACAACATTCTATAAATACTTGGAAATACAGATAGAAAATACGTAATGAAAAATACGTGTAAATATATGAAACATCGAAAATCTTTCAAATTCCAGAAATTCATACAGCAATATATAAAAATAATGAACGATTTTTGAAATCATAGAAAAACAAAAGAAATACGAAAAGTACTGGAATAAGTAAAAATTTATTTAAACACCGTTTTCTAGAAAATTATGTAAAAATACTAGTTAATTCTGCAAAATTCTATCATACTGAAAAATACCAATAGTTTCAGAAATATCGAACAATCCTTCAAATTGTAGAAAAAATGAAAAAGCATCAAAAAAATCAAAAGAAATGAAAATCTTCATAGACACTATTTGCCGAAAAATCCTCTCAAATACAAATAATTCGATGAATTTTGAATTCTGGAACATGAAATTATTGAAATTTATATATCAATATGCAGAAAAATACTTCAAATTCATAAAAATATTAGAAAATCTGCTAAATTTTATGCATACTGAAAAATACAAAAAAAATTTTTAATTCTGAAAATCTGAGTAGGTAAGATTCTCTTCAAAATCCATTAAATTTGCAAATGCTTCCTTGTGGCTAACATTGAATCAAATGTCATACATACTCAGAAATTTTTTGAACTTGAAAAAAATATAAAAATCTAAACAAGCTGATTGATTTTTTCCTAAGGGTAAGAATTACAGAGTAACATTTTTTATTACATTTAAAATAAACAATTTCTATAGAACAAAACCACAAGTACGTAGTTATTGTATTTTTCAGCCTTAGTTTTTCAATGGCTTGTTACTTACATTCAATTTATTTCAAAAAGTAACGCGAAAGTAACGGAACGTTACTTTTATATTGTGGTAACGGTAACGAGTTACTATTTCATTTCAAGTAACGGTAACGTAAAGAATTACTTTTTTAACTTTTGTGACGGTAACGCAACGCGTTACATTTTTTCAAGTAACTTTCCAAACCCTGCAGAAAATTATCTAACATATCAAAAACTTACACAAATCTTCACACTTCCACTTCCTTTTTTTTTATTATAAAAAATTCTTTACGATCTCCCAGTTTCATTCTCCATAAATTGCTGCGATTTCGCCCACGGCAATACGCTTTTTCCAACGTCCGAGTAAATGAATGTCCTACTTTTCCCCTACTGTGTTTGTTTACAAGTCTTTTGTTTGAAAATTACCCATTCGAAAGAACAAAAAAAAAGGGGGAAAGAGAATCGCAAAAAAAAACAGCATCACTTAACAAGCAAGTCCAAACGAAATGGAATGAAAGCTTTGTTTACAGGTCGAATAAAATCTAATAAGTTCCAGGTCGTGAAATAATAGCCGAAACTGGCTGAATTGAAAACGGCGGCATAAGGCGAAATGAAATTCCGGCTTGTGTAGCGCGAGCGTGTATGCGCTTCGAGAATCTAATTAATGGTATCAGGTGCGGGAAGTTGGAGTGTCTCAAAAGAGGATTAGAATAAAAGGGTATTAAAAAACTTGTAATGTATACGAAGAAAGATAATTAATTCGATTTTCGAATTTTTGGGTTCGTTGAAGAGTATTTCGGAGTTTCAGAGATTCAGTATATGTGAGGCGATCCGAGAAAAGGGACTTACTATCCAAAAAATCGTTTTTCCGATTATGAGTGATTCTATAAGCTTTTAATTCAATTATGTGCAATCAGAATTTACTAACTTTGATTTTTTTGCAAGCTATGAATTTTTAAAAATCTTTCATCCCATTTACCGTTGTGTATTTAAATTCATTCAATCGCCCATCCTGTAAAATTTGCTTTTTTGATAGTAGGTCCCTTTTCTCGAATCGCCTCACATATTCAGAAATTTTTCATTTTCGAACTTTGAATTGTGTAATCATGAGAAAGAAGACGATTACGGAAAAAATCTCAATACACTTCCTTCATTAAAAGAGATTTCAAGCATTTCAAAAAACTACTTGCCCCCGTCAGGGACATCAAGAAATTCCCCAGTCACTCATCGCAGTAATGAAAATGGAACTTTTCCGCTAACTTTCAACGCGGAAAAGTTTCGCTGTGGCAAATATATTTCACGAGAAGAGAAAAAGAATTATACAAAGTTTACGGTAACCCAAACTGTCAGCGACTACTAATAACAATCTGAGATTTGAGGTTGGGGAAATCTTCAATCAAGACTTTTTTTTCTCCTCTGTGATCGATCAAACATGATGGATCTCTTTTTGTCGACGAGCGCGTTGGGAACCAACTTTCCGGATTTTCCCGTGCGTGTCATCGGTTAGATGTATTTTTTTTAACCCGACAAAATCAGCAGTTATCCCCGTTCTGCAGAACATTCTTAAATATTGATAAACTGAACTTTTATAATCGTCGGTATACCACAATATTACTTTTATGTAATAAAAGGAAAATTTTTATACTATCATAATTTATTATCTATTATTTTTATTGTTTGCAGACCAGAAAGTGAAAAATTTTCACTGCTATTAATTCATAAAAATATTGAAAACTGCGCAGAAGAACACACAAGGGGTCAAGAATCGATGATTCTGAACTATACATTTCGTTTGCGAAATTCGGTGATATAAAATTTGATAATATGAAATTAAGATTTTTAAAATATTCCATTCCACAGTTTTCTATTTTAGAATTTATTAGTCTTTATTTAAAATTATTGAATTTCACTGTCTCTTATTATAATATTTTATAATTTAAAGATCCAGTATGTTGATATTGTAAAACTAATGGTTTCGAAATTTGATATGGTAGAATTTAGAATTTCCGTTTTTCATAATTTTTTATACAAAAAAAATTCTATGAATCAAAGTTTTCGTTAACTCGCCTTTGTTTTAGATAAAATATTCTTTCATCCGATTGTCACCTCTACAACGCACAATCTTCTAATTTTTTTAAAAGTGAGATAAGAAAGGCGATTAAGCTACATTTTATTATACACACCACACCTCAGTGATCCCAGTGATTCCCATGAGAGTGAGCTAAAAAAGAGAAGGAATCTCTTTTATGAAAGAAAAGATACTCTTCAAAAATTAGTAGACAAAATTAAATTATTAATAACTGATCAAAGGTTCTAAATTTTTAAAAATGCAAAATATAAAGTGTCTTAGAATTTTATGAGGAATTAATTGATGATTTTCGGATGATCCACTGATTTTAGGATACCCTGTTTTTCATGGTTTCATAAGTTTTCATGAGTTTTTGTATAATTCGTAAACTTTTGTGATTTTGTAACTTTTCGTGATATTTTGCAACATTTTATGTTTTTGTGATTATTGCTCTTGTAACTTTTTGCGAATTTTGCAAAATTTTATAATTTTTTGACTCGGCGCGCGCGCGCGCGCGTGTGTGTGTGTGTGTGTGTGTGTGTGTGTGTGTGTGTGTGTGTGCGCGTGCGTGTGTGCGTGCGTGCGTGTGTGTATATGTGCGTGCGTGCGTGTGTGTGTGTGCGCGCGCGCGTGCTTGCGTGCGTGCGTGTGTGTGTGTATGTGTGCGTGCGTGTGCGTGTGCGTGTGTGCGTGTGTGATTTCAAAAGTGCAGCGGGGATGTAGGTGGGGGAGTAGGCCATATCAGTTCGTTGATAAAAACATGCCTATAACCTTCTTAATATTTTGAGTATTAAAATATAATGAAATATATATTAATTAATATATATCAAAACCTACAATAAATTACTGAATAAAATCATGAATTTTTTTTTACTTCAATGGGTATAAAACAATTGCTCCCATTACAACTCCCCTATATCCGTCCTTGAATTTGTAACTATTTTTATAATTTACAATAATTCTATTGAATAACATTCATTTTCTATCAACATTTTTACTCACAGAAACGTAAGAATCTCATTTATTCAACGACGCATAAATTTCTGCGCACAATAATTATTGCCAGACCGAAGTTTCGAATCGGAACTGTGAATTCCAATATTTGCGCTTCGTTTTCGTTCTCTCACGTCCGTAATTTCTTATTTATTATCTGCCTTATTATCTTTGTATTTATAGCGCGTATTTTTTAGCGCGCCGAGATAATCGGTAAACCAGTTTTTGCCCGTCGCTTTTTGCCCTTTGCCACTTTTATTGTTAACGTATTTTCACGTTATTATTTTCGAATTTCTACTTACCTCATGATGTACACCAAGAATGATCAATAAAAATCGGGACTCACCTGAAACAAAAAATAAATAACAAATAAATAATCAAACCAATTTTGAATTTAATGTGAAACGTTATATATCTAAATGAGGTAACTTAAAAATTCTATTCCTTAAGTTTTAGATTTCATAAATCTCAGTTTTTCTAAAATTATTAAATATTCTAGTATCTAAGAATAATTAACAAATTTTTGTCAATTCCAGTAATATTGACAATTAATTATTATTCATATACATAACGAATTGTTCATAAAAAAAAAATTCCTTGACATCGAAAATTCCGAAATGGCTATCAAAAATCATTCCCCCGCATTTTTCACACAAACGAAAATAATGATCAAGAACATTCCGCCGCGTAAACCAGGCCGTAAACTAAATCCGTCCTTTAATAAGAGTATTTTAAATGCTACTGGCTCCTTTGAAGAAATTAATTAAGAATATACGAAAGGAAGAAAAAGAAAGAAAATCGTCCAACAACTTCGTTATTACGCCGGCCGGAAAATAATCGTACGAAGGCGCGGCAAATTCATTGAACTAAACATCGAGCGATAAATTACATTTTTTACTCATCGAGAAATAAAAGTATGGAATGCAAAATATTTTTTTGACCGATTGAAATGTACAGTGCGAAACAAAAAAAAATCACAAATCGAATAAAATCGGGTTCGGTATGCGAGGCTAAGGTATAAAATACTCCCGAGTTTTGCCGTTTAAGGGGTGGAATAATAATTAGGGAAATAATGGAAGTGTAGGATTTTGTTTGCTTGGATATACAAGTTTTAATTGAGATAGAGTTTTGAATCGCTTGAAAAAGCTGGAATACTTTAAGGACATTTCTGGAAAATACTCGTTTTGTTTAAAAATTAATGGAATTTGGAGAAATCAAATCTGTTGATTATTTATTATTATTGAATAAAAATGAAATTCAAGCCAATTCGAAAAATAATCAAACATCTTTTAATTTTTAAAAGATCATTAATTTTATTTTTATAACGTTGGGTTTTTTTTTCATGCACCTGGTTCGAAGAAATGACGATTAAGTAGGGTAATGATGGAGATTTAGGAACTAAAGAAGGTAGAAAACGTGGAATTATGAATAAAAAAAACCGTAGGAACCAGCTGACAACGGATGAAAGGATTCTTCCATCACAGGGAAAGACAATGAACGTTCCAAATGTTAGCAGAACCCACACGCCCATTCAAATCTAGAACGCTCAATTTTGCCCATTCGAGTTTAAATGTCTCTTAGAACAATGGGAATTTTTACATCCCACTTTCCTCTTTTAGCGCAGTGTCAACTCGTGCAGAGGCCGTAAAAAAGTCGAATGTAGGGTATCAAAGATACGGTTAAACTTGGCGAAAAAAAAGAAAGGAAAGAAAGGAATTTTCACACAAAGTTTGTTAGTTTTTTTATGTTTTAGCAGAAGGGAAATGAAAAAAAATTTACCTATATTTTATGAAAAATGTTTTGTAAGCAAGTGTAACAATAATTTTTTCATTTTCATATACGTGAATGAGGAGAAAATTTCAATCCACGAAAGTTACAATATTGAATAATCATTATTGTATTATTGTTTTTCGATATGACAAGTTGTCTAGTTTCAGAGTAATTAGAAAATTCTAAACTTATCAAAACTTATGAAAATGTGTGAATACCGGAATTTTCTAAAAAAAATTTAATTTGAACATTTTATAGCTACAACTTCATGTAACCTAATTTTTTTTACTTGGAACCTTTCAAGAATAACGTGGTAATAACAGATTTTTTATATTCTTGAATGTGTAAAAAAAGAAAAAAAGGAGATTGCGAAATAAAAAGTATGTTTACAAATTGGCGCGTTGTGTTCAAATTAGAAGTATTTCGAAAATGAATGTAATTTTTTGCAATAGATATTTTAGGAAAATTCTGTTTGTATTATTTTCCAATTTTATTGTGTCTTATATGCCAAACTAAAATGAAAATTCCACATTTTTCGTGTTTCGTTAATTTAAGGAAAAGTTTATCCAGTGTATTTCTTGGTAAAATTTCAAAAACTCTTCCAAAACCTTGCATTACTAATTTCTGATATTTCTGATATATGTTAAGAACGTAAATATGTATATATTTAATGTAATTTTCAAGAGTTTTTTGATCTTGCAATATGTTGAAAATGACATTAACCAGCATGTTATTTTTTAAGTAATTGCGTGAGTTATTACTGGTTATTTATTCATTCCAAAAATGACGTTATTTGTTCAAATTTTATTTATTCATATTTTAATTTTTTTTAAAAATCGTATACTTATTTATATTGATCTTCATCAAATGGAAAGAAATTATTGAAAAATATTTGTTTGGCTGTTCATATTAGGCAATAATGAAAAATAAAGTTATAGTGTAGCTTTTTTTTCTAAATTCATTTATCAATTTTTATTCTATATTTTGTTTATATATAATACTTTTTAGCAATTTTTATAGAGAATTTACCAGGAGTATTTTATTTTATATGTAATACTATATAATTATTTTATTCATGTGTTTATTAACCCTTTCTTTCATGAATAAAATTTGATAACTGGGAATGGATAATTTTTTTTTAACGTAAAGCTGTTTAAGAAACGAAAATTACATTTTTTTTCAAAACTCATCAAAACATAATAATGCATAAAATCTTTTTCCATTTCCTTTAGTTTATTTTATAACTATGCTTTATTGAAACATACACTCTCAAAATAAATTTGAAATTTCATGGACACGTTTATAAAAAGGATTTCAAAGAAATTTATATAAAATTTATTGTTTTCTCATTGGATATATTAATTTCAATATTTTCTATTGTTATTAATTTTATTTTAAGACAGGACATGTTTGGATATTTTAAAATATCTCTTGCATATCATCAAATATACAATATAATCTCTGTTATACAATTTATATTCCATACCAATATAAATTTTTTGTTTCAATCAAATAGCTGTTGATAAATTAGGGAAAATCTGTCCAAAAAAAAAGCATTATGTCGAGATCCACTTGAATTTAAAGTTTGAATACACATTCTCAATGAGAAATCATTTAAATATGAAATGATTTTAATGCCTGCTTTATATCAAATAAACACTTCGATTTCATAGAAGATTGATAATTTTCATAGACAGTGTCTATTTTTTCCGTAGTTGCGTCCATAACTTTAAAAGACAGTATGGGAAACTTGCTTCAAAATTTCTGAGAATGGAACTATGATAGCTTTTAAAATTTGTTAGAATATAAATAAGTTTTTGTAGAAAAATTGGTGAATATAAAACTTCTTAAGAATATTACTAATTCCTGAAATTTATAATAATAAATAATCGATTTTTTAATGAAAAGTTTTGAATTCCTGCAGAATTTTGATTAAAAACCAATATGTTCCTATCAACCAAAATAAAAATTTAGTGTTCATGAAAATGAAAAACATTAATCAATTTTTTTTTTCAACTGTCCTAAGGTTTTCCACAACTTCGTAAAAAAAGACATTAGCCTCAGACTATTCTACAATAAAAAGAAGTTTGCCACCGAAGACTCCAGGAGCTTTTCATCGCCCAGCCCAAAATCGTTTCGTTCCAACCCAACCCAACCCCTTTAGCGCCCTCGTTACTGTGCCATTGTTTATTCGAAATTTTTGATAAACGCCGCTTGTTTGCGATTTTCTGTAGGACTTTTCACTTTCCGCGTCCGCGAGTGAAAAGTTCATTAGCGTCGCTCGTTCATTGGATTACAGAGCGGGCGCGAAATTCTGAGCCCGGTCATTTTGCCGGTACGTATGTAAATGCCGAAATAACGATCGAACGCGAGCTCATCGAAGCAGGTTCCGCCGAATAATGTTTCGTTATAACATTTGCACGGCGACGCAAACGTAAATTTACTAGGAATGCGTCTGCGTTTCGTCCACCGCACAACAGATGCTAGGTTAACCGCGCCGACCGCGCCGTGAAACTACGCAGCCGGCGAAATGCGATTATTCATTTCGCGTGAGGGTGAAAAAAGTTTATGACATAGTTTTTGATTTCTGAAATTTGAAGACAGTGGAGTCGTTGAGAATTATTGTAAATCTTTGCGATAAGTTACAGGATTTCTTTGAACTGAAGAGAAATTATGGATCCAGACCTCAGAATCGTCAGATATTCAGTTTGGAAATTTTAAATTTCGTTCTTGTTGAATATATAATTTGTGAGTAATTTCGTTACTTTTAATGCGTGAATTATGTTTCGGTTATCATCAAACTCATGATTTTATTATAAAAACAATATTATTATTTTCAAGCTTATGTTTTTTTGTAAGGGTTCCTCCAATGGTAAAATGACTTTGATGTTGAGATCAGTTGAGATTTTTTTTTTATTTTACATTTTACAACTTTTAAACTCAAAACGTACTACAAACGAGTTTTTCACGATATCTCTCTACAATTGTCTCGGCCGGTCTGCCCAAAGCAGTGAAAAGTCAGTTTTCTTATCTCTTCTCCTTTCTTTAGATAACGTCCACCTTTAAATCTCGGAATCGTTTCTTATTAACACAAATCGCAAGTTAATATTCGTTACATCTCAGTTTTAAGACAAAGTATTAGTATCTTTTAACTAAGTCACCTAATCGCCTCGAGAAAAATATCGAAACGTAATCAATATTTCTAAGAATATAAACTATCCTAGTTATAATCCTAATAATCTGTTTCGAAACAGAATTCGAAACAGAATAAAATCAGTTTCGAATTATTAGGAAAATAATCCCAATGACATCTGATAACTCCGTTTCTAAAGATGAGAGAAAAAATAGTCCACAGAATAAATTAATGATAACACCACGCATTATTAATGGGGTCATTACATTTTATCATTTTGTGCTTAGAAATTCAAATATTGCGACAAATTTTGGATGTCTAATATTTTATATTAAATTACATCTGTGATAACTTTTATGTGACTTAAACACTGAGTATTATGTTACGAAACCATAATACAATTCGTAATTTTGCAAACAGGATGAAAATCATTTGAATTTCAAGTTTTTTTAACTAAAAATGTGACCAACCAGAGTCGGATATGACAACCAAAATTTTTGTTACGTCAACCAAAGTTTTCGTCATTAAAAGTTAATATTGGTTGTTACAACGGTAACTTAAGTTGTCACAACCAAAACTTTTGTTATTATATCTAAAACTTTGGTTGGTCGATATTTTCCTAAATGAATGGTTGCTAAAACCAAACGGTTCGTTTCGTGAAGAAAATTTTTTTCCATTATTCTCAATTCTAAACCATCAGTAAATCATACATATCATGCATTACATACTTTCTATTTTCAAATAATATTTTTTACAGAATTTTAAATGCTCACAGAAAAAATGGCACGTAAAAAAAATATTTTTATTTATTTCTTTTCATTTTGATATCTTGAAATATAATTTTTCTATCAAGAGAAAATTAAAAAATGTCGTCAAAACAGTGGGTTACATTTTGTATTTTCTTGGTAACATAATATTTTTCGTATTCATTATTTTAATCTTTTGATCATTCCCATATATGTACTTGAGTAGCCATATTTCGTGAATTTTCGATAACATACCTTTTTTTTTCCCTTATCAGAAATAGCCGCGGAAATAAAACACTGCGCTATTTCGTGACGACCTACCCCTACAATTGTTCCGCACGAATAAAATCGAACGCGCAATACGTTACCCCGTAATTTTTATCTCGCGAACTTTTAATGTTCACGAAAAACCATTTCAACTCTAGAGACGCATAAACCTCGATTTAAGTATTTTTGCGTCTTATCAGAAGGCATTATTCAACAAAAATAAAATGACAAAAAATTTTTAGATAAAAGCTACTCAATATTCGGTCGTATTAAAATTTTCAAACCAAAATTTCCGAAATTTGTGAGTCTTTAAGTACATTCTGATTAAAAACAACATTTTTCATCATTTGTTATTATGTAGCTATGGGAAAAACCAAGATATCATAAAATGTTAAAAATTCCGGTAGTGCTACCCAATTTATCAAAAGTTATAGACCGTTACTCAAAACTGTAAAAACGTAGTTCTATTCCGCCGGAAAATTAAAAACAAGAGTCACGTGGATTCTTTTCATTGCTGTTTTATGTTGATCGCGACAGCGATAAAATTTTACGACCGTGGAGACGAGCTCTTTTCGAGAACACGACAAGGAAATTCGCAAACAATACGAATTAATTCGCGACCGACTTTTCAGGGGTCACAAAATTTCTATTAATGCCCTCGTGATTGAATAAACCATTTAGCAACGACTTGAAGTGGACATAAAACTGATTTAAATGTCGTTTCCTGCGGAAAAGATAATTTTAAGCTGCAACAAGTTATTTCGTGGGACTTCGAGGAATTTTTCATCGGTGAAGTGAAGAATGTAAAGTCGATATTTGTGGAGCTCGAAAATCAAAATTGTTGAAATTCAGTACTAATAAACAGTTTCAAATGACACAGTTTGCAAGAGTAAGAAAATCTTAATATATATATTCTGCTATACTTTTATCAATAGCTTCAATTGAGGATTAAAATATTTACTCTCTCTAAAATAATAAAAATACGATAATAATGTTTATTCAGATGTACAAACACATAGTTTCTACATAGTACATTACATACTACCAGCAAGATTAGTAAATCAAATCTGTCGCGAGCCTAAAAAAAACTGGTGTAAGTTTAAAACCTCGCTTTCGCTAAACAGCGAAATACTGCAAGTTTAATTGAACAAAAAAGAAAGTTCGTTTAATTTTATGAGAAAAACAACTAGAGAAACCATCAAAACCAAAGCATGAACTGCGTTCAAAACTCTAGCTTGAAACAGATTAAATGAAAATCGGAATTTTTAAACGAATGAAATTCAAATTTGAATTTAAAGTTTGACGACACAGTTTCACTGTTCTTCCCCATTGCATGTATACCAATACGATTTGAGCTGTGGAAGAAAAGTAAATCTTTGTCGTCAAATTCAAATTTATATTTGAATTTCACTTGTTTCAAATTCCGATTTTAATATGATCAGCTTCAAGCTACAGTTTTGAAAGCAGTTCATGATTTGGTTTTAATGATTTCTGTAGTTGTTTTTCTCATAAAATTAAACGAACTGTCTGTTTTGCCTAATTAAACTTGCAGTAATTTGCCGTAAGAAGTGTCACTTCTCTTGCGATTTTTGAAACTCACACCAGTTTTTTTTTATTCTTATCCATTATGAAATTAGAGTAAAAAGTTAAAACTAGGAATGTGAAATTTTCGTTTTTAATTTTCAACAAATTTATTTAGAAAAAAGAAAAATATATTTTTTCATTTCAGAATAATTAACTTGATAATCCTTCCTTTCAGAATAATGAACTTGATATTTTTTGTAAGTTATTTATTACTTAGAAAATAAAATATTCATTTGTATTTTTCAGATGATAATTTCTTCAGAAAATAATATTTTTGGATGTCTTATTTATGTGAAGCAATCAATTTCAGTAATAGGAACCATTATAAATTAGATAAAGAAGATGGAACTAAAAATGTAGGTTTCATGTTGACCATTTCTCTGAAATTTATTTTAGAATGAGCATTTTATATCAACTTTTATTTTACAATATCAAGAAAGTTGAAAAAAAATTCTAAGATATTGAATTTCAGTTTCATTTGTTTAAACATAATGTTTTCATAATATTTTTCTACTATTATTAATAGAATATCAAATGATTTCTTTTACTGTAATTATTACAAAATGAATCTAAAGGATACAACTAAAAATATAGGTTTTATATTTACTATTTTCCTAAAATTCTTGCAAGAATTAGCATTTGAAATGTCTATTATATGGCCTAAGCTTTGTTCCCAATCCTTTGTTCCTAAGCCTTAGTTACGCCAGTCTTTGTTCCCAAACCATTGTTACGCTCTCAAACGGATTTTACTCTCAACGAGCTATAAGAAGTTTCGCTTCAAAACGTAACTAACTTATGAACTTAAACAAAAAAAAATGAGAAAAGTACCTGGTAAGGCATAAATACATCAAACTCATTTCTACTTTAACTTCCTGCCTATGGCATCATCCTCCACATTTTGTATCCACTGTCTAATCAGTCACTTGAGCCTATATTTACCTGTAACTTATAAATCCAGATTCTTAACATCTTCCAGCAGTGCATGAAAAAATCTATACTTGCTACAGCTAGACGATCTACTATAAATCTTCCTCCTAATGAAAGTTTTAAAAAACTGCCTCTTGTATTTCTCTCATTCAATGAAGCTCAATATCTTAGTTGCAAATCCACAAATTCTTGAAACAAAGTATCTATCAGATTCTCTTTAAAAAGTATTGTAGATGGGTAGGTTCTTTTCTTGTTGTCAATTACCTTTACTACCTTCTTCTGCAATGTCTTTATAGATTTTAGTACATTGTTGGACGCACTACCCCATGAAACTATCCTATAGCTTACCACAGACCAGAATAGTGCATAATTAACAGTAAGTTATTTTCTCCGAAATAGCAAAAGTCTCAGTCTATAAAACAAATAAACCTGATATCTCAATTTCTTAGCCATCATATCTATATGCATCTTCCAGGTCATGCTCTGATCAATTATAACACCATACTTTGTACTTGAGACCCTTTTAATTTCATGACACTGACAATTATCTGTAATATTCCTAGTCAAACAATTATCTCTATGAACCTTCAACTTAAAATGTTGTCGAAAACTGTCTCTGTATGAACCAAATGTCACGGATACAGTTTTATACAAATTCTAAGTCAAAAAATGTGTCTTAACCGTCCCATAATTATTTCTAGTTGCTTTTCAGCAATTCACTTAATTTGCTCCCATGTCTTACTTCTAATGACCATAGCAGTATCATCTACGTAACTAACAATCTGTCTTGTTGGAAACAATATAAACAAATCATTCACGTACAATAAAAATAGAGTCAGAAGAACAGAAAGAAAAAACCAGTCAGAATCAGTAAGATATATATTTTGGGTGCAAGAGAATTCGAGTAAGAAATGTACAAAATTTCTGTATATTGTGTGCCATTCACTTGAAAAATACGAGAAAAATGTGAAATGCTGTATCGACGAATGATGAAATATCAAAAATGTTCCCTTATAAGCGAAACGCGCGCGTGCTCACACTGTTCACGCGCACACGCACACGCCTTTGTAGCCCGAGGCGAGCGAAGAGCGCGGGAGGTTGCTCGTTTTTTGTGTCAGCCCGTTATTAGATTATGATTAAACGATCCGTGGGGCGAAGGCGGCGCGAGCGAAGTGGACGGACGAAGAAAGGGAATGATAAAGAAGTAGGCAGAGCAAACGCCGCCGAGGAACGAACTAATTAAAATACAAATACTCTAACTGGCTCTCAAAAGGTAACAAGGCTTTTCGGAGTATCCTGAAATACATGTCTATCGAATTTTAACGAACCGTAGTAACACTGTAAGTTTGGACGATTTCATTTAAAAATCTATTATTTCTATATATTATATACAGATTTTGTGAGTGTGAGGTTTGTTATCTCGAGCATACCAAGGGTCGTTGTCTAACAAATAAAAAATTGAATTCATTTATTTTGTGAAATGAAGCATCACTTTAAAAATTGGTGAAAAATTGTCTTTTCGATGAAAAATTTCAAAAAAATGATAGATTTAGGTTTAAGAAACTAACATTCCAAAAAACTGTCAGAAAGTCAAAAACATTCATTTTATTATTATGTTTACTTAGACGTATTTGTTCTAACTGAGACAAATTGCCAATAAATAATAATTATTTCAATTATGTTTTTATTTTTCGCAACTTTTTTGATTTTCCTGATTCTAAGACTAAAAAAAACTCCTTCAAATAAAAATGTTTTGAAATTCTAATATACTTCTCGTCAGATGATTACTCTATTTCACGATTAAACCATACAATTTGAAAGTCGATGTCTAAGTATTTCAAAATTGCAATAATTTCTTAATAATAAAGATAAAACTTTCTACAAACCTCATAATTTCCTAGAAACTAAAAAGATAGAAAGCGACAGAAAAATAACGAATCGAAGTTCAACCCTCACACTTTTCACACTCCCGACATTTTCCACCAAGTTCTTTCCTTTCATCAACCAGTCTTTGTTTTTTCAAATTGACTGACAAACGCAGTATCTTTGAGAAACGTGAACACGGAAAAAAGCGAACAACCTCGACACATGATCAAAAAAAGGAACGTCCAAACGAACAATAAAAAAAAACAAAAAACAATTGATGATAGAATTGCAAAATATTACTACGCAAACGTTTGCTATCTCCATGAAGAATATGAACCTTAACTATAATTTTACAAATTATTAATATATTTGTGATTATTGCATTTCAAAATACTTGACAGTGAAAAATTCAACCAACAGTGTTGAATCACAGTATAGTTTTTTACCTAACAAAAAAAAATTGTTTTCCTACATACCTTATCAGCCAAAAAGTTTAAGTAAAATCATCGAATCAGAAAAATCGCGGAAGTTTGAAACAGGTGTTGAGATGAGTTTTGTTTTTTTTTATTTTTATTTTTCATCCTTAACAATACACGTATGAGCATCAGCTAAATGGAAAGCGACTTTTTGGTCTTGATAATAGGATCATGTTTTATGGCGTCTCGTTAGGGGCACGAGATTTACGCTCTCGTGAAAGTATCCAAGAAAAAGGAAGGTAGTCGAACAGGAAAAAAGTCCGGGTTTGGGGAAGGGGGAGTAGAAAGAGGGTCGAGTGTAGTAGCGAGTTTTTATACCATAAATAAAATATTGGTTTAGGAAGGAAACAGTGGTGTAACGTGAAATGAATTTCCATTTGGAATAGACTCCACGAAGTCAGAAATTTCAAACGTGAAAACTTCAAGATTTCTACGTATAATAGTAGCAATAATTCATACTATTTTCTGTATTAGAATGGAAGTAAATAGAATATTGCATATTTTAGAAGATTAACGAGTCATATTCTCATTTTTATGAAGCTACAAACTTGTAAATTTCCGCATATACACGAAAAAAGAATTTCAAATTACTCTTTTTGCTGTTATAGAATGTGAAATTACACTGTGGACATTTATTGACAATAAATGCGATGTATGAGAAAATTATTCATGAAGATACAACACAACATTGAAAAAAAAAATTGTTCCACGTAGTGATATTCTAAATTTTTATAATTTTATATGCAATGAATGACATGTATGGGCATAGAACATTGAATAAAAAACTTTGGAAACATTTGAACTTTTATTTTTTATTTATATAAATAGACACCAAACAACAAAAATCAAAAGAACAAAATCATTTTTAGAAAAAGCAAATCAGTAAGATGAATATTTGAAGATAATTACTATGATGAAGGATTTGTTATTAAACAAATTTCTTTAGGACTAAATTTTTTCAAATTCATTGAATGTTCAATTATGTAAGAGAAATCGCAATTTTTAAGGAACAGAACTTTTTAATTCAGCCTTTTAATTGTAATTTTTCTAAAATAATAAAGAAAAATTTTTAAATAACATAATGTTGCTGTTATAAATAAGGTTGTTCATAAAATGAATGTTAAAGAAAAGTAAAAAAATAATTTAGCGACTGAAAATAAAAACAAATGTAGCCTACAAAGTTGAATGCATGAATGATACTTCTTATACTAACTAGATTTAAATAAGTACTGTTCATAGTTTCAATACTAATACTTCATACTTTAGATACTTGGATAATTTTCTATTATTGTTTAATACTTGGATTGGTCAAGTATTCTTCAATATTCAGTATTATTATATTCTTTTTTCAGTATAATATGATGTTTAATTCTTAATTACATAATTTTTTAGGTATACTATTATTATATTATATATACTTCACATATTATTATATTATTATTCTTAAAATATTCAGTGTATTATTACATTTTATTCGGTATTGCTCAGTATACAGTATTGTTCTCCACATTTTTGAATGACAGTCTATTATTTTTTAAACTTGAATTAGTAAAATAATGTTTAGTATGCAGTATAATAGTGCATATATTTTTTTAGTACATTATTACTTGACTTTTATTATTTATTTCATCATTATTGATAATATTTTTTCATATTATATTCAGAAATCAGTATATTATTATATATTATGACGTATTTTGCAGTATACAGTATTGTTAAATACTGGCTAGTGAAAATACATTCAATACTTAGATGCTGATTTAAATACCAATACTTCTTGGATGATACTGTTCACACTTTTCCTTTATACTTTTAGTATTTAAATGATTATCTATTATTTTTGAATACTTGGACAGGTAAAGTATTGTTCAAAATTCAGTATAATTACACATACATATTTCAGTAAATTAATATATCACTTTTATCGATTATTTATAGATTTCTAGATTTGGGATCATTGCCTGTATGCATGCCGTAGTTTCTTTGAATTATTTGGTGATTAAGAAGACTCGACGACGTTTGTATCGACGAATCAGTAAATGAATCTGACTCTTGGAAATTAATACTGTGTAATGAGAAAATATTATGCAAGTAGATACTGTTCAAATTTTATTATGTAAAGATGTTTTTTGATGTTGCTTGAATTTGTTAGCCTCTGAGGAGGGCTCAATAAAAAACCGAAAGCTTGAGAAATATGGGATGTTGAGTATTTTTATTCCCCATCATTAATAAAATTGACTTCCAATGATATGGATATGACTTCCAATGATATGGATGGAATTTAAATAATCAAGAGAGTGTTGTGAATTTAATATTTTTATCGATTATATAATTGTTCATACTATCACTACATACCATTATTTTATACATTATATTTTTATATTATGTTATTGAATATTGTACAGTATACAGTAATGTTCAATTAGATGCTGAAAAACATTCAATATTTGTATAGTACTTTCAATACTTATACTTCATAAATGATTCTAATACATACTAATTTACTTCTAAAAATTATACAAAGCACAACTTTTCATAGTAAACAATCTAACCCAGAAATATCTTGAAAACAAAAAACAAAGCAGCCAAAGTGCCGAAAACTCACGGGGAAAGGGCAAAGCAAAATCCAAGGGACACCACAAATTTCGTGGTGTCCTTTCTTTGTTCTCTTCCCAACAATGCCGTTCCTTCTGTATCCCCATATTGCTTATACCCACTTACGATGGAGTCATAATATTTTTCATACGAAATTTATGGGCCAACTTCTACCCCGTGTACGAACTCCCTCCCCCTCCCAACCCCTCGTCACCCTCCCACAAAATCGTACACGAGAATTTCGATGGTCGAAATACGACGAAAATCCAGCGCGATCAGAATGCGATTCGAACTTTATATGGAGGTACGCGCGCATAAAGACTCGACATATCGCGCGATTGAACGTTACAATGGGTTCCCCCTTTTTTTTTTACAAAAAAAGAAGTCGCGTGCTTTTTTTCATATGGAAAAAATATGGAACGTTGGGAGGATTTTTTTTGCGGTTCGATAAATCACGAAGTTATTCGGAAATTGGTGGGGGGAGGGGGAAGGAGGTGTGGAGAAAGAGTTGGGTTCCGTTAGGTATTTATGTTGAAGGTTGGAGTGAGAAATTCGCGATTTTTTTTAAAGAAATGGGAAGGAAAGGGAGGTTTGTGGAAGTTGAAGAAAAAATTAATTTGGTGCAATGTTTCAGTGGTTATTCCAATATAAATAAGAAAAAACAGTAGCAACATAATTATTAAAATTATTGTGATTTTTGGACATTGATAAGTGGATTTATAGAATATTATATGCAGATGGACTACAGTTTTCAAATCACAAACACACAAACAATATCTTATAACTTCTGATTCTTGAAATTTCAAATAAATCAATATTTGTTAATCTGCAGGAATAAGAAATCAATCCTAAAAATTTTGAAAAATTGAGTGTTCTTTTTTTGGTTTTTAACAGATGATTCGTCATCTATTTTAATATTCTGCAACTCATGTTCTTGGAAATTCAAAAATTAGTAAAACTGTTGATATGTTAAAAATGAACTCTCGGGCTAAACATGAATTTTTCAGTTTTAAAAAAATTAAAAAGATGGGAGCTTTTGATCTGTGTTTTAAGCAAAACTTTGAACAGCTCAGAGGAGTTCAGTGTAGTTCAGTTATATTGAATTCAGCACAATTCGGTGCTGCTCAGTAAAGTTTAGTTCAGTGCAACTCAGCACAGTTCAGTGTAGTTCAGTGCAGTTCAGTTCAGATTAGTTCATAGAAGTTCAGTGTAGCTCAATACAATTCAGTACAATTCGGTAAAGTTATGTTCTTATCATATCAATTCAGTTCAAGTCGATTAAATAACGTTTCGTTCAAATTATTTCAATAGAATTTAATTCAATTCATATAAAATAAATTTGATTTAATTCAGTTAAGTGTAATTGAGTGAAAGGTCTTCGATTTTTTTTTCGTTTTCCTAGTCAATTTATTTTGTAGTCAACGTTTCGACCCCTAGTGCAGGGTCATCTTCAGGACTGAAAGTCGTACATTTAATTTAGGCATTATAATTCTGAACTTTACACCAATCAAAGAGTTTTTTCTACATACCAAAACCCGAGAGCTTGTATAAAAAATATATTAGAGGCTCATTTTTCTATTTATTCTAATGACACCGGCCATTGTGGCTCGTCAGGTTTCTAGCCTGAACTGAATTCTCCTTACAATTTCAAAATCTAATTTTAGTTTTATCTTATCTTAAAACGATGCGTCGTAATATAAATCTAACATTGTCTCTATACGTCGTGTCACAATTTCTATTATAAAATTCATTATAGGTGTATAAATCGTCATTATTATTGAAAAACAAATATCCATGAAGAATTAATGAGTATTAAATGCATCAACAATATTTCAAAAGACGGTCAGTCAAGTGTATAGCAATTTTTTTGTTTATAAATTGAATTTAGTTTGATTCAGTTCAATTCAGTTCAGTGCAGTTCAAGAAGGCTCGGTGCAGTTCAGTATAGCTCAGGGTAATTCAATGTAGTTCAGTGTAATTTAGTTCGCTGTAACTTAGTACTATTCAGTGTATAGTTCAGTGCACTTTAGTTTAGATCAGTTCAGCAATGTTCAATTCAGGTCAGTGCAATTCAGTGAAGTTCGGGTCTGATTAGGTTGATTTTGTTTTACTCATTTTAATTTTGTTTCGTCCAAATTATATAAATGCTATATAATTCAACTTATATTGAGTAAATAGAATTCCATTTAGTTTATTGTATGATGATTGATTTTTATTTAATTGAATTTGGTTATGTGCAGTTCAGGAAGGCTCAAAGTAGTTCAGTCAGTTCAGTGCAGTTAAGTTCGCTGCAACTCAACACATTTCACTTTATCGACCTGATAAGAACTAAAATTGGCTGAATTCCATTGAACTTGATTGAATGTCACTGAACTTCGCTAAACTAACTCGAATTGAAGTTCACTGAACTACACTGAACTGTACTGTGGAGCAGCAAACTAAACTGCACCGAACTACAATGAATTACACTGAGCTAGACTCAACTGCACTGAACCTTCCTGTACTGCACTGAGTAAATTTCATCCAAATTATATGAATGCTATTTAATTCAACTTATGCTGAAAAAATTCATATCAATTTAGTCATTTGTATGACGATAATTGATTTTTATTCAATTGAATTCAGTTTGAATGAGTTCAATTTGGTTTAGTGCAGCTCAGGAAGGCTCAAAGTAGTTCAGTCAGTTCAGTGCAGTTAAGTTCACTGGAACTCAACAGAGTTAAGTATGGTTCAGTGAAGTTCTGTTCAGAAAAGTTCATTGAAGTTTAATGCAGCTCAATGCAGTTCAATGTAACTCAGTAAAGTTAAGTTCTCATCATGTCGATTCAATTTAAGTCGATTAAATAACGTTTCATACAAACTAGTTCGATACTATTCATTTCGATTCATAATGAATAAATTTAATTTCATTCAGTTGAATGTAAGATAATAGGTTTCAGTTCAATTTAATTCAGTTCGATTTGGTTCAATTCAGTTTAGAGCAGTTCAGGAAGGCTCATTGCAGTTGAGTCTAGCTCAGTTTAATTCAGTGCAGTTTAGTTCGCTACAACTCAGTACGGTTCAGTGTAGTTCAATGGACTTTAATTAGAGTTAGTTTAGCGAAGTTCAGTGCAATTTAGCGTATTCTAGTTCTTATCAGGTCGATAAAGTTTAAGTCAATTCAATTTTCTTCCATTGAAATTATTTCGATACTGTATAATTCAATTAATATGAAACAAATATAATTTATTTCAGTCAAAAGTATAATTATTGATTATTGTTCGATTGAATTCAGTTTGATTTAGTTCAGTTAGGTTATTTTCAGTTGAAAAAGGCTCAGTGCAGTTCTTTATAGTTCAATTTAATTCATTGTAGTTCAGTGCAGTTTAGTTCGCTGCAACTCAGTACAGTTCAGTATAGTTCAATATGTTTTTGTTCAGATTAGTTTAAGTTCAGAGCAGCTCAATGCAGTTCAGTGTAACTCAGTAAAGTTAAGTTCTTATCATGTTAATTCGGTTCAGGTCAATCAAATAACGTATCATTTGAATTATTTCAATACTAATAATTTCAATTCATATGAAATAAATTTAATTTCTTCATTCAAATTTATGATGATCGGTTTCAATTCAACTGAATTCAGTTTTATTGAGTTTAATGCAGTTCACTTCAGTTCAGTGCAGTTCAGGAAGGCTCAGCACAGTTAAGTCCAGATGAGTTTAATTCATTGAAGTTCAGCGCAGTTTAGTTTTATGCTCCTCAGTACAGTTCAGTGTAGTTTAGTGAACTTCAATTCAGGTTTGTTTAGCGTAGTTCAGTGCATTTTAATGAAGTTCAGTGCAATTTAGCAAATTTTAGTTTTTATTAGGTTGATGAAGTTTATTTCAACTCAATTTTGTTCTGTTGAAATTATATCGTTACTTTTGAGTTCAATTTATATGAAATAAATGTAATATAATTCAGTTAAACGTATAATTATTGATTTTGGTTCAATCGAATTCAGTTTGATTAAGTTACATTATGTTATTTGCAGTCCAAAAAGGCACAGTGCATTTAAGTGAAGCTTAGTTCAATCTAGTGTAGTACAATGAATTTTTGTTCAGATCAGTTTAGTGAAGTTCAGTGCAGCTAAATACAGTGTTCAATAATGGTGCTCTTTTAGTATAAATGTACAATTTTCCTGATTTTGTCATATCATCTGAACAAAGGGTGAAGTATCGAATTTTCTGCCCAGATCAACGTGGACTAACCCTAGACATTTGAACTGAAGCTTCAAACTTGTATTTTTCTGATTTTGAGGTTTTGTCGTATAATCTAGTGAACTTTACGTTTCAGCTATAATTTTTGAAAAAAGGGTAGACTAATAATTTTTTTCCTGGACAAACATGGACTAAAGATGAACAATTGAGCTTCATAAATTGTTTTTTGAAAATAACACTTCAAGATACTCCCTATACGGAGATAACTTGGAAATAATACTTAAAAAATAACATGAAATAAAAAAACCTCATGTATTTTATAAAATATTCAAACTGAGTAATACTCAGTTGTCACTGAGTCAGCAAAAGATGATTTTATTCTAGATTCTATTAATTACTTAATTGAAAATTGAAATTCCTTATTTTGTAATCCAATGATACATAACTGCACGAAAACTTTATTTCATAACTCTAACCTTTTCCTTTTATTCTTGAACTGATTTTCTTTTTCTTCTAATAAAAATATAATTTGCATCCCGCGTATAAGCGTTTCTTTTAATGAGTGTAAAATTTCTTAGCCGAGGCAAAGCTGAGTACTGCGGCCCATTGGTTCCCAATGCTCGGCTCTCTTTGTCACTCGCCGGTCAGTACTGGCATTCTCTCATCGTAGGGAATAAATCCGTTAAATCTGGAGGTACTTGCTCGAATAAATGCAGGTAAATATTGTTACGCGCCGCGTGCACACCTGACGGATACGGGAATAGAGGTCGTTCGAGAGCCGATAAACGGCTCATTTTCCACTCGGCCGTTCATTAAACCGGCAAATCCGACAGTTAAGTCCTCTTAGGTTCACTGTGGATTTTCATAGCGAGGCCGCTAATTGCCCGACTCATACCTCATACATGATTGTCCATGATTACGCGGCAGACGCGAAATTCGTTTACTCATATTGTCTTTCATTTTCAAATATACAAACTTCAAGAGCGGAAACGGATAAAGGATTTCTCTTTAAAACCGAAGAGGAGATTTTTAAAGCTTATTTGAGCCTTGAAAACAATGGAAAATATTAATTTTGGTATTCTTTTGTTAAAGGTAAAAGATAATCATATTGAAAAATCGTGACTGCTACGTTGATAGTATAAATTTTATGCTTAAATTACATTGCAAATAACGTCAGTGATACGCCAATGGAGCTCCCTTGAAAACATTGATTTAGAGCAATTTGTTAGTTAGCTTCTTTTGTTTTTTGCTAGACTTTTGAATAGTAAAGAACAAATTTTCGGAGAGTGCGATCACGTTAAGACGATCAAAGCGTTGCTGAAAATGAACTCTAAGGAATTTACTATTACTTTTTGTAAAACTTTGATCTTGGTGAACAGTGACATGTAGGCCAAGAAGTAATTTTCTGATTTTCTAAGCCGAATCGCTTCGGGAGTTCGGAACAAACAGCTCAATTTAAAAGGTATTACCGCACTTCGATGTACGTTGGAATCGAATGCGAAGAATATGCAATTTCCAGAGCAACGTCTTTCCGAGGGCATTTCACAAATAGTGACGACGCAGTTACAAATCACCTCGGGTCACTGCTGTTTACTTTGCATTCCGAAACTGTTTCTGCTATTTCCAATAACACTTAGCCCATTTACGAATTTTTTTTTTTTCAATCAATTTTCCATGCCTGTTCCAGCTAGAAATTCCACTGTTAATTTATGAGTGAAATGAGATTCAACATCTTTATCTATTTCAAGAGTGATTAGGATATCTGGCTAGGCGCGCAGGCAGAGAGGGGTTTTAGGGTTTCAAACCCCTTCCAAAATTCTGATAAAATCAATCAATATTTCATGTAAAAATGAGAAAAGTAACATCAATAAACAATCAAAATGGGAGTTACACAAAAATGCATGAAAACGTTAGCAGTATATAATTTAACAAATAAGTAAAATTATCAAAACGTAAGAATACGTGAAAAATATGAATCAGAAAAATTGTTGCAACCCAGTAAATAATCAAGAAAAATGAAAATCTACGAAAATGCTAAAAATTTACAAAACTTTGAATATTAGATCATTTAATTATAGAAATCTATATAAAATCTATATAAAGGAATCTATTAAAAAACTTTAGTATCATACAAACTCTGCGAGAGTAATGAGATCAATTAAATTCTATAAAAAAACTTTGTTATGAAAAATCTCGGCAAATGCATCTACGACCTATAAATTTTGGGATTCTAGAGCATCAAATTCTAAATAAACTATGAATTTTTGAAAATTCTAGAAAACGCAACAGAATCTTTTAAATATTTCAAAAATACGAAGAAAATAACAGTAGAAAACATGAAAAATCCATATGAATGTGATTTTATCATGAATTCTTGAAATTACTAAGAAAATATCTGGATTCGCAATTTAAAGCATAGAGTTTTTACATCTCTGTTGCAATCTACAAAAATATAAGTAATCTATAAATATACTTAGAAATCTTCTAGAGTTTTATATATTATACTCAAAAATTTGAAAAATAACTTAACTAGTTCACTAGCTTCATAGTTTATTCGTTTACTAGTTTACTAGCTAACTAGTCTACTAGTTTACTAACAAAACTAGTTTATTAGTTAACTAGCTTACTTGTATGCGAGTTCACTAGTTTACTATTTTTCTTTTTCAATTGTTTACTGTTTTACTATTTGACTATTTCAGTAAGTTACTAGTTTACTAGCTTACTTGTTTACTAGTTTAGTTGTTTACTAGTTCACTAGTTTGCAAATTTACTCTTTTTCTAGCTTACTAGTTTACTAGCTCACTAATTTAATAGAAATGGTTGAATACATAAAAATTATGTAGATATTATATTCTAAGAAATTGAAAAAAAATTTCTGTCATGGAGCATATTAATTAATATTATAATATAATTATATATAATTTCAGAAATTATTCTTGAAATTCATATAGAAAACAATGAAAATACATCCAATTCATATATTTCATACCATTAAACATTCTTTTAATTTTAGAAATAATAGAAAAACGTGGAATAAAAGTACTGAAAATCTTTATACAAGAAACTGTTGTATGAAAAATCAATTTAAATTCTCAAAATCGTTGAAAGCTTCAATACTATACCATCAATTTCTAAAAATCTATTGAACGATCCATAGAAATATTAGAAATATATAAAAATACTAGAAAATACTACGAAAATTGACGAATAATATACCATACGGAAATAATATAAGTTTTTGATGTACCATTTATCTGTGTGGTCAAAATTTGCTCAAAAATCAATTTAACAATATAAATTTTTTAGAAGTTTGATTCCGAAAGCATCGAACTGTAGAAAGCTTTGTAGAAAATTATATTACTTAATGTCAGATTATCTTCAAAGTAGCATTAACACAAAAAGTATAAGTAACAAATGAAACCTCAGTTACGGATTGAAAATTACATAAATCGAATTCCATTATTTTCGAACATGGAAAATGTGCACCTTTGGATCCCAAAAGTTATATAACGTTCAAATTTCAAAATGTAAAATTTTCCAGCATCGGTTTCTTGTAACAATATTGTCAAAGAATAAAAATTATATAATCCCGAAGGAAAAATATTTTTTAGAAAAACTCCTCCCGAAAATTTTTTCTGCCTACGCCCTTGTATATGGCAGAAAAAGTAACAAATATTTTGCCAAAGTTTTTGGAAAAGTTTCAATTTTTTCGAAAAATTGTATACAGTCAAAAAGAGTTTTGTAATGTTCACTGTTCGAAAATGTTCATGACATTAAGAGGGAGAGAAATTGAGAGAATTTTAGAATCTTTAAAATTTACTTCTGAATTTAAAAATATTATGGCAAGTGATAAAAATTCTGAAAAACTAGGTATATCATATAATAATAAGGACAGACACGAAAAAGTCTTACAATTCAGATAATTTTTATCATCAAGAACAATTACTTGAAACTAAACATTCAAGAATTACTAGATTTCGGGAGCATGATAATTCTAGCAATTATGAAAATATTTCACAAGATGACATTGTCAAATTATTTCAACATGTAAAAACCGTAGTAAATAAATTGAAACAGGTAGAGAATTTATTATTATTTTGAATTTAAAATGATTTGAGTGTCTCCTAATTTTTTACAGTCAAAAATTTCAAAAGAAAAGTGTGTTTTTTAAAACTTTCGATTGATAAAAAACGTGTAAAAATGATTTAAATTTGGAAACATCTAGAAAATTAATTGTAATATGAAGAAGCGCAATAATAATAAAAAAAAATGTTATTGAAGAATATAATCGTACATTCATTTTCTAAAATTTATAACATTATTATTTCTTTTCCCATCTTCTTACTGAAAAATCACTAGAAATCTAATTATTCATAGTTTTGTTGATCTTTAAATAAAAAGTGCGAAGTTCTGAAAATCCAAGTCATTTCCTTAATTTATTATCACTTAATTAAAAATCACAAGAAATCTAATTATTCATAGTTTTGTTGATCTTTAAATAAAAAGTGCGAAGTTCTGAAAATCCAAGTCGTTTTCTTAATTTATAATAAGTTTTCTAATTGTTCAAAATCTTTTGATTTTAAAATGTCTGCCAACAATTTCCCTTTCTACATATTAAACTTACCCAATACAAATTTTATTTCCAATGTCTTAAATAGTTTAGTTAGATAAAATCCTATTTTTATAATGTTGGTCTGAAATACCTAAAATCCAAGTTACTTTCACAAAATGTCGGTAGAAATTACAAAAATGAGTAAAATTTTTTGCCTACCAAGTTCAAATAATTTGTATATTTTGTGTACTCCACTAAATAATTTTTATTCCTCCAGCTACATTTTATTATTTTCCACAACTATGAAAAACAAATTTAAAAACGCACGATTTTTCGGTCAAGGTAAGCTGATTCTGACCGCCAATACGGCCATATTTTATCAACGAAAAAAAAAAATTTTACGTTTCGTGATGAAAAAATTCGCATCGGCATTATTCATGAGACAAATTTTCACGTCAAAGTTTCGGGCGCGACGCAATTTCCGAATCAACGCTTTTTTCGACAAATATAAATAACGTAATGCAGAGTTGTGATTTACTCCCGAGGCTCTTTCGTGGCACGTAGCACTTACATAAATATTCAGCAGAACTTGCACGAACTCGCTTTTTCCAGAAGCTCCGTTTTTCCGGGGTTTCCCGGGAAACGTTAGACGAGTTGAATGTAAGATTTTTTACGGATTACCTTTTTCAAAGATTCAATGGGAATGACTTCAAGATCTGTTTCATTTATTCATAAAACATGACAGTAAAATTTTTTATATTATGGAAGATACTAACTCTTTTGAAAGATTAAAAAAGGGTCGGAAAAAGAAAAAATATTGAAAAAAAATTCATCGTTGTGCTTTAGCTAAAGTAAAATACCAAAACGAGAGAATTTTTCAATTTTTATTTAAGGATAAGTAAACAATTTGTGCTTTGACGAAAAATTCTTCGCTTGATAAATGAACAATGAAGAATTTTATTTAATAAGAAAAAAATTCTTCTTGCGCATCAGGGATCCTATTACATAATTTCAGAATCTTACCATACGATTCTAAGCAATTTTTTTTCGATTGTATTAACCTTCATGAATCACTGGAATCCATATGAAGAAAAATAATTAAAAATATACATTTTATCCATTACAAAAAGTAAGTACCAACAATTTAAAAAAATATTTTTTCCTGAACTCCGAATATATAAAAATTTAGAACCTTAACAACAATCAATAAAAAAATCTTTTCAAATCAATTAACACCAGAATCCTGGAATACCCGAAATATTCGAAATCATCATTCTCATTTCTCTGTAATGACATGAAATCTGCAAGATCTAGAATCAAAACGACTTCTCTGGTGGAACTAATTTTGATGCTCCCCCAGTCCCCCTTTTTTTAATCCCCTCGCCCAGCCCGTGACAGATCGATTTTTTCGTGAATTACACGTCGCCGGGAATGACTTTTCGACATCTTTCACGGTGATACGGAGTCTGTCTCCCGTCGCATTAATCCGCGTGGATTTTCGGACGGGTTATCCGTCTTGCCAAAAATACACTCGGCGGCCATCGGGACGCGCGTCACTCGTAGCTAATCGGATTGAATTATTCTCGGTAGCTGTATAATGTTATTCGCGCGTGCTGCCACGCTTTTTAGAATTGAGTGCCCAATAAACGAAAAAAAAATCTATAAATATATATTGCAAAAACATTGAAAAATAAAAAATATATCTTTCAAAAAGTCTTTGAATCAACTGGAAATATATAACAGTAACATACTGCATTTAATTATTTTCACAAGGTTATACGATGTTAGAAAAGCTATTTCAAAAAAAAAATTAAAAAAACAATTTAAAAAGTAAATTGACAATGTTCAGAAATATTTTGACAGGAACTTTGTTTTCATAGCGATTAACCATACTTTTTTGTTACACCATTGAAAAAAGAAAATCTCAAAGTGTCTTTGAATATTTTGGAATTTTCCAGAATTTTAGAAATTTCAACTGTCACTCGTAAGATATTTCGGAATTTTCACAGAAACAGAAATGCTTTATAATTTGAAGAAGGGAAAAGATTTCGAAAATTCATAATTCTACAGAAACCGTCTGAATCGAATATACTACTATAAAAATTAACATTTTTTTGATTAAATACACATATTCCTAGTGTTCACTAGGGATCACACGACACGAGTGGCTACTATGACGTTTTTAATTTTTAAAAAAGTCATAACTCAAGAAGTCCATTTTTGAAAAAATCCTTATACATACTTTTTTGAAGCTATTTGTCTGCTCTTTCAAATGACATTTTCAAATTCATGCTCAGGCTACTATGACAGCAGTTATTCGAAGTTTAAGCTACTACGTAGTTTTTGGTAGTTTTAGCTACTGTGAAAGTGGTTATTTTTATTTCCGGCTACTATGATAATAGTTATAGGTAATTCCAGCTACTATGATAGTGATCATTTAAAATTTCAGCTACTATGACGTTTTTTATTTTTCAAAAAATCATAACTCAAAAAGTTCATTCTAGACTTTCTCAAATGCGATGCACAAGGAATCATACTTCTGAAAAATTCATATATTTGAAACGTTTTTTGAGAAAATTTTAACCACACAGATAAAAGGTACATCATCAACTTATATTATTTTTGCATGGTATATTATTCATCGATTTGAGTAGTATTTTTAAAATTTTTATATATTTCTAATATTTGTATCGCTCAATAGATTTCTAGAAATTCATGCTGTAGTATTGAAACTTTTAACGATTTTGAGAATCAAAATGGAGTTTTTAGACAACAGTTTCTTTTATGAAGATATTCTATGCTTTTACTCCATATTTTTTCATATTATTTACAATTTTAATTATGTTTGCATATATTATATAAATTGAATTGGATGTATTTTTATTGGTTTTTATACAAATTTCTAGAATGATTTCTAAAATTATATATAATTATAGTATTACATTAATAAATATGCCTCAGGTCAGAAAGTTTCATAAATTTTGAAGAAAATTTTATCCACATAATTTTTATCTATTGAAAAAATTTTAGTAAACTGGTAAGCTAGTAAAGTTGTAAGCAAGTAATCTAGTAAGCTAGTAAACTAGTGAACTACTGAAATTGTAAAATAATAAACAAGTGTAAAAGTAAAATAATGGACTAGCAACCTGGTCAACCAGTAAATTAATAAACTTTTCAAATTCGTAATAATAAACTAGTAAACTATAAAGCTACTAAACTAGTATGTTAGTTAAATGAAAAACTAGAAAGCTAGTAAGCTAGTAAGCTAGTAAACTAGAAAACGATTTATTCATCAAGCTTGTTAACTAGTAAACTTATTTTTCACATTTTTTTAGCATAATATACGAAACTTAAGAGGATTTAAAAATATTTTCATAGATTACTTACATTTTGGTGAACTAGCAAACTAATAAACTGGTAAGCAAGTAAACTAGAAAGCTAGTAAACTTGTAAGCTAGTAAACTAGTAAGCTATAAAAAGAGTAAATTAGCAAACTAGTTAGCTAGTAAACTACTCAACCAATAAACAAGTGAGCTAGTAAACTATTAAACTACTGGAATTTTAAAATAGTAAAATAGTAAACAAGTGAAAAAGAAAAATATTTAACTGGCAATCTTGTTAACAAGTAAATTAGATGATTACTAAACTTGTCAAATTCATTATAGTAAACTGGTAAACTAGTAAACTGTCAAACTAGTAATCTAGTTGAATAAAAACTAGTGACCTAATAAACTGGTAATCTCGTAAGCTAGTAAAATAGTACACTAGAAGGCTAGTTCACTAGTGAACTCGTTAACAACTAAATTAGTAAACTAGTAAACTTGTAAGCAAGTACACTAGTAAACGGGTAAGCTTCTAAACTAGTAAACAAGTGAGTTAGTAAACTAGTGAACAAGTAAGCTAGTAAACTATTTAGCTAGTAAATTCGTGACCGAGCAAATTATTAGGCTTGTAAACTAGTAAGCTAGTAAGCTAGTTAACTTATTTTTCACATTTTTCAAGTAATATATACAAAACTCTTAAGGTTTTCTAAGTATTTTTATAGATAACTTATATTTTTGTAGATTGCTACAGAAATTTAAAAAACTCGATCCTTTAAAATGCGAATTTCGATCTATTCTGAGTTATTTCAAGAATTAATGATAAAATTACATTCATACAGATTTTTCATGTTTTATATCGTTATTCTTTGTTTTGTATTTTTGAAATATTTAAAAGATATTGTTGCGTTTTCTAGAATTTTTGTAGATTTATAGTATATTCAGAACTTGATGCTCTAGAATCTCAAAATTCATAGATCGTAGAGGCACTTGTCAAGATTTTTCAGAAAACAGTTTTTTCATAGAATTCAATTGATTTCGTTACTTTTGCAGAGTATGTATGAATCGAAAGATTTTCAATACTTTTATATGGATTATATTTAGATTTATAGAATTTAATGATCTAAGATTCAAAGTTTTATAAATTTCTAGCATTTTTGTATATTCTTGTAGAGGCATTGGTCGAGATTTTTCAGAAAACAGTTATTTAATGGAATTCAATTAATTTAATTATTTTTTTAGAGTTTGTGTGAATCGAAACATTTCTAATACTTTTATATAGATTTAATATAGATTTCTAGAATTTGATGATCCACGATTCAAAGTTTGGTAAATTTTTAGCATTTTTTTGTATTTTCATTTTTCTTGATTATGCACTGGGTCACGACAATTTTTATGAATCATTTTTTTTACGTAATCCTACGTTTTGATAATTTCTACTTTTATTAAATATATACTACTAACGTTTTCATGAATTTTTTGGTAAATTAATATTTTTATTGTTTATCGATATAACTTTTTTTATTTTTACATAAAACATTGATTGATTTTATCAAAATTTCGGGTACAAAATCTTGTACCCCTAAAACGCCCCTCTGCCCACGCGCCTGAATATTCCTAATAACTTTTTCTACATTTTAAAAATGTAGAATGAGGGATCATTTTTTCCTCTATCATAAACTCGTGGACTTCTGTTCAGAATATGGCGCTAAAAACTTTACAATAAATTTCGAAATCTCGAAAAATCAAATGAAATCTTTACCAAGCTTCGAGTAAAGATATTCGCGGTTGTTAGATAACTTTACGAATTACTCGACAGCACCGAATAAATGTGACATGAAATTCACGAAAAACTAGATCTGTCACTGCACCGTTCAGAGGTATTAAAAACAGGGAGAAAAGGGTAAGTTAAAAAAAAGTCAAGTTTGCGAAACGAGGCAGCCTGATCCTTATCCGTGTCGAAATATGCAAATTGCCGTGGACGCGCAAAAAACAAGATCACGTTTGTTGCGTTCATTCCGGATATTTGCCTGGGATTTCAGTGGCCTTTATGAGGCACGATGTGTATAATTGATGCCGACGCGGGAATTAACGAGCCTTTCAATCCGTCAATTCGTACACGCTCTTAGAATAGTTTCGAGTTCTCGATTTCGCGACAGAATTCAACAGCCGTAATGTCAAAGGTCACCAAACCAGATGCGCACTAATTTGATTTGACCGATGAATATCGGAATGATTTGTTGACCAAGTTTCGAAATGGCGGATTTCGAAATTATGTGTTTATTATCTAGTCGATGTAACCTGCATAAATTGAATTTTTATGTGATCTTTTTATGGCGTTTTAATTGGCATACCTTGTACATGAATAATATATTATGCAATTCTGCTCATTATGATTTTTCTTCAATGCATTAATAATATGATTTATATTTACTTGATGAAAGTTGTTTATATATATTTAAATGAATTTCAGCCAGACGTATATATGATAATGTTATTAAAAAGTATGATTTTTATAGAATTTATGGCATGCGTTACTCACAAATGTTAGTTACATTTATTGTTCTACATATAAAATATACGTATGAAGGTGGTATACTTTTTTTGCACTTTCTTTTATTGTCAATAAGTTATGTTTTGTAGAAATTTCGTCATACATAATTTTGTAAAGCAATTTATTTATTATTTATCTAAATTTAAAAAGTCTGTCGATTTTCTTTGAATTCAATGTCTTCGTAAGAATTCAGTAAATTTTGTGCAAAATATAGATACCATTTATTTTATTTTGAAGTAAGCAGATTCTACCTATCGAAATTGACTTTATACCTTTTTTTATAATTTAAACTTTACCATTCATTTTTTTATTAAAATCCACGCCAAATTTGATCGTGAAGAAATATTTTCCTGATGAAATTTGAAAACAAACACCAAGCATATGGAACATTACAGATATTTTGAATATGTTGAGTATACTAAATTTACTTCAGACTATCTTTTGAATATATTAAGGGATTTTTCGAAAACTTTTTTCACGCGAAATATTTTTCACAATCTCTTTTATATTTTATCAGCTTTCCAGCGATTCAGAAAATGTAGAGAATCCGAAAAAGTGTGTAAATATTGGAAATTGGGAAGAACTTCTAAAAAAAAAACTATTCATTTTTTGTCGTCAAATCCCTGAATATTCTTGGTATATCTGTTTTGTTCTAAATCAAGGATTCGCATTTCACGTTGTAGAGATTTGAAAAACGTTGCAATTTACACTACGCCACGGAAACAAAAAGTGTAATTTGATCGAACGCTTCGGAAAAATTGCTTCCCAATTTTTCCCATCTCTTCTACTTGTTTCTCTTGCATTCTCTGTGGTTGGAAAAAAGTTACACTTTTTTCTCTAGTATTTTACCGAGTTCTAGACATTACAGAACTTATAATCAAAGATTTTGTAAATGAAAAAATGAAAAATTTATTATAATTTGTCATGTAATTGTTAAAATCATTGGGAAGTTACAAGATTTTTCAAAATTTCTTATGAATATTAAAGTTTCTAATAGAATTTTCCAATTCTTGTTTTTTGCTGATGTGTTCGTAAAAATTATTTTCTAACTTCTGAGTGAAAAAAACTTATTTTATAAAAAACGTTCTGAACAAATAAAAAAGGACATGAAGTTAAAAAACTTAGGCAAATAATTCTAATATTACTATTCATCAAGAGTAAAAATTTTATTTACAAATACGATGTGTATATTTTCTTGGTTTTAAATATGTTCACCAAACTCGAAACGCGTCAAAAAATTAGAACTTTTTTTTCAAATAGGAACATTTATATTTCCAATATTCTCAAATCATACGATTATTCAGTTTTTGAATTCAAATGCAATAACATATCAAGAAGTCGACGATTTTCAGCTACAATAAATAATACATTTGGAGTAGTTACACATAAAACTTGCATATTTTAACAAAATTATATTTCATTCCTACTCCCCCCTCCCCCTCCCCATCTCTAACTCTTCTTAGCATTAGAATTACTTCTCGAATTTCATAGTGTGAAATAATTTTCTATAAGTTTCGCGGCGTTGGCGAATTTGAGTACGGGTATAATTCCACGTTACAAAACTTTGTCTCTGTATTCGAGAAGTTTCGTGCATCAATTTCCCCTAACTTTTGATACAGATCTTATGTAGATCTAATTGTGACTCCAAATTTTCGTGGGTGTGAGTGTAATAATAAAGAAAATTATAAAACAAAAGAACGTTTGCTTTTTGAGTTTTGGAAAATTAAAACTGTAAAAATTCATATGTTTCAAGAAACTTTTCCATTTTAAATAAAAAATTTACGAGACAACTTTTCAATATGAATTCTCCATGAGACGTGAAAATTGTTGACTTTTTACTGATTTTATTATAATTTTTTATTTTCGACTCAAGAACTCAAATGAGAAATAGAAAATAAGTATAAATAAATTAAACACTAAAATTATTACCCTTATTAAAACATAATAGAATTTTCGTTAAAAAATCATCATAATACTAATTAAAAATTTTTAATCAAAAGTTCATCATTGCCATCTCCAAAACATCAATATATTCGACAAAACATCACGAAATCCTCGTTTGAAAACGTATTGTCGCACTAGTTGCAAAGTTTTCAATTTTTCTCCCTAATGGCAGTGTTTCTGTTACCATACAGGAAAAGTGAAGACGTATATAAAAAGGGTCGGCGTATGTTGTACGTGTGTAGGGTGTCGGGTCGTGGACCATGCGAGCCGGTCCCAACCGGTTTATAACGAGCAGCCGGGATTCTTTCCAACCGAACCCGGCATCTTCGTCAGCGAAAAACGCGAAATCCGGCGGATTCCGTGACCCCTTAATTTTTCTAACCCCATTTTCAAGTTCCCCTTCAGTTTTTGCACGCTCTAAAGAAATCAGTATTAGCTTCAAAGACGTGTCCGTTCCCAGTGATTTAAGGAAACTTTCTTTTGTTGAACTGTGTTGTAGTTTATTAATTTTCATCGTCAAAATCCTACAGATCCATTTGACAAAGATCACAAATAACTGAGTAAAACACTATGAATGAAAAAAATCAATTGATCGGCTGGCAATTACAAATTTTCATATATTTAACATGAACTAGATCAAATAGGCGCGCGATACAAGAATCATCGTTTGGATTGAATTTAAAAAAAAGTATATAGACTTTCGAAATGACTGACTGTTGAATAGCGGTTTTGAGCTGACAAATCTGGTTTGGTTAGTAGGCAAGTGTTGCTGCTAACAATTAGAATATTTGATTTTATATCATCTTCGTAGAGCGTGCTTGAGTTTTGCTCGAGAGGTTGTCGATTCGTTTGGAAGCGCCATTTAATTTATTAGCGATCGAACCATACAATAAAATCTGATGATTGCATTTAAAATATGGAAACATTGCATTACAGAGTTTGAAATTGGTTTCGCTAATAAGTGTTAGCCAAATAAATATTTTATCATCAATCAATAATTTGTTATTAAATTTTAAATTGTAATAAGATCTGTCAAAAAGCTCTTTTGTTGAGAATTAATATGGCACGTATATTATCATGATGAAAGGATGATTTTACATTATTTCAATACACATAGAACAAACGAAAAATTATTATACTTTTACCAAGATTTGTGGAATAATTTCTATCACGTATAGAAAATTTCAAGAGCAATCATTAGAAAAAATTTCATTCAGGGTACACGTTAAAAACTTCAATATACTTTCATGGAAAATTTACTAAACTTCTACAGTGCAGCAACAAGTAAGATGCCTTTGAAAAAATTCGTCAACAATTTTTTACCTTACCTGAACCTGAAATATGAATGAGATGAACGAAAAAAAAGAAACCTCTTTTCTATCTTTTCGATATTTTATTATATAGATGGATACGTCTTTTTGTTATTCTATTTGTGATACTTTTGTATCATGAACAAAAGTGGCTATTTTAAAAATGAATAGCTACATTTGTGTTAGTTAGTGATTTCAATACTTTTTTTTTTCGTTACAATCATTCAAATTTTGGTTTGTTCACTTGTTATGTATTTTATAGTAGTCAATTTAAAACACCATTTTTTTCTTAACTTAGAACAATTTTTGAAAAATTTTAAATTAACAAATTTCAGAACTATAAAAAGTCAAGTAAAGTTTTTATTATCTCCAATAAAATGGCTCTGCTATAATAGATCAAGGGTATTAAGTACTAAAATTTCATATATATTGAGTAATTTCCTTCAAAAAATACATTTAGAAATCTAATAGACAAATTTCATCTTTGGAAAGATATCCTGAAAGTAGAATTTTTCCAAAATAATAAAAAATGCATAATTATATTCTTGTTTTTTAGCTCCGCTATTATAATTCAAATTGTCCTTTCACGATCATTCTGGAGCCAACACAAAATGAATGATTCCGACAGATATCTTTTTTCAAGCTTTCGGTATTTATTTTGCCTTCTTCAGGAAAACTGAATGTACAAAATCACAAACAATCAATAAATTTCCAATTTGAATAATAATTTTCATCAAAAGATCACTTAATCCACTTACTCAGAATATAAATTTCAGTTTAAAATCATCTTATGTGTAAATACGTTTCGTCAACTTTTTAAATATTATCATATGTGTAAAAAACATTTCGTCCACTTTTTATAATATTAAGTGAATAGAAAAGAAAACAATACGCTATCACAAGAACTTATCAGTGGTCTGTACACGACTAACAAAAATACCTCAGTTTTCACTTCTTCATATAGAAAACGAATCGATAAGAACTCATACCACGTCATCAATGCATGTATCGTAAATTGAACTCAAAAATCTAGTGTCTTCTTGTTTGTTTAAAGTATTTTTTGTCCTCTTAATAAAAAACATCTCCGAAAACATTCTTTGCCTATAATCTCTCTCTTTATCTAAAATCTTCACTTTATCCCAATTAAATTCATGATTCATGTTTATTCTCTGTTCTGTTATAACTGAATTATTATCTGTAAGTTTGCGAATATTTCCCTCGTGTTCCTTAATTCTAGTTTCTAAAAATTTTTTCTGTCCTACATATTTAAATTGGCAATCCCTGCAATCTATTGTGTAAACTACATTCTGTTGTCTTTTAATTCCCAATTCATCTTTTCGCCTTTTAATAATATCCATATTCAATTTATTATCACTTTTATGTATCACTGTCATATTTTCTTTCTTAAATATTCTTTCGATTCTTCTTCGTTCTTTTTCCATATATGGTAAAACCAAAATTCCCCTTCTCCCATCATTATTATTCAACAATTTATCATCTTTTTCATTATTCGATTTAACATACTTCAAAAAATCAATTCTACTGTTGATATTTTTCTCTATAAATTCAATGGGATAGTTATTCTTGTAAAGTAAATTGTTTATAATATCCAAATTTTTTCTATGAAATCTATCATCAGATAATTTAATAACTTTATCAACCAATCCATATATTATCCCTTTCTTCTGTACTATCGGATTTTTTGAATGAAAATTCATAAATCTTTCCGATGAAGTCGGTTTTATGAACCAATCAAATATTAGCTTTTTATCTTCTCTGATAATTTCCAGTTCCAAAAAATTTAATTTCCCATTCCTTTCTATTTCACTTGTAAACTGTGTCCTATCATTGTATGAATTAAATTCTTTAAAAGTCGCATCCAATTCATCTTTCTTTTTCATCATAAAAATATCAATAACATATCTACAGTAAAATATTGGTTTATAACTCAATTTACTCAAAACATCTAATTCCATATCTTTCATTACAATATTAGCTAAAATGGGAGAAATCGGAGAACCCATTGGTGTTCCAAAAGTTTTTTCGTATATTTTTCCATTAAAAGTAAAATATGTTAATTCTATCAATTCGATAACACTGTCTACAAATTCCTCACAAGGCATGTCCATAGAAAGCTCTAAAAATCGGTATCTTCTAATAAGTGAATTTTTCACGTCATCCTTCGAGATATTTGTAAACGATGATGTCACATCAAAAGATACAATTTCAAATTCCTTAGATAAATTCAATCCCTTTAACTTCTTTTTTAATTCTTAACTGTCTTTAACATGACTTTTTGGTTTTGGTATATGTTTCGAAAGTAGATCCTGAATAAACTTTGCCAATTTATATTTTATTGATTTTAAACTGAAATTTATATTCTGAGTAAGTGGATTAAGTGATCTTGTGATGAAAATTATTGTTTAAATTGGAAATTTATTGATTGTTTGTGATTTTGTGCTTTCAGTTTTCCTGAAGAGGGCAAAATAAATGCCGAAAGCTTGAAAAAAGATATTTGTCGGAATTTGGTGTTGGCTCCAGAATGATCGTGAAAGGACAATTTGAATCATAATTATATTCATTTTTCACTTCTAATACATATATGTATACGTCATCGTAATCGATAAAAAAAATTTAATAATTCGTAATTATAATTAGAATATTGAATTGATCTTTGAAATTGTTGAAATGTTTGATTATATCGAGGAAAACGATTCGGAATTCATATAATGCAAATAATGTGATACTATATTATCAATGATTCGATGTATAGTACTATTACAAATTGAATTTTATTTGATAACTGATAACCGAAGTGAACAAATTAGAGATTATGTCATTGAAAATGAATAAATAAAATAAAATAATAAATCACAACTTCAATGTACTTGATAAATGAAACAAATTATTCTTATCTTATTTATTATTTTCAATTATTCGAAATTTAATGATATAATTTCCGTAGTAAAAAAAATAATTACTAATTTAAAAAAATATATAAAATATGAATAATTGAAATTATTCATTATTATTATTTTGTGCGATTATGTTTAGCAGTAGAAATTGATTTTAATTAAAAAACAATTTATAGAATTTTTAATCGATTTTGTATGCTCCTATAGAAATTTCTAAATTTAAGTTTATTCTCTATCCTTCAAATTTAAGTTTTGGAGTACAATTTTTTAAAATTAAAAAAAAAGACAGTTTTTGTATAATTTTATGTACATTTTTAAAATAATGAAATTGAAAAAAAAAAAACAATTTTTAATGTAACAAACTGAAAATATTACACGCATTGCTGAACATCACTTTGAAAAATTCGAAAAGTAAACAAACATGAAAGTTTGGTTTTTCCGAGAAAAACATCAATGATTATTCATCATTATTTTTTTAAAATACTTCATATTGTATCTTCTTTAAGCACGAAAAATTTTTTAAGATGCCAACTTCATGCGTTCTCAAAGAATAAATGTCACAAAGTCCAGTTCATCATTTCAAGAAAGGATTAGATTCCATTTCCACTTCTTCATGTAAACCAATTGAATTTTCAATTTAATTAATTTCCGATAGGTAATGATTTTCATCACATGATTATTCCATAATATCAAGCTCCAAAGCATAGCAATTTCCTTTCAATAACAAAAGCAACTTTTCAAATGGGAGAAACTCGAAATACACGATCCTCTGACCGAAACAATCCTGAATCTCGATCTCCTGATTTTGCTGTTCTAGGATTATGACGATTCGTAAAAATCCGATGTTCTTCGGATAGCCATTTCTAATGGAAGTAACGGGTAAGGAAATTATGCGCTGGGCGCCAGTTGCCGCGAACTATTGCATTTCGTTTGCACAACATTGGGTTTTACGACTTCGACAATACGATAAAGAAGGGACTTTATGCCCCGGGTCGCGTATGGGAAAGTCCAGGGTCCGGAAAAATGAGGTGTCTTTAGTCATCCACGAATCTAGTAATTTCATAGAACGAAACAAAATTTATTTCAGATCGTTTTACAGCATTACCTGATACTTTCGGAATTTCCCTTTCGAATGCTGTGCTTCAAAGCGGATTATTATTCTGCAACCCATTTTAGGTTTAGAATAATAATTCTTGAAAAGTTGTAAATAACAACTTTCTGTATTTCAAGACCGACATTTTGAAAAGTGATTGCGAATGTCACAAAAGTTCTGAAAAAACGCGAAAGAGCTTTAAATCACCGACACGGTTTTTCAATTTATGGAAGTATTCAAATTGATTAAACTGCTTCGAACGACTGAAATGAAGGGGAAACAAAACGGCTTACAGTTCCATTGAAGTGAGCTAATCGAAACGACAAATTTATTCCACTTTTACATCCCCAATCAATAGAAAAGTTCGAATGGTCGATTTTGTCGTAAAAAAAAAGGATCGACTTTACTTTTTCCGTTACGTTTCCAGAGAACATCGAAGCTAATTCTTCACCATAGAAAAACAACTTTTATTGAAATTCAGGAAAACAAATGATTGGTTTTCCTATTTTTTATGAGGTAGTTAAAACGATGGTTGTTGTTTCAATTAGGAATTCATAGAGCATCTCATCACACGAAAATTCATTCATTTTTATCAAAAACTTTTCAACTTATTCTTCTCGTCATTAGAAAATTCAATATCGAATAATTCAGACTGTAACATGGAGTCAGTTGGTATATAAAATCAATACCCAAATGCTTCATGTTGCCCTGGGCTTCGGATGCTTTGAGATTCGTCAACTTCAAAGGACGCCGCGAGGACGGGTATTACATTTTCCCGTGTTGTAGTGTATATCAAGTTTATTAAGGATGTGTAGAATATAAACACGTCAAAGGACTTGGAGGAAAAAAAATGGCATGGCTTCTGTCCTTTGATTACGTCACGTTATAAATTCAGGCAATTCCCGAGTGTGTGATAACAGCATTTGTAAAGATACGAAAATGATTGTTTTTTTATTCCACATTTTTTCAGTATCTAACAAATTATTAAAGATTAAAAGAAAAAAGTTAAGTACAGATGTTTGTAATTAGAGTCACTTGGCTAACTGTTTTTTTTTAGAAGTCAACAAGTATGGTTGTTTTTCTTTTTTATATCATGTGACATTTTTTTTGGGCTATTGAATCTATTTTTAACAAGGAAATTTCGAACAATGGGAAATAAAAGAAACAATTTTATACTATCTAAAATTTTAAACAAAGGAGGACAAAGTCAAAGATAATAGTATATTATTGATAGTTTTGAAATTTTCGTTTCGTCAAATTGTTGATTATGACATTTATAATAACTTTTTTTGAAAACTATAAAACATTGATAAAATTTTAAGTAAAAAAGGATATTAATTCTAATCGAAAATTGTTAATCAATATAATGATTAGTTGGAAATCATACAAAATTGAATATTGGGCTGCTGAATAAAAAAAACTGAATGAAATTGAGAAGATATGAAAATAGGGAATTACAATCATTGACTTATGAAAAGTTTTATCTAAAAAAATTCCTATTATTAGCAAAAGTGGAAAATATCGTATTTTAAAATTAAAAAAAACAACTATGTATTTGAAATTTTGAAATTTGATGTTTTTTTCTCATTTTGAAAATTTCATTAGATAATCAAAAGGAATAAAACAACAAAAAATATTGATGATTAAACGCATGAAAATTTCAACTATGTAATCTAACCTAACAAGTCAAAATGCTTTTGTTACCTTTTACACAAAAATTTGTAAAATTCAAAAGAATAAACGATTTTGCCTTTTTAACAATAATTTTACTCCGTAAAAATCATTTATATTGTGCCAACTTCATTAATGATCTATTTCATATATAATTTACACATCTCTGGAAACGTAAATAAAGAGCCATTTTCCATCAGTCTGGACTTAATTCGAGTGCACGCAAAAATTACCTTTGTGTACTCACAGAAGGAATTTTTACTAGCAGAAATAATAATCTGCGTAGATATTTTACCTCTGCAAAAGTCGAGCCAAGAAGTATGAACAGAGAATTAAATTTTCCATTGGAGCATAATACTCTTCTTCATTGCGAGTTATCTCCTTAATTGGTGTAATTTGATGAAACTCGAGTCATTTTAAATCCATATCAAAAAGCTTCTTCTTATCGTTCGCTGTAGTTTTAATTCGCGAGATGAATTCTCTTCTTTTCTTACTCTATGATTAGAATTTTTTTGTTTATCTGGAATAATATTTATCTGGAAGCATAGTATGTAATGAATATGAAAGAAACCTTTTATTTTTCGAGAAAGAAACATTTCACAATTTATATCCAAAAGTGACGAAATTTTATTGCACTAATTGTTAAATATTGGTGAATATTTTCACAAGACCCTTCCTGGAGAGTTGTGGACAAAAAATATTTCTCTTCCATACCCACAAGTTTGAAAAAAACCACAACAAGAACCTCAAGAAAGTCTCAACCCTATTCAAAAACCTCGAATCTCGAATTCCTCTCTTTCTTTTCGAAAAAAATCCTTACAAAGGCCCCAATAAGTTCCTGTATTGGAAATAATTCCGGAAAAGAATTGCTGGTTACGAATGTGTTATTTGCCGGAGAGATACAACAAACCATGTTGAAAATGATGCCGGCTTAATAGGGAACAATTAGACGAGTTTTACGGACCGAGCCGGCGCATCCGCCGAGGGGTGTAATTTACAAATCCTGAGCCTCGTTGGATTTATCGGCAGTTCCCTGCCCTCTTATTATTTGCCCCCCTCTTCCCCTTCCCCTTCCCACCCCCCTCTTCCACTACGACGCTGCCACCCTCCGATCAGCCGGCGGCCTTGAAATTGCCGTAATCATGATCATCCTCGGGACTGACCTACTTGATTAAAAACGTGTAATGCGAGACCGAGAGTATCATTTTGCAAGAGTGAAATTTCTAAGCAGTGAAAGTTAGGATTACGAAATTTGATAGTCCGCAAATCGAAGAATGTTGGATGATCTGTGGGATATAAAAAAAAGCAAAATTTTACAAAGTAAAGACAGAAAATTGCCAAACATGAAAAAATTTTCAAGAAATATATTATATAATATAATATAATATAATATAATAGTTGACTGTAATAGATTGGTGCTGTAAAAAAAAAAACTGGCGTGAGTTTAAAAACTCGCGAGAAAAGTGAAACTTCTCACGGCGAACTGTTGCAAGTTTCATTAAACAGAAAAGAAAGTTTGTTCAACTATGAAAAAAACGACTAAAGAAACAATTAAATCCAAAGCATGAGTTGCATTCAAAAGTGTAGCTTGAAACTGATTACATTAAAATTGGAATTTCAAACGAGTGAAATTCCAATTGAATAAGCATTTTATATTTATTTTTATTTCACAATATCAAGTTTTTAAAAAAAGTACAGGATATTAAATTTCAGTTTCATTTGTCTGAAAATAATGTGTGCATTATATTTTTTTAATATTAATAATTAAAAAAGAAACAATTGATTTATTCATAAGTATTAAAAATGAATAAAAAAAGATACAACTAAAAATGCAGGTTTTCTACTGACTATTTTTCTAAGAGTGGTGTAAGAATGAGAATTTTAATGTATTTTCTTTTCTTAATATCAAGTTCTGGTGATGGGCATTGTTAAAAACTTTCATGTCGCGAGTTTATGTCAACAACCTCACCCAGCTGATCAGTTGTTGATATATTTGGCACCCTTGCGCGCCATGCCGAACAATCACGAATGATCCCGACAGCACACGAAATATGGACCCAGCTCGTTATACCTCGCTTTGTTACACTTTCGAACGGATTTTACTCCCAACGAGCCAATAGAAGTTTCACTTCAAAAATATAATTTAGTGCTTTAGTGCTCAGTAAATACATAAACAAATAAAGTAATAAATATTTATTTATGAAGTATGATAAGTTTTAGTTCACACATTATTCATATTGTATTTGTATATCATATTTATTATTTCTTTCAAATATGCATGATAATGTTTCTTAAATTGCCTAATAAGGAAAATCTAAAAAACTTAAAAAATATTTGACAGTCGTAAGAAATCTTCATCAACTGGATAAATTTTTATAAAATTTTCGAAATTCGAGTAGTTGGTATGGTGTTAAAAATTTTGCAAATATTCAAAAATCAAAACAGATTGGAAGTATAACAAAATGTCAAGAATTCTTGAAAAAACAAAATTTTTCGTAGAATTTCAGAAAATGTTCAGAATTTTTTAGGTTGTGTCCATTACTATGTATCTCCAAAATATGCATGGTAATATTTTTTATATTGTAAAGAACATTTGAAATACTTTAAAAGTATTTAAAAATACCAAGAAGTACGTTTAAGTTCTTCAAATTTTTATAATATTCTCAAATTTCAGAGTATCTTGTCCGACAGCATATATTTTGAAAATTTCGAGAAATCATAACTTATTAAAAATTTTAGAAACTATCTATCATAACGAAAAAAACCAAAATTTCTGCAGAATTTCAGAAAATGTTCAGAAGTTTTGTAAAGTGTGTTAATTATTACATTTTACATTATAAAAAAATATGCACAAATATACTTTTTTGAAAAATTTTGCATTCGAATTTGTAATACTTGAAAAGTACTGTGTAGTTTAGAAAAATCTTGATAAGTTGGACAAATTTTGATGCATTTCCCAAAATTTTGAAAAGTCTGCATTACTTTTAAAATTTTTGAAATTTTTAAAAATCAGAAAGAACTTGAAATTTTAGAGATCACTAGTAATTTTGAAAAATTCGAGAGATAGATAGAATTTCAGAAAATGTTTATGAATTTTGTGTATTCTGTTTATTAACATATTCATTCTTTCTTTGAAGTATGCATGATAATGTGTTTTAAATCGTATAAGGAAAAACATAGAAAACTCCAAAAGTGTTAAAAAATCAAAAGAAATAATCTTCTTGCGTTGGACTCATTTTCTGAAAATTTCTAAAGTTTTTGATAGTTGTTATAATGTTGAAAATCATTGATATTTTGAAAAATCAAATGTTTCGTAGAGTTTCAGTATATGTTCAATATGTATATAAAATGATACTTCATGATACGCCATAAATAGGAAAGGTCAAATACATAAAAAAAAAAAGAATCTGCAAGATGTAGAATAAACCATCTCAAATTCAAAATGTATGCTAAATCCTAAAATCCTCGATTCCATTTCAAAAAAAAAAACTTTCTTATAATTTCTTCCTTAGAATTCACCTTAAAAAATTATTTTTCTTTATTTCCTCAGGAAAAAATGCAATTCACATGCACATTACTTTGCTAATTATTCAGACTAAGTTGATTGAGTTCCATTGTAACAGACTTCAAACGATAATTATCATCTCAGGAAAAATTCTCATGGAAATTTTCTGGAAGACAAACATGAAAATGCGTCGGAAAATTGAAGGAACGTTCTCAGGAGCGATTAAAGATTCATGACTTCGAAAAGAAATAACGTCGTCGAATGGAAGAAAGGAACTTTTTTGCTCCACCTTTGTAGGAAGTTTCCGAAGAACGGAAGGAAAAGTGCCTTCGCTTGAGTGGAAAATTATTGATGACTTCAGGAAATTGTCTTCGGAAATCTATAGCAAGTCATGTTTATTCAGGTTTTCCGATGCGCGATTCAAACGTATCATCCACTACCATGAAAGAATGTTCATTTTTAGGTTTTTCGATTTGATTATCTTAAATTCCCAAGTTTTTTAGAAACTTTTATCATAAAATTGGCTGGTATGCTACATTGTCAAATTTATGAAATCAAATTTTAAAATACAAAATCAATTGATCGTAAATTTCCGAAATTCGAAATGAGAAATTCTTCACAAATTCTTTGTGAATCGTGATTTACTATATACTCGAACTCAATATGACTGAAAAAAGTATAAATCAAAAAATACTTTTGAAAACTCATAACCTCGAAGTCGCGCAAAACTTTTGGAAAAAAATTTTTCAGTCTATTTCTGTGTACGCTCTTGACTTTCCCCCCTTCAATGCCCGAATTTGAAAAATTCATGATCTTGCACCGAAGCGCCATTTGCAGCAACGCACGAAAATCACTTTTAATGAAATCGGGGAGATATGATAATACGAAAAGTCCGTGCCTGAGGCGCATTCTAATGACGCGTAATGAAAATACGCCGCGTAAGTTCATATTCTACATTTTCCCGGCAAAAGGAGAATCGCGGCTCTGCAGTTGAAACGACTGTCAAGGGAGCTTAAACTTTGGCGCACTTCGCGTTACATTTTCTCAAGTAATTCTTCATGTTTTCCACGATCGTATTCGCGGCACGCCTTTTCCCAAGCAAATTCAACGCTTCGAAACTGACTTCGTCAAATTCAATGTTGGCCGAAAACGCGCGAATCGCATCCCAAATTTCGAAGTTGAACTTCTTTGATGTTCAACATATTTATTGGAAGTATGTACATAACACGTCAAGTTTTGTAAAACATAGATATGGTTACGAAATAAAAACTTTCTTATAATTGTAGAAATAATGGTATTTAGAATAATTTTTTGGGGTTCGACAATTGTGTTGTGGGATTCTATGTAACTCTGAAACCTTCAGAAAATATTTACTATTATTAATTATTGTACGTAATGTTTATAGTGTACCAATCGTTGTCGATAGTGGTATATACTTTAATCACTATCAATCACTATTGGACACTTTAGAAAAATTGCGACATTGATTGTCACTATTGAAATTTATTTAAAATATTAAGTACTTGGTTCAGTATATTTAGTGGTCGATGAATTTTCTTCTCGTTTGGTTATATGTTTTTTTAATATAAATAAATTTGCTAATAATATTATCAAAGGTAAAATTGAACTTTTAGTTATTAAAATTAAGATTTCAATAGTGAAAAAGCCTTTACAGCTTAAAACTGACAACTATATGAAATTTTCAAATTTGTCAAGAAAATCCAGTACATAAATAAAGGATGATTTTATCTATTTGTTCCGGGTAATTTTCAAAAATTTTGTTTCCATTTTGGTTTTTGTTTTTTATATTACTCAACTTTTTTACGAATTTATAAAACATTTCTGTGAATTCCGTATCATTTTTGTGGATACTAATACGATTTTCGAAATTTACAAAAACTGTCGTAGTACTATTTGTAAATTTCTAAATCTTATCATTATTTGAAAATCAATTCCAATATTTTTCTATTTTTGATTATGTAATTCAAGAAAATTTGCTTAAATTTTTCTTGTTTTTTTTTTTTTTTTTTTTTTTTTTTGTGCGAATTAATTCCATGGAATCCAGTAACATATTTTTAATTTCATTCTGATAAAATAAGATTTTTTAAGTCTTTTTGAAATCCAAATTGAACTTAGATTAAATTTGTTGCACCTTTGAGGATTAACCAGAACTTAATTTCACTGCTGAGACTTTCGTCTCAACAAAATTTGACAATTCTTGAATTATATTAACACTATTATATGTATTGTCATAACTTATCCAAAATAATTCAAATGCTTTTTGAACTGATTTTCTGAAAATATCAATGATTTTGTCTTTACAACTTTGGAAAGTTAGTGGAATTCTTCCAAATATTTATCGTAGATTTTTTGATCCTTAAAAAACTTCATTGAACTCAATGGATACAAAAACTTACTTTTTTATCAACATTTGTAAAGCATTGTAAGAATGACTAAAATTGTCGATGATCTCAAATTATTATTCGCACATGAAAATTATCACATATTCTAAACTCATTGAATTCGTGTTCATCATAAATAAAATTCAAAATTACAATGTAAATAGTTTTAAATAAAAGTAAATAATTATTATAGACTTTTTAATTATTTCCAATCTTTCTGAAAAATCATTGAAATTTTATAATAATTCTATGTTTTATACGTTGTCAAAAAAGCAACGAATTTTTTTCGATATTCAAAAAAAGTATCATTCATCACTTAAACTGAGCAAGATGGTATAATTTTTTTTACTTTACATATTTAGTAAAACAACCTACGATTCATGAAATTTTTTTTTATTGGTTGGAATTACGTTAACTTTGTAAATAAATTTCGAGTTTTTAAAGAATCGGGATGTTGCAAATAGTTTCGAAAATTCCTCGAAGGTTGAATTTTGAGCTAAAAAAAATATTTATTAGCTTTAATAAATTTTCACAATAACTTCCTTTTTCGAAATTTCGAAAAATCAAAGAAATTTGCAGTGTTATTTTTTACAGAATCTGTGTTTTCTCCGAATATGTATGTGGAATGACAAGATAGACCTATAAGCCTCAATAAATTTTCAATAGGTATTGTCAAAGTTTATGAAAGTAAATTTATTTTGTTAAGATTGAAGAAATATATCCATTACAGAACATAATATCTCAAATCCTCTTAACGAATTTCAGAATATTATTAAATTTCAGCTTGTAGAATTCTACGTATAATTTTAATTCCATTTTTCAATCACTGACATTTTTTTCTTGAGTTATTAAAAAATAAAAATTACCATCAACCTCCACTGCGACAGGATTATATAATTTTTCAGGATTCTCTTAAAATTCTGAAAGTCAAAAACTTTCAAAATATTTCGGATTCAGGAACAGTTATGATGGAAAGTGACTATACACTAATATTGAACGAGATTTAAAGAAACAAGCTATTCTAAAAAAAACGAGTACTTCCAGATTCTTTGAACACTTTTTGAGATATTTGGTTTCTTTTTATTCTGTCATTTCGATCTTTACGCAAAATCGACAGAGTTATCAATTTATCAGACTACCCAATCATATCTGCAATATTTCATAACTCTCTAAATTTAAACAATTAAAAACACTGAAAAAACTTTATTTATCAATTGTATGTTTCATTAATAATTTTTCTTTCTGATTTTTCAATTTTTTTTATAATTCATATTTATATTGTTATATTCGACTTTTTTGCATTATTTTATGCAAACGATTTTTTCCTTTTTTTGATTTTCATTATAACTAATTTTTTAATATAATTCATCCATAATTTCCAACAATTCTGAATAACTCAAGAAACCCTGTATAATTTCTGTCAAATTCTCGTTTCTAATCAAACAAAATTCGAAAAAAAAAACTGCACCCGGCTTCCTTTCTTTCATGAAACATCACTGAAGTACACGAAAAATCCCGGAAAATCCCGAGTTGTACGTATTACGAGACACCGATTGTTCGCAAATCAGATATCACTCACGATGTACCAGATACGGGCGCAAAAATCCGGCTCACGACAATCTTGCATAACCCATCGTACGAGACAATCTCATAATCTATGCTTTTCATTCCACCCACCCATACTTTTCTTTATGTCTATATCCACACTCGTGCAGTAACTGTCAGTTGCCAAACTGTATTTTCGTTTTTTTTTTCTTTTCATCTTCGTGTAGCCCGACTCGGTATTTCCCTCGCATTTCCAATTTATGCATCCGAATCATTGTCTTCCGTGTAGTCACGCTTGTACCGACATGTGTCGAATGAGTAATGAGATTATGTCGATATCAGAAAGCTCGAAAATTATAAATGAACACCCATGCTACATTTGGGGTAGAGAGGGGGGGGGGGAGGAGAGAGTTCTTCCTCTGAAGTTTAACATGAAATGTATGGAAAATTTATCATCGTACAGGTTTTATATAGAATGGATTTTCTCCTGCAGATAACAAAAATTACGTCTTTTTAATTCTCTATGGAATATGGTAATATTATTAGAAAATTTTTTGAAATTTGGTTGTAAGACATTTAGAAAATGAGGAAATCGTTGACGTTATTTTAAAAGCGGAAAATTTAGGATAAAACGAAATTTTACAACACGTAAGTTTCAAAACTTCTTATAAACATTTGACAAACTCTCTAACATGATGAAAAATTATTGGGAATGAACAAATTTTCTATTTAAACCTCGCGATTCAAAAGTTTTTTATTTGTACACTAGTGTTTTTAATGACAACTTGGAGAATCGAGAATAACTCTAAATACTGAATATTATCGGTTTTTGCATTCCTTGAAACGAAATTTATGCAACTAAACATTCAGGGCATTAAAAATTCTAAGATTTTGTCAATTTTTCTTATGAGAATTTCCCGAATCCTATCATTAAAAAAAACGTAGAAATTTTCAGTTTCTTAAAAATCTTTGAATAAAAAAAGAAAAAATAAAGATATTTAACATTTCCAATTGTAAATTATGTATAAGAATTCGAGGTTCTTGAAATAAAGGTAACAGAAAATTTGAGAATTTAGAATTCATAAAAAAAAAAAAATTTTAAATAAGTATTCAAGGCACTCTCAAAAATTGTGACACTTTGAAAATCGGAAATGTAAAAGGTATGCATTTCCATTAGTCAATGAATATTTATCAAATAAGTTTCTCCTAATTCAAAACAGAAAATTTTATGTAAAAGAACTAAATTTATCGAATTGGAAACAACATTGGAATATTTAGCGCTCGAACATTAAAAATTCATGGAAATATTATAAACGAATCTTTCCAATTTACTAGTGATTATAAATTTTTAACATACTTATCCTGGTAGATTTTAAAAACAGCAACTTAAAAAATTTTAAGTCAGAAAGTTAAACTGAAAGATTTGCAGTTTTCCAACTTTTCAAATTCAAATTGAGGAATTCTGAAATGTACATAATACCATTAAAACAGTTTTATGATCGATCAGTTTGAAATACAATACTGTTTTGAAACACTATAGTTTTTCAAAAATGTAAAAGTAAGGTATGCCAATTGTCAGAATGCCATGAAACTTCTACAAATTTTAAAACAATGTAGATTTTTGAAATTACAATACTAACAGGATCACTATCAAATCCGTCAAAAAGCATGTATTTCCCCATCTACATAAAGTAAGTTTAAATTGTATCATATTACTCATAAGTTTATGAGGTCGACATAATAACACAACATTTTTTTTAATTTTTTATAATACGTGGAATGTAACAAAAATAATTAAAGTTCAAATGCATTTTTTATATTACATGTTTTTTCTCTAAATAATATTACATAATTGTCGTTCTTGAAACACCAGAGTAAATTATCGAAATATTGTTAAATTAACTAATTATTGTTAAATACCGTAGTTAACTGCATTTGACGTTTCAATGTAAGATATTGTAATTTCAATTTCCATCGATTTTCATTAAATTTTCACTATTTTTTATTCCATTGATTATTTTGGTCTAACGGAAAACTATTAAGGAAAACGTTACATGCGAAAAAATTCAATTTTCTTCAGTGGAAATGCCCTTTCTGTGTTCCTTGTTCTGTTCGAAAATTTCGTACACTGGAACCTAACCGCGTGGAAACTGAGATAGCCGAGCTCAAAGATGACCAAATTTATTCCGTGCAGTCGACTCAGGGAACTTGTTTGAATTTCTTCCAGATAAAAGAGACCTTTGAATTTCTTTTCTCAAGGCACGATAAACCTTTTCATGAATATATCTATTTATCGTCATATTCTACGATTGTCGAATTTTTCTTCTATTTACAGTTGAAATTCCATACTTTTGATCGAAATTTTAGGAAAATTTTAGCGAAGATCCTTTCAAATTTTTGTGAATGTATTCAGAAAGTAAAAAAAGGAAAAAAAAAAAATTTTTTTCAATTATCATTTATGTGAAGGAAGTTGAAAAGGATGGAAAATTTTATTTATCAAAGATATCTCTTTTTCACGAAATCAATAGAATTGGTAAAATTCTATGACAAAAAAAAAAATCTGAAAAATTAGTTTTACGTTTTTCAAACACCAGCATTTCTTTGTTTTCAGTATAATTTTAAGAAAATGTTACTAGTTTATGAAAAAAAAGTTTCAGGTGCTTCCTTCAGACGAATAACAAAATATCTTCGAATGACTTAAATTTATTCATGGTATTTTCTTAGGTTCATATATTAAACAATTATTTTTATTTTCACTAATACTTTCGTTTTTTTTTTTTAATTTCGCAAAGATATTTAATAATAATTGCCCGATTTAAATATGAAATTTCCATTTTTTAATGTTTGTTAATCAATGTTAGGAAAGTTCATTGATTTTACATATCAATTGATTTTAGTAGAATCCATACCTTAATTTACTATGTCTAGAATAAAATAAAAATTTTCTTAACTGATATAATTTCCTAGAGTAATAAGAATTTCGTTGTACTTTTTTAGTGTGAAGAAATTTTTCGCAAATTTTTTGATATCCTAAAAATATAAAAAAATGTCCTTTTTTTTCTATTTACTCTGTGGAAAAATTAAAAAATGTTCAAATTTAAAAACTTTTTTTTCTCCAACAAATTTTCAAAACTGACGCGTTTCGGAAAACAACTCTCTCGTTGCTTTTTTCAATATCGTGACAAAACTTGTCGTAAATATTTGAAAGGCAAAAAATATACCGGAAACAAGAACAAACATCGTAATAATATGAGAGAAAAGTAGTTTATGCATATCTAGAAAGACTATCAACTTTCTGCATAAATATCTGATAGGGAAATGCGGGGATATAAAAAATTTGCGCAAAGTGGCATTTCATGCGCTTTCATTTCGTGCAGTGAACTGATGCAGGGAGTGATAGTTTTCAGCCGGAAATGAAATATTATACTAACGAGGGCGTTTACAATAGGAAATTTGTTCTGACTCTCATAAAAAAAAAATAATCTAAAACAGACCATCAATAAATTGATATAATATACTTGAATATGAAATTGTTAACAATAATAAAAAGGCACATTTCAAATTCTAAAAAATTTTTTTTCAATCTTGAAGAGCATAGACAAATCATTGTTTTCTTTTTTTTTCACATAGGTATCCTGTCTTTGTGAGTACATAGATTAAAAAAAGTAAATCTTTCACGTCTGAAATATTTTGCAAATGTAGAAAGAATTGCAGAAAATTGCTTGAATTCCCACGAAATTTCGTAATGAAGCGTAAAATAAGCATGTGCACTTGGGTTTGGACTTGGGTATGATGGAGTAGCTGATTACTGCAGTGACGCGGTCTCGAAAAGGGATGTGCCCCTTGAAATTTAACGGTCCGATGCTCAGGGGCAAAGCTTAGAATGCGCCACAAAGACAATACCCCGAGGGATCGGTCTCCTACGAGTGCTAATTTATGTCCGAAAACGAGGCCCTTATTCAAGATAGGGATGACCGCAGACAGTGTTGCCAGATTTTCTACACTCAATGCATACGTACTCGACGTATGTCGTTTGTAATAATATTATATTCGATAGTTTCAAAAATTATTGAATATTTTTTGGAGATCATCACTATAAATGTTTCTTTGTCCACTGATTCACACAATTGTTGCTTTGGAAAACAATTTGAATTATTGCCAAATACAAAACGTTACTTTTTCTGTAACTTTATCCAGGGACATTGTAATCGGTGAAGACAGAATAGAAATTTCAAATAAGGGGTTGTATATTCATTTTACCTCCCTCCCCCCCTGCACGTGAGCATCAAATTCTAGATATCCATGTAGGATTTCACAAAAGAACTAGTAAATCATACAGAATTTATAGGTGTTGGAAAATACAACAAATACAACAAATTTATGAATGCACAAAATGTATAAAGAATACAATTTTCTCGGTAATCTACTTGTTTACCTACAACCTATAGAACTTTAAATTGTAGAGCATATAGTTCTGAAAGTGAATGGTAGCATCTATAAAAATATCAGAAAATAATTTCAATTCCATAAATATTCATAAAATATGAATAATCCTGAAACAAGAAACTGTTTTAAAAAATTGTTTGTAATACTAAAAATCTATTGAACTTTGAACTTCAGAGCATCCACTTTTTGAAGTTTACCTAGCAATCTATTAAAAGATTATGAATCTAGAAAAACACTAGAAATAACTACATAAGAAATTTCATAAATGCTGAAAAATATTAAAAAAAGTAAAAATATTAGGAATCTCTAAAAAAACACTTTAACTCCATGTAGACATTATTTCTTCAAAAACTTCTAGGAATGAAAAGAATCTATAAAACCGTCAATCCTAAAACATCTACATATGAAAATCTACATAGTAATTCATCAAAATAGAAGGAAATTCAATAAAATGTACGAACAATGGCAAAATACAAAATTAACTATGGGTTTCAGGAATATATGAAATACTTGGAATCTATGAAGAATTTACCTAAAAAATTTACTGAAATAATAAAAATCTCCTAAATTTTAGATACTAGTTTTAAAAATCCTTCAAATTTATATTGAAACTATTAAAAATACTAGATACCTATGAAGAACCTAGGAAATCTTATACATTAATTTTATTTTTACTAAAAAATATAAAAGTCATTAAAAATACTGGAAACCAATAGAATCCTGAAAATCCATGTACATATCACTTCCATCGACAATGATCAAATTATTGGATATCTGTAAAACCTTAGATCCTAAACATCAAATGTTAGACATTTCTATCGAAATCCATAAAAATGCCAAGAAATTGTTATAACTGTCAAAATACATACCTGCTAAAAAAATACGATAGATTTAAAGAGTACTAGAAATCTATGAAACACTTGTTATTATCTTCGAAAATACAATTTCCTGGTAAATTTTCTAAAATAGTGAGGATCTAACGATTTTCGAATTCGAGATCATCTAATTTCAAAATCTTTATAACAATCTATAAAATACTAAAAATATATATATGTAAAAACAAGGATATCCTCGAAAATTTTATAAGTATTAAAAGTACAAAAAAATCCTGAAAATACTACCATTCCATGAAATACTATAAAAGAGGCATAATATTCTCGAAAATTCCAAAAATCTATGAAAACTTATATCCTACAGCATCAAATTCTAGAAATCAATTTCCTACAAATACGAGATAATCATTTTCATACACTGAAAAAAATTGATGATAGCTACCCGAACTGTATTCATGCTGTTGAGGGAATTATAGTTGAAGTAACTGAAAATACAGTTATGACAACTGCAATTAAAGGTATTCTAAGTTTGCAGTCTGCAGTTGAAGCTTAACCATAAATTCACAGTTCGTTTTGGAACCTACATTTTTTTTATAGTCTGTGCAATCGTAAATTCAAGTTGCTACTCGAATAGTCGTACAGGTATGCGAGCTTTTCGAGAGACAGTTGTTGCACCTTTTTAAAAGATACGTGAGGCAACTTCAATATCCTGTAGAAAATCACATAAAATTAAAAGCTAAAACATGAAAAGAAACGTGACAGTGAGTTGCCGTTTTTGTCTTAAGGAGGAAAAGTAAGTCATTCATTTTGAACTTTTAATGTTATTTTACTTGATAAAGTGGCTTACTGTGAAATAATATTCATGCACGTAAATGCTTTTCTTTAAATCGCGCGCGCTCGAACTCGCTGATACGTTCCACCCATACATATGAATTAAACTTAAAAAAAGTTCTTGACTACTGTATTTTCCAACCACAGTTTCGACTAAATTTTCGAGAAAAAAGGTACAAAATATTAAAAATTGACATATTTATTTTGTAAAAAAAAACTTTTACAATGACGAAATAGCGTACTTTTGTAATATTAGGACGATTTGTCGTTGCTGTCAACTTTTTTTCTTAACCTCACTTTGCGACAAAAATGAACAAACTTTCCAACTGTAGTTTTATAGTAGATGAAACTTTAACCTTTTCTTAAAAAGCATCGTACACCATATGCATTGTAAGTTCAAATGTAATTTTATAGTAAATGCAAGTTTAAACTTTTCTCGGGAAGCATGCAGAACCATAGTTGGAGTAACAATAACTGTACTGGTTGGTGTTGGAACGAACTACGTATTTACTGTGGGGATAACAATATTTTTACAGTTGGACAGTCAATTTTTTTCTCTCAGTGTAGTATACATACTGCAAAAATAACTATGCTCTCTCAGTTCGAAATAGTAAAATTTTTACTAATTCAATTAATGGGTCAGAGATAGAGATATACTACTAAATTAGTAGAGTTGTAAAAAAATAGTTGAATTCTATTGAACTGTATGTTATATGTACCTACAATAAAAAAAGTTCGTGTAATAAACATTGTTAAAAACTTCAATTGGTAAAATCTATTATTAATTAGTAACTTTTTTACCAATTCAAACAGAGAGTGTACTGAGAGATGTTATAAATGAGATATTGTGATTTTACATGAAAAAATATATTAAAAAACAAACAAAAAACTAACTAACAGAAACCTTGAGCTTGCAAATAGATTTTAAAGATGTTCTATGCTAAAATAAATATTCCTTGATTCACTGAAACAAATATACATATTTCGACCCAACTGACATTTGAGTTTGCCTCTCCATGTAAAATTACGTTCCTACTCTCTTTGACTTCATCTAATCCATGACTTAGAAACGATTACCTCCCATGCAAGAAATAGATCATAAATAGTCCATTTTCTTGCAAATCGAAAAAAAAAACTTTCTTTCATAAAAACCAGACCCATCTGCAAAAATAAACGCGGAGATGCCTGTTTCCAGTAAAAAGTAAAAGCTGCAGAGCATTTGTTGCAATTTAAAAAAAAAATGAAAACCCTCGTCCGGCAACGCTGTGGCGTGGACCAGCTGACAGGGCACAAATACGGGCGCCCTATCACGGCGCTGTGATCGCCAACGGGGTCTACTGTACCTAGGAACTTGGCATAAATTTTGTTTTATGAACGGACGCCAAGGCAAGGTGGAAATGCCTTTCTTGTAAACACACAGCACACAACCGCGAACAATGAACACGATCCTCGTATTTCTCGTAACGGGAAAATTCACCGAGGATTTGGAGGAAATTATCTTGGATCTCGGGGGAGGATTGAGGAGGTGTTGGGATTATCAGTGAAACGGGAAATTAGCAAAGACAACACGAGATTTTCGCTCGTGATTCTGAAAATATTCTGCATTTTTCGACAATGCCTAACATTGTTCAGCGACACTTACAAATTTTTATTACATACTTTTAATTTTATACGTAGTATTGCGGTTTAAAATTTTATCGTGAGTATTTTCTGTTGAGTTCTTCGTGATTCTCTGGAGTCTTATTCCTATTTTTAGTTTTTGGCCCTCGAGTTCACTGCACTTCACGGTTTACACTCGAGAGCCGATTTGCGCATTCCAGTTTTCGCGAGCCTTTTGTCACGGATCGATCACGATATCGAACTTTCACATCGGGAAGTTGCTATTTATCGGCCTATCGCCTTTCGCCATACATTTCCATGCCGTTTTCAGCACCGCCGATTAAATTTTATACTTTTGTGGCTCTCGATTTCCATCGAGCTGAGAAAATTTTCGATTGGCTTCGTAGAAAAAGAGTTCATAATTCACGGGCTCATTTTAACTTTCATTGTTTTTTCCTCATCATCAATTTCATTTTGAATGATCTGGAGTAAAATTTTCAAATTCCCAAATTATCATGAAAAATTTTTGAATAGTACTGATTTTACTCTTGGAAAAAAAAGGTATTAATAATAATTATATGATTGTTTGCTGGCGTAACATGAAATAAACGCAGTCGATCCGGATCCATCGAGTTTTCTTTTTGCGCGTTCCACCATAACGACGTGCGCGCTCGATGGCAATTTTTTCGAGTCGTTACGCGATGACATAATTTAATGGCGTGCTTTTTGTTTCCACCGTGCGTCCGGTTCGTGGCCAAATTGCAAAAACTATTTTCGGTTAACGGCGCTCGATCGAACTTTTTTTTTCCCGAAAATTATTGCCCTTCGGATTCCCAACGACCCGTTTTCATATTCCGGACCACGATCGCTTTTTCGACTTCTTCAAACTTTTCGAATTTATAAAATTGAAAGCGACTTTTATATTCTCCATAATTTTCAGATTTATTTTCTTTAATTTTTATATTGGATACCTCTCTTTCGATTTGTATCATGAAAATCAGAAGTTATGATTTATTTTAAAAAATTGTTTCTTTTGGATTTATTTTGATAGATATGTAAGAAAAGTGCTTTAAAATGGTACAATATTTTAAACTTTTGACATTATTATGTTTTTGGTTTAATATTTGGTCAATTCAATTTTGAGATGAGGTTAACTTTTCAATTTCCAGACTGAAGAAACTCTTGTACATGTTCTCATTTTTTTCGAGTAGTAAATTGTCTCCCCTCAATATTGTCTGAATTCTACCAAATTATGAATTTTTCATAATTTATTTCACTGAAGTACCAAACTACCTTCTAATTTAAAATCTTCTTACAAAATTATGGATTTTCAATGTTCATTCTGCTTAAATTCAAGAATACCACACTTCACAGCGATATAAAAATCTTCCTAGCCGATAAAATGTATTCATGAACTTTTTTACGACACTTGGCGAAATTTTCGATTGAATATCGACACTTCGAAAAAAAAAAGTTTTTTTTTTTCTAAGCTGCGGAAGGGTCGTTTTGTGCTCAATATATCGGGAAAACACATTTTCAGGAAAGCGGAATGAGCAGCTTTTATGCAGTAATAATTCGGTCAAAGGATTGAGTGAATACTCCTAAAAATAGCCTTGAAAGTGACGATAGAAAATCTGTTTCGTAGTCAATTACATTTTGACGGAAAAATAGATGTTGTAAAATTCAAGAGAATGTTGTAAAATTCAAGAGTAAATTGTACCCAAAGGTAGTCTTTTCAATAATTCAATGCTCATACCAAATGTGATATTCTACTTACAGAATAAAGCTGTCTTGAAAAAACATGGTTGCAAAACTCACCTGAAACATAAAAAATTATATTCATTATTTTACTACACATAAAACAACCTGTACCGATATTGAAAAATGCATATCACAGCTCATGAATTTCAAAAAACAACGAACGATTTCTTCATTCTAGCCAAGTTTCAGTGAATAATAAAAAATTCCTAATTTTCACTGAAAATCCATCACGTTTCGAACAAATGCATAATTATCTTCAATTTCCAAAAAATGAAGCGATTTCTAAAAATGTCATATTTATATTAAATTAAGGTTTAGTTAATATTATGAGGTTTAAAATTTTGATGGCGCATTTTCTTTCACTGTTCCTGAATAATTGAAAAATTCCTGGATTTCTCAAGATTTTTTGAAGAACATTAATCTGTATTGGTTGTAGTTTTTTCGTAATTCAAAAAACACGTAATTTTATTCTAAGACTGTCAATATTTTCAATCACTTACGAAATCAATTCAAACTTGCAAAATCTACTCATATTTATGACAAACTGCAAAAAAATCATCAAGATACTAAATAAATATTCTTTTTGTGAGATTGTAGTGTAAATATAAAAAATCATGGAAATTTAGTATTTTTTCAATATCACTCTCTTTTTATCTTTTCGTTGTTTTAAGAATTTTTGATTATGGTGTCGACAAAATTTCATCAATAAAAAAAATTTTATGCATTCACATACAACTCGATCTATTCAACAATGATAAAAATTCATAACACTGGAGACGATAATGATTATAATGATCGCAAGAATGCAAAATATAGAAATGATACCTATTATTCAAATTCAATGGTTGCGGGAAAAATTATTTATGTCCATAATGAAAATTTCAATTATGGAAGTTATAATATTATGTTAAAAAATATAAATGTTTGTTTTAGGGTTTGGATTTATAATAAGAATGAAAAAATCATAAGAATGTGTTTCGATATATTTATCATTTATTGATATAGAAAAAAATTTACTTTATTCACTATAACTACTCTAATAAACTTGTTCACCACTACGATCATTATTATTGTTATGGTTTTACAAGTAAAATTTGGTTAACACTATAAAGTAAATTTTAATAACAATGAGGTTATGACTTATTCAAAATGGAAAATGATAAAAAATACTCGTTAGGACAAAAACGGTTATTTTCTCCTATTATTTTACACAGTGCTGATTTTAAAATCCTGTATTGTTCAGGAAAAATGCTAAATTTCTGTAATTCATAATATTTTTATTTCATACTCAAGGAAGAAGTATTGATTTAGTAACTTTATAATTTTCTTGCAGTATGTGATGATTATGAAAAATAATTGCCAGAATTGAACTGAATATTGAAGCGATTTTCATGTCCCAAACAAATTTTTAACTGTTCCATGGATGAAATAATGTTCTATTTGAATGACAAAAATATGACTCTTCTGCAACATGTCACATTTTTTAATTTTTTTTTTTTTCGAATGTGTAGCCAGTTTTATAAATTCTTTGGAATATCAGAACATCAATTACTTTCAGCGTATTTTAGTATTTTCAGAAATCTCTTACTTATTCTCTAGATCTCAAGAGCTTTCCAAAAAGTGTTCTTGCTTATATAAAGTTTCAGTAATCAGAAAATTTACAAAAAATCTTATATTTGATTCTCAAACAGATTACACAAATTCATTATTCAAACAAAAAAACCTCAAATCACCGTAATTTCAAGAAAACCGAAACAACTTTCCGAGTTTCCCGAAAAACTCCAAACTGCCCGAAATTCCCAAGTTTTTCACTCAATATCCCCAACCCGGAACTTTCCAATATTCTAAAAAAACAAAGGGTCAAAGAAACCCGAAACGTGAGGTACAAAAAAAAAAAAAAAGAAAACGAACGGAAAAAACCGTGAAACTGTTCGTCAAACGGCGTTTCATCCGCGCTGGCCCATCGACTTTAATTCCACATGACAAAGTGCGGAAAGTTTAGTCGTCCAGCAATTCACAGGGGCCTGGCGAAACAGGTTAAATCGTGTAATTAACAGTCTGCTGACCCCATGCAGGTTCATTTAGCAGTTTCGCGGTACGTTTGGGTGGACCGTCACGTCGGAGACGCCATTGGGTGGCTTCTGCTCCTGACAGGAGGTAAGAAGCACCACGGGATGCCATTTAACGTGTCTCCACTTCGAATTATAACTTTAATACGTTTAATCGTTTCCCGCATCGAGCAGTAACACATCGAAGGTGCGAAGAAACCATTTTCTAATACAGTACGTGACGAGTGTCGATAAAAACGCACGAACGTCGAATTCCCGCAGAGTGTCCATTCGGGAAGTGTCTCCGAAATTAAATATTTTCACGAGGTGAACGTATTTAAATTTCTAACCTAATATAAACGTTAGGATAATTAAAGCAATATAAAAAGTAAATCAAAAAGCAGGTTTTTTGTAAGCCTTACATTGTGGAGAACGTGAATTTCAAAAATCATTTGTTGTTCACCAATCGAAGGTTTCAAAGCAGGCTTGTTTAAAATCAAAAAACGCTTGTTAACCAACTAAACATTCAAATAGCACGTTACACGCCATTTACCATAATAAAAACAAATATTTTTCCGTAGTCCCCACATCGCGTGTAGCCTTAAAATGTGACGATGTTAACAGTAAATTTCAAATTCTCACAACACGTGCTCTTTTTTCCCACCAAATCCCAGTGATACCAGTTCTTCTGAGATGTGATTTATGCGAAATCGCGCTCGTTGCCGGATCACCAAGAATTGATTAATAGAGAAAATAATGATGGAACGCGACGCGCGATGTTGGTCCGGTCCGACCGATATCTCACGCTCGACGAATTACGTCATAAAAGCGGAAGCGTCCAGCTCTAATGGCAAAAAACGTTTTCATTCGCGTACCGCGAAATATCCATTATTTCGCTCTTGAAATATAGCAAAAACGCGAACGTACCGAGTTCATTCATTAATGCGCGCGGCCAAAGCTCATTAAGGATGCGTGCATTTTGTAATTGCTCCGTGATTCGACTTTCCCCGCGTTTTCAATGCCGAAGAATGCGCGCGCGAGGGAAATTTTTAATTGCATTTCGTGATGCATTATTTTTTATCGGGCTTTGTTTGGCTCTCTTACTCCCTCTCCGCGGCCTCCGCGGAACCGCGTATAAATTATTCTCGCGTGTTTCAATCTGGAGGAGCTCGGATCAATACCCCGGAGTGATTTGTCAAATCCCGAAATTAAAGGAGACTCGACACCGGGATAAAAACGTGAAACTCGCGCGAATCGTTCGATCGACCGAGCGAAAAAGAATTATACCCGACAGGCCCGCGATAAAAAAGGCCTTAATCCCCATCCGCGTATCGAGAAATGACAATTCTATTTAATTCCGCGACACAAATCATTCCCCCGCGATATCCCGTTCATAATTCGCGATTACGATGACGTTATCGGTAATGCGAAATTGAAAGAATTCGCGAGAGCAGCGAAGAAAAAGGAGGCCCAGGCCGGGGAGAAGAGGCACGGAAGAATTGACGAAGGCCGCAAAGTACAAGAAGCCCGTAGCAGCGGAGTCACCGCTCCGCGAAAAGAGTGCGCGGTAGAAGAGGAGAGCGATGGCTGGGTTGGTGGGGCGGCGGGGAGTCGCGGGGACTCCACGACGAGTCAAAGCAGTCGGTGGTGGGGTCGAACGGGCCCAAAAAGGTGGGGGGCGAGAGGGGCCAGCTGGTTAAGGAGGCCCGAGTAGCGAGCGACCAGTCCCCGCGAGTCTCCGTAGTCGAGCCGCGAGTTGCGCCGGTGAAAGGAGTCTCGAACAACAAAGTGATTCGAAACGAGCCAAGTGAAAAACGGGCCCGCTCTAGGATGCATCGCCATGGCAGAAAGGGCCGATTGGCGATAATCCGCGAGTGCGATGACTGTGCGCGTTGAAAGCCGTGGCGGTTGAAACGAGGGGATATGTCGCGTTGCGTGAGGAAGCGGCGGTGCAAAGGTGCCGACGGCCATTGCCGCGGAGAGTACTAGTTTCGCAAAGTGCGCGTTGTGTTGGTGCGCGCGCGAGTGCACGATGCGGGGCAACCCAGCCTTGTTCGCGATCCTGCTCGGGACGATATTCGGGGTGTTCGGGGCCTCGCTGAGCAAGGCCCTGCGCTACAAGGCCCCGGACGAGTGCGAGTGGGTGGCGACGGGCGACGCGGAGGACGACGTGTCCCTCGTGTGCCGCCTGCGGACCATCAACAGCGAGCTCGAGAACACCAACTTCAGCGTGATACAGCCGCAGCACACGGTGCGCCTTCGGCTCGAGTGCAGCGACGCGCTATTTTACCAGAGCTCCTTGCGTTCCGGCAGTTTCCATCCCCTGGTGGAGTTGCGCGAGCTCATCGTCGAGTACTGCAAGATCGCGAATCTCTCGAGCGAGACGTTCCGAGGCCTCAAGGAGCTCCGGAACCTGACGGTGCGCACGCATAATACCGACTGGTCAGCCATGGCTCTGGACATCTCTCCGGGCACGTTCAACGCCGAGCTGAGTCAGCTGGAGCGGCTTGACCTGGGTGAAAACAATATGTGGAGCTTGCCCAACGGCTCACTTTGTCCGCTGCGCGAACTCTCGGAGCTCAATCTGACGAGGAACCGGCTGAGTGAATTGGCCGACTTTAGCTCGAAGCAAGGAAACCGCCGTTGCGCCCCAAACCTCAAGTCCTTGGACCTCAGCCATAACCGTATCGAGGCCCTGCCAACGGCAGCGTTTTCCGGCTTGTCAAGACTTCAGACCCTCGAGCTGGGCAGCAACTCGATCGCATTCATGGCCGACAGGGCTCTGGAGGGTCTAACATCGCTTATTGTCATCGGCTTGGGACACAACCGGCTAGGCAGCTTGCCACCCGAGCTTTTTGCTGATTCCAGAGACATACAGGAAATTCAGTTGCGCAATAACAGCCTCTCGGTGCTGCCACCTGGGCTTTTCAGTGACCTCGCCCAGCTCCTGGTGCTCGATATTTCGCAAAACGAGCTCACTTCCGAGTGGGTCAACTCAGCAACATTCACAGGGCTTGTTCGTCTGGTCGTGCTTGATCTCTCAAGCAACCACCTATCAAGGCTCGAGTCTGGGGTCTTTCGAGAGCTCTACAGCCTGCAAATTCTGCGACTCGAGGAGAATCTTCTCGAGGCCATTCCAGAAAACGCTTTTTCATCCCTCTACAACTTGCACACCCTAGTACTGAGCGACAACAGACTGGCAGCCCTCGATGCCACGACCCTGAGCGGTCTATACGTTTTGTCTCTTTTGTCCTTGGACAACAACGGGCTAAGTTTCGTGCATCCTGATGCTCTTCGCAACACCTCTTCTCTGCACGACCTCCACCTCAACGGCAACCGCCTCGGCGCCGTCCCGGATGCCTTAAAATCAACGCCACTGCTCCGCACCCTCGACCTCGGCGAAAATCTCATAACCGAGGTAACGAGCGACATTTTCGACCACTTGACGCAGCTCTACGGACTACGCCTCACGGAGAACCACATTGGCAACCTCAGCCGGGGTGTTTTCGCAAAGGTCAAAGGCATGACCATTCTCAACCTCTCGCGCAACCGCATCCAGCGCATCGAGCCCGGTACCTTTGACGACAACCTCAACCTCCAGGCCATACGACTGGATGGTAACCAGCTGGCAAATATCGAGGGCCTCTTCCCAAACCTCCCGAACCTCGTATGGCTCAACGTGAGCGACAACAAACTCAAGTGGTTCGACTACGCCATGATACCCACGGGATTGCAGTGGCTGGATATACACAGCAACGAGATCACAGAGCTCGGCAATTATTTTGAAATCGAGTCAAAACTCCAGCTGACGACCTTCGACGCGAGTGAAAACAGACTTACCGAGATCACGGGCAACGCGATACCGATGAGCGTCGAGCTCTTGTTCCTCAACGACAACCGCATTTCCAAGGTCCAAAGCTACGCGTTCTTCAAAAAGCCTAACCTGACGAGGGTCGACCTCAAGGGCAACCGCATACGGAGCCTTGAGCTGTACTCGCTGCGCATAAGCGCAGTGCCGACCGAGCGGCCGTTGCCCCAGTTCTACATCGGAGACAACGACTTCTTGTGCGACTGCACAATGGAGTGGTTGCAGCGGGTCAACCACCAGACCCAAACGCGATCGCAACCTCTCGTGATGGACCTGGACAGCATTGAGTGCGAGCTCCTGCACGATCGTGAACGTGGCGCCTACGTACCGCTTCTCGAAGCCGCGCACTCGCAGTTCCTTTGTCGCTACGACTCGCATTGCTTCGCCCTGTGCCATTGTTGCGACTTTGACGCGTGCGACTGTGAAATGACGTGCCCCGGTAATTGCACGTGCTACCATGACCAAGCCTGGTCAGCCAACATAGTCGATTGCTCGAACGGTGGCCACGTGGGTCGTCTACCCGAGCAGATACCCATGGACGCCACACGCCTGTACCTCGATGGCAACGACCTAGGAACCATCGCGAGCCACGCTTTCATCGGCCGAAAGCGCCTCAAACTCCTTTTTCTCAACAGCTCCAACGTCGAGCATCTCCAAAACCGTTCGTTCAACGGGCTACGTGACCTCACGGAGTTGCACTTGCAGGACAACCGCCTCCGCGAGCTCGGGGGCCACGAGTTCGTGGGCCTTGAGGCCCTGGAGCTGCTCCAGCTCGAGCGCAACCGGCTGCGCCACGTATCAAACGAGACTTTCGGGCCCCTGCGCTCTCTTCGAGTTCTCAGGCTACGGGGAAACCATCTCGCAAGCTTAGCCCTGGCCACGCTGCCAACCGCGAGCCCCTTGGAAGTCAGTCTTGCGGGAAATCCCTGGACCTGCGACTGCGATTACCTCGAGGCCTACCGCGAATGGTCGCGTGCCCCTTCGGTCCGCGTGCTCGATGCCACCGAAGTGCACTGCGTCCTCAACGCCACAGACGACGACGACCTTGGCAACAACCTTGTCGCCGACCCAATCAACGCAACCAACAACCTCTGCTCAGAGCTGACCAGCGCCGACAGCAGCGCCCTTGGAAATTTCACCAAGACTATCGTCGAGAGCCAGGCCCTTCTGGACTACTGGCCTGCTCTTTTCGCCACCCTTGGCACCGCCCTTGTTCTCGTCGCCTCCTGCATGCTCGGCTTCGTGTTCCGCCACGAGCTCCGTGTCTGGCTGCACTCCCGTTTCGGCGTTCGGGTCTTCTACCGCCACGCTGAGCTCGACAGGGGTGAAGAGCGCGACAAGCTCTTCGACGCCTTCGTTAGCTACAGCTCCAAGGACGAGGCCTTCGTCGCCGAAGAGCTCGCACCCGTTCTCGAGCGTGGCAACCCCTCCTACAAGCTATGCCTGCACTACCGCGACTTTCCCGTGGGCAGCAACTTCCTGGCAGACACGATCGTCCAGGCGGTCGAGTCATCGCGGCGGACCATCATGGTCCTATCCGACAACTTCATTAAGTCCGAGTGGTGTCGCTTCGACTTCAAGTCCGCCCACCACCAGGTGCTGCGCGACCGGCGCCGCCGCCTCATCCTCGTCCTCGTCGGCGACGTGCCCCAGCGCGATCTCGATCCTGACATACGCCTCTACCTTAAGACCAACACGTACCTGCAATGGGGCGACAAGCTTTTCTGGGAAAAGCTGCGATTCGCGTTGCCCGACGTGCCCAACAACCAGCGAACGGGGCTCCACCCGGTGCAGCCCGTGCTGCGACGTCAACATAACAACTCCAACGGACCACGTTCCCACGCGTCACGCATTTGATAAAGTTTGCGCGTGCGCGAGTGCGTCTCTGTGTGTGCGTGCCAGGTGCGCGCAGGTGCAATACACTCGTCCCTCGATTCCGCGCGGTCCGACGTTCTTGTACGCACGGAATCGGGGCTCGTGCAACGGCTCTCATTGGTTCTCACTGGGACGGTAGTTAAGTGGTGCGAGCGGATCGAGGATTTGAGACGCACGGACTCGAGGTCCGAGTGTACATAGCGGGCGAAAACTTTATGACGCTCTGTAGATAATGGAAAGGTTTGTCGGAGGACTGCTTATCGAATTATTTCCAATTTGTACATTTTTACACTAGACCTTGGATAGATAGAGTTATTTAAACGTGTGTACATAGGAGCTTGAGTGGGCGGTGTTACAACCCTGGGGACACGTATGCCGGAACATTTTTTGCAATTCGTAACGATTTTTTGTCCGTATGGTTGTGTGATTTTGGGAGTTTGAAATTTTTTATCTTTAGGGCAAAAATGTATAATAAATGTTGTGGAAATTCACTAAGTTATTTGTTTTTCATTTTCTGTAGAATTTTCGCAAGCATTACAGTTGATTGAAAAATTTTTGTGATATTCTTATGATAGAAGTTATAAAAGCATTTTTGTTGGCTGCATATGAAAGTTGATGAAAATTTTTATTCGAAAATTAACTGCATATAGAAATGTTGATGGTGTTATGTTTTGTTAAGTTTAGAAAAATATTGAGAAATGTTTGCATCTTTTCAAATTTTTATTATATGAATTTATTTTTAAAAGATATTTAATCTAACAATAAGGTTTTTTGAATCATATGTAAATGAATTATAATGTTGCATAAAAAATGAAATGAACAAAGAAAAAATATTTGAGAATAAATTTGTTATCTCACAAAAATGCGGACACAGTTTTCGTGAAATACGTGTCTTTAGGGAAACGACTGATTATTTTCGCGACCACTGTCAATTATTTTATTTTTTAATATAAGCTCATGGCGTGCCAGGATTGTTGTTAAGCAGAAAAAAGTTTTTAAATTTACTATTTAATAATATGAAGCACAATTATTTTTGTCTCTGACAGCAAAAATATCATCTTTGTAGTTCATATAGATGTAAAATGGAGTTTTTGCATTCTCAAAATTTATTTAAAACTTATTCATGTACATACAAGTCTTTTCCATTGGAGTTGATAACTATCCAAGGAATATTCAAGTTTATATTCTTATTGTCTTTAACCATTTTTACACTTGTTAAATCAATGTAAATTTTTCAATTGAGATTTTCGTTATTTTTCTCTGGTTAACTTCAGTCTTGATACGCCAATATTTATTGAAACATTCAATTTTCAAGTGAAGATTTGTAGCTTCGAGCGAATAATGGCGCTCACGGTGATATCACTTCCTAATACTCTTGTGCGAGTCCGAGATATAATTAATTGTACATTTTTTTCGCGTCTCCAGTATTTATTTCCACGGTGTCTAGCAATCAGGGATTTTTGAATAGTCTTTTTTCTAAAATAAATTTTTTCACGCGCCATGTCAATTTTTGAGAGAGTGAATACTTTGAAAGTTTTAGTTAGCATTTTACTATCAGATATTCATATAAAATCAAGGAAAGTTTGTATTATTTGGGTTCAATTAAGATGATAATAAATCAATCTAAATTTTACACAAGTAATCTATTCATGAAAAAAAAAATAATAATACAGTGGGAACAGAAGTATTGCAAGTTTTTGGGAAAAAAAAAGATGATAAAGGAAACTTGATATTTTTATTGAAATATACTACCTTCGACATTGTTTGAAAATTTTTCGATTGTGCGATAACTGATTTTTTGTTCATAAATGTGAATATTTTTTGCTGTTTGTGATATTAACCAGATAATTGTTCTACCGATTTGTTTAAAAATGTTCTAACATTTAACAATTTAAATGAAATTTCTTACGAGGTTCGACATTGATTTAGTTTGTTCTGAGTTCGTACTCTCCGATTTTTTTTTAAATAGTGATATAAATTAACTTGATCAAGAGCTATGATTGAAGTTGATATTCTTTTATTATCTTCTACAATTGAATTTTCCATATATTTTATTATGAGTTATCTTGGCGTTTTGAAAACCTTCAAATGATCTTAGTTTTCATTTTTGTATAAAATATTAGTTTGAAAATGTTTTGGTGCAGTTAAAAATTTTTGGAAAATCGTAGGAAGGCTCAAATTTACTTCTCACATTTAGAGAAATAAATAGTTATTGATATTCAACAAATATCCTCTAATGCTACCAACTATTTCCCACTGTTATCTTGAGTAGAAATGGGAAACCAATTTTTTTTCATCGTTTTTTTTCTTAAACGTTAAGAACTTCAGACACATCCTTATTTCAGAATTAGTAATGTTAGATTATATATTTTAAATTCATAATTGTAATAATTAAGAATTACATGAATTTACAATTGATCCTTCGCATTGTGGAGCAAAAGTTTTGGATTTTTCTTCTCGTCGACAATTTCGAGTTTCCATACATTGTGGAATCCTGATATAAGAATTAAACTGACAATTTTATTAAATATTCTGGAAACAAAAGTTTAATTAGAAATATAGTAATGGAGCTTTTTTTTAATTATAAGAAAAAAAAACTTGAAATTCTAAATTTTGGAATTTCAGAAATAAATTCATAGCTCGTAACGGAAAAATCTCATACTCTCATTAACAACAACGTTAAACAATAAAAAATCTCAAGAACATCATCATTACCAACACAGGTATATAACATTAAAATGTTATTAATTTCAAGTTGATAAAAAACATTTTTTTTAAATATCCAATATAGACAAGATTCTTTTGATTCGTCTAAAAGGCTTTCCTTGGTTATTTTGAATGAAATAATGTGAATATTTTCTGATATCCCAGTTTGTTAGACACCTTGTTTTTTGAAGTCACAATCGTCCTCGAATAATTATGTAATATTATCTACCGTACGTTTCGAATTGGATGTTACAATGTTGCTTAGTCAATACGAAAAAGGGAATTTTATGATTATTGAAAAAAAAAATATGTATTTCAAATACACGAAGATATTTATATTTTTCTAAAATCTGCATTTCGAGATGATTACGTAAACTTGTTACAAATATCAGCGACGAAACGTTGAATAAAACGCTGTTATCATGTCCATAATTCTTGGAGTTTTTATTTTTAACACCACTTCAACAATATTCAAAAATGCTTATGAAATATAGACGTGATTAATTGATCAAGAACATACTGAAGAAATTTTTGATTTTCTATTATAAAGGAAATGACAATTCATTTATTTTTAGTTAATCCGTATGAAAATTTTATCTGCAAAGAAAATGCTATGACAATATTGAAACAAAGCAGCGTTAGAAATATGGAAATTCGGTTCCTACCATACTATTTTTTAAAAAAATAATAATGATAAAAAAAATCATACATATCACGAGTAATGTGGTCTATTTTTTATTCGAAACATGACGTGAGGACAACTGAAAAATTTTGAGTTTCGTGATTGTTTGCAGTAACCAGCCACCACTTCTCATTTTTAATTTTATTTATTTACTTTTTTTATCTACATAAGAACAGAGAACTTATACGAGAAAAAAAATCTCATAAAATATTTCATAATCATATCACTGCTAAGTTTGTTGCTACCCTAATATAATTCTGTATTTCCGATTTTGTCGCGCATGATTTTAAGCAAATTCAAGAAAAAATTTCATTTCTAAAATTGCTCATCAAATTGAAGTTTCAAGATTTTTTTAGAGTTCCTTCATCTTTGAAAAATAGTATTCAAAAATATTGATGTCTACGATTTGTGAAAAATGTAAAGCAAAATGAAAAAATAGTGGAAGCATAGTAAAAAATTCCAGATAGTAAATGGGATAAATTTTAGTAATTGTTTTTTTTTTCTTCTTCAGGTTCTATTTTAAATGATAAAATTTGAAGTCATGACTAAAAATAAGGAAATGAAAAAAGTTTTCTAAAGTTATTCGAGTAACATATTTTTAGTGACAGAAATTATTATGAATCTACAATTTTACATACTGCTGCCATTCTTTTAATTAAGACATTTTCCAGAAATATGAAAAACCATTGATAACCTCTTAAGTAGATGAAATGGAAATTATTAGAAATAAGACGTTTTTCATCATAAGATTCTATTACAGAAGTTCAGAGTTACCAAAGAATTTATATTTTCAATTCATTTCAATATTTTCAATTTCTCTGTAATTGTAAAACGTAAAAATTACATTCCACCGTACATATATATATATATATATATACATATATATATATATATATATATATATATATATATATATATATATATATATATATATATATATATATATATATATTTCATAGTACATGTTCTACTTAATAATACTAATACAAATACTTTTTCACAATTTTAGCCTAAGGTAATGAAATCAGCTATTTGAGAATGCAGCACATAAATGATAGTAAAAATTGAGTGTAAATATTTGAATCGATCCTGAGAATTATTTCTTTGATTTTAAAAACATACAAAAATATTTAGGATATCCTAGGTTATATCATTTAAAATGCCTCAAGAATATGTCATGGATTTTTGACAACTCACGCAATAAAATTATTTTAGAAAATTCTGAAAAATCCTCAAAATAATCAATAAAATATCATATGGAGTACTGAATCGTAGTCTGTATATAGCATACTGTAAAATGAAAATTTCAGTTCCTTACTTATATTTTGAAGTATCTTTTTGATTTCTGAAAGGCAATGTTAAAATTTTGTATTTTACGTAGTTTCAAGTACCTGCATGAAAAAATTATGATTCCCGTAAAAAACTATGATTATATTCAAAATCATCACTTTTAGTTAAGTAACTCTACTAATCAAGTTTTTTAAAAAATTTAAGAGATACTGCCTTCATCAAGTTCCGGAAGGATAAATATGTATCCAGATTTTGTATTTCTTCAAGTGACTTGATTGAAAAAGAGGATATGAATTACCAAATTTTAAATCTATCCTAGAAATTTTCGTTTCTTTATTTTATTTCAAATAAACACACTTATGAAAGTTTCTATAACATAGAAAAAAGGCACTGAAATTAGTATTTGCGTCTAATTCTAATACGTCTATAAATTCTCAATAATCAATGTGGAAATTTTTTTTATTTTACGTGATTTCGAGTACCTGCATAGAAAAACTAAATATGGTAAAAAAACTAGTATAAAATTCGAAATCATCATTTTCAAGTCCATGATCCCATTAACCAATTTTTTCTAAAATTTTCAGAGATAATGCCAGCTTCAAGTTCTTAGATGACAAATATCACTTTTTTAATTATTTTACTTGACTTGATTGAGAAGTGTCATAAAAATTATGAAATCTGAAATTTTTCCAGAAATTTTCATCATTTTGTTCTATTGCAAACAGAAATACTCATGAAAGTTTTTATCACTTTGAAATAAAGCACTGAAATTAGTATTTTCATATGATTCTAATACCTCTTTGAATTCTGAATAATTAATTTGGGAATTTTTTTTATTTCATGTGGTTTCGAGTACCTGCGTTGAAAAATTATGAATATGATAAAAAACGAGTAATAAAATCAAAATTATCATTTATAGGTCCATAATTTCAATGATCAAGTTTTTCCAAAATTCTCACAGATACCGACAGTATCGAGTTCTTATATGACAAATATCAAGTTTTTTCATTCTTTCAGTTGACTTGATTGAAAAGTATAATATAAATTACTAAATCCCAAAATATTTTTCAGCAATTTTCGTTACTTCATTTTATTCCAAACAGAAATACTGATCTATCTATGACTTTTTGTTAGGAATAAGGCACTGAAATGATATTTTTTGTCTGGTTATTATACCTCTTTAATTTCCAGACACTCAATGTGTAAATTTTCACATTTCATATATTTTCAAATACCCGCATAAAAAAAGTCATAATCTTGCACAAAACAAATTAAAAGATTCAAAATCATCATTTCACTGATCAAGTTTTTCCAAAATTCTCACAGATACCGCCATTATCGAGTTCTTATATGACAAATACCAAGTTTTTTTATTCTTTCAGTTGACTTGATTGCGAAGTATAATATAAATTACTAAATCCAAAAATATTTTTCAGCAATTTTCGTTACTTCATTTTATTCCAAACAGAAATACTCATCTATCTATGACTTTTTGTTAGAAATAAGGCACTGAAATGATATTTTTTGTCTGGTTATTATACCTCTTTAATTTCTAGACACTCAATGTGTAAATTTTCACATTTCATATATATTCAAAAAACCGCATAAAAAAAGTCATAATCTTGCAAAAAACCAATTAAAAGATTCAAAATCATCATTTTTAAGTCCGTTCCTTCACTCATCAATTTTTCCCAAACTGCCTGTATCATGTTCCTGGATGACAAAAATCACATAATTCAGAAATTCGTCCCAAATGCCTGTTCATTTATTTTAGTCAAAACAAAAATACTACCGAAAGTTTCTATAGGCAGTGGTATTCGACTGCCTATAGGAATGGGAAGTGGAATAGCAGTGGTATGTAAATTTCGTATTTTCATCAAGGAAGCACGCGAAAAATAAGAAAAAAAAAGAAAGCAAAAGGAAAGAGGAACACGCTCTGTTGGGAGAAACGCAACGTCAGCGACTTTAGTTTCGTTCGCGCAATATTTACGACCACCTGTGGTGACCGCGTTACTGGGACTCGAACCCTCGATCACGCGAAAATTATGTATCCTCGCGCAATCTTTCACGTCTCATCGCCGCGTCACCGTCGTGACTCTACAAATCAGGACGCGTTAACGTTCCGTCTGACACGCTCCCTGAGAAATGATTTCTAATTTTTCAACACGCTGTTTTAATGCTTTGTTTTTCTGTCAGTGATTAGGCGTATTTCGTTAACTTTTCCGTCGTCGTGAGTGATGAACAGTATTCAACAAATTTCTTCTCATAGATGGATTCCCTATAAAGTGTACACTAAATTTATGGTTGCTGTCTCGTCAGTTTTTATGCATTTTTTTCGTTTTCATTACTTCGTCAAACAATTCATAGCACGTTATAATATAATAAATAAATAAATATAATTTATTAAGATGTTTTAGAATTCTGCATCAAGATGATTCAATCAGATGATAAAAATTTTCTTTTCTCTTTATATTCATTGCTTCTAAAATTTTCACGACACTTAGGAAATGTATATTATTTTCATCCGAATAATATCTAACTTAAAAGTAACTCTGTACTTGATCACTTTACTTCTTTGAATTCTTTAGAAAATCCCGTGAGCATTCGTCGATAAATCGTTTCACCATGCCGAGGTAATTATTTTCAACGAACAATTAAAAATTTAAGCTCCGGTAAATCCAAGTCGAGTTTCAAATTCATCGATGCTGCTGAAACAATAATTAGACACCGCCGCCAGGGAAAGTAAGACAAACTTTGATACAATATTGAAGATGTTCTTAAACTTTTATCAGCTTTCTCTTCGAGAGTATCGACAAGCAACTAATGAAAATTAACAGCAATAATTCCCTCTAATATCAATAGACCTGCTTTTAAACGTGTACTCATCAAGTGGTGATTAGTGGAATTTCGTTTTGTAATTACTAGATTAAAAATTTCTTCAGTAATTTTAAGAAATCACATTTTGTTTGAAACTTTCGTAAGTTTATTTTCTAATTCGATAATCGCAAAAATTTGAAATGATTTCAGTGTATGCTCTCATAGGATTGTACCTTACTGAAAAAACATCAGGATCTTATTCTTTCATTTCTACATTTCATTACTATGTATGTATAGATTTTGGAACCTCACAGCCTGACATATTGAACAAAAAATTTGTTTTGTAGATTTGTTTTTCAGCAAATCGTATGAAGGTAAGTTTGTACTGTAAGTTGGATGGTGCCGAAAGAATATACATTTGTTTTTAAATAATAATACGTATCATTTATATTTTTTGTTATTCACTGTAAACAACACTCCGGGGAAAATTAAATCCAGTAATAAAAAGGCATCTCTTTAGCACTCTAATTTGGAATTCGAATAATATTAACCCACGCAATATTTTATTTCAACTCTATTTCAACTCACCGTTAAAATAATTTTTAACTATTTTTGGTAGGTGATGTGTTATTTAGAAGTACACTTAACAAATTGAATTAATCTGATGTTAAATAACTTTATCAAAAAATAATTTAGAAATATTTCTTTCTAAATTATTAACTAACACGTTCTAGTAATTTCTTGATTATTGTTAAAATTATAATCTGTAATTATTGAAAATATGTATACATCCGTCATTTAGTTTTAATTCATTCCGTCTCAACTCAACATAAAATTCGAACTATAGTATTTTCTGATTGTAAATCAACGTATAGTGGTTTGTTATAAGAAATGAATACAAGAAAGAATTTAACAAATTAAATTTACATTTTTACAAGAAAAATTGACTATGATTATTGAAATGTATCCTAATTGACATTGTACAGAATATTGACTAAAATAAATTTGTAAGTAAAGAATATTTTCGTTACGTCGATGTATTTTTATTATAAAATCGTAATGTTTTAATGATGTTGTTCCCAATGCGGAATTTATAACAAAGCCGAGAGCTAAGAGTATTGATTAGTAGATTAGATTATTCTTCTTATATAATATCGTTATTGACTTTAATATTATTATGTCGTAACTGAACAAGGATATTAAAGTCAGAGGAATCAGGTGAAATATTGTAAAAATTTTGGGCACAGAGAATAGTTACAAAAAAAGATAATATTTACCAATGCTTTTCATTATAAAAAAAATTCATAAAAAATGTAAAAAACTTGGAAGACACTAAATTTAACAATACATTGGAGGATTCCTATTCTCTCACGTTTTTCGCTAACATTCACTAAATGTAAACCTAATAATGCTGTACTAAGTTGGATGAAAAAATATGTTTAACAATTAAAACTGTCCAGACAAACATATAATTACTATGACTAAAATAAATGTTGAATGGAATGTTAAATAATGTTTATTAGCATAAATATGTTAGCAGAGGATTTTATTCAATATTTTATATAGTTTTGTTAAACAATCAAAATGTATTTTTCATGTATTTTATGCACTGTCCAAAAATAAAATTGAAATTTCAAGCATCTTTCACAGAATTAATGTTAAAATCATGTTTAAAATATCATGGACACGTATGTGAAAAGAATACCAAAGAAATTAATTTTTTTTATTGTTTTCAAGATGAATGTACTAATTTCAATATTTTTCCATAAAAGTAATTGAATTGCAAGGTAATGTTAAAAAATTTGTCTAATAACATGAACGTGTCTTGGAAATTAAAAAAAATATTTTATGAAAACAACTAATTTTAGATGAAAAAACGTAATTCTTCAAATAATGATAATACTACTAATGTAAGAATATACGTACATAGTCAATTAATCCACCTGATATTACAAAATGGAAAAAAAACTCAAAATCGCTTTAATACATTAGTTTTCAATATTACAAGGGATAATACCCCTGGAAGTAAAAAATAACAATAGGTTGGACTAGTGCAATATAGTGCCTGAATTCATATATGTACCAAGAAACATTTTTTATGATCACAGAAAAACTTATTTAATAATAATCAGAAACATTTTTTCCACTTCTATTTTCCACCAAAATTCGAAAAAAAGTTTCAAAGCATATACCTTTTTAACATCTTGTGCAACAAAAATTTTTTGTACAATGCGATTTCAAGAATTCGTCAAATTTATCTGTAATTAGTTAAAAATATTTAAAGAAAGTTAAAACTTAATGTTTTCTCCGTATTGCGTGTATTTGAAAATTGTTTGAAATTCCATTATTTATCAATAAATTTTTCATAGGCAGTCTCATGTATAACCCCTACATTTCAAAGTTTTCACATGGATTTTCATTGAAAAATAATTCAAACTTTCACTGATACAATGCCTGTCATATTTTTCATTAAACTTTTATTTCATTGACAGTTTGTAATTTTCATACTGTCTTTTTTTTTCCATATTTGATCCATCACTTTGAGGGGTTATATGCCTTTTTGGGCTGACACCAAAGTTATTGTTTTTTAAATAGTATGTTATCCACTTGAAAAAACGAGTATTTGTTCATAAATAATATCACCGATTGATGGAGTTATGGCTCTTTTACCAAAACAACTTTTTTTTTAGAGGCTTGCGGTGACCACGATGCAAGTCGAACAGGTCAAGTTAACGTAGAAAATCCAAAATATTTCATTAGTTCGTGAACGATTGAAAAAATGAATATTATAACGTTTTTTCTGTACGCAAGAACTTCTTCTCCGAGATTTCGATTTTTCGAGCTCTGAAAATTTTATTTAAAAATTTTCATCTCCGAAAAAAAAAACTTTTCTATAAAAAAGCGATAGTTCAAGAACTAGATATATTACTAAACTATTGAAATTTTCAGAATTTTCTGATTTAACTTGACTTATTCGACTTGCATCGTGGTCACCGCAAGCCTCTTCAAAAAAAAAGTTGTTTCGGAGAAAGGGCCATAACTCCGTCAATTGTTGATATTTTTTCATGAACAAATACTTGTTTTTTGAAGTGAACAGTACACTATTGAAAAAACTATAACTTTTGTGACATACCTTAAAAGTGACTCCAAATCATCCTCAATTTTTCTGCACAAAAAGTTATATAACCCCTTAAAAGACAAGTTGATAGGTGGCCTATGCAATCTGCTTCAAAGACAATCTATTCAACTCAATGCAGAAATTTCTGACAGTGTAATAAGGCCCTTATAAAAAAGCTCAAAGTTTGAAATTCCAATTGGTGTATTGGATTACAATCCCCATAAAATAATGTACAGTACCTTTAAACATTAAAAATAAATAAATCCGTTAAAATCTTTTCTTACATTTCTCAGTGTCCATTGTTGTTACACAGCCCGCAAAAGCATGGGTTCCAGAGCCACGTTTAGAGCCCTTTTCATGCTCGAAAAGAAAGTTTTTTTCTCCAACGCAGTAAGTAAATCATGAAAAATGCAGTTCCAATCGTCGCTGGGAATAATGCTCCCATAGCCCGTCGCGGTCCTGCAAAGGGCACGGTGACTGGTAGCACGCGGACCGCATTCCCGGAGCTGTTGAACCGCCCGACGAACGGTGAACGGCGAAAAACACGCCATAGCGCGCTGCGCAGTATCGTAGAACAAAAAAGCAAAGCGGATTCGAATCCTTGCCATACGTCGGATATTTCGGAAATTTCGAAGGCCCCAAAAAACCCAGCCAGGGGGCCCATTCTCGAATACGTGGTGGTAATTGAATACTGCTAAGCACCGGCGAGACGAGGGCAAAAAACGAGCGAATAGGATGTCACAGTGTACATAAACAATGTTTTTCGAAACAATATAAACAATGCCAAAAACGGTGCAAAACGATGCATCTTACGGTCTAGAGCATTCATGAGAACATTTTGTATCAATTATATTGATAAAATCAATTTTTGTATAAAAAAAAAACAATAAGTAAATTTCACGTAGTATAGACGAGCTGCATGAAAAACTCCTACATTACATAATATCAATATTAGTTCTTTCATTTTTTTCAGGAACTATAAAAAAAGTTCGTTTTAATTACTTACATCATGAATCCTTTACTTCAGTTAATGAAAGTATTACCTTTGTATTCCCATGAAACCGATTTTATAATCACCAGAAATGAAATATCTTGCAAATTCGTGATAATGAAAGTCCCGAGCTGAATCAAATTGGCAAAAAACGTAGCTTGGAAAGAACGAAATAGCTTTGACGCGGGCATAAACCAATTTTATGAATTTCGCGAGAAAAATATGAGTACCCTCATGTCTCTAATTTACAATGTGTCATGTCTGTAAACACGCGTGACGAGTTTTATTACCATCGTAACGCAGCTGGACGTTTCAGTGTTAAAATTTCATTTGAAATAACGAAGCTGATTCACTGCTCGTATTCTTTTCGAATTTCCCCTTATTCAATTTTCTGACGAATTTGTCTGTACAATCACGAGTACAGAGAAATTTGAATTAATTGAACACATAATGATGACACTCAAAGGAGCACTAATATACTGCATTATGAATCTAGTTTTCAAAACAAAATTACTTCATTCATAAGTCAATTTGAAATTCGTTACTTTTTACGACTTAAAGTATCGTATGTAATTTTTTTTTATTTATTTTAAATTAAGTGCAATAATCAAAATTAATTATTAGAAATTTAAATTCATGTAAAATTCAAATTGTCTGAAACTAAAAACATTCTAGAAATCCGATACATTTATACACAATTTGGAAAAGTTTGAAGACAGGCCAAAATGAAATCTAATTTTTCGATATTCATGCTCCTGCATAAATATTTGCACTTTGCTTTCTATATAAAATAAACTAAAACTGATTATTCTAAAATGTACAGGGTGCGCCATTTCTTATGTCGGTATTGTAACATTGAATAACTTAAACATTTGACAACCGATTTACTTGACTTCACTTGTTTTGGAAACGTCAATTCAGTACAATTTCAACCATGTATCGCTTCACACCAAAAGAACGCGCTGAAATAGTTACTTTGTACATTGAAAATAGTCGTTCAGTTGTGTTAACTCAACGAGCATATCGTCGAAAATATCTTGGCAAACAGGCACCATCTGACAACACTATTCGTCGTTTGGTGTCGAATTTTTGTGACCACGGGACAGTGAAAGATCGCGAATAACCCGTTCATCAACGACCAAGACGTTCAAATGAACTGATTGAAGCTGTCAGAGAGAGCGTTGCCCAAAACCCAAAAGTTTCATATCGTCACCGCGCTCAGCATCTCGGCATCAGTGGAACCACTCTACGGCGCATTTTGAAAGATGATTTGCATTTGTTTCCGTACAAAATGCAATTAACACAAAGAATATTGCCTACAGATCATCCACGTCGCTTGGAATATGGACAAACAATCGCTCGAATAGTTGATACTGAACCTGATTTTTGGAAGCGAATTTTAATGACCGACGAGGCACATTTCAAACTTTCTGGAGGCGTTAATAAGCAAAATTGCCGCATTTGGGGAACGCAGAATCCACACGAGATCCATGAAACGCCATTGCATGACCAAAAAGTTACTGTTTGGGCCGGCGTTTGCGCCAAAACCATCATTGGTCCTTATTTTTTCAAAGAGAACCAAACGATCGATGGAAACCGATATCGGTGGATGTTGGCTCACTATGTCTGCCCACAAATGCGTGAAAAAGGTCTTGAAGATTACTGGTTTCAACAAGATGGTGCGACCTGCCACACTGCGAATCAAACAATCCAGTTTCTGCAACGAAAATTCCCTGGACGTCTGATGTCAAAAAGAGGCGACATTGAATGGCCACCCAGATCTCCAGATTTGACCCCTCCAGACTTCTTTTTGTGGGGTTATTTGAAAAGTAAAGTGTACGCCAGCAAGCCGCAGACCATTGAAGAGCTTAAGGAAAATATTCGTGCCGAAATCATTGCTATACCACCCGAGATGCTCGAAAAGGTAATGGAAAACGCCGCAAAAAGGGCATATTTTGCTGTGAACAATAAGGGCGGCCACTTGATTGATGTTGTGTTCAAAAACTAGTCTAAATAAATTGTAAAGGACCAAACTAAATAAAAATACCTCATTTACAGAAATCGGTTGTTTTTTTTTCAAGTTATTCAATGTTTACATGCCGACATAAGAAATGGCGCACCCTGTATCATTAAAATTGCTGAAAATAAAAAAGTGAATTACTGAACGAACTATTTCAAAACTTTCCACTGATATAATCTTTCAACAAAAAAAGTTCCAGGATTTTTATGCGATATACATATTTCATGCATCATTTGCAGTTACGAAATTCGCCCCATGAACCGACCGAACTAAGCGTTTTATGAAGTTGTTACATCCCCATTTTTATTGCAAATAAAGTCATATACTAACGTTTCCCCTCGTATTTTTCAAATTAGCACACACCAGCGACTGAAAAAAGCGATGAAAAAGTAATTGAAAATTTAACGACCCTCGTTGTACGTCGCGCGAGACAGAAATTTTTCGCATTTCGCAACGATGACCAGAACAAAAGAATGCGTGTTTTCCGTCATAAAAGCGATTCCTTGGCCGAGATCCGTTTCAGCAATTAGCTTGTAAATTTCGTTTGTCGTTCATTCGAAAAAGCCAACAAACCATAAAAATCATATAAACACCGCTCATGTTCCAATTATCAACGAATCTCGGAGAGTGCAAATTTCCCTCCTCGGATCATCCCTTTAATTAACATTCCCCAGAACGAAAAACTTTCTTATGCTTGCCCTCGTGATTAGGGCGAAAACATGAGGTAAAAATATATCAAAAAATCAGGGTTCGGAAAGTTACTGTAACGCGTCACGATACCGTTACAAAGGTTAACAAAGTGATTCGTTACGTTACCCTGACTTGAACAGAAATGATAACTCATTGACGTTACCACTTAAGAAAGGTAAGGTTCTGTTACTTTCACGTTACTTTTTGGCATAAATTGAATGTAAATAACAAGACATCGAAAAACTAAGGCTGAAAAAAACAATGTGAACGTACTCGTGGTATGTTGTATAGAAATTGTTTATTTCAGATATAATAAAAAATGTTATCCGTTTTTTTCACCCTGAAAAAAAATCAATCAGCTTGTTCGAATTCTAATATTTTTTTCAAGTTAACAAAATTGCTGATTATGACATTCGATTCAATGTTAGCCACAACAAAACATTCGCAAATTAAATAGTTTTGAGAGAATCTTAATATATACCCAGATTTTCAGAATTTTTGAATTTTTTCGTATTTTTAAGTATGTATATTATGTTGCAGGATTCTCTCGTATTTTCATAAATTTTTACTATTTTTATGTACATGGATATATAGATTTCAAGAATTTCATGCTCTAGAATTCAAAGTTCGATAAATTATTTATTTGTATTAGAGAGGATTTTTCAGCAAATAGTGTCTATAAAGATTTTCATTTACTTTGATTTTTTAAATATTTTTTCAATTAATCTACGATTTGAAGAATTATTCAGTATTTTAGAAACTATTCGTATTTTTCAGGATGATAGAATGTTGCAGAATTTCCTAGTATTGTTACATAATTTTAGTGTTTTTATAATATAAATTGTTCTATACATTTCAAGAAATTCGAACTCAAGAATTTGAACATAATGAAATTTTCCGCGTTTTACAGGATTTTCTAGAAAACAGTTTTTAACTAGATTCTTACTTATTCCAGTACTTTTCGTATTTCTTCAGTTTTTTTATGATTTCAAGAATCGTTCATTTTTATATATATATATTGTTGTATGAATTTCCGAAATTTAAAAGATTTTCAACGTTTTATGTTTTTACACGTATTTTTCATTACGTATTTTCTTTCTGCATTTCCAAGTATTTATAGAATGTTGTGGAATGTTTTTTTTAAAGATATCTCTTTGAATTTTCAGGATTCAATTAAAAGTTAAAAATTTCTGCATTATTTCGATCAATTTTGCAGAAAACAGTTTCTTTATAAATTTAGAGTGTCTTCAATATTTTTTTTTTTTTACAGAGTTATACGATTTGAAAAAAATTTTTATCATCTTTTCATAGACTTTTATAAACATTTTTTTTTATAATTCAAAGCTCTAGAAATCGAAGTTTTTCGATTCCTGGAATTACATAAATTTTCAAAGAATCGAATAACATGAAACTTATGTGAATCTAGTATTTTTCGTTTTTTTCTTTTTTTTTTTGCATTTTTTATGTTCCGTAAGATTTTCTAGCAGGATCTCTAGATCTTACAGATCCTGCTATAGATTTTGAAATCTATAGATTCTAAGTATTTTTATATATTTTCTTGCGAATTTCTAAAACTCAACGTTTTGAAGTGTGAAAGTTTCTAATAAAAAGTGAAAAAGCATATTCTTCGTCAATATTTTTACACAAATTACTAATACTCTACATTGTTCGGTAAAAATGATTGATATAGAGTTTTTTATGCAAAAATGAGAAAGTTGAAAATTACTTACATCTTAATTTTAGAACATATTACTAAAAAACTTACAAATTGTGCTAAAAACTTAATGAGATAGATGAAAGTAACGTAATATAACGGGATTTCCGTTACTTGCTACCGACAAAAAGTGACTCGTTCCCGTTATCGTTACTTGTTAATTAATGTAACGCGTTACGGTAAAAAATGTAACGTTTTAGAGTAACGCATTACTTCCAAACCCTGCAAAAAATATTGAGGAACAGTTGTTCATTGTCGGAATAACACGAAAAAATTACTTTCAGAAAAAATACAGGATGTTAATTTATTTTTGTGAATGAAAATAAGCAGGTATTACTTATTTAAAAAGAGGTTTTATTATCTTTCTCTGGAATCTGCATCCGAAACGGCCATTTTCTGTAATCACCGAATTCCAAAATATTTTTACCTTCGGTCGAATTTCCGGAATGTACAGAAAATTTTTCTAGAATATACTTTTTAAATAAAATAATGAAAACATCTAGACTCATTGGATAAAAATTGCCTTATTTCCTTCAAATCACAATCGAAAATTACAAAGAGACTATTTGAATTGAAGCAAAAAATGAAATCATACCGTGAGACCTTTAGATTTGAATAATGAAGTTTTTGAAATTCCGCTCAGTTATAATAATATACAACAAATATTTTATCAATCTACCATCTCGATTCATAAAATCATTCGTGATATTCGTAAAAATTGCAATACCCAAAATTCCAGAAGATGCATTTCCGCTAAAAAAAAAAGCCTAAAATTTGTGCAACTTTTGCATTATAAATCACATCGTTAGAAATGAAAGGTAAATCAGAGTTCTACAAATTTTAATGAACATCCGGAATTTTCTAGATATATCATAGTTGCAAGGAATGAAGAACAAAAAACGAGGAAAATAAAGAAGTTGTAGAACTGTACGTGAGAATCTCGTAAAGCGAGGGTACGATGTCGCGAGGGGTTCACTTTGTAATGTACCCGGCAAATCAATTTTAATGCCGTTTAGTCTTTCGACTTGAAAATGTTGAAGATCGCGATTACATCTATTATCCGCGCTTTATCGCCCGATAAACACACCGTATCGGCCCGGACTATGCTTATTTATGGCGCTCTAAATTGACCGTGTGATTATGAAACCAACTGCTTCACGAGCTGATAATTTCGCATTGTCTGCCTTTATACACATTTCACGCTTCCCGTTTTATGCGGCTATCAAGTTTCATTAGGCCCCTCATTTTTATGTATATCCGTTTCTATTTCATTTTTTCGATTTTTCCCATGAGGTTCGATAATAGGAATTTTAAAGAAGACAGAATATTGCACGTTTTGAATAGAGATAATTAAGTTGATGTGCAAAAGCCTTTAGGTCACTCAATTTTATTTGTAGGTTTAAAAAATGCAACTGAAGAGATTTTTTATAAAATAAACTGAATTTTTGACGTTCCATGACAAATTTCTTTAATAGTTCGAATAGTAATGAGGCATGATATTCTAATACACACTCTAGTCTAGACCCTGGTTCTTTTATAATTTAGAAAATATTTCTATGATTCATAAGAATGTAATTATTGAAAAATTCATTATGTTTATAACAAAAAATTTGCTATTCAATAAAAAAAAATACGTTACACATTTTTCCTTTTTTAAAAGATACGAAAAACTTTTTAACAAAGGCTAGTTTCTCATATTTTTTTAATCAATAAGTAAAATATTCAAACTTAAATTCTTCTAAATCCACGAAATCCCTATAAAACCTAGCCTTTCAGAGCCTAGTTCAAAAACAGTCGTAACCTACATTAAACTTCTGTCTAAATTAGAAAATTCGAATGACTTTTGAAAAAATACTTGCCATAAAATACAATGCAGTCTCTTCAAGAACTTTTGTACGATGCTATTAAATTTGCGGGTCGTAAAATTACGTGAATTTACTGTTCAAGTCGACCTCGCAGATGATTTTCCACGAATGTAAAGAAAGTTGCTTCTTGAAATTTAAGACTTCCCCAATGAAGTTGAAAATTTCATTTCAAGATAGGCAATTTTCTTCCTCATAGAAAATTTTTTTATTCGTTGATAGTATTGAAAAGTTACAAAAAAAGGAACTGTAAAAACGATGTTTTGAACTCAGATCATTTTTCAATCAATTTTATATTTCATCGAATTCCTGAATTTCGTTATTCGAAAGCAGAGAAACACTGATGTGATTATTTGAATGAATCAATCATATTTTTGTTGAAAAATACAAATATTTGCTGACGTTTTACACATTTTTTGAACAAAATACTTATTAAAATTATTTCGATCACGAAAAAACTAAAATTTACGAACATTCTCATGTTCATATGTCAAAATAGTCCATCTTAGAGAGTCTGTCGAATCATGTTTTTTGTTCATTTTTCACTATTCCAATACATCCAAAAACCTACCTACGTCTTTTCTGTCTTTGTTAAACTTTCCCAAAAACATGAAAAACCTATAGGCCATTATTTTTAAAATCAGTTTGGTCGTCACTAACCAAATCAACGATTTCTCTCAAATTTTTTAAATAGTCACGTAAACTAGTATTAAAACTTACGTACTTTTTATTTTGAACTGAAAATTGGTTTTTGCTGAGAAATTTCGATTTTCGATTAGGCTGTCAAATTCAAAGTAACCTCACTTTTGTCGAAAAAAATTTTTAAATTCTTATTTCTCATGGATTTCAATCATTTTTGTATAAAAACGTTCGAAATTGTAAGACATTAATGAATAATGTATTGAAAATATTTCTTGTAGCGTTGTTGAATTGTTATTAGCGTAAATGAAAAAAGTGTTAAACAATTTTTGAGTATATACTTTACATATTGCATCATTTTTTTCCTCCCGTTTTTATTTTTATTCATTGGTAAAGGTATGAGCTGCATTTTATAAAAACCGTTACATGCCAAAACATTCCGTTCGTAGGTGAGAATTTTTTCCCGATTTTCCAGCCAGTCATTAACAAGTGATTGTGAATTTCAATATATTTTCACTTTTTTTGATCTTATAACACTGTAGTATGTCCCATTCGATAATAAAGTATTTTTTTAATGAAAATTTCTTAACTTTATTTTTCATTACTCGGGATATAACATGACATCAATTTTTCGTGCCTGTCTCTTGAGAATAACTTATAAATTTATATTTACTTGCGTGGACCTGGTTTGATTGTAAAATTTCATTCCGTATTGTTTATAAATGATCATTAATAAATGAAGCTTACATACGGAAATTCATAAAATGAATTTCAAACGCGAAGATATTCGAGAAACTGATTAATTGTTACACATCAAATATTGTACTTTATTATTTCACACGTTAAAAAATACTAAAATTCGATAAATTTCCTGAATAAGATAGCAAAAATTTAAATCTTTTATTCTTTTATAAAGTAATTCCATGTATCCATACTTAAACAAAGTACTTTAATCACGGAAAGCATCTTTGTTTCCCAAAAAAACATTGCAACGTGAGCACATTGAACTTGTTGAATAATTTATTTAGTTTGAGATAAAAAAAATGTTTCTCAAACATGAAATATCGTTTTTATATTGAAATACCGTTTTAATATTTATTTCATTTGCTTTTGAATGTGAGGAAATTTTTAGAACATTTTAAATATTAGACGAAAAAATTGATGACATTATCGCATAATTCCACAGTTGAACATTTTTCCGACAGAAAATAGACCTACCTTCAGAACTCTACATAAACATAAAAAAGTAATAAAATATTTTAGAGTAATAAAAACAAAAGTATTTTTATAAAATTATCTGTAATTATAACTATTTTAGCAATCTAGTGATCCACGCGAAAGCTTGATTTCAAGTTGTATTCCGAGCCGTTGAACATCTAGTTAGAAATTTTTTGTTCATTATTTTTGTTTAGAATTTATATTATCATTAAATGGAACAAATTACAGTGTCTTTAGATCAAGAAAAGTGAAAATATATTGAAATTTCATAATCACTTGATAATGACAGGCTGGAAAATCGGAAAAAAATTCTCACTTACGGACGAAACGTTTTGCCATGTAACGGTTTTTACAGAATATCGTGCGTACTATTACCAATCAATGAGAAAAAAAACAGGAGGAAAAAAAAAATGCAATATGAAAACTATTTACTCAAAATTTTTTTACCCTTTTTTTTATTTACGCTCATAACAATTTAGCAACGCTACAAGAAATATTTTCAATACATTATTCATTAATTTCGTACAAATTCCAACGTTTTCACACGAAAAATTATTGGAGTCCATAGATTTTCTGATGAGAAATAAGGATTTAAAAAAAAGTTTTCGACAAAAATGAGGCTACTCTGAATTTGACAGCCTAATTTAAAATCTGAAATTCTTGACAAAAACCAATATTTAGCCCAAAATAAAGAATACGTATATATTAAAACTAGTTTACGTGACTATTTAAAAAATTTGAGAGAAATCGGTGATTTTATCAGTGACGACCAAACTGATTTTAAAAATAATGACCCCTATATCCTTGCTAGATATACAAATCTCGTCATTTTACACGAAAATTGAACAAAACAACTTTATAACCTGAACAACCAGTTGAAAGCCTGCACGAATCTGTTATTATTTTTCCTCAGCGTGGATTAACGTTATAAAAATGCCACTAATTGTCAAGATAAAGTTTATATAATCCTTTAATAAGGTTGAAAGCACGGGCTCATTTTGTGGCTGATTTACTCCGCTCGACGGTTCGTAAAACGAGCGTTTCGCGGCTTCACTGAGTCGTGTTTGAGTAAAAGTCGCAATCGCAAGCCGAGATTTCGCCCTCGCAAGAAATTTTCCCAGCGACTCGACATTTTGATGTCGTGGAAGCGGAAAACGAGTCGCGAGCATGTACAGCAGGTCCCGAGAATGAAAGGTTAAGTGCCTTTTGAGCCGACGTTAAAGACGAAACTTCCATGAAAAATTTTTCTAGGCTCGAAATAAAAACAGTTTTCATAAAAAAACGTGTTCCAAGAGCATTCGAGACTTCTATGCTTTCATAGCACGTATTTCATCATTATATCCTCAAATTTAGGCAGAGAAATCATAAAATCCAATTACGAATTTCCAAAATTCAGCAACTCCCAACTTCCATAATGCCCAAATTCATGATTGCAGAATTCTTCAACCAAAGTTTGGGAATAAGGAACTTTCTATATTCAATTGAGATCCAATCAAAATTAGCGATATCTAGTCTATACTGAGAAACATCATTATGAATTCATTTTCATCAAAAACTTCTTCATTGACAATTAAATCCTGCGAATGTTCATGAAACTGCTGAAGAAGGAAAAACTCGGTTTACACGTTTGAGGAGCTTCGGAATAATTAGGGGGAGGGTACGAAAAATAATTAAGTTCTCGTTTTATGCATATGAAATTGAATCAGTCGCAATGCACCGTCCATAAAGCTCGGCTCCTTTGGCCGGGGCGAAAATTCTATTGTCAAGCGGCCAACTTCTTACGTAAATGAACTTTAGCTCTCTCTCACTTGTATAAATCGATAGCCCCCGCTGGAATAACAGTGTAACTTTATCGTGACGCAATTCAGGCACGTCCATTCAATGGCAGTGTAAGAAAACGGCCCGTTACGTTATTTTAGAAAGGGCGGTTTTTTCCTGCGGTACAACGAAAAAACAATGTCAACTTGCAGCTTGCAGATACGATCGATGAGAATTTAGTTCGTTACTTTAATTTCAAGTCAAGGTTTCGGGATCAAAACTTGCTTGATTAAATGATGTTTTTTGAAGTGAAACTTCTAATGGCTCGTTGGGAGTAAAATCCGTTTGAGAGCGTAACAATGATTTGGGAACAAAACTTAGACCATATAATAGACATTTAAAACGCTGATTCTTACAAGAATCTTAGGAAAATAGTAAATAAAAAACCTACATTTTTAGTTTTATCTTTTTGATTCATTTTATAATAATTGCAATTAGAGATTATTTGTTATTCAATGAACAACAACAGAAAAATATTATGAAAACATTATTTTCAGACAAATAAAACAAAAATTCGACATCTTATAATTTTTTTCTCAACTTTTTTGATATGTGAAATAAAAATTAATATAAAATGCTCATTCTAAAATGAATTTCAGAGAAATGGTCAACATGAAACCTACATTTTTAGTTTTCAAAAAATCAACGTGAACAGCTTATTTTTTCAGTGATAATTAACTTGAAAAAAATATCAAGTTCATTATACTTAAATGAAAAGAATAAGAAAGAAATTCTGAAATAAAAGAATATATGATTCTCTTCCTTGAATAAAGGTGTTGGAAATTTCTAACGGAAAATTCACATTTCAAGTCTTAACTTTTTACACAAATTTCATTATGGATAACGTTTGAAAAAAAAAAACTGCCATGAGTTTAAAAACTTGCGAGAGAAGTGACCCTTTTCACGACAAACTACTGCAAGTTTAATTAATCAAAAAAGAAAGTTCGTTCAATTTTATGAGAAAAACAACTAAAGAAACCATTAAAACCTAAGCATGAACTGCTTTCAAAACTTTAGCTTGAAACTTAATAAATTAAAATCGGAATTTTGAACACGTGAAATTCAAATATAAATTTGAAATTTGACGACAAAAATTTACTTTTCTTCCACAGCTTAAATCGTATGGTATGGTATACATTAAATGTAGAAGAAAAGTGAAACTTCGCCGTCAAACCTAAAATTCAAATTTGAATTTAACTCGTTCGAAATTCCGATTTAAATTTAATCTGTTTCAAGCTACTGTTTCTAACGCAGTTTATGCTTTATGCTTTATGGTTTCTTTAGTTGTTTTTCTCATAAAACCGAACGAACTTTCTTTTTTGTTCAATAAAACTTGCAGTAGTTCGCCGTAAGAAGTTTCACTTCTCTCGCAAATTTTTTTTTGTTCTTCTTCAGGAATGAAAATCAACAAAGTAATAAACAATTCTTTACAAATTACATTCTAACTTACTATCGAAGAAAAAATAACCTTTCTTTATGTTACAATGTATTTTCAGTCAACTCACCAATCATAATGATGAAATTTTTTTTTGTTTTTCTGATTCATGTCAATTTGTTCGTGTGAATTTTGACTGTCATCATGACTGTCAAGGAAAAGTTTGGAATTCATGATGAATATCTTGCATATTAAAATCATACTGTGAATTTAACAAGTTAAACCTAACAATTTTTTGATTTGTACTTTATCAGGAAATTTAAAAACCAACAACTGTCAATTCTGATATTTTATGTTGTGAAAATGATCTTTATATCTATAACATGTTAAATTCAAACATTCTTTTTTTATTTTACTCTATCGATATCCTTCAAAAGAAAAAAAATTTTATCCTCGGCTACTTTCGCTTGTGATTATGGAAGCTTAGATTCATATTGAGATCATTTTTGGCTTTTAGCCCTCCTCCCACCCCTGCAAATGCTTGACTATTGAATTCACCCCCCGCGCAAAAACCTTTTATGGGAGAAAATTTTGCTCTCGAGCGAGGCATGGCGCCGATACGCGTGCTGGCGAGAACATCTGCTGTGGCGAAAGGGAGCACAGCTGCTATTTTTCGACGACACAACATCGAAAATACCCATTTTTATTTTATACATTATGGTAATCCTGATATTGACGTACAATATTTTGTTTTAGAATTTTTCTAAATAAGCTTGAAGGAAAAAAAAAGAATTCGGTTTATTCCTTCCTTTGAAATCCAGGATTCTTGGTGAGACAAAAATAGTAGAAAAATGTCAAAAACAAATAATAGACGATTGATAAATTATATTCAATACACACGCAGATAAAATGACTGAAAAATGAATAATAAAAGGTATAATAATGAAAACAAATAACAAATAGTTAAAAATAGTGGTTAAAAACGTATCCCTATAGATCCGAAAACCTACAAAATCAACATGACAACCTACTCAGAGTTTTGATCATATTTGATTCAAAATAACTTCAAACCCCTAAAAAATCTCTCATCAGTATCAGTAATCTCTGTCAGTATTTCGAAAAATCCCAGATCATCAAATAATTAGATGAAACTTGGATAAAATAATTTCAAACATCAAATCACCTTCATCTTTTTAACCACCAATAATATCTAAATCGGATCGATGCCAAGTTTCCTTTTTTATGTGAAAGCCGCAAGAATTCCACTAGGCAAAATTTAATCAGAGGGAATGCAAAAACGTTTCGTAATAAACATTTGCGTCGAGTGCCGAACCTCGTTAATTGGTAAAGCCCTGCTTCCAGCAATTGCAAACTCCCGTTTTGAAGTTCGTTAATACGAGTTCTCGATTAGTAATTCAATATCGACGAACGAAATGTAAGCTCCCGAGACATAAAGTTCATTTCACGGGTCTTTGGGTCTTTCCCAAAATTATTTTCGCGCACAAGTTGTCTCTGTTGAGGTCGAAATTCCATTGGGAAAATTAATCATCCGCTTGGAATCGAATGCTTTACTTTGGAAACTTCGAAATTAACGTAATGAAATTTGCTAATAGTGAATCAAATGCCTTACAATAATGAACTCAACGCATTCGACATGTACTTTATTGAATCTTCTAATCATCATATCGATTTTGAATTCATTTTCCATTTTGAAATATTTGTTCTTTATTTATAGAATGCTATTTCGAAATAAAAATGCATACTTTTACGAAATCACAGTTTGGCTTGTTTTTGTATTTGAGAGAACAAACTGAAATTTTTCAGATTATGTCCCTATAATAGAAAAATATAATTATATAGTACAGTAATATGTAATATACATATTATTCTACATCTATTTTGAATTTTGATTCACATTAATTCGTTCAAAATTTATCGTTCTGAGCCTAACTGACTTCATTCCCAGAAAATTCTAGATCACTAAAAAAAACAATAAATTTTTTAAAAAACTTGTAAATTGCACTCCTTTAATCCTAGTCACCTATGAAATTGAAAAAAAAAAAGATTTCTAAAAGCTCTGGAAATTTTTTATTCCAAAAAAAGCTCTAATATACTCAATGGAATTTTTTTCAAAGAAAACTATATTCAAATAAATGCATATCAATCAATCATCCAATAAAGATTTCCCCAACGTTAAAAATCCAATTCATCCCACAAAAAATCGTCTAATTCGAACCAATCACTCCATATAATCCAACTGGATTTTTTCTCTGGCAGAAATCACGATAAACGTATTTTTATCGCTCGCGTCCATTCAATCAATCCAAGAGCGGGAAAAATGGCGCCGTCGAAAAGTTACGTGCGAATGAATTATTAATTAAAAAATCGGAAAAATTGTCTTTTAATAGAGTCGATGGGCAGCAATATAAATCAACTGTAGAGAAGATTTTATAGAAAATGTGTGGAAAAAAAAACTAAAATTTTGTTCAAGTTAAGTTGATTAACATATGGAGAATATAAACACATCAAATCTGAAATTGTAAGATTGTTTTGTCTTCAAAAGACCTAAGAACTACAAAATGAAGATTACTTAAGGGTCATTATTTTTAAAATCAGTTTGTTCGACACTGACCATATCACTGATTTCTCTCAAATTTTTTTAATAGTCACGTAAACTAGTTTTAATATATACGTATTCTTTATTTTGGGCTGAAAATTGGATTTTGTCAAGAAATTTAGATTTTAAATTAGGCTGTCAAATTCAGAGTAATCTCATTTTTGTCGAAAAACTTCTTTTAAATCCTTATTTCTCATCAAAAAATCTATGGATTCCAATAATTTTTGTATAAAAACGTTGGAAATTGTGCGAAATTAATGAATAATGTATTGAAAATATTTCTTGTGGCGTTGCTAAATTGTTATGAGCGTAAATAAAAAAAAGGGTAAAAAAATTTTGAGTAAATAGTTTTCATATTGCATCTTTTTTTTTCCTCCCGTTTTTTTGCTCATTGATTGGTAATAGTACGCACCATATTCTGTAAAAACCGTTACATGGCAAAACGTTTCGTCCGTAAGTGAGAATTTTTTTCCGATTTTCCAGCCTGTCATTATCAAGTGATTATGATTATTAATACAAAAATATTAAACAAAAAATTTCTAGCTAGATGTTCAACGGCTCAGAATACAACTTGAAATCAAGCTTTCGCAAGGATCACTAAATTGCTAAAATACTTATAATCACACAGAATTTCATAAGAATACTTTCGTTTTCTTTTCTCTGAAACATTCAATTGCATTTTTATGTTTATGTAGAATTCTGAAGGTAGGTCTATTATTTATCGGAAAAATGTTCAACTGTGGAATTATGCGATAGTGTCATCAATTTTTTCGTCCAATTTTCATAATTTTCTGAATAATTTCCTTGCCTCCTAAAGCAAAATAAATACATATAAAAACGATACTTCATGTTTGAGAAACGTTCATTTTATTACACACTAAATAAATTATTCAACAAGTTCAATGTGCTCACGTTGCAATGTTTTTCTGGGAAACAAAGATGCTTTCCGTGATTAGAGTACTTTGTTTAAATATGGATACATGGAATTACTTTATAAAAGAATAAAAGATTTCAATTTTTGCTATCTTATTCAGGAAATTTATCGAATTTTAGTATTTTTTAACGTGTGAAATAATAAAGTATAATATTTGATGTGTAACAATTAATCAGTTTCTCGAATATCTTCGCGTTTGAAATTCATTTTATGAATTTCCGTATGTAAGCTTCATTTATTAATGATCATTTATAAACAATACGGAATGAAATTTTACAATCAAACCAGGTCCACGCAAGTAAATATAAATTTATAAGTTATTCTCAAGAGACAGGCACGAAAAATTGATGTCATGTTATATCCCGAGTAATGAAAAATAAAGTTAAGAAATTTTCATTAAAAAAATACTTTATTATCGAATGGGACATACTACAGTGTTATAAGATCAAAAAAAGTGAAAATATATTGAAATTCACAATCAAATGACTGGCTGGAAAATCGGGAAAAAATTCTCACTTACGTACGGAACGTTTTGGCATGTAACGGTTTTTATAAAATGCAGCTCATACCTTTACCAATGAATAAAAATAAAAACGGGAGGAAAAAAATGATGCAATATGTAAAGTATAAACTCAAAAATTGTTTAACACTTTTTTCATTTACGTTAATAACAATACAACAACTCTACAAGAAATATTTTCAATACATTATTCATTAATGTCGTACAATTTCGAACGTTTTATACAAAAATGATTGAAATCCATTGATTTTCTAATGAGAAACAAGGATTTAAAAAAATTTTCCAACCAAAGTGAGGTTACTCTGAATTTGACAGCCTAATCTAAAATCTGAATTTCTCGAAAAAAAAAAAAAAAAGTATGTTTTAAAACTAATTTACGTGATTATTTAAAAAACTTGAGAGAAATCAGTGATTTGGTGAGTGGCGACCAAACTGATTTTTAAAATAATGACCCTTAAACATAATAAATCGAAATTATTATTTATGGAGTTTCACTATCCTAACAAAGACTTTATAAACTTTCGTTTTCTTGAAAAAATTCATGCCTAGTGAAATATTGGTAATACTTTGTCAAAGTAGTGAGAATCTTGTCTTGGAGTGTAGTATGAAATCGCAGGAGAGAAAACGAGCCCGAGGTATTTCTGCCAGTGCTCGGCATATAATATTCCGCGATCGAAGCTGGGTTTCTACGTCTACGTGTTTCGCGGCGCGGCGTGATTGACGGGAACTCGTTTGGTTTTAGCATTTTCGCGTGTTATTACGAAGAAGAAGCGGCGAGGTCCATGTGCGGAAAGCGATACGAGCTGTACGCACGGATCCCGGGGCCGCGTCATGGACGAGCTCCTTAAGGGGAGACGCCACATCCCCGCCACGGCGATTTTTTACAGCGAATCCTACTCGAGATTAATTATCAATTTCGATGAAAACGTTGATATTTCCCTCGTTACGAATGGTGGACGCTAGTTTTCAGTTCTGAGGGAAAGTTAGTAGATGTTATGTAAAATACAGGGTGTACCAAAATCCCCGTACCAAAAGAAAACCCAATATTCCTTTTTGAATTCTGTATCGAAAAGTCCTTTACCACTTTTCAAAAAACTCAAAATGGAAAAAGTTATTCAATCCAAAAGTTTAAACAATAAATGCGCTCTCTCGACAAGTGGGGATAAAATCCATGAACCAAACTTTACCCAAATTTTTTTCATATTTTTTAGAGTCGAAAAGTCCTTTGCCACTTTTATCAAAACTCAAAATTGAAAAAAATGTGCTCGTTAGAAGTTTTGACCAATCAAATTTCTCAGATTTCAAACTCGAATATCTTTTTTGATTTTGAGTTTTGTCAAAAGTGGCAAAGGACTTTTCGACTCTAAAAAATATGAAAAAAAATTGGGTAAAGTTTGGTCGGTGAATTTTATGCCCACTTGTTGAGAAAACCCATTTATTGTTTAAATTTGAAACTTAAATAACTTTTTCAATTTTGAGTTTCGTGACAAGTGGTAAAGGACTTTTAGATTCAAAATTCAAAAAGGAATATTGGGTTTTCTTTTGGTACGGGGATTTTGCTACACCCTGTATAATGATCTTTGGGAGCAATCATTTTTAGGGAATAAGAAAAAAGTACATCAATGTATTTCAAGCTTACGACCTTAATGAAACCCTCTTCAGGAGTCATTTTTTTAAATACAACAATCACTCACAAAACTATCCGGAAGTCTATTACATCGAATTATAATATTGTGATCCCCATGATTCATACTATTATAAAAAATTCAAGTCAAATTTATAATAAATGTCACATATTTTGCGACATTTAAACAGGTTATACATCAAAAGTTATAAAATTCAAATTAGTATGAAAGGTCATATATATTCAAAAGATTCATGTTCATGCTTTTAATTTTGACTGGATTATTGTGTATTCCTAAAATTCAGTTCATCAGAAGAAAGCAGTTAATGTCAGTTTTGCTGACAAGGTTTTCAAATTGTCTGATTAACAATTTTATTTTTAAAATTTAAAAAGAATTTATAAATTATTGCCAGTTTATGCTCATTCTATTGAATTTATTATAAAATACATTAATATAAAAATGAAAATGCTTGAACTTGAGACTTAGACAGAAAAAAAGAACCAGACAGAAAGAAATTCAGTTCCACCATAGGTATGTCGAAGATTTACATGTTTAATTTATTTAAAAAGTACGAGTCTGATTTATTTAAAAAAATAATAAAAAATGAAATAGAAGGGGAAAAATAACCTATAAAATATGGATAAGCATGATGAAATCAGGTTATTGTGATTTGCAATACGTAGGAAAGATAAAAACCTTAAAGACTAGAGTTATGGAACAGAAAGGTAATATTCGTCATTTGAACAGGCATTATTTTGTCTCAAATCAACATAAAATTGAAATTAATGATGATTTTGAATGGAACAATGTTAGAATTGTTAACCAAGAGAGTATTTTTACAAAGAGTTTCGTTTTGGAAATGATTTTCATCTAGAAGACGAAGAACACGTCAACAAACAGGGAGATAACAAATTTGTGAGTCCTGTTTATGATCTCAACCCGAGTCGAAATTTTAGTCCTGGTTTGAATATGATGAACCTATAACGACAGGTTTAAGATGTTCAGAGCAGGTTCTAGCTTCTATTTATTAAATACAAATTTTAAACCTTGTTTGAACCTGGTACCTAGTAGTATTTCCTTTCCGAGCTCAACATTTTCAAAGAAGGTTCTTGTTTGAGGGATATTTAGGTGTAAAATGTTCAAATAAGGATTTTATTGAATGCTATGCTGGTGACGATGGATCGAACTGGATTGAAAGTTTTTAATGCATTCAAATAGATATTTATGTACCAGATTTTTGGTGTTCAATTCAATCAAATTGAACGCAGAACATCTAAGATTAAAACCTAATGCATTTCATTTATGAAACTGTCTATTAGATATATAGATTTATTGAATCCAAAAAAATTGGCTTAATTTGATGTTAAGTAATTCAAATATATTTAAATAATTTTACAGCGATTAAATCAGAAAACATGATAATTTTTAATTAAGTTTGATTGAACCGTTTTAGATCATTTTCAACTCAAGCACATATATGGTATATATATTTCATTGCCGATTGTGTACAAGACTACTTAATTAGCGACAATTAGGTAGAAATTAATTTGTTAATAACGATGACACCTTAAAAACGCATTACAATATCTGAAAATTCTTTGACTAGGGCGGGATTCGAACTCAGGTCGCTGGCGCGAAGATCTGAGACAACACCACTTAACCATTCCAACATGTAGAGTAAATCGGTGGTGATGGTGCACTTTAATTCCATCCAAAAAGTTCAAAATGTTGATAACAGGAGCTTGAAAGACTAAAATATTGTACCGTGTATCAATGAGATCTAAAATGCTTAAACCAGGACTAAATTTTGACTCGGGATATGTTCATCAGGTCTAAAGAAGATTCTTATTTTATCTTAAAAGTTTAAAATGATCAAAACAGGAGCTGAAAGGCTTGGAATGTTCTAATGAGGAACAAAAAGATCTAAAATGTTCAAATCAGGTCTTAAATTTCAACGAAGATATGATAAACAGGTCTGTAGAAGGTACTTCCTTTATCTCACAAGTTTAAAATGTTCAAAACAGGAGCGTCAAGGCTTGGAATGTTCTGATGAGGATCAAAGAGATCTAAAATGTTCGAATCAGGTCTCAAAATGATTAACAGGTCAGAAGAAGATTCTCCCTTCATCTTCAAAGTTTAAAATGTTCAAAACAGGAGCTTGAAGGCTTAAAAAGATATAAAATGCTCAAATCTGTAATAATTTTCTTTAGTTCCTGGTGGTGATGGTACATTTTAATTCCATTCAATATATTCAAAATATTTAAAACAGGAGCTTGAATGACTGGAATATTGTGCTGTGTATCAATGAGATCTAAAATACTTAAGCCAGGACTAAATTCTGACTCGAGATATGTTCATTAGGTCTAAAAGAGATTTTTATTTCCTCTTAAAAGTTAAAAATGTTCAAAACAGAAGCTGAAGGCTTGGAATGTTCTGATGAGGATCAAAAAGATCTTAAATGTTCAAATCGGAACTCAAATACATAGGATATGATTAATAGGTCTGAATAAGGTTCTTCCTTCATCTCAAAAATTTGAAATGTTCAAAATCGGAGCTCAAAGACTTGAAATGTTCTGATGAGGATCAAAGACATCTAAAATGTTCAAATCTGGACAAAAACTTCGACTCGGTACTAGAGTCTCTCTTCGCGGACCACAACCGGGACTAAATTCTGACTTGGAATATGATCAACATGTCTCAAGAAGGTTCTTCCTTCATCTAAAAAGTTTAAAATGTTCAAAACAGTAGCTCAAGGACTTGAAATGTTACAATGAGGATCAAAAAGATCTAAAATGTTCAAATCAGGACAAAAACTTCGACTTGGTACTAGATTTCCCCTTGGCGGACCACAACCAGAACTAAATTCTGACCTAGGATATGATCAACAGGTCAGAAGAAGGTTCTTCCTTCATCTCAAAAGTTTAAAATGTTCAAAACAGGAGTCCAAAGGCTTGAAATATTCTGATGAGGATCAAAAAGATCTAAAATGTTCAAATCAGGACAAAAATTTCGACTCGGTACAAGATTCCCCCTTCGCGGACCACAACATATCAATCAAAGACAGACATCAAGCCTCAAGAAGTTCAAATTTCACGTCTACTTTCATTTTCGCTAAAATCCTCTAGTACAGAACAAGATTCACTTTCTAAAATGACCGAGGTTCGTCGATTCGGAACGATTAGGAAAATAAAATAACAGTCCCGGGAAACAATGCGAAAGTGAGTCGGATGAGGCGTGCAGTAGCCTCGTCCGAACGAAAAGTGCCGCGGCCGTGAAGAGCGCTGTGGGTCGAGTGGTGAGAAGTAGATGGAGGTTGATAGGAAAGAAAATCGCGCTCGCTCACCGTCGTTAGCTCGTTAACTCGCACGCAACACTTCCAGCTCTCAAATACCGGATATACCACTGTCTGTCTCTTACCCCGTTCCTCTCTTTCTCTCTCGCTCTGCCTTGCAACCCCCCCTCCCCCCCTTTACCCCCCTCCCCTATATGTACACTGGTGCGGGGCCTTATTCTCCTAACCAGCCGAGCGGCTCGGGGCCCGTCGTCTGTCTTCGGCTTGTTCCTTCTCGTATATAGCCAAGATATTGCGAGCCAGGTTGTGCTACGTTATGTACAATGAAAAAAACGTACATCTCGTTTCTAGATGAAGCAGTTTCGCATTTAGATTTCGTATCAAGTGGGGTCTATATTCTGAAAATGTTTTGTGTGGGAATGATGAGGTAGACGTGGAGAACCGAATGTTTGTACAAACACTGAACCTCGGTTTAGAAGTTCGAGACCCAAAAAGAGCATTGGGATTCGTGGTGTTGTACTTGGTTTCAGTCAAAGTTCTGACATTTTCGATGATATATAATACTTTCTTTGCCATTGACACATTAGTGGAGTTTCTGGCTGCTGATTAGTGATTTATTTACATCATGTGAATTTTCTTCTTTTGTTCCAGACTTGAGTGATTCTCAGTGGCTCCCTTTTTACTGTTTGTTATTGGAGTTCCACTGTTTTGGATTTAGGGAATATGAACGTCTGCTAAGAAGTTATTTTTCTAGTATTCCTTACAGAAATTAACCTCAATTTTTCAGAGTTAACTCTCATTTATCTTCTGAATTAATACTCAACGTTCAGGGTGAACATTCAGCTGATTTTACGTTTAACCCTCAATTTTCAGAGTTGACTCTAAAGTTTCATTGCCAAACCTCAATTTTTAAGGTGAACACTCAAACGACTTCAGTTAGATCCTATATTTTCATGGTTAGCCTTCATAGTTATTGGTACACGCAGAGAAAAGCTTAGTAAAATTGACTAAATATTTAGTCACCTACGAACTAAATAAAGTTTTTACTCATATCTACTAAAATATCTAGTCAAATTATTAAAAATGTAGTAGATATGACACAATTTTTAGCTCGATTGGGGAAAAAACTTTTTTAGATTCGTATTTGACTAAAGATTGTTCAGAGTGTATACTTCGAAATCGATTAACAATCAGCTTTCACAAAACTCAACATTCGCCTGGAAAATTCATCTTGATTTTCGTTCCACATCTGTCATTTACTATTGTATCCTTATAATATCTGTTTCATTTGTATGATGAATTGATAAACAGGTTCAGTTGCTAAATACACGATATGCGATATAATTATTGAGTATCAATGTTATGCATATAAATATACTGGGAATAATCGGCATGGAAACGATACAATAAATATTTAATTATTTTAACAGTGTATTGTTTACATGGAAAATTTTCTTGAATTTATTTAAATTGAAAAACTCATAATGACAAACAAATGATTTCCACTCAGTTTTTGGGTTTGTACTGCACTCATATTTTCAAGTGGTATGTTTCGAGGAAACATACCAAGAGATTTATAAACAATATATTTATAAGATTAAACAATCAAATCGGTTTATCTAAGAAAAAGTTATGTACATAATTAATGCATAGTGTTTTTGTAAATTTTTAGTTTCGATCATTTTATTATGTTTCATTATTAACTTTATTATTAAAATTTTGTCAAATACACTGTTCATATAAACAGCTTTTTTTAATATTCTACGATACAAATAAATTGTAACAATAATTGTTTTGGTTTCATAGTATTTGAACAACAATTTTTAATAAAAATAGTCATATATTTTTTTAATCATTTACAAGTAAAAAAATATTGTATGCCAGCATTGTTTACTTTTGTACGTGTAAATTTATTTCTATGCACGTCCCATTGAATGTTGAGTGATCCAAATAATCCAGAAAGTAAAGAGTAAAATTTTAGGGCTAACTCTTAAAATTTAAAGAGAATTTCTGCATTGGTTGTTTTACTTTCGTTCGGTATCATGACTTCATTTTCAAACCTATGACTTAAAATTCAGTATGAAAACGCAGCATTTGAAAACATCATCAATATTCAGGAAATATATTGAAGTTCAAGGATAATTTCCATCCACGAGAAAAACTAGTCAGAAATAAGAAAATTTTCTCAAAACTCACGTTTACGTTCTCTTTTGCACCAGATTCGCTCAAAGTTGCTTACCTGAAACACAAAATAATTGAATTCCAATTAGCATATCTTAATAACAATATCAAATCAATAGAATAGAAGGTCGACGTTCAGTGTTTCTTATACAATAGTTACGAGCTAGAAAATTTAAATTACTCCTTAATCTCGTTAACAATGTCAGTTATGATCATACAGACCTATTTCCAGCCACTTTCAATCGACATTTATATCTTTTTTTCACTAACTTATCTCCATACCTAATCGTGTTTATTTTTCCATCAATTTACAGTGCGTATCTACGTTTCGCACCGCTTTTACGTATGCAGATATTATCTTTTAAGTAATTTATACATAATCCAATATCGTTCTGCTCGAGATATACAAAGTCATTGCAACATTCATTCATTTCAATGCACTTTTAAAGATAAAATGTCCAGTAAATAATTAATTCATCGTGCATTAAAGGCTCGCTAATGCATATTACATTCGCTGTTTCTGATAAATGTTTTTCACGAAATGCAGAATTTAATGACAGTAATCTGAAAGTCATTGATAATTCCGAAAAAGACATGAAAAAAAAGTTGACGATTTTTTCGACATTATGCAGAATTATCTCATTATTCATGCAAAGCGCCATCAAATTTCTAAAACGTCAAGTTCAACGAACGAGTGACAACTTTATACCAATCGATTTGCGAGATTTTCGTTTTTCTATCGCATAATTCCGAATATCATTACGAAGGAGATTTTTCATTGGCACGTTAAATATTTTTGAAAAGGCGCGTGATTGCTTAATTAGGTATATTATTGCTTGACGTATCGCAGGCACTTGCTCCAACATAAAAATTTGCATGATCGCGTTGCGTCATAAATAATTTATTATTGCTTCTCGGCGGAACGTTCGATGTTTCGGCGAGATAAAATGCGAATTTCTGAATAGTAAAAATTGTAAAATAATACAGTTGGAGATTCAAAGATGAAATTGAGTTTAAGAATTTCAGAGTGTGCTGAAAGCGATAAAAATTGTGTATCGCTTGATAAGGCTCGTTGATTTATTTTCCAAGTGGAACTTCAGAGAAAGAACTTGTGATTTTACATTCACATTTTTGTTGTTGCTGTTGTTTTGGGTAAATGTGTTAATTTAGTTGCGGCTTTTTTCAGAGGTTTTTTGTTACGGCACATGAAACGATATTTTAAATGCGTTTAATTAACTGAAAAGTTGTCAGATTTAATTATGAAATACAGAAATCGGAATGTTGAAAAATTGCTTTATTAAACCACATTTTTTCGAAATAAAATTCTGAATAAATATCAAAAAATTAAATAATATTGACAATGAAACCTAATTAACATACAATAAACGAAAATGTGATTTTTACACATTTAAGCAGTTTTCTCTGGTATTGTACAGAAAATCGTTATTATGAAAAAAATATGATTATTCTATAAAAACGACGAGTTTCCTTGCCAATTAATAAGCAAAAAGAACGGATGTATCAATACAAAATTACTCTACACGTGTTCTATGATACCGACGATAATGAAAAAGGATATTGCTAAAGATGTATCGTAAATGACATTTAATATTCTGATTGCTCCAACGTTCAAAACGTATATATAAATTAGTTTTAGTAATTTCGCAAATGCAAACAAATTTTTTTTTCATTCTCAACTTCAATTGCATATTTTTACAGAACATGATTATGAAAGACAGCATGATGTGTGGAACGAAATCGACAATTTTCCTCGTGTTACTTCAAATTACTCTATGTTTTTCAAACCAGTTGGGTAAGTGAGAAAGTTTATATCTTGACATAAATTGCAGAGCAACTTAAATACACTATTAAAAATTATGTTCTTTTTTTTTTATTCAAACTCTAGAAAAAATAGAGACCTCAACATTTAGAGCCATCGATTTCGAAGACATGGACAATCCGGATTTGTTTAATTTTAATAGCGAGTCAACCATTATTACTTCAGACGAAGGTAAATTTCGCAAAGGAGGGGGGAGGGTAGTAATATATTCATTTTTACATTTTATTTGTGCGCCTCGAAATTTGAAAAATCCATATAAATAAGACAAAGGAACTAGAAAAATTTTCAAAATTTTATAAGTGCCGTATAATACAAGAAACACAATGAGTCTATGAATATAGTTAATGTATGAAGATAAAATTTTCTCGATAATCCATTTATTAAACCAAAATCTCTAGAACCTCCATTCCCAAAGTATCTCGTTCTTGAAATTTATCCAGGAATCCACGAACATATTCTAAAATTAAAATAGTAGAATTATTCAAAAAATTTGGAAAATACTAAAATGAGGATTCTTTGAAACAGTAGAAATTTACGAAAACGTGTGTTCCGAATAATCATTGAAAAATACTAAGATTCTTCAGAAATTTCTGATTTAGAGCAAGAATTTCTAAAATTTACATGGTTATCCATTAAAGCATTAATAATTAAACATACTTGAACATACTACGAAATTGAATAAATGCTAAAAAAAAATGAAAAAGACTGTAAGTAATAGGAATGTATCTACTACAATTTATTGTATGTAGATATTATTTCCTTGAAAGTATATGGAAGTACATATCAAAAATTCATAAAAATTGAAATCTTGAAACCCAATTCTAGACATCTATGTACATAAGAGTCCATCAAAAACTAAAAAATTCAATAAAATATATGAAATCATAAAAAATACAAAATGAACTGAATGTTTTCGAACCCTGTGATATGCTTTTCATCGCTGTAGATACTGTTTTCAAAAAAATTGATTGAAATAGTGAGAATATTCAAAATTTGAGAAACTAAAGTATCGAATTGTAGAATATTCAATTTTATCGTTAATCATAAATAATAAGAGAACGTAATTTGTTTTGTTATTTAAAGTACAGGTACCAGATATTTAAAAAATTTCTAAAAAATTTTACTGAATTTTATTGGGAGGCAAAAAGGTGAAAAAAAAACTAAAAATTATTCAAAAAACTAAGAATCAATGTAGATGTTTCCTTTTATAACTATTAAAACACCTAATATCTATAAAATTTTGAATCTTAAGGCGTCGAATATCAAATATCTATATTCAAATCCATAAAAATGTAAGAAAATCATTCATACTGTGAAAATACAGAAAAAATACAATAAATATTGCACCTTCTGTAAATCTATGAAATACCAGTCATCTTGGAATAAATTTATTCTTGGAAAATGATTCAAAATACTCAGAATCTAATAATTTTTAATAATAAATCATCTAATTCTGAAACTTGTATGACAATATACAAAAATGCTAGAAAAATATGAAAAAGCTAGAAAATTTTTATGTTAGCAATTTATAAAATATCTTCAAAATGGGAGCCAGATTATAAAATATTTGAAATTCCTATATGAAGATACAATTTTCTAAATAATCTATGAAAATACTAAAAATCTATAAAACCTTGAATCTTATAAACTTTGAAAATCAATATAAAAATTCCTGCATGTATGAGAACATCCTTTAAATGGTACAAATACTGAAAAAAACACTGAGCGATGATCGAAAAAGGTGTGACTTTGTATCCGAAGTGATGTCCTTCTTTAAAAAAGCAATTTTTTGAGCTTGCTAATCGTTTTGAGAGGATTTTATGATGCTAGTATGAATATTTATTTGTACATTAAAATTAATATTATTGACCCTTTGCCTCTTCATCTATTGACTTTGCCTCTTCATGTAAAATTTCCTTGCGACGCCTCTAATTACTATTATACATTTTATTTCCATCTTTATAAGGATTTTATAAGCTGATGGTTTTGTTAATGTAGCATTATTAAAGTCATGGGATTATTAATTCATTGTTTCAAAGTTGAGGGATGTAAAAATTTTCTTTATTAAATTTGGGACAAAAGAACCATATATCCTAGAATTTAGAATTCTGAAATTTTTTGTTTTAAAATATTACATCTCAAAGCTTACAAATGCTGAATTTTATACCAAAGTTTTTAAATTATGATAATTCTCATTTCTGACTTTTGCACTTACAAAACTCAATATAACATTAAGAATTTTCATTCTGACATTCAGATCCCAAAATTCACAACAACAAGATACGTGATGAAAATGAATGTAAAGATGAAATTCGAAATATTAAACGAAACCATACACTTTTTGAACACTATCAGGGAAGAGGGGGGGGGGGGGTGCTTTTATTTCTCCCCCTTCTTCATTCACTCTCATATGACTATTTTTGTCATTTTAGAACCAGGAACCAGCCAGGGTATCACCAACAGAATTACCTGCGAAGATAAAAATCATTGTGATAGCACTGAAGATAACAAAATGAAAGACGTTTGGACACTGAATGAGGAAATCGCGCTACACGCAGCATACCAAAAAGCGTATATTTCCCAGGGGTGCATGAAGGTTCGAAACGTTAGAAAACTGTTTGAAGGGATTGTAGAAATACTTGAAAAAGACGATGGCATCATAAAAACTGTGGATGAATGTATAAGAGGTTATAAATACTCAAAAGAACGATTGAGAGTTAAAGCTCAAGGTTACACTAATGACGAGAATGCTAAATTTAATAAAATGATGGAAATTTATCAAAGGACTCAAGAAATCAGGGACAGACGAAGAAGTATGAACAAAAATTAACAAACACTTTAATAGCTGTTTGATTAAATTTGTATGAAACATGAAGGATCATGAAAAATGTGCCGCTAAAGATATTGCTCTAAAAAATTATTCTTATCTGTATATGCATCCATTCATAACGATTTTACTTCCGAAAATGAATTTTTCAATTGAGAATACGTATTCGCCAGTATTTTAACAAAATATTTTTTTTCTGTATTCTTTCAGCCAGAAAAACATGTCAGAGCAACAGAAGAAAAATCACTGCAGAACAGTCATTGCCCCGAAAAAAGATTGACAGGAAAAACTGGACTTTAGATCAAATAATTGCACTCTACAAAGTATACCAAAAAGTTTATATTTTAAACGAAGGTTGCGTAAATTTCCCAGATCAAGAGGAAGCTTTTGAGGAAATAGTCTGTATATTAAGAGATGAGTACAAAATTGAAAAAACTCGTGAAGATTGCTATCGTAGATATTTTTACTCAGCTATCGGCATAACTTGTTATTCTGGTGATAGCGAAAGCGACGCAGCAAAAGTGAAAGAACTGAATGAGATCAAAGACAAAACGCAGGAAATAAGAAATCAGAGGATGAGAGGGTTTTAGTGAATAACTATTTATAAGATATTGTTTTTAAAATGTAATTCGCATCATTATATCTTGTGTTATTGACTTCATGTATTGCTGCAAATATATAAAAGTCGTTTGTAAGTAAATTAATGTGAATAAACTTTTGTCGCATCAAACTGGAACCTTTTGATATTGTTTTAATGTTCAGCTATCAGGTTGAACTGTAGATTCTGCTGTTTCGCAAACAAAAAAAACATTATATGAATACAAATGATATAGATATGATAATATATGAATATTACTTTGTTTTTTTTTCTGGAGTATCGAGAGTATTTCCAACGAAATAAATTCTAGTTGAAATTTCTTAAAGGTAATAGATCTCAGGAAAAATCATGATGTTTGTTACGAAATTGACTTTTTTTTTTACAATTGTTGGCGTATCTCGCTCAGTAAATATAACATGTAAGTATTTCATTAGAGTTCTTTTACTCTGCACAATGAGACAATTTTTCTACGATGATAATAAATAAATATTGTTCATACTTCAAGCTCAAAATGAAGAAATTCCTGTATTTCGGTAAATCGATTTTCAAGAAATGAACGACCAAAACTTATATAATTCTGTTTTTAATCCTTCACGGTCCACTTCAAACGAAGGAAAGACAAGCTTTATAAATTTTTTTTCGAATGAAATATTGAGTGATTTTCATTTTGCAGCAACTGGTCTGATTCTGAAAAACAATATTTCGTTTCTTAGGAATTCAGCTCGATTGCAATACAAAGTGTAAACTTAGTAAGCTGTTCGTTTTCAGGAATAATTTTAGAATGTTTTGCAGTTCTTTATCACTAAATAAAATGGCTGCGGCAGTAGATAGTCCAAAGATTTAAAATAACAAGAATAACAAAGATTTTTGTCAAATGTAGTTCAAAATCGTTAATTTTTGTAAGGACTGATAACATTTTTTTGCCCTTATATCAGCCGATAAATTTTTCTATGAAAAAAGTAGAAAGACGTGTCTTATGTGTACTAATAGCCAAAATATGAAAGTTTCATGTAACAAAAAAAAACACGACTCTAAAAGATTACTGGTTTTGAAATGAGATGCATCAACGTATTTGAATGATAAAAAAGTCCCTTAAATTTTCAGCACGAGAAACGAGTCAGCCTATCACGGAACGAGAAGGTATTCATTGCGATACTTCTAATAAAGACGACTGGACATTGCAACAACTAATTTTCTTGCAATCGGCATATCAGAAAGTTTACATTTTGTGTTGTCGCAAAAATTTTCCACACGTAAAAGAAGCGTTTGAAAAAATTCAAGTTATCCTAGAAAGAGACCATGGTATAGCAAAATCAACAGATAAGTGTATTAAGGGTTTTCGAAAGTCGATAAAATTAATGAGTTCGAGGGTTGTGTTGAGATTGATGGAAGACGAAGCAAAAAATCAAAGAAAAGAAAGAAATTTATCAGTGGACCAAGAAAATTAAAAAGGAACGCGGAGGGATGAAATTAATTTATCTTTTTTACCAATTTTTTTATCCTTCATTTAATTCATTTAGTTTATGTCTCACGAATCATTCAGTATCGAATGACGAGATATATTTTATTTTGTATTTAAAAGAAAAAGTAATCAGGGTAGCAAACAATATAAGATTGAGAACCAGATGATTGTTTTTCATCGGGAATACCAAAAAAAATATATCAGAGTTTTTGTTGGAGATTAATACGATTGCGTTTCATTTAATATTTGAGCTTGGAAAACATGCCAAAGCGGCAAAAGGAAAAACACTGAGCATCAAATAACAACTTGTAAAAATAGTAGACAAACTGATGAGCAAAATTAGTCATTGAGTCAGATAGTTGCACTTTACACAGTTCACCAACAAGTTACATTTCGTTCACTAGTTGCATCCATTTTCCGAACCAAGACGAAGCTTTCGAGGAAATATCTCGTATACTGAAAGGGGATTGGCAAATTATAAAAAACTCTCATGAATGCTTTTGCAGGTATGACAATAAACATATAGCCAAGTCCTGCCATTCTGGAAATGCTGAGGCGGATAAAACGAAAATCGAGGGAATTAAAGAGATCAAACGTAAAACGCTCGAGATCAGAGAAGAACGAAGGAAAAAACACGGCCAATGATGCAAAAAAAGATGTTCAAAATTGTGATCATGATTAACAATTAATAACGTTTCAATAAATGATATACAGCTTTGTGTTGTTGATCTGTTTATTGTCAATTAATGTACAGGAAAGAGTAAAAAAATGAGGGTATTGTAATAATGTTTGGAGAAATGATAAACCCTCTAAAAAATTTTCAATTTTTGTTGTTTATCAGAATAATAAAAGTTGTTTAAACATTTTCCCCATTTATAGAGTAAGTTTCTTTCAGAAACGTTAGAAAGCTCTAAATTTCAATATTTTCCATCTGTTTCAAGCGAAAATGTGATAATATTCAATTATTACATTACTATATGATTTATATCACACCCCCGTAAAGTTAGCACCTCAAAATTTAGCACCCTCAATTTTTTTCGAAGTTCTAGGTTTGGATTAAAAAGTTCTATAGTTCTCAATGAGGTGCGGCGATTGTTCTCAAGCGCAAACCTGTTTTTTTTGAAAAAAAAAAAAAAAAAATGAGGGGGTGCTAACTTCATGCCGCACCCCTTTTTCGTATAATAACAGTTCTCACTACATTTTTGTTCTCCTTCAAGAGTTCTATCGTTCCTGATGATTATAAAAAATAGTTCTGCAATACGAGGCTCATGATATAACGATTATGTTCCCCAATGTAGCTACAGGGCACGACGCCACTATTGCGCGCGATTTATGACAAGTCCACTTACCAGTGGATAGCCCACTCATATTTGACATTTATTCATATTTAATAAAAAATCAATGTCAGAATTGCAAGAAACTATCTATTTAGTCAACAGTTCTTTCAGTTCACCACAGTAGAGCGCACGCGCAACGCTCAACCAGCATTTTGACTGAAACAACTCGACTTACTAGTAAGCACCCCAGTGCATATCAATAATTTTTTGAAGAGAACACATAAAAAACGACAGAACTCAGACGTGCTGCGAAGTTACTCGATATTTCTAGCGGAGAAATGCAGTGAAGCGCTCGCGCAACAGCAAGCCAGCGTATTAGCGATAACAAGTCTTACTAGTCAGCACCTCAGTGCATATCAACTTTTTTGTATCAAAAACTGATAAAAACGTCAAAACTCAAAGGTGCTGCAAGAAAACTCGATAGTTCTGACAGTAGAATACAGTTCAGCGCTCGCGCGACGGCCATCTAACATTTTGGCTGAAACAGCTCGACTCCCCAGTCAGCAACCCAGTGCACATGAATTTATTTTTATTGATGGCACATGAAAAACGTCACTACTCAAGGTTGCTGCAAAAAAAAACTGATACTTCTGGCAGTAAAATACAGTTCAGTGCTTGCCCGCCCAACTAACATTTGAGCTGAAACAACTTGTCTACCCATTCAGCACCCTAGTTATACTCTTGAGTAATTGAGTAACAGCTTTTTGTAAACAGGAATTCATAGATTGTATATCAAAACAAATAAAGTGACATAAAAATGTATGTCAACCTTGATTCTAATCGTTTTTCTTGTTTGGACTAAAAAAAACATTCAACTAATTTAACAGGTTGAACTCGAGCGGACAGAAATGGGGTTAAATGTTCAGTAGCATCAGGATTCAGAACAGTTATTTATTTGAAAAAAAAAAAAAAAAACGACTAATGAATTTTCACCTAAAATTCGCAGTATAAATCCACTGAATAAACACATATCATTGAATCTTACGTTTACACTACATTGCCAAAAATGAAAAAAAATTGTATTACTTAGATTCTGGATTCTACAGAGGCTATGACTTGCAAGGCATTGAGAGAGACATTCTAAGTGAACAAATGACCATTCAGTGAATAATCTTACTTATCAAGAACTTAATTCGATAATACATGTTATATTGACTAAAAAATAACTCTTTTTCGAAATAGACGCGAAAATAAAATTTTTCATACACTATCATCTATTAGGCGTATTTAGATAGACTTTTTAGCGATTTCTCAGGAACGGTCAAAACACGAAAAATGTCATGTATTTTGAGAGAATGGTAGTGCGTATAGTATAAAGTCATTCCAAAATCTTCTTTTCGTACTCGATTAGCTACAATGACGAAAATATGAAAAGACAGTTTTAGATATGACATCTATTTTTTTTAAAAGTGTGCAATAGAAAAGTACTTTAACATGATTTCTCAATGCATTGATAGGCGAACAAAAGGCAACGGACAAAAAAGTATAGATATTTATGTAAGAAAAAGAATTACATTTTTTTTATTTTAATTACATATAACTGAAAAAGTATGAAATACACTTTGATTTTTCAGATGATTTTTTAAAAAAATAATATTTTTTGATGTCTAATTTATGTGAAGCAATCAATTTCAGTAATAGTTATCATTATACAATAGATAAAAAAGATGGAACTGAAAATGTAGGTTCCATGTTGACCATTTCTCTGAAACTCATTTTTGAATCAGGATTTTTTATAATTATTTTTAATTCACAATTTCAAGAGAGTTAAAAAAAATTATAAGATATTTAATTTTAGTTTCATTACTCTGAAAATAATGTTTTCGTTATATTTTTCTATTATTAATTGAATAACAAATCATTTCTTTGATTGTAATTATTATTAAATAAATCAAAAAGATACAACTAAAAATGCAGGTTCTATATTTACTATTTCCTGAAACTCTTGTTATAATCAGTGTTTCAAATGTATATTTTAAGGTCTAAGCTTTGTTTTTAATCCTTCGTTCCAAAGCCCTAGTTATGCCGGCCTTTGTTCTCGGATTTTACTCCGAATGAGCCATCAGAAGTTTCACTTCAATAATTATTTGTCTTGCAATGGGATGCATCAACGTACATATTTGAATGATAAAAGAGTCCTGAAACTTTTCAGCATAAAAAACGAGTCAAACTATCACGTAACAAGAAGGTATTTATTGCGATACTTCTAATAAAGACAACTGGACATTGCAACACCTAATTTTTTTGCAATCAGCATACCAGTAAGTTTATATTTTGTGTGGTCGCAAAAATTTTACAAACGTGAAAGAGGCTTTTGAAAAAATTCGAGTTATCCTAGGAAGAGACCATGGCATGGTGAAATCAACAGATAAGTGTATTAAGGGTTTTCGAAAGTCATTAAAATTAATGAATACAAGCGTTGCGTTGAGATGGATGGAAGACGAAGCAAAAATCAAAGAAATGGAAGAAATTTATTAGTGGACCAAGAAAATTAAACAGGAACGCGGAAATATAGAATTAATTGATCTCTCATACCAATTTGTTTATCCTTCATTTAATTCATTCAATTTATGTCTGTCGAATCATTTAATAACAAATGACGACGCAAGATAGGTCATTGAGTCCGATAGTTGCACTTTACACAGTTCACCAACAAGTGTACATTTCGTTCACTAGTTGCATTTATTTTTCGAACCAAGACGAAGCTTTTGAAGAAATATCTAAACCCCTCATGAATGCTTTTGCAGGTATGACAATAAACATATTGTCAAGTCCTGCCATTGTGGAAATGATGAGGAGGATGAAGCAAAAATCGAGGAAATTAAAGAGATCAAACGCAAAACGCTCGAGATCAGAGAAGAACGAAGGAGGTAATACGGCCATTGATGCGAAAAATAATTTTCAAAATTATGATCATGATTAAGAATTTATCATGTTCGAAAAAATGACATACAGTTATATGTGTCGTTGATCTGTTTTTTTGTCAAGTAATGTACATGGGAGGGTAAATAAGTGGGGGTATTTCTATACTGTAAACAGAAATAAAAAACCCTCTAAAAATTTTGCAGTTTTTGGTGTTTTTCAGGATCATAAAAGTTATTTCCAAAATTACCTTTTTTGTAAGGTATATTTATTTTAGGATGCGTTAGAAGGTTCTGAATTTTAATATTTTTCATCCGTCTCAAGCAAAATATGATAACGTACTTTTCTCCAGAATTTTTAGATCCTAATATTAGAACGATTTAAAATCTTGACGAGAGTTTTTTCAAAATCATCTTAAAACCTTTCTGACTCAGTACACTCTATGTACATATTTTAACGTTGTGTGATGTCTTATTTAAAAATATTTTTCGACCAGATTTTCAAATTTTTATATTTTAATCATAATACGGTTAAAGATCTATATATAAATGTTCTTATTTAGCACTTGTATTTTTCACTTTATAAATAAAGAAAAAACATTGGAATTTCCGGCATTCTTCAGAAAGATCACGATATCAAAAAGAGCCTATGAATTATAAAAAGATTCAAATTGAAATCTACTCAAAATAATCGCTAAAGAAGAAAAAAAAAAAGGCTACAGCCAAAATGCCCAAAATGAGTAAAATGAAAGTTTAAACAAAGAATACAGAAATAAGAGAATAACGGATGAGAAAAATCAACTAAACAGTATCGAATTTCGTGTCTTAAAATTTCCTGTTCCTAAAGCACTTCAAATTCAAATCGTTTTCTTCGGCACGAAATCAAATGTACTCATTTGTTGAAGACTAAACACATTCGTATTTTTACAAATGAATCAGATCTGTCATTCATTTTCCTTCTAATAATAGTTCGAAAATGATTTTCAAATTTATATTCTCGTGATAGAACTATTTTTTTTATCTACGAGAAAAAAATATACGATGCAAAGCGATACAGGAAAGATGAACTTGGTGAAATGTCATTAGATTGTCTTCAGCTAAAAAATATAATATAATCTCTGAAGTCAAAAGTAAGATCATTCAGACTCAGCTCTTGCATCTAGACAGGTCTAAAATTTTTTTATTTAAGTTAAATCCAGTTGATTGAGAATGTGTGCAGCACAAATGATTGTTTTCGTCACATTGCTTGTGATGCATCTGTCTGAATCAAAACCACCGCGTGCGTAGTATACCGCAATTCTTTATACCTATATTATTTCTGAAAAATAATTCATTACTAGGGCAAAACGAAATATAAACACAAAAAACTTGAAATATTGGTGTATATTCCACAATAAGTAGCTAATATTTCAACGAATATTTGTTTATGATAAATAATTTTGATTCGATCATTTACCGTAAAATTGATACCAATGGATTATACTTATCATTGCCCTCGTGATTATGCAAAACAAATAATTACACAAGTTTAACATTCCAAAATACAGAAGATTTACGATACCGATCAATCGATTATTCTAAAATGGACGACTCTCATCTATACAAACCTGACAATCAATTTTCACCTTCAACATCGATACTCAAAAAAATATAAAATATATGCCAACACTTGAAAGTAATGAACAGAACGTAAACGAATCTTGCCTTTAATTTCGAAATTTTATTTTTAGCCTTAAAAGCAAGTCAGGTTGATGAAAAGAAAAAATCTATGCAAAAAGATCACCATTGCAATCCAAGTGCAAATGAGAATAAAAAAACGGATAATTGACCACTTGATAAGTTGATAAAGCTCCATGAGATATACTTAGATGTGTACATTTCGTCTGGTCACGTTAATTTCCCTAGCATAGAGAGAGCGTTTGAAAAGATAAAGAAATTTAACGAGAAACATGAAAAAGACGAATCCCTTGCAGAGTGCTTGAAGGCAGACAAACATTCAATGACAATTATGAAATATGACTCCGCAAGACGATCTCCAGAGGATGCAGCGTAAATTGAAAGAATGCAAGAAATTTGTAGTAGTACCCAGCGAATCAGAGAAGAGCGACTACGTATGGCTAGATTTTACATAAAACTGTGCAATTGTTCACTAACTCCATGAAAAATATACCAGAAACAGAATAATTCGATTGCCTTTAACCGAATCTACTGAGAAAGTATGAAATGATTCCTTTATGAAATGATGAAGAAAAATAATCCTTATATGGTATACGTAGGATTATAAGGTATGATTTTTGTATGCTTCAGAAAAGAAAAATGGTTGTAGCATGAAAAGAAAAACTACTGAAACTCCCGTGACCAACAGCTCTGCTAAAAAGATGAATGTCGATAATAATTGGTCGCTAAGTCAAATTATTGCTCTCCATACAGTCTATCAACAAGTATTATTTTCATACACGTGTGAAATTCCCAAACCAAGAAGAAGCATTTCTGGAAATTTCTCATACATTAGAAACGGATTACGGAATCAAAAAAAACTATAGAGAGTGCTTGAAAATGTATGATGCACAATTACTTATAAGTAAGAATTGTTATGCCGGCAATGCAGAGGATGATACAGAAAAAAACAAACAAATCATAGAAGTCATTCGAAGGACAAGCGAAATAAGGAAAGAGCGACTTATGGAGTTGGAAGTATGAATCCACGAAATCATTTGATTCAGTTTGAATATTATTGTCAAGTACCACGAAAAAGTTAAGTAGTAAACTCATCTTTGTCCACGATCGCGAAGAGAAGATGAATTGTTGGATGCAATAAACAAACAACATTTTATGTATACTTTGATACCAAATTGTATACTTGAATGATTGAAATAACCAACTATAAGTATGGCGTGTAGGACGTAGAATTCAAAGAATGTTTGTAATCTTAACGTTAACACTAAATTTTTTAAAATTTGCACGAAAAAGAAAAATATTTGCTTCAAACGATGTTACAGAACTAACAGATTTAAATTATTTTTATTTCTAAAACTTTATCTGTGACTTTTCCAGCCCATGACTTTCTAAGCTGAGTAATGTGGGTAAATTTTTTAATCTAAGCACCGTTTTCTTCATCAAAGTTTGTCAACAGAAAATCGCCCGATCAGAATAAAACGATTGTGAAAGCTTTAATCTGCTAATTTACAGCTAATTTTTCGAAACGCCCGTAAGCTCTCTCAAATTATAAAGTTTTGAATTAAAAATTATATTCTTTCTTTCGTAAATGATCTACAAATGAAGAAGCACTTTTTGCGAATGAGGATTGGGTGTAAAAAAATGACAGTAAGAAATATTCTGATATCTTCGATAGATATTGCTGAAAAAATCATTGTAACATCGTGTCATTAATCATCGTCATTTAAAAGTCCAAAGAATATCTCTGATAGTTATCTGCTTAAACATTAAAATTTTTTGGTGATAACTTAACAATTTTTTTTTCACTGATGTGGCATAATTACGTCTGAGGCTTGAAAAGAAATTCAGTTATTACGAATTTGTCGACTCTGAAACTTGCCAAACTTGTATTCTGTCCGAATTTCTCGCTGAAACGTAACAATGGACAAGCTGCTGCATTTCAAATATGTTGTTATTTTCCTTGCATGCTGGGAACGTACCCAACTGTCGCCAGTAACGTCACGTAAGTAAAATGTATCGTTGATAATTCCTTTTTTTTTTTTTTTTTTTTTTTTTTTGAGTTTTTTCAATTTTTACTTTTCACTCATTTCATAAAAACATTGAGAATGGTTTGAAAAATGCAGAATTCACAACTACAACTTTCAAGCCAATTAATTTCGACAATATGGAGGACCTCGACTTGTATGATTTCTGTGACAATCCTTCTCCTCCTTCAACTCTGAACAAAGGGACTAGTAGTCGAAATTGGGACAAGACAAACAGTTCAAGTGAATTAACTGGTGAATAATTTTTAATTGTGTTCCAAAAAGTAAGGCATAAGATATGTATTCACTTTTTTATTATACTTCTCAGGGCCAGAAACAAGTCAAGCTATCGGAGACAAAAAGATCACTGCAGAGAATACCCCTTGTACCATTACTAAAAAATTTAATGAAACAATTGGCTGTTGGCCTCTCGATCAATTGATAAAGCTACATCTTGTGTACCAAGAAGTCTATATGACGTCCGGTTGCATATTTATTCAAAATATAGAAAAGGCTTTTAAAACCATCTCTCAAACACTCAAAGAAAGCTATAACATCGACGAACCATGGAATGAATGCTTCATAGCATATGAATGTTCGATTACACTTATCAAGGATTCTTCCAGTAGCGAATCTCTTGAGGCTCAGGCAAAAATTGAAAGAATTAGACATATATACCAACAGACGAAAAAAATCAGAGAACATAGACAAGGTATGAGTGATGATAATAAAATAGCATGATTCGAAAGGCGATTTGTGAGTCGAATGATTTGATTTCTAAATATTACGAATATTTGTAACTGCTTTGTATGAAAAAATTAGTAATTATTATTTTTGAGGCTTAAGTAATGAAAAGAAACTTAAAAATCTATCTACAATATATAGCCTGTGTTTCTGTAACTATAGTACAAATGAGACCACTCAGTCCAGTCATGTGCTTTTACATTTTAAATTTAGACTCTGTTGAAAAAAAATTTATTATACCCTAGATTGCAACATAATCCATGATATGGATTTTTTTTACGTACCTGACGTTAACTTGGCAATCGAATTACATGTTTTCCAAAATTCGAAACATGCAGAGTTACTTTATGTTCGCGTTCATTACTCGTAATCTATCAGTCGAATGTAAAATGCTCTATAAAATGAAAAGTATAAAAATAAATCACAAAAAAATCAAAAAGTATACTCTACATGGGTTACTTTTTTCTTTTTTCGTTGTATTATCGGTTAGTTAACTTTGTCAAGTACTACATTACTTAATATTCAAGGTCAAAAATTCACTTCAATCACTTTGAATATACTGCCGAAGCCTGGTTCAATTTTTAACCAAGAAATTTTAATTGTTAGCAATAATAAACGATATTTCTTTATGCTCTAGATCAGGCGAATAAAGCATTGAGGAAGAGGAAAACTCATGATGATAATATCATGCCTCATGAACCCTGTAAAACTAGGAAATTACGATACGAATGGTCATTAGAAGAAATAAAGGCATTTTACATCGTTCGTCTAGAAGTATACATTTCGCATGAACACGTTGTCAATTTCCCAAGCAGGAAAGCCGCAGTAGAAGAAATGATGGCGAAATTGAAAGAGACGTTCAAGATTGAGAAACCTTATAAAGAGTGCCTTTATTTCTATTTAGAACTAAGGAAACCTGACATCCCAAATTATGAAAATACGAAGGAAAATGCAGCCATAATAAAAGAAATTGAAGAACTCTGGCAAAAAATGTCACAAATCAGAGAAGAACGGTCCATTTATTTCAGACAAGGAATCGTAAGACCAAATCGATCAATTTTATAATATCTTCACATTCTGTGTGATTCGAACAAATACAAAGATTTTTCGACTTTTGAATAAATAATATTTTATTTTTTGACGAACATATAAAAACATGATTATTGCTCTTCTTGCAAGAGCAAAATGACGTAGCTTTCTCTGACAACTTGTCTACCTTCAAAACAAAAAGTTAAACAGATACTCTTAGGTAATTGAGTAACAGCGTCATGAAAACATGAATTCATAGTTTGTATATCAAAACAAATAAAGTGACACAAAAATGTATGTCAACCTTGATTCTAATCGTTTTTCTTGTTTGGACTAAAATAAAAATTTAACCAATTTCACAGGTTGAACTCAAGCGGACAGAAATGGAGTTAAATGTTCAGTAGCATCATGATTTGAAACAGTTTTTTATTTAAAAAAAAAACGACTAATGAAATTTCGCCTACAATTTGCAGTATAAATCCACTGAATAAACACATATCATTGAATCTTACGTTTACACTACATTGCCAAAAATGAAAAAAAAAATTGTATTACTTAGATTCTAGATTCTACAGAGGCTATGACTTGCAAGGTATTGAGAGAAACATTCTAAGTAAACAAATGACCATTCAATGAATAATCTTACTTATCAAGAACTTATTTCGATAATACATGTTATATTGACTAAAAAATAACTATTTTTCGAAATAGACGCAAAAATAAAATTTTTCATGCACTATCATCTGCCAGGTGTATTTAGATACTCTTTAGCGATTTCTCAAGAACGGTAAAAAGACGAAAAATGTCATGTATTGTGAGAGAATGGTAGTGAGTGTATTATAAAGCCATTCCAACATCTACTTTTCTTACTTGATTAGGTACAATCACAAAAATATTGAAAGACAATTTTAGATATGACATCTATTTTTTTAAAAGTGTGCAAAAAAAAGTACTTTAACATGATTTCTTAATGCATTGATAGGCGAACAAAAGGCATTGGACAAAAAAGTATAGATGGACAAATATAGAAGTCAAGTTGATATTTTCAATAAAAAACGTTAGTCGTGACAAGTCAGTGAATTGTTATTTACTTGTTTTAAACAATTGACGGAGGGCAACGAACAACACCAGAAACATCTGTCAACAGAATAAGAAATTTTCGAAAAAGATGTTATTCAAAAATCTTGATCTTCACGAAAATATATAAGAGAATTCAAATTCTCATGCTGAAAAACATTTTCTCAGACAAATAATCACAACTTTATCAACGGCGGTACCAATTGTTATTAATAAACTTTTCATCTACTCTGTTTTTCCAACGACTGAATTTTACTATAATCATAGTAAAAAACAGTATAACTTGATTGAGTCTTAAAACGAAATAAATTTTAAAAAAGTATTTCTGAGTTTTATTTTTATCGATTCGAAGAAATTTCATGAAAATATATGGAAAATTATAAAATATATGGAATATATAATATTGAAATTTATGAAATATATATACATTCGTCTAAGGTTTTACCGGACAATAATTCCTGAAGAGACTACTTGTAACATTTCAGGAATTTGTCTCGTAATTTTTGGACTTGTAATACCTGGAGAAACTCGACGTAAATTTTTTAGTTTTTCTGTAATTTTTCTTACGTTTCAAATACTGTAATTCCTAGAAAAACTGTTCTTGACATTTCAGGGATTTGTCTGACAATTGCACAATAATTCCTGAAGAGACTACTTGTAACATTTCAGGAATTTTTCTCGTAATTTTTGGACTTCTAATACCTGGAGAGACTCGACGTAAATTTTTAGTAGTTTTTCTGTTATTTTTTTAACGTTTCAAATACCGTAATTTCTAGAAAAACCGTTCTTGACATTTCAGGGATTTGTTTGACAATTGGCAATAATTCCTGAAGAGACTACTTGTAACATTTCAGGAATTTTTCTCGTAATTTTTGGACTTCTAATACCTGGAGAGACTCGACGTAAATTTTTAGTAGTTTTTCTGTTATTTTTTTAACGTTTCAAATACCGTAATTTCTAGAGAAACCGTTCTTGACATTTCAGGGATTTGTTTGACAATTGGCAATAATTCCTGAAGAGACTACTTGTAACATTTCAGGAATTTTTCTTGTAATTTCTGAACTTTTAATAACTGGAGAGACGCGATGTGACTTATCTGTAATTTTTCTAACGTTTCAAATACCGTAATTCTTGGAAAAACTGTTCTTGACATTTCAGGGATTTGTCTGACAACTGGACAATAATTCCTGAAGAGACTACTTGTAACATTTTAGGAATTTTTCTCGTAATTTCTGGACTTCTAATACCTGGAGAGACTCGACGTGACTTACGGTAATTTTTCTAACGTTACAAATATCGTCATTCCTGGAAAAAGTGTTCTTGACATTTCAGGGATTTGTCTGACAACTGGACAATAATTCCTGAAGAGACTACTTGTAACATTTCAGGAATTTTTCTCGTAATTTCTGGACTTCTAATACTTAGAGAGACTCGACGTGAATTTTCTATAATTTTTCTAACGTTTCAAATTCCGTAATTCCTGGAAAAACTGTTCTTGTCATTTCAGGGATTTGTCTGACAACTGGACGATAATTCCTGAAGAGACTACTTGTAACATTTCAGGAATTTTTCTTGTAATTTTTGGACTTCTAATACCTGGAGAGACTCGACGTAAATTTTTATTAGTTTTTCTGTTATATTTTTAACGTTCCAAATACCGTAATTTCTAGAAAAACCGTTTTTGACATTTCAGGGATTTGTCTGACAACTGGACAATAATTCCTGAAGAGACTACTTGTAACATTTTAGGAATTTTTCTCGTAATTTCTGGACCTCTAATACCTGGAGAGACTCGACGTGACTTTTCGGGAATTTTCTAACGTTTCAAACACCGTGATTCGTGGAAAAACTGTACTTGACATTTCAGGTATTTGTCACAGGTTTCTCCGGACATTGTTCCTGGACAAACTGTTCGTGTCATTTCAGGCATTCGTCTAAGGTTTTACCGGACAATTATTCCTGAAGAGACTACTTGTAACATTTCAGGAATTTGTCTCGTAATTTTAGGACTTTTAATACCTGGAGAGACTCAACTTAAATTTTTAGTAGTTTTTCTGTAATTTTTCTAACGTTTCAAAAACCGTAGTTCCTGGAAAAACTGTTCTTGACATTTCAGGGATTTGTCACAGGTTTCTCCGGACGTTGTTCCTAGACATTTATCAGAGAAGTTATATGTATAATGTATACTCATAAGTAAACATTGAATTCAACATTTACTAAGATAAAAATTCTTATAGTTTTTCTTAATTGAGTTATGTATTATATTCAAAGAAAAACTTCTATACATTCATAAAAAAAAATAATTGAAAACGGAACATTCAAGTATGAAAAAATGTATTACATCAAGCAATACATTTTTGCAATTTCATCCAGAAATTCTATAGTACTTTCCGAATAGACTTATAACAATGAAGATAATATTGTACCTAACTTGAATTGACATTAAAAATAAAAAAATATGCAAAAATCATTTATCATTCATGTGAGTGCTGTAGGTACAAAAATGGTTCATATATTCACAACAAAAATTATTATATTCATAACTTAACCAGGAATATGCACATTAGCACACTCGTGCGCTGAAGTAAGCATTTAAGGTTTTCTTTGATTTTTCACGAATCAGGACTAGGAAAAATAGAAGAGTATTTAAAAGATCATTTGCCTTATTAACTCTGATTCTAAAAAGTTGATATTGTTATTGAAAAGCAATATTGCTTAAATCTAAGGAAATAAGTGAATAATAGCTATCAAAAAATAGTACAGAAGTAAATTATTAGTAAATGAAAGTTACGTACTTTGAGGATTTATATATAAGGTGATTGAAAAAATGATTGGTTTCCTGACGATGTACTACACGTGATACCAATAACTCGATAGTTCCACGTATAAAATGTAATTCAAGGATGAAATATATATGTTAAATAACGTTTCCTCCCGAATACGATTCGTTTCTTCTATGTACTCTTTTAATGACAATCAGTCGTTAACATTCACCAGTATTGCAATCCTCCTTGAACAAAAAGCAATATGAGAGTGCTCGTGACATTTGCGTATGTTTCCGAAATTACTTAAAAACTTTCATTTTATATTAATTAGGAGTAAAAAATATTCTTTTCAACTTTTTTTGGTCATGTTGTATTTTCTGTTGTCGAATGCAACGAAATTTTTAAACACATATTTGAATTAAGACAGCTTGAGTTAGTGAATCCCACCGAAACAAAAATCCATTAGAACAAAATAAAACATTACCATTGTAATGAAATATTGCCTGCTATTCAGATTTTAAAAAGTAAGGAACATAAAATTGGTAACACAATATTATGCAAAATTAAGTGACTGCATGAAACGAGTGAGAAGGCAATTTCCGTTTTAAAATGTTCTATGTTTTTTTTATTCTCACTCAAACAAGAGTAAGGTAGTTTTACTAGATAAAATTAACAAGAATCGAAAACGGAACATACAAAAAATAAATGTTTGCAAACGCGCATGTATTCACGCTGTAGGAATTTGAAAAAAATTTACACTATATTTTTATAACGACTCAAATGTTTTTCATCATTGACGCGTTTCAGTTCTGCTGCAATGATAATGTGTGGGTCGAAATGGATTATTTTTTCCATCCTTTTTGTATTATCTCAATCCACACCAACGCTACGACGTAAGTTTTTCATCAAATTTTTTAATTCCAAAAATTTCATATGCCTCTAATTTCTTATGAAAATACTAAATCAAAAAATTTGCTACTTAGTTTAGCTCCAGACCATTCTAAGTTACCAACTTTCAAACAAGTTGATTTTTCGGAATTGGACAACCTTAATTTGTACGAGTGTCTTTCAAGATATACGTCATCAGACTTGAACCAAGATAATAAAAAATGAATCTTGTCGAAAATTACAAATAGTCAGCTTTTTTTCCAATTCATAATTATTCAATACGATTTCCTCAAAGTATTAATATACTTGCATTGATGTAAGTTTACTCTGCTTATAGTCAAAGTTACTCATTAATCATTTCTCTGAAAATCTGAGTTTACTTACTGAATAAGAAATTAATTTTTCCAACGTGGTAGATCGTGATTTGTGCAAGTATATTCATGAATCCTCCACCTCAACTTCCAATTAAGGTGAGTGGACAAATACCTATCGGTGGTTATCAAAACCATAATTTATCAGCATTCATTTTCAGATGATCGCGTTCTAGGATCAAGTTCAACCATAGAAAGAGAGACCTCAACGAAAATCAACAATGATTGTGATGTTCAGCAGAGTGCATATTCATTCATATTCACGTGCTAAAGATTGGTCATTAGATGGGACGATTATTTTCCTCACAGAGCACCAAAAAGTATTGAATTCGTATATACCCGATGGAATCAAAATTTCAAACAAGTGCGAAAAATGATATACCAAACGAGAATTGGCTAAGTTAAAGAGAATCAACGAAATACATCAAGAGACATCGAAAATTAGAAAGAAAATGAGTTCGTATTTACAAAAATCCAATTCTTTGATAGTATTTCGTAGTTTTATTATTTATCAATATCTTTCTTGTCTGAAGTCAAATTTTACTACGGACTGTTAGAATTAGATCTGCCAAAGAATTGTTTTATACGTGTTTGTGATTTAATATTTGCAATTAAATATGATTTACTTTTTTTTCAAACAATCCAGCGTTGGGAACGAGCCAAAGCAAAAAAAGAAAGAACAGTATAAAAAAGGATAAAAATTGTGACCCCCCAAAGAAGGCGCATCAAAGAGGTCGAAATTGGTCAATGGAAGGCACGATTAAACTTTTTACAGTACACCGAGAATTGCTTATTTTCTTACACTGACTATGTAGCTTTCCCGGATCTTGATATTGCATTTTTAGAAATCTCTCTCAAATTGAAAGATGTCTACAATATCGACAGAACTCCTGACGGATGTCGTATAAGATTTGAAAATACTATTAAAACAATTTTGACAAAACCCCCTAGTACTACTGAAAAGAACTTTGCAGAAATTGAAAAACTCAGGGGTATTTATTCAAGAACTTAATAAATCAGAGAAGAACGGAGAAGCAAGATACTATCATAGTTATATGAATAATTTTTTTTAAAAAAAAGGAAGATAATCCATACTTGATGTAACGGTTTTACAATAAACACTCGCTAAAAGAAGTAAATGTCAAAGAAATACAATTGAGATATCAATTTCAGGCAATCCTGCAAAACGTTTTCCTATTTACTCGAATTGTTGGTTATTAAATGACCTGGTTGCACTACACACTATTCTCCAAAAAAAGGTCATTTCGTGTAATAGCTGTGCTGTACCATTCAATGAATAATCTTACTTCTCAAGAAGACCTTATTTCGATAAAACATGTTATGTTGACTAAAAAATAATTATATTCCGTAGTAGATGTGAAATTATTTTTTTTTTACACTATCATCTATCAGGCGTATCTAGATAGACTCTTGAACGATTACTCAAAAACGGTCAAAAGACGAAAAAAGGCATGTATTTTGAGAAAATGGTAGTGAGTGTATTATGAAGTCATTCCAAAATCTACTTTTCTTACTTGATTAGGTACAATCACAAAAATAAGAACAGACAGTTTTAGATATGACATCTATTTATTTAAAAGTGTGCAATAAAAAAGTCCTTTAAGTAAGTATTTTAAGGAATGATTTCTCAATGCATTGCTAGGCGAACAAAAGGCAACGTACAAAAAAGTATGGATGAACAAATCTAGAAGTCAAGTTGATATTTTCAACGAAAAACGTTAGTCGTGAGAAGTTAGTGAATTGTTATTTACTTGTTTTAAACAATTGACAGAGGGCAACGAACCACACCAGAAACATCTGTCAACAAAATGAGAAATTTTCGAAAAAAATGTTATTCGAAAATCTTGATCTTCACGAATATATATAAGAGAATTCAAATTCTCAAGCTGAAGAACATTTACTCAGAAAAATAACCACAACTTTAACAACGGCGGTACCAATTGTTATTCATAAACTTTTCATTTACTCTGTTTTTCCAACGACTGAATTTTACTCTAATCCATTCTTAAAAAATACATGCCACGGCCTAAAGCTGTCGATTCAGATCAGAAATGCGCGCGCATATCAAGCACAAGACGTGCCTTGTGTTTTTCAAAACATTTCAAAAGAAAAGACGAGTGCGAGCATTGCCACTTTTCAAATGTACAGTGCCCTCGGGTGAATATATCCCTCGCCTTCGGCTCGGGATATAACTTACACCCTCGTGAGAAATTTATTTTTTCCCTAGATGCGAAATGGACTATTTTTGTACGGTTCAAAATATAATCACACGTTTAAAATGAATTTAAAGATAATACATTGGAAACGAACAAAAATGTGTATGAAAAAAGGAATCGAAAGGCCCACGGGGTACGAAAACTTTCGATTCGAAAAATTTGAAATTTTTTGTTAAGAAAATAAATTCAGGAACTATAAGGGGAAGAACACATACAAATGATTGCTGAAATGGAACTTTGAATCTGAAAAATCAGAGTTCACAAACAACGAGTTTTCACTCATAGATATTAATACTGGATGTTGCGTAATTAACCACTGGAAAAAAAATATAGGGAAGATAACTGATAAAATAACTAAATTTCGGGGTTCTAAAGTTTTTAAAACTTCAAATGAAAAACACAATTGCAATAAAATTCAAGTTAACTTTAAAAGTGCACACGTCCAAAAAATATCATTACATAAGTGCACACCGGATGTTTGGCACTCTGCGTCTTTCCGTGTGTCTTGTAACCGCAAAGTTTGATATTTTAGGGCGAAAAAATTATTTTTTGCAATTTAATACATATTGTTTTGAAGAAAAATTGTTTTACATGCATTTCATGTCTTCAAATAGTTTTAAAAATTCGTGTTTAGGGAAGAATTCAAAGTCAAGTTTTTGGACTCGAAAATTAAAACCAGCTATATTTTGTGTATTTTTCTCTAAAAATGCATCAAACTACTTTTGAGATGTTATACTTTGGAATAGAAATTAGTTCATTAGTGATTCTTTAAAATAAGGTGTTTCAGAAAAATAAAAAACCTAATTATTTTGAAGAGTCTACTTTGATCAACTGCCAAGCACATACTTATGCTTGGATCATTCAAGCAACTTACTGTGCCTACATTTGAAAGCTTCAAGCATCGCTGCATGTTCAATTTTTACATGTTCAATTTTTACGAATCAAAAACTTCTTATAAGTGCATGAAAGAAAATCTAGGCGTCCTACACCCACCATGCACTTGAAGGTTTAATGATTTTTTTCGATTGGGAAAATAAATTTCTATTCGCAAAATAACAAAATATGCAAAGCATTCGCACAATTTATAGCCAAGTTTGCGAATTACAAAAAAAAATTGACATGTAGCAGTGAAGACATATGAATTTTATGGCCATTACGAAATAATTTTCTTTAACGAAACAAGTGAAACTCCTGGCAAAAGAAAAAATATGTGTCTCATCAATGTCTACAAATACAATAAAAAAATTTTCTCCCAACAAAACCGTTCTAAATCACCCGAATGATCTGAAATAAAATATAGTTATTATTATTTTTTGCTTGAAACGTATTTTATGAATATGGAATATAATTTACTTAAGAATCATTAATAAATCATCCGCTAAATCTTTTTTCATATATTTTTGGATGATTCAAATATTTTTCACAAAATAATTCTGTGGCATTCCGGCAAAACCAGGAAAGGTACTTGTGCCGTAAGGCTTGTTTTACTTGATACTCTGATAAAATTTTCAACGTTATGGCACATGTGACTTCCTCGGTTATGCCTGGAAGCCACAGAATTATCAAAATGATCAGTTACGCAGTTTAATAATTGTAAAAAATGTACCTCATTGTAAATTATTGGAAACGTTTTATCTTCACACTTTTTACATTTAGGTAAATATATTCAGTTAAAGGAATTATTAATTATTAATAAACACACGTATAACATGATTCAAATTAGGTCATTTTTCGTCGTTTTTTCCACAGAAAACGTTTGGGCTGAAACATTTTTTGCTATTTTTATTTCATTCACACTATAGCGCATATTCGAGTATTCAAAATATCTAAATCGTGGGGAAAAATCTTTCCGAGCCACGGATCGAGTGGAATCATTCAGATGAATTTATAAGATGATTCCTGTATGAAATGATGAAGAAAAATAATCCTTCTATACGTAGGATTATAAGGTATGATTTTTGTATGCTTCAGAAAAGAAAAACGGTTGTAGCATGAAAAGAAAAACTACTGAAACTCCCGTGACCAACAGCTCTGCTAAAAAGATGAATGTCGATAAAAATTGGTCGCTGAGTCAAATTCTTGCTCTCCATACAGTCTATCAACAAGTATTATTTTCATACACGTGTGAAATTCCCAAACCAAGAAGAAGCATTTCTGGAAATTTCTCATACATTAGAAACGGATTACGGAATCAAAAAAAAACTATAGAGAGTGCTTGAAAATGTATGATGCACAATTACTTATAAGTGAGAATTGTTATGCCGGCAATGCAGAGGATGATACAGAAAAAAACAAACAAATCATAGAAGTCATTCGAAGGACAAGCGAAATAAGGAAAGAGCGACTTATGAAGTCACGAAATCAATTGATTCAGTTTAAATATTATTGTCAAGTAACACGAAACAGTTTAGTATTGAACTCATCTTTGTCCACGATTGTGAAGAGAATATGAATTAATGAATGCAATAAACAAACAACATTTAATGTACACTTTAATACCACATTGAATACTTGAATGATTGAAATAACCAACTATAAGTATGGCGTCGAGGACGTAGAATTCAAAGAATATTTGTAATCTGAACGTGAAAGGTAATTTTTTTGAAGTTTGCATAAAAAGTAAAATATTTTCTTCAAACGATGTTGCAGAACTAACACGTTTGAAATTATATTTATTTCTAAAACTTGTCTGTGACTTCTCTAACACATGAATTTCTGAGCTAAGTAATTTAGGTAATTTTTTTCATCTAAGCACCGTTTTCTCCACCAAAGTTCGTCAACAGGAAATTGCCTGTTCAGAATAATACGATTACAGCTGCTTTTTCGAAACGCCCCTAAGCTCTCTGAAATTATGAAGTTCTGGATTGAAAATTATATTCTTCCGCTGGTAAATGATCTACAAATGTAGAAGCACTTTTTGCGAATGAGGATTAAGTGTAAAAAGATGACGGTAGGAAATATTCTGATATATTCGATAGATATTTCCGAAAAAATCATTATAACATCGTGTCATTAATCATCGTCATTTGAAAGTCGAAATAATATCTATGATAGTTATCTGCCCTGAATATTCATATTCTTTAGTAATAACTTGACGATTTTTGTCTTTCACTGATGTGGCATTAATACGTCTCAGGCTTGAAAAGAAATTCAGTTATTACGAATTTGTCGATTATAAAACTTGCCAAACTTAAATTTTGTCCGAATTTCTCGCTGGAACGTTACAATGGACAAGCTGCTGCATTTCAAATATGTTGTTATTTTCCTTGCATGCTGGGAACGTACCCAACTGTCGCCAGTAACGTCACGTAAGTAATATGTCTCGTTGATAATTACATTTTTTTTTTTTTTGGTTTTCACAATTTTACTAATTATTCATTATATAAAAACATTGAGTATGGTTTGAAAAATGCAGAACCCACAACTACAACTTTCAAGCCAATTAATGTTGACAATATGGAGGACCTCGACTTGAATGATTTCTGTGACAATTCTTTTGCTCCTTCAACTTTGAACAAAGGGACGAGTAGTCAAAATCGGGACATGACAACCAGTTCAATTGAATCAAATGGTAAATAATTTGTAAGTGTGTTCCAAAAATGAAGGCATCAGATATGAATTCACTTTTTTATAATACTTCCCAGGGCCAGAAACAAGTCAGGCTATCTGAGACAAAAAGATCACTGCATAGAATACTCCTTGTACCATTACTGAAAAATGTAATTAAAAAATTGGCAGTTGGCCTCTCGATAAATCGATACAGCTACATCTTGTGTACCGAGAAGTCTTTATGACGTTCGGTTTTATATTTAATCAAAATATAGGAAATAATAATTTGAAAATGTTTTGCAGTTATTTATCATTTAATGAAATGGCTGTAGGAAAAGATAGTCCAAAGATTTGAAATGACAAGAATAACAAAGATTTTTATCAAATGTAGTTCAAATCGTTTATTTTCGAGAAGGCTAAAAACTTTTTTTTGCTCTTCATCAGCTAATAAATATTTCTAGGGAAAAAGTAGAAAGACGTCTCATTATGTGTACTAATAGCAAAAATATTAAAGTTTCATGAAACAAAAAAAACACGAGTCTGAAAGATTACTGCTTTTGAAATGGGATGCATCAACGTATTTAAATGATGAATAGGTCCCTTGAATTTTCAGCACGAGAAACAAGTCAGACTATCACGGAACAAGAAAATATTCATTGCGATACTTCTCATAAAGGCGACTGGACATTGCAACAATTGATTTTCTTGCATTCGGCATACCAGCAAGTTTACCTTTCGTGCGATAGCGTAAGGTTTTTGAACCAGAAAGAGGCTTTTGAAAAAATTCGAGTTATTCTGGAAAAAGAAAATGGCGTAGTGAAATCAACAGATAAGTGTATGAATGGTTTCAAAAATTCATTTCAATTAATGGGTTCGAAAGTTGTGTTGAGATCCATGGAAGACGAAGCAAAAATCAAAGAACTGAAAGAAATTTATCAGTGGACCAAGACAATTAAAGCGGAACGCAGAGGTATAGAATTAATTTATCTCTTTTACCAATTTTTCATCCTTTAATTAATTCATTTAATTTATGTTTCACGAATCAGTCATCATCAAATGACAAAATAAATTTTAGTTTGTATTCAAAAGAAAAAGTAATCAGGGTAGCAAACAATTTTAGATTGAGAACAAAATGATTGTTTTCCATCGGAAATACCAAAAAAAAAATATTTCAGAGTTTTTGTTAAAGATTAATACAATTGCGTTTCATTTGATATTTCAGCTCGGAAAACATGCCAAATCGGCAAAAGGAATAACACTGAGCATCGAATAACACCTTGTAAAAATAGTAGACTAACTGATAAGAAAGATTGGTCATTGAGTCAGATAGTTGCACTTTACACGGTTTACCAACAAGTGTACATTTCGTTTACTGGTTGCATCAATATTCCGAATCCAGACGAAGCATTCGAAAAAATATCTCGTATACTAGAAGAGGAATGGCAAATCATTAAAACTCCTAATGAATGCTATTGCAGGTATGAAAATCAATATATTGGCAATTACTGCTATTCTGGAAATGCTGAGGAGGATAACGCAAAAATCGAGGAAATTAAGGAGATCAAACGTAAAACGTTCGAGATCAGAGAAGAACGAAGGAGACAACACGGCGAATGATGCGAAAAATGATGTTTAAAATTATGATAATGATTAACCATTAATCACGTTTGAATAAATGATATACAGTTTTATGCGTTGTTGATGTGTTTTTTGTCAAGTAATGCACAGGGAAGGGTAGAAAAATGCGGGTATTGTTTTAATGTTTAGAGAAATGATAAACCCTCCAAACAATTTTCGATTTTTATTGTTCATTAGAATAATAAAAGTTAAAAAATATTAAACTAATCTTTGTCTACGATTGTGAAGCGAATCTGAATTGTGAGAAGCAATAAACAAACAACATTTTATGTATACTTAACTGATTGAAATAACTAAGTATAAGTATAGCGTCGAGGACGTAGAATTCAAACAATATTTGTAATCTGAACGTAAACGCTAAATTTTTTAAAGTTTGCACAAAAAGACATGTATTTTCTTCAAACGATGTTACGGAACTAACACGTGTTAAATTATATTTATTTCTATAACTTTATCTGTAACTTCTCTAACACATGACTTTCTAAGCTGAGTAATTTAGGTTAATTTTTTTAATCTAAGCACCGTTTCCTTTACTAAAGTTCGTCAACAGGAAATCGCCTGTTCAGAATAAAACGATTGTAAAAGCTTAAATCGGCCAATTTACAGCTACTCTTTCGAAACGCCTCTAAGCTATCTCAAATTATAAAGTTTTCAAGTAAAAATTATATTCTTCCGTTGGTAAATGATCTACAAATGTAGAAGCACTTTCTGCGAATTAAGATTAAGTATAAAAAGATGACAGTAGGAAATATTCTGATATCTTCGATGGATATAGCTGAAAAAATCATTATAACATCGTGTCATTAATCATCGTCATTTGAAAGTCGAAATAATATCTATGATAGTTATCTGCCCTGAATATTCATATTCTTTAGTAATAACTTGACGATTTTTGTCTTTCACTGATGTGGCATTAATACGTCTCAGGCTTGAAAAGAAATTCAGTTATTACGAATTTGTCGATTATAAAACTTGCCAAACTTAAATTTTGTCCGAATTTCTCGCTGGAACGTAACAATGGACAAGCTCCTGCATTTCAAATATGTTGTTATTTTCCTTGCATGCTGGGAACGCATCCAACTATCGCCAGTAACGTCACGTAAGTAATATGTCTCGTTGATAATTACATTTTTTTTTTTTTTGGAGTTTTTACAATTTTTACTGATTACTAATTATATAAAAACAAGGAGTATGGTTTTGGTTTGATTTTTTTTTGGTTTATTTCTGTGACACTTCTCTCGCTCCTTCAACTCTGAACAAAGGGACGACTAGTCAAAATTAGGACAAGAAAACCAGTTCAATTAAATCAAATGGTGAATAATTTTCAAGTGTGTTCCAAAAATGAAGGCATTAGATGTATATCCACTTTTTTATAATACTTTCCAGGTCCAGAAACATGTCAGGCTATCGGAGACAAAAAGATTACTGCAAAAAATACCCCTTTTACCATTACTGAAAAATGTACTAAAAAAATTGGCAACTGGCCTCTCGATCAATTGATAAAGCTACATCTTCTGTACGAAGAAGTCTATATACGTTTGGTTGCATATTTATTCAAAATTAAGGAAAGGCTTTTGAAATCATCTTTCGTAAACTAAGCGAAAGCTATAAAAACGACGAACCTAGAAATGAATGCTTCATAGCATATGAATGTTCGATTACACCTATCAAGGATTCTGCCAGTGGCGACTCTCTTCAGGCTAAAGTAAAAATTGAAAGAATTAGACATGTATATCAACAAATGAAAAAAATCAGAGAACATAGAATAGCTATGAGTAATGATAATGAAATAGCATGAATCGAAAGGCGATATGTGAGACGAATGATTTGATTTGTAAATATTACGAATATTTCTAACTGCTTCGTATGAAAAAATTTATATTCGTCATTTTTAAGGCTTAAGTAATGGAAAGAAACTTGGAAATCCTTTTATAATATATAGCCTGTGTTTCTTTATCTGTAGTACAAATGAGGCCACTCAGTCGACTCACGTGGTTTTACATTTTTAATTTAGATTCTGTTGAAAAAAATTTTTTTATACTCTTGATTGCAAAATATTCCATGATATGGATTTTTGTTTGTTTCTGACGTTAATTTGGCAATTGAATGAATCCCATTTTTTCCAAAATTTGAAACATCCAGAGTTACTCTATGTTTGCGCTTATAACTCGTAACCTATCAGTTAAATGTAAAATAATCTACAAAATGAAAAGTACAAAAATATATCACAAAAAAATTAAAATGTATACTCCACGTGGGTTTTTTTTTTTTTTTTTTTTTCGTTGCATTATCACGGGTATGAAATTCTGGACGAGACCAAATCATTAGAACACTAAAAAGCATCGACTTTTATACTTCTTTTCTCCACGACAATAAATAACCGTAGCACTTTTTACAAATGACTTCAGGTGCCCACGCGACTTTATAAACAATGTCCAAATTAAAGTAACACTTGTACATTTTTTCCACTTAAGAACTTTCTTTGATTTAGCATTTCACAGTGTTCGGGAACACAACTTTCCAACAGCAATAACAAAAAAAATCAATTTTCGATAGACAGCTCTCCATCGTACTACAGATCTTTTCTGAAAGGTATCCAGACGCGAACTAAAAAAAATTTTTACCATGATAATTTTTAGGACTGAAAAATGCAGGGGCAACTAACAATGTTTTAAAACGATTTTTTTCCAAACTTTCCATTCGACCTTTAGCTGACTGATACCAAGTTCCGCAGAAGACCCAAAAATGGCCATGAAAAATTTTTTCTACGAGCCCTAACCTTACGCAAGTATCAATTTGAGAAAATCATCTTTTTTTGTTATCGGCATGTTTTGAAATTCGATACCCTCTAAACTAGTATTCTCTGGGAAAGGGCTGATGATCTCTTTCGGAATTACTGAACGAAGAAAAGTCGATGCTGTCGAGACTCCACTCAATGACCGCCCGTGGCGCGGGGGCAATAACGGATGTTTTGATTCAAAAATAAATAGGAATCGTATTTTTAATTTAATTGATTCTTTTTTTTTCAATTTTTTTTTTCAGAAATGATAACCTTATATCCGAAAACATGTATAATCTTTTTTAAACATTGAATAAAAATTGATAATTGCCTAGGTTGTCAATAAATTTGTTAAATTGCAAAATTCTTAACATAACGAGCTCAGATCGTAAAAAACCTTTGGTACTTTTATTCAAGGGGTCTTCAGTAACGATTGGAGTCTAATTTCGTTTAGGTCATTTTTTTTGTGTCGTACAGTGTTATTAGTTAGTCAACTTTATTATGTTCTACATTACTTAATATTTAAGGTCAAACATTTAATTCAATCACTTTAAATATAGTGCAGAAACATGGTTTAAGTAGTGAACAAGAAATTTGAATTTTTAGCAATGATTAACGATATTTCTTCATGCCCTAGATCAGGCGAATAAAGCATTGAGGAAGAGGAAAACTCATGATGGTACTATCATGCCTCATGAACCCTGTGAAACCAGGAAATCACGATACGAATGGTCGTTAGAAGAAATAAAGGCATTTTACACTGTTCGTCTAGAAGTATACATTTCGCATGAACACGTTGTCAACTTCCTAAGCAGGAAAGCCGCAGTAGAAGAAATGATGGCGATATTAAAAGAGACGTTCAAGATTAAGAAACCTTAGGAAGAGTGCCTTTATTTCCATTTAGAACTAAGGAAACCTGACATCCCAAATTATGAAAATACGAAGGAAAATGCAGCCATAATAAAAGAAATTGAAGAATTCCGGCAAAAATTCTAACAAATCAAAGAAGAACGGTCCATTTATTTCGAACAAGGAATCGTGAGACCAAATCGATTAATTTCATAATATATTCACATGCTGTGTGATTCGAATAAATACAAAGATTTTTTGACTTTTGAATAAATAATACTTTATTTTTCGACGAACATATAAAAACATGAATATTTCCATTCCTGTAAGAGCAAAATGATTTTTCATATATCAGAACAAATAAAGTGATTTCGACAAATGGAAAGATTTTTTGTGAGCCACTTATTCTTAAATATATTTAGTTACGTTTGTATTTAAATTTTTTTTATCGAATTTAAACAACAAGTACGAATAAATTTTGATATAAGTAACTTTATTAGGTAAGCCATATGGTAGCTTAGCTTGGATTTGAAAAAATATATTCTATTATATACATGCAAGAGACAGAAAATTTTCTTCATCGAGAGAAATACAACTACTTTATATTTAAGGCTGGGAGTATAAAGCGAACAAGTAGGAGACAGATAGATGTAAATTCTATTTCCTGGCTCTACTTTTTTGGTTTTTACTCTCAGCCTTTCATATCTTCATAAGTATAATATGGTAGATTCACGAAAAAATTGATCATACAATTTTTGTTTTACAAATTGCAAGAGCAATGTCTTTAGGGACCCAATGTGGTGGTCATTGGATGATATCATTGCACTACACACGATTTATCAGCAGATGGTCTATTTCGCACAATGGCTCTAAATTTCCAGACGAGCTAAAGGCATTTGAGGAATTTTCAATGAAATTCAGAGAAGATAAGATAATTAAAAAATTAGCTGAAGAATGCATGAGAAGACTTAAACAAAACAATATCAGCAAGTGGTTTCACTGTTCTGGAAACGCAGATGAGAACGGAGCAATAATCAAAATAATAAAAGAAATTCAAAAGAAGACACGAGAAATGAAAAATGAACATTCGAACAATGATAATGTTACGAATTTCATTCAAAGTCCTTGAATGTTCAAAAATTGATTTCGAACATAAAAAATTGATGCTGTAATTTGATTTTTGTTTTATCTCTCAATGAAAATGATGAAGGCATATTGAAAAAGCGAATAAACTGCTTAGTTTCTCCTTCACCGAGCAACAAATTTTCTTCGCGCAGTAATGTTTTAGAAATACTTAAATTTGATCTTTTCAGAACTCCCTCGATCAAATTCACGATATTAGGTTTTTTGATTTTTTTCAAAAGAAGTGTTTTTATTACTTCAAAATGAAAATCATTTACAATCAATTTTCTTTTTTCATTTCTCGGTATTTATTTTATTGTAATGTATCCGTTTGCGACATATTTGCGATTTCATTTAGCAATTCTATAATACTTTCTGAATAAATTTAGAACAATGAAAAATGATATTGCACGTATTTCAAATTGAAATAAAAAAAATAAAATATGCAAAAATAAAATTTTCATTCATGCGAGTGCTGTAGGTAAAAGAATAGTTTATAAATTTACGAAAAATTTTTTATTTTTATAACTTCACCAGGAATATGCTCATTCAGCATACTTGTGTGTTGAAGTAAGCATTTAGGATATTTCATTAATTTTTAACGAATCAGAGCTAGGAAAAATAAAAGAGTATTAAGAAGATCTTTCACCTTTTTCCTCTGATTCCAAAAAGTTAAGATTGTTATTGAAAGCAATGTTTCTTATATCTCAAGAATATAAGTAAATTATGGCTACCTGAAATGAGTACAAAAGTAAGTTATTATCAAATCAAAATACTCCTTAGAGAAGATATACAAAGGGATAAAAAAAATGATAAGTTTTCTAATGATGTAAAACACGAGATAACAATTACTAGATAGTATTTCAAGAATAAAATATAAATTTGAGGATGTGATAAAAATGAGAAATAACGTTTCTTCCGGAATTCAAGAACTTATACTTTCCTAATGACAATCAGTCGTTAACATTCACCAGTATTGCAATCATCTTTGAACAAGAAGCAAGATGAGAGTGCTCGTGACATTTGCGTATGTTTCCGAAATTACTTAAAAACTTTCATTTTATATTAATTAAGAGTAGAAAACATTCTTCTCAACTTTTTTTGGTCATGTATTTTTTGTTGTTCTGTCGTCGAATACAATGAAATTTTTAAAGAAATATTTGAATTAAAACAGCTAGAGTTAGTGAATCCCATCGAAACAAAAAACCATTAGAACAAAATAAAATATTACTATTGTAATGAAATATTGCCTGCTATTCAGATTTTAAAAAGTAAGGAACATAAAATTAGCAACAAAATATTATGAAAAATTAAGTGACTGCATGAAACGAGTGAAAAGGCAATTTCCGTTTCATAATGGTCTTTTTTTTTTATTCAATAAAAAATAATAAAAAAAGTTATAGAAAATAAAGTTTGTCAAAAACTACAAATAGTCGGTTTTTTTTCCAAATCAACAGTAATTGTGATCCTCTCCAAAAAGGAAATTCACAAGCTAAAGATTGTTCATTGGATGAGACAATCATTTTTCTTTCAGATCCTTAAAAAGCATTGAATTCGTTTGAAGGCAGTGCCGAAATTCCGACTAACATTGAATTATGTGCAGAAATTTCTCGTATCACGAAAGATTATACCAGTGTTCAAAGATCTTCAACCGAATGTTTTAATCTATTCTATAATACTTTTCAACTTCGAACGACTGCGACCAGTAGTATATTAACTGAGGATTCGGCGAAGATGAATGAAAACAACGAAATACGTCAAGACACATCGACAATTAGAGAGGGAATGAGTGCGCATTGACTAAAATATAATTCTGCGACAATATCTTGTAGTTTGATTAGATTTTGAAAAATTACATTAAATTCCTATAACTCATTTTCATAAGACTTTTCTTTGAAACAATCTAGCGTTGGAAATGAACGGAACCAAAAAAGGCAGTAAAGTATGAAAAGCGATGATAATTGTTACCTTTTAAAGAAAGTGTTTAAAAGAGGTCCAAATTGGTCAATGGAAGACACGATTAAACTTTTTACCGTGCACCAGGAATTGCTGATTTCTTATACTGACTGTGCAGCTTTCCCGAATGTTGATATTGCATTTTTAGAAATCTCTCTCACTTCGAAAGATGCCTATAACATCGACTGACCTCTTGACGCATGTCGTTCAAGATTCGAAAATACTGTAAAAAAATTTTGACAAAACCCCCCACACAACTCAAAAGAACTTTGCGGAATTTGAAGAACTTTGGAGAATTTATTAAAAAACTCAACAAATCAAAGGAGAACGGAGAAGTAAGATAATATTGTGATTGTAGAAATAAATTTTTCCTAACCATGACAATTTAGACGTGTTATGTGTAACACAAAAAAATGAAGATGATGCATACTTAATGTAACAGTTTTAAAATAAACACTCGCTAAAAAGAAGTAAATGTCAAATAAATATAATTGGGATATGAATTTCAGGCAATCCTGCGAAAGGTTTTCCTATTTGCTCGAATTGTTGGTCATTGGATGACCTGATTGCACTACACACTATTCACCAAAAGAAGGTCATTTCGTGTAATGACTCTGCTGCATTTCCGGATGAATTGAAGGCGTTCACATATATTTCAATGGAATTAAAAGCCGAAAGCAGTATTGAAAAATCACCAGAAGAGTGTATGAGAAGGCTTGAAAAGCAATTTATCGGTGTATCGCTATGCTGTACTGCGAACAGTATAGAGGATGCAGCCAAAATAATAAAAATTTACGAGATGAAACGAAAAACACGTGATATTAGAATTCAATATATATTCGATCAAAGGATCAATTATAAAAAGTAAATTTTTTCAAACTTTATAAAGAACCATGGGCTTCATTTCTAAATGAAAATGGTAAATATGTGACGAAGATTGAGGTTAGATTCAATAGCGTCTCAAGAACTTATGAAATTTTCAAAATGAACAATTTTTTTAGCAAATAGTAAATAGACGATATATACATTGTAATAAAACTGCGCAAGAAATTTTTTTAGGTTTTTTTTTTTTTTTCAAATCGAGCATTTTGCGCATCCTTTTAACAGATAGCTATATTGTATTTATACGAAAGAAAATGTATTAATGAACAAAAATTTATAAAAAATACAGTAATAAGAAGATACAGCATTTCATTCACCAAAAATCCAGGAAAACACGCATGGCAATCCTGCGCTGAATAAAATGCATACATATTTTTTTTCCATTTCTAAACCTCTGTGTTCATGAAACGAAACGCTCTGTGCACCCCACGTCCCGGAGTCTGTATTTTGCCGGGCAAAGGCAATTCGCAAGTCGCATCAGTTGGATAGAAAGATTGGCACTCGAGCCAGGGCGATGAATATAATTTTTGCGAAAGGTACCCGGGGCTCGCGTGTCAATTGTGCGCGTGTGTATTCTAGTTTGGCGCAGTCTGTTACGGCATCGTGATTTTACCATGACAAAAGAAACGCTCATTGTGGCCAGATGTAACTCCAAGCTCGTAATTATACGGGCCGTTCCGCGCATCCTTTTGTCGCCCGAAATCGACGCGAGAGCGTGTTTATTCACTCGAGCCACAACGTACCTCTAATTTTCCGAACGTGTGTTATTAACTCATTCAGGGCGCAAAGTGCCCTATTCGATATTTAATCTCAGCGCCGAAAAGTGATACAGAAAATATCGTCTAAATAAAAGAAATACAGGCTGAGAATTTTCAAAATAGTTATGAAATCATAGAACTGGAAACATCAATTCGATTGACTTATTTGAATTGATTTTTATTCCATCAATCAATTCATTCATGAAATATACAGTATAAATAAGATAAATATATAAATAAGAATAAATTATATGAATTATTACACAAATAAAAAATCTATAATTGTAATTCTATATCAATACATTCAAATAATATAACAAAAATTGATATATGAAAAGTAATTACTGATATAAATTTTTTTCAATAAATTTATTTCATTTCATTATAATTGATCGTATTCTTGATAGTCTTCATATAGGTTATTACTTTGGGAATACTGCAATTCTCCGCACGATTTAAAATCTGTAACTGATGTTATTTTTGACGAAAACGAAAGAATGAAATGTTTTTCAATTCGATTTGAAGATAAAGCAATATTTTATTATTTTAGAAATAATACATGTATGTAATAATGTATTATACTTTTTTTGAATATAACGGATATTTTATATACATATGCATAAGATTATCAAATTTTTATTATATATTTTATTGTTACATAATATAATAGATACTACAGTTAATATTAAAATTATCATAAATTATAGCATACGATTCTACCCGTGGGCTTTGCTATGAGTAATAATACATGTTCAAATTGAAGAATAAAAAATGATTTGGACTTTCTTACTGTCTGAAAATAATCATGGTAGCCGAGAAACTTGAAAAAAAAAAAAAAAAAAAAAAAAACCTAAAAGAACCCAATTTTCCCTCAAAGAACTGTATGCTTGCTTAATCTAACATACAAGCAAAATTTTCAAAAAAAATTCTTCTCATAATTTTTTACCAAGTTTTACGAAAACTTTATCCAAATATTTCGATAAATTAAGAAATAGATAAATAAAAAATGTCAGAGATATTTACATGAATTAAAAGTAAAAAAAATTATAATACCAAAGTGAAAGAATGTATGAATTTCTTTCTAAAACGAAGCAAATTTGATGATTATCTTTAACGAATTTGTATACAATTTTAAAAGTAAATCGCTAAACTTTGTGCCAATAAAATCAGTATTGCAGGAGACATTTTTTCTATAGACCTTTAACTTTTTAACGAAATCATTTTCATTTTCAAATATTATCCAATTTATCGACCTGAATTACAATTCATGAATGAGTTTACAGGTTAGAATTTTTTTTAACTTCATAGTTGAATCAAATAGTAACACACGTATAATTTTTATTGAAAAATGTCAAAATATCTAAAAATATAATATGACAAATCATAAATAATATTTCAAAGTAATAATTTATGTTGCTGCATATTTTTACAAATTGTGAAACATGAACAATGTACAATTCACGATTGAATGACAAAAAAAGTAAGAAATGTAAGATAGATACATTATCTTTCATCCTGAAAGATAATGTACTTTTATCAAAAAGTGAATAATTCTGCAAAAATATAATAGAGGACAACCTGGATCTAAGTAATGGTGTGCATAAAAGATTCACCAATACTTTAGTCAAAAAGTAGATAATGCAACGAAAATATTATCTAGGACAAACTGAATTTAGGCAATGATGTGCAAAAAAGACTCTTGACAAAACATTGAAAATTAGCATTTTGGCACTATTTTGAATCCTTTTTATAGACACAGTCAGTTTCTCTGAATTAAAAAAGTATGGCACTAATATAATAAAGCAGAATCTTGTTATATCCATTTCACTAGATGTACTCCATCGAAAACTTTGAAATAAAATGAATAAAGCAGCTTCATTTCAATTGCAAAAATCTGTCCAAACTACAAGACATTTCAAAAAAATGGCATATTTTTTTTTACACTACGATATCTACATTGAGAATTTTCTGCACAAATCATAACTGCATTAAAAATACTCGCACAACTTATTTTCGATCACTCGTGCAATCTACAACTACATGGTGCATCAAGAAGTGATTCCCCAAATGCTCAAAGCACAAAAAAATTCAGTCCGAACATCTCCTATCTCATCTGAGTCGTAAAGGCCAATTCTTCGAAAATTTATTCAAACGATGATGAAATTTCAGACTGCAATGACTCAAATTCAGGAGAAAACATTTTTTGCATTTTTTTGGCGATTGACTTTCTACTACAAAAATCACGTCACGAAAAGCGACGGACGCGCTGAAAGCGGGAAAAGCGTGAAAGCATCGATAAGTGCTGGGCCGATTCGGATTTACATTTTTACGGTAATAGCGATGATTCGCGAGGCGGATTTTCGCAAGCGCGCGAGGAAAAAAAATTGCAAGGAAATGTCACGGGAAATGGCTGACAGGCGAGAACTTACTCCCGTATTTCACATTGACGTAAATTTTATTCCCTGTCTTTCGAAGTAACGTGAAGTTTATTTGAAGTGGGGAATGTTTTGGAAGCTCCACGGACATTCGAAAATGGAAGAAAATCGTAGAAAATTCCAGAGTAGTTTTTTACGCGAAATTTATCCAACAAATAAGTGTTGTCGTTTTTTTTTCATTTCGTTATAAGAAAAATCTTGAAACTAGGAGTACTAAATGGCTTCAGGATGAAAAAAATTCTAAAAATAAGAGAATCCTTTTGTATGTACGAGAACGAGAGATCATTACAGTTTCTATGTTTATTACTATTATAATTAGATTTGTTTCCTATTCACACTCTAATCATTTATTTGTTAACTGCAAATGTAGAAAATGATGTGAACTATATCCAGTCAACTTCACTGAAAAAACAGTAAGTACATTACAAATTTACGCGTATAGTTGCGCCGTTTTCTAAAATACCTATCAACTATTAATATATATCTTTGTTATTGAGATAGAGTATGTTTTATAGTGATTTCTTTGAATTCTGCAGTATTTGCGACAAATATACCATATATTTGACTGAAGTTACTTGACAAAATTTCACGTGCATTAAGATCAAATATGTGTTAACTTGAATAGCGTAAGAAACCAATGTTAGCTTCAAATCCAAAAATGAGAGCAAATAAGCTGTCTATGTTTAATGCAGCTGTTCTATGTAGTAACAGTTAAAATACTGATACTTGACGAATGGTGTGAAAAAATTTCGACAATATCAACAAGCTCAGACAAGCTTGTAAGTGCCAGTTTATAAATAAATTTTCGCTGTTCAACAAAATAATGGAGCTTTTCTTTGTGGAGTATGGCCTTTCCAGCATCTTCAATGTTATGGAATAAAAGTTCGATTACTTTTCGAGTCACTCATATTTTTATATATCTTTCGGCGTGAGCAAAGTTTATGTCAATTTATGAATGGAGCTGTTACATTTGAGATGTACCATCGAATTCTTTAAGTCAAGCAGCGGTAACTATTGTCTGTACGTGGATGAATGATGATCAGGTACTCACGCGCGCGTGCCTCGGATAAGACGGAAAAAAATTATGTTTTTGACAGAATAGAGGACGAATTGCGAGAAATAGGGAAAAAAAACATTCACTTCGAGTTATGTACACACAACACACACGTCAATTATTTTTTTTTCCAAAAAAAAAACTTAGTTCGATCATAGTTTCTAACAACCAACTTCGAACTTGAGCAAAGTCACCAGAAATTTTCTTGCAAATAGCAATATGGTAACTATTAATACATCAAGTTTTGTCCATACTTTTTCAGAGTTCATATACATACGATATTTACTTGATGGCGATTACTTCGTTGATATTCATAGCAAATACGCATATAGTAACTTTTAATATACAGAAGTTTGCTTGAACTTGACTAGATAGTTTATATCAGTTTATCGTCAGTTTGTTTCAACTAAACATTTGTTTCGCCATATCCAAGTATAAAAGTATAATAAACCATATGTCTTACAATTTGAAGACCCTCATGCCCATTTATCGATCCTTTTCATGGCTAGAAAATACCAATTCCCATCCATAATACCTTTAATGCATTGTCACCAAACATTGGTTCGAAGGGTAGCAATTTTCCGTCCCTTGGAAAAGAAAACCTGTCTCATTGGTTTTAACGAGGGGCCAATTTTATAAATGGACACGAGCGACAAAAAGTGTGCTCTGGTCGGAATGAAAGAGCAGCAACAACGGCTTGACATATGTCACATCTCTTTCACCGCAATCGACCAACTCCCCCCTCCCCCCAACCTATCCACCCCCCAAACCCTCACCCACCGTTCAACCCACCTTAATGCACTTGCCCTTTTCATGCGGGCTACTTTTTTACTCATATCCCAAGTCTACTTTCGGTCCTTTCATGCGACCTTTTTTTCGACGCGAGCCAATAAATTGGAATCGCCCAGACATTGTTGATCTTCGAAGTTTTTTTTTTCCTCCGAAACACATCAAGGGAAGTTCACTGTCATTTATTTTGATAAGGTTTTTTTTGTACTTTCAAACTGTCATGTTTCAATCAGTTTCATTACATTTTTCTATTAAAATGTGATTTTTAAAATAATATGCGACTTTTTCATAATATCTCATCATAAAATTGGTATTACGTTTGAAAGTACGTGGTTTTCTTTCAGACGGAAAAAAAAGTATCAGGGTATACAACAGAGATGAAGTAAAAAGAAAAAAAGTTGATTTCAATTACATTTTATCGCGTGCGCTTATCCGAGAAATATGTCAATCTTTCTCACCTTTCAGAAAGCTCGCGAAAGCCTAGGGCGCGAAATCACTTCGACCGAGATTTCGTTTCCGATTCGCGGTTCGGCAAACTTTTTATCCCCCTGAAATTCTGTAGAGATCTCGTCGACTTCGTGCGGGCTTTTACATTTACTTTTTCGCTTCTTTTACGAGTATTCATGCGGGCTGTATTGAAATGATCGGAACGAGATATATTTATAAGCTTTTTTTTCGTCGTAATTGAATTTGCGTTTTTTTTCCAATAACTTATTTCAACGAAAATAAAATCGGTGCTGTTTTATAGTATCGGAAGTTTTACTTTTTACAGCTTTTGTTATGAACTTTCATGTCCTGTTTCTGACAAGTTTTTTCTGGAATATTTTAGAAGAGTTTTATATCGTCATTTTTTTAATGACTTTTTAAATTAATTGAACTGTAATGTTCTCACATCAGAATCAGCAAGTTTTAGAGCCTAAAATAAAATTTTTAGTTTTTAATTTCAAGGATTTGTTAGTTAGAGTTAAATAATACTTAGGTAGAAAATCAGAAACTTCGAAAAATAAGAATATGAAATTAAACAATATGTTTAATCCTACTTTTCAGTAACAGAGAATTGTACTTTATTTTTTAATGAACTGTCAAAACATTTCTTTACTTTTCAGTATATATTTCTCTTGATAATCAATAATGAAATAGTTTTCTGTATATCTAATTTTTTTTCATGCTGATAAACTCGAATCGTTTTACATTTTCCAGGTTTCGGTATGTACTTACACATTGTACAGTTTTTAGGTTTCAAGCGAAGAATGTTGTGAAAAAAGAAATTTCTTATTTTATATTACTAACGTAGTGTTCTCCTACTAAACTTGAGCATATGGATTTTTTGACATCAATAAAAAATTTTATAAAAATTATAATTCTGAATGATACGAAAAAATGCCGATAAAAAAGTGCGAGAAGGACAGACTGATGCGGCTGTATATAGACGCAAAATACAGACGCACAACTTACAGATATTCACATTTATATATATATAGGTAAGTCGTTCCATGGAGGCAAAAACCTCTGAAAAATGATTTTTTAACTTTTTGACTGAAATCACCTGTTTTACCTAAAAAAAAAATTTTTTTTTTTCAAAATTATAATAGTTTCAACTTGAAACTAGATGAAACGTCATGAATTATTATAAAAGCTGTGCGTTTATATTAGAAATACTTAAATAATTCCATCGGTTTTGCCATAAATGTTAATTTGTAAAATTTGCGATATCTTAAAATAATTTTCTTCAAACGTCAATATAATATAATTTATAATATATCAAATATTAAATAATATATCCGATAGTTATGCTTTTTTTGTAAGGATATACTGCATATTCTGTAAACATTGTTTTACGCCTGATTATGAATAAATAAATAAAAAAAAAATCTTACATACTTGAAAAAAAGCCACTGTTTCAGTGGCTTTGCCAAGTTCTGAGATTTGAAAAATCTGGGCACAGACAAGCTTGGTAGATACAGGTACTAAGTTTATGAAATAGATTTTCACATTGTTATATAGGTACAGCATAAAGTTAGAACAATCATAATTATTGGGAAAAAACCTTTTTTGGCAAAAAAAAAAAAAATGATTTGTATCGAAACATGTCGAAAACTGAAGAAACGTTATTTTTCAGGTTTTTTGCCTTGTTCCTACATAAAATCCTGAAAACTTTTTTCCGCTTATTTCATAAGATTATTAACTTTTAGCCGAGTACATAATTTTTTTTTAAGGACTCCCTCATCTACATAAAGTGATTGGATCTAAATCAGTCCAATGAAAAGAAAAACCCGACAACTTATAATTTCATAAAATATCTATATTTTTCCTTCTGCCTAGAAAATTCTACTAGTAAACACATAAACTGAAAAAAACCTGTTTCTTCCATCTGAAATCGTAATAAGACCGGACAGAGCGCATTGAAACATGCATCGCGTGTTTCGTTACGTAGTGACTCTTGACGTGGATAAAATTCGCAGCGATTCGGGAAACGTCGTTAAATATCGAGGGGCAGATCGAGGGTTGAATAAACAAACTCGAATTAATATTTCGGCATCTCATTACGGGTCGTGAGAACTCGGAACACCCGCATCGCGCCGGCAGCCGGCGTATTGACATTCTACACGTCCTCTCCGAGCGCACCCTGTCATTCCCTTTGCGCGCTATTTGCGTAAACTATCCAATTCATGTTCATCGCAAACTGGTCCGCGCGCTTATTATAAAGGATGTCCCGTAGCCGGGACATCGCGTGCTGTACCTATAGGTCGTTGCGCGACGCGTTATGCGAAATATGTCGGGACGCAATCGCACGTGCGGCAACCTCGCCTGCACGCTATTTCAATTTCTTTTTCCATCCAATTCCCTCATGAGAATGTTCATAAAAATTTTCGCGCGAAAAATATTCCCTTCGCGACGTTGATTACATTACAGCAGGTACTTAAAGAGAACAAAGGTCAATATATGCAGATGTAAAAGTACGAGTCATTAAATAGTGTTATAAAAAAAATTAGAGAACTATTCAGGATTGGCGTTCCTCGTTCCAAATTTCGAAAATCAGTCTTTGTTTCTGTTTCTAATGTGACGAGCGAGATCAATGGAATTTATCAATCGAAATCTTTTTTATGGTAAGGTAACTTAGGTGTTTGGCAAGACGCCTAGGAATATCAGATTCTTCATCTCGTTGAAACAGAAAAGGACCCTCTATAGACAACAGTCTATGGCGACCCTTTGTCCGACATTTTAATATTGAAATTTTTAGAATTCTTTTGTTCATGATTCTCTTTACAATATTTCAATTAAGGTCATCATCACCAATATCCAAGTAAGGTACGGAAACAGGTCCCACACTGAAAAAAAGGATTAGTTAAATCAATTATAATATGGTAACTATTGATAAATCGCATACTTGCAAACGGCAAAATAAATGTTTAGTTGAATCAAACTGACAGTAAATTCATATAAACTATCTAATACAGTTCGAGCAAACTTCTGTATATTAAAAGTTACTATACGTGTATTTTTTATGAATATCAACGAAGTAATCGCCATCAAGTAAATACCATATTTATATAAACTCTTTGAAAAAGTATGGGCAAAACGTGATATATTAATAGTTTTACCTTATTGCTACTTGCAAGAAAATTTCAAGTAACTTGGCTCAAGTTCAAAGTTAGTTGTTGGAAAAATAAGATTGACCCAGGTTTTTTACTAAAAAAAAAAAGAAGTGACGTGAATGTTGTGTGTACATAACCCTAAGTGAATGTTTCCTATTTCTCGCAATTCGTCCTCAATTCTGTCAAAAACATAATTTTTTCCGTTTTATCTGAGGCGCGCGCGTTTGAGTACCCGATGATCATCCATCTACGTACAGGCGATAGTTACCGCCGCTTGACTTAGGGCACCCGATGGTCGATCTCAAATGTAACAGCTCCATTCATCCATCGACACAAACTTTGCTCAGGCCGAAAGATATATAAAAATTTGAGTGACTCGAAAAGTAATCAAATTTTTATTCCATAACATTGAAGATGCTAGAAAGGCCACATTCCACGAGGAGAGGCTCCATTATTTTGTTAGACAGTGAAAATTTCTTTATAAACTGGAACTCACAAGCTTGTCTGGGCTTGATAAAATTGTCGAAAATATTCCGCAACATTCGTCAAGTATCGGTATATTCACTGTTACCATATGAAACAGTTGTATATGAACAACATTAGTCAAGTATCAGTATATTAACTGTTACTATATAGAACAGTTGCATCAAATATAGACAGCTTATTCGCTATTATTTGTGAATTCGAAGCTAACGTTGATTTCTTACGCCATTCAAGTTTAACACATACTTGATTCTCATGCACGTGAAATTGGTTCAAGTAACTTCAGTCAAATATATGGTATATTTGTCGCAAATACTTCAGAATCCAAAGAAATTAATACGAAACATACACTATCTTTATAACTAAGATATATATGAATAGTTGATAAATATTTGAGAAAACGACGCAACTATACGCGTATATTTGTATTGAAGTTACTTTTGTTTCAGTGTAGACTCCTTAATTTCGTTGAAGCAGAAAAGGACCCTCCATAGACCACAGCCTATGGCGACCCTTCGTCCAAATTTTTAAATTTAAAATTTCTATAATTCTTCTGCTCATGATTCTCTTTACAATGTTTCAAATAAGGTCATCGTCATCCTTATTCAAGTTGGTTACGGAAACAGGTCCTAGTGAAGATAAAATCTCCACTCTTGAACAATGATTTTGCAATAGCAAAAAGGAAACCTGAGCTTTGAGTCTAGGAATTCCAATCGGAAAAATCTAATTCTACTTTTCGAATGAATATCATCCTTGTTACCAATGGCAGGTAGACATCAGGTACAACCAGGGCTTAGTTTCCGACTGGTACAAATCAAAATGGCAAATTAGTCTATCTGGCCGTCTTGATGTCAGACCTTGGACTTAGGAAGACGTCTCTCGCTTATTGTAACCTCTGGACGATCTCAAGAGAAAAGTTAGGTCTTTGAAAGCTCAAGAACGACCCTGATTCAACAGCAAAATTCGCGAGTTTATATTCGGTTTTGAAAAGAATGGAAGTGGTAGAATTCGGACCTCTTTCGGTCCGTTTACATCCGGTTGTGAAATAAATAATCATTATCATTTGCTAGTCGTTTTTCTAATTGTCTTGTTTTTTGACAAGAGAATTTTACTCCGCTTGTCACATTTACACCCAATATTCTCATTTTGCAAAATCTGTCTTGAAAATCCCACGTCCTCGCGAGAACTTCAAGCTTGCAAGAAAACGTCCGAATCCGTTTTTACGCCACTGATTTCCTGCCCCTTTTGTACAACTTTATTACACATTCCGTTTCCGATGGGCGCCCTACGACTCTATCCCGGGCTTATTTTCTCGCGGGGTATAATTTTTCGTTGCTGCGATAAGTAGCGGGAACTTGAGCGCTCGCTTATAAACGTAACTCTCACATACTCGGCCCGTGATTTATGAGCCGGTGCCGCAAAAATGTTGGCCATCGACGCCAAGAGAAACGGGACTGGATTGGATTGAACCCGGCCCCGAGCCCGAGCTTTCGTCAACAAAAAGATGGCAATCCAAAAGGCGCGATGCGCGCTGCTTTCTTCTCCCTCCCGGACATGTAACATGCTACCAAAACATTTTTCCAACCTTTTTTCGTACCGGCATTTTTTCCCTCGCCCGGACCGGATTACCGTTACCGGCCACATTTTCGATTTCGCCTCATCGATAAGAACAAACATATCCCTCGATTCACGTGTTACCCAAAAATATAACACGACTCGGGTTTTTTGATTGATCGATTTTTCTACACATTCAGGTACGATGACGATAAAATCTACAAAAACATGGGCCTCGAAATATGTATGATGAACAAAATTGATGAATGCTTTTGAAATTTGAATCATCGTCTTTCTCTAAAATCCATTATCTGTAATGGATTCTTTTGGTCTAGAACCCTGAAAATCTGGAAAATTTTGCCAGAATCGAATTCACGAAATTCTATTATCTGGAGCCGTTCTTTAGAATAGTAACTTTTTAATAAAGAATAAAAAATTTCAGAATAATAGAACAGATATAGTTCGATTTTCTCTTGATTAGAAAAAAATGATAGAAAGGGACTATTTGAATAAAAGAAAAAAGTAAAATGATACGATTAGACAATTAGAAATGAATAATGAAAAACATTTTCTGCATTATCTCCAACTAAAATGAAATAATGCAAAGAGAACATTAGAATCAGGGAAAAACTCAAATTAACAGTGTGACTATTACGTTTGTCGAAACAAAAATTTCTCTTTTTCCCTAGTAACTTTCAACTGTAACAAAATACTGTAGAGAAATATTCAAATTCGAGGACAAAATGACTTAGTACAAGAAGATCATTGGAATCGAAAAATGCAGAGTGTTTTCTTTCCCTTTAATTGAAAAAATATATGTATGTGCCAAGAATTACTAATATCATAGAATAAAAAAAATAGTTTAACCTGCAAAATTTATGCTTTTTATTAACCTATAATGATTGCAGGCTGTAAAAAATCTGCGATAATTTTCCATAAAAACATAAAAACTTTTTATTCAACTGGGAACATAAATACTTCAAAAAACAATTCCGAATACAAGCATTCTGCAAATTCGATTCCAAAAAAGTTTTCCGGATTTTAGTCATTTCGGAAAATGGGCGAGATATTTGAATTTGCATACTCTTTTATTCTGAAATTCTTCCTTCCAAAAAAAAACTGCATCTGTGAAAAGTAAGGTTGTAGATGCTGATATTTTCGTTATGCAGGAATTTGGCTGACAAGAAATTTAAAACAAATGAGAAAAATTTAGCTGAGTATTATTAGTTACTTTTTCAAATGTTTTTTTGTCGTAAAAATAACTTGTTCAAAGATTGGAAAAATTTTTCACGTTGCAACAATTCGTTTGACTTTCATTTAAAGTGAAAAGAAAATTAGAAGATTCCACAACTTACTTTCTTATTTACTCTTTGGAAAACTGTTGAAAATCTGAACTGCAAACGTATAATACACAAATTCACGCTATAATGTTTTTGGGAACTCAAAAATCTCCAAAGATTTAAATGTTAGAAAGAGGATCTTTAAAAATAACTTGAAATAGTGATGGTCAAATCCCATGTTGAAATTCTTTTCCTCAATATTCTGATATTAACAATTTGAAAGTATGCACATCCAGAAAAAGTTTCAAAAGTTGTATGTTACATTTTGAGAGTTTAAAATATTCAAAAATATTAAATTGTAGACTTCAGAAAATTCTATTTGAGAGAAATCTTAGACGAAATTTTATTGAAAAAATTTGTTTTTTGCAATTATCAAGTAATAATCAAATATCACTTTGTTATTGAAGACTTCAAATTTCGTTTTGAAAAAATTGAAATATCATTCTATGAATCCAACGAACTACTTTTCATAATTTTTAAATTTTATTTTTTTAATTAACATAACATAATTGCAAAAATAAAAATTCTTTGATTTTAGTGTCACAAAATTAAAAAACTTGAAAGTAAAATCGAAAAAAAATGTAATTTTGGATTTTGTACATGATTGTGATTCAAAAATTTTTTCAAAAGCAAATTGTTAAAAAATTCAGTTACAAATTAAGCTAATTGGATAATTAGAGTGTTCAATTTTAAATTCTGCGATTCGATAAGAGTAATTATATAATTTAGGAAACCGAGAATCATGATTTTGATTCTTTCGGATTACAAAAATTGTAATTGCAAATTTTGAAGGAAAAATAGTTTTTAATTCTTATACGTATCTGTTGTTTTTAAAGTTTCATCACTATTCTTCGCAGTAGTCAAGCTACGAATTTAGAAATTTTTGGATATTAAAATAATGTATATAACTTTAGAACCTTGAAGGAAAAGATAGAATTGTTTTTGCATAATCTGTGCTTCGCAATGAATCGGCTAAGAGATTTACAAATCATATAATTTTTTTAGTTCGAAAATACCTATGTTTATACCAGTGAAAGTTTTTCAAATGGGCTATATAACAAAGTTTTCTTTTCAATACCTGAAGTATTCAATGTTTACATTTACTAAAAATGTATACTGCTGTGACATTTCAATATTTGTTTAAAGATTCGCAACTTACATGCAACATAATTACGTTTTATAACAAAACAAGTAAGCATAACTATTTTAAGCCATCATTTTCAAAATTTGTTCGAAGTTCTAATAGAAATAAATTCGTCGTTGATATTCTTAAACGTCACGTGTACAATTCACGAAAAAATGTCAGGCACTTTTGAACAGACAGATCCAAAACATGATACATTCTCCCAAAATAGTCCATCTTTAATATCCATTGTCACTTACCAAACATTATTTTAATCTACTGTATACCCAAAGTTAATACCAAAGTAACAAATTCCGTTAGGAACCTAGAAATTAATGCAAGACGCTAAAACGGCGCAATATAAATTCTCGGGAAATAATTGGAAAGACACTTTGGCACGAGAAAATGGCTCTCGAAGCAATCGTGTTTCGCGAGCAGAATTTAGGTGCTTCGTGTTTACATCTAAACAAGCTTTAAATTTCAGACCGAAATTGAGCTCGGTTCTCCTGTCGTTTAATTGCACTGAACATCCTTGAAGTCTGCTTATATATTGTCGAACGATTCTACGTTCATTTATTTATTAGGTATTGAAAGGTTTCATTTTACTCAAACAGGAACTGATAAAGTCAAACTTATTCTACCGTATTTTTTTACAAATCTGCAAGATCCGTTAAATAATAGCAGGCTTTAATACGTTTTATATGTTCATTCAATCGCGAAAAATTTCAATTCTTTCGAAATATTCCAGAGTACAACAAAATTCATCGTAAGGTAAGTAGATGATGTTTTGAAAAATCGCTTTGACGATACGACAATTCGAAGTTTCGTGCATTTTTCTATTTAGGGAACGTAACTTGGAAATTTCTCATGTACCGCAAAGTATTGCCCCGATGCTTTTGGTGCAAGGAAAAAGGATTGGCCCGAAGGCACGCGACGAGACAGCTCATCTTCTGATAAAAGAGAAACGAACTTCTGAAAAGTGTCACGAGCACGTAACTTTGGGCAAAGTCGAGGGAAATTGTAAAAGGAGACAACGACAGTCCACGCTGAAAATTTCTGGGTCTTTGTGTGATTCTCATCAGGACAAAATCGAAAAAAAATTGCACCAAAAAAAAAGAAAGTTGGTGATAAAGTTGGTGCTATTCCTGAATTCAAAGTTAATTTTAAACCAGTCATGAAGCAATCTAGATTCCATCAAAATTGGTGAACTGACGGTTTTTCGTCAGTCTTACAATATTGAAAAAAAATTCAAAAAGCCCATTGTGATAACGAAAATTCTGATATTATAAATAATTGGAGACTCTCTCGCTTCCTTTTTCGAAGAGCTTTTTTTTAGAGATCGAATCGCTTTTTTATAGACCTGGTCTGCTGGTCACTGTATGTAACGAGCAGTGTTGGATTTTTATCAGTTTTTCCAAGGCTGTTATTTTTTTTTTGGCCTTTGTTACCCCTGTTACACTAAAACGGCATGGGACTTCCATCGACGCACGTGCAGCCGGAAGTGCACAACTGCCGACAGCATGGATTGGCTGTTAGCGCACTGTCGATGTGCGGCCCAATCTGTAAACCGAGCAATAAGGAAACGCGGATCGGAATGTCTCGATCTCTTCGCCGAGGAATTGCACGTACAATCGGTTCAAAAAACGAATTTCCAGCCTAATTTACTAAGCACGATTCCCATGAATAGACAAATTTTCGAATAAATGATAAAAGCTCACCATACAGCTTACTATAGTCCTGGTCAATTAGTCTGCCTTACCTGAAACAAAACAAAAAAAAAATATTTTGAAAGGTTATAACCACAGAAAAATAAAATCACGTATCCTTTATTATTGAAATACAAATACAAATAACAAGATTCTTTCATTGCAACGTGATAACATATAAGGTGTCAAAAAACACATCATTATTTATACAAAAGTAATAAAATCTTAAAAGTATGTACTCTTACTTTGCACTGAAATTATAACATGTACTTTATTGAGTAATTTGTTATAAAAGAAACTAATTTTTTTGAATATATCAGACTGACATGGTAATATGACAGTCTTTTTTTCTTGATCAAGATTAGCTTGTAAAACTATTTAGCGTTCTAGAATCAACATAAACTCACTTTAGAGGGCCTAGTGATGTTAAATGATAATTTTAGTAAAAATGAAAATACTTGTTTAAGTATGATTTTCTCATTGTGTAAATTATCTGGAACTATATTAATTTTTCGTGAAATGAATTACTTAGTGTCGACATAATTTTGTGTATTTTTTATGCCGACGTTTTTATGTCTATTGTGATACCATTTTCAAGACTCTAATAATATATATGTTGAAATGAGTCACGTAACCATTAATAATACCTTCATACTTAAGTGTTTCAATTTTGGTGAACCTAAAAAAGGAAGGGAAAATGAAACAAACAAAAGATTGACAAAAGACTTTTGCATGAGAGTGTACAGAATTTAAGAAAGGCGGAAATGTATTTACTATATTATTCAAGAAAAAACATTAAACTAGTTAAAAAATTTCAGAAACAGTTACCCTATAAAAAAACTTCAAAAAAGTAAAAAAAAGTTATCGGTTAATACAGAACAAAACTAATGTCAATAAAAAAACATGATTGGTATTATGGTGTCCAAAGAAGTATTATAAACAATTGTGTAACAAAAATTATTGATATCCAATTGTCGGCCAAACCCTGTCAAATTGTTAAGCAAAAATTTATGCTGCCATGCCTACTAAAATGTCATAAAAGACAGAGAGACATAGTGGTATAGCTCGAATTCATATTTACATTAGTCCTATACAAAAAAGTAACAAAAAGACCAGACAACCTGCTCATTTTCTTGATTTTACATTTTTATTGGCTATTTAGAAAATATTTTCGTGCAGAAATAGGTTAGTAAATTATACCTACTTATTTCTGCACGAAAATGCATTCGCATTATACTGATAAGAATATGAGCATTCGTTGCTATTGTGATTATGCAGATGCGTCGAAAAAATCTATAGAACTTTTTTGTGATATTTTCCAAAATATTTTTGATATAAAATACATCGCTCTCAATTTAAGATTGAATCATCAATTATCATGTCCATTATTCTTGTTATCAGAATGCTACTGACAGGGGGGTGGCACTTCCTATGCTCGCCTATGTAAGCCCGTGGCAAGATGCTGTTCCCTTCAAAGTGATGGCGCTGATATTCATGGGAGCCTCTCTCCTGCTCTCTCCCCTCTTCTCCTCGCGCCGATCATATGGACGCGGTGCAGTAATAGGGCTAGGGAGGAGGGCGGGGAGGGACTCCCTTGAATATCAGCGCCACCACTTCCAAGGGAACAGCATCTAGCCAGCAATTCATGAGAGTGACACCCCTATGGCTACTGATATCTTATTACTGCTGATTAGGCAAAGTCGGTAGAATTTACTTTGGCAGGTCACTATTAATTGGAACATTTTATTATTCTAATTTTAGACAGATGAGTTTAAACTCTTACATCTGTATAAAGTTAAATTTGCATGAATCGCTACTATGAATTCGTCTGCATGTACATAGTGCATGTGGACTTATTTGAAAAAACTCTTTACAAGAGCATGATTCTAAAGTTTACACGAAATTTTCACGAAAATCGGGTCCTACCTTGAATCGCTATATGTATGCTTGCAAGCACATCTTTTCAAACAATTGTTATATATTATAATTTATTTTAAAAGGTTATTGCTGTTGATCAGAGCAGGTTGTCGGATCTTTTTGTTACTTTTTTGTGTAGGACTAATGTAAATATGAATTCGAGCTATACCACTATGTCTCTGTCTTTTATGACATTTTAGTAGGCATGGCAGCATAAATTTTTGCTTGAAAATTTCATAGGGTTTGGCCGAGAATTGGATATCAATAATTTTTGTTACACAATTGTTTATAATACTTCTTCGGTCACCATGATACCAATCATGTTTTTTTATTGACATTAGTTTTGTTCTGTATTAACAGACAACCTTTTTTTACTTTTTTGAAGTTTTTTATAGGGATATCACGTCTTTTTGTAACAATCGATAATCTCACGTCACCTTGAATTCTTCACCAAATTTTTAATCATGCTGATACGGGCAGTAGGGATATACAACCGACTAAATAGTCATTTGAAAACAAATTTATTTACTACGATTTATCAGCTTTTCGAGAATTAAGGTGCAAATATACATGCGCCTTTCATAAATATTGATTAGGATACTTGATTACTTGAACGAAAAAATTCGCAATTTTCAATTCATAATAATTAGAAATTTTCTTGCACGCAATATCTGGTCAACTTGTGTGAAACTTACATCAAATAATATAATGGTCTGAGCAATTTTTCGCTTGAATGGAATATTACACAAACTGAAAAAAATTTTTTATGAATTAAGAAATTAGACTCCAGGAATTTTTTCGAAATTTAATTTATAAAGTTTGAAGATATCTAGTACTCTAATAACTATTTTTATCACATTCTTAAACGTAATCTGCAGCATCCTTTTCTTTTTTCGTTTACAAACGTTTTGCCTCATCTGCCTGTAACAGATAATAATATGAATAAATACCTCAGATTTTACATTCAGATCTTTGCATTCTTCATCATTAGTTTTTTTTTTTATTCGAGTCCGAGTTGAATTATAAGAAAAAACTATGATGCGTAATTTAAATTGCTTATTTTGTAATTGTGGCAAAAAAGTGAAGAATCAGTTTTGAATGAAAAATTTTCACTGTGTAAAAAAAAAATTTGCCTCAATTTTATAATTAAAAGAAAAATCATCATCAAAAAATTCATGTTGTAATCAATTCTTTATTTAATTATTTATTAATTTTTTTTTTTTTATATTCTTTATCGGCTAGAAAATTCTCCTATTCGATGTGATTGTCAAATTTATTAATATCATGTTGAAAAAAATTATAAAAAATATGAAAGTATTACTAAAAACTATAAAATCGGTTTAGGTTTTCCATCTGAACCTTACGATTATGATTATTATTACAGCAGTTCCATGGGCGAAAATATGCAAAAATAGGCATAAAATGCATGATTTCTTATTTTATAATAAAATTTGTAAAAATTTACTGTTAACAAATTTTATAAATGGATCTTGAAAAAAAAGTTAACGCTTTGCTATGAATGAAAATATGCCGCCCAAAGTTAATAATCAAAAAGAAAATATTCATGATGAATAATTTTATATTTTAATGAATTTCTCATTTTATTTTTATTTATTATTTTTTTTTCTTCGTATTATCTTTATCTGCGAAAATATTGTCGATATTAAAATAGTGTGTCGCTGTTCAAATAAGATAAAGTAAAAAATTTATTCAATATTTCTTAAAACCCTAAATCAACTATGTTTTGCATCTGAATTTTGTTATCATTACTTATTATTATTATTATTATTATTATTATTCCTAATATCATTATTATTATCAATTGACTTTTCTAACATATATATTTTTTAATATAAAAATATTTTTACGAATGCGAGTTTATAAACTACTGAAACTATTTTTTAGGTTAAAATTTTTTTGACAATAATGTAATGTCCCTATACAAATTATTGTCGAATGGAAAAAACCCAGTTGAGCAATAAGTTAAAATGACTTTGATAAAAATTGTTTTCAGTGGAAAAACTCAATCGAGCCATAAGTAAAAATGACTTTGATAAAAACTATTTTGAAATAGAAAATTCAGTAGCAATTAGCATAATGATATGTCGTAATATTCTTTTTGATTATAACGGGTGAAATATCTCGACAAGTATATTATTATTACCCCAATACCTTATCGTATCCTGTCAAATTTTACATTTCTAATTGCGCCGAATTTTTACTCGAAAAAGCGTACTTATAAAAGCTAGAGTCGGCAGTAGCGAGGGGGCTTTTTGCAATAGAACATATTCGTGAATTTTTTCTTTAGCATTTCGTGAAACATTTCGAGAACATTTCGTGAACACTTCGAGAAAATTTTGTGAACATTTCGCGAGAACATTTTGTGAACATTTCGTGAGAATTCGTTAGCTCAGACAGTTAGCCGAAACATTAATTCGTGAATTCGAAAAAGTACGTGAATTCGTGACTTCGGAAAAAAAATCGATAGACATTGTCGTGAGTTGAGAAAAATTGGCGAGTGGGCTGATTGGGCCAAATGTGTGAAATTTAGTTTTAAGAACCAGTTGTGAAATAAACTCTAAAGATGAAAAACATAAAATGACTTTAAATCCATTACAATAAATTTCAAAAATACAAGGTTACACTATTATTAAATTATTCAAGTTTGACTTACGTTTTGTTTTTCATTTGTTCTAAAATATCGTTCAGTAGTTCAGGGCTCGAAATGAAGAATATTTTTCATACTTATGTAAATATAAACTGACAAAAAAAATCTTAAAACAAAAGGAAAATTTGACCACAGAGTAAACAAAGCCGAATAACAATCGTGCAATATGCGAATCAAAGAAATCAGTGTACTTATCTGCACTTTATCGGAGAAATTCCTGGGTTTTGCTCGAATTCCTCCATGGCAAAACTCAATTGTCATAACTCGAACGTGTTTGTAAACAACTGTCACCTGTCACTTTTTAGTATCTTCACCTGTGGCTTCCTGGGCTTTTTTTACATGTATACCCAGTGCACAGGCCTGAAGAGGTAGAAAGTCATAAAAATTGACGATTTTTTAATTTTTTTTAGTTTTTGACGTTTTTGATAAATATTTAAACAATAATTTGTAAATTTTTACACCGGGCCCGAATTTTCTCACTACGGCCCTCTCAGAACACTGCGAAACACCTTACGCCATCTCTTAGAAAACATTTTAGATGCACATTTTTTAGCGCCCGAAGAAAACCGAGTGAATCCGAAGTATAATGTGAAACGCCGAAATGGACGAAAATCGTGACGCTCTTGCGTCGAATTTCAAAATACGCGACGCTCATTGGCTGCCGAACGTTAGAACAATGAGAGAGCGGGAAAAATCGACGTGAACTTTAAATATTACAGAAAAGAAAAGAGCTGACTTTCTCGTCCTGTATTACCCGACAAGAAAGTTCAACTGAACTTTTCGATACATGTCCAAATAATAATACATTTTCAGATATTTAAGAATCAATTTTTCAAAGTAAACATATTGCGGCTTATTAAACTCATACCAGTAATATTTTTACTACATGATTTTTTAATGAGTTGAATAAAACAAAAAAAAAAATTGGAAAAAAAAATATTAGGCTTTAGTTAGTTTGTAATAAATACTATTAGATTCTTTAAAAGTTTATGTGATTCTGGGAATCAAGAAACATTAACTTCTCGAGCATTGAATTCTAAAAATATAGTATACATATAAAAGTTTATAAAAATACTAGAAAATATTTTAAATCTTAAAAGTCTGTAAAAAATTCAAAGAAAAAAAGTGGGGATTCTAAATCTACAGAGAAACTGTTTCATGCAAAATCCATAGAAATACTTCAAATATTTCGAACTTCCAACTCTAGAGAATCTCATCCTGGGAATTCGAAGAGCTATCTTTAAGAAATCAAGAAAATAAAATACATAGAAAAATACAAAATTCAAGTATATCTATAAACTATCTATAAAATCTATACAACATCAATGACTACAGCATCGAGTTCCTATAAATTTATAGAGCAATATATAAAAATACTGAAAGATTCTTTAAATCGTAGAAAAACTGCAGCAATACAAAAAATATTAAAAGAAATCAAAATCAAAAAAAAAAACACGAAAAATTTTATAAATTCGAACTTTAGTGCTCAAAATTTTTATATCAATTTGGCAATTGATATAAAAATATTAGAAATATATAAAAATACTCGAAATCATGTAACGTTTTATACATCTTTAAAAATATTAATAGTTTCAGAAATACTAAACAATCCGTTAAAACGTAGAAAAAATGGAACAGTATTGAAAATGACAAAACGAAATAAAAATTTAAATTAATGCTATTTCCTGAAAAATCCTCTCGAACACAAAAATGTCAAAGAACTTCGAATTCTAGAGCAGGAAGTCCTTCAAATCTGTATAGGAGAATGTTCAGAAAAATAGTGAAAATTTATACAAATATACTAGAAAATCCTGTATCATTTCATACATACTGGAAAATACAGAAAGTGTTAAAAATACTAAAAATCTAGGTATATCAAGTCCTCTTAAGACTCCATTAAATTTGCGAATTTTCCCCACAGCTTGCAATGAATGAAATGTCATATTCAGAAAAATTTTAATTCATTTTTTTTCATTCATTCATTTTGATTCAAAAATTTTTTCATCAAAATCATTTTTTATTTTTCGATGTCCTGTTATTTACATTCAATTTATTCCGAAAAGTAACGTAAAAGTAACGGATCGTTACTTTTTCTAAGTGGAAACGATAACGTGTTACCATTTCTTTTCATGTAACGGTAACGTAAAAAATTACTCTTTTCACTTAAGTAAAGGTAACGTAACGCGTTACACTTTTTTAATTAACTTTCCAAACCCTGATTTTTTCCACTCGCTTCTTTCCACTGAACTTTTTGTCTACTAGATATTTTTTCCACTGGCCTTTTTTTTCTACTGGACATTTTTTCACTATACCCCGCGTCAAAAGATAGGTCAATTTCCCCCTTCTTCCGAATTATACTTATTATATTATTATATTTATTATAGGTATATATCATATGAATTATATATATTTATTATATTTATATAATTAAATATATCTATTAAAATTGTTATATTATCGCAGTTATTCATTACAATAAATAACTATTTGTAAAATCCTGAAATGGTCTGGCAATCGCCACACATCACGTTGTCAACCATGGACCAATTGCTGCTCCAGTACTGGCCCACATCGTCAGTATCTGCCAGTACTGATGTTTCCTCGCTGGTTAAGTCTGGAAGCATGGCCTGACGTGCTCCGCTTTTACGCAACGGATCATGAAATGCAGCTTTGGAGAATGATCCTGGCACGCTGCCGAGGATGAGATACGTATAGCGGGAGGCCCGCGGCAAAGTTGCGTCCTCCTCGAGACTTTTTACAGCGTGCCTGATACGCTGCAGCAGCGGCCTTTGAGGATTTTCAACAACTCGCGAGTGCAGGCGCTTTCACAAGTTTCCCCATGCATTAGTTCGCCCAAGATTCTCTCCGCGTTTCTTATTTATCTCATCTTCATTCTCCCAGCGACTTTTTTCATTTCATTTTTGTTTATTTCTCCTTCTTCATGTGTATCCATTACGTGAATTTTCAAGTTTTACGACTCAAAGCCCTTGCTCCTAGATATAATGGCTGGCTAGTTTTCCGTTCATGAACAGTGATTAAACTGTCAACATGGGCAACAAAAATCTATTTGTTACGTGATGTTTATAGAAACCATAAGGGATTTTTTTTTTTTGGTATTTTCCTGATTGTTTCTCAAAGAACACAAAACACTTTTTATTTTATACCTATAATTGCTTATTCACATAAGTATGAAGAGTTTTCTCGAATCTTCTTGTCCACGTAGGCCCGTGCACAGAAACCTGTATTTGGGGGGGGGGGGGGTTGGTGTTTTTCAACTTTTTGGGTGTACTTGTAGAATAACATGCAATTGAAATTGATTTGGATTGACAGTGCATGGTCCATTCGTAGTGATGTAGATAATAAATGTAGATTGAATAAGTGAACAAATAAATTATTTAATCAATAAATAATCAAATATATAAGGCAATATCAAAACATCATTTGTTTTCAACAACTTCTACTTTACATATTGAATCTTTGTTATATTTTCAACAAATTTAACATAAGCGACTCAATAATTACAGATACACATTTGCAAAAAACACGTTTATTATTTCTTTTATTTAGATGTATAACAAATGCATAATAAATAAAAAAAGGAACACTTTTTATTACCACACTCTTCACATATTTTATGATGTAGAGCGTTATACACCTTTTTTAAGGACGGTTTGGATTATTTTTAAATGTATATAGCACATAATTTTATTGCAAGGAAGTTATATTATTATAATAGAATATTTTCAACTTTATCATACAAACATTATTTGATGAAAAAAATATCAACAAATGGTGGAGTAATGGCATTTTCCCAACTTTTTTTTTAAGAGGCTTGCAGTGACTGCAATGCAAATAAAATAAGTCAACTGAAATTATAATATCGAAAAACGTTACATTTTCTAATGTAACGATAACGTAACGCATAACATTAATTAACAAGTAACCATCACAGGAACAAGTTCCTTTTTTTTTGGTAAAGAGGAACGAAAATCGTGTTATTCATTTCACATCTGTCTCATCAAGTTTTTAGAACGATTTGTAACTTTTCAAGAAATTTTTTGAAACTTAAAAATTAGTAATTTTTCAAATTCCTTATTTCCAGATAAAAATTGTATAACACGAGCGATAGAAGATGACGCGCTCCAAAAAGAATGCATTGTTAGCGCTTCTAAACACATTCACTGTATCCACACCTGACAAGATAGTATTTTTATTTTTTTTATAAAAGGAAGAGGAAGTCAAATACTATAAACTTAAGAAGAAACCTGGAAACCGATTTTGTTTGTATAAGGGACCTTCTCTCGCGGAGCGTCACATTTGATCAAAAACTAGATGACAGCTTATCGTAGATTTTTTTTTCGAAAGTTGAAAATTTGAAATCTAGAACATAAATTACTAGTGATTTTTCGATTTTTATGAAATAAATTGAATCAAACAAATAAAAAATGGTTTAATTTCGTTGAATCAAAACAAAAAAATCCAAAAAAATTGAATTGGTTTACCTTTATATAATTTATAATAGAATGAGTTGAATGAAATCAAATGTCCTTGGATTTATATAAAATTAAATTGAAATAAGTTAAGCCACATGAAATTATAAATAACTTAATTGACTCAATTAACGAAGTTGAAGAGTAATTTATATTTTACTTCATAATTGAATTTAATTTGACATTTAAGATTTTGACTATCAATTTTCGATTTAAATTTCAAATTGTAAATGCCTTGTGACATTAATCTAGTATTCAATATTCTGGAAAATTCTAGAAAAACCAATATTCAACAGACAGAGCCACGTCATAGCGTGCGCGCGCCGAACCAAATCACTGATTTGAGTTGTTCAGTATAGTTCGTCAGTAAAGTTCTCTTCAGTATACCACGTTCGCGTCAGTTCGTGCGTGCATACACCAACGAAAAGAACAAGTTAAAGTGTAGAGTACTAGTCCATCCTTAAGGGAGCCTTCTCTAAGAGAGACTCGGGCAGATATCTAATGAACCGCGAAGAAAAAGGTATGTGTCTCCAACAGTTCTTTCGTTTGTCTCGGGCATCGAAGCCACCGACGGGTTGTCCCAAGCCGATTTTGACGGGAAATTTCAGTACTGTATAAAAAGGTACTGTCGCACGATACGGCCGGGTGAGCGCGAAGTCATTAATCATCTTGGCTACGCCGGAGAAAAAGTGTCGTTTCGTTTAGAGATACACTGTCCCGAGCTGTATCCATTTTAAAAACGCGGACCGCGACATTTTTAGATGTGATTTTGTAATCGCGCTAAGAAATGGGAGTGAGAAACAGTGAAAATGGCCGCCACGTGTACGGCTTTACGTGTTAGTTTTTTACGTGAGTAAAAGCGGCTTTTTCTCGATTGCCACGTGTTAGTTTTTCTGTATGATACAATAAGTTGGGGAAAAATGATCAAATTTTTACAAGGGGCCGTTCATAAACCTCGTGTCCTTCTAGGGGGGGGGGGGGGGGGGGGGTTCAAAAAACCGAAATTCGAGACACGACATTTATAAACGGCCCCTAATCATTGTTTCCAGTGTGTCCAGATTGAATGCACTCACTTTCAATACACTCAAACCGGTCTCATGCATGTGAGAGGAACATGGTATGACGTCACGTTCTCTCTTTTCACACGCATAAGACCGTTCCAGTGTTTGAAAGTGAGCGTATTCAATCTGGACACACTGATTGCTTCATTTGGTATGTATATAAAGTTTCATTAGATAAAATAGAATCATGAATTTAACTTCTTGGAAGAAAATTTTCTTGCAACCGCAATTTTTATCGAAAAATCGAATAATTTCTAAACTGAAGATTTCAACATTGCATCGGTGATTCCCCTCTTAAAAAAAAAAAAAAAAACTAGTTAAATTGAAAACAATCATCATAATATTTATAATAAGCTACAATTTTGCGTTTGGTGACCACGATATTTTGTAGTCAAAAGTGTTTTTTCATAATTAATTCATGCTTTATGAAGGGTTGATATTCGATAAATAAAAAATTGTGAATCTCAGTAAATTTAGGAAGTTTCTTTAATTATTAATTATTTCAAAATTTGAATGTTCAAACCTAACTATAACTTTATTTTTCATTAGTTTTTTTCTCTATTTTTGTGATAACGAGTAAGTGAAATAAACATGATTTGGTATACATTATAGACATCTATCAGCACAAAGTCATTGTATGAGAACTGTGGGTATATTCTCTAATTTAATCAATTCTATAATATTTGCCGTAATATCATATAAAAAAGATAATTCATGGTGTTATATACGCTTGTTCTCGAGAAAAAAAATGCAATTTCACAATTGGTTTCGGGCAAAAAACAGTATTTTTTGAAAAACTTATTGCCTATTTATTTGTCAATGTCACAAGATATTTTAGAAATTTTTTCAGCATGAAATTTTTATAGTTGATTGCACTACAGCATTTGTGCCAAAATCCGATGTTTTTCCGCGGTGAGGACAGTTTCTCGAAAACCATTTATCTTAACAGTCTGGATGTTTTGAGGATTTTTTATAATTACTTGAAAGCCTCTGCGTGAATGACTAATTTTGAATTTTAAGGAAAAATTTTTTTTCTTGCTGCAGAAACCGAAATCCCAGATGTACAAAAATTAAAAATTCGAGGCAACAAATCACTATTTTCGTGAAAATATTAATGTAGCGAAACCCTTCGTTCACGTACAGCGTAGAGGTATAAACTAGAGGTTATTTTTTGTTTTTAGTATTACAGATAAACAGTTCCTTATTTATCATGCTCACCGCATGGAGTGTCAAAAAGGTTGTGTTTTGGCACGATGGTCGCTACGACACTAATTACGAGAATTGTTTCCTGAAAAAATTCATAAAATACCCTGGGACATGAAATCATAAATAGGCTTTAAGTAAAATGGTTTTGTTTTTCTGGAAAAAAACCGTGAAAATGCCTTTTATTTCTCGAGCGCAAGTGTATATAACTCATTTAAATAAATATATTGAATCTATACATTTCTAATCCTTACAAATTCAGAGAAAATCCTTCGATCATATTGGTGTTCGTTCAGGTTCATCAGTAAGAAATGAATTTTGAAGAAAAAAATTTCAGGGACCAAAAAAATGTCGGAATAACTTTTTGATCAATTATCTGATTTCAGGGTATGCAACTTAATAACATATTTAACTAAAAACCAAAAGTTTCTCGACTCAAAAGTGTGCATACACGGTGAGGTTTTTCATGACATCCAAATCGAAATTTCAAAATCGCATTAGTTTTCCTACTTCATTTTTTACGTAACAAATTACTATACTAAACAACAATTGTTTTTCAATCAGAGTGCGATTTTTGCAGTCACTTATTGATTTGTTTTCTTGATATTAAGTGTCACAAAAAAAAGTTCGTTCATAGAAGTTTAATTTAGGTTCATCAGTAATAATAATATTGTATTTCAAAAAACGCAGACATTTAGATCTCAAAGATATTTTGCAATTTCGTATTATCATAAAAAAAATCGAAAAATTGTAAACCTTCTAATTCCAAAATTTTATCTATTTCTTTCAGTGTTTCTTTCCTGATATCAATTTAGTGAAATCAGTTATATTTGATAGTATTTTTTAATAACTGACATTCGTTGATTGGGAATTATGATTCTGTGAAGTTGGACAAGTACTTTTTGCTGTCATTGTTACGCTTTCATAGACTGAAATAATATAATCAAATTCCTTTAATTCAGTTCAGTTCAGTTACTTATGATGTTCTACGGAGAACATCATATTACTTGCGCGCCAGTGTTGACCGTTGAAAGTTAGAGTATTGTAAAAAAAACAGTAAAATGCATTTAATATGTATTGTCGTTTTTAGGATCAATTATTTGAAAATTTATTGCTATAATATTTCATACGCGAAATACAAATGTACCGAGAAACTAAAACGTTAGGAGAATTTGAAAATTATTGACATGCTATCGGCTATCGATTCGATCTTGTATAGAATTGGCATCGCGTCGACCTGTTTCAGGAGTCAGTAGCGCCGGACATATTAACTCGATGGTTGGGTGTAACTATAATTTTATTATAGATAGTAAACCAGGTCAACTAATCGAGGCCGCTGTATTTGAAGGGATGCAGAAAGGAGCTTTCATCCTCTGCTACTCCGGTGCCCTTTCACAAGTGCATTTATATCGAATGGAATACCGCTAGCATGCTAATAAACATTCTTATTCTTTGCCAACAACAACAGCAACAAATTATATTTCTGTACAACTTAAACAGTTTCTATTCCACGCGTCTTTCTTGCACTACAGTATGTTCCGAGTCGTCTTAACCAAACATAAGAGCGTTCCATAGTGCTGTGTATGTGAAGCACAGATTTTTACTGTTTTTTTTAATAACAGTTTTTTAATATGATCACTTTTGTGAAAACTGACCTCAGCAAAAAACTTTTCACTAAAGCGCAACAAGAAAATAAATAAAGTTTGCTGTTAGAAATTTTCTCCATAAGACGAAATTACAATGTCTAAACAAAATTTTCTCCTACAGATAGATTTCATAGTATAGAAACAACATTTTTCATATTTTTGTTGCTTGTTAGTACATAGTTTGTCGCTGAGATAAGTTTTTGAAAAATAAATTCGTACTCAAATTATGATAAATGAAGAAATGCTCGACATTCTACATAAGTGACAAAGCACTACAAGATACCTTTAACTGAATCTTGAACTGAATTTAACGGATTTGCTCAAGTCTAGAAGTTTTTGAGTTTTGAACTTTTTTTTTATTGGGATTATAGACAATATGAAAAATACTCTTAATGCTAGAGATCGATAAAATACTAAATATTTATGTAGGTTTATCCTTGAATGTAATTATTACTGGCAAATTCAACGAAATTTGTGGGTGTCGAAAAGATGCAAAATGAACTAGAAGTTTTTAAATGTGTAAAATACTTAACACCTATAAAGATACTGCTTAGTTGAAAGTTTATTGCAATAGTAAAATACCTCTAAATTTTTGTTTCTAGAGTAAAAAACTCTAGAAATCTCTACGAAAATGATAAAAAATACTAGATATCCATGGAAAAACTAGGAAATGTCAATGAATTTTAATAACACGTTAAGAAAGTATAAAAAATACTCTTAATACTAGAAATAAATAAAATACTGGAATTTGATGTACAACTCTTCCTTCAATAACTTCAATATAACCAAATATCTATAAGATCTTGAATTTTAAGACATATTTGAAATCTGGATATCTGATCATTGTATAACAATTCATAAAAACGCCAGAAAATGGTTTTGACTGTAAAAACACTCAAAAAGTAACATTTATAATACATGTACTAAAAATCTATAGAATTCTAGTTACTTTCGTTAAAACTATTACCTTGAAAGTTGTTAAAAATATTAAAATTTAAATATTTGTTGAATTCTACATCACTGAATTCTTTGGACCAATTCAACAATTACAAAAATGTTAGAAATGAATTTAAATTACATGACAAGAAAGTTAAATTGAACTTTTCGAAAGAAAACCTCTTAATTCTTGAAAATTCTTTCAATGATCTTAAATACGAAAAATCTCAAAAAAAATAGCAGTCCATGAAAAACCTCGAATGTACACAATATGATTTTTTCCAAAATCTATGAAAAAACTAAAAATCTATAAAACCTTTGATTCTAAATCCAAATTCTAACAAATACGAGATAATACTTCAAATGGTATACATACTGATTGTAAGAGATGTAAGAAATAAGATAAATTGTGATTCTGTATAGAAACTGTTAAAAAGTCATTCTGAGAGTGCGAAAATTTAATTAAAGACAAAAATGGGTGAACTCAGATGATGTTACACGAAGAAATCGTATATTTTCTTGTAAAATTCATATCTTTAAAATAAAAAATTTTAGCTCCCCCAAAATTTTCCAAAATGGAATTCAAACATTCTTTTAGCATACAAAAAAAAATTCATAATTTTTTTCATGAATTGTTTTGCAAAGTTGGTGTCGCTGTATGACTAAAAATCTTTTTTTTTTTTATAGGTTTTTTTATAAAATAGTGAGATTGTTTCATTAATGTAATGTAAATTACCACAAACAAGTTACAAAAGTATTACTAAAGACTTAGTTATACAAAAATAGAAAGTCTAATTGTTAAAATATGATAGACGTATACATCAAATTGTCTGATGTTTCTATCAGAAATTATATTTGATCGAAAAAATGAAATTTTTGTTTTGCTTTGATACTTAATATTTCCTTCGCCATATTTCTAATTCCTGTGCATTTACCATTCAAATTGTATGCTGAAAAAATTTGGAAACCGATGCCCCCCCCCCCACCCCTCAATTCACCCCTGGATCCGCCACTGCACTTATTTTGGTGATGTCAGAATTTTTTTCGTTCCGGAGCTTCAAATCGATCAAAATATTAAAAAAAAGTTTTTGTAAAGTTTGAAGCGGATCGGGCATGATCAACACGTGCTACAAAACGACTTAAGTTTTTAATAGGATTTACATGTAGTTATTTATATATTTTGTTGAAAAATTCATATATTGTGAAAAACTTGTGATTCATATTTGAAACTTGGCATAGTTTAAGTGTACAATGTTACGTTCAAGACCAATATTTTTCTGCAATTTTCTATCGCTGTTATTTATGTTTCACAAGTACCGAAAAAGTACTTGTTGGGCTTTTTTCGGTGCTTGTAAGACATAGATAACAGCAATAGAAAATTACAGGAAAATTTGTCCTTGAACGTTACATTATAGTATAATACACTCAAACTATGCATTGTTTCAAACATTCACGTGAAGTTTTTGACAAGTATGAATTTTCGAAGAAAATGTATGAAAAACTACATATGATTCTCATTTCAAATTTTTGTCATTTTGTGGCATTAGCTAATCATATCAAATTTGCTTTAAACTTAAAAAAAAAAAAAACTTTTTTCAATATCTTGATGGATTAAGAACCCCGGAATGGAAAAAGTTCACAAATTGCCAGAATAAGTGACACCTTAATAGCTACGAATAGAATAAAATCTCCCAAAATAGGATATAATGCGACAAAACCTTATAAATACTAAGAAAATCGTAAGCACAAGAAATCTATGAAACATAAAAAATCTCTATATGTGTGCATATCAGAAATTTAGAAAATTACTAAAAATCGATCGAAATTCTCATAGATACTTAAAAAAAAAAAAAAAAAAAAAAAACAAGAAATACTATGAATCTTTGAGAACTTGAAAACTACGAAAAAATACCTTTTTCAATATTTTAGAAAACTGCGAATCCAAGAGCTTATGATTGTAGAAATATTTATTATAAATTCGTCTACATACTCGAAATTACTTAATGTCGAAAAAATAGTTAAAAAAAATACGAAATAGAAAATAATGAAAGAAAATCATAATCTACTACAATGCTAGAAATTTTGAAGACTTTGAATCCTGGGCCACCTTATTCTAGAAATTTACATGAAAATCTATGAAAATACTAGGAATTCCTTTGAATCGTACAGATTTGAGTATGTCTAGGAAAGCAAATATCTTAATTATTGGATCTTACGTGATATTGTAAGACGTAGATTTTATAACATGTAGGATTTTTATAAAAATATGTATATTATTGAAGATACATAGTTATTTTCAGTTCTTGAAATTTATTCCATAAAATAAAAGATTCATGGAACACGGAAATTCTATGATCGTATAACAATGCTTGATATGATATGGTAAATCTACATTCTACATTAATTCTAATACAATCTTTCAATAAAAATATAAGAATAATGCCACTTTCAGTAAATTATTATTTAAATCTTTCTAAAACCAAAAATATTTTTCACGCTTGCAGCACAGAAATCCTTTATTCTTGTGTTTACTACTGTCCCGTGAAAAACGAATTCTCTGCCACCGCCTTTCGCTGCCATTTCTATGCCACTCCAAGGTCGAGCGGCATAGAACTCGTTTTTTCACGACACAACAGTAAACAAAAGACTAAATGATTCATGTGCTGCGAGCGTGAAAAATATCTCTCGTGTCAAGGAGCATCAAAACTCGCGTTTCACTCGTGCGATTTGCTCATTCGCTACGCTCGCTCGCAAAACTTCGCACTCGTAAAAACGCTCGTTTCAGCTCCTTGATACAAAATATACTATAAGTTTATATAAAGTTTATTTCCCTAATAATTTGGTTTTCGTAAAGTTTTTATAAAACTCTTCATAAAAGTTTAGTATTTTTTATGAAACCCGCTTGTTTTAGAAAGTCACTTGATAAAACATTGCTCTTTTTATAAAGTGCCTTCATAAAAAAGCAAAATTTTATAAAAAATACCCAAATTTTATAAAAAGTTCATGAAAACCCAAATTACTAGGGTTTTCTCGTTCCGGGTCACATTTGCGGACTGAATTCAGAAAATTCTACGTCATTGTGTAGTTTGAATCAATAAATAAAGATTGTAAAGGATCATCACAGAAAAAAAGTCGTTATACTCAGGGTATTGAACCCGAGCAAAAAATCGCTCCTATCCACTCGAAAAAGTTCCTCTCCGGAGAGGAGGAAAATTTCAAGACATTTTTTCCCTCCGCATCCGGAAAAGAGGAAAAATTCTGAAAGTTTTAGTTAAGAGAAGGTTAATTTAGGCTCATCAGTAATAATATTGTATTTCAAAAAACGCACACATTTAGATCTCAAAAATATTTTGCGATTTCGTATCATCATGAAAAAAAAAATCGAAAAATTCTCAATCTTTAAATTTCAAAATTTTATCTATTTCTTTCCGTGTTTCTTTCCTGATATCAATTTAGTGAAATCAGTTATATTTGATAGTATTTTTTAATAACTGACATTCGTTGATTAGGAATTATGATTTTGTGAAGTTAGACAAATACTTTTGCTGTCATTTTTACGCTTTCATTGACTGAAATTATATAATCAAATTCGTTTAAATCGGTTCAGTTCAGTTACTTATGATATTCTACGTAGAACATCATAATACTTGCGCGCCAGTGTTGACCGTTGAAAGTTAAAATATTGTAAAAAAAACAGTAGAATTCATTTAATATGTATTATCATGTTTAGGAGCAATTATTCGAAAATTTATTTCTATAATATTCTATACGCGAAATGCAAATGTACCGACAAACGAAAACGTAAAAGAATTCGAAAATTGATATGCTATCGACCATCGATTCGATCTTGTATAGAATTGGCATCGCGCCGGCCTGTTTCAGGAGTCAGTAGCGCCGGACATATTAACTCGATGGTTGGGCGTAACTATAGTTTTATTATAGATAGTAAACCGCGTCAACTAATCGAGACCGCTGTATTTGAAGGGATACAGAAAGGAGCCTTCATCCTCTGCTACTCCGGTGCCCTTTCACAAGTACATTTATATCGAATTGATTTCCGGTAGCATGTCAATAAACATTCCTATTCGTTGCCAACAACAACAGCAACAACAGATTTGTCGGTTAATTGTTTCTTAATTTCCATTCTAATCGACTCTACTCCATTTATAAACAATAGTCAGTCCGAGTCATCTTAACCAAAAATAAGAGCGTTACATAGTGCTCTGTCGGTGAAGCACAGATTTTTACTGTTTTTTTTATTAACAGTTTTTAAATACGACAACTTTAGTTAAAACTGACCACAGTTACAAACTTGGTACTAAAGCGCAACTGAAAAATAAATAAAGTTTGCTGTTGCAAATTTTATCCATAAGACGGAAGTACACAAAATTTTCTCTTGCAGATAGACTTTATAGTAAAGACACCATATTTTTCATATTTTTTTTGCTTGTCAGTACATAGTTTGTTGCTGAGATGAGTTCTCGAAAAATAAATTCTTACCAAAATTATAATAAATATAAAACTGTTCGAATTTCAACATAAGCACTACAAGATACCTTTAACTGAATCTCGAACTGAACTAAGCGAATTGGCTCAAGTCTAGAACGCTCGGTCAACTTTACAATAATGTAGAGGAGTCTTATTTTTGTAACGACAAACACTAACGAAAAATGTGTATAGTTACTTCTCAATCAATCAGCACCCGATTATAGTATATACTTCAACTATTTCCGCGTATGTCATTTCACTAAGTTTTTACAGATATCAATATCACGTAAAAATTTAAATATTGATCGGATAGGAGAGGTTTTATAAAGGAAGTTTTTCCTCGAACGCGGATAGAAGAGAGCTTGCGAAAAATATTTTGTACGTCAATGGACAAAACACAATGTGTACCTTGGCACAATTGCCGCTCTCGGACAAAAACGATATTTTCCGGTCCTCGGCTAACGCCTCGGACGAAAAACTATCACTCTTATCCTGGAAACGGCAATACGGCGCCGTGGTACACAAATTACTATTCCTCCGCATCCGGAGAGGAGGAAAAATTGCGAAAAATTTCCTCTTCGGAGAGGAGGAAGGTTTCGGAAAATTTTTTTCCTCCGCATCCGAAGAGGAGGAAGACTGTGAGAAATTTTTTTCTTCCACATCCGGAGAGGATAGAAAATAATTTCGCTCCGATTCAATACCCTGATGTTTATAGATTTTTTAGGAAATATTTCTATATATCAGTATCTGTATACAGATATCTCTTACTTCAAAGATTTCTAGATTTGTAATGTTTTTTTTTTATTTTGCCATTAATTTTTTCAATCGATTTCTACAGAAAAAACTGAAAACACAACTCAGAAGGGTAAAAGTCTGTACGTAAGACAAGTCTACTTTTATGACAGTGTAAAAGTAGGCTATTTACTGTTAATAGAAGTAAAAATCAGTTAAATTTTATCACGTGAAATTGGCGTTACATTATATTATAATTATTTCATTATTGGAAGAGCAAAGACGTTTGCTCTTCTAATCACTGCAGCAATTTACATAGATTTATAAAATTTAATGCTCAAGAGTTCAAAGTTTTACATTTTTAGTAATGTTATAAGCCTAAAGAAATATCGTATCTTTATAAATGTTCAGTTTTCAATAGATTCCTTCAATTTTCAATATTCAATTTTCATGAAATTCTGTAGAATTTACAAGTATTTTTAAAGATTTCTAGTATTCCTTTAGATTTCAATGTAAATTTTGAAGATTTCATGCTCTGCAATTTAAAATTCAAAAGATTTTCGTAAGCATTAAAATATATTTTATCTATAAACTACGAGAAAAGGATGAAGTTCTGGTAGTCTGGACTTACCAATTCACGTTTTACTCGCCATTTACAGATAAAATATCGTATTGACATAATTATAATATAAATGACATAAAAATAATATATTATAATCGTATTGGCATAAATATTTTTCAACGAAACGATTACAACCCTTGGTTTCGCCTCGGGCTGCAATTTTTAGATTAGATTATTATATTAATAATAATGAGTACATCACTAAAAATAAAAAAAATATTACTATTCTTGGTGGAAAATGATTACTAATTGAAGAAAAAAAAAAAGTTAGCCACTAAAAACTAGTGACTTTTTACTAACTCAACCTTAGAGAGTATTAGTATTTCAGATAACAATATTTTAATCGATTTATAGTACTTGAAGTTTTGTCTTCTTTTTTTAGTATTTTATTGGAAGAGTTCTATTAACCTTTATGAATTTCTCTATATATTTTATGAACTCGATGCTTCAGGATTCGAAAATCTATAGATTTTTAGTATTTTTCGGTATTGTAAGTTTTTCACTTATATTCCGATTTATCCGATATTAGCAATAACGCTTGTTGAAAACAAACGTTATGGCTCATAATTTTATTACATGGGAGTTATATTATTGTGATAGAATATTGTCAACTTTAATATACAAACGTTATTTGATGAAAAAAATATCAAGAAATGGTGGAGTTATGGCCCTTTCCCAACTTTTTTTTTAGAGGCTTACAGTGACTGCAATGCAAGTACAATAAGTCAACTAAAATTATAATATACAAAAACGTTACATTTTTAGTGTAACAATAACGTAACGCTTTACATTAATTAACAAGTAACGATAACAGGAACGTGTACCTTTTTTTTGGTAACGAGTAACGAAAATCGTGTTATTCATTTCACATCTGTCTCATCAAGTTTTTAGAATGATTTGTAACATTTTAAGAAATGTTTTGAAATTTACAAATAAGTAATTTTTCAACTTCCTTATTTTCAGATGAAAATTGTATAATTCTATAATTTTAGGTGAAACAGACTGATATTTTAGTAATTTATGTATAAATATCGACAAAGAGTATGATGCTTTTTCACTTTTTTTTGGAAATTTTCACAATTCGAGCAATCAATTTCAGAAATCTGCATATAAATACATGAAAATACCAAAAACCTTAGTTCCTTAAATTTGTAGCAGGATCCATGAAATCTACAGATTATGCTAGAAAACCTTAAGTAATTTTATAAATGGAGAAAAAAAATGAAGTACGAAAAATACTAGATATTATTTACTTTTTTTTCTTAAGCTATTAGATTCTTCGAAAATGTCTGCAGTTCCAGAAATCATGAAACTCCGATTTCTCGAGCATTGAATTCAAATAATATATTTGTATAGAAAACCATAAAAATACTAGAAAAATGTTCAAATTTTAAACATATGTTAAAAATTCGAAAAAACTTGAGGACACTCTAAATCTATAAAGGGGTCGTTCACATATTACGTAACGCTTTTTTCTGTTGGTGTCTTTGTCTTACTTATCTTAAATCATATTCTTGTCCTCGTTTAATCGCCTTACGTAATATGTGAACGACCCCAAAGAAACTGTTTTCTGCAAAATCGATCAAAATACTGCAAAAATTTCAAACTTTCAATTCTAGGAAATCCAATTCCTGAAATTTAAAGAGACATCTTTAAAAAAAATTTTTAATTTTCCAAAATTCTATAAACACTAAAAATACAAAAAGAAAATACATGTACAGAAAAATAGAAGTTGATCTATGGAATATTCAAAATCTATGCAACTTTCAAAACTAGAGCATCGAATTCCAGAAATTTATACAGAAATGCACAAAAAAACTGAAAAATTCTTCAAATCGTAGTAAAACTGATGAAATACGAAGAATACTGAAAGAAATATGATTCTATTGAGACACCTGTTTTCTGGAAAATTCTTTTCAAACATGAAAAATTTGTGAACTTCACATTTTATAGCTCGAAATTCTCGAAATCCATGTTTAAAAATTTATGTCAAAATGTTTAAAGTACAGGGTGCGCCATTTCTTATGTCGGTATTGTAACATTGAATAACTTAAACATTTGACAACCGATTTACTTGACTTCACTTGTTTTGGAAACGTCAATTCAGTACAATTTCAACCATGTATCGCTTCACACCAAAAGAACGCGCTGAAATAGTTACTTTGTACATTGAAAATAGTCGTTCAGTTGTGTTAACTCAACGAGCATATCGTCGAAAATATCTTGGCAAACAGGCACCATCTGACAACACTATTCGTCGTTTGGTGTCGAATTTTTGTGACCACGGGACAGTGAAAGATCGCGAACAACCCGTTCATCAACGACCAAGACGTTCAAATGAACTGATTGAAGCTGTCAGAGAGAGCGTTGCCCAAAACCCAAAAGTTTCATATCGTCACCGCGCTCAGCATCTCGGCATCAGTGGAACCACTCTACGGCGCATTTTGAAAGATGATTTGCATTTGTTTCCGTACAAAATGCAATTAACACAAAGAATATTGCCTACAGATCATCCACGTCGCTTGGAATATGGACAAACAATCGCTCGAATAGTTGATACTGAACCTGATTTTTGGAAGCGAATTTTAATGACCGACGAGGCACATTTCAAACTTTCTGGAGGCGTTAATAAGCAAAATTGCCGCATTTGGGGAACGCAGAATCCACACGAGATCCATGAAACGCCATTGCATGACCAAAAAGTTACTGTTTGGGCCGGCGTTTGCGCCAAAACCATCATTGGTCCTTATTTTTTCAAAGAGAACCAAACGATCGATGGAAACCGATATCGGTGAATGTTGGCTCACTATGTCTGCCCACAAATGCGTGAAAAAGGTCTTGAAGATTACTGGTTTCAACAAGATGGTGCGACCTGCCACACTGCGAATCAAACAATCCAGTTTCTGCAACGAAAATTCCCTGGACGTCTGATGTCAAAAAGAGGCGACATTGAATGGCCACCCAGATCTCCAGATTTGACCCCTCCAGACTTCTTTTTGTGGGGTTATTTGAAAAGTAAAGTGTACGCCAGCAAGCCGCAGACCATTGAAGAGCTTAAGGAAAATATTCGTGCCGAAATCATTGCTATACCACCCGAGATGCTCGAAAAGGTAATGGAAAACGCCGCAAAAAGGGCATATTTTGCTGTGAACAATAAGGGCGGCCACTTGATTGATGTTGTGTTCAAAAACTAGTCTAAATAAATTGTAAAGGACCAAACTAAATAAAAATACCTCATTTACAGAAATCGGTTGTTTTTTTTTCAAGTTATTCAATGTTTACATGCCGACATAAGAAATGGCGCACCCTGTATATAAAAATACTAGATAATCCCGCAACTTTTTATGCATCCTAAAAAATACGAATAGTTTCAGAAATACTGAATGATCCTTTAAATTGTAGAAAAACTGAAGAAATACGAAAAACACTGTTAGAAATAAATATCCATTGAGACGCTGTTTTCTGAAAAATCCTTTAAAATTTAATGAACTCTAAATTTTAGATTTCTAAATTCTCCGAAACTATAAAAATTTAAATGAAAATGCTAGAAATATATAAAAATACTAGAAAATCCTGTGACATTTCATAGATCTTGAAAAATACGAATAGTTTCAGAAATACTGAACAATCCTTCAAATCGTAGAAGATATATGCGAAAATTATCAAAAAGAAATAAAAATCTCTTCAGACGCTGTTTTCTGAAAAATATCATGCAATGCAAGATATTAAAATTTATATCAAAACGTAAAAATCAATAATAGAAGCATTTCATCGAAATAGTTTGAAAGATCTCTTTAGGGGGGGTTCTAACGCCCAACCCCCCCCCCCCCCCCCGACCACACGGGCCTGGATCTACGTATTTGGAATCGATGATTCTTTTTATGTATATACAAGATGAAATGACTCATAAGGCAAACAAAAACTTCGGGCAGTCTATCTTGAATTAAACAAAGTTGCGAAGCTTCGAAAATCGTGCAGTGAATCTTGAGAATCATGCAAATATATCGAGGAGCGTCTGCCGAATCAAACACAACTCGCTTTGGCGTTTGCTTCATCCAAGCCAATTGAGCTCGCTCCATCACGTTAGATATCTCAGAAACGAGAAAAAATCTGCATTCAAGCAGATCCGACTGTTGCGCTGTTTACCGCACTTTCGTAGCTCATTATTATTTGTTTCAAGATTTGATAAATTGAAAACTTTCATTTATTTTGATAAGTTTATCAGAACTTCAGCTTGTAGAATTGATCCCATAGAAAAAATCTTCTGTTTTTAGAGTCATACAAAAATCACGAAAAATCTATACTTTTAGATCATGAATTAAAAACCATGTAACTCCAGTAGAATGATATTTATGTGTAGATTCATTTTCAAATTCTAATTTGAACCAAGAGTTCGCTCACATATTACATAACGTACGGGGGGGGGGGGGGATTATCTATTTCGTTACGTAAGCTCAAACGAATACACAAATAGAACAAAAAACGACAGATAATACAAATTAGATAAACATATACCCGTTAGACTTTGGCAGGGGAGAGGTAATAAAGTTGGTAATTTTTTTTAACGACAAAGTGATAGTAAAAAATGGTCATAACTTGCATAACGTAATTCATATACTAATGACTATTCAATCAATTCCTAACATGTTTTTTTATTTATAAACATGAAAATTATACATACATAAATCAACTTTTCTGCATTTTAAGTTACACATTCAAGATTTATGAATTTGCATAATTTTGATTTGTAATATTTTATTTAGGTTCAAAGTCGTCGACGATATTGCTGATGCTATGATGTATTTTCGAAGATAACATAAATTCAGATTTTTTTGATAATAATTCTGAAAATTTACGTATTTGATGCTCCAATTCATCATTTCTCAGAACCAGTAATTATGACGATCAAAGAATAAATTTTGCAATAACATTTAGCAAATCGATTGCAGTTTTAAACTTTTTATAACACCCTACCAAAAATATCTTACAACCCTTGAAATTACTATAAAGAATATATTTGTTGAATAAAATTTTTTTATTTAGACAATTTAATGACTAAATTAATGATAAATTTCTTAGTCGTTTTTGGCAAACTGAAGATTTTGAAATGTCATAAAAATGAGTCATTGAAATACTTCATGTTTCATATTTATTTTTGTTTTATAAGCATAGTCCAAAAAATGAATGTATGATCGAATAAACTTTCTAGTTGTGTATTTTTATTTTTTTAATGTGTGGATTTAGAAGTTTTCAAATATAGATTCTAAAATCTACCCTTCAAATTATTCATTTGAAAAATTCAGTTGAATTTTAGATCTCGATCCTTGTTTCATAAGTTTTAGCCAATTCAAATTTCCGCATTACGAGTTGCATGAATTTGTAAATTGCCTGTGTTCGAAACATGGGGTTGTCTAATTCTGACGCTAAAATTTCATATTATTCGAAAGTTTGAATAAAACTGTTAAAGTACATTATTTGAATAATTTTATATGTCTGTTCCTAATTTTTACAACTGTCATTGTAGATTGCTGAATTTCTGAGTTTCAAATTATACAAAACAAGTTTTATGATTCATATTTTTCAAGTTTTATTATTGCCATTTTAACATCACAGACTCTATAATCCTCAATTTTTGAAATACATTGTTTTTAGTTTAGAATAGTATTTGAAAATTCTATTCATGCTTGGATAATTATTATCTATCAGATATCGAAACGAAAATTATACACGTCGAATTTTAACCACTATGAAAAAAAAATGAATATTTTATTATATGAGATAAATGAATTCCGAACTTTAAAAATTAAAAAAGATGATATAAAAAACACTTTGCCTTCATGTTTATGAAGTTTTGGAGTTTATGAGTTACATTTGCAATTATAAATTTTGATATTCTAAGTACTGGAATTTTCCTACACACTCATATTCAATTTTACTTTCATTGATGATCCATTTCACAATTTTCAGAAAAACTAAGTTTTAACGAAATCTTCGAAATATTTCTCGTAGTACCGAAAGATATAGTTGTTTGAAATGTGCTGTAAATACCAAGAAATCTTATCACGTGATTTATCAGAGAGATTCAAGGATATTGATAAAAATTTTGGTGAATAGTTGATAATTTTACGCTGAAAATTGCATAAATGTTCAATGCTTCATTTTTTATAATAAATATTTGAGAATCCGACAGACATCGAATTATCTGCAACAATTTTTAGAATTTTACATTCAATAGTGAAAAATCCATATTTTTTAAAAATTTAGTGATTTTCGTTTCGTTTTGAGGAAATATTTCATTAACTTCATTGGTTGCTTTCAAAATATGGAAACTACTATAGTACTTGATAAAAAAAATTCATAAAATCATTTCGATAAACTGTATTTTCTTGATCCATATTTTTTAATCTATCTTACTTATTTTTATTAATATGGCAATGTAATTGATTGTTTGTTTTGAATAAATGCTATTAATTGCGTTTCTCAAAAAACTAATAAATCCCTTTACACACGTTTTCAAAACACATTAAAATTAGGGATTGTACTATTATCTCCATAAATTTTTGCAAATAACTATTCTTTACCAATAATTCACGAAACCTCAGTAAATTCTAACGTGAAATTTTTTGTCAGATAGTTTAAAAACTCTATCAACAAAAATAAATATACATAACTGCTACTTGCTGATGATGCAATGAATTTTTCCAATGGAAACTTAAACATGTTTAAATTATTTTTTTTTTTTCGATTGTATTTTTTAAACTTCGTAAAGGGAAATGTAGACGTAAGAATTTACACACATCGCAAGATTTCTTGATGAAGAATTATTTTCTGATAAAATTGATTGACAAACAATGGTGAATATTTTGGAATTTTTGAGAACAAAAATATTCAAAATAAAAGAAAAATAGAACTATTCTTGATTTTATCGTATTTTTACGACGTTGATATAAGAATTTCTGATTTACATATTTGAAAACAATTTTCATTAGTAAAATAAAACTGATGCTTGTTCAAAAAACATGAAAGTACATAACACATATTAAAACGATTATTTTGCTCTATAGAACACTCATATTGTCAAAACTTGATTACGCTGCTTTCAACTGGTCTCCAAAACATGCGAAATATAAAATTGCACTTGAAAAGTGTCAGAAGAGATTCCTTAAATTTCTTGCACGGCGAGTTGATGGAATATACCCAGCGAAAGGGTCAAATTATGACGATTTATGTGCACGCTTCAAGTTTTGGACTTTAGTTCATACACTGGCTTATTATTTTTGTTTAAAGTCATCAGACAGTTGATTCACTCTTCATGTTTACTATCGATTATTCCATTTCATGTTCCACGGCTTTCAGAGTAGACTCTTCTCCAATTTATCAATTATGTAACGAATTCAATAATCATGCGCAAAATCACATTTATACGTTCGATCTATTGCATGTTTCTTTGGAAATTTTTGTCAATAATACCGTTAATTACTTCAATGCGATGCAACAAATTTGAAAATTCATAATTAATATTATCGTAATGAGTATAAGTATGATGCTGTTTTACTGCTCAGATTATGTACAATTATATGTTCTTTGTAGTCCTATAATTGGGTTTTGAATGAACTGTCGAACTTTTGATTGAATTAAATAAATAACACTGCAATGATTTCAGTGTATCTTTTCCATCTCAGTTATACGTAAAAACACGAGTTCACTGGCTATTTCCATTTAACTGGAAACACGCTCTCGTTCAAAAATCCGGATCGTGTATTTCTGCAATAAGAATAACGTCATCCCTTGTTACCTGCAACACGACTTTTGCGCGGTAGTCCTCGTTACGGGCCTCGACTATCGCGACGTTCGTGCTGAAAGTACTAATTTTCTCGTCGTAATTGCCGGACTCACGAAAAAAGAAACTATTACCGATCCGTTCAGCCTCGCACTGAAAAATCTCGCTTCGTGATCCCCGGGCTTTCGTTCTTTTTACGCCAATTATACATCGCTCGTATTCTCGAATTATCGACTTTTCTGGAATAAATCATGTTTCGCAGCTTTTTGCACGTCTGTCAAGTTCGTATTGATGAGCTAATTATACGCTTCCGACGTTTGCCCACAATACGAAGACGTTTCGAATTCTTTCCATTTGTTTTTGTTTTGTACACATTCTTTGAACTTGAATCTGCGGTTAGAAAGAGCAACAGTGACATTAGTAGTAGTCATATTGGTCTGACACTTTCCCCAAATGTCATTAAAGAATGTGCAAAAAGTAGGTAGATGATTTCGAAAATAAGAAATACCTATATTTGATTTTCCACATGAATTCACCACAGAATTCCTAAACCAAAATATTGTGCCCAAATCAACATTTAAAAAATCAAGGAATAAACAGACCAAATAAGGGTTTGAAAAATAAGGAAAAACGTAAACTGGAACGTAGATTTTTCTCACAATTTCTCATGTTATCGGTTTTTTTTTAATGAATAGTGACGTTTTAAGGGTGCCGTAGTATCAAGTATGCAACCTCGTTAACATACAATTACGAGCGCTTTTTTTGAATGGCGCGACGTTGCTTGAAAAAAGCATTCACAGAGATATAAAAGGAAAAAGTTGTGGAAATTTTCACCGGGTATTCAAAAACGTAACACTTGCGTGGAAACACAATGACCATTCGCTCTCAGTGAATTTGGGTGTGCAAATTAATGGCACTGCTTTCGCGCAATCAAGAAATCATCAATATTGCAAGTAAACAACCACAATCACAGAATCAGCAAATAAATGTTTTAATAATCTCTAGTTTGAAATGATTGAGATGATTCTACAATTGATGAATTTCAGTTGTAGTAATTTAAATATTTTACAACTACTAGAAGAATATTTCAGAACTTCTGTATGATTAAGGGCAGGGACGTAGGCAGGAAAAATTTTCGGGAGAGGTTTTTCTGAAAAATGTTCGTCCTTCGGAATTCCATAATTTGTAATCTTTGACAATATGGTTACAAGAGAACGATTTTGAAATATTTAACACTTCTGAGTTAAAATTTATACAACTTTTAGAATCTAGAATTGCACATTTTTCATATTCCTGAATGATGGAATTCGATTTTTGTGATTTTCAATTAGTAACTGGTTTTAATTTTTTTTTGAATGATAGTTTTTGTATCTATATCTAGTATTATCTGATATTAAGTAATTTAAGTGGGTTTTTATAGAGCTTTCTAAAATTTGATGCTCTAGGAATCAAACTTCTAGAAAATTTATATATTTGAATTGATTTTTGAGCAAATTTTAACCACACAGATAAAAGGTACATCATAAATTCATATTATTTTCGTGTGGTTTATTACTTATCGATTTGAGTGGTAATTTTTTTTTATTTTTATATATTTCAAATATTTCTATGGATCGCTCAATAGATTTTTAGAAATTCATGGTATATCATTGAAACTTTCAACGATTTTGAGAATTTCACTTGAGTTTTTAGACGACAGTTACTTCTATGAAGATATTCTATACTTTTACTCCATATTTTTTTTTAGTATTTTTACAATTTCAAGTATGTTTGTATGAATTGTATAAATTAAATTAGATGTATTTTTATTGTTTTCTATATGAATTTCTAGAATGACTTCGAAAAAATTTATATAATTATAGTATTATATAATCATAAATATGCTCCATGGCAGAAAGTTTTATAAATTTCTAAGAAAATTATATCAACATAATTTTTATGTATTGGAAGATTTCTAGTAAACTAGTAAGTTAGTAAACTTGTAAGCAAGTAAACTATTAACTAGAATAAGAGTAAGCTAGCATACTACTAAATTAGTAAACAAGTAATCTAGTAAACTAGTAAACTAATAAACTCGTTAGAAAGTAAATTAGTCAACTAGTAAATTGGTGAGCAAGTAAACTAGTTAGCTAGTCAACTAGTAAACGAGTAAATTATTGAACTTGTCAACTAGTAATTTTATTTTCACATTTTTCTAGTATAATATACAAATCCCTGTAGGATTTTTAAGTATTATAATAGATTACTTTTATTTTTGCAGATTGCTACAGAGATTTAAAAAACTCGATGCTTTGAAATGCGAATTTCGATCTATTTTCAGTAAATACAAGAAGTACTGATAAATTCACATTCATGTTGATCTTATATCGTGACTATTTTTTCTTATTTTAAAAATATAAAAGGTTTCGTAGCGTTTTCTAGAATTGTTATAGATCTATAGTACATTCAGAACTTGATGCTCTAGAACCCCAAAATTTATAAATCGTAGAGGCACTTGTCGAGATTTTGCAGGAAACAGTTATTTCATAGAATTCAATTAATTTTATTATTCTTTTAGAGTTTGTGTAAATCGAAAGATCTTTCATATTTTCATATGGATTTTATATTGATTTCTAGAACATTATCAAGTAAGATTCAAAGTTTTGTGAATTTTTTAGCATTTTCGTAGATTTTTATTTACTCGACTATTCACTGGGTTGCAACAGTTTTTCTGATTCGTTTTTTTTCTACGTAATTCTACGTTTCGATAATTTTTACTTTTTTAATAAATATTTACTACTAACGCTTTCATGCATTTTTTTGTAACTTATATATTTACTGCTTATTGATGTAACTTTTTCATTTTTACATGAAATATTGATTGATTTTATCAGAATTTTGGAAGGAGTTCGAACCCTCAAAACCCCCCTCTACCTACGCTTCTGATTTACTGACCTTTGAATTTTCGAAAACTCATCAAAGCCGTCAATGATCTTCATTGTTTAAGTTTTTATTCTGTAACGTGATTGCAGGGTTACCTAAATAAAAACTTAATAAATATAATAATTTATCCTCAATAAGCTACACACCGAAAATACTGTGAAAATTCTTTGTGAGTTCGTTACCAGAAGTGACGAATGCGTTTTACTCTCGTAATCGGGAACGGCACCTGCTCACACATTGTGAATATCGGCGATTCTGAATTTCAGAAAGTCGAGTCAAACGGGAGGAATTAATGGGCCGGCCTGTATTGAATCGCGAAATTGAAAAGCGTACTCTTTGACATTTCACCCCGGCTCATCTCGCGCTCGCGCGGCTTTTCGCAATCGTTCAAACGGCCACGCTAATTGGCAATTAACGTCGAAAATTGTTCGGCTCCGTTTTAGACGACGCCGCCGTTGATTTTCTCCGTGAATTATATGTGAGACAAAGTATGCTGGCGCGGCGCGATCTTGGGAGAGGCTCAAAGTCCCGCGTGCGCCTCGTTTCGCGATCGCCGACTTATTGCGTAAGAGTAATTGCCCGCGACGTTATTACATTCGTAAATTACTGGAATATCGTGAATTTTTTTTACGAGAAGGGGCACCGCAGATTTTAGCTGATTTTGGGGTCTTTACGACTTTGACTTTTGTGGGTCCTGAGATTATATCTTATTAGCGAGGTCCTTAATTGTTAAACACTTTTTTTTCAGGTTCTTTTCAAATACACGTTGAAAAATTTTTATAATTCATCAGAGGTTGGAAAACGGAATTTCAAAGTTCAGAAATAACCCAGTTTAAAAAGTTAGAAGTACTGAAATCAAGGGCGTAGGCAGATAATTTTTCAAGAGAGGTTTTTATAAAAAATATATCCTGTCAGAAATTTCATAATTTTGAAAATTTGACATTATAGTTACAAGAGAAATATTTTTCATTTTTTTACATTCCAGAACTTGAAAGTTACACAACTTTTGGAGTCCACAGTCGCACATTTTTCATGTTCGTGAATAATGAAATTAGATTTTTGGGATTTTTAACAAGTCACTGAGGTTTGAATTTTTTTTTACTAATATCTACTTTTGGTATTTATTCAACTTCAAGGATTTTGTGATTTATGAAGCTTTTATTAAATGCTCTAGGATTCAAATTCCAAAAAAATTAAAATAATTTGATAGATTTTTGAGTAAATTATAATTACACGGATTTTAAGTATTTCAAGAATTTATAGGTCATTTATCAAATTTTCTACCAGTTTCTAGCATTTTTTAGAGATTTTTAGTATTTCTATAGATTGCTCGATAGATTTCTTAAAATTCATGCTAGGGTATCTAAACTTTCAACCATTTTGAATATTTAAATTGATTTATCATCAAACAGTATCTTTTGTACAGAAAATGAATATTTGTACTACATGCTTTATTGTGGAAATTGGAGAAATTGAATTGAATGTATTTTCATTGTTATCTATGTTAATTTCTAGAATAATATTATTATCGAATTATATATAGAACTAAATTAATAAATTTTCTCCGAGATTCAACGGTTTCAAAATTTTTCAGAACATTATATATCTACATAGTTTTTATGTATTAGAAGCTTTCCAGTAGAATTTTTCGTATTTTACTAATATAGTTTAGGAAACTGGAGAATTTCTCAATAGTTTTACAGAATTCTTATATTTTTTTAGAATACTACAACGATTGAAAAAACTCGATGCTCTACAATGTGGATTTTGATCTATTATAAAATTTTTCATTTATAAAAATTTTTCATGCTTTAATATGCTTCTTGTGTTTTCACTTTCTTGAACCATTTTTTTACCTTTCCTAAAATTATGATAGAGAAATAGTATATTCATAATTTGATGCTCTAAAATTACAAAATTCGTAGATCGTAGAACCATTTGTCTAGATTGTTTAGAAAACAGTTTTTTTCCATAGAATTTAATCGATTTACCTATTTTTTCAAAGTTAAAATGATTCATAAGTTGTTTCAATTGTTCAATTTGGATTTCATATGGATTTTTAGAATTTGATGACCTACGATTGAAAATTTTTTAAATTTTCGGCATTTTCGTAGATTTGTATTTTTTTTCGATTATTCTCTGAGTTGAAGCAATTGTTCAAATTGAGTTTTTTTTGTAATCTTACATTTTAATTATTTTTCACTTTTGCTGCAAAATATACATTGTTAACGTTTACATGCTTTTTTTTGAAATCGTTTTTCCATTATTTGTTGATGTTATTTTTTTTTTATTATATGATGAAATTTAAATTGATTTATTCAGAATTTCGGAAGGGGTTTAAACCCTCAAAACCCTGACTAAAGTTATCAAATCATTCGTAAATTAATGAAAAATTATCGATAAACAATATTTTAACTATAATATTCAAGTAAATTTATGAATACGGTAGTTATAAATAGTATATCATGAAACGATGGTATAAAAGAATATTGTTTAATTACTGTAATGAAACAATGTTTTTTGGAGCTCCCAACATTATGAATATTTAAAATCTTTTGATTTCTAGAAATTTTCTCCAAATTTTTGAAATTCTTCCCAAATGTACCAGTAAAATATGTTATTATTAATAAGTAAGGTCGAAAAATAAAATTTACAAATTCGGAAAAATCACATTTAATTAAAATGAAATTTAAAAAACAACCTATGAATTTTTGCATCATATTATTCATGAAAAGTTATATATGCACCACTAATTTCAAATAAATTAATAAATACCTAAGTTATAAGTTATAAAACATAAAATAAACATAAACACACCAAAACAAAATCTTCCAAATTATTGCATTTTCCAAAAAAAAAAAAAAAAAAAAAAAACCAGAATCACAAAGCCTAAAACTCTCAAATAAAAATTCAATCATCACCTTTCATTTCCTGTACTCTTTTTGCATCATAAATCGACTCTTTCGACGATTCAACTTTTCGTTCAAATTAACAATCAATTTCGTAATTTTGTATCTTCAAAGCCACGTGAATTGCGCATGTTTCCACGCTTTTCGAGCACGCAACAAATGACGTCGATGAGCATGCAATTTTCGGCGTTAATAAAACAAAAATATTCGGGCAATATACGCGCGTGAAAAAACAAAAATTAGGAACAAATTGCGCAATCAACAATGAGAATTTTCATAACCTCAGTACACGTTTGCATATAGGTACGGTTTTTTGATTTGTTACGAAGGAAAAAAATAACGAGATAGTGCAAGAGCAAGAGGGAGAGAGAGAAAGAGAAAAAGAGATACGAACATTTGTCATTGGTAATTCCAATTATGTTTTCGCTGAAGAAAATCAGTTTGGGCAGAAACGAGTTCCATGGTGCATTCGATAATGGAAGGAACAGAAAAAGCTGTAGTTATGATATTTTTTACTTACTTTTTTCAGGGTGAGGAAGAAATAGGAATACGTCAAAATTGCAAAAAGTAAGTCAAATGTATAAAAATTCTAATTCCAAAACATTTTTCACATTTTTAAAACTTTTGCCTAACCTGGTCATAAATATAATAAATAATTATGCTAGGTTGGAAATTAATGTCGGTTAGTTCGAAATTTTCAAGGATAAACTTTTTTCACTAACTTGAGGATTGTTTCATCAATAACCAAAAAATGTCCATTACTTCTTTTAAACTGTAGAAAGAAAAATCTCTAGCTCTTTTAAACATGCTTCAGAAACACAAAATTTACTCATATTTACTTTCGAGAAGGAGAAAATTTTTTAGAACAGAGAGAAGTTTTGTCACAACATATTTGACTCTTCATACAAAACTTATCAGTAGTTTTTACTTAATTAATAAAACATAAAAAATTAGGAAAATAGTCATAATAATGGATGAAATTGGTTTACACGAGTAAAATATATTTTGAAAAATCCAGTATAGCTTCTAAAACGACTTTTAAAAACATAAATTATTTCTAAACTATATATAGCTTCCACTTTTGTTATTTACGAAAAGATCGCAAGGCCTAACCATAAATATTATTGGTAATTAAATTCGTTAGGCTCAATCCATAAGATTTATTGAAGCTCTGGAAACTGAAAAATCAACTCTGGTTATGTTAATAATCACCTGATTCTCATCAATTTAGTATTATTTTCAAAATTTACCTGCAATCTTAAATTAAAAAGGATTTTTTACTGTTTTTTGAATATTTATCTTATTTTTGTTTTTGCTGCGATCTTCTACGTTTTTTCGTGAGCTTTTTACAACTAAAAATTAACCTGTCAGCATTTTTAAAAATTACAAAGTTCTAGATCTACCGTGAATTCGAAAAATGGTTAGTAAATTTACAATGCTAGTGATAATTTCAAAGATTACCTAACGTGCATTACTGCATAAAGAACGACTTCAGAATGTATCGAATCGATAAACTGTCTATACAATAAAAAAAATCGATGATAGGAAACTAAATCGCATATTGCACATGATCTCTAAATTATTACCTTGTAGCCGATTTTTTAACATTCAACTTTGAATTTGCATCTTCAGTACTTTATCTTGCAAACTGTCTATGCATACGTAATATCTTTTGACATTTGCAAATACATACACATACTTCACTTAGATAAATACCTATCTGTTGACTTTTCTAAACACTTCTGCTTTGTTCAGTTAATCTTCTAGATAATAATCAAAATAAGAACGAAAAATAAATAAATTCAAAACTTCATTACACTTGTTCAAGGCAAGGAATAAAATTCCAGTAGATTATATGTTCAAAATTACTATGAAAAGGTTAGCAAAGTCTGAATCTAGTTGAAAAGAAAAATTTTGAAGGTAGAAAATGTTTATTTAAAAAACATGAAATGGCAAATAAAGATGAAGCTTAATTTTTATTAATAAATTATAACGAATGATAAATTTTGATGAATTTTTTCATTCTTACCTATATTTTCAGAAATTACAAATCAGGTTCTTACAATGATAAAATAATCTACACTTCTACAAACTTCTTTGAACTATGTAAAATACAAAAAAAATAATTGATAAATTTATCCTGATGACCTAAAAACCTTCGAAAATTTATAAAAAATCTATCATTCATATACAATAACAATAATCATAATTTCAAAATTTTTTTAACTGTATTGTAAATTTCAAATTCTTCTTATTTCTAGCCTTTATTCTAAAACCAAGTTACGGTCTTCTCTCGAGTTCCCGGCAAAAGCGCCACCAGAGATGCACATTTTCTTAGCCACGTAATTGCAAAACTGCCACACTTTGCGGTTTAGGATAGGGGTTGGAGGTTGGAGGGGTGGAAGGGTACGGTAATTGCGTTAAAAGTTTTAATAATATATGCGAATGCATTATGACTAGCGAAGTCACCGGCAAGTTCAATGCGAAAATACGATAGCACTGCGTTACGGTGACTCAAAGACGCGATATTAGAGTCGATAAAGCTAATATCAATTCAGTCGCAACGTTGGAGAAATTTTTTGTTAGAAGAAGTCTGCTCATAAATAATTCGCAAGATTCAAGAGTTTAAAATCAGACGGTTCGTAATTTTAAAGTGAAGTTGGAGATTGCATAAGACATTTTGTTGCAAATACTTCATACATGTAGAAAGACGAAATTCCTAAAAAAAACTATCGTTTAACTTGGGGGAATAGAAAAATTTCTTATGAATCTGCAATCATTTAAAAAAAAATTAGAGTGCGAAAGTGCAATGAATTCTACAACAAAAAATATAAAAAGTAAGAGTACCAAGTAATCAAAAAACGTCGAAACATCTAAAAAAGGTGAACAAAAAACCATGATCTAAACCCTACCTCGTCCAGTCGATAACGAGGGAAAATTTCACGTTTCCCAACGAGGAATTCGCGAGATGATTGCCTTGACAAATGTCTCGCATTAGAACCCATACGTAATGGCGAATAATTTCCTGGAGGGGGAGGGAAAGAAGAAAAAGCGAAGAAAAAAGAGGGAAAATCTCGCACTTAGCCCGATCTCGGCCGTGGATCTCGAGACATAATGGATCCTAGACGATTGTTCTATCGAGTACATGATTCCACGATCCCCGGTGCGCATCTTGCGAAAGAGAAAGCCGCGCGAGGATTACGCGAGTGATTATCCCGATATCAAATACCACGAATCGCACTTTGCTCTCGCTCGCCGGCAACCGTTACCCCGCTCCATTAAACTAACCTAACCTAACCTGCCGCACAACAAAATGCGATTGTTTTTTGCGAGGTCCTTTGAATTTTCTCAGGACCAAATTGCTTTTTTAAAATCAGCCTCTGAACCCATAGAGCACGTAATCGTCATGACTTTAAGGAGTTACCTTTTTGTGCGGAAAAATTGAGGATGTCACAAAAGTTATAATTTTTTTAATAGTGTGTCGTACAATTAAAAGAACAAATATTTGTTCTTAGAAAAATATTAATAATTAGGGAAGTTATAGCCCTTTCCCCGAAACAACTTTTTTTTTTAAGAGGCTTGCGGTGACCACGATGCAAGTCGAAAGAGTCAAATTAAATCAGAACATCCAAAAAATTTCATTAGTCTCGGAATATATATCTAGTTCTTGAATGATCGTTTTTTATTTTGCAGATAAAAATTTTTAAATAAAAGTTTCAGAGCTCAAAAAATCGAAATCTCGGGGAAAACGTTCTTGCATACAGAAAAAACGTAATATTCATTTTTTCAATCGTTCAAGAACTAGATGTATTTCTTGACTAATAAAATTTGTTGGATTTTCTAATTTAACTTGACCTGCATCGTAGTCACCGCAAGCCTCCTCAAAAAAAAAGTTTTTTCGGGGAAATGGCCATAATTCTCGCCCATTATTAGTATTTTTTTATGAACAAATACTTGTTTTTTCAAGTAGACAATACACTAAAAAAACAATAACTTTGGCTGCATAACACAATTGCTACGTAGTTCAAAAGATACTCCAAGCCATCCTCAATTCGTCGGCACAAAAAGGTATATAACCCCCTAATAAAATTTGTTCACGAGAGATTACTTCAAATGTTGTAAAAATGAACTAAAAATATATGGAATTACATTTCTTCATCTTTTCTTGACCTTCCAAGTCATTAGATTTGTGCAACAAGTTGTAGAAGAGACGGTAATTAATAAAGTAACTTAGCTAATTTGTGATGATTACATAACTTGATTGATGTTTTTTGATTGGAATCACCACTTATCTTGAGTATAAACTCTTTTTGACAGAATAAAAAAGCAAATTTTACTAGCTTTTCATTTATTCGTTGAATTTGAGTTGAACAAGATGGTGTGTATGATTAAAAGGGATATCACTCAATCCAAAAGTATTTTCTGGCGTAAAAACATGTTTTAGAATTAACATTTAACACTGTTGGAAATGTGTGTACTAATTTTAATAAACTTGTCTTGGAAGTTTTTTTCATGAACGCATGTGAAAATTAATACATAGTATTCTTTGAATTTCATAAATGTTTCTGAATTTGAATAAACTAGTTTTTGGGTTTTAATAAACTTGTATCTAGAATATTCATATACAAGTGTATTAAAGTCCATATTTAATACACTTGTTTGTGAAATTTAATAAAAATTTCATGCATATGTTTAAACTTCCAAAAAAATTATTTGATAATTTTTTTCAGAATATCTCACTATAATCCTTCGAAAATTGCAAAATGACTTCGAAAAATTTTTCTAAAGTCATTAAAAAAAGTTTGTGTATGATAAAGATTATTAAAATTTAATGCACATTTCCAGAAGCGTCTAGTTTTTTTAGTAGACTTCTTTACCAATTATGGTTTTATACACGCATTTATGGTTTTAGTAATATTTTAATATATTAAAGTTTAAAGAATCCTTGACATTTTCATCAGTGTAGCTTTAAGAACAAGCCGAGCAAAATAAAAAATTAATCATCAAAACTGTAAGAAATGCAAGTTATTGATACATACAAAATTAGGCAGAAAAAATATCTGAGCGAGTTCTGAATTTGTTTACACTATGAGAAGAAAATTTTATTTTATGTAACATCTGTGCAAAGTTTCCAAATACAAAGTAAAATGATGCTATAAACGCATTTTCAGAATAATGAATATTTCAATGAAATATTGTTTAATTTCCTCATTTTTTAAGATTGTTTTTTTTTTTTATCTTATTTACGAATTTTTTCCACACGTTACAGTGAAATCGATAGATGGAAATTGCTAAATTTTCAACTACTTCTAAATTATATTTTACAATATTTTCTAGTTTCGGAATTCAAAACGTTTAAATAAAGATTTTTTCTTGAGAAACAAGAAAAATTTTACAAATTACGAGGTAAAAAAAATACTCGGAGAAGTTTCGCTTACAGAACCTTTTTTACCTAATTCTACTTAATGCACTCCTCACAAAATTTATGATATTAATTAAGAACCCGACTTCCGCGTAATTGCGCATCGGCATTGTTGCTTCGTTCCATACACAATTACACTTCGCGTTTTAATTATGATGAAAACATAATGATGAAATAGTAGCGTCTAATTGAAGGTCTTAATGACATGGAATGGCTGTTTTTTTTTTTCACAACGACATGTTAAAATGTATCGAAGGAATGTGTAAAAATAGTGATTATTAGTTTCAAAAGAACAACAGAAGGCATACAACGAATGTGAAAAATTATAGACTATGTAAATAATTAGACGTAAGCAATCCGATAATGTCAATTAACGGAAGGTATTCCAATTTTTTCATTTTTTCAATATTAGAAATTACTAGTAAGATCGTAAAAAAAGGATGGTCGCAAAATAGAAAATTCCTGAAGAGTGAAAGCCATGACAAAAAATTCATAAAATCTGACATTTTATCAAATAAGACCAAACTCGAAAGAAGTGCGATTCCTACTCCAAATACTACATCTCTTTAAATGACAAAGAAATCGTTATTTAATCATTTAAAATAGAATTCCCGAAGTTTTTTTTCTAACAATTTTAATACAAAAAAAGGAATTTTAAATGTAAACAAAACCTAGTCTTTACTACAGTCGACAATACATCATCCAGAAAAAAATTTATTTATAAGATCACCCTCTTAAAGCTCTATCCCCCCCCCCCCCACACACCAACCAAAATTCAACTCAACGCAGTTTTCCCACTGCCCCTCAATTTTCCGATCTTATCTCCTCGACTTCCCTTTTGTCGTCGCCCTTTTGTCCGGCCGATTTCTCATTTCAACGGGCGACTTCTTTTTCTCCTCATTTTCTTTTTTTTTCCTCTCTTTGCGCCCAGGCTCGAATTTATCGCGCCTCGGGAAAAAGGCAACGCGAATTTGTACCCCCGATTTTTTTGCCCCGTTTCATACGACGCGAATCGAGAATGGCATGCCTCCGTGATCCCGAGGGCAGTCAAGCACGAGCAGTTTCGCCGGGACAATGTCCGGCAATTTCACTTTGGGTGTCGGATATGCTTCGCTTGGCAGATCTCGCGGCGACGCTTGTATCGCAATGAATTGCATTTAAATGGGCTATATAGGGACAGAGGAGTTCGCGGGGGAGAGGAGAGAGAAGGAGCCAAGATAGGGCGATATTGCCCTTTGGAGTAATTCGATTCCGATGATTGCATTTTTATTTGGTCCGGCACTTTTGGGATTTCCAATGATGACCGCACGGTACGCGAACACAGTCTGCGGCAGGAAAGACCTTTTTTGCAAGTAGAAGAAGAAAGTTCATTGGAAACGTTGAATTCAAAGCTGTAACGGATAGTTGTCAGTGAAGCAAAAGTTTCCTTTATATTAAGCATCAGTATTAAAAAAGGTTGGTGAAATTTTTCATAAAAGTATTGAAAGTTTTTGACCTATATTCTGTATAAGATTTTCTCAGATCTATTTATAGGAAAATCGCCATACAGAATATTGGTTCAAAACTTCCAATACTTTTATGTTAGAGTTATTTAATTTTTCTTAGATGACTTATGAATAAATTACTTATTCTTTTAGGGTTATTGATTCCTGAATAAAATTTCGTGTTATAGAATACTATGTATTATCTCAATTCAAAAAACGCTGAATTCTCTCTTTCAAAGCCGGATATTTATCGTTATGAAATGAGGATTCCCATATAATAGAGAAAATAGCCTTACTTAATCTAATTCTCGATTTTTTAACAACCTTGTTCGTGTTAAGAACAAAAAAAGCAAACCATTTTCATGTGACTTTAGTTTCTTGAAGGTAATGTACAATAATGAAAATTTTGCGGGACTCGCGATTAAGAAATTGTATTTTCAGTCTTCGTTGAGTAATAATTTACTTACGATTCGCCTTAAAATTTTTCTATTCTGGGTATGATTTAATAAAGATGGTCTATGAATTAAATACTTTATTTATGAATATAATATGAAATTATGATTCACAATCATGAACATCACACAATTTTTTCATTGTTATTACGATTACTGTTATTTTGATTGTTTTGCAATAAATATAACATTCAGATGTATGGAAACAAATGAACGAAACCCGTTGAGAGAAATTGAGGACTTTTTTTATTCAGTAGATTTTGTCATGAATATCGTACTACAAAATGACAAAATAACAGAAAAATCCGAAAATATGAACGCATTTGAATTCACAATTTTGAAATCCTTCCTCATAACTTCACCAACATAAATTGCATTGATTTTTTGTAAAATATCGCGGCACACGAAAAAACAGCACAATTAAAAAATGAGAACGTACTCAATTGTACAATATTAAACGCTATTTTGACACGTTTACAAAAATTTTTTACAGTGATTTTTTCCGAAATATCCTCGATTGTTACGACTTAATTTTGGTAAACGTAAAGTATTAGCATTCATTATCGTGCATTTGAGTACGTTCTTATTTTTGTATTCTACTGTCATTTTTCGTGCGGTTTGCTAGATATATCTTAAGCTACCACAACTGTCTAAATTTCTGAAAATATTGATGCAATGCATTTGTAGAAAAAATTTGAAAGAAGGATTCATTATTTTATGTCTAAGTATGTCCTTCTTTTCAGATTGTGCTGTCTTTTCTTGTAGTTATGTTAGATAAAACTCAAGCCAGTATAATCGGCATTATTATTAAAAAAAATTACCGCAATATATTGTTGAGAAGCATATTAAATGAGCAATATCAAATATTGTGAAACACTGTTAGAATTTTTTGTACTTATATTAATAAACTTATGTTGGGAGTTCTTTACACAAATGCATGTTAAATTTAATAAACCGTGTTCTTCAAATTTCGTAAACGTTACTGAATTCAGATAAACCAGTTTGCGGATTTGTTAAACATGCATTTAGAATATTCATATACAATTACATTAATATCCATTTATTGGTTCGTGAAATTAAAAAAAAATTCCATGCATATTTTGGAAAAACTTTCGAAAAAAAAAAACCTATTCGATAATTTTACTTAGTATATCTCACTACAGGCTTTCGAAAATTGCGATATAACTCCAGAAAAATTTCTCGCCTCAAGGGAGATTTGAACCTAGTACTTTTATACCTAAACTACATATAATGCCTATACGTTTTGAGAACTGACAATGAACTACTGTCACATGTAAACAATGTTACTTCTTATTAGATCATATGCATTTAAAGGTTTAATGCACAAGTTTTAAACTTTCAGTAAACACCTTAGGGATTTTCATAAGTTGCAAGTTATTTTAATATACGTGTTGAATATAAACAGTTTAATAACTAGTTTATAATTTTTAACACAACTTTCATAAATTGGAATTTATAAAAATGAATAACGTTTGTGTGTGATACACATTAAATGAACTTGTTTAGAATTTCAAATAAACTCTTTACATATTTTCAGAAGAGTTTATATGATAGAAATGTTTATTAATCACGGTTTCATACAAATTCTTGATTTTTAAAACAAATACAAAAAAAAAATAATAATGTTTATTCGAGTGTAAGGATACATAGTTTTTACACACAACCCGCAAGAGCCTTGATATTAAAAACACTTGAGCCTTTATATTATTTACTTGTAACTGCTAAATCCAGAATCTTAACATCTTCCGACAGTGCATTAAAAAATCTATGCTGTGGTGAACCATCCCATGGTTCACCACAGACCAGAAAATTGCATAATAAATAGTAAGTTATTGTCTCCGAGATAGTAAAAGTCTCCAGTGTATAAATCAATTCTATGAAAAAGTTTTATATAAATAAATACTCCATTATTATAATGAATATTAATAAAATCCTTGATGCTTTTTACAGAGAAAACATTTTGATTTTTTTGTGACCAAGGTCTCTAAAACCCTACATCTTGCCCGCCTGAAAGGAGAAACAATGCAAGTAGCTGGTTTCTCACACTCTCGGGCGGGGAAGGGGGCCGAAAAATTGTGAAACCATGGGAGCGGCCGCGACTGATAATATCGGGCCCGGAGAATTTCACTAATATTCTTAATTGAACGAGCGTGTATGTAACCTTCTCCCCCTCCCCTGCCCCTCCAATGTTGTGGTGCGAAAAGGCTGGGGCGTAAATCAGTTGCTCGCCGATCGTGACCCGCGAGGCGCCATTAATGTCGCCGCTATCTGAATATCATTCGGATCGGTCGCAATAAGCCACGTGGGATTCCCTCTTCCTCGGGCTTTGCCTCCGAGGAGCTGCTCATGGGAGAAGCATTCCGGCCCATAACGGGAACATGAAGCAAAATTTTTTGCGCGAAACGCGAATGTCCGGAGTCGACGACACGAATGACACCAAGGCTGGGAGACGCAAGTTTCCTCTTGCCGGAAAACGGATTTCGTCTTGGTTCCCTACTTCCGTAGTTGAATTTTCACGTATTCAACGCGAATGAACCAGTTTTTGTGCCAGAGCTGTATATTTGTAGATAAGGTTATTCTATGTTCATGTAGCAACAATATTTCTTGGAATAGAAAAATTGTGAATGAACTATTTCATTCACAATTTTGAATCAATGCTCCGAAATCCGTAAAAATAACGTGGAATACTAGAATTCTTGATCACACGAAGCCAATAGAAGAGGGGTCATTGCAATCATCAAATTAATTTTGTTCCTTTTTACAAAAAGTATGAACTCGTCGCTCTTGTAGTGAACACACTTGTTCTATTAAAAAAGCAAGGATCCAATGCAAAACTCTTTAAAACTACTTCGATGCTCTCTTAATTCCGTTTCCCAGCGTCACATAGTTAACATGCTTTTTTCATTGCAAGGGATAAAGTGAAACCGCAGCTATCGGAAGTAAAGCGGTGCCGAGATGAGCGATTGTCCCGAATGAGCGACCTTCTGCCCAAGACGGCCCGTTTTGTCGATCGTAACGGAACAGTGGTGTATAAACCTGTTCTCGAAGTGGACGTAGCACAAAATAGCGTGTTCTCGCGCCCGGAGTATCTATACTCCACGCTCGATAAACTTAGAAATTTCTCGTTAAGGAGAAAGATTTGTCATTGTGACTATTGTTCGAGAACTGGAAAAGTTGCAGAGTGTTCAATTTTTTCGACCAGTTGAAAAGTCAAAAAAAAAAAAAAAAAAAAAAAAAAGAGGAATGAAGAAAGTTCTTAATAAAATGAGAATAAAGCAAAACAACAATGGAGTAATAGACATTAAAAATCGAACAGTCAGAGCCGCGTAGCGGAAGCGTCATTGTACTAGCCACTTGGTTAATGACGCCACCGCACCGCGGCGCTGATTGCTCGATTCAAAATGCAAATTATCTTGTCGCTTTCAGATTTACAGACAAACGTCAAAGAAAATAATGTCGTTAGCAGATGTAATTTCACGATTTAATTAAAATTTTACCGTCAACAACTTACATCATTTTGATAGTGCGTAAGTCTCGAATCGGTCAAAGCTTGCTCACAGTAACTATATATCTGGTCTACGGAGTGTTTTCACTTCTAATAGCTTTGTCCTTCAGGAGTCTTAAAAAAAGGCGCTAAGAACCTTTCGTCTCATATTCCACCACAGAATCTACTATTGACGCTGATTTTCGGAACATTCTGCATAAATCACCATGCATCGACCCAAATCACTGAAATCCCATGATCCAGTCGATGAAACCGTGTTCTATGAGTTGGCCCGTGACGTGAGCGTAAATCAATCGGCGCCCCTTATCTACCCGCCTTACGAATCCCTGATTAAAAAGCCGATAAGATCTCGGTACCGGCCACGCCGAGCGGTTACATCCTCGGGACATCTGACCCGCGGATTTTATCATCTTTTCAACATTCCACCCGAGCGGCTATCGCGCCCATAATTTCGCATTTCTTTGCTAGATTTTGTTGTAGCCAATTCATTCAATTTATAGGCCGAGTATATCACTGAGCCCGCTAATGTATTATTATTAATTACGCCATGATTCCGAAGGTGCTCATTGGCTCGAATGTTTCTCGGACTACGGGAAATTTTTCCCAGGAGGAATTCCATGTTAATGACGATGATTTTATAGGAATGGGATTCACGGAAGCCATTGTTAGGAATCGTTGATACAAATTCGTTTGTAATCTTGAATTATTTGTAGATTTTAGGGAAAATCTTCAAGAAAAAAGTATGAGTGATATGTGAATGAAGTAACGATCGAGATAGCTAGCTGTAGTTTTTAGAGAACTTCTAATGGAAAATGAGCGTTCTGCAGCTAGAGCCAGTAAATAGTTCCGCGAAGCACCTATGAATAACGCAAAATGCTTCCGTGATGAGTTTTTACCTAATCTCATTTCAAACTTCGCGCGACATGGGACTCCCCAATCATAGTAAAACAACTTTACCTTACATCGGGTAACAAGTACTTGACACAAGAACTGATGTTCTTGCACAGGACGTTTTTCCACCAAATCAATAAAGAGCTGCACAACATTCATTTCTCAGACTCATCGTTTTCGTTACTTCTCAACTTCTAGGTACATACTCAATATTTATATGAGTTACCTTTTGAATCAGCTACGATACTGACCCAGTCGTACCTTCTTCACACAGTTGTAACGTAACGCTAGGGAAAAGAGATATCTTCAACAATCGAGTTAAAAAAAATCAGCTTCACAAGCCTCGCAACAAATGTGACGGATGGACCTTGACACGCACTCGAGCGCAAGAACAAAAGTCTCGTGATGAAGTTTTCAGGCACTTGGAGCGTTTACATATTCAATGTCCGCACAAAGCTCTTCAGGCCATGATCGCGGACAAACAGGTATCTCCTCCGATCTACATACTGTCCCCGAGCCCCGCATTTGTTCGAGCGACGAGTAGGAGCTGTCATCCAACTCCTCCAGCTTCGGTGCATGTACCAAGTACCGAGTGTGTGTCGAAGGTAAAAGCAACACGAGCCGAACGAACCGTCCGTGAAACACACCGAGTGTTCGTTACAAGCATCGTTCCTGCAAAAAACGATCCGAAATCGTTTGCTTTTTGTTGCGTGGCAACTCGAATCTTCATAAGTTCTCGCTGGAACACTGTTCTGTTCATGCATGTATATCGTTATGTCAGTGGGTGGGACACATTGAGCTATAATTGAGACGACCGTTGGACGGAAAAGATTCTGGATCGAAGACCTCCCACCATCAGGACGTTTGGATAATGACGACAGAAATATTCTTGAACACCAGTCGAACAAAAGTCGAATAAATTGTCTTTTCAGCAATGAATGAAATGACAGATAATTCGCTACCGAGAAGAACTAATGATGTTCGAAAAAAAAGAAACAGGAATTTTGGTTCAGTGTTGCAAACGTCTAAATTTATTTTTGTTTCTTTTCGTGGCTGTAGCTCTACACTGTAGTCACATAATAGACCATCATCCAAAAGTTGACAAACCCCTAATCATACGGGTGTAAACGGTGTACATCTTCTCTTATATAGAATTTCACGAAATTCAGATAGTATCGGAATTTTTTCAGTTTCTGCAAAACTTGTAATAACAAGCGTCACGAAATGAACGTCGTGCTATCGAGTAACGCGCTACCTTATTATCCCTAACATTACGAGCAGGCGTAGAGACCAAGTATGTTTACCGAATGCCTTCCCCATTGCCGTGGACACGCATGCCTTCGCGCAGTAGACGAACCACTTCACTCTTATTTCGCTCTCGGTGATGCATTCGTATTATATTCCGCAATGTCTACCAAGTGCACGCGCGTTCGAGGGAGCGAGGAAACCTCACGGGACCCGCATGGTGAGAGAAAGAGAAGGAAATGTGGAAGAGCTTAAACCGGAGAAAACGCCTTCTCCGGTGGCGCACTTTGATCGCGCTCCTTCGTAAGTACGAAATATTACACTCCCCCTTGTCCCCTTGTTGCCCCTTTCGCCTTGATAGTGATATATTTGCGTAAGATGCAGTTGATCGGATGAACAAGCGTTCGGGAAATCTCTGCAAAGGTTAGATGTTTTGGTTGTTGTTGATTCGCAATCAGATACTTCATACGGCGATATATCTAGGGAATATCTGTAAGAAAGATTGTTGATAACTATCGATAGTTTTTTCTAATTTTTTTCCTCGTATGCTGTGCATGAGGGAAAGGGAGGATTTTGAAGTCATATGGTATAACAAAAAGTGCGATATATTGTGATTTTTTCCTAAATTCAAGGAAAATGAAAAAAAATTATTCAATTGTTATTCTCCAGTTCCTTCGAAATCATTCATTAGATTTGCACTGCCGTAAATTATTTTAAGAATTGAACATGGCGCAATTGGCAAATCAACTGTAGAAATTTGAATGTTCAGGCTTGTATACAATAAATTGACATTGATAATTCAAAAGTTTGGATATTCATATACATTTTTTTTAGCAATTTTCGTCTTCATTTCTAAAGACTAAACAAAATTTAATGGTGTGAAATTTACGGAATTCTATGGTCATATCACTACTTTTCAAAAACTGCAATAAGTTACATTTTAGAAACTTCATTTTCGAAAAATAACGTCATGCATTTTTTGGACGACTAAACTACAAATTTGTTCAAAGAAAAATATTATTCCAATGAAAGAACGAAATCCTTAGTATTGATTTGAAGTTCGGGATATAACATTTTCATAATATGCTTCCTGCTATTTTCATCTTATTTTTTTTCTCTATTCCGACAGTCATGAATAAAAATTTTTATAATCACAAAGCTGGAGTTCGCGAATTGGCAAGCGAAAAAGGTAAGTTTTTTGAAAGACGAATCAAAAATCTTATAATTAATTGTTGCTTGGAAATTTAAATTGATATTCGAATTTCGAAAAATAAATTGAATTTTTAGAGAAACTCTTTAAAAATCAACCAAACTCAACATATTCTAAACGGAGGTTTCAGTAATTTTAAGGACATAGGTAATAATCGTTTCTTCCTAGACTTTATTTTGGTATCACGAAGAACTGAATTGTTAAATTTGAATTTATAACTTCGAACTGCATAGACCCCAGAAATTTGTTTTTTCAAAAGTATAAACAGAAAAGTATCTTATAAAAAAAAGTTCTAAAAAAAGGTGAAGCATTTCAAGAAACTCTTTCGAAACCAACTTGAAAACTTATTAATCAATCAATCAAAACCTAAAAATTTGTTTCATTAGATACAACTAATAAAGATTTTTGAAAATTTTAATCTGTTTCAATTTTTTTATTATTTCCTTCATATCAAACATGATTCAAGGTACATATTTTAAACTTTCTCAATTTTGTCAAAGTAATTCCAACAGATTAAAAATCTTTTCAAAGTTTTGATAATTTTCAAGTTGTTCAGATTTTTATAAGAACACAAGAAGAAAAAAACGCTAACATGTATATTCCAAAAAAAAAATTTAAATGAACATGACCTGGTAAATTTATGAGGTTTTTTAAAAATTTTTCAAATTTTTCAAATTTCATCGAATTGCTGACCAGCTTGGATATTTTTCGGAATTGCACAAATTTTCGAAATTTCGTAGACCTGATTGCTGACAATTTTAAGCATTTTTGGAAAAAACTGTACGAATCATTAAAATTTTGTAAAATTGCTGACAAGTTTGAATATTTTGTAATACTGTGAAAATTTTCCAAATGTTAATAGAATGATTGATAAGTTTGAACATTTCTAATGCTTTTATTTTCTCAGACTTTTTAAGATTCTGAATGTCATAGAAACAACTGAGAAATTTTCGATGACGCAGAATTCTTCTTAATTTGCCGATACACTTCAAACTCTTCAATTTATTTGTTGAAAAATGAAAAAATGTCAGCCTGCATATTTCGAAAATAAACAATAATGCCCCCCTCTCGTGTGTTCTACACTCTTGAATTACTACGTACATACAAATATCGCGTTCTGTCAACCCTATCGAGTATGGCTAGTTTACATGAAAAATGTACTTCGTGAAAATAGTAGTTTTCACGTTATAGGCGTTTGAAATTAAAGAAAATTGCATTTTCGGAATTTCTTCGGAAACGACTCATGTTGATGTACTCTTTTTTTTCGACCTTCAACACATACAATTAGAACTCATAAACTACTATTTACTTTATTTTACTGTACAGTGCGTCCACCTTGAAAGTAAACACTATTTTTTTTTCCAAGTTAAATTTTTCACAAAAGGAAAAGGGGTTCAGATTTAGGTATCCGTAGGCGAGGAAAAGGAAGACCCCAATTTTTACGCTCCAGCTTCAACTATCCAGCACAAAAGCGGGAAACAGACTGATATTCTCTAACAGGGAAAATTTTTTTTCACCAATAGTCAAAAATCAACATCGAATCCCTTCGGCACCTATTAGGTGCTCGTAGCGGCTGGAGCGTGAAAATTGGGGTCTTCCTTTTCCTTTCGTGGAAAAACTTTGACTTGGAAAAAAAAATAGTGTTTACTTTCAAGGTGGACGCACTGTATATAGTTTAAATTTTTAGTGCACTACCAACTTTCACTAGAGGTTATTAACCAGTTCAATTTTGGAAATTTCCTGGTAGTAGAAACGGAAACTCTTCAGTTTTGAAAGAAAAAATGCATAAACACCCGAACTTTTCCTTCTCGATACGAATAAATATATACGGGGCTAAAAATTTCTATTGAAGATCATAATTTCCGCCAAAAAGAAAAATTTTCTTCTACTGTGAAAGAAAACTTTCAGTTCAATTACACAGTGTACCTTCCCAACGATATACACTCCATATTAATAGAATTAATCTTTTTCGATATTTCTGGAAATAACTGAAGAAAAAAAGTGCAAACCATGTTTTCTGCTAATACTGTGATAACGCTTCTTCGGACACATCAACGACAATTATTTCTATGCTTAGCGACCCTGAATTATTCCAATAAAACCCTTTTTTCAATAAAGTACTGTGTATCAATGAGATCTAAAATGCTTGAACCAGGACAAAATTCTGACTCGAGATATGTTCATCGTGTTCATCAGGTCTAAAGAAGATTCTTATTTTTCCTTAAAAGTTTGAAATGTTCGAAAAAAGAGCTTAAAGGTTTAGAATGTTCTAATGAGGATCAAAGAGATCTAAAATGTTAATCTTCAATTTCCACTCCTTCTTTATTTATAACATTATATTTTCCTCGATCATATTGGAGCCCATCTTCTTAAATAAATAATTAAAACGATAATAAATCCTTCAAGCTTTCGGCAAATTTATTCTGCCCTCTTCAAAAAAATACTGTACAATTTCATTATCCAAAAACATCCTTATCATATAATTGTCTAAATTTATAAAATAAGCCTCTCGGAAGTTCAGTACTACAATTCAGTCTATTCGCTTGTTCAATTTCTTTATATAAATCATTATAGACTATGTCATTCCTATCCAATGTAAAACATTTTCGACCTTTCAATTATGAATTTTTCATTTCTCAAATTATTTCTTCACTTCTTCCAGTGCAGGCTTATAGACAGTCAATAAGCAATTACTAAGATCTAAATGACTAAAGACTAAAGATCTAAAATGTTCAAATCAGGTCTCAAATTTTAATTAGGATTTGACCAAAAGGTCTGAAGAAGGTTCTTCCTTCATCTCAAAAGCTTAAAATGTTCAAAGCAATAGCTTGAAGGCTTGAAATTTTCTGATAATGATCAAAAAGATCTAATATGTTTAAATCAGAACAAAAATGTCTACTCGGGTAAACCAAAACTACATTCTTACTCGGGATATGTTCATCAGGTCTAAAGAAGATTTTCATTTTATCTTACAAGTTAGAAATGCTCAAAACAGAAGCTTAAAAGCTTGGAATGTTCTAACGACGATCAAAGACATCTAAAATGTTAAAATCAGGTCTCAAATTTTAACAAGGACATGGCCAAAAGGTCTGAAGAAGCTGCTTCCTTCATCTCAAAAGCTTAAACTGTTCAAAACAATAGCTTGAAGGCTTGAAATGTTCTGTTGATGATCAGATGTTCAGATAAGGACAACAATTTCGACTCAAGATAGGTCATCCCAATTTTCAAAGAAAAATTTGTAAACTAGTGTACATATTCCACTGCTACCTGTCCCCGCTGAAAAAGCATGGTAGGTCGCGTGCTATTACAACCGGAGACTTTTTCTTTCACGCAGGAGCTATGGGAAAGATGCGGTGGCCGATTGGAGGCCCCGGGTAACGAATAGGGGATGCGATCTATGAAAGAAAGCGTCCTCGGTCCCGGGGCTGGTTGAATTCTCCGAGGCTACCGGTGGAATCCGAAGCGCAGCCGGGATTATGCTGCCAAAGGGTATATTTATCGGGCGAGAATGTACGCAGAAGCGCGGACATCGGTACAAAGGGGCCGCTCTTTGAATGCAACCTTGAGATTCGACACCGAGCATCCGGCAGGTAATGGATCGCCCAACTCGAGCGCCAACGCGATGTACTTATTCTTCGGGGCCTCCCCCATCAGCGCCCACTTTACGCCTTTTCGCGCGCGAATCCATTTCCATCTTCGCCTATTCCCCTCTGCCTCATTCCGTGCCCTTTTCGCGCGACCCCTTTGACGCGGGCCAGGGTATTCCCCGGCAAAGTGAACCGTTGGCGCGAAAAGCGCTAAGTGGTCGCGTAACAGCAGCTCCCACTTAGCCGGCGAAAAAACGTGCTCCAGGAGATGCTGCTTTCCGAGTCGCGGGGCACTTGGGTAAAAGAAAAAAACATCGTTTCCGGGAGAATTTTCAAGTTGGAAAGTCAGCTGGAACTATAAGCAGCAGCAGCCTTTCGTGATCCCACTCTCTCAATTTCAATTAGTAAATTTTTTTCAATTCAATTAGTAGGTCAAAGATCTACTATGAAATTGGTATAATTGTTAAGATCACTGAAGAAGTAATGAGTTCCATTTCGAAAAGTTCGTTTCTCATCAGTTTTCAAAGTTGAACCCTTAAGATAAGGGTTCACCTATTTATAAATCATAGACCCTAATAGTTTGTGAATCTCAAAAATGCTTTTCTTTAAGTTGGATGAGAAACAAATTTTTGAAGTAAAACTTCTTAGGCGGCATTATCACTTTTCTAGAATGTAATTTATTCTATAATGTAATTTATGCAGGGAGCAATTTGGAGATTTTGTTGTAATGTAAGACAATAAGATGTAACAGTGTAATGCTTTCGTTTGAATGGAGTTATTCCAAGATTTTACAATGTAAGATGTAAGACTGTGAGATGTAAGAGTAATATTTTCGATTGCAGGGAGTATTTTGAGATTTTGTTGTACCGTAAGACTGTAAGATGTAAGACTGTAATTTTTTCGTTTTGAGTGAGTAATTTTGAGATTTTGTAAGTCTGTAATTATATAAGAGTGTAATTTTAGGTCGGAATAGGTGGAGGTCAGGTGATATCCGAACGTGTTCCAAGTGTAAAGAAAGCTTTTTCAAATTATATGATGCTTTCACATTCATGAAAATTATCAGAATAAATTATATGAGGTTATTAAATAAAAGCTACATGAATTCATTGATAGATTCGACTAAAAATAGGAATGAATTAATTTTTCAACCGATAAACAATTGGTGGATCTGTGAAAACTAAAAAAGGTAGAAGGAATAAAAATCTGTACATCGGAACCTTAAAGAAGCAGCATAAAAAGTTTTACTTCTAACGCGTGTTGATTCAACACGCTCCAATTTTTAAACTGGTGCTGAATTTTATAAATTGTAATTATTATAAGTTTCTGTGGAATGAGTATATTATTGTGAGTTTTGGAAATGCATATCTACAAGGAACGGAAGGCAATTTCCAAAATTCACTATACAATATTTTATCCACAGTTTGCTTATAATTCACGTCGAAAGGTTCGATTTTAAGAGGTGCAGTGTCCGCGAAGCCTAATTTAAAAGTAAAACTTATTTTTCATGAACAAAAATAATAATTACCAATAAGTTTATTTACGAATAAGTTTTTTCCTTAAAAAAAAAAAAAAAAAAAACAAAAACAAAAAAAAACCTAACTTAAAATCATCATTTTAGTAAGAAATTCGTCAAATTAAATTTTATTTATCAAGCAAGCAATAAAGTATGCATATTTTTGAAAAAAAGATCCCTTTTTTTACTACGACAAAATTTTGTTGTGTTAAGTGTGTCCGTACTTTTACAGCTCCGAACCCAATTTCCTTTTAGAATATAGCGTCTTAATTTCATTATGTTACTCAATATCGTAGTTACAGTAAACAGTGTTAAGTATTTACTTCACTTAATGTATAAATTTCATCAGAATCAGAGAAAATACAACGAAATTCTGTTGCCTTTGGGGATGATTTAAACAATCTACTCTTTTTTTTTCACCGTGTAGCGATCGCAGTTTCAGAATGACAAAGTATTTGGTGGGTCGGAGATGCTGAATCGTGTCTGATTGTGGCGTTGTCGTGGCGCGTTTTTTTAACGGTCCCTCGGCCCTAACGAAGACATTTTATGACTGCATGAATATGGCGAGAAACGCGACCCATAAATAAACGCAATGTGGAACGGAGCATTAATCCGAGTTTCAATTTCAAGTTATGTCGACATAGAAAGTCTAAAAGATGCCAAAAACTGAATTTTCTTGGATTTTCAAGATTTCAAAAATGCAATATTGGCAAAAAATCCATCGTGAAACATGATGGATCTACAATCATCAATTTTCACTTATTGTTGATCAATCTTTTAACTACCATTTCATTAAAATATTCAATAACAACTTTTGTAACTTACAAAATTTTTATTTCACATACTTCACAAATGAAATTGCTGGGAAAAAATAAACGATGGGCGAAAGCGAAACGAACCTAAGGAAACAAGAGAAATCACTTAACCTTGACTTCTTGAACTTTCATTTCGACCTTCGGTCAGAAGTGAAAAAATGATAAATGGAGTGTCCGGTTTCTGACATTCTTCAATGCCCGTTCGAATATAAAACAATCAAAAGCACTATCTTGTTTTCTAATAAACACACAAACACATTGGAATAAATCTTTACCGTTTTTAATTTTATTAATAATGTCCTCATAAATTTTAAGCTGAATATTACGATAGTAAAAGTTGATTTAGAAAAAAAATTCTAGGGTTCAAACTCCTTATAAAAATTAAATTTTTTTTAATCAAAATACACATTTTCCAAATTTCACTAAAATCATCAGATTCTTTATGACCACATTTTTTTCATATCGTTACTGGTTTCAGATAAACCTTTCGATTTTCATTTAAATTCAATGTCTCGTTGTTATTTAGGTGACATAAAATACGTCGAAAGAATGTCGAAAGGACGCAAAGCACATATTTATGGTAATTAATTTGTCTCGTACGAAAAACGGCTCAAAAAAAATGTGGTAAAATGGCTATTCGGTAGCGTATCTATAACGGACAAAGCCATATTTCATCAAGAACCCTGGATTATTAATGGCACTAATTAAAATCGTTATCTGCTAGCTTTCTTTTTCAAATAAACCACAACCAGAAATAAATATTATCACGAACATGATTTAAAAAATATTTGTTCCTAAAGTCCGTACCGCTCGGTAAATTCAGGATTGCTGAAAAAACTATGAAAAAATGATTGTATAAACGCAACCCAATATAAAAAAAAAATAAATAAAACGTGATTCAGATTTAAAATTCAACGAAATGAGAAGAAAATATCAACCTTCTTTCAAAAGTAAGATAAAAAATGTGAGGTCAAAAATTATGCAAAATTAAATTTGATCTAAAAGCAATCGAAATTGAACTTGTATGCAAGTTTTTGTGGATTTGTCACACTATAGAAGTAAAAAAATTTTCCAAATTACCTGTTATCCAGTGTAAAATTGTTATGTCCTTACCTGCAACAAAAAAAAAAAAAAAAACACACGTATGAGATTGGAAATATTTTCGAAAATTCTTACTACATATTTTGATTCTGAGCTAAACATGTAATTGTTATAAATTTCTGTACAATACAATCATAAATAAATATCAAACATTATGCAACTAAAAAAAACCTTTAACTGATTAAGTTTGATATCATCAAACCTCGAAATTCATAAAATCCCTTTCATTAAAAACCTTCACGACGATTACGTTTACTAAAAATTTATCGACTCCTATAACATCAATTATTCCAAAAAGTTGTCACCTTAGCTCGCCTGAAATTGATAGATTACGATCGGGGTAATCGTGAAAAAAATTGGCACCCCCCTCCCCTCCCCGACCCCTTTGCAATCAGAAGCCGATAAAAGCGAATATCGTCGACGAGTTATACCAAGCAACTTTTATCTCTCCCACAAAATAATCGTTTGCACATAAATGATGCCCAACGATCGTCCTCGTTTCTCGAAATTACACCTCCTCGTCGACGCGTACACGAAGGCGGATCGAGAACTTGGAGAAGTCTTCATTACAATAAATTATCAAGTCCCGTGACACTCGGTATCTCGACTTCGCCCATGTTTATTCGACTCGTATTTAATGTTCTCTTGAATTTTTTTCGACTCGGAATAATTTTGACGATTTTTCGGAACCATTTGGTTAAGGTTTTGTAAATTTTTTCGACTGTCCATAGTTCTTCTAAAGCGACTCGATGAGGCGAATGAAATCTTAATCACTTGAAAAAAAAGCGCAAAACAAATGAAATATAAAGTCAATGTCTAGTCATTTTACATTCAAAATCATTTTGTAAAAAAACACCAACCTCTTGAAAATTTGTAATTAGGATAAAAGTAAAAAGCTTTGGAAGTTTTAGTTGTGATATTTCAAGGTATAAGTAATGATGACGAGTCACGTTAAAATTTTTCTCAAGGAATGCAATGAGAAGTAATTTACATTTGAAAATAAAAGAATTTTCAGTTATGTAATTTATACTTCTAAATTGATACCAAACAAGCATATCATGTTGTGAAAAAAGGTCTAATCTCAATTTGTGGTTTCAATAGAAAAAATCTGTTTTTGAAATTTATTCGAAACACTCTAAATCCTATAGATTTCTCAACTCAAGAAATCTAAAAAAATACCAGAAAACCTTCCGAACTGAAAAAGTTGGATACACAGAAAAAAATTAAAGTAAATTTTACCACAAAGAATGCTAACTACTTGTATTTACTAAAAAAGAGAATCTTTGACTATAGGTACTGTAGTATTTACAGACCTGAGTGAAAAATTAATTTTTTCACGTTACTTTTTCTATGAATGGCAAACACAATATTTTTGTTCGTCAATACTTATTTTTACTGAAAATACAAGAGGATTACATTCTTTGTGGTAAAATTCACTTTTATTTTTTTCTCCGTGGAGTTGTACATACATTTTTGTAAAAGTACTGTTTTTCGGAAAATCTAGTTTAATAATGAAGATCTATTACGTTTCGAATGATAAAGTAGAAAATTCAAAAAAAAAAAAAAAAAAAAAAAAACCCATGTAGTAATCTACATAAGTATAATGAATTTATGTACATACTGGAAAACACTAAAAAATACCCCACTACAAAAAAATCTATGAAATACTGAAAATCGATGTAGATGTTCATCTAGAAATTTATAAAAGTACTGAAAATTCATTCAAGTGTCAATTCTAGAGCATTGAATTTTAGTAATATATAAAAAATTCACAAAAATATCAGAAATCTTTAAAAATAACGGAAATTCTTTTTAATTTCATGAATTCCAGAAAGTAGAAAAAAACCAGATATCTATTAATATTCGATAACTATGTAGATATAGTTTTATCAAAAATTTTCGACCCTATAAATCCTAGAGCATCTAACTCTAAAAATCTACATTATGAATTCATAAAAATACCAGAAAATCCTTCAGATCGTATAAATACTAAGACAATACGAAAAGTACAGGAAATCTGTATGAAAATACTGTTTCCTGGAAGAACCATTCATCTGAATTTTATAAATTTTCGAAACTTTTAATTCCATGCCATCATTTCTAGAAATCAATAGGGCTATTCATAGAAATTCTTCAAGTCTGTAAAAAAAACATACATTACTACCAAATTTTTGAATTACAATACATACGAAAATACGTAAATATATAAAACACTGAAAATAGAGGGATATATTATTTTCTGAAAAATTACCTGCAGCATTGGATCATAGATATTCAAAAAACAATTGACATAAATACAAAAATTCTAAAAAAAATATTAGGAACTATTACAAAATCTTATTTATATTCAAAATACAAATGTCTGAGAAAGATTTGAAAAATCTATCATAATACTCACAATCTACATAAAATTCAATCCTAGAACATTAGATACTAGAAATGTATATATAAATCTATTATAAAATCTTTACATTTTCCAAAATGTTTATATAGTCAAGAAATATAAAAAAAAAAAAATGAAGAGTAACACAAAACATACTCTCAAAATTCAGTGATTCAAAAATCATGAAAATCTGTGTCTATGATTAAAATACATCAATGAAAAATTATATGATGGAAATAAAAAATGTGTGACACTAAATTCCTATAGCTTATGTGACTTAAAAATTTCCCAACTCCGAAAAATCAGAAAGTTGCATAATTTTAGCCAGATCATCAAAAATGAAAAAACTATAGAATCCTAAAGAAAATATGTTTGTCCAATGAACCCCTCCCAACAAATTTCCTGCCTCCTTGATTATATGGTAAGAGGTTAGAACTCTTAAAAACTACTTTAAACTCCAGAACTATAAAAAACTTTTTAAATGTTAACAGCTTCTGTCGCTTATTGTTGCAAATTCGGAAAAATTAATTTTAATTCAAAATAATCACAGTGACTTGAAACAAATGAAATTTTTTCTTGTGCTTACTGTCAGACAATCTTTTTCTAGGTTATGTCTACATCTTCTTTGAATAATCCTCGTAAAATTTTGCATTCAGGAGATTTATATCTCAAAGAGTAATATCAAGGTACTAGTCAATGTCTAGTAGTTGCATTTCGATTCAGATTCTCTCGTTAGAGCGATTTCAATTAAAAAATTTTTAACAGAAAATTAAGACGACAATACTGTTTCCAGATATTTCAAGTAATTGTGAACCGTAATCAAAAACTTAATATTTGCCTTTTCCAGAAAAACATCATTAAATTTGTCGTATTTTCAACGATTCATGAAACCAATTGGTCGAATTTCCTAAAATTCTGTTAACTATCCTTATCGTGATACCCTTACGAGGGTGGTTTTTCTTGCTCGTGATATCAGTTCGATTCTCGCAAAACTTTGTTTGATTCTCTTCAGAAACTCTAGAGCCATCCTGTTAAAACCGAAAGAGCACTCGAGAACTGTTGCACCATTAATCAGGGGCGCGGCGCAAAGTTAGCACCAGCACCACTCTTTGATTTTTAAACAAAAATTCTATTAACCTGCGCGAACTATTGTTTCACTCCTCTAAAAACTCTAAAACCAAAAGAAAAGAAAAAACTCATGTCGGAGAAATGGAGAAAATGGAGAGTGCTTGGTTTCGAGGTTCCAACTTTTCGCGCATTTACTGGAATCGTAACTGAAATTATCACTCTAATTAATGCTCAACTTTGAATTTTGCGAGTAAAAAAACCAAAACATAAAATCTCGTATCAACCATTTCATATATTGACTGAAAAAATACTATAGACTTTTTTTTCACAACACTAAGAAAAAAATATAGTAATTATTACAACATTGTATAGTAAATGGGAATCACTCTGACATACTGTACTTTTTGCTAGATAATGTAGCAATTTTTGTAATTCATATTGTAAATATTGTCGAATGATATTGTAGTTATAGATATATTTTGTTGTAAAAACTCCTCTACATATTTCGTTTTCTACTGTACTCCTTGTACTTTTTGCAATATCATATTGTAATTCCTATTAATCCAGATTTTTGAAAATTCCATACAGTTTTTTCAGTATGCAGATCTATGTAGGTTCTTTTTACAGTATTTTTTTATACTTTCTAGGTTTCTAGTGCATCATATTGTAATATGATATAGTTTTCGAAAAAGCTGGATAAAGTAATGTAGTTCATTTTTTTCGCCATGTATGGTAAAAATTACAGTTTGTAAATTGAAATTTGCATTTCAAGGTTTTAAATTCTCCGAAATTATAAACTAAAAACTGGCATACATATTGTAATTTGTACATTAATAGCGGTTTTACTGTACAATATTGTAATAAGTAAAAAAAAATATTGCAGTTTTTACAATGATATTGTAAGAAATACAACGATATGGTAAAAATCACAATGTTTATTTATTTATTTATGTAACTTTAACTGGACAAGACCTTAATATACAAAAAATATATCACATTGTAAGTACAACATCGCATCCACAATTCAAACAACATTAAAGCCACAGTTCACCCAATAGTTCATACAAGTCTCAGCGCAGCTTTCACTCCCTCAAGAAAAGACCCTCGGCTATCCGAAAATATGTCAACATTCTGTGCCACATTATTGGCTAAACGACTTATCCTACCAAAGGTATCGGCCTGACCCAAAGACGTACGGGAAAATGGCACCGAAAACGTCGAAATACAGCGAGTAGTAGTCCTATTACACAGAAATCCAATTCGTTCGAGAAGAAATGGACAATCCACGCGACCATTGATGAGATCAAAAAAATTTGTTATTGTAAAAAGTTATTGTAAAAAGTTGCAATGTTATTGTAAAAAGTACAATATGTATGGCAGAAAGTACAAGATTTTTTTCTCAGTAAATGACCTTTTTCATACTCTCTTAATTTTCGTGTTTAGGTTCTAAAAACCCAAGTAATCATTATAATGAAGTTTTCTCAAGAAATTCCTTCAAATTTCCTCGACGGATCTATGTAAAACACGTCAGAAAATATGCGTGCAGGAAGTTGGCTACATAGACGATAATGGAAAATATTGGCCCGGTGAAAAAGCGCCACGTGCTATTTCTCACCGGGGTAGAAAATGATTCGGCGCGGCCGAAGGGTGGTTTATTTTCATTCGCCCCAGATGGCTGATCGACGCGGAAATATTGTCGCGCGAATTATTTTTCCCGACCGCGGAATTCGCTTCCCACCGATGATGGTTTTATTGAAAAATTGCCTTCTCTTCGTCTATTTCACGTTCTTTTTCGCCTGGGAATTATCCGGGAAATGGATTGAAATTTTCCTCGGGGCTCTTTGACTCTTGGGATCGGCACGCCTCGGTCGCGACTCGTGTTTCATCATCCCTACGATGTTTCACGGGGATGGGTTTCGCTTATTCATATCTGATTTTTCGCTACTTTTTTTCCGTTGATGTTTTCAAGCTAGTTGTACACATGAATTCAATGACTGTATTTTGCGGTATATAGAAGGCTACGAAAAATTCATGCATTTATATGTTTTATTAATACAATTTGAAAATTGATGAGTTGTTTTAAATTTACGATAGATGAATTTTAAAAAAAAGTTTGTTCAAACGACTGATATTAAATGTAGATTTGGAAAACCGTGAAAGTTGAATCGGTTCGATCTCCAGTCACCCTGCAATCGAGACTATCGTTTCAATCAAGGCCGGAAATTTTTTTGAAATCAGATATTTCCCGCGAGAAATCCTTGACCCGGAAGATTTTTTTCGACTTCCGTGCCTTATCAAACGCGGTAGCGCTCGATAACGGTCGAATTCGTGACGAGAAAGCTTCCGAGATGCGTCAAAAAGGCGAGGAAAATGGATGTCGGAGATGAAGATATCCCATGGTCATAAGCTAGGGTCCAGTATTCATTTATTATTTCTAACATTTAACCTACAAAAAATTTCCAATTAACGAAATTCGCAACGTAATTGATATGGCTTTAAAATCAAACAATTCAAAATATCAATTGTAGTGACATGAAAATTTCATGATTGAATGAAAATTTCATTATTGTTCTCAACCATATTTACCAACCAAATCCATTCCTGCCTGTTTAAATTTAGTGACAAAAATAATTTTTCGAAAATTCAAGTCAATTCATGTTTTTTAACTTGATTGTACTTGCTGTTGCTCGTTAAGCAGCGCAACTCTCTATAACATCATCTATAGTTATCTGCACGGTCGTGTCATTCTTGGCTTGATAATTTTTTCCAGCCCCGTCACTCGTCAGACGAGTGACGAGCGAAAGCCGAGAAACGACCGCAAAAACTTATCCCGCGACTCTACTACCCGCTCTTCCTCCCTTTCGCCTTTTGCATTCGCGTTGAATTATTCCGTGGGATCGCAATAACGAATCCGAAAAACAACGACAAAAAACGCGAAATTTGTATGTTAATATTTTATCGAGCGCGCTTCGTCCAATAACTGGGCCCTTAACTTGCGACTCTCTGCACTCCAGCCGATTAATATTCCGCCTTTTGCGTTTTTGCACGCACGAAAATTAAAAATTTCTTCAACATCTTTGAATGTGTACAAGTTTTTTTTACTGTACATACTTGGCGAAATGTAGGGAATTTCAGAATTTCAGTAAAATTTCAGGCAATTTTTATGAAATAATTATAATACATAGGTACATACACGACAGATACAATATCGAGTGCATAATATAATAAATTTTTGTCATACATACGATAAACATGTACACTATGAATTTTTCGTGATGAGATTTTATCATGAGCTTAGATATTAACTAATTATGGATTTATCATATTCAGGTTGTTCACATACTGACTGTAATACAATTTATACATATTTCAATAAAACTATAAAAACTTCATAAAGTGAAAAAGTTATTTCAGGAACATGAAAAAATGTTAAAAGAGCAAAAACATTAAAAAAAAAATTTCCAAAAATAAATGATATATTTAACATGGGGCATCCTTTTGTTCGACGTAGAAACAAAATGTTTAACGAAATTCACAAGAAAGCGTTGACGAAAAAATATTTTTTTTACGATTCGTTCAAAGGGTTACATAGAAATTAACCAAAAAAATAGAAATTAAGCCAAAAAATTGGTATATCTCCGTTTTTTTTTTGCATCTTGTGAACTTTTTATTGCTACATACCAAATACAGTTCGATAGAACATGTTTTAAAGAACAATATTAGAAGTTGAACAATAAAAAAATATTTACTATTGTACGATTTATGGCCTTTCCCCCGAAACGCTTTTTTTTCAAAGAGCCTTCCAGAGGCAAAGAACGATCATAGGCAAACCACTCAAATGAAATAGAGAATTTAAAAAAATTATTTTTTTCAAATATAATTTTTAATAATACTTTCTTTGATTAAAAAATTTCTCATGTGTTTTAGATAATTATTTGTCTGTATGATGATTACCGCACAAAATCAATTTTTCGGAAGACCTGTCAGAAGATGGCTGCTGCAGCCGCCATCTTGAATATTTATCATACATGAATAACCACAAATTGCAATTCAGACATGTATCTAAATATACGCAAATCATCACGAAATTTTCGCATTGGTTTTTCATTGAATAATAATTAAGAAAAATGGCCATTTTTTAGGCTTTACGTACACTGCTTCTCTTAAAATCGAACCTTTCGACGTGAATCATAAGCAAACTGTAAATAAAAAATTGTATAGTGAATTTTGGAAATTGCCTTCCGTTCCTTGTAGATATGCATTTCCAAAACTCACAATAATATACTCGTTCCACAGGAACTTATGATAATAATACTTCATGTTACCGGTAAACTACGGAAAATGTGACAGCAGAAGAAAACATTTCGAAACATACAATACGAGATAAGGTCATTCACAGCTACCAACGTAAACTTCTAAAAACAATTTTCAGCTCCCCAACAAATTCAAATTTTTCAGCACGTCAAGTGACGACTATTTGAAAATAGTAAGAATAATTTTGTGTGTTTCGGTAGATTTTCTAAATTGTCAACGTTAATTATTCAAATTTGATTTTTATTTTCAAAATCCTGTTTTTCACCATTTTATAGCTTTTACATGAGCATATTTTTCAATATTATTCTATTTCAATAGTATATCATGATCATTTTTAATATTTAAATTACGTACACTGAAAAACAGTAAGTTCAATAGAAATTTACGCGTATAGTTGCGCCGTTTTTTCAAATATTTATCAACTAATAATATATATCTTAGTTATAAGGATAGCGTATGTTTCATACTAATTTCTTTGGATTCTGCAGTATTTGCGACAAATATACCATATATTTGACTGAAGTTACTTGAACCAACTTCACGTGCATGAGGATCAAGTATGTGTTAAACTTGAATGGCGTAAGAAATCAACGTTAGCTTCGAATTCAAAAATAATAGCGAATAAATTGTCTATATTTGATGCAACTGTTCTATATAGTAACAGTTAATATACTGATACTTGACTAATGTTGTTGATGTACAACTGTTTCATATGGTAACAGTGAATATACCGATACTTGACGAATGTTGCGGAATATTTTCGACAATTTTATCAAGCCCAGACAAGCTTGTGAGTTCCAGTTTATAAAGAAATTTTCACTGTCTAACAAAATAATGGAGCCTCTCCTCGTGGAATGTGGCCTTTCTAGCATCTTCAATGTTATGGAATAAAAATTTGATTACTTTTCGAGTCACTCAAATTTTTATATATCTTTCGGCCTGAGCAAAGTTTGTGTCGATGGATGAATGGAGCTGTTACATTTGAGATCGACCATCGGGTGCCCTAAGTCAAGCGGCGGTAACTATCGCCTGTACGTAGATGGATGATTATCGGGTACTCACGCGCGCGCGCCTCGGATAAGACGGAAAAAAATTATGTTTTTGTCAGAATTGAGGACGAATTCCGAGAAAAAAAAAAAAAAAAAAAAAAACATTCACTTAGGGTTATGTACACACAACACACACGTCAATTCTTTTTTTTTTTTAGTAAAACACCTAGGTCGACCTTAGTTTCCAACAACCAACTTTGAACTTGAGCCAAGTTACTTGAAATTTTCTTGCAAATAGCAATATGGTAACTATTAATATATCAAGTTTTGTCCATACTTTTTCAAAGAGTTCATATTAACATGGTATTTACTTGATGACGATTACTTCGTTGATATTCATAGCAAATATGCATATAGTAACTGTTAATACACAGAAGTTCGCTTGAACTTTATTAGATAGTTTATATGAATTTATCGTTAGTTTGATACAACACAACATTTATTTCGTCGCATCTGAGTATGCGATTTATTCATAGTTACCATATTATATTTGATTCAACTAATATTTTTTTGCAGTGTACATCATGTATTTGTCCCAAACGTACCTAAATATTGATTCAAACAAATATCAAAATTCAATGAATATTTAGTCAAACTCAAGATAATGAAAACCTAAAATACATCTGTGGCAAAAAGTATCTCTCCTCGCCGTCAAAACATCAACTTAGGCCTTAATGCAGCAGTTACAGCCCACAATAAATTCCCTTTCACTCAGAAAACTTGTTTTGAACTCAGCAGGAAATATTTTCCCGAATCCCTTGCCTGAAACTTCGAGTAATGTCCATTTGACTTGTAAAAATATTTCAATATTCCCCCATCAGGGTCGTCTTGACCCAGGATTTTCCGCGCAAGAACGCGCCCCTGGCGCTATCCGCTGTTATTCACTTATCTCAACTTTCCCCCCGGGGCTCTTTCCGCGTAATTAAATTCTTCGCATCTCGCGAATTGGCCTCTTTGTAGTGAAACTAGTTCGGGAAATTTAATACCAACGCTCGGACAGGACAATCGGGAGTAAGGATATTTTGATGGATTTGCAGAAGAGAGTTGGGCTGCCAATAAAGACGGTGACGTCGCTGGAACTTTTATCATAAGCGTCGGCGAGTTTCATATAAATCCCCCTCTTTTTATTGCCGGAAAGTCAACGAAAGAAGCATTTTAAGCGGAGGACAAAGTCAGCGGTCGCAGTTAATTTGCATGCTCGAAGGAGACTAATTGCGGGTCTTTAACTTTCGAGGAGATAAGGGCCCACCCTATCGTGATCCCGCGGGAAAGGGTGCGTTCGTAAACAACGCCCGCGGCAAGAGGTGGCCGTAGCACAACGGGAAAAACGGCAGTTTCTCGAGTCGTTAGCAGAAACGAGGGACTGTAGGAATACCTCAAAATGGCTTCGACTGAACCCCTCGAACAAGTCCAGAATCAGTATCCGATATGAGTAATAGGAGTATGAACTCAAATGGTTGGAGAGGGAAGGAGATGTTTATGAACATTACAAAACTAGAGTTGAAATTTTATACGTCAGATTTTAGATCGTACAATTCTACACTCTGAACTGAGAGTTCAAGGAATTTAGATGATGAAATGCATAATCCTGATGCTATTTTTTCTAGGTTACATTATTACAATATATTCTTCAATTCTAAGTTCTGTAGATTTGTATTCTAGAAGTCAGAGTTAGGGAATGCTATCTTGTTAAGACTGTAAATTCTGTTTAATATTCATTACGATTCTTGAAAAATGTAGCTTTGGAATCTAAAACAGTGGAACCATTTTATTTTACACTATGTACAATATTGTTTCCTACAGTTTGGTACTCAATAGTTGACATTTTAATGATTATGTAACCTGATTCATAATAAATAGTAGGAACCAGAGTTGTGAAACTCTACATTTTCAAATATTGAATTCCCGAATCCAATACCTGAAAATATAGAAATCAAAAATTCGCTGTACTAGAATCATCATGTCCGTATTTTATAAGATAAAAAGTCTGAGATTCTTCGTGAAAAAAAAAAAAAATTTTAGTATTTCAAATTTGAATACTACGAATTTGGTCGTGCTGTATTCAATTTATAACCGATTTTTTTAAGTATCTCATAATACCCACACATTTTGCAAAATATTTACATCTCGAACTTTTTTTTAAATGTCTAGAAAAAATTTAAACACATGAAATAATTGCAAAAAATCATCTTCATATCGTTCTACAGGCTGCATACAACTATTTAGAAAATCCAATGAATTTTTTTTCTGAATAAGGGCAAAACGAAAAGTAATTTTAACAAAATTGTCTCATATTACCCGCTCGTGCCCTACATGGAAACGAATGTTTGGTTTCAGCAACCAAATCGTTTAAGATTGACCAACCAAAGTTCTGGTTATGTCAAATAAAGTTTTAGTTCTGAAAATCTCATATAAGTTATCATAATGAAAACCTAGGTTGGTCTATATTTTGCTAAAGAAATGTTTGCTGAAACCAAACATTTCTTTTCGAGTATATATATATATATATATATGTAGTCGAATTCAAAACCTTGAATTGTGTGAAGCGTAATTTAGATTTTCGGAATTCTGCATTAACGAGTTGAGAATACGAGAATTTTGTTTCCAAATATTGAAAATTCCAGAAACATAGTTTGTGAGTTTCGAATTGTCGAAATTGAAATAAAGGTTTATAAACTTTGATATCCTAAAGTTAAAAATCCGGTGATCACATGGTATTATATTCATCAAAGTAGAATCAGAATTTAGAAATTTTAAATTTGTTAGTATCGCATTTTTGAATTGAATTCTTAATATTGGATCAAGAAATTTCTATTTTAGAATCCTCAAATCATAGTTTCTCAATGTTAATGTGACAATTCTGAGAAAATTTATTCAAAAAACAAAAAATTTTATAATTGCTTGAAAATGAAGGGTTCCTTAGAGCTTTATCGAAGAACTAGTATTTTGAAAAATCTAGGGTAAAGTGGGACGAACTGAGAAACGTTGATTTTCGGAAAACTATCAAATTATGGTTTTGACTCTCTTCTGTTGCATATTCGTTATTATCAACATTTTTGTTCGATTTCTTTAGCAAATTCAAGATTCTTCAATTCAATTATTATTAAAAATAGAATTGTGTGAAAATAATATATAATTTTTTTCAAGTTTTAAAGCTCAGAAAAAAAAAAAACTTCCCACTTCACCCCACTTACTCTTAAGTAGCTACCCGAATCGCAAAAAAAGTACATAATTATCAATCGACGCATTCATAAATAATGTATAATACAGATTCTCCGCAACCACACCTGCAATTCACCAGATAATGAACCTAATCGTGAACGATATTTTGATTAATCGGCACTCGTTTCACCTGCGCCCGCACTTTTAGTACCTTTTTTTTCAAAATTGACTCTTCATTATCAGGAGATATCATCGATGGCCGCATTAGTCACGAAAAATATGCAAACATTACGCCCCGAGAAAGTAATTTGTTAAGGCAGCGCGCATTTTCGAGGGCTTATTCTTTCTGTGCGCGCGAAATTTTCGAGAGTCCCTCGGCGAATAAATAATGGCACGCACTTTAGTACCTAACCGTTACATACTTTCGGTTCGCGAAACATTAATGTGTTATGTTAGCTCCTTTTTTTCTGCGACTTCAGCAACTCGATTTCGACTTCGATAACGTTCGAGAAAAAATGAGGTCGAATTTTCGAGGCATAAAGTTTCGAGAAAGAAGAAGTACGTTCGTCCTTCCGCGATCTCATAATGTACATGAAGAAATTCCGATTTCAAAGCGTTCAGGAAATAGATTTTAAAATAGGACATCAATGAAAACCTAACATCAAGTCAGGAAGTTTAACATGCAGAAAGTAAGTCGAATTCATGCAATTAATTGAAGCAAGTAGAAGTTTTCAGAAAATAAAAATATAAAATAGTTCTCTCAACCATATTTATGGAAAAGTCATTATAAAATATTTACGATCAATTATTCCGAACTACAGAAATATTTTTTGGTCGTTACATCCCAGTAAATCTTACATTTTTTGTCCCTACCAACCTCAAATCTCACCATTTTACAACCGTATGGTTTTTTTCATATTCTTTTTATTCCAACATCCTCGAACATCCTCCTTTAATTTTCAAGTCGCGCCTCATCGATACTCGATCCTGAAAAAGAGGAGCTAACTTTTCTTTCTCCTGCGCTTTTTTTTGTATACGGTTCCCGTGGCTGAATCGAAAAAAGGCCAAGGGCCCCGGCGCGACATTATCCCGAAGCCGCATTCCTCGTTCCTATCTGACCGCGAATCTATCCTATTTATTAATTACACATTGTTCAGCGTAGTTCAAAAATAATAAGCAGCCGTAAAAAGCGCGTCGGGGGACACTAAATAAGCTGGCCGTAGTCGCCATTACCGCAACCTACACTCTCCGCGTGCTGCAGCGGGTACGGCCCCGTGCGATCCTGAAATTTATCGTTTTTGCCCCACGGGCTTGTACAAAAGTATCATTAAACCCGCGGCATTGTCGCGACATTTTTCCCTACTTCGCGGATACTTTGTTTGGATAAAGGGCGTCAAATGATTACAAGGACTAAAATTTTACCATCTTTTCTGCATGAAAAATTCGCGCCTAACCAGCCAGAGGCGTACAAAAAAAATACACTTGCAAAAAGGAATTTTAGATGAATGAACTTTAGCATTTTAGAAATTCAAAAATGCTAATAGAACTCTTGTTTTACAACAAAGTTTCACCATAATGAAATTCCATTCTTTCTTTATTATTAAAAAAACTTTTCTAATGTCAAGTAATAATAAATTTTATTCATGAAAATTTAAATAGATAAAACAATTACTCTGCAGTACGTAACTTTGGTCCAAACATTTTCTCGGCGTCCCGTTATTTTGTCAGTATTTAAAATTTTTCGTTGCATACCAACTCAAGGGTCACGGGCAAAGAAAGGTCTCGTAGGGAGGCGAAAAAAAGGAAGCCCGCCATTTCCTCCCCCGCTTTTTCGTGTCTCCTTGACATTTTTTTTCATTTTTACTTGTTTCTTTTTCGTCGCTGGCCTCGTTTCCCCTTTATTTCTCCTCCCCTTTTGACTTTGTGTAAACGCTGCTGGTCAGCCTTTCGTTCGGTCGAGCAGCTAACTGATCATCCCAAGAAGAGGAGAAGAAAAGATAGAGGAAGAAAGAAATAAAAGGAAGATTAAACAGAAAGGAAAAACGAGTGGGAGAGAAAAATAACGTCAATAACCAAGTAATTGTTAGGGTGTATTCAAAGTATAAATACACTCGTTCACTAGTAGTTACTGTATTTACAATTTGTAAGAACATATTGATTGACACTACTGATACTAAGGTAGTGTTTAGTGTTATATTCCAACTAGTTCAATAAAATTATTCCAACCAATACAATAAAATAAGTGCATTTATCAAGACTCCTTTTTGGGTGTCACAATATACTGACTACAGAAATACTTTTCGACTACGGACAATTCTTTCGGAGTATCTCAGAGTATGTGTCTGAATGATCCACATTGATTATATCGGAAGGCGAGTTTTTATATCATCGTAACGACGCAATAGATAAAACCACATCTATCTTGAAATTGATAATAGTATATTTGTTCAATTTTACCTTCCTTCAGAGTTTTCGAACACATCAATCTTGATCTTGTCAACAATACCACAAATTGTAACTATGTCTTCCAAATGAATGAATAACTTGGAAAGATAAAGTAAAATAAAATAGTGAAATATTATAATCCAACAATGTGTACATCAAGCGATTTACAATCTCGTAGAATTTATCCATTATAGGAATATAACACTATATATATTCGCCTTGAAAAAAAAAAAATTACAATCGTACAGCAATGATTTGCTCCAATGACTCGAAGAATTATTACGACGATAGCAATCTATTTGCAAAAGCAAAAATAAGTCCTGCGAAAAAATAGAGTCATTACGATGATAAATAGGTATACAATATTAGGCTGACTTAACAAATAAAAAAGTTAAAAACTCATTTGACACTTTTGACAATTTCTACAGTAAATTGACATTTTTGAATAATTTTGACGAGTTAAAAAGTTGTCAACAGTTTTTAAAGCTGAATAGCTAATGACTATTTTGACTGTTTTTGGCAGTCTGCCAGTGTGTAATAGGTTTGATTCACTGTGAAAACTGTCAAAAATAACAGAAGTATGTTTGACAAAACTTATGAAATGCTCTGTCAAAACTGTCAACTCGTCAATAATGGCTATTTTGACGAACAAAAAGCAGAAACTGTAAAAAAATTTTCAAACTTATAAATTCATAAAACTTGACCAGTAGTAGAACTGTTGGAACGCTATTATATTGTATGAATCACAAAAATGATCAGAACTTTTATGAACTTTTAAAATTTCAAGCCTGTAAACGCTGGGTTTACTGTCAAAACTGTGGGGAACTGTATCATTGGAAAAAAATTTTGTTTCGTTTAATTTTTTTTACAATCAAAATGGACTATAAGAACGATTTCGGAATGTAAATGATCTAAAACCTTTATAAAACCGCCTAAACTGGCAAAACTGTTATGTACTGTTGAATGTCAAAAAACTAAACTGCCAGAGTAGACATAAATTTACATAAAGGTTCTTAATTTTCAGAACTACATACTGAAAACTGCCCAAATAGCTCGAAAGTTTTCAAAGGTGTCAAACCCAGAGAAACTGCAGAAAAACTTTCGAAATTAACAGAACACGCTAATTAGGAGCTCATTTTCAGTCTACATATCTATACGTATATAAATGAAATCGTGTTCATTCGAGACCTAATAACTGACGAACGGAGTGAGTTTTCAAAATATTTTTTTTTCTGTTATTGTCTGTAGATGGTTTTGTTTTAAAGCCACTTGAGCAATAAAACTGTAACCAGAAGAAATTGAGAGAGAATAAGACAGTTTAAACTAAATCGGAATGTTTTCTTCCAAAGGTTCAAAAAAACTTGAAAGCTTCCTGAAATATATTTTAAATGAGAAATCAATTAATTGTTAATTATTACTCCACCAAGATCATCGGTTTACTCTGAATCTCTTTAGAAAGAAAATTTTTACTACTTTATTCATTTATAACTCCATACTTTGAATGACATTTTAGTCTGAATGATTTTATATTTTCGACTGTGAAAGGCTTGAGAAAAAAACTCTATAAATTACCAAAAAAATCTTTCATTATTTGTCTCTTCGTTTTCTTGTTATATTCAATGTACTTTTTGGTTTTTGGCAGGACAACGTTTGCCAGATACAACTAGTATCAAATAAAATTAGGTATAAAGTGAAAATTCTTTCATCGAACATTCTTTCTTCTTCTATGATTTACCTGTCGACCATACTTTTTTTGCTTCACTTCATAAATAAAACAAAATAATTAACTTTTTTTATAATTTCGACCTATTGAATTTCACTATGTAAAAATTGTATAAACGAATTTTTTGTCACTGTGTAACTCTAATGTTTCATCTCCATCAATTGTTTATTTTCCTACTAATTTTTCAATATAATGTCAAAAACCTGATCAGACCAATGTATTATCTTAAGTTTTGAAAATGTCTCGAAAAAGTATAAAAAAATATTGTTTATAGAAAAAGAATACGAAGAATTGACGAAAATTGAACATTGGATATTCATAATGACTCGCATTGTCTTTCAAATTTTCTCACTTACATTGATTTTAAATACGTCGAAATTACGAGAAATGCTCATTCCTATCAATAATTCCTGAAAATGGCTCAAAAATGCGAAAATATACGAGAAATACAGAGGGTGAAAATACGTTGTGACTTTCCCAAAACTGTTTCCAACTGCTTCACATTGACAACATTTCAAAACTGTCAGCGACGTTCAGGTCTCCTTTCAACTATTCTTGCTGAAATAAAATGTTCGACAAAATCATATGGCAATCACAATAATATAATGAAGATCGTTCCACCTGCACTCACTTCAGATTGCTCCACTGCGAAATTATATAACGAAACAATCAAGACATTATCATCCAAGTTACACAGCTATTACAATAATTGAAGAATCCCATCAAATTCCAGGAACTCTACAAGGGGCCCAAAAATTACGTACATTCATTCAAGTACATCCAGCAACTAACTTCTGTTGCACAATGGGCTGCTCTGTGAAACCATCAGTATGAACAAATCTACTTCGTATAGTGAAGGAGAAAAACCTATTCAGACTCTCCCTATTCACCTAAATAAAAGGGAGATTCTTGTAAAGAGGGACGAGAAAAAGGAGGAGTAAAAGGGGAAAGGACGGAGCCAGGACGTAACCGGAGAGCACATTACCCGGCATTAAGTCACCGAGATAACTACCTGTGTGGGAGGCTCACACGGGGACCTTCGGGGCCCTACACCGCGGTTACAGCGTCGTTTATTTTGTAAATTAGGATTCCTCGCGAGGACAAAGAGCCGGGGCCCCCGGGCCTCGGGGACGAGGACAACGGAGGAGGTTTCGGGGCCCGGCGACGACAACGACGGCGACGAGGCGCTTTTTTAAAAAGTTCCCCTTGTACCCAAAGCCTTCGCGAATCCGGGGCCCCTAGGCCCATAACGAGGAAACAAGCCACGTTGCCCCCACGACAATTGCGATAAATCCTCGCGATTCCACGCTCCATGTACAGTCTCGGAGTGTGAGATTTGGCTGGAATAATAAAGATTTTTTTTATCCCCCCCCCCCTTCCCTCTGATCCTACTACTCCCCCCCCCCACCACCAAAAAAGATTCATCTTGTCGTAAGGTAATTAAAACGATGATTTCACTGGGTTTTTTACAATATTTTTTATATTTTTCAAAAAATTAAAAAGACACGAAACCCTATTGTCAAATTGAGAAAGGTCAAATAGGTCTAGACTAAACCTAACATAATATGACTTACAACTTTCCTTTCTGATGCAAAATTTGTGTATTCTGTGACACGTTTTTACACCGTGTCCCTGCTCTTTTACTTTGCTCACTCTCCAATTTCTCGCCTCCTTCACCAATACCTAAGTGTTTCGTAAATTAAATTACGCTAATTAAAAAGTGTCGTAATCAACGTGGAAATTCATTAAACTCAAAAGGCCCCCTGTAAAAGGAAAGGAAAAAAAAATTCGTTGAAAGTTTCAAAGTATCCTACTTACCCTGAACTTTATGTCTAACCCCCTCCCTCCTTACCGCCTAAAAAAAAAGGAATGGGAGAAAGCGTTCTTATCGCGATTGGTTGAACCTCAAAAGATATTATCATCGCACCTGCGATCTTGAGTAGGCTATTTTCGCGAAAGATCTGTCAAGTCTGCCAAATACGACGAGAATGAATAGGAAAAGAGTAATGGAGAAACATTGAGATGAAGAAAAAGAGTGAAAAAAAACACGAGGTTGATGGTATTCCAGAAAAATTTTAGATATTAGCTAATTTTGTGGAGTTTTCGGATTCAAAAGAAGTAGAGAGGTAAGTTTGATAATGTTCATGAATTTAGGTATTTTCCAAGCTTGAAAACGAGAGGGATCGTTAATTGTACAAAATGTAGTTTCTTATTGAAGTAAAAATGATCAAAACTTTATTTTAGGTGTTCAACAAATTCTAAAACCGTCTGTTTTTTTTTCGTTTATTTATATTTTTGTTTTTTCTGTGAGATTAGCCTTTTATTAGTTAAACCGTGCATAGTGTAAAAACACATCTATGTAACACGAAGAATTCTTAAATTATGTTTACTCCAAATTTTGTGAACATATTTTAAAAAATTTCCTAATGCTATGTGTTCGGTGAAGAGAAACCATATTTTAACATAACTTATAAAACTGTGTATATTTAAGTACCACAAATTGATTTTTTTAACCACTGTGGCAAATCAAACAGGATTTTTTAAAATTAGTGAGTACCCATATCAGAAAATGGTAACAACAAGAAAAAGTTGACATGAAATTCATGATTTTTTCGTTAAAAATTAACTTTACAAACATTTAAGAAACCAATATATCATTCTGTTGTTTGTTTGTTTGTTTTTTTTTTTCAACTACAACTTGAAACTAAATTTAACCATCTGATGTTCGAAAGTTTCTTAAGAGTCAGTGGTACTTTTCTCGATTTGTTTATTTCTAATTCTGAAAATTTCTGATGGAATATTTTGTACTTTTTTTTGAAAATTTTCTGACATTTCGATTCCTGTCAACATATATCGTTTCATTACACCTCCTAGTAATCCAAATTATCGTTATCTTCAAAAAAATCCCCAAAAATAAATTGTGTATTTTTATCGAGTACTTTATTTACCATTTATTTCTTTTAAACAACTATTTTATTATTTGGTTTGTTATAATCTTATTGTTACATCATTTCTTTATTTTAGTATCCTGGATTTTTTAATACACTAAGAGATCTACGATATAAGTTTGATTTCAAGTTATACACAAGCAAATAATGAAAGATTTCTTTGATTTTCAAAAAAAAATTCATAATATGCAGACATCCATTTTCGTAGTATTTTTTTAAGATCCTCAAAAGCATGCATTACGATTTGAATTGTTTAATCGAAACGTCACGTAAATTCGTAAGTATTTTTTTATATTTCGAATTCTGCAGATTATTCGAAACTAACCTGCGTTTTTATGCATCGCCTACAACGTGTGCGTTCGTGAAAGAATTTCCACCGTTGAATTGTAAAGCGAATTAAAGTTACTGAAATTAGCAACCAAAAATTAAATTCGGAATAAAGACTTTTTCATTGTTGTACATCCAATTTTTTAATTCAACCGTCGAAAATTCCTTTTACTCAAAGAATCGCATTTGCTTGTATATTATATAAAAGTTATATAAGAATGTGCTTTCACAGATATGTTTCAATTCTAAAAAATAATGAAGTCGTGAACAATCGAGCGAAATATAAGCTAAAACTCAATCAGTCTTGACTCAAAGACTGAGATATAACTTTTTCATGTATTTTGAGATATTTGGCTTATACAGTTCTAATCGTTCAAAAATAAGGGTATTTTGATCTTTTAATATATTAGATAATATATAGAAATTTCGATCAGAAAAATTAAAAAGGTACTTTTTTCTGAGATTTTGAATATTCATTGTTATTTTCAATGATCAAAAAATGATACGAATATGATTATAAATAAATACAAGAAATTTCGCGATGTCAAATAGTTCTTCAATTTCTCAAGTTGAATAATTTTCGACATTATTTCTACAGCTTATGAAGCTTTCATCTTTGGTCTATTAAGAACTTTTTTTTCTATAATTTTATAGATTTTGAAGACAGTAGCACATTTCACGATTATTTTGTGATTATTCAAAGGTCAGGATTCTATTGTGAAGTATATCGCGGTTAGTGAACAAATGTGTAAAAATTGAAACTTTTAATCTCCAAAATCTCAATGTAATCTTTATTTTTTCATTTCAACGAACACTCTGTTGAGTTAAACGAATTTTTTCAACGGAAAACGACACTTTTGAATTCTCGCTGATTTCCTACTACAGTTAAATAACTCACATATTTTTGAACTGAATCATAGTAATGACCAAATTTTTCTTATAGAATGAAAGTATTTTATAATTTTTTATTTCATATTCCTATCTGAAAATTTGTCATCTTCATGTCTTAATTTCTAGAGTTCAATAATTATCGTATTTTTTATTTGTATTCGCTATTTTCATGCACTTCATGGTTCTAGATTTTTCAATTTTTTACTGAGTTTTAGTAAAATGAAAAAAACTTCATTAACATGTAAATTTGTTTACCTTGATGATCTTTTCACTTTAGGTTCTATGAATCTCATTTCTCCGACGTTTGTAAATTTTTCCATTCAAGTTTATTTAAACCCTGAGTCAACTAATGTCAGACTCACAGAATTATCACGAACAGTCCCTTTAGAAACTCAAAGTAGATAAGCAATTCCAATAGGAACAAAATGTTTAAATTTCATCAAGAACCTCATTTCTTACTATTACCATTTATGAATCTAATTACATTATTGATTTTAAAAATCAATTATCAAGATCTCGAAACTTGCATTACTCCAGGACAGCCTCAAAACGAAAATTTTCATGCAAAAATCCGTCTATTCAACTCTACACTGAAAAAAAAGGTTAGTTATAACAAATATAATATAGTAACTATTATTAAATGGCATACTTGGATATGGCGATATAAATGTTTAGTTGTATCAACTAACGATACATTCACATAAACTATCTAATAAAGTTTAAGCAAACTTCTGTATATTAATAGTTACTATATGCGTATTTGCTATGAATATCAACGAAGAAATCGTCATCAAGTAAATATCGTATTTATATGAACTCCTTGAAAAAGTATGGACAAAACTTGATATATTAATAGTAACCATATTGCTATTTGCAAGAAAATTTCAAGTAACTTGGCTCAAGTTCAAAGTTGGTTGTTGGAAACTAAGGTCGACCTAGGTGTTTTACTAAAAAAAAAAAAGAATTGACATGTGTGTTGTGTGTACATAACCCTAAGTGAATGTTTTTTTTTTTTTTTTTTTCTCGGAATTCGTCCTCAATTCTGACAAAAACATAATTTTTTTCCGTCTTATCCGAGGCGCGCGCGCGTGAGTACCCGATAATCATCCATCTACGTACAGGCGATAGTTACCGCCGCTTGACTTAGGGCACCCGATGGTCGATCTCAAATGTAACAGCTCCATTCATCCATCGACACAAACTTTGCTCAGGCCGAAAGATATATAAAAATTTGAGTGACTCGAAAAGTAATCAAATTTTTATTCCATAACATTGAAGATTCTGGAAAGGCCACACTCCACGAGGAGAGGCTCCATTATTTTGTTCGACAGTGAAAATTTATTTATAAACTGGAACTCACAAGCTTGTCTAAGCTTGATAAAATTTTCGAAAATTTTTCCACAACATTCGTCAAGTATCGGTATATTCACTGTTACCATATGAAACAGTTGTACATCAACAACATTAGTCAAGTATCAGTATATTAACTGTTACTATATAGAACAGTTGCATCAAATATAGACAATTTATTCGCTATTATTTTTGAATTCGAAGCTAACGTTGATTTCTTACGCCATTCAAGTTTAACACATACTTGATCCTCATGCACGTGAAGTTGGTTCAAGTAACTTCAGTCAAATATATGGTATATTTGTCGCAAATACTGCAGAATTGAAAGAAATCACTATGAAACATACTCTATCCTAATAACAAAGATATATATTAATAGTTGATAAATATTTTATAAAACGGCGCAACTATACGCGTAAATTTCTATTGAACTTACTGTTTTTTCACTCTACCTCACGTATTCCAGGTCAATTACAAGGTCGCATCTGCGATCTTGGGTACGCTATTCCGCGGTATATTTGTCAAACCTGCCAAATAGGACGAGAACGTAGAAAGAGAGAGAGAAAATCTTTTTTTTTCGTTCGAAAAAACAGAGACAGAGGATAGCAGGAGCGGGCCAACAATGCGCCATTGTGAGGCTTAGACGCGCGCTTAACGGTCCACGTCGAGGGCTCTGAGGAAAAAAGTATTCGCATAAATAATCTCATTCAAAGACACCGCGTGCCGTAATCACCGTATGGCGTGCAGCGGGACATTAATACGCGGTGACCAGTTCTTCCGCGGACTCTTGCCATACCCCCCCCCCCTCCCCGGATACATACGCTCCCCCTTTACGTTTTCACAAGTCCTAACTTGATTGATCCTCAACGATCCGTCTTATCACGCGACTTTTATATCGGCCCGATTCGTTCGCATCATTTCCACCGGGATTTACAAACACTACACGTCTGAAAATCAAATAACCAAAATCTTTACGTCCCTTCAAAAAATCTCAGGAACCCTCAAGTCGCACGAAAAAATTAATAATGAAAGTAACTCTCGATCTTGAATATTGCGAATAACATTTTTGCCCTTTTCAAAGTCGAAAACCTCTAAAAAAATGTAACTGAGTTTTATTTTCGCGAACCGCGAAAAAACCATCAATCTAATTCCTCGGGAATTTCACGCCCCCGTTTGAAAGAGCAATCTAATTTTTCATCTAAACATCTCATGAATACAGAGGGCTTTGAAGCGACGAAATCCCAGTCATTTGTACGTAGTCATCACCCCCAGTGCTTCGTTAAAATTCAACTTTGCACGGGCGGAGTGGTTTCAGAATAAACACTGTCATCTTGAGTGAGTGCCTTCGGCTCGTCGAGTGCTAAATAACGGGCCGTCGAGCGCCTTAAAAGAATTTTCAAGTACTAAGCCGGTAAAATAGACTCATGCGTAATTTTTCTATCGCTTGTAACTATGTTGGCAGACTCGAAAATGTAAATATTCACTATTTGTCCATGACGCCTTCAGTAGGATCGTCCATGAATGGTGAACGATCCCTTTTCATCATATATCAAAGGCATTTTTAGAATTCAATTTTTTCTATTTTTTTAAATTCATTTTACAAATATATTCTTCTTCAAATAATTTTTTTCAAGTATATTACATCCATCAACCAACACCTTTTTTCTAATATGAAATTACGAATTTCATCGTTAAATTCAGTAAGACTAGATAAGATTTCCTCTGCTTCAATTTCATTTCCTGATCTAATTTGTTCTTGGTACATATTCATGAATTTTATTGCAAATAAACGTACTTTTATTATAACTTCGACATAAGTCGCAGCATTTCGAGTAATGTACATTGATGAATTGAAAATGAAACATTTTTGTAACTGTCAACAAGTAATAATGTTACTGAGTATTCTAAATAAAATAATATCTCCCATGTTTTTATCGTATGAAAGTGAAAAAATATCAGTCAACTCATAAATTTCTCTGTATTCGTGAGTTACAGTTGGAATTATATGTAAAACTTGCTTTGCAAGCTGCAAAGGGTAAGAAATGAAGTTCAATTTTAAAAATTTTTTGTACCGAAAATTGTTCAAAGCAGGTGACTGAATTGGAGAAAAATACATTAATCCGAAAAAAAAATTTGTGATTTTCTGTGTACTTCGTTTTATTAACATAGATGTAAACCGTCCAAAAAATTATATCACATTCAGTAAATCATCCAGTATTCAGTATAATACTCAGTGAGTATCATGGTACTTGAAATTCAAATTTTTACAAGCCGACTTCTTGGGATAAAAACGAATTTTTAAAAGAATTAATTCAAGTTTAATGAAACTTCTTGTTTTACATTTTTCGAATTCGACATCCTTAAATTCCAATCTACATACAAGTTTCAAGATTCCATGTATAGTGAATCAGGTATAATCAAGGATTAGCATAAAAAATGGTGGATATCGTAAACATGATCAAATATTTTTTTATTTAACAGAAATATTTTTTTCCCCACACTCAAACTTTTACTGTTCAAAAAATAATATTAAAATATCAAAAATAAAATATTTTGAATTGTTTTTCGGAAATATATTTTATATTTTTTTATAGTGCATTGAATAAGAAATTAATCTAACTCGAGATGTATGAAAGATTCTTGGTTTAAGACTTTCAATGAAATTTCTTCTGTAAATAAGCGTAAAAAAGGTTTGTTAGTACATGATCAAATAGGTTTTATTATGTGTTATAAACGTTTCCTGAAATATACATGTATTTTGCCATCATTTTGCATATGTAATGGTTCATGTCATTGTTATTTTGCATTCCCAGGAGCATTTTGTAATATCCCTCGCCAAACTGTAAATGGTGTATCAAAGCCATTCTTATATTTTCCCCTCACACTTCGTACTATCAGGTGAATTGACTAATTATACATGTATGTACCCGCACAAAAATATTACTATTTCCCAAAGAATTCTATTTTTTTTCATCTACATTTAGATGTTCTTTTGAAAAAATCGTGTTTAAAATATCAAAGATACGTTTATGTAAAATATTTCAAGTTATTTTCTTTGAGAATTATTTCTGTTTCCTGGTAAATAAAATTGAATAGACAAATTTTCAACCCTGGTTTCTTCCAATACGAATAATTTAAAAAAATTATGAAAGTCAATGTCTCCATCTTTAAAGCAATAATTTCAATATAAACTTGAATACAATCTCCACACACGTGCCCATGATATTTCAAATATGATTTCAAGATACACTACGGTGAATGATGTACGAAATTCAATAATTTTTCGACAGTGTAGTATTGTTTTCATTCTAATATTGCAGGAATAATTGAATAATAATAATAACTATCTGTCCCAACGGGCTTTGCTCCGCAGTTACCACGTTGTTACATGCGGTTCGGCCAGGAACAGTCAATTGTTTAATTGAAAAACGAAAATCGCCAAAAAATTATCGGAATCCCAAGTTTCAAAATCTTCTATATTTCTTCTTTTTGAAACAATTTCTAATTTTTTCACGGAATATGAATTCGTTAGATGATAATGAATTACTCCTAAGAGATATTATACTAATATAATGGATTATATTGGTCCCAAAGTATTTCAAAAAAATAGTTTATAATGATACTTTTTTACGATCAAAGTAAAGAGTAAAATGATTGAAAGTTTATTAGTTAATCAGAATTAAAAGATGATCATGATGAGGGTTATAATAATTATTTTATTAAGACTTTTCGTTATTTGCGATTCATGGAATTCGGTTATGATTTGCCATTGTGACATATTGTGACTTGTGCAATAATTGGTTATGTTTTCTATTATTTATGCAAGGTGCCCCAAAGTCGTCGGATCATCAGAAAACCATCGATGCCTTATGAAATTCGAAGACATTTTTTCCTTTATTATAAATTTGCGAAATTTAGAGAGTTAATAATAATTCAGTTTCGGCCACTCACAATTCGGAAAAGCGGGGCTTTTGATGAAGGCCCCTTCTCCCTTCATCTCTTTTCTTCCTAAGCTACTCTAATAGAAAAGTAGGGGGTAATTGGGTGTGTTATGGAATGTATAATAATGATGTCTCTTATCTTGAAGGCAATTTCTAGACAAAAATTCTATGAATCAAAGTTTTTGTCGACACGCCTTTGCTTTGGTTAATCTTTTATCCAATCGTCACCTTTACAATGCAGTATCTTCTAATTTTTTCAAAAGAGAGATAAGAAAAGCAATTAAGCTACACTTCATTATACACACCTCAGTGATCCCAGCGATCCCCATGAGAGTGAGCTAAGAAAGAGAAGGAGCCTCATTCATGAAAAGTCCCGCCTCTCCAAAAATTAGTAGACGAAATTAAATTATTAATAACTTTTCAAATGTTGAAAATTTTTAAAAATGCATAGGATAAATTGTCTTAGATTTTTATGAGGAATAGATGATTTTCGGATGATCCGCTGACTTTAGGACACCCTGTTTTTCATAGTTTCGTAAATTTTTACGACTTTTTGTGATTTATACTCTTTTGTAATTTTGTGACTTTTTGTGATATTTTGCATAATTTTATGTTTTTGTGATTATTGTTCTTGTAACTTTTTGCGAATTTTGCAAAATTTTATAATTTTCTGACTGTGTGTGTGTGTGCGTGTGCGTGTGCGTGTGTGATTTCAAAAGTTTAACAGGGGTGTAGGCCATATCAGCTCGTTGATAAAAACATGCCTATAACCTTCAGACGAACATGGCTAATAACTGTGCAAAATTTCAGAACGTTTCGTGCAGTAGTTTTGAAGTTATTAGCGCACAACCTACAGACATTCCTATTTATGTATATAGATAATAATGATAATAATAATAATAATAATGTTTATTCAGGTGTCAGTACATAGTATATTACATACTACCCGCAAGATAAGTAAACAAAATCTGTTCCTAGCCCGAAAACATAACTAACTTATGAACTAGAACAAAATCAAATCATGAAAGTACCCGGTACAGTATAAATACATCAAACTCATTTCTACGCCAACATCCTATCTATGACTTCATCCTCAATACTTCTTATCCACTGTTCAATCAGTCGCTTGTGCCTATATTTGCCTGTAACTTCTGAATCCAGATTCTTCACATTTTCCGGCAGTGCATTAAAAAATCTATACTTGCTACAGCGAAAAGATCTACAATCTCTTCCAGATGAAATGCAGTTTCAGAGAAATGCCTCTTGTATTTCTTTCATTCAATAAAGTCAAATATCTTAGTTGCTAATCCACAAACTCTTAAACTAAAGTATTTATTACAAAACCCCTCCGATTATCCATAACCTCATTCTCTTCAAAAAGTATTGTAAATGGGTAAGTTCTTTTCTTGTTGAAAATTATCTTTATTACCTTTCTCTGCAATTACTTTATAGATTTTAGTTCATTGTTGGACGCGCTACCCCATGAAACTAACCTATAATTCATCACAGACCAGAAAAGTGCATAATAAATAGCACGTTATTGTCTCCAAGATAGTAAAAGTCTCAGTCTATAAAACAAATAAACCTGATATCTCAATTTCTCAGCCATCGTATCTATGTGCATCTTTCAAGTCATGTTCTGATCAATCATAACACCAAAATACTTTGTACTTGAGACCCTTCTTGTAATATTTCTAGTCAAACAACTTAAAATGTTGTGGAAAACCTAACCTAACTAAAAGTCACGAATACACTTTTATACAAATTCAAAGTGAAAAAGCTTGTGTTAAACCATCCGATACTTATTTCTAGTTTCTTTTCAGCATTGAATTTAAGTTGCTCCCATGTCTCACTTCTAATGACCATAGCAGTATCATCTGCATATGTAACAATCTATCCTGTTGGAAACAATTCCAACAAATCATTCACGTATAATAAAAACTTATCGAATAATTTTTATTCGCGAAATGCCGAAAAATACTCTTAAGGGTTTCAACTTTGCATGGGCGGAGAGGTTTGGTAATAAACACTGTCATCTTGACCGAGTGCCTTGGGCTTATGGAGTGCTAAATAACGGGCCGTCGAGAGCGTTAAAGAGGCGCGCTGACGACGACGTGCACCGCAAATTCGAGTGCGATGATGACGCTGCTTTGTCTGCGGGGCCCTGATACGATGAAAACGGGCCCGCCTATAAATGCACGTTCCGGAACAACGCACGCGACTCGACCCATTGTTGTTCAGACCAGGGTGAATTACTTACAAATTTTGGTCGATTCAGTAATTCCGTATATCAGTTACGAACAGGGGCGTAAGCAGAAAAAATTTCCGGGGGGTGTTTTTCGAAAAAATATTTTTCTTCGGGATATCAATTTTTCGGATTTCAGGATTCAAAATTATACAACTCTTGAAGTCCAGAGTAGTGCATTTTTCATATTTGTAGAATACGATTCAATTTTTGTGATTTATATGCAAGTCACTGAGGTTCAGATTTATTTTTCTAATAATTTATGTATTTTTCATAACTTTTTTTGTACTTCTATAAACGTAAATTTGAAGGATTTTCAAATATAATATGTTAAAAATTTATATATAGCTTTCTAAAATTCGATGCTCTGGAAATGAAAGTTCTGAAAAATTTTCAATATATCTCTAGGTTTTTTTAAAAAATTATACTTAAAAGATTTTCAGTATTTTATGATCTTCCAGAATTTTCGTATTATATATATTTCGTGTATGAGAGATTTTTGTAGAATTGTGTAACATTTTCGGGTATTTTTAATTTTTATAAATTCTTAGGATTGGATAATATTGTATTACAAATTACAATGATCTTGATTATTTTAAATAGTTTTCTAAAAACAGTGCCTTTCACTAAGATTTTCAATACTTTTGGAATTTTTTCATATATTTGTTCTAATCAAACCATTTGAAGAAGATTATACTATGTTTATGAATTTCTTTATAGGTTTCTAATTGTATGCTCTATAACTGAAAGCTTTATAAATTTTTCAGAAAAACATTTTTACATACTGTTTGAGTATTCAATGATTTCCAGTATCACTTGCGTTTTCAATGTATTGATATTAGTAGCTGGGTATGGTAACTAAATAAATCTTATCAATTCATCAGTCAAATTATAATAATTTATTTCATATCTAAAGATTTGTTTCTTGCGTTTTTTTTTATTATTTATGGAAACTGAAATATTTTTCAGTTCATCCTACGATTTCTGGTGATTTCGTATATAAATTTCTTGTATTCCTTATTTATTTAGTATTCGTAGAATTTTGTAGTTTTTCCGTGTATTTTTAGAAATTGTGGGTGTTTTTTTAGTTTTTTAGAAGAATGTATATGTAGATTTCTCAAATTCGATATGTTAGAATTCAAATTTTAGCCGATTTTCAGTAGTTTTATAGATGTTCGGGAAAAGTACCGATTTTCAGTGTTTATAGATTTCTTATACTTTAGTATTTATTTTAGTCTTCTTAAGATTTCTTAGCTATTTCTTGTATTTTCATAGATCATGTGTATTTTTTTAAATTCCTAAAAAGTAATTGATTTTCAAGAATTTGAGTTTGTAGAATTAATATTTCAAACGATTTCCAATGATTTCACGGATTTTTGGGGAAATAACACAATCATAGATTCTACGTGAGATCTGTATTTCTTATAATACTTTCATTTTGATAGTATTTGTGTGATTCTATAATTTTTTTTATTTTTATAGATTTCTAGTATTCATACAGATTGATAGGTATTTTTGAAAGTTTTTGTTATTTAGTTTTCTTGAAATTGGATGATCTAGAATTTCAAGTTGATTTTTTTTTAGATTTTTTTATAAAACAATATTTCGACAGAATACTTACTCTTTTTTTTAGTATTCTTCAGAGTTTGTAAAATTTGAAAGATATGCTAGTATTTTCCCAGATTTCTACTGTAGGTTTCTAAAATTCAATGCTTCAGGGTTAGAATTTTTTTAGATTTATAAAACTCTCGTGAATTCCAATATATTTGTATAATTTCATTAGTTTCGAACAATTTTCCAAATTTTTATTTTCTTACGTTACACTTACCAAACATTTATGATTAGAATTTCGTTTAAGAAAAATTCTTTTTGAGCCAAGGTCATTATTATATTTGTATTATTGCAACTGAGAGTCATGAATATTGTTAACTTTGAGTACTTATATGGAATCATTTGTTATTTTCTCAAGATTTCAGTGAGTGCTTTATGATGATTTCTACTTATTTCATTTTCCTCTATTATTTTTTATAATTTGTATTTTTTTTATTCTTATAATTTTTATCATTTTTACATAGAATATCAACTTATTTTTAATTTCGCAAGGGGTCTGAACCCCCAAAACTCCCCTCTGCCTACGCACCTGGTAACGAAGTTTATGTTATCCAGAATATTTCATTTTATTTAACACAGAAATCGATAAACAGTTTTTATTCCAATCAACTGAAGTATTAATGTAAAGCAAAAATTTTTCACAAACTATGAACAAATTTACAAGTGAGACAAGAATTTCTCAATACTTCTTCCTTTCACATTTAAAACCATTTCTCGGCTTTGAGAATTATACCCGGAATTGTTTGACTCGGAAAAAGTACAAACCCTCGACAATTATTCACGTTTTAAATGATGACCCTTCAAAAGAATAGCGCGTTACTCCGCAGGTAGCGGCCGAGTCGAGAAAGCACCGGTGGCGAGCCATAATTTTCGAACGTTTTCATCGTGAAACTTGTGTCCACAAATACTTCAGACCCCGGACGTGATGTACTACTCGAAATTTCTAATCAACCTTTCGAGCTCGTTTGACTTTCCACAGCTTTCGCGAAATGTATGAATAAACGAGTGTCACGTTGCTGAGTGATAACTTTGACATTTTACACTCGGTTCTCTCAGGATAAACTCATTTTTTTCGCTTAGAAAATACTCTGCTTGAAAGCTTTTTGCGCTCTCGGGGGAAATCTTTCGGGAGCAAAGATGCGGAGGCAAGGTCGAAAAAGTCAGCTTAAGTAAAACTTCATTGGAATCCTTTTAATGATATGATAACGTATTACTCAAATAATGTATTTTTTGATAACACGGTGTCGTGGAAATTTCTGATGGTGATAAAATTTCTTAGGGTATAAAAAAATGGGTTATTCAAAACTTTTTTATGAAAACTGCGACGATTATGATATGCGTAATAGTGTGGGTAATTATCAATTTGCGAAAAATGTCGATGATGTTATATAACAATATGAAATTTAATCGAGCACTAATTTTAAAAATATTTGTATTCACAGAATAATATTTAATCGGATGATTCTCTGGTATTCCTAAATTCCCAAAACCATTCCCTGTTTTTCGTTAAAATTAAGACATTGCAAAATAATTCTGCGATTTTCCGTTTCACATGACCGCTAGCCACCAAATGAAAAACTTTTATATTCTTTCATAACCTACAAAAGCTTTTATTTTCTTCTTGATAACTTTCTCGAAAAATTGTCGCAGCATGATTTTCTTTTAATTTTCTTTTATCAATCGTCCATTCCTACTTGGAAGAAAAACTCGGGTGGCGTTCCAATCGAAGCAATCTCGGGACGCGGATTCCGAAAGAGTTTTGTTTGACAAACTTTCTCACTAATTCTCATTAACGGAAATGCTTGAAATCCGGGCCGAACTTCATTTCCTCCGATCCCCAGATGACTCAATACGAGATTAATGCATTCCATTCACTACGGTTCTTCGGATTAAAAAGAACGGAGAATTTCCGAGTGAAAAACGAATATGTTGTCAATCTTTTTCAAGTCATAATGGAAGCGAAAATCGGAAAGGGCAGAGTAGCAAGTATTTAGAAAATCACCAAAAACAATGTTTTCCATAATGTTTATAATTCTTCACTGGCACAGTCCCAAGCCAAAAAAGAATACAACTTTTCCAGTCAGAAAATCTCTCTCTCTAATATTGTGAAGTGACTAAAAAAGAGGAATGACGAAAAAAAAAATGAAAGATTTTTTGAATCATTGACAATATTATTGGTAATGAGATGGACTTGTTATTTTTGTGATGTTCTTTTTTGAATGTATTGAGTTTCGAGTCATTGACATTATTTTTGTAATTTGTTTTTTATCAGGCATTTGAAAAAGGATACAAAGCCGATGTTCGAAACGTTGTGTCTTACACAATAAAGAGAGCGATTTTCTGACTGGAAAAATTGTATTCTTTTTTAACAATGTTTTCCGTTACACTGAGAAAAAAATCTTGTACTTTCTGCCATATATATTATTTTAGTTTTTACAATATTACTGTAAAAACAGCAATATTTATTTTACTTATTACAATAGTGTATAGTAAAACCGCTATATTGTACAAATTACAATATGTATGCCACTTTTTTCTGTATAATTTCGGAAAAATTATAATCTGGTAATGAAAATTTTACTACACATTGTAATTTTTACCATACATTTTTTCCACGTTTCCTAAGGTCAGCCAACTAGGAACAGGTGGCGACCGGGTTTTTTTTCTCGCCCGCAATTTATTTACACATGCATTAAAATATACCAGCAAAGCTGACCCTTACGTGTGAAACACATTTTTTGTGATAAAGGCAGATAAAAGGACTTAAGTTTGCGATTATTTTTTTAAAATTTGTAATGCATTACTTTTTTCCAACTTTTTCGAATACTTTATCATATTACAATACGATGCACTTGAAACCTAGGAAGTACACAAAAATATTGCAAAAAGAACCTATACAGATCTGTTCACTGAAAAAACTTCCTGGAATTTTCAAAAATCTGGATAAATAGGAATAACAATATGATATTGCAAAAAGTACAAGAAGTATAGTAGAAAACGGAAGATGTAGAGGAGTTTTTACAACAAAATATATCCATAATTGCAATATCATTTGACAATATGTCATTTCAAAAATTGATATATTATCTAACAAAAAGTAAAATATGTCAAAGTGATTCCCGTTTGCTATACAGTATTGTAATAATTACTATATTTTTTTCTCAGTGTACCTTTAAATTCCTGTCAGTGCAGGTACCGTCGAGATTTTGCATGTCCATTAGATACTGAGCGATAGCAATTTTTTGTTCCACTATGTGCCCATAAAAATACGAAAATTGTGTAAAAGAGGTCGAGAGGGACCGATTTCATTGTCCTATCGACGAGTTCGTAATATAGGTATTCGCAACGGTACATACTCGCCGGCGTGATTTGCATCGGGCTCAAAAAAGCATATTATTATCGGGAATATAGCGGGAGAAGTATTTGCCGGCTCGCTGGGAGTTACAGTTACTGCAATCACCGCCCGGCAACATTTAATTTCCCAGAGCGCGCCGTGTACGCGCCGAACTGAAGAGCGCCATTCCAAACGTCCCTAAGCGCACCTGTGATTTCCCGCAGTTTCTGTGTGGCATCCCTAATGTCCGCACTTTTTCCGCCACGTAATTAAAGCGCACAAAAGAACTACCCTTTTTCCCAAGAAAACCCACATTGTATATATGACGGATAAAGCGTGAAATCTTTAAATTTCATGTTATACCCAGTAGTTTCAGCGTGATTTGGACGAATGGATTTTTAATATATTATTTTACAGGACTATTTTTCAATCAAATTTACTACAAAATAAAATTCAAAGTGTAAGGAAAAAAAAAAGATTTAAATGCTTGTAGTTGTAGATTAAATTAAAAAAATTGATATTCCGAAAATATATTGCAATTATGGAACATTTTTTTTTATATAAATCTTTTGCATTGATAAACGAGATTACCAGTATGTTTAAACATTCGTTTCAATAAATGAAGCAGTTTGTTCTCATTATTCTTATTCAGGGTTTTTAATTTTCAATTGTGACTTATGCATAGAATCAAATGGAAAAGCGAAGAGTTTAAATAAGTGAGAGTTAAACTAAAAAGAAAAATTATAGATTTAGTTAAACAAGTGAGCAATGCAAATTTCGAAAACATTCGCTATCTGGATATTTTAGATAAATATTTTGAACGGTTAAAAATTTTTTCGTTAATGATATAAATGGTTTATTTGCAATAATACAAAAAATTTACTGCATTCTTGGACAGTTATAATCGTCTAACATGAATGAATGAAACTTTTGAACATGAATCTAACCTCATAATCATCCGAGAAAAGTTAATTGCAGCCATTATCATCCCTTGAACAGTCTAATTTTAACCCACTTTCATGAGCAAAAATAAATTCAACGTCAGACTTAAATAAATAGTGCAATAAAAAATTATTTAACTCTGCTAACTATCATACAATGGAACTCGAAAATGAAAATTCTCTTTCCATGATCGATTTCCAACAATTTTCTTTCCTTTTTTTTTCTTTTTCAAAAAAAGGTCGGAAATCCGCTCTAACTAAATTAACTGCATTTACTCGTTCCCATTCATTTTTCTGTACAATAACCTACATTTTTTCTTTACTTCCTTTACGTTTATTTTTGCACATTTCAATAATAAGCTAACGGGAAACAAATTTGATCAAGCCAATTCATGAGTTTCAACGCTAGCGATCCAAATACATCATAATGCGGATCGACATTTGCTTAATTCGTCTTCTCCCAAGGATTAAATATGAAATAAAGCGTCTATTCATTTACCTCGTTTTAATTAATTTTCACTGGAATTATGAGAGATGAAAAGTTTATTTGACTAGATAAAAAGCAAATAATGCACAGTATAAGTTCTCTCATTAAAAACAGGTTTTGTTAAGCTTTTTGATAATTATTGTAGAGCGAGATTTCGTATTACTTTTCGGTTAAATCTTCTTTGTATATTCTTGATCACGGAAAGTTTTAACTAAGTTTCATCACAAATCTTAAGTTGCAATGGAAAAAAAATCATCATTCAAATTAGTGATGAATGATAATTAATTTTATGTCGAACTTTGGCTAACATGTTCAACATGATCAAAGTTGAAACGTGCTACGAAGTCGCGGATTTTACATGGAAAATTTATTAGTTAACTCAAACATGTAAATTTCGATTATAAATAATTTAGAAAGGCAAGATTTTTAAACTTAATGGCGAAAATTTTGACACTTCGCAACTTGTGATTTGAATTCTTATAAAATAATAATCCACACACCACATCATAGGAAAAAGAAAAATGAGGTGCGTTAATGGACACGATTTGTGAAATACGAAAGTAACTTATACAATATTAATCTTACAAAACCAAGAAGTAAAAGCACATTGATTTTAAGACACTTCACGCTACTAACAAAAAATTTAACAAAAATTTACGAAATTGAATAAAATTATAGTTTACGCAGTTTGATAAAAATTTACGAAAACCTTTTATCTTGAAAAACGATTTAAAGATCTTCCATATTATGATTCATATATATTTATAATGACATTAGAAGGAGCTTTCACAAGGGGCGTAGGCAGAACAAATTTTCGAGTGGGGTTTTTCTGAAAAATATTTTTCCTTCGGGATTTTATAATTTTTCATCTTTAGAAATATAGTTATAATTTAGCAATTTTAAAATATTTTTCATTTCGGAATTTTGAAGTTACACAATTTTTGGATTCCAAAGATGCACATTTTTTATGTTCTTAAATAGAAGGACTAAATTTTCGTGATTTTCAATTAGTAACTGAGGTTTCAATTTTTTTTCCTGGTACTTTTTGTAATTATACCACTTTGAGGATTATCTGATATCAAGTAATACGGATTTATAAAAAGATTTATAAATTTCGATGCTCTAGGAATCAAACTTCTAAATATATATATTTTAAAAATGATTTTCGAGCAAATTTTAACCACACAGATAAAAGGTACATCATGAATTAATATTATTTTCGTATATTTTATTATATATCAAATTTTGTGGTATTTTTATAAATTTCTAATATTTCTATGGATCGCTTAATAGATTTTTAGAAATTAATGCTATAGTATTGAGACTTCTAACGATTTTGAGAATTTGAATCGATTTTTTAGATGACAGTTTCTTTTATGAAGATTTTCAATTCTTTTATTGTATATTTTCAGAGTAGGTACTTCTACGAATAAAAGTACATTCAATAGTGTGAATAGTATCAATTGAATTGGATGTATTTTTGTTGTTTTTCATATGAATTTCTAGAAGTTTCTAAAATTATATATAATTATACAATTATATGAAAAATTATGCTCCTGGACAAAAAGGTTCTACATTACTGAGGAAATTATTTCTACATAAATTTAATGTATTGAAAGATATCTAGTAAACTAGTAAGCTAAAAAAAGAGTGAACTATATACTAGTAAGCTGGTCAACTTTGAAACTAGTAAACAAATGAGCTAGTAAACTAGTAAACTGCTGAAATTTTAGAATACTAAAATGGTGAAGAAGTGAAAAAGAAAAATAGTAAACCAGCAAACTCTTTAACAAGTCAATTAGTTATTTAGTAAAATAGTAAACTTGTCAAATTTTTGATAGTAAACTAGTAAAATAATAAGCTAGTAAACTAGTAAGCTAATTTATTAAAAACTAGTAAACTAGTAGGCTAGTTTAATAAAAACTACTAAGCTAGTGAACAAGTAGAGTCGTTAACAAGTCAATTAGTAAACTAGTAAACTGGTGAGCAAGTAAACTAGTAAACTTATTATTCACAGTTTCCTAGTATAATATACGAAAATTTAGAGGATTTATAAGTATTGTTATTACTTACATTTTTGTAGATTGCTATAGAGATTCTAAAAACTCGATGCTTTAAAATCCTAATTTCGATCTATTATCAGTAATTCCGAGAATCAATGATATAATCACATTCATATAGATTTTTCATGTTTGATATCTTTTTCTTTATTTTTTTATATTTTTTTTTTATATGTTTTATATCTTTTTTTTATTATCTTTTTCATGTTTTATATCATTACTCTTTTAGAGTTAGTATGGAGCAATAGATTTTAATACTTTTATATGGATTTTTTATAGATATCTAGAATTTGATGATCTAAGATTCAAAATTTTGTAAATTTTTAGCATTTTCGTAGATTTTAATTTTTTTTGATTATTCACAGGACTGCAACAATTTTTCTGATTCATATTTTCCATGTACTCCTACGTTTTGATAATTTTTTACTTTTTATCAAATATATACTGCTAACGGTTTCATTCTTTTTTTTATAACTTATATTTCAATTGTATAACTACGTACCTTTTTAATTTTTACATAAAATATTGACTGATGTTATCAGAATTTCGGGAGGGGTTTGAACCCTCAAAACCCCCCTTTGCCTACGCCCTTGACTTTCACTTATGTTTGTGAAATCATAGAAGTTGAAATGGTAATACTGAATCAAGATATTCAAGTAATAAAGAGACAAAGAAATTTGGAAAATATAAGTACAATGCATAAATGATCTAAATATTCAACATTTAAATAATTGTTACTCAAACTTTTGAAGACTCGGGACAGTGCAATGTCTTAAAAAAAATCGATTCGACAAAAAAAAGTGTAAATCAACTCTATGATATGCGCTAGTCATCATAGACTAACTTACACTATTTTGTCTGACTATTGCTAGTTAGCACTACTAACTGAAAATCTTTATTGCCGCAGTAGTAACCAATGACTTTGCAGACTGCCAAGTATTATAATTATTTCGATAAATACATTCTTCTTCTGAAATTTCGGAAATATTAAACATGTTTCCTACTATTGTGCGTGAAATAATTCCATATTAAAATCGTATCTGCTATAATAAATATTCTTTTTTCACAGATGCCAAATTATATTTTCGATATAACATTTTCTCCCTTTTGGTTTCTAGACAATACAGTGTAATCACCCTAAAAAAATTACAAGAAGCTCCAGAAAGATGAAACCAAAACCAAGAAAAAGAAACTTTGATCTCGGCAAACTTTAAACCACCCATAAAATATTCAATCTGGACGTAAGAAATCCCATCCCCCTGTCCCTCCCCTTGAAAAGTAAGGAAAAAAAAGGTGAAATAGTTGAAGAGGTCGTGGCCATTCTTTCGGTAATAATGGCCCCCGTTACTCCGGACTCGTTAAATCGAAGAAACAATGGGGAATCGTTGGGAAAGTTGAAACACGGGGGAGGTCCCCGGGAGGAGGTGTATGTAGGAGGTTAGGTTAGTATTCGTCTTGGTTGCGGAGGAGTAAGTCGAGCCGCGCGGTAACGACTCTTGGCAAGTGGGGCCCATTGTCGTGCTTAATTTAGCGTTAAATCGTTTACATCTCATTAATCGCGAGAGAGGAACGTCGGTACCTGCGGCGAGCCACCGTGCTCATCGATGCACGTCTAGCGCGCGGCGCGGGCGTCACTTTAATTTTGGATTAACCGTAATCGACCGAGCGCCCGAAGCCGCACTACCGACTCCCGTAGCCCTTTGTGTCCGCCCCGTCAAGGGCTCAGATTCGTCTACTTAACTTGTTCCCAAAAAAGTACACGAAAAACGCCAAAAAAGCACGAGCGTCAAAGATGAATCGGAAATTAGAGTAACTTGTTCATTCAGGGAGCTTCCATAAATGGCGTCACGATCCCTCGGAAGGACAGAAAAGGAGCTTTTCATCAGTTTTGGAAACTTGAAAGTTATTGACATAATTTAGAATATCATAAATAAATATTCTTTCTGGATAAATAAAATGAAATGATGAAATTAGGACTGAGTTTCATATAAATCCTCACCCTTCGATGCGATGATAAATACTGATAAACGAACGACTTACCTGCAACAAAAAACATAACGTCGTTATGATAAATTATTTAAAATTCATTGTTTTGTACACACAAAAAATCAAAAACACATAAAAATTACAATGCATTTTTTTATCGCATAATTTCTTCAGGTATCTTCCTGCAAAAAAAAGTCATAACGTTTGTATCACATGTGATTTGGCATTTATTGTATTACACCCAAAATGTTGTAACTCGGGAAAATTTTCTGATAGAATGTCTTCTGGCAGAATATCAGGAAGACATAAAAAAAGGTAAGCTCTCGAGAAATTCGAGCTTAAACCTCGGGGATGGATTTTCGAAAGGTTTTAGGAAGGAAGAAGAAACTTTTTCTATCCCTTAGAAGCTGTATGCGAAAAGAACAGTGTATGGAAATGCGTCTTGTCTGTAGTAGCTTTTTTTATTTTATTACATCTGCTGTATTTTATCATTTTCTATTCGACTAAGTTAAAAACTTGTTTTCTAAAATTAACCATGAAAATCAAAACAATGCTGTTTCTCTTCATTTTCGTTCATTCAAAAAAGTTGACACACATCGTAATTTCTTGCAATTAAACAATCTTATTCGAATTTCTCAGATAATACTCATAGAAATTATTTTTTTAAATCGTTTCAATAATTCCATACAATCTCATAAAATTTTTTGTTTTCCTATATCTTTGAATTTTTTCAAACACTTGAAATATCTTGAAAAAACGAGTAATTTCAGACAATTTTAAGTGATCTCAACTTCAATGCCTAAAAAACATTTTAATGTTAATTTGAACATGTTTCCACAAATAATGGAAAATTTTTTGAAGCTTCAAAAACTCAATATTATTTCCAACAATCAAATCTCATTTTGAAATACGCTTGCTGACTTTATTCTCTCCAAAGTTTTTTCGATAAAAGCTAATTAGATCACGTTGAATTAACGCAAGTTTACTTTTCCATTATGAAAGTCTGAATTATTAACTAGGTCTGGAGCTGAGCATGAATAACTTTTTTTGCAAGATAATTTTGCGTAAACCTTTTTGATCGGAAATACTGAACTCGTTTAACGAACCATTTTAGACCGGAAACATGAATTTTTTATATTTCATAAACGGGAACTTCGATATCAGATATGAAGAAATGTGCACCTTTTTAGTTTAGTTTCAGAATAATATAATTCTCCAGATTTGTAAGAAAATTAAACAGTAATTATACAAAGTATCTAGCACTTCGATATGCAATATCGTAGAAATTGCAAAAAAAAATTGAGGTAAAAGTTATGATGATTTTTAGAATGCTGACCTGAACTTTTATAAATTTGAATCAAAATCATATGAATGTCAACGTGTTTAGAGATTGGACGCAATCAAAAAAATTCTTCTATATTTTCGATAGTGGTGAATCAATTTTGGAAAATTTATTTATTTAAAAATTATTAATTCCATGGACATACAAATGAACAACTTGACAAAAATTCTAAATTCTAAATAAATGATAAAACTTGTTCAACTCAAATAATAATTAATCCTTACATTCCTAATATTCTAAAAAAATGGAGGAACGAAAATACTTGTAGAAAAACGTGGAAAACTCTTATTTTTCTGAAAAAAAAGTATATGCAAGAAAAATCATGATAATTTTTAGTTACTCCTAATACATACATGCAAAATTTATTCATGAATAATTTATGCAGTGGGGAGATTTCGAAATAAAAAAAAAAAACCAATTTATAAAAATTGTTGTAATAATTCCTCAAAAATCGTTTTCTCAGTTAGGCATTTGAGTTTTTTAAATACGAAAAGAAAAAAAAAAGGAAATACGTAATCTTTCATACATTTGTTTTTAGAGTTTTTGAACTGTTCGATATTTTCAAAATTGTCAGCAATTAAAGATAAATAAAGGATTCGTTAGTATTCAACTTTTCGATGCAAATAATAAAATAAAAACATAAAAATTCATTAAAATGATTCTAATCTTCATTTTTGGTACAGTAAAACTGAAGAAACGCCAGTCTAAAATGTAACACTTTCATACAAACAGACATTTTAAACGTCTTTTTTTTGTTTGTGTTATCTGTAAACAAAATTTTAATATCGAGGGTTAAGATGACAGTCAAATATCAGAGAAACACCAAAAATACAAATATCATTTCTAGCGAAGAATGACTAAATTCTGAAAAAACATAAGATTTTTGAAGTGTTTTACACGCAACGAACTTTTACAGATTTTATTTCCCCCTAAAACATTTTTCTATTCTCAGATTCATAAACGCAACATAAAATTAATTATTCATGAAGTTACCCTAAATTCCCTAAAACCAAAAATATAATACAACATATCCAAAAACAATATGACCATTTGATAAACTTCAGTAAAATATACGTTTTTGTGACCAAAACCAGAATATCTGAAATATTCAGATTGTATTCAAATCCATACATAATAAAAAACACAATAACAAAAAATTTCTAAGAAACTCTTCAACCCCTCAATATGTGTAACACTATTCACAACGAACTCTATGTAAATTACAACTCTCATTTAAAATTCAAGTTTCCTGTATTTCAATTTCAAAAAATGCATCTAACAAATTCGCAATACTTCCAAAATCCACAAAATCCCCTGGCTTTTAGTATTCCTTGACCACTAGACACCCTCTTGAAAAATGTAGCGTGTAGCAAAGAAAGGCAGAGCACGAGAGATCCGCCATCGAAGAATATGTACCTGAGTTTTTTGCGATGCAGGAAAAATAAGCCCGGTAAAATTATGTAAACCGTGCTCGAGCAAAATAAAAGAAAGTTGGGAGGGAGGGCTTTTTCGTTGGCATCCCCGTCGAAATAATTGCACGGCAAAATACCTCGGGGCTATAAAATAGTGTGTGTGTATACGCGAGTGCGCAAAGTCGAAAAGAGGAGCAAAAGAGAATAAAATGAAAAAGGACTCGAGAAGGAAAGGGATGGAATAAGGCTCGACAAATGGCCGAGGAGGAAAAGAATAAAAGCGATCTGACAGGAAGAGGAGACAGGAGTCGTCGTCCTGGGGACGATTAGCATTCTCCCATGAAGGAATGTGACGTCGCGCGTCGATCGCGAGCGATTCCATCGGCGCGGACTTCAGAAGGAATCAAGGATAAAGTACATACCTCGACTGGAGAGAACTACAAATAACGAAAATTAGTTTCAATTCAATATAAAAATCGATATTCCTTCATTCAGTTGTGAAATAATAACAGCGTATGGCAAATTCCAAAAAGGCTACCTTGCATTCTTCACTATTTAGAAATCCAAAGGATTTTCTTGTCAACATTCTCGAATTATTGTTATTTTTAAAAGCTGAAAGTTATGCAGATCTCATCAACTGACTCGCCCTTCCGACAAAGTGCTCACGAAGTCTGTAACCAAATTACCGCCTTTTTCCTGGGCACGCTCCAACGCGACACTTCGGCATTCGGAACACTATCTCGCCGGGTTCGAATCCCCCTGGATCAGCGATATCAGCGGGGACGTTGATTAAGAAATATAATTAACCCGGCTCAACTGTCGATTAAGCTGTTACTTCGCTCCCAGACTTTTCATCCCAACTTTTTTTCCCCTCATCTCTTTTTTTCAAGGCAGCGCAGCTCGCCCGCGAAATCATCAGACCAACTTGCGCGATATCGCTCGTGGGATCAGAAAAACCCTTACTTCGTACCGAATATTTCATTTTTTTTTCTTTTATACTATTGCTCAAAATCAGTTAAGAAAGTTGAGAAAGTACTGCAGCACGTTGTTTATGATAAGAACAACTAGATTTAACATTACGCTGCTGAAAATTTCCCATTGGTATTCCAATTAGTTTTATCATTCAAAATTGAAGTTGAATTGTGAACATGGTGAATCTCAAAAACAATTGTAAATCACTGAACGATTCTGAACTCGCAGCTAACTTCACAAAGTTTAACAAAATGACCGCCACCATGATGTCATCGCCTTTTTATATTCAAGATTTAGGATTATACAATTTTATTATAATTTCAGAAATAATCGTAATAAAATACGTGCATGATGAGACAGCAAAAAATGCGATATTGATATTTATTTTGCTTCAGTCGCATTCATAATAAACTACCACTGATCTGTGTAAACTACCGAAGAAAACTGAATTGTATGTTCTAATTTCAATTGTCCGCGTTACTAGCCACCTCATCAAAATTTCTTCCCATACAGATTACTATAGATTTTCCTGTTGATAATTGAAAATACACAGCATCAATTTTTCTTTACGTCAATTCTAAAGAGATTTAAGAAATATTGCTAACTACATTCAAACGCCTCGCAGCCTGATTCACAGCCTGCTCAATACTTCAGTTGTGAATCAAAATGGCGGCCTCCATAGATTAAGATGGCTACCCTCCACGAAGCCATCTCCTTTTTCTCTTTAGGATAAACATTCTTTGAAACTGTAATTGTACTTTTAAAATTTTATGAAATAGATAATCTGCAAAGAAAGTTATAGAAATACACCGAGACTCATACAAAAGAAAACAAAAGAAAACCGTGAATCAAAAGAAATTTTGCACATCAACAGAAGGAAAATCGGAAACATAATAATAAATCATGAGACCTAAATAACCAATAGCTCACAATACTCAATACACCATACCCCTGAATTCCGAAATAGATATCCACATAGAAAAATCCAATCCAAAAATAACTCATGCGACCCATAATTAGCATGATGTGTTCCGACTGAAAACAGCCTTCTTGATGAGCTTCTGAAAGTGTAATTAACCTAACTACGAATCTCAGAGCAATCAATACAGCCATTCACCAGTTTAGAAAATGGAAATAATCCACCTGAAGTCTCTTAGATTATAATGGAATCCCGAAATGAGACTGAATCGCTGAATAATCGTGATCCGTGCATGCCATAGGAGAAGAAAGGAGATATGAAAGATATCTGAAAAATCTATGTTGCACACCTTCAATCCTATCAATATTCATTCGAGTACATGGATTCCATTCCGCAACTTATTCGTAATTCCATTTATGAGACCTAATCTCTGATATGCCTTGTGCCAAAGTGTACCCCAAAATCCAATTATGAGTTAGTTTCAGACAAACTGACACCACCAATAGTACAATTGGATTGCGATTTCTAGAAAAACACAGAACTTTCCATTTTCTCAGACTCATGACTTATCAGTCCAATCCCTAACTTTTCTCACACTTTCCCTACTTCAATTTCATCAATAACCTCCGAAAAAAAAAACCTCCCGAAATTCCAAATACGAATAAAGCAAATATCTGCAAACCCTGATATATCCTTTCTGGAAACAGCGGTACGTGCATTTTCGAGTTTTCCATATTTCCCCGTGGTGCAAAGAAGATCAATTCCTTGCTCCTTTTGATATCCACGCTCCACGAGTCACGTATCAAAGGGTAAAAAGAGATAGGGGGGGAAATCACCGAAATCCACGGTTATCGCGGTCTCGGAATCTCGGATCGAGCAATCGAACGTGTACATACGACATGTATATACGTACATATGTACGTTTATTGCAAAAGAGGACGGGAGACAGAGCTGCGGGAAAACAGGGGGAGACGCGTCAGTCAATTCGTGTCGGGACGCGACGTCCCGTGTCACGTTGATGGAAAGCAAGCGATGACGATGACGATTCGTCTTCTTGGCGCCCAAGGACGACAAGGACCCCGATTCTTGTGGGACCCTCGTTTCACGAATCAGGCAGCAATTTTTAGAGCATTCTCAAAGTTCGAATTTGCAATCAAGAGTTCTCATTTCAAAATTGTTTGGATCTCATATACGAAATCCCATCTTTAAGGATACTTCTTGAAGGATACTTCTGATACTTCTGAATATGCCATAATTCTGATCTGAACTAATGAATAAAGTTGTTAGGTTCGTTCAAAAACTAAGGAATTTCTTCTAAACTTAATTCACTGTTTTGGGTGCTGAGGAACAAAGGCTCTATTTGTCAATGGAGGTGAATGAAATTGAAAAAATTCCTATGGAGGTAGGGGTGAGGGTTGAGTTTCTTGGCGAGAAACGAAGATTAATCTGCGAGCAAAGAACCTGAAAGAGTCAATTGAAATTGCTCGTTGGCGTTGGTTTGACTGATCGTTCGAGGGTGAAAGTGATCAAATTTTCAGCCTGTAAGATGGAATTGGCGGGCACGCGCTCGGGGCTTGTCCGATAACGATCGGCGATTCAGCGAGAATAATTGTACTCCGATGCATCAATCAGTGGAAGGCAGAAAAAAATGATGCTATGGGAGGGTGGAGAGGGAGAGGCCAGCGCAATTATTCGCCTCCGCGGGCCCGCGAGCTCCTTTTTTTTCCGACCCTGACGGCCCTGCGCCACGCAAATGAGACCTGACATGGCGAGATTTTATCCTCGCCATTTATTTGCGCCCGCTTTATTCGTATTGATATTCTGTGTCTATTACGGATTCAAAGAGTGTGTTAATCAAAAAATAAATACATTTATAAGAAACTATCCTGTTTGTTGAATTATACTTTAATAGAGAAATAATAATGGTGGGAAAAAATGTGTTGAAGTTCACAGTCCTATAAGTTCCTTAAAGTAGTAAACAAATGAGCTGAAAAATTGAAGAATATACTGATCAAAAAAGCAATGTGAACTTTCTGAATTTTTTCGTTTATTGAAAAAAAGTTCTTTCAAATCTAAAATCGAGCGTTAAATACTCGTTTTTTCTATAATTCCATGGATACGATTGGAGCTTTGTCTAATCATCCAAAAGTATAATGATAGAAAAAAAGATTTTAATTAATAGGAGTCATAACAATTGTTATCAACATTTTTAGAAATATGCATCCATTGATTCAACATTTATTTTGCTAAATTTTAAGGAATTTTTCAAGTTTGCATCCTCACGTATTCTTAGAATTTTCTTCAATTTGTTGTAATTCCTGAAATTTTCATTCTGTTTTTTATCGTTTCCGAAATTTTTAAACAGATTCTTTGAAACTAAACAATGCAAAAACACGCATTTTCGTCATAACATAAAATTTTGGATAAACTTTATAACTCAGAAATTGGTGTCCAAATTTCATCAACTTGTATGAAATTATAAATTATGTGTTTTCATAAATTTTGCAACTATAACAACCAATTTCTATAACTTACATCTTCAAAAATTTCTCACAAATTCTACAAAATTTTGGAAAATTCACGAATATCACCAAATTTAAAATATGCGCATTTTTCTGTGCAGTCTAAGACTTCCGAATTTGATTTAATTTCGAGATCGATGATTTTTATGAAACAAAATATAAATAAATCAACGTTTATCGAAAATGTCGTCAGTTTTTAACAAATATGATATCTACGCAATCCTCAGAACTTTTTGCATTATTTAATAACTTCAGGAATTTTCTTGGAACTTATGATCATTTCAAAAATATTTTCAGAACTTTCAAATTTTGTAATCAACTGCTCTTTTTATCAAAACCTAAAACTAACAACAAGCTTTAAAACCATAAGTTTTTGAAGTTAGTGAACATTAAAATTTTCACTACCAATATTCACGACTCAATGATTTCCCAAAATTTGAAAAATTGACAAATATTTCTTATGTAAAGTTTCAGATCATCCACAACATTTTTAAGAACACTATAAAACTTTCGCATTCGTTTCTGTTTTGATACTATTTCCATATATTTTTACGATCTATAAAACGAAATGTTCACGAATTCACGTTCATCGAGAAATTCGTAAGCTTTTGAAAAAAAAAATTTCCACACATTATTTGGAATTTTCTTACTTTTCCAAAAACTTCAGCGATTTTTGTGTTAATTGAAATCGATTCCAAGAATCTCATAACTGTGGAGATTCTTTCATTTTTTTTATGAAACTTACATTTCTGCCATAACCTAAAATTTGCAACCAATTATGTTACGTCTGGAAAATTATCTTTTATTTATCACCAATTTTGTGAACTCTACAACTTTTATAAACATTTGCTATGACTTACAATGATTTTACGTAATTCTTTTAATCTCAACAAAATTTTCAAAAATTTATAAATCAGAATGTTTAAAAAACTCCCAAAATGTATTTAGTTTCGAGACATAAAATTTTCATGAATTAAAAATTCTTATACAGTAAAATATACAATGATTTAAACACAAATCGAAAAATTGTTCACTATTGAAAAACAAATTCCTACGAATCGCTCAGAAAATTTTCATTATATGGGATTTTCATCGATTTTTATGCTCCTTAAAAAGTTTAAAGAATTCTCCTTAATTTTTCAAGAAACGTTAAATGTTGTAACCTTAAAATCGCAACGAAATTCGTCGCTCAGAAATATAATGTCTAATTTTCAACAACTAGAGTAAAAAAACAAACAAAACAAAATAAATCGTAAATTTTTGTGAACTCAGGAATTTCAGTTCCTTATTTTTATTACCTTTAACGATTTTTCATAACGATATTATAAAAATTTACGAATACTACAAAAAAATACAAAACATCAACAAAATTTTGAATTTCATTAATTTTTGATTATTATAAATGAATTCTTGACACATTCAGGCATATCAAGAGATTCGTCATTTTCGAACAAACAAAAATAAAAAGAAAGAGAAAAAAAACTCCTCACACTGATTCAACAAATGCTGCACCAGGGTTCTACAAATGACCAATAACTCGAGGCGCGGGCGAGAACAAATCGGTCGTTGAAAATTCGAATCTCGGATCCGATTTAATACCATGTAGAAATCAATTTCGCGGCAAGACTCATCCAGTGTACTCTTTATCATCGTCACTTATCACTCCCCTTCTCGCTCTTTCTTTTCGAGGGCGCTTTATGAAACTTTTTTACCAAGCTTTTTCTTTTCTATCCTTTTTCCTTTTTCGATGCCCGGAGACAAAGCTGAGCTTCGTCGATGAGGGCGAATGAAAAAAAAAGTTGAAGGGAAGGGGGTAAAAGACGAAGATTGATCTACGAGCAAAGAACTTGAAGTCAATTGAAATTGACTTATGAAATTCTGCGATTTGACTTCTTGTTTAGATACCATCATTTATCTTCCATTTTTTTATCATCAATATTGGTTCAAGATATCGAGAGTAAAATGCAATTTCTATAAATCTCAAAAGTAAATCTGAAAATGACTCTTCTTGTCATTACTTTGTTCACAAAAAAAAAATATTTGCATTATCATAGATGTATGTACAAACTCTTTTTTCCGTCAATCACCAAGGGAAATTAAGTGTCTTATTTGTAGTCAATTAATTTTGATAATGAACGAAAAATGATCTCTTTTTCAGATGCAATGTACCTCTTTGTACACAAAACATTTTTCACTTGTAAGAAAAATTACGTCATTTTTGGCAAATGCAGTGTTGAGGCGGTTTACTTCGAGGTGACATAAAAACGTATGAAAGGCTTGTCAAAAAGACTTTCTGTTTCTGTGCTTTTTCAAGGAAGAAGCGCTCGAGAATATCGGAGTTCCGCGTGTTAAACGACTTTGAAAGTGGTGTATTTGATGTCGCATTCAACTTGACATAACCGTGAACCCCTTCCATTCTTTTTCAGAACTAAATTACTCTGACATGTCTCGCCGTCCTGTGTAACGTTGTAAATAAAAGTCTTTTCAAATTTACCATGACGAAAATGCGAAGAACTAGGAGAAGGCTTAGCGCTAAGTAGTTTGAAAAGCTATAACAGCTTTTACAAAAGCAAGTTTTATAGTTTTTACTAAATTTGTTCTTGTGACTTTGTGCATAAAGTAAGACGAAAAATCTTAAAATATATGAAATTTCAGATTTTATTGCCAGAATATGAATTTGCAAATGATAGGATCATTAAATTTATATTTGATCATTTTAGTCTACAGTTATAAAAATAAAAAATATTAAGAATTCGTACCCTAATTTTTTCGCCTAAAATTTATGCACACATATTTTTGAATTAATTTAAAATTTTTCGTCTCATGAAAATAATTTAAAAAAATTATATATGTATGTAAAACAAATATTACTTTATTCGAGTGTATGTTAACAATATTGTTTTCAACATGATTTTTAACATTTTTCAACTAGGGAACATATTATAAAAAAAAAAAGATTAAGGAAAATAAAAGTTTTCGACAGTTTGTTTCAGCCTACGTTAGAAAAATTAAAAAAATATTTACTTACAATCTACAAACTATTGTGTTATCATTAGCTATAAATTCTTTTGCATTATTTTAAATCAACAATGATTTATCATGAAATATGAATTTACTACCAAAATCAATTCCCATTGATAAAATTTTCGAAATCGATTTCAATCAAAGCAATTAAAATTTCAAAATAATTTTTAAATCAATTTAAAAGTCAATTCAAAATTTCAAATTCTAGAATTTTTCCATGATTATTTCGAAGACATCAAAAACAATCCAGTTACTAAATGTCATTTGAAATCTCGACAAATGAAAAAACGTTACAAAAAGCATTGAAAGAACCTTAAAACTATCATGACTTCAATTAATGATGCAGAAATTTGAATTTCTCGTTTGTATAAATAAATGGGAAGACTTTCGAAATAAAAATTATAATCATAAATTGTCTTGAATGCAACTTTGGAAATCTATTAGACTAGTAGTAGATTTTTCGTAATTCTCCAAAAATTCGACAGTTTTTGTGAAATAACCTTAGGATTTTTAAGATTTCTTGAAATGCTTAGGACAATTTTTTGAAACGAGAAATGAGTTGATTGCACGATATTAAGATTGTTTTACAGACACTTCCATTTTCCTTATTTATGAATTCAACCGTAGTAGACTGCCTCTTCGAGGATTTTTTAACTTTTTACATGATATTTCTCAATTGTATATAACAGCGAAGGATTTTTAAGCTGATGAAAAATAATAGAAAGTTATAAAGCAGTACCAAATTCACTGTATTTTAAAATTTCAACATAAACATCTGTTTAGATTTTAAAAATTGTCGATCATTTTTTGAATAATTAAAAGCAGATAGTTAAAATATTTCAATGATTTTCATAACCGGCAAATTATCCTTTTTTTTATTTTAACTTTCTATTTTTTTCGCAGGATGCATCTAAATTCAGCAACATTTCAAGAAATGAGCGAAAAAGCTTTTTTTTCAGCTTAATTGAATTAAAAAATTCAAACAACAAAAATCCGAGAACCAAATGCGCGGCTCTTGAAATCTGTTAATGGAATGTCCGAAAGTGATTGGAAAAAGTACCTTTTATTCAAACACAACACATCGCATTTTTACCTCAGAATTTTCGATGTGTGCTTTATTTGGTAGAGTACAAAAAATTTCTGAGTGTACTCTATTCAATCATGCAAAGAACTTTTCATTGAATAAGTGATTGGAGAGCCGTGTATTCCATTTAGCGAATTCCATTCCTTCTATTCCATGGTTTTTAATCATTCGAAGAAATAAATGTTTGAAAAAACCTTTCGATGATTTTACTGGCCTGAAAATAACTCTCCAAAAAAAGTCGAAATTGCAAAAATCAAAAAAAGTTATAAAAAATATATTTTTCAGTTATGTAATAACATCAAAGAATCTCAGATATGTTGATTTTTTCGAAAACAAATATGATCAATGCTTAGTTAAATATTTCATAATGAGCTCCTTTTTCGTCGACCATTCAGAATTAAAAAAAAAATCTAATTTACTTCGAAAGTTGAGTCCTTTTCAGGTAATGAGTTATATTCCCATTTTATATAAATACTGTTGAACCTTATTTTCCTTACATTTTCTAAAAATTCAGCAAACTTTTGAAAATGTTGGGGAAAAGAAATTCCTGAATCGCAAATATTACCACAGGTTTAGCGTATCCTTACAAAAATCTCGAGTTTATCCATTTTCACCCAGAAATAACCAGAAAATATCAGCGGAAACTTCCATGTTAACATTCGAGAATATCGTGTTTCATATTGAGAATTTCCGCTGCTCCCGTTCCATTTTCGTTCATTTTCCAGCACGAAAAGTGGCTCTTTCGAAATTCCCTTTGGATGGAGATTCCAGCTCGCGCCTTGATAAGTCTCGAAATAAAACATTAGTCCTGTCAAGGTACTTCCTCTTCCTACATCGCCGCGGATCTCAATATCTTTCACTTTGCTCGTAAGGGGGAAAAGGGAAGCTGCTTCTCAGGTCTCAGTCGATGCAGCTTTGGCTGCGCACTCTAATAATAGAGGCTGAGCGACTCATCTCGTTCCGAAGACGTTTGATGACAGGCTTGGCTTGCCTTTACGACTTGCAAACAAAGTGATGGATTCTGACGAGCAACTTGGGATCCTCCACGAGGATCCTCCTCGCATACAGAAATTTCAAATTAACTACAGGAAAATAATATGTCGATAATATTGAGATGAAGCGACTATAAACTTAAGCCAGGTTTAACTGAACTAAACTTAACCCCAACTACTGTTAAATACTTTTGCTGAGAATGCAAAGACTTAATAACAACGATTATATTCATCAAAAACAATAAAGAATTTTTGATAACCTACACTGTTGAAAATTTTATTGATTTTAATAAACTTTCATATATGAAGGTTGTATGAAAATTGATAAACTGGTATGTTAAAGTAGAATTAGGAAACTTTTGTACTAACAAAATACACGTATATGAAAATCTAAAGACAGTTTATTAAAAATGCTCAAGTTATATATTGAATCTCAATCGCACACACTATGCTTAAATGTAATACATTTATTTTTGTAAAAATTCTATATCAATAAACATGTTCTTTGATATTTATAAACTTGTATGTCAAATTCCTAATACAAGCATAACTTCTCAGTAGACCATCATTTTAAAAAATCTATGTAATAATTTTTTATACTTGAACGTGTGAGTATTTTTCGTTGACTATACAGTGTTTATTGACAGTTGAAACATTGTTCAGATGTGACATTAGCTCAGTTGTCAAAGCTCGTAGTAAAATATACAGAAGAAAGCTGACAAATTTTTTTTTTTTCAATTTTAAAAAAAATATGCATCAAATGTTTATTGCATTTCACAAACCAGTATATAGATTTCCCTATACTTGTATATGAATATTCTATATACAAGTTTATTAAAATCCGCAAACAGGTTTATTAAAATCCAAAAATGTTTATGCAATTTTAAGAACACCGTATATTAAATTTAACATGCGTTTTATGTAAAAGACTTTCAACATAAAATTATTAAAATCACTACAAAAATTTCTAACAGTGTACAGAAATTTCCATACTCGAAATAATTCTGAAACATCTGCTTTGCGTTTTTCAGAATTTTATAAAATATAATTGATCAAAACTGGTCATTTCAAAGTTTATTATTTAATAAAATTTCAAAATACAAAAATATAATGACAAAAAATGTGAAGCTGTCGATTGTTCAATCGAAAAATTTTAAACAGTTAACTAAAGAATGTAAGAAATTCATTGTTTTAAGAACTGTATTTGAACATGGCTAATGATAATTTTTAAATGTCAGCCTTAAAATGTCTGAAATTTCTATATTTTTTAGGTTTTCCTTTTCGGAGTTGGCAATTTTTGAGACGAGTTGATAAATTTTAAAAAGTCTTCGATAAAGAATTTCAGCTTTTCTACAATACATACACTCAATTACAAAAATATCGATAAAAATGACCAATGAATGAGTTAAAAAACCAGTAAGTTGCTAGATACAACGATTTCACATACTAAATGGTAAATAACAATAAATCGCGAAATTTTGAAAAATCAACGATTTTTGAGTTTTTCGCCTACACAAATTTTTGTCTCAAATTTTCGTAATTGATTTTTTAATCGATAAAATTCAAAAATGTGGAAGGCTTACAACTGCGAATTGAATAAATTTTCTAATTCTTATAGAAAACCATGAAAAGTTTATTTTTAGGTTTAAAAGAATTAAAAGTGTGAATGAGTAAAATTCAAAGATGAAAAAGTCAAGAAGCCTACAATTTTAAAACTTGAAACTTTTGGAATAACCGATTTTTGAAACCGTTTACAAAAATCACTAATGATGATTTCAAAATGAATTTAAAGATAAAATAGAACGCTGCATGATAATAATAATCATAATAAAAAAACAGCGTTTCATCGATAAAAATAAATAAAATTTGCAACCTGTCACTTTTTTCCTTAAAAATCATCAACTCGAAATTTCCATACTGTCGTTATAAAATCTCGAGTATAGTACACCAATTCTTTCAAACCTTTGAATCGCAAAATTTCGAAATCGCCAATAAAAACTTGCACATTCAACATCCCAAAAAAACAAATTCAAAAACTTCAAATTTCGGAATTCGCGAACTCGGCAAATTTCAAACTTCTACTCTAAAAATCTTCAATGTCCCAGTTCATAAAATTCGAATTTCCGGAGTTTCACGACCGCAAAGTTAGGAAATTTAAGAGTCTCTGGGATTGAACAAATTTCTTGACGATTCGCTGGTTTTCCAGTTGAAAACAAAGCTTCGCATTGCGCGAAAGTGAATAGGATTCGCGAAAGCATCCGCAATTTTATCACTTACGCCCAAGTAAACGTTCCTCGTACACGCACATACCTTTTACTGGCCCTAGCTCGCTCTGCGGTGACGCTTATGTCTTTCTTCGGCCGATAGAAAACACATAAACGCCGGCCACCACAATTATCGCGACTTTTTTTCCCTCGAGCCCTCGTTACACGACCGGAACCTGATTACGAGCTTGATATGAAATCCTTTGACTCCCAACGATTTCTTGACGAGGCTCCCTTTTTCTACCCCCCACCCGAGGGGCTCGTTTCTTCTTTTGTTCTTCGCGAAAGATGCTTTTACAGAGCGAAAATTCCATGCGAATTCCACGACCGTTGCCGAGGGAAACGGAGAAAAGAACGGCAAAAAAAAAATCAATGCGACATGGGAAATCTCGGAAAAGTCTGGCTTGATTGAAGATATTTGAAAGAGATGTGCAATTTTATGAGATTTTCCAAGTTACATGGGAAATTCCTCATTTACCGTGTAACTTTTACATTACATTTTATTTATATGACTTTCAAACTTGACCTTAATTGAACCAAATATTTCCAAAAAAAAAAAAACAGTTGAGAAAAATTACACTCTCAAAAATATAAAACACTTGCGAAATTTCCGAAAAAGGTGATTTTTTCCATCCTTCGCCATTATTACGCAACATTAAAATGTAGCCTGATATTTTCACACTCCAAGCTCGAAATTCGATCTGAAACGCGAATTCGTCAGAGGTGTTAATTATGGGCGTGTATTGGGAATTTTTTTATTTCTCCTTTCATCTAGTTTTTCTTACGGGTCTTCTCGTTTGCACGTCGGAGATTATGTTTCACGGCAGTTTCGGAAATTTAATAATGGAACGAAAGTATCACCGGGAGTTGAATTTTATTTGACTTCCTTCAAACTCAACTCTCTACTCTGCGATAATAGGATTACAGTTTCAAGACAATTATCTTATTAGGAAAAGTCCGTATAATTTGAATCACTGAGCTCGAAGCAATGATGAGATTTCCAAGCTCAGAAAGAGACAAAGCGACAGGAATTTTTTCATGCTTCTCCATGTTCAACTGTTGTTAGTTCAAATGAAAAAATACAGAAATTAACCCTAAATTACATAATTTTGAAAATCACGAAAATTCAGCAATAGGTATATCATGCTCTGATTCCTGAATTTCTTCTGATAAATATTCAGTTTCTTAAGAACATGAAACATTTATTGATTAGAAAATTCATAAATAAATAATATGTTTGGATCTTACGGTGATAAAAATTTGATAAATGTCATAAGATCTATATTTAATCTTGTGTTCTTTGATTCTTGCAATAATTTTAGTCCTAATTTCCTCAATGTAATTGGCATCACAAGTTTTACAACTAACTTTATTAATAAGCCTTAGCTAACATTATCTTTGAATAATTTATTTCCACCATTACTTAAAATTACTTAGTATTGGTATTGTGCCTCTTGATGATTCTTTTCAATCTTTCCATCTTTAACGTAACAAAATTCATTAATTCACAATATGTTTCTCTATAAATTCAATAGGTTATAATTATTCTAAATTGAAATGCCTTTAACGATACCAATATTTTTGTTAAAAAACCTAACTTTAGATAATCAAATAGCAAGAACCACAAAACCTGTTATTACAGCTATCTTAAAGAAAACTGGATACTTGAATCAATAATCAATAAATCTTCCTGCTGCTGCCTTTTTTATACATCAGTTTATATTCAATTTCCTATTATTATGTAAAATTATAGTTTGTAGCAAATTCATTTAACAGTCGATTACAAGTTTATATGTAACCTGAATTCTTTCATGAGAAATAAATATTCTCAAGAGAACATCAACTTCAACAGGAACTGCCGTTTTGATATCGTCAACATATTTAAAAAAGAATGGATAATACTGATCTATCATTTTCACTCCATAACCTGCACAATTAAATAATTTATGATGGGAGATATTGCTGAATCCATGGATGTACCAATGAAAACAAAGCAAGTAGAGTCCGTAGGAATCGAAACTAAGTCCATCTTTTTTCCTTTCTGGAATTTTTACTTCCCTGATTTATTTCAAACAATTTTTCTTAAACGCTTTTTTCACTGATTGCAAGCCTCTAGGTATTTTTGTTAAACGAAAGGAAAAATCCGATGAAAAAAGTTTATAATTATCTGGAATGTTCACTCTGCATAGTTTCTCTCTTAATTGTATGCCGTCCTTTACTGAACAAAGTAAGTTTTTCAATTTTCTCGAGTATATTTTCTAAAGAGAACTAGCATTTTTGTACATCAGACTTTTCACTCTCTATAGACTATCCAAAAAATCGTTCTTTCAGTAAAAGTTGTTTTTTTAGTCATAAATTTTCCTCAGTTTTTCCTTCGTGAATGGACAACAGGCAAATATGCTTGAATTATAGTGTTAATAATATAAGATCAATGAGCATATCAATAGGATATGCTCTTAAAATTTAGTGCATTGTTATGATAATAAATTGATCATTTGAGCATGGAACAGAGCGATTCAAGTTGAAAAACCTTACAATATTATGCACGATAGATTACCGTGTAACTACGTAAGTCAATAATCAATCACGTCTAAGAAGCTCTTAACGCATTCGCATATAAAATTGGAAAATATTTAAGGGGTTAGGCCACTGTATATTTTTCAAACAATAGATTTTCGTTACTGGCTTAAAAAACCCTTGAAACCCCCCAAAAAAATGTAAAAAAGTTTCTATACCCTCCTAACTTTTCGTTAGTTGATATTTCGTGGCATAACCTAAACACTCCAAATTGCTCCCAGACACCTACTTACTTAACGCCGTTCATTGGAGGCCCGAAAAGCCGGAAGAATTGAAAGAAAAAAGGTAAAATCAAGCCTGGAGGAAGCTTTTTATAAAGAGGAAGATATTTCTCCTGAAGCAGATATGGAAGATTAAGGGTAAGGAGCTTGAATGATTTTTATTTAGAAAAATAAGTACTGAACTTTAAGCGGACATTTCTCAAAACTATGTTTTTTGAAACGGTGTACATGACTTTTCAAGATCCAATCAATGAATCTGCTTGAAATTTGGCACACATATTCTAAGGACAAGTGCCTATGAAGTGACGGAGGGTTTTTTGATATCTTATTTTGTTACGTTGTAATAAACAAAAATAACATAAATTTTATATCAAGAACCGAAGAAAAGAGTTCGACAAATTAATTCTCGTCACCAAAACTATATTTAAAAAAAATGGTTACGTAATGTGATAGCTGATAAAATGTAGAAAATGAAAATATTTTTTATTTTTGTCACAGGTCACTGGTACTCGCAAAATCAGTTACATCGTCCGACATTGCATGAAAATCACAGTAATCTGTGAAGGAACATAACTTGAAGAGTTTATTTCTGACAATGAGTCACCAATGATCATTTGACAAAGAACAATAATATATGTAGTAATGAATATAACTGAAATTATACATAAGTGTCATATGAATATTTAGCTTTGGAGACATGCCTGAGACAAAGATACAACTGTACCCATGGACCTCAAGTCCTTTTTTGTTTCAGAAAATCGAGCAGTTTTAGAGATTCAATAATAATAACAAACTCTCAAAGTGGAGCAATCCATAATTTGGGATCTATCATAACACATTAACCTACAATCAGTTGATCTTTCTCTATTAGAATTCCTTTAATGTTTTATTTAGTCAACATAAAAATTCTCTTGAGTGACTTCAAATTTTCAAATAAAAGGAAACCATTCTCAAGATCCTTTATTCATTCAAGCTTTCGACCAAACTTCGTGGTCCTCTTTCAGGAATCTAACAATTTATCAAAATCAAATCCGGGTTACATACTCAAAAATCACAAAAAGAACAATTCGAAGAAATTTATACCTGTACTTCAAATTTTCCTTTCTCAAAACATCCACATGTCCAATTGAAAGTCTCATGATTATGGATGAGTCAATAATGATACAGAAGCACAATTACTTTATTTCTTTTCTAAGCATTCTCGCAATGGAGGATAACAAACGTGTAATATAAGCAATTAGAATTACTATTTTGCACCAATTTTTCGAATTTTAATTTTCCACGTAGTAGAGTACACCGTCCCCTTTGGTGGACACTCAGGGACTAATCGAATACCAAAAAGAATTAACAATCATATCAGAAATCGAACTCGATATCTAATCTTGACAACTTCTTCAAGACCATCGAATTTATTAATATTGTTATAAATATTGTCATAAATATTGTTCCAATTCTTTGTGTCTGCCTGTCTATTGATACTATTACCAAATTTTCTAATGAAAATCATATCTGATATTGTCCTCTTAAAATAATTGCGCTCTCTATCTAAAATCTTTACGTCATTCCACTTTAAATCGTCATCAAATGTCAATCTGTGTTCGGTGATCACTGAATTAGTCGCGGAATGATTTAGACTCCTTTTACGTTTCCCAATACTTGTCCCTAATTTTTTGTTTTGATGTTTTTGATTTAATGTTTTAATTATGCAAAAATCTATGATCCTTCCTAGATACTCATAATACCTGACAATTTTCAATTCTCAATAAGAATAAATCGACATTACAATAACCAGCCAAAGAATCTACATCATTTTGCAATTTAAAAGCATCAGATTAACCTTCTATAACTCTTCAAAATTTCATACCATGAAATCTATATCCCAGTACTGGCCCAGCACTGGTCCTGTCGTACCTTTTCCGCATTGAAATCCCCTTCTCCCCCTCTTCTTTACCCCCTTGTCTCGCGATACAAGCAAAGCCACGGTGTTTTGCAATCAAGAATCCACGTGAGAATGTTGCGATGTAAGTATCTTGCGGGGAGCAAAGGAACAGCCGGCGCTTTCAATTTGTGGATAGTCAGTTTTTGCCGGCGCAGACAGCGACCGAGAGGGGAATATAAGGAACGTGTTCTATACGGAGCGTCTGGAGAACAAGTGCCGGGGGGATGGGGCGGCAGATAAGGAAGATGGCTAACCTGTCAACCACCGCGCTCTCCTATCTTTAACCCCCCCCCCCCTTCTCCTCCACCATATCCTCTTACCCTCACAACTACCTACTCCTTTTCTTTTTCATCTCCCTAACCCCCCCTCCCCGAACCCCTCTTTTTCTACCATCAGATTTCCACGTTGCAACGGGAAAACTGCCTCAAGTAGAATCATTAGCGAGACTGGTTTGAAGTCTGATTAGGATTTGTCATTGATGCATTGATTACTAGTGGGATATCATTTATTTCCTTGATTATACATTGATATGATTGTAAACTGAGTGAATTATTTATTTATGTGTTGAAACTGGGTTACTGTATATTTTTTATAGGAATGTTGTCTAGTAAGACAAATAAAGATATCTACGATTTTTGTAGGCTTATACGAATGTTATTATTGATAACGACATGGTGAAAATTTAAAAAAAAACTTGATTTTATCAAAGATTCTAGATTTTTGTTAGACTCACGTATCATCGGTATTACGAAGCTCATGGAATCGAATGTTTGATCCTAAATACATGATACATTGCGCGATTGTGATTACCTACAGACTACCCAGAGAACAAAATAAGCCTATTACATATTGAGTCTTATGGGAATTCCATGTTACACGTATTTCTTTGTTTCTTTGTTTCTTAGTTCGAAAAACTAGTCTTACACCCTTTATTTTAGGAAAAATTCATTCCATTTTCATTTTCTAAGCTTTCGACCCTTACATTTTTATGTCCTCTTCAGAAATCTGTAGAATTTAAGGAAAGAATATAATAAAATCAAAGTCACTCTTTTTAATACAAAGAAATTTTTAAAAACTTATTTAATCTTGAAAAAACATTATTTCTTCACATTTGTCACATTCAAAGATTGCAATTGAACATATGTTATAACTTGAGCATTCTTGGGTCCTATTCAGAGATCTGTGTCATCAAGCACAAGAATAATTCAAAATCATTTCCTTTGATACAACATTATCTTTCAAACTCATAAAAATGTAAAAAATCCTTTTCCTAATCTACAATCCTGACTTCAGACATGTCTGCGAAATCCTTCATAGTGATTTTAAGTGCAAGATTCAATTTGTTATTATTTGTCAATTAAAATGCATTCTCCCTCTTTCTAAAAAATTGTATCTCTCATGTATAGTAAACTATCTCTGAATCTTTATAACACGAGTTACAGATTAAACATGAAATTTTTATATTAAAAATATGTATAATATGAATGTTAAGGTAATAACATTAGTTCGATTCAAATCATTCAATATGTAAATGCAAAGTAACTCTTTCGGTTCGAGTTAGTGAAATTTTTACTATTAATTAGTAGGTCAGCGATAGTCAGATATGTACTAATAAATTACTAGAATTCCACAAGTTGACTAAAAAAATAGTTGAATTCTACTGAATTATATATTATACCTAGTTGTAAAAAAAGTTCGTGTAAAAAACATTGTTAAAAGCTTGATGTTTCAAGGAATCAATATTTTAACAAATATCTAAATATGTCTATTATTATTGTTTGATTATTCACTATAAAACAATAATGAATGAGTAGCATTTGAATGTTATTTAGATGATCAATGATTGCAGTGATGAATATTTATTATTACGAACGGTAACTATTTACTGAAGTATTAGTAAAAATTGACTTTTTCATGCGTTGAACTATACTTATCTTTTAGTCATAATGCACGAATAAGACTAGTCAAAAATTACTTACAGCAGTATTGGATTTCAACTAAAGTTTAAAGATAGTTATTATCTTTTTTCTTCTGTAAAATATGACCAATTTCATTAGTAAGCTACATCACTGATGTAATTAGTAGATTTTTACTCGAATTTAACTTGCTTCCTTTTCACTTTTAAAATTAGTAAAATCCTACTATTGATTAGTAGTTTTTTACCAATTCAAACTGACAATGAGAGAGAAAAATTTCGAATGATGATCGTGAGTTTTTTAAGATTGCATTGTATCAAAAAGAATAAGCTTTATTTAATCATATACATTTCATACGAATGAAATTTCCAAATTTTTTTAAGAACATGATTAACCCAAAGAAATTAAAGTCAATTCAGAAAATGATGACTTTTCACATAATTTTCAAAAACCAAGAGTTTAAAAATATTTCTACATTAAAAAAATTGGAAAAAACAAAAATGCAAGTAATTTTAAAATCCCAGCATCGTTCAATCTTCAACGTACAGTCTGGTTTAACAATTTAAAAATTAAACTGTCGTACAAGATTTTCAAAACTTGCGAATCATGATCGTCGAACGTCACAAATTACACGAAAAACAACTTGGCGCCAAAAACAAAATACTCCGGTTTTTTCAAGTTCCGATGAGACTAAAGTTGAGGTTGTTTTTCCGTTGCACCGCAGATTTTATTACCTCCCGCGGTGGCTCAACGTTTGGTAACGAGGTTGCTTGATGAAAAGTCACTTTACGTGACTACGATAAAACGTCCCTTCACCTCACCCTCTTCCCCTTTTTTTCCAACGTCTCGCGGACGTGACAATAAAAGTGTTTACCGGGCAGAAAAAACCTCCCTGCCCGTCTAATTGCTTCTCGAAGACGCTATTGTGACAGTCCCGCCAGACCGTTTCCGGATATTTCGCTCGTTCCTTTTTTTGCACCCCATCCCCTCTTTTTCGTTTTCAGATTTTTTTCTTATTAAGCTTTCTTTTCAGCCTTCACGCGACTTGTTTTTCCGGTTTTCATTACAATAATTGTCGCGTGTTTCACATAATAACGCTTATTTTCTCCCAACTTCTGTGAATATGTATAAGTAAAATACTTTCTGCAGTAAAGAAGGAAAGAATTTAAAATTTTTCAAATTCAAAAGTTTGGTAGTCATTCATGTACAACTTCAACAACAATCATTTCATAATTTGAATACGATCTACCTCATTTTAAGGCAGTTATCAGTTTCTAAAAAAATTTGAATTCATAACTACGAGACTTCATTTTCAATTACCGAGAACGATTTCACGTGAAATTGAAACGCGTTTATTTATGTAGAGTATCGAGAAGCTAATTGATTTCATTCCGGATGATTATAATCATCGCAAAAGCGGAACGTAATTTTCCATAATTTTCGTCTACGGAAAGAGAGATATCAATTTATGTATTCAGACTTTTCAATGTTGCGCAAGTTTCGATGAACGAAAATTTGACGTGAAACAGAATTATTTTCGTTTTGAAACGCGTCCCGATCAAATAGAAATAATGTGCATGATATCGAAATGGGTTAATTTGATTCGCAAATAAACGTCATATTGAGAAAACCGATGTCAGTTTTTAGTTCCAGCTTCTGGAAAAATTCATGATTATTCTGTCGAAATCAAGTCACAGGTTTTGTAATTTTTAGCTTTCGGAATGAAGAGCACTTACAATGTTACATAATGAATTTATTTCAATTTGGTTTTTCAATCTGTTATAAATGGAACAAATCAATAGCACAGAAGACTTGAAGTTAGTAGATTCTACCATATTTTTGAGGTCTTGTTAAAAGATTTTTTTTCTTGTTATCATTCTCTGCACTTCATCATAGGATTTTGTATACTGAATGAATTTTTTTTCAGTCCAAGTTAAATAGGACTGAAATTTCTTATTGTGTGAACGAAAAATAAAAAAAAATCGACGACTATGTTTTCAAACCTACATTTTTCTCGAAAGTCATAATTTTTTTCTCAATTCTGATCAAAACCTGACAAAGAAGGTAAGATAAGGCCAAAACTGGGCCAGTACAATTGCTTTTAGCTGTAATAATACTGACAACGATTCGTCAGTATGGAACGTTAAAAGATAACGATCCGATTTGGAGAAGTAAAACACGTCTTGGGCAGGTAGAAATGAACTCATTGAGGGAACGATCAACGGTCCTGACATTGTTGACATAGCTGAAAATTGTGACTGGCCGTTGCACGTTCCTGAACACCGTAAATAACTCATTATTGCGACGTGCGAGCCCTTTTTTCTATCTTTGTTTTTTTATTACTCGAGCACTCCTCTGCACTGAAGCAGCAGAAGCGGCAGCAGTAGTCTACTTTCGATTCGCGAGTGCCCGGAATATCTCGCTCTCGACTCGAGGATAACAAGAGGATTACGGACTTCCATTATGCTCCAACTTTATGGCATTTAAAGAGCCCCGCGAGCGACTCTTGCTCCACGTTCAATTGGATTGGATCCGCGGAAAAATTGGGGCTGGTCACGTTTCAGGATTTCTGGATTTCGTACATTTCAAATGTACGAGATAACTCAACCTAATCTGACTTGCGAAACCTTGGAAGTATGATAATAAAAATTATGTCCTCGGTGATACAAATGAAACCTGATTCTTAATTTGTTTCGATGAAATGACAATTTAATGACACATTTCCTTTCTTAAAATGATGGACTGAATTTTGTGATAAGTGGAAGGTTGCTGCATTGATTGTATGGGCACGCATGAAGGTGGCTGACGTTTGATTTTGTAAAAAAATCAAAAAAATTTCAAAGTCATTATGAAAATGAGTAGTAATGAAAAAATAGATGATAAAAAATCTTGCGTCAGGATGTTTGGTTTTCCTTCATTTTTGTGATTAAATATCGAAAAATCGCATGTTTTTGTTTATGTATACATTATGAAATTTTGAGGCTTGATTGATTCCATAGCTGGCATTGGATGAAATGTCATCTTTGGAAATGTTTTGTACTTTTAAAAAACACAATATGAAGTATTTACTTACAAAAAATGATAATTGCTATTCCTATTTTTAGCCAAAAAAACAAACTTTCATATTTTTTTACTTTTCGAAAATACGAAGTTATTCAATTTGATGCATTATAATTTTTTTTTTCGAATATCATTAATTTTTAAATTTGGATTATATAATAGAAAAACTGTCTTTTTATCTTGAGATAATTTTTGAAATTAAATGTACAAAACTTTGTAAACCAACACTTTGAAATAAATGATATATAATATATACTTCAAATTTAAAATTTTCTATTGGACTTTTGAATACGAAATCAACTAAAACTTTCATTATTTTTTTACCACAAATTAATTTTCTACAACTAAAAATATTTTTACAAAAAGAGAATTATAGGTAATAGTTTGAAATATTTACATTTTACATATTTGATACTAATAATACATAATTTTGAATACAAAAAGTTTAGGTATTATTTTTTTTATTAAAAAATTGGAATAAAAAATATGTAACTATTGACAATAATAAATTAGATAAAAATAGTTTGATTGATTTATTTGATTCAATTATGATTTGAGTTATAATTTGATTTTTCCATTATTTATAAGAACTAATTCATAATTTGTTAAATTCAGTTTGGACGTGAAATTCGATTAGCAATAGTATGATATGTATAACAATTCATTGATGATATTACATTATTTAAATGATAAATTCCAAATAATGTTCCCAAATATAATCAACTGATGATTTAATTATCTAAAAGGTAAATTCAATACATTTAATAATAATTTCAAAATTATATCATAATTTTTTGTAAAAATTTGAGTATGATGACGTATATACGTATAAGTGAAAAATAGATGTACATGCATATTTCAGTAATTCGAAAAAATTCTACTCAAAATTTCCTTTCATAGATAAATTGTATCTATTTAATTTTAAAATATATGTATATATTTTTATAAAAAGAAATTACTCTTAATATACAAAATGTTAATATCCTTGATCAATCATAATAGAGCCATGTTAATAGAAAGAACACAAATTTTACTTCACTTTTCAATGTTCCAAAATCTGTGAGTTGGAAATTTTTCTAAAATCGTTCCAAATGTATTAAAAATGGGGATTAAAATTTGCCACTAAAAAATTTATAAAAAGTAGACAAGCCAAAATTTGAATGATTATAATGAGACCGAAAAACTTCTCAATTATTTAATAACAAAAACTGAGGAATTTATTTTCATAATAAACATTTTTGTTCATGATCTAAAAGTATACAGCCAAAATAACAAAAAGACCTATGTATATTGGGATATCAAAAAGGTCAAAAGGAAGTTCTTTTTTTTTTAATTCACCTCATTTATATTTTAAGTAAGGTAAAAAATAGTTGACAGATTTTTCAAGGGCTTTTTTGTTTCATTGATACGATGTTGAAAAAAATTTGGTAAATTTTCCATAAAAGTATTGAAGTTTTTAACGCATACCCTATATTAAATTTTTCCCATTTATTGCTTTGGATACGTAATAAAAAATATTCAACAAATCCTGGAAAAATTACAGTAATTCCTTGTTTGTTCTTATGAAATAATGAAAAATAATGACTTTATCATGATAAACTACGTGCTATAATTATTCCCGACAAAACAGCTTTGACTTGCGATCTAATTCAATTTACATTTTGCGGAAAAAATAAATTATCGGTCGATAATTCAATATTTATTGAGCTATCATTTATTTGTGGCATCCATTTCAGAGCGTTTAATGTAATTTTCGGGAGCATTCAAGTATTACATAACGCTCTATGGAGGGAGGGGGTCGGAAAAAATGTCACGGTGTGTTACGAGGGAGGGAGGGGGGGGTCATGTTACGTAACGAAAAAATTTGAACTGCAAAGGTATTTCCAAAACAAACGTATTTTTGAATGTGAAATAATGATTTGACCTACAATAATTATGTCTACTTTTTCAATTAATACACATTGAAATTGAAACATATAAAAGTATTCTAAAAAAGTGCCCTCCAATTCATAAATATTGACATACCAATTTTTAATAAGTGTTGCATAAAATAATATTTGAAAAACATTTGATATTTTCATTATTTCTGATACAGTTTATGCACTGAAATATTGCACTGTATCAATGATTTAATTGATACAGTGCAATTAATAATTGATAATTTATTGATTAATTAAGATAATTAAATTGATTTTTTGCATTTATTTTTCAGAATAACGATCTACACATTAGAGACAAAAAAATTGCGTTACGTAACGTGTCAGGGAGAGTTGGGTCTAAAATTTCCAAAAACTGCATTACGTAATACATAAACGCTCCTTTTTCCATATTTTACATGCAAAAATAATATTTCATTGTATGTTTCAAACGTTAATAAATCTACTGGCGCCTACAAGCAAATCGACACCTTTCGAACAAAGCTCAAGCCCGCTCCACGCCAATGATAAAAAATTGAATTTTCTATCGTTAGCAACAATATCTGCTCATTGTCAGTAACCAAACCAGATTAGTTTGCTCGAAAGTGCTGTTCAAAAGTCAGTCATTTCGCAAGTTTATATATATTTTTTAACTTCCGTCCAAATGATAATTTTTGTATCTTGTTCTGTACAGGAACAAAAATATTCAACACATGCTCTGTGACAACAATTTCTGTTTTTCCCAGTGTAACAACACATCATCCAAACATTTCGACATCATTTATTTCGAATTCGAGCTTTCAAATTCTCGCAATCCCAATTCACAATATCATGATAACTGTTGATTACATGTCGAGAGGGAGTGAAAAAACTGATAACCTAATATACGCATATACCCTTTTACCTCCATAACCCCCAACCTCCCAAATAACACGTCTCTGCGCGCGACGCTTTTAATATTGTCATTTCTGCAGGGTAGAGAGAATCGTTGTTTGATTTGCGCGAAACAAACACAAACGTACACGCACCGCTCGTAATTTCGCAATCCAATTTATCCCCTCCCCCCGCCCCCACTAGCAGTATTCGTGTACACAATACTCTGGATTGAACGGCTTACTCGTGCCTTGGAAATAATTATCGTTCCACGTTTATGATTGCGTTGATTTGCGCGAAAAAAAAGCACCCCGCGCGTAAAATCTATTGCACGAAAATAACAACTTTGGCGTGTCCTTTGTTTTTACGTAATTACGGTAAATTGTGAAATCACGGACGGCGCGTTAATTTATGCGTCGGGAGCAAAAAATTGGCACGTTTGAGGGTTAGCAGTGTTTTGTTCAGCCAAAGGGATAGGAGATGCTGGAAATATGAAAATCTTGCAAAACATATAGTAATGTTTAGAAAGAATTGTTGAGAGAAATCTGACTCAAATTTTACTTTGCGAATAAAATAAGACACAATTGTTTTGCTCAAAGCAACAAATGGAGCGTCGAATTGTAACGTCAATACAGGAAATTAGAAAATAATGAGGGACACGTAGACTAATTAAACTGGAGTATAAGAAAATAAAAGACAAGATGAACATTGTTTTGCTTATTAAAGGATGGGATGGGTGAGAGAAAAAAAGTTACTTGCACAAGAGTTGCGGAGCCGGACTTTTTCGCATATCCCGATGCCGACTCGGAGTCCGCAATCTTTAACGGTACATTTATTGATTTTGCAATTGACGTCGACGTTTCGAACCTTATATAGATCCTCCTTAGAGAACAATATTACTTTTTTCCAATCCCCTGAGATTTCGTCTTTTTGCATCCTCGAGTCCTCCTGCTCGAGTGGAACTTTCTTTCGCGCTCGTGCAGTACTTCCGTGATTTAAGTAATGCAAAAATTCTCGGATCGATCAGAAAAACCTATGCTATACTTTTTTTCAGAATTTGGTTATTTTCAAAGGACTTTGAAAAACTGTACGATGTATTGAATTTCCCTTTCATTCAAGCAGTCTATTCACACCCACGAGTACTTGCGCGCACTAAACGTGCACTTAACGTGCATCTATCGGACGCCTAAGGGCAGCAAGTTGCGAACAAATATTCTCGGAAGATACTGATTACAATCGATATACGATAGGTTGATACAGTAATCTAGTCTTTTTGTTTGGAAGAAGACTGTATAAAAAGTGGTTGAGTAATTTGAGTTGCTCAAAGTATCTCAAAGAGGAAAAAAAAATCAATAGCTACAGTTGTAAAGTTGGAAATATCTACCAACTAAAACATTTTCTTTTCTGAAATTCTAAATGGGTAAATCTCGTTTTTTTTTTGTGACTTTATCACTCCATTCTGCATCGCAGCTACGTCGAATAGAAATTTTTGCATACAACTTTTAGAAAATATCAATCGCTTGATAGTAAAATTCCAAGAATTCGAGATTCTAAATGGATGATATTTACATTGTCGTTACTCAGTTAAATACAAAACCCCACAAAAAAAAGTAAGGAAATTTTTACGAGATGATGTAGATCTATGGATTTTGAGTTACTGCATCTGAATTTAAAGCATTGAGGTCAAAGTAGCACCAACCTAAGTTAGTTTATGAGGTAACCTCGAGAAAGCGTATTTATAAATATTTTGTGGAATATCAATGGCTTTATGAGGATTCGGAGCTGCTACATTCAGAAAATTGAGTCAGATTAGAGAAAAAGAATAAAGATTCAGTAACATGCTCGTGAAAAATAGTTTAACCTGCAATTTGTAATTCTTAAAACATTCTTCTCTAATAGACGTCGAGTCTTGCGCAGAGATGTGAATTTACTGGGCAGAAAAAAAAGAGTCAGGCCATGTTAATTTCTGACGGTCGTTCACTGTCATTTACGGTCAAATTTAAAAACTCTCTCATTATATTTTACCTTCAGAGCTCGTTTCCAGTCAGTAATTACCGGTCATGACCGAATTTCGAAAAAAAATGTGACTAAACGTAACTGACCAAACGATTTCCAGCCAATCACCAATCTTGTTATTTCACATTCCATAACCCTAGTAATTTTTATCCTCGTAAAAACCTTATGAGAAACTGATATTATTATAGAAAATAGATCGAATAATTTATAGGTTTTTTTTTCTATAAGAAAAAAGAACTTCAGTTTTAAATAAGGCTTTGTATAAGGTGCACCTTATATGAAATTAAATTCTCATAACAAATTTCATTTTCTTATAAGGTTTTTAGAAGGATCAAAATCACTAGAGAAATTGCTTTTCCAATTTTCTAGAAAAAACTCATGAGCGAGTCAGGGTACTACTGCGTTTTCTACTCAATATGTAAGTTCTCATCAACAACTTCCAAACAGAAACTTGAATTCATTTTTAGGAATTAAAGCCATCGTCAATAATGATACGAGTTTTGGAATACTGGTATTTCTGATTGAGTTACTTTCAAAATATACATTTACATACCCTGAGAAAAAATATTGTACTTTTCACTATAAAATATTGCAATTGTGGTTCAGTCTGAATTCTTGCACTTTTTGATAAAATTTGTTTCATAGGTTACTCTGTTTGTAACAAAACTTGACTAAATTGGCCAATCTATATATATAAATGTGAATATCTGTACGTTGTGCGCTAATAACTTCAAAAATACTGCACGGAACGTCCTAAAATTTTGCACAGTTATTTACGAAACCATAAAAAACAGGGTGTCCTAAAGTCAGCGGATCATCCGAAAATCATCAATTCCTCATAAAAATCTGAGACAATTAATCCTATGAATTTTTAAAAATTTTCAACATTTGAAAAGTTATTAATAATTTAATTTCGTCTACTAATTTTTGGAGAGGCGGGACTTTTCATGAATGAGGCTCCTTCTCTTTCTTAGCTCACTCTCATGGGGATCGCTGGGATCACTGAGGTGTGTATAATGAAGTGTAGCTTAATGGCTTTTCTTATCTCTCTTTTGAAAAAAATTAGAAGATACTGCATTGTAAAGGTGACGATTGGATAAATGATTAACTAATACAAAGGCCAGTCGACGAAAACTATGATTCATAGAATTTTTTGTCTAGAAATTACCTTTCAAGATAAGAGACATCATTATTATACATTCCATAACACACCCAATTACCCCCTACTTTTCTATTAAAGTAGCTTAGGAAGAAAAAAGATGAAGGGAGAAGGGGCCTTCATCAAAAGCCCCGCCTTTCCGAATTGTGAGTGGCCGAAACTGAATTATTGTTAACTCTCTAAATTTCGCGAATTTATAATAAAGGAAAAAATGTCTTCGAATTTCATAAGGCACCGATGGTTTTTTGATGATCCGACGACTTTGGGGCACCCTGCAGAAGAAATAACAGAAAATATAACCAATTATTACACAAGTCACAATATGTCACAATGGCAAATCATCACCTAATTCCATGAATCACACATAACGAAAAGTCATAATAAAATAATTATTATAACCCTCTTCATAATCTCTTTCAATCCTGATTAACAAATAAACTTTCATTAATTTCACTCTTTACTTTGATCGTCAAAAAGTATCATTACAAACTATTTTTTTGAAATACTTATAACATCTTTAGGACCAATATAATCCATTATATTAGAATAATATCTCTTCGGAGTAATTCATAATTATCTAACTAATTCATATTTCGTGAAAAAATTAGAAATTCTTTCAAAAAGAAGAAAATTAGAAGATTTTGAAACTTGGGATTCAGGTAATTTTTTGGCAATTTTCGTTTTTCAATTATACAATTGACTTTTCCTGGCCGAACCGCATGTGACAACGTGGTAATTGCGGAGCAAAGCCCGCTGGGACAGATAGTATTTGCCATAAATATAGTAAAATAAATGTGGAATTGCGATAAAAAAGTGCAATAGTCGAAACTGATCCACAATTATTATATGTATTTTATAGTGAAAAGTACAATACTCTCGTCCTACAACTAGTGTAGAAAACTGACATGCAATGCATAATATTGAAATTTTCGCAAAAATATATAGATACCGAAGAAAGATACTTCATCAACAACACATTTGTATGAATGTGATTTGTTTATTTCTTTATGAATAACTCGTTTCAAATGTGAAACTAGTAACTATACGATTATTTATTACTTCAGGAAGCAAATTAATTTTAATTTTTAATAAAAATTCCACGAAAAAAAGAAAGATGTAATAACAAACGAGTTGCACATTTTTTCAAGTCACCTTTGTATGTAATAGTTTTGACCATAACAATAATTCTGACTGGTAAGATAAACTGACGGTCAAAATTGGCATAAATTTTCTTGTCATAGTTGACAGTCATGACCAGTAATTTTCCAGTAAATTTACTGACCCACATCCCTGGTCTTGCGGAACCTAGCATACCCGCAGAAACCAAAATTTTGAGAACTTTTAATTAGACTCTATTTTGTATCCCTAGGTATTTCGAGAAGCTGAATACAAACTAAAACTAAAATAGCCGTTTTTGGACTAGATTCTTATATTACCTCAAAAATAAAATAATTGCAAGTAAATGGTCACATACATAAATTGTAATTCATGAATGAATCACAAAGCAAGAAAGTCAGTTACTATAGTTCAAAAGAAACAAAGTAAAAGATATATCGAAAAATGTTTAACGGCCAAGACCTCAAGACCAAAAAATTTTTATGAGATTTGAATTCCAAGTGAGCTTCGAAAATTTCTTTGATGGTACTCATAGTCAGATCTGAGGTGGGCACTAAGTTTTTCCTATAGGTTATGATGCTACACAAATTTTTATAACTACATATAGCGAATTTAACAACATGCCAAATAAAATTAAAGACCTAACTATAACTCAACTAAAACTTTCTAAGAAAAAAATTTCGAATTCTCAATTTACTTATGTCTTCGAAAATCTAACTTTATTCAAGGTTAAAACAAGTACACTCAAAATTTTCGAAATTTCCCACATTTCCCTGCGCCTTAATACTTGCAGTACCTCAAAATTCGTTTCCCCAAACCATAAATATCATTGCCCCCAATTTTATCATTCCTACGACCATGGCATCCACATTTTCTCCGTGCGAAGGTGACACGTGCCGACAAAAATTCCCTCAAACCTCCGACATCCCGTATCCCATATAACGAAAAAACAAAAAACAACTACTCTTTTAGTAGCCCGAGGGAACTCCGGCAAAACCGCCGATAAATTCAAAGTCGAACGAGGAGCCGAGGAGGAGGAGGAGGAAAAAAAACCACCTCGGGGATGAGGAAGCTTTTTAATTCCGAGCCGTGCAAGGAGCGCCGGTTCTCCTCGCTTATTTACCCAAAAATAATTTTCCAAGCGAGCGCACTCGGCAAAACGAGGCGCACGAAATAAAAAGTGCGCCAGGGCAATTTTTCAGCGAACAGGTTTTCGAGCGTGAAGCTGCTGCTGCTGCTGCAACGAAAGGAACGGTTGCTGGGAGTCGTTGCTGGGCTTTTGCACCCGCGGAGAAATGGGCAAAAGAGGAGTGAAGAAGAAATGCGGCGAAGGAATATAAGGAAGAAAGAAAGTCGACGAAATGCAGAGACCGGGGAGTTTGTTTAAAGATCGTTTCGCGAAGGGCGAGGGGGGCAGGGGAGAGGAGGAAAGGCGGCGATCATTAAAGCTCGATTTGCCATTCGAATGGCAGCCAGGGCCGCGGGCAGTTATTACTTTACGCTCGGATAATCATCTGCGCCGTAACTCATGACTTTAACTCATGACTTATGGCGCTTCCAGGACGGGTCAATTCCAGGCTGTCCAGTGAAATTCCGGGACGTTTCCGGGGCAATTTCAGATTTTTAAAAAAAAATTTCAACATTTAACTATTCGATAGGGACAAACTTTTGTCAGCTTCCTTCTAATTTGAATTACCATTTTTTTTTTAATCCATCGGAATTCTAGCTCCGTGAAGTTAGCATCCCAACATTTGAAAAATAGAATTTCGTCATATATATTCGATTGACCATCGTTCGACCATTATTGACCATCAAAAATTTTTGTTTGCCCACTTTTCAAAAACAAGTTACAGCAAAAATGACTTTCGGGGGCCAACTTCACACTAGCCTCCGCTTTTGTATGAATAAAAGTGCATGGGTCATTCCACCGAAGATTTACAATTATTGCAAATTTTTTTTCCACGAAATATTTTTTTTTGTATTTTTTATATTTTTTTGTATTTTTATTGAATAATAGAAAATCGATTTTTTTTCAAGCCAAAACATAGAACGCTCCCCTTAACAGCACTGACGTTACAGTTGTTTATAAATGTTATAACTAATTCGAGATATTTTGTTCATTTCTTTTGTTGCTTCATCGCCACTCAAGATAATCGAAAAAGATGAGATGTAATCTCAAGAGTAAACAATGGCGAACTTCGAAAATCATCGTTTAAATATCTTGGATATATGAGTGAATACACAGAGCGTCCGTACGTGACTCTTATAAGCCGAACTTCTACTAGCTTAAAAAATCTACAAAAATTATCAGTTAAACCTAGCACATTTTTAACTTTGAATGCGAATTTTCAAGTGAATGGAATCGTTTTGCAATGCAAGAGACATTAATATGACTGTTTTTTCTTACGTACGGACGTAATGAATTGCGAATTTTTAAATGACTTGAAAAATATAAAATTAACTTCTAACAAAAAAGTCATTTGATAAAAAATACTCTTTGAGACACTTGTATCGCACCGCTATCAGTAATCAGTGGCATTTTTCGTTTTTGAGATATTTTTGGGACCTTAAAACGCGAAGTAGCTAATATGCCTTAAAGCTTATTCACGCGTCTATGATGTTAGTAAGCTGTATGCTTGTAGATTCCTGAACTAATCATGATGTACAACTACATAATGTTGAATTAGAACCCTAAATAATGCAAAAGTAAACAAAAAACTACATTACTCGAGCATTTAATTTTTATAGTTCATGTCCGTGATTTTGCGGAAACGCCCTGTTCTCTTGGTAGGTTATTTAAAACTTTTTGCATTCTCGATAAACGTCTGTAACATGAGCACCGAAAAAATGAGTAATTTTCCCAATATTTTTCATTTTTGTATAATAAATTGGTTCCAGATTACCACCAAACGAGATAAAAATCCCCAAAAAATTGAAACAAAGGCTGACACACTCATGCATGGTTAATAATTCAGATTCTCATCTCAAAACTCATACTTAGATTTGAGGAAATTTCATCTCAAAATTTGTATACATTACAAATCCGTACAATTTTACGAGAAGAAATATCCCATTCTCTCGCTACCCTCAAGCACCCCCATACTCTTATATGCGTCATGAAACCCATTCCTTCCCCTACTAACCACACAAAATACCACAACCCGCGTAATTTCATTTCACTTGCGAGTATCGTGCCATACGTAAGCAAAGCGAGTTATCCTGACGGCACTTACACTACTTACCCGTAAAATTTCATCGGACCCCGATTCCGTGCGTAACCATAGAATTTTTTTCTTGCCTTCCGACTGGACTTTAAGGCACCCGCGTGTACGCGAGGGGCCTTAAGTGAAGGGTTTAAGCGTCGGGGGGAGTATGAGCACGCTCTTAAAGATCCGTGAAAGATGCCGCACTCTCGCCGAGATGGTGTTGATAACGCGTGAATTATTCTCTCGTTGCATCCGCTTTGGGTGCAGCCAGGCGGTCAGGTTGAGTCTTCGGGTCCGCGGGCCCCCCGATATAGTACGTGCACGTACATGGCGACGGGGCCTCTTTTCCGACCAACCATAACCCCTCCACCGCATCTCGTGCACCTCCTATCTTCCGGACGGTTGATTTTATCAACCTTATTAAAAAGCGATTCGAGCGAGATTTCGGATACGATAAGTCCCCCTATCCTCCCACCGGCCCCCCCCTTCCCCTCGTCTATCTCTGGCCCGGTCGAATAGCTCTCCTCGGGCCCCCTCGTTACGTTATCATGGGGCGTGAATGCACGGGGTCCGACCTCTTCTTCTACTTCCTCCCCTTGCTCTTTTGAAGTACTTATTTCGATCTTATTTTTAATATGTTTGTCTTCGAAAATGCAGGTTTTCAGCTGGATGCTTGTCAATGGCAGAAAAGAAATTTGTTTATGGACATCATTAAAATTTCAACTTTGATTTGCTTGCATTACATAAAAGTGTTTGCTAATCGTCGAAATTCGAATTGTATTTATAATTATGTAGAATAGGGTGGTCCTAATAGATACTTCTGATCAGTGGCGGATCCCCCCAGACCATGAAATCCAAGGTCCAAAGTTCAAAGATTTAACAGTACGCTCTTTCTACAATAAGTCAACTTTTGTACCACACATTATTTTTTCTGTATAATGCAATAAGACAGTTAATAATTTCTGCATTGTTGTATTTTTATTTCATTTTTCTGATGAGTTTTATCCTAAATGAGAAAGAAATTTTTAACTTAATTTTTTAGAAAAAATTTTCTTGCGATCATAATTACTATAAAAAAATTAGAGTATTATTGACCTGAAAATTTCAACATTGTATGGGTTTTTTTTTTTTGCTTTTTTTTTATAAGTCAGTTTAATAAACTACTTTCAGTTGTTTCGAAAAAAAATCGTCTTTCGGAAACTTCAATTTTTTGAAGTCAAAATGATATTTATACAGTTTTTTTAATGCATTATTGTCGTCTGATATCATAATTTTATTAAAAATGGTTCGATCGCAATGATTTTATTTCGAGTTTTTTAGTAAAGGATTATTCAAAAAGTTTTTGAAGCTCAATAATTCATAAAATTTCTGTGATATGAAAAAATAATTCCAAAATTTCAAAGCTAAAAATTTCAATGTCGCATCAGTTTTATCCTTTTTTTAATAAAAATTTGGGTTGATTAACAACATAATGTATTATTTTTTTATTAACTAAAAGCCGCTCTTTCGAAATTATTGTTTTTTAAAGTCTTATAATTAGTGCCATTCATGCACTTATTATATTTCTTTTCTTGAAATTCTATCATTTCACCAAAAACGGTTTGATCATTAAGGATTTTCTTTAATATCATTCTGAAAGATTTACTTTTGAAAGATCGAAAATTTTAGATCCTACTTATTCCATATCCCATTCAAAGATTTTATCGATTTATATGTTAGAAAAAATCTGTCAATGGCTAGGATCCGAATCCGGCTTGTGACGAATTTTTTCTCACATACTAATTCGATGAAATCTTTGACTGGGATATCGGTGTTGTAAAATTTAGAGTGTTGTGATTAAGTGGAAAATAGAGAAGATAATTTGGGAAATTTAGGACTGAAGAAAATCACGAAACTTCTTCGATTATCGTAGAAAAAATCAAAAACTTTTTGACTTTAAAGTTGTCATATTAAGTAAGTTATACAAAAAGTTTTTTTACAACAAAACTTTGTTTCTTTACAAATGTGTACCAACCCATTCCGAAAGCTATAAATCCAGTTCTACTCTAACAAATTACTCTAATTCGACTTTTTGAACAAAACTTTCTAAAATTAGAGTTATGTATCTTCAACAATATTACGCTGCCGTATAATGTATGCAGCTTATACGTAGTACTCAATGCGAGTACACATAGTGTTTGTACTGGTTTCTACAGTTCAAAATATAGTCATAGATTATAAAAAAATTAAATAGAATACATCAGCTGTAATGAATAAAAATATCTTCATCAAAAAAGGAATAAAAAACTCTTGCTGCATGAAAACATTTGAGTAGAGAAATTTCGGTTTCATTTTTCTACAAGATAATAACATTAATTAAAAAAATAAGGTTTTACAATTTTTCATTTCAAAGTAAATACTTACTTCTCATCTTCGACCAAAATCCATTAACCATTTTTGAAGAGTTTATTAGATTTTCAAAAAATAAAGCATAATTGAAAATTAGTACTTTGACTTGAAAAATCGTAGTTCCTAAAAAACGAATTCTACCTATTGAAGAATAGTATAGTAAATCTTGTTTATTCAACTAACTTGATATTAAAAAATGACAGAATGCTGAGATATAAAGGTTTAATAATTTCCGTTTTTTTTTTGTGATAACCATGAACACAATAAAATTTTTTACAGAAAAAAAGACGAACTTATCATAATTAGACAATTTTAAGACAATTTATTCAAGTATAAAAAAAATTGACATTCAGCAATTGAGGGAAACAAAGTTTTTAGCCGATATTTAAAAATAACCTACGACAGAAGAACTGAATTTCAAGCAAAAAGAAAAAAAACACGTGTCTATTAATTCATGTTGATGAAGATATTACCTATGTGAAAATTTTTACTGTTTACACAAAAAGAAAAAAAAACATGACCGTAGATTTTTTAATTCTTTTAAGCCCCCCCCCCCACCCCACCCCCTCCAACGGTAAATCCTAGATCCGCCACTGCTTCTAATTCTCCTGTTTTACAGCATCTCAAGTGAAGCATGATTGTATGCACTTTAGTGATGCTATAATCGTTTTATGATCGTTTTTTTAAGAATTGAAACGACTGCAATTCCCAAAATATTACGATGAAACGTGTTTTCTTTTTAATTCAACCACAGTGGATTCAAATTTATCCGATATAAAACCCCACTTGTAAGTTAAAATTGAATAATAACTATTTAGTTAACTTTATTAATATTCTGAAAACATCTAGAACCACAGTATAAAAATTTCTTCATATTTCGAATCTCGGAACGTCAAAATAAACCATTTAAAAACATTCTACAGTTGAATCAGTTTTTTCCCTTTTCAACAATGTCGCGAATAATACTACTTTCTATGATGAAGCAAAAAATACAGGTTTTTTCCTGTGACCGTTCGTGATGGTTTAGCGGTCATTGTCCCCGTTTAAGATACGCGATCGAGATAATAATTGAATAACGTTAAAAGTTAAATCGCACCATTAATCAGATAAATGTGAATTCAAATCGATGAAGTGTGGGTCGAAAAAAATGTACGGATGAAAAAAAAAAAGAAAAATTGACATACGGAAAGAGACGAAGGAGGAGATCCATAATCCTCACTTTGCCATCGTAAGGCGATTTGCAGGGACCCGAATGAGTTAACTACAACTACATCGGTCGAAATTACTCCAACTTACTGCTCTATTTGTATTAAAAGCGGTCCATCATATAATCCGATCAAGTTCTGGACTGAAATTGTGATTCTCGGAATCGATAAAAATTAAATGCAAAACGGATTGAACTTCCTATTAGAAAATATACTGAAAAAGAAAATTGTTCGATGTTCCTTTTTGTTTTTTCATACATTCGAAAATGAAGTCCGATCAGAGTTTGTTATAAAAATACTAGCTCGTGATATCATCGAACTGCAAGAAAAGTTATGACACAAATATGTCAAAAACTTTCCTGAAATTAGGAAGAATAGTATGAAAATTATTTCAAAAATTTTTGATTATCCTACAAAATGTGTAGTAATTTCAAAGAGTTCATTGAAGTAACAATGGATTCTAAAATTATTTACTGATATTCATGAAATTTAGAAATTTTTATCAAACTTCTTTCATCATAACCATGCATGAATCATTTTTTATTCCGAAAACTATTGACAGTCAGTTTAATTTACGTGACGGTAATGTGATTGATACTGAAAAAAAATTACATAAATCTTATAGGAATCTCAGATTCTTTTATTTCTGGGTATAGTTTCCGCATTTCGGAACCACATTCGAGAGAAATAAAAAACATATTGATGTTGGCAATAAAAAATTTAATTACCGCTAAAAAGGTTTCAGAGAAGATTCGGAATTTTTGGGATTGAGCGTTAAACTGATATACCTGAAACCCTAAAATACCAATGAAACAGAGAACAAAGTTAAAAAAGAAAAAATAATTCGAATTCAAGTGATCGATAAATTTCGATTTTACATCTTCGGATCTTTGTTTTTTTCAAAATCCAAAAGTTCCCAAATGTCTTTTTTAGCAAGTTTTGGTTGAGAGGAATACCAAAAATTTTAATTTTCCAACATAGTGTTCTCATTTGACTACGACAAAAATACTTTTTAAACTTTCAAAATTCGAAAACCCCTACAATAAATCTAAGAACACTGACCAAGTTCCGCATTCGTACGATGGTCGTTTTCGGTAGCCGCTCGTACAAGAATAACGACTCGATTTTATCTCGAAATAGTAATTTACGCGATAAAATTTTACGATCGAGATTTTTGCGAATGGCGTCGTTACGGCAAAGGATAAAAAAAAAAGAGAAATTTACGGCGTAAATAATTTCGATTCGTCCAAGTTTTCTGCGTACGAAGTTTTTTGCCGGTGATAAAATGAACCCGACAATCGCAGCAGGGAAAACGTAAATTTTCACCGGTGAAAAATAAAAGTTTTCAAGTTGGGGAATCCTGGAAAAGGTGAAGGACCCTCGAATGGGACAGTCCCGAAAATGGGTCATTTTATTGCAACAAGTATGCCAATTCACATGAAAGTTCACAAATAAAGTTATAAGCGAACATAAAATTCTGCAATTTTTTCGACTGTTTCATCTTACGAACGAGACAACGAAAAAAGCATGAAAATTATTTCTAGTGTTTGGGAGTACAAATTTACTTATTTTTAATTTAGGGGTCATTTCATTAGAAGTTTTGCATTTTCTGTGCACATTTTTTTTTATAATAAAATTAATCGATTCGGAACCTCAGGTTCACGATTTGGAAACTTTTTCTTTTTTTTGTTTCACTAAAATTCAAAATCATCAGTAATTTTTCCATTTTAGATTGGCGTTCAAGAAAAATTTTATATTGTGAATTTTGTGGTAAGAAATTTTACATTTTCACTCTCAAGATCTGATACTTTCAACTTTATTATTTGTATTCCAATCAACGAAGTTCTTGATTTTGAAAATTCAAATAATTGCATTCAAGAGATATTCTGATTTTGAGTATCGAAGTTTTCAGTTTTTAAATTATTTTAATCACGAACGTTACTTTCATGATTAGCTTCCAAGTTATTATATTCCACTTTTTTCATAACAAAAAAAATCGAAAATTCATAATTTTTCAATCATCATTTTAGGTGCTAGCAATCTTCTTCCATTCTCCCAAGTTTGATAATTGATTTCTTCAAAACTCCATACCAATAATTTTTAAGTCAAAGGTAATTTGTTAGCATTTAAATATCGACTTTTTCAGATCCTCGAAAATAGATATTATTTTATATTTTCAAATACGTATGTCAGACTTGCACCATAATCAAATTTCTATTTTTTTTTTTTTCCTCTTGAAAACATTTAATTGTTTCCAAATCTTGCAATAAGTAGAGGACCCAAAAAAAGTCCTGTATACTCTCTTAAAATGTAATAAAATAAAAATATAATTGACATACCTGTTAGATGACTGCCAGTGAACTCGAAGTCGTCGTCCTGGTCCCAGTGTTTGAGGCTCAAATTCGACAGCGATGTAGCATTAGCGAATTCCAAATTCGCAAAATGCCAATCTAGTATCTGACGATCTTTCGACGATAGGTAAACGTCACTGGAACAAAAAATACCTATTTCTTTCAAACTGATATAAATTATGCAATTTTGATATCTTCACTTTTTTTGTATACTTTTTTGCATTTAATATGGTTTTTCGTAGTCTGTATTACAGTTCAGTATCGTCTGATTTTTCTTTCGGTATTTCATATAATGTTATGTAGTTTTTTAGGTTATTTTATACATCAGTGATGTGATTTTCTTTGTGTATTTTTTTGTTTTCATAACTGCTTATCTCTTAGTAATAAAATTTATATATACTTTTATATTTTTCTTGAAAAAACATTTGAAAATATAACTTCACCTAGTTTTCTGTGTTTTTCTTTAATTCCGAATATAGAAAAGAATTTAGAGTAGAATGAATGCAAAGTTACATTCAATATTTTTTAGAAAAAAACTTTCTTCACTTTGCTCAGTTATTTAACAATAGTATGAAACAGAAAGACATTAGAAATGACAAAAAAATACATTATAAAACACTACTATATCTATTCCATACATTGGCATAATTCATTATTCATGGAACCTCTTCAAAGGCATTCAAAATATTTTCGAAATTCCGAGCTAGGAATATTTTTCAATATCTCACAGCCACTTATTTAACTGTAAATATAACTTTTCTATTTGCTTTATCTTAATTTTACCTTGGAGGATTTGCTTCCACTTCCTGAAGTTTCGTCTCTATTTCAGTTTGCTGTTCAACGAGTAGGTCCCACTCCTGAAACGTTTTTTCAACAATAATGTTAAACCCATTAATTTCTCAATTTTCTGTACTGTAGCACGAAAACGTTGTCAAAAAAATATATCACCTTGCAAGCTGTGTTGATATCACAAAGTTTTGATCTCAGAGCAAACTCTAGGGTTATGTCTTTTGTGGGTTGTCTGTTTTCGGACATTTCTTTATATTGTTTGTCCATTTCTTCCAGTCTTTCTCTGACATCGATCATCTGTAAATACGAACAATTATGAATTTCCAAAATATAAGTTATTGTTACCCATTTCTGCCATTTTACATTTATTTCATAAATGATTTGAAAACTTAAGGTTTTCTACTTTAAAGAGTAAAAATACAAAAAAACGTGTAGAAGAAAACATTTTTTAAGTGACAGAAATTATTTTTTTTTTTCAAAATACCCTGCGTTGGTTGGCTAGCAACTTGTTTTGAAGAGCTAGCACAGATTTGAGATGACTGACTTGGCGTTGCTTGACCCCCCGTTCTTGCAAGCGAATAACCCATTCGAGGGCCTGGCCCAGTGAAACAGGGCGAGCAGTACCACTGGCTTGTTCACCACCATCGACGTAGTTAAAATCCAAACAGTGCGACAAATATGACGTTGCTTCCAACAGTCTGTTGAATTCGCGTTCGACCATTTCGTCCTTTTCTTTTGGAACCTGCGGACAAAGATTCATAATCACTCGAACAATACTTTAATAAATTAACTCGCAGTGCATTGATTACAAAAATTATTACGTCAAATTACTACATGATTTATAGTATCTGATGCAGTAATACTAATTAAATATTTCAAATTTAAAATAATAAAATACTTAAATTAAATTATTTATATTAAAAATTGATTTAATGCATAGATGTAGAATAATACTGAAATTTTAGATAAAATTTTTGTTAATTTACAGGAAGACGTGATATTCCTTGTATGTTTTTTTCATCAAAAGTCGTTTCTCAGTCAATGACGATGGACACCAACAAATAATAATCAAATTGTTGATAACTCCAAACTACAAATTAAGTGGATTCAATCACGAATAATTTAAAATTAATCGTTGAGATTGGGAGCATAAAACAGTCCATTACAGCGAATTTTGAGAGAATTAAAAAAAGTGATATCTACACTCACAATTTCTCAAAATTCATTTCTTCGAAATTCAATGAAAGAAGTTGTGTCGATTAGCTGAGAAATGTATGAAATAAATAAAATACATAATTTCTATGTCATTTCTAGAAATGGGTCAAATTTGTGTCAACATCAAAATATGTAAACTTTAAAATTGCTGTCACATTTGGCCAATGTGACGATCAAATTCATACCAGTTAGTATTTGCCCGTTTTTCAATACAAAAACAAAAACTACTTTTTTTTATTTTCAGAACTTTAAACTTTTGGAAAATTGAAAACTTCAAATCTACTGACCAGTAGCTTTGGTATTATCAAAATTTTTGGTTCTGAATTTATCTAATAAAACTCCAAACATGAACAAATCAATTTTATTTTTAATATATCTGTGGCTTCCCGCCATAATCGAGAAAGTCACTTGTGCCATAAGGCTCAGTTTACATGATATTCTGATACAATTTTGAACCTTATGGCATGTGTGACTCTCGATTATGGCGGCAAGCCAGATATATAATCAAAATTTTAATTTTGATTATTGTCAAATTTTCGAGATTATCAACATTGAATTTTTCAGATTCAGACATTCATTTTCTGGAAAAATGTAAAACAAGAAAGCCAAAATAATACTATAGTAATGGAAATATTTTAATTACTGGAAACTTTTCATTTTAAATTTTTTTACTTTGAAATTAATAACTCTAAACATATTGATTGTATTATTTGAACTGTAACCCCTTAATTTTATTTATTTAATGCCCAAAATTTTTGAATATAAATGAATATCAATTCTATAAAATTGCATGTTTTGTCGAAAAATTTGATTCTATATAACTCTTAATTCCACGATATTTAAATTACGAATTCAAGTCTCGTTACTCGTAATAACATTCAAAAACTATGACAGAGAAATTTAATGATTCAAAAGTTTTTTAACTGTGATGAATGAATTAGTACAAAGTTATAGGTCATTATTCTTCAGAAATCTGGATTTTCAAATTGACAATTTTTAGTTTTAATTAATTTTATACATGTATATAATTAATTTTATGTATATTAATATTTAACTTTTAATAAAGTACAACTATGACACCTTAAAAAATCGAATCATGGCTTTTTTCCTTTAAAAGCTTCATCTTTGGTAGAAAATATCAACAAAGGATGAAATTTCATTGTTTTTCGTCACTTTTTCGGAATGTTAATTTGCTACTTTTACCGTTTCTCCATCGATTTGGTACAATGGACATTTCTGTCGAATTTTATGAAGCTCCATGTTCATTTGCTTGCTCAAAGTTGTAACAGGATTTCCTCCTAAACCTGTGACCACCATCGCACCCAAATCTGCGATGAAATTGCCTTTACGGAATGTTGCTATTCTACCGCCAACGCGTTCCTGTTAGAAAAATAAACCAATGTAAGTGAAGTCATTTATAATCTTTTATAACACTGCAAAAAAATATAAGAGTACAAAATGAATTTAAAACTGTCTGAAATGAATATTAAGTATTATTTAACCATTTTTTACTTTTTTCTTGGGTGAATTCGAAAAATCAATTTTTCATCGTTTTCGTTTATTTCTTTAACGTTTGTAACTTAAGGCACATAAAAAATGAAAATTCATAAGTGCAAGGAAGGAAAAAGTTTTGAATGCATCAATTTTTTTTCGTAAAAATTATTTGTTGAAGCTCTTCGAATTACAACTTCAATTTTTTAAAATAATCTACCGTATTAGAAATCGGTAGAATTTATTTTATAATATATCTACATTTCAATAATTTAAAATTTTGTAACTCTGATAAATTTATTTGCCTTTTCATAGAAAGGTTATAAATTCCACATTGTCAAAAATCATGAACCAAATAAATAATAATGAAAGAGTAATAGATTCAATTATAAGAAGTGAATTATCTGTGGACTTGGAAGTTCCAGAAGGAGATTTAGCAGGTGCTTACCCTGGCTTCCAAAACAACGACCTCTAATCCAAATTGCTGCATTTGCTGGGCGGCAGCTAATCCTGCTATTCCGGCACCAATCACAATTACTTTGCCTAATTTCTTAACAGGGATTGGCTGCAAAAAAAACACCCTAATTAACATTAATCCACACTACAAACTGGAGTGCATGTAGTAATAAATATTTCAAACACTCTAAGCATTTCAAATATTAGAATTTTGCTTTTAAACTAAAACAATATTTTTAAACTCAAGTTTATTAGACATGCAAAAAAAATGTAGATGTTATCTTTGAACCAAAAAAAAAATTTTCATTGCCAATTAGATTCAAATAGTTTTTTTCTTCGCACAGAAAATTGATATTAATATAAAAATTTGGCCGAGAGTAACAAGAAAAATGAAAATTTGAAAAAAAAATATTTTCGATTAGTTTTTAACTGCACATTTTGAAACCTAAAATGAAAATTCAATCAACGTTCAATGAGATTCAAAAATCAGTAAGATACACATTTATTACCGAAAAATCTTTTTTTTTTCCAAGTCTTAAAATCAAAAATTTTTTGATTACTATATTTTTTTAAATCTGTCAATGATGAGATAGCTTGAATATACTCAAATGTTGAATTAAAATATAATGAGATGATCATTTTTCAAAACGTTTAAAAAATGCTTAACCATTTTGAAAGTGAAAAAAAATTATTTTTTTACTCAAGAAAAGTAAAAAAAATGAAGAAATGTAATTTATTTAAATACTAAAATCTAATTTACTCAGGTTTTCAAACTCAAGATAAAAGGTTTGAAATTTCTGTACAGTTTATTGTTTGTATTCAAAAAATGCTACCCTTAGTCTTTTGAAAATGCCGAAATTGATGAATCCATGTCTTTCCAAAAACGAATGAATTCTGCGAATAAGCATATGATCGCTATTGTAAGGTGGGTCGATCATAGGCAGAACATTTTCAATAATCAACTGTTGTTTTGGATTCCCCAACCAAATTTGGAGCTGCAAAGTACAAAATAAGTGATCAGTTTACGAAATTAAGGTGATGGGTTACTCATTATCTTACAATTTTGTTGCGAATGTGTAAAAACACACGATGAGTTTGAGTGGGACCATTGGATACATCCAAAAAGCAAGCGATTTCTGTAGATGACAGTCTGTCATAAGGCAAGCGACTTTGAAATGCAGCTGCTTCTGGGCTTGTTGATAAAGTTTTAACTGTAACCCCAAAACGATAATTAGGTACACATTATAAAATCAATTTCGAGTTGTTTTCAACGTTTGTATTTATTTATATACAAGGACAAATTTTTTTTCAAAAGTAGCTTCTTCCTATTTTGTTATCGTTTTACATGTCAAGTATTCGAAGAAAAAATATGTTATGTTTTATGTTTTTTTTTCCTTACACATGCAATAATTGATAGAAATGCAGTATTTTCGATCTTACAAGTTAAAAATTGAATCTTAACCAATTGTTTAACTTAAAAAATATAAATATCTATGAATATCGAGTTGAAATAACATTAGAAATTCTAATTTTTGTACATAATTCTTAAGATGTACCTGAAGTTCTAAACGTTTAAAATTAAACGAAAATAAAAAACATGTGAATTTTTTGATTTTTTATCATCATGTGAAGTGTGATGAATATTTTTTTGGGGAACATCAAGTTTGTTGTTGCGATCATAAAGTGTTCAAAAGCCGCGAGAAATTTTTTTTTTCTTGTATTGACTTATTTTTTCCGTTTAATTTTAAACATTCGGAACTTCAGGCACATTTCTTAAGAATATTAAGTTCAACGCATAAAAGAAAATTTTAACGTGTGTATCATTGTATGTGTAATGTATTTATGTATCTATACTATATTTTATTTGTTATGTATGTGCATATTTATAACTATAAACATCGAACATGAGAATTGTGATAAAATAATTGTTTGAATTTCAAAAAAGTTTTTCTGACGATATTTTCATTGAAAAAAAAAAGATGTAATTTTGTAACTTACAGAATTTTCATATCGATAACCTCCTGCTTTTTTATTTTCAACAATGATATCTGAATTTTGTGATAAAGAAAAATATAACAATCAAAAACAGTGGGTTCTTTTTTGATGTTGAAAATCCTGGAACTTGCAACATAATAATTTTTATTTTTCATTTATAAACTCAAATTATCAGAAGCTGAAAACAACAATACAAGCGATTCCTAATATTGAAAATTATTTTGTATTTTTCAAAAAATAATTCTTTTTTAGACACTTAGTGTCTTAAATTCTAGAATTCGAATTATAAAGCATTCAAATGAGGAATTTACTCTCAAAAATTCATAAACTGCATGAAAAGCTACAAATACGCTATTAGTATTAAGTAATTCGGTAAAAAATGAACAAAATCACTTTTTTAAGAATCTTTTTTCCAGAATTGTTTTTTAAGAAGAGAATTTTAAAAATAAGTCGTGTACCTGAAGATCCAAATGTTTAAAATTATTCGAAAAGAATTAATAAGTTAATACAGAAAAAAAAAATTTTCTACCTGCTTTTGAACACTTTTTGATCATAACAACTAACTTGAGACTCCCCAAAAAAATATTCGTCACACTTCCCCTCATGATGAAAAATAAAAAATTTATATATTTTTAATTTTTGTTTCTTTTTGAACGTTTGGAACTTCAGCTACATAATACATCTTATGAATTGGAGTTTTCTGATGTCACAGAATTATTATTTTCATACAATAAATAAAAATTGAACACCAGACAATAATTAACAATAAAAACAAATATGTAACCTAAAGCTTCTAGCATTTTCTAATGGATAACCGGCCATTTTTTAATTATCAATTGAAAAATTCTTATCTAAAGAATGAAGATGAAACTAATTTTTTTAATTGTTACTAATTAGTAATGCAATCTAGATTATCATTTAAATAAAACAAAGCAATCTAAATATTGCAAGAAAACAAAAAAAAACTATTTAATAATCAAAAACGAATAGTATATTTTTAAATTTCAAAAACTCTTGCACTATTAGCATCATAATGATTTAGTTTTTTATCTACAAACTGAAATTAAAAATAGCTGATTTTCTACATTACAAAGTGTTCAGAATTCTTCGAAAAATAATTCTTATTTAAATACCCGAATTTCCAAATATTCAAATTAGAAACTCACTTTTATAAATTTTAAAACTTTATAAATAGCTACAAAAACGCTTTTAATATGTAAAAATAAAGTGACAAAATAAACAACATTAGTTATAATTCAGCAACGTAAATATTAAACACGATTACTTAATTTTACAACTATGAATAATGGATCAATGATTAAAAAGAAAAATTACAAGTAGTAAAAAATTTTAGATATTATCTCTAAAAATTGCCAGTTTGACTTCTAGAAGAAATTTAAAAATGTGTATCATTTAGTACTTATTCCCGAGTGTTTCAAAGAGTTTTAAAAATAAATATTATGAATTGGAGTTTTCAAATGTCGCAGAATTATTATTTTCATACAAAAACTAAAAATTGGTCATCATACAATAATATACGTTGATTACAGTGATGTAACTTGAAACTTATATTAGTTTCGAATCGATAATCAGTAATTTTTAATTCTTAATTGAAAAATTATTATCTGAAGAATCAAGATAAATCTTAATTTTGGATTCTCATTAATTGGTAATGCAATCTAGATTTTAATTTACATGGAACAAAGCAATCTAAATATTCTATGAAAAAAAAAGAGTTACATTAAAAAACGAATAGTATATTTTTGAAAGTTAAAACCTGTCGAATTTTCAACTTAACCATTTTGATTCTTTATCCACAAACTAAAATTTGAAAAAGATGATTTTTTTAAATAAAAATTTTATATTTGTTTTAAATTTCAAATTGTACATAAAAAAACTGTATGAAGAGTTACAAAATGGCTCCTAAAAATAAAAAATTAGGTTGAAAAATTAATAAAATTGCTTATAATTCAACAACATGAAAGTTTTGCCCATCATATAATTTTTAAACTCTGAATGAAGGATTAATGATTTAAAAAAACTAACGAGTAGTTAAAATTTTTAGATATTTTTTCTATAAACTTCCAGTTGAACTTTCAGCAGAAAATTTTTACATGTATATCATTTCGTACTCATTGTCGAGTGTTTCAAAGAATTTTTAAAATATATCTTATGAATTGGAGATCTCTAGTGTCATGGAATTATTTTCATACGATAAACTAAAAATTGATCATCATACAATAATTTACATTAAAAACAAATTTGTAACCTGAAGCTTGTGGCATTTTTTATTAATGATTTGTTTTTTTTTTTTTTTTTTAATTCCAATAATGCAAATTAAATTACCATTCACATGTAATAATGCAATCTCAATATCGCAAAAAAATAAGATGTATAATAATGAAAAACGAATTGTATATTTTTGGATGTGAAAAACTCTGGGACTTTCAGCATAATAATTTCGATTCTTTATCCACAGACTGAAATTAAAAAAAGCCGATTTTTCATATTGAAAAATAATAAGTATTCTTCGAAAAATGATTCCTATGCACATACTCGAATTTTCAAATACTCGAATCAGGAACTCTTTTTTTCAAATTTGAAAACTGTATCAAAAGCTACAAAAACGCTTTTAATACAAGAAAATTCATGAAAATAGTAAACGAATGAACTTATACTAAAAAATCATATCTTCAGTCAGAAAAAAATGAAAAAAAAGAATCAAACCCCTTTGAAAATCTGCACCCACCAAAACATAACCTCAAAACATAACAACCTTTGTATTCTGTAACCGCATGAAACGATGCATTAAAAAACTCACACAAATCATTATGGGGATCATCCCGGTCGCTTTCCTGATCCTCTTCCTCTTTCATTTCCGTTTTCACCGTCGACGAAGACGACGACGACGCAGGATTCACCCCAATTTCACCATCTTTTTTCACTCCCTCGGCAGCGCTTTTTTTCTCGGACGCTGGAATCCCGGATTTCGATTTTTCCGGGGTGTCCAGGACAATTTCCTCTTCGTCCTGTTTCCATTTTTCCTCTTCCTACGCAAATAAACAATTGAAAACTCGATCATGAAGGATGTAAACAAACCGGAAAAAAAGGTTTTTTCGCGACAACTTGAATACCTTAGCCCTTTTACGTTTGCTCATTTTCACTGGTGGCGGTTTTGAAATTTTCCTGACCGTAAAATTACGGGGTTTTCAGTGGAAAAATAAGGAAAAACGCGAAAAAACAACGATTTCGGAGAGATACGATTTGTTTGATTCGCGGCCCGGCATTTAAACTGAGCATGCGTGAGCACTGATGAGCAGCGCTGACAATTCGCAAAAAAAAATAGCGGTTATTTTTGTTTTTGACAACCAGCTGTTTTCTGCAATAACGGATTTTTTGGTTTGATGATGCATTTTTACAGTTGTTTTTGGGATGTAAATCTGTATTTTGAGCTTCTTTAGTTGATCATCAGTTTTATTCTCGTTCTTTTGCTAAGTTTTGTTGAATTTTTCATGTTAGATACAAAGTTTCGAAGTTGAATATTTGAATATTTGAATTTTCATATCGTAACGGTCTTTTTCGATGTTTTATTTTCTTGTAAACATTTTCACGCGCACAATTAATATCTTTGTGAAACATATATAGATAGATTGGAATAATTAAACTTTCAATTTTCATAATTTCAAAATAAATTGCGTGAAAAACTTTAGTTACAATAGTTTCGAAATTAAGCATCATCCACAAATCGAAAAATTCTAAACTAGAAATTAGAACAGAATTTCTTGAAGTCGTGCTAATGAAATAAAAGTAAAATAACTATGATGACTATAATCATCAATTTTTCTCCTGTACTTTTGCTAAGTTTTGTTGAATTTTTCATATAAGATGCAAAGTTTTGAATATTCGAATACTTGAACATTCGAATTTTTAAATCGTTACGGTCATTTTTGATGTTATATTTTCTTGGAAACATTTTCACGCACAATTAATATCTTTATAGAGCAGATATAGATTAGATTTGAATAATTGGAATTTTAAAATTTCATACTTTCAATATAAATTGTGTGTAAATATTAAATTACAATAATTTTGAAATTTAGCATCATCCACAAATCGGAAAATTCTAAACTAGAAATTAGAACAGTACTAGTCGAAATCGTGTAACGAAACAAAAGTAAAATAACTGGAATTTTTTAATGAAAAAAGTTAATAACGTTTTATTTTATATGTTAGTATATGATTTATAGAAAATTGAGATTAATAATAAATAAAATAGAAACTGGAAATTTAAATGTATAGTTAAACTTCTAATTGCTGTATTCAAAATCATAGAAATAATTTCACGTAATGTAATTGGAAAAACTAAGTCATTTTTGTAATTTATAACACCTGGCAAAAAAAAAATTAATCAATCAATCATTCCACAATCAAACTGTCTGTCAAGTCAAATCCTGGAATTCGAGCACTCAAATAATAAAATCTAATAAAAATATGAAACAACGAAAAATGAACAATACAATACTTTGTCACTTCATAGTCGAAAAATGTGGATTAAGAGAATTAAAAAAAAAATCTGATGTTTAAACATGAAAGAGATCCCTCTTATTCCTATAGGAAATTTTTACAGAAAATATTTGCGATGTCTCTAGAAATCGCAATCATCCCTGATTGCGATTTCTTCTTAATTCTCTACTTCATTCTCTGTAAATAATATGTTGACCCATACAAATTTAAAGAAGAGGCTTTCCCTATTTATTTAGGTCGTTTTTGTCAATCATCCACATTAGTTTCACCTCATCTAGTAAAAAGAAAATAATCTTCAGAAAAAACTTCGATAAGAATCATGTTATATGTGAATCAAACACAAAGTGGGCTTCTTTATAAACACGAATTCTATCGATTTACGTAAGTTTTGTCACTGTCAGAAATTTCTCCAATAAATTTAAAGAGATTGTCTTTAAAGCAGATTACACTAGCAGCCTATTAAATTGTATAATAAAGTCATAGATGAATCTATGCAAAAAATAGACACTGTCTATTAAAATTATATACCGTCTATTTTTTAAAATTTAAGTGTTTTATATAAGACTGCCTACAAAAATGTAAATGATAAACAATGAAATTTTAGACAATTTTTGAAATAAACGCAATACAAATTGTACACATACTGAATTTTAACTTTTCTCCGAAAATTTTTAACTGTTGTTTGACTACAATTTCTTGTTTCTTCAAAAGTACATTGTACAAAAAATGTATATGTAACTCAAGATGTTAAAAAAGTATGTGCTTCGAATCTTTTCATGCAGTTTTTTCTGTATATAAGGGTGGAATAAATATTTCCTATTATCATCAAATCAGCTTTATTATGATCGTAAAAAATGTTTTATGATACATATATTTTCCTATCATATTGCACATGCAATGGTTTAAATTATGGTTGTCAATTTTCACTCCCAGTCGTATTTTGTAATATTCCTTGGTAAATAGAAACCTATCAGATAGATTGATTGACACATGCATATTATCATTTGTTAATGAATTGTATATTTTTCATATAATGTTTTGATATACCATTGAAAATAATTTTTGTTGGTTTATCTAATTTATTTGACAAATTTGCAAACATTGTCACTTACAATTCAATTTATTTTCATGAAGAATAGCAAAATTGATTTATGAATTTTGAAATCAATATATTGGTTATGAATTTCTTTGAAATACTTTTTATATAAGTGTCTATGATATTTCAAACATGATTTTAAAATAATAATAATACTTATAACAATAATGTTTATTCAGGTGTGAAAATACATAGTTTGTACGGTTTCGACATAGTACATTACATACTACTGGCAAGATAAGTAAATCAAATCTGTCACGAGCCTAAAAACGTAAGTAACTTATGAACTAAAACAAAAACAAATCAGAAAATTACCTAGTAAAGTACAAACATATCATTCTCATTTTTGCTTTTATTAAAGTGAATCATCTTGGTTGCAAATCAACAAATTCTTGAAACAAAGTATCCATCACAAAACCCCTCCGAATTTCCATAATCCCATTCTCTTTAAAAAGTATTATTCTATTCTTGTTAAAAATTATCTTTATTGCCTTTTTCTGTAATAACTTTATAGACTTGAGTATACATTGTTAGACGCACTACTCCATGAAACTATCCTATAGTTCACCACAGACCAGAATAGTGCATAATAAACAGTAAGTTATTTTCTCCGAGATAGTAAAAATCTCAGTCTATAAAACAAATAAACCTGATAACTTAATTTCTTAGCCATCATATCTATGTGCATTTTCCAAGTCATGTTCTGATCAATCATAGCATCAAGATACTTTGTACTTGAGACCCTTTTATTTCTTGACACTGACAATAATTTGTAATATTCCTAGTCAAACAATCATCACTGTGAACCTTCAATTTAAAATGTGGTGGAAAACTGTCTTTGTATGAACCAAGTGTCATGAATACAGTTCTATAGAAATTCTAAGTAAAAAAATTTGTGTTAAACCATCCTATACTTACTTCTAGTTCCTTTTCAGTAATTAATTCAAGTTGCTCCCATGTCTCACTTCTAATTACCATAGCAGTATCATCTGCATAAATAAGTAAAAATCTATCCTGTTGGAAATAATTCCAACAAATCATTCACGTACAATAAAAATAGAGTCGGACCTAATATTGTACCTTGAAGCACTCCACAGTAAACCCTTAAACAGTCACTACGTAATCCATTGATGTTTAACATTTTTTCCCTATTGTTCAAATATACTCTAGGAATTTACTGTAGCAATTGGTACTAGAATAAAATCAAAATATACTCTAGTACTTTCGATCCTTGTAAAAACCTTATAAGAAACTGAAATTGCTCATAAATAATTGAGCGAAAAATTTTATAAGGTATTGTGTCCTACGATTTTATCTAGTACATTCTTAAAATAAATTTCGTTTTCGTCTAAGGTTATTATAAAAATCAAAATTACTTGGGTAGTCTTTGAAAGATGTCTAAAATTTCAAATTTTTGTTAACAGTGTACAAAACCTAGCTCAAAATGCCTTAAAGTAAATCTCAGTAAGACCAATGCTCCCTTATAGGTCATACAAAATGAGCCTTATTAAAGTATTTGGCAAGATAATTTTTCTTCCCACTCGAGAACCGTGCACGTGACAAAGAAAACAGCTGGTGAACATATTTGCAATGCATGCAGTTCAAGTTGGCAGTATGCTGTTCTTTTCTCGGAGCGCAGAATTCTCTTTGTGAGATATAACTGTAAATACGTTTCGCAGTGGTGACGCAGATAAAAAACAAAGTTCACTTGGCGCGAGTTCAGTTGCTGAATCGCGAGCAAACGGGACGAAGGGCGTGATCGGGCTTTTTTTGCAACAATTCGCTCATAGTGCGTTGTTTATCTCGCTTTTATCAGTGTCATGTGCGTTTAAAAATCTCGCTTGTGAGAGGGAGTGCGAGATAGTGTGTGTTGGGAAATTGCGGCACACCTGTGGCGCCAGTTACAGAGGTATTATAGCTTTTGCACACTCAGGAAAATGAAAGTAACGACAAAAGTTCGTAAAAATGATGATGCAGAGGAATTTTACGAGTGGGAATAATGACGGTGTTTCGCGAAATTTTCGGGAAACGAAATGGTAGAGCCATTGGTCTACGAGATTTTAGGAATTTCGTTCGTACTCCGGAAAATTACGAAAAATTTCTCAGAAGTTTTTGGAAATTCTGTATGATAACAGGATTTCTCTTACGTGTGCTGTTAAAACGATATAAGCTTGTACAACGTTTATGGACAATGCAACTTCACTTATGGTTGGTGCAGCCTGATTTCAAGTCACATCCATCTCTTGAAGAAAGAAGACAGGAAAGATACTGTTTGTCACGTCATTAGTTGGTACAACTTAGAATAAGTTGTGACAACTATATCGTCTTCGTGAAGTAGAAAATTCGAAAAATTTTCTCTACGTTTGTGTATCGATATCAGAAATATGAACATCTACAAATGAGCGTAAGACAAAGAGTTTTGAGCTTATTGTTTCATTTTTTCATATATCAATACGAATTCAAAAATATTTTGGATTCCGAATGGTTTCGCAGAATGACGATGTTTATGAAATAAGAATCGCAAATTTCTAACTGGAGTTTTGAGCTTCTCGTAGGCTTTATAATATTAAATTACATGCACTCTCCAGATGTAGATAAAGTTGTCGATAGTGATAACAAGGAGATAGTAGACGTCGCAAAATTAGAATGGGAAGATAAAAGTATTGAGAAAGATCTAGAAAATGAAATAATTACGGTCTGTGAAAAAACAGGTTTTCTGGCGTTCAGCGTACTTTCGAGATTAAAAACAGGTAATCTTCAAAATTTAAATAGGTTTGAGAAAAATTTCGGTGATGTTATGTAATTTCAATTTTCTGGAACTGCTTTCATTAGACTTTTTGATATTTAATTGAGCATGCGAATGGAAAAGAGAAAAATTTTACGAGCTTTAAAAGTATAAAATCACATGGGATTCTTTCATATTCGAATTACTTGATTTATGTAGAGGTAAGTTTTTTTTCCTCATGATTAATTATGACTTCCAAACTGTGAAATTAAATTTACAGAAGATCAGTTTGCAGTATCTGGAATTCTGAAATTTTCACCATAGCAATATTTTCCGATTTGTGACAATGACCAGTGTGTTTCAATATTTTAAATACGTGGAGGATTTTGTAGTATTTTCATAGTTTGTAGATTGTTATAAGAATTCCTAGAATTCGATACTTGAGGATTTTTATTTCGATAGATTAACTATCTTTCTCAACTACAGTTAGTGAAATAAAGAATTTTAAATTTAGTTTAATTTGAACAACTTACATAAAACCATTTTTTATATTTGTTAGATTTCAGTGTGTTCATTTATAGTAGCTCACACTTTCTGCATTACTTTTTATTATATTTTTTATTCATCGTATCATTTTTATGATCATTATCATCGTCCTCATGCATTATTAAGTTATTATTTGTATTTGAAGTTTATAACATTTCTTGTTACATTTCTTTTTGGTTTGATATGAAAGTATAATTTTCTCACCGAATTTTGGGAGGGGTTTCAATATGAATCAACGTAACTCGAGAAATCTCATACATTGAAATTAAAAGAAACGTCTCTCTAAATGTTCAATTGAAAATGAAATCATCAAATGAGATTTTTCCAAATCATAGTTCCTGGATGGTAAATGCATACTTGTTTTTTGTTGTATCATTGCACGAACGAGCACCAAGGAAAAATTTCAATCAGCAAGACTTGAGATAAACAAGATATTTTCTCCTGAGAATAATGACAATATTCAAAGTTATGTTTAGAAGATATGAAAAATTATTGTAGTTAAAACCTCGTCACAAAAAATGTATGACTTTTTGTATGATAAACAAAAGTATACTTAGAGTTTTTCTAAAAGTCATCAAATTTGTTTGATCACTTCAATAAAACTTTAGGAAGACAATTTGAATGAAGATAAATATTTTAATAAAAGATTCAAAAATATAGGTAAAAGAAGTACAGAAATTTATACCACCAAAATTCAGGAAAAGTTACATTCTAATTTGTAAAAATACAAGTTAATAATTCTGATATAATTTAGTGTTTTTCCTTGAAAAACAATATTTTCCACAATTTTTTTATTTTTTGTAATAGCCAATAGATAACGAAATTTTGTGTTTAACGTTAAAAATAATTCAATTTTCTCGATCAAAGTTAAGTTCTCATTCGTTTGTCAATTGTAATAATTTGAAAGTACGTGGAAAATATGCTAGGGATTTTATTTGCTTTGAATTTTTTACCTCGATCCATCATCATGAAACTGCGGAATCTGAAAATAGATTGTTATGTCGATTTTTCCTGTCCGCAGAGATAACAAAATCACTTCACTTCCCGCGCCGCAAAATAAAATGACTAGTTCAAGCAGCACTCTCTAACGAAAATTACAAATAACGACGAGATGATTGAGTTTTCTAGATTCTGATGTTATTTGAAAGCTACAACAAAAGCTTCAACGAGTTTAAATTTTATAAACTTTTCGTTTTTTGAATGAACGGTGCTAAAAAATTATCTTCGAACAATGAATCTCAAATTCCAAGCAAGTTTTTGCGTTACATCTACAATCAAGGTTGCTCGAAATGTAATGAAATTCATGAGTTTGCAACATTTTCAAAACTCGTATTGTAAAGCAGGGACTTTCCATGATTATCTAAGAATCACTGTTTAAAAATTTTTGTTAGAATATGTATGTATGTAAATTCTATTTATTAAATGTTTATTCTTTTGTTGATGTTCATGATACTGTCTTATAATAAATTTCGAATTCTTGAGCGATCAGAATGTAAAAATTGGTAACTGAGTTTCCGTTGTTCCACCTCAAAAAAAAATCGTGTGATATTTCGGTTTTGAAGCTGAGAGAAACAATTTTCCAATTGATGAAAAATTGTCGGGAAAACGTTGAATTAGTTAAGCGACCCAAAGAGTAGCTCGATTATTACCTGAACAAAGTGATAGATTTAAGTCTGATAAAATGTGAGATAAAGTTCATTGATTTTCTCGAAGAACATATTTTGTTGACAATATTTCTTAAAATTTTTATATGCCAGCATAGCATTCTGGGCTTATATTTCGTAAAAAGTAATAAAATTGGAGTACAAAATTCTTGTCTAAAATAGAACATATTGCATTCGAGGACTCTATGATTCAAAGAGTAAAAAATCATAGTGATTTGACAGTTTAAATCGAAATTGTATTTTTTTTTCTCAGAAATAAGAATATATAAACTGATGGCTTCAAAAATCTATAAATAATGTAAATAAAATCCTACAATTTTGCACGTATGAACGTTCCTTATCTAAAGTTTTTTTTTTCAAATGCAAAAAACTCAACTTGGAAGAATTCTGAATTGGATACAAACAAAGCCATTATATTGAAATTTTACTTTCTCAAGAGTCTAAAAATAAAAACTTTGAAATTTTAATCGAAGGACTATGGTGGCTTAAAACTTTAATTGGATACAAAATAATTCCGAATCAACGAATTACGACATTCAACGTCTTGAGGTGCAAAATCCAAAAATACTGGAACAATGGTTTTATAGTTTGATGTTGTAAAAATACGAAAAACAAAAATTCAGCATCTCGAATACCCCAAGATCAGAATAACAAATTTGGAAAAGCTATACATTGAGAGATAAGTTTTTTTAAAAAGTTGATAAATAATTAGTAAAATACGAGCTTTGAACACTTTTTACTCTCATTCACGGAATAATTTTTTTGAAATCGACTTCAAGTCAAAGATTGCTTTACTAAATAAAGTTGATTTAAAAGAAACTTTTTTAGGCTCGCATTTAAATTAATATTTTATTCATTTATAAAAGCGTTACTCGCAGTACACAAGGGTAGAATAATAAAAAATTAATACATTTAAACTGGAATCTTAAATAACAAAAGAAATTTTCATAAATCGTACTATGATCGTAATTTGAACAAGTTTAAAAAATTTTTCAATTCACCTATTTTTCCTATCCTTTTGCACGCCCAACCTCCCCTTAAAACTTGGCAACAAAACTCACCAAATGAATATCGAAAAAAGCATACGCTTTTAAAAATCTGATCGAAATGTAATGTCATTTTTTTCGGAATGTTATTATTAAAAAATAGAAAAATACCACAAAAATAGAATGTTCACGCCCAGAAATCAGGAAAATAAACTTTAATGAATAAATGAAAAATCGTAGGAATTCGACTTTCACTCAGGAAGTCGCTATTTCTAAAATCTAAGTATCTTATTTAAATTTCGTTTTACTTATTGCAATATTGGAAAAACGAAAATTATGAAAGAAGTTCTGTGAAGAACTTGAATGGCTCAATAATTAAAAAAATTGAAGTAAATGTAGAAGACTTAAAGACGATGGCACTAGAAATTAAACATATTTTTTAAATGGAACATATAATAATCAGTTTCTGCCAGTCAACTTTTTGAAATATTGTTTTTATATTTTACTCAACGTTTCGGACCTTCAATTTGCGTATCTCCTCGAGAGCTATAAACTATATAAGTATATATTCAAAAGTTATCTGGCAGAAACATTATTTATATGTTCCATTTGAAATAAGATTGCCAGTGAAAAGAAAAAATATTTTACATACACTGAGAAAAAAATCTTGTACTTTCAGGCGTATATATTGTAATTTTTACAATAACATTGTATAATCTGCAATATTTATTTTACTAATCAAAATATTATACAGTAAAACCGCTATCAATGTACAAATTACAATATATATGCCAGTTTTTACTGTATAATTTCGGAAAATTCAAAATCTTCAAATGCAAATTTCACTATACAAACTGTAATTTTTACCATACATGGCGAAAAAAATGAACTACATTACTTTTATCCAGCTTTTTCGAAAACTATGTCTTATTACAATATGATGCACTAGGAACCTAGAAGGTATACAAAATTATTGCAAAAAGAACCTATACAGATCTGCATACTGAAAAAGCTGTATGGAATTTTCAATAATCTGGATTAATAGGAATTACAATATGATATTGCAAAAATACAAGAAATATAGTAGAAAACGAAATATGTAGAGGAGTTTTTACAACAAAATATATCTATAACTGCAATATCATTTGACAAAATTTACAACATGTTATTTCAAAAATTAATATATTATTTAGCAAAAAGTAGAATACGGCAGAGTGATTCCCGTTTACTATTGTAATAATTACTATATTTTTTTCTCATTGTATCTTTTTCAAAATATGTGTTTCATTGTCTTCTTTTGCACAATGTCGATTCTCGTTAAATCTACAAACTTGAAATAACAAAAAAAAATTCATTTCATTTTTTGCAGGACCGGATGAAAGAGAAAACGTGGGAAAAGTCTCTACAATGAGCCGAAATATCTGTGGGAGGGAGAGCGGTGGCATCGAATACCCAAACTGTGATAGCGTTAAAGAGTTAGTCGATAAAAATTAAGTATCGCGACACGAGCGTGGGCAAAATGAAAAATTATAATCTTTCAGAGCACTACAATCATCATGATAAGCCGCGCCAGAAGATCGAGGAACCTCGAATTAGTATTGTCTAGTTACACAATGCTGCCGCGTAAGAATGATTCGTGATTTCCGCTAAAAATTTTCTAATAATCGCCTTGTACGTTCTGCAATAAATTGTTGCTCTGAGGATGGAGTGTTGCCCGAAAATCATATTCTTCCGGAGGTAATTTATTATCCTGCAGTTGCATTTTTTTCATGAAGTATCATTGTTTGGGCGGATTTTGTTATGACAATTTGTCCATCTTTATGACTGTTGGGCGAAAAGGGTTACTTAAAGTAGAATAGTATTTTTCGTATCAAGGGGCAGAAACGAGTGTTTTTATGAGTGCGAGGTTTTGCGAACGAGCGAAGCGAGTGAAACACGAGTATGCAGTATGCCCCTTGATACGAAATATACTTTTTTCGAATTGTTTTCATTGGCTTGACGCAAGAGATGATTTTCAAGAAATTCAGGGTTGGAATTTTTACTAAATCGTTTTTTTTTAAATTTAAATCTCAACGGTTCTATATATTAAAATATTCAACATTTCAAGAGAATTCTTACTTTACTTATAATATGTTCCATAAACTTAACATTTACCATAATTTTATTGGCCGATTTTTCAAACAGGAACCTTTTTCTTTCAAAAATATTGATTTGCACCAAAAAAAATTTTCGAACGTGAGGGGAGTGGGAGGATGAAAAAAATTCGTCAGAAATTTCTTCCCTGTCTATCATATGATTGAATTCAACTTTTTTAAATATGCAAGAAACCCGCCGTTGTTGAATGGCTCCAGCACTTCCTCTGCCGATAAATATGACCTAGATAAACGCGATTAATGCACATGCAAATTGCGATAACACGAGTCATCTCGCTGAAAACACAAAACTTTGGCTTTCAGGAAATCCACGCCTTCCTCCAAGCCTCAGCCTCGCTCCCACCCCCTCACCATTCTGACGCAAGATTGTTTAGAAACAATCGAGGAAAGGAGGGAGAGATGGAAAAGCATCTACGTCATTTATTTCACCATGTTCCTTATGTCACTCGGATTTAGCATAATAATCACGGGTGTTTGGCCCTACCTCACCGAGGTAAATTATCATTTTATCATTTCCCACTAGATTATTCTGAGTTTTACTGCTTTCATGCTACACATGATTCAGGAGTATAAACGTAGAATCATGGTGTAATATTCTTCATTTGCAAGACTTATAGGAATAATGACAACTGCTGAAACTGATGTAACTGAAAAATATATAAAGATTCATCTCTTCATGTAACTGAAGAAGTCTTTCTTTCGTAACCTACGTACTTTACAGTTACATGATTACACGTTAGTTACTGAGTATCTTCACTGCAAAAAAACATATATGAGACATGTCTTCGTAGAAGACATGAAGACGTGAAATTCATATCTTCAGTCATTAAGTGTCTTACTTTTATGTGTTTCAAAGACATCTTCAAACGTCTTAAAAATGGCGTCAAAAAGTGGCTCATGGCAAGACAGCATTTTTTGCCGTGTTGATGTCGACAAATTTAAATTTCATGTGATAATGTAACGGTCAAATAATATTTCGATTCGTGACATGTATTTCACTAGATAATTGGGTGCCAAAAAAGTACATTGTACCTATCTCTGGTAATTGTGAGTCTTACCAATTTTCTTCCCATATTTGTACAAACTATCAAAATACTGAAATTCACGAAACATGGTCCTTTGTTTTTTTACAGTTAGATAATAGTAAAGGAAAGGAGTTTCTCGGGTATGTGGTTGCTGCGAATCCTGCAGGGCAGTTAATTTTCAGTCCGTTGGTTGGATATTGGAGCAATAAACAGGGTCCGAGGTTGCCACTTCTCTCCACTTTGGCACTCTTTACGTTTGCCTCAGCACTGTACAGTTCCCTTGAACTTCTCCCAGGGTATGATAAAAATATTATTATGGTAAAAGGGAATCGTAAAAAATAAAAACTTTTAAGATTCCGAGAGAAGTGAAATTCAGTGTCGGAAAATTCAGGAAACTCAGAGAGGATTCACATATACCAATTTCATACCAACTTTAGAACATTTGTTGCAATAATATGTTGCAATAATGTTGCAATAGCAGGGTTTGAAAAGTTACTAAAAAAAATGTGACGCGTTACGTTACCGTTACACAGGTGAAAAAAGTAATTCTTTACGTTACCGTTACTTAAAAAGAAATAGTAACTCGTTGCCGTTACTACTTAAAAAAAGTAACGTCCCGCTACTTTCATGTTGCTTTTTGGAATAAATTGAATGTAAATAACAAGACATCGAAAAACTAAGGCTGAAAAAAACAATATCAACGTACTCGTGGTTTTGTTCTATAGAAATTGTTTATTTCAGGTATAATAAAAAATGTTTCGTATTTTTTGACCCTGAACATAAATCAACCAGCTAGATCCAATTTTCATATTTTTTTCAAGTTTACAAAATTTCTGAATATGATATATGATTCAACGTTAGACACAAGGAAACATTCGCAAATTTGATAGATTTTTGAAAGAATCATCATACTTACCCAGTTTTTCAAAGTTTTTAAATGTTTTGTATTTTTCAGTATATATAAAATATTGTAGGATTTTCTACTATTTTTATAAATTTGTACTATTTCTTTCTACATTGATCTGATAAAATTTCATGCTCTGTAATTGGAAGTTTATTAAATTATTTGTATTTGAGAGAATTTTCAGCGAATAGTGTCTATGAAGATTTTCATTTCCTTTGATTTTTTGATCCTTTTTTAATTTTTCTACAATTTGAAAGATTGTTCAGTATTTCTGAAACTATTCGTATTTTTCAGAATAATAAAATGTTGCAAAAATTCCTAGTATTTGTACATAATTTAAGTATTTTTTTAACGTAAATTGTTATATACATTTTGAGAATTTCACACTCTGAATTAGAACATGATAAAATTTTCCGTGTTTTACAGGATTTTACAGAAAACAGTGTCTCGATAGATTTTTACTTATAACAGTACTTTTCGTACATCTCCAGTTTTTCTATGATTTCAAGGATCGTTCATTATTTTTATAAATTGCTGTATGAATTTCTGGAATTTGAAAGATTTTTCATGTGTTATATATTTACACGTATTTTTCATGATGCATTGTCTTTCTGTATTTCTAAGTATTTATAGAATGTTGTGAAATTTTTGACTTTTTTAAAGATATCTCTTTGAATTTCTAGTATGAGATAAAATTTAAAGTTCGAAATTTCTGAAGTATTTTGATCGATTTTGCAGAAAACAGTTTTTTATAGATCTAGAGTGCCCTCAATATTTTTTGTATTTTTCACATAATTTTACGATTGAAAAAATTTTCTTATATTTTCATAAACTTTTAAAAACATTTATTGTTAGAATTGAAAGCTCGAGAAATTGAACTTTCTTGATGCCTAAAATCACATAAATTTTTGAAGACTCAAATAACATGAAAATTATAGAAATCTCGTATTACAAACAAGAAATCTCGTACAAACAGCCCATTTGAACAATAAATATTTTCAAAATTTTGTCATAGACTGTTTACGTGAAGTAAGCATGTACTTTCGAACGCACTTGCACGTAAATTTTATATAAACTGTAAATGTCACGGTTTCATTGAATTTCGTGATGAGGGGAAATAAAAAAATTTTTTTTTTTTCTATATTTTGTATAAATCTTCTGGATCATGCAAGGTCTTCTCATTTTAATGTTTCATTTTAGAAATCAAAGAATATCTTTCAGATTGTTATTGTTTTTTTGCATAATACATCAATTCTAATTAAAATTCATTTCAAAATTATATTCTAGATACCGTGGAGAATGGATGATGTTAAGTCGTGTGCTCGTAGGCATCAGTTCTGGTAAATATTTTTTTTTATTCAACTTTCGAAAGATATTGAATACACTTCATAGTAAATAAAAAAATCAACAATATCAGAACAGACTCACTTTATCGAGAAATTTTAAAAAAGGCGATAAGTCACACCCAATTATGTCACTCTATTTCATTATGTATAAGTAATTTAAATTCAGTCACGTCAGATAAAAATAGTATAGACTAGAAAAATGAAAGAAATAAAATTTTTTTTAGCCAACATCGCTGCTGCAAAATCGTACCTTTCCGCAGCAACGAAAATAGATGAAAGAACAAAAGCTGTATCGATGGTATCTCTTGCTCAGGTGAGGTTACATATCTCTTTATCAGGCTTATTGAAATTGGGTCTTCTACTCAAAGGTCTAGTGCATCCTCTTTGAGTAAATGTGTTTTTTCATGAACCTCAGTATTCTACTCATTTCAAAAGTAAAATCGAATCCAGTTATGATTTATGGACGAACGAAAATTTCAATATTGAAAGCATTTGATTCACTAAAACAGTATTGAACGTATCAAATATTTTCATACTATGAAATATCAACGCATAAAAAGTTATTCTGGTGATACGAAATTGTAATTGATGAAATTCAGAACTCATCATTCAATGTACCTTGAATTTCATTTGCATACTTCTATGATAAATTAATCAAACTATTTGTGGTACATATTATTCTACCACGACAAGATATAAAAATTTGCTGAAATTACAAAAGTTTTGATCTTCATTCATAAAAATTTCAATGATTCTATAAAAGAGAGTATTTCGATTCCAAGAGGTCACATTTTTTGCTGATAAATGACTGAACAAATTTTTTTCTAGGTATTAGGATTTGTGGTTGGGCCAGCTCTTCAAGCTGCAGTTGTGCCACTTGGCAGAGTAGGTTTTAAATTCATTGGATTATCCATCGACATGTACACTGCAGCTGGGTGGATTAACGTACTCATGGGAATCTTGAACTTCATATTTTTCTTGCCATTTTTTTTCAAGGAACATAAAATTGCCATTCGAGAAGCTATGCTGAATCATGAAAATATGACTGGTACTTTTTTTACGTAAAAAACTTGAAATATTAATCATTAAACATTTCTCTGGGTTAGTTGTAGTAGAGTTCAACTAAAAATGTTCTATATTTTATCAATTTCAAGTTTTTATTCCCAAATGCAATGCTTAGAACATCGATTACAATATTTTTCTGTTTTTTTATTTCAAATTTGATTCAAACATTTCCGATAAAGTAATGAATGTTGGAGATCAAAATCTGTAAATTATTCCTTAAACAATTGATAATGAACACTCCTATTTATTTAAGTTCTCTTTTTAAAGGCTTGTATAATTTTGAATTTTTTTATAGAAAAAGAAGTCTACAAACGTACTACACCAGACTACTTAGCTGCTTGGACATTGATTGGTGCTTTTTTCACGATGGTTTTCAACTTCGTGCTGCTTGAAACGTAATTTTTCAGTAAAAAGAAATGAAATTTTTTATCTCGATAATCTACAAGCTAAACATAGAACCTTTTTTTCCTTAGTTTAGGAACTTCTCTGACAATGGACCAATTTGCTTGGACCAGTGAAGAAAGTTTAGCAAATATGGGTTTTTTGATGGCCACAGGAGGTATCATCGCTTGCACGACTTTTGTCCTTATCGATCCTTTAAGCAATTGGTTAGTCACTAATTTCACCAGTACTCAGCTTATACAAAACAAAAATACATCTTCTGTTATTTCTTACAGGTTCTCAGAAAGAAAAATTATGATTTTTGGATTTTTACTGATGATCATTGGCAGGTTCTTTCTCATACCTTTCGGAACAGAGCCACCAGTAATGGCTGATTATGGACGTGGGTGATTTCGGAACATTTTTTTTTTCATGAAATTCAAAGAAAAATGTTGTAGAAACATTCGTAATATTAGGAATAATTTAATTTAGCTCATCACAATGTGACAACGCACTCAAACGGAACTGATGTTGTCGGATGCCCTCCACAACAAGAATGGTGTCGTTACACACCTCGTTTGACAATATTACAATTCATCATCGGTTACATATTTTCTTCAGTCGCGTATCCCCTTTCGGTCACTTTGATAAACACGGTGTTCAGCAAAATTTTGGGCCCTCGTCCTCAAGGGCTGTGGCAAGGATATATGACAGGAGCAGGATGTGCTTCAAGGTTAGTTCTGCTCACACAGAAACGACGCAATTCATTTACAGAGATTTTTTTGAGCTTTTTGGAATAATGACAAATTTTCAAAAAACAAAAGTTCTTCGCCATAACCGTGTATGAGTGAAATTTTCAGGGACGTCGCAACAAAATTTTTCATAGGTAGTGAAACACAAATATTGAAAGAGTCAGTATATATCAACAGATAAGACACATTTATTTTAGTGCATTTATGAACATATATTCGTGAAAATTACATCTTGAATTTCTGTGGATACGTCATTTTCTTTTTTTCTAAGGTCATTTTCTAAGGTCATCTCGTTCTTCTATGAATTTTATGTTGGTTTTTAGAGTTGATGGTTATAGTATTTCAAAGTTTTTTGATTTCAAGTATTTGTATGGATTTTTTCAGAAAAGAGAATCATCATCGATTTCAATAATTTTAAGGACTGCTAGATTTTTGATTTTAGTAGTTTTTTTAGTTCTTTTAAAATTTTAAAGAATTGAATAATATTCTTGTAGATTTGGAGTGTTGTTATTGATCGCTCTATTGGTCTATAGAATTTAGAGCTCGAGAATTCAAAGTTTTAGAAATTCTCAGTATGACAAAAGATTCCAAAAACCAGTGTCTTTATTGGTTTCAAGTATTCTCTTTTAGTATTTTTCGTAAGTTTTTGATAATTTGAAAGAATTTTCTGGCATCTTTATGAAATTTTACATAGATTTCGATAGTTCGATGTTTTAGGACTGAAATTTTTTTCTTAGAAATTAAGTTAATTAAATGATTTTGGAAAAATTATATCTATATAGACTTTAAGTATTTTATAAACGGCTTTTATTTTATCGATTTTTCAACATTCATTCAAATTTCGTAGATTTATCTTGCATTTTTCAATGATTCATCAATATATATAGATTTCTATTCACAATTCAAAATCTAATAGATTTTTCGTATTTTTATAGGTTTTGATGAAAACAATATGTTCAATGTTTTCAAGTAATTCATTATTTCTGGTACTTTTGGTATTATTCTTATGTTTATAGAATTCAAACGTTCCGCAAGAGTTTCTAGTATTTTCATTGGTTTCCAAATGAATTTTTAAAATTTTATACTTCAGAATTGAGAGTTGTAGATTATCAGCATTTTTAGATTTATTAATAAAATAATATTATTTTACATTTTCTCCTATGATTCTGATCGCTTATGCAATCGACAGAATTCTTGGTGTTATAAAAATTTCAAAATAAACTTTTAAAATGCAATGCTCAAAAACAACAGTGGCTCACAATTAGAAGATTTTTTGTACTTGTAGAATTTTCATTAATAAGCTTATTTACAGATTTTAAGTACTTTTTTAGTTTTTCGTATTTTCTAGTATTCACACGATTCGAAGGATATTCTAATATTTATATGGATTCATTCACAGAATTCTAGAATTCGATTGTCAGTAAATCAAAGTCTAAAAGATTTTGAGTATATTCGTAAATATTTCAAAAAACAATGTCTTTATAAATTTCGAGTATTTTATAGAGGTCGATTACTTCTAGTATTTCTCGTATTTTTCAGACTTTTCTTGTAATTTTTGAAATATGAATGAAGATTTATTCAATCAGTGACTCTAGTAGCCAAAGTTTTATCGATTTAAAAATATGTATCTACATAAGTTGATATTATTCACTACAAAATTTTTTATAATTTCATTATTCATTAAATTTGTTGGAATACTGTAGTATTTTCATAGGTTTCTAGAAGTTTTAATGAACTTTAACTTCGAATTAAGATCCTTATCAAGAGCCAATTACCTCTCCGATCACGAAGTCATGAAACACAATAAAAAACCACTCACTTTTTAAATATATTATATCTTTTTATTGTTTTCACTCTAGCTTTGGACCATATTTGTTTCGGTCCTCCTCAGGAAAATCGTTTTATACTAATTATCCAAAAAAAAAAAATAAATAAATAGACTTTTGTACAAAAAATCCAACTAAAAACCAATCTCACTTCTTGATACAATGTGCTGACGTTTTTGTAACAAAAAAAAATGAAGGAAAAAATAATATTTGGTTACATGACAAACAAAGAAAGTCAGACAGATGAAAAATTTCAAGACTTTTGATTTACCTACATAGAACTAAGGGACACGGAATGTTAATAATGGGATTTTTTATCACTGTGATTGGTAAGTTAACGTCAGCACGTTGTTTAAAAAAGAAAGATTTGTTTTTAGTTGAATTTTTTGTACAAATGTTGTTTTTTTTTTTTAATAGTTAGTATAGAACCATTCTCTTGAAGAAGACCGAAATATGGTCGAAAGCTAGAGTGAAAACAATTTAAAGATATAATATATCCAAAGAAAAAAATACAAATCATTGAAATAAGAATTTAATGCTCTTTCTTCATTTATCTTCCAACCTAAGAATGAACCACAAATTTGAGGATTACTCTTGAAATCTGAGAGTTCAGTTCAGGTAGATTTCAAGTGTTAACCCTCAAAAAGTTGATAAATTAGGAGTCATCAACCATGAAAAATGAAGAGTAGTTTTCGTCAGGGTTAGTTATATTGATGAGGTATTCTGTTTGTTGTTCAGGGTTCTGGGTCCAATTTTCATGACCCACATTTACACGAAATACGGGATATACGAGACGTTTGGCAGCACGGGCGCGATGCTGATAATTGCAATGGCGTGGATGCAATTGGTTAGCAATCGCTTTGAGACGAAAGCGTTGAACGCGAAACCGAAAGTGAGCCACAATGGGAAGGAGAAGGAGGACAAGAGTAACGTTGAAGCGCCACTAGTGCAGCATGTAACGTCTCCTGACATTTCTCGAAAAGAAATCGAGATGCAGGACCTGAACAGCCCGTCCTCGGGGCACAATGGCAAAGCGTAATTATTCATCGCGCCGACACACGAGACTGTCTCCTCTGATATTTGCAACGTCGTAGTTATTTGCTCACCGTATCCGGGATGCAAAATTCGAGAACTCTTCGTAATACGATATATTATTATTTCAAAGAAATGAAAAATTAAGTCGTACGTTGGGCGACTGGTATGACTTTTTGACATGTTCCAAATCTTGATGCATCTTGAAACTTGGAGCTTTAATAAGAGTTTGTTAAACAGTTTTTTTTACTAGGGAGAAATTTGTTTCTGAAATCGACGTTTTGGGATTGCCATGTTGAGCTGAAGATTTTTAGGAACCGATATTTTTTATCTAAATAATTGATGGTACTTGTCTCGAAATTTGGAAGTTCAATTTTTAACTCATTTTGCGATCGTTTAACAAGTTTGATGAATTTTTTACGATTTGGCAGCAAGTGGAAGAAAATTAGTATTGCTTCTGAATGAAGCAAAAAATTTCATGTAAATTACTGCTAAACTGAGAGAGATTCATATGAAATTTTATGAATCTAGTAAATTTTGATACTTACATATTTTTGCAGAATTTTACAGAAGAATCATCATATTAGGATAATCTTGAACATCATTAGAATTCTTGAAAAAATTACATTCAGAGAATATATTAGTACGGTTGACTGAATTCATTAAGTCAACCATGTTTTCTTGAATATGACTAAATTTTCCAGTACACTGTGCGGGCGCGTAAGCAGAGTGGGATTTTGAGGGTTCAAACCCCTCCTAAATTCTGATAAACTCAGTCATTATTTCATGTAGAAATGAAAAAAGTTACATCGATAAACAATAAAAATATAAGTTACAAAAAAATGCATGAAAATGTTAGCAGATATATTTGATAAACAAGTTAAAAATTATCAGAACGATGGAGTACATAGAAAATATGAATCATAAAATTGTTGCAACCCAGTGGATAATCAAGAAAAATAAAAATCTACGTAAATACTAAGAATTTGCGAAACTTTGAATCTTAGATCATCGAATTCCAAAAACCTATATAAATCCGTAGAAAAGTATTAAAATTCTTTCGATTCATACGAATTCTAAAAGAATAATGAAATTAATTGAATTCTATAAAAAAAACTGTTTTCTGAAAAATCTCGACCAATGCCTCTACAATCTATAAATTTTGGGATTCTTGAGCATCCAATTCTAAATATAATAATAAATCCTACTATAAATCCATAGCTTTTCTAAAAAACGCAACAAAATCTTTTGAATACTTCAAAAATACGAAAGAAGAATAACGATATGAAACATGAAAAATCTATGTGAATGTGATTATATCATTGATTCTTGAAGTCACTAATAATAGATCGAAATTCGCATTTTAAAGCATCGAGTGTTTTAATCTCTGTAGCAATCTACAATAATATAAGTAATCTATAAAAATACTTAGAAATCCTCAAGAGTTTCGTATATTATACTACAAAAATGTGAAAAATAAGTTTACTAGTTTACTTGCTCACCACTTGACTAGTTTACTAATTTACTTGTTAACGAGTGTACTAGTTCACTAGCTTACTAGATTACTTGTTTACTAGCTTACTAGTTTTTATTCAACTAGCTTACCAGTTTACTAGCTTATTAGTTTGCCAGTTTACTATCACAACTTTGACAAGTTTACTAGTTTACTAAATAACTAATTCACTTGTTAACAAGTTTGCTAGTGTACTAGTTTTCTTTTTCAATTGTTTACTATTTTACTATTCTACAATTTCAGTAGTAGACAAGTTTACTAGCTTACTATTAGTTTACTAAATATCTATGAATACATAAAAATCATGCAGAAATAATTTTTTTTAGAAATTCATAAAACCGTCTGTCCTGGAGCATAGTTGTTCATATAACACTATAATTATATATAATTTCTAGAAATTTTTCTAGAAATTCATATGGGAAACAATAAAAATACATCCAATTCAATTGATACTATTCGCACAATTGAACATGCTTTTAATCGTAGAAATACCTACTGATAAAATTTAAAATAAAAGAATTGAAAATCTTCATAAAAGAACGTATCATGTAAAAAATCAATTCGAATTCTCAAAATCGTTGGAAGATTCAATTCTATAGCATCAATTTCCGAAAATCTATGGAGCGATCCATAAAAAATATAGAAAAATATATAAAAATACCAGAAAATTCAACATAATTTGATGAATAATATACCATACGAAAATAATATAAATGTATGATGTATCTTTCATCTGTGTGGTTAAAATTTGCCCAAAAATCATTTGAAATATATGAATTTTTCAGAAGTTTGATTCCTAGAGCATCGAAATTTAGAAAGCTTTATAGAAATCCGTATAACTTAATATCAGATAATCTTTAAAGTGATATAAATACAAAAAGTATCAGTAAAAAAAAAATTGAAACCTTACTACTAATTAAAAACCAGAAAAATCTAATTCCATTATTTACGAACATAAAAAATGTGAATTTCTGGATTCCAAAATTAAGAAATCCTAAAGTAAAAATATTTTTCAGAAATACCCCATCCAAAAATTTTTCTGCTTACGCCCCTGAACTTGTGTATGGTAGAGATATGTAAAGCAACTAAGCCAATATAGTAAAAATAACTAAAGAATACAGTCTTTTTAACTTGATCTGTTTAGGTATTTGTAGAATAAATATTATTTATCCAACTAAAATTGTTTATTACATACAGCCCAAGCATTTTGTAACAATTACTGTATATTATTAATACTTCAAAAAAATCTTTAGTTGGTTTCATTTTAACAATTTTCGGGAATGAAAAATTGTTCTTTGATATAACTAAAATATTATAAATACTATAAGATACCCAACTTAGAGAAAATGTATGTTCAAGTGGATAAATTGAAAGTCAAAACTATCATACTCACATTTTTTCAAATATTAAAAAAGGTATTCGATTATACTAAAAGACCTGTTACGGCGGAATAAACGCTTTTTCTCCGAGTAACTAAATTGAAAGTGTAATTAACAATTCTTCTTTGTAAGATATTAGTGTAAAAATTAGTTTAACTCAATCATGGTAGAACAAAAAAACCTTTTTTTTTAAAGGAATAAACAAATAGTTAAAGCATCATTATTATCAAGTTTGATGTGAATGAAAAATGCAGTAAGTCGTACTTAATACATCTTTGGAGCAATTAAACGTCTTTTATCAATACTACAGAAAGTGGAAACGACAATACTTTTTATTTCGATGTAAATAAATTATTAAGTCACTTTAACGTGATACATTTTTGAAATGAGTAAAGACCTTTTTAAAAACTAAATGTTATGCATTAAAAACGAAAAAATGATACATTCGAGCTGACTAAAAATTTAGTCAATCGTACCCAACACATTCTACTAAATAAATTTAGCCAAATTAGAAATAATTTTAGTAGGTTGGTATCTGACTAAACTAATTTAGTCAGGTGAAAAAAATTTAGTTAAAAAAAAACAAATTATTTTCTGAGTGTACATCCAGCACAGAGCGACTTTCAGGACTTTTTGACACTTCTTCAGTTGTTCGTAAACATGATAAATCTTGAAACTTGATTGTAAAAGGAAATTTTTTAGAATATTTGAACCGAGAAAAACTTACTCACAAAATGTAAAACGTCAAATTGTAATTACATAGTTCCTGAATTTTTAACTTAAATGTTTTGAACGTTGAATTACCAATGTTTTTTTTATTATTAAAATTGATGACACTAATCTAAAAATTTTAAAATCTTGAAACGTAATAAAAGAAATGAATCAAAACAGTTAATGATTGAACGCAAATTTTGAGTACCATCGAGAATTTCGATGAATAATTTATCAAAATTCTTAATAGTACTCGAAATTTTTTTTTTTTTACTATACAATTTTGTACACAAAAATATTAACATTTTCTTGTGACCATTTTTCTGGATGCTACACTATATTTTACGATGTTTTTTTCAATTCACAAATGCCACAGAAAAAATTATGAAATTTAAAAAAAAAACTTTTTTATCGAAAATAAAGAAATAACGAAAATGCTGATTAAACTACTGAAGTGATTATAATACTTTCGTGAAAATATTCCGGATCTTAGAAAAGTCTCTGAAAACAGTTCTTTTAAAATTATTCATAAAGAATTTTTTATGTAACATCGTCACAGTCAGCCCATCAAGAATTTTCAAAATTCTTTCGAACACAACTTTCGAAAGAGCTTTCACGTAAAAGTCTTTTTTACAGTATATATATAACTACAATGCTCAAAGGTATAGCGATGTAAAAAATATTGTGATCAACGTACGTGAGATTTTGCGATTCGCAGCGTACTTATGTAAATAATAAAATACTTTTACACTGAGTTTGTAACAAAAGACATTGCTATTATCGAACAATCGTAAGTTCTTAGTATTTTTATAACAGTTTTGTGTTTACCAGTTGAAGAATGATGTGTGTATAATTTCTAAGAAATACGTGCTCATTTTTGTAAGAATCATGTGAACAAGTGTAAAAAGAAAGCACAAATTACTGTGCAGAAAGTAAGGAGTTATTTTGTAATAAACTTTCTCTTTTAAGTTTCCAAAATATGTCTTTTTTTATTATAACCATACGCAAATTCAGATCATTTGTACCGCATTACGAAATTCATTTCATGATAATCTTAGGTACAAAATAATTAAACGAAATTCCCGTGCAATGGCTTGTTTTATTGCTCGATCGTAGTTAATTACAGGAAGAAAACAAATCGTTGCACGTAATGTTATCAACGTAATGAAGAGCTTTGGTGAATAATGATATTAATATTTCAACGTAATGATTTGAACTTTCTCTCTGCGATTGAACAGAGGAATCGTGACCCGTAATACGAATCGTGGCCGACAGCGAATTTAGGGTGATCAGTGAACTGTATAATACTGACGTAACCCGCTAATTAATGACTTTTTCCTGTCACAAAGTATACAATGATTTTCACAGAGATCATTCTAAAGCACATCCAGTGAAATAAGAAAGTAACAAAGAAAAGAGAGCAAACTGTCAAAATAATAATAATGATTTCAATCCTGACAAAATTGAGAGGATTCTTGAAATGACTGACATTTGTCGTGAATATGCTGTTTTCGAAAAAAACTTATCATGTTGCATGAATCTTAATTTCTAAATGAGTTACGATGCATATGTCGTTTTTGTCAATTTTCTATGGTGCGTGTAAAGTAATAATAAAGGACACTCAGCATCGATAAAATACCAAGAATCATAGTTAGTAACAAGTTTTGGGTTACGCGAGAGGAATAAAATTAATGTTTCGAGGCTGAAATTATAAGTGGGTTAGGGAGTGCGCCCTTGTTTGCATTTTCGACAAGTTTCAAGTGAGCACGTCACGCCTTATGTCGCTCACTTTATGGCCCACGAGCTGAGAAATTTGCGTTGGGGTTAAAACCACGCAGCAGTTACATTTACTAACTTATGCATCTCCTGTTTCGTCGCATATACTGTTGTTTTTCTTTAATGGATATCGATGGAAAAGTAAATACTTTTAAACAAACATAAAGGTATTTGTTTTAAATATAGAATTGATATTTTTAAGTTTGGAGCCTTTGAAAATTGTACTTTGTGTAGTCTATAAAATTCAAGGATTTGATAATTTGATATTATAGTATCCATTGACAGGGGCGAAGGCAGTAAAAACTTTCATGGGGGGGGGGGGGGTTCTGAAAAATATTTTTCCTTCGGGATTTCATAATTTTTAATCTTCGACAATATGGTGACAAAAGAGCAATTTTGAAATATTTTACATTTCGGAATTTGAAAGTTATAAAACTTTAGGAATCCAGAAATGCACATTTTTTATGTTCGTTAATAATGGGATTCGATTCCTGTGATTTTTATTTAGTAATTGAGGTTTCAATTTTTTTTTACTAATACTTTTTGTAGTTATACCACTTTGAGGATTATCTGATGTTAAGTAATACGGATTTTTATAAAGCTTTCTAAAATTCGATGCTCTAGGAATCGAATTTCTAAAAAATTTATATATTTGAATCGCTTTTTGAGCAAATTTCAACTACACAGATAAGAGGTATATCATAAATTTATATTATTTTCGTATAGTATATTATTCCTCAAATTTTGTAGTATTTTCGGTTATTTTTATATATTTCTAATATTTCTATGGATCGCTCAATAGATTTTTAGAAATTGATGCTATAGTATTGAATCTTTCAACGATTTTGAGAATTTGAATTGATTTTTCACATAATAGTTTCTTTTATGGAGATTTTCAATACTTTTATTCTATATTTTTTTAGTAGGTGCTTCTACGATTAAAAGTACATATTTTCAATTGTGTGAATAGTATCATTTGAATTGGATGTATTTTTATTGCTTTCCAAATGAATTTCTAGAAAAATTTCTAAAATTATACATAATGATAGTAGATATCATTTGAAAAATTATGCTCCAGGACACAAAGTTTTATACGTTTCTAAAAAATTGATTTTTACATAAAAAGATTTTTATGTATTGAAATATATCTAGTTAACTAGTAGGCTAGTAAACTAGTAAAATGGTAAGTAAGTCAACTGGTAATCTAGTAAACTAGTAAACTAACAAAAGAGTAAACTAGCAAACTAGTAAGCTAGTCAACTACTTAACTAGTAAACAGATCAGCTAGTAAAGTAGTAAACTATTGAAATTTTTCAAAAGGAGAATGGTAAAGAAGTGAAAAAAAAATAGTAAACTAGCAAACTCGTTCACAAGTGAATTAGTTATTAAGTAAACTAGTAAACTTGTCAAATTTGTAATAGTAAACTGGTCAACTAATAAGCTAGTAAACAAGTAGCTAGTAGACAAGTAATCTAGTAAGCTAGTGAACTACACACAAAGAAAAGCTTACTAAAACTAAATATTCAGTCACATACGAACCTAATAAAGTTTTCACTCACATCTACTAAAATATTCAGTCAAATTCTTGAAAATATTGTTGATATGACAACATTTTTGGGTTGATCAGAGACAAATATTTTTTAGGTTCGTATTTGACTTAATATTTTTCTGAGTGTAGTTAACTCGTTAACAAGTTAATTAGTAAACTAGTAATTTAATGAGCAAGTAAACTAGTAAACTTATTTTCCACATTTTTCTAGTATAATATACGAAACTCTGGAGGATTTCTGAATATTTTTATAGATTACTTGTATCTTTGTAGATTGCTACAGAGATTTAAAAAACTCGATGCTTTATCTAAACTCTAAAACTCGAATTTTGATCTATTATCAGTACTATCCAGAATCAATGATATTATCACATTCATATTTATAGATTTTTCATGTTTTATATTGTTATTCTTTTTTTGTATTTTTAAAGTATTCAAAAGATTTTGTTGCGTTTACTAGGATTCTTATAGATTTATAGTATATTCAGAACTTGTTCTCTAGAATCCCAAAATTTATAGATCGTAGAGGCATTGGTCGAGATATTTCAGAAAACAGTGTTTTGTAGAATTCAATTAATATATTATTCTTTTAAAAATTGTATGAATCGGAAGATTTTTAATACTTTTCTACGAATTTATATAGATTTATAGAATTTGATGATCAAAGATTCAAAGTTTTGTAAATTTTTAGTATTTCGTAGATTTTCATTTTTCTTGATTATTTACTAGGTTGCAATAATTTTTCTGATCCATATTTTCTACGGAATCCTACATTTTTGTAATTTTTTACTTTTTTACCAAATGGATACTGCTAACATTTTCATTAATTTTTTTGTAACTTATATTTTTATTGTTTTACGATGTAGCTTTTCTTATTTTTACATGAAATATTGACTGATTTTATCAGAATTGGAAACCCCCAAAACTTTTCTCTGCCTACGCGCCTGTTCATTTAGTATCATTAAACTTTAATTTTCTAGAACTGATAATAATTCAAGTAATATTTTACACATTCCTCAGCTGGAGAAATTCTGTCTAAAATTATAATTCTTGCAATTTTTGTTCTGAAATATAAATTTTATGAAATTCGATACTCTATTGTTTCTGATATAAGACTCCAAGAACTCTACTTTGTAGAATTCATAATTTCAGAAATAAAAATTTGAAAACTTTACTAAAGTGTTTTATATTCAACAAATTTTCATTTCCATATGTACAAGAAAAAAATTTCCTTTTTTGTTCAAAATTCACCCTGGCTCGATGTTTGTTGCGAAAACTTCAATTTGGATTCTCATGATGTATTTCAGAAGACAGTGAAATAACGAGGAACAAAGAATTGTTAATGTTGTCATCAGATTCCGCGAACGTTTCACATGCAACTTGGTGTTGTTTCTGGAAAATGACAGATGAAATAGCGCAGAATTGTCGTATGTTTATTATATTCTGTAGTTTCGGCGGAAATTGCGCTGAAACTCGGCACGGTACGAATTGCCATATTCGATGTACTAATTGTGAAAAATGTCTCACGCAGCAAGAGGTGGAAGCTTGGGAATCGAATTTGACATACTCAAACGCTGTAAATGTTCTTTCAAGTTGAATTATTCCATTAGAAACGCAATTTGAATGGCCTGAATTTTAGCTTAGATGGAGAGTAGTTTATACACATTTTGGTATAGGAAAATAATTCTTTTTCTTTTCGTTAATGACTCTTCTTCAAATAAATTTATTTCACAACTTTTCAATTTTTACATTCATACAATATTTGATAGGAAAACGACGAAAATGAAAATGATTTATAGTTATTTCAGCGATTTTTCATTTCAGGGATGCACATTATGTTATCAAACTAACGAATAATGAAATTAAAAACAAAATATATACACGTTTTATTGTGTAGACATTGAAAAAAAACTTTTTTTTACTATGATTTTCGATCGCTGAATCAAAGATTTCATAATTTGCTATCATCTCATGATTTATTTCATATATCAACTTCAAGAGAAGTAGTCGATCTCAGTTTTGAAAAAAAAGCCTGCGGCTTCAGATAAGATAATGTTCTAAAACCCAAAAAGGTCTCCCTGGTCGATGAGTTCAATTATGAAATAGTGTACACATCATGAAGATTAGATAAAATGCAAAAAATTAAAACGAACTAAAAAGTTGATGAATTTGATATGCATTAAGTTACATAATATATGTGATATTTCATAATAAGGAATTAATATCATCGATAATTATGAAAAATTACTGTTGTAAAAAGAAAAGGGAAAGAGAAAAGATGAAGATCTAGTGTGTTTCTGAATATTGCATCAGGTTTATTAGGGCTTATCAAATATTCCATCATCTTCCTACCTCGTTTAGAAATGTCCCCAGGGCTCGTACCTCAGCCAGTAGATTTGTAGACAGAATTCACAGATCAATAATAATAGCTCTTCACATTTCAATAGACACTTAATCTTTGAAAATAATTAGTGGAAATTCGAAAACGTATTATCCAAATCTATTGAAATTCCCCGGAAGATTCAGTGACCTGTTTTTAGTTTTTCCAGAAATTAACGTAAATGAATAATTCAGTTTTCTAAAATTTTTGAGCATTTTCTTTTTACATTGTGAAATCTGGTCAGATAATTTTCTGGCCATTTAAATTTAAAAATTAATCAGTGCCAGAACTTTGGAATGGTGATTTTTTTTATTTTCCTGATATTTGTAGAGGGTTTTTAATCCTGAGATTGGGAATATTTAATTCATTTGTCTTTTACTCCATTTATTGCTATTAGTCAGAGGTGTATGCAGTAAGAAATTCGAGGGAGGTTAGAAAAATAAATTTCTTCAAGATTTTGAAATTCTTCAGCTTGGATCATCCAGTTTTAAAAGTATGTATCATTTTTGAATCTTTTGAAATATTTGCAGTTAAAATGTTGATTTTCATATACAAATTTCAAGTTTGGAATCAAATTTTTAAAATATGTTAGTAACTATAGATTGTTATTTTTGAGTGAGTGACATTTGGAATTCAGAGTTTTTTTACATTCAGAATTTATACACACTGTATTTCATAGGTACATTTGAAACCGCTTATAATTATTGTTAAGGAAAAGGAATTGAAAAGTTCGTTTTCGTACTTTCATAAAATTATTAACGTTTCAAGTTTGTTCTGGAAATGTGCAATTTTGAGTTATTTAAATTTCGAAATTCTAAATTGGGAAGTTTTGAAAATCTGGAGAGAAACTTTTTGAGCTGAAATTTTTCATTTCTCTTATTTCGCGATTTTACATTTTTATATTCGAAGCTCTTAAAATGATGGTACAAAGTTCTTTCATTTAGTAAATTAGATATAATAAAGTATTTCACGTATGTAAAGTTACGAAAAAACTTAAGATGAAAGTTATTCTACAATTCACAGAAACTATGCCTGCTTCCTGAAATTTTAGATGCTCAACAAAAAACGTTCGTTTGTCACAAATTTTTGTTCAAAAATTGATTATTTCCGAAATAATATTCAACTACTAGTTTAAAATATCTTGTATGTATTTTGATATGCGAAAAATTTATATTTTAAATTTTTTTACTGACAGTAATGATCAATATAACTCAAATTTCGGGAAGAGTTCGAACCTCTTTACCTCTATACTTTAGTCAAAAAGTATGTAATTCAACGAAACTATTATCTGGGACAAACTGAATCTAAGAAATGGTGTATAAAAAAGACTCTTGAAATTGAAAATATAAAAAATTAGCATTTTGGCATTATTTTAGATACTTCTTTTATACGCAGTCAGTTTCTCCGACTCAGAATCTACAATAACCTGAAAAAGTTTCTGTAATAATGACTGTAAAATTGAGTAACATTGTATTCAACTGTAAACATTATCATAATGTTTCCCTTTTTCTCCTAAAATTCTGATGCAAAATTTCCAAAATCAAGAGATTACTTGACGCTCAAAGTCAAACAATCAGCGCTCCGCGCGGTAGCGTCACTGAACTACATTAGTTCTCTATCTCCTGATTGGTCAACTTCGATCCTCGACAACTCCTTTACTTTTCCATATTCACAAAAAAACTGAAGACCTTTTTTCCTGCATTCACGTAAATCATCAGATGTTCTCGCTATTTTACGTTGATTTGAAGACACTTTGCTGAAACCTCCTCCAAAAAAACTTGCATTCGCGAGTGGCGTACATAAATATATTCTCGGCTATCTGCCGGGCGATATCGGCTGGAATTTGCAAATACAATCGCGGAAAAGCGATTATGCAGGAAACAGCGGAAAAGGATATATATCGGATGGTGGGCGATAGGATCACGTGTTGCGTAAGCCCGGCGACGTTTCGAGGCGCTTTGAATAAGCGTCCCGATGCCGGGAGATAAGGAGGAACCCGTACGTTATTCTGCAGGATCCGATGAGAGCCAGCTCCAGAGTAGTGTACTCGTACGATACGAAAAATGGGAAAAGGGGCGCGCGCCATTTCACCCGGATTTTCCCCCTTCCCCACGATGGGGCGCATCTATTTGGCTCTAATTTCGATTGGGATCATCTCGAGGACAAGGGGCTGGCTTTATTTACGGCGATTCTCGGGGGACGCGGAATTTATTGCCGCAGATTTTGAGGAATTATTGATAAGACACTGGGAGGAAAACGTGGAAATGCATGGGAACGGGAATTGAAGAATTATTAATTTTCAAGAATATAGTTTGATATAAATAGGTTGAGAACTATTTGAAAAGAATGCTTACAGATTGCTAATATACTGTTGGGGGACAAAACTTCCAAACTAAAACATCCAAAAAGAAACTAATTAGATTCAAAAAATGTTTCGGTTTTTGTGAATTTTCTTGTTTTTAATGTTACAGACACTTTTAAAAAGATCTCTAGCAATTTAAAGTAATTAGAACGTAGATTTACGTATAATTAATAAAATTCATATAATGGCATAAGTGTTTTTAAGCTGTTGTCGGACGACGTCATCCCAATCTATACGCTTTTTTAAGGGGTTATATACCTTTTTGTGCGGACGAATTGAGGATGGTTTGGAGTAATTTTTAAGGTATGTAGCAGTAATGCTATGACACCAAAGTTATTGTTTTTTGATAGTGTATTGTCCACTTGAAAAAACAAGTATTTGTTCATAAAAAAATATCAACATTTCGCGGAGTTATGGCCCTTTCCCCGAAATAACTTTTTTTTGGAAAAGACTTGCAGTGACCACGATGCAAGTCGAACAAGTCAAGTTAAATTAAAAAATCCAAAAAATTTCATTAGTAAAGAAATGTATCTTGTTCTTGAACGATTGAAAAAATGAATATTACCTTTTTTTGTGTATGCAAGAATGTTTTCCGAAACGAAAAAAGCGATTTATTTTCTATAACAAAGCGTCCCTTAACAGAGAAGCATCGCGAGCAGGGCGACACAGAATGGATACGTCACCAATTATTCTTGGGACAAAAAGTCAGGAATTTGTCGTCAAATTATGACAAGTCCATTGAAGATACGCTTTCTCGAATAGTAAATCAGTACGACGAGTACAAAACTGGGACAATGTAATTGAGTACAAAAAAAATATAGGATATTACTGGCATAATATATGTAGAACAAATGTCAAGAAATTCAAATAGTGATCAAATACAAAAAAAACTATAGCAAATCTATTACTAAATGGACTTCAAAATCTACGAGGAAATGTGACTTGTTAAGGTATTACCTCCATGAATGAATATTAGTTGCAAAGAAAATTGGTTTTAACTAATCTCAGATCACGGCATTATTTTTGACAGCGGGAATATTGCATTGTGTTTTTTCTACCAGAGCGAGAAAAATCAATCTCGTATATCATATGATTCTATTTTATAAATAATATAAACACAACGCCAAAAGCATTTTGGCATTTTGACAGCAAATAAAAAGAAATATTTTTAAAGTGAATAAAATCAATTGCATAACTAAATGAAACAGTAAATAGAATAAATGAACATAATATTACATTTTACATTTTTTTATTAACAAAAGAACTGTTAGAAACGTCAACGTCAACACACTTGAACATTAATCGGACAGAATACACTGGATACTAAGTTTATTGATTTGATGCAGAAAGTGTCAAATTAGTTTCATTTTTATATTTTTTTATAAAACGGTACAGTAAATCTTTGTTCTGTTTGAAGCGTTCCACAAAGTAAGATGTTATGTCCATACTTAAAAAAAATTCACTGAAATCATAAGTGTAGTATGGTTGAAAGTTAAAAAAAAAAACTGCTTCCACTCATAACACAAATAATTTATTATTAAAAAACTGTACAGTAAAACAAGTTGTGATATTTGCAGGTGTAATAAGGACGCTAATACCTTATATATATATATTTTTTTTTCATGAAAATCCTAAGTCAAATTTCAATTATGTAGGTGATACCTTAAAATTATTGATGTCGAATACCATAATGTAGAAAAATATTGCAGAAAATTGCGGAAAAACAAAAGAAGAACTCTATGCCGTATAAATTTGTACAAAGTTAGATTTTATATTTTTACGTAGAAAACTACACAAAAAACTTGGTCTGAATGTTTTGATGCTTTGTAGTTTTTAGTTTGGATTTTTAGGTTTTTGGAAGATTTAGTTTGGGTATTTTGTCTTTTGTAAGAAATGGAATTTGGATTTTCTAGAGTTTGGATGTTTTGTTCCTTTGATGGTAGAAAATAAATAATCGTCAGAGCTAACTTACGTTTTTCCTAATTAGGTTCCATCATTTTTCTATTTTCAGAATGATTTTTTTTAGTAAAAATCGTGATGAGATGCCCATTTCAAGATACTAAAAAATCTTATCAGAAGTTTTCTAGTTCATCGATAAATTTCGAAAATTGGAAGAATAAGAACCCTTACTGCCTCAAACTCTTTAACCAATCAAATGTTGCAATATAAAATTTTTTTGTGACTGAAAATATATCAGAAGTTTTAAAATGCTGCTAAAATACTTATGAAACAGTTAATAATTATTTCAAAACTCTTGTGAACTGTTCAACTGCAAACAGTCGTCAAGACAAATTGAACTACTTGAACTACTAAGTTTATGTTGACTCCACATGCATTTGATTTATCAAAACTTGTATTCGTTTTATGCGTTCAAAACATGGATCCTCCCCATACTTTGAATGCAAAAGCGAGAAAATTCTACATGCCATTACACACTTACACAGGATGTAGGCTAGGCTAGCTTTCCTGCAGTGGCATTTACGAATCCGAGTCGATACCGCCCTTGAGAAAGCTTCGATATTGATGTACACTTTGTAATCTTGGATGCTAACATCCATGATGCATGGAAGAGTATGGGGGTTGGCGAAGGACTGTGAAGGCGCCCCAAAATCGCGGATCGAATGCAGAGGGTTGCTCTGAAACTCTGGCATGACTCACACTTCGACCAAATCACACCCGTGACAACGTAAAGAACGTCATTTATTTATGACCTCCAACTTTTTCTCCTTTTTCATATTCAGAAATTTGTTGAAACTAATAATGAAGAATAACATGATGGTTAAAGAAAAAGTTCTTGAAGAAATTTCTAGTCTCTGATTGATGTTTAATAAAATGTTTTTGCTATCCTTTTCTGACAAATCTGGTATCATTGTATGTACATCAACAAAAGTATGATCAGCTTCTTTATAAATGATGTAATCTGTTTGTTACTAAGTGTTTGTTTTGAATTTAAACTTGAGAAATTTACAATCATTCGTGTTCCAAGAGCGTTTCTAAAACCTCATCTAAAAAGTGCAAAATCTTCGTCAGGTAATGAACGGAACGAAAAAATTCTCCAAGCTAATAACGTTCAAACCATAACCTTTACATTACCCAGTTGAGGTCAGGTTGGGTAATCTTATAAAATCAAAACGGATTATTTTAATTCTAAGCACAAATTCCGAAACACTGCACCCACGCCGCCAGCACGGTAAATGTATATTGTATATACATATAATTCACTGGATTGCCACGCCGTGACTTGGCACTAAACGCTCCTTTTCCACCACACGAATTTCGTGCCACGAGCAGCGACTCGATCCCCGCTGGGAAAATCATTCCTCGGCGATTGACGACAAAAGTGCATTTCGAAAGAGGCATTTCTTCATTTTGAAACCAAGATTTTTTATATGTACCTATTTCGAGCAAGATAAATGAGAGATTTCTGGAGTACGAATCTGGAGATTTAATGACAGGTGAATGGAGTGCTTTTGGAGCACGGCCTTCTTTCCAAAGTGCATTAATGACACGTAAAAATTTATGCTCATCAAGATTTTTATCTAATATACAAAAATTCTTTGACAATTATTACCAGGAGCATGGGCAGAGAAGGATTTCGGGTGTTCAAACACTTCCAGAAATTCGGTTGAAATCAATAATTTGTTTTGTTACAATAAAAAAGGCTATATTCTTACATAATAAAAGGACAAGTTTTTATAGAATTATTCATACGAATAATTATAATATGAATATGATATAATAAACGAGAATGATCAAAAATATACTTACTGGAGGATATAGCAAATGTAAGTTCTCAAATTCAAACTATATTTTGGATTCCTAATGTTACTCACTTCAAAATAATGAAACTCTGGCTTAAAAAGAATTTTTTCTTGGATAAAATTTCAATCATTATTGTTTTGCTAGGATAACGTAGAGAATAAAAATCCGGAAGTTGTTTCAACATAAAACTGAAAGGAAACTGAAAAACTTTAAAACCTGGAGCTTTATATTCTAGAAATCTACATAGAAATTCATGAGCATAGAAGAGAATCTGACGAATGATGCAAACTATGAGAAATAACTAAAAATAATAGTATTCTATGAAAGAACAGTTTTCTGAGAAAACAAAAAACCTAAGATCTAAAAAATAACAAATAATTAGGCATCAAATTTTAAAAAGTGAATACATCAATCTATATAGAAATCAAAAATAAGCTTTGAAAACGCGACAGTCTTATAATAACTGAAAAAATTACGGAAAAACGATAAATCTGTAGAATAATATAAGTCCAAGTAAGATGTGATTTTTTCAGAAATCTATTCCAACACTGAAAATTAATTCAAAACTGAATTGAAAAGCATCGAATATTGAAAAACTAGATAGCAGTCGACAAAAATACTAGAAATATATAAATATACCAAAGAATCTTTAAAAGTTTCATGGGCATATTACATATACCGAAAAACTGAAAAAACACTTGAAATTTCAAAGGATATAAAATACATGTGATGAAATATAATTTTCACGAAAATTTATAAAACTTCGAATCCTTGAACAGACAGTTCTTAAAACCTATAGAAAAAAATATGAATATTTTAAATAAATCGATAGAATTTATGGAATTGAATATTTTTCAATTGTTGGATACATAATAAAAAATATTCAAAAAGTACTTAAAATCGTTCAAATTCTAGAAACCTATAGAGTAATCAAAAGAAATACTAGAAATCTATAAGAGTACAAGAAATTACTATACGACAAAGTTTGATAAACAACGTAGAATGTGAAGATTCGAAAAATCTGAAAAAATTCTTAATTGTGCTATAATATCCTCAAAAATCTTGAAAAAGGGTTAATATTTGCTGAACTTTCGATTCCTGGAGAATATCGGATTCTAGAAAACTGAATAGAAATTATATTATTATAAAATTCCTAGTGATTTGTGTTTTCATACAGTTTTCATAAAATTCCTTACAAAATTTCGGTTTTTTTAATGAAATTCCGCTCTTTTTGTAAAGTCACTTTATAAAGAGAGCAATGTTGCATAAAGTTTTTATCAGTTTTTATAAGGTGAGTTTATGAAAACTTTATAAAATCTTTATAAAAAGACAGAATCTGTATAAAAAAGATATTCAAATCCACTTTATAAAAATGCCGTCATTTATTGATGATTTTATAATGTTTTCATAAAGTGACTCTACAAAAAAGCGGAATTTCATAAAAAATGCCCAAGTATTATAAGAAGTTTCATAAAAACTTTATAGAAACCCAAATTACTGGGGATATTAAAAGTTGTATAAATACTAAAGAATTATGAATGCCAAAATTATAATAAAAAAATTTACACCTGATTTGTGACTTATAAATCACAAAATTCAATTACATTGAATCATAATTTACGTATATGTGTAGTAACATGAATAACATGCGTCTCTTGATTCCAGAAGTTGTGGAACTTGAAAATCTTAAAATTTGATAAAAATGAAAAATAGTTCTCCTGATGCCCAACCGTCAAAGTTGAAAAATTGTGGGATCCCAAAGGAAATATATTGAATATAGAATACATTGCATTATAGAAAATATTGCACAATGTCAATTCATTTCTCAGGAAAAAGATTTGCTATTCAACATAAATATAATTGAAATTTTCAAAATTTGCAGGTTTTGGCTTTTCGAAACTTTAGAATTATGATTCCAGGAATTCTGGAGTGAAAAATATGTTATTACTCTTTCTCATTTAAATTCATTTATCTTCAATATAACAACGCAATTTTACCAATAATAATTGTAGAAGATTTTGGTTTAAGGATTGTCAATCAACATTGCCAAAAACCCCATTTTCACTTATTCATCAAATGAGTTCCCAGTTACTCACACCCAAATCATGAACAGTAAATTATTCCAGGACAAGAAAGAACCACTTTGTTGGTACCAGCCAATACTGACATTCATCATTCGGCGACTCCAGGGACAACATTTTGGATGATGTTTCTGTGATTCAACAATCGTAATGAGTAGCTTTGTGTCGAACACCTATGTATCGAGTGGGGCTCGGATAAAAAAACGATATGAAATGTGTCCCACAAAATAACGGCGCATCCGAACGTTGCGTCAAGTCATTGTTGGCGATTCCTTCTCCTTCTTTCACGCTCGCAGCATCTGTGTATTTGTGTCGGCCTTTTTCCCTAAAAGGGAGGAAAAAAAGATGAAAGACACTCGCGATCTCGTTCTACCACCAAAGTTGATTCACCTTCTCCGGTGAGGCGAGCTGTTTTCAAAGTGCCTTTTTATAACCGCGGAGTCGCGTGGATTTCCGATGTACCTGCGGCCACAAAGCCGCTCATAAAGGCAAACTCAGATTTTTCAGCAGGAAACAGTTGCGCAAACACGAACGTGCTTTCGAGAAATTTTTCGGCCTATTTGCCAGGGCGTTATTCCCTGATTTATGGCAAATTTCGAGTGTCACAACGCTACCCGTTATGTAATATGTATGACGATATGAGCAGAAATGAGACGGGAAAGTATTGTCAATAGGACGTCAGGGCGTGAGGGTTTGAGCTAGGTATCATTAGAGCAAAACTTTTTTGGGCATTGAGCATTTTGAGAATTGTTATTTGGTACAGCATGTCTTTGTGCATCGTATGAATAGGTTGAATCTACAGAAATTAGTTCAGTATGGGATACTAGTATTTATTTGAGAGGGGTGGGTTAATCGCAAATGACATATAATTGATGATATTAAATAATCTATTTTACTGTTATTTGTCGATTTTTCATTCTAGAATTTACTTGTTCTAGAACCTTTAAGTCCAAAATTTCGAATTAGGAGTCTTGAAATCGATATTATTCTATTCAATAATCCAATTTACGTGCGATACAAATCATCCACTCTAATTTTCGTTCATGCATGCATATTGTATTGAATAACAACAATTCTCAAAACGCTTTAGTGCATGAAAAACTTTTGCTCGAATGACGCCCTAGCATGGTGTGTCATTTCAGAGATAAGAATTGAAGAACGCACGCTTAGTTGTTTGTTGAGGATGAGGAAGAAAGTTCTTCTGGATGTTATTCTTTTTCAAGGAATCTTCAAGTCATTAGAATACTTTGGTTTGGAAATACAAGTATGCGTACTCAGTAGCGTAAACAAGAGCCCATCTAAACCCATAAATTTAACGGGCGAAAGATGGCCTGGATATTTTTCGGAAAACGGGAATGTGAACTACTTTAGTGTACTAAAACAACTCGGAAATCAAATTTTTGAAATTTTAACATTGAGCAATTCAGAATCAAATTTTTATAAAGTTTATCCTTGGATACTACAAACTTGAAGGCTGTATAATTATTAATCTAACTCATTGGAGATGAAATTTTTTTTAAGGACACTTCAAACTTGGACGATACAAATTTTGGTTTTATACCACACATTTTACCTTGGGCATTACAATTTTTGGTTTCAGTCTACCGAGGAAATTTCATTTCCTATTATGCTACCTTCGATTAACGATGTTTACACATCAAAAATCTTAAAACATTCACCAGGATTTTTTCAAACTGTTTTTTTCTACACTCATCATACATTAGAGTCCATCACCTCAATGCCAACAATTTTTTTATACATATCTAGGAACTGAGGAACTTGAAAATTCAATAATTTGAGGTTTGTCAGAGAAATCAAATCCTTAACTACTTCAAATTTGAACAACTTTGAAATACAAACAAACTTCAACTAAAACAGCTTGAGGAGCAGTGGAACAATCTTAGCTGCTCACATAAATAAAAGTTTGGAAAGCATCGTAACAAAGGAATTAAGAATATTCATATTTCAAAGTACTCATTGTCAAATAAATAAACTCAGTGCACCCAAGAGTCAAAGAATTATGATCTAGATATACTTGGACTCTGAATCCAAAGAATCTTCGAAAATTTTTCAAGTTGTAATAAGAAAGATAAGATTTTCCGATAGATAAGATTTTAGATGTCCATTCTATTCTGAATTCGTATGACCCTGGATTGAAATTTACCTATGAATTAGAATCATTTATTTTTTTGAATTAGGAATAATTAGGAAAACGACCGGGATTGACATTGATTGGCATCTGGCACCAACTTCTTCAGAAAAATTAATTGGCTATATTTCTTAACATCCATTGCATCAAAAAATAAGTACTGTTATCAGTATGGTTGATATGGGTTTGAAATTAGCGGATCATGAATTTCATGAGAAGAACTTTAGAATAATATTACTGATATACTGAAGATGAGTAACCACCCAAAAGATTTCATTGACGGATATATTGAGAAGAGGGTTGACTTTTTTGAGAATATTGATCCTAAAGATAGAAAGAAAAAGGATTTTGAGAGAACAGAAGTGATAATACCTTATGTTAAAAATTGAAATATGAAATTGAAAGGAATATTAAATGGACATTCAAATTATAAATAGAATTGATAATGAATTTAATACTGAAATTATTGGACGGGGAAAAGACAAATTACCATTTTTTGATCAACAAGGAGTAGTTTATAGGATTAATTGTAAAGGTTTAAAAATTCGTTATATCCGACAAACTAAAAGGAATTTAGAAACAAAAGTTAATGAACATAGAAATAATGTTAGATTGATTCCATCTAGTCATAATGTTATAACTAATAATAGAATAAATGGAAAAGGGATTTATCAGGAAAGATATTTATGAGGAAGACGAATAATACACTCAATATATATATACAGGAAGATACTAGGAACTTGAATTCGATCAAAGACGGGTTTTTTGGTATACTCTGATAATGATGAATTACAAAATGAGATTTAATTTAAACTTTGAACGTGTTTTGATGATAACGTTTCATTTTTAGGAATAGTTTACTTCTGATGTTTTTTGGTGTCGTTAATCATTTATACGTCGTCGACTACTTGTGCAAGTTATTATAAAGAATATGGACGACTTTTTTGTACATATATTTATTATTTTTGAAAAAATGACTACTTGATTGTGATCGTGTCTCAGTTATAGAAAGTTTTAATGATGGTTGGTACCAACGTGATTCTTGCAAATCAAAATTTCTTTGACTGGTCTTCCTTACGATAGTTTTTGTTAAAATGTTATTATTAGAGATTTTTCTGAATTTTTGTAAAGATCCTGATGAGGACACAACTAGAAATATTGATGAAATAAATATTATATTGAAGACAGAAATTGAATGTGGCTCTGAGAGTTGTATTATGATTGTTTTTGCTCTCGTTCTGAGGATTAGGGTGTGAATTCAGTAAAAAACGGAAGTTACTGTTTTTTTCTTCGTTTCATGCAGTTACTTAAACGTGCAAGTTTTGAAGTACAGCCAAATACAGCAAAAATACAATCTGAAAACTGAAAGGCGCCAAGACTATCACAACTTCTAGATGCTAACAATAATAAACTGTTTGATTTGAAGACTGCTGATTCAGACACTTGAAACGCAAATTCAAAAAACCTTGAAAAAATGTTTTTCCACCAATATTCAAGCACATACCTGAAAGTCAACGAACCTAGCATCTGACCACTAAACAGCCAGATTTTGCGCCAACACCTCATATCTCTTGACTCGCTCCTTCTTCGTTGACTCCGGATGAGGATCCCTGAAAGTGTTCTCCGAGCACCGCACAACGTCGGAATAATAGGATTACGTAAACAATGGCAACAAGCCATTGTGGTCTATACTCTCCTCTCCTTCGGGGACATTTGCCCCGGCGATACTTTGTCGATTTCGGACAATGGCCCACGATCCTCCTCCGATATTCTTCCCATACGTCCCAGTATGTACCTTCGACTTTCTCGTCGCGTGTGCACCGGCTGAAAAAAAGCGCCCAGAAAAGCGCTCCTCCCCGAACATTTTTTTTCTCTCCTTTTTTCAAATCGCCGTGTAGCATTATGAGAGAATACATTCCGAAGGGGGCCCCCGCCAATGGGCGTATATTGTCAAAATATTGCGGTACGACCTTTTGTGCGAGCACAATCTCCAAGGTATACGCGGTGGCCCGGGGCTGACTCCGATCTCGGCCACTTTTGTGTCACGTCAATGGGGCTTGCGGCTTTAGCCGCGACAGCTTGCCCTTCTGGGGGAGAGAAAAAGGGTGCCCGCGGGGGGAGCATTTTTTCATACATATACGTGTATGTCATGTAAAAGTATGGGTGTGTGCATACGGGATCTGGGTACATCGAAGCGATCGGTTTGATCAGGAGTGCTTATTTTTCGTGCCTTCGGGGCCCTTGAGCTTTAACAGTTTACTGGTTGCTAATCAGTGGATACAGGTATTCATTTAAGGAAGGAGGCAGGGGCGTAGGCAGAAAAAATATTCGGGATGGGATATTCTGTTTAGGCATGAAACGGGGAGAATTTCAAGGCTATCTGTTTTCAAAATGAAACGCTTACCCTTTCATTTTGGAACGGTCGATGTTTAATTTTGAAAGGGCTCATTGAAAATTGACAGTAAAAGGGAATTACTTTCAATTTGAAACGAAAAAGTTTTAAACGTAATCCCTTTCAACTGACTTTTCTGAGTGTATTTTCCCTTGGGAATTTCAAAAATGTGTATTTGACTATCTGCCTAAAAATATGTTTCTAATAGTTTTGACTTTCGTGATACATATTCAAATCGCTGAGGTTACTACTTTTTTTCTTTTTTCTATTAATTTTAGTACTTTTCACTTTTCTCTGGTACATGTACAACTTGAAGAATTTTCTGATGATATTATGGATTTCTGTACAACTTGCTGGAATTCGTTACTTGAAGAATCAATGTTCTAAAAATTTCAATATTTTGATAGATTTTTGATAAAATTGTATGTTCACAAATTCCAAGTACCACACAGGTTTTAATAAATTTCGTATTATAGTATTTGCTGATATTTTTATAGATTCATAGTATTTTTATGGATTGCTCTATACTTTTTTAATCTTATTCTGAATCTCTTAAAACTCAACAGATTGCAATCTTTTGAAAACTTTTACTTAGTAATCTGTATCTACTTTAAACAGATGTGTCTGTCAAACTCTACATACTAGATATATGCTGTTCAACAGATTCTCGGTGGTATTCCACATATTCATATTTCTCACAGATCACATTGTGAAAATTTCAACAAGGCAATCTGTAGAATATCTGTAGACAATCTATTGAATCCAACAGATTCAGATTTAGAGAATAAATGTCTAGGATATAACTCTATAGTATTGAAAATGTCAACTATTTGTATTTTCAGGAAACAGTATCGTTTTTACAGATTTCCAGTACGTATGGTTTTTGTTAGTTTTGTTTGTTTTTTTAAGAATTTTTATTGTATTCATACACCTTAAATGATTTCCTGGTGTTTCATATGAGCTACTATAAAGATTTTTTTAAATCTATACTCTAAGGTTAATCTTTTATAAATCAATAAGAAAATCAAAGGTACATACATAGTTTTTCAGTAATTTTATAAATTTTCAATATTTTTATGGATTTATGAGAAAGTTACATAAACATAGATTTGTAGTGTCTATAGTATTTTGTAGCATTTTTCAGTATTGTCACTGATTTCTAGTATGTATTTTCTTTAGATTGCGTTATACATTTTTTTAAAATATACTGCTCTAGAATTCAAAGTTTTATAGATTTTAGGTATGTATTGTGTTACTAAAAAATAACTCTTAGAAAAACAGCTTTGTACCTCTACATTCTAGAATTTCAAATGTAAAAATTATTATAAACTTGATAATCAAAAACTCAAGAACTTTTGGGGTCTTTCAATCTTTGTGTCTCTATTTTTACATAATAAACCTAGGATTGTACGTTATAGAGACAGAGATTTGAGGATTATGAATTTTTAAATAGTTACAGATTTTAGAATTCCATGTCACAGTATTAAGATTTTCGTTTATCTGTGTTCCAGAGATTTCGAAACCGTAAATACGGTCCTAGGTAATTGAATTCCTAAAGTGGTCCATTTAAGATGTTCAGAATTCTAAAATTGCCAATCGAAAAATTGTAATTCCTCACATTGTAATTTTAAAATGTGAACTCCCAAATTTTCTATAATATATAATTCTGCGATCAGGATTCCGTGACTATGAATACTAAATAAACAATTTATATATGATTGGATGGAAATACTAAGCAAAAATTTGCTTGAGCATCAAAAATAAAAACTGAAATCATGGATTTTTTCAGAATATTGGGTCGTTTGGGAGAGGGGTTTACCACTTAATTCATTATTTGATTAGGATGAATTATTTAAGGGCCTCTTTTTAGGCCCTTATAAAAATTCTGTCGAAAATCTAATCTTGATGAAAGGCTAGATGAAGGACTGAAAGTAAGCATTCTTTACAAAAAAAATTAAAATTTTTAGTTCCATGGGTTCGCTTTGCTACGTATTGTGCAATAGTAATTTGGAAAATTATGTATTAAATAAAATTATATATTAAGATTATATTTTTTTCTGTGTATGCAAGCTAGGAAGATGGCATTTAAAAAATTACTACGTATTTTCCGAGCTTGGCCACACGTGGAGCGGGCTCCTTGCTGTGGGTCGCGTTCGATGAATCTGCGGTCGAGCCACTCGCCCAGACCAGATCACAGATGGGCTTGAACCCCCTGATTTTCAAGGGTTGATATTGCCACTGGCCAATCACAAGAATATTCGTGCTTCTTCTCCGCAAGATGTTTCAATGGATATACGCTGCCTCTTATTTCTCAGAAAGGCAAACCACTTCTTTTTGCCCGGTCTTTCAACGACCGCGGAAAAGCTCCCTCAACCCCTATCTTTACCAGATTCGTCATATTCAATTTCGTTGATTGTATCGTGGGACTATCGAGTTTTTTTCACTCCTCCCCTCGCTAGATATTTTCAGTCAACATAGCTGACTTTCCATTCGAAAAATATTGAATTAGATCCATTCTAAGGGCCGTAAAGCAGTCAGAAAACTTGGGTTTCGTAACTTTTGGACTGAGCTACTTGTAAAAGAAGTTTTTTATAGTTGATTATTGAAGTAGGAAGTTACAATGTTAACAAACTAACTGAATTATTTGAAGCTATAAAAATTGTGTAAATTTTCGATGTTTTTACAACAATTTTCAAGTTTTTGAAGTTCTTATTACTCTACATAATCAATTTTAAAATTTAAAGGAATTATCAACAGTTGAAACTAACAAGTAAAAGTCTCAAATGGCTGAAGGTTTGTGAAATTCAGAAAAACGTTTAGGTGACTTTGAATAGTTCTTTAGAAGTACTTAACGTTTACTGGTAAAGAGAAACCGTGACATAATAAAAAATTACAGTATAATATACTCATTGACACTTTTGACATTTCAATTTGCCTTGACATGACAAATTTTGTTACGTCTGTAAAATTCACTGTACATATTAGATTCTATTTTTTTGTAAAAAAATTCTCACGCAAACTTTAGCCTCGAAAATTTGTAATTGTCGAGGAATTCATTAGACATCCTCGAAATGTTGGATCTAGCAAAGTTTTGCAGCGGAAATTGGAAGTGCCGCGATTCAATGCAAATTGATTACGGGCTTTCAGCGTCCGCGAGTATTGGGCGTCCTACTTTCGGACCTTTCGTACTTTGAAAAAGGCCCAAATGAATAGAAAAATTATTTATTGAAGTTGCATGATTCTCGTCGATGAATAATTTAGGGCACCCTGCTTGGGACGAAAGCGACAATGTGAAAGAATAAACGCATGTCTCTCTTCGGAACATGTGGGTCACGATACGAAACGATACTTGCGTCAAATATGTACGACGAAAATCAATATTTCATCGATTCGATTTTTGCGATTTCCATCATTGGATTTTATGAGTTCAAAAAGAAAAACCAAACTAAACAAAATTAATGCAATGCAGAATATAATCGACAACTTTCTTTTTTCAAAAATACATCAGACTTGGATGTTATTCTCAAATAATGTTATGTGCAATATCAATTCATACACCGAACAAATTTAGATTAAAAAAGATCGTATATGAAATACTTTTTTTTATCTACAAATTCGAAATTAACTGACATTGAAATAAATTTTCCTGCAAAAGCTATTTGAAAAGATTGTAATATTCAGGAATATTGACATGACTTCAAATGCATTGACGAGGAGGGACTCTGTTATTTGACGTTGAATCGATGCAGCATACAGCTATACATTAATATCAACGTACGCCTTGCGCATAGTTGAAAACAAAATGAAAATTAGATGAGGGAACTACAAGAAAATCAATGAATCGTTCACATCGTTTCACGTCGCAGCCATAAATTTCAAAATAACCACATCTTCGCTGCGGGAGGTAAACGCCCGAATAATTTCGTTTGAAACGAAATTTCGAGCGCTGCCCATTTCTATTGCTTTTCGATAAATCATTCTTTTATTCGGGAGTGAAAACATAATCGAAACGCATAAAGTCATGTTTTGGTAATTTTTTGGCTTATACGATGACATTCTTGAAAATGTGTGCATAGTTAATTTGAATATAAAAAATGAAGGTACAGGAGGGTTTGGGGACTGTATGAAATGACTTGTTTGCATGATAATAGAGATTGAGGGAGATTCTGTGTGGATCGACTAGATTTCGATTCAAGTGGGTTTTTTTGTGGTTAAAATTTGAAAGCTTTTCGAGTGTCTGGGTTCACCGATAACGTGAATACAGTTTCTCTTGTTAGACCGGCGCGTACGTAGAAGAGGGTTTTGGAGGTTCAAACCTATTCCGAAATTCTGACAAAATCACTTTTTTTTTTTTTTTTGGGAAAATAAAAAATGTTACATCGATTATTATCTAGAACATCAAATTCTAAAAAGCGTGTATAGCATTAAATAGGTATCCTAAAGATCTATAAAAATTCTATAAAACGCAACAAAATCTTATAAATACTTAAAAAAATATGAAAAAACAAGCACTTGGTAAAATATGAAATATTTGTAATATATGTGATATTCTGATGAATCTATGAAACCACCGAGAATAGATCGAAATTCGTATTCCAGAGCATCAAATTTTTTAAATATATAGCAATATACTAAAATATTAAAAATCTATAAAATTACTGCGAAATCTTGCAAGGTTTCGTACATGCTAGAGAAATATTAAATCTATGTAAATATAATATTCTTAAAAATTTATCGATTTGATATGATTCGCATAAGCAAGAAATTCTGAGTATTGAATTTATTAGTAGTTCTTTCTTGAATTGTCATAAGTTTTGCATAAACAATTCAGTCTAGACTATTAGAATAAACTTTTAAGTTTAAAAAATAATTTTAAGTAAAAAAGATAAAATGATGGAACAATCGAGAACCACGAGAAATTTAAAAAGCAACTCTTCTACGATTCATTGTTCATTTTTCAAAAATTGTCGGGTTATAATAAATTTACTCTGTTACTGGAAAAGGCTAGAAAATCTATCAATTCATCAAAATAGGTAAGTGGAAAGGAATCGTTGAAAATTTCGATTTTTCAAGAAATATTCAAAAATAACTCCTCTAATATGAACTTTTAATTTTCATGGGATGAAACATAAACGATCGGACAATTCTTTCTGAAACTATTATTTTTACATAAAATTTTAGCAAAAGAAATCATACAACTCTCCGAAAACTCCTGGAAACTCCAAAAAAAACTCCTCTTAAATTGACTTAATTTGCTCGTAGATTCTTACTTGAACAAAATCTGTTGAATTATTTTCTAAATTCGTGATTAAACAGAAAATGTTAGAGAAAATAAATTGTATAACTCTTCGAGAGTTACAGTCAACTTTTTTAAATTTTCTTAAAATTTTTTAAAACTTTGAATTATAGAGAATACATATCAATATAATTCCCTATATTTTTATTTATATATAATTCTAGTTATTGTTCTAGAAATTCAAGTAGATAGCAAGAGAAACAGGTCAAATTCAATTTATAGAATTAATACAATTAATTATTCTTTAAATTACATAAATACTAAAAAAAAAAAAATTAAAAATAAAAAAATCTATTCAAAAGAGCCTATGGTTTCTGATAAATCAATTTCAAAACTCAAAATCTTTGAAGTTTCAATAATATAGCATGAACTTCTAGAAATCTATTAAGTTATCCAGAGAAATACTAAAAATCTATAGAATACTATCAAATTGGGTAAGTAACATACTGTACGAAAATTCTGTAAATCTATGTAATATTTTGAATCTGTGAAGTTAAAACTTCATTAAAAAACTTTTCATAATATTCAAATTCATCAGACCTTCGATTTTTAGGGCATCGAATTCTATAAAGCTGTATATAAATCTTTAATAATATCAGAAAATCATATAAGTTGTATAAACACCAAAAGCACGAGTAAAAAAAATTTAAAACTCAGTGTCTTATTGAAAATCACGAAAATCGAATGATATTATACACGAATATGAAAAAGAAAAAAAAAAGTCGTATTACTTTCAAATACCAAAATTAAAAAAATTTTTAAATCGTTCTTTTGTAACCATATTGTCAAAGATAAAAAATAATGAAATCCCGAGGAAAATATGTTCTTCAGAAAAACACCTACCCCCTGTTCTTAGATCAAAGCTAACAATAAGAGACAAATTTTACATTTTGCTATTACAGTACGACCTCCGGATAGGGCGTCGGTTTTCTTTTTTTATTTCCATTAACGCCTTATGAGTGTGAGTAAAGACAGAATGACGCCCTATCCAGAGGTTGTACTGTATAACAGTACTTGAATAAATATTTTATGTTAATTATTTCGTTCGAAAGTCGTAAATACGATTTTGTAACCAATTTTGAAAAATATGTATTAGGAAATGATTGTATGTACTTGAAATATAAAAAATACCTTATAATAAATAAATTATATAAATAATACACTCAAAAACTGGGTTAGTTGGATGTACCAAAGGAATTTTTTTGGCGGGATTCGGTTCGCTGTACTAAATGCTTTTGTAGCCATAAATAAATATTTGGTTGCTCTAAGTATATTTTATATATGGTTTGTTTCTGTCAAACAAATTTATTGGTATACTGTACACAGTTATTTGTTTTACAGTATTACAGTAGCCAAAAATTTTTCAATTCTTCTTAAGCATATTGGATTTTACATCTAATCTACCTCATACAGAATGAGGTTTCAGTGTACATAAAGTGAGTGTGTTGATTGTTCACGCAATATATAATGTTAGAAATTTTATAAGCCAAGTTATTTTCATCAATCAGATTATTTGTCATATATCTTGTAGTGATAAGCACGCGTACAAATGGTTGCGGTAATAAATTGTAATGTATAATATATGTTTTTACTAAGTTAATTAATTTTGACGGGAGATTAACAATGACACGCAATTTGTGGATGGAGAAAGTCACTTGAAAATCTATTTAATTTTATATCACGGTAATAAAATAGAATTCGTAAATAATCATAAATTTTTTCTGAATAAAAAATCACATGCAATAGAAAAATTGATTCTAATATAGAAGTAAAGTTGAAAGCGTTTATATATACGATGTATAACTTTGAATTTCCCGTCATAATAACTCGCCTTAAACCAACCAACCAGTAACTTGCTTACTGAAGCGGTCAAAATGGCGACCGGAGAGCGGGAACTCGCTCAGCTGGTGACGTCAGGTGACGTGGTCAGACGTGGTAAAATGAAAACACGTAATGGTGTATTTGAGTGCAACACAATGGCTGACGAAAAAATAGTAAGATTACTACAGATTTGGGACCTTGAAGAATACATTGAAAATTTTAAGAGTAAGTAAGCAAATCTGCACTTTTTCCTTAAAATCAACTAATTTGAATTGGAAATTCCATCGCGCGTGCTTGTTTTGTTTTTCCGAGCAGCAGATAAAATCATTCGAAAGTCACGAGCTTAACCTTACATTTTTCACGTGTTGTAATAATTGTAAATATTGACTAGAAACAAGTAAAAGGAAACAAAAATTTTGTACAATGAACCAAAACCAAGAATGTTTTACCCAAAACCAAAGAATTTACTTGCGATAAACATTATATGGTTTGGGATAAATACGAATATGCATCGGCAGAAACAAACTCTTCATTATATTCAAGAAAATCACCTTAAACAAAGAATTTCGTTCGACAAAACAAATCTTTTATTTTGGACAAGGCGTAATATTTCGTTATGGCAACAAAATTTTTGGTTCTCTGAAACAAATAGTGTATTGAACGAACCAAAATTTTCGTAGCAAAAAGTTTGTTTCAGTGTACCAAAGTTTTGGTTGATCAAATAAAGACCAAATAATTTGGTTCAGCAAAACAAATTTTAGTTAGGCCAACCAAATCGGTTTTTGAGTGTTGTTAAAAGAAAACAAATAGTAATAGGTATAAAACTACTTAAGAGTAATTTTTTGTTCAATATTCCAAGCTGATCGTCGGATGTTGGAGAACTGTTGAAAATGTGGCCATTAAAATGGAATTTTCGTGTCGAACTGTGTGTACAAGTAGAAAATGTGCGCTGGCATCAAAACGTCAGGAGCGCAAGGCTTTCCTTTCGAATCGCATTTAGCGTCGCGCTCGTGACTTTGTCGCATCGCGCGGCCACAGAATCTCGACATGCGTTAAATTGAATTCGTTCGCACGTGATAGCTTTGCGGACACGAAAATAACGCGGTGTCGATTTCGCAATGAACGTTGAAGAAAGTCGCAATAAACATTGCTTGAGTCACATTAAAGCAATATATAAGAAAAAAGTTTCATCTGAATCTCGACTTTTCATTAAATAATTAAGAAAATGAAATCCGAAACAATCAGTCCCACTTTTACTGTTCAAAACAATTGTGTTTTTTTTTTCAGTCTCAGATTTTAGCTGTACCAGGCCATCCTGATAAAAATCACAATAATTAATGAACCATCGATAATTATGTAGAATTACCAATTGTAATCGCGTGATTGATAAAAAAGAAGCTTGGGCGTTTTTCTCCCCTGTTCGTTAAATAATTCAATAGCTCGCCATTTATTCGAGCGAACTGGTTTCATGTCATTTTTACCCGCATTCCAAACCGCACAAGTCCATATCACGCCCGATGGAAAAAGTCGCCCCTTCGGCTCCATCGCTTAATCGATTCGTAAAAAAGCGATATTTATGTATAAATTAAGCCATGCGTTGCCGGTCATACATTAAAAAGCTTTTGGGAAAAAATTAAAAAAGCGCAACCTAGTACAACAATACAGAACGTGTCTTTTATTCAATACACACGAGCCATACCTATGGAATACATACATACGACTCGTATAATTTATTCCGCATTCATATTAATGCAACGATGCTGCATTTTCTGAGTCTGTCTCTCTCATTTTATTGTTGTTCCACTCCTCGTTCGATGAAAAATCGTGCCTCCAATTCGTTCTGTTTTTTGTGTCACGATTTTTTGTATATGGGTCATCGACTGAAGCGCGCTACGACACTCGAAACATCTGGCATTTTAACCCTTGAGGTCCTAAAATATTAAGCTTTCGCAGTGACTTGGCATTAAAACGGCTCACCCTTTTGAAATTAAAACAAATTTTTTTAAGAACTTTGGGATAGATAAATAAATAGTTATGGTAGAAATATTAAACATATATTTAGTCATGTATATTATTTCATACAGTAATTTTCTTTATTCAAATATTTCTTTTTAATTCAGTGTAACAGGATTCCAGGGTTTGCAAAGTTACCTAAAAAAATGTAACGCGTGACGTTACTGGCATAAAGGTGGAAAAAGGAATTCTTTACGTTACCTTTACTTGACATTAAAACTTGAAAAACAATAGCAACTCGTTGTCGTTACCGCTTAAAAAAAGTAACGTCTTGTTACTTTCACATTGCTTTTTGGAATAAATTGAATGTTAATAGCAAGACATCGAAAAACTAAGGCTAAAAAAAATATCAACGTACTCGTGGTTTTGTTCTATAGAAATTATTTATTTCAGGTATAATGAAAAATGTTAATCCCTACTTTTTCACCCTGATAAAAAAATCAATCAACTTGTTAAAATTTAAAAATTGTTTTCAAGTTCACAAAATTTCTGAATATGACATTTGATTCAATGTGAGCCACAAGGAAACAATCGCAAATTTGAAAGATTTTTGAGAGAATATCAATATTTACCTAGATATGCAGAGTTTTAGAATTTTTTTGTATTTTTCATTGTGAATAAAACGTTGCAGGATTTTCTAGTATTTTTATAAATCAGTACTATTTTTCTGTACATTAATATACAGATTTCAAGAATTTCATGCTCTAGAATTTAAAGTTCATTAAATTATTTGTATTAGAGAAGATTTTTCATTTCCTTCGAGTTTTTGATACTTTTTCATTTTTCTACGATTTAAAGGATTGTTTAATATTTCTGCAGCTTTTTGTATTTTTCAGAATTACAGAATGTTGCAAAGTTTCCTAGTATTTTTACAAAAGTTTAGTATTTTTTAACGTAAATTGTTATATACATTCCACGAATTTCGAACTCAAGAATTTAAACATAATGAAATTTCCCGTGTTTTACAGGATTTTCCAGATTACAGTGTCTCAATAGATTTTTACTTATTCCAGTACTTTTCTTAATTCTTCAGTTTTTCTATGATTTCAAGGATCTTTCATTATTTTTATATATTGCTGTATGAATTTCTGTAATTCGAAAGATTTTCAATGTTTCATATATTTACACGTATTTTTCTTTCTATATCTTTAAGTATTAATAGAATGTTCTGGAATTTTCGACTTTTTTAAAGATACTCTTTGAATTACCAGAATGAGATAAAATTGAAAGTTAGAAATTTCTAAAGTATTTCGATCGATTTTGCAGAAAACAGCGTCATTATAGGTTTACAGTGCCCTCAATATTTTTTGTATTTTTGACAGGTTCATACGATTTAAAAAATTTTCTTATCTTTTTATAGACATTTATAAACATATATTTTCAGAATTCAAAGCTCGAGAAATTGAAGTTTTTCGATTCCTGGAATCACATAAATTTTTAAAGAATCAAATAACATGAAACTTATTAAAATCTAGTATGTATTTCAAGTATTTTTCGTTTTTTTTTTTTTTTTTGTAAATTATATTTCATAACATTTTCCAGCAAGATCTCTAAATCTTACAGATCCTGCTATAGATTATGAGATATATAGATTTTAAGTATTTTTATATATTTTCAGGCGAATTTCTAAAATTCAACGCTTTGAATTGTGAAAGTTTTTTAATAAAAAGTGAAAAAGCATATTCTTCGTCAATATTTTTACATAAAATAATATTACTCTACATTGTTCCATTTAAAATTATTAGTATAGAATTTTTTGTTCAAAAATGAAGAAGTTAAAAACTACTCATATCTCAGTTTCATCAGAATATTTCTTCAGGGGTTATATACCTTTTTGTGCGGATGAATTGATAATGGTTTAGAGTATTTTTTAAGGTATGGAGCAATAATGTTATGTCACCAAAGTTATTGTTTTTAAACGGTGTATTGTCCACTTGAAAGAACAAGTTTTTGTTCATAAAAAAATATCAACAATTGGCGGACTTATGGCCCTTCCCTCGAAACAACTTTTTTTTGAAGAGGCTTGCGGTGACCACGATGCAAGTCGAACAGGTCAAGTTAAATGAGGAAATTCAAAAAATTCCATTAGTCTAGAAATGTATCTAGTTCGTGAACGATTGAAAAAATGAATATTAAGTTTTTTCTGTATGCAAGAACGTTTTTCCCGAGATTTCGATTGTTCGAGCTCTAAAAATTTTATTCAGAAATTTCTATCTGCAAAATAAAAACTTTTTCTAAAAAAGCGATCGTTGAAGAACTAGATATATTCCTAGACTTATGAAATTTTTTGGATTTTCTGACTTGTTCGACTTGCATCGTAGTCACCGCAGGCCTCTTTAAAAAAAAAGTAGTTTCGGGGAAAGGGCCAGAACTCCGCCAATTGTTGAAAAATTTTGGTAAAAAGTTAGAAATCGTGCTACAAACTTATGAGACCGATAAAAGTAACGTAAAATAACGGGATTTTCGTTACTCATTACCGGTAAAAAGTTGAACATTTGTGCGTCACTCTGTTTCTCCTTTGGAAGATTAATTTTTGATAGTTCTATAAATTGAAATGAACGCATGAAAAAAAATTGTACACTCAATAAAAAATAAGACCTATCAAGTCAGAAAATCTTCACTTTTTGGTAACAAAACTTTTTAAAAAACACACATTATTTCTAAAATCGTAAAAAAAAACGAATTGAGAATGCATTGTATGAAATTCTGGCCCGAAAAGACTTATGGATTCTTCAAGAAAATAATTTATTGCAAGTAATTAATTTTCTACGTACGTACGTGTTTAAAAGTTGCATCAGCATGAAACGAGAGTGTTGAGTAACTTTCATTGAATCGAAGTTTGTTTATAATGAAAGTCACTTTCGATGGAAAATAATTATGCAAGAGGATATAGGGGAAAAAGTGTCGTGTAAGACAGTCGTGACGAATATTTTGTTCAGTGAAAATTGACTCCGCGTGTAAGCTTTTGATGGGAATTAACATGTAGATGACGCGCTTTCGTATCTTTGTTTGCCACCTGAGCAATAATTCAACCATTTTATTGCGCTGATCTTTTTGACTTTTAGCGCCGGTGTCGTTGAAGAAGCGTCGGGATTTTTTACGAGATTAGATAGAGCCGCGAAATAAATAATCGGTGACACGTTCGTGAATAAAGTTGATAGCTGGGTCTTGTTACACAAAGAATTGGAATTTCCATTACCTTGTGTTATATTGTACTATTTTTAGTGTTTCATCACAGCAGAGTCTATTTTGGAAATAATAAAACTTGAACATTTCAGTCACAAGTTTTATTCAACCACTTGACTAATTTCTAAACATTTCAAAAACTTCTTGACTATTAGTATATCATGAATTCAAAAAAATTCTACTGGCCTCACAAATTCTAGACATTGGTTACAAACCAAGGTTCTTGAAATTCATGGTTGATTTCAAGCACTTCGATGTTTTTGAAAATAAAAATTATGTAGCACAAAATGGAATCTTTTTTCAAAACGAAGAAATATGTAGTGAAGTTCCAAAACAGATTACTGATTTGCCAAAATCGCTTATAGAGTTTTCAGGAATTTTGTTAAACTATCGAAAATCCAATTAAATCTGAAAATTTTTTCTTTATACTGAATTTGAGTGTCAATAAATTATTGTTAACGATTACAAAATCCTGATATCTTATTCGTATACACTTCGAACTAAAGAAAGAAAACTACTAATTCAACACAAAATTTATTAATATTTAGAAGAAGAAGAAGAAGTCAGAAAGTTCTTTTTGGTGTTTTTCAAAATCGATTACCAACAATCAAGCTTTAATAAATAGTGGTAGCAAATTTTCAGAATCATATGACAAATTTTAAATTATTTTGGGAAATGTTGATTTGTATGTAAATGAAAGTAGAAACGTGATTTTGCTCTTGAATTCTGTGCAATTTTTCAAAACCAAGATAACTAGAAATGATAATGATTAGCTTCAAGAATTTAAATGAATAAAAGTTATTTAACAATTACAGGACCCTATTTCCTTAATTCGTTTCCCTTAATTTATATTGACCAAAATAAAAATATATGTATCGAAAAAATTGTATAGTGCTAAATACTCAAATTAAAGGGAATCGTTACAAAATTCAGTTTAAATAAATAATTTCTATAAATTTGAAAAATAACGTTTCCACTAGAATGATTTTCGAAGGAAATGAAGAATATTCAGAAAACAGCGAAAAATGTTCAAAAGGTCAAGAACTTGTTGCCAATGTTTCATTAGTTTTATTCAGGCATTAAGCAAGGTAGCAATGAAGATTGCAAATTTTTCGTAATATATTGAGACATTTTCCAACGTACAGAAAAATCCTCAAAAACCACATTAAAGTCAATATGAAAAATTTTACTTTTTTCTCTAATCTAAGGCGATTTTACGAAACCAAGGTTTTCCGACATGATATTGATTGGTTTCAATAATTTCGGATTTTTCAAAGAAAAATCTCGTTAGTCGTTAGGTAAAATAGAATCTATTCTAAAATCAGTGAAATCACAATAGTTGTTGCAATTTTAACAAAAAATTTGAGAAAATTATAGTTATTTCAGAAAAGTTATGAAAAAAAAATAACTTCGAAAATTTCACTTTTTACTGAAATTCTTGGCAATTGTTGGAAATCCAAATTTGATTGTTTTCGAAAATTTTTATATTTTTCCTAGAATAATTTTCGCCTGAAAAAAAATGATTGAATATCGATATAAATTTTTAGATATGGAAAAAAGAGGTGAGGACATAGTTTTTTAATCATTGTTTATTGTTCAATTTATTCACTGGGGGTTTTTTATTATTAATAACTGTTCAAATGTCTTTCTTTTAAAAACCCAGTCATTTATTAATTACTATTTTTTCTCAAATTTTTTTTCCAAAAATTGTTTTTTAACTTTGACAAAGTTTATTTTGAAAACAATGAAACTTGAAAATGTAGCGTTACTTTATTTTTTGAAGTCAATTTAAATTCTAATTGAATTCTTGAATTTTTTCTTTCTTGAATTTTTTTTTTCCTAATATTCAATTTGAATTTTAAAATAATAGTAATATGTATCAAAAAAATTGTACAATGCTAAATACTCAGATTAGAGGGGATCGTTAGAAAACTATGTTGAAATAAATAATTTCTATCAATTTGAAAAATAACGATTTTACTGGAATGGTTTTCGAAGGAAATGAATAATCTTTAAAAATCAGCGAAAAATTTTTAAAAGGTCAAGAACTTATTGTCAATTTTTCATTCGTTTTTTTATAGACATGAAGCTAGGTAGCAATTAAGATTGACAATTTTCGTCATTTCTTAGGGCATTTTTCAACGTATAGAAAAATTCTCGAAAACCAAAATTAAGTCAATATGAAAAATTTTACTGGTTTTTCAAATTTAAGACGATTTTAAAAAACCAAGGTTTTCGGGCATGATATTGATTTGTGTCCATGATTTCGAATTTTTCAAAGAAAAATCTCGTTAGGTAAAATAAAATCTATTCCAAAATCAGTGAAATTACCATAGATATTACAAATTATCCAAAAGAGTTGAGAAAATTATAGTTGTTTTAGAAAAGTTATAGCAACAGAAATAACTTGGAAAATTTCTATATTTTTTCCAGAATAATTTCCGCCTGAAAAAAAATTATTGAATATTGATATAAATTTTTAGATATGGGAAAAAGAGATGGGGACATTGTTTTTTAACTTTGTCAAAGTTTATTCTGAAAACAACGAAACTTGAAAATGTAACGTTCCTTAATTTTCTGAAGTCTATTGAAAATTTTTTAGACATTCCAGAAAATTCTCGAAAATCATCACATTTACATAGGTAATAAATTTAACTTGCCTCTCAAACGATGAGTATTTTTTGAAAACGAAGATTTTGGAAATACTAAAAGTTAGTTTTGACAATTTCTGTCATAAAAAAAAAATTCTTTTAGCGTAGATCCTATTTTTGAAGCAATGAAATATGTAGTTATTTTTTTGAACTTTGTGAAATTATCAAGAATCCAAAGTAACATTAAAAGTTTTAATTGCTAGTCAACTTTGGAAAATCGTTGGAAACACATGTTAATGTTAATAATTTTGAAAGTAACTTGCAAAATCTAAAGGATATTAAAATTTTTTAACGACAGAATTTTCAAATCGAGAGTGTACCCAAATTTTCAAAAATATTTATCGCAGAAAAAAGAATAAAAATTAGTCCTATCCTGATTCTCTAAATTCGTCTAATGCAAATCCAGTCAAACTGCAAATTTTTAGATTCTAAAAAATTCTTACCTTCTCATTCGACTTCAACCTAAAAGTTACATTGAGTTTCACGCCAAAATCAATGACTCCTCGATACCCAAAAAAGTATCTGATTGACACAGTTAATCGAAAAGGCCCACGTCGAAATGAAAGATTTAATCAAGTCGAACGAGGGTATTTGGAGTCTTCATTTGATGCTCCATCGCGAACAGTTCGATTAATGAATGCCATGGATGACGACCCGCTGTCAGAAAATTACGGTACACGAATTCAAGGCAGAATAGCTATTGGTAAAGTAATCCCGATGCGCACGACTCAACGGAAGTAAACGTGAATTTCGTTCCTTTTCATCAGCTTTCGAGCCAGCATCTCATTACCGAGCCTGTTCCCGATCGAGGGGTCATTGCTTCGCTGAGGAATATGTATGAATCCTGACATGTTCAGGAAATCGATACCGATCCTGCATACATTCCGCGGGCGATGAAAAAAACACGACTCTAGGATCGTAAATTTTGCGAAATATTATCAAACATTTTTATTTCGGCTCCGAAAGAATACGAGAGTGGAATTTTGGGATGTTTGCCCGTTAGGGAATTCTTTAACTGGTCTGTCGACATCGATGAATAACTTTTTACCGGACGATGAGTAGTGTCGTTAGAAATTGCTGATTGTGTTTTGAAGACTCTGAATCGTGTTTTTTTTTATAGCATGGACGAAAATGTAAATTTGCTTCGGGGTATTTTGGTGGTACTGTGGAATTGCAGAGGAAATTTCGTGATTGATGCTGTGTTTTTAGATAGCTCAATAAATTCAGTGGGGTTTGGATAGAATTTGATTTGATTTGATTTGATTATTCGAAAGTTTTATTTTTATTCGCTTCTAGGTGATTTTGTTAGTATATTGTGTGATCTTTTTTTAAAATTCAATTGAGTATGAAAAGCTTTCAAGAAAGAAGTAAATATTGTCATGATTTATCAACTACATCACCAAGGTTTTTATATGCGAATTTTTTTGTTTCCTCTGTGGGTCAGTTACCTTACACTTCAATGTAAATTCTTATCTTAATTACAAAATAATTTGCATGATAATCACTTTGCGCATCAACACGAATAACGTGTGATAAACACTATTAACAGTTTTACTAATATTGAAAGTTTGAAAGTTCATGAATTTTTTACATTCGGAAAAGTTTTAGGCAGTTTTGATAGTCGGAATAGTTGTAGAAATTTTCGAAATTTTCAAGGGTTCTACAGCTTTAGTTTTATTAGGATAGTTTTTCAGTTCTGAGGATTTTGACATTTTCGACACCTCATGGGCAAGTAAAGCAATTTACGTAAATTTGAAAAATTTGACAGTCCTGACAACTTGAAGAGTTTTCAGCGATTTTTATAGTTCATACAACGTTAAAAGTTTAACAGGTTGTAACTGATACAGCACATATTTCTAATATTTTGATTACTTTTACAGTTTTTTTTTTACTAAGTTCCAACAACTTTGACAGTTGCAAACGTTTGTACAATTTGGCAGCTATAGTGATTTTGAAAGTTATGGCAGTGTTGAAAAATTTTATTGTAACTACAGTTTTTAGAATTTTTCAAGTTCTTCAAAATGAAATTTGTTAAAACTGCTGTATAAGATTAAAATGCCAGAATTATCAAACTTTTTGTTACCTGTTGAATTGTAAAAACTAGTTTAAAATTTTATCCAAATTATTTATCCTATATGAAATGGAATGCTTTTTTTGTAAATTTTGAAAGGTCACTGAGGTCAAAATTTTTTTATGATTGTATTGAAACAACTTGAAGAATTTCTCGTATTGTTATGGATTTCTATGTAAGTATGTAGTTTTCCAGAATTCGATGCTCGGAGGAATTAAGGTTCTAAATATTCTAACTAAATATAGATTTTCAATACATTTATTACATATTTTTCCAGTATTTATACAATGGAAAGAATGTTTAATTGTATAAATTTTATGAATTAAATTGGATGTATTTTTATTGTTCTCTATACGAATTTCTAGATCCATTACTTAAATAACTTACAGTTATACAATTATATAATTATGTATAGAATTATAATAATGCATATTCTTTAGAATACAAAGTTTTAGGAATGTTTAATTGTATAAATTGTATGAATTACATTGCATGTATTTTTATTGTTTTCTATATGAATATTAAGATCCATTACTAGAATAACTTACAGTTATACAATACTATGATTATGTATAGAATTATAATAAAATGCATATTCTTTAGGATTCAAAGTTTTATGAGTTTTTAAAAGAATCATGTACACATAGTTTTTATGTAGACATTCAAAGATTGCTAGTACTTTTTGCATTTGTGTAATATATACAAATCCTTGGAGGATTCCTCAATTTCTATTAGATTTTTAATATTTTTGTAGATTGCTACATAGATTTTTAAAACTCGATGGTTTAGAATGCGCATTTCGATTGATTCTTGGTAATTTCATAGTTTTATGAGGAAATCACGTTTATAGATTTTTCATGTTTGATAAAGTTCTTGTTTTTTCGTATGTTTTGAGTATTTGAAAGATTTTCCAGCGTTTTCTAGAATTTGCGAATTCGTATTGATATATACGTAATATAAATATTTCCAGAATTTGATGCTGTAGAATTCGAAATTTTGTAGATCGTATTAGGCAAGTTACTTTTAGTATTTCCTCAGAGTTTGTATGCTTCGAAAGATTTTCTAATACATGGACAGATTTGATGTATTAAAAATTTTCCAGATTTTCAGCATCTTTGTTTATTTTACCTTTCCTTTGTTATTCAGTGGGTTGAAATTATTTTCTAAATTTATATTCTCCACGTAATCCTACGCTTTGAATAATTATAACTTTTTTTTTATATACCCAATTCTAACGTTTCCATTAAATTAATGGAATTATTCATAAAATAATTTAATTAATAAAATAATAATTAAATTACGTTTTTCTTATTTATTTTTCTCACTTTCTTATGTTTACATGAAATTATAATTGATTTCATCATTATTTAGGGAACGGTTTAAACTCCCAAAACCCTATCCTGGAGAGACTGATTCACTAGATTCCGTCTATGAATTTTTATTTTGTTTCATTATTCAATTTTCATAAAAGATACTAGATCAAAGGGTTCTAAAATAAGAAACACGCTTTGCAAACACTGCTTCAAATCACTCAATAAAAGACTCAAATGAGTAAATTTAAACCCTTCTCCTCCCCCCAAAAAACATGAACCTACCAGTGGCTAGCCTTTTCACTGAGATATTCGCAACGTTGTTTCGCACGGCGATAAATATCGCGAAATACATTGGACGTGCGTAATGACAAGGTCGATGGGGAAGGGAGAAAAGTGGTATTTACGCACAAAGTAGCCTGAACGCATGAAACCCACCGCCATATGCGCTGCTCGAATGTGGCCACGTTTCCATTTGTCCATTAATTTTCTGTAACGATACCTCCCGTCGTTGGTTTGGCACTGTATAGCTGCAATCCCTACTACAAAGTCTACCTGACTGTGAAATTGTTTGATGCGACTCTCCTACACTTCTATCTTCTATATTATGTTTTCATAAACCGGCCATTCACCGATTTCGCTGCACGGATGCACGTACTTGCTGGAAAACTTTTGAATTGGAAGACCAAAAGATAAGATTCAAAGATGTTATTCAAAATTCCCTGCAAGGAGATGGAAAATTCAATTTTTGAACGTCTTTTTTTGGAAAACCTTTCAATAAACCTTTTTTTTTAATTGAATTTTAAATAATAAAAAATTAGGAAATTTGAGACTTTTCGTGCCAGAATAACGAAAAATTCATGTCTGCAATTTAATATTTCAAAAAACAAACATCGTTTCGTTCTCCAAAAATTCTCTTTTCCACGGCTTTATATTCGCAGAAATGCGAACAATTGTTCCCACTTAAATTTCCACGCACGACCAGATTTTCATCCCTCGCACTTTTTCAGCAACAGATGAATAATTGCTATACAAGTTAATCAATTTGTAACTACTCGAAAGTGCATGTAAAAAACTAGACTCCACCCGAGAAACTGTATAATCGACTGTATTCACATGCAAATCGCCTAGCGAAATCCCCCTTTTAATTAGCATCACAAAGAACAGAAAAACGCATCAATTTTTTGGCAAACGAGCTTCACGGTGACGAGGCTAAAATCTGAGCATTGTTCTTTCTCGTGTTTTACATCTTTTGCATTGTTCGAAATAAATTTGGAATATTAATGATAATTTGGTTATTTGTAACCATCAGGCACGTAGACAGAGAGGGGTTTTGTGGGTTCGAACCCCTACCGAAATTCTGATGAAACCAATGAATATTTCTCATAAAAATGAGAAAAGTTACATCGAAGAACAGAAAAAATATCAGTTGCACAGAAATGTATGAAAACGTGAGCACTTTATATTTATAAAAAAAGTAAAAATTCTTAAAACGTAAGATTGTGTAGAAAATATGAATCAGAAATATTGTTGCAACTCAGTGAATAATCAAGGAAAATAAAAATCTACGAAAATGCTAAAAGTTTACAAAACACTGAATCTCAGACCATCAAATTCTAGAAATTTATATACAACCCATAGAAAAATATTGAATATCTTTCGTTTCATAGAAACTCTAAAAGAATAATGAAATCGATTAAATTCTATAAAAAAACTGATTTCTGAAAAATCTCGACGAATGCCTCTACGATCTATAAATTTTGGGATTCTTGAAGATAAAATTCTAAATAGACTATAAAATTACAAAGATTCTAGAAACCGTAACAAAATCTTTTAAATATTTCAAAAATACGAAATAGGAATAACGATATACAATATGAAAAAACTATATAAATGTAATTTCATCACTGATTCTTGAAATTACTGATAATAGATCGAAATTCGCATTTTAAAGCATCGAGTTTTTTAAATCTCTGTAGCAATCTACAAAAATATAAGTAATCTATAAAATTACTTAGAAATCCTCTAGAGTTTCGTACTTAATACTAGAAAAATGTGAAAAATACGTTTACTAGTTTACTTGCTCACCAGTTTACTAGTTTACTAATTTACTTGTTAACGAGTTTACTAGTTCACTAGCTTACTAGATTACTTGTTTACTAGCTTACTAGTTTTAATTAAACTAGGTTACTAGTTTACTAGCTTATTAGTTTGCCAGTTTACTATCACAGATTTGACAAGTTTACTAGTTTACTAAATAACCAATTCACTTGTAAACGAGTTTTCTAGTTTACTATTTTTCTTTTTCTCTGCTTTACCATTTTACTATTTTAAAAATTTGAGTAGTTCACTATTTTACTAGCTTATTCGTTTACTAGTTAAGTAGTTGACTAGCTTTTTTGTTTACTAATTTAGTAGTTGACTAGCTTATTCGTTTACTAATTTAGCAGTTGACTAGCTTACTAGTTTGCTAGTTTACTCTTTTTCTAACTTACTAGTTTACTAGCTTAAAAGTTTACTAGATTACCAGTTTACTAGTTTACTAGATATCTTTCAATACATAATAATCATATAGTAATAATTTTCCTAGAAATTCATAAAACTTTCTATCCTGGAGCATATTTTTTAATATTATACTATAATTATATATAATTTCAAGAATTATTCTGGAAATTCATATAGAAAACAATAAATATACATCCGATTAAATTGATACTATATATACACAATTAAACATACCTTTAATTGTAGAAATCCGAAAAAAATATAGAATAAAAGTATTGCAAAACTTCATAGAAGGTATCAATTCAAATTCTCAAAATCGTTGCAAGTTTCAATACTATAGCACAAATTTCTAAAAATCTATTGAGCGATCTATAGAAGTATTAGAAATATATGAAAATACCAGAAAATACTACAAAATTTGATGAATAATATACCATACGGCATAATATAAATTAATGACGCACCTTTTATCTGTGATGCTAAATTTTGCCCAAAAATCATTTCAAATACATACATTTTTTCACAAGTTTGATTCCTAGAGCATCGAATTTTAGAAAGCTCTAAAAAAACCCATAATACTCATTATCAGATAATACTTAAAATGGTATAAATACAAAAGTATTAGTAAAAAAAATTGAATCTTCAGTTACCAATTGAAAATCACAAAAATCGAACCCCATTATTTACGAACATAAAAAATGTGCATTTCTGGATTCCAAAAATTGAATAACTTTCGAATTCTGAAGTGTAAAATATTTCACAATTTCTCTCTTGTAACTATATTGTCAAAGATGAAAAATTATGAAATCCCCTCTCGAAAATTTTTTCTACTCACGCCTCTGGTAACCATTGCTGACGACTCAAAATAAGAAATAAAGAAAGAAAATTATTACAATCAATAGTGACTGTTTTCGACTATGATCAAACGTTTCGGAAAATTCAATTAGTTACATAAAATCTGGAATCACATTATCGACTATTTTTTAAAATTTACATCACAGATTGTCGAGTTAAAATGTAATAATTTAATTAAATATTAAAACACCATTTGAAGTTCCAAGATTAGATAATCTTTTGAATCATGCCTAGAATTTTTTTTATTCATGATCAAGTTCTGGTCTTGAATATATGTAAATGAAATTTCAGTTTGAACAAAATTAAAATTTCAATTGATCCCCAGTATTTTTCCAGACGAACACATTAAGTTGGGATTGAAACAAATATTTGTTGCAACAAAGGGCCTTTGGTGATGGAAAAAATGCACGTAGGCACGTTTTACTTTTGAGACGCATCAAAGTGATCGTGTATTCATCGATGACGAGCGCGATGCACGTTTCTCTACTCCCACGCCCACCCTCTACACAATATGTTAAAATGCCGATTATCCGTTATGATTGAAACCACCCACGCCCAATACTCGATGTCCTCAGATAACCGATATGCTTATTATTCAACTTTCTTGTGTTTTTTAACACTTTTTTTCATTCACACTTAGAAATTTTGATTAATCGAAGAATGAAAAGATATTTGAATGAGATTTATTTTATGAAGTTCTGTGGTCAGTTATGACTACAGGTAGATAGGCCTGATGAATGGGATATTGGATATCTGAAAAAAATTTGAAATCGTAAGATTTCATCCAGCGAGATCATGTAGGGAAAAAATTGGAAGAGTAATTGAAACTACAAAGATTAATTATAAAGATCATATGTTTTACATGTTTTTTTTATTAAATAGTAAATCGAAAATGTTTGGCTTAAAATTGGCATTGATAAACTCAACAGACTATTGAAAGTGTAAAAATTAGGTTCAAGAAATTCTTGTAACAACATCGAAAAAAATGCATAATTCATGTCTGGAAAAGAAACCTACAACTTTTTTCTAAACTACGTGTATTTCGAAAATTTTTGTCTTTTATCAAGACTACTTTGATTATTCAAAGCCTTTTCAACGACGAAAATACCAGAAACTCTTTTGACACTTTTTTCAGTTCCTACGTGGCTCTCGTAAATCACTTTCTTTTTATGTAAGAAGTGTTCCTGGGGGGTGGAAATATATCTATTCCCACTGAAAAAAAAAGAAATAACCGTCCCATAAAACTCTGCGATACATCGTGTTTTCGAGCCTTGGCCCCTAAAAAAGAGTCGAAATTTTCACGGTCTCTTAAAAAACGAGTTGGCGTAGCGCGATTTACTCCGCAAACCCATTTTTTAGGGAAACTAATGGCTGGAAAGGATCGGCTACTGGGAATTTTGAGAGAATCTACGATATGTCCGAATCGAATCGCGTCAATCCGTGTCAATCTTGCATTAGCGCCACGGGGAAGAAAAACGACAGAGCATAAAAAATTTCGTCTCTTCGCAGTGCGTTTTTTATACAAAGTATTTTTGGAAAGAAAAAAATTTTGAGCAGTGAATCGACGATTCAGGGTATAGAAATTACTTTAGAAAATTTCTTGTATCATTTTTTTTTGTGGAATTAGATAAGATGATTTTTGGCAAATTAAAAAAAAAAAAGAATTTGTAGTGTCAAGTGTACCGGAAAATTGTTTTTGAATCAAACTTGAAATTTACGAATATTCAGATCCAAGATTTTTTCTCATACTCAAAATTTTGATTTCAAAGTGTCTTCAATTTCTTTTAGTTGTTGAATCTTTTCAAATCTCATATTTTTCGAATTTGGTGAGTTATTGTTACGATTTGTAAGAATAACTCGTATGTTTTAAGTTTCACTCATTATTTGCAAGAGTAACTTGAGAATTTCCAATTTATTAGACTATTTAAAATATAAACTGTTCAATATTAATAAAGGCTTTTTCAAGTTTCTGAACTTTTAAGTAATGATTTTGTTCATTTAACTTTTAAGTAAAAATCTCCAAGTCTTTATGCAGTTGACAATTTTATTATTATTGCCCTTCTAAATTATCTAAATGGCATAGATTAATGAATCATGCATCCAATTTTTTTGAATTCTTAGTCAGAATTCAAGTTTTTGAAAATTCGAAATGAAATGTTTTTGATGTTCTCGATCACTTAATTTTGAAAGATGTCAATGTAAAAAGTAATCTCAGTTTGTTTTGAACAGAAGATGTAAATTATTCAATTTAAGATTATTATATTTCAAATTTATATTAGCAAATATCAAAGGTTGGTCATTTCTGTTTCCTTAAAAAAATTCATTCACTTTTATTTTTTCTTTCATTTTTTGTCATTCAGTTTCCAAAAACTTGAATATTATTTTGATATGATTAGACATTTTTTCAATCTCTCTTTAATCTAAGAAAAACTATGAAGAATTCGAGATGTCTATATCTTGAAAATTAAGTGCTTTTTTTTCACGTAGAGATTGAAATTTAATTTCGAAGCTGGGAATTCAGCAACATTTTTCCTACATTTATTTGTATCATATACTTCTCTTGTACAAAATAAGCGATGCTTATACTTGCTATGTATCGTAATTGTAACATATATATATTATATCGTTACTTTTTTTTGAAAGTCATAACTACCATGGAAAAAAAGTTACACAGTACTAATTATAATTTTTGTCCAACCATACATATTTTGCATCAAAAAATGGTTTGGAAACAAAAAAAATTTCACCATCAACTAAAGATTTTAACAATTTTTAAACAGGTACGATTTTTGAACTTTCAAGTCCAAAATATTTTAAATATAAAATTCCTGAATTTAGTCTTCGATCCTAAAAATTTAAGTGTACTTTATTGAAAAAAATTTTAAACTGTTCAATAAGTTTCCATCCAAGAAGCTCATCATGTCGATAATTCACAATTTCCTATTTTACAAATCTGTTCTCCAGATTTTAGTGTAAAAAGCTTTTGAGGAAGAAGTAAATATTGTTATGATTTATCAACTACATTCATTACCAAGGTTTTTAAATGGCAATTTTTTAATTTTTTGTTGAGCCAGTTGCCTCCATCGACATCTTCGATGGTTGCCTAACACTTGAAAAAAATTCTTATCTTAATTACAAAATAATTTTTATGATAATCACTTTGTGCAAGAACACTAATAACGTGTGATAAACACTATGAATAGTTTTTTTAATACTGAAAGTTTAAAAGTTCATCAATATTTTTACATTTGGAAGTTTTTAGGCAGTTTTGATAGTTGGAACAGTAAAGTTGTAGAAATTTTTGACATTTTAAAAGATTCTACAGCAAAATTGTTCAGTTCTGAGAATTTAGACATTTTTCACCCCTCATGAATAAGTTCAATAATTTACGAAAATTTTGAAAAATTCTACAGTCCTGACAACTTGAATACTTTTGAGCAATTTTTATAGTTTATATATACAACTTTAAAAGTTAAACAGTTCGTAACTGATACAGTATGTATTTCAAACATTTTTATTACTTTTACAATTTTTTCATAAAAGCTCCTACAGCTTTGACAACTGCAAACAGTTTGGAAAATTTGCGAGTTATAGTAATTTTTAAAATTATTGCTGAAAAATTTGATACATGGTTTTCCAAGATCGTCAAAATGAAATTTGTTAAAACTGCTGAATAAGATAAAACAACCAGAACTGTCAAACTTTTTGTTACCTGTTAAACTGTAAAAATCAATTTACAATTTATACATGTTTTAGTAATTTCCATTTAATAATTTATTAATTTACATTTCCGAAGATTCTACAGCAATCTACAGCTTCAATTATTGAGATGGTGTTTCAGTTATGAAGATTTTGACATTTTCGATACCTCATGAGTAAGTTAAGCAATTTACGAAAATTTGGAAAAGTTCGACAGTACTGACAACTTGAACAGTTTTTAGCGATTTTTACAGTTTACACAACGTTGAAAATTTAACAGTTTGTAATTTATACAGAATTTGAAACATTTTTGATTATTTATACAATTTTTTTATAAAAGTTCCTACAGCTTTGACAGCTGCAAAAAGTTTGGACGATTTGGCAGTTATGGTGATTTTGAAAGTTATGGCAGTGTTAAAAAATTTGAGTGTATGTTCATACATAATCTCGAATTTTAGAGTTTTCCATGATCGTCAAAATGAAATTACCAGAACTGTCAAACTTTTTATTACCTGTTGAATTGTAAAAATACATACATAGTTTGAAATTTTCATCCCCATTCAAATTACTGGAAAAATTAAAAGACGGCAAAGTTTTTACCCCTAACTAAAGATTTCAACAATTTTCAAACAGGTACGATTTCCTAACATTCAAGTCTAAAATGTTCCAAACCTACAATTCAAAAATTTACCATTCGATACCCAAAAATATGACTGTACTTCATTAAAAAATATTTCGAATTGTTCAATAGGCTTCCGTTCAAGACTCCCTCGGCAATAATTATTCATAATTTTCAAATTTCTAAAATCTGCTCTCCATTCTTCATGATCAACAAATTTTCATTTCCCAAATATAAGTTGATACCTATTCAAAGTATTAAGGAAAAACACAATAATACTCACCACGTACTGAATATTAAACTCACAAATCCTCGACGACACGTGTCGGAATCACCCAAATTTTTTCAAATTTCTCATAACACCTTCATCAATTTAAAGAATACATCGGTAGTGTTTGACGATTTACAAAATCTACCTCATAAATCCGAACCCTTGATCTCGAACGTGCAACAATCTCGACGCAAGGAATTTTTTGATTGTAGAACCGCGGGAAAGTTTACTTCCCAGAGAATCACCCAACTAAATCGCCCGCACCTCATTTCAAATACTTGATATATCAATTCCCAACCCCTCCTCAAAAAAAAAGCTCTCGAAATTTAAATGGCCGGTTTCCCAAAAAGATCGCAGGTTAATTTCCGAAAGTGGCCAGGCAGGAGAAATCAGGTAATTTCCATGCCGTGTGTTGGCAGGCAAATGGTAATTTCGGGACAAAAGGCCGTTGTTGTTTTTTTTTTTTTTTTTTAGTTTTTTCGTCCTGTGGAGGCAGCCTCGTTAGGCTTGACGAGGACGCCCCTCAGGAAAGCCCAGTCACGCGACCTGCACGTTCCCCCCTTTTTTCATTTCCCCTTCCACCATCTTCGGTATTGCTTTTTTTTCACTTTTGCAATTTTTTTGCCTTGCCATCCTCTTCGAGTGCATTAACTTGATGCATAAAAAGAGTTGCGAAAGCCAGGGCGGTCTTCATCAAAGCTCCGCCCTTCTTTCTGCACGCGGCATTTTATCCTTTTACACGCGTGATTAACAGAGCTTATCTGACGCAAACAGAGCTGAATTGGCGTAAAAATTATCCAACGTACCAAGGGCTGAGAGTCGAAACAGGTTAAGTCACGTTGGGAAAATTCTAAAGAGATAGACATTTTTTTCTATGTAAGTCTTGCAGTGATTTTCTGGTGATTTTACTTTATCACTCTGAAATACATAGCAACATTTATTATTTGTGATCATTAACATGAATATTTTCATTTAAAATCGATTTATTAAAATAAATGATCTCTCAGAGACACATTCAATTTTTGCCTTCAATATGTTCATTCCAATAATATTTCATCCTCATCAGGATCTTTACGAAAATTCAGAAAAATTTCTAATAATAACATTTCAACAAAAGCAGTCATGAAGAAGAACAAGCAAAGAAATTTTTTTACTCACGATTATTAACGATCACGATCATTTTTTCAAAAATAATAAATATATATACAAAAAAGTGCGTCCATATTCTTTATAATAACTTGCACAAGTAGTCGACGACAAATAAATGACTAACGACACCAAAAATTCATCAGAAGTAAACTATTCTTAAAGAAAAACGCTATTATCAAAACACGTTGTAAGTTCAAATTAAATCCTATTCCGTAACATATCATTATAAAACTGTACCAAAAAACCAGTCCAAAAAGAGTTCATTATTTGTCTTCCTAATAAATATTATTTCCGATAAATTTCTTTTCTATTTATTCATTTCTCGATCTAATACATACTCTAACGTTTTCCCAATCAAATTCATGCTCACTATTTATTCTATGATCAGTTATAACATTATGGCTAGAGAAAATCAATCTAATATTATTTCTATGTTCATTAACTCTCGTTTTTCAATTCCTTCTAGTTTGTCCAGTATAACAAAATTTACAATCTTTACAATTAATCCTATAAACTACTCCTTGTTGATCAAAAAATGGTAATTTATCTTTTCCTCGTCTAATAATTTCAGTATTCAATTCATTATCAATTTTTTCCATAATTTGAACATTATGTCCATTTGATATTCTTCTCAATTTCATATTTAAATTTTCAACATGAGGTCTTATTACTTTTGTTCCAACAAAATCCTTCTTTTTATCTTTAGGATCGGTATTCTTAAAAAAATCAACCCTCTTCTTAATATATCTATCAATAAATTCTTTTGGGTAGTTGTTCATTTTTACTGTATTAGTAATTATTCTCAGGTTCTTCTCATGAAATTTATGATCCATCAATTTCAATTTATAACATTCAAACTTATAACAGTACTTATTTATTAATGCAATGGATGTTTAGAAAAATAGTTAATAAATCTTCATGAAGAAGTTGGTTTCAGATCCTAATTAATGTCAATCCCAGTCTTTTTCTTATTGAATTTATAACGACAGTTAATTTATTAAATTTATTACGATTATTAGTGGCTGATTTATATGGGTCAAGTATAGTAATTTTTCGATCTTCTTTCACAATTTACCAAATTTTGCTTGCGATTTTAAATTAACTTTAGAATTATCAATGCGATAGACAAAATGATGAAGATTGAAATATTTTTAATTACAACTATAATTATAGTTTATTATTTTACTGTTTTTTCATAATAAAATCGTTTTTGATAATTAAAACAGAATGTCTTATAATATGATCGTTTTTAAATATGACATTTTATAAAATTTTTATCAAGCAGTCGTGTTTTAAAAAATAACTGAATGAAATATTTATGAAATGTTGAAAAAATTTTAATATAGCACAGACTGCTCCATAAAAGTTTTTTAAAAATGTCTTCAGAAAAATCGGATGATTTTATCAAGAGTTCAATCAAGACTCGGATTATAAATAGGTACTCTTTTTTATATTTTTTTTAATTCTTCAATGACTTTGTGAAATTTTCTTGAAATTCATGTACCTGTTATTATGAGTTATTAATCTTTGTTACTACAGATATTTCTTATTTATTTTTCGATTATTCCTATTGAAACTCCATGTTTTCGAAAATCTAAGAAAATGCAGTTAATTAAATTATCTGAAAATGCACTAAACTACAATAACATCCAAAGTCTTGCGAATTCAAAAAACCTTTTAGTCATTGCTAAATTTTTTTCTGCATTCGTATAGACAAATATGTAACAAAATGACAAACTGATGAAACACAAAATTTTACTTTTAAGTTTTTTTTATCAACAGCATGCTCATCGACAAAAAGTCAATTCATTTATATTTTACAGCACAGAAAAAATTGGTGAAAATCGTGAAATTCGAAATTCGTTTTCTTCGGCGATTGATGTGAATTACTTTTTCACGACCACCTGACTTGTTTAGATTCGGAAAAATTACGATATCGCGCGAATACGGCGTTTATTTATACGTTCATTTCGTATTAAACACGCAGCTTGATGTACGAAGCTGAAGCGGCATTTATAAAGAGGATTTCGAGGGTTCGTTGGGTGATTTTAATTCTTTTTTTTCGGGATTATGCTCTGAATTAAATCTACTTTTCTCCACGAGATATACTGGCCAATAAAATTCAATTGATAAAATTTAGCCAAGTAAAATGTTGAACTGTTCAAGATATACGGAATTGGAAATTCTAAAATATTACATAGTTGAAGCTCATCTAATAATTAATTTCGTTTTTTATTATTTTTATTACAGTAGCTGAATGTACATACTTATATTTATGTCAATATCCGAATTTAATTTCATATATAAATTAGTTTCTTGGTTTGTAACCATACAAAAAGTTTTTTGAAATCCGTTTCAATCGCATTTTCTCAAACTCGTTCTTGTGAGGGATATAATAAAACTTGTTCTGATGACCCCTTGTAGCTAACCCTTTAAAATACCCGGAGTTTCTCTCCATTACCTGATGGACCTTCCACAAAAAAAGCCCAAACCCTAGTACATACTTCTACATTTTTTTCTATAAAAAAAGCCATAAACCTTCAAACGATCACGAAAATCTGTAGTCTTGAAATAGTTCCTGCAGCGTTAAAATCGGGAATGCGTCTCACTTTCGAGTATTGTTTATGGCTTCGGTAAAAAAATACGTAAATGTTCGAAAACAGCTATCCGAGGATGATTCCGAAAATTTTCGAAGCTACCGAGTTTAGGATAAAGTTTTTTCTCTCGTGATCAAAGAATTAACCGTTTTTCCGCCCTTTTTAGAGGTCGACCCAAAATACCTAGGAGGATTATTATTCTGGATACAACGTGGAACGTCAATTTAAGCATGACGTTAAATAGCACCACCGTGGAAAACTCGTTTTTCACGGCGTAACTTTTGATCAGATGACTTCGGAAAAAAATCTTTCATGTTTTCACCGTTTTCATGTGACGTAACTCAAAGTACTTAAAAGTAACAGGACTTTTTTTTTTGGTTTATCAAATGTTTTGATCGGGAATATAGATGGATATTGGAAATGGTGAGAAGAATTCCTGAAATTTCTTGAATTCTTGTATTTGTTCAGAAATTTCGAAAGTTACAATTAAAAGCATTTAAATTCCTAATTTATGAGTTTCATAATCTGATAATTAGAAAAAAAATTTTCGAAACACTTCCTGTCGTTGGAATACGGAAATCGACATTTTCTGAAAATTTGAGAATCAATTTCTTGAAAAAAAGACGAAAAATCAGTGAAAAATGAATAATACACTAATATGCTAAATCTGTATATTTTATCATATACCATTTCTACTATCTTGTTTTCAGAACTTCAGCTCGCAAAATTAGAATTGATGACGAAACATAAATGTTATTTTGTTCGACTTTCCAAAGTCTGTTATCATGTAATGTATACTATTCTTATTTTCTTGCAAAATATGAGTTATAACGAAATATAAATGTATGTTCGATTCTGTGACTTCTAAGATCTGTGCAAACTTATGAACTAAGTAATCGAACTTGTGAATTCTGTGCAAACTTATAAACCGTGAACGTTCGAAAGACATCGAAATTATTTGATAAACATCAATCCTGAAGGGTGAAAAGAGTGTTTTTTTTTTTCAAAACCAGTAAGCCCCAAAAAACCACCCCTAACAATTTTATTTTGAATTAAGAAACTTCTTGAGGTAAGAAATTTTCAGTTTGTATCTCATATTGTTGTCCATAATATTTTCAATTTCACTTTCAATTTTCATTAAAAATTTGTTGTTCTTTTTTGCATAAGTAATGATATTCACACAATCTGAATGAAATTTTATTCTATCTCATTCACTCGAAGGTTCAAATTTCAAGTATGTACATATTTTTTAACTCTTATGAACTTAAAAAGCTACTTAAATAAATATTTCAATTTTCGATATTATCCAATCACTTTTTGATCAGTGTTAACCACACTGTTAAAAATGTCATAATTTTAATAAACTTTTATGTATTACGGTTGTATGAAAATTAATAAACTGGTATGTTAAAGTAGAAAAATGAACTTTTGTATCATAATAAATACTCGTATATTAAAATCTATAGACAATTTATTAAAATGCTAAAGTTGTATATTGAATTCCAATTGCACACACTATGCTTGAATTGAATACAATTTTATGTATGAAAGTATTACATTTAAATTAATAAATTTCTGTAAGAATTCTATATCAATAAACATGTTCTTTAAAATTTATACGCGTGTACGTCGAATTCCTAATACAAGCATAATTTTTTAGTATATCCTTAATTTAAAAAATTATGTACTACTTTTTTTTATACTTGAACGTGTTATTATTTTCATTAACTTTTCAGTGTTTATTGAAAGTTGAAAAAAACATTATTCAGATGTGACATTAGCCCAGTTCTCAAAACGTATAGGTTAGGTAGCTTAGTTAAGAAAGTACTAGGTTCCAATCCTCCTAGAAGCGAAAAATTTGTCTGGAGTTATTTTGCAATTTTCGAAAGCTTGTAGTAAGATATATAGAAGAAAACTATCAAATTGTTTTTTGTGAAAGTTTTAACAAAATATGCATGGAATGTTTATTTAATTTCACAAACTAGTATATGGATTTTATTATACTTGTATATAAATATTCCATATACAAGTTTATTAAAATTCAAAAACGTTTATGCAATTTTAAGAACAACATATATTAAATTTAACATGCACGTATGTAAAAAACCTCCAACACAAGTTTATTAAAATCAATACAAAATTTCTAACAGTGCATCCCCAAACCAAACACTCCTCAAATCTCGAGAAGTTCCCAAAATCTGAGGAAAAAATCTCTGTCCACACCGCTCGTTATTCATCCGCCAGTTTCCCGTTGGCGTGCATCGATAAAATATAATGTACCCGGGCGTACGAGATCGGTGAAAAATAATTCAAAGCCGTGGCCAGGACGATTGAGAACGATCGTTAGGACCCTATATAGGGTGAGATCTCTCATGGCTTGTGTGCAGATGCCGTAGCGCTATTTTGACACGTTCCCCGTTGTTAGAATCGCGGTATGGACCCAGCAGGGTGCCCTGTAAGGCCCGAAAAGTCAAATTGTCCGAGCTGATGGACTCGGTGCTTCGATCGGAACAACCATTTCCAGCCACGGCTCGATATTATTGTCTCTTTGTTGTCACCTGGCTTGAATTATGAGCGCTGGTACAGCTTTTGTGCCAGCGAACTTAACCTGCGATGCCACATTTCACCAAATAAACGCTCATTTACCAACCAAAACTGTGACTCGTTTTGCACCCTGAAGGCGCTAATAAGCCAGTACAAAGAACGTCCCAAAATCAGGACATGTGTTCGAGAGGGATTTAGGCGAGAGATGCAAGTGTCATGGGAACGCGATTCGATGGGGACCAAATTAACCAGGTTTCGGAGATGCGACCGCAGTTTACTAAAATAAATTCTGGTTTTTTTTTGTGTAATTTAAGGAGAGTCGAGCAAACATAGAAACTTGATGATTACTTGAACCTGACTTTCCATATTTAAGAAGTCAAAGTAAATAATAAGAATTTATTTTTATTTTTGAGATAAATTTAGACATTGCTGAACGTTTCGACAGTGTTGATATTGACAATCTGATATTTAAAATAAGCCAAATAGGCATCAAGGGCACTTCTATTAAATGGTTCATGAGAGACCTAAGAAATAGAAATCATGGTACGAAAATTCCTTAACAATTTCTGTTATATCTGCTACTTTTCCTAATATCTATTAACGATATTATATTTCAAGTTTTTAGACATTCTCTTTTTCAATTATATGCTGATGATTGTAAATTCGAGTGCATCATAAGAAATGAACTTGATGCTCACATGTTACAAGAGGAATTTTATTCTTCATCAATGTGTATGTACTGCGATATAAATAATCTTTCTGTAAATGTAAGAAAATGTAATATATTGACACAAATAAGGGATTTAGGTGTTATTTTCGACGAGAAACTTACTTTTGCACCTCACAAGAAATTAGTCATCGACGAGTCCTTGTAAATGTTAGGTTTTCTGATAAGACATCTGAAGAATTGAAATTGTTGCACACTATAACACGACTGTATAAATCGTTAATTGTTCTTAAGTTTATGTATTGCTCGACGATTTCGTCACCTTCAGCTGATTTTTGGGTAAAAAGGATTGAAAGAGTTCAACACAAATTCTTGTCATTGCAGCTTATAAAGCAAGAATCACAAATCCGACTGTGACTTACGATTATGTACACTGAAATTTATGAGATGACGGATATTTTTTCACTTTGATTTAATATAAAATGCAATCTGGTGTTATATTACTTGTCAACAGTGGCGAGATTGTTTCATTTTGACTGAATCAATATACAGTACGCGATAGGCTGCGAATTTTGTGCTGCGAAAAAACGCATTTGCAACTCGTCAATACATACCTAGAATGACTAGATTTAGAAAATAAAATTGTAGTGGATAGAATCGTAACACTCAGCCTTGCTAATTCAAATTGCATTCAAATCTAATTCCATAGGTTTCTAATTGTGCACATGTAAAATATTCAAAGAATTTATACGTTGTTGAGCCAGTCAATATCAAGAAACATATTACGATGAAGGATAAGTCTATCCTGATCAAAGTCTCATTCCTGTTCTAATTTGAAAAAATTCTGAACATCTTGTTTGCAGTCATCATCACCCAAAATGAATCTCTCTGACTTTACAAGAATAGATAAAAGTTCAGTGTTTAGTCTGGAATTTAAGAAACTAACAATATTATCAATTATTTCGCAATAGTCTCTTGTGTTATCCTCGATGCAGACATAGGTTTCTTTCAAATTATTGCATGAAGAATCAAATTTTTTAGGCATTTTTCTCTTGCGTCTTAACTCTGGTAAATTCACGTAGAACATTGTTTTTGCCTCCATAATTTGTTGCCAAAATGCATCAAATTGATCTCTGAAATTCGCTATTGTGTTTTTCAAGGTGTCCGAATTGTGAAAAAAACACATTCTCCAAAAAGGAGAAAGTGTTATAAGTTATGCGCTTCCAAAAGAAAACAAATAAAATTTTCATGTGTAAATATTGGAGGGCTGAGTCCCATGGAACTAATTATTGGGGGGGGGGGGGGGGGCTAAAAGTGCACAGCCCCCCCCCCGTACTCGGCGCCACTGCCTGGAATGACTAGATTTAGGAAATAAAATTGCAGTGGATAGGATCTAAACACTTATACAAATATGACATTAAACATGAAGAATTATCATAGGAATATTATACGAGCTTGAAATTGAGAGTTAAAGAATTCTAGTTCAAAAAACTTCAATTTTTCGGAATTCTCCGTACCAGAATTTATGATTCTGCGATTTGGAGCTTTAGATTTTAGACCATATGTGACGTAATGCAAAAAAATAGATTTACATTAGAAAATTGTATTTGAATCTAGATTTATTGTGCAAAAAAACAGAAATTTCTATCTCATTTAGTTTTCAAGCATCAAAGATTTCAGAAGCGCTAGATCTCGACTTCCTAATTTCAGTCTATAAGATTTTGTAGCGTTTTCTAGTATTTTTATAGGTTTTTAGTATTTTAGTGAATCACAATTTCATGTTCTAAAACTCGAAGTTTTGTGGACCATTATATTGCATTTGTTTATTTAGATTTTTCAGAATGCAGTTCTTGAATAGAAAATTATTAAGTCCTTTAAGAATTCCTCCACTTTGTATGATTGCAAAGATTTTTTACTATTTTCATGGATAGCTGTGGATACTCCAGGGTCCAGAGTTTTTAAAGATTTTTAGGATTTTCTCGTATTCTCATATTTGTCTCGTATTCTCATGATTACATTTATTTTTGAGTGAGTAAAATTAAGAATTCCGAAAAATTCCTTATGTAGTCATTGTATGCGTAGTCAGCGATAAGAAAATTGATATTTGCAGATTATGGTACGCTTACGATTTACGATCTATAAAATATTGTTATCCTCCTGCCCTCAAAAATCACTAGATAAAGTCCTGATTCATAGGAAAGGTAGGCAGTGAATGAAAAAAGTATGAATTCCAGAACTCGGTATGTATTTTAAAAGCGTGAAGCACTTATTGGACGTGTTTTTTTTTCGAGAAAGTTTCGTTCGACGTTTTGGATGCTCATATAATTTTAACGGTTCGGGTTTCTGAAAGGAAAAATGGGTATGCAAAAAAAAAAGTTGTTTTCCACGTGGGGCGCAGAGTTGTGTGGCCACGCGTGGCGCACAAAGAGACCTATAGGGCTTTTCTAGGGCCACCGGGAGAAGTGCTGGGCCAAAAAAGACCTGCGTCGAGCGATCGTGCTACCGGTGTGAGGTCTTTTGTGGACTCGATTTCTCCCTTGCTCATCATCAATGAGCCGCCGCGAAACAATGAAAACTATGAAAACAATTTATCATAGAAAAGGACTCAGGCCGCCAACATGAGAAATGATTCGCGTTGAGAGAAGTTTCCTGAGTCTGAATAATGATTAGGCTGATTTTTCAAAGGTTTCGAGGTTTTCTAGGAAACACTAAACGGGGTTTTGGAATGAAAAATCGCTTGTCACTCAAGTGGAAACATGGGCAATAATCGTGAAGGTGGATTTTCGATACGGTTTGTTAGTTCCAGTGGACCTTTGGGAAACTTTATTAATAGAATTTAATTTAAAGTTTGGAAACGAAATTTCCATAATAAAAAAACATAATGAACATTTTAATGGTTTTCCGCTTTTGGAATCTCATTCTTTTGATGTGTTTGAAAATATTTAGGAGGATCATAAAGTTTCGAGATACGCACAGTTAAAAAATAAGCTTTACTTGTAATGCATATATAAATGCAGGGGTGTAGGCAAAAAAAATTTTTGAGATTGTATGATTTTTAACTTTTGACCATATGGTAAAGAGCAAAAAAATTTTTTTTAATTTTTTGAATTTCGATTTAACTTAGTGAATCCAAAGTCATACATTTTTCATGTTGGTATTTAATCAGATCCGATTTTAATGATTTAAGTCACTTAATATTTTTTTTTTAATCTAATACTTTTGGTGTTTTTTATAATTCTTTAATACTTGTACAACTTGAAGGACTTTCTGCTGGATTTTAAATCAGCTTTCTATAATTCGATGCTCTAGAAATCAAAATTCTAAAAAATTTAAACATTTTTCAATTTTTGAAAAAATTATAACACAGATTTTAAGTACTCTATGTATAAATTTCTAGAATTTTCTCATTTTATGTTGCCTAATCAAATTTTATATTAGTATTTTCTTGTATTTTTATAGATCTTCAGCATTTCTATGGATCGCTCTACATAATATATTAGATTTCTAGAATTTAATACTATATGTAGTATTACAACTTTCAACGATTTTGTATATTCAAGTTGTTCTTTTAAAAAACAGTATCTTTGGTGTAAATGTATATTCAGTCCTTTTTGCATATTTTTATTAGTATTTATACAATGATTAAAGTGTTTGATTGTATATATTCTTTATACTAAAGTCAAAATATTTTTAAGGTTTTCGATATAGATTTTTATTACAATTATCTGTAATAGAATCTAAAGTTTTATGAATTTTTGAGAAAATTATTCACAAGTTCATGGATTCTTTATCTTTTAAAATTTGAAGTGTTTCTCTCAGTTATTCAGTATAACGTATGAAATTTTTAAAGGGTTTTTTTAATATTTTTCCAGATTTACATGATTTCTGTGGATTGTTATATGGATTTTAAGAATTCAATGCTTTAGAAATCCAATTTCTATCGACTTTCAGTGTCGAAATAGATTCCTGGATGAATCATATTATTATAGATCTTAATTATTTTACAGTTTTAGCGTTTTTCCGTAATTTCTTCAGTATTCATAAGATCTTGTCGCGTTCTCTAGGGTTATTATTAATTTCTAGTATTTCTATACATAGCTGTATACAATTTTTAGAATTCGATGCTCTAGAATATAAAAATTTATAGATCGTCCATATTTTTCGGATTTTTCAGGAAACGTTTTTCTTATTGAATTGTACTTTCAACAATTTTACAGAGTTTGCATAACTCGATAGATTTTCTTGTATGTATTTTTATGGATTTTTAGGTATAAGATTTCTAGATTTTGATGTTCCTAGGCTCAAAAATTTTTCTTTTTTTTTTACATTTAAGTAGATTCTAATCATTTCTAATAGTAAACTGGGTTTAAAAAATAATTCAAGTTTTTTTACGTTATTCCAGCCTAGCCAGGCAATAAAATTATTAGAATTTTATTACAGAACAAATGTTCTGGATTTTTGTTATTTTTAGAATCTGGAGATTTTGTTATTTTTGAGTTAGTAAAATTCAGAATTATGAATATATTATTTAACTTTAAGAATTTTATTTGTTCAGATACAAACCCAACAAAAACAAAAAGTAATCATTGAATTACATTACCACATCAATAACAGTGACAAATCCTAAATTACCTCACTCTGAATATCATTATATATAAAGAAACATCATTCATAAAGAAGCACTACATCTCAAACCAGACTGTCCGTATGATCTCCAGAAAACTCAAAAAATTGATTGAATGTATCATTTATTAAATCCATTAATCCATAATTGACATCCATAAATCCAAAATTGACATGAAACCATTTGTTATATCCTCTAGATTTCAGTAAATACATTTTTATTAATCTTTGCTTATTTTGTCGTATGTATATCATTCTTGTATTACACTATTATTTATTATCACCTTTTCATATGGTTACACAAAATAAAAATTGATTTCATGCGAATTTCGGAATGTGCAATACTCCTCTCTGCCTTTGCTCTGAGCTAAATAAATAAATAATAAACAAATTGTAAACAAATATTTTTGTCCCACCGCAAACCACAAAACCGACAATTAGGTCATGACTAACATTCTGAAAATTTCCAAGATTTACAGACTCTTCCTATCCAATTGATACATTTTCCTATTCTCCTATGACTTGCTGTTTTCCCCATGAATTCCTTTACCCACAAAACCCACAATATTCAATTTACCCTTTTTGTCAATATTAATTATGTCACCAAAAAACCCAGAAGCTTCTCCATCAATAACTCCAAGCTAGAATAAGCGTGAATGGTCAAAACAGAGAAACACATTTCCTTTTCATCATTTCCTCCTATTTGTTTGCCTAGGAACTTTTGGCTGTTCAAAGTTTCCGGAAAATAAAAGGCCAAGTTTGAGGCGTGTTTGATCAATGATGAAAAAAATGGCTCGATGGGGCGATGCATAAATTTGGGATTATTTGTGCAGTTGGAGTGATGGTTGGCTCCCAGTTGCCATAGGAGACATTGACAAATCTACATTTCGTGATAGCTTTTTGTGTGCTTTTTTCGAGTGCCAAAGTCTGTAAAAACAATCGCGCCTTCATTAAAGCTTTATTTGACTTTCGGTCTTGTCAGATGTTGCGCTGTGTATTTTCATACCGGCAGTTTTAACACGTGTAACAGGATTTCGAGTCGCGCGTATTCCCATAAAAAGAGATAACATTGAAAGAGCGCATTTCTAAGAATAATACGATTCACTCTGAAAAACGTGCCCCTTTTACGGTACGCCGTGTACGTACGTATACGTACGTATGTTTTTAAAAATATACCTTATTCCTTAAAGAGTCGAAAGTGCGCTCTCGCGAGACGATAAAACATGTCAAAGTCTCCAAGTGACGATCGAATTGTCCTAGTTGGTGAAATAAAATTGCTCAGGAGTTTATCGTTAGAACGAGCAGACAATTTGAGCTGGGAATTGAACAATTTACAATTGAATTACAAGTGAACAATTGACAATTGAACAATTGTGCTCGAAAAGATCTTGTACTTGATCATAGAAACGTTTTCTTAGATTTGCCTCGCATAAAGATAGTAGAAATAAAAAATCTAGGAGAAATCGTAATTTTTTACGACATAATCTATGGTGCTAAAGCCTTATCCTAGAATTCGTTCTTTTGTAAAGTTATTAGTGATGGTGCCAACAACTTCTTTTTCGAACGAGGAAAGTTTTTTGATCTCAAAAAGGATAGAATCTTATTTGCGTTCTGCTATGAATCATGGATGACTGAATATTGTGGCAATTTTACATACTTATCATGAGTACATAAGTGGGTGAAATGGATATAGAAGAAATGATGGACGAATTCATTTTCGGAAACGCAAAACGAACGTATGAGTTTGCCTTATCAAAAGATTGATGTAAAGGTTCGTTGAACGAAGTGAAAAAAATAGTTAGTGCAAAATAACATTGAAAGAAGCTTTACAATATAACCTTTATTTCTAATTAGTCCCAATTTTTTTGAAAATTTCTCGCACATTGAATTATGAAAATATACGTATACATATGTATAGTAGTCCATAGAAATATGTACTAGAAAATTTTCCGAATCGTAAAAGTCTGTAAGAAATCAAAAAATATTGAGGGCACTATAAATCTATCAAGTAACTGTTTTCCGCAAAATCAACCGAAATACCAAATTCAAATATTTCAAACTTTCAAATCCAGGAAATCTCATTCTGGAAATCTAGGAAGAAATAAATATCTTTAAAAAACTAAAAAATTCTACAACTTTTTCTAAATCCTAGTAGGAAATACAGAAAGATACAATTAAATCTATGAAACATCAGAAAACTATATGTACATCGAATTCCAGAAATTTATAGAAAAATACTAAAAGATTCTTCAAATCATAGAAAAACTAAAGAAATACGAAAAATACTGAACGATATAATATGTAGTCTATTGAGACACTATTTTTTGAAAAATTCTTTGAAACACGATAAATTTAATGAACTTCGAGTTTCAGAGCTCAAAATTCTCTAAATCTATATGGCAATTTAGACGAAATTACTAGAAATATTATATAAAAACACTAGACAATCCTACAACATTGTATACATCCAATATGTAGTTTTAGAAATATTGAACAATCATTGAAATAGTAGAAAAACTGAAAAAGTACCAAAAAAACTAAAAGAAATAAAAATCTATATATATATATATATAAAATAATTTCTGAAAAATCCTCTTAAATACATAAAAATAAATCAACTTTGAATCTCGAATGAAAAAATTTTCGTAATCTCTAATAGCAATGTACATAAAAATATATAAAATTCATAAAAATGATAGATTTCATACGTACTGAAAAATACAAATAGTTTCGAACATTCTGAAAACCTATATAAGATTCTTTCAAAAATCTATCGAATTCGCAAATTTTTCTCATATGTCATATGCAGAAATTTGTTGAACTTGAAAAAAGTATGAAAATTTGAACAAGCTACTTTTTTTCTCAAGGTTAGAAAGTACAGATTTACGAAAGCCTAATGATTTTTTTACTTAAAAAAGTCATCAATGGAGGGTTTGTCCTAACAAACAACAGATATCGAAAATATGATGTTTCATTCGAGCAAAATGTTTTGTTGAAACTCGTAAGGAATTAAACTTTCTGTATCACACCATTTTATTATATCTGAAATAAACAGTTTCTAGTCTAGTACAAAACCACGAATACGTTGATCTTGTTTTTTGATCCTTAGTTTTTCAATGTCTTGTTATTCACATTCAATTTATTCCAAGAAGTAACGTGAAAGTAACAGAACGTTACTTTCTTAAAGTGGTAAGTCTTTTAGGTAACTATCCAAACTGTGCTCTATACATAATCATAATACTCAACTTAAATGTCAACCTTTGCAATTCCTGGCAGCAAAAACGTCAATATTTAAAAAAAAATTAAGTAATTAAAGTCGATGAACAAAATACTTGTTTTCTCATTCTCGAATTCTAATAAAACTTACATTCTCAAACGTTATTATACGAAATATTGTTCTTAACTATCTTGGAACAGTTTTTTAATGATAACAATCTTTACATTCTCCTCTCCCAGTTTGAATTGGTAAAAGAATACTAATAAATAGTAAGATTTTACTGATTGAAAGAGTGAAAAGGAAGCAAGTGGAGTTTTAGTAAAAATCTACTTAGTTAACTAGTGATATAGCTCACTGATGAAATTATTATCGTTACTACAGTGAGCAGGTTTTGACTAGTCTGATTCGTGCATTATATGACTAAAAAATAAGTATAATTCAACTGATGAAAAAGCAAATTTTTACTAATACTTTAGTACATAGTTACTGTTCGTAATAATAAATATTTACCACTGCAATTATTGATTATCTATGTAGCGTTCAAATGCTACTAATTAATTATTGTTTTAAAGTAAAAATTCAAACAATAATAATAGACATATTTAGACAGTTGTTAAAATATTTATCCTTTGAAACATCAAGCTTTGAATGATGTTTTTTACAGGGACTTTTTTTAGAACTAGGTACATATATTATTTAAGTGGGGGAATTCCGTTTATCAGCCTGAAAAGTAACCGATTTGCCAAAAATTTTTTTGAGGATGAAGAAGATAACGAGTTTTCCCAGAACTTTTGTGCTTTATTATGATTACTTTGAAGTAAAAAAATTAATATTTTTGGTTTGATAAATAAATTACATAACGATTAATAAGATCATATGTGCAACGTGTCCAAACAAAAAATTGCCCGATTTGTAGCTTCTCGCACAAATGTCTGGAACATAAATTCAACAATTTTTATCAACTTAATACGTTTGAATTAAATGATTCGGAGAAATTCTCGGTATTGCTGATTTTAGACTTTGAAATATTGTTTGTATTTGATATTTTGATAGTTTTACAATTTGCGGTTATAGAACATGTTGAAATACAATGAAACTTTTTTTTATTATCTTGAATACTAAATAATCAATATGAATGTGAATTAGAATTTTTTATTTTTTCATGAAACAAATTTTGCCAGACGGATATCAACTCAAGAGAAAAATTTTTTTTTTCACAATTTTTTTTCGGATTAGATCCCAAAAAAATATACATATAAATTGACTACTGCATTGGTAATTTTTTTCTCTTACACGTACAACATTTACTGAATAATATGTTATATTTGACTAATGATTCAGGTGAAAAACTAGTAATCGATTTGTCATTTCTTACTATTTCAAATAGTAAGCTGGCTTCACTATTTGAATTAGTAATTTTTAACTATTTCTCAGTAACCGGATTCCTACTAATTCAAGAGAGATTAGTATATCTCTAACTATCTCTGCCCTACTACTGAATCAGTAAAAATTATGACAATCCAATTTCCCATCACATACTCCCTTCCTGAAATTCAACTCCGGATCCGCCCCCGTAATCCGCCAAATTCGCCTAACCAAACGTCCCAGGAATGCCTTGAAAAATCACCCCTTGCTTTGACTAATTGCCTCGCGCAATTACGCTTAGCCGCGAAGAGTGCGAAAGCCATAAATATCCCCGAAAGTCGCCGCTTCTTAAACGGATCGCGACAAAATACTCGGAATTCCGTGGCATCTAACGCATCCCCGTGGGTGCGTAGGAGCGTGCGTACCAAGATTGCGCCGGTCGGATAATTTGCCACGCGGGTATCCTCCGATGAGCGTGTATATCCTCTGCACGGCGGCACTCTCTGCGGGGTAGGACAGAAAGGGCGAAGAAAGAAAAAGGACGCCGAGCCCGAAAGGAACGGGCGCCCGGAGTGGGGCGCTATACACGCCAGTCACGCCGCGTTCCGCGGAATCCCGAGTTCAGGGAGTTCAGAACTCCGACCAGTACACCGGAACCCAGTCAAGCCAGTCAAGCCAGTCGCGTCAGCCTGTAGAGCACGCGCATCGTCGCTCCGCCTGCGAAACTCTGCAAAAGCGCGTGAACTCGTGGTGTTGTGCCCAAGTTGGGGAAAACCCGTGGTGCTGACAACCAAGTGCGAATCCCGGAAGTAAGTGAGAGTAAATCGGGGAAACAGTGAAGTGCGCGATGAAAGCGTGACCGGGGCTTTCTTTGTTGGCGGCAGCCGGTGATGATCCGGGTGAAATGGATCGACTTGTCCTCACGTTACTGATCCTCGGGTCGACCTCTCTCCTGCAGGGCCTCATAGTGCACAACCCGGAAGTGCCCCAAGGATGCGTTTGGAGGGACGAGACCCTCGACTGCCGTTTGCACAACATCTCCGAGGCGCCCGCGTTCCTCGGGAACCTCTCGACCTCGCGCATCGGCGAGTCCGTGACCTCGCTCGACCTGGAATGCAGCGGCAAGGAGGTCCCGTTGCCCGAGGCTGCATCGAGCACCATCTCCGTGGCTCCGCTCCCACGCTTGGAACGACTCAGGCTGGAGCGTTGCCGAACGCGAAACCTCGGTGGCGGCGCGTTCTCGGGGATGAGCAACCTGAAGAGCCTCGTCGTGAGGTCGAGGAACGGGGACTGGTCCCCGATGGTGGGCCTCGAGCTCCACCGCGACACGCTCCGCGGTCTGGACGGTCTCCAGCAATTGGACCTTGCCGGTAACAACCTGTGGAACGTGCCCGGGGAGCTGCTCTGCCCGGTTCCTCAGCTCACCCAGCTCAACCTGAGCCACAACGAGCTCCAGGACCTTGCCACTCTAGGCTTTGCTGAGCGCCGATCCGCACCGCCTTGTGGCGCAAGCCTGCAGGTCCTGGACCTCTCGCACAACGACCTGGCGGCTTTGCCGGATCATGGCTTGGCTGGTCTTAGGAGTCTTGTCACCCTGAAACTCCAGGACAACGCCATTGGTGTTGTTGGGGACCTCGCTCTTGATGGCCTCGGGGACTTGCGTTCCCTGAACCTCAGCACCAACAGGCTTGTGGCTCTGCCACCCGATATGTTCAACCGAACCCGGGAACTTCGAGAACTTGTCCTGTCGAACAATTCGCTCTCCGTCCTGGCGCCTGGGCTTCTGGAACAGCTGGAACATCTCCAGAGTCTTGACCTTTCCAGGAATAAACTCACCAGCGACTGGGTCAGTCGCGACGCCTTCGCCCGTCTCGGGAAACTCCTCTACCTCGACCTCGCGCACAATGACATTACTAGGATTGATTCTAAGGTCATGCGAGGTCTCTTCGAACTTCAGGTTCTGAAGTTGGAGCACAACAGCATCGTGGCACTCGCCGGGGGCTGTTTCAGGGACTTGGGGAACCTTAGGTCCCTCACGTTGTCGCACAACAAGGTCATGATCTTCGACGCCAGTCACACTTTAGGATTGGGCAACCTGAACCAGCTCTTCATGGAGGACAACAGGCTCAGGATCGTGCATAAGGACACGTTCAGGAACCTCTCGGCTAGTCTTCTGGATCTTTCTTTGAGCGGGAATTTGTTGGTGGAAATTCCCGAAGCCGTGAGGCAATTGAAGGCCCTGCAGACCCTTGACCTTGGGAACAACCAGGTCGCGAAAATTGAGGACTACTCGTTTTTAGGACTCAGGGAGTTGTATGGATTGAGGCTGGTGGATTGTGGATTGGAGAACGTTTCAAGGAGGGCGTTCGAGTCTCTGCCTATGCTGCAGGTGATTGCCATTTTTTTTGGATTTTTTGGATCAGCTGCGGTTTGGAGAATTGGATGGTATTGGGTTATGCGAATTTCAGGATGTGAAGGAGAATTTCTGTGTTTTTTTTTTTTCACATTTTGGGAATATCTTGGCTCATGGGATTTTCAGTGCATTGCAGAATTTTTTGGAAATGGTGTAAATTTTTGTTTGATTTACCAGACTTTTTGAATATTGGAATTTTGATGCCATAACTTTTTAATTCATGGTAAATTTTCGACAGAAATGTTATATAATGCCTTTATCTCTTTTTTGTTAAATTGTGATCAAGCTACAAGGTAAATTCATGATACATTTGATTCTTATAAAATAATTCGTAAAATGCGAGTGATTTGTTCAACTTTACTCTGATCCCGGAATTCCACAATTCCACAATGTAAATTATTTCAACTGACGTAATTGTTTAACTTGTCAGATTAATACTAGCTTATTTAATTAATCTACATAAATATTTGTAAATTTGAGTGACGTTTTAAGGGAAATGAAAATGTTCATCAAACCTCTTGGATGTTTTGCAACTAAGATTAATTCATATAAAATAATGTGACGTAAAAATGAAAGTTTTTCGATTTACGGAAATCAAGAAATTTTTCAAGTTTTTTCTTCAATTCAGTACATATTAGAAACTGTTTTCTAATCCGAATAATTCATTCAAAAAAGATAAAGCCATTTTTCGAATTTCGTACTCAGAGACAAATTCGTTGATTTTACAGAAGTTTGTTATATTTTTAGGCAATTTCTCAGCTTTCAGAAATAAAAAATGACATATGAAATACAAGGCAAATAAGTAAATGTGCAGTATATATATTACATGCATTTTATTGAAGTCAGCAGAAAATTATACAGAAATTAAACAGAATAAACTTTTAAGGGCTTAGATTTTTATAGTAAAATAATATTCAAATTATACATCAAAGTTGATAAAAAATATTACACTGTAAGAAATAAATTCAATGAATTCTGAATTCATAAGGAAAATAACAACATTTTCTTGTCATTATGTTTTATCCATATTAAGTGTAAAGCAGTTGATGTGATTCTTTGAATATCACCTGATTATTTAGAAATTCTCATAATGGTTATTACAATTTTTACAAAAATCAATTACATCTAACTTTTAGTAAACCATTTGGTTACGTTGACGATATTTTTTCTGTCTATTGTTGATTTTTTGTCGATAATTTCGAAAGGTATTGTTTTTTAAAGTTTTTAAAAATTTTTCGCATAATCCTATTATAATTGATATTTCTAATATTGTAACGTCTGCATCAGGAATTTCGAAGTTTTTTCATGTAGAAAATTTTGTAATTACTTCAATACATGTATGGGAACCTTGAAAAAAATTTTTAAACATTATATTTCAATGAAATTTCATAGAACAAATTTTCTGATTATATGTTATTCAATTTACTTTTAATGTCCTCGTAGTATTTTGTCACTTTTTTATGTGTCTGAATTTTTCAACGCTTAAGAAATCAACAAAAAAAAAAAAAAAGAAAAATTAGCTTAAGTGAATTATAGTAAGTAACTGTGGATAAAATTTGTTCAAAATAAGTTTTATTTATCAGACACGTTTCGAACTTCAAAATTACTTATACTTTTCAGGAACTTCTCTACATTGTAATTATTTTTGGAATATTTTATACAATTTTTTATGCAAAGGTGTTCAAGGAATACTTAAAATTTTCTATGGTTTTCGACAACGTAAGAGAATCGAATAATTTTTTTTTTCATAAAGTTCTTTGGATATTATACTTCTATTGAATAATAAAGCAAAAAAAATTGATTGAGAGTAATAAATTATTAAGCGATTCGGAGTTATTTAAAACTTAGTAATTGCCAACAAGTATGTGCCTGAAGTTCCAAAGGTTTAAAATTAAACGAAAAAAACTTATAGTTAATATAGGAGAAAAAAATTTCTATCTGCTTTTGAACTTTTTAAATCGTATCAACAATCTTGATGTTCCCCAAAAAAATATTCATCGCACTTCCCATCATGATAAAAAATCGAAAAATCCATATATTTTTTATGTTCGTTTAATTTTGAACGTTTGGAACTTCATGTACATCCAACAAGTTTACTAAACGAAATATATAAAAAATCATCAGTTTTATTTCACAATATGAATTCGACAACTATAAAATTCTAACATTTGTGCCACTTTTCCCGTGCTACATTTAATCATTTTTATATTTTACAACTTGAAAAAACGGGAAAATCATTGAGTCCGTTCAAGTAGAGTTGAACACATTTTTTCTCAAGTTTAATACTGAAAATCGGAAATAGTTCGAACATCTTATTTACCTTTAAATTGCCAGATTTTTAAATTACGAATTTAGACCTTAGAAATTTTATTTCAAAAAACCGGAAAATTGTGTTTATCATAACTGCTCAATTTTTGATAGTCTTACATGATAAACAGCATTTAAGAGGTCGCGGATTCAAAGAATTTAGATTTATCTCATTTACTTATCTGCACATAGTATCTTCAGCTATCATTAATCATTGTGTCATCGATCAACATATTTTTTAAAACAACCAAAAATGAAAACTTGAGTATTAATAATATGCACTTCATTATGTACACACAATCACTTTCTGTATTTAAACAATCTGTATTGAAAATTAACGATGATTTAAATAAAGACATTGCAACTTGAGTAGCTTTTTGAAAAATGAGAAAAGAATTAAAATTTTGCAAAGAACGATTCGAAAAATACTATTCTATTTAACTGTAATCTTGTACTTCTTGATTATGTAAACAGCTCTTCAAAAATATCACATAGAAATAGTAATTAGATTTGATCGAAGAATTAACACTTTTTCATAGAACAATTACAAAAAACAGAAAGGTAAAAGTCATTTTTTCTATTGAATTTTTGAACTTAAAACAGAGGAACTCCAAGAATCATTTCTTCTAGCTCACACCTAGACGATTTCAAATGAAAATAAGTGAGAAGATGTAATTTCCTCACATTGTTAATTTAATTCACTAAAAACCAGTTAAAGGTATATACGTCAATATTTGTCAGAAAAACTCCTTTAAAATCAGTATATAAACTGCAAAAAAAAATGTATTCTCCTAAAACTCAATGATTCAAAAGGCAATCTTCATTTTCATTAGTCTAATCAGTTCGGTCCTTTTTTTTATGAATTTTCCGAATTGATTTCACAATTTCAATCGTACTATGTGATTTAATGAAACCTAACCTTAAAACTTGAAAAAACTACATTATCCAAAAAACTGTTCATTGACTTCATACTTCAGTTATAATGCTACAAGAAAAAGTCGATAATTTCGATAATAAGTTGTCCAAAACACACGATTATAATACGAAAATTTTCTCTCACATTTCATTACTGAAAGTTAATTTGATTTTATAATTATATCTCACAGTGCATAATTGTATAACTTCAAAGAGCTATTCGATCAAAATCACGAAACATGAACGCCAGACATTTTCATTAATTGTTTCGAAAGTCGTAAAGCACAGGAAGTTGGAAGCACATTTTTCCTCTGGGCTTTTTTATTCAAAAAAATAAAAACAGTGGAGAAAGCAATACTAACATCATTTATTTTAAAAATGATTCTTCATATCTTAAGAAAATGTAACTTGTTAGATCTCACTGCTTTGAAAAATTGAGCGCATGAACGCGATTTCCGATTGTTGCTAATTAAAATGATTTTCCTTTGGAGCGTTTCGAAGAATATTCGTATCCGTATTCTCACAGTAAATTTTCTCTTTATCCTGAGAACCTAATGATTCCACTTTTTCGCCAATTAGACGGATTATCAAATGAATTAACATTAGCAAACCTCCCCAATTTTCCTCATCGGTCGTTTTTGTAAATATAAAAAAAAGGGCCTAAAAGTCGACGAAAACTAGTCAATGAATCGAAAAATACTTGCTTTCGAACAACTGTGGTCATCACGGTTTCCGCTGTATAATCATCGAATAATCAACAACTTCAAATTTATCTCTTCCAGGCCCTGAACCTCGCCAGCAACAAACTCCGCCACATCGAGCAAAACGCCTTCGCCGGGAACCCCTTGCTCCAAGCAGTGCGCCTGGATGGCAACCAGCTCACAGAAATCCGCGGTGTCTTCCAACCAAACCACACCGCCCTAGTCTGGCTCAACGTCTCGAGCAACAAGCTCCTCTGGTTCGACTACAGCAACGTCCCAATGAACCTGGAATGGCTCGACATCCACGACAACCAAATCGCTGAACTGGGCAATTACTACTCCATCGAAAGTGGCAGCCGCATCAAGATGCTCGACGCGTCGCGAAACCTCATAACCGAGCTCTCGGGACTGTCCGTGCCCAACAGCGTGGAGAGCCTGTACCTAAACGACAATCGCATCCGGAGAGTCGCGCCCAACACCTTTCTCCATAAAACAAACCTGACAAAAGTCGTACTCCGGAGTAACCGCCTTCAGCACCTGGAACTCACAGCCCTGGCCCTGCAACCAGTTCCAGCCAATCGCGAGATCCCCACGTTCCAGCTCGGAAACAACCCCATCCTCTGCGACTGCACCATGGAGTGGCTAGCAAAAATCAACGATCAAGCTCGCTTGCGTCAACACCCGCGAGTCGTCGACTTGGATGCCATTACCTGCGACATGGTTCACCCCAGAGCTACTCCTCAAAGGCCATTGCTCTCTTTGCTTCCCAAAGACTTTGTCTGCCGCTACGAAACCCATTGCTTCGCACTATGCCACTGCTGCGATTTCGATGCCTGTGACTGCGAAATGACTTGCCCAGACAACTGCTCCTGCTACCATGACCACAGCTGGTCCAGCAACGTCGTCGACTGCTCCAACGCCGGCTACCGCTCTGTGCCCTCGCGAATCCCTATGGATGCCACGGAAATCTACCTCGACGGCAACGACCTAGGCGCCATCGCCAGTCACGCCTTCATCGGCAAACGCCGGCTTGAGGTGCTGTTCCTCAACAACAGCGGTATATCCGCCATCCACAACCGCACTTTCAATGGAGTGGAAAGCCTGCACGTGCTGCACCTCGAAGACAATGCCCTGAGAGAGCTGAAGGGATACGAGTTCGAGCAGCTTCAACATATGTCTGAGCTCTACTTGGACCACAATGCCATCGCCAAGGTCGGTAACGAGACTTTCAGCAAGATGCGTGGCCTCCAGACCCTGAGGCTGGACAACAACCGCATTGTCGATTTCGAGCCCTGGGAAGCACTGCGCGAGACAACAGCCAAGGGCGCCGTGGTGTCACTCGAGGGCAACGCCTGGAGCTGCGAATGCGCCAACACTGCCAAGTTACGAGCCTGGCTGGCAGAACACCGCGGAGGAGGCCTCGCGGAGCGCATGTATTGCCGGGATGGAATCGAGACCCTGGCCCAGGCCATTCAGCGCTGCACCATCAACCCCGCTGCTCCTCCCAAGGCCGCCATCTCGCGAGGTCATGGCCGTGCCGTCGTCCCAGCCTTCGACGGAGGCTATGGATATCTCCTCGCCGGTGCTCTCGCCTCCGCCATCGCTGTACTCGTCGTAGCCGCACTGTTATTCGCCTTCCAGCGCGACCTCCGGCTTTGGGCCCACTCTCGCTGGGGCCTACGCCTGGGGCGGACCACCAAAAGCGCGCCACCTGCCGACGAACGTGAGCGCCTCTACGACGGATACTTCATCTACAGCATCAGGGATGAAGACTTCGTTGCTCGCTGTGTAGCAGCTGAGCTGGAACAGACCGGTTTGGCTCTTTGCTTGCACTGGCGCGACCTACCATCAGCTCGCGTTCAGGACACGCTACCTCCGGCCGCTGCCGCGTCGCGGCGCATCGTCATCGCCTTCTCGCCAGTACTGTACGCAAACGAATGGCGAAGACCCGAGTTTCGCTCAGCGCTTCGCAGCGCCATAGAAGCCGTGAGGCCGGTCTCAGCTCGCCGTCGCCGCATCATCATCATCCTTGCAGCGGGTCCTACGCCCCGGGACCCAGAGCTCCAGCTCCTACTCCAGACCTGCACAGTCGTGGTCTGGGGCGAGAAACGGTTCTGGGAGAAGCTCCGGTACGCCATGCCTGACTCCAGGCGTCGCGAGGGTAACTACGTGTCGAGGATACCAGCCCTTTATGCCACTGCGCCTACGCTCGTCCAGAACTGGACCACCAAAGCTCATCATCCCGTGGCGCCAGCTCCGACCCAGCAACTCCTGGTGCCGATCCATGCTCCTACCCCTACACCCACGCAGTCGACCTATGTCAGCTCGGCGTCGAGCAGGGCTGAGGACGACGACAGCGGTGCTGAGCATCAGCACACCAACAGCGGATACAGTGCTCTTCATGCCAATGGCTCCCAGAGGCCTTCGAGTCTTTCATCTCGCAGCAGCCATTTGTACAGTACCATTCCCGAGCTCCCACTTCAAACCGGACGCGGACCAGCGGCCATGCCCGTGCCGCCACCGCCACCGCCGCCACCTTCGTCCGGCAACTCGCGCACTTGGTTCGTTTAATCATGATTCCCGTTTGTTTAGGGACCATGAACTATGGTCAGTCATGTTTCCTGACGTTCGGCTTAGTGAGAACAAATAGTATATTATGCGCCAAAGAACCGACTGGTTTTTCTGTTTGATGCATACACACAGAATGACATCGATTCTTTGGTACATGCAATATTTTTACACTAATAGGGAAGAAAAGAGTTCTTCGAAGAGGTTTCCGTACTTATAGGGGGTATTCTCAGCTGCCACGATCCAAATGGTCCATGGGTTGGTCAGTTTGAATTTCATGGACTGGTCTGTCAGGTTGGCCATTTGGAATGTACTCTGTCCAGTCATCACAATCAATGATTGTAAAATCACTCGATTCGGAACTAGGCCGCTGTTCTGAACAAATTGCCGAGTTTTCCATTTGAAACGATTCACTGTTTTAATTTTAGATTTGAAGTTTTTCAAGCGTTTCAGAAGCGAACGATTTTTTCACGAGAGCGATGGTCTTTATACATTGTGTTTGCTTTGGCCACGCTATGGAAAAAGAAAAAAAAGCCGGACACGACATTGTGGCCGGCCGAGCGTAACGCCGCCAAGAGCAAAAACAACGATTATGAAGACGCGCAGGGTTGGCAAAAAACGACTTTCGGTTCCCCATATTAATTGCGGTAAATTGGACGCTTCCACGGGGCATTATCCCGATACGTGTTCAGGAAAATTGCGTCGCTTCCGGTGTCCTTTAGTTCTTGGCGATGTTTATTATTGTGGGTATTCCTTAGGATTTCTCGTCTTCGCAAATTCAATACCGATGTCTTGATAAGAAAGGGGAGGGTTTTGGAATGTTTTTGAAGGGGTCTGATTTTTTCAGCAAACAAAGACTGATTATACAAAAAATGAAGCAGCTAACGTTTTTCTAAACAAAAATTCAGTTTGGACATTTTCAGTGTTTTTTCAACTTTTATTGCATGTTTTCTGGATGAGTGGCCAGGGCCTGGCTGAAAAATGAAACTGGAAGAACAAATTGAATATTTTATTTAATAATCGGATTAGATTTCTTTTTAAAAATCTTTACAATCCAATTTAAACTTATTTGTGTTCAGGAAACAAAAATAAACTTTAATTACTCAAATCCAAATGAAATAATTCCAATATCCAACTGAATAGCAATTTTAAAAATATACTGGATATTAACTGAGTAAATACAAATAACAAAAAAAAAAAAAAAAAAAAAAACAAGGGATGGAAACAGCACATGGACTATGAAAATGACACCTCAATAATTCACCAACGTTTCGTTCTTTTATTTTAGAACATCTTCAAGGTCGAAAATCCCCTCTACAAAATTGAACAAAAATACAATCGGAACGTCGATCTACAAAATTATGAAATATGATAAAAACTCTTTTTAGTTTCTCACCTGTGAAAGTTCAAATCGCATAAATAATTCTTTTTTTTCTCTATATACATACAAATAACATTCGTTTCGAAAATCTAACTGAAAAGCTAGTCAAAAATTTTAATTGGATTCAGGTCTTTGCAAAGACAAAAAGATATTTTGTTTGAAATTATTTCGAAATTTCATTCGTAAAATCTGAATTTTTAGTTCAAAAATAACCATTACATCTTTACTGAGAAAATTGAAGTTACATTCTATTTAAAAGTCTGATTGAAAATCCAATTATTATAATTTTAATCTAAATCCAATGATACATGAAACCTAACTTAATTTTCTGAATTTTCAAGCATTCATTTTCATCTAGCAAAAATGTTGTTTGGTTTTCAGATAAGGAAACAGAAGAGTTGCAAAATGGATATCCAATTGATTTATTTTAAATTTATTTCCATTTACAATTTGACGATCTAAAAGGATAATCTTTATAGAAATGCATTGTTTTTCCTTGAGGAAGTTAATTACTGTGGTCTTCAACTAAAAATCTACTTTTATTTTTGAAATAAAATTTACTTTCATCTAATAGAACTGGATATTCATTTGGATGATAAAACTGACACTTCAGTTAGGTTTTTTGAATCATCTTTCGATTTTGCATGGATATATCCAATTATATGTTCAACAAAAAAAGGTCAATTCGAAAATAGAATTTCATCATTATTTTTCTAATAGGAATTCCTATGTACATATAACTTGAAAAAGGTTGGATTTTCAAGTGCAGTTTAGTTTTGATTTCTTTCTGGAAACTGAGTTCAATTGTTTCATAGAATCCTATTGTTATCATACATCTATGTATTTGATTTTCAAATGAGTTATCTAGTAAAACATTGAAGTCTAGTAGAATTACAATAATAAATTACTGGATAAAATAATGCAAATAGTATAATTTATAATCAAAAACTGAAAGTCTGGTTAAACCTTCAAAAAGAATTAAATTTTTTTCTTTGGGGATTTACTTGATTTTCTATTTTATCTCATTGGAATTGATGAGAATGTAATTAAGAATTCACAAATTTATATCTTTTGAGATTGCTGAGTAGTCATCACGTTAAACATACTAAAATAATTGTATGTTTAATATTCGAAATCAAGATACTTTTTTAAATTAAGTACATTTGAATTTACAAAGGAAAAATCCAATCACATGGATATCCAGTTAAATTATTATTAAATAGTTGTAAAGAATAATATATGTATGTTTGAATTTAAACAAAACACAATTTCCATTGTTTCTTTACGAAACATTTTTGATCCGATTACTTTTGATATTCACAAGAAAATCACAAACCTTAGAAAATTTGGAACACTGGTTCCAAATTCTAGTTGACCAGATAATCCTCAAATTTCGCTGATAGTTCTCTTGTATAATTCTTTTTCCCTTGGCCCTGGTCTTATCTCTGTTCCAATTTTTTCTGTTTGCCACAAAATTTCGATAAAAAAGTTTCTCCAACGACTAAATTCTCTCCTCTAACTGAAGTTGTAAATCTTTTTTGCGAACAATGCTTTTATTTTTGAGGATTTCAATTCTAGGGAATCCGGAAAAACCTTATTTTCTCGGTGATACGTCCTCGACTTCTCTTACTTCCTTTTTTCTTGAGACTTTGTTCTACCGTCGCAACGAGATCTTATGTACTCGCGTCCACAGGGTATTAGCTCTCGCTATCTCGACAGAATAGAGCGCGCTTAACCAGGCAATTTGTTCCCCAGTTTTCGCTTTTTCCATCGATTAAATTTCGTTTTGCCTCCGAAAAACCAACTGGGACAGCTAAAATTCCGCAATCCCGAAGATAAGAATACAGCGCCACTTTAATAATTTATTCCCGCGATTGTGATAAGGGTCTTGTATATAGCTTGAATATTTGAAACGAGATCGTTGAAGATGTGACGTAACTTTCAGAGAGTAGGGGGTATTAAATTGCAAATTCCGAGACAATGGAGTCGTTTTGATAAAAAGTTGGGAGGACTCTTTTGTTTTGTCTTTGTTTGTTGCGTGTCTGTGGTCGGCAAGAAAAATGGGTGAGACTTTCACTTGGAAGAAAGATTACGAATTACTGCTTGGAGTAGCAGGAAAATCTGTGACTCATGCTTGAGTTCTGTCAGGTTCAGAAAATATTAATTTATTCGACGAAAAGAGAATAATTACTCAGGTCGTTTATCCTATCAACCACAGATACCAAAAAAAAGATTAGGAAAAAATGACGAAAAACTGCCGGTTATTTTCCCACACATAAAACCACGAAACTTCGAAGTGATGACAAACTTTGGTACTTTACGACTCGTACAAACAAAGCACGGGAAATATTCATCCGCAGCGAAATCTCGGGTCAAAATCCCCTTTATCGTCTTGAGGTTAGATAAAAAAAAGTCAAAACCAAATTTCGCAATAAACATCTAATTAAATAACGCTAGAATATTGCCATAATTTGTTTCAGAAAGACTATTATAAAGAACTCAATTTTTCTATATATTATTTTGTTTATTGTGAAATTTGGTAATATTTTTGTGTTGTCGAGCCAATGAAGATGGAACAATCATTATTTTAGAGAAGACGAAGTATCTTAAGTCAGAGAAGAAAAAGGAAGTTCAATATCTATGAATTTGGTATATTCACTTAAAAAAATCAAACTATTCTTTCAATTTTCATTTTTTTTCCTCTCCAGCTAAAGATAATTCGGTTTTTCTTCAAAGTGTTCAGTTTTCTTTAAAAAAAATTTTCCAGGGCACCTCGTTCCTAAAAAACTGCCCGATCGTTGAGCGATCGAAAAACGCTTATTAGATTGTAAAACCAAAAGACGAATTAAAAATTGTTTGAGTCTTTTATTTGTAGGTTTTTTTTCACTCTATCAAACAAATTTTCCTGCCATTTTCTTCCAAAAAATGATTTAGCCAGATTTATTTCAATGTTATGCATTTAAAAAATTCAAATTTCGCAGACTAGAAGGGCCTAATTTACATCACAAGTAAAAAACTCAAATTTTTTTTCGAATCACAAGAAAAACTGATGTAAATATTGTAAAAAACGTACTTTTGTAAATAGTCAAAGTCTTCTCGAGGGACTTGAAAAATTTATACGTAAACATATATATATGAATTATTTATTGCCTTAGCCGAGGGAACTTTACTTTTTTGTACAGATCGATAGTTGTGTAAATATTCTATACTTTATTATGTTCTCCTCGATACCTGGAAATATTGTGAGTTTGAATTCTGCAGTGAAATGGCATTACAAAAGTTAGTTTCCCAATAACTGTTGAAATATATGACAAATATAGAAATGTTTCTCAAAATAATATCTCAATTTCTATATTCTTTCGAAACACAGAATTTGTTGGTAATTCGAGAAAAAAATCATCTTGGTTTTTTAATTGCGGTATAATGTTTTTTACGAAAATTGCGTATGTGATTGCTTTATTGCGCTGCAAGATTCGAACATGAAATTGCGATTGCAATTTCTTTGTACCATAAACGCACGTGCAGGCGATTGATAATATCGACTTCGATTTTTTCATGACTGTAAATAGAGCCTGGACCAGGTCGATTATACGCTGTTGTAATTGAAAATTTAATATTTCCACGAGTAAAAGAGAAATAAATCAACCTTGTTTTATACGAATTTCTGACTTTTGTTTTTCATTCCTGTCTTTTTTTCGTCGTATAGAAATGCAAATTGGCTGGCTTCGAATGATTGCTGCTCGTGTGTAAATTGTTTTTATCATGATTTTCAAAGATTTTCACTTTCATTGGATTAGAGAACAATCACTGTATTTTGAAAAATAGAAATACAAAATTAGGTTGGAACTCCTTGCGCTTTTCCAGCTGATAAAAGGACTTGAAAGGCGACTTTACGTGCTGCAATGTACGGTAAGTGCAATCACTTTTGTGCATCTGGAAAAAAAAGTTGATAAGCAATGAAAAACAAAAAAGAAAAAGACTCTAGCAATTAAGACCTTGGTGGGTTTCTTTTTTCGTCGGCTCGAGAATTAATCAACGAGCGAAAGAACATTTTAATAATAGTTCGATCGATCAACTTTGAGGGGCCCGAGGAATCTCGACTCGTTAATAATATTCATCCAATATTAGATGTTTGTTTTCGAGCGTCGTAATTAAAAGAACAAGGCAGCCTTTTACAAGTTTTTTCTGAGCATTAATCAATGTTGCGGAATCAAAAATTCAGATTCTAGGCGTTTCAAGGCGAGTAGATGAAAATTGATTTTTTAGTTATTAAAATGGTAGAAAAAATGCGGAGAATCTGGTATATATAAGTTGGAAATTATTCATGGAAGTTTGAATTGATTGTGAAGCAAATGTTTTTGAAATTGTATTTTTTAATATATAATTTCTTTAAATTTCCTTACAAATCATTTAAAAGTGGAAAATCATTGACAGGGTTTGGAAAGTTACTTAAAAAAAATTAACGCATTACGTTACCGTTACTTGAAAAGCAATAGTAACTTGTTGCCGTTACCACTTGAAAAAAGTATCGTCCCGTTACTTCCACGTCACTTTTTGAAATAAATTGAATGTAATAACAAGACGTCGAAAAACTAAGGCAAAAAAAAATAATATCAACGTACTCGTGGTTTTGTTCTACAAAAATTGTTTATTTCAGATATAATAGAAAATGTTGATCTGTTCTTTTTCACCTGAAAAAGAAATCAATCAGCTTGCTCAAATTTTTATATTTTTTTCAAGTTCACAGAATTTCTGAATGACATTTGATTCAATGTTAGCCACAAGAAAACATTCGCAAATTAAATACATAGATTTTTGAGAGAATCCTATTACCTACCTAGATTTTCAGAATTTTTTACATTATTTTGTAATTTTCAGTATGTATAAAATGTTGCAGGAGTTTCCAGTACTTTTATAAATTTGTACTATTTTTTTTACATTGATGAAAAGATTTCAAGAATTTCATGCTCTAGAAATCAAAGTTCATTTAATTATTTTTATTTGAGTGGATTTTTCAGCAAATAGTGTCTATGAAGATTTTTACAATTTTTCTACGACTTGAAGGATTGTTCAGTATTTCTGAAACTATTCGTATTTTCCAGAATAATAGAATGTAGCAGAATTTCCTAGTATTTTTACATAAATTTAGTATATTTCAATAATTTCGAACTCCCCATTTGAACGTAATGAAATTTTCCGTTTTTTACAGGATTTTCTAAAAAACAGTGTCTTGATAGATTTTTACTTATTCTCCAGTTCTTTTCGTATTTCTTCAGTTTTTCTATCATTTCAATGATCGTTCATTATTTTGATATTACTGTATCAATTTCTGGAATTCGAAAGATTTTTAATGTTTTGTATAATTACACGTATTTTTCTGAGCTTATTTTCTTTCTGTATTTTTAAATATAAATAGAATGTTGTGGAATTTTTGAGTTTTCTTGAAGATATCTCTTTGAATTTCCAGAATGAGATAAAATTGCAAGTTCGAAATTTCTGAAGTATTTCGATCGATTTTGCAGGAAATATTTTCTTTATAGGTTTAGAGTGTCCTCAATATTTTTTGTATTTTTCACAGACTTATGCGATTTGAAAAGTTTTCTTATCGTTTTATAGTCATCTATAAACGCATATTTTTTGAATTCTAATCTCGAGAAATTGAATTTTTTTTATTCCTTGAATTACATAAGGTTTTTAAGAATTAAATAACATGAAACTTATTAAAATCTAGTTTTCCAAGTATTTTTCGTAATTTTTTTTTTTATTCATTATATTCCATGAGGTTTTCTAGTAAGATCTCTAGATCTTACAGATCCTGCTATAAATTTTTAGATTTATAGATTTTAAGTATTTTGATATATTTTCATGCAAATTCCTAAAATACAACGCTTGGAATTGTGAAAGTTTCTGCACATTGTTCCATGAAAATTATCAACATAAAATTTTTATAAAAAAATTAGGAAGTTTAAAATTATGTACTTACAGTATATCTTAGTTTTAGAATATTTCTTAAAAAGTTACAAATTGTGCTAAAAACTTAATGAGGCAGATAAAAGTAACGTAACGTAACAGAATTTTCGTTACTCGTTACCGAAAAAAGTGACTCGTTCCCGTTATCGTTACTTGGGAATTTATGTAACACGTTACATTACCGTTAAAGTATAAAATATTTTAATACCTACCCAGATTTTTACAATATATTAATTTGTTTGTATTTTTTAGTGTGTATAAAATGTTGCAGGATTTTCTAGTACTTTTATAATTTTGTACTATTTTTGATCATTGATGATTGTAACGAATTTTGCACACATGACTACAAAATTTGATTCAATTTCCAGAACTCTCTTGCCACGTTCTTTTTCTTTATCTCCAAAACTAACCCAGAATTTTTTATCTGCGAAAAATGAATGTCAAGAGTGTAGACAACTGGTTGTTGAAAAATAAACTCTCAATAACAAAAAAGTCTGTCGAACATAATCGAGAATGCGGACACGAAAGCATCCATATATTGTACGTATAAATGGAGCGGCGTGAATCGATGGACGGTTATTTTATTTCCCTCGTCTGGAAACTTGTGGAATCATGGCATTTTTTACCTACTCGGTCCATTTCAGTTTCGATATTTCTTATTTTCTACCTGCTCACCGTCAGCTATTTTTCTCATGCCGCGAGCTCAAAATACCGACTCCCCCAACTCCACAGCATCATCATCATTATGTTTCCTGAGCCATTGAAAAAAATCAATAAACTCCGATACCTCCGACGTTAATGGTTTTTGAGTACGAATGCGTGATCCATAAAACTACAGTTTTATCGAGCTTTTCCCTGTGAAATCACCAATATTACTCGGAAGCCAAAAAAACACGTTTATTGTATACCATTTTACAATAGGCATTGTCCAAGAAATTATAAGAATCTTAATCGTCTCTCTGTATCCGACAAGATTCGAAGAATCAGGATTTGATCGTAGAGAATTAACGATTTTGATTGATCTCCCGGATTCTAATAATTTGAGCATCTTAGATCGTGGGTGCAAGTCATTCAAAGTCATGAATTTGTAGAACTTGGTGATTCGAGGCTGAAGTAAAAGACGATGATGTTTTATGTATAACTCAATGATCAAAGGGAAAAACATTGGGTGCAATGGCTCGAGACAAAAGCGATTAATCGAGGTTTTTTGTTCTCTTTTACGTGGAGGAAATGACGTTCATCGCTCAGTGTTGATCAAAGTTCACACGAAGGCGCGTTTAACGAACTGAGAAAGTGCGTTATGGAAAGGATTCTCCATTCAATAAATGATGCAACGATTAATAATAATACTATTTTTCTTGCAAATTGATCCTGGTATTGTGTGGTCGAGGAATTTTTCTGACGTCATTTGGTACAATCATTGTATGCACATCATTTGTTGGACTTTCATGTAGTATCAGAACAGAGGCGTTGCAACGAAATTTCACATGGAAAGCAAACTCAAATGTTAGAAGTGTCAATTTATTTTTATTTGATTGTATTATTGAATATTTGTTCTGGCGTGCTAACATTAGAAACAGATTTACAAACTCAAGCTTTTACTTTTTAAAATACATCACTTATCAGGTGAAATGATATCTCGTTTCTGCCGTCTCTCTAATACATATTTTTTCAGTATGTTCATGTTGCTGAAGTTCCAAATGTTTAAAAATAAACGAAATAGAATAAAAACCTTTTCATTACCTTTTACTGTTCAAGTATGTAATATATGTATAACTAATGATGCTAGGCAAATATGATCCGAAGTTACCAAATATTTTTCATTTTAATCTTGGGTAGAAATCAAATACCAGTTTATTCACATATTTTATATTCTGGTTTCCCTTAGAAAGTATTCCATGGAGTGCTAGTATTTTAAATATTTTTTGTGTTCAATACTATTTATGACATTTTTAAGGGTATTTTAGATATCTCACCAGCTTGTGTATAAAATTCAATCATTATTTTCATTATTACATTATATAATATATTATTATTATTATTAAATACATTTTTGTGGATTGTCATACAAGTTTTGTATATTTGATCATCTAGAATTAAGAATTCGAGAATGAATTAGATATTTAGTATTTTTCAGAATTCACCAGAAAAAATTATTTTCAAATATAACTGGTACATTCAAAATTTCCATAGTTACTCAAGGAAATAATACCTATATTAATTTTGTAGTATTCAATTGATTTTCCAATATTTTTGTATTTTTAATATTTTTTCAACTATGTATTATGATTTAGAAGGATTTTCTAGGTTCGTAATAAGTATGCCACATTTTGAAAAGTTTTATCATATTATTATTGAATTTAATGTTCTATGAACCTCAAAATTTATAGTTTATTGGTTTTTTAATAATTTTTTTAGAAAACCTTATCTTTAGAGATTCGAATATTTTACAATATACTTTAATTTTTAGTATATTTCCAACATCTATGAATCTCAGTAAATTTTTCAGTATTTTTATGTATTTTTGAATAAATTTTTTTGATTAAATGCTCCAGGATGAAAATTTAGAACATCCATTTTTGAGAAAATAATATCCACATCGAATTTCAGTATTTTAAAGATTCCTATTGTATTTTCAGTCTTTCAATATTTTTTAGCAATAATTTATAAAATTTTCGAGTATTTTTCTAGATTTTTCATATTTTTATGGATTGTTATGTAAATTTCATGAATTTCATGCTCGAAACTTCAAAGTTTCATAGATTCTAGAATTTCAAAGGATTTTTCAGAACACACTTATTTCGTAGATTTCTGGTGTTACAAAGAATTCTAGTTATTTGTAATATTTTATATTTTTCGAATTTGTATAAAATACGAATAATTTTCTGATATTATTATGGCTAGTCACATGAATTTTTTTAAATAAATTATCTAAGGCCTACATTATCATATGTTAATATGATAATTTATTATCAGGTAAATAATAAATTATGAATATGATTTTATCTTTATTCATTTCATGCATGTTATACATATTTGTCATTTTTTTTAATTTTTCAGTACACAAAATTTCGTATGATTTTCTAGTTCTTCTCTGGAATCCAATAAAGATTTACAGCTTTCACTGCTTAAAATCTGGGAGGAGGCATAAGAATTAGCAATTGATGACAAACTTATGAAATAATGTAAGTTGCAGGCAAAATATTTCTTATGCTATCAAAAATAGTTCTTTTCTAAAAAGACAGCAGACATTATAAAACAACATTCGAAAAACATCAATCGAACGATAATCATGAATTATACAAAATCACCTTACATGTTTTCCCCAGAAGTTAGCACATAAGTACTATCAGATCAGCAAACAAATTTTTTGAAACTTCTACACCTCACTGGATCTGAAGTAATTTCATAATTTTCTAAACACATGTTCTATCTCGACGAGTAAATAGCCACCTTTTTCAAATAACTTTGTTTTTTTTTTCTCAACAGATAACTCAAGTAACTCCCCAATTATTACACAAATATTCTATATTTTGTTTAAGAGAGTAATATTTACATAATTTTGGTGCCTATGCTGGCGATGAACCATAAATTGAAGCGTTGAAAAAAAAAAAATATTATCAAGTGAAAAAGCGGATGTCTGTGAGTCGTCAAGTACATCAGAGATAGGAGAGGAATAAATATAGATCACTGATAAACGAGAGGGAGAAAAAACGCTGGACCCTGGTGGTGGCGTGAGAAATCCCTATCGCCGTAGATAAGGTTTAATTGAAGCAATAATTAAGAGTTTGGTTAAATGCACAACTCGTTTCATTGAATTGACAACCTGATCGATAGTGTTAACCTGTGGTTTTCGACACATGTAGGCCACGGCTGTATTTTTGAACGATTTCTGCAGCTTCGATTTCCATTTTTCTTCATCTTCAACGTTCACTAGTAGATATAAATAAGTCAGAATTTATTTACTTCAAGTCGAGCTCGTTTTATTCGTTAGGAGGTATTTATTTAGAAACTTAGAATTGGAGATAATGTGTTTTCGAAATGGAAAAGTTTAAGATGATAGTTCAATAAAAGGAAATTTTGTTGCAAAATTCAACATACAAACAAAGATTTAAAGATGATACGAACAAAAGAATTAGAAAATAAAAATGAGAGTTAACATAAATGTAAATCAAAAAGAAATCAGAGAAGTAGATTAAAATTTCAAAAATAAAAATATCAAACCATTTGACATGTAACTCCGGAAATCAATGAATATTCATTACATCATACATACATTTCAAACTTATCGAATAATATTTTCAATTCGACCTTTCCCCTGTTCGTTACAAATTTAATTTATTACCTCAAGTAAAAAAAAAACCAAAAGCTTTGCATCAAATATATTATATTAGCGAAGGGTCTCCGCGAAATGAACGGCGCCGGCTGTATTTAATTACCCGTACTAATTAGGATGAAAGTTGGGTGAGCACATAATATTCCGTGTAAATAAGTTTGTCGATAGATCTCGCGTACAACTTTGCTCCTGCAGCAGCTACTCAAGAACAACGATACAATCGATAGCCTCATAATATATAAATAGACACGCCATCGACGAATATTGCCATCGGCCAGCTATAGGCCTGTACATATTTTAATTGAACCCATTTGAACTATCTGCATTGCATCGATAAATCGATCAATTCATGCTTTTCTTGCCCTTTTTTTCCTCGTTGCATGTTGCTACAAATATTCACATGATTCCATGGAAGATAAAATAGGGGATGTAAATGAATATCATTTGTTATAGGAATTTTTCAATAAAAGAAAGGTTTTTTCTTAAAATTTCATGTATTAGTAACGAATTGATGCAGCTTGCAATAAACGAGTAATTGACAGTTTTTTTTTTTTTAATTTCTTCGATAGTTTGCATTTTGGAAAGATTATTTTTATACAAATTGATGTTCAAAGTTTACAACTTTTTGTGGTCATTCTTGAACTTTGAATTCGAACCACAGTCTTAGAAAATTGATCTTTTTGCTTTGATGTTTGAAAATGAAGATCTGCTAACAGATCTCCGAGAATAGTACATATGATTGAATAATTCATTTTATTAGCATTTTCGGAAGAAGAGGGATATGATTCCCTCCATTTTCTTTCATCAACCCTAGTAATTTTGAACCTTATAAAATCCTTGTAAGAAAATTAAATTTCTTATAAAAATGTATTTCATAAAATCTTATAATAATAAAACCTTATAAAATTTTTACGATCAATTTTTTATAAGAAATTTCAGTTTCTTATAAGGTTTTTATAAGGTGCACCTTACAAGAAATTGTATTCTTATAAAAGATTTCATTTTCTTACAAGGTTTTTATAAGGATCAAAATTACTAGGGAAAAACAACTTGTTTCAAAACTTTTACAAATTCTGGTCATTAACTGTATCCACTAGAGAAAAAAAAAAAAAACAGAAATGATGTGTCACTCTGAAAATGCTGATAATAATAAATTATTTGATAGAATAAAAAAGAAGTCACTTTCTTTCAAGGGTGTTAACAGGATTCACATGCGGGATGTGCAAATCTCACCAAAGTTGAACATAAGATTTATTTTTTCATTTTTAATGCACATAATGAGTTACGAATAAATTTTAGTGAATTTATAAAGATATTAGATAGTTATACACGTATATGTATATTATCTAATTTTGTGTTGACAAACAAAAAAAACTATACCAGTTATGAAAAATAAATAACTTATCTCGAATTTTATCTTTCACTAATTTTTTACGCTGATTTTTTTTATCGAATTAGTTACCTACAAAATAAAAGTAAGGCCAGGAAAAAAATTAAATTAAAGTATGATTATTAATTAGATTACTGAAATATAAAAATTTTTAATTATGCATTAGGAAAAAATTCAATTTTTCGATGTTCGATGTGACTTTTCTTATATCGATATTACAAAAGTTGATGTTTGAAAAAATAGTAATCATTTTAACACAAATTTCTTTTCTTTATTATTTTGCTGAATGATGTAAATTGGATGATTTTTTGAATTTTGTTTTTGATGCATTTATTTTTTGTTCCAGAATGTTTTTTGCTAGGTTTTTCATTCAAGAAATAATTTGCTATTTTCGAATGAGTCTTACATTTTGCAGTTAGGTTTCATCTAGAACTTCAAAATATATGATTGTTTGAATTGTAATAACTTGAAAATTTAGTTATTTATATTTATTGATACCCCCCATTTACCAATCATTCTGATGATAACAAAAATTTACAATTTTCAAATATTGCATTCTAAAATATCGGAATTAAAAATCTTTTGCTGAATCCAATATTTACATTTTTATTGATAATAACCTACAGCTATTTTTCATTTCCTTTTTTTTTTCATTTTTTTATGAAATACAGAATTATTATGACCGAAAAAATTTGTCCATTTGCTGTATTACAGACTTAAATGAATACAGTCGATTCGATTTTTCTAAGCAAATTATTCACAGTTTTCATAATTTCTTATCAAAAATAACAAAATCACAAAATATTCTGATCTTGAAATTGCTATGCAATTTCAATTTATAGCTATGTATAACTTTTACCGAGCTTAGTAATCCTTGCATTTCCTTTTGATTTTTTATTCGTAATGAATTCGATAAAAATCGTAGTATAAAATTGTTTAATTTTGAATTCGAAGAATTTGATTTCCAATTTATCGACATCAGAGAGATATATTTTTTTTTCCACAAGTCCAAGTCAACATTTTACGTTTATTTCTAAATCAAAGTTTGAAACACTAATGTCAAATAAATTAAAGAATTCCTTAAAAAATTAAAAAATTTTTTTTTACTAGGTAAAACTATTTTTATATGAATGGACGGAATTTGATGAAATTTCTTCATTCTGAGTTCTTTGCAAAATTTAATTGACTAAGATGGAGGTTGTGAATGTTTTGATATCAAAACCTCTTGGTAATAATAAATAATTGTGATGTATGACTAGATGATTAACTATTAAAAATTGTAAGTATAGTTTGATTTATGACTATGAGTTGTTAAAGATTTTGTTTTTAAAAAAATTATTATAGTTCCTGATGAGGGTCCAATAAAGCGACCGAAAGCTCAGACAATTTAATTGGGTGATTGTGACTTTTCCCCAAGCATTAAATTTTTTGGCTCCTAATGATCGATTTTTGTTAGATAAAAAAACCTTGAATCATTCATATAAAAAAAGCAGTCTTCAAAATAATCTTGAATATTTCGTTGCAGAGGAAGTGCAAGAACCGATTCCTTCGATTTCAAGCACTTAATTTTATTAGTTGTGAAGCATCGATTACTCCGAAAGCGTGAAAAATGTGCAGCCGCGTAAGAAACCGGGACACCGGTATCTTCAAAAATGATTCCGTACTTCCGAGGGCGTCGAAAGAAAATAAAAATACCGCCGTGTGGAGGAAAAAAAAGCGTTGTTTCGGCGCAGCTGTTGATCCGCGAGAAGAAGTGAGCCGATTGAAAAAAGGGAAAAAATAAGCGTAACGGTTACGGCAGCGAGTTGCGTGACTTTTTCGACCCAACTTGAGGCGGAATAAGGGATTTTACGCCTCTGCGAGCACTAATCTTTACGAACTTAGCTCAACTCCCACCAAAAAAATGCTGCAAAATCACTCTTTTTTTAATCAGATACGAATCCCAATGTTCACGAAAAGCGTGATCAAAGAGTTAAAAAATGCAAATGAAACGTAAAAATTCAAATAATTTCGAACGTCTTAAAGTTTCATATTTTGAAGGAATAAGACAGTTCTTTGATTGTATGTGAAAAAATTGAATCAAAGTCATATTTCATCTTTGAATTTGTTTTTTCTACGCTACTGGTCAGAAAATGATAACAATTAATGGAGATGAAATTTTTTTGGTAGTTCATCCTGAATAACACAGGAGTACAAAGTGTACCTCAATTTCAGGTGCTCCGAATTTTTTCCCCCTTTTTTCAAGGTTTCATGGGTTAACCGCTTATGAACCTTGGTAAGTATTTTATGCTCGAGTCAATTATCACTACACTCGCGCTAAACGGGCTTTGAGGCAATTTCATCATTTTTTTATGTTTATGGTTCTCCACTCGTTACCGAAATTGAGTGCTCAAATTTCATACCCTGGAATCAGTGACGTTGATGGGAATTCATTTTTGTTTTTTGGTACTCTCCATTTTAGAATATGTATGTTAAGATAGTGATAAAGAATGAAATAAGCGGTTGATTTAAAAATTGACTAACAGTTTTTAAATCAAAATTTTTTCCTGTGGAAGGATTATAAAAAATCGAGCAATAATTGGTGGCATTTTTTATTCGTCATCTTGAGAACAAAAGCTAATTTTGTCAAAAGCTTTTATAAATCCTTTACAGGATATATACAGTTAAAATTTGTCATAAAGAACACCATTACAAAAAATTGAATGTTGTACGTAAGTATAAAATTTATATCCTAGTTACGTAATACACTATTTTTTGTCACACAGGTGATGTACGTGATTTTTGGGATTTTTTCCAAAAGTTTTTTTCATATAATTTTTCCTTGAAGAATTTATTAATTTTACTTAATCTGTGTGGTTTTGTTATGCGAAATATGTCAAAAGAAGTTTTTTCCTCAAACGATAAGTTTATTTGTGATAAATTTTGAAAAGTTTGTAATAAATACGAAAGAATGCCCAGAATTTTAATATCATTCATTTTTTGTTAGATCTGGTTTACAAAAATTGCATGTCAATTTTTCTTGTACATAACTTGTAAACAATTAATGATGTTTGCTCGTTACTAATTTTTTTGCGCAGGAAGCCCTTTTTGCTTTTTAAAATTTTTTTGAGGGAGTATTATCCTTCTGTGACATTTATTAGCAATATTCGCATGAAATGTTTGTAAAAAAAAGACGCAAGAATTTATCTTCAAGTGTTCTACATAACTTTTTGAATGAAATAAATGCAAAAAAACTATTTTATAATAAAAAATACGGATCACTGAAGTGATACCTGCTAAAAATTTCAATGACTTATCAAACTGGAAAATCGATTGGATTTCTGTTCAGAAATTCAGAAAAGATGTTGCTATGACATAAAAATTGTAATATTTTAAAAAATATGCTGCTGGCATGTAAAAGGTAAAAATTCAGAAATTTACAAGTGTTGAAGATATAATAAACAAATTTCGTACTAATGTCAAAGCATTATATATTTTTAAGTTGAAGGTAAGTTTCAATATTATTATTAATATTGATTAAATAGTTTCGCAAGTAATAGGACTTAAAAAATTGCAGTTTTGATATTAAGTATCAAAGTTTTAAAATGCAAAATATTCCACTTCAGATTGAAAACATCATTTTATCAACTCTTGAAAGCTCAAAAATAAGATACACACTCATTTAATATTTGAAAATGTTGAAGATAGATTAATGAAAAATAAGACAGAATATTTGTATAAGATTTTGTTTGAATGAATAGAAATACACACTTCAAATTTCTGTTCCAAATTTCTGATAAAAAATTTTTTTTATGTTTGGCTGGTGACAATATGTAAAATAAATAAACATACTTTTTTAACAAAATTTAGAATCTTATAAATTTTTCGGAATACCAGCGTTTTGCAGATTCTATTAAAACTGTGAAAGGAGGAAAAACACGAATTATGGGTCATTGAAAACTTGATTAGGTTCGAATATATAACTATGTATTATTTTGTTGTTTTTTGCTCTGTATGAAACTTTCATAGGACCTCAAAGTCTTCCTGGATTTTCAGGAAATTTTCCGAGGTTCATGAAAAATTGACTCTAAAATTATTAAATCAAACTATTGTTGAATTAAACATTTTGACGATTTCCATGATTCTGGCTAATTCGAAGATTTTTATTTTATGTATTTGTAATTAATTTGTTATTCATGTATTTTGGCTAAGTATGGAATTAAAATATTGATTTTCCGAAAATTGTAAGCGTAAAATAAAATTCTGGACGAAGTTTGTTTAAGATACAACAGTTTTGACAGATTGTCAACAATTTTTCACAGTCAAACACAGTTTTGAGCAGTTTTAGAGTTCTGGATGTTTAAAAATTCAAGAAATTTGTACAATATTGACCTTGTTTCGATGATGAAGATTTAAATAAATAATAATTTTTGGAAATGTTAAGAATCATTGATGTTGAAAGATTTAATAATAAGCTATTTAGTCATTTTTCAGTATTGTTGGAACTGATGAAAGCTGTGAGAAATCTTTGATCATTTAAAAAAATTGCTTTCTATTTGAAAATCATCCCTTAAAGTTTTGTAATTTTTGTAATGAATTCGTAAACGTTATTATAATCTGACTGATTTTTTAAAATGTCAGAATTTTCAAGAATTCATCGATCAGATAGTACTGAATGTTGTTTGTATATTTCATCTTTCATTATTATAATTGTTCGTAATTTATTGTCATTAGGTTTAACATTCATGAATCATTGCCTTTTAGTATTAATTTTTGTTAGTATACCAAAATTGAAATAATAATTTGGAAAGATAGTATTTTAATTGAAGAAACGAAAAATAAAAATTGAATTCTAAATAAAAATAAATTGAAAAACAAATTTTAACAAACAGGTTTTCGAATTCACTAGCTGGATATTCGTCCCAAGTCCAGTGCAGTAAACTTCAGTCAACTTGTTTATTTACATTTGCCCAATGAAACGCGAAGGTAGTGCGTCTCTCAAAATGCCGGTTCGTAATTTTTCCGAATTTTTACTTAAACTTCGTCGTTTTTGACTCGCATAATATATGTATTTCGATTCCAATCACAGCCGACATGGAAATTAATCGGACCGAGTACTTTAGTAGTGACAAAGTGTTATTATTTGCAAATCGTTTCCTTTGTTAAGGAAAATTTCGCGTAGTGACATGAAATCATGAGCCGCTATTATCATTGACGATTCATTGTTTTGATACGGATTGAACACTTTTTCAATTGACAATGAGACTCAAAAAGGCGAAATTTACGAGTTTTTCGGGATTCTTAACGAAGGCAGTGAAAATTACAAATTGAAGTGAATAGTATCCACAATTTAGATGCATTGGAATTTGGATTTAAATTCGGATAAACGTATCGGATGATCATCATGCCAGCAGCGGTGCTACGAAAAAGGTAGGTTTTTGTAGACATTTTTGTGATATTTCGCATGATTCGGGAAATTTTCGTGCGATTTTTCAGGTGGAATGCAATCGCTCTATTTTTTAGCGCATGTTTTTGCAAAGGTTTTATCGATTATATTTATTTGCGCTCAAGAGCGGAAGCATAAAAATTTTTGGAAGGATTTTTCTCAAAATTCCGTTGCACATATTTTAATTCAATTTCTAAGTTTCGTAATCCACGCATCAAAAAATAATTTTGTACCATGGTTCTTCAAAAATCAATGAGATCAAAAATGCAAGGAAAAAATAAGACACCTCAACGTTAAGAATCCAACGCCAAAATTGATATTTTACTGTCTTTTCTAACTGTGGTTAGAAAAATCAGAGTATCCACTCCAAAAAACTTTTCCTGACCTGGAAAACGTTCAATTCTACAGTGTCTTCAGAAAATTTTAATCTCCACGCCTGAGTAATTTCAAAATAATTTAGTGTCCAGGTTTGTGTCTCCCGTAAAAAAAATTTATTCCCTCACGAGGCACGATTATAAAACTTAGCATCTCATAAGAATTTTTTAATGTTGAAGATACTAGATTTCTTTCTGAAAAACTGCCATTCACGTCAAACGAATTACAGAAAAATGAAAACACGAAAAAAAAAAGTAAAGAAAAGAAATTATATTCAATTCGAAAACAAGGATAAAAAGAATAAATTCCAGATATCTAAAATATCTTAATAAAAGGTAATTACTCTTACAAAAGGGCTCAAATTTGTAAAATTTAGCCTAACATAAAAATTCACAATTTGCGATCAAAGAAAGATGGACTAGGGGTTGCTTAAAAAATCCTGTACTACCAAAATCGTATATGTATTCAAAATTCTACTTTAAAATATAAACTGTGAATAGTAAATGATTTTACTCACTTTTGCAGATCGCAGTGAGCTTAACATGAAAAATACAATTTGAGGGAAATAAAGATGGACTGGGGATTGAAAAATAACCACACGTCCTCAAAATCGTTCATTTTCAATCCTACATTTAAATTTTATCGGTAGACCATTATTTCTTTGTCTTATTTTCGTAGTTTGCGATGAGCCAAACATTGAAATTCACAAATTGAGGGAAAAAAGATGGGTCGGGGGTTGTAAAATAATCACGTACCCTCAAAGTCATGCATTTTCAATTCTAAATTTGAATTTTAAGTACAGACCTTGATTTTTTCCCTGATATTTCGTAGCTCGCGATGAGCTGAACAGGAATTACTTCTATTGCTAGCTGTATTAATGTAGTTCAGATTATGTAATAAATTTCTTTTTAATTTATTCACATTTCGATCTACTATTACAATATTATTCTAATGATTATAGTACATATCATGTATAATATAATAGATCAAAATGAAAATAAATTGAAAGAGAATTATTCCACTCTTAATTTACAATATAAGGAAAATTTTATCAAAGTTTGCAGAGAATATGAAACGATATAAATAGGCATGATTCAAATTTTTGAAACAATCAATTACTTTAGGTTGCTATAAGAAAAAATCCAATTTTCCCCAACGAAAAACATAATCCTTGAGTATTTCCTAAAGGTAGTTTAATAGTACATTACGTTTCGCGGGCATAATATTTTTATTCCCGAGGAGCGCACCGTATTTTATACACCGAGGGGAAATAAACGGCAGTTTATTTCTCTGAGGTGTAAAAAAATTTTTTAACCAGTTGTTATGAATATTATTGATGAATCTAAATTACTAATGATCACTCGGAGCCATGAAGCTCGTGTGTTACAGATATTTATTCACTGAACATAAATCGACCAATATTTTGACCTTACATCAGGTACTCTTCAAGATTTTGATAAAGAAAGACCAAAACCAAAAACTACTTTTCAAGAATAGATCTCACCATACATAGTATTATCAAACCTACTTACAATATCATCAAAAATGTAATTGATGCTAAGAAAATTTAGGTCCACACCAATATAAATTTTATTCTGCCTTTCACAAAATAAAAACTAGCACTACATACACAGATTGATTCATCCCAAGAGCTATAGATATATTAGCGAAAGGTTTGCATAAATGAATAAAGGTCAGAATGAATTTTAAATTATTATATGAAATCAAACTATCCAACACGTTTTTACGTAAAGTAAATTTTTGTTGGACTTTGTAATAAGACCTTAACTAGAGACGAAAAATCTCGACCTGTTAAGCTCAATAAATCTTCAACAGAATCACTCCAAAATCATTTCTGTCACGTATTTTGGGTCTGTTCTTTTTGGGACGTTTGGGACCGTGATAGAGAATTTATTGAGCCCTCAAGTGGCGTATTATTCATCGTTTAACTAAGCGCGCCGCGTCGTCCGTCACGCGGGCCAATTGGCGAGACAGAGGGAATATAGTAGGATCTACTGGCTCAAGGCTGCAGCAAACTCTCCAAAGTCCGAATAAGGCGAGATTCTCTTCCATCCTTCCAACCTCCTGTTGCCTTTTTGCGCCTTCCATTTTGCGCTTTTTCCTATTTTTTTCAGCCTAACTTTTGTTTTTTCTCGCATTCACGACCAATTCCTAATCTCCCGGTCCTCATCTCAATTCAATTTGGCGAAAGTGTTTCGCCCTCGTGTCCATTTCAGGAAATTCCGACAGATTTTTTCGCTCTTTTTTAGGAAATCAGGTTGCGTCTCACCTTTGCCAAATTCGTTACTATCGAGAGGTGCAAAAACGTTCTAAATTACTTTTGGGGCAGTTTCGTCAATTGTGTATTTTTTCAAAAATATTTTGCAATGAAATTTCACATGGACAGGCAAACTCAAATGTCAAAAAGTAAAAATATATTAATTTTCATGTGTTCTTAAATATTTTTCTAACATCATAACATCTTAGATTTTGAATCGCTAGCTCAAGCTTTTACTTTTTAAAATATGTAACTTTCAACATAAAATCACATCTTTTTTACATAATATCGTCTTTCATCGCCAGTACTTATTTTTTTAGTATTTTTATGATATATTGAGGTTTTTCGTGTGTGTAAGAATTTTTCACATTGAATTTTAGAATTTGATGCTCTAGGGTAAAAGGTTTCATAGATTTTTAATACATATTTTTATTAATTTTTGAGAAAATTATATCTGCGTACATGTAAATGGTATGTCATAATACTCTGACATATTTTTTTGGAATATTTCATAGGTTGCAAGTATGTAAAGGATTTTTGGTACTTCGTAATATTTATCAAATTTTTAAAGATATTGAAGTTATTCATTTATTAATAGTATTTTATAGATTGTCATATGAGTTTTTTCATATTTTAATTATTCGATTTTTAGTATTTATCATATTTTTCCAGTATCATTACAATTTGAACAATTCACAGTCATTTTTATGTTTACGTAGATATCTAGAATTTGATGCTTTAGAATCAAAGTTTTATAGATGTTCAGTAATTTTTAATTATTCAAGGAAATTGTATTTACATTAATTTAAGTGTTAGATTGATTTTCAGTATTTCGAGTATTTTCATTTTGTTTTTTATAAAAAAAAATATCAGGATAGTATAGGTTCTTTGTGAATATCTAGTATGTTTCAAAAGCCTAATAAAGATCTCTAGAATATGATACTCAAGAATCCAATATTTTATAGATTTCAAATCTTTGCATAAATTTTTCAAAAAGCAGTATCTTTAAATCACTTTAAATATTTAAAGTAACCCACGGATTTATAAAACTCCGAGATTATTTTGTATTTTTCCAATATTAATGAATTACATTAAATTTTCCTGTATTATTGATGAATAAATGTAGATTTTCAAAATTAGATGTTTCAGGATTCAAAGAATTGTAGATTTTTATTAATTTCGATCATTTTCGAGGAAGCAATATTTTTGTAGTATTTCAATATTTTAGATATTCTTTTCACTCTGAATATTATTCATTTTATCAAGAGTTTACGAAATTTCGCAGTTTTTCTAGTATTTCATAGATTATTATGTACGTATATTTCTAAAATGAGATGCTTTAGGATTCGATAAAGCATTATAGGTTTTTATTAATTTCAATCATTTTGAGAAAATGATATTTTAGTAGAATTTTATTATTTTAGAGATTCCTATCATTTGGGTTTTATTCATTTTACCCAGCATTATTGAAATTTCGTAATTTTTTTTATGTCGTCTTTCGATAGATTCTTCTGTAAGTTTTTAAAATTAGATGCTTTAGTATCAAAAATATCGTAGATTTTTATAATTTCCAATAATTTTCGAGAAGATAATATTTTTGTATACATAATTTCAATATTTCAGATATTTCTATTATGTCGAGTTTTATTCATTTTATCCAGCATAATATACAAAATTTGAAATTGTTTCTTTATATTTTTAATTCTTTGAGATTTCTTATATTTTCATAGATTTCCATGCGGATGTCAAGAATTTATTGCTCTAAAGTTAGAAATGTTCCGTAGATTCTCAGTACATATTTCAAACGATTTTATCATAATAGTTTTTTATTGTGATTCAACTAGAATTTTAGTTTTTGCAAAATTTCCCATATTTCTGAAATATTATTAAATATAAATGATTTATGATATTTACATAAGTTTATACTTCAATTTTTAGAAAAAGATGCTATAGAATTGAAAATTCTATAGACATTAGGTAAATAAAATAAAATAGATAATAAAATCTTCCACTATTTTATTTCGTTATTTTGTGCAAATTCGTATACAAATTCTTAAAATTCGTTACTCACAGCAGAAGGGCAAAATGAATATACTAACCCCCCCCCCCTCCCCCTCCGCACCGTGGAATTCCTAGCGGATCATTAAATCATTAAATCAAATCCCGGGATAAAAAATTAGAGTATCGAAGGAGTCTCCGAAAGTATACAAAATTTTATAAAAAGGTGACTGAGTCTCCGAGAGTAAACTAATTTTTTTTACGAATTTCCAAAAGTCTCCTACAGTCGCCTTTGATCTCCGATTTGAATACTCTATTTCTTGAAAGCAACAACAAGAGTATCGTTTGAGTCTCAAGAGTATCTTGAGTATTCCGTTTTGCCAAACGGAATACTCTTAATAATCAATTTGGAGACTCTAAACATTCTTGAGACTAAAGGATACTCTGATTTTTTATCGCGGGATTCTAAACCACTATCAATCATTAAATCACCATTAGCAAAATTTTTGTGATACACGACATAATTTTCTTCGATAGTCTAAAATTTACCTCCCCTCCACTGATTTTCCTTCACTGTCTTGGATTTCTGCTATACCATTCGTAAAAACTAACTTCCTCGAACGTTACTGAATCCGAAGCTACGATCACTTTTTTTTTTATCTTTCGAAAAGTAGCCGAGCGAATTCCGCTCTCGTTTAACATGCCGGACAATAACGTGGCTCTGATGACTCGTTATGTGCAATTTGATTTGTCTCACGCTCATTAAGCAGTTACTGAATGGATCATTAATTATGGACAATGGCTCGCTGCAGGGCGTGGCTGCTGCAGCAATGTCCAAAAGAAACGTCATTAAAGCCCGGCTCCGAAAAAATATAGGGCTCTTATAAAATGCGTTATCTCGATTATAATGTCGGGTTGTCTTTCGCGCAGCGATACGAGGTGTTATTAAATGGCTCTGTAAATGGCGCACGCCCGCATTCGCGATTCCACGAATTTAATCGCGAGAACTGACACCACGTCGCTCGCAATTCTTTGTCCCCTAAATTTCCCTCGCAGCAATATTTAACAAAGAAATGAAATAAAGCTCTTCAAACTGGAAATTTTTCAGATTATTTCAAAAACGAATCAATTATAGAAATCGAGAGTCTGTTACTCAAAATTCAATCGAAACTTTGATGTCTATTTGTAAATAAACACATTTTGATGTAATCTTGGACGTAATTTTTTGCTGTGACAAAAAAACGTTGAAAAAATTCGAAACTGACCTCATTTCAATGACAGGGGTCGAAATCAAGATTTTTCGCAAGCGAAAGCAAGAATCCGTTCGTCACGTTTGCATACGACAAAAGTTGTCGCAGGCGAAAGAGACCTTTATCGTGAAATAAGCCAGCTTGGCTGACATTTTATAATATTAATTGTCGAAGATAAAACGGATTGATAGAAAGGTACATTGGGTATCGGCGGGGCCGATTAAGCGCGACGTTTTTGCCACGCATTTTTCATGGAAATTAATTAATGAACGGCGCTTTGCGCAATGATTTTCATATCTGGGACAATTGCGCAGTGATTTATGCTTGATTCTGAACATGCACTGGTAGCTCTGATTTCTTTGAAAAATTTTTTATCAATACAATGTCGAGTCGCGAGGACGCAGTCGGGTTCAATGTTAATTTTTGTGGTTCAAGTTGGTTTTTATTTTGGATTTTTATTGTGTGGAAAACTTCGCTTGAGGAAAGGATCAATATTCAACATATTAGTGATTGGGTATGCTTTTGAGTATTGAAGTTAATTAAATGTTGATTTTTGAGTTTGGAATATTTGCGTGATTTTTTTTGTTGTTTCAATTTATTTTTCTTGAGATTTTTTTCTTTTCTTTCGAACGGACTGTTTTGATATTTATCGTACTCATTTTCCGTTGATATTTTCCTGATTAGATTTATTTTTGTTGTTGACTGATATTTTCGTTTATGATGGTATAATAATAATGCTAGGCGATTTTTTTGTCGTGAGGAACTGTTTTGGGGATATTTTTGATCATTTGTCGATTGATATTGAGGAATTTGTGAATATATGGACGTTGCGAACGGTAATAAAAGGATAATTTATATTGTTCAGGGGGTTTTCTTTTATTGCATATTGAATCCTACAAGGTCCTTAAACTGATCCTTATCTGGAGTTTACTGGCCTTCTGCTAGTTGCGCAGGTTTTGAAGTATTTTTTTGCTTGGAATTATAGCTGTGATTTTTTGTTGTTGTCGTGCTTAATTTTTTTTTGTATGTTGCAAATATTGGCCGGTATTTTAGAATTTGATGCTTTAGGAATCAGAGAACTATTAATTTTTATTAATTTCGATATATTTTGAGGGATATTTAGGTAGAATTTCGATATTTTAGAGATTCCTTTTATTTCAAGATTTATCCATTTTACCCAGCAATCACAAAATTTCGCAGTTTTTCTTGTATTTGATAGGTTATTATGTATATTTCGAAAACTAGATGCTTTAGAATCCAAAGCATTGTAGGTTTTTATTTATTTCAATAATTTTGAGGAAATAATATTTTTGTAGAATTTAAATATTCTAGAGATTCCCATCATTTTATCTAGCATTCACGAAATTTCGTATTTTTTGTTTTCGTTTTCGTTTTGTCTTTCGATCGATTTTTCTGTAGATTTTTAGAAATTGGATGCTATAGTATTGAAAGCATCGTAGATTTTTATTATTTCTAATAGTTTTCAAGGAAATAATATTTTTGTATAATTTCAATATTTCAGACATTCCTACTATTTATGTCGAGTTACATGCATTTTATTTAGCATATATGGAATTTCGTAGGTTTTTTTATCTTTGATTCTTTGAGATTCCTTATATTTTTATTGATTTTCATGCAAATTTCAAAAATTTCATGCTCTAAAGGTCAATGTTTCGTAGATTCTCAGTACATATTTTAAACGATTAAAACGATAACACAGTTTTTTCTTGTGTTTTAAACAATTATTGTTTTATTATTATTTCCGATATTTCTTTAATCTTTATAAAATAATAATGATTTCTGATATTTACATGAGTTTTTACTTAAATTTTTGAACTATATGCTTTAGGATCAAAAATTCTATAGACATTGAGTTAATAAATTGATAATCGAAATGATTTTTTTTGCATACATTTCGTGTATTTACAGATTTTTTTGTATTTTTCAGTAGCTACTTATCAAATTTTCAATAATTTTTTTTTTTTTTTTTTTTTTGTAAAATCCTACATAGATTTTTTAAATTCGATGCTCACAAACAGAAGGGCAAGATGAATATACTAACCCCCCCCCCCCCTCTCCTTACTTCAGAAATTATAGTGGATTTTTAAATCATTAAATCAAATTGTTTCGATTTATATTTCATGAGATTTTTTTCTTTTCTTTCGATCGGACTGTTTCGATATATATCGTACTCATTTTCTGTTGATATTTTTCTGATTAGACTTATTTTTGTTGTTGGCTGATATTTTCTTTGCAATAATGCAATAATATTGCTATGCGATTTTGTTGTTGTGAGGAACTGTTTTGGAGATATTTTTGATTATATATAATAATTATTTGTCGATTGATATTGAGGAATATTGTGATTATATGGAAATTTTGGTAACGGTTGCGAAAGATACTAAAGGCACAATTTATATTGTTCAGGGGAATTTTTTTATTTGGACTTATTGCTGTGATTTGTTGTTGTTGTTGTTGTGCTTTAGTTTTTTTTGTACTTTGCAAATGTTGGCAAGTGATTCTATTTTTTTTTTTTTTTTGTTTATTTGCTACGTTACAGGGAATTTCTTATTTATTCATGTAATTTCAAAACAGAAATTTTGAAAATGATTAATACACGAGAAAATTAGCTCGAATGATAATGATATGCAGCCAAAAAAGGTAGGGAAAAAATGGTTAGCCAAATGCGGTAGTCCAAGGGTAATTGAAGCGTTTTTAGCAATATTAACAGTGCGGGTTATAAATTACAAATTCGGCACGCGAAGAACCGTTTCCGCTCGAAAACGTGGCTTTTCGAATTTTTTACCAGCGCTCTTGCCCCGACGAATGATTAATGCGCGGATACACATTTACGCCCCTAGGTTAGAATTTGGTAAAAGTCGATAATGTCTCGACATTTCACGCTTGCCTTTTCCCTTCCATGCCTAAATGCGGGTGTTCAATTCGATCGCTCTTCCTTTGGAAAGTACAGAACAGGAAGATAAAGTTATATAAAACGGACTTGGGGAAACGCTTCAAAACTCTGCACAGTGTGCACAAGCAGAATAATCTCAAGTAGTTTGATATTGATCATATGGAATAATGTGTCAGAAAATCGATTAGAAGTATAAGGAAAATTCAGGAAAATCAGGATAAAATTATTTCATATTTCATGTAACATAAAAAAAAGTTATAGTAATGAACATTGAAAATGCACATTATAAAAAGCATGCATAAAAATATTAAAAATTATCAATGAAATGAATGAAAATTATCAAATATATACTAAAGAAAATCTAGACAGTATAACAAATGGTTTCGAAGTAAATTCTTAAAGTTACTCAAATTCAGAATTATTGATTTAATGAACTCAAAAATAAAAACTATCGCGGTTCATTATGAATTGTATTAACCCAGTGAAATATAGAGAAAAATAAGGATCTAAAAAAATATATTCTTTAGTTCTTTGAATTTCTGTTATATGTACTAAAAATCTGAAAAAACATTGAACTTTGGAACATCGAATTCTACACTCAGAAAATAAATCTTTAGTCAAATACGAACCTAAAAAAGTTTGTCCTCCAATCGACCTGAAAATTTAGTCATAATGACTACATTTTTAATAATTTGACTAAATATTTTCTTGGAAATGAGTAAAAACTTTATTAGGTGACTAAATATTTAGTCAATTTTACTAATCTTTTCTCTGCGTATAGAAATCTACATGGAAAAACATAAAAATACCGAAAATTTTACGAACCATGCAAACACTGAAAAAAATATACTCAAAATAATGAAAATCTATTTACGATTTGTTTTCTGAAAAATCTCAACGAATACTCAACATCCACAAACTTTTGATTTCTAGAGCTTCGAATTCTATAAAACGTATAGAGCAAATAAAAGTTTGTAAAAATAATAGAAAATAATAAAAAATCTTGATTGTGCTAAAAAGGACAAAAATACAAAACATTTGTGGAATTCTTAAAATTTATGTTGATGTAATTTCTTAATAATCTAAATAATTATCAAAAACCAATGTAAATTCGAATTCGAGAGCATTGAATTAAAGAAATTTATTCAACGATGTACAAAAAAACAAAAAATTTATGATCATGTAATAAATTCTTCAACGTTTCGTAATAACTAAAAAAATCAAGTAATGCTAGTAATCTTTGAACGATCAAAAACTTTGGATGTACATACAATTTTCTCGTAAATTTTTTGAACTTTCAGTTCTAGAGCATGCAATAAATAAAATTTTTTAAAAATCTTTTTAGAATTCAATAAAAATATAAGAAAATTCTTCATATTGTGTCAATACTGAAAAAATACTAAAAAAAAAGGATTGGAAGTTCATATTAATGATACTGTTTTCTGAAACGAAATCAATGAAATTTCATCGAATTCTGGAAACCTATAGAGCATATAGAGCGATCCATAAATATATCTGCATAGAAGGAATTTATAAAAATACTAGAAAATGTGATAAATAACATACAATATGAAAGTTCTGTAAATTTACAAAATACTTCAAATCTGTGTAGATATTTTATTTTCTCGAAAATCTATAAAAACGTTTAAGCTTTTCAGAACTTCGATTTTGAAATGTTGAATTCTAGAAAGTTGAAAAGAAATCCATAATGATATCAGAAAATACATTAAGTTGTACGAATACTGAAACAATATAAAAAATACTATCAAGTATTAGAAAAAAAAATCCTAACTTCAGTGATTTTAAAATCATGGAAATCTAATCCCATTATACTAAATACGTATATGAAAAATGTGCGACTATGGACTCCAAAAGTTAAATAATTTCAAAATGTCAAAATTCGAAAAATCAAAAAATAATCATCGTCTAATGTTGAAAATTATAAAATCCCGAAAGAAACATTATTTTTAAACCCCCCTCAATTTTTTCTGCCACTTCACTAAGTTAAATTATGAAATGTTATATGTATACAACATTCAAATCAACTTGTTGAAAGAGTTGAAAATTTTCAACAGGATATGCAATATTAGGAGGTTGGACATTTGTGGATGGCGATCTTATTTTTCCATGCTTTACATCAAGAAGATAATTACAGTTTGATACAATAATTAACACGCATTTATAATGCAAAGAATTGATAGTTCTAGAGTTAGTGGTTTATATAATGTTATTTGCAAAATTTAGAGTTTAGAAATGAAACATTATGAAATGAAGAGTTTTGAAATTACAATATTTTAGAATCTACGATTATACTATGACAAAATTCTATAATTTTGAGCAGTATAATTTCGTATCCTTAAATTCAAGATTCTGAACCTATACTTCCACAAATCATACTATATTAAAGTATAATAATGCCACAAACATTTCTCACGTACATTAAAAATAATTATGAAATCATACACTATTTTTCGATTCCATGGGAGAACACTCTCAAAAGATGAACTAGTTTTATTCCGATGCTGTAATTTTCGTCAGACAACAAGAAAAACGAATTACTGCCTTTTTATCTCAACTCCATATATTTTTTTATTACTCCAGATGCAAGTGCAAACTTTCACAGCACTCAGAAAGCAACAAAATCGCTCCCTTCGTATATTTGTGTTGCAAAAAGTTCTCTAAATTGTTTGACTTTCGCTTTCAAAACTGAAATGACGAGCGAAAGTTTTCAAGATGCAACCCACGGATGCTTATATTTATACGATTGTGAAAATCTGTGCCGGGACCGGTTTTTCGATGAGTGCTGGAGGGAATTCAAATCAGAAGTAGAGTGTAAATAAAGAGGAGGAAGAAAATAATTTTCGAGTAGCTGATTGCACAAGGCGTATCTTTGTTGCGGTATATTCGTTTGCTCTGAGAAAACAACACTACGCCTTATAATTTCGTGCCTCATTTTTTCGGTCAGCTGAAAAATTTTCAAAAGCTGATTAGCATTTTTACTCTTCGTGCCAAATGTTCTCAAAGAGGCTTTATGAAATAATATTTCTCAATATACACTGTCGAGCAAAAGTCTTAGAAGATTCCAATTCTTTGTGTATTATCTGATGAATGTTTTTTATCCCTGCAAAAAATTGGCAATAGCTGCGAAATGGTAAAAAAATTGTTCCCTCAATTTTCATTTTTTCTTCAGAGTTGACGATTTTTTATTTGTCATTAAATTCTACGAGATTGAAAGTTGAGCTTGGCGCCTCGCGTGTATAAACTCGCGGAATGCAAAACATCGAAGCTTATTTGGCTTGCGTTTCGATAAATCTCGTTAAGGAGCTCGTTTCATTGCTCGTACGCGCAATGGACTTTGAGATTGATGCTTCGAGCATGTAATTGAAAGGATTTGGCATGATTTTCTCAATTCGCCCAATTGAGACTTTAATCATTCTCTCATTTGCTGTCCCCTTCAGTTCGAGAGACTTCTCAAAATCGATTATTGGAAATTAAGATAAATTTATTTCAAGTGTCGGTCGAAAAATTAGGGTAGATTGTAATATATGCATACCAATTCGAAGATTGAATCCAAGGGAAGATTTTTTCTCTTTTTCCCGTTACTTTGGAGAGTGTAGGTAAAGTTTTTCTGCGAAAGTTTCATTTTTTTCCTCTTTTCTCACAGTGTCAAACGTCAGCTTTATTCTATCAATTATGAAAGACTGAATTTGTTCGAGTGACTTTTTTTCTACTTCTTTTCTTTTCCCATTATGTAGGTAAAAAGATGAAAGTTGAGTTCCGTGACTAATCCTCCGGATCCCTATGGTTCCTACCTTTTGCCCTGTCTTGTCTAGCTCGATCTCCGTGTCGCCATTCCACTTTGGAAATGAAACCTCAGGTCAAAAGGACCTTTCTCAGTCGACTGACAAAAATCCCCATACGTATAGAAGCCCTTTTGCCGGTTGCAGCTCGAAAACTGTTTACCTTTCATCCAAACATTGACATTTCCCGTGGTTCAGAAGCACGGAAATCGCGGTTAAATAAATACAGGGCGACGAAAAGTTTCTGCTCGGATTGTTTATCAATCCTCCTATCTGAAATTGATAAAGTTGAGTTTCTAAAACTTTGATACTACAAGGTGTAAAAAGTTGCGAGCTCCAATTGAATGATCATCGAAAATTAAGAATCGTTGAAAAAGTTCAATTAGGAACTCGTGCTTTGTTTGGATTAGGTATGCAATCATGAAATTGAAGTTCAGTTACTTCCATTCTGGAAAAAGTAGGAGAATGATAATTTCATTTTATTTAGGTCTGAAAAATTAAGTAGTAGCAAGTTGCGATGTTTCGATTTTTTACAAGATTCAAAAATGAAGATTATGAGATTACAACTATTTTATGTGCAAAATGTTAATAGGTTTTTTAACATTTTTGAAAACCTGGTAATTGGAATTGAAAAATTGTAGAATAATGACTTAAAAAAATATCCGACAATTTTTAAGAAGGTAAGAAAGAGATATTAGACGAATCTATGGAGTTTGAACATTGTGTTAAAAATTTCGCTAATGGGAAAATTTTACAAATATCCATTGAAAAAGGTTTTTCGCAATAACAAAATTTTCAGGACATAAGAATAATGCTGGATTGTGAGAAGAAACAATTGCAAAAACTATTTTAGAATATAATGTCTATGAAAAAAAAATATCCGTAATATTTTAAGAATATGTGTAGAATGTTTCTTGAAATTCTGAATTCAAATTTCTAACTTATTCAAACTTCAAAAATTGGATGACAATTTCTAGATTCTAAAATTACATCGAGAATTACATACTTCGTAAGATGGAACGATGAACGAGAGAATTTTCAAATACAATTTAGAACGTAGTGAAACTTAACAAAAAGCTTGGCAATTAAAACATTAAAGTGGCAAACATACTGAAAAATTGTTCCGTTTAACGAATATACTTAACTTTTTTTTTTATCTCAATGAGTCTTGTGACATCGCAATCTTTTACTCATTCTAAATTTCAAGAGTATGACAATAACAAGTAGCATGACATTAAAAAAGTTGTGTCAATGAAAAATGTGCTGAATTTTGACAGACGCTTAAATTTTTAAAATAATACATATTTTTTATATTTTTAGCTCATCTAAATATTTATTAGAATTAGATAAATTTATTAGATATTAATTAACATTTCAGAAAATTTTTTAAAAAATAAAAATTTTTAAACACTTTTAGTTATGCCTGTGAGTTAAATAAACAATATTGCAACAATCCTCAACTTCAAATACATTAGGTATAACGAATTTCTGAAATCCCTGATACTTCGATATTTTTTTTGAAATTTTAATCCCAGGGAAATCACCACAATCTAAAGAGATTCCTTCAACTGATCAATAATTTTCTAAAATAATCACAATGAAAGATATTTGATAAAAATTTTTTCAGTTTAACAAATATACTTTATTTTTTTATCTCAATGAGTCGTGTGACATCTTAATCTTTTGATTATTTTCAATTTCTAGAGTATGATAATAACAAATAGCAAGGCGTTGAAAAAGTTGTGTCAATGAAAAAAAAAAAAAGTATTTTTCAAGTCATGATTATTATAAAGTTCATCACTGCAAAGTAAAAAATATTTTTCGAAGAATTTTTTGTGCTGAATTTTGACAGATGTTTCAATACTGAAAATGATACATATTTTTTTGCGTTTTAAGCCTATATTGATGTTTACTATAATTTTAGATATTTAATAGAAATATATAAGATATTTATAAATATTTCAGAAAACTTTTAAACAAATAAATATTTTTGAAATACTATCAAGTATGCCTGTCAGTTAAATAAACAATATTGCAACAATCCTAAACTTCAAATACATTGGGCATAATGAATTTCTGAAATCCTTGATACCTCGATATTAGTTTTTTTAAATTTAAAACACTGGAAAATCACCACAATCTCAAGAGATTCCTTTAATTGATGAACAACTTTATAAAATCACAATTAAAAATATTTCATATAAAATGAACTGCTCATTAAATATTAGAAATACATCATTCATATTTTACGAAAGAATTACACACCCTGAGAAACTTCGAAAACTGTATAAAGTAGTTAATTTTTCACGACATACAATTACAAATTATACATACAAATATACGGTTGACATATTTTTGAAGAAAATTTTTACTCAATACAGTGAAAATTTTAAACGCCTTTACATAAAAATCTACAATGATAAAAAAATGTGTAGTGAGAATAAAATTTTGATTTAATCAGTAAAAAAATGGGCCTTAATGAAAAATATTCATGCAACATGACACACACAAAAAATCATTGTCATCTGGAAAATAGAAAAAACTCCTATTTCCGCACATTGAACATTCAATGGCATTTTAATTTTGCTACAAGCAATGATCCAGAAAAATATGTACTGAAATTCAAACCTAACAACTCAAGTTTCGACTTTTCAAAAATAAATAGTATGTCTGGCAATTCAACAATGGTTGTCACAACAAAAACTCTAGATGCATAAAATTTGGCCAATCAATGCTTTGCCAAATCACTAAATTTGTTGACTCAGTGAAACTTTTGCTTCGTTGTTGCACCAATCCAAGACCAAATCCAGGCACTATATTTCGCCACGAATTCCTAAACAAACATAGTCGTCATTTGTAAAGGCTAATGCGGTTTGTCCCTAATAATTGAGAGTCCCCGCGCTCGCTTTCGGGCATAGCTTCTTTGTTCTCCGCGGGCATACATATAGTGTAGCTTTTATTGCTATGGCTGCACATGGCGTTCATTTGAAGGGGGCTCGCACGAGAAAGCCTGAAACGCGGATCAAAAAGCACGTAAAGCCCTTGCTTACGTCCGCTGATAAGGCGCCACGGTATCAGGGCCACCTCTTTGTGCAGTCATGATAATCATCAGATAATTGTCGCCACAAAATTTGCAATCTCGAGTCAAAATATTTGAACAAAGTGACGTTTGCTAGCAAGGGGAAACGTGAATCGACTTTTGTGAGATTTTTTTTTGGAAGATGATGCAACAATTTTCTAGCAATTTCAAACGAATGTAATGGAAATTCACAAAAATGAAGCAGCAAATGCATTTCTATCTTATTTCTAATCCCCGAAATCAGTGATAAACAAGTCGTTTCTAATCAATACATGAAACGTTTCTTGAGTATCTGAAGCATTTATCAAAGGGGTCTGATTGAATTTTCGCCAATTTGTTGGCTGGAGGATCCGATTCACTCGGAACTACTTCGTATCGCTGCGAACCGGTTTCGCTTTGGCATTTTTGCACGCGCCGCAGACTATTAGAAAATCATTTCGACAACGCGTTTTAATTGGAGTCAGCTCGACTCCGGTTAGAGTCAATGTAAATCACGTTCGTTTTGATAAAAATGCTATATCCAGGTTTTTTATTCCAAGTCGACATTTTTTCATTTTCTTCTTTCCCTTTCATAAGGAGTAGAAAATATTCGAACTACTTCTGACATTCAAAAATTTTTCAATTTCCCGTTAGATACGTTTTCTGTGAGATGTTCCAAAAAAACGAGCTCTTGTTTCGTGTAAAAACATGCTTAAAAATTGTCACGTTTTTTTTTGAAACAAGCTGAAAGCCGAAAATCTCGGGGTTTTATTTGCCGAGTAGAATCAATAATCGGCATAATTTCGCGAGGCCTTGTAGAAGTAATAGGAAAGAAAAAAAAGGACGCAAAAAAGGATTTCTTTGTGCGGAGATGAGAGGTGGAAGGTGCGGCCGAGATTCAATATTTGCGCTCGGCGCCGCAGTCGCAGGATGTGCTTCGTTTGGACAAGCATTAGCGTACATTTGGTTACACATTTTTCCTTACTAATTGCTGCTCGAGTCTTAGACAATCGCAGCTTGCTCCTTCTTCACACAGTCAAATGATGAGAAAAAACCGTAACTTCAAGATTAACCTAACTCTGAACTTACACTGTCAAAAAAAAACTAAAATTTCAAACATCGTTTATATACTTTCTTTTAAAATCGTGTATATGAAAAGGATTTCAAAGAAATTTATATCTAATTTATTGTTTTCATATTAGATATAATATTTTCTATAATTATCAATTTTGTGTAAAGACACTAAACATGTTTGAATATTTTAAAATATCTTTTGCATATTATCAAATATACAGTATATTTTTTGTTATACAATTTTTATTCTATACAATATTAATCTTTTGTTCAAATCAAATAGCTGTTTATATATTGGGGAAAATCTGCTCTAAAAAAATTTATTATGTCGAAATCCACTTGAATTAAAAAAAATTTGAATACACATTTTCAATGAAAAATTATTTGAAGGTAAAATGATTCAAATGTCTGCTTTATATTAAATAAACACTTCGATTACATGGAAGATTTATAATTTTCATAGACAGTGTCTATTTTTTTATAATAGAAAATTTGATAGACAGTATGGGAAATCTGCTTCAAAAACAGTCTCTTAAATTTAATAGAGAAATTTTTGAGAGTATAGTCAAAAATTCTTTTGAAAGCAACGACCAAATTTTTGGTTGTGCATATATTATTTATAAAATGTAATTAGTGTGTATTATGTAAATCTCAGTAAGATTAAAAAAATTTTTTGACTTGAACGTAGTTTTTTCAAATTTGTGACTCGAAATTCATTTGCCAATTTCTAATTGATCTGACTGAATCTCCTGATTCCACTCTCCAAAATGAATTAGAACAAATGATTTGTGATTCAACAAATTAATTTTAATCAAACCTCTTCCCAAATAATCCATTACTCAATAATTATTGAACAATTAAAAACTATGCTGCATCAGTTGAATCAAGTTTTGTTAAAAAATTTTTCAGCGAATCCACATGTAATGTCATTATTGCTAGAACATTTTCATCGTTCTTGCTCTGGACTTACTCAAACGTAGAAAATATGTCTTATTTCAATAAATTTTGCATCTTTATTAGAGGGTTGTAAAGAAATTTATAATCATCTAATTTTATAACTTTGATTCAAAAGCTCGCTGAAAAACTTCGGAATTAATTTCTGGTTCTGACTTTTAAAATAAAACTGGTGCACATTCAGTGAAGCTCAAAGTAATTTTAAAGCGCATTTTTTTGGCTTTCGCGTGGTTAATTTGAATTTGTAACTTCATGATCACTTTTTTTTCATTATTATTAAGCTCTTTGAAAATATTGACCGAACTGGAGAGCTTTACTCTGTAAAGTAAATTAATTGTATGAATTCAGCGAAGCTCAGTAAAATGGGACTAATACATTCAGCTTTGATTTTCTAACTTGAAATTTGCTATTATATACTTGTGAAGAAAGTAAATATTAATTATATAACAATTCAGTTGGTTTCTCAATGATTATCATAGTTCCTATTTAAAATTTTTTAGAAAATTGTGATCGATCTCGCTCCAGACTTGTCCAAGATTTAAAAAATTTAATATTATAATGAGCTTATTAATTTTCAATACGAAGAATTGAAAAAAAAACCACACTAGGAATAAGCAGTTACAATTATAAATTGATTCTGAATTACCTGTTACAAAATCCTTAAATTTCTTTATTTTCCGATTCATGAACTCGTTGAAAATCTCGACTGAATTTTCGAGTTCTACTTTTTGATATCAAATTGGTGTTAATAAAGTGAAGTTAGGTTGAATTTAACAAATTCCCTGGAGCTCCAACATCATTTAAAATGGGTATTTCGTTATTTACTTTCAAAGTTCAAGGGTAAAGATGGTCAAATAATTTCCAAAGTTTCAATTTATCTTTTGTTTTTCTAATGAAAAATCAAAGTTGTTATATTATCATTTCGAAAATTCGAGTTCCCATTCTCTTAACTTTCTAGAGACTCAAAACAAGCCTAAGACGTCAGTTAAATTTTAATTTTTGCATAAGAAATTTACAAAAAATCAAAAATACTCGAAATTAGCAATCAGATTTAGAAACTAATTACGGTTTTTTAATTCTGAAATCCTCCTATTTCATGAATCTCTGATTTAGGAGCTGGAATACAAATTTTTATATAATTGGTGCTTCGACAAGTTTTTGATCATCGTATTAAAATAAAGTTCTGTATTTTTGTAGAGTTTGAGATTTTTAGTTTATATGTCAAATTACTTTTTTCTTTCATGCAGCAATTTATTATAAAAACCAAGAACGAGTGGATGATACTCAAAAAAATGTTTCTCAAAAGATGGTAAATTAATAAAAAACAATTTTTGTTTCTGAATGAAAGAATTTTAAGTTTTTTTTTTTGCAATTCAAAAATATCTATTGTATTACCTGAACTTTGAAACAATTCAACTAAATAAGTAGTTCTCAGTCTCTTGAATGCTCACAATATCATCGCGAAATAATTTTTTTATTTTTGCGAATACGAGTCATGTCAAATTTATTCAACTTGAACTTTGAAATCAGGTAATCATTCTAGTCCCTAAATTTGGTTACTTTTTTTTTATACCATTAAATATACATTGGAAATTTACCTGTTAATCAAATTAATCGAATATTCTATTCCAAACTTTTTATTTCCTAAATTTCAGCCTCGAAACTACTTTCTTAAAATCATTAAATCGATGCACGTTTCCAACCTAGTAAAAATAGAAAATTCTTCAAAACCTTGACGATGTTTAAAAAAATGTAAATTTACAGTTCCTCAATTCACCTAATTTTTATTTTTCAATCCCTCAATCCCAAAATTTCTTTTGTACAAAGTGTATCTATTCCTGGACGTAAATTCATTAATTTTCAAACGTCGATTCACAAAAAATCCTATTCGTCACATTCTTCACTTGTCGGAGTCTGGAAATCGTACAATATATTCCGTCACTCTTCCTATTCTATGATTTTCTTTTCTGAATGATCGTAGGAAGAAAGGGAGCCGCGCATTTCCCCGAACGTCGGTCATCTCCTTAATTTTTCGACCCCACACAAGCATCAGTCAAACGTCAATGTTTATTCAAACGTGAAAAACATTTTCCCCTCCTCGACTTCTCGTTGCCTAAAAAGCGTCCGCTACTTTATTTGCCCCTCGTTTGTTCGGAAATTTGAGCCTTCAATGTTTTTTTTATTTTCCAGAATAAAAGCTGCTAATTGAACGTACCCATGACAGCGAGCTTATTATTTTATGCGTTTAATTGAACAATGAAAACATTAGACTAAAAAATAAATAAATAAAGGAATCGGGACTGCATATTATTTATAACTTTCTAACCTTCACCATAATTATTAAATAATTTTGAGAAAAGATGAAATAATTACATTTTTTCAAATTAGTGCATAAATAATATAAAGAAAGAATTTATATTCCGTACCACTTTTACAAAGGAAAAGCCTACGCACGCTAGGTGAAAAAAAAAACAATTTTTCCAACTTTTTATCGAGCAACAAGCGTTGAAAAATCTTTTAATTTAACCGAGTAAAAATCACGCGATGTCGTTTTAGCGTTTCGCGACGAAGAAGGAAAATCGATATTATTTCCTCAAAGTGGAGGAAGAAATGTTTTGGAATGGGAACGAATATTTTTATACGAATCATTTCGATCTAATCGGGGGTGAAAAAAGGTATTCGCGCTGGGAAAAGATTTTACGGACAGTGAATTTTGCAATTTACCGGAATACGCAGTTTCTTGTTTTCATTTTTCCCGGTTACAGTGAGAAAATTTTTACTCTAAGAGCTTGGATTTCAGAATCCAAAAAAAATCGACAGTCATGAAAATCATAACACCTAGAATTTGTAAATACATTCGTGAAATATTTTCGAAGATATTCAAAAACTAATGATTAGAAAAATTAGAATAAATGATACAATGGCAGAAAAAAAAGTTATCGAGGGCATGATTATCAACTTGGCAGAAGCATTGAAAACATAAAAAAATAGCACGAAACTGGCCTTTTGTGTCAAATCGTGTCGCCGGCGAACACTTAAAATCGCGCTTTTCATGGCCGGGACAAAGAATTTTTCTGGCTTGCAACCAAATGAACCGCGCGGAGCCTTTTGAAGCCGTTTTTCGTATGACGGAAAAGCCCTTGGTCGTTTCTGGCCTGACAGATAAAAAGCTACCGACGAAGCCCCATTCTCTTTTACGAATAGGATTTTGAACATTTTGAAGATGCCATGCCGCTTTTTTTTCATGTAAGCCCTGTTATAGAGGATTTTCGTATGATTGACAGGAGATTTTTCCTGGAACAGGAGATTTTTCCTGGAACAGGAAAAATATTCCCTTTGAGAGTCAATCAAGAAATGTAGCATTTAATATGCCTCGCTGGCTTTATTTGTCGATGTATGTATTTTATATGTAATTTAATTTGTGTTGGATAGTGTTATCAATTTTTTCTGGATATTGATATTGTAGATATGACTCGAAGCTTTGAGGCTATAGTTTTATATTCGAAAATTTTGAGAGCTGCGCAGTTTCTTCAATTTATTTGACTGAAATTGGCTTTTTGCTTAAAATATGGATTTTCTAATTAAAGCGAATTTCAAAGAGTTCAGAATTTATTCGCAGTTTTTTTCTGCTATACAACTCAAATAAAATTAATTCGGTTATCAAATTTCATCAGTCATTCATTAACATCGAAAGACAACATTTTTGAAGAACAATAATTTACGTATGATTTAATAATGCTTTATCGAGATATTTATTTGAATGGAATACAGTTTTTAGGCCATTTCAGAATTTTCTCGTTATAACCTGGGAAATTGCAAATAAGTGAAATAACTAAAAATATTGATGCAAAAATGCATCAATTCTTCAAAAATTTTCATTTTCTACGAAATTTTCCAACAATTTTTAAGATTGTTGATTTATAATAAAATCTTCGAAATAGTCGACCATCTCTGTACAGTAACACATTTGTTGGTTCCAAAATTTTTTTAGAATATTACATTATCTCTGTAGATTACTCTGTATTGAAATTAATTTTCAAATATATCAAAAGTCTTTTTTTTTTGCTAACAATCTTTGGAATAAAAGATGTTTTTTTTATTTTTCAAAATTTTCACACTTTCAAACTTAGAACGCCAACTTTTTGTAACTTTTTCAATTTTATAAAAATTTGTATAGCTCAATAGGATTTTTCGTAAAGCTTTTATGTATTCAAAGTTTTACATTTTTTTTTATTATTTATTTTTTTTTCATGATTATACGTGTTTCGAAAAAATAGGAGAAATAATATGATCTAAAAATTGTGTGGACAATGTTCAGATCGTACAAACCAAAAAAAAAACTATTAATAAAAACTTTTGAGATTTCACGTAAATCTACACACATAAGAATTTTTTTAAATAAGAAAAATTTCCGTTCATATTTCAAAGAAACATTATAATGACAACAAACTTTAAAATTTATCAACATTTTCTCAATGCCTTTACATTTTTCAAATTTTATTATATTTTCAATAACCTTTACGATGTATTACGTTATTTGGTTTTTCAAAATTTTCGAAATTTAAAATCATACAAACTATTTAAAACTTATCTAAATTCCATTATTTTTTGGCGAAGGTAATAGAATTTTCGTAAGTTTTCAAATTATTCTCATCTTTTTAGATTTTCATTAAAAAATAAACAAAAATGAACGTGCACATTTCGGAAAAAAATTAGCATGAACGCAATAATTAAAAATTCGTAAACATTTTCTGAAATTTTACAAATTTGTTGTGATTATAGAACAGTTTCTATAATATCGAATGTATACAATTTTTGAAGTTTTCGAAATTCGAAACATTCAAACTATGTATGCATTTGGGACTTTACAAATTTAATAAAAAATTTGTCCAACTCAATACAATTTTTTAAAATTTCGTAATACTTTTCAAGTTTTTCAGATTTTTATTAAAAAGGAAAGAATATTATTATGCACATTTCGGACAAACATAATACTGAACACAAAAACCATTTTTACGAACAGTTTCTGCTCTACTGATATTTTTAATTTTCTCGAATTATGGACAATGTTTCAAATTATTTAATAATTTTACATAATGCTAACTTTTTATTCATTATTTTCTTAATTTTTAAAAAATTCGTCCAAGTAATTAAGATTTTTGTAATTTTTAATGATTTTTGAGTTTTTCAGATTTTTATCAAGTAATGGAAAAATTTTTTTCATGCATTTTCCAAAGTAATACAAAATGAACACAATCTTCAGAATTTATGAACCTATTCTGAAATTCCACAAATTTTTCGAAATTGTTGGCAATCTTCGAAACTTCTAATATTCTTAAATTTTTATGTTTTTTAGATTTTTATCAAGAAACGCAAAAATTCTGTTCATGTATATTCCGAAGTATGTAATACAGAATGAACATAATCTACAAAATTGATAAACCTATTCTGAAATTCTACAAATTTTCCAAAATTTTCCATCTTATTGGCAATCTTAAAAATTCCTAATATTCTTAAATTTTTAGAATTGTCGATCATCATGCAAAAATTCTATAAATTTCCAAATTTCATGATAAATTATTTCATTTCTAGAAACTTTGAGTGTTTTATTTTCATCAAAAAAAAAAAAAAAAAACATTATCTTCCATTCTACAAAAAATATTATAATGCACACTTTACGTATAATTATTATTTATTGAGTTCAAAGTCATAATATTATTTACTTTAACTCTTACATTTCCATTTCAACCTGCATTTTAAAAGAGAAAATTCTGTTCTACATACATTAAAATATTTTCGGCTTTCCAATAAAAAACCTAATTCACAATTTCAATCGTAACGATTTCACGATCATAGAAATATACGACGTCATTAAAAATTATCTGACATATTTCTACAAATTATTCTCCAAGCTACACACAACAATAAAATTGACAACGTGACCAACAGCCAAGGCAATTCACCTGAAAATCTCGTCAAACGTGATGAAAAGAATAGAAAGTTTTCAGGTTTTTAGACCTAGAAAATTATACTCTTTCTAGGCCATGCAAATTCACTTGACTTCTATTATATTCTCGCTGTTTTCCTACAACATACCTCATTAAAAACTATGAAAAAAATCTCATCGAAAAAATGATTGCTTTAAGATCTCTAACGAATTCTTGATAAATGAATAACGCCCTAAAATTGTGATGAGAAAAAGGTCCTTCCTCCTGTGAATGTTTTTTAGCTTTCTAAATTCATTGAAATGGCAGGACTTTCGAAACTCAGAAAAATGCGGAAGAAGACCTTCGAATAAAAAAATGTCAAGTTAAATTGTCTGCATTCCTTGACAATTTTCCGACTGTCATAATATTTATGGCCCAGGGTCACAGGCAAAAAAACACGAAAGAATTTGGCCCCTCGGGAAATGATGTTCCTCGAAAATGATCTTCATTCCGCTTCGGAAAAAACGTAAATCTCGTGACGCCGCCAAAGCGAGCGATTCGTCTCGAAGTCACGGTACCTTAAAAGCGCATTTGCTGAAAAGCCACGTGTTGCGGGTCGTTTTTCCGGCATCGCCACCGGCGGCGTTCGCACAGGTCAATGAGTTATGCCCCAGTTGACTAATCAATTAATACGGATTCTTCCTCAAGGGTATAAATCGCCGCATTTAATCGAATTATGACCACTATTGGTACTTGTATAGAGTATATAGAGAGAGTTGGGAGATTAGAATTTCGTTCAGGGGAGGCTCGAATTTTGATGATCTGCTCTCTTCACATGAATTAGTCGACACCTAATTGATTCAACTAAAAAGAATGCGGTATAACAGTATCTAAATATTTCAAACTTGACTAACTAACGGAATCTGTCGATAGAAAAAAAGAAACAGAACGAAAAGTGAGGGCTTTTACAGAAGTTTCTTAGAACTGAAATGTATTTAAAAAGTCTGTCTGTGTGCACTCCGGAATGCTTTTTGGGAGACTTTGAAAGTATTTGAATCAGAGACTGAAGTCTTGCGAAAAGGTACATTGTAGTTTGAGAGATGCAAGTCTCCTAAAAAGATACTTTGGGAGAGTCGAGTCTCCCAAGTGATACTCCACAAGATTCGAATATTCTTTAGAGTGTATGACTGAAGGGAGAATTTAAAAGTCTTAAAAATCTCTACTTAAAAGACTGCAAGAGTGTTAAAATAATTATCCCATTATGTCATTATAATAATAATTATGCCATTATTCCATGAATAAGATGGAAAACTTGAATTCTGTGGCCAGTAAACTCATTTAAATCTTAATTAAATTTAAGTTTTTTTGAGCGTTACTAAAACTAACATATTCTTCAATAAGCTTTTTTATAAATTTTGCAATCTATGTCTAAATTATTTCTAAATTTTTAGCCTTGTACGATTTCATAGATCTACATACTTTATTTTATAAAAGCGAGGAAAAGTGTAGTCACTTTTGGTGGATTATTAATGGCACAAAAGCAATCTCCTGAAATATCTAGGAGACTCAAGTATCCCAAAACGAGATGCTACTTGAAGCGAAATCCCGAATAAAAAAAGATGGACAGAAAATTCGGAAGACTACATATTTAAAACAGTTTCGAATACTTTACGAAACGCAGAATCTCTATTTCGAATTGTATTTAGAAAATTCGCACAGGGACATCAGGATATTTTGAATACTCGGGATATTCCAAAAGAGATTCTATTTTCGTCCTAGAGATTCATGAAAATCATGGCATATGCTATGATTGAATTACATACTGAATTGCTGAAAATTTTCCAAGTGTCTGCTTTCCATAAATGTCAAAAAATATTGATAAATTTCTTTAATTTTGAAACAATTTAGAGATGCCAAATGTTACACAATCTAAGAACTTTTTTATTTTTCAAAGCTCTTTATTGCTTTATTGGTGAACATTTTTCGATTTTTTTTAAATAATGAGATTTCGACAGAGCATAGGAAATTAAACGTATATGAAAATTTTGTTTTTGAAACATGAAAAAGTCGTTTGTCTTTTATTGAAGAAATTCATTTAATGAATATCTCTCGAAACCGTGGTTAATAATTAGACAAAATTAACAAAAATGTTAGAATTCTACAAAAATTCCTTCCTCTCATACAGTAAAATTTTTCCGTGAATTTTCAATTCATTGATATTTTTTTAATTTCTGAATGTTTTATGTAAAAATAATCGAAAAAACGTGTAATGTTAAAACGATTAAGTACCTTTAAAGTTCACTATATTTTTCGAATATGCTCATAAAAAATTTGAAAAATTTGCACATTTTCAAAAATTTCTTGTATTTTTTATACTTGATTATTAACTTACGATTTCGGAATTCCTAATAATTACATATTGCTTTGAAATACCAAAAACGTGATTGCAAAAAAAAGACGCTTTGGCGGAAATTTGATTATCCTTGAAAAACGAAAAAATTCTTCAAAATCTTGCGATTCCTTTAAAATCAAAAAATTTGAGTTGTATTGACTAAAAATCATTTCTAAAATAAAATCCGCAAAATCTAAATATGTATACCATCTTCAAATTCTCAGACATTTTTCTCAATTTGTCATATAGTAATCTAACAAAAATATCTGATGTTTTTGTCAAACACGATTGACATAATTGAAGTGCCAAATTTTGACATATTCAGAGCTTGAAAGTTTGATATCAAAGTCAAACTTTGATGACTTGACAGAAATTGTCTTTCTTCTTGTGTATATAGTTTGAAAGATTCGCAATAAAAAAAACTTTTATTTATCTAAACGAATTTTCCTTGGAATAAAGAAGAATCTTTTCTGGTATGTATTTTCGGAGAGATTAAATGTTTATATTATGACGAGATCATTAAAAGTATACACTAATGTGACAATTTTGTAAAAATTTGCATGCTTGAGGTGAATTTTCATCACTTAATCGTTACAGTGAATATATTTTACTAATTTTACAAAATGGGACAATTTTTGCAGTTAAAAGGTAGAAACTTGATAGAAATCTATTATTTTCTGAAGTATTGATTAAAGTGTAATAATTATGGGTTTTCAAAATTTTTGATGCTCAAAACGTAGAATTTTTGAACGCAATTCCTATAACGATTCCAAAACACCTAAAATTTAACAAAGATTCATGCAAGTTCAAAATGGATTCGCAAAAATAAAATCATTTCCACCATTTCAATAATATCACGGACAAACATCTTTCTGCCCTCATTCTCATTGAAATAAATAAACGCCAAGATGATTACACATCCATAATAATAGTCATGCAAAAAACAGCTTCAGTTCTAAACTTATTTATCTAGTACACATCTGATAACTGTTTTCCTCATCATAATACCATCCAAACCTATAATAAAACCATTTTCTTCGTAATTTTCGATGTAGAGACCGTTTTACCGGTTCATAAAAATTACCATCGTGCGTGATTATAATTACGAGAACGTTAAATTCAGGATATATCAAACAATCTCTATTCCATCCATCTCGAGCCCCACATGCCAAGCAGCTTAAAATTCCTTTTCAAGCTCTCGCAAACGACTCAAAAATATCAAAAACAATGAGCCAATATCCTTTGATCCTTTTTTTCTCCTTTGACGAAACCGGCGAGTCCAAGAACTGTGAGGGACAAAGATTGAAAGCCAATTAGAGGAAAATTGCGCGAAACGACGTCGAAAAAGCAATGACCGGGTTTGAAGAAACGGTAATTAGAGCCGATCCGGGGCTGCCTTGTTCACTTTCATGTCAAGAGACGGGAAGAAAAAATCATATCCAAAGTCTCGCTTGACTTTTCGAATGTATTTTCAGGCTGGCCGCTCTTGAATGGGCAAAAATAACGGAAAGAACCGAAGCTTTGCGGATCTTTCTTGTGTAGTTTTTAATTTTGACGCGCTTTCAAGGCGGATCATCCAAGGGCTACTCTTTCATTGACTCGGGCGGCGGTGTTTGAAAGAAATGCAATGTAAATAGGCCGCGTAACGAATAAGGGAAGCTTTTTCGCGTTCTCGAAAAAAGGGCGATTCTTGCTTTATTCGGGAGAAAACCTTGGAAATATATAAGTACTGAAGAATGAGAGAGTGTATTCAGCGGTTGGATGTTTTGATGCGCGGCTGCGATAATTCATGACCAAAAGATTTCTGACTTCGCACGACCACATAAAGGATTTTTGATTGTTACATAAAGCTCTTGGTCTGCAGAATGGGATTTCGGGGGTAGAGAAACCGTAGGACAAACTCTTACTTCAACCCCTGTGCACGTGATACATTTACTGATGGAACATTTTTTGTTTACTTGAAGCAGATTATGTGACAGTGTTTGATCTTGCAGGGTTGAAGGCAGAACATAATTTTTGGGAGGGGGGGTTTGGGACAATATGTGCAATTCGGGGTTTCATAACTTTTTATACTTGGCGATCTAATTCTGTACGAGTGTATGGCTTATGAATTTTTTTTGTTTGGTGTAGTGAGTTATACAAGTTTTGGAACTTAGAGTCGCAGATTTTACATATACTTGTGTACGTTTTTATTATGATGAAATTTGATTTTCTTCATATTTCTTCAGTCTTTATACAACTTGCAGGTTTTTTTTTATTTTATAAGTCTAGTAATTTGGATCCTTATAAAAAGATTATAAGAAAATGAAATTTCTTATAAGAGTACAATTTCTTATAAGGAACTGAAATTTCTTATAAATAATTGATCCAAAAAATTTGATAAGGTTTTTCTCTTATAAAATTTTATCAAATACATTTTTATTAGAGATTGCAGTTTCCTATAAGGTTTTTATAAGGCGTGTCTTATAAGAAATTGAAGGTTTTTATAAGGTTCAAAATTACTAGGGAAAGGATCATGTACTCTGCAGCTTTATGAAATTCGATGCTCTAGGAGTCAAAGTTCTTGATATATATTTTAAATATTTTTTAAATTTTTTGAAAAAATAATACCTACACAAATTTCTAATATTTTTTTTTCTTATACCTAATGTTGCTCTTCATAATATTTCTTCAGTATTTATACAACTTGCAGGGTTTTCTGATTTTATTAAGGATTTCTCTGCAATTTTCTCAAATTCGATGTTCTAGGAGTCAAAGTTCTTGATATTTTAAACATTTTTATGAATTTTCGAAACATTAAGATCTACACAAATTTTTAGAATTTCATTCATTTTCAGAATATTCATATTTTTTAGAATTTCATGGCGTTTTCTCGTATTTTCATAGATTTCTAGCAATTCTATGGACCGCTCTATAAATTTCTATAATTTATTACTGTGGTTTCAAAATTTCAACAAATTTGAGTATTCTAATAGACTTTTCAGAAAACTGAATCTTGTAAAGAGACTCCTAGTAGTTTCTGTTTTTTTTTTTTCATTTTTTTTTTTTCTTATTTCTGTATTTTTTTTATGTAAACAATTCGGAGAATCTTCAAGTACTTTTATGTGTTTCTAAATAAAATGCTTGAAAGATGTGCCTATAATCCAAATTTTTTTTCAAATTTTTGAGAAAATTACATCTACATAGTTTTTGAATATTATCAGAGTATCAGTAACATTTATAGCATTTTTTCACTATGCATGAAACTTAAAAGCATTTCGCAGATTGTTTTATAGATTTCGAGAATTGAAATTTTTCAGCATACTTATAAATTTTGGGGAAAATTACATTTACATAGAATTTTAGTATTTTCCAGATTTCTTGTATTTTCGTATTTTCTGGTATTTATGTATTCGATTTTATTGCCTTTTATAAAATTTTGATAATAGTATTTCTAGTATTTCTATAAATGCTCTATTAAAATTCATAGTTTACTACATATCTAGAGCATTTGTTGAGATTTTTCAGAAAACAGTACTTAATTTCATATATTACTATTTCTTTCAATATTTCTTCAGTGTTTGTATTATTTGAAACATTTTCTAATATTTTTTAGGATATCTATGTGGATTTCCTCGATATAGTACTCCTGGAATCAAGGTTAATTAAATTCTAAGCATTTTCGTAGATCCTATTTTTCTGTAATTATAATTTACTGGGTTGAAAATAAATTCAATATTATAATTAAAATATTTTCATAATGATAACAATTTACGAGTTGTAAATAATTTAAAAAAAAGAAAGAAACTTGAAATAACTTTTTAAATAAATTTTAAAATACGAGAACTTTATTAGGTACTTCCAAATTGTCAGAGAATTCAGAAATTTCAAATTTCTATAAAACTCTTCATATAAAAGTGTATGGAAACCTAATGTTTAACTTCCCTCAACGAAAAGACATTCCCAATGATTTTGACTTGCTGATTTCAAAGATCTATAAAATTACTATAATTGACTCAAAAATTAAATCTGACAAAAATAAAATTCATCTTTGTTTTTTTCTAAACTCAAGACTCATTTCCAGAAAATCCCTCTATTCTTTCAGCTAATTCCTCATGTCCTCCAACTTCCAGTATTTTTCAATCCTGCAAGAACTCTGGTTTCAGTCAACTCCAATATTTTTTTCTTTGAACGTCATAATGGATAAAACCTTCCTGACGCACCCTTGGACGTGGCTTGTTCGATTAGGAAGTGAAGCAAAACTTTTAGGGATGCCGCGTCGTCAGCTCCGTTTTGTAATTTGAGAGGACGCACTGTCTTCCACTTAACAACCCATTGTGAATCTCAAATGCTTCTTCCTACCTTCCCTAATTCCCCATTTACAGAATTTTCTAACTTGGCTTGAATTAAATTGTCTTTCAGGGCTTTCCGGCTGACAAACCTTTTTTAAAACAAAACTACTAGCAGTTTTAAAAATATATTTTGCAATTGAGGGAGTTCCCTTAAAATGCAAATCTTGCAACACAACCCTACATTCCTCAGACTAAAAGAATAGTCGAACCTTCGAATTCAAATCAGAGGAATTTTACAAAGAAATAATGTTGAAAGAATAAATAATTTGTTAAAAGAATTTAACACAAGACATTATTATACATAAAAAAAATATTGAACCAACCAGGGTTTGGAAGTATGTAACGGGTTACTCTAAAACGTTACATTTTTTACGGTAACGATAACGGGAACGAGTCACTTTTTTTCGGTAACGAGTAACGAAAATTCTGTTATGTTACGTTACTTTTATCGGTCTCATTAAATTTTTAGCACAGTTTGTAACTTTTTAAGGAATGTTCTGAAACTAAGATATACTGCAAGTAATTTTAAACTTCCTCATTTTTTAATAAAAATTCTATGTTAATAATTTTTACGGAACAATGTGCTGTATTAGTAATTTGTGAAAAATTAAAAAAAAGAAAGTAACTTGATATAACTTTTGGAAATAAAAATTGATCCCAATAAATCGCCGCTAAAAATATGTACCTACATATGTATGTACATATTCTCAAATTTCAGTATTACACTAAAAATACGAGAATTGTATTAGATCCTTCAAAATTGTCAGAGAATTCATATATGTCCAATTTCTATAAAACTCTTCAGAGAAGTGTATGAAAAATATTGACAAAGAATAAACTTTTTTTTTTATCAGAAACTTTCACAATTTAAAGCATCGAATTGTAGAAATTCACGTGAAAAAATGTAAAAATATTCAAAATTTATAGATCTCAAAATCTATAGCAGGATCTGTAAGATCTAGAGATCCTGCTAAAAAATCTTATAGATAATGAATACAAAAAAAAAAAAAAAAATTACATAAAATACTTGAAAAACTAGATTTTATTAAGTTTTATGTTATTTGATAGTTAAAAATGTATGTAATTCCAGGAATCAGAAAACTTAAATATTTCGAGCTTTGAATTCAAAAAATACACGTTTATAGAAATCTCCCGAACGATGAAAAATTTTTTGAAATCGCGTGAGTCTGTGAAAAATAAAAAAAATATTGAGGACACTCTAAATCTATTAAGAAACTGTTTCTTGCAAAATCGATCGAAATACTGCAGAAATTTCTAGCATTTAATTTTATCTCTTTCTAGAAATTCAAAGAGGTATCTTTAAGAAAACTCAAAATTCCACAACATTCTATATATACTTAGAAATACAGAAAGAAAATACGCAATGAAAAATACGTGTAGATATATAAAACATTGAAAATCTTTCGAATTCCAGAAATTCGTACAATAAAATCAAAATAATGAACGATCCTTGGAATCATAGAAAAACTGAAGAAATACGAAAAGTACATACTGGAATAAGTGAAAATCTTTCGAGTTACTGTTTTCTGGAAAATCCTGTAAAATACGGAAAAATTTCGTTATATTCGAATTCTAGAGTTCAAAATTCTTGGAATGTATATAACAATTTATATTATAAAAATACTAAAACTATATATAAATACAACGAAATATTGTATACGTCATAGAAATTTTATCACTGACGCATCTGATTGTACAGGAATGCTCAGTATATTTCCAGTCATTGACGAGTTACTATGTACTTATTCTTCATTATAATGTAGTAACATATGTATTTTACAAACTGACTTGAATGGCAATGGCTATTTTTTGAAAGAACATGACTGGAGGAAATGGAAATAGTATACATAGTATGACGTGAGTTATTATAACTTGATTTTGTAATATGTGATGATTAGTTTTATTTATTTTTTTGTATTGGTGATAGGTTGTCTTGAAAAGGACTCTGAATGAGTCGAAACGTCGACGATTTGTAACTATAATAAATCTCAAGAAGCAATTTGACTGGGAAAATCGAGAATATTTGATTTTTTAAAATACTAGGAAATTCTGCAACATTCTATTATTTTGAAAAATACGAATAGTTTTAGAAATACTGAACAATTTTTCAAGTCGTAGAAAAATTGAAAAATCATCAAAAAAGTCAAAAGAAATGAAAATCTTTATAGGCGCTATTTGTTAAAAAATCCTCTCGGATACAAATTATTTAATAAACTTTGAATTTTTGAGCATGAGATTCTTGTAATCTGTATATCAATTTACAGAAAAATAGTACAAATTTATAAAAATACTAGAAAATACTGCAACATTTTATTCATACTGAAAGATACGAAAATTCAAAAATTCTGAATATCTGGGTAGGTGTTAAAATTCTCTCAAAAATCTATTAAATTCGCGAATGTTTTCTTGTGGCTAACATTTAACCAAATGTTATATTCAGAAATTTTGTGAACTTGAAAAAAGTATGAAAATTTGAACAAGCTGATTGATTTCTTTCTCAGGTACAAAAGTACGCATTAACATTTTTCATTTACATAAAATAAACAATTTTCATAGAATAAGATCATGAGTACGTTGATATTGTTTTTTTCAGCCTTAGTTTTTCGACGTCTTGTTATTTACATTCAATTTATTCCAAAAAGTAACGTGAAAGTAACGGGACGTTACTTCCTTCAAGTAGTAACGGCAACGAGTTACCTTTTTTTTCAAGTAACGGTAACGTCACGAATTACATTTTTTTAAGTAACTTTCTAAACCCTGGAACCAAGATGTGAACCCTAAGGTAATCCAGACGTAGCTGAAATCTCAAATGATCCATAGCCCTCATTTATTTATTTTTTGGCAACATAATTCACATCAATTGATTGTATAATACGACAATCTTTATTTCTTTCAAAAAGGTTGTTGTTGGTTACGTTTTCCCTTCCACAGTGATCTTTGAGAGGACCGGGGTAATGAATGGGAAAAGAGGGTTAAAAATAACTGCGAATACTGTTGAAAGTTGCGTATCCTGGATCCAGTAATAATAAGGCCGATATGAATCAATGTTTCTACAAAATTGAAACGCACGCGATCGAGGGATAGCGAAATTGCGAAGGAAAATGAGGCGTGGTGTTGTGTATATAAGAGCAGAGAATATACTCGTGGTTCGCTCGGGGGGACCACCCGCGCGCTATCTTTTCTCTCCCTTTTTTCTTCGTCCTCTCGCTCTTCTTTTTCACTCATCCTCATCGCGTTTGTCACGCTTCCGCCGAGGCCCAAAACGGAAAAATCCGACCACGATTCTTCTGAAGAGGCCCACCTTCTGAATTAAATTATGCTTATGTCGATCATTCGTGTGGGGTAACTCGATTTTTCGAACCTCCTTTCAGCAGCATTTAAAATGTCATCACAAAGCATGTAAGCTCTGAACCATCAAGAACAGGAAAAATTAATAGAACGTACAACATGTTGCCCGAAAGTAGATGGAACATGGAACATTTCGTGAAATGAGAGTCACGTTTTGTATTTCATTAGGAGAGCAAATAAAAAGTGAAAATTGCTACTCTGTCACTGGGCGAAACGATGAAATGACGAGGATAAGAAGTGGGACATTTATCCATTACATCTCATTATTTGGCATTAGCCCGACGATTACCCGCGAACGTCATGCATCCACGGCAGGTGAATGGGCAATTTTAGAAACGGCTACTACAAAATGACATAATAAACAGCGCGCAATTTCGCCGAGGGAACTATTTTTCTCACGCAAATTGCATGCTGAAAGCTTCTCGAAAAAATTGACGACAAGGATATTTGCTCGGAACTTTGGATCCGTGGAAAAAGTTTGTAAAAGATTATTTGAATAAGAGAATACATACGGAAAAAGAGAATGAAAAACAGTAGAAAGAGGAGTCGATTCGTATTCCCGGGCATTCAGCATGTCAATCACCATGGCTTCGTGACTTTGTTGAGACAAGCTGCACTTGGATTGGTTAAGTGCCGTCGTAATCATTTGCCCGCTAAGAATCGCAGCCTCCCCATGAATTATGCATGCCCGGCCAAACTATTACGATAATTATTTCAGCTTTTCGCTGACGTTCTTTAAAGAGACGGAATTTGGGAGAAGAGAGAGTGGTCGACGATAATCTTAAAATGTCATCAGAGTCACGAAAAATGCGAGTTGTTTGATGGCATTATTCTAAACTATACAAACTTTTTCAAAATTTCGCTTGAAGAATCGTAGGAACTAACTGTTGGAAGAGTGTTACGTGAAAAAGTCAGATTTTACTTTCAATAAGCAAGAGGATACGAAAGATTTCAATGGGGCTTACGATGGATTTTTGAAAGTGATTTGAAATTTGGAGATGAATTGGCTTTCATTATCAACTTTCAATTTGTTTTGGTAATAAAGGAATTGTTATCACTCCGTTTTCATTTGCAGTCAGCCATAGTACGCAGTGCATATCACCTTTCTGACAGTTTTTGTTTTTTAACATGTTTCTTTGGCTTTTTTTCATTCATATTGTTTATACGAGTTAATTTTGACAGTGATTAAAATGTGTATTTGTTTTTGACAAGGGTCATCTTGAGACCAAAGATCTTTTTTGACAATTATTAGGATACACGATCACTTATTTGTTGAGTTATGATGTATGAATTGTGAGTAAGACATTATTGATTCCTTTATCGATTTCTGTTAGATTCTTATACGTGTTTTTCTGATTTTGTAACAGTTCCTGAAGATAGCCCAAATTTTCAGCCGAAATATAGAAAAGGATTGTTTTTCCACACTATTGTTATGGTTTATTGAGGTTTGTAATGACGACCTTAGTTTGGCTCTGTGTGATCAAGATTTGATAAAATAGTGTTACGTGAGTTTTGATTGTCAAGCGTAATTTTAATAATAAAAAATTTATTTATTCAAACTTCAAGTAGCTTCGCCAATTATCCTCGAAGAAAATAGTACAATGGTGCCAAATTTTTAATAAAGTAATATGAATTCTAAGCAGAAAACTGAAACTGAAACAAAAAAAAATCAGATCAGCGTTTAGATGATTTTCTTTCACATTTGTCAATGACGAAAAAAATCTGATTATTATTATTTGTTCATAAAAGTAAGAAAAATTAAACATTTTAAATGTTAGGCCTAAAAGATAGGTACACAACTTGAAAATTCAGAGATTTAAGAAAATTAAAAAATTGTGGTCATGAAATCAGATGGTCGAAGATTACAAATTTGGAGATCCAGAGGAATAGTATAGGATGTATTGTTATATTAATTTTATAGTTACAAATGTGAAGTTCGTAGACCAAGACGAAGCCGAGGTCCGTAATCACACAAATGAATTAAACCTCGTACTTTTGATCCTTATGAAAACCTTATAAGAAACTGAAATTTTTCATAAGAAAGCATTTAATGAAATCTTCAAAAAAAAAAAACCTTATAAAATTTTTTGGATTAGTTTTTTCTAAGAAATGTCAGTTTCTCATAAGGTTTTTATAAGGTTCAAAATTACTAGGGTTCTTAGTTTTCATAAAGTCACCTTAAAAAAAAACATATAAGAAAGTAAAATTCCTTTTAAGAAATTAACTGGTAAAATGTTGTGAGCAAAAGCACTCACAAAATTTTATTGATAAGTTTTGTATAACAAATTGCAGTTTCTTTCAAGGTTTTTATAAGGTCACTTTATAAGAACTGTGAAACATATATTATAAGATCAACGTATAAAAAATAGAATTCTCATTATGAATTTCGTTTTCATTTAAGGTTTTTATGAGGATCAAAGTTACTAGGGATACTGCTGTCATAGCTACGTACGATATTTTTAATGTACCAATGGCTGTAAAACAAGTTTGAAGATTTTGAACTGGACGAAAAACGAGTTTTTTTAACCAGAAGTACATAAAAATTTTGATTGTTCTTCTCTACCCCTTCCAGAAAATTTTTCTTTCTGCGCCTCTGAATGTAGTTTTTAGTGGCTTTTTGGTTTCATCTTTGTTTTTTGTACATTTCAGTAGTTTTCTTTGTGTTGATATCTTATAGTTTATCGCAGTTAGTTGTAATTTTTTTTTCAATGGATTTTCATTTTACACTCTAAAAAATAACACGGAAAAAAATGTTTCATTCATCCAATGAAAATTTCATTGTCCATCTGTCAAGCAAATTTTTTTCATTGGGATAAGTAAAGTTTGTGTAAGTCTAATAACTTGTTGCGTTGGAACGAGAATTATGTGTTTTGCGCTAATGAAAATATTCCTTGTACCAATAAACAAATTTTATTTGATATATGGACAAGAAATTTTCATTGGATGAATGAATCTTCTTTTTCTGTGAACTGAAATTTTTCTATTTAAGTAAAAGATAATTTTCAGTTCAAGGTAAATTACAAGTTTCAACGAAAAATTTTCAGCCTCGTATGGATTTATACGTATCGAGAGGGGAAACTTCCGTTTTTTATTGAATTTTTTTTACAAAAACTAAAAAATTTCCGCGCCTAGTAGCGGAAAATTTCTAGAATCGAACTGGTTAGTGGCCTCCAGTCAAAAATGAAAGTTTCACGCCAAAATTTTTTATATTGTATATTATTTTTTGAAATTCAGCTTTCTAAACTTTATTTTAGCTCGATGTCTATATTCATATACATGTTAAACATCTTCTGTCTTTTTTCTGATATTTGAAAAATTATCTATACTTGGTCGTACATGTTTGTATTTTTGTTCAGTTTTCTAAGAACAATTGTAATTTAGCATATTTTTTCTCGATTTTCCGTATTTACTGATTCTGTTCGAAGATCTCCATATTTTACATATATTTATATTAAATTTCCTGCAATTTTATACAGCTATTTCCAGTTTTCTGCTAATTTTAAGTCCTGCTTTTGTATTCAGTCTTATAAATAATATAATTACAATTTCAAATTCATTTTGAAATCAAATGATTTTCGTTTTTCATATTTTTCGTACGATCATTTATAATTACCTGTAGTTTACGAAAATTCTTACAGCTCTATTCATCTCACGGTATTTTTTTCCTCTTTCACAGTATCTTCTCATTTTTTCGCAACTCCTGTTTCATACTGGTATCTTTTTTCCAAACTCTCACCCCAATCCTCAGAACGAATTGCTGTATACCCGATATTCCCCTGGGTTTTTTCCAGATATTATATATTAATTTTCAATATATTATATTCTAATGACTATCATATTTCGCTCCCATTGTTCCGGAATTATTGAATTCCTTATTTTGTTAACCTTTCTATGATTCGGCATGTTTCCTATCTACGCGACTATCAAACATATTTAATTGTTTTTGCCCATTTGGACATCGATAGTATAGTCTCATGATTTGTATTCAATCTCTATCAAAACGAGGAACATTAGTTGTTAATATGCACTAGAAGTAAATGACAGTGATACTCTTGTTTTTCGTCTAAAGGAATATATGTACATGTAATTTCACTATCAACTCATCGTCCAAATTTCGGGATAAGTCGAGCATATTTAAGACCTCTCGTTCTCGATGAAATCAGTCTTGGTCTGGCAGTCCATCAGCCTTGATCAGACTCACCTTGTCTTTTTTCCGCGAAATAAATCTGTCCTTAATGAAAAGTTCTAATGATCTTTGTGTTTTGTGACCGTGTGCTCCTCCAATAAATCAACGAACCTGGAATCCACAACAGAATGCAAAGAAGTTTCACTTCAAAAAGGTTTTTCAAAATCCCAAACCAAGATTCATTCCACGATCTTGGTGCTCTTCAAAAAACTCTTCCCCCTCCCGATTCCCTTGTTTTTCCTGTAGATAAGACACTACGTCCACTCGACTGACTTTTCCTCTCACAAGCAAAAAATCCCGGAACAATCCTGCACTCCCGACAGGCCATTGGACTTTTTGCTTCGCATTCTTGAGCCGCATCGCCCCCGTCTTGCGCAATTGCGCGAGAAGAAGAAGAGCCAAGCCGAAATGAAGCGGAACGCGCGGAAGCACCTGTCTCTTTCTCGGGGTGGCCCCTCGTTTATAAATCTAACGTACAATCAAGTTTACGGCGAGGCACGAAAGGAGAAAGAGAGTACGCGAAGATGGCGCAGGAACACCGGCTTATTATAGGCTTGTTAGGGAGAAAGCAGCTGCATCGTTTAATATCGGACAATTAAACTTGCCCATACCCTCCTCCTCCCCTTTACCATGCTCTTGCTTGAGCTTGTTGCCCTTCCCCCTCATCACCTCTACTTATCACGTCGTCGTACGAGGCCGAGATCATCTTCCTCCATCGCTTAGTTCGTAATCTTTTCTAATCAACGCCTTGATTTTACAGTGATAAGTACGTCTCCCACAGAATATAGCTTCATTGAGTTGGTTTTCTTTTGGACTCCAAATGACCGGTTTTCCATTGATTGTTTTGCAGACCACTGAAACAATGAGTCGAAGGGCCATCCTTATTCCGAAACGTGCACACTGTTGTAATATCCCCATTTTATAATTGAAAATATAATTTTAGAGCTTTCATATTTCACAATCGGTGAAATATTGAAAGAAAATAATTTCGTTAAAGACTCTAAATTATTATTACGTCCTGTTGTTCAGTTCGGGTATTTTCACTGGGAATCCCGGAATAGTTATCGTAACGATTAACTTTAGCTGTAAGTGATTTCTAAACGACTCGAATGAAAAGTTTCGATGTTATCGCATCCTGTTTTATGCTTTTGGATTTTTCCACCGGATGCCCAGGGTAGCTTGCAAAACGACTGTAATATCAGAGTAATTTGCCGATTATCACTACGAGATTTTGTACTTTCAGCGGAAATCGAAAAGCCTTTAAAAACCCCGACCGTCTGCGTTTTCAGCAGTTGTCAGTTGTCACCCGTTTCTTAACAATACGTAGTTCGTCTCGTAAACAGTAAAATCATACTACAAACAATCATATTCATTTACTGTTCAACCGTGATTGTTCGCGTTCGGACCCAGTTCCAGTCCAGTGTGAAACATCGAGATAAACTGTTATCCGCGTTTATGTGAAATATCGACATAAACTGTTGTCTACGTTTGTGCGGGAATTGAACTTGAAATAAATTGGAATTTTTGTGCTGTGTAAAAAGTGGTGATCTTCCAATCACGCAACCCATTACAAATTGGTGTCAGAAGATTTACACTGTTGATTCCAGCTGATTCCGAATCAGTACAAGCTTGAATCACTCAGATCCGCTCCAGTACGATCAAAGTTTGAATCGATTTTAAGCATAAAGAATCATTGGTTTCCAGAGTGGCTAAAACCTGCGCCTATTCGGATTCTGAGAGTATGGTAGTAGTTTCTGGAATCCACTCCGTAAACCATCTGTGCCACTGGCGATCATCCATCATACCGCAATAAATTAATCACTGGCCATTCTCACGTCATTACGAGCCATTTATTTTGATTCGCCAGCAACGATCTTCTATTTCCGTTGGCAAAAACCCGGCCTACGCACGTACTTTCATAGACAGCTCAAGTTTCAGGTAAACCACCGCATCATGCATGTAATCATGGGAAACAAAAAGGCTGCGCAAAAAGGGCCCGGCGGTATTGTTGAATTTGCAAAATTTTCCCCGGAGCGGATTGCGAAGGGTCGGGAAGAAAATAACACGGCATCGCGCAAAACGCGAGATTGAATCACATTCCTATTATGAGGAGGAGCAAATAACAATAATTACGAGGCACCAAAATCAATACTCGGTCTGGATATTCGGAATCTTGAGAAAACGCGAAGGCTGGTGCACGCATCACGAGCGCATAAGATACGAGGTTGAAAAATAAAGAAGACGCCAAAAAGAAAGGAAGAGGGGGAGGCAGAATCGTTATGCTGTTATAATATATTCGGGCGTATATAACCCTCGACTTTTCGCCGTACAAAGAGGTGGCGTCGACGATCTCTTTCTTTCGCACGCTCCCATGGAGCAGCAGCAGCAGGCGGCGCACGAAGAAATATTGGCCTTTTTGAGTATATGCACCGGGAGAAAAAAGTCCTACATGCATGATTTTTGAATGAACTTGATTGTGCTTTGATGCATATTCTTCTAGTCTCGTCATCAAAACGAAGTCAACCTAACGCGTAGGCAGGCGGGGTTCTTGGGTGTTCAGACACCTACCGAAATTCGGATACAATCAATTATTATTTTATGCAAAACTGAGAGAAGGCTAGAATGATAAATAAAAATACAAGTTATGTATGATAATGTACAAAAACATTGTTAGCATATATATGATAAAGTATGAAAGATTAGAAAAAATTTACGTAATGAAATCTAGAGGATAATAATATGTAAGTAATAATAAATGAAATGATCTCTCAGAGCCACATTCAATTTTTGTCTTCAATATATTTATTCTATCAATATTTCGATCTCCTAATGGGTCCTCATTAGGATGATTATAAAGATTCTTTTCTTCAAAAAATTGTGATCAGCAAGAATCAGGTTGGAACCAATCATCTTTAGAACTTCCTATAACTGAAACACGATCACAATTAAGTCGTCATTTTTTTCAAAAATGATTAATTTATATACAAAAAAGTGCGTCCATATTCTTTACAATAACTTGCACAAACTAATAGTTCCACGTAAATTCTCTAAGTTAAACAATAAATAGAAAATAATTCAAAAACAACAATAATCCTTGCCTAAAAAGATTTATTTATAATTGAGAGAAAGTGTAATTATAAATGTTTGGCTAAGAAAACGTAAAAGATTCAAGTATCAAGAATCGTTTTATTCCGGTGTCTCAGTAAAAACAAGGGAAATCTTTAAAAATGAAAAAAAAAAAAACTGAAAAAACTTTGAAATCTGAAGCATCGAATTCGGTAGATCTACATAGAAACCAATAACAATACGAGAAAAGATTTAAACTCATACAAACTCTCAAGAATTATTTAAAGTAATAAAAATATTTTGGTAGTAAAAAAAGTAAAAAGTTATAAAAAAAGTTGCGTTTCATCAATAAACTGACTGGGAACCGATAAACACGAATTATCAATATTTTCAACCCAGTGACAAAAACAATTTACGATAAAGTAATAAATTGTATTGGAAAACTGTTTTTAGAGAAATCTTCAGAAATACCTACGAATCCTATGATTCATCAAATTTGAATTCCGGAGCATCAAAATTATAAAAGCGTACATATGGTAATTGTGGAAATTGATGAAAACACAAAAAACTAGACAAAATCTTATGAATACTGAAAAAAAAAGACAATAAATCCGTGAAATTATAAAAATCGATCGAAATTTGAATTATCGAGCATTCAATTCACGAAATCCGTAGCAATTCACATAAATAATAGAAATCTATAAATATACGAACAAATCCCTCGAAGTTCATATATTATACTGAAAAACCGTAAAAAACACTAAAAATTTTATATTACATAAAATCTATGTTTCTACATACATTTTTGTCAAAAATTTATTAAACTTTAAATCCTAGAACAGACAATTCTTGAAATCTATGGAAAACTATAAAAGTATTTCCAATTAAATTAATATTATTTATATAATTGAACCCTCATTTCATTGCATGGATACTAAAAAAATATGTAAACAGGGACTGAAAATTTATATGAAAGGTCTTATTTTTCGACAAAAGAATTTAAATAGCCAAAATCGTTGAAAATTTCAAAACTATATAGCATGAAATTTCAAAAGTGTATGGAAATATACTTTAAATTTATTGAAAAAAACAAAAAAACAGAAAATACCTATGCGCTACCAAACTTTATTAAACAACATACAATGCGAAAATTCTAGAAACCTATAATATAGTCAAACTCTTTATTTATATGTATTTATAAAATCATTCAAATTTTTTTGATTTTTGGTTCCTAGATCAATGAATTATACAAAGCTGCAATCAAACTATAATAAAACAGAAAATACTGGAAATTGTGTAAATAATGAAGAAATAGTAAAAATTCCTAAAGGATTAAAAAAAAATCCAAGCCTTCAATGACTTAAAAATAAAAAAAATCAAATTCCAATAAATTATACACTAACAAAATTAAAAATGCGTGACTCTGGATACCAAAAATTATATTACTTCAAAGTCGCGAAACTCAAAAATCTCAAAAATCTTTTTCTTGTTACCATATCACAGCAGGATAAAAATTCTAAAATCCTGAAGGAAATATACTTTTTCGAAAAACCCCTCCCGAAATTTTTTTCGCCTACTCCCCTAAAGTCAATTTTTGTGTGGTCAGCATTGTGCCCCTAATGTAAGAATTCATACATCATTTCATCTAAGGAAAAAGAGATGACAATGTAAGGAGCCTGACCAACTTTTTCCCTTACGAATTTCTTCTGGGATCAAACGAAACTATGAATCGAATGAACCAAGTCCATGGACCTTGCAATGAGCCTAATACATTTCGGAAACTTAGGGATAATAGTCGCTCATCGGATTAGTGCAATATAGTATGTATGTTATTTTTCATTAATGACTGAAGATGAACCCATACAAACTGAATGTACCTGAAGAAGATGACAAGGTGTGTTTCTTTTTTGAATGAAAGAACTACCCTAAACAAAAGGGAAATCATGCCTAATGATGAATGAAAACAAGAACCTTCACCAGAATCACAAAGCAAAAATGCTGTTGAATTTCTATTTATATTCCACGCTCATCTTCCCGATTCAATCTTATATTTCTTTCTGACTTAAACGTCATTATCTGATTCATCTACAAACACGCCACCCCGGGATGAAAATCACCAAATTCGAAATAGGATCCTCGTTCAGAGGCCGTGTACTTGAGTATGGCCAATATTTTCTCTTTGGGCTGCTCCGGGACGGCGAAGCAGCAGCCAGGGTGGCCCTCCGCTTCTTCTTCTTATTCTTCCCATCCTCCTTATCCAGCTCCACGAGCCGTGATTTTTCGCCGAGCCACGGCCGCGTCTTATAACGTACAATTACTCCAAGACCAGATTACACGAGAGCACGGCTATTCTCTCCTCGTTTATGATCTCGAAGCGCTGGGATCACGTTGGGTCGGGCCCGGACCTGGAAGCAATTCGACGTGGCCCAAGGACTCGAGCATTCCCCACGAATCCAAGAGGAAGCAGCTGAAGTCGAGACAGAGAAGGCAATACTTAAGCCTGACTCACAATAGTTTTATTCGCAATTTTTATACATTGTTTTTTGAAGTTCTACTTTTCAAAGATGTGTAGTCGAATTTTTTTTTCATTAGGATGAGATCTGAAGAAGAGATTTGAACTGAATAAGTGACATCATTTTCTAGAACATACTTCATCAAAGAAGATTCATGTGATTGTTGACATCCAGAAAATAATTACATATTCCAGCATAACTGCCATCACTATGTGAGTAGTCTGGGAATTAAAGAGGCTAAAGTTTTTCAGGAATGAGATGAAACTGCAAAATTTTGCAGTATGCCAAAACTGCTTGAAGATTACAATATAAATGTGAAGGGATCAATATTGTATACTATGTATATTACGTTTTTGAAGCAATTCATGCGGTTTTATTACAACTGTGAATATTTTATTACAAAACGTAATGGATACTAAAAAATAAGGAATTGCTTCACATATCAATGGTCCAGAAAACGCTATAGATGGTTGTAGATGTGATATTCACAAAAATTAAAAATAAAAATAGTAGGAATCTAATAAAATTTATGCAGAGAGTATCAAATTTCAGAACTTTTTAAAGCAATCTACAAAAATACGAGAACATCCTACCAAATGTCTATAAATACTAAAAATTAGCAAAAATATTATTAGTCGATAAAATACTATAAATTTATGTACATGTGATTCAATGAAAAATTTATAAAAATACTAAGAATCCAACGAACTTTACTTACAGAACATCAAATTTTAGAAATTCTTACCAGAGAGAAAAAATACCAAAAATACTCCAGTTCAGAAAATGATATAAATTGTTGTTGATACCAGGATTTGGAAAGTCACTAAAAAAAATGTAACGTGTTACGTTACCGTTACTTGAAAAGAAATAGTAACTCGTAACCGTTACTACTTAAAAAATGTAACGTTCCGTTACTTTTACGTTACGTTTTGGAATAAATTGAACGTGAATAACAAGACATCGAAAAACTGTGGATAAAAAAACAGTGTCAACGTACTCATGGTTTTGTTCTACAGAAACTGTTTATTTCGGATATGAAAAAATAGTTTCAGACGAAAAAGATAAGACATGTTTAATTTTTTTTGAGTTTCCACAAAACATCGTATATTCGAGATTTGTTTGTTAGAATGAGCTCTACAGGAATAATTTTTTTATGTGAGCAAAATTATAAAGCATTTGTTAATCTGGTTTATGACCGTAAAAAAAATCAATCAGCTAGTTCAAATTTTTCTATTTTTTTTAAGTTCAAAAAATTTCTGAGTATGACATTTCATTCAATGTTAGCCGCAGGGAAAATTTGCAAATTTGATAGATTTTTGAGAGAATCTTATCAACTTAGATTTGTAGAATTGTAGACACTTTTTGTATTTTTCAGTATGTATAAAATGTTGCAGTATTTTCTATTATTTTGATAAATTTTTAATATTTTTCTGTGCTTTTATATATATAGATTTCAAGTATTTCATGCTCGAGAATTCAAAGTTAATTAAATTATTTGAATTTGAGAGGATTTTTGAGCAAATAGTGTCAATGAAGATTTTTATTTTCTCCGATTTTTCTGCTACTTTTTTACTTTTTCTACGATTCTAAAGATTGTTCAGTATTACTGAAAATATTCGTATTTTTCAGCATCAGAGAACGCTGCAGAATTTTCTAGTATTTTCACATATTTTCAGTATTTTTTTATAAACACTGAAAAAAGGCGAACATGTACTTTTTCAGTGCTTGTAAAACATAGATAACAGCGATAGAAAAATCCAGAAAAAGTTGGTCTTGAACGTAACACTATACACTCAGCCTATGCTACGTTTCAAACATTTATCAAAAGTTTTTCACAAGTTATGAACTTTTGAACAAAATGTATGAAAAATTACAACATGTAAACCCCATTTGAAACTTCAGTGGTTTTGTGGCACGTGTTAATCATGTTCGATTTGCTTTAAACATTAAAAAAAAGTTTTTTTAATATCTTGATTGTTTTAAACCCCGGAACGGAAAAAATTCTGACATCACCAAAATAAGTGAAACCCTAATGTCTAATATAATAAAAAAAAGGAAATTTTGAGTATGAGTAAGACTAAATAAATATTGAAAAATTAAATAAGAAAAAATGTTTAACATATCCATAATACTATAAATTTTTGGATTAGACGTGATTCTCTCAAAAATTGATGAAAAATACTAAGAATGTAAAAAATTTCTTATGGAAATATCGAATTTTGTAATTTTTATAGCAATCAATAGAAGTACGAGAAAACCTTACAAAATTTAATGAATACTAAAAAATACCAAAAATAGTATTAGTCCAAACAATATTATAAATTTATATAGATAAATTTATGTAGACATAATTTTCTGAATTCATCCATTTATGCACTGAAAATACTAAAAATCTACAACTCTCAATTCTAATGCATCGAATGCCAGAAATCTACATAGAAATCCATTAAAATATAAAAAAAAATAATTCAAATTACATGAATGCTGTAAATTACAACGTACGGTACTTTTTTGGATTTCATACTCTAAAATTCAAAGTTTCTAGAACTATAGAATGGTCATAAATTTGGTTAAATCCATACAAATTTTGTTTTGTTATGAAATTTAGTACAATGCTGTAGATCTACAAAACTTCGAATTATAGAACACACTGTTGCGAATAGTTTAGTAAATTTTTCATAAAAGAAATGGAAGTCTTTAACCTATATTCTGTATGGGATTTTTCCATGAATATGAACATTTTTCCATAGTTTATGGAAGAATACCATAGCCTATGGAAAATTTTTCAGATCTATTTATGGAAAAAATCCGATACAGAAAACGGGTTAAAAACTTCTAATACTTTAATGGGAAATTGACCTTTCTCAACAGGGCATGAAATCCATAAAAATACTATAAAACCCTACAAAATTTTTAAAATACGGAAAATATAATAGTTGTACGAAAATCTCAGAAAATCTGGAATGGCCTTGAGTGACAATATAATTTCTTTTATAAATACAATTACTTGATTCATTAAGCAACTTATTCATTAATTTGTATACATGTTCGCGATAAATTTTAACACTTACAGTTTGCAGAAATATTCCGTTAGGATGTGGTTATGTATATGATTCTGATTCATCCCCACACTTCGAAAGAAAAATAAATGCATGCTCTGTGAGTATACAGTTTCTAAATTAATTTGAATTAAATTGGTTCGTTTATGAAAATGCTGAAATAATTTTTGAAAATGTTTGAAGTAGTCCTTTTTGTTCCAGACCATTTATATAACTCAAATAAGGAGGAATATAATTTTTAGATCATACATTTTCTTCACTGGTTACTTTCGTAACAACACAATCTTAGTCGATTCCTATCCTATTATTTTTTCTAAATAAATTTTGCAAATTAAAAATAAAGAGTGAGTAATAATAGACTAAGTTCGTTTTGTGAAAAACATAATTACTTTATAATTCTACCGATCAGTTTTTCCTCTTCGCACTTGTGGACTACCAATGAGTTTAGACTTCCAGCACAGTTTAGATCTACCCAATAAAATAAGAAGAAACGCACGCAACGAGGATCATTGTGAAGCATCCTTAAGCGACTTTATCCCCTACCGAGCTCGTTTTGCTCGCTTTCGGCTCGTGTCTCGTTATATTCCCCGTGGACTATTATCATTAGCTAACTCGACGTTGTCATCCGGATATTGTTCCAACGCCCCGCGAACGTTTATCGCCTCTTCACCCGCCTCTCGTACGTGTTATTTCGAAAACGATTGTCTCGCGATACGAGAGCCGAGGGAGATAGAACGGAACGAAATGAAGAAAAAAACCCTTGACGCCCATGGAAAGGCTTGCACATACATGTGAAACGCGCTTTTTCCGCGGTCCGTCTTAATTGCGCACGTCAAAATTTCGCATTGAGATGTTAAATGGCCTACAGACTGAGGTGCACTCGCTAACCAGCCGACCCATTTTGACGTGCCCATTACAATGAGCCTCTCTCAATTGTTCGAACCTGCAATTTCAATTTCCCTGATTACAAAGGTTGTTTCCAAGGGGAAAGAGGGCATCATGAGAGAGGTCGAACGTTTCCAGCGTTTAGTTTTGACGTGTATTACATTCGTTCATTTATTTACCATGCAAATCATACGGTTGACGAACAATGACATGGAGAAAATGATATGGTGAGATTAGCCTTATCTGTATGTATGGCTGGTGCAACAGAGGTTTAAGATACAGCAATTTCTTTACGGGTTAAGGAACGTTGAGAAATTTGAAGCAGGCCTGATGTGAAGGTAAAATAGGCGACTCGTTTCACAAAATTATAACTAAGTCATAGAATTTCAAAATTTTGTATGGATTGTGAAGTGTATTCGGTACTCAAGTTGATATGTAAATATTAGTCCTTAATATTGTTATTTCTAGAGGTTATGAGCACTCAAACTTTTTTGCACGTTCGAAGACAAAATTTATAACGTCTGAACCATTCAACCGATTTGCTTGAATTCCTTAGAAATGTTTACGTTATCATTTTATCGATTTTTTTTTAATATTGCTGAAAGAAACACATTTTTATATAGTTTTTCTGTATCAGTTAAAAATTTTTTAATCTTCCCAAAGCCGTATAATAAAAGAATGTAGATGAAAAATATGCGGAAAACGTCTATAGTTAAGAATCCATTTAGAAAATGTGGTACTCTCAATTTATTACAGAGATATAAATCTATTTGTGAACTGTAGCGCTAATGGTATAAAAATTGTAATATAAAGCGTGTAATTGTAAAATGTAACTGTATATTTACTTGGGGAAGCAACTGTATCTTTACTGATAAAACAAAAGTTAAATTCTATTCAAAAATTCAACTGTGTTTTCCAGTAAGAGATTTATTTGAATTTATTTTTGTTGAATTTGAAATCAATTCTACTGAAATATCTTTCTAGATCTTTTTAATTTAAACACGTTCTTGAAGTAAAAATCCAGTTTGATATTTAGCTAAGAGAACTAAAGAACTGAAATATAAAGGTATTATCATCCTCCATTTTGTGTCCTGTCAAACATTGCACTGCATAGCAATAATCTAGACTTTTTAAGCAAAAAAAAAAAAAAATTGCGAATTTCCAAAATTCGAGTATAAAGTAATTCAAATTTTGAAAATTCGCGCGCTCTCCCCAAGCGCTCACCAGATGGCTGCTGGTTTTTTTTCTCATGTTTCAAGTTTTGTGTAAAATGCTTAAATGAAGTGCATGTCTCATGTTAATGAATATGATACTTGTTGGCGTTCAATTCCGCAGAACACGGGATCGTTTCCCACCCGGGAGAAATTTTTTTTTTTATTAAATAATCGTTTTTACCGCTTCATTGTGATTACTTTTTACTGTAAACAATGAATTATCTTCTTATTTTCCTGAAATATATATTAATAATTATCAACGACTTGAAGTACTCTGTGAGTTCGTGGCGTGTTCGAAAATGGGCGGAAATAATAAAAACGCTGCGAGCTCACAGGTTCACTGGGAGCACACAAAATGGCAGATGATAGTACTCATACTTTTAGTGCCTTTAGAGAATAGTAAGGTTTCAAACTGGAAATTCAGTTGAATATTTTATTCAAGATCCATTTCAGTTTTCAATCATTTTGGTTTACAATGTGATAATCCGAACGAGTGATTCAAATAAAAATCTTTTTTTTTTTCGTTTTTAAATACTATTTTAGTTTTAAATGGAAAACTTATTTTGATTTCACAAGTGAAAGATTACTTTTATCTATACAAATGAAAAACTGTTAGATATTTGACGACATTTATTCAAGTTACATTTCCAACTGAAAATCTAGTTGAATTCTAAAATAAGGTTTTATCACTATTATTTTAGCAGTTTTATTAAGATCTTCTAGATAGAAATATTTTTGAATTTCTAACTGAAAAACTCTGATTGTCTGGAAGAATTTAATTTTTTTGTCGAGATCCAGTTGGTTTTCGAACTACTAATCCAGTTAGATCTGAAAGTAAAACTTCATAGATTCATTTAATAGACATCTATTCATATTTCAAACTAAAAATCTAATTAGATTTCTAGACCGAATTTAATTTAATTTTTTTGGTTTTGAAACTATGTAGCTATAAATTTGGAGTTGAATTAATTTATTTGAATTTCACAAGAATAGAATTTAAAATAATAAAGTTTTTCATTATTTTGGTACACATTCCGTCAGTTTTCAACTAGATATCCAGTAAAATTTTAAAATTCAATGTCATTTGAAACTTACAAATAAAAATCCAATCACTTTTCTAACTGAAAATTCAGTTTGTTTTTCAAATAATTTCATTTCTGTTCTCTTGATAGGTATCAAGTTGGTTTTCTAACCAAAAAATTTTCTTCTAACATAAAGATTTTCGAATCCTAGCTAAAATCTTCTCACAGAGATTCGATGTTATATTTGCACGAGTGTGAGCCGGTGTCCAAGTGCATGATATTTCATACGGGCAGCGCCGAATAAAACAAGCCTGACATTTAGCAGTACAAGAGCGCGCCGGCCAGAATCATCTCTATCAATTGAAATTGTTTTTATGAGACACTTGAACACGCAGAAGCACTGAACGAGTCAATTAACGTCACTCAATTCGAACCCGGATTAAACGCCAACTCAGTGCTCACTTTATTTCAGAAAAATTATACGAAACTCCTTTCCACCCTCGTCCCTCGATCAAATAGTACAATTCTAATCATAAACACCAATTCGATCGGTAGAAAGTTATATATCGCTTGTTAAGTATTATTTTGTTGCTGATTATTTACTTTCCTTCATGCTTGAATATTTAGTTACTCTGAAAAATTTATACTGCAGGAAGAATTCGTTGAAAAACTTGGAATTCGGTATAAACTACAGAGTGATTTTTTTAGTGATAAGTATGAGATTTCAGTAAGAAATATCAGAAATTATATAAAAATTTATGAATGAGGAAATTTTTTTAATGAGAAATACCACAAAAAGAATATAAAAACACTAAAAAATGCGTTCATGAAGTTTTTGACGATTCTCAGCACGCGAACACACATGTCGTCTTCTTTTGCAAAAGCCGTGATTCACGATCGCGAGCCATAACACAAAGATCATTCTAATCGAAATCCTGCACGGATTGCCTTTTTTCTCCATCTTGAAATATTGCATTGAAATACACAACATTAACTATATTCGTGAGCGGCATTTTTAAATTGCGAATCGTATATGCACCGCACGCTGGCATACAATATTTATCAGTTTGTCAGTTTTTTTTATTGCAAAAGTTTTAAATTTCAAAAGAGCTAATAAGAATGCGGTATTGGAAAGTGGACAGTCAAAAGGTGCTATGTACCGTTTCAATAACGTCCTTTTTCGTCTAAAATTTTAACTGCATTTGGCAGTTGCAGTCACGAACTTGTGATTGAAAATTTTAAAATTAATCGTTAATGAAAATTTGTTTACATGCTAATTAAAAAATTCAACTATAAAAGTTATGTAAAAGAGAATTTTGAAAATAAAAAAATACAATAATTGCAGGAATATGTCACTTTGCAACAGGCATATTACTCAAGTTTTTATAAAAATCAGAATGTGTTTTTTTTTTTTTTTTGGAAAACCTAATTGGTCATGGCCAATCGACATTTGCAATCGGATTTTTTCATCAATTTTTTATAAAAATCTGATTCGGATATATTTTTTTTGTTTTCACGAAGTATAACTAAACAACATAAAGTAAATCTTGAAAATAAACAAATCAAATAATCACAGAAAGACAAAACTTTGTAAAAGGTATTTTGACATGACAATCCATCGGGTTTTCATTGAGAACTCGAATAATTATACTGCAATTCTAATTAATAAATTAAAAAATCTAGGACAAAAATGAAAGATTTCAAAAGTTTCCGAAAATTACAAAACATACAGTAAGTTTTTTTTCTGTGCAATACAAAATACTTCTTGAGAGATTAAAAGTATTCGAATCGGAGACTTAAGTAACGCAAAGTATTCATATTAGTAGATTTCAGTCTCGTGAAAAAATATAATAAAAGATGCGAGTCTCCAAAAAAGATACTTTAGAAAATTCGAATATTCTTATAAGCACCGAAAAAAAATTCCAGTATTTTCTAACATATGGTAAATAGTTCTTGCATATTGTATGTTTTACAGTAATATTGAAGGTTTTACAACATGATTGCAGGTTTTACAGTATTATTACAAAGTTTGTCCTTTTTATTTTACTTATTATAAAATTATATAGTAAAAATTGCTATTTTTCAAAAATTATAATATGTAAGCCAGTTTTTACTAGATATTATTGGGAAATTGAAAATCTACAGAATGTGAATTGTACTATGTAAATAGAAATTTTTACTAGCATACAGGATTTAAAATGTGAATACACTAAAACGATAAAATCAAATATTTAACCTTTTATATTTGTTTTTTAGTTCGCAGGTACAGTATGATATTTCATCTACGAAAAGACGGAATTGTACATGTAAGAATATTCATCTCCGAAATGCATATTATATTGTAAACTCTAATAAAGTCACTCTAATAAGAATTAATTCTGTACGCAAATTCCGCACACCCGCGCCTATTTTTGAAACTATTTACAAATAATTTTTTTTCACTTTTATCGTTCTTATAATGTGTTCTTTCGATTAAACGCGGTTTCGAATGGTTAAGTTAAAGAGGAATCAATTACAATCACTATGATATGAATTAATTGTTTAAGCAAACTCTGCACTCTCATGCATAGTTTTAAAATTGTAAACAATTCTGTTTTGTGCCTTTTTATCGTTCCTTATGTGTATTTTATTTACATAACGCGGTTTAAAATGATAAAGTTAACAAGGAATTGTAATATTTTCGACTTTTGCCAGTATTGTATTAATTACAATATGATATTCACGAAAATACACAAAAATATAGTAAAAATAACTATGCAGATCTAAGTAGTGGTGAAACCATATGGAATTTTCTTACATCTAGGTTAGTAGGAATTACAATATGATATTGCAAAAATTACAAAAAAAGTATACTAGAAAACAAAATATGTGTAGGGCTTTTACTACAAAATATGCCAAAAAAGGTTATGAATATCTCGCAAAACTTACAATATTTAATAGTGGTTCGACAGTACAATACAGTATTGTAATAATTACTATATTATTTCCTAGTGAGTGACTAGAAGGAAAATTCAAAAAACTCTGAAAAATCTCTTTTTTTGGAGACTAAGATATTTAAAAATTATATGTAAATAATTAGTCAACTTGCATTTCGAGATAGAGCCACTTTATTTTTAACAATTCATTGTAATTGTGCATAATGATTGCCATTATTCCATGAAAATTGTAAAAGTTGAATTTTGCGGCCAGTTAACACATTTAAATCTGAATTAAATATAAGTTTTACTAAGCGCTTAGCGCTCATAGAAATCATATATTTCGTAATAACTATTTTTGATCAATTTCGCAAAAATAAATATTAATATCTATATTTCAAAATGCGGACCTATATTATTTTGAAGTTTCTAATCTTAGTACAGTTTTAGTAGCCTGCTTTATTTTTTCGATTTTATTTTATGAAAGTGAGGGAGAGTATCACATTTGGAGATGCAACTCTCTGGAAGGCTACAGTCCCTCTTTGGAATATTGCGAATGGCATTGTATTAAAAAACTGAAGGTAATTTCATAATACTGTCAATCAGGCGCGTAGGCAGAGGGGGGTTTTGGGGGTTCAAACCCCTCCCGAAATTCTAATAAAATCAATCAATATTTCATGTAAAAATGAAAAAAGTTACATCGATGAACAATAAAAATATAAGTGACAAATAAATGCATAAAAAGGTAAGAATTATATATTGAATGAAGAAGGAAAAATTATCAAAACATAGGATTACTTAGAAAATATGAATCAGAAAAATTGTTGCAACCCAGTGGATAATCGAAAAAATCTACGAATATACTGAAAATTTACAAAACTTTTAATCTTAGATCATCAAATTTGAGAAATCTATGAAAAATACATATAAAAGTGTTAAAAATCTTTTGATTCATACAAAATCTAAAAGAATGATGGAAATAATTGAATTCTATGAAAAAAATGTTTTCTGGAAAACTTCGACAAATGCATCTACGATCTATAAATTTTGGAATTTTAGGGCATGAAATTCTAAATATAGTATAAATCTATGAAAATTCTGGAAAACGAAACAAAATCTTTTAAATCTTTCAAAAATACGGAAATAGACTAACGATGTAAAACATGACAATTTATGTGACTGAAATTTTATCATTAATTTTTGAAATTACTGAGAACAGTTCGAAATTCGCATTTTAAAGCATCGAGTTTTTTCAATCTCAGTAGCAATCTACAAAAAAATAATAAATCTATTAGAATACTTTGAAACCCTCCAGGGTTTCGTATATTATGTATATGTATGTATAATAATAACAAAATCTGAAAAATAAGGTTACTAGTTGACTAGCTTACTTGTTTACTAGTTTACTAGCTCACTAGTTTACTAGCTTACTAGTTTACCAGTTTCCAATTACAAATTTAATGAGTCAACTAGTTTAGAATAAAACTAATTTACTTGGTAACGAGTTTGCTAGTTTACTATTTGACTTTTTTACTATTTTACTATTTTACGATTTCAGAAGTAAACATAGTTTGGTAGTTAACTAGCTTTCTAGTTTACTAGCTTACTAGTTTACTAGAAATATTTCAATAAATAAAAATTATGTAGATAGAATTTTCTTAGAAATTTATAAAACTCTCTGTCCCAGAGTATATTTATAAATAGAATACAAAAATTATATACTTGTAATTTTAGAAATTATTCTAAAAATCCATATAGAAAACAATAAAAATACATATCATTCAATGTATAAATTTTTACAATAAAACATACTTTTAATTGTATAAATACTAGAAAAAAAGGAATAAAAGTATTGAAAATTTCTATAAAAGAAACTGTCGTCTGAAAAATCAATTGAAATTTTCAAAATCGTTGAAAGATTTAATACTATAGCATCAATTTCTAAAAATCTATTGAGCGGTCCATAATAATATTGGTAATATATAAAAATAACAGATAATATTACAGAATTTAATGAATGATAAACCATACGAAAAAAATATAAATTTATGATGTACCTTTCATCGCCTGCTTGAAATTTGCTAAAAATCAACTCAAGTGTATGAATTTTTTGGAAGTTTGATTCTTAGAGCATCGCATTTCTGAAAGCTCTATAGAAATCTGTATGTCTTAATATGTATCAGATAATTCTTAAAGTGGTATTAATACAAAAAGAATTTGTGAAAAAAATTGAAACCTCAGTCAATGATTGAAAATTACAAAAATCAAATTCCAGTTGAAAGCTATTTTTCTGCTCTTTCATATGACATTGTCGAATTCATGCTCAGGCTACAATGACAGCTGTTATTCGTAATTGAATCTACTATGGCCTTTTTTTTAAAACTATTAACAAAAAGTTCATTTTTTAAAAAATTCTTCTACATACCATTTTGCAGCTATTTGTCTGCTCTTTCATATGAAATTTTCAAATTCATTCTCAGGCTACAATGCCAGCAGTTATTCGAAATTTAAGCAACTATAACGTTTTTTATTTTTCAAAAATTCAAAACTCAAATAGTCTAAAAATATACCACTTTAGATTCAAAAAGTTGTGTAACTTTTTAATTCCAAAATGTAAAATATTTCAAAATTGCTCTCTCGTAACATATTGTCAATGATTAAAAATTATGCAAAATTTTTTCTGCCTACACCCGTGCTGTAAATTAAAAATGGAGTCAAATACTTTTTGACACGCAGAATCTCTATTTTACATACTCGAAATACTTTACATAATCAAAAAGAGCTTCTATATTCCAACCAAAGAAAGAAAATGATGAAATGTCATACCACTTTCTTCACTTTTTGTTCCTGAAGAGATTGGGAACAGCTGTAAAATTACTTTGAAAATCGGTGGAGTACTCAAAATTATGACAATGCAATCTGAGAGAGTAGCTCCAAAAGAGTGTCGCGGGACGATTCGATGGGAAAGTAACGCGACGCGTAATTTGGTCGATAAGCGGGTCAAAGGCGGAAAAAGGAAGATATTCCTGTACGCGAGAAGACATTGGAGGAGCATTAGAAAATACGTCACGTGCCGGGATAGTCAGTCCTACAGCATGCGCGAATTACCGCAAGGTACGTGACACCGATTCCCGTGGCGAAGCGAACCGTGAGCTTGTCGCCAAACCTCGATACTCAAATATTACCACTTCTCTCTCGAGCCTGCAGAATCTACTTTTCCATTGAGACCTTCTGACAACCCAAATCCAATATTTAACAATTCCCCCTTCGTGGAATGTCACTCAAGTCGAGTAATTTGCGAGTTTATAATTACGTTTTAAATCCAGAATCGTCGAATTTCACTGACTTCCAGTCACCATTCTCTAATGGCAGAGATTAGAAACAGGATCCTTGAAATTAGTGAAATGTTAATGATTGAGATTAGATGTATGCTTACGACGTAGACTGATTTTTCCACCATGTGCAATATGAATGTCACGCCCCGGTGACATGCAAAATTTTAGTTTTATAAAGTATACAAAAATCCACGAACAAAACGTGAAAATGTTGCCGAAAAAAGTTTTCGCGCAGTTGAAGTTCGGAATCACAACTCGCGTCGTAATAACTATTGTATTGTTGAAATCAAACGTATTTTCTACCATTCTATAAGTGTGTAAATGACTGATATTCATTGAAGTTTATCGTTTTGGCTACTATTACCCGATCACTGGAAAGTAACGTCTCGAACTCAAAACTCGGTTCGTTACAGTGAACAAATAAGGGTTTTATTTTAACCTCATTTCTATTAGATTTCCAACATTTTTTCAGACCCTACCAAGATCATTTTCAACTGAATTAATTATCAATTCATATTTAAAATTATTCCAACATTCGAAAGACTACATGATGGATCAAAACGTGATCATTATATTTCTACATGATTGATATCCAATTATGCACGAGTTGTAAAAAACTCAAACCAACAGGTTCACGATATTCTGAATACATAAGAAAAAAATCATTTCTATTCGAATGGATTATTTCACTCCATCAGCATTGGACAAACATCTTCATTATAATTCTTGTTCGTCGCCTAATCAACATACTTTCATACAGATGTTACTTGATGCGTGAAGAAATTAAAGGAAACGTTGAGATGTGTGCTGATAAAATCGTCAAATTTTTCCGTAAAAACAGGTTTTCGTGATTATTTAACATCGCTTAGTTTGTTTTTTAATACTTTTCGTATTTTTCATAATTTTTCCGTTTTTATTCAACTTGAAAGATTTTTGATATTATAATAGATTTCTTCTCAGCCTCCAGAATTTGATCTTCAAGGAATCAGAATTCTGAAAAATTAAAACGTTTCATAAACTTCTGAAACAATTAAAAGGTTTTAATAAACTCTTGGAAAATTGAAACGTTTTCAAAAACTTGAAGAAAACGTTTTCAAACATTTTTGAAAAATTGTAATGTATTGATATTTTACGTATTTTATAGATTTCTTAAATTTTTGCGTGTTGTTATTTATTAATATTTTGTAGTAGATAGGTATTTTTCGTTTTTTAAAATAGATTTCTAGTATTTCTGTGAACCGCTCTATAAATTTCTGGATTTTGATGCTGTAGTATTTAACTTCCAACGATTTTGAGTATTTCAACTGATTTTGGAGAACACAGTGTATTTGACATAGATGTTCAGTACTTTTTCTCATATTGTTTTGGTATACATACAATTTAAAAAATGTTCAACAGTAGAAATTCTTTAAATTGAATAGAAAATATTTTTATGGTGTTCTAATAGATTTGTAGAATTATCCGTTTTGAAGCTCTAGGATTAAAATTTTATGAATTTTTAATAAAATTATTTGTAGACTTGGTGCCTTGAAAGATTTATATTTTTCGCATTTCCTTAGTACGTATAGGACTTTGAAGTATTTTTTACTATATTCATAGATATATAGTATTTTTGTACATTGCTGTATAAATTTTCAGAATTCAATGCTGTAGATTCTAGAAGAAATTTGAGAAGAAAAAACAGAGAATATTTTAGAGTAATTTATATCTACATGTTTTTTATTTTATATCTACATAGTATTCATCGCATTTTTTTTAGTATTCATAAAATATTAAAAAATATTTCAATATTTTTATGTATTAAAGTAAAAATTGTATCTGTATTAGATTTTTCATGTTTTATAGATTTCTTGTTTTTTCTTATTGTGTTTTACATACATATTTGCAAGATTTTGTCACGTTTTCTAGTGTTGCTATGGATTTATAGTATTACTATGGATTTTTCAAATGATTTTTTTGCATTTCTATAGATTTACATATGGGTTTTTAGAATTTGATGCTGCAAGTTTCAAAAATGTTTAATTTTCTAGCATTTTCCTAGATTTTCATTATTTTTAAATAAACACTGGATTGAAACAATTCCTAAAACCTTTATTATTTTCTACGTTTTCTTCGCCAAACATTAATGAGAAATGAGAAGAATTCTGTTTAATAAACAATTCTTTTGTAACCAAGATTATTGTTATTTTAAAAAGGTCGAATTCAGTATTCTGAATATTTTTTAACTTTGCAAACTTACACTGTACCCATTTGTTTTATCCTCTAGATTTTAGTAAGTACATGTTTGAAAATCCTAACTCATTTAATCTTATCTATATCAGTAACATTTTATTCGATTTTATTTTCTATTACTTTTATTTCCGTTATATTATAATCAGACCATTTTTAACTCTTACTTAAAACAATAATTGGTTTTATCCTAATTTCAGTAGAGATATGAACCCTCAAAACTCCCCTCTGCCCACGCACCAGGTTATCATACAAAAAGTCCGTACAAAAAATCTGAAACATCCAGGGAATGGCATTAAATCATTTCGAACATTTCTTCAGACACTGAAAAAGTTCCGTGGGTTGAATAAAATGATTCCCAAAGTCGCAAAGACAACACTCTATCCCCTAATGGAACGAATGGGGCTCAATTTTTCTACTCCATTTCAATCAACAATATTGCACGTACGCTACTCTCGTGCAAGAAACTTGCTGTGCTCCCAAATGTGATCGATTTATCACGTGAAGCTGAGTTGGATTAAATGCGCTACTCTAATTTGATAGAACAAAACTTTGGATTATGAATCTGTTATCCGAAAACGTCAGATTTCGCGGCAACTAATGGAATGGGGTAATGTGTGTGTTGAAGGTCTTCTGTATACGAGATGCGGCGGCGAATTGAGACCTCTTTAACTTTATAACGTGCCCTGCAGCACCACATTTCGCGATATTAACTTTCCTCAATAGTTTCGCCCAAGTCTCGAGAGTCGAACAAACGGACTCTTTTGCGTGTCTGTGCTTGGTTTCTCGGGAAACTTTCGTACTTTCTGTGGCCAGAACGAAATTACACCAGATCCGAATGATATTAATGCATGAACTTGATTTTTAATCAACGTTTCAACGAATATTGCATCAAACAAAGAATACATAAGTAAATCAAGTATCTTTTTTCAAGAGCAAGATGACGAAAATTTGCTTTTTTTAATTTCTTAGAAAAGAACCACACACTGAAAAAATCTTATTAACGTCTCAACAAAACCAAAGCGAAAATATGCAGGATTGCAGCAAAGTTTGAACAATGAAACAATTAATCTCTCTTGAATTAAGCAATGAATTTCGATTCTTTATTGTCATTTTCAATGAATAGGAAAAAAGAATCTGGCAAAGAAGCATATTAATTTAAGAAGAGAGATTTTTCATTTTCATTATGCGTATTATACGAATGAAACGCAATACTGCGTTTTGAAACTTGTCCAGGATTCGATACAATGAAGTGTCACGTTTCAAACGTGCAGAAAAGAAAAGGAATAAGGTCACTGACAAAAAGTGTCAGTCGAAAAATCTGATTCGAAGTCTTTTCAGTTTTCGTATTCAATTTCTTGGATGAAGTCCGAGGGATCGTTTTTTTCTCAAATTGGAAATCGATTGAAGGAGGTTAGAACTTGCACAATAAAAAATCTTGATGTCCTTTAAATTCCCGGTTAAGAATCAATTTTTCGTCACACTTTCAATCCTGTATGTCACCAATATGTCAACTCGGTATTTTTAAACAATCGGTAATTACAAGATTCGAATAGTCGCGCGTTTCTTAGGTTTTCTCAAGTTCATAGAAGGATATTCCTCTCATTCTGCGTTGCATAAAGCGATAAATCGTCTTGTATACACAGACAATCCGCGGTTTAACGGGTCGATGTTTAACGCAAGGCTACGAGGAGCGTATAGCACAAATCTTCTCCCCAGACATGCTATGGACATAGATAACCCTTGGACATTCTGCAGATATGCCGCGATGATATATGAAAGCGCACGCTCTTTGAGCCTGATTATTACACGAAAAAATAGCCACTTGTTTAGACCTACTCGGGGAAAATTCACATTACCCGCCCTTATTTGCTTTTCTTCCTTCCATCAGATTTTCAATTTTCGAAGAAAAGCTCTTTCGACCGTTACCTTATAATGGAGCTATTCCCAAATTCACACGTGGATTTTTAAAGTGCAAGCCCCCTCTCGAAGTTCAGACGAAATTAATTATTTTTTTATCTCTCCTCTCTCATCTTATAAGTAATATCAATTACTCACTAGAATCTAGAGAACATAATAAAATGTTTCATGTAAGTTATCGAAGTCGAAACGAAATTGAGAATCCTTAATTTTACCTACTCAAAAATAACAATCAACATGGCCTCGAAAGAATTTTTACTACAAGAAAATTTAAGTGAAAAGATTCAGCTTGGAAAAGGTACTGTACAACATTTAAAAAAATTTTTTTAACTCAATGAATTAAAAGAATAAATACTTTGAATATGATATGAATTGAACATACTTCAGAACCTTAAGCATTGAATTTCAAAAATTTACATAGAAATCCATAAAAATATTAAAAATCTTTTGAATCGCACGAACCCACTTTAAAAAAAAGAATTCTATCAGAGAATCGTTTCCTTAGAAATCTAAACAAATACGTACGATTTGTAAAACTTGAAATTCTAAAGCATCAAATACTGTAAAAAGTTTATAACGATCTAATATGAACGATAGAAATCTAGAAAAATACCAGAAATCTATAAAACACGAAAAATTTTTATACATTGATTTTATTTTCTCAAGAATCTATAAATTTTTTTCGACAATTGATAATACTTCGAATTCATTAACACATCCTTTTTCATATACTCTTGTTTATTTATAGAATACTTAAAAATTGCAAAAATTGAAGAAGTTTGTAAAATATTAAGAATCTGCAGTGATGTAATTTTTCCAAAAATCTATGAAAAGATTGAAAACATATAAAACTTCGAGTTCTAGTGCATCAAATGCTTATAAGAATACATGCATAGCAATCCATAGAAATACTAGAAATATATAAAATTACGACATATCGCTACAAAATCTTATAAATAGTTACGACGAAAATACGAAAAAACGAGAAATTTGTTAAACGCAAATAATGAATGAGGATCTAATTTTTTTTTAAATCAATAAATTTTCTGATAACGAATCGAACTGTAGATTTTAATATCGCAATCTGAAAAAATACTAGGAATTCAGAAAAAATCTAAAAAAATCCTTTGAAGTTCAATGAATACTACAAAAAATGCGAAAAATAATGAAAATTATTTTTAACTCAAAAACTGTGTAGAAATTATTCTCTGAGAAATTTGAAAAAGTTCGAATCGATGAAATTTGTAATACTTTTGCATCAAAATCTAAAAATCTGCAGAGCGATTCATAGTAATACAAGAAATCTTTGAAAGTATCAGAAAATACTGAAAATTTTAGAAAAACATACGGCAAAAAAATTCCAGAAATTTATAAAATAGTGAAAAACTGAGTAGTTATAATTTTTCTGAAAATCGATTGAAATATTCTAGTTTTTCAGAACTTCGAGTCCTGGATCTTCAAATGTTAAAAAGCTAAATATAAAGCCATAATATTATCAGAAACTCCTGAGTTGTATAAATATTAAAGAATTATGAAAAAAACCAAAAATATTAAAGAAAAAAAATCTGGAAAATCACGAAAATCGAATACTACATATTATATGAAAAACGAACACAAAAAATGTGCGACTCTGGACTGTGAAAGTTGCATTATAACTTTGAAATTCCAGAATTCGGAAAATTTAAAAATTGTACTCTTGTAACCAGATCATCAAAGAATAAAAATCACGAAAGTTTTGAGGAAATTTAGACAATTTTTTTCCCTACTCCTCTACCCACATTCTTACATTTCATTTTGTAAGGCTTTTTTCAAAAAAAAAAATACATCTCAATATTCAGAATATGAATCTACGTCATGATAATCCCGAAGTCAATTACGCAATCATAATCAGAAACCAAACATATATTCCAGAAAAAAATGGACTTTGTACCTTTCCGAACTTGATTCATCGATTCATGTTCATTGAACCGAGAACACCCATAATTTATCCCCTTGTCTGTTTGGTAAGAAATATCTCTACTCCAAGAATAATTGCAAGATTAATGATTTCATGCGATTTTTCGAGCTACTAAAAAAAAGTCTACACGTCGCAGTATTTGTTGAGATTTATTCAAATTTCTTTTATCGTGCTACCGCGATTTATTTTGATGGTTGATTGCGTGAAAAAGTCACGAAGCTCGCACAAAAGGCGCGCACATTACGCTGCTTCTGGCAGATTATTCAGTCTGCCAAAAACAGCGTATAAAAGGACTTGGCTACCTATAAATTTCTTTTTGCCAACTTCTTCCCGGCATAATTTTAGATATTTATAGCGCCGCTCTGACAATTTACTAATTGCTTTGGTATTTATTCATTTTTTTACTTTGCTTGATAATACAGTGCTCACGGATTATACATCAAGTTGAAACTGGATAGGTAAAACTTGCCACCTCGGGCGAAATTAGCGTTTTTCAGTGCTTTCACTTTTTTTCATACGAGTTGTTAATCGACATCGAATCGGCATTAATCTAAGGAAGTTGAGATGAGAATTTGTCGTTCGGAAACGAAAAATGAGAAATGTACAGTTTTTAAATTGTAGATTCATTGAAATTTTCTGAATCTCCTTTACAAATTGAAATCTGGTGATTAAAAGATTTCAATTGAGAAATTTCCGAGTCGGGGAATTTTTAATTTAGATTTTTCGGTTCAAAAACCTTTGAAACCTTGTAAAAGAAATTTCTGCTTCCAATTGAAAATGAAATATGAAAATTAAATAATTGAGTGATAATACTGCAGAATATGCTGAATTACTCAATTTCAAATAGATAAAAAAGGAAAATTTTTGGGAATATCTCAGAAAAATCTTGAAATCATCACCAAAAAAATTTCCATGCATTTTTTTACAACAAATATTTATAAAAACTTTAGGACAAGCAAAATCTCTCTTTAAAATCTGAAAATTTGTTATTCTCTGCGAAAAACTTGAATTCGATGGATTTTATAAAAAAGATGACCACAAAATTTGTTCATAGATGAAAGTTTTTCTTTTTTTAGGAGGGGGAAGGTCACCAAGCGCTTTGAATATATCAGGGAAAACGATTGTTATGAATTCTCTCCCAAGCATGAAACGTGCATTTTCGCGGAGAAAAAAATTGCCGATTCCGGACACGATCGCTGCCGTTGCAATCGCACGATTGCTAAGTATTTCAGGCTATAGGAAGATATTGCTCCCGTGATTTGCAAGCCTTTGTACAGCCTTTTTACTTTTGAGAAGTTTTCGTTATATTTCTCTACCTGAGAGTTGAAGTTTATAAGAATTAAAAAACATACCCATAGATGTTCGAATAAAAGCTATATGAAAAGAATAATAAAACAAAGTTAAAGACGTAATTAAATAACATAATAACAGTAAACAATATGTTCACTCGATGGATTGTTTTTTTTTTTTTGTGTATGTTTGAACCAATAAAATATCTTTTTTGATTGAATAAATTATTCTCTCTATAAAAAGTTGGAATGAAAATTATGAGTTCGTAAAAATAAACCTTCTTCTCAACTTATTCAAGCACTGAAATATTCACACTGCGTTGTAGAATTTTGAGTTTCGAAATTTTTAGACGCAAATTTATGCTCTTTTTTTTTCGACTATCTTTATTTCATCCTTCTAAAATGTCGGTATCAGCTTTTTCTCGTCCAGCTTTGTTCTATATCTTGGAACGATAAAAATGCAATTTTTATGGCTCGAGTTACGTTCGTTCCGCAGGCTAAAGTCGAGCCCATTAACTTTGTTTGCTTATGCTTATTTATTAGCTTCGAGATTATTACAGATATACCTAACAGGTGTTCGATCTATCAGAGTACTGGAAATTTTGATAGAACTTAAGAAAGTATTGAAAATATAATTCCAAATTCTTAATTTACATTAAATTCCCAAAAAGAAGGTACTAAGTTGATTCTTTAAAATTTTCAAGAATTTCGGAATGATTTTGTCAGCTCAAGAGTTGCAGAAACTCATGTACTTGGAAAATGCTTGAAAAATAAATTCAGTAAAGCAAAATTTTCTATACATAAAATATCTAAAAATAGCATTTTGGCATTTATTTTAATCCTTTTTATACATGCAGTCAGTTTTTTCGACTCAAAAAAGTATGGGGAAAATATAACTGAAGCAGAATAATTTTGTAGATTTTGTGTGCTTTATCATATTTCTCGAAAATATACATGATAAGATTTTTATTTTCATTTTTCAACACAAATCTGAAAAACTTACATGCATTGAAAATTACGAAAAATGAAAAAAAAAAAAAAAAACTTTCCAATAGTTTCTATTGGAAACTAAACTAAAAAAACTAATAACATCAAAAATTTAGCAAATCGTCATCAGCTATGAAAACTTGAAGAATTTTTTGAATTTTAGAACATGTTCCCAGATTTTGTAGAACATGTTTACAATTTTGTTTTCATTCAATTGCAATCCTGTATAAAAATTTAGAAACTTGATTACTGAAATTTTTTATCAGTTGGATAAATAATATAGAAAATGAAAGGTTTTGAATAGTGCGTAAAACATTTATATTTTTAAAAATTAAAAAAAATCATAAAGTCGAGAGTTAGTCAATAATTCTAAAAAAGTGGAAAAATTTGTAGAATTTCAAAAAAATGTTTATAAACTTTTTTTAGATTATGTTTATTTTCATATCTCTTCTGAAAATGTATGGTAATGTTTTTTTTCTTTTTTTGAAAAAATTTAACGAACCTAAAAAGTGTTTGAAAAATACGAAAAAATCAACTGAGTTGGATAAATTTTCGAACAGTTGTTATTAATCTCGAATCTGTCAATTTTGAAAAATTAAAAACGACATTTATTTCACAGATCATCAAAAATTCCAAGAAATCCAGAAAACTTGTAGAGGTTCATAAATGTTACAACGCATAATTTTTTAAACTATGTGAAACTAGAAATATGAAAATGCCAATGTATCTTATAGACATCGATGGATTTTTCAGAAAACAGTTTGTTCATAGATACTTTTAGTATTTTTCGTATTTTTTCAGTATTCACACTATTTGCCAAATTTTCTGGTATTTTTATGGATCACTGCATAGATATCTAGAATTCGATCCTTTAGAATGCAAGGTTTGAAAATTTAGTAGTAGTTCATAGATTTCCGAAAAAATCACATCTGTCTAGGTTTTTGATATTTTTCAAATTTTCCGTGTTTTTTAGTGGTTGTAAAAATGTCGTAGAATCTTTAAGTAATTCTAATTTAGTAATGTAATAATCTTTTCGATAATTTAAAAAATAAGGATAGATTTGAAGCAATTTAATTATTTTGCATATTTTTTTAAAAATTTGCATGATTTATGAGATTTTCTAGTCTTTTTATTGATTTATGCCTAAATTTCTAGAATTTTAATGCTTTAAAAATTAGAATTTTATTGATATCTTGATTTTTTATGGATTTTCGAAAAAATTCATGTAGCAACTATAAGCAGGTCCGTGTGGACGGGGAGGGGGGTTTAGAGGTTAGAACCTCCCCCCAACGAGATCTTCCGAACGATTTCGATGTAATGCACCTATTATTTATCGGTTTTTACGTTTTGACATAAATTTTTATATCTTGCATTGCATGATATTTTTCAGGACACAGCGTCTGAATTGATTTTTATTTATTTTTGGTATTTTTCGTATATATCTTCTACGATTTGAAGGATTGTTCAGTATTTCTGAAATTTTCTGTATTTTTCAAGATCTATAAAATGTTACAGGATTTTCTAGTATTTCTATATATTTCTAGCATTTTCATTTAAATTATTATAGATTCCGAGAATTTCGAACTGTAAAATTTGGAGTTTATTGAATTTTACGTATTCGAAAGATTTTTCAGTAAACAGTGTCTCAATAGATATTTATTTCTTCCAGCAGTTTTCGTATTTCCTCAGTTCCTCTACGATTTGAAGGATTTTTCAGTATCTCTAAAACTATTAGTATTTCTTAAGATGCATAAAATGTTGCAGGATTTTCTAATATTTTTATATACTTTAAGCATTTTGATAAAAATTGTAATGTATGGATTTCGAGAATTTCGAGCTCTAAAGTGTGAAGTTCATTAAATTTTTGATGTTCCAAAAGAATTTTTTAGGAAACAGGTGTCTAATAGATTCATATTTCTTTCAGTACCCTTCATATATCCTCAGTTTTTCTACGATTTAAAGAATTGTTCAGTATTTCTGAAGCTATTCGTATTTTTTAGGATGCATAAAATGTTGCAGGATTTTCTAGTATTTCTATATACTTTCAGAATTTTGACATTAATTTTTATACGTAGATTTCGTGAATTTCGAGCTCTAAAATGGGTAGTTTAATAAATTTTTCATGTTCGAAAAGAATTTTTCAGAAAACAGGTGTCTTAATAGATTCATATTTCTTTCAGTATTCTTCGTATTTCATCAATTTTTCTACAATTTCAAGGATTGCTCAGTTTTCTTGCATATTTCTGTATAAATTTCTGGAATTCGATGCTCTAGTTTTAAAAGTTGTGAAAACATAACAAAGATTTAATATGTAAAGTAGAAGTTGTTGAAAACAAATGATGTTTTGATATTGCCTTATATGTTTGATTATTTATGGATTAATTAATCAATAATTTACCTATTAAATCTACATTTATTATCTACATCACTATGAATGGACTATGTACTGTCAAACTAAATCAATTCCAATATTAATCTGGTTACTAATCGAAATTCAGTATATCGAACCTCTATATAGAACCAGAGAAGGTCTCAAAATCACAGTCGAACTAATATATACCTAATAAACATCATAATAATGAACGTATCCTGGCACAAAAAGTTTTAAATTTCGTGAAACGTATGTTTCTTCCATAGTCTTTCTCACATGCGTACGAAAACTCGTCGCTCCTCTCGAGACGTAATCAAACAGAAAAAGGAATAAGTTTAAAAGACTCTCCAACAGGAAGCGCAGTATATAGCGTAGGTTGTTAAGATAAGTGAAATTTATCGGAGGTGTAGCATAGGAGTGAGGCCTAAACGAAGGAACGGGAACGACGAAAAACGTTTGCTGATCCATCGAATTCCATCGTTCGTGTTGCAGCATCGTTTGGCGAGGCCCGAATTAGTGCAAACACGCATGGGGAGAACCGAGAACCCTTCCAGTCCCATCAGATCGTGCAAACCTTCTTCGCCCCTACAATGCAAAAACTCCAACAAGTCGCATTCTTGTCGTAAACATTAGTTATTCGCATCTCAAGTGAAACAAGTTGTATACTAAAGTCCCGCAAAATATGCATCGCTAATGGCGAGTTGAGTGTCGCACCAGACCCGAAGATAGGGAAAGGCGATACTTATCAGCGTATTGGGAAATCGATATTTCTTTCCGATGTATCACAATTTGTGTACATGTATATTTTGCAAACAATAATTGCTTTATCGATACTGAGTTATGTATATTGGAACCTTTTTTTGGTAGCAATATAAAGCGCAAGTCAGTGAAATTGCATGGAAGTCACATTGGGTGAAATCCACCCCAGCTACAAAAAAGTTATATTTTGTTTATATAATGAGTTCTAATAATTTAAGAAAAATGTCCTGCTATTCTCGAGGGATCTGAAAAAAGGTGATTATGTTTTTGTATCAAAAAACGTTTGTTTGAATATTGTGAAACGCTGGGTAAGTGATTAGAACGGAAAAATTTGGTTTTTTTATTAAAAAAATTGTTATTCTACAAAAAAAACGGGTATGTAAAGGGTTGGAAATCATCCGCAAAACATCATATTTACTTAAAAAATTATAAAAATGTACAAAAATCAGTACGTAAAGTCAAACAGTTAACATGTAAATCATTAAAAATGCGAAAATGTCAGAATAAAATTTGTATAAAAGATGTTTTAATAATAACAATTAACATACTTCACGAGAAACTTGAAATATCTTGTGGGTAAGGAACCAGTATAACTTTCTAAAGTTGAAAATAATTAGGACAAAAATTTTCATTTTTACTTTTATTTTGATGAAATCGAACATTCAGCATTTACGTTAGTAATTTCTTCTAGAATTAATTTCATTCTACTTTTAAAACGTTATTAACTTTCAAAATAACATAGTGACATTTTCTATATGGAAGATGGTCTGTGATTCTGAGTTTCGAAAATATAATTGTAGATATTACAAGATGTTAAAATTCTTTTATAACTATATTCTCATGATTTTCTTCTTCAAAAAATGTAGACATTTAAGAAACAATATTCTAAACTCATACTATGAAAATTTTCAGTATGATATATAAAAAAAAAAATATATAAAAAAATAAGAAACTATGAATCCTTTACTGATACTTCAGTAACTTTAGTTACTTCAATAACTGTTCTATGAACGATTATTAATATACTTATGGTATGAATATAAACTATAGATTCTCGAGCATAAAATTCCAGAAATTTATATAAAGAACTTTAAAATACCTCAAATTTTTGAATAATATACTGATAAATTTTAGATAACTAAATAAATCCAAAAACATAATGAAAATACCGAAAATTCAGGAGAAACTAAAGAGTGCTGAATGAGTTAATTAAAAAAAACTATAAAAACTCTGGAAATCAATGTAACTTTGAATCCTTGAGCCATAATGTTTGTAGAATCTGAATTGAAATGTATAAAAATACGAAAAAATCCAAATCTTAAAAAAAATTTTACGAGACGAATACAAAATATAACAAAAATAATACACATACTAGCATTTTGTTAAATACTTAAAAATACCAACTATAATTTCATCAAATATCCATAAAAAATCTGTAAATCAATTAGGCTGCGATTCCTAAATACATAATCGAATTCTAGAAATCTATATAGCAATTAATAAAAATACCAAGAAATCATTTGAATTGTATATTAATGAATACCTCAAAAATAGGCAAAATACTGAAAGAGCTTCAAATCTATCATGTTTTTATAAAATTTCATCAAAATAAATGGAATATTTTATGCGTCGAATACTAATAAGATATCAGGCTCATTCTAGAAAGCCAAGGAAACTTTTTAAAAAAACTAGAAAATCCAACATTATTTTATCATCACTGAAAAATATAAAAATACTTGCTCAAATAAATGAATATTATTAAAATTCAGAAAACTTCAATAAGTAAAGCATCAAATTTTAGATATATCTATATAACGATTCGAAAGTATGTATACCGAAAAATCCTTTCAATCGTTGAAATACTGAAGAAATACGAAAAATCATAAAAGATCTAATTAGTTATTATGATAAATATATTACTATAATTAATTTTTGTTCTCTTCTGTTTTCTGAAAAATCCTTTCAAATACAAAAAAAAGAATTAATTTCGGAATAAGAAGCATTAAATTCTAAAAATATATCACAATCCTTAAGAATACTAATAATTAATAAAAAATACTATAAAATCCTACCTTATATTCATAACTTCTAAAAATAACGAAAAATTTCACAAAAATCCTGGCAGATATGATTCTTTCAGAAATCTATGAATTACTTATCAATTCATAAACTTTTCCTCCTATAGGATCGAAGTAAAGAGTAAAAATCCATAAAAATACCAGAAAATCGTGCAAATAATATGAGTACTGAAAAAATACGAAAAATACCCAGAGTATAGGTATATGAACCAACTGTTTCCTGAAAAATATATCAAAATCTTTACGATACATCGGCATTTCGATATTAAATATATCAGAAGAGCTAATATCGATATTTTTCGTTCCGGTCCCCGAAGAGCGATTCTTTTCGAGGTTTCAGTGTATTTTCAAACTTTGAAACGTCTCCAAATTGAATTCAATATTAAAGACTGCAAAATCAGAAATCAGTACTTACCAAAATTTTATCAAAATTAGTCTTTGAGAGCATTATACACTTCAATAAAATAGTAACATAAGACATCTTTCGAAGTGATCTGATTTATTTATTTAGATTCAAAATTCTAGATTTCATGATTTTCTAAAACCCTAGAAACTGAAAGGAAGTTGGGGTGAATTTTGTTGTTTTGTGATCGGCGCCTATGATATGTTAAACTTTCGAAAGCGTATTGTTTACGAGGGTTGTAATGGACGAGCGTGGAAGAACTTGAAAATTCAATAATGAGGCTCGGAGTCTTTTATAGCTAATAAATGACTCGGGGCATTTATAACGGCTTGTTTTCCAGTGTTTTTAGCTCGCTTCGGTATCACGGGAACCTGATAAACTCACGAAGCCGAGAACTAACAGCTCGCTTCTTTGCACGATCTGATGACACTGCCACCATACAACGCTAAAACTTCCCCAAGTTTTTGAAAAAGATGTCTCTACTTTTATTCGGCCCTCGAGACTTTATTCTTAAAGAATACGGATTTTCAAAACTTGGAAATCGAGGTACAAAAATCACTGAAAGAAATGTTTCAATTAATTTAATTAATTACATATTCCAGAAAAATATACCCTCAATCACAAATATGTATTGCATCCATTCGGAAAAGAATAAGAATTGAAATATACCACTCCACAGCGTTCAAACTTCCTTCGCAATAACTAAAAAATGTTATTTGAATTCGCTATAAAGTTTCACGAGATCGTGTAAAAAAACGTCCAAGACCTTTTCGCAACCGCACCGAATGAAAAAAATCGTATTAGAATATCCCGTAACTTGGTCTCGGACGGTTCTACAAAGAGAGTTTTTTGCCCAAGTTGGACGCTGAAAATTAGCAAGTTTCGTGAAAAGAAAACTGGCTCTCCCGCAGACTTTGCCAAGAGAGATCGCGTTTTTTTGGGAGAATCGACGGCGAATGAAACGCAGAAAACTCCCGGGTTTCAATTGGGAATGAGTCAATCTTCCCTTTGTTTGCTTTCGCAGATGAATCTTTTGATGCGGGGCAAACCCTTTGCGGAAATTAATGATGCCCAAGGGATAAACTTTGAGGGATGCAGTGGTGAGTAAACTGTATGGGTGGAAAATCTATTGTTTTCTCAAGAGAGACAATGCAGAATGTATACAGGTCACACAGAGTGCATAAAATCAGAAATAATTCATGAAGGTCAATTAACTGTTTTGAATGAGTCAGGTTACTTTATAAAAAGAGAAATCAGTTGGTTTAACGAAAAGCATCAGTAACTTTACTACATATTGAAGTTATCAGTAGCAACGAAGCATAATTTTTTTCTGGTAAAAATTTTTTAATTACTAGTTAGTTAGGTAAATGAAAAACATTCAGTATTATTTTTTTTTAGTGAAAGTTGATTGTTTGGAAACATTGATTTTTTGGGAGTCAAAGGACCATTTTTGCAGTTATTTTTATGCTTTATTTTCTCGAAATTCTGTAATTTCACTAAAAGTAGTTTGACCACAATGTTTTTTTTAACAGTTCATTCGTAAGAATTTACATTCAAAGAATAAAATTCTGGAACTCAAAAAATTTACAATATTATTTTATTTATCGTTAAAAAGTCAAATATGTAAATTGAAACTCAAAAATTTTGACGTCACATCAGTTTTTCAACCTTATTTTTCCGTCAGAAGTTGGGTAAATAAACAAAATTTCGTATTATTATCTACTATCAAAAATTTTACGAAGTTTTGAAGTCAAAAACCCATTTTTACAGTTATTCTCGTGTTTTATTTTCTCAAAATTCGACAATTATACCAAAAGCAGTTCGATCATTATATTTTTCGTCAAAGTTCTTGCGTAAAAATTTACTTTCGAAAAAAGTGCAATAAGTTGCAGAATGTTTTTGACTATCGTGAAATGAAATAAGAAATTTGTTGACTCAAGTATTTTTATGTTGCGTGAATTTGTTAATGCATTTTTTTTACGAAATATTGAAGGAGTCGTAACTATGTTCAAAAAATAGAGCAAGACATCAATTAGATTTTACTGTATCAATTAAATTTGTTTCAAACTATAATGTTGTTCTAAAATCAAAATCAGACAAATTCGGACGAATTTTCTTTGGCGAGTCGTTTTTTACTTTCTTTATATGGGTTTTTTTTTTATATAGGTTATGTTTTTTCAACAATTTAACGTTGCAATAGATATGCTGATGATCAGGGCAACCAAAAATATTTTTTTAAGTAAACAACCTTAAAATAAATACTTTGGCTTTAAGCGTCGATTAATACATATAATATTTATTATACATATTTCGTCAATATTCAAGTTTTTGAAAAAAAATTTTGCCTCTTTTGCTCTCGAATTGGAACAAATGTCGCGATTTGACAGACGAAAGGTAACAAATCAATGTCATTTGGTGCTGCTATTTGTTTTTTTTTTTTCAATTTTGACAAAATTTTCACAAAATTAGAATCCTGATCAACACAAAATGCCGGAAATTAAAGAAAGTTCTTCGAATTTTTTCAAACGCGTTGTGGCGGAATTATCTTTAATACATGATACTTGATGGATCAACAAAGATAATTTATTTTTGAGAACCTTTTTTAACATGTTATATTATATTGTACTTAATAAATAGATCAAAGTGTACAATGGTTAATTTAATTAGAGTATCTATGGAATTTTAGAAATAATAAATAAATATTCAACATTTTTCATCAATATTTATACTTTTTAAATACATAATAAATAAATATTTTGCTTTTCTTCGTAAATATTTTTGGTTGCCCTGCTGATGATAGTATTCACGACGTGGAAACTTATCTTTATTTAAGATCAAAATATAATTACACCTTTCAAAAGAACTTGAAAATAGTACATGAGCAATTAACAAAGAATTTTTCATAAAAATATTGAAAAACCTTACCTAGTATCAAAACTTTGATGTCAAAGTATTTTTTTATCTTACTTCCGAAAGTAAATTCTTACAGATGAACATGAACCAAAATTTCTATGAGCTAACCATTTTCGATAAAATTTCAGGATTTCAAAAAAATACTACACAATAATAACTTCAAAAGTAGCTCTTTGATTTCAAAAAATTGTAGTTAGCAAACAACGGATTTTGGCTAATAGAAAATTATACCAAATGTTGTTTATTTAAGCTATTTGTTTTTGATGAAAAAGAAGAATGAATGATGCGATGTCAATATTTTTAAACTAACAAGCTTTTTATGAAAACTACGATCGCTAGACTTTTAATTTGAAACATACAGTTTAGATTTTTTCTGTTAGAATGATTCTCTGCCTACAAAATGAAAAAAAATTGTAACCAAATTGTAAATACTTATGCTGTACTATTTCATATACCCAGCTTACAAGCTAAAAAGGAAAGAAAAGGTTAAATAAATTCCTAACTTTGCTGATTTTATGACCTGAGCAAAACCCCAAGACACGTGTATCTTCAAATTAAACGAAGATTCTGTTTTTGACTCTATTTTTATGAGAAAATTTTTTGTTACACAGTGTTATTTATACATATTTATTTCCAAATTTATTTTAGTTAGTTGGACGACACTCTAAAAAAAATTTGTAGTAATTTTACTGTACTGATAGGAAAGTCATTAACCATTACCTGGTGGTGAAATTTTACTGTAACTTTACTATTGGCAGTTAGAATTTTACAGTTTATTTATACTAATATTCCATGTTTGAATGGAATTTGGAATTTTCCTATTAAAGTATGTGAAATATGAAAGAATAGTACATTTGGAGTACCATGGTATAGGAAATTTCCGTATTTTTTTTTACAGTGCATCAATTAATTTGTTACTATAGTACCATATATTCATCCGCAATGTTATATAGTACTAAATTGAAAATCACTGATCAGCCGCAATTTTTCGTCCATTGGCACACAGTGATTTCCATTTATCAGCGGGTCAAGCGTATGTCCCATGTACACGAAACACGAAGCGTCACTGAATCAATAGTCATTAACTCGGTGGCGTTTTTCCGGATCGCGACGTTAATTCACTAATCCGCGCTGGTTCAAAGCTGGTGCAACACGTCCATTCGCGATTCTTTTTTTCTACGTTTTACCCGCCGACACCGCAATTACCCGGCACGGTGAGGCCCCGTTGATTAGGATTATTCGCCCGGTAAACGCGGCTCCAAATGACGCAATGAAAGACATTACATTTATTATGAATAACGACTGGCAGATATGGCTCCGAACAGAGTTTAATGCACATTTGTCAATTATTCCGGGAAAGGGCAATTCGTATTGTTTCGGCAATGATTTCGATGGGGTTGAGGATATGCATCTCTCCCTTGTGACACCTACAGTGCTGTCGAATTTCGGATTTTCCATAAGTACCTATATTTTATGTCTTATGAATCGATTATTTTTGAAAAAAACATCAAGATTTAAATAAGATATACACAGAATGAAGTAGTAAATCGAAGCAAAGAAAGATTTAGTAGAATGTGAAACTATAGAATTCTTATATATGGCAACCATAGTATTTGTTATAACAACCTATATTAAATCCATTTCAAAATAAAAATGTAATAAATATTTCTCTAAAATATTGTTGTGGGTTCCGGGACAACGACATGTTGTTCCTCAAACACTGGTTTATTCAAAGTATGGCAATAGTGGATTTTCTGAATGACAGAGATGGTTCACAAAGAATTTTTTCACAAGTGGCCCATCGACGCCTTTATATACGTTAGTTCGCGTTCAATCATGTTTAAACAATGTGTTTTATTTCTGAAGGTTACCAAATGTCGTAAATACTACAGTCATTCATATTGGAAATCTCCAAGAGAAGACCCAATTGTTATATAATGTAAATGTTAGTATGAGTAAAAAAAATGGAATAGTTGAAATTTGTAGGTCTACGACAGTATAAAATAAGTAGAATTGAATTTAAATATTGTATACTCGAAAGAAAATGATCCCACATGAAGATATAACGCGAAAACAAGCTTGAAATTATTTTATCCGTTAGAAAGGTGATTTTTTCAGGAAGGATATTTTTTGCTTTCCTCTTACAGCATTTCTTGTTTCGTAGATCTTATTATTCTGGCGCTAATAAGCGCGACACGTTTGCCCTCGGGAAAACGGTACCCCGAGATCAACAGGGTCAGGTGTTCAGTTTTTTCATCGCGCTTGTTTCCAGTCTTGAAGAAAGCTTCGCTTTTCGAATCAATCTCAAAAATGGAACAATACAACAAGACCCTCGTTTAGAGAGAAACGGCTCCATTTATCCCCATTAGTTTTCCAGCAAAATATGCATATTCCATTTCAGACTTTGTTTCTATCAGAGTCATATGAATATTATTCGTTACTACTTTTGCAAGGTCGTTAATAAAAACATAATTCAATGAATGTATATTCTATATGTACAATAGTAGATTGTTAGCTAGTAAGCTAGTAAATGGTAAACTAGTAATAATGAAGTAGTATTGATAAACTAGTAAACTAATAAATGGAGAGCTAGTAAATGATAAACTAGGAATGGTAAACTATCAAAGAAGTAAATGATGAACTAGTAAACAAATAAATGGTAAATTAGTAAACTAGTAAATGGCAAACTAGTAAACAAGTAAATGGTAAACAAGTAAGCTGGTCAACTAGTAGGCTATTAAACTAGTGAAAACGTGAGCTAGTAAACTGGTGGGCTAGTAAACTAGGGAAATAGTAAGCTAGTAAACAAGTCAATGGTAAACTAGTAAACTGATAAACTAGTAAGCTAGTTGAATAAAAAACTAGTAAGCTAGTAAACTAGTAATCTAGTATACTATAAAACAAGTAAATTGTAAAATAGTAAACAAGTAAATTTAAACTGGTAAAATGGTATATGTTGAAATAGTAAATAATAAACTAGTAAACTAGTAAACAAGTGTAAGGTAAACTAGTAAATTAGTAAATGGTAAACTAGTAATGGTACTGATGGTAGACAATTAAATAGTAAGCTAGTAAAATAGTGAAAATGTAAGCTAGTAAACTAGTAAGCTAGTAAACTAGTGAACTAGTAAGCTAGTAGAATAGTAAATGAACGAAATTGTGAAATAGCAAAGTCATACACTAGTAAACAAGTGAAAGAGTAAAATTGTAAACTGGGCAACTCGTTCACAAGTGAATTACTAAGTTAACTGGTGAACTTGTCTAATTCGAAATGGTTAAATGGTCAACTTGTAAACTAGTGTACTGGTCAACTAGTAAACAAGTAAACTAGCGAACAGGTAAGCTAGTAAACTGGTAAAGTAGTAAACTACTGAAATTGTAAAATAGTTAAGTGGTATATGTAGTACGAAGCGGACCAAACGACAGGCAGAAAGAAAAACAAACAATGGCTTTGATACATACATTTTCAATTTGGCAGTGGATATTGTAAAATTTACCTGATATTGAAAAGTAACAATAAGTTAAGCCTTGATAATGCAATGTGATGCCAAATGTGATGCCAAAATACATGTATCAGGAAATACTTTTTACGCTCATAATAATGGGAAATTTTTTTTTATTTAGAAAAAATTGTAAAAAGAGTTTTTCAGAAAATACTTTTTATACTTCAATATAAATATTTTATACAATTCACTCAAAACATCAAATTTATCAAGAATCATTTGAAAATATTAGAAGAAAAGTTAAAACTCGATATAAAGTTTATGTTGCGTGAATTTGAAAATCGTTTTGAGATTTCAATATTTTTATTAATAAAATTGTCATAGGTAGTCTCATAAATAACCGCCAAGTTAAAAAAAGATTTATAATGCATTTCCATAGAGAAATCATTTAAAGTTTAACTAATTTTGATGTCTGTTATAATTTAAACATACGCGTCGTTTTCAACGTGAGTGTAAAATTTTCAGGAACGGTGTCTATTTTTTTCAAAGATTCATCCATGACTTTACTTAACAATTTAATAGTGTAATCTTCTTCAAAGATAACCTGTAAAATTCCATAAAGAAATTTCAGATTGTGTTTGCGATGTCTATTTACATATTTTATTTACTTTATTATACTTCAAGTTTTCAGTGAGTCTACCTTTCATATTCTGACATTAGAGTTTTGTTTTATACCTTCCCTTTAATATTTAAATATGAGTTTGTTAGTAAATGATGCAAAAATTGTAAGTTTTATAATTTTCACATTAAAATTGAAGTTCGATATTTTGAATTTCAAGGAGGCCATTTTTAATTCACAACTTTCACCAATTAGAGAAATATTAACTATCATTTCATATTGTTAACGACTTTTAACACAAAACTGACAAAATTTGTGATAATTTTAGTGAAAATTGACAGAAAATTTTCAAAACACCTCGTAAAATTTTAAACCAACATACAGATATTCCTTTTTTACTTTACATATGTAAATCAGTTTTCGATTTTCCATGAGACCCTGTATTTTTACAGATGCTAAAACAAAGGAACTTTCGAAACTTGGTCCCACGATACAAACTGCTGCGTTGACTCGGGGATCAAAGGTATGTACAAATCATGGCATTCCTTTCTTTTTTTCTCCCGATCTATTTCATCACGTGAACCCGTAACTGGAGTAATTATACAGAAACACGGTTAGGTCATTCTGCAACTCGATAATAAGAAGAAGAATTTACGTGTCTCAAGTTCGTTCTTGATAAAAATGTAAATAATTACGTTGACTGTTCATCGTGGAAATATAAAAGCTTATCTGATTCCGAATATTGCAAGAATACTGAGTAAAACTGAGAAAGGTTTTTTTACAAATTCCGGAAGTAATAGTCATCAAAACTTCTGAAAAATAGGCAATTAGCTACTTCATTATACATTACGAAAATTTCCCAGAAAAAGCCCTAAATTTCGGTCCCTCTCGAAGACTATTTCCGAAATTTTCAGAAAAGGTCATAAAGTCTTATAAAATGAAGATAACAAAACTCAGGAAGGAATAAATTCCGCATGGATCCGAGGTCCTGGGGTAGAAAAAAAAGCCCGTGCCGAATAATTTCTCCAGGCGTGCTTCAAGTCGAAATGTTTTTCTTAAAAAAAAACAGAAAACGCCCCGAAGAGAAATAACGAATCGTCAACAGATGCGACGATTATCTTTACGTGACGGATAATGTTATTCATCCACACAGAGGGAATTCGAGGGCGCACGTGGTTGCACTAATAATAATTTATTCTCCCTTACTCATCACAAAAACACCAAACTCTCGAAAAATGTTAGTTTATCGATCCATTCATTAAATTTACAAAGAGGTTCTCCCAGAATTGCATTTTTAAACAATTCAGACCGGAAAACGTTCTTTAATAAAGAAATTTTTAATAGATTTTTCTTAGTATCAAAACCAGATGAAATTGGCTCAGAGAGTAAAAAAAAACTTATATAAAAAGTGATGCTCTTCATTTTTTAATTTTATTGTCCCCGATTTTTCACGTATGACAAAAATACATCATGGTAAAAGTTGTAGGAAGCTGAGCAAAAGTCTATCATGATTGTAAATATTCTTTCAATTTTTTATTTCAACCCTTGATCGCTCTTTTCTCGCCAGGAAATACGTTTCGAACGTCTTCCTTTGTGCCCCTCGTAAATGGCGAACAATTTAAATTGCATTTGCATAATTTATTGTCAAAGGCGAATTCTTCTACATAATGCACAAGTTTTTTTTTTGCCATCCGAGACGGATGTACTAAAAGGTTTGTAGGCAGCGACGAACATTTATTATACAGACAATTGTGAAAGAGAGAAATATCAAGAAAATGAGAAAGGAAATTGTGCGTGATTTGTTGGGAACTTTTTAATGCCATGTGCGATTGCTACTTGGGTTTATTTGTAGATAGAAGGTATTTTTGCGATTTTCTGCGAGTGGTTTTTGAAATCGGAGAATCTTTTATGGAGGTTTAAAATTCTTTTAGTGATTGAATATGAGGATAAAAATTAGGATAGTAAATAAGATATATTGGATAGAAAATTGAGATAATGAATTATTATCAACAGATATCAATTGTGCTGAAAAATTTTGCACTGGGAAACATTCGCTAAAATTGTGAAACCATGTTTATTTTCAATTTAATGATTATTGCGAGAATGAGTTGAATCTGAGAATCAGGAATGTATCAAGTTCCTGCTTTTTTTTAAAAATATTTCTAGACCCATGAATATTAGAAAAAAATGTTTTTGAATTTAGAATTCAATATTGGCGAAATTCAAATTGATCTAGAATGAGCAAAAAAACATGGCGTTTTAGAATCATATTGGATTCCGTTTAAAATGGGGGAAAAGTAGAAATTACTATGTACTCCAGTAAAATAACTAATTATATTTGCAAATGAGGCTGTTATTAAATGCTCAAAATATTTCACAATACACAAATTTTATCAGTTTGAAAAAGATTTTGATATTTTAGAATTTTATTTGATTTTATATTCTAGAATTCCATTAAAGTTTTTGAAACTATCGACCATTTCCATAAAATAACTCATTTTTTGATTTTTTAACATTTCTGAAGATATTACACAGTGTCTGAAGATTTGTGGTACATGTTTTCAAAATTTTTCACAATCTATAAGATTAACTTCTATTCATTAAAATTCTGAAAAGTTTCGAAATATTTATATTGAAATTTCGAATGTTTTTTAAATCTTCAACATTTTGAATATTTTAAGCGTAATATGTACGGAATATTTATATATTTATATATTTTTTGAATGTCTCAAATATTTATAAAAAATGAAACACTTTATCTTCTATATTCTGGAGAAATATGCTAATGATCAATATAAACATTATATCTAAAATTTTTCAACGTTTTCTGAAATCTTACTCATTTGTTGAATAAATGATTGATGATATTTCAAATTTCGAGTATTTTTTTATTCTTCAATATTTGAAACAAAATATAAAATACCCGTAAACTTCTAAGTTTTATGAAAATTTGTCGACCTCATCAAGATTTTCCGTAATTTCTTATACTTTTCAAGTTATCACGATTTTCCTTGAAGAAAATATTTCGAAGAAATATGATGAACAAAATCTTAAGAATCCATTAATATTTCCTACGATTCGACAAAAGTTTGAAAATTTTTTTTGTCACTGACAATCTTAGCCATTTCCAATTTTCTTTGAATTTTCAAAATTTTCATAATTCAAATATAATACTGACATTCAAAACTTTTAGAATATGTATTCTGAAAACTTCTAGCTCTTCAAATTTTTTATACATGTTTGATGCTCTTGAAGTTTTCCAGATTTTTATTTAAAAATGGAAAAACATCATAATGTATGTTACAAAAAAATATTTGAATGAATATTATTCACAATATTGTATAAGTGTTTTCTGGATTTCAATAGATTTTAAAAACCTAATAAAATAAGCGACAATCTTCGAAATTTTCAATGTTCTTGAATTTTACGATTTCGAGCATGAAACCAACTTTTCGAAAATTTCCAAATTTTTTACAACTTTGTCCAAGTCAATAACATTTGTTGTAATTTTTCTATGCTCAATAAGTTTTTCAGGTAAGCATGAAAAAAAATTAAGAAACATCATACTTATTTCGAAAAAACACGGTAATGTACACAATATACAAAATTTATTTACATTTTCTAAATTTCTAACAATGCATAACGAATTTTCTAAAATTTTTGACGAGCTTCAGATATAGGAAATTGGCAAGCAACGAAATCAAAAAATCAGCAATTCTGCGATTTATAATTCCAATTACGAATTTTCGAAATCCAAAAATGTCAGCTCAATGGCTCAAATATCTAAAAGTTCGTGAAATGAACGATCCATGATTTTTTTCTCATACTTCATCCATATCTTAAAAAACTTCAAAATACAATTAAACTCGAGTTTCAGATATGTAATTAAAGCCTCAAAAAGAAATATTTCATAGCCCCAAACAAAAAAAATTCACATTTTACAACTGAAACTATCAACTAATAAATATTTTGTCCACCTTTCTTTTCAGTTACCATCCACACAAAAACACTTCCTCAATCAAAATTCCCATAGTTCCGAACGAAAAGCAACCCTCTTGGAATAGAAAATAATGAAACCGAAAAAACCCACATCGAGCAAATTGCAACTCTGTCAAAATTATCATTTCTCGAGATCTATAGAAAAAGAATGTGTCGTATTGTGGAGTCGTTATCTCTCATTGCATCGCTCGTTGCTCGATAAAATCTCGCTACCCTACAGTAAGGAACCACGCGAGCCCCATTGGTCGGACCCATTCGAAATAAATCGTTATCCGATACCCTGAGAATTCTATTTCTATTTTCTATCTGACGAGATTCGTGTGCCCCCGGGCGAATCCTCCTTTGCTCTGTTCGCATTCGGAATGTAGGGCCCAAACAAACGATTTCATGGGCCCTTCAGACATTGTTCTGATGTACCTATTTTTTTACCGCTGTCTCTCGATTTCCAAAGACTGAGTTTTTGTGAATCTTGCTATGCCAAATTAACCCCTCAACGTATCCATGACAAGTTTTCCAGCAGATTTACAAAATTTTTCACTTTTCAGGGTTCTGTAAACATGAACTTTGTATTTAATTTACATGATTTCATAAATTTTTGAGTGACTTGAAGATTTCATCATTCGACTGAATTTGTAAAGTTTAATGGAAAATTTGATGTAAGAATGAAAATTTTGGTAGGATTTTTGATAAAATTTCATACGATTTCGTACAGATCAGAATTACTAGGGTTTTCGAATTTTTCGCGAATACAGAAACGAAGGGATCGTCTATTCGGCTCGCGACTCGTATTTTGCCATTACAGGGATACGTGTAACGATTTATAATTGATTTGGTAGAGCCACTGAACTGATGCGCACGTACACCACGTCTTGACCTGCTTTTGAAAAATTCAGGAAGCAGGAAAAAAGCCGCAGCCTTTTATACAACATTCATAATGTGCGCACCGCGAATTATCCTCTTTCATCATATATCACGTACTTAAAAGCATTTAGATTTGATGCTAACGGTCCAATCCACTTATTTCTACATCCTTTTTATACGGGAGCGTCGCAACGAAATTTTACATAGAGGAGCAAACTCGAATGTCAAAAGGGTCAATATTATATTCATTAAGTATATCAATAGAGATTCATTCTACTCTTTAAATTAGGAGTGTAGGTAAAAAAAATTTTCAGAGGGGGTTTTTTTCGGAAAAAACTATTTGCTTCGGAATTTTTTGATTTTTCGACTTAACGATTTATAAGTTATACATTTTTTTAAATCCAGAGTAGTGCATTTTTCATGTTCGTTTTTAATCTAATAGAATTCGTTTTCTGTATTTTCCATGCAAGTAACTGATTGTGAGATTTGAATTTTTTTTCTCTTACTTTTGATATTTTTCATAGATTTTCGTTTTTTAAAAAATATATACTCGAGAGATATCCAAATACATATATTATAGCTTTCTAGAACTCGATACTCTAAAAATAAAAGTTCTAGTTATTTTTTATTATATTTCTAGATTTTTCGGAAAAATTATTGCTAAAAGATTTTCAGTATTAAAAAAAAGTATATTAACTTTAAAAATGACTGACTGATGCATAGCGGTTTCGAGCAGACTAATCTGGTTTGGTTAGTGAGCAAATGTTCCTGCTAAAAATTATAATATTTGATTTTATATCATCTGTGTAGAACGCGCTTGAGTTTTGCTCGAGATTGTCGATTTGCTTGATAGCATCATTAAAATTATAAGCGATCAAACCATATGAATAACATACGCGGAAAAAGTTGAAGTATATATTATAATTGGATGCTGATTGATTGAGAAATAACTATACAAATTTTTTTTTAGTGTTTGTCGTTAATAAAAAAAAAATCTTTCTCTACATTATTGTAAAGTTACCTGAGCGTTCTCGACTTGAGCGAATTCGTTTAATTCATTTCAAGATTCAGTTCAAGGAACCTTGTAGTGCTTTGTAAATTATGCAGAAATTCGAACAGTTTTAATTTATCATAATTTAAGTACGAATTTTTTTTTTTCAAAAACTTATCTCAGCGACAAACTATGTACTAACAAGCAACAAAAATATGAGAAATATTGTTTCTTTATTATAAAATGTATCTGTGGGAGAAAATTTTGCTTAGAAATTGTAATTTCGTCTTATGGATAAAATTTGCAACAGCAAACTTTATTCATTTTTCAGTTGCACTTTAGTACCAAGTTTGTAACTGTGGTAAGTTTTAACAAAAGTTGTCATATTTAAAAACTTTGAAATAAAAAAAAAAACAGTTAAACTCTATGCTTCACCGACAGAGCACTATGGAACGCTATTATTTTTGGATAAAATGACCCGGACTGACTATTGTTTATAAATAGAGTAGAGTCGATTATAATGTATATTAAAAGACAATTAACCGACAAATCTGTTGTTGCTGTTGTTGTTGGCAACGAATAAGAATGTTTATTGACATGCTAATGGAAATCAATTCGATATAAATGTACTTGTGAAAGGGCACCGGAGTAGCAGAGGATGAAAGCTCCTTTCTGTATCCCTTCAAATACAGCGGCCTCGATTAGTTGACCCGGTTTACTATCTATAATAAAACTATAGTTACGCCCAACCATCGAGTTAATATGTCCGGCGCTACTGACTCCTGAAACAGGCCGGCGCGATGCCAATTCTATACAAGATCGAATCGATGGCCGATAGCATATCAATTTTCGAATTCTTTTAACGTTTTCGTTTGTCGGTACATTTGTGTTTCGCGTATAGAATATTATAGAAATAAATTTTCGGATAAATAATCCTAAAAACGATAATGCATATTGAATGAATTTTACTGTTTTTTTTACAATACTCTAACTTTCAGCTGTCAACACTTGCGCGCCAGTATTATGAAGATCATAAGTAACTGAACTTAACCGAATCAAACGAATTTGATTATAGAATTTCAGTCAATAAAAGAGTAAAAATTACAGCAAAAGTATATGTATAACTTCACAAAATCATAATTCCCAATCAACAAATGTCAGTTATTAAAAAATACTATCAAATATAACTGATTTCACTAAATTGATATCAGGAAAGAAACATTGAAAGAAATAGATAAAATCATGGAATTGAAGGTTTACTATTGTTCGATTTTTTTCATGATAATCAATACAAAATAGCAAAATTTTTTTGAGATCTAAATATGTGCGTTTTTTGAAATACAATATTAATATTATTGATGAACCTAAATTAAACTTCTATGAACTAAAATTTTAAGAATTTTTCTCTTCTCTGGATGCGGAGGAGGAAAATTTCTAGAAATTTTCCTCCTCTCCGGAGAGGAACTTTTTCAAGTGTCTAGGAGCGATTTTTTGCTCGGGTTCAATACCCTGAATATAACGACTTTTTTTCTGTGATGATCCTTTAGAATTTTTATTTCTCGATTCAAACTACACAATGACGTTGAATTTTCTGAATTCAGTCCGCAAATGTGACCCGGAACGAGAAAACCCTAGTAATTTAGGTTTTTATGAAGTTTTTATAAAATTTGAGTATTTTTTATAAAATTCCTTTTTTCCTGAAGTCACTTTATAAAAAGAGCAATGTTTTATCAAGTGACTTTTTAAAACAAGCGGATTTCATAAAAAATACTTCAATTTTATAAGGAGTTTTATAAAAACTTTACGAAAACCAAATTATTAGGGAAATAAACTTTAGTTTGGAATTTGTTAAGCTAACGTTTTAATGTCATTGGAAATGATTATCCTTTCTACGGGTTTCAGACTAAGGATCTCTTTCCATTAAACAGGTTACTAATAATTCTAAGATGATTTTCCAAAAAAAATTAGAAAATTTCATTTTGCTTGCCTGAGTTTATTATTTCCATTTGATATTTTTTTGGTCTCTTCACTTTTGATTCAAGAAATCTCATGATTCTTGTTTTTACTCGTCAAATCTGATAAATAAAATATTTTTGGTTGTAATAAGATTTAAATAATAATTTACTGAAAGTAGCATTATTTTTGTATTTTTTATTGAAACATTGTATTAGAATTGATGTAGAATGTAGATTTACCATATCATATCAAGCATTGTTATACGATCATATAATTTCCTTGTTCCATGAATCTTTCATTTTATGGAATAAATTTGAAGAACTGAAAATAAGTATGTATCTTCAATAATATACATATTTTTATAAAAATCCTACATGTTATAAAATTTACATCTTACAATATCGAGAAAGATTCAATAATTATAATATTTGCTTTCCTAGACATACTCACATCTGTACGATTCAAAGGAATTCCTGGTATTTTCATTGATTTTCATGTAAATTTCTAGAATGAGGTGCTCCAGGGTTCAAAGTCTTCAAAATTTCTAGCGTTGTCGTAGATTCTGATTTTATTTCATTATTTTCTTTTTCGTATTTTTTTTAACTATTATTTCGATATAAAGAATTTTCAAGTATGAAGACTGATTTATAATAAATATTTCTGCAATTATAAACTCTTGTATTCGCAGTTCTCTAAAATTTTGAAAAAGTTATGTTTTCGTAGTTTTCAAGTTCTCAAAGATTTATAGTATTTCTTGGTTTTTGTACCTTACAGCACCTGGGCCCTTTGAGCGAAAAACAAGTTTAAAAATAGAAAGTCCTTATGATTTCTACGAGCTCAACGTTGAAGCTCAAATTTTTATGCAATACAATAATCTCACAATTTCAAGAGTAGGCTCAATCGATGGACAAAGTTTTCGACATTCAGAATTATTGGTGATCTCATTTTTGATTTTTGGTGCTGTGAGGTACGTTTCCTCGGTCCACGCCACATATTTTAAATGTTTTATAGATTTCTTGTGCTTATGATTTTCTTAGTATTTATGAGGTTTTGTGGCATGATATACTATTTTGGGAGATTTTCTTCTATTCGTAGCTATTAGGGTGTCACTTATTCTGGCGATTTGTGAATTTTTTCCATTCCGGGGTTCTTAATCCATAAAGATATTGAAAAAATTTTTTTTTAATTTTAAAGCAAATTTGATATGATTAGCTAATGCCACAAAATTACAAAAATTTGAAATGAGAATTATTTGAAGTTTTTCATACATTTTCTTCAAAATTCATACTTGTGAAAAACTTCACGTAAATGTTTAAAACAATGCATAGTTTGAGTGTATTATACTATAATGTAACGTTCAAGGACAAATTTTTCTGTAATTTTCTATTGCTGTTCTCTATGTCTTACAAGCACCGAAAAAAGCTAAACAAGTACTTTTTCGGTACTTGTAAAACATAGATAACAGCGATAGAAAATTGCAGAAAAATTTCGTATTGAACGTCACATTGTACACTCAAACTATGCCAAGTTTCAAACATTAATCACAAGTTTTTCACAATATATGAATTTTTCAACAAAATATATAAAAAACTCCATGTAAATCCCATTAAAAACTTAAGTCGTTTTGTGGCACGCGTTGATCATGCCCGATTCGCTTCAAACTTTACAAAAACTTTTTTTTAATATTTTGATTGATTTGAAGCTCCGGAACGGAAAAAATTCTGATATCACCAAAATAAGTGCAGTGGCGGATTTAGGGGTAAATTTTTGTTTTTTTGGCGGGCGGGCATCGGTTTCCAAATTTTTTCAGCATACAATTTGAATGGTAAATGCACAGGAATTAGAAATATGGCGAAGGAAATATTAAGTATCAAAGCAAAACAAAAATTTCATTTTTTCGATCAAATATAATTTCTGATAGAAACATCAGACAATTTGATGTATACGTCTATCATATTTTAACAATTAGACTTTCTATTTTTGTATAACTAAGTCTTTAGTAATACTTTTGTAACTTGTTTGTGGTAATTTACATTACATTAATGAAACAATCTCACTATTTTATAAAAAAACCTATAAAAAAAAAAAAAGATTTTTAGTCATACAGCGACACCAACTTTGCAAAACAATTCATGAAAAAAATTATGAATTTTTTTTTGTATGTTAAAAGAATGTTTGAATTCCATTTTGGAAAATTTTGGGGGAGCTAAAATTTTTTATTTTAAAGATATGAATTTTACAAGAAAATTTACTATTTCTTCGTGTAACATCATCTGATTTTGCCCATTTTTGTCTTTAATTAAATTTTCGCACTCTCAGAATGACTTTTCAGCAGTTTCTATACAGAATCACAATTTATCTTATTTGTTACGTCTCTTACAATCAGTACTAATTTTTGCAGTATGTATACCATTTGAAGTATTATCTCATATTTGTTAGAATTTGGATTTAGTCATTGATTTCTAGAATCAAAGGTTTTATAGATTTTTAGTTTTTTCATAAATTTTGAAAAAAATCATGTTGTGTACATTCGAGGTTTTTCATCGACTGCTAGTATTTTTGAGATTTTTCGTATTGAAGATTAATGAAGGAATTTTCAAGAATTTGGAGTTTTCCTTTCGAAAAGTTCAATTTTACTTTCTTGTCGTGTAATTTAAATTTATTTCTAACATTTTTGTAATTGTTGAATTGGTCCAGAGAATTCAGTGATGTAGAATTCAACAGCTATTTGAATTTTAATATTTTTTACAGCTTTCAAGGTAATAGTTTTAACGAAAGTCACTAGAATTCTATAGATTTTTAGTACATTTATTAATAATGGTACTTTTTGAGTGTTTTTACAGTCAAAACCATTTTCTGGCGTTTTTATGAATTGTTATACAATGATCAGATATTCAGATTTCAAATATGTCTTAGAATTCAAGATCTTATAGATATTTGGTTATATTGAAGTTATTGAAGGAAGAGTTGTACATCAAATTCCAGTATTTTATTTATTTCTAGTATTAAGAGTATTTTTTATACTTTCTTAACGTGTTATTAAAATTCATTGACATTTCCTAGTTTTTCCATGGATATCTAGTATTTTTTATCATTTTCGTAGAGATTTCTAGAGTTTGTTACTCTAAAAACAAAAGTTTAGAGGTATTTTACTATTGCAATAAACTTTCAACTAAGCAGTATCTTTATAGGTGTTAGGTATTCTACAGATTTGAAAACTTTCAGTTCATTTTGCATCTTTTCGACACCCACAAATTCCGTTGAATTTGCCAGTAATAATTACATTCAAGGATAAACCTAAATAAATATTTAGTATTTTATCGATCTCTAGCATTAAGAGTATTTTTCATATTTTTTATAATTATTAGAATCTAGTTAGATTGTCTGAGGGTTTGGTTGATATCTTGTATTTTTTTCCATTTTCATACAGATTTCTGGAAATAGATACTCTAGAATCTGAATTTTATCAGATTTTGAGTATCTCAATAATAAAAAAGTTCAAGACTCAAAAACTTCTAGACTTGAGCAAATTCGTTCAATTCAGTTCAAGATTCAGTTAAAGGTATCTTGTAGTGCTTTGTCACTTATGTAGAAATTCGAGAATTTTTTTATTTATTATAATTTAAGTACGAATTAATTTTTCAAAAACTTATCTCAGCGACAAACTATGTACTAACAAGCAACAAAAATATGAAAAATATTGTTTCTCTACTATAAAATCTATCTGTAGGAGAAAATTTTGTTTAGACATTGTAATTCCGTCTTATAGATCAAATTTCCAACAGCAAACTTTATTTTTTTTCTAGTTGCGCTTTAGTGAAAAGTTTGTTTCTGAGGTCAGTTTCCACAAAAGTTATCATGTTTAAAAACTGTTAATAAAAAAAACAGTAAAAATCTGTGCTTCACATACACAGCACTATGGAACGCTCTTATGTTTGGTTAAGACGACTCGGAACATACTGTAGTGCAAGAAAGACGCATGGAATAGAAACTGTTTAGGTTGTACAGAAATATAGTTTGTTGCTGTTGTTGTTGGCAAAGAATAAGAATGTTTATTGACATGCTAATGGAAATCAATTCGATATAAATGTACTTGTGAAAGGGCACCGGAGTAGCAGAGGATGAAAGCTCCTTTCTGTATCCCTTCAAATACAGCGGCCTCGATTGGTTGACCTGGTTTACTATCTATAATAAAATTATAGTTACGCCCAACCATCGAGTTAATATGTCCGGCGCTACTGACTCCTGAAACAGGCCGGCGCGATGCCAATTCTATACAAGATCGAATCGATGGCCGATAGCATATCAATTTTCGAATTCTTTTAACGTTTTCGTTTGTCGGTACATTTGTATTTCGCGTATGGAATATTATAGCAATAAATTTTCAAATAATTGATCCTAAAAACGATAATACATATTAAATGAATTTTACTGTTTTTTCTACGTAGAACATCATAAGTAACTGAACTGAACCGAATTAAACGAATTTGATTATATAATTTCAGTCAATGAAAGCGTAAAAATGATAGCAAAAATATTTGTCTATCTTCACAAAATCATAATTCCCAATCAACGAATGTCAGTTATCAGAAAATACTATCAAATAGAACTGATTTCACTTTATTGATATCAGGAAAGAAACACTGAAAGAAATATAATAAAACTTTGGAATTTAAAGGTTTACAATTTTTTGATTTTTTTTTTATGATGATACGAAATCGCGAAATATTTTTGAGATCTAAATGTGCGCGTTTTTTGAAATACAATATTATTACTGATGAACCTAAATTAAACTTCTATTCACGAACTTTTTTTCGTGGCACTTAATTTCAAGAAAACAAACCAATAAGTGACTGCAAATATCGCACTCTGATTGAAAAACAATTGTTGTTTAGTATAGTAATTTGTTACATAAAAAATGAAGTAGAAAAACTAATGCGATTTTGAAATTTCGATTTAGATGTCATGGGAAACCTCACCATGCATACATACTTTTGAGTCGAGAAACTTTTAACTTTTAGTTAAATATGTTATTAAGTTTATTAATCTGAAATCAGATAATTGATCAAAAAGTTATTTCGACATTTTTTTGGTCCCTTAAATTTTTTTCTTCAAAATTCATTTTTTACAGATGAACCTGAACGAACACCAATATGATCGAAGGATTTCCTCTGAATTTGTAGGGATTAGAAATGTATAGACTCAATATGTTTTTTTAAATGAGTTATATACACTTGCGCTCGAGAAATAAAAGGCATTTTCACCGTTTTTTTCCAGAAAAACAAAACCATTCAACTTTAAGCTTATTTATGATTTCATGTCCCAGGGTATTTCATGAAATTTTTCAGGAAACAATTCTTGTAATTAAGGTCGTAGCGACCATCGTGTCAAAACACAACCTTTTTGACACTCCATGCGGTGAGCCCGATAAATAAGGAACTGCTTATCTGTAATAATAAAAGCAAAAAAATAACCTCTGGTTTATACCTTTACGTTGCGCGTGAACGAAGGGTTTCGCTACATTAATATTTTCACGAAAATAGTGATTTGTTTCCTCGAGTGTTTAATTTTTTTACGTCTGGGATTTCGGTTTTTGCAGCAAGAAAAAAAAGTTTTGCTTAAAATTCAAAATTAGTCATTTACGCAGAGGCTTTTAATTAATTATAAAAAAGCCTCAAAACATCCAGAAAAACGCGGAAAAAAATCGGATTTTGGCACAATTGCTGTAGTGTACTCAAATATCAAAATTGCATGCTGAAAAAATTTCTAAAATATCTAGTGACATTGACAAATAAATAGGCAATAAGTTTTTCAAAAAATATTTTTTATATCCAAAAAAAATTGTGAAATTTTATTGTTTTTCTCGAGAACAAGCGTATATAACACCTTGAATAATCTTTATCATATGATATTACGGCAAATATTATAGAATTGATTAAATCAGAGAATATACCCACAGTTCTCATACAATGACTTTGTGCTGATAGATGTCTATAATGTATACCAAATCATGTTTATTTCACTTACTCGGTATCACACAAATAGAGAAAAAAAAACTAGTGAAAATGAAGTTATAGTTAGGTTTGAACATTCAAATTTTGAAATAATTAATAATTAAAGAAACTTCCTAAATTTACTGAGATTCACAATTTTTTATTTATCGAATATCAACCCTTCATAAAGCATGAATTAATTATGAAAAAACACTTTTGACTACAAAATATCGTGGTCACCAAACGCAAAATCGTAGCTTATTATAAATATTATGATGATTGTTTTCAATTTAACTAGTTTTTTTTTTTTTTTTTAAGAGGGGAATCACCGATGCAATGTTGAAATCTTCAGTTTAGAAATTATTCGATTTTTCGATAAAAATTGCGGTTGCAAGAAAATTTTCTTCCAAGAAGTTAAATTCATGATTCTATTTTATCTAATGAAACTTTATATACATACCAAATGAAGCAATCAGTGTGTCCAGATTGAATACGCTCACTTTCAAACACTGGAACGGTCTTATGCGTGTGAAAAGAGATAACGTGACGTCATACCATGTTCCTCTCACATGCATGAGACCGGTTTGAGTGTATTGAAAGTGAGTGCATTCAATCTGAACACACTGGAAACAATGATTAGGGGCCGTTTATAAATGTCGTGACTCGAATTTCGGTTTTTTGAACCCCCTCCCCCCCCCTAGAAGGACACGAGGTTTATGAACGGCCCCTTGTAAAAATTTGATCATTTTTCCCCAACTTATTGTATCATACAGAAAAACTAACACGTGGCAATCGAGAAAAAGCCGCTTTTACTCACGTAAAAAACTAACACGTAAAGCCGTACACGTGGCGGCCATTTTCACTGTTTCTCACTCCCATTTCTTAGCGCGATTACAAAATCACATCTAAAAATGTCGCGGTCCGCGTTTTTAAAATGGATACAGCTCGGGACAGTGTATCTCTAAACGAAACGACACTTTTTCTCCGGCGTAGCCAAGATGATTAATGACTTCGCGCTCACCCGGCCGTATCGTGCGACAGTACCTTTTTAAACAGTACTGAAATTTCCCGTCAAAATCGGCTTGGGAAAACCCGTCGGTGGCTTCGATGCCCGAGACAATCGAAAGAACTGTTGGAGACACATACCTTTTTCTTCGCGGTTCATTAGATATCTGCCCGAGTCTCTCTTAAAGAAGGCTCCCTTAAGGATGGACTAGTACTCTACACTTTAACTTGTTCTTTTCGTTGGTGTATGCACGCACGAACTGACGCGAACGTGGTATACTGAAGAGAACTTTACTGACGAACTATACTGAACAACTCATATCAGTGATTTGGTTCAGCGCGCGCACGCTATGACGTGGCTCTGTCAGTTGAATATTAGTTTTTCTAGAATTTTCTAGAATATTGAATACTAGATTAATGTCACGAGGCATTTACAATTTGAAATTTAAATCGAAAATTGATAGTAAAAATCTTAAATGTCAAATTAAATTCAATTATGAAGTAAAATATAAATTACTCTTCAACTTTGTTAATTGAGTCAATTAAGTTATTTATAACTTCATGTGGCTTAACTTATTTCAATTAAATTTCATATAAATGCAAGGTCAGTTGATTTCATTCAACTCATTTTATTATAAATTATATAAAGGTAATTCAAACAAATATGCAAGTTTCGTTTTTCCGAGAAAAACAACAATGATTATTCATCATTCTTTTTTCAAAAATTAAAAAAAAACTTTTCAAGATGACATTCATCAAATGTCAACCGCGGAATCTATATTAGACTCAAAATTTCATTATGCACACTCAAACAATGACATGTCATTTTTTGATATTTATTCACAAAATTGAAGAAAAACCAAGCATCATGACGTGAGCTGGAATTTTTTAAATTTATTAATTCATGCGTGCCCAAAGAATAAATGTCACAAAATTCAGTTTATCATTTTAAAAAGGATAAATTTAATGTATTGATCTTTTGATTTGTTGAATTTTCCGTATTTTTCAGCACTAATAAAATTTCGTACCTTTTTATAGTTCTTTTGTATAACACTTTTAATATTTCTAGAATCAAATGCTCACTAGCAGAGGACAAAATCAATAGACTGCCCTCCTCCACTTTCGAAATTGTTAGTGCAATCTTAAGATGATTTTTAAATTCCAAGCAGTCTACTTGTAGAGACTTATGAAAATTCTAGAGAACCCTATGTACAAGTATAATTTCGCGCGTGTCTCCGAAAAGGTTCAGCAAAATAATTCAAAAGAATTAAAATTCATCCAAATATATAATAAATAATTATTTCGACAAATTCTCGGAAATCATGGGAAATTCGATTACATACGAACGGAATTTTTTCCTGATAAAGTTTCATAAAAAAATTAAAAATTCCAAATTTAATATCTGCGAAAATGAATAAATTAAATAGATTGTATGTTGGAGAAAAATGATTCAAAACTGAAACCTTGCCGATCCCGATGGTGCAATTATGCGTTACTCAATCTTAGCAAATCCCTGTCTGTACCTTCCTTTGAAAATTGTTTTGAAGCATATATGATAAAATCAAGGAAGCTTCTCCTTGCGACAGCTGCTGCAGAGTCCTTTTTTGAAACCCTGAACTACAATCATCAAGTACTCAGGACCTAATTTTATCGAAATGTTGAAAATAAATCATTTTTCCGGCCGGGTCCCCGTGATCCTCGTGACCCGGAATAGAACTGTCGGAAAGACGTGAAAAAGCCGAAGCTTCTCTAATTTATTACTTTTTTGCCTTGTCTCTATTATGAACTTGATGGTTCAACGACCGAAATAGCTGAATTTTGGCGTCAAAAAATGTTTGTTTTCGAGCAATTAGGAGTCGACGAGTAACTGTAAAAAAAGAAGGAAAAAATATTTTTTCCTCGCTCATTACGAATATCTTTGAAGCAATTTTAATTATTCTACGTTTTTGCATTTTAACGAAAATGGAGTCATAAAAAGAACAATGACATAAATATCTTGAGTTAAAGTTTAAACACTTTTAAATAAGTCGAGAAATTTTCTATTCTTATTTTCATTATGATTTACTAGGCTAGAACAATTTAAAAAATTTTCATTTTCCTCGATATCCCAACTTATTATTTATAATATATGTATAATTTATTCTCAAGAAAAAACTCTTGCAACACCAGGATTGTTGTTTTTAATTTAGAAAATTTCAAATTCTGAATTTCGTTTAATTTTGAGAACTTACGTTAATCCATACGTCATGTCTGAGACTATATTTCAGTGAGTTTTTCGTCATTGTATCTTTTATTTTTATTATTTTATGTATTCAAATACATTCCTTTTTTTATCATGAGTATCGTCATCTTTTATGATGTAAAATCATTACTTTTTATTTATTTTGAAAAGAAATAATCTTTCATAATACCCAGGGGCGTAGGCAGAAAAAAATTCATTCAGACTTTTGAAATTTTTATTCTTTGATGAACTGAGTACAAGAGTAAAATTTTCCAATATTTAGAATTTCGGAATTTCAAAGTCATAATATAGCTTTTGTAGTTCCGAATTGAATTTTTCATGTTCACATTTAGTGTTATGGAATCGGAATTTTGAGATTTCCAAGTCACGGAGGTGACAGAGGTTTATATTTTTGATTTTTTTTTTTCTAATACTATTGATATCTTTCATGATTCTCTGGTATTTGTACAGATTGCAGGATTTTCTAATATTTCTATGAATTTGTATTCAGCTTTTTCACATTCGAAGATCTAAGGCTGAAAATTCTGGAAAATTCGAATATTTTGATAGACTTTTGAAAAAATTGTAACTACGCAGATTTTGAGTATTCCATTGTTTTCTAGATATATTTCGAATTGTATGTTTTCTCTCTAATTTTCTAGTATTTTCTGGTATTTCCATAGATTTTGAGTATTACTATTTCTACAGATTTTTACAATTTAATGTAATCGTATTCAAAATTTCAACGATTTTAAGTATTTAAATTGATTTTCCAGATAACAGCATCTTCCACACAAATGGATTTTTATGTTTGGTACTACAAGGTTCAAATTTTCTAGCAATTCCGTAGATTGTTTTTTTTTTTTTTTTATTTTATCGAGTTGAAAGAATTTTTTAATTTTTGTTTTTACGTTATCCTAGCCAAACATTTTGAACCAGAATTTGATTTTAAAAAAAATTCTTTTGAGGCCATGATTATTGTTATTTTTGAGTTGGTAAAATAGATGATTCTGGCTTTTATTCGATTTTAAGGACTAACATTAAACCGTTTGTTATGTCCTCTAATTTCCAGTAAGTACATTTATGATATTCGTTACTTATTTAAGTACTCATTAATACTCTTGTTCTGCATCACTTTTTATAGCACTATTTTAATTTCTGCATGTAATAATAATTAATCTCATCTAAATTTCAGGAGAAGTTTGACCCCACAAAACCCACTTTTGCCTACGCCACTACCGCTACCAGATCCCACGAATACAGTATTCCACAATGATATAAAATTCGAAAATCCCATCATTGAAGTCATACATGATAACGTTTAAAAAATTGGAATCATTAGTGTAGGCGATTAGAAAAATGTGCCCGCGAAGCTGACAAAGTCGGGCTCTCGGGTGATCTTTTTTGTTTCCCGTGTAACACGATACGAGTCGGAATAGGCGGCATTCTTTCTCTTTCTATGCCGCGTGAAAAATGAGCCGCATGTTAAATGCAAATTGAATCGAAAGTTGGAAAAAATGCAAAAGGCTCGTTATAAATTGCTGGACATTATGAGCGAGCGCTCCGGCCGCGGTGTCCTCGCCAACCCTGCAAACTCGAACGCGAATTAGCGAGGAGCCAAAATAAAAAATTTTGTTTTTTCACATTCGATTTGTGCGATGCAGTATTTCTCGATTACTATGAAATATTCGTGACACACGTTTCCCAGAAAAGTACATATGAAAAATTGATGAATGAAATAAAAATGCACATGAAAAAACGCAGTCTGATCTGTGAGGTATTTCTCTATTTCCGTCTAATGAAGTCGATTTGGGCATAATTTAACCATTTATAATTTAAATGGTTAACATTTTTTTAACAAGTTTTACAATACATGCAAAATTTTTTATTGCTATTTATGAGTAGACTAGGACCAGTTCAATCAGAAGTTTCTTTTAACTTGTCTTTCTTTGGGAGTTCGAGGTTTTTAAGAAAATTTGTTTTTATTGAATTTGAAACTCTTGTTTTCTACAATCGAAAATTATATATAGTATAATATATTCTATAGCTATTCAATTCTCAACTACAAATATTTATACAAAATTTTAAATTATATATAATAATTGATTCTTTGTACAATATCTTCAAGCTTAGAACTTTAGGATTTCATACAAAAAATTTCGAGGTTTCCGAATTCTAACTTGTGAAAGTGGTATTCTCGAAATTCTTTATAAATCATCATTCTAAGGTTCACAATAATAAATGTATCAATTATTCTATAATTTGAACAAATGTTTAAGAATTTTCGCTTGTGCTTCCACAATAATTAATAATATAAATATTTTTATATGCCGAGAGAGGGATACCTAATTTTTTTTGACACTTATCTCAAACACTCAACACACGCTCGAAATTTAAATACTCGAACAAATGCTCGAATTTCAAAGATATTTCGAAAACAAACATAATTCAATTCTTCATAGATTCTGGAAAAAAATAAAATGAAAAAAGGCTGTCGAAGCCACAGTGTGAAACCCACAGCCAGCGTGTGACTTTTCAAGTGTAGCTGAGTAAAAGATCCACCTGCCGATAAAATGCGGTCAGAATAAATGTCAAAATTTCCTCGGGATACGACTTTAAAATAAAACTTTATTTATAATTTCCGTAGGGGAAAGTTTTCCGGAATAAATATACTTCATTTATCGATCTTAGAATATAAAACTGAGTATTAAAGTCTAAAATCCATTAAAGTCATGGATGAATCTGTGAAAAAAATAGACACTATATATGAAAATTATATACTGTCTATGAAATCGAAGTGTAAATTTTGTATGACAGACATCACTGAGAAAAAGATTTATTTAATGTTAATATGCAGCCCGATTTGATATTTGAAGAAAATTCATTAACCTTTCAGAATTTTTATTTCCATGAAATGTTCTAGTAGGTCGTTCAAATAAAATTACTTTTTGGTCCAAATGTACAAATGTTCATTAATTTCTTTCCCTTAAAAAAGGATTGATTGATAGTTAACAAACAATCATTGCGAACAAAAACATTTTTTAACAGTTAACAAATCATCCATTTGAAGCAACACAATAGTTCAAACAAATTGTTAGTTTGATTGTACACAATTTTTATTTGCTCGTATTCAAATATGAGGTTCATCAACAATTAACGAACCTTATTTGATAGGAATAAACCTTTCTCTCAGTAATATTGAAATCAGTTCAATTTTGAATGATATTTCATCGGAAACGTGTATTCAAACTTTTTTAAATTAGAGCGTTATTTATGAGACTGCCTGTGAAAATTTGTTGATAAAAATTGTGAAATCTCATTACAATTTTCGAATACACGCAGTAAAAATTTTATATTGAGTTTTGAGAAGATGCAAAAGTCAGCTTCTCATCGATAATGATACCTAAATCTTTCACTTGTTTGATGCTATTTATTGCTGTCTCATTAATTTTATATTCGAAGGTGTACTACTTACGACTTTTTTTGAGGGGATTTAGACCCCTCCCGAAATTCAGATGAAATCAATATATATATTGCATGTAAAAATGAAAACAATTACATCGATCAAAAGTAACAATATGAGTTACAGAAAATGTATGAAAACGTTAGCAGTATATATTTAATAAAAAAGTAAAAATTATTAAAATGTAAGATTAGGTAGAAAATATGAACCAGAAAAATTATTGAAACCTAGTGAATAATCGAGAAAAATAAAAATCCACGAAAATGCTAAAAATTTATAAAACTTTGATTCTTAGATCGTCACATTCTAGAAATCTATACAAAATCCGTGTAAAAGTATGAAAAATCTTTCGATTCATGCAAACTCTACAAGAATAATGAAATTAATTGAATTTTATGAAAAAACCATTTTCTAAAAAATCTCGACAAATGCCTCTACGATCTATAATTTTGAAATTCTAGAGCATCCAATTCTAAATATACTATTAATCTATGAAAACTCTAGAAAACACTTCAAATTTTTAATATTATTTCAAAAATACAAAAAAAAAATTAATTAATAACGATATAAAGCATAAAAAATCTATATATATGTGATTTTATCATCAATTCTTGAAATGACTGAGAATTGATCGAAATTCGCATTTCAAAGCATCGAATTTTTCAAATCTCTGTAGCAATCTACAAAAATATAAGTAATCTATAAAAATACCTAAAAATCATCCAGGGTTTCGTATAAGTATACTAGTTTACTAGCCTACCAGTTTAATAGCCTAATAATTTACTCGTTTACAAGTTTACAAGCTTACTAGTTTACTACCTCACTAGTTTACTGGTCAACTACTTTACTAGTTTACTAGCTTACCAGTTTACTAGTTCACTTTCTTACTAACTTGCTAGTTTACAAATTTACTTGTAAACGAGTTTACTAATTTACTAGTTCACTAGATTACTTGTTAACAAGTTGACCAATTTAATAGTTCATTACCATTACCAGTTTACTAGCTTACTTAATTTCTAGTTAACTAGCTCACTAGTTTTTATTTAACAAGCTTCATAATTTACTAGCTTATATAGTATAGTTCAATAGTAAACTAGCTTACTAGTTTACTATTAAAAATTTGACAAGTGTACTAGTTTACTAAATAACTAACTTACTTGTTAACGAATTTGCTAGTGTACTATTTTACTTTTTCACTTGTTTACAATTTAACGATTTCAGTAGTTTACTAGTTTACTAGCGTACTTGTTTGCTAGAAATCTTTCAATACATAAAAATTAGGTGGAAATAATTTTCTTAGATATTTATAAAACTTTCTGTCTGGAAGCATATTGATGATTATAATACTAAAAATACATATAATTTTAGAAATTATTCTAGAAATTCATGTAGAAAACAATAAAAATGCATCCAATTCAATTATACAATTTATTCAATTAAACATACTTTTAATTGTAAGAATATTTAAAAATATGGAATGAAAGTATTAAAAATCTTTGTAAAAGAAACTGTCGTATAAATCATCAATTTAAATTCACAAAATCGTTGAAAATTTCGATACTATAGCATTAATTTCTAAAAATCCATTGAGCAAAATATAAAAATGTTGGAAATTTATAAAAATATCAGAATATACTACAAAGTTTGATGAATAATATACCATACGAAAATAATATAAATTTATGATTTACCTTTTATCTGTGTGGTTAAAATTTTCTCAAAAAATAACTCAAATATATAAATTTTTTAGAAGTTCGGTTTCTAGAGCATAGAATTCAGAAAGCTTTATAGAAACCCCTATGACTTAATATCAGATAATCCTTCAAGTGGTATGAATACAAAAAGTGTTAGTAAAAAAAATTGAAACCTTAGTTACTGATTGAAAATCACAAAAATCGAATTCCATTATTTACGAACACAAAAAATGTGCAACCCTGGATTCCAAAAGTTGTATAACTTTTTAATTTCGAAACGTAAAATATTTCAATATCTCTCTCTTGTAACCATATTGTCAAAGGTTAAAAATTATGAAATCTCGAAGGAAAAATATTTTTCAAAAAAACCCCTCCCGAAAATATTTTCTGCCTACGCCTTTGATGCCTATTTGACTTATTTGAAATATTAGATTGTCAATATGAACAACAAAATATAATTTTTTTTTCAAACAGTGCAATGAAGAAGAATATATTTAAAATAAAAATACACTAGAAGACTTGTTGTGTGTATTTCAAGTGCCGAAATTCGCGCTGGTCTCCCCTATAAAACCAAACTTCCTCCAACATCCAAATTCTGATTATGTTTATCCAGGTTTATTTATTTTGGCATGGAACCGACATAGTCAAAAAGCCCGTAATAAGCCAGCGATGCTAATGACCCACGTGATGAAAAATAGCCGGGATCATGGGCAACGTGATCAATTCGGGAAGCAGGCTGCATTCATCATGATGAGGGGTGGGGGTGGTAGGCAAGGGGTGTCTTTGACATTGGAAGAAGCTTTGTTGTTTAATAGGGGATAATCGTGCATTTGTTCGGAAACGCTTTCGACGATGGCGCGGAATGCTTCTGATGGTGCACAGAGCACGTTATAGACGCGTACTGTACCCGTTGTATGGCATAAATTTAATGAAATGCACCGGCTTAGGGCGCAACTACGTTATCCAGACTTCTCGTGTAAATCAATCGAACGTATGTACGTGTACCGTACCCCGTGCTTATTGCGTTTCCCCGGTCTCATTGTACCTATTCGCTTACGAAACATACAGATGATTTTATTTCATACTCGCTCCGGAATCCGGAACAATGAAATTCCACTGATTTTCAGTGGCTGTTTACTCATCCGGTCATGTAGAATCAGGGAAATTTTAGATTGGTCCAACAGTTTTGACAATTTAGGTGTGAGACTACTTTTAATCTAATTATTTCATACTGTCAAAAGAGATGAGTAATGGATCAAATCAATTTACGCTTGATAAATTTATTGACATAAAACAAACGTTAATGACTGCCAATAAATAAATACTTGGAATGATTTCTATTTTATATTAATTTCCATTACCATAAGTATTTATTTAACTTTTTTTGGGACATTCTGAAAATGAAGCTCGCGATATTCTCTGTAATTTAATTAGACCTACCAGCTCTGTATTATTCGTCCAGGAAAAATCCTTTGACCCGTTTGGAACGGGTCTCTATTTCCTTGCACGAAGTCACGATTTCTCGGTGCGCATTCCTGCCATTTAAAAACTGTCGCTTGTCATGCAACGATTTTTACTTCTTTCACGATAAAACGAAAATGTTAAGAGGTTTTAGAACATTCCAATATTGTTATCTTATTAATATAACTCTTTCATTCTCAAACTTGTAACGTTGATGAATATTTATTTATTTATTGACGGTTTTACAAAATTTTCGTACGGTATCAGTACATCAAACCCGAAATAGAAACTACGTTTTTGTCAACGACCGCCAAGACATAAAAGAAATATTGTACAAACATGAAATTTGAGAATAAAACGCCCTATCTACACTGTTAAAAAAATTCCAGAAAAGTATTGGAAGTTTTTAACCCATACTCTGTATGAGGTTTTTCCTATAAATCGATCTGGAAAATTTTCCATGCGCTATCAGAATTCTTCCATAAATTATGGAAAAACTTCCATATTTAAAGAAGAATTACCATAGTGTATGGACAATTTACCAGATCTATTTATGGGGAAAATCTCATACGGAATATGGGTTAAAGACTTTCAAAACTTTTATGGAAAATTTACCAAATTTTTGTATGAAAAAATTGCGATCATTTTTTACAGTGTAAATACAGAATAATTGTCGCCCGAAAGAAAATTTTTATAGTATTATACAATTCAAATGTGGTATTCTATTATGCAAAAATTTCAATCGGTAGATTAATTTTACATATTTTATATTCTGCAACTTATTTTCGGAATTTTCCTATATGGTATCTCAAGGTATCGAGGTTTTTTAGGATTTTTAATCGAGTTCCTCCAGAGAAGTCACTTACATTTTTTTTAACTGAAGTTCATATGTCATAAGTTATTAGTTCATACGCTTTTTAGTTTGAATGTAAAGTTTCAAAAATAAATTTTTCATCTCATTAAACTCTCAGAAATTAAGATTTGAAAATGGTAAAATTTTCAATTCATCTTTCATAAGCTCTGATTTTATAAAATTAGACTCAAAATTTATGCACTTATTCAGACGTTTTGTAATTTTTTATTACTTTTCCAGTCCTTAAGATTTTCATTGGGCAATGAAAATAGTATCCTTATACGAATTTCGAAAAATTATGACAATAAAGGCAATTTACAAAATTCATGAACATTTTCCGAAATTCTATAAATATTGCATACTTTTTAGAGTTATGTATTGACAATCTTTTAAATTAGAATTTTTTTCGAATTTCAAAATTTTCAGAATTTTAAACATAATACCTACATACTACCTAAACTTTCGGAAATTCATAAAAATTAGTCCAACTGATTAATGCTCATTGTAATTTTTTTCATACTGTTTGAGTTTCTCAAATTTTCATTATAAGATAGAATGTATACACCATCATTCATATTTTGAATAAATATTATGAATAACACCATCGACAAAGTTAGTAAACATTTATTGAAAGTCTGCAAGTTTATGAAATGTCATGAAGTTATTTACAATCTTCGAAATTCGTGAAGTTTTAAAATTTTTATAAATTTCCAAATTTTGGAATTTTATAAACACGAACTATTCCAAACTTTCTGAATTTCATAAAAATTTGTCCATTTCATTAATATTTTCCATAACTTTCAATATTTCACAAGTGTTTCTACTTGAAAAAAAAAGAAAAAGGATATTGCATATTTTAAGAAAATGTGTTAAGATGATGAACGTCATTTACAGTATTTACAAACATTCCGTAAAATGTTACAATTTTTTAGAATTAAAAAAAAAATGAATCGTATTGAAAAAAATGACAAACATCAAGGCCAAGTTTGCAATGTTTCTCAAAAACTTTACATTTTGACGTGCCTCCAAATTTAAAATATTCGAAGATCTTCAATTCTCACAAAAAATGAATCGAGTTTGAAAATAATACATGTACATCGTTTAATACCAAAAACCAGAAATTTTATTACCCTAAATGAAAAATTATGCTCGAAAATTTTTTAATTTTGGGCCGCATGAAATTATTGATGCTCTGTATCTTTCCTTTATTTTTTATCATTCATAACTTACCTTGAATTCAATTCAATAATTACGTTTAGTTGTATAATAGTAATACATATTCTGCAATTTAGTTTTTCTATACGCAATTTTACTCAGTAAAAAATTTCAAAGTGTTCGATGTTAGATTCCTATCAATTAGGGAAAGAACGCGAGAGGTTACTGGGTTGCAACAGAGACTGATTCGATCAAAAAAACCTGCTAATTAAAGTAATCTTCCCGTCTTCGTTAGACCATTATGGCACTCGATTTTTAAGATCTTTGGAAAATCACTAACCTTTTAATGAGGTATAAGATTCTATTTAAGAAATTCAGAAATGGAATTGAGCAGTACGAAAAAGTCTCTCAATTTTCGAAAAATTTCAAGCATTCATTACAGATATTTTTAAATTTAGGAAAAGTACAAGGACAAAAATGCTATAAGTTGTATATTTCATAGTATAAACATAGAAGGAAACTGTTCGCCCAGTTTTCACAAAGTTTTAGAAACAAAATTAGATACTTTTTTTATAACATTTAATTTTCTTCAGAATTCACAAAAAAAAAAGAGTGGGCGGGGGTGTACCCATAAATTTTCTAAATTGTCCTGATCTCTCTTTCCAGTCTTGCGTGCTAATGGCAACTTCAAAATTGTCGTGAGACCTTAATCGAAAGCACCAAACGTGGCAATTGGACCAGATGCTGTCTCGCCCATTTTTCACAACATAACTCGAAACCTCTAATTTATCCCAACCAATCTTATAAGCTGAAAAAAATTTGTAAATAATGACCGAAATCATCGTCTTTAGTATCGAAGATTATCTAATGGAACACTCAGACATTTATTGTAGATCGTTCTCCATGTAATATATTGATGCAATATATTTTCATAGTTTTAGAGAGTAACTTTAAATTTTAACTCTTAATGAATTTTTGAATGAAGCATCGTGTTTAACCAACACAGGCATTTTCGAAATCATTTTTAATTTGTATACAATGGTTAGAATAAACTGCAATGATATTTTTAAAGATAATTTGATGTTTCTGGTTTCTTTCGATGAAAATTTTATACAGCTTACAAAAGATTCTTAAAATGTTTTGAGAACGATTTCATGATCATGAAGTCACGAACATTTGTCAAAAATTATTCAAAATGTACAAATTTTTGATCGCCCCCTACTTTCGCGAAATTCAAAAATTTATCGTATATGTACTCGAAATTTTCTTATAAAGTGCGATGTTTCGTGTAACGATTTTTTCATGAAATCGAAAACAATGGAACGAAACGTTTTTGTCGCGATTTAAATTCGGTTCTGGGTTTGTTCAGCTCACTTCGCGATTTTCCACGTTGCGTTTCAATGAATCGAGCACTTGAATAATCAGCAAATGTTGTGTCAATGACGATCGCCAGTTTTTTATTTCGGTCGTGAAAGATAATCGTTACAGCGCTATTTATCTACCATTATCTCAAAACTCGGGTTATATTGTGGCATAATTTTAGAAACTTTTTCATTTTCTTTCATTCAAATTTCACCTGATTGCCAAAATTTTTCTGTATCTACAAAATTCGCGAGATTTTTTTAGATTCTACAAATTTTCGACAATGAATCTTTTAAATTTTTCAAACTATCAAACATAATACGAACTATTCAGAAACTTTCAAATTTCATGAAAATTATCTCAAATCATAACAATTTTTTGTAATTTTTTATTACTTTTCCAGTTCTTCTTCCAATCTACAAAATTCATGAACATTTTCCGAAGTTTTACCAATATTGCAACCTTTTTAGAGTTATTGGCAATCTTTTGAGTGTAGGATTTTTTTTGAATAACGAAATTTTCAGAATTTCAAGCATAATACCTAAAAACTACCTAAACTTTCAGAAATTCATAAAAATTCGTCTAATTGATTAATGCTTGTTATACATAATTTTTTTTTGTACTTATTGAGTTTCTCAAGTTTTTGTTATAAGTTAAAAATATACCGTATTATTCATATTTCGAAGAAATATTATGATTAACACCATCAACAAAGTTAATAAACATTTATCAAAAGTCTGCAAGTTTATGAAATGTTATAAAATTATTTACAATCATCCAAGTTTGTAAAGTTTTCAAATTTTTATAAATTTTCAAATTTTGAAACTTGACACGAAGTATTCTAAGCTTTCTGAATTTTATAAAAATTTGTCCATTTCATTAATATTTTCCGTAACTTTTTAATATTTCTCAAGTTTTCATATATATATATATATATATATATATATATATAAAAAAAGGATATTGCGTATTTTGGGAAAATATAGTAAGATGATTAACGTCATTTACAGTATTCATGAACATTTCGTAAAATGTTACAATTTCTTAGAATTTTTCAGAACCATTGACAGTAGTTTTTCAAACTTTCAAATTTTTTTAATTTTCGGTTAAAATTTTTCCAACTTATTCAGACGTTTTGTAATTTTTTATTACTTTTCTAGTTCTTAAAACTTTTATTGAGCAACGAAAATAGTATCATTATATCAATTTCGAAAAAGTATGACAATAAAGGAAATCTACAAAATTCATGAACATTTTCCGGAATTCTACAAATATTACAAACTTTTTAAAGTTATGTATTGACAATCTTTTAAATTAGAATTTTTTTTTTGAATTTCAAAATTTTCAGAAGTTCAAACGTAATACCTACAAACTACCTTAAATTTCCGAAATTTATGAAAATCCGTCTACCTGATTAATACTCATTGTAATTTTTTTTATACTGTTTGAGTTTCTTAAATTTTCATAAAAGATAGAATGTATACTCCATCATTCATATTTTAAAGAAATATTATGATTAACACCATCGACACAGTTAATAAACATTTATCAATAGTCTGCAAGTTTATGAAATGTTATAAAATTATTTACAATCATCGAAATTCGTAAAGTTTTTAAATTTTTGTAAATTTTCAAATATTAAAACTTGACACGAACTATTCCAAACTTTCTGAGTTTTATAAAAGTTTGTCCATTTCATTAAGATTTATTGTAATTTTTAGTATTTCTCAAGTTTTCGTACTTGAAAAAAAAAAGGAAAATGATATCGCATATTTTGAGAAAATGTATTAATATGATTAACGTCATTTACAGTATTTGTGAACATTTCGTTACAGGTTACAATTTTTTAGAACCACTGATAGGAATGTACCTGAAGTGTCAAACGTTTAAAATAACACGAAAATAAAAATATATATATATATATATATATATATATATATATATATATATATATGATTTTTTTCATTTTTCATAATGATAGGAAGTGTGACGAATATTTTTTTTCGAAGCATGAAGTTTGCTGTTACAATCAAAAAATATTCAAAAGCAGCTAGAATTTTTTTTCTCCTATATTTACTTATGAATCTTTTTCGTATAATTTTAAACTTTTAGAACTTCAGGCACATCTGACAGTAATGTTTCAAAGTTCCATATTTTTTTAATTTTCCGTACGAATTCGTCCGACTTGTTAAGATTTTTTGTAATCTTTTAGTATTGTTTAAGTTTTTCAGGTTTTCATGAGAAAGTTTTGAGATCCTAAATTTTCAGCAATCCACGCAAAATTTTGGGATCTCGAGTTTTTTGGAACTTGCAGTATGCTGGTGAAACAATTTCAAGTTAGGGTATAAATTGCCACGATTTTGGACTTGGAAGATATACTGAATACAAAAACATACTTCGAATTTTTATAGTTGACATCAACTCACGATATGGCAAAAGAAAAATAAGAAAAACTGTTGTCATATAAGCTGAAAAACAGACTTTGGCGTTTGCATTATACATTATAAAATGCATAATGAACTTCAGTAACTAGAGGTCGAAGACCTCAAGTGTTTTTAGACCAATTATAAATGAAGTTAGGTAGTTCTAATATTCTGTTGATTCGTTTCGCTAGAGTTCAAGAATAATTCAAAATGGGTACTAATTGCAGACTTTTGATTCGATGCACTCGTCTTCCAATAAATCGAAGTCGTAATTACCTTATTCCCTACGGTTTTCAGCGTTATTGAGAGAGATCAACGAAAGTGGGCGTTGCAGCAGCCTAAACTCGAGGTCAACTAAAATGTTAGCTGGGAAACAGATGCTTTGGATATATTATAGCCGCTCTTGAAGGATTCCGAAATACTCTTATATCGGCCCTCAGGACCTGGCTGACGCCACAAGTGCCCCGCCCGGACTTCACTAACTTTCCTTCCAACTCGGCTGTCATTCTCTCTTCGCTTTTTTAATTACAAACCGCTTCATAAAAGGCTTGCTATATAGCGGCAAAAAACAAAAGAATTCTGAACTACTGGAAACGCAATAAAAGGTACCCCAAAAACCAGACTGGTCATGGAACCCCAAAAAAAAGATCTCATAATTATTATGATTATATTTTAATTTTCATAATCAATACTGCATGTGAAAGCAGCACGTTTAAGAATTTTGTATACCCCTCACGAAAAATCAGTATTCAAAAAGTGCGCTGCGAAATACTTTTTAGAAGACTTTTAAAGTCTTCCAATTGGAAACTTGAGTCATCCAAAAAGATGCAAGCTCTCAAAATTACTGAATATTTGATTCAGTAATTAAAATATATCTCACAATTCTTGATTCATCTCTAATTTTTTCAAAATCTCAGGAATTTCCATAATCTAGAATCATTTTTCTAGATTCCCTTCGAAAAATTGAAAAATCATCAATGACTAGGTTACGATCTAATCAGGAATAAAATACTTACTGTCCTTCTTTTATGTTAAAATAAAAAAAAGGGGCATAGGGGGTGGAGCACCTTTTCAAAAATTATTTACGAGAAACCCTTGCGGAATGACGTCGGCGAAAGTATTTACTACCTCCGCCTAATTTTTTGGAAGAAAGCCCGACGACGTTTGATGAGCCGCGAACAGCCACTCGCCTATTTAAATAACGGATTCTTCATCAGGTTGAATGATGTTTATTTATATGATCCAATCACAATATCTATCCCGAATCAATTTCCTACAAAGGGCCAATTATGTAGGATGTTTTATTTGTTTTTGCATTAATTATGATTGACGATTTTATTCAGCACGATTTCTTCACTGGAGGAAAGTTTGGGGTCGAGAGACAGGTTTTTATGGTGCTTTTTGGTTTTTAGTTGCTTTAAGGGACATTCAGTTACAGCCTATTTCAAAATTTTAAATTATGAAAATATGGAAGCAAAGCACTCGGGATCAAAAATTCAGACATTATTCATTGAAGAATTATTTTTCTCTTAATATTGAAGTCTTCAAATTCATCATATTGACTTAATACTTCAGAATCTGCAAATGTTGGAATAAAATATCATCTTCGATTGAATGCTATATTGACTGAAAATTTTTTTGAAGAATGAAGTTTCCTGAATTTTATTGCGGAATTACGATTTTTCAGTTTTTTAATGTCTAGATTTGAAGTTACACAATTTTTGGTGTCCAGGTGATTTTCATACGGGACACTGAGATTCAGATTTTTTTCTAACTCTTGTGGTAATTTTTTAAATTGTCTAGTATTTAGACATTAAAACTTAAAAAATTTACTATATGTATAATAATGAATTTTATCATAGGTTTCTAAAATTTGAAGCTCTTGGAATCAAAGTTCTGAAATTTTTAATAACTTTGATAAATATTAAAGAAAACATTTAAAATCCTAAGTATTTCATAGATTTCTAGAATTTTTGGATTTTATAATATTTATTAAAATCTGTTATATTTTCATATATTTAATTATTATCGCTGCAGTTTGTAAAATATTCTTGTATATTTGTATATTACTGGATTCCTATATCGAAATTTCCGAACAGACAAATTCGTAATAACTGAATTTCTTTTCAAGCCTGAGACGTATGAATGCCACATCAGTGAAAGGAAAAAATCGTTAAGTTATCACTAGAAAATATCAATATTCAAAGCAAATAACTATCAGAGATATTCTTTCGACTTAAATGACGATGATTAGTGACACGATGTTACAATGATTTTTTCAGCAATATTCATAGAAGATATCAAAATAATTCCTACTGTCATTTTTTTACACTTAATCCTTATTCGCAAAAAGTGCATCTACATTTGTAGATCATTTACGAACGGAAGAATATAATTTTTAATTCAAAACTTTATAATTTGAGAAAGCTTACGGGCGTTTCGAAAGAGTAGCTGTAAATTGGCTGATTTAAGCTTTTACAATCGTTTTATTCTGAACAGGCGATTTTCTGTTGACGAACTTTGGTAAAGAAAACGTTGCTCGGATTAAAAAATTTACCTGAATTACTCAGCTTTGCAAGTCATGTGTTGTAGAAGTCACAGATAAAGTTTTAGAAATAAAAATAATTTAAAACGTGTTAGTTGTGTAACACTGTTTGAAGAATATATTTTTCTTTTTTGTGCAAACTTCAAAAAATTTAGCGTTTACGTTCAGATTACAAACATTCTTTGAATTCTACGTCCTCGACGCCATACTTATAGTTGGTTATTTCAATCATTCAAGTATACAATTTGGTATTAAAGTATACATAAAATGTTGTTTGTTTATTGCATTCAACAATTCATATTCTCTTTACAATTGTGGGCAAAGATAAGTATGATACTAAACAACTTTTATTATTCTAATAAACAATAGAAATTGAAAATTTTTTTGAGGATTTATCATTTCTCTAAACATTAAAACAATACCCTCATTTTTTTACTCTTCCCTGTACATTACTTGACAAAAAACAGAACAGCAACACATAAAACTGTATATCATTTATTCAAACGTGATTAATTGTTAATCATGATCACAATTCTGAACATCATTTTTTGCATCATTCACCGTGTTCTCTACTTCGTTCTTCTCTGATCTCGAACGTTTTACGTTTGATCTCTTTAATTTCATCGATTTTTGCTTTATCCTCCTCAGCATTTCCAGAATGGCAGGACTTGGCAATATGTTTATTGTCATACCTGCAAAAGCATTCATGAGGGGTTTTAATGATTTGCCATTCCTCTTCTAGTATACGAGATATTTTTTTGAAAGCTTCGTCTGGGTTCGGAAAATTGATGCAACCAGTGAACGAAATGTACACTTGTTGGTAAACTGTGTAAAGTGCAACTATCTGACCCAATGACCAATCGTTCTTATCAGTTCGTCTACTATTTTTACAAGGTGTTATTTGATGCTCAGTGTTTTTTCTTTCGCCACTTCGGCATGTTTTCTTAGCTGAAATATCGAATGAAGCGCAATCGGATTAATCCCCAACAAAAACTCTAAAATATTTTTTTTTTTTTTTTGGTATTTCCGATGAAAAACAATCATCATGTTCTCAATCTAATATTGTTTGCTACCCTGATTACTTTTCCTTTTAAATACATAATAAAATTTATTTCGTCATATGATAATGAATGATTCGTAAGACATAAATTTAATGAATTAAATGAAGGATAAAAAAATTGGTAAAGGAGATAAATTTATTCCATACCTCTGCGTTCCTCTCTAATTTTCTTGGTCCACTGATAAATTTCTTTCATTTCTTTGATTTTTTCTTCGTCTTCGATCGATCTCAACGCAACGCTTGTACTCATTAACGTTATTGACTTTCGAAAACCATTAATACACTTATATGTTGATTTCACTATGCCATGGTCTCTTTCTAGAATAACTCGAATTGTTTCAAAAGCCTTTTTCTTGTTTGGTAAATATTGTCTACCACACAAAAGGTAAACTTGCTGGTATGCCGAATGCAAGAAAATGAGTTGTTGCAATGTCCAGTCGTTTTTATTAGAAGTATCGCAATGAATACCTTCTTGTCCCGTGATAGTCTGACTTGTTTCTCGTGCTGAAAATTTTAGGGACTTATTTATCATTCAAATACGTTGATGCATCCCATTTCAAAACCAGTAATCTTTTGGAGTGGTGTTTTTTTTTTTTTTTTTTTATGAAACTTTAATATTTCGGCTATTAGTGCACATACTTAGACAAGTCTTTCTACTTGTTTTCTAGAACAGTTTATTGGCTGATAAAGAGCAAACAAATGTTATCAGTCTTCTCGAAAATGAACGATTTCGAACTACATTTGACAACAATCTTTGTTATTCATGTTATTTTAAATTTTTGGACTATCTACTGCAGCAGCCATTTTATTTAGTGATAACGAACTGAAAAACTCTTGAAATTATTCCTTTTCTATTTTTTGAAAAAATACGAAACCAGGCGTCATAAAGACTTCTCGGTACACAAGACGTAGCTTTATTAATTTATCGAGAGGCCAACTGCCAATTTTTTTATTACATTTTTCAGTAATGGCACAAGGAGTATTCTCTATAGTGATCTTTTTGTCTCCGATAGCCTTACTTGTTTCTGGTCCTGGGAAGTATCATAAATAAGTGAATTCATATTTTATGCTTCAATTTTTGGAATGCAATTATTAATTATTCACCATTTGATTCTATTGAACTGGTTGTCATGTCCCAATTTTGACTACTCGTCTCTTTGTTCAGAGTTGAAGGAGCGAAAGAATTGTCACAGAAGTCATACAAGTCGAGGTCCTCCATATTGTCGAAATTAATTGGCTTGAAAGTTGTAGTTGTGGGTTCTGCATTTTTCAAACCATACTCAATGTTTTTATATAATAAGTAATTAGTGAAAATTGTAAAAACTCCGAAAAAAAAATGTAATTATCATTGAGACATATTACTTACGTGACGCTACTGGCGACAGTTGGGTACGTTCCCAGCATGCAAGAAAAAGAACAACATATTTAAAATGCAGCAGCTTGTCCATTGTTACGGTTTAGCTAGAAATGTGGACACAATTCAAGTTTGGCAAGTTTCAGAATCGACAAATTCGTAATAACTGAATTTATTTTTAAGCCTCACACGTATTAATGCCACATCAGTGAAAGCGAAAAATCGTTAAGTTATCGCTAAAAAATATAAACATTCAAAGCAAATAACTATCAAAGATATTGTTTTGACTTTGAAATGACGATGATTAATGACTCAATGTTACAACGATTTTTTCAGTAGTATCCATAAAAGATATCAGAATTTTTCCTACTGTCATCTTTTTGCACTTAATCCTTATTCGCCAAAAGTGCTTCTACATTTAGAGATCATTCACCAACGGAAGAATATAATTTTCACCTCAAAACTTTATAATTTGAGAGAGCTTACGGGCGTTTCGAAAGAGTAGCTGTAAGGTAGCAGATTAAAGCTTTTACAATCGTTTTATTCCGAACAGGCGATTTCCTATTGACGAACTTTGGTGAAGGAAACGTTGCTCAGATTGAAAAATTTACCTAAATATCTCAGCTTTGTAAGTCATGTGTTGGAGAAGTCACAGATAAAGTTTTAGAATTAAAAATATTTCAAAATGTCTTAGTTATGTAACATTGTTCAAAGAAAATTTTTTTCTTTTTTGTGCAAAGTTAAAAAAATTTCGCGTTCACGTTTAGATTACAAGCATACTTTGAATTCTACGTCCTCGACACCATACTTATAGTTGGTTATTTCAATTATTCAAGAATACAATGTGGTTCGAAAGTGTCCATCAAATATTGTTTGTTTATTGCATTCATTAATTCATATTCTCTTCGCGATCGTGGACAAAGATGAGTTTAATACTAAACTGTTTCGTGGTACTTGACAATAATATTCAAACTCAATCAATTGATTTCGTGAATTCATACTTCAAACTGCATAAGTCGCTCTTTCCTTATTTCGCTTGTTCTTCGAATGATTTCTCTGATTTCTTTGCGTTTTTCTGCATCATCCTCTGCATTGCCGGCATAACAATTCTTACTCATACGTAATTGTGCGTCATACATTTTGAAGCACTATCTATAGTTTTTTTTGATTCCGTAATCCGTTTCTAATGTATGAGAAATTTCCAGAAATGCTTCTTCTTGGTTTGGGAATTTCACACATCCAGTGTATGAAACTAATACTTGTTGATAGACTGTATGGAAAGCAAGAATTTGACTTAGCGACCATTTTTATCGATATTCATCTATTTAGCAGAGCTGTTGGTCAGTGGCACGTCTCCTGCTTGATATGCGCGCGCATTTCTGATCTGAATCGACAGCTTCAGGACGTGGCATGTGTTTTTTGAGAATGGATTATAGTAAAATTCAGTCGTTGGAAAAACAGAGTAGATGAAAAGTTTATGAATAACAATTGGTACCACCGTTGTTAAAGTTGTGGTTATTTTTCTGAGAAAATGTTTTTCAGCTTGAAAATTTGAATTCTCTTATATATTTTCGTGAAGATGAAGATTTTTGAATATTATCTTTTTCGAAAATGTCTTATTTTGTTGACAGATGTTTCTGGTGTGGTTCGTTGCCCTCTGTCAATTGTTCAAAACAAGTAAATAACAATTCACTGCAGTGGCGTAACTACTTTAAAAAATCTTGTGTTCGGTGGGAATAGGGGGTCCCTCTCCCCTTACAACATTTACACAAAATTTTTCGAAATCTGGAACTTTGGGGGCCTCCAGATCTTGGGGGCCTGTGTTCTTGGAACACATGGAACACCGATAGTTACGCCACTGATTCACTGACTTGACACGACTAACGTTTTTCATTAGAAATATCAACTCGACTTTTAGATTTGTCCATCCATACTTTTTTGTCTGTTGCCTTTTGTTCGCCTATCAATAAATTGAGAAATCACTCCTTAAAGTACGTCCTTAAAGTACTTTTTTATTGCACTTTTAGAATAATAGATGTCATATCTGAAACTGTCTTTTAATGTTTTTGTGATTGTACCTAATCAAGTAAGAAAAGTAGATTTTGGAAAGACTTTATAATATACTCACTACCATTCTCTCAAAATACATGACTTTTTTCGTCTTTTGACCGTTTATGAGTAATCATTCAAGAGTATCTAAATACGCCTGGTAGATGATCGTGTATGAAAAATTTTATTATTGCGTCTGTTTCGAAAAATAGTTATTTTTTAGTCAATATAACATGCATTATCGAAATAAGTTCTTCTTGAGAAGTAAGATTATTCATCGAATATTGCAGCACAGCCATTACACGAAATGACCTTCTTTTGGTGAATAGTGTGTAGTGCAATCAGCTCATCCATTGACCAACAATTCGAGTAAGTAGGAAAACGTTTTGCAGGATTGCCTGAAATTCATATCCCAATTATATTAATTTGGCATTTACTTCTTTTTAGCGAGTATTTATTGTAAAACCGTTACATTAAGAATGGATTATCTTAATTTTATTAGTAAAATTATTAATATAACCATAATAGTAGCTTGCTTCTCCGTTCTTCTCTGATTTGTTGAGTTCTTAAATGAATCCCCTTGAGTTCTCCAATTTCTGCAAAGTTCTTTTGGGTAGTACTGGAGGGATTTGTCAAAATTGTTTTAAAAGTATTTTCGAATCTTATACGACATTCGCTAGGAGTTCTGTCAATATTGTAGACATCTTACAATTCGAGAGAGGTTTCTAAAAATGCAATATCAAGATCCGGGAAGCTGCATAGTCAGTGTAGGAAATTAGCAATTCTCGGTGTACTGTAAAAAGTTTAAGCATGTCTTCCATTGACCAATTTCGACCTCTTCGATGCACCTTCTTTGGTTGGTCACAATTTTTATCGTTTTTTATACTTTTCATTCTTTTTTGCTTTGGCTCGTTCCCAACGGTGGATTGTTTAAAAAAAAAGGAAATCATATTTAATTGCAAATATTCAATCACAAACACGTATGAAAAAATTCGTTGGCAAATCTAATCCTAACAGTACGTAATAAAATTTGATTTCAGACAAGAAAGATGTTTATAAAAAATAAGACTACGAAACACTATCAAAGAATTGGATTTTTGTGATTACGCACTCATTTCCATGCGAATTTATGATGTCTCTTGATGTATTTCGTTGATTCTCTTTATCTTAGCCAAAACCTCGTTTGGTATATCATTTTTCGCACTTGTTTGAAATTTTGAAGAATTGCAGTATCTATTTAAACATTCGTTCGGTGATCTTTGTGTAATGTTATCATCTTTCATGATACGAGAAACTTCTGCACATAATTCAATATTAGTCAGAATTTTGTTACTGCCTTGATACGAATTCAATAATTTTTAGTGCACTGTGAGAAAAATAATTGTCTCATCTAATGACCAATCTTTAGCACGTGAATGTGAATATGCACTTTGGTGAAGATAACAATTATTGTTGATTTTCGTTGAAGTCTCTCTTTCTTTGGTTGAACTTGTTCCTAGAACGCGATCATCTGAAAATGAATGCTGTTAAATTATATTTTTCATAACTACAGATTGTAGGTAACCTATTCGTTCACTCACCTTGACTGGAAGTTGAAGTAGAGGATTCATGAATATACTTGCACAAATCACGATCTACCACGTTGAAAAAATTAATTTCATATTCAGTAAGTAAACTCGGATTTTCAGAGAAACGATTAATGAGTAACTTTGACTATAAGCACGGTGAACTTTCATCAACGCAAGTATATTAATACATTAAGAAAGTCGTATTAAATAAGTATGAATTGGAAAAAAAGCCGACTATTTGTAATTTTCGACAATATTTATTTTTTATTACCTTGGTTCAAGTCTGATGACGTATATCCTGAAAGACACTCGTACAAATTTGGGTTGTCCATTTTCGAAAAATCAACTTGTTCGAACGTTGGTAACTCAGAATGGTCTGGAGCTAAACTCAGTAGCAAATTTTTTGATTTAGTATTTTCATAAGAAATCAAAGGCATATGAAATGGATGGAATTTGAAAAATTTGATAAAAAACTTACGTCGCAGCGTTGGTGTGAATTGAGATTATACAAATAGGATGGAAAGAATAATCCATTTCGACCCACACATTATCATCGCAGAAGAACTGAAACGCGTCAATGATGAAAAACACTTGAGTTGTTATAAAAATATAGTGTAAATTTTTTTCAAATTCCTACAGCGTGAACACATGCGCGTTTGCGATCATTTATTTTCTGTGAGTTCCGTTTTCGATTCTTGTTAATTATATTTTGTAAAACTACGTTACTCTTGTTTGAGTGAGAATAAAAAAAAACATAAACCCTTTTGTCTAATTTGCGTCACGAGCACTCTTATCTTGCTTTTTGTTCAAAGAGGATTGCAATACTGGTGAATATTAACGACTGATTGTCATTTGAGTAATTGGTATCACGTGAAGTACATCGTCAGTAGTTAGGTAAAGCGGGTCCGCCCCCCCCCCAATCCTTTACCAATCACGTGACCCCCACCCCAACTCCCTCCCTACCACTCCCCCAGGCTACACGCCCTGATTGGTCTACCTCTCCCCTAGGCCACGCCCCCTGCGTCCTGATTGGTCCATCTCCTTATCCTGGCAAGTGTTTCCGAATTTTCCTAGATTTTCCATATTTTTTCGGATTTTCCCTAGATTTTTCCGAAATTCCCCTAGATTTTTCGAACTTTTCCGCGTTTCCTAAATTTTTCAGAATTTGTCCGGGATTTTCCTAAATTATCCATATTTTACGAAATTTCCCTAGATTTTCCGAAATTTCCTCAGATTATTCCGAATTCCCCGGTATTTTTCTACATTTTCACTAGAGTTTCCCTTATAAAAATGTCCTTAAACAAAATGGCGCCTGAAAAGATGGAGCCAGTCCGTAAAACAGGGGCGTACCTCCTGTCGGTAAAACAGGGACACGGTCGGAAAGGTATGGGCGTACCTACTGTCGGTAATACTCTTGTCGGTAGTGTCTCATGTCGGTAATACTTCATGTCGGTAGTGCCTCATGTCGGTAGTGCCTCATGTCGGTAGTACCTCATGTCAATAATACTTTCTTTTTTTCTGTTTGTTTTTTTGTTTTTGTTTTTCGTTTGTTTTTTTTTTTTTTTTTCTTCATACATTCAAATTACAATGTTTACAAGAACGATTAATCCTTAAAAGAAAACTCGCAGGCGTTGAATTTCCCTCCGAGAAAACGGAACTTCACTGGATTCTTCGACTTTGTAGATTCTTCAAGTTTATGCAGCTGATTTGGATCTTCTCGCAGAGTCTTGCAGATCCTCTCTTGCAGAAAAATCTCAAATTTTCCATCCAGAGTGATGATGAATTTAGGACCAAATTTGTTGTCAAAGGAGCGAATTCCAGTCACGGCATAGCTTTTGCTAACTTACAACTCGACAATTCTTTGCGTTGGGAGAAAACCCTCTGCGGGAGCCACTTGGTTGAGCTTTGAAAAATCCATGTTGCTTGTTCGAAAATTGTCGGCAGACTGACGCTTGAGAGTTTGCTTATCCGTACGTTAAGCGATATGTAATGACGTCTTCACATTCCTAAGCCTTGACGTCATGACGGCAAGTTGAAACATGCTTAACCTTGAAAATTTATTGCGCAGTTAGCGATCACTTAAACACATTCCTAAGCGATGACTTCCTCATCTATTATTAGTAAAACCTTGAAAATCTATTATGCAGTTAGAAAAGTGATTACGTCATAACAACAAGTTTATACACGTTATCGGAAACGATGACGACATCCTAACTGTGTGAAGAATTCCTGAAAACGTTATCTCGCTGATCAGGCAAACAATGAGTCATCAAACGATGATGTTAACTTACATTTAAGGGATACGAATTTATTCATAACTTCATTTTTGAATTATTTATTTTATTCATTCATACATCTTTTTTTCTGCAAAGGGCCCCTCCCCGCCCTATGCTGTGAGGCTCAACCACAAGAGTAGCCCCTTCATTTTTTTATTTTTTTACAATCTTTTACATTTTTTATTCTTTTACAATTTTTTACATGTTTTTTCTTTCTTACACATGCTACAGTCCTTAATCATCAGGCGTATACTAACATCATCTTCACTAGTTGAATTCCAATGTTTTTCTCATAGTCTGCAAACCATGAATTCTTTGTCACTTTGCATATTCAGCGGCAACTTTTCCCAAGCTTGAGCGATACACTTATTCCGGAAATAAAGTAAAATTTCTCGTGGCAGTGCAGCGATAGCCTCAGAATCCAACTTGTGCAGCCAGTTGGCGTATGAGAGTAGAGTAAATGATCTCTTCGTTGATGGTGTATCGCCAAATTTTTCCATTAACCACATCCTGAGGCGGCGGGCGTTTTCCACGGCACAGTGATGATCGTAGACGGGTCGATGAAAATTGTTGTAGGGGCATGCAGAGACTCGTAAATCATCCAGGGACGGGCAGCCCATATCCATCAAATCGATTATGACCGCATTTGTGTACTGATTCAGCCAACGCTTTTTGTCCAATCCTTTCGCAAATACAAAGCTGGCATCCTCGAGTTGATTCTTGAGCACTTGGTAGAGTTCCTCGTATGGCACATCTACAGAGTTCTAAGGTATACCATGATAGTTTCACGTTAGCCACAAATTACTCGCCTGTACTTTTGGAGTCAAACCATCCCAGGTCCATGGTGACTTGAATAACGTCGCAACAGCGTCGGCGTTGAAGGGCTCAAGCTTTAATACTGCCAGCTGTTTGACGACAAACGTACTTTGCACGGAAAATCCTTGAACGTCCACGATGTACTTCATCTCGGTACACTGACACGCTCTCGCGTATCCACTTCCTTTTATACACACCACTACCACCACCACCACTAGCACCACCAACTCATCAATTCTTCATCTTCACATACTTGACATCAGGCTTTTTCTCGTCCTTATCCTTCTTATACGACACAGGCTTATACTTGTCAGACAATTTATCTTCATTTAAAAGACAACGACGTTCATCGTTTAACTTATCCATTGCGACTGAGTAAAACAGAGTAATTGTCTTTATTTATATATACTTGATTATACATGTAAACACAACCTTAAATATAATCGATAACGTTGCACTGTTACAAGTATCATTCAACAATATAAAAGTTGCAATCAAGAACCGCTAAGCTCTCGCGGTTACATGCGCTGTAGTTACAATCAAACGTTTTATAATTTTCTGACAATTTCGCTGATTGGCTAATATTTAACAACGCGATCGTGTATATTGAGGCAATAAGCCGAAGGTTGAGCTGGAATATTCGCAACCGATTCAAACTCTAAACGAACGTCAACGGACCCCGTAATGAGGGACTCGTTTTGTTTAGCACAATCAATGACTACGAGAGGCGCTAGATCCTTGAATTGTAATTTTGTTAACAATGGAGCATTTTCCCTGCCGTAATATGATGATTGAAAGTTGGAAAACATTTCATACAACGCTGCGAATTGATTACGCTCGAAATTGATATTCAGATTCGTGTAAGGATAACATTGCGAGTTGAGATAGAGCTTGATGTCGCGCAAAGCGCAAGTATCAAAGCCGCTTGTGTTTGCTCCACGAGCATTCTTCCGCCCTGTTAGGAATCCTACAATGACGTATCTCGGCTTTTCCAGTTGAGTCGTTGTTTTGACGCTCCACACATGCTTGGTAGTTGTAGGCAGCAAAGGATATTCGTAGAGTTTCCAGCTCCTGAAACTCATAGCGATGGTGGGATCGCTAGCGACGTAGCTGAGCATTCGAATCTTTTCAACGTCCGACACTTTGACGTATGGCAAAATCCATTCGATTTTGCTGAGGGTTATTTTAAACTCCTCTAGAACTGCAGGAGCTACAACCGCTGTCTGCTGGATAGCGTTGACGTCTGTGTTAGCTCGGAGAATGATGAGCTCATGTTTAGCGTTGACGATGATTCGTTGATAGTTCTCAGCGAATCCAAAGAGAAATAGCAGTGGGATACAAACATCGAAATATCCATGATTGTCCACCAATGATCTCGTATCGTCAAGAATCCATCCTACATTTTCCATCAAGTCCTTCTGATCCGGACTTTGTGAGATGTAGGCTTTCATTGCAGTTGTTAGGCCAACGTTTTTCACCATTTCAATCTCCACGACATTCAGCTCGTAACGAATTTCCTCAAATAGGTGGGCTATACCATTATTGACTATAGATTTATGAACGACATCAGCTCCGTTAGCTTTCGTTAAACGTCCTTGAATATGCAGCGAAGTCTTGCCCGGCAACATGTACGAATCCTGCTTTGTACACTGATGCGAATTTCATCATTATTGTTGTACGTCAATGACGCGTACGGTTGATGCGCGTGTACTTCGTACTGCGCTATCGCCTCGTCGAAGACGATCTTCTTCTCGATGGATAACATGATATCAGGCAGATGAAGCAGCAGCAAATTTTACTCTTAACCCGAGGCTTTTCAGGAACTGCACGTTCCGCGGTGTGAGCACTTTGAAAGGTTTGTGCCAACTGATGGTCCGTGGACATGTTGCTGAACTTTTATATTCTCCGTATACGATTCCCATTATTCACCTTTTACATGCAATCTGATAGTGATGATTTTTTCTCGAAAATTCACTAATTGTCCGTCTTGATCTAGAATGCGGAGCTGCAGGTGATGTATTGCTTGCACGGTGATCGGATGGTACAGTACATGTGTAGGTATTTCAATGATCTTATATCCTGGTGGCACCACGGAAAAAAACTCGTGAATGGTATGCACGCGACGCTCGTTGATGTACGCTCCCGTAGTGATGTTGCATTCGACGCGCAAGGCGTTGACGGCGAGGATTCTCACCGGCGATTGAGAATCGTGCGCAACGTCAGCCTTGAGAATAAGCGGATCGAAGCCTAAAAGTTTTCAAATAGAATCTTTTGGTTGGAAATCGATGGTTCGATTACATTTGATTTCACTGCGCAGCGTGCTACTATTGGCTTGCAGATACAGTTCGATATCCGACGGCAACACTTTCTTCAGGTAACGCTCGATACTGTCCAACTCGTAGCTCCCCGGAGGTATGGTAAACACTTTAGCGTGAACGTAAAACTTGTTGCTACCAACATCGAGGTTAGGAATCGAATTGAAGGTCGATAATTCCACCAAGCCCAATGAATAATTTTTGTGACGTAACAGTTCAATAGGAGGAAAGTAGTAGGCCTCCAAGACAGACGATGCTCCCGAGAGGGTCAGAGTCAGTGTATCCATGATGGTTGCTCGTTGTTGACTGAAGGTCACTCACACACCCGCAACACTTTTATCGAGTAAAAACTTGGCATACAAGTGCCCGCAAATAATTTGATCATAGTTTTGATACTGATAACGATTATATAGAATAATGCTACCGACACCGAAATAATCTACAAGTTCTCCAGGTGATCGTAAATTGCCAAAGCTGTCGAAATACGCGATTTGATTACCAGTTTTCCGATACGCGACCCAATGAGTTCCATGGCCATTTTTATCGCCTAAGTTAATGATAGAAGCCTCGTATTTTTTAGGTCCACTTTTAGGTAAATCATTACGCATGTACACACCTCGAAACGATGGAATTTTCAACATTTTTGCATATTTCAACAAATCTTTATCGGTAAGTGCTCGGTGTGGTAGCTCTACACGTTTTTTAAATGCAGTCTCAGTCCAGATCCCCATGGTTTTAAATACAATCCTTTTCCCACGGCGATTGATTCCATTTTGAGGAGATGTCGTCTTGATTCATCCAATTCCCGCTTGGCGGCTCTGGCATCGTTGATAGCTTTAGCGATGCTCGCAGCGCCACCTGCCAATGCTCCTGTTGCGATTAATCCGGCAAAGACAGGGAGTAGAAAAGCAGGTAAAATGCCACCAAATTTACTGGATACAGGTAGTACACGTGGTACTCGAACTTTCTTCTTTCCTCCTGCTTGTTTCACCGCGGCTCTAGCAGCTTTCAATGTTGATTGCACGGAACCTATAGCTTTAGCTGCAACTTTCGCTACGTCGATGACTTTTCTCAAGGGAATCTTTTTTTTCTTTGCTTCTTTCTTCAATCCCATACCGAGTTTCTGCTTTACTCCCATGATACCAGTTACTCCAAGAGCTGCAGTTTTTTCACCAACTCCTGAATCTTTAGCGAGAAGACGTTCAATAGCTTTCTTTGCAAGAACTTTATCAGCTTCGTGTCTAGCTGTGATATTGATATTTTTCGAATATGCGATATCGTGCTCCCTGCACGCTGAATCAAGTGGATTGATTCCACGATCCCCACGCCTTAGCCTTTTAGCAAATTTGGTGCCTGGACCAAAAAATTTATAGCCAGGAATATGGAGTTCAACAGGGAGCTTGTTGATGATAGCGTTGATGAGTCCGCGTCCTTTCACTGCCATTACTCAACTGAGCTCATGGCTATAAATACGCGGTATTTATAGGTTTTCGATTCAGACGCTGACAGGTCGTCATGGAGTTTACACCGCAAAATGTCAAGTTGCCTGTCGTACACTTTGACAGTGTGGTGGAAAAGCGGGAAAAATTCAAACGGCATGGAAAACTATTACCGAATACAGTTCGCGCAATAATATGTGGTCTTTCAAATTGTGGTAAAAATAATGCTCTGCTCTCGCTTATTACGCTTCCGAACGGGTTGAGATTCGAGAACGTCTACATTTACTCAAAGTCACTCGAGCAACCTAAATACAAGTACTTGGAAAAAATCATTGAACCGGTCAAAGGAGTTGGATATTTTCCGTATAACGAAAATGAACAAGGCGTAAGTGTTGAGGAAGTGAAACCAAACTCTGTAATGATATTCGATGATGTAGCTTGCGAAAAACAAAATAATATTCGCACATACTTTTGCATGAGACGGCATCATGATACAGACAGTTTCTATCTCTGTCAGACTTATGTGCGCATTTCTAAACACTTGGTGCGAGATAATGCTAACTTGCTCATACTGTTTCGTCAAGACGATATGAACCTGAAACATGTGAACGACGATCATGTTAACACTGACATGACGTTCGCATAATTTCGAGATTTATGCGCAGCATGTTGGAGCGACAAGTACGGGTTCATTGCTATTGACAAGGATAGCGAACAAGGGCGGTATAGAAAAGGATTCGATTGCTTTGTTACTATAAATTAAAGTGTTTTCGTGACAACTACATCAGTATTGTCTAAACATTGAAAGAAGATGGAGCGTAAAGATGTACTACACCATATCGTACAAGCGAGCGAAGCCATCCGCCGCAAACATCGTCTGCTGTAACGTGGAAAAGCTGCTGTGGAGACGTCGGTGCGAGAAGTGTTCAAGCCCATCACTGATCCACTACAGTCATTGACTAGAAAACCAATGGACCTGAAGATGGAGTCAGTAAAAAAGGAGGAAGTCAAAGAAGAATTACCTACAATGGAGGATGATGATACGTTTGAGCCATGGAGTGAAAATTTCGAGAGCTTCGATCAAACCATCGGTGACCAAACATTTGCACCGAGTATTGTCAATTCCCCAGCTCCTGTTGACACTCTAAAGAAATACTTGAAAATGATGAAAAACAAGGATGAGCAAAAAATCTCGATATGCGGTATGGAGTACGGTCGTTGAAAAGTGGATTGCATATTGGAAACACGCCAATCAGTTTCGAAGAAAATACTGTTTACGTGGGGACTGAGGAGTTTTTGAAAACGCCGGGACTTATAGAACTGCTGCTTAAAAAAATACCAAACAGTTCGATTGTGAATAAAAATGATGTTGAAAACTATAAGAAAATCGTCCGACTAACAAACGCGGATAGAAAAAATTATCTACCTGACAGGAGTCTGCGTGGTGGTGGCAGAGATTTGAAATATCTTACATACATTGCTGACAAGAAAGTGGGCACAAGAGTATACAATGTGGTTAATCGCGAACGTAACATCGATTATGTGCATTGGAATGATTCCAACGAACTCGTTGATCGCTTGCGACTTATGCTCGCGTCACAAGCTGCTGGCAACAACAGTCATACCAACGAAATCAACTCAATCATTGAAGAACTTAGAGAAGCTGACATTATATATTGAAAGTCTCAAAGTTTGGTATCTCATTCACGAGCTAGACAATGACAAGTGTAGACGTGTTTGGGAGACACCTGATCAAGAATCGGGAAATACGTGGACCTCCTGGTGTTGGATTCAAGTTGACCCATGAAGGTCATTACGATCTTCAGAATAAAAAATTAGTCAACGTTGCTAAGGGTGATTACGAGAGAGATGGCGCTTCCCATCAAAATATTATCGATTTCGAAGAAGTGCTGACAGTTGAAATTAATCAACGGGAAAATGTGGCGGAGAAAGTGTAAAAATCACTAGAAACATTGGCTAACATGTATCAAAAGCATGTGACCGAAAACTCGGCAATTATTTCCAAACTACAGCGTCGTATAGAACGTATCGAGAAGGAAGTATTTGACGATATTACGCCCCAAGAAGATGTCTACGAATAAAAGCTAGAATACAAACGCTCCTCATTCATAACCGTCCCGGACGTCGAAAAGATGAAAGAAGCTCTAGTGGAAGAACTCCATAAACCCGCAAGAAGGACCCGACGTTACCGCTGCTATGAAGACTGTACTACGGGATCGCAAACCCAAGAATCTACACGTCGATCAAGGCAAAGAATTTTACAACAAGGACTTCAAGGCACTCATTAAACAACATGGAATCAACATGTACTCTACATTTAGCGACATGAAGGCGTTCATTTGCGATCGTTTCAATCGTACACTCAAGAGTCAGATGTGGAAACGGTTCTCCCTCCAAGGACATTACAAATGGATCGACATCTTAACTGATTTGCTATTGAGTTACAACGCCACCCGGCATCGAACAATCAAGATGAAGCTAAAAGATGTTACCGCAGCTGATGAAAAACGTCTGCTTGATGAAATTTACCATGTCAAGCATCAGAAAGAGAAAAGCAAGTTCAAGGTCGGTGACAAAGTCCGGATCAGCAAGTACAAATATGTGTTTGATAAGGGATACACCTCCAATTGGACAACGGAAATTTTCACCATCGCTGCTGTAAAGCCATCGCATCCCACGACGTACAAGCTCAAGGATTATCAGGACCAGCCCATCGAAGGAGGATTCTATACCGAAGAACTTTCCAAAGTGAAACATCCGGATATGTATCTCGTTGAAAAAGTGTTGCGCAAGCGTGGAACCAAATTATATGTAAAATGGTTGGGGTTTGATAATACTCACAACAGTTGGATAAATAAATCAGACATGTAATCAATAAACGTTTATTCGTATGTATCGAGTGTTTTTATTTACCCTTTACATACATATATAAAATAAATATATTTATACTTTCAGTATGAATTCATTTCCGCACTACCAGAGCCCGCTCTGTTCTCGCATGGGGTGGTAGAATTAATGGTGCGTTTTTGTTGAAGTGGTATCCCCAGTATACCTAATCCACGATCTATCTAAAAAGCCTAGTACAATGATATTTACAAATCGTTGATATCTATCAATTTCCTTATTTTGCCTAGAGCAAGGTTCATTAATATTTACAATTCATCGTCGACATCCATCAATTCCCTTATTTTATAGTGGCCGTGAGCCAAAGTGTCCGCTGTAGTTGACAATAGGTGACGCTTGTCATTATATGGATTTAACGCGAGTTTTGTCTGTTGAATTGTTTGAATTTCATGCAGATGTGATCGAAACCGATGTTGAGCGCGATACTCTGTACTCTCACTGTACAAGCAATGTACATAATAATCGAAATCTATTGTTTTCGCCACAACCGATCCTTTGACTCCGTTGGCTTTTTTAATTCTACCCTGACCTTCAACTCTAACACTGTACATCTTACTTCTCAATGCTAAAAATTTAGTTATGATTTTCTCGTTGCATTCATCCTTCATGAGACCCACAACTTTTTTGTTTTTCGATTAGATTCCGAAACGATTAGGTGAGGGATAATCTGATGTATCAAATTGATCATTGTTTTCTTTCATCATTTTATATGCGTCAAGATTTCGAATTTCATAAACCAGACTGTCTGTATCGGTATACAGAATTTTCGCGTTTGTTGCACGTTTCATAAAGTCGTAATGAAAAGAGTAAAGACATGTTTTGGATAGGCCGAGAACGCAGAAACCTGTATAAATGGGTTTGTTCATTGTAACCTCGACGCGTGCTAATTTAGTTGCGACTAAATTCTTATCGAAAATTGTACAAGAGCTGAAATTTGGTTTCGAAATCAAGGCTTCTGCGCCGTATCGACCCAACCATTGCATGACTAGTTTTATATCTACACGTTTTCTTACATTCCCCATAGTTTTTCCGTATACTGCATTGTTCATCAATGTATAGAGATTTTTTTCAAATTCATTTTTTGCATTCTTACGCATTTCACTGTTTAAATCAATGTAAGATTTCAACCATAGAGATTGCTTAAATTTCAATATCCTATGAATGCAACGCAAAACCAGTCCATGGCGTAGTGCTTGCCTCAAATTTCTATAATGAATGACGTATCACTTTTTCGGTTCAAGAGTTGTTAAGAGCTTTTAACGTTTCGAACCGGGTGGAGTTTTGTGCTCTGCGCAAAATGGTAAGTCATTGTGAGAATCATGAATTTCTGGTGGATACTCGAGATCCACTTCTAGGATGTAACCTTCTCCGGCATCATCAGCAACATCCTACGGAAAATCTTGTTGAAAATTTTCAACCCACTCAAATCCAGCGTAAGGCAAGTATTGTGTCATGGCCCACCCATAAAGGTTATTTACATCATAATACATGAGGTATTTGTCCTCTTCTTTGGGATTATAATCGGTGGCGCAGTAGGGATTGTAGGCCCTGGCGTATCGATAGCTGCATTGAGAGCTGCCTCCTCGGATCCCCCGTTCGATGAAGAGGAGCTTGCCGATGTCGGTGAGAAGCTCCAATTCTATACCCGTGTGCTTGAGAATGGCGTCCCAGCTGAATCCTGGTGTTGTATAGTAGTGTGCAGGATCCAGTCCATAGGACGCAAGGCAGCCTTTTCGAAAGTTCTCAAAGACGTCCGCCAGGAGAAGCACGTCAGTCTTCAGGTATATGCCCGAGTACTCCCCAAGTGACTGAATGTTGAAGGACTGCCAGGCTGTCTGAGCATGACTGAAATAGAAAAAAAAAAAATTTGAGAACTTAAAAAATTATACAACAAAATGGCAATGATAATTAAAATAGTTTAATTACCGATAGTCATTGTCGGAAACGGTCTCATCCATCAGGGTGCTGTGGAACGCTTCTTGAGGTGGCAGCTCGGTCATCTCCAATTTTTCTCAAGAGTCCATGTACTGATAAGGGAACACTTCTTTCTTCATGAACAGTTTTAACCGTTCCTCGTCGAGATGCGAGTATTCTCGATGAATGATGGTTTTTTTATCGTCCTCCAAGTACGACGCAAGTTTATCCAGCGATGACGCTATGAACCTGAACGAATCAATGAATCGCAGAGATATCTTGCTGTCGTCAAAATGTTTGGTGAAGGAGGCGTATCTTTCCATTGTCTGTGGAATTAAGGTGATGCGTCCCTCGATACAGTTGGCGATTTGTTTGATCACAAGATGGCTGTCATATCCGCTTAGATTGTGAAATATGACCTGAAATTAAAAAAATCACAATTGTTACCTTTGAATCCTTGTTGCATGATATATATTTTCTAATAATAATCAAGATAGCAATAATTTTTTTCAGATCTCAATAGTATGATCAACCAAATGCTCATAGATATTTTTTTTCCAAGTTTTATTAGAAAAATATAATGACATGAAATCTTACCGGAATAATGAGTGCATCCTGGTATTGGAGATTGCATTTTTGATGAGCCGCGCCTCGAAACTTACCCGTAAGATGGCAGTGTTCTCTCACTCTGATTTGACCTTTCAGAGCGGTCTTGCAGATGTGGCAGTTGGCGGCTTTTCGAAACATCTCCTTCTCTGCCGGGGTGAGGGGCTCAATGGGTTTGGGGTTCTTCATCTTCTCCTGGACTTTTCCCGTGTGTTTATATATCCTAGTAGCGCTGCGATCGCGCACTGTTGCCAAGTCTACCACCACGCACTGTTGCCAAGTCTTGCGCACTGTTACCAAGTCTACCACCACGCACTGTTGTCAAGTCTACCTCCACACTGTCTCACAATTTTCGTACACTTTGTTAATCAGAAACTTTTTTATTTTAACGATTTCATTTTGAATTCTCTCATTTGAGAAAACGGTGCAAAATTCTTCAATAATATTGAAATTCTCAGAGACGATTCGTTCGACAATTGACTCTTCGCATATTTTTTGAAAATTAAAATTTAGGAATAACTCGGCTGCACTGTATGACTCCGAAATGATATCAAGGCGTTCCTTGCGTAAGTCAACATTCCCGGTATACAAAAATGTTAAAAAATGTTCAATGACATCACTTAGGAACTGTTTGATTATTATTTTACCCTTTTGCACTTCTTTCCACGAATGATTGAATAGAGTCGCGAAATATTCTGATTGTGCCACGAGAATCACACTGTGTACCTTGAATTCGCGGGTGGGAGTGATGATTGAAGAGTCTGATCGATTTCCCGTACAGAATAAATTTTAAAAACATTTTACGAAAAACGCGGGTTGATTACCTTCATCAGAGTCAAACCCCCCCCCCCCCACAAGTAGTAGTATATTCTGAGTTTTATTAGGAACATACCGTCTTTCAATTTTGGCTCTTTTGAAAGGTAGTATTCTCTACTATCAGGGTGGAAAATGTGCGCGAACTCATCAACCCAAGGTCGATGGATTTTTTCGATTACTGCTGCCAAACGCCACTCAGATAAACAGTCGATGCGAAGACGACACTGAACAACCGGTTGAAGTTTCCCGTCTGTTTTGTACACAGTTAGTTTCCACGTAAAAATGGAATCACTCAAATCATTCGAACTGCACTCTTCACCATGTTTCCTTTAAAGAACCCCGTAGGATTAATTCTATCGGAGCCATCGTTCAACGAAAAGCGTATAATTAAGAGATTCGCGGATAATTAAGAGAATCGCGATGTCGATCATATCGAAAATGCGACTGACTGGCGATGGGGAAATCAGGGGATATTATATAGAAAAATGTTGAAGTCACCATCAAATCCCCACTGCTCGGCATGAGTCACAAATAAAATTAGATATTGACTTTAAGGTTTTGAGAATCGAGCGATAAAGAAAATCGCTTCTGTAAATAACGGAATCAAATTACTTCTACGCATAAAACCAAACAGGATACTCGGATTACAATAACGCAGAAAGTGTAAGCTTAAAAGAATCAAATGACAACTGCGCAACGAAAAAACATCATGATCATATTACATCTTGGACCGGAATCATTTTGTAAACAAAAATAACAAAAGTCATATATTTGTAGCCTTCAAAGGATACCGACTTGTAAATAAATGATTACAGTGCTGGAATTTGATCATGAGATTGAATTACATCTTCGCAGCGAGCGACTTTTCTAAACCAAAGCTCGGATAGCATTTACGCAGCAATTTTTTAAACAAACATCTAGATCTATATTCAGCTATGATCAAATTACATTTAAACACTGAAACCCAACTCTATAAACAAATGGAGTAAAGCTTATCTTGATGTCATATTTTAAGAATTTTCATAACATAAATAATTGCATGAAATTGGTCGATGTTCGAATTACATTTACAAATAGAAATCCAGCTCTATAAATAAATCGAGCAAAACCTATCTTGGTATCATATTTTTAGAACTTATATAACAAATAATTGTATGAAAATGGCTAATGCTTTAATTACATTTAGGCTGTTTTATTCGAACGTTTCAAGGTCAACGCTTGCGAGTTTAAACTTGTCATTATGACATCACCGATTAGGAGTTCTACGCAGTTAAGATATATCTCTATGTAGTTTTATTTGAGGGTTCATATTTGTTAGAGTATTATTACATCGCCGTGACTATAAAGTTCAGCGCGATGCAACAATTGAAGGTTTGAGAAACAAAGTATTGATAAAACAGTTACCTACCTAACCAACTGATCAATATTTTATGGTAGAACTCTTATTTGCCGACTGATGATTACTTATTAACTGAGGGTAACCTATCGACTGAGAGTAAACTATTATCGTGTAGTATAAAATATTTTTATAATCAATCAATGATAATTATAATAAGTTATGGAAAATATTTTAAAATTTTTCCTTGAAAAAAACTGAATTCAGAATCCCGCAGCGTACAAATATTATTCATAAATTCTCCTGTTGATGGGCTATCGAAGTGAGGTTTGTAATATGCATAAAGTGAGTTTGAAAGTTTTTAAAGAATGATTTTAATTCATCCGTTGTCTTCGGAACACTAGTAAAGATAACGCGCCCGGGCGGAGAGATTAGGCGGTGCGTTGTTTATGAATTCGTGCGCGGTATTCAAATTTCATCTCCAAATATCTTTATCGAAAAAAATAGGTTCGAGCAAAATGCATATTCTTTCTTGACTACAGTTTGATTGAAAACTTCATCAGTCGAAGAATCCAAATAATTCAGCATGGATATAAAGTATAACTTTCACGACTTATGGAGAATTAATTTCGAAAATTTGGAGGTGATCATGCCTCAGAACATGAGGGCGTTTTCAAATGGAAAAAAATCTAAAATAGTTAAAGAGATTCAAAGACATCATACAAAATACCCACTCAATTCTCAAATCAAAATCGATCGATCGACTTACGAGATAAAAAATGGATACCTCGTTCCTGTAAGTATGAATTTGAACCTAATTTGAAAATAGCAATTGAACTGATAGAAATTTTTTTTTATTACAGCGTTTGTTCAGCCGTGTGGCTCAGAGAATAAAATTGTTGGAAGACCGAGAAGAGGTCGAGCGTAAATTAAGACTTTTGGGGTCTGACGACGAGGATGGAGTTGAAATTTTAAACTAAGGGAAAATAAACAAGTTGTATCGCATATAAGTTTATATTAAGCAAAAAAAAAAAAAAAAACTCAACAAAAAAAACAAAAAACCCTACAAAATAACAAAACAAAAAAAAAAAAACCTGCATAATCTTACAGACAGGTGACAGACAGACAGGCCCCTGTTTTACCGACAGTAAGTACACAATTGTTTTATCGACATTAAATACACCCTGTTTTACCGACCGGTGCCATCTTGTTATTCGCCATCTTGTTTTCCAACCGCCATTTTGATTTCTAACCGTCATTTAGTTTACGGACATTCTTATGAGGGAAATCTAGGGAAAATTCCGGAAAGTTTAAGTAAAATCGCGGAAAATTCCAGTAAATTTTAGGTAAATTACGGAAAATCTAGGGAAATTTCGGAAAAATATTGGAAATTTAGGGCGATCCCGGAAAAATATGCACAATTTTGGGACATTGTGAAAAATTGCAGAAAATCGTGGAAAATTCAGGAAAATCGCGAAAAAATATAGAAAATTTAGAGAAATCTCTGGAAAATATGAGAAATGCTGGAAAATTTCGGAAAAACGCAGAAAACTTTGAAAAATCTATAGAAATTCCGGAGAAATCTGGGAGAATACCGGATGAATATGAAAAATTCCGAAAATCTAGGGAAATTCCGGAAAACTCGCGCGGAGGGGATGGACCAATCAGGACGCAGGGGGCATGGCCTAGAGGAGCGGCAGACCAATCAAAGCGCAAGGGGTGTGGCCTGGGATAGTGGTGGGGAGGGAGGTAGGGGAGGGTCACGTGATGGGTGGAGAAGTGGAGGGGCCGGAACCGCTTTGCCTAACTACTATCGTCAGAAAACTTATGATTTTTTTAATCACCTTATATATAATTCCTCACAGTATGTAGTGTTTTCACTTACTAATAATTTACTTCTGTGCTATTTTTGGAAAGCCGTTATTTTCTTCAGTTTCTTTTATGATGGCTGCATTTTCTTTCGTATTTTCATAATTTGAGATGTCAGGTTTCTTTAGTTTTAAATGAAAATAAATGAATGAAAATGATTTCGTCATCCTTTCTTCTACTGCGGCTTTCCTGCTTGGGAAATTGACAACTTGTTCACGCGTAATGCATACTTCTAGACGAACAGTGTAAAATGCCTTTATCTCTTCAAATGACCATTTGTATCGAAATTTCCTTGTTTTACGTTCCCAGCTTGCAAGAAAAATAACAACATATTTGAAATGCAGGAGCTTTAGCATTGTCACGTTTCAGCGAGAAATTCGGACACAAATCAAGTTTGGCAAGTATCAGAATCGACAAATTCGTTATAACTAAATTTCTTTACAAGCCTGAGACGTAATAATGATACATTAGTTACAGAGAAAAATTGTTAAGTTATCACTAAAAAATATGAATATTCAAAGCAGATAAATATAAGAGATACTATTTCGACTTTTAAATGACAATGATTAATGACACGATGTTACAATGATTTTTTCAGCAATATCCATTCAAGATATCAGGATATTTCCTACTCTCATTTTTTTACACTCAATCCTTATTCGCAAAAAGTTCTTCTACATTTGTAGATCATTTATGAACGGAAGAATATAATTTTCAATCCAAATCTTAATGATTTAAGAAAGCTTAAGGGCGTTCCGAAAGAGTAGCTGTAAATTGGCAGATTTAAGCTTTTACAATCGTTTTATTCTGAACAGGCGATTTCCTGTTGAGGACCTTTGGTGAAGGAAATGGTGCTCAGATGAAAAACATTTACATAAATCACTCGGATTAGGAAATCATGTGTTGAAGAAGTCACAGATAAAGTTTTAGAAATAAAAATAATTTAAAACGTGTTAGTTCTGTAACATGGTTTGGAGAAAATATTTTTCTTTTTTGTGCAAACTTTAAAAAATTTAGCGTTTACGTTCAGATTACAAACATTCTTTGAATTCTACGTCCTCGACGACATACTTATAGTTAGTTATTTTAATCATTCAAGTATGCAATTAGGTCTTAAAGTATACATAAAATGTTGTTCGTTTATTGCATCCAACAATTCATATTCTCTTCACAATTGTGAAGAGCCAGTTTATTAGGCTCTTCGCTTTTCCCACACCTTGAAATAATTTTAGTTTTACATGGTTTCAAAATGCGCTAACGAATTTCCGATTCTCAAGTTGTACCATGCAAGCGGCATGTAAACTGATTACGTTGCGATTTCTGATTTTCGCAGACGTGAAATTGTGAGGTGTGGGAAGGCACGAGTTCTCACACTTTTTTTTGAAACGTCAGGATTTTTGAGTTGTTAAATAGAGCGGCAGAGGTGTCGTCAGTTCAGAGTTTCAGTCAGAGTTTCAGTTTGAGTTTTGATTCGGAGTTGAACGGAATTGTTATCGTGAATATTGTTGATCGGGAATATCAAGTTTAATTTGATTCTTTGTATTTGAATATTGCTGATCGGGAGAACTGTGGAATATTGTTGATTTCACGAGGACTGTGAAATATTGTTGATTTAATGAGGACTGTGAAATATTGTTGATTTAACGAGGACTGTGAAATATTGTTGATTTAACGAGGACTGAAAACCCAAACCTTTAGACTTTTAATCGGATAGGTTTTGAAAACCTTTGAGAGAGGAACTTGAAATCCCCTGTTATCACAAGAGCACAACACAAAGATAAGTGATTTGAGTCAGATTAGGGATTTCAGAAATTGGGAATTAAGGATTTATCTCAAAGAATCGTTGCGAGTTCATTTTCATTTTAAATTATGAATTTATGTTATTTTATGAACTAAGTGAGTTTATATGAGTAAAAGGAGTGGAAGGAGAGAGTGAAAATTATTCTCTCTTTTCTTTCAACTTGTAACTTCCCTAAGGATTAATAATAATCGCATAATATTATAAACGAATATTGCTGTTGGGTAATTCATTCAACCTTTTTATCATTGATTATCAAGCCAAGATTTCAAGGTCTTGGAGAGGTAATTCCTTCCAAAGGTCCTGTCTGTTGAACGAAAACTAAAGCCTATTCTGATAGGTTGAGTCGCTCGTCACACAAACGTGGACAAAAAAAGGTTTAATACTAAACAACTTTTATTATTCTAACAAACAATAAAAATTGAACATTTTTTTAACGGTTTATCATTTCTCTCAACATTAAAACAATACCCTCATTTTTTTACCCTTCCCTGTACATTACTTGACAAAAAACAGATCAACAACGCATAAAACTGTATATCATTTATTCAAACGTGATTAATTGTTCATCATAATCATAATTTTGAACATCATTTTTCGCATCAGTCGTCGTGTATTCTACTTCGTTCTTCTCTGATCTCTAACGTTTTACGTTTGATTTTTTTAATTTCCTCGATTTTTGCTTTATCCTCCTCAGCATTTCCAGAATGGCAGGACTTGCCAATAAATTTTCTGTCATACCTGCAAAAGCATTCATGAGTGGTTTTAATAATTTGCCATTCCTCTTCTAGTATACAAGATATTTTTTTGAATGCTTCGTCTAGGTTCGGAAATTTGATGCAACCAGTGAACGAAATGTACACTTGTTGGTAAACTGTGTAAAGTGCGACTATCTGAGTCAATGACCAATCGTTCTTATCAGTTCGTCTACTATTTTCGCAAGGTGTTATATGATGCTCAGTGTTTTTTCTTTTGCCGCTAAGGCATGATTTCTTTGCTGAAATATCAAATGAAACGCAAACATATTATACTCCAACAAAAATTCTGAAATATTTCTTTTTTTGTATTTCCGATGGATGACAATCATCTTGTTCTCAATCTAATATTGTTTGCTACCGTGAGTTTTTTTCCTTCAAATACAAAATAAAATTAATTTCGTCATTTAATAATGACTGATTCGTAAGACATAAATTAAATGAATTAAATGAAAGATAAAAATATTGGTATAGGAGATAAATTAATTCTATACCTCTGCGTTCCGCTCTGATTTTCTTTGTCCACTCATAAATTTCTTCCATTTCTTTGATTTTTGCTACGTCTTCCATCGATCTCAACGCAACGCTTGTGCTCATGAATCTTAATGACCTTCGATAACCAATAATACACTTGTCTGCTGATTTCACTATGCCATGGTCTCTTTCTAGAATAACTCGAATTTTTTCAAAAGCCTCTTTCAGATTCAAAAAATTTATGCTACCACACGAAAGGTAAACTTGCTGGTGTGCCGATTGCAAGAAAATGAGTTGTTGCAATGTCCAGTCGTTTATATTAGAAGTATCGCAATGAATACCTTCTTGTTCCGTGGTAGTCTGACTTGTTTCTCGTGCTGAAAATTTTAGGGACTTATTTATCATTCAAATACGTTGCTGCATCTCATTTTGAAACCAGTATTCTTTTAGAGTCCAGTTTTTATTTTCGTTCCATGAAACTATTATATTTTGGCTATTAGTACACATAATAAGACACGTCTTTCTACTTGTTTCCTAGAAAAATTTATTATCTGATGAAGAGCAAAAAAATGTTATCAGTCTTCTCGAAAATGAACGATTTTGAAATACATTTGATAAAAATCTTTGTAATTCTTGTTATTTCAAATCTTTTGACTATCTCCTGCTGCAGCCATTTTATTTAGTGATAACGAACTGCAAAACATTTAAAACTTATTCCTTTCCTATATTTCGAATACATATAAAATTTTTGTCTCCGATACCCGGACTTGTTTCTGGCCCTGGTAAGTATTATAAAAAAGTGATTTCATATCTTACGCCTCAGTTTTTGGAACACAATTAAAAATTATTCACCATTTGATTCGATTGAACTGATTGCCATGTCCCAATTTTGACTACTCGTCTCTTTGTTCAGAGTTGAAGGAGCGAAAGAATTGTCACAGAAGTCATACAAGTCGAGGTCCTCCATATTGTCGAAATTAATTGGCTTGAAAGTTGTAGTTGTGGGTTCTGCATTTTTCAAACCATACTCAATGTTTTTATATAATAAGTAATTAGTGAAAATTGTAAGAACTCCGAAAAAAAAATGTAATTATCATTGAGACATATTACTTACGTGACGCTACTGGCGACAGTTGGGTACGTTCCCAGCATGCAAGGAAAAGAACAACATATTTTAAATGCAGCAGCTTGTCCATTGTTACGTTTCAGCGAGAAATTCGGACACAATTCAAGTTTGGCAAGTTTCAGAATTGACAAATTCGTTATAACTGAATTTCTTTTCAAGCCTGAGACGTATGAATGCTACATCTGTAAAAGAGAAAAATCGTTAAGTTATCACTAAAAAATATGAACATTCAAAGCAGACAACTATCAGAGATATTATTTCGACTTTGAAATGATGATGATTAATGACACTCAATCTCCATTCGCAAAAAGTGCTTCTTCATTTGTAGATCATTTACGAACGGAAGAATATAATTTTCGATTGAAAACTTTACAATTTAAGAGAGCACGGGCGTTTCAAAAGAGTACCTGTAAAATTCGCAGATTTGAACTTTTACAATCGTTTTATTCTGAACAGGCGATTTCCTCTTGAAATTTTTGATGAAGGAAACGATTTTTGGTGAAGGAAACGGTGCTTAAATAAAAAAAATTTATCTTAAGTACTCAGCTTAGAAATTCTCGTGTTGGAGAAGTCACAAATGATGTTTAAGATTTTAAAATTATCTAAAACGTGATAGTTCCGTAACATCGTTTGAAGAGAATATTTTTCTTTTTGGGCAAACATCGAAAAATTTAGCGTTTACGTTCAGATTACAAACATTCATTAAATTCTACGTCCTCGACGCCATCCGTATAGTTAGTTTTATCAATCATTAAAGTATACAAAAAGGTATTAAAGTATACATAAAAAATTGTGTGTTTATTGCATCCAACAATTCATATTCTCTTTACAATCGTAGACAACAATGAGTTTAACATTAAACAACTTATATTATTCTAACAAACGATAAAAATTGAACATTTCTTTGAGGGTTTGTCATTTGTTTCAACATTAAAACAATACCCTCATTTTTTTACCCTTCCCTGTACATTACTTGACAAAAAACAGATCAACAACACATAAAACTGTATATCATTTACTCAAACGTGATTAATTGTTAATCATGATATAATTTGGAACATTATTTTTCGCATCATTCGCCGTGTTTTCCACTTAGTTCTTCTCTGATCGCTAACGTTTTACGTTTGATTTGTTTAATTTCCTCGAGTTTTGCTTTATCCTCCTCAGCATTTCCAGAATGGCAGGACTTGGCAATATATTTATTGTAATACCTGCAAAAGCATTCTTGAAGGGTTTTAATGATTTGCCATTCCTCTTCTAGTATACGAGATATTTTCTAGGTTCGGAAATTTGATGCAACCAGTGAACGAAATGTACACTTGTTGCTAAACTGTGTGAAGTGCGACTATCTGACTCAATGACCAATCATTCTTTTCAGTTCGTCTACTATTTTCACAAGGTGTTATTTGATGCTCAGTGTTTTTTCTTTTGCCGCCTCGGCATGTTTTCCGAGCTGAAAAATCAAATGGTACGCAATCGTATTAATCTCCAACATAAAATCCGAAAAATTTTTTTTTGGTATTTCCAATGGAAAACAATCATTTTGTTCTCAATCTAATATTGCCTGCTGCCCCGATTACTTTTCCTTTTAAATACATAATTAAATTCATTTCGTCATATGATAATGAATGATTCGTAAGACATAAATTAAATGAATTGAATGAAAGATAAAAATATTGGTAATGGAGATAAATTAATTCTCTACCCCTGCGTTCCTCTCTAATTTTCTCGGTCCGCTGATAAATTCCTTTCATTTCTTTTATTTTTGCTACGTCTTCCATCGATCTAGACGCAACGCTTGAATTAAAAAATCTGAATGAATTTCGATAACCATTAATACACTTATCTGTTGATTTCACTATGCCATGGTCTGTTTCTAGAATAACTCAAATTGTTTCAAAAACCTTTTTCTCGTTTGGTAAATATTGTCTACCACACAAAAGGTAAACTTGCTGGTATGCCGAATGCAAAAAAATTAGTTGTTGCAATATCCAGCCGTCTTTATTAAAAGTATCGCAATGAATACCTTCTTGTTCCGTGATAGTCTGACTTGTTTCTCGTGCTGAAAATTTTAGGGACTTATTTATCATTCAAATACGTTGATTCATCCCATTTCAAAAGCAGTAAACTTTTAGAGTCGAGTTTTTTTTTTGGTTTCATGAAACCCTTATATTTCGGCTATTAGTACACATAATAGGACTCGTCTTTCTACTTGTTTCCTAGAATAATTTATTGGCTGATATAAGGGCAAAAAATGTAATCAGCCTTCTCGAAAAAGAACGATTTTAAACTACATTTGATAAAAATCTTTGTTATTCTTGTTATTTTAAATCTTTGGACTATCTCCCGCTGCAGCCATTTTATTTAGTGATAACGAACTGCAAAACATTTTAAACTTATTCCTTTCCTATATTTCGAATACATATGAAATTTTTGTCTCCGATACCCGGACTTGTTTCTGGCCCTGGTAAGTATTATAAAAAAGTGATTTCATATCTTACGCCTCAGTTTTTGGAACACAATTAAAAATTATTCACCATTTGATTCGATTGAACTGATTTCCATGTCCCAATTTTGACTACTCGTCCCTTCGTTCAGAGTTGAAGGAGCCAAAGAATTGTCACAGAAATCATACAAGTCCAGGTCCTCCATATTGTCAAAATTAATTGGCTTGAAAGTTGTAGTTGTGGGTTCTGCATTTTTCAAACCATACTCGATGTATTTATATAATAAGTGATTAGTAAAAATTGTAAGAACTCCGATGAAAAAAAAATGTAATTATCAACGAGACATATTACTTACGTGATGTTACTGTTGACAGTTTGGTACGTTCCCAGCATGCAAGGAAAAGAACAACATATTTTAAATGCAGCAGCTTGTCCATTGTTACGTTTCAGCGAGAAATTCGGACACAATTCAAGTGTGGCATGTTTCAGAATCGACAAATTGATTATAACTGAATTTCTTTTCACGCCTAAGACGTATTAATGCCACATCTGTAGAGGAAAAAAATCATTAAGTTATCACTAAAAAATTGAAATATTCAAAGCAGATAACTATCAGAGATATTCTTTAGACTTTTAAATGACGATGATTAGTTACGGGATGTTATAATGATTTTTTCAGCAATATCCATCGAAGATATCAGAATATTTTCTACGGTCATTTTTTTTACACTTAATCGTCTTTCGTACAAAGTGCTTCTTTATTTGTAGATCATTAACAAACAGAAGAATATAATTTTAAATTTTAAACTTTATAATTTGAGAGAGCTTACGGGCGTTTCGAAAAAGTAGCTGTAAATTAGCAGATTTAAGCTTTTACAATCGTTTTATTCTGAACGGGCCATTTGCGGTTGACGAACTTTAGTGAAGAAAACGTTGCTCAGAATAAAAGATTCACCTACATTACTCAGCTTAGAAAGTCATGGATTGGAGAAGTCGCAGATAAAGTTTTAGAAATAAAAATAATTTAAATCTGCCAGTTCTTCACATGTTTCGAAGCAAATATTTTTCTTTTCCGTGCAAACTTCAAAAAATTTAGTGTTTACGTTAAGATTAGAAACAATCTTCGAATTCTACGTTCTCGACGCCATACTTATAATTGGTTTTTTCAATCATTCAAGTAGACAATTTGGTATCAAAGTATACATAAAATGTCGTTTGTTTATTGCATCCGACAATTTATATTCTCTTCGCGATCGTGGAAAAAGATGAGTTTACTACTAACTTTTTCGTGGTACTTGACAATAATATTCAAACTGAATCAATTGATTTCGTGGATTCATACTTCCAACTTCATAAGTCGCTCTTTCCTTATTTCGCTTGTCCTTCGAATGACTTCTCTGGTTTGTTTCATTTTTTCTGCATCGTCCTCTGCATTAACAGCATAACAATTCTCACTTTTACGTAAGTATGCATCATACATTTTCAAGCACTCTCTATATTTTTTTTTGACTCCGTAATCCGTTCAGACATCCAGTGTATGAAATCAATACTTGTTTATAGACTGTATGGAGAGCAAGAATTTGACTTAGCGGCCAATTTTTATCGACATTCATCTTTTTAACAGAACTGTTGGTCGAGGGAGTTTCATTAGTTTTGCTTTTCATGACGCAACTATTTTTCTTTTTTGGAGCATATAAAAATCAATCCTTATAATCCTACGTAGATAAGGATTTTTTTTTTCATCATTTCATAAAGGAATCATTTCATACTTTCTCAGTAGATTCGGTTAAAGGCAATCGAATTATTCTGTTTCTGGTATATTTTTCATGGAGTTAGTGAACAATTGCACAGTTTTGTGTAAAATCTAGCCATACCTAATCGCTCTTCTCTGATTCACTGAGTACTACGATTAATTTCCTGTATTTTTTCAATTTTCGCTGCATCCTCTAGAGATCGTCTTGCGGAGTATTATTTCATAATTGTCATTGAATGTTTGTCTGCCTCGAAGCACTCTGCAAGGGATTCGTCTATTTTCTGTTACATTACATTACATGTTTCTCGTTGAATTTCTTTGTTATCTCTTCAAACGCTCTCTCCATGCTAGGGAAATTAACGTGACCAGACGAAATGTACACATCTAAGTATATCTCATGGTGCTTTATCAACTTATCAAGTGGTCAATTATCCGTTTTTTTATTCTCATTTGCACTAGGATTGTAATGGTGATCTTTTCGCAAAGATTTTTTCTTTTCATCAACCTGACTTGCTTTTAAGGCTAAAAATAAAATTTCGAAATTAAAGGCAAGATTCGTTTATGTTCTGTTCATTACTTTCAAGTGTTGGCATATATTTTATATTTTATTGAGTATCGATGTTGAAGGCGAAAATTGGTTGTCAGGTTTGTATAGATGAGAGTCGTCTATTTTAGAATAATAGATTGATCAGTATCGTAAATCTTCTGTATTTTGGAAGGTTAAACTTGTGTAATTATTTGTTTTGCATAATCACGAGGGCAATGAAAAGTATAATCCATTGGTATCAATTTTACGGTAAATGATCGAATTAAAATTATTTATCATAAACAAATAATCGTTGAAATATTAGCTACTTATTGTGGAATATACACCAATATTTCAAGTTTTTTGTGTTTATATTTCGTTTTGCCCTAGTAATGAATTATTTTACAGAAATAACATTAGTATAAAGAATTTCGGTATACTACGCTCGCGGCGGTTTTGATTCAGACAGATGCATCACAAGCAGTGTGATAAAAACAATCATTTGTGCTGCACACATTCTCTATTAACTAGATTTAACTTAAATAAAAAAAATTTGGACCTGTCCAGATGCAAGAGCTGATTTTGAATGATCTTACCTTTGACTTCAGAGATTATATTATATTTTTTAGCTGAAGACAACCTAATAACAGTTCACCTAGTTCATGTTTCCTGTATCGCTTTGCTTCGTTTATTTTTTTGTCGTAGATAAAAAAAATAGTTCTATCACGAGGATATACATTTTGAAATCATTTCCGAACTATTATTAGAAGGAAATTGAATGATGAATCTGATTGATTTGTAAAAATACGAATGTGTTTAGTCTTCAACAAATAAGTACATTTGATTTTGTGCTGAAGAAAACCATTTGAATTTGAAGTACATTAGGAACAGGAAATTATAAGACACGAAATTTGATACTATTTAGTTGATTTTTCTCATCCGTCATTCTCTTATTCCTGTATTCTTTGTGAAAACTTTTATTTTACTCATTTTGCGCATTTTAGCTGTAGCTTTTTTGTTTTTTTTTTATCGATTATTTTTAGTAGATTTCAATTAATATCTTTTTTTAATAAATTGGCTCTATTTGATATCGTGATCTTTCTGGGGAATGCAGGAAATTTCAATGTTTTTTCTTTATTTATAAAGTGAAAAATACAAGTGCTAAATAAAAACATTCATATATAGATCTTCAACCGCATTATGATAAAAATATCAAAATTTGAAGATCTGGTCAAAAAATATTTTCAAATAAGACATTACACAACGTTAAAATATGTGCACAGAGTGTACTGAGTCAGAAATGTTTGAAGATGATTTGGAAAAAACTCTTGTCAAGATTTTGAATCGTTTTATTATTAGGATCTAAAAATTCTGGAGAAAAGTACGTTATCATATTTTGCTTGAGATGGATAAAAAATATTAAAATTCAAAACCTTCAAACTCATCTTGAAATAAAGATACACTACACGATAGGTCTTTTTAGAAATAACTTTTATAATCCTGTAAAACTCCAAAAACTGCAAAATTCTTAGAGGGTTTTTCATTTCTCTTTACAGTATAGAAATACTCCCACTTATTTACCCTCCCATGTAAATTACTTGACAAAAAAACAGGTCAACAACACATATAACTGTATGTCATTTTTTCGAATGTGATAAATTCTTAATCGTGATCATAATTTTAAAAATTATTTTTCGCATCATTGACCGTGTTTTCTCCTTTGCTATTTTCTGATATCGAGCTTTTTGCGTTTGATCTCTTTAATTTCCTCGATTTTTGCTTTATCCTCCTTATCATTTCCACAATGGCAGGACTTGTCAATATGTTAATTGTCATACCTGCAAAAGCATTCATGAGGGGTTTGAATGATTTGCTAATCCTCTTCTAGCAAACGAGATATTTCTTCAAAAGCTTTGTCCTGGTTCGGAAAATAGATGCAACTAGTGATCGAAATGTACACTTGTGTGTGAACTGTGTAAAGTGCAACTATAGGACTCAATGACCAATCTTTGCGTCGTCATTTGTTATTCAATGATTCGACACACATAAATTAAATGAATTAAATGAAGGATTAACAAAGTGGTATAGGAGATCAATTAATTCTATGCCTCCGCGTTCCCGTTTAATTTTCTTAGTCCACTGATAAATTTCTTCCGTTACTTTGATTTTTGCTTCGTCTTCCATCGATCTCAACGTAAGGCTTGTATTCATTAATTTTAATGACTTTCGAAAACCCTTGATACACTCGTCCGTTGATTTCACTATGCCATGGTCTCTTTCTAGGATAACTCGAATTTCTTCAAAAGCCTCTTTCACGTTTATAAAATTTTTGCGACCAGACAAAATGTAAACTTGCCGGTATGCTGATTGCAAAAAAATTAGGTGTTGCAATGTCAAGTCGTCTTTATTAGAAGTGACGCAATAAATACCTCCTTGTTAAGTGACAGTTTGACTCGTTTTTCATGCTTGAAAATTTTAGGACTCTTCGATCGTTCAAATATGTACGTTAAAGCATACCATTGCAAGACAAAAAGTTATCGAAGTGAAACTTCTAACGGCTCAACAGGAGAAAAATCCGAGAACAAAGGCCGGCGTAAATAGGGCTTGGGAACGAAGGATTAGAAACAAAGCTTAGACCTTAAAATATACATTTGCAACACTGATTATAACAAGAGTTTCAGGAAAAAGTAAATACAGAACCTGCATTTTTAGTTGTATCTTTTTGATTCATTTTATAACAATTACAATCAACGAAATAATTTGTTATTCAATTATTAATAGAATAATATAACAAGAACATTACTTTCAGAGTAATGAAACTAAAACAAAATATCTTATAATTTTTTTTGACTCTCTTGTAATTGTGAATTAAAAATAATTATAAAAAATCCTGATTCAAAAATGAGTTTCAGAGAAATGGTCAGCATGGAACCTATTTTTTCAGTTCCATCATTTGTATCTATTGTATAATGGTCACTATCACTAAAATTGATTGCTTCACATAAATTAGACATCAAAAAATATTATTTTACGAAAAAATCATCTGAAAAATCAAAGTGTATTTCATACTATTTCAGTTATATGTAATTACCATTAAAAAAAATGTAAGTCTTTTTCTTACATAAATGTGTGGAAAATTTCAAAAAGAAAATTCACATTTCTTGTTTTAACTTTTTTAACTAATTTTATTATGGATAACATTTGAAAAAAAAAAACTAGCGTAAGTTGAAGAACTTGCGAGAGAAGTGAAACTTTTCACGGCAAACTACTGCAAATTGAATTGAATAAAAAATAATGTTCGTTCAGTATTACGAGAAAAACAAATGAAGAAACCATTAAGACCAAAGCATGAACTGCGTTTAAAACTTAGCTTGAAACTGATTAAATCAAAATCGGAATTCCTAACGAGTGAAATTCAAATACAAACTTGGAATCTGACGACAAAGATTTACTTTTCTTACACAGCTCAAATCGTCTGGTATACATGCAATGTGGGAGAAAATAGAAACTTTGTCGTCAAACTTGAAATTAAAATTTGAATTTTTTTTGCTCTAAATTCCGATTTTAATTTAATTTTTATCAAGCTACAGTTTTGAACGCAGTTCGTGCTTTAGTTTTAGTTTCTTTAGTTTTCACATTAAATTGAAAGAAGTTTCTTTCTTGTTCAATCAAACTTGAAGAAGTTCGCCGTGAGAAGTTTCACTTCCTCCGCTAGTTTCTAAACTCACGCCTGTTTGTTTTGAAGTAAGAAGAAAGAGCTTTTAAAATTCATAATATTCTGTTTCTGATTGAAATAAAAAAAAAATTACGAGCTCAAGGGAATCAGAAGGTTAGCTGAAGGGGTTCTGGACACCCTCACTTCTACTTTCATCACGTGACTCCCCCTCCCCACGTCGGTAAGGTAGGGACCTAAGATGGAGACAGTCAGTAAATACGGTCAGTAACTATTACCTGTGGTCGGTAACTATTTCCTATGCTCGGTAAAACAGGGGTGTATTCACTGCCTTTTGAACAGAGGATGTTCACCCCTGCTATTAAATTTGATTTTTTGGTTTTTGTTTTTGTGTTTTTTTTGTTGTTTTTTCATTTGTTTTTTTCTCAGTTTTTGTTTACATTTGTTTTTTTTTTTTTTTTTATTGAAACAGTTTCTTTAACAGTGTTTTGAAATACTTTCATTTTTCTAAAGTAAACTCGCAGGCGTTGAATTCCCCTCCGAGAAGACGAAAATGCACTGGATTCGTCGACTTGATGGAGACGTCAATTTTTTGGAGATCCTTCGGATCTTTCCTCAGAGTTTCGCAGATCCTTTCTGGTAGAAACACCTCAAATTTCTCATCCAGGGCGATGACGAATTTAGTTCCAAATTTAGTGTCAATGGATCGAATCCCAGTCACAGGAAAGCTTTCGTTTACTTCCAACTCGGCAATCCTCTGCTTTGGGAGAAAATTTCCTCCACGGGCAACTTGGTTAAGCTTTGAGAAGTCCATGTTGATCGTTCGAAAATTGTCTTTGGAATGACGCTCCCGCTCAGAGTTGTCATATTTTTAGCTATGCTGCGCATGCGTAGACGTGTGTGAAAGATTTATCAACACGCATGGGCAGAGGTAGTAAACGCGGATCGTCCAATCGTAGCGCGTGAAGGTGGGGGATTGACCAATCGGAGCATGCGATAACGTCATCACGACAAGTTTAAACACGTTTATTCTAGGAACGATTACATTATCTTGACAAGTTTAAACACGTTTATTCTAGGAAATGATTACGTCATCACATTCCTAAAAGATTACATCTACTGCGCAATACATATTTGAACCTGAAAGTTATTTTTAGAACAATAACCGCGTAAAGACGACAAGTCTTACATAAAAATTCTAGAAAACGATGACGTCATCACGACAAGTTTAAACACGTTTATTCTGAGCAGCGATAACGTCATCACATACAATGATGTATGAGGGAATAAATAACAATGAAATAATTATTTTTGTGCAAGGGGCCCCACCCCGCACCTTGCTGTGAGACTCATCCATCATGTCAGTCCCTCAATTTTTATTTCAAAAAATTACAATTTTTCACGCTTACATCTAATACAATCTTTTATCATCGGAGCTATGCCAATACAATCATCAGACGTTGAATCCCAATGTTTATCACATCGCGTAAAACCAACAAACTCAGTATTATTTGTAATTTTGACGGGAGCTTTTCCCAAGCTCTAGCGATACATTTTTTTTGAAAGTATAATAAAAATTCTCACGGCAATTCAGCGATATCTTCAGAATCCAACTCGTGGAGGAAGACGGTGTATGAGAGTAGAGTAAATGATCTCTTCATTGACGGCGTATCACCAAATTTTTCCATTAACCACATTCTGAGACGGCGAGCGTTTTCCGTTGCACAGTGATGAGTAGGCACAGGTCGATGAAAATTTTTGTAGGCACACGCAGAGACTCGCAAATCCTCCGGGGACGGACAGGCCATATCCGTCATATCGATGATGATGGCATTTGTATAGCTCTTTAGCCATCGCTTTTTGTCCATTTCTTTGAGGAATATGAATGTGCCATCCTTCAACTGGTTGCTCAATTCTTGATCAAGTTCCTCGTATGACACATCTCTAGAGTTCCAAGGCACACCGTGATAGTTTTTTGTTAGCCACACATTAGCAGCCTTGACTTTTCGCGACAAATCATCCCAAGCACATGGTGACTTGAAAAATGTCGTGACAACACCAGCGTAGGGCTCCAACCTTAAAACTGCAAGCTCCTTGACAACAAAGGTTTTTTGTATGGAGAAGCCCTGGATGTAAACGACGTACTTCATCTTGATGTACTGATGCTCTCCGACAACTCCATCGCCTTTTACATCTTTACCCCCAACACAACCACTACCAACTACTTGAATCTCTCATACTTGACGGTTGACTTTTTATCATCATCCTTTTCCTATTTGTCCGACACAGGTTTATATTTATCCGACGTTTTATCTTTGGACAAAAGACATCGACGATCATCGGTTAACCTATCCATCGCGACTGACGATTAATCAAGTTTGAACATTAATATATATGTAAACTAACCTTTTTATGCAGATTTTCACACACACACACGCTCATACATTTTATAATTTTCTAACAACGCCGCTGATTGGTTGATACTCGACAATTTTATCATGTATAATAAAACAATACGCCGCAGTTGCAGCGGGAAAGCTGCTACTGATTCAAATTCGAGACGAACATCATCTGGTCCAGTAATCAATGAATCGTTTTGCTTTGCACAATCAATAATCACAAGAGGTGCATTCTCTTTAAATTGAGTTTTTGTCAGCAATGGAGAATTTTTTCTTCCATAATATGACGATTGAAAATTCGCAAACATTTCATACAACGTAGCAAACTGGTTTCGTTGAAAATCAATATTAAGATTTGTGTAAGGATAACACTGGGAAATTAGGTACAATTTTATATCGCGCAAATTACACGTATCAAAATTACTCATGTTTCAGGTTCTAACATTCTTTCTACCAGCTTGGAATCCAACGATAGCATATCTTGGTTTTTCCAACTGTGTCGAAGTTTTAACGCTCCACACATGCTTAGTCGTTTGCAGCAACAGAGGATATTCGTAAAGTTCCCAGCTTCGGAAACTCATGGCGATGGTTGGATCCGTTAAGATGTAGTTCAGCATACCAATTTTCTCCAAATCGGAAACTTTGACGTACGGAATCAGCCATTCTAATTTACTGATTGTTGTCTTGTATTGTTCATCGTTCGTAGCTTGCTGTAGGATGGCGTTCACGTCGGTGTTGGCTCGGAGTATGATGAGTTCATGCTTGGCGTTGACAATCACTCGCTGATAGTCCTCGGCGAATCCAAAGATAAAATCCAGAGGAATGCATATGTCGAAATATCCATTGTTGTTGATCAATTGTCTGGCATCGTCAATGATCCATCCAGCATTATCCATGAGATCTTTTTGGTTAGGGTTTTGCGAAACGTAGGCTTTCATTGTAGTTGTCAGACCAACGTTTTTCACCCTCTCGATCTCAAAAGCGTTGAGCTCGTAACGAATCTCTTCGAATAAGTGAGCTATACCATTGTTTATAATAGATGTATGCTCGACATTGGCTACGCCGTCAGCTAACGTCAATCTTCTTTGCACGTGCAGCGAGCTCTTACTCGGCAACATGTACGAATCCTGATTCTGGATACTGATACGAATCTCATCGTTATTGTTGTACGTTGACGATGCGTACGGCTGATGCGTGTGCACTTCGTACTGTGCTATCGTCTCGTCAAAGACGATCTTCTTATCGACGGATAACATGGTATCAGGCAAATTAAGCAGCAAATTTTCTTTGGACTCTCAGACCGAGACTTTTCAGGAACTGATCGTTCTGTGGTGTGAGCTGTTGAAGAGGTCGACTTCGACTGATGATTTTTGGCCATATTGTTGGACTTTTATACTCTTCGTAGACGATACCCATTATTCACTTTTTACATGTAGTCGTATAGTGATAACTTCACCTCGAAAATTCACTAGCTTTCCACTTTGATCGACTATGCGCAGCTGCAGATGATGTATTGCCTGTACGACGATTGGATGGTAAATGACGTGATTTGTCAGCTTCAATCATCCTCGTATCAAAGCCCAGCAGTTTACCGATAGAGTCCTTGGGTTGGAAATCAATCTCCCGATTACATTTGATCTCACTGCGTAGTGTGCTACTGTTGGCCCGCAAACTCAGCTAAATATTTTTTGGAAGTACTTCCTTCAGATATTTCTCGATGTTTCCCAATTCGTAGCTTCCAGATGGTACAGTAATGACGTCATTAACAACATAAAACTTGTTGTTTCCCTCGTCAATGTTGGGTATGGAATTAAAAGTCAACAATTCCACTAGTCCTAAGGAATATTTTTTCCGAGCTGACAGTTCGATTGGTGGAAAGTAGTGAGCTTCCAAAACGGATGACGTCCCCGAGAGCGTTAATGTTAATGAGTCCATTGTCACTCGTAGACTGATGCGTGTTCACACCCGAGCAATGCTTTTATCGAGTAAAAATTGTAGACACAAGTGACCGCCACTGACTGAGTCATGGTTTTAAAATTGATCGTGATTGTATTCGATTTTACTACCGAAACCAAAATAGTTTTAAAGTTCACGAGGCGGTTGTAGATTACCAGTACTGTCGAAATAACCGACTCGATTTTCGGTTTTTCTATAGGTCACCCAATGCGTGCCAGAACCATTTTTATTATCCAAATTCACAATGGCGGCCGCATATTTTTTCGGACCACTTTTTGGTAAATCGTTGCGCCTAAACACACCTCGAAATGATGGAATTTTCAATAGTTTTACATATTTTAGTAAATCCATATCGGTGAGTGCTCGTTTCGGTAGCTCTATACGTTTTTTTAATGAAGTTTCACACCAGCTTCCCAAGGTTTCAAGTACGAGCCTTTTCCTACGGCGATTGATTCCATTTTGAGGTTATGTCGCCTTGAGTCATCCAATTGCCGCTTGGCGGCTCTGGCGTCGTTAAGGGCTTTTGAAACGCTAGCAGCGCTACCTGCCAAAGCCCCTGTAGCACTCAGTCCGGCAAAAACAGGTAGCAAAAACGCGGGAAGAATGCCTCCAGCTTTGCTCGGTACAGGTAATACGCGAGGCACTCGAACTTTCTTCTTTCCTTCAGCTTCTTTCACAGCTGCGCGTGCGGCTTTTAGAGTTGATGGTATGGATCCAGTAGCTTTCGATGCTATTTTTGCAGCATCGATGACTTTCTTCAAAGGGATTTTTTCAATTTCTTCTTCAATTTCTCCGATTTCTTCTTCTTCAAACCCATTCCAAGTTTTGGCTTGACTTTCATGATGCTGGCAACCCCGAAAGCAGCTGCCTTTTTCCAACTCCGGAATCCCTGGCGTAGATACGTTCGATCGCTCTTTTTGCGAGGAGTTTGTCAGCTTTGTGTCTCGCTGTTAGATTAGTATTTTTCGATTACGCTATATCGTGATCTCTGCAGGCTGCGTCCAGAGGGTCATACCTTCGTCTCCACGCGCCAATCTTTTAGCAAGATTGGTACCTGGCCCGCAAAATTGGTAACCCGGTATATGAAGTTCAACAGGGAGCTTGTTTACGAGAGTGTTGACGAGACCGTTACCTCTCACTGCTCGAATAAGCTCGATGCTATAAAAGTCGAATATTTATAGGTTTTCCAATCAGACGCGTGCGAGCAGCCATGGAGTTTACACAGCGAAACGTCAAGTTACCAGTCATCAACTTTGATAATGTAACGGAGAAGCGGGAAAAAATAAAACGCCATGGAAAGCTGCTGCCAAACACGGTTCGCTCTATAATTTGCGGCCCTTCGAATTGTGGCAAGACCAACGCTCTTCTCACGCTCGTCACGCATCCTAACGGCTTGAGATTTGAAAACGTGTACCTCTAGTCAAAGTCGCTCAATCAGCCCAAGTACGAATACTTGAAGAAAATCATCGAACCTGTCAAAGGAGTGGGATATTTTCCGTATAGCGACAACGAAAAAGTCGTCAGTGTGGACAACGTCAAGCAAAACTCTGTGATGATATTTGACGACGTGGCATGTGAAAAGCAAGACAATATACGCGCATACTTTTGCATGGGACGGTATCGCGATGTGGATAGTTTTTATCTCTGTCAGACTTACGCTCGCATTCCCAAACACTTGGTGAGAGACAATGCCAATATGCTCGTGCTGTTTCGTCAAGATGACATGAATTTGAAACATGTTTACGACGATCATGTAAACACAGACATGACGTTTACACAATTTCGAGAACTGTGCGCGACCTGCTGGAACGACAAGTATGGCTTTCTCGTCATCGACAAGGATAGTGAAATTGATCAAGGTCGATACAGGAGAGGATTCGATTGCTTCTATAAATTAAAGTGATTCAATGACAATTGCATCAGTATCACTTGAACGTTGCTGAGGGTGATACCATGGAGCGTAAAGATGTACTACATCAGATTGTGCAAGCCAGTGAAGCTATCCGACGCAAACATCGTCTGCTGAAACGTGGAAAAGCTGCTGTAGAGACGTCGGTGCGAGAAACGTTCAAGCCCATCATCGATCTGCTCCAGTCATTGACTAAACGGGATGTGGAAATGAAAAAAATCAAAAAGGAAGAAGCCAAAGAAGAATTAACTACGATGGAGGATACGTTCGAGCAACAGAGTGAAGATTTCGAGACCTTTGATCAAACCATGGGAGATCGAACCTTCACACCGGGCATCGCAAGTTCACCAGCTCCTGTTGACCCTCTGAAGAAATACTCGAACATGTTAAAAAACAAGACGCAGCAAAAGAATCTCGACATGCAGTATGGAGTACGGTCATTGAAAAATGGATTGTTTATTGGAAACACGCCAATCAGTTTCGCAGAAAATACTGTTTATGTTGGGACTGAGGGGTTTGAGAAAACGCCAGGACTCATAGAACTGCTGTATAAGAAAATACCAAACAATTTGATTGTTAATAAAATCGACGTGGAAAATTATAAAAAAATTGTTCAGCAAACGAGTGCGGATAGAAAAAATTATCTACCTTACAGGAGTTTGCGTGGTGGCAGAGATTTGAAATATCTTACATACATTGCTGACATGAAAGTTGGCACAGGAGTTTACAACGTAGTCCAACGAGGACGAGAAATAGATTACGTGCATTGGGATGATCTGAACGAGCTCGTTGATCGTTTGCGACTTATTCTCGCATCTCAAGCTGCCGGAAACAATAGTCATACCAACGAAATAAACTCAATCATCGAAGAATTGAGAGAAGCTGCGATTATATATTAAAAATCTCAGAGTCTGTAATCTCATTCGAAAGCTGGACAATGGCAAGTGTGGACGTGTTTGGAAGACATCTAGCCAAAAACCGCGAAATACGTGGGCCACCGGGTATTGGATTCAAACTAACTCCCGAAGGTCATTACAATCTCAGGTATAAAAAATTACTCAACGTTGCAAAGGGTGATTACGAGACGGATGGTGCTTCGTATCAAAATATAATTGATTTTGAAGAAGTGTTGGCAACGGGAATGGAGCAGTTGAAGAAATCATTGGGAACCTTGATTAACATGTACCAAAAACATGTGACTGAAAATGCTGCAATAATTTCATCGATTCAGAATCGTTTGAAGCATTTCGAGAAGGAAGTGTTTGTCGATGTTACACCACAAAAGGACTTTTACGAATAAAATCTCGTGTAAACTCGCGTATCATTCCTAACAACCATGGACCTCAAGGAAGCACTAGAGGACGAACTTCATAAACCTGCACGGAGAAATTATCGACGTTATCATGTTGATATGCGAGGATTGGATGAAACGTGGCAAGCAGATCTCGTAGATATGACCACCTACAAGGATAAAGGCTACAAATTCCTGCTCACCGTCATCGACGTCTTCTCCAAGTACGCCTGGCCTGTACCAATAAAATCTAAAAATGGTCCTGACGTCACCGCTGCTATAAAGACTGTGCTCAAGGATAGTCAACCCAAGAATCTACACGTCGATCAAGGCAAAGAGTTCTACAACAAGGACTTCAAGGCTCTCATGAAACAACATGGAATCAACATCTACTCTACATTCAGCGGCATGAAGGCGTCAATCTGCGAAAGTTTTAATCGCACGCTCAAGGACAGGATGTGGAAACGATTCTCTCTCCAAGGACGCTCCAAATGGATCGACATCTTACCTGATTTAATGACGAGCTACAACTCTACCAAACATCGAACAATCAAGATGAAACCTACAGATGTTACCGCAGCTGATGAAAGTCGTCTGCTTCGTGGAATTTATTCAAAAAAAAAAAAATAAAAAAGAGCAGAGAACATATGACGTTGGTGACAAATTTCGAATCAGCAAATACAAGCACGTCTTTGAAAAGGGATACACACTGAACTGCACAACGGAAATATTCACCATCGCTGCTGTAAAACCAACACATCCATCAACGTACAAGCTCAAGGATTATCAGGACCAGCCCGTCGAAGGAGGATTCTACACCGAAGAACTCGCCAAAGTAAAGCATCATGATGTATATCTCATTGAAAAAGTGCTACAAAAACGTGGAAATAAAGTCCTTGTAAAAAGGTTGGGATTTGACATTGAACACAATAGTTGTATAAATGAGATGGATATGTAGTCAATAAAGAACATGATAAATAAAACAGTTGTTTTTATTTACCAAGACACGCATACATAAGAATAAATTTATAACGCTGAATTCATTTCCGCACCACCAGAGCCCCACTCGCATGGGGTGGTAGACTTCGTGGAGCGTTTTTGGTGGCGTGGTATCCCCAGTAGGCCTAATCCACGATCTATATGTAGCTTATCATCAACTATACCTTACTTGTCTAAAGCAATATTTACATTTTCTGCGTCAATGTTCATCAATTCCTTGATTTTATAATGACCCCAGGGAAGTGTATCCGTGGAATCTTCGGGTCGACACCGTTTGTTGTCAAATGGACTCAACGCCAGTTTTGTTTGTCGCACTGTTTGGATTTGATGTAGCTTGGTCCTGAACAGGTATTGCTGTCGAATCTGTGTGACGTTTTCCCGCAAGCATTGTACATAGTCGTCCAAATCAATGGTTCGCTTAACGACTGCAGCCTTCACTTCTTTCGCCTTTTTCATACGGTCCTCGCCTTCGACTCGTACGCTATACATCTTGCTGCGAAGCCCCTCAAATTCAGTCATGATTTTGCCGTTGCATTCGTCCTTCATCAAGCCGACGATTTTCTTGTTGATGAGAGGCAGCTGGAATCTGTTATCCTTTGGTTAGTCGGATGTATCGAAGCAGTGGATGTTGTTCCGCATGTTTTCGTAGATGTTTGAGTTTTTCACTTCATAAATGAGGCTGTCGGTGTCTGTGTAGAGCAGCTTGCAATCCACCGTCTTGTTCTTCATGAATCCGTAGTGGAAATCGTAAACGCAGGTTGTAGAAAGGTCCAAGACGGCGAATCCAACGTAGATTGGCTTCTTGAGGACAACTTGAACTTGAGAAAGTTGGACAGCTACCAAATTTTTCGCAAAGATAGAGCGAGCTTTGAAGTTGGGCCGGGCGATGAGAGCTTCCGCGCCGTGTCGTCCATCCCACTTCGTCACCAGCTTGACAATTGCTCGTTTTCGCACGTTCTCCATCGTCTTTCCGAATACGGCATTGTTCATGAGTTTAAATAAATTCTTTTCAAACTCGTTAGTGGCACGTTTCCTCATGTTGCTGTTGAGGTCGATGTAAGGCTTGAGCCACGATGATTGATTGAATTGTAGAATCCGATGAATTTTTGTGAGCAGAAAACCATGTTTCAAGACCTGTTTCAAGTTGCGATAATGAATCACGTAGTGCTCTTTTCGCTCCAGGGTAGTCAGTAGCTTTCGTTCTCTAGATCCTGGAGGCGCCTTTTGCTCGGGACAGAGGGGTAAATCTTGATGTTGGTCATGAATCTCATCAGGATATTCGAGATCTACTTCCAAAATATATCCAACGTCGGCGTCATCCTCCACAGCCCAGTTGACGTCATTATCGGCCCATTTGAAGCCATCGCATGGAAGGTGTTGCATCATAGCCCATCCGTAGAGATTGTTCACGTCATAGTATACCAGATACTTTGTTTCCTCATTCAGATCTTATTCGGCCATGTACGTGTTGTTGGCGTGGGAGTATCGGTTGCTACACTGGCTCACTCCTCCCCTGAGTCCATGCTCAATGAACATCATGTGATCGATGTCAGTTAACAGCTCCAATTCCACGCCCGTGTATTGTAGAATGGCATCCCATGCGAGTCCTGGCGTTGTAAAGTAATGTGCGGCGTCCAAGCCGTAAACGTCGATGCATTTATCACGGAAGTTTTCAAACACGTCACTCAGTAGCAGTATATCAGTCTTCATATACAAATCGGAGTATTCCCCCAGCGTTTCGATGCCGAACGTATTCCAAACATTGCTGGCATGACTGTCATCAAATAAAAAATAATACTAATCATAATGATGATAATTATAAAAATGACAATAAATTATAATATTTAAATATATATAATATATATATAAATAATAATATATAATATATATAAATTATAATATATAAAAAAATTATAAAAGTAAGAAGAATGATAGAAACAAAAATTATAATGATAAACTTACGAGTAGTCTTCTACGGTAATGTTGCTTCCGTTGAGGTGACTGTAGAATTGATCGTGGATGGTAATTTTTCTTCGTCGAGTTTGCTCCAACCGTCCATGTATTCATACGGGAACACTCCTTTTCGCGTCAGCAGTTGAAATTCAGCCTCATTCAAGTGATTGAATTCACGACGTGATATCAGTGTTTCGTGGAGATAGGATGCTAGTCTCTCCAACGACGAGGGCATGAATCGAAACGTATCCAGAAACCTTAAAGACACCTCACTCTCTCTGATGTATTTCGTGAAGAAGATGTACTTTTCCATGTTTTCCGGTAGCACGTAAACGCGTCCCTCGATGCAAGTGGCAACTTCTTTTATGAGCAGGTGACTGTCGTAGCCGGTGAGGTTGTGGAACATAACCATAATTGTTCGCGGATCCTTGTAGTTCAGGTTACATGCTTTGTGAGCAGGGCCTCGATACCGTCCGGTAAAATGACAATGGTCACGAACTCTTTCCTTTTCAAGCGGTTTTTCACAAATGTGACACGTAGATGCCTGGATGAATGCAACTTTCTCCTCTTGAGTCAACGAGTTCATGATTTTTGGATTGTCATACAGCCCTTCAAGCTCCTTGGCCAAATTGAGAAGTTCTTTGGAGAACCAATCGGCGGGTTTAATACCTCGGTAGCTTTTATAGTAGGACCGGCTCGCATCGAAACTACATTGAACAAAATATCCTACACTGTATGGTTCGTGTACTTGTCAAACTTGTGTGTTTTCGTTATCGTTTGCTTCCACGTTTTTTAGCAGACACTCGAAATCAGCATACACTACGAACGGAACACTTCCTTTTTTATTCAAGTTTTTGAATTGTAGAGTGTTTTTTCCCAGTGAAGGTAAGATAACGCCACACTTGTTGATTTTTTGACAATCCACATCGTGAGCCTCCAATTTTTCGGTGGTTTGAAAGAAATGTAGACATCTATCGCAAATGTAGTGCTTGTTTTTGGATTTTGTTATTTGCGAGCGAACAAGCCTGGAAAGATCCTTGATCCACACGTAATGGAAGATGAGTGGTTCTCCGTCGTCCTCTTCCTCTTCGTTCTCATCATCCACGTAGTGGTTTTGAGCCAACTGAAGATTTTCGTGCTGATATTTGTGTATGTGTCTTTGCTGATTTTTACGCGCACTCACTTTCCATATAAAATTATAACTGCGCACTTCTTTAGAGCACTCGTCACCAATTTCTTTTAAAAAATCACATAGAAATAAGTTCATTGTTATGTTGATGAAAAGTATTTTTCTGCTTTTTCACTATCGGTGTGAAAAATAAATTGAAGTCGACGCGAAGCGAAATTAAGATGATACGGAAGCACAATTTAAGTTGACGCGGAGTGTTGCGCGAAGCGATATTAAGATGCTTAGAGTGATGCGTGAAATGCGACTGACTTATTATGGTAAAATTGAGTGGACTTATATAGAGGTAAGTGACGTTGTTACGTATTGAGGTACGCCACCAGGTGTCTCCTGACAGACTCTCGTGGAGGAGAGGAGGTGGTCAATGAATCACCGTTCATATACACAGAATTTCCGTTTATTAGTAGCTTATAATAGGTCGTATTTTATTTTCCACTCATTTAGTCGTAGTTCATGATAAGCTGATATAATTAGGTCGATATAAGTCGTTCAGGGTCGGATTTTTGACGTCCCAAACAGTGTCTCGTATGAGAGTGGGGACCCTATGTCGGCCCCAGGTCTGAGCAAGGACGGGGTGGCCGGCCCGTTATCTTCCTCTAGGAGGCGGGCTTCCGTTGTTGGGGAGGGGAATGGTGAGGAAATCCGGGGTGGCAGGCGGGACTGTCTCCTGGCCAGTGAAGTGGTCTCTTCCCTCGGGGGGGAATCTACTGTCAAATCGATCAGAACCGGAGGTTGCTGGGCCGAATTGGTACGTCGCCGGCGGTTACGACGCAGGATGTCCCGAACTGACTTAGCCAATCCAAATGGAAGATTAATTGGCCGGGAGTCTATGATTCTGGGCCGTACTCGGTTGGAACTCGGGGCCAGGGAAGTGTTCGCTAATGGCGTAGGAACAAATGTCCCATGGCTAGCCAGCCATTCCGCCACGCGCTCGTCCAAAGTTTGTTGTCTCGGGCCCCGCCGAAGTTCCTCACTCTCTCCTGCGGGTTGGGCAGAGGATGAAGCTATAGGCTGAACCGCGGGTCTCTTGGAGGGGGCCTCGCCTAGTCGTTGAAGTATGAAGGGGATTGCTTCCTGAAGGTCGGTAGGGAAGGTGTCGAACCCTGGTATCCTCCCGCTGTGGTATTTCAATTCCACCCACACTTCGGGGTCCCCTTTCCTCTGGAAGTCACGCAACCCCGCTCGCACACACAACCCCAGACTCCGCGCCTTAGCTCTGGCCTCGTACAGGTTTGTCGACAAACTCCTCACTCCGGAGGGATAGGGAAAAAGGGAATATTAAAAATAGAATGGCTACGCAAGCCTCAAAGTCAAAAACAAATAATGAGAAAATAAATTTTAGCAACAAAGAAATTACATCGAAAATCCAAATCCAAACTTGCTTCGCACGCAGCTATAAAAGAAATTAAATCAGAAATTAAAACCCGAATCGCTACGAAAGCAACTAAATTAAATGAAAAATGTAAAGCGAAATCAAATTGCTGCGTAAGAATCTATATTAAATAAAAAAAAATATAACAAGTGAACAAAGTTGCTACGTAAGCAACTATAAAAAAAAATAAAAACTGTAAACCAAATCGGATTTGCTACGGAAGCAACTGTCAAAAACTAGGAAAACAAAACGAAGTTGCTGCGTAAGCAACTATATTAAATAAAATAAAATATAACAAGTGAACAAAGTTGCTACGTAAGCAACTATAAAAAAAAATAAAAACTGTAAACCAAATCGGATTTGCTACGGAAGCAACTGTCAAAAACTAGGAAAACAAAACGAAGTTGCTGCGTAAGCAACTGTATTAAATAAAATAAAAAAATATAACAAGTGAACAAAGTTGCTGCGTAAGCAACTATATTAAATAAAATAAAAAAAAAACAAGTGAACAAAGTTGCTACGTAAGCAACTATAAAAAAAAATAAAAACTGTAAACCAAATCGGATTTGCTACGGAAGCAACTGTCAAAAACTAGGAAAACAAACGAAGTTGCTCCGTAAGCAACTATACTAAATAAAAAAAACCGGAAATCAAAAACGAAACTGACCGAAATACACAATTACGCAAAGACCAAATTCAAGATTGGATATTCCACTTACTTTTCGTAACCTGGTATTATTTTCAATGAAAATTATTGTTCCGGCAAAGGGTGGTTTTGATGGCTTCCAAAAATGCGCAGACCGTACCGAAATTTACTTGTAAGGCGTAACCGGATTCCCGACCCGTTTACAAATTTTGAACTGGACTGACTCCCGATTTTTAGACGCGGTGGTTTTTATATTTTCTTCAAAGTTCAAGTTTCGTGTGCAAAAAGCCCGATAAAACTCAGCATGAGGTACCCTTGACCGGTATTGCGTAAAATAATTCTTCTTTGCTTTGAATAAAAGGTTGATTGGTATCTATTATCTTTTCCTATGAATTTATTTTGCTTGTTCTTATGTTGTATTTACGAATCATTATCGATCAAAGGCGTTCATTTTGATCGTTTGATGTTAGATCGACGTGACGATTATCTTAATCTTGATATTTTCTAAATTCACTGATTTTGAAGTTTTTCTATCGGTCGAAAGTTATTGAAGTGGAACTAAACGGCAATCGGAACCTTGAAAATGTTAGATATAATCAATGTGGCTATTTCTCAAGAAAAGAAAAAAAAGAATGTCACGTAACTAAGTTTATGATACAAAAAAATTTACTTTGAGGGCCCGAATTTAATAGATTGGGAAAAACTTTATCCCAAACATATGCATATATTCTCAATATATAACAACGTCATCACCAATCCCCCACTCCTCAACATGAGTCATAGATGGATTTTGAGAATTAATCGATAAAGATAATCGAATCTGTAACTGATGGAATCAAATGACTATGACGTCAGAAACAAAACAGGATACTCAAATTATAACTGCAGAGAAAGTGTAAGCAAAAGTATCAAATGATAACTACACAGCGAAAAACGCCATGATCATATTACATCTTGGACCGGAAGTTGGTTTGTAAACAAAGGTCATAAATTTGTCACGATCGAAGGATACCGTTGTTAGAAATCATCAATGAAGTTGAATTCCATCTACGTCACAATTTTTTCATATAAACACTTGGATCTATATTTAGCTCAGATCAAATTACATTCACATCCTGAAACTTGATACTATAAACAAATGTGGCAAATCTTATCTTGGTGTCATATTTTTAGTGTTTTTGTAATCTAAATAATAACATGAAATTTGTTGATTCTGAAATTACATTAACATCCAGAAATTTAATATTATAAACAAATGAGGTAAATTTTATATCGGTATCATATTTTTAACATTTTTGTAGTATAAATAATTGTCTTAAATTATCCTATACTTGAATTATATTTCTACAGTAATATATCTTGTGAACATTAGACAATCCATCATTTTCAAGCAGAAATTTCAGTATGAAAATGAGTTAGATTCTTTAATATAAAATAATTTCTTCATTCGTGATTCAATTCCTATACGCTTTCGTGTGAACTTAGGAAATGTTGAAAGTACTCCGCAGAGTAGAAATGTAGGGTCTTATTGTAACCCGAAAATTTTTATAGGCGCTGTTTGAGATCCCAAGGCGCTTATTGTTTTGGGCACGCTCGGAAAGATAAGCTGCTCACGTGGGATGATTAGGTTCCAATGGTGTTTATGAATTTGTACATGGCATTCAATTAAATTTCCAAAAATCTGTATCAAACCAAATGCGTGTTCTTTTTTCGATCACAGTCTAACGAAAACCTCCAAAGAGTTAAAATGTATCCATTATTCGTTTTTGAAAACGTGAAATTTTTCCTTCCGGAACGTTTCCGCAATTTTTCAAGTGAGGAATACATTGCAATAGTAGTACACTTGATGCAGTCCCTACAACTAAATGGATTACATACCAGTCATTGAATACACACAATTCATTTCGGTGAGTCATTAATTCTAGTGTGTGTGTGCGTGAGTGAAATAGGTAAATGAGGTGGGTTAAGAATATTTTTTTGTATTATTTCATTTTTTAAAAAAACGGGAACTCGATCGAATGAGGCGCTTGACCGCGGTGGTAAATATTCTCCGCAACATCAGTCAATTTAATGTGGTGATGGAATCGATTAATCAGATGGAAAATGACATCGAGACTTTGAAGGACTTGCTTCAAAAAAACAACAAAGAATTTCAAATACGTCATAAAGAGTTTAGTGGATTAAGAAAGAATTATCTATCAGAAACTGTAGCGTTTGAAAAAAAATTGTCCGAGTGCGAGGATGAATGTAAGCGAATTAGAATATGTAGAGTAATGATATTGAAAGAGCGAATGTTTGTAATGAGTGAAAGTGAACATGATTCGTTTTGTTTAGATAATCTCGAGCAATCTTTAGATTTCACTTATCAAATAAATAAAGAGAGCGAAAAGTATTATTTATTAAAAACTCGACTTATATGCATTAATAGATATATGCGTGAGGAGTATGGTGCAGAAGAGTAGATTTAAGAAATTATAAGTATATATATGTAATCATTATAATAAAAAAATATATCAATCATTTAATCGAATAAAAAAAAAAAAAAAAAAAAAAAAAAATTTAAAATTTGAATTTGATAACGGGGGGCGAAAACCCTCTTTTTGTACAACAGAAGATACGCCCCCTGTTTTACCGATTGCAGGTGATTCTTACCGACACAGGTAATTTACCAACCGCCGCCATCTTAGATCCCTACCTTACCGATGCTGGGAGAGGAGGGGGGAGTCGCGTAATGGGAGTAGGAGTAGGGGGGTCCAGAACCCCTTCAGCTCACCTTCTGCAATCAGTGATCAAATTCTAATAAAGTGATAATAGTTTTCTTTTTCCAAGTTACCATCCTGCGTTTACAGTAAAGTAAAACAATTTATTAACGTATTCGTTCTTTGGGTATCTTTTTATTGCTGCATTTTATTTTACTTTCAAAAAACATTTTCTTTCGTAAAAATAAAATAAAATTTATCTGTTAAAAGGCTGTACGAAAAGCTCTACTTAAAAAAAATAAATAGGAATAATTTATTTTACGGCTTCATTTCGATTTTTCCTTGTCGTCAACTTACAATTTTACGGAAAATTGTTTTATCTATCTTGTTTGGCTCGAAAATTGAGACTCGGAAATTTCGAAAGTTTTATTAGTTCTTGAGATGCTATTGAATCTAACCTCAATCTTCGACACATATTTACCATTTTCATTTCAAAATGATGTAATTATCTATAAAATGTGAAAAAATTTACTTATTATGTTTTATACTTTAATGAAATATTTATCGAATTCTCATTCCGCGTGTTTTACGTTTTATATCGTAAATTTGCATTATTTTGGCTACGTCCTCTGTTCTATTCCCAGTACATAGTGATACACCGATAAATTGCTTTGCAAGCATTCTCGTACATTCTTCTGGTGATTTTTCAATACCGCGTTCGGCTTTTTATGCCATTGAAATATCTGTGAACGCCTTCAGTTCATCCGGAAATGCAGCGGAGCCATTACACGAAATGACCTTCTTTTGGTGAATAGTGTGTAGTGTAATCAGGTCATCCAATGACCAACAATTGGAGTAAATAGGAAAACGTTTTGCAGGATTGCCTGAAATTCATATCCCAAATATTTATTTATTTGACATTTACTTCTTCTTAGTGTGTGTTTATTTTAAAACTGTTACATTGGGTATGGACTATCTACATTTTTCAAGATAAAATTATTCAATTAAACGAACTTACCTAAAGTGAAGTTCGATCGAAATTCATTATTCAAAGTACTGGGGCTTCGGATCGTAGGGGTAATTAGTTCCCTTTAAGGGTGGGGGATATGTGTTAGGGAGGGTCGTCCCATCCGGACGAGACATCAGCATAATTTCGATCGAACTTCACTTTAGGTAAGTTCGTTTAATCGAATAATTATCCTGAGTCTCTTCCGGATGGGATTATTGCATGTAGATGTTCAAAGAGCGATACGATGCCCTCTGGAGCTGTAATGAATACTATGGACACGTATTTCACAGGAATTTTAATCTTCAGAGAAGAAAGTTCTTACACACGTAGGTTTAGGAGCCGAGCACAGCCTTGGCAAAGGCATGTGGTTCCACAATGGGCCTATTGTAAAAATTAGCGAAGACGCGTGATTGGCCCGACCATCTAGCGGCGCTTTTAATTAAGTCTAAGGTTACGCCCTTGCGAGCGGCACATGAGGTTGACGCGTGGCGCGTGCTGTGGGCTGAGAATGATTCATCCACTCCGCAGTCAGCCAGTGTCTGACCGATCCATCGGCTAAGGGTTTGCGTCGTGGCTGGTCCATGAGGTTTATTAATTGTAATGAATAGAGTATTACAGCCCGCAGGTCTCCGCAATTTTGACTTCTCCAAATAAGTCGAAAGAATGCTAAGTATAAAGAGAGATTCCTTTTCTTTAAATCGAGGGAAGGAGAAAAAAGGCTGGGTTCGGCCAGGTGCCGATGTCTTAATACGGTCTGGGATCCGGATGTTAACTCCGTGCGTCGAAAATGAAATATTATTAGCTTTATTGGGGCCAGGGTCTGGCATCGTTGCCCGGATGCCAGGGCCATTAGAGTCAAAAATTTCTTTGTAATGCGTTCGAGCGACAAGGTACCGTGAGGGAACATTGTTCCTAGTTTGACCAAAACCGGTTCCGGATCCCAGGTCGTCTCGTAGCGTGGGCGCAGGGGTTTGAGAACCCCGGCACCCTTACAAATTCTTCTTATCAGGGGGTGATCGCCGACGCGATTCGATGAGACAAGGGACACAGCTGAGCGTATCGTGTTCAGGGTCGAGTAAGATCCAATTGACGTGAGTTCATGTGCCAGGAATCCGAGGGCTTCGAATGGCTGGGGCGAGAACTTGGAGACCTCGTGTCGGTCGCAAAAGTCCCACCACGTACGTAGGGGCCTCGAGTACTGAGCTAGGGTAGAGCTAGCCAATGAGGCCACCAGCGTGTCTAGGGCCCCGTCTGGCGCACCTTGCGCTCGAAAGGCTTCCCTGACAAACGCCCCGCTGCCAGGGAAAGGGTGTTCTGCTGTGGGTGGGAATCCCTGAATGGGGCAAACAGAAGGTTACTGGCTGGGGGGAAAATTATGGGCGATGAGATTAGAAGACGCTGGCAGTGGGGAAACCAGGGCTGGGAGGGCCACCACGGGAAAACCAGTACGCCCGTTGCGCGTTCGTCAACAATCTTACGCAGGATGCGAGGAATTAGTAAAAAAGGTGGAAAGGCATGAAATTCTATGTCCGTCCATTTCAGGGTGAATGCATCCACTGCAAATGATCCTGGGTCCGGGAACCAGAATATGTAGAGATGACACTTGGCATTCAAAATTGATGCGAAAAGGTCTACCTGAAAAGGGCCTTATTTCTTCTCAATGGCGTCAAAAGCCTTTCGTGATAGTGACCATTCGGTGTTAGGGAGAAGTTTACGAGATTCCTCGTCTGCTATGAAGTTTTCGGACGAGGGAATGTGGGCTGCAAAAACGTAGAGATTTTTCATTTCACAACACTGCCAGATATCTTTGGCCAATTTTGACAGGAGAGGGTGTTGGACCGATCCAAAACGATTTATGTAACTCATTGCTGTTGTATTATCAATTCTGAGAAGAATCTCTGAGTCATTTTGGTCGGAGGCAAAACACCGAAGTGCGTAAAATGCCGCCTTGAGTTCGAGAGCATTGATATGGAGAGAGCTTTCCTGTTCCGACCACCATCCGCGGGTCCGTTGGTCCATACAGGCAGCTCCCCAGCCCGTGAGGGAAGCGTCTGAAAAGATTTCCATGGAAAAATTCCCCGAGAGAATAGTGTTCGCTTGGGACGGGTCATTAAGAACTCCCAGCCACCACTCAAAATCGGTGCGTAGCGTATCAGGTATAGACATACCGGAAAGATAATCACCGTCACGGTTTGAGAGAGCGATGAATTTCTCCCTCTCGAATGCCTTCGTATAGAGTAGGCCGTATTTGACCGCGGGGCAGATCGATATTAATGAGCCCAGCATGCTCGCAAAGTCCTTTATTCTACAGCTTTTCATCCCTGAGAAATTTTGGACCATCGTGAAAAGGTTCTTCCTACGAGATAAGGGCATCAAGATTGTTTGTCGTTCCGAGTCAAAAAGGAAGCCCAGATATCGACGTCGTTTGGCGGGTTCTAACTCGGATTTCTTTGTGTTTATGACAAATCCGAGTGCTGAAAGTACGTTGACGTGAGTTGCCACGTTCAACTTACAGGACCTCTTGGTGTGAGAGATAAGTAAAAAATCGTCGAGGTAAATCACCGACTGGTTGCCTCTAGCCCTCAGATATGCTACGACTGGCCGAAGGATTTTTGTAAAGATATAGGGGGCCGTGGCGAGACCAAAGGGTAGGGCTGAAAATTCGTAAGTGGACCCTTTCCACTGAAATCGAAGAAATTTCCTGTGTTCACGATCTATGGGAACCAACAGGTAAGGATCCTGTAGGTCGAGCGTGGCCATCTCGGAATCTGAGAGCATCAGGCGAATAGCAGTGCGCCAATCTTCCAGCTTAAAATGTGGGGGTTCAATGTACCTATTGAGATCCTTTAAGTTCAGTATGAATCTCATGCCCCCGGATGATTTCGGGCGGAGAAAAAATGGTGATAGGAATTGATCAAGTGAGGGCGTGATTTTAGATATTGCCCCTGTGTTTAGGAGGCGTCCGATTTCGGCGTCGCACTGACGTGCAGTCGGGGGCGAGAGGGTGGGGGGTTTCAGGTGGGGCAGCATGACAGGTGGGCTGGTGAAGGGAATTCTATATCCCTGAATGGCGGATAGAACAACTGGGTCCCTGGTCAACCTCTGCCAGTTATTTCTAAATAAGGCTAGGCGCCCCGCAATCTTAACCTGATTTAACGGCGTTGGTGGGGCCGTGAACGTGACGTCGACCTGTGGTGAGACGGCCTCTGGGCTTGGGTCCCTGCTCGGCGAGTGGGCCAGTTCGATTGGCGGGCAGGGACTTTGGCGTTTCCCGAGGCTGGGTGTTTAGCCGAATTTGAGGCTCGCGCCGGTTGTTGCGGCGGGGCCTTGGGGGCTGGAGGAGGAGCCTTTATGACTCCCTTGACGACCTTTTCCGAGGCCTGTAGCTCCTTAATCCCCTCGTTGAAGGAGCTGCCAAAAAGCCAGTCATCCACTAGGGCGAGGTCGGCGGCAGCCTTCCCGATAAGGTTGAGGGAAGGATTAATGAATGCCCGCCGTGCCAGTGAAAGGCGGTATTGTAGGTCAGCCGTCGAATGTAGAGCTTCTGATATCTTCGGACAGTTGCTCTGAGGTTTCGGGGGCGCCAGGAGGACGGACAGACCTGATCCGATGGCGTTCATGGCGGGGCCAGTTGCGATTGACGGGACACCTGATGTTCGTCAGGTCGGAGGACTGTTGCGAACTCTTTTCGCGCTGGGTTGAACAATTTGTTCAGCTTCGGTGGGCCGATTTTTTGGTCCCCCTTCTCCTCGAATTTGGCAAGGAGTTGGGCGCGAAGGTCGTCTGGCAAGCCTGACTTGGAAATTTTTGCACGAGTCCTAGCATTTCCAGGTCCTAGAGGTAGGACGAGGTTCCGTCCGGCTGAATTCGAAATAACTCAGAAATCAGAGTGGGATGGTGGGAGGGGTCTGTCTCCTCAAAGGAGACCCCTGTTTTAGATCAGTCATCTAAACAAAAGAATCCCACTTGTAAGCGAGCGTACAGGAGAGACACTGCGGCTAAGTCCTTTACAGGAGCTTACCTGGTGCACTACCCCGGGACGGGGAGTAGACGAGCTAAGCGGGTATCAGACTCCCCCCACTCCTCCTCCTATTACGTGACCCACCTAGGCCCCGCCTCTTTCCCCCACCCCTTCTCTGATTGGTCAACCCCCCCTTTCTGATTGGTCACCCCAACCCTACCACTTTCCCCCACCCATTCTCTGGTTGGTCACCTCTAGACCCCGCCCCACCCCCTCCCCATTTTGGTGGCATCCACCCCCTATCAACCACCCCTTTTCGCGGTTTTCCACCCCTATCCCCCATCTCCCACCCCTTCCGCGGTTTTCCGCGCACCGATCCATGTGACTGACCATAAAAAAGATAAACACGCCAATCTTCTTCTCATACAAAACTATTATACCGATGAAGATGGCGATGAAGATGAAAGTGAATGCGAACCCCTGGTATTCCATTACGTTTGGATCAAAAACCTTTCTCGCTTGGTATTTAATCAACTTTCTAAAACTAACAGCAAACATCACATTTGCAATAGATGCTTGCATCATTTTCGAACTGAAGAGAAGTTAATTTTTCATGAAACTGACTGTCGAAAAATAAATAAATGCAGTGTTCAGTTACCAAAAGAGGGGAAAGATAAAATTAAGTTTTCCAATCATAAAAACAATCTTAAAGTGCCGTATGTTGTGTATGCGGACTTTGAATGTATTCTCAAAAAAGTTAATTCTCAAAGTCAAGAAAATACCAAAGTCGTTCAAATTCACGAGGCGTACAGTGTAGGGTATTACATAAAATGTAGTTACAACGAGAACCAATCCCTATACAAGAGCTTTCGAGGATATGATCCAGCGCAATGGCTTTCTAACGAGCTCGTAGCCTTATCACACCGAGTCAAGGAAAAGATGAACAATCCGAAGCCTATGATACCACTGACACCGAACCAAGAGCGGTCTTGGCACAATGCTCCAAATTGCCACATCTGCAAGCAGCCGTTCCCGAAGACTGACGAGAAGGGGGGTGGTAGAGTTCGAGACCACTGTCACTTGACGGGGGAGTTTAGAGGAGCCGCACATGGCAAATGTAATCTCCTATACCAAGACGCTCTCACGATTCCCGTAAGTTAACTTTTCAAAAAATTTACTAATTGAATCATGATTTAATTCTTCCTTTTCATTAATTTATTTCTATTATATTTGAAAATGAATAATTTAAGAAGATGCGATAGATATATCAGTTATAGAATTTTTTCTTTTCAGATCAATTTTTATAATTCCTAATTCATTTTTTATCCATATATAAACCTATTTACAGATTCATTCATTTCTTTTTCATTTAAAAATGTATAATTTAAGCAGATTTAAGTGAGTTAACACTCATGAAATTTTTTTTTCATTTCAGATCATATTCCACAACTTGAGTGGGTACGACAGTCGCCTTATCGTGAAAAAAATCGCTAAATGCGTCGAGGGACGAGTAAGCGTAATACCACAAACCATGGAGCGATACATTTCCTACACCAACAACATCAAGGATGACAAGATCTCACTTCGATTCATCGATTCGTTTCGCTTCATGGCCTCATCCCTCGAGAAGCTGGCTTCTTACTTGGAAGACAAGGCAATTGTGAGAAAAGAATTTACCAACTTCAACGAGCAGCAACTCCAGCTCCTGACCAAGAAGGGAATATTCCCTTACGAATACCTAGATTCGTGGGAAAGGTTGGATGAAAGTCAACTGCTGCCCAAGGAGGCCTTTCACAGCACCCTGACTGATGATGACATTTCCGTCAATGACTACTGGTAAGCAAAACTTTCAATTTTTTCGAGAAAATAACCATTATGATAAATTGAATACAATTTTTCATTTTTATGATTTCAGTCATGCCCAGGCAGTGTGGAGCAATTTCGATATCCAGACGTTAGGTGACTACTCAGATCTTTATCTCAAAACGGATGTTCTTCTCCTGGCGGACGTCTTTGAGAATTTTCGAGCGAGCTGTTTGCGGGTGTACAACTTGGATCCGGCACATTACTACACGCTACCAGGATTTAGCTGGGATGCGATGCTACAACACACCGGAATCGAGCTCCAACTTCTCACTGACATCGACCAACTCCTTTTCGTTGAACGTGGTATCCGAGGTGGAGTCAGCCAATGCAGCAACCGTTATTCACGTGCCAACAATCCGTCCAGCGACTACGACGGGTGAATTCTTGGGTTGACGATCCTTGAGCGTGGTCTTCATAGCAGCGGTGACGTCAGGACCATTTTTAGATTTCACAGGAACAGCCCATGCATACTTAGAGAAGACATCGATGACAGTGAGCAAGAACTTGTAGCCTTTGTCAGCATAAGTGGACATATCGACGAGATCAGCTTGCCAAGTTTCATCAATTCCACGCATATCCACATGACGTCGTTCCACTTGAAATTTTCGTCAAAATTTTCGACCCAGTCAAATTGCCCGTAAGGTAGGTATCGAGTCATAGACCAACCGTACAAATTGTTTACGTCATAATACATAATAAATGTTCTGTCTTCTTGGGGGTCGTAGTCGCTGTACGGATTGTTGGCACGTGAATAACGGTTGCTGCATTGGCTGACTCCACCTCGGATACCACGTTCAACGAAAAGGAGTTGGTCGATGTCAGTGAGAAGTTGGAGCTCGATTCCGGTATGTTGTAGCATCGCATCCCAGCTAAATCCTTGTCATCCTTGATGTTCTTGGTGAAGGAAATGTATCGCTCCATGGTTTGTGGTATTACGCTTACTCGTCCCTCGACGCATTTAGCGATTTTTTTCACGATAAGGCGACTGTCGTACCCACTCAAGTTGTGGAATATGATCTGAAATGAAAAAAAAATTTCATGAGTGTTAACTCACTTAAATCTGCTTAAATTATACATTTTTAAATGAAAAAGAAATGAATGAATCCGTAAATAGGTTTATATATGGATAAAAAATGAATTAGGAATTATAAAATATGATCTGAAAAGAAAAAAATTCTATAACTGATATATCTATCGCATCTTCTTAAATTATTCATTTTCAAATATAATAGAAATAAATTAATGAAAAGGAAGAATTAAATCATGATTCAATTAGTAAATTTTTTGAAAAGTTAACTTACGGGAATCGTGAGAGCGTCTTGGTATAGGAGATTACATTTGCCATGTGCGGCTCCTCTAAACTCCCCCGTCAAGTGACAGTGGTCTCGAACTCTACCACCCCCCTTCTCGTCAGTCTTCGGGAACGGCTGCTTGCAGATGTGGCAATTTGGAGCATTGTGCCAAGACCGCTCTTGGTTCGGTGTCAGTGGTATCATAGGCTTCGGATTGTTCATCTTTTCCTTGACTCGGTGTGATAAGGCTACGAGCTCGTTAGAAAGCCATTGCGCTGGATCATATCCTCGAAAGCTCTTGTATAGGGATTGGTTCTCGTTGTAACTACATTTTATGTAATACCCTACACTGTACGCCTCGTGAATTTGAACGACTTTGGTATTTTCTTGACTTTGAGAATTAACTTTTTTGAGAATACATTCAAAGTCCGCATACACAACATACGACACTTTAAGATTGTTTTTATGATTGGAAAACTTAATTTTATCTTTCCCCTCTTTTGGTAACTGAACACTGCATTTATTTATTTTTCGACAGTCAGTTTCATGAAAAATTAACTTCTCTTCAGTTCGAAAATGATGCAAGCATCTATTGCAAATGTGATGTTTGCTGTTAGTTTTAGAAAGTTGATTAAATACCAAGCGAGAAAGGTTTTTGATCCAAACGTAATGGAATACCAGGGGTTCGCATTCACTTTCATCTTCATCGCCATCTTCATCGGTATAATAGTTTTGTATGAGAAGAAGATTGGCGTGTTTATCTTTTTTATGGTCAGTCACATGGATCGGTGCGACGATAAAGTCATTTTTCTTCTTCTCTAACACATACACATTCACTGACACATCATTTTGTTTCTCAAAAACTTTCACTTGTTTTGGCACGAACGGAAACGAGAGTCCATGAAAGTTAAGTTCCCCGTCGTATTTCTGATAGTTGTAGAGACGATCTACATGTCTCCCAACTGGATGTAGCGCTGAAAGGATGGCCCATTTGAAACACTCATCATCAAAGATTTTAACATTGACACAGGCCCGTCTTCTTCTGATGACTTCTGGGAGTTCTACGTAGGAGCTACCACGCATCGGGTTATATTTATTCATATGAATGGCTAGGCTGAGAATTCTTCGGAGTGTCCATCCAGAGTCTTTGTGTTGGAATTCCTCCATATTTCGAGGCAGGCGATGCTGGAAGCGTTGGAGATACCACTGCGACAAGTCGTTGGCGACGCACTACTTCTTTAGCACCGTTGATAGCCATTTCTAGACTGAGACGCGCGCTTGAAAAATTCTATATTTATATTAACTGACATTGGTACAACTAGTGAAATCTTTTTCGTTGTCGCGCTACAATGTTAAATCGTTCGAATGATTCCCTTCCTCTTCAAAAATGCCTATAGAACTGTAACCGTCATCGTTAATCTGAAAGCGTAGTCGAGTTTTATATTTCAAAATTTAAAACGCTATAGCTTTCAAAGTCAAACAGATAAATTTTTTTTAATTGAACGTGAATGATACGTAATAGTCAAAAACAAGTGCCGCCATCCTCAACAAATCTTTCGACATAGTATGCATTAGGACAAAACAAATTTGAAAGAAAAAAAGAGAAGAAAAAAATTAGGCAAACAAAATTATTCAAAGTATGGCGAGAGTGTTCGAAAAAATATAAACACATTTTCGTAGAATGATACATAATAGTCAAAAACAAGTCTCTGCACGCTCGATCATGACTACGAGAGTTTTCAATTTTTATTAGCATCTTCCCGGAAGTGTCGGAGCACTGGCTTTTTTCTATTTTGCTATTTATCATATCGTGAGAGTGAAAGATTCTCGAACATATAAAAGCTTGAAGAATGTTTCGATGCATAATGGATTAGGACTTAAATGATTCGTTCAAAAGTAAGACGGAAAATAAAAAACTGGGAAAGTGATAAAAAAAAAAATACATACAAAATTTTATTCAAAGTTAGGCGCGGGTGCTCTGAATAGAATAAAAATATTTCGTAGAATGATACGTAATAGTCAAAAACAAGTCTCTGCACGCTCGATCATGACTACGAGAGTTTCCAATCTCTAATTTAGCATCTTCCTGTAAGTGTCGGAACGCTACTTTTTATCTAAAGCAACGACGAAAAATGAAAAATACAGATTTCTTAGGGTTAAGTAATTCAGCCCGAAATAATGAATATTCCGTAAAGTAATACGCAACATCCAAACACTTTTGTCGAATATTGTATGCTAGAAAAAACTTTTACGCACTAAACTTTATATCATCGTTTGTTTGTTTTTTTTTTTTTTTTAATTTACGTTACATGGAATGTGAACATCTACGCGTGTCGAAACCTGTCGAATCGCGTATCTTTCAAAACTTTCCCTTCCGCTCCCACTACCACCTTACGTAAGTCCATCCGCCTACGTATTTGGATGACTCCCGAAAATGATCTAGTAGGCAACAGAGCTTCGACGTGAAAGGACGCGTGATCGTTCAAGCGTCCTGGAAACGGGGAGACCCTCGAAAATGCGGATGTTGCATCCCGCGGAAAACCCGCGAAAACTCGCGAAAAACTGCGAAAACTCGCGAAAACTGCGGAAAACCGCGGAAGGGGTGGGAGATGGGGGATGGGGGTGGAAAACCGCGAAAAGGGGTGGTTGATAGGGGGTGGATGCCGCCAAAATGGGTGGGGGGTGGGGCGGGGTCTAGAGGTGACTAATCAGAGGGGGTAGGGGGAGGGTTGACCAATCATTGAAGAGGTGGGGGAAGGGGCGGGGCCTGGGTGGGTCACGTGATGGGAGGAGGAGTGGGGGGGGGTCTGATACCCGCTTAGCTCATATACTGCGGGGGGACCTGTGTGTCGTCCTGGCTACGCTGCAGGGCCTCGTTTGAGGGGGGTGGCGTAGAGCCTAGACGGAGGGGAGAGCGAGAATGTTTCTCCTCAAAGGCCTTGAGTCGTCGATCCATCATTTCCGCGATTTTATCCAGAAGGCGTGATTCGCGGGATTCTGACCAACCTCAGGAACTATGTCGGGGTGGCGTGTAGCGTGAGCGGGATGAGCTGGCTCTTGATCTTTCTCGCGATTTTTCACGTGAATCAGACGAACCGCGCGAGCGTCGTGATCTGGTCGAATTTTCACGCGACCCGTTCCACCTAGGTGACCTAGATTGGCTTCTAGAACTTCGAATTCTTTTCGACATCTTGAAAAAACTACCGAAAAAATTACCGAAAGCCGGGAGGAAGGAACGTGTGCGTGTTGCAGTTACGCGAACAGAAAACACAATGGGGCTTAGCTATTCCGGCCCAGTGTCGCCACTGGGCCCAACACCTTTCTCTTTTAGGTGGGAGATTTGGAAATCTGTTGGAAACGAGCGCGGAACGCACGACTACGTGCAATAATCCCATCCGGACGAGACTCAGCATAATTATTTATATAACTATAATAGTATCTTACTTCTCCGTTCTTCTCTAATTTGTTGAGTTCTTGAATTTCCCCTGAGTTCTTCAATATCTTCAAAGTTCATTTGGGTAGTACTGGAGGGTTTTGTCAAAATTGTTTTAATAGTATTTTCGAATCTTATACGACATCCGTCAGGAGTTCTGTCGATATTGTAGACATCTTTCAATTTGAGAGAGATTTCTAAAAATGCAATATCAAGATCCGGGAAAGCTGCACAGCCAGTGTAGGTAATTAGCAATTCTTGGTGTATTGTAAAAAGTTTAATCGTGTCTTCCATTGACCAATTTCGACCTCTTCGATGCGTCTTCTTTGGGGGGTCACAATTTTTATCCTTTTTTATACTGTTCTTTCTTTTTTTTCTTTGGCTCGTTCCCAACGCTAGATAGTCGTACTTGATTGAAACTTCTTTTCTGATTCGTGAAAAATCAAAGAAATATCTTAAATGTCTACTTCAGCGCACGAGTAAGCTGAATGTGCATATTCCTGGTCAAGTTATAAATATAATAAATTTTGTTGTGAATTTAGGAAATATTTTTGTACCTACAGCACTCACATAAATAAAAAATTAATTTTTGCATATTTTTTTATTTTTAATGTCAATTGAAATTGGGTACAATAATATTCTTCATTAATATAAATCTATCCACAAAGTACTATATAATTTCTAGATGAAAACGCAAATATGCATTTCTTACTGTCATACTTTTTTTTTTATACTTGAATCTTCAGTTTTTAATTTTTTTTTATTCTAAATTTATAGGAGCTTTTCCTTTAATATAATACATCACTCAATTAAAAAAACTAGAGGAATTTATATTTTAGTTAAAAGTTGAATTCAATGTTTTTTACTATGATAATAGTAAAATTCTGTCCTTGAAAAAACAGAGTAGAAAAGAAGTTTATAAATAACAATTGGTACCGCAGTTGTTAAAGTTGTGGTTATTTTACTGGGATAATGTTTTTCAGCTTGAGAATTTGAATTCTCTTAGACAGTCTCCCCCGTCAATAGTGCCGCTGTCAATAGTGCCGCTTCGCCTCATTTTCTTTCGAGCAATGCCCCCACTCCTGCGCCGCTCTCGAGGCACGCTCTCCGCTCTGAAATTCAAATCGATCCCTGGCAATAGTGCCACTGTCGATAGTGCCGCTAATTCTCATTTTTTTTATACCGTGTCTCCGCTCTCGAGGAACGCACTTTGCATCGAGATTCTAATCGATCTCTGGCAATAATGCCGCAAATGGATACACTTTAATTTCTTCATTTTAAACGCTAATTTTACCTTTATTGGTTCAAATAGCGTTTTTTTTTTTTGTTACTTACCTTGATATGGTCTTCCGATCGTGTATACAATTGTATATACATAATTTTTGGCCCATCAACTACATATGAATAATATGATGATTGTAGATAAGGTGATGGAGAGAAATGTTTTACAAAATTTTATCCATAAAGTCAATTTTGCTCCCATACATTTATTTTTTTCAATTAACGCATTGTTATTGTTACTCTTCGGCAATTTTACACTTTAGTCGTACAAAGTTCGTTGGCTAGCACATTGAACGTATTTTATTAGAAACTGCATGTGCAAGTTTTTAAAACAAAACATTTTTATAGTAAAATCTTAAGTTATTATTTCTCTACATTTTTATGAATTCTTAAAATTATAAACAGTTAATTATTACTAATAATTATTTTGTCTCACATCAGACAATTTTTAATATTAAATGCGAAATAAGGCAAATGATTTAATACTGTTCGAATAATACTTATCAAATCACTATTCGATCAACAGTTCACGGACTCAAAACCCCACTTTTTCATAAATGAAGAATGCTGTAGGTATAACAACTATAAATAATTATAGTTGAATAACGATTCACAAATTATACTATTAAGTAAAAATATGTAATAATTCATACATAATAAATAATTAATAATACTAAAATGAATAATGCCTATTAAAAAAAAATTAAAAAAACAAGGTAATTATAATACTAATAATCAGATAAAGCAATAATTATAATAACTAAAATGCATAATAATTTTGAACAATAATAATCAACATTATTATTTTAAATATTTAGTAGAATAGTAAATATTTTTGTATTTAACTTCGAGTATTAGAATAATTAATTTTCTGTTTGAAGAGAATCAATCTTAAAGAATATGTAACGAAAGAATCTTGTTATCTCACGAAATCATGGTTGAATGATTACTAATAATATACAAGATGAAATTTTAGTAACAATAAACAAAGAACAATCACATGTGCAAAATTTTTAACAGTACTTCAGTTCGTCAACAAACTGTATTTCGCCAGTGAGACAAAGTTTTTACAAGCAGTGTGTTAAGGTTTATTTAAACATACCTATTCTGACACGTACTTCTCTGCACACATTGAACCAAATAATTTCGATTCCCGAAGAAAATTTACGTAGCCAAAACCAGCCAAAACGAAATGTCAATTTGCGCAAGAAACGTATGTAAACATGCCAAACATACATATGTTAAATGCTAAACAATACCAAACGACGCCAACTTACATATATGTATGTAAGGAGAGCGGAGACACGTGGGGACACACGGATTGAAAAAAAATGAGAAGTAGCGGCACTATTGACAGTGGCACTATTGCCAGGGATCGATTTGAATTTCGGAGCGGAGAGCGTGCCTCGAGAGCAGCGCAGGAGTGGGGGTATTGCGCTTCCGAGGAAAATGTGAGGAGTTGAAATTTTTGCGGCACTATTGGCAGGAGAGACTGTATATTTTCGTAAAGATTAAGATTTTGGAATAAAATCTTATTCGGAAATTTCTTATTCTTTTGACAGATGTTTCTGGTGTGGTTCGTTGCCCTCTGTCAATTATTCAAAACAAGTTAATAACAATTCACTGACTTGTCACGACTAACGTTTTTTATTAGAAATATCAACATGACTTCTAGATTTTTCCATCCATACTTTTTTGTCCGATGCCTTTTGTTCGCCTATCAATGCATTGAGATATCATGTTGAAGTACTTTTCTATTGCACACTTTAAAAAAAAAAGATGTCATATCTAACACTACCTTTTTATATTTTCATCATTGTAGCTAATCGAGTACGAAAAGAAGATTTTGGAATGACTTTATAATACACTCACTACCATTCTATCAAAATACATGACTTTCTTCGTCTCTTGAACGTTCTTGAGTAAACGCTAAAGAGTCTATCTAAACACTCCTGATAGATGATAGTGCATGAAAAATTTTATTTTCGCGTCTATTTCGAAAAATAGTTATTTTTTAGCCAATATAACATGTATTATCGAAATAAGTTCTTCTTGATAAGTAAGATTATTCATAGAATGGTAATTAGTTCACTTAGAATGTTTCTCTCAGTGCCTTGCAAGAAACAGCCTCTGTGCATTGTAGAATCTAAGTAATAAATTATTTTTCATTTTTGGCGATGTGGTGTAAACGTGAGATTCAATAAAATGTGTTGACTCAATCGATTTACACTGCGAATTGTAGGCGAAATTTCATTATTTGTTTTTATTTTGGTCCAAACAAGAAAACGATTAGAATCAAGGTTGACATTTGTTTTTTGTCACTTTATTTGTTTTGATATACGAACAATGAATTTATGTTTAGCAAAAGCTGTAACTCGATTACCCTAGAGTATCTGTCTAACTTTTTGTTTTTAAGAAAGACAAATCGTCAGAGAAAGCTACGTCATTTTGCTCTTGCAAGAAAAGCAATATTCATGTTTCTATATGTTCGTCGAAAAATAAAGTATTATTTATTCAAAAGTCGGAAAATCTTTGCAATTGTTCGAATCACACAGCATGTGAATAAATTATTAAATTGATCTATTTGGTTTCACGATTGCTGTTTTGAAATTTATGGACCGTTCTTCTTTGATTTGTTACATTTTTTGCCAGACTTCTTCAATTTCTTTCTTTATAGCTGCATATTCTTTAGTATTTTCATATTTTGAGATGTCAGGTTTTCTTAGTTTTGAATGGAAATAAATAAATGGAAATAATTTCGCTAACCTTTCTCATACTGCGGCTTTCCTGCTTGGAAAAATGACAACGTGTTCATGCGAAATGTATACTTCTAGATGACCAGTGTAAAATGCCTTTATTTCTTCAAATGACCATTCGTATCGTAATTTCCTTGTTTTACGTTCCCAGCATGTAAGAAAAATAACAACATCTTTGAAATGCAGCAGCTTGTCCATTATAACGTTTCAGCGAGAAATTCGGACACAATTTAAGTTTGGCAAGTTTCAGAATCGACAAATTCGTAATAACTGAATTTCTTTTCAAGCCTCAGACGTATTAATGCCACATCATTGAAAGAAGAAAATCGTTAAGGTATCACAAAAAATTTTAATATTCAAAGTAGATAACTATCAGAGATATTCTTTCGACTATTAAATGACGATGATTAATGACACGATGTTATAATGATTTTTTCGGAAATATCCATCGAAGATTTCAGAATATTTCTTACTGTCATCTTTTAACACTAAATCCTTATTCGCCAAAAGACCTTCTACATTTGTAGATCATTTACCAACGGAAGAATATAATTTTCCCTTCGAAACTTCATAATTCGAGAGAGCTTACGTGCGTTTCAAAAAAGTAGCTGTAAATTGGCAGATTAAAGCTTTTACAATCGTTTTATTCCGATCAGGCGATTTCCTGTTGACGAACTTTGATAATGAAAACGTTGCTCAGATTAGAAAATTTACCTCAATTACTCAGCTTAGAAAGTCGTGTGTTGGAGAAGTCACAGATGAAGTTTTAGAAATAAAAATAATTTTAATCTGTTAGTTCTTTAACATCGTTTGAAGCCAATATTTTTCTTTTCCGTGCAAACTTCGAAAAATTTAGCGTTTACGTTCAGATTACAAACATTCTTCGAATTCTACGTACGTCCTCGACGCCATATTTATAGTTGGTTATTTCAATCGGTCAAGTACACAATTTAGCATTAAAGTATACATAAAATGAAGTTTGTTTATAGCATCCATCAATTTATATACTCTTTACAATCGTAAACAAGAAAAAAGTTTAATACTAACAACTTTCATTATTCTAACAAACAATAAAAATTGAAAATTTTTTTGAGGGTTTATCATTTCTCTCGACATTAAAACAATACCCTTATTTTTTCACCCGTCCCTGTACTTTACTTGACAAAAAACAGATCAACAACACGTAAAATTTTATATCATTTATTCAAACGTGATTAATTGTTAATCATTATCATAATTTTGAACATCATTTTTCGTATCATTCGCCGTGTTTTTCACTTCGTTCTTCTCTAATATCCAACGTTTTACGTTTGATTTTATTAATTTCCTCGATTTTTGCTTTATCCTCCTTAGCATTTCCAGAATAAGAGTACATGCCAATAGTTTTATTTTCAAACCTGCAGAAGCATTCATGAGGGGTTTTAATGATTTGCCATTCCTCTTCTAGTATACAAAATATTTTTTCGAAAGCTTTGTCTCGGTCTGGAAATTTGATGCAACCAGTGAACGAAATGTACACTTGTTGGTGAACTCTGTAAAGTGCGACTACCTGACTCACGACCAATCGTTCCTATCAGTTAGTCTACTATTTTCACAAGGTGTTATTAGATGCTCAGTGTTTTTTCTTTTGCCGTTTTGGCATGTTTTCGGAGCAGAAATATCAAATGAAACACAATCGTAATAATCTCCAACAAAAACTCTAAAATATTTTATTTTTTGGTATTTCCGACGGAAAACAATCATCTTGTTCGCTATCTAATACGGTTTGCTACCCTGATTACTTTTCGTTTGAATACAAAATAAAATTTATTTCGTCTTTTGATAATGACGGATTCGTAAGAAATGAAAAAAAATATTCATATGAAGGAAAAAAAATTGGTAAGAGATAAATTAATTCTATACCTCTGCGTTCCGCTTTAATTTTCTGGGTCCACTGATAAATTTCTTTCATTTCTTTTATTTTTGCCATGTCTTCCATCGACCTAGACGAAACGCTTGAGTAAAAAAATCTAAATGAATTTCGATAACCATTAATACACTTATCTGTGGATTTCACTATGCCATATTCTCTTTCTAGAAAAACTCGAATTGTTTCAAAAGCCTTTTTCTTGTTCGGTAAATATTGTCTACCACACAAAAGGTAAACTTGCTGTTATGCCGAATGCAAGAAAATTAGTTGTTGCAATGTCCAGCCGTCTTTATTAAAAGTATCGCAATGAATACCTTCTTGTTCCGTGATAGTCTGACTTGTTTCTCGTGCTGAAAATTTTAGGGACTTATTTATCATTCAAATACGTTGATGCATCCCATTTCAAAAGCAGTAAACTTTTAGAGTCGAGTTTTTTTTTGGTTTCATGATACTCTTATATTTCGGCTATTAGTACTCATAATAGGACACGTCTTTCTACTTGTTTCCTGGAATAATTTATTGGCTGATATAAGGGCAGAAAAATGTTATCAGCCTTTTCGAAAATGAACGATTTTGAACTACATTTGATAATAATCTTTGTTATTCTTGTTATTTCAAATCTTTGGACTATCTACTGCCGCAGCCATTTTATTTAGTGATAACGAACTGCAAAACATTTTAAACTAATTTCTTTCCTATATTTCGAATGAATATGAAATTTTTGTCTCCGATAGCCTTACTTGTTTCCGGCCCTGGGAAGTATTATAAAAAAGTGGATGCACACATTATGCCTCACTTTTCGGAACAAAATTAAAAATTATTTACCATTTGATTCGATTGAACTGATTGCTATGTCCGAATTTTGACTACATATCCCTTCGTTCAGAGTTTAAGGAGCCAAAGAATTGTCACGGAAATCATACAGGTCGAGGTCCTCCATAGTGTCAAAATTAATTGCCATAAAAATTGTAGTTGTGTGTTCTGCAGTTTCAAACCATACTAAATGTTTTTATATAATAAGTAATCAGAACAAATTGTAAAAACTCCGAAAAAAAAATATTATTATCGAGGCGACATATTACTTACGTCACGTTACTGGCGACAGTTGGGTACGTTTCCAGCATGCAAGAAAAAGAACAACATATTTGAAATGCAGCAGCTTGTCCATTGTAACGTTTCAGCGAGAAATGCGGGCTCAATTCAAGTTTGGCAAGTTCGGAATCGACAAATTCGTGGTATCTGAATTCATTATCAAGCCTCAGACGTATTAAGGCCACATCAGTGAAAGAGAAAAATCGTTATGTTATCGCTAAAACATATGAATATTGAAAGCAAATAACTATCAAAGATATTCTTTCAACTTTTAAATGACGATGATTAATGACACGATGTTACAATGATTTTTTCAGCAAAATCCATCGAAGATATCAGAATATTTCCTACTGTTATTTTTTTACACTTAATCTTACTTAATCAGAAATAAAAATAATTTAAAACTTGTTAGTTCTGTAACATTGTTTAAAGAAAATATTATTCTTTTTTGTGCAAACTTGAAAAAATTTTGCGTTCACGTTTAGATCACAAGCATTCTTTGAATTCTACGTCCTCGACGCCATACTGATAGTTGGTTATTTCATTTATTCAAGAATACAATGTAGTATTAAACTGTACATAAAATGCTGTTTGTTTATTGTATTCATTATTTCATATACTCTTCGCGATCGTAGACAAAGATGGTACTTGACAATAATATTCAAACTGAATCAATTGATTTCGTTAACTCATATTTACAACTTCATAAGTCGCTCTTTCCTTATTTCGCTTGTTCTTCGAATGATTCCTCTGATTTGTTTGAGTTTTTCTGCATTATCCTCTGCATTGCCGCCATAACAATTCTTACTTATACGTAATTGTGCATCATACATTTTCAAGCACTCTCTATAGTTTTTTTTGATTCCGTAATCCGTTTCTAATGTATGAGAAATTTCCAGAAATGCTTCTTCTTGGTTCGGGAATTTCACACATCCAGTGTATGAAACTAATACTTGTTGATAGACTGTATGGAGAGCAAGAATTTGACTTAGCGACCAATTTTTATCGATATTCATCTTTTTAGCAGAGCTGTTGGTCACGGGAGTTTCATTTGTTTTTCTTTTCATACCGCAACCATTTTTCTTTTCTGAAACATACAAAAATCATACCTTATAATCCTACGTATATAAGGATATTTTTTCTTCATCATTTCATAAAGAATCATTTTATAAATTTATCTGAATGACTCCACTTGATCAGTCGCTCGTAAAGATTTTCCCCACGATTTAGATATTCTAAATACTTGAATATACGCTGTAGTGTAAATGAAATAAACATAGCAAAAAATTTTTCAGCGCAAACGTTTTTCTGTAGAAAAAACGACAAAAAAAGACCTTTTTTCAACCATGTTGTACGTGTGTTTATTAATAATTATTAATTCCTTTAGCTAAATATATTGGCCTCAATGTAAAGCGTTTTAAAATAAAACGTTTTTAATAATTTACAATGAGGTACATTTTTTACAATTATTTAACTATATGACTGATCATTTTGATGATTCTGTGGCTTCCAGGCATAACCGAGAAAGTCACATCTGCCATAACGTTAAAAAATTTATCACAGAATCAAGTAAAAAGAGCCTTATGGCACAGATGACTTTCTTGGTTTTGCCGAAAAGCTACAGAATTATTTAGTAATAAATATTTGAAACATCCAAAAAAATATAACAAAAGAGTTGGCGAATGATTCATAAAGGATTCTTAAGTAAATTATATTTTATATTTATGAAATACCTTTCAAGCAAATAAATTAATAATTACTATATTTTATTTTAGATCGTTCGGGTGATGTAGAACGTTTTTTTGCGTCATAATTTTTTATTGTATTTGTAGACATTGATGGGATACATATTTTTTCTTTTAGCGGGAGTTTCACTTGTTTTAGTAAAGAGAATTTTTTCGTATTGGCCATATAATCCATATGTCTCCACTGCTACATGTCAATTGTTCTTTGTTATTCGCAAACTTTGCTATAAATTTTGCAAATGCTTTACATATTTAATCATCTAGCGAATGGAAATTCATTCTCCCAATCGGAAAAATATTATTCATTCCTTAAGTGCATGGTGAGTGTAGGACGCCTAGATTTTCTTTCATGCACTTATAAGAAGCTTTCGATTCGTACAAATTGAACATGTATTGAACATGTAAAAACTCAACATGCAGCGATGCTTGAAACTTTCAAATGTAGGCACAGTAAGTTGCTTGAATGATCCAAGCATTAGTATGTGCTTGGCAGATGATCAAGGTAGACTCTTCAAAATAATAAGGTTTTCTATTTTTCTGAAACGCGTTATTTTGAAGGATCACTCATGAAATAATTTCTATTCCAAAGTATAACATCTCAAAAGTAGTTTGATGCATTTTTAAAGAAAAATACACAAGATTGAGCTGATTTTAATTTTCAAGTCTAAAAACTGGACTTTGAATTCCGCCCTAAGCACGAATATTTGAAACTATTTAAAAACATGAAATGCATGTGAAACAATTCTTCTTCAAAACAATATGTATTCAATTGCAAAAAATATTCTTTTCGTCCTAAAATATCAAACCCTACGCTTACAAGACACACGGGAAGACGCAGAGTGCCAAACATCCGGTGTGAACTTATGTAATGATATTTTTTGGACGTGTGCACTTTTAAAGTTAACTTGAATTTTATTGCAATTGTGTTTTTCATTTGAAGTTTCAAAAACTTTAGAACCCCGAAATTTAGTTATTTTATCAGTTATCTTCCCTATAATATTTTTCCAGTGGTTAATTACGCAACATCCAGTATTAATATCTATGAGTGAAAACTCGTTGTTTGTGAACTCTGATTTTTCAGATTCAAAGTTCCATTTCAGCAATCATTTGTATGTGTTCTTCCCCTTATAGTTCCTGAATTTATTTTCTTAACAAAAAATTTCAAATTTTTCGAATCGAAAGTTTTCGTACCCCGTGGGCCTTTCGATTCCTTTTTTCATACACATTTTTGTTCGTTTCCAATGTATTATCTTTGACTTTATTTTAAAGACTAACGTTTTTCGTCGAACTCGACTTCTAGATTTGTCCATTCATTCTTTTTTGTCCGTTGCCTTTTGTTCGCTTATCAATGTATTAGGAATCATTCCTTAAAGAACTTACTTGATGTACTTGTTTATTGCATACGTATAAAAAAATAGATGTCCTATCTGAAACTGTCTTTGAATATTTTTGTGATTGTACCTAATCAAGTAAGAAAAGTAGATTTTAGAATGACTTTATAATATACTCACTACCATTCTTTCAAAATACATGCCTTTTTTCGTCTTTTGACCGTTTTTATGTAATCGTTCAAGAGTCTATCTAAATACGCCTAATAGATGATAGTGTAAGAAAAAATATCATTTTACGTCTACTTCGAAATATAATTATTTTTTAGTCAATAAAACATCTATTATCGAAAAAAAGTCTTCTTGAGAAGTAAGATTATTCATTGAATGGTGCAGCCCAGCCATTACACAAAATGACCTTTTGGAGAATTGTGTGTAGTGCAATCAGGTCATCCTATGACCAACAATTCGAGTGAATAGGAAAACGTTTTTCAGGATTGCCTGAAATTCATATCCCAATTATATTTATTTGACAATTACTTTTTTTAACGAGTGTTTTTTATAAAACCGTTACTTTAAGTATGGATTATCTTGATTTTATTGGCAAAATTATTTCTATAATTATAATAGTATCTTGCTTCTCTGTTCTTCTCTGATTGATTGAGTTCTTGAATGAATACCCCTGAGTTTTTCAATTTCTGCAAAGTTCTTGTCAGTAGTACTGGGGGGTTGTGTCAATATTTGTTTAATAGCATTTTCGAATCTTATTCGACATCTGACAGGATACTCGTTAACTCACCTTGATTGGAAGTACAAGTGGAGAATTCATGAATATACTTGCACAAATCACGATCTACCACGTTGAAAAAATTAATTTCTTATTCAGTAAGTAACCTCGGATTTTCAGAGAAACGATTAATGGTTAACTTTGACCATAAGCTTTGACTATAAGCATGATATACTTACATCAATGCAAGTATATTAATAAATTAAGAAAGTCGTATTGAATAATTATGAATTGGAAAAAAAGCCGACTACTTGTCATTTTCTACCAGATTCATTTTTTATTACCTTGGTTCATGTCTGATGACGTATATCCTGAAAGACACTCGTACAAATTTGGGTTGTCCATTTCCGAAAACTCAGAATGTTCCGGAGCTAAACTCAGTAGCAAATTTTTTGATTTAGTATTTTTATAAGAAATTAGAGGCGTAAAGAGTGGATCGAATTTGAAAATTTGATGAAAAACTTACGTCGTAGCGTTGGTGTGGATTGAGATAATGCAAAAAGGATGTAAAAAATAATCCATTTCGACCCCCACATTATCATCGCAGCAGAACTGAAACGCGTCAATGATGAAAAACACTTGAGTTGTTATAAAAAGATAGTGTAAATTTTTTTCAAATTCCTACAGCGTGAACAAATGCGCGTTTGCGATCATTTATTTTCTGTGAGTTCCGTTTTCGATTCTTGTTAATTTTATTTAGTGGAACTACTTTACTCTTGTTTGATTTAGAATAAAACAAAAATAGACATTTTGAAACGGAAATTGCCTTCCCACTCGTTTCATGCAGTAACTTAATTTTTCATAATATTGTGTTACTAATTTTCTGTTTCTTACTTTTTAAAATCTGAATAGCAGGCAATTTTTCATTACAAGAGTAATGTTTTATTTTGTTCTAATGGATTTTTGTTTCAGTGGGATTCACTAACTCTAGCTGTCTTAATTGAAATATTTGTTTAAACATTTCGTTATATTCGACAACAAAAAATACAACATGACAAAAAAAAGTTGGAAAGAATGTTTTCTACTCCTAATCAATAAAAAATGAAAGTTTTTAAGTAATTACGGAAACATACGCAAACGTCACGAGCACTCTCATCTTGCTTTTTGTTTAAAGGGGATTGCAATACCGGTGAATGTTAACGACTCATTCTCATCAAAAAATTTCATAGAAGATACTAATCGTATTTGGAAGGAATCATTATTTATCATATATATTACATCCTGGAATCACATTTTATACGTGGAACTATCGAGTAATTGGTATCACGTGTAGTACATCGTCAGGAAACTTATCATTCTTCAATCACTATATATATATCCTCAAAGTATGTGTAGTAGTTTCATTTACTAATAATTTACTTTTGTACTATATTTAGATAGCCATTATTTACTATTTACTTATTTCTTTAGATTTATTAAATATTGCTTTTCAATAGCAATATCAACTTTTTAGAATTAGAGGAAATAAGGTAAATGATCTTCTAAATACTCTCGTATTTTTCCTAGTTCTGATTCGTGAAAAATAAAGAAATATCTCAAATGCTTACTTCAGCGCACGAGTGTGCTAAATGTGCATATTCCTGAATAAGTTATAAATATAATAAATTTTGTTGTAAATTTAGGAACTATTTTTTTTCTACCTACAGCACTCACATGAATGAAAAATTAATTTTTGCATATTTTTTTATTTTAAATGTCAATTCAAGTTAAGTACAATATAATCTTCATTGTTATAAATCAATTCGGAAAGCACTATAGAATTTCTAGATGAAATCGCAAAAATATATTGCTTGATGTAATACATTATTTTCATACTTGAATGTTCCTTTTGTATATATTTTTTATCATAAATTTATGGGAGTTTTTCCTTAAATATAATACATAACCCAATTAAAAAAACTATGATAATTTTTGTCTTAGTAAAATTCTGAATTCAATGTTTACATATGAGTATTCATAACACATATAACTTCTCTGATAAATGACTATATTTTTATGAAATTTCTTCGAACAGCGATGAAAAGAAAACTCAGAAATACTATTTAACATTCATTTCGTTTCAAGACTAAAACAAGTTATACTGTCTTTTACTATGATTATAGTAAAACTCAGTCGTGGGCAAAAGAGAGTAGATGAAAAGTTTATTAATAACAATTGGTACCGTTGTTGTTAAAGTTGTGATTATTTTGCTTGGAACATGTTTTTCAGCTGAAGAATTTGAATTCTCTTATATATTTTCGTGAAGATCAAGATTTTTGAATAACATCTTTTCGAAAATTTCTCATTCTATTGACAGATGTTTGCGACTATTTCAAAAAATAGTTATTAGTTAGTCAATATAACATGTCATTTAGTCAATATAAACAGCCTTTGTAGATTCTAGAATCTAAGTAATACATTATTTTTCATTTTTGGCGATGTAGTGTAAACGTGAGATTCAATAAAATGTGTTTCATCAATGGATTTATACTGCGAATTGTAGGCGAAATTTCATTAGTTGTTTTTATTTTGGTCCAAACAAGAAAACGATTAAAATCAAGGTTGACATTTATTTTTTGTCACTTAATTTGTTTTGATATACATACTATGAATTCATCTTTACAAAAAGCTGTTACTCGATTACCCTAGAGTATCTGTCTAACTTTTTGTTTTGAAGGGAGACAAATCGTCAGAGAAAACTACGTCATTTGGCTCTTGCAAGAAGAGCAATATTCATGTTTTCCTATGTTCGTCGAAGAAAAAATTTGATATTTATTCAAAGGTCAAAAAATCTTTGTATTTGTTCGAATCACACAGCATGAAAATAGATTATAAAATTGATCGATTTAGTCTCACGATTCCTTGTTTGAAATTATTAGACCGTTCTTCTCTGATTTGTGACAGTTTTTGCCAGATTTCTTCAATTTCTTTCATTATAGCTGCATTTTCTTTCGTATTTTCATAATTAAAGATGTCAGGTTTCCTTAGTTTTAAATGGAAACAAAGGCATTCTTCATAAGGTTTCTCAATCGTGAACGTCTCCTTTAACTTCGCCATCATTTCTTCTACTGCGGCTTTCTTGCTCGGGAAATTGACGAGTTCATGCGAAATGTATACTTCTAGACGAACAGTGTAAAATGCCTTTATTTCTTCCAATGACCATTCGTATTATAATTTCCTTGTTTCACAGGGCACATAAAGCATAATAGTATCATCATGAGTTTTCCTATTCTTCAATGCTTTGTAGTAGATAGACTAGGCAGGTAAGGCCTCACCCTAGCGGTGACTCCGGGCGGAGTTCCCTTTCTCTCGAAGGTCCCCGCATACGTTCTCCTCACCCTGTTGGCCTCCCACTTTTTCCCAGATCCCTGTTAGCATGACCCTTTTACTCAACCCTTGCCACCTTACCTTTCATTTTTGTTTTTGTTTTGTTTTGTTTCGTTTTGTTTTGTTTTGTTTTGTTTTTGTTTCGTTTTGTTTTGATTTTTCTTTTTTTCATGAATTTTCGTGAGTTTTTTTACAATTTTTTACTCATTTCATTCTTTCTACGCGGTTTCCACCCTCCTTTTCGCAACTTTTACCCCTTTTCGTGGTCTATCCCACACCTTTGTGCAAATTTTCCATCATTTCCTTGTGTTTCTCACCCCATCTCCGCAGGTTTTCACCCCTTTTCCCAAGTTTTCACCCCCTATTCCGTGGATCGTACACATTTTTCGCGAATTGTCCAAACCCTTACTTGCAGAGGCTTTATCCTTGGTAAAGCAAGATAGCGATGTGACAATAAATGTCTATAAGATTGCGGTAAGTTTAAAATTGAAGTCAATATTGATAGATAATCACTTATAACTTATGATATTTTTTACCTATGATTGATCTTTTCATCTATGATTCACACACACACACACACACACACACACACAACGCGCGCACATACACAGAGACATACACTATTTAAAAAAATGGCATTTTTCTATAAGAGTAAAATGAAATTTTTGAGTTGAATGGAAATTTTTCAGGCTTGTTTGGATTTATCCGTATGAGATAGAAAAATTCATTTTATTTCTGAACCTTTTTTCCAAAACTTTATGTTTTCCTTGCTTTTTAACGGAGAATGTCCGGAATTCAACTTGTTAATGAATTCCAGTTGAAAAATAAAATTTTTCCGCTGAAATTTTTTAGAAAAATCTATGTATGTGGACGTGCGATAGCAACACTCTCTACCAGCCACTCAATACACTTTTATTCTAATATTTTCGAAAACGTTTTCTCGAAATCCATTTACGCACTGAAAATGTCTCGCGATTCTTGGTAACAAGCTCTTCGAGAGACGGTATCCGTGCACTTAAAAGAGAAGTCGCCCGGATCTCGAAAACTATTCCGTTAGGAGTTAGATACACGAATACCTGCCGTCTAGATGCCGAGTTGGTCAATTTTCGTAAACCCAAAGTGACGTGTGGAATTTTTGATTCAGCTACGCGATGGAGTACGTGTTACGTTATTAGGAAAGTAAAAGTACCATCGAAAGTGGTCGATTCATGATGCTGAAGAATGCGGCGATAGAAAAAGAAAACACGAAACGTTAGGAGATATGGCGGCACATTGTCTGGGTCCGGAATAAGAGATCGTTGTCATAATATCCTGGAATTCTTAAAAGCGCACTCAAATTTCACGAAATTCGTTTCAAATTTACTTACGCTCAATGAAAAATTTCCGCCGAGTTTTAACACCTTCATTTTCGAAGTAAAAACATTGATTTATTTTTCAATTACATTTTTCTTTTTTAATAAGCTTAATATTATTTAGAAATAACAATTGCATTTTTGGAATGGAGGTTTCTGATTCTTGTTCTGAATCCTCCTGGACCTCCTCCTTAGGATGCTATCCTTGATTTCCTCCTTCCCATCGTTCTGTCTGATACCTACCGTTGTGCCAGCTTTGATTCGTTGTGATAAATTCCTCAAGTGCCTCATTACTTGATGAAAGGTCTCTTTGACTGCTTTTAGGAACGTCTGTTCCAAGTTCCTGAATTCACCTAGATACCTAGTATGATTATTACAGAGAACTTGTTAAATAACCATTTATAAAAATCACTTAATCAATGAATAAATAATTCCCGATAATGAATAACACTCATAATCATCAAGTATAATCAAAAGCAATAAAACGAACTTTCTAAAATACATGCTCAATATGAAACAATTCATAATAATCAACAAATGTAGTCAAAATAAAATTCTCACAGTAAAAAGTTAAATGAATGACTTACCATTGAATGAAATGTTTTCTTTCTGTTACACTCCACTGATCGAAGTAAAATTTTGCTGCTGCCAAACTTCTACCAAATTTAACCGGATCCATACGATAACCGAGTAAGTTCACTTTTATATTACCCATTACTTCTTCATGGATAACGTTTTGGTTAGTTATGATTCTCATGATGAAGCCGTTACTGATTTCATCTTAGCTAGCATCAATTTATTTAACTAAATTTTGTGGAGGGCGGGGGGGGGGGTTCTAATGTTTTCGATAAATGACCGTACGATTGATCACTTTTAAAAGTTTCTAGTTAGAAAAAGAAGGCCACCTCTAATATATTCATGAATTGTGGTTTCATCAGACTTCTGAATATCCACTATGTTTCAAATTTAGTTTAAAGTGTTTCCATTTATCGCCCCAAGAACTTTCTCTGATTTTCAAGGAAAGCCATAGATACAAGCGTTCACTTTTCAATACACGTGTTGAAAGATTGATGTCTTGATAACAAAATCTCATCGTCTAGTTAAATAATATATTCCATAAATCCAACGTGATGCATGGAATTTTTGCGTCCGTTACACAATAAGCACATGTTTCGATTGGAAAGTAAAAGTAGTGTTCGGGATCGGGCTAGGCGGCTGCGCGAAGTCCTTGGCACCTCCAAGACCCAACACCCCTTCAGCGCCCCCTCTCGCGACGCCTCCTTTCTTACGGGAGCGTTCTCCCCCTTTTTCTTTTAGTATCGTTTCGTTCCCCAGCGAAGTCGCATATCGTGTGTTTTTTTGTGTATAATTTGGATTGTTTTTCTCCTGTATTTTTACTCTCGGTTTTTAATAAAGTGCTTGGCCTTAGCGGCGCAATTCGGACTTTTATTGATTTCGCACCCCGACTTCATTTACTGAACATTTGATGCCTCCTGTGAGGAAGAGTCGTGGCTCGCGCGCGAGTTTCGCACCACGACCGCTTGCAGGTCTCGCGAGTGCGGATTATGGAGAGTTTCGAGTTCTGTGACGTGTGCCCGTGCTAAACCGAGAGGAAAAGGAGAAGAAAGTGGACGCCACGTCCCACCGCGCATTGTTCGCCATTTTGGTTGATTGGGTGGTTGGCGTCGTTTCAACGCGGCCATCTTGGGTTGGCTTCGATCGATCCCATCGATCCGTCTTCCCGGCCTGATCGGCGCACTTCGGGAATCTTCGGAGGCGGTCGACTCGAACGCTGCTTCGCCGGTCTTCGGAGGCGCTTGGCTTTCACGGCGGGTCCGCCAGGGAAGGGGACCAGATCAGATCAGATCAGTGGAAGGTGGCAGGGTCGTTGACAGCAGGGTTTGTTTGGCAACAGCGCTGTAAGTACAGTTTGGTTTGTTGGCGAGTTCCACGCAACGATTGACAGGGTTTCGGTGGGTTTCGGCTGTGAGAGGAAGTTTACTTGGGTCCTCTCGAGCCCCCACCCCCCTCGTTTCTCACCCGACTCCACGCTCGCTCGGCGGAGTAGGAGTTCGCGCGTGTCGGGGTTCTCAATGGTGCGCTCGCTGGGCAACGCGGTGCTCGCGCGTAAAACCCCCCCCCCCCACAGTTTGTTGTGTTGCATTTACTGCGCTTTCCGCGTGTGTTGACCCCCCCCCTCCGTCATTTCTCTCGAGTACACTTGCACTTGCTGCGCGTACCTCGTTTCCCCCCCCCCCCCCTCCTCCACTGTCATTTCCTCGTGGATTCTCACGCGAGTTTGCCGTGCCAGAGGTGGTTTTGTAGAATAGTAACTGCCGTTTACTTTTGACACTTTGATCATGGCCCTCAACAGGCGTAACGCCGCAGTAGAGGCTTTGCGACGTCTTGCCGCACGGGTCACCGCAGATGACTATGCAGAGGAGGCGCCGCAGATGGAGAAGCGTTTGGCAGCCCTCGAACGGCATTTTGCGAGATTTGAGGACTCGCATGACCAGCTGGTTGAGGCGTCAGCAGATGATGAAGAGCTGGCCGCGCACACAAATCTCGCGGAGCAGGTCGACAACTATCGGGCCGAGGTGTTGGGCATTCTTATGCGGATGCTGAAGGCCGTGCAGGAGCCTGAGCCCAAGGTCCCAGCGGCGCCACAGAACCAGGGCGACGAGAGCCTTCGCATCCGGCTCGAGCTCGAGAGGCTCGCACTCCCCAGTTTCGACGGCAACCCCCGGAACTGGCTGGTCTTTCGGGACACTTTCGTGGACTTGGTCCACAGCAGGGTGGACATCCCGGAGTCTTATAAGTTGGCGAAGCTCATGGAGCTCGTCAATAACACCGCAGTCCCGTTGGTCAGAGATGCGTACCCTGGCGGCTACACCGCAGTTTGGTCAGCGCTTCGCCAGAGGTATGACAACCCGCGGCGCCTTGCAGAGGGCCATGTGAGCAGGCTCTTGGACCTTCCGAAGCTGATCACGGAGACAACCCAGGGCTTGTTGGACATTATTGACACTGTTCGAAGTGTGCTGGACGCCTTGAGGATCCTCAACATGCCGGTGGCGCTCTGGGACGGCATTCTGGTGCCGACCATCTCGCTGCGCTTGCCGCCGGCCACGTACGAGGCTTGGGTAATGTCTTTGCCTAACGGGGATCCTCCCCCTCTTCCCCCTCTCCTCAGAGTCGGCCAGAGCCTCCCCGGGCCAAGGACTACGGCGCATCCACTCACCAGGCTTCTAGAGACAGGCCAGCAGCGAAATCGTCGGCGCCAGCCGCGGCACGCCAACCGCCAGTCACGAGCAGGCCCAGAAGCTTCGTGGTGACCAGCCAAGAGGGGCAAGCAGAGAGAGAACACCGAGCGGCGACGCCCAAGGGTTGCCCGATGTGTCGCGGTCAGCACCGCATTACGCGCTGCCGTAGCTTCCTTAGCCTTGGTCCTACTCAACGGCGCAAGGCGATTACCGACAAGTCACTGTGCCACAACTGCCTCTCGCCAGCGGACTTCGTGGCAGCGTGCCCATCCACGGGGGGCTGACAATACTGCGGGCGACGCCACCACACGCTGGCGTGCACCAGCGCGGGCCCCAACATGCAACCACCGGGTCCACAAGGTCAGCACGACAACGAGCTGGCTCAGCAGCAAGGCCCACAGCAGCGACTTGAGGGCGGCGCGTGACTTCCTCGGGCGTCTCGGACCTTCGCGGTGCAGGGCACGAGCCTGGTGCTTCTCGCCACGGCCATGGCTCGCGTAGCATGCGGCAACAGGCAGGAGGTGGTCCGACTTCTGTGTGACCCGGGCTCGCAGGTGAGCTTGGTGACGGCGCGCGTGGCCCACGCGCTCGGGGCTGCACTCACGACATCGCTGACGTGGGTCTACGGCGTGGGTGGCAGCAGCGCAGCAGACCAAGGTTGGGCGAGGTTCCAAATCTCGGCGCTTCACGACTCAAGCTGGGCTATGCAGCTGACGGCGCTTAGGTTCGGTCATCCTAATGACGTCGACCTTCTTCTTGGGGCGGATGCCTGGGCGGGCATTTTACTCGACGGGCTCAAGAGAGGGCGCCGCCAAGAGCCGGTGGCGCAGCGTACCCGGCTGGGCTGGGTGATATTCGGGCCAGACGACGGCGAGTCCAGTTCCGAGGCACTTGCCTTCCACGCCGTCATCGACGCGGAGCCGGCGCTTAACCAGCTCGTGCAGCGCTTCTGGAGTGTCGAAGAGGTGCCGGAGGCGGCCACCATGGACAGCATTTTGGAGCGGTTCTACCTCTCAACGACGGCACGGGACTTGGATGGCGGCTACATTGTCGCACTTCCATTCAAGGCGAAGGCTGCGCCACTAGGCACCTCGTATGGCTTCGCTCTCCACATCTTTCACCGCCTAGAACAGCGCCTACAGGGTGATCGAGACTTGCGTGAGAAGTACGTGCAGTTCATAGACGAGTTCGAGGAGCTGGGGCACATGGCGCGCGTGACTGTGCCGCCACACGGCGCCAACGCCTATTACATCCCACACCAGGCTGTGACGGGGAAATTTCGGGTCGTCTTCAACGCGTCAGCGAGGATGAGCACAGGGATCTCGTTGAACGACAACCAGGTGGTCGGGCCAGCGGTTCAGGGCAACCTCGTTGACATCTTGCTCCGATTTCGCCAGTACGCGGTGGCCTTGACAGCGGACATCGAGAAGATGTATCGGCAGGTGCGTGTTCGTCCCGAGGACCAAGACTGGCAGCGCATACTGTGGAGGCGAGCGCCAACTGAGCCCCTCCAGGTATACAGGCTCACCACAGTCACGTACGGCATGGCGGCGAGCCCATTCCTTGCTGTTCGCACCTTGCATCAGTGCGCTATCGACAATCACCAGGTCGCAGGGGTGATGAGCCAGGCCGTGAAAGACGCCATTCTTCGGGCATTTTACGTTGCCGACTTCCTGAAGAGCTTTGACAGTGACAACGAGGCGGTGCAGCTTAGCACGGCGCTACAGCAAGTCCTGGCGAAGGGGAAATTTCACTTGAGGAAGTGGAATTCTAACAGCGCCGAGGCACTCAAGCAAATTGTTCGAGGTCAGACGTCCACGGCGGAGCTGGTGATAGACGGGTCGACAGCCTCTGTTCTGGGCCTGCGCTGGGACCCAATCGCTGACGTATTCACGTACAGGGTCACCCCATACACAGAGTCGGGGCCACTGACAAAGCGGCAAATTCTTCGAGAGGTGGCGCAGCTGTTCGACCCCATTGGATTGGTCGCCCCGGTCGTGGTGGCCGGGAAAATCTTCTTGCAGGAGCTCTGGAAAACGGGTCTAGGCTGGGATGACCTGCTGCCTCCACAACTCGCTGCGAGTTGGACCACATTTCGGGCTGCTCTTCCTTGCCTAAACGAGCTCCAGATTCCACGCTGGGTGGGAATGCGAAGATGGAATCCAGCGCGTCTCCTCGGCTTCAGTGACGCCAGCTCCAAGGCATACTCGGCTGCAGTCTACGTGAAAACCCGCGACGAGGAGGGCTTGGCGCGAGTCGACCTTCTCACGGCGCGAACCAGGGTCGCCCCCCTCAAAGGATCGACCATCCCCAGGTTGGAGCTCTGCGCGGCTGTGCTCTTGGTCACGACCCTCACCCACGCACGAGAGGCTCTCGGAATGGAGGCGGGCGCCGCGCGGTACTGGACCGACGTCCAGGTCGTGCTGCACTGGCTGCGAAAAGATCCGACGAGTCTCAAGCCATACGTTGCCAACAGGGTTAGGATCATCCAAGAGTTGTCCTCTGTGGAAAGTTGGGCTTACATCAGCACGGGCGCGAACCCTGCTGACTGTGCTAGCCGTGGTCTCGCAGCGCACGAGCTCGTGCACCACCAACTTTGGTGGCATGGGCCACCAGAGACTGTGCTTGGCGCCAGCTCAAGCAGCAGCATGCCTCCACCGCTTCCCGACGACCAACAAGAGGCTGCTCTACAGGAACAGCGCATCGTGGTGCTGATCACACGCTCGGAGCGTGCTGCGCCGCTCACCACACGGACTCCAAACGGTGACGAGATCCCCATCGTGGAACGGTGGAGCTCGCTGTCGACCCTTCTGCGAGTCATCGCCAGAGCACTGCGATGGGCGCCTTCTCGCCGGCACCTCCTCGGGGATCAGGTAATCACTCCTAATGAGATTTCCCATGCCCTTAAGATTGTTCTCAGGCTGACACAGCAGGCGGCATTCCCCACGGTAGTAGCAGAGCTTCGGCGTCAGCGCCGCCTTGAAGCTGGTGGTTCTCTCTTGCCCTTGAACCCGTACCTGGACCAAAATGGCATAATGAGGCTTGGTGGGTGACTGAGTGGGGCGAGCCTACCCGCGGATCGAAGATTTCCCACAATCTTGCCGAAAACTGGGCCTTTTACGGTGCTGCTGCTGCGCCAGGTTCACCACGAGACAGAGCACGGTGGGGCACAGCTCATGCTCCAGCAGCTGCGACGACACTACTGGATTCTCCAAGGGCGACAGGCGGTGCGGTCATATATTCTCACGTGCGTCACCTGCCGCCGCGCCCGGGGCGCGCTCATCCAGCAGCAGATGGCCCCACTCCCAGAAGTGCGAGTCACTCCAAGGCGGCCATTCTCTGCGACCAGCGTTGATTATTGTGGACCTTTCTTGCTGCGCCTCGGCACAAGGGGCTCCAAGGCGACGTTGAAGACGTACCTCGCCATCTACGTTTGCATGGTGACGAAGGCCGTGCACATCGAGGTCGTCGATGACATGAGCTCACGCGCCTTCCTCGACGCCTTCACCAGATTTACCGCCCGCAGGGGCCGGTGCACCCAGCTGTACAGCGACAACGGGACCGCCTTTGTCGGCGCCGCGCGCCAGCTACGAGAAGACCTGGAAGCTTGGCACAGCGACTATTCCAGGCAGCAAGTGGCAAGCGCGGGCACGACGTGGAATTTCATCACGCCACATGCTCCACACCAGGGCGGACTGTGGGAGGCTGCAGTCAAGTCGGCGAAGTGGCACCTGGTGCGCCTTGTTGGGGCTCATCCAGTAAAGAAGGAGCACATGGCAACGCTGGCGGCGCGCATTGAGGCGTGTCTCAACTCCCGGCAACTCGTCACCCTGCACGACGCCCCCGACGACAGGTTGGCACTCACTCCAGGGGATTTCCTGATCGGAGAACCTCTCCTGGCAGTGCCAGAGCCCGCAACCAGCTTGCTCGACATGAACCCGGGCAGGCACTATACTTGGCTGCGCGCAATGCACCAAGAATTTTGGAGGCGGTGGCATGCTGAGTACCTTTCCACCCTCCACACTCGCGCGAAGTGGCAGCGACGGGCGCCAGAGCTACAAATCGGCGACGTGGTGGCTCTCAAAGGCGAGAACCTGCCGCCAACCCACTGGAGACTTGGCCGGATCACCGCGGTGCACCCGGGCAAAGATGGAGTCATCCGGAACGTGACGCTGCGGACGGCTACAGGCACCCTTACCCGGGCAGTGCAGAAACTGAGCCGAGTGGTGGATGCCCCTCAACCGGACTGATCAGCGGCGCCAACTTTCGAACCTGGTGGTTCGACCGGGCAGGATGTTCGGGATCGGGCTAGGCGGCTGCGCGAAGCCCCTGGCACCTCCAAGACCCAACACCCCTTCAGCGCCCCCCCTCGCGACGCCCCCTTTCTTACGGGAGCGTTCTCCCCCTTTTTCTTTTAGTATCGTTTCGTTCCCCAGCGGAGTCGCATATCGTGTGTTTTTTTGTGTATAATTTGGATTGTTTTTCTCGTGTATTTTTACTCTCGGTTTTTTAATAAAGTGCTTGGCCTTAGCGGCGCAATTCGGACTTCTATTAATCTCGCACCACGACTTCATTTACTGAACAAGTAGCATCGAAGGTGATCCATTTATAATGCTGGAGAATATGACGATAGAAAACAGGAAACGTTACACAATATTTAAAAACATTGATAGAGCTCGTAATAGCCAAAAAAAGGCTGTTTCCATATCATCCTCGAAATCTTAAAAGCATATTCAAATTTCACGAAATTCGTTTGAAATTCACTAACGCTCGATGAAAAATTTCCGTCGAGTTTATCGCGTTCTTTTTTTTTAAAGTAAAACATTGATGTATTTTTTGCTATAAATTATGTTAATATTACCTCGAAAATCAAAAAAATTGATCTACCACGTAAGGCGTCCAATAGAAAATAGAAACGACAGCTCTTATTTAAAATTCAAAATAAAATATAGCTTTTAATGAGTTTCACACATAAAAAATTGAGAATCTGAAATTAGAACTCTATTATGAAGTTGAATACTGAAAGTCTTTTACGTAATAGATATATGTTAGTGTTTGATAAAAAATAAAGAAGGATGTTTTGTTTAGATTCCAAGAATCGGAAACATGAATAAGCTTTCAGACTGTTTCACACAAAATCTGAATTGAAAATGAGCAAATTTTTTGATTATAAGATGAGGATTTGTTAACAGAAATCAGCAGTCTTATTTAGAACTCGCGATCGTTTTCAACTTGTGAAACGTAACGCGACATCGTAGCACGATACCATAGTGCGACATGATAGTGTGATATCGTAGAGTGAAAGTTTTCAAAATTTGTAGAATCATGAATGATGTCATCAATCATCTTTTCGGAAGAGTATAATTTGGAAGAAGTTAGTGAGGGAGCGTTTTCTGAAGAAATTTGGTCCCTTGGTTTTGTGTTTCAAATATCAGTGAGAAAAGTTCAGAAAAACAAACTACAGCCTACTGTTCATTGTCGTCGAATTAGCGAGCGTCGTTATGATCAATATTAGCGTATTTTAGCAGTTGTTGATTCTGTTATAAATGGTTATGACACGCAGTACGCGTATGTATTTCATTCAAAGAATTTGAGAGGTGATTTCTATCTTGAAAACTGTCCTGAAGATCAAAATGAAACAATAAAACTACAAGTTACAATTTCATTTCGTATTACACCGAAAGCATACTTTCATTATTCAGAACCTCATTATTTATCATTATCAAAGAGCTTCAAGAATTTTATCACTAAAGAAAAACAGGACAGGCATATAAATTTACTTCTCATACAAAATCATTATGATGAAGATGATGATGAGAGCTAACCTCTCCGCTACCATTATGTCTGGATCAAAAATCTTTCATATCTAGTAAGCAGTCAGCTTTCTAAACACAAGGAAAAACACAAGGTTAATAACCTTTATAGATAGGCCATGACGCAGTGCTTGTGTGCAGTTCTCTGTAATAATCATACTAGGTATCGAGGTGAATTCAGGAACTTGGAACAGACGTTCCTAAAAGCAGTCAAAGAGACCTTTCATCAAGTAATGAGGCACTTGAGGAATTTATCACAACGAATCAAAGCTGGCACAACGGTAGGTATCAGACAGAAGGATGGGAAGGAGGAAATCAAGGATAGCATCCTAAGGAGGAGGTCCAGGAGGATTCAGAACAAGAATCAGAAACCTCCATTCCAAAAATGCAATTGTTATTTCTAAATAATATTAAGCTTATTAAAAAAGGAAAATGTAATTGAAAAATAAATCAATGTTTTTACTTCGAAAATGAAGGTGTTAAAACTCGGCGGAAATTTTTCATTGAGCGTAAGTAAATTTGAAACGAATTTCGTGAAATTTGAGTGCGTTTTAAAGAATTCCAGGATATTATGACAACGATCTCTTATTCCGGACCCAGACAATGTGCCGCCATATCTCCTAACGTTTCGTGTTTTCTTTTTCTATCGCCGCATTCTTCAGCATCATGAATCGACCACTTTCGATGGTACTTTTACTTTCCTAATAACGTAACACGTACTCCATCGCGTAGCTGAATCAAAAATTCCACACGTCACTTTGGGTTTACGAAAATTGACCAACTCGGCATCTAGACGGCAGGTATTCGTGTATCTAACGCCTAACGGAATAGTTTTCGAGATCCGGGCGACTTCTCTTTTAAGTGCACGGATACCGTCTCTCGAAGAGCTTGTTACCAAGAATCGCGAGACATTTTCAGTGCGTAAATGGATTTCGAGAAAACGTTTTCGAAAATATTAGAATAAAAGTGTATTGAGTGGCTGGTAGAGAGTGTTGCTATCGCACGTCCACATACATAGATTTTTCTAAAAAATTTCAGCGGAAAAATTTTATTTTTCAACTGGAATTCATTAACAAGTTGAATTCCGGACATTCTCCGTTAAAAAGCAAGGAAAACATAAAGTTTTGGAAAAAAGGTTCAGAAACAAAATCAAAAACAAAAATACGCTTAATACTAAACAACTTTCATTATTCTAACAAACAATAAAAATTGAAAATTTTTTTGAGGCTTTATCATTTCTCTAAACATTGAAACAATACGCTTATTTTTTTACCCTTCCCTGTAAATTACTTGACAAAAAACAGATCAACAACACATAAAATTTCATATCATTTATTCAAAAGTGATTAATTGTTAATCATAAACATAATTTTGAACATCATTTTTCGTATCATTCGCCGTGTTTTCCACTTCGTTCTTCTCTAATATCCAACGTTTTACGTTTGATTTTACTAATTTCCTCGATTTTTGCTTTATCCTCCTCAGCATTTCCAGAATAAGAGTACATGCCGATAGTTTTATTTTCAAACCTGCAGAAGCATTCATGAGGGGTTTTAATGATTTGCCATTCCTCTTCTAGTATACGAGATATTATTTCGAAAGCTTTGTCTCGGTTTGGAAATTTGATGCAACCAGTGAACGAAATGTACACTTGTTGGTGAACTGTGTAAAGTGCGACTATCTGACTCAAGGACCAATCGTTCCTATCAGTTAGTCTACTATTTTTACAAGGTGTTATTTGATGCTCAGTGTTTTTTCTTTTGCCGCTTTGGCATGTTCCATTAGCTGAAATATCAAATGAAACACAATCGTATTAATCTCTAACAAAAACTCTGAAATATTTTATCTTATGGTATTTCCGATGGGAAACAATCATCTTGTTCTCAATCTAATACTGTTTGCTACTCTGATTACTTTTCGTTTAAATACAAAAGAAAATGTATTTCGTCATTTGATAACTACGGATTCGCGAGACTTGAAAAAAATTATCCAAATGAAGGATAAAAAAATTGGTAAAAGAGATAAATTCATTCTATACCTCTGCGTTCCGCTTTGATTTTCTGGGTCCACTGATAAATTTCTTTTATTTCTTTGATTTTTGCTACGTCTTCCATCGATCGAAACGCAACGCTTGTAGTCATATATCGTAATGAACTATGAAAACCATTCATACACTTATCTGCTGATTTCACTATGCCATGGTCTCTTTCTAGAATGACTCGAATTTTTTCAAAAGCCTCTTTCCTGTTGAAAAAGATTTTGCCACTACACGAAAGGTAAACTTGCTGGTATGCCGAATGCAAGAAAATATATTGTTGCAAAGTCCAGTCGTCTTTATTAGAAGTATCGCAATGAATACCTTCTTGTTCCGTGATAGTCTGACTTGTTTTTTGTGCTGAAAATTTGAGTGACTTATTTATTATTCAAATACGTTGATGCATCCCATTTCAAAACCAGTAAACTTTCAGAGTCGAGTTTTTTTTTCTTTTTTTTATGAAACTTCCATATTTCGGCTATTAGTGCACATAATAAGACGCCTCTTTCTTTTTTTTTCTGAAAAAATCTTTTAGCTGATATAAGGGCGAAAAAAATGTTATCAGTCTTCTCCGAAATTAACGATTCTGAACTACATTTGATAAAAATCTTTTTTCATTCTTGTTATTATAAATCTTCGGACTATCAACTGCTGCAGCCATTTTAATTAGTGATTACGAACTTCAAATATTTTAAAATTATTCCTTTTCTATATTATGAATAAATATGAAACCGGACGTCATAAAGACTTCTCAGTACACAAAATATAGCTTTATCAATTTATCGAGAGGCCAACTGCCAATTTTTTTTTACATTTTTCAGTAATCGTGCAAGGGGTATTCTCTGCAGTGATCTTTTTGTCTCCGATAGCCTTACTTGTTTCTGGCCCTGGGAAGTATTATGAAAAAGTAAATTCATATCTAATGCATTACTTTTTGGAACACAATTAAAAATTATTCACCATTTGATTCGATTGAACTGATTGCCATGTCCCAATTTTGACTACTCGTCCCTTCGTTCAGAGTTGGAGGAGCCAAAGAATTGTCACAGAAATCATACAAGTCGAAGTCCTCCATATTGTCAAAATTAATTGGCTTGAAAGTTGTAGTTGTGGGTTCTGCATTTTTCAAATCATACTCAATGTATTTATATAATAAGTAATTAGTAAAAATTGTAAGAACTCCGATGAAAAAAAAATGTAATTATCAACGAGACATATTACTTACGTGACGTTACTGTTGACAGTTGGATACGTTCCCAGCATGCAAGGAAAAGAACAACATATTTGAAATGCAGCCGCTTGTCCATTGTTACGTTTCAGCGAGAAATTCGGACACAATTCAAGTGTGGCAAGTTCTAAAATCGACAAATTCGTTATAACTGAATTTCTTTTCAAGCCTGAGACGTATGAATGCTACATCTGTAAAAGAGAAAAGTCGTTAAGTTATCACAAAAAAATATGAACATTCAAAGCAGACAACTATCAGAGATATTCTTTCGACTTTTAAATGACGATGATTAATGACACGATGTTACAATGATTTTTTCGGCAATATCCATCCAGATATCAGAATATTTCATACTGTCATTTTTTTACACTCAATCCTCATTCGCAAAAAGAGCTTTATTTCTAGATCATTTACGAACGGAAGAATATAATGTTCGATTCAAAACTTTATAATTTCAAAAAGCATATGGGCGTTTCGAAAAAGTAGCTGTAAATTATCAGATATAAGCTTTTACAATCGTTTTATTCTGAACGGGCAATTTTCTGTTGACGAACTTTAGTGAAGAAAACGTTGCTCTGATTAAAAAATTTACCCCCATTACTTAGCTTAGAAAGTCATGGGTTGGAGAAGTCGCAGATAAAGTTTTAGAAATAAAAATAATTCAAATCTGTTAGTTCTTTAACATGTTTTGAAGCAAATATGTTTCTTTTTCGTGCAAACTTCGAAAAATATAGTGTTAACGTTAAGATTAGAAACATTCTTTGAATTCTACGTCCTCGACGCTATACTTATAGTTCGTTATTTCAATCATTCAAGTATACAATTTGGTATCAAAGTATACATAAAATGTTGTTAGTTTATTGCATCCGACAATTTATATTCTCTTCGCGATCGTGGACAAAGATGAGTTTACTACTTAACTTTCTCGTGGTCCCTGACAATAATATTCAAACTGAATCAATTGATTTCGTGGATTCATACTTCTAACTCCATCAGTCGCTCTTTCCTTATTTCGCTTGTCCTTCGAATGACTTCTCTGGTTTGTTCGATTTTTTCTACATCATCCTCTGCATTGCCGGCATAACAATTCTCACTTATACGTAATTATGCATCATACATTTTCAAGCACTCTCTATAGTTTTTTTTGATTCCATAATCCGTTCACACATCCAGTGTATGAAACTATTACTTGTTGATAGACTGTATGGAGAGCAAAAATTTGACTTAGGGACAAATTTTTATCGACATTCATCTTTTTAGCAGAGTTGTTGGTCGAGGGAGTTTCATTAGTTTCGCTTTCTATGTCGCAACTATTTTTCTTTTTTGGAGCCTACAAAAATCACACCTTATAATCCTACATAAATCAGAATTTTTTTTTCATCATTTCATAAAGGAATCATTTGATACTTTCTCAGTAGATTCGGTGAAAGGCAATCGAATTATTCTATTTCTTGTATATTTTTCAAGGAGTTAGTGAACAATTTCACAGTTTAGTTTAAAATCCAGCCATACCTAATCGCTCTTCTCTGATTCACTGGGTACTACGATAAATTTCTTGCATTTTTTCAATTTTCGCTGCATCCTCTGGAGATCGTCTTGCGGAGTCAGATTTCATAATTGTCATTGAATGTTTGTCTGCTTTCAAGCACTCTGCAAGGGATTCAGCTATTTCATGTTTATCGTTGAATTTCTTTGTTATCTCTTCAAACGCTCTCTCCATGCTAGGGAAATTAACGTGACCAGACGAAATGTACACATTTTGGTATATCGCATGATGCTTCATCAACTTATCAAGTGGCCAATTATCCGTTTTTTTATTCTCATTTGCACGTGGATTGCAATAGTGATCGTTTCGCATAGATTTTTTCTTTTTATCAACCTGACTTGCTTTTAGGGCTAAAAATAAAATTTCCAAATTAAAGGCAAGATGCGTTTACGTTCAGTTCATTACTATTAAGTGTTAGCATATATTTTATATTTTAGTGAGTATCGATGTTGAAGATGGAAATTGAATGTCAGGTTTGTATAGATGAGAGTCGTCCATTTTAGAATAATCGATTGATCGGTATCGTAAATCTTCTGTATTTTGGAAGGTGAAACTTTTGTAATAATTTGTTTTGCATAATCACGAGGGCAATAAAAAGTATAATCCATTGGTATTAAATTTACGGTAAATGATCGAATCAAAATTATTTATCATAAACAAATAATCGTTGAAATATTAGCTACTTATTGTGGAATATACACCAATATCCCATGTTTCTGTACATTTACATTGTGTTTATATTTCGTTTTTCCCTGGTAATGAATTATTTTTTAGAAAAAACATAAGTATATAGAATTTCGGTATACTACGCTCGCGGCGGTTTTGATTCAAACAGATGCATCACAAGCAATGCGATGAAAACAATCATTTGTGCTGCACACATTCTCAATTAACTGGATTTAACTCAAATAAAAATAATTTGGACTTGTCCAGATGCAAGAGCTGAGTCTGAATAATCTTACCTTTGACTTCAGAGATTATATTATATTTGTTAGCTGAAGACAACCTACTAACAGTTCACCTAGTTCATGTATCCTGTATCGCTTTGCATCGTATATTTTTTTGTCGTAGATAAAAAAAAATAGTTTTATCACGAGGATGAACATTTTGAAATCATTTTTGAACTATTATTAATAGGAAAATGAATGACTAATCTGATTGATTTGTAAAAATACGAATGTGTTTAGTCTTCAACAAATGAGTACATTTGATTTTGTGCTAAAGAAAACCATTTGAATTTGAAGTACATTTGAAAAAGGAAATTATAAGACACGAAATTTGATACTATTTAGTTGATTTTTCTCATCCGTTATTCTCTTTTTCCTGTATTCTTTGTTTAAACTGTCATTTTACTTATTTTGGACATTTTGGCTGTAGCTTTTTTGTTTTTTTTTTAGCGATTATTTTTAGTAGATTTCAATTGATATCTTTTTTTAATAAATTGGCTCTATTTGATATCGTGATCTTTCTGGGGAATGCAGGAAATTTCAATGTTTTTTCTTTATTTATAAAGTGAAAAATACAAGTGCTAAATAAAAACATTCATATATAGATCTTGAATCGTATTATGATCAAAATATCAAAATTTAAACATCTGGTCAAAAAATATTTTTAAATAAGACATTACACAACGTTGAAATATGTGCATAGAGTGTACTGAGTCAGAAAGGTTTGAAGATGATTTGGAAAAAACTCTTGTCAAGATTTTGAATCGTTTTATTATAAGGATCTAAAAATTCTGGAGAAAAGTACGTTATCATATTTTGCTTGAGATGGATGAAAAATATTAAAATTCAAAACCTTCGAACTCATATTGAAATAAAGATACCCTACACAATAGGTAATTTTAGAAATAACTTTTATGATCCTAAAAAACACCAAAAACTGCAAAATTTTTATAGGGTTTTTCATTTCTCTTTACAGTATAGAAATACCCCCACTTATTTACCCTCCCATGTACATTACTTGACAAGAAAACAGATCAACAACACATATAACTGTGTGTAATTTTTTCGAACGTGATAAATTCTTAATCATGATCTCTGATCTCGAGCGTTTTACGTTTTATCCCTTTGATTACCTTGATCTTTTACTTTATCCTCCTCATGATAACCACAATGGCAGGACGTGACAATATGTTCATTGTCATACCTGCAAAAGCATTCATGAGGGGTTTCAATGATTTGCCAATCCTCTTAAAGTAAACGAGATATTTCTTCAAAAGCTTCGTATTGGTTCAGAAAATAGATACAACTAGTAAACGAAATATACACTTGTTGGTAAACTGTGTAAAATGCAACTATCGGACTCAATGACTACTCTTGCGTCGACATTTGTTATTAAATGATTCGACAGACATAAATTGAATGAATTGAATGAAGGATAAACAAATTGGTATAGGAGATCAATTAATTCTATACCTCCGCGTTCCCGTTTAATTTTCTTGGTCCACTGATAAATTTCTTCCGTTACTTTGATTTTTGCTTCGTCTTTCATCGATCTCAACGCAACGCTTGTATTCATTAATTTTAATGACTTTCGAAAACCCTTAATACACTCATCTGTTGATTTCACCATGCCATGGTCTCTTCCTAGGATAACTCGAATTGTTTCAAAAGCCTCTTTCACGTTTGTAAAATTTTGGCGACCACACAAAATGTAAACTTGCTGGTATGCTGATTGCAAAAAAATTAGGTGTTGCAATGTCCAGTCGTCTTTATTGGAAGTATCGCAAAAAATACCTTCTTGTTACGTGAAAGTTTGACTCGTTTTTCATGCTGAAAAGTTTCAGGACTCTTTCATCATTCAAATATGAACGTTGAAGCAACCCATTGCATGACAAAAAGTTATCGAAGTTAAACTTCTAATGGCTCATTCGGAGTAAAATCCGAGAATAAAGGCCGGCGTAACTAGGGCTTGGGAACGAAGGATTAGAAACAAAGCTTAGACCGTAAAATATACATTTGAAACACTGATTATGATAAGAATTTCAGGAAATAGTAAATATAGAACCTGCATTTTCAGTTGTATCTTTGTGATTCATTTTATAACAATTACAATCAAAGAAATGATTTGTTATTCAATTATTAATAGAATAATATAACAAGAACATTACTTTCAGAGTAATGAAACCAAAACAAAATATCTTATAATTCTTTTTGACTCTCTTGTAATTGTGAATTAAAAATAATTATAAAAAATCCTGATTCAAAAATGAGTTTCAGAGAAATGGTCAACATGGAACCTGCATTTTCAGTTCCATCTTTTTTATCTATTGTAAAATGGTCACTATCACTAAAATTGATTGCTTCACATGAATAAGGCATCAAAAAATATTATTTTGTGAAAAAATCATCTGAAAAATCAAAGTGTATTTCATACTTTTTCAGTTATATGTAATTAACATAAAAAAAATGTAATTTTTTTTCTTACATATATGTGTTGAAAATTTCAAACAGAAAATTTACATTTCTTGTTTTAACTTTTTAAACTAACTTCATTATAGATAAGATTTGAAAAAAAAACTAGCCTGAGTTTAAGAACTTGCGAGAGAAATGACACTTTTCACGGCAAACTACTGCAAATTACATTGAACAAAAAATAAAGTTCGTTCAATATTATGAGAAAAACAAATAAAGAAACCATTAAGACCAAAGCATGAACTGCGTTTAAAACTTTGCTTGAAAATGATTAAATCAAAATCGGAATTCGTAACGAGTGAAATTCAAATACAAATTTGGAAACTGACGACATAGATTTACTTTTTTTTCACAGCTCAAATCGTCTGGTCTACATGCAATGTGGGAGAAAATAGAAACTTTGTCGTCAAACTTAAAATTAAAATTTGAATTTTATTCGCTCTAAATTCCGATTTTAATTTAATTTCTGTCAAGCTACAGTTTTACACGCAGTTTGTGCTTTAGTTTTAATAGTTTTTTTAGTTTTCACATTAAATTGAAAGAAGTTTCTTTCTAGTTCAATCAAACTTGAAGTAGTTCGCCGTGAGAAGTTTCACTTTTTTCGTTAGTTTCTAAACTCACACCAGTTGATTTTGAAGCAAGAAGGAAGAGCTTTTTAAATTTATAATATTCTCTTTCTGATTGAAATAAAAAAGAATTACGAGCTCAAGGGAATCAGTGATCAAATTCTAACGATGTGATAATAGTTGTCTTTTTCCAAGTTACCATCGTGCGTTTTCAGTAAAGTAAAACAATTTATTTACGTATTCGTTCTTTGGGTATCTTTTTATTGCTGCATTTTATTTTACTTTCAAAATACATTTTCCTTTGTAAAAATATAATAAAACTTATGTGTTGAAAGGCTGTGCGAAAAGCTCTACTTAAAAAAAAGGAATATGAATAATGTATTTTACGGCTTCAGTTCGATTTTGCCTTGTCTTAAACTGACAATTTAACGGAAAATTGTTTCATCTATCTTGTTTGGTTCGAACATTGAGACTCGAAAATTTCGAAAGTTTTATTAGTTCTTGAGATGCTATTGAATCTAACCTCAATCTTCGACACATATTTACCATTTTCATTTAAAAATGATGTAATTATCCATAAAATGTGAAAAAATTCACTCATTATGTTTGATACTTTAATCAAATATTTATCGTATTCTCAGTTCGCGTGTTTTCCGTTTTATCTCGTAAATTTGCATTATTTTGGCTACGTCCTCTGTTCTATTCCCAGTACATAATGATACACCGATAAATTGCTTTGCAAGCATTCTCATACACTCTACTGGTGATTTTTCAATACCGCGTTCGGCTTTTAATGCCATTGAAATATCTGTGAACGCCTTCAGTTCATCCGGAAATGCAGCAGAGCCATTACACGAAATGACCTTCTTTTGGTGAATAGTGTGTAGTGCAATCAGGTCATCCAATGACCAACAATTCGAGTAAATAGGAAAACGTTTTGCAGGATTGCCTGAAATTCATATCCCAACTATATTTATTTGGCATTTACTTTTTTTTAGCGAGTGTTTATTTTAAAACTGTTACATTGGGTATGGACTATCTACATTTTTCTGGATGAAATTATTTATATAACTATAATAGTATCTTACTTCTTCGTTCTTCTCTGATTTGTTGAGTTCTTGAATGAATCCCCCTGAGTTCTTCAATTTCTGCAAAGTTCTTTTGGGTAGTACTGGAGGGTTTTGTCAAAATTGTATTTATAGTACTTTCGAATCTTATACGACATCCGTCAGGATTTCTGTCGATATTGTAGACATCTTTCAATTTAAGAGAGATTTCTAAAAATGCAATATCAAGATCCGGGAAAGCTGCACAGCCAGTGTAGGTAATTAGCAATTCTTGGTGTACTGTAAAAAGTTTAATCGTGTCTTCCATTGACCAATTTCGACCTCTTGGATGCGCCTTCTTTGAAGGGTCACAATTTTTGTCCTTTTTTATACTGTTCTTTCTTTTTTTGCTTTGGCTCGTTCCCAAAGCTGGATTGTTTGAAAAAAAGTAAATCACATTTAATTCCAAATATTCAATCACAAACATGTAAGAAAAAATTTATTGGCAAATTTAATCCTAACAGTCCGTAATTAAATTTGATTTCAGACAAGAAAGATGTTGATAAAAAATAAGACTAGGAAACACAATCGAAGAATTGGATTTTTGTGAATACGCACTCATTTCCATTCTAATTTTTGATGTCTCTTGATGTATTTCGTTGATTCTCTTGATCTTAGCCAAAACCTCGTTTGGTATATCATTTTTCGTACTTGGTTGAAATTTTGAAGAGTTGCAGTATCTATTAAAACATTCGTTCGGTGATCTTTGTGTCATGTTATTATCTTTCATGATACGAGAAACTTCTGCACATAATTCAATGTTAGTCGGAATTTTGTTACTGCCTCGATACGAATTCAATAATTTTTGGTGCTCTGTGAGAAGAATAATCGTCTCATCTAATGACCAATCTTTAGCACGTGAATGTGAATATGCACTTTGGCGAAGAACACAATTATTGTTGATTTTCGTTGAAGTCTCTCTTTTTATGGTTGAACTTGATCCTAGAACGCGATCATCTGAAAATAAATGCGGATAAATTATGGTTTTGATAATCACCGATTGTAGATAACCTATTCGTCCACTCACCTTGATTGGAAGTTGAAGTGGAGGATTCATGAATATACTCGCACAAATCACGATCTACCACGTTGGAAATATTAATTTCTTATTCAGTAAGTGAACTCGGATTTTTAGAGAATCGATTCATGTGTAACTTTGACCATAAGCAGGGTAAACTTACATCAATGCAAGTATATTAATACATTGTGAAAGTCGTATTGAATAATTATGAATTGGAAAAAAATCTGAACATTTGTAATTTTCGACCAGATTCATTTTTTATTACCTTCGTTCAAGTCTGATGACGTATATCCTGAAAGACACTCGTACAAATTTGGGTTGTCCATTTCCGAAAAATCAACTTGTTTGAACGTTGGTAACTCAGAATAGTCTGGCGCTAAACTCAGTAGCAAATTTTTTTAATTAGTATTTTCATAAAAAATCAAAGGCATATGAAATGGATGGAATTTGAAAAATTTGATGAAAAACTTACGTCGCAGCGTTGGTGTGGATTGAGATAATACAAAAAGGATGGGAAAAATAATCCATTTCGACCCGCACATTATCATCGCAGCAGAACTGAAACGCGTCAATGATAAAAAACACTTTAATTGTTATAAAAATATCGTGTAAATTTTTTTCGGATTCCTACAGCGTGAACACATGCGCGTTTGCGATTATTTATTTTCTGTGAGTTCAGTTTTCGATTTTTGTTAATTTTATTTTGTAAAACTACCTTACTTTTGTTTGAGTGAGAATAAAAAAAAACATAGACCATTTTGTCTAATTTGCGTCACGAGCCATTCTGTGCTCGTGAGAAAAACTTATCATTTTTTTATCACCTTATATATAGTTCCTCAAAGTATGCAGTATTTTCATTTACTAATAATGTACTTCTTTACTATTTTTGGATAGCCTTTATTTACTTATTTCCTTAGATATAAGAAATATTGCATTTCAATAACAATATCAACTTTTTAGAATCAGAGGAAATAGGGTAAATGATCTTTCAAATACTTTTGTATTTTTCCTAGTTCTGATTCGTGAAAAATAAAGAAATATCTTAAATGCTTACTTCAGCGCGCGAGTGAGCTAAATCTGCATATTCCTGGTTAAGTTATAAATATAATAAATTTTGTTGTGAATTTAGGAAATATTTGCGTACCCACAGCACTCACATAAATGAAAAATCAATTTTTGGATATTTTTTTATTTTTAATGTTAATTGAAATTGGGTTCAAAATTATTCTTTAGTAATTTGAATCTATTCACAAAGTACCATATAATTTCTAGATGAAAACGCATAAATGCATTGCTTAATGTCATACTTTTTTTTATACTGGAATGTTCCGTTTTTTAATATTTTTTATTCTAAATTTATAGGAGCTTTTCCTTTAATATAATACATCACTCAATTGAAAAAACTAGAGGAATTTATATTTTAGTTCAAAGTTGAATTCAATGTTTTTTACTATGATAATAGTAAAATTCTGTCCTTGAAAATACAGAGTACAAAAGAAGTTTATCAATAACAATTGGTACCGTCGTTGTTAAAGTTGTGGTTATTTTACTGGGATAATGTTTTTCAGCTTGAGAATTTGAATTTTCTTATATATTTTCGTGAAGATTAAAATTTTTGAATAAAATCTTATTCGGAAATTTCTTATTCTTTTGACAGATGTTTCTGGTGTGGTTCGTTGCCCTCTGTCAATTATTCAAAACAAGTTAATAACAATTCACTGACTTGTCACGACTAACGTTTTTTATTAGAAATATCAACTTGACTTCTAGATTTTTCCATCCATACTTTTTTGTCCGATGCCTTTTGTTCACTTATCAATGCATTGAGAAATCATGTTAAAGTACTTTTCTATTGCACGCTTTTAAAAAAAATAGATGTCATATCTAAAACTGCCTTTTTATATTTTTGTCATTGTAGCTAATCGAGTACGAAAAGAAGATTTTGGAATGACTTTATAATACACTCACTACGATTCTCTCAAAATACATGACTTTCTTCGTCTCTTGACCGTTCTTGAGTAAACGCTAAAGAGTCTATCTAAACACTCCTGATAGATGATAGTGTATGAAAAATTTTATTTTCGCGTCTATTTCGAAAAATAGTTATTTTTTAGCCAATATAACATGTATTATCAATATAAGTTCTTCTTTATAAGTAAGATTATTCATTGAATGGTCATTAGTTCACTTAGAATGTTTCTCTCAGTGCCTTGCAAGAAACAGCCTCTGTGCATTGTAGAATCTAAGTAATAAATTATTTTTCATTTTCGGCGATGTAGTGTAAACGTAGGATTCAATAAAATGTGTTGACTCAATGGATTTACACTGCGAATCGTAGGCGAAATTTCATTAGTTGTTTTCATTTTGGTCCAAACACGAAAACGATTAAAATCAAGGTTGACATTTATTTTTTGTCACTTTATTTGTTTTGATAAACAAACTATGAATTCAAGTTTATAAAAAGCTGTTACTCGATTACCCTAGAGTATCTGTCTAACTTTTTGTTTTGAAGAAAGACAAATCGTCAGAGAAAGCTACGTCATTTTGCTCTTGCAAGAAAAGCAATATTCATGTTTCTATATGTTCGTCGAAAAATAAAGCATTATTTATTCAAAAGTCGAAAAATCTTTGTAATTGTTCGAATCACACAGCATGTGAATAAATTATTAAATTGATCTATTTTGTTGCACGATTCCTGTTTTGAAATTTATGGACCGTTCTTCTTTGATTTGTTATATTTTTTGCCAGACTTCTTCAATTTCTTTCTTTATAGCTGCATTTTCTGTCGTATTTTCATATTTTGAGATGTCAGGTTTTCTTAGTTTTGAATGGAAATAAATAAATGGAAATAATTTCGCTAACCTTTCTCATACTGCGGCTTTCCTGCTTGGAAAAATGACAACGTGTTCATGCGAAATGTATACTTCTAGATGAGCAGTGTAAAATGCCTTTATTTCTTCAAATGACTATTCGTATCGTAATTTCCTTGTTTTACGTTCCCAGCTTGCAAGAAAAATAACAACATATTTGAAATGCAGCAGCTTGTCCATTGTTACGTTTCAGCGAGAAATGCGGGCCCAATTCAAGTTTGACAAGTTCAGAATCGACAAATTCGTAGTATCTGAATTTATTATCAAGCCTCAGACGTATTGAGGCCACATCAGTGAAAGAGAAAAATCGTTATGTTATCGCTAAAGCATATGAATATTGAAAGCAAATAACCATCAAAGATATTCTTTCAACTTTTAAATGACGATGATTAATGACACGATGTAACAATGATTTTTTCAGTAAAATCCATCGAAGATATCAGAATATTTCCTACTGTCATTTTTTTACACTAAATCTTTCTTAATTAGAAATAAAAATAATTTAAAACTTGTTAGTTCTGTAACATTGTTTAAAGAAAATATTTTTCTTTTTTGTGCAAACTTGAAAAAATTTTGCGTTCACGTTTAGATTACAAGCATTCTTTGAATTCTACGTCCTCGACTCCATACTGATAGTTGGTTATTTCATTTATTCAAGAATACAATGTAGTATTAAACTGTACATAAAATGCTGTTTGTTTATTGTATTCATTATTTCATATACTCTTCGCGATCGTAGACAAAGATGGTACTTGACGATAATGTTCAAACTGAATCAATTGATTTCGTTAATTCATATTTACAACTTCATAAGTCGCTCTTTCCTTTTGAAGAAATAAAGGCATTTTACACTGCTCATCTAGAAGTATACATTTCGCATGAACACGTTGTCATTTTTCCAAGCAGGAAAGCCGCAGTATGAGAAAGGTTAGCGAAATTATTTCCATTTATTTATTTCCATTCAAAACTAAGAAAACCTGACATCTCAAAATATGAAAATACGACAGAAAATGCAGCTATAAAGAAAGAAATTGAAGAAGTCTGGCAAAAAATATAACAAATCAAAGAAGAACGGTCCATAAATTTCAAAACAGGAATCGTGCAACAAAATAGATCAATTTAATAATTTATTCACATGCTGTGTGATTCGAACAATTACAAAGATTTTTCGACTTTTGAATAAATAATGCTTTATTTTTCGACGAACATATAGAAACATGAATATTGCTTTTCTTGCAAGAGCAAAATGACGTAGCTTTCTCTGACGATTTGTCTTTCTTCAAAACAAAAAGTTAGACAGATACTCTAGGGTAATCGAGTAACAGCTTTTTATAAACTTGAATTCATAGTTTGTTTATCAAAACAAATAAAGTGACAAAAAATAAATGTCAACCTTGATTTTAATCGTTTTCGTGTTTGGACCAAAATGAAAACAACTAATGAAATTTCGCCTACGATTCGCAGTGTAAATCCATTGAGTCAACACATTTTATTGAATCCTACGTTTACACTACATCGCCGAAAATGAAAAATAATTTATTACTTAGATTCTACAATGCACAGAGGCTGTTTCTTGCAAGGCACTGAGAGAAACATTCTAAGTGAACTAATGACCATTCAATGAATAATCTTACTTATAAAGAAGAACTTATATTGATAATACATGTTATATTGGCTAAAAAATAACTATTTTTCGAAATAGACGCGAAAATAAAATTTTTCATACACTATCATCTATCAGGAGTGTTTAGATAGACTCTTTAGCGTTTACTCAAGAACGGTCAAGAGACGAAGAAAGTCATGTATTTTGAGAGAATCGTAGTGAGTGTATTATAAAGTCATTCCAAAATCTTCTTTTCGTACTCGATTAGCTACAATGACAAAAATATAAAAAGGCAGTTTTAGATATGACATCTATTTTTTTTAAAAGCGTGCAATAGAAAAGTACTTTAACATGATTTCTCAATGCATTGATAAGTGAACAAAAGGCATCGGACAAAAAAGTATGGATGGAAAAATCTAGAAGTCAAGTTGATATTTCTAATAAAAAACGTTAGTCGTGACAAGTCAGTGAATTGTTATTAACTTGTTTTGAATAATTGACAGAGGGCAACGAACCACACCAGAAACATCTGTCAAAAGAATAAGAAATTTCCGAATAAGATTTTATTCAAAAATTTTAATCTTCACGAAAATATATAAGAAAATTCAAATTCTCAAGCTGAAAAACATTATCCCAGTAAAATAACCACAACTTTAACAACGACGGTACCAATTGTTATTGATAAACTTCTTTTGTACTCTGTATTTTCAAGGACAGAATTTTACTATTATCATAGTAAAAAACATTGAATTCAACTTTGAACTAAAATATAAATTCCTCTAGTTTTTTCAATTGAGTGATGTATTATATTAAAGGAAAAGCTCCTATAAATTTAGAATAAAAAATATTAAAAAACGGAACATTCCAGTATAAAAAAAAGTATGACATTAAGCAATGCATTTATGCGTTTTCATCTAGAAATTATATGGTACTTTGTGAATAGATTCAAATTACTAAAGAATAATTTTGAACCCAATTTCAATTAACATTAAAAATAAAAAAATATCCAAAAATTGATTTTTCATTTATGTGAGTGCTGTGGGTACGCAAATATTTCCTAAATTCACAACAAAATTTATTATATTTATAACTTAACCAGGAATATGCAGATTTAGCTCACTCGCGCGCTGAAGTAAGCATTTAAGATATTTCTTTATTTTTCACGAATCAGAACTAGGAAAAATACAAAAGTATTTGAAAGATCATTTACCCTATTTCCTCTGATTCTAAAAAGTTGATATTGTTATTGAAATGCAATATTTCTTATATCTAAGGAAATAAGTAAATAAAGGCTATCCAAAAATAGTAAAGAAGTACATTATTAGTAAATGAAAATACTGCATACTTTGAGGAACTATATATAAGGTGATAAAAAAATGATAAGTTTTTCTCACGAGCACAGAATGGCTCGTGACGCAAATTAGACAAAATGGTCTATGTTTTTTTTTATTCTCACTCAAACAAAAGTAAGGTAGTTTTACAAAATAAAATTAACAAAAATCGAAAACTGAACTCACAGAAAATAAATAATCGCAAACGCGCATGTGTTCACGCTGTAGGAATCCGAAAAAAATTTACACGATATTTTTATAACAATTAAAGTGTTTTTTATCATTGACGCGTTTCAGTTCTGCTGCGATGATAATGTGCGGGTCGAAATGGATTATTTTTCCCATCCTTTTTGTATTATCTCAATCCACACCAACGCTGCGACGTAAGTTTTTCATCAAATTTTTCAAATTCCATCCATTTCATATGCCTTTGATTTTTTATGAAAATACTAATTAAAAAAATTTGCTACTGAGTTTAGCGCCAGACTATTCTGAGTTACCAACGTTCAAACAAGTTGATTTTTCGGAAATGGACAACCCAAATTTGTACGAGTGTCTTTCAGGATATACGTCATCAGACTTGAACGAAGGTAATAAAAAATGAATCTGGTCGAAAATTACAAATGTTCAGATTTTTTTCCAATTCATAATTATTCAATACGACTTTCACAATGTATTAATATACTTGCATTGATGTAAGTTTACCCTGCTTATGGTCAAAGTTACACATGAATCGATTCTCTAAAAATCCGAGTTCACTTACTGAATAAGAAATTAATATTTCCAACGTGGTAGATCGTGATTTGTGCGAGTATATTCATGAATCCTCCACTTCAACTTCCAATCAAGGTGAGTGGACGAATAGGTTATCTACAATCGGTGATTATCAAAACCATAATTTATCCGCATTTATTTTCAGATGATCGCGTTCTAGGATCAAGTTCAACCATAAAAAGAGAGACTTCAACGAAAATCAACAATAATTGTGTTCTTCGCCAAAGTGCATATTCACATTCACGTGCTAAAGATTGGTCATTAGATGAGACGATTATTCTTCTCACAGAGCACCAAAAATTATTGAATTCGTATCGAGGCAGTAACAAAATTCCGACTAACATTGAATTATGTGCAGAAGTTTCTCGTATCATGAAAGATAATAACATGACACAAAGATCACCGAACGAATGTTTTAATAGATACTGCAACTCTTCAAAATTTCAACCAAGTACGAAAAATGATATACCAAACGAGGTTTTGGCTAAGATCAAGAGAATCAACGAAATACATCAAGAGACATCAAAAATTAGAATGGAAATGAGTGCGTATTCACAAAAATCCAATTCTTCGATTGTGTTTCCTAGTCTTATTTTTTATCAACATCTTTCTTGTCTGAAATCAAATTTAATTACGGACTGTTAGGATTAAATTTGCCAATAAATTTTTTCTTACATGTTTGTGATTGAATATTTGGAATTAAATGTGATTTACTTTTTTTCAAACAATCCAGCTTTGGGAACGAGCCAAAGCAAAAAAAGAAAGAACAGTATAAAAAAGGACAAAAATTGTGACCCTTCAAAGAAGGCGCATCCAAGAGGTCGAAATTGGTCAATGGAAGACACGATTAAACTTTTTACAGTACACCAAGAATTGCTAATTACCTACACTGGCTGTGCAGCTTTCCCGGATCTTGATATTGCATTTTTAGAAATCTCTCTTAAATTGAAAGATGTCTACAATATCGACAGAAATCCTGACGGATGTCGTATAAGATTCGAAAGTACTATAAATACAATTTTGACAAAACCCTCCAGTACTACCCAAAAGAACTTTGCAGAAATTGAAGAACTCAGGGGGATTCATTCAAGAACTCAACAAATCAGAGAAGAACGAAGAAGTAAGATACTATTATAGTTATATAAATAATTTCATCCAGAAAAATGTAGATAGTCCATACCCAATGTAACAGTTTTAAAATAAACACTCGCTAAAAAAAAGTAAATGCCAAATAAATATAGTTGGGATATGAATTTCAGGCAATCCTGCAAAACGTTTTCCTATTTACTCGAATTGTTGGTCATTGGATGACCTGATTGCACTACACACTATTCACCAAAAGAAGGTCATTTCGTGTAATGGCTCTGCTGCATTTCCGGATGAACTGAAGGCGTTCACAGATATTTCAATGGCATTAAAAGCCGAACGCGGTATTGAAAAATCACCAGTAGAGTGTATGAGAATGCTTGCAAAGCAATTTATCGGTGTATCATTATGTACTGGGAATAGAACAGAGGACGTAGCCAAAATAATGCAAATTTACGAGATAAAACGGAAAACACGCGAACTGAGAATACGATAAATATTTGATTAAAGTATCAAACATAATGAGTGAATTTTTTCACATTTTATGGATAATTACATCATTTTTAAATGAAAATGGTAAATATGTGTCGAAGATTGAGGTTAGATTCAATAGCATCTCAAGAACTAATAAAACTTTCGAAATTTTCGAGTCTCAATGTTCGAACCAAACAAGATAGATGAAACAATTTTCCGTTAAATTGTCAGTTTAAGACAAGGCAAAATCGAACTGAAGCCGTAAAATACATTATTCATATTCCTTTTTTTTAAGTAGAGCTTTTCGCACAGCCTTTCAACACATAAGTTTTATTATATTTTTACAAAGGAAAATGTATTTTGAAAGTAAAATAAAATGCAGCAATAAAAAGATACCCAAAGAACGAATACGTAAATAAATTGTTTTACTTTACTGAAAACGCACGATGGTAACTTGGAAAAAGACAACTATTATCACATCGTTAGAATTTGATCACTGATTCCCTTGAGCTCGTAATTCTTTTTTATTTCAATCAGAAAGAGAATATTATAAATTTAAAAAGCTCTTCCTTCTTGCTTCAAAATCAACTGGTGTGAGTTTAGAAACTAACGAAAAAAGTGAAACTTCTCACGGCGAACTACTTCAAGTTTGATTGAACTAGAAAGAAACTTCTTTCAATTTAATGTGAAAACTAAAAAAACTATTAAAACTAAAGCACAAACTGCGTGTAAAACTGTAGCTTGACAGAAATTAAATTAAAATCGGAATTTAGAGCGAATAAAATTCAAATTTTAATTTTAAGTTTGACGACAAAGTTTCTATTTTCTCCCACATTGCATGTAGACCAGACGATTTGAGCTGTGAAAAAAAAGTAAATCTATGTCGTCAGTTTCCAAATTTGTATTTGAATTTCACTCGTTACGAATTCCGATTTTGATTTAATCATTTTCAAGCAAAGTTTTAAACGCAGTTCATGCTTTGGTCTTAATGGTTTCTTTATTTGTTTTTCTCATAATATTGAACGAACTTTATTTTTTGTTCAATGTAATTTGCAGTAGTTTGCCGTGAAAAGTGTCATTTCTCTCGCAAGTTCTTAAACTCAGGCTAGTTTTTTTTTCAAATCTTATCTATAATGAAGTTAGTTTAAAAAGTTAAAACAAGAAATGTAAATTTTCTGTTTGAAATTTTCAACACATATATGTAAGAAAAAGAATTACATTTTTTTTATGTTAATTACATATAACTGAAAAAGTATGAAATACACTTTGATTTTTCAGATGATTTTTTCACAAAATAATATTTTTTGATGCCTAATTCATGTGAAGCAATCAATTTTAGTGATAGTGACCATTTTACAATGGATAAAAAAGATGGAACTGAAAATGCAGGTTCCATGTTGACCATTTCTCTGAAACTCATTTTTGAATCAGGATTTTTTATAATTATTTTTAATTCACAATTACAAGAGAGTCAAAAAGAATTATAAGATATTTTGTTTTAGTTTCATTACTCTGAAAGTAATGTTCTTGTTATATTATTCTATTAATAATTGAATAACAAATCATTTCTTTGATTGTAATTGTTATAAAATGAATCAAAAAGATACAACTGAAAATGCAGGTTCTATATTTACTATTTCCTGAAATTCTTTTCATAATCAGTGTTTCAAATGTATATTTTACGGTCTAAGCTTTGTTTCTAATCCTTCGTTCCCAAGCCCTAGTTACGCCGGCCTTTATTCTCGGATTTTACTCCGAATGAGCCATTAGAAGTTTAACTTCGATAACTTTTTGTCATGCAATGGGATGCTTCAACGTTCATATTTGAATGATGAAAGAGTCCTGAAACTTTTCAGCATGAAAAACGAGTCAAACTTTCACGTAACAAGAAGGTATTTTTTGCGATACTTCCAATAAAGACGACTGGACATTGCAACACCTAATTTTCTTGCAATCAGCATACCAGCAAGTTTACATTTTGTGTGGTCGCCATAAAAATTGTAGTTGTGTGTTCTGCAGTTTCAAACCATACTAAATGTTTTTATATAATAAGTAATCAGAACAAATTGTAAAAACTCCGAAAAAATAATATTATTATAATTAGCTTGTCCATTGTAACGTTTCAGCGAGAAATGCGGGCTCAATTCAAGTTTGACAAGATCAGAATCGACAAATTCGTAGTATCTGAATTTATTATCAAGCCTCAGACGTATTGAGGCCACATCAGTGAAAGAGAAAAATCGTTATGTTATCGCTAAAACATATGAATATTGAAAGCAAATAACTATCAAAGATATTCTTTCAACTTTTAAATGACGATGATTAATGACACGATGTAACAATGATTTTTTCAGTAAAATCCATCGAAGATATCAGAATATTTCCTACTGTCATTTTTTTACACTAAATCTTTCTTAATTAGAAATAAAAATAATTTAAAACTTGTTAGTTCTGTAATATTGTTTAAAGAACATATTTTTCTTTTTTGTGCAAACTTGAAAAAATTTTGCGTTCACGTTTAGATTACAAGCATTCTTTGAATTCTACGTCCTCGACGCCATACTGATAGTTGGTTATTTCATTTATTCAAGAATACAATGTAGTATTAAACTGTACATAAAATGCTGTTTGTTTATTGTATTCATTATTTCATATACTCTTCGCGATCGTAGACAAAGATGGTACTTGACAATAATATTCAAACTGAATCAATTGATTTCGTTAATTCATATTTACAACTTCATAAGTCGCTCTTTCCTTATTTCGCTTGTTCTTCGAATGATTCCTCTGATTTGTTTGAGTTTTTCTGCATTATCCTCTGCATTGCCGCCATAACAATTCTTACTTATACGTAATTGTGCATCATACATTTTCAAGCACTCTCTATAGTTTTTTTTGATTCCGTAATCCGTTTCTAATGTATGAGAAATTTCCAGAAATGCTTCTTCTTGGTTCGGGAATTTCACACACCCAGTGTATGAAACTAATACTTGTTGATAGACTGTATGGAGAGCAAGAATTTGACTTAGCGACCAATTTTTATCGATATTCATCTTTTTAGCAGAGCTGTTGGTCACGGGAGTTTCATTTGTTTTTCTTTTCATACCGCAACCATTTTTCTTTTCTGAAACATACAAAAATCATACCTTATAATCCTACGTATATAAGGATATTTTTTCTTCATCATTTCATAAAGAATCATTTTATAAATTTATCTGAATGACTCCACTTGATCAGTCGCTCGTAAAGATTTTCCCCACGATTTAGATATTCTAAATACTTGAATATACGCTGTAGTGTAAATGAAATAAACATAGCAAAAAATTTTTCAGCGCAAACGTTTTTCTGTAGAAAAAACGACAAAAAAAGACCTTTTTTCAACCATGTTGTACGTGTGTTTATTAATAATTATTAATTCCTTTAGCTAAATATATTGGCCTCAATGTAAAGCGTTTTAAAATAAAACGTTTTCAATAATTTACAATGAGGTACATTTTTTACAATTATTAAACTACATGACTGATCATTTTGATGATTCTGCGTTTTTTGCGTGATAATTTTTTATTGGATTTGTAGACATTGATGGGACACATATTTTTTCTTTTAGCGGGAGTTTCACTTGTTTTAGTAAAGAGAATTTTTTCGTATTGGCCATACAATCCATATGTCTTCACTGCTACATGTCAATTTTTTTTTGTTATTCGCAAACTTTGCTATAAATTTTGCGAATGCTTTACATATTTAATCATCTAGCGAATGGAAATTCATTTTCCCAATCGGAAAAATATTATTCATTCCTTAAGTGCATGGTGAGTGTAGGACGCCTAGATTTTCTTTCATGCACTTATAAGAAGTTTTTGATTCGTAAAAATTGAACATGTATTGAACATGTAAAAACTCAACATGCAGCGATGCTTGAAACTTTCAAATGTAGGCACAGTAATTTGCTTGAATGATCCAAGCATAAGTAGGTGCTTGGCAGATGATCAAGGTAGACTCTTCAAAATAATAAGGTTTTCTATTTTTCTGAAACGCGTTATTTTGAAGGATCACTCATGAAATAATTTCTATTCCAAAGTATAACATCTCAAAAGTAGTTTGATGCATTTTTAAAGAAAAATACACAAGATTGAGCTGATTTTAATTTTCAAGTCTAAAAACTGGACTTTGAATTCCGCCCTAAGCACGAATTTTTAAAACTATTTAAAAACATGAAATGCATGTAAAACAATTTTTCTTCAAAACAATATGTATTCAATTGCAAAAAATATTCTTTTCGTCCTAAAATATCAAACCTTACGCTTACAAGACACACGGAAAGACGCAGAGTGCCAAACATCCGGTGTGAACTTATGTAATGATATTTTTTGGACGTGTGCACTTTTAAAGTTAACTTGAATTTTATTGCAATTGTGTTTTTCATTTGAAGTTTTAAAAACTTTAGAACCCCGAAATTTAGTTATTTTATCAGTTATCTTCCCTATAATTTTTTTCCAGTGGTTAATTACGCAACATCCAGTATTAATATCTATGAGTGAAAACTCGTTGTTTGTGAACTCTGATTTTTCAGATTCAAAGTTCCATTTCAGCAATCATGTGTATGCGTTCTTCCCCTTATAGTTCCTGAATTTATTTTCTTAACAAAAAATTTCAAATTTTTCGAATCGAAAGTTTTCGTACCCCGTGGGCCTTTCGATTCCTTTTTTCATACACATTTTTGTTCGTTTCCAATGTATTATCTTTGACTTTATTTTAAAGACTAACGTTTTTCGTCGAACTCGACTTCTAGATTTGTCCATCCATTCTTTTTTGTCCGTTGCCTTTTGTTCGCTTATCAATGTATTAGGAATCATTCCTTAAAGAACTTACTTGAAGTACTTGTTTATTGCATACGTATAAAAAAATAGATGTTCTATCTGAAACTGTCTTTGAATATCTTTGTGATTGTACCTAATCAAGTAAGAAAAGTAGATTTTAGAATGACTTTATAATATACTCACTACCATTCTTTCAAAATACATGCCTTTTTTCGTCTTTTGACCGTTTTTAAGTAATCGTTCAAGAGTCTATCTAAATACGCCTAATAGATGATAGTGTCAGAAAAAATATAATTTTACGTCTACTTCGAAATATAATTATTTTTTAGTCAATAAAACATCTATTATCGAAAAAAGGTCTTCTTGAGAAGTAAGATTATTCATTGAATGGTGCAGCCCAGCCATTACACAAAATGACCTTTTGGAGAATTGTGTGTAGTGCAATCAGGTCATCCTATGACCAACAATTCGAGTGAATAGGAAAACGTTTTTCAGGATTGCCTGAAATTCATATCCCAATTATATTTATTTGACAATTACTTTTTTTAACGAGTGTTTTTTATAAAACCGTTACTTTAAGTATGGATTATCTTGATTTTATTGGCAAAATTATTTCTATAACTATAATAGTATCTTGCTTCTCTGTTCTACTCTGATTGATTGAATTCTTGAATGAATACCCCTGAGTTTTGCAATTTCCGCAAAGTTCTTGTCAGTAGTACTGGGGGGTTTTGTCAATATTTGTTTAATAGCATTTTCGAATCTTATTCGACATTCGACAGGATACTCGTTAACTCACCTTGATTGGAAGTACAAGTGGAGAATTCATGAATATACTTGCACAAATCACGATCTACCACGTTGAAAAAATTAATTTCTTATTCAGTAAGTAAACTCGGATTTTCAGAGAAACGATAAATGATTAATTTGGACTATAAGCAGGGTAAACTTACATCAATGCAAGTATATTAATACATTGAGAAAATCGTATTGAATAATTATGAATTGGAAAAAAAGCCGACCATTTGTAATTTTCGACAAGATTCATTTCTTATTACCTTGGTTCAAGTCTGATGACGTATATCCTGAAAGACACTCGTACAAATTTGGGTTGTCCATTTCCGAAAAATCAACTTGTTTGAACGTTGGTAACTCAGAATAGTCTGGCGCTAAACTCAGTAGCAAATTTTTTTAATTATTCTTTTCATAAGAAATTAGAGGCGTAAAGAGTGGATCGAATTTGAAAATTTGATGAAAAACTTACGTCGTAGCGTTGGTGTGGATTGAGATAATGCAAAAAGGCTGGAAAAAATAATCCATTTCGACCCCCACATTATCATCGCAGCAGAACTGAAACGCGTCAATAATGAAAAACACTTGAGTTGTTATAAAAATATCGTGTAAATTTTTTTCAAATCCCTACAGCGTGAACACATGCGCGTTTGCGATCATTTATTTTCTGTGAGATCCGTTTTCGATTCTTGTTAATTTTATTTTGTAAAACTACCCTACGCTTGTTCGAGTGAGAATAAAAAAAACATAGACAATTTTGAAACCGAAATTGCCTTCCCACTCTTTTCATGCAGTAACTTAATCTTTCATAATATTGTGTTACTAATTTTCTGTTCCTTACTTTCTAAAATCTGAATAGCAGGCAATTTTTCATTACAAGAGTAATGTTTTATTTTGGTCTAATGGATGTTTGTTTCGGTGGGATTCACTAACTCTAGCTGTCTTTATTCAAATATTGGTATAAAAATTTCGTTGCATTCGTCAACAAAAAATACAATATGACAAAAAAAAGTTGAAAAGAATGTTCTCTACTAATAATTAATATAGAATGAAAGTTTTTAAGTAATCTCGGAAACATACGCAAACGTCACGAGCACTCTCATCTTGCTTTTTGTTCAAAGAGGATTGCAATACTGGTGAATGTTAACGACTAATTCTCATTATAGAAGTTCATAGATGAAACTAATCGTATTTGGAAGGAATCATTATTTATCATATATTACATCCTCGAATTACATTTTAAACGTGGAACTATCGAGTAATTGGTATCACGTGTAGTACATCGTCAGGAAACTTATCATTCTTTCAATCACCGTATATATAAATCCTCAAAGTATGTAGTAGTTTCATTTACAAATAATTTCCTTCTCTACTATGGTTCGATAGCCATTATTTACTTATTTCTTTAGATTTAAGAAATATTGCTTTTCAATAACAATATCAACTTTTTAGAATCAAAGGAAATGAGGTGAATGATCTTCTAAATACTTTTGTTTTTTTCCTAGTTCTGATTCGTGAAAAATAAAGAAATATCTTAAATGCTTACTTCAGCGCACGAGTGTGCTAATGTGCATATTGCTGAATAAGTTATAAATATAATAAATTTTGTTGTGAATTTAGGATATATTTTTGTACCTACAGCACTCACATGAATGAAAAATTAATTTTTGCATATTTTTTTTATTTTAAATGTCAATTCATGTTAAGTACAATGTAATCTTCATTGTTATAAATCGATTCGGAAAGCACTATAGAATTTCTAGATGAAATCGCAAAAATATAATGCTTGATGTAATACATTATTTGCATACTTGAATGTTCCGTTTTTATTTATTTTTTATTATAAATTTATGGGAGTTTTTCCTTAAATATAATACATAACCCAATTAAAAAATCAATGATAATTTTTGTCTTAGTAAAATGTCGAATTCAATGTTTACTCATGACTATACATTACACATATAACTTCTCTGATAAATGACTATATTTTTATGAAATTTCTTCGAACAGCGATAAAAAGAATACTCAGAAATACTTTTTTAACATTCATTACGTTTCAAGACTAAAACAAGTTATACTGTCTTTTACTATGATTATAGTAAAACTCAGTCGTGGGCAAAACAGAGTAGATGAAAAGTTTATGAATAACAATTGGTACCGTTGTTGTAAAAGATTTGATTATTTTGCTTAGAACATGTTTTTCAGCTGAAGGAATTTAATTCTCTTATATATTTTCTTGAAGATCAAGATTTTTGAATAACATCTTTTTCAAAAATTTCTTATTCATTTGACAGATGTTTCTGGTGTGGTTCGTTGCTATCTGTCAATTGTTAAAAAAAGTAAATAACAATTCACTGACTTGTCACGACTAACGTTTTTCATTGAAAATATTAACTTGACTTCTAGATTTGTCCATCCATACTTTTTTGTCCGATGCCTTTGTTCGCCTATCAATGCGTTCAGAAATCTTGTTTCAAGTACTTTTTTACTGCACACTTTTAAAAAAATAGATGACATGTCTAAAATTGTCTTCAATATTTTTGTGATTGTACCTAATCAAGTAAGAAAAGTAGATGTTGGAATGACTTTATAATAGACTCTCTCCTATTCTCGCACAATACATGACCATTTTCGTCCCTTGACCGTTTTTGAGTAATCGCTAAAGAGTCTATCTAAATACTCCTGGCAGATGATAGTGCATGAAAAATTTTATTTTTGCGACTATTTCGAAAAATAGTTATTATTTAGTCCATATAAAATGCCATTTAGTCAATATAAACAGCCTCTGTGGATTCTAGAATCTAAGTAATACATTATTTTTCATTTTTGGCGATGTAGTGTAAACGTGAGATTCAATAAAATGTGTTTAATCAATGGATTTATACTGCGAATTGTAGGCGAAATTTCATCAGTTGTTTTTATTTTGGTCCAAACAAGAAAACGATTAGAATCAAGGTTGACATTTATTTTTTGTCACGTTATTTGTTTTGATATACAAACTATGAATTCAAGTTTATAAAAATCTGTTACTCGATTACCTTAGAGTATCTGTCTAACTTTTTGTTTTGAAGCAAAATCGTCAGAGAAAGCTCCGTCATTTTGCTCTTGCAAGAAGAGCAATATTCATGTTTTCCTATGTTGGTCGAAGAAAAAATTTGATATTTATTCAAAGGTCAAAAAATCTTTGTATTTGTTCGAATCACACAGCATGAAAATAGATTATAAAATTGATTGATTTGGTCTCACGATTCCTTGTTTGAAATTATTAGACCGTTCTTCTCTGATACCTTATAATCCTTCGAAAATAAGGATTTTTTTTTCATCATTTCATAAAGGAATAATTTTATACTTTCTCAGTAGATTTGGTGAAAGGCAATCGAATTATTATACTTCCGGTATATTTTTCTAGGAGTTAGTGAACAATTGCACAGTTTTGTGTAAAATCTAGCCATACCTAGTCGCTCTTTTCTGATTCGCTGGGTACTACGATAAATTTCTTGCATTGTTTCAATTTTCGCTGCATCCTCTGGAGATCGTCTTGCGGAGTCATGTTTCCTAATTGTCTTTGAATGTTTGTCTGCCTTCAAGCACTCGGCAAGGGATTCGTCTTTTTCATGTTTCTCGTTGAATTTCTTTGTTATCTCTTCAAACGCTCTCTCTATGCTAGGGAAATTAACGTGACCAGACGAAATGTACACATCTTAGTATATCTCATGATGCTTCATCAACTTATCAAGTGGCTAATTATCCGTTTTTTTATTCTCATTTGCACGTGGATTGCAATAGTGATCGTTTCGCATAGATTTTTTCTTTTCATCAACCTGACTTGCTTTTAGGGCTGAAAATAAAATTTCGAAATTAAAGGCAAGATTCGTTTACGTTCAGTTCATTCTTATTAAGTGTTGGCATATTTTTTATATTTTTTTGTGTATCGATGTTGAAGGTGAAAATTGATTGTCAGGTTTGTATAAATTAGAGTCGTCCATTTTAGAATAATCGATTGATCGGTATCGTAAATCTTCTGTATTTTGAAAGGTTAAACTTGTGTAATAATATTTTTTGCATTATCACGAGGGCAATGAAAAGTATAATTCATTGGTATCAGTTTTACGGTAACTGATCGAATCAAAATTATTAATCATGAACATATAATCGTTGAAATATTAGCTAATAATTGTGAAATATACCCCAATATTTCAAGTTTAATGTGTTTATATTTCGTTTTGCCCTAGTAGTGAATTATTTTTTAGAAAAAATATAGATATAAAGAATTTTGGTATAACATTCACGCGGTGGTTTTGATTCAGACAGATGCATTACATGCAATGTGACGAAAACAATTATTTGTGCTGCACACATTCTCAATTAACTGGATTTAACTTCATCAAAATATTTTAGACCTGTCTAGATGCAAGAGCTGAGTCTGAATGATCTTACCTTTGACTTCAAAGATTATATTATATTTTTTAGCTGAAGACAACCTAATGACAGTTCAGAAAGTTCATCTTTCCTGTATCGCTTTACATCGTATATTTTTTTCTCGTAGATAAAAAAAATAGTTCTATTATGAGGATATACATTTTAAAATCATTTTCGAACCATTATTAGAAGGAAAATGAATGACAAATCTGATTCCTTTGTAAAAATACGAATGTGTTTAGTCTTCAACTAATGAGTACATTTGTTTTCGTGCCGAAGAAAACCATTTGAATTTGAAGTACATTAGGAACAGAAAATTATAAGACACGAAATTTGATTCTATTTAGTTGATTTTTCTCATCTGTCATTCTCTTATTTCCTGTATTCTTTGTTTAAACTTATATTTTACTCATTTTGGGCATGTTGGCTGTAGCTTTTTTTTTTCATCGACTATTTTAATTAGATTTCAATTAAAATCTTTCTATAATTAATAAGCTCATTTTGATATCGTGATCTTTCTGGAGAATGCAGGAAATTTCAATGTTTTTTCTTCATTTATAAAGTGACAAATACAAGTGCTAAATGAAAACCCGAGTCGAAAAATTTAGTGAGGATTTTGAGCATAAATTGAGGATATTAAAGAAATCGTCGATCGATGGATTTTCATGCTGCCAAAAGTCCTCATTTTGTACTCAAACTCCTACTAAAGTCCCGTTCCAGCACATTGAGGACATTTTAAGTATACCAAATAGCATCAATTTGTCCTCAAAGTGCTCACACCGCCAGCCTTCATATGCTCAAAAAGTCCTTCAAATACTCACTTTTTCGCTTCTTTTTGTGCTCAATTAATCCTCAATATGCTCTTTTTGTGTACTCAAAAAGAGCTCAAAATCCTCGAAAGTAGTAAGGGCACAATAATTAATATATATAAATTCATATATTGTACTTGTAATAATATTTATAATACCGTACCCGATAATGCATGATGAAAGAATTCATTATAATTATAATCAATATAATTTTACTATGTAAAATATTATTATTATACTTATCAAGTTAAGATTATCATTATGTAATAGAAAAAAATGTTATTTGCAATATGAATACTAATTTGTTTAACGTTATGTACATGATAAATAGTCGTATTAAAAAATTCCATTCATTATGTCACTGATGTTGCCATGATAAAAAAAATCCTACATATACTCTTATAGATGAATAATTACTTATTAAGAATGCCATCGACTATAATTATGGCAGTCATAATGTATTTGGAATAAGTCTGATTTCCTATTCAATTTTTCATTGGAAAAATGAATTTCAATAATTTAGCCAAAAAAAGTTTTGGTAAGTAGATGAGTACCTCATGAATTTCACATATCCCACAGTGTAAATTGTAATTCATATGAAAATTTGGGAAAGTGCTTGTGAATAAAATAGCGCGTGGTTTGTTCGAACTGTTTTTTTTAATTGGTCGTTAGTGCTACAGTGCTAATTTCACATAATTATTAAGTTTTTTCTTGTAAAAAAGAGTTATTATTTCAACGAAAAATTCATTTTTAATACATGGTATTAATTAAGAATAATAAGGGCGTATTTTAGTTGGTGGAATGTTGGGCGTGTTTCAACATTGAAATTTGGATTTTAAAGTTGTTCTGAACAGACATTATTTGACTGAAATCAGGTGTCAGAAATGTTCGGATTTGTTTCGTTCGTTTGAAAATTATTGAATAAGGGGGAGGAGCACATCCACTGTGATGTTGATGGTGCGCTCTCTCCATGCTGAACCATCCATCTTTGTTCAGCATGCGAACTACTCGTACTTGCCGATTTGGGGTATTGCACATACTCTGAAACATGTTTTTCGGGAATCGCATAGTTCCAGTTGGATTTCACCTGGGGGACAATCTCGTGCAATTGGTTATGAGTGATTTTCGTTGCGATTGGAACGTCATTTTTCGATGGCCCAGATGATGGATCGGTGAGAGCTTCAGCAGCTAGTCCTGGAGGCCTTGTCTCTGTATTCGATTTTATTTTTGACAGGTCCTGTTTCTTGGGTTTTTTTCTTCTCATGTTGTTGATTCTGTGGTTGATGTGCGCATTGAAATCACTTTCTTCGAAATGCATTGAAGAACGTGAGATACACCACACTGGAAACGAATTGTCTAGTTAGGTACGGTTTAAGAATTACATGAAACATGTATTGTGCAACCAATGTAATGTGCATAAATACTCATTGTAGACTGCTTTATGAAGCTGTGGATCTATTTTCAGTTTACCATCCCGGTTGCCTTTGACAGTGAAATGAACCAAATTGTCCTGATATACCTCTTTTAGAGCCAAAACAGATAAAGTTTGCCAATCACATTTATCGTGGTTTTTTTGTCCCTGCTTCGTAATTCCAGGAGGGTGATAATGTTTTTTGGAAAGTAGATGCCAGATGAGGGATAAATTTCCCGCTGTTATCATAAGTAAACAAAGTTCTGTCAATATTGTTTTCGAAACCTGTTAAACTAATCGCTTTACAGTAAACTAGTTATCATCTGTCGAGTTAGTTCACCCAAGAAATTTCCGAAGATTTATTATGAATATCTACAGTTATTAAATTAATAAACTAATTATAAGAATTTCGTGTGTGACTTTACTATAAGAAAAAATACTGAGCTTGCTGTGAGGAGATTGCTTTACTTAAAACATGTGACAGTGTATGAGATTATAATTTTCACGTAAAAAATCATGATACTAGAAACGAATTTTCATGTATACGCATGCACACACGCATACATATATATTTACCTTATTCTCTCTAGATGCAAGTAACTCGTGTTTCATATTATACATCTCAAACAATACACATATTTTCAACTGAGCGAATTACGCGTTTCTTATTACAGTCACATTACCCTCGTAAGAGCATTTTTTAAAGTACAATAAGGACATTATTATATAGAGTGTAAAATATTAACTACCTTTATAACAGATATTAGTGAGTCTAAGTTACAATTTATTATTACAAATATTTAAATGAAATATCGTTGAAATATTTTATTATTTTCATGTAATAAAAGTACTTGAATATAATATAAAAACACTTTTTTTCAAAAAAGGGTGTGATAACTAACTTTTGAATTGTTCTAATGTAAAAAAATTTGAAACGCAAATGTACAAATGTGCATAACTACAATTCCTCTCAACATAAATATTTTACCTCCACTGATTGAAGATCCTTTTGCTTCTGCATTTCGTACCGTTTCCTCAGTGAAACAGCAAAATTTTCAATAAAAATTACCGTGTCCAGCGTCAATAAAATTAAAGTATTCTTCTCGATTTCTAAAAATTACAGACAGCAATTACAGTTGATACAGTGGGTAACGTAAGGTTTTGAAAAAATTTGTGGAATGTTTGAATATTTCCAATATTTTAAAAAATCATAAAATGAAACAGTTTAGGAAGTTTTAGAAAATCCTGCAAGTCAGTGCACCAAGCATATTATAAGATGAACAAAAAAATTTGAAACATACTTAACTGGCTGTAATTTAGCTAAAATTCGTGAATTACAAACTAATACTGAATAGTGTACCTTAGCGATTGTAATGATATTAGTATGATCATTGCATATATGTAGTTGTTCGATGTTTTTTTTTCCAGTAACATATTTCATGAAATTCAAATTACACACCTTCGTTTTGAACAAGAATATCAATAGGCAATTCCGTCATGTCATCGATGGTCTTGATGTGTGGCGTTTCACCAACGGAACACTCCAAATCTTCATCCGAGTCAGTGATTTCGACTGGCAAATCAAATGTTTTGGAAGCATCTTGATTTTTTAAAGTTGAGGCAGGAGTTTTTGGATTCGAATAATTTTTTTCCGGATCAGAATTCAATAGTGCAGGTTCATCGACAATTTTTTTTTGATTGTTGACATGAGTTTGACGTCGAACTTTTGCCACTTCTTTGATTTCTCGTTTATTTTGTTCTCTTTTGTCGATGACTGACGCTTGATAAATCTTTGCAGAATTGTCAACAATATGCCCATTGCTGTCCACCAAAATTTTTTCAAGAGTTTTTTCAGAGCCTGTCCAAGAACCAAAATCATTTATTTATAGATTTTGTAAAAAAAACCCTAAAATAAAGTTTGATCTTATTTTGAAATGTTACGAGATCATCTAATAAAAAAAAAAATTAGAAATGAATTTGTAATAATTATTGTAATTAAGAACTTATTCTAACGATTTTTCGGTCTTTGTTTAAATGTTAGAATAAATTTTGAAATACAGAAACATTAAAACAATTCCTTTTTCATAACGCCGTGAATTGCATAGCTGAAAGTTTTTGAGATAAAATAAACAATGGACGAATCTTTGAATATACAGGGTGCGCCATTTCTTATGTCGGCATGTAAACATTGAATAACTTGAAAAAAAAACAACCGATTTCTGTAAATGAGGTATTTTTATTTAGTTTGGTCCTTTACAATTTATTTAGACTAGTTTTTGAACACAACATCAATCAAGTGGCCGCCCTTATTGTTCACAGCAAAATATGCCCTTTTTGCGGCGTTTTCCATTACCTTTTCGAGCATCTCGGGTGGTATAGCAATGATTTCGGCACGAATATTTTCCTTAAGCTCTTCAATGGTCTGCGGCTTGCTGGCGTACACTTTACTTTTCAAATAACCCCACAAAAAGAAGTCTGGAGGGGTCAAATCTGGAGATCTGGGTGGCCATTCAATGTCGCCTCTTTTTGACATCAGACGTCCAGGGAATTTTCGTTGCAGAAACTGGATTGTTTGATTCGCAGTGTGGCAGGTCGCACCATCTTGTTGAAACCAGTAATCTTCAAGACCTTTTTCACGCATTTGTGGGCAGACATAGTGAGCCAACATCCACCGATATCGGTTTCCATCGATCGTTTGGTTCTCTTTGAAAAAATAAGGACCAATGATGGTTTTGGCGCAAACGCCGGCCCAAACAGTAACTTTTTGGTCATGCAATGGCGTTTCATGGATCTCGTGTGGATTCTGCGTTCCCCAAATGCGGCAATTTTGCTTATTAACGCCTCCAGAAAGTTTGAAATGTGCCTCGTCGGTCATTAAAATTCGCTTCCAAAAATCAGGTTCAGTATCAACTATTCGAGCGATTGTTTGTCCATATTCCAAGCGACGTGGATGATCTGTAGGCAATATTCTTTGTGTTAATTGCATTTTGTACGGAAACAAATGCAAATCATCTTTCAAAATGCGCCGTAGAGTGGTTCCACTGATGCCGAGATGCTGAGCGCGGTGACGATATGAAACTTTTGGGTTTTGGGCAACGCTCTCTCTGACAGCTTCAATCAGTTCATTTGAACGTCTTGGTCGTTGATGAACGGGTTGTTCGCGATCTTTCACTGTCCCGTGGTCACAAAAATTCGACACCAAACGACGAATAGTGTTGTCAGATGGTGCCTGTTTGCCAAGATATTTTCGACGATATGCTCGTTGAGTTAACACAACTGAACGACTATTTTCAATGTACAAAGTAACTATTTCAGCGCGTTCTTTTCGTGTGAAGCGATACATGGTTGAAATTGTACTGAATTGACGTTTCCAAAACAAGTGAAGTCAAGTAAATCGGTTGTCAAATGTTTAAGTTATTCAATGTTACAATACCGACATAAGAAATGGCGCACCCTGTATTTAAAAGAATGTGAAGAATGTAAAACAATTTTTGATTTTTGTTTTCATTTTATAGTTTTTGAAAACAAATATGTGAACTTATGAAATTTCCAGCATGTGTATTTCAATGTTGAATATTTAATTCCAATCGATCAAAATTGATAAAAATTATTATGATCAATTACAGTTTTTAAAAGATTACAATAGAATGTATATCATGGTTTTGAGAAACTTAATTATTATTATAAATGTTTCAACATTTATACATAGATCTTAAACCGTATTATGATTAAAATATCAAAATTTAAAAGTCTGGTCGAAAAATATTGTTAAATAAGACATTACACAACGTTATAATATGTGCATAAAGTGTACTGAGTCAGAAAGGTTTGACGATGATTTGAAAAAAACTCTCGTCAAGATTTTGAATCGTTCTAATATTAGGATCTAAAAATTCTGGAGAAAAGTACGTTATCATATTTTGCTTGAGACGGATAAAAAATATTAATATTCAGAACCTTCTAACTCATCCTAAAATAAAGATACCCTACAAAATAGGTAATTTTGGAAATAACTTTTATGATCCTGAAAAACACCAAAAACTGCAAAATTTTTAGAGGGTTTTTCATTTCTCTTTACAATATAGAAATAACTCCACTTATTTGCCCTCCCACGTACATTACTTGACAAAAATACAGATCAACCACACATAACTGTACGTTATTTTTTCGAACGTGATAAATTCTAAATCAAGATCATAATTTTGAAAGTTATTTTTTGCATCATTGGCCGTGTTTTCTCCTTCGTTCTTCTCTGATATCGAGCGTTTTACGTTTAATCTCTTTAATTACCTCGATTTTTGCTTTATCCTCCTCATCATTTCCACATTGGCAGGACTTGAAAATATGTTTATTGTCATACCTGCAAAAGCATTCATGAGGGGTTTAAATGATTTGCCAATCCTCTTCCAGTAAATGAGATATTTCTTCAAAAGCTTCGTCTTGGTTCGGATAATAGATGCAACTAGTGATCGAAATGTACACTTGTTGGTGAACTGTGTAAAGTGCAACTATGGGACTCAATGACCAATCATGCGTCGTCACTTGTTATTTAATGATTCGACAGACATAAATTAAAGGAATTAAATGAAGGATAAACAAATTGGTAAAGGAGATCAATTAATTCTGTACCTCCGAGTTCCTGTTTAATTTTCTTGATCCACTGATAAATTTCTTCCGTTACTTTGACTTTTGCTTCGTCTTCCATCTATCTCAACGCAACGCTTGTATTCATTAATTTTAATGACTTTCGAAAACCCTTAATACACTTATCTGTTGATTTCACCATGCCATGGTCTCTTCCTAGGATAACTCGAATTTCTTCAAAAGCCTCTTTCACGTTTATAAAATTTTTGCGACCACACAAAATGTAAACTTGCTGGTATGCTGATTGCAAAAAAATTAGGTGTTGCAATGTTCAGTCGTCTTTATTAGAAGTATCGCAATAAATACCTCCTTGTTACGTGACAATTTGACTCGTTTTTCATGCTGAAAAATTTCAGGACTCTTTGATCATTCAAATATGTACGTTGAAGCATACCATTGCAAGACAAAAAGTTATCGAAGTGAAACTTCTAACGGCTCTACAGGAGTAAAATCCGAGAACAAAGGCCGGCGTAACTAGGGCTTGGGAACGAACGATTAGAAACAAATCTTAGACCTTAAAATATACATTTGAAACACTGATTATCTCAAGAGTTTCTGGAAATAGTAAATACAGAGCCTGCATTTTTAGCTGTATCTTTTTGATTCATTTTATAACAATTACAATCAAAGAAATGATTTGTTATTCAATTAATAGTAGAAAAATATAACGAAAACATTATTTTCAGAGTAATGAAACTAAAATAAAATATCTTATAATTTTTTTTGACTCTCTTGAAATTGTGAATTAAAAATAATTATAGAAAATCCTGATTCAAAAATAAGTTTCAGAGAAATGGTCAACATGAAACAGACATTTTCAGTTCCATCTTTCTTATCTATTGTGTAATGGTTACTATTACTAAAATTGATTGCTTCACAAAAATTTAGCATCAAAAAAGTAGTAGAGCTATGCCGATTCTTGATACCCCCACTCTTCCACCCATCACGTGACCCTTCTCCCCTCCCCGGCCCCGCCCACTCCCACTCTCCCTGTGCGCTGATTGGTCCACTCCTCCCCTCCCACATCATGAGTGGACCGGATTTTTCCACGATTTTCCGGGGTTTTCCAAAATTTTCCTAGATTTTCCGGATTTTTACTAGATTTTTCCGAATTTTTCCAAACTTTTCCCTAGATTTTCTGGGTTTTTCCCTAGCAAAATTGCTGTCAACAAAATGGCGGTCGAAAAAACAAGATGGCGGCGGTCGGTAAATTACCTGTGTCGGTAATAATCACCTGCAGTCGGTAACTATTACCTATAGTAGGTAATTTTGGGAAATTTTTTGGTTTTTGTTTTTTTATTTTTTTATTAATTTTTTTTCTCAGTTTTTCATTACATTTGTTTTCGTTTTTTTTATAATGATTACATATATATACTTATAATTCCTTAAATCTACTCTTCTGCGCCATACTTTTCTCTCATATACCCATTTGTCCATACAACTGTTGTTTTTAAAAATTCATGCTTTCGACGCTCTTCAATCATTCGTTCACTTAAATTTACAGAGTCTTCACGATTGTTTAAACAAAAAAAATCATGCGCACTTTCACTTCAGTCAAACATTCGTTCTTTAAATAACAATATTTCACATATTCTATCACACTCGCATTCATCCTCACATTCAAACAAACTTAATTCTAAGGCTTCAATCTCTAGCTGATATTTCATCCTTCATCGACTAAACTCCTCCTGACGTTCCGAAAACTGTCCATTATTTTTGGCCATCAAGTTATTCAAATTATCTATTTCTTTTTCTATCGTATCGCTCGTGTCCATCACTCCATTTAACTTAGCAACGTCGATTCGGATCTTCTTTACCACCGACAAGCGTCTCAGTGCATCGAGCTCCCGTTTCTTTAACAATAAAAAAAAAAAATGTGAAAAAGTACTTGAGTGTATGTATAAATAAATATTAAATAATAAGCATTGTTACAGAAATATGGAGCTATGTAGAAATTTCCGAACTTAACGCTAAAAATGCAACCGTCACTGTGTACTAACCCCTTAACCCGACTCAAATCCCTATTTCACTCGCGCGCATCCTCAAAGAACAACGAAAAAGAAAAATTCTCACTAACCACAATTAATTACTTACCGAAATGAAGTATCGGCCGACGAGCACGTACTCCTTCCCGAGTATCCAATGGGTATTTTGCAACCCATTCAACAGCAAAGATTGTATGAGGCGTACAATTATCAAAATGTACGCCTCATTTGAAAAATCGTAAAATTTTTCAGGTAGGAAAAACTTTTCACTCCCGAAGAAAAATGAGGGATACATTTTATATTATAATATTTTTGGAGTCAAAAGGCGAGAAGTGATTTCTATGAATGGTTTTAGACGACTGAGATTGAAAAAGAATATGCATTATGCTCGAACCAATTTTATTCCAAAGATATTTGGATGTTGAAATTGAACACCGCCCGCAAATTCATAAACACCATAGGTCCTAATTACCTCACGCGAGAGTCCGAGTACCCTATCTTTTCTAGCGTATCCAAAACAACGAGCGCAGTATAATCTAAAATGCGCCTATAAAATTTTCGGACTGCAATAAGACCATACATTACTACAATGCGGAGAACTGTTGACATTTCCTAAGATCTCGTGAAAACGTGTTACACACAGCAAACATAGAAAAATATCAAAAATCATTTTTTCCAATTAAAGAATCTAACTAAACTCATAATAAAATTTCATCTCAAAAATATACTCGATTCGTTTTTCCCATTCATATGAATCATCGTGCATGTTTGATTTAAAATAAAAGAGTTATTCATGAAATTAAAGGTGAAACCTACTACAATATAAAACATTATTCAAAAATACATATATGAATGATTATTACATGTAACAAGAAATATGCTTACATTATATATGATTCGTGATAAGATGCTTTATCCATTTTCAAACGGATGAATTAAAAATTTATCAATTTATTATTCAAATGTATTATACTTTATAAAAGATGAGGTTTAGCAATTGCTTCTTAAAGACATTTTTTTTTTTTTTTTCACTTAAGTTTAGTTCTTATATATTCATACTATATATGCTTACATAATTCGAGTGTTGGATAATTTCATGTTATTATTTAGACTACGAAAACACTAAAAATATGACACCGCGATAAAATTTACATCATTTGTTTATAGTATCAAGTTTCCGGATGTCAATGTAATTTGAGAATCGACAAATTTCATGTTATTATTTAGACTACGAAAACACTAAAAATATGACACTGCGATAAAATTTGCCTCATTTGTTTATAGTATCGGGTTTCCGGATGTGAATGTAATTTGAGAATCGATAAATATAGAACCAAGTGTTTATATGAAAAAATTGTGACGTAGATGCAATTCAATCTCATTGGTGATTTCCAACAGCGGTATCCTTTGATCGTGACAAATTTATGACCTTTGTTTACAAATCAACTTCCGGCCCAAGATGTAATATGATCGTAGCGTTTTTCGCTGCACAGTTATCATATGATACTTTTGTTTACAGTTGTAACCTGAGTATTCTGTTTTGTCTTATGTGTAGAATTGATTTGATTCCATTATTTACAAAAGTGATTATCTTTATAGCTCAATTCCCTTAGTCAATATCTAATTTTTCCTATGACTCATGTTGAGGAGTGGGGTTTGACGATGACGTCACCTTACCTCTATATAATACCACCTAATTCTCCCATCATTAGTCAGTCGCGATTACGGCATCGCGAATCTCTTTATTATCCGCTTGGAATATAGCTCCGATTGATTTAATTCTACGTGGCAATCTAAAAGAAATTGGTACCGAGTGCGCGGTAAAGACTGATTGTTATTTTTCGTGGAAAATTACTGTGAGCAAAACAGACAACGAGAAGTTGCAACCCGTTGTTCACTGTAGTGCTCGTGTTGACAGTTTATCCGAGTGGCGTGCAGCAACAATAATTGAAAACTCACACCTACCGCGAATTGACGAATATGTGAAAATTTTCCACCCCGACAGTGGAGAATATAAACTTTCAGAAGAGGAACCACTGAAAGACGCTAGATTTGTAATAAGCCTCAGAATATACTACCACTTGTGGGGAGGTTTCGACTCTCAGAAAACTTATAAACTCGACGGCTTTGTGAAAAGTTTTAGGAACTTATTCTTCACGGAAAATCTTTCAGATTTCAAAATTAAAAATCCAACCCGTCAGTTCAGAGTGCACAGTGCGGTTCTCGCGGCGCGATCGGGATATTTCGAAACTTTATTCGCGAATCCGTGGAGAGAATCACTTGAACATCAAATGGTAATAAACGATTTCCCGAGTGTCGTTATCGAACATTCTGTAATATTTTTGTATACCTGGAGTGTTAATTTGTACAAGGAAAGTCTTGATATCGTTTTAAACTCATACAGCGCGGCCGATTTATTCCTAAATTTTGAGTTTCGAAAAATTTGTGAAAAATCAATTGTTGACAGAGTCGTCCCTGAGAATTTCAAAATCATTGAAGAATTTTGCACTTTTTTTCCTAATGAGAGAATCGAAGCCGAGATTGCTGACGTAGGAAAATTTCTACTTCGAGGAGGAAAACAAACAGTTTGTTCATTCAAAAGGTTTATGTATGTATGAGAAAACAAGAAAATTTTAACAGACAGTGCGCGCAGATAGACTTGGCAACAGTGTGTCAACGTGGCAACAGTGTGCGCGATCGAAAACGTTTGTAAACAATTTCATTCGTACGTGAACAATTGGAAACGTTCGTAAACAATTGAAAACAATTTACAACGTTCGGCAAAGTTCGTGAATGTTCGACAATTTTCGGTTAAGTTCGTGAATGTTCGGGTGATCGATCGCAGCGCCAACATTTACAAGTGCGACGTTTCACGCGGAAAGAGTCAGTCTACTGACGAAACTGACGAATAAAGTATCGAACTTGAGCGCTACAGTTTATCGCGTTACGGTTTGTCGCGCTACGGTTTGTCGCGCTACGTTGTCGCGCCACAGTCACATGCTATAAGTACAGTGTTTCACGCGAAGTAACTCAGTTTTATAGCGAACATCATGGCTATCAATGGTGCTAAAGACGTGGTGCGTCGACAAAGACAGCTTTTGGCTGCAGGTTCGGCCAGTACTCTCGAGGTAACGGCCTTGATCGAGGAAGCCGACGCGAGTGTTCGAGAGTTGATGCTATTTGGACAAAGATGTAGACCCGAACAGAAACTCCAGTGTACACGATTGATTATCCACTTACGCAGTTATAATCGTGAGTTGAGTGCATACCTAGTGCGCGGTGGAGACCTCGGAATCTCCTGGGAAGATGTCGAAACGGCATTCAATCATAACTTACAAACCGGGATGATTGTCAACCTCCACCACTTGGACATCAACGACTTTCTGGTGGAATCGGAAACTATCTTTGTCACTAAAGTCGAAGAAGTTTTACGTAGACAAAACGCACTGAAAGTCAACGCGGTTTTCGACGCCGAGTTCACCATTGTCAAGGACGATAAAGAAGTGACCGAAATCAAGAGCTTTTTCACAAAAACGGCACCGATAATGGCTACTACGGACCTGGCAAAGTGGTTTCTCCAACAGGTTCAAGATCGTCTACCTCGTGACATTGAAGAGTTCCAGCAAAAAGATTCCGGATGGACGTTGCGTAGGATCATCAGCCTTACCGTTCATATCAGCAAATACAACCCCATGAGGGGCCCTACATCGATCTACCTCCATCAATCAAGAGCAAAAAGCGTGTGTGAACGTCAAAAACTTCGACGACGAGTGTTTTAAATGGGCGATTCTCTCGGCGCTACATCCGGTTGAGAGAAATGTGAACCATTTCTCCAATTATCAGAAATACGATGGGGAATTGAACTTCGAAGGAATCGCTTCTCCCGTGGCACCAAAACAAGTAAAAGTGTTCGAGAAACAAAATGGCGTGTCAGTGAATGTATATATTTTGGAAAAGAAGAAAGAAAACTATATAGTTGCCCCGATTCATGTGACTGCAAACAAAAAGGATCAACACGTCAACCTTCTCCTTGTACAGAATGCCTATATTGACGAAGATGATGAAGACAATCAGGAAAGTGGACCACTGATATTTCATTATATTTGGATTAAAGATCTTTCTAGGCTCGTGAGCTCACAAATTTCTAAACATGGACATAAAAATTGGATTTGTGAACGATGCTTACATTTCTTTTATAATAAAGAAAAACTCATCTCACACGAAATTAATTGTAAAGAATTAAACAAGTGCAGAGTCAAGTTGCCTGAAAAAGGAAAAGATAAAATCGAATTCGAAAATCAGAAAAATAACCTCAAAGTGCCGTATGCTGTATATGCCGACTTTGAATGCATTCTCAAAAAAGTCGACTCCGAAAGTGAAAAAAATACTAAAGTAATACAAATCCATGAGGCGCACAGCGTAGGATATTATGTGAAATGTAGCTATGACGAAGAACAATCATCATACAAGAGTTTTCGAGGACCTAATCCAGCACAATGGCTTTCTGACGAGCTCGTAGCTCTATCTCATCGAGTCAAAGAAAAAATGGATGATCCCAAACCAATGAAACAGCTCACATCGAATCAAGAACAGGCCTGGCGTACAGCTCAAAAATGCCACATCTGCAAGCAGCCTTTCCTCAAGAAAATCGACAAGCAGGGGGACACCAAAGTACGCGATCATTGCCATCTAACGGGAGAATTTCGAGGTGCCGCTCATAGCAAATGCAATCTCCGATACCGAGATTCTCTAACGATACCGATAAATTTTATCAATACATATATTTTTCAGAGAGAAAAAAAAATGGACTCGAACAATTTTCAATCATATGATATTTAACTGTGATTTCAGATAATTTTTCATAACCTGAGTGAATACGACAGTCATCTTATCATAGAACGAATCGCCAAATGTGTCGAAGGAAGGATCAACCTCATACCACAGACCATGGAGAAATACATTTCCTTCACAAAGTACATCCAATAGGACAAAATTTCGTTGCGTTTCATTGACTCTTTCCGCTTTATGGCTTCGTCCCTTGATAAGTTGGCTTCCTACTTGAATAAGGAGGAGAAGACAATCGTCAGGAAGGAATTTGTAAATTACGAAGAGGAATATCTTCAGCTTCTTATGAAGAAAGGAGTGTTTCCGTACGAGCATCTCGACTCTTGGGAAAAACTTAAGGAGAAACAACCACCACTTCAAAAAGCCTTCTATAGTACCCTGAAGGATGAAGGGATTTCAGACAACGATTATCGGTAATTTTTTTATTTTTAAACTTTTTAAATTTTTTAAAACAAAAATCATAATACATTTTCTCATTTCAGCCATGCTCAGTCAGTGTGGGACAATTTCAACATCCAAACTCTAGGCGAGTACTCCGACCTATACCTCAAAACCGACGTTCTCCTGTTCGCTGACGTCTTCGAGAACTTTCGGAACAGCTGTTTGCGAGTGTACGACCTGGACCCAGCCCATTATTAAACCTTACCTGGATTCAGCTGGGATGCGATGTTAAAACATTCCGGGATCGAACTTCAACTCTTGACAGATATTGACCAGCTACTTTTCATTGAACGTGGTATTCGAGGAGGTGTCAGTCAATGCAGTAGTCGACATTCCTGTGCGAACAATCCATTTTTCGAAGCCAACTATGACCCGGAGCAGGATAGTAAATATATCATGTACTTTGACGTCAATAATTTATACAGTTGGGCTATGACTCAATATCTGCCTCACGGGGGTTTTCAATGCGTAGAAAATTTTGATGAAAATTTTGATTGGGACGTAGCTGATGATTCGAAAGAAGGGTATATTCTCGAAGTTGATCTTGATTATCCCGAAAATTTACATGATGCTCACAATGACTTGCCATTTTGTCCGGAACATAAAATTCCTCCCGGTTCAAAACAGTCCAAATTACTAACAACTTTAGAATCAAAGTCGCGTTATGTAATACACTATAGAAATTTGAGGCAGGCCTTGAGTCACGGTCTGATTTTGTGAAAAATTTATCGAATTCTGAAATTTAAACAGTCCAATTGGCTTCAAGCGTATATCGATCTGAACAGCAATTTGCGAAAATCTGCAAAAAATGAGTTTGAAAAGAATTTGTTCAAGCTTATGAACAACGCGGTTTACGGAAAAACTATGGAAGACGTTAGGAAACGTATGGACATGAAACTTGTTGTACAATGGCCTGGATGCTATGGTGCTGAGGCATACATTTCAAAATCAAATTTCAATTCGCGAGTTATATTTGAAGAAAATTTAGTGGCGATTAAACTCGATCGTGTTCAAGTCACCATGAACAAACCCATTTACATTGGATTTTGTGTCCTCGACCTGTCAAAAACATGTCTTTATTCATTTCATTACGATTTCATGAGACCAAAGACAAACGCTAAACTTTTATATACAGATACAGACAGTTTAATCTATGAAGTAAAAAACTTGGATCCGTACAAACTGATGAAAGAAAATTCACGTTTTTTTGATACCTCTGATTATCCCGCGGACAACCAATTTAAAATAGAGTTGAAAAATAAAAAAGTAGTCGGACTCATGAAAGACGAATGTAATGGAAAAATTGTTACGGAATTTGTCGGGCTTCGCAGTAAAATGTACAGCGTGCGAGTTGAAGGACAAGATAGAATAAAAAAGGCTAAAGGTGTAAAATCATCGGTTATAGCTAAAACTTTGGATTTCAACGATTACATTAACTGTTTGTACAACAATGCTACTGAATACCGCACTCAGCATCTTTTCCGATCACACTTACATGACATTCAAACAATCCGACGAAGGAAACTTGTACTAAATCCATCAGACGGCAAAAGATACATTATATCAAATATGGTTGACACTTTGGCTCACGGTCATTTTAAAATAAGAGAATTGATGAACGTCGACGAGGAATTGTAAATATCAATGACTATTGCTCTAGTTGAATAAGGGAACTGATGAATGTCAACGAGGAACTGTAAATATCATTAGGTTAGGCAAAACTGTAAATAGCTTTTTAGATAGTATCGTGGATTAGGCCTACTGGGAATACAATGTCACCAAAAACGCGCCATAAATTCTACCACCCTATGCGAGCGGGCTCTAGTGGTGTGGAAATGAATTTTGCGTTGTAAATTTATTCTTATGTATGCGTGTTTTGGTAAATAAAAACAACTGTTCTATATTTCGTATTCTTTATTGATTACATATCCTTCTCATTTATCCAACTATTGTATTCACTGTCAAACCCCAACCATTTTACATAGACTTTATTTCCATGTTTGCGCAGCACTTTTTCGACGAGGTAGACATCTAGATGCTTCACTTTGGTAAGTTCTTCGGTATAAAATCCTTCTTCGATGGGTTGATCTTGATAATCTCTGAGCTTGTACGTCGTAGGATGTGTTGGTTTCACAGCAGCGATGGTAAATATTTCCGTTGTCCAGTTTGGTGTATATCCTTTCTCAAAGACGTGCTTGTACTTGCTGATCCGGACTTTGTCACCAACGTTAAATTTCCTTTTGTCTTTCTGTTGCTTCACATGGTAAATTTCATCAAACAGACGTTTTTCATCAGCTGCGGTGACATCCTTAGGCTTCGTCTTGATTGTTCGATGTTTGGTTGCATTGTAGCTTGATACAAGTTCCGGCAGAATATCTATCCATTTATAGTGTCCTTGGAGGGAGAATCGTTTCCACATCCTGCCCTTGACTGTACGATTAAAACGTTCACAGATAGATGCCTTCATGCCGCTGAATGTAGAGTACATGTTGATTCCATATTGTTTCATGAGGGCCTTAAAGTCCTTGTTGTAGAACTCTTTGCCTTGATCGACGTGTAGATTCTTGGGTTGTCGATCCTTTAGCGCAGTCTTTATAGCAGCGGTGACGTCAGGACCATTTTTAGATTTTATTGGTACAGGCCAGGCGTACTTGGAGAAGACGTCGATGACGGTGAGCAGGAATTTGTAGCCTTTATCCTTGTAGGTGGTCATGTCTACGAGATCTGCTTGCTACGTTTCATCCAATCCTCGCATATCAACATGACGACGTCGATAATTTCTCCGTGCAGGTTTATGAAGTTCGTCCTCTAGTGCTTCCTTGAGGTCCATGGTTGTTAGGAATGATACGCGAGTTTACACGAGATTTTATTCGTAAAAGTCCTTTTGTGGTGTAACATCGACAAACACTTCCTTCTCGATATGCTTCAAACGATTCTGAATCGATGAAATTATTGCAGCATTTTCAGTCACATGTTTTTGGTACATGTTAATCAAGGTTCCCAATGATTTCTTCAACTGCTCCATTCCCGTTGCCAACACTTCTTCAAAATCAATTATATTTTGATACGAAGCACCATCCGTCTCGTAATCACCCTTTGCAACGTTGAGTAATTTTTTATACCTGAGATTGTAATGACCTTCGGGAGTTAGTTTGAATCCAATACCCGGTGGCCCACGTATTTCGCGGTTTTTGGCTAGATGTCTTCCAAACACGTCCACACTTGCCATTGTCCAGCTTTCGAATGAGATTACAGACTCTGAGATTTTTAATATATAATCGCAGCTTCTCTCAATTCTTCGATGATTGAGTTTATTTCGTTGGTATGACTATTGTTTCCGGCAGCTTGAGATGCGAGAATAAGTCGCAAACGATCAACGAGCTCGTTCGGATCATCCCAATGCACGTAATCTATTTCTCGTCCTCGTTGGACTACGTTGTAAACTCCTGTGCCTACTTTCATGTCAGCAATGTATGTAAGATATTTCAAATCTCTGCCACCACGCAAACTCCTGTAAGGTAGATAATTTTTTCTATCCGCACTCGTTTGCTGAACAATTTTTTTATAATTTTCCACGTCGATTTTATTAACAATCAAATTGTTTGGTATTTTCTTATACAGCAGTTCTATGAGTCCTGGCGTTTTCTCAAACCCCTCAGTCCCAACATAAACAGTATTTTCTGCGAAACTGATTGGCGTGTTTCCAATAAACAATCCATTTTTCAATGACCGTACTCCATACTGCATGTCGAGATTCTTTTGCTGCGTCTTGTTTTTTAACATGTTCAAGTATTTCTTCAGAGGGTCAACAGGAGCTGGTGAACTTGCGATGCCCGGTGTGAAGGTTTGATCTCCAATGGTCATCTCGAAATCTTCACTCTGTTGCTCGAACGTATCCTCCATCGTAGGTAATTCTTCTTTGGCTTCTTCCTTTTTGATTTTTTTCATTTCCACATCCCGTTTAGTCAATGACTGGAGCGGATCGATGATAGGCTTGAACGTTTCTCGCATCGACGTCTCTACAGCAGCTTTTCCACGTTTCAGCAGACGATGTTTGCGTCGGATAGCTTCACTGGCTTGCACAATCTGATGTAGTACATCTTTACGCTCCATGGTGTCACCCTCAGCAACGTTCAAGTGATACTGATGCAATTGTCATTGAATCACTTTAATTTATAGAAGCAATCGAATCCTTTCCTGTATCGACCTTGATCAATTTCACTATCCTTGTCGATGACGAGAAAGCCATATTTGTCGTTCCAGCAGGTCGCGCACAGTTCTCGAAATTGTGTAAACGTCATGTCTGTGTTTACATGATCGTCGTAAACATGTTTCAAATTCATGTCATCTTGACGAAACAGCACGAGCATATTGGCATTGTCTCTCACCAAGTGTTTGGGAATGCGAGCATAAGTCTGACAGAGATAAAAACTATCCACATCGCGATGCCGTCCCATGCTAAAGTATGCGAGTATATTGTCTTGCTTTTCACATGCCACGTCGTCAAATATCATCACAGTGTTTTGCTTGACGTTGTCCACACTGACGACTTTTTCGTTGTCGCTATACGGAAAATATCCCACTCCTTTGACAGGTTCGATGATTTTCTACAAGTATTTGTACTTGGGCTGATTGAGCGACTTTGACTAGAGGTACACGTTTTCAAATCTCAAGCCGTTAGGATGCGTGACGAGCGTGAGAAGAGCGTTGGTCTTGCCACAATTCGAAGGGCCGCAAATTATAGAGCGAACCGTGTTTGGCAGCAGCTTTCCATGGCGTTTTATTTTTTCCCGCTTCTCCGTTACATTATCAAAGTTGATGACTGGTAACTTGACGTTTCGCTGTGTAAACTCCATGGCTGCTCGCGCGCGCCTGATTGGAAAACCTATAAATATTCGACTTTTATAGCATCGAGCTTAGTCGAGCAGTGAGAGGTAACGGTCTCGTCAACACTCTCGTAAACAAGCTCCCTGTTGAACTTCATATACCGGGTTACCAATTTTGCGGGCCAGGTACCAAGCTTGCTAAAAGATTGGCACGTAGAGACGAGGGTATGACCCTCTGGACGCAGCCTGCAGAGATCACGATATAGCGTAATCGAAAAATACTAATCTAACAGCAAGACACAAAGCTGACAAAGTCCTCGCAAAAAGAGCAATCGAACGTATCTACGCCAGGGATTCCGGAGTGGGAGAAAAAGCAGCTGCTCTTGGGGTTGCCGGCATCATGAAAGTCAAGCTAAAACTTGGAATGGGTTTGAAAAAGAAGAAATTGAAGAAATTGAAGAAGAAATTGAAGAAAATCCCTTTGAGGAAAGTCATCGATGCTGCAAAAATAGCATCAAAAGCTACTGGATCCATACCATCAACTCTAAAAGCTGCACGTGCAGCTGTGAAAGAAGCTGGACGGAAGAAGAAAGTTCGAGTGCCTCGTGTATTACCTGTACCGAGCAAAGTTGGAGGCATTCTTCCCGCGTTTTTGCTACCTGTTTTTGCCGGACTGAGCGCTACAGGGGCTTTGGCAGGTGGCGCTGCTAGCGTTGCAGAAGCCATCAACGACGCGAAAGCCGCCAAGCGACAGTTAGATGAATCAAGGTGACATAACCTCAGAATGGAATCAATCGCCGTGGGAAAAGGCTTGTACTTGAAAATTTGGGAAGCTGGTGTGAAACTTCATTAAAAAAACGTATAGAGCTACCGAAACGAACACTCACCGATATGGATTTACTAAAATATGTAAAACTATTGAAAATTCCATCGTTTCGAGGTGTGTTTATGCGCAACGATTTACCAAAAAATGGTCCGAAAAAATATGAGGCCGCCATTGTGAATTTGGATAATAAAAATGGTTCTGGCACGCATTGGGTAGCTTATAGATAAACCGAAAATCGAGTCGTTTATTTCGACAGTTTTGGTAATCTACAACCGCCTCGTGAACTTTTAAACTATTATGGTTTCGGTAGCAAAATCAAATACAATCACGATCAATTTCAAAACTATGACTCAGTCATTTGCGGTCACTTGTGTCTACAATTTTTACTCGATAAAAGCATTGCTCGGGTGTGAACACGCATCAGTCTACGAGTGACAATGGACTCATTAACATTAACGCTCTCGGGGACGTCATCCGTTTTGGAAGCTCACTACTTTCCACCAATCGAACTGTCAGCTCGGAAAAAATATTCCTTAGGACTAGTGGAATTGTTGACTTTTAATTCCATACCCAACATTGACGAGGGAAACAACAAGTTTTATGTTGGTAATGACGTCATTAATATACCATCTGGAAGCTACGAATTGGGAAACATCGAGGAATATCTGAAGAAAGTACTTCCAAAAAATATTCAGCTGAGTTTGCGGGCCAACAGTAGCACACTACGCAGTGAGATCAAATGTAATCGGGAGATTGATTTCCAACCCAAGGATTCTATCGGTAAACTGCTGGGCTTTGATTCGAGAATCATTGAAGCTCACGTCGCGCACGAGTCGGATTCCCCGGTGAGAATTCTCGCCGTCAACGCTTCACGCATCGAGTGTAACATCAAGGCAGGGGCGTATATAAACGAGCAGCGTGTACACACGATCCACGAGTTCTTACCAGTGGTGCCTCCAGGATATAAGATCATCGAATTGCCAAATCACGTCATTTACCATCCAATCGTCGTACAGGCAATACATCATCTGCAGCTGGGCATAGTCGATCAAAGTGGAAAGCTAGTAAATTTTCGAGGTGAAGTTATCACTATACGACTACATGTAAGAAGTGAATAATGGGTATCTACTGCGAAGAGTATAAAAGTCCAGCAACATGGCCAAAAATCATCAGTCAAAGCCGACCTCTTCAACGACTCACACCACAGAACGTTCAGTTCCTGAAAAGTCTCGGTCTGAGAGTCCAAAGAAAATTTGCTGCTTAATTTGTCTGAAACCATGTTATCCATCGAAAAGAAGATCGTCTTCGACGAGACGATAGCACAGTACGAAGTGCACACGCATCAGCCGTACGCATCGTCAACGTATAACAATAACGATGAGATTCGTATCAGTATCCAGAATCAGGACTCATACATGTTGCCGAGCAAGAGCTCGCTGCATATTCAAGGACGTTTAATGAAAGCTGACGGCGTAGCCAATGTCGAACATACGACTATAATAAACAATGGTATAGCTCACTTATTCGAAGAGATTCGTTACGAGCTCAACGCTATTGGGATCGAGAGAGTGAAAAACGTTGGTCTGACAACTACAATGAAAGCCTACGTTTCGCAAAACCCTAACCGAAAAGATCTCATGAAAAATGCTGGATGGATTGTTGACGATGCCAGACAATTGATCAACAACGATGGATATTTCGATTTATGCATTCCTCTGGATTTCATCTTTGGATTCGCCGAAGACTATCAGCGAGTGATTGTCAACGCCAAGCATGAACTCATCATACTCCGAGCCAACACCGACGTGAACGCCATCCTACAGCAAGCTGCGAACGATGAACAATACAAGATAACAATCAGTAAAATGAAATGGCTGATTCCGTACGTCAAGGTTTCCGATGTGGAGAAAATTCGTATGCTGAACTACATCTCAACGGATCCAACCATTGCTATGAGTTTCCGAAGCTGGGAACTCTACGAATATCCTCTGTTGCCGCAAACGACTAAGCATGTGTGGAGCGTTAAAACTCCGACACAGTTGTAAAAACCATGATATGTTATCGTTGGATTCCAAGTTGGCAGAAAGAATGTTAGAACCGACAACATGAGTAATTTTGATACGTGTAATTTGCGTGATATGAAATTGTACCTAAACTCACAGTGTTATCCTTACACAAATCTTAATATTGATTTTCAACGAAACCAGTTTGCAACGTTGTATGAAATGTTTGCGAATTTTCAATCGTCATATTATGGAAGAAAAAATTCTCCATTGCTGACAAAAACGCAATTTAAAGACAATGCTCCTCTTGTGAATATTGATTGTGCGAAGCAAAATGATTCATTGATTACTGGACCAGTTGATGTTCGTCTCGAATTTGAATCGGTAGCAGCTTTTCAGGCTGCAACTGCGGCGTACTGTCTTATTATACATGATAAAATTGTCGAGTATCGACCAATCAGCGGCGTTGTTAGAAAACTATAAAATGTATGAGTGTGTGTGTGTGAAAATCTACATTAAAAGGTATATATATATTAATGTTCAAACTTGATTAATCGTCAGTCGCGATGAATAAGTTAACCGATGATCGTCGATGTCTTTTGTCCGAAGATAATACGTCGGATAAATATAAACCTGTGCTGGACAAAAAAGAAAAGGATGATAAAGATAAAAAGTCAACCGTCAAGTATGAGAGATTCAAGTAGTTGGTAGTGGTGGTGGTGGGGGAGAAGATGTAAAAGGCGATGGAGTTGTCAGAGAGCATCAGTACATCAAGATGAAGTACGTCGTTGACATCCAGGGCTTCTCCATACAGAAAACCTTTGTTGTCAAGGAGCTTGTAGTGTTAAGGCTTGAGTTCTTCTACGCTGACCCTCTGACGACATTCTTAAAGCCACCATGTGCCTGGGATGGTTTGTCTCCAAAAACAAAGGCGACCAATTTGTGGCTAACGAGAAACTATCATGGTGTACCTTGGAACTCTGGAGATGTGTCATACGAGGAACTTGATCAAGAATTAAGCAACCAGTTGAAGGATGGCACATTCATATTCGTCAAAGGATTGGACAAAAAGCGATGGCTAAAGCGCTACACAAATGCCATCATCATCGATTTGATGGATATGGCCTGTCCGTCCCTGGAGGATTTGCGAGTCTCTGCATGCCCTTACAACAATTTTCATCGTCCTGTACTCAATCATCACTGCGCCACGGAAAACGTTCGCCGCTTCAGGATGTGGTTAATGGAAAAATTTGGTGATACGCCGTCAATGAAGAGATCATTTACTCTACTCTCATACGCCATCTTCCTCCACGAGTTGGATTCTGAAGATATCGCTGAATTGTCGCGAGAATTTTTATTATACTTTCGACAAAAATGTATCGATAGAGCTTGGGAAACGCTCCCGTCAAAATTACAAAAAGATCCTGAGTTTGTTGGTTTTACGCGATGTGAAAAACATTGGAATTCGACGTCTGATGATTGTATTGGCATAGCTTTGATGATAAAAAATTGTATTAGATGTAAGCGTGAAAAATTGTAATTTTTCGAAATAAAAATGGAGGGGCTAACATGATGGATGAGTCTCACAGCAAGGGGCGGGGTGTGGCCCCTTGCACACAAAAATTATTTTACTGTAATGTATTCCCCACTAAAACTTGAAATAAAGTGACATCATTGTATGTGATGACGTAATCGTTGCTCAGAATAAATGTGTTTAAACTTGTCGTGATGACGTCATCGTTTCCTAGAATTTTTATGTAAGACTTGTCGTCTTTTACGCAGTTATCGTTATAAAAATAACTTTCAGGGTCAAATATGTATTGCGCAGTAGATGTCATCTTTCATGAATGTGATGACGTAATCATTTCCTAGAATAAACGTGTTTCAACTTGTGGAGATGATGTAATCGTTCCTAAAATAAACGTGTTTAAACTTGTCGTGATGACGTCAGCGCATACTTCGATTGGTCAATACCCCACCTTCGCGCGCTACGATTAGAGGATCGGCGCTTACTACCTCTGCGCTAGGTGCTGATAAATATTTCACACACGTCTACGCATGCGCAGCATAGCTAAAAATATGACAACTGTGAGCGGGAGCGTCATTCCAAAGACAATTTTTGAATGAACATCATGGACTTCTCAAAGCTTAACCAAAATGCCCGTGGAGGAAATTTTCTCCCAAAGCAGAGGATTGCCGAGTTGGAAGTAAACGAAAGCTTTCCTGTGACTGGGATTCGATCCATTGACACTAAATTTGGAACTAAATTCGTCATCGCCCTGGATGAGAAATTTGAGGTGTTTCTACCAGAAAGGATCTGCGAAACTCTGAGGAAAGATCCGAAGGATCTCCAAAAAATTGACGTCTCCATCAAGTCGACGAATCCAGTGCATTTTCGTCTTCTCGGAGGGGGATTCAACGCCTGCGAGTTTACTTTAGAAACATGAATGTATTTCAAAACACTGTTAAAGAAACTGTTTCAATAAAAAAAAAAAAAAAACAAATGTAAATAAAAACTGAGAAAAAAACAAATGAAAAAACAACAAAAAAAACACAAAAACAAAAACCAAAAAATCAAATTTAATAGCAGGGACGGACATCCTCTGTTCAACAGTCAGTGGTTACACCCCTGTTTTACCGAGCATAGGTAATAGTTACCGACCACAGGTAATAGTAACTGACCGTATTTACCGACCGTATCCATCTAAGGTTCCTACGTTACCGACGCGGGGGAAGGAGAGTCACGTGATGAAAGTAAAAGTGGGGGGGTGCAGAACCCTTTCAGCTAACCATCTGATTCCCTTGAGCTCGTAATTCTTTTTTATTTCAATCAGAAACAGAATATTATAAATTTAAAAAGCTCTTCCTTCTTACTTCAAAACAAACTGGCGTGAGTTTAGAAACTAGCGAAAGAAGTGAAACTTCTCACGGCGAACTTCTTCAAGTTTGATTGAACAAGAAAGAAACTTCTTTCAATATTATGTGAAAACTAAAGAAACTATTAAAACTAAAGCACGAACTGCGTTCAAAACTGTAGCTTGATAGAAATTAAATTAAATTTGGAATTTAGAGCGAATAAAATTCAAATTTTAATTTTAAGTTTGACGACAAAGTTTCTATTTTCTCCCACATTGTATGTATACCAGACGATTCGAGCTGTGAAAGAAAAGTGAATCTTTGTCGTCAGATTCCAAATTTGTATTTGAATTTCACTCGTTACGAATTCCGATTTTGATTAAATCAGTTTCAAGCTAAGTTTTAAATGCAGTTCATGCTTTGATCTTAATGGTTTCTTCATTTGTCTTTCTCATTATACTAAACGAAACTTTTTTTTTTGTTCAATTCAATTTGCAGTAGTCTGCCGTGAAAAGTGTCACTTCTCTTGCAAGTTCATAAACTCACGCTAGTTTTTTTTTTTCAAATGTTATCCATAATAAAATAAGTTAAAAAAGTTAAAACAAGAAATGTGAATTTTCTGTTTGAAATTTTCAACACATTGATGTAAGAAAAAGACTTACATTTTTTTAAGTTAATTACATATAACTGAAAAAGTATGAAATACAATTTGATTTTTCAGATGATTTTTTCACAAAATAATATTTTTTGATGTCTAATTTATGTGAAGCAATCAATTTTAGTGATAGTTACCATTATACAATAGATAAAAATGATGGAACTGAAAATGTAGGTTCCATGTTGATCATTTCTCTGAAACTCATTTTTGAATAAGGATTTTTTATAGCTATTTTTAATTCACAATTTCAAGAGAGTCAAAAACAATTATAAGATATTTTATTTTAGTTTCATTACTCTGAAAGTAATGTTTTTGTTATATTATTCTATTAATAATTGCATAACAAATCATTTCGTTGATTTTAATTGTTATAAAATGAATCAAAAAGATACAACTAAAAATGCAGGTTCTGTATTTACTATTTCCTGAAACTCTTGTTATAATCAGTGTTTCAAATGTATATTTTACGGTCTAAGCTTTGTTTCTAATCCTTCGTTCCCAAGCCCTAGTTACAACGGCCTTTGTTCTCGGATTTTTCTCCTGTTGAGCCGTTAGACGTTTCACTTCTATAACTTTATGTATTGCAATGGTATGCTTCAACGTACATATTTGAATGATCAAAGAGTCCTGAAATTTTTCAGCATGAATAACGAGTCGAACTGTCACGTAACAAGGAGGTATTTATTGCGATACTTCTAATAAAGACGACTGGACATTGCAACACCTAATTTTTTTGCAATCAGCATACCAGCAAGTTTACATTTTGTGTGGTCGCAAAAATTTTATAAACGTGAAAGAGGCTTTTGAAAAAATTCGAGTTATCCTAGGAAGAGACCATGGCATGGTGAAATCAACAGATAAGTGTATTAAGGGTTTTCAAAAGTCATTAAAATTAATGAATACAGGCGTTAGGTTGAGATCGATGGAAGACGAAGCAAAAATCAAATGAACGGAAGAAATTTATCAGTGGACCAAGAAAATTAAAAGGGAACGCGGAGGAATAGAATTAATTGATCTCCTATACCAATTTGTTCATCCTTCATTTAATTTATGTCTGTCTAATCATTAAATAACAAGTGACGACGCATGATTGGTCATTGAGTCCCATAGTTGCACTTTACACAGTTCACCAACACGTGTACATTTCGATCACTAGTTGCATCTATTTTCCGAACCAAGACGAAGCTTGTGAAGAAATATCTCGTTGACTGGAAGAGGATTGGCAAATCATTTAAACCCCTCATGAATGCTTTTGCAGGTATGACAATAAACATATTTTCAAGTCCTGCTATTGTGGAAATGATAAGGAGGATGAAGCAAAAATCGAGGAAATTAGAGAGATCAAACGTAATAAGCTCGAGATCAGAGAATAACAAAGGAGAAAACACGGTCAATGACGCGAAAAATAATTTTGAAAATTATGATCACGATTAAGAACTTATCACGTTCGAAAAAATGACATACAGTTATATGTGTTGTTGATCTGTTTTTTTGTCAAGTAATGTACATGGGAGGGTAAATAAGTGAGAGTATTTCTATACTGTAAAGTGAAATGCAAAACCCTCTAAAAATTTTGCAGTTTTTGGTGTTTTTTAGGATCATAAAAGTTATTTTTAAAATTACCGCATGTGTAGGGTATCTTTATTTCAAGATGAATTTGAAAGTTTTGAATTTTAATATTTTTCATCCATCTCAAGCAAAATATGATAACGTACTTTTCTCCAGAATTTCTAGATCCTAATAATAAAACTATTCAAAATCTTGACAAGAGTTTTTTCCAAATCATCTTCAAACCTTTCTGACTCAGTACACTCTGTGCACATATTTGAACGTTGTGTAATGTCTTATTTAAAAATATTTTTTGACCAGATTTTCAAATTTTGATATTTTTATCATAATACGGTTTAAGATCTATGTATAAATGTTTTTATTTAGCATTTGTATTTTTTACTTTATAAATAAAGAAAAAACATTGAAATTTCCTATAAAATACAGAAATAAGGGAATATCGGATGAGAAAAATCAACTAAATAGTATCAAATTTCGTGTCTTATAATTTCCTGTTCCTAATGTACTTCAAATTAAAATGATTTTCTTCAGCACAAAATCAAATGTACTTATTTGTTGAAGACTTAACACATTCGTATTTTTACAAATCAATCAGATTCCTCATTCATTTTCCTTCTAATAATAGTTCGAAAATGATTTCAAAATGTATATCATCGTGATAGAACTATTTTTTTTTATCTACGACAAAAAAATATACGAAGCAAAGCGATACAGGGAACATGAACTAGGTGAAATGTTATTAGGTTGTCTTCAGCTAAAAAATATAATATAATCTCTGAAGTCAAAGGTAAGATCATTCAGACTCAGCCCTTGCATCTGGACAGGTCCAAATTTTTTTTATTTAAGTTAACTCCAGTTAATTGAGAATGTGTGCAGAACAAATGATTGTTTTCATCACATTGCTTGTGATGCATTTGTCTGAATCAAAACCGCCGCGAGCGTAGTATACCGAAATTTTTTATACCTATATTATTTCTGAAAAATAATTCATTACTAGGGAAAAACGAAATATAAACACAAAAAACTCGAAATATTGGTGTATATTCCACAATAAGTAGCTAATATTTCAACGATTATTTGTTTATGATAAATAATCTTGATTCGATCCTTTACCGTAAAATTGATACCAATAGATTATACTTTTCATTGCCCTCGTGATTATGCAAAACAAATAATTACACAAGTTTAACCTTCCAAAATACAGAAGATTTACGATACCGATCAATCGCTTATTCTAAAATGGACGACTCTCATCTATACAAACCTGACAATCAATTTTCACCTTCAACATCGATACTCAAAAAAATATAAAATATATGCCAACACTTAATAGTAATGAACCGAACGTCAACGAATCTTGCCTTTAATTTGGAAATTTTATTTTTAGCCCTAAAAGCAAGTCAGGTTGATAAAAAGAAAAAATCTATGCGAAATGATCACTATTGCAATCCACGTGCAAATGAGAATAAAAAAACGGATGATTGGCCACTTGATAAGTTGATGAAGCATCATGAGATATACCAAGATGTGTACATTTCGCCTGGTCACGTTAATTTCCCTAGCATGGAGAGAGCGTTTGAAGAGATAACAAAGAAATTCAACGATAAACATGAAATAGCTGAATCCCTTGCAGAGTGCTTGAAAGCAGACAAACATTCAATGACAATTATGAAATCTGACTCCGCAAGATGATCTCCAGAGGATGCAGCGAAAATTGAAAAAAAGCAAGAAATTTATCGTAGTCCACAGCGAATCAGAGAAGAGCGACTAGGTATGGCTAGATTTTACACAAAACTGTGCAATTGTTCACTAACTCCTTGAAAAATATACCGGATATATAATAATTTGATTGCCTTTCACCGAATCTACTGAGAAAGTATCAAATGATTACTTTATGAAATGATGAAAAAAAATTCTGATTTATGTAGGATTATAAGGTGTGATTTTTGTAGGCTCCAAAAAAGAAAAATAGTTGCGACATGAAAAGCAAAACTAATGAAACTCCTTCGACCAACAGCTCTGCTAAAAAGATGAATGTCTATAAAAATTGGTCGCTAAGTTAAATTCTTGCTCTCCATACAGTCTATAAACGAGTATTAATTTCATACACTGGATGTCTGAACGGATTAAGGAGTCAAAAAAAAATATAGAGAGTGCTTGAAAATGTATGACGCATACTTACGTAAAAGTAAGAATTTTTATGCCGGCAATGCAGAGGATGATGCAGAAAAAATCAAACAAACCAGAAAAGTCATTCCAAGGACGAACGAAATAAGATAAGAGCGACTTATGGAGTTGGAAGTATGAATCCACGAAATCAATTGATTCAGTTTGAATATTATTGTCAAGTACCACGAAAAAGTTAAGTAGTAAACTTATCTTTGTCCACGATCGCGAGGGGAATATAAATTGTTGGATGCAATAAACAAACAAAATTTTATGTATACACTGATACCAAATTGTATACTAGAATGATTGAAAAAACCAACTATAAGTATGGCGTCGAGGACATAGAATTCGAAGTATGTTTCTAATCTTAACGTAAACACTAAATTTTTTGAAGTTTGCACGAAAAAGAAAAATATTTGCTTCAAAACATGTTAAAGAACTAACAGATTTGAATTATTTTTATTTCTAAAACTTTATCTGCGACTTCTCCAACCCATGACTTTCTAAGCTAAGTAATGGGGGTAAATTTTTTAATCAGAGCAACGTTTTCTTCACTAAAGTTCGTCAACAGAAAATTGCCCGTTCAGAATAAAACGATTGTAAAAGCTTATATCTGATAATTTACAGCTACTTTTTCGAAACGCCCATATGCTTTTTGAAATTATAAAGTTTTGAATCTAAAATTATATTCTTCCGTTTGTGAATGATCTACAAATGAAGAAGCACTTTTTGCGAATGACGATTGAGTGTAAAAAAAAGACAGTATGAAATATTCTGATATCTTCGATGGATATTGCTGAAAAAATCATTGTAACATCGTGTTATTAATCGCTGTCATTTAAAAGTCGAAAGAATATCTCTGATAGTTATTTGCTTTCAATATTCATATTTTTTAGCGATAACTTAACGATTTTTTTCTCCTACTGATGTGGCATTAATACGTCCGAGGTTTGAAAAGAAATTCAGTTATAACGAATTTGTCGATTTTGGAACTTGCCACACTTGAATTGTGTCCGTATTTCTCGCTGAAACGTAACAATGGACAAGCGGCTGCATTTCAAATATGTTGTTCTTGTTCTTGCATGCTGGGAACGTACCCAACTGTCGCCAGTAACGTCGCGTAAGTAATATGTCTCGTTGATAATTACATTTTTTTCTTCGGAGTTCTTACAATTTTTACTAATTACTTATTGTACAAAAACATTGAGAATGGTTTGAAAAATGCAGAACCCACAACTACAACTTTCAAGCCAATTTATTTTGACAATATGGAGGACGTCGACTTGTATGATTTCTGTGACAATTCTTTGGCTCCTTCAACTCTGAACGAAGGGACGAGTAGTCAAAATTGGGACATGGCAATCAGTTCAATCGAATCAAATGGTGAATAAATTTCAATTATGCTCCAAAAAGTAAGGCAGAAGATATGAATTTACTTTTTTATAATACTTCCCAGGGCCAGAAACAAGTGAGGCTATCGGAGACAAAAAGATCACTGCAGAGAATACCTCTTGTACGATTACTGAAAAATGTAAAAAAAAATTGGCAGTTGGCCTCTCGATAAATTGATAAAGCTACATCTTGTGTACCGAGAAGTCTTTATGACGTCCGGTTTCATATTTATTCATAATATAGGAAAGGAATAATTTTAAAATGTTTCGCTGCTCGTTATCACTTAATAAAATGGCTGCAGCAGTTGATAGTCCAAAGATTTAAAATAACAAGAATAACAAAGATTTTAATCAAATGTAGTTCAAAATCGTTAATTTCGGAGAAGACTGATAACATTTTTTTTGCCCTTATATCAGCTAAAAGATTTTTCTAGAAAAAAGTAGAAAGACGCGCCTTATTATATGCAATAATAGCCGAAAAATGGAAGATTCATAACAAAAAGAAAAAAAAACTCGACTCTAAAATTTTACTGGTTTTGAAACGGGATGCATCAACGTATTTGAATAATAAATAAGTCACTCAAATTTTCAGCACAAAAAACAAGTCAGACTATCACGGAACAAGAAGGTATCCATTGCGATACTTCTAATAAAGACGACTGGACTTTGCAACAATATATTTTCCTGCATTCGGCATACCAGCAAGTTTACCTTTCGTGTAGGGGCAAAAAATTTTTCAACGTGAAAGAGGCTTTTGAAACAATTCGAGTTATTCTAGAAAAAGACCATGGCATGGTGAAATCAACCAATGAGTGTATCAAGGGTTTTCGAAAGTCATTAAATTTTATGACTACAAGCGTTGCGCTTCGATCGATGGAAGACGTAGCAAAAATCAAAGAAATGAAAGAAATTTATCAGTTGACCAAGAAAATGAAAGCGAAACGCAGAGGTATAACATTAATTTATATCTTTTACCAAAATTTTATCCTTCATTTAAATAATTTATTTCATGTCTTACGAATCCGTCATTATCAAATGTCGAAAAACATTTAATTTTGTATTCAAACACAAAGTAATCAGGGTAGCAAACAGTATTGGATTGAGAACAAGATGATTGTTTCCCATCGGAAATACCAAAAAATGAAATATTTTAGAGTGTTTGTTGGAGATTAAGACGATTGTTTTTTATTTAATATTTCAGCTCAGAAAACATGCCAAAACGGCAAAAGAAAAAACACTGAGCATCAAATAACACCTTGTGAAAATAGTAGACGAACTGATAGGAACGATTGGTCATTGAGTCAGATAGTCGCACTTTACACAGTTCACCAACAAGTGTACATTTCGTTCACTGGTTGCATCAACTTTCCGAACCCAGGCGAAGCTTTCGGAAAAATATCTCGTATACTAGAAGAGGAATGGCAAATCATTAAAACCCCTCATGAATGCTTTTGCAGGTATGATAATAAACGTATCGCTAAGTCCTGCCATTCTGGAAATGCTGAGGAGGATAACGCAAAAATCGAGGAAATTAAGGAGATTAAACGTAAAACGTTTGAGATCAGAGAAGAACGAAGGAGACAACTCGGCGAATGATGTGAAAAATGATGTTTAAAATTATGATCATGATTAACAATTATTCACGTAAATATAAATGATATACAGCCTTATGTGTTGTTCATCTGTTTTTTGTCAAGTAATGTACAAGGAAGGGTGAAAAATGAGGGAATTGTTTAAATGTTTAGAGAAATGATGAACCCAAAAAAAATTTTTAATTTTTATTGTTTATTAGAATAATAAAAGTTGTTTAGTATTAAACTAATCTTTGTCCACGATTGTGAAGAGAATATGAATTGTTGGATGCAATAAACAAACAACATTTTATCTTAACTTTAATACCTAATTGTATACTTATTTTTTTTCCCCTGTTGTGGAATTAATAGGTCTGAGGCTTGAAAAAAAATTCAGTTATTACGAATTTGTCGATTCTGAAACTTGCCAAACTTGAATTGTGTTTGAATTTCTCGCTGAAACGTAACAATGGACAAGCTGCTGCATTTCAAATATGTTGTTCTTTTTCTTGCATGCTGAGAACGTACCCAACTGTCGCCAGTAACGTCGCGTAAGTAATATGTCTCGTTCATAATTACATTTTTTTTTTTCGGAGTTCTTACAATTTTCACTAATTACTTATTATACAAAAACATTGAGTATGGTTTGAAAAATGCAGAACCCACAACTACAACTTTCAAGCCAATTAATTTTGACAATATGGAGGCCCTCGACTTGCATGATTTCTGTGACAATTCTTTTGCTTCTTCAACTCTGAACGAAGGGACGAGTAGTCAAAATTGGGACATGACAACCAGTTTAATTAAATCAAATGGTGAATTTTTTTTAAGTGTGTTCCAAAAATGAAGGCATAAGATGTGTATATACTTTTTTATTATACTTTCCAGGGCCAGAAACAAGTCAGGCTATCAGAGACCGAAAGATCACTGCAGAAAATACCCCTTGTACCATTACTGAAAAATGTCCTAAAAAAATTGGCACCTGGCCTCTCGATAAATTGATGAAGCTACATCTTGTGTACCAAGAAGTCTACGTGACGTTCGGTTGCATATTTTTTCCAAATATAGGAAAGGCTTTTGAAATCATCTCTCGTAAACTGAAAGAAAGCTATAAAATGGACGAACCTCGAAATGAATGCTTCATAGCATATGAATGTTCAATTACACTTAACAAGGATTCTGCCAGTGGCGAATCTCTTGAGGCTTAGGCAAAAATTAAAAGAATTATACATGTATACCAACTGACGAAAAAAATCAGAGAACATAGATCAGGTATGAGTAATGATAATGAAATAGCATGAATTGAAAAGCGATTTGTGAGACGGATGATTTGATTTGAAAATATTACGAATATTTGTAACCGCTACGTATGAAAAAATATGTAATTATCATTTTTCAGGCTTAAGTAATGAAAAGAAACTTGAAAATCTTTCTACAATATATAGCCTGTGTTTCTGTAACTGTAGTACAAATGAGGCCACTCAGTCCACTCACGTGGTTTTACATTTTGAATTTAGATTCTGTTAAAAAAACATTTAGTATACTCTCGATTGCAAAATATTCTATGATATCGATTTTTTGTTTCGTTTCTGACGTTAACTTGGCAATCGAATCGCATTTTTTCCAAAATTTGAAACATGCAGAGTTACTTCATGTTTGCGTTCATTACTCGTAATCTATCAGTCGAATGTAAAATGCTATACAAAATGCAAAGTACAAAAATATATCACAAAAAATTCAAAAAGTATACTCCACATAGGTTTTTTTTTTCTTTTTTTAGTTGTATTATCAGTTAGTTAACTCTATCAAGTACTACATACTTACTATTCAAGGTCAAACATTCAATTTAATCACTTTGAATATACTGCTGAAACACGGTTCTATTGTTGAACATGAAATTTTAATTTTTAGCCATAATTTACGATACTTCTTTATGCCCTAGATTAGGCGAACAAAGCATTGAAGAAGAGAAAAACTCCTGATGATACTATCATGCCTTATGAACCCTGTGGAACAAAAAATTATGATACGAATGGTCATTAGAAGAAATAAAGGCATTTTACACTGCTGGTCTAGAAGTATACATTTCGCATGAACACGTTATCAATTTCCCAAACAGGAAAGCTGCAGTAGAAGAAATGATGGCGAAGATAAAAGATACGTTCAAGATTGAGGAACCTTATGAAGAGAGCCTTTATTTCCATTTAAAACTAAGGAAACCTGACAACTTTAATTATGAAAATACGAAAGAAAAACCAGACATAATAAAAGAAATTGAAGAAATCTGGCAAAAATGTCACAAATCAGAGAAGAACGGACAATTAATTTCAAACAAGGAATCGTGAGACCAAATCGATCAATTTTATAATCTATTTACATGCTGTGTAATTCGAAAAAATACAAAGATTTTTTGTCCATTGAATGAATATCAAATTTTTTCTTCGACGAACATAGGAAAACATGAATATTGCTTTTCTTGCAAGAGCAAAATGACGTAGCTTTCTCTGACGATTTTTCTCCCTTGAAAACCAAAAGTTAGATAGATTCTCTAGAGTAATCGAGTAACAGCTTTTTGTAAACATGGATTCATAGTTTGTATAACAAAACGAATAAAGTGACATGAAAATGTATGTCAACCTTGTTTCTAATATGTGTTCTTGTTTCGACTAAAATAAAAATTTAACCTATTTCACAGGTTGAACTCGAGCGGACAGAAATGGAGTTGAATGTTCAGTAGCATCATGATTTGAAAAATTTTTTTTATTTGAAAAAAAAAAAAAAAAAAAAACGGCTAATGAAGTTTTCGCCTATAATTCGCAGTATAAATCTACTGATAAAACTCATTTCATTGAATCTTCCGTTCACACTACATCGCTAAAAATAAAAAGAATGTATTTCTTAGATTCTAGATTCTACATAACTTGCAAGACATTGAGAGAAACATTCCAAGTGAACTAATGACCATTTAATGAATTATCTTACTTCTCAAGAAGAACCTATTTCGATAATACATGTTATATTGACTAAAAAATAACTATTTTTCGAAATAGTCGCAAAAATAAAATTTTTCATGCACTATCATCTGCCAGGAGTATTTAGATAGACTCTTTAGCGATTACTCAAAAACGGTCAAGGGACGAAAATGGTCATGTATTGTGCGAGAATAGGAGAGAGTCTATTATAAAGTCATTCCAACATCTACTTTTCTTACTTGATTAGGTACAATCACAAAAATATTGAAGACAATTTTAGACATGTCATCTATTTTTTTAAAAGTGTGCAGTAAAAAAGTACTTGAAACAAGATTTCTGAACGCATTGATAGGCGAACAAAGGCATCGGACAAAAAAGTATGGATGGACAAATCTAGAAGTCAAGTTAATATTTTCAATGAAAAACGTTAGTCGTGACAAGTCAGTGAATTGTTATTTACTTTTTTTAACAATTGACAGATAGCAACGAACCACACCAGAAACATCTGTCAAATGAATAAGAAATTTTTGAAAAAGATGTTATTCAAAAATCTTGATCTTCAAGAAAATATATAAGAGAATTAAATTCCTTCAGCTGAAAAACATGTTCTAAGCAAAATAATCAAATCTTTTACAACAACGGTACCAATTGTTATTCATAAACTTTTCATCTACTCTGTTTTGCCCACGACTGAGTTTTACTATAATCATAGTAAAAGACAGTATAACTTGTTTTAGTCTTGAAACGTAATGAATGTTAAAAAAGTATTTCTGAGTATTCTTTTTATCGCTGTTCGAAGAAATTTCATAAAAATATAGTCATTTATCAGAGAAGTTATATGTGTAATGTATAGTCATGAGTAAACATTGAATTCGACATTTTACTAAGACAAAAATTATCATTGATTTTTTAATTGGGTTATGTATTATATTTAAGGAAAAACTCCCATAAATTTATAATAAAAAATAAATAAAAACGGAACATTCAAGTATGCAAATAATGTATTACATCAAGCATTATATTTTTGCGATTTCATCTAGAAATTCTATAGTGCTTTCCGAATCGATTTATAACAATGAAGATTACATTGTACTTAACATGAATTGACATTTAAAATAAAAAAAATATGCAAAAATTAATTTTTCATTCATGTGAGTGCTGTAGGTACAAAAATATATCCTAAATTCACAACAAAATTTATTATATTTATAACTTATTCAGCAATATGCACATTAGCACACTCGTGCGCTGAAGTAAGCATTTAAGATATTTCTTTATTTTTCACGAATCAGAACTAGGAAAAAAACAAAAGTATTTAGAAGATCATTCACCTCATTTCCTTTGATTCTAAAAAGTTGATATTGTTATTGAAAAGCAATATTTCTTAAATCTAAAGAAATAAGTAAATAATGGCTATCGAACCATAGTAGAGAAGGAAATTATTTGTAAATGAAACTACTACATACTTTGAGGATTTATATATACGGTGATTGAAAGAATGATAAGTTTCCTGACGATGTACTACACGTGATACCAATTACTCGATAGTTCCACGTTTAAAATGTAATTCGAGGATGTAATATATGATAAATAATGATTCCTTCCAAATACGATTAGTTTCATCTATGAACTTCTATAATGAGAATTAGTCGTTAACATTCACCAGTATTGCAATCCTCTTTGAACAAAAAGCAAGATGAGAGTGCTCGTGACGTTTGCGTATGTTTCCGAGATTACTTAAAAACTTTCATTCTATATTAATTATTAGTAGAGAACATTCTTTTCAACTTTTTTTTGTCATATTGTATTTTTTGTTGACGAATGCAACGAAATTTTTATACCAATATTTGAATAAAGACAGCTAGAGTTAGTGAATCCCACCGAAACAAACATCCATTAGACCAAAATAAAACATTACTCTTGTAATGAAAAATTGCCTGCTATTCAGATTTTAGAAAGTAAGGAACAGAAAATTAGTAACACAATATTATGAAAGATTAAGTTACTGCATGAAAAGAGTGGGAAGGCAATTTCGGTTTCAAAATTGTCTATGTTTTTTTTATTCTCACTCGAACAAGCGTAGGGTAGTTTTACAAAATAAAATTAACAAGAATCGAAAACGGATCTCACAGAAAATAAATGATCGCAAACGCGCATGTGTTCACGCTGTAGGGATTTGAAAAAAATTTACACGATATTTTTATAACAACTCAAGTGTTTTTCATTATTGACGCGTTTCAGTTCTGCTGCGATGATAATGTGGGGGTCGAAATGGATTATTTTTTCCAGCCTTTTTGCATTATCTCAATCCACACCAACGCTACGACGTAAGTTTTTCATCAAATTTTCAAATTCGATCCACTCTTTACGCCTCTAATTTCTTATGAAAAGAATAATTAAAAAAATTTGCTACTGAGTTTAGCGCCAGACTATTCTGAGTTACCAACGTTCAAACAAGTTGATTTTTCGGAAATGGACAACCCAAATTTGTACGAGTGTCTTTCAGGATATACGTCATCAGACTTGAACCAAGGTAATAAGAAATGAATCTTGTCGAAAATTACAAATGGTCGGCTTTTTTTCCAATTCATAATTATTCAATACGATTTTCTCAATGTATTAATATACTTGCATTGATGTAAGTTTACCCTGCTTATAGTCCAAATTAATCATTTATCGTTTCTCTGAAAATCCGAGTTTACTTACTGAATAAGAAATTAATTTTTTCAACGTGGTAGATCGTGATTTGTGCAAGTATATTCATGAATTCTCCACTTGTACTTCCAATCAAGGTGAGTTAACGAGTATCCTGTCGAATGTCGAATAAGATTCGAAAATGCTATTAAACAAATATTGACAAAACCCCCCAGTACTACTGACAAGAACTTTGCGGAAATTGCAAAACTCAGGGGTATTCATTCAAGAATTCAATCAATCAGAGTAGAACAGAGAAGCAAGATACTATTATAGTTATAGAAATAATTTTGCCAATAAAATCAAGATAATCCATACTTAAAGTAACGGTTTTATAAAAAACACTCGTTAAAAAAAGTAATTGTCAAATAAATATAATTGGGATATGAATTTCAGGCAATCCTGAAAAACGTTTTCCTATTCACTCGAATTGTTGGTCATAGGATGACCTGATTGCACTACACACAATTCTCCAAAAGGTCATTTTGTGTAATGGCTGGGCTGCACCATTCAATGAATAATCTTACTTCTCAAGAAGACCTTTTTTCGATAATAGATGTTTTATTGACTAAAAAATAATTATATTTCGAAGTAGACGTAAAATTATATTTTTTCTGACACTATCATCTATTAGGCGTATTTAGATAGACTCTTGAACGATTACTTAAAAACGGTCAAAAGACGAAAAAAGGCATGTATTTTGAAAGAATGGTAGTGAGTATATTATAAAGTCATTCTAAAATCTACTTTTCTTACTTGATTAGGTACAATCACAAAGATATTCAAAGACAGTTTCAGATAGAACATCTATTTTTTTATACGTATGCAATAAACAAGTACTTCAAGTAAGTTCTTTAAGGAATGATTCCTAATACATTGATAAGCGAACAAAAGGCAACGGACAAAAAAGAATGGATGGACAAATCTAGAAGTCGAGTTCGACGAAAAACGTTAGTCTTTAAAATAAAGTCAAAGATAATACATTGGAAACGAACAAAAATGTGTATGAAAAAAGGAATCGAAAGGCCCACGGGGTACGAAAACTTTCGATTCGAAAAATTTGAAATTTTTTGTTAAGAAAATAAATTCAGGAACTATAAGGGGAAGAACGCATACACATGATTGCTGAAATGGAACTTTGAATCTGAAAAATCAGAGTTCACAAACAACGAGTTTTCACTCATAGATATTAATACTGGATGTTGCGTAATTAACCACTGGAAAAAAATTATAGGGAAGATAACTGATAAAATAACTAAATTTCGGGGTTCTAAAGTTTTTAAAACTTCAAATGAAAAACACAATTGCAATAAAATTCAAGTTAACTTTAAAAGTGCACACGTCCAAAAAATATCATTACATAAGTTCACACCGGATGTTTGGCACTCTGCGTCTTTCCGTGTGTCTTGTAAGCGTAAGGTTTGATATTTTAGGACGAAAAGAATATTTTTTGCAATTGAATACATATTGTTTTGAAGAAAAATTGTTTTACATGCATTTCATGTTTTTAAATAGTTTTAAAAATTCGTGCTTAGGGCGGAATTCAAAGTCCAGTTTTTAGACTTGAAAATTAAAATCAGCTCAATCTTGTGTATTTTTCTTTAAAAATGCATCAAACTACTTTTGAGATGTTATACTTTGGAATAGAAATTATTTCATGAGTGATCCTTCAAAATAACGCGTTTCAGAAAAATAGAAAACCTTATTATTTTGAAGAGTCTACTTTGATCATCTGCCAAGCACCTACTTATGCTTGGATCATTCAAGCAAATTACTGTGCCTACATTTGAAAGTTTCAAGCATCGCTGCATGTTGAGTTTTTACATGTTCAATACATGTTCAATTTTTACGAATCGAAAACTTCTTATAAGTGCATGAAAGAAAATCTAGGCGTCCTACACTCACCATGCACTTAAGGAATGAATAATATTTTTCCGATTGGGAAAATGAATTTCCATTCGCTAGATGATTAAATATGTAAAGCATTCGCAAAATTTATAGCAAAGTTTGCGAATAACAAAAAAAAATTGACATGTAGCAGTGAAGACATATGGATTGTATGGCCAATACGAAAAAATTCTCTTTACTAAAACAAGTGAAACTCCCGCTAAAAGAAAAAATATGTGTCCCATCAATGTCTACAAATCCAATAAAAAATTATCACGCAAAAAACGCAGAATCATCAAAATGATCAGTCATGTAGTTTAATAATTGTAAAAAATGTACCTCATTGTAAATTATTGAAAACGTTTTATTTTAAAACGCTTTACATTGAGGCCAATATATTTAGCTAAAGGAATTAATAATTATTAATAAACACACGTACAACATGGTTGAAAAAAGGTCTTTTTTTGTCGTTTTTTCTACAGAAAAACGTTTGCGCTGAAAAATTTTTTGCTATGTTTATTTCATTTACACTACAGCGTATATTCAAGTATTTAGAATATCTAAATCGTGGGGAAAATCTTTACGAGCGACTGATCAAGTGGAGTCATTCAGATAAATTTATAAAATGATTCTTTATGAAATGATGAAGAAAAAATATCCTTATATACGTAGGATTATAAGGTATGATTTTTGTATGTTTCAGAAAAGAAAAATGGTTGCGGTATGAAAAGAAAAACAAATGAAACTCCCGTGACCAACAGCTCTGCTAAAAAGATGAATATCGATAAAAATTGGTCGCTAAGTCAAATTCTTGCTCTCCATACAGTCTATCAACAAGTATTAGTTTCATACACTGGGTGTGTGAAATTCCCGAACCAAGAAGAAGCATTTCTGGAAATTTCTCATACATTAGAAACGGATTACGGAATCAAAAAAAACTATAGAGAGTGCTTGAAAATGTATGATGCACAATTACGTATAAGTAAGAATTGTTATGGCGGCAATGCAGAGGATAATGCAGAAAAACTCAAACAAATCAGAGGAATCATTCGAAGAACAAGCGAAATAAGGAAAGAGCGACTTATGAAGTTGTAAATACGAATTAACGAAATCAATTGATTCAGTTTGAATATTATTGTCAAGTACCATCTTTGTCTACGATCGCGAAGAGTATATGAAATAATGAATACAATAAACAAACAGCATTTTATGTACAGTTTAATACTACATTGTATTCTTGAATAAATGAAATAACCAACTATCAGTATGGCGTCGAGGACGTAGAATTCAAAGAATGCTTGTATTCTAAACGTGAACGCAAAATTTTTTCAAGTTTGCACAAAAAAGAAAAATATTTTCTTTAAACAATGTTACAGAACCAGCAAGTTTTAAATTATTTTTATTTCTAAAACTTCATCTGTGACTTCTCCAACACATGACTTACAAAGCTGAGATATTTAGGTAAATTTTTTAATCTGAGCAACGTTTCCTTCACCAAAGTTCGTCAATAGGAAATCGCCTGATCGGAATAAAACGATTGTAAAAGTTTTAATCTGCCAATTTACAGCTACTTTTTTGAAACGCACGTAAGCTCTCTCAAATTATGAAGTTTCGAAGGGAAAATTATATTCTTCCGTTGGTAAATGATCTACAAATGTAGAAGCTCTTTTGGCGAATAAGGATTTAGTGTTAAAAGATGACAGTAAGAAATATTCTGAAATCTTCGATAGATATTTCCGAAAAAATCATGGTAACATCATGTCATTAATCATCGTCATTTAATAGTCGAAAGAATATCTCTGATTGTTATCTGCTTTGAATATTAAAATTTTTTGTGATACCTTAACGATTTTATTCTTTCAATGATGTGGCCTTAATACGTCTGAGGCTTGAAAAGACATTCAGTTATTACGAATTTGTCGATTCTGAAACTTGCCAAACTTAAATTGTGTCCGAATTTCTCGCTGAAACGTAACAATGGACAAGCTGCTGCATTTCAAATATGTTGTTATTTTTCTTGCAAGCTGGGAACGTGAAACAAGGAAATTACGATACGAATGGTCATTCGAAGAAATAAAGGCATTTTACACTGGTCATCTAGAAGTATACATTTCGCATGAACACGTTGTCATTTTTCCAAGCAGGAAAGCCGCAGTATGAGAAAGGTTAGCGAAATTATTTCCATTTATTTATTTCCATTCAAAACTAAGGAAACCTGACATCTCAAAATATGAAAATACGACAGAAAATGCAGCTATAAAGAAAGAAATTGAAGAAATCTGGCAAAAAATGTAACAAATAAAAGAAGAACGGTCTATAAATTTCAAAACAGGAATCGTGAAACCAAATAGATCAATTTAATAATTTATTCACATGCTGTGTGATTCGAACAAATACAAAGATTTTTCGACTTTTGAATAAATAATACTTCATTTTTCGACGAACATATAAAAACATGAATATTGCTCTTCTTGCAAAAGCAAAATGACGTAGCTTTCTCTGACGATTTGTCTTTCTTCAAAACAAAAAGTTAGACAGATACTCTAGGGTAATCGAGTAACAGCTTTTTCTAAACGTGAATTCATTGTTCGTATATCAAAACAAATAAAGTGACAAAAAACAAATGTCAACCTTGATTCTAATCGTTTTCTTGTTTGGACCAAAATAAAAACAACTAATGAAATTTCGCCTACAATTCGCAGTGTAAATCGATTGAGTCAACACATTTTATTGAATCTTACGTTTACACCACATTGCCAAAAATGAAAAATAATGTATTACTTAGATTCTAGAATCCACAGAGGCTGTTTCTTGCAAGGCACTGAGAGAAACATTCTAAGTGAACTAATTACCATTCTATGAATAATCTTACTTATCAAGAAGAACTTATTTCGATAATACATGTTATATTGACTAAAAAATAACTATTTTTCGAAATAGATGCGAAAATAAAATTTTATATGCACTATCATCTATCAGGAGTGTTTAGATAGACTCTTTAGCGTTTACTCAAGAACGTTCAAGAGACGAAGAAAGTCATGTATTTTGATAGAATGGTAGTGAGTGTATTATAAAGTCATTCCAAAATCTTCTTTTCGTACTCGATCAGCTACAATGATGAAAATATAAAAAGGTAGTGTTAGATATGACATCTTTTTTTTTTAAAGTGTGCAATAGAAAAGTACTTCAACATGATATCTCAATGCATTGATAGGCGAACAAAAGGCATCGGACAAAAAAGTATGGATGGAAAAATCTAGAAGTCATGTTGATATTTCTAATAAAAAACGTTAGTCGTGACAAGTCAGTGAATTGTTATTAACTTGTTTTGAATAATTGACAGAGGGCAACGAACCACACCAGAAACATCTGTCAAAAGAATAAGAAATTTCCGAATAAGATTTTATTCCAAAATCTTAATCTTTACGAAAATATACAGTCTCTCCTGCCAATAGTGCCGCAAAAATTTCAACTCCTCACATTTTCCTCGGAAGCGCAATACCCCCACTCCTGCGCTGCTCTCGAGGCACGCTCTCCGCTCCGAAATTCAAATCGATCCCTGGCAATAGTGCCACTGTCAATAGTGCCGCTACTTCTCATTTTTTTTCAATCCGTGTGTCCCCACGTGTCTCCGCTCTCCTTACATACATATATGTAAGTTGGCGTCGTTTGGTATTGTTTAGCATTTAACATATGTATGTTTGGCATGTTTACATACGTTTCTTGCGCAAATTGACATTTCGTTTTGGCTGGTTTTGGCTACGTAAATTTTCTTCGGGAATCGAAATTATTTGGTTCAATGTGTGCAGAGAAGTACGTGTCAGAATAGGTATGTTTAAATAAACCTTAACACACTGCTTGTAAAAACTTTGTCTCACTGGCGAAATACAGTTTGTTGACGAACTGAAGTACTGTTAAAAATTTTGCACATGTGATTGTTCTTTGTTTATTGTTACTAAAATTTCATCTTGTATATTATTAGTAATCATTCAACCATGATTTCGTGAGATAACAAGATTCTTTCGTTACATATTCTTTAAGATTGATTCTCTTCAAACAGAAAATTAATTATTCTAATACTCAAAGTTAAATACAAAAATATTTACTATTCTACTAAATATTTAAAAAAATAATGTTAATTATTATTGTTCAAAATTATTATGCATTTTAGTTATTATAATTATTGCTGTATCTGATTATTAGTATTATAATTACCTTGTTTTTTTAATTTTTTTTAATAGGCATTATTCATTTTAGTATTATTAATTATTTATTATGTATGAATTATTACATATTTTTACTTAATAGTATAATTTGTGAATCGTTATTCAACTATAATTATTTATAGTTGTTATACAGGGTGCGCCATTTCTTATGTCGGCATGTAAACATTGAATAACTTGAAAAAAAAACAACCGATTTCTGTAAATGAGGTATTTTTATTTAGTTTGGTCCTTTACAATTTATTTAGACTAGTTTTTGAACACAACATCAATCAAGTGGCCGCCCTTATTGTTCATAGCAAAATATGCCCTTTTTGCGGCGTTTTCCATTACCTTTTCGAGCATCTCGGGTGGTATAGCAATGATTTCGGCACGAATATTTTCCTTAAGCTCTTCAATGGTCTGCGGCTTGCTGGCGTACACTTTACTTTTCAAATAACCCCACAAAAAGAAGTCTGGAGGGGTCAAATCTGGAGATCTGGGTGGCCATTCAATGTCGCCTCTTTTTGACATCAGACGTCCAGGGAATTTTCGTTGCAGAAACTGGATTGTTTGATTCGCAGTGTGGCAGGTCGCACCATCTTGTTGAAACCAGTAATCTTCAAGACCTTTTTCACGCATTTGTGGGCAGACATAGTGAGCCAACATCCACCGATATCGGTTTCCATCGATCGTTTGGTTCTCTTTGAAAAAATAAGGACCAATGATGGTTTTGGCGCAAACGCCGGCCCAAACAGTAAATTTTTGGTCATGCAATGGCGTTTCATGGATCTCGTGTGGATTCTGCGTTCCCCAAATGCGGCAATTTTGCTTATTAACGCCTCCAGAAAGTTTGAAATGTGCCTCGTCGGTCATTAAAATTCGCTTCCAAAAATCAGGTTCAGTATCAACTATTCGAGCGATTGTTTGTCCATATTCCAAGCGACGTGGATGATCTGTAGGCAATATTCTTTGTGTTAATTGCATTTTGTACGGAAACAAATGCAAATCATCTTTCAAAATGCGCCGTAGAGTGGTTCCACTGATGCCGAGATGCTGAGCGCGGTGACGATATGAAACTTTTGGGTTTTGGGCAACGCTCTCTCTGACAGCTTCAATCAGTTCATTTGAACGTCTTGGTCGTTGATGAACGGGTTGTTCGCGATCTTTCACTGTCCCGTGGTCACAAAAATTCGACACCAAACGACGAATAGTGTTGTCAGATGGTGCCTGTTTGCCAAGATATTTTCGACGATATGCTCGTTGAGTTAACACAACTGAACGACTATTTTCAATGTACAAAGTAACTATTTCAGCGCGTTCTTTTGGTGTGAAGCGATACATGGTTGAAATTGTACTGAATTGACGTTTCCAAAACAAGTGAAGTCAAGTAAATCGGTTGTCAAATGTTTAAGTTATTCAATGTTACAATACCGACATAAGAAATGGCGCACCCTGTACCTACAGCATTCTTCATTTATGAAAAAGTGGGGTTTTGAGTCCATGAACTGTTGATTGAATAGTGATTTGATAAGTATTATTCGAACAGTATTAAATCATTTGCCTTATTTCGCATTTATTATTAAAAATTGTCTGATGTCATACAAAATAATTATTAGTAATAATTTACTGTTTATAATTTGAAGAATTCATAAAAATGTAGAGAAATAATAACTTAAGATTTTACTATTAAAATGTTTTGTTTTAAAAACTTGCACATGCAGTTTCTAATAAAATACGTTCAATGTGCTAGCCAACGAACTTTGTACGACTAAAGTGTTATATTGCCGAAGAGTAACAATAACAATGCGTTAATGTATGGGAACAAAATTGACTTCATGGATAAAATTTTGTAAAACATTCCTCTCCATCACCTCATCTACAATCATCATATTATTCATATGTAGTTGATGGGCCAAAAATTATGTATATACAATTGTATACACGATCGGAAGACCATATCAAGGTAAGTAACAAAAAAAAAAAACGCTATTTGAACCAATAAAGGTAAAATTAGCGTTTAAAATGAAGAAATTAAAGTGTATCCATTTGCGGCATTATTGCCAGAGATCGATTAGAATCTCGATGCAAAGTGCGTTCCTCGAGAGCGGAGACACGGTATAAAAAAAATGAGAATTAGCGGCACTATTGACAGTGGCACTATTGCCAGGGATCGATTTGAATTTCAGAGCGGAGAGCGTGCCTCAAGAGCGGCGCAGGAGTGGGGGCATTGCTCGAAAGAAAATGAGGCGAAGCGGCACTATTGACAGCGGCACTATTGACGGGGGAGACTGTCTAAGAGAATTCAAATTCTCAAGCTGAAAAACATTATCCCAGTAAAATAACCACAACTTTAACAACTGCGGTACCAATTGTTATTTATAAACTTCTTTTCTACTCTGTTTTTTCAAGGACAGAATTTTACTATTATCATAGTAAAAAACATTAATTCAACTTTTAACTAAAATATAAATTCCTCTAGTTTTTTAAATTGAGTGATGTATTATATTAAAGGAAAAGCTCCTATAAATTTAGAATGAAAAAAAATTAAAAACGAAACATTCAAGTATAAAAAAAAAGTATGACAGTAAGAAATGCATATTTGCGTTTTCATCTAGAAATTATATAGTACTTTGTGGATAGATTTATATTAATGAAGAATATTATTGTACCCAATTTCAATTGACATTAAAAATAAAAAAATATGCAAAAATTAATTTTTTATTTATGTGAGTGCTGTAGGTACAAAAATATTTCCTAAATTCACAACAAAATTTATTATATTTATAACTTGACCAGAAATATGCACATTCAGCTTACTCGTGCGCTGAAGTAGACATTTAAGATATTTCTTTGATTTTTCACGAATCAGAAAAGAAGTTTCAATCAAGTACGACTATCTAGCGTTGGGAACGAGCCAAAGAAAAAAAAGAAAGAACAGTATAAAAAAGGATAAAAATTGTGACCCCCCAAAGAAGACGCATCGAAGAGGCCCAAATTGGTCAATGGAAGACACGATTAAACTTTTTACAATACACCAAGAATTGCTAATTACCTACACTGGCTGTGCAGCTTTCCCGGATCTTGATATTGCATTTTTAGAAATCTCTCTCAAATTGAAAGATGTCTACAATATCGACAGAACTCCTGACGGATGTCGTATAAGATTCGAAAATACTATTAAAACAATTTTGACAAAACTCTCCAGTACTACCCAAATGAACTTTGAAGATATTGAAGAACTCAGGGGAAATTCAAGAACTCAACAAATTAGAGAAGAACGGAGAAGTAAGATACTATTATAGTTATATAAATAATTATGCTGAGTCTCGTCCGGATGGGATTATTGCACGTAGTCGTGCGTTCCGCGCTCGTTTCCAACAGATTTCCAAATCTCCCACCTAAAAGAGAAAGGTGTTGGGCCCAGTGGCGACACTGGGCCGGAATAGCTAAGCCCCATTGTGTTTTCTGTTCGCGTAACTGCAACACGCACACGTTCCTTCCTCCCGGCTTTCGGTAATTTTTTCGGTAGTTTTTTCAAGATGTCGAAAAGAATTCGAAGTTCTAGAAGCCAATCTAGGTCACCTAGGTGGAACGGGTCGCGTGAAAATTCGACCAGATCACGACGCTCGCGCGGTTCGTCTGATTCACGTGAAAAACCGCGAGAAAGATCAAGAGCCAGCTTATCCCGCTCACGCTACACGCCACCCCGACATAGTTCCCGAGGTTGGTCAGAATCCCGCGAATCACGCCTTCTGGATAAAATCGCGGAAATGATGGATCGACGACTCGAGGCCTTTGAGGAGAAACATGCTCGCTCTCCCCTCCGTCTAGGCTCTACGCCACCCCCCTCAAATGAGGCCCTGCAGCGTAGCCAGGACGTCACACAGTTCCTTCCGTCCCGGGGTAGTGCACTAGGTAAGCTCCTGTAAAGGACTTAGCCGCAGTGTCCCTCCTGTACGCTCGCTTACAAGTGGGATTCTTTTGTTTAGATGACCGATCTAAAACAGGGGTCTCCTTCGAGGAGACAGACCCCTTCCCCCATCCTACTCTGATTTCTGAATTATTTCGAACTCAGCCGGACGGAACCTCGTCCTACCTCTAGGACCTGGAAATGCTAGGACTCGTGCAAAAAATTTCCAAGTCAGGCTTGCCAGACGACCTTCGCGCCCAACTCCTTGCCCAATTCGAGGAGAAGGGGGACCAAAAAATCGGCCCACCGAAGCTGAACAAATTGTTCAACGAGTTCGCAACAGTCCTCCGACCTGACGAACATCAGGTGTCCCGTCAATCGCAACTGACCCCCTGCCATGAACGCCATCGGATCAGGTCTGTCCGTCCTCCTGGCCCCCGAAACCTCAGAGCAACTGTCCGAAGAGGCGAGATCGGCCCTACGCTCGATATCAGAAGCTCTACATTTGACGGCTGACCTACAATACCGCCTTTCACTGGCACGGCGGGCATTCATTAACCCTTCCCTCAACCTTATCGGGAAGGCTGCCGCCGACCTCGCCCTAGTGGATGACTGGCTTTTTGGCAGCTCCTTCAACGAGGGGATTAAGGAGCTACAGGCCTCGGAAAAGGTCGTCAAGGGAGTCATAAAGGCTCCTCCTCCAGCCCCCAAGGCCCCGCCGCAACAACCGGCGCGAGCCTCAAATTCGGCTAAACACCCAGCCTCGGGAAACGCCAAAGTCCCTGCCCGCCAATCGAACTGGCCCACTCGCCGAGCAGGGACCCAAGCCCAGAGGCCGTCTCACCACAGGTCGACGTCACGTTCACGGCCCCACCAACGCCGTTAAATCAGGTTAAGATTGCGGGGCGCCTAGCCTTATTTAGAAATAACTGGCAGAGGTTGACCAGGGACCCAGTTGTTCTATCCGCCATTCAGGGATATAGAATTCCCTTCACCAGCCCACCTGTCATGCTGCCCCACCTGAAACCCCCCACCCTCTTGCCCCCGACTGCACGTCAGTGCGACGCCGAAATCGGACGCCTCCTAAACACAGGGGCAATATCTAAAATCACGCCCTCACTTGATCAATTCCTATCACCATTCTTTCTCCGCCCGAAATCATCCGGGGGCATGAGATTCATACTGAACTTAAAGGATCTCAATAGGTACATTGAACCCCCACATTTTAAGCTGGAAGATTGGCGCACTGCTATTCGCCTGATGCTCTCAGATTCCGAGATGGCCACGCTCGACCTACAGGATCCTTACCTGTTGGTTCCCATAGATCGTGAACACAGGAAATTTCTTCGATTTCAGTGGAAAGGGTCCACTTACGAATTTTCAGCCCTACCCTTTGGTCTCGCCACGGCCCCCTATATCTTTATAAAAATCCTTCGGCCAGTCGTAGCATATCTGAGGGCTAGAGGCAACCAGTCGGTGATTTACCTCGACGATTTTTTACTTATCTCTCACACCAAGAGGTCCTGTAAGTTGAACGTGGCAACTCACGTCAACGTACTTTCAGCACTCGGATTTGTCATAAACACAAAGAAATCCGAGTTAGAACCCGCCAAACGACGTCGATATCTGGGCTTCCTTTTTGACTCGGAACGACAAACAATCTTGATGCCCTTATCTCGTAGGAAGAACCTTTTCACGATGGTCCAAAATTTCTCAGGGATGAAAAGCTGTAGAATAAAGGACTTTGCGAGCATGCTGGGCTCATTAATATCGATCTGCCCCGCGGTCAAATACGGCCTACTCTATACGAAGGCATTCGAGAGGGAGAAATTCATCGCTCTCTCAAACCGTGACGGTGATTATCTTTCCGGTATGTCTATACCTGATACGCTACGCACCGATTTTGAGTGGTGGCTGGGAGTTCTTAATGACCCGTCCCAAGCGAACACTATTCTCTCGGGGAATTTTTCCATGGAAATCTTTTCAGACGCTTCCCTCACGGGCTGGGGAGCTGCCTGTATGGACCAACGGACCCGCGGATGGTGGTCGGAACAGGAAAGCTCTCTCCATATCAATGCTCTCGAACTCAAGGCGGCATTTTACGCACTTCGGTGTTTTGCCTCCGACCAAAATGACTCAGAGATTCTTCTCAGAATCGATAATACAACAGCAATGAGTTACATAAATCGTTTTGGATCGGTCCAACACCCTCTCCTGTCAAAATTGGCCAAAGATATCTGGCAGTGTTGTGAAATGAAAAATCTCTACGTTTTTGCAGCCCACATTCCCTCGTCCGAAAACTTCATAGCAGACGAGGAATCTCGTAAACTTCTCCCTAACACCGAATGGTCACTATCACGAAAGGCTTTTGACGCCATTGAGAAGAAATAAGGCCCTTTTCAGGTAGACCTTTTCGCATCAATTTTGAATGCCAAGTGTCATCTCTACATATTCTGGTTCCCGGACCCAGGATCATTTGCAGTGGATGCATTCACCCTGAAATGGACGGACATAGAATTTCATGCCTTTCCACCTTTTTTACTAATTCCTCGCATCCTGCGTAAGATTGTTGACGAACGCGCAACGGGCGTACTGGTTTTCCCGTGGTGGCCCTCCCAGCCCTGGTTTCCCCACTGCCAGCGTCTTCTAATCTCATCGCCCATAATTTTCCCCCCAGCCAGTAACCTTCTGTTTGCCCCATTCAGGGATTCCCACCCACAGCAGAACACCCTTTCCCTGGCAGCGGGGCGTTTGTCAGGGAAGCCTTTCGAGCGCAAGGTGCGCCAGACGGGGCCCTAGACACGCTGGTGGCCTCATTGGCTAGCTCTACCCTAGCTCAGTACTCGAGGCCCCTACGTACGTGGTGGGACTTTTGCGACCGACACGAGGTCTCCAAGTTCTCGCCCCAGCCATTCGAAGCCCTCGGATTCCTGGCACATGAACTCACGTCAATTGGATCTTACTCGACCCTGAACACGATACGCTCAGCTGTGTCCCTTGTCTCATCGAATCGCGTCGGCGATCACCCCCTGATAAGAAGAATTTGTAAGGGTGCCGGGGTTCTCAAACCCCTGCGCCCACGCTACGAGACGACCTGGGATCCGGAACCGGTTTTGGTCAAACTAGGAACAATGTTCCCTCACGGTACCTTGTCGCTCGAACGCATTACAAAGAAATTTTTGACTCTAATGGCCCTGGCATCCGGGCAACGATGCCAGACCCTGGCCCCAATAAAGCTAATAATATTTCATTTTCGACGCACGGAGTTAACATCCGGATCCCAGACCGTATTAAGACATCGGCACCTGGCCGAACCCAGCCTTTTTTCTCCTTCCCTCGATTTAAAGAAAAGGAATCTCTCTTTATACTTAGCATTCTTTCGACTTATTTGGAGAAGTCAAAATTGCGGAGACCTGCGGGCTGTAATACTCTATTCATTACAATTAATAAACCTCATGGACCAGCCACGACGCAAACCCTTAGCCGATGGATCGGTCAGACACTGGCTGACTGCGGAGTGTATGAATCATTCTCAGCCCACAGCACGCGCCACGCGTCAACCTCATGTGCCGCTCGCAAGGGCGTAACCTTAGACTTAATTAAAAGCGCCGCTAGATGGTCGGGCCAATCACGCGTCTTCGCTAATTTTTACAATAGGCCCATTGTGGAACCACATGCCTTTGCCAAGGCTGTGCTCGGCTCCTAAACCTACGTGTGTAAGAACTTTCTTCTCTGAAGATTAAAATTCCTGTGAAATACGTGTCCATAGTATTCATTACAGCTCCAGAGGGCATCGTATCGCTCTTTGAACATCTACATGCAATAATCCCATCCGGAAGAGACTCAGGATAATTATTCGATTAAACGAACTTACCTAAAGTGAAGTTCGATCGAAATTATGCTGATGTCTCGTCCGGATGGGACGACCCTCCCTAACACATATCCCCCACCCTTAAAGGGAACTAATTACCCCTACGATCCGAAGCCCCAGTACTTTGAATAATGAATTTCGATCGAACTTCACTTTAGGTAAGTTCGTTTAATTGAATAATTTTATCTTGAAAAATGTAGATAGTCCATACCCAATGTAACAGTTTTAAAATAAACACACACTAAGAAGAAGTAAATGTCAAATAAATAAATATTTGGGATATGAATTTCAGGCAATCCTGCAAAACGTTTTCCTATTTACTCCAATTGTTGGTCATTGGATGACCTGATTACACTACACACTATTCACCAAAAGAAGGTCATTTCGTGTAATGGCTCCGCTGCATTTCCGGATGAACTGAAGGCGTTCACAGATATTTCAATGGCATAAAAAGCCGAACGCGGTATTGAAAAATCACCAGAAGAATGTACGAGAATGCTTGCAAAGCAATTTATCGGTGTATCACTATGTACTGGGAATAGAACAGAGGACGTAGCCAAAATAATGCAAATTTACGATATAAAACGTAAAACACGCGGAATGAGAATTCGATAAATATTTCATTAAAGTATAAAACATAATAAGTAAATTTTTTCACATTTTATAGATAATTACATCATTTTGAAATGAAAATGGTAAATATGTGTCGAAGATTGAGGTTAGATTCAATAGCATCTCAAGAACTAATAAAACTTTCGAAATTTCCGAGTCTCAATTTTCGAGCCAAACAAGATAGATAAAACAATTTTCCGTAAAATTGTAAGTTGACGACAAGGAAAAATCGAAATGAAGCCGTAAAATAAATTATTCCTATTTATTTTTTTTAAGTAGAGCTTTTCGTACAGCCTTTTAACAGATAAATTTTATTTTATTTTTACGAAAGAAAATGTTTTTTGAAAGTAAAATAAAATGCAGCAATAAAAAGATACCCAAAGAACGAATACGTTAATAAATTGTTTTACTTTACTGTAAACGCAGGATGGTAACTTGGAAAAAGAAAACTATTATCACTTTATTAGAATTTGATCACTGATTGCAGAAGGTGAGCTGAAGGGGTTCTGGACCCCCCTACTCCTACTCCCATTACGCGACTCCCCCCTCCTCTCCCAGCATCGGTAAGGTAGGGATCTAAGATGGCGGCGGTTGGTAAATTACCTGTGTCGGTAAGAATCACCTGCAATCGGTAAAACAGGGGGCGTATCTTCTGTTGTACAAAAAGAGGGTTTTCGCCCCCCGTTATCAAATTCAAATTTTAAATTTTTTTTTTTTTTTTTTTTTTTTTTTATTCGATTAAATGATTGATATATTTTTTTATTATAATGATTACATATATATACTTATAATTTCTTAAATCTACTCTTCTGCACCATACTCCTCACGCATATATCTATTAATGCATATAAGTCGAGTTTTTAATAAATAATACTTTTCGCTCTCTTTATTTATTTGATAAGTGAAATCTAAAGATTGCTCGAGATTATCTAAACAAAACGAATCATGTTCACTTTCACTCATTACAAACATTCGCTCTTTCAATATCATTACTCTACATATTCTAATTCGCTTACATTCATCCTCGCACTCGGACAATTTTTTTTCAAACGCTACAGTTTCTGATAGATAATTCTTTCTTAATCCACTAAACTCTTTATGACGTATTTGAAATTCTTTGTTGTTTTTTTGAAGCAAGTCCTTCAAAGTCTCGATGTCATTTTCCATCTGATTAATCGATTCCATCACCACATTAAATTGACTGATGTTGCGGAGAATATTTACCACCGCGGTCAAGCGCCTCATTCGATCGAGTTCCCGTTTTTTTAAAAAATGAAATAATACAAAAAAATATTCTTAACCCACCTCATTTACCTATTTCACTCACGCACACACACACTAGAATTAATGACTCACCGAAATGAATTGTGTGTATTCAATGACTGGTATGTAATCCATTTAGTTGTAGGGACTGCATCAAGTGTACTACTATTGCAATGTATTCCTCACTTGAAAAATTGCGGAAACGTTCCGGAAGGAAAAATTTCACGTTTTCAAAAACGAATAATGGATACATTTTAACTCTTTGGAGGTTTTCGTTAGACTGTGATCGAAAAAAGAACACGCATTTGGTTTGATACAGATTTTTGGAAATTTAATTGAATGCCATGTACAAATTCATAAACACCATTGGAACCTAATCATCCCACGTGAGCAGCTTATCTTTCCGAGCGTGCCCAAAACAATAAGCGCCTTGGGATCTCAAACAGCGCCTATAAAAATTTTCGGGTTACAATAAGACCCTACATTTCTACTCTGCGGAGTACTTTCAACATTTCCTAAGTTCACACGAAAGCGTATAGGAATTGAATCACGAATGAAGAAATTATTTTATATTAAAGAATCTAACTCATTTTCATACTGAAATTTCTGCTTGAAAATGATGGATTGTCTAATGTTCACAAGATATATTACTGTAGAAATATAATTCAAGTATAGGATAATTTAAGACAATTATTTATACTACAAAAATGTTAAAAATATGATACCGATATAAAATTTACCTCATTTGTTTATAATATTAAATTTCTGGATGTTAATGTAATTTCAGAATCAACAAATTTCATGTTATTATTTAGATTACAAAAACACTAAAAATATGACACCAAGATAAGATTTGCCACATTTGTTTATAGTATCAAGTTTCAGGATGTGAATGTAATTTGATCTGAGCTAAATATAGATCCAAGTGTTTATATGAAAAAATTGTGACGTAGATGGAATTCAACTTCATTGATGATTTCTAACAACGGTATCCTTCGATCGTGACAAATTTATGACCTTTGTTTACAAACCAACTTCCGGTCCAAGATGTAATATGATCATGGCGTTTTTCGCTGTGTAGTTATCATTTGATACTTTTGCTTACACTTTCTCTGCAGTTATAATTTGAGTATCCTGTTTTGTTTCTGACGTCATAGTCATTTGATTCCATCAGTTACAGATTCGATTATCTTTATCGATTAATTCTCAAAATCCATCTATGACTCATGTTGAGGAGTGGGGGATTGGTGATGACGTTGTTATATATTGAGAATATATGCATATGTTTGGGATAAAGTTTTTCCCAATCTATTAAATTCGGGCCCTCAAAGTAAATTTTTTTGTATCATAAACTTAGTTACGTGACATTCTTTTTTTTCTTTTCTTGAGAAATAGCCACATTGATTATATCTAACATTTTCAAGGTTCCGATTGCCGTTTAGTTCCACTTCAATAACTTTCGACCGATAGAAAAACTTCAAAATCAGTGAATTTAGAAAATATCAAGATTAAGATAATCGTCACGTCGATCTAACATCAAACGATCAAAATGAACGCCTTTGATCGATAATGATTCGTAAATACAACATAAGAACAAGCAAAATAAATTCATAGGAAAAGATAATAGATACCAATCAACCTTTTATTCAAAGCAAAGAAGAATTATTTTACGCAATACCGGTCAAGGGTACCTCATGCTGAGTTTTATCGGGCTTTTTGCACACGAAACTTGAACTTTGAAGAAAATATAAAAACCACCGCGTCTAAAAATCGGGAGTCAGTCCAGTTCAAAATTTGTAAACGGGTCGGGAATCCGGTTACGCCTTACAAGTAAATTTCGGTACGGTCTGCGCATTTTTGGAAGCCATCAAAACCACCCTTTGCCGGAACAATAATTTTCATTGAAAATAATACCAGGTTACGAAAAGTAAGTGGAATATCCAATCTTGAATTTGGTCTTTGCGTAATTGTGTATTTCGGTCAGTTTCGTTTTTGATTTCCGGTTTTTTTTATTTAGTATAGTTGCTTACGGAGCAACTTCGTTTGTTTTCCTAGTTTTTGACAGTTGCTTCCGTAGCAAATCCGATTTGGTTTACAGTTTTTATTTTTTTTTATAGTTGCTTACGTAGCAACTTTGTTCACTTGTTATATTTTTTTTTATTTAATATAGATTCTTACGCAGCAATTTGATTTCGCTTTACATTTTTCATTTAATTTAGTTGCTTTCGTAGCGATTCGGGTTTTAATTTCTGATTTAATTTCTTTTATAGCTGCGTGCGAAGCAAGTTTGGATTTGGATTTTCGATGTAATTTCTTTGTTGCTAAAATTTATTTTCTCATTATTTGTTTTTGACTTTGAGGCTTGCGTAGCCATTCTATTTTTAATATTCCCTTTTTCCCTATCCCTCCGGAGTGAGGAGTTTGTCGACAAACCTGTACGAGGCCAGAGCTAAGGCGCGGAGTCTGGGGTTGTGTGTGCGAGCGGGGTTGCGTGACTTCCAGAGGAAAGGGGACCCCGAAGTGTGGGTGGAATTGAAATACCACAGCGGGAGGATACCAGGGTTCGACACCTTCCCTACCGACCTTCAGGAAGCAATCCCCTTCATACTTCAACGACTAGGCGAGGCCCCCTCCAAGAGACCCGCGGTTCAGCCTATAGCTTCATCCTCTGCCCAACCCGCAGGAGAGAGTGAGGAACTTCGGCGGGGCCCGAGACAACAAACTTTGGACGAGCGCGTGGCGGAATGGCTGGCTAGCCATGGGACATTTGTTCCTACGCCATTAGCGAACACTTCCCTGGCCCCGAGTTCCAACCGAGTACGGCCCAGAATCATAGACTCCCGGCCAATTAATCTTCCATTTGGATTGGCTAAGTCAGTTCGGGACATCCTGCGTCGTAACCGCCGGCGACGTACCAATTCGGCCCAGCAACCTCCGGTTCTGATCGATTTGACAGTAGATTCCCCCCCGAGGGAAGAGACCACTTCACTGGCCAGGAGACAGTCCCGCCTGCCACCCCGGATTTCCTCACCATTCCCCTCCCCAACAACGGAAGCCCGCCTCCTAGAGGAAGATAACGGGCCGGCCACCCCGTCCTTGCTCAGACCTGGGGCCGACATAGGGTCCCCACTCTCATACGAGACACTGTTTGGGACGTCAAAAATCCGACCCTGAACGACTTATATCGACCTAATTATATCAGCTTATCATGAACTACGACTAAATGAGTGGAAAATAAAATACGACCTATTATAAGCTACTAATAAACGGAAATTCTGTGTATATGAACGGTGATTCATTGACCACCTCCTCTCCTCCACGAGAGTCTGTCAGGAGACACCTGGTGGCGTACCTCAATACGTAACAACGTCACTTACCTCTATATAAGTCCACTCAATTTTACCATAATAAGTCAGTCGCATTTCACGCATCACTCTAAGCATCTTAATATCGCTTCGCGCAACACTCCGCGTCAACTTAAATTGTGCTTCCGTATCATCTTAATTTCGCTTCGCGTCGACTTCAATTTATTTTTCACACCGATAGTGAAAAAGCAGAAAAATACTTTTCATCAACATAACAATGAACTTATTTCTATGTGATTTTTTAAAAGAAATTGGTGACGAGTGCTCTAAAGAAGTGCGCAGTTATAATTTTATATGGAAAGTGAGTGCGCGTAAAAATCAGCAAAGACACATACACAAATATCAGCACGAAAATCTTCAGTTGGCTCAAAACCACTACGTGGATGATGAGAACGAAGAGGAAGAGGACGACGGAGAACCACTCATCTTCCATTACGTGTGGATCAAGGATCTTTCCAGGCTTGTTCGCTCGCAAATAACAAAATCCAAAAACAAGCACTACATTTGCGATAGATGTCTACATTTCTTTCAAACCACCGAAAAATTGGAGGCTCACGATGTGGATTGTCAAAAAATCAACAAGTGTGGCGTTATCTTACCTTCACTGGGAAAAAACACTCTACAATTCAAAAACTTGAATAAAAAAGGAAGTGTTCCGTTCGTAGTGTATGCTGATTTCGAGTGTCTGCTAAAAAACGTGGAAACAAACAATAACGAAAACACACAAGTTTGACAAGTACACGAACCACACAGTGTAGGATATTTTGTTCAATGTAGTTTCGATGCGAGCCGGTCCTACTATAAAAGCTACCGAGGTATTAAACCCGCCGATTGGTTCTCCAAAGAACTTCTCAATTTGGCCAAGGAGCTTGAAGGGCTGTATGACAATCCAAAAATCATGAATTCGTTGACTCAAGAGGAGAAAGTTGCATTCATCCAGGCATCTACGTGTCACATTTGTGAAAAACCGCTTGAAAAGGAAAGAGTTCGTGACCATTGTCATTTTACCGGACGGTATCGAGGCCCTGCTCACAAAGCATGTAACCTGAACTACAAGGATCCGCGAACAATTATGGTTATGTTCCACAACCTCACCGGCTACGACAGTCACCTGCTCATAAAAGAAGTTGCCACTTGCATCGAGGGACGCGTTTACGTGCTACCGGAAAACATGGAAAAGTACATCTTCTTCACGAAATACATCAGAGAGAGTGAGGTGTCTTTAAGGTTTCTGGATACGTTTCGATTCATGCCCTCGTCGTTGGAGAGACTAGCATCCTATCTCCACGAAACACCGATAACGCGTCGTGAATTCAATCACTTGAATGAGGCTGAATTTCAACTGCTGACGCGAAAAGGAGTGTTCCCGTATGAATACATGGACGGTTGGAGCAAACTCGACGAAGAAAAATTACCATCCACGATCAATTCTACAGTCACCTCAACGGAAGCAACATTACCGTAGAAGACTACTCGTAAGTTTATCATTATAATTTTTGTTTCTATCATTCTTCTTACTTTTATAATTTTTTTATATATTATAATTTATATATATTATATATTATTATTTATATATATATTATATATATTTAAATATTATAATTTATTGTCATTTTTATAATTATCATCATTATGATTAGTATTATTTTTTATTTGATGACAGTCATGCCAGCAATGTTTGGAATACGTTCGGCGTCAAAACGCTGGGGGAATTCTCGGATTTGTATATGAAGACTGATATACTGCTACTGAGTGACGTGTTTGAAAACTTCCGCGATAAATGCATCGACGTTTACGGCTTGGACCCCGCACATTACTTTACAACGCCAGGACTCGCATGGGATGCCATTCTACAATACACGGGCGTGGAATTGGAGCTGTTAACTGACATCGATCACATGATGTTCATTGAGCATGGACTCAGGGGAGGAGTGAGCCAGTGTAGCAACCGACACTCCCACGCCAACAACCCGTACATGGCCGAATACGATCCGAACGAGGAAACAAAGTATCTGGTATACTATGACGTGAACAATCTCTACGGATGGGCTATGATGCAACACCTTCCATGCGATGGCTTCAAATGGGCCGATAATGACGTCAACTGGGCTGTGGAGGATGACGCCGACGTTGGATATATTTTGGAAGTGGATCTTGAATATCCTGATGAGATTCATGACCAACATCAAGATTCAACACTAGCGTCTTGGAGAGAGAATCGTTTCTACATCCTGTCCTTGAGCGTGCGATTAAAACTTTCGTAGATTGACGCCTTCATGCCGCTGAATGTAGAGTAGATGTTGATTCCATGTTGTTTCATGAGAGCCTTAAAGTCCTTGTTGTAGAACTCTTTGCCTTGATCGACGTGTAGATTCTTGGGTTGACTATCCTTGAGCAAGGTCTTTATAGCAGCGGTGACGTCAGGACCATTTTTAGATTTTATTGGTACAGGCCAGGCGTACTTGGAGAAGACGTCGATGACGGTGAGCAGGAATTTGTAGCCTTTATCCTTGTAGGTGGTCATGTCTACGAGATCTGCTTGCCACGTTTCATCCAATCCTCGCATATCAACATGACGACGTCGATAATTTCTCCGTGCAGGTTTATGAAGTTCGTCCTCTAGTGCTTCCTTGAGGTCCATGGTTGTTAGGTATGATACGCGAGTTTACACGAGATTTTATTCGTAAAAGTCCTTTTGTGGTGTAACATCGACAAACACTTCCTTCTCGATATGCTTCAAACGATTCTGAATCGATGAAATTATTGCAGCATTTTCAGTCACATGTTTTTGGTACATGTTAATCAAGGTTCCCAATGATTTCTTCAACTGCTCCATTCCCGTTGCCAACACTTCTTCAAAATCAATTATATTTTGATACGAAGCACCATCCGTCTCGTAATCACCCTTTGCAACGTTGAGTAATTTTTTATACCTGAGATTGTAATGACCTTCGGGAGTTAGTTTGAATCCAATACCCGGTGGCCCACGTATTTCGCGGTTTTTGGCTAGATGTCTTCCAAACACGTCCACACTTGCCATTGTCCAGCTTTCGAATGAGATTACAGACTCTGAGATTTTTAATATATAATCGCAGCTTCTCTCAATTCTTCGATGATTGAGTTTATTTCGTTGGTATGACTATTGTTTCCGGCAGCTTGAGATGCGAGAATAAGTCGCAAACGATCAACGAGCTCGTTCGGATCATCCCAATGCACGTAATCTATTTCTCGTCCTCGTTGGACTACGTTGTAAACTCCTGTGCCTACTTTCATGTCAGCAATGTATGTAAGATATTTCAAATCTCTGCCACCACGCAAACTCCTGTAAGGTAGATAATTTTTTCTATCCGCACTCGTTTGCTGAACAATTTTTTTATAATTTTCCACGTCGATTTTATTAACAATCAAATTGTTTGGTATTTTCTTATACAGCAGTTCTATGAGTCCTGGCGTTTTCTCAAACCCCTCAGTCCCAACATAAACAGTATTTTCTGCGAAACTGATTGGCGTGTTTCCAATAAACAATCCATTTTTCAATGACCGTACTCCATACTGCATGTCGAGATTCTTTTGCTGCGTCTTGTTTTTTAACATGTTCAAGTATTTCTTCAGAGGGTCAACAGGAGCTGGTGAACTTGCGATGCCCGGTGTGAAGGTTTGATCTCCAATGGTCATCTCGAAATCTTCACTCTGTTGCTCGAACGTATCCTCCATCGTAGGTAATTCTTCTTTGGCTTCTTCCTTTTTGATTTTTTTCATTTCCACATCCCGTTTAGTCAATGACTGGAGCGGATCGATGATAGGCTTGAACGTTTCTCGCACCGACGTCTCTACAGCAGCTTTTCCACGTTTCAGCAGACGATGTTTGCGTCGGATAGCTTCACTGGCTTGCACAATCTGATGTAGTACATCTTTACGCTCCATGGTGTCACCCTCAGCAACGTTCAAGTGATACTGATGCAATTGTCATTGAATCACTTTAATTTATAGAAGCAATCGAATCCTTTCCTGTATCGACCTTGATCAATTTCACTATCCTTGTCGATGACGAGAAAGCCATATTTGTCGTTCCAGCAGGTCGCGCACAGTTCTCGAAATTGTGTAAACGTCATGTCTGTGTTTACATGATCGTCGTAAACATGTTTCAAATTCATGTCATCTTGACGAAACAGCACGAGCATATTGGCATTGTCTCTCACCAAGTGTTTGGGAATGCGAGCATAAGTCTGACAGAGATAAAAACTATCCACATCGCGATGCCGTCCCATGCTAAAGTATGCGAGTATATTGTCTTGCTTTTCACATGCCACGTCGTCAAATATCATCACAGTGTTTTGCTTGACGTTGTCCACACTGACGACTTTTTCGTTGTCGCTATACGGAAAATATCCCACTCCTTTGACAGGTTCGATGATTTTCTACAAGTATTTGTACTTGGGCTGATTGAGCGACTTTGACTAGAGGTACACGTTTTCAAATCTCAAGCCGTTAGGATGCGTGACGAGCGTGAGAAGAGCGTTGGTCTTGCCACAATTCGAAGGGCCGCAAATTATAGAGCGAACCGTGTTTGGCAGCAGCTTTCCATGGCGTTTTATTTTTTCCCACTTCTCCGTTACATTATCAAAGTTGATGACTGGTAACTTGACGTTTCGCTGTGTAAACTCCATGGCTGCTCGCGCGCGCCTGATTGGAAAACCTATAAATATTCGACTTTTATAGCATCGAGCTTAGTCGAGCAGTGAGAGGTAACGGTCTCGTCAACACTCTCGTAAACAAGCTCCCTGTTGAACTTCATATACCGGGTTACCAATTTTGCGGGCCAGGTACCAAGCTTGCTAAAAGATTGGCACGTAGAGACGAGGGTATGACCCTCTGGACGCAGCCTGCAGAGATCACGATATAGCGTAATCGAAAAATACTAATCTAACAGCAAGACACAAAGCTGACAAAGTCCTCGCAAAAAGAGCAATCGAACGTATCTACGCCAGGGATTCCGGAGTGGGAGAAAAAGCAGCTGCTCTTGGGGTTGCCGGCATCATGAAAGTCAAGCTAAAACTTGGAATGGGTTTGAAAAAGAAGAAATTGAAGAAATTGAAGAAGAAATTGAAGAAAATCCCTTTGAGGAAAGTCATCGATGCTGCAAAAATAGCATCAAAAGCTACTGGATCCATACCATCAACTCTAAAAGCTGCACGTGCAGCTGTGAAAGAAGCTGGACGGAAGAAGAAAGTTCGAGTGCCTCGTGTATTACCTGTACCGAGCAAAGTTGGAGGCATTCTTCCCGCGTTTTTGCTACCCGTTTTTGCCGGACTGAGCGCTACAGGGGCTTTGGCAGGTGGCGCTGCTAGCGTTGCAGAAGCCATCAACGACGCGAAAGCCGCCAAGCGACAGTTAGATGAATCAAGGTGACATAACCTCAGAATGGAATCAATCGCCGTGGGAAAAGGCTTGTACTTGAAAATTTGGGAAGCTGGTGTGAAACTTCATTAAAAAAACGTATAGAGCTACCGAAACGAACACTCACCGATATGGATTTACTAAAATATGTAAAACTATTGAAAATTCCATCGTTTCGAGGTGTGTTTATGCGCAACGATTTACCAAAAAATGGTCCGAAAAAATATGAGGCCGCCATTGTGAATTTGGATAATAAAAATGGTTCTGGCACGCATTGGGTAGCTTATAGATAAACCGAAAATCGAGTCGTTTATTTCGACAGTTTTGGTAATCTACAACCGCCTCGTGAACTTTTAAACTATTATGGTTTCGGTAGCAAAATCAAATACAATCACGATCAATTTCAAAACTATGACTCAGTCATTTGCGGTCACTTGTGTCTACAATTTTTACTCGATAAAAGCATTGCTCGGGTGTGAACACGCATCAGTCTACGAGTGACAATGGACTCATTAACATTAACGCTCTCGGGGACGTCATCCGTTTTGGAAGCTCACTACTTTCCACCAATCGAACTGTCAGCTCGGAAAAAATATTCCTTAGGACTAGTGGAATTGTTGACTTTTAATTCCATACCCAACATTGACGAGGGAAACAACAAGTTTTATGTTGGTAATGACGTCATTAATATACCATCTGGAAGCTACGAATTGGGAAACATCGAGGAATATCTGAAGAAAGTACTTCCAAAAAATATTCAGCTGAGTTTGCGGGCCAACAGTAGCACACTACGCAGTGAGATCAAATGTAATCGGGAGATTGATTTCCAACCCAAGGATTCTATCGGTAAACTGCTGGGCTTTGATTCGAGAATCATTGAAGCTCACGTCGCGCACGAGTCGGATTCCCCGGTGAGAATTCTCGCCGTCAACGCTTCACGCATCGAGTGTAACATCAAGGCAGGGGCGTATATAAACGAGCAGCGTGTACACACGATCCACGAGTTCTTACCAGTGGTGCCTCCAGGATATAAGATCATCGAATTGCCAAATCACGTCATTTACCATCCAATCGTCGTACAGGCAATACATCATCTGCAGCTGGGCATAGTCGATCAAAGTGGAAAGCTAGTAAATTTTCGAGGTGAAGTTATCACTATACGACTACATGTAAGAAGTGAATAATGGGTATCTACTGCGAAGAGTATAAAAGTCCAGCAACATGGCCAAAAATCATCAGTCAAAGCCGACCTCTTCAACGACTCACACCACAGAACGTTCAGTTCCTGAAAAGTCTCGGTCTGAGAGTCCAAAGAAAATTTGCTGCTTAATTTGTCTGAAACCATGTTATCCATCGAAAAGAAGATCGTCTTCGACGAGACGATAGCACAGTACGAAGTGCACACGCATCAGCCGTACGCATCGTCAACGTATAACAATAACGATGAGATTCGTATCAGTATCCAGAATCAGGACTCATACATGTTGCCGAGCAAGAGCTCGCTGCATATTCAAGGACGTTTAATGAAAGCTGACGGCGTAGCCAATGTCGAACATACGACTATAATAAACAATGGTATAGCTCACTTATTCGAAGAGATTCGTTACGAGCTCAACGCTATTGGGATCGAGAGAGTGAAAAACGTTGGTCTGACAACTACAATGAAAGCCTACGTTTCGCAAAACCCTAACCGAAAAGATCTCATGAAAAATGCTGGATGGATTGTTGACGATGCCAGACAATTGATCAACAACGATGGATATTTCGATTTATGCATTCCTCTGGATTTCATCTTTGGATTCGCCGAAGACTATCAGCGAGTGATTGTCAACGCCAAGCATGAACTCATCATACTCCGAGCCAACACCGACGTGAACGCCATCCTACAGCAAGCTGCGAACGATGAACAATACAAGATAACAATCAGTAAAATGAAATGGCTGATTCCGTACGTCAAGGTTTCCGATGTGGAGAAAATTCGTATGCTGAACTACATCTCAACGGATCCAACCATTGCTATGAGTTTCCGAAGCTGGGAACTCTACGAATATCCTCTGTTGCCGCAAACGACTAAGCATGTGTGGAGCGTTAAAACTCCGACACAGTTGTAAAAACCATGATATGTTATCGTTGGATTCCAAGTTGGCAGAAAGAATGTTAGAACCGACAACATGAGTAATTTTGATACGTGTAATTTGCGTGATATGAAATTGTACCTAAACTCACAGTGTTATCCTTACACAAATCTTAATATTGATTTTCAACGAAACCAGTTTGCAACGTTGTATGAAATGTTTGCGAATTTTCAATCGTCATATTATGGAAGAAAAAATTCTCCATTGCTGACAAAAACGCAATTTAAAGACAATGCTCCTCTTGTGAATATTGATTGTGCGAAGCAAAATGATTCATTGATTACTGGACCAGTTGATGTTCGTCTCGAATTTGAATCGGTAGCAGCTTTTCAGGCTGCAACTGCGGCGTACTGTCTTATTATACATGATAAAATTGTCGAGTATCGACCAATCAGCGGCGTTGTTAGAAAACTATAAAATGTATGAGTGTGTGTGTGTGAAAATCTACATTAAAAGGTATATATATATTAATGTTCAAACTTGATTAATCGTCAGTCGCGATGAATAAGTTAACCGATGATCGTCGATGTCTTTTGTCCGAAGATAATACGTCGGATAAATATAAACCTGTGCTGGACAAAAAAGAAAAGGATGATAAAGATAAAAAGTCAACCGTCAAGTATGAGAGATTCAAGTAGTTGGTAGTGGTGGTGGTGGGGGAGAAGATGTAAAAGGCGATGGAGTTGTCAGAGAGCATCAGTACATCAAGATGAAGTACGTCGTTGACATCCAGGGCTTCTCCATACAGAAAACCTTTGTTGTCAAGGAGCTTGTAGTGTTAAGGCTTGAGTTCTTCTACGCTGACCCTCTGACGACATTCTTAAAGCCACCATGTGCCTGGGATGGTTTGTCTCCAAAAACAAAGGCGACCAATTTGTGGCTAACGAGAAACTATCATGGTGTACCTTGGAACTCTGGAGATGTGTCATACGAGGAACTTGATCAAGAATTAAGCAACCAGTTGAAGGATGGCACATTCATATTCGTCAAAGGATTGGACAAAAAGCGATGGCTAAAGCGCTACACAAATGCCATCATCATCGATTTGATGGATATGGCCTGTCCGTCCCTGGAGGATTTGCGAGTCTCTGCATGCCCTTACAACAATTTTCATCGTCCTGTACTCAATCATCACTGCGCCACGGAAAACGTTCGCCGCTTCAGGATGTGGTTAATGGAAAAATTTGGTGATACGCCGTCAATGAAGAGATCATTTACTCTACTCTCATACGCCATCTTCCTCCACGAGTTGGATTCTGAAGATATCGCTGAATTGTCGCGAGAATTTTTATTATACTTTCGACAAAAATGTATCGATAGAGCTTGGGAAACGCTCCCGTCAAAATTACAAAAAGATCCTGAGTTTGTTGGTTTTACGCGATGTGAAAAACATTGGAATTCGACGTCTGATGATTGTATTGGCATAGCTTTGATGATAAAAAATTGTATTAGATGTAAGCGTGAAAAATTGTAATTTTTCGAAATAAAAATGGAGGGGCTAACATGATGGATGAGTCTCACAGCAAGGGGCGGGGTGTGGCCCCTTGCACACAAAAATTATTTTACTGTAATGTATTCCCCACTAAAACTTGAAATAAAGTGACATCATTGTATGTGATGACGTAATCGTTGCTCAGAATAAATGTGTTTAAACTTGTCGTGATGACGTCATCGTTTCCTAGAATTTTTATGTAAGACTTGTCGTCTTTTACGCAGTTATCGTTATAAAAATAACTTTCAGGGTCAAATATGTATTGCGCAGTAGATGTCATCTTTCATGAATGTGATGACGTAATCATTTCCTAGAATAAACGTGTTTCAACTTGTGGAGATGATGTAATCGTTCCTAAAATAAACGTGTTTAAACTTGTCGTGATGACGTCAGCGCATACTTCGATTGGTCAATACCCCACCTTCGCGCGCTACGATTAGAGGATCGGCGCTTACTACCTCTGCGCTAGGTGCTGATAAATATTTCACACACGTCTACGCATGCGCAGCATAGCTAAAAATATGACAACTGTGAGCGGGAGCGTCATTCCAAAGACAATTTTTGAATGAACATCATGGACTTCTCAAAGCTTAACCAAAATGCCCGTGGAGGAAATTTTCTCCCAAAGCAGAGGATTGCCGAGTTGGAAGTAAACGAAAGCTTTCCTGTGACTGGGATTCGATCCATTGACACTAAATTTGGAACTAAATTCGTCATCGCCCTGGATGAGAAATTTGAGGTGTTTCTACCAGAAAGGATCTGCGAAACTCTGAGGAAAGATCCGAAGGATCTCCAAAAAATTGACGTCTCCATCAAGTCGACGAATCCAGTGCATTTTCGTCTTCTCGGAGGGGGATTCAACGCCTGCGAGTTTACTTTAGAAACATGAATGTATTTCAAAACACTGTTAAAGAAACTGTTTCAATAAAAAAAAAAAAAAAAACAAATGTAAACAAAAACTGAGAAAAAAAATAAATAAACGAATAAAAAAACAAAAACCAAAAATTTCCTAAACTTACTTATCATAGGTAATAGTTACCGACTGCAGGTGATTATTAGCGACACAGGTATTTACCGACTGTTGCCATCTTGTTTTTTCGACCGCCATTTTGTTGACAGAAATTTTTCTACGGAAAAACCTGGAAAATCTAAGCAAAATTTTGGAAAAATTCGGAGAAATCGAGCGAAAAATCGGAAAATCTAGATAAATTTGGGGAAACTTTGGAAAAATCCAGGAGAAATCTAGAAAAAATCTAAGAAAATTTGCGGAAAATTTTGGAAAACTCCGAAAAATCGCGGGAAAATCCGGTAAACCCATGGGGTGGGAGGAGAGGAGTGTACCAATCAGCGCACAGTGAGCGGGACCTAGAGGCGTGGAGGGGAGGGGTGGACCAATCAGCGCGCAGGGGGAGGTTAAGTGGGCGAGGCCAGGGAGGGTAGGGGGTCACGTGATGGGTTAAGGAGTATCTAGTATCTAGTATCTAAGGGGGTATCTAGGATCGGCATAGCCTATCTACTCGAAAAATATTATTTCGTGAGAAAATCATCTGAAAAATCAAAGTGTATTTCATACTTATTCAGTTATATGTAATTAACTTAAAAAAATGTAAATTTTTTTTTACATAAATGTGTTGAACATTTTAAACAGAAAATTCACATTTCTTGTTTTAACTTTTTTAACTTATTTCATTATGGATAACATTTGAAAAAAAAAAAACTAGCGTGAGTTTAAGAACTTGCGAGAGAAGTGACACTTTTCACGGCAAACTACTGCAAATTGAATTAAACAAAAAATGAAGTTCGTTTAGTATTATGAGAAAAACAAATAAAGAAACCATTAAGACCAAAGCATGAACTGCGTTGAAAACTCAGCTTGAAACTGATTAAATCAAAATCAGAATTCGTAACGAGTGAAATTCAAATACAAATTTGGAATCTGACGACCAAGATTTACTTTTTTTTCATTGCTCAAATCGTCTGGTCTACATGCAATGTGGGAGAAAATAGAAACTTAGTCGTCAAACTTAATATTAAAATTTGAATTTTATTCGCTTTAAATTCCGATTTTAATTTGATTTCTATCAAGCTACAGTTTTGAACGCAGTTCGTGCTTTAGTTTTAATAGTTTCTTTAGTTTTCACATTAAATTGAAAGAAGTTTCTTTCTTGTTCAATCAAACTTGAAGTAGTTCGCCGTGAGAAGTTTCACTTCTTTCGCTAGTTTCTAAACTCACGCCAGTTTATTTTGAAATAAGAACGAAGAGCTTTTTGAATTTATAATATTCTGTTTCTGATTGAAATAAAAAAAGAATTACGAGCTAAAGGGAATCAGTGATCAAATTCTAATGAAGTGATAATAATTTTCTTTTTCCAAGTTACCATCCTGCGTTTTCAGTAAAGTAAAACGATTTATTTACGTATCAATTCTTTGGGTATCTTTTTATTGCTGCATTTTAATTTACGTTCACAGTACATTTTCTTTCGTAGAAATACGATATAATTTATCTGTTAACAGGCTGTGCGCAAAGCTCTACTTACAAAAAATAAATAGAAATAATTTATTTTACGGCTTCATTTCGATTTTGCCTTGTCGTCAACTTACAATTTTACGGAAAATTGTTTTATCTATCTTGTTTGGCTCGAAAATTGAGACTCGAAAATTTCGAAAGTTTTATTAGTTCTTAAGATGCTATTGAATCTTACCTCAATCTCCGACACATATTTACGATTTTCATTTCAAAATGATGTAATTATCTATAAAATTAAAAAAAAATTTAATTATTATGTTTGATACTTTAATGAAATATTTATCGAATTCTCATTTCGCGTGTTTTCCGTTTTATCTCGTAAATTTGTATTATTTTGGCTACGTCCTCTGTTCCATTCCCAATACATTGTGTTTCACCGATAAATTGCTTTGCAAGCATTCTCATACACTCTTCTGGTGATTTTTCAATACCGCGTTCGGCTTTTAATGCCATTGAAATATCTGTGAACGCCTTCAGTTCATCCGGAAATGCAGCAGAGCCATTACACGAAATGACCTTCTTTTGGTGAATAGTGTGTAGTGCAATCAGGTCATCCAATGACCAACAATTCGAGTAAATAGGAAAACGTTTTGCAGGATTGCCTGAAATTCATATCCCAATTATATTTATTTGGCATTTACTTTTTTTTAGCGAGTGTTTATTTTAAAACTGTTACATTGGGTATGGACTATCTACATTTTTCTGGATGAAATTATTTATATAACCATAATAGTATCTTACTTCTCCGTTCTTCTCTGATTTGTTGAGTTCTTGAATGAATCCCCCTGAGTTCTTCAATTTCTGCAAAGTTCTTTTGGGTAGTACTGGAGGGATTTGTCAAAATTGTTTTAATAGTATTTTCGAATCTTATACGACATCCGTCAGGAGTTCTGTCGATATTGTAGACATCTTTCAATTTAAGAGAGATTTCTAAAAATGCAATATAAAGATCCGGGAAAGCTGCGCAGCCAGTGTAGGTAATTAGCAATTCTTGGTGTATTGTAAAAAGTTTAATCGTGTCTTCCATTGACCAATTTGGGCCTCTTCGATGCGTCTTCTTTGGGGGGTCGCAATTTTTATCCTTTTTTATACTGTTCTTTCTTTTTTTCCTTTGGCTCGTTCCCAACGCTAGATTGTTTGAAAGAAAGATAAATCATAATTAATTTCAAATATTCAATCACAAACACGTAGGAAAAAATTCGTTGGCAAATTTAATCCTAAGAGTCCGTAATAAAATTTGATTTCAGACAAGAAAGATGTTGATAAAAAATAAGACTCCGAAACACCATCGAAAAATTGGATTTTTGTGAATACGCACTCATTTCCATTCTAATTTTTGATGTCTCTTGATGTATTTCGTTGATTCTCTTGATCTTAGCCAAATCCTCGTTTAGTATATCATTTTTCGTACTTGGTTGAAATTTTGAAGAATTGCAGTATCTACTTAAACATTCGTTCGGTGATCTTTGTGTAATGTTATTATCTTTCATGATACGAGAAACTTCTGCACATAGTTCGATGTTAGTCGGAATTTCGTTACTGCCTCGATACGAATTCAATAATTTTTGGTGCTCTGTGAGAAAAATAATCGTCTCATCTAATGACCAATCGTTAGCACGTGAATGTGAATATGCACTTTGGCGAAGATCACAATTATTGTTGATTTTCATTGAAGTCTCTCTTTCTATGGTAGAACTTGATCCTAGAACGCGATCATCTGAAAATGAATGCGGATAAATTATGGTTTTGATAACCACCAATTGTAGATAACCTATTCGTCCACTCACCTTGATTGGAAGTTGAAGTGGAGGATTCATGAATATACTCGCACAACTCACGATCTACCACGTTGGAAAAATTAATTTCTTATTCAGTAAGTAAACTCGGATTTTCAGAGAAACGATTAATGTGTAACTTTGACTATAAACAGGGTAAACTTACATCAATGCAAGTATATTAATACATTGAGAAAGTCGTATTGAATAATTATGAATTGGAAAAAAAGCTGACTATTTGTAATTTTCGACCAGATTCATTTTTTATTACCTTGGTTCAAGTCTGATGACGTATATCCTGAAAGACACTCGTACAAATTTGGGTTGTCCATTTCCGAAAAATCAACTTGTTTGAACGTTGGTAACTCAGAATGGTCCGGAGCTAAACTCAGTAGCAAATTTTTTGATTTAGTATTTTCATAAGAAATTAAAGGCATATAAAATGGATGGAATTTGAAAAATTTAATGAAAAACTTACGTCGCAGCGTTGGTGTGCATTGAGATAATGCAAAAAGGATGGAAAAAATAATCCATTTCGAACCCCACATTATCATCACAGCAGAACTGAAACGCGTCAATGATGAAAAACACTCGAGTTATTATAAAAAGATAGTGTACATTTTTTTCAAATTCCTACAGCGTGAACACATGCGCGTTTGCGATCATTTATTTTCTGTGAGTTCCGTTTTCGATTCTTGTTAATTTTATTTAGTGAAACTACCTTACTCTCGTTTGAGTGAGAATAAAAATAACATAGACAATTTTGAAACGGAAATTGCCTTCCCACTCGTTTCATGCAGTAACTTAATTTTTCATAATATTGTATTACTAATTTTCTGTTCCTTGCTTTTTAAAATCTGAATAGCAGGCAATATTTCATTACAAAAGTAATGTTTTATTTTAATCTAATGGATTTTTGTTTCGGTAGGATTCACTAACTCTAGCTGTCTTAAGTCAAATATTTGTTGAAAAATTTCGTTGTATTCGACAACAAAAAATACAACATGACAAAAAAAAGTTGAAAAGAATTTTTTCTACTCCTAATAAATATAAAATGAAAGTTTTTAAGTAATTTCGGAAACATACGCAAACGTCACGAGCACTCTCATCTTGCTTTTTGTTCAAAGAGGATTGCAATACTGGTGAATGTTCACGACTGATTCTCATTAAAAAAGTTCATAAAAGAAACTGATCGTATTTGAAAGGAAACATTATTTATCATATATATTACATCCTCGAATTACATTTTATACGTGGAACTATCGAGTAATTGGTATCACGTGTAGTACATCGTCAGGAAACTTATCATTCTTTCAATCACTATATGTATATATATATATATATATATATATATATATATATATATATATATATATATATCCTCAAAGTATGTAGTAGTTTCATTTACTAAAAATTTACTTTTGTACTATGTTTAGATAGCCATTATTTACTTATTTCTTTAGATTTAATAAATATTGCTTTTCAATAACAATATCAACTTTTTAGAATTAGAGGAAATAAGGTGAATGATCTTCTAAATACTCTTGTATTTTTCCTAGTTCTGATTCGTGAAAAATAAAGAAATATCTTAAATGCTTACTTCAGCGCACGAGTGTGCTAAATGTGCATATTCCTGAATAAGTTATAAATATAATAAATTTTGTTGTGAATTTAGGAACTATTTTTGTACCTACAGCACTCACATGAATGAAAAATTAATTTTTGCATATTTTTTTATTTTAAATGTCAATTCAAGTTAAGTACAATATTATCTTCATTGTTATAAATCTATTCGGAAAGCACTATAGAATTTCTAGATGAAATCGCAAAAATATATTGCTTGATGTAATACATTTTTTTCACACTCGAATGTTCCGTTTTTTTTTTTTTTTTTTTTTTATTATAAATTTATAGGAGTTTTTCCTTAAATATAATACATAACTCGATTAAAAAAAATATGATGATTTTTGTAATTGTAGTCGTGGCTAACTTGTCACGTCTAACGTTTTTCATTGAAAATATCAACTTGACTTCTAGATTTGTCAATCCATACTTTTTTGGCCGATGCCTTTTGTTTACCTATTAATGCGTTGAGAAATCTTGTTCCAAGTACTTTTTTATTGCACACTTTTAACAAAAATTGATGACATATCTAAAATTGTCTCGCACAATACATGACCTTTTTCGTCCTTTGACCGTTTTTGAGTAATCGCTAAAGAGTCTATCTAAATACGCCTGGCAGATGATAGTGCATGAAAAATTTCATTTTTGCGACTATTTCGAAAAATAGTTATCATTTAGTCAATATAACATGCCATCTAGTCAATATAAACAGCTTTTGTAGATTCTAGAATCTAAGTAATACATTATTTTTTATTTTTGGCGATGTAGTGTAAACGTGAGGTTCAATAAAATGTGTTTACTCAATTTTTGACTTAGCCTCAAGAGATTCGCCACTGGAAGAATACTTGATAAGTGTAATCGAACATTCATATGCTATGAAGCATTCATTTCGAGGTTCGTCGATTTTATAGCTTTATTTCTGTTTACGAAAGATGATTTCAAAAGCCTTTCCTATATTTGGAAAAAATATGCAACCGGACGTCACAAAGACTTCTTGGTACACAATATGTAGCTTTATCAATTTATCGAGAGGCTAGCTGCCAATTTTTTTAGTACATTTTTCAATAATTGTACAAGGGGTATTTTCTTCAATGATCTTTTGGTGTCTAATAGCCTGACTTGTTTCTGGCTCTGGAAAGTATAATAAAAAAGTGAATACACATTTTATGCCTTCATTTTTGGAACACACTTAAAAATTATTCACCATTTGATTCAATTGAACTGGTTGTTATGTCCCAATTTTGACTAGTCGTCCCTTCGTTCAGAGTTGAAGGAGCAAAAGAATTGTCACAGAAATCATCCAAGTCGAGGTCCTCCATATTGTCAAAATTAATTGGCTTAAAAGTTGTAGTTGTTGGTTCTGCATTTTTCAAACCATACTCCATGTTTGTATATAATAAGTAATTAGTAACAATGGTAAGAACTCCAAAAAAAAAAACAAAAAAATGTAATTATTACCGAGACATATTACTCACGAGACATTACTGGCGACAGTTGGGTACGTTCCCAGCATGCAAGGAAAATAACAACATATTTGAAATGCAGCAGCTTGTCCATTGTTAGGTTTAAGCGAGAAATTCGAACACAATTCAAGTTTGGCAAGTTTCAGAAACGACAAATTCGAAATAACTGAATTTCTTTTCAAGCCTCAGACGTATTAATTCTACATCAGTGAGAAAAAAATAAATATACAATTTGGTATTAAAGGGTATTAAAGTATAGATGAAATGAAGTTAGTTTATTGCATCCAACAATTCATATACTTTTCACAATCGTAAACAAAAATACGTTTAATACTAAACAACTTTCATTATTCTAACAAACAAAAAAATTGAAAATTTTTTTGAGGGTTTATCATTTCTCTAAACATTAAAACAATACCCTCATTTTTTAACCCTTTTCTGTACATTTCTTGACAAAAAACAGATCAACAACACATAAAACTGTATATCATTTATTCAAACGTGATTAATTGTTAATCATTATCATAATTTTAAACATCATTTTTCGCATCATTCGCCGAGTTGTCTCCTTCGTTCTTCTCTGATCTCAAACGTTTTACGTTTAATCTCCTTAATTTCCTCGATTTTTGCGTTATCCTCCTCAGCATTTCCAGAATAAGAGTACATGCCAATAATTTTATTTGCAAACCTGCAGAAGCATTCATGAGGGGTTTTAATGATTTGCCATTCCTCTTCTAGTATACGAGATATTTTTTCGAAAGCTTTGTCTCGGTCTGGAAATTTGATGCAACCAGTGAACGAAATGTACACTTGTTGGTGAACTCTGTAAAGTGCGACTATCTGACTCAATGACCAATCGTTCCTATCAGTTAGTCTACTATTTTCACAAGGTGTTATTTGATGCTCAGTGTTTTTTCTTTTGCCGCTTTGGCATGTTCCCTTAGCTGAAATATCAAATGAAATACAATCGTATTAATCTCCAACAAACACTAAAATATTTTATTTTTTAGTATTTCCGATGGAAAACAATCATCTTGTTCTCAATCTAATACTGTTTGCTACCCTGATTACTTTGTGTTTGAATACAAAATTAAATTTTTTTCGACATTTGATAATGACGGATTCGTAAGACATGAAATAAATTATTTAAATGAAGGATAAAATTTTGGTAAAAGATATAAATTAATGTTATACCTCTGCGTTTCGCTTTAATTTTCTTGGTCAACTGATAAATTTCTTTCATTTCTTTGATTTTTGCTACGTCTTCCATCGATCGAAGCGCAACGCTTGTAGTCATAAAATTTAATGACTTTCGAAAACCATTCATACACTTATCTGCTGATTTCACTATGCCATGGTCTCTTTCCAGAATGACTCGAATTTTTTCAAAAGCCTCTTTCTTGCTAAAAAATTTTTTGCCACCACATGAAAGGTAAACTTGCTGGTATGCCGAATGCAAGAAAATATATTGTTGCAAAGTCCATTCGTCTTTATTAGAAGTATCGCAATGGACACCTTCTTGTTCCGTGATAGTCTGGCTTGTTTCGCGTTCTGAAAATTTTAGGGACTTATTTATCATTCAAATACCTTGATGCATCTCATTTCAAAACCAGTAAACTTTTAGAGTCAAGTTTTTTTTTTCTTTTTTTTTTGAAACTTCCATATTTCGGCTATTAGTGCACATAATAAGACGCGTCTTTCTACTTTTTTCTGGAAAAATCTTTTAGCTGATATAAGGGCGAAAAAAATGTTATCAGTCTTCTCCGAAATTAACGATTCTGAACTACATTTGATAAAAATCTTTTTTCATTCTTGTTATTATAAATCTTCGGACTATCAACTGCTGCAGCCATTTTAATTAGTGATTACGAACTGCAAAACATTTTAAAATTATTCCTTTCCTATATTATGAATAAATATGAAACCGGACGTCCTAAAGACTTCTCAGTACACAAAATGTAGCTTTATCAATTTATCGAGAGGGCAACTGCCAATTTTTTTTTACATTTTTCAGTAATCGTGCAAGGGGTATTCTCTGCAGTGATCTTTTTGTCTCCGATAGCCTTACTTGTTTCTGGCCCTGGGAAGTATTATGAAAAAGTAAATTCATATCTAATGCATTACTTTTTGGAACACAATTAAAAATTATTCACCATTTGATTCGATTGAACTGATTGCCATGTCCCAATTTTGACTACTCGTCCCTTCGTTCAGAGTTGGAGGAGCCAAAGAATTGTCACAGAAATCATACAAGTCGAAGTCCTCCATATTGTCAAAATTAATTGGCTTGAAAGTTGTAGTTGTGGGTTCTGCATTTTTCAAATCATACTCAATGTATTTATATAATAAGTAATTAGTAAAAATTGTAAGAACTCCGATGAAAAAAAAATGTAATTATCAACGAGACATATTACTTACGTGACGTTACTGTTGACAGTTGGGTACGTTCCCAGCATGCAAGGAAAAGAACAACATATTTGAAATGCAGCAGCTTGTCCATTGTTACGTTTCAGCGAGAAATTCGGACACAATTCAAGTGTGGCAAGTTTTAAAATCGACAAATTCGTTATGACTGAATTTCTTTTTAAGCCTGAGACGTATGAATGCTACATCTGTAAAAGAGAAAAGTCGTTAAGTTATCACAAAAAAATATGAACATTCGAAGCAAACAACTATCAGAGATATTCTTTCGACTTTTAAATGACGATGATTAATGACACGATGTTACAATGATTTTTTCGGCAATATCCATCCAGATATCAGAATATTCCCTACTGTCATTTTTTTACACTCAATCCTCATTCGCAAAAAGTGCTTCTTCATTTGTAGATCATTTACGAACAGAAGAATATAATTTTCGATTCAAAACTTTACAATTGAAGAGAGCACGGGCGTTTCAAAATAATAGCTGTAAAATTGGCAGATTTAAGCTTTCACAATCGTTTTATTCTGAACGGGCGATTTTCTGTTGACGAACTTTAGTGAAGAAAACGTTGCTCAGATTAAAAAATTTACCTACATTACTGAACTTAGAAAGTCATGGGTTGGAGAAGTCGCAGATAAAGTTTTAGAAATAAAAATAATTCAAATCTGTTAGTTCTTTAACATGTTTTGAAGCAAATATTTTTCTTTTTCGTGTGAACTTCAAAAAATTTAGAGTTAACGTTAAAATTAGAAACATTCTTTAAATTCAACGTCCTCGACGCTATACTTATAGTTGGTTATTTCAATCATTCAAGTATACAATTTGGTATCAAAGTATACATAAAATGTTGTTTGTTTATTACTACCAACAATTTATATTCTCTTCGCGATCGTGGACAAAGATGAGTTTACTACTTAACTTTTTCGTGGTTTTAGCAGAGCTGTTGGTCGAGGGAGTTTCATTAGTTTTTCTTTTCATGTCGCAACTATTTTTCTTTTCTGAAGCATACAAAAATCATAACTTATAATCCTTTGTAAATAAGGATTTTTTTTTTATCACTTCATAAAGGAATCATTTCATACTTTCTCAGTAGATTCGGTGAAAGGCAATCGAATTATTATACTTCCGGTATATTTTTCAAGGAGTTAGTGAACAATTGCACAGTTTTGTGTAAAATCTAGCCATACCTAGTCGCTCTTTTCTGATTCGCTGGGTACTACGATAAATTTCTTGCATTGTTTCAATTTTCGCTGCATCCTCTGGAGATCGTCTTGCGGAGTCATGTTTCCTAATTGACTTTGAATGTTTGTCTGCCTTCAAGCACTCGGCAAGGGATTCGTCTTTTTCATGTTTCTCGTTGAATTTCTTTGTTATCTCTTCAAACGCTCTCTCTATGCTAGGGAAATTAACGTGACCAGACGAAATGTACACATCTTAGTATATCTCATGATGCTTCATCAACTTATCAAGTGGCTAATTATCCGTTTTTTTATTCTCATTTGCACGTGGATTGCAATAGTGATCGTTTCGCATAGATTTTTTCTTTTCATCAACCTGACTTGCTTTTAGGGCTGAAAATAAAATTTCGAAATTAAAGGCAAGATTCGTTTACGTTCAGTTCATTCTTATTAGGTGTTGGCATATTTTTTATATTTTTTTGTGTATCGATGTTGAAGGTGAAAATTGATTGTCAGGTTTGTATAAATTAGAGTCGTCCATTTTAGAATAATCGATTGATCGGTATCGTAAATCTTCTGTATTTTGAAAGGTTAAACTTGTGTAATAATATTTTTTGCATTATCACGAGGGCAATGAAAAGTATAATTCATTGGTATCAGTTTTACGGTAACTGATCGAATCAAAATTATTAATCATGAACAAATAATCGTTGAAATATTAGCTAATAATTGTGAAATATACCCCAATATTTCAAGTTTAATGTGTTTATATTTCGTTTTGCCCTAGTAGTGAATTATTTTTTAGAAAAAATATAGATATAAAGAATTTTGGTATAACATTCACGCGGTGGTTTTGATTCAGACAGATGCATTACATGCAATGTGACGAAAACAATTATTTGTGCTGCACACATTCTCAATTAACTGGATTTAACTTCATCAAAATATTTTAGACCTGTCTAGATGCAAGAGCTGAGTCTGAATGATCTTACCTTTGACTTCAAAGATTATATTATATTTTTTAGCTGAAGACAACCTAATGACAGTTCAGAAAGTTCATCTTTCCTGTATCGCTTTACATCGTATATTTTTTTCTCGTAGATAAAAAAAATAGTTCTATTATGAGGATATACATTTTAAAATCATTTTCGAACCATTATTAGAAGGAAAATGAATGACAAATCTGATTCCTTTGTAAAAATACGAATGTGTTTAGTCTTCAACTAATGAGTACATTTGTTTTCGTGCCGAAGAAAACCATTTGAATTTGAAGTACATTAGGAACAGAAAATTATAAGACACGAAATTTGATTCTATTTAGTTGATTTTTCTCATCTGTCATTCTCTTATTTCCTGTATTCTTTGTTTAAACTTATATTTTACTCATTTTGGGCATGTTGGCTGTAGCTTTTTTTTTTCATCGGCTATTTTAATTAGATTTCAATTAAAATCTTTCTATAATTAATAAGCTCATTTTGATATCGTGATCTTTCTGGAGAATGCAGGAAATTTCAATGTTTTTTCTTCATTTATAAAGTGACAAATACAAGTGCTAAATGAAAACCCGAGTCGAAAAATTTAGTGAGGATTTTGAGCATAAATTGAGGATATTAAAGAAATCGTCGATCGATGGATTTTCATGCTGCCAAAAGTCCTCATTTTGTACTCAAACTCCTACTAAAGTCCCGTTCCAGCACATTGAGGACATTTTAAGTATACCAAATAGCATCAATTTGTCCTCAAAGTGCTCACACCGCCAGCCTTCATATGCTCAAAAAGTCCTTCAAATACTCACTTTTTCGCTTCTTTTTGTGCTCAATTAATCCTCAATATGCTCTTTTTGTGTACTCAAAAAGAGCTCAAAATCCTCGAAAGTAGTAAGGGCACAATAATTAATATATATAAATTCATATATTGTACTTGTAATAATATTTATAATACCGTACCCGATAATGCATGATGAAAGAATTCATTATAATTATAATCAATATAATTTTACTATGTAAAATATTATTATTATACTTATCAAGTTAAGATTATCATTATGTAATAGAAAAAAATGTTATTTGCAATATGAATACTAATTTGTTTAACGTTATGTACATGATAAATAGTCGTATTAAAAAATTCCATTCATTATGTCACTGATGTTGCCATGATAAAAAAAATCCTACATATACTCTTATAGATGAATAATTACTTATTAAGAATGCCATCGACTATAATTATGGCAGTCATAATGTATTTGGAATAAGTCTGATTTCCTATTCAATTTTTCATTGGAAAAATGAATTTCAATAATTTAGCCAAAAAAAGTTTTGGTAAGTAGATGAGTACCTCATGAATTTCACATATCCCACAGTGTCAATTGTAATTCATATGAAAATTTGGGAAAGTGCTTGTGAATAAAATAGCGCGTGGTTTGTTCGAACTGTTTTTTTTAATTGGTCGTTAGTGCTACAGTGCTAATTTCACATAATTATTAAGTTTTTTCTTGTAAAAAAGAGTTATTATTTCAACGAAAAATTCATTTTTAATACATGGTATTAATTAAGAATAATAAGGGCGTATTTTAGTTGGTGGAATGTTGGGCGTGTTTCAACATTGAAATTTGGATTTTAAAGTTGTTCTGAACAGACATTATTTGACTGAAATCAGGTGTCAGAAATGTTCGGATTTGTTTCGTTCGTTTGAAAATTATTGAATAAGGGGGAGGAGCACATCCACTGTGATGTTGATGGTGCGCTCTCTCCATGCTGAACCATCCATCTTTGTTCAGCATGCGAACTACTCGTACTTGCCGATTTGGGGTATTGCACATACTCTGAAACATGTTTTTCGGGAATCGCATAGTTCCAGTTGGATTTCACCTGGGGGACAATCTCGTGCAATTGGTTATGAGTGATTTTCGTTGCGATTGGAACGTCATTTTTCGATGGCCCAGATGATGGATCGGTGAGAGCTTCAGCAGCTAGTCCTGGAGGCCTTGTCTCTGTATTCGATTTTATTTTTGACAGGTCCTGTTTCTTGGGTTTTTTTCTTCTCATGTTGTTGATTCTGTGGTTGATGTGCGCATTGAAATCACTTTCTTCGAAATGCATTGAAGAACGTGAGATACACCACACTGGAAACGAATTGTCTAGTTAGGTACGGTTTAAGAATTACATGAAACATGTATTGTGCAACCAATGTAATGTGCATAAATACTCATTGTAGACTGCTTTATGAAGCTGTGGATCTATTTTCAGTTTACCATCCCGGTTGCCTTTGACAGTGAAATGAACCAAATTGTCCTGATATACCTCTTTTAGAGCCAAAACAGATAAAGTTTGCCAATCACATTTATCGTGGTTTTTTTGTCCCTGCTTCGTAATTCCAGGAGGGTGATAATGTTTTTTGGAAAGTAGATGCCAGATGAGGGATAAATTTCCCGCTGTTATCATAAGTAAACAAAGTTCTGTCAATATTGTTTTCGAAACCTGTTAAACTAATCGCTTTACAGTAAACTAGTTATCATCTGTCGAGTTAGTTCACCCAAGAAATTTCCGAAGATTTATTATGAATATCTACAGTTATTAAATTAATAAACTAATTATAAGAATTTCGTGTGTGACTTTACTATAAGAAAAAATACTGAGCTTGCTGTGAGGAGATTGCTTTACTTAAAACATGTGACAGTGTATGAGATTATAATTTTCACGTAAAAAATCATGATACTAGAAACGAATTTTCATGTATACGCATGCACACACGCATACATATATATTTACCTTATTCTCTCTAGATGCAAGTAACTCGTGTTTCATATTATACATCTCAAACAATACACATATTTTCAACTGAGCGAATTACGCGTTTCTTATTACAGTCACATTACCCTCGTAAGAGCATTTTTTAAAGTACAATAAGGACATTATTATATAGAGTGTAAAATATTAACTACCTTTATAACAGATATTAGTGAGTCTAAGTTACAATTTATTATTACAAATATTTAAATGAAATATCGTTGAAATATTTTATTATTTTCATGTAATAAAAGTACTTGAATATAATATAAAAACACTTTTTTTCAAAAAAGGGTGTGATAACTAACTTTTGAATTGTTCTAATGTAAAAAAATTTGAAACGCAAATGTACAAATGTGCATAACTACAATTCCTCTCAACATAAATATTTTACCTCCACTGATTGAAGATCCTTTTGCTTCTGCATTTCGTACCGTTTCCTCAGTGAAACAGCAAAATTTTCAATAAAAATTACCGTGTCCAGCGTCAATAAAATTAAAGTATTCTTCTCGATTTCTAAAAATTACAGACAGCAATTACAGTTGATACAGTGGGTAACGTAAGGTTTTGAAAAAATTTGTGGAATGTTTGAATATTTCCAATATTTTAAAAAATCATAAAATGAAACAGTTTAGGAAGTTTTAGAAAATCCTGCAAGTCAGTGCACCAAGCATATTATAAGATGAACAAAAAAATTTGAAACATACTTAACTGGCTGTAATTTAGCTAAAATTCGTGAATTACAAACTAATACTGAATAGTGTACCTTAGCGATTGTAATGATATTAGTATGATCATTGCATATATGTAGTTGTTCGATGTTTTTTTTTCCAGTAACATATTTCATGAAATTCAAATTACACACCTTCGTTTTGAACAAGAATATCAATAGGCAATTCCGTCATGTCATCGATGGTCTTGATGTGTGGCGTTTCACCAACGGAACACTCCAAATCTTCATCCGAGTCAGTGATTTCGACTGGCAAATCAAATGTTTTGGAAGCATCTTGATTTTTTAAAGTTGAGGCAGGAGTTTTTGGATTCGAATAATTTTTTTCCGGATCAGAATTCAATAGTGCAGGTTCATCGACAATTTTTTTTTGATTGTTGACATGAGTTTGACGTCGAACTTTTGCCACTTCTTTGATTTCTCGTTTATTTTGTTCTCTTTTGTCGATGACTGACGCTTGATAAATCTTTGCAGAATTGTCAACAATATGCCCATTGCTGTCCACCAAAATTTTTTCAAGAGTTTTTTCAGAGCCTGTCCAAGAACCAAAATCATTTATTTATAGATTTTGTAAAAAAAACCCTAAAATAAAGTTTGATCTTATTTTGAAATGTTACGAGATCATCTAATAAAAAAAAAAATTAGAAATGAATTTGTAATAATTATTGTAATTAAGAACTTATTCTAACGATTTTTCGGTCTTTGTTTAAATGTTAGAATAAATTTTGAAATACAGAAACATTAAAACAATTCCTTTTTCATAACGCCGTGAATTGCATAGCTGAAAGTTTTTGAGATAAAATAAACAATGGACGAATCTTTGAATATACAATTTAAAAGAATGTGAAGAATGTAAAACAATTTTTGATTTTTGTTTTCATTTTATAGTTTTTGAAAACAAATATGTGAACTTATGAAATTTCCAGCATGTGTATTTCAATGTTGAATATTTAATTCCAATCGATCAAAATTGATAAAAATTATTATGATCAATTACAGTTTTTAAAAGATTACAATAGAATGTATATCATGGTTTTGAGAAACTTAATTATTATTATAAATGTTTCAACATTTATACATAGATCTTAAACCGTATTATGATTAAAATATCAAAATTTAAAAGTCTGGTCGAAAAATATTGTTAAATAAGACATTACACAACGTTATAATATGTGCATAAAGTGTACTGAGTCAGAAAGGTTTGACGATGATTTGAAAAAAACTCTCGTCAAGATTTTGAATCGTTCTAATATTAGGATCTAAAAATTCTGGAGAAAAGTACGTTATCATATTTTGCTTGAGACGGATAAAAAATATTAATATTCAGAACCTTCTAACTCATCCTAAAATAAAGATACCCTACAAAATAGGTAATTTTGGAAATAACTTTTATGATCCTGAAAAACACCAAAAACTGCAAAATTTTTAGAGGGTTTTTCATTTCTCTTTACAATATAGAAATAACTCCACTTATTTGCCCTCCCACGTACATTACTTGACAAAAATACAGATCAACCACACATAACTGTACGTTATTTTTTCGAACGTGATAAATTCTAAATCAAGATCATAATTTTGAAAGTTATTTTTTGCATCATTGGCCGTGTTTTCTCCTTCGTTCTTCTCTGATATCGAGCGTTTTACGTTTAATCTCTTTAATTACCTCGATTTTTGCTTTATCCTCCTCATCATTTCCACATTGGCAGGACTTGAAAATATGTTTATTGTCATACCTGCAAAAGCATTCATGAGGGGTTTAAATGATTTGCCAATCCTCTTCCAGTAAATGAGATATTTCTTCAAAAGCTTCGTCTTGGTTCGGATAATAGATGCAACTAGTGATCGAAATGTACACTTGTTGGTGAACTGTGTAAAGTGCAACTATGGGACTCAATGACCAATCATGCGTCGTCACTTGTTATTTAATGATTCGACAGACATAAATTAAAGGAATTAAATGAAGGATAAACAAATTGGTAAAGGAGATCAATTAATTCTGTACCTCCGAGTTCCTGTTTAATTTTCTTGATCCACTGATAAATTTCTTCCGTTACTTTGACTTTTGCTTCGTCTTCCATCTATCTCAACGCAACGCTTGTATTCATTAATTTTAATGACTTTCGAAAACCCTTAATACACTTATCTGTTGATTTCACCATGCCATGGTCTCTTCCTAGGATAACTCGAATTTCTTCAAAAGCCTCTTTCACGTTTATAAAATTTTTGCGACCACACAAAATGTAAACTTGCTGGTATGCTGATTGCAAAAAAATTAGGTGTTGCAATGTTCAGTCGTCTTTATTAGAAGTATCGCAATAAATACCTCCTTGTTACGTGACAATTTGACTCGTTTTTCATGCTGAAAAATTTCAGGACTCTTTGATCATTCAAATATGTACGTTGAAGCATACCATTGCAAGACAAAAAGTTATCGAAGTGAAACTTCTAACGGCTCTACAGGAGTAAAATCCGAGAACAAAGGCCGGCGTAACTAGGGCTTGGGAACGAACGATTAGAAACAAATCTTAGACCTTAAAATATACATTTGAAACACTGATTATCTCAAGAGTTTCTGGAAATAGTAAATACAGAGCCTGCATTTTTAGCTGTATCTTTTTGATTCATTTTATAACAATTACAATCAAAGAAATGATTTGTTATTCAATTAATAGTAGAAAAATATAACGAAAACATTATTTTCAGAGTAATGAAACTAAAATAAAATATCTTATAATTTTTTTTGACTCTCTTGAAATTGTGAATTAAAAATAATTATAGAAAATCCTGATTCAAAAATAAGTTTCAGAGAAATGGTCAACATGAAACAGACATTTTCAGTTCCATCTTTCTTATCTATTGTGTAATGGTTACTATTACTAAAATTGATTGCTTCACAAAAATTTAGCATCAAAAAAGTAGTAGAGCTATGCCGATTCTTGATACCCCCACTCTTCCACCCATCACGTGACCCTTCTCCCCTCCCCGGCCCCGCCCACTCCCACTCTCCCTGTGCGCTGATTGGTCCACTCCTCCCCTCCCACATCATGAGTGGACCGGATTTTTCCACGATTTTCCGGGGTTTTCCAAAATTTTCCTAGATTTTCCGGATTTTTACTAGATTTTTCCGAATTTTTCCAAACTTTTCCCTAGATTTTCTGGGTTTTTCCCTAGCAAAATTGCTGTCAACAAAATGGCGGTCGAAAAAACAAGATGGCGGCGGTCGGTAAATTACCTGTGTCGGTAATAATCACCTGCAGTCGGTAACTATTACCTATAGTAGGTAATTTTGGGAAATTTTTTGGTTTTTGTTTTTTTATTTTTTTATTAATTTTTTTTCTCAGTTTTTCATTACATTTGTTTTCGTTTTTTTTATAATGATTACATATATATACTTATAATTCCTTAAATCTACTCTTCTGCGCCATACTTTTCTCTCATATACCCATTTGTCCATACAACTGTTGTTTTTAAAAATTCATGCTTTCGACGCTCTTCAATCATTCGTTCACTTAAATTTACAGAGTCTTCACGATTGTTTAAACAAAAAAAATCATGCGCACTTTCACTTCAGTCAAACATTCGTTCTTTAAATAACAATATTTCACATATTCTATCACACTCGCATTCATCCTCACATTCAAACAAACTTAATTCTAAGGCTTCAATCTCTAGCTGATATTTCATCCTTCATCGACTAAACTCCTCCTGACGTTCCGAAAACTGTCCATTATTTTTGGCCATCAAGTTATTCAAATTATCTATTTCTTTTTCTATCGTATCGCTCGTGTCCATCACTCCATTTAACTTAGCAACGTCGATTCGGATCTTCTTTACCACCGACAAGCGTCTCAGTGCATCGAGCTCCCGTTTCTTTAACAATAAAAAAAAAAAATGTGAAAAAGTACTTGAGTGTATGTATAAATAAATATTAAATAATAAGCATTGTTACAGAAATATGGAGCTATGTAGAAATTTCCGAACTTAACGCTAAAAATGCAACCGTCACTGTGTACTAACCCCTTAACCCGACTCAAATCCCTATTTCACTCGCGCGCATCCTCAAAGAACAACGAAAAAGAAAAATTCTCACTAACCACAATTAATTACTTACCGAAATGAAGTATCGGCCGACGAGCACGTACTCCTTCCCGAGTATCCAATGGGTATTTTGCAACCCATTCAACAGCAAAGATTGTATGAGGCGTACAATTATCAAAATGTACGCCTCATTTGAAAAATCGTAAAATTTTTCAGGTAGGAAAAACTTTTCACTCCCGAAGAAAAATGAGGGATACATTTTATATTATAATATTTTTGGAGTCAAAAGGCGAGAAGTGATTTCTATGAATGGTTTTAGACGACTGAGATTGAAAAAGAATATGCATTATGCTCGAACCAATTTTATTCCAAAGATATTTGGATGTTGAAATTGAACACCGCCCGCAAATTCATAAACACCATAGGTCCTAATTACCTCACGCGAGAGTCCGAGTACCCTATCTTTTCTAGCGTATCCAAAACAACGAGCGCAGTATAATCTAAAATGCGCCTATAAAATTTTCGGACTGCAATAAGACCATACATTACTACAATGCGGAGAACTGTTGACATTTCCTAAGATCTCGTGAAAACGTGTTACACACAGCAAACATAGAAAAATATCAAAAATCATTTTTTCCAATTAAAGAATCTAACTAAACTCATAATAAAATTTCATCTCAAAAATATACTCGATTCGTTTTTCCCATTCATATGAATCATCGTGCATGTTTGATTTAAAATAAAAGAGTTATTCATGAAATTAAAGGTGAAACCTACTACAATATAAAACATTATTCAAAAATACATATATGAATGATTATTACATGTAACAAGAAATATGCTTACATTATATATGATTCGTGATAAGATGCTTTATCCATTTTCAAACGGATGAATTAAAAATTTATCAATTTATTATTCAAATGTATTATACTTTATAAAAGATGAGGTTTAGCAATTGCTTCTTAAAGACATTTTTTTTTTTTTTTTCACTTAAGTTTAGTTCTTATATATTCATACTATATATGCTTACATAATTCGAGTGTTGGATAATTTCATGTTATTATTTAGACTACGAAAACACTAAAAATATGACACCGCGATAAAATTTACATCATTTGTTTATAGTATCAAGTTTCCGGATGTCAATGTAATTTGAGAATCGACAAATTTCATGTTATTATTTAGACTACGAAAACACTAAAAATATGACACTGCGATAAAATTTGCCTCATTTGTTTATAGTATCGGGTTTCCGGATGTGAATGTAATTTGAGAATCGATAAATATAGAACCAAGTGTTTATATGAAAAAATTGTGACGTAGATGCAATTCAATCTCATTGGTGATTTCCAACAGCGGTATCCTTTGATCGTGACAAATTTATGACCTTTGTTTACAAATCAACTTCCGGCCCAAGATGTAATATGATCGTAGCGTTTTTCGCTGCACAGTTATCATATGATACTTTTGTTTACAGTTGTAACCTGAGTATTCTGTTTTGTCTTATGTGTAGAATTGATTTGATTCCATTATTTACAAAAGTGATTATCTTTATAGCTCAATTCCCTTAGTCAATATCTAATTTTTCCTATGACTCATGTTGAGGAGTGGGGTTTGACGATGACGTCACCTTACCTCTATATAATACCACCTAATTCTCCCATCATTAGTCAGTCGCGATTACGGCATCGCGAATCTCTTTATTATCCGCTTGGAATATAGCTCCGATTGATTTAATTCTACGTGGCAATCTAAAAGAAATTGGTACCGAGTGCGCGGTAAAGACTGATTGTTATTTTTCGTGGAAAATTACTGTGAGCAAAACAGACAACGAGAAGTTGCAACCCGTTGTTCACTGTAGTGCTCGTGTTGACAGTTTATCCGAGTGGCGTGCAGCAACAATAATTGAAAACTCACACCTACCGCGAATTGACGAATATGTGAAAATTTTCCACCCCGACAGTGGAGAATATAAACTTTCAGAAGAGGAACCACTGAAAGACGCTAGATTTGTAATAAGCCTCAGAATATACTACCACTTGTGGGGAGGTTTCGACTCTCAGAAAACTTATAAACTCGACGGCTTTGTGAAAAGTTTTAGGAACTTATTCTTCACGGAAAATCTTTCAGATTTCAAAATTAAAAATCCAACCCGTCAGTTCAGAGTGCACAGTGCGGTTCTCGCGGCGCGATCGGGATATTTCGAAACTTTATTCGCGAATCCGTGGAGAGAATCACTTGAACATCAAATGGTAATAAACGATTTCCCGAGTGTCGTTATCGAACATTCTGTAATATTTTTGTATACCTGGAGTGTTAATTTGTACAAGGAAAGTCTTGATATCGTTTTAAACTCATACAGCGCGGCCGATTTATTCCTAAATTTTGAGTTTCGAAAAATTTGTGAAAAATCAATTGTTGACAGAGTCGTCCCTGAGAATTTCAAAATCATTGAAGAATTTTGCACTTTTTTTCCTAATGAGAGAATCGAAGCCGAGATTGCTGACGTAGGAAAATTTCTACTTCGAGGAGGAAAACAAACAGTTTGTTCATTCAAAAGGTTTATGTATGTATGAGAAAACAAGAAAATTTTAACAGACAGTGCGCGCAGATAGACTTGGCAACAGTGTGTCAACGTGGCAACAGTGTGCGCGATCGAAAACGTTTGTAAACAATTTCATTCGTACGTGAACAATTGGAAACGTTCGTAAACAATTGAAAACAATTTACAACGTTCGGCAAAGTTCGTGAATGTTCGACAATTTTCGGTTAAGTTCGTGAATGTTCGGGTGATCGATCGCAGCGCCAACATTTACAAGTGCGACGTTTCACGCGGAAAGAGTCAGTCTACTGACGAAACTGACGAATAAAGTATCGAACTTGAGCGCTACAGTTTATCGCGTTACGGTTTGTCGCGCTACGGTTTGTCGCGCTACGTTGTCGCGCCACAGTCACATGCTATAAGTACAGTGTTTCACGCGAAGTAACTCAGTTTTATAGCGAACATCATGGCTATCAATGGTGCTAAAGACGTGGTGCGTCGACAAAGACAGCTTTTGGCTGCAGGTTCGGCCAGTACTCTCGAGGTAACGGCCTTGATCGAGGAAGCCGACGCGAGTGTTCGAGAGTTGATGCTATTTGGACAAAGATGTAGACCCGAACAGAAACTCCAGTGTACACGATTGATTATCCACTTACGCAGTTATAATCGTGAGTTGAGTGCATACCTAGTGCGCGGTGGAGACCTCGGAATCTCCTGGGAAGATGTCGAAACGGCATTCAATCATAACTTACAAACCGGGATGATTGTCAACCTCCACCACTTGGACATCAACGACTTTCTGGTGGAATCGGAAACTATCTTTGTCACTAAAGTCGAAGAAGTTTTACGTAGACAAAACGCACTGAAAGTCAACGCGGTTTTCGACGCCGAGTTCACCATTGTCAAGGACGATAAAGAAGTGACCGAAATCAAGAGCTTTTTCACAAAAACGGCACCGATAATGGCTACTACGGACCTGGCAAAGTGGTTTCTCCAACAGGTTCAAGATCGTCTACCTCGTGACATTGAAGAGTTCCAGCAAAAAGATTCCGGATGGACGTTGCGTAGGATCATCAGCCTTACCGTTCATATCAGCAAATACAACCCCATGAGGGGCCCTACATCGATCTACCTCCATCAATCAAGAGCAAAAAGCGTGTGTGAACGTCAAAAACTTCGACGACGAGTGTTTTAAATGGGCGATTCTCTCGGCGCTACATCCGGTTGAGAGAAATGTGAACCATTTCTCCAATTATCAGAAATACGATGGGGAATTGAACTTCGAAGGAATCGCTTCTCCCGTGGCACCAAAACAAGTAAAAGTGTTCGAGAAACAAAATGGCGTGTCAGTGAATGTATATATTTTGGAAAAGAAGAAAGAAAACTATATAGTTGCCCCGATTCATGTGACTGCAAACAAAAAGGATCAACACGTCAACCTTCTCCTTGTACAGAATGCCTATATTGACGAAGATGATGAAGACAATCAGGAAAGTGGACCACTGATATTTCATTATATTTGGATTAAAGATCTTTCTAGGCTCGTGAGCTCACAAATTTCTAAACATGGACATAAAAATTGGATTTGTGAACGATGCTTACATTTCTTTTATAATAAAGAAAAACTCATCTCACACGAAATTAATTGTAAAGAATTAAACAAGTGCAGAGTCAAGTTGCCTGAAAAAGGAAAAGATAAAATCGAATTCGAAAATCAGAAAAATAACCTCAAAGTGCCGTATGCTGTATATGCCGACTTTGAATGCATTCTCAAAAAAGTCGACTCCGAAAGTGAAAAAAATACTAAAGTAATACAAATCCATGAGGCGCACAGCGTAGGATATTATGTGAAATGTAGCTATGACGAAGAACAATCATCATACAAGAGTTTTCGAGGACCTAATCCAGCACAATGGCTTTCTGACGAGCTCGTAGCTCTATCTCATCGAGTCAAAGAAAAAATGGATGATCCCAAACCAATGAAACAGCTCACATCGAATCAAGAACAGGCCTGGCGTACAGCTCAAAAATGCCACATCTGCAAGCAGCCTTTCCTCAAGAAAATCGACAAGCAGGGGGACACCAAAGTACGCGATCATTGCCATCTAACGGGAGAATTTCGAGGTGCCGCTCATAGCAAATGCAATCTCCGATACCGAGATTCTCTAACGATACCGATAAATTTTATCAATACATATATTTTTCAGAGAGAAAAAAAAATGGACTCGAACAATTTTCAATCATATGATATTTAACTGTGATTTCAGATAATTTTTCATAACCTGAGTGAATACGACAGTCATCTTATCATAGAACGAATCGCCAAATGTGTCGAAGGAAGGATCAACCTCATACCACAGACCATGGAGAAATACATTTCCTTCACAAAGTACATCCAATAGGACAAAATTTCGTTGCGTTTCATTGACTCTTTCCGCTTTATGGCTTCGTCCCTTGATAAGTTGGCTTCCTACTTGAATAAGGAGGAGAAGACAATCGTCAGGAAGGAATTTGTAAATTACGAAGAGGAATATCTTCAGCTTCTTATGAAGAAAGGAGTGTTTCCGTACGAGCATCTCGACTCTTGGGAAAAACTTAAGGAGAAACAACCACCACTTCAAAAAGCCTTCTATAGTACCCTGAAGGATGAAGGGATTTCAGACAACGATTATCGGTAATTTTTTTATTTTTAAACTTTTTAAATTTTTTAAAACAAAAATCATAATACATTTTCTCATTTCAGCCATGCTCAGTCAGTGTGGGACAATTTCAACATCCAAACTCTAGGCGAGTACTCCGACCTATACCTCAAAACCGACGTTCTCCTGTTCGCTGACGTCTTCGAGAACTTTCGGAACAGCTGTTTGCGAGTGTACGACCTGGACCCAGCCCATTATTAAACCTTACCTGGATTCAGCTGGGATGCGATGTTAAAACATTCCGGGATCGAACTTCAACTCTTGACAGATATTGACCAGCTACTTTTCATTGAACGTGGTATTCGAGGAGGTGTCAGTCAATGCAGTAGTCGACATTCCTGTGCGAACAATCCATTTTTCGAAGCCAACTATGACCCGGAGCAGGATAGTAAATATATCATGTACTTTGACGTCAATAATTTATACAGTTGGGCTATGACTCAATATCTGCCTCACGGGGGTTTTCAATGCGTAGAAAATTTTGATGAAAATTTTGATTGGGACGTAGCTGATGATTCGAAAGAAGGGTATATTCTCGAAGTTGATCTTGATTATCCCGAAAATTTACATGATGCTCACAATGACTTGCCATTTTGTCCGGAACATAAAATTCCTCCCGGTTCAAAACAGTCCAAATTACTAACAACTTTAGAATCAAAGTCGCGTTATGTAATACACTATAGAAATTTGAGGCAGGCCTTGAGTCACGGTCTGATTTTGTGAAAAATTTATCGAATTCTGAAATTTAAACAGTCCAATTGGCTTCAAGCGTATATCGATCTGAACAGCAATTTGCGAAAATCTGCAAAAAATGAGTTTGAAAAGAATTTGTTCAAGCTTATGAACAACGCGGTTTACGGAAAAACTATGGAAGACGTTAGGAAACGTATGGACATGAAACTTGTTGTACAATGGCCTGGATGCTATGGTGCTGAGGCATACATTTCAAAATCAAATTTCAATTCGCGAGTTATATTTGAAGAAAATTTAGTGGCGATTAAACTCGATCGTGTTCAAGTCACCATGAACAAACCCATTTACATTGGATTTTGTGTCCTCGACCTGTCAAAAACATGTCTTTATTCATTTCATTACGATTTCATGAGACCAAAGACAAACGCTAAACTTTTATATACAGATACAGACAGTTTAATCTATGAAGTAAAAAACTTGGATCCGTACAAACTGATGAAAGAAAATTCACGTTTTTTTGATACCTCTGATTATCCCGCGGACAACCAATTTAAAATAGAGTTGAAAAATAAAAAAGTAGTCGGACTCATGAAAGACGAATGTAATGGAAAAATTGTTACGGAATTTGTCGGGCTTCGCAGTAAAATGTACAGCGTGCGAGTTGAAGGACAAGATAGAATAAAAAAGGCTAAAGGTGTAAAATCATCGGTTATAGCTAAAACTTTGGATTTCAACGATTACATTAACTGTTTGTACAACAATGCTACTGAATACCGCACTCAGCATCTTTTCCGATCACACTTACATGACATTCAAACAATCCGACGAAGGAAACTTGTACTAAATCCATCAGACGGCAAAAGATACATTATATCAAATATGGTTGACACTTTGGCTCACGGTCATTTTAAAATAAGAGAATTGATGAACGTCGACGAGGAATTGTAAATATCAATGACTATTGCTCTAGTTGAATAAGGGAACTGATGAATGTCAACGAGGAACTGTAAATATCATTAGGTTAGGCAAAACTGTAAATAGCTTTTTAGATAGTATCGTGGATTAGGCCTACTGGGAATACAATGTCACCAAAAACGCGCCATAAATTCTACCACCCTATGCGAGCGGGCTCTAGTGGTGTGGAAATGAATTTTGCGTTGTAAATTTATTCTTATGTATGCGTGTTTTGGTAAATAAAAACAACTGTTCTATATTTCGTATTCTTTATTGATTACATATCCTTCTCATTTATCCAACTATTGTATTCACTGTCAAACCCCAACCATTTTACATAGACTTTATTTCCATGTTTGCGCAGCACTTTTTCGACGAGGTAGACATCTAGATGCTTCACTTTGGTAAGTTCTTCGGTATAAAATCCTTCTTCGATGGGTTGATCTTGATAATCTCTGAGCTTGTACGTCGTAGGATGTGTTGGTTTCACAGCAGCGATGGTAAATATTTCCGTTGTCCAGTTTGGTGTATATCCTTTCTCAAAGACGTGCTTGTACTTGCTGATCCGGACTTTGTCACCAACGTTAAATTTCCTTTTGTCTTTCTGTTGCTTCACATGGTAAATTTCATCAAACAGACGTTTTTCATCAGCTGCGGTGACATCCTTAGGCTTCGTCTTGATTGTTCGATGTTTGGTTGCATTGTAGCTTGATACAAGTTCCGGCAGAATATCTATCCATTTATAGTGTCCTTGGAGGGAGAATCGTTTCCACATCCTGCCCTTGACTGTACGATTAAAACGTTCACAGATAGATGCCTTCATGCCGCTGAATGTAGAGTACATGTTGATTCCATATTGTTTCATGAGGGCCTTAAAGTCCTTGTTGTAGAACTCTTTGCCTTGATCGACGTGTAGATTCTTGGGTTGTCGATCCTTTAGCGCAGTCTTTATAGCAGCGGTGACGTCAGGACCATTTTTAGATTTTATTGGTACAGGCCAGGCGTACTTGGAGAAGACGTCGATGACGGTGAGCAGGAATTTGTAGCCTTTATCCTTGTAGGTGGTCATGTCTACGAGATCTGCTTGCTACGTTTCATCCAATCCTCGCATATCAACATGACGACGTCGATAATTTCTCCGTGCAGGTTTATGAAGTTCGTCCTCTAGTGCTTCCTTGAGGTCCATGGTTGTTAGGAATGATACGCGAGTTTACACGAGATTTTATTCGTAAAAGTCCTTTTGTGGTGTAACATCGACAAACACTTCCTTCTCGATATGCTTCAAACGATTCTGAATCGATGAAATTATTGCAGCATTTTCAGTCACATGTTTTTGGTACATGTTAATCAAGGTTCCCAATGATTTCTTCAACTGCTCCATTCCCGTTGCCAACACTTCTTCAAAATCAATTATATTTTGATACGAAGCACCATCCGTCTCGTAATCACCCTTTGCAACGTTGAGTAATTTTTTATACCTGAGATTGTAATGACCTTCGGGAGTTAGTTTGAATCCAATACCCGGTGGCCCACGTATTTCGCGGTTTTTGGCTAGATGTCTTCCAAACACGTCCACACTTGCCATTGTCCAGCTTTCGAATGAGATTACAGACTCTGAGATTTTTAATATATAATCGCAGCTTCTCTCAATTCTTCGATGATTGAGTTTATTTCGTTGGTATGACTATTGTTTCCGGCAGCTTGAGATGCGAGAATAAGTCGCAAACGATCAACGAGCTCGTTCGGATCATCCCAATGCACGTAATCTATTTCTCGTCCTCGTTGGACTACGTTGTAAACTCCTGTGCCTACTTTCATGTCAGCAATGTATGTAAGATATTTCAAATCTCTGCCACCACGCAAACTCCTGTAAGGTAGATAATTTTTTCTATCCGCACTCGTTTGCTGAACAATTTTTTTATAATTTTCCACGTCGATTTTATTAACAATCAAATTGTTTGGTATTTTCTTATACAGCAGTTCTATGAGTCCTGGCGTTTTCTCAAACCCCTCAGTCCCAACATAAACAGTATTTTCTGCGAAACTGATTGGCGTGTTTCCAATAAACAATCCATTTTTCAATGACCGTACTCCATACTGCATGTCGAGATTCTTTTGCTGCGTCTTGTTTTTTAACATGTTCAAGTATTTCTTCAGAGGGTCAACAGGAGCTGGTGAACTTGCGATGCCCGGTGTGAAGGTTTGATCTCCAATGGTCATCTCGAAATCTTCACTCTGTTGCTCGAACGTATCCTCCATCGTAGGTAATTCTTCTTTGGCTTCTTCCTTTTTGATTTTTTTCATTTCCACATCCCGTTTAGTCAATGACTGGAGCGGATCGATGATAGGCTTGAACGTTTCTCGCATCGACGTCTCTACAGCAGCTTTTCCACGTTTCAGCAGACGATGTTTGCGTCGGATAGCTTCACTGGCTTGCACAATCTGATGTAGTACATCTTTACGCTCCATGGTGTCACCCTCAGCAACGTTCAAGTGATACTGATGCAATTGTCATTGAATCACTTTAATTTATAGAAGCAATCGAATCCTTTCCTGTATCGACCTTGATCAATTTCACTATCCTTGTCGATGACGAGAAAGCCATATTTGTCGTTCCAGCAGGTCGCGCACAGTTCTCGAAATTGTGTAAACGTCATGTCTGTGTTTACATGATCGTCGTAAACATGTTTCAAATTCATGTCATCTTGACGAAACAGCACGAGCATATTGGCATTGTCTCTCACCAAGTGTTTGGGAATGCGAGCATAAGTCTGACAGAGATAAAAACTATCCACATCGCGATGCCGTCCCATGCTAAAGTATGCGAGTATATTGTCTTGCTTTTCACATGCCACGTCGTCAAATATCATCACAGTGTTTTGCTTGACGTTGTCCACACTGACGACTTTTTCGTTGTCGCTATACGGAAAATATCCCACTCCTTTGACAGGTTCGATGATTTTCTACAAGTATTTGTACTTGGGCTGATTGAGCGACTTTGACTAGAGGTACACGTTTTCAAATCTCAAGCCGTTAGGATGCGTGACGAGCGTGAGAAGAGCGTTGGTCTTGCCACAATTCGAAGGGCCGCAAATTATAGAGCGAACCGTGTTTGGCAGCAGCTTTCCATGGCGTTTTATTTTTTCCCGCTTCTCCGTTACATTATCAAAGTTGATGACTGGTAACTTGACGTTTCGCTGTGTAAACTCCATGGCTGCTCGCGCGCGCCTGATTGGAAAACCTATAAATATTCGACTTTTATAGCATCGAGCTTAGTCGAGCAGTGAGAGGTAACGGTCTCGTCAACACTCTCGTAAACAAGCTCCCTGTTGAACTTCATATACCGGGTTACCAATTTTGCGGGCCAGGTACCAAGCTTGCTAAAAGATTGGCACGTAGAGACGAGGGTATGACCCTCTGGACGCAGCCTGCAGAGATCACGATATAGCGTAATCGAAAAATACTAATCTAACAGCAAGACACAAAGCTGACAAAGTCCTCGCAAAAAGAGCAATCGAACGTATCTACGCCAGGGATTCCGGAGTGGGAGAAAAAGCAGCTGCTCTTGGGGTTGCCGGCATCATGAAAGTCAAGCTAAAACTTGGAATGGGTTTGAAAAAGAAGAAATTGAAGAAATTGAAGAAGAAATTGAAGAAAATCCCTTTGAGGAAAGTCATCGATGCTGCAAAAATAGCATCAAAAGCTACTGGATCCATACCATCAACTCTAAAAGCTGCACGTGCAGCTGTGAAAGAAGCTGGACGGAAGAAGAAAGTTCGAGTGCCTCGTGTATTACCTGTACCGAGCAAAGTTGGAGGCATTCTTCCCGCGTTTTTGCTACCTGTTTTTGCCGGACTGAGCGCTACAGGGGCTTTGGCAGGTGGCGCTGCTAGCGTTGCAGAAGCCATCAACGACGCGAAAGCCGCCAAGCGACAGTTAGATGAATCAAGGTGACATAACCTCAGAATGGAATCAATCGCCGTGGGAAAAGGCTTGTACTTGAAAATTTGGGAAGCTGGTGTGAAACTTCATTAAAAAAACGTATAGAGCTACCGAAACGAACACTCACCGATATGGATTTACTAAAATATGTAAAACTATTGAAAATTCCATCGTTTCGAGGTGTGTTTATGCGCAACGATTTACCAAAAAATGGTCCGAAAAAATATGAGGCCGCCATTGTGAATTTGGATAATAAAAATGGTTCTGGCACGCATTGGGTAGCTTATAGATAAACCGAAAATCGAGTCGTTTATTTCGACAGTTTTGGTAATCTACAACCGCCTCGTGAACTTTTAAACTATTATGGTTTCGGTAGCAAAATCAAATACAATCACGATCAATTTCAAAACTATGACTCAGTCATTTGCGGTCACTTGTGTCTACAATTTTTACTCGATAAAAGCATTGCTCGGGTGTGAACACGCATCAGTCTACGAGTGACAATGGACTCATTAACATTAACGCTCTCGGGGACGTCATCCGTTTTGGAAGCTCACTACTTTCCACCAATCGAACTGTCAGCTCGGAAAAAATATTCCTTAGGACTAGTGGAATTGTTGACTTTTAATTCCATACCCAACATTGACGAGGGAAACAACAAGTTTTATGTTGGTAATGACGTCATTAATATACCATCTGGAAGCTACGAATTGGGAAACATCGAGGAATATCTGAAGAAAGTACTTCCAAAAAATATTCAGCTGAGTTTGCGGGCCAACAGTAGCACACTACGCAGTGAGATCAAATGTAATCGGGAGATTGATTTCCAACCCAAGGATTCTATCGGTAAACTGCTGGGCTTTGATTCGAGAATCATTGAAGCTCACGTCGCGCACGAGTCGGATTCCCCGGTGAGAATTCTCGCCGTCAACGCTTCACGCATCGAGTGTAACATCAAGGCAGGGGCGTATATAAACGAGCAGCGTGTACACACGATCCACGAGTTCTTACCAGTGGTGCCTCCAGGATATAAGATCATCGAATTGCCAAATCACGTCATTTACCATCCAATCGTCGTACAGGCAATACATCATCTGCAGCTGGGCATAGTCGATCAAAGTGGAAAGCTAGTAAATTTTCGAGGTGAAGTTATCACTATACGACTACATGTAAGAAGTGAATAATGGGTATCTACTGCGAAGAGTATAAAAGTCCAGCAACATGGCCAAAAATCATCAGTCAAAGCCGACCTCTTCAACGACTCACACCACAGAACGTTCAGTTCCTGAAAAGTCTCGGTCTGAGAGTCCAAAGAAAATTTGCTGCTTAATTTGTCTGAAACCATGTTATCCATCGAAAAGAAGATCGTCTTCGACGAGACGATAGCACAGTACGAAGTGCACACGCATCAGCCGTACGCATCGTCAACGTATAACAATAACGATGAGATTCGTATCAGTATCCAGAATCAGGACTCATACATGTTGCCGAGCAAGAGCTCGCTGCATATTCAAGGACGTTTAATGAAAGCTGACGGCGTAGCCAATGTCGAACATACGACTATAATAAACAATGGTATAGCTCACTTATTCGAAGAGATTCGTTACGAGCTCAACGCTATTGGGATCGAGAGAGTGAAAAACGTTGGTCTGACAACTACAATGAAAGCCTACGTTTCGCAAAACCCTAACCGAAAAGATCTCATGAAAAATGCTGGATGGATTGTTGACGATGCCAGACAATTGATCAACAACGATGGATATTTCGATTTATGCATTCCTCTGGATTTCATCTTTGGATTCGCCGAAGACTATCAGCGAGTGATTGTCAACGCCAAGCATGAACTCATCATACTCCGAGCCAACACCGACGTGAACGCCATCCTACAGCAAGCTGCGAACGATGAACAATACAAGATAACAATCAGTAAAATGAAATGGCTGATTCCGTACGTCAAGGTTTCCGATGTGGAGAAAATTCGTATGCTGAACTACATCTCAACGGATCCAACCATTGCTATGAGTTTCCGAAGCTGGGAACTCTACGAATATCCTCTGTTGCCGCAAACGACTAAGCATGTGTGGAGCGTTAAAACTCCGACACAGTTGTAAAAACCATGATATGTTATCGTTGGATTCCAAGTTGGCAGAAAGAATGTTAGAACCGACAACATGAGTAATTTTGATACGTGTAATTTGCGTGATATGAAATTGTACCTAAACTCACAGTGTTATCCTTACACAAATCTTAATATTGATTTTCAACGAAACCAGTTTGCAACGTTGTATGAAATGTTTGCGAATTTTCAATCGTCATATTATGGAAGAAAAAATTCTCCATTGCTGACAAAAACGCAATTTAAAGACAATGCTCCTCTTGTGAATATTGATTGTGCGAAGCAAAATGATTCATTGATTACTGGACCAGTTGATGTTCGTCTCGAATTTGAATCGGTAGCAGCTTTTCAGGCTGCAACTGCGGCGTACTGTCTTATTATACATGATAAAATTGTCGAGTATCGACCAATCAGCGGCGTTGTTAGAAAACTATAAAATGTATGAGTGTGTGTGTGTGAAAATCTACATTAAAAGGTATATATATATTAATGTTCAAACTTGATTAATCGTCAGTCGCGATGAATAAGTTAACCGATGATCGTCGATGTCTTTTGTCCGAAGATAATACGTCGGATAAATATAAACCTGTGCTGGACAAAAAAGAAAAGGATGATAAAGATAAAAAGTCAACCGTCAAGTATGAGAGATTCAAGTAGTTGGTAGTGGTGGTGGTGGGGGAGAAGATGTAAAAGGCGATGGAGTTGTCAGAGAGCATCAGTACATCAAGATGAAGTACGTCGTTGACATCCAGGGCTTCTCCATACAGAAAACCTTTGTTGTCAAGGAGCTTGTAGTGTTAAGGCTTGAGTTCTTCTACGCTGACCCTCTGACGACATTCTTAAAGCCACCATGTGCCTGGGATGGTTTGTCTCCAAAAACAAAGGCGACCAATTTGTGGCTAACGAGAAACTATCATGGTGTACCTTGGAACTCTGGAGATGTGTCATACGAGGAACTTGATCAAGAATTAAGCAACCAGTTGAAGGATGGCACATTCATATTCGTCAAAGGATTGGACAAAAAGCGATGGCTAAAGCGCTACACAAATGCCATCATCATCGATTTGATGGATATGGCCTGTCCGTCCCTGGAGGATTTGCGAGTCTCTGCATGCCCTTACAACAATTTTCATCGTCCTGTACTCAATCATCACTGCGCCACGGAAAACGTTCGCCGCTTCAGGATGTGGTTAATGGAAAAATTTGGTGATACGCCGTCAATGAAGAGATCATTTACTCTACTCTCATACGCCATCTTCCTCCACGAGTTGGATTCTGAAGATATCGCTGAATTGTCGCGAGAATTTTTATTATACTTTCGACAAAAATGTATCGATAGAGCTTGGGAAACGCTCCCGTCAAAATTACAAAAAGATCCTGAGTTTGTTGGTTTTACGCGATGTGAAAAACATTGGAATTCGACGTCTGATGATTGTATTGGCATAGCTTTGATGATAAAAAATTGTATTAGATGTAAGCGTGAAAAATTGTAATTTTTCGAAATAAAAATGGAGGGGCTAACATGATGGATGAGTCTCACAGCAAGGGGCGGGGTGTGGCCCCTTGCACACAAAAATTATTTTACTGTAATGTATTCCCCACTAAAACTTGAAATAAAGTGACATCATTGTATGTGATGACGTAATCGTTGCTCAGAATAAATGTGTTTAAACTTGTCGTGATGACGTCATCGTTTCCTAGAATTTTTATGTAAGACTTGTCGTCTTTTACGCAGTTATCGTTATAAAAATAACTTTCAGGGTCAAATATGTATTGCGCAGTAGATGTCATCTTTCATGAATGTGATGACGTAATCATTTCCTAGAATAAACGTGTTTCAACTTGTGGAGATGATGTAATCGTTCCTAAAATAAACGTGTTTAAACTTGTCGTGATGACGTCAGCGCATACTTCGATTGGTCAATACCCCACCTTCGCGCGCTACGATTAGAGGATCGGCGCTTACTACCTCTGCGCTAGGTGCTGATAAATATTTCACACACGTCTACGCATGCGCAGCATAGCTAAAAATATGACAACTGTGAGCGGGAGCGTCATTCCAAAGACAATTTTTGAATGAACATCATGGACTTCTCAAAGCTTAACCAAAATGCCCGTGGAGGAAATTTTCTCCCAAAGCAGAGGATTGCCGAGTTGGAAGTAAACGAAAGCTTTCCTGTGACTGGGATTCGATCCATTGACACTAAATTTGGAACTAAATTCGTCATCGCCCTGGATGAGAAATTTGAGGTGTTTCTACCAGAAAGGATCTGCGAAACTCTGAGGAAAGATCCGAAGGATCTCCAAAAAATTGACGTCTCCATCAAGTCGACGAATCCAGTGCATTTTCGTCTTCTCGGAGGGGGATTCAACGCCTGCGAGTTTACTTTAGAAACATGAATGTATTTCAAAACACTGTTAAAGAAACTGTTTCAATAAAAAAAAAAAAAAAACAAATGTAAATAAAAACTGAGAAAAAAACAAATGAAAAAACAACAAAAAAAACACAAAAACAAAAACCAAAAAATCAAATTTAATAGCAGGGACGGACATCCTCTGTTCAACAGTCAGTGGTTACACCCCTGTTTTACCGAGCATAGGTAATAGTTACCGACCACAGGTAATAGTAACTGACCGTATTTACCGACCGTATCCATCTAAGGTTCCTACGTTACCGACGCGGGGGAAGGAGAGTCACGTGATGAAAGTAAAAGTGGGGGGGTGCAGAACCCTTTCAGCTAACCATCTGATTCCCTTGAGCTCGTAATTCTTTTTTATTTCAATCAGAAACAGAATATTATAAATTTAAAAAGCTCTTCCTTCTTACTTCAAAACAAACTGGCGTGAGTTTAGAAACTAGCGAAAGAAGTGAAACTTCTCACGGCGAACTTCTTCAAGTTTGATTGAACAAGAAAGAAACTTCTTTCAATATTATGTGAAAACTAAAGAAACTATTAAAACTAAAGCACGAACTGCGTTCAAAACTGTAGCTTGATAGAAATTAAATTAAATTTGGAATTTAGAGCGAATAAAATTCAAATTTTAATTTTAAGTTTGACGACAAAGTTTCTATTTTCTCCCACATTGTATGTATACCAGACGATTCGAGCTGTGAAAGAAAAGTGAATCTTTGTCGTCAGATTCCAAATTTGTATTTGAATTTCACTCGTTACGAATTCCGATTTTGATTAAATCAGTTTCAAGCTAAGTTTTAAATGCAGTTCATGCTTTGATCTTAATGGTTTCTTCATTTGTCTTTCTCATTATACTAAACGAAACTTTTTTTTTTGTTCAATTCAATTTGCAGTAGTCTGCCGTGAAAAGTGTCACTTCTCTTGCAAGTTCATAAACTCACGCTAGTTTTTTTTTTTCAAATGTTATCCATAATAAAATAAGTTAAAAAAGTTAAAACAAGAAATGTGAATTTTCTGTTTGAAATTTTCAACACATTGATGTAAGAAAAAGACTTACATTTTTTTAAGTTAATTACATATAACTGAAAAAGTATGAAATACAATTTGATTTTTCAGATGATTTTTTCACAAAATAATATTTTTTGATGTCTAATTTATGTGAAGCAATCAATTTTAGTGATAGTTACCATTATACAATAGATAAAAATGATGGAACTGAAAATGTAGGTTCCATGTTGATCATTTCTCTGAAACTCATTTTTGAATAAGGATTTTTTATAGCTATTTTTAATTCACAATTTCAAGAGAGTCAAAAACAATTATAAGATATTTTATTTTAGTTTCATTACTCTGAAAGTAATGTTTTTGTTATATTATTCTATTAATAATTGCATAACAAATCATTTCGTTGATTTTAATTGTTATAAAATGAATCAAAAAGATACAACTAAAAATGCAGGTTCTGTATTTACTATTTCCTGAAACTCTTGTTATAATCAGTGTTTCAAATGTATATTTTACGGTCTAAGCTTTGTTTCTAATCCTTCGTTCCCAAGCCCTAGTTACAACGGCCTTTGTTCTCGGATTTTTCTCCTGTTGAGCCGTTAGACGTTTCACTTCTATAACTTTATGTATTGCAATGGTATGCTTCAACGTACATATTTGAATGATCAAAGAGTCCTGAAATTTTTCAGCATGAATAACGAGTCGAACTGTCACGTAACAAGGAGGTATTTATTGCGATACTTCTAATAAAGACGACTGGACATTGCAACACCTAATTTTTTTGCAATCAGCATACCAGCAAGTTTACATTTTGTGTGGTCGCAAAAATTTTATAAACGTGAAAGAGGCTTTTGAAAAAATTCGAGTTATCCTAGGAAGAGACCATGGCATGGTGAAATCAACAGATAAGTGTATTAAGGGTTTTCAAAAGTCATTAAAATTAATGAATACAGGCGTTAGGTTGAGATCGATGGAAGACGAAGCAAAAATCAAATGAACGGAAGAAATTTATCAGTGGACCAAGAAAATTAAAAGGGAACGCGGAGGAATAGAATTAATTGATCTCCTATACCAATTTGTTCATCCTTCATTTAATTTATGTCTGTCTAATCATTAAATAACAAGTGACGACGCATGATTGGTCATTGAGTCCCATAGTTGCACTTTACACAGTTCACCAACACGTGTACATTTCGATCACTAGTTGCATCTATTTTCCGAACCAAGACGAAGCTTGTGAAGAAATATCTCGTTGACTGGAAGAGGATTGGCAAATCATTTAAACCCCTCATGAATGCTTTTGCAGGTATGACAATAAACATATTTTCAAGTCCTGCTATTGTGGAAATGATAAGGAGGATGAAGCAAAAATCGAGGAAATTAGAGAGATCAAACGTAATAAGCTCGAGATCAGAGAATAACAAAGGAGAAAACACGGTCAATGACGCGAAAAATAATTTTGAAAATTATGATCACGATTAAGAACTTATCACGTTCGAAAAAATGACATACAGTTATATGTGTTGTTGATCTGTTTTTTTGTCAAGTAATGTACATGGGAGGGTAAATAAGTGAGAGTATTTCTATACTGTAAAGTGAAATGCAAAACCCTCTAAAAATTTTGCAGTTTTTGGTGTTTTTTAGGATCATAAAAGTTATTTTTAAAATTACCGCATGTGTAGGGTATCTTTATTTCAAGATGAATTTGAAAGTTTTGAATTTTAATATTTTTCATCCATCTCAAGCAAAATATGATAACGTACTTTTCTCCAGAATTTCTAGATCCTAATAATAAAACTATTCAAAATCTTGACAAGAGTTTTTTCCAAATCATCTTCAAACCTTTCTGACTCAGTACACTCTGTGCACATATTTGAACGTTGTGTAATGTCTTATTTAAAAATATTTTTTGACCAGATTTTCAAATTTTGATATTTTTATCATAATACGGTTTAAGATCTATGTATAAATGTTTTTATTTAGCATTTGTATTTTTTACTTTATAAATAAAGAAAAAACATTGAAATTTCCTATAAAATACAGAAATAAGGGAATATCGGATGAGAAAAATCAACTAAATAGTATCAAATTTCGTGTCTTATAATTTCCTGTTCCTAATGTACTTCAAATTAAAATGATTTTCTTCAGCACAAAATCAAATGTACTTATTTGTTGAAGACTTAACACATTCGTATTTTTACAAATCAATCAGATTCCTCATTCATTTTCCTTCTAATAATAGTTCGAAAATGATTTCAAAATGTATATCATCGTGATAGAACTATTTTTTTTTATCTACGACAAAAAAATATACGAAGCAAAGCGATACAGGGAACATGAACTAGGTGAAATGTTATTAGGTTGTCTTCAGCTAAAAAATATAATATAATCTCTGAAGTCAAAGGTAAGATCATTCAGACTCAGCCCTTGCATCTGGACAGGTCCAAATTTTTTTTATTTAAGTTAACTCCAGTTAATTGAGAATGTGTGCAGAACAAATGATTGTTTTCATCACATTGCTTGTGATGCATTTGTCTGAATCAAAACCGCCGCGAGCGTAGTATACCGAAATTTTTTATACCTATATTATTTCTGAAAAATAATTCATTACTAGGGAAAAACGAAATATAAACACAAAAAACTCGAAATATTGGTGTATATTCCACAATAAGTAGCTAATATTTCAACGATTATTTGTTTATGATAAATAATCTTGATTCGATCCTTTACCGTAAAATTGATACCAATAGATTATACTTTTCATTGCCCTCGTGATTATGCAAAACAAATAATTACACAAGTTTAACCTTCCAAAATACAGAAGATTTACGATACCGATCAATCGCTTATTCTAAAATGGACGACTCTCATCTATACAAACCTGACAATCAATTTTCACCTTCAACATCGATACTCAAAAAAATATAAAATATATGCCAACACTTAATAGTAATGAACCGAACGTCAACGAATCTTGCCTTTAATTTGGAAATTTTATTTTTAGCCCTAAAAGCAAGTCAGGTTGATAAAAAGAAAAAATCTATGCGAAATGATCACTATTGCAATCCACGTGCAAATGAGAATAAAAAAACGGATGATTGGCCACTTGATAAGTTGATGAAGCATCATGAGATATACCAAGATGTGTACATTTCGCCTGGTCACGTTAATTTCCCTAGCATGGAGAGAGCGTTTGAAGAGATAACAAAGAAATTCAACGATAAACATGAAATAGCTGAATCCCTTGCAGAGTGCTTGAAAGCAGACAAACATTCAATGACAATTATGAAATCTGACTCCGCAAGATGATCTCCAGAGGATGCAGCGAAAATTGAAAAAAAGCAAGAAATTTATCGTAGTCCACAGCGAATCAGAGAAGAGCGACTAGGTATGGCTAGATTTTACACAAAACTGTGCAATTGTTCACTAACTCCTTGAAAAATATACCGGATATATAATAATTTGATTGCCTTTCACCGAATCTACTGAGAAAGTATCAAATGATTACTTTATGAAATGATGAAAAAAAATTCTGATTTATGTAGGATTATAAGGTGTGATTTTTGTAGGCTCCAAAAAAGAAAAATAGTTGCGACATGAAAAGCAAAACTAATGAAACTCCTTCGACCAACAGCTCTGCTAAAAAGATGAATGTCTATAAAAATTGGTCGCTAAGTTAAATTCTTGCTCTCCATACAGTCTATAAACGAGTATTAATTTCATACACTGGATGTCTGAACGGATTAAGGAGTCAAAAAAAAATATAGAGAGTGCTTGAAAATGTATGACGCATACTTACGTAAAAGTAAGAATTTTTATGCCGGCAATGCAGAGGATGATGCAGAAAAAATCAAACAAACCAGAAAAGTCATTCCAAGGACGAACGAAATAAGATAAGAGCGACTTATGGAGTTGGAAGTATGAATCCACGAAATCAATTGATTCAGTTTGAATATTATTGTCAAGTACCACGAAAAAGTTAAGTAGTAAACTTATCTTTGTCCACGATCGCGAGGGGAATATAAATTGTTGGATGCAATAAACAAACAAAATTTTATGTATACACTGATACCAAATTGTATACTAGAATGATTGAAAAAACCAACTATAAGTATGGCGTCGAGGACATAGAATTCGAAGTATGTTTCTAATCTTAACGTAAACACTAAATTTTTTGAAGTTTGCACGAAAAAGAAAAATATTTGCTTCAAAACATGTTAAAGAACTAACAGATTTGAATTATTTTTATTTCTAAAACTTTATCTGCGACTTCTCCAACCCATGACTTTCTAAGCTAAGTAATGGGGGTAAATTTTTTAATCAGAGCAACGTTTTCTTCACTAAAGTTCGTCAACAGAAAATTGCCCGTTCAGAATAAAACGATTGTAAAAGCTTATATCTGATAATTTACAGCTACTTTTTCGAAACGCCCATATGCTTTTTGAAATTATAAAGTTTTGAATCTAAAATTATATTCTTCCGTTTGTGAATGATCTACAAATGAAGAAGCACTTTTTGCGAATGACGATTGAGTGTAAAAAAAAGACAGTATGAAATATTCTGATATCTTCGATGGATATTGCTGAAAAAATCATTGTAACATCGTGTTATTAATCGCTGTCATTTAAAAGTCGAAAGAATATCTCTGATAGTTATTTGCTTTCAATATTCATATTTTTTAGCGATAACTTAACGATTTTTTTCTCCTACTGATGTGGCATTAATACGTCCGAGGTTTGAAAAGAAATTCAGTTATAACGAATTTGTCGATTTTGGAACTTGCCACACTTGAATTGTGTCCGTATTTCTCGCTGAAACGTAACAATGGACAAGCGGCTGCATTTCAAATATGTTGTTCTTGTTCTTGCATGCTGGGAACGTACCCAACTGTCGCCAGTAACGTCGCGTAAGTAATATGTCTCGTTGATAATTACATTTTTTTCTTCGGAGTTCTTACAATTTTTACTAATTACTTATTGTACAAAAACATTGAGAATGGTTTGAAAAATGCAGAACCCACAACTACAACTTTCAAGCCAATTTATTTTGACAATATGGAGGACGTCGACTTGTATGATTTCTGTGACAATTCTTTGGCTCCTTCAACTCTGAACGAAGGGACGAGTAGTCAAAATTGGGACATGGCAATCAGTTCAATCGAATCAAATGGTGAATAAATTTCAATTATGCTCCAAAAAGTAAGGCAGAAGATATGAATTTACTTTTTTATAATACTTCCCAGGGCCAGAAACAAGTGAGGCTATCGGAGACAAAAAGATCACTGCAGAGAATACCTCTTGTACGATTACTGAAAAATGTAAAAAAAAATTGGCAGTTGGCCTCTCGATAAATTGATAAAGCTACATCTTGTGTACCGAGAAGTCTTTATGACGTCCGGTTTCATATTTATTCATAATATAGGAAAGGAATAATTTTAAAATGTTTCGCTGCTCGTTATCACTTAATAAAATGGCTGCAGCAGTTGATAGTCCAAAGATTTAAAATAACAAGAATAACAAAGATTTTAATCAAATGTAGTTCAAAATCGTTAATTTCGGAGAAGACTGATAACATTTTTTTTGCCCTTATATCAGCTAAAAGATTTTTCTAGAAAAAAGTAGAAAGACGCGCCTTATTATATGCAATAATAGCCGAAAAATGGAAGATTCATAACAAAAAGAAAAAAAAACTCGACTCTAAAATTTTACTGGTTTTGAAACGGGATGCATCAACGTATTTGAATAATAAATAAGTCACTCAAATTTTCAGCACAAAAAACAAGTCAGACTATCACGGAACAAGAAGGTATCCATTGCGATACTTCTAATAAAGACGACTGGACTTTGCAACAATATATTTTCCTGCATTCGGCATACCAGCAAGTTTACCTTTCGTGTAGGGGCAAAAAATTTTTCAACGTGAAAGAGGCTTTTGAAACAATTCGAGTTATTCTAGAAAAAGACCATGGCATGGTGAAATCAACCAATGAGTGTATCAAGGGTTTTCGAAAGTCATTAAATTTTATGACTACAAGCGTTGCGCTTCGATCGATGGAAGACGTAGCAAAAATCAAAGAAATGAAAGAAATTTATCAGTTGACCAAGAAAATGAAAGCGAAACGCAGAGGTATAACATTAATTTATATCTTTTACCAAAATTTTATCCTTCATTTAAATAATTTATTTCATGTCTTACGAATCCGTCATTATCAAATGTCGAAAAACATTTAATTTTGTATTCAAACACAAAGTAATCAGGGTAGCAAACAGTATTGGATTGAGAACAAGATGATTGTTTCCCATCGGAAATACCAAAAAATGAAATATTTTAGAGTGTTTGTTGGAGATTAAGACGATTGTTTTTTATTTAATATTTCAGCTCAGAAAACATGCCAAAACGGCAAAAGAAAAAACACTGAGCATCAAATAACACCTTGTGAAAATAGTAGACGAACTGATAGGAACGATTGGTCATTGAGTCAGATAGTCGCACTTTACACAGTTCACCAACAAGTGTACATTTCGTTCACTGGTTGCATCAACTTTCCGAACCCAGGCGAAGCTTTCGGAAAAATATCTCGTATACTAGAAGAGGAATGGCAAATCATTAAAACCCCTCATGAATGCTTTTGCAGGTATGATAATAAACGTATCGCTAAGTCCTGCCATTCTGGAAATGCTGAGGAGGATAACGCAAAAATCGAGGAAATTAAGGAGATTAAACGTAAAACGTTTGAGATCAGAGAAGAACGAAGGAGACAACTCGGCGAATGATGTGAAAAATGATGTTTAAAATTATGATCATGATTAACAATTATTCACGTAAATATAAATGATATACAGCCTTATGTGTTGTTCATCTGTTTTTTGTCAAGTAATGTACAAGGAAGGGTGAAAAATGAGGGAATTGTTTAAATGTTTAGAGAAATGATGAACCCAAAAAAAATTTTTAATTTTTATTGTTTATTAGAATAATAAAAGTTGTTTAGTATTAAACTAATCTTTGTCCACGATTGTGAAGAGAATATGAATTGTTGGATGCAATAAACAAACAACATTTTATCTTAACTTTAATACCTAATTGTATACTTATTTTTTTTCCCCTGTTGTGGAATTAATAGGTCTGAGGCTTGAAAAAAAATTCAGTTATTACGAATTTGTCGATTCTGAAACTTGCCAAACTTGAATTGTGTTTGAATTTCTCGCTGAAACGTAACAATGGACAAGCTGCTGCATTTCAAATATGTTGTTCTTTTTCTTGCATGCTGAGAACGTACCCAACTGTCGCCAGTAACGTCGCGTAAGTAATATGTCTCGTTCATAATTACATTTTTTTTTTTCGGAGTTCTTACAATTTTCACTAATTACTTATTATACAAAAACATTGAGTATGGTTTGAAAAATGCAGAACCCACAACTACAACTTTCAAGCCAATTAATTTTGACAATATGGAGGCCCTCGACTTGCATGATTTCTGTGACAATTCTTTTGCTTCTTCAACTCTGAACGAAGGGACGAGTAGTCAAAATTGGGACATGACAACCAGTTTAATTAAATCAAATGGTGAATTTTTTTTAAGTGTGTTCCAAAAATGAAGGCATAAGATGTGTATATACTTTTTTATTATACTTTCCAGGGCCAGAAACAAGTCAGGCTATCAGAGACCGAAAGATCACTGCAGAAAATACCCCTTGTACCATTACTGAAAAATGTCCTAAAAAAATTGGCACCTGGCCTCTCGATAAATTGATGAAGCTACATCTTGTGTACCAAGAAGTCTACGTGACGTTCGGTTGCATATTTTTTCCAAATATAGGAAAGGCTTTTGAAATCATCTCTCGTAAACTGAAAGAAAGCTATAAAATGGACGAACCTCGAAATGAATGCTTCATAGCATATGAATGTTCAATTACACTTAACAAGGATTCTGCCAGTGGCGAATCTCTTGAGGCTTAGGCAAAAATTAAAAGAATTATACATGTATACCAACTGACGAAAAAAATCAGAGAACATAGATCAGGTATGAGTAATGATAATGAAATAGCATGAATTGAAAAGCGATTTGTGAGACGGATGATTTGATTTGAAAATATTACGAATATTTGTAACCGCTACGTATGAAAAAATATGTAATTATCATTTTTCAGGCTTAAGTAATGAAAAGAAACTTGAAAATCTTTCTACAATATATAGCCTGTGTTTCTGTAACTGTAGTACAAATGAGGCCACTCAGTCCACTCACGTGGTTTTACATTTTGAATTTAGATTCTGTTAAAAAAACATTTAGTATACTCTCGATTGCAAAATATTCTATGATATCGATTTTTTGTTTCGTTTCTGACGTTAACTTGGCAATCGAATCGCATTTTTTCCAAAATTTGAAACATGCAGAGTTACTTCATGTTTGCGTTCATTACTCGTAATCTATCAGTCGAATGTAAAATGCTATACAAAATGCAAAGTACAAAAATATATCACAAAAAATTCAAAAAGTATACTCCACATAGGTTTTTTTTTTCTTTTTTTAGTTGTATTATCAGTTAGTTAACTCTATCAAGTACTACATACTTACTATTCAAGGTCAAACATTCAATTTAATCACTTTGAATATACTGCTGAAACACGGTTCTATTGTTGAACATGAAATTTTAATTTTTAGCCATAATTTACGATACTTCTTTATGCCCTAGATTAGGCGAACAAAGCATTGAAGAAGAGAAAAACTCCTGATGATACTATCATGCCTTATGAACCCTGTGGAACAAAAAATTATGATACGAATGGTCATTAGAAGAAATAAAGGCATTTTACACTGCTGGTCTAGAAGTATACATTTCGCATGAACACGTTATCAATTTCCCAAACAGGAAAGCTGCAGTAGAAGAAATGATGGCGAAGATAAAAGATACGTTCAAGATTGAGGAACCTTATGAAGAGAGCCTTTATTTCCATTTAAAACTAAGGAAACCTGACAACTTTAATTATGAAAATACGAAAGAAAAACCAGACATAATAAAAGAAATTGAAGAAATCTGGCAAAAATGTCACAAATCAGAGAAGAACGGACAATTAATTTCAAACAAGGAATCGTGAGACCAAATCGATCAATTTTATAATCTATTTACATGCTGTGTAATTCGAAAAAATACAAAGATTTTTTGTCCATTGAATGAATATCAAATTTTTTCTTCGACGAACATAGGAAAACATGAATATTGCTTTTCTTGCAAGAGCAAAATGACGTAGCTTTCTCTGACGATTTTTCTCCCTTGAAAACCAAAAGTTAGATAGATTCTCTAGAGTAATCGAGTAACAGCTTTTTGTAAACATGGATTCATAGTTTGTATAACAAAACGAATAAAGTGACATGAAAATGTATGTCAACCTTGTTTCTAATATGTGTTCTTGTTTCGACTAAAATAAAAATTTAACCTATTTCACAGGTTGAACTCGAGCGGACAGAAATGGAGTTGAATGTTCAGTAGCATCATGATTTGAAAAATTTTTTTTATTTGAAAAAAAAAAAAAAAAAAAAACGGCTAATGAAGTTTTCGCCTATAATTCGCAGTATAAATCTACTGATAAAACTCATTTCATTGAATCTTCCGTTCACACTACATCGCTAAAAATAAAAAGAATGTATTTCTTAGATTCTAGATTCTACATAACTTGCAAGACATTGAGAGAAACATTCCAAGTGAACTAATGACCATTTAATGAATTATCTTACTTCTCAAGAAGAACCTATTTCGATAATACATGTTATATTGACTAAAAAATAACTATTTTTCGAAATAGTCGCAAAAATAAAATTTTTCATGCACTATCATCTGCCAGGAGTATTTAGATAGACTCTTTAGCGATTACTCAAAAACGGTCAAGGGACGAAAATGGTCATGTATTGTGCGAGAATAGGAGAGAGTCTATTATAAAGTCATTCCAACATCTACTTTTCTTACTTGATTAGGTACAATCACAAAAATATTGAAGACAATTTTAGACATGTCATCTATTTTTTTAAAAGTGTGCAGTAAAAAAGTACTTGAAACAAGATTTCTGAACGCATTGATAGGCGAACAAAGGCATCGGACAAAAAAGTATGGATGGACAAATCTAGAAGTCAAGTTAATATTTTCAATGAAAAACGTTAGTCGTGACAAGTCAGTGAATTGTTATTTACTTTTTTTAACAATTGACAGATAGCAACGAACCACACCAGAAACATCTGTCAAATGAATAAGAAATTTTTGAAAAAGATGTTATTCAAAAATCTTGATCTTCAAGAAAATATATAAGAGAATTAAATTCCTTCAGCTGAAAAACATGTTCTAAGCAAAATAATCAAATCTTTTACAACAACGGTACCAATTGTTATTCATAAACTTTTCATCTACTCTGTTTTGCCCACGACTGAGTTTTACTATAATCATAGTAAAAGACAGTATAACTTGTTTTAGTCTTGAAACGTAATGAATGTTAAAAAAGTATTTCTGAGTATTCTTTTTATCGCTGTTCGAAGAAATTTCATAAAAATATAGTCATTTATCAGAGAAGTTATATGTGTAATGTATAGTCATGAGTAAACATTGAATTCGACATTTTACTAAGACAAAAATTATCATTGATTTTTTAATTGGGTTATGTATTATATTTAAGGAAAAACTCCCATAAATTTATAATAAAAAATAAATAAAAACGGAACATTCAAGTATGCAAATAATGTATTACATCAAGCATTATATTTTTGCGATTTCATCTAGAAATTCTATAGTGCTTTCCGAATCGATTTATAACAATGAAGATTACATTGTACTTAACATGAATTGACATTTAAAATAAAAAAAATATGCAAAAATTAATTTTTCATTCATGTGAGTGCTGTAGGTACAAAAATATATCCTAAATTCACAACAAAATTTATTATATTTATAACTTATTCAGCAATATGCACATTAGCACACTCGTGCGCTGAAGTAAGCATTTAAGATATTTCTTTATTTTTCACGAATCAGAACTAGGAAAAAAACAAAAGTATTTAGAAGATCATTCACCTCATTTCCTTTGATTCTAAAAAGTTGATATTGTTATTGAAAAGCAATATTTCTTAAATCTAAAGAAATAAGTAAATAATGGCTATCGAACCATAGTAGAGAAGGAAATTATTTGTAAATGAAACTACTACATACTTTGAGGATTTATATATACGGTGATTGAAAGAATGATAAGTTTCCTGACGATGTACTACACGTGATACCAATTACTCGATAGTTCCACGTTTAAAATGTAATTCGAGGATGTAATATATGATAAATAATGATTCCTTCCAAATACGATTAGTTTCATCTATGAACTTCTATAATGAGAATTAGTCGTTAACATTCACCAGTATTGCAATCCTCTTTGAACAAAAAGCAAGATGAGAGTGCTCGTGACGTTTGCGTATGTTTCCGAGATTACTTAAAAACTTTCATTCTATATTAATTATTAGTAGAGAACATTCTTTTCAACTTTTTTTTGTCATATTGTATTTTTTGTTGACGAATGCAACGAAATTTTTATACCAATATTTGAATAAAGACAGCTAGAGTTAGTGAATCCCACCGAAACAAACATCCATTAGACCAAAATAAAACATTACTCTTGTAATGAAAAATTGCCTGCTATTCAGATTTTAGAAAGTAAGGAACAGAAAATTAGTAACACAATATTATGAAAGATTAAGTTACTGCATGAAAAGAGTGGGAAGGCAATTTCGGTTTCAAAATTGTCTATGTTTTTTTTATTCTCACTCGAACAAGCGTAGGGTAGTTTTACAAAATAAAATTAACAAGAATCGAAAACGGATCTCACAGAAAATAAATGATCGCAAACGCGCATGTGTTCACGCTGTAGGGATTTGAAAAAAATTTACACGATATTTTTATAACAACTCAAGTGTTTTTCATTATTGACGCGTTTCAGTTCTGCTGCGATGATAATGTGGGGGTCGAAATGGATTATTTTTTCCAGCCTTTTTGCATTATCTCAATCCACACCAACGCTACGACGTAAGTTTTTCATCAAATTTTCAAATTCGATCCACTCTTTACGCCTCTAATTTCTTATGAAAAGAATAATTAAAAAAATTTGCTACTGAGTTTAGCGCCAGACTATTCTGAGTTACCAACGTTCAAACAAGTTGATTTTTCGGAAATGGACAACCCAAATTTGTACGAGTGTCTTTCAGGATATACGTCATCAGACTTGAACCAAGGTAATAAGAAATGAATCTTGTCGAAAATTACAAATGGTCGGCTTTTTTTCCAATTCATAATTATTCAATACGATTTTCTCAATGTATTAATATACTTGCATTGATGTAAGTTTACCCTGCTTATAGTCCAAATTAATCATTTATCGTTTCTCTGAAAATCCGAGTTTACTTACTGAATAAGAAATTAATTTTTTCAACGTGGTAGATCGTGATTTGTGCAAGTATATTCATGAATTCTCCACTTGTACTTCCAATCAAGGTGAGTTAACGAGTATCCTGTCGAATGTCGAATAAGATTCGAAAATGCTATTAAACAAATATTGACAAAACCCCCCAGTACTACTGACAAGAACTTTGCGGAAATTGCAAAACTCAGGGGTATTCATTCAAGAATTCAATCAATCAGAGTAGAACAGAGAAGCAAGATACTATTATAGTTATAGAAATAATTTTGCCAATAAAATCAAGATAATCCATACTTAAAGTAACGGTTTTATAAAAAACACTCGTTAAAAAAAGTAATTGTCAAATAAATATAATTGGGATATGAATTTCAGGCAATCCTGAAAAACGTTTTCCTATTCACTCGAATTGTTGGTCATAGGATGACCTGATTGCACTACACACAATTCTCCAAAAGGTCATTTTGTGTAATGGCTGGGCTGCACCATTCAATGAATAATCTTACTTCTCAAGAAGACCTTTTTTCGATAATAGATGTTTTATTGACTAAAAAATAATTATATTTCGAAGTAGACGTAAAATTATATTTTTTCTGACACTATCATCTATTAGGCGTATTTAGATAGACTCTTGAACGATTACTTAAAAACGGTCAAAAGACGAAAAAAGGCATGTATTTTGAAAGAATGGTAGTGAGTATATTATAAAGTCATTCTAAAATCTACTTTTCTTACTTGATTAGGTACAATCACAAAGATATTCAAAGACAGTTTCAGATAGAACATCTATTTTTTTATACGTATGCAATAAACAAGTACTTCAAGTAAGTTCTTTAAGGAATGATTCCTAATACATTGATAAGCGAACAAAAGGCAACGGACAAAAAAGAATGGATGGACAAATCTAGAAGTCGAGTTCGACGAAAAACGTTAGTCTTTAAAATAAAGTCAAAGATAATACATTGGAAACGAACAAAAATGTGTATGAAAAAAGGAATCGAAAGGCCCACGGGGTACGAAAACTTTCGATTCGAAAAATTTGAAATTTTTTGTTAAGAAAATAAATTCAGGAACTATAAGGGGAAGAACGCATACACATGATTGCTGAAATGGAACTTTGAATCTGAAAAATCAGAGTTCACAAACAACGAGTTTTCACTCATAGATATTAATACTGGATGTTGCGTAATTAACCACTGGAAAAAAATTATAGGGAAGATAACTGATAAAATAACTAAATTTCGGGGTTCTAAAGTTTTTAAAACTTCAAATGAAAAACACAATTGCAATAAAATTCAAGTTAACTTTAAAAGTGCACACGTCCAAAAAATATCATTACATAAGTTCACACCGGATGTTTGGCACTCTGCGTCTTTCCGTGTGTCTTGTAAGCGTAAGGTTTGATATTTTAGGACGAAAAGAATATTTTTTGCAATTGAATACATATTGTTTTGAAGAAAAATTGTTTTACATGCATTTCATGTTTTTAAATAGTTTTAAAAATTCGTGCTTAGGGCGGAATTCAAAGTCCAGTTTTTAGACTTGAAAATTAAAATCAGCTCAATCTTGTGTATTTTTCTTTAAAAATGCATCAAACTACTTTTGAGATGTTATACTTTGGAATAGAAATTATTTCATGAGTGATCCTTCAAAATAACGCGTTTCAGAAAAATAGAAAACCTTATTATTTTGAAGAGTCTACTTTGATCATCTGCCAAGCACCTACTTATGCTTGGATCATTCAAGCAAATTACTGTGCCTACATTTGAAAGTTTCAAGCATCGCTGCATGTTGAGTTTTTACATGTTCAATACATGTTCAATTTTTACGAATCGAAAACTTCTTATAAGTGCATGAAAGAAAATCTAGGCGTCCTACACTCACCATGCACTTAAGGAATGAATAATATTTTTCCGATTGGGAAAATGAATTTCCATTCGCTAGATGATTAAATATGTAAAGCATTCGCAAAATTTATAGCAAAGTTTGCGAATAACAAAAAAAAATTGACATGTAGCAGTGAAGACATATGGATTGTATGGCCAATACGAAAAAATTCTCTTTACTAAAACAAGTGAAACTCCCGCTAAAAGAAAAAATATGTGTCCCATCAATGTCTACAAATCCAATAAAAAATTATCACGCAAAAAACGCAGAATCATCAAAATGATCAGTCATGTAGTTTAATAATTGTAAAAAATGTACCTCATTGTAAATTATTGAAAACGTTTTATTTTAAAACGCTTTACATTGAGGCCAATATATTTAGCTAAAGGAATTAATAATTATTAATAAACACACGTACAACATGGTTGAAAAAAGGTCTTTTTTTGTCGTTTTTTCTACAGAAAAACGTTTGCGCTGAAAAATTTTTTGCTATGTTTATTTCATTTACACTACAGCGTATATTCAAGTATTTAGAATATCTAAATCGTGGGGAAAATCTTTACGAGCGACTGATCAAGTGGAGTCATTCAGATAAATTTATAAAATGATTCTTTATGAAATGATGAAGAAAAAATATCCTTATATACGTAGGATTATAAGGTATGATTTTTGTATGTTTCAGAAAAGAAAAATGGTTGCGGTATGAAAAGAAAAACAAATGAAACTCCCGTGACCAACAGCTCTGCTAAAAAGATGAATATCGATAAAAATTGGTCGCTAAGTCAAATTCTTGCTCTCCATACAGTCTATCAACAAGTATTAGTTTCATACACTGGGTGTGTGAAATTCCCGAACCAAGAAGAAGCATTTCTGGAAATTTCTCATACATTAGAAACGGATTACGGAATCAAAAAAAACTATAGAGAGTGCTTGAAAATGTATGATGCACAATTACGTATAAGTAAGAATTGTTATGGCGGCAATGCAGAGGATAATGCAGAAAAACTCAAACAAATCAGAGGAATCATTCGAAGAACAAGCGAAATAAGGAAAGAGCGACTTATGAAGTTGTAAATACGAATTAACGAAATCAATTGATTCAGTTTGAATATTATTGTCAAGTACCATCTTTGTCTACGATCGCGAAGAGTATATGAAATAATGAATACAATAAACAAACAGCATTTTATGTACAGTTTAATACTACATTGTATTCTTGAATAAATGAAATAACCAACTATCAGTATGGCGTCGAGGACGTAGAATTCAAAGAATGCTTGTATTCTAAACGTGAACGCAAAATTTTTTCAAGTTTGCACAAAAAAGAAAAATATTTTCTTTAAACAATGTTACAGAACCAGCAAGTTTTAAATTATTTTTATTTCTAAAACTTCATCTGTGACTTCTCCAACACATGACTTACAAAGCTGAGATATTTAGGTAAATTTTTTAATCTGAGCAACGTTTCCTTCACCAAAGTTCGTCAATAGGAAATCGCCTGATCGGAATAAAACGATTGTAAAAGTTTTAATCTGCCAATTTACAGCTACTTTTTTGAAACGCACGTAAGCTCTCTCAAATTATGAAGTTTCGAAGGGAAAATTATATTCTTCCGTTGGTAAATGATCTACAAATGTAGAAGCTCTTTTGGCGAATAAGGATTTAGTGTTAAAAGATGACAGTAAGAAATATTCTGAAATCTTCGATAGATATTTCCGAAAAAATCATGGTAACATCATGTCATTAATCATCGTCATTTAATAGTCGAAAGAATATCTCTGATTGTTATCTGCTTTGAATATTAAAATTTTTTGTGATACCTTAACGATTTTATTCTTTCAATGATGTGGCCTTAATACGTCTGAGGCTTGAAAAGACATTCAGTTATTACGAATTTGTCGATTCTGAAACTTGCCAAACTTAAATTGTGTCCGAATTTCTCGCTGAAACGTAACAATGGACAAGCTGCTGCATTTCAAATATGTTGTTATTTTTCTTGCAAGCTGGGAACGTGAAACAAGGAAATTACGATACGAATGGTCATTCGAAGAAATAAAGGCATTTTACACTGGTCATCTAGAAGTATACATTTCGCATGAACACGTTGTCATTTTTCCAAGCAGGAAAGCCGCAGTATGAGAAAGGTTAGCGAAATTATTTCCATTTATTTATTTCCATTCAAAACTAAGGAAACCTGACATCTCAAAATATGAAAATACGACAGAAAATGCAGCTATAAAGAAAGAAATTGAAGAAATCTGGCAAAAAATGTAACAAATAAAAGAAGAACGGTCTATAAATTTCAAAACAGGAATCGTGAAACCAAATAGATCAATTTAATAATTTATTCACATGCTGTGTGATTCGAACAAATACAAAGATTTTTCGACTTTTGAATAAATAATACTTCATTTTTCGACGAACATATAAAAACATGAATATTGCTCTTCTTGCAAAAGCAAAATGACGTAGCTTTCTCTGACGATTTGTCTTTCTTCAAAACAAAAAGTTAGACAGATACTCTAGGGTAATCGAGTAACAGCTTTTTCTAAACGTGAATTCATTGTTCGTATATCAAAACAAATAAAGTGACAAAAAACAAATGTCAACCTTGATTCTAATCGTTTTCTTGTTTGGACCAAAATAAAAACAACTAATGAAATTTCGCCTACAATTCGCAGTGTAAATCGATTGAGTCAACACATTTTATTGAATCTTACGTTTACACCACATTGCCAAAAATGAAAAATAATGTATTACTTAGATTCTAGAATCCACAGAGGCTGTTTCTTGCAAGGCACTGAGAGAAACATTCTAAGTGAACTAATTACCATTCTATGAATAATCTTACTTATCAAGAAGAACTTATTTCGATAATACATGTTATATTGACTAAAAAATAACTATTTTTCGAAATAGATGCGAAAATAAAATTTTATATGCACTATCATCTATCAGGAGTGTTTAGATAGACTCTTTAGCGTTTACTCAAGAACGTTCAAGAGACGAAGAAAGTCATGTATTTTGATAGAATGGTAGTGAGTGTATTATAAAGTCATTCCAAAATCTTCTTTTCGTACTCGATCAGCTACAATGATGAAAATATAAAAAGGTAGTGTTAGATATGACATCTTTTTTTTTTAAAGTGTGCAATAGAAAAGTACTTCAACATGATATCTCAATGCATTGATAGGCGAACAAAAGGCATCGGACAAAAAAGTATGGATGGAAAAATCTAGAAGTCATGTTGATATTTCTAATAAAAAACGTTAGTCGTGACAAGTCAGTGAATTGTTATTAACTTGTTTTGAATAATTGACAGAGGGCAACGAACCACACCAGAAACATCTGTCAAAAGAATAAGAAATTTCCGAATAAGATTTTATTCCAAAATCTTAATCTTTACGAAAATATACAGTCTCTCCTGCCAATAGTGCCGCAAAAATTTCAACTCCTCACATTTTCCTCGGAAGCGCAATACCCCCACTCCTGCGCTGCTCTCGAGGCACGCTCTCCGCTCCGAAATTCAAATCGATCCCTGGCAATAGTGCCACTGTCAATAGTGCCGCTACTTCTCATTTTTTTTCAATCCGTGTGTCCCCACGTGTCTCCGCTCTCCTTACATACATATATGTAAGTTGGCGTCGTTTGGTATTGTTTAGCATTTAACATATGTATGTTTGGCATGTTTACATACGTTTCTTGCGCAAATTGACATTTCGTTTTGGCTGGTTTTGGCTACGTAAATTTTCTTCGGGAATCGAAATTATTTGGTTCAATGTGTGCAGAGAAGTACGTGTCAGAATAGGTATGTTTAAATAAACCTTAACACACTGCTTGTAAAAACTTTGTCTCACTGGCGAAATACAGTTTGTTGACGAACTGAAGTACTGTTAAAAATTTTGCACATGTGATTGTTCTTTGTTTATTGTTACTAAAATTTCATCTTGTATATTATTAGTAATCATTCAACCATGATTTCGTGAGATAACAAGATTCTTTCGTTACATATTCTTTAAGATTGATTCTCTTCAAACAGAAAATTAATTATTCTAATACTCAAAGTTAAATACAAAAATATTTACTATTCTACTAAATATTTAAAAAAATAATGTTAATTATTATTGTTCAAAATTATTATGCATTTTAGTTATTATAATTATTGCTGTATCTGATTATTAGTATTATAATTACCTTGTTTTTTTAATTTTTTTTAATAGGCATTATTCATTTTAGTATTATTAATTATTTATTATGTATGAATTATTACATATTTTTACTTAATAGTATAATTTGTGAATCGTTATTCAACTATAATTATTTATAGTTGTTATACAGGGTGCGCCATTTCTTATGTCGGCATGTAAACATTGAATAACTTGAAAAAAAAACAACCGATTTCTGTAAATGAGGTATTTTTATTTAGTTTGGTCCTTTACAATTTATTTAGACTAGTTTTTGAACACAACATCAATCAAGTGGCCGCCCTTATTGTTCATAGCAAAATATGCCCTTTTTGCGGCGTTTTCCATTACCTTTTCGAGCATCTCGGGTGGTATAGCAATGATTTCGGCACGAATATTTTCCTTAAGCTCTTCAATGGTCTGCGGCTTGCTGGCGTACACTTTACTTTTCAAATAACCCCACAAAAAGAAGTCTGGAGGGGTCAAATCTGGAGATCTGGGTGGCCATTCAATGTCGCCTCTTTTTGACATCAGACGTCCAGGGAATTTTCGTTGCAGAAACTGGATTGTTTGATTCGCAGTGTGGCAGGTCGCACCATCTTGTTGAAACCAGTAATCTTCAAGACCTTTTTCACGCATTTGTGGGCAGACATAGTGAGCCAACATCCACCGATATCGGTTTCCATCGATCGTTTGGTTCTCTTTGAAAAAATAAGGACCAATGATGGTTTTGGCGCAAACGCCGGCCCAAACAGTAAATTTTTGGTCATGCAATGGCGTTTCATGGATCTCGTGTGGATTCTGCGTTCCCCAAATGCGGCAATTTTGCTTATTAACGCCTCCAGAAAGTTTGAAATGTGCCTCGTCGGTCATTAAAATTCGCTTCCAAAAATCAGGTTCAGTATCAACTATTCGAGCGATTGTTTGTCCATATTCCAAGCGACGTGGATGATCTGTAGGCAATATTCTTTGTGTTAATTGCATTTTGTACGGAAACAAATGCAAATCATCTTTCAAAATGCGCCGTAGAGTGGTTCCACTGATGCCGAGATGCTGAGCGCGGTGACGATATGAAACTTTTGGGTTTTGGGCAACGCTCTCTCTGACAGCTTCAATCAGTTCATTTGAACGTCTTGGTCGTTGATGAACGGGTTGTTCGCGATCTTTCACTGTCCCGTGGTCACAAAAATTCGACACCAAACGACGAATAGTGTTGTCAGATGGTGCCTGTTTGCCAAGATATTTTCGACGATATGCTCGTTGAGTTAACACAACTGAACGACTATTTTCAATGTACAAAGTAACTATTTCAGCGCGTTCTTTTGGTGTGAAGCGATACATGGTTGAAATTGTACTGAATTGACGTTTCCAAAACAAGTGAAGTCAAGTAAATCGGTTGTCAAATGTTTAAGTTATTCAATGTTACAATACCGACATAAGAAATGGCGCACCCTGTACCTACAGCATTCTTCATTTATGAAAAAGTGGGGTTTTGAGTCCATGAACTGTTGATTGAATAGTGATTTGATAAGTATTATTCGAACAGTATTAAATCATTTGCCTTATTTCGCATTTATTATTAAAAATTGTCTGATGTCATACAAAATAATTATTAGTAATAATTTACTGTTTATAATTTGAAGAATTCATAAAAATGTAGAGAAATAATAACTTAAGATTTTACTATTAAAATGTTTTGTTTTAAAAACTTGCACATGCAGTTTCTAATAAAATACGTTCAATGTGCTAGCCAACGAACTTTGTACGACTAAAGTGTTATATTGCCGAAGAGTAACAATAACAATGCGTTAATGTATGGGAACAAAATTGACTTCATGGATAAAATTTTGTAAAACATTCCTCTCCATCACCTCATCTACAATCATCATATTATTCATATGTAGTTGATGGGCCAAAAATTATGTATATACAATTGTATACACGATCGGAAGACCATATCAAGGTAAGTAACAAAAAAAAAAAACGCTATTTGAACCAATAAAGGTAAAATTAGCGTTTAAAATGAAGAAATTAAAGTGTATCCATTTGCGGCATTATTGCCAGAGATCGATTAGAATCTCGATGCAAAGTGCGTTCCTCGAGAGCGGAGACACGGTATAAAAAAAATGAGAATTAGCGGCACTATTGACAGTGGCACTATTGCCAGGGATCGATTTGAATTTCAGAGCGGAGAGCGTGCCTCAAGAGCGGCGCAGGAGTGGGGGCATTGCTCGAAAGAAAATGAGGCGAAGCGGCACTATTGACAGCGGCACTATTGACGGGGGAGACTGTCTAAGAGAATTCAAATTCTCAAGCTGAAAAACATTATCCCAGTAAAATAACCACAACTTTAACAACTGCGGTACCAATTGTTATTTATAAACTTCTTTTCTACTCTGTTTTTTCAAGGACAGAATTTTACTATTATCATAGTAAAAAACATTAATTCAACTTTTAACTAAAATATAAATTCCTCTAGTTTTTTAAATTGAGTGATGTATTATATTAAAGGAAAAGCTCCTATAAATTTAGAATGAAAAAAAATTAAAAACGAAACATTCAAGTATAAAAAAAAAGTATGACAGTAAGAAATGCATATTTGCGTTTTCATCTAGAAATTATATAGTACTTTGTGGATAGATTTATATTAATGAAGAATATTATTGTACCCAATTTCAATTGACATTAAAAATAAAAAAATATGCAAAAATTAATTTTTTATTTATGTGAGTGCTGTAGGTACAAAAATATTTCCTAAATTCACAACAAAATTTATTATATTTATAACTTGACCAGAAATATGCACATTCAGCTTACTCGTGCGCTGAAGTAGACATTTAAGATATTTCTTTGATTTTTCACGAATCAGAAAAGAAGTTTCAATCAAGTACGACTATCTAGCGTTGGGAACGAGCCAAAGAAAAAAAAGAAAGAACAGTATAAAAAAGGATAAAAATTGTGACCCCCCAAAGAAGACGCATCGAAGAGGCCCAAATTGGTCAATGGAAGACACGATTAAACTTTTTACAATACACCAAGAATTGCTAATTACCTACACTGGCTGTGCAGCTTTCCCGGATCTTGATATTGCATTTTTAGAAATCTCTCTCAAATTGAAAGATGTCTACAATATCGACAGAACTCCTGACGGATGTCGTATAAGATTCGAAAATACTATTAAAACAATTTTGACAAAACCCTCCAGTACTACCCAAATGAACTTTGAAGATATTGAAGAACTCAGGGGAAATTCAAGAACTCAACAAATTAGAGAAGAACGGAGAAGTAAGATACTATTATAGTTATATAAATAATTATGCTGAGTCTCGTCCGGATGGGATTATTGCACGTAGTCGTGCGTTCCGCGCTCGTTTCCAACAGATTTCCAAATCTCCCACCTAAAAGAGAAAGGTGTTGGGCCCAGTGGCGACACTGGGCCGGAATAGCTAAGCCCCATTGTGTTTTCTGTTCGCGTAACTGCAACACGCACACGTTCCTTCCTCCCGGCTTTCGGTAATTTTTTCGGTAGTTTTTTCAAGATGTCGAAAAGAATTCGAAGTTCTAGAAGCCAATCTAGGTCACCTAGGTGGAACGGGTCGCGTGAAAATTCGACCAGATCACGACGCTCGCGCGGTTCGTCTGATTCACGTGAAAAACCGCGAGAAAGATCAAGAGCCAGCTTATCCCGCTCACGCTACACGCCACCCCGACATAGTTCCCGAGGTTGGTCAGAATCCCGCGAATCACGCCTTCTGGATAAAATCGCGGAAATGATGGATCGACGACTCGAGGCCTTTGAGGAGAAACATGCTCGCTCTCCCCTCCGTCTAGGCTCTACGCCACCCCCCTCAAATGAGGCCCTGCAGCGTAGCCAGGACGTCACACAGTTCCTTCCGTCCCGGGGTAGTGCACTAGGTAAGCTCCTGTAAAGGACTTAGCCGCAGTGTCCCTCCTGTACGCTCGCTTACAAGTGGGATTCTTTTGTTTAGATGACCGATCTAAAACAGGGGTCTCCTTCGAGGAGACAGACCCCTTCCCCCATCCTACTCTGATTTCTGAATTATTTCGAACTCAGCCGGACGGAACCTCGTCCTACCTCTAGGACCTGGAAATGCTAGGACTCGTGCAAAAAATTTCCAAGTCAGGCTTGCCAGACGACCTTCGCGCCCAACTCCTTGCCCAATTCGAGGAGAAGGGGGACCAAAAAATCGGCCCACCGAAGCTGAACAAATTGTTCAACGAGTTCGCAACAGTCCTCCGACCTGACGAACATCAGGTGTCCCGTCAATCGCAACTGACCCCCTGCCATGAACGCCATCGGATCAGGTCTGTCCGTCCTCCTGGCCCCCGAAACCTCAGAGCAACTGTCCGAAGAGGCGAGATCGGCCCTACGCTCGATATCAGAAGCTCTACATTTGACGGCTGACCTACAATACCGCCTTTCACTGGCACGGCGGGCATTCATTAACCCTTCCCTCAACCTTATCGGGAAGGCTGCCGCCGACCTCGCCCTAGTGGATGACTGGCTTTTTGGCAGCTCCTTCAACGAGGGGATTAAGGAGCTACAGGCCTCGGAAAAGGTCGTCAAGGGAGTCATAAAGGCTCCTCCTCCAGCCCCCAAGGCCCCGCCGCAACAACCGGCGCGAGCCTCAAATTCGGCTAAACACCCAGCCTCGGGAAACGCCAAAGTCCCTGCCCGCCAATCGAACTGGCCCACTCGCCGAGCAGGGACCCAAGCCCAGAGGCCGTCTCACCACAGGTCGACGTCACGTTCACGGCCCCACCAACGCCGTTAAATCAGGTTAAGATTGCGGGGCGCCTAGCCTTATTTAGAAATAACTGGCAGAGGTTGACCAGGGACCCAGTTGTTCTATCCGCCATTCAGGGATATAGAATTCCCTTCACCAGCCCACCTGTCATGCTGCCCCACCTGAAACCCCCCACCCTCTTGCCCCCGACTGCACGTCAGTGCGACGCCGAAATCGGACGCCTCCTAAACACAGGGGCAATATCTAAAATCACGCCCTCACTTGATCAATTCCTATCACCATTCTTTCTCCGCCCGAAATCATCCGGGGGCATGAGATTCATACTGAACTTAAAGGATCTCAATAGGTACATTGAACCCCCACATTTTAAGCTGGAAGATTGGCGCACTGCTATTCGCCTGATGCTCTCAGATTCCGAGATGGCCACGCTCGACCTACAGGATCCTTACCTGTTGGTTCCCATAGATCGTGAACACAGGAAATTTCTTCGATTTCAGTGGAAAGGGTCCACTTACGAATTTTCAGCCCTACCCTTTGGTCTCGCCACGGCCCCCTATATCTTTATAAAAATCCTTCGGCCAGTCGTAGCATATCTGAGGGCTAGAGGCAACCAGTCGGTGATTTACCTCGACGATTTTTTACTTATCTCTCACACCAAGAGGTCCTGTAAGTTGAACGTGGCAACTCACGTCAACGTACTTTCAGCACTCGGATTTGTCATAAACACAAAGAAATCCGAGTTAGAACCCGCCAAACGACGTCGATATCTGGGCTTCCTTTTTGACTCGGAACGACAAACAATCTTGATGCCCTTATCTCGTAGGAAGAACCTTTTCACGATGGTCCAAAATTTCTCAGGGATGAAAAGCTGTAGAATAAAGGACTTTGCGAGCATGCTGGGCTCATTAATATCGATCTGCCCCGCGGTCAAATACGGCCTACTCTATACGAAGGCATTCGAGAGGGAGAAATTCATCGCTCTCTCAAACCGTGACGGTGATTATCTTTCCGGTATGTCTATACCTGATACGCTACGCACCGATTTTGAGTGGTGGCTGGGAGTTCTTAATGACCCGTCCCAAGCGAACACTATTCTCTCGGGGAATTTTTCCATGGAAATCTTTTCAGACGCTTCCCTCACGGGCTGGGGAGCTGCCTGTATGGACCAACGGACCCGCGGATGGTGGTCGGAACAGGAAAGCTCTCTCCATATCAATGCTCTCGAACTCAAGGCGGCATTTTACGCACTTCGGTGTTTTGCCTCCGACCAAAATGACTCAGAGATTCTTCTCAGAATCGATAATACAACAGCAATGAGTTACATAAATCGTTTTGGATCGGTCCAACACCCTCTCCTGTCAAAATTGGCCAAAGATATCTGGCAGTGTTGTGAAATGAAAAATCTCTACGTTTTTGCAGCCCACATTCCCTCGTCCGAAAACTTCATAGCAGACGAGGAATCTCGTAAACTTCTCCCTAACACCGAATGGTCACTATCACGAAAGGCTTTTGACGCCATTGAGAAGAAATAAGGCCCTTTTCAGGTAGACCTTTTCGCATCAATTTTGAATGCCAAGTGTCATCTCTACATATTCTGGTTCCCGGACCCAGGATCATTTGCAGTGGATGCATTCACCCTGAAATGGACGGACATAGAATTTCATGCCTTTCCACCTTTTTTACTAATTCCTCGCATCCTGCGTAAGATTGTTGACGAACGCGCAACGGGCGTACTGGTTTTCCCGTGGTGGCCCTCCCAGCCCTGGTTTCCCCACTGCCAGCGTCTTCTAATCTCATCGCCCATAATTTTCCCCCCAGCCAGTAACCTTCTGTTTGCCCCATTCAGGGATTCCCACCCACAGCAGAACACCCTTTCCCTGGCAGCGGGGCGTTTGTCAGGGAAGCCTTTCGAGCGCAAGGTGCGCCAGACGGGGCCCTAGACACGCTGGTGGCCTCATTGGCTAGCTCTACCCTAGCTCAGTACTCGAGGCCCCTACGTACGTGGTGGGACTTTTGCGACCGACACGAGGTCTCCAAGTTCTCGCCCCAGCCATTCGAAGCCCTCGGATTCCTGGCACATGAACTCACGTCAATTGGATCTTACTCGACCCTGAACACGATACGCTCAGCTGTGTCCCTTGTCTCATCGAATCGCGTCGGCGATCACCCCCTGATAAGAAGAATTTGTAAGGGTGCCGGGGTTCTCAAACCCCTGCGCCCACGCTACGAGACGACCTGGGATCCGGAACCGGTTTTGGTCAAACTAGGAACAATGTTCCCTCACGGTACCTTGTCGCTCGAACGCATTACAAAGAAATTTTTGACTCTAATGGCCCTGGCATCCGGGCAACGATGCCAGACCCTGGCCCCAATAAAGCTAATAATATTTCATTTTCGACGCACGGAGTTAACATCCGGATCCCAGACCGTATTAAGACATCGGCACCTGGCCGAACCCAGCCTTTTTTCTCCTTCCCTCGATTTAAAGAAAAGGAATCTCTCTTTATACTTAGCATTCTTTCGACTTATTTGGAGAAGTCAAAATTGCGGAGACCTGCGGGCTGTAATACTCTATTCATTACAATTAATAAACCTCATGGACCAGCCACGACGCAAACCCTTAGCCGATGGATCGGTCAGACACTGGCTGACTGCGGAGTGTATGAATCATTCTCAGCCCACAGCACGCGCCACGCGTCAACCTCATGTGCCGCTCGCAAGGGCGTAACCTTAGACTTAATTAAAAGCGCCGCTAGATGGTCGGGCCAATCACGCGTCTTCGCTAATTTTTACAATAGGCCCATTGTGGAACCACATGCCTTTGCCAAGGCTGTGCTCGGCTCCTAAACCTACGTGTGTAAGAACTTTCTTCTCTGAAGATTAAAATTCCTGTGAAATACGTGTCCATAGTATTCATTACAGCTCCAGAGGGCATCGTATCGCTCTTTGAACATCTACATGCAATAATCCCATCCGGAAGAGACTCAGGATAATTATTCGATTAAACGAACTTACCTAAAGTGAAGTTCGATCGAAATTATGCTGATGTCTCGTCCGGATGGGACGACCCTCCCTAACACATATCCCCCACCCTTAAAGGGAACTAATTACCCCTACGATCCGAAGCCCCAGTACTTTGAATAATGAATTTCGATCGAACTTCACTTTAGGTAAGTTCGTTTAATTGAATAATTTTATCTTGAAAAATGTAGATAGTCCATACCCAATGTAACAGTTTTAAAATAAACACACACTAAGAAGAAGTAAATGTCAAATAAATAAATATTTGGGATATGAATTTCAGGCAATCCTGCAAAACGTTTTCCTATTTACTCCAATTGTTGGTCATTGGATGACCTGATTACACTACACACTATTCACCAAAAGAAGGTCATTTCGTGTAATGGCTCCGCTGCATTTCCGGATGAACTGAAGGCGTTCACAGATATTTCAATGGCATAAAAAGCCGAACGCGGTATTGAAAAATCACCAGAAGAATGTACGAGAATGCTTGCAAAGCAATTTATCGGTGTATCACTATGTACTGGGAATAGAACAGAGGACGTAGCCAAAATAATGCAAATTTACGATATAAAACGTAAAACACGCGGAATGAGAATTCGATAAATATTTCATTAAAGTATAAAACATAATAAGTAAATTTTTTCACATTTTATAGATAATTACATCATTTTGAAATGAAAATGGTAAATATGTGTCGAAGATTGAGGTTAGATTCAATAGCATCTCAAGAACTAATAAAACTTTCGAAATTTCCGAGTCTCAATTTTCGAGCCAAACAAGATAGATAAAACAATTTTCCGTAAAATTGTAAGTTGACGACAAGGAAAAATCGAAATGAAGCCGTAAAATAAATTATTCCTATTTATTTTTTTTAAGTAGAGCTTTTCGTACAGCCTTTTAACAGATAAATTTTATTTTATTTTTACGAAAGAAAATGTTTTTTGAAAGTAAAATAAAATGCAGCAATAAAAAGATACCCAAAGAACGAATACGTTAATAAATTGTTTTACTTTACTGTAAACGCAGGATGGTAACTTGGAAAAAGAAAACTATTATCACTTTATTAGAATTTGATCACTGATTGCAGAAGGTGAGCTGAAGGGGTTCTGGACCCCCCTACTCCTACTCCCATTACGCGACTCCCCCCTCCTCTCCCAGCATCGGTAAGGTAGGGATCTAAGATGGCGGCGGTTGGTAAATTACCTGTGTCGGTAAGAATCACCTGCAATCGGTAAAACAGGGGGCGTATCTTCTGTTGTACAAAAAGAGGGTTTTCGCCCCCCGTTATCAAATTCAAATTTTAAATTTTTTTTTTTTTTTTTTTTTTTTTTATTCGATTAAATGATTGATATATTTTTTTATTATAATGATTACATATATATACTTATAATTTCTTAAATCTACTCTTCTGCACCATACTCCTCACGCATATATCTATTAATGCATATAAGTCGAGTTTTTAATAAATAATACTTTTCGCTCTCTTTATTTATTTGATAAGTGAAATCTAAAGATTGCTCGAGATTATCTAAACAAAACGAATCATGTTCACTTTCACTCATTACAAACATTCGCTCTTTCAATATCATTACTCTACATATTCTAATTCGCTTACATTCATCCTCGCACTCGGACAATTTTTTTTCAAACGCTACAGTTTCTGATAGATAATTCTTTCTTAATCCACTAAACTCTTTATGACGTATTTGAAATTCTTTGTTGTTTTTTTGAAGCAAGTCCTTCAAAGTCTCGATGTCATTTTCCATCTGATTAATCGATTCCATCACCACATTAAATTGACTGATGTTGCGGAGAATATTTACCACCGCGGTCAAGCGCCTCATTCGATCGAGTTCCCGTTTTTTTAAAAAATGAAATAATACAAAAAAATATTCTTAACCCACCTCATTTACCTATTTCACTCACGCACACACACACTAGAATTAATGACTCACCGAAATGAATTGTGTGTATTCAATGACTGGTATGTAATCCATTTAGTTGTAGGGACTGCATCAAGTGTACTACTATTGCAATGTATTCCTCACTTGAAAAATTGCGGAAACGTTCCGGAAGGAAAAATTTCACGTTTTCAAAAACGAATAATGGATACATTTTAACTCTTTGGAGGTTTTCGTTAGACTGTGATCGAAAAAAGAACACGCATTTGGTTTGATACAGATTTTTGGAAATTTAATTGAATGCCATGTACAAATTCATAAACACCATTGGAACCTAATCATCCCACGTGAGCAGCTTATCTTTCCGAGCGTGCCCAAAACAATAAGCGCCTTGGGATCTCAAACAGCGCCTATAAAAATTTTCGGGTTACAATAAGACCCTACATTTCTACTCTGCGGAGTACTTTCAACATTTCCTAAGTTCACACGAAAGCGTATAGGAATTGAATCACGAATGAAGAAATTATTTTATATTAAAGAATCTAACTCATTTTCATACTGAAATTTCTGCTTGAAAATGATGGATTGTCTAATGTTCACAAGATATATTACTGTAGAAATATAATTCAAGTATAGGATAATTTAAGACAATTATTTATACTACAAAAATGTTAAAAATATGATACCGATATAAAATTTACCTCATTTGTTTATAATATTAAATTTCTGGATGTTAATGTAATTTCAGAATCAACAAATTTCATGTTATTATTTAGATTACAAAAACACTAAAAATATGACACCAAGATAAGATTTGCCACATTTGTTTATAGTATCAAGTTTCAGGATGTGAATGTAATTTGATCTGAGCTAAATATAGATCCAAGTGTTTATATGAAAAAATTGTGACGTAGATGGAATTCAACTTCATTGATGATTTCTAACAACGGTATCCTTCGATCGTGACAAATTTATGACCTTTGTTTACAAACCAACTTCCGGTCCAAGATGTAATATGATCATGGCGTTTTTCGCTGTGTAGTTATCATTTGATACTTTTGCTTACACTTTCTCTGCAGTTATAATTTGAGTATCCTGTTTTGTTTCTGACGTCATAGTCATTTGATTCCATCAGTTACAGATTCGATTATCTTTATCGATTAATTCTCAAAATCCATCTATGACTCATGTTGAGGAGTGGGGGATTGGTGATGACGTTGTTATATATTGAGAATATATGCATATGTTTGGGATAAAGTTTTTCCCAATCTATTAAATTCGGGCCCTCAAAGTAAATTTTTTTGTATCATAAACTTAGTTACGTGACATTCTTTTTTTTCTTTTCTTGAGAAATAGCCACATTGATTATATCTAACATTTTCAAGGTTCCGATTGCCGTTTAGTTCCACTTCAATAACTTTCGACCGATAGAAAAACTTCAAAATCAGTGAATTTAGAAAATATCAAGATTAAGATAATCGTCACGTCGATCTAACATCAAACGATCAAAATGAACGCCTTTGATCGATAATGATTCGTAAATACAACATAAGAACAAGCAAAATAAATTCATAGGAAAAGATAATAGATACCAATCAACCTTTTATTCAAAGCAAAGAAGAATTATTTTACGCAATACCGGTCAAGGGTACCTCATGCTGAGTTTTATCGGGCTTTTTGCACACGAAACTTGAACTTTGAAGAAAATATAAAAACCACCGCGTCTAAAAATCGGGAGTCAGTCCAGTTCAAAATTTGTAAACGGGTCGGGAATCCGGTTACGCCTTACAAGTAAATTTCGGTACGGTCTGCGCATTTTTGGAAGCCATCAAAACCACCCTTTGCCGGAACAATAATTTTCATTGAAAATAATACCAGGTTACGAAAAGTAAGTGGAATATCCAATCTTGAATTTGGTCTTTGCGTAATTGTGTATTTCGGTCAGTTTCGTTTTTGATTTCCGGTTTTTTTTATTTAGTATAGTTGCTTACGGAGCAACTTCGTTTGTTTTCCTAGTTTTTGACAGTTGCTTCCGTAGCAAATCCGATTTGGTTTACAGTTTTTATTTTTTTTTATAGTTGCTTACGTAGCAACTTTGTTCACTTGTTATATTTTTTTTTATTTAATATAGATTCTTACGCAGCAATTTGATTTCGCTTTACATTTTTCATTTAATTTAGTTGCTTTCGTAGCGATTCGGGTTTTAATTTCTGATTTAATTTCTTTTATAGCTGCGTGCGAAGCAAGTTTGGATTTGGATTTTCGATGTAATTTCTTTGTTGCTAAAATTTATTTTCTCATTATTTGTTTTTGACTTTGAGGCTTGCGTAGCCATTCTATTTTTAATATTCCCTTTTTCCCTATCCCTCCGGAGTGAGGAGTTTGTCGACAAACCTGTACGAGGCCAGAGCTAAGGCGCGGAGTCTGGGGTTGTGTGTGCGAGCGGGGTTGCGTGACTTCCAGAGGAAAGGGGACCCCGAAGTGTGGGTGGAATTGAAATACCACAGCGGGAGGATACCAGGGTTCGACACCTTCCCTACCGACCTTCAGGAAGCAATCCCCTTCATACTTCAACGACTAGGCGAGGCCCCCTCCAAGAGACCCGCGGTTCAGCCTATAGCTTCATCCTCTGCCCAACCCGCAGGAGAGAGTGAGGAACTTCGGCGGGGCCCGAGACAACAAACTTTGGACGAGCGCGTGGCGGAATGGCTGGCTAGCCATGGGACATTTGTTCCTACGCCATTAGCGAACACTTCCCTGGCCCCGAGTTCCAACCGAGTACGGCCCAGAATCATAGACTCCCGGCCAATTAATCTTCCATTTGGATTGGCTAAGTCAGTTCGGGACATCCTGCGTCGTAACCGCCGGCGACGTACCAATTCGGCCCAGCAACCTCCGGTTCTGATCGATTTGACAGTAGATTCCCCCCCGAGGGAAGAGACCACTTCACTGGCCAGGAGACAGTCCCGCCTGCCACCCCGGATTTCCTCACCATTCCCCTCCCCAACAACGGAAGCCCGCCTCCTAGAGGAAGATAACGGGCCGGCCACCCCGTCCTTGCTCAGACCTGGGGCCGACATAGGGTCCCCACTCTCATACGAGACACTGTTTGGGACGTCAAAAATCCGACCCTGAACGACTTATATCGACCTAATTATATCAGCTTATCATGAACTACGACTAAATGAGTGGAAAATAAAATACGACCTATTATAAGCTACTAATAAACGGAAATTCTGTGTATATGAACGGTGATTCATTGACCACCTCCTCTCCTCCACGAGAGTCTGTCAGGAGACACCTGGTGGCGTACCTCAATACGTAACAACGTCACTTACCTCTATATAAGTCCACTCAATTTTACCATAATAAGTCAGTCGCATTTCACGCATCACTCTAAGCATCTTAATATCGCTTCGCGCAACACTCCGCGTCAACTTAAATTGTGCTTCCGTATCATCTTAATTTCGCTTCGCGTCGACTTCAATTTATTTTTCACACCGATAGTGAAAAAGCAGAAAAATACTTTTCATCAACATAACAATGAACTTATTTCTATGTGATTTTTTAAAAGAAATTGGTGACGAGTGCTCTAAAGAAGTGCGCAGTTATAATTTTATATGGAAAGTGAGTGCGCGTAAAAATCAGCAAAGACACATACACAAATATCAGCACGAAAATCTTCAGTTGGCTCAAAACCACTACGTGGATGATGAGAACGAAGAGGAAGAGGACGACGGAGAACCACTCATCTTCCATTACGTGTGGATCAAGGATCTTTCCAGGCTTGTTCGCTCGCAAATAACAAAATCCAAAAACAAGCACTACATTTGCGATAGATGTCTACATTTCTTTCAAACCACCGAAAAATTGGAGGCTCACGATGTGGATTGTCAAAAAATCAACAAGTGTGGCGTTATCTTACCTTCACTGGGAAAAAACACTCTACAATTCAAAAACTTGAATAAAAAAGGAAGTGTTCCGTTCGTAGTGTATGCTGATTTCGAGTGTCTGCTAAAAAACGTGGAAACAAACAATAACGAAAACACACAAGTTTGACAAGTACACGAACCACACAGTGTAGGATATTTTGTTCAATGTAGTTTCGATGCGAGCCGGTCCTACTATAAAAGCTACCGAGGTATTAAACCCGCCGATTGGTTCTCCAAAGAACTTCTCAATTTGGCCAAGGAGCTTGAAGGGCTGTATGACAATCCAAAAATCATGAATTCGTTGACTCAAGAGGAGAAAGTTGCATTCATCCAGGCATCTACGTGTCACATTTGTGAAAAACCGCTTGAAAAGGAAAGAGTTCGTGACCATTGTCATTTTACCGGACGGTATCGAGGCCCTGCTCACAAAGCATGTAACCTGAACTACAAGGATCCGCGAACAATTATGGTTATGTTCCACAACCTCACCGGCTACGACAGTCACCTGCTCATAAAAGAAGTTGCCACTTGCATCGAGGGACGCGTTTACGTGCTACCGGAAAACATGGAAAAGTACATCTTCTTCACGAAATACATCAGAGAGAGTGAGGTGTCTTTAAGGTTTCTGGATACGTTTCGATTCATGCCCTCGTCGTTGGAGAGACTAGCATCCTATCTCCACGAAACACCGATAACGCGTCGTGAATTCAATCACTTGAATGAGGCTGAATTTCAACTGCTGACGCGAAAAGGAGTGTTCCCGTATGAATACATGGACGGTTGGAGCAAACTCGACGAAGAAAAATTACCATCCACGATCAATTCTACAGTCACCTCAACGGAAGCAACATTACCGTAGAAGACTACTCGTAAGTTTATCATTATAATTTTTGTTTCTATCATTCTTCTTACTTTTATAATTTTTTTATATATTATAATTTATATATATTATATATTATTATTTATATATATATTATATATATTTAAATATTATAATTTATTGTCATTTTTATAATTATCATCATTATGATTAGTATTATTTTTTATTTGATGACAGTCATGCCAGCAATGTTTGGAATACGTTCGGCGTCAAAACGCTGGGGGAATTCTCGGATTTGTATATGAAGACTGATATACTGCTACTGAGTGACGTGTTTGAAAACTTCCGCGATAAATGCATCGACGTTTACGGCTTGGACCCCGCACATTACTTTACAACGCCAGGACTCGCATGGGATGCCATTCTACAATACACGGGCGTGGAATTGGAGCTGTTAACTGACATCGATCACATGATGTTCATTGAGCATGGACTCAGGGGAGGAGTGAGCCAGTGTAGCAACCGACACTCCCACGCCAACAACCCGTACATGGCCGAATACGATCCGAACGAGGAAACAAAGTATCTGGTATACTATGACGTGAACAATCTCTACGGATGGGCTATGATGCAACACCTTCCATGCGATGGCTTCAAATGGGCCGATAATGACGTCAACTGGGCTGTGGAGGATGACGCCGACGTTGGATATATTTTGGAAGTGGATCTTGAATATCCTGATGAGATTCATGACCAACATCAAGATTCAACACTAGCGTCTTGGAGAGAGAATCGTTTCTACATCCTGTCCTTGAGCGTGCGATTAAAACTTTCGTAGATTGACGCCTTCATGCCGCTGAATGTAGAGTAGATGTTGATTCCATGTTGTTTCATGAGAGCCTTAAAGTCCTTGTTGTAGAACTCTTTGCCTTGATCGACGTGTAGATTCTTGGGTTGACTATCCTTGAGCAAGGTCTTTATAGCAGCGGTGACGTCAGGACCATTTTTAGATTTTATTGGTACAGGCCAGGCGTACTTGGAGAAGACGTCGATGACGGTGAGCAGGAATTTGTAGCCTTTATCCTTGTAGGTGGTCATGTCTACGAGATCTGCTTGCCACGTTTCATCCAATCCTCGCATATCAACATGACGACGTCGATAATTTCTCCGTGCAGGTTTATGAAGTTCGTCCTCTAGTGCTTCCTTGAGGTCCATGGTTGTTAGGTATGATACGCGAGTTTACACGAGATTTTATTCGTAAAAGTCCTTTTGTGGTGTAACATCGACAAACACTTCCTTCTCGATATGCTTCAAACGATTCTGAATCGATGAAATTATTGCAGCATTTTCAGTCACATGTTTTTGGTACATGTTAATCAAGGTTCCCAATGATTTCTTCAACTGCTCCATTCCCGTTGCCAACACTTCTTCAAAATCAATTATATTTTGATACGAAGCACCATCCGTCTCGTAATCACCCTTTGCAACGTTGAGTAATTTTTTATACCTGAGATTGTAATGACCTTCGGGAGTTAGTTTGAATCCAATACCCGGTGGCCCACGTATTTCGCGGTTTTTGGCTAGATGTCTTCCAAACACGTCCACACTTGCCATTGTCCAGCTTTCGAATGAGATTACAGACTCTGAGATTTTTAATATATAATCGCAGCTTCTCTCAATTCTTCGATGATTGAGTTTATTTCGTTGGTATGACTATTGTTTCCGGCAGCTTGAGATGCGAGAATAAGTCGCAAACGATCAACGAGCTCGTTCGGATCATCCCAATGCACGTAATCTATTTCTCGTCCTCGTTGGACTACGTTGTAAACTCCTGTGCCTACATTCATGTCAGCAATGTATGTAAGATATTTCAAATCTCTGCCACCACGCAAACTCCTGTAAGGTAGATAATTTTTTCTATCCGCACTCGTTTGCTGAACAATTTTTTTATAATTTTCCACGTCGATTTTATTAACAATCAAATTGTTTGGTATTTTCTTATACAGCAGTTCTATGAGTCCTGGCGTTTTCTCAAACCCCTCAGTCCCAACATAAACAGTATTTTCTGCGAAACTGATTGGCGTGTTTCCAATAAACAATCCATTTTTCAATGACCGTACTCCATACTGCATGTCGAGATTCTTTTGCTGCGTCTTGTTTTTTAACATGTTCAAGTATTTCTTCAGAGGGTCAACAGGAGCTGGTGAACTTGCGATGCCCGGTGTGAAGGTTTGATCTCCAATGGTCATCTCGAAATCTTCACTCTGTTGCTCGAACGTATCCTCCATCGTAGGTAATTCTTCTTTGGCTTCTTCCTTTTTGATTTTTTTCATTTCCACATCCCGTTTAGTCAATGACTGGAGCGGATCGATGATAGGCTTGAACGTTTCTCGCACCGACGTCTCTACAGCAGCTTTTCCACGTTTCAGCAGACGATGTTTGCGTCGGATAGCTTCACTGGCTTGCACAATCTGATGTAGTACATCTTTACGCTCCATGGTGTCACCCTCAGCAACGTTCAAGTGATACTGATGCAATTGTCATTGAATCACTTTAATTTATAGAAGCAATCGAATCCTTTCCTGTATCGACCTTGATCAATTTCACTATCCTTGTCGATGACGAGAAAGCCATATTTGTCGTTCCAGCAGGTCGCGCACAGTTCTCGAAATTGTGTAAACGTCATGTCTGTGTTTACATGATCGTCGTAAACATGTTTCAAATTCATGTCATCTTGACGAAACAGCACGAGCATATTGGCATTGTCTCTCACCAAGTGTTTGGGAATGCGAGCATAAGTCTGACAGAGATAAAAACTATCCACATCGCGATGCCGTCCCATGCTAAAGTATGCGAGTATATTGTCTTGCTTTTCACATGCCACGTCGTCAAATATCATCACAGTGTTTTGCTTGACGTTGTCCACACTGACGACTTTTTCGTTGTCGCTATACGGAAAATATCCCACTCCTTTGACAGGTTCGATGATTTTCTACAAGTATTTGTACTTGGGCTGATTGAGCGACTTTGACTAGAGGTACACGTTTTCAAATCTCAAGCCGTTAGGATGCGTGACGAGCGTGAGAAGAGCGTTGGTCTTGCCACAATTCGAAGGGCCGCAAATTATAGAGCGAACCGTGTTTGGCAGCAGCTTTCCATGGCGTTTTATTTTTTCCCGCTTCTCCGTTACATTATCAAAGTTGATGACTGGTAACTTGACGTTTCGCTGTGTAAACTCCATGGCTGCTCGCGCGCGCCTGATTGGAAAACCTATAAATATTCGACTTTTATAGCATCGAGCTTAGTCGAGCAGTGAGAGGTAACGGTCTCGTCAACACTCTCGTAAACAAGCTCCCTGTTGAACTTCATATACCGGGTTACCAATTTTGCGGGCCAGGTACCAAGCTTGCTAAAAGATTGGCACGTAGAGACGAGGGTATGACCCTCTGGACGCAGCCTGCAGAGATCACGATATAGCGTAATCGAAAAATACTAATCTAACAGCAAGACACAAAGCTGACAAAGTCCTCGCAAAAAGAGCAATCGAACGTATCTACGCCAGGGATTCCGGAGTGGGAGAAAAAGCAGCTGCTCTTGGGGTTGCCGGCATCATGAAAGTCAAGCTAAAACTTGGAATGGGTTTGAAAAAGAAGAAATTGAAGAAATTGAAGAAGAAATTGAAGAAAATCCCTTTGAGGAAAGTCATCGATGCTGCAAAAATAGCATCAAAAGCTACTGGATCCATACCATCAACTCTAAAAGCTGCACGTGCAGCTGTGAAAGAAGCTGGACGGAAGAAGAAAGTTCGAGTGCCTCGTGTATTACCTGTACCGAGCAAAGTTGGAGGCATTCTTCCCGCGTTTTTGCTACCTGTTTTTGCCGGACTGAGCGCTACAGGGGCTTTGGCAGGTGGCGCTGCTAGCGTTGCAGAAGCCATCAACGACGCGAAAGCCGCCAAGCGACAGTTAGATGAATCAAGGTGACATAACCTCAGAATGGAATCAATCGCCGTGGGAAAAGGCTTGTACTTGAAAATTTGGGAAGCTGGTGTGAAACTTCATTAAAAAAACGTATAGAGCTACCGAAACGAACACTCACCGATATGGATTTACTAAAATATGTAAAACTATTGAAAATTCCATCGTTTCGAGGTGTGTTTATGCGCAACGATTTACCAAAAAATGGTCCGAAAAAATATGAGGCCGCCATTGTGAATTTGGATAATAAAAATGGTTCTGGCACGCATTGGGTAGCTTATAGATAAACCGAAAATCGAGTCGTTTATTTCGACAGTTTTGGTAATCTACAACCGCCTCGTGAACTTTTAAACTATTATGGTTTCGGTAGCAAAATCAAATACAATCACGATCAATTTCAAAACTATGACTCAGTCATTTGCGGTCACTTGTGTCTACAATTTTTACTCGATAAAAGCATTGCTCGGGTGTGAACACGCATCAGTCTACGAGTGACAATGGACTCATTAACATTAACGCTCTCGGGGACGTCATCCGTTTTGGAAGCTCACTACTTTCCACCAATCGAACTGTCAGCTCGGAAAAAATATTCCTTAGGACTAGTGGAATTGTTGACTTTTAATTCCATACCCAACATTGACGAGGGAAACAACAAGTTTTATGTTGGTAATGACGTCATTAATATACCATCTGGAAGCTACGAATTGGGAAACATCGAGGAATATCTGAAGAAAGTACTTCCAAAAAATATTCAGCTGAGTTTGCGGGCCAACAGTAGCACACTACGCAGTGAGATCAAATGTAATCGGGAGATTGATTTCCAACCCAAGGATTCTATCGGTAAACTGCTGGGCTTTGATTCGAGAATCATTGAAGCTCACGTCGCGCACGAGTCGGATTCCCCGGTGAGAATTCTCGCCGTCAACGCTTCACGCATCGAGTGTAACATCAAGGCAGGGGCGTATATAAACGAGCAGCGTGTACACACGATCCACGAGTTCTTACCAGTGGTGCCTCCAGGATATAAGATCATCGAATTGCCAAATCACGTCATTTACCATCCAATCGTCGTACAGGCAATACATCATCTGCAGCTGGGCATAGTCGATCAAAGTGGAAAGCTAGTAAATTTTCGAGGTGAAGTTATCACTATACGACTACATGTAAGAAGTGAATAATGGGTATCTACTGCGAAGAGTATAAAAGTCCAGCAACATGGCCAAAAATCATCAGTCAAAGCCGACCTCTTCAACGACTCACACCACAGAACGTTCAGTTCCTGAAAAGTCTCGGTCTGAGAGTCCAAAGAAAATTTGCTGCTTAATTTGTCTGAAACCATGTTATCCATCGAAAAGAAGATCGTCTTCGACGAGACGATAGCACAGTACGAAGTGCACACGCATCAGCCGTACGCATCGTCAACGTATAACAATAACGATGAGATTCGTATCAGTATCCAGAATCAGGACTCATACATGTTGCCGAGCAAGAGCTCGCTGCATATTCAAGGACGTTTAATGAAAGCTGACGGCGTAGCCAATGTCGAACATACGACTATAATAAACAATGGTATAGCTCACTTATTCGAAGAGATTCGTTACGAGCTCAACGCTATTGGGATCGAGAGAGTGAAAAACGTTGGTCTGACAACTACAATGAAAGCCTACGTTTCGCAAAACCCTAACCAAAAAGATCTCATGGATAATGCTGGATGGATTGTTGACGATGCCAGACAATTGATCAACAACAATGGATATTTCGACATATGCATTCCTCTGGATTTTATCTTTGGATTCGCCGAGGACTATCAGCGAGTGATTGTCAACGCCAAGCATGAACTCATCATACTCCGAGCCAACACCGACGTGAACGCCATCCTACAGCAAGCTACGAACGATGAACAATACAAGACAACAATCAGTAAATTAGAATGGCTGATTCCGTACGTCAAAGTTTCCGATTTGGAGAAAATTGGTATGCTGAACTACATCTTAACGGATCCAACCATCGCCATGAGTTTCCGAAGCTGGGAACTTTACGAATATCCTCTGTTGCCGCAAACGACTAAGCATGTGTGGAGCGTTAAAACTTCGACACAGTTGGAAAAACCATGATATGTTATCGTTGGATTCCAAGTTGGCAGAAAGAATGTTAGAACCGACAACATGAGTAATTTTGATACGTGTAATTTGCGTGATATGAAATTGTACCTAAACTCACAGTGTTATCCTTACACAAATCTTAATATTGATTTTCAACGAAACCAGTTTGCAACGTTGTATGAAATGTTTGCGAATTTTCAATCGTCATATTATGGAAGAAAAAATTCTCCATTGCTGACAAAAACGCAATTTAAAGACAATGCTCCTCTTGTGAATATTGATTGTGCGAAGCAAAATGATTCATTGATTACTGGACCAGTTGATGTTCGTCTCGAATTTGAATCGGTAGCAGCTTTTCAGGCTGCAACTGCGGCGTACTGTCTTATTATACATGATAAAATTGTCGAGTATCGACCAATCAGCGGCGTTGTTAGAAAACTATAAAATGTATGAGTGTGTGTGTGTGAAAATCTACATTAAAAGGTATATATATATTAATGTTCAAACTTGATTAATCGTCAGTCGCGATGAATAAGTTAACCGATGATCGTCGATGTCTTTTGTCCGAAGATAATACGTCGGATAAATATAAACCTGTGCTGGACAAAAAAGAAAAGGATGATAAAGATAAAAAGTCAACCGTCAAGTATGAGAGATTCAAGTAGTTGGTAGTGGTGGTGGTGGGGGAGAAGATGTAAAAGGCGATGGAGTTGTCAGAGAGCATCAGTACATCAAGATGAAGTACGTCGTTGACATCCAGGGCTTCTCCATACAGAAAACCTTTGTTGTCAAGGAGCTTGTAGTGTTAAGGCTTGAGTTCTTCTACGCTGACCCTCTGACGACATTCTTAAAGCCACCATGTGCCTGGGATGGTTTGTCTCCAAAAACAAAGGCGACCAATTTGTGGCTAACGAGAAACTATCATGGTGTACCTTGGAACTCTGGAGATGTGTCATACGAGGAACTTGATCAAGAATTAAGCAACCAGTTGAAGGATGGCACATTCATATTCGTCAAAGGATTGGACAAAAAGCGATGGCTAAAGCGCTACACAAATGCCATCATCATCGATTTGATGGATATGGCCTGTCCGTCCCTGGAGGATTTGCGAGTCTCTGCATGCCCTTACAACAATTTTCATCGTCCTGTACTCAATCATCACTGCGCCACGGAAAACGTTCGCCGCTTCAGGATGTGGTTAATGGAAAAATTTGGTGATACGCCGTCAATGAAGAGATCATTTACTCTACTCTCATACGCCATCTTCCTCCACGAGTTGGATTCTGAAGATATCGCTGAATTGTCGCGAGAATTTTTATTATACTTTCGACAAAAATGTATCGATAGAGCTTGGGAAACGCTCCCGTCAAAATTACAAAAAGATCCTGAGTTTGTTGGTTTTACGCGATGTGAAAAACATTGGAATTCGACGTCTGATGATTGTATTGGCATAGCTTTGATGATAAAAAATTGTATTAGATGTAAGCGTGAAAAATTGTAATTTTTCGAAATAAAAATGGAGGGGCTAACATGATGGATGAGTCTCACAGCAAGGGGCGGGGTGTGGCCCCTTGCACACAAAAATTATTTTACTGTAATGTATTCCCCACTAAAACTTGAAATAAAGTGACATCATTGTATGTGATGACGTAATCGTTGCTCAGAATAAATGTGTTTAAACTTGTCGTGATGACGTCATCGTTTCCTAGAATTTTTATGTAAGACTTGTCGTCTTTTACGCAGTTATCGTTATAAAAATAACTTTCAGGGTCAAATATGTATTGCGCAGTAGATGTCATCTTTCATGAATGTGATGACGTAATCATTTCCTAGAATAAACGTGTTTCAACTTGTGGAGATGATGTAATCGTTCCTAAAATAAACGTGTTTAAACTTGTCGTGATGACGTCAGCGCATACTTCGATTGGTCAATACCCCACCTTCGCGCGCTACGATTAGAGGATCGGCGCTTACTACCTCTGCGCTAGGTGCTGATAAATATTTCACACACGTCTACGCATGCGCAGCATAGCTAAAAATATGACAACTGTGAGCGGGAGCGTCATTCCAAAGACAATTTTCGAATGAACATCATGGACTTCTCAAAGCTTAACCAAAATGCCCGTGGAGGAAATTTTCTCCCAAAGCAGAGGATTGCCGAGTTGGAAGTAAACGAAAGCTTTCCTGTGACTGGGATTCGATCCATTGACACTAAATTTGGAACTAAATTCGTCATCGCCCTGGATGAGAAATTTGAGGTGTTTCTACCAGAAAGGATCTGCAAAACTCTGAGGAAAGATCCGAAGGAACTCCAAAAAATTGACGTCTCCATCAAGTCGACGAATCCAGTGCATTTTCGTCTTCTCGGAGGGGGATTCAACGCCTGCGAGTTTACTTTAGAAAAATGAAAGTATTTCAAAACACTGTTAAAGAAACTGTTTCAATAAAAAAAAAAAAAAAAACAAATGTAAACAAAAACTGAGAAAAAAAATAAATAAACGAATAAAAAAACAAAAACCAAAAATTTCCTAAACTTACTTATCATAGGTAATAGTTACCGACTGCAGGTGATTATTAGCGACACAGGTATTTACCGACTGTTGCCATCTTGTTTTTTCGACCGCCATTTTGTTGACAGAAATTTTTCTACGGAAAAACCTGGAAAATCTAAGCAAAATTTTGGAAAAATTCGGAGAAATCGAGCGAAAAATCGGAAAATCTAGATAAATTTGGGGAAACTTTGGAAAAATCCAGGAGAAATCTAGAAAAAATCTAAGAAAATTTGCGGAAAATTTTGGAAAACTCCGAAAAATCGCGGGAAAATCCGGTAAACCCATGGGGTGGGAGGAGAGGAGTGTACCAATCAGCGCACAGTGAGCGGGACCTAGAGGCGTGGAGGGGAGGGGTGGACCAATCAGCGCGCAGGGGGAGGTTAAGTGGGCGAGGCCAGGGAGGGTAGGGGGTCACGTGATGGGTTAAGGAGTATCTAGTATCTAGTATCTAAGGGGGTATCTAGGATCGGCATAGCCTATCTACTCGAAAAATATTATTTCGTGAGAAAATCATCTGAAAAATCAAAGTGTATTTCATACTTATTCAGTTATATGTAATTAACTTAAAAAAATGTAAATTTTTTTTTACATAAATGTGTTGAACATTTTAAACAGAAAATTCACATTTCTTGTTTTAACTTTTTTAACTTATTTCATTATGGATAACATTTGAAAAAAAAAAAACTAGCGTGAGTTTAAGAACTTGCGAGAGAAGTGACACTTTTCACGGCAAACTACTGCAAATTGAATTAAACAAAAAATGAAGTTCGTTTAGTATTATGAGAAAAACAAATAAAGAAACCATTAAGACCAAAGCATGAACTGCGTTGAAAACTCAGCTTGAAACTGATTAAATCAAAATCAGAATTCGTAACGAGTGAAATTCAAATACAAATTTGGAATCTGACGACCAAGATTTACTTTTTTTTCATTGCTCAAATCGTCTGGTCTACATGCAATGTGGGAGAAAATAGAAACTTAGTCGTCAAACTTAATATTAAAATTTGAATTTTATTCGCTTTAAATTCCGATTTTAATTTGATTTCTATCAAGCTACAGTTTTGAACGCAGTTCGTGCTTTAGTTTTAATAGTTTCTTTAGTTTTCACATTAAATTGAAAGAAGTTTCTTTCTTGTTCAATCAAACTTGAAGTAGTTCGCCGTGAGAAGTTTCACTTCTTTCGCTAGTTTCTAAACTCACGCCAGTTTATTTTGAAATAAGAACGAAGAGCTTTTTGAATTTATAATATTCTGTTTCTGATTGAAATAAAAAAAGAATTACGAGCTAAAGGGAATCAGTGATCAAATTCTAATGAAGTGATAATAATTTTCTTTTTCCAAGTTACCATCCTGCGTTTTCAGTAAAGTAAAACGATTTATTTACGTATCAATTCTTTGGGTATCTTTTTATTGCTGCATTTTAATTTACGTTCACAGTACATTTTCTTTCGTAGAAATACGATATAATTTATCTGTTAACAGGCTGTGCGCAAAGCTCTACTTACAAAAAATAAATAGAAATAATTTATTTTACGGCTTCATTTCGATTTTGCCTTGTCGTCAACTTACAATTTTACGGAAAATTGTTTTATCTATCTTGTTTGGCTCGAAAATTGAGACTCGAAAATTTCGAAAGTTTTATTAGTTCTTAAGATGCTATTGAATCTTACCTCAATCTCCGACACATATTTACGATTTTCATTTCAAAATGATGTAATTATCTATAAAATTAAAAAAAAATTTAATTATTATGTTTGATACTTTAATGAAATATTTATCGAATTCTCATTTCGCGTGTTTTCCGTTTTATCTCGTAAATTTGTATTATTTTGGCTACGTCCTCTGTTCCATTCCCAATACATTGTGTTTCACCGATAAATTGCTTTGCAAGCATTCTCATACACTCTTCTGGTGATTTTTCAATACCGCGTTCGGCTTTTAATGCCATTGAAATATCTGTGAACGCCTTCAGTTCATCCGGAAATGCAGCAGAGCCATTACACGAAATGACCTTCTTTTGGTGAATAGTGTGTAGTGCAATCAGGTCATCCAATGACCAACAATTCGAGTAAATAGGAAAACGTTTTGCAGGATTGCCTGAAATTCATATCCCAATTATATTTATTTGGCATTTACTTTTTTTTAGCGAGTGTTTATTTTAAAACTGTTACATTGGGTATGGACTATCTACATTTTTCTGGATGAAATTATTTATATAACCATAATAGTATCTTACTTCTCCGTTCTTCTCTGATTTGTTGAGTTCTTGAATGAATCCCCCTGAGTTCTTCAATTTCTGCAAAGTTCTTTTGGGTAGTACTGGAGGGATTTGTCAAAATTGTTTTAATAGTATTTTCGAATCTTATACGACATCCGTCAGGAGTTCTGTCGATATTGTAGACATCTTTCAATTTAAGAGAGATTTCTAAAAATGCAATATAAAGATCCGGGAAAGCTGCGCAGCCAGTGTAGGTAATTAGCAATTCTTGGTGTATTGTAAAAAGTTTAATCGTGTCTTCCATTGACCAATTTGGGCCTCTTCGATGCGTCTTCTTTGGGGGGTCGCAATTTTTATCCTTTTTTATACTGTTCTTTCTTTTTTTCCTTTGGCTCGTTCCCAACGCTAGATTGTTTGAAAGAAAGATAAATCATAATTAATTTCAAATATTCAATCACAAACACGTAGGAAAAAATTCGTTGGCAAATTTAATCCTAAGAGTCCGTAATAAAATTTGATTTCAGACAAGAAAGATGTTGATAAAAAATAAGACTCCGAAACACCATCGAAAAATTGGATTTTTGTGAATACGCACTCATTTCCATTCTAATTTTTGATGTCTCTTGATGTATTTCGTTGATTCTCTTGATCTTAGCCAAATCCTCGTTTAGTATATCATTTTTCGTACTTGGTTGAAATTTTGAAGAATTGCAGTATCTACTTAAACATTCGTTCGGTGATCTTTGTGTAATGTTATTATCTTTCATGATACGAGAAACTTCTGCACATAGTTCGATGTTAGTCGGAATTTCGTTACTGCCTCGATACGAATTCAATAATTTTTGGTGCTCTGTGAGAAAAATAATCGTCTCATCTAATGACCAATCGTTAGCACGTGAATGTGAATATGCACTTTGGCGAAGATCACAATTATTGTTGATTTTCATTGAAGTCTCTCTTTCTATGGTAGAACTTGATCCTAGAACGCGATCATCTGAAAATGAATGCGGATAAATTATGGTTTTGATAACCACCAATTGTAGATAACCTATTCGTCCACTCACCTTGATTGGAAGTTGAAGTGGAGGATTCATGAATATACTCGCACAACTCACGATCTACCACGTTGGAAAAATTAATTTCTTATTCAGTAAGTAAACTCGGATTTTCAGAGAAACGATTAATGTGTAACTTTGACTATAAACAGGGTAAACTTACATCAATGCAAGTATATTAATACATTGAGAAAGTCGTATTGAATAATTATGAATTGGAAAAAAAGCTGACTATTTGTAATTTTCGACCAGATTCATTTTTTATTACCTTGGTTCAAGTCTGATGACGTATATCCTGAAAGACACTCGTACAAATTTGGGTTGTCCATTTCCGAAAAATCAACTTGTTTGAACGTTGGTAACTCAGAATGGTCCGGAGCTAAACTCAGTAGCAAATTTTTTGATTTAGTATTTTCATAAGAAATTAAAGGCATATAAAATGGATGGAATTTGAAAAATTTAATGAAAAACTTACGTCGCAGCGTTGGTGTGCATTGAGATAATGCAAAAAGGATGGAAAAAATAATCCATTTCGAACCCCACATTATCATCACAGCAGAACTGAAACGCGTCAATGATGAAAAACACTCGAGTTATTATAAAAAGATAGTGTACATTTTTTTCAAATTCCTACAGCGTGAACACATGCGCGTTTGCGATCATTTATTTTCTGTGAGTTCCGTTTTCGATTCTTGTTAATTTTATTTAGTGAAACTACCTTTCTCGTTTGAGTGAGAATAAAAATAACATAGACAATTTTGAAACGGAAATTGCCTTCCCACTCGTTTCATGCAGTAACTTAATTTTTCATAATATTGTGTTACTAATTTTCTGTTCCTTGCTTTTTAAAATCTGAATAGCAGGCAATATTTCATTACAAAAGTAATGTTTTATTTTAATCTAATGGATTTTTGTTTCGGTAGGATTCACTAACTCTAGCTGTCTTAAGTCAAATATTTGTTGAAAAATTTCGTTGTATTCGACAACAAAAAATACAACATGACAAAAAAAAGTTGAAAAGAATTTTTTCTACTCCTAATAAATATAAAATGAAAGTTTTTAAGTAATTTCGGAAACATACGCAAACGTCACGAGCACTCTCATCTTGCTTTTTGTTCAAAGAGGATTGCAATACTGGTGAATGTTCACGACTGATTCTCATTAAAAAAGTTCATAAAAGAAACTGATCGTATTTGAAAGGAAACATTATTTATCATATATATTACATCCTCGAATTACATTTTATACGTGGAACTATCGAGTAATTGGTATCACGTGTAGTACATCGTCAGGAAACTTATCATTCTTTCAATCACTATATGTATATATATATATATATATATATATATATATATATATATATATATATATATATATATATATATATATATCCTCAAAGTATGTAGTAGTTTCATTTACTAAAAATTTACTTTTGTACTATGTTTAGATAGCCATTATTTACTTATTTCTTTAGATTTAATAAATATTGCTTTTCAATAACAATATCAACTTTTTAGAATTAGAGGAAATAAGGTGAATGATCTTCTAAATACTCTTGTATTTTTCCTAGTTCTGATTCGTGAAAAATAAAGAAATATCTTAAATGCTTACTTCAGCGCACGAGTGTGCTAAATGTGCATATTCCTGAATAAGTTATAAATATAATAAATTTTGTTGTGAATTTAGGAACTATTTTTGTACCTACAGCACTCACATGAATGAAAAATTAATTTTTGCATATTTTTTTATTTTAAATGTCAATTCAAGTTAAGTACAATATTATCTTCATTGTTATAAATCTATTCGGAAAGCACTATAGAATTTCTAGATGAAATCGCAAAAATATATTGCTTGATGTAATACATTTTTTTCACACTCGAATGTTCCGTTTTTTTTTTTTTTTTTTTTTTATTATAAATTTATAGGAGTTTTTCCTTAAATATAATACATAACTCGATTAAAAAAAATATGATGATTTTTGTAATTGTAGTCGTGGCTAACTTGTCACGTCTAACGTTTTTCATTGAAAATATCAACTTGACTTCTAGATTTGTCAATCCATACTTTTTTGGCCGATGCCTTTTGTTTACCTATTAATGCGTTGAGAAATCTTGTTCCAAGTACTTTTTTATTGCACACTTTTAACAAAAATTGATGACATATCTAAAATTGTCTCGCACAATACATGACCTTTTTCGTCCTTTGACCGTTTTTGAGTAATCGCTAAAGAGTCTATCTAAATACGCCTGGCAGATGATAGTGCATGAAAAATTTCATTTTTGCGACTATTTCGAAAAATAGTTATCATTTAGTCAATATAACATGCCATCTAGTCAATATAAACAGCTTTTGTAGATTCTAGAATCTAAGTAATACATTATTTTTTATTTTTGGCGATGTAGTGTAAACGTGAGGTTCAATAAAATGTGTTTACTCAATTTTTGACTTAGCCTCAAGAGATTCGCCACTGGAAGAATACTTGATAAGTGTAATCGAACATTCATATGCTATGAAGCATTCATTTCGAGGTTCGTCGATTTTATAGCTTTATTTCTGTTTACGAAAGATGATTTCAAAAGCCTTTCCTATATTTGGAAAAAATATGCAACCGGACGTCACAAAGACTTCTTGGTACACAATATGTAGCTTTATCAATTTATCGAGAGGCTAGCTGCCAATTTTTTTAGTACATTTTTCAATAATTGTACAAGGGGTATTTTCTTCAATGATCTTTTGGTGTCTAATAGCCTGACTTGTTTCTGGCTCTGGAAAGTATAATAAAAAAGTGAATACACATTTTATGCCTTCATTTTTGGAACACACTTAAAAATTATTCACCATTTGATTCAATTGAACTGGTTGTTATGTCCCAATTTTGACTAGTCGTCCCTTCGTTCAGAGTTGAAGGAGCAAAAGAATTGTCACAGAAATCATCCAAGTCGAGGTCCTCCATATTGTCAAAATTAATTGGCTTAAAAGTTGTAGTTGTTGGTTCTGCATTTTTCAAACCATACTCCATGTTTGTATATAATAAGTAATTAGTAACAATGGTAAGAACTCCAAAAAAAAAAACAAAAAAATGTAATTATTACCGAGACATATTACTCACGAGACATTACTGGCGACAGTTGGGTACGTTCCCAGCATGCAAGGAAAATAACAACATATTTGAAATGCAGCAGCTTGTCCATTGTTAGGTTTAAGCGAGAAATTCGAACACAATTCAAGTTTGGCAAGTTTCAGAAACGACAAATTCGAAATAACTGAATTTCTTTTCAAGCCTCAGACGTATTAATTCTACATCAGTGAGAAAAAAATAAATATACAATTTGGTATTAAAGGGTATTAAAGTATAGATGAAATGAAGTTAGTTTATTGCATCCAACAATTCATATACTTTTCACAATCGTAAACAAAAATACGTTTAATACTAAACAACTTTCATTATTCTAACAAACAAAAAAATTGAAAATTTTTTTGAGGGTTTATCATTTCTCTAAACATTAAAACAATACCCTCATTTTTTAACCCTTTTCTGTACATTTCTTGACAAAAAACAGATCAACAACACATAAAACTGTATATCATTTATTCAAACGTGATTAATTGTTAATCATTATCATAATTTTAAACATCATTTTTCGCATCATTCGCCGAGTTGTCTCCTTCGTTCTTCTCTGATCTCAAACGTTTTACGTTTAATCTCCTTAATTTCCTCGATTTTTGCGTTATCCTCCTCAGCATTTCCAGAATAAGAGTACATGCCAATAATTTTATTTGCAAACCTGCAGAAGCATTCATGAGGGGTTTTAATGATTTGCCATTCCTCTTCTAGTATACGAGATATTTTTTCGAAAGCTTTGTCTCGGTCTGGAAATTTGATGCAACCAGTGAACGAAATGTACACTTGTTGGTGAACTCTGTAAAGTGCGACTATCTGACTCAATGACCAATCGTTCCTATCAGTTAGTCTACTATTTTCACAAGGTGTTATTTGATGCTCAGTGTTTTTTCTTTTGCCGCTTTGGCATGTTCCCTTAGCTGAAATATCAAATGAAATACAATCGTATTAATCTCCAACAAACACTAAAATATTTTATTTTTTAGTATTTCCGATGGAAAACAATCATCTTGTTCTCAATCTAATACTGTTTGCTACCCTGATTACTTTGTGTTTGAATACAAAATTAAATTTTTTTCGACATTTGATAATGACGGATTCGTAAGACATGAAATAAATTATTTAAATGAAGGATAAAATTTTGGTAAAAGATATAAATTAATGTTATACCTCTGCGTTTCGCTTTAATTTTCTTGGTCAACTGATAAATTTCTTTCATTTCTTTGATTTTTGCTACGTCTTCCATCGATCGAAGCGCAACGCTTGTAGTCATAAAATTTAATGACTTTCGAAAACCATTCATACACTTATCTGCTGATTTCACTATGCCATGGTCTCTTTCCAGAATGACTCGAATTTTTTCAAAAGCCTCTTTCTTGCTAAAAAATTTTTTGCCACCACATGAAAGGTAAACTTGCTGGTATGCCGAATGCAAGAAAATATATTGTTGCAAAGTCCATTCGTCTTTATTAGAAGTATCGCAATGGACACCTTCTTGTTCCGTGATAGTCTGGCTTGTTTCGCGTTCTGAAAATTTTAGGGACTTATTTATCATTCAAATACCTTGATGCATCTCATTTCAAAACCAGTAAACTTTTAGAGTCAAGTTTTTTTTTTCTTTTTTTTTTTGAAACTTCCATATTTCGGCTATTAGTGCACATAATAAGACGCGTCTTTCTACTTTTTTCTGGAAAAATCTTTTAGCTGATATAAGGGCGAAAAAAATGTTATCAGTCTTCTCCGAAATTAACGATTCTGAACTACATTTGATAAAAATCTTTTTTCATTCTTGTTATTATAAATCTTCGGACTATCAACTGCTGCAGCCATTTTAATTAGTGATTACGAACTGCAAAACATTTTAAAATTATTCCTTTCCTATATTATGAATAAATATGAAACCGGACGTCCTAAAGACTTCTCAGTACACAAAATGTAGCTTTATCAATTTATCGAGAGGGCAACTGCCAATTTTTTTTTACATTTTTCAGTAATCGTGCAAGGGGTATTCTCTGCAGTGATCTTTTTGTCTCCGATAGCCTTACTTGTTTCTGGCCCTGGGAAGTATTATGAAAAAGTAAATTCATATCTAATGCATTACTTTTTGGAACACAATTAAAAATTATTCACCATTTGATTCGATTGAACTGATTGCCATGTCCCAATTTTGACTACTCGTCCCTTCGTTCAGAGTTGGAGGAGCCAAAGAATTGTCACAGAAATCATACAAGTCGAAGTCCTCCATATTGTCAAAATTAATTGGCTTGAAAGTTGTAGTTGTGGGTTCTGCATTTTTCAAATCATACTCAATGTATTTATATAATAAGTAATTAGTAAAAATTGTAAGAACTCCGATGAAAAAAAAATGTAATTATCAACGAGACATATTACTTACGTGACGTTACTGTTGACAGTTGGGTACGTTCCCAGCATGCAAGGAAAAGAACAACATATTTGAAATGCAGCAGCTTGTCCATTGTTACGTTTCAGCGAGAAATTCGGACACAATTCAAGTGTGGCAAGTTTTAAAATCGACAAATTCGTTATGACTGAATTTCTTTTTAAGCCTGAGACGTATGAATGCTACATCTGTAAAAGAGAAAAGTCGTTAAGTTATCACAAAAAAATATGAACATTCGAAGCAAACAACTATCAGAGATATTCTTTCGACTTTTAAATGACGATGATTAATGACACGATGTTACAATGATTTTTTCGGCAATATCCATCCAGATATCAGAATATTCCCTACTGTCATTTTTTTACACTCAATCCTCATTCGCAAAAAGTGCTTCTTCATTTGTAGATCATTTACGAACAGAAAAATATAATTTTCGATTCAAAACTTTACAATTGAAGAGAGCACGGGCGTTTCAAAATAATAGCTGTAAAATTGGCAGATTTAAGCTTTCACAATCGTTTTATTCTGAACGGGCGATTTTCTGTTGACGAACTTTAGTGAAGAAAACGTTGCTCAGATTAAAAAATTTACCTACATTACTGAACTTAGAAAGTCATGGGTTGGAGAAGTCGCAGATAAAGTTTTAGAAATAAAAATAATTCAAATCTGTTAGTTCTTTAACATGTTTTGAAGCAAATATTTTTCTTTTTCGTGTGAACTTCAAAAAATTTAGAGTTAACGTTAAAATTAGAAACATTCTTTAAATTCAACGTCCTCGACGCTATACTTATAGTTGGTTATTTCAATCATTCAAGTATACAATTTGGTATCAAAGTATACATAAAATGTTGTTTGTTTATTACTACCAACAATTTATATTCTCTTCGCGATCGTGGACAAAGATGAGTTTACTACTTAACTTTTTCGTGGTTTTAGCAGAGCTGTTGGTCGAGGGAGTTTCATTAGTTTTTCTTTTCATGTCGCAACTATTTTTCTTTTCTGAAGCATACAAAAATCATAACTTATAATCCTTTGTAAATAAGGATTTTTTTTTTATCACTTCATAAAGGAATCATTTCATACTTTCTCAGTAGATTCGGTGAAAGGCAATCGAATTATTATACTTCCGGTATATTTTTCAAGGAGTTAGTGAACAATTGCACAGTTTTGTGTAAAATCTAGCCATACCTAGTCGCTCTTTTCTGATTCGCTGGGTACTACGATAAATTTCTTGCATTGTTTCAATTTTCGCTGCATCCTCTGGAGATCGTCTTGCGGAGTCATGTTTCCTAATTGACTTTGAATGTTTGTCTGCCTTCAAGCACTCGGCAAGGGATTCGTCTTTTTCATGTTTCTCGTTGAATTTCTTTGTTATCTCTTCAAACGCTCTCTCTATGCTAGGGAAATTAACGTGACCAGACGAAATGTACACATCTTAGTATATCTCATGATGCTTCATCAACTTATCAAGTGGCTAATTATCCGTTTTTTTATTCTCATTTGCACGTGGATTGCAATAGTGATCGTTTCGCATAGATTTTTTCTTTTCATCAACCTGACTTGCTTTTAGGGCTGAAAATAAAATTTCGAAATTAAAGGCAAGATTCGTTTACGTTCAGTTCATTCTTATTAGGTGTTGGCATATTTTTTATATTTTTTTGTGTATCGATGTTGAAGGTGAAAATTGATTGTCAGGTTTGTATAAATTAGAGTCGTCCATTTTAGAATAATCGATTGATCGGTATCGTAAATCTTCTGTATTTTGAAAGGTTAAACTTGTGTAATAATATTTTTTGCATTATCACGAGGGCAATGAAAAGTATAATTCATTGGTATCAGTTTTACGGTAACTGATCGAATCAAAATTATTAATCATGAACAAATAATCGTTGAAATATTAGCTAATAATTGTGAAATATACCCCAATATTTCAAGTTTAATGTGTTTATATTTCGTTTTGCCCTAGTAGTGAATTATTTTTTAGAAAAAATATAGATATAAAGAATTTTGGTATAACATTCACGCGGTGGTTTTGATTCAGACAGATGCATTACATGCAATGTGACGAAAACAATTATTTGTGCTGCACACATTCTCAATTAACTGGATTTAACTTCATCAAAATATTTTAGACCTGTCTAGATGCAAGAGCTGAGTCTGAATGATCTTACCTTTGACTTCAAAGATTATATTATATTTTTTAGCTGAAGACAACCTAATGACAGTTCAGAAAGTTCATCTTTCCTGTATCGCTTTACATCGTATATTTTTTTCTCGTAGATAAAAAAAATAGTTCTATTATGAGGATATACATTTTAAAATCATTTTCGAACCATTATTAGAAGGAAAATGAATGACAAATCTGATTCCTTTGTAAAAATACGAATGTGTTTAGTCTTCAACTAATGAGTACATTTGTTTTCGTGCCGAAGAAAACCATTTGAATTTGAAGTACATTAGGAACAGAAAATTATAAGACACGAAATTTGATTCTATTTAGTTGATTTTTCTCATCTGTCATTCTCTTATTTACTGTATTCTTTGTTTAAACTTATATTTTACTCATTTTGGGCATGTTGGCTGTAGCTTTTTTTTTTCATCGGCTATTTTAATTAGATTTCAATTAAAATCTTTCTATAATTAATAAGCTCATTTTGATATCGTGATCTTTCTGGAGAATGCAGGAAATTTCAATGTTTTTTCTTCATTTATAAAGTGACAAATACAAGTGCTAAATGAAAACCCGAGTCGAAAAATTTAGTGAGGATTTTGAGCATAAATTGAGGATATTAAAGAAATCGTCGATCGATGGATTTTCATGCTGCCAAAAGTCCTCATTTTGTACTCAAACTCCTACTAAAGTCCCGTTCCAGCACATTGAGGACATTTTAAGTATACCAAATAGCATCAATTTGTCCTCAAAGTGCTCACACCGCCAGCCTTCATATGCTCAAAAAGTCCTTCAAATACTCACTTTTTCGCTTCTTTTTGTGCTCAATTAATCCTCAATATGCTCTTTTTGTGTACTCAAAAAGAGCTCAAAATCCTCGAAAGTAGTAAGGGCACAATAATTAATATATATAAATTCATATATTGTACTTGTAATAATATTTATAATACCGTACCCGATAATGCATGATGAAAGAATTCATTATAATTATAATCAATATAATTTTACTATGTAAAATATTATTATTATACTTATCAAGTTAAGATTATCATTATGTAATAGAAAAAAATGTTATTTGCAATATGAATACTAATTTGTTTAACGTTATGTACATGATAAATAGTCGTATTAAAAAATTCCATTCATTATGTCACTGATGTTGCCATGATAAAAAAAATCCTACATATACTCTTATAGATGAATAATTACTTATTAAGAATGCCATCGACTATAATTATGGCAGTCATAATGTATTTGGAATAAGTCTGATTTCCTATTCAATTTTTCATTGGAAAAATGAATTTCAATAATTTAGCCAAAAAAAGTTTTGGTAAGTAGATGAGTACCTCATGAATTTCACATATCCCACAGTGTAAATTGTAATTCATATGAAAATTTGGGAAAGTGCTTGTGAATAAAATAGCGCGTGGTTTGTTCGAACTGTTTTTTTTAATTGGTCGTTAGTGCTACAGTGCTAATTTCACATAATTATTAAGTTTTTTCTTGTAAAAAAGAGTTATTATTTCAACGAAAAATTCATTTTTAATACATGGTATTAATTAAGAATAATAAGGGCGTATTTTAGTTGGTGGAATGTTGGGCGTGTTTCAACATTGAAATTTGGATTTTAAAGTTGTTCTGAACAGACATTATTTGACTGAAATCAGGTGTCAGAAATGTTCGGATTTGTTTCGTTCGTTTGAAAATTATTGAATAAGGGGGAGGAGCACATCCACTGTGATGTTGATGGTGCGCTCTCTCCATGCTGAACCATCCATCTTTGTTCAGCATGCGAACTACTCGTACTTGCCGATTTGGGGTATTGCACATACTCTGAAACATGTTTTTCGGGAATCGCATAGTTCCAGTTGGATTTCACCTGGGGGACAATCTCGTGCAATTGGTTATGAGTGATTTTCGTTGCGATTGGAACGTCATTTTTCGATGGCCCAGATGATGGATCGGTGAGAGCTTCAGCAGCTAGTCCTGGAGGCCTTGTCTCTGTATTCGATTTTATTTTTGACAGGTCCTGTTTCTTGGGTTTTTTTCTTCTCATGTTGTTGATTCTGTGGTTGATGTGCGCATTGAAATCACTTTCTTCGAAATGCATTGAAGAACGTGAGATACACCACACTGGAAACGAATTGTCTAGTTAGGTACGGTTTAAGAATTACATGAAACATGTATTGTGCAACCAATGTAATGTGCATAAATACTCATTGTAGACTGCTTTATGAAGCTGTGGATCTATTTTCAGTTTACCATCCCGGTTGCCTTTGACAGTGAAATGAACCAAATTGTCCTGATATACCTCTTTTAGAGCCAAAACAGATAAAGTTTGCCAATCACATTTATCGTGGTTTTTTTGTCCCTGCTTCGTAATTCCAGGAGGGTGATAATGTTTTTTGGAAAGTAGATGCCAGATGAGGGATAAATTTCCCGCTGTTATCATAAGTAAACAAAGTTCTGTCAATATTGTTTTCGAAACCTGTTAAACTAATCGCTTTACAGTAAACTAGTTATCATCTGTCGAGTTAGTTCACCCAAGAAATTTCCGAAGATTTATTATGAATATCTACAGTTATTAAATTAATAAACTAATTATAAGAATTTCGTGTGTGACTTTACTATAAGAAAAAATACTGAGCTTGCTGTGAGGAGATAGCTTTACTTAAAACATGTAAGAAGGTGAGCTGAAAGGTTTCTGGACCCCCCACTCCTACTCCCATCACGTGACTCCCCCTCCCCACCCTGCGTCGGTAAGGTAGGGACCTAAGATAGCGGCGGTTGGTACATTACTTGTGTCGGTAATATTAACCTGCAGTCGGTAAAACAGGGGGCGTATCCTCTGTTGTACAAACAAAGGGTTTTTGCTCCTCGTTATCAAATTCAATTTTTAAAATTTTTAAAACATTTCCCAAGTTCACACGAAAGCGTATAGGAATTGAATCACGAATGAAGAAATTATTTTATATTAAAGAATCTAACTTAAATTCATACTGGAATTTCTGCTTGAAAATGATGGATTGTCTAATGTTCACAAGATATATTACTGTAGAAATATAATTCAATTATAGGATAATTTAAGACAATTATTTATACTACAAAAATGTTAAAAATATTATACCGATATAAAATTTACTTTATTTGTTTATAATATTAAATTTCTGGATGTGAATGTAATTTGAGAATCAACAAATTTCATGTTATTATTTAGATTACAAAAACACTAAAAATATGACACCAAGATAAGATTTGCCACATTTGTTTATAGTATCAAGTTTCAGGATGTGAATGTTATTTGATCTGAGCTAAATATAGATCCAAGTTTTTATATGAAAAAATTGTGACGTAGATGGAATTCAACTTCATTGATGATTTCTAACAACGGTATCCTTTGATCGTGACAAATTTATGACCTTTGTTTACAAACCAACTTCCGGTCCAAGATGTAATATGATCATAGCGTTTTTCGCTGTGTAGTTATTATTTGATACTTTTGCTTACACTTTCTGTGCAGTTATAATTTGAGTATCCTGTTTCGTTTCTGACGTCATAGTCATTTGATTCCATCAGTTACAGATTCGATTATCTTTATCGATCAATTCTCAAAATCCATCTATGACTCATGTTGAGGAGTGGGGGATTGGTGATAACGTCACTTACCTCTATATAAGTCCACTCAATTTTACCATAATTAGTCAGTCGCATTTCACGCATCACTCTAAGCATCTTAATATCGCTTCGCGCAACACTCCGCGTCAACTTAAATAGTGCTTCCGTACCATCCTCATTTCGCTTCGCGTCAACTTCATTTTATTTTTCAGACCGATAGTGAAAAATCAGAAAAATAATTTTCATCAACATAACAATGAACTTATTTCTATGTGATTTTTTAAGAAATTGGTGACGAGTGCTCCAAAGAAGTGCGCAGTTATAATTTCATATGGAAAGTGAGTGCGCGTAAAAATCAGCAAAGACACATATCAACCAATTATTGAATGTTGCTCTTGTATTGATACTTCAATTGATTGGCGACTGGCAACAAAAATCGAAGAATATGCTAGATCAACTTTTGTTGACCCCGACTTCAAGCTTATTTTCCATGTCGGCAGTGGAGGATTTGTGCTTCCAGCAGGGAAATTAGGGGAAGATGGCAAATTTATTGTAGACGTGAAAGTATACTTCAGATATTGAGATAGATGCGACTCTCAGCAAGGTGAGCGACTTAACGTTTTCGCGCAAAGTTTTGAAAACTTGCTATTAACGGTTAGTCACGCTGATTTTTCGATTATCACGCCCGATCGAGAATTCAAAGTTCATAAAGCCATTCTCGCATCGCAATCGAAATATTTTGAAACTTTATCAAACAACAAATGGAAACCGAAAACAACAAAATTATTATTAATGAATTCAATAGTAATATTATTCAACGCTTTTTATCATTTTTTTATACCGGGAAGACGGACTTTCGTATGGATCATCTTTACACTGTTTTTCATTTATATAGAGCCACTGATATGTTCCCGAATGACAATTTCCGAAACCTTTGCGCGAAAGCCATTGCAAACCGAGTTGTTCCGGAAAATTATAAAATAATCGGTGATTTCCGTGACGTTTTCCCTGATGATATAATTTCATATGAAATCACGAAAGCCAAAAAGTTTATAATACAAAGTTGTAATATGTCGTGGTAGTACCCGAACATAACCGAGTGAACATTGTCGAGTGAAAGTTGTGTGAACTCATTTTAGTCTCGCGCTACGATTTGTCGCACTACGTTGTCGCGCTACGGTTTGTCGCTTTTTTTTTTTTTTTTTTTTTTAAACATCATCTTGTCTATAAACAAAGTCAAAGACGTGGTGCGGCGTCAACGACAACTTTTATCGATGCAACCCGTGAATCCTCTCGAGGCAGCGGCCCTAATCGAGGAAGCCAACGCGAGTGTTCGTGAACTTCAAAAGTTCAAAAAAGATAACAATGATGTGAAACTGCAGTGTGCAAACATTATACAACAATTGCATACAAACAATGGACTCCTGCATAGGAGCGGCACAGTGCGCGGCGGTGGTGAAGTTTGCGATCGAATCGAGTGGGAAGACGTCGAATCGGCTTTCGCGAGACGTCTCCAAACCGGCTTGATAGTCAACGAGCGACATTTAGACCTCGAAGACTTTTTAAACGAGGCGGAAAATTTGTTTGAGTGTAAAATAAAAAATATTTTGACTGAAAAAAATGCGGTCAAGGTAAACACGATGCTTGAATCCGAGTACAGCATAGTGAAAAACGACGAAGAAGTGCTCGAACTGAAAGCGTTTCACACAAAACACATTCCAATCCTACGGAGCACAGATCTCGGGAAATGGTTCGTGGACAACGTGAAAAGGCCCCTACTGCGCAAAGTGGAAGAGTTCCAGGAGCGTGAATCCGGCTGGAGTCTACGCAGCATCGTCAGATTATCTATCAACATCAACAAGTTCAACCCGATGCGCGGGAGCTCCTGGGTCGACCTTCCTCCCTCAATCAAGACTAAAAAAGCATGTGTTAACGTGAAAAACTTTGACGACAAGTGTATCAAGTGGGCTGTACTCTCGGCGATTCATCTAGTAGAAACACACTTAGATCGACTCTACAATTACAGAAAACATGAACATACGTTGAACTTTGAAGGAATTGCTTTCCCCGTCGAACCGAAGGAATTCTCAAAATTTGAAAAGCAAAATCCAGTGTCAATCAACGTATACATTTTGGAAAAGAAGAAAGAAAGTTTTATCGTTGCGCCTTTATACATGACAGTCGAGAAAAAGGATCAGCACGGAAATCTTCTGTTGGCTCAAAACTACTACGTGGATGATGAGAACGAAGAGGAAGAGGACGACGGAGAACCACTCATCTTCCATTACGTGTGGATCAAGGATCTTTCCAGGCTTGTTCGCTCGCAAATAACAAAATCCAAAAACAAGCACTACATTTGCAATAGATGTCTACATTTCTTTCAGACCACCGAAAAATTGGAGGCTCATGACGTAGATTGTCAAAAAATCAACAAGTGTGGCGTTGTCCTACCTTCACCGGGAAAAAAACTGTCTACAATTCAAAAACTTGAATAAAAAAGAAAGAGTTCCGTTCGTAGTGTATGCTGATTTCGAGTGTCTGCTAAAAAAAGTGGAAGCAAACGATAACGGAAACACACAAGTTTGTCAAGTACACGAACCATACAGTGTAGGATATTTTGTTCAATGTAGTTTCGATGCGAGCCGGTCCTACTATAAAAGCTACCGAGGTATTAAACCCGCCGATTGGTTCTCCAAAGAACTTCTCAATTTGGCCAAGGAGCTTGAAGGGCTGTATGACAATCCAAAAATCATGAATTCGTTGACTCAAGAGGAGAAAGTTGCATTCATCCAGGCATCTACGTGTCACATTTGTGAAAAACCGCTTGAAAAGGAAAGAGTTCGTGACCATTGTCATTTTACCGGACGGTATCGAGGCCCTGCTCACAACGCATGTAACCTGAACTACAAGGATCTGCGAACAATCATGGTTATGTTCCACAACCTCGCCGGCTACGACAGTCACCTGCTCATAAAAGAAGTTGCCACTTGCATCGAGGGACGCGTTAACGTGCTACCGGAAAACATGGAAAAGTACATCTTCTTCACGAAATACATCAGAGGGAGTGAGGTGTCTTTAAGGTTTCTGGATACGTTTCGATTCATGCCCTCGTCGTTGGAGAGACTAGCATCCTATCTCCACGAAACACCGATAACACGTCGTGAATTCAATCACTTGAATGAGGCTGAATTTTAACTGCTGACGCGAAAAGGAGTGTTCCCGTATGAATACATGGACGGTTGGAGCAAACTCGACGAAGAAAAATTACCATCCACGATCAATTCTACAGTCACCTCAACGGAAGCAACATTACCGTAGAAGACTACTCGTAAGTTTATCATTATAATTTTTGTTTTTATCATTATTCTTATTGTTATCATCATTATCATTATTCTAATTGTTATTATCATTATTTTTATTTTTATAATTATCATCATTACGATTAGTATTATTTTTTATTTGTTGACAGTCATGCCAGCAATGTTTGGAATACGTTCGGCGTCGAAACGCTGGGGGAATTCTCGGATTTGTATATGAAGACTGATATACTGCTACTGAGTGACGTGTTTGAAAACTTCCGCGATAAATGCATCGACGTTTACGGCTTGGACCCCGCACATTACTTTACAACGCCAGGACTCGCATGGGATGCCATTCTACAATACACGGGCGTGGAATTGGAGCTGTTAACTGACATCGATCACATGATGTTCATTGAGCATGGACTCAGGGGAGGAGTGAGCCAGTGTAGCAACCGACACTCCCACGCCAACAACCCGTACATGGCCGAATACGATCCGAACGAGGAAACAAAGTATCTGGTATACTATGACGTGAACAATCTCTACGGATGGACTATGATGCAACACCTTCCATGCGATGGCTTCAAATGGGCCGATAATGACGTCAACTGGGCTGTGGAGGATGACGCCGACGTTGGATATATTTTGGAAGTGGATCTCGAATATCCTGATGAGATTCATGACCAACATCAAGATTTACCCTTCTGTCCCGAGCAAAAGGCGCCTCCAGGATCTAAAGAACGGAAGCTACTGACTACCCTGGAGCGAAAAGAGCACTACGTGATTCATTATCGCAACTTGAAACAAGCCTTGAAACATTGACTCGTGCTCACAAAAATTCATCGGATTCTACAATTCAATCAATCATCGTGACTCAAGCCTTACATAGACCTCAACAGCAACATGAGGAAACGTGCCACTAACGAGTTTGAAAAGAATTTATTTAAACTCATAAACAATGCCGTATTCGGAAAAACGATGGAGAACGTGCGAAAACGAGCAATTGTCAAGCTGGTGACGAAGTGGGATGGACGACACGGCGCGGAAGCTCTCATCGCCCAGCCCAACTTCAAAGCTCGCTCTGTCTTTGCGAAAAATTTGGTAGCTGTCCGATTTTTTCAAGTTCAAGTTGTCCTCAACAAGCCAATCTACGTTGGATTCGCCGTCTTGGACCTTTCTAAAACCTGCGTGTACGATTTCCACTACGGATTCATGAAGAACAAGACAACTTTACCTCGAAGAACTTTCGAGGTGAAGTTATCACTATACGACTACATGTAAAAAGTGAATAATGGGTATCTACTGCGAAGAGTATAAAAGTCCAGCAACATGGCCAAAAATCATCAGTCAAAGCCGACCTCTTCAACGACTCACACCACAGAACGTTCAGTTCCTGAAAAGTCTCGGTCTGAGAGTCCAAAGAAAATTTGCTGCTTAATTTGTCTGAAACCATGTTATCCATCGAAAAGAAGATCGTCTTCGACGAGACGATAGCACAGTACGAAGTGCACACGCATCAGCCGTACGCATCGTCAACGTATAACAATAACGATGAGATTCGTATCAGTATCCAGAATCAGGACTCATACATGTTGCCGAGCAAGAGCTCGCTGCATATTCAAGGACGTTTAATGAAAGCTGACGGCGTAGCCAATGTCGAACATACGACTATAATAAACAATGGTATAGCTCACTTATTCGAAGAGATTCGTTACGAGCTCAACGCTATTGGGATCGAGAGAGTGAAAAACGTTGGTCTGACAACTACAATGAAAGCCTACGTTTCGCAAAACCCTAACCGAAAAGATCTCATGAAAAATGCTGGATGGATTGTTGACGATGCCAGACAATTGATCAACAACGATGGATATTTCGATTTATGCATTCCTCTGGATTTCATCTTTGGATTCGCCGAAGACTATCAGCGAGTGATTGTCAACGCCAAGCATGAACTCATCATACTCCGAGCCAACACCGACGTGAACGCCATCCTACAGCAAGCTGCGAACGATGAACAATACAAGATAACAATCAGTAAAATGAAATGGCTGATTCCGTACGTCAAGGTTTCCGATGTGGAGAAAATTCGTATGCTGAACTACATCTCAACGGATCCAACCATTGCTATGAGTTTCCGAAGCTGGGAACTCTACGAATATCCTCTGTTGCCGCAAACGACTAAGCATGTGTGGAGCGTTAAAACTCCGACACAGTTGTAAAAACCATGATATGTTATCGTTGGATTCCAAGTTGGCAGAAAGAATGTTAGAACCGACAACATGAGTAATTTTGATACGTGTAATTTGCGTGATATGAAATTGTACCTAAACTCACAGTGTTATCCTTACACAAATCTTAATATTGATTTTCAACGAAACCAGTTTGCAACGTTGTATGAAATGTTTGCGAATTTTCAATCGTCATATTATGGAAGAAAAAATTCTCCATTGCTGACAAAAACGCAATTTAAAGACAATGCTCCTCTTGTGAATATTGATTGTGCGAAGCAAAATGATTCATTGATTACTGGACCAGTTGATGTTCGTCTCGAATTTGAATCGGTAGCAGCTTTTCAGGCTGCAACTGCGGCGTACTGTCTTATTATACATGATAAAATTGTCGAGTATCGACCAATCAGCGGCGTTGTTAGAAAACTATAAAATGTATGAGTGTGTGTGTGTGAAAATCTACATTAAAAGGTATATATATATTAATGTTCAAACTTGATTAATCGTCAGTCGCGATGAATAAGTTAACCGATGATCGTCGATGTCTTTTGTCCGAAGATAATACGTCGGATAAATATAAACCTGTGCTGGACAAAAAAGAAAAGGATGATAAAGATAAAAAGTCAACCGTCAAGTATGAGAGATTCAAGTAGTTGGTAGTGGTGGTGGTGGGGGAGAAGATGTAAAAGGCGATGGAGTTGTCAGAGAGCATCAGTACATCAAGATGAAGTACGTCGTTGACATCCAGGGCTTCTCCATACAGAAAACCTTTGTTGTCAAGGAGCTTGTAGTGTTAAGGCTTGAGTTCTTCTACGCTGACCCTCTGACGACATTCTTAAAGCCACCATGTGCCTGGGATGGTTTGTCTCCAAAAACAAAGGCGACCAATTTGTGGCTAACGAGAAACTATCATGGTGTACCTTGGAACTCTGGAGATGTGTCATACGAGGAACTTGATCAAGAATTAAGCAACCAGTTGAAGGATGGCACATTCATATTCGTCAAAGGATTGGACAAAAAGCGATGGCTAAAGCGCTACACAAATGCCATCATCATCGATTTGATGGATATGGCCTGTCCGTCCCTGGAGGATTTGCGAGTCTCTGCATGCCCTTACAACAATTTTCATCGTCCTGTACTCAATCATCACTGCGCCACGGAAAACGTTCGCCGCTTCAGGATGTGGTTAATGGAAAAATTTGGTGATACGCCGTCAATGAAGAGATCATTTACTCTACTCTCATACGCCATCTTCCTCCACGAGTTGGATTCTGAAGATATCGCTGAATTGTCGCGAGAATTTTTATTATACTTTCGACAAAAATGTATCGATAGAGCTTGGGAAACGCTCCCGTCAAAATTACAAAAAGATCCTGAGTTTGTTGGTTTTACGCGATGTGAAAAACATTGGAATTCGACGTCTGATGATTGTATTGGCATAGCTTTGATGATAAAAAATTGTATTAGATGTAAGCGTGAAAAATTGTAATTTTTCGAAATAAAAATGGAGGGGCTAACATGATGGATGAGTCTCACAGCAAGGGGCGGGGTGTGGCCCCTTGCACACAAAAATTATTTTACTGTAATGTATTCCCCACTAAAACTTGAAATAAAGTGACATCATTGTATGTGATGACGTAATCGTTGCTCAGAATAAATGTGTTTAAACTTGTCGTGATGACGTCATCGTTTCCTAGAATTTTTATGTAAGACTTGTCGTCTTTTACGCAGTTATCGTTATAAAAATAACTTTCAGGGTCAAATATGTATTGCGCAGTAGATGTCATCTTTCATGAATGTGATGACGTAATCATTTCCTAGAATAAACGTGTTTCAACTTGTGGAGATGATGTAATCGTTCCTAAAATAAACGTGTTTAAACTTGTCGTGATGACGTCAGCGCATACTTCGATTGGTCAATACCCCACCTTCGCGCGCTACGATTAGAGGATCGGCGCTTACTACCTCTGCGCTAGGTGCTGATAAATATTTCACACACGTCTACGCATGCGCAGCATAGCTAAAAATATGACAACTGTGAGCGGGAGCGTCATTCCAAAGACAATTTTCGAATGAACATCATGGACTTCTCAAAGCTTAACCAAAATGCCCGTGGAGGAAATTTTCTCCCAAAGCAGAGGATTGCCGAGTTGGAAGTAAACGAAAGCTTTCCTGTGACTGGGATTCGATCCATTGACACTAAATTTGGAACTAAATTCGTCATCGCCCTGGATGAGAAATTTGAGGTGTTTCTACCAGAAAGGATCTGCAAAACTCTGAGGAAAGATCCGAAGGAACTCCAAAAAATTGACGTCTCCATCAAGTCGACGAATCCAGTGCATTTTCGTCTTCTCGGAGGGGGATTCAACGCCTGCGAGTTTACTTTAGAAAAATGAAAGTATTTCAAAACACTGTTAAAGAAACTGTTTCAATAAAAAAAAAAAAAAACAAATGTAAACAAAAACTGAGAAAAAAATAAATAAAAAAATAACACAAAAATAAACAAAAACAAAAACCAAACAAAAACAAAAATTCAAATTTTAAAGATGGGGTGGACATCCTCTGTTCAAAAGGCACTGAATACATCCCTGTTTTACCGATCATAGGTAATAGTTACCGACCACAGGATATAGTTACTGACCCAATTTACCGACCGTCTCCATCTTAGGTCCCTACCTTACCGACGCGGGGCGTGGAGGATGGGAGTCACGTGATGGGAGTAGGAGTGGGGGGTCCAGAACCCCTTCAGCTCACCTTCTCATGTGACAGTGTATGGGATTATAATTTTCTCGTAAAAAACCATGATACTAGAAACGAATTTCTATGTATACGCATACACACACGCATACATATATGTTTACCTTATTCTCTCCAGATGCAAGTAACTCGTCTTTCAGTACAATAAGGACATTATTATATAGAGTGTAAAATATTAACTTCCTTTATAACAGATATTAGTGAGTCTAAGTTACAATTTATTATTACAAATATTTAAATGAAATATCGTTGAAATATTTTATTATTTTCATGTAATAAAAGTACTTGAATATAATATAAAAACACTTATTTTCAAAAAAGGGTGTGATAACTAACTTTTGAATTGTTCTAATGTAAAAAAATTTGAAACGCAAATGTACAAATGTGCATAACTACAGTTCCTCTCAACATAAATATTTTACCGCCACTGATTGAAGATCCTTTTGCTTCTGCATTTCGTACCGTTTCCTCAGTGAAACAGCAAAATTTTCAATAAAAATTACCGTGTCCAGCGTCAATAAAATTGAAGTATTTTTCTCGATTTCTAAAAATTACAGACAGCAATTGTAAAACTACGTCGTTATAAAAATAAATGAAACATCCCTAGGTTACACTTGACAGTAGCTTGTAATTCATGAACAACTGAATTACAGTTGATACAGTGGGTAACGTAAGGTTTTGAAACAATTTGTGGAATGTTTGAATATTTCCAAAGTAGTAGGACAGTGAGAGTTCTGCCCCCCCCACTCCCCCTCCCTTTGCTCCGCCCGCTCCCCCCCTCCCCTTGCCCGCCCACTCCCCCTCCCTTTGCTCCGCCCACTCCACTCCCCTCGGGGGTTTTCCGCGTTATTCCGGATTTTCCCGCGTTGTTCCGGGGTTTTCCGCGAATTTGCGCAATTTTCCCGCGAATTTCCTAGAATTTTTCCTAGATTTTTCCCTGAATTTTCCGCAGTTTTCCCAGATTTTTTCTGGAATCTTTGCGATTTCTCGCTAATTTCATGTAAGTTTTCTCAAAATTTCCTGGAATTTTCCACGATTTCAACAGTTTTCCAATCCTTTATCGCAGTTTTCTAACCCTTTTCCGTTGGTTTTTGCAAACTTTTTCTTTCCTCCTTTTAAAACAAGATGGTGGACAGAATAAATTGAAAACAAAATGGCGGTTTGCTAGGCATGATGGCAAACAGAATAAATTAAAACGAAAATGGCGGACTTATGAAGATTGAAATACTTACCTTTGATGTATTTTTCCCCAGAGTCGGAACGTTGATAGCACTTACACGCACACTCACACACGCATACACATACCCATGCAAATTAATACACAGAAATTTTACATTTTACTAAGGGCCCCACCCCGCCCTTTGTTGTGGAGCACAACCAGCTAATTGCTCCTCCATTTTTATTGTTCAGTTTTTTACAATTGTTCTTACAAAAACTCACAAGCATTGAATTTACCACCAAGGAATCGGAAACTGACTGTTAGCTCTGACTTCACAGCGTCGACAAGTTTTTGAAGCTGATCCGAATCCTCTTGTAATGATTTGCCAAGCCTTGCCGGGAGAAAAATCTCGAATTCCGTATCCAGAGTGATGAGGAATTTCGATCCATACTTGGTTGTAACGGAGCGAATGTTGGTGACGGTGTAACTTTTATTGAGTTCTAACTCGATAATTTTACGCGTTGGCAGAAAATTCTCTACACGAGCTATTTTGTTCAGCTTCGAGAAGTCCATGTTGCTTGATAAATATTTTTCTTAAGACTGACGCTCTACCGCTCGCGCATCCGTATTTCAAGGATTATTTGACTTTGAAAATCTATTGGGCAGTTTCGAAAGTGATGACGTCACCTCGACAAGTTTAAATAAGTCGCCGGTGTACTGAGTGTCGGTAAGGTAGTACGAACCAATTTATACCGCTTATTATTCAGTCTTAAAACTAATATCTACTGATTATTGTTCAAATCTTTAGCTTTTCTACGTAAAGTAGGATCTTAAACACATTCAATAAAAGCGATTCGTCGTTGAAACCTATAACGGTCACGGGCCGCTTGTTCCCATGGACCCCGTCTCGCTAATCTATGCGCAAAATCCCACACATACAGCACATATACTGTAGGTGGGTTACAATCAAACGTAACACGCTTCATAGTTTTCTGACAACTCCGCTGATTGGTTGGTATTCTATGATACGATCATGTACAATAAGACAGTATGCAGTAGTTGCAGCTGGGAAATTGGCTCCTGATTCAAACTCCAGACGAACATCAACTGGACCAGTGATCAAGGAATCATTTTGTTTAGCACAGTCGATAACAACAAGAGGCGCATTATCTTTAAATTGAGTTTTTGTTAGCAATGGAGCATTTTTTCTACCATAATACGATGATTGAAAATTTGCAAACATTTCATATAACGTTGCAAACTGGTTTCGTTGAAAATCAATATGAAGATTCTGATAAGGATAATATTGTGAATTTAAATACAATTTCATATCACGCAAATTACACGTATCAAAGTTGCTCATATTTCCAGTTCTCACATTTTTTCGTCCAACTTGGAATCCTATGATGACGTATCTCGGCTTTTCCAGTTGAGTCGTTGTTTTCACACTCCATACGTGCTTTGTAGTTTGAGGTAAAAGTGGATACTCGTAAAGTTCCCAGCTTCGGAAACTCATGGCGATCGTTGGATCAGTAGCGATGAAATTAAGCATTCGAATTTTCTCCAAGTCCGAAACTTTGACGTATGGAATTAACCATTCAATTTTGCTAATGTTTAGCTTGTATTGTTCTTCGTTCGCAGCAAGCTGTGTGATTACGTTGACGTCGGTGTTAGCTCGCAGAATAATGAGTTCATGTTTTGCATTGACGATAACTCGTTGATAATCTTCAGCAAATCCGAAGATGAAATTCAGTGGAATGCATATGTCAAAATATCCATTGTTGTTAGTTATATGTCTTGTGTCGTCAACAATCCATCCAGCATTACCCATCATATCCTTTTGAGTAGGAGTTTGTGCAATGTAGGCCTTCATCGTTGTTGTGAGACCGACATTCTTGACTCTTTCGATCTCTACAGCATTCAGCTCATACCGCATTTCTTCAAACATGTGGCAGATGCCATTGTTCACAATCGATGTATGAGCAACATCAGTTCCATCTGCTTTTGTCAATCTTCCTTGTATATGCAGCGAACTTTTGCTACGCAGTATATATGAATCCTGGTTTTGTACGCTGATGCGAATCTCATCGTTGTTGTTGAATGTTGATGAAGCATATGGCTGGTGCGCGTGTATTTCATATTGCGCTATTGACTCGTCGAAGATGACTTTTTTCTCGATAGATAACATTGTATCAGGCAGATGAAGCAGCAGAAAATAATTTTCACCTTCTTCACAACTCCTCTGCATAAGGTAAACTTTCACTGCAGCCAAACTTCGTCCAAATCTGACTTGAAACTCACGTCGACTAATTAAATTTAATTTACAATATCCCATCACTACTTCATGGGTAACGTTTTGTTTACTCACGAATCTCATGATAAAGCCGTGACTGATTTCATTTCATCTAGCATCACTTTATATAGTCAAATTTTGTAGGGCAGTCTAATGCTTTCGAAAAATGACCTCTAATTCCTCACTCTCAAAAGTTTCTAATTAGAAAAAAGAAGATTGCTTACATCATATTCATGAATAATAGTTTTGTCCAACTTCTAAAAATCTGTGTTCTTTCGAAATCAGTTTGAAGCGTGTTCTCTTATTACCTCAATGACTTTTTCTGATTTTAAAGGAAAGCGATCGATGCGAGCGTTCACTTTTTAAAACAATTGTATTTTGAAAGAGCGATTAATGTCTCGATAGCAACCGCTTGCCTTCTAGACGCCGAGTACATTAATATATTCCGTAAATCCAACGTGATGCGATGTAGCACGTGTGTCGAGAAGAAAGTAAAAGTAGAATCGAAGATAATCCTGCCACCAAGTATCGAGCTCCAGTTACGGGCGAATAGTAGCACGCTGCGTAGTGAAATTCAATGTAATCGACCGATAGATTTTCGACCAAAAGATTCTATCGGAAAACTATTAGGTTTTGATCAGGTAGTCATTGCTGCTGACGTGGAACATGAATCACAATTTCCCGTGAGAATACTCAGTATCAACGCCTTACGTGTCGAGTGTAACATCACTACAGGAGCGTATATAAACGAGAAGAAAGTGCACACTATTCATGAGTTTTTTCCCGTCGTGCCACCAGGATATAAAATCATCGAACTACCAACTCACGTCATTTATCATCCGATCACCGTACAGGCAATACATCATCTCCAGCTACGTATTGTGGATCAAGACGGCAAGTTGGTGAATTTTCGAGGAGAAGTCATCACTATTAGACTTCATGTGGAAAGTGAATAATGGGAATCGTCTACGGAGACTATAAAAGTCACACAGCACGTCCAAGAATCATAAGTCGGTACAAACCAGTAAAAGTGCTAACACCGCAAAACGTGCAGTTCCTGAAAAGTCTCAGTTGAAGAGTAAAATTTTCTGCTGCTTCATCTGCCTGATACAATGTTATCTATCGAGAAAAAAGTCATCTTCGACGAGTCAATAGCGCAATATGAAATACACGCGCACCAGCCATATGCTTCATCAACATTCAACAACAACGATGAGATTCGCATCAGCGTACAAAACCAGGATTCATATATACTGCGTAGCAAAAGTTCGCTGCATATACAAGGAAGATTGACAAAAGCAGATGGAACTGATGTTGCTCATACATCGATTGTGAACAATGGCATCTGCCACATGTTTGAAGAAATGCGGTATGAGCTGAATGCTGTAGAGATCGAAAGAGTCAAGAATGTCGGTCTCACAACAACGATGAAGGCCTACATTGCACAAACTCCTACTCAAAAGGATATGATGGGTAATGCTGGATGGATTGTTGACGACACAAGACATATAACTAACAACAATGGATATTTTGACATATGCATTCCACTGAATTTCATCTTCGGATTTGCTGAAGATTATCAACGAGTTATCGTCAATGCAAAACATGAACTCATTATTCTGCGAGCTAACACCGACGTCAACGTAATCACACAGCTTGCTGCGAACGAAGAACAATACAAGCTAAACATTAGCAAAATTGAATGGTTAATTCCATACGTCAAAGTTTCGGACTTGGAGAAAATTCGAATGCTTAATTTCATCGCTACTGATCCAACGATCGCCATGAGTTTCCGAAGCTGGGAACTTTACGAGTATCCACTTTTACCTCAAACTACAAAGCACGTATGGAGTGTGAAAACAACGACTCAACTGGAAAAGCCGAGATACGTCATCATAGGATTCCAAGTTGGACGAAAAAATGTGAGAACTGGAAATATGAGCAACTTTGATACGTGTAATTTGCGTGATATGAAATTGTATTTAAATTCACAATATTATCCTTATCAGAATCTTCATATTGATTTTCAACGAAACCAGTTTGCAACGTTATATGAAATGTTTGCAAATTTTCAATCATCGTATTATGGTAGAAAAAATGCTCCATTGCTAACAAAAACTCAATTTAAAGATAATGCGCCTCTTGTTGTTATCGACTGTGCTAAACAAAATGATTCCTTGATCACTGGTCCAGTTGATGTTCGTCTGGAGTTTGAATCAGGAGCCAATTTCCCAGCTGCAACTACTGCATACTGTCTTATTGTACATGATCGTATCATAGAATACCAACCAATCAGCGGAGTTGTCAGAAAACTATGAAGCGTGTTACGTTTGATTGTAACCCACCTACAGTATATGTGCTGTATGTGTGGGATTTTGCGCATAGATTAGCGAGACGGGGTCCATGGGAACAAGCGGCCCGTGACCGTTATAGGTTTCAACGACGAATCGCTTTTATTGAATGTGTTTAAGATCCTACTTTACGTAGAAAAGCTAAAGATTTGAACAATAATCAGTAGATATTAGTTTTAAGACTGAATAATAAGCGGTATAAATTGGTTCGTACTACCTTACCGACACTCAGTACACCGGCGACTTATTTAAACTTGTCGAGGTGACGTCATCACTTTCGAAACTGCCCAATAGATTTTCAAAGTCAAATAATCCTTGAAATACGGATGCGCGAGCGGTAGAGCGTCAGTCTTAAGAAAAATATTTATCAAGCAACATGGACTTCTCGAAGCTGAACAAAATAGCTCGTGTAGAGAATTTTCTGCCAACGCGTAAAATTATCGAGTTAGAACTCAATAAAAGTTACACCGTCACCAACATTCGCTCCGTTACAACCAAGTATGGATCGAAATTCCTCATCACTCTGGATACGGAATTCGAGATTTTTCTCCCGGCAAGGCTTGGCAAATCATTACAAGAGGATTCGGATCAGCTTCAAAAACTTGTCGACGCTGTGAAGTCAGAGCTAACAGTCAGTTTCCGATTCCTTGGTGGTAAATTCAATGCTTGTGAGTTTTTGTAAGAACAATTGTAAAAAACTGAACAATAAAAATGGAGGAGCAATTAGCTGGTTGTGCTCCACAACAAAGGGCGGGGTGGGGCCCTTAGTAAAATGTAAAATTTCTGTGTATTAATTTGCATGGGTATGTGTATGCGTGTGTGAGTGTGCGTGTAAGTGCTATCAACGTTCCGACTCTGGGGAAAAATACATCAAAGGTAAGTATTTCAATCTTCATAAGTCCGCCATTTTCGTTTTAATTTATTCTGTTTGCCATCATGCCTAGCAAACCGCCATTTTGTTTTCAATTTATTCTGTCCACCATCTTGTTTTAAAAGGAGGAAAGAAAAAGTTTGCAAAAACCAACGGAAAAGGGTTAGAAAACTGCGATAAAGGATTGGAAAACTGTTGAAATCGTGGAAAATTCCAGGAAATTTTGAGAAAACTTACATGAAATGAGCGAGAAATCGCAAAGATTCCAGAAAAAATCTGGGAAAACTGCGGAAAATTCAGGGAAAAATCTAGGAAAAATTCTAGGAAATTCGCGGGAAAATTGCGCAAATTCGCGGAAAACCCCGGAACAACGCGGGAAAATCCGGAATAACGCGGAAAACCCCCGAGGGGAGTGGAGTGGGCGGAGCAAAGGGAGGGGGAGTGGGCGGGCAAGGGGAGGGGGGGAGCGGGCGGAGCAAAGGGAGGGGGGTCAGTGGGGCCGGGGAGGGGAGGGGGGTCACGTGATGGGAGGAGGAGTGGGGGGGGGCAGAACTCTCACTGACCTACTACTTTCCAATATTTTAAAAAATTATAAAATGAAACAGTTTAGGAAGTTTTAGAAAATCCTGCAAGTCAGTGCACCAAGCATATTATAAGATGAACAAAAAAATTTGAAACATACTTAACTGGCTGTAATTTAGCTAAAATTCGTGAATTACAAACTAATACTGAATAGTGTACCTTAGCGATTGTAATGATATTAGTATGATCATTGCATATATGTAGTTGTTCGATGTTTTTTTTTCCAGTAACATATTTCATGAAATTCAAATTACACACCTTCATTTTGAACAAGAATATCAATAGGCAATTCCGTCATGTCATCGATGGTCTTGATGTGTGGCGTTTCACCAACGGAACACTCCAAATCTTCATCCGAGTCAGTGATTTCGACTGGCAAATCAAATGTTTTGGAAGCATCTTGATTTTTTAAAGTTGAGGCAGGAGTTTTTGGATTCGAATAATTTTTTTCCGGATCAGAATTCAATAGTGCAGGTTCATCGACAATTTTTTTTTGATTGTTGACATGAGTTTGACGTCGAACTTTTGCCACTTCTTTGATTTCTCGTTTATTTTGTTCTCTTTTGTCGATGACTGACGCTTGATAAATCTTTGCAGAATTGTCAACAATATGCCCATTGCTGTCCACCAAAATTTTTTCAAGAGTTTTTTCAGAGCCTGTCCAAGAACCAAAATCATTTATTTATAGATTTTGTAAAAAAAACCCTAAAATAAAGTTTGATCTTATTTTGAAATGTTACGAGATCATCTAATAAAAAAAAAAATTAGAAACGAATTTGTAATAATTATTGTAATTAAGAACTTATTCTAACGATTTTTCGGTCTTTGTTTAAATGTTAGAATAAATTTTGAAATACAGAAACATTAAAACAATTCCTTTTTCATAACGCCGTGAATTGCATAGCTGAAAGTTTTTGAGATAAAATAAACAATGGACGAATCTTTGAATATATTTAAAAGAATGTGAAGAATGTAAAACAATTTTTGATTTTTGTTTTCATTTTATAGTTTTTGAAAACAAATATGTGAACTTATGAAATTTCCAGCATGTGTATTTCAATGTTGAATATTTAATTCCAATCGATCAAAATTGATAAAAATTATTATGATCAATTACAGTTTTTAAAAGATTACAATAGAATGTATATCATGGTTTTGAGAAACTTAATTATTATTATAAATGTTTCAACATTTATACATAGATCTTAAACCGTATTATGATTAAAATATCAAAATTTAAAAGTCTGGTCGAAAAATATTGTTAAATAAGACATTACACAACGTTATAATATGTGCATAAAGTGTACTGAGTCAGAAAGGTTTGACGATGATTTGAAAAAAACTCTCGTCAAGATTTTGAATCGTTCTAATATTAGGATCTAAAAATTCTGGAGAAAAGTACGTTATCATATTTTGCTTGAGACGGATAAAAAATATTAATATTCAGAACCTTCTAACTCATCCTAAAATAAAGATACCCTACAAAATAGGTAATTTTGGAAATAACTTTTATGATCCTGAAAAACACCAAAAACTGCAAAATTTTTAGAGGGTTTTTCATTTCTCTTTACAATATAGAAATAACTCCACTTATTTGCCCTCCCACGTACATTACTTGACAAAAATACAGATCAACCACACATAACTGTACGTTATTTTTTCGAACGTGATAAATTCTAAATCAAGATCATAATTTTGAAAGTTATTTTTTGCATCATTGGCCGTGTTTTCTCCTTCGTTCTTCTCTGATATCGAGCGTTTTACGTTTAATCTCTTTAATTACCTCGATTTTTGCTTTATCCTCCTCATCATTTCCACATTGGCAGGACTTGAAAATATGTTTATTGTCATACCTGCAAAAGCATTCATGAGGGGTTTAAATGATTTGCCAATCCTCTTCCAGTAAATGAGATATTTCTTCAAAAGCTTCGTCTTGGTTCGGATAATAGATGCAACTAGTGATCGAAATGTACACTTGTTGGTGAACTGTGTAAAGTGCAACTATGGGACTCAATGACCAATCATGCGTCGTCACTTGTTATTTAATGATTCGACAGACATAAATTAAAGGAATTAAATGAAGGATAAACAAATTGGTAAAGGAGATCAATTAATTCTGTACCTCCGAGTTCCTGTTTAATTTTCTTGATCCACTGATAAATTTCTTCCGTTACTTTGACTTTTGCTTCGTCTTCCATCTATCTCAACGCAACGCTTGTATTCATTAATTTTAATGACTTTCGAAAACCCTTAATACACTTATCTGTTGATTTCACCATGCCATGGTCTCTTCCTAGGATAACTCGAATTTCTTCAAAAGCCTCTTTCACGTTTATAAAATTTTTGCGACCACACAAAATGTAAACTTGCTGGTATGCTGATTGCAAAAAAATTAGGTGTTGCAATGTTCAGTCGTCTTTATTAGAAGTATCGCAATAAATACCTCCTTGTTACGTGACAATTTGACTCGTTTTTCATGCTGAAAAATTTCAGGACTCTTTGATCATTCAAATATGTACGTTGAAGCATACCATTGCAAGACAAAAAGTTATCGAAGTGAAACTTCTAACGGCTCTACAGGAGTAAAATCCGAGAACAAAGGCCGGCGTAACTAGGGCTTGGGAACGAACGATTAGAAACAAATCTTAGACCTTAAAATATACATTTGAAACACTGATTATCTCAAGAGTTTCTGGAAATAGTAAATACAGAGCCTGCATTTTTAGCTGTATCTTTTTGATTCATTTTATAACAATTACAATCAAAGAAATGATTTGTTATTCAATTAATAGTAGAAAAATATAACGAAAACATTATTTTCAGAGTAATGAAACTAAAATAAAATATCTTATAATTTTTTTTGACTCTCTTGAAATTGTGAATTAAAAATAATTATAAAAAATCCTGATTCAAAAATGAGTTTCAGAGACATGGTCAACATGGAACCTACATTTTCAGTTCCATCATTTTTATCTATTGTATAATGGTCACTATCACTAAAATTGATTGCTTCACATAAATTAGAAATCAAAAAATATTATTTTGTGAAAAAATCATCTGAAAAATCAAAGTGCATGTCATACTTTTTCAGTTATATGTAATTAACTTAAAAAAATGTAGGTCTTTTTTTACATAAATGTGTTGAAAATTTCAAACAGAAAATTCACATTTCTTGTTTTAACTTTTTTAATTTATTTCATTATGGATAACATTTGAAAAAAAAAAAACTAGCGTGAGTTTAAGAACTTGCGAGAGAAGTGACACTTTTCACGGCAAACTACTGCAAATTGAATTAAACAAAAAATGAAGTTCGTTTAGTATTATGAGAAAAACAAATAAAGAAACCATCAAGACCAAAGCATGAACTGCGTTGAAAACTCAGCTTGAAACTGATTAAATCAAAATCAGAATTCGTAACGAGTGAAATTCAAATACAAATTTGGAATCTGACGACCAAGATTTACTTTTTTTTCATTGCTCAAATCGTCTGGTCTACATGCAATGTGGGAGAAAATAGAAACTTAGTCGTCAAACTTAATATTAAAATTTGAATTTTATTCGCTTTAAATTCCGATTTTAATTTGATTTCTATCAAGCTACAGTTTTGAACGCAGTTCGTGCTTTAGTTTTAATAGTTTCTTTAGTTTTCACATTAAATTGAAAGAAGTTTCTTTCTTGTTCAATCAAACTTGAAGTAGTTCGCCGTGAGAAGTTTCACTTCTTTCGCTAGTTTCTAAACTCACGCCAGTTTATTTTGAAATAAGAACGAAGAGCTTTTTGAATTTATAATATTCTGTTTCTGATTGAAATAAAAAAAGAATTACGAGCTAAAGGGAATCAGTGATCAAATTCTAATGAAGTGATAATAATTTTCTTTTTCCAAGTTACCATCCTGCGTTTTCAGTAAAGTAAAACGATTTATTTACGTATCAATTCTTTGGGTATCTTTTTATTGCTGCATTTTAATTTACGTTCACAGTACATTTTCTTTCGTAGAAATACGATATAATTTATCTGTTAACAGGCTGTGCGCAAAGCTCTACTTACAAAAAATAAATAGAAATAATTTATTTTACGGCTTCATTTCGATTTTGCCTTGTCGTCAACTTACAATTTTACGGAAAATTGTTTTATCTATCTTGTTTGGCTCGAAAATTGAGACTCGAAAATTTCGAAAGTTTTATTAGTTCTTAAGATGCTATTGAATCTTACCTCAATCTCCGACACATATTTACGATTTTCATTTCAAAATGATGTAATTATCTATAAAATTAAAAAAAAATTTAATTATTATGTTTGATACTTTAATGAAATATTTATCGAATTCTCATTTCGCGTGTTTTCCGTTTTATCTCGTAAATTTGTATTATTTTGGCTACGTCCTCTGTTCCATTCCCAATACATTGTGTTTCACCGATAAATTGCTTTGCAAGCATTCTCATACACTCTTCTGGTGATTTTTCAATACCGCGTTCGGCTTTTAATGCCATTGAAATATCTGTGAACGCCTTCAGTTCATCCGGAAATGCAGCAGAGCCATTACACGAAATGACCTTCTTTTGGTGAATAGTGTGTAGTGCAATCAGGTCATCCAATGACCAACAATTCGAGTAAATAGGAAAACGTTTTGCAGGATTGCCTGAAATTCATATCCCAATTATATTTATTTGGCATTTACTTTTTTTTAGCGAGTGTTTATTTTAAAACTGTTACATTGGGTATGGACTATCTACATTTTTCTGGATGAAATTATTTATATAACCATAATAGTATCTTACTTCTCCGTTCTTCTCTGATTTGTTGAGTTCTTGAATGAATCCCCCTGAGTTCTTCAATTTCTGCAAAGTTCTTTTGGGTAGTACTGGAGGGTTTTGTCAAAATTGTATTTATAGTACTTTCGAATCTTATACGACATCCGTCAGGAGTTCTGTCGATATTGTAGACATCTTTCAATTTAAGAGAGATTTCTAAAAATGCAATATAAAGATCCGGGAAAGCTGCGCAGCCAGTGTAGGTAATTAGCAATTCTTGGTGTATTGTAAAAAGTTTAATCGTGTCTTCCATTGACCAATTTGGGCCTCTTCGATGCGTCTTCTTTGGGGGGTCGCAATTTTTATCCTTTTTTATACTGTTCTTTCTTTTTTTCCTTTGGCTCGTTCCCAACGCTAGATTGTTTGAAAGAAAGATAAATCATAATTAATTTCAAATATTCAATCACAAACACGTAGGAAAAAATTCGTTGGCAAATTTAATCCTAAGAGTCCGTAATAAAATTTGATTTCAGACAAGAAAGATGTTGATAAAAAATAAGACTCCGAAACACCATCGAAAAATTGGATTTTTGTGAATACGCACTCATTTCCATTCTAATTTTTGATGTCTCTTGATGTATTTCGTTGATTCTCTTGATCTTAGCCAAATCCTCGTTTAGTATATCATTTTTCGTACTTGGTTGAAATTTTGAAGAATTGCAGTATCTACTTAAACATTCGTTCGGTGATCTTTGTGTAATGTTATTATCTTTCATGATACGAGAAACTTCTGCACATAGTTCGATGTTAGTCGGAATTTCGTTACTGCCTCGATACGAATTCAATAATTTTTGGTGCTCTGTGAGAAAAATAATCGTCTCATCTAATGACCAATCGTTAGCACGTGAATGTGAATATGCACTTTGGCGAAGATCACAATTATTGTTGATTTTCATTGAAGTCTCTCTTTCTATGGTAGAACTTGATCCTAGAACGCGATCATCTGAAAATGAATGCGGATAAATTATGGTTTTGATAACCACCAATTGTAGATAACCTATTCGTCCACTCACCTTGATTGGAAGTTGAAGTGGAGGATTCATGAATATACTCGCACAACTCACGATCTACCACGTTGGAAAAATTAATTTCTTATTCAGTAAGTAAACTCGGATTTTCAGAGAAACGATTAATGTGTAACTTTGACTATAAACAGGGTAAACTTACATCAATGCAAGTATATTAATACATTGAGAAAGTCGTATTGAATAATTATGAATTGGAAAAAAAGCTGACTATTTGTAATTTTCGACCAGATTCATTTTTTATTACCTTGGTTCAAGTCTGATGACGTATATCCTGAAAGACACTCGTACAAATTTGGGTTGTCCATTTCCGAAAAATCAACTTGTTTGAACGTTGGTAACTCAGAATGGTCCGGAGCTAAACTCAGTAGCAAATTTTTTGATTTAGTATTTTCATAAGAAATTAAAGGCATATAAAATGGATGGAATTTGAAAAATTTAATGAAAAACTTACGTCGCAGCGTTGGTGTGCATTGAGATAATGCAAAAAGGATGGAAAAAATAATCCATTTCGAACCCCACATTATCATCACAGCAGAACTGAAACGCGTCAATGATGAAAAACACTCGAGTTATTATAAAAAGATAGTGTACATTTTTTTCAAATTCCTACAGCGTGAACACATGCGCGTTTGCGATCATTTATTTTCTGTGAGTTCCGTTTTCGATTCTTGTTAATTTTATTTAGTGAAACTACCTTTCTCGTTTGAGTGAGAATAAAAATAACATAGACAATTTTGAAACGGAAATTGCCTTCCCACTCGTTTCATGCAGTAACTTAATTTTTCATAATATTGTGTTACTAATTTTCTGTTCCTTGCTTTTTAAAATCTGAATAGCAGGCAATATTTCATTACAAAAGTAATGTTTTATTTTAATCTAATGGATTTTTGTTTCGGTAGGATTCACTAACTCTAGCTGTCTTAAGTCAAATATTTGTTGAAAAATTTCGTTGTATTCGACAACAAAAAATACAACATGACAAAAAAAAGTTGAAAAGAATTTTTTCTACTCCTAATAAATATAAAATGAAAGTTTTTAAGTAATTTCGGAAACATACGCAAACGTCACGAGCACTCTCATCTTGCTTTTTGTTCAAAGAGGATTGCAATACTGGTGAATGTTCACGACTGATTCTCATTAAAAAAGTTCATAAAAGAAACTGATCGTATTTGAAAGGAAACATTATTTATCATATATATTACATCCTCGAATTACATTTTATACGTGGAACTATCGAGTAATTGGTATCACGTGTAGTACATCGTCAGGAAACTTATCATTCTTTCAATCACTATATGTATATATATATATATATCCTCAAAGTATGTAGTAGTTTCATTTACTAAAAATTTACTTTTGTATTATGTTTAGATAGCCATTATTTACTTATTTCTTTAGATTTAATAAATATTGCTTTTCAATAACAATATCAACTTTTTAGAATTAGAGGAAATAAGGTGAATGATCTTCTAAATACTCTTGTATTTTTCCTAGTTCTGATTCGTGAAAAATAAAGAAATATCTTAAATGCTTACTTCAGCGCACGAGTGTGCTAAATGTGCATATTCCTGAATAAGTTATAAATATAATAAATTTTGTTGTGAATTTAGGAACTATTTTTGTACCTACAGCACTCACATGAATGAAAAATTAATTTTTGCATATTTTTTTATTTTAAATGTCAATTCGAGTTAAGTACAATATTATCTTCATTGTTATAAATCTATTCGGAAAGCACTATAGAATTTCTAGATGAAATCGCAAAAATATATTGCTTGATATAATACATTTTTTTCATACTTGAATGTTCCGTTTTTATTTATTTTTTATTGTAAATTTATAGGAGTTTTTCCTTGAATATAATACATAACTCAATTAAAAAAACTATGATAATTTTTATCTTAGTAAAATGTTGAATTCAATGTTTACATATGAGTATTCATAACACATATAACTTCTCTGATAAAAGACTATATTTTTATGAAATTTCTTCGAACAGCGATGAAAAGAAAACTCAGAAATACTTTTTAACATTCATTTCGTTTCAAGACTCAAACAAGTTATACTGTTTTTTACTATGATTACAGTAAAATTCAGTCGTTGGAAAAACAGAGTAGATGAAAAGTCTATGAATAACAATTGGTACCGTTGTTGTTAAAGTTGTTATTATTTTTCTTAAAAAATGTTTTTCAGCTGGAGAATTCGAATTCTCTTATATATTTTCTTGAAGATCAAGATTTTTGTATAACATCTTTTTCGAAAATTTCTTATTCTGTTGACAGATGTTTCTGGTGTGGTTCGTTGCCCTCCGTCAATTGTTTAAAACAAGTAAATAACAATTCACTGACTTGTCACGACTAACGTTTTTTATTGAAAATATTAACTTGACTTCTAGATTTGTCCATCTATACTTTTTTGTCCAATGCCTTTTGTTCGCCTATCAATGCATTAAGAAATCATGTTGAAGTACTTTTTTTTTGCACACTTTTAAAAAAATAGATGTCATATCTAAAATTGTCTTTCAATATTTTTGTGATTGTACCTAATCAAGTAAGAAAAGTAGATGTTGGAATGACTTTATAATAGACTCACTCCCATTCTCGCAAAATACATGACTTTATTCGTCCTTTGACCGTTCTTGAGAAATCGCTAAAGAGTCTATCTAAATACACCTGGCAGATGATAGTGCATGAAAAATTTTATTTTTGCGTCTATTTCGAAAAATAGTTATTTTTTAATCAATATAACATGTAGTTATATTGACTATACCAATGAAGTAAGTTTACTCAGTGGATTTATACTGGGAATTATAGGCGAAATTTCATTAGTCGTTTTTTTTTTTTCAAATAAGAAACTGTTTCAAATCATGATGCTACTGAACATTCAACTCCATTTCTGTCCGCTCGAGTTCAACCTGTGAAATTGGTTAAATTTTTATTTTAGTCCAAACAAGAAAACAGATTAGAATCAAGGTTGACATACATTTTTATGTCACTTTATTTGTTTTGATATACATACTATGAATTCATGTTTACAAAAAGCTGTTACTCGATTACCCTAGAGTATCTGTCTAACTTTTTGTTTTGAAGGGAGACAAATCGTCAGAGAAAGCTACGTCATTTGGCTCTCGCAAGAAGAGCAATATTCATGTTTTCCTATGTTCGACGAAGAAAAAATTTGATATTTATTCAAAAGTCAAAAAATCTTTGTATTTGTTCGAATCACACAGCATGTGAATAGATTATAAAATTGATCGATTTGGTCTCACGATTCCTGGTATGAAATTAATGGACCGTTCTTCTCTGATTTGTGACATTTTTTGCCAGAGCTCTTCAATTTCTTTTATTATGTCTGCATTTTCTTTCGCATTTTCATAATTAAAGATGTCAGGTTTCCTTAGTTTTAAATGGAAATAAAGCCACTCTTCATAAGGTTTCTCAATCTTGAGCGTCTCTTTTAACTTCGCCATCATTTCTTCTACTGCGGCTTTCTTGCTTGGGAAATTGACAACGTATTCATGCGAAATGTATACTTCTAGACGAACAGTGTAAAATGCCTTTATTTCTTCTAAGGACCATTCGTATCATAATTGCCTTGTTTTACAGGGTTCATGAGGCATGATAGTATCATCATGAGTTTTCCTCTTCCTCAATGCCTTATTCGCCTGATCTAGGGCATAAAGAAATATCGTTAATTATTGCTAACAATTAAAAATTCTTGTTCAATAATTGAACCATGTTTTAGCAGTATATTCAAAGTGATTGAATTGAATGTTTGACCTTGAATAGTAAGTAATGTAGTACTTGAAAGAGTCCACTAATTGATAATACAACGAAAAAAGAAAAAAACAACCCATGTGGAGTATAATTTTTGATTTTTTTGTGATTTATTTTTGTACTTTTCAATTTGCAGAGCATTTTACATTCGACTGATAGATTACGAGTAATGAACGCAAACATACGAGGGGGGACCCAAAAGTAACGGGAATTAGGTGGTGGGGGGACCGCGGAGGGGGGGATCGGGTTCTCCACTGGTTCTCTTCCAAGCTGCTACTCTCCCAAGTCAGTGTGCAAAGTTCATTTGCTGTGAGTGCATTCGTTCGTCCGTAAGAATTTTTCTAGTGAAACGACTTTTTCCGTTTCGGCGAAAACGTGAAATGGCTGAGTGCGGAGAGCAACGCGCGGCTGTAAAATTTTGTTTTTTGTTAGGAAAAACACCCGCGGAAACCCTTGTGATGCTGAAAACAGCTTATGGGGATAATGCTTTGAGTAAAACGCGTGTGTACGACTGGTTTTCGCGTTTCAAGAATGGAGAGATGTCAATAGAAAACCAACCTCGTTCTGGGCGCCCCTCGACTTCAAGAACGGACGAAAACATTGAAAAAATCAACACTCTTGTTCATGAAGACCGTCGCCGAACCATCGATCAACTTTGTGAGATGTCTGGATTGTCATGGAGTTCAATTCAGAGGATTTTAACTGAAGATTTGAGCATGAGGAGGATTGCAGCCAAATTTGTTCCTCGCCTTCTCTCCGACGATCAAAAGGAGCGTCGACTTCAGGCCTGTCTTGAGCTGCAAAATCAGTTGGATGAAGACCCAGATTTTTTTCTCAAGGTTATAACTGGCGATGAATCATGGTGCTATGGCTACGACCCCGAAACAAAGCAGCAATCAAGCCAATGGAAGACACCTCTCTCGCCTCGTCCAAAAAAGGCACGCCAAGTGAAGTCCAACATCAAGACATTGCTCATTTTTTTCTTCTATTGCAAAGGTATTGTGCACGCAGAATTTGTTCCTCCAGGCCAAACGGTCAACCAACACTTCTACTTGGAGGTTTTGAAAAGGTTGAGGGAGAACATCCGGAAGAAAAGAGCGGATCTTTGGCGCACAGAAGATTGGTTCTTCCACCACGACAATGCACCTGCCCACACAGCGCTGTCCGTGAAGAAATTTTTGACCAAAAACGGCATGACACCGATTGTTCACCCCCCCTATTCACCGGACCTTGCCCCCTGTGACTTTTTTTTGTTCCCTAGACTCAAAAGGGACATGAAAGGAAAACGTTTTGGGACTGTAGAAGAGGTGAAACAAAAATCGCTGGAAGATTTAAAAAACATTGAAAAAAATGAATTTCAGAACTGTTTTGAACACTGGAAAAAAAGATTGAACAAGTGTATTACAGTCAATGGGGGTTACTTTGAAGGTGATAAAAATTGTGTGTGAAAAAATTTGTCAATAAAAAAGTTGTAACACAATTCCCGTTACTTTTGGGTTCCCCCTCGTAAAGTGACTCTGCATGTTTCAAATTTCGGAAAACATGTGATTCGATTGCCAAGTTAACGTCAGAAACGTAAAAAAAAAATTCATATCATGGATTATTTTGCAATCTAGGTTATAATAAATTTTTTTCAACAGAGTCTAAATTTGAAATGTAAAACCACGTGAGTAGACTGAGTGGTCTCATTTGTACTACAGTTACAGAAACACAGGCTATATATTGTAGAAAGATTTTCAAGTTTCTTTTCATTACTTAAGCCTCAAAAATGATAATTACATATTTTTTCATACGTAGCGGTTACAAATATTGGTAATATTTACAAATCAAATCATTCGTCTCACAAATCGCCTTTCGATTCATGCTATTACATCATCATTACTTATACCTATTCTATGTTCTCTGATTTTTTTCGTCAGTTGATATACATGTCTAATTCTTACAATTTTTGCTTTAGCCTGAAGAGATTTGCCACTGGCAGAATCCTTGATAAGTGTAATCGAACATTCATATGCTATGAAGCATTCATTTCGAGGTTCGTCGATTTTATAGCTTTCTTTTAGTTTACGAGAGATGATTTCAAAAGCTTTTCCTATATTTTGAATAAATATGCAACCGGACGACACCTAGACTTCTTGGTACACAAGATGTAGCTTTATCAATTGATCGAGAGGCCAGCCGCCAATTTTTTTAGCACATTTTTCAGTAATCGTACAAGGGGTATTCTCTGCAGTGATCTTTTTGTCTCCGATAGCCTTACTTGTTTCTGGCCCTGGGAAGTATTATAAAAAAGTAAATTCATATCTTATGCATTACTTTTTGGAACACAATTAAATATTATTCACCATTTGATTCGATTGAACTGATTGCCATGTCCCAATTTTGACTACTCGTCCCTTCGTTCAGAGTTGAAGGAGCCAAAGAATTGTCACAGAAATCATACAAGTCGAGGTCCTCCATATTGTCAAAATAAATTGGCTTGAAAGTTGTAGTTGTGGGTTCTGCATTTTTCAAACCATGCTCAATGTTTTTATATAATAAGTAATCAGTAAAAATTGTAAAAACTCCAAATAAATAATGTAATTATCAACGAGATATATTACTTACGTGACGTAACTGGCGACACTTAAGTACGTTCCCAACATGCAAGACTTATTTAAGACAACAGTACTTTTTTTCAGTATATCATTTAATGAATTATCTCGTATTTTTTCGAACTTCTCATGATTTAAAGAATTAAATGCTGTACTTCGATTCAAGGTTTGATATATTTTCAGTATTTTCATAAATTTTTGAGAAAACTATAGTTAGATATGCATACATTTTGAAGTATTTCAAACTCTTTCTTTTTTGGGATATTTTATGCGGTGTGCACACTTGGGATTTTCGATTCAATTCAATTCGATTCAATACAAACTTGAAAAATTTTAATGATCCTATAGTTTTTTTACAATACATATAGACTTCTTGTATTGTTACAAATTGCTCTATACGCTTTTTAAAATTTGATTCTCTAGAATTCGAAGTTTTATCGATTGCAGGTATTTATTTAGATTTCTTAAGAAACAGTTCTCTCATAGGATTCTATAATTTCTATCGTTTTTTTATCGTTTGTATGATCGGAAAGATTTTTTAGTATTTTTATAGATTTCTATATAGATTTCTAGAATTCTATGCTCCTCCAGGGTATAGAATTTTTCAAATTACATATCACTTTCGTAGATTCTGATTTTTCATTATTGAAGCAATCTTTCACATATTCATTTTCTACGCTATCCAAGCCAAACCTTTATGATTAGGATTGTGTTCAACTGAAGACATCATTTTCGTTATTTATGAATTACGTAGTTTTTAATATTGTTCAATTTTAAGAACTTACATGAAACCATTTGTTATGTCCTCAAGATTTCAGTTGGTACATTATTGATAACTTTTCCTTATACGATTATTTGTTACAATCATTTTGTCATGTATCTTTTTACAATTTGTATTTTCATTATTTCTGACTTTAAATTCCTTTCATTTTTGCATAAACAATAATTTATTCTATCCAAATTTCGAAAGGGGTTTGAGCCTCCAAAATCTCTCTCTGCCTATGTGCCTATTCGTAATACAAAATTGTTTAACGTTAGAAAATTCCCTTTTTCTTCGCATATGTACATGCATTGAATTAAACAAACAATGGCCACAAATTGTGTAGCATCACTCGGGCAAACAGCATACCATTTCGGTCGCGAGGAACATTCATGGATTCCAATCACGCCTCGATGCAAGAAAAGATCCTTAACATAAAATCGATTTCGCGTCACTTTGCCATGCTCTCATCGAACGATGATCGATGTTCCGAGATTGTACTACACGCCGAAGGCGAGGAAAAAAAATCAGCCAAAAAGGCGTTTTGGAATTGACAACTTTTCGCGTCACGCGAGTAACACCTCGCTTTGGCTTATCAAAAATGCTTGTCATCATCGTGACTGTGCTGAGCAACTGCACCGTTCCTGCCAAAGTCATGTAAACGTCGATTTTGTGATGGAAGAAAAAACTAATCAGTGAGTGTAATGAAAAAATTAGGAACAATGGAGTACAGAGGCGTAGGCAGAAAAAATTTTCCGAAGGGGTTTTTCCGAAATATTTTTCTTTCGGGATTTTATAATTTTTCATCTTCGACAATATGGTTACAAGAGAGCGATTTTGAAACATTTTACACTTCGGAATTTAACGTTATACTACTTTTGGAATCTAGAGTTGCAGATTTTTCATGTTCGTAAATAATGGAGTTTGATTTTTTTGATTTTCAATTAGTAACTGGACTTTCAATTTTTATTGCGCGCACTTTTTGTATTTATACCACTTAGAGGATTATCTGATATTAAGAAATATGAGTTCCTATAAAGTTTACTAAAATTTGATGCTCAAGGAATCAAACTTCTAGAAAATTAATATTTTTGAAATTTGAATTGAATTTTAAGCAAATTTTAACCACACACAAAAAAGGTAAATCATAAATTTATATTATTTTCGTATGGTATATTATTCCTCAAATTTTGTAGTATTTTCTGGTATTTTCATATATTTCTAATATTTCTATGGATCACTCAATAGATTTTTAGAAATTTATACTATAGTACTGAATCTTCCAACGATTTTGAGAATTTAAATTGATTTTTTAGACGTACAGTTTCTTTCATTAAGACTTCCAATACTTTTGTTCTTTATATTTTGGTATTTCTACAATCAAAGTATGTTTAATTGTGTGAATAGTATCAATTGAATTTAATGTATTTTTATTGTTTTCTATCTGAATTTCTAGAATAATTTCGAAAATTATATATAATTATTGTGACGAGCGGGGTTTTACCGCTCGTCTGATTTTATTAAACCATAAAATATAATAAAAAGAACTATTTTCGTTTTCTTTATAAATAATACTTTTAGAAAATATTAGAAATTTATTTTAGAATTCAATTTTTCAGAATTTAAAACTATTTTTGCGAATAACAAGATAACGCGCAGCGTTATCATAATCGCAGCAATTTTGCCGTCGATTTACAATTGCTTCGCAATAGATTATTTTACTTCTCGTAATTCTCCTTTTCGAACAACAAAATTATGATATCTAACGACTCGAATAATGAACGGATGCAAACGGGGGAAAAATCGTCCGTGATTACGATTACATTTTTTTTTTGAACAAAATAGAAATTATCAGACTTCTAAAATTAGCGGATGTAAACGACCAAAACGGAACCCGAAACGAACGAAGAAATACTCCGAAGGAGTGATTAACAAATGACAATAATCGAACATAATTTATAACATTTCTGATGAATACAATTAAGTGTAATTTGCGACAGGAAGAAAACGGATGAAATATGAAATCGAATTCTTCATCTCTTGATTTGAGAGTTGAATATAAACCCCCGGCTTTCGCCAAAATACCCGGCACTCGTACTCATATTTTCCAAGTAAAATACCCGGCAATCGCTTTTCCTCAAGTTGAATTCCCACATTCCTTTTACAAAATTAATAAAACTTCTGAAGTTAAACCTTTATCATAAAACTAGAAACTTGGATAAATTAACTATAATCAGAATAGACTTTCGAAAGATTATATTTCTTTTTACTTAAAATGTTTTCTCGCGGATCGAGTGTATCAGAATAAGTTACGGTTTAATTTGCTTAGTTGGGCATTGAATTGAAGTTGGTGAAAAGACGAAAATACCTAGTTGAAAGTGTTGTTTTTAAGAAATTGAAAAGGGGTAAGCAAGACATTATTTTTTTGGAATAAGAATTGACTGATTTAGTATTCATTTGAAGATTTATTTCTGTCATGAGAAACATTGGTAGCATTTATCAGAGCTATAACTTAGGAGAAACATTTATTTTGTGAATTTAGTTGATAAGAAATTGTGATCTATGTTGTGCATTGGAATGTTTCGAATTTAAGGATATTTGAAAAGAAAATTATTGTGACGAATTTTCTTGAATAGAATGAGAAGAAATCTAAACAGGAAATTGTGAATTTTTAAAGACCTTCTTTTTTTAATTAAACCTAACAAGAGTTGGCATTTCAAACATTTTATTTTGAGTTTTATTAATAAACCCTCAAAGCATTTATCCCCAAGTCCGTAAAAATAACGGGGAACCTGGGGTCGTGTAGGGCAGAGTCTCCTACAACGGTCCTAATCTGGACGAGTTGGCCTACTTTCGGGATTCAAAAATCAACGTTGGTTTTCTCGAATTTGAGTCCGCTCGTCACAATTATGCTTAGAATAATATTAAAAATTATGCTTCAGGACAGAAAGTTTTATAAACTTCTAAGAAAATTATATCGACATGATTTTTATGTATTGAAAAATTTCTAGTAAACTAGGAAGCAGAAGAGTAAACTAGCAAACTAGTACGTTAGTAGCAAACTACTAAAATAGCAAACTACTAAAATATCAAACTAGTAAGCTAGTAAACTACTGAAATTGAAAATAGTAAAATAGTAAACAAGTGAAAAAATGAAATAGTAAACTGGTAAACTAGTAAGCTAATTAGAAAAAAAAACTAATAAGCTAGTAAACTAATAAACTCGTTAACAAGTCAACTAGTAAACTGGTAAGCAAGTAAAATAGTAAACTGGTAAGCTAGTTAACTAGTAAGTTAGTAAACTAGGAAACTAGTGAGCTAGTAAACTAGTAAACAAATAAGCTAGTAAACTTAGAAACTAGTAAACTAGTAAACAATTAAATTAGTATTCAAGTAAGCTAGTAAACTAGTTAGCTAGTAAACTAGTAAACGAGTAAATTATTAAACTAATAAGCTAGTTATAACTAGTAAACTCATTTTTTACATTTTTCTAGTACAATATACGAAACCCTGAGGGATATTTAAATATTTTTATAGATTACTTATACTTTTGTAGATCGCTACAGAGATTTAAAAACCTCCATGCTTCAAAATGCGAATCCCAATCTATTTTCAGTAATTTCAAGAATTAATGATAAAATCACATTCATATAGATTTTTTATGTTTTACATCGTCATTCTTTTTTCGTTTTTTTGCAAAATTTAAAAGATTTTGTTGCGTTTTCTAGAATTTTTGTAGATTTCTAGTATATTCAGAATTTGATGCTCTAGAATCCCAAACTTATAGATCGTAGAGGCATTTGTCGACATTTTTCAGAAAACAATTTTTTTTATAGAATCTAATAAATTTCATTATTCTTATTAGAGTTTGTATGAATCGAAAGATTTTTAATACTTTTACATGGATTTCATATAGATTTCTAGAGTTTGATGATCTAAGATTCAAAGTTTTGTAAATTCTTAGCATTTTCGTAGATTTTTATTTTTCTTGATTATTCTCTGAGTTGTAACAATTCTTCTGATTTATATTTTCTACATAATCCTACGTTTTGATAGTGTTTACTTTTTTATTGAATATATACTGCTAATGTTTTCATGCATTTTTTGGTAACTTATATTTTTATTGTTTATTGATGTAACTTTTTTTCATTTTTACATGAAATATTGATTGATTTTATCAGAATTTCGGGAGTTTTTTGAACCCCCAAAACCCCTCTCTACCTACGCGCCTGATGGAGTAACTTGTCAGCTAGTCATACGTCTGACAATGAGAAAGGTTCCACATATTTTTATTTTAACCGTTTGTTGCACGTTTCGAAAAAGTATAAGTTATGTCAGTGCAAAAAAACTATGGATGTTAATAATAATAAACAAATTTAGGATGGAAGTTACATTTTGTTATATTACATTACATAATTGCGAAGATTAAGAGACCAAAAATACATATAAACATAGTCACATAATTGTACGTTATTTTCGTTCATGAATCAAAATCAGAAATTAATGCATCTTTTTTTTCTTTAATCAATGTTGTGGAATTTTGGGAAATTGGTTTTAAGCCTGATTTCTTCCAAAAGCACATACTAACAATATGTTGAAAAGAAAAAAAAAAACAATTTCGTATCCTGAGGTGAGATGGCATATCTGAAACGAGCTCGAATTAGGAGACTAAGATCGACAGGTGCTTCCAATTTTATTTGAACGCCACGAAATTTGTGCGTTGATGGTCAAATCGCTGTAATCTCGATTGTTTGTTTTCCGCAAACCATCTGAATCTTTGTTTTTCGCAGCTATAATTTGCATGAATTAGCCCTAAAAACACAATCTTTTATTTCATTTTCAGAGGCGCCTAAAGCTTTGATGAGACCTGAAGCTATAACATGAAAAAAATGAAATTCAATTTTTCAGAAATCATTATGTATCTGATTCGAGACCTGAATTCAAAGATAAAAACTTGAGAAATGGATGCCAGATATTTGCATTGTAACATTTCAATATGTCAGCTGTAAAATGAATTTGTTTGACTTTTCCTAGTTTGAATTTGTTATTTTCACTTTTTGAATGATCACTGTTCTATGCTCTTCAAATTCAGGTGTAACAAAAGTCAAATTTAATTCACTCTTAAGGCCATGTTGAATGAAATATTAGTTTACAAGCGTTAACACAAATACCACATCCATAACATGTGTTACATGAATCGACGTGGACGAAGCGAATTTCGATTCACAGCCACGTTTGATAATTGATCAGCAATGATTGCCGGTATCGTACATCAGAGTATACACATTGCGATTCTGGAGGAAATACATGACATCCCTATAGGACGAAGCCAATCAAACCAATCTAGTTGACCAATGCTCGAGGTCTGAGCAATTTGTTTCACTGCTCCAACAGCGTTTTAGATCCACGAAAATTGCATTATTCAAACTTAATCTGCCTATGGTCACTTTGCGTTAGATTCGCGATCTGAACCTTCTACATCGTTTCCTGATTCAGTAAACTGAATCTGATTTCTCAATGTACAGACATCAGAGAGGTTGTAACGAAATTTTTGATGAAGGGGCGGAAGGGCAAACTCAAATGTGAAGAGTAGATATATACATAGAAATTTACATAACAGTCCATAAAAATATAGGAAAGCTATGAGAAAACTGGAAAATATCACAGAATTTCATAAATGCTGGAAAATACTAGAAAAAGGGGAAATAATCGTAATCTTTAGAATAGTGATATTTCATTATTGAGATATTATTTTTTCGAAAAAACTGTAGAGATATTTTGTTCTGAAAATCTCTATGGAATATTCATAGAAACACTAAAAAATTGATGGAATTTTATGAATACTGAAAAAATATAAAATATAATTAGTGTACTAAAAATCTATGAAATGCTAGAAATTATGAATAATAATCTATTGAAATACCAAAAATCTCCAAGACTATCAATTCTAAATCATCGTATGATAGATTTATAATGTGTATATTATTACATATTTTAAAATTTACTACATATTCATAACTGTTATAAATACCAAGGAATATAAAAAAATATTAAAACTACAAAAATATCATGAAGTGCACTGAAAATCTGTGTAAATATGTTTTACAAAAAACTTCGAAACTCTATAAATCTATTAAATTTCCTTGAATTCTAAAACATCGAATCCTGGAGGAATCTATCGATCTAGCCCTAGTAATTTGGGTTTTTATGAAGTTGTTATAGAACTCTTTGTAAAATTTCGGTTTTTTTGTAAAATTCGCTTTTTTTATAAAGTCACTTTCTCAAAATAGCAATGTTTTATAAAGTTTTTATTTGTTTTTATAAAGTCACTTTATAAAAACTTCATAAAACCTTTTTTAAAAAAAAAATATCTTTGTAAAGTAAATTTTAAAATCCACTTTATAAAAATGCCAACATTTTATAAAGGTTTTATAAAGTTTTTATAAAGTTACTTTCCTGAAGTTTTATAAAGTTTTATAAAACTTTTATAAAGAAGTTTTTTCAAGAAGTTTTTTTTTAATTTTTATAAAGAAGTTTTTTTTTATAAAAATGTTATAAACTTTTATAAAGTTACTTTATAAAATCTAATAAAAACATTATAAAACATTGCTCTTTTTATAAAGGACTTTATAAAAAAGTGGAATTTCATAAAAAATACCCAAATTTTATAAGGAGTTTGATAAACACTTTGTAAAACCCAAACTACCATGGAAAAATCTGTACAGAAATTTCTTAGAATGCCATGAACTCTTCCAAACTGTAAAAATACTAATAAAATACGAAATATACTGAGAATTTTAGAAACCTATGAAATAAAAGTTTGATTTAAAGATTCCTTAAAAATTCTTTTGAATTACGCACAAATAACTGATAAACTTTTAATTCAAAGGCATCAAATTCTGAAAATCTATACATATAGCTCTCAACAAAAACGCTTCAGATCTAACAAAAAAAAACTATAATATTTCACAAAATTTTGTCAATAGTTAAAAGTACAATAGTTACTTAAATTACTAACAGTGTATCAAATACCTTCGATCCATGAAGTTATAACTTTTTCAAAAATTCATAAAATTACCAAACTTTTATGACTTAATCATCGAATTCAAAAAATTTTTTAAAAAAATGTATCATTAAATAGGAAAGTCTATTAAATTTCATGAAAACAGAAGAAATTTTTGAAAAAGTATATTAAAAGTATTGTAAATCTATGAAACACTAAAATCTATGAAATTTTTGTTAAAACTTTAAAAAACTCTTAAACTTCTAATTCTAGATCATAGTATTCCGGAAATGAAGTTATAAAAAAAATGATATCTATTAAGAACCTAGAATATCCTACTTAATTTTTCAAATACTTAAAATCGATGTGTATATAATTTTTCTCAAAAACCAGACATTACTAAAAAATTGAGTATCTAAAAACCCAAGGCATCGATTTTTAAAAATCTAAAGAAATCCATTGGAATTCCGAAAAATCCTTAAAACTGTAAAAATACTTGAATATATTACTAAAATATATACTAAAAAACGTATATTCTAAAAATTTTACAATATTATGAATAATCACGAAAAGTCTTCCCATCTAAATTTAAAATAATTTTGGTTCATTTTTTCTAATACCTGTGATTATGAATTCGGTGAAAACTCGCAAATGAATTCATATGGAAAGAATTTTCGTGATTATTCATAATATTGTACAATTTTTAGAATATACGTATTTTAGTATATATTTTAGTAATATATTCAAGTATTTTTACAGTTTTAAGGATTTTTCGGGATTTCAATGGATTTCTTTATAGATTTTTAGATATCGATGCCTGAGGTTTTTAGATAATACTGAAAAATTGAATATCTAAAAACCCAAGGCATCGATTTCTAAAAATCTGTAAAGAAATCCATTAAAATCCTCAAAAACCCTTCAAACTGTAAAAATACTTGAATAGATTACAAAAATATATACTAAAATACTGATATTCTAAAAATTATACAATATTATAAATAATCACGAAAATTCTTTCCATCTAAATTCATTTGCAAGTTTTCACCGAACTCATAATCACAGCGATAAGAAAAAATAAACCAAAATTATTTTAGAGTTGAAAATGAAAAACTTAAAAAATATTAAAAAAATTTGTTATTCAAGCACTTTAACTGTAAAATTGACATGCACCTGCATAATCCCAAATTCAAGAAAAAAAATCTAATAAATTTACACAAAGGAAAAACCCAAATTACTCAAATTATATCGTAATCGAGAATGATGAGTCGTAACGTAAAATAAGTTACGCAAATTTCGTAACTCGTTACCGCATAAAATTAATTCATTCCTGCTATCGTTACCTTAAAATTAAAGTAACGCGTTACTTAGAAATTCTGGTAATAAATTTTTACGAAACATAATCGAAAGTGCCACTCTTAGTTAAAACGACAAACTCCAGAAATTCCAAAATTATGACGAGCCATTCCATTTCATGAATACTACAATTTGAGAATTTCCAAATGAAGGTGTATAATTTCGAAAAATTCCAGATGTCAGATTCCACCTTTGCCAATCTTTGGACTTCATCGACGATATAGATTGCCCGTAATTTCTCTCGTACCTTTGATTTTACGGGGCCGCAAAAAACTTGGAAAAAGGCATGATGGAATTGATAAAACCGTCGGCTGCCGCGAATGCTCCAATTTTATTCGCAAACTTATTTAATAAGAGCAGAATGGAAGTTATTATCCGTCTCGGGACCGAGCTAATTTTCTGAAAAGTGATGATTAAACTTCACGACGTTGAAATAACAGGCCCGTTGTAGGACATACTCTGCTGTAGCGAAACAGGCTTTGTTAACTACTTCGTAGCCGTGTTGTATACATATAAACGGGATTCCGCCTCATTCCCATTAACGAGGATTTTACGTAATTTACAAGCTACAAGAAATTAATTTGTCACGTGAAATACGCGTTTTCTATACACTGTCAAAAAAAATTTGAAATTTCAAACATCTTTTATATAGACTTTCTCTTAAAATCGTGTTTAAAATTTCATGGACACGTATATGAAAAGGATTTAGAAGAAATTATTATCATATTTATTGTTTTTTTGTTATGATAATTTCATTTTAAGACACTACATGTTTGAATATTTTAAAATAACTGTTGCATATTTTTGTTATACAATTTATATTCCATACAATACAAATTTTTTGTTTGAATCAAATAGATGTTGATAAATTAGAGTGAATCTGGTCCAAAAAAATTTATTATGTCAAAATCTACTCGAATTTAAAAAAGTTTGAATACACATTTTCAATGAGAAATCATTTAAAGGTAAAATGATTTTAATGTTTGCTTTATATTAAATAAACAATATTTTTTTCGTAGTTGTGTCAATAACTTTAATAGAAAATTCAATGGACAGTATAGGAAATCTGCTTCAAAGACAGTCTCTTAAATTTAATTAAGAAATTTCTGAGTGTATATACTTTGACAAATCTTCTGATATTTTATATTACTACATTGTAGTATATTCACAAACAAAGAGGAGGGGTTTCAAGCATTCGTAAAATATAGGCCAAAAATGAAACTTTACATCCAAATTTTTTTTATATTACGTAATTCAAAATTGTATTGGTTGTATGATCGTTTGAATTATTGATAAGCAGTATTAAACAACTCGTCATCGACATTTTCATCAAAAATGAGCAATTTTCCCTGTGGAATCAAAGATGTTCAACAGTTTTAACTTCCAAATCTGAACAATTGATTATAGACTAGAAATAGTCAATATTCGATATTTTCAAATTTGAGTGATTAGTTATATTTCTTTGATGGTGGATTTTTCAAATAACAGTTTATTGTGATCAAAAATAGGGAAGAATTTTCTATAAAAAAAACAAAGATATTTTCAAATTTGAAATGTTTAATGTTTTCTACTTCATTTTTTTTAACGATTTGATATCGATTTTGAAAAAACAAACTTATACGTAAAATAATGAACAAATGGACATTTTTGTTGAAAAAAAAGTATTTTTGAATAGTAAAAACAAAACAAACGAACCTGAGAAATATACAAAATTTTATTATTTGAAATTTCAAAAGCTCAGTGTACGTTACCACTCATTTCAAAAGTGAAAAAACTGCAAAACATAGTTTTTGTTGAATGTAAAATGCTATTTAAATAGTTTAAATCAGAAAAGGAAAGAAATTAAAACCTACTAACCAGAAACCCAACAGACTGATATTTCCAACCCTTTAATTGTAATAATTCTTAATCAATTTTGAAGGCTCATATCAGTCTAAAAAATTTGCGCGAAATTGATGTTTTGACTAAAAAAATAACTATTCGTAACCTAGAATTTGATTAGATGTAAATTCTATTAAATGAAAATTGATCATTGCCAATTTAGGCACATGAAAAATGAGAGAACTTATAATTTATATACTACTTTTCTCGAATTCAAATATGTTTAAAACATATCTAGATTCAACATGTGCAGCCCTCAAATTAAAAATAGAATCAAAAAATTTTAAATTCCATAATATCCACGGCGAAAAATTGAAAGTTCGTGATAGGTAAAGTAAAAGTGTGATAATTCAAATAATCAAAATATTATTTAAAGAAGAAATACATGTTTTTCTGGAAAAATTGAACGTCATTGTGCGATGAGACCATTAGAATTAAATAATAAAGAAAACCTTATTTCTGCTCAAGTGAAATAAAATGATAATACGGGACCATTCAATATTGGGGAATAAAATGAAATAATTCAAAGAAAACCATTTTAATGAAATAAAACAATTCTTCAATTTCTATACTTGATAAATAAAGTAACTAACAAAAAATTTAAGACTTGGGGTAGGGGGGTAAAATTGAGTAATATACATACTGCCTCATTTCATTTTCGCTATAGTAAAATAAAATACAAAAGGACATTGGAATTAGAGAATAAAATAAAATTGTAGAAAGAGACTTTTGGTATTAAATGATGAAAGTTACCTTTTTTCTGGATAATAAAAATAAATTTATAAATAGAAATCAATTGAATTAGAAAATAAAATGGAATCATGAAAAGAAACTATTCAAATTTAAAAATAAAATTTACCTCAATTTCCTTTGAATAAAATAAAATATTAAACAATGACATGTGAATTGGGAAACAAAATTAAATAATACAAAGAGACCATTGCAATTGAATAATAAGTATTGAATTTTTTGCCTTAAATTAAAAATAATAAAATGAAGGATCATTAGAATTGGAGAACAAAATAAAATAATACTGCATATAAAATTTTATAATGTATGCAATTTTTATCCATCACGTTTTATATGCACACGCAATTATCAAGGACTGCAGAAAATTTCAGATAACATTTTTCGATAAAGTAATACTGAAAATTGGGCGGGAAGCCACAATTCAAAAATTGTGTAATCTGACTTTTACATGCAATTGTTTTCTTGTTTTTTGTAACAATATAGAAAATTCTTGTGTGCACGTGATACCTGTAAAATACACTCAATTGATTGAAAATACAATGTGTTCCTTGAGGATGAAGTATTTCAAGTTGAATGGCATGCAGGAACTGAAAAACCAGATAAAGAAACGAAGGAAGAGGGCAGTTGAACCTATAATCAGGATATTCAGGGAACCCTATAATCACGCTGGTTTGTTTGCTCGTATGATTGTCGGGGCCCGGGCCCAATCCATCCGTTCATTCGACGTTTCGTGCATCATAAAATATCATCTCAACTAATTTTATAGTGTTTCTTTCAAGTTTTTTTGTGCATCTATAGAGCTCAAAGTACTTTTCAACATTTTTTCTCAATGTTTTGTGATACATTAAAATTAATTATCGTCATTAATTTGTAAAAAAAAATGAAAATTTCTTACAGGTATTCTATTTCTCATAAGATATAAGGAACCAAAAAAATTGGCTATTTTACTTATGATGTTAAGAATATAAAATTACCATAGCTTTGAATGTGGATATTTGAAATTTTCGATAATTATTTAAACAAATTTATCAATTTTCTGATACTCGACTTGAAATCAAATAGATACTTTGAAAAATTTCAATTAAACATTTGGAAATCGCAAATCTACCATTCGAAAATAAAATCAAACAAAAGTTTGAAATCTCCATAGAATATGAAAAATGAATCTGAGAGAGATCATAAGCTCGTATAAATTCTCGATAATTTGTGTCGTCCGTACTTTCCCTCCTCATTTTTTCATACATTACTTTCTTCAATAAATAAAGCAAACAAAAAAGAAAGAGGAACCTTATACGGATTTGGCCATTTTTTCATTCCAGTTATCTTGAATTCCATCAATTTTTCAAAAGGTTCGCTTTGTGCGTTTTCAATTTTTCACGCGCATTAGTTCTTTTTTCTCCTTAGCAATTTATTACACGCAGCCGGGACTCGAAAGAGTATATACACGTGATTTGTTTAGGGATTATTTCACGAATGGCAGTATTTGTTCGCAAGCAAAATGCACATTCTTTTACTTTCTTTATTCTTTTTTTTTTCTTTCTTGCCTTTATTATCACGCGACTCTCGAAGGATTCTTATTAAAAATGACCCCTCATTTCACTGTCGTCGTGATTTCTTTTTTCTCGACAATTTTTCATTATGAATCGCAAAAAGTTATTTCAAAAGATCATGAATGTGGGAGATGAACAGTTATGGAAAGTCTCTATAAAGAGACTCAAAAATTAGAAAATTTATAGTTTGGAATTTTGAGTGAAAGGTACAAAATTGTGGATTCTAGTAATTGCAAAAGTGGACAATTGATGGCATTTACAAATGAAAATAAATTTTAAAAAAAAGTGGATCAAGATTTGAAATGAGAAAAATGGAGAAAAGCAAAATTAAACACTTGGAATTTAGACATTGATTACGAAACAATATATTATAAGGAATATGTGAAAAATTTATGATTCGTAATTTTACGCCTCAATTCCGAATCGTTGAAAACCCAAATTTTCAATGGAATAAAAAATGGCTGGGACAAAAATGGTTTTTGTAGAGTAAATTTCGGCATGCATTTTTCATAAACCGAGGCTTGTGCGTGATGCAGTGTCACGAACAAAAAAAAATGTCCAATTCAAATCAGCGAAGTCATTTTTCATTTTTGACATATTGCAGGAACGATATATCAATTCACTGTACGCTAAATTTCGTGCAATTTGTAACGTTTTGTCCAACATCCTCGCCTTTTTTTTCTTTTTTTCCAAAATGATTTATTCTGCGGAATTCCCGAAAAAAAAAGAATCAAGTGTCTTTTTAGATAAAAACTCGATTATTTTATTATAAAGTTAAAAGTTTTCAGTGAGCAGCATTAAATTGTCATGATTGCAATTCTGAATTTGAGTTCTGCTAATTTTACTAGCTTTCCAAGTTTTTAAAAGTCTAGGATATTACTAATTTGAGTGTCAGAAAATAAATGGGTATTTTGAAAAATCTAAATAAACCTTTTAGATCATATATTATAATAAAATACGTGATATGAAAATTGCAAGAATTCGAATAAGTCAAAAGTCAAGTAGACCGATAAAATTTATGGATTACTTTGAAAATTATACAAGTTTTTCGAATGTTTTAAAATGACACAATGAGAGACTATCTCCGAAATTTAATCAAGGTTTTTCTAAATTTTCGAAAATTTTTAAATTTCAAACATACATACACGAAATTTTTGAAAGTTTTTCAACTGTATAATAATTTGTGAAATTCATAAAGATTTTTCGTAATTGTTCATAAATACTTTCTGATTTTGAAGGTTTTTAGTGAAATTAAAAAAAAATCGTAATACGTCTTTCGGAGAAACATAATAATGAACACAATCTACAAAATTTATGGAAATTTTTTAAAATTTTACAAATTCTTCCAATTCTTTAGAATAGTTGTCAATCTTCAAAATTTTCAATGTTGTTGTGATTTCTTAGAATTTTTAAAATATCAAATACAATACTAACTAAAAGAGACTCCTGAAATATTGTAAAAATTCGTCCAACTTATTAAAATTTTTCGTAATTTTCTAACACTTTCCTAGTTTTTCAGATTTTTCTAAAGAATGAAAAATATATACAAAGTTGAAAAAAAAAAAGAATAACATAATTCACAAAATAAAATGCTAGGATATTCTACCTGGTTTTCAAATTTTATATAATTATAAACAGTAATTAAAATTTTTTCAAACTTACAAAATCCGTAAAATTTTTATTAATAATAGAATGAACATAACCATGTAAACATTACAAATTTCACTATTTCTTCATTAAGAAAATTTTTTGAATTCTTAACATAGTACAAGTTATTCCAAACTTTCAAGATTTTATGAAAATTTGTCCAACTTATGCAGATTTTTCCTTATTTTGAATACTTTTCAGTTTTTTTTCAAATTTTTATTGAAAAATAGGAAAAACTTTAACATATACCTATATTTTGGAAAAATACGATAGTAAGAAATAAATCAACAAAATTCATGACCATTTTCTAAAATTATACGGATTTCTCAAATTCTATAAAATTCTTGACGATTATCAACATCTTTTGTTCTTCAATTTTTTTTCAACTTTCAAAATTTTTCTAATTCTTTAGAATCGTTGACAACCTTGAAAATTTTCAATATTTTTTCGATTTCTCAGAATTTTTAAAATATCAAAATACAATAGTAACTAAAAGGGACTCCCAACACTTTTTACATATTTGACTAGCTTATTAAAATTTTTCGTAATTTTCTAATACTTTCCTAGTTTTTCAGATTTTTTCCAATGAATGAATAAAATATACCAATTCCAAAAAAAAAATCAAAAGCATAACATCAAAATAAAATGTTAGGATACTATACCAGGTTTTCAAATTTTATATGAACACTAATAAAAATTAGCGATGTTTTTCAATTTTGTTAAAATTATCGACATTCTAAAGATACCTCTAATATAAATCATTCAGGACTTTCCAAAAGTTATAAAAATGAGTTCAACTCATGCAGATTTTACGTGATTTTTCAAACTTTTAAAATTCTTAAGATTTTTATTGAAAAATGAATGAACTTTACCATACACACATTACAAATTTCACTATTTTTTCATTTTTTTAAATGTTCTAGATTCTTAACATAGTACAAATTATTCGAAACTTTAACCATTTCATAAAAATTTTTTCAAAGCATGGATATTTTTCTTATTTTGGATATTTTTCAAGTTTTTCAAAATTTTATTGACAAATGGGAAAAACGTTATCATACATTTCGGAAAAATATGAACATAAGAAATAAATCAACAAAATTTATGATCGTTTCCTGAAATAATTGTACGAATTTCTCAAATTGTTTAAAATTCTTGGCAATTATCAACATCTTTTGTTTATCAATTTTTTTTTAACTTTCGAAATTTTTCCAATTCTTTAGAATTGTTGACAATCTTCAAAATTTTCCATGTTTTTTCGATTTCTCAGAATTTTTAAAACATTAGAGACAATAGTAACTAAAAGAGACTCCCAACACTTTTTTCAAATTTGACTAACTTATTGAAATTTTTCGTAATTTTCTAATTCATTCCTACTTTTGCGAATTTCTCCCAAAAAATGAAAAAAATATACAAATTTGAACAAAAAATCAATACAATTTACAAAATTAAATGTTAGAATATTATACCAGGTTTTCAAATTTTATATAATTATGAAAACTAATTAAAATTACCGATGTTTTTCAATTTTCTCTAAATTATCGAAAAATTCTAAAGATACCCCTCATATAAATCATTCGTGACCTTCCAAAAGTTTTAAAAATGAGTTCAACTCATTCCAATTTTACATAATTTTTCAAACTTTACCATACAAACATTAAAAATTGCACTATTTCTTCATTTAAAATTTTTTTTTAACTCTTAACATAGTACAAAGTTATTCGAAATTTCCAAGATTTTATAAAAATTTGTCCAGTTCATGAACATTTTTTCCTTATTTTGGATACTTTTCAAGTTGTTAAATTTTTATTGAAATATGAAAATAAGGAATAAATCAACAAAATTTATGACCACTTTCTGAAATTTGACGAATTTCTCAAATTGTATAAAATTTTTGAAGATTATCAACATCTTTTGTTTTTCAATTTTTTAAAATTTTCAAAATTTCAAGTACTGAAACCAACTTCTTAATAAATGAACATTTTAAAAACTTAGCACAAAACCAAGGAAAGCAATCTCTAAATCGTAGAAAATAGCAAAAAATCATCTTTGCAAAAATTTAGAAAAATAAAGATCACGATGTGTTTCATCTACGAATTATAAAAGTAAAACGCGAAATTGATCCACCGCGGAGATATAATATGTACGATGAAAAAGAGCGTTCTTATTTTGACGTTCTTTTTGGAATAGAATTATGTAATTGAATTAAAGCAAGTTCTGGAGCAGCTCCTCTCGAGCCCGTAAAAGGAGAAGGACGCGCTCTACAATACGCCAGATTTCCGCAAAAGGACAGCGACGACTCTCGTAAAACTCGTGGCCCTTCGAGTTAATTCAACGCGAGTTTCATTGTTACAAATACTTCTGCATATTTCACGAAAAATTAACGTTTCGAAACAAAGTTTAGACTTATGATAACTTTAAAATGACAGCATTCACGAATCCAGAAATTCAGAAATTACCGAAGTCGAGAATTCGAGAGTTAAAAAAAATTAACATTTGGCAATCCAAGACAATTAACTTTTGGATATCTTAAAAATTCCCTACTGAAGTTCTTTTGAAAAATAAAAACAAATGGGCAATAATATTGAATTCCTAATATTTAATATAAAAAATATGAAATAACATACAAGAAAATAAAGTAAATTGTGATCATATCTGAAAATGTTTGAGCAGATAAAAAAAAAAGTTTAAAAAAGAATACGTGAGTTAATGCAAAGAAAAAAACCTGTAAAATATTTTTGACACGTTCAGTACCCTCTTCATCCATGCTAGAAAAAAAAAAATAAAAACGATAAACAAGTGTATAAATAAATTTCGAATTCGATCACATTCTGTAAATATGGTTTATTCGAATCATCTGTTTCTTTCAACATTGTCGTTCCAGTTATTCGACAATACAGAAAATAGCACTTTTCATTCATTATATAAAGCTATATATTCCTCGAATGGAAAATAGATTCACATTTTTATTCACTCCATACCAATTTCATTTTTTTCAAAAAAAAATGAATCAGACAATCAAGACATTGCAAATAATCTATTCATTTATAATTTTTACTACATTTATAATGCTACTAATAAGAAAATTTTACAACAAAAATCCAAAGTCAAGGTCCTTACAAAAAAAAACACTGCAAAACTAATGTTACCAGAAAATTTCAGAAATTATTTTACTCTCGAAACGTCTTAATTGGCTGATTCATAAATTTCGAACTCTCATATTTCGCTATTAAAATCTTAAAACTAGCAAAAAGTTTCATCGTAGGTTACAACCTAACTATAAACTTATATTTATGTGGAATATATTGGCAATGTTCTGGGCTACAAAACAAATTCAAAAACGGAAATTATCATAGTTGATTTTCTCAAGGCTACTAAAAAAGTAAAATTCATTCATATATACAACAGCTTAGAATTTGAGCATCATGCAATAAACTTTCCATAGAAAAATAGCAAAAAATTTAGAACAATGTGGATGAGAAAAAAATATATATATTTCGTTACTGATAATATAACTATCATTTGCCAAAACAATATTAAAATGCTGAAAAAAGAAAAATTTAGAAAATACATACCGAATCAGTTTTTTATTGATATAAAATTAGAACGTTGAACTTGGCTTTCAGTGAAAAACAATAATGACTTTAGATTTTGGAATGTTCATTTATGTACGCTTAAAGTTTTCAGTCTTTTTTCTAAATCTAAACAATATTCTAAATCGATGCAGCCCATGTGAAAAATATAGAGCTCAGATGAATTAGAAACATTTGTTCGGATTAGGATTATAATGGTTATTCATAATATTTATATCAACGGCTAAGCAACGAACAACATTTAATATTTTTGGAGTTTTTCTTGCGATTATATAAAATTGTGTAGCATACATAAAATTTTGACAATGTGAAAACAGTGAATTCCTAATCATTGGAATGTCTAATTTTTTTATTTATAAATTAACAAACCAAACTTGAAGAAATTTAAACATTGAGATTTCCCAAATTCATCAATGTGAATAATTTGAAAAATTTACGAAACTACTTCTGTTTTTAAATGCGAAAAATCCATGGAAAAACTCAAAAATGTTTCCTGATGATCAAAATAATAAATCGAGATTCGAAAATCATTCGTTTCACATTGCTTAAAAGCGAGAGTAAGCAAATGCATAATATTAGTTTATAAATTATCACAATATCCATTCGTCACATAAAAATAATATATAAATTTTATATACGCGATTCACGAATGTAACAGAGTAGTATACTTCGCACCTTTTGCACATATATTTTTGGCTTGCACAAATATTTTTCGAGTATAATCTTCCTATAATTATCAATTATGAATTTTCAAATGATGTTAGGATTAATGAAACTTCACAAACGTCCCGATTTCTGTAAAATCCGGGAATATTCCTTATTTTTCTAAAAAAAAAACTCAAATTTTGAGATTCTATCAAAAAAATTGATAAACAAATATTCTAGAAAAATGTGTAATATCAACAAAGCTTGATATCAATTTTTAGGCTCGATTAAAAATTTTTCCGTCCCTACACGAAAATAGATGCTTTTTCCTCTACCGAATAGATAAATTTTACGAGAAATATCACTGTTTCGTTGTTTCATATATAATACATATTCCGATACCGATCAAAAATCCATTTCACATCTGCTACCTACAGTTGTGCAAAAATATTTTCAGATTCAAATGTTTTTTTCCTTCCAAACTCGGATAAGCACATACTTAGCAAGATACACGTATTTTTACAGACATCGATCGATTGAATACATATTTTTGCCAAATACTTTACAGCTTTTTTGAAAGACACTATAAAAAAAATTCATTCAGCAATGAAATTTTTTCCCAAATTGCAGTGAAATAATGTCAAAGCATTTTTCATCATGAGATTCATTTTACAAAAACTACTTCGGTACAAGTTACACTTGTTCGCGTATAAAAATATTATAAAAGTATAAAACTGAAATTCGAATTTTCTCCAATGATATGTCCATCGGGAACGAAAGTTTTTTTTTTCATGCGATGTCGAGATTCGTTAAAATAAATATGAGTATTGCTTCCTTTTTTTTTACAAAGTAACGCTTCATCATTAAATAGATAAAATTATTGAAGAAATTCAAAATTTTTGATTTGATCATCTTTCGTTTATTATGGCATGTAACTTTGTTGAGACGGTTTAAAAAAATGATTTGATGCGATGCGAATATTGGTAAACCATAAAAAATAGTATCCATAAAAAAGCAAAAATACGATAAAAATTCTTTCTCTGTCGAGGATCCCAGGAACCTAGCCAGAAAAATTTTTTTTAAGATTGAAATTATATTTGAAAATTTAGGTAACTTCTAAATCTCATTTACTCAAAATTTCAAAATGACAAAATAAGAAATTAAGAATTTTTGAGTTTTTAACAGCAGGAAATAAGAAATTTTCTGTTTTGCCCTTATACAGTATTTTTCAATTCAAATTTTAATTTCTTAAATCTGCAACGTACGATTTTAAAACTTAAAAAAATCCCTGGTTTAGTTCCTGCGAAACCCTCTTATTCGATGAAAGAAAAATTCTAAATCTCGCGAATTATAGATTCACGAGTTGAAAATTTGAGCTACTATCTGGCGAAAGCTTGTGCCGCCCATGGACATTTGGTTAATACTGGAAAAAAGAGCATCGACTTGCATGTTTTCCGGTAGCCTCGTGAGGAACTGTGCGCCGCGCACAAAGTCCATCTTGAGTAGTTCGTCCTGGTACAAATGCAGGACGCCGAGGGCGGTGCGGAAGAGGAACTCTTCGCCGTCGCGCAAAAAAACGTCCCAAACACGACAGGTCACGTCCAGGGGCATGGCTTTCGCGTAAATCGTGTACAGCCAGTCGAGGAGGTACAAATCCGGCGAGAGCCCGGCGATGGAAAAGTGTGAAGCGACCCTGAACAAAAAAGAAACACAAGTTCCCATCAGTGAATTGCTCTGTTTCAATTACTGAACTCAGGGATTTGTTCTAGGGATGGAAATCGAAAGGGAAAATATCAATATTGGCTGATTCAATATTCAATTTTTCAGAAAACAGTTACTTCATAGATTTATAGTACTTTTAGTGCTTTTCTTATTTTTTAGTACATATACAGTTCAAGCCCGTGCACAGAAACCTGTATTTGGAGGGGGGGGGGGGGTGTTTCAACTTTTATGTTGTACTTGTAGAATAACATGCAATTGAAATTGATTTGGTTTGACAGTACATGGTACATTCATAGCGATGTAGATAATAAACGTAGATTAAATAAGTTAATTAATTCATTAATTAATCAATAAATAATCAAGCATATTAAGCAATATCAAAAAATCGTTTGTTTTCAACAACTTCTACTTTACATATTGAATCTTTGTTATGTTTTCAACAAATTCAACACAAGCAACTTAATAATTTTACAGATACACGATTGCGAAAAACACGTTTATTATTTGTTTTTCACATTTAGATGCATAACGAATGCATAAGAAATAAAAAAAGAAACACTATTTATCACTACACTATACATATATTTTACGATTTAAAAGGTTTTACACCTTTTTTGAGGACGGTTTGGATTATTTTTTAATGTATATAGCACATAATTTTATTACATGGAAGTTATATTATTGTGATAGAATATTGTCAACTTTACTGTACAAAAATTATTTGATGAAAAAAATATCAACAAATGATGGAGTTATGGCCCTTTTCCAACTTTTTTTAAGAGGCTTGCAGTGACTGCAATGCAAATACAATAAGTCAACTGAAATTATAATATCCAAAAACGTTACATTTTTTAGTGTAACGATAACGCAACGCATTACATTAATTAACAAGTAACGATAACAGGAACGAGTTCCTTTTTTTTTGGTAACGAGTAACGAAAATCGTGTTATTCATTTCACATCTGTCTCATCGAGTTTTAGAACGATTTGTAACTTTTTAAGAAATTTTTTAAAATTTAGATATAAGTAATTTTTCAACTTCCTTATTTCAGATAAAAATTATATAATTTTATAATTTCAGACGAAACAGAGTGATATATTAGTAATTTTTGTACAAATATCGACAAAGAGTATGATGCTTTTTCACTTTTTATTAGAAATTTTCACAATTCTAGCAACAAATTTTAGAAATATGCAAATAAATACATAAAAATACTGGAATCTTTGGTTCTTAAAATCTATAGCAGGATCCCTAAAATCTATAGATTATGCTAGAAAACCTTACGTAATTTTATGTATACAGAAAAAAAAATGAAACACGAAAAATACCAGATATTATTTACTTTTTTTTAAAAAGCTATTAGATTCTTCAAAAATTTCTGTAATTCCAGATATTAAGAAACTCCGATTTCTCGAACATTGAATTCTAATAATATATGTGTATAGAAAACCATAAAAATTCTATGAAAATGTTCAAATTTTAAAAATCTGTCATAAAATCAAAAAATATTGGGAACGCTCTATATCCATAAAAAAAACTGTTTTCTGCAAAATCGATCAAAATACTGCAAATATTTCAAGTTTTCGATTCTAGGAAATCTAATTCTTGAAATTAAAAGAGATATCTTTGAAAAAACCTTAAAGTTTTCCAACATTCTTTAAATACTAGGAAATACAAAAAGAAAATACATGTATAGAAAAATACAAGTATATCTATGAAATATTAAAAATCTATACAACTTTTAAAACTAGAGCATCGAATTCCAGAAATTTATACAGAAATATGCAAGAAAACTGAGCAATCCTTGAAATTGTAGAAAAATTGATGAAATACGAAGGATACTGAAAGAAATATGAATCTATTGGGACACCTGTTTTCTGAAAAATTCTTTTGGAACATGAAAAATTCATTGAATTTCATGATTCAAGAGCTCGAAATACTCGAAATCCATGTATAAAAATTTATATCACAATACTTAAAGTATATAAAAATACTCGAAAATCCTGCAACATTTTATGCATCCTAAAAAGTACGCATTGTTTCAGAAATACTGAACAATCCTTCAAATCGTAGAAAAACTGAAGAAATACGAAAAATACTAGAAGAAATAAATATCTATTGAGACACTGTTTTCTGAAAAATCCTTTGATCACGTAAAATTTAATAAACTCCAAATTTTACAGTTCGAAATTCTCGGAATCTATAACAATTTAAATGAAAATGCTATAAATATATAAAAATACTAGAAAATTCTGTAACATTTTATAGATCTTGAAAAATACGAATAGTTTCAGAAATACTGATTAATCCTTTAAATCGTAGAAGATATATACGATCTATATATATAAGATATATATAGGATTTTCTAGTATTTTTATGGATTTTTACATGTATATTTAGAATCAAAAATTTCAGATTTGTAGTAATTTCATGGATTTTCAAGACAGTTATCTATACCTGGCTTTTATAAGTTTTTCAAAATTTCGTCATTGTTAATATTCATAAAAAGTTACAGGATTTTCTAGTATTTATAAAGATTTTTAGTATTTTTGGTATATTTATGGACAACTATGATGTAGATTTCCAGAAATTTTTCAGGAAACAGTATCTTGCTGGATTTACAGCTCTTTAAATATTTATTCGTATTTCTTCGGCATTTATACGATTCGAAAGATTTTTCAATATCGTTATGAATTGTTGTAGAGATTTTCTTGATCTAGAGGCGCTAGTTAGTTTTATAAATTTTTGGTATCTTATATATTTCTAGTATTTTTATATTTTTGTTTCTATTTTTTAGTATTTATGAAAAAAATTTTGGAATTTTTGGTATCTTATGGTATTTTTACGTAGATATCTAGATTTCGATCCCTTGGGATTACAAATTCTAAAGATTTTTACAAATTTCATAGATTTTTAAGACAATCATATTACCTGCATTTTGAAGATTTTTATTATTTTTCGTATTTTTCAGTATTCATAAAATGGAAAAGGATTTTCTAGTTTTTTTTATAGATTTTCGTTATTGTATATTGCAATTATTTAGATTATTTCTAAAAATTTGTGCTTTAGAATTCTAAGTGCAATAAATTTAATCTATTTGAGTAGATTTTTCACTTAGTATCTAGTATAGTATCTTCCCAGATTTATAGTTCATTATAGTATATTGCGTAACAGGCACGGATGTGCTCACAGGCAAAACGGGTTACAGTCCGAGGCGAAGCCTCGGACCATAATTTTCCCGTTTCGCCACATTCGCACATCCGTGCCTGTTACGAACGATATTTCATGTACCGAGAGCATAGAAAACGCGTTTAGAGATCTCGAGCAGGCATATAAACGCGTTTTCTATGCCGGAGGTACATAAAATATTTTTCATATTTCTGTAACATTAATAGGATTTGAACGATTTTACAGTATTCTTATAGATTGCTGTAGAGATTAATATATTTATAGTATTTTTATATTTTTAAAATATGTTTTTGCATTTGTAAGATTTTACAGAATTTTCTAGTTTTTTTTTTTTTCGTTTTTTTTTTCATGATACGTATTCTCATTTCTACGACGCAATTTTCTTAAATTCAAAATTTAAAATATTTTAATTTTCTCAATCAATTTATTAGAAACCATCATCCAATATTTTGCATATTTTATAGGGATTTCTACGATTCAAAGGATTTTCTTCTATTTTTGTGGTTTTATTTATAGATTTTAGAATTAGATACTCCAGAAACCATAGTTCTAATTATTCCCAAATTCTGTATAAATTTTCTAAAAAATACAATCAGCATTTACAAATATCAAATGAAATTTTAGTGTTTTTCGTATTTTGTTGGTTTTATCGGATATCGTAAGATTTCCTAAAAGATGTAGATATTTTTAGCGTTTTTATAGATTTTCATATAAATTTCTAAAATTTAACACTATATAGGAATCAAAGTTTTATCGATTTCCAGAATTTTTATTCATTCATGAAAAAAATGAAATCAACATTTATCTTTTAAATTTTATCTTTTTAATTTCTAGTATATTCAGTATTTCTATATACTGATTTCGTAAGATTTTTTAGCAGATTTGAAGATTTTTATAGATTCCAATTTAACTTTCTAGAATGTCATGCTCTAAAATCTAAAATTTCATATATTGTTAGTATATTTATAAATCGTTACTTAATAAAGTCATAGTATTCCAAAAAAAATTATACAAGCTATTTCAAACATTTTATGGATGAAATTTATAATATTGCTTTTCACGTGTATCAATTTTATAAGAATAGAATATCGTTATGAAAAAATCTCTCAAGGTCCCTTGAATATTCCTGCAATAATATTTTTGAAACGGACAACCACAGACTGTCGTCCTTATGGACTATATCACTATGGTATTTTGAAAATTAGAAAATATAATGAAAAAAGAATAAATCACAATCCCCAACGCTGACAGAGTAAATAAAAAAAAAAAATATGAAAACAAAAATTTTCTTCTAAATATATTTCTCACATAAAAGATTTTAATATCATTTAATATCGCAAGAAAAAGATCCATATAACGACTATCTTTTGATAAATATATCAATATAAAAAGTCTGAGATATCATAAAGAAACAACGATTTTCCAACCCTGGTGGAAAAAATTCGACAATTGTCCGGCTACAGTACGACGATTAATCGTCATAAGATAGTCGTTACATTTGACGAAGTTACGACTATAACTTTGATTATTTTTTTCCTTGACTCTGATGTGACGTTTTGTGGTCTTGTGGTTGCGAAAATAAGTAAAAGTGATAATTTAGAATTATATTTTTCTTATATATTATAATTACATTATTTCGAATTAATATTAACAATTATTAAAACAATAATCTAAATATATACGATAACATAAATTAAAATTAGTTATGCATACGAATGAATATTTTGATATTCTGATATATAATAATTAATATATTATAATTGATGTAAACATTATATATATAATATTTATAATAAAAAATAATAAATTATTGATGAATAAATATAATGTAATAAATAAGTTATTACTGAATAATATTAATCTAATAATAATATTATTGTTAATAAAATATAATTGATTTATCGTAAGTAACATATTCGATTATTATATATTTTTATAATAATTAGACAGCAAAACGCTTATTTCATTTAAGATTGAAAAAAACTCAAATAATACCATTTTCAAATTTCGCGCGCTTCAACGGACGAAACAATCGAAACAATGACACGATGTCTTTTTGAGGTTATGGCGATGTTGTTACTTTTTATACTTGATAAATCATAATTTTATAGAGCAATTACAAATATTTAGCATCACAATTAAGTAAAGGAGGTAATTTTGCACCTTTTCTGACAATTTTTCGCAAAAAATATAATGGGATTGGCCTAAAATGGAAGTTTAAAAATACAGTCGTTACATTCGATAATGTGACGACTATGGTCCGACTATTTTCGGTAGGAACTTTTTCACCAGGGAATACATCAATACGTATCACCCATCCTAAATTTGTCAAGATTCGCCAGCCCTCGTACACTCCTTATGAGCGACTTTGTCAATAAAAAATAGTTCCAGGTTATGGCACCAGGTGTCGTCAGTGTTTGAATTTTTGCAACTTTAATCTCGCTGTTACTGGCCACGCTAATAAGCAGTCTACAGCTGTTCAAAGTAAACAATAAACAAACCAAAAGAAAAGGAATAAAACTAAATTACTAAATTGAAAGGACCAAAGTTGATATTTGTAAATGTTTGTAAACACCTGAAAAATAGTAATCAACAAGTGTCATCGCATTTTAGGAAATTTAAATTTCGCCTAAAATAATTGATTTTGTTGAAGTAGGAAAAAGTAGATAAAAGTTTCAAGAGTTATCGATAAAAAAGGTTATGGCACTAGGTGGCGCAGGAACTCGTGCTCAGTTAAGCCGACAAAAAATTAACCCATAGTGTACGGGGCTTGAGATTCGCCTACCTGGGCAATTTGATGGCCAGGGCGCTGGAATAAGCTTTGTAGTACAGATTCATCTGGTTCTGGTCCAGACTGAACGCCGCCCTGTGACAGGGCCGATTAAGAAGGTTGGCGAAGCAGGTGAAGGCGTCGAAAGCCTCCAAATTCAAAACCAGCATCGCTCCAATAAAACTCATGCCCTGGACGTATCCTATATCCGGCCTGTAGATGATGGCATAAGCGGCCAAGAGTCCCCGTAGGGTCTCGTTCAAGGGACCCTCTTCCTGGAACACGCACAGCGTCGGGAACGTCCGGGAGACGTCCAGTTTAATGGCTGCCAGGCTCTCATTCTCGGGGTAGGAGCCATTAGACCCGCTGGAAATTGCTCGTTCAAGGCACAGCTCGAACAGATGCTCGGTTATGTTCAAATTATTGGCAACCGCGAGTTTCCAGACTTTGCCACGAACGCTGGGAGGCAGGCCCTTCCACCACAGATCCCGCACCTTGAAAAAGCCATTTTTCGTGAATAAATCTACCCAGTAAACATTCGTGCATCATGACGTCATAATGACGTCATACGATGTCGTGACATGGGTAATAATCTACATGTAAAGAAAATATTAAAAAATGAGAATACCACCTTCTTGGTATCCTTGAGGAGCTCAAACTTGGGAAGGATGTGTTCGTTCCAAGTGCACGAGTCCTTGAGAAGGCGCTTTTCCTCCTTGAGCTGGTGCTCGCGATGCTGCCTGCGCTGGGCCTCCTCCCTCAGCTCCCTCTTCCGCGCCGCCTCGAGGATGGCCTCGTACTGCCTCCGATGATTTTCTTCCTCGTCGGCGCTCTTCGCCGGCAGGTTCGCCGGCCTCGGCTGCTGTATCAGAGCCAGGCTACCCCCGATTTTGTCCAGGTTCCTCGAGGGACTGCTCGGCAGGACTCCCGCTGAACTCTTATCCTTATTATCCTGCTGGTTGCTGCTGCTGTTATCATTGTTACTCTCCTTCCCGCTTTTCCAGGAGAAGACGCTCTTCACAAAAGACGTGGGTCTCAGAGGCCACAACCGCGATTTCCCTGGGGAACTCTGCTGCTGTTCTTCGTTTCCCTGTTTACATTCCAAAACAGTATGTTTTCAATTCATGTATTTGGTAACACCTCATCCACATATGATAACACAAATAAATAAATTGTGGACCAACCTGGGAACTCCCCGAAGGAAAATACTCGCTGAGGGATGAAACGGTGCTGCTGCAGGACCTGGGTAAACTGCTCCTGGGGCTGCTGTTGGCACTGTAACACTCGACTTCCTTGCTGATTTCTTCGGTCCCAGTCACCTCGGAAGACTTATTCTTGTCCACGAGAGCTTGCTCTTCCGAGTAAAGCTCTTTGGTTGTGGGGTCGTAGCTCAATGAGATGCTCTCCAAGGCATGGTTCAAGCTGGTCCCGGCGACGCCGACAGAGAGGACGTTCCCTGCGTCGTACCACTTGTTCTCGCGAATATGCACACATAATGCCTTCGTTTTCCGACCCGTCGAGTTCACCCCCACATCACAGGCTAAGGCTTCGTCAAGTTCTACGCTGTTGCATGATATCGAATCACCGTTCAAGGACACCAACTGGTGTTTCCCAATTTTTGAAATTCCATCGTAACGATTTTGTTTTTTCGTGTTCCCAGCGAGTTTCGGTCCTTGGGACAACGGGCTCTTCATGGCTGAAAATAGTGTAGGGTATTCTGCATGTTAATTGATCGAGCAATGTGGAATTCATGAATTTGCATTTGGAATTAGGATCTCAACTTTCTGGATTTTGAGATTACAAAATTTGAATGAGTCGATATTTTTCCTATAAAAAAATAAGATGGAGGAACAAAAGATCGATCATTTATTTATTCAAAATATCAGAGTTTGCTAAGAAACTATCGGATGCTGGATCTTAACTTGAATTGAAAATCTATCGATTTGTTGGTTCTTATCTTCAAGTACAATTGATGATTGTTGAATAACATAATGATGATTCTCATGATTATATAATATTTATCAGAATCATTAGAGTACAGTACTGTAGATTGCTACTGATAGATAAATGTTTGTCAAAAATTTTAGTAGACAAATTTAAACTTGGATAATCAGATAAAAAAATAACACTGTATTAAAAATTTTACTTGCTAATAAAAAATGAATTACATAGTATTTCAGATTGTATAATTTCATGGGTAAGATTTTTTCGAAATAAAAACAACTAATATTTGAATACATTATAAATGTGTATCGAAAACATATCGATCAATTTGTATAAAATTCATAACATAATTTACTACATTTTGAAAAATTATGATTGCAATGAAGAAAAACTCAAATTCCAGAATTTTCGTAACAAAACCTCAATCGTAAATTTTGTGAATAGTTAAACGATTTCAAAAGATCATAAATCAAAATATCAAAAATACAATAAATATCATAAATAACTAAAATGTAATGAATATCAAAATATAATAAATTTGAATAAAAAATATATAATATATTTTATATGATATTCGCAAATGTAATTACAAAAATATAATAAACATTTATTATTTTTCACTCATAGTAAGATGATAAATATATAAAAGTAAAAGAAATATAATAAATATCAAAATTCTTATACAATTACGTAAAAACACAAGGAAAATTTTTTAAATTTTGATTCGTCTTTTGATAAAAAATACGCCACAGAACTATCAAATTATTAAAAATGAATTATTTCAAATTTGATATATTATTTTTTTTATGACAATATTTTTGTCATAAAAATCCAATAACTATGTTAATGGATTCAATGAGTGAAAAATATAAATTTTGATGTCTGAAAATTGGTGCTTTTGATATTTTAGATAAGAAATTGTGAAAATCGTAAATATTTTGCATCAAAAATCTCAATCGACTACATTTTTATACATTTCTCATTATAAATAAAGAAATATGTCTTATTCTTACACAGATCGTAAATTTTCCATGAAGATTTTTTTATCGAATTTGCTGTAAAACAAGTTACAAAAAATTTAGGAATAAACAAATGGAAAAAAGTTTAATGTATACATTCAACTGATGAAAAAAAAAAATTTGTGATTCAAAGGCATTATTTATACCTCGAGATTTTGAACGTGAAATTTTCAAAATCGTAAATTTTTTTTGTCATTAGAATAAATCAGATATTTTCTTCAATATATAGAATCTATCACATTTTTAGGCAGTTACGTTTTTGAAAAAAAAGTTTTTTCACATATATGTTTAAAAAAAACGAACAAACAAATCATTCGAAAATAGCGAATTTTGGATTGAATGATTAAAAAATCAGACAAAAAAATTCTGAAATGGAGAATGCATGATTTAGACATTAAATTTTAAAAAATCATACAATTGAAATCAAAAAAGAAAATGATAAATTAAGAAGGTAAATTTGTTTTGACATATGTATTAAAAATTTTTACCAACCATTCACTGGAAATATGTCAATTTTCACAAAGTTTGCCTAAAATATCAAAATCATTGATTTTTCTTATTTCAAAATTTTTTTTAGATCTTTAGGGGTCGTTCACATATTACGTAACGTTTTTTTCTGTTGGTGTCTTTGTCTTACTTATCTTAAATCATATTCTTGTCCTCGTTTAATCGCCTTACATATGTGAACGACCCCTTATGAGATTCTTAGTTGAAACTTTTTTTCTAAAATTTCTCTTGAAGTTCAATTTATCTAAAAATAATTTTTTAGTTCAAAATTTCAGAGATCTGAAATATTTTATTGTTCTGAATTCTAAATTTTAACTTTTTTTAATTTGAATTATAACAACATTAGTAATTTTTTAAAATTTACTGACTTCTATCAATAATTCCTAAATCTTCATAGCATATTTTCATACCTAAAAATTTTTCACTCCATGTTCTGACACTGTAGTTCTACAATTTGAAAAGTTTTCGATTCATTGATTTCATTCCTCACGAATACGAGTCCCATAAAATACGAATCTCGAATGACTTCCATCGATGACGCAAATTGTTTCCAGAGTGAAATATTGGTGTTCCAAGTTTCCATTTTCATGACATTGGTATTCGAAATACACTTTTTTTCCTGAAAAAAATATATGATAACGCACAGTTTCAAAAATAATATTTAATCATTCAATAATGAAATTCTCCTCTATTCTTCTCAATGGTAAAAATCATTAGAATTTTAATGATGGAAAAAAAAAATAAAATTGTCTGCACACACAAAATAAGTCTTGAATAATTATTCAATGAAATACGTAATGCTTCAAAAAATATTGGTGTCAAAAAAACTCCGAAAAAAAGAGTTCTCAACATACGCTCATTGCAAAAATATCAGAGCAATGAAAAAGCTTGTGCAAAAAAAAAGATGTAAAGTCGAAGTAATCTTCGTTTTGCAAGTGATCTCAAAGAAGCAGGAAAATTACACACCTTCCTCAGCAGTAAATCACAGTAACCTTTGATACCCTTTTTGACAGGATTATGGCTTATTCCATGACGCAAATTTCTTCGTCTCGCGGTCGAAAACGAAATTCACGCGAATTTTGAGCCACTCGATGAAAAATTTAGTTATTCGATTCTCTACATGTTTTATCAATATTTCGTACGATTGATAACAGCAGCAGCCCAGTATCTATACACTGATAATCAGCGAAATTGAGCAAAACAGCGAAAATTCGCGAAAATCAGCGAAAATATGAAAAGAATGCAATATATATATGTAGTAGGTATATGATATATATATAGTTCATATAAGTATTGGTCAGGTATTGGCAGAATTTTGCACAGCCAAGATAATTATTTCGCAATCCGGTCGGATTCTAACCGTCGCATCCAGTCGCATCGCAATTGAAAACGACACGGAATGTGTCGTTCATTCTGTCTAACTTACAATTTGCACTTTCATAAATATTGCTAAATGCTTCTGCAATCTTTTGAAATTTTCTGTCTCGGATAACAAAAAAATGATAGAGATTTAATTTTATATGTATTGGGGCCCCTCCCAAAATTTGTCTATAATTAATAATTACTTGAAAAAAATAAGCCGAAATAATCAAAAAACATACATGCTGAAATTCCCAAAGATTTATTATTTTTAACATAATTCCAAAAAAATTATTAATTTTGGAATCCCAACTTGCGACAAATTAAATTTTTTTATGAAACAGAATCTGAATGTAAAAAAAAACCAACATTTTTCTAAAATTTATAAATAAAATACAACACGATCTATGTTTTCGAATAAAACTATATTTTTTATATTTATTCTTGTCTCTGATCAACTAGATATACGAAATTGTAACTTAGCAAATACTAAAAATTCTAAATTTAAAGGAATTGCAATAATCAAATCAAGAAATAAATTTCAAATGTATGAATCATTAAAAAAATCAACAAGATTTGACATTTAAGACTCAATACTGAAAAAAGTCGTATACACTTTCTATAAATTAAGCTAAATTCATAGTTATTTCATCATTTCGTTAGGAAAATGATAAAAATCTATAAATAAGTGGCCTGAAAATCGATAAAATTGAAATCCATGATTCAAATTAAATTAAAAGTTACAAAAATGAAAGATATGCGATATGCTCTGCAAGAAATTTTAAAATTTAGAAGTTTCTAAAAAATGGAAAAATTTTGCATTTGGAACGAGATCCTCAAATAGTGTAAACTTTGAAATCCTAAAAAAACCTGTTTTTCTAATAAATCTCTACTGAAAATTTTTCTACCTATGCACTTGCCTTGTTTGAGAAAATTGAATAAAAAACACGTTTCCGCACTGACTCTTGATAACAATATTCTGTTTTATATTTGAGTTTTTTAACAAATGAACAATTTACAATTTAAATTATAAGTCGTAATAAAATGTTTTTGTATATACACGATATTACATTTTATCTAATATACTTATTCATTGGTATTGAACAAAAATTTCAACATCCTCGAAAAATTTTTTCGAGAGCCGCTCCAAATTCCCACTTCACTAATGGAAAAAAATGCTCTTCAGTTCTTGCTCGCATAATTTTTTGACTTCCTCTGCAACAAAAAATGTAGGTAAAACAATTACTATTATAATTAACTTATTTTTAATGGTAAAATTTTTTATTAATTTGAATTTTGCACACTTATTGATCCATTTATAATTACAATTCGAAATTCTGTACAATTAATGCGTATACGCAAAAAATTTTTTTACCATCAATTTCAATAATGCTCGCATTTTTTTGTTGTATAACAACATAAAATTCTCTGAGATTCGATAATTTTCCAACGATCCAATAATCACTCATTGTTTTCACGACGATTTCGAAAGCGTCTTTGGACCTGTAAAAAATTTATTTACATCATAAAGCAATAGGATAAACTTCGAACCGATGAATAAAGTTACATTTTGTTACCTTTTGGTGTCATTGTTGATGTCAGTTATTATTCTCAAAACTTCTGAAGTTGTGAGAGCATTCGAAGAGCGCTTGTTCTCAAGATGCATCGTACTTTTGTAAGCGAGATTCAGCTTGTTGAAATACAAATATTTCGGGTTCAATTCCGACGTAATTGGAATTTGTTTGGAATATTGCTCTGCCACAGAATTCGTTAATTGTGTCAATTGTGGGCCAAGAAAAGTGTCTACGTTTCTGTAGAATTCTGTCACTGGACTCGTTTTGCCTGTAAAATAATAATTATTACTTTGAATAAATATTTGAATTTAGGAAAGAACAAAATTATTTCTTTTTTTATTCTATCTTTTCTTTGTCAAAATTTTTTCTTTTACTGTACTACAGTTTTCTATAAAAAGTTTATTTGGATTTTATACTCACTGTCTACGAATAAACAGATGGTCGCACTTAAAGCACGATAAACAACCAAATACAGAGAAATAGGTTTGGTTGTGTAATTGATGAATACTTTTGGTAATTTTTTCAATTCGTTGATGCTTGAAGGGCCAGTAACAAACCTGCAATATTTATGAACAGAAAAAATATTACAAACTGAACAATCATTTGAACCGTCCAAAAGAAAAAGTAAATAAACTATTCAATACTTAGATGAAATTCAAAGAATTATTTATTTAAAATAATAGAATTCAGAGACACGAATTTTTTATCATTTTTAAATTAGTTTATGAGTTTTTACAATTCTTAATTCATTAATTTGAAGATCAAAGTTGTTCAAATTGAAGAATTTCATACTTCTAGGTTTCAATTTTATGAATAATTTTAACAAATAACTTGCTTTCCATAATGCGAACTGGTGAATGGAGACGATGAATTTCTCGGTATTGAGCCTCCATCCAATTCTTTCTCAAGATAATCTGGTAAAAATGTTGTCACTAAATAATTGTAGACAACTTGCATGTCTTCTGGTTCCAACCCACTCCTAAAAAAAATGTAATAGTTTATAGCAAAAAAAAAAAGGAAAATTTATTTCTTCCAAAAATCTCGTATCTCATGACCTTCATACATGTGTTATAAAAATCTCTGCGCAAATCTGGTTGATTTCTTGATTATAAAATAATAATACATATATATATATATATATACAATCCTGTAGATTATTCAAACATGAATTTGCTTCAATCCCATAAATAATATTAATAATCTGAATAAAAATTCTCACCACACTAATTGGTCATTAAACAAAAATGCAGTGTATTTGATTTGTGGAAAAGTAGCCTCGACTAGATTCATGAAACATTGCACTCGAAGGAATGTTGTTTTGTTGAGCGGCAAAAATTGCAAGCCTTGGAATACGTCCAAAATGTCACATTTGTTTAGCTTCAGGGACAAAAGGTACTGTAAAAAACATCATTTGATAATAACAGGAACTCTTTCAACAAAACATCAAATCACAATTGTTTTTTTCAAAATTTACCCTAGAGTAAAAATGATCTAGTTTGTGTCTTAACAAAGTAATGGACCCAACATCAGGTTCGTTCAAAATTGTTTCAAATGATCCCATGAATAATCTGAAAATGGTGTACGTTTGTTTGAGAATAGCTTGGCAAGCGTTGCTGGAGATTTCGTCATTTTGGTACTCAATGTACTCGTTTCCATCTTTTTCTTTTGTCATGTAAGGAACACCGACGATCTACAAGGAGTTACCAAAATTTTACATCAGTTTCTTATTTTACTTCTTCTTAAAATAAAAATTTCTTGAAAGCAATAGAAAACTTTTTTTTTGTCTTTTTTCTTTTACTGTTTTTTCAAATTTAAACGTTTAGAACATCATGTACATGGAAGAAAAAGAATTTTTTATATGAAAATTTATAATCCACAGATCATTAACTTTCATAATGTTAATTTTAATTAAAATTATTGAAAATATCAAAGTTCCAAGTATTCCTCGTTTTGAAATATCTGATTTGCATAACTGTATTCATAGCTATGAATATTAAAAATACTTTTATTTCTATGTTTTCTTTCAAACTCTTATTTTATAGTAAATTTAATAAAACTCGTTAAAAAAAATTGATTTTTATGTTCTGATTGTGAGTAGAAAATTTTCCAAATGATGATATTAATTAACTTTATAACTGTTCAATAGTACAATATTTTATAGAAAAAAACAGTATAAGAAAATATTATTTTGATTCTGTCTATTTAATTTTACAATTACAGCATTAATTTGGAGCTAAAAAATTTTTCTTCAATCTTGACGTACCATAACCATCCAAAAATTAACTTCAGGCTGATAATAAATTTGCCGAGTTTTGTGGGTGTGACAATAATCACATTTTTCATCTGGACCAAAAGACCTGCAATCGAATCAACAGTAGTCAAATTTCATACCACATTAACCTAAATATTTATAAAAATGATTATAATTACTCTGTAAATTTGATTATTGCTTCTGCAAGCCCAATGTTTTTTATTTGCTTGTCAATGTCTGTTTTCGATGGGTAGTAATATAAAATTTTATTTTTTTCCTAAAACAATCACACAAAATTTTTTATGATTATTCCAATAAATTTATCAACAAAATGATTCAGCCTTTTTTATTTATTCTGCATAAGTTCTTGAATTTCATTATTTTACCTCTCCCTCTTTTTTCACGTACGTGCTGTTGAAAATGAAAAAATGTTCCAGAGCGACATCCGATTTCGTTGTCATCATGGATGTTTTTCAAAATTTCAGTAAACAAAACAACCAGTTCTGTTTGACAGTATACGTCAACTTCAGAAAATAAAAAATGCACCAACGATTATTACTTCAACGTTCGTTTACTTGAACATTTTTATTATTAGTAAAAAACTTTTTGCTTTGAAAGTATTCACAAGTTTTTAGTCCTTGGATTTTTCATTGTTTCTCATAATTTTTTTTCAAATTGGAGTGTTTATGTTTTTGAGGGGGTGGGGGTTTGTTTTCTTTTTGTTTTGTATGTAGTTTGTGTCGTTTGTGTATGGTTATGTGCGCGGAAATAAGATAAATTATTCAAATTGATAAAATTGAATTCGCATGAAATACGACTTACGACAATTGGAAATTGCATACTGTTAAAATTATTTATTTATTAATTAGTTTATTTTTTTTTAAAGAATGCATGTTTAAATATTGCAGAAATATCAATTTATTTTTAACAATTTTTGATGAGGTTGTTGTTGTGTTATGTATGGTTGTGTCGTTTGTGTATGGTTATGTACGCGGGAACAAAATCGATTTTTTAAATCAAACTTGTATGAACTACGAAAAATAAAAATTGCATACTATTCAAATTATTTATTTTATCATTTATTTTTTTAAGAATATGCGTGACATGATTTTTAATCTCACAAAAAAATTAATTTAATAAATAATAAATATTTAATAGCGAATATATATGTATATATTTCAAAATGGCGCCAGGTTGTTTTCCTTCGCGAAAAATTTGCGTGAATTTGCGATCGTGAACATTTCGCAAGTGTAGTAGTAAATTCGCGTTTTTTAATCAATGAAACGACATATACGATACGATTGATCGTACTACTCTTTAGGATAAAAAACCATATTTAACACCAAATGGGACATTTTACACGATTTGTGCCCTATCGATCTAAAAAAGGGAATTCGCAAACATTTTCGTGAATGATTCCATGATCTAATCGTAAACAAACAATCAAAATGGCAAAGTAAGATGTTACGCAATTTTCTTAATAATGTAATCTTGTTACGTGGTATTGATTATTGATAGTTTACTTATCGACAGTGACAAGTTTTTTTGATGTAAATTTCACGTTATGTCTTTATTACAGTCTGTTATCTTCGTGTCAGATAATGCTGGTTTCAAACTTGTGTGAGTGATATTTTCGAGACGTTTTTCTCGAGATTTTGAAAAAAAAAAGAAAAAAAAAACACTTGTACGCTTTGAACACGATTGTTTAATTTTTTTTTTGTTTGAGTGGCTTATAATTTTACTTCTATTTATTTGTATAAAACTGTTTATTTAGTCATGGGATTTTTTGATCCATTTTCAGGCGCAATTTATATATGGTGGCATTTTTAGAAATTAATTGATAAGAATTAAAAGAAACAATTTTTGCTTATTTCATAATTCGATATTTTTTAATACTCGCATTCATTGCTTTGAAAATAATGATCAAACTATATTTTGATAATTCTTTGATGAATTTTTGATTAAGATTTTGTCAGAATTATATACAAAGTATTTTTCAATTCTCATTAAATAAAATAATGTTATTCTATTTATGTCTGCAATATACATTAAATAACTTCATTTTTCATTTTTAACTGTAAAATTTAAAAAAATCATAGAAATTAGATTTTTACTTTAGTTTTAGAAATGTAGAATATTCAGTTTCAATATATTCAATTATATTGACTCTTGATTCGGATCAATATTTTTTACAACAACTGGGTTTCTTAAATGCATTAGACCATTATTTTATTCTCCTTCTTACGTTTAACAGAATATTGTTTTTCTAAAAATTACAACTTTGGATTTGAAGCAAGATCATGACACTTACATTTTAGAGATGTCCTTTGATTATTCTTATATTTATTTATATATTAGTTGCATAATATGACAAAAAATTTTATCATATATACATATATATATATATATATATATATATATATATATATATATATATATATATATATTGATATATTGAAATCAATTTATGTGGTTTCATGATAATATTATTTTTTCATTTTAACATCATTTTTGTACGTTGATAAATAGAGGTTTGTTGAAATAATATGTGAATTGCATTTATAATTTATAAGTAAATTATTAATATGTCTTAACTAAAAACTAATTTTATGTTATAATTTTGAAAATAAATATAGCAATTGTACCTTTGATAATATTATCAAGTTTTTATCTAATATAAAAAGAATATAATTGTATAAGGAAAAATTTCATTTGAATGTGAGTTTCAAACAATGAGAAATCAACAATTACCATTATTTATTCAGTTTTTCTTGCTCGCTTCATTATTTTTCTAATTTCTAATGCTGAATTAACTTCACTATTCTCAATAATTTTAAACATTAATATAATTTATTATATTAATCACATCATCGATTACAGTTTTTATTGTTCTTTTGATAGGGTTATAAATCAAATAATCTTTTAATTTAATAGTAATTGAATTTATATGACGAAATTTTTCTAATAGATATATATTTTTAAAATATGAAACTTTAAAAGTAGATTAATATTTATAAATAACTTAATATATTTCTTCTAAATAATAGATAGTAAAGTCATCTACTTACATTCATTAACACCAAAAAGAGGTAAATTATTGTTAATAATTGAATTGAATTTATTATTATTGATTTTTCAATTATATTTTTTCTTAATATTACGAGTATTTAATTTATTTGCAAACTTAAACTATTTGAAACCTGAATAAATAAAATAAACATCAACATAATAATTATTATCATAATCGAATTCTTAAAAATATAATAATAGCTAAAAATTAAACATAATGAACTTATTTTTTTATTAATGTTGTTCCACTATAAATCTTCAAACACCTCTTTTCTATCAAACTAAATAAATTTTTCATTAGTCATACATTTCAAATAATATAATATTACTCCTATACCAAACATACATTTCATGAATCATATTATATTCACAAAAATTATTAAAGTATAAATAAAATTTTTGTAACCATAACTTACTGCTATGCCGAAAATTATTTCCATTACAAAAATTAAAATAGTTAATATTTTTGTTAAAGTACTTGAAAATTTCTTAATTTTTTTTCTGAAAAAATTACTTAAGATACATATTCACTAGCAATTGAATTTATAAATAAAATAATCTCAATACATTATTATATTGTAATTCAATATAAATAAAAAAATTTCTTTTAAATTCTGTAACTTTTTAATTATCGATTGTTAGGAACATATTCATGTCAAGTTATTTTAAAGTTCCTAATTACATTTTACCTAAAAATTCATTATTAATTTGTTGAAAAATTAATTTAACCATAGTCAGCACGAATCTTTTCAATTTCTAATTCTTTAAGGTTTTTCAATTTATTTTGTTTAAGTTTTTTAAACTTGAATTCAAAAACATGGTTCCAATATGCGAATGAATAATTTTGTTTACACGAATCCACTGAAATTTGTACATTTTTTCAAAATTTGGCTTTTATTTATTTTTACTAATGAAGAACCACTTTGTCCATCTGACAAAGCTTTGTCATCACATAACTTTCAGCTATGTGTCACACATTATCTTATCAGTGCTTTCACCCATTATCACTAGTCTAATTATAGACCAATGTTTATCAGAAATTTTTATCGCCCAATTGAAAGTTTGTGATATCCAGCCAAGTTATAAAAAATACTCAAACCTATAAGTTTGTTGACCAGAAAAATACACAACTTTGTGAAAATTTTCCAATATATTGAAAATATTAGGTAAATTCCAAAGACCAATTCCTAATACTTTACATTTCTAATGTTTCCCATTTTCAAAAATTTTCCTAGTCTATGATTTTCGATAGTGATTACCACGTGTATAAATTTTTAATGCAGTGTTGAAGACATGCATTCTTTAAATTACCGTTCACAAAATTCGTAAAAGGAAATTCACTGACAAAGTTTTCACAAGCTATCAAATCTAAATGAAATATCTAGAAAACTAGGGAAATTAAAAAAAAATACTTTGTTTCAGAGAGATGATGATAGTATTCGTTTATGACACCGCGAGGTGTAGTAAAGAAGATGACGACCCCGCAGAAGCTGTCATGTATTTTCATCCTGCGTGGGTTGCTCCAACCCAGAGACTAGCTTTGGCAGGTCAAATTATGGGTGTCAACCAATTTTTGACATCGTCATTTGCACCACCAAACATGGTATCTCTGCAGGGAGGCAAATTCGTGTTAAAAAAATTTGGTCAATACATGCTTGTAAGTTCACATTCAATGATTCTTTAAAAATCTCCCACTTTTCAAGCTGGATAAAAAATTAATTGCTCATTCTCTGTCCCAAAGGCAGTAGGAACAGACAGGAATATTCACGACTGGATCCTGGAAAGACGAGCTGACATTTTAGAATCTTTGTTGAAATTTTTCCATTGCGATTTCAACACTATTTCCTTGTCTCTAAACAACGATAGGAACAAATTCACCGAAAAATTGTACCAGATGTTCGAAACGTACTTACCAATTCTACAGTATAGCGCTAGTCTTTTTTCGAATGTACCTGTATTGAAACTCCCAAGGGTTGGTATTTTTCATCATTTTGGTATTGTCAAGTTTCACGCAACAAGTTTAAAAGTAATTCTTCAATTATATTTTTCAGAGTGCGAGTAATATTTTCTTGGAAGCGATGCAAATTTTGCAGTATTGTCAGGAAACTAATGGTATTATGGGCGGAGCATTATTTTACAACAACAAGTGAGTTGATTTTTAAAATTCAAAATGAAGGTAAATTAAGATTTTTGTCCATTTATGTCTTGTTTTTCAGAGTTATAGCGTCCCAACTCAGTTCTCAAATAACAAAACATTTGGTTATAACGGATCCTTACAGAATCAAGGTAAAGAATTAGTTTAAATTTTTCTTTTTCAAGGTTTTCACAAGTTCACATATTTTATTGACTTGTGAAAATTTTTAATATTTGTTTCTGAATATTTCACAGCATGACTGTACATTTTTTGTGAACCATTTTTTAGGCACCGGCAGACAGAATTTCCACGAATTTTCATTTACCTGTCGGTGTGCAACTTTTACAAATTTATCTGCAGCACGGGCAATTCACTAAAATGATGCTCGAAGCAAGCAAAAAACGGACGAGCAACAGTTTTGTTGAAAAAGCGCAAGAGAATGGCCATAAAAAAGTAAGCATTTTGAGCGTTACTGTTTTTTAATAAAATAATTAATTTTGGAAACAGCCCAGTAAATTCTTAATTATTCGTGATCATGATGTCATGATGATGTACCACTAATTCCGCATATGTATGTCATCATGATGTCATTCATGATGGTACATCATCATGACATCATGATCATGAATAATCACGAATGTTTATTGGGAGGAGTACGAGAATTAAATCGCTGTTACGATAAAGATATTTATATATTTTTAATGTCAGGAGTACTCAAAATCGGCGTTGAAGGATCAGCCAATATCAATGATGAAACGTGACACTTCGCGTATTTTTACGGTGCCGGAAGAAGGTGAAATCGAAGCGGCGAGTCATTACAAAGCTGTTCGTTGCAAATCGCCATCGCCACCCAAAAGAAAAGACGAAGCACTCAAGCATCGAAATCCTTTGACACCCAGTGTTTGCTCGACGCCTTTGAAAGATGTAGTACGATTTCTCCATGGCACTGCGGTTTCCATATGCAATTCAGTCGATGAATCGAACAGCAAGGAAACTCAGCAAGAATACATGACAAGTAACAGCGAAACAGGTGAAAATTCAAAGAAATCCGAATGAGGAACCGATTTTTTGCAAGGGTTCATTTTGCATTAACATTCATGTCATTTTTTCAGTGGAGAACGTAGACGACATTCCAGAGGTTGTGAAAGAAGCACTGAGATGTAAAAGATTGAACAAATTGCGGAACGCTCCAGCAAGAGAGAGATTGGAAAAATTGGATCAAAATAGACTAAGTAGCAGTCTCAGTGATTTATCAAAACTATCACAAAATCATAAACATCGCATGTCTCTTCGACCATATGGTTTGGGACTCCCAAGACCCAACAAAGAAACGTACCAACTTTATAGTCTTGACATGTTGGATGAAAGTATCGACGGCACAACATTTTTTCATACAATCACAGATCCTTGTTATCCAGTTTTTCGACACGATGGCCTCCCGGTTTCTAGGTTTTTGTACGATCAGTACATCGAAAATCAGTACGATAACAAAAAAGGTATGAAAATAAAATCTGATTCTTATTATTTTCATTAAATGAAAAGTTTGATTGAGATAGATTACATAAGAAACTCGATAAATCCTCTATTCGAAATCTCTTATTACTGCTTTTCAGAAAACGTGAGAAAAAGCGAGCACCACAAAAAACCACAGCAAATCCTCCCAAATAACAATCCTACTCTGGAAAAAGACAGCCTTCCCTCCATCGAAAAAGTCACGAAAGATTGCAAAAGTAACCAACAGCAGCTCGACATGAGATTAGAAAATAACAAAGCAAAATTGGAAACTTATCGACGCTCGATGAGTTTGCCCCTGAAACCGCTGAACGCCCTGAACGACGAGGACGAAGACAGACGAAAATCGGCGTCCGAAGTAGGCCAAGATTTCCAACTTCCGCATCGAAGAAAACTCGATGGCCTGCAATTGACGCCTCTGATGTCAAAGTTGAGTTTATTGGCAGACGAAAGGACCAGTGGTTTTTGTAGCCGAGAAACCACTCCCAGTGAATTTCGAGATTTGTCCTCGAATTTGTCGATCGGGCCTTGGAAGAATTTTGGGAAAAATCAATCCGAAGGGGGCAAGGATTTTGGGAGCGACGAAGATGAGATTTTGGAGGATTGGACGAGCGGGGCTAAAAACGACGAGGATTTTGTGAAGGGAGAATTGTTTTTGTGTGGACACCAGAATATGGTTCTGGTTTTGCTCATGGAAGATGGAACGGCCAAGGATCCGGAATTGATACATTCTCTCGTGAGTTTTTTCTTTCATGTCGACAATACTTATTTGGGATTTGAGTCCTTGAATGTTGTGATAGTTTCAGTTTATGAATTCAGATGTTTCATGAAATTCTATTGTAAGTACGTAATAAGTGTATGTGATTACTGTTCTTTCAGTGGAAAACTTGCGTGGATACACTAGTTAATTTAGAGAAGCGACTTCAAACATGTTTGGACCCTCTGCCATTGAATGAGAGCAAGGAACTTTACAGTGTTTTGAGCGTGGATTCTGAATGGGACACTGTTCATCGTTCGGGGTTGTGGGGCGTCACAGAATTGGACATGGTTTCCACTTTGCACAACACTTTCAGTAAAGCCAGAAATATAACAGACATCATAGTCAGGTAATATTGCAATATTCATGATTCCTAAACTGCCCTGAGTACGAAATTGTAATTTTCGAAGTTTAAGTTATTTAATGTATCGGGAAAATGTACAAAAACAATAATAATAATAATAATAATAATAATAATAATAATAATAATAATAATAATAATCATACTAATCGTTTTCTGACGGTCATTAGGTGCATAATTTTATCATCAAACAAAGGAGAAAATACTCATATTTGTTTTACCTTTAACTTTTTATTTCTGCATGAAAAAATGAATATTTGTTAAGTAGCGTTGTTTTTAAAACATTTTTACAAAATGGCAAATTTTTCTTAATGAGGATACCCTATTGTATTGCATTCAAACAGATTTTTATGATTTTTTTTGTGGTAATTAGCGCGAATTTTTGTATCATTTGCATGCATGATATTCCATACAAATTGAAAAGAAAATGAATTGCAATTTATTGAATTTTTGATAAGTTATACTATTCGCCATACCTAAAGAGAATTTTTAATTTTCATATTCAAAACTTGATCGCAAAATGTGTGAATAGTTCAAAAATTTAAAGTTTTTCATTAAAGAATTGAAAATATAAATGTTTAAATAAAGAAGTTCTGACTCCGATTTTTAAATAAAATAATACACTTCACTGCTATCAGATAATTAAATCAATCATTTCATATCTTCAACTTCATCAATTTTCGATAGTAGTTTTTTGAATATAATTTACTACAAGACCAAAAAGTCTAAAATAAAGGCAAAAAATACAAAAACAAATACAATTTTTAGTCATGTCATGAATTCAATTAATGAAAAATAGAAATTTCAAGGTCAGAAAAATTTGTGACTATTATATTTTAGATGAGAAATTTTAAAAATCGTAAATATTTTGCATAAAAATCCGAATCGACTACATTTTCATAAATTTGTGTTGATAGATAAAGAAATTTGTACTTATGTAATCATTTAGTGTTTTGAATTTATACATTTTCGAAAATTTTTTATCGAATTCACTACAAAATAAAACAGTCGACAAAATTTGTAGAAATAAACCAATGTAAAAAAGTTATACGTGCATATACATTCAACCAATGAAAAGTAAAAATGTTGACTTCAAAAATATTTACGATCTCGATATTTCGGATGAGAAATTTTCGAAATTGTCATTTTTGGAGTTATTAGAATAAATGGTGAATCAGCATCAATAAATATATTTTACTGTATTCATAGGCAAAAAATGAAATTTTTGTATCATATAAAAGTTTACTACAAAATGTGTAGATCATTCAAAAATAGCAAATTTTCATTTGAATGATTAAAAAATCAAACAAAAAATATTCTTCAATGAAAAATGCGTGATTCAAATGTTAAAAAATATTTAATTAACATCCTCAAGGTAAATAACAAATAAACAAGTGTTGAAGTATTAAAATTGTTGATTGATCACTAACTGTCATATTGTCGATTTCAATGAGATTCATTTAAAATATCAAAATCACACATTTTTCTGATTTCAAAAATTTTATTTTTCTGTGATTCAATCTATAACTATAATTTCTTTTATTTCTGGTCTTTCTTTTTGACTTTTATTTAGTACATGTAAATTCAATGAAAAGAATTTGTTTTCGAAATTTTGAAGATAGTTTTTAAATACCACAAATAACGAAATTTGAAACATTAATAACATTTTTTGCACAAATCCTTCCATAAGTTGATAATTGAAAAATCAATACTAATTTCCTGAAAATTCCAGAACAGAGGACATTGTTGTGTATGGCAACCAATGTGGCAAGACGCAAGTTTATTATCAACAAGGAGTTTCGTCGAATACTCCAGGTGGACTTCCAACTCCTGCAGATTTGATGGGGACTATACCTCTCAAGGCCAAACGCAGGCTCGAAAGAGATCACGAAATAATGCTACTGTAGATTTACAAGTGTACGTTAATTTTAGACCTCAAAAAACAGCTTTTTTACTTTTTGATACCAAAATACAAAATTGACTTTGCATCGCCGATTTGCATGAAGTTTAGATATAAGGGAAAACTAGAATATCCGCTTGAAAAAGCAATTTCGCGTCAGAACTGTTGTATTTTGCAATATTTTTCCCATAATCAGATGTCATTATTTACAACAATTTGGATAAATAATTTAAAATAGCGTCTTTCAAAAAACCACGTGCCAAAGCTGAATAGCAAAAATGTGAATTGTTCCTATTTTTCATGCAAGCATTAATTAATAAAAATCGCCTTGGAAACAATTTTGCATCAATTATCGTAAACAATCAAACATATCTATTTTAACGAAATATTTCACTATCGCGTCGAAGGTTTTGATATTGCAAATTATACTCGTAAACGAATTCGCAAAGAGTGAAAAAGCGTATTTTACCAGAATTTTCAGTGTTTTTTTGTGTTGAATGCATTCATAGAAATTATGAGCCAACTTTATTACGCGATTAGTAATTTAAGGAAAAGTTGCTTATGTGTAATCATTTGTTTTCGAGTAAGATAAATAAGTACACGTAAAAACCGCTCAGTATTATGTTATATTAGTCGAAATGAACGCCATGTAAATATTTTCTAACTTCTACGACGTTTTTTTAAGATTATTTTTTAAATCTAGTCTAATGTGTGTATTCGAACATTCCTTTATTTGCTTCCAAGTTCTGTAGTAAACAGAATATTTTGTAACAGCTTGGAATCATAGAAAAAATCGCAATATTTGTTTTATAATAAATCGAATGAGATAAAAGTATTAAAGTTTTGGGTAAATTTTTTCCCAAGACAACGGAATATATCCTCCTACTCACTAGAAAAATCTGCACGCGAGGTCGAAAGAATTTCACATTGATTTATTTTGAACTTGTTTGATTATGCGATGTCATTTGAGGTATAATTCCATGAGACGAGCCTCCTAGTCAAACAAGTTAATTAACATCCCGATAATCTTTTTCTGCTTTGTACACTTTTCGATTCATCGACTAGGATTGATTAAAATCATGATATTATGGAAAAAAACTGTAAAAATTGTTTGGCAATAATATTAAAAATATTGTTAAATTTATCTGGTTCAAATTGTCCAAATCATTAAGCAGTTCATTATATTTTTTTAACAAATTTGTTAAATTTTTCGTCTACATTATTTTATTTCCATAATCTTCAAATGTTTCTCATTTTCAACAAAAATAATGAATTTTCAGTCCCTTGTCAGAGAGATGAAATCAAATAAATTTGTTAATATTTTAAAAATATAGTGATTTTTACAGGTCTTATCGTTAAAAATATAATATTGAACGTCATTCATTTTTTTGCAAGATAATTAACATACTATTTTTAGATAAAGGCTTATCTTCCAAACTAAGACACGAAAATTGTTTTCTGTTTTCCACGAAACAAGGTATACAAGTTTCTGAGTAAAATTATATATCAATTTGAAGAATCATAAATTGTTTATTTATTTAAAATTAACGATAGAAAAATTTGTATAAATCAAGTCTACAAACATGCCTACAAATAATTTTCTTGGGTACTTTTTAAGTGCATTTTCATTCATCTACACAATCGAATATTTTGTGAAATTACAGTTTGAAGTGCACCAAAAGGTATTTCCAGTATTCCAATTATTGTACTTTTTAATTTCTTATTATCAATTCCACAATCTCGAAAACGAACAAAATTTTATCACAACTTATTCGAATTTTTTTTTCCTTATATTTGAGACTAGAAAAATGTATAAAAAATCAAACGAGCAAAAAAAAGTACTTTTACTTATCAAAAAACCTCGTGCAGGAAATTACCATAGTGGTTGGCCCAAAGGCGTAGGCAGAAAAAAATTTTGGGGGAGGGTTATTGGAAAAATATATTTCTTTGAGATTTTGCAATTTTTCATCTTTGACGATCTGGTTTCAATTGGGTGATTTTTTCCAATTTTAGAATTTAATTTTTCATTGACGTATTTCAATAAAGGTAAGAAGATATTTTTATGATTTGGAAATTACTGAGTTTTGAATAATTTTTTTTCTTTCTGTTTCTAGTACTTTTAGTGTTTTTCATATTTTTTTATTGTTTCCAATATAAGTTACTGGAATCAGATGTTCTAGGGTTCAAAGTTAAAAAAAATTTGTATTATTTACAAGATTTTTTGGTGCTATTTTAGATTCTTAATAATTCTATGAATTCATCCAAAGATTAGTATAACCCTATATTTTAGAAATCAAAGTTATAATCAGATTTAGTATTTTTATGGATTTTTGAGAAAATAATAGGTACATACCCAGATTTTAAGTGTTTCATAGATTTCAGTTTTCTTATTTTTTGTAATATCTGAAAGTTTTTAGTAAATTATTTGACTTTTATACATTTCTTACAATTTTACAGATTGCAGCTCTAGAGCTTTCTAGATTTTGATGCTGTAGAATTAAAAGTTGTATTAATTTTAGGTATCTAAATTAATTTTTCAGAATATACAGTATCTTTTATACAGATTCCTAGTACTTTCAGTATTTTCTTTATAGTTATACAGTTTCAAGGATTTTTTGATATTTTTCTGGATTTTTAAAATTAAATGCTCTAAGATTCAAAGTATAAAAAATTATTGAAACAATTATATCTGCATAGTTTTTAAGTATTTTTAGTAAATTTTAGTATTTGTAAAATTTCAAAGATTTTTCTAGTATTTTTTTGTATATTTCGATACAGATTTCTAAAATTTTTTTTTCTAGAATTATAATTTTTATGAATTTCCAGTATTTTTTATAAATATCTGAGAAAACATCATCTATATAGATTTTTAATATTTTACAGACATCTTGTATTTTTTTATTTCTTAGAATTTGTAAGATGTAGTTTTTTTTATATATTTTTAGCTTTTTAATGTATTTCCATAGAGATTTATAAACTTTTTATGAATTTTCAATGTTTTCATAGATTTCTGAGAAAACATCTACATAGGTTTTTAGTATTCTCGAGACATCTTGTATTTTTTTATTTCTCAGTGCTTATAAAATTTTTATAGTAATTCCTAGTAATTTCATTAATTTTCAATGATAAGATTTTTCAGAAAACAGTACTGTCATGTATCTCTAAAACCTTCAGTATTTTTTTATGTCAAAACGATTCCAAAGATTTTCTAGTATTTTTATGAATTTATGTTGTAGATATTCGAAATACTTTTTAAATTGTCAGCATTTTCTTAGTTTCTAATTTTCCTTCATTATTCATTCTCTTAAAACAATTTTTCAAATTTTTATTTTCTTCATTATCCTAGCAAACCATTCACAATGAGAATTATGCTATAAAAAAATTCTTCTAAAACCAGGACCATCATTTTTGAGTTCGTGAAATAAAAAACTATACATTTTTCATCATTTCCACTCACTTTTATTATTCATTACTGTTTGTATTGATTATCTCATTTTCATTATTTTTTGCTAATTTTCTACATGAAGTAATCCCCAAATTTCACGAGGGGTTGGAGCCCCTAAAACAACTCTCTGCCTACGCCACTACAATGATAAAATTATTCAACGATCCATTCGTGCCAGAAAACCAGCCTCCGTATTAATGACTAATTTATGTGCAATCAATGAAGAGGGAGAGTAAGAATAACAAGCCTCCTCGATCGACCAATCAGAATTCGATTTCAAATGGAAGGGGTTGATACATAAAGTCTCTGGGTTTCAAAGATTTTTCAGATACTCCAACTTTTCACGCCGGAACCTACTCAAAATCCCAGAAAAATTTATAATTTCTCCATTACACTTTTTTCGAATCCAACATGGTGAGGAAAATCAATCTTACCCTGTTTCATCAATTTCATAATCACGAATAATGTATTAAAAATAATTTTCCATTTCAGACAACGTACATTGATAAAGGGCCTAAGGTAATTTTTCGACTTTCAACAAATTAAATGAAATTTTTACTATTATATTTCGAAATAGAAAAATAATATTGATTCTTAATAAATTTTTTAGCCTGCTGCAGGAAAATTTCTGAAATTCAATCATTTGAAGTTTTGGGTTGGCAATGCAAAACAGGTGAATTTGAATTTTAAATTCTATTACTTATTGATCTATTTTATTTATTTACTGAATTTTTCATGATGTTGGTAATATCAATGAATATTATTTCATTATTCAAATCGAAAAAATCGAGGTTGTGTATGAATATTAAATTAACATTTCAGGCAGCAAGTTACTATTGTGCTAGAATGGGATTTCAACCTTTGGGTTATCGAGGTTTGGAGACTGGCTCAAGAGAAGTTGCAGCTCATGCAATAAAACAAAATGACGTAAATATATTCAAAATTTTTACAAAAACAGTGTCCACTGATAAAGAAATTTTTTTGTGTAATTTCTACAAGGCCAGAAAATCATAACAGCATAAAATAAAAAGTCCAATCTGATTTTCGGTTATATGCAATAAGTATAACAAATTAACAAAAAATATGTACAGAATTTCTTTGGAGCAAGTTTTTATTGTTACTTTGACTCATTTTTTGCCAGTTTGAAAGAGTTGTTCAAATTTTTACACTAATAAGCATTAATAATTCATCTAACTCAAAAATGCAAAATTTTGCGTTTCAAAAAAACATGCTTTTTTTATTTTAGATTGTATTCGTTTTTGAATCAGCTTACGAACCTAACAACAAAGAAATGTCTGACCATCTTTCTCGTCATGGCGATGGTGTCCGAGACGTCGCTTTTAACGTCGAAAACATAGATGCCATTTTCAAAGTATGCTTCTTGAAAATAGTATATTATGCTTCAAATTGAAATATCACTCGTAAAAATTATCTAAAGTGAGAAAATTTTAGGTTGCGAAAGAAAAAGGTGCCAAAGTTATAAGGGATCTCTGGGAAGAAAGCGACGAATTCGGAGTTGTTCGATTTGCAACTATTCAAACTGTGAGTTCTTATACTTAGAATGCAAAAATTGTAAAATAATTTTCATTAACAAATTTTTAAATAAGGTTCATTTTCCTTTTTTGTTTTATTCAAAGTAACAAATTACTATCATAAATTTTGCAGTTAAGCATCGTTCAGAAAAATGATGAAGTACTGCATTGAGCAATCAATGAATAGATTTATTTTCCATTATTAAATTATTCATTGACTCACTAAATAAAAATCAATTATTTCGAATTATATAACACATTATTAACGCTTAATTTTTTCATCGAATTCACAACAAAATAAGAGTTTAAAAGACAGGCCATAAATAAAAATAATGATAGCTATTAATTCAATTCATGAAGAATAGACATTTTGAAAACAAAAATTTGTCATTTTCATATTTTAGTTTACATTTGTTTAAATCTACAAAAGTTAATCATAAATTATAATCATTAATATGTTAACACGAGTTTATCTTATTTCTTTATTATTTTCTTTAATCATCTCAATAAAATCATGTTTTGCCATGTAATACTCAAATCACACGTTCTTTATGAAAGCATGCTTTTCTTTGGATTTTTAATCATTCATGTAACAGTTTGCTATTTTCGAATTATCCACGCATTATGTAGTTAAGTTTAAATCTAGAAATTCGTATAATAAAAAAATACAATTTTTAAAAATTACAACTACCTATAAATAGAGTGAATTCTATTTGTTTTAAATTTGCTAACTATTCCAATAACGAAAAAATTTACAATTTTAAAATATTTATCAAAAATTTTGAGATCACAATCCTTTTTGAATTTAAAACTTTTATTTTTCATTAGTAGAATCTATACATATAACTTTTTTTGATTCGTTTACTTCTTAATTTTTTTCTCCTTTTACTTAGCAGTCAATTCGACCGAAAATACTCATAAAAAATTCTAAATTAGGAAATCTGAAAAACAATAAGAAATTTCTTCATCTACCAATACAAATTTATAGTAATATAGTGAATTTGGTTTTTTATTATATGGTTTTTTTTATATATTATAAAAATTATACTACACATAAAAAATCGTGAAAAATTAGTATTAACAATCTATCAATTAATCGATTATTATTTAAAATTTGTTGAAATTATATCTTGTAATGATTTTCCATCTAATTATGTGAAAAGTTAGGAAATCTGAAAACCATAAACTTCTAAAACTGCCACTTTGAAAAAATTTCAGTACGGAGACACCCTGCACACATTTGTTGATAAAAGCAAGTACAAAGGCTCATTTTTACCAGGATTCAAAAAAAGCTTTCCAGATATCGAAAAATTATTGTAAGTATGCCAAAGTCGTGTATATTTAAATTGTTGTAAAATGTCTGATATATTCGAAATTTAATTTACAGGCCTCCAATAAACTTGCAATTCATTGATCACGTTGTTGGCAACCAACCAGACAACCAAATGGAACCAGTTGTTACATGGTAAAATGTTTTTAAAAAGCCAGTATTTTTTTTAAAGAAAAATGTTGAACAAATTTTAGAATCAGCGAAATTCCAGTAAATTTTGAGATTACTTCAATCTAATAAAATGTTCGAAAACTTTTGCTCATTTAGTAATATATTATTGGTTTTATAACTTTTCTGCACAATTATAGATTTCAAAACAATTATTTTGAAAAATTTTTCCAAGTTCATTTACACTATTTAAAAAGACAATGAATATTCAAAAATTCAATAGGACATATGGTTGTCTTTTCAAGTTTAAACTTCTTTGAAAATATATTTCAAAAAACTATCAATATCAAGAACCTGCAAATCTTCAAGTAACAATTTGTCATTTTTAAAATGTCTTTTTTTTGTATTTTTCATAGGTACGAAAAATGCTTGCAGTTTCACAGATTTTGGTCAGTTGATGATTCTCAAGTTCATACTGAATTTTCCGCTTTACGTTCAATCGTGATGACAAATTATGAAGAAACTGTGAAAATGCCAATAAACGAACCAGCTAAGGGTAAAAAAAAATCGCAAATCGAAGAATACGTGGAATACTATGGCGGAGCCGGGGTCCAACATATTGCTTTGAATACGAACGACATTATTTCAGCTGTAAGTAATAAATAACAAATTGTACAAAAGATTTGTTTAATATTTTATCATTTGCAGTGATTTCAAATTATGGAATTAGAAATGTTCAACTTTGAAAATAGATATTGATTCCGAAATGTTGAAAAAATATTAAAATCAGTTTAAAAAAAAGTAGATAAATAAATTTGTTTTAATTATTTACTCTTACATTGTTTTGATATCTATAATTGTGCGAAAAAATTATATAATGAATGATACATTCTCAAGTTGACAAAAATGTTTGAATATTTAATTTTGAAGTATGTAACTTCGAAGTTCACTGGTTCTAAAATTTCTCAAACATTTTTTGTAATTTAAATTCCATAAGGCTTTGAAAATTCAAACTATGAGAATTCTAGTTAAAATCACAACAAATTAAAGAAATTTTCAGCAAATTAAATGTAGGTACACATAAAAATTCAGGAAAACCTCATTTCTTGAAACTTGAAAGCATTTTTAAAAATTTGCCAAACATAAAAGATTTCTGAAAATTTGAAATCATCAAGAAATCTTGGAATGTTCATAAAATTCTAAAACCTAGAATTCGTCAGAACTTGTAAAAATTTTTAATATTAAAAAAACATAATAATTTTAAAGATGTATAAATTTGACTGGGAAATCGAAATTATTATGATTAATTTTAAAGAGTTTAAGAATATTTAAAATAGTTTTTGAAGAATGTAAAATTTTTCTAAAAAGTTTGTTTTAGACTTTTTTGGGAATTCCAAAGTTAGAAATGGACAGACTTGAATATTTTTCGAAAAAATTTGTGTATCTAAAAGTGTGCAAGAAAGTTTTAAAAATGTTCAAATATTTAAATGAATTGAATTAGTCTCAAAGTTTACTAAAAACTTCACTAGTTCTGAAATTTTGAAACATTTTTCAAAATTTAACTTACACGATACTTTGAAAATTTTGAAAATTGGAACTATAAAATTCTCTTTTCAACTCTCAACAAATTATTAAGAATTAAATGATCACATTCGTTCCACAATTCATTCATTCATTTAAATCACAAAATTCCAGAGAATCTTACTTCTTGGAACTTGAAAGCACTGTCGAAAATTTACTAATAGAAACATGAAAAATTACTAGAAATATGACACGATCAATAAATTCAGAAATTTCATAAAAATTCAACTTGGAATTCGTCAGAACTTGTACAAATTCTCAACATTAAAAATACGCACGAATTTCGAAAAATCGAAAAAAGTATTAAAAGTAGTTATTAAAAAATAAAAAATATGTAATGTGGAACAAACTTGAATTTTTGAGACATTTTTGAAAATCCAAAATGAAGAATAAATAAACCTGAAATTGCTTGAAAAAAATTGTACAAAAAAGTTCCAAAATTAATAACATATTCTTAAATTTAAAAGAAATGTTCCAGTATTACAATTAATTGAATTATTCTCAGTTTACTGGAATTTCACTAGTTTGGAAATTTTTGAACATTTTTTAAAATTTAACTCTCATAATACTTAGAAAATTGAACAATTCAAACTATAGGAATTCTGATTAAACTTTTGCAATTTATTGAGGATCTAAACAAATTTACTATCCACATAAAAATTCGGGAGAATTATGCTTCATGAATTTTGAAAACACTATCGAAAGTTATCCACGTCTAAAAGATTCCTGAAAATGTGAAATAATTACAAAATAATGTAAAAATTCTTTGTATCTCTTCGACTTTTTTGAAATTCCTTTCAGTTTTCGTATGATCAGAAAAATATTTTTCGAATACCAACTTATAGAAAATTTTCTGAATATTTTCCAAATTTCTAAAACCTTGACCTCTAATCCATCAAAAACTACACAAGATCAATTTTGTAGCTACATAAATTATGAAAATACCATATTTCTTCTGTTTCAAGATTACAAATTTACGTATGAGAGGAATGGAATTTCTCGATGTGCCAGACACTTACTACAAAAATTTGCGAAAACATCTAAAATCTAGCAATATAAAAGTCAGCGAGGATTTGGACACGATCCAGGTAAATAAACTACAAAAAAGTAATCCAATTTCGTGATCAAATAAAAACAAACCATATCATTCCACAGAAATTGAGAATACTCATTGACTATGACGAAAATGGCTACCTGCTGCAAATATTCACAAAAAACATGCAAGACAGACCAACATTATTTCTCGAAGTTATTCAAAGACACAATCATAACGTGAGTAATAAATCACAAACTTTATCCTTGTTCATAAAATGCTAATATTTTTCCACTATCCACCAGGGATTTGGAGCTGGAAATTTCCAAGCACTTTTTGAAGCCATTGAAATGGAACAAGCGAATCGAGGAAATTTGTAAAAAAAATTTTCTCCTGTAATTTACACGTTCTTTAATAAAAACCATGCAAATATTTTCTTATGACAAAAATTTTCTTCCTGTTATCAAAAAACTTTTCGATGCGACAATGTATTTTTTTCTTTCTAGAATCAAAAAAGTTCAAACAACGCCTTAGAGAGTAAAATAAAAAATCATCAAAGTTGAAAAACTCTTAGAAGAAAAAAACAGCCAATTTTGTGAGAAAGCAAAGAAATTATTTATTATATTTCAAGTAATATAAAAAGTCAACACTAATACTCAGCACACGAATTTCTTTTTTAGTATAAAACTTGTATCTAAATATATTGCTCGTCTTTCATTTAAGTTATTCAAGAGACAATTCTATTTTGTAATAGCTCACTTAGCGGGGCAAATTTCGACGTGATGCCGGTAATAATGATTTTATGTGTGCTGTTGTTCAAAACAAAACGATTTTTTTTCATCTAGGCAGAATCGTGAACAGCAAGTCTGAAGTTGTCGTGCAAGACAAAGAAATTGCCTTTGTCTGTTGGTTTGAGCACGAAACACTGGACGAACGCATGTGGTTGATCATCGTCGGTCTGCAAAAAACAATCAAATTTTTACGAACAATTCATAAATCGCACTCTACAATTAAAAATTTAATGTTGATACATCAACACTAAAAATTAATGATTAATTTTCATACAATAATGTTTTTGATGATAGTGCTTGAAATTTTATGAGAATTTTCAAACATCTTTAAGAAGAAGCCAATTTGATTTTATATTTCAAGTAATGTTAAAATTTTTGAAAAAATTTTGTAGATATCAGGAAATATTTTTGATCCGATTTTCAAGTTACTATACTATTACAACATTTTTTATATTTAAAAAATATCAGAAATGTTGGAAATGAAAAATTTTGTTCATTCAGAAAATTGTATTGCTCTTCATTAACGACTCCAGAAAATTTGCAGTTATTTTAAAACTGCAATTCGTTGAAGCTAAACATCTTTTTCTAAGAAAAATAATTTTAATGAAGTACCTTTTTTTTTTATTTCCAAGCTTTGAGTCATTTATTTGACCCACTTCAGAAACTACAATATTCACTTTTGATATTTTCATTATTATTTATTACTTTCAAATACTAAAAATATTTTTCTTCATACTATTTTCCTTTTGAAATCCAACCACTATAAAATATTTTCAGCAATTTTTAAACAGTAAACAAGTATATCAATTAGAAATTGAAAAAAAAAGGTTATCGCCAAAAAAATGTCCAGCACACAAAATTAAAGGATTAAATTAGCCATCCTTCTGATTCTCAAAAAAATTCCCGTCGTTAGCGTTTTCGCATGAAAAGCGATTGGCAAAAACAAAAAAAATGCAATTGCAAAATAAAATTTAAAAATGAATTTGGGGTTACAACGACATTGATGACTTATCAGTGTTGACTAGCTGCTACATTTTTAGCAGTAGCCAAAAATTTTCCATAAAAACGAATTGAAATATAATTTTGTGGCCCATTGGCCACTGTGAAATTTGGATAATCAGTAGTATAGACTCCTAGAATTGAATGGTCATCTTTCAATCATCAATGGGAAGCATGAATGTTTGCATTACAAGTCATGAAATAAAAATGCAGATTGGGTTAGAAACCAGTGGCGGATACAGGTATTTGTTTGTTACATAATTGATAGATCTAGGAGTTGAGGGTTGAAGAATTTAAGATCATTGAATTCTGTACACTGGAATTAAGAATTCTCGAATGATCTACGTATTTAAAATTTCGCGATTTTTCAAATCTCTAATAAACAATATACGACATCTGTAATTTTTAATTCTCTTATTTCAAATTATAGAGTTTAAAAATACTATGTTGTGTAAAATTTAACAGAGTACTTTTTTCTTGAATTGAGAGTTTTAGAAATATATTTCACAAACTATAGTCTTGTGCAAAAATTGGAATCCTTGAATTTTTTATTTTCAGGGACGACAAAGAGATTTTTCGAGTAGGTAGTAATTGAGACTTGAAAAACGAGAGTATGGTTCAGTCATTTTCGAAATATACTCTTTGTCAATTATTTCATATTAAAATAAAAATCCAAAAAAATTGAAAGGTACTAAAAATTACGAAAAATCTGAATCAGGCGAAAATCTTTAAAATTTGAAAAGATTTAACAAGTTATGTAGAATAATGCTCAGATTGCTTTAAATTTCTGAAAATTTAAAATATTGAAAATTCGAAAGATTATTTCTAAAAAATTCGGAAATTTCTTTGAATTTCAGAAAATGTTTACACATTTTATAGAATAGTTTCATTGTCATATTTCTTCGAAATATGATCATGTCTTTTCATTTTCAAATCGAAACCTTAAAAACTTGGAAATGATTTAAAATTACCAAAAATTGAAGTCAGACAAATTTTATGAAATTTGGAAAGTTGTGAACTATTTTTAATGTTTGAAATCGTGAAAACTTGAAAAATTCAAAATTTTGAGGATCTTCAAAAATTCTATACAATAACAAAAATTTGCTGAATTTCAGAAAATGTTTATTAATTTTGCGTATTGTGTGGATTAACATATTTATTTGAAATACGTATGATAATATTTTATCTTTTCTTCATAAGTCTTTAAATATTGCAAAATATTAAGAAATAACACATTTTATCAAATTTGGAAAGTTTGAAATTTGATAGTTTGTATCATGTTCAAAATTCCGAAATTTCAAAATATCAAAAATCACTCGAATCCCAAAAATTGTAAATTCTTCAAAATTTTTTGAATTCGTAGAATTTCAGAAAATCCTCGATTATTTTGTGCATTGTGTTTATTATATAATATTGCTTCAAACCATGCTTTTACTAAATTTTAAAATAAAAATCTGACAAACTTGAAAAGTATGAAAAAATACGAATAATCATTGTACTATGTACGTTGAAAAAATTTTCTAACATTCAGATTGTTTTAAGTCGTTAAATAAAAATTGAAGATTCCAAAGATCATTAATAATTCCATACAATTCAATAAATGTGTATCATTTCAGAAAAACTTTATAAATTTTGTGCTGTTTATCATCATATTATTTGAAAACACTTATGCGTGTTTTTTCGTCATTTTTTAATATAAATTTTAAAAACCCAAGTATTGAAAATTAGAAACATCTCAATACACTAGACAAATTTCGTAAGATTTGGAGTCCGGAATAGTTATAATTACGTTCGAAATTTAAAAAATTCAAAAATTATCAACAATGTTATGAAATTCGAATAATCTGTAAAATTTCGAAAAATATTTATAAATTTGTAGATTGTGTTCATAATCAAGTTTTTTTGAAATATGAATGATGTTTTATTTAAATAATTTTATTGAAAATCAGAAGGTTACGAAAAATCTAGAGTTAGAAATTTTTTTATAAAATTCGGAAACTCTTGAATAAAGTTATTATTACGTTTCAAATTTTGAAAAATTGGCACGTTTAAAATATTTTGAAGATTTTTACTTATTCTAAAAAATTGAAAAATTGGTGAAATTTCACAAAAAGTTCATTAATTGTGTTAATTGTTGAAAACTTCGTAAATCAAATAAACCGTGCGATATCTCAAACGTTTTTCAAAATAAAAAAATGTTTCGTTAATTTTTTAAATTTCCATTCAAATCCATGCTTTTAGTAAATTATAATTATTTTACTAATTGTTGAAAGTTTTAGCAATTTCGTGAAATTTGAAAATCTTTACAAAATTTGTGACAATTCGCAAATAATTTTTTTTAAATGTAGAATTCTCTCTTCTGCGTTCCTCTAATCATATAAACACCAAGTTTTGGATATGAAATTTGAAATAAACGATGATAGGATTTATATAATAGGAATAATAAAATTCTAGAATTTGAAATCATGAATTGTGTACTGTGTAATTCTAAATTCTATCACTCATTTAAGAACCTCGACCTTGATAATTTCTTATCTGAAAATCAAAATTTTACATTCTTTAGAGTTAAATTCATAATTCTGTCATTCAGATTCTGAATTTCACAATAACAAATCAGTAATACATACCTAACATGAACTTTAGAAAAATTTTTATTCATACATTTGCAATATTGAATGGAATTATACATTTTTTTTTAATTCTAGAGGGGGGAGCCTGCATCCGCTCTTGTTAGAAACTCAAGTTGGACCGTGCCTTAGAAAAATAAAGCCGTGCTGCGGGATGAAAAGGGGGAACAGATTTTTCTGAATTTTACCACCACGTGGCGATTTGTTGTATAGCGAGATAAAATCCGAAAAGTTCCTTTAAACCGTGTTGTGCAACGCGAGCCTGAAGACGTCGTGCTGCACAAAAAAGCTGGCATCGATTGGCTTTAAGACAAAAGTCTGGGTGTATGCATGGGGTTGATCTTCATCGGTCTGCCCATCAACAATTCATCTTCAGAGTTCTATTCACTCGTCAAAATTCGTTCACGAGCAACAACACGTACAATCAGATTCAACGACAAACTCATGACTTGCATTCTATTTCACCAGCCATCACCAAAAATACAGCCATTTTCTCTTTTACTTATGGCAATTTTATCAACTTGCAATATGTATTTGTCTGGTATCTGATAATTTTGTCAATCCTAATCAACTGAATCCCTTGATATTTTAGACATTGAGTAAGAATTTCTTGTAGAAAAATTTTGTTTCCAAAAACGTTTCTTTGATTGTCTTATCTTCACAGTTCAAACTATTTTCTTGCACTTTCAAATTCCATATAAAAAAAGGTACTGTCTAATTGGGCCATTTCGAATCGGTAATTAGTTCAATGATAACCTGAATAATTCTGAACAGAAATGACATCGACAGCTCTTGTTAAAAGTAAATTTTTTCCTAACAGAACTATTCACAATTTTTTTTTTTTTTTTTAAATTTCAGAGATGACCGAAGATGTAGAATGAATAGAATAATTTGCATTGTTTTCGAATCAATAAATTTATCAATTCAATGAAAAGAAAAAATCATTTTTAATAACAGCTCCATTATTAGGTTTCAAAATCATTCAAGAAATACAAGGAGAAAATAATCGGGCTACTAGAAAAAAGTTTTGCAACTTTAATTCTTGTCATATAAATTCCAGAAACAGTATTTCATCCTCTAAATTTGTATGAAAATAGCAACATTTGAAATTTCATAAATCTATCATTTATAGCAATTAATAACTGAGCTAAAGCTCACTTTCTTGAATCACTGATGAACATTTTTTGGGGGCAAACTATAGTATTGTGCTGTCGATTAACATGACCTAGATAACAATCTTGTTTTGTAGTAAAGTTTGAAATAAAGAGTTCTTTCTTCATTTGCAAGCATATAGCAAACACATTTGTAATAATATTTACGTAGAAAATGTTTTTTCCTTACCTTGAGCCTTCCCAAAACATTGATTATAATTCCACCATCGTACATGGGCTGCGAGTCAACTGAGGTTATTATTCTATCAATTTTTTGAAATCCGAGAGCCTGAAAAAACCCGATAGCACATTTTTTTCATCAATATCCGAATTTAACTGATTTTGGGATACATTTTTTTTTTTCCATAAAAACTGACAAGTTTTGCTGCAAATTTCTTTCTCTATTTACATCAAAAGGGTATGTTTTAAATTCATCATTGTTCAGACTTATAAAATCACTGAGTAGCTTTCAGATTATGTTTCTAATTTCAATTTGGTTAAAAAATTTGTAAAATATACGTTATTTTCTAGCAAAATGTGAAAAATATGTTTCATTCTACATACAAAAATTTAATCAAAAATTCCAAAAATGATGGTTTTTTTTACTGATAGAATCTAATTAGTTAGGGCAATTTTAGAAATATTACTTCTGATGTAAATGCTTACGAAAAAAAAATTGAAAAATTACTATGAAAATATTATATTAATCAACTGATACATGAATATTATTTCTTAAATATTTTACTTCATACATTTTTATATATTATGAAAATATGCATCAATAATAAGTTTTTATTTACTTGAAAATTGTATGACCCATTTCAAGAATAACATTTTTTTTTCCTTACCGATGAAATCAATTGAATTAGGATAATTTTTGAAATATGACTTTTTATGTAAATTTCTATACACAAATTGGATGATTAATGTAAAAACAATATACATTCCCAAAATATTTATAACAATAATGATTCATTAATACTATCTTAATATTGTACTGTAATATTATTTAACTTCATTCTATTTCTTTTTACATTATCAAATAAAATATATTTCATAATATATTTATATGATTATAAAAAAATATAGATGGAAAAGTTTTTCTTTCTCTAAGAGAATCAGGTTATTTTGGGTAATTTTTTACAATGACTTATCATTCAAGTTTGTGTAAAAATTTTATGATTATTATATGAACAATAAATCTGTGGCTTCCTGCCATAACCGAGAAAATCACTTGTGCCATAAGGCTCAGTTTACATGATATTCTTATAAAATTTTAAACGTTATGGCATGTGTGACTTTCTCAGTAATGGCAGGAAGCCACGGAAATGATATGTTTAATGTAATTGTAACATTACTTGTTAATGATAATAAAAAAATATCAGTAATATATTTTATATTATTTTTTATCTCTTGTTATAGTTTTATATCTTACACCGTACAAATTATGCCAGTGTTATCAAATATCATATTCTATAATAATATATTCATATTATAATATAATTAATATATATGTGGCTTCCCGCCATAATGACGAAACTCACTTTTTTTCAAAATTGAGTTAATGTGAAATTTGATAGCTGTAAATGTTAATCTTTCCATAAAATGTTAATTGACACTCTAATATCCAACATTCAGTTCGTTCTATCAACATTTCATAACCAACAAACTGCATTTTTCTCTGCATAACAACACAACTTAGCGTTTTCCCCGCGTAAGGAATCAGTTCATCCGTCATTGTTTATATCAATTTGATAATGACGTCTATGGCTTGCCGCCATAACAGAGAAAGTCACTTATGCCATAAGACTCATTTTAAATGATATTCTGATGACATTTTGAACGTTACGAGATGTGTGACTTTCTCTGTTATGGCGGGAAGCCACAGAATTTAACGCGGATAAAATAAATGAATAATTCGATCGCACGTTACGATTGTTTATTCAATTTGCCTGTTTTTTGCAATTTTCACCCACACAACTGCACACAACCCTTTTTCTCACTGTTTTTCCCGTTTTTGTTTTGATCAGTTTTGATGCTGAACACAGTTAAACATAAACTGACTGCTGCGCATACACGTAACACACGTCCTAACATCTGTAGCTTCCCAGCGTAACCGACTAAGTCACAATTTTCAATAAAAAAATACTTTCTAGGCATATTTGCGCGCACTCAACTAAAATATTTTCACTTATGCAATGCAATCAATGATTTCGTAAGAGAAAAAGGCATAAAAGTTGGCGAATTTTGAAAAACACTTCGAAAACTTTAAGGCTGGTTTTCTTGAAAACAGCTGTTAGTGAGTTTCGTCATTATAGCTGGAAGCCAAAGATATACATTTAATTTTTCTCTACTAAATAATTCAATCAAGAATATCTCAAATATTCATTTTTTTCATTTGTAAAACTGGGATGGTATCTATTGTGTACAAATTTATTGAGCACCGTATTTATTGTGCACATTTCTACGAACTTGTATGTAAGATGATACAAAAATTGTTTCACAGTATAATTTTGAGAATCTCAAGGTTCTTATATCCGAATTTAGGATCATAGTAATGAAAATCGTGAAGATGTGCACAATCACCCAGTGCACAATCAATACCATCCCATAAAATCAAGTTTGTTCTGGCTATTTTTTAAAAATATGACTTTTAATACAAAAGTTTGTAAAAAATGGATGATCAAGGTATTAACAATGTATAGTATTATATTTAAAATTAAATTAATAATCATATCATTTTATTAAAAAATTCAGGAACAAGTTTCATTCTTACTGACAGAATCAAATTAATGTATAATAAATAATAAAAAAAAAAAGCTTTATTCAAATGTAGCGCTTACCTGTAATTTTTCCGAAATTTTTTCGCGACCTTGGTACGGTTGACCTTCGAAGGTCATGAATGACTCGTTCTGAAATATATTCAATCATCAGAAACCGAATCCTTATTTTCCGGAAAACTGAAGATAAAAAAAAACTTTAACGATATTTTAAGATAGTACATTGTTGATGTTAAAAATAGACGAGCAGCACCAAAAAATTGACAATTTGAAATGTGAGGTTAAGTTCGGAAAGTTGAGCAAAACGTACCCAGGAAAAACCCTCGTTAACCGGGGTGCTGGTAATTTGACTATAAGTGTGAATTTTCATTGTTTTTTAATACGTGGGTAGCAAAAACCGAGTACTTACCGAGTAAAAATCTACCAATCCCGGTCTTCGTTCTGATTCGTCGAAGGTCGCATAATACTGTGCGACGAAGCTTTTGCCAATTTCCGCGTACATTGGGTTGAGAGCCATTTTATAGGATTATTAATATACGGCCTATTATGTACAAAGATCACTAATGGACTTTTGGTTTTTTAAACGAATATAACAGTATAACAGATTCTAATTTCCAGTCAGTGTTACACTGTTACAGGTTAGAATCAGTTAAAATCTACACAGATCTACATCTATCTACATATGTTCTACTACTTTTACAATGACAATCTGCATTACCGACAGTCAACAACAAACAACAATGAATTTTCTACATTCTCAGAGGCGTAGATAGCAAGGGGTTTTGAGGGTTCAAGCACCTCCCGAAATTCGCATGAAATTAATTATTACTTTATATGTAAAGATAAAAAAAGTGTTCTTACAAATTATGGAATGAGTAACAAAAATGTACTTAGCGAAATGTAGAGGATGCAATACAGGGTGATTACCGTAAATACCGAAAATCATGAATTCCTCATGAAATCATAAGACGATTTTTCCTTATATTCACTGCTTTTTATAAAACTAAAAATTAAAAAACTATGAAGGTTGAAAATTTAAGGTATTATGAGCATGTGAATGAAAATTAGAGAAATATTTTCTGAAAAAATTTGAATGTGTCAATTCAACTCAAAAGAATGTGTATGCTAAATTACAAGTATTTTGTTCACTTAGTTTTTGAGAAAAATAACGTTAAAATATGCGTCGTATTACACATGTTCTTATGAAATGAATCGTATTTTTGTGCATAATTCAAGAAGGAATAAGCAAATTTTTCTAAAACTTTCCCAGACTTCAAAATAAACATTAACAATCGAGTTTCAATTTACCAAACGAATTTCCATTATTTATTTTTTATAAAAAATAGTCAAAAACATCTTTTTCAAATAACTGTCATTGCTTAATATCAAATTAAGCAATGTTGACACTGCCGTGAGCAGTTGCTGTTGTGTATGGAGTATGTATATAATAAAACATGGCAATTTCCAGATAAAAAAATGTGTAATTTTGATATTTTTCAATGGGTGGCAGACATTTTTATCATATTTTTCTGTCTAAAATGAGCCACAAGAAGCTCATTTTATAACACGAATATGTATTTTTTGATTTTGAGTTTTGTGAAAAGTCGCAGAGTACTTTTCGACTCAGAAAAACATGAAGAAAATTTGGATCAAGGTTTGATCAATGAAGTTGGCCCTCACTTGTCAACAAAGTGTATTTACATGACTAGTGGAAAAAGTAGGCACTTTCGACACGTTGTGATGTAAAATATTGTACTCAACTTTTGCAGAAGGGCTTTGTTAACTCATGTGATTGCCCAAGTTACCTTCGCCTCGTTTTGCAAACTTCAGTGAAGTTTGTGACAACACACACGTCAAATTTTTTTTTTTAGGAAAAAACCAAGGTCACTCTAAGTTTCCAACAACCAAATTTGAACTTGAGCCGATTACCTGTCATTTTCACGAATTTAATTTCACGAATAACCATTTTCACGAAAACCCTTTTTCACGAATGACATTTTCACGCCGAACATTATCACGAAAGCTATGTTCACGAAAAGTTTAAAATGAAAATTTTTTTAGTAAAATACATTTCATCGAAAATTTACAATGTAATATTGCATGCAAGCATTCGCAAGTACTCCAAGACGTTATTTTCCTCTCTGTAAGTTTCATAATTTGCTACAATAGTTTTTATCTTTTTCTGAAGCTTCAACCATATATTCTTTGGGGCTGCCTTCACATTTCTTCCCAAGTGAAACTCCTGGATCTGAATTTCTGAATCAGCTTGCTCTTTTTGGAATTCCGTTATCAATTGGAACAAATTGGGGTGATATTTCCCGACGACAAGACGAAAGCGGTTATGCCACCCTTCGCTTATGTTGTTTGTGCGATGATTTCCTGTACATGCTGCTGTATGCTGATTCCACATGTGTGGAGGGTATCGAGGTCGTCTAGCTCTTCTTCTTCCACGTGCCGGCACCGTGATAACATAGTTTTTTCCGAAGTAGTCCGCGATTTCATCAAGATCATCTGGAATCTCTTGTACCAACGATGCAAAAGTATTCACCACATCGTTTTCGGGGACGTGCGCAAGGGCTAATATCATCTTTACATGGTTTCTGATGCGACGATCGTCCAAATTATTGTAGGCTCCTTGCAAACCTACAGCTTGTACTTGCCTATACATCGATTGACCCAGATGGAAAAAACAGCAAGAGATGGGTATCCCAGGGAATACTTCAGCACAAGCATTGGTAATGGACAACTCAAAATCGCTCATGAATCTTTCCGGTTGGCAGTCTTCAATTCTGTATTCCCGGGCCTTTGCGACAACCGTTCGTAGAACCCTTAAATACTGAGCAGTTTCTTTAGAAGAAAGCAACGCGTACACGAATGGTAAAGCTATTTCATGTTCGCGTCGATCTAAGTTCTCTGGGTTCAAGTTTCGCTTAACTATGCCCAAAATCGTGAACACTTGCGTGAAAATAGTTGGCGATACCTGCGAATCATGCGTGCTTTTATTTCAAGTTTTTTTTGAAATTACAAAAAAACTAGAAGGGAAACATACTTTGAAGGTTCCATCCAAAAACCAAACTGAACTTCGAGCCAAGAATTCTAAGTTTCTTCTCGTCGAGAACGTGAGCACTCGATCGTTGTCATCGCCTGAATAATCGTCGAGTAAAAAGATGTCTTCGGTTAATGTTTTTTTATACTGGTCTGGAATGTCATTTAACTCTGCCAACGATTTAGGATTTACTGGTAATTGTTTTCTACGTAATCTTCTCATAGACGTTTTGAAGAGCTCTCGTTCTGGTAACTGTGCTACGACTTCAGCTGGTACTTGAGGCAATTCAAAACGTAAAATTTGAGCTGGCGGCATATAAGGATCTTCTATTGCTCTTCTTTTTAATCTGTTAGTTTTCGAAAACAGACGAGATTGTAAAAATATTTTATATAAATTTTATATAAAAAAAATTGTATATAAAAAAAATAACTTTATATAAATTTTATATAAAATATTTTCTATTTTATTTTATGTAAACAATAATTTTATAAAAAAAAAAAAAATTTTATATAAAATAAAATATATAGACAATTAAATTTAAAAAAAAACTAGCCTGGTTTTAACAATTTCCGCTACTCATTCCTCTTGATCAGGTGGATGTTAATGTTCAGGCAAATGTTGCGGGCCTTTGAAAACTATAACAACTTCTCCTGGCCCGGCATCGGAAGTAATCGCCCGAGCTTTGCATTCCCCTCTTCGAAGTCTATTACAATCCCAATAACGTCTGTCTTTTGTAGGTTTTTTTGATTGATGGTAAATGTATCCGTCAAGAATTAATTTTAAACCCAAAATTTTCGCTCCTACATTTTCTGACATCACGATAAATTTGTATTTGAACGGTTTGACAAAATTTCGAAGGTTGATTGACAGTTAAAATTTTGAAGTGATCACGATAAATTTGTATTTTAACGGTTTGACAAAATATTTGACAGTTAAAATTTTGAAGTGATCGTCTTTTTTTTCTCGCGCATTCTACAAAAGACACATTTAAGGACGTATCTGAAATTGTCTCGAAAATTATTTAAGGAAAATAATTTCGTGGAAATGTATTTTCGTGAAAAAGGTCATTCGTGAAAAAGGCCATTCGTGAAAATGTCCGTTCGTGAAAGACGATTCGTGAAAGTGTCCGGATACCACTTGAGCCAAGTTACTTGAAATTTTCTCGCAAATAGCGATATGTATCAAATTTTGTCCATACTTTTTCAAAGAGTTCATATAAATATGGTATTTACTTGATGGCGATTACCTCGTTGATATTCATAAAAAATACACGTATAGTCACTGTTAATATACAGAAGTTTGCTTGAACTTTATTAGATAGTTTACGTGAATTTATCGTTAAATTGATTCAACTAAACATTTATTTCGCCATATCCGGATATACGATTTGTTAATAGTTACCATATTATGTTTGATTTAACTAATACTTTTTTTCAGTGTGAAGTTAAAAAAAGGGCCCATGCAGAAATTTTTGAATTGTATGGTACAAACGTATCCCTGTGTTTTTCGTTTTGACATAATGCTATTTTGCACATATTGAAATTCACCAGTGAACGGGACAAAATTATTCAACGTAAAACAACATTTCTGATTTTTCAAACTTCGAGAAATTCGGAATGTTCCTTATGATGGCCGATCTTCCGAAGATGACTTCGTCGCAAAGTTTTCTCCTAATGAAATTGCTATGTTAAAATTTTGTCCGACAACTTTTACTGACTTCGAACGATCTTTTTAAACCGAATGTAAAAAAGTATTATTGTTCGATAATTTGAAAAAGCACATCATTGAATACCCATGCAAATGTCACGTGGGCCGAATCTTGAACATTGTCTTCGGAAAAAACATATCAATTTGGCATATCCTCCCTTGGTCTTTTCTGGCAATCTTAAGATAACGACAACTCTCGAATCGCGATTTCAGAACGTTGCACTAACAGGAAATGACGGAGAATGATCAAGATGAAAGACGTTATCTTGAATATCAAAGTGTTCCACTGGCCCAAATTTGTTTGTTTGCTAGAGGCATCTCGAGTGTCAACGCTCGTGCAAATTTCTTACAGCACAAATTATTGCATTCTATTCCCATATACTCATTCAAAATAATGATTGTAAGAAACAAAATAAAAAACGAACATGTGAACGAGTTGTAGCTTGCGAAATAAATCTTAAATTCAAAAAGGAACAGGAAAAGGTAGAATAGCAAATAACGCAGTCATAACAAAACATTTGATAATTTATTTACCAATATGGAACAGCATGAAGGGTGTGCACAAAGTGGTCAAATTAGATAGCATATGTGCCGGAACGGAAAGAATCTGTAAAGAAAAAAAACATTGTCATTGATGATGTAAAGGGAGTCGTACAAACCGTTCATTCAACAATTCGTTCAAAACAATAGAAAATGTAGGATGAAGGAAACAAAGCCCTGAAATAGTTCTCGAGTAAATTGACAGCAAGTGTCAAAGTTCGCGACACTTCACGTATAATTAACGTTATTCGATACCAAGATGGCCCATTGTGCACGTGTGACGAAGGGTAACATGAAAAAAAAAAACATTGAAGGGGGGTTGGGAGTGCACAGGCTACACTCTATATTAGATGATGCCGGTTGTACACGAAACCCAGTCTTATATTGAACGTTGGGGGACTAAGAAACCATAAAACTTCAAACTTTGAAAAAACAATTTAGAAAGTTGTCAAAACAAAGTTGGAGGATCGAAAGAGTCAGAATCTTGAAAGATTGGTCATTTTAAATTTTGGAATGAAGCTGTGTTTTTCGTTTATTTTCATCTTTTTCGTGTCGGTCTTCGTTTTGATCGGTGGTTTTCCTGCAGGTGATCCTGAAGCAGTGAGTTTTTCTTTTTCATTTGAAAATTCAATTCCTCAGGGATGAATATTTTGACTTTTAGAATCACTTTGTCTCATTTTACAAAACAAGTCATGATTTTTAAAACTCGAAGCTTCAAAATGGTATTAACATAGCTTGTAATGATTATTCAAAAGTGCCCTTAAACGATTTGTTTTGACACTGTGCCGGTCCTGTAATCACTATAACACACCATACGTGAGCAAATAGCGCGCTCGAGTCATTTTTAACGAGAACAACATTAGTATATAAAACGAATGACCCAGTTCTTCCAAGTTTAAGTGAGTGGCTGTTTTGCCAGTATCAGTTTTTTCTGCCGCGCGGTATGTTGAAAATTTCAAACAATTTTTTTGCAACTTAGAAAATGTTTGTTTAAAAACAAAAGAACATTTCAAGAAATCACGAAGGTTTTTCGAGTATTAATAAAATATTATTTGGATTCCGGAAATTTCTTATCAATTGTTATCTTTTTATTGTAAATATTTTTCGATCATTTGAAGCAATTCCGTTTTTTATTGATGTGTACTAATGATCTACGATTTTTTCGATACATTTTCGAATTATTAATTTTTCAATAACGCTACAGAACTTTGTATTTCCGAATACAACATTATTTTTCTTTCATTTTCCGGACATTCTTGACATTCGCTATCTTTGTTCGAAAATTAAATAACTTCCATTATTCAAAACACTCGTAAGAATTAATTTTTGAAATACTGAAAAAAAACTCTAAGATATATAAACAGTTCAAAATGAAATTTTAGACAGAAAACTTTTCAAGAAAATTTGCAAAATTTATGATAATTCTTAGAATTTTTCAATTTCTTCGAATTTCACAAAGATTGGCAAATACCTCAACAATCCCTAAAAATTAGCAAAAACTTTCCAAGGAAATGTTTAAAATTACTCTAAAGTATTCAAATCTAGCCAACTATCTTTTTCCTTCGTATTGAGTGTTCTGAGAAATAATTATTACAGAATTTCACTATAATTTCTTTATCGTTTGGGCACGTGTGCCGTGACTTCAATCCCAACGTCAACGAACGTGTCAAAGTTTGCGTGGGAGAGCTTTATAAATCAGGGCTTTGACTCCGAGCTTTTTTCTTCATACAATCTACACCCAATCACACCTCTTTGTTGTTTTCAACAACTTGTTAATTTATTACACATGCAATTGTTCATACGTGAGAAGAATACTTTCCACCATCTTTTATCATTGCATGAAATTTCTCTTTCAAGTACACGTATCGATTAAAACTCGATCGTTTAAAGAAAAAAAATGCGTGGTCGTGGGGAGAAAATAGCATCGACAGAAATGTCACGTAAGGTACTTTCATGAAAACTTGCATGTTTTTTATTTGTATAAATAACGTAAAGGAAATTGGAGCATGCAACTTGGCCGCTCTCAAAATCAATATATATGTTGGGGAACCTAAAAGTATCGCAACTTTGAATTTAATTATTCAAGTTGCAGGGAAAATAAAATTGAATAAAGCGAATAGAAAAAGATTTTAAATTAGTTTATATCAATTTCGTACAATGGATAATTCTTTGATATCCTACAAGCTTTTTGAAATTGAAAGAGAAATAAACAATTAACAAATAATGGACATAGTTGGTTTAGGAAAAACCCATTCCAACCATTTGTCAAATTTGTTATGAGTTTGTAGGCAGCTTTTATTCATCAAATGGTAAAAAAAGCGGAATTAAATAAATACAAAAAACGGTCATGGCCAGTGACTCGTTGAACCGAGGTAAAATTAGTCATACGTGCCTTGAAAATCGACAGTAATTTCGTGCAATTGTAATAATTTTTCTTCATCGCGATAAAAAATGTCTTAGTCATAATCGCGATTGCAATAATGAGTGGCTAAAATACTTGAAATCACGTAAAAAATCAAAATTTCGAAACATTTATTCATCAAATAAATATATTCTACTTGTCAAAGTCGAGCTACTGAGAAATTTTTTCGAAAATCGATTCAATATTGGTAGAAATTATGAAAATTTATTGCTAATCGTGAAAACTTTGTCGAATACGAAAAAGTGCCATGAACCGTTGAAAGTATCAGGAAAAATTTCATGCCATTTAAAAGTCCAGACGTTTTTGTCAAGTTCCGGCGAAGAAAAAGATGAAAAATTTTCATAATGAATAACAACTATTCTGAAAAATCGAAAACCTAATAAAAATTTTGAAAAAATATTCCACATCTAGAATATCGTATTATACAACTTACAACTAGTCTAGTTACAAAAATTCAGTAAAACTGAAAAAATTGAAATTCGCTTCTTCCTTAGAACCAGAAAAAAAAATGATTGGGTATTTCTAAATAGCAATTTTTCACTTGTTTCAATTATAATGAATTATTACAAACATATCCTATTTTGGATTTAAAATAATGATTTTATCATCGATTTCAAAACAGCTTTCCAACGAAAAAATTTGAAACTTGGAACCAAACAACTCAAAAATAGATTTAAAATTTTGAAAAAGATCAATTTTCTCTCAACTAACAACAAATTACTATAATTTTCAAAATAATTAAGTAGTTGATACCCAACTTGCATAAAACGTCGCGAAAAACATTCCGAAATCTATTAAATCCTACTAAACATGGTCACGGTCCCAAAAATCTAAAAATTTCAAAAATAAAAAATGTTTATTCCGCGGAAAAGTAAACATTTTCCAGAGATTCAAAGATTTGTACTAGGCACTTTGACGGCCCCGTTGTTCCTGGCACGAGTGACCTAGTTTTGCGACGGCGTGTTACAGGCAATTGAAAGTATGAGGCAGATACCGCAATGGCATTGCCTGCGCTACAGAAAATTCGACTTGGTGCGGCGCTGTCGAAATTACCGGGCCGGTAGGAAGCACTGACCCAACGAGAGCCGGCATCGCCTGCCCGAAGACCCGCGCTACAACGCGCTACAAACCCGCGCGACGTCGCGCTACGACGCGCGACAACGCCACGCTACAACGCCGCGCGCATTTACGGATATGCATAGACTGCTGTGGGACATCTCGAGTACTTGACGACGTTCCTACAACTTTATCTACCCACATTCTCCATAACAAGTCTCTAAGTCACCAAAATCTACGAATTTTCATTAAAAATTGTTCTTTCTGCTGGATTAGTTTGGCTATTTCGCGATTCAGATACTTTGGTATATTTTCAAGTTCAACCTCCGGATTCGTTATTTTTACATAGCAAGTTGGAATCAGAAAAAAAATACCATGCCAAAGATACAATTTTAGAGACTTAAGCGATAGTATTAATTTTTTATGCGTAAGGAGTGTATGCGTATTTGTTTTTTTAAGAAAAATACGACGTAGAAAAATAACTTTTCTACGTGGAAAAATCTAGCATAGAAATATTTCAGAATGTCTAAGAAATTTCGGGCAGTGCATGAATGAACTTATTTATTTCTTTTTTTTTTTTTTTTTTCAAATAACTTTTGAGCGTTGAGAAGATGGCACACTTCTAATCATGCGGACAGTATTTCATTAATAAATTTTCGAATCTTAGAATAAGAAACATGAAAAAATTGTAATAATCCTGCAATCGAAAAATTTAATTTAAATGTTTGGAAATTCAAAATTCAATGTAACCACGTTATTTCCAAGACTATGATGCACGTTGCATTTAATAAACGAATTATTAAAGGAGATTAAAAAACTCACCTGATCTTCGATTCCTTTCCCCGTGACGCCCAAGTGTTCATGAAAAATGGGCGCAACATCATTTTTCCCTGAAACTGTGTGCGACGCCAACATTCGACTGAAGGCAGTTATATGCAAATCACTTGCAACCAAACTGCTCAACATTGCCTCGGATTTTGTTTGGGGTTCCAAAGTCATCAACTCCTGAAATCAAGAAATCAAAATGTATAACTTGTACACTTCTAACAATCATGAATTTCCAAAACCCCTTTCTCACTTGAAGAATTTTAATTTACCTGGTTGGAATCCAAGAAATAAAGTTGCGATTTTTTCTGCCAATCGTTCGACAGGGAATCTTTCGTTTCTTGTGGATAAGGCAAGAAGCATGCACAGATTATAGAGCTGTTATTTTCGATGACATTTTTTCTCGTATATAGCGGTGTTGGATTTGAAGGTTTGAAAACAAACACTGAAATGAAAAAACAGTTTGTAAATCAACAATCACATGCAGCTAAAAAAAATTCATCATTTTCATTTTGGAAAAGGTGGTTACAAAAAGACTATTTTTATTTTTCTCCTTTTTTTTAAATCAGAAATTTATAACTTACAAGTATTTTCAGTCGTGAAAACAGCCATGTAAGAAGACAAAGAGTCAGATGCCAAAGTGGAAAATTTCATGGGGACACTCCATTTCACTCGCAGAGTCAAAAGATCCCAAACTGCGATGTGAGCTGAGGATGCGACCAAAACGAGATGACGAGTTTCGAATTTTCCAAACTCGACCCGACTGTGAAAATAAAATTACCAACATATGAACGTGTATCAAAATTTGAAAAACAAATTGAAACCTAAATGACGAAATTCCTAAAAATTGTATCAAATTGTTTGTATAGTTAGTAAAATTTAATCAAGCTTAGTTAAACTTACACAAGTTTTTCCTTGTACATGAAGTACGATAAAGTTTTTTTCAATTCCACGGTCTCAGGATTCCAAAGAGTCAAAGTGGAGTCAAAAGCAACGCCTAAAATAGAGCCATCTTCGGAAAAAGCAGCATCGGAAGGCACTGAATTTCGATAATATCCAACGCTGTGGCATTGCCAATGTTTGGTGTTTTCTAAAAGAAAAATCATTTCTCAATTAATAATTTTTTTGAAATTTCGAAATAATAAATTTGAACTCTCATTTTTCCACCACAGAATTCTGTATGAGAATTTAAATTATCAAGTTTTGTTGAAAAATTACTTGCATTAAAAAGAAAGAAAGAAAAAAAAAACGTACTGTTAATCGAGGCTGACGTAACAAGGTTCCACAATTTGAACTTTTTATCTTGGCCAGTCGTAACTGCAAAACCGCAGTCCTCGTCAAGCAACTCATTTTTCTGAAATTGGAGGGCATTGACACCGACATCATGAGGAAGTTCTATTGATGCGTTGAGGCTGTATCTGAAATACAATAAAAAGTTCCTTAACTATGGAGCTTTTATTTAATTTCAAGATATATTTACCAAGTTCCAAGACCCCATTTTATCATTTCCATTGTAAAATTAAGAAAATAAATTGTACTTTTTTTTTGCTGAATTGACACTTTTGAAGATGAAACCCTTAAATTTTTTATTTTATAAATCAAACGAGTTTTTGAACGAACAAATCACGAGAATTCACTATACAAAAAATTCTAAACATTTAAAAAATATATACATATTTAACTACTCACATTTGACTTTGGGTATCAAATTTCCAAAATTTGAGCCTTATTTCCATGTTCGAAACTTGATCGTCTCTTTCTTCGATGGTCGCTAACCACATCCCGTTGAAGTTCAAAGCAATTTTTGTAACGTCAGTATTTACAATGAAATTCTCTCTTTCTGCATTTACCACGTTTTGACCCGTAACGTTAACCTTTGAAAAAAACAATACTCATTAATATTCTCAACAAATAATTTCAAGTTACTATACAACTCTGAATTTCAAAATTAAAGACATTTGAACAAAAATTTCAAACTCGTACATCTTTGAAAATTCAATATGAGTTCAGATTTTTACTTCCATGTTTTTTATAACATGTTAACCTTTTCATGGCAGAAATTATTAAATTTTCCAATTTAAAAAATTGTTCATGTTTTTATCACTCACGTTGTAAGAGAGGGATTTGGTTTCCGTGTTGTAGAACTGAATGTGTCCAGTTCGACTATTCATAACGAGATTGTTTGTGCGAGGATCAACCAAAAGTCCGGCAGGGAAAAGTCCATTTGACGATTTGGTCACTCCCCACGTGAAATTTTGTATCAGAGCAGTCAACCTTCTCTGGGGGTTCGTTATGCTTATACCTGTATAAAAAAAAAAACAAGTTCATAACAAGAAATCTTTCTACAAACTAAGCCTTGACCCATATTCAACAAATTTTCACAAAAGGCATTCTTTCATTTTTAGTATTTTAATTGTAATTCATACAAATAGAATCAGTAGATGCACTATGTATGTGATAAAATTTTTCAAAAAACTCGTTTTAATACAAACCATTATCCAAAGTCGACACTGCAATGTAAGTATTTTCCGCGGAAATCATCAAGTACTTTATCGGCGCTGACAATCTAGGTAAAAAAGATTTTTCATGTATGTTTGACAAAGTCCACTTGACCAAAACACTTTCGCCACCTCCAGTGTACATGCAACTTCCTGTGTGAAAAAAAAATTATTTAGTAAAATTTTTTATTCGAGACAACTTGTACAATCATGATATGTATTTATCTGTTCCACTAAATTTCAATTTATGTAAAATAGAAATTTTGAGATGAAAAAAGTTTGCAATTTCGATATCTTGGATGAGGAATTTTGAAAATTGTGAATATTTTGCACCAAAAAACCAAAAAGATAGAATCCTTGCAAATTTCTGTTAATAAATGGAGAAATTTCTTATCATTATGATCAAGTGTTTTAAATTCGTAATTTTTGAATGGAGAATTTTTTATCAAATTATAATAATAGCAAAATACATAATAAGACTTGAAGAAAATAAGAAACAGGTGCATGAAAAATAGTTAGGTATAAATTTAAAAAATTTGAGTTTTGAATTAAAAAACTTTTGTAATTACAATATTTCTAATAAAGAATTTTCAGAAATGTGAAAATTTCATGTTATAAAAATGAATGGTAAGTTTGAATCAACAAATATAATTTACTGCATTTTCACAGTTATAAATGGAAAAAATGGAATTTTTTTATTTAACAAAATTCAGGATTTCATTTTCACTGTGAAATATGCGAATTACTTGGAAATAGCAAATGTTTCCTAGAATGACAGAAAAAATATAAGGTAAAATCCTTCAGATAAAAATGAAAAATAAGTAGTTTAGTAATTCCCCTCAATAAATTGTTGAATTATTATTATAAAGCAAAATAATAAATAAGGAAAGTCAATTCATCTTGACACTTTAAAAAATTTAGATGGATCGTTTTAATTTTTTATAATGCTATATTAAATATATTTAAAAAATTTTTTAATTTTATAAAAATTGATTTCGATTACCTAATTCGCTGAAAAGGATGTCTTTTACAGGCATTGTGTGCCAGTGATAAATTACTTTCGCCATCGGGTTTTTCTGGCCAGACAATAAACCTTTCCATACAAAAACTTTTCCAGACGTATGACCAGTAGCAAAACATTCTTCAACAGGATGTCCAGAAAGGCACGAAACTTTTTCAGGAATCAAGAAATTCCTACAATATTGAAGAACAATGAAATAAATTAGTAAATTTTTCAGACACTTCACTTTTAACTTTCTTTAAAGAAAGTTAAAATTCATTCAAAGCCAAGGAAAAAATAATTAACATTTCACGCTGTATTTCTAATTTTTCAAAAAATTAATTATTTATTAACTGTAATTTCTAGTTGCTAATAAAAGCAGGTATCAAATTTTGAAATTGTTGACAACACAATAACATTTTACTTTTAAATTTAAAAAGATTAAAAGTTTTACCTTCATTCAATAATAAATCGATTTAAAATTGTAATTGATCAGCACAAATAATTCTGCATTCAAAGTTCCTGGGCAACTTAAATTCAATTGTCTTATGAAAATAAATAAAAATAACAAAAAACTATACCTTGCTTTCATCATAGTGGAAGCCTTGACAATGTGACCATTAATCCCATGAATAATAGCGATAAGATTCTCTTCGCCATTGCCAATGATGTCAACAAAATATTGGTCATGAATTGTGCTAAAAACAAAATAATGATTAATTTTCAGTCCTACTGTATACAAACATGGAAAAAAATAATACTTGATAAAGCATTACTCTATAGAAAGATGGTTCAAAGAAGATCCGCTGAAAATATTGTAAGTTTCCAATTTGATTATTTTTTTGCCTTCCTTTTCACAACTACATGTGATCAGGAAATTCGTTTCCTCGGAATTGCAATGAACAACGTGGAAAGTTTTAACTTTTGCACTTTTTTCTCTCATTTCAAGGTCCTGAAAAAGTCAAAACTTGAATTAGTTTGTCTGAATAAATTAGTTTAAACAATTTTTTTAAGCAATATTATGTAAAAGGCAAATTACCAAAGTTCTGTTTATCAGTCCAGTTTGGGCGTGCCAGAAAAATATTTTACCAGATTCTGTGCATCCGATAACTGTGTTTGTGAATTTCAAACACAGCAAAATTCTGATTATTCGGTTATTAGGTTTTTCAAATTCTTGTATGTAATCGCCAGTTTTTGTACTGAAGGCACAGACCACATTCCTCATTATAACGAACAAGGTTCTGAAAATTATGTGAATTACATTATATGATTGTAAATATCAGTAAGAAGGATTGAAAACATTCAAGACTCCAGACTAAAATAATTAATAGAACAAAGCTTGAATTTGTAAATACTAGAGTTTGATGTAGAGATCATTTTCTGATGTGATATAATCTAAAATTTGTAAATAAGTTTAATTTTATTAGTTTTCAATGGCTTTGATTTTTTTTTTTTTTTTTTTGATAAAAATCTTTCAAGTTTGGGAAAATGAGAATTGATTAAAATGTTGATTAATTGATTTACATTTCCTAAAGTCGCAAATTTTTAATTAAGCAGTGATAAAACTTTTTAACCTGAATGAAGTTTTTTAAAGCTGTTTAATTTACTTGAAAAGTCAATCTTTTCATTTAAAAAAAAAAAGTAAAATAATCATATAAAGTAATATAAACTATATAAGTATGTAATTTATATTAAATAGTGAGGTATATCTTTATTATTTTTTGTTCATTTATTACTATGAATTGATTGCTAACATTTAATTTATTGTAATTCGGAAAATTGTTTAGTCAATTCTAAATTTAAATCGCTATGAAAAAAATAATAATGCTCAATAGTTAATAGTTATGATTTATAAATTATAAACAATTATCATAATCAATAAAAAATAATTATAAAAACAAAAGTAAAAATTTTGCATGTTTCTTTCTCACTTTACTGTGAATTATTTTTTTATTGAATGTCATGATTTTCGAAATTGGACATGATTATTTTTACGATTGAAGATATAAATTTATCATAAACATGTATCAATACTTCATAGAATATAATAAAAAAAAAACTCGCAAAATAATCATACTAACTATAATTAAATATGAATGATTTATCAATACTTACAATAAATTTATATCTTTGTAAAAATAATAAATTTTCAATCGTTAATAATGATATTCTATAAGTGCATAATCATGATCAACAAAAAATAAAAAAAAATAAGTGATTCATAATAAATTAAAAGATATGCAAAATAGTCATATTAATTAATATTAACTAAACAAGTTTATTATTAAAGTTATGTAGGAATCTATTATATTTTCTAGTTTTTTATTAATTCACTATGAATATTTATTATTTTTCATTAATTATCATTATTAATGACTTAAATATAATTATTATGAACTATTGAACAATATTATTATTAATAGTAAAAATAAAGCTTTACAATTCAAAAAAGAAAAAAAAAATTTTAGGAATGGCAGGTAATTTTTAAAATATGCAAGTTTTACTTATTTGAAGGAGTGATTTTTTTTATATTAAAATTTTAAAATATTTAGACATATTTCAAAATTGATGGAAATTCTAATATACATACTCTCCATCTGCAGAAAACAGGGGGCGATAATCAATAACGCTGCCGCCACCTTTTCTCTTCAGAATTAAAGTGTCGATATCCTTTTTCTTCTTTTTCTCCATTTCTTTTGGTGGACACATTTTTGAATTTTATTTCACTTAGATCACTCTGAAAAACAATGCAAACATTGTACATTCAATTTTATTAAAATTGTTCCCTTTTCATTTTAATTTCAAAATCTTGGAAAACTGTATCATTTAGTTAAAATTTTGCAACTGTGTTTTTTTCATTTATGATATATAGTCATATAAACACTACACAGTGAGAAGAAAGCTTAAATTAATTTTTCATTTCAAATTGTTAAGATTTAGATCACATTTAAAATGAAACTACTGTGAGTTTCGGTGTTAAACATTAGAAAACAATTCTTTTAAATTCATAGGACAGATTGCACAATTTTTTAAAATAGACGAAAAAATTAAAAAATACTCTTGTCTATATTTTCATCGTAAGTAACAGACACATGTGAGTGTGAACTTCTTCATTTCAAATGAAACTATAATGTTATTTTTAGTTGGACACAAAGAAAAATGTAGAAAGTATGTTGTAAAAGGAAAAGAACAAAGAAAAAGATAAAAAGTAAAAACTAAATACCAATATTATATTTACAAATTTCCTGACGTTTTTAACCTCAAAATACAGCAAAACAAAACGCAAAACACAGAACTTCACTGTTCATCAGAACACAGAACTGCACACACCAGCACACACTGTGGTACACTAGGAAAAAAATCCTGGCCCACTGTGGCCCACTGGCATTAACAAAACAACGAACATAATTCAAAGTTTGACGCAATTTGACGTGTTATTATTTTTTTTCTTCTTCCATAAAGACGTTATCATCGATATAATTGTTTTCAATGTTTCCCCGGTAATTTGAGGGTGTTTTTTTTTTTTATAATTTATTAATACCTGACCTGCCTGACAGTGGTTTCTTGGTACTGGAAGTTGAGTGAATTTTTGTAAAAATATGAACATAGGAAAACAGAGTACATTTTCATGCTTCAGATGACAAATGGAAAGATGACTTGTTAGTGATTGAATTGAATGGAAGGATTTCCCAGAACAGGAGAAAATCCAAACATGGGAAATCGAGAGCTTCCAGTGAATTCAAAAAATATGGACGATCGCAGTGTTGAGGTTTGTGACAACTTTGTAATTTTGCTGAATTTCAAAATATGACTTAAATATAATTATTATGTGGTTGAAAGTAACCAACAAATATGATATTTCCATGATAATTACAGTTTGCAATTATAATGAAAATATTATAAAATATTACAGGGCTTGGAAGTAACGCGTTACAAAAATCCCATTATTTATTTCACGTTACTTTAATCAGCCTCATCAAGTTTTGATGAAATTTCAAACAAATTTTATGAGCAATATTTATTTTCCTTATTTTTGGATGCCAAAAAATATATTTTTAATTTTTAATCGAACAGAGTGAAATATTAGCAACGTGTGTTCAAATATCAACAAAGAATATGCTTTTTCACTTTTTATTACAACTTTCACAATTTGGAGCATCAACTTTTTTCTCAGCATGAGAATACATAAAAATATTTGAAATCTATAAATCCTGCTAGAAAATCTTTCGTCATTTAATGAATGCAAAAAAAAAAAAGTATAAAAATACTATAAATACAAGATTTTAATTAGTTTTTTATAAATACTATTGGATTCTTCAGAATTTATATAAATTCAGAAATTAAGAAACTTCAATTTACTGAGCATTGAATTCCAAAAATATATGTAAATCAAAGTTGATAAAAGTATGTACCAGAAGGTTTTTTAAACCGCCAAAGTCCGTAAAAAATATGAAAAATATTGAGGGCACTCTAAATCTATAAGGAAACTGTTTTCTGCCAAATCGATAAAAATCCTTCAAATATTTCATTATCAATACTAGAAGATACTACAATATTTCATGAACGCTGGGAAATATAAAAATCACTAAAAATAATAGTAATCTCAAGTATGCTGAAATTTTATATAGTTATTATTTTTCTCAAGAATTCAGAAAAATAATAAAAATTTTTAGAATTTTTTATCCCGGAGCATTCACTTCTGAATATCTACTCATGGATCCATCAAAATACTCGAAAGAATAATAAAATTCATAAATGTAAATAAAAAAACAAAATAGACTTAAAGTTTTAGTAATTTGTGAAATACTCGAAGTCTATGAAGAATTGAAATGCTACAGATTGTTTAAATTTTGGATTTCAGAGCATCTAATTCGAAAAATATTAAAATTACCAAATATCTATAAGGAACCTAGAAAATCCTAATAGATAGTAATCATACTAAACACTATGAAAAATACCAAAATTATTGTAATTCTTTGAAACACAATAATTTCCCTAAAGAACTGTGTTGTGAGAAATCTTTTAAAATACTAAGAATAATAAAAAGGTGACCCATAAAAATATTAAAAATCTGGAAGAATACTAGATTTCATAAATGCTTTGAAAATATGAAAAATACTGACAAAATAGGAATCTTAACAATACTTTAATTATTATACATAACATAATTTTCTCAAAAATTCATAAAAATTGTAGAATATTTTGAAAAGCTCAAAATTTATAAAGAATATAAAAGTACTGTTTTCTTAAAACTTTATTGAAATAAGAAAAATTTCTGAAATTTTACATTCCTGAGCATCACATTCCAGAATTCTAAATTAAAATTTAAAATACTAAGTATATATTACCAAACCAAAAATTTAACTAAATAATTATAAGACTCAAAAATAAGGAAAGTACTTAAAACACCATAAAATAATTAAATACCTAAAATTCATGCATAGACCATTTCTTTAAGTAACTATTAAATTACTAAATATCAGTAAAACCTTGAATCCTACAGCAATAAATTTTACCAATTTATGTAAAAATCGATAAAAATGCCAGAGAGTTGTACACACCATAAAAATACTGAAAAAATACAATACATACTGGACATCTATAATATATCAGTTATTGTCGAAAATGTTGTCTCCAGAAAAATTCTTCGAGATACTGAAAATAAAATAAAATTTGAAATCCAGATGATCTAATTCTTGAAACCCATATGACAATCTACAAAAATTGTAAAAATATATTTAAAAAACTAGAACTTTCTAAAAAAGTTTGCTAATTTTGCTGCATACGAGAAATATTAGAAAAATTTCTCGATTTCACCAGTCCATTTATTTTGCCATTAATTTTGCCGACGTTTCGACCCCATTTGGGTCCTTTTCAAGGCCTGTATCACAATCAATCACAATTTCCTTATTTTAAAAAACCATCAATAAATCATAATTCATCACAACATATCAAAAACAAGTAATTAACTCACGTCGTAAATTGCAAACTCCCTCAAAATATTGCCAATAGTCAACATGATCAAAGGTCCTGTCACTTTGTTAATTTACAAATGAAAAAGAGTAATCGTCCTAATGCATATCGTCGACTTTTCAAAAATTATCTCATACTCTTTACAAAGCAACGTGTTGAGAGTCTGGGCAATACTCAGGGCATGAGATGAAATGGGGAGAGATTGAAATTTTGAATAAAGAACCATTTTACTATAAGAGATTGTTTTCTGAGATGATTTATATTAAGAAATTTGGTGATAAGGTTCTGAATAGACAGAGAGATTTAGAGAAGTGGAATGATACGTATGATGTTTTAATTAAATATTGTTGATGTTATTTGGAACCAAGATAAGTAAAGAATTTATGTATTTCTTAAGGACCACGATATTGGGGAAATTTGGTGTAATGGTGGGAACGTTGCGTGATATGTTATCATATAATACGCGATTGACGTTCCATGACTATCAGTATTGCCCTGACTCTCAACGCGTTGCTTTGTAAAGAGTATGAGATGATTTTTGAAAAGTCGACGATATGCATTACGACGATTACTCTTTTTCATTTGTAAATTAAGAAAGTGACAGGACCTTTGATCATGTTGACTATTGGCAATATTTTGAGGGAGTTTGCAATTTACGACGTGAGTTAATTATTTGTTTTTAATATGTTGTGATGAATTATGATTTATTGATGGTTTTTTAAAATAAGGAAATTGTGATTGATTGCGATACAGGCCTTGAAAAGGACCCAAATGGGGTCGAAACGTCGGCAAAATAAATTGACTGGTGAAATCGAGAAATTTGACATTATTAAACATTTCACACCAGTGCTAAGAATAACTTGAAAGAATATTAGAAAAATTAAAAAATACTATCATTTCCAAAGTACCTTGAAAAGGGAAGCCAAGTCTGTATATGACCGAGAAAAAAAAAAGAAAGTTCCTGAAGAAGGTGTAATAAAAAGTCGAAACCTAGAATTCGCAAATAGTGGAGTTTATTATTATAACCTTTGTATAGGTGTTGTACCTCCGAAGGAATCACATTTTAGAATGTTTACAGCAATCATTGTGAATTTCCTAAAAATTTCTAATTATGCGATGTGCATGTATAAAGAAAATCTACATCTATTGCCACTGCGAAATATCAACTTTTGAGAGAGGAGTGATATTCTTTTCATAATTCTATGAAAAAATTGTTTGGCTTCAGACTCTGGCGGAAGTGTTTCGCTGCTTCATATGCATGGAAAAACTGCGAGATGCGCATCTCTGTCCGCATTGCAGCAAATTGTGTTGCTACAACTGCATAAGAAGATGGTTGACAGAGCAAAGGTCGCAATGTCCCCACTGCCGGGCTTCCCTCCACCTCCACGAGCTGGTGAACTGTCGCTGGGTCGAGGAAGTCACTCAGCAGCTTGATACCCTGCAAGCTGTCGGGGTGGCCACTTCCCGAAGCGAAGACTCCTCCAGAGATAGGTCAGTTTCTCCAATTTGTCTTGGAATTCATCTCTCTGAAGTTTCAAGTGTTTACAAATTTTTTTCGTTCACCTTGTGTCCAGGTATGGTTCATTGTAGGAGTAATTTTTAACAAGATTTTTTTATGGTTTCTATGTTATTGAGGGGTGTTTTCATCTTGTTTTTCAGTTTTTTTTTCTGAGGTCGTTCACTGAACAGTTAATTTGAATCAATATTTTGACTAGATGCTGGCATGAACACCTATTTTTCTTGACTCTGACTTCATGATGAATTACATACGTTTTTGATTCATGGTTGGTTTTTTCTCGTAATTGCTGTTTAGATGGAAGGTATATTGTTGACGTTTGGAATACTTATGTTTATAATGTTTACCATGATGTTTTTGAATTTTGTTTGGTTTTTGTTTTTTAAGACCTATTCGGATATATTAATGGACCATTTATTGGTGATGATTTACTTGGTATGAATTGATTCAGGACAATGATTGGTTATATCTGATTTGATCTTATTTTGGCTATTGATGGAAATTGGGGCCATCATAGATGTTCATTGGAATTCATATATTGATGTAAGATGTTTTGAAAAATTTTTTTGATATTAACTTGATGAAAATCTGATTTTATATATAGAATTATGATTGTTTTGTAGATTCGATGATTTGTATTCCTGATGATGATAGCGGTAGGCTGTCGAAAGCTTGAATTAACAAACACGATTTCCCTATGTACGTGTGTACCATTGCTGGCTCCGAGGATCGACTCTTTACACTATATTATTATTGATGTTTACAAATTAACGAAAACAAAAATAATTGTTTCTTTTACCTTTCACAGTTAGAAAAATGAATAATTAATAATATTTATTGAATATCATCTAATGTTATGACTGTTTTTCATTTTTAACTCAAGTAAAAATAGGGATAAATTGCATTTTCATTGTAGTGTGTTTCTTGAACGTTTGAAACTTTAGGATTTCATAAATGTACTAATACTTGTATTTTATAACATTCTCTAGCTTTGGGTCAAGTTCATTATTATTTCAAGCAATAGAAATAAATATACAAATAATCAAAAAATAATGCATGAAAATGTTAAATTTGTTGATGAAAATAAAATCATTAGTAAAAATAATAAAAATGAGTAATAAAAATATGTGAAATTATCAAAAATGTATTTACTTAAATCCAGGGTACATAACAAGTAGGTTTACATAAGCTCTTAAAGTTGAATGAATTTCGGAAATCTTTATTTGACTAACTTAAAAATAATTACGATCCTGAGTTTAAAAGAATTTTTCGTTTAAAAGAATTATAAATATAAATCTTTGGCTAAGATAATGTAGACAATACAAATTTGAACAATTTTTTCAAGCCTGTAAATAATAAAGAAAAATAATAATCTACGAAAATGCTGAGAACGTAGACAACTGTGAATCCTATATATAGGATACTCTATAGAGTATCGGAATCTGGAAGCCTACATTTAAATCCATATACCAATATAAATTCTTAAAAGAACAACAAATTTAATAAATAAAAATAAAAGAAACCAAAAACACACCTAAAAACTACGTTTTATTCGAACATTTCTTAAAATACTAAAACTTCATCGAAATTTAAGTTCTGGGGCATGGAATTATAGAAATTACATAGGAATCCATGTGAGTGCCGAAAAATCTTTCGAATCATAAAAAAACTCAAAAAATACTGAAAGTAATACAAATATATATAAATACTGTTTCTTGAAAAATCCCAGCAAATATTTATTGAGATCTATCAAACACCAAATCCTAAAGCATAAAATTCTTAAAAATTGTAGCAATACATGGTAATAGTATTCATTTCTCAGAATACTAAGAAAATAATAAAAAATCTTGTACATACTAAAAAAACATGAAAATACAAGAAACCTATAAAATACTAAAAATCTATGTACATGATATGTTGGCATAAATATCTATATACAAATTCTGAAAATTTATAGAAATTCGAGTTGTCGAGCATCAAATTCTAAAACATGTATAGCAATCTTTAAAAATGCTAGAAATCTATAAAAAATGCTTTACATTTTCATAAATACCAAACATGAATCCGAGAAACACTAGGAATCTATCAATACTGAAAAACTATGTAAATGTACCATTTCCAAAATTTTGTAAAACTTCGAATATAATTCTATATGTAATTCTAGAAATAGTATATAATTCTATAAACACGAATTATCAATATTTTCTACCCAGTGACGAAAACAATTTACGATAATTCCAGAAATCCATAATATTAGAGATCTATCAAAGATTCTAGAAAATCTTTTAATTTTTCACGAATACTAAAAAAAAAAATACGAGAATTATTAGAAATCTACATATCAGTACTCAAAAACTATGTAAAAATTTATAAAACTTCGAATGTCAGAGTATGCAATTATAAAATTTATATAGGAATCTATAAAAATACCAAAAAGTTCATTAAACTATATAAATACCAAAGAAATACCAGAAAAAATTAACAAACGAACAAAAAAAATAAGAAATCTGTAGAAAAGATACTGTTTTCTGAAAAATCAATTTAAGTTCTCAAAATGTTGAAATATTCAATAACATAGCATCAAATTCTAGAAATCATTAGAGCTGTGCAAAGAAATACTATGAATCTTTGAAAACATAAGAAATTACTACAAAATTTTATGAATAACAATAAGTATGAAAATTTTCGGAATCTATTTGAAATACTTTAATACTGTTAAATATCATTTTCCCAGAAATCTATATAAATCCTATAAATTTGCAAAACTTTGATACCTAGTGCATCGGATTATAGAAATTTAAATAGAAACCCACAACAGCAACTTAAAATTCTTCAAGTTCTTCACATACCAAAGAAATGTAAAAAATAACAAGAGTATTAGAAAAAAATCTCAAACTCAGTGATTTGAAAATCACATTATTCTCATTCCATTTCATCAAATACGACTCGATATTAAGACTCTAAAAGTTGTATAGCTTAGAAATTCCGAAATTCGAAAAATCGAAAAACCCTACTTGCATAACCAGATTGTCAAAGTTTGTAAATTACAAAATCCCGAATTACAATTATTTTATCAAAAAACTCCTCTCAAAATTTTCACCTGCCTACGCCATTGCTTGTTACTTGATCTCAAGTTAAACTAATTTTTTAAATTGTTAAAATTTTCATTCCCCGAAATAAGAACGAGTTCTTTCCAATTCGGAGACTTCTAACTCAAAAAAACTTTGTGACAGCAAGGGAAATTTATTTGCAGATGTTCCTCGCACCATGAGAAGCTGTCAGTGTATTGTTGGACTTGTCGCCGATGTATTTGTCACCAGTGCGCCTTGTGGGGAGGCACTCATTCGGGCCATACCTTCAAACCTTTGGAAGAAGTTTACGAACAACATGTAACTCAAATCAAGGTCGAAGTTGCGCAACTCAAGAGACGCCTCATGGAACTTATAAGTCTCGTCCAAGATGTGGTATGTGCAAATGATCATTGTAGCCAGTAAACATTCGTGATCATGACATCTTGTACACAGACACATGTATGTGCATATGAATGTCATCATGATGTGATGTCATGCCATCACATATGACGTCATTATGACATCAAATCATATAATGTTATCATAATGACATCATGATGACATTCATATGCACCAGCATGTGTCTGCATACACCCAGTAAACATTCGTGATCATTCATGATCGTGACATCATGTATGCAGACACATGTCTGTGCATATGCATGTCATCATGATGTCATTATGACTTCATATGATGTGATGGCATGACATGACATCATGATGACATGCATATGCACAGATATGTGTCTGCGTACATGATGTCATGATCACGAATGTTTACTGGGTACTTTTCAAGATTTTCAGTTAGAAATAACCAGCTAGATCGTTAACGCAATTTACAAAGTATGGTGACCCATAATTCAATAATCCCCAATAAAACTCACACGTCTTGGAACTTATTACAATGTTTACAAATTTTATAAGAGATTTTATAAAAATCTATTTATATTCTTATTTTAATAAAAGAACAAATGAATACTAGCTGAGTTTCTACAAAAATGGTACATGATTGTTCAGGAAAGAAACGTGGAGTCGGTGAGAGCGGCAAAAGATGAACGAGTACGAGAAATACGAAACGCGGTTGAGTTGATGATTGCCAGATTAGATTCTCAGCTGAAAGGTAAACTTCTGATTTTGATGGGACAAAAGAATTCACTGACTTTGGAAACGGAGCAGCTCGAAGCTTTACTCCAGGAAGTTGAATTGCAACTTCACACGTGTACTCGATCCGAGCTAATTTTGAAAAGCGCCGAACTCTCGCGAATGGTGCACCAGGTGCGAAAGAAACCCATGACGAGTTTCGTATCCGCGTCTGTACCAGCAGATTTTCATAGGTAAGAAACAAAAAAAAAATCAACACGCGCTAGAAGTAAAACTTCTCATGTTACTTTCTTTAAGGTAAAGAGGAATTTTGGGATTTTGTAACATTTCGCGATTTTGTGATTTCGTGACATTTTGTGACATTGTGGCATTTTAGTGATTTTGTGACATTTCGTGATTTTTGTGACATTTTGTTATTTTGTGTCATGCAACATTCTGTGACATTTCGTAATTTTGTGACGTTCGTGATTTTGTAACATTTTGTGCTTTTGTGACATTTTATCACATCCTATTTGTTTCGACAAGAACGCCATCTTGACTAATTTCGATTCTCTGTCTAATTCCTCCCTACACTCGGACTTACATCTTACAGTCTTACAGTTTACAGGCTTACAGTTTACAGTGTTACATGTTACAATGTAAAATCTCCAAGTTACTCCCTACATAAATTTTATTCTAGAATAAATTACACTCCTGAAAAGTGATAATGCCGCCTTAGAAGTTTTACTTCAAAATTAAGGCTGTGAACTATGAACCATCCAATACGTGAATATTATAGTGTTTTACAGTTGATTGAATTTTAATTGTTATCTTGTTTTTCATTTCCAGCGAAATCGTACCTGGCTATGACAACGCAACTTTCGCGATGCAAAATTTTACTCAATTGCAATTAAAAGCTGATCCCGTTTATTCAGCGCCCTTGCATGTCAATGGGTTATGCTGGAGGCTCAAAGTTTATCCTGATGGAAACGGTGTCGTGCGTGGGAATTATTTATCCGTTTTCGTTGAACTCAGCGCTGGTTTACCAGAGACATCAAAGTAAGTTTTTCTTGTTTTAGTCGCACAAATTATGTTTTTTAACTTGCATTGGAAAATTAACCCTTAAATACAATAGTTTTCAGTTTTTATCGAAATGAGCAATTAAGAATCCAATTCGGTAAATTGTGATTTTCTTCATTGGTTAATTTTTATAAAATAAAATAGTCCAAATTTATTTTTGCATTTTTGATGCTAAATATTTTTCGACTGAACGAAACAAAAACTACTTTTTGTAGATTGTAAAAAATTGGTCAGTTTTTTTGTGGAAATTCATAAAAATGTAATTTGAAGAATACAAAAAGTCTGTTGTTCTTGCAGGTATGAATACAGAGTTGAAATGATACACCAAGGATCGCGCGATGCGAGTAAAAATATTGTTCGAGAATTTGCATCGGATTTTGAAATCGGTGAATGTTGGGGGTACAATCGATTTTTTCGATTAGATTTACTTGCCACTGAAGGATATTTAAATACGGAATTGGACACTCTGATATTACGGTAATGATAATACTAAAGGGGAAGAATATTATAAATTTTTGGAAGAGCGTTATGGGGAAAATATGTTTCTCTCATGTTTTTATAATTTTTAATGCTTTACAATTTGGTCTCAAAAGTGCGATTATTCAATTTTTTCGCATTTCAGAATTTTTAAGTTATGTAAATAATGGGGTTCAAAATTACATATTTTTTATTGACGTGTTTTAATTATGGAACCAGATTTTTGCGATTTTTAAGTCACTGCGGCTAACTTTTTTTTTTATTTTTTATTTTTGGGTACTTTTTTACATTTCTTCAATAGCCATAGGATTTATTGAATTTTTTCATAATTTTTTGTTTTTTATTATAGATTTCTAAAATATGATGCTCAAAGGTTCAATGTAAAAAAATATATTCAGTTCAATATTTTTATAGATTTTCAGAAGAATAATATTGACATGAATTTCAAGTATTTTATAGATTTCTAAGATTTTCGTATTATTTGGTATTTGTAAAGTTTTGCAGTATATTTTAGTATTTTTTGAGATTTCTGGAATTTGATGCTAAAAAATCGAAAGTTTAGGAGATTTTAGGTATTATAACAGATTTGTTGGACAAAAATATTTTTAATACAGATTTCCAGTACTTTTAGTATTTTTCGTTTTTTTATGATTAATAAAATTTAAATTATTTTCTGTTACTTTTATGGATTTTTCTTTAAATTTTTAGAACCAAATGCTCTAAACTTTGAAGTTTTATACATTTTTTTAAACATTATATTTACATATTAGATCTTGAATTTTAGTGGGGTTTTATCATTTTTTTTTCCTTGTTTATTATTTTTTGGATTTTTTGGATTGCTATACAGATTACTCGAATTAGAAATATGTAATGTTACAATATTGACACAAATATTAAAATTAGAGTGAAATATTTCATATTTGATTCAAATTCGTGTAAATTTTTAGTATTTTTATACATTTTTGCGAAAACATTCACATTGATTCCAAGAACTTTCAGGCATGTTGTATTTCCGTACTTTTTGGTATTTTTAAAATTACGTAGTATTTTTCAGAATTTAATAGATTTTATTAAATTTTGATATACATGTTTTTTAATTTGAATTTTTTGGAATTTATGTTTTAGAATTCAAAGTTTTCAAAAAAAAAAAAAAACATTACTCTCATAGATTTATATTACTTTTAGTTTTTTTTCTAGTGTTTATATGATTTGAAAGATTTTCTGGTATTTTTACAGATTTTTATGTAGATTTATAGAGTTCGATGACCTAGGATTCGGAGTTTCTTAGATTTTTAGCTTTTTCGTAGATTCTAATTTTTTTTATAATTTACAAGTTTGACACAATGTTTAAAATATTAATTCCTTTTATCTTAGCCAAATAATTCTGTTAAATAAAAAATTCTTCCCAAGCCAGTATTGTAATTGCTTTTTATTTAAAGGAATAAATAATTCTGAATTTCGTTAAACATTAAGAGCTTACATGAAACCATTTTTTACGCGCTCTAGATTGCAGTCAGTTAACTTATTTATTGTTATTATTTTTGTTGATTATTTCATTTTAATTATTTTTTTATATTATCATTTACTAGTATTTTGATCATTTATCAGTTACTACTATCACTTTTCTTATTTTTACATTGTATAATCAATAATTTTACCTTGAATTCAGGAGGAGTCTGAACCTCTAAAAGTCCCCTCTGCCTACGCATCTGATTTCTGAAAATATTTCTTTCGATTCCAGTTGGAAAAAATTTTTCACTGTAACGAAGTTTTTAAATTCTAGAAAGCACGATTTTCAATAAATAATTATAAAATTTAAGAGTGAAAATTAGTTAGTATGTTGTATTGTACTATCTAATAGTGCTAATTGCTAATAAGAAAATTCTGAATTTTCCAATTGCAGTTTCCAAGTTCGACCACCAACGTTTTATCAACGTTGTAGAGATCAGCAATGGTACATAAGTCAACTAGTAACAGTTCAGAATCAATACGCGACCCAAGTTAATGAGCTAAAAGAGGTAATACTTTTTTTTCAAAAATTTACGAATGGAAAATTTATAATAGAGTACTCACGTAAGATTTAGGACTGAGAACTTGGGTCTTACTCAGATTGGATAAATCATTTGAGACACTTACAATATTTGACTATTATTAACAATCACTAAATCAAATAGTACTCAGAAATGGTATGCATTAGTATTTAATCATACGTAATAAATATTATTGTAAAAATGCTTCTTCAATTCTTTGTAGCCATCAAAAAGCGATGTAACCGAAAACTCGAAACAATTTTTGAATTTATCAAGTTTTAGATTATAATTCAAATAAAGTAGTAGAATAATTATTCTATTATTTTTATTATTTAAAAAATTTTCGATTTTATTGGTTTCAAAATATTTGTGTTAAAATGGTTCGTTAACTATTTGTAGCCATCAAAAAGCAAAGTTAATAAAATCTAAAGAAATTTTTGTATTTTTGATTTTTGAATGTTGATTATTTTGGATATTTACTACTATTTATTCAGGGACGTGGGATCACTTTGAGTTATATAATTTCAATACTACTTTATTAATCTAATATAATTCTTATAATTTCTTTATTCAACATAATTTTTATATTTTGCAGAGATTAGCTATCGAAATTTCTCGCAATTCAATGGCAGCCACGAGAGCGTCTACCGAGAGTTCTGTTTGCAGTCCAGTGCCTAAAAATTCCAGCGAAGAATTGCAAAACCGTGCCATTGGAAACCGTGCCACATCTGTCAACTCGACTCCCACGAGGCAAGCAAAAGTTGACATATTTCCTGATTTAAAAACACCAATTTGTACATTCAGAAATTCAGAATTGAATAAAGAATTTACCCTTGATGAAAATCAGAAGTATACTTGAGATGCTAAAATCTCAATTTTAATTATTGTAACTTCCTACATAGGTTGAACCAAAATGGTTCATCCAATGTTAATCCACTTGCTTCGACAAATGGAGCTCAACTTTTGTCATTTTGTGACGTGGACGCCATCGACAATGCGTCCAAAACTAGCACAAAGCGCCAGCAAGGCGGCGTAACTCCAGTTTCTCCAGTTGATCGAGATGAAAATGACGCTTCAAATGGAGATTGCCCACTTGCTCCCTTAGATCAGCAACAATTAAATATTTCCTCTAACAGCAGTGTCAGCGATGTCGCTGTGAGCATTTTTTATTTTCCTTTTTCTTGCAAGTTTTTGACGATCTACTTTCTTTTTTGTTAACAATATGAATAGGAAGAGAAAAAAAGAATTTTGTGTGAAATCAATTGTATAAAAACATGCAAAACTTTAAAATATGTTTCCTATAATTTTCGTGTCGTTTATGAGAGATTTTTTGATCAAATGAAAACTCTTTTTCATTCAAAAATTCAGGAACTTAGTGAACATGACATATTTTTGGAGGATTGTGAAAACAACGAGCCAGGCTTAACACTTTTGGACGATAATTTCAATGATGAAAATGACGTGGACGATGAAACAATGTCAGGTAAAAAATATCTTTATTTAGGAAAACATTTTTTACGAATATTCAGTTGATTGTTAATGAAAAATCATTAGGTCTTAGTTGTGGAATAGGCTCTCTGTTTTGCGTAAGCGAGGATCAAGATACGGACGGAAAATTGGAAGAAAACTTTTTCAATGAAATGCAAGATTCATTTTTCGAGGAAAAAAGTCAATTCGTTTTTTTAAATCTTTCTATCTTTTCATCCCACGTTTATGATTCTGGATTAAACGTGTAAATCGATAGCTTATAAGATTGAATATAATGTTTGTTATTCAGGTGAAAATGACGTTGAAGTCGCGGAATCGTTAGTACCTTGGATGCAAAATAAAATTAGTAGAGGAACAAATGACAGCTGCACGTAAGAAATACATTAAAACTTGTTAAAAATAAAATAAAATAAAATTCAGTGAATGAATTTACATTTTTATTTTTAGTATTCCAAAACTGTCTCGAAAATCTATTTTGATGGAAAAACGTGATCAAGTCATAATTTTTTTCTTCATTTCATCACTTCGTTGAATTTTTTGTTCAGTAGTCTACGAGGCAGCGGAGATTTGGAAGACAAAATCATGCTCCTGCACTTGTTCCAAATGCAAGAAAAGGGCAATTCAGCCTGGACGTCCTTGTATTTGAAGCATCACTTGGAGGAGACCCCAGAGGCGTCGTCAACTGATATTTTGACACGTCCTATGACATTTTCCCAGCCCAAGCACGTTGCGGAAGGCAAGAGTAATGGCTGCTCCCAACCAGAATTGCTGCCTGACAAGCACTGGAGCAATTACAACGACGCTAGTCGCTGTTGCCGACGTCTACAGCCAAAATCCGAGGGTCTCGATACGAGTCCACGTGGCGGGCACCATCTGCTCCCACACAAGCAGCAACAGGGGCCTTTTGGACCATCTTCCTCTTCCTTTCCATCCTCCATCAAATCCGAACCCGCAACCAGGTCCAACTCTGTTGAATGTGAAAAGGATCTTCTGAATTGGGCCCTCTTACATTCCAACGAGTGTGGCAGCAGCAACTTGAGGGAGGCTGACCTTCCCGAGCTCGCAGCTCCTTCTGGTAATGTGCTTTTTTACAAAATACCTTAGAATATCTCTTATTGTATATTTTCAAAAAGAATGAGCTGTTGCTTTTGTTCTTCTTTTCAGTTCTTTAACAGCTATTATTGTAATGATTGTTTTGGGTTATAAAAAATTCTTCATCGAACTGGTCATTTTAAGTTATTACCTCCATGAGTGAATATGATTGCAAAGTAAATTGGTTTTAGCTTATTTCAGATCACGGAATTAATTTGACAGTGGCGGCAACGTTGCATTGTGCCGTCTTTTCTATTAGAGCGAGAAGCCAACTTCGTATGTCATATGATTCTGTTTTGTAAATAATAAACACAACCCCAAGTGCATTTTGGCATTTTGACAGCATATAAAAAAGAGGCGGAAAGAAAGGAAGGAAGAGTTGAAAATTGGGGCCTTTTGAATCAACACGCGTTAGAAGTAAAACTTCTCATGTTACTTTCTTCAAGGTTCCGATCTATAGATTTTGAGATACCTCTAACCTTTTTTAGTTTTAACAGATCCCTCAATTTTTCTGTGTAGTATTTTTTTTCGTTTCTTAACTGTAAATCAGTTGAATAATGCTAACTAAGAAGTTTTACTTTAAAAAGGTTCCTATGTATAGATTTTATTCCTCTTAAAAAATTTCTTTTTGAATATTTTTTACAAAATTATCTATTTGACATAAAAAAAAAATGAAAATCTTGTGGCATTTTAGTGATTTTGTGACATTTTGCGATTTTGTGATATTTTGCGATTCGTCATGAACCGTTCAATTATATGGTAGATTTTACTTACATTTGCATTTACAGGCTTACAGCTTACAGTGTTACATGTTACAATGTAAAATCTCCAAGTTACTCCCTACATAAATTTTATTTTCTAGAATAAATGACACTCCTGAAACTCTTCATTACTGCCTGAAGTTGGCTGTTATGTAGAGATATAATGCGCGCGCATCACATAAAAGTGCGGGAATTTCAAATATGTTTGTCATGGTTTGACTGTCAGGGGGCAATGGCAAAGAAAAGAAAAATACAATCGACACGCCAGAATAATCTAGTACCTTAAAATGACCAGTTCGATGAAGAATTTTTTACAACTGTTATCCTTTATTGTATTCTATAAATTCGGGCCATGTGCAGACTGGGAAATATTTCAAACTAGGGATAAGAATCGAAATGAAAAATATTACTATCGGCCCATCCGAAGTATTGGAATCATCCAATATTCAATATCGATGTATCGGAATGAAAACATCGATATACCGATATACCCCATAAATTATAATGGATATTTGATATTCCAGAAAACAGTTTTAGTTCATGGATTTTAGCACTCTAAGTATGTTTCGTATTTTTCAGTATTATTTTAATTATTTAAAAGATTGATTTAATTTATTTATAAGATTTTCTGGTACTTTTATCGATTTCTATATTAATATCTACAATTCAATTCCTTTGAATTCAAAATTTTAAAAATTTGTAGTTATTTCATAGATTTTCGAGACAATTATATGTACCTGGATTTAATTTCACGTATTTTTTAGTATTCATAAAATGTGAAATTTTCTAGCATTTTTTTACATTTATGGACAGCTATGATTTAGATGTGTAGGAATTTGTCCTTTAGAATTCGAAGTTTCATAAATATTTTGTATTTGAATAGATTTTTCAGAAAACAGTATCCTTCTACGTTAATATATTTTTCTTATTTCTCAATTATTTTAACGATTTGAAGGATTTTTCAGTATTCTTCTGAATTATTGCTGTAGAGATTTTCTAGATTTCAACGCAGTAGTAAGTAAAATGTTATGAATTTTTATTATTTAATATTTTTTTATACTAGGTACTTTTATTTTTTATCGTATTTTTAAGTACTTATAAAATATTGCGGGATTCATTCATTATTTTGAAAATAGCTTTTCATATTTGTAGGATGCAATTTTCTTGGATTCAAAGTTTAGAATATTCTAATTCTTTTAATTAATTACTCAGAAAACATCATAGGCTTCAAGTACTTTGAATCTTTTGCGTATTTTTTTTTTTAGGATTTAAAGGATTTTCTGGTATTTTCATGAATTCAAACATAGATTTCTGAAGTTCAATATTGTAGGAACCAATTTTTTTCTATTTAATTGCAATTCTATACAGATTTTTCAATAATGTTCAATCATTATTTACAAGCATCTATTGGAATTTCAGCATTTCTAGTATTTTTCGTATTTTTGTATATTTATGAAATTTTTTTAGGTTTTCCAGAATAGATAGAGATTTTTCGTATTTTGAAAGTTTTTCATATAAATTCCTTAAATTCAGTGCTCTAGGAACCGAATTTAAATAATTTCCAAAGATTTTTGTGATATAATTAGATCAGCATTTATAAATATTTTTTTGATATCTAGTATTTTCAGTATTCTCGTATATTTCTTAAATTTCGTAATACTTTCTAGCAGTTTCGAATATTCTTAGACTCTGATATAAATTTCTATACTTTCATGTTCTAGAATTTAAAAGGTCATAGATTGTTAGTATATCTATAAATCGTTCATAGAACAGTTACTTCACAAATCCCTAGTATTTCATAGATTTTCAATAAGTTATTTAATTATAAAAATATCATTATCATTAAATATCCATGCAATCATATTTTTGAAACTGACAACCATAGACTATCTTCCATATAGACCATGTCACAATAATATTTTGAAAGTTTGAAAATTTAAAAAAGAAGAATGATATCGATGTTGAAACAAATCAGTGATCTGAATTCTGAATGAATCAATTTAAAAAAACACCAAAACGAAAATTTTCGTCTTATTGTAATTTTTACGCAAAAAGGTTGCGATATCGTTTAATATCACAACAAAAATATTGATATAACTATCATCGGTTGATGAATATATCGGTGTAAAATATCTGATACATCAGAAAGAAACATCAATATTCTGATGTACCGATATGTAAATATCCCTTATTTCTATGTCAAACTTTTAGGATGTCATAATTTAACCTTATATGAAACTGATAACTGATATCAAAGAGAAAGAGACAAGTTTATTTGCTTACATATATTTATTCAAAACCTATCGTTAGATATGTGAACTATCGAGACCTATTTTTTAAATTAGAAAATCATCTAGAATCGGTAGAGATTTTATACAAATTTAAAGATTGCCGAAAATTTGGACAAAATTCTTTATAGTGTCAGCGGAAAAAAAATCGCCTGGTAAAAAAGGTGGAGCATCTCCAAGGCGATTGTCGTCTCATTCATCAGCGACGAATTTGCACTCGATGAATCGTGATAACGCTAAAGTTTTCGAGTTCGAACATTTGCTCGATACCATTCAACTTTCCGCGGTTTCTGAAAAAGAAACTTCGGATTGTGTGGCCAATCTTTTGTCGAACGACGAAAAGAAAAGCCAGGATCGAAAATCTCCGCCGATGTTTTTGTTGGACTATGAAAGACCTTCTTCGTCGTCTGCCTCGACCATCGCTATACCCTCTGAATGCATGCCATACACTTGGCTTCCTCCTCGTTACCAGCACAAGCATGGTAAAAATGCATCATATTTTTTTCATTGTTCATCCAATTTCTGCACATTAGGGAAAAATGACGTGGAATTGTAATTTTTTTCAAAATTGTTCTGCCCAAAACATCTGTACATGTATGTCTTACGTTGAAAAAGTTTGAATATTTATAACTTTCTTGGTCAAGCTAAATGAACAAAAGCCTTTAAGATGTGTGTTTAGGGGGTCTGGAAGTGGATGATGCAAGAGGAAAATTTTTGGGAACTTTTTCATATTCCACAGTCAGGGGCGGTGGAACACGATTTTTACGGTTGGGTGGCAGTAAAACATTGAAAATTTGGAAGAACAGTGATTATAATTTTAATAAGTTTGAAAAATTTGTGGAATGACAGGAATAGGTACTAAATTTCGTAGATAATGTTTATTTTTTGTAAAAATTTAAAAAATGTGTAAGTATGAAAAATTACGAAAAAATTTTTATCAGTTGCGCACATTTTTCAAGTTTGAAAGTCTTGGATGGTTTGAATTACGTTTGAAATTTTTTAATTATTAAAAAACTAAAAGAACATTGAACATCGTAAAAATTGTCAATAAATTCGCAAAATTTTAAAAATTTTTGTAAATTTTGTAGGTTGTGTTCTTTATCATACTTCTTTGAAATATGCATGATAATGTTCTTTTCATTTTTTATGAAAATTTGAAAAAACTGGAAATCAATTATAAAATTACAAAAAATCTCAATGAGTTCGACATATTTAAGTTAGGATGGATTTTGATAGTTTTAACTAACTACGTTTGGAATTTCGAAAATTTTGAAAAATAAAGAAAAAAATTAAAAGTTGTAAAGATTGTCAAGTAATTTGGATAATTCGAAAAATGTGTATAATTATAAAAAATCTTCAGAAGTTTATTGTCATATTTTTTTCAAACATGAATAAAAAAGTCTTTTCGTTTTGTATAAAAATCTGAAAAACTTGAAAAGTATTGAAAAACTACGAAAAAGCTTGTTGAGTTAGACAAATTTTATTTGAATTTGGAAATGTTGTAAAAGTTTGACTTAAGTTTGAGACTTCGTGGATTTTGAAAAACTAAAAAAACATTTAAAAAATTTTTGATCGTCAAAAATTTCAGAAATTCGAAAAATTTGTAGTTTCAGAACAATTTCATGAATTCCGTAGATTGTGTTTAATATAATTCTTTAAAATGTGCATAATAATGGTTTTTCATTTTTAATATGTAAATTTGAAAAACTTGACCTGAACAGTATGTATTATGTGTGAAATTTTCAAAATTTTGAAAAATGAAAAAACGATGAAAATTCCGAAGATCGTAAATAATTCTGATGGATTCAATAAATTTGTATCATTTCGAAAGAAATTCACGAATTTCGTAGATCTCGTTCATCATCATGTTTCTTTATTATCATGGTAATGTTTTTTTCATTTTTGAAAAAAAAATTTAACCCTAGAAAAGTATTGAAAAATTACGAAAAATCTGAAATATTCGGACAACTTATTATAAAATCTGTAAAGTTGTAGAAAATTTGAATTATGTTTGCAATTATAAAAATTGCGATTTGCGATTAATTCAAAAAACTTTGAAATTTTTTTAGATTGTCAATAATTCCAGAAAATTCGAAAATTTTTAGCATTACAGAAAAAGTTCGTAATTTTTGCGGATCTTAAAAAATGTTGGAAATTCCATTAAATTGCTTAAACCGCGTAATATCTTTTAAATTTTTTATAATCAAAAAATGTTTTATCTCACGTAAATAGTTGATAGTTATAAAAAGTCGAATGTAAATCCAGAATTTTAGAAAATGTTGAAAAATTCCGTAAATACTAAAAAGCTCTGACGATTTGGTGAAACTGCAATTTGTAAATCGATGCATTTTCGCGTGGGTATTTTTAGGTATTTCACTCATTATCTTCACATCTTCCACCGCCCCTATCCACAGTGTTATGGAATAAAAGAATTTTATAACTCTAATTTCCAGAATGTATAATTTCATCATGGTAGACTCTACAAGTACACTTTCTAGAACCCTGAACTTCTGAACTATCGATTCCATTTTTTTGTCTCTCCCTTTCAAACGGATACCTGTATCGAAGTTGAAGCTGTGCTGGTTATTTCAGGAAAGAAAAAATGCCCAGAATCTCCAGTTCAAGGCGGATCAAATAGAACTCTAGATAAAACCAGTACAAGCTCAAGCTCGTAAGTTGAAAGAAAAATCCATTAAAAGCTGTTCCTACTACGAACATTTTACATGAATGAAAATTCATTCCAGATCTCCGGAAGAAAACAAGTCTTAGAACGGACTGCGGCGAAAAAAATTGTTCCGCTTTGATAAAAATTTAAATAACAAAGAAACTCATACAAAACAATCTCATAATACTCAAATGAAACTCAATTATTGAATACGAGATAAAAATGAAATATGAAAATTCGTTGTATATACTAAGCAATTTGTGATTACTGATTATAATTTGTGATTTGTGATGCACTGACAAAAGCAAGTTGATATGAATTCAAAATGGCTTGTGACTTGTAATGCTGTGTTATTTAAAAACTAAAATATCATAGTCAAGGATATATAGAAAGACAGGATAGACGACTCGGGCGAAAAACTGAAACGTACACGTTCCCGAAAGTGGGCGGTCCTTCGCTCCCTACCTGGATGGATTCTCTCGCTCGCACATACCGCTTTCTCTTTCGCACTCGCTCCACGTACATGATATTCGAAGTCAAAACCGCTGACTTTCGGAATTTCAGGAAAATGGAAACTCATATTTTCATTTTTCGGTAAATAAACACGTTTTTCTGGACGTCCTCGCGCACTGGAGGTAGTAATATCAAACAAAATTGTTTATAAATGATACTTGTACGTCTTTGCATGATAATTATAAAGGGTCCCTATGGGAAATCTTGTAATAGTCTGTAATTAATGAATTACAAATCTATTACAACCGGCAGGGTAGTTCCCTATTCTACCAGCTGATCAACCTGATTATTTTTTGGCGCGGAATATATAATTTATATTTTTCTGGCATCTACCTTATTCAATGTACTTTCAGTGATTACAATTATGAAAGATCCATATAAAACTTCAACATTATCACCGTGATTTTTGTAATTATTCAAATGAAATGATCTGGATGATCAGCTGGTACAATCGGAATCTACCCTGCCGGTTGTAATAGCCTGTAATTCATGAATTACAAGATTTTTCATAGGGGTGGTGTAAAAACCGCGGACGTGAATCTACCCGAAATTTGGCCATATTTTTTTGAGTCGGAAAATCCTCTACCACTTTTTACGAAACTCAAAATCAAAAAAATTTACAGGGAATGTTCGGTATGATCCGCAGCTTCTGTGGGTGTCATGACAAGCCTGACCCTCTTCTGTTTATTCATGTATATAGACCTGTGAGTTTTTACTCCTTTGTCCAACCCCCCAGAAGATCGGATGTCGAAAGCTTGGAAATTTTTGAGACTTTGTTGACAGAAGACGATTTGGAAATCAGCCTTGCAAAAGAAAAATGGAACCAAGTCATTGACGAAGTCATTCAACGCGGGCCAAACAACCCTCCCGAATATAATTTAAAACACGTTCACGATTATGATGTGAAAGCCATCAACAAATTCACGCTCACGTATTTTGCTGGATATGTCGCACGAAATATCAGAAAGTGGACCAAATGCCAAGAATGCATCAATTCAGCAACAAAACCGGAAGGGAGAACAGAGGAAGATATCGTGATCGACATCGTCAATAAGGGATACTTGAAGTATCCGTCACAAGGACTTCACTGAGAAAAAAATATAGTAATTATTACAATACTGTATAGTTAACGGGAATCACTCTGACATATTGTACTTTTTGCTAGATAATATATCAATTTTTGAAATAACATATTGTAAATATTGTCAAATGAAATTGTAATCATAGACATATTTTGTTGTAAAAACTCCTCCACATCTTCCGTTTTCTACTATACTTCATGTACGCAATATCATATTGTAATTTCTATTAATCCAGGTTTTTTAAAATTCAATACAATTTTTTCAGTAAACAGATCTGTATAGGTTCTTTTTGCAACATTATTGTGTACTTTCTACGTTTCAAGTGCATCATATTGTAATATGATACAGTATTCGAAAAAGTTCGAAAAAAGCATTGCATTTTTTTTTTGTTCGCCACGCCACTGAGTCAACAGGGGCCCCCCTGAGAGGGGGAAGCGTTAAAAAGTAAAAAAAGGATCGTAAACATAAGTCCTTTTATCTGCTTTTATCACAAAAAATGTGTTTTAAACACGAGGGTCAGCTTTGCTGGTCTATTTTAATGCATGTGTAAATAAATTGCGGGCGAGAAAAAAAACCCGGTCGCCACCTGTTCCTAGTTGGCTGACCTTAGGAAACATAGAAAAAATGTATGGTAAATATTACAATTTGTATAGTAAAATTTTCATTTTCAGATTTTAATTTTTCCGAAATTATATAGCAAAAAGTGGCATACATATTGTAATTTATACAATATAGCGGTTTTACTATACAGTATTGTAATAAATATAAGAAATATTGCAGTTTTTACAATAATATTGTGAAAACTGCAATATTATTGTAAAAAATACAATATTATTATATTTTTTACAATATATACGGCAGAAAGTACAAGATTTTTTTCTCAATGAGTGTTCATAAGTGATTAATGTGGCTTTCGAAAATGGTACTTCCAGATGTGATGGCTATTTTTACGTCGATGACTTAGTGACCGCTCAAATAAACTACAATATTTTGTATTCTACTGCCTGGAAATTGATAAATTAAAATTTTAAGTATTTTTTAAAATATTAAATTTGAGCTAGCATTTCCTGATTATTGTCTAAATTCTAGTTTGACTTAATAATGAGGAATAAATATTAATTTTCACGATGCAAAAATTAAAGTAATTGAATTTGTAAAATATTTCCTTTTTTTCAATATTAGATTAATTAAAAACTTAATCATTCAACAGGGATTATATTTGTTATAAAAATTGTATTGATAGTATAATAAATTTAAAAAATTTATTGCAAACATAGCGTTGCAGAATTGGTTATAAATATTTAGATATTTAGAATCCATCGAGGTGGGGAGCGAAGAACCGCTTACCTTGTGGAACGTATACATTTCAGATTTTACATACAGAATCGTCTATCCTGTCTTTCAATATATTCTTGATCATGGTAAATCGTGTAGTATTGAATTAGATTTCATGACAATTGATGTTCATTTGTATCTCAACATTACTAACTTACCTTAGTTTTTAATTCTGATATTTTGTTTGGAGTTGAAACTGATGAAAATTTTTCTAGAGTACATATAAATTTACGTCATATACATTTTTTTATTTATATGTTCTGTTGTTATTTATATTTTGACGTTTACTTTTCCTACATCCTATTGAAAAAAGTTTATGGTTTTTTTATTTTAATGTTTTGTTTGAGAATTTTTGTGCTTAACGTTGAAATCTTGTTTGTCTAAATTATTTTCTATACTGTCTTGTTTAAATTTTACGATGACGAATTGAGTAGCATATCTTATCTTGACAATTTTTATTTTTAAATTTCATTATGAAAAATTCACTAGTTTTTATTTTCTTGGGAAATTTCTTATTTTTTAAGGATTCGTTAATGTGTGATAAAAAAAGAGAGAGGTTGAATCATTTTTTGGTGTTTTTTTTTAAGTTTATATTTAATTGCCAGAAACTTGATTCGATCAAGATTCATGATTTTTGCGATGTTCAAAAATATATTTGTTCAAAATTATTTAAAAAGTGTGAACAATGATATAATAATGTAATCGAGAATAAAATAAATGCCAGCTTCAAGGAAAGAAAATGTGGTTTTTTTTTTCAAAATGTACCTTCAAAATAAATCAAATTGAGCTTAATGAATACTTCAAACATTACAAGTTTTATAACGTTCGTCAAATTTACTGGAACAATGATTTTATTTTTTAAATCTTAGACACAATGCCAGTTCTCAACACTGTACATCATTTGAATAATCTGATTGTATCACTCGTGGAAAAAATTTTCAAATTTTATTGCAGTTTAATATTAAATATACGTTTTCATTGCATATAAAATTTTGGAAAAAGCTACTTTTCTTACCTACTACTACTACTGATCTTACCTATCCAGATTTTTAGTATTTTTGACACTTCTTCTATTTATCAGTACGTATAAATTGTTGATTTTCTAGTATTTTTATAAATTTTTACTATTTTTCTCATTCAATTTTTTGTATATGATGAGAGAAATTTTCAAAGAAATAGTTTCTATGTTGATTGTCATTTCTTTTTTTCGATACTTTTTCAGCTTTTCTACGTTTTGAAGGATAGTTCAGTATTTTTGAAACTATTCGTATTTTTCAGGACTTATGAAATGTTGCAGGATTTTTTGTATTCTTATATGTTCCTAGCATTTTTATATAAATTGTTGTACAGATTTTCAGAATTTCGCGCTCTTAAATTCGAAGTTCATCAAATTTTTCGTGTTTCAAAGGATTTTTTAGAAAACAATGTCTCGATAATTTTCGTATTTCTTCAGTTTTTCTACGAGATTTGAAGAATCATTGAGTATTTCCAAATATTGCTGTATATGATGTTGTTTTTGTATTTTCTAGTGTTTATAGAATGTTGTAGAATTTGTTGGTGTTTTTAGAGATATCTCTTTGATATGCCTGAATGAGATTTCCTGACATTGAAAGTTTGAAATATTTAAAGTATTTCGACCAATTTCGCAGAAAACAGTTTCTTTGTCGATTTAGAGTGCTCTTAATGTTTTTTGAATTCTTTCTAAACTTTTAAGATTTAAAAAATGTTCTGGTTTTTTTATAGACTATTCTTTATAGATATATTTTTAGAAGTCAATGCTCGAGAAATTGAGATTTATTGTTTCCTGGAATTACATACATTTTTGAAGAATCTAACAGCAATTATAAAAACTAATGAAGATCTATTATTTTTAGTATTTTTCGTATTTTTTTGTTGTATTCTTCAAATCACGTAATGTTTTCCAGCATGATCTATAGTAGATTTTAAAGATGCTTAATATCAATTTATTAAACCCCGCAAATTAAACCCCGCAAAAGTTCATGTGAAATTATTTCAATATTTGAATTTGAATTTCGCTTCGCGCCCATACATCAGTCGCCGTTTTTTTTTTGTTTGTTTTTTTTTTTTTTCTTATAACGCGCGAAATTCAAACAGTTTTCACAAAATTTCATTCGGTAAAAAATAAAAACGTCCAAAAACCCTTTCAATTCAATTAAAGAGCAAAAAAAATCTTTGAAAATATTTAATGATTTCAAAACTGTCCTCAAAAAACCCTTGAAATGGATTTATCAATGAGAAAACTTAAAGTTACAGGAAATTCTTAGGAATGACATGGGAACTCTTTAATCATTTATGTCAAATCAAGACAGATTGTATTATGTATACATACATGTACATGTATACGTATATACAGTAAGCAGTAATTAATAAACAGTTATGTTATACATGCTTTTGTGGTGGCGGAAGCGGAATGTATTTTCCATTCATTCATACGATTCTTCAGGTGCGTAGGCAGAGTGAGGTTTTGGGGGTTCAAACCCCTCCCGCAATTCTGATAAAATCAATCAATAATTCATGTAAAAATGAAAAAAGTTACATCGATAAACAATAAAAATATAAGTTACAAAAAAATGTATGAAAACATAAGCAGTATATATTTTGAAAAAAAGTAAAAATTCTCAAAACGTAGGATCACGTAGAAAATATAAATCAGAAAAATTGTTGAAACCCAGCGAATAATCAAGAAAAATAAAAATCTACGAAAATGGTAAAAATTTACAAAACTTTGAATCTTAGATCATCAAAACCTAGAAATCTATAAAAAATCCGTGAAACATTATTAAAAATCTTTCTATTCATACAAACTCTAAAAGAATATGAAATTAAATTGAATTCTATAAAAAAAACTGTTTTCTTAAAAATCTCGACAGTAGTCTCTACGATCTATAAACTTTGGGATTCCAGAGCATCAAACTCTAAATATACTATAAATCTACAAAAATTCCAGAAAACGCAACAAAATCTTTCAAGTATTTCAAAAGCGCGAAAGAAGAATAAAGATATACAACATAAAAAATCTATACGAATGTAATTTTATCATTAATTCTTGAAATTACTGAGAATAGATCGAAATTCGCATTTTGAAGTATCGAGTTTTTTAAATATCTGTAGCAATCTACAAAAATATAAGCAATCTATAACAATACTTAGAAATTTTCCAGGGTTTCGTATATTGTACTAGAAAAATGTGAAAAATGAGTTTCCCAGTTAAGTAGCCTACTAGTTTACTAGATCGATAATTTACTCGTTTACTACTTCACTAGCTTACTAGATTACTAGTTTACCAGTTTACTATTACAAATTTGACAAGTTTACTAGTTTACTAATTAACTAATTTACTTGTTAACGAGTTTGCTAGTTTACCATTTCACTTGTTTATTATTTTACAATTTGAGTAGTTGACTAGCTTACTAATTTGCTAGTTTACTCTTTTTCTAGCTTATTAGTTGACTAGCTTACAAGTTTACTTGCTTATCAGTTTACTAGTTCACTAGTTTACTAGTTTACTATTACAAATTTGACAAGTTTACTAGTTTACTTTTACTTGTTAACGAGTTTGCTAGTTTACTATTTTAAAATTTCAGTAGTTTACTAGTTAACTAGCTCACTAGTTTACTAGCTTACCAGTTTACTAGTTTACTAATTTACTTGTTAACGAGTTTGCTAGTTCACTAGCATACTAGTTTACTAGCTTACTAGTTTTTTTCTAACTAGCTTACTTGTTTACCAGTTTACTATTACAAATTTGACAAGTTAACTAGTTTACTAAATAACTAACTCACTTGTTAAGGAGTTTGCTAGTTAACTATTTTTCTTTTTCACTTGTTTACTATTTTACTATCTTACTTTCGGTAGTATACTAGCTTACTTGTTGACTAGTTTACTAGCTTTTTGGTTTACTAGAAATCTTTCAATATATAAAAATTATGTAGATATAATTTTATCAGAAATGTATAAAACTTTCTACCCTGTATCATATTTATTAATAAAATACAATAATTTTATAGAATTTTAGAAATTATTCTAGAAATTCATATCAAAAACAATAAAAATACATTAAATTCGAAGTATTTTAGAAAACTCTTTGGGAACCCATATTACTTAATGTCAAATAATCCTTAAAATAGTATAAATGCAAAAAGTATACGTAAAGAAAATTGAAACCTCAGTTACTAATCAAATTCCATTATTTACGAACTTGATAAATATGCAACTCTGGATTCAAAAAGTTGTATAACTTTCAAATTCCGAAATGTGAAATATTTCAATATATCGCTCTCTCGTAACAATATCGTCAAAGATTAAAAATTACGAAATCCCGAAAGAAAGATATTTTTCAGAAAAACCCCTCCCGAAAATCTTTTCTGCCTACACGCCCCTGCGATTCATACACATACTTCACGACTTCTTCCCTCCCCCCACCCCACCGCGTCGCAATTACATGCAATAACATTTGCCCACATTTGCCGAATCGTCTCCGTCATTTCGCCGGCCAAAGAACCAATTTTTGAAAGTTCTCAAGTACTTATCATTGAGTATCGTAAACGTTGCGTCACGTATCGTTTAGCGATAAGAAAAAGTGACATTGAGAAAGATTTATCGTGCGGATCGGAGGCATTGCACTGCATTGAAATGCAGTAAGTAAACCGCGTTGAACGCTCTCGTTATTGCCGTTAATTCAGGGACAAGTGATTCATGAATTTTTTTTCCCATCGCGACCCCGCGGATGTAGCTGCCCCGATTTTCGCAATACCGATGACGAGTTGTTAGCACTATAATTCGCAATGGCTCAGGTCGGTCAATCGCACTGACATTTGTATATTCGGAGTATGAGATAATACATCATAATATGGCTTCGCTGTCGCTCCCACGAATTTTGCAACCGAGGAAAACGAGCTTGGATTCCGACGAGGAGAGTTTCGTGAAATTCCAGGTGAGGGGAATTTTCCTATTTCGTGTAGTACTTGGATTTTATTATTTTTTGTGGGATTTTTAAGGGTTGGGATTTTGCGGGCAGGGCCGTATAAATATATGTACAATGTTTACTAACAGTGAGGGAGAAATTTAATATGTTTCGTGGTATCCTAGAAAATTGTTGGAAAGTTATTGGCAACTTGTGACGCTTGTGACTATGATTGTGTAATTTTTTTTCCATATTTAAATGTTAAGATTTGCATTACATCAGTTTTGTTTTGATGTTGGTATATTAATTACTGTTAATTATTTATATATCTTTATAATATATATATATATATATATATATATATATATATATATATATATATATATATAAATTTAACTTTCAACATATTAGAATTATGTAATATATTATTGTACTAATATTTTTATTATTCAACCATTTCTGAAACAATTTCATATTGTCTATAAGTTTGCATTAAAAAATATGTTATATTTATGTTTTACTTTTTATTTATATACTCAGGGGCGGCAGAAGATGTGGGTATGGTGGGTAGCACTACCCACATGAAAATTTTTGCATGGGTAAAACATCCAAAAACACCTACAAGAAAATACAGAAATTTATAAATTGTATTTTTATCGACTTGTTAAACTTTATACAACTCACAGACCTTGGAAAAATTGTAAAAAATATGAAATTTTAAATAGAAACTTTTTTATTTCTAAAATTTCAAGGGTTACACGCAGTTTCTATAGTTTTCCAGCATTTTCGTAAATTTCTATAATCTACAAAATATACACGCATTTTCTGAAATTCTTCAATTTTTATAATTTTTTAGAATCATTGTGACAATCTTCGTTATTTCAAATGTTTTCTGTTCTTAAAAAAATTTTCAGACGTCTAAAGTGATAGACTATTCAATTTTTCGCATTTTTTAAAAATTTGGCTAACTCATGCAAGATTTTTCTCAATTTTGGAATACTTTCCATGTATTCCAAATTTGAAAAAAAGTTTCATGATGCACATTTCAAAAAAATGATTAACACAGTTCACAAAATTAATTAAAATATTCTCAAATTCGACAAAAATTTTATTTTTTCTAGAATTATTGACAGTTTTGAAAAAAAAGTTATATGAAAATTAGCATTTTTGCATTATTTGTCATCGTTTTACATGCACAGTCTTTTTGTCGGACCATGTAAATTTTGGCACGGATGTCACTGGATAATAATCATGTTGGCTTTTTTCAACCAGGCGTATTCCTTTCAGAGTAGAGTCAAAAAATATGAAGTTTAATGAAAATTAGAATTTTTGCACTTTTGTCATCGTTTTACACTCACAGTCTTTTTGCCTGAACATGAAAATTACGGCACTGATGTAACTGAAAAAAAATCTTGTTAGCTTTTGTCAACCAGATGTATTCCCTTCAGAGTAAAGTCAAAAAATGTGAAATTTTATGAACATCAGAATTTTTGCATTATTTGTCATAGTTTTACAGCACAGTCTTTTTGCTAGACCATGTAAATTTTAGCATTGATGTAACTGCAGAAAAATCTTGTTGGCTTTTTTCAACTAGACGTATTCCTTTCAAAGTAAAGTCAAAAGATGTGAAATTTGATGAAAGTTAGAATTTTTGTTCTTTTGTCATCGTTTTACACGCACAGTCTTTTTGCCTGAACATGAAAATTACGGCACTGATGTAACTGGAGAAAAATCTTGTTAGCTTTCGTCAACCAGACGTATTCCTTTTAAAGTAAAGTCAAAAAGTGAAAAATTTTATGAAAATTAGCATTTTCGCATCATCTGTAATCGTTTCACACGCACAGTCTTTTTGCCCGACCCCGAAAATTATAGCCCTGATGTAACTGAATAACACTTCAGTCAGCTTTTGTCAACAAGACGTTTTTCTTCTACAAGTGAGGACAAAAATTATGAAATTCTATATGAATCAGCATTTTTGCATTATTGGTTATCGTTTCCCACGCACGGTCTTTTTGCCTGAACTTGAGAATTATAGCACTGATTTGACAGAAGAATAATCTTGTCAGCTATCGTCAACCAGACGTATTCCTCTCAAATGTTGGGTTAAAAAGTGTTAAATTTTATATAAATCGGCACGTTTGCATTATTTGTCATTGTTTTGCGCGGCAGGTCTTTTTGCCTGACACCTAAATTTATGGCTCTGATGTAACTGGAGAAAAATCTTGTGAGCTTTCGTCAACCATACGCATCCTTTTAAAGATCAAAAAGAGTGAAGTTTTATATAAATCAGCACTTTTGCAATATTCGTCATCGTTCCACACGCACAGTCTTTTTGCCTGACCATGTAAATTTTGGAACTGATGTCACTGGATAATAATCGTGTTGGCTTTTTTCAACTAGGCGTATTCCTTTTAGAGTAAAGTCTTGAGATAGTGAATTTTTTCGAAAAATTTTTTTTCGCATTTATTCATTTATTGTTTTCCTTAGAGCCTTTAAAGAGCCTTTAAAGTTGACGTTGAAGAAATTCTGATTAAGACAGTTTCCAGCACTTTTTCTGGATTGTTCTGCTGGGACGGTCCTTTAAATATTGAGATAGTGATTTTTCCGGGAAATTTTTTTCCGAATTATTTAATTTAATGTTTTTCTTAGAGCCTTTAAAGAGCCTTTAAAGTTGACATTAGAGAAATTCTGCTTAAAACAGTTTTCAGCACTTTTTCCGTATTGTTCTGCTGGTAACAGCCTTTAAATATTAAGATAGTACATTTTTCCGCAAACTCATAAAAAACTACAAAAAAGTTTTCAATGATCATAAAAAATTGTCGAAAAAAATAAGAATTTTCGTAATTCTTAATGTTTTTGAAGTTTTTCAGTTTTTAATTTGATAATGTAAGAACATTATCATGCATATTTTGACGGAAAACAATAATAAACTTTCCTCTCCCTCATTCATTTTATACTTTATATATTAAATACTGTTTATTCTACCTATTATTATATTAACATGTTTATTAGTCAACCATTTTTAAAACTATTCTATAACATCCATGGATTTAGATAAAAAATTAGGTAATATCCTAGATTTTCAAAATCTATAATTTGTAGGATTTTAAAAAGTTGATTTTCAAATGGACTTATGTTGGAATTTTCAAACTTGAGAATCACGAAATACTAAAAACATTAATTTTTTTTTCAACTCATGCTTCAAAATCGTTGAATCATCAATAAAGAAAAAAAATTGGTAAAACTCCAGCACCGAGGCTTTTCCGAAAAATGTAAAAATATCCAAGGGCGTAGCCATGATTTCTATTAGGAGGGGGGGGGGGGGGGAATTTTTATCATGGACTGAATTTAAAAACGATATCATTTCCAGTAAAAAAACGTTCCATTTATTTTTACATTCAAAGTTCATGTTGAAATTTTTATAATTTCTATCATTCAAGCATTTTTGAAACTAATGTCTCACGTCCATAGATTTCTATTAAAAATTATGATAATATCTAAAAATTCTCCAAATTTATAAATCGTGGGATTTGAAAAAGTTGATTTTCAAATTGAATTATATTGGAATTGTTAAACTTGAGAATTTCGAAGTACTGCAAAATTGAATTTTTTCTTCTACTTGTGCTTCAAAAACGTCGGATCATCAATTAACAAATAAAAAATTCTTAATTTATGATTGTACAGATTTGCTTGGATTAAAATATTATAGACTTCTTCGTATTTGAAGAATCTGTAATTAATTAATAAGAGAAATTTATTTGCTCTTTTATATGTTCACTTTACAAAATAAATATGATCATGTTCCACTGACGTATTAAATATTAATGTAAATATACTAATTTCAGATCTATTTTTTCATCTTAAATTTATTTTATTATTTGTAACCTGTTGGATATTTATGTTAGATTGTTCATATTAAATATTTAGAATGATTTACTTACATAATAAAATTTAATTGAAACTGAAAGAAGTAAGAAGTTGATCATTAGAGTCAACATTTCAAAGTCATAATTTTCAACAACAATTCTGTTTTATTATCATTGAATTTTTCAAAAACTAAATATTACTTTAAAAATTGTAAAATATTTGTTTGTATTCTTAGGAAATCAAAAACTACTGTTAAAATAATTATAGTACTTCCAAAACCTTACCAACTTGCAAAGTCATAAGTACAAATTCTGAAATTTATGCATTCACAAATCCAGTTATTGATGATGATATTTTATCATCAATATTTTGCACAATCTATTGAAAATCACTTTTATTTTTCAATACGCAAATTAAAAAATCTACATATTACTGAAGTCAGAGGATGAAAACACAAAAACTTTTAGGAATAAAAAATGTACATTGTAGCATTCCTTAAATTATTTGAAGATTAAAAATGAAAATATGTGCAATTTCTTTTGTTTCAATGTATTGATCTGAAAATGAAACAGAAAATGATTCTGAAAAAAAATTTGACTTTGATGTCAATAATTATAATTTAATCTCTCCGTTTAATTTTCATCAAATAGAGAATGACAAAAAGTAATGGAAAATTAAAAATTTCATAAGAGTTAGATTGAAAAAATTCCGGACGATGAGTATTTTTTATTAATGTGCTACAATATTTATATTATCATTATACAATTCATATTGCACGTAACATTTACAATAATATTAAAAATATTTAAAATTTGTATTAATAATATTTTATGCACAATTAACAATATTATATATTTTAAAATTGTGATACTTGGGAAAATAATCCTTTTCAATTATTATTCCCAAAAATTTTTTAAATTTCAATCAATTATCGAAAAAATGTCTGTTATTCCTATGACGATAGGTTATTTGTAATTTCTTAACAAAAATTACTATAATTTTATCCTCTTCATTTCCGGACATTTCTGACACAGGCTAGAAGTTTCTGACATTTTTCAGTTTTTTGACTAATGTTTAACAAATTTTACGGCTTAGAGAGTGTTATATAAATTATCTACATGTACATTTGTACATATATATCAAGTCTCAAATAATGCTATTAATCATAAATGATAGATAATTTATAACCAATTAATTTTAATACCTGATTTTTGAGTATTAAAAATGTTTAACATTTAAAGAATTCAATGATATGAATAAAATAATAATCAATTCCTTATTATATTTAAATTTTATGACAAAAATATTTTGGGTTGTTTATGATGCAGTAAATTTAACAATCAAACATTAATATGTTTAGATAGGTATCTAAAATTAACGCATTTACACATTCAAATCAAAATAGTTTCAATTTTTCCATCTGGATATTGAAAAATTAGTATCATCTACGTAGGAAGATAAAAACATGAAAAGTTTCAATAAGAAAAAAAAATGTAAACTGTTACATCTGCTAATCAATAGTTGAAATATCAAAAGCATGAAAGTTACAATAATTCGAAATCCAAACACTTTACCCAGTTTGAATGCATCGATCTTACAATGGAACAGAAGATTATTTAAAAAAATGTCTAGAATTTTCTGGCTAAAATAAAATTATCCAAGTTTACTTGTATTACATTTTAAATAATATTCATAATATATGATTGAAAAGTTATAATAAAAGTAATTGGTATAACTATTTCTGAGTATTGAAAATTTCTGACCCATGGGTATTCAATGATATTAATGAAATAAAGACAAAATGATAATTATCGGTTTTTGATTATATTTTAATCGTATGAAAAACATGTATTTCAAGCTGTTTCATAATGCATTTATAGTCTTGCAATAGATTATTCGTATATTTAGATAATAAGTGTATAATATCCATCGAAGATTCGAATTAAAAGTGTTACGTGCAAACTTCGTTATCTTATCTTATTCTGTTACTCACTGGACACTGGACTAATGTTTCATTCCAAGTGTCCAAAATGAGAAAAACCGATAGTTATTGTCGCAAATTAAATTTTTTTCCATGTTCACACATATTTTATTCTCATAAAATTAATCGTCCGTAAATTTCCAAGATTACCTAAATGTTACAGGTAAAATGGAACCTTCTTTTTTTCATTATTTACCTAAAAAATGTTTAGTTAGTATTGGCAGTCGATTATTGTTTCTCTGCTGTTCATTGTGTAAAACGGATGGTTTCAATAATAACAAAGTAACGTTATTAACACAATCATAAAACATTTACCACCTATCATATAGGAAATGAGTCAGACATCGGATTTTGTTCCAAAAGAGGCATTCATTTCGTAACAATTCATTTTTTTTTTTTTTTACTAAAAAATCACTTTTTTCGTGGTTTATATATTTCGAAAAGTGTTTTTTGTACCCTGCGCTATTATCAGTTCAATTGAAGAACGTGAGTCACTTTCATAATTTTGCCTACGTATAATGAAAATAACATTTTAATTGAAATCGCAATAAAAATTTATCGACAATATGTTCGTACATTGTGAGATAAAATTTCAAGAATAGAAACGTATAATTCTGAAGTAAAAAGTGAGAAATGGGATCGTCGAAATAATTTTAAAAAAGTCTGAAACGTTTTGTTGAATAATTTACTATGTAATTAATTTTTTCAATTAAAAATTTTTGTTTTCTGTGGATTCTTGGGTCCTGCTTTTCACCTAACCTATATTATAAATAATGCTAATTCTTTTAACCTGCATTTATCATAACATGGCTTATTTTTTAACATTTTGACCTTATTTTTATCCATATTGTCGAACTCGACGTATTATTTTTGAATATGCTTTGTGAATCTTTCAGCTTTTAAAGTTTGAAAAAGATTGAGAAATTTTTTTTGAATTTTTTCATTCGAACACTTAGGTATAAAACAATTAAGTGGTTTAAATGATATAAAATTATTTTTTAAAAGAAGAAATTTAAAGTTGTAAAGTCCGAAAAATCAAAGGAGGGATATCAAAATGAAAAATTAGAAATGCGGGAAATGCTCCAACTGTAGTATTTGATACGGAGATTTCAAGTCTCAAAATTTTAAATAAAATATGTATTAAATGGAAAATTTAGATATTCCAATGTGATTACAGAAATAAGGTGTAATTTACAAAATATTTATGAATTCGAGCAAAAAAGTGAATGGAAAAGAAAAACTTTTAACTTAAAATTCGTATTAATTTTTTATTCGTTTCACCAACAGAAAAAAATGCCCATATTACACAAATTTATACATAGATTAAAGAACTTTCTCAAAAAAAAAAAAAAAACCAAAATTATTTTATTTGGAATTTCTTTATATTTTAAATGCTTATTTCAGCATAAAATGATCTAGAACTTTAAAAATAAAAAAAATACAATAACAAAAACCGTAATTATATATGTAACTAATAGTTATAATTTGAATATTGAAATATTGAAACCTGAAAATTCTAAAATGATATGTAAATAATGGGTTGAAAAACTTTCAAAAGTAAATATCAACAAAATGAAAAAATTTAGTTGTACAATTTCAAATTTTGGATTCAGTATACTTAAGGTTTCATTCCAGAAGAAACATCTCCAGATAATACAGCCTTTTTTAAACTTTAATTAAAAGTTAAAAATTTGTAAATCACTGCATCAGTAATTTCAAAAATTTTTATATTTAAAAAATTGTTATTTTCATTTTAATAATGTTAAACTCTTTACTGATGTAAAATGTTTGTCTAAAAAAATTAATGATTTTCATAGTTTGCTTGAATTTCATAAATATTTTATGTCACATAAAGTTATAACAAACAGCAATCACTTAATAAATAATTTTTTCAGCAGCTTTGCAGCTAATGCATGTTTCGAAGAAAAAGCACCGCGGATAAAAATTGCACTATCAAGGCTGAATAAAATTGTGGGGAAATTGAATGAATTGATTGGCTGGCTTAATTTATCCTTCGTTATTTCTTATACAATATTAACATCATGTCGCGTCACCCATATCTGCTCACTGATAAGCAAGTCCAACATCTCGTAAGTAACATACAGAATGAATCTGATTTACCATCCCTTAGAAAACCATGACATATGTATGCCAAATATAGGCATATACTTTTTTTTAATATAATTTTACTGCAAATAATAATATACTTAAATTACTAATGACTAATATTTTGCTTTATGAAATAATGATCCTCCACTTATCAACGATAATGAATATTTTCAGAATATCAGTATCAGCAAAGCCGTCAATTCTGCTGAGACTCCAGTTAAAGAAAAACATGTGCGCAGTATCCTTTTTGAAAATTTACAGCTTTTTATTACATATTTTTTTCAGGGAAAATTACAAAAGTATGATGAAGGTGTGTTTATGACTAAAAATGAAATGTATTCCCTGGCGGAAAAGGGAAGACGAAAGATAGTCCTCTCTATAGTCCTTTGAAATAGACTATTTTTTAAAGTCTAATTTCAGCAAAATGCTGTCATTTTAATATTGAAAAACTGTTTCCATATGCGAATAATTACCCGCTTTGCAAAATTATAATGACGAAAATTAATATTTCCATCCCATTATATAAATAATTATTCATAAAATAAATTACAGTCGAAATTTTTACTGTTAATCCTGTTTCGTCTGCTCGGATGTGCGGGAAATTCGAAAGTAAAAACGTTTCGATTTTGTTGACTTATTTATATTAAGGTAACATTTTGAAATAAAAATGTAAAATAATAATATATTATAGTATAATATAATAATATTATATCATATCACATCATATTACATTACATTAGATATCATATCAAATTTTAATATATGTGGCGTGGAATGAAGAAACCTGGCTAACAGCACCAAAAACGGAAAATGAGTTTTTTAATGATTCTTAGAGATAAAAGCATGCTCTATCGAATGAACCTATGCACAAGGCTGTGCGATAAAAATTGACCGAAATATAACGTTCTTTCACTTCGCGTAATTGATCATGAGTTTGAGACGAGGGGAAAGAGTCTTCCCCTTCCAACGAATGGTTTACACCGACCAGCGGCGCTTGGCGTGTGGACGAAAGGTCCTAATATAGCGTGAAACGTCCCATCAGCAACATTTTTTCACGCTTTCATTTAAATTTTCTTTTTCCACCGTTCATATTATTTTTGTTACGGCTTTCCAGATAATCAAGTAAAATTCACTGCATCTTCGATTTCAATGACAACGTGTTACATCAGTTGTGTAATTAGTCTTTGGAATACACTCATTCTTTTTTTTCACCAATGAGTATAGGAATATTATTGATTACGGTTAAAACAATTTTCAAGTATTCATTTTAAAATATGAAAATGTTAAATAACAGACATAAGGCCATGTTTTTTAAAATAATTGTCATAATTCTGTGGAATCGTTTTGAAACCAAAATTTTGAAAATAGCAAAAGAACAAGTTTGATGTCTTATTTTTGTTTGTCTTATTATGTCTTAATTTTTGAACTAGTTTTTTTTATTTTAAGCGTAAAAAATATATCTGAAAACTTGATCGATAGTTACTTAAGTGTTACTTGCAAGTTTCGGGTATCATTCTAATAGAATATTTTTAATAGCAATTATGGTTGTAAACGTAAAAGTTTAGCAAGTTTATAGAAACGATTCGTTCCGTTGTTTCGAAAACTATACGTTCACTTGAAGTGATGAATTGAAGTATTTATAGAGATATGAAGAATTACTCTATGTATAACGATATTAGTTTCTGGTAGATTGCAGAAATAATAAATGAAGGCCGACAACGCATACCTGCACTGCTGGGTTCTAAAGAAAAAATCAGACCGAGTTGTGAAAAAAATTCGAATGATCTATCTTGAATAATAATAATAGTTTTAAGAAGCGGAAATGACGGTGCGCGACTTTATACTTCGATGGCTAGGTTTCAAGGAATGTGTCAGTCTTAATTAAGAAAAAGCAATATTTGTGGCTTGGCAAGAAAAACAAAAAACAAAGGCACCTTTTATGCCACCATAAAATTTTGAATTCTAGCCGGTTTTAGTGGTTCTATCTGAAAATGACTTTTCCAAAGTTATTTTCAGTGTACTTTAAACTGGTGACAGAGAAACGTGAAACGTAAAACGATGATTTAGATCAGCGCAGTGATTCTTCGGTATCGACAGATGACGAAGTTAACGTGAGTGTGAATAAAAGATTTTTTGAAACATCACGCGAAGATGAAAAAGAAACGCAAGAAATAGAATTGATGTTCGGACCTCATGCTGAACCGTGTTGTGAAAAAAAATGCAACGCAAGTTTATCCGAGACATTAGTACGGCCTTACAGAGACTCGTTTTTGGAAATGTCCAAAAATGAGCAGGACTTAGTTGTTTTGAGTCACCTAGAGATGGGCAAGGAACATGCGGATTTGCAGAGTAACTACAACGATTTGTATAACAGGAAACCTTGCAGAATAAGTGAAGGAAAAAAACAACGTTTAAACATTCAACACCGATTTCGTGCGCTGCCAATTTGTCGAAAAATGTATTGTTTTATTCATCCTATCGGCCGTGGACAATACGAAGCCCTCAACAAACATTTAGAAAAAAATGGTCTTGTTCCTCGTATCCATGGCCTGACCGGAATGCGACCGACTCGCAAAACTCTTCTGATTTCCGAAGAAGTGAAGGACCACGTCATAACGTTCATTAAAGCGTATGCGAAACAACACGCCATCCCATTACCAGGTCGAATGCCAAATTTCACAGATTTTCGCGTCTTGGAATTGCCGTCGAGCGACACAATGACGTCAGTTCGCCAAGTCTACTTGAAGTCCATCGAAGACCAAAAATATCGAGTTGAGAATCGGTCTTTTCGAAAATTATGGCAAAAACATGTTCCCTACATTACTGCGATGAAACCAGCGACGGACTTATGCGACACATGCCGAGAAAACTCAATCACCATCTCTCGATCTATGAAACTCAACTCTGATCAACGATTGAAGGTCATAAAAAATTCGGAAGAGCATTTGAATCAGGCCCACGGACAACGGAGCTACTACCAAACAATGTGCAAAAACGAAGGTGAATATGACATCTGTTTCTAATTTATAAAATACAATCATCAAATTTGTTTGCTTGTTCCAAATTCTTCGAAAAATTTCGAATTTTTTAAAACTTTTTTCAATTTTGTATGTAAGTTTTTTAAGAGTTTGACTGTTTTTTTTTTTTATTTTTTTTTTTTTTATAAGATTATAAAATCTAAAATACATAATTACAAAGCAGATTAAAATTTTTTTGCATATTTGATATAGAAACCGAAATCATTAAAAAAAATCCCATTTAAATTTGATGTTCTTCGTCAAATGAAAAATTCTCAGTTTTGATACCTAGAAATGGATTGTACTGGAATTCTAAATTGCGACATTGTGCCAACGTAATTTTTCTTCATTCAAAATTTTCACATTTTACGCCCTTCAATCGCGCACTTCTTATATTTTACAGACAACACGTGCCTCATTCTATCGTTCGATTTCGCACAAAATGTGCAGTACCCGTCCAGCCCACAGCAAGTTGGTAGCGCCTATTTTAAATCCGCGAGAAAATGTTCTGTTTTCGGTATAAACAATGAGCGAACTCATACCCAAACCAATTTTCTCATCGACGAAGCCGACAATATAGGAAAAGGGCCAAACTGCGTTGTTAGCTTGTTGCATCATTATTTAGAAAAAAATAATTATTGTGAAAAAATCGTTATTTTTGCAGACAACTGTGTCAGGCAGAATAAAAACAACACAGTTTTAGATTACTTACAATGGCGCGTCTCCAAAGAGAAAAATAAAACTGTTTGTTTTAATTTTTTGCTTATGGGACATACCAAGTTTGCTTCCGACCGTATGTTTGGATTGTTCGAATCGCATTTTGCCAAAAGCAACATCGACAATTTCAATGACATTGTTGAATGCGTGGAAAAGTCTTCGGTGTTCAATCGAGCTGTAAATCCTCATGAAGTCACTTGGTTCGAGTGGGATTCTTTTTTCAAAAATCACTGCAAAGCTTTACCGGGAATAACAAAATTCCATCATTTTACAATTGACGCTGATGGCATAACATGTAAACAATTTGCCGACAGTGAACCAAGTGACAAATTTACAGTGATTTTGAATGAAGCAGAGCTACGCAACTCTTGTCCAAATGAGCTTAAACCTGAAGGTTTGTCAGATAAAAGGCTTTTGTATTTGTACAAAAATGTGAGAAGTCTGTGCTCCGACCCCTCCAAAGCTGACGATGTAGCGCCAAAACCTGCTTTTTCTCAAAAAACAGCGAAAACTCGGCGTAAGCGGAAAACTATTGATAGTGATTCAGAGTAAATTTACCCTTAGATTGCTATTGACAAACATTCCTTTTTTCAAATTTTTTTTCCTATCTTGGATCGTGTACTCATTAAGAACTAAACTAAGTTCCATTTTAAAAAAATGTTATTACAAGCGCGCAGTTTTATTTAAACAATGCAATATGTATATAAGTGCAATTATAGCGATAATAAAAAAATAATATCAATAATTATAATATTTGTTTTATTTTATTATTTTTGTGAACAATTTTTTTGTTTGAATAGATGTTATATTTCACGTTAACATTGTTCGCTACTAGCGGGAAACGTGACATTTCCCGCTAGGATTCCAGTCATTCAATGAATAATGATTGATTCGATTAATGATCGAGAGAAGTAAAAAAACAGAGAGTGTTTATACTTGTGGACCACTGCTCGACTTGGACCCGAATAGCGGGACGAGATTGAGTGTGGAGGGAGAAATGTTCGGAGGAGAAGGTCTATACCTGCTCCTACTACTCGAAGGGACCCATCCCAATGAAACACGATTTTCTCGAAAAGTTAAAAGGTGCTGTTAGCCAGGTTTCTTCGTTCCACGCCACATATTGTTATATTATATTATCTTACACTATATTTTTTATATTATATTATTATATATACTATTTTATGGTATCGATAAATAATAAAAACTTGTAGCTAATCGTAATATATATTGTAATAAATTTATCATAATATAATCTAATTATGACACACAGTTTAAATATACTTCAAATCTCCCGGGTATTTTTCGATTGTCCCAGCAGGCCCAGCAGCTGGCTTATCACATATGATCACATAAATCACACAGTCCCCACATTGTCCCGGAGGACTATAAACAGTCCTCTTATAGTCCTCCTACAGTCCTTCCTTTTCCGCCAGGGTTATTTGAGTATTAATAAACCTTGTAAAGGTTCAATAAATTTTATCTCAAAATCTCGTGCTGCAGCTGAAAGGTAGAAAAATCAAAATTCCTTAACTTGCGATAAGGCGCGATTATTGGTACATATCAGGGGAAGAGTGGGGTCGCCTTTTGGATACTGATGTTTCGACAGCCATTGGAAGAGAATCGTATAACGGCATGGAAGTCTTGTCATGTGGTGCACAAAGTGCTTCGGGAGGGCCACCCACGCGTCATTACGGACTCGCAAAAATATAAGGACAAATTCATGAGCATTGGCAAACAATGGCAACACCTTCGAGAGGGATATGGACGTTTGATTCATGCCTACATCAAATTACTCGTTAATAAACTAGATTTTCACAGAAGGAATCCACGTTTTCCAGGCAATTTGCAAGTCACTTCAGAGGAATTGGAAGCCATCGGCGAAAATGATATCAACGTTTAGTGAGTACTCGTACAAGTAGAGTTAAGCGAGAACTTGTCATTTTGGGGATTCAAGGCCTTGTTCCTAGATATTTCAGTTTATAGAGTTTGCAGAATATGAAGTGTAAAAAGTACTTTTTAATAACATGATTTTTGAAATAAAACTTCTTAGGGGGCATTATCACTTTACAGGAGTGTAATTTATTCTAGAAAATAAAATTTATGTAGGGAGTAACTTGGAGATTTTACATTGTAACATGTAAAACTGTAAGACTGTAAGATTATGATGTAAGTAAAATCAACCATATAATTGAACGGCTCATGACGAATCACAAAATATCACAAATTCACTAAATGTCACAAAATCACAAAATGTCACAAACACACAAAATGTCACAAAATCACTAAAATATATAAGATTGTTTTATAAAAGCAACAAGAATGTCATCAATAGATTAGGAATAGAAACCTTTTTGAAGTAAAACTTCTTAGGCAGCATTATTCGACTGATTTACAGTTAAGAAAGGAAAAAAAATACTACACAGAAAAGTTGAGGGATCCGTTAAAACTAAAAAAGGTTAGAGGTATCTAAAAATCTGTAGATCGGAACCTTAAAGAAAGTAACATGAGAAGTTTTACTTCTAACGGGTGTTGATTCAACGCGCTCCAATTTTGTGTTGCAGTTTTCAGTTGACGGTTGAAATGTTTGATTACATGGATGATATACTCTCCTTGCAAGCTTTAGGTAAATATAAACGTTTCGCATAGTTGTATGTTTTCAAGTTGGCCCAAGTTTGGGAAAATCTGAGAAATTAAGAAAAAAAATCCTGATAATGCTTTTTTACTGTAGTTGTTAGTAGCAGAAATATTGCTAATTGTGTAATGTGATGCATTTCTCGTAGTTTTTGGATCATTGGACATGCCGAAGTCGAATTCCATGACACCATGCGGGCAGTGCCGCTTGGCGCCACTCATACCCTGCGTTTTGGACGCCTCCCAACTCTATGATTATTGCGTGAAGATGCTCTTCAAGCTCCACGGTATCCTCCCAGCTGACATTCTGGCCGGCCACCGCGATCGCTTTTCCAAACAATTCCGTCTACTCAAGGGCTTCTACAACACCATGATACACATGCAGTATTTCAAACACCTCATCACGATTCCGTCTTTGCCAGAGGTGAGAAACGAAAATATCAACAGCTTTATTTATTTAATTATAGTTTAAGGATGAGGCATTATTACATTGTACAAATGCTGTACACATATTGTACAAATATTGTATACACATTGTACATAGTACAAGTATTGTATATACATTGTGTGTAGTACACACATTTTATACATATGGTACAAATATTTTGACACATTGTACATAGTACAGATATTGTACACACATTGTTCATCGTGCAAATATTGTATACACATTGTACATAGTACATATATTGTTCATCGTAAAAATATTGTACACACATTGTACATCATGAAAATGTTGGAATATTTTCTTAGTTCTTGTTTCTTCAATGTTCAAGCAATTGTACTGAGCACAATTATCTAGAGCGCTGAAAAATTATACATACAAATCACGAAAAATTGGAATGTTTGACTGAATTATTCTAAAATATTGAAATAGCAGAAACGATTTTCAGTGATTATCGCATCTTTAACTTGCGATTAATGATAAGTTTGAAATTTTTTTAGGAAACATGTATGACTTGATAATTAAATTTCTCATATCATTTTGTTGTAGAATCCACCCAATTTCTTGATTCAATCTGAACTTGGGACTTACGTAACACCCGTGGTTGTCTTGCCTCCCGAAGATATGATTGACACTGAAACCGTAGTTGATAGTCTTATTGACACCTCTGACACAAACTCGATATTATGCGATGAAGCGGATTCTTTCAGGAATGGCTCGAATTCACCTGATATTTTGACTGAAAGGTTTGTTTGTAATGATATATGATATTCAGAGATTCAAAAAAATTATCGCTAAGTCAACTTGAAAAAATTACGATTTAAATGTAACAAAAAATAGCAGAAATAATTTCGAAAAACATTTTTAAAAATGTGAAATGTATAATAATGTTAAAATTAATTTATTAAATTTTTTGTTCACAGAAATAACTTTATACAACATTTGCATGAAGAAAATGACAGAAAAAGAAGGGAGATGGACTGTTTGATAGTGGAGCATGAAAATAGTGTCACATTGTTCAGGAACAGGATTCTGGAACTTGAAAATGCGCTGTCTCTCAAAGTATATAATGATAGTTACCAGGAATATAAATAAAAAGATGTTTCTAAAAATGGGCTTCTTTCAGGGAAGTGAAATAATCCAAGAAAAACAAAAATCAGCGGAGTGTGCAAAACAGAAGGATCAAGCGACTGGAAAGTTGAACGAACTGGAAAGCAAAAGCCAGATTACGAATGAAAAATTTCAAAAACTTAAACAAGTTTACGCAAAACTCAGAGAAGAGCACATAAACCTTATACGTAAGGTTAGAATTTTGAAATTTCATGTGATATTACGTATCTACACAGTTTACTATGGAAATAATGAAAGTTACTCATTCTATGTTTTCTTTTTTGTTATTCGATATGTTCAATAAAAATTGTGGCGAATACAGTTGTTTGACCTTTCAGAAAGCTGAAGATGACAAACAATCAGGTGGATTACAAATACAACGCGACCAGTTACAAAGACAAGTTGATGAATCGAAACAAAGATTGGAGGAGCTGGTGCAAGGACAAGCGACGGCGGAACAAGAAGCCGAAAGAATTGTCCAGGCTCGGGCGGAACTGGACCAAGTCAGAAAACAATTAGATGCATTGAAAACTGAAAATTTGGTAAGTTTGCAGTTATTTATGTGGCTGTTGTTTTAATTTTTCATTGTAACTAAATGTGGCTTGGGAAAAGTTATAACAGTGGATATCTTCGAGAATTTAATCTTGCTGCTTGCAACTTTACTTGGCTGAATCCCGAATTTTTTCGTTACAGGCTTTGGTTGCTAAGATGGACTTTATGTCTTCAGAAAAGTCTGCTGTCGAAGGGGACTTGCACGATTTGCTCGCGCAAAAAGAGGAACTCGAAGCGAAAGTAAGCGACTTGCAATCCGAATTCGAGCGATCGCAAGCCCAACTAAAAGCAGATACTCAGGTCGCATTTTACGAGTTGCTGCGTAAGTTGAATGAAAAGTTAATGAAAGAAAGTAACTCCAAGTAAGAAATAACTGTTGTTATTTTCATGTTGCAGTAAATTGTTTGTCGGAAACGGAGAACATATTGCAAAACGCTATGCAAGCCATTGAAAATCCGGCAATTTCAGCAGTCACTTGCACACCAGATTATCTTTTGAGTTTGGTTGGCCCGATTTCGATATCTTTGGACAAACTGAAAAATTCCTTCGGCAATTACGTGGATAATCCCCAGCAAACGAGCCAGCTCATTCGAACTTGCATGTACACTGTATATTTGCTTTCCATGTTTTTGATACATGCTAAATCAACCTCCAACACTTCCACTGACGTTGGTTTTGGTGATAGTAAGTGCACTTTTGAAATTTTTTTTTCCTTGGAGAACGACATTAAGCACATAAAAGGCATATGCCATTTATATATTGGGTTGGAAAATAAGTTCGTTCGGTTTTTTCGCGCGCGCTGCGTGGTTTCAATTTATTTCGTTTTTCCTGCTACTTCTGCGCAACTTTCTTGTGCATTCTAGAACGCAAGCATCTGATACATAACCTACACGTAAATTGATCACTGTATTGCATCATTCTCAGTCTACGCGTAGTTGTAAAAATGGAAGTCGATAGTGTGCATTATCGCCATATTTTGCTGTTTTATTTCAAGAAAGGTAAACGAGCTTCATACGCTCATAAAAAAATATGCAGTGTATACGGGAAAAACACCATCTCGGAACATGTGTGTCAAAAGTGGTTTGCCAGGTTTCGTTCTGGTGATTTCAACGGCGAAGATCTGCCCCGCTCTGGTCGACCAATGGAGATCGATTCCAGTGAAGAATTTCGTGGACGAGAATCCATCTTAATCGGTCCGAGAAATCGCTACAGCACTCAGCATATCTCATACGAGCGTCAAAAACCATTTGCATCAGTCGAGGTACGTTTCTCGGCTCAATGTTTGGGTGCCGCATAAATTGACCGAGGCCAACTTGACCAACTGCGTTTCCATCTGTGATATGCTGCTAAAACGACAAGAAAATGACCCGTTTCTGAAAAGGTTGATAACCGTAGATGAGAAATGGGTTATCTACGACAATGTGATTCGTAAAAGGTCATGGTCAAGCAGCTCGGAGGCACCCCAGACAACCTCTAAAGCTGGGTTGCACCCGGAGAAGATAATGCTTTCCGTGTGGTGGAATTACAAAGGTATCGTTTATTATGAACTGTTAACCTACGGAAAAAGCATCGATTCGAAGGTCTATTGTTCACAATTGACGAAACTGAACCAAGCAATCATAAAAAAACGCCCAGCACTAGCCAATCGGAAGAGAGTTGTCTTCCATCACGACAATGCCAGGCCTCACACTTCAATGGCTACCCGGAAAAAATTGTTGAGCCTTGAGTACGATGTGTTGCCTCATCCTCCATATTCTCCCAACTTGGCACCCTCTAATTTTCATCTATTCCGGTCGCTACAAAATTCTCTGAATGGAAAAACCTTCACTGATGAAGAAGGCGTCAAAAATCACCTTGATCAGTTTTTCAACGAAAAGCCCCAAAGTTTTTACGAACGCGGAATAATGAAGTTGGTGGAAAGATGGCGAGAGGTCATAGATAGGAGTGGAGATTATGTAATTGATTGAAATATGTTTTTGTTATGAAATAAATAATGATCGATTGTCTTTGTCAAAACCGAACGAACTTATTTTCCAACCCAATAGATTAAAATAGATTAAAATTAGAATGAGCAGAATGAAAATTCTTTTTTATAAAAGGTTTTTTCTTCTCCAGTTTAGAAAATTTCGTGCAAAGACATTTGCGAAAAATCCTTGGAAATTTCTTAGCATTATTTCAACAGAGATTGTGTGAAGCTTCAGTCCAAAAACTTTTCTCTTGTAAATTGAACTTTTATACACTTGGAGCATAATATACTTTTCTTAAATCATAGGAATTGCCGACGAGTGCAAACAAATGGGATCACAATGTTTGGTGATGATAAGTTACATTAAAGAAAAGTCGTCAACGACTTCAGACCAAATAGACAATGTAAAAAAACAATTGGAAACGATTTCCAGTCTTGTAGCGACTTTGACGAAAGCCCAGAACAATGTCGAAAAAATTGGCGATTTGGTTGAATGTGAGCTTTTGAGCATGGACAAAGCCATTGAGGAAGCAGCGAATCGAATCAAGGTTGCTCACGAATTTTATTTTTTTTTTTCCCTTTTGAAAATTGGAGAAAAATAGAATTTAATAAATTTTAAATTTCAGGACATGATTGACAAATCACGAGCTGCAGATTCTGGCGTAAAATTAGAAGTGAATGGAAAAATATTGAGCTCGTGCACGGAATTGATGATGGCGATACGAAAATTGGTGCAAAAATCGCGTACCTTGCAGATCGAAATCGTTGCCCAAGGCAAAGGAACGGCTTCGACCACGGAATTTTACAAAAGAAACCATCAGTGGTCGGAAGGACTTATTTCAGCAGCCAAATCTGTTGGAATGGGAGCCAACTTTTTACTGTACGTTTTTTTATACGTCGTAAGTCATTCTTGGAAAATACAGAACTTGAGCTTTTGTTTATTTTTCTTAAAGGGAAGCCGCGGACAAAGTCGTTTCTGGTTCCGGAAAATTCGAGCAACTCATGGTCGCGTCACAGGGTATTGCAGCCTCGACAGCTCAGCTCGTAGTCGCGAGTCGAGTCAAAGCTGAGCGCACCAGTCCAAATTTATCGGCTCTTTCGGAAGCTTCTCGAGGAGTTACCCAAGCTACAGGGTCAGTTGTTGCGACTGCCAAAAGTTGCAGTGCCCTCATCGAGGAAAATGGTGATTGTTTTATTTTTGAGTACTCTGATATTAGGGTTGTTGATATTTAATCGATATTTTTGCGATGATATTTATCGATATCGATATTTTAAAATATAAATAAAAAAATATCAGATATTGATATTTTTCGACGGTATTTATCGGTTACTGATTTTTATTTACGATAAGAATCGATATTTTTTTAAAATATCGTAATAAATATCGATTTTTCTTGAAAATATCGTACATCTAAATTTTCTGTCGATATATCAGAGTATCGATATTTATTCAATGATGAATATCGGCCTATGCTGATATTTTTTTTCGTAATAATAAATATTGATATAGATATTTTTAAAAGTATCAGTAACTCTATATGATATTCCTCAGTCATTTTTTATCCTGTGAATGGGTTCAGAATACACAGATTTGCATTGGAATAAAATGAATCCTGTAATGCTCATTTTACAAGACGAAAAAATAAAATATTTCAGAGGACTTTGACATCAACATGAGCTTGCATCAAGCAAAGAGATTGGAAATGGAATCGAAGGTGCGTGTCGTGGGATTGGAGCAGGCTTTGGAAACGGAACGATTGAAACTATCGGCTCTGCGACGATACCATTATCAACTGGCCGATGAGAATAATGTATAGGTATGATTCGCTCATCCACATTTTCGAATGTCGCATTGTCGGCCAGCGGCATTTCGAGACGATATTTTTGTTCAAACATCGTATTTGTTATAACTGTAAAACACGTTTTTAATGCGTAACTGCATTTTTGAGATGTTATCGAGAGACTTGAGTGAGCGAGCTTTACATTCACCAACGTTTAAACCAAACAACTTTAAGCATTTTTGCTAAACATTTTATAACTCCGGTTTGAAGGAGAAACGTGAGCGTATAAAAATATATATATATATTTCTTATCGACTGATATATTTTGTATATTCTTTCATGAAATTATTTTATTTGACGTTTACGCACAAGTCGAATTGTTTCAACGATAAAATGACGTAAAGGTGTGTATATCGAATAAATGAAAACGGATAGGGAAATAAAAGTGTCGTCATTTGCCACATAATGTTGATATGGGAAAATTTATTGCATCGACAAAAGAAAAACAAGGTTTTACATATGATAATGAAGATAAAGTAACTGCTTCTATAACCTTTACATACTCGATTGCCATTTTTTTTTAAATGTCAACAACGAAACTTTTTTCAAGTGCTAAAATAACCATATGTTGTTATATGTTTGTCAATTATTGACTTTGAAAATGGTTATCTTTTTCCCGTGTGTTTTCAAGGGTAATCAAGAGAGCGCAATTTACTAATTTTTAATTTTTATTGTGTTTAAATGAATGTAAATCAGTCAATTTCTTGTGAATAAGGGAAGCATATTTTTCAATTTTGAAAATTCGCAAAAAGTGAACTAATTTGCAATGAACATTTTATTTGCTTATCAATGAAATATTTGAAAAATCTTCTCGGGATGAAATATTAAATTAAAAAACACTCGTGTTCTGCCTGAATCAAATAAAAGCACGATTCTATGGTTCACATTTTTTCCCTGTAACACACGCGCATTGGTCTTGAAAAAAGTTCATTAAAATGATGCGTTGCTATAATAGTCCCAAAAACAAAATTTTTTCGATACACTTGGAAAACGTGTCTACTGCTTTCGGTACACAATACAAATATTGCTAAACTTGAAAAGCATGCCATTTGAAAAATGGCACCACTATAGCAACGGCTTATATAAACTTGATCCGAAAAGGAAAACTTGTCGGAAATAATGTGATGTTTTGAACAACAATCGTCATTGATTATTATTGCACTGGCATCAGAAGAAATACGCGCCAAGAATGAAATCTACACGCAACAGCGGAATACACCGATTAACTGCAAAATATCCACTTTTTTCCTAACCAACGAATAACCCTAGTGAAAAGAATGTGCAAAATAACAATGGATCGTTTGTACAGTAATTGCTAACGTTGTATAAAGGTAATTCATTGTTATTTTGTACATTTATACAAAACGCATTCTTACATTTTGAACTTGCCGTGAAATGGAAAAATATTGTGTTCGAATGTACATTGTACTACACGCACTTACAACCACGAAAATCAGTATTTTTCACTCAACGCCCACAGTGATTTTTAACCACTCGGCGAATCAATCTAAAACTTGGGCAATTCAATCATCGTTCAGAAACAATAAAAAGGATAAAAATAGTCTGCATTATCTAAAAACCCATTCCCCGATAACAGAAAAATTCATTTTTCTTGAAAATTGTGTACGACAGATGATTGAACTGTTCAGAAATCCAACTTTTTGGCCATAGCTGAATTTCACTCCAAATTTTCTAATATTATGCTTATACTTTGGGATTTCATCTTCGCAATCTCTAAAAATCCATTCAATATTTGTAAAGCAAACACCAGGCATCGAAAGTTATGCAATAAATACATGTACACTGTACATTAATTACAATCGACTCGAGAAAAACCCAAAACGTAAAACCGCGAATCCAACTTACGTTTCTCGAAAGATTTGTAAAAATGTTTAAATGTGTGTGCATTGCACTTGCGAAAGGAACTTGGGTCAGCAAAATTCGGACGAGCTGAAATAAAAAACGAATAAAAAACCACTCGGTTACGATCATTCAATCAATAAATAATTTATTATATAGTAACAAAAGAAAAAAACATCGCCATTTCCTGTAGGACGATTCTACTCCAAGAAAAAAAGCTCGCTCGAAAAATCACGCAAAATATACTTATCGTTCATCTCCCATTCTGAAAAAAATTTGTTCACTTCAACAACTTTCGGACATTATTTACATGGATCTCGCATGTTTCAACATTCGGTAAAATTTGAGCGTCATTTTGTTGATTCAACAAGTTTCATCACATAATCGCAACCCAATATTGGTCATAACCAATGAAAAATTGTATTTTAGATACAGTAGGGTTTTTCATGTTTTGTTTGAAGTACTTGAAAGTCAATTTTTAGTGGTAATTGGTGCCAACAATATTAATAATTTAGTGCGTTATCGATTATTATCAGGAATTTTTTCAGAATTTAAAATAATTTTTATAATATGAGCAAAAATTTCCCAAATCATTTTCTCTTAAAATACACAATATACACATTTTTGAAATTTCCACTACATTGCCCATGTGAGATAACAAATTTCTAAAATTTCAGAAAAATCTGTAGAAAATTTCCCAAGAGAGGGACTAAATAATTATAAAAACATGAAAACAAGAATTCATCTTAAAATAAAGATTTTCTTTTATAAAACTGAAAGAGCGTATCTTCAAAAAAATTCCTCGCCTGATTTTTAGTGAAAGTGAATGCTTGTTTAAGATAAATTGTTTATGAAAAAATAATTGTTTTGATAAGACAAATTTAAGAAATTTGTTGGTTTTGTGTTTGTAGCTTATTTTCGAAAAATCAAAGTAATTTGTTGTAAATTTTTTTATTCAGTATATTTATGGCTTTAAAACAAATAAAAAATCGATAAAATTTTTTACAAATGTAGACTGAAATTATTGTTATTAGCAGAACGACTTAAGTTATTCTTAAGTATAACTCAAGTGGGAAATTGATAAAATTTCCTACAAAAAAAACATTTCAAATCCTTAATTTATATAAAACATACTCCTGGATTTGTATTCTACAGATTCAAGTTAAACTGAATCATAATTTTTGAATTTCAACTTTATACTTACTAGTTACCTGCATTAGAAAATGATATTCAATTTTTCAACTGAAATTGAACAAATTCCACAACTTGATTGTTTATTATTTTCAGAATGCTGTCTTACTACGAATTGAAAATGTTGAAATTCTTAAAAAACATTATTTTCAACCCAACCATTAGTTCTGTCAATTTTGATAATTGCTCAACTTCAAAATTTTTAGTTATCTCGATTCACCTTTTTTCCAATTATGAATCATTCAATGTTTCAAACTTGAAAAAATTCCTAGTAATTAATTCTATGCACTAGGAAAATCACTATATCCATTGCATTATCATAAATTAAATAGCCAAATTCCAATTCCAAAATGTATAATATATTCCAAGATCACATACCCATCAAAACTCCAAATAAAATTTCTTCAAAGACGATAAATATCGACAGTTATCCTTTCCGGTAAGAAATTCATCAAGCCTTATCAGCAAACATTCCCAAGTAACAATCATTTTTCCCATCTTCAATGCGAACTGATTCCTCCATACCTGTGCTGCTTCTTGCAAATACTCTTCAGAAATAAATCGCAAACCTCAGGAACGTGATGATAACATGATCACTCCTGACTCGTCTACTTCGAGAACCCCCAAAAAAGTATCTCTTCTGAATCAACAAAACTCGCTCTTTACCAAAGTTGAAATACATGCTCTTCCCGATGTTCCACGGGAGGAAAGAACGTCATTTAACCTTCGGCGAGGATCTCACGCAGGAGTCGCTTGAGGCTGTCAAGGCCGGTGATGAAGCCCGAATCTGGGCCATGGTGGACTGTCGAAGAGGAAGGATTACCGACGCCCTTTGGGCCAAAAGTGGTGTGCGCGAAGTCGATCATCCGGACGTCGACGGAGGAGTCGTCATCACCAGCGCCCTGTTGTTGCTCGTCGTCCTTGACTCGCAACCGCTTCGTCACACCGCCTCCTGCACCGCGTTTCCCTACCACCACACTTCCCTCTTCGGGGGCATTCTCATAAAGACGCACGCGATGTGCCTGTTGCCTGTTGCGTTTCGCCACGTTGCACTCGGGTGTGTCGACGTCGGACATGGCATCCTCCGAATCCTGACAAAGAAAATCAAAGGTTGCTCATTAATGGATGCAAATCATAGTGGACACAATATTATACACAATTGTGTCTCTTCTGTTGTCTGGAACCTAGGGCGTAGGTAAAGGTGGTTTTTTTTTTTGGGGGGGGGGGGGGAGCCTCTCCTGAAATTTAGATAAAATTGAACATTGTTTTATGTAAAAATGAAAAAGGTTGTAATAAATAATAAAAGTTGGAATCATAAAAAAAAATGTATGACATAATGGTGATTGTAAGAATAAGTGAAAATGATCAAAAATGTACCTACTGAAATCTAGAGGACGTGATAAATGGTTTCATGTAAATTTTCAAAATTCAGCAAAATTCAGAATGCTTGATTTTAATAGCTATGAATAAAAATATATCTGGTTATAGAAGAATTTAGTCTTTAACATAAATCTACCAATTTTGGGCTAGCATCTAATTCTGTTTGGCTTTGAGAACATGAAAAATGAAGATTAGAAAAATTGTGTCTATCCAGCAAATAATAAAGAAAAGTTATAATTGAAAAAACTACTATAATACAAGAAATGTATAAGATACTAAAAATCTATACAAATAATAAAAAAGCTTTTAAAATTTCACAAATAATATTTAAAAAGTATGAAGAATATTGTAAAACTATTATTATTGAAAAACAATGTATACATGATTTATTCGAAAATTGATTAAACTTTGTATCGTAGAGCATATAATTTTGAAACTATATTATGAAAATACGAAAAAATACCGAAAAATTCTTCACGTTGTATAAGTACTTAAAAGTATGGCAAAAAAAAAAAAAAAAAAAAAGTACTAGAAACCTGCGTGAAAGATACTATTTTCGGAAAAATCAATTCAAATACTCAAAATCATCGAAATGCTCAATACTATATAATAAAATTTTAGTTATGCATAGAAATTCTATAGATCCATAAAAATCCTAGAAAACGCTACAAGATTTCGTAAATGCTAAAAAAATACTTAAAATCTACATATGTGTAATTTTTCCAAGAATCTAAACAAATATTGAAAATCTATCGAAATTCAAATTCTAGAGAATCAAATTAAAAAAAAAATACGTATTTGGGTATCTAAAAGAATTGGGAATATTCGGAAATGCTATGGAGAAAAATCGAGAGTAAATCTCAGTAAAAACGCACGAAAAATTACCAAACTGCTGAGAAACGCGGGATAATTCCGCATATCAGCAGGAATTATTCCAAAAAAAAAGAATATGTACCGATCGTTTGGTAAAAATTTCTTGCCGTAAGGCTGTATTCACATTCTTTCTCTACACTTTTCCTAAAATGCATGTATAAGCGTGCGTTAGTGTCGGTATTTAGTAGTGTCGAGGAATTCTATTTATAGTCGCCGAAAAGTGCGTTTGTTTTCTTTGCTTCCCTACATAAACTTTTACTCAACTTCGCTAGGTGGCTGAATGAAATTTTTTCTCAATTGCGAATTATTGTGGAAATCCTTTAAATATGAGTGAAAACCATACACAAGAAAAAGAATTGAGGAAAATGACTGAATATTACCAATAACGGATCAACACCGAAATATCTCTTTTTATTCTAGCATAAATTCCTAGCATCAAAATTTCTACCATTTCTACAGAAATGAATGTTTATGAGAATAAAATTTTTTATTCTGATAGGATTTTTAGAGGTTCTAAATCACTAAAGATTTTTGCATAATGGAGTTTCATTATTTAAAATTAGGGTTGTCGATATTCTTCAAAAATATCGGGTATCGATATTATCGATATTCTTAAAAATATCAAATATCGTAACCGATATTTAGGGTTGAAAATATCGATATTCGATGTATCGTCCAAAAAAAGTTGATTTTGAATAATAAATAAAAATTAGAACTTTTTTCAAAAAAATCGTCTTTTTTTAAATTAATATTGAAATCTGAATTCAAATTTTGAATGAAAATTGAAAAATATGGCATGAAAAGCATTGGTTTGGAAATTTTGACAGTTTTATCTTTTCAATTTACAAAAATATATTTAAAAAAAATTTCAATATGTACTGTTTGTAGCAAATGTGATGTTTATTGATTTGAGTGATATCTGATATCGATAATATCAGACTGAAAAATATCGGTCGATATTATCGATATTTCATATGAAAAATATCGATATTTGATAATATCGATATAATATCAACAACCCTATTTAAAATACAAAACCATATCATTTAAAATCCTTCGAGGACGAAAAATTCTTCTTTTATTTTGAAGTAAAAAGTATTTAAAGAATCGGACGAATCAGGTTTCGAAGCATGTAATTTTTGCCGAACGTTTGGTAATTTTTATCACTCTGGCAGTTCATTCATACTGAACGCTTAGCATTTTGTCTCAAACATGGAATTTATCCCGCGTTTCTCAGCAGTTTGGTAATTTTTCGTGCGTTTTTAATGAGATGAACTCTCGATTTTTCTCCGTGTAGAATTTCCTAGTTACTAAAAAAATACTTAAATTCAAGAAATCCACAAGAATACTAGAAATCCATATGAAAATATGTAGTGAAAAAGCTTTTAAAATTTAATAAATAATATTTAAAAAATACGAGGAATACTGTAAAACTATTATTATTGAAAAACAATGTATACATGATTTATTCAAAAAATTATTAAACTTTGTATCGTACAGCATATAATTTTTAAACTGTATTATGAAAATACAAAAAAATACTGAAAAAATTCTTCAAATTGTATAAGTACCAAAAAAAGTACTGGTAATCCGTGTAAAAGATACTATTTAGAGAAAAATCAATTCAACTACTCAAAATCATCAAAATTTTCAATACTATATCATCAAATTCTCGAAATTTATAGTGGTCCATAGAAATCCTCTAAATCTATAAAAATCCTAGAAAATGCTCCAGGATTTCGTGATTAATAAAAAAAATACTAAAATATAAAGAATCTATAAAATACTTCAAATCTACGTAGATGTAATTTTTCCAAGAATATAAAAAAAATATAGAAAATCTATCAAAACTGAAATTCTAGAACATTAAATTTAAAGTTCATTGTAGTGAACTACAAAAATACTAAAGTAAATATGAAAAATTCTAGAAGTTCATTATATTCAAAAACTACGTAGATATTATTTTCTCAAACATTTATAAAACTTTGAATCTTAGAGCATGTAATTTCAAACTATAAATATTCGTAAGAATGCTGGTAAATTCTTGAAATTGTGTGAACACCGAAAATACAAAAAAAAAAAAAAAAAAAAAAAACAAACAAACAACAAACAAAACAAAACAAAAGTACTGGAAAATCGCATGAAAGATATTGTTTTCGAAAAAATCAGTTCGAATACTCAAAATCGTTTAAATTTTCAATACTATGGCATCAAATTCTATAAATCTGTAAAGGAATCCATAGAGATTCTATAAATCTATAAAAATACTAAAAAATACTTAAAAATTTTATCAATAACTTATAATTCAAAAAATCCTAGATAGTTATGAAATACTTAAAATCTGTCTGGATATTATTTTCTAAGAAATCTTTAAAGATATTAAAAATTGTCAAAATTTTGATTCCTAGAGCATCAAATTCTAGGAAACTGTATAAAATCCATAACATCAGAAAATCCTGAAATTTGCATTAATACTCAATAAAAATGAAAAATACTGCAATTATGAGAAAAAAAAATTTGTAAACCTCAGTGACTTGAAAATCACAAAACTCGCATTCCATTACATTAAATGCTATAACGAGCTATACCCACTGACATATCCTATACTGTTGATTTCAGTCTCTACTGCGTAAAAACACAAAAAATTACAAAAATTTTAAGTTAGGCACAAAAAACAGTTAAAACTCTACAAAATGAAAAAATCAAATAATAACAAAAAAATACGAAAATTATAAAAATATGGAAAACGTTAGAAAATTTTCCTAAAAATCACGAAAAACTAATTGGAAATTCATATTACTGTAAAAAACTAAAAAAATTATAAGTAAAGCACACAAAAAAATGAAAAAATAAATGATAACACTACAAGATACAAACACAAAAATACAAATATCGTAAAAACATCCGAAAAATTATTAGAAAATATGGAATACTGTATTATTATACAAAAAATAACACAAATTGTCAATAAAGTATAAATAAACAAACCAACATCCCAAATAACAGAAAACAATCCTGTACAATTAATCCTGTATTTGAATCATTTACAAATGTTTGTTCTTAAAACAGCCAATATTTTAGCTGTTGCTGAGACCTCGCCGGGAGATAGCACGAAATTTTTAAGGAATCAATTTTCAACATGTACAAGTACAGATGGCGCTCGTGATGCATCAGAATGATTTGAAATTCGAATTAAAATTGCTACTGAGTATCACTTAAGATAATAGTAAACATATGTATATGTGTGTCGAATCTGTAAGTCATACCATAAATATCTCATCATTTTCATCATAATAATTACAAGAATCCATCAAACTATAAAAATGTACAGAACACTTTGAAATTGTTGTTTAAATTTTCAAATATTGTCAGCTATCGCGGCTTTTCACTTTAGGCCAAAACTAGCGCCATCTACGATGAGTTTACTTCCCAACAGAACTAAATTTCTCCTAAGAAATTTAGTTCTGACCACCAAAAATCATGAGGCGAGCCATAAAAAGTTTTAATTTAAAAAGCTATAGACAGCCAAACAAATCAAACTGCAATATTTCACAAACGTACCACATGTCGCGTGCCGCAGCAGTACTCATCTCCATCAACGCCGCCACCGCTGCCACTGCCTCCGCTACTGCTGCTGCTGCTGCTGTTGCTGCTGTACAGAAGCCACTTGTCCAAGTGCTGGGGTTGCTCGGTCGGGTGGTCCATAAGGCCCGCTGCAGGGTGGGGGTGATCCATGAAGACGGTCTCCTCATTGATGGGGTAGAAGCCGAGGGGGTTGTTCTTGGCTCCACGTGCGGCGGCCTCGCCGAATCCTCGGTGAAGCGTCGCCTGGTTTACCTCTTCATGATGTAGCATCGCCGACGAGTCGTCCACCGCGTGGCAGTGGTGGTGAAGGTGATGGTGGTGCAGGCAGCGCAGGTGTGGATGATAATCGTCATCGGTCGAGTTGTTACTCGCGTCGGCGTCGTAGCAGGCGTCCGCGTGATCCATGGCCATCTCCGAGGAGAAATTCGCGTCATTCGACTCCTCGCCTTCTTCGTGAGGCAGCCCTACTGGTCCACACAAATTGGAGAACTCCTGGTATCCCTCGTACACTATCAACAGGGAACTGCCGGGCAAACAATTGCCCATGATTATTCGAGGACATACATTTGACGATATGTCCCCAGTAAACATTCGTGATGTCATGATGACATACAGGTGTTTCCGCATATGCATGTCATCATAATGTCATTCATGATATGACATCATTTGATGTCATTATGATGTCATATCACGAATGACATCATGATGACATGCATATGCTGAAACACCTGTATGCTATCATGACATCATGATCACGAAAAATCACGAATGTTTACTGGGTCTTTAATATGCTGAATTTAGGGCATCGTTCTCTAATAGCGTTATGAAGTGCCGAAAGGGTTCAATGTCGCATGTGTTCTCTGATGTGCAAACAAGCAACTCACCATGAGTAAAATCTATAACTCGTCTGTATTTCGATAGCTCGGCGCAGTTGTTCCAACCGAGTGATGACTCTTTGTATGATGGAAGTACGTAAACAAAAGCCGTTACGGAAGAATCGGTTAAGCTCAGCTTTGAAACCACCCTCATCCAGTTTTCGGCCCCAATATTTATCACGTTTTTCGTAATGGTCGGTATCTGGTTGCCATACCTTCAACAAGTTCACCAATTTTTATTCATTCAAAATACAGCCTCCACAGGACTTCATAGGTAAATATTAAGATAATCTAAAATTCTAAATTCTGAGGTGTACATTATTGAATAGAAGAGTCGCATCTAAAGATATTAGTTCATAAATACTGGGGAGCAATAATCCTGGCGATTTCCCCTTCAAGTCTATACTGTCATTAATATAACTTTCAGCTTGATTGAAATTATCAATAAAAAATGTATAAACAAATTAAGATATATGAAACTCATTCGATATTCCATATCGATATATCGAAAAGAAAATATTAATATGTTGGTATATAGCATTGATAAAAGTGGATTTTTTAGTACATGCACAATTGAAGAGTTATGGTATTTTTATGGATGTCTAATGTCTACACACATAGGTATATGGAAATCGATTCCAAAGGATTCAAAATTGAAAAGATTTTAAGTAATTTTATATATTTTTTAGACAATTATATATAATATATCCTGGATTTTTGAGATTTTTCGTATTTATAAACTTGTTTTGGATAAACTATAGTATTTTAATAAAATTTTTGTATTTTTATGGATAGCCACGATTTAGATTTCTAGAAATTAGTGCCTAAGAATTGGAGGTTCAATGAATTTGTTGTTATTCAATGGATTTGTCGGGACACAGTATCTTTCTAGATTTGCAGTTATTTTAATATTTTTCGTATTTCTCCTATATTTTTATTAATTGTAGTAGAAATTTTCTAGATTTCGACGCTTCAACTGATGAAGTAGTAGACATTTTTAGTATTTTATATATTATTATAATTGTATTTTTAACTATTTATAAGATTTTGTTAGATTTCGAATTTTTTTTTACCTTTTCTGATTTAAAGGATGCATTTTTTTCAATTCAAAGTTTGATATATTTCAGTTCTTTCGATTCATTTATCGGAAAACATCATAGATTTCATGTATTTTTAATACTTTGCCTATTTTATGAGAATTTATACAATTCAAAGATTTTTCTAGTATTTTTATACTTATATATTTTTAATTTCTAGAATTCAATGCTCTAGGAATCAAATTTTCTTCGTTTCCAAATTCTGTATAGCTTCTTCGCAAAATTCAATTCTTATAAGTATCTGATAAAATTTTAGTATTTTTTGCATTTTCATATATTCATTGAATTTCATCAGATTTTCTAGAATATTTCTAAAATTCTATGCTCTAGGAATCAAATTTTTTTTAATGTCCAGAAGTCTTGCAGATTTTTGAGGTAATAAAATAAGCATTTAAAATTTTTTTTCGCATTTCTAGAATGTTTGTATTTTTGCATACTTATCGAATTTCGTAAGACATCTTAACAAACTTCAATATTTTTATGGATTCCGATATGAATTTTAAAAATTGCATGCTCTGTAATCTAAAATTTCATAAATTCCTAGAATTTCATAGATTTTTGATAAACTATGACAAAAATGATAATAGATTCTTCACACTCCCCTAAGTTCTTGTTAGCAAGTTGTTGAGTTTGTTTCTTGGTGTAATTTATTGTGAAGAAAGTTTGACTAACTCTATGTTTACGAATTATTGTAATAATCAATTTCTTGAATGTGAATTCATGGAAGTGAAAAATCTCCTTAAGAGGGCTCAATAAAAGCCGAAAGCTCGAGAAAGAAAATGGGAAGTTAGAATAAAGTCTTTTATTTTATAACCCATTGATATTGGCTCCCAACGATCGTTTTCAAGATGAATGTTACAAAAATTTTCATGGATTAAATTTCTAACTATAAGTTTAAAACATACTTATTTTACAGGTGAAAAATCATAAGCATATCTCTATTATGGAATCTTATAGTCTATTAAATTTTCCTGTAATTATATTTTTTCAATCTGACAACCACAGAGTATCCTTCAAATGGACCAAATGGACAATACTTTGATATTTTGACAGTAAAAAAATTATTCAAAGAAAGAAATTAATGTGAGATTAATTACTGCCATAAATTCTGAATGTGTTGATTAAAAAAAATAACCATCAGAACGAAAATTTCCATCTCAATACCTTTTCACACAAAAAGGTTGCGATATTGTTTAAAACCACAACGAAAATATCGATATTATAATTATCGATTGATGAATATTCGATATGAAAAGTCTGATGTATTGAAAAGAAATATCGATATTTCGATACATCGATACATATCGCTACTAAGAGATTGTAAACTTTCTGAAATTATTATACATATCAAAAATATTGCGTATTCAAAATTGCAGATTCTGATTTTTCTACATAAAAAAATCAAAGAGTGGAAAAATACTTGAACGAAGTAAAATAATAATTCATAGTACCTGCATGCCGCACAAACGAACACCTAAAGATGCGGACGTACTCGCGGCACATTTTGCCATTTGCTTGTTGCGCTTTTCTGCAGACGCATCGTCTCCGTGTTGCCTGGTTCCCATTTTCAAATCTAGGATGCATGGCTGCCTGTACCGGAATGTAATATTTTCCAGCAACAAAAAATCTAGCGAAAAATAGCGAAATTCGTTACTATCCCAAGTTTATAAACTACATATACCAATAATAAAAAAGTGTAAGTAGGGAAAAAATTTTTTACATTGTTTGTTGGATGCAATTTCCAAATGCGTCCCTGACTTGAGTACATCGGTGGAACTATTCTTCCGATATATTTTCATCCTGCAAATAAATGGAAATTATGTTGTTTTATTTGTCAATATCAAAGAAAAAAAATAAGAAGTATTGAATGGTATCCCCATTTCTTGTAGTTTTTATGAAGGACTTTATTTAGAGATGACTCTTTGATGTTTTACGTCATTTCGAGTTGTTGGAGTTATAGGAGTTCAAATTCAAAATTTCTTACAAGCTCAACTTCTGGAGATTCCCCTGACTAACAGTTATTAGACCTGACCTGGAATTGTCAAATTTTGAAAGTTGAAGAATGTTATGTTCGCAAATGTTGACATTTTGAGTTGGTAATATCAAGCCTCTTATACTCTCCGGAACAATCTTGTCGCCGAAAAAAATTTTGAATAATATGACGCTAGTTGTATTATTTCAGAATTGTCAACAATCTTTGGAATTTTGCATGTGTCTGACTGATTTTAAATTTTCAATGTCACTTCATTACACAGTTTCTTTAGTTTTATTGTTTTACATCAGTGTCTCTTTTCCCTAAATTCCCTAACTTTAAAATTTATCAATACTTCCCGGAATCCTGCGAATTCTTCGAATATCTCATATTTATTCAAGATCTTCTTTTTGTACTATATAAAAGTGAAAAGTCAAAACTTTGACCAGGGTACAAATCCATATTTCGCGTTTAATCCTCATGAAATTTCGCATGCATAGTATAGTATGCATGCTCCTGGACGTGTCGACGTAATACTCATTAGTCATAATTTTGCATGTTTTTTTTATAATAATTAATCAAAGTTTCCATGTGGAATACATTAAGCAATATGGCGGACGGTATTGACCGTATTGACAAGCACACTATCGATATATCGATTATTTTTCAGGTACTCTATCGATTGTCCGTGATTTGTAAGATGTAAATAAATGTACAGAGCAACAGGGATACATAACATATGTAACATAATTTTATTAGTTTTAAAATCATTATCAATGATTATTGATGATTGGCAATTGATCATTAATTGATAATCTATTGATTATTGATCATTGTTAAAAAAAAGTGCAACTGTGTAGTGGTATCCCGTTGAAAATCAAATAGACTGCCAGCAGTAAGTAAAATGAACTTTTTTGTTCTTTATTTACATGCTTTTTGATATGTTTAGAGACTGTACGGTTTTTTTGAACGTTTTTTTTTTGTCTTGACAATTCGAAAAGAGATCGTCATTTTTCGAAAGTTTTTCTGGTTATACTTATGTGTGCTTAAGTGTAACGGCTTTTCCAAAAAATGAGCTGAAACAAAAATAGATAATAATGAATAAAATGGAAAATAATTAACAGCGAATGCCGAAATTGATGCATTTTTTTTAAAAAACAATGCAAAAATTGTCAAGTGACAGATGCAAAGTTCGTAAGTAAATCAACAAAAATCTGTCAAAATGAAAGTTCTACGGTATTGATATTGAAGTGTGACGTTCGTTGCATCAATTTTTCAATTTATGAGGTGATATAATGCATAGCAATAAACAATTTTATGTTAACAAAAAAATACAAAAAGTAGGGTAAGTTGTATCTCTTAATCTGACTATTTAAGTGACTTAGTGACATTTAATGAGTATTTATCCGATTTTTCCGAAGGGAGATCGGAGATGTTCGTTGAACTTCGAGTATGCTCGGGTACGTTCGTGAGTGAGTAAGTAGCGCGCAATGTCATTGGTTAAACAAATAACACGATAACACGATACACTCGTCTCTCCTATTAAGGACCTTCCCGATAATGACACTTCGGTTTAAGGACCGACATTTCACTCCCGTTAAGGACGAAATTCCTTCAAAATAAGGGCAAAGAATCGAAAATCTGATTGGCTCTCAGCTGAAAAAAGGTTATGTTTACACTTAGCATAACATGTGCATACTGCGCACGCGCGCCCCTATTCCGAGGGGAGCCCCCATTCTGATCACGTACTTATCGGGAGGTTTTCAAGATTTTTTTCGTCCTTAAAGGGAGAGAAGAGTGTACATAGTTTCATATGTGTAAAGCAAGGGTGTAGTTAGAAATTAATAGAACTTTAAACAACCCAAACAAATTTTTTGTTTTAAATTTTTTATGCTGAAGTACGTCGACTTTGAAAAAAAAAAAAAAAATTTTTTTTCTTTTCGTCGGAAAATCCGCAACACGAAAATTTTAGATTTACAAGATTCTTACGAGAAAAGACTGTTAGACGTTAAGGTCTTTATCAAGTTAAGTACGCTCAAAGGGAAGATTACTGGATCTAAATTTTTTAAAGTTAAATACAAGCCTTTATATTGTTTTCTTCAAATAACTTGAAACATGTAATCATATCGACTGAATTTTGTAATTACTTGACTAAATATTTCATTAGGATAAAAACACTTGAAAATAATGCGCTGTGATTATCGAAATACGAGATAGACGTTTATTGTGTTATGAAGTGCAATGCCAAATTATAACATCCTTTCACAAAGTTCCTTGGAAATGAAGTTTATTTAGGTTAGTTAGTATTTCAGTGAACTGATTTTATAAGCAACACACGAAAAGACTGTTAAGAGTTGAGGATTTCACATAGTTAAATGAACAATAAATTATTACTGGAAAAATCTTCTTTATTACTACGCTTTTCCTTTTCCAACCTTCGTCTTGACAGATGATAAAAATTAATCCATTAATTAAAGATATAAAAATACTAATCAATATACAAATGACCAAACCCAAACCGAGTGTCAACGCGGAGCGAAGCCCACGGGTGCCAGCTAGTCTCTTATATTTTCAGTGTATTTTAACAACGTTTATATTATATACTATATTAATAATAAAGGATTTTGAAAGTGGTTTCCTGTTATTTATAAATTAAGAAGTCACTCCGAGAGAACATTTACGTGGATTAAGAACGTTTATATTTTTTTGTTTGCTTATTAAAGCAACTATCAAAAATGTTACAAAATGTCACAAAATCACAAAATGGTACAGAACTACAAATGCTACACAATCACAAATTATCACAAAATCACTTAATGTTACAAAATCGAGAAATGCCACAAAATACCAAAATGTGACAAAGTCACAAAATGACACAATATCACAAAATTTCACAGTCGTACAATATCACACTAACGGAAAATGTTACAAAAATGACATAATCCTACGAAAAATACCACCAGACTACGACCATTCACAAAATCTTTAAAAATTACAAATTTTAACGAAATGTAACATATAACAAAATGTCGTAAGATCATGAAATCTCACGAATCACAAAATTTATTAAATCACACAAATTAAAGCAACAAGGAAGCCATCGATAGATTCGAATAAAAATTAGGGATAATTGAGTTTTTTAACCGATGTTTAATCGGAAAACCAGAATTCTACTACAAAGAAAAAATAAGCTATATGGTAGACAGAAAAGGTAAGAAGAAAAAACTCGATGCATCGGCATGAAAAGTTTTACTTCAAACACGTTTTTACATCACAAGCTCTAATTTTTTTGAATTTCTGCAATTATTTCAAATCCTTGAATTATTGAATGTTTATTCTTTAACGTTTTATGATGATATTCGATGATATTCCTACGAGATAAAAAATTTTGTTGTTCCCTAAAAATTTCATTAATATATAATAGTTTTTTTTATTTTAAAAAAATTTTCATAATTTCTCTCAATCCTCAAATTATATTGCTGTCTCGTCCTCTAGATCAGAGAAAAAACTAGTAGTAGCGTCAGCTGCTCGACCATGTCACAACTTTACAATTTTAAATTTAGAAAAACTTTTGGCACCACAGAGGGCGCCTGTGCCGCCACCATAACAAACAATTTCATTCGTTTTGTTGTGCGACCAAAGTCACATGTCGGGTAATCCAACATAATCGTTTTTTCATTCCGTCGGTTTTGGGGAAAATTTGGGGAAAAACTATCAGATCCCCTCGAACTGCCCCAGCCTTCGCCCGCCCACCCTGAACCAGGAAATCAACTTGACCCAAGAAGAATCAGATAGTTCCAAGGCCGTTAATCGTATGCTTGAAAATGCAGGTCGAATTTTGGCCAACGTTCACTACACAATTTCTTCGTCTTGGTGAACCTTGATTGTTCCTGGTCTGTCGGGACTAGCAAAGAATGTGGCCAAAGATGCGAAACTGCACTCATTCCTCTTTGAGGACAAACTCTCAGAAACCTTTAAGGCAGTGACGTCTATGGAAAAGACTGGGAAGGAGTTGGTAAAACGCCCACAGTATGCGACGTCCTTCAACCAATCAACACATTCAAAAAAGGGGACGCAACGACATCAGAATTTAAACTTCAAGCCCCAGGTGAAGAAAAACAACGCGAGTTCCGCTCACAAACCGGGGCTCCGAGGATTCAAAAGCAGGGGCTCGTACCGTCACCCTCATCGTGAGCGTCAACCTCCATATCAGAACCAGCGACACTAATGATAAATAAAGTAGCAGATAGACTTTCAAATTTTGTAAATGGCTGGCTCGGAATCACATCCGACCCAGAGGTGACCAAGGCAACTTCGGGTAACAAACTGCCATTTGTTTCGAAAGTTTATCAGAACCATGTTCCTAAGGAACTAGAGATTTCAGGAGAGGACTTGGAATTTTGCAATCGAGGGATAGGAAATTTGCTGTTAAACGGCGCGATTTCTGTCGTTTTACCATTAGTAGGTCAATTTATCTCTCCTTTTTTTCTAATAGACAAGCCTAGTGGAGGTAAGAGGTTCATTCTGAATTTGAAAAAGTTGAACGAATTTTTAGACCCACCACAGTTCAAATTAGAAGATTATAAAAGTGTAGTCAAAGTATTGGCCCGGGATTGTTACCTTGCCACGATTGACCTTGAAAACGCTTATTTCACGATCCCCATTGACAGAGACTTTCGCAAATACCTCAGATTTTCTTTTATGGAGGTTCTTTACGAGTTTAATTGTTTATTATTTGGGCTTTCTACTGTCCCCTACATTTTTACAAGAATCATGAAACCCATACTTCGGTCACTGAGGTCCAGGGGCTTTGTATCAATTAATTATTTGGATGATTTTTTATTAGTTGGGTATTCTCGGTCTGAGTGTAATGTCAATGTTCGAGAGACAGGAGAGTTGTTGACCTCATTGGGCTTTATTTGCAGTGAGAAGAAGTGCCAGCTCACGCCTTCCAAGGTGTGCAAATTTTTGGGGTTTGTCATTGATACTGAGAGATTTTCCATTAGCCTTCCCAGTGAGAAACGTCAAAGGATCATGGCTCTCGCGTGTAAAATCAGGGAGAAATCTTCCATTAGCATTTGCGAGTTTGCTCAGTTCATATGTGTTCTGATGTTGGCATATCCAGCAGTCAAGTATGGCTCTATATACACTAAGTGTTTTGAGAGAAGTAAATTTTTGGCTCTTCAGGGGTCAGATGACAATTATAAAAAGAAAATGGGCATAGGCCAAGCTGCTAGAGAGGACCTAGATTGGTGGATTTCTAATATTTCAAGTACCAGGAACCTTATTCGCCAGGGCAAATATTCACTATCTATTCAGATGCATCCTTTTCTGGTTGGGGGACCTCCTGCAATGGCAAAAAGACGCATGGTTGGTGGAGTGAGCTGGACAAGGGGAACCATATAAATGTTCTTGAATTGAGGGCGGTGTTCTATGGTCTTAAATGCTTCGCTACCGATGCAAGGTCTTGTGATATCCTCCTTAGGGTTGACAATACCACCGCCGTCAGCTACGTTAACAGGATGGGTAGTATTCAACATCGCAGTTTGGCTGATCTGAGTCAGGAAATTTGGCATTTCGCGTCTTACGTCCAGTCTAGTTTAAATGTGGATGCTGATTCTGAATCCAGGGTTCTCTCATGGGAGACTGAATGGAGCTCGAGTATGTCCGCTTTCCGGAAGATCGAACGCCTGTTCGGGGAATTTGATATTGATTTGTTTGCCACGAATATCAATAAGAAATGCAGTAGGTTTATGTCTTGGTTCCCAGACCCGGAATCCAACGAGGTTGATGCGTTTACTGTCAATTGGGGGTCTCTCTATTTCTATGCCTTCCCCCTTCTCTCTCATTCTTAGAACGTTGAGGAAGATAATAGAGGATAATGGAGGGTGTTATTGTGGTCCCCTACTTGCCAACTAGCCCCTGGTTTCCTAACCTTACGAAATATCTGATCAGCGACCCGATCCTCTTCAGGCCAAATAAATCGCTTTTATCGTCTCCTTTTAGTTGTTACCATCCAGCCTGGAAGTCACTTACCCTGGTGGCATGAAAATTGTCGGCCAGGCCTTCCTGGAGCGAGGCATCCCCCAGGAAGCATTGAATCTCATACTGTCGTCGTTGACCCCTGGTTCCTGGAAGCAATACGAAAAACTACTCGCCGAGTGGTGGAGATTTTGCAAGAAGAGGGACATACCCGTTTTCGATACGCCAGTGACAACAATCTTAGAATTTTCAAGTGAAGTTTTTGTCCGCAGTAGGACTTACAGCACCATCAACACATACCGCTCTGATGTATCTTTGGTTTCGAAGAGCTGTGTGAGCTCTGATCCGATTACAAAACGGTTATGTAAGGGGGCGGCTGCAAAAAAACCGCAGAGCCCCAAGTATCAGTACACCTGAGACCCTGGGATGGTCTTGTCTTACCTGGGTACTTTCCTTCCTAACCAGGAACTCTCTTTGGAGAAATTATCCAAAAAACTTGTCACCCTTCTAGCTCTAGTGACAGCGCAAAGGGTCCAGACCCTATCCCTGACAAGGATTTCCAATATCAGACTCGACTCTAGAATTGTTATTATAAAAATAACGGACCGTGTAAAGATCTCTGGAACGGGCAAAAGCCAGCCATTGTTAATGATCCCTGCCTTTGATGGGCAGGAAAAATTGTGCGCCTTTTTAACCTTGCGGGCTTATTTGCAGAGGACTCAAAATATTTGGGGTTCAGAAGACCTTCTCTTCGTTAGGTTCAAGAAAACGCATCACAGAGCTACGGCCCAGACTCTCAGCCGCTGGATAAAGCAAGTTTTGGGGGAAAGTGGAATCAATACGAAAATTTTTTCGTCACATAGCACTCGACACGCTGCCACATCGGCTGCGAAGCGCAGGGGGGTTAGCATAGAAGCGATCTAGAAGGCTGCGGGCTGGACCGAGGGCTCATCTGTATTTGCAATTTGTATAGTAAAATTTTCATTTTTCCGAAATTATATAGCAAAAAGTGGCATACATATTGTAATTTGTACAATATAACGGTTTTACTGTACACTATTGTAATAAGTAAAATAAATATTGCAGTTTTTACAGTAATATTGTAAAAAATAAAATAATATTGTAAAAACTGCAATATTGTGCTTTTTACAATATATATGGCAGAAAGTACAAGATTTTTCTCTCAGTGTTGGTTTTTGGTGAAGATGGCCCAAAACACTGCAAAACACCATATCGCAAGAAACGACAAATTTTACAAAAAGGGCTGTGAAACATCTTCAAATAAAATCCGCCTAACATAACCACGTAAAAATCATTACCTAAGTACATCGTCGCGTTTTCTTCTGGACGAGCTTTTTATCGGACGCATTTCCTGGTCTCGAAAACTCGGACTGTAGCGTTTTTCGAGTTTGACACCTCCACTACTCGTCGCCTGGATAACACCTGAAACACCAAAACGACTGTCAAAAAAATATAGCTCCGTCAATTAAAAAATCTGTCTATAATTACAGCCGCTAGAATTAGTTGTGTCATAGACAGAAAACAATTGTCCGTTACTTGATATAGCACGCCTACGAAACCAACATTAATCAATTATCCCAAAATCAAAAATCTCCCCTCCTCCCCCGCCGACAATTCTATCCTGACTCGAAGGAAAAAAAAAAAAATAAATAAATAAACAAAAGTCTTCCATGCAAGCTCTTTGACGAAATTTATCATCTTTGAAAAATCGAGAAAACAAAAAAAATGCCAGTTTCTTTCACCTCTGCATATTGATAATGAAATAAAAAACAATATTCGAGACCTGGTGAATGACAATGAACATGTACGATAAAAAAATAATGAGCAATAAAAAAAAAAAAAAAAAAAAACAATAAACAGTCACTGAGCAAAGAGTTACAGCAATGAATGAATCACTATCACTGTTCGTTCGGAGCCTTTAAGGGGCTCGGTCCTCGTCGGAATGTTTTTCGTTGAAAAAAATGCCGACGAGGACCACTCGATTTTCCATTATCGAGTTATCTCATGGTGGAATTATATTGGTGTGATCAGCAACAAAATACAAACCCCGAGCGTTTGGCCAAGGAGAAGCAAATGGAATGTGTTCAGGGCACTAGTGGGTCTGCGAGCAGGCCATGCCTCGAATCCCATTGTCACGAATCCTTGTGACTATTCGCCTCTGGGGATACTTAAAGAAAAACGTTTTTTTTTTTTGTTTCCAAACAATCATAACCTTGTTTCATTAATCTTTCATACCAAGAGCGCGAGTCCAATGATGCTTTTTTTATAATTTCGCCAACGTCCACGTGAACAAAACAAGTAAATATTAAGATGCACGTACAACGAGTCTATTTTTCTCAAAAGTTACTGTAAATGAACGTTGAATGGAAATAACAAACAAGTCGATATAAACAAACGTAAAGTGGACATCAAGTTGTGTTAAAAAAATAAATTATGCATTGTTTAATCTTGTAATCATGACATTTATTTTTGGTTCGTTTCGATTCTTTTTTTTTCAAGATCCCATTTTATCCACCCTATGTCTTTTTATATCCATTTATGTCTTCCCTTTTTTCCCTTGAAATTAATTTTTTCCTCTCACGAAACTTTGCATCTGTTTTTTTGTTTAGTGAACTTTTTGAACAAATTGATAAAATGTTTATTTTTCTGTATCGCAATCTATGTCATAAATTTTTTTTCCTCTCATTTTACGAATGATTGTTTAAAATCATTATTGTAATAAACTGAATTGAAGATACTAATTTTTTACCTTCTGAAAATGCATGTCTGGATCCAGCATTTTTTATTATAATAATAATTCCAGGAAACATAATAAATGTAATGCAATCAACAGTACATTTATAATTAATTACGATAATTTTTAGTTATCACGATGGGGTAGTTGCTGATAAAGTTTCGTGTATTCAATGCTTTTGTTTTCACAAGTACATATTTGAAAAGCGAATGTACTTTGCAAACACAAAATGACGAATAACGAAACAATTGTTTCCGCGTGTTTTTCGTGTATGTAAAATAGCGATGAGAATAAGCATTCGACAGTTTTCCATGCTTGGAAAATGATAATTTTTCATTGTCAGTGCGTTAAATATAACGTTATATTATAACGTTATGTCGTGGGTAAGAAATGATCTTAATAGAAAAAGGGGATCCTTCGACTCGTTCCGTAATACTGGAGAGCCCGCCACATCAATAATTTACTTAATAATTACTATCGAAAAGACCTGCCAACCTTGCCACTTTGAGGTCTAAATCGATTGAAGTATTTATTTTCATCCAATGTTAGATAATATCAAATGGCAAAAAAAAATTATAACTATTTTTATGTTCAGAGCTGTAAATTTCACAATATTTTCTGGATTTTAACTATCGTCACTTTTATTTTTAAACTGGTTCCTAAACGTAATATCATTAGATTATAATTTTACACTAAATGATTTTCTTGTTATTTTATTACAAAGGTGGCGGAAGACGTCGGGAAAAATCTGGATGGATAAAATACCCAAAAATACCTACGCTAAAATGCATTGATTTAGAAGTTTGAGTTGGACAAAATCTTCAACTCTTTAAAATTTATAAAATTTAGATTTTTATTGAAATTTCAAAAATAATCAACCATCTGATACAAACCATCATGATACAAATTTCATGATTTGAAAAATTCAAAAGATGCTTCTGTAGTTTCTGTAGTTATAAGGAATTTTTAACATTTTCTCGAATGAACAAAATTTATTAACATATGCAGGAATTTCTACAAATTTTTCAAAATTTTTAGCATAATACAAACTTTTCAAAACTTCCTATATTTTATAAAAATTTGTCCAACTCATTAAAATGTTTCATTATATTTTAATTTTTTCACGTTTTTCAGATTCATCTTGTAAAATTTTTTCAAATCATCAACAGTTTTTCAAAGCAGATTATTTGAAAATTTTGAAATTTCAAACATAGGTAATAAAAAATATTTTGAAATTTCCAAATTTTGTGAGAATTTTTCCAAGTCACTAAAATTTTTTGTTATTTTTATTACTTTTTAGAGTTTTAAGGTTTTTATCGAAAAATTAAAAAACTGTATCATGCATATTTTGAAGAAATATGATTCTAAACACTATCTACAAAGTTTATGAAAATTTTCAGAGATTCTACAAGTTTTCGAATTTTTCAAAATTATGTACAATCTATTACATTAAAATTTTTTTTTGTTCTGAAAACTTTGAAAAATTTTAAATAGAATACAAGCTCTTCGAAACTGCCCAAAATTTGTGAAAATCACTAAGATTTTTTATAATTTTTTATTACATATTTTTCACGCTTTTTAGATTTTTCTTGAAACACGAAAATATTAATAATAATAATCCCGCATATTTTCAAGAAATATGATACATAACACAATCTGCTAAGTTTATCAACAGTTTCTGAAATGCTTCGTGTTTTTAGAATTTTTCAAAATAATAAATAAAATCTTCAAAATTTTCAATGTTTTTACCTTTTCTATCATTTTTTAAATGTTTGTTATATTAATATATCAGCTATTCGAAACTTGATTAATTCTATAAAAATAACTCAGACTTAGTGAGATTTTTTAGATTTATATTGAAAAATGAAAAAAAAAAAAAAATGATTTCATGTATATTTTGCATAAATATCATACTGGACACAATTATCAAAGTTTATGAACATTTTCCAAAATTCTACAGATTTTTCGAATTTTTAAAAATTATCAAGTTTTCAAATTAAAAAGTTTTTTAAATTTTTGGATATTTCAAAAGTAATGAAAACTGTTTCAAACTTTTCAACTACTGTCATAAAAATTTGTCTAATTCACTAAAATTTTTTATTATTTTTGTATTTTTTTCACGTTTTGCAGATTTTTTTGGCAAAATTTTGAAGAATTATAAAAAGTTCTTTATATGAGATTTTTAAAAAATTTGAAATTTTTGAAATTTCAAATACATATGATGAAAACTATTTCCAAATTTAATGAAATTCTTTCATGTCAATAATAAGGTTGTTCAATATTTTCCATACTTTACGAAGGTTTTAGATTTTTATTGACAAATTCAAAACCATATCATGCATATTTTGTAGAAATATGACACTAAACACAAATTATTAAAAACTGCACAAATTTTATAAAAATTTGTCCAACTTACAATGATTTTTCATAATTTTTTATTGCATATTTTTCACGCTTTTCAGATTTTTCTTGAAAAATGAAAAAAAAAAAATAATAATAATAATCTCGCATACTTTCAAGAAATATGATACATAACACAACTTGCTAGGTTTATCAACATTTTCTGAAATGCTTAAAGTTTTTAGAATTTTTCAAAATAAAACAATTTTTAAAATGTTCAATGTTTTTAGATTTTCTATAATTTTTTAAATGTTTGTTATACATTAATATACCAGCTATTCAAAACTTATAAAATTCTATAAAAATAACTCAAACTTAGTGAGATTTTTTAGATTTATATTGAAAAATGAAAAGAAAAAATGGTTTCATGTATATTTTTCATGAATATAATACTGTACACAATTGGCAAACTTTATGAACATTTTCCGAAATTCCACAAATTTTTCGAATGTTCCAAAATTTCAAAAAAAAATGAAAAATATTTGAAACTTTTCAACTGTCAACAAAAATTTATTGAACTTACTAAAATTTCTCAGAATTTTTTATTACTCCTCAAGTTTTTCAGATTTTTATTAAAAAATTATTGACCTAAAAAAATCGCGTTCCGCCGCCCCTGTTTTATCGTCAATGTAATAAACAATCACAATTTTTTTCACTTTCAAGTGGAAAAAAAAACTTTTTTTCACCACTTGTGGAATAAGAGAAAGAAAAACACTATAAATCTTTAAAGAAATATTTAACATTTTTACTATGATAGAAAACCGTGAACCTTTCATTTTTTATGTTATTTTTAAAAATCGTAAAAACTACCGTGACGTCTCAAAATTCCTCATTATTTTCGGAAATTCATTAAAAATTATACAAATGATACGAAAAACATAAATAATTGCTACTACGCTAAACCGAACCCAAATTGATGAGGGAATTCCTTATTTTCACAGAAAAATAATTTATTTTCAACTATTTCATGTACCTGCAAAGAAAAAAATTACCAACAACGTTCAAAATGATGTCATTATCAACTCTACTTCATTCAATGAAGATTTTCAGAACTTCATGAATTCTTTACCATGCTTGAAGTTTTTTTACCAAACAAATTGTTCTGAAAAAAAAGACGATTTTCAACCCACTTCCAAGCTGATTCAATCTGTTCATAACAATTTGAATCAAAATTTCCAGATCAAACTTTTCAACCATCTTAACGCATAAAAAAATGAGTTGCTCAAGCCACTGAGATGAACCAAGACAAATGCACACATAGCAATATAAACAATATTTATAGAAAAATGACAATTCTCATAATGAAAATGGAAAAAAAGCATGAAAATCAGTGAATTTGGTGAATGTTGAATGAAAAGGAAAACCAGTAAAATTTCGTGATTTATGCATACACTGAATCGTGCTATTGAATTTAGTAGTAGAAACTTATAACTTGAAAAAAAAAAAAAAAAAATATTGTTGCATTTACAAAATCATCAATAATTATCGATGAATAGGACTCATTGACATCGTCAATATTTAAACATTTAGAGATAAACTTTTTCAACAAAAACTGTTATCATAATGAATAACTGGAATTTTATATTAATCACACTGGTTAAGTGGTTTCAAAAGTACAAAAAAAGTGGATCTCATTTATACAAAAAGATATTTGAAACAAATAACTATTTTTTGCTCGAACCCATTTCGCAAATTTTTTCATTCTTCAACTCATCGCTTAAAAATTAAATTGAGTCCCTTCAAATTCCAAATCTTACTTTCTAATTCTACACAAATTTCCTCTTCTGCAGCCGATGAAAGAAAAAAAAACACGCATCAATATTATCAATGAAGATCTTTATCTAAAATCAATAACTATTGATTCTTGTTGTTTCGTCATTGTCTTTTTATGGGCGTGATCACGTCCACGAAATAGACTTCGTACCTGTTTACTTTTTTCATTTAATTTCATTTTCTTTGTTGACCATTTCCTTATGTCTAAGAAATACCAAATGCAGGACAAAACACATTAGCTTACCTTTATATTTAGGGACAAACATTTGTATTTCTCGTGGAATGTTTTGATAAAAGTCCAGCTCCCTGCAGTTCAGTGGTTTGCATATTGTGTCGGGGTTGAGGAGCAATAAACGTGTATGGCCACCGACCTGATGATAAAAATCATTGTCAATTGCTCCAAGTGATGACGAGGACGTAAGTCATGCGATGATGATTTTATAAGTTATCCAGCAAATCAAATGTACTTTGAGGCGGTTTTTTTCCAATATTCGAAGTCACTTGTCACACTTTTCACACGTGCTTTATGACTCAAAATCTTGCACGTCTTTTTTAAACTTGGCAAGGATTATACGCAATTTTATTTGAATTAATTTTATTGAATAAGTTTAAATTGTAAAAATATCAATTAATATTTTACAGTTGTTTACTTATAAGAAATTAGATGGTTCCTCATTTAGCGAATATGCCGGACAGTTAGAATTAATGTGCATCATGAAGATATAAAAAAGGCTACTTAAACCGTCGGAAGCCAAAGTGATTGAATGAAAATCAATAGGAATTTTGTTGAGTGGAATCATCGATTTCCTGTCGAGAATAAATGCCATCCTAAATTATTCGTTAATTGGCCAAAAGGAAGTAACAGAGCACTTTTTTATATTACATACAATGTCTTGAATAATATTCCTGAAAAATTATAGCTTCTACATTTTCGATTCAATAATTATATTGCTAAAAACCAGCTGATGCATAATGAGGAAATATATCATTCACTTGAAGGTCATCAATTACTATGACTAGTTATAAAAATATTCTCACAAATTATTCTTTACATGAAATTTTCTAATTAGAATACTTGATTTGCCAAATTATAAAAAAAAAAACAAATTAACAAATGAAAAGGGTGAAGTTTCAAATTTTTCAATTTTGTAAATTCAGAGAAAAATTACTGAAAAAAAAATTGAAGCGTGTTGAATCAACACGCGTTAGAAGTAAAACTTTTCATGTTACTTTCTTTAAGGTAAGGAGGAATTTTGAGATTTTGTAACATTTCGCGATTTTGTGGCATTTTGTGAGTTTGTGACATTTCGTGATTTTTGTGCTATTTGTGACATTTTGTGATTTTGTGACATTTGATTGCATCCTATTTGTTTTGACAAGACCGCCATCTTGACTAATTTCGATTCTCTGTCTAATTCCTCCCTACACTCGGACTTACATCTTACAGTCTTACAGTTTACAAGCTTACAGTTTGCAGTGTTACATGTTACAATGTAAAATCTCAAAGTTACTCCCTGCATAAATTTTATTTTCTAGAATAAATTACACTCCTGAAAAGTGATAATGCTACCTAAGAAGTTTTACTTAAAAAAAAAAAAAAACAACTATGACATAAGAATCGCTCAAGTTTTGCTATGAAAGTCATCAGTTACAATAAACTAATTTTATCTTCAGAGCTTCAAAAATATTTTCGATCTACTCTTATCAACTTCAAACCTTATCTATTTGAAGCATAAGGTTGAATCATATAAATAGATATCGCAAGTCATCCCATAGATAATTATTCAGGTGATATAAAAATATACAAAGTCGTTCCATATGCCTAACGCTATTTTATCAAGAAAAGAGGTCAACTATTGCGTCAGTTTCTTCAAATACAGAAAACTGGGCTTTTAATATACAAAATGTGAAATTTAAATAAATAAGATTACATTTAAAATTTTCATTTCATAAGTACATTTCCTACATCTGGTAAAAAAATGTAAATATTCTAAAACCTATTGATAAAACCACGTACATGTCAAACAAATATCTTGCTTCAAAAGTTTCATGAACATAAATAAAATTTCCACTCTTGAGATTCAGATAGGAAAAAAGCTCTTTTCCTAAACGTAAAATGTTAATTATGCAATCAACAGAAAATTGAAAAGCTAATGAAAAATTAAAGACTTTGAAGTTTGAAGCTCATAGAATAAAATGAAGTTGAAAAACAAATTTTTGTCATGAACAAAATTATATAATAATAATATGTAAACATTCAAGTTAAAGTTGGATTCTTCAAAACCAAGCTGTGTGTTATGACTAATCAAAAATGATGGATTGGATAACATTTTTGACTAATTGAATGAATCGATAAGAATCTGCGAACTGATTGTTGGATTGCTTCGCAGTCTACCGCGTACAAGCAAACAAAGATAACAAAGAAAAGAATGTGGGAAATTCCGTAAAAATGTATAGTCGAGTTTTTTTTGTTTATTATTATTCCAAGGCAAGTTAAACCAGAAAGTTTCCATGTATAAAATGACTGTAAAAAAATTTACAACTTAAGTAGATGGTAGGATAAACACGAACCAAATTGTTTACATCAAGCTTGATTTTCTTCATTTTCCATTTTTTTTTCCACAAAATTTTAGGTACTCATGCCTGATATTGGAAACATTTAATTCTTTACATTTTCATAAAATGACTGAGATTTCAAATTTCGAAATGAAATCTGTAAATTTTAATGCAAAAGTTAGTGATTTTTGCATGTTTTAATGTTCTTATTGAGTGGGAGTTTAATCATGTATAATCCTTGTATTTAGAAAAAATTTTGATAACTGAAACATTATATTTATTTTTAAACATTTCAGAAACGTCTTTAACTTTGACTAGTTTTTACACAAAACATGCCATAAAAGTAATTACATACAAATTAGTAAATGTATGAATTCTGTAGTTTTTTATGAAGCAATTTATATCCAAGAAATAGGAAAATATGAGGTGAAACCCAAAATTAATATTTTTTTTTTTTTTAAATTTACCTGATTGTTGAGCGGGTAGAGAACGACTGTGTCAGCACATTCGTTGTCGTCTGTTGTTGTGCTATGACACTGTGTTGCAGCTTCTCCCATAACCCAACTACTCGATAGATATACCATTCCCACGTGTCTGCCCTACGACAGATAAACAGACAGACATTGAAAGTTATTTTCACTCATTGTCATAAATTATTACACAAATTATTGCAAAAAAGCTGTGACATTATTTATGAAAGTTTTTACATACAAACCATAATATATGTGTATATGTGTGTATTAAAATGTTGAATGCTTTTTTATGTCAAAATAGACTAAGAATAATACATATTGGTTATATTTTAATTTGAAAAACTGTAGAAGACAAACTAAAAAATTAGTCAGTTTTAACAAAAAATTTTATATGATTATAAACTCTGAGTTTGATGTTACCTAAAATATTACAAAACGATTATTAAACTTTGTCAAATTTTACAGAAAATTAAGTGCTAAAAAATTTGACAAACACTACATATCCATAATATACTCATAATCTAGTAGAATTTTCTTGAAAAACTATAAAAATATTAAAAACTCTATAAAATCTTGAATTCCAAAGCACCGATTTCTAAAATAGATATTTTCAACTTAAATCTACATAGAAATTGGATAATCCTTTCTAATTATTCTCAACTTCGAAAACTAACCACAGAATCAAGAAAATAATAAACTCAAACGAAAAAATGTTCCCATACAAAAGTTACTATGATTATCATGATTTTCGTGTTAAATTAAACATTCCAAAATGTTTATCACAGTTCTTAAATTTTTACAGAAAATTTATAAGTGTGTACTAAAAAATATGACAAACAATATAAACATATAAAATTCACAGAAATCTATTTATATGTCTATTCTTGAAAAAATTATAAAATTACTAAAAAAATATAAATATAGCCTAGTTTTGGAAACACTATGTATACTAAAAGTAGAGCGTAACACCAAAATTTATGTGAATACTAATTCGAATAGGTAAAAATTCACAACTCGGCTCATTCAGTAATTAATATGCAACATCACTTTTCCTATCAATTTCATTGAAACATGCAACAAACCTGATAGAAAATAAATGATTTTGGTGTAACATTAAACATTGAAAAATGGTTATTCAAGTAATAAGGTTTTACAGAAAATTATTATTAATATGAATATAATGTAAGCTATAAAATATTACAAGTACTATATACTCATAAAATATTCATTATGTATGCAGAAGTCATTCTCTTAAAAAACTGGAAAAACATTAAAAATCTAAAAAACCTTGCATTTTAAAGCATCTATTTCTGAAAAAAATACAAATTTGATAAACATGAATTTACATCAAGTTTTTTACTTACATCTATATTGAAATTGAATAATCTCAGTTTATTCTTTTCAAATATTTCTCAAAACCAAATTTAAAAATTAGTCAACTTCAACAAAAATCTTCTCATACAAAATTTACTATGATTACCATGATTTTTGTGACATAGAACATTTAAAAATTTTTATCAAAGTTCATAATAAAGTTTTATACAAAAAATACAACTGTAAATCTAAATTCAAATTTGATAGTTTGACATGAACACTGAACTAAGCATTGTAAAAGTAGATTGTAACATCAGAATGCATGTGAATACTAAATTCTAACAGATACAAATTCATAACTTGACTAATTCGATAATAAATATGTAAAATCGTTTTTTCTATCAATCCCATTGAGAATGCAACAGATCTGATAGAAAATCAATGATTTTGGTGTTATTTTAAACACTGAAAAATGGACATGAAAGAATCAAAGTAATAAGGTTTTACAGAAAATTATAAATCATGTTAGTATATAAAAAACTAAAAAACATTACAAGTACTATATGATCATTGATCATACAATATTCATAATCTAGGCAGAAGTCATTCTCTTAAAAAACTGGGAAAATATTGAAAATCTATAAAACCATGCATTCTACAGCATCTATTTCTAAAATAAAATGTACCTAAGTTCCAAACGTTCAAAATCAAACGAAAATTAAAAATATATAAATTTTTCATTTTTTATCATGAGAGGAAGTGTGTCGAATATTTTTTTGGGGAGCATCAAGTTATTTGTTACGATCAAAAAGAGTTCAAAAGCAGCTAGAAAATTTTTTTTTTCTATATTAACTTATTAATTCTTTTCGAATAATTTTAAACGTTTGGAACTTCAGGTACAGGTAATAAATACAGATTTTATAAATATGAATTGACATCAAGTTTTTCATGACCAACTATATTAAAATTGGATAACCTCAATTTATTTTTCATTTCAAAAACTCTCAAAAACAAATTTAAAAATTAGCAAACTTCAACAAAAAAATGTTCTCATACAAAATTTACTATAATGAACATGATTTTTGCTATATAAAACATTGAAAAATGTTTATCAAAGTTGATAATAACGTTTTAAGCAAAAATTGAGAAATAAATGAAAATTCAAGTTCAATAGTATGACATGAGTTTGACAGCTCCGAAACGAGAAAAAAAATTAGTATTTAGCCTAGTTTGACGAACACTGAGCATTGTGAAAGTAGAGCATAACACCAAAATGCATGTAAATACTAATTCAAAAAGATAAAAATTCACAACTCGACTAATTCAGTAATTAATATGTAACATCACTTTTCCTATCAATTTCATTAAAACAGAAAATCAATGATTTTGATGTTACGTTAAACAATGAAAAATGTTTATTCAATCAATAAGGTTTTACATTACATTATTATTAATATTAATACAATGTAAACTAAAAAATATTACAAGTACTATATACCCATAAAATAAAAAAGTAATAATCTATAAAACCTTGCATTCTGAAATAAATATAAATTTCACAAATATGCATTGACATCAGGTTTTCCACTTGCATTTGTATTGAAATTGAATATTCTCAATTTATTTTTAATTCCAAAAACTATCAAAACAAAATTTTAAAATTCGTCAAGAGAACACAAAAAATATACCTTAAGTTCCAAACGTTTAAATTAACCAAAAATAAAAAATATGTGAATTTTTTTTTATTTCTTATCATAACGAGAAGTGTAAGAAATATTTTTTTGGGGAGCATCAAGTTTATTGTTACGATCAAAAAGTGTTCAAAAGCAGCTAGAAATTTTTTTTCTTCTGTATTGACTTGAAAATTTTTTTTGTTTAATTTTAAACATTTATAAATTCAGGTACATCAGAAAAATGTTCTCATGCAAAATTTACTATGATTACCATGATTTTATGTTGCATCAAACATTTATAAATTTTATCAAAGTCCACAGTAAGGTTTTATACAAAAAATAAAACTATACATGAAAATAAAAATGTGATAGTTTGACATGAGTTTGACAGCTGATTGTGAAAAAGGAGAAATACGAAATTTAAATATAGCCCAGTTTGGGGAACACTGAGCATTGTGAAAGTAGAGCATAACACCAAAATGCATGTGAATACTATTTCGAACAGACAATAATTACCAACTTGACTAATTCGATAATCGATACGTAACTTCACTTTCCAAATCATTCCCATTGAGACATGCAACAAAACTGAAAGAAAATCAATGAAATCATATAATTCAAATTCTAATAGCTAACGAATTTCGCATCGTGACAAAAACTCAACGAATCGCTATTTAGTTAGAGTTGCAAAAAAAAGGGTTAAAATCATCGAATCTGCCAATAATAATATCAATTGATGAAATAATAAGAAAAAAGCCTGCTCGACGCATCGTGCCAAAAGAAAGCTTTCTGCGATCATCCTGAGGAATTCAAAGTTAAGCCCCGTAAAAAAGCGTTCGAGTTGTCCCAAATTATTTGCACGTCGCGCTATTTCAACTCACCTTTTGTTGCAAAAGCCACCTTTGTGTATAAATAGTACCAGTGAAGTTGATAGTGGTATTTAGAAGAAAAGTGAAAGCTCTTGTTGAGGTTTGAACCAGCACTCTGAAAAATGGTGGTGACTGGTTCTGGCCTTTTCTCTCTGTATCTTCTTTTTTTTTGCTCTCCAAGCTCCACCACCTTCTCGAGTGTCCTCCTCGTCTCTCGCCGCGAACAACTTTCAGCGCGCGCGCGACGCACAGTTTCCGTTGATCACGTCGATGATACGAATCGTAAGTGATTCACAGCACTAATTTCAAGAACTGTATTTCTGATGTTTTATTATCCAGTTTTTCTTATCAATAATTGCATTGCATTGTGCGCATTCAAATAGTTTTTTGCATGAAGCACATTGAATCACATTGAAGAAGATTGAAAAACTGACATATATATATACCTATATCACGCCATTGCGCGATATATCAACCATCGAAATATATCGATTTGCGTGAGCCGCCACCTTGTTGTTATATACAGGGTGTACCAAATTCGCTTCTGAATCGGAAGGTTCATAGCCAATTTCCAAGACTTTTTGTCAATTTTTACTGCTTTTAGTTGAAATCATTTTGATTTCATGCATTTTATGAGTTTAATTTATTATGGCTTGTTCATCGTTTTGAAACATCAAATGAACGCTATAACTAACACAGCAAACTTTCTGGTAAACCCAGTACACCCAGTATATATATCACACACAATGCACGATATGCAAGATATATCGGATATCGGATATATCAGCTATCGCTATAGATATATTGATTTTCCCAAGCCGCCATCTTGTTATATATAGGGTGTACTAAATTTCTTTTTGAATCGAAATTATACTTTTCAAAATTCCCAAGATATTTTTTTTTAACTTTTGCTTACAATCGATTATGTATTTTGTCTGCATTTTATGAGTTCAACATTTAGGGTTTTTTCATCATTTTTAAACATTATCTGTACAGAGAAAACTTTTCACTACATCCAGTATGATACATTATCAAATTTCCCGCCATATTAAACTATAACAACAATCATAATCATAATCACAAAATATGAATACAAATTGTCAAAGTAATACAAAGTAATATAACTGAATATACACAGTAAAAATGCAGATGAAAAAAGAGCCGCTAGTGATTTTTTTACTACGCTCGGCGTAGTAATATCACGAACCACTCTTGTGAAACTTCGGTCGCTAGTGATTTCCCGCCAGTGTGGAACGAAAAACGACATCCGCTGAATAAATGACTAGCTTCTATGAATAAACCTACGCTCGGCGTCAGTAACTAGAGGACCTACGCTCGGCGTAGAAATATTATCACCACGCGTTTTTTTCTGTCTCTAGTGAATTTAACAGCAGATGGTAGATTTCGTAACGTGGTTCGTAAAATTCTGAGTGCTTGTGATTATATGAGATGATTTCGTAATTTCTTATCCTATTCAATCACACTTTTCATCATATGATTTGTATTATCATTCCCATTCGTTAACATTCATACGTTGTGTTATAGAGCGGTTCGCATCAATAAAGAACACAATATACATTTTTTTTATAAATTTTAACTGAGATTAATCGCTTATCCTAAAAATAAGGAAAATCATTATCAAGTAAAGTGAATTTCGATTTTCACTTTTAAAGATTATTTGCGATCCGAATATTTCTTGTGCATGCACGAGATATTTGAGGTTAAAAAACACGCTTACATTCCTTGCGTTATCGCTAGCGTATTTACATATTTATGCATATATGCAAAATATCCATAACAATTCATTTTGTAATGATTTTTTATTTCATGCTTTTTAATGAATTTCAGCTGCATTTTACTGGCTAGCTGATTTTCACTATTGTACTGAACGAAATCACCAGCAGGGTTGCCAGGACCGAAGATTGGAAAGTCGCCACTCGGGGAGCTAAAAATCGCCAAAGTCGCCACCTACATTTTAATAAATCGCCACATTGGCGCCAATATTCAAAAGTGAAGCGATGCAATTTAAAATTGAATTTTTTACTTGATAGATGCATTTTACGACCAAGTATGACTTATGACAAATAATTGGGAAGTTAATACTATCTATGAGGATTAAGATTGTTTCAAGTTTTTTACATGATAACATCTAAGTCATACTTTTTTGTACACCAATTGCAATTCTTCTATGTTAATATTTGGCAATGACTTTACTTATTATTCAATGACAATATTTTTAACCATAGAAAAGTAATTACCCACATAATAAGAAAAGACTTTATTTATGAACATATCAACTTAAAAACTTTGTGACTATGGTAAACTACAGTTACAAAAAAGACTCTTATTAAAAACTTTGTGACTATCATAAACTAGAGAGATCAGAGAAAAAATGCAGTTTCTAGTTTATGAACGGCAAGTTTAGATATCAGGTATGTTCAGAATCGATGGATAGTTCATTTAACGCGTTCCCGGCGGCTGACGAGCACCGTGTCAGGAAAAAAAGCGCGAAAAAGCGACTTTTTTCGGAACATTATATAAAATCGCCGAAATTACCACGCGAATACGAAAAATCGCCAAACAAGTCGCCAGTCGCCAAGCTCAAAATTTTGTCGCCAAGGCTCAAGAAAAATCGCCAGTTTGGCGACAAATCGCACATACTGGCAACCCTGATCGCCAGCCACACCGTGAATTCACAATCCCAGGGATGAAATTTACGAGCGCCTTGAAATTTACTAGCGCGCTGAAAAAGTCGTCAGCGCTAGTGAATTTTCGTGAGGTGGAAATTTCACTACCGCTCCTAGTAATTTCCCCTCACTCAGCGTAGGTCTTTTGGTTACTGACGCTCAGCGTAGTGTTTTTCAACAACATTTTTTTACTGTGTAACTTGAATATAATCTAAACATAATCAGTGATTTCTTTCAATTTCTTTCGGCGAATTCTGTGCAATTTTAACTAATTTTTTTTTGTCTATTGATATTCGCAGTAAAATATAATTCGGCGAAATGGATGACGACTTTGAGGGTGACGAGTAAGAAAATTTCTAGTTCAGTGAATTGAATTTCACAAGTAGTTTTTCAAATGTGTCTGTTTCGAAAGAAATTTTTATGAATAAGACAGTAAGCTAACCTTGATTACAGTAATGTCGACGATTTTGACGATGTGGACGACGAGGATAATTTGGAGTTAGATCAGCAGGAAGAAGAAGGGGAAAACATTCAATTTTTGGCACCTGGAGAAGCCTCTGGAGGAGTCCCAAAATCCAAACGTATCACCACAAAATATCTGACTAAGTATGTATAATCAATGTGTATTATTTTTTCAACGCAAATTCTGATTATTATACTCCCTTGAAAAATTTTATTATTGTTTTTACTTAGTATTTTCTATCATTTTCAATATCTATTACTATTATTTTTTCAGTTAAATAATAAGTTACAATTACCTTAGTTGAATTAACCTCACTTGAACTGGGGAAAAATCTAGAATATCTATCATTTTTTGTATTGCAATTGTTGCAATTTTATTTTTAGAAATTGAGACTTATTGTATTAATTCGCCCCAACATGATATTTTGTTTCTTTTTAACTTCAAATGTATAATTTTTTTATTTGCATAGAGAAAATTTTGCTCATATAAAATTTTGTAAATAGAATACAACGGTTACTTTTTATTAGTTTCATTGTTTTGTGGTACATAAATTCTATTTAAATTACATTTTTTAGTATTGTTAAGCATTTCTTATTAAAATTTGTAAAATTTATTTATATTTAATTATAATATAGCGAATGAAATAGTTATTTACCCTTAAAAAGAACTACAAAATCAATAAAAACTTGATGGAAAAAAATCAGAACATTTGTATAATTTAAGAATAATAAGTTACTGTAATGAATAATTTTTATCATTTTTATTTGCTAAAGCATTTGTAAATAATATTCATTCATAAATGACAAATACTGTGAGAAAAAAACAAAAAAAATTCAATTTAAATTTAATTTTTTGGGGAAGTGCCTCATTTTAATTGAAACTTACCAGAAATTGACAGTATTGTAAATTATAATAAAGTATATGAAATAGTCATTTTTTTTTAAAAAAAAACTTGAAAAATCAATGGTAACTTGATAGAAATTTTTTTAAAAAAAGTAAAACCTTTGCATAACTAAAAAGTCATAATTAATTTTAACACTTCTAATTCTGATCTTTTTTTCAATCTATTCGTAAATAATGTAGTGGCATCATTTATGAATATAATATAATTTTGGAAAAAAATCTATAGATAAATGAATATACATATTATGTTTATTAAAAAGAGAAGTATATTAATTTGAATTATAGTTAAATTATGTTACAACTATGAATATTTACATATATTATTATGTTTTGATTTTATAAATTCTTTTTCAATCATATTTGATTTCAATAAAAGTTAAATTCACCTCTAAAGAAACTATTAGATTATATTTGAATTTCATTTTTTTGGGAAGTTGTACATTTTAAATAAAACTCCATAAGTAGAAACTATATTGAATTATAATAAAATAAGAAAAAGATTTTTTTTTTCAAAAACCTACAAACCAAATTTTTTAGCTACTGAAAACATCATTTTTGTTGTAAAGTTAATTATGACTGATTTTTGCAGGTACGAAAGAGCACGAGTTTTGGGCACAAGAGCATTACAAATTGCAATGTGTGCTCCTGTAATGGTAGAATTGGAAGGAGAAACAGATCCTCTGGCAATAGCAATGAAAGAATTAAAACAGCGCAAAATCCCTATAATTATTCGTCGCTACTTGCCAGATGGAAGCTTTGAAGATTGGGGCATCGATGAGCTTGTACTTACTGAATAATCTACCAATTTTGATTGAATTCAATATTCTTTGATCTCCATTTACATTTATTTATTCTATTAAAGCAAATAAATTTCGCATTACCAAAATTGGCATATTTTTATTTCAAATACCACCAATCCAACAATAATAATAATAACTGAATGTAATTAGTATTTTTATTGGAATACACTGTTCTCAGCACTTCGAATTTGCAATATACTCAATTTTTTTTCTTACTTGTAAACATAAGAATTTTTCATGTAATTTACTGCAACACCTATAACAATAAATTAGACCAAATTTTAGACACTCTTCGGTGATTTATTAGTAACGATACAAAAATGTAAAACATGCGAGTATATTGTTTGGTGAAGACATTGTTCAATATCGGCTGTTTTTGCTCTCATCAACAAATCGTTTCCAGAACAAGAGGTTTTTATTTAATCGGCACGTTTTTCAAAGTGTCAGCGGTTATTTTTCCACCAGATTTCGTCAACAAATTGTTTCCAGACCAAGAAGCTTCTCCGTTGCTATCCACAACTAAGTCGACCTGTAAAAATATATTATAGCATGTTATTGGAAAAATCATTTTTGCTCTTGATGTTTGTTTGTATTTTGGGGGTTTAAATTTTACCTGCAACTTGTCCCAAACTTTCTTTTTTGGATTCAAGACAGCATCTGCTTGTCCATCTTCGTAACCTTCTACGACCACTCGTTCACCAGGTACAGCATTTGCAGGTGGTCTCAATGGTTCTACTGCTCTCTTGGGTTCATCTCTATATTAGTTAAAAACAATATTTAAATAGTATTGTGCTATTAATAATTTTTTCGTCTCTTTTAACATTATAAAAACTAAAAACCAACTCCAAATTTAAGGAAGCTCAAAATTTGTGCTTTTTTTTTAATTTTCATATTTTTGAGGGTACAAAAACTTAAAACACTTACACAGAGGCGCACAAAACCATTCCATGAGAGGATATTCCTCGAAGGTTGGCAGCTTTTAAATTTGCCAAGACGAGGACCATCCTGTCCTTCATTTCCTCAATAGGAACGAAATTAACTAACCCACTGACAATCGTTCTCGGACCCGTTTCTTCTGCCAAATCAATTTTTTCCACATACAAACTGTCAGCGTCAGGGTGCCGAGAAACTTCAACTATTTTTCCCACTCGAATGTCCAACCTAGAGGGCACAATTTTTTCAGCTCCGTCTGTTATGAATAAACAAATTATAAAAAATATTAATATGAGAGAAAACTTTCTCAACTAAGTGTTGAATAGAATCTAATTGTGAATATGTTAAAATTGACGTACTATCTTTAGGAGCTGGTGCATAAGCTTTCGCTACCAAAGATTGCAATTTGGAATCTGACGAAAATTCTTTCCTAATGGGATCTAAAAGTCGATTGATATAAAATTCAACAGCATTTTTAAGATCTCCGGGGTGAAGTTTTTCAGTTTTGAATGATTCTTTCAATGCTTCGAAATTTGTGAATTCCATATCCTCACCTGAAAAAGAATTTATTAAAAAATCCCACTGACATTGTTAATGATAACTTTTGGATGGCAAAAATACAATCCACTCTAAGAAATCGCATTACCATGTTCAGGACTTTTGGGTATGACAAATTTTTCATCCTCTTTCAGCAAAGGGAAAATGACTTCACCACAAAATGACAATAGGCCATTATTTTCAACATTGCCTGGTTCACAGAAAACTTTTTTCAACTTTTTCTTCACAGTCGCGGCATTGTCCAATAGATCTATTTTTGAATCTTCTTCAGAAGAAGACATTTTGGTCCCAGACAAGCCAGGAACTGAAAATAATATTTTTCCCAGTTTTGAATACATAGAAAATCTTTGTTCCATGTTTTCAGAGACGCTTTTTTTTCTTACTCATGGTGTTCATTAAATGAATACGTTTCTCGTATCCCAGAGATGGCAAATATTTCTCAGCAAAAGTAAAAATTTTTCGTTGATCCACGCCTCCAAACTGTGCGTCGACTTTTAAATATTCTTCATCCAAAGCTTGGAGTCCAGGGTACAGTAGACCAGATAATAATGGATGATCAACTTGTTTCACGACCTCGGCGCCAGCTTTTTTAGCGTCGTGCTCTGTGACCAATGAACTCAAACGATAAACGTCTAAGGTATATTCCCTGTGAAATAACAATTACATCAAAAGGGTCAATCAATGTGGATAGAAAAATAAATTAATAAATTTTCGTGAGATGTGTATAAATTTTTTAACTGTTCTGAATGTAGGCAAAAAGTCGAAAATAAATTACTTGGAGAGCTCGAAGTCGGTTCCTTTGACGAACTTCAATTTATCCAAAGGAACGCCGATGGATTTGAGCATGGATCTAATAGCAGCCTCATAATATTGAGTCCTGAGAGCCAATAAATTCCAAGGGGCCTTCATGTTGTCTAAATAAGCGTGAAGGTCAGCAAACAGAATGGTGACCTCAACTCCAGCTTTCAAAAAATCAGCAATTTTTGAAATTGGCTTAAAATAAGCGATGTGAGGTTTTCCTGTAGTCGCTGTCCCCCAGTACAACTTGAGGTCTCGCTGCTTCAAGATTGACACGAGTTTTTCCTCACCCAGCCATTCTTGCAAATTGCGAGTAATGAGTTTGTGTTTTTCTTCCCAAGTTAGTTCCTTGTTCATTTTTCTGAGATGCTAAATAAATCACATAATCATTGGAATGATAATCGGAGATCTATCAATAAGTATTCGAGGGCAAACACACAATTCATAATTTTTTTGTTATATTTCAGGACACTGATATCAGTTCTAACTTGACTTGGCTTTTATAAATGTCTCCAATGTTTTCTACAAATAATTTTAATACTGCATTTCAATTCTTAAAATCTTTGAAATTCTTGAAATTGAGTAGTTAAAATTATTGATTCAATAATTGAAATAAAGTAATGTCAGAAAGAAAAGGAATCCATATTCTTTGTACATCATTTTCTTTAATTATTTCAATCAAATGATTTTTTGAAGTTGAATGCCTAGATAATAAATTCTTTCTTACAAATATTGTTCGTATGATTGATTAATCATTTAAGCAAAAATTTGCTTTTTCCAAATGATCCACGCATTTTGTTGTAAAATTTAAATTCAAAACTATTATATAATAAAAAAAATTCAATTTTTGCCTAAAAATGCAGTGATTCAAATTTACTATTGACTCTGATAAGAAAACATTTTTTTAATTTTAAAAATTCTTTATCTAAAATATCAAGATCTCACATCTTTTTTAATCGAAAACTTTTTTCAAGTTCAGCTTAATTCATACATACAATTTCTCATTGTCAACTTCGCAATTTTCATAAACTTTTTTATGTTGGAATGTATGCAATAAAAAATCTTGATTAATAATTTATAAGTTGAAGATACTGAATAACAGTGAAATTCTTCATTTATCTACACAAATTCATAAGAAAGCAGTCACTTCGATTTGAACACAAAATTTTTGCAAAATTATTAAAATATCTAATCAAAAATATCAGAATCACACATTTTTGCTATCTTGAAATTTCTATTTTTTATTCATCATTTTCATGATCAGGAATTCTTTTCATTTTCTTATATATTGCATATATTTAGGGCTTTTACTGTGTATTAAATTTAATTCAAAAATTGTCATGAAGAATGTGAGACCTAACATTCGTAATAATTGATTTTTCATAAGTCAACAGCAGAGAGGTGTTTTTTTATTTAAAAGTCTAAATCACAATTTCTTTACTTGAAAGAAAATTTTTTGAGTTATTCAACCAAAAATTAAGAAGTTTTCATTAATTTACACATTCTAAGATCCTATTTGAAATCCAGAAAGCAAAGAATTTGAAAATCTTTATAAAAATTACAGCTTTTGAAAAGTGCAGTATATAAAATTAATCGATGGATTTTGACATTGATACATATAAAAAAAGTTACGAAATAGAAACAAAAATTTCACTGGATATGTACTTCTGGTTTATGACTGATATATTCTATAATTTTCAATAAAATTTCCAATATTTTAGCAAGTACTGTGTGAGTTGAATATTATATACATATAACAGTCTAATAAATTGCTATTTTTTTAAGGTTTTTATGATAACGTTTATGGAAACGTTTATTAGGTTGGCAAATTTTCCATAGTTTCATGTTTTTTTTTTTTTTTTTTTTATTGAAATGTACTATTATTTTTTATTTTTGTGTAACTTTTTGTAAGTTTTGATCTTTTTATTTCTTATTTTGAATAGTTATATTTTCATATTTTTTTGCGGTTAATTGTTTTCCCACAGATATTTATAAATTTTGTCATTATTTGAATTTTACAAGTAGATTTATTATTCTAAATAAATACAGTTTTTTGTGATTCATAAAATATTGCAAATTTTCATCTCTCTATTTCCTCATAGATATTTCATCATTTTTTACAATCTTTTTTTCTGCCTACAATGGATCCTGAATAAATGTTTTTTTTTCTCAGCCTTTCATATTACATCCAAGTTCATTAAGAAAAAATTACACCTTAATTTAAAATAAATTCCGCTATTTGAGAAACTCAGTACCATACCATTATAATTTTAAAATTTCGTAGAAAATCTCATTTTCCAGTCAATCTGTTAGGCCATAACCTCAAATTTATTCAACAATTACACATACAGTTCCTTACTAAACCTACGAACAATTTTGATTTAACAAAATTCATTTTATAAAAAAAAATAAGAGAAAATCTTTCGAAAATTTAAAAATTCTACCTTTCATACATTCGAAAGAGAAAGAATATGCAATATGTAACGAATGTGTAATAAGAAATTATAGAACTTCATGTTCAAAAATTAATAAAATTTATTTTTTATTACCAATGTTTATGTCGAGGATGAAAAAATCGGTGCAAATATTAGACTTAGATACGTACTTTTATTTGCGTGAAAGAATGTTAATTCGCCGATTGATAAAATATTGCAAAATTGTGCAAAATACTGTATATATATGATACATATGATATATATATATATATATATATATATATATATATATATATATATATATATATATATATATATATGTAGTATATGTCAGTGACGTCATAAACATGTATGTCGGGTATATAAGTTTATATATATGCTACGTGCGCAAAACAATCTCTGTGGTGTAGACATCAGCTGATTATATATTTTTTTTTGGTTGATTGTCAAAATCAGCTGTTATCATAATTAATTACACCTGTCACTTTTTGACACTGCGCATTTTATTGACACTGCTTGCTTGTCAATGATAACAAATAATGATAATCAAAATTAATACGGAGTGATAGTGATTATGAAACTTTTTTTATGCGATGTATCACACAAAAAACATTCAGTATTTACTGAAAATAATTCAAAATAATTTAAGATCTATTTAGCGATATTGAACAACATTCGCTATTGTTAAGTTTTAGCAACCTGTATTTCTCATTTTATTATTTATTTACATTGCAATCGTTTAAGTATTTTATTGTTACATTGTTGTTAAGTTTGCTGCTGTTGATTTTGATCATTTTCGATATTCATAATGTGGTAAGATCATCTATATTTATTTATAAGAATTTCTAAGTTCATTCTGTCAATTAGTCATGACAAATAAAAACTTTCTCGTAAAAAATTTGGTATTTTGGATAATTGAAAATTGCAGAACACAGTCGAATTTAGACCGTTGCAAAAGTAAGCGAAGAGCAAAAAAATATTCAAGTTACACAAGCAGTTATAAGAACCACCTTATTTGTTGTTTCCATTTTATAACTTATATTTTTATGTAATTTTTTGGAATTTTCAATTTGAATATAGAATAACTATTGTCATTTTGAAATTAATTCGATATCTGATTTCCAAAGCCAAAAGTTTAAATCTTTACATATTATTAAATAAAAATAAATTTCTGACTGTTTATATTATACTATGAAAACTGCTGTACTTTTTTTTAATGAATTTTTCAAACATTCTTCTACTTGAAAACTTATAATTCTAATTTCAAGAAATAAAGTATATTCAAAATTAGAGTGATTACTAGAAAATTTTGACTTTTGAAATTAAGATTTGAAAGCATTGCATTCCTAGAGTGTTAGATTGAAACATTTTGAATAAATGAACTGTAACGCAAGTTCATCTGTAACGCAAGTGACTACTTAATTAATTGTATGTCTAATTATCAATTTACAAATTTGTAGATTAGTACAAATAGATTTTTATGATTTTCCTGTACATTACGATCAAAAAACAGTTCAGAAAACTTTCATAAAAAAAAAAAAGGCTACTACTTTCATAACATTAATAAGGATTTTCCAGGTTTTTATAACACAGAACAATGTTGATGTGATAAAAAAATTATAATCTGCAGTTTCCAGTTTTTCATTTAAGAAATTCAAATTAATTCACTATAACTTCAGTTAGATTTTATTACATAAGTGTTTTGAATGAATCAAATAAAAAACGTTTGAAAATTAAAATTTTAATCTTGTCACAAATGTAGGATCTCAAAAAATGTGATTTTTTCACAACAATGATAAGCTACACCAAAATCATGCAAATTTGAAATTTCATGAAATTCAGCAAAAAAATATAATCGCTCAACTTAATCTTTTTTATCATCAGGTCGAAAAAAAAGGTAATAACAACAAAACCAACACCTGCTTCTCCACTTTTAGGTCCAGCAGAAGATCGAGAATTGGATATTTTAGTGCAAAAACTGATTTAGTAAGTGAGACTAATTCATTTTTTTATTGTATTTTAGCCTTCAGGAACAAAATGCAATTGGAATTCAAATTTTCCATTTAAAAAATTTTAAAGTAAATAGGGAAATTCCTAATGATAAATTAAAAAATCTCTAAAGTCAAATCGAAAGTTTTACTATGTTACACTTGTGCTTTTTTGAAAATTTTAATTTCAAACGTATAAATCGAAAATGACAAAAAAAAGACTAAACTGCATAATTCCCTCAAATTCAAGAGCCCAAAAAATGATGTCAAGTGAAAAATTTTTTCATTATTTTTGTAACTCAACAATATTGTTATTTACCTAATCCAAATTTCAAAGTCAGAACATTTAGAAATTGCAAATCAAGTTTGAATATACTAAAGAAAATGATAAAATTACTCTCTAATTAAAATACTGAAAATTTAATTGATTCAAGTTTTTTTTTTGATAAGCTAAAATAAATAAAAACATTTTCAGTTTTGAAGACGTCAACAAATCAATGAGAAAAAAAATGAAACAATACCTCGAGGCATTGTCAGCTTTGAACGAAGCTGACTGTCATTTGGGTAAACAGTTGACAGAATGCCAAGTCGTTCAAACAAATGACGAGTTAAGAAAAGTTGTCGAGGATGATTATTCTATAAGCGATCAGGTAAGAAGTCACTCTCAAGAAAAAAAAGTACCATCAAAGGAAACAACCTTTTTTATGTTTTGGTATTCCCATAGATTAGCAAAATAATTCTCGACACTAAAAGCATGTACCAAAAACAGTTCATCGATCCTTTGAAGAGATCGCACGAAAATTATGTCTCAATTGAAGAAGGTTTGAGAGACCGAGAAGAGCTGGTGGAGAAGTGGAAAGTTGTCTATGCTCGAGTCCAAAAATTACAGGAAAGAAAAGATCGGATGGCAAGTACCATTGCCAAATTGCAACTAGAAAAACGATCCGAAGAACTTGCTGCAAAAGAACTCAAAACATGCCACGCACAATTGATAAGCTATTTGCAGAGTACCGTCGACAAACGAATAGATTTCATAAAACCCTGCGTGCGTGACTTAATGAGAATGCAAATAGATTATTATGGGAATTTGACAAACATGCATGCTCAATTAACGAGTGCAAAAGATAAGGATAGTGAGGTAGGGAAAAGTGCTTCTCAAATTCAAGAAGAATGCAAGAAAAATATTGCAGCACAGTTTGATGTAATCAAGGGCCTTGCCATTGTCAAGCACGACTGAACACTTTTTTTTCCTTCAGTTTTTCGTCTCAAGTCACAATTAAAGTGATTGAACAAAAACTTGATTAAATGCACTTCATGATTTGGAGTTGTGTTGACAGTCAAATTTATATTAATAATTTTTCTATATCAAATTTATATACAATTAAAATTACCAATTGTAGAATTTAAAATATCAACCTGAGATGGGTTCAGTTGCCTGAATCACTTTTTACCTGATGGAATTTATATGTAATTTGATTTATAGTCGTTCATGATATGAACGAAAAACTGTGCAATCTTTGTTATCGAATGTATATACAATTTTTGTTACTGTTTTAAAAGACGCTGATTTATTGATCATATTTTATACAAAAATACATAGATAACTATTTACTGAATCATTGTACATGGAAAATTATACAATTGAAAAAAGAAATATTTTTTTGTCAACGAATTTCGAAGCTAATCATTGTAAGAACAAATAAGTGCTTCCAAAAAAAAGCAGGAAAAATCAGTATTTTACACTTTACATAGTAATGTTTAATCTCTGTATGTATGAATAAATCATTTTTCCTTATCAATCGCATCTCTCACATATTTTTACGAAGGGAACATTCCTTGTCTTCTTTTCCACGCGGCGCCTACACGTCGATTGTGATTGGCATGTGTTGATTTGTGGGTGTTTTTGAACTCTCGACTTCTAGTAACAGATGTTTCTTGCTTTTTTTGATCTGTTGGTTTCGCTGAAATTTTAAATTCAGTATAATAAATTTACATATAAAAATTGCCAGTTACATCTTTTTCTCACAAATCATGCCAATAAATGTTTTATATTCTAATAATGAATATGAATAAGTGAGGAGAAAATAAAAAAATAACGAAAAATCATGCATACCTGTGGAAGGGACATTTGAGTCATTTCGGTTCCTAGGAGGGAGTCCTTTACTGCCGCTCCTTTGGGCCAATCTTTTCTGTGCAGCTCTTTCTCGAAGTACACCTGGATCTTCACAAAAGTTATTTGACTTAGTTCTCTCTGATTCCTCTTCTTCATCAGACTCATCATCATCTTCATCTTCTTGGTAGACTGCAGTATTCTTTTTTGCCCCGCTCATCCTTAATATCTGGAAAATACAAGTTGGCAGTTGGTTAAACCACTAGACTGCTGAGCCAGAGGTCATGAGTTCGAATCCAGCATTACGCGAGTGGAATATTTTCCTGGCCAAAAAATCTTCCAAAGCGCCCAATTTCAACAAATACGAGTTGTTTATTGTAATGATTGCAATGATAATTACTCTTGGAGTTGTGAATGGCCTGTCGCTTTCCATGGACTCATCTTGGAAACTTGCTCCTAACTCGTGACCGTCGTACGTGTCGTCATACTCATCTTCATACTCGTCGATGTAACCGTACCTTTGGTAAATTTCACTGGCTTCTTTTATGTGAGATTTGTCTTCCAACGTTTGTTTAAGGTTCCTGAATTCTTCTTGCCTACAAATTAAAACATGCATTAAAATCTTCACGAAAGAACCAAAATTCCTTATGTGTATAAAAGTTCTCAATAGTTAAAAAATAACAAAAATAAGTTATATCAAGCTTACTTTTTGTCCCTGGTCGAACTAATGACTTCTTCTTCAACCATCTTACACAGATCATCGATAACTTCCTGTGGCAACTTGGAACTGGATGGGCACTCTTCTTCCTATGCAACAAAAAAGTCGGTTAATATAGGATAAGACAGTGGCAGTCCCTTGAAAATTTACGAAGAATCATTACAGTTACAAACTTGAAATAATCAGTCATTGAGCTTTCAAGGTATACTATATCATGTCGGAAGGGGTTCAAAACTCCAAGCCCCTCTCTGTATTAATCATTGGACTATGAAAAGCGAATATTACACATCTTACCTCTATCTCTTCAGGAATATAAGGCAATGTAGTATCCAAACTTGCGATATGGCTTGGCAAGGAACCTTCCAAAACAGCGTTTATCACAGATTCACTTTTGTAGTCATAATGCTCAAGGCATTTCTGCGGGAAAATTCACAAACTTGTAATTTACGTTCAATGCACACGAGTCGCCAAAAAATTTCTTACCAGAATGAACCCTTCTCCGAGGTCATTTAAAATTTCTTTTACTTCTGCCATGAGTTTGAGCAACATTGCTTCAGGTATTTTCTCGGCTCCTTCCTGGTGGTTGCGAGCATTACTAGGACCAGCCGCAGCAGCCTAACACAAACAATATTCAAATTTGAGATAATTTTAGAAAACATGCAACGAATCTTGCTATGAATGAACGCAGGAATCGAAAAAAAAACTCGCCTCATTGATCAGGTTGAGAGTTACCGCTGTGTCCAATTTGGTGTACACCGAAGACATGATGTAGTCTCGTTTAATCGTGTCGCTGAAGTGTTTGAATAGTTAATAAAAAAGTAAAAAAGGAAAAGGAAAATAATGGCTTGATAAAAATATTACATGGCTGGGTAGAGCAGGGACAACAATTTCATATCAGCGTCCACTGGGTACAAATGGTGATAATCTGTGACAAACAGTTTTTCTCCAATCACGCCGGACAATAAATTGATGAATTTGTCTGCTAGTTCTGCAATCTCTTCATCGGCCAGCGGTTCCCTAAAAATTGTTACAAAAAAAAGTCATACAAACACAAAATTGTAGACTTTGTCATAACCAAGTGAGGTAAATAATATTTACGGAGCATCCATAATATTTTCGACGTTCGAGTAAGTGATGATCCGAAAGAGCCTCAAAATTTCGATCCTTGTAACGTCCAACAATTTTTTCAACTCAAAGAATTTGGTTTCAGTGACTTTTCTCGTAACCAATGGCAGTCTTTTGTATATTTCAGGTATCGTATTTTCGTAAATAGAAACTATTCTGTGGAACAAAAAATAACGCAGTCACATTCCTGTATTTATAGTAAAAAGACATCAAATATTTTATTAATTTAGAAAACGTAAGCGTTGATATAAAAAAAATAATCTTGGAAAAAATACCGATTTGTGAAGGATTCGTCGTCAAAATGTTCGATTGCTTGTGGGTATATCTCGAGAAAAACAACAAGCGTTGAAACAGTGTCTAAAAGATAAACTATCACTTCTTCCAGGGATGAAAGTGATTTTTCTCGCGAGGCCCCACCTCTTTCAGAAAGTTGCACCAACTCTCCTGCCAAGGGGACAGGGGAATCTTCGAATTGTTGTTCTACATTTCGAAACACCTTATAAGAAAAAAAAAAATAAACCATAAACTAACATGGCCTGGTGTTGCAATTGAATGAAAATCAGGCAATCGGAGCAAAGTAAAAATTGGCAGAAAAAAATAAACACCAGAAGTAACAACCTGAAGTATAAAGGTAATACTTCTTTTCAGATCCATAGTGTAAGCAGGTTGAAGTTTGAACAAACTTGCAACCATTTTTGCCACTGTTTTCTTGTTAGATCTGCCAAAATGTTGGCAAAAATCAAAAAGTATCGGTATGCTGAAAATGTAGTAGTTATACAACAATTCAGCCTGGTATTTTGGACTCATGTATTCCGTGGGGCTTTCCTTGTTTGAAAAAAGTCTTCCATAAATTACATAAACATTTCGCAATAGTCTGGACAACAATTGTTTCATCTCCTCGTCATCAGGGAACGATGGCAATTGGTAATATGTCGGAACTTCCAGCAAGACCGATATGAGCATTTCCACAATGCTTTCGTTGTAGGTAATATTAGACCAAAACCTTAAAAATGTTTTTCGTTTAATTTAGTTTACTTTTTCATCTAAATCTTGCATTACTAAGTCATTTGTTATAAGGCACATAGGACTCTTTATAAGAGTATCCTATATTTGTTTAAAAATTTGTCCATTCTTAATGAATTCAGATGACTTCAGTGAACATTTTACTTTTAAATAATTCCGTTTTTGGAATTTATTCAAATTTGTGAATTAACTTTTTGAACTTTTTTTTCATACTGTTTTTTATTATTATTAAATTTTATAACTTAAGTTAAAGGTAATAGTGATTTTTATTACTTGAAATATGGCAAACTAAGAAGCCATTTTATATCCTCGTTAACAAATGTTGTGACTTGCATCCAATGTGCTCTGGCTCCAGGAATTTGAACACCTTCTGCAGTCGTAAGTTGGGGTGCTTCATAGCACAAAAAGTATCGACCCTCAACCCAGGATTCATCCTGCACATGTTTATTCACAAGTTTCAAAATATTGTCAATTAAACTTTTAATCATCTTCCATTTTTTCAATTGTAAAATTTTTAATTCAAAATCATTCACTTTTGTTAATTGATGTATCATCTCAAGTGAATACTATTTTTGAAATTAGTAATATGAAATCAAAAGTAAAAAAATTAAGGGCAAGACTATTTCAAAATTGAATAAATAAAAAATTGCACCCCACTGATATCAACTAATTGAAAATAAATTATTTCGAATTTGAGAACTCGAGTTTTTTATAGAAATTTTTAAATAGAATCGACTACAAAATTAAAAAAAAAAAAATGAAGATATACAAAATTAACAATCGTTATGGTTATAACATATAAATTTCGAAAATTGTAAATATTTTGCATCAAAACATCAAATCGACTGTATTCTAATAAATTTGGATTGATAAATGAATAAGTCATTTCCTATTTTTATTATTCAGAGCTTTAAATTCATAATTTTGTCATAAAAATCATTTTATTTAATTTACAGTCAAGTAAAAGCGCTGGAAAAAAGGGAGAAATAAACGAATGAAAAATCGTTACATCTATAGATTCAACTGATGTAAAAAAATTTAAGTTCAAAAAAATGCGTGATCTTGATATTTTTGATAAGGAATTTTCGAAAGTGTACCTAGATTTTTCTAGATTTTTTAAAAGTAAAAATAAATGGTTAAGTCATACATAATTAGGACAAAGTGCATTCTCAGTCACAATTGTAGATAATAATTTTGTTATCATAAAAAGGTTTTGAAATGAAATTTTACTTCAAAATGTGCAGATCATTCGAAAATAGCAAATTTTTGTTTGAATGATTAAAAAATCAAACGAAAAACATTCTGTAATAAATAATGTGCAAAAAAAAACATATATTTAAAAAAAAAACATTCAACTTATATCAATATTAATAAATATAAATGAAGAAGAGAAATTCATGTTCACATATTGAACTTCGATTGATCATTACTATCATTATATCGATTTTTTGTCAACAAAATTTTGCACCTAAAATATCAAAATAGTAAATTCTTCTGACTCAAAGTTTTCTATTTTTTTACTAATTGAATCCATAACTATAATTTATTTTTGTTCATTTATTTCTGGCCTTATAAAATCTTATTCTCTAATAAATTCAATAAAAAAAAATCAATTTTAAAAATTCTAAGAGATAAAATTCGAAATAAATGATTTTTAATTGGTAGAAGTTTTTCTGTTTGCTTATATAAGTTCTACTACTTTATAAATTTTTCAACGATTTGATATCAGCTTATATAACATGTAACTGAAATTCTAAACGTTTAAAAATAAAAGGCAAAAAAAAATGATTTTTTGATTTCTTGATATGTGGAAGGTTGTGCTAAGTATTTTGTTATATAATGAGTAAAGTTTGTTTTTCAAACTAAAAAGTGCTTGAAAGCAGTCCAAAATGATTTGTTATCTAATATCAATTTTCAAATCAGATTTCTTTTTTAAAAATTCTATAGTTCTACTGTATCCTTTTGAAATTATAATTTTAATGAAGCTCTAACATTATGCAGTTTCAACTGATGTGTTAATTTTTGCATTAATAGCTGTAATTAATAATGCATATTTTTTGAGTATTTAATACTCATCAAGGTCACTTGACTATAATTATAAATATATGAATAATAATAGTTGTAAGGTCATTTTAAAAAAATTATAAAGTGAACGAATTTCAAAATGACAAAAACTTGCTATCACAAATCAATTTACAAAAATTCCTACTATTTTATTTATAAATTCTATCATTGAACTGTATAATTTTTAAATTACAATATAAATACTTGAAAACATTTAACATTTTAATTAACTTTCTTATTTTGCATAATAAGCTGTAATAAGTAATTTGTATTTTCATTTTTTTTTAAATAATCATCAATAGCATCTAACTCAAATTATAAACAATTCCAGAAAAAACGATTTTTAGGTTAGGTTAACCAGTATAATAATTTTGGGTTTTATTGACAGAACGCCATTCCAGCAATTACTTCAAGCTTTCGGCTATTTATTTCAGCCTTCATTGGGAACTATATAATACGACAAACAATCTTTTAACATTAAAACAACTAAAATGCAATCAATACATTATCTCCTACTTACAGAGAATCCGGTATCAGTAAATTTATAATATTGGAGCAGCAAGTACAATATAAATTGGAAGATCCATCGTCGTGATAAATAAATTCCACATTATTAGTGATTGTATCTTCCATTGGAAACCCAACCTATAAATTATCTAAATACATACAGGATTTACATTCCAAACATTTACCTAAGGCTAATAGTTATATTAAGGACAGTTTTGAATTAAAGGAGAAATTAAAGGACCAATTATTAAGTAATGATTTTAGATTGATTTTGTTTGATGTCACTTCATTATTGACAAATGTTCCAAGGGAACTGGCTCTTGAATCTATAAAAAGAATGTAAAGAGCTCATAAATTATGATGATGTTGATGAATTTGACTGTTTTCACTTTTGATGGTGAAATTTATGAGCAAACATATGGGACCCCAATGGGTTCACCGATTTCCCCAATTATTGCTAATATGGTCATGGAAGATTTAGAAGTAGAATGTTTGAAGAAGTTAGGTCATGTGCTTCCCTTTTATTTTAGATTCGTAGATATTTTATTTGCTATACAGAAAGAGAAAATAGAAATGGCTCTTGATATCTTTAATTCGCATCATGAAAGATTAAAGTTTACGCATGAAGTTGAAAACAATGGTAGTATTGATTTTTTAAAATTAAAGATCATAAGAGGGAATAAAGGATTGATGTTTGATTGGTTTGTTGAGCCCACTTCTTCGGAAAGATTTATTAATTTTTATTCCAATAATCTATTGTGTCAAAAGAAGGCCTTAAATTTTCAGTCTAGTAGATAGGGTTGTTAGAGCGTCTGATAGAAAATTTCATAAGAAAAATTTGGATAATATTCGAAGAGTTCTTACTAAGAATAATTTTCCTATTGAATTTATTGATAGAAATATTACTTAAAGAATGAAAAAGTTGAAATATATTATTGGGAAAAACAAGTTAAATAGTTTATAGATCAAATAACAAATTAAATGGGAAGATTATTGTAAAAGGAAAAGGTAAGTTGAGTAAGTTAGACTAATAAGGAGTAGTATACAGAATGGATTGCAAAGATTGTGATAGTAAATATGTGGGTCAGACGAAGCGATGTTTGGGAACTAGAATAAAAGAACATAAAGATAATATTAGACATTTGGGAAAAAATCACTCAACGTTAACTGAACATAAAATTAAGAAGGGCCACGATTTCGGCTGAGATAACGTTAGGATATTGGATAGGGAGGGGAATAATAGAAAGAGATCTGTTTCCGAGATGATTCATATAAAGAGAACTGGGGACACTCTGAATGAACAGGACACAAAATTCCTCAGCACGATTTATGATGGTTTTATTGATGAAATTTTATAATACTCTTTATCCTTTCATTTCCAGTTTTATAGTTTGTTTGGAATTCATATTCATTGCCACGTAGCAAGTCGACGAGGAAGTGTCTAAAATTGTTCATTATTATTAATGTGGAGTTTATTTATCACGACGATGGATCTTCCGATTTATATGGTATTTGCTGTTCCAATATTATAAATTTACTGATATCGGATTGCTGGAATGGTTCTTTGTTAATAAAATCCAAAATTATTATATTGGCTCTAAGGAATCATTTTTTCTGGAATTGTTGACAAAGGAAATAGGAGCGTTATCGAATATGAAAATCAAATTATAAACATATAAAAAATGTCAACACGAGTTTGAAAATATGAAAAAAATCTTGCGATTTTACTCTAGTGCATTTTGAAAATTTCTAAAATGTTCCCTGAAATTTGAAAAAAAAAAAAAAATATTCTCACCAAGGCTGGAACATTTTGAGTAACACCTCCAACAGATACTTTCAGTTTTACTTCCTCCAAGGGTTTACAATCAGGATTCTGTAACAAATTTAAGTGTAAAAAACATCGTTAACAAATGTTTTATTGCTTAATTCACAAATATTATAAAATCAAAAATAAACTTTTACCTCAAAAATGGTAAACTCCAAGGCTGCATCAAATTTTCCTAATGCTTGTTTTTCCATTTTTAATTATTGACGAGTTTCTGTTCCTAAAATCAGATTAAAACCATATGGTTTTTTTTTCTGAAACGATGTGTGATTGAAGAAAAAAATGATTTTCGGGATCTTCACTAAAGAATTACAAATTAGAGGCTGTAGTGAAAAAAGGTATACATTTTTATATTAAAAGGCGAAATCGGAGATTACAAAAAACATACATATATAAAAAAGACCGGTATGATGTGTCGGAATGATATTTATTTAACATGGACCAATGAGAAAAATCGTAATATTCACAATTGCATTTGTAACAATTTGTAATGAACCATACTGAACACAAAAGTTGACAAAAGTTGTGAACAAATGTGACCAGCAGGGGACACACTTTGGGTAAAATTTTTGTCCAAACTAACCTAAAAAAAAATACGAGTGTATATCTATATATATCCACATATATAGATATATTTTACTAAGGATCCCTCTCGCCCCGTCACTCACTTTTTAGGCAACTTTTTCTTTACTGTTCCTTATGGAGTGTGTGCCCCCTGGTTACCAGGCAGTGTCCAGGGGTCAGTCTTGTCGGAGAGACTTCTCTTTCTGCTGGCCATATAGAAGTATTACATATATAGTTTCACTTTTGGCTAAAACTAACCTAAAAAAAAGTGGGAGTGTATACCTATATATATCCACATATATAGGTATACTTTACTGACGATCCCTCCCGCCCCGTCACCCCCCACTTTTTTACTATGGACTGGTCGACCCCTAAATGTGACCAATGCAAAACTGTGCAAAGCAATCAAAAGTGATCAAAAGCAATCAACGACGTATAGTATGGATTGCTTATCTGACTGCGCTAACGATTTCTTAGTAGAAAAAAAGGAGATAGTATAGATGGAGATACATATATATATATATATATATATATAGGTATAAAGGATATAGTATAGTAAGAGATGAATAGGTCATTCTGACCTATCTGGTTCTTTCTACCCGTACATGTATGCGCGGTCGAATTGCGATCCATACTATAGATGTTGAAAGCAATGCAAAACAGTTGATACTGTTGATATATATATATATGTATTTATACTATCGATAATCGATACATACATATATATCGATTCGCAAGCGCCATCAGCTGATTTACAAACTTTGTTTTTTCGAATTAACCAATTTTTGCTATTTTTAGTCATTATAATCAAGTAGGCAAGTCCTAAGTACCGAGTTTCGAATTTATCAGTGTTTTTTATAATAAAAAAATCACCAAACAAGCCTTAACTTTCGGAATTAGTTTATGGAAAACATGCAAAAATGAGTGATCAAAAATCATCCGGAGATCCTTGGAGGCATTTGTTACCAGTTGCCGTATTTGATAACAGTAAATATAATTCATTAATAAATTTATTGCAACTATCTCAACACTTACTAATTAAAGAAAATAATGAGAATTGTTTGAAAATTTTTTTATTTTTTTAAGAATCCTGTTAATCTAATTAATGATTCATTTTGTAAACGTTAAATTTTATGTCTAATGAATAATTTTGTTGCAAAAATTTATATATGAAAAAGTTTTTATTTATTGTCGGCCTGCAAATTCGCCAAATTTTTTTTTTAGAATCTGTAAAACAGCAAATATTTTTCATAAATTTTCTGATGAAATTTCGTTCCTTGTTAATATATGAAGTTTCTATATTTATAAATATTAGTTATAATATGTCAAGATTGATTATTTAATATTGATATAAAAAGGTTTTCCTATATTTAATATTTATGAAGTATGTTAAATGTATAAACAACTATATTTATAACTCAATTGGTATTGAAAAGTTATTTTTTGCTTGACCTAAAATTTGTTTATAATTAAATAGACAGTTGAAAACCCAATTTTAGTTTAACCATTCCAAAAATTTAAGATCAGGCTCAAAATGTAATTTGAAATTAAAATTTGGAATTCGGTTGCTAATTTTAAAAAAATTTGAAAAATAAAAGTTAAACTCATGATTTGTGTTATTATTTTACATTTCAAAATATAATACATGAAATACTAAGTATGCAAAATATGCAATTTCTAAATATTTTTCAATGTCAAACAAAAGTAATATGAATGTATGAAAAATTTCAACTATAAAAATATCACCAACTACAATTCCAGATGGAAAACAAAGTATTGAAGTATTTCTTAATTGCAGTTTTGATTTAAAAAACAATACATTTAAAATTTCCGAAAGACATAAATTTATAATTTGATTTTCAAAAGTTAAGAAAATTAGCCATTTTAAATATTTGTATATTTAATGGAATTGGATCATTAGAAAAGAGAGTTTGACTTTCAAAATTACGAAAATTGGTTATTTTGGGTATTTGGATAATCAATCGAATTCGATGCATTAAAAAGACTCCCCTGAAAAAATTGATTCCATATAAAAAAAGTTTTCAATATAATTTATCCTTTTTTCCAGATACAGAAATACAGAAAATCAAATATGCACCCGGACAGAATCAAATTTCAATGCCATACAGTCTTTTTATGGAGATGATACTAGAACTGCACTATAAAAAGCAGGGAATCAAACTAGAGAAAGAAAGAAATTCAGAAGGTAATTCGTCATTTTTCAAGAAACACCCTAATAATAAGAAATTAAAAACAATTAAAATATATGTTATCACTTTAGAAAAAAAAAATCGTGAACTGAAAATTTAATTTAGTTGTGGGAAGAAAATTTTATGTATTTGGAAAGTATTAGCAAAAATATGATATGTTGAATGAAACCCTGAGACAAATGTGTTCTAATCAGGCATAGATTCCATTTTTGATATTATTTTCTGAATACAAATTTTTATCCCAAATTTATATAAAAAAATAAATATAAAAATTTTAGAAGTGAAAAGAAAGTAAAGTACTTTATACCTAGAGTTCGAAAATTTGTAGAAAAATTACACTGATTGAAAAAGTGAACTTGAAAATTAAAAAAATTGAAAAGTTTTACTTGAATTTTTCAATTCGTCTCAAATAAAGAAACAAATTTTCCAATTTTCATTCTGTAGGTTCTTAGATCTTTCAGTATGTATTGCTTTAACATATAGTTACCATATTTACACCAGTGAAATCTACAACTTTTCAACTCTCGTGAAATGAGAAAAAAAACTCGTTATTTATGTGTGAAAAATATTTGGATCTTAATTAGCATTGTTTTTCCAGAATTACGTGCATGTTTACGTGAAATAGGAATAATTGGTGAATCTAATAAATCCATACAATCCAGTGTTTTGCTAAATCAATACTGTGAGAGGTTCCATGAATTGATAACAATCTTTTTATTTCATATAGGAAACAATAATTTATTGCCCATTCCAAGGTAACCTTTTTTTAGATACACTTTTTCTGTATATATTTTAATGAAGTTTTTGAAAACCTGAAATACTCGAAATTTGGCGTTAAAGCCTAAATTCTAGTATATTATTGATAGTGATAATAAAAATTGAAAGTTAAATTCATATAGATCATTTAATTTAATTCATTACTCTTTTTTTTATGTATTATTTTTTTTCAGCCAATATTTATTAAGATAACTTTTTGTGTATCTTGACATAAAATAATAATTATTTTACCTAAATTTCGTCAAGTTTTAGCCCTCAAAATCCCCATCTGCCTACGCCCTTGTAAATTACTCATGATTTATATTAATTTTTAAATTCATTACTATTAATGATATGAATGCTTGACTTTATTAGCTCCGATAAACCAACGTGGACCAGGTATACCATTGAATTCAAAGAAACTGGATTCATTGCCGATGGAGGTTTTGGGAAAGTTTACAAAGCAATTAATTATTTAGATGGAATCGAATACGCTATTAAAAAAATCCCAATCAGACTGAATGATTTCGAGAATAGTCAGTTGGATGAAGTGAAAACTCTTGCAAAATTAAATCATACGAACATTGTTCCATACAAAAGTGCATGGGTCGAAGAAATATCGCATCTCATTAACAAGGTAGCAATAACTTCGTCTGCAGAAAGGTATTTCACAATTATTAATAATAGTTTTTAAAGTTTCTTCACACGTATTTCAATTTCGATAAGATAAAGTTTGGGAAATTTTAATCAAAGAACTTGTAAGACAAAAAATGTTTGAAATTTCAGTGAGCTTTTGGAGAAATGATGATTTTTTGGATGTTCAATTTTTTTATGGCCTGTGATTGGTGAGTCTAAATAGATTTTCCATGGATTTTGAATTTTCAGCGCTGAATATGAAAAATCGACGAAATCTTCTTTCAAAATATCCGAAGAAACATCTTCAAGCTTGATATCATGGATACAAGAACCTGAAGAAAATTTGGCGACAAAAGCTATAGAGACAACAAATAAAACTGACACTGAATCAAAAAACAGTCGAAATTTAAAAAGATCTGATAAAACATCATCGAGCTTGATTTCATGGCAAAAAGGATCCGAAGAAAATTCGTCGACAAAAGCTGTTAAAGCAACATACGAAACCGACATCGAATCAACAAAAATTGAAAATAGCTCTAAACAATTGATTCAATACAACGCTCCAAAGGTTTGAATTATTAAAATCTATGTATAAAAAAAAGTAAAGGATGTTAATAGTTTTAATTTTGAAGATCTTGGAATCGAAAAATTTAATGCTAACAGTTTCATTAACTTTAAAAATCTTTGAAATTGAGAAGTTGGTTTTTTGGTAATTTTTCGATCAATTGATCACAATTTTCATAAAACTATATCAGTTCTCGTCACTTTTCATAAGTTTGTACACAATGTTGATCGATTTGAATAATTTTTCATGAGATTTATTTTGATTTCTCTAAAAAAAAGTATTTCTTAATTATTTATTTTTCATAAACGATTACTAACAGTATTGATTAATTTGTTTCAGCCTTTCAAACCTGCAATTTTATATATTCAAATGGCCCTCTGTGAAAAAACTTTACGTCAATGGATGGACAATAGGACTGAAGTGACTCCAATGACCACGATTCGTCGAATCACGACTCAACTTTTGGAGGGCATTCACTACATTCATTCCAACAATGTTGTTCACCATGATATAAAGGTACGAATGAGATCAATCATTTTCATAGTTAAAGGATTTGCAAACAAATTTCCTGTAAGTAGTTCTCGTGAAATTTTAAGTAAATGGAAAGTATGTAAGTTTTGTCAAGAATTATTATTTATCCATTAGTTTTTGTATTTCTTACTATAAGTGATTGATAAGTGCATTGTAAAATTGAACAATCTATATTCTGTGTGATGTTTGCTATAAAAAAAATTTTTCTTGTGTCTATGAGGTGCAACAATGTCTCTTACTGATAAATAAGAATTGAATGAGTACCTATTTTTCCAATTACGCTATTCCTGTTTTTTCAGCCAAGCAATATTTTCATATCATTTTCTGGTGGTTTGAGAATTCAACTAGGTGATTTTGGGTTGGCGTGTCCTTTGCAAAAAAAAGGCCATCGCTCTGTTCAAGGAACGAGAATGTATGCTGCAAAAGAACAATTGAGTGGAAAATGCAATCCAAAAGTAAATATTTGTGGAAACAACTTTTCTATGACAACGATATTGAAAAAAAAAATGAAATCTTTGGTTATACTCCATCCCAAAAAAAAGCATTATTCATATTTTTTAAATGAAAACGATATAATTATTACTCAATGTTAAGTGTTATCTGTCAGTAAAAAAAATGATTTTTAATATTTTTCTTATATCTTAATAAATAGAATAACTTTGGTAACTATAAAATATATTTTGTTTCAGAGCGATCTATACAGTTTGGGCATTGTATTGTTAGAACTTTTGGTTCCAATAAAAACAAACATGGAATTGAGTATTTTGATCGACCAACTGAAAAAAAGGAAAATTCCGTATGATCTCGTTTCTAAATATCCAGAATGGGTAAAAAAATATTCCATCCATTTTTTTTACGTTTAAGATTATTTTTCTAGTAATGTTTAACACGGTTTTCTTATAGATTTGTGAATAAATTTTTAATGTGAGAATTCTACTGACAAATATAAAATAATTGAATATTTGTCACATAATTTTATACACTTTTCAATTCATAAACTTGCTTTATTTCATTTTTTTCTTATACTTAACACGAATCATTTTTCTGGAATGGCATAATAGCTAAGTCAAATAACTGTCGTAATTTGCACAAATTATATTGCTAAAGTAATTAGTGGTTTTTTCTAGATGAAAACTCTCGTGGAACTCATACAAGACAATCCAGATTTGAGGCCTTCAGCCTCTAACCTTTTAGAGCTTTTACAAAAAGACAAAGATGCAGAAATTGAAAATTTGCAAAAAGGCTTCGAAAAACAAAGTGTTTTGATAAAAAGCCTGGAAGAAAAAATAAGGTTCCTGGAAATTGAAAACGAGTCATTGAAGAGGAGTCAAAACCAAAGTTCAAGTTCAACTCGTAGATCTGTAAGGATGTAGAAAATGAAGTATGATAAATAACGAAAGTGAATATAGTATGAACAAAAAAATAACAATGCAGAATTGATGTGCTGTAAATATTTGAGGAATAAATGTTTTTAACGGTATTGTTTTTGAATTCGAATCTCTGGCGAATTTTCATAAAAAAATACCAAAATAATTACGAGTATACAGTTTTTTTTAAAGAATTTACAGTAAAACTTTTTGTCTTATTTACTTAAAATTAAAATTTTGTAAGTTTCAATCCAAAAATTGTTCATTCTTCAAAGTACATTGAATTTGTAGGTTCTAAATATTATGGCAGGTAATAGATATTTTATTTTATTTTCCTCAATATTAATTCCTTCTTTATCATTATATTGTTTAAAAAGTCTTGTCTCAGATTTTCAAGAATCCATGTACTCTGTCTGTAGTAAAAATCATGAAAACTTCCTTTTACAGCTACTGAACAAATTCAAATGAACCCCAGCGAGTCCCTTATTTCCTAAAATATCCCAAAAGGTTTCAAGTAAAAAAACACTAAATTCATTTCATCGACCCAAATTTTATTCTTCCAAATTGACGATTCCATAATATCTTATCCACCAGCCCCCCACCTCCTCTATCGCGGAAAGTAATCAAAGTAAATTCAGCGAAAAAATAATAAGGAGAACAATTAATTATCTAGAGCCTTAATTTGATCTTAGAAACAAACGTCGGAAAAATCTCATTTAATCACAATCGATGCTGAAATCAAGCGGGAAAAGTCTTGGAGTGTGAATTCAATAAGAAGACAATATGAGTCCCGAAAAGTTAAGATATCGTGGGTGATTATCAGGGATAAAGGATGTCGTAGTGTCCTGGGCGATAGAGTAAATGTACACTTGGAGTCGAGCCTTCGGGAAAATCATGGGCTACAACCTCTGTGCCGGCACCTCTGTCCATGTACCGAACGCGAACGCCGGTTCCTAGAGCGGTGCTCATGGCTATGATGTGAATGTGGTCCGACTCTTTGTACATTGGTTCTACCTCCTACAAACGATCGACAACGTAGGATTCAGTATGTTTTCTATGATTCTTAAAATGCAGATTTTTCCACTGTTGTTTCACAAATTTTGTAGAACTCTTTTCAGCAAAGTGGCAAAACTAAGCATACATAATACAAGTTATTTATTCAATTATTTACAATAATGTAAGTATTTGAATTCGATTTCTCAATGAATAATAATTCATATTTTTGAATGTGACTGATAATTAGAATGTAGTGTAGAATTTTTGGTTCTTACTTGCTGGCAGAATTCTTTGACGGTGCCATTTCCCTCTATAAAATTTTGATAAAACTCAGATTCTCGCTGCAATTGTCCAGACGTAATTAATCTATGATAAACTACGACATAGTCCGAGTATCCTTGTTCGTTGAACAATTTTTGGAGTTCTTTGCGACTTTCTTCAGGATCATCGCCCCCTGTTCTTTCGATTACTTCCATATACTGCAAAAAATTATCAGTCTCGTTAATTTAAGCATTTGAAAAACAATTTGTTACTATTTTAAATAATCTTATTCAGACACGTAAAAAGAAAAATGAGAGAACTAGTATTTTTTGAAATCATAAATATCTTCTCAAAATATTGATTTTGGGATTAATTTATAAACTTTTTTCTTTTAAATACCGTGTCATGAAAATCTTCTACTGTGAAAATGGGGAAGCCTAAAGCTATTAGATGGTCTTTGCTTTTTTGAGCGAGATCTTTGAATTTTTCGTATTCTTCCCTGTTGTTGATGAGTCGCTCGAGGTAAGCGTAACTGAAAGCCCTGGAAATCAAATTTACAAAATTGAATATTAACTATCAATCTTGAAGTAGGAAGTGTACATTTTCAACAACAGACATATTATCACCAAGTTTTTTGAAAAACTGCAAGCTTTTTATATATTTATGATTATTGTGTGATTGAAAGATTTTGTATAGAAAATATTAAAAAATACAAATATTTTTTGGAGGGTTTCAGTTTTCAAGTTATTCACAAAAAAAAATTTATAACAATTTTTTCCAGAATACATTGTCAAAAACGGAGTTAAAAAAAGGTGTTTTTAATAATCGAAAGATTTGAAGTTCAGGTAAAAAATTAAAAACCCTGAAGTAGAGCATCAAAAATTACGGAACACTTAATTTTTTTAAAATTTTTTCATGAATTTATAGCATAACATTTTTATAGAAAACTATATATTTTTTATAAGAAAACGTCAAGTATGGTCTAAAAAATAAAAATTTATATTTCTATATTGAAAATGAATTTGATTTTATAAATTTTTACGAAAGTTACTATTATTGTATGTTGGTTCGTCATTGGGAAATCGATAAATAAATATGAATTTTTATTATAATTATTTACCTAAGCTTTGAAATTAATTTGTATTAAATAACTTGTTGAAAATTATTGTCAATCTTATATATTGATCACACCTGAAAAAGCAATTTCCATCAGGACGCGTTCTTCTCATATAGGAGTACTTTTGAGCCAGTGCCCTCGCTTTCGACAAATAGACTTCATCTTCCAAATATTCGCTCTCTAAAGCTTTGATTGATTCCTTTTCTCCAACTAAAGCTATTGATTCCGAAATCTAGAAAATATCAAAAAAAAGTAAGTACAGGATTTCGAAATAGTTCTATGAATTGTACGTTTTAGTTTTGTAGGACTTTCAATGATGTTGAAAGATTGTTCATAGTAACGATCATTTATTAATTTTAACTTTCAAGTCAGCTATTATATGTGTTACATGAATCATGATTTTTTAAGTTTTTAGAATGAATATGAAAACAATACAAATTTTGATACTCAGATTGAAACTTAATATTTTTGTGACGCAGTCAACTCTGAGAATCTTGTATATTTATATGAAATTTCAAGTTTTTGATTTTTAAATTCGATGTTGACTTCTGTTTGACTGAAAATGTATTGAATCGTTTTAATTTTATCTATTAGTTGTAACTTGATATAATTAAATAATTTTATTTCCTTAGAATTAGATTACATTTTTGTATTTTTGTTTTAACTGAAGCTTCAAAAATTTTAAAGTTTCAGGAATACGAACTGTTTCTTTGTAAAATGCAGGTGATTAAGAATCAAAAAATGTGTGCTTGATAGGGATTACGTAAATGTTACATATAACAATATATTTCAATTGAAGATAAAAATACTCATTTTCTTCTGAGATATAGAAATACTGTTGAATTGAGTAAAATTTTTCTCCTTAAAATCTCAGAAACTGCAAAAAACTTGAGGATGAAACTCTGAAGTCAAAAATTGGGAAGAATGTTTATGTTTCTTATTTTATTTTCAAGTTTTTGCAATTTTAGTTATTCTTGAAAAATTTATTATACTTAAGTCTGCAGCAAGACTTTTGAAGATTTAATGTTATCAATATCGAAATTGATACTATCAGAAGATTCAAATCTCTTCATATAAATTTTAGATCTATTTATTAAATAGTTTATAATATTGTATTATAAAGTACTTATTTTGTATTTACAGATAAATTTTGACTTACAAATATTTTGATTCAAAAATTTTTTTTAATTTTTTCAACTACTTACTACTTTTAACAACAACTTATATGAAAATCTACAACTTTTCAAAAATTTTATATATTGTAGCTGATCACTAAAAATAAATTTTTTTGGGTCATTGGGAATTTCAAGTTTTTGAAATCAAATTCATACACTTGGCTAATTTTGATTAGTTTTGTCTTTAACATGCTAATAAAAATAAATATGGTTTTTTTTTTAAACTAAAACTTGAAAAAGTATATAACTTAAATAATTACTTTTTAATATTTTAAAATTTCACTTTTTAATTCATACTAAAATAAAAAATTGTTATTAATTTTTGAGTTTTCATACAGTTTTGAAGAAATCTGTTCTCAAAATAAAAAATTTTAAACTGGAGACTAGACTTTTGTTTGCAATTTGACAAAATTTTAAAACAAGTTTTTTTTTTCTACAAAGACAGAAAGGGATAAAAAAAAACTAGCTTTCTTTGCAATTCAACTGCTCTATTAAAAGTCAATAAAATTCATAAAATTATATTGAAGTCTTACACAAATCTAATATTTATAGGTTTTGTGAATTTTAGCTTTTTTAAGAAATGCCAGGTATTTTGGATAATGAAAAATTTCAAGTTTTTCAATTTAGAGTTCATCACGCTCTGTAAATTTAGATTTTAATAATTTTTGTCGGAAAAATTGAATGACAAAATAGACATAATTGACTTTCTATTTATAGTTTCCCTCATATAAAATCATTAACTTTCATTACGAAATTAAAACCATTTCTTGAAATTTCATTATATTTATATTCCTCATTTTATATGAATTTATTATATACAACTTAAAATCGTCTACAATATTTCTCTTAGTTTTGAATATATCCAATAAAAACATCTTCCTGGCGATTAAATTGTCAAAATTTCATGGTTATAAACAACCAATATATATTTTAAAAACACTCAAATCACGCCATGAAAAAAAGTCTGGTTTATCTTCATCCCAAATTAAATTTATGAAGATTCCAAAAATCTAAAATCTTGTGACAATGTTTACCTCTTTTTCTATTTGCCTTCGTTGCTGCATAATCAATTCATCTTGATTGACGTCTGTAAAAAAACAACTCGTACAATCAAGGCAAATTTATGAAAGATGTAATATTACAATAAAAATGAACCTGTGTTTTCCGCATTTCGAGATTGAACCGACGGCTCTTCCATTTCAAAATCAGATTCGTTTTTTATCAGTTTTGAGCGTTTTGAGCTTATCTGTCATCAACTTTGCTAAATTTTTGCCATTGGCATTTGACAGTTAGCGGTGTAAGTATATATATGTATGTGTTTATGTATGCATAATATGTATACATATATACTCAGTGCCGTAGCAATCATGTTCTTGTAGGGGGAGCGAAAAATTGTAGGATGCTGTTTTGACTTTTTTTTTAGTGTTAAAATAAAATTTTGCAAAAAATCTCCCATTAATTTTAAAGAGACATCACGTCACACACAAAAAACTGTAGGCACACAAATAAAAAATTCATGTTTACCTAACATAGGGATGAAAAGGCCCCTCTCAGTCCCTGGGTTGCTACGGTACTGCATATACCTAACCTTACCTTAAAAAATAAAATCTTAAAAGTAAACAAACAAACACAAACAAAGCAATTCAAAATAAACAGAGTGTTCATATCAGTTCATATCCAAACTGTATAAAAAACATTAAAATTTTACAATGTCTAATCAAAACGTCGTACCACTTCCACATCACGAAAAACATGAGTTATGTCAAACGAGACCACCTTATAGACAAGGGAGAAAACTGACATCTGTCAAGGTACTAGACATCGCTGGAATATCCTGTATCCTCGAAATACTATATATTTGATGATTATTTATGAACACTGTATTATAATTTAATAATTGACAGTCATTGACAAAAATTACTTGAAGGTCATTTTTTTGTCATTCCTTTTTACGAAATACTGTTTTACTAATTTTGCAAGTCAACATTATTATCATTTCTCAAGTTTTCTTGGATAAAAATTTAAAAAAAACTTGATAAAATATGTTTGACACAATTTTAAACAAGAAGTATATTTTTTCATGTTATTAAAAGTTTAAATACAATTTTCACTTTATAATACTGAGTATATGTTTGTGAGACATTACATTATATGTCTATACATTTAACTCAAATAATAAATGATTGTATGAATTGTAAAAATTAATCATCATGATTAATAGTATATACTTTTTAAAGAAATTTAATATAAACACTGAGAAAAAATTTCTAGCACTAAACTGAATTTGACTGGGAAAATCGATGAAAGTTATTTTCTACAAATAAATAATTTTTATTGTACGACAGCAGTAAATTATATATTATAATTTCAGTCTGTCACTAATTATTTATTCAAACATTCTTCAACTGTTCTATTTTTTGATTTTTCAATAGTATTCAAAATTTTTTAAGTTTTCATATAATTTTATGTTCAAGTTTTTAATCCAAAAATTGTAAAATTAACGATTCTCTTAAATTAGAATTTATGTACTCCAATGAAGTGTAAGTGTAATATTTAGTTATACCCAAAATGAAAGAACAATCACTTGGTTTTTTCATCATGAAATTTTCGAAAACAATTTCCTTATCGCACAAGCTCTGTAAAATAGGTGTACACAATCAACGATGAGTCGAAACATTTAATTGTTTCTGGAGTTCCAAAACTGCAGTTAAAGGTGGAAGTGAAAAAATTATTCTGCCCTTATGGGAATCTGAAAAAATTTTTACCTCTGCCCGATTATCCCGGAGAAAATTTCACTGAGAGTTTTCATGTTCACTATGAGCGCATCCAAAGTGCACGGTATGAAAATTTACTGGAACCAATATGTAATAGCAAATATATAAAAGGAAGGACTTTTGGAAAAAATTAAGCTTAATGAAGAAATTTGAATTCACCAAATGTCTCGTTTTATTATATTGTTTAAAAATTTATTTTTTTATTGCCAAAAAAGCTTGCATGTTCAATTACATCTGAATTCACATGATTAAATATTTGTCATTCTGTTTGTGTTTGATAAAAAACCTCGATAAAAAACTTGTTATATAATATTATTATTATAATATCCAAACATTAAAAATCAGTTTGCAAGTTTTCAAACATGCGAAATTTCATAACGATTGAGTTTTAATAAATATTTCAATTCCAATTTCTTTTTTAACTTGATTCTTTCAGCATAGCAAAACGTTTTGTGGATTGCAAAAATTTCTTTGGTGGATCCCTTCACGTTTTTTATACCCCAGAATTAGAAACAATCGCCGAAACAAGAGAAAAATTGGCGCAACGTCGAAAAGATGTCGCAGTTAGGATAAAAAGGCACAAAGAAGATCCTACTGATCTTCGAATCGACCAGTTCATTCCAGTGTAAGGAATATTTTTTCTGTAACTTTTTAATAATTTATAAATAATGGTATTCCATGAAAAAATTACATTCATTATTTGATTAGAATTTTCCAAATTGTTTCTTGTGAATTACATAAACGGTGAATAGGATTTAAAATTTTCTTGCGTATCTCATTTTTAAAATTTATGCAGAAATACATGAAAATATCAGAAAATTATTCGAATTTTATAAATATTTGAAAAATATGAAAAGTACTGAAATAAGTAGTATTTTTTGAAATACAAATAATCCATGAAAGAACTGTGTTCTGAAAAATCATTTAAAATACTAGGAACCTGTAAAATTCTCAAGTTTAGAATACCGAATTTTCAAAATTATCAATAAAAATATAAAATTGTATAAAAATACTACAATATTTCATAAATGGCGAGAAGTGTGAAAAAGACTTGAAATAATAGGAATCTCTAAAATACTGAAATTCAATACGGTTATTTTTTTCAAAAATAAATGAAAATAATAAAAATATTTGAATCTTTTAATCCCAAAGCATGTGCTTCTGAAAATTTACATAAGAAACTATCAAAATCCTATAAAATTCAATAGAATTCATCAATATTTAAAAAATATAAAATGTACCACAAGTTTGACTAATCAGTGAAATACAAAAAGTCTACGAGGATACTGTTTTCCGAACAATTTATTGAAGTACTTAAAATCTCTGAAATTTAGATTCTAGAACATCAAATTCTAGAAATCTATATTGAAATGTTGAAAAATACTAGATATCTATTAAGAACCTACAAAATCCTACTAAGTATTATTAATAGGTACTAAAAAAATATGAAAAATAACAAGAATACTAGAATACAATAAAATACTGAAAATCTATGTAGATATTATTTTATTAAGTAACTAAAAAGTTCCAGATATCTATATAAAAATCCACAAAAGTGCCAGAAAATCATTTAAACTGTTAAAATACTGAAGAAATATGATAAATACTGAAATTCTATGATTTATTAATTTTCTTCGAAAGTTTTTCAAAAATCTATGAAAATACTCAAAATATATGTAACCTTGGATTTCAGGGCATGAAATTCTAGATATCAATGTAGAAAATTCCTGAGTATGAGATAATCTTTTCAATGGTATACATACTGAAATAATAAGTAATTAGAGACTATACAAATGAATTACAGTGATTCCATATGGAATGTTATATATTTGAAAAATCAAAAACCTGAGCTTGCAAATCGATTTTTTAGATGTTACTATTCTACAATAAATATTTGTTGATACATTGAAATAAATAAATATCAACCATTTCAATATTTGAGTTTACCCATCCATGTAAAATTAAATTGTGATGCTTCTGAATTTATGTATAAATGAGTGAAACAAACATACTGGAAAAATAACTTAAAAAAATTGAATTGATTTTATGTAACTGTCCCACATTATTTTTTAGAGGATATACTATAATCAAAGAAAAATTTTTTAAAAATAGATATTTATATTCATGAAAATAATCAGAGTTTCATTCATAAAATTTAGTGATAACAAGTAACTTTTTACAGGGAACAATTCGATCGCAAGAAAAAACGACCAGCTTTGCCTTTAACCGACGAAAGACTAGCTAAAAAATTTCCAGGAGAAACTTTGAACACGATTTATGAAAATATCCCTCAAGAAATCGATCCTCGTTTTTCAACCTTACCAAGCTCATCGTACGCAACCAATGCATCAACTTCCAACTCGAATTTTTCCGAAGCTCCTTATAAACCAAACGAAACCGTGATTTCAACCACCTTAAATCTATCGTCGGAAATCATCGAGAGAAAAATTAAAAATTACAGAGGAAGAACAGTCAGAAATTCTGGTATTAAGAGATTGGAAAAAAAGATATTCCGACCAGGAATAGTCAACACCAGAAATTTGATGAATTTTGAAAAACAGGGGGAAGAGAAAAAAATTTTCGTCAATCCAAAAAAAGCGGAGAAAGAAATTGTTATAAAAATTTTGCCAGAAGCCGACAGAGCAAAAAAACGGATCGTTATAATGGATCCGAGGTAAAATTGTATGCAATTATAATATGATATAAAAATATATATAATTTCCTCTCAAAAATTCTACGATCTTGAATCATCAAATGTATAATCGTAAAATTTTTGAATTCTATATTACAGAATTCCAAACCTCGATTTGTGTGTTGTGTAATTTATAGTTCTAGAGTCATGCTCTGAAGCTTAGAATTCTATAACGGGAAATGCCGAATTTAAATTTCTCTGTGATAGAATTCATAACTCTGTATATTTATAAAAACGGTGTTCGTGATATTTTAATTTTTTTTGCAATTTTTAGTGTTACAGAAATAGTAAAGCCATCTGAAAATTTGGGAAGTTCCATCAAGTCTGCAAAGGAACGAATAAGGGAAGCAATGAATATCGAGGAAAAAAAATGAAAATAATTATAGTGTTCCTGATTTTATTGTTCACCAGTATCATATAATTAATAAAAAAACAATGATTGTTAGTGATTGATCCTTATTGTTTTAGAATTTTGAATTCTAAACAAAGGAACTTAGTTTATTCAGATTGTTATGAAAAAATGGCAGTTATGATTGTATTCATGGGATATTTTATACTTATATTACTACTGAAGACTCTGGATCCCAAACAGTTTCACTAATTTTAGTGGTTGGTCCAAAACGTTTAACAGAGGAGGGCGTGTTTTCATCCGATTTCCCCGTATTTCTTTTGAGTCGAAAAATCGCTGCAGGTGATGTTCCATGAGATAATTCGTGGTTGTTTGATCGATTTGCAAGTGGAGTTCGACGCTGAAAAAAATTCAACATTAAGTAGAAATTTTTATCATTAAATACAGTCAAAATTATTTTAAATTTAACTTTGAAGCCTCACATTCTTCATGTCGATTTTTTTCTTCTCAGCCTCGACTTTTTGCAAATTTTCCTCTACCCTGATTTTCTTTTTTTCTTCGTGGTTTTCTTTATCTGCCCAAATTTCAATTTTTCCCGAATTATTTTTGTTTTTGTCAATTTCCACATTTTTCATGGCAGTTGACAAAATATTGTCAATGATTGTTTTCTTGTCATTTGTCACATTTTTTAAATCTTGGTTTTCATCCATGTTGTCACTGTCTTCTGGTTTTTGGTTAATTTCCTCATTTTCCACACATTCTATGGAATATTTCACGATGTCTGGTAAAAGTACTTGAACTTCTGGAACTTCAAAGGTCGTTATGATCTCGCAAAACGAGTGCCTTGATAAGGGAGGCGTTTTTTTGTACAAAATTTCATCCCAAGAAATCTTATCGTCCGAAGAGTCTTCGGTCAGTGATAAACGACGATTTTCTGGAGGTGCTGTTTTTGAAATCGGAGTTCTGGTAAATTCACAAACGGGTGATCGTGGGTCGAAATTCTTCAAAAGCACTTTTTTGTGAAGGTTTATTTCTGGGCCAGTTGGCGTCGAGAATTCTTCGATGTTTTCACTATTTGGCATCTGTTGGGAAAAACATTAAAGAATAATATAGTTTACTTAAATAAATATATTAAATGTAAGCAGTTTTTTAGAGCATTGGAGTTTTTGGGAATATAAATCTGTGGCTTCGCGCCATTACAGACAGAGTCACACATTCCATAACGTTTAAAATTTCATCAGAATATCATGTAAAACAAGCCTTGTGGCAGAAATGACTTTGTCTGTTATGGCGGGAAGCCACAGAAATAGTGAGGGGATTCCATTATTCCTTTAAAATTTTAGAAATTGAAAAATTTAGTTAAAACAATTCTTTATCGATTTGTAAAAACCACTCTCACTGAACTTTAATAAATTGTTGACATTTTTTTATTAAATTAAACGAAGTAAATTCCATTTCTGTAATTTTTACGAACATTTAAAAATCCTTGAAAAATAAAAAGTCAGTATTGCAGAATCAAAATGTGACTATATCTGCAGAATATTAAAAACTTTTCAAATATGATTTATTTTGGAGATCCTTTAACTGTCAAAATTTAGAAAATCGCTAGAAATAATTTGAAAATGTTTGAAACAATTGAAAATATTGATAAAGTTCCTCAATTTATATAACTTTTTGAAGAATTTCAATATCTTAAACTCACCGAAATTGGTGTTCGTGGCAAAGGTGCGTTTGGAGATCTTGGATCTAACAAATTTCCATGAAAAATCTGTCCAGTTTCATCCATGTTTGTCTCTAAATAGGGTCTTGCTTCCGATGATTTTGGTGTCGTATTTGCTGATGAACTTGGTGCTACCTGATGTAAAAATTAACATAATCAATTTACAAATTATTTCTACATCATAAATGTAGAAAAATCATTATATTTTAAGAAATTTTCGTTAGGTAAAAAACTTTTAAATGGGAAACGACTCTGGTTCAAATTCATCAAATTCTTGAAAAAATTTACTGCATTTTGCAGTATTTTTCGAAAAATGTACATTTATAACTTAGTTTGTTGTTTTCACAATTGTTCAAAACTGTTAGTGAGTTCTTCACAAATATTTCCAAAATTTCATTTACTGTTTTTCAAAATTTACCTAAATAATCTTAACGATTTCATTAGTTACATTTGTTTAAAATATTTTCATGCTTTTTTGGAATACTCCTAAAATTATTTGAATTTGAATACAGTCTATGAGATATTAGAGAAGTTATATGCATAAATTCTATGCCTAATTCTAGAAATGATGAATAATCTACAAAGTATTCAAAATGTGTCACATTTAAATTTTAAAAATGTATATTTTGTTTCCTATAACTTATAAAATAAACTCAAAAGACTGATTACATAAATTGGAGTTCGATTAATTCCCAGAGTAGCAGATCTTGGATCAATCATCAATTGACGTTTTTTCATTGGTGGCGTCAGGCAGTATTTTTGTGGGGTACGATTTGACTCGGGATCTTCAACGACTTTTTTTGGTGTATCAGAAAGTCGTGACATTTTTGTCCCGAATGCTCCCATTTTTTCCACTGCAAAAAAAGTTTAAATTTCGATAATTATACAAATTTGTGACATTTTATGGGTATTACATTCATAATAATTATATAGTTTATTTGTAACAAGAAAGTTATTATTTTTTCAAGCCTTTGACATTTTTAAACAAGTTTATTTTTTTTGTTTGTGACAAATACAGGAAAATAATGGAGATATAAAAATATTGTTGAAAACCCATAATAATTTGTTTGCTACAACATAGTTATTATTTTTTAAAACCTGAAGAATCTCAAACATATTTATAATATTTGTTAGTAAAAAATATACGAACATCATGGATATTAAAAATTTTGTCTAAAACAATTTTGATTTTTTAATCCTATGGATGGGCCAAAAAAGGAATTTTTGAGTATAAATTTAAGGCAATTCATGCCGACGCGAAATTGAAACTGAATGCAACCGTCAAATGCAAATTATTGTAAATCTGTCACTCTCAGGAAACGATTTTCACGGAAATCCCAAACGAAATTGGCAACTTAAGAGTGTTTATTACCTTTTAGGTACGATGCTAGTTGAAATAGAATTAATTACGTGGTCAATTTTTGCAACTAATTGCACAAAAAATATTATAAACTATAGTTTCGTAAAATTGCGTCCTTTTAAACTGTCGTGTTGTGTTATGCACTAATCACACACAATGTCACATGGTCAACATGTATGTATATGTCAACACTCATTAGATAAAGCCGTGCAAATAAGTATGTGTTTTCAAACGGTTATTTTTAAATCCATATTGAATTCTACTCAACAGACACGTATTCAAATAAAATTTGGAAAAGATTGCGAGTTACTGTTTGTCATGCAATGAATTTTTCGAAAAAAAAAAAAGAAATAATATTATCTTTAAAGGTATCACAATCTGTACTAATTTAAAAAAACCGCCATTTTGAAGTAGGAACAATCCATGAACAATCTGATTAGCTAGTTTTGTTCAAGTTGCCAAGTTGGTCAATCTGACAACGAATAATGAATAACAAATCAAACGAAATCAAAACAAAAACAAATGAATCTGTATGAAATTTAAAAAGTCAAATTAGGCTTTTGATAATTTCAATGTGAAATATTACGCCTTTTTTTTGTCGGAGGTTGCAAATAAATAAAAAAATGTGGATTTTGAAATGTGGAAACGCCGAAGCGTCTCCAGAATTGGTGAATGCGAGGACACGAACTGGCGAAGATTTAGACAAAAAACATGCAAAGAATCTAAACTCGAGTGTGCAAAAAGGTATATTTGCAATTAAAATGAGTAAAATTATTGTTTTTTGTCTGCATCATTGAACGTATTTATTTTGATTTTGATTTTATAATGGATATTAAGGGATTAAGACATTGAGAAAGTCCCTCTAATTCGAGAATATTTTTTTGTAAATAAAAAACAATCCAAAAGTATAAAAAATATATATAAATATATACATACTACTACATGGTTCAATTTTGTGCAACTTTTACAACTATGAAACTTTATTTTTTGATGGATTTATTTAAATATTACAATTTAAAACCATCAGAATTATAAACATTGGAGGCAATGTTTTTTATATGATGTAACGAATCAATTCTTTTTTTATGATATAATGACAATTAAGGAATATGTACAAAAAAGTAAAAAATTATAGAAATAAGAAAATAGTAAACTTGATAAATATTTAATAAATACTATCCAGTCTCATTTATTTCCTGTTAAAAATGAAGTTATTTTGTTTTTTGAATTGAAAAGTTTCATTTTTTAAACATATAATATGAAGAACAACTTTGTACAATCACTAAATTTGATTATGAATTTAAAAATCGTTTATAAAATACCATAAATCAGTTGTAAAAAAATATATTATAATATATACCTACCATTCCATGGTTCCATTTCGTCCAAGTTTTAAAAATACAAACCTCATTCCTGAATGGATTTTTTTAAAAATCAAAGTCTGAGGCCATTAGAATTGCAAACATTGAAAATTAGAGTTGATGAAATTTTATGAAAAATTTAAATATATCTTTCAAAAGATATAGAGATGATTATGGGATATTATACAAATCTTGAAGTTGTAGGAAAAAGAAAATAACAAACAAATAATATTTAGTACTGTATATTTGCTGTTTAAGATTAAAGTTTCAATATTTATCAATTTAAAAATTTTATTTTATTAAACATATAATATGAAGAAAACCTTTTTGGAATCACTAAGTTCATTTATGAATTTATGAATACTTTCTTTCTGTGTAGTTTATTTTGATTTTTAATTATTTATTTTTAGTTTTGTCTTTTTCTAAAGAGTCATAAGTGCAAAAAACAAATTTTTGTCAAAATCATAAATATAGTACTGACTGGAAAATATTTTCATTAAAAATTAAATGATTTTGATATTTTTTCAATGCTTATTCCTTATCAGAAAAAGAAGTGAAAGAGAAAGAAATGGATAATTTTTGTAATAGATGTTTGATATTTTTTAAGAAATGCTGGATCAAAATTTGAATCAAAAATTCATGGATTCATTATTATTTACTTCAATTTAATGCATTTTTGAAATGTTGTGATTGCAATAAAGAGAATTGCAAATTTTACTATTTCTAGACCAAAAACTTCATCACAAAATGTACCAATCATTCAAATTTTCATTTTTTCTTGAAAAATGAAAAAATTATCTAAAAAATACTAGTTTGAATAAAGAAAATGTGAACTTTTGAAGGAAAGAAAATATATCTCACTGCTATCGCCTTATGAAAAATCAATAATTTCAAATTTTAGATTACATTCATTTTTTTGAAAAATTTTTTTATTGAGTGTACAACACAGAGTCGACGGAAGTTCGAGAAATAAAAAAATTAGTAATAGTTTGATTCTAAGAATGAAGAATATAAATTAAGAGATCAAAAAATTTTGTGATTTTAATATGTTAGATGAGAAGTCCTGAAAGTTGTGAATATTTTTCATCAAAAAATCGAATAACGGTTTTTGTATAAATTTATTTGATAAAAAAAAATTTATTATCATTGTTATTCAAAAAAAAAAAAGAAAAAGAGAAGTATCAAAAATAATCAAACTATGGATTTTCCAATTTGTGAATCGAGTTCCCATATGAAAAACACGAATATACAGCAGTATCAAAAAGTAGTATATATTTAACTTTAATTACATTTTTGAATTTTTTACAATTCCCAAATGCATTTCATTGATTAAAAAAATTTCTGCTGTGACGTCAAATTAAGCTTACTTAGTTACAAAATAATATTACAAAATAATAGTACACACTGTGCGTATGTACAAAAATTACAATTCGCAGTTGACTTTTTAGATTTTAAGCTTAGATTACGCTGCATTGATCTTAGATTGAATCTGCCTAATGAATTGAAATTCTTCTTCTGTGAACCCCCCCCCCCCTGCTTTTCCATGTAAGTTTTGAGTTTTCTCGCACATTCATAAGCTTCTTCATGAGTTTTAACTGTGTTTGTTTGTAACTCTACATTTCGCTCTAAACGCTCATTGGAATCCAATTTTTAAATTTTTACATTCAATGGTATTGTTCCTAAGTCCACAAAAATATTATCTTTTACTGGTGCACTCGTTTCTGAATTCGACGAAGAAACATTTTGCTGAGTTTCAACTGCGTTTGCCTGTAACCCAACGTTTTGTTCGAACTGCTCACTGTTTTTTTCTTTTACTAACGCAATAATTTCTGATTCTGACAAAGGTTCCCACCCAGAATCACCATCATCTCGTGACAACCATTCCTGAACCGCAGTTGCTATTTGCACTGTTTGCTCTGAATTTTTTTCCCCCAGGGTCTTTGTTTTCTTTTGTTACGAATCTAGTAAACTCTTCACTAATGGAGAGAGAATTTTGTGTTTCAAAATTGCTTTGATTCTCAACATAACCCTCAATTTGAATTTTTGAGCATAACTCTGGCTCTGGCTTTAGAATTTCCCAAGTATTTTAAATACTATCAATAAGTTATAAAAAATGTTTGAAAAAAAAACGATTCCTAACAATTGAATAAACGTTATTCTAATAACCCACTTCAAATTGTAATTTCTTCAATTTTATATTGAAGTGTAAAGCTTTATTCTTCAATATTTGAGGATTCACTGAATGTCCTATGTCTCGTTCTTGCACGAACCACTTCATCAAAGCAGACTCCATTAAAAATTGAGGCGTTGTTTTCATTTGTGTGTTTTTTTTTTTTTTTGTAAATCGTACGAACTCGAATTTTTGACAGTTTTATCTTTATCACGGATTATATTATAGTAAGCACTCTTCGTCAAGTCATACTCGCGCATGATTTCTTTTTTGGACACACCATCATTATTTTCTCTATCAGTTGCGACCTTTCTTCGTAAGTTAATTTTTTTAATTTACGTTTTGCCATGTTACCGCGCGATGGATTACAATTAAAGAATTGCAATTACTGCGAAGAACTACATAAAGCAAACTAAAGTTTCTGATAGTAAGGCCCACACGTTTTAGACGTTAATTGAACAGAATCGAGAAAACTCTGATTTTATTTATAGATAAAACTGGCATGACACATTCTATCGCCAGCTTAACAATGGTCTGGGGCCGATAGCATTGAAAATATTTTTTGTTTTTATAATATTTTATTACATACATTCTTTTAAGGAATTTCAGTTTCTTATAAGGTTTTTATTAGGATCAAAAGTGCCGCCATGGGTACTGCAGAAAATAATGCTTTTTCACTCACATAACTTTTTCAGTGTACTTGATAGATGAATTTACGATGGCAATATTTACTGTCCAAAAAGCAAGTAAAACGTAGGAGGGAGTGTCTCTTAATACCCGCCGTCCCTATGGGAAATCTTGTAATAGTCTGTAATTCATGAATTAAAAAACTATTACAACCGGCAGGGTAGATCCCTATTCTACCAGCTGATCAACTTGATCATTTCTTGGCGCGAAATATATAATTTATATTTTTCTGGCATCTAACTTATTAAATGTACTTTCAGTGATTACAATTATGAAAGATGTATATAAAACTTCAACTCTAACACTGTGGTTTTGGTAATTATTCAAATGAAATGATCTGGATGATCAGCTGGTACAATCGGAATCTACCCTGCCGACTGTAATAGTCTGTAATTCATGAATTACAAGATTTTCCATAGGGGTTTTATATAACCCGCCTTTACCCAAATATGTAAAGTAAACAATCTTGTTTTGCCAATTGTAACATTTAATTTTTTTCCAGGAATTACGTCACTAACCAAAAAAGTCAGCACGAAATGGGGCCAGTTGAAAAGAACGAGTAGCTGCGATTTGATCTCCATTTCAACCAAAGAATGTCTGGAAAAACCCAGGAAAAAATCTGCAATTTTCCGAAAATACACGGTTCGCACACTTTTGCAACAAACTATGGATATTCCAGCAAATGCAAAGTTTATAAAAATTAAATGATTGCTCACTTGAATAGAAAAATTTTACCAGATTTTAGAACAACTATTTATATTTGATAATTTTTTACCGTACACTTTAATCAAGAAATTAGACCGGTTAACAATATTTTGCCATATTTATCCAAACTTTGATGACTATTTTCAATTAAAACTTTTGTGATCAATGTTTTCATTTCAGTCGGAAAGTTTTTCCCAACCAAGCTTTTTATCGAAATCCGAATATCTCACAAGTTGCTTAAAAAATCCGCGTAAATTGGATTTTGAAAAATTCAAATTGGACCGAACGTTGAGTGACGGCGCTTTGAAAAAACCGAAAATCATGAAACGCCGGCTCGATTCGTCTATGGAAGAAATTAATCAAATTACTGAAAAATTTTTACCCACAACTTCAGATACTGAAGAAAAAACTGGTATTTTCAACAACAATTTCGAGTGCTTCGAAAGTCTTTCGCAACCAGAGCCTTTGCAAAAATTGCAAAATGATTTTGGCTGTTATAAAAAGGTTTCTTTCGATTTGGAGGATGAGATGAAATTGAAATCGAAAAATTCAGGAAGAATAAAGAAAAAAGAAAAGTACGTTTTCCACTCAATGAGTTTTTTGTATAATTTGTTGCAGTTTATAAAACAAATGAAGTGAAAGTTCCTGGAATTAACAAATAAATTTGTATTATTTGGTTTCAGGTTCGACTCGAAAAATTTCGTCCCCTCCAAAATTTTATCTGACTTAGTTCACAATCTGCATCTCGATGAAAGTTCCCAAAACGCTTACGAAAATCAAACCATCAACCTTTTGACTCAAAAAGTGGACACAATAAAAATTCCATCAGAACCTGAAACCTGCCAAGGTTCAAAAATGAGAAGTAAATTTTCGAATTTTGCGGAAATCCAGCTACTGAAAGATTTCGATTCGCCGTTTGAAAAAACTCTGAAAAAAATGAATGTCGATGAAAAATCGCAATATCCTTTAAGCAAGAGATCCAGATTTTGTTCTGAGGACGATTCTTTGGAGTACTTAAATTTTATGGGAAATCGAATGAAAGGACCTGCAATTATGAGGTCACCGAGTCAGAGGAAATCTGATTCTTCACCGTCTTTGTTCAGATCGCAGCACATTTCGGTAAAATTTTTCGTTCCTGAACCTGGAAAAATTGGAATCAATATAGAGCAAATAAAGGTAAGAAAATGTCAATTAAACACTTTTACGTGGATCATTGAAGAAAATAGTTAATACACATTTGTAAAATCTAATACTAAATAATTTAAACAAAAAATTCAAAAGTTCATATCAAAAACAAGTTTTTTGAATCATTCAGTAAAATGTTAAAAGTTTAAAAAAATATGACATGATTATTTAGCTGATTGAAAATATCCAAAATCTATCATTCAAAATTTACGGTTTAGATAGATTTGGCGTCTTAATTTTGAAATAAAAACTAGGGACTTGCTAATCAAAATTTTTTTTTTTCGAGAATCTACCTACAAAATATTAAACTTGTGATTTTCATAAACTTCGAATTTTATAATCATAAAGAAAATTCTATTTCACTGTTTATTTGAAAATTTTTGTAAAATGATTTTCCAATGGATAAAATAGTAAATATTCTGCAACGAATCAAAGTTTCAAAATTCAAAAACTCGATGATTGACCTTTTGTTTTGTAAAAATTCTAGAAAAAAAAATTATTAATTGAAGAAAACTAGAGCTAATAATTCATAAGCATCTTTTTTTTTCAAAAATGTTTGCATACATTGATTTAGATGTAAAAAATTCCAAATTTATTCGAAAGCTAAAATTTATAAATACAGAAATTCAATATACTAATTTCAATTAGATAATTTTCTTGAATAAAATTTGAATAAGAGAGTTTTTCTATGAATCAACATTTGTTGACTTAAAATTTGATCATTTCTAAGAAAATGATGTGCTTATTACAGGGTACAAGATTGGTCTATGCGATCTCGGGCCTGGACCCAAAAAGTGACGTTGCCAAATTAGGCCTACTGAGAGTGGGGGACAGGATAAATCAAATTTGTGGACTGAATTTGAGAAATGTCCAAACTTTGAGAAGAGTGAAAAATATTTTGAATGGTTGTTGCGGCGAAGTTGTTTTACAGATTGGTAATATATTAATTCAAAATAAGTTTATAATTTTTGTTTATTGATCGAAAAATTTCTAAATTTTGGAATTTGTTTAGATTAAACAAAAGGTTCAAAAATGTACAAAGATTAAAAAATATCAGACAAGATTTATGTTGTAGTATTTCTTGGAACAAGAAGTAATATCATCTGTAGTAAAAAAAAGGAGATGAAAGAAATAAAAAAGATAACCTTGAAGTTTTTCTTTAATATTTTCTTTTGTTGTAAATATGAACTATAATATAGAGTAAACAGTCATATTCTGAATTGTATATAACAAAAAGTATTTAGAATTATACTTATGGTTAAATAAAGCTCTCAATTAAATTTTGGAAAATTTTATTTTCAGCAAGAAAACCAATCGTTAACTTTAATGACGACATGAAATTCTGCTCTGAAATACACTCTAATTTTGAGCCCATGGAATTACCTCGGAATTTTCCGAAAGACGAGACAATGTCAATCGACGATGATTTTAAACCATTTGTTGTCGGTGCCATTTTGAAAAAAGGAAATGAAATCACAAGCCAAGAAATTTCAAGTGCTTCAAAATTTGATCAAGTTTCGAAAACCCTGGATGTGGTTTCAAATTCGGAACAGTTGACGGGGATGAAGAAATTTTACGTCACGAAACAATCTAGAAAATATTCACAAGCTGATGATTCTGATGATGAAATGAATAATTAATCAAGTAAGTATTTTTATTACCATTTACTGTAAACAAAAAAAATTTTGTAATTTATTTTATAATGTGAAAAGCATTTTGAATTTTAGAAAATTTTTCGAAATTTATTAAAACGAATAATTCTTAAAGTTAAATCGATTTTCTGTTTTTAAATGAAAATTTAACTTATCAAATAAGGAATTCGAAATAAAAAATTTCAAGATGAATTCGAAATTTTGAATTCCCAAATCAAAAAACATTTTCTTTCATACTGACGGTTTTTAGAATTTTAATTTTGTGGTTTTTAATGTTATTTATTTAAAAATCTATATAATTTGAAATCCGTTCAATTTTTTTGAAAAAAATGCATGTACTATTTCCTTCTCCCACATAATATTAGTGTTTTTTTTTTGCTGTTGTAGGTTTTTTGCAATTCGGAAATCAGGGGGGAAATCAGCAGTTTTTTCATCTGCGCACACTGCAAAAGTGAGTGATTGAAGTGATTATTTTTAGTTCCTACATTAATCTCAATGCGAGGAGACAAAAGTTTTTTATTTTTTTTTTTTGTTTTGTTTTTCTACAAAGATTATTTTATTTACACAAGAAATATTTTTGTTTGGATTATTCGGTAACTCATGAATATTAAATAATTTCTGAGTTATAAATCTATTAAAGTCTTAATTGTATTTGATAAATACATGGAGAATTTTGTAATTTTTTTGTGATCTCATCGTACTACAAAGATTAAGTAAATTACACTTTACATATTTAATGTGTTCTTATTTTTTGTCCTTCAAAATTCATGCAGAAATCAGATTTCTGTGTTGTCTTTTTTTAACTTGAATTTCGGATTTGAAATACATACTTTTAATCATAAGTTTTTTTTGTTTTGTTTTGTTTTGCTTATTAATTTTGGCTTTGAGAACATTTGCATGGTGAAATGTTAGAAATGCCTATTAAATATCGTTATTTATTATCTACATTTGTGGGCATTACATGTGAGTTTTGTTCACTGGGACAAATTAAAAAGCAATAAAATTCGTAGTGCATGGATAAGTTGGGTTTGAAAAATTTTCCGCAAACGCGTGAGTCCTTGATGAGAAGAAAATTGCCCGTTTTCGCCAGATGGCGAGCAGGTTGTGTTCCCTTGGGCTACAGAACCATAAAAGAATAGAGGAATGTAATTATGGCAGTTATTTTATGGGGGTATTTTTTCGCCGTTTTTCCTTTCGATGTGCCCAGATTTAGCAAATTTCGATTTCCAGTAGTCAGTAGCTTTTTTAATGTCAAATTTTCAATTTATCATTTCAAGGATTAATAAATCAAACTGTAGTCATATAAAAAAGGAATTTGTTATAACATTGATAATTCGGAATTCAATGATTTCGAAAATTACGTGTGATTTGGTAAAGTTATACTTTTGATTATGAAAATTCATTATGCTTAAGATTGTAAATTTAAGAATTTTTGACTTTGCAGTTCTAAATCGAATAATTCTTGAATTAAAAAACAGAAAAAATGCTTTTATGAATGTTCAATGCAGAAAATTCAGAAATCAATTGTGAATGCAAAGTTGAAAATTTGCGTTTATCAAATCTGGTATTTCATACTCTATTATTTTTTCGGTTTGAAGTCAGTTGCAATCCCAATCGATTTCAAAATTTTGCAATTCGAAAAATAAATTTAGATCTATAAATATTTTTTTCTAATTTTACACAATGGGATATTTTTAATTGAATAAAATATCAATTGGGAATCTTGAAATTTTAGAATGCTAAAAATTTAGAATGGTATTATAGAAATGTTGCAAAATTTGTAAACTTCCAATAATCCAATAATTTCTGCTTTGAAAAGGAAAATGCATTTTTTCTTCCGATGTGTACTGCATAATTCTTGGGAATAGTGATAAATATTTTTTTGTCTAAAATTTGCGAAAATGTAGAAATTTGAAAATACGGTGAGGAAATTTCCGTTTCGGTGATTTTTTGATCTTTTCATTTTGTTATTAAAATATTTATTTAGTTAAATCACGGGTGGAATATTAGTTTAATGTTTCATTTTTTTTAAGCCTTGAATTTTTAAATTTTAACCAGGGGTTAGGAGCTGCTCCGTTATGAGCTCCGCTCCGCAGCTAGAGCGGAGCGTATAAGGTCTTATACGATCCACTCCAGCCCCGGATTTTTTAAGCAGTTAAAAACTCCGGAGTTATAAGCCGGCGGAGCGGAGCTTATAACGGAGCGGCTCCCAACCCCTGGCATTAGCACTAAATAAGTACTAATTTAGTGCACTAGTTTGATTTTGGAAATCGCAGAGAGTGTGCTGGCCTAATAATTAACTTAGTACACGCAGGTTGGGTAACGATAATTTTGGGAAAATTTGATGTGACGTTGGTTTCTTTGGTGCACTTAATTAGCACTAAATTATTCCTCGACGAAAAGTAATACCTATTGTGATTTGGAAGTTGGTGTGTGCTAACTTAATTTTTAAGCTAGCACACTCACTCATATCGGGCGACAAAATTTTGCAATAAATTTTTCTTTTGTGTAATCTATTAGCACTAAATAAGTACTAATTTAGTACACTAGTTTGATTTTGAAAATTGCAGAGAGTGTGCTAGCTTCCTAATTAACTTAGCACACGCAGGGATGGTAACGATAATTTTGGGAAAATTGGATGTGACGTTGGTTTCTTTGGTGCACTAAATAAGCACTAAATTATTCCTCACCGAAAAGTAATACTTATTGTGATTTGGAAGTTGGTGTGTGCTAACTTAATTTTTGAGCTAGCACACTCACTCATATCTGGCGAAAAAATTTGGCAATAAATTTTTCTTTTGTGTAATGTATTAGCCAGGGGTTAGGAGCCGCTCCGTTATGAGCTCCGCTCCAGCACCGGATTTTTTACGTCTATTAAACTCCGGAGTTTATAAGCCGGTGGAGCGGAACTTATAAGGGAGCGGCTCCCAACCCCTGATTTTAACATATTTCCATCATACTTGCGTATAAATATAAACGAAAGTGTGATGAATAAACATTTAATTAAAAATTGCTACAGTTTTTTTTCTAATGAGCTTCAGCATAAAGATGTTTATTTATTTTATATTCAAATAAAACGAAGATCTGTAAAAAAAGTTGTTAATAAGTACTCAGTGATCTATTGAAAACGTTCACAAGAAGTCGATTGTAACGCTAATATTTTGTCAAGTGAAATATGACACGTAAGAAACTTTCGTTGGATCAGCAGATCGTATTTTATTTTCTTTTATCGAACGAGTTTTTTGCTGATGCTACATTTTTTTACAAGGTATTGTAATTCGTTGTAACGTCGCGTATTATTACTTTGTCAGTTTCAGGTTTCAAATATCGAGGACTATTTTTCGAAATAATGTTTCACTCTCAGTGGATTTCAAATAAAAAGCATATATGTAATACTTAATAAGTATTACATATATGATAAAAAGATACTTTTAATCGTAAAAAAAGTTTCGAATCTTAGATTTACATTCTCTGTTTTTTTTCATGTGGTAAATTTTGTAGTTAAAATTCATAGCGTTTTTTTTTCACTATTTTCAGCGTTGAAATTGATAATTTCAAATGTGCTGATCGTTTCAATATTTACGTTCATTGAATTGGAAAAATTTTATTTTTTTCGACAAATTTTATTATTCCCATTAAACATTATTATGTTTAATATAATTATTGTAAGTGTTAGAAGAGTATCTGTTTTCTTTGTTTCATTGACATTAATGGAATGAAGGTTGGACCCAAAAAACCATTTTTTATTTTTCGTTCTTATTTTTTACGATTTCACGTACATGATAAAAACTTATTCCCTTACAATCTGAAATGAAAATTGCTTATAAGTTAAGCAACTTTTAGAGTCAATATTCAAATGGCAAAATGTGAATACGAAAAATACAGAAACCTGATAACTTAAAAGTTCAAAACTTTTGGCTTTGAATATGGACTGACTGGAGACTTCAAAAACCCCAAGGATATTTTAAAAACTTTTGTGACACTTTTTTCTGCATATATTTTTGAAGCCAATGAACAGAATTACCATGATTTATGTAAATGACTTCATTCAGATGGTAAAATGTTTTTTTTTTCTTCGTATTCTTACACGTAATTTTGCAATAGAAGCTACATTCTCGAGAACCAAAAAAGTATTTCCTCTTGACAGTTAGATTACCTTAAAGTTAAAAATTTTAAGAAACAGTCGAGAAAAAACTTTTTGCCAAAAATTACTTTCATCAGGCACGTAGGCAGAGGAGGATTTTGGGGGTTCAAACCCCTCCCGAAATTCTAATAAAATCAATCAATGTTTCATGTAAAATTGAAAAAAGTTACATCGATAACCAATAAAAATATAAGTTACAAATAAATTAATAAAAACGTTAGCAGTATATATTTATAAAAAAACATAATTGAAACGTAGGATCACATAGAAAATATCAATCAGAATAATTGCTGAAACCTAGTGAATAATTAAGAAAAATAAAAATCTACAAAAATGCTTAAAATTTACAAAACTTTGGATCTTAGATCATCAAAATCTAGAAATCTATAAAAAATCCTTAGAAAATTATTGAAAATCTCTCGATTCATACAAACTCTAAAAGAATGATGAAATTAATCGAATTATGTGAAAAAAACTGTTTTCTGAAAAATCTCGACAAATGCCTCTAAGATCGATAAACTTTTGGATTCTAGTGCATCAAATTCTGAATATACTATAAATCTATGAAAATTCTGGAAAACGTTACAAAATCTTCTGAATACTTGAAAAATACGAAAAAAGAATAACGATATAACACATGAAAAATCTATACGAATGTAATTTTATCCTTAATTCTTGAAATTGCTGAGAATAGATTGAAATTCGCATTTTAAAGCATCGAGTTTCTTAAATCTATGTAGCGATCTACAAAAATATAAGTAATCTTTGAAAATACTTAGAAAAACTCCAGGGTTCCGTATATTATAGGTATAATATTAAAAAAATGTGAAAAATACGTTTACTAGTTTATTAGCTCAACGGTTTTTTAGTTTACTAATTTACTAGCTAACTAGTTTACTAGATAACTTGTTTAGTAATTTACTTGTTCACTAGTTTATTTGTTTACTAGTTTAATAGTTAACAAGCTTACTAGTTGTTAGTTTAATTAGCTTACTAACTTACAAGCTTACTGGGTACCTATACTAAACAAATTACAAATTTGACAAGTTTACTAGTTTACTCATTAACTAATTTACTTCTTAACGAGTTTGCCAGTTTACTATGTGACTTTTTCACTTGTTTACTATTTTACTATTTTACAATTTCAGTAGTTTAGTAGTTTACTAGCTTTCTAGTTTACTAGCTTACTAGTTAACTATAAATCTTTCAATACATAAAAATTTATTTTCTTAGAAATTGATCAGACTCTCCGTCCTAAAGTATATTTCTTAAAATAATACAAAAATTCTATACCTATAATTTTAGGAATTACTCTAGAAATTAATATTGAAAACAATAAAAATACATTTAATTTAATGTATATAATTTATGCAATTAAACATACTTTCAACTGTAGAAGAACTAAAAAAATATGGAATAAAAGTATTGAAAATCTTCATGCAAGAAACTGTTGTCTGAAAAATTAATTCAAATTTGCACAGTCGTTGAAAGTTTTAATACTATAGCATCAATTTCTAAAAATCTTTTTAGGCATCCATAGAGATATTAGAAATATATAAAAATAACAGAAAATACTACAAAATTTGATGAATAATATACTATTCGAAAATAATGTAAATTTATGATGTACCTTTATCTGTGTTGTGAAAATTTGTTAAAAAATCAATTTAAATATATACATTTTTTAGAAGTTTGATTCCTATAGCATCGCATTTCAGAAAGCTCTCTAGAAACCCGTATTATTTATTTATTAGATAACTTTAAAAGTGGTCTAAATACAAAAAAGTATTAGTAAACAAAATTGAAACCTCAGTTACTAATTAAAAATTACAAAAATCGAATTCCATTATTCACGAAAATGAAAAATGTACAGCTCTAAATTCCAAAAGTTGTATAAATGTAAAATATTTCAAAATTGCTTTCTTGTAACATGTTTTCAAAGATTAAAATTATGAAATCCCGAAGGAAAAATATTTTCCAGAAAAATCCCTCCCGAAAATTTTTTCTGCCTACGCCTCTGACTTTCATCAAAGTGGTAAATCAGTAAATGTTGGAGCTTACAAATAAATTTACAACTTTTTCATTCACAGTTTGTTTATAAAAATTTTCGATGTTTTTTGAGATTTGAGATACTACATATTCCAATTCAGCTGATTCTAATGACTCCAGAGTCATTAGTTCTTCGAGAATGATGTGTTGTAGTATAAATCATGAATCGATGCACTTTTTTGGAAAATGATGTGCTCTCATTTTCGTAATTCTATCCAGATATGAAAACTTTTCTCGATATCCGGTTTCAGTATCTACCGATGTTTTCAACGTTTTCGTGATCCAGTTTTTCACGACTCTGCAACTATAAAACAGGAATCGCAAGAATTTTCATCTTCTACTTCTTTCGCTTTACCGTAATCACTGGCTAGTCAACCTGAATCCATAATCATTCCCCACATGAAATTGCTACTAGCACATAATTGTTTGACTTTCCTACAAGTTTTGATATCGCGATTTTTTCAAAACGCGGCAAGTTTCAGTTCCTGTATTTTTCGATTTGTAACAGTAATTCTGTAAATTATCGAACGTGTAAATATGGAATCGTTCTCGATATTTTTTTATAGCAAAGAAGGTCTTATCAATGCAAATGTAGTGCAAGGGAGATAGCGTTTTTGTTGTAAAAAATCGAATTGTTTCTTTGTAAAATTACAAAAAGTTTGAATAAGTTGTAGAAATTTTTTCAAAATTATAGTTTGTATTATGTTTGAAATTTCGAAAGTAGCAGAAAATTGAAAAAGAAAAAAAAATTATAAATTTAAGAGATTCTGACAAATTCTATGAAATTCGGAAAACTTCAGAAAGTGATTGTTTTTATTGTCATATTTTTTTGATTTTTGAATAAAAATCTACGTTCTTTGAAAATTACTTTAGTTAGATGAATTTCTTATAATTTTTTTTTATGTTTGCACTTTTCAAAATTATTTTTTCAAATTATTCATATTTATTGTCTCGACGTTTAAATGTCCTTGACCTCGTTGCAAAAACTTGTCTATGTTTCTTTAAGTGCAAATCTATTACTTTTGAAATTTGTTACAAGAGGTGTTTTTTCGTAAAAAAAAATTTTCAACTTTGTTTTTTGATCTGTTGGAGGGTGTAATAATGGAACAAAACGCCATTCAGAGATACGTTATTTTATTATTTGACGCCAATAGAATTATCGTTTCAAAATTTTGTAAAATTTTTATGTGATATCTGGATTAGAAAAATTGCATCATCCTTACCTTTATTTTTGCATTTACAATAAAAATTTCAAAATATTCAGAGATTACAGTTTCACTTTCAAATTGCATCGTAATGGTTTTTCATGATAAATAAGATAATTTGATGATTTTAAATAAAATAATGTTTTTACTTTGACAACTGAACTCTTCTTTAGTTACATACTTTTTTATTAGAGCACAGACATTTTTTCTTTAGCATATCAGTTAATTATTACATAAATATTCTAAAATGTGAATTTTGCCATTCATCTATCTTACACATATTATAATCTATAAGGGGCCTGGAACGAGGAAAAGGACCTTCGGTCTAATTGTAAACTTCGTAAAGGAGATAATTTGTTTTAAAGAAACGAGAAAAGTGGGACTTACGAATTTCGGATCGAAGGTTTTTTTCTTCGTTCCAGGTCACGTATGATCTATTAAACCATTTCTAAGCGTTTAATCGCGAAATTTATATATTTAAATATAGTTATACATTTTCTGATATTCAATAAGAAATTCTTATTTAAGTAAAAAAATGATTTTGTTCAGTAAATGCAAAATTTTTCGATAAAAGTAGAATTCAAGTCGTAATAAAACTTCATTTCATTTAGTATCATAAAATTATTTTACATAACGTACAAAATCGTTCACATATGCAATTTGTAAGTAAAAATGCCATATCTTACAATTTTTAAATTTTTGTTGTAAATTTGAAAATAAACGTGAAAATCATGACATTTATCTAATCTGAAAATATTGAATTTTCAATATAAAATCTATTATTAGAAAACGGAGAAAAATCAATGTTAAATAATATACGATATTATATTGATTTTCAACGTTGAAGTTCGTCGAAAGCGAAACTTTTGTTAGATTTGCTTTTTGACATTTTCAGTCATATCTTTCAAACGGGTGAATCAAAAAGCGTAACAAATAACTTAAGGGGGGCACTTTATGAAACCTGACAAAATAATAGTCGATTTTCTTTATTTAATTGTACAGAAACTGAAAAAGACAAGAAAATTCTATTTGAAATATGTGCAGACATTAGTTTAAGGAAAAATAAAAAAATGTTGATGAACAATAAAAATTAAAAATCGCAGACATATTGAGCATTTCCTGAGTATGAGAATTATTCCTTTTCATTTCACGAGATTATAATTTCCAGATTCCGAATTATATAAAACAAAACTTTCAAATTTCGTACTTTCGATGATTTTCATAATTAACCAACAGATTTATAGATTCTGAAGAAAAAAAAATTTGCAGATTACACTGTATTACAAAATTTGAGAAATTTTTTGAAATAGAGCTGCGATATTTTTTTTTTTAGGGGGGGAGGTTTATGGGACCATAAACATAAAAAAATGTAAAAAAAGGGGAGTTAGCAAATAATTTTTACATGATGTCCATTTTTTTTTGTTCTTAATGAATTTTAAAAAACCAAACTGTTTTTGACTGTTTATACTGAATTATTTATATCGTCTCAAAGGGGATATTGTGCATATTTTAATTTTCCCTTTAAAACGATATAAATAATTTAGTTTAAACAGTAAAAAACAGTTCAGTTTTTTCAAATTCATTAAAAACAAAAAAAATGGACATCATGTAAAAATGATTTCCTAACTCGCCCTTTTTTTTTACATTATTTTATATTTTTGATCCCATAAACCCTCCCAAAAAAATATTTCAGCTCTATTTCAAAAAGTTTCTCAAATTTTGTAATACAGTGTAATCTACAAATTTTCTTTTCTTCAGAACCACCAGTTACTGTTGGTTAATCATGAAAATCATCGAAAGTATGAAAGTTTTGTTTTATATATTTTGGGGTTCGGAAATTATAACCTCGTGAAATGAAAAGTAATAATTCTCATAATTTTACAAACAGATTTACTTACTTTCAAAGTGCGAAATGAAAATCTGAAGATTTTTTTGATACAAAATTCTGTATTTTAAGGTTCAGAAGTTTGCTATTTGGGAATTGAATAATTTTTCGATCTCAAAATTTCTGCAATTTCATGTATTGGAAAGTCGGTTTTTACAAAATTGATTGGAAAAAATTTTTGCGAATAAATATCTTCTTTTAAAAACAAGCTCAAAAAGACGAAGAGAACGAAAAAGAGGGAGAAAATGCGAGGCTCTACCATTCTCAGTCTCCCCAGTTTATTCAGTCTGCGCACAGACATCGATCGCGCCAAACCCCTACGTTTCTTCCTCTTGCGACCGGCATTTTTAGATGTTTTTACGTTATTTTACAATTGAAATCCCTCCCCACCCTATAAAACATTTTTTCTCAAAAACTCGAATTTTTAAAGCTCCCCACCTCAAATAAAACACCCCCTAATTAAAAAAACACCCTCTCCCCAAGGTCGGAAAATTCGGAAAATTCGTGCCGGTTTTTATATTTTTCGGTGATTGTTTAATTATTTTTGTTTTTTGTGGCGTTTGTGTTTGTGAGAAAATTCAGAGGAATTTGGATTTTGGAAATATGCAGAAATAGTTTTGGCTATCGGTGAGTTTATTTATGTGACAAATTATTGAAAATGTTTTAGTATATTTATAGGGGTTTTTTTTAATGGTGTTTCTGCTGGTTTTTAATTGAACTTGAAAAGTGCGAATTATTGAATAATTGAGCGGTGCAAAGTATTGATTTGACATGTTTCTATAAATATACAATACGAAAGCTCTGGAAGGAAAAAGATTGAATGCAGTGTTTGGTTGGTCAAATAAAAGGAAGTTTTGCTGATAAAGACTGGGTTTTGATTAGGGAAATCGTAGGATTGAGGTTGTCCTTGTTTTTCATTACACTTATTCTTCGTGATGATGATAACGAATTATCAAGGACGAAAAATGAAAATAAATGAATTTTGAAAGTTTATAGGTATAAATGAAAGTTTTTGATTTGTTGGCTTGTGTTGCAATATTGGAAAATTTGTTGAAGATTTTCAAAAGTTTCGTAGAATAAAAAATATTATTTAAGAACGATTCAAAGGTAAAAAATTAGAAGACTATTTCAAAAATGTGAAGATCAGTTAATAATTTCGTTTTTCGCAGATTTCTCAAAGATTCTAATGATTATAAAAAATTTTTAACCTTTTCTCAAGGTAATTTTGTGAATGCTTTTGAATATTTTTAGAAGCCACACATATCGTAAAATTTCTAATCATATGTTCAATTTTACAACTTGATTTATGTAATTCTTGAATAATTCTGGGATCTTTTAATGAAAAATTGTTTATTTCGAAAATTCTTTCTAACTTTCGGGAAATTTAGATAAAAAATGACGTTACCAAAATGTTGAAATTGTAGAAATTTCAATGATATATTTTCAGATTTCGGTAATGGAAATTTTTCGATAAAATTTTGCTGTGCGATTCCTACGATTTCACAAAAAACGTTTTAATTTCGATGATTCACAAAAAATTTGCATGTAAGTGAATTTTTTAAAATTTTTCATTGTTGTTAGCAGTTTCTAGGCATTTGATTGAATTTCGATAACTTTTTCAAAGTATGTGGTACAAAAAAACTAAAACAATTCCTTGCGATATCCGAGATTTTTTAAAATTTCTCTTAAATAATGTAAAATTAAAATGAAAAAAAACTTTTCGAGGGTGAATATCTTTCACCGATAGAAATTTCTAGAAAACTCTAGATATATTCTAATACTTTTGTGTTACTTAAAAATTCTCAAATTCACTATGATTGTGTGAAATTAGCAAGTTTAACATGATATTCTACATAATAGAATAGGTGATAATAAAAAACTTTAATTTTTTTAATTTTAACGAAAAGTTGACGATCCTGGTCTGAATATAAAACCGAAACTAGATTTTTGTTTTGATTCCAACCAGTAAAGTTGGTGATTTAACCTAATGTTCGATAGTAACGTTTAGAAAAGCGTGCATTTCATTATCCTTTTCATTACGTATTATCGAAATCGAGCATTCGAGTGTTCCGCTCCTCTCCCACTTGCGCATACTTAATCAAGTGCCGAGGCAATTTTTTCCCATTGAAAATCTACTTCGTATTCAACACTTCATCAATGTCCTAATAACTGTTTACTATTACTTTCTATGAGGGGAAAAACCCCATAAAATCGTTACAAAGAGTTCGCAGTATTTTTACACCAATTTTAATTCAATGATTTATTTTACATATTTTAATTCAATGATTGATTTTATGTTTTCTTTCATTTTTCTGATCTTAAAAAATAATTGAAACCCATCGAGTCAAAAATCATTGATGACTCCAACGATAAAAAATAATTAAATGACATCTTTGCCAGAATAGTTGCTGAAATACGTCACATTTTTTCCACGCAGTGTTTACTTGCAAATCACGTAAAATGCTACAACGTGCAACAATTTAAAAAAATACAGCACGAAAGGTTAAACACTTTGCCATTTGAAAGTAATCGTAACGTCGAGATAAAAAAATCGAAGTGAGTCATTTGAGTAGAATTAACTGGTGAACAATTAAATTTGCGTGAAGCGGATATAGTCTGAATATCAAAAACTATCTCGTAATAAATTAAGTTAAATCTTGATTTCTTGATTGAATTTAAATTTAGTGAAACTCTTGAATCCTGAAAAAAATCTCAACTTAGTTTCTAATTCAGGTACATATAATGTATAAATAATTATGTTACAAGTTTGGATCTATAAGTTACTTTATCGTAAATAAATTTTTTGTAAAAAATGCAATTTTTATTGGTGTACTTTCGATAAAAAAAAAACTGTAATATGTTTTCTTAAACAATGGTAACACGTCTTGTTTCGTCTCGCGCCTTCGAATGTGATGGCATTTCTTCGGGGCCTCAAGGCCAATCTCCGATTTTTTGTTTTTTGTTTTTTTTTTTTCGGCGATCCTGTCACCGTAGGGCGGCCTTGCTCAAAGTAATCATATGCAGCGTGGCTGCATGTGCAATGCGCACGTAAACCTCGATGCCATCTTGATCTTTGGCAAAAGAAAAAAAATTGATAGGAGAAAAGTTTCCAGACCGTTTTTTCTCTTGGAAAAATAATGGTCGAAGTTTTGATTGGCGCTTGTTTGCGAGCTGATTTGGTAAACGAATGTATTTGGGGGAAAGTTTTTTCCCTATCCATCGGTTTTTTTTCGATTTTCTAATTTTTTAAACTCCTGAAACTTGAAATGTAATGATCAAAGGAGGGTTTTTTAGGCAATCAAAAATAAATTTGGTAAAAAGCAGTAATACGCAATTATTAAATTATTAAAATCAAATTGGTTTCATGCAGGGTTTTGAGTTGCCGAAAAAAGTGTACATTATAGTTACTTGAGTGAAAAACGTTTCGTTACTTTCACGTTACTTTTTGGAATAAATTAAATGTAAATAACAAGACATCGGAAAATTAAGGATAAAATGAAATATCAACGTATTCGAGGTTTTGTTCTAGAAACTGTTAATTTCAGATATAATAAAAGAGTTTGAGACAGAAAAAAAATTAGATGTGTTCAATTTTTTTTTGAGTTTTAACAAAACGTTTTGCTCAAAAAATACATCATATTTTCGAGATCTGTTGTTCTTTAGGACAAGCTCTTCATGAATAATTTTTTTATGTGAGAAAAATTATTAAGTATTTGTAAATCTGTACTCTGTACTTTTTGACCCTGAGAACAAAATCAGTCAGCTTGTCCGAATTTTTATATTTTTTTTTCAAGTTCAAAAATTTCTAAATACATATGATATTTTATATAATGTTAGCTGCTAAGAAAAATTTGTAAATTTAATAGATTTTAAAAAGAAAATCTCATCTACCCAGATGTTTAGTATTTTTGAAACTTTTTGTATTTTTCACTATGTATAAAATGTTGCAGGATTTTCTAGTATTTTTACTCTTTTTTTGTACATTGTTATATAGACTTTAAGAATTTTATGCTCTTGAATTCAAAGTTCATTGAATTTTTTGTAATTGAGAGGATTTTTCAGGAAATAGTGTCTATGTAAATTTTTATTTATTTCCGTTTTTTTGATTCAGTTTTTCTACGATTTCAAGAATTGTTCAGTATTTTTGAAACTGTTCGTATTTTTCAGGATTTTCTATTATTCTTATATATTTCTATGTACTTGAAGTTCCAAACGTTTAAAATTAAACGGAAATAAAAAATATGTAAATTTTTGATTTTTTATTATAAAAAAAATTTGAAATTTCATGGACACGTATATGAAACGGATTTCAAAGAAATTTATATAAAATTTGTTTTCATATTAGATATATTAATTTCAATATTTATTATTATTAATAATTTTATTTTAAGACACTACTTGTTTCAACATTTTAAAATATCGTTTGCATATTATCAAATATACAATATAATTTTTTTAAAACATATATGTTCCATACGATGTAAATTTTTTGTTTGAATTAAATAGATGTTGATAAATCAGGGAAAATCTGCTCCGAAAAAATTTATTATGTTTAAATCCACTTGAATTTAAAAAAGTTTGAATACACATTTTCAATGAGAAATCATTTAAACGTAAAATGATTTTAATGTCTGCTTTATAATAAATAAACACTTCGATTTCATAGAAGGTTTATAATTTTCATAGACAGTGTCTATTTTTTTCATAGTTGCGTCCATAACTTTAATAGAAAATTTAATAGGCTGTATGGGAAATCTGCTTCAAAGGCAGTCTCTTAAATTTATTAGAGAAATTTCTGATAGTGTGATAGGAAGTGTGACAAATATTTTTTTGGGGAGCATCGTGTTTATTGTTACGATCAAAAAGTGTTTAACAGCAGTGTTATATATTGCGAATTGCAATATATAAGTATATATATATATATATTTTTATGAATATAACTAACGCCTCTTTATTCAAAAAGAAATCAATTTTCATAACGTTTCGCAAGAAATCATTTCTATTCCCGTATCAATTGTGCAAGAGGCCATTTCCAAAAAGACATTTACGTATCAATTGCGCAAAACTTATTCCGATAGTAAAGAACAATTTCCTGAAATTTCTGCAACTCGTTCTTATCATTTCGCAACCTCGCTACGATAGGAAAAAACTCATATTCTATTCATTTCTAAAAAGACGTTTATCGTGCCGATATTGCAAAGTCATCCCGATAGTCAATTTTAATCGTGCGTATATTTAGATTCTTTCGCAAAATCTTTTCGTGTTGCCCCCCCACCTACAGTATCTTTTGGGTATATAAACCCGTGACTTTTCGGCCTTAGTTAGTTGCTCACCGGTTATTCAGTAATTCCAGTCCGTTCTGTACAGTGTATCTTCAGTTAAAACTTCGTGTCGCGAATCAGTCCCGTTTTAGTATTCCTGTCAAATTTCTGTATTTATCGTCCTTCCTATCAGTCGAGTAAAGTTCGGTCTTCGCGAATAATACCTGTCTTCGAATAGTAATCAATTTCGTGAACTGTTAGTCGGTGTCGTTTCGGGTTTTGTTAAAAAACGGCGTATCCTGTTGTCTTGTCTCGTGGAAATCTTTATAAGAGTAAATGAAAGTGGAATATTGGTGCAACCTGGTTTTTTTTTCCCTCAGAACATATATTTTGACTGTCAAGGTCAGCTAAATTCCTAAATAAATACATTGACTGTCAAAGTCAGCTAGATTCCAGAACATATATTTTGACTGTCAAACTCAGCTAGATTCCTGAATAAATATGTATTGACTGTCAAAGTCAGCTAAATTCCTGAATAAATATATTGACTGTCAAAGTCAGCTAATTTCTGAATCATTATTGCTGATTGCAATTTATTTTCTGGAACTGTAATTGGAATGTCTGAATAATTGTATTTTGTTCTTTAGATTTGTATATAAAATTTCTGAATCATTATTGCTGATTGCAATTTATTTTCTGGAACTGTAATTGGAATGTCTGAACTATTGTATTTCGTTCTTTTGATTTGTATGTAAAGTAACAGAAGCAATATTTAGTTATTAAGTGTATTTTATTCCTTCAATAAATCGAGGCTTCCATTATATTAAACCTAGTGTTCTCATTGCCTACACCCCCTCCAAGCTTGGAGGGTTTCCTCAAATTGGAAACACCTAATAGTTATCAATACATAACAGCAGCTAGAGAATTTTTTTCTCCTGCATTAACTTATAAACTTTTTTCGTTTAATTTTAAACGTCTGGAACTGCAGATACATTATATTTGTAGTTTTTTCATACAAATTGTTGTACAGATTTCGTGAATTTCCTGCTCTAGAATTCGAAGTTCATTAGATTTTTCGTGTTTCAGAGGATTTTTCAGAAAACTACGTCTCAACACATTTTTATTTCTTTCAGTATTTTTGGTTTTTCTTCAGTTTTTCTACTATTTAAAGAATCGTTAAGTATTTTTAAAAATGCTTTAATTTCATAGGGAAATACTTAGGTATTTCCATATAAATTTATAGAATTCTATACTCTATTTAATAAAGTTGTATGTTGTATGGATTTTTAATGTTTCATATAATTTACTTGTACATGATTTTCTATATGTATTTTTTTTCGCACCTACTATAATATTTATAGAATGTTGTAGGAATTTTTGGTTTTTGTAAAGAAATCTCTTTAGATTTCCAAAATGAGATTTCCTAGAGTTGAAAGTTTGAAATATTTTGAGTATTCTGATAGATTTTGCAGAAAACAGTATCTTGATAGATTTAGTGTACCTCCTCAATATTTTTAAAATTTTTACAAACTTTTACGATTTGAAAGTTTTCTAGTATTTTTATGGACTTCTATGTACATAATGAAAATATATAAAACACAATACAAAATATACCTATTATACATTTAAAAAATTCAATGTTTAAGAAATTGAAGTTTTGAAGAGTCTAATAGCATTAATATAAAACTAATTATTATCTGGTACTTTTAGTATTTTTTTTGTTTTCATTAAATTACGGAAGGTTTTCCAGCAAAATCCATAGATTTTATAGATCCTGCTTTAGATTTCAAGTATTTCCATACGGATTTTCACAATGTAATGCTTCAAATCGTGAAGGTTTCTGATAGAAAAATAAAAAGCACATTTTATTTACATTATAAATTAAATATGAAAAAAGGAAGTTAAGAATGACTTATATCTCGGTATCATCAGATTCCAAAAAAAAATACAGATTATTCCAAAAACTTGTTAAAACTGAGAAAAGTAACGTGAAACAAATGACAGAATTTTCGTTATAATAAAAAATGTAACGTTTTAGAGGAACGCGTTACTTTTAATGCGTTACTTCCAAACCCTAGTTTTATGTACTTGTGTACTTTTAGGTTCTGAAAAATTCCCTTAATTTTGTCAATTGTTCTGTGAGTGATAAAATTTTATTCCTGATACGATGACGTGAAAACTATTCGTGGTTAGAATCGATTTAGCTGGTAATGCCACGAAACCACTTCTGTTGCTTTGCAAATCGGAAAAAAAGGTATCGCGGATCTTGAGTGGAACGGTCGGAAAACGCGCTTCGTAACGAGTCGCTCCAAAACTGGTTCTACGATACAAAATAATAATAAAAAAGAAAAAGGAAGCACCAGCATAGCAATGCGCTTTTTTCTCGAGCGCCGGAAATTCAGATTTCCCGGTAATGAATGACGGCATCATTCATTTGGATCTCATTAAATCCGATGACACGAGGTCTTTTGTCCGTTGTTACACGAATAATAATCACTAATGGTGATTCTTAGAGAAATTCATTACTTGGAACAATTTGTTACTCTTACTCTTTTTCACAGTAATTTTACCAATTAGATACTTATTTCGGAACGCAAATATTCATCAAAGAAAGCTCTATAAAAATTGGGAAGATGCATGGATTTTACGAAGATCTCGTTCTACTGAAACGAAATATATTTCAATAAATTTATTGCTTATTAATCATCACTTGTTCGATCATAATTCGCGAAACGTCACTTAGATCAAAGTTGAAATCGGAGAAAATCGAGTCATTAATTTGCCTGAGAGTTATGAAATTTTTCATGCGTGTTTGCCTGGAAACTTTCACTTTCTCATTTTTCAAATCTCTTGATTCGAATGCGCTTGAAAAACTTTGAGCAAGAGTTAGTAGGAATATACATTCTAATTTTCGCATTTAACCGTCATTTTTTTGAGCATCAAAGTGTTTTTCATCGTCATTTTCCAGACGGGAGAATCCAGGTCGGGTTTTTACTATTATTCTTGCTTTTGTGGAAAAACCTGCATCAAGTTTTTTCACCTTTACTGCAAGGAATGCAATTAACGTACACGAGCGTTTTATAATGTTTTTACTTTTCATTTGCGCATTAATTAGTTGGTTTTTGTAATTAGCTGCCGGCGAACGGTGGTTGATTTCAAATTATGCAAGGCGTATTTGGATGAATGAAGTCATAGTGAGGAAACTAGTTCATTTGAGATTAAATTAAAGTGACAAGTTTGAATTTATTCGAATGTGTCAAATGGGATTGCGAGTGAACATGAATTCTCGAGTTAGAATTTAATTACTTTGGGTTTCAAAATAATTAATGAGGTATTTTTGTATTGGTAAGAATAATCAAAGAAACTTGGATAATGTGAATGTATTCTCAGGACGACGAAACGCAATGTTTTCTAATTTTTTTTTTCATAAATATGCATGAACATGTTTTTTTTTTTTTTAATTTTGATGTAAATCTGGAAAATTCAAAAAGGAAGTAGGTACATGAATTAATTATTTAATTGATTTATTATGACAAATTTTAATGAATTCGATATGTTTTTGTCAAAATTCTAAATAGTTTGTACTATGTTCAGAATTTCGTAAATTGTAATAAATAAAAAAAAGTCGAAAATTGCAAAGATTGCCAATAAATCTAAAAAATCCGTCGAATTGGAGAAAATGTTCGTAAGCTTTATTGTGTTCATTATCATATTTTTTCGAAATATGTATGATAATGTTTATTCATTTTTTTTTTTAAAGTTAAAAAAACTTCGGAAGTTTTATGAAATCACGAAAAATTTCACTGTATTAGATACATTTTTAGGGAATTACGAACTCTTCTAATAGTTTACACAATGACTCAGATTTTGAGAATTTGTAGAATTTTAAACAACACTCATGAATTTTGCAAATTGTATTCATTATCATATTTCTTTAGAATATGCATGATAATGTTCTTTTTGATTTTTAACGTAATATCTGGAAAGCTTGGAAAGTAATAAACAATTAGGAAAAATCTCGATGAATTGCATGAATTTAAGAAAATTTACAACAGTAAGTATTATTTTCGAAATTTTTAACCTTTCGAAAAAATTAGAGAAGCATTTAAAATTTTAAAGATCGTGTCAATAATTCCATAACATGTGAAAAATTTATAGAATTCGGGAAAATGTTCATCAATTTTGTAAATCTTATTCGCCATCATATTTACTAAAAATGGGCGCAGTAACGTTCTTTAATTTTTCGATAAAAATTAACAAAAATCTGAAATTATAGAAAAATTACAAAAATCTCAAGAACTCAGATGAATTTTTATTCAACTTCAAAAGCTTTGAATATTTTGTATTATAGGATCAAAATTTGAAAGATTTGGAAAAATAAAAAAACATTGAAGATTCCAAAGATATGTTGTTGCCAAATATAAAATTTGCAAATTTGTAGAATTTTAGACCAGTTCATAAATATGTTTGTATTCATTATCATTTTTTTGGAATATGAACGACAATATTTTTTAATTTTTATTAAAAAACCAGGTGTATTAAGTGTAGTTCAAAAAATCTTAATAAGCAGGACAAATTCTTTTAAAATTTGAAAAAATTTGAATTGTTTGTATTATGCTTGAAAGTTCTGCAAAATAAATAATTCTCTAAATTTTTTGAAATCCAAAAAAATTCCGAGAACCTTAAAAATTTTGTTCAATTTAGAAAACATTCATCAATTTTGTTGATAGTATTTTTTAATATATTAATTTGATATTCGAATAAAACATTTTTTTAATGTTTAATAAAAATCTGAAAAACTTGAAAAGTGTTAGAAAATCACTAAAAATATTGAGTTGGACAAATTTTTATACTTACCTAAAATTCAGAAAGTTTTGAATTGTTTGTATGATGTTGAAAATTTTGAAAATTTTGAAATAGTAAAAAACATTAAAAATTCTAAAGACTGTCAACATTTCAAGAAAATTCGATAATGTGTAGAATTTTAGACGAGTAGTTAGAATCATATTTTAAATTCCGAAAATTTTTAAGACTCGAAAGTTATAAAAAATTTCAGAGATGAGTAGTCATTAATTTAAAAAAATAAAAAGAAAAAATTTGAAAAAGTAAAAGTTGTAAATTCTGTTAATCACCCACAATTTCGGACAGCGTACCGACTGCTATATGTTTTTATAATTTTTTAATTAACTTTTATGTGTAATAGCTACAATTTTTTCGAAATTTCCAATTTTCAAAGTACGAGTAATATTTTGAGAACGCATTATGGGCTTCAAAAGATATTCGTCGACTACGCTAGAAACTTTGGAATTGAGTTCACTGCAGTAACTCGACATAAATGACGCAGCAGAAATGCAGAACCATCGTAAGATTGATCGGAATAATTCGAATGGCTTCTCTATTCTCGGTCTCGGGACATTCCGCGATCCGTGGACGGTGACAAAATCGCTTCCGCCTCCTGCTGACATGCGAATTCCGCTGCTCGATAATGACGTCCGAGTCTCCTTAATGCAAAACGACCGTTCTTCTCAAATCTCGTTTATTGGAAATTTAAAATTCCGTTTCATTCCTCTTGGAATAATGATTCTTTCTTCATACGAAATACTTGCTTTCAGAACAATGCAACGTTTCTTACATGAAAATGTCTGACAAACAATATGGCAGCCGTCACAACCGTCACCTCGCGATTTGAGGAATTGTTTGTTGGAAGGGAAAGGCTCAAAAATAAACTTTCCTTGCATAAATTTGCGATATGAAGATGAACAATGAAAATTATACATTTATTTTCTCAATAATTTTTCGTTTCGATGTATAACTTCATTCTTTGAAAAATCCGAAACGTTGTTCTTCTTGAATCTAATTAATTAGAAAACCAAAATTCCATTTACTTCCTCTTGGAATAATGTTTCATTCTTCATACGAAATACTTGCTTTCAGAACAATGTAACTTTTCTTGCATGAAAATGTCTGACAAACAATATGGCAGCCGTCACAACCCTCACCTCGCAATTTGAACAATTGTTTGTTGGAAGGGAAGGGCTTTAAAATAAACTTTACGTTCATTACTCTACTATATGAAGGTGAACAATGAAAATTATACATTCATATTACAAAAAATTCTACGAATTGAATCAATAATTTGAAATTATGTACAGTGTAATTACGATTAGAAAACATACAATTTAGAAATATCTTGTGAAATAATGTTGATTAACCTACATCACATCAAATCACGTGATTATATCCTCGAAAGTCACGTGAAATTTGAAGAGGTGATAATAGACAATGTAATTCTCATGGTTTCTCAATATTTGAGTTGACAAAATAATGTTTCAAGTTATTTAACTCCGAACTCCAATGTCGGAGTACTGCAGTGTTAATTAAACAAACTGCCAAAATGAGCTTCGAGCTCGTTGTTCAAAACTAAGTGCGAAATTCTTCGGCTCCTGTTTGTGCGAAAATTCGCACGAGGAAAAATATTTCAAGAAGAGCAAACGATAATTATTGGACGGAAACGAGCCTGGCGTTGAACCGCGTCAATCCCTCGCGAGGGGAGAAAAGAGGAACTTTATCAGAGCCTAGTTCTTCCGGATCGTTATTGAAATTTCCATCCCGTAAAGAGAAACAACGACTCGAGTAATTTGACGCAATTGAGAGGCTGAATTTTATTACGCTCCCATCGCATCGAAAATAAAAAAATAATGATATTATAAGTGATGAAACCGAAAAAGCGCCTATAAATGTTCGAAGAAGACGATTGTCAGGCGCGTAGGCAGAGGGGGGTTTTTGGGGTTAAAACCACTCCCGAAATTCTAAAAGAATGAATCAATGTTTCATGTAAAAATAAAAAAAATTATATCGATGAACAAAAAAATATAAGTTACAAATAAATTCATGAAAACGTTAGCGGTATATATTTAATGAAGAAGTAAGAATAATTAAAACGGAGGATTAAATAGAAAATATGAAGCAGAATAATTGTTGAAACCTAGTGAATAATCAAGAAAAATAAAAACTACGAAAATGCTTGAAATTTACAGAACTTCGAATCTTAGATTGTTAAATCCAAAAATCTATAAAGTATCCGTAGAAAATGATTAAAAATCTTTCGATTCATACAAAGTCTAAAAGAATGATGAACTTAAGTGAATTCTATGAAAAAAACTGTTTTCTGAAAAATGCCTCTACGATCTATAAATTTTGGGATTCTAGAGCATCAAATTCTGAATATACTATAAATCTATGAAAATTCTGGAAAACGTAACAAAATATCTTCTGAATATTTCAAAAATACAAAAAAAAGAATGACGATATAAAACATGAAAAATCTATTTGAATGTAATTTTATCATTAATTCTGGAAGTTACTGAGAATATATTGAAATTTGCATTTTGAAACATCGAGTTTTTTAAATCTATGCAGCAATCTACAAAAATATGAAGGAATATTTGAAAATACTTAGAAATTCTCCAGGATTCCGTGTATTATATATATAATACTAAAAAAATGTGAAAAATAAGTTTACTAGTTTACTAGCTTAATAGTTTATTCGTTTACTACTTTACTAGCTAACTTGTTTACTAGATAACTTGTGTACTAATTTACTAGTTCACTAGTCTACTAGTTTATTTGTTTACTAGTGTACTAGTTAACTAGCATACTAGTTTTTTGTTTAATTAGCTCACTAATTTACAAACTTTCTAGGTACCAGTTTACTATTAAAAATTTGACTAGTTTAGTCATCAACTAATTTACTTCTTAATGAGTTTGCTAGTTTACTATTTTAACTTTTTCACTTGTTTAATATTTTACTATTTTACAATTTCAGTAGTTTACTAGCTTCCTAGTTTACTAGCTTACTAGTTAACTATAAATCTTTCAATGCATAAAAATAATTTTCTTAGAAATTGATCAGACTTTCTGTCCTAAAGTATATTTCTTAAAATAAGACAAAAATTCTATGCCTATAATTTTAGGAATTACTCTAGAAACTCACATAGAAAACAATAAAAATACATCTAATTCAATATATGCAATTTATACAATTAAACATACTTTCAACTGTAGAAGAACTAAAGAAATGTGGAATAAAAGTATTGAAAATCTTCATGAAAGAAACTGTTGTCTGAAAAATTAATTAAAATTTTCATAATCGTTGAAAGTTTTAATACTATAGCATTAATTTCTAAAAGTCTATTGAGCGATCCATAGAAATATTAGAAATATATAAAAATAAAATAAAATACTACAAAGTTTGATGAATAATTATATTAATACACCATTCGAAAATAATGTAAGTTTATGATTTACCTTTTATCTGTGTGGTGAAAATTTGCTAAAAAATAAATTTAAATATATAAATTTTGTAGAAGTATGATTCCTAGAGCACCGAATTTCTGAAAGCTCCATAAAAACCCATATTACCTGATATCAGATAATTCTTAAAATAGTATAAATACAAAAAGTATTAGTCAAAAAAAATTGAAACTTTGGTTACCAATTGAAAATTACAAAAATCGAATTCGATTATTCACGAAAATGAAAAATGTACAACTCTGGATTCCTAAAGTTGTATAACTTTTAAATTCCGAAATGTAAAATATTTCAAAATTACTGTCTTGCAACATGTTGTCGAAGATTAAAATTATGAAATCCCGAAGGAAAAATATTTTTCAGAAAAACCTCTCCTGGATATTTTTCCTGCCTACGCCTCTGACGATTGTTCTAATTTTTAGTAATGAATTTTTATCATGGAATAAAATGTAAAAAAAAAATATGATAATGAACACAGTCTACAAAGTTTACGTACATTGTCTAAAATTCTGCAAATTCAGAATTTTATGTGATTCATCATTGACCACCATGAAAAATCAAAAATAGATATTTCCAAAACTACGATAAAGTATACACTACCCCTACAGTCCGAAAAAAGGCAGAATAATGTTCTTTTTGGCCCAAATAATTCAAACGAAGAACAATGCAAAATTCATCGAATTCTCTTAAGCGCACGAAATAGTGACCGGGTCGATGAGAAAGTTCCGTGTACCACATAGACCCTGATTTAATCTCGTATCATGCAAGGCATTTTAAAGCTAAAAATAAGAATCGCGTTAGACATATGAATTATATCCTTTACGTAACGAATAAAAGGCTTATCATAAACAATTTATAAAACGTTTTGTCATTGTTTTATACAAAATATCGGCGTTGCGTAATCGCTTCCCATGAAAGTCGACGGTAAATACTTGCCTGGCTTATCGTGGGCAATAATTTCATATTTAGTGTCAATTGTGCGAAGTAAATTGCGTTTGCTTTGGGAAGTAGCAAAGTTCACGAGGAAAAGACGACGTTGATCGATCTCCGTAAAGGGGTCGCGGACTTTTGCGATCGATATGGCGTCGAAACAGGAAAATTCGAACTAAAAATTTCAATACAGTCAAATAGAATATAAGAAATTCTTTGCATGGACGCACAATTATTGAAAAACAAAACTTTATATTCTCTTTTTTTAGCTCATCCGGAATGTTTATCATTAAATTCAGAAAATCCAAAATGACGGCCGCAGAAGAGCTGATCCTCACTTGACGATTCCAGAATAGTATAATTCATAAACAAAGAGCTCTGATGTTTATGTTTGAAGAAAATACGAACATCCGAATCTGAGCTAGTGTGAAAATTATTATTGTTCCTAGATTTTTTTAAAACTTGGGCTACAATCGCAAGCGAACATAAATCTCGAGAAAATTGTGAGATATCTTTCATTTATGTGATCTTTAGTGAGTGTAATAATAATTTGTGAAATGACGATATATTTTTTGAGCGATCAAATGAAATTTTAAATAATGCCGAAGACCATACGGTTTATGGCGCGGTTAATAGAGACACTCGAAGTTTCACTCTGAGTGAAATGAGAGACAAAAGAGGCGCATTTCCCGTGTAACTCGGTCCTTCTTGGCGTTGCCCTTATGCCGTTCAACATTTGATACTCCTCGCGCACGATTATCTCTTATACTTTTACCTCCAACACGTAAGATAACACCTGTGATGTAACTCCACTTCCGAAGGCGGAGGATCAATTTTCCTTGCCTCTTGGATTGGGTTCACGGAAATTAATACACTGAATGAGTGTTGCGATACAAATTTTCGCTCATTTGTTGCGAAAAAACAGAAATTCGATCATAAGAACAAGGAATTATTTAAAATGTCGTAACAGAATGTTCAGGAACCCAGTTGGTTTTATCAATGAGCAGCGTTTTCTTTTGAACCAAAGAGATCGTTAGTTATTAGTAAGCTTTGTTTCTCGAATCCGGCTGAAGGAAGAAACGGTGATTATCTCTTTTTTACAGAAGCCCCAGAATCGTTTTCATGGCTCTCGATCACGGAGATTCGTTGCCTTTGATCTTTTATTTTCAGCTCCGATTGTGCGGCGTCCAGGCACCTGCAACTTTTATTATTATTTTAGGGTCAGGTAGACCAGGTTACCCATTGGACCGGTGATTTCAAGGCGATCTCGTTGAATTATTACTTTGAAAAATTGTGTAACATGTATATTACATAAAAAGAATTTCGCCAAACGAACTTGGAGTATTAGTCAGAATTAGGAGTTTCTTAGAGCATCGAAGATTAAATTCTGAGCACTGTTTTTACTAATTTATTTCCAATATATCAGAATTTTTGTATCAATAGATTCATAGTTACATCAGTAAAATAATATTTAACAAGTAAAATGAAGTATTATTTTCATTGCGATATTTGACGATAGTGCTAGCTTTTTGTGTGAAAATAATTACATTATAATTTTTTTTTTTTTAATTTTATTTTTGAATTATTCAAACATTCTGCATTCAGGACAGTAATTTCTCCCACAAAATTAATTTCATTCTTTTTTTTAAATATCATTATTTACATGGTCATTATGAAGAACAGTCTTGCTTCTGAGTTTTACAAATATAATGGCAGAAATATTCAACAGACGTTCCGATTCTTTCATACCTATATTCTTATGATTCTGTTCTTATAAAATGAATATATTTTGGAATTAATATTATCAGTTTATCTATAGACACACACAAATTTTTGGAAAAATTTATAAAAAATTTATAAAGTACAAGGAATTTGTGAATTAACTGTTCTATGAACGATTTATAAATATATACTAATAATTCATGAAAGTGTAGATATAAAAATGAGAAATTTATTGAGAAAACAATACAGAAAATCTTAAAATCTGCCCAAAACACTGTATGAAATTTGATAAATACAAAGTAATACGAAAAATACTAACTCTTTTAGAATTTTTTCAAATACTTGCATATTCAAATGTTGATTTCATGTTTTTAAAAATGCATAAAAATCTTAGAAATTGTTAAGTTACTTTGGAGTTAAATTTTAGAAATCTATCAAGAGCTATATGCAAATCTCTAAATCTGCTAGAAAATCTGACCAAATTCAAAACATATGAAAACACACGAAAAAACAAAAAATACATACTTGCATTTTTTTTATGCTTACATGCTGATTTAATTTTTCTAAAATTCTGTTGGCTTCATTTTTGTGAAAATCTACGAAAATTCTAAAAATCAATGAATTGAAGAATTAAATAATTCTAGAAATCTATCTAGAAATGTATTTAAAAACCAGAAAATCCTTCAAATTGTAAATATAATTAAAAAATATACATACAAAAAGTGTTAGAAATCTATAATATAATTTACCTGAAAAATTTCAATACTTCGAACTTCAAATTGGAAAAAATTGCATCTTAGAAATGTACCTGAAGTTCCAAACGTTTTAAATTAAAAGAAGATAAAAAATATGTAAATTTTTCGATTTTTTATCATGATAGGAAGCGTGACAAATATTTTTTGGAGGAGCATCATGTTTGTTGTTACGATCAAAAAGTGTTCAAAAGCGGGTAGAGAATTTTTTTCTCCTACATGAACTTACTTTTTTTGGTTTAATTTTAAACGTTTGGAACTTCAGGCACATCCTTAGAAATCTCACGAGATAACTCTGAAAAACTTAGAAATCCTACAAAATTTTATAAAATACAACAAAATATATATATGTATGAAAGTACTAGAAATATATCAAATATCAAAAATCAATAATACTTTACTTATTAGATCCTCAAAATTTAGAAAATTTCTACAGAAATTCATAATACTGAAAAATTCTTCAGATCGTAATAATAGAAAGAAATACGAAAATTATTTGAAAAACTGTAAATCTAGAAAGATACTGTTTTTTGTAAAATCCATAGAAATACTGCAAATTCATAAAAATACTAGAAAATCCTGAAACATTTTACAAACATTAAAAAATGCGGAAAGTGTATGGCCTGAAGGTCAAAATGTTTAAAGTTAAACGAAAAAAATTTAGAAGTTGATATAAAAGAAAAAAAATGTATAACTGTTTTTGAACACTTTCTGATCGTAACAACAAACTTAATGCTCCCCAAAGAAATATATGTCACACTTCCCGTCACGATAAAAAATCAAGAAATTCATATATTTTTTATTTTCGTTTAATTTTAAACGTTTGGAACTTCAGGTCCATGAACATTTTAAAAATCTCGAAAACGAAAGCACGTATGTATGATTGTCTCAAAAATCTATGAAATCACTAAAAATCTTTAGAATTTTAAGTCCTCAGGGATAGAATTCTATATATATATGTAGAAGTCCATAAAAATAGCAGAAAATCAATTAAATTGTATTCTTACTAAAAAATTCGAAAAATACTAAAAGTACATACTGAATATCTATAAATTAATTGTTTTCTGAAAAAATCAATCAAAATCTAAGCAATACATCAGCATATTGATATTTCGATCGATATTGAGCTGATATCAATATTTTTCGTTTCAATGCCCATTCTTAGCATATACTTAGATCAATCTCTGCAGTGATTTAAACTTTGAATAAACAATGTTAATGCTTTCAAAGCATGAGGTCCAAGTAATTGGACTTTTATCTTCTTCAATATCATGCTCTTGTAGTACTTCATTGACTATTTCAAGAATAGTCCAAGAACACCGAACACCTTATTTTCTTTGACAAGGGTACGTGTGCTTTGGGAGAATGAACCATCTCCATGCTTTCAGAGGACGCTTTTTTCCCTTACTGCAGCACGTCCACTTGCAGTAATTCCACTTCCCGGACTCCCCTACATTTCCACCCAGCGACAGGTGGCCTTTAGCTACCTGCTCCTCCAACTAGCAGGAGCCATCTAAGCCTATCCTAGTTTTTTCTAGACACCGTTTCTGTCGACGGCCATCTAAGGACACAGCGTCTTTTCCTAAGACAATTATTTCCACCGTTATCGTAGGGGCAAAAATCTCACGGAGACTCCAGAATCCTTCTCGCAAAAGGGCTGCGATTACGGCACGAAAAATCCGGTTAATTCCCTCGCTTAGAAGTTTTTTTACCCAAGTTGTTTACGATGGGGATCATTGTCGCACGAGAGGAATCCGGTTAATTGCGTGCTATTTGGTTGGGGGTTTTTCTGGAAACTCCTCAAATTCTGCGAAGATATCCGACTTGTTTTGAAAATTATAAGTGGTTTTGTTTTTGCGATTCTCTAGCATTGAAGATTAAATTAGGATTTTGAAACCGGAGATTTTTTTGGAAGCTTTGATGGTTTCAAGGAGATAATCTTTTTTCACAAGGAATCTAGACAGAATTGATTTTCTTTAGGATTTGATAAAAAATTGGACCTTTTGATGGGAATTGTTAGACAAATATCGTATTGTGAATTCTGGCAATTGCCGCTTTTGATGGAAGGAAAGGTTAAGGTCCGAGGCGAAGTCGAGGATTGTAATCGTCATATGTGGTAAATCCAAATGAAGTTTTCATCAAGAATCTAACTTCTTGAAAATCATAGAACCAACTGAATATCTACTGAGAAAATATACCTTGTAATAAAACTCCACTGCAAAATTGAACTATATTCTCACTTAGAAATCTAACTGAATTCATACTTCGAAAGTCAAAAGATATGTTTCTGATGATTTTAAGGAAATATTAAACTTTTTCTCGAGGAATCTAATACAGGATTGATTTTTTCAAAGATTTGCTAATAATTGAACCTTTTTATGGGAATGATTAGACAAATTTTTGATAAAATATCGTATTGTGAATTCTGGCAATAGCCTCTTTTGATGGAAGGAAAGGTCCGAGGCGACGTCGAGGATTGTAATCGTCAGATGTGAAAAATCCAAAAGAAGTTCCCATCAAGAATCTAACTTCTTGAAAATCATAAAAACAACTGGATCTTTACAGAGAAAATAACCTTGTAATAAAACTCCACTGCAAAATTGAACTAGATTCTCACTGAGAAATCTAGTTGAATTCATACTTAAAAAATCAAAAGATATGCTTAAAAACCCAATTGCTTTTTAGTTGGTTATTCAATAGAATTTGGGTGGAATTTCATTGGAAATATAAATCCAGTTAGATTTCTCGCTTTGCAAGCAGTTGTATTTTTGAATAAAATTAAATTTTAGTTTTTCCAAAAGACATTAAATTAGTTTTCCTACTAGAATTACAGTTGAATTTTGAAATTCAAAATCGAAGTCCATTTCTAGCCTAGATCAAGTTTCCATTTTTATATTCTCGTTAGTTCTTTAGTTAACTATGCTGTAAATCTTCAATTGGTTTTTCGATTGTTTTATTCACTTAGAAAACTAATTAGATTACAAATTATTTAAATAATGTTACCAGTTTTTAAAATAAAAATCTAACTAGCTTTCTGAATGGACAATTAATTGCATTTGTGAACAAGCTTTTTTGTAAAAATTTTTCCAACATGACAAACCAATTGGATTTTCAAATGGATATCCAATTGATTTAGCAATTGAACAATCTAACAAAATCAATTGAAAAAAAAAACAGCCATATTCCAGTTAGTTTTCTAGTTTGAAAACCAATTGAAAATTTTTAGCAAGGAAGTTCTCAAGCAGAATTTCATTTGGAATATACACATTAAAATCTTCAAATTTCCTACTGGCTTAGTTAATGTTAATAATGTTGATTTTTATTCACTCGGTAAAGATCCAGTTGGTTTTCCAACATGTTATCCAGTTGAATATTCGTGAAAATTTTTATTTTTAGTTTTTTGAACAAAATTTGATTTTTTTTCTTTCAGCAAGAGATTCAATGAGTTTTACAACCAAAAATCCAGTTGCATTTTCAACTACGATTCCTTTTTTTTCAGTAGATGTTTAATCTGATTTCTAATTGAAAATCCAGTTGAATTCCTAATCTGCTTTTGGCTGAGAAGCATCACGTAACAGTCGAAAATGTAACTATATAAAAGTGTATTCTTATTGAAAAAATCTCAATTTTCGGCTTTGTTGCTTCCTCTTCGAAGATTTTAATAAAACTTGTTGTTGATTGCATGATTGAAGCGCCACATAAGAAATCTTTTTCCCCTCACATTTATCTTGTTTCGAGGTTACAGTGTATACGTCGTTCTACGTCTCATGAATCCAATTTGCAGGTCGTTGTTCTTCAAGAGCCATTTCATCCAAAACATCTTAAATTTAGGGTTCCCTAAGTTGTTTTTTATAACTTCACATTCCGTTTCTATTCCCAACTGTTGTTTCAGAACTGTCTCAATTCATAAAAAACTTGATTTCCAGCACCCTTTTTTTGCCCTCGGGGCGAAATGATGCAGAACATCCTACGAAATGCGAGTCGATTGAACACGCACGTTTCATGTACAATTATTTCGATCGCGCGTTACGCAGAGTCGCCGCACTCCATGGAAGACGTGTCCGCGTACACCAGTGTACACCCTGTATACACAATCTTGAGTAGCGCGGACAGTGCACTGAACTTGGCAAGAAATTCAAGGCTGCGTCGAGCTTAATGATCTAGTTTCTCCGACGCCGAGATATGATTCACCATTATGCATTCATTCTCGGCTTCATCAAGCTCCTCACTGCAGCTTATGCGTTTACTTAGAACTTGAGCTGCCACATTAAACTCAACTCTCACTGATTTCCTTGAATCTTGAATCACTCGAACTAAAAATCATAAAAGAAATGACCGCAATACGGACCATCACGGCAAACATTAATATGTATGATGAAATTACTTGCTCTGAAGGCAGAAACAGTTTTTTTTAAATGAAAAATCGATAGTGACATTTTAGAAAGTGAATAATAGATATCCTGGAATAATCTGCGAAGATGATACACGGATGGATTTTTTCATGTACCCGAAGTCCCAAACGTTTAAAATTAAACGAAAATAAAAAATATGTGAATTTTTTAATTTTTTATCACGATAGGAAGTGTGACACATATTTTTTTGGGGAGCATCATGTTTGTTGTTACGATCAAAAAGTATTCAAAAGCAGTACAATTTTTTTTCCTATTTTAATTTATTAATTTTTTTCGTTTCATTTTGAACGTTCTGAACTTCAGGCACATGATTTTTTATAGATTGAAAAGTGTCAAAAGACACACTCCGGGAGAAAATTGGAGAATTTTGAAGTTTTGATTTCTGAAATTGTTGAATTTTAAATCATACTTATGAAAATTATGAAAACGCGCACAATCGTCCAGTGCACAATAAATACGGTGCTCAATGAATTTATGCATAATCGACACCATGCCATGTTTTCTAGTTTATCGTGTAAAAAAAATATTTATCATGCATAATTCGGAAAAATATGATAATCAGCAAAATTGACAAACATTTTTTGAATTTCAACGAATGTCTCGTATTTTTTAGAATTATGAATCACATATAAAATATTTAATGTTTATTTCTCATTTTTCAAGATTACCAAGGTATTGAATATTATCAAAATCTTTCAATTCCATGAAAATCTGTCCAACTTATAATTTTTTCTAAGCTAGCGATGTTATTCGAGTGTTTCAGATTTTTATTAAAAATTCAAAAACCTTTTTCATGCACACTACAATGAAATATGAATGGTAACCCGCAGTTATTGAAATTTATGAACATTTTTAAAAATTTTACTGATTCTCGGAATTATAAGGATTTTCAAGGTTTTTTATTTTTCACAATTTTAGAAATTTCAAACATTATACAAGCTACTTATTCAAAACTTTATCAAAATTATTCAAAAATTTGTGTAACCTATCTAAATTCTTCGTATTTTTTGGCACGTTACAAAAATATGCAGGTTTACATTTAAAAATGAAAGAAATGTCATAACGAAAAACTCTCCTCAATGAGCTGTAAGTACTTACTATCCGGAAATATCACATTTTGCTGCTCGTGCAGATAAAAACCCATGATTTCCAAGCCCGAATCCCATGCTTTTAAAGCATGAGTTACAAGCAACTGAGCGTCGAAAGCACTGAAACCCGCGATTCGAAATTGAAATTATGGACCCGTTGAATAGTTGCTCATAATGCACGTCCTTTCTGCCTTTGTAAAACTCATACCCCAAAAGAAAGTCATTACTTTCAGTGCATGTCGCGTATATTTCATCAGCCATAAACGTCGCAATCGGATCTCGCGCTGGATTATGATTGGTCATGGTCGATCGATTGTATATTGCTATTATCAAAGTGCATTACGCGTATCGATTTTACACATCTGGGCATTATTTATGCGCGAAAAAAAATCGTTTGACGACCTCGCGGAAACAAGTCGTCTCCAAGAAAAATCGCGTAATTATATGGAGATTACATCTCACATTGCCTTCTTTTTCTAATAAATTTTACTGTCAAAAGCGACAAGGTGCAATTACATAAAATCCTTAGAATTAACGTCTTCCCAATACTTTTTATTTCCAAAAGATTTATGAGATCAGTTTCAAAATTGAATTTCAGTGACGATGATATCATTTAGAAGATGGCTTGTAAGATTTCCAATTCTGATGATTTGTTCAGGAAAAAAGTGAAGAATATGAATGTTTGTGAGAAGAAATCTTTAGTTTGTCCTTTGAGTCGTCTTAACTCGTGGCCAGAGAAAATCAAGATAAGCCGAAGAAAAATTTCTGATGAGCATAAGTTCAGGAAGGATTGGAAGGAAGGAATTCGTGTTTGAAGAGATGTTTGCTAGTAGAGATGTTATAGATGAGATAAGACAACGGGATTCTTGGGATGGAATATATGAAAACAGAAAAGAGCGCATACTTGTCACGTTTGATCTTTCGTCAACTACCTGTTGCACCGCGCGTGTAAAAGATAAAGATAACGTGAAAGGTCGAGTGACACGCGCCAGCTATAATATTTCGTCGCGTATCAGAGAGAGTATAATTAGGTGGTGCAAGAAAGAAGCTCACGATAATTGTTTTCTTCGAGCTGACTTTTGAACTCTATTGGAAGAGATATTTTTTTGCTCCTAATTTTGGTTCTCAACTCATGGAAGAAAATCGTTCATTTGGGACTTATTCGCGATTGTAAACAATTTCCTCCAAAGAAAACTTTTGGTAGTTCAACTGAAAAGTGTACGCAACTTTAAGTTCAAAAAACTTTGAATGGATAATTCACGAAAAAGAGTACACTTCTTGTCAATTATGCGACTATTAAAATCAATAACTTCCTTTTTAAACATATCAAAAGAGCTGGAAAATGTTTTTTCACAATTTTTGTGTAATTTTGCAAACATAAAATAAGCTATTCGAACCTTTACGAATTTTATAAAAACTTGTCCACTTACGGAGATTTTTTGTAATTTTTGATACTTTTGAATCATTTTAAACTTTTCATAAACAGTGGATACACAGTTTTGGGCATATTTCAAAAAATATATTAATGTTGGAGTTTTTAAGAATTTTTTAGAATTATTGACGATTTTGAAAATATTCGATGTTTTTTGATTCTTCACAGTTATCGAAATTGGAAACATAATATCATCCATTCAAAACTTTTCAAATAGTATGAAACTTATTAAAATTTGAGATTTTTCGTGATTTTTGTGTAGTCTGTAAAATTCATCAGATTTCAATTGAAAATGGAAGAATATTGTGCAAATATCGAGGAAATATGGTATTGAGCCACAGTTTCCAAAATAATGGACATTTTCTAGAATACTCGAATTTTTTAATACTTTACAATCAGTCATCATAATTCGAAAATTTGGATATTTTTTCTGTTTTTCGAAATTTTTGAAATTCTAAGCCCAACCCAAATTTTCGAAACATTTCCAACTCGTAAAACAATTCATTCAACTCATACAAGTTTTTCGTAAATTTTTTTAATATTTTCAAAGTTTTTCATATTTTCAATAAACAATGAAAATTATGTTCATTTATGTTGTGCATATACCTAAAAGAAAAGATGGTGGAGACAGTTTACAAAATCACGAACGTTTTCTAAAACTCTGCAAAATTTTCAACTTCTTTGCAATATTATTGATCGAAAATTTAGGGATGTTCAATGTTCTTAAATATTTCAATATTTTTGAGATTCAGAATATAATACAAGCTGTAATTAAAAAACTTTCCAAATCGTATTATAGAAAGTTTCAAAACTTACTTGAATTTTTTCTCATTTTTGTATCTTCCTTAATTAAAAAAAAAAAAAAGTTATTACTCATGTATCGAGGAGAAACGTATAATAAGAAACTCAGTTTACAAGATCAATGAACATTTTCTAAGAGTACACATAATTCGCTGATTTTTTAAAATATTATCAACAATCTTTAAAATCTTCAATGTTCATAAAGTTTACGGAATTCCAAACATAATTTAAATTATTCGAATTCTTTCAAATATTATATTTAAAATTCGTCTAACTTATGAGAATTTTCGTGATTTTTAAATACATTCAAGTTTTTTCAGATTTTTGATAAACAATGAAAATACAATGATATGCATTCATCAAAAATTATGATTATGAAAAAAGTCTACAAAACTAATAAAAATTTTCTAAAATTCTGCAAAAGTTTCAACTGCTTTAAAATTATCGATTAAAATTTAAAAAATATTTAATGAATCTTGATTTCTCAAAATTTTCGGAGTTCGGACACAATACAATCTAAAATCCAAAACTTTCTAAATTGTATAAAAATTGTTGTTTTTTTACAAAAAAAAAAAAAAAAAAAAAATAAATAAAATATTTCGCAAATATCAAGGAAATATGATAATGAACACAATTTTAAAATGATAAACACTTCCTGAAATCAAACAAATTTAGAAATCTTTTAGCATCATTGATGATCTCAAAAATCTGTATTACTTTTTCAGAATTTTTAAAATTTCATATATAATACAAACTAATTGCATTCTTGCAAATTTCATGAAAATTTGTCTAACTAAGGAAAACTTTTTGCAATTTTTAAATACTTTTCAGGTTTTTTTTAGATTTTTATTCAAAAAACAAATAACTAAAACAATGCGTATTTTGAAACAATATGATGATTGATCCCCCCACCCCTCTGCTCGAGTTTCAATTACTACCCATTCAAAACAAGCTCGTTCTACCGCCCCAAAATCACACAGTGCTCCAGATTTCCATGCACTGTCAACTTTGATTGTTAAAAATTATATTTGCTTGATAAAAAAATAGCTCAGAGACTTTCAACTTGAATTTCTACAAAAAATCGACTGCTCCAATTTCCTTTTTTTTTTGACACGCTTTCAACGAAACATATATACTTATTAAGACTTCCTTTTAAAATTCCATATCGAAATTCATCTAATTTCATTTAGAAATTGATCAGAATACAAATGTGTTCTTGACCAGCACGATTGTTTAATCGCTTTTGCGGTGAAAATGTGAAAATTCGAGTCGCGAAATCGGGAAAAATTCCTGAGCGTACTATTGATAACTTCTGGCAAAGGAATGCGAAAACATAGATGAGATTGTGGCGACTTCGATGTGACCGTATTTGGAAAGACATACTAAACGGTATATAAAATTGCAACACGTATCGAGAGTAGCGCGATAACGCGGATTAGAAAATGTTTCCGCGAACAATTTTTTAACTGGACTCTGGTCTTAAATCAAACCGAATTACGTACACAAGAGTTGTATATTATGCTTTATTATCGAAAAAGGAAGAAATTTAAGTTAATTACCGAGCTGCGCTCTATCCACAAAATTATAGTCGACAAGAGTAATTTCCGCCGTTGGAAGTACTGGAAAAACACATTTGTACAAAATTTCTGAACTCCAAAATTTCAAAATTTAGGTCCCACGCATGATAGAACAATAAAATTTCGAAGTATATATGCTCTTGAAATATTCATAAATAAAAAAAAGTCTGAGAAGATTATGAAATGTATTGTACTGTTATTATGCAGGGAAAATTGTTTACTATTTCAGGTGCAGTAGGTCTTACAGGCTCTAAAAGCATAATGTAGGTAATAAATGACTTAGCTACCAAATTTTATTTTCTACGTTTCGGTGGCCAGTGTTTGCCTCCCTTTTCAAGAATTTTGTTAATCTTAAAAAATTATACATGTCGTTCAAAGAGATATCATAACAATTTCTTACGCAATTAACTCCGTGAATCAATCTCGCCAATTTCTTTGTATAATTCCTGAATACATACTGCCTTTCATCTTATCAGTTCTATTGGTCGTGTATAAGACGGAAGCATGTAATCATTTACAAATCACAATCACAATCGTCGTATGGGTCATTTGTTCTATAAGTAAAATACAAAATAGTCATCCCCCTATCTAAAAGCATTCTTTCTAGTGCTCTGAAAGCACGATATTTTCGCAAACGTAGACAAAGTACACTGAACTTTGCCAATAAGTGGGACACAGTTCTAGGGCTTTTCAGAAGCCTCAGAAATCGGTCACGAGCTTAGAATACCCAAGTCACGTAATGGTCTTTTTGCTTTTTTTCCTCACTTCCTCTGCTTTGCAAAGTTCTTCGCACTCTCAGCAAAAAAGAAAAATGCACAAGAAGAGGAAAGACATGTTTTTAAAACAGGAGTTTCTCTAGCTTGCAAGGCTTCTGTCTATGCAATGAAAGCATCAAAAGTAAATTTCTCATGCTTTGAAGTCTTAGATCTGAGCAATCCGAATTTCAATTCATCAATTGATCGTAATTAAGCATGGTTCCACTCTCAAATTTTGGAAAGCAATTTTTTAAAAATACGTGATACTTGCACGTCAATTGGAATTCACTATTGTCACAATTCAAGAGAAACTTTGTTCAAAGTCCTTTTGAAAAATAAAAAGTTAGGGAAAAAAAGATAATATTCTGAAAGTGACTGTGTTATGAAACTTAAGACTTTATTCAGTATGTGGTCCCTGGTTAAAGAGCATGTTTTAAGTGGTGGAATGAATTTTCGTTTGTTCGTCCTTGCTGAGGACTCGGAGGGTCCTTCGTTTATTCCGGCAATACGCGTACGCCTGGAATGCGAAGAAGAACAACGCTCAAGAAGGCCGGAGGGACAGAATTTCGCGACTTTTTTCTTTCTCCTCCGTGCCGGTCGTACCGTCCAGGCCCTCCAAAGACGCAGCGCTGATTTCAAAAGCTTTTTCTCCCGGGCATCCGTAAAAACAAGTGTTCCTCGAGTTTTTAACAGAGATTTTTCGTGTAATCTTAAGATGCCTTTCGTGTTTCTCGAAGGGTGGAAATCTAGGTTCTGCTCATAATATTATTATGCACGAAAATGATTTTTTTTAATACAAATAAAAAACTAAAAACAATAAAAATATGTAGTTTAAAAATTACAGGAAATCCTCATGAATTCGATAAAGTTTTATACACTTTGAAAAGCTTCGAGTACAAGTTTAAATTACGTACATTCGAAATTTCGAAAATTTTGATAAATTGAAAATAGTCTAATATTTTCAAAAGTTATAAAAAACTCAAAGAATGTGTAACCTTTCAGATCACATTAATGAATTACGTAGGTTGTGGGAAATTTCGTTACACTATAGAAACCTTAAAATTGGTCAAATTCAAAAAAAATTTCACCTTACGGAGATGGTCACTTATCGAAGAAAGTTTGATTAAATCCTCGGAAATATTGATAAATTTTGTAAGTTGTAAAAAGTTCTGAAGAATCAGTATAATTTCAATTTATTTATTGATACATTTTAGCAATGGTATTTTTGGGTTGTCTACCCATCTAAAACTGGCGGGGAGTACACCATGCATCCATATTTTGCTGCTCTGAGTATAGCTCGTTTCTTCAATGCTAAAAATTGACAAAATGAAGAAAAATACATAAAAAATTTCAGACCCCAGCATTAAATTACCCTTTAAAACAAAAAATCTGCGATCATTATTACTTTTGAAGGGCATTTTTTCTCTCAGTGTGGGTCACAGTTGCTCTGGCGAGCCTCGATCGCCATTGACTCCGTCCGCGATAAGATTCTACGATATATTGGACTCGTAGGCATCCAGAAAAAGAACACGAGCCCGAGCAAAATCGTTCGTAAATCTTAGGAAGCACATGTCTCGAGTGGAGATATGATAAGTCACATGTTCGACTTGTTCAAGTATGGTATACCGAATATCGACAAAGCAAATTTTCAATCAACAGTAGAATTAAAAATTTCGTCTTTGACTTGCAGTTCATGATGTCATATGAATATGCTGACCATGTTCTCTAAGACGTCTTTCAACAATATTTATACTTTGATCCTGACGTGTATTGTGGATTTCACATCTCGTAATTTATACGACACTCCTACTTTTATTTTTAATACGAGTATTGCGTTTATCACACGAATAATGTAGCAGAATTCATGAACCTTTGAAGATATTTTAATTAGAAGAAGTTTCCGAAGTACTTGAACTACATTTTTGAACGGAAAACTGTTTACGCCATTTTAACCTCAAAACTGACATTTTGACGTGACTTCTCGGTTATCATGGTGTAAACTACCTCACGTAACAGGCACGGATGTGCTCCTTGACGAAACGGCTAGCAAACCTCAGCTTCGCTTCGGTCCATTATTTCGCCGTTTCGCCAAATTCGCACATCCGTACCTGAGACGTAATGTACTATTTACCTCGATTGAAGCATGACAAAGTTTTATTGAAGATCAATTGGTTTTTTACTTGGAAATAGATTTGCAAACAGATAATAGCTATATTTATCAACCATGTACACGACTGCGTCCCACACATTTTTCACTATTTTCCACAGATTTCTTAAAAACCCCCAAAAATTATCAAAAATTCCTCTACACATTGAAAATACTGCCAGGAACTTATCCCCATGTGGTAGACGTTTTCAACATATTAAATTTAGTGTTTACCATTCAGGAAATGTAAACTTCTAGATTCTCATTTTATAATAAATTTACGGTTGGTAAAAATTGAGATTTATTACTTACTGTTCTTCCGGATTTAATTCTTTGTAGAGAGGAGGGTCACCGGGCAGAGACCCTTTGAAATCTGCCATATTGATGTCTGTTCTTAGAGTTTCAGTCATTGGTTTTTTGATTTGATATTTATTCTATTATACAACTCTGTCTTTCCGAGACTTTTATATTCGAGCAGGTTTTATTATTAGTTGAATACTGTTGGATTCCCATATAATTCGAGTTACTGCCGAAGCAAAGTAAAGGTATCGCAAATCGGAATTTCCGTCCTTGCCTCATCTTCCCTCGAGGATTCATCCAATACAATTTGCATTCTCGAATTGCGCTCGCTTCGTCAGACTTGTGGTATTCCACGTGTACCGCCATGGGCTAAGTGGTACCGTTGTCTAACTCGCGGTCACGTTGTGCACGTGCAGCAAATAAATGACCGGTTCCGGTGTGCACGCGTTACATAGAGATAGGGTTGTGTCGCCCATCGACCATTTCCACCTGCTACCAAATTTCGTGTGCCAAAGAAATTTTTTTGATTTTTGTTTCATTTTTATATCATGTGAATATTGTTTTTATTCTATTAGCTCGTGTATTTGAACAGAAATATCAACTTTTCAATTAATTACGAGATGAAGTTTCCTGAGCCACTTTTTTGCAAACTCGAAACCAACGAAGTTATGAAAAGTGAAAGATAATTCGGATAGCGTTCTTTGCTTGACCCGACTGGACCCGACGCTGTTACCATCAGTCACTGCGCTTTGACTAATTTAACTTCTATCTTTCATAAGTTGGTCAATTTCGAGTTTAGATTGAAGTGAATGAAGAACTTTCTTCTCAGATTTGATCAGAGTATCCATTGTTTTCGAAGTGCAGTTCATTCAACGAAATTTTGTACTTATATTGTCGCTGACGCATTACAATTACCTGCTCTTTTAATCTAAAATTGTGCAATTCTGAATGTTTCATGTAAGGGTTTGACTAATTTGTTCAGCGAAAAGCCGGTTACCAGTAAATAACAATAGGTAAAATTCACTATTAGGAAATAGTTAAATTGAGAGGTAAAGATTAAGAATTTCAAACAGTCATTTTGACTTAATGATAGTCGAAAATCTACTCTTCAGAATATTCAATATCTACCATTCAGTAGTTAAATTTGAATATTTTATTTTTTATTTTATTTTAATAAGTTTTAATAAGACAAAAAGCAGTTACTAATACAAATTGTCTAGTTCTACTTATTTAATTAGTCGAAATTCATTTTCTTAGAATAATTCATTCAAATAATGAATAATAAAAAATGTAAAGTTCAAAATAGTTACTTCAATCAATTTCTAGTCAGAAAGCGATGTTTTTTGTAGGTTTTTTAGTATGTTTATAGATTTCTGGTATTTTCATGGATTACCTTTACTGATATCAAGAATTTGATGCTCTAGAATTTCAAGTCGCATACATTTTCAGTTTTTGATTGATTTTTCTCAAACAGTATTTCCATAAACATCTAATCATTCAAAGATTTCTGATATTTAAAATTTTTTCAGCATTCAAAATTTCCAAGGGTTTTATAATTTTTTTACCTAATCTAGATAGATTTCTAGAATTCAAAATGTTATGTTTCCCAAGTATTTTTACAGCTATTTGAGAAAATTGAATCTACATAGATTTATAAATATTGTATAGACTGCAAGTATTTTTAGCATTGTTTCTTTTTTGGCAGGTATTTATAAAATTATGAAGGATTTCTTGGTATTTTATTGGATAACTCCATAGATTTTTAGAATTTGATGTCACAAAATTCTAACTTCTATGGATTTTCTGTATCTTGATCGATTTTTCAGAAAAAAGTATATATCTTCATAGATATCAAGTATTTCATAGATTTCTGGTACTAATTAGGATTTTTTGTATTTTTTCATTATGTATACATTATCAAGATTTTCTCATATTCCCGCACACTTCGACATAGATTTTTGTGAAAAAAATTTCCACACAGATTCAGAGACACAAATTCTATGCACTTCTGGTATTATTTTTTTTGTCTAAAGTTTTGCAGAATTTTCTAGCATTTTCGTAGATTTTTTGTACTTTAATGCATTGTTCAATTTTCCAGCATCTGATGGTGTAAAATTTAAAGTAAATTTCAACATTTCGAATAGTTTGATGCAGTTTGATGGATTTTTCAGAAAACAGTATTCGTATAGATTTCTAGTATTTTATAGATTTTAAGTACATTCTACTAGTTTTTTTTGAATTTTTTTAGTATTTATACGATTTCAAAAAATTGTTGGTATTTTCTTAGATTTTCAATAAATATTAATTTCTAGAATTATTTACATTTGAGGCTAATAACTATTGATTGGCCTAACATGTAAATAAATAAAAAGTAAAAAAACGATCGTTTCAATAGGATGAAAATAGGGCTATATAAAATATTCAATGTTAATTAATGACGTAACTTACGCAGCTCAGTAAACTGTGAATAATTTTTTTGTAATGCACTTAATATGCACACAACTCTATAAAACTGGAGGTGAGCGTAAGAGGAAACAGTGATCGAGCTGATGATCCATGGATCGAACGATGCAGGCGGAAACGCAAATCAGAAGGCACTGTTAAGCGTATGTTTGCATCGTCATCTCGTGCGATGTTCATGTCAAATTATGCTAATTTTCATAATTTGATTAAGATATAATTCATTTGAACATCGTGCATACGTTTACGCTTGCATTCACCGCACGTACACTTCGATAAATAATAATGATTCTGACTTAAATTTTTGTTGCAAAATTTGACTCAAATCCAAACCTTACAAACAGTCATTTACTGAAAATGACCATGATATTGTAGTCAAAGGATGCAATAGCTTTTCATGCAAAGAGTCAAAGACGATTGCAAGTCGATTTTTTTAAATCATCGGTGCAACATTCGGACATTGTAAAGGTACGAAATGACGCAATAATCTTGCAAGATCATTTTTTTAATGGATCATTGTGCTTTTTCCTTTTGATCTCGCGATTCTCAAGCGGGCAAAAACTTAATCGACCACTTCCTGTGCTCTCGCGATGAGAAAGGGGCTGAAACACGGAGCCAAATGCGAGGAAGGAGCGCGTACCTTACAACAATAAGGCGCACAAGACCGGGGATATGGCCTTTGAGAGATGCCGGGTTCGTGGCTGGAATTACTCGTGGCTAATCTCGGTAGCGACGAGATATTTAGGAAGGTCGATCGCCAATTAAGGCTGATCCATACCACTTAAAAATCCTGCAGCAACTATGATCAACTCAACAAAGTTTCAGCTCCTCAAAATCTTCTACATACGCACTTAGAAAACTGTTGTGTTTTCATACTTTATCACGTATTTTATTTTACTTTATCTTTTCAAGTCATTCATTCTATCAGAAGACCTAGTTACTTTAATCCGATTCGTAGGATTGTTGACGGGATCACTCTGGGGAACTTCACGATGTGTAAAATCGAATCAACATATTTTCATCAACAAAGGGGCCACTCAGTAACAAAACTTTGTAAAAGCATTTTCAGGACACTTGCTTCAAACAACTTTGTCATCTTATAAACTGTTAAAACCATGTGAAGCCGGCCCGTGCACAGAAAACTGTATTTAGGGGGGGGGGGGGGGTTCAACTTTTACGTTGTACTTATAGAATAACATGCAATTGAAATTGATTTGGTTTTACAGTACATAGTCGATTCATAGTGATGTAGATAATAAATGTAGAATAAAGAAGTGAATGAATAAATAAATTTATCAATAACTAATCAAATATATATGGCAACATCAAAACATCATTTGTTTTCAACAACTTCTACTTTATTATATTAAATCTTTGTTATGTTTTAAACAAATTTACCACAAGCAACTAAATAAATACAGTTAGACAATTGCAAAACACACGTTTATTATTTTTTTTTTCACATTTAGATGTATGAAAAATGCATGATAAATAAAAACAAAAACACTTTTTATCTCTACACTATACACATATTTTATGGTTCAAAGGGTAATACACCTTTTTTGAGGACGGTTCGGATTTTTTTTTGATGTATATAGCACATAATTTTATTACATGGAAGTTATATTATTGTGATAGACTATTGTCAACTTGAATTTATAAAAATTCATAACTCAAAGAGTTCATTTTTGAAACAATTCTAATACATACCATTTTGAAGCTGGTTGTCTGCTCTTTCAAATGACGTTTTCAAATCGATGCTCAGGCTACTGTGACAGGAGTTATTCAAAGTTTACGCTACTAGGATCTTTTTTATTTTACAAAAATAATTAACTCAAAATGTTCATTTTTGAAAAAATTCTGATACATACCATTTTGAAGCTATTTGTCTCTCTCTCAAATGACGTTTTCAGATTCATGCTCAGGCTAATATGACTGCAGTTATTAAAAGTTTAATCTACTAGGACTTTTTTTATTTTTCAAAAATTAGAAACTCAAAATGTTCATTTTTGAAAAAACTCTTATACATACCACTTTGAAGCTATGTGTTTGCACTTTCATATGACATTTTCAAATTCATGCTCAGGCTACTATGACAGCAGTTATTCAAAGTTTAAGCTACTACGTACATATTGGTAGTTTTAGCTTCTATGAATAGTTTTATTAGTAGTTTCGATTACTATGAATATAGTCATTGGTAGTTCCAGTTACTATGATAGTGATCATTTGAAATTTCAGCTACTATGACGTTTTACATTTTTCAAAAATTCGTAAAATTTGAAATGCTTAAAGTATATAGAAATACTAGAAAATCTTGCAATATTTTATGCATCCTACAAAATACGAATAGTTTCAGAAATACTGAACAATCCTTCAAATCGTAGAAAAACTCAATATGTACAAAAAGTACTAGAAGAAATAAATATCTATTGAGACACTGTTTTCTGGAAAATCCTTCGATCACGTAAAATTCAATAGACTTCAAATTTTACAGTTCGAAATTCTCGAAATTTATAAGAATTGAAATGAGAATGCTAGAAATAGATAAAAGTACTATAAAATCCTGTAACATTTTATAGATCTTGACAAATACGAATAGTTTCAGAAATACTGATCAAACCTTCAAATCGTAGAAGATATACGTGAAAAATACCAAAAAAAAAATAAAAATCTAGTCAGAGGCTGTTTTCTGAAAAATATCATGCGATGCAAGATATCAAAATTTATATCAAAACGTAAAAACCAATAATAGGAGTATTTAATCGCAATCGTTTGAAAGATCTCGTTGTGGGAGGGGGTTCTAACCCCCCCCCCTCACCCCCACGTACGTCCGCACGGGCCTGGTGTGATGTATCATTAACGTTAATAAAAAGACTAGTCAAGAGTGAATTCGCTCTTAAATCATCGAACTGTTTAAAATTTAGAGACTACACTTACAATTAGAATTCAGACACTCGCAGAATAGATTTCATCTATATAGTTTATAGATTCGACAATTTTACAAATGAGGGTTGATGAAGTAGCGAAAAGAACAAAATCCAGACACTTGCGAAATAAGTTTCATTTAGAATAGTTTATTGGATTCATTTTTTTTGTTTAGGAGTAGCGGTTCACAAATGAAACGTGTTTTCATAGACAGTTTTGTAGAGACCGATCCCGTCGCGAGAGTTTATATACTTTTGTACGAAATCGGATGAAGGAATTAACTTACGCATTTGCCACTAGAGTTAATTAGAGTATGTGTTTTTGCGACAAGGATTTGATTTTCAATTGAACGTTTACGAATAGAGAACTCCAATGAATCACAAGAACAAATGCTCCTAGCTTTTTTTGGCGAACGTCTTTCATAAGTACAGAAAATAAATCGCTAAAAATCTTCTGATCTAGGTCATTTGCGAAATTCATGGGGCTTACGATTTATTGAGGTATGTTTTAAATACACATGCTCCAGATGCATGAAAATCGCCCTTACAGGTCACGATATCCGAGGAATTAAGTTGATCGAGTCTCATGCTCTGAAATCACTTCGATTTTCTTCTTACATCCCATCGAATCCTTTTCAAAGTGGCAAATTAATGAGATCTGTGGAGTTTCAAACTTTATTAGAAAACAACTTCCTCCTCGCGATGTAATCACCGGTTAATAGTGAAAAAGAGTGCACGAAGAAGCTGATAACACGAAGTTATCTTCTCCGCTAATTAAGCAATGACGTTTTTCCATGAAAAACAGGAAGGTCGCTTAATTAAATAATTTCCAGCGAAGACTCGTTCGGAGCTTTACACTGATTTGTTGAAATTATTGTGATCAAGCTGGCGATTGAAGGCATCATGCGTGTAATGTAGTAAGTACACGCCGGAGGTACGAAACGTGATTTATACATTTTTCCGGGACGCGTCCGGTCTTGCTCAATAACATCTTTCGCTACAGTTTTTCCATCTCAAGACACGTATGTTTACGTCCGGCAAAGCCCTACACGTGATTCAGCGAAGTTATATCCCAAGAAACGCGGATCGTAATTTTAGTTGTGAGTCGCGTGCAGTGGAATAAAAATGTGCTCCGAAAGCATGCAAGTAATCCATGATTTTTGATTGAAAGCTTGGGTGCGTACGGTGGATACCTTTAGAGCATGATGATGCTATGAAGGTTAATGACTAGTACCGTCAGATCTGCTGGTGTCTTCTAATAATGCCAAATTACCTGCTTGAGCCTAATACTCCGAAAGCATTGGGATCATCAGAATATAGGATTGATAAGCAATTTAGATGACGTGAGGTTTTGCTACATGAATCTTCTGAAGTACCGCTCTTGAAATCATGCTCCAAAAGCTAGTTTTTGATTCAATGTAGGAATCAAGTCTGAATTCCAGTCTTGAATGGCGCTCTAGCCAAGGATTAAATATTGTCGAAAATTCGTCTCGGAGCCTTGGGCGGTGCGACATGCGGTCGCTGAAAATAGTGAAGCCAAGGAAGAGTAGGGTCCGAAGGCTATAATTAGCCGCCCTTATGCTAGCTCCTGCAGAATGCCCAACCAGACTCCTCCGTCTCGCTTCCTCATTTACGATCTCGCTCTCGTTTTATGTGGCGTGCAAGTCGTGCAAGTTTTCTTCTTCATCCATCGTAGGATGTTTGTTTCATTCATTCGAAGAGACCCCAGCACTGTTCGAAAACCATTGAAGTGTAATGCGAGATGATGCATGCCCCTGTTTAAATTGATCTGCAGATCATGATAGGGTTTCTCGAATCGAGCTGAAGGAACTCGCTTGTACGAAGGATGTGCCTCGGGATGGTTTTTTCTGATTTTCAGTTGCGAGAAGAATTTATTCTGGAGATGGTTCGATCTGGATGAGGTTTGGAGATTGTTTCGATTTTCGAAGGAATAAAGTCTAAAATACTTTGCAATGAACCGAAACTTTGAAATCTCATGAAAAATACTACTACTAGAGGGTCATTATTTATCTGGATGGAAAACATGAGAAACTAAATAACTCTTCTCAAAGTTTCTAGAAGTCAACACGAAAAATCCTCAATTTTTCATTTTTCAGGAACACTTAATCACGATGTATCGCGATTTTATAGCAAGCGCGTTTCTCGCATTCGAAAGTTGGCTAGTCCGTCAGGAAAAAATGATTTCGTGTTATGCAAATCGCAATGCGAGGAGATTACGTGATCTCTTTTTTTCGTGAAAAAAAAGCGAGATACATCGAGATGAAGTAAGAATGAAATTAACGAATGACTAAGGAACGCCCACGCTCGAGGTGTTTGAACTCTTGATGCACAGAGCGAGCCGAAACGAACGTCCCCTTGATTTCCTTCGTCAATTGTTCGAGCCAAACAAGGCTAAATTGTTCCGGGAGTCACGAAACTGGTTAAAAAGCGAGGTAAATGCACTGAAAATGGAAATTCCAAAACTCTGAACGTACACGTGGATTCCTGAATATACTTCAAAATCTATGTAGCCTATTTTGAAGACACGAGGATCTCACTTTTTCCTGATAAACAGCAGCAATCATGAAGGTATCATAAGTTATTATAAGACCAAATTTTGAAAATCGAAAAGTTCATGACAATTTGTCAATGAATACTGTGGAATTTGAACTATTCTCTGACTTTTACTTATGTACGTGACTATTGTTGTAAAACACATCGCAACCGGCGGTACCAGTCTCGTTGCGGTGTCAAAAATGCCTATTCCACGTTGAACAACGCTTTATATGGCCCTTGAAACTTTCCATCTGGCCGCGAAAGGCATCCATCACTTCGAGAGATGGAGCTGGATTATAAGAATATCATAAATATTTCACGGTGATAACGTTCAAATATATCTATTTACATCTGAATGAAGCCTACGCGTAGGACACGTCTTCATTCAGGTTTCCACTTCAAGAGCCGTCATTTTTCAATCTTAGCAGAGACGTAAAAACGAGGCTTTTTGACACTTTTTAATCGGACTGAATTAATGGTCTATTACTCTTTGGGTACATACTTACGGAATTTCGAGTCCCTCAAATACAGCCACAATGTGGGAGAACGCAATTTTCGTTGTGGCTGTATAGTAATTGATTCTTAAGCAATGGAAGAGGGAGAGGGAGAGGAGTTCATTATCATAGGTCTTTAAAATTTGCATGGTAATACTTTTCTATTTTTTTATGTAAATATGAAAAAAAATTTGAAATATATCATAGAATTACGAAAAATCTCTATGTATTGAGGTTTTTACATTAGAACTTTGAAGTTTTCGATGGTTTGTGTAAGGTTTCGGATTTAGGAAATTTTGAAAAATCAATAAAAATTTATTTTACCATACATCTTTTGAAAATTCGAAAAATAAGTTCGAAATATGTTCATAAACTTTGTAGATTGTGTTCATTATCTAATTTCTAATTGTAAGTATGGATTATAATGTTTTTTTGTTTTGGGATTGGAATCTGAAATATTCTGAAAAAATTAATGATTCCGAAAAATTTTATGACGTTCAAGAAAATCCCATGAAATTCTGAATATTTTATACAGTTTAAAACACTTTTGAATCGTTTGAGTTTTAAAAAATGAGAAAAAATATCGAACCTTATAAAAAATGTGAATGATTCGAGAAAATTTGTAAAATTTCGAAAAATATTCATAAACTTTGTAGATTGTGTCCATTATTATTTTTCTTCACAATATTTGTATTTTTATTAAAAATTCAGAAAGTTGAAAAGTATTCAAAATCAGAATCAAAATGTGGGATAAAATTTATTTAGAGTTCGAAGTAGTTTACATCATGTTTTGATTCTTTAAAGTTTTGAATAATCGAAAAACAAGAAATAATATGAAGTTGTGAATATTTCTAAAAAATATGAAAAATTTGTCGGATTTCATATGTGTTATTACTAATATTCTCAATAAATCTATAGCATTTGGAAAGATGCAGACTTTTAGAAAACGCTTATAAATTTTGAAGATTGTGTTCATTTATCATATTTCTTGATAAGAACATAGATTATACAATTTTTGTTATTTTACAATGAAAATTTAAAAAACGTTAAAAGTATTGAATCATTACGAAAACACTCAACGAGTTTGACAAATTTATTATGAAAATTCGAGAGTTCAATAGTTTTTATTGTACATGGTTCAAATGTAAGAAATTTTGAAGTATTCAAAAAAATTGAAAGTTCGATAAATTTCGTCTTCTGTAAAATTGTTTAAAAATGTTGTAAACCGCGTTCGTTTCCATATTTCTCAGAAAAATACATAATGTTTTTTTTTTATTTTCTGATGAAAATCTAGATAGCTTGAAAACTATCAAAAAATCGTAAAAAATGTTAAGAAGTGAGATAAATTTCAAACATATTTGAAATGTTTTCAATAGTTTGTATTTAATTTAAATCAGTAATAATATAGATCAAAAAGAAAAAAAAACATTCAGAATTTGGATAAGATTTTTCATATTTCTGAAGAATTTCCAAAGATTTAAAAACTTTGTAGATTTTGTTTATCATCATTATTTCTTTGAAATATGCATGATTCTTCGAATTTTATTCTTAATATGAATTTGGAAAAATTGAAAAGTATTAAAAGTTTACTAAAAATTAAAGATCAGTCGAACAATAATTATTCCAAAAATAAAAATATTTCAAAACGCTTGCGTATTGCTTGAAGTTTTATAAGTTTTAAAATAAGCAAAAACACTAAATATTTAAAAAAATGTCAATACCTATCGAAAATTCGAAAAATTTCTAAAATTTTCGAAAATTCGCATTAACCGTGTAAATTGTTTTCCTTTTATTTCTTTGAAGTATAAATGATTACGTTTTTCCATTTTTCAATAAAAATTTTATAAACTAAGAACAATGTTAATGATTTGGACCAATTTTGATAGCTAATATTCCGAAACAAACAGAAAAGTCTGCAGAATTTCAGGAGATATTGACAGTTTTGTAGATTGTATTTATCGTCACATTTCTTCGAAATATGCATGATACTGTACTACCATTTTTGAATAATAATTTGAAAAATTTTAATAGTATTACAAAATTACGAGAAACCCTCATGAGTTATAAAATAATCTGCATTATGTTCGAAAATTTTTATGAAAAGCAAACGCTAAAAATTTAAGACTTGAGAAAATTGTAAAAATGTAAGAATTTCAGAGAATATTCATACATTTTAAAGATTATGGAATATTTTTCAAATTCTGCTACATAACAGAAATTGTATTGTATCCTCAAAATCCTTAAATTCAGTAAAAGTACTTCATTATACAGAGATGGTTGATTATTTCAAAAATTTGAAAAAAAAAAAAACCTAGGAATTCAGAAAATATTGATAACTAGTGCTAATTTCAAACTTCTGATGACTCAGTAAGGCAACATTTTGCGTTTTTTGCGTTACTTGCTATTTCCAGGTATACATACCTAATGTGTATTATCTGCTTACCATCACCAAATCTACTGCCTCCCCTGACAAAAACTAAATCAAAATTGAATAACGTCAATGCATTGTTTCGAAAACTGAGATGAACGAAAATACTCTCGCCACGAATGCGAAAACCTCATGCTTACGTCTTTTGATACAGCGAAATCATTTCGACCGGAAACCAACAAGGCTGCAAAACCTCATTCGAGGGTCAACGTACCTAAAAAACATCCAATAAATGGTTTTGTCGTGCAGGGGAAAAGTGGCTTGTTCGCCTTGAAGCACCGAGGACGAAAAAATCAATCGGCCGCGATTCAAATAGATTCCTTCACCCGAACAAACATTCCCCAAATTCAAATTTCTTAAATCCTGACTCTCAAAAATTGAGAAATGCCGTCCTGATTCAACTGCAATTGATACAATTATCAATCGTGACTTCATTCAAGGATCAAAACCTTCGCCCCGTTTTTTCTGTAACGCGGTTGAAAGTGAAAGTACCTATATGAAGTTCTGGCACATAAATAGTTGGAATTATGCAATTTATTGAAGTAACAGGTGCATTTGTTATGCAATAACGCCTGTGATTAATCATGTTTCCAAAAGGGAAACGAATGACTTTAGGCGAGTGCGAAAAAAAATGTTCCATTAGTGGATGGATTTCGAAATCGATTGATGGAATGTATGTGAGATAGGCGAAGACTGCTCGATCGTGAAGAAGATCGTAATTGCTGCCTGGAGGGATTTTTTGTAATGACTCAATTATCATGTTCTGTTTGTAATTGTGTCGCGAGCAATTTAAGTCTCGGGGAAAATTGAAAAACTAAGAATATTTTGGACTCAACTCGAGAAAACAGTATTGTTGTCTGCTCTACTTTTGGAAATGGAAGCTGGTCTAGTCGCGATCGAGAAAGTACTTTGACCGTTAGAATTCTTGCTGCAATTTGTTTAAAGCGAGAAAGAAAGAGAGAGATAGATAGAAAGAAAATTTCTCTGGGTCTATGAATAAACGATCTTGGGTCCTTGAAACTTTCGCGCGCTACGACATGCTTGTTAGTGCATACTGCACATTCATGTCGAGAGTGCATGTAATTAATGTTCGACATTAAAGGACGATTTGTGGTTCCTTCGTGAGGAAAGTTGGATTTATGTAAGGACTCATTTTGCGAATTTCGAACGTTCTACAGATTTGAAACAAAGAGATATATGTAAGTAGGAAAAATGTGTTTTTTTTTCGATGTTTTGATCAAAATATTATACAAATCTGGCCAATTCGATTTTTCGTAATTTTAAAGATTTTTGAAATTTTGCTAAAGAAGACAAACATAAAAATGCATATTATGAAAAAAAAAGAATGAGATGATAATTAACGCAAATTATACGAAGTTCATAACCGTTCTCTGAAATTCTACAAATTTATCAAATTTTTTCGAATTATTGACGATCTTTGGAATTTTAAATGATTTTTAACTTATTGAAAATTCCCAAATTTGAAACATAGTACAATGTATTTCAAACTTTCTAAAATATTGTAAATTTGTCGACTTCATCCAGTTTTCTAGTGAGTTACTAAATTTTTTCCAATTTTCAAGGTTTTTCTCAAAAAATGGATTGAACATAGTTCTATACGGTGATTATGAATACGATTCGCAAAATTCATTGAAATTCTATAAAATTTAACAAATTTTCTGATTATAATGGAATTATCAGCAATCTTAAAAATAATTTTTTGGTTATTAATTTCTCTTACTTTCAAAAATGCAGAGTACTAAATCACTAAAAATTTCAAAAATTTTTAAATATTTGTTCAGCTTATTAATATTTGTCCAAAATTTTGAATACTTTTTAATATGTTTCCCATTTATATGATGAACGAAAAAAAACAGTATTGAGCGTTTTTCAAAAAATATGATATTCTATACAAGTTACAAAATTTATAAACGTCTTTCGAAATGCTACCATTTTTTCAGGTTTAAAAAACTATGAACAATTTGTTTCAATTTTCAATGATTTCTTTTTTTCAAAATTTCTAAAATTGAATCGTATTTTTTACGATACAGGACGTTCAAAATTTTATAAAACTTTATCCAACTCGTTAAACCTTTTCTTTTTAAAATTTTAAAGAAGCTCTCTAATTGTAAGAATTGCTAAGTTTTCCTGATTCTTTGATGAAAAATGAAAAAATTGTTATTATTTACAATTTATAATTCCAACATATACATATAATGATGAATAGAATCTACAAAATTTATGAACGTCTTTCGAAACGCTGTCAATTTTTCAAGTTTTAAAAAACTATGAACAATTTATTTCAATTTCCAATGATTTCCTTTTTTAAAATTTTTAAGATTAGAACGTATTTCTAACGAAAAAGAATGTTCAAAATTTTATAAAACTTTGTGCAACTCGTTGTTTTTTTCCAAGCTTTCTAAAGTTTGCCAATTTTTCCTGATTCTTTAATGAAAAATGAAAAAATTGTTATTATTTAAAATTCAAAGATATATAATAATGAACACAATCTGCAAAATTTGTGGACGTTTTCTGAATTTCTACGGAAATATGGAATACTAATAATTATTGACAGCCTTTAGAATTTTATTGTTTTTGATTTTCAAAATATGAAAAAATATGACCTATAATGCAGAGTATTAAAAACTTCCGAATTTAATGAAAATTCTTCCAAAACATGAAGACTTTTTTTGCATATTTCGAATACTTATCCAGTTTCGCATATTTTCATTTAGAAAATAAAAGAATTAAAAGTTTCTGCAAGTTTGTTTAACCTAATGAATTATTGACAATACTTAAAATTTCCAACGTTGTTCTATCCTTCGCAATTTTTGAAATCTTACACATTATACAAACTAAAAAACTTTCAAAGTTTTATAAAAATTTATTCAACTAATCAAGATTTTTCGTAGTTTGTTCGAAAATGTGATTTTTCGAAAAAATCACATTTTCTGCTGCCCCTAGAATACATTTCACCATGAAATGTAACGTTATATCGTTAATGCTCAATGAACCTTACAAAAGAGAGGACAAAACTATTTTTATGAATCTCTATTAAATGAATGCAGGTTCCTACAATTTATAACGCGTGACGAATTTCATTCAATGATCGGAACCTTTCTGAAGATAGCATTCAATCCGAAGAATGCTCCATTCCGATCATGACAAAGTGGTAAACCAAAATCAACTTAACGTGGATGATTTCCATTAATTTTTTTCCGTTGTTCCATTACATAGCTCGTTCTATGGTGAACCGCAATAATAATTCTAAATTAGCATGAATCTGCGGGTGGTGCTCATTATTGACAATTTAGCGACAGGCCACGCGTCCTCAATAGTAAAGAAGAGAAAACGAAAAACATAAAAGTCAAAATTTGAACTCCTCCCCTCTTTTTATTTCGTCGAAAAGTGAAGGAAAAAAAATTCATAAGGCTGAGGTGACACGAAGTTCATTTTTTTTTAATATAAAATTATTGTATATTTTTCTAACTCATACTTTCTAAAACTTTGAATTCTCAACAATTTGAAATTCAAGCACGTTTGACCGAATTTCACAAAAATAATATTTTTCAACTTATATAATTGGAAGTTTCTAGAATATTTTCATAATAAATCAGAGCGTAGCTAAAATTTTTTTTGCCTTGTAATGAGGGAAATTCATAACATCTCAAATAACAATGCACTGTAAAAAAAATTCGGAAATTTCCTATACCATGGTACTGCAAATCTACTATTCTTCGTTATTCGTTCATGTTACACATACTTGAATAGGAAAATTTCATTATAATATGGAATATTAATGTAAATAAACTGGAAAATTCCGATTGCGTGTAGTAAGATTATAGTAAAATTCAGAGGCGTAGGCAGAAAAAATTTCGGGAGGGGTTTCTCTGTAAAATATTTTTCCGTCGGGATTTCATAATTTTTAATCTTTGACAACACGTTATAAGAGAGCAATTTTGAAATATTTTACATTTCGGAATTTAGAAGTTATACAACTTTTGGAATCCAGTTTCATTTTCGTAAATAATGGAATTCGATTTTCGTAATTTTCAATTGGTAACTAAAGTTTCAATTTTTTTTGACTAATACTTTTTGTATTCATACCATTTTAAGGCTAATCTGATATTAAGGAATATGGGTTTTCATAGAGCTTTCTGAAATTCGATGATATAGGAATCAAACTTCTAAACAATTTATATATTTGAATTGATTTTTTAGCAAATCTGCACCACACAGATAAAAGGTACATCATAAATTTATATTATTAATATTATTTTCGGATGGTATATTTTCATCAAATTTTGTAGTATTTTCTGCTATTTTTATATATTTTAAATATTTCTATGGATCGCTCAATAGATTTTAAGAAACGAATAATATAGTATTAAAACTTTCAACGATTTTGAAAATTTGAATTAACTTTTCAGACAACGGTTTCTTTTATCAAATTTCTAATAATTTTATTCTACATTTTTTTAGTTCTTCTACAGTTGAAAGTAGGTTCAACCGTAGAAATTGTATATATTAAATTAGATGTATTTTTATTGTTTTCTATATAAGTTTTGAGAGTAATTCCTTAAATTATAGGTATAGAATTTTTGTATTATTTAAAAAAATATACTTTAGGACAGAAAGTCTGATCAACTTCTGAGAATATTAATTTTTATGTATTGAAAGATTTATAGTTAACTAGTAAGCTAATAAACTAGGAAGCTAGTAAACTACTAAACTAGTAAACAAGTAACCTGGTAAACTAGTAAACTACTGAATTTGTACAATAGTAAAATAGTAAACAAGTGAAAAAGTCACATAGTGAACTCGTTAAGAAGTAAATTAGTTGGTAAACTAGTAAACTTGTCATATTTGTAATAGTAAACTGGTACCTAAAAAGCTTGTAAATTGGTAAGCTAATTAAACTAAATACTAGTAAGCTAGTTAACGACTAAACTAGTAAACAAGTAAACTAGTAAATTAGTCAATTAGTAAACAAGTTATCTAGTAAACTAGTTAGGTAGTTAGCTAGTAAAGTAGTAAATGAATAAATTATTAAACTAGTAAACTATAAAACTTCTTTTTCACATTTTTTTAATATTATATATATAATATACGGAACACTAAAAAATTTGTAAGTATTTCCAAAAATCACTTATATTTTTGTAGATTGCTACATAGATTTAAAGAACTCGATGCTTTAAAATGCGAATTTCGATCTATTCTTATTTTTTTCAAGAATTAATGATAAAATCAGATTCATACAGATTTTTCATGTTTTATATCGTTATTCTTTTTTCGTATTTTTTATATATTCAAAAGATTTTGTTGCGTTTTCTCGAATTTTCATAGATTTATAGTATTTTTGGAATTGGATGCTCTAGAATCCTAAAATTTATAGATCGTAGAGGCATTTGTCGAGATTTTTCAGAAAACAGTTTTTTTATAGAATTTAATTTATTTTATTATTCTTCTAGAGTTTATACAAATTGAAAGATTTTTAATAATTTTCTTCGGATTTTATATAGATTTCTCGATTTTGATAATCTAAAATTCAAAGTTATGTAAATTTTAAGCATTTTCGTAGTTTTTAAATTTCTTGATTATTCACTAGGTTTCAACAATTATTCTGATTCATATTTTCTGTAGAATCCTACGTTAAAATGATCTTTACTTTTTTGTTAAATATATACTGCTAACGTTTTCATAAATTTATTTGTAACTTATACTTTTATTGTTTATCGATGTAACTGTTTTTAATTTTACATGAATCATTGATTGATTTCATCCTAATTTCGAGAGGAGTTTGAACCCCCTAAACCCCACTCTGCCTACGCGCCTGGTAAAATTTCACCTCAAGGTAATGGTTAATGACTTTCGTATCGATACAGTAAAATTACCACACAATTTTTTTTAAAGTGTAGATCACCAACAAACCCTTCGCATACCTTGCTTTTCATGCCTTTTTTTATTCGGAAAGAGTCATTTGTAACTTTCGGAAATTTGGGCGAAAATGACGGGGCTAAACGCGAAGGTGATGATGCGATTCGGGAATAAAAGGGCCCGGCAAATTATAGCGGATCCGAAACTAAAGGGCGAGACGAGCAAAGGTTTTTTTAGGGCGCTGGGCATTTTCACCAAGGCCGCTCGCGACAAAACATCTCGAGTAACACGCCGCGATAACGATCGCGCGATTATTTTCGAAACGACGCCGACCTCCCGTACAAACCGCAATCAGCATTTGCGGTTCGGGAGCGAAGGCCGCTCTCGGAAAGTAACCTAAAACGTTTTTCATTTTCAACAAACATACGAAACCTGACGCCATTATATTTCATTTTGTGCTGTGTTAAAAGAAAAATAATAATGAAATTGTCATCAAGACCGACAATGCCTGTCAATAATTTATTATTATTTTCATATACGTTTTAATCAGTTATACAGTGTAGGTAAAGTAATTGTTTCAGATTACTCTTGAATAATTAATGATTCAAATGAACATTAAAAAAATGTAATTCGAGTTACAAACCTTAAAAAATTTTGTTTTCATTATTATTTTCTTTTCCGTTTTTTTACAACTAAACGGCGCATCCGCGATTCACAACAAAGAGAGTTGAAGAATCAAGGTTTCGGTATCGTTCCCAGAGCCTTCTCGTGAAAAAGGTGACCCCTGGCCCGATCGACCCGCAAACGCGCCCCGGATCAATCGATCGTCCGGACTCGCGAAAAAAAAGCTCAAGCTCGCACCCCCCAATTAAACGTCCCTCCTGCGGCGCGAAACCAACAACTCGAGAGCCTGAGATAATCGGCAAAAGTCGTTTGTTCGCGCGGGAACCACCTGTCACGCTCCGCGATTTTTCTCCTGCCACATAAATTGCGCCTCGCGGAACCGCCATAATTTTCATCTTCGCGACCGCGGATTTATGAATGCAGAAAAGCGTAGATTTTCGGAGCGCTAAATTACTCATAACCTAATAACATACAGGGAAAAAACGGTATAACTCTCAGAACCATCCAGTAAATACTAAGATTTAGGCCAGCTATATTTATGGTTGGTGGAACAGAACTGATGATACCAATGAACACTGTTATTGGTGGAAAAATAGGTTATCTGGAGTTAAGAGCGATTTTTTGTGGATATTAGAATTCATTTGTTTCATATTTTTGTAATGTTGAGTGAGCTTCACAAGATTTGTAATTTCAACGATGACCACATGGTCACCAACCAAAACACGCAAATTCCTTATCAAAGAAATATATTTAGTAATCAAATCTAGAAATCAATTTTGAGTGTCGAGCACAGGCCCGCACGAGATCTTTCAAACGATTTCGATGAAATGCTTCTATTATTGGTTTTTACGTTTTGATATAAACTTTGATATCTTATATTGCATGATATGTTTCAGTAAAGAGCGTCTAAATAGATTTTTATTTCTTTTTTGTATTTTTCGTATATATCTTCTACGATTTGAAGGATTGTTCAGTATTTCTGAAACTATTTGTATTTTTCAAGATCTATAAAATGTTACAGGATTTTCTAGTATTTTTATATATTTGTAGCATTTTCATTCAAATTGGTATAGATTGTGAGGATTTCGAACTGTCAAATTTGGAGTTTATCAAATTTTACGTAATAAGAAGATTTTTCAGAAAACAGTGTCTCAATAGATATTTATTTTTTCTAGTATTTTTCGCATTTCTTCAGTTTTTGTACGATTTGAAATATTGTTCAGTATTTTTGAAACTATTCGTATTTTTTAGGGTGCATAAAAAGTTGCAGGATTTTCTAGTATTTTTGTATACTTGAAGAATTTTCACATAAATTTTTATACGTGGATTTCGAGAATTTCGAGCTCTAAAATGGGAAGTTTAATACATTTTTCATGTTCCAAAAGAATTTTTCAGAAAGCAGGTGTCTCAATAGATTCGCATTTCTTTCAGTATCCTTCGTATTTCATCAGTTTTTCTACGATTTGAAGGATCGTTCAGTTTTCTTGTATATTTCTGTATAAATTTCTGGAGTTCGATGCTCTAGTTTTGAAAGTTGTACAGATTTTCAATATTCCATAGATATACTTATATTTTTCCATACATATATTTTCTTTTTGTATTTCCTAATATTTATAGAATTATGGAAAATTTAAAGGTTTTTTCAAAGATATTTATAGATATAAAGATAGAAGTTTGAAATATTTGCAGTTTTTTGATCGATTTTGCAGAAAACAGTTTCTTTATAGATTTAGTGTCCTCAATATTTTTCGAATTTTTGAAGAATCTAATAGCTTTTTAAAAAAAAGTAAATAATATCTGGTGTTTTTCGTGTTTCATTTTTTTTCTGCATTCATAAAATTACGTAAGGTTTTTTAGTATAATCTATAAATTTTAGGGATCCTGCTATAGAATTAAAAAACCAAAGATTCTAGTATTTTTATGTATTGATATGCATATTTCTAAAATTTGTTGCTAGAATCGTGAAAATTTCTAATAAAAAGTGAAAAAGCATCATACTCTTTGTCGATGTTTGTACATAAGTCACTAATATATCACTCTGTTTCATCTGAAATTATAAAATTATATAATTTTTATCTGAAATAAGGAAGTTGAAACATTATTTACATCCAAGTTTCAAAAAATTTCTTAAAAAGTTACAAATCGTTCTAAAAACTTGATGAGACAGATGTGAAATGAATAACACGATTTTGTTACACATTACATTACCAAAAAAAAGGAACTTGTTCCTGTTATCATTACTTGTTAATGAATGTAACGCGTTACGTTATCGTTACACTAAAAAATGTAACGTTTTCGGATATTATAATGTCAGTTGAATTATTGTATTTACATTGCAGTCACTGCAAGCCTTTTAAACAAAAGTTGGGAAAGGGCCATAACTCCATCACTTGTTGATATTTTTTTTATCAAATAATGTTTGTATATTAAAGTTGACAATATTCTATCACAATAATATAACTTCCATGTAATAAAATTATGTGCTATATACATTAAAAATAATCTAAACCGTCCTCAAAAAAGGCGTATAACCCTTCAAATCATAAAATATGTGTATAGTGTAGTAATAAAAAGTGTTTCTTTTTTTATTTCTTATGCATTCGCTATACATCTAAATGTGAAAAAGAAATAATAAACGTGTTTTTCGCAATTGTGTATCCGTAAAATTATTAAGTTGCTTGTGTTAAATTTGTTGAAAACATAACAAATATTCAATAAGTAACGTAAAAGTTGTTGAAAACAAATGATGTTTTGATATTGCTTAATATACTTGATTATTTATTGATTAATTAATTAATTAATTTACTTATTTAAACTACGTTTACTATCTACATCACTATGAATGGACCATGTACTGTCAAACCAAATCAATTTCAATTGCATGTTATTCTACAAGTACAACATAAAAGTTGAAACCCTCCCCCCCTAAATACAGGTTTCTGTTCACGGGCCTGGTCGAGCATCAAATAATGTCAATAGAAAATTTTCAGAGGCTAAAAAGTCCCTCCAGCAGTATCAAGATAACGTAAGCCAAATGAAACAGCTGTTCAAAAAAATGGGACTTCTTCAGGAAATTGCGTGATAACGCTCTTTCGAAATAATTGGTCAATGAGTGCTGCTTTTGTAAAAGATTGGGCAAAAAAATATGAACAGATTGATCAATAAATGGAATTCTCTTTTAGTTTTGAGACGTACAATACATTTCATTCTTTAGTTCATAACAGTTCTTCATTTTTTTTCTTTTTTCTGCAGGGTCTCGAGATTTGGACCTTACACTCATGCATTATTATACAATATTTTTTTTATTGCTCATCACTACTCCAAGATCGAGACCTGCATTGCCGCGACATTCTTTTTCACGGTCCACAGAGTCAAAATGACACTCATCGGCCTTGTACGTTCGGAAAATGTTTTCCGGGCAATAATAGACAAATCGCTTGAACTAACATTCCTGCGTTTCACCATTATTAAACCTAGCGTTTCCTCAAAGGAAAATTTAGTGCCATCTTCTAGTCCGAGGGCACCGCAATTTTTCAAGTTATCGAGCGTGACGAAACCAGCACTCTGACTTTTTCGTGCAAAATAGCAAAAGCTTCAAAGAGTTATTACCCAACTTTACACAGATAGCGGAACAGAGAGGAAAGAAATATGATGCTCTTGGAAATTATTGTATATATGAAAATGAAAGTGATGGTTTTCATGAAGAGAGCACGACTGTTTGCGTTTCAGATCAAAGATGTTCAAGAGACTGTCGAAAATCAGAAAGCAGAACGCTGAAGAGGAAAATGATCTGGTTCCGCGTGCAGCGACAACGGACTCTTCGCCAGGATCGCTGTACAGGAAGAACTCGGACGGGCAACTTCACGCCCTAAATGCGGCGCTGATAAGGGCGTCGCGGGCAAAATGCACACGGAAGAGCTGTCCTGGAGATGCTTCCTACAATGTAATGCTTGGGCCAGAAGAAGCGCCGGGCGCCCAAGTGGACTCGGACTACCAAATGGTCACCGCTGTCCCAGCGCTTATTGTCGAACACGAACCAGAAAAACAAAAAGGTACGATTACCCGAGACAAAATATCTAAGCCATGTAAATCTCTCGAATAGTGAATTCCTAATGTGCATGAAATTCCAATTGAAAAATAAACGAAAAAGGAAAAAAGACGTTTATTCAAGAGAAAAATTCCTGATGCTTTCATGGAGTTTTTGGTCTAAATATTAAACCAGAAAAATATTTGTAACGCTCCTCCATGTTAAGAGAAATCGAAGATTTTTCGTTTCGTTTAATTTTAAACGTTTGGAATTTCAGGTACATAATTCCTAAATATCATCAGTGATTAGGTACGTAGGCAGGGGGATTTGGAGGTTCGAACTGGTTCTGACCCTTTCCGAAATTCGGATAAAATCAATCATTATTTCATACTTCCTCGACGACTTTAGATAATCTAAGGTAGGTGTGACACACGCATTCAAACGATTAGCATTGCTCTTATGGGGCTCGGGCCGTGTCGGATGTATGTGTGTGTGAAACTTAGCTACAATAAGAGGCTCCTTCTAAATTTACTCTTACTTTTTTTGCCGCTACGGCGCTACGAGCGTTTTGGCTTGAAACATGCCTGCGATCCTCATACTTTCCACTTGTACATAATCTCAACTGTCGCCGTATGTTTCAATATTTTGAAAAATTGCTCGAGTGCCCGAAATCCCTTTCTTACTTTTTTTAAGTTTTTTCGAGGTTTCTAATTGTTTTGAATTATTCTTCTGAACCTTTTCGGAGATTCAGGCAAGAAAATACTTGTACATTCTGTTCTCTGAAATTTTCGTAAGTCTCTACAAATAATAGTAGACTGCTTGGAATTTGCAAATAATTTTTAGATTGCATTAAGAATTTCGAAAGTGGAGGGAGGCAGTCTATTTATTTTGTCCTCTGCTAGTGAGAATTGGATTCTAGAAATACTTAGAGGATAATACAAAAGTACTAGAGAAAACTACGAAATTTTATTATTGCTGAAAAATACGGAAAACCCAACAAATTAATAGATAACTACATGAAATGAATGAAGATTAAATTATCTCGATTATCCATTAATTTAATTTACCTGAACTCTGTTGAACTACATCTCATTAAAAAAAATTAATGTGTAGGAATCTATAAAAATACTAGAAAATCATTCAATTTTATGAATATTCTACAAATATTAAAAATACTGAAATAAGTAGAATTATTTGAAACAGCCGAACTCTACGAAAAAACTGTGTTCTGGAAAATCGTTTAAACTACTAAGAATCTATAAATTTTGAAGTGTGAACTATCGGATTCTGAAAATTTTCATTGCAATTCAAAAAAAGATCAAAGATCTAGAAAAATACTACGAATATCCAAGCGACGTTCTTCATTAACTCTTTCGATGTGGGGACAATGAAGACTTTTTTTCTCCGGGAATAAATGGATATTGTCATTTTATGTTGTTAAAAAATTTTTTTTTAAATTTTTTGCTTTATAAATCAGATCATTATCTCTGAAAACATATATCTTCGTTTTCAAATATTATAAAACAATTGAGAATTGCCCAAGTTGTCAATAAATATGTTGAATTGTAGATAAATTAACAAAATGAACTCAGTTTTCAAAAACTTTCGGTAGCTCGATTCAAGAGGTTTTAAGTAACCAATATGGTTACATTTTTTGTGTTCTACAGTGTAATAAATTTAAAAAAATACAACTTTTGAAAAAATTCTTGAAAATATCAAAAAAACATATTAAAATAAGTAAAAAGTATTAAAAATATACTTACTGAAATTTAATGGACATAAAAAATAGATTAATGAAGGTTCTCAAAGTTAAAGAATATTCAGTATCCTTTTTTTTTCGAACTCAAAAATAAAAATAATCCTGGCTTCGGAAAAAATGTTTTTAAAAGACAATTTTAATCATAAAAATTTGGCTGGGATAACGTAGAAAATAAATATTCAAAAAATTGATTCAACCAAATGAATTACGAGGGGGGACCCAAAAGTAACGGGAATTAGGTGGTGGGGGGACCGCGGAGGGGGGGATCGGGTTCTCCACTGGTTCTCTTCTAAGCTGCTACTCTCCCAAGTCAGTGTGCAAAGTTCATTTGCTGTGAGTGCATTCGTTCGTCCGTAAGAATTTTTCTGGTGAAACGACTTTTTCCGTTTCGGCGAAAACGTGAAATGGCTGAGTGCGGAGAGCAACACGCGGCCGTAAAATTTTGTTTTTTGTTAGGAAAAACACCCGCGGAAACCCTTGTGATGCTGAAAACAGCTTATGGGAATAATGCTTTGATTAAAACGCGTGTGTACGACTGGTTTTCGCGTTTCAAGAATCGAGAGATGTCAATAGAAGACCAACCTCGTTCTGGGCACCCCTCGACTTCAAGAACGGACGAAAACATTGAAAAAATCAACACTCTTGTTCATGAAGACCGTCGCCGAACCATCGATCAACTTTGTGAGATGTCTGGATTGTCATGGAGTTCAATTCAGAGGATTTTAACTGAAGATTTGAGCATGAGGAGGATTGCAGCCAAATTTGTTCCTCGCCTTCTCTCCGACGATCAAAAGGAGCGTCGACTTCAGGCCTGTCTTGAGCTGCAAAATCAGTTGGATGAAGACCCAGATTTTTTTCTCAAGGTTATAACTGGCGATGAATCATGGTGCTATGGCTACGACCCCGAAACAAAGCAGCAATCAAGCCAATGGAAGACACCTCTCTCGCCTCGTCCAAAAAAGGCACGCCGAGTGAAGTCCAACATCAAGACATTGCTCATTTGTTTCTTCGATTGCAGAGGTATTGTGCACGCAGAATTTGTTCCTCCAGGCCAAACGGTCAACCGACACTTCTACTTGGAGGTTTCGAAAAGGTTGAGGGAGAACATCCGGAAGAAAAGAGCGGATCTTTGGCGCACAGGAGATTGGTTCTTCCACCACGACAATGCACCTGCCCACACAGCGCTGTCCGTGAAGAAATTTTTGACCAAAAACGGCATGACACCGATTGTTCACCCCCCCTATTCACCGGACCTTGCCCCCTGTGACTTTTTTTTGTTCCCTAGACTCAAAAGGGACATGAAAGGAAAACGTTTTGGGACTGTAGAAGAGGTGAAACAAAAATCGCTGGAAGGTTTAAAAAACATTGAAAAAAATGAATTTCAGAACTGTTTTGAACACTGGAAAAAAAGATTGAACAAGTGTATTACAGTCAATGGGGGTAACTTTGAAGGTGATAAAAATTGTGTGTGAAAAAATTTGTCAATAAAAAAGTTGTAACACAATTCCCGTTACTTTTGGGTCCCCCCTCGTACAAAGAAAAATTGGAATGTACGAAAATACTAGAAATTAAAAAAAACTGTGAATCTTGAAGTTATCGAATGCTAGATGTCCAGATAGAAATCTATGAAAGATCTATTTTTGTAAAAAATCTGAACAAATACCTACATATTATCTGTATAATTTCGTATTTTATTCTGAGGCACCAAATTATAAAAAGCGTATTCAGCTATCGATAATAATACTACTAATATACATATACAAGAAAAAACGACAACATCTTATAAATAAAAAAAATTTTCAAAAAAAAGAATTCTTTCAATTTCAGAAACACATATAGGTATAAAATTATTGAAAATTGATCGAAATTTGAACTCTAGCATTGAATTCTTGAAACCTATCCAGCAAACTAAAAAAATACTAGAAATGTTTAGAAATAGTGAAAAATCCTTCACAGTTTCATGTGCAGTACAAAAATGTGAGAAACGCTAGAAATCTTGCAATACATAAAAACAATGTAGTTATAATTTTCACGAAAATTTATAAAACTTTGAATCCTAGGGCATATAATTTTACGAATCTATATAAAATCCATGAAAATATTTCGAATTCGATTCTGAGAATTTATGCAATAGAACATTCTTTCAATTGTAATAAACACCAAAAAAATATGAAAAAAGTACTAGAAATCTATATAAAAGTTACTGTTTGTTGGATTTAAATTTAAATACTCAAAATCTTCAAAAGTTTTAATACTATTGCATCCAATTCTAGAAATATATACAGCGATCAAAAAAAATACTGGCAATCTATAAAAATAGAAGAAAATACTACGAAATTTGATAAATAACATACAATACGATAATTCTAGAAATCTCTGAAATACATAAAATCTGTGTTATAATTGCCTCAAAAATCTATTAAAAAATTTGAATATTTTATAACTCTCATTCCTAAAGAATCGAATTCTAGAAAGCTGAATAGAAATCAATAATAACTAATTATTCCATCTACTTTGAGTTTCCACAAATATGGTAAAGGATATATCGTCTTAAAATTTAGGGAGGAATCTAAATTTTTCCTGTGCTCTGGTCATCTTTCATCTCTATAAATTGGTAAAATCTCATTACATATTTGAAGTACGAGGACACATAAGAAGTACTTTACATGAATTCTAAAAAAAAGACCCTTTTCCTCGTTTTAGAGTAAAATATGAATATCTCATTAGTGAAAATCATAAAACTTCTCAATTATTTAGAGCCTATAATACGTTGCGAAATGGTCTTACTTATTTAATGAATTAATTTTAAATATCCCATAACTTCCAGATCCTTTTCTAATGACTGGTCGAGATAAAAAGTCGTAGTTGTGTCCTGTTCCGCTCGGTTGACTGGTCCATTATCGCGAGAATCATTGCCATCAGTGCTCATGAGCGCATCTGCTGAAGCAGCAGTATAAAACGCTCTCGCATCATTTCGCGAATCATTGCCATTTCCGATGCTTCACGCTTTGCGCGACTTTCTTTCTCTACGTGATATGTCGAGAAATTTCAATGAAATTCCGCGAATAATGTGTCTCTTCACACGTGACTCCAAGAAATTTTTCATATATATATTCTTCCATGTTCATAAATTTGAAAGACTTAAATTTCATAATAAATATATAATGTATTAACTACATAACTATAGCAATCACATTTCTTTCCGATCTAACAACTTCTATAATGGTAATTATAACGATTGAACATTATTGCAAAAAAATTAGTACGCCAATTCAGATTTATTTACTATTTGAATATCTTAGGCTTTCTGTCCCTCATGTAGGTAAGACTCTAAAAAAATAAAAAATAATGAAGAACTGGAATAATGTTGTTATTTGATACATTAATGAAATTTTTCCTATTTTTTCATACTTATTACTTGCTAATATGAAGTTCGAAGGAGTAAGATCTAGCTTTTGCATGATTCAGGGGCGTAGGCAGAAAAAATTTTCGAGAGGTGTTTTTCGAAAAAATATATTGCCTTCGGGATGTCAATTTTTTTAATTTCAGGATTGAAAAGTTATACAATTTTGGGAGTACAGAGTAGTGCTTTTTTCATGTTCGTATGATAGGATTCGATTTTTGTGATGTTCATGCAAGTCATTGAGGTTCAGATTTATTTATCTAATAATTTCTGTATTTTTCAAAATTTTTTTTGTAGTTTTATAAATGTAAACTTGAAGGATATTCAAATATAATAGAATTAATTTTATTTTTCTATAGCTTTGTAGAATTCGATACTCTTGAAATGAAAGTTGTAAAAAATTTTTAATATATATCTAGATTTTTGAGAAAATTATCCGTAAAAGATTTTCATTTTTTTATGGACTTCCAGAATTTTTGTATGTATTGGATATATTTTTTATAATTTTGTTACATTTTCTAGCGCTTTTATAGATTTCTTGTATTTATTGTTATTTTATTGCAAATTTCAACGATCCTGAGTTTTTAAATTAATTTTCTAAAAAAACCGTATCTCCGCTTATTTTTCCAATATTTTTTAGATTTTTTTTCATATTTTTTAGCATTCAAACCATTTGAAGAAGTTTCTAATATGTCTGTAAATTTCTGTATAGGATTCCAGAATTGTATGCTCTAGAACTCAAAGTTTGATAAATTTTTCAGAAAATCATTTTTACATACTTTTTGAGTATTCAATGATATCCAGTATTTCTTGCGTTTTATGTATTTATTAGTTATGGAACCTGGAGGATTTTTAAGTATATTTTACGATTTCCTGTGTTTTTGTATATAAATTTCTAGAATTCGATATTCAAGAAATCAAGCTTAAATCGATTTTCAATAGTTTTATAAACTTTTAGAAAAATAACATTTATGTAGATTTTCTGTGTTCTAACGATTTCTTGTACTTCTGTATTTTTTTAGTATTCATAGGTTTTTGTAGCTTTTTCTTTTATTCTTAGAGATCGTGGGTGATTTTTCAGATTTTCTAAAAGTATAATTTCTAGAATTCTATATTTTAGAATTCAAATTTTATATAATCTTCAGTAGTTTTGTAGATTTTTGGGGAAACTGCATGTATATCGATTTTTGGTGTTGATAAACTCTTATACTTTCGTATTTTTTTTTTGGTTTTTCAAAGGATTTTGTACATATTCCTTGTATTTGCATAGACCGTGTGTATTTTTTTAGATTTTTAAAAAGTACCTACATTTCTAGAATTCAAATTTTAATCGATTTTCAGTTATTTTATAGATTATTGAAAAAATTACTCTTACATAGATTTTTAGTGATATATGGATTTCTTATACGTATTTTCATTTTGATTGTATTTATACGATTTTGCAGTTTTTTTGTATTTTTATAGATTTATAGTATTTATATAGATTATTTTTTATAACTTGATGCACTAGAATTGAAAGTTGATTACTTTTCAGATTTTTCAGAAAACAATACTTTACTTACTCTAATTTTAGGTATTTTTCAGAGTTTGTAGGGTTTGAAAGATTTTCTGGTATTTTCCCGGATTTCTATTGTAGATTCCCACAGTTCGATACTTCAGGGTTCGAATTTTTCCAGATTTCTAACACTTTCGTGAATTCCAATTTTTCTGTAGGTATAATTTTATCAGGTTCGAAAAATTTTTCAAATATTTGTTTACTACGTTATCCTTACCAAACATATACGATTAGAATGTCGTTTAAGAAAAAATTCTTCATCACCAAAATCATTGTTTTCTTTGTGTTGGTATAATTCAGAATCCTTAATATTGTTAACTTTGAGTACTAGCATGAAATCGTTTGTCAATTCCTCACGATTTCAGTAAGTACTTTTATGATGATTTCTACTAATTTCATTTTTCCTGCATTATTCTTTACAATTCGTATTTTTCTTATTTACTATTATAACTTCATTTATTTTTACATGAAATAGTAATTTTACTCCATTCATTCTCACCTCGAAATCTACAGACACATACCATAAACCCCTTCCCCTACTCATTTTATGGAGTCGCATACAAATTAAATCGTTAAAAAACTATACATCTACCAAAAAATTCGTTTCACATCTGTTCAAATCCTGGATTTTATGACGTGTTCACCTCCAAATCACGTACACCTAGCTTTAACCGTTTTATGAAACCTAGAAATGAGCGCTCCCCATGATGCACCGGAAGGAAAAAGAATGCTCCGTTTTGCGGAAGCACGAAAAGGTTTTTCTGGGACAAAAGGATACCGAATTGGTCCGAATATCGATCATCGATGAACCTGACGCTCAGTCACGTCCGATCGTGACGAGAAATGGGTCGCCAAAAATTAGAGATGATTTGAACTGCATTTCAGAATGACACGTTACAATTTATTGCAGGAAGTCGGAAATTCATACATTTGTGCAAGGAAAATAACACAGAACGTAGAATTTAAATCATTTCAAATTCTACTAATCATAATGAAAATTTTATGAAACATTTCCCTTTTTTTTAAGCAATATTTTCAAATATTTTTTAGGAACCTCTGCTCTGAAAAGTTGAAAATATATCTAATACTCTGAAATTTACAAGTTTTGTCACTTTTTAGAAACAGTAGAAGGTAAGCAGTCCGTTTCAGGTTCACTTAGAGAGCCGGGGCCGCAAAAGACAAATAAGAAGGCGAAGAAAAAAGTATAATAAGGAACGAGGAAAAGCCGTGGCGCGTTTCTTTTGCGACGACGTTACGCTTAACGGACTCTTTCGAGAAATCGCTTTACTGGGCGAAGATTCTTGCGTTCTTTTTCACGATCGCAGTGATCATTCAACAAATATTTCTAGTTTCCACAGTCTCCGCTACATCTTTATTTTGTATGAATATTCAGAACATGAATATTCATATTCTGAACAACAAAAAAACAACTCCTTAAGACTAGGGAAAAATTTAGCAGTTTTTGAAAGGACATTCTTGATTACATGAGAATTCTTATTGGAATATGGACTTTGACAGCTAATATTGAAAGTATCAATACACAAAAGTTATTTTACTAAGGGATCTAGGTAGGTTAACTTGAATTAGAAAGTTATAAACAAATATAGTTAATTTTAATAAAATCGCTGATTTTGATCTTTTTACAAGGAAAGGAATTAAAACATACGTTTTGCGCATCGTTTTATCATTTTTTCACATTTTCGATGATAGGATAATTATGTTTTCAAAAATAAAAATGAGTGATCATACAATCATTATCATTACTGATGATGTAGGTCTCGAACATTTTAGGTTACTATTCGAAGCTTCTCAAATTTTTTGAAAACTTTTTACTAGGATTTTTCATGATTTTCCAATACTTAAGAAAATGTTTTTCAGATTTCTATCAAAAAATGGAAGAATTTTGTATACTCTTCGAAAAAATATTATAACGAACACAGTCTATATACCGAATTTATAATCATTTTTTGGAATTTCACTAATTTTTCGAATCTTATGAAATTTCGAACGATATTTCAAATTTCTGCTGTTTCTTTGTTTTTAAAAACAGAAAAAATTTAAAACAAAATAATCATCTTCCAAATTTTATAAAAATTTCTCTGGCTCATTAAGTTTTCATCATTTTATAATTTTTATGTTTTTCAGATTTTTACCAACTTAAGAAAAAACATTCGTATTACCTACTTGTAATCGAGGTAATGAACACTTTCAACAATATTTATGATTTTTTTCTAGTATTCACTAAAAATTTCGACAAGCCTTAAAATATATGTCGTTTTTGTATTTTTTGAAATTTTTGAGATTTGAAACATGATAAAAACTATTTATTACTTTTCAAAGTTTATAAAAATTTGACCAACTCAATAAATTTTTTCGCAATTTTCAAAATCTTCTTTGGTTTTACAAATTTTCATAAAAAAGGAGAAAAAATCATTATCTTGCAGAAATTCGAAAATGAACACAATCTACAAACTTCATGAAGAATTTCTGGAAGCCTTCAAATTTTTTGCATTTTTTTCAGAAAGATTAACAATCCTAGAATTTTAAAAGTTTCTTGATTTTTCGACATTTTCAAAAACTAGTTATTTTATTATAAACTTTCCTAATTTTTCAGAATGTGTGTAACTCGTCAAGATTTTTCATGATTTTAAATACTTTTAGAATTTGCAAAATTCACCAGAATTTTTCGTTAGTTTTAAATACTATCTGAGTTTTTTATATTTTTGTCAAAAAATAAAAAAACATTATCATGAATATTCCTAAAAAATATATGATAGTGAAAATAATCTTCAAAATTCATGAATATATTCTAAAAGTCTACAATTTTTCCAGATTTTATAATCTTGACAATAATTAACATTTTTAATGTTCTTCTACTGTCACAAATTTTCGAAATCTCAAACATAATACAATATATTAAAACCTTTCAAATTTCATAAAAATTTGTCCAACCTATTATGATTTTTTGGAGTGTACTTTCATCAAGTCTTACAGATTTTTATAAAAAAATGGAAAATAGTCATGCAAACTAATATGATAATGAGCATAATTAACGAAATTTAAGAACGTTTTCTAAAATTTTAAGGGGTTTCTACATTTCATAGAAGTATAAAAAATTTTCGAAATTCCCAAACCTTCTTCAATTTTTCGAAATTTTGAATAAAATACAAAATATTGAGGAGCTTAGCAATTCTTTCAAAACTTATCTAACTCTTCAAAATTTTAGGTACATATGTTTTTAATACCTTACAAGTATTTTTAATTTTTGTTTCAGTTACTACTGCCCAATATAATTTATTTCAATAATGGGAACTTGAGTGCAATAAATAAATAGATAATTTTCTGATCTTGCTATTTTACACCCTGTAATGAATCTTTGCTTTCCCACGTCATATTGAATTTGATAATGGTGTGTTAAATGTTCCTAAAAATTTCTACAAACATTCCGAATTCTACAAGGTAGAAATATTAGTGAATTTAAAAGATTTTCATACAAAATCAATAAACTAGAATAAATCTGTGACTTTTGTTAACATGTATATTTTTGTTATGTTTGACTCGAAAAATTTTCGAAATCAGCGATTTCATCAAAATAAACTGTAATTGTTAATAAATTTCTTATTCAAGATTATCTAGAAAAATTCATAGGTATGCAATATTATTTTCTAGTATTGATGCTATCGATATTAGCTGTCATAGTCCATATTGCAATTCATAATGGGAGGATTCAGTTGTACATATATAGTTTCATAGCAATTGTACTTTTTTTATACATTTCCTGGTCGATGGGACTAAACGGTCAACCACATGTCGCTCATGTCACTTTTTCTGCCCTCGCTACTTAGGGTGACTTTTTCCGGTCTCAATCTTACTCGTCGACCTACATTTCAACGATTTCACCAAATGGGTTCTTTAATTTTTATACTATCAAGAATTCTCAAACATACTTCATGCATTATCGAAAATCAAGATAACTCTCGAACGATAATTTCTCAAATTTTCAGGCCTGAGTGTCTGGAACCTTCGAAAAATGGGGAAAAAAATCGACTCGTTTAGAAAATCCACCTCTCGCGACGCGTTCTACCCAATTGTTGAACACGTGGACACCAAAAATAACAACGACCACACTGTAACGGACAATAACAAGCACAACGAAAGCAGCAATATTTATGTGCAAAACACCAAGGAAAAAAAACTCTCACAGCAAAGGTCGCCTTCGCCTTTCAAGTCCTTTTTCACCAGAATTGGGTCAACTGGAATGCTCAACTCCAAAAACAATAGAAGGTCCTCTGTTTCAGAGGACCAATTCAAGTCAGGGGAAAAGGAGACACTTTTCCGAAGTTGCAGCACGAGTCAGTTGAATACTAGCCCAACTTACGTGAAGGTAAAAGTCTATTTTTTATCCTGGGTTGAATTTTCATAAAAGTCCTTTCTCTAATGAAGGCGTTTTTTTACGAAGGGAGACGATCCTTCAGAAGGAATAGACCTTCAACTAGGAAACCGAAAAGACAAAACTCTATCCTGCCACAACCTAAACAACAGTTATCGAGATTTCGGAACCTCTTCCCCTACGATTTGCTCTCCTGCGAAAGCCCAAAATTTCAACCCCTGCGATTTCAACCATTCAAAAAACATCGAAGTTTTGAGAAAATCGAATAGTTGCGACTTTAAAGAAGTGAAGAAATGTAATTTTCCATACGCTTTCCTTCGTTCGAAACTGTCAGTTTTGCCTGAGGAAAGGTATGGTTCTTGCAAAGACGAGAGATTATTCAAAACGACCTCCGAAGAGCATTTTCCGGCGCTGATAATTGAGGATTCCTTTGATGGGACCACGACTTTAGGCCGAAAACGTTCGAAAAATAATGCCCGATGCTTGGGCAATCGGGCCCAAACACCCGTGAAGATTTTGGAGAGTCCGAGGTATGGGCGAAATTCCTTCGTGGATATTCGAGGAGATAGAACTGTGAGGTCTGAGAAAGACAGGTGAGTGGAAAACAACAAAATTCATTTCGTCATTCTTCTTGGGGACATTTACATATACGTCACACGAAAGAATGATTTGGGAGAATTCGTGCAATAAAACCATCTGGAAAATTCTGGAGAGACTCACACGAAAATACATTAATCTTACCAAATAATGAGCACGTTTTGCAGTTTGAAAAATGTATCAAGATTTCCTTGATTTCCAGTTTTTTATCGAAATTTGCAAAATTATCGACCATCTTCGTATTGTAAAACATTTTTAGATTTCAAAAATTATAATGCTATTGCACGAGTTTTTTTGGTCTATGGAATTTCCTGCAATTTATGAATTTCATGGATTTTTTGTAGAATTCGACAAAATTTCAAGATTTTTTGAAATATCGGCAATCTTTGAAACTTTCGATGTTTTTCGATTTTTTAAAATTTTCGTTATTTATGGCACATTTAAAACTTGTCCATTATTTTTTGATAAATTTGTTTCGCAAGATTTTTCATTTTTCGTGAAAGTTTTTCAGTTTTTTAGATTTTTGTTAAAAAATGAACAAAACATTGCCATGCTTATTTCGAAGAAGCATGAACGTATGTCCTGAAATTTGAAGAATTTTTCAGGAATATATACAATTTTGAACATTATCGATGTTTTTTAATTCTTTAAAATTTTCGAAATGTCAAACGTTATATAAACTATTTGAAATTTTAATGATTATTACAAATTTATAAAACTTACCAACATTTTTCGTCATTTTTTAATACCTTTCAATTTTTTGGATTTTTTTTTTATTTCAAAAATATTATCAAATATGATGATGAAGTATGATACTGAATATGATCTACAAAGTTTGGGAATATTTTTTGAAATCCTCCAAATTTGTAGGATTTTTAAAAACTCGGAGATCATACAAACTAATAAAAATTTTCTAAATTTCACAGACATTCATTCAACCCATTAAGATTGTTAGTAATTCTGATACTTTTCAAGATTTCCAAATCTTCGTTAAAAATTGTTTAACAGTTTTACTTATACATATTTTGAAGAAATATGATAATAATCGTAGTCTACCAAGTTTATGGACATTTTGTTAAACTCTACAAATATTTCGAACTTGTGGAATTATCGTCAATCTTGCAAATTTTTAAAGTTTTTATTTTTAATGAAATTCGGGAAAATTTTGAATTTTCAAACATATCACAAACTTTCCAAAAATTTCTAAAGTTTATAAATACCTATCTTACATAGATGTCTCGTACTTTTTCAATACTTTTCAAATTCTTCGAATTTTCTTTGGAAGATAAAAAAACGTTTCTCTGAATATTTCGAAGAAATATGATAATTATAATTATCATATTTCTATAATTATCATATTTCTAATTATAATTAATTATAATGATAATTATAATTAATAATTACACAATTTTTTTGAACATAGTCTGAAGTTCCATACATTTTTTAAATTCTTTACAACCATTTTCAGTGGTTTGCAATTTTTTGAAATTTATTGAATTCCAAACATCATACAAACTATTTCAAACTTTTCAAATTGAATAAAAATCTAACGAACTCATTAACATTTTTCGAAATTTTCAATGTTCTTCTAGTTTTCCGGATTTTTCATTCTAAAATAAAAAATATCATCATTCATACTTCGAAAAAAAAGAAGATGATAAACACAACTTACAATTTTTTCCTAAAATTCTACATATTCTCGAAATATTTGGAAATTTTGTTGACAGTTTTTCAAATTTTCAACAATTCTATCTGGTTTTTCTTCAAAATTTCATCTGAATAATTTTTAATGATTTCCAGAGTAAAAAATGACTCAACTCCAAATTAATAACATTTTATATTATTGACTTTTACATTCCGACCTTGAAAATCAGCGAAGTTTCAAAAAATTGACTTATTTCCATTCTAAAATACAACTCGTGAATTTTTCAAGTATTCGATACACTGCATTGCATTCGCTCCAACAGCATGTAACACTTCAATCATTTTAAAAGATTTTTTTGCTTAGAAACTCAGAACATTCTTTTTTTCTAAACAATAAATTTCAACAGTTGCATCAAAAATATAAACAGAGCTTTTTTTATTTTTATGTTTCGCGAAATTTACCGTAAATGCTTCTTTTCAGATACAGTCTAAACCCAACTCATTTGGAGCGTATCGAAGACTCGTGTTTTCCCGCTTACAGGTAAGAACCAGCAAGCAATTCGTCACTTTCAAGCATACAAAGCATTTTCACCGTTGTGTCCCCAAAAAAATCTCGACATTCCCGAAATCTCCCAGCACGTGAGAATCATTTTCCCATTCAATGCGGACAAGTTTGATGCATTGTTCATTATTTTTCTGGCGCCTTTACGATTCTTTCCGTGTTAGCTTCGGTCTGAACTGAGCTTCATTCATGTTGTTTTTTTCACGTCGATCCTTCTCAACTAGAAAAATATTTGAGAATTTGAAATCTATCGAAGATAATATATATGAAAAAGGTGAATGTCCACGGTCCATGTAGGTGCGTTTTTCTACGAATGAAAATTGCGGAACGTGGCCTAGAAAAGTTGAGGAATGTGAACGATTAATTTTCACAACGCGAAAACGTAATTTTCCTTTTTCTCATTTTGTTGGGAAGAGTTTCACGATTTTATTTGTGAACTTGCCAACTTTTTTTCATGCAAAAGAAAATTTTTATCTTCTAAATTTAACTTTATGAAATGAAACAAAATTATGAGAATTAGATCATTTTCCACCACGTTATTAAATTACACAGAAAAATTGGTTGAGGGGAGTTTTTGGGGGTTCCAATTCCTCCCGAAATTAGAATAAAATTACTATTTCATGTAGAAATAATAAAAATTATAACGGTAAATGAGAAAATACACATTCAAAAGAATAATGCAGGAAAAATGAAAGAAGTACAAATCATTAAAAATGTACCTACTGAAATCTTGAAAAAATAACAAATGGTGTCATGTTAGTACTCAAAGTAAACAATATTCAGGATTCTCATTTATAATCAGATCAAAATTGCAATTATTTTGACTCCGAAAGGATTTTTTCATTAACAAAATTCTAACCATGAATAATTTTTTGTAAGGATAACGTAGTACACAAAAATTTTTTAAATTGTTCTAATTTATGGAAATTCTATTCTATTATACGAAAATTGGGATTCACGATAATCTTATAAATTTGGGAAAATTCGAATTCTAGAGCGTTGGACTCTTGAAATCTACACTAGAAATTCAGAAAAATACCAGGAAATCTGAATAAATACTAAAAATTAAAGTAGGTTTGTTGTGAAAGCATTTTCGAAAGTATATGAAAAAAATAATTTACTTTGAATTCTAGAGTATTGAATTTATAAAAAAACCCATCTTCAATCTATATAAGTACACTTGAAATATATAAAAATACAAAAAAGTTTACAAAATCGTTTAAATACTAATGAAACGAAAGTATAATAAATCTATAAATCACAAAAAATCAATGTAAGTGAGATTTTTCCAAAAATCTTGTATGAAATTGATGAAAATCGATTTAATATAAATTCTAGAACATCGAATTCTTAGAATATAGGTACTTCTGAAAAATCTCAAAAAATACACACGATCTATGAAAATACAGGAAAAAATACAAAGTCTTATGAATACATGCTATAAAAATACTTAAATACAAAAAATCTATGAACACCGAAAATCGATATGCATGTAGTGTACCCTTAAATCTTTATAAAATTACTGATAATCGGCTTGAATTTTAATTGTACAATATCGAAAAATTAATAACGTCCTTCTGATAGAAAACCTGAAAAAACAAGCACAATATTGTACTGAATATCTTTTTTGTATAACTTTCTTAAAAATCTAGAAATATATTTAAAAAATTTTAGGATTCTCATTTCTAGAGTATCGAATTCTAGAAAGCTGTAAAAAATTTATTATCTATTTAAAAATCCTTTGAGTATAAATTTATAATAATACAAAAATATTTTGAAAAATACTAAAAGTAATAGAGAAAAAATCGAATCCCCTTATAATTAATACGAACATGAAAAATGCGTTACTGTGGACCGTAAAAGTTGTATAACTTTTAAAACTTGAAATCCGAAAAATTCAGAAAATCTCGAAGGAAATAATTTTTTTTGAAAAATTTTTCCCAAAAAAATTTTCTGCCTAGCCCGTGTTCTATTGTAAAAAAAATACGTGTCTCATTAAATTGTATAAAAAAGCTGTAAAAAAAATTGTACGCAAAAAAAGTACTACCTAAATTGCCTGGAGAGCCATACATATATTTGTTTTTTGGCACTTTGAGTTTTTCATTCATTGAATTTTTAAATAAGGAAGAACAGTACCGAAAAATTAGGAAAATATCGAGTGATCTTAATACTATACAAAATAAAAGTTCATGAGGCATAATTTAATAACTTTATGTAGGTAATATATTCGAGTTAAACAACCTCGAAGTCTGATAAAACTCATGATTTCCAAGGTCAAGTCCTGTACCTCATCAGCCTCTGGGACTTTCCCTGCCCTGCCAGAACATCACCCTGGACATCGACATCCCCGAACCGAGATACCCTGAGCCAAACCCAATATCCATCGATCCCGAAAGTAGCACGCCTTTGCGAAACCACAGGCGTAACTCCGCGCCCGCTGAACAGAGATTATCTTCACATTACGTGAGCTCGAACGAGTCTGGTTACGACAGCGATGGCCCCAGAGGTAGCGAATCCAATGCAACTTCGGAAAACGAAGCTCTCAGCCTAAAATGCGCCGACAGTTCCGACACCAGCAGTGTCCTCGATTCCGAAATCGAGAAACCTATTGAAAATCGGAGCCAGACCGAGGACGAAGACTCGGATAGCGCAAGGACAACGAAAACCAAGAGCGCGGATTCTTCGGAGGCGAGCGATCTGACGATTGTTGGTCCTGGTGAAAGTTTGGAAGGACTGAGGTAAGAATCTGAAAGGTCAATGAAAAATATTTACTAATTACCTGTCACATTCGATGATCATGTATGAGAAAGTAATTTTGTTCTGCAGGGTTTTAACCAAATAATCATAAATATTCTTAAGGTGGCACCAAAGCACCTCCGGAAGAATCCTCCCCAGCATCAGCCAAAACCGCTCGAAATCCCCGGCGGTCCTTTCACACCGCGTGAAAATTCAGCTGGAGAAGAGCAAGTTCCTAAACGAGATCATCGAGCCACTGCAGAAAAAAGTGCGCCGATACAGGACTATTCAGTTGGCGAAAAACGAGCCGCGAGAGAGTCTGGGAATTCGGCTGGCACAACAGCCCCAGCAGACCGGGGAACTTCGCTACCTCATCGTCCAGCTCGAAAGCGACGGGATCGCTCACAGGTGTGTTTTTTTCCCTTTCCCAGCGGCATTTCGATGCGACGTGATTGGGATCTCAAACTTTTTCCCCGGCCTCTTTGTCCGGTTACTCAATTAGTCCTTCGAATCTTCGATCGGGCCCGATTCAGTGTTGCGGAATGCGTTTTATTCCGGCGCTACTGTTTTTGTCGGTTCCCCACTCGATTAATTGCGCATTTCGGCGGGATATTTTATTATTCAAAAGATACGAGATTGGAAGATTTATAGGAATGCTGATAGTCTGAATATTTTTCTGAGATTTTAATCAACTTGGCGATAAAAGTCGCGATTGCTCGCCTGGATCGAATTCTCCCATACCCATTAGGTACCGCCGATGAAATTCTGATTAAAGATTTAATTCTTGTATCTTCCAGGGACGGCCGCTTGAGAGTAGGCGACGAAATCATCGAAGTCGAGGACAAGGACCTCAGGAACTTCGACAGCCTAGAAAAGGTCCAAGACTTCTTGAGATCCTGCGTGGGCAGCCAAATCCGTCTGAAATCCGCGTACGAGGAGACGGTGCCGCAGGTGTATCCGTACTCCAGCGAGTACGAGTACATCGAGAACGCCAAGAATCTCTCGAAAATGTCACTGGAATGCTCGGCAGCGGGTGATTCCGTGAAGCCGATGGAGCAGCCGAGAAAGCGTCCGGACTATTTGCCGCTGCAGAGCTGCTTGAAGGAGGCCAAACACGCGGAAACATTGGTGGAGACCGCGCCCGAAACGCCACTCTGTTATACGAAGCACCTTGTCAAATTCGAAAAGGGCTATGGGAAACCGAGTCTGGGTTTTAGCGTCGTCGGTGGAAGGGACAGCCCGAGAGGAGACATGGGAATTTTCGTTAGGAGGATTTTTCCGGGTGGGCAGGCTGATTTGTCCAAAGCACTTTTTCAAGGTAAATATCATTCAATCAAAGTTCATGTGTTTATATAATGATGACCTGAATTTTCTTTGAATATACTTAATGACAAGTGAATAGGGACCAAGTGCGAAAAGCATGAATGTTTATATGTCCCATGTAGGTTGTCGGTCTTCCATAAATCGTTCCAAGAAGACAGCAGCAAGAAGAGTAAGTGTCCTGATCACTAGACAATGATGGAAATATTGCATTACTTATTAGAAGTCTGAGACGAAGGTGTCCTTATCACTAGACAATGATGGAAATGTTCTGTTACTCATTGGAAGCCTGAAATGAGGGTGTTCTAGTCACTAGGCAATGATGGAAATGTTCTGTTAGTTATTGGATGCATAAAATGAGGGTGTCCTAATCACTAGACAATGATGGAAATATTGCATTACTTATTGGAAGTCTGAGACGAAGGTGTCCTTATCGCTAGACAATGATGGAAATGTTCTGTTACTCATTGGAAGCCTGAAATGAGGCTGTTCTAGTCACTAGACAATGATGGAAATGTTCTGTTAGTTATTGGATGCATAAAATGAGGGTGTCCTAATCTCTAGACAATTATGGAAATATTGCATTACTTATTGGAAGTCTGAGACGAAGGTGTCCTCACCACTAGAAAATTATGGAAATGTTCTGTTACTCATTGGAAGCCTGAAATGAGGGTGTCCTAATCACTAGACAATGATGGAAATATTGCATTACTTATTGGAAGTCTGAGACGAAGGTGTCCTCATCACTAGAAAATGATGGAAATGTTCTGTTACTCATTGGAAGCCTGAAATGAAGGTGTCCTAATCGCTAGACAATGATGGAAATATTGTATCACTTATTGGATGCCTGAAACGGAAGTGTCCCTATCACTAGACAATGATGGAAATGTAGTATTACTGATACAATGGTGAATCATCTGGCTTTTCCTATCAAATAATATTCAATGCTAGATCATAATTGACTTTTAGCACTTATTTGTAATGCATTCGCTACTCAAAGTCCAAAACCAACCTTCATATTAACACACATACAAATTTCAAGTATAAAAAATCTTTACAAAAACAGCTTTATATGAGGTATCCCTAGTTGAGAAATCCTGTAGTGAAAAAAATACAGTATATGAAATATTCCCACCGTTAGATAGATATTAGAAATTCATTATTTCAGCATTTTGCTAATGACTTCTTCAAATAATACTCTAGAAAGGATAGAATCAACTCGAGAATCACCGAGGTGTTCTAACCACTAGGTAATGATGAATTTTTCTTTTCCTTTCTCTCTCTACAATAGCTGTCTTCGCCATAACCCCAAGTTTCAAGAGAAAACAACCACGATCGGAATGCAAGAGCGCCTTCAGAAAAAAAGCCACGCATTTGCCTCGCACCAAGCGAAAATGCAGGGGGACAAGTGTGACATTTAGCGGCGCGTATAATTCGCGTATTCATACGTGAAGATGTAAAGAGACGTACCTCGGACACCGCTCGAATCTTTAATCTGACGAGCGACACTGCGCGCATTCCCGAGTGGGCGCGCCTCGTGGGTCCGGGCCCTTTTTCTCGATTCGAGCCTTTCGAGGCATTGTTCCACAAGACCCACCCGTAGAAACGCACCTGTTTCATTTTTCTCCTCTGAAAACTTGCTCCTTGGATAACGACCACAAACTTCTCGTTTCTGGAGATATTTTGCGCCTGATGTCGCACGTTCGCGTAACGGTCCACCCAGGGTATTCGGTTGCATGGGGATTGGCTTATTAACCGCGAAATAACGTTCTTCGATAGAGTAATTGCATCATGAAGTGTATTGCAAGTTTGGTCATTGATCTTTGAATGCTTGAAAGACGTGACAGAGGTTTTGAAATAGTTTTATTCAGTTCCGTCGGTGGAAATGATCATCGATCCAACGCAAAGCAATGTGAAAAATTCAGAAGCCGATCATACAGAAACACTTGGGTGCTGGATATGTACTTATTATTCTGTCTTCTTTATTAGGTCGCTCATAGAAGCGCGAGTCTGGCGAATAAATCAGAACAATTTTCTGGCTGGCAGTGATTGGCGTTCAACGTAGGTCTCTTTACAGTCTCAGGTTTTCTTCCTTTTATAACTTTCTTTATATAATTGAAAAATAATTCAAACGTAAGCAAATTATTCTACAACGGAATTGATTATAGCTCAATTTTTGTAATCAAATATACTTCGATTTCTACTAGGCTATAGGGGTTTAAGGATTTTCGTGTTGCAACGTGGAACAGTTAACTTTCTCACAAACTTCGATCTACAAAGATTGACACTATGATTATCAACTTTCTTAGTCTTCATTCTTTTTCAACCGACTCATCATTTGCACGTTATGATGATTGGAGGTTACCTAATTTTGACTTTATATTTACGATACAGAAAAGCTTTTGTAGCCATATATGAACATTATGACCTTCTACCCGTTTTCTCTACATGCCGTGTGATCTCCGAGAGTCAAATGGAAACGCTTAATTCATTTAACAAGCACTCCTCGAGTCAATTATCAATGGGAGAACAGCTTTCCCCATCAACTTAACACCTCAATAATTAATCACGCCAAGTGTCGTGCGCGATAAATGAAATCCGCGATCGAAGATCAATCACGGCCACGCAGCATCGGCCCTGAAAAGGCTCGGATGAGCGGTTTTATGCAAGAATCTCGTGATCGATCAAACGTTTCGTGGACCGATAAAAATACCTCTGATTCACGCTTTATACCCGTTAGAGTTACCGCGATTTTTTTTATTTTCAAGGTGCTTTTGTACAGAGCAACTTTCCTATGAGTTTTGAATCCTTTGTGGATAGTTTTAGAAATCTACCCCGACAGTTTGTTTGTGAATTTAAAATGTTTTCGAATAAATATTGAGGAATGACAGAATATTTGTGGATGATTTATTCAGCTTAAAAGTTTTAGATAGTAGAATACGCAAAAATACACACGTCTTTATTTTGCATAAAGTTACGAACTAAATTTTACCAAATTATCGAAACTTTAAATTTTAAACGATGAATTATACTGTGGTCAATCGAAAGTATATGTTTTTTTATCTTTGTTTTACCACAGCGGGGCAAATCGTTACACTTCGTATACGGGGTGAATCGTGACAGTCATTTTTTATGCTTTCAAACGTTGATGCCATTTTTTAGACTTCGTTATTGTTTAGGTTAATACAAAAATCATCTGTGTTGTTTATAATCATGTATTTTATATCATTTTCGTTATTTTTTTCGATTTTTCCTCATTTATAATTGTTTTTTTGCGACCAAAATGCATTAATCACTGTTGAAACACTATTGCTTTCGTATAATTATGCCGAGTTTGGGCCAGATTCTGAATAAAAATGTCACATATTTACCCATATATTTTTTCAACATTTTATTTAACATTCTTTTTCCTAAAAAAGCTGAAGTTCATCGATACTTGAAGTAACATTCGTGTTTACATAGTTTGATATCAGCGGCCTCCAAATTTGAAAAAACGAGGTGAAACGATTCTCCCCCACTTTTTAAAATGATATTTTTTGTACACTTCGATAAAGTCGGCATAACTTTTTTCATGTTCTTTTAAAACCAGAGTATAGATAATCAAATAACATGGTCCAAAATTCGCATGCTTATTTAATAAATATTGGGCATATTCGTCCAAACGAATATTTAATATTCGTCCTGGTCTACCCCACTACAAATTCTTCAAATTTTCTGGGATTGTTGAGGATCTTGCGAATTTTTTTCGTTTTTAATAATTCGAAGTTTTTAGGACCTCAAACATAGTAGAAGTGAATCAAATAGTTACAAATTCCATAAAAATTTATCTATCCCATCAGAGTTTTTCATAATTTTTCAATACTTGCTTTTAGGAATCTCAGACTTTTATTCAAAAATGGAAAACATGCATATTTCGAAAAAATATGATAATTATCACCCCCCCCCCCCCGTTATCTCAGTTATTACTCACCTGAAAAAATCACGTTGCGTCTCCACTGTGAAGAGAATATTAATATAAAAATAGATGTATTGTCGCTTTATGAAAAAATGAAATTTTCGAAAACTTATTGGAAACTTTTGTATTTTACGTAATGAAAAAGTATGGAATTTTTTCTAAAGTTTAAAACTTTTAGAACTTATTTTTCCAAGCTCTGGAAATCCTTAAGGGTTGTCTATAACTTATTTTTATATATTTTTTCTAAAATCAGATATTTTATTCCAGGTGATGAGATCCTGAGCCTGAACGGGAAAATTCTACGAGGACATTTGCACCAGGAAGTCGTCGAATTCTTCAAAGCCATCCGAGAAGGGCCGGTAGAATTGGAAGTAGTGAGGAGTCGAAGACACAAATAAACGTTAAAAATCAAAAGTTCTTTCAACCAGGATATCAAATTTTTGTTTGCGCGTATGAATCAAGATCTCAAAATTTTCGTTCATATCGTCACATATTTAATTTATTTTTTTAAAAAAGCCAGCAAAAATTACGATTTATGCGTGCAATCAAGTTACAAGTTGTACAACGAATTTTTATTTTTATACGTCATAGAAACGTTGAAAACTAGAATTCTGAGTTTTCTACAGTAAAATTGTTATTCACTCATGTCAGTATATGTTGATATTATGGATACAAGAAAATATAGAAGGATAAATGTTACTTGCAGTTCGACGAATTTTATTATAGCGATGATGTGCTTTGTAGGTGGACTTGTAAAAAATATTCTGGAACTTTTGTCTATACCTGTTATATTGTTTATACTGTTTTATATCAAACGCGAAGAACTTACATGTGATAAATTTTACCATTCATTATCGACTCTAATTTCGAACAAAAGTTTCAGAATATAAAAGAACGCGAAAAAATTATAACAAACGTCAGTATTTTAGGAATTTATTAAATATTCCATTTATCCGCAGCGCAGAATGTACGATATCCACAAAATGTACAAAATACATATACATAGATCTGTAATTTTTATACAATACACGCATGGGGAGTTACAAAAAATATATACAGTCTAAATTACAACGCACGTGGTTTTTTTTTCTCGGCCTTTATCAGGGAATAATAAATTCTTGAAAGTAATCACAATTGCGGATTCGTGTCTTTTGTCCGAAAACACCTCACGTGTCCACGAGAAGTAAATCAGCACATGACTTGGCTTTGGACGACCTGGATGTACAAAACAGAACTATTGAGTCCAAGAATGAGTAAAAGAAAGAATCAGAATTAAATTATTTGAAATATATAAAAATTTAAAACTAAACTTTCTGGAGTATCTGTATTTGAAATCACAATATATGAATAAACTTTGACAGTCAAAAATTATATTAATTTTAAATATCAAAGAAAATGGTTAGAAAGCGTTTCAGTTGGATTTTTGTGGTATTATTCAGACACCCTATAGGTAGATTTTTTTTCGATGAAACGCATAAATCTGTGGGCGATTTGCATAAAAATGCCTTACTGAGGCTCTCTTTGCTTGACGCGTCGACAAAGGTGCAGAGCCACGGGTCCACTTTTGGTGTTGCGAAAAAGTTGAACGGCTTCTCGATGGGTCAGGTCGTGGCAGACCTGGCCATTCACTGCGAGAATTTCATCGCCCGCTCGCAAACGACCGTCTTCTGCGGCTTGACCAGTGGGCAAAACCGATTTCACGAAAATACCTGAATAGGTATAAAAAGATTCCATAATTTACGCTGAACCTTCAATTTTTCCATTGTTACTGTTACTTTTCATTGCATTTATTCAAATTCGAAACAAGAAATTATAAATTTCACAGTTAAATAGGAATTATTCACGCTCAATTAATTGTTTTCACGCTTGGAATACTGAAACAAGTGTTCTTGTTTAGATGGCGCAGAATGCTTTCCCAACAATATTGTTGACGTGTTCTTAACAAATCATTTGAGAATTATCTTTTGTCTGGGAAACAATGGGAACGCCTCCAGGAAATGATTTCATATTACAGTAAGCGATTTTTATATCGCCTTCAACGGTAAAACTTGGAGCAAACTAACGAGATGCTAGATGAGTGTTATTTTTCTAATACATATCAGTGAATGAGAACGTTTTTTTAGGAAATAATTGCTACTAAATTTTCATCACTGATCTTACCAATGCTTCCTTTAGGGCTGTCTCTGCCTCCAACGATTGTAAATCCTAGTGATTTTTTCCCAGAACCTTTTTCGAAAACCACTGTGAGGAACTCGGACATGGTGCTTCTTGGTCTTCGAGGCAAAGTGCAAAAATTTGACACGTTTTGCGTACTGTTATCTAAATTGTTGCAAATCTTGTCGGGCGATATCGACCTGTTAGACTCGCACCTGCGATCACGGTAATTTTTGCTTTGGCGTTTGCGGAAGTGCGTATGCGGCGATGCCTCGAGAACCGTAATCCCATTATTTCCATTTTCGATACTGACGTTTTCGTAATCCACACTGCTCTCCTTCAACGTCTTTGGTTGATCCGCATTGCAGTATCTAGAAACAAAGTTTAATCATAACTCATAAATTCAATAAGATGACTAAAATCTGATATGAATACTAATGATGAATAATATGAATAAAAACGCCTCACCTTGAAATGATGATATCTACTACTCCAGGTCCGACTCCACTACCCAGAATTTTTCTCGCTTCCGCCATAGTCAGTCCCCGAAGTCTTCTTCCATTGACAATCAAAATCTCATCTCCTATTTTCAAAGTACCCTCCTTGTCAGCCAGCCCATCTGGAACGACGTGTGCCACCAAATACCCCGGGCTAGAATCTGGAGTTTTCGCTATAAAAATCCCTAGACATTGATCCGACCGTTCCCGTGGAAGCCTGACTACCACCATCTCGCTCTTGTACAGTTTGCTGCGCACAACCTGAAGTTCAGCGTTTTGTGACGAAGGCTTGTCTATTTTCTGCCCTCCCACCCCCAAAGGGTCTTTTTCTATGCCAAGACTTATATTATGAGCAATTGGTCCCTTCAAGGAAAGCCTTTTCGTAGATCGGACTATCGCAGGACTTGCCTCCGCCATCGTCTGCTGGGACGTTTTCAGGGTTTTCTCGAGTTCTGCGTAAGATGCGTAGCTTTTCCTTGGTGGCAATCTCGGGGGAGGAGGAAAACTATGGAATTGGGACTCATGGAAGGTGGTTTCCAAAGTCCCATTCCCGTAACGATCGTCGAGTAACGAACTTGTGGCGGAGTCGTTGTCCAGAATTCCCGAATCATTGTCGTCTTGGTCTTGTTCTTCGAAGAGAGGGTTCGTTTTGAGTTCTTCGAGGCCTGGCAAAGTTCCGTAAGAGAAGCTTCTTAGTCTTCGTTTGTCCCGGTCATTGACGTCTTTTTTGTAGATTTTGGATATGAGTTTGTTCGTGGAGGTTCTCAAGTAGCGGTCTTGGATCGAGCGGAATTTGGCGGCCAGGCAGCTTGACGGTGTTAAGCTGTTGAAAGGGGATGCTCCATTTGGCAGTTCTGGAGGTTTCAGATGTTCTGGTTGGTCCCTGATCAGAAAAATACACAGCGATGGTTATGACAAAGAAATTCGAACGGTAGTTAGTGAATATTGAGGTAATATTCGTTTGTCATTATTAGTAAGGGATCGAATAAAGGTGATTTGAGGATTCTGAATTTTTCGCTTCATGTATTTGCTCTTATTAAGTGAACATGGATTGCCAGTTCGTTTTCATGGTCATAGTTATTTTCTTCCTCTCAATTCAAGATGATGTATTGTGTATGAACTACTTGACATAAAACGTTTATTCTTACTTTGAATTTCTCCTCCACTGTCTTCGAGCTTTTGGCGTCTCCTCCAGCTCCCCACCCGATAATTCGCGATTTTCCAAAGACCAAGTTCTTGAATCAAACAGATGAAGTTTTGCCTCTCCAGGTTTGCCAATTCTGCTGTGACTTTTTGACCGTTTTTTTCTTTTGGTGCAGGTTTTTTCTTCTTCTGCTATCTGTTTTCTCGAGTCCATCTCACAAACTGAACTTCTGATGTCGCGTTTGCTGACTTGGTACGAACGATTAAACTGGTCATTGTCATCCAGATCATCTTCGGATTCCCGATCTTTGAGGAAACTAAGTCGCGTGCTTTTCACTCTGTCGAGCAATGGATTTCGTTTTTCGCAAATTTTCCGACGTTCTTCTTGGATTCTCTTTTTGTCTTTCTTTTTCGAAGCTCGACTCGTCGTGACTTCTGATGTTTGGACGTTGTAACAGTTTCTTTCTGACTCGGAACTTGAGGACTTTCGTCGCACCCATCGAACTGGAGACATATCTGAAAAAAATGATAAGAAAATAAAGGGCTGATGAGAGTCTAAAAGGCAGTGGTGAATGAGAAATTTTCATGTAAAGAAATTATAGATTACTATTATCTTTCCAGTGAAGTTAATATATGTACATACATAAAATTGCAAATATTATGAATCAACACTCCGAGTAAGGTGGATTATTTACATTCATGAACTCACGATTCATAAACAAAGTGAAAGGATTGTTTTTGCCTTCAACGAAATCAAATAACGGCCTAGTCCTTGAAATATCTTAGAGTCGTGCGTCACGATTTTACCACTTTGATATTTTCAATGCGACGTTTACGAATACATATCTTAATATTTCCTTTACCATGCCTAGCGTGGGAAGTGAAAAAAGCAAGTAATGGCGAAAAAAATTCGGATTCCTTAAATCCAAGAGCTCTTTCCAACATTCCAAAAGCGCTCGAAGGGACGAAAACTGACATCGAGATTGACGTCCTCGTCAATCGGATCCGCGAGAGAAAGTGGAATTTCGATGCATCGCTCGAAAGTGGCGTTTCTCATTTCATAAAATCGTCCATTTCGTATTCATCTGTCGTAGCGACCGGTTTCATTTTCGCTGCCACTTTTTTTTCGTTCTGATTCCGTTAAGAAAGTTTTTTGTGGAAATACGAGGTTTCCATGCTTCAGATTGTAAAAGTACAAGAAAACTGAAGAACACCGAGGTTTTTTTTATGTTTTGTTAATCAAACTATATTAAACTTCTTGGCTACTAACTTGATATAAAATTTCAAGTGATATGCTTTGGAAGCATGAAGTCAAAGCAAGTTTTTTTTCTCTTGGTGTATGGGAGTGTATAAAATAACAGTTTCAGGGACAGAAAGCCGAAGACCACTTGACTCTTTTGTGCACGAGATTAACCCTTGGAGACGATCATTACTTGCATTGAATAAAAATAAAAGTGCTCGTCACACGGGACGTCCTGCTAGCGCACATCCTGTGCGATCTTCTTCGAGGCTTATAATACGTCACGCTTCGAGCACGCGGGGCAGTTTTGTCATTTTACGCAGGTACGAATTTGCCAAGCAGCGTGTAACCGAACCCTCGGATACAGTGCTTGAAAAGCAAAACTTCCTGAGAGAAAAATATCTTAGAAAAGATGGGAGTTTGCTCTCATAAATTGCAACGATATGAAAAACACTTGTTTTTCTAAAGGAAAAAACTACACTTCCTCAACAAAATTTTTTCAAAGGGCAAAACTCGAATGGAAGAAATTTCAATGAGTTTTTGAACGATGAATTTTATGAATTCAACAACCTCTGAGCTAAACAAACACTTCGAAATATTCAAGCGTCAGAACACTTGACTTTTCTGCCAAGTGCAAATTTCCTGTTTCCAACGGACGAATCTCCAGGTTCCGATACATGAAATCTCAACAACTACTGAAAGTCGAGGTCATGGATATGTAATTATTTCCTGGTCAATGAATAAAAATGCGTGGCTCGAATTCATGTCACAAGAGCGCGGAAACTTGGGAAACAAAGCTTGAAAAACGAGAGTTCTTATCTTCCACGAGCACGTCTTCAATTCCGGTGTTTCACAACCTTGAAAAAAACGGTGATTGTTCGAACAAAGACGTCGCAGTTCATAAATATCAATTTTCTGATTTGTTCGGTTGCAGGCACGCACGTTATTTATGGCCCATCATTATTCTTGTGGCCATTACATTCTTGATAAGTCGTGTGTAAGGCGCGTTAAAAGCACGTGTTAATGAAGAAAATGACAGTCTAAGAAAATAGTTGAAGAAGCGAGTCGATGCAAAAATGCAGCGAGAAGTGGACGAGACACGTTCACGTCATTTACATGCTAATGGAATTGTCGGGGTTGATTGGAAATAAGTGTTATTTTTTACACAGAGAGTTTTTAAGTAAGTTTGCGGAGGAAAATGTATAGTTTTCACAAGTATGCAAATAGTAGTACTTTGCTAACTATTTTTACAGTTGAGAGAACTGTAAACTTTGGGGTTTTACAATGCTGAGAAGTAAATGATTCATCTTCATAAATGAATAACATGAAAATCAGTTCATCAATGACTTTAAAACCGTAAATGGGGAGCAGTCAGGGGCGTAGGCACAAACAATTTTCAGGGAGGGGGGATTTCATAATTTTTCATCTTTGACAATAGGTTACAAGAGAGCGATTTTGGAATGTTTTACACATCAGGATTTGAAAGTTATACAACTTTTGGAATCCAGAGTTGCACATTTTTCATGTACGTAAATAATAGAATTCAATTTTTTGTGATTTTCAATCAGTAACTGAGGTTTCAATTTTTTTATACTTTTTGTATTTATACCACTTAAAGGATTATCTGATATTAAGTAATATGGGTTTTTATAGAGCTTTCTGAAATTCAATGCTCCAGGAATCAAACTTCTGAAAAATTTACATATTTGAAGGATTTTTAAGCAAATTTTAACCACACAGATAAAACTTGAATCATAAATTTATATTATTTTTGTATGGTAAATTATTTGTCAAATTTTTTAGTATTTTCTGGTATTTTTATATATTTCTAATATTTTTATGGATCGCTCGATAGATTTTTAGAAATTGATGCTATTGTATTGAAACTTCCAACGATTTTGAGAATTTCAATTGATTTTTAGGACGGCAGTTTATTTTATGAAGACTTTAATACTTTCATTCTATATTTTCTCAGTATTTCTACAGTAAGTATGTTTAATTGTGTAAATTGTATCTAATAATAGTATTATATTTATTATCATGCTTCAGGACAGGAAGTTTTATACATTTCTAAGAAAATTATTTCTACATGGTTTTTATGTATTGAAAGATACATAGTAAACTAGTCAGCTAGTAAACTAGTAAACTGGTTATCTAGTAAACTTTTAAGCTAGTAAACTAGTAAGCTAGAAAAATAGTAAACCAGCAAACTAATAAGCTAGTCAACTACTAAACTAGTTAACAAGTATGCTAGTAAACTAGTAAACTACTGAAATTGTAAAATAGTCAAATAGTAAACAAGAAGAAAAGAAAAATAGTAAACTAGCAAACTCGTTTACAAGTGAATTAGTTATTTAGTAAACTAGTAAACTCTTCAACAAATGAATTAGTTATTTAGTTAAGTAGTAAACTGGTAAGCTAGTAAACTGGTAAACTAGTAATCAAGTAAGCTAGTAAACTAGTTAGCTAGTAAATTATTGATTTAGTAACCTTATTTTTCTCATTTTTCTAGTACAATATACGAAACCGTAGAGAATTTATAAGTATTTCTATAGATTATTTATATTTTTGTAGATTGCTACCGAGATTTAAAACTCGATGCTTTAAAATGCGAATTTCGATCTATTATCATTAATTTCAAAAATTAATGATTAAATCACATTCACATAAATTTTTTATGTTTTACATCCTTATTCTTTTTTCGTATTTTTGAAATATTCAAAAGATTTTGTTGCGTTTTCTAGAATTCTCATAGATTTCTCGTATAACATTTGGAATTTGATGCTCTAGAATCCCAAAATTTATAGACCGTATTTGTCGAGATTTTTCAAAAAACAGTTTTTTCATAGAATTTCATTGATTTCATTATTCTTTCAGAGTTTGTATGAATTGAAAGATTTTTAATACGTTTATACAGATTTTATATAGATTTCTTGAATTTGATGATCTAAGATTCAAAGTTTCTTAAATTTTTAGCTTTTTCGTAGATTTTGATTTTTCCTTATCATTCACTGGATTGCAACAATTTTTCTGATTCATATTTTCTACGTAATCCTACGTTTTGATAATTATTACTTTTTTATTAAATATATATTACACTGCTAACGTTCTCATGCATCTTTTTGTAACTTAAATTTTTGTTTATCGTTGTAACTTGTTTCATTTTCACATGAACTATTGATTGATTTTATCAGAATTCGGGAGAGGTTTGAACCCCCAAAACCCCTCTCTGCCTACGCACCTGGGAGCAGTAAATTGTTGAATTCAACTTGAATTCAGTTAGAAAAAAGGAACTTTGGAAATAACAAGATAACGTAGTCGAAATAAAAAAGCTGCTCAAAATAAGAAGACCCTTTCCGGTAAATTGTGTGATGACATTTCTTCGAAATGATTAGTCAATGAGTGCTATTTTTGAAAATGATTGAGCAAAAAAATGTGAACAGATGTATTACTAAATGGAATTTTGCTTTCGTTAATAAAATACTCCTAAAAGTTTTTAGGCGTACATACAGCCCATGTTATCTTGGCGCCACAACCCACAGCCACACCTCCCTTTTCTATTTCCCACTTTTAAAGGTTCAAATTTCAGTTTCTCAAACGAAACTTCGATTTCCGATTCCCTAAAACATTCCCACGACAGGAAATGAAAAGGCTTCAAAAACTAACGATGAAACAAAGCCCAAAGTAAAAAGAAACTGCGAGAACGACTCAACGCATAAATTTATTCTTTCCTAAAACGATTTTTGACCCAACGTTACATTAATTATGTTTCAGCAACGTTTGCATCGATTAATAACTTACAATGCAGGATGATTCATTATTTAAAGTTTCGAAATCATCGAATACATTTTATTTTTAGTACGTCGGAAGAAGAATGTTGAAAACCGTGCGACCAAGGATGAACTCATGCTTTTTGATCATCGAGCAGAAATATAATGTGAATCGTGTGTAACATATATTATTCTGGGAGAAAACAGAACTACCGGTGAATTTCTGGGATTCATTAACATATCAATATTGACTCACCTCTCAATCGCGCCACAGCGTTAAGATTGAATGACGCCCCCCCTTCCTGAATGACGGGGGCCTCCTGCAGGGGACTCAAGCTAAGGAGCCTCGGGGCCTCGTTTTGGGCCTTGAACCAACGCATTCTGTAACAAAAAAATTAATAAATAACGTCAATAGAAGTCCATTCACAACAATGAGAAAGGGGATAGGGGCGCTGATTTAGAAGTGTAATTATTCAGCATAAGCAAGGAATAAATTTTTGGGACCTTGCTGGAAGTAAAGGAAGTAATAAATTAACCCATAGATTTGGAAATTGCAAGGTTTTAACTTTCAAATTTTTCAAAGCACGGTTTATTGAATCAAAATTTTTGTTCTCAAGTATTGCTTCTCTTTCCGGAAAAAATTGTTGCTCGCTTGAGCGGCGCTGAGGCACGCGAGGGGCCGTAAAAAAGCGCGAAATTTTATACACGCCCGTCCCACATTGTTTAACATGCATTATTCATGCAGTATTCCTCTTGCGGTTTCTCGTCGACGTTATTTATCCCCCATTGGGCCCAAAGTCGTTTGGCGATTAGTCGAGCGGAATTTTCTTAGCGCAAGAAAACGCGAGCGACATTCGAAAGCGATTCCAATATTTCATTGTCGCCATCAATGTAGACCTTTCAAACATTTTCTTGGTTCGAGAATAAATTGTTGCTGCGAATTTCGTAGTTCTCGAATGGAATAAGAAAGTTATCGTAATTTGGGCATTTCTAGGCGCGTAAGCAGAGGGGGCTTTGGGTGTACAAACTACTCCCGAAATTCTGGTAAAATTAATGGATATTTCATGTAAAAATGAGAAAAGTTACGACGATAAACAATAAAAATATAAGTTGCGAAAAAATGCATGAAAACGTTAGCAGTATATATTTAATACAAGAGTAAAAATTATCAAAACAAAGAATTACGTAGAAAATATGAATCAGAAAAATTGTTGCAACCCAGTGAATGATTAGGAAAAATAAAATTCTAAAAATCTAAAAAACTTTGAATCTTAGATCATCAAAATCTAGAAATCTATCTATCTAATATATCTAAAATCCGTAGAAAATTATTAAAAATCTTTCGATTCATACAAACTCTAAAAGAATATGAAATTAATTGAATTCTATAAAAAAAACTGTTTTCTAAAAAATTTCGACAAATACCTCTACGACCTATACATTTTGGGATTTAAGAGGATAAAATTCTAAATATGCTATACATATTTGAAAATTCTGGACAACGCAACAAAATCTTTTGAATATTTCAAAAATACAAAAAAAGAATAAGGATGTAAAATATGAAAAATCTATGTGAATGTGATTTTATCATTAATTCTTGGAATGATAAAGATAATCGATCTATTATCAAAGATAATAGATCGAAATTCGCATTTTAAAGCATCGAGTTTTTTAAATCTCTGTAGCAATCTTAAAAAATAAAAGTAATCTATAAACATATTTAAAAATCCTCCAGAGTTTCCTATATTATGCTAGAAAAATGTAGAAAAATAAGTTTATTAGTTTACTTGCTTACCAGTTTACTAGCTTATTGATTTACTCGTTTACTAGCTAACAAATTTATTAGTTTACTAGCTTACTAGCTTACTACATATTTTACTTGCTTACTAGCTTACCAGTTTACAAGTTTACTAGTTTACTTGTTAATGAGTTTACTTGATGACTAGCTAGCTATATTACTAGTTTACTAGCTAACTAGTTTTTATTGAACTAACTTACTAGTTTACCAGTTTACTATTACAAATCATTTGACAAGTTTCCTGGTTTACTGAATAACTAATTTACTTGTAAACGAGTTTGCTAGTTTACTATATTTCTTTTTCATTAGTTTACTATTTTTGTATTTTACAGTTTTAGTACTTTACTAGTTTACTAGATTACTTGTTTACTAGTTTACTAGCTTACTATTTTACTAGCTTACTGGCTTACTAGTTCACAAGTTTACTAGTTTACATGTTGACGAGTTTACTAGTTTACCAGCTAACTAGATTACTAATTTATTCATTTTTATTGAACTAGCTTACTAGTTTACCAGTTTACTATTACAAATTATTTGACAAGTTTCCTGGTTTGCCGAATAACTAATTTACTTGTGAACGAGTTTGCTAGTTTACTATTTTTCTTTTTCACTTGTTTACTATTTTTGTATATCACAGTTTTAGTACTTTACTATGTAGTTTACTAGCTTACTTGTTTACCAGTTACGTAGTTTACTAGTTTAACAGTTTATTAGTTTACTAGCTTCCTAGTTTACTAGAAATCTTTCAATACATAAAAATTATGTAGATATAATTTTTTTAGAAATTTATAAAACTTTCTGTCCTTGAGCATAATTATTGATATAGTACTATAATTATATATGATCTTAGGAATTATTATAGAAATTCATATAGAAAACAATAAAAATACATCCAATTTAATTGATAAAATTTTCAAAATTAAACACACTCTTAACTGTAGAAATATTAAAAAAATATGGAACCAAAGTATTGAAATACGTCATGAAAGAAACTTTCGTCTGAAAAATCAATTCAAACTCTGAAAATCGTTGAAGAAACAGAATTACCTTCACTAAAATGATACTAATCGAATAAAAAAAAAACCCAATTATGTAAAATACGATACCATTTTGCTTCTTAATAATAATTTCGATCAAATATTTCATCTTTTTGATCGATCAAATTGGGAAAACATAAATCATGCAACTTGGCTTTAAAAAAATTGATCATCAAAAGTAGGGTTTAGAAAAAAGTCGTTGGGTATGCGTGATCGAAACGAGCTACTGCTATTTTCAGAGAATGATTACGGCGGAAGTCGGAGCTGATTTTATGCGATCATAAAGTGCTGAAAAAGCAACTGTATAATTTTCTCTCTCAAATTGGCCCGGCTACTCCTGCGCGGGCTTGATACGTATTTTTTATTTTTTTTTCCGGCGCCCAGAGATAAAAAATCTCAAAAGCCCCGAATCTTCATGGAACAAATTGCCATGGTATTATACAAGTTTGCAGCTCACAAATTTGAAAAAATTTTGAATCTCAGTGTTTTTATACAATAAATACAGGTGCTTAGAGATTGATATCACGACTGCTAACCACGTCGATCGAATACGTGAACCACTTTCTCGAACCGTATGCCAATTTTGTTTACCACATCTCGTATACAGAGGCAACTTTTTTCCAGTTTCAACTTCGTTATTCCATCTCGAAACGCTATTTTCCGCAAAAAGTCGAGAAACTTTCCTCGTCGGGGAAAACAAAGCCCAAGTCGTAAATCGTATACCACATTTTACGAGCATGCGACGTGTACCGAGTTCTAATCAATGGCTAGATGATACATGAGGATTTCGATAAGGGACAAAAATTTCTCATCGTTTTCGCGAAAAGTGAAAACGGCTTGAAAGAGGTCACGCGGGTTTTTCCGGAGCATGGTAAAATTTCTCGAACTTATGCCTCGTCTGAATTGTTGTATTCTCACTCTCTAATGCAATCAAAAAATGAAATGACCCATATATCATTATTTAAAATAACAATTTGCTACATTTTCAGTGCGATCAGAAAAATCGTAATCACTATAATTACTTGATTATCCCGAATTTTCAAAGGTTTAACGATTCTTAAGTGAATATCTATGAATATCTCAATATTAAAGATATCATGGAGAAATATTTACATATTTCAAAAACTTTTTTGGAATGACATTGCTGTGTTGATTAAATTTAGGTTGGTATTACTTCTATACAAAAAAATTGAAATATGCTCCCAGTTGGGAAACCAAATTAATCTCTATCGAGAAAACAAGTAAAGAATACCATTTTATAATCCAACTGTATTTCCAGTTTTTAATCTCAATTCGTAGAATTCAAATGAATTTTTGTTTGAAAATGTAACTTTATGTCTAGTTAAAAATAAACTAGATTTGTAAAAAAATAATGAAAATGAAACTATTTTTAGAAAAAATCCAAACTGATGTCTATTCAGCAATCTGATAAAACTGGTATTCGTCAAATCCAAATGAAATTCTCTAAATCCAATTCAATTTATATTTATAGAATAAATGGAGTGAAAAAAACGAAATTCTATCTAGAAGTTTAACTAAATTTCTAGTTTAGAATGTTATTAAATTTTTATTTGGAAAATCACTATAATATTCTACTTTACACACCCCTGAATTACTAGATCGGAAACCAACTAAATTTCTACAAAAAAAAATTGGATTCTTTAAAAAATTAAACAGGATGTTGATTCTTGACTACAAAAATATTTATACTTGGGAAATCTAAATTAAATTATTATCAAAAATACAATTTGTTTACAATTACAAAAAGAACTGTATTTTTAAGGAGAAAATGTTATTGAAATTCTATTGAAAGTCTCAGCTTGATTTTGACCCTAGTAATTTTGAACCTTATAAAAACCTTAAATAATAAAATGAAATTTCTCATGAGAACGTATTTGAACAAATCTTATGACAAAAAACCTTATAAAATTTTTTCGATGAATTCTTTATAAGAAATTTCAGTATTTATTACTTAGTATTATTATATAACTTTTCTTATAAGAAATTTCATTTCCTTATAAGGTTTTTACAAGGGTCAAAGTTACTGCGGCAGTTGAATGTCTAACTAGATTCATCTTTAAAAATCAAAAGATATCGTGTTTAACAGCTGTATTTTCAATTGGTTATTCAACTGAATATTCTGTCAGAGATAAACGCGGATTATTACTTCAGAGTCAAAATGTAATTATTACTGTATTTTCGAATGTCATACTAAAAACCTAAATTATGTAGGTTTAAATAGATGATCCAACTGGGTATCTAATTAAAAATCCTGCTGTTTTCTTTGCTAGACATGAAACTGAATTTTGAAAAATTAAGCTTGGAAAAGCTTAATTTTTCAGATTCTGAAAGTCCAGTTATACTATTAACCAGAATTTTATTCATATTCCCTTATTAGTGACATAGTTGGGTATAAATCCTCTGAATTTCAAACTGCTATTAGATTTTCAAAACAATATTAATTTTAATTTTGTCACTAAATATCCAGTTGGTTTTTCAACTTGTTTTCCAATTCGATATATGCATAAAATGTCATTTAGATTTTATGAATTGAATTCCAATCACATTTTCAATAAATTTCATAAAAAAATTTCAATCCAAGTGAATTTTTAAGTACAATATTTCCTTTCAGTTTATGAAAAGAAATTTAATCAGATTCAAACTGAAAATTCAGTTGAATTGGCGGAAATTTGGCAGTTGGACCCCAGCGATTGGGCCTAGGAAGTAATACGTAAAACTTGATTATGTAAGTATAAAAAAACTTAAGTAGCTTTAAGTGTGTTCTAATGGAAAAAAGTGCCAATTTTTCACTGTATTGTTTTATCTTTTGACCTCTGAAAAACCCGGCCCTCTTAAAAATACTCCATTCTCCCATTATTTCATTTAGTAAAACAGCAAGACTCATGCTCCAATCGCCCGAACCTCATGCTCTGAAACCATGACTGTCGAGCATCAAAGGCATACAACCCTCGCATTAAAAGTACGTTTTTTCTGCTTTCAGAATACTGATTTCATCGCCACATAAGTAAAAGTACATACAATAGAGCCGCATCCATTTGGAATCCAGCCATTTAGAACGTGACGAGGTAGAACGATAAAAATACACGTTTTGGACATTTCTGAATTAACCATGAAGCCTTTAGTCTCCGAATCTTCATTGTTAGCAGTGCCATTCTTTATGCTTTAATAAATTCACCGATTTATAATTAACCCCCGAGCTTTCTTAATGCGTGAGGCTCTACTGTACATCGTTTTGTAGTGAGAGTTTCAATGTACGCTCTCATGCTTTTGGAGTAAGGTTTTTTCTCTCGTCTTAGTCTTACGAATCAAAGTTGGCGTGGGGTCAGTGGCACACATATTTTCACTGGAGAAAGTCATCTCCTCGCGCATCAAGCGATCCATTAATTCCTTGCGCAAGTTTGCACTTTAACCGGCTGATCGAGTAAAGGTGAGGGAGGTCTCAGTGTCGAAACTATGGATTATTTCCTGGATAAAGGGAGAAATTCAGCTCTATCCCACGATTCTAGAAATTTTTTATGTATCTTACGGTATAGTAATAAGGAGCAATTAAATTCAAAAGTACATACGTGCTGTAGAAAACACAATTGCTTTAATGCTTTTTTGAAGAAAAAGCAATTTACGTCAGATCTGACGTTGGGTTTTGGATCTATCGCTATATCTGAAGTCAGTTTTACGTCAGATCAAAGTTCATTTCCAGTATGATACTTTCACATTATTTTGCATTATCACATTATGCACGTTCAATAAAATCTTCGAAACTTCGAAGGATCCAACGTCAAAATAGAAAGCAACATCGAGACATTTTTTCAGGACTTAAATTATAGCGACATACGCGTGGCTCGTAAACCATCCGTGGCGAGGCTGGTAAAAAAAAAACCAGCGTGTCATAACTGGTTCGCTCTCTGACATTGTTGTCCGAAGAATTCCGAGACTCGTGAAGACGATTTTCTCGGGCTGGATCTATCGAGGACGGCTTTGAAAGGCCAAGCAACTCTCAAGCATTGCAGCTCGAGTCGATAGAAAATACGTAACTCCGGATTCCAAGGGAGATTATTTTCGAACGGACTCAATCAAGTCCCATTTGAAGAGTTGCTAGAGGAAACTCTTCAGAAACCCAAATTCCTTATCAAATAAATACAGATATTTCATATAATTCGGGTTAAGGTAAAATTTGGGGGAAGTTCACAGTTCACGAATTTGTATTGAGTTCGTTTAGTTCATAAAATTGGATGAAAGTTCGTTACGTTCACAACTCTACCGGCTATTGATTTTTTGTGGCCAAAAACTACAACCGACTACAATTCGCTCAAATTTGCTATGACGACTTACTACTGCTGATTTTGACGAAGTATTTATAGTACAAGAATATGACATGCTGGAATCACATAGTGAAACATTCTATAACTTTTTACAATAATGATTCCTGTAACGATGTCAGTATTTGAAATTTAATCAATTTAAACATTAATTTGATGAAATTTAAAGTAATTCGTTACGTTACCGTTACTTGAACAGCAATAGAAACTCGTTGCCGTTATCCCTTGAAAAAAGTAACGCCCTGTTACTTTCACGTTACATTTTGGGATAAATTGAATGCAAATGACAAGACATCGAAAAACTATGGATGAAAAAAACGATATCAACGTACTCGTGGTTTTGTTCTATAGAAATTGTTTATTTCAGGTATACTAGAAAATGTTAATCCATAGTTTTTCCTTTTGAAAAAAAATCAGTCAGCTTGTTTAAATTTTTATATCTTTTTCAAGTTCACAAAATTTCTGAATATGACATTTGGTTCAATATTAGCCACAAGGAAACATTCGCAAATTTAATGGATGTTTGAGAGAATCTCAATACCTACTCAGATTATCAGAATTAAACAATTTTTTTGTACTTCTCGGTATGGATAAAATTTTGCAGGATTTTCTGCTATTTTTAGAAATTCGTACTATTTTTCTGTACATTGATACATAGATTTCAAGAATTTCATGCTATAGAATTCAAAGTTCATTGAATTATTTGTATTTGAGAGGATTTTTCAGCAAAAAGGGTCTATGAAGATTTTCATTTCCTTTGATTTTTTTGATACTTTTTCAATTTTTCTACGATTTGAAGGATTGTTCAGTATTTCTGAAACTATTCGCATTTTTCAGTATGATAGAATGTTGCATCATTTTCTAATAATTTTAGATACTTTTAGTATTTGTATAATATAAATTTTTATATACATTTCAAGAATTTTGAACTCTAGAATTTGAACATAATGAAATTTTTCGTGTTTTACAGGATTTTTCAGAAAACAGTGTCTCGAAGGATTTTTACTTATTTCAGTACTTTTCGTATTTCTTCAGTTTCTTTATGATTTCAAGGATCGTTCATTATTTTTATGCATTGCTGTATGCATTTTTGGAATTCGAAGGATTTTTAATGTTCTCATTCACACGTATTTTTCTTTACGTTTTTTCTTCCTGCTTTTCTGAGTATTTATATAAATATTCTATATTTAACATTCTATGTATAGAATGTTGTGGGATTTTTGAGTTTTTTTTAAAGATATCTCTTTGAATTTTCAGAATGAGATAAAATTGAAATATACGATTTGAAAAATTTTATTATCTTTTCATAGACTTCTATAAACATATATTTTTAGCATTAAAAACTCGAGAAATCGAAGTTTTCTGATTCTTAGAATTACATATATTTTTAAAGAATCAAATAACATGAAAATTATTGGAATATAGTATTTCGAGTATTTTTCATATTTTTCGTTTTTTTTTTTTTTTGTATTCCTTAATATTTATAAGATTTTCTAGCAGCATCTCTAGATCTTACAGATCCTGCTATAGATTTTCAGATCTACATGTTTTAAGTATTTTTATAAATTTTCATGCAAATTTCTAAAATTCTACGCTTTGAATTGTGAAAGTTTCTAACAAAAAGTAAAAAAGCATATTCTTTCTCAATATTTTCACACAAATTACAAATACTCCACGTTGTTCCATTAAAAATTATCATTATAGAATGTTTTTATTCTAAAATGAGGAAGTTAAAAATTACTTATATCTCAGTTTTAGAACATTCCTTATAGAGTTACAAATTGTGCTAAAAACTTGATGAGACAGATAAAAGTAACGCAAAATAACAGACTTTTCGTTACTCGTTACCGAAAAAAAGTAACCTATCACATACACGTTAATAATGAGCTTCAATCCAAAATATTATTGAAAAAAAGGAAAAATAAGTAAATGTATTTAGTTATAAACTAGACATCAATTTTGACTACAGCATCAAATAATGACAGTGGAGATTTTTCACAGACTAGAATAAAGATATTTCGGCAATAAGAAGATAACGTAAGCAAAATGAAGTAGCTGCTCAAAATAATGGGACTTCTTCGGAAAATTGCGTGATGATTTTATTTCAAAATGATAAGCCAATGAGAGCTATTTTTTCAAATGATAGAGCAAAAAATTACATTACACATAATTGACAGAAATGCAAAACTCATGTGAAATTCTATTCAGAAATCTTCGAAATGTCATTCCACGTTTCTGGGTTTCAGGACAAGAGAAACTGCCGTTTTGCACTCGCAAAGTCCGCAAATACTTGAGACACTCCAAGTGCTAAAACGGCACTCGGGCGAATTGAAGCGTGTACACTCAGCGACAAATGGTGTACCGCCAATTTATCACACTTCTGGAGCTGCGTCGATGAGAATCTAGGATAATGGCTTCGATCTGAATACCGTGCCATAACGGAAACGCCGAACAATCTTTATTTCCTATTCAATCGTGAATAGAACTTTTTTCTCGTTGCCTTGGGATTCGTCATTATCATATGAAAAAGGAATCATCGTTACCTTTATGATACCTCATTAGTTGAGGAAAGAATGTTCTTGTCATATGAATCATTTGTGGTATTGCTAAACTTTGAGAAAAAATACGGAATGTTGATCGTTTATGGTATTTTCGACGAGGCTGAATACGAGATTTTTTCAGGCCTTCCTCTGAATTTTGTTAGAGAAGAATAAAAACTATTCAGAGGATAGTTGTTATGTGATGGTGATTACGTAAAACTACAGAAGTAGTATAAAATCTTTAAAGTTAGCTTAAATAACCAGACGCCAGTTGTAGTTACATAAAAACTTGTAAATTCACTTGCGGCAATTAACTACCTTTGTGGTCAGAAGACAAGTATTCAATGTATTGAATCGCAAAGCCGCGTGGAGAATCAATGATGACGGCAGTTTCTGAAAATTCGAGGAAATGACAAGGTTTTTTTACTCAAAGCCAAGAGAGATTTCTTTTCACAATTCAATGAGACATTGTCGAGATTTTTTTCTAAGACGAATTTACAAGTTTTCAACCATGGAGACATTTATTACGTTTTCTGAAGCGAAGTCGATCTCTATCGAGCTCACCCATTTGTAGTACCTTATCTTTTATTTCCAACTAATTTGTAAAACATTTTTATCGGCCACTTAGGTGGTTTACGTTGTAATTCATGAGTTATTTTTTATCATTTTAGGTTTCTCGTTCAAGATGTGATGAATGAATAACGGAACGCAGAGGCGTAGGCAGAAAAAATTTTCGGGAGGGAATTTTCTGAAAAATATTTATCCTTCGGGATTTCATAATTTTTAATCTTTGGCAACATGTTACAAGAGAGCGATTTTGAAATATTTTGCATTCCGGAATTTAAAAGTTATACAACTTTTGGGATACAGAGGTGTACATTTTTAATTTTCGTGAATAATAGAATTCGATTTTTGTATTTTTCAATTGGTAACTGAAGTTTCCATTTTTTCGACTAATACTTTTTGTAAATATACCATTTTAAGGATTATCTGATATTGAGTAATATGGGTTTTCATAGAGTTTTCTGAAATTCGATGCTCTAGGGATCAAACTTCTGCCAAATTTATATAGTTGAATTGATTTTTTAGCAAATCTGCACCATATAGATAAAAGGTACATCATAAATTTATATTATTTTCGAATGGTATATAAATATAATTATTTATAAAATTTTATAGTATTTTCTGTTATTTTTATATATTTCTAATATTTCTAAGGGTCGCTCAATAGATTGTTATAAATTATTGCTATAGTATTAAAGCTTTCAACGATTATGAAAATTTAAATTAACTTTTTAGACAACAGTTTCTTTTATGAACATTTTCAATACTTTTACTCCATATTTTTTTAGTTCTTCCACAGTTAAAAGTATGTAGAATTGCATAAGTTTTATATATTGAATTAGATGTATTTTTATTGTTTTCTGTATGAGTTTCTATAATAATTCCTTAAATTATAGGTATAGAATTTTTGTATTATATTAATAAATATGCTCCATGACAGAAAGTCTTATAAATTTCTAAGAAAATTGATTATTATGTATTGAAAGATGTATAGTAAACTAGTAAGCTAGTAAACTATTAAACTAGTAAACAAGTAACCTGGTAAACTAGTAAACTACTGAAATTATTAAATAGCAAAATAATAAACAAGTGAAAAAGTCAAATAGTAAACTAGCAAACTCGTTAAGTAAATTAGTTGATGAGTAAACGAGTAAACTTGTCAAATTTGTAGTAGTAAACTGGTACGTAGTAAGCTTGTAAATTAGTAAGCTAATTAAATTAAAAACTAGATAGCTAATAAACTAGTAATCTAGTAAGCTAGTGAACTAGTAAACTCGTTAACAAATAAATTAGTGAACTAATAAACTGGTAAGCTAGTTAACTAGTAAACTAGTAAATGAGTAAACTAGTAGACTAGTGAACTGGTAAATTATTAAACAAGTTATCTAATAAACTAGTAAACCAGCGAACTAGTAAATTAGTAATCAATCTATCTAGCAAACTAGTTATCCAGTAAAGTACATAGTAAACAAATAAACTATTAAGCTAGTAAACTAGTAAACTTATTTTTCACATTTTTTAGTATTATATATCTGTGGCTTCTGGACATAACCGAGAAAGTCACTTGTGCCATAACGTTTAAAATTTTATCAGAATATCATGTAAACTGAGCCTTATGTCACAAGTGACTTTTTCGGTTATGCCGGGAAGCCACAGATATACAATATACGAAACCCTGGAGGATTTCTAAGTATCTTCAAAGATTACTTGTATTTTTGTAGATTTCTACATAGATTTAAAAAACTTGATGCTTTAATATGCGAATTTTGATCTATTTTCAGTAATTTCAAGAATTAATGATAAAATTACATTCATATAGATTTTTAATGTTTTATATCGTTATTTTCTTTTTTATATTTTTGAAATATTTAGAAGGTTTTGTTTCGTTTTCCAGAATTTTCATAGATTTACAGTATATATAGAATTTCATGCTCTAGAATCCCAAAATTTATGTATCATACAGACATTTGTCGAGATTTTTGAGAAAACAGTTTTTTTCATAGGAATTCAATTATTTTTATCATTCTTTAAGTGTTTGTATGAATCGAAAGATTTTTAATAATTTTCTACGGATTTCATATAGATTTTTATGATCTAAGATTCAAAGTTTTGTGAATTTTAAGCATTTTCGTAGATTTTTATTTTTCTTGATTATTTACTAGGGTTTAACAATTTTTCTGATTCATATTTTCTACGTAATCCTACGTTTTAATTATTCTTACTTCTTTATTAAATATATACTGCTAACGTTTTCATGAATTAATTGGTAACTAATATTTTTATTGTTTATTGATGTTACTTTTTCAATTTCACATAAAACATTGATTGATTTTATCAGAATTTCGGGAGGGGTTTGTACTCTCAAAATCCCTATCTGCCTACGCGCCTGACGAAACGTCAACGACTTTTCAATTTGAAGTCTCAAGTAAATTTTTTTTATTCTTTTTCCAGAACGAGCCCTTTTATTATTTAACGAGCCCTGGTATTATTTAATAATACTAGTTGTTTTTATTTCAAAATAAATTAAATTCATCATATTTCATGAGCAAGCCATGAAAGTGTTCATTTTAAAGAAGGTTTCTGAATGTCCCTTTGAAAATCGTATCTCAGTGGTTTCGAAGATCCTTAATGATCTTTGGATCCATTTTTTTACATCATAGACTGGTTCCGAGGATGCTGCGTTTCTTCGAAACCTTTGAAGGGAAACTCGTAATGAGTTTCGCGACGCGAGGAAAGCTTCGAGAGTCATCGTCCTCGGGGCTTTGCCCGGGGAAGGGGAACGGCACCAGGTATGGTCGCGCCAGGTGTAACCTGCTTGGTGTCCTGGTGTGAATTTCTTGCCCAGCCAAGACGCAACTTTTATTTCTCTTTTTTATTTTTTTCAAACCATGTTTCGCCTATTGATCAACCGATTTATGTAACTATGATAAGATTGAATATTTCATGAAAGGAATTTCACCACTCACGCATAAGATAAAGAGTTGATTTAATTACTCGTGGATTTCAGGGAGTCGGAAATTAAGTAAAAAATCGGACCCTAGTAATATTGTACTACATATTACGTGGCAAAAATTTCATAATTTTCCACTAAATGGACTTCCAGAGAAAATTGTTCAAATTGATATGCGAAATCGTGCATTTCAAAAACTTTTCATATTTTATTCAGAAAATCTTGGATTTGTCTTGAAAAATTTTATATTAATTTTAAAAATTCAAAAACAACTTGATACTGTCAATCGTGCAGCTCATAACAGTAAAAAAATTTTTTTAAGTTCTAAATTCAGTGTTATTGCATTGAAATCGATTTTAAACAACTTCAATTCCTTTCATGTGCTAGTACTACTTTCAAATAGTACTCACCTAAAACAGTTTTCGAAAGATAGCGATGAAACTTTGCAGGGAAAATCTGCCCACAAAATCTCAGTAAAACCAACGGTACAGTTTTTGAGAAAAAAAATTTCTAAAATGTATTGCTTCGAATGAGCACTTGTTCTTTTTCCTCCGTAGAATTTAAATGAATCGAAGAATTTTTGTAAAAAAGAGCGCAATCGACGGATGCTACCCTAAAAAATGACAGGAATTTTGAAAAAATAATTTTAACGTTCGTTTTTGTCAGAAAACACAATAAAAAATCACGAGGTGAGGGGCCACAGAAAGCTTGGCAACGTTGCACTCGAGTGTTACTAGAGATTGGCCATCAGCATACTGTATATATCTATAATTTCCAGTACATATGCGACTTGTCGTATTCCAACGTTGCCAAACAACCGAATATAGTCGGCCATAAGCGATAACTTCAGTTAATTTCTAACGACTAACTTCATTCCTTTCTGAGGTAAGATTTTTTAAAATTGCGATTTCGTACTGTTATCACAACTATATAAAACACCTTTTTTTTTGGCAAAAAGTACCAGAAAGCCATTCATTCATATCTATTCATTGCTCCTGCAAAAGGGTTTTGCCAAAGCTTGTTAATTAGAGATCTGGCATTATTATTAAAATTTGAGGTGCCGAGGGCAGTGACGGACCTCTCCACATCAAATATTAATAATAATGCTAGAGCTGTAATTAACAATATTAGGCAAAACCCTTTTGCAGGAACAATGTGTAGATGTGAACGAATAGCGCTCTGGTCATTTTGCCTCAAAAAAGTTTTTTTTTTAATCGTAGTAGAGGATTTTTGAAAATTTTGTATACTAGCGATTTTCTAATGTTATTATGATTTCAGAAAAAAAAACCTTTTTTTCGGAAAAAAGTGATCAGAACACCCTTTGTTCATATCTATACACTGTTCCTGCAAAAGGGTTCTACCAAATATTGTTAATTAGAGAACTGGCATTAATATTACTATTTGAGATGGCATGGGCAGTGGTGGACCTCTCCACCTCAAATAGTAATAATAATACCAGATCTGTAATGAACAATATTAGGCGAAACTCTTCTGCAGGAACAATGTGTAGATATGAACAAATGGCGCACTGGTCATTTTGCCACAAAAAAGTTACTTTTTAAATCGTAGTAAAGGATTTTGGATAATATTGTTCACTAGCGATTTTCTACTGTTATAATATTTTTAAAAATATTTTTTTCGGAAAAAGTGACCAGAGCACCATTCATTCGCATCTACACATTGTTCCTGCAAAAGGGTTTTGCCAAAGTTCGTTAATTAGAGATCTGGCATAATAATTACTATTTGAGTTGGCGAGGGCAGTGACGGACCTCTCCACCTCAAATAATAATAATAATGCTAGAGCTATAATTAACAATATTAGACAAAACCCTTTTGCAGGAACAATGTGTAGATGTGAACGAATGGCGCTCTGGTCATTTTGCCACAAAAAAGCTATTTTTAAAATCGTAGTAAAGGATTTTTGAAAATACCTATTGTATACAAGCGATTTTCTTATGTTATTATAATTGAAAAAAAAAAAACCTTTTTTTTTGGAAAAAAATGATCATAGCGCCGTTTGTTCACATCTACAAATTGTCCTGCAAAAGGGTTCTACCAAATATTGTTAATTAGAGAACTGGCATTAATATTACTATTTGAGGTAGGCAGGGCAGTATCAGATCTTCCGCCTCCCTAAAGACATTGCGCAAAATTTCTTCAGAATGATTAGACAATGTTTTTCAATTAAAAATATGCTTAGAATTTTCTTTTTTTTTTCCATCATTTTCCGTAAATATTGGGGAAAAAAGATGGTAAACAATTTTTCGGGTGACCCACATTCTCTTTGTGCAATTATTTCACGTTCGTGAGGGTCAACTTTCCGGGGCCCAGAGGATCCCCTGTCGCGACGATGAGGAGCATTATCAAGGTCGGCAAGGTCCTTTTATTTTCCGAGAGCATTTGACGAGAGCGACATGCCACGCATTCCTCGGTGAAATGCGAAACGACCGTTGCAACGGCCGATGGGGACGCGATTCGCGCATGCGCCGCCCCTTTCACGCGTGTAAAGTCTACACGGGGCCTGACGGGGCCCGCGACTACGCATTTTTTTCGCGTGCTAATATTTATGCACACGCGTGTGCGCGCGTACTTGTGAATGCCCCTGGCAATATGTGTAAGGACGTGGCACCAAGGACGTCGAAGACCCTTGCTCCGCGTTCATCTCGGGACAATGCATCGACCTCGTGACAAACTTCATAGATTTTAACGAAGTTTGTTGATTGTAGGCTATGGTTTGAGCAGATTTTAATTTTTAAAACGTATACATGATGACGTGAAGTACAAAAACTTTATGATAAAAAATATCATCAGGATAAGTAATATTTTTTTGGGGGTGGAAGAATATTTATGAGTGAGAGCAGCACTACACAAATGAAAATTCTGGATTGGAGAACAAGGAAGTTCGACCGGACTTTTCGATATTAAAAAATATGCGATGATGAATCAATTTGCTAGCTGAAATTTACCGAATTTTTAAAAATATGTATAATTTGCGGGATTTTTGAACGTTTTTTTTTATTTCTTGTTTTTTATATAAATTTTTACAATATGCATAGTATGAAAAATTTTTTGCTAAACAAAATTACAAGGATGATACACATGTTTTGTAGTTTTAAGAAACTTCAAGAATCATGTACAATCTAGAAAATTTATGGAAATTTCCTGAAATTCTACAGATTCTTGGAATCTTTTGGACTTATTAACGATCCTAATTATTTAAAGTTTGTTTTAGTTTTTTGAAATTTGCAAAATTTCAAACATTTTACAAACTAACCAGAACTCTACAAATTTTATGACAATTCGTTCAACTCATTAAGATACTTCGTGTGAATTTTTTGATGCTTTAAAATTTTTTTACCATACATTTTAATCGTAAATTGAAAAAAAAAAAAAAAAAAAACATTATTTTACGTACTTTAAAGTAAAATAACAATGAACAAAATCTAGAAAACAATAATCATTATTTTTAATGATATTCTAAGAATTTATTTAATTTTTTAAATTTTTGACGATCTATACACACTAAAGATTTCTTCCTTCCATCTTTCGTATTCTTCACATTTTTCTTGTATAAATTATCAGAATTCAAAATCTTTATAGATATCTTTTAATTACATCAATCAAACACAGTTATTGGTCACCGTAAATTGACGAAAATCATGAAAAATTTTGCGTTAATTCTTATTTGTATAATTGACTATTATTGAAAACTGTTTATAATTTAGGGTCTAGATTTGGCAAATAAATTTACACTACTGCACTATAATAGTAGTCACAAACGTCTTACATAGATTCGAGAATTATTTGCCAAATTTTGCAGAAGCACAATATAATAAAATAAATCATTCTTAATTAAGAAGGTATTCATTTTTTTAAATATTCTTCTTTATGTTCATGCAAATTATGTGAAGAAGTAAAAAAACTAATAATTTTTCAAACTCATGCATAAATAAATGTAATTCATGGTAACTTACTGTAGTATGAGAAAGACGCGTAGAGTGAAAACTGGTTAAGAGGAAAAAAGACAAAAAGAGGTCTTCCGAGTCATCTTAATACTTACAACATTGTTTAACTTTTTGAAATTTTGAAAACTTCAAACAATACAAACTAATAGAAACTTTTGAATTTTATGGAAATTTGCCTCAAAATCTGTAGAACTTCAAAAAATGCGTGTGCCTGAAGTTCCAAACGTTTAAAATTAAACGAAAAAAATAATAAGATGATGTAGGAGAAAAAAAATTTTCTAGCTGTTTTTGAACATTTTTTGATTGTAACAACAAATTTAATACTCTCCAAAAAAATATTCGTCACATTTCCTATCATGATAAAAAATCGAAAAATTTTTTATTTTCGTTTAATTTTGAACGTTGGTAACTTCAGGTACATAAAAATGCTGAGAAACTTTGTACATTGTGTTCATTATAGGTTTATTTTTTCTAAATATCCAAAATGATGTTTTTACATTTCGTAATAAATATCTATATTTTTCGTAACTTTCTACTGCTTTAAAAGTTTTCATTAAATATTTGTTACAAAATATAAAAAACATATTATCTTGGATGTTTAGAAAAATATATAATTAACACAAATTACAAAGTTAATCAGCATTTTTTTTTTAATTTTATAGATTTTTGGAATTTCCCGCAATTTTCGACGATTTCGAGAAAGTTTAAAACTTCGTAGTTTTTCATTCTCTTAAATTTTTTTAGCACAATGCAAACTGTTAAAGTTTTTTTAAAATTTGTACAAATTATTAGGACTTTTTCCTATCCTTGATTATGTACTTTTAAAGTATTACATATGTACCTATTGCATAAGGAAATGATAAAACCATGCATATTTTGAGGAAAAATGATAATGAACTTAATCAACAAAATTCATATATTTTCTGAAAATCTTCAAATTTTTTATATTTTACCGAATTTTCAATTATTATTCAAACTATCTGTTATTCAATTTTTCGAAATTTTAAAAACATAAAGTTAAATGCTCAAAAACTTTTTTTTTCATGAAAATTGGTCCGACTGAGTCCCTTATGAAAAAATGCCTTTTTTTGAATTTGAATTTTTTGGTGAAATTGAATTCGTCGGTGAAAAAATTACTGAATAACACGATTTTGTGGCCTTCCAAATTCTGCTTTGAAACTTTTTATTTTTCAAATTATACAAAATGTAAGCAATAATATTAAGCAGATACTGGTTTTTGATTCATCCGTCATAATTATGGAGATTCAGTTTTATTATCCAGAAATTCTCAAGTCCACACAATTCCATAAGTTTATATAAGTTCTTAAAAAAAAGTAATACAATTCATTAGTTTTCAATTTCTCAAACATGGTTTGCTCAGCAATGTGGTTGTATGTGGTGAGGAAAAGTTTACAAATATTGAAAAAGTTTTTTGCATCGTCACGCTCATTACGTCAGAACTGTAACTTTACACATCATTGTGGTTGCATTTTTTGCGGTTTGTTGTCACGTATGAAATGAAGAGAGACGAAAAAAGAGGAAAAAATTGAACTTGACTTGAGTGCTTGACCGTAAAAGGATCGCGATACTCGATATTTCAATTCATTTGTCACGTTAGTACCGTAATGAACGTGATTTTGCGACCTCTCGAACGACACCGATTTTTTTGGGTTCTTCACCAGAGTGTGAAATCAGTAAAAAAAAAAGATCTTCATCGTAAAAAAATTGTCTTCACCGAAATTAAATTACAAATATTCCATTCTTGAGGTGAAATAATCCTTTTTCCAATCTTTTTCAAAATCACTTTCAAAATTACAAGTCTAACGAGAACAAGTTTCCAGTATTTTACGTAACAAAGTTCGCCAAGCCAGATGTAGGTAATTTCCCCAAATTATCGTTTTCTTTATTTTGAGCTAAAACAAATGTACTATCACGTGGCAAAAAGTAGATTAAATGTTACTAAATATTGTAAGTAAAACAATTAGTATGTATTATTTATTACGAAAAATGTTGATTAATGGGAATTACGTGAAATTACATCGCGTGTATTGGGTTCGCGCTCGAGTCAACGACTCGAGAGTGTCGCAAGAAATTCGAAAAATAAAGAACAGGTTTTCTATGTGACTATATCGTGACCCCTTCGAGATGGGGCTCGCAAGAAATATTTCACAATTCCATCTCCAGGCCACAAAATGTTGCAAAGTGAGTATTCGCAAAAAATTAGAATCGTGTTATTTACATAACGAAATACCACTGTTTCAGCTAAACTTTCGATTTCGACTTAGAAGTCTTTTGACACCGAGAATTCTTTTGAGTTAAAGTTACATATTCATTTTGTGACGTACGTGAAATTTGTGCACAGATAAAAGTGTTCAGTTAAAGAAAGGTGGTATAAGTCGATTTTTTTGAGTCGGTAGTAACTGAGACAAAAATTTTGAATACTTCTAAGGTATTAAAAATATACGAGAAATTTTAAAGAGTTGGACAAATTCAAAACGAATTTATATATTCTTGCAAAATTTGTACTTTGCTTACATTTTTAATTATTAAAAAAGTTTTTCGAATTTTGAAAATTGTCAATACTTCAATGAAATGCAATGACCCCATGAAATTTTAGAAAACGTTTTCAAGTTTTTGTGAATTGAAACTTTTTGTGATTTTATGACTTTTCGTGGTTTTCTGCAGAATTTTATGATTTTTTCCTTTTTGTGAATAATTCATGTATTTTTACGTGCGTATACTTGGATATTTGACTCATCTAAAATTTTCCAAGTGGATAGTGCTACTCATCGAATTCCTTATTCTGCCACCCTTGGAGTTAAAGTTAAAGTTACGGTTGAGTGTAAGAGTGTTGTTTTTCGAGCGAGGAAATGGCGTGGAAATAAGAAAATTCGGGTCACACGCGAGCACGAATGAGAACAGGAAAGTTTTTTTCGTTTATTTTCTACCGTGGTTAATACTGCTTGAAACGTGCTCCACATTCTTGTTCGATAAAAGGTAACTTAACTCGATAAATTTATAGAAAGTGTGATGGAAAAATATTACGAAATCAAGAAAATAAAGAGCGGAAGACGCAAAAACCTATACGTAGAACATCACTTTCTCATAAGAAAAATTATAAAATGAACTAAAAATAACTTATACTGAAATCTGTTCGACTTTCACTTCATCTGAAATGATTTAAAATTTCAAATCCAGAATCTTTGTTGAAGCAGCCAAAATTCTTTTTATTATTAATACATTGAACATTTCGTGCCAACAATCACCCCACTGTAAAAATCGAAACTTGGAGTACTTTTTTTTTTAATTTTTGGGGAATTTTTCAACTACTATTTCCAAATTGCAGGCGCGTAGGCAAAGGGGGGTTTTGAGGGTTCACACCCCTCCCGAAATTTTGTTAAGATCAATCAATGTTTCATGTAAAATTGAAAACAATTACATCGATTAGCAATAAAAATATAAGTTACAAATAAATTCATGAAACCGTTAGCGGTATATATTTATTAAAAAAGTAACCAGCTAGTTTACTAGCTTAATAGTTTATTCGTTTACTAGTTTACTAGCTAACTAGTTCACTTGTTTACTAGTTTACTGATTAACCAGCATACTAGTTTTTAGTTTAATAAGCTTACTAATTTACTAGCTTACTAGTTACCAGTTTACTATTACAAATTTGACAAGTTCACTCGTTTACTTATCAACTAATTTACTTCTTAAAGAGTTTCCTAGTTTACTATTTGACTTTTTCACTTGTCTACTATTTTACTATTTTGCAATTTCAGTAGTTTACTAGTTTACCAGGTTACTTGTTTACTAGTTTAGTAGTTTATTAGCTACCTGGTTTACTAGCTTACTAGTTTACTATAAATCTTTCTATACATAAAAATCAACTTTCTTAGAAATTTATTGAACTTTTTATCCTAGAGCATATTTATTAATATAATGCAAAAATTCTATACCTATAATTTTAGGAATTATTCTACAAACTCATATGGAAAAAAATAAAAATACATCCAATTCAATATATAAAATTTATGCAATTAAACATACTTTTAACTGAAAAAGAACTAAAAATATATGGGATAAAAGTATTGAAAATCTTCATAAAAGAAACTGTTGTCTGAAAAGTTAATTTAAATTTTCATAATCGTTGAAAGCTTTAATACTATAGCAATAATTTATAACAATCTATTGAGCGACCCATAGAAATATTAGAAATATATAAAAATAACAGAAAATACTATAAAATTTGGTAAATAATTATATTTATATATCATTCGAAAATAATATAAATTTATGATATACCTTTTATCTGTCTGGTGAAAATTTGCTAAAAAATCAATTCAAATATATAAATTTTTTAGAAGTATGATTCCTAGAGCATCGAATTTCAGAAAGCTCTTGAAAATCCGATATTACTTAATATCATATAATCCTTAAAATGATATCAATATCAGTGAAAAAACAGTATGTTCAATACAAATATATGCGTATAGTTGTATCATTTTTTCAAATATTTATTAGTTATTATTATATGTCTTAGTTCTAAAAATAGCGTGTGTTTCATACTAATTTCTTTGGATTCTGCAATATTTGCGACAAATATATCATTCATTTGACTGCATTTATTTGACCCGATTTTCCGTTCATTAATATTAAATAAGTAATACACTTGAACAACACAAGAAATCAATGTTAGCTTCAAATATAAAATTTATAGCAAATAAGCAGTCTATCATTGATGCAACTGTTTGATATAGTAACAGTTAATATACCGATACTTGATTTACGTAGTTAATGCAGCTGATTCACATATAGTAATAGTTAATATACTGATACTTGACGAACATTGTCGAAAATTTTCGACAATTTCGACAAGCTGGTCGCAGTCGCTACAGCGGGTCTAGCTTATCGCGAGTGTGTCACAGTTTATTATAATAAATAAAATTTCAACTGATCTAACAAATAACGGAAACTTTCCTCGAAGAGTGTGGCCTTAGCGGAATTTGCAACATTTTGAAACGTAAGTCGCTTTAATTTGTATAAATCTTTCGGTGTGGAAATTCGGTTGATATACATTTATTGGTTTTGTATACAACAACACGACAGTTTTTTTTTGCCTTGACTGTTTCATGGTGTACAATCGTGGAATTAAATAATTGATGATTCATGGAAAAATCTTTCATTTTATAGATAATGAAGGTTTGGTTCTTGGAATAAAAATCAAAGTTGTCAAACCCTGGCCAAAAATTACTAAAACATTGTCAAAGACTCAGTGATCTCGTGGATGGTCCTATATAAGATTAACAGTGAATCTCTTCGTGTTTTTATATCTATTACATTTAGTTATAATTTGAGTCATGTATACGTGTGTAAGTTTGTATGCAAAATTGATCTGAATAAATTATTATATAATTTTGCAAAGAAATGTGTCCATATTTATTTTGTTTTTCCACTGTATCATGTATTTTGACACCTGCAATAAATATTGGCTTGAGTTGAATTATATTTCTTCATTTTCCACATAACTGACAAATAGTTGCATCAAATAAGGTAAAGTATAAAATCTAGGTCGATAAGTTCCCAGTAACTAACTTCGAACTTGAGCCAAGTTACTTGGATATTCCTTCCAAATAGCCATATGGTAACTATTAATTTATCAAGTGTTGTCCATACATTATTCGAAGAGTTCACACAAACATGGTATTTACCTGATGCAAGATGACTCCGTTGATAGTCATAGCAAATACACATATGGTAACTGTTAATATACAGCAGTTTGCTTGAACTTTATTAGAAAGTTGATATAAATCTATCGTTAATTTGAGACAAATAAATATTTATTTCGCCATATCCAAGTATGCGATTTATTAATAGTTACCATATCATATTAAATACAACTTATTCTTTTTTTCAGTGTACAAAAAGTATAAGTCAAAAAAATTGAAACTCTAGTTACCAATTGAAATTACAAACATCGAATTCCATTATTTACGGAAATGAAAAATGTACAACTCTGGATTCCAAAAGTTGTATAACTTCCAAATTCGGAAATGTAAAATTTTTTAAAAAGTGCTTGCTTGTAACATGTTGTCAAAGATTGAAAGTTATGAAATCCTGGAAGAAAAATATTTTTCAGAAAAACCCCTCCCGAAAATTTTTTCTGCCTACGCCTCTGCCAAATTGTATTATTCCATATATATACTTTAACATCAACATCCATTGAATTTAAGAATGCAACTCGAGAATATACAAATTAAAAAATTTTGAAATTCTCTGAAAACATGATGGAAGTTCATAACCCTTAATATTCATCTTAACTTCGTTGTAATAAAGTTTTATTAAGAATTCTAGAAAAATTTCTGACCAGAGAACTTCTTTACGCTGTTCAAAAAGCTTCGGAATTCGCGATCAGCATAAAAGAGCCGTAAAAAACGTTATTTTCGTTCCGCTTCACTTATCTCGTTTCGCGTTGGGGAGAAAAAGAAAATTTTCTCACGCAACATTGTGCACGCTGTTGCAAGTAAGGGCGCAGATGTCAAACAAATAATTTGAGGCATCCCCGAGACATTTGTGAACTTTCACCATTAAAGCGCGTAACGGTCGGCTGCAGCCTCCTGCGGAACACAATGCACGTAACGACCTGACCTTCCTGCGCTTCGAAGCGCATTTTCAGGCCCTTGTGCTGATATATTGAGGTGCAACGTGTAGAACTATCGTAATTTTGAGGTAACATAACGTAAGACTTTCACGTCCAAAAGAAGACTTTTATTTCAAGAAGTATAACCCAAAAACATTAAATTACAGAATATTTACACAGAGAGAAAAAAAGATGTTTGAAACAACGATACTGCAATGCCGTTAAAAATGAGAATGCTATCGTAGTTTAAAAACAGAATGTCAGAATATCGTGGTTTCAAGCCACGGTTCACCCCGCAAATGACTACGTCGGCCGTTCGTGGCGTCAAAGTACGATCAAGCATCGCAACTCCGAAACGCAATACAATCGTCGTTTCAAACATCGATTCAAAATCGATGTTTTCAAAACAAATAATGGTAATAGACAAAATTTAAGAAATAAATAAAAATTTTTTGAAATTCTAGAAATTTTAGAATCTATTAAAATTGTTGAAAATTTTTAGAAATTTCCATTTTTTCATTTTCTGAAATTTCCGAAATTTGAAGCATAATACAGACTTCTACTATTTAAAAATCGCCCACTTTTATGGAAATTTGTGACTCACATGAAATCCCGAAGAATTATTTGTTACTTCAAGTTTTTTAGATTTTTTATGAAAATGAAGAAATATTTACATACATTTGTTAAAGGGACAAAATAATCAACCTAATATACAAAATTTTCAAAAACTTTTTGAAATCCTACAAGTTGTTTCAATTTTTAGAATCATTGACTATTCAAAAATGTTCCTTAATTAAAAATTTTTGAAACTTTAAACAAACTATCCCAAACTTACAAATTTTATAAGAATTAGTCCAACTCATTAAAAATTTTCATTCTTTTTACATAATTTTGCTAGTTTTACACACGGAGAGAAAAAACGATGTTTGAAACGACGATACTGCAATGCCGTTCAAAATGAGAAGGATATCGTAGTTCAAAAACAGAACATCGTGGTTTCAAACCACGGTTCACCCTGCAAATGACTACATCAGCCCTTGAAACGAAAACTCTCGTGGCATCAAACAATGATCAAGCATCGCAACTCCGCAACGCAATACAATCGTCGTTTCAAACAACGATTCAAAATCGATGTTTTCAAAAAGAAATATTGTAATAGACATTCTTTACAAAATTAATGAACATTTTTTTTAATTCAAGAAATTTAAGAATCTTCTAAAATTGTTGAAAATTTTAAGGATTTTCTATTTGTTTTTTTTTTTTTTTTTTTTTTCATTTTCTGAGATTTTCAAAATTTGAAGCATAATACAAACTATTTAAAAATCGTCCAATTTTATAAAAATTTGTGTGACTTGCATCAATTTCGAATAATTTTTTGTTACTTTAAGGTTTTCAAATTTTTTATAAAAATAAAGACACATCGTCATGCATTTGTTAAAGAAACATGATAATCAACCTAATTTACAAAATTTTTGGACACTTTCTGGAATTCTCCAAATTTTTTCAATTTTTAGAATCATTGACGATCCGAAAAATGCTCTTAAATTTTAAAAAATTTTTGAAATTTCCAACAAACTATCCAAAACTCACTAATTTCATAAGAATTAATCCAACTCATGAAAAATTTTCATTTTTTTTTTTTATACATATAATTCGTGAGTTTGCCAGATTTCTATTTATACAGAGAAAAACATTTTTAAATATAATATTCTGAATGGATATGAAAATAAACATAATTTACTAAGTTCATGAAGAATTTTTGAGTTTCGCCAATTTTTTGATTTTTTAAAACTATTGAAAAATTTGAAATCTAAAAATATATTAATTTGCCACCTTAAAAATAATCATTATTGTGTTTCATTATTTTTCAAACATTTTTTAATTGGTTGTATCCAAGATATTAAGAAATGATTGTTTCCTATTGCATATTGTAGAAAAATGAAAAACAACCGACACGACACCAGACATGCTCATTTCAAAAATTATTGCAAGTTTTAAATTTCGTGTTCGTAGATATTCTAAGAATGTAAATGACTTCTCAGTGATCATAGATGACGTCAATATGACGTCAATAATACTTTTCAAAACTTATTTCTTTGTCACCTTTCCCGATAAAGCCAAAAAAATACGTTTCTTTTATTTTTTCCTAGACTATCAAAATCAACAAATCAAAAAAAATCACACCTAAACCAACTTAATTTCAAACATAACAGTAACTATTCAGAAATTTTCAAATTTTCTAAAAATTTGTCTAACTTTATGAAACTTTTCTTATTTTTTACTATTACAAATTTTTCATACTTCTATCAACAAATTTAAAAAACATAATGCATTTAGTGAATAAATATGATAACGAATAATACTCCGAAACCGAGTAACAAAATTTTTACATAACCCAAAACGTGTTTAACGACAGGTGCACAAACCATTACGTAAAAAATTGGCGGATTCTTACAAAGAGCGCTTATCTATATGTTTTCTCCGGTCCCATGGGATTACGTAATTATTATGTAAACAAAGCACTCTCATCGTGAAGCGACCCAAAGATGTATTGTAATCGATCTGGGGAGGATTTCCTCCTCTAGAAGACGAAATCGATAAGGAATCACGATAAGAGGTGCTCTAATTAATTCCGGGCTTTTTTGCATCGGCTTAGATCGCGTTACATGGTCTCGAAAGTTAAGCTACAATGAACAAAAAACATGACCAAAGTGGTGGTATTCGATACTGGTGATCAAACTGATACTTTCAAATTTTTGCACCTTTTGTTCTACTTTTATTGATTCTAAGTGTCATAATTTTTTACACTAGGATTTTTCTTCTTCCTAAATATTCAATCATGTACATTGACAACAATTTTCATCACAATAATGCTTCCATTTGCAATACTCGTACATGATGTTAGCATCATGTTCCAATAATTCGAACATCAAGAATCATCATGGGCGACTGACGAAAAATTGCCTCAATCAAACGCAATGTGAGTCGATTCGAACTGGAATTATTCATGTACAAGATACGTTAAAAACCCACAAATTCATTATGCAGGGACAAAAAGCGATAACTCGAAGTCGCTCGATACGAATTCCTTCAACTTTTACTTTCGTAAGCGTGTTACGCATTCACAAAATATTGTGGTGGCCGAAGATGATGGCGCAATGAATTTTTTTTCGCGCTTTTCGAATATCTTTCGATTCGGAATTTCGAAGTCTTTCAAAAAACGTCTTCCAAGAGATCTCGTGTTTATATAACAGTGCACGGATTTTCTCTACGCGAGAGATGTGCTGTGCTTTCAACTTCTAAGGAACGATGAACCGCAAGGAAGTCAGATGTATACGTAATACTTTTGAACTAGAGGCCAGATGCAGAGTTACATTCCACGGATGATTTACGTTCCACCGAGATATTTCATGATTCTTCCACAACGGTGATTTGGTTTTAGAATTTTCTCGATTTTGGTTCATTTATAAACAGGATTTCGAGAATTTGGAAGTTGCATCACTCTTGAATTTTATTGAAAATTTGATTCACTGATAATTTTTTGAAATGCATAAAGGAAAAACGATTTTAGAATATTACAGAATATTCTATGATTCCCAGGAATACGAAATTATTGAAGTACTCCACTGATTGGCTATTTATTTACAAATTATTTTGTAAATATGACGAAAGTTACATCACTCTTAAATTTTATTGAAAATGTGGTTCACTGTTCATTTTTTTAAATGCATAAAAGCAAAACGATTTTGGAATATTTCAGAATATTCAATCATTCCGGAAAATGCGAAATTATTGAAATACTCCACTGATTGGCTATTTATTGACGAATTATTTTAATAAATATGACGCAAGTTACATCACTCTTGAATTTTATTGAAAATTTGATTAACTGTTCATTTTTTAAAATGCATAAATGCAAAACGATTTTGGAATATTTCAGAATATTCAATGATTCCGGGGAATGCGAAATTATTGAAGTACTCCACTGATTGGCTATTTATTGACGGATTCTCATGATCAATTTGTCATTACAAGTCTGCTAAGTTAATTCAAATTATTGATATGAATCACTGACAGACTATTCGTTGATCTGTTTTACTGCTAGACACGTTGTCAAAATATTCCAGCGAATGATTTATTATTGATGAATTCTACTGATTTATTTGTCAATGATATTCTACCGAATTACTACAAATTACTGATATATACACGATTGATCAACACTGTGCGGCAAAATTTTCGCCAAAAATGGATTGTAAATACGCCTTTTGAACAAATTTGTGAAGTATTTTTGCAATCTTTTAGCTTATATTTGAAAAAGTAACGATATAATTTTTAAATATCTCTTTTTCTTCAAATAAAAGCAATTTTACTAGTATTTCCAAAAACAAAAAGTGAAAGCGCGGCTTTTAGAGCCAAGGAATAGATTCCACGTTAAATTTTTATCGAGAAATTATATTTTCATTTATATACTTATCATTCATCGAGTTTACTGATTTATTAATTATTATTCTACAATATTCAGTTATTTAACAATACATTACTAATAGAATTATATTTATTTATTCTACTGATTAACTCGTTATTGAAATTATGAATTGTAAGTAAAATAATTGGCCATACGTTGAAATAAATTTAAAATACTTGTTTACTTTCAAAGTTACGATAGTTCTATAAAAAACACGTTTATCCTGCAACAGCTACTCTTACTTTAACGCAAGAAGATTATTTATCCCTCAAGCTGTTTTTAAAGATTCGTGATAAATTTTTATAATCAATTAAAGTCGTGTGCAATTTCACAAGACTCGAGACGTGATTTGAGAAGGGATGTAGTTTCTTTTTAAAACTCCTCGTAAAACGAAATGACCCATAATTGAAGGTACTAACTCGAATTCGAGAAAAGTAGAACAAATGTAATTCGCGGTTGTCTTGAGGCATTATTTTTACAAAGGACCATGAATTATGAGAGCGTAAAAGAAACCTGAAATTTTCGTTTTTTTCTCTCGCAAATTTAGGATAAGAATCGCAAACTAAAAATCATAGCTTTATTCACTTTTCATCTATGAAATTTCAGACTTTCCTGTTGCAGCAATGAAATTTCAAGGTTCTTGACAGCTAAATTTTTATTTCATAAGTTATAATTCTGCATTTTAAACTGAAATAACTGTTTTGTAATATTGTTCATTAAACCATTTGAGTTAACTGTTATTGAATTTAGATCACTGTCAGATATTCTGACGATACATCAGTCTAAACTTTCTGGAGCAGAATCATATATTTTTAAACTCACAAACAAAAAAGCTCGAACTACGTTCGAAAACATTGTAAAAACTTGACCACTGATCAAACGTAACGAACGAGATTGCTCAAGTGCAAAACTCGTGTGTAACATAACAATCAACGAGTTCGGTACAGAGCACAGTGATAATTAAAATCACGTATCTTGTGATGCAACTCGTTGATTGTCTATAGCCTAACCTGACTTAACCCCACCCGTGCACGTAAAGTTGGAGAAGAAAGTAAAAGCCTGGTGAAAAATGTGGGAAGTTATACTAAATTGTTGCAACGCAATTTTAATTGAAACTAAATCCCGTGAAATGTTGATTATATATAGCAATCATTAGGAATGTGATTTAGCTCGTTTAGAAAGTGGTGAAATGTAACAATAGGTGGATGGAAATGTAAAGTATTCAGTGTTTTTCTATGTATTTTGTGCAATAAATGAAATTTATAATTTGCATATACAACATTTTTTTATACATATTATCATGATAATAATTGAAAACTGCTAATTTAAGAATGATGGCCGAGAATGTAGAAATATAGAGTAAAGTTGTTTCCTTAGTAATTTTGATCCTTATGAAAACCTTATAAGAAACTGAAATTTCTTATGAAGAATTGATCGAAACAATTTTTATGCTGTTTTTTTCTTTCAAGATCTTATAAAATACATTCTTATAAGAAATTTCAGTTTCTTGTATAGTTTTTATACAGTCAACTTATAAGAAATGAAATTCTTATACGAAATTTGATTTTCTTACAAGGTTTGTATAAGGAACAAAATCACTAGGGTTTTGGGAGCGGATTCAAGTTTCCCTCAGTTTTCAATTCAATAAATTTTAGAGATATTGTAATTTTTTTTAATATAAAGTTCGAGAATTCATTGCTTTTGGATTCCTAGTTATCAAAAATGAATATTATATTTATATCTAATCACGAATTTCTGTGAAAAACATGAATAACTAACATCGACCTTTCCAAACATTCTTCTGATTTTATATATGTATTTATCTTTTGATTCCCAGCTATTGAAAATAATTCAAATAATTACGAGAAATCTTCATAGGTAGACGATTTTTTTGAAAACTTGGAAAGTCTTGAAAAGTTTGTAATATGTTTGAATTTTAAAAATTTCGAAAAATCAAGAAACAGAAAATTCAAGAAATTTGTAGAATTTATGGAAATATTTATAAATTTTATCTCCATAGTATGATCATTACTAAGAAGATATGTTTCTTAGGAATATGCATTATGCTTTTTTTATTGTAAATAAAAATCAGAAAATATTCTGTGATTGTGAATTTAAATTCGTCCACTATTTATTGAAATGTTGAAAAACTGAAAAAGTAATAAATATTACTAATAATTTTATAACTAGGTCAACTTTCAATCAAATTCGAAGAGTTTTCAGTAGTCCGTATTGTGTTTAAATTTTTAGATTTTTCGGAAAAATGGAAAAAATTACCAAATTTTAAAGGTTGTCAATTACTTATCATGTAAAATTCAAAAAGTTTATATAATTTCAAAAAACGTTCATTCACTTTATATCTGTTTTCATTAATATTTTTCTAAATATGCTTGATATTTTTTTTTCGTCTTTCGATAAGAATCTAAAAAGTTTGAGAAGTATAAAGAAATTTAAAAAAATCCTAGTGATGTATAACGATTATCCCGAATTTTAGAATGCTTCAAATGGGTTTTATTACATTTGGAATTTTGATTATTTTCAAAAATATTTCGATGATTCTACATTTACGGTGTACAGTTCGAAAAATTTCTAGAATTTCGATGAGTTTCCATAAATTTTAAAATTCCGCAAACCAGCAGAAACTGTTTAATATGTTTGAATTGTATTTTAATCAAATAACCCTAGTAATTTAAAAAATCGTAATTTTGGATATTTTATACGTTTATCATTTTTTCGAAATTTTCAAAATTCGGACGTATTACAAACTTTGCAAGACTTTCTAGGTTTTCAAAAAATTTGTATCAGCTATGAAGATTTTTCGTAATGTTTTGAATATTTTTCAATAACTGGAAATGAAAAGACATATATAAAATCAGAAGAACGTTTCGAAAAGTCGATGTTAGTTATTCTTATATTTTTCACAGAAATTCGTGATGATATATAAATATAATATTCATTTTTGATAACCAAGAATCCAAAAGCGATAAATTTTCAAAATTCTTATTGAAAACAATTACATATCCATAAAATCTATTGATTTGAAAACTGAGGGAAACTAGAATCCGCTCCTAAAGCTCTAGTGATTTTGATCCTAATGAAAACCTTATGAGAAAACGAAATTTTTTATAAGAATTCAATTTCTTGTAAAGTGACCTTATAAAACCCTTATGAAAAACTAAAATTTCTTAAAAGAATGTATTTGGTCAAATCTTATAAGAGAAAAACCTTATAAAATGTTTTCGATCAAATCTTTATAAGAAATTTCAGTTTCTTATAAGATTTCTGTAAGGTCACCTTATCAAAAATTGAATTCTTATAAGGTTTTTATAAAGTGCACTTTATGAGAAATTGAATTCTTATAAGGAATTTGATTTTTATATAAGGTTTTTAGAAAGATAAAAATTACTAAGTAACGTTCTATCACAGATAGGCGATTGGAAATTCTGTAATTTTCAATCAAAATCTAGAACTTTATAAAATGCTCACAAATATTATGAATTGTAAAAAGTTACAACAATTTGGTAAAAATACATTTTGTAAATTGATGCATTAAGACATGGGTATTTTTAAGTATAATATTTTTCGAAAATTTTTCAGTTGAGTATTTTTCGTATTTTACGAATACATATATACAGAACCTTTCGAATTGAAATCAAGAAATAAAATTTGAGATATAAATCAGTATTTTGAAAATGTGAATTTTTTAATAGCCTGATACTTCGACTTCGAAACTCTGCAATCATATTTATAAGTGTTGAAATACTCTACAATAAAATTCATAAATACAGAAGCAATTCTTTTTTTAGTTCCACATTTCCCGCATTCATAAAATTTTAAACTTTTTTGAAATACTCTAACTAATCGGCAATTATTGTTTCTTTGATACCCAGTTTCATAATTTCCAGCAAAATTTTTTTTTACCTAAAAACACGAAATTTAAACTTCAGATTTGTCGATTTTCGTGAATTCTTTTGAAGAGTAGATTTTGATTTTTTTTTAAATTCGTGAGTTGGGCAATATATAAAAAATTTTCATTCACAAAATTACCTAAACAATTATACGAACGTATAATTTAATCCATGTATTTATGTATTTCTTGAAAAATAGTCCGGTATTTTCTCGAAAATATACATAAAACTTAACTTCCACCTTCATGAATCAATTCATTCAAATTTCCAACGTCCATGTCGTTAAAAAGTGTTCACGACATCATTAATTACGTTTATTTTCGAGTCACAATTTTAGGCTGTTGAGTGAAGTGTCACGTCAACAGCCAAAATCAAGTTTCGCGATTTAATGCGTTGTCATGGCGTGGAATAATAAAAATGATGCATACGCGAGATTTCGGCTCAAAATTACTGTAAAAACCGCAAAACTTTCATTGTCTCTTTTTTAAAGCTCGCAAAACGCGAATGTTTTATACAGCTCTTATCGGACCCAGAGGTTTTACGAGACGTCGTTAAATCGTTCAGAACAACGATTTCTAATGGCAAATATTGCTTCTGAACAAACGACAATAAAAATTCAACAGTGGAGATTCAAAAGGTGTCAAGTGCCAAGTCTCTAAGTTTCATTTCTTGGTTCATTCAATGCATTGAAATGAACCAAATTTTGCAATCATCAGCAAATTGTTAATGATTGCAAATGTAATTGTTGATCATTGCGAGTAACCATTGTTTTTCAACAAATTAAGTAACATAAATTATCTCTGATTAAAAAAAAAAGCGATTTTACATTCTGCTAGGCAAACATCATAAAATTTTATGGTTTACACGAAACTTGTCCAAAACAGTCAGAATACCTTTTTTTGTACATGAACCGTTTTGCGATCTCAAAGATAAGAAGCCAACGGTCTTTTGACAAGTGTTACTTACATAGTGATGAATGTTTTTAATGAAATTTTAATGTAAATCAGTAGTGTAAGAAAGTTATAATGTATTTTCTTTAGAAGAGCGTACTTAGGATTTTATTGAGTGAAAGAGGAAAGGAGAAAAATTTAATATTTTTTTACTACAACTTTTATTTTTGTGAATAGAAACAGTATTGAAATAAAAACGTCTGAATACTTACAGCAAATTTATGGAAATGTTGGACAACTCTAAATTATGGATGATAATCAAAATAATTACAACTTTCAATAAGCAAATCTGAAAAATTGAATGTCAACTAAATATACATTTCTTTTCAAAGAAATTTTACATATTTTTGAAAAACATGTGCCTGAAGTTCCAAACGTATAAAATTAAACGAAAAAAATTGATAAGTTAATATTAGAAAAAAAAATCCTTTAGCTACTTTTGAACATTTTTTGATCGGAACAACAAACATGATGATCCCCAAAAAAATATTTGTCACACTTTCTATCATGATAAAAAATCAAAAAATTTACATATTTTCTATTTTCGTTTAATTTTAAAAGTTTGGAACTTCAGGTACATTGAAAAACTTTTAAGAGGCTTTGAATGGTTTTTTAGAAAAACGTCAGAGATCATTGGTTGTGTGGAGAATTGGTCTATTTTATCTAAGATTCAGGAAAAGTCGAGAAAATATATGTGCCTGAAGTTCCAAACGTTTAAAATTAAACGAAAAAAATTTATCAGTTAATATAGGAGAAAAGAATTTTCTATCTGCTTTTGAACACTTTTTGATCGTAACAACAAACTTCATGCTCCCCAAAAAAATATTCGTCACACTTCTTATCGTGATGAAAAATCAAAAAATTCATATATTTTTTATTTTCGTTTAATTTTTAACGTTTGGAACTTCAAGTACATGAAAATATTGAAATTTCTTTAAATTTTCTTAAATTTTTCACATATGTAATCAAGTTTTTTAAATTATAGCATGAATACTTTTAACTTGTTACCCGATTTCCAACATTTCTCAATGTTGAGGTAAATTAAAAAAATTTGGATGGTTTTTAATCTATGCAATCTTTATTATATTTGTTAATTTTGATTCCGTATTAGATGCTTTTAAAAAAACATATTCCAACAAACAACTGAGACGTTAAAAAAGCAACTCAAATTTTAAATAATAAAATTTACTAAATAATTATATATGAAAAGGTCGAAAAACTTTGAAGCAATTTGAAACTTATGTACGCTTTTTATAAAATCATTTAATAATTAAATAATTGTCCAAAAATGACTTACGAAATTTTGTAAAGATCGTTTGAATGTTCATAATAGTTGTATAAATTCATATAAATCAAAATCCTAAGAGAAGTTTCAAAAATCACTGAAAAAACTACATGGAATTCAAAATAAAAATACCTTTTTATGCGGACAAATTGAGGATGGTGTGGAGTAACTTTCAAGGTATGTAGCAATAATCCTATGTCACAAAAGTTATAGTTTTTTAATAGTGTACTGTTCACTTGACAAAACAAGTATTTGTTCATAAAAAAATATCAACAATTGGCCAAGTTATGGCCTTTTCCCCGAAACAACTTTTTTTTTGAAGAGGCTTGCAGTGACCACGATACAAGTCGAACAACTCAAGTTAAATCAGAAAACCCAAAAAATTTCATTAGTCTACGAATATATCTAGTTCTTGAACGATTGCTTTTTTATAGAAAAGTTTTTATTTTGCAGATAAGGATTTTTTAATAAAGTTTTCAGAACTCAAAAAATCAAAATCTTGGGGAAAACGTTCTTGCATACAGAAAAAACGTGATATTAATTTTTCCAATCGTTCAAGAACTAGGTACATTCCTAGACTAATGAAATTTTTTGTATTTTCTAATTTATCTTGACCTGTTGGACTTGCATCGTGGTCACCGCAAGCCTCTTCAAAAAAAAGTTGTTTTGGAGAAAGGGCCATAACTCCGCCGATTGTTGATATTTTTTTATGAACAAATACTTGTTTTTCCAAGTGGATAATACACTATTAAAAAACAATAACTTTTGTAACATAGCATTATTGCTCCATACATTAAAATATACCCCAACCCATCCTCGATTCGTCCGCACAAAAAGATATAAAACCCCTTAAAAAATCCTCTACACTCGTGCACAAAATTGCTGAAGAAATAGAATTTGGACTTACATCATATGAAATTTTTACTGTCTAATATACATTGGACTGCATAGTACAATTATTTTCTTAAAACTCAAAAATTGAAAAATCTCTTACCTATAAAAATTTTAAAGTCCTCCAGCAATATTGGAAGTTTTATAAAATTTCTGAAATTCACTCCAAATTGTTGAATGTACAATTTTACTATAAAAGTTGCTAAAATTTTGAAAAACGAAAATTATGAGAAGATTGACGATTTTTTTCATCCCAAGGATATCTCATAAATTATTTCCAACATTCCGAATTACATTGCATCATAAAAATGCTAAGAATTCGATAACAAGACTTACACAATATTCAGAATTGATTATCTACGAGAAATTTTTCCATTACCTTGCAAACAGTTTCCTGAAAATATTTTCATGACTTAATCAATTAAATTTCAACCAGAAACAATACCTCATCACGAGGTTTATTAAGGTTTATTAAAATGGTATTCGTAGTAAGAATGATGGGAATCCTCGTGTTCGAAAATAATTGAAATTCAAGGTCTTCTTAATTACTGTTTGCGAGTTTAATTATGATCTTATCTTTTACCGCATTTCTATAATTTATTCGTTATTTCAACTGGACGAACATTTTCAGCAAATATTTTCGTTAACTCAATTTTTCACGTAGGTTTTTGAAAGTCTGCAGTTTTTTGCATTATTATTTGAACCTTTTCAGTGTTAAATTTTCATTTAATTTTGGGTGATATTAAAAAAGCATAACTGATGGTTCTAATTTATCTTTTTTTTTTTTTTCAATTCAATTTTGTACATTTTCGAGCCTAAGAGTTGGATTTGTCAAATTTTCGTAAAGTTGTGTGAATTCTTAAACAATATTTTAATCTCCAGAAAGAGTATAAGGATCGAACTTTTAAGACGCCGGGAAATCATGGTGATGGTTTGGAAAATAAAAATTTTTAAGTTTGTCTCCAGCAAATATATATAAATATATCATCAAATCCCTCCAATTTAGACTACCTGAAAAGCAAATAAAAAAAATCGAAGAAAATGCAATCTTAACTGCATATTTTTTAAAATAGTAACTAAATCATTTGACAAATTCTTCAGGCAAAATTTCGGACTTCTTCCAATTTCATTATTAAATCAAAACTAAGCATACACCATTATATGTTTGCATCCCAAATGAAGAACTTTGTGCAAACTGACCTGCGTGAAGATAAAGCTCAGCTTTGTGAGCACAAATCACAACATTTTCACACTTCAGTGTATTTTCTGCGTATCCAAAATTTCTCCGGCACTTTTTTGTTAATGAAATTGTTCTTTAGCACTCAAAACTACGTGTTATTTTACAAAAGATAGACGATGAGTTTCCGACACAAGCGCTGCCAAACAGGTTGCGCTCGCAACTAAAGCAGTTTCGAAGCAAACGCTCTGAAGACTCAAGTCTCAATTCCCCCTCCGAAAGCGTACATACTTTTCTGCTGACATTGACAATGCAACCAGATGACAAAAAAGAACGTGCTTCTTAAGTATGTAATTAGTAAATCGTGACATAACATTTAATTATCAGAATGCATAGAAAAATATGTATTGGCCATTTCATCTGGAATAAACAATCAAAATTTCTTTCAACGAAATTATTATTTTTCTTTTCTTGTTTTTTGTTTAAAATTATCATTGACGCATACTTTTTTATTTCAATATAATATTTGAAAAACTCGAAGTATGAGTTTTAACGATTTGGTGATCGGGACAAATAATTATTTGTTCGATTTTGACGACTGAATTCTTTATTAATAAAATTTTGGTAATAAAAAATTAGTTGTATTTTACTGATATTTTTCAAGGCTTGTAGGCAGGGATGTGAGGCTATAAATTTACCGGTAAATTACTGGTCATGACCATCAGTTACAAGAAAAATTGGTCAGTTGTGACCGTCAGTTTACCTTACCGGTCAGAATTATTGTGATATATTTTCCTTCGATAAATATATATATTTCCGGAAAAATTTCTATACTATGTATTGCACGTCAATTTTCTACACTAATTGTAAGACAAGAGTATTGTACTTTTCACTGTAAAATATTGTAATTAGTATGTTTTTTTATAAAAATCCCTTATCTACTTTACCATATTTATGGCTAAAATTAGTAAATTTTGTCAAGTTTTGTTATGTATATAATACTATAATTACTATATATGATAGTATATTCATGTATATAATAACGAATATAATACCATATGAAACAAATTTTATCAAATAATTAAATATTTGAGACTGAACCACAATCGCAATATTTTATATAATAAAAAGTTCAATATTAGTGCACGACCCATAACATGGGTTTCTATAAAACTTTCTAAAATTTGATGAAGAAACTTCTAAACAATTTATGTATTTAAATTGATTTTTTAGCAAATTTTAACCACACAGATAAAAGGAACATCATAAATTTATATTATTTTCGGATGGTATATTATTCATCAAATTTTGCAGTATTTTCTGTTATTTTTATATATTTCTAATATTTCTGTGGATCGCTCAATAGATTTTTAGAAATTGATGCTATAGTACTAAAACTTTCAACGATTTTGAAAATTAAAATTAATTTTTCAGACAAACAGTTTCTATTATGAAGATTTTAATACTTTTAGCCCATATTTTTTTAGTACTTCTACAGTTAAAAGTATGTTGAATTGTATATGTTGTGTATATTGAATTAGATGTATTTTTATTGTTTTCTGCATGAGTTTGTAGAATAGTTCCTAAAATTATAGGTTTAGAATTTTTGTATTACATTAATAAATATGCTCCAGGACAGAAAGTCTTCTAAATTTCTAAGAAAATCAATTTTTATGTATTGAAAGATTTATAGTAAACTAGGAAGCTAGTAAACTATTGAACTAGTAAACAAGTAACGTGGTAAACTAGGAAACTACTGAAATTGTAAAATAGTAAAATAGTAAACAAGCGTTAAAGTCAAGTAGTAAACTAGAAAACTCGTTAAGAAGTAAATTAGTTGATAAGTAAACTAGTAAACTTCTCAAATGTGTAATCGTAAACTGGTACCTAATAAGGTAGTATATTAGTAAGTTAATTAAACTAAAAACTAGTATGCTAGTTAACTAGTAAACTAGTAAACAAGTAAACTAGTGAACTAGTTAGATAGTAAAGCAGTAAACGAATAAACTAAATATTTAGCTAGTAAACTAGTAAACTTCTTTTACACATTTTTTTAGTATTATATATATAATGTACGGAGCCCCGGAGAATTTCCAAGTATTTTCAAAGATTACTTATATTTTTGTAGATTGCTACATAGATTTAAAATCTCGATGCTTTAAAATGCTGATTTCAATCTATTCTCAGTTTTTTCAAGAATTAATGATAAAATTAAATTCATATAGATTTTTCATGTTTTATATCGTTATTCTTTTTTCGCATTTTTGAAATATTCAGAAGATTTTGTTACGTTGTCCAGAATTTTCATAGATTTATAGTATATTTAGAATTTGATGCTCTAGAATCCCAAAATTTATAGATCGTAAAGGCGTTTGTCGAGATTTTTCAGAAAACTGTTTTTCATAGAATGTAATTAATTTCATCATTCTTTCAGAGTTTGTATGAATCGAAAGATTTTCAATAAGTTTCTACGGATTTTTTCTAGATTATTCCAGATTTTGATTATCTAAGATTTAAAGTTTTGCAAATTTTAAGCATTTTCGTGGATTTTATTTTTCTTTATTATTTACTAGGTTTCAATAATTATTCTCTGATTAATATTTTCTATGTAATCCTACGTTTTAATGAATCTCACTTTTTTATATACTGCTAACATTTTCATGAATTATTTTAAAACATATTTTTATTGTTATTCGATGTAACTTTTTTTGATTTCACATGAAAAATTGGATTGATTTTATCAGAATTTCGGGAGTGGTTTGAACCCCCAAAACCTTCCTCTGCCTACGCGCCTGGATATAATTATGAATTTTTATACTCTCTCAATAATTCATAATTTCTACGAGCGAAAGTTCACTCGAAAAGAGTGAATATCCAACAAAAAAGACGTTCGAGTAAAATCTCATTCAATCCGAGTGAAATTTTACTCAAATAGGACAATAGAGTGAAACTTAACTTAAATATGAGTGAAATTTCACTCGAAATTTCGAGTTGCAGGATATTCGCAATCTTCTCTGTAAATCCTTCGAGCGAAAATTCTGCAATTCGAAAGCTAGTATGAAAATTTTAGTTATTTATTCGAGTGAAATTTCACTCGATTTTGCAGGATATTCACTCGAAGAAATTTAGAGAGTAGCTTTTTTGGATTTGATGCTCTAGGAATCAAAGTTCTAAATATTTTGCTGTATTCTTACAGATTTTCAAGCAAATATGTCGCCATGGCCATATTCGCCATCAGTCGCCATTACTAGCTCGTATAAAAATGGCGTTCCTGCTTTGGCGAAGTTAAATTCCGTTCTTGAGATACCCTACAGAAATAGAAAAACACTGCATGACAACCTTTTATTTTTGGCTCTGCATTGCTCTGCATTGACAAGGCCTTCTCAATAACAAAGTTATGTTAAACGAAAATTTCCTTAACAAGACAGTGTATTAGAAACGTGAGAAAAACTTGGCGAAATTCGTGAAACATCGAATCTTGAAATTTTCTAGCTGTTGGTTTTTTGTCATCGATGATTTCGCGTAGAGTGACGTTTTGCAATATCCAGGAAATTGGCGAGATTTGCGTAATTACGCGTCTATTTTGGAACTCGAGTTTTGTGAGCCCAAAGTGAAATTATTATGAACAAATTGGACGGTCCCAGATTGGTCGTCGCCCTTTTTTCTTTCAAAGGGAAAAACAATGATGAAGTACGAATGACGTTCTAATGTTTGTTAATTATTTGTTTTCATTGTTCTTAATGTTTATGAATTTTTTTTTCGAAAGGGTCTTATCAGTTTCGAAATTATTTATCAATCCTTTAATTTCTAGAAAAATAGATTTTTTTTGCTTGTTTTTTAATTAATGTAAATTACTCAATTTGCGTCAGATTACGACATAAAATACAAAGAATCTTCATAATTTCAGTCGATAAAATCTTTATAGTTTTTCATTGTGATTTAATGGTATTAACAAAAACAAAACAATGAATAATAATTAACAATTAATAATGAATGATAATTAATATAATACATGTAATCTATTATCTATTGATAATAAATTAATAGTTAATGATAAGGTATTTATTAATAAATAATCATATAATAAAATAATAACGTTTGATAATTTAAAAGTATATAATTGAAATGAGTTCAATTATTCGATAACAATATAATGAATAATGAATTAAGTAATTCATAATATAATTAATTAATTATTAATATTTATCATTTTTGTAGTGTTCATTAATAAATTATTACATCAATTTAAATCATCAACTTAATTACATCAATAAATTTTTCAAAATCTTCATCAAGAAATTATACGATATAATGTACTGAGAAATTAATTTTTAATTTATTGGTAAAATTTATTCAGAGTATGTGTATTTTTCTATTCAGTTTTCTAAATCCAAATTTGTGAAGTAAAATTTGTCCATTAGTAACAATCTTCAGTACTTTGATGACTGATGATAATGCTGCGTTTTTTTTAACAGCCATGATTTATATTTTAAAATAATAATTATTCATAAAATGATAGATCGTTGAATATAAATCAAAAAATATAAAATTCAAGAATTAAATTGTTATCGAATTATAAATTTATAATCAAAAGTGCAAAAAAATGTTCAGTGATTCATTTTATTTTATTAATTACTTATTCTAGTGTTATGGATTATTTATATTATTTTTAAAGAATTTTTATGACCAGTTAAAAAACCTGAATATTAGATATAATAAATTTGAAAATTTGATTGAAACACCAGCCACTATAATATTAGAAAAATTTTCTGTGTACATACAATAAATATAATTTTGGAATATAATATATTTAAAGAATAATTCAATAAAATACATACAAAAATTATATGTATCTTATCCTTCAGACTGAAATAATTCAGTTTTGATAGTAAAATTTTTAAATTAAAATTTTCAAAGTGACATGAGCTCAAAAATTACAAAATGATGCTCTGTAGGTTCATAAATTGAAAAAATTGAGTCAATGGAATTTGGAGAAAGATATGCAATTACACTGATTTATATTTGTAATAGTTAGGTTTCAATCGAGAGATTTCGAATTTAAGAATTCAGATATTTCTACAGTTAAGACAAAAAATATTTTTAATTCAGTCTGAAGGTTTAAAAACTGATACATTTGAATTAACAAAAATAGTTCAAAGATTTTATAACAGAAAAAGTGAAGTTCCAATAGGAAAAATGGCTTTTTTTTGTCACTTAGGATTGACTATGTTTTTTCTTTCTTTTTTAAGTTATGCTTCAAAAAAGGAGATGTTATTACGATAACACAATTGGAAAATGGCGGATGGTGGGAAGGAACCTTACACGAAAAAACAGGATGGTTTCCTTCAAACTATGTCAAAGAATATAAACCTTCAGGTAAAAAACAAAAATCAAAAGATACATGAACAAAATAAAATCAGTAATCCACTTCTTGAAAATTGAATAAAAATATAAAAACCTGCATAAAATGATTTGATGAAAAATTAAATTCTAAATTTGAAAAAAAAAAAAAAAAAAATGAAAGCTGAGCAAAAATATACACTGTAAAAATTGTTATCATTTTCAAAAAACAATGTTTTACATTATTTTGATATTTCAGTTTCAAATTTATCAGAAATTGAACTCTATTCACTTAGAAAAATTTAATCTTTTACTTTATTTCATATTTAATTTGAAAGTGATGTGAAAAATATAAATAAAAATAATTGATTAGCATGAGTATCAAAGAAAAAAGATTCAATTCAGAAATAACAACCATCAAAATATCGTTTTTAAAATTTTTTGAAATACAGTTACCTGCTTAGAACACTGCAAACGTCTTAAAAATTTAGAGTTAACAATGTGTTACTCAATTTCTAGAAAATGCCACAAAATTATCACCAGAAAAAAATGCTCCAGAAATATCAGCGCACCAAAAATTCAACAGAGACATCGTTCTGAAAGACATGATTGACTCGGAAAAGGCAAATGTTGCCGAATTGCAAAATTTGATCACCAGTTTCTTGCAACCTTTGGAAAATAGCAATATGTAAAAATTTCGCTCTTCTTTTGCATATGAAAATAGTTCTGTAATTATTCAAAATTTTTTATACACTAGTGCTTGGTGAAATTTATTTTTTATTACACTAGCACTAATTCTACATAAATATACACCGAAGTTTCACATACAATTATTTACATAAAAGACTATTTTCTTGGCAATTCAACAGATTGAAGAAAGAAGAGTATAAGCAATTGATTGGGAACATGAACGAAATTTTGGAAACCCACCAAAGATTATTGACTAGCTTGGAAAATCCGGAAGCGAAAGTTGGCAGCGTCCTTTTGGCGTTTGCTCCGAGAATAAAATCGATACACACAAACTACTGCAACGGTCATCCTCAAGCTGTTTGCATTCTGGATCGTTACAGGTTTTTCTTGCTGATAAAATTATTAATTTCATTATAAAGAATTTAACTGAAATTCTATAGAAATATTGGGAAATCTAGTAATTTTTGATATCATTTTTAGGAAAAAAATCTACTGTACGAAGTTTCAAGCAAGATGTTCTATCAATGAAATGAGAATTTGTTGATTGAAAGTGGTTTAAACAATTTTCCAGAGATGAGCTCAACGAATTTATGGAAAACCAAGGCGTTGTCTCGCCTGGAATTTTGTGCCTTACAACTGGACTTAGCAAACCTTTTCGAAGGCTAGAAAAATATTCGGCGATGCTCCAAGAGCTGGAGAGACACACCGAAAAAAATCACCCTGACCGAGGGGACACTCAACGAAGCGTCAGCGTTTATCGCGAAATTTCAGTATGGAACTTCACATTTTGTTGCATACAAATTTTGTCATACATATTGTGTGCATGCATACAATTTTTATAGGCGAAAATTTCTTTGAAAGAATAAAAAATCACTTTGAAAGTTTAGGGATTCCAAATTTGAAACAATCAACTACGAATTCTTCAATTTATTAAATTTCGTAAACTAATCGATTTATAACGAATTAAAATTTACATTAGCAAGAGGATGACACTTTGAACTATGTAGTTTGATTGGGTTACATTGAAAATTGTCTAAAATCATAAAAAATTTGCATGTGCTCAGGAACAATGTGCTGCAATTAGAAAACAGCGTGAATTGGCACTTCACATTCTAACCAGTGGAATAAAAGGTTGGGAAGGAGAGGAATTAAGTGCTCTTGGAAATATAATACATGTAGGTCCAGTGACTTTGGTCATGGGAAATGAAAAATGCGATAGGTATTTTTGTTTGTTCAACACAACGTTGTTGATGCTCAGTACGAGTCCCAGAATGAGCTCATTTGTTTACGAGGTAATTTAAATAATTGTGAAGGAATGTACTTTTTGAAATTTTTCGTTTAGCGATATTTTTCAGTTCTTTTCTTTCTTGTATTAAAATAAACTGAAAATGTCAAATTGTGTAATAGTAAATATACGAATTTCAATGTATTTTAAGTTCCAAACGTTGAAAATTAAACGAGAAGAGAAATTGAATGAATTTTTTATTTTTCTCATAGGTAGGATTGAGTCGAATATTTTGTTAGTGAGCATAAAGTTTGTAGTTTTAACCAAAATATCCTTGAAAGCAATAAGAAATTTTTTTATTTATTTAATATTGGTCTTCTTTCATTTTTCGTTTAATTTTAAACGTTTGGAACTTCATGCACATCAAATTTCAAGAAATTCAATTATATTTACATTGAGAGTTTTTCAAAAACACAAGTTCTAAAATTGATGACTTTTTATTAGAAGATTTTAACAATTAGGCTTCCCTACATTTTTGAAATGGAAATCTGGGAATTAAAAATTTGTTGAAAAATAAAGCTTAAACATTATTATTGTATTTGAAACATTCAACTCGATTATTTTGAAAAAATTATTTGGCAAATTTTACCACTAGAATATTTACAGAAATCGAACCTATAAGTAGTTAAGGAAATATGTTTACTAGAAAAAAATATTCGGCCTTTTTTCTCTGCCAATTCCCTCATATTTTAACTACCTTACAGTTTTCTCATGTTTATGTATATCATTTTGTATGTATTTAATAACCTTGACGTTAAGGCCCATTTATTGCATAACTGGTAATTTTTAGGGGAAATTGCCGCTCACTGGAATCAATGTTATGCCCCTGGAAGAGCCGAAAAATTCCTTCGAAATCACAGGTACGTACATATATTCACAACTTTTTTTACATTTTTGGAAAAATTTTAAATTCCAATTATTACAAATTTAATCAGTTCTAGATGATATATATATAGGTAATTATTTGAAATCATCTTCAGGAGAAAACTATCCAGAAGTCCCATCTTATCAATAGATAAAAATGATTCCCATATTCCATACAATCCTACCAAAAGATCTTGTCAATAAAAATTACATTGTCTAGTTAAATTAAAAATGTCCAATATGAAGTTGCAAAAAAAAAAAAAAATGTTGCAGGCCCCATGATCGAGAACATCACCGTCACCTGTCCAGTAAAGGACGACTTCCAGCTGTACCTGGAGCTCCTTGGGTCGCAGACGCCATGCCCGATGCGGCCCCAGCCACCCCAAGTGAGTTCCTCGTGCCCCCCCTACAAGCGCCTCTCCCGCCTCTTCGCCCGCCTGGTGCGCCGCAAAGTCATCACCCCCGAGCTCGTGAAAAAGCTCCTCTACCTCCCCTACAGCCTCCGCCCTGACCTCGGCCACGTGCGCATGCGCAAATGGAAGCTCTCCTATGCAGTCGTCCTCGACAGTCGCTCCAGCACCGAGTCCTCGTCGGAACCGCGCAACCGCTCCCCCACTTCCACGCGTTTCATATCCTGGGCGCCCCAGGAGAACCTCTTCCAGGAGAGGCTTAGTTTCGAAGCCAGCAAGAGCCTGCCAACGACGATGATGCACCAGGAGCCAGCCACGAACCTCACCTCAGCTCAGGGAAAAAAATTGTCCAGAATGAACCAGATTGATGGTGCGTCGAGAAGCGATGGGAAAAGTCCCAGGGATCTCTGGCTTCGATCCCAGGACTCGGGGATCCCGGAGAGCTGTTGCTTCGCGAAATGTGAGAGCGACGTGGACGAGAACAAATTCGAGAATCAATGTATTTGCGCGAGTCCCTTCGGGTCCACGCCTTGCGAGAGCGAGGTATCCCTGGACCTGGGGAAACGCGGTTCTCTGGGGAAATACGAGGAGCCGACTGGGGACAAGAGGATGACCGTGCCGATGGTGGCGAGTGGCAAGGGGCGGCGGAGGAGGAGGGAAATAAAGGCGGAGGAGGAGAGGCCGAGGGTGTATACGTCGGGGCTTTACGTTCACTGGTGGCTGAAGAAGCCCATTTCGGTGCTCGGAGATGATCAAGGCAAGCTTCCATGGCATGGCTGGTGTTACCTTTTTATTGCAGGGGTGTTCGAGGGTCGGAGAGGTTTTTCTTTTTTGTGAATTTTTAGTATGTGTCGCAAGTAGAGATGTTGAATCACGGTTGTCCAAGGAAAATTTAACGGCTTTTGTTACTTGTCGTATGATATGTGTTATTCTTGTGAAAGGGGCGAGTTATAAATGATAAAAATAATATTTTTGATACTACAAATAACATCACCATTAAAAAAAAATAATGAAAATGAGTGAAAATTGTTAAAAACGTAGTTACTGAAAGCTGGAGGACGTAACAGATGGTTTCATGTTAGTTCTGAAAGTGAAGCAATATTCAGGATTCTTCATTTCAATAACTCAAATATAACAATAATCCTGGTCTTAGAAAATTTTTTTCTGAAACAAGTAATGATTTCACATAATCCTTGGAGCCAAATTTTCTTTCTTTTTTGAGTAAAGTCAAAAATCAAAAGACCATGTTTCTAATAATGATTCGATCATTCCTAAAAATATTTAATATAATATAATTAATAGTATATTTTCTTATAATGTTTCGATCATATATTTCTAATTCACCCAAGCTTTCGACTCGAATCTAGTAAAAAGGAATAATTAATAAAAAAGAAATAGTATATCTATTAGAAGTAATTCTTATTATAATTTTTTAGCTGGGATGAAGTGAAAAACTAAAATTTGGAGAATCAGTTCGATCCAATGAATAATTAAGAAATATTAGAATTCACAAAAAAGGTTGGAACCTAAAATACCTCGAAATCTGGAGCATCGAATTCTAGAAATCTACATTGTAACCCATACAAATTTAAGACGATTTTTCGAATCGTATGAACACTCAAGAGTAACTAAAATTGATAGAAATTTATGAAAGTACTGTTTTCAGACAAATTAAAACAAATACTTAAGATCTAAAAAAAACTTCGAATTCTAAGAGATGTATATAAGAATAATATAGAAGTTTTAATAATCTATGAAAATATTAGAAAATCTCACGAGTACTAGATGATCCCAAAAATACAAGAAATCTATAAAATAATAAAAGTCTAGAGTATTCATTTCTGAAAAACGTATAAGCAATCTATAGAAATCCTAAAAATCTTTAAAAAATACTAGAAAATGCTACAAAATACTTGAAAAATGCAACAAATCTCTAAAATATTGAAAATCTTTCATAATAAAAATTATATAGCATTAAAGTCTACAAATTCATGCAGCGATCTACAAAAATTCTAGGAATTTATAAAAATAGTAAAAAATTCTTCAAAATCTCACGAATACTAAAAAAATGCGAGGAATACTAGAAATCTGTCAATGCTAAAAAACTGTTAATATAATTTTCTCAAAAAATTATAAAAATTTGAATCCCCGAGCATATTAATTCAAAAATCAATATAAAAATTCATAAAAAAAACATCGAAAAAAAAAAATTTGTGTAAATGCTAAAAAAAATTATGTATGTTCACAAAAGATGGTGTTTTCTGAAAAATCAATTCAAATACTCAAAATTATTAAAATTTGCAATACTATAGCATCGAATTCTAGAAATCTATATAGTGATCCATGAAAATACTAGAAATCTATATAGTGATATATGAAAATACTAGAAATCTATAAAAATACCAGAAAATACTACAAAGAATTCTCAATAACATAAAATATAAAAATTCATGTAATATTTCAAATTTTGTGTGTTTATTTTTGATTCTGTTGAAAATATCTTCATTTTTACTATTCAAATCTTATAACTCAATCAAAAATGTAATTTTAAAGTCCCTGTTTTTTGATAAACGTTTTGAAATACAAAACGTCTTAATTTCTTAATGTCCCAACATTCAAATAACATAATTTTAACGTTTAAATTTCTATAGAAAGATATCGAACTCTACAAGCTCTGAAAATTCTAACTTAGGGGATTTCAGAAATTCCAATTTTCGAGTATAAAATTGGAGGATAGTATAAAAAATGAGATAAATTATGTTTTTCTTTTATTCATCTTCAAATCATGTGTAATAAAAAACTGTTTCACTTTGTCTTCCAGATTCTCAAAAAAGTATGTATTTGACCCAGAATGAATATTGACATTTGTTTCATGATTCGTTAGATTTTTTTTTTTTTTGTTATAATTAAAACTCAAACACTCAGATAACTTTGGAAAATCAAACAAACTACTCTCCGAAGTCCTTTGGACACCCCGATGAATTTGACATCACGACAGTTAAATTTTTTATTTCTCGCGTCGATATAACAAGCGTCATTGAAAATTGCTACTAATTTTTTGTTTTTTTTTTTCCGTTTCCATCATTCATGTGAATCACCGTAGTCACGAAATGCGCGCTTTTCACTCACGTCACAGCCATGTTTTTGGAAGTACGCTTTCGCTTCGTTATTATTTTGGTACTAACGACCCAGAAATAGACGCTAATCTTGTCTTTCACGAATCCGTGCGTTTTTTTCATTGTCATACACACCATTGTTTTTAAGCACTTTTACTTTGCACAATTTTTCCGTTCTTTCGTAAAAAAACGCACCCATTCGGTTAGAAATCCAGCCGTCTAATAGTTTAAATACGTTCTTCCATCAAGCGATGAAAATTAGACAAAAATTAGAATAAAATTGCAATCTGCTAGTGCCAAAAAATTTGTTACTTTTATACTATTGGTTACTTTTAATATAATACTTTTGGTTCCAGCAGATCACAGTTTTTATTGTTAACATTGAAAATAGAGCGTCTCGATAGTAATTTTGAAAAAAAATCGTTTTCGTCCAGATTAGATTAATTTAATTGTAACTTGAAGCTTCTTCGAATTTTTAGAACGTTTTCCATGCTCTGAGGACGATTTTTCTCGTGTATTTTGTTTTTAAGCTGGTTGTATGAAAAAATGTTTGATAAATTAGACGGGCAGTCGAGCAGTGAGTCCGAGGCAGTCGAGCGGGAAGCAGGGGTCGGGGGTTGTGGAGGCCGGTGCGTCGCCCGGGATTAAGTCGCCCTGGAGCCTCGCTTCACTGCGGCCGGCGCCTCCTATCTACAAAAATTTCGCCAGGACTGACACACCCGAAACCTCCCGCTCACCCAGGATGTGCAGTGAGCATTTTTACAAATTTTTATAAGTACTACTGAGCGACAAATATGAGGGCGTAGGCAGAAAAAACTTTCAAGAGGGTTTTTTTTTTTTTTTTGAAAATACTTCCTTCCGGGTTACATAATTTTCAATCTTTGAAAATACCTATTGCTACTTGAGTGATAGCATTTTACTAATTTAAGTTTTTGATATTCAAAATGTTAACTTCCAATTTCTGAAAAAGTGGATCAAAATTTTTGTTCCACGATATTATAGTCTATTGATTTTCAAAGTAATGTCGTGATTAAAAATTGGCACAAAAAATTGATTTCAGAATCTCTAAAATAAATTTAAAAAAAACTTTTGAGGGTTTTTTTTTTTTGCAAGTGCTTCCTTTGGGGTTCCATAATTTTTAATCTTTGACGATACTTACTGCTGCTTGAATTATTGCATTTCACTAATTTAACTTTTTGATAGTCAAAATGTGAACTTCCAATTTCTAAAAAACTAGATAAAAATTTTTGTTCCACAATATATTGTCTATTAATTTTCAAAGAAACGTCGTGATAAAAAAATTGGCACACAAAATTGATTTCAGTACCTTTAAAATAAATTTAAAAAAAACTTTCGAAAGAAGTTTTTTTTGGAAAATACTCCCTTCGGGGTTTCATAATTTTCAATCTTCGAAAATACCTATTGCTACTTGAATTACTAATTAAATTTTACTAATTTTTGTCTTTGATATTCAAAAAGTGAACTTCCAATTTCTAAAAAAGTAAATAACAATTTTTATTCTATGATATATAATCCATTGGTTTTCAAAGTACCGCCGTGATAAAAAATTGGCACACAAAATTGATTTCAGAACCTATAAAATGAATTTAGAAAAATAAAATATTTTTAACATTTGGGAATAATTGAAGTTGAAGATTCGAAAAATTGAGTATTCAGAAAATGTTAAATACTCAATCCATACTAATATTTGAAAAATGAAAATATAAAATATTGAAATTTTCAGATGAGCGCCAATTTATAGATGACGCTATGATTTTGAAAGTGATCGAAGGTTATTGCCTGACAGTCAATGCTAGATTCACAGTTCATTCTGGTAAGTGAGCAAAGTTTGTGCATGGTTACAATAATTTGTCATGTCGATTCGATCAAGTTATAAATTTTTCTAAAATTGGAGTTTCATGCAAAAAGTTATGAAAAAAGAAATCTTTTTTTGATACTTTTAATATTCGAATCGACATGAAGTGTTCAAAATGTGTTTTCAACAAGTTTGTGTTTGTGTTTTTGGTAGCACTAACTGTTTTTAGCGTGTTTGTTTTTTATTTGCGAGAATTACATTAGACTTCAGAATTAGCATTATACAACACTAAAGTAACAAATTTAAACAAAAAAAACTATAGCTGTTGAACTGTGATTAAAAAATGAGCTTAATACATTTTGACACACTTTTTTTTAACAAAATATGAATATATGTATATTTATAATGTTATTAATAATTTATTTAATTAGTAACGCTTAAGAAAAAAATTTTGTCTGCTTCCTAATTCTATTAACGAAAATTTTTCTAAAATTACATTGATTGCACAACAAAAAATTTGTGTATAATTCAATTACAGCCATGTTGGATTGCGATCCACTCCCCAAAATTCGCGAAAGAGTGTCTTTAACCAATAGTAAAGCAGGAAATTGGGATTCATTGGAAATCAGGTACGTGATATTTTGTTCTTCCCATGCGCTAATTCTGAAGTCCCAAAAATGCTTCTAATAGCAACAGATTGCGTTTTCGATTTGTGTTTTCGTTTTTAGTCTCCTTTTTTTGTGATTTAGATGTGTGAGAAACCTTTTTATAATTTTGAATTTTTTGATTTCAGACTTTTTTCGCTATTTTCTGATAGCATCATTGCACATTTGAAACTATGCGGTATTTGCATGTTTTTGTGTTTTTTTAGCTAATTTTTGTACTTCATTGATTATTCACGTTTTTATATAAAAAACACTTTATCTATAAATATATTTATAAAAACATGTGTCATGCAATATCTAGAAAATTGAGAAAAATTTTCAACTGAAACAAAATATTTGCGCTGAAAAAAGTAGTCAAATTATTGTAAAATGAATCAAACGTGAAAGAAGTTTTTCTTTTTGGAAATTTCAAGAAATTCCATATCCAAGAAGCTTAAAATTAAGTTTATTGCAAAAAACAAATTGTTTCATGTGAGGAAACTGAGGTAAACTGTCACACATTTTTCTTTTACATACTAATCAACTTTTTAATTTATTGAAATATCTAGAGGTTCATTTAATTTGAAATATTATATAAAGCTAAAAATTTTCTGATAATTCTATTATATATAAAATGTAATGTATAATTGTATTTAAAATGTTCGAATTTTTTTCAAAATAGGTGCCTGTCGGAAACTGTTAAAATCTTGAAGGGCCAAATGTTGGACCTCCAAAATCAGGTGGCACAACTGACTCAACAAATGGATGAAGAGAGAAAATCACGTTCGTCTTTGGCTGCGACAGTAAAACGTAGCATTGCAATCATCGACAATTCTCCATCTTGAGACAATTTTCTAACCAAAATGACACTCGAGAATTTGTTTACACCAAAAAATTGACAATATGTGAAATCTCGCAGAAGAGAAAATAATTTATAAGAGAATCATGAGTATAGCAGATTTATGAAAGATATATTTCTTATGAAAAAATTAGGTCATATTCGTTAGTTTATTTTTGTGAATCAAATTTATAAAAAAAGCATTGTAGATAAAGTTGGGGCTGTACATAAATTTTTTTCCTTACAGTGGCAAGATGTGTCATTGTTTTTTGGTGTAAACAATAGGACATTTTTTTCAATGGTATACCAAAGAGAGTGCGCACTTCAAGTCATTTCCAACATTTTTCTATATTGCTTTTCAACAGGATTGTTATGATCAACTATATGTTACTTATGAAAATAACATGATTTTGTTTATATCTCCACATCCTAATAGATATACAAGCACCTTGTTATCTATCCGAGCCAAACGAAAAAATTGTTGATGCCAATTTTGGAATAAATAGATTATAGTGCTGCAATTGTTCTTGTTTTTATTCCTTGATAAATATATTTTTAGTTTTTTGGGGATTTCTTACAATTCTTGTTCATAATCAAAAGATAAGTATCGAATGATTTTTATAATAATAAAATAGAATGAACTTACAGTAAATGTTGAGTACTTTATTTTCTCAACCTTGTTGATTTACATGCATAGGACTTGGTTGCATTGGATTCGTTGGCATTTGTTGATATAGGTGTTGTTGCTGTTGCTGTTGTTGTTGTTGTTGTTGCTGCTGCTGTTGAGGTGGTCGAAGACAAGATTTTCCAAGTAAGTGTTTATTTTTTATTCGTTCTAATTCATTGACTCGACTTCGAGCATGTTCCAAACGATGCCATGCCATTTGTAAAACTTTTTGACTTGCATATCCAGAGCCTTCGTGTGGTTGGCCTAATATGAATATGAAAAAAAATTAATGTGAGGATTTTTGACGCTATTATTCAGAATTTTTATTTATATATGAAAATTAAATAAATAGAAAAAATCGAAGTAATTTTGAAGAGTCATAATGTAAACAATGAATTTCATAGATATTGGAATTTTTCATAGCGAACATTCTCAAGAATATACGAGTGTCAAAAAAAATTGAATTTGGCGAATTTATTCGAGAAATTTTGTGAATAGTTTAATATTTTCTAACTTTTTAACTGAACAATTGAAAAATTAAACATAAAAAAAATGCATAATTGAAATAGCAAATTAAGACTTGGACGGTTGATTAAAAAAAAATTCAGCTCATAATAATGATATATCAATAATATGCCAATCAACTATTTTGGATAATAGTTCTCATTGAATTTTCATGACAATTTTTCTGAACGAATTTAATACAAAATGAAAGTAAAAATCAAAAGCAAGAAAGGCACGAATCGAAAATAATTATGGTTACAGATTCTAATTCAATCGCTAAAAAATCTCAAGACCAGAAATAATGTTGCTTTTGATGTTATAGATGTGACATTTTGAAAATTGGAAATATTTTTCAGAAAGTAACAAAATATACTGCATTTTTATTAATTTGCTTTGATAAGTGAAAAAATTTCATCATTATTAAAAAACCATATTATAAATTCAAATTTTGAACTAAAATTAAAAATTATAACAAATTTAAATTATAAATCTAATTTCATTATAAGTAATTATTGTCAGTGTTTTAAGTTTATTAACTTTTAATGAATATGTGTTTATAAAATTTAATGCTGAATAAAGCATTTTCAAAAAATGAAAATATATACAAATGGAAAATAGTTGAAAATATGCAGATTGAACTCATGAATAAAAAATTTGGATTAACAAATATTTGTGATTTCGATATTTTGGATGAAAACTTCGCAAAAGTGTAAATATTTTGAATCACTAGAACAAGTTATACATTCACATAAAAAAAAATTTTTGCTGCATACATAAACAGTTACAATTGGATAGATTATAATTTTTTTATTATTATAAAATATAAGCAAAAAATTATCTGCAAAATTTGTAGTTAATTAAAAAAAAAAATGAAAGAAAATACCTTATTTTATGAAGAGCGGCGATTAAGACATTTAATAAAATTATTCAATTCATATTAAAAACAAAAATGCGAAACAAGTAAAATTTGTGCAGAGGGAGAAAAATTTTGATTCATCATCAGCTGTCATAAAATGGGTTTTAATGAATTTCACCCAAAATATCTAAATTATGAACTTTTTTGTTTTCAAAACTTCTGTTTTGCATGACCATAACTTTTTTTGGCCTTACTTTTAACTTGTATTACCATAGCCAATTCGAAGAAAAAGATTAGTATTAAAAAATTCATAAGAGATAAATTTTGAAATAATTAGTTTTTTAACTATTATGTACACATTTTTTTGTTTTTCGTAATAAATACTTTTATGTTTGAAAGTAGTTTGAATACTCAGTTGTATCATTCTTAAGCATTCTGAATATTGTGGCGATAAAGTGCAAAGTGAAATGAAATGTCAAAATTGTAAATATTTCATAAAACACTATTGTAGACTAAAAAACTCAAAAAATTCCAGACATTTTTATAATATAACGGAGGAATTAAAAAAAAGACCTAATTTAAAGAACCGAAAATACTAAAATCTACATAATAACAAATTTTTATGAAAAAAATTATTTGTAATAATAAATAATAAAAAGTCAAACGTACAGATACATTTTACAATAAAAAAAATTTTTTTTTTGCATTTAAACAATTTTACCTGTCGAAACTTGGGTCAAATAATTAATTTGTTCGCTCAGTTTTGATTCTACTTGACCCAAAGCTTTCAAAAATTGGTGAGTTTGAGTTTCTGCTTGTTTCAAGCTTGATTTTTCTTTTCCTAGTTCTTGCAATGCGGAACCTACAGGGAAGAACAATAGTTTTTTTTAGAAAAATTTCAAAATACAATGAAAATTTCAACATGCAAAAATTTTAATTTTACCTGCACTTTGTAAGCACAAGATTATGTCCTTTTCGATCGCCTCCAAAATTTGTATTCTCTCCATTGGAGGTGTCATCTCGCACATTTGTTATATTGCAATAAATTATTTGCAATTTGCAAATGCAATTGTTTGTTTATTTCTGTTCACCACTGTTCACTGTTTATGTCAGAGGTTATGTACTTTGTTATACTTCACATAATCACAACAATCACATATATAGTACTAGTGGGAGCGGGAAACTATTTAAAATTTGAATTCCAAATCAAAATGAAGTAGATCATGTTTTTCTAAACCTACAATATGTATTTTTGAATATTTCTCTTTCGATGGTATCAAAAGTTATTCATTTTCTATCATATTTCAATATGAAATTCGCATTCGTATCATGTACAGAGAAATTGTTTATATAATTTGACGGTATTATAAAAAAACAGAATTGGAGGATCTTTCATTGCAACTATAACAAAGTTGAATGTAAAAAATTTCAATTTCAGAAAGAAAAATTATGCTATGAATACAATATATGATTGTGAATTGAATATTGTTTGGCAATTATCAAATCACAATATTATTGGTCATAAACATCAAGCAAAAATAGTTATAAAGAATAAATGATCATAATGAATTTATTAAATTGTCAAGTATGAATATAAATTAGTATTTATAATTTTACTTTATAACATTGATCAATATATAAATTTATTTATAAATATAAATAATTCTTATTATTATATATCCATAAGAAATAATGTTAATTATTACATGCTTAATATAGTTGCAGTGTAAAATGTATACTTACATTTACTTATGAACAAAAATACACTTTGTTCAACAAATTGTAACACTGTTAAAATTGAGTTTGTTGCAGTTTATTTCCTACTTCAGTTTCTTTTCATAAATTTTGTAGCCCTTTATGTAAAAATTTAATTAAAGATGAACGATATTCAAACACTATTCTGACAAAAAATCAATAATCCTAAATTCAGAAATACTGCTAATAATATAAATAAAAATTAGAACAACACTGAGAAACAATTTTTGTGAATTGAAATGCAATATCAATGTTGATCTCGGCGTAATCACTTCCATTTTACTACGTTTTCGTAACATTTTCATAATTCGATAAGTTTCAAAATATCGAAATCCAAAATAAAAAGAAAAAAAAAAACGATATTTGTCACAGCAAAATTTTATTCTTCTTTTCTCCCTCGCAGCTCTTTTTCCAAAAAAAGAGCCACCACCAACTAAGACAATATAAAACAACCATAGAAGAAACAATTGAGATAAATTTTTGTGCAGACAAAATTACATTTTTTACGATTGATCTGTAATCTACACAAATTCTATATTTACAAATTATTTCATCTTATGTCGATGGTGGAAAAATAGTTTCTCCCGATCGAACGAGAAAAATTATCAATCCTTCATTTCATTCGGTTCAACGAAAACTGTATGTACAATCCAGGAAAATAATGTATCGCGCTTGAAGGGAAACTCCGACGATTTCGGAATTTCCCGGGCACACTAATTTTCTATTATGAGCGTGAAAATTGGGAATATACAACAGCAAAAAAATTTTGTCCCTCAGCAGGTTATTTACACGATTCCATAAAAAAAATAGAGAGCTTGACGGGAAAAAAGTTAAGCTTCCGCAAATTGAGCGTGTTTAAATAATTGCGTGTTGTTTCGTTACTCCTTGCATAAATTGATGATTGTGATTATAAATAAAAAAGGAGAAACGTTAATTTAAGAGGGCGCTACAAAAACTATCGCTACGTGTCGGGGGCGAAAATTTCCACAGTATCAGAGGGGTTTTTATGGCCTGCGCGCATTGCTCGACGGCGATCTTCGAGCATTTGACGGCGGGCCTGTTCTAGGGCCTTGCGACTGGCCTCGTTTTTAGTCGGAGCTTTTGCCTTTGGAACTGGGATCCGGCGTTTTGCAGCATTATTTTGAACAGCCGCAGGTTGTTTTGCAACTGGAGCGGCGACCTGAAACATTCATTTATTTTTTTTTATCAAAAAAATATACCACAAGTTTTTCAATTCACAAAATAAAGAATTCTCCAATTTACTCAAAAATTCAACTATTAAAACTTTTTTCACAATTTATTAAATAACCCACTACAAAACCATATATTTGATTATCAAAAACGTTGTTGGTTCCAAAAATTACAATCCTTGCAATTGTTCAATTTCGATAGCAAAACAAAAAAACTCAAGATCCCGGAAATATAAAGATAAAGCGACAACCGACAAAGCGCTTTATGAGAATCCACAAATTTCACGACATTTCTCACTCTAGAAAACCCCCCTTTCTCAACAATGTTCACATTCGTCAAAGCGCTCAACATATCAATCTCGCTTGTTGAAAAACATTTTCTCTCCACGATTTTCTTATTTTCCAAAACGATATTTTCTTTTTTCTCAACCAAACAACGCTTTAACTTTTTCTTTTCCAAACGCTTCGAAATTTCATCAATTTCGATAACTTGTTTTTCCATTTTCGTTTCATCTTCAACTTCTTTTTCTTGGAAAATTTGGGGCTCGATTTTGCACATTTTTTCGATTACGCAAGTTTTGCTGGAGGGATTTTCTGGTGCTTCTTCGGGGAAAGTTTTGGATTTGATGCCAGTGTGAATCGAGGAATTTTTCTGGGAAATTTGGGGTTTGGGTTTTCTTGGTTTTTTCAAGACTGGGCGTGACATAGTTTTGAGCCGGTTTTTTGAAGAGGCTTGAGGGCGATTTGAAACTTTGAATTTCAAGCCTAAACGTACCTCTGCCCAATTTGATTTTCGATGGTTTTCAATTTCTTCAAAAAGTTTGTTGACGTCGGCTATTTGGAGCGAGACCATGTCCCAGAAACCTATTAAATCGTCGTTTTTGGTGATGTACTCGCCTTCTCCATGATTCTAAAAACAAAACAAAACAAAACAAAAAATAATTAAAAATTTATACCAGAACATGTCTAATGAACATTGAAAATTTCCAAGTATCTCATTTATTTTCTTAGTTTTTTTTTTCTACATCTTTGTAGGTTTTTATGTTTTTGATTTCGAGTTTATCAACACATTCATAAATATCATGTCGTGTTAACTTTTGAACTCTAGAATTCGGAATTTTTCAGTTAAAATATCAAATTCAAGCCATGAAATCTCAAAAATTTTTTTACTTCAATTACAAAAATATTTCATTTAAATTCATTGGTATTCAATCGAAAAGTTTTCAATACTATTTATCAAAAATATATGCAACAAAAAAATATATGTATCAAAAAATTTTCTGGAAATTCGTAGACATTAAATTGTAATTTTTAAATGGTTGAGCTTTTTATTGAAAAATTTGAATATTGGATGAGATATTGAATTTTGTTTATTTGTTAGTTAAGATATCAAAATAATAAAATTTCCAAATACATTAAAAATTTTTGAGTTTTGAAAAAAAAAAATAATAACAATACGAAACTTTAAAAATCGAATAATCAGAATAAAAATTATAAATACATTCCATTCATTTGTTAGTAAAGATATCAAAACAACACTATTTTTAAATTTATTTTAAAATTTGAAGATTCCAATTTCACAATGTAATCAAATGAAATACAATTTTAAATTTGAATGATTAGTATAAAAATTATGAACGAGATAATGAATTTCATTAATTTGTTACTTAATGTATAGAAATAAAAATTTTAAAACTCATTGACTTACAATATTCTTGTTACAGAGTCCCATGAATTGATTTAGTTTTTGTGACACTAACAGTTTTGCTTTTCCAGAAGCTGATCTCAGTATTCCCGCAGCTTCTTCTGACAAAGTTGCTCCACCAGATTCCAGCTCCTTATCAGCTTCTGCAGCCAGTGATAAAATCCTGTTTTCTTGCTGCGCCAGCAACTGAAATTGAATTTTTTTTCCATTTTATATTAAATTAACACGAAAAACACATATTTTGATGATTCAAATCTATATAATATTAGAAACATAAATTCAAATACAACAAAACAAAAAAATATTTCGAAATACTCAGAACGAAAATTACTTATTGTTACATTTGTGATAAAAAAGTATATTGAACAAACAAAAAATGTATAGAAAAAAGAATAAAGAAACACAAACACAATTTAAATCATAGCTAATAGGGAGGGACGTGAAAAATAAAAATAATTGCACTTCCTGAGACGAAAAAAAATGAATTATAATAGCTCAAGTACCTTCAAGAAATAATGCCCATTTTTTTCTTGATCCTCAACTGATTCAAGTTCTGGTTCAATTGGTTGCTGTACCGAGGTTTTCTTGCAACTTTTTATGGGCGAAATCGCTTTTGGAACAGAAGGTTGTCGGTCGCTGAAATTTGCGTCGCTCGAACTCGTAGAATCTGCGCCAGCCCGATTTCGCTCACAGTGATTTTCATTTTCCGGGGACGAGAATGATTGCATTTTCACCGGTGCCTCCATTTCTTTGGTTTCTTCTGGTTTTTTCACGTTTATAGATAGCCTAATAAAATATCATTAACTCTTGTTAATTAAAAATGACAGAAATTGACAATCAAACTAATAAACAAAATTTGAGTCGATTGCATTAGATTATAAAATCAATTTGGTAAGTTAATTCGTTGTTTGATTCAAAAGGTTCACGAAACTCCTCATGGTTTAAATTCAACAGTAATTTTCATTTGAGTCTTTTGTGGAACATATTTTTTTTACCTTGAATAAAAAAAATTCTAATTATTATAACATGTTTTTTCAAATATTTAACAATCCCAGTTCTTTCATTTGAAAATAATGTGCGAAAACAAAAATAGATTTTACAACACAAATTTCGTCGATTTCAGAATCGTAACTTATAATAAATAAATTGTTTGGATATCATTAAACGAATAAATTTATGGATTAGTCATTAATCTTAAGCCATAAATAATTTTTTTAGGGGAAAAACCCTTCTTAGACTGAAAATAAACTCAAGATCTTTAGTCTACTGAGTGACTAGTAAACCACTGAGCTCTGGAGGCAACATTATGATTTCTTTCTTTCAGAATGTTACATGATAATATTCTATTAATGAAAATAATAATACTGTATAAAATATCAACAGAAACGATCATTTTAAATTTATAATCGTAGATTATATCTTTAGTTATATTATTCATAAAATCTTCATATTTCTATAATGTATATTTTAATACAATTCTTTGCAATTTTATTTTTGAAGATACATGGTAATTTTTACAAATCATACTTCAAAACTAACTATGAGAAATCATAAGAAAATATGAAAAATCATTTAAAGATATAGAAAAACATAATTGAAATATTAACTATGTAATAATAAAAATAATAATTGAAAACTATTTGTTTTAAATCATGTTATTTTTGAAGAGGTATAATTTCGAGTTATTTTTTATTTCATATTTGAGTCATTCACAAGTATTGATTTTTCCTTTACATTCTTTATACTTCTCTTTTATTTCAGTTTTTTCGTAATTTTAATATCTTCCATGAATAGCGTAAAAGTTTTGATGTAAGCTATTCTTTTAAATCCATATTTTGAAATTATTTACCTTTGTTTTACTGTTAATTACTAGTTTTATTTTAAAAGTATAACTATAAAAAACCATAGATTTTGAAAAGTTATAATAAAATATTTTAAAAAATATGGAAATAATAGAAGTATAATATAAAATACTTTACATAATTGAACAACTTAAATGATATTGAATCGTTATTTATTTTTAAAGTATTAAACAAATATTTAAATTTACGTGAATTATATTTCAATACGCAACTATGGAAAGTTTAAGAATATGAAGCCATGAAAAAATATAAAAAAAATGATATAATAATAATTGTAATAATTTTTCAGAACAATTTTAATAGCAGCAACTATAACTACAATCATTAAAGATTTTTTTTTTAATCACATTAACTTTGGAAAGGTATGATTCAGAATTACCTTTATTTTATGTTTGAGAGTCGTTCACATTTATATTTTATTTTGATGTTAATACTATTAATATTTTTATTTTCATTTCAGCTTTTTCATGATTTTTGCAACATCCCTAAATGGAGCATATTTTTTTTAGTTTGCGTTTTATATTATTTATTTAATTATTCTATATACATATTGAAGTTATTTATCTTTATTTTTGGGTCAATTATCAGAGTTATATTTAAAAATTATAATTATAAAAAATTATACATTTTGAGAAATTATAAAAAATTTTGAAAGATATAAAAATAATATTAGAAATTTTTCATTATAAAAATATCAATATCATATTTTAGGGTTACTTATTTTGATTATTAAATAAATTGAATAAGTTATTGTTTAAAATTATAACTATACCAATTTAATTTAAGGACAATCTGAAAAAATATTTAAAAAATAATAAAAATGAAAACAATGTAACACAAAAAAATTCACATCATAAACAAAAATACGATTTCACACAACAATTATAATGGCATTAATTGTATTAGCAAATGCTTCTACATTTTTTTACACTTATCATAATAGTAGTATTTACTACCATTACAATTTAAATTACGTTGCCTTTGAAGAGATGTATTCAAAGGATAGTTTAATATTAATATTTTCAAGTTATTTACATCTTCATTTTAATATTTGATTTATATTCTTTACTTTTTTTCATTATGTACATATATTTAGAAATTATTCATCAGAGTCATATTTAAAAACTATAACCGTATAAAATGACTAAAAAGTATATAAAAAAATGATAATATTACATAATAATAACAATCCACTTTTTCGTAACAATCATAATGACACTAACTATGAATACAATTACTTACAATAATTATTATAAAAATAACTTTACCTTTGGAGAGGTCTGATCGTTTGCTCGGACCCGTCAGTGGGCCTCCTAGTGCTAACCACGGGTAATTGTGCCCGAAATTCGGGGTTCAAGTGCCTCAGCACAGGCAAATTGCGAAACGAGTCATTGCTTTTCGAGTCGCTCAACGAGACATTCGAACTGGAGTCGTTGTAAGTGCTATTACTAGTACTGCTCGTGCTTAACCTCGAGCCCGAATTTCTCTTGTAAAAACCTTGGGCAAGGGCGCCTGGTCCGTAAAGACGCTCTGCGCGTTGTTGCACGAACGATTTTCGACTCGAATACGTTGTCTTCGTCCCGTTCACCACTTCCCCTATTATTTCCACCGACGATTCCAGAAACGACGTTTCCGCTAGAATCGAAAAAAGCAACAATAATCATTTTCGGCCATTTTAAATTGTGCAATTATCTCTAATCAAGGCGCTACGCGATAAATAGAAACGAGAAAAGTTTATCATCACTACAATACATACCAAGGTAAAATCCAAAACTTTGATAACTCAAAATTGTAATAAACTTTAACTGATGATAACAAAAAAGGAGGCATTAAAATGTTTAAAGCTCTTTAACCTATCTTTACTAGACGAAAAAAAAATCAACTGTCTTTTGTAAAGTAACTTGTAATGAACATTGATTTATTTACTGTTCACAGAAGTTTTCAGCAATTCCTGAACTTCTCTGGGGCTGTTCGTGGCGTTGTTGTTGACATTTTCCCGGTGGGAAATCGGGGAAAACTCGCAGTTTTTCCAAATCGAAGTGGCTCGGTCGACTTCGGAAAAACCTTGCTGGCTCTGGTCGAAAAACTTCCGACTGATTCTGGTGGACTCTTTGGTGCCATTGGTGAAACCGTTTTGTCGTTCCATCGCTAGTGGGGATATCGACTTGCTTTTTATTGGTCGAGGTGCTATTTCTTCATTCGGCCTGAATTTCAATTATTATTATTTAATGTTACAACGCGGAAAATAATTATTTTTTCATGTAGCTACCTTTTATAAAACTCATTTTTGGCTCGATTACTTGCTCAATTTATATGTTGCTGTAATTCCAAACGTTAAAAAATAAACGAGAACAAAAAATATTGATTTCATTAGATTTTTAAGCTAGAGTAATTGATATTTAATGTAATTTTTGAAAACGTTACAGAAATAAAATCGGCTTGAGAATTTGTAGAAATGCTAGGCGATAAAAAAAAAAATTCAATAATTTGGATTGGTCTAGGAAGTCTATAGCTTCTGAAAAATATAATATTTTATTTTATATAGCTATTGATAATCTTATTGATAAAACTATGAATCTATAGCTAGAACAAAAAATTTTTGGGTTTGTTGAGAAAATTTTTATTACCAGTCACTAGCCTGACCAATATGTTGTTAAATTCATGAGTAAAACAATCAAAAAAAGTTTGCAGACTCGAAAAAATCCTATAGAGTTATTGCAAGAGGCACATTGCATAAAATATTCAAAAAGATAAATAAGAATACTATTATTCAATGGAGTAAATTTAAATTCTAATTACGATAAGTTGGTAAGTAAAATTTAAGTGAAATGCAGTCATTAGTTACTAGTTGCCCAATTTATTTATTTGCTTAATTAAAAAAAGCAGGATTTGCATTTCTTTAATCTAATTTATATTTTCTAGGTTTCGTAAAATTTTTCAAAGCCTTCGCACGATTTAGTCAAAATTTCATACTTTTTTTAAATATAATTTGTTCTTAAAAACATGAAAAAAAGAATTGATAAACTAAATATTCAAAATTTTAATCATCGTAAGGATAATGGTACTAGTTTGAAAGATTTTAAATAAAAAGAATGCAATCGTGCTATCCTATATTGATAAATTTTCTGATAAAGTTAACCAAATTTTTAAAAAACACTATCTTGAAGTTGCATATTAAATTAATAATAAATATAATGATAGAACTACAAAGTGAGGTAAGGAAATTCTACCAGAAAAAGATTATAAATATCTCTACATTGAGAATAAGTTGCAAATGATAAATTTGCGATCCTAATAAGAAAATTACGATTCCTTGTAAGGAAATGTGAAATCCTTATAAGGAATCATGAAATACTATAAGGGTATTGATTATAAAATATTTATTTCTTATAAGGATTTGAAATCTTTATAAAGTTTTTATTAAGTTGCCTTAAAAGCAATCGACATACTGATGAGGAAACTAAGATTCTTATAAGATTTTTTTAAGGTTCAATAGCGTATAAAGAGATTTACCCGTGTTAAAAGAATGATTTTTCATAGTTTCAATAATCTTACATAAGAGTAGTTAAAATATCATAAAGTTGCTATAAAAAATAAGGAAACATTTTCTATGGGGGGGGGGGGGGGGTATTTTTGTAAATAGATGAAAAATAATAAAGTTACTGGGACGTATAAGAAAATTGAAATTCCCTTATAAGGAATTTAAAATCCTCAAAAGGAAATTGACAACCTCACATAGATATATAAATTTCTTAATAGGAAATTTCAATTCATTATAAGTAACTGTAAAATCTGTACATAGAAATTGAGAATTTTATAAGGATTTTTCAAAGTCACCTTATAAGGAATCGGAATTCCTTCAAGATCATTATAAGATCACTTTAAAAAGAAATTTGTATGCTGATAAGGCTTGTATAAGGTTTGTACAAGGTTCAGGGTTACTAGAGTTATTTATGTTGACGAACATTGTAAGTACTACAAGACGCAGTTTATTTACTTACTTTTATGTTTTATCTAATTTATATTGTAAATTATTATGTTTGCTTTTGAGATTATCTTCAATCTCCGCCTTTAATGTTCTGACCTTTAAATGACAAATCTATGACAAAATTTGATCTACAATTTATGAGTATAACTCAAAAGATTTCCATGACAATGTTTACTTCAAAATCTTTATTGTTTGAATTCCTATTTCATACTTGACATAAAAATGTTTCACCTAATTGATTGGGGTACAAATTTTCCATTCCACAACTTCCAAAGGTCATTTTTTCCAATCCGAATCTTCCAGTATCCAATAATACCAAGCCCAAATTTCCTAATACCCAATAGTGTCGAATTTTTCAATGCTTCAAAGTATTATACCAAAAAAAAGTAATAGTACCAAAAATATCATTGTTTAATATAAGAAATGCATATTGCAGTCATATAAAAGTCGATGGTTTTATTTATCAAACCGTCATTTAGTGTGTGTATTTATATTCGTATATTATAACTTTGAATTTTTCAAGTATTGAATTAGATCATCATTGAAATTGATTTGAAATTGGTTCTTCACACTGTTTTTTCTTCGCATCTACCCTTTTTCTGATTTTTTGCCTCTACTGAAGCTGACGCTGCATGATTTTGGTGTCACCTTGTTCTTTTTAGAGTTCTTCCAGAAAAGAAAATACACTTCAAATTTTGACAGCTAATTTAAATTTTGGAAAAAAATGTTTTGGAAATACCATATTTTGGAATATATGTTTTGGAACTGATCCTTGATTGGAAAAAAAAGTTTTAAAAGAAAAGGGCACATGGAAAAAGTTGTTTTGGTAAAAAAAATTTTTGAAATAAAAACCAATTGGAAGGTCTGTCGCTTTCACTCTAATTATTTGATTTCTTTCTGTTTTCATATTCACCCTGAAGATGGTCCTAATACAAACCCAAAGCTTGGTATAAATAAAACTACAATATCAGCACGAATTCAGGTAATGGATTTAATTCTCCTTTTTGTTTCAAATATTTCCTTTCTTGAAAAATAAATTTTTTTGTCATAGCTTTGAAAAAATCACCTATATGAGGCAGGGCTGGTGTCCCTGGTGATGATCCTGGCCCCGGGACTGCTGTCCCTCGAGCGAAAGCCCTCCCTCAATTTGCTGTCGTACCTCGTAATCCCTGAATATCCGTTTATGCTGCAGGCCAGGCCTAAGTAGCTCGGTTTTTTCGCTATCAAATGCTCGTCTGGGTGCTCAACGTATTCACCAAGGGCTTGTTCAATTCTCGTTGCGTCGTTTTCGTCACGGGCGCCACTGTCGCGGTGATGGCCATTACTGATTTTCCAGCGCCCTCTGTCATCCAACGCCTCGCCGTTGCAAGACAGATTCAGACTGTGTAGCGTTTTTTCCGACAGCGATCCAACGGTCGTCGCTGCTGAAATTCATCAATGATTTCATTGTTTTTTGAAGGAACAGCGAAGAAGATGAAAATCTATTAATTTCAAGAGGTTATGTCAGAATTAAATTTTGAAACGAGGGTTTCTTACTGAAATCCTTGAAGAACCATAATCTATATCTTACATAAGATATAATATATATCTCAAGGATTTCTTGCCTTCATTCATCTGATGTCGGTGATGAAATTCATCAATCGTTTTGTTAAAAGAAATAAAAATTGTTTAAAGAAATAAAAAAAATTCAAACGATCCCAAAAAGTTTAGGATTTGGAAGACAAGGTACATTCCTTGACAAGTGTGGAAAAGCTATTTTGATGGATCTGAGTTGTTGCGGCACGAGCTGAAGGCTAGCGTTGCAATCAAATGAATTAAAAAAACTTTCTCACACCAGAGTAAAGGACAATATTTAGTTTAATAATGTGGGTTGATACGAGTTCTATAGGATTGCAATGTTTCCAAAACAAGCAATTTTCTCATGTAGTTGAACAAGTTTTTCTGCCAAAAATTATCCAATCTTGATCCTCAAAGTTCTCAGAATCAGGAATTCTGAAAACTTTCTAATAAGAATTTTTTACAAAAAAACTGTTGGACAAAAACATGGTTTTCCGAAATTTATCGAGAAAAATCGCTTAAATTTTACAGTATGCTCAAATTTTTTGCAAAAAACTTCCCACATTTTTTAAGGATTCCTAGTTGAGGAATGCACTGAAAAGTTTAATTCAGTTCCTTGAAAAAATAATTAATCTCAATCGAAATTAGAGTTTCATAGAATTTCGCAAAAACTGTTATTGCAAATGAGTTTTCCTAATTACAGAAAATGTTAGAAAAAAGTTCCAACATTTTCATGAAAAACATGATAGAATTGAGGAAACCTAGAAAATTCTCTCAAAGAAATGAAATGCCAATTAAATCTTTCAACACTGCTACAAAAAGGTTTTCAGTTCTTACAATTTAGCGATTCCTTCAAAAAGTTGTCAATCTAAATTCCATACATACAGAATTTCATCAATTCTCTTATCTTCTGAATAGGCTTTCTATAATAAAAAATATCGTTTTTAACAAACGACTTTCGAAAAAAAATGAAGATTAATGAGTTCGAATTTGTTGACTCGAAGCTCAATAGAGTCTTATATTCATTAATCCTTCAAGAAAAGAACCCATGAAAAACAAGTTCGCAAACGTGGAGCATGCATTTTCACACTTGGCTTGCAAGATTCCCGACATCGTAAAAAACGTTCAACATAAAACAAACCATTGACCACTAAAAAAAAATCGGTTCCGATCACTTCATAATATTAATTTCTCTTAATTTGAATTTATTGTAAAAATAGCAACAATTTTTGGAGCACGGATAAGTAGTTAACTAGGGGAAATTTGCAATGGGGCCGTCAAGAAATCAAGTACATAATTTTAATCAGGAAATCGGTCTCAATGGCGGAAGAGGGAGAGGGGATTCAGAAACAACAAAAAATGTACGAGAAATGCAGTAGACTTTAAAGATTAGAAATTACTGAAAATCATCGAGAATTACGAGAATTACATAATTATTGAATATATGTTACTATTATAAGTCATAAAGTTCTACACTTTCCAGCATACATTCTCACTATTCTGAACGTGTCATAGTTGAAAATAATTTTTAATACTGAGAAATTCAGTGGCTATGAAATGTAAATAACATAATTTTGATTCACTAAAAAATCTGTGGAACAATAAACTGACGAAATGAAAACGGAATTTTTGAACGAACTCTTGAATATCATGCTGAAGGAAATTCTTACATTTTTTTTCGAAAATATATGAAGATCCACATTAACATTTAACAATAAACGAAAACAGAAAACAACTATTACCATTACATTTTAAAGTTATAGTGAAAAATAATGATTGATTTTTAACAAATATATTCTAATAATAATAACAACTTTAATAAGCAAATAAAGAAAAGATTAAATAGCATAAGATACAATGATGGAAGAATTACGAATACCATCAAAGAAAGAGTTAATAATTTCATATCTTTACCATACATAGGAAAATCATCTGAGATTTTATCAAGAATTAATAGAAAATACGGAATGAGAACTGTCTTTAGAACTCAAAATAAGATTAATTCAGGTATTATAAAAAAAGGGCAAGGATAGACTTAAAAAGGAAGATAACCAGGGCTTAGTTTATGAATTAAAATGTAAAGATTGTGATAGTATATATATAGGATAGACCAAGAGAAAATTGAAAACAAGGATAAAAGAACATGAGAACAATATAAGACATATGAAATCAACATATAATGTAGTTACCAATCATCGTATACAGATGAATCATGACTTTGATTGGAACAATGTTAAAATCTTGAATTTTGAGAGAAATTATTTTAAACGTCAAATAGCTGAAATGATTTTTATTAAATCGAAGAAAAACAGTATTAACAAACAACTAGACACGATAAATTTAAACGCTAATTATGATAAATTGATGAATAGAATTTTATAATAGGAATAATTATCGTGTTTGCATGAGTTTTTTCTATTGGTTCGTCCCCTTCTCTACCTTAGTAGTAATAACAGATATTTATAGAAACTTCGAGAATTTCCAGATAAGTCTTGTCTTGTTCATTGCCACAGACATATGTGATTGATTTGATTAATTGACAAGTTTGACGGCGGAAAGTAGTTAAACAAGAGGGAAGAGATAAGACGAAAATCACATATACTATTCATGATGGAATTGAAAAAAGAGGAAAGTTGACAGTTTAGTGAATTATTTGAAACATTGAAGTAAAATTCAAATGATGAAATTGACTTGCCAATAGAATTGGTGTAGATATGCTTGTGCTTCAATTATCTAAGTTGAGTAATAATTGGAAATCTGGTTTTAATTCATCATAATATTGTTAATAATCAAATTGGAAAAAGATTTTTGTTTATATCAAGATTCCTGATGAGGACCAAAAATTATAAGGTCGAAAGCTTGAAAGAAAGAGAATTAATAAAGGAATGAGAGAAAATACCCATCATTCTTTTTTTCTTGAATATTCGCTCCGAGGATCAAACTCGATATTATTTACAACTCCACGGAGCGATTTATCCTCTATTTACACTCATTTTTATTCAACAAAGAGGAATTTAATTTATTAACAACTTTCTTTCAAATCAATTTCAAGTGGAATTAGAAATTTTTTTTTTTTTACTTTTACTCAGAACTTCCACAATCTCTACAGAAAACATTTTCTACATTCTAAAGACTAGCAGAAAAAATTCCTCAAGTATTCTAATACTCTCATAATTTCACTAATATTTATTCCAAAACTTTACAGGAATCTTAGAAAAATCCTTAGAATTCCATAAATGAATTCGCTGAATTTAGTTAAAAGAAAATAGCACTATTTCCAATAACAATGAATTCTTGTAATTCTAGGAACGATTTCTATGATTTACAAAAAATAGTCCTGAGTTTCAATTTAGACAATATACCTTTGTTTTATTCAGAAAATGTTCTGATTTTTATAAAAATATTGGAAATTCTGGGAAAGAGTTTTTGAAGTTAAATCGAAAAGTCCTAGAACTTTTATCAAAAACACATACAATATCTAGGTGCATATTCTTACAATACTTCAAGCTTTTAAGAACTTCAGCATTTCAACAATGGTTCTTCATACTCTTATCAGTAACTTGGAAAATTATTTATCGAAAAATATTCATGTAATACTAATGAAAATTCTTCTCATTTTCATACAAATCTCTAAAATTCTTATTAAAAACTTGCTCAATTCGTAACAAAATTTTACAATGTAAAGTGTAAAAATAATGCTATGCAATTATTGGACTATTCAATTTTATGTATTTTTTTATGTGGAATGATGATATTTATTTATTCACCTATATATTACTAATAAGAACTTCTACTATATTTAGGACGTAATTTTTTTCAATTTGAGGATTACATGATTAAGTTATCAAAGTCACTTAATTTCAAAAGTGTAACATTAATTTATTTACTAATTTCTAATTCCCATGAAAATCGTCTTGAATTAAAAAGAGGATGATAATCATATTTTTTGCCATATATAGGCCACAGTTTCAAAAATTACAACAAAAAATTCTTCGAATGCACAAAAAGGTTTTTCCAAATAACAAGTACACTGAAACATCATTTATATCCTTTTCTCTCTAATTCACTCTACTTTCAGTTATATCTAAAAATCTATTGAGGAAACCGAATAAGTACTCTCTTAATTCCTTAGAGTGAATTTTCACTCTCCTTCGAGTCAAAATACTGCCACTAAAACATAGAGTGAAAATCCAATACAAAAGAGTGAATCCTCACTCTAAGAGAATTACTCTAAAATTCTAGTCGGATTTCACTCTAAAAAATGAATTGAATTTCACTCCAAGAGGAATGAAATTTCACCACTTACGAGTGACTTCTCACTCTAAAAAAGTGAAAAATCACTCCAAATTCGAGTGGCAGTAATTTGACTCGATGAAGAGTGAAAAGTCACTCTAAGAAATTAAGAGGCTAACTGGGAGTAAAGTGAACAAGAGAGAGAAGATATGAATGAAGTTTCAGTGTACAGTCGGACGTCGAGCTATTGGACTGATCAGGGAACCTAAACAATGACAATATATCGGTCTCTTTCCGGTGACACAGTGAGAGGAATTTTAATGATTCGTCACAATGCCCTACAATATAAAACAAACACCAGAATTTAGGCACAACATGGACCTAATAACTGGATCTTGAGCAGGATTCAATTTCTCGAAACGTCGAGAACCCAATTTGAATTTTCTTCACGTTTATTAAGATGTCCAATAACTCGACGTCCGAGTGTAATTCTAATTATTGTATCAAAAATTATTAAAACATTTTTGTTGAAATTTCTATAATTCCTCGTACAAATTTTACATTTAAAATTTAAAGATGCTGCACTCTGAAATTCTCTGAAAATTATTCATCAGAGTAGGACAAGGAGGTAAGAGGGATGGAGGGTGGATTGAAATTCAATTCCTTGACGACCCCAAAGCCAACCTGAGAGGTCGGAGGCGGATTGCTCGATGTCCAGGGAGCAGCTGCCGATGCTTTCCTGGCTCGCCATATTGCGCCGCTTTACCCCCTCCTTTCCCTCGGCTCCCTCTGGCGGCAGGCGTTGGTAACTCAGGGGCCGCACGGCCAGGGTGAGGGGCCTTTTCGTGTGGCTTTTCGGGCCCGTTTTGTCCACTGTCACCGCAAGCCCAGTGCCACTTCCGGCCGTGTCGGCCTCCTCGGACTTCCGGCCAGCTTTTTTAAGGCCACGGCGATGACCTTTCCCCTCCTCCCTTTCTTCCTCGCTCTTACGCGCACTGTCAGGATTTTCCACACTTTCAATCTTAGACTTTTTGTGGTTTTCAATTTTTTTTTTTTCCCCCAGGGTGGTCATAAACTGTCCAAGTGAAAGGTCGTGAACAAAAGTTTTCGTTGTATTTAAATGAACTGTAAAAATAGAAATTGAAATACGAAAAGTTAAATCGAAAGTTTCTAAGCGACATTTCACATAAGGTTCATTTTCCTATGTAAGACATGGGAAAATGAGCCTTATACAAAATGTGGTTTAGCAGCTTTTGATGTTCAGCTCTTCAATTTTGTACAGATGAAATCAATTTTGCTAAAATGTTTTGCGCATTTATATGGAAACGTTTTGCCAGTTTCATTCTAGTGTTTTATGATTTGAGGAAAAAATTCCTTCAAAACACGCAGAAAATTCGAATTAAACGTTTTTTTAAGATGTTTCAGAATGTTTCGAATAGGTTATCTGAAGATGAAAAACATCACAGCTTTGCTCAAAACGTTTCACTTAAGTATGCAAGACATTTGAAAATCAAAAAATTGTTTTAACAAGTATGTACTCCATTTTTTAAATATTTGAAGGATTTTCGATTCGAATTTTCAAAATTTCAATCCTTACGATTTTCCAAAATATTGTAAAATTAATACTCTCCACAATTTTTTCAAATAATTTATTTTAGAAAAATCCCGCACAACTTCAGAAATTCTCAAAACCAGTTTTCGTGATCATAAGAGAGACCTGAAAAGTTTGTAATTTCGATTGAATTTGAAACATGCTTGAAAATTCGTATTAATACTTCTTGGCATTTTAAATAACTTCGAAACCTATTAACAATAATTCATATTCAAAATATTTCTCAACTCGGTCAACTTCAAATTTTGTGGAGATTTAACGCAAGTTTCAAAAATTCTTAGAACCTCATAAAACTATTTATGCCATTCTAACCTCAAAATTGCAACTTCGAAAACATTGTGTGCCTTGCATTATGTAGTTTTATATATTTATTATAGATATAATATTTCATTACAGTCGAATTTAACGAAAACGATTCCAACCCTCGTCGTCGCCAGATTCGACATTCGCACCAGATTAAATAAATATCTATTGTCACACTACAAAATACTTTTTACTTTTTTAAATTAAAATCTTGACGTCATTTTCAATTTCAGCGAATATTAAAGAAAAAATAAAATTTTCAATTCAACATTGATACAGAATTTTTCAGTCTACTCTTACATACTGAACGCAGAATTCATTATTTCTGTGACCACCCTGGCGTTTCCCTGCAAATCGTGCTTTTTTACGAGTGCGTGGAATTTTCTACTTTTTCTTCGGGAAACGTTTGAACTAGACTAGATTTTCCTAGGGGAGCTTCCATAAATGATGCCACGGTCCTGAGGGGCAGAGGGAGTGAGAAGGGGAAGGGGAAGCTCATCTGTAATATTTTGTGACAGAGGAGGGAGGGAGTGGTTCTCACAAATGCGATATCACAAATTTTTATCAATAAAACCAATAGAGAAATTGACGAAAAAACAATCAAACAATATCCAAAAACATTGGATTGAAAAATTGAAGTTATTTTTTTTTCATGTTTCTGAAGTTTCAAAAGTTTAAAAATGAACGAAATAAAAAAAAATTGTCTCCATTACCTCTTGTTTTCAAATTGAGAAATAATTATTGATGTTTTACAAATAGAATCCTAAGTTAAAAATCTAAATGTTTGGAACTTCAGCCGCATTCTTTTTTTTGCATTTTGTATTGTGACATGACACCAAGATGAGAGGGCCACCCGTGAATTTGTGACATTTTGTGCCAAAGAGGGTGAAAAACTGCTAAAAACTGTGACATCGTGTATGGAAGCTCTAAAACTCATTTCAACTAAAGCTAGAGGTGACGAAATCCATCAACGGAACAATAATAAGTGCCACATTCATCGAGCTTGTTACGGTTGTTACAATTTTAATAATCGTTATCGAAGCTGCGTTCCGGTGCAAAAGTGCAAACAAGCCAAGCCTCCAAAAAGCATGCTCCATTTTTGTTTAAAACATACGCAACTTAAACACAAAAATTTACAATTGGAATAATTCAAAGACACAAAATTCTGCTATATTATTAGTACTTTTTCAGTGCAAGATAAATCGGTGAAAAGAAAACGCAATGTTAAAAACGAATTCGTAGTTTTGTCGCAGAGGAAATTCTTAAAATTAGCCAACAATTTTTTATTTACGACAGTGAAGGTTAAATACGGAATAATTTGAAAAAAACCTTCGTCGCCAATGTTTCCAGCGTAGACATTTTGATTTTTTCGCGGTTGAATTGACGCTATTTACAGTGTAGGTATCACTTTGAAATTTGAAAGGCATTTTTAAGTTTGCGTAAAATTAAGGAAAAAAAAACATGTAATCGTCACGAACTTGTGAATGTGATAATAAAAAATAATCGAGTGTCTCTTATTTTGCACGAAATTAATACAAATCGAAAGAAGTCAAAAATAATTTACAAATAGAACGACACATGATAATTTATTGACATTTATTAGATTTCTGATTTATTTCACGTTCGCGGGAAAACTGTATAAGGGGTTGTAAGTATTTCAAAATATCGCGACTTAAATAGAATTTTCCCTTATCCTTTTTCTTTTTTTTAACTAAAGGATTGAGCTTGGGAGAGTCGCGGTGAAAGACTGTCTTTCCCGAGCTTCAGTTTGTGTATTTCGGGAATACTTGACGAAACGGGACGATGCGACGAAAGCGAGAAGAGTAACGTTTCTGTCACTGAAGAAATTTCTACTTTTTTTAGATACTGGGAATTTTCGGGATTCCCGGGAATTGGCACTGAAAATTTAGGAGTCTATTTTAATTACCTCTAAATTAAACCTTAAGAACTTTTGTCGTACAAATCCTTTGGATTTCAGGGGGCGAAATCATTCTTATCATTTAACACTGCAATATTTTGAAAATATAATAATCAGAGCGGATAAAAATATGCAAGAAAAAATCGGAAATATGCGCATATAAATGCACGAAAAATATGCATGAAAAACATATTCAAAATAAGAGTACAATCATTGAATATCAATTCATTCGTCACTACTTCCTTGGTTACAATGGACGATAACGTGTTTTTTCAAATTTTCGAGCAATAATGATTTTTATTTATCAGTCGAAACGGTATTATAACTTGAAAAGTTTGTTCAACGTCAGTTGAAGTAAGAAGACAGTATCTAAATATTGATATTTCATTTGGCAAGAGAGCATTCACATATTCATCAGAGGAAGAAATGTTGAATATAGTAGGCCTCTTATTTTTACGATTGTAGTGAAGCCTCTGCTGCGTCAAAGAATAGCATTCATTTTTCTACAAATTCCTGATTTTGAGGCGAATTCAAAATCTCGTGAATTGTTTCAATCAATGGTTTTGAGTCTTTCGTCGATATGAAGTCCTTGCATTCCAAGCTTTTTTTTTGAATTTCACTTTGAATTTCTTTTTCTTTCGGCATAGTCACAATAAATTTTGAGAAAAACGTTTTTTTTACAGTTAATAATAAACTAAGCTCGTTCCTGAATTAAACGAGCGATTTCGTCTTTTTCTATTCTGATCTGTTAGCATCAGAAAAAAGGACAGATACGTGCTTGTTCGATTTAGGAACGAGCGTATCTGGAGTTGTTTACACCAAATGACAATTGGAATATCAAGACTAGTTGCATGGAACTTGGAAAAAATTCTCATATGCACGATTCTAAAAATATGCTCGATCCTCCGAAGTATGCAAAATATGCTTGCTTCATACACGAGCATATATACATTTATCCGCTCTGATAATAATACTAATTGAATGAATTTTAAAGAATCATTGTATTTCAAATTTTTATGTTCTAACGGTTATGAACTTCCATCAATAAGAATTTCGGGAAATATTTCACTGACTCGTATAGTGGTTGAAATGTGCAGTCAAAGCATGGAACGACTTTTGCTTCAGATGCAAGGTTTCCATGCTTTTAGAGCACATTTTTTTTTAGTCGGTATTTTTATTTTCATAGTAAATTCAAAAACATTTTATTTGACTTCGTGGTAAAAAAAACAAAATAGTTTTGATTTCGTGCAGTCAAAGCATGCTTCAAGTGCAAGGTATCCGTGCCTTCAAGGCACGATTTTTTTCCAACAATCAGTGTAACATTTTAATATCTTGTTTTTTTTTGTACATCGCTGTAGGAATTAATTATCAAGTGATTCGCCAATAAAGCATTGAAACTGATATGCTTCAAATGCAAATTTCTACTTCTTCATACATACAGGGTGGGCCATCTGAATCGGGTCAAAGTAATGCATAAATATCTTCGACAGTTCCTCATGAATTTCAAACAAATTTTTTTATTATTACAATAACCTTTTGACAATTTATCTCGGTTAGTTTCCAAAAACAATATCGACCAAGTGACCTCTATTATTGCTAATATAAGAGTGGGCTCTTTTTTTCACATTTTCCATCACATTTCCCAACATCTCAGGTGATATAGCTGCCATTTCGGCTTGAATATTGTCTTTTAGCTCTTCTATGGCCTTCGGCTTGTTAGCGTAAACCTTGCTCTTCAAAAATCCCTTCAAAAAGAAGGTCCGGTGGAGTCAAATCTGAAGATCTTGGCGGCCAGTCAATATCCCCGTTTTTTGACACAACACGTCCCAGGAATTTCTGACGCAAATAGTCTACTGTTGAGTTTTCTGTATGACATCCCGATCGAAAAAATGTCCGATAATGTCCGATTTGTGTACGAAAAATATCAGCCAGATGTTCTTTCCCGGATATTTAGGAACATTTGGTTTGGGAATCTGATGTCGGAAATATGTACGAAAAATATACGGTCTGAGATATTCCCGCAATCGTATGGAACAAATATCCTACGGATAAGAAACAGATATCTGCTCGCATTCATTTTCACAAATATATAGCTTGTCAACAAAAAATTGTCAAAATATAATCGAGGTCGGTCGTTCAATAATTTCATAATTTGGTAAATATAAAAAAACAATATAAATAAATATTATTGAGCAATAATACATGCGCTTGAAAATGTTTTCTTTATTTCCGTACATAATTGTAATGTTTTTGCATTTTTATAATTTCAGCAACTTCAAAAGATTTGGGAAATGTCGTGTCAACTTCGTACATAAAAAATTGGAGACGTGTGAAGGACAACTTAATGAGGTAGACTTGAAATGAAATGAATTTTATTTTTTGTACTGCGAACCCTACATTGTTCTCAAATAAATGCATGGAAATAAAAATATTCTGCCTCATCATTGATTGTTTTTTATCTAAAATCATCCTGAATAGCCATTTAATAGAACGTCGTATCTATCAAAAATATATTTTAAATGTGATAAAATACGACTTTCTCGGTGACATAATCCTTTGATGTGTGTAGAAAACATACAATAAAGGATTGTTTGACTGGGAAGGTAATATTTTTTTGCATCGAAAATCATTACATCAGTGGAGAAGAATAAAAATATGGATATATTAAAGACATACTACGGATATTTTACGTACATACTACGGATATACTTAATACATCTGATCGATGTATGTTAACATTTCTCTACGGCACCATCGCCGCCATTTTGTCCGGAAGCGTTACATTTGTATGTACGAAAAATATCCGCCGGATATTTTGTTCGGATATCCACGTACATATTGGCTAGACATTTTCCAGACCTTTTTCATGCATTTTCGGTAATACAAAGTCCGCCAACATCCACCTATATCAATCGCCATTAATTGTTTCAACAGGTCTGAAGAAAAACGGACCAATGATTGATATTGTATCGATACATGGTTGAAATGGTACTGGATTAAAGTTCAATAAACCGTATTGATAAAGCCGATCGGTTGAAAATTGTCGAAGTGATGCAATTGTTTCATTGACCCAATTCATATGGCGCACCCTGTAGTTGAAATTTCGTGCAGAACGTCAAAGCTTCTACAGTATCTCCGTGTATAATTTTCTTTCTTTGGTCAAACCCAAAAATATACCATGGTTCTCCATGATAAAGTATAAAAGGTAATCATGATGTTTTTTAATCAAAACATGGAACAACTCATGCTTTCGATGCATTCTAAAATAACGACAGTCGTAATGTTCTTGATTCAAAGCCTGTAGCAACTGCAAGATTTCGTGTTTTCGGGTTCATCGTCAAGCCAGAAGCTTCTTATTTCACCTTCCCATACTTAAAAAGCAAGACAGTTTCAGATTTCTGCAGTCAAAGCATGAAAAGATCCATGCTTGGCATACGAGGTTTTGATGCTTTCAAAGCACGTTCTGTCTCTGAATGCTTTGGTCAGGCTAATAGAAACTCTTGAAATTACCGTGGGAACAAAATGGACAAACGAAACAAAAATATCGCCTGGGATTTTTGTCGTCTTGGTTGTCCGTTGCAGGTGGAAGTATGAGCGCAAAAGGGGCACCGTTATGTACCAGCGAACGCGAGTAATTGCGGCCGCAAAGAGCAATGTGGAACCTTATGCATCAATGCATCAATGCTTCGCCGCGATTTCAGCGAGAGGTGACACTTGAATGCTTTTCCTATTTTTTTTTTCTTCACAGCTTCGCCAACTATCGCGGGGAAATATTCGATCGTAATATAACCATGTAAATCATTCAAATAAATGTTCTAAAAATGGAAACAAAGAGGCCATTTATTTTCAAGAGTCAAAAATGAAACCATTTTTTCAAATACATGGAATATTATGTTGTGTTGATAGATCGATTATATTTGAGTTCTAAAAAATTTCAAGGAATCCATGAACTCAGCAAATCTTCTCTAAACAATATAAAATATCTCAACTGCCTACGAACCCTTTTTAGCAAAAAATCCGGTTGGACCTCTCGGTACACCAAGTTTTGAAATATTTCTTTTAACATTTACCACATTCATTACAAAATAATAATTTATTATTCGATGCATAACATGATTTAAAATTTTAAAATCCAAAATGGTAAAATTTGAAAAATACCCATTTGTGATTTTTAATGCCAAGACGAGGACACAAAGCGGGGTAAGTGACACCACGTGAACTCCCAGATTTCTATATATACAAACGCAAATAAAGCACAATGACTTTGAACCGCGCGAGCCGAGCACTCCCCAAAGACTTTTGCTCATCTTCTCCTTCACTTTTCTTTATCTCATCCTCTCTTTTCGCCCGACTCAACAATCCTCCTCTTTAAAAGTATGGAAATAAGACTCTCCAGAAAAAGCACCGTTTCCCATGCCTTACTTAACGGCCTGACCCGCGACCTACAATTTTTAACACCATTTTTCACCCTTTTTACTCCGGGTGTTTCACTTCTGACAGTTCATTTACTTCTTGATTGATCACCAATCAAGCGCTTTGCTCAAAAAGGTTTTGGATTTTTTAATCGTTTGGGGTTGTAGAATAATTTTTACATTGTCTACCTAACGAGTAAACAAATTAAAAATTTTTTTGAGTGATTGAAGAGCGCAATTTTCTTGCATTAAAAGATTCAAAAAGATTAGGTTTTGAAAAAGTAAATATATGTACAGTTCGATTTTTATTCGGAAACTTTATTCCATGATTTGATTGTATATTGACTTTGAGATTATTATTTTTTTTCCTATATTTGCATTAAAAATTGGACAAGATACGATAATTATATTTTTAACTTTTCGAATACGTCCAAACATTGCTACTCGATTCGAAAATTTCCGGTTTGTTAATAGGCGGCTTCAACTGTTTGCGATAGAGGAGAATGGCCAAGATTTAAAGATCGTTTACGTGTATGGAAATGTAATTGCGTCGATGCACGGTTATATAGTATTTACGAGTATCACAATATCTATCCAACTTTCCCTTCTTTCAAGACTGATCGCCGGCTTTTTTGTGGCCTTTTTAAAAGGAACAAGGCGCCTTGAGTTGAAAAAACACTTCTTATAGAGCATCTACATTACGAAAAAAATTGTTATTTCAATCCCAATTTCTAACAAAACTTTTTTTTTATTAAAAAAACGGTATATGAATTCCATTTGCGAGACCACAGTAAAAAAGGTCATGAAAAAACGAAAGGCAGATGAAAATTACATGTTTTGAGAACTTAATTGGTATGTAGGCAAAAATGTAGAAATTTCAGCTTTTTGAAAAAAAAAAAAAAAATGATAACTGGAATATGTATGACGGAATTCAAAAATCAAAAGTAAGAGATATAGACATAATTCAATAAATCAGACTTTGAAGTTATGGAACTCTGAAAATTTCGAAATTATGGTTTGTGATTCTATAAATAACATAGTAAAATAAATCGAATAAAAACTGGAATATATTTGGATTCCCGAGGATTCTAGAAAAAAAAAAAAAAAAAAAAAAAACCAATAGACTTTAAAACGATTCGAAATGTTTATCCTGAAAAATTCAGCAACTAAAAAGTTTTTATTTCAATGAATCACAAAAATTACTTCACTACAATTTTGGGGAATCTATAGATTATTAAATATATTTAATCAAATACAATTTTTGGTCTGTTTCCATAATTATATAGAGAGCTATAAAAGCCTGCAAATATCGCGAAAATTTAAATCCAAAATCGATAGTTCAAATTTATCCTGGTTTCCTTTACATTAAAAATTATAACGATCTTAAATGTTCAGTCCAAGAAAAACAACAGGTTGAAGTTATAGAGATGTCGAATGTTGACTAATACTAAAATTTTAATGATCCTGTGTACTTTGAAAATTCTAAAGACCAAAATAAAAATATGCAATTATAATCCATGATTGCGAAAAAAAGTATTCTAATTAAGAACTGAAATAAAGCAAGTAAAAAAAAACCTTATAAAAATTTTTTTGAAATTCTAACACAAAAAAAGCAAATAAACTTGACGATATCTTGAAATGTTAATTTTGGAAAATTCAACGATTAAAAAGTTTTAAACTTTAATTTAATCATAAAAATTACAACACTACAATTTCTAGAAATCGCTGGATTCGTGTAGTCAAATGCAATATTTTTATTGATTTTCATAAATATAGTGAAACTTTTAAATTATGAGCCTGCAAACATCACTAACATTCAAAACTAAAATCAATAGTTTAAATTTACCCAGGATTGACTACACACTAAAGAATAATAAAAAACTGTAATTTTATTTTATGCCCTCAGTAATGTTGAAAAAAAAAGATCTTAAAACTGACCTTGATATTTTATTAACTTATTCGAAGCCTATTATTTTTACGTTAATCATGAAATTTATTATTAAAATAATATATACTTTTTTTTGTGTATAAGCCAATTGTTTCAAATAAACATTAATTTCAATAACATATTTCAATTTCCTTAGATTTAAACCGTTTGGAAGATCTTTCAAAATTTAAATAAATTAAGCTGCTTGTTAAGATTTTTTATACTGTGGGTCATAATGACGAATCAAATGTCTCGTCGGGCTATAAAAATTCATTTTCGTCCCACGAATACTCATTAATTTGGCGCGAGGACGACGCCTTGAAAAATATGAATCATAATGCATAAATTCAATCCGCAAAAAAAAAGAAAAAAAAAAAAGAGGAAACAATCGTTTTATACGTGACATAATGCTTGTGGACTGTTTTAACGTTTCAAAGTCTATCAGTTTTAAGTGGCCCAAATTCTTTTATATTTTATATTAAAAATTTTACTGCTTTTTTTCTCGTTTTTCAGTAAATAAAATTCCTTAATTTTCAACTTTTCATTTAATTTTATCAGGCATGAAAATGAATTATTTTTTCTTATGACTAAAATTTGAAATCTGGAATAAATGTTCATTATTATTCAACGTAATTTAAAAAAGATGATCATATTTATTAAAATTGATCAGAATCTACTTATAATAAATCGTATTAATTTAAAAATAATTGATTCAGTTTGAAATCAAATTATTGAAAATTCCAAATATCATCAGAATGGTTCTCAAGGAATTCTACAAATTTTTCTGGGAAATTTCAAAAATAAAAATTATTATGTGTGCTTATTCCCTCTCTACAACTTTGAATTATAATTATTCAAAAATTGTTCAAAGTCTATTCATTTAATAATTCAGAAACTTTACCCAGTCTGTTTCTTTCAACTTACTTCAGCAATCGATATTTTGGCTAGGAAAATGAAAAATTCTCTACTTCTAACAATTTACTGCCTCTCTACTTATCAAATTCAACTATGACCTCGTCGAATTTCTCAAATTCTTAAATCGATTCATCAATAGACTTCGAAATCTTGAAAATACAAAAGTTAAAATCATGAACTTAGCGTTTGTTCAAGTTCCGGAAATTTTTGCTTTCGACAGGTAAACTTTCTTTTTTCCCTCTCTCCTCAAGATAATCACGAAAGAGCGAAAATGTCATATCAGTAATAAAGAACGCGCATCACGATCTGGGGCATGAATGAACATGAAATATAGATCGATGATCGCTTTCCCCCCTTTCGCCTTAAAAACTCGCCAACATTTGTAACACATCGTGATATTATATCCAGCGATAAAAACTTGCAGCAATTTAGCATGAAACAATTGAAAATTGCACTGATTATAACAAATAAAATCAGGCGCATAAACAGAGGGGGGTTTTGAGAATTAAAACCTCTCCCCAAGTTTCGAAAAAATAAATTATTATTTCAAGTAGAAATAATGAATGAGAATAATTATAATCTAATAAATTGTTTATGTTTTTTCTGTGAGTTCTCAGAGTTAAACAATAATCAGGGTTCTTAATTTTTTTAACTCGAAAATTACAATAATCCTGGCTTCAGAAAAATTTTTTCTCATGAAAAATTATAATTAATAACTTTAAAATCTATTGAATTCTAGAAATCAACATGGAAATCCATAAAAATCTCAGAAAATCCTTCGAATCATACAAACTCTGAAAAAATGATAAAAGCCATAGAACTGTATGAAAGAACTGTTTTCTGAAAAATTTTAATAAATACCATGTACTTGAAATTCCAAACGTTAAAAATTAAAACGAAAATAAAAAATGTATGAATTTTCCAATTTTCTGTCATGATAGGAAATGTGACGAATATTTTTTTTCGGAGCATGAAGTTTGATGTTACGATTAAAAAGTGCTCAAAAGCAGCTAGAAAATTTTTTTTTCCTAATTAACTGATTAATTTTTTTTCGTTTCATTTTAAACGTTTGAAATTTCAGGCACATTAAATACCTGCGATTTATAAAACTTCATCTATAAGAAAAGATCTGAAAAAGCAATCACAAAAGATTAAATAAATAAATAAATAACCAATATTTAAATATTTTAAAATATCTACGTAGCATTATTCATAATACCTATGTACAAACATCAGTTTTTAAAACTTTTTTTCAGATTTTATAAGTATTTGTGTACATTTTATTTATGTAAGTAAATAAAGTATTGCCTATAATTACTACCAAATTTTGCAGCAATTTATTATAAAACCATTAAAAGTGTCACCAATTATATGAGTTTTGAAAATTATTGTATTATTGCACGGATACATTTTTGTAAAATATTTTATATAAATTTAGCAAATCGCTCATGTTTTTATATTGTATACATAAATAGCTTGTAACGTAAATTTAATGTGAACTCATACGTTTACACATAAATGTTTGGCAAAAATTGCAGAATGATTATTTTTTTCGATCTCCTAGTGAACAAAAGTATATGGAACTGGCAGGATTTCACGAATACTAAAATTTATGTAACATATGTAAACAACCGTTTTTCTTGTTGTTAACATATTATAACAGAATAATGAACCTATTTTTGTTATTTACTTTCTACGCAGAACAATGACAATTTCATTAGCAAACTGCGAACTTTTATAATTCTACATTCTGTTTAATCTTCGTTAATATGTAATTTTGAATAATGACATTGAAAATATGAAATTTGAATTTTTGATTGAATAATTGGGATGAATATTGATAAAACAATATTGTAGTTCTTTGATCAATTAATTATTTATAAATATTGAAAAATATAATAATTTTGAATTATTATTATATAAATATGAATACATATTGATGAATTCATATTATTAACATTGATTTTTTCACTTGATAGTAGAAACTATACAAATTTTGAATTTGTAAACCATCATTGTTTTACATTAATAATCTCTGCAAAAATGAATAAAAGACATCAAATTCATGAATTTCGATGCTTAAAAAGCAGAAATATTTAAACATCCAAGAATATAATATGTATTCAAAAATTACTCACATACTTTATATTGAAAAGCATATTTTTCGTATACTATAGAACTTCAGAAAAATACTAGAAAATTTTCAAAATCTCAAAAGTATGTGAAAAATTTTTAAAATATTGAGGACACTAAATTTTTGAAGTAATTGTTTTCTGTAAAATCGAGGAAATCTCATGCTGGAAATTCAAGGAGATATCTTTGAAAAAACTAAAAAATTCTACAACATTCTATAAATACAAGAAAAAACAAAAAAAAATACATATATAAAAATACTGGTATATCTAAGAAACAACAAATATTTACAATTTAAATAAAAAGAATATTGAATTCCAGTAGTTTATATAGCAATATATAAAAATACGGAACGATTTTTTAAAACCTAGAAACAATGAAGAAATAAGAAATACGAAAAATACTGAAAGAAATAAAAATCTATTGAGACATTGTTTCTTAAAAAATTCTTTAAAACGCGAAAAATCTAATAAACTTTGAATTCCAGAGCTCCAAATTCCCGAAATCTGCGTACAAATTTATATAAAAATACTAGAAATATGTATATCAAAATACTATCAAATCCTGCAACATTTTATGCACCCTGAAAAATACGAATAGTTACAGAAATACTGAACGATCTTTTGAATAGTAGAAAAACTGAAAAAGTACCAAAAAAAACTAAAAGAAATAAAAATTTACGTAGACACGAGTTTCTGAAAAATCCTCTCAAATATGAAAAATTCAATAGAGTTTGAATTCTAGAGCATGGAATTTTGAAATCTATATACTAATGTACAGAAAAATATCACTCATTTATAAAAAATACTAGAAAATCTTAAAAAATTTTATACCCACTAAAAATAGAGTGTCAAAAATACTAAAAATCTGAGTAGATAAGATTCTCTTAAAAATCTATCAAATTCGCAAATTTTTCCCTGTGGTTGACATTAAATAAAATATCATATTTAGAAATTTTTTATACTTGAAAAATATATAAAAATTCGAAGAAGCTGTACTTTTTGAATTTCAATATAAATAACATTATTGTACATTTTATTATCGCAATTATGGATAAAATTATGATTATTTAATATTTGTTAACAATAATTAATAATATTTATTCATTAATATTATTAATAAAATTTGTTTAATCACTGTATTTTATATCTTCACCAAATAAGTAATAACACATCTTTTTGTTTTATATTCCGTAAAATACAGAATATAAAGCACGTAAAAATCGTTATTATGAAGGTAAATCAATAAAAACTCAACGTACACACCGCAAAGAATTTCACATTCTCCACGAAAACATTTCAATGTTATTACCATAACACCAAAACAAAATTAAGCAATCACCAGCTCATTCTCGCGAAAATTCATCACGACTCGCAAAATTGATCTATTATAGCTTTCTCATCGTGCAAAAAAAAAAACCAGCGAAAAAAATCGCACACGTAAGTAACGGGCAAAAACCTCTTATTTCCGAAAAAGGAAAAAGTCCGAACGGCAATTGCCGGTTTTCACAAACGCCCACTTCAAAATAACAGCAATGAAATCATGAATAAAACTCGCGCAATTGACATTAAAATTGTCAGGAACTTTTCCACGTACCCTCTTCCCCACGAAATTCCCTCGATCAAGGATAATGATATTCATTTCCATCCTATGTGCAGCATCATTAAACGGTTTTTTCAAATTTCCAAAACGGAAAAATCGTCGAAAACTGTTGTCGTTAATCAGGGAAAGGTCGAATTGTCAAAAGCGTGTCAGGAGTCAGGACGAGAAATCGTGAAATAATTAGTTGAAGGGTTTTGCTTACCTTTTCGTAAAATTTCAGTGGGTTAAGTACTACCCTTTTTTGTTTTTGCGAAAAGTTCAGGGCGATATTCCGATTCCTGAGCAACGCCGTTGAAATGTAACGCAATTTATCGAGCGCGACAGATAACGATAAAACTGGACAAAACCGTGCGCGAGTTCCGCGGAATTCATTGACAAAATCAGACAAAATTAAATCCACTAATCCTGATCCGTCGAAATATACGCCATTTTGTTTGGGTGAAAAGGCGCAATGCGCAGAATCAAGGTGATTTGAAAGGGGATTTGAATTCAAATTTCAAATTCAAAATGTGATGAAACTGGGTTTTCATGGTTATCACGGAAAGATGAATTCGTCTACAAAATGAATTCTTTATTATGATCACTTTTTTTTATTTTCCTGAGGTAAATAAGAAAAATTAGCAATAATGACAACACCCTGGTTTTTTTTTCCATCAGCAGAGAAGAGGTTTTTGAGAGTCAACATGGGAATGAGCAAGAAAGATTTTGAAAATAATATTGTTTGAATGTTTTGATAAATAATAAGTGTCAAAATATTTTTATCTAAAGAGAAGTATTTTAATATGTAAAAATAGATTATTGATACAGATATTTGAAAAAAAAAAAGTTTTGTCATTGAGATAAGAGTTTTTTGCTGTGCAACATATAGCAGTATCCTGAAAAATTCAAGATCAACTGGATCAACGTTCAAGTGTTCAAGATGCATCAACTGGGTTGATGAACATCAAGAATTTGTTTTTGTTTACATTTGTTCAGTAATATACAATATTGATATCATTCAACTTTTTAACGGATCGTCATTTACTAAATTGTATGAAAAACAATGTGAGTAAAATAACTTTGAACTAACATTATTACTCAAGTACAATATTCCGTGTTTACATGGGAATGATTTAAATTTCATGGATTGTTTACATTTCAGATTGAACACACGTTGTTGATGTCCGTGTGTTAAACATTGGATCTTTTTCAACGACAAGTAAGTTCTCGATCACCATGAAGAATCTCTAAAAACTTAGGAATTCTTGCGAAAGAAATATTTTATATCCAAGAAGTTTTTTATATGTCGTAATTGAATAATAACATGCCAATTAATTGAAAAATTTATTAATTTTTGAAAGCTGGGTGTTAGACTACACATAAAAATTAAGAATTTGGAGCCAGTAATTGACTTAGTTTAATTATAATTTTTTGACATAAGTATGCAATAAAATTGATGGAATTTCAGTTAAAAAAAGTTCATTGTTATTAACTAACCTAATATATACATCGGAGTATTCGGAGTTAACTTTTAAGAACAAATTTGTACGCATGAGATATTTCTTTTAGAATTTCAATCATTTCAATATTAGCTACTGAATATTAAATATTTGAAATAATGAACTGAAAAAATTGAATAATAAATAAAATATGTAATCAAACTAATTCACAATGTTAAAGATATTGTAATATAATTTTCATTAAATAATTTTAAAAATAAAGTGTAAATCAACAAAAACTTATCTTCAAAATAAGTTTGGTAAAATACCAAATTAATAATTAATGTATTAAATTTTAATAATTTTGATTTCAATCGATAAAATTTGGAATTACAAACTATTTACTGGAATGAAGTTTCATTTTACTGAATCACAACATGAATATATATAGTTAAAAGGTCGAAAATTTTTAATTAATTTTTTAATTTAAAATATTTATATATTAAAAATAAATTAAGATTTTTTCCCTTCCTTAAATATTCTGCAACATTTTGTGTTCCAAAATCCTTACCAAAAAAGTCATTAAAGTCAAAATATAATGAATGAAGAATCATGCGGCTAAGATTCTATTTTTAAATATTCACCATATTTCAAAATACGTTATATTTTCCATTATTTTTGTAACTCATTTATTCAAATTAATCTTTATTGAGTTTACAAAAACATTTTATACACTCGATAAATTACCTAAATGAATGTATATTTATTATTAAAGAATTGCTGGTAAGGATTTAATAATAATATTGAAAGAACAATTTAACTATCATAATAAGAATAAAATGGTTTCCAAAATGCCATGCATTTCTCAACAAGCTTCAACGTTTTTATGTACAAATTTCCTCATATTTCACTCCTTTGATTTTATAATACAAATTGAATGTTCATAAGGAAGTCTTCTCTTTTTTTTATTTTTTAGTCAAATTTTATGTGCAACAATTTTTCATCAACATTTTGAACTTTTTTGCATCATGTTTAAGACATATACAGTGTATACAACTTAATCCAACAATACATTTCTTATACTTGATGAATAATAAAGATTTTTAAAAACAGTCCCACAAAAAACCGGGGTTTTTTATTTTATTTCTAAGTCAGGATATTTCATTTGACTCGTTACAGTTATTGTCATTGTGTTTCAAAATGCAGAAAATTTTTTTCTTCACTATATTACAGTTTTTCTCAAATATTTAAAATCTATTTTCCTTTTTTGAGCAAGCTCATGCCTATATGACTGAGCATTGTAATAGTCTCACACTTTACAACGTTAATATCTTGAATCTTCTCAATTCCAGTTCTACCAAGACTTACTCATTATGAAAGTGAAAAACTATAAACATGGCAAAGAAAAAGTGTCAGCCAAGGATTGCTTCTTCGAAGAAAAAACATTTCAGGAAGGGTCCTACTTCAGACCCTTCACCTGCATGGATATCAATCTCGATCCCTTCGAAGCGATCATTGTTGATGACTTCCTCCCCTCGCCCCTTGGAACCTACGACCTTCGGGGAGAATTACTTTCAGTGAAGCGCAAAGACCGAGGCACGGATTTGATGGCTTTGGAAGAATCGGTGTTGGACCTCATGCAAATCAAACGGGAACATTCGTTTACAGGAAACATTGAATACATTCAACTGTTTTGCCGCGATATGATGAATATCGTAAGACCTTGGATTGAACGTGAAATGAAGATTCGATTGAGCAGCGAGAAAATGTCGATTCGGACCTCGATGTACAAGGACAAAGATCATTTGCTCTGTCACAATGACAAGGTTGACGATCGAAAAGTCGCTTTTGTTTTGTATCTTTCGAAATACTGGACAGAGGAATGTGGCGGGCAATTGGATCTCTTTTCTAAGGACGAAAAAGGAAGACCAAAAGTGATTGAGAAGTCCATTGAACCAATTTACAATCGGTGCGTGTTTTTCAAAGTAACCGACTTCTCGTACCATCAAGTCAGGGAAGTAATTGGGGACTTCGAGAGGTTCTCGGTGAATGGTTGGTTCCACGCTGAAGATAAAAAAGTAGGTGAAAGTAATGGATTGGTGAAGAGGGAAGTGAGGGATATGGTTTTATTGAACCCATCGGAGAAGGAATTTTCTTTGGAACAATGGGTCCGTAAAAGCCGGTAAGTCTTTTTTTCTGTAATGTAATTGAAGTGTTATTTTTTCTCGAAAATTAACCGCCATATAAAGTAGTTGGTTCCAGAATATACATTTAATATTAGTGTTACACGTAACGTGTTTTGACTTTATCCAATTTGTAATTCAATTTCTGATTATAATTAGTTTACCTGCAAAGTAAAATATGATTATTTCGCTGATCCCAATAAGCTTTAGATGTTGATATATAAAAATAAAGTGATTGCTCTTTGTTCCTGATGTATTCCCTAAGACAAATTCGTAACCAACCCTTTTTACTTCTGCTAGATTGGACAACAAGGATTTTATCAACCTGATCAACGAGACCCTTTCAGAATTTTCTTTCTGTGGAATCAAGTCCTTCCTCAAACCAAAAAGCTACATCAAACTTTCCGAAGATATAGCCTCCAAAAGTGTAAAATGGGCTCGCATAGGTCCCCCAGATGAAAGGAACTATGAAATAGCAGACATCACGACTCTTCCACAATCTTTGCGAGATTTCATTGAATCTTTCACGTCCGTAACTTTTTGCCGACTCTTCAAACAATATTCCGATTTGGAATTAGAACTGAATAGTTACGCGTCCCCAAAACTGTCCATTGAGCTGCAACGATGGTCCAAAGGTTGCTACACACTCTTATACGATGTCGAATCGACAAATGTGACGGAAAATCCAGAAGATGAAATGAATACTTTGGATGACTCGGATGATTCTTCAGAGGATGAAAATTATACCACTAAACAAATGAAAGAAGACATTATTGGATACGTACACCAAAAAGTTTCTGAGGATTCCGTGAGACCTTCGTCTTCAAAAGATGTCGGCAAAGAATCCATTACGAATTACGATGGGCATGGTGTTGAACTTCTAACGACAAAGAGGAAAGGCGAGAAAACTTTGAGCGAGGGCGAAGAAATCAAGAATTCGAAGAAAAGGAAAGTTGAAGAGACAGACGCGAATAGTGACACTGGTGGACCTGGGACTTTGGATGCGGTGATCTACTTTCATTCGGACAATGCACCAAAAGACATGACCTTGAATTATGTGGACCCGCAGGAAGAAGAAGGGGTTCATTTGACATTGCCTCCGCAGGACAATACTTTGTTTATGGTGTTCAGGGAGAAGGGTATTGTGAGACACCATGAGTATGTTAATCATAGTTGCAAAGGTTATTTTTATAGTTTGGTGTGTAGCTACCACGAACAAGATTATTCGGCAAGTTCGTGAAGCTTGTGTAAATAAAGAAATTCGACTCTTCTGGACATTTTTGTTACTGAATTTCTACCGGGAATGAAATATCTTTTTTGTAGTACGATGAGTTGTATATTGTTCTCGAAAATTTTTACTACGTCATAGTGTTTTGAAATTCATTCTATTTTTTCTGCAATCAAATTGTATGTATTAAAGAAGTTGTAAATAAACGAATTTTTCGAAAAATAATGGGAAAGAAGTGCAGTTTAGTTAGTTATTGGAATAAGAGTAAGGGGCCTATTCTTACAACTTTTATTGCACAAGAAACGATTTTCATAGAAGAATTATATGGACATCACAATCTGTAAAAATAATCTTGTCTTGTTTATGTTGTGATCTTGTGATGTTTCAAGCGTTTAAGGTAGTTGTAGCGACATTCAATTTTCTATACGATTCTTTTGAAATATTTTACACTGATTCTCTATTATTGCAAAAGCTTATATACAAAAAAATTACGAAAATCGACTGTGCCAATTAGTTATAAAAAATATTGAAAATAACATGGGCTTTTATGGACGCGGTTGCGTTTTCCGTTGTAGCAAAGGCATTTTTTATCAGAAAAATAAGAAAACAATCTAGCTAGATGGAGTAAGCCATGTAGTTTTTACATTTTCAAAGGACAGGACTTGATACTGACAAAATTTTTCAAAAAATCCACTGAACTGTAACTTTGTATTATGACTTTTGAGAAACATGGCAACAGTGTGCTGGAGCAGACAACAATTTGTTAAATTTGCATATATTGCGCGTGTGTGAATGGGTGCACACGAAAAAAAACAAGGTTGTATGTGAGGTTGCCAAATCTCTCGAAATATCTGCCCTACAGTCTGAACCAAGCTGCGACAAATAACCCAAAGAGTCTGAAATTGCCAACGCTACAACTACCTTAAGATGCCCCCCAGAGAAGATTTTTTGGGTTCAAGGTACATTTGGTATGTTTATAATAGTTGTAAAGGTTATATTAACAGGTTGGTATGTTCCTACTTCGATGATTCTTGGTGAAGCTTGTGTAAATAACTAATTAAATAAGTAAAGAGTTATTCGTGCTTTAAAATTCATTCCGTTTGTCGTGCAGTCATAAACCTTATGAAAGAAGTGATTCGTAAAAAATTTTTCGAAAATATTCCTTAATAACTTACTTTGATGGCTTCGGAGGTTTCAGACAGCTTTGCTTCTTGATGTCGCTGGACTCGTCAGATTTTTCATTAAAACTATCTTGTAAATTGTGGGAAGGCACCTAAAAAAATCATGTTGTTACCTTTCACAGAAAATTATTCTCGAGATGTTCAGTTAAAGTCTTTGCAATCGATAAATCACCGTTTTCACATATGAACAAATTCAACTTATATCCATTAATAAACTCCCCTTTGTCGGAAAAATCGATAAACGATTTGCTCCGTTTTACTTTTTCCATTAGAGAACTCTTGACATGCATTTTCAATGGCCTACATTATTCCATTAACCGTCCTTATCATAAAGATGTTCGACATTTCGAAATGAACAATAGAACTGTATGAAATGAGTGATGCACCTGTTGAGCTGAATTGCTTTTGATCATCTGCTTTCTCATTTGATTCAAACGCAATTCTTTTTGAAAACCGTCGTCGTTTTCGTAATGATCTCTTCTTTTTATGGCCTCGTTCAAATTTTCCTCCGTTGAATATTCCACTTGGATCCATGGGTACATTGTACTCGGTGACGAAGGCAACGAGCGTTTTGCAGAAACTGGCCTTGTCAATCTCGGGGATAGTCTTTTCAAAAATGCGAAAATTTTGGATCTAAACATAAAACTTTTCATCAGCGCGCATTTTTCTACATGATTTAAACTTTTTCGTATATTTCATTTGCTATACAGACAAAATCGTACTTTGTATTTGAGTTCGCTGTTGGGCTGGACACCAAAGGAGAAGTCCTCGACAAATGTTCGGCGCTTCGAGAAGAGAACGTTTTTCCTGTAAAAATTTCTTCCTAAAGATAGTGCAAAAACATATTTCGTGTTCTTGATACCTTTTGTTTCATTTTCTATTTTTAATGCAGAACAGCTACTGTCTTTGTTAATGCTATAAATGTTATCACAGGATTTAGTAGCGAGACGCGTCGTCGCTTGCTGACGACGTCTCAACAGTCTTGAAACTGGTCCCAAATTCCTGAAAATGTTTGTAAAATAATTAATCATATCAAACTCGATAATGGAAATTATTGTACGAAGATCTCCATTGAAATCAATCTTTGGATTTCTTGTTTATTTTATTTGTAGCTTGAGCTTTTATTTGAAAGCCGGAGGTTCTCGGCAACTTGAAATTACCAATTTTAATTCATAAAACAATTTTGTAGAAATAATAATTTCTCATTACTTTCTGTCTTTTCGAGCTTGATTCGTCTCGATTGGCGGTAACAGGTCAATTTCCGGTTCGGGACGTGAAGCATAAATGCCGACTCGCACGTGGCTGTACGCCGCGTGCAATTGAACGCTGTCCAAAGGACGAAAATTCTTGCGCTCGATCGACGAAACGCGAACCACTTCGATTTTGGGTTTCCCTTCATTTTCCATTTTCCACTCCATTACTGGAAATTAACGTCATTTCCTCGTTATTTCCTACAATTTGCGACATGCCGGTCAATCGAGTTTTCGGCGTAAAGAGCTTTTTCGCTGGTAATCCAATTGATGTGATCAGAATACCAGATTAAAAATAATGCATATTGAAGGGAACAAAATGAGTTTACAGTTGCGTTTTGAATATGAATTAATAAAATTGTTACGTCAAATCAGAGATCAAAACCATTAGAGGATAGAGAAATGTGAATTTGGGCGTATAAAAAAATGTGAACTAATGCGGTTGACAAAATATACAAATTTGTGATGGTTCACACCCATACTTTCGATTTATATTTGCAAGAACGCGTAAAAGTCATAAGGATAATGATAATTCGACGCTCAAATCGTCAAGTTGAAAATGACCGGCTGTAGTCCGCCATTTTGGATTTTTTAATGGAGGGATCAGTTTTTCAGATAGTCTATAGTTCACGTACTTTTGTACAATGTAAAAATTTTGCAAATGTTTGTTCATTCTTTTATTCGTGTCGTCGCCTTTTTATTCCCTTAAAATTGGAGTATATCAGTCAAAAAATTTTCTTAACCTAACGAAAGCACGCATTCGGAAGCTGGAATATTCTTAATGAGACATTTTAAAAATTTGAAATAGGAATCGCGAAATCGCGGAATGAATTATTCAAAAGTTTTCTTATTTTTCCGTTATTTAAACGTTTAGAAATATTCAGTGATTTTTAGTAAATATCTTCCTCTTTCCTTGTTTATTCTCGTAATTTCTTTGTTTAAATTGTTTGATATAATTGATAGAAACAAAATCAGTTTGTATCAGTTGCATTTTATATATTATTAAATACAATTCCTGCGTCGAATCAGAGATTAAAACCATTAGAGGGTGGAGAAATTCAAACTTGGGCATATGAAAAAATTCGAACTAATGCGATCGACAAATTATATAAATTTGTGATGGTTCACAATCATATTTTTGATTTATATTTGCAAGAAAGTGTCAAAGTCATTAGAATAATGATGATTCGACGCTCAAATCGTGAAGTTGAAAACGACCGTCTGTAGTCCGCCATTTTGGATTTTTTTAATGAAGGAATCAGTTTTTCAGACCTTGAGTCGAATAGTTCACTTTTTACACTGTAAAAACTTCGCAAAATTTCATTCATCTTTTTATTCATGTCATCGCCTTTTAAGGCGTTATATACCTTTTTGTGCGTAAAAATTGGGGATGATTTGGAGTAACTTTTAAGGTATGTAGCAATAATCCTATGTTACAAAAGTTATTGTTTTTTAATAGTGTATTGTCCACTTGAAAAAACAAGTATTTGTTCATAAAAAAATATCAATAATTGGCGGAGTTATGGCCCTTTCCTCAAAACAACTTTTTTTTTGAAGAGGCTTGCGGTGAACACGATACAAGTCGTACAAGTCAAGTTAAATCAGAAAATCCAAAAAATTTCATTAGTCAAGAAACATATCTAGTTCTTTTATGATCGCTTTTTTTTAGAAAAGTTTTTATTTTGCAGATAAGAATTTTTTAATAAAGTTTTTAGAACTCAAAAAATCGAAATCTCAGGGAAAACGTCCTTGCATACAAAAAAAAAGTAATATTCATTTTTTCAATTGTTTACGAACTAGATACATTCCTAGACTAATGAAATTTTTTGGATTTTCTAATTTAACTTGACTTGTTCGACTTGTATCGTGGTCACTGCAAGCCTCTTAAAAAAAAAAGTTGTTTCGGGGAAAGGGCCATAACTCCGCCAATCGTTGATATTTTTTTATGAACAAATACTTGTTTTTTCAAGTGCACAATAGACTGTTAAAAAACAATAACTTTAGTGTCATAACCTTATTGCTAAATACCTTTAAAATTACTCCAAACCATCCTCAATTCGTCCGCACAAAAAGGTATATAACCCCTTAATTTCCTTACGATTAGAGTTTGTCAAAAAATTTGCTCAACTTAGAAGCTAGAATATATTTAGCGAGACATTCTAAAAATCTGAAATAGGGATCGTGAGATATATGATTCAAAAATTTTCTAATTTCTTCGTTGCTTAGATGTTCAGTAATACTTGGTAATTTTCAGTGAATATCTTACTCTTCTCTTGTTTCATTCTAATAATTTCTTTTTTTTACATGCGATTCATACGTTTTTTTTTTCATTAACGCAGAACTTTTTTTTTTAATTGTTTGTCAATCTTTAATTATTCCTAATTTCATATAGCTTGAATTTTTATGTATTTTCTGGAAATTCTCACATTCCTAATTCGATTCCTAACAAATAGTTGTTTTTACCAGCATTCAACAGAAAATTAAAAATTTTCTTCACACTTCGTAACGATTCTCGTAACTTCGCGACAATCTGCAGTTTCCCGCAACTTTTTCCGCGCAAGCATCATCAACTTTTTCATATTATTCCAAGCTCACGGAATTTCCTACTGCGCACCAAGTTCCACTTTGATCTAACACACTCCATAACGATCGTTTCACATTTTATCTTGTTTTTTACTCGCCATCACGTATTACGCTTCATTACGCTCATTACTTTCATTAAAAGTAATCAGAAAAACGATCCAGATTTATTAAGACGAGCAAATGATCATTGTAAAATCAAAATCAACGAACGATTGATTATATCACTACTGCTTTTACCATTTTGGCATTGTAGTATACTAGCTCTGTGTTTCACCATAGAATATTTTGAGTGCTCGTTAAAAACGGGAAAAATGTGGGAAAAGTCGTTTTCCCGAGATGACGAAAATGTATATGCGATACACGTGCAGTTGGAGTCTCGTTTAATCTTGGCTCAGGTCGCTCACTGGTTTTTCAGCACGTCAATGACGCTTTGCTACACACTTGGCTGACTTTTTAGAGCACGGAGAAAAATAAGTAATTATAAGCGGCTAAGTGCGCGCAATACGTATGTGCGATATGTGTTTTCGTGGGTCGCATCAATCGCCTCGTAAAAATTATAGCAAGGCTTTGCATGGGTCTATAAAATCGGAAAAATGTTGGGAAGTTTGCAAAAATATACGCACAAAACATTTTTTTAAGAATTTTCTTGAAATTTTGAATTCTAGTTATACATTTTTCTTATTATTGTATTAATTTAAGGGGTTATATATCTTTTTGTGCGGACGAATTGAGGATGGTTTTGAGTAATTTTTAAGGTATGTAGCAATAATGTTATGACACTAAAGTTATTGTTTTTTAATAGTCTATTGTACACTTGAAAAAACAAGTATTTGTTCATAAAAAAAAATCAACGATTTGCGGAGTTATGGCCCTTTCCCCGAAACAACTTTTTTTTGAAGAGGCTTGCGGTGACCACGATACAAGTTGAACAAGTCAAGTTTAATCAGAAAATCCAAAAAATTCAATTAGTCTAGGAATATATCTAGTTCCTGAACGATTGAAAAAATGAATAATACTTTTTTTCGGCATGCAAGAACGTTTTCCCCGAGATTTCGATTTTTTTGAGCTCTGAAAATTTCACTAAGAAATTTTTATGTGCAAAATAAAACTTTTCTATAAAAAAGCGATAGTTCACGAACAGATATATTCCTAGACTGGTGAAATTTTTTGGATTTTCTAATTTAATTTGACCTGTTCGACTTGCATCGTGGTAACCGCAAGCAAGGGAAAGGGCCATAACCCGCCAATTGTTGATATTTTTTTATGAACAAATACTCGTTTTTTCAAGTGAACAATACACTATTAAAAAACTATAACTTTTGTTATATAGCATTTTGCTGCATACCTTAAAAGTTACGTCAAACCATCCTCAATTTTTCCGCACAAAAAGGTATATAACCCCTTAAAGGTATTAATTTTATAGCTTATATGTGTTCATCTCATATGTAGTAAACTTGAAACTTTTAAAAAATCAGTACATCTAAAACTTCTTAAAGGTAGACGTATGAGTTTTTACAAAATTACAAGATTTTTTATTGAGGGATCGTTTATATCAAAGATTTTTAAACACTACATCATAAGATATTAGTTTACTCTTAATTAGCCTTAGAAAAACGAATAAAAAAATTGTTTGCTGGAATGGGGATTTGAATCCGTACCCTACCATAAATATCTCAACCGCTTGTACCATTGAGCTATCGCAATACATCGATCTATAAACCTTTTTTTTTTTCTTTTTAATATAAGTACATTATCTACAAATTCTTAAGTCTTTAAAATCATAATACGATACAATAATATACATTGATACGATTGAAGAATATCTGAAAAATTTGAGGAAGTAAAATATTTTTCAAACATTTTGTAAGGTGTGCCTTATAAGGACAAAACCATTAAGTTCACCTTATGAATATGTGAAACTTGAAAATATTTTCGAAACTAGGAAAAACTTGTACGATTTTCGTCAAACTTAAAAGTTTTAAGTTAACTAGAAATTTTTATCTGGTTTTCTTCGAAATCCAAAAAGTTTTAAAATTTTAATCCTTTAGATTCCTAAAAAATAAATTTTCTGTTTTTTCTAATCCACTTACGAAGGTGACTGATTTACATATAATTTTTAGACAGGTGTTCTGGAATTTTTTTGAATCGTCAAATGTGCTTTTTAAAATCTATAGATATCTCAAAGATAAATACTTCATAATGAACCTAAATTGCTATACAAAAATTTTGATTTTCAAGTATTAATCTTGATTTTGCTAAGTTAGGAAAGTTCGAAATAGTAAACATTTGAATCGCTAAGTTTTGTTAATTTACGTATAAAAGTTCAAATACTGTAACATTCATACAAACTTTTCACTTCTTCAGAATAATCAAGGTTTGAAAATTACTGAATTCTTTAACTTTCTTATTTGAATTCATCAAGTACTGGAATTTCAAATTGAAAACACATTCAAAATTCTTGAAGAATTCAAATATTAACAGAACACCGCCCAATTTCTAACTTCATACAAATCAAACCAATTGGAGTTTTGAAATTCAAACACAAGTGTGACATTAAATATTCTTTTATGAAAACAATTAGTGATAAATAAATCATAATAATATTCAAAAAATTCCACAAAAACTGTTATCTCTTTCAAAAATTCTTTACCATTCCTCAAAAACCTAACATTTTTATATTATTCATAAAAAACCGGTATTCTCAAACCCCAAACTCTTCAAAACACAAAAAATTGTTATAAATTTTTCGCTTCCGTCGCGCCATAATCATAAACTTCCGGGACATGCTTTATTTACCTCGGACCCCAGACTTCCTCCTTTAATTTTCCTCCCTATGCACTTTTTTTCATCGTTCCGCACAAAAATTGTACCCCACACTTTTTCACATTTTATCAACTGAGATATTAAAAAACCTTTCGATTCGTGCAATTTTGAGTAGAAAATAACAATCTGCGCCGCACTCGCGGGATGCTGTGGACTGTATGTACATTCCACGAGGAATCTATGATTTGACCCTCGAACGCCGCCGCCTCAATAAGGCACGAGCCTGCGCAATTTGCGTCGTGTTTTGCACGTAAAGCATTTCCCGTGGGCGGAAAATTCGCCCCTTCTTCTCATTAATAAAAAAAATCTGTGAATTTTACAAGATTTTCGTTCAGATTTTTACAAGAATTTAAAAGTAACTAAAAATTTTTAATTTAAATCGATTTATTTATCCAACAACGTGAGACTTTTTTTCAAGTCTTTGAAAATTTCTGGTATCATAATAATTTTCATTACGCTCGAAATTCAACGAAAGGAAATTCAAAATTCATTACTATTTTGTTCATATCAAAAAAAATTTGTAAATTGTAAAAATCTTGAACAAATAATCACACAAATTTATATGAATTTAAGAATGTTTTTGAAGAATTTTGGAAGACCATTTTCAACCTCATGATAATTTTTTAAATAACTTCATTGAAATTCAGTGAAAAGGAATTGAAAATACATCCCGATTTTTTATGTATAAAGAAAAAAATTTGTGAATAATAAAAATCTTACACTAACAGATAATTCTGCGTTATATAATTAAAAATCTCTTTGTAAATTATTAAAAATTTATAAAAATTCGAGTGATTTTGAACAAGTAAGAACTGAAGTTAATCATAATCTTTTTCCAAATAAACAAAATTCGCAATGTAAGAAATGATTATATTATTTTTCCAAATTAAATATATCAACTGATTGAATAACATTACATCATTTTTTCTAAAAAATCTTCGGAAATTCCGGAACTTGAATAATTCTGATATTTTTTCATGTTAATTGATTTATTTGTTCAGTAACATTGGACTGTTTTTTCGAAATCTTCCAAATTTTAAAGGTAATGATAGTATACTTTCAACATCATGATAATTTTTCATTATGCTAGAAATCTAACCAAGGGAAATTATGAAATAGCGGATAATAACCAGAAATTGAGATTTCCTTGGGTAATTACCAACTTGCGAGAATTTTAGTTACTTATGTAAATACTCCGAGCGATTCGATAACTTCGTCTAATTCTAACAAACACCCAAATCTACTTAAATAATAGATGCACTTTCATATTTCCAGTAAAAAACTGGCATTTTTCGTAACTTCTACATGAAAAAATATCTACTTGAAGGTCACATTTTTATGAATAAACAAGAAAGTCATCATAATTCGAATCAATAAATACATCATCGTTCATGAAACCTGACGATTTTATTGAGGAAGTAATAAATTTAACCCTGTCAGATCGAGCTTACAAAGTAAACCATCTCGACGTGAAGTTTTGATAAACCTTGCATCAACATTGATGTCTTGTTTTATCATTCATCCAAATCAATTGAAAAAGTCTAAATAACACTTGAATAAGTAATTTATATAATATTGCCCAGATCAGAAAAACTAAAAAATTAAAGAGCGAAGAAGATGAAAGTTATCATCGAAATTGTTTAAATTTCATTTGTTTCGAATCAGTTGGTTTAAATCATGAAAAAAACGTATGTAATTTAAGGGGGTGTTCCGGTTTGTAAGGCGATTTTCGAAGCGTATTTTTGGAAATTTCTTGTGAACAAACAATCGAGGCAATTGGAATGTTTTTTGTTTCATTTTATTGAGGAAGATCAAATGTTTACCATATATTTTTTACAGAATTTTGTCAACTTTATTAATAACCTCTCGATTACCTTGAACGTGCCTCTCTCAAGTAAAACGGTGCACACGATTCAGCTCGTACAAAGTTATAAAGCTCGATAAGTACTTACATTTATGGAGTTTCCACAATTTTTTTCCAATTAAACGAAGATTGTCGTAGTTTAATGCTGAAATCGTGAAGTGACGAGTCACCTGATCCTCGGCCTCCATGTTATATTGTTGTAGCTAAATTTATTTTAATCATAACTTCAATAAACATTGTTTCTTACAAAAACGATCATACTCATGCAATTGTTCAGACGTACCTTATCGAACATTAAAAAAAAGCTCATGTTTAGTTCTTCAGAACACTCAAAATCGGACTTTGAAATCACCAGGTGAGCGTCAGCCGATTCCTGACCGCCATATTGGATTCCCCAAACTTTATATTTTTCTTCAAAGTAAATATACAGAGGGGAAGAAAAAAAAATCGATCGCAGTCGTACAACGTCATTTTATTTTGAATGCGTTTTCGTGACCGTCAATTGGCCCGGAAACAAACGCCGTTCAAAAAAATCGGAGAATTGACACAGCGTCGGAATAATACAATATCTTCATCTTCTTTTCCTCAGTCACAACAAAAAACTCTTCACATTCCCCGGAAATTCTCCAAATAGCTCGCAATCACTTTTAAAACTCATCTAACTATTTCATAACAAAACAAAGTTAAGAAAATACAACAGGATTCTGGGACAAAGAAATCTTCAAGTCTCACTTTTTTTCTTTCGCCTTCCATATTCATCTCTTATTACAGGCTAACCTCCGTCTTCCTCCGTCCACCAAAAATTCTTAATGGCTGGAATAAATTCAACTACGTTTATATTTACTCTGCTCTTATTTGTAGTTACTTGTATGTGTGTTATGAGCGTGTACGTGTACTTTCCCACTCTCTCATTCCTCCTTTTACTCCATATATTGATTACTCTATCTTTACTATTTTCAACCCCTGGCACCCGGGGCACGCATGACCTCGTAATGGCGGAAATCCTAACCTCCAAGCACCCGAGCGCCACGAGTCGAAACACCGGTGGAACCGTCGATTTTCCAACTTTTCTTCTTCCGTCATGCAAAAATAAATGTTGAAAACCCTGACATTTATACAAAATACAATCGCGCCTTCCTTGCTCTCGGAAAATTCACCCAAGCGATGGAATTCTTCACATTATAAAATACATTAGTTTACAAACAATGGATAAACGCGTGCCGACGTCGGAAAAATGAGCGCTCGAGCTCTATTCATATGGCAAACGACAAGGCTTTGATATTGTCAGCGCGATATTACATTTCGTCTTCTCGGGTTTTTCTTATCACAGAAACCATTTTTTCATGCAACGAATAATAAAAGAAATCTAGGGACGTGATATTTGCAACAAGACGATATTCGACGTTTTTATCGTAGAGTTTCGGCAATTGTATATAGTTTGTTTTTGATTTGAATGATGTTTTTAGAAAAGTTCACTTTTTTGAAGGAGAGCCGGGTTTGTTTCCAAATAATCAAAGCTTTTGGGAATGCGTAGCTTAATTCTGAAATCTGCAAGTGAGACCAATTCTTCAGACTAACATGGCGGATTTGATGAGAGTCTATTTTTGAGACTTCGACACTATTTTTCGAGTCCAGCAATTAATTTCTTTAGAATATTTGACAATCACGTTTCATCACAGGATTCAATATACTTCAGAAAATGGAAAGGAACATGGTACCAAAAACAGTGCAGCATTCGAGGTGTTCATTACACAGTTTCTATTATGGAAAATAGCCAATTTTTGATTTTGAAAGATTTTTGGAATTTTTGGTTTGCCAAATCCAGGATTTTCTAAAAAGTATAATTTGTTGGTAAAGCATAATTTGAATGATATATTTTTATTAAATAGAACAATTTCGTTTTAGACTATCATGCTGTATTTATTAACATTTTTTTTTCTGAATTTTTCAACTATGTGAGAATGTTTTTTTTTCTTTAGAAGTTGCTTGAAAATCGACTATTTTCAGTTCACATTTCGCATCGAGATTCGTGGTTTCCCAATAATTATTATTAACATGAATTCATTCATTGTACTAGCAAATACTTATGATTTTATTACTATGAATTTTGGGATCAAAAACTACTACCTGAAAATAAAACGTTATATTATTTCTCCGAATATGTATGAAAAATTCTTAAAGATAAACTAAACAAATTTCTAGATTATGAAATAATATAATGTGTTTTAAAACATTGATTAGAATCAAATTAAGTTAAAAAAATACCCGAAAACTAAGAGAACTTATATAAATTGAAAAAAAAAACTCAATGATAGTTTAAAATTTACTGATTTAAATTCTTTATTATTAAATTCTTAAGAATACGAAAAAATTCAAAAATATCGATCGAAATTTAAATGGTTTCAAAAAAATATGAAATTCTCTCACAAATTTAAAGAAGATTAAAAAAATGGAATACAATCTGAAAAAATTGAAGGAAATTTGAGTTAATTAAATTAACTTATTTATTAACTTATTTATACATATTAAATTATCTATATACATTTTTATTATTTATCTAATAAATAAAATTAAATAAGTAATAAAAATTAAAATTAATGTAATCGCGAGAATCCAGAAAAAATCAGCAAATGTAAGAGAAAACTTAAGAAAATTATACGAAAAATGAGAATACTTCACGAAATTCAATAAATTCAAGGTATAATTCAAGAATTACGAGTTTTATTGTCTTCAATCAAAGAAAATTTTCAGACGTTCAAACAAATGTCAGATTAAACGAAATTCGAATAGTTCATAAAAACCAATATGAGAAATTAGAGAGAATAAAAAAATATTTCCAAAAATAGGGAAATTCGAAACAAAACTCGTAAAAATTATACGAAAATTGATAACATACCTAAATTTAAAAATTTTAAAGTAATTTAATAATCAAGAATTTTTTTCAACTTCATCTTACACAATAAAAGAGAATTCAAAATATCAAAAGTTAGACTTTCATTCCATTCTACTCATATTTTTCCTTCCCATTTCAAAAAATTAGTTACTTTTGATGGCAAAAAGCACAAAAACTCGCATAAAAAGTTTGTACATTCCTTTTGGTATCATGAAGACGGGGCTTAGGAGAAGGGAAGGGAGGGGGATTATGAAGAAAATCGCAACGTCGGACACGGAAACAATAAGTTTTATCCTACTTACATATTTACAATACCTCTGGCACTGAGGCTGCTTCGTTTTCCCAACAACGTTCGCTTTTCTCGAAGGGACTCGATTTTAAAATTCCAGTTTTGAGAAATATATTCAAAATCACCAAAAACAAAATTCATTCACTCAACATCGATCAATTCATTGAATTTGCAAAAAAATAGAAAACACTAACATCATTCACCTTGAATGCGTATTTTTTATATCATAATTTTTCAATTTCCAATCCAGCCACTCTAATATCAGAAGTGGAACGAATCATTCTAATTATATCATGAAAAAAGATTTTATACTCGTTGTTAACAATTATCGAACATTATCAATAACCATAAAATATTTCCTCTGATGATTCTAAAAATATTTCCTAAATTCTGAGAACGAGTCTATTTCTAGCCGCTCGAAATAAGGCAAGAAATTGAAAAATTCCCGAAATCGAAACAAAAAAAGGAAAAAAAAACTCACCTAATTCAAACAACACCCAAAGATTTGGCATCGAACAGTCTCTTCCCATCGGAGGCGATGGAAACAAAACAACGTTACTTTACAAAAGTGACTAATCTAAAACGACTAATCTTTCTCCAACAATTTTCCTCGTTATTTACTTTTTGCTATTTTTTCTGCTTCTTGTTACACGAGGTGGTTGAAATCTTCGCGAAATGACGATTGAGGCCAGGAATTGTGTTGTTTTTTGATAATCCCGTTAAAATTCTACGTATCTCTGGAGTAAAATGTGTCCCTGCAACAAAAAAATGGAATCATTCGTTAGAACCAATAAAAATTGTTAAACAATTTTTTTATGAATAAAAGGTTTCGAATCACTTCAATGACTTAGTTTTTTTTTTTTATGATTTTACAACAATTTTACTTATTGTATGTAATTGAATGCATCATTATTAACTGATAACTTATGTTGTCGTAATCTCAAAAATTTTAATTACTTGAATGCAAAAAATAATTTTATTTTTATGGTGAAAATTTAAAATTAAAAACATGATTTCAACTGCAAAGTAGCAAATGAGGCAAATAAGAAATTAGCATTTACAAGAAAAAATAGAAAACGAAATATTAATTTTAAGTACGAATAAGAAACTTAGACAAAAGAATAATAGCTTAAGAAAAAACAAGAAAAGAACTAGATAGTACAAAAACATTTAGATTAAGAATAAATTACATTTTAAAAATAGAGTACTCTTAATACATTATTTAGAAATTACAATGTTGATTAGAAAACACAGGAAACAACGATGTCTTAATCAGGAAAATTAGGAAAAATAATAACTAATGGCTAAATAATTATTTAGAATAATTATAACTAGAACAAAATTAGAGTTGACAATTTAAAGATCCGAAATAGCAAGTTATGAATTTAACATTAGAAAGGCAGAAATTATAAACTGAAAATACTCAAAACTTATTATTATAATCCTAAAAATTTATTTGCCGATCATATATATAAAAAAAGCCTTCATATTACAATAAACAGCGAAATTTACAGAAGCGTGATAGTGATTACTCATTACACACGTTACTAGTCAAAAAAATCATACTATTGATTGAAAAAAATAAAAATTGAAAAGAAATTAACGAAAAATCAAGAAAAATCAAAGAAACAATTAAAATAAAATAACTTAGAATTGCCACAAATAATAACAATAAACAAGCGTTGAAAATAAAATTTACACCAATAGCGAAAAATATTTTTCGAACTTTTTGAAATCTGAAATAAAATACGTCCAAACAGAAAATAGCGCCACCTGCCCAGTAAACATTAATGATTTCATACTGCAATCATATGATGTCATAACATGCATGCCATGACATCATATGACATACATATGCTTCGTCATTAGCAAATCATGGATGACTGGTAATGGATAACGAATAATGGATGATAAGTAATAAATAAAAAGTAATACATAACTAGTAATAGATAACAAGAAATAAATAACAAGTAATGGATAATGGATAACATTCAAAATAAAATTTACGGGAATAGGAAGAAGGGAATTTTCAAGTCCAAACAGAAAATAGCGCCACCTGCCCAGTAAACATTAACGATTTCATACTGCAATCATATGATGCCATAACATAACTCATATGATGTCATGTCACGCTTCGACTTCATTTCATATTCAGTTGACATCACGGTATGACAAATTGATATCATATGGATGCATCATGATATCATACATGACACATTATTGAATGGCATGGTGTGATATCATATCGCATTCAAATGACATCACCATTTGACATTGCGATGTCATTTGAATGTGATGTGATATCATAGTGTGATATGTCACAGCTTGATGACAGAATGTTTATTGGGTGATTTAGCAAAACTCCAAGAAGACACAAGTTACCTTTTCAATTCAGCATATATACCATCATTACTTCTAATTCCCATATGAAAAATAATTTTGCATTGTACTAACCTTAAAGAGACTTTTTCCATTAGCGTAGACAAACGATCGTCGGTGTAGTTGGGGGGCATAAGAGCCTTGAAAATGTCCCTTACGAGGGTCTCGCTGATCCCGGGCGATGTTCTCTCCGCGAGTTCGAACGCGTTTCGCACCTCCTCGACAACGTTGCCGTTGCGCGCCCCCGTCGTCCCGTTACCACCCTCCGGTGGCCCGGCCACATTATTATTTCTCACCGCGTACTGGTGCTTTTGCTGGAGCTGCGCACATATTCCAATAACATTACACTTACAGAAACACTGCACCAGACAATAATATCATTCATAACATTTGTATAACAAACACCTAAATACTGATTTGGTTGATCAGAAAGAAATATCAAATACTTCGAATTCCTGAATGTCATCAGAAACAAAACAAGAACTACTTCAATAAAAGATTCTAAGTCCTTATATGATATATTAAATTCAACAAATGAATATTTCCAAAATAGTTGTACTACCTACCCAGTAAACATTCGTGATTATTCGTGATCATGATGTCATGATAACATACAGGTGTTTCCCCATATGCATGTCATCATGATATCATTCGTGATACGACATCATATGACAGCATAATGACATCATGATCACGAATAATCACGAATGTTTACTGGGTATTCGCGCACTATAGATACAATTTCGAATCTTAAAAAAAAACAAATTTGTTTCACCTTGGAAAGAATAGGAACAATGGCTCTGGAAAGCACGGAATTTCTCTGGTGCTTGAGTTCTGAGGAAGTTCTGGGCATCTGTTTTTCTTCGACGAGCCGGTGATGCTCGAGTACCAGTGGCGCCACCGCCTCCGCTTTGCTGTTGCGCTTCTCCCTCTCCCGCTGCTGCTTCTCCACCCCTCCCCTGCTCGTCTCGCGAGACCCCCTCAGCGTCGACTCGCGACTGCTCGAGTCCCGGTTCTCCCTGCTGGCCCCGCCCCCGCTGCCCCCACTGCTGTCGTTGTCGTGGGGCGGTGGTGGCGCTGGCTCGTACGGACGGGCCTTAAAATAAACAATTTTTTTTCAAAAATCATGGTTTTGAAGCAACTTTTGCCGTTAATTGTTTATAAATGCTTCATGGAGGATAACTGTAAAGTGAAAATACAATTTCCATGCTCCATATCTTAAATATCCGCAGTTTTCAACAATGTGACATCATTTTCATTTATTTTTTATATAGAATTTAAAGTTCTTACAAGATTTTGAAGTCTACACTGTCCTGGAAGGCAGGTTACAGTGTGTGTTACATGTTACATTATATCGTATTTTATCCCTATGTAAAAAAATATTTTATCAGAAATAACGTGTACGCTCCATCAATATTTAATTGATCACAATTCCTTCACGAAGGGGAGAATGACGAAGAATTTTACTTTTTGTGAATTTTGGCTTCCAGCTTTTTTATAAAGCCCTTTTCAAGAACTACATTAATAATCAAATAACAATAATATAACAAACAATCATATATTTTCTTACATTAATAATGATTAAAAGTATTAAATCGATCATTTAGAGTTAAACTTTACTTCAATTTTCGTAAATTCTGGTTAATGGCTTTTTAATTAGTCCTCTTCAGGAACTACATCTACAATAATATAACAAGAATATAACAAAAAATCAAATATTTTCCTTGCATTAAAAATAGTAAAAACTATAGAATCAAAATTAGTAAACAATTTTATTACTGGCATATTTGGTATATTATTGATTTTTTATTACATTTTTTACAAATTATATTAGTTCTTTTTTTGATATCATAAAATTTCTGAACCTCATCAGTAGACTTACAATCAGGCTATGAAAATAAAAACATGAGAATATCATATGATGTGCAATTCCGAATTTTTTTTTTAGTTTCTCTTCATTCGATATTTATAAATACTTATTAGAGACTTATTGTTTATTTTTCGCACGATAAGGAATGGAATTTGTTATGATTGTCACATTTAAAGCGTGTATACCTGTGTATTAAATAATGAATAAAAAAAAAAAGTAATTAAATTTTACTAAATTGATAAGTACTTAATGTTACATATTTCATCCCTACGTTAGTTATCAACTGAATTAAAAAATATTGTATCTCCTTGTTTCATCGCTGTATTTTCAGTCTACTAAAATTAAATCATCTCGGAAACTGATCTTCTTCTATAATCATTTTCTTTATCCAAAATTTAAATTTCTTTTCATTGTAAATCATAATCCCTGAGAATTCTATGTTCGTTCAGAAAAAAAGTAATTTTTTGTTTAATGAGGAACATAATCTTATGTTTATTTATTTTTTTCTTCAGACATCTTCTAGTTCTATAAGAAGCTATTATTGTTATGGAGGATTTTGAAACTGAGGGTTTGATGAGCCAAAATTTCAAACCTTCATTTTACATAAAATTTGTGGATGATATGCTTATGTGTACAGACTTTAGAAAAAAACCTAACCTAACCTAACCCAACTTAATAAAGAATCTGAAAGCTATAATTTACAAAAAGTGAAGTTACAAAGAGTGAAATTCGTCACTCTCTTCTTTGTAGAAGTGTTGGAGCTCCGAATGATATTAAATATTCGAATGATTATTGTTACATAAGTTAATCATTAAAATCATTACATGAATCAATATATATATATATAGATTTTCATATAATAAAATATATTACATAAATGATACAATATATAAATAAAGTATAAAGTATATATATTTATTATCTTTACATAAATAACATTGACTATTTATAAGTAATGAATAATTAATCAGTAAGTTACGAATTATAAATTGAGAGTAATGAAATCATTATTATATGATTATTCTATTAAAAAATTGCTATTATTTTAAAAAGTTTTAATTGACATGCTGAAAGTAAAAACACGCTAAGGTTAATGTGTTTGAAATAGGTGTTAACGCATTTTTGTTCTCAGTGTGTCGATTATAATTCAAAATAAATAATAACAACAATTATTGGTCATTAAATAAATAATTCACGATCATTTATTAATCAATCATGAATTATAATTATTTAAATTGTGAATTGATAATAATGTCAGATATAAAAGTAAATAATAGATTATATTCATTAAATATTTTAATGATTGTACCAGAATATGCTATTGTTCTCTTTTTTGTCATACACATGTAAGATATAAGATCCTTATTGACAGAGGGTTAACTTACCGTTGAATGTTTGTTTTTGGATTTGTAATTTTCTCTGGGGGGTGACCTGGAGGCGCCATTCGTATGGGTGTGCTTCTCCTGTTGCTGGTTGTGATTTGAATTTAGGGACCTGTGGTTGTTTTCTTCAGGTGGCTCCCTCTCTTTTGCAAGTGGCGCCACCAAAGTAGCGGTGTTCCCTTTCACTCCGTGTGGTCCTTTCACAGTCATTATCCAAGGATCTTCCATATCACTGTCGTGTTTGGATTCCTCGCTAAATAGTAAATCGTCATACTTGAATTAATAAACAATGACGAAGATTAAATTCAAAACAATTTTATGAAATGAAATTGAATTGAAAGCATTGCAAAATAATTTAGATAAAATTAGATGAAACACAAAAATTTATCCACAAAAAAATGGACGAAATGAGATGATATGAATAGTTTGAGGATTTCGAAAATTAAATAGAAGGGAAAATAGAAGGGAAAAAAACTCACGAATCGGAATTTTCACTCTCTGTCTCTGACTCCTCGCTACGTTGCGACTTCCATTTTTTATACCTGTCGATCAGGTCGATCAGGTACGAGTTCTTTTTCGCCTTCCTTATGAACTGGAATTTTAACAGCTCTTTTGCCGTTGGCCTCTGCAATTTCACATCTTGCCATTATTTTTACTGCATAAGTAATCATAAAAATCCGTAACATTCATATCACATACAACATTTATCAAAAATAATAAGTAGTAGAAAAAAAAGGCGTCGAAACAAATAAATACAGGAAATAGAAGACATTGAAAAAACGGTTGGAAAATGACAACAAAAACAATAAAAGGAAAATGTTACTGAAAAAAATTAACTTGATATAAAATTCATGAATTCATATTTTCAAAAAAATTAAACTCTCAATAAAAAATAGATAACAATGAAAAAGAAGGAATCAAATTAGCTATCAAAAAATGCATTAAACAACACAAATTCTAGTTTTTACAGCAGATTTTAAACATGAGTATAGAAAGTTATTGAAGCACTTAGGAAATGAAAGAAATTTAACTGGTATGATGACTGAATTACGAGAGTACTCACGTTTTCTGGATCTTTGTTAAGACATGCCTCGACGAACTCTTTAAATTGTTTCGTGTAATTTCCTGTTAATTGGGGAGGGTTGTTTTTAGGGATGAGGAACAAAACCCTCATTGGGTGAAGTTCGCTATTTGGAGGCTCCCCTTTAGCGAGTTCTATCGCGGTGATACCAAGTGACCAAATATCCGCCTGAAATAGCAACACTAATTATTTATACATGAAAAAGTTTATTTTAGAGATAACACCTATTTCATAAATTTTTATTGATTATTGGTAGACCATAACTCTATTAAAAATTTATAATCTGTCCAAAATTTCAGAACTTTCGTAAAATTTCTAGTGTTTCACAAATTTTAGAAACTTTTGTGAAGAGCAGATATTTTGTAATTTTGGGACTTTAATCAGGCCTTAATTTTTTGACAGTTTTCAATATGTTTCTGGATTTCTAATTATGCATATAAATATAATTTACGATTTTATAAATTTATTCATAATCGTGCATATACATATTTATGCATATATTTCAAGAATCGTAATTCTATTGAAAATTAAAGCTCAAGTTAAAAATATGGTTTTTTTATCAAGTTTATCAATTTTTTTTTACAGTTAAATTCAGAAAAATTTCTCCAAATTTAAGAAACATTTTAGATGTTCACGATATTCGTTAAGCTTTACAGACTTAAGAAACTTTTTTTTAAAAAGAGAGTCAAAATGAAAAACAAATCTTTGAAGAAATAAGGTAGTAGAAATTGTTATTCTTAAAAAATGACCTTGGAGTCGTAAGCTGATTGTTTGATAACTTCAGGTGCCATCCAAAATGGTGTCCCCACAAATGTGTTTCTTTTGCTTGTGGTGTTTGTCAACTGCCCAGCTACTCCAAAATCCGCCAATTTCACGTCTCCCATTTCACTCAAGAGAACATTGGCAGCTAAAAAAAATTCAATATTCCTAATGTAAGAATAAGCGTTATCCGAAAATTATTAAAATATAGTAATTTTTTAACATTCGACAATTTAAAACTAACTCCTGATTATATTTTTCTAGATAAATTCTGTTTCTAGTTATAAGTAATTATAACAAATCATTTTAACTAATTTCATTTGATACGGAATATTTTTTATTATTCCATAAACTTTCTAAAAAAATTGTTAAAAAGTAATTTTTAGAAATCAACGAAAAGGTTTAGGTAATGCTTCAAAGAAATTTCGAATATTTGAAACTCTCCAAAATTACAAAGTTCTTTATGCAATTTTATAAAAATTCTATCGATGAGAATAAAGGAGTAAAAAAATGCTCATTCTAATGATGAAAATCCAATTAATAAAAAAAACAAAAAAAAATTCTTTATCAGTGAATTTTTCAGAAAATTGTACACATATAAGGAATCCTTTTGATAAATATTTCTTTCTTATTTAACTCTTCCCCCAAAAATTCAAACTATCTTTCGATCATTTCAGTTGGGGAACAAAAGTTTTTATTATGGAATAACAGATTCTACAAGCAAAAACTAACAAATTTTCCAAGAAAAAAACGAATTTGAAAAAAAATTCGAACAAAAGTTCTTGATCAAAATTGCACCTTTGATATCACGATGAAGCTTGCGCTCGCTGTGGAGATAATCGAGGCCTTTGAGCACCTCCCTCAAAATAACAGCTATGTGGATTTCCTCAAAATTACCGGCCTTCATCAAGTCCAGGGCGGAGCCCCCTCCCAAGTATTCCATAATGATCCATAATTTCGTGCCCTGTAAACAAATAAGCATAATAATGTATTATTTATAACAATAGCTTACACTTGCACCATCGACATTCATCAAAATAAATAAATAAAAATGTTCATCATCTATATAAAATAGTGTTAAAGTTACAAAGTCGAAAAATAAATCCATATCTAACCCGCCATGTTTAATTATTAGTAGGAAGTGAAGAAACTAATTTCTTTCTTTTCTCATCATTTTTGAAGAAATCGTTCATTTTCAAAAAAGTTTTTTTGGGTGAATATCGCTCATGGTAGCACCCTTAACCAAGCGTCCCTCAAATTAACACTGTGAAATTCATCAAACGTTATAATTTAGTGTTCATAATAATTGCTCACATATTCGCCATAAGTACGTATCAAAATAATAAAAATAAAATGCTAAGCATACTCATAAACCAGAGTCAAAATCATCAGGTGGAAGAAAACTAGCGGTTCAGGCCGCCATTTTGGAATTCCGTAACGACGCTTTCAAATATTGACATTAATTTAAGAAACAAGCCACTTTCTGCTCATTTTTTTCCACAAAAACCAGTTATTAGAACATCTCTTTGCACTAGTGATACGATATCAATAAATTATGCAATCAATTTTATACGATGAATCAAGTACTTTGATAGAAAAGTAAATTTATATCTAGACCGCCATGTTTAATTTTGATATAATTCTTTCAAATATTAGCAGAAAATAAATAAACTAATTTCCCCCATTTTTAAATATTTGAGAAGAAATCGTTAATGTTCAAAAAAAATTGTTTGGCGAATATCGCTCATGATAGCACCCTTAACCAAGCGTCTCACAAATAAACGCTGTAAAATTCATCAAACGCTATAATTTAGTGTTCATAGTAATCTCTCACATGTTCGCCAGAAGTACGTATAAAAATAATCAAAAAAAAATGCTAAGCATACTCATAAACCAAAGCCAAAATCGCCAGGTGGAAGAAAACCAGTGGCTCAGGCCGCCATTTTGGAATTCCGTAACGACGCCTTCAAATATTGACATTAATTTAAGAAACGCCACTTTATGCTCATTTTTTTCCACAAAAATCAATTATTAGAACATCTCTTTGCACTGGTGATACGATATCAATAAATCATGCAATCAGTTTGATACGATGAATCAAGTACTCTGATTAGCTATCGATTTTTTTTATTTTGCAGTATCTAGTCAAGCTTAAGGAATTGCGCTATTATTGAATTACCTTTTTTACTCTTATAAGTTGATTTATCTACTAAAAAAAAAAAAGTCGGCTCGATTAGTTTGTCAGTGATCGATTATTCCTGTCTTTTATAAGTTCGATGCGGGTCAGGGACGGAAAAATGCTTTTTGTAGAATCACTATTTTTTTTCTGCAACCCAACAAGACAATTGGGCGGAAACCACAGAAAACTCATTGACTCCGAGATGACTATTGTTCGATGTCGCAAGCGCGATTTCTGGGGGAGGCCATTGTTTCATTGCATGAAATAGACTTTCTCGGAAAATCGCGAAATTGTGGAGAAAGGTGAACATTGCGTAATACAATGCATTTTTTCATTCTGCTGGTCATTGATTTCATCGAATGATCATTAAAATAACAAACAAATATCTTATATTTATTATTTTAGAGAAATTTTTTACGAATTTTCTGCCACCACTGAGCCGAAACACATGGCGATCAAAGTAAAAAAAAATTGATTTTTTACATGATGCTTTCAATTCCACGTTACAATGAATTAAAAATTAGTGTTGCCAATCGTAAGAAAAAAGATTAATATTTACAATTTGAAGTATTACTATTAATTTGTAGTTGCTTATTCTGTTCACTAATAATTTTATTTTCCCAATATTTTGATCGAATAAATGATGACTTAAAATATCACGAGATTTCTCGACAAACCAATTAAGTTTGTAACTTATTAGAAGGAAAAAAAATTGAGGGAGCATCGCAAAACGAAAATGTAGATCGCCGTTGCGAAATAGAACGCGCGGCAAATGGCCCGTGCGGAAACGAAAGGGAAAACTTTCGTGGCTCGATGGGAAATGAGATTTTATCGGAAGAAGTCGGGAAGAAAATTAGCAGCGTTTGGTTAATGACGTTTTGTTCCCGAGTTTTCTCTACGAAACAAACGAGATTTTTTCACGAAAATTTTCCAGTTCAACGACTGAAAAATATTTCAGTGGTAAAGAGATCAAATCTCTTCAAGGTGTTTGAAAACAAAAAAAGAAAAAAACAAACAAACAAACAATGCTAATTGGAACAAGTAAAAATTATGACTAAATTTTGATTTTTTAATGTAGATTGTCACAACCATATAAATTGGCAGATTTACGCAGACTATGTTCGTAATTGGTCCATTACTTAGAAATATTTTTGTGATAGTATTTTTTTTAGTTGGTAAAATAGGAAAGATTTTTTTGACATAAATGAATATTGACGAACGATTTGGGAATGGCGGTTAAATAAAAAAATTTATTTGATATTTCATAGTAATTATATTTGAACTTGAAAGTAGTCATATTGGTGCTTCGCACTTTCTTCCTTCGCAGTTTTTTAGGCATCGGTAATTTTTCACTATTTGCATAAACGATTCGGAATATATAGGATTATAAAATGAGCAATTATTGAACGCGTCATTAATATCTGCGAATATAGCATAAAGACACATAAGCAGTGGGATGGTCTCGGTGTCTTTGTACGGACTAAAGAGCCGGAAACTATGGTTAACCAAGCGTCGCGCCCTTCCCATTTCTCAAAGCTATGAATAATGTGCCCATGCCGCAGTGACAACATAACGAGTTAAATGCAAGCGCGCGAGAAAAGACCGAAACAAGCCCATTTCGCATTTATTTATTACACGTTTTCCTGAAATCCGCCAAAATAAGTATTCAAAATTTCGATCGAAATAAAAATTCACACTGTATAATATGTAGATGTGATTTCAATTTTTCATGTTCAAAGACCAATTAACCACATGATAATGAGTAAACAAATATCATCGTGCAAAATCATGACATTTCCGAAAATATTTTATTGACGTTTTTTCACGTGGAAAATCACGAATTTGCAAACGTTTGTAGTTTTCCATTATTGAAAGATCATTGAATTCTAGTGTAAAATTTTTTGAAGTAAAAAAAATATTTAAATTTCCGAGACAAAAAATAATGATCAATATAATAACAAAATAATAAAATAAATAATAGATAATAATAAAATAAGAAATATACCAACAATATAATGAAAATGATGAAATAATAATAACAAATATAAATAATGATAAAATAATAAATAATAAATAGAATAATAAACAATTATAAAATATTAGAATCATCGAACGAGAAAAAGGATGATGTGTTTACAAAGTGATAGTGCAAGTGAAAAAAAAATTGCAAGATAAAATTTTGCTCAAATTGAGACCAAGCCCAAATTTTCGATTGAAAATAAAACAATGAGAAAATTGTATTTCCTAAGAAAAAAATGTAATTCAAACTTCAAAACATAAAAAAACACCTTAAAGTTGTCGAATAATTAAAAAAACCAAATGAAAAACAGTTATTTTGAATTTAAGATCTCATGAATTTTTCAATTCAAAATGAAAATTCAAAAGAAAGGCAAGAAATGAAAAATTTTTAATAGTTGTGGTAGGTAATGGATTTAATAACTAAAAAAAAAAAAAGAATTTCGAGATCATTGAAATTTGTGACTTTTATCGATATTTTGTAGAAGAAATTTAGAGTATTTTAAATATTTTTTATCAAAAAACTTAATTGTGTGCATTATTATAAATTCGTGCTGATAAATAAAGAAAATACTTTTCATCACTTTTGTCCGATCTTTTTAATCCATAAATTTTCAATTGGGATATTTTTTTCAAATATGTTGCAAGGTAAAACAGCTGAAATAAATTGAGAATACACTAATTAAAAAAAGTCATACATACAAATTCAACTAAATGATAATAAAAATGTCGGTTCAAAAAAGATTTGTGATCTAGATATTTTGGATAGGGAATTTAAAATTTTATATATTTTTCATCATCTATTTTTATATCTTTAAATGAAATAGATTTTATAAAATTCAGATGATTTGTAAATTTTCCTTCGATTTTATTCATTTGTTATTAGATATAATATAATGAATTCGCATTAATTAATACAATTTATTTCATTCTCAGTTATAATTGGAAAAAAGTTCTAAAAGTTCTGGATAGGAACTTTACCGCAAAATGTGCGGATCATTCGAAAATAGCATATTTTTGCTAGAATGATTGAAAAATCGAACGAAAAACATTTTTCCATAAAGAATGTGTGATTTAGACATTAGATTTCAGAAAATCATTTTATTGTTATCATTATGAAAAATTATCAGCAAAGAAAATGAATTTCTGTTTACATGTTAAAAATTTTTTTTGTTTCTTAACTTTCATAATGTCGATTTTAAAGAAATTTTCAGAGTAAACTATATAGTATTGATAATAGGTTTTTAAAATTTATGACATACACTTCAAAATAATTGATTTTAAATTCATTAGTAGACATTTTTTCGATTGTCAATACAATTTTACCTACTTCAACTTTTTTTTTTCAAGATATAAGTTTAAACAACTTATTATTCATACATCTTCAGTGTTCATAGATAAAAACTGCTATAATTATTTATTTTTGTTATGAAAAAACTTATGGATTCGCAGAGGTTCATAACTCCGCTATCGGATAATTATTGGAAAAAAGTGTAAAAATGTTAGATTGAGTTAATATTTGACTTTGAAATCGTAAGGTGGAAACTTTTCCTGGGTCGTCATCTTGGATTTTGGACAGCGCTCCGAAGCTATAGCGTTAGCAGTATATTTGTCAAGTTGTAGAGACTACAGACAACGTACAAGATCATGATTAACCTGTTTAAAACTAATTATACTACACTTTTTCAAAAAAGGATTTAAATCGAAAAAGTATGATTAAGGCAAATAATAAAATGTCATTTAAAAATTAACAATTTTCCTAAAATTTAAAAATACAAAAATATTATATAACAGTACTAGCACATTTTTCGTGAAATTTAATTTTGTATTGAAGGTTGATAAAAAAAAACTTAGGTTTAGAAATAAGAGGTTGGTAATTCAATATTTGAAAAATATATCATAACGTACTTTGAGGTAGGATCCGTAGTATTTGGTGACGTAAGGACTGTCGCACTGAGACAGGACCATGATTTCCTGCTGGATGTCCTCGATCTCATCTTCGGCTTCCTCGAGATCGATGATTTTTATGGCCACAACCTGTTGAGTCCGATTATCGATGCCTTTAAAAACTTCACCGAAACTGCCCTTTCCAATTCTTTCTTGCTTTGTGAATATCAACTCCGGATCCACCTTCTGCAACATAAAAATTGAAAAAATAATTATCAAATGGTATTTTTCCTCTACTCTAAAATTTAAGATCTCTATAAACATCTTTGATTAATTAAATTCGAATGCACAAGATTTTACAACTCTGTGTACAATTGGTTTTTCGAATTTTCGAATTCCGTTACGTAAAATGATAAAATTCTGAAGTTTCTATTTTTCAGAATAAAATTTGCTGGAATAGTAGATTGGCATACCGTAGGTTATAAATATCGTTTAAACGTGAACTTTCAAAGTTTCAGATTTTTAATTAACTGAAACCTCAAGTTCATGATACAATTTTGTTTTCTCTTTTGAATTCAAAATTTAAAACTCAAATTCTCGAATTGTAGTACTTGAGTTTCAAAAACTTCTGATTGACCTAGTGAAATATCTCACTACTAGTTATGAAATTTCAATTCGATTTCAGGATCTTCTAATTCTCGAACATGCAAATTTTTTCAATAATGATGAATTTTCAATTCAATTTGAAACTTTTTCCAAATACTATTGAATAGTAATTTCACGTTTTGAAGTTATTGATGAATTTTTTCACATGTTAATAAACAAATGTCGATATGCCAGTTTTTTATTTTTATTCTATAATTATAAAACGTCGAGGCGTCGTAATGGAAGTATGTAAATTTTTCCTTCCAGATTTTAGGTTACTAAGAAATTCAATTTAATTATTCTATAATTTACAGAAATCCATCGTTTCAATCTCCGTACTTACAAACTTAAGTAATGAAAAGTTTTATAGTATATTACGTAGCAGGTACGGATGTGCGAATTTGGCAAAACAGGGTAATTACGGACCGAGCCGAAGGCGAGGTTTGTAACCCGTTTTGCCTATGAGCACATCCGTACTTGTTAACGTGAGATATTTTTCATCACGATGGCCGAAAAGTCAATTCAAAATGTCAGTTTTGAGGTTAGAATGATAAAAATAATTTTAAATACCTTCTTGTAAAAAAACTTGTACAAGTCTGAAGGTAATCTTTTAAAATATATACTCTATTTATCGATGCTGATAAAAATTACAAAAATATAATACATATAAATAACATTGTAAAAATGTATAAAATGTTATACATAAATATCAAATTTTAATATTACAGGTATCAAATTATGATATCGTTCACAAAATATATTTATATATAAAAAGCTTGACATTTTTGCAAGAATGTGGAATGAATTATGAGGTATATTTCGACTCTCGATACAGATTTCTGGCCTGTAGAAAAGCGCGTCCTTGCAGCGGCCTCGGTTAAATCTCCGGGTAAAAAAGCGACGGAAAAAATGCGCATCATAATATTACGGTCCTATGGAATCCAGTTACACCGGTACGAGTTATTTTTTTTCCCCCTTTCCCGGCGTTTCGAAACGAAATCCAATGAACAGGAATGGTATTTTTAGCACGCAAATTTTTCCCAATTACAACTTAAATTATGCATTTTTCGAGAAAGTCACTTTATCCACATCTTTCGCGTTAAAGCTGCAATTTGCATGGAAATTTTTCTTAACAGAAAAATTCAATAATTAACATTTTTATTGTATGTCTCGGGTGAAAAACGTAATTCGAACTTATAACCATAAGGAAGGTTTTTCTGTTAGTACCTCTGGGAAATAGCAAAAAAAATAGATAAATGAATATTTGGAAAAATCATATCAGTACTTAGGTGTGCAGTTTTCATTTTTACAGAAATTCCAGTTCAAGAACAACCATTACCATTTTGTATAAATTCTGAATTATTTAAAAAAATTACAATAATAATTTGGCCTAGAAGTGCATAACTAGAACATTTTCTGAAAATTAATATTACAAAATTAAACTATACAATACCATCATGTAAATTTGAAAGAAAATATCAACAAGTTAAAATATTCCCAAGTTTAAGAATGACAATTTAAAAATTTTGTAATCCAAATGCTGCATTATTCAAATTTCAAATTTGGAATATACCTATGATTCAAAATTATAAAAAATGAAACAATTATTGTTTGTCATAATAAATTTCGACCATAACCTAAAATTTTGAAGAATCTTATGACCATCCAGGGTTCTACCAAGTTCCCCAACATTTTACAGTTTCATGAACCAACAAAATCTCAAAAGAAAATGAATATTGATAAATTCATTAATATATGAATTTTGCCATGAGAATATAAACTTTAGCGAACTGAGAAATCGTTTGAAATGTAAAAGCCCCAGGGAAATGTTTTTCAAACGCTCGATTTTAGAGCGCGCATAAATATTAATAAATGTGGCTCGCGTCAAAGACGAGGCCGGGGACAGAAAATCCCACGTCGCTTATTTCGCTTTAATTGAAATCCCTGGTGTGCGATAAAATAAAGCCGTGCAATAACGTTTTTTTTTCTCTTTGAAACGGCCCATTTGGAGGTCATTAAGTTGATTATTTGATTGTCTGACTAAATTTGCTTTAATGTTGCAGGACTTTTTTAAATTAGAGACATAACCGAAAAATATGACTAAAATATACGAATTAGAGATATTTAAACTGTAATTATTATGTTTTTTTAGTGTAAATTACTGATTTCCCGAGGTTCATATTTATAGTATCCAACAATATTTAAAAAACAATATAAAAAAGTTTATTATAGTGATAGTTCAGAGTTGAAAACTTCAAGTGAGAAATAAGATAAGGTCTTCTTCGACCGCCATTTTGAATTATTTTTTGAGGCCTAAGATGGTGAAAGGACATTGTAAAAGTTGTCACAGACCTTTGGCTAAAATCCACATCATTGACCATAAAAATTCGGAGATTTAAAAATTTTTCGATTTTCCGGCCTAATATTTTATTGAAATAGACGAATCTTCGAGTTTCCGGTTGAAAAAGAAGTAATATTCAAAATTTATCGAAGTGATTTATTTTGATGTTTTCTTCCTCGATAAAAAATGAATTGAAGAAAAAAAATCAGAACAAAAAAAGGACCTTCGATTGAATTATTCATAGAATTTCGTGTTAAAATATTTATTATCACAAATTTTATTTGAGAAAATAACCCTTTAAGTTTCAATGATCGTAAATTCCAATTAAATGTTATCAAACTCTCGAATTTGGACATTATAAAAACTATTGAATGTTACCAATTAGGAATGAATAGCTACTCAGAAACCATTGTTTTTAAAATTTTCATGATACACAATTTTGTTGTTGAATTTTCGCATTTTTGAATTTTTATGTAAAAAAAAAAAATAAAAAATAAAAAACGTCTATTTCAAAGTATGAAATAAAAATGTCTAAGTTTTGTGATGACCAGTTTCACAAATATTTGAGTTAGAAATATTATTTTTAAGACACATATGAAAATAATGTCATGAAACCGAAAGCATCATTATATAAATAAATGAGTGATAAAAAAATTGAAATTTTCAAAATTCGAGGGATTCAAATTTAAACTGCTTATAGACGTATTCAGAACGTAGATTTCAAAACTTGAGCTAATTGTCAAATTTTTACAGATGAATGACTGTATAAAAAAGTATAAATATTTAAATTTCTCTATCTTTAAATAATTATATCGGTCATCACATAATTTTACATAGCTGTTAAGAAAAGCTGTCAAATTCGTTAGAAACATTAACGAAATTGTTAAAACTTAAAAATTTCCAAACTGTCAAAAAAGTTGAAAACCGTCCAAAACCACCAAAAATATCAAAATTCTTAACTGTAGTCTGAGAAACTGCTAAATTATAAACGAGTATTTTTCAATACCAAAACACTCCGTTACATGTAACTAAATATTTAAACGCCGTAAAATAGAAATATACTTGTATTCATGTAACCCAGAAAGTATTCGAGCGAAATTCGAATCGTGCGTCCTCGAAAATATAAATGCAAGAAACAAAATACTTTTACAGTTACATACTTATGTATGAAATCCTGCTCTCTAAATCTGAATCTGTCAATAATGATTTCTCGATGACAGATTTATCAGTCAATCTTTTGGTTTGTGAGCATGCCTGAGGAAATAATTTATTTATTTGATAATAAGTCCTCAAGTATATCCATTACTCACAAGAATAATGAATTTTACAATTAACATCATTTATGAGTTTCTAAATATACAATGCTAATGTTTTAGCTACGATTTCGTTGAAATATAGATCGTAGAATACTAAATTACATGAATATGGAACTTCAAACAGAGTACAAGAGAGGTATGCATAAAATTCCGATTATGAAATTGTTTGTACAACATTATACGAAATTAGTTGAATTCATTTGCAAAAATATCGATTCAGTTTAAATGAAGCTTGAAAATGTCTTTAAAATGTTTGGAATTTTGAAATTATATTTTGAAAAACGATCACAAGATAATTAAACTATTTTTTTTTTTACGATTTCAAGTAGTTGCATAATTTTTAAGGATTTCGTTCATTTCGATATGTTCAAGAAATTGAATTCTCGAAAATCATGATCAAGAGTCAATTTCAGAGTAATGGCATTATTTATTAGGATATTTTTTCTTTTTAACCTAAATTATCATTAAAATATCCTTTTGTATTCCATAATCACGTTCCAGCTTGAACGATAAATTTGAAAAACTTTTGGAAATGTGAAAGTTCAGCTATTCGAAAAATTGAAGAATTTTTACAAATAAAAAAATAAAAAAACTTTCAAAACAGTGATGGTTTTTAAGGATGCAAAGCGATTGAAAATACTTCGAAGTTATTCTGATTATTTATTAATCTTACAGAATAATAATATTTTTTTTCAAATTTATCACTCCAAGACTCGAACCAATTTTTCAAATTTTACATTTACGAGGATTAGAATCTTTGAAATTTTCCTAGAATTTCAATGATTCAGTCAAAAATTCGTTTTCATTTAGTCCGATCCTTTTATTTTATCACCACAAAAGTATCTGATTACTTCTGTTACCATTTTAATAGTTCACCATTAGCCATTTTGCTTATCTGCAAATCTAAAAAAATCCTGATTTCGCAGTTGGTAAAAGCAAAGCTTGAGAGTTGGCGAATGAGATTTGAAACCGCATTTATTCTGCTTGTATTACATAAAAAAGTATCTGGTTTTGCACTCAGCGAAATTAAACCGAGAAAAAGTTGGCGAACCACGCCTCAATTTGTGGCAGAGAAATAGCTTTGGCGATATCGGATCCACAACATGAGACGAGCGTCGTCGCGTCCGCGAGATACATCGCGAAGATATGTACCGTTGTCCCGGTAAGTCAAGATCGAGGACGGATCGCAGGTTGTGTTTTCTCGTGCAAACGCGACCTTTCCCACAGCGCCCAGGAAAAACGTGTCCCGGGCGGATCCCAAACACACCGCACTCAGTGAAATCGGTTATTGAGTCAGCGATACTTTCAGTCATTCAAAAAAAATATTCATTTTCAACGGTATTAAGGGGTTATATACCTTTTTGTGCGGACGAATTGAGGATGGTTTGGAGTATCTTTTAAAGTATGTAGCAATAGTGTTATGACACCAAAGTTATTGTTTTATAATAGTGTTATAATAGTGTATTGTCCACTTGAAAAAACAAATATTTGTTCATTAAAAATATCAACAATTGGCGGAGTTATGGCCCTTTCCTCGGAACAACTTTTTTTTTGAAGATGCTTGCGGTGACCACGATGCAAGTCGAACAGGTCAAGTTAAATGGGAAAATCCAAAAAATTTCATTAGTCTAGGAATGTACCTAGTTTTTGAACGATTGAAAAAATGAATATTACGTTTTTTTTGTATGCAAGAACGTTTTCCCCGAGATTTCGATTTTTCGAGCTCTAAAAATTTTATTAAAAAATTCTTATCTCCAAAATAAAAATTTTTCTATATAAAAGCGATACACGAACTAGATATATTCCTAGACTAATAAAATTTTTTTGATTTTCTGATGTAACTTGGCACAAATAGCATGAATTCAGGCACAAATAGCAATCAGATGATTCTTTTAATATAGATTTCGATTAAATATCGGGGATGTAGTTACTATATTCTAGGCAAAATAAAGTAAACATTTTGTATTTTTCTCCCTTTTAAATTTTGAGAAAAAAATTTCGTAATTCAAATAGACGTTAGTAAATAATTATGCATAATAATTTATTAAGAAGAATTTATAATATTTCTTCGCATACATTTTTTTTTATAGAAATTTATGTACCTGTACATTTATGTACTCAGGTCACTGAGTTTAAAATTATTGTTATTTTTGAGTTATATAGGTTAAGAATTCTGGATTTCGTTTCATTTTCAGAATTATATGTAATTAGTTAAATAATTATTACGTGAGAAATGTCTAATTCTGTAAATCTGAAATAATGATAAATTGTACTGGTTACGTCCATGAATTACAAATTCACAATCTGTAATTAAAATCTTCAATTTTATGTACATATTCTTTATTACTTTTTTTTTTATCTGTAACACGTGCTTTTTAATTCACTACAGATTTTTTCCTGATTTGTATAGATGAAGAAGTGAAAAACGAAAATATGAGATTAATATATAAAAAAACCTAATTTGAGTATATAAGAAGTCATACTCTTCTCAAATTTTTTAATCTCATGTTATTTTCAATAATTGTATCTTTCACTGTAACTTGCGTTCTTTATTTGATAAATGCACACTATTTTCTGAGTTGCGTACATGAAAAAAGCAAGAAAAAAAAAAAAAAAAAAAAAAAAAAAAAATACAAAAATACGAAAGAATCGTAAGACATTTGACTAAAAAATGAATAAAAACTTGAGTGCACAAAAACCCATATCTTCTCAAGTATAAAATCTTGAAGAATAATTTATGATAATAATAAATACAGGAATAAAAACACTTTGCTGTATGCAATCCTAGATATTGTAGTATCAAGTTATTCAAATTTCCAACTTGTTAGTGAACTTCTTCAAAATTTGAACAAAACTTTTCAAGTACAAACTTTTTGGTTTACCCACTAATCTTGCGGTTCCACATTTTTCGCATTCGAAATTCGTGAAATTTGAAGTTACTAGTTCTAAGTTTCTATATCTAGTTAATTAGATATAATGTAGGATTAACATCAAAAATAGTAAGAGTCAAAAAATAAGATCGTCAATAATTTTATTAATTCACAGTAGAATCCTTATCTTCTTTATTCTTTGATTTTGTCTTTTCTCCCAAAAAATCTTAATCCGTCAAAAACTATGATTTCAAAGTTTTCCATTCCTAAAACTTACGTTTTATTTTTGAGATCAAAACAGTGAGTTCTTTTTATTTCAATGTACATATACTACTCCAGTTACTTTGGCTTATTTTCTTCAAATAATTATAAGTTTTTCTCGAATTAATTTTGGTAGTAATTTCAACCCTTAAAATACTCCTCTGTCTACGCCCCTGAAAATGATAAACAGGTGTCACTTTGTCACGGTCAATGTAACTAGAATGACACACTTGGCAACGCCACATTATGAAAGGTGCATTGGAATCGAGAGCGTCCCAAATTTCAATTGAAATTCCTCATGAGGTTATGCGTGGAGTGCGAATGAAAATGGTAACACAACTGAACACAACGCAAGAAATAGATTTTTTATCTCAAGTTGCAAATTGAAAAATTCAATTAACGTTACAGCTGCCACTTAAAAATTCGTTCATTGTTCAATTTGGCTGACGAAACAGAGAATGACATAAAATAAACAAATTTTTTGTCGACATAATTATTACTGCACATTCACATTCTTTTTACTCAGTAATCTTAGATAAAAATTTTTAATAAGTCTGGAAATGACATTCTAAAATTACTTTGCGGTTAGTTTCTAGTTAATTAATTAAATTACCCGTTTCAAAACACGCGTACGACCTCATTTTGAAAAACGCGTATCTTCATAAATCTTAACATAACAAAAAATTTTAATCATTGTTTGATCCTTATGTTAGTTATATGATTGCCTTTAGAACATTTTTTGTCAGGTTTTCGAACCCGTTGATGATGTATGAAAATGCAATATGCACATGTATCGTAAAATTTGAAATTTTGCATATATAAGCACGCAGTCACATATCATAACTTGTTCCGAAAAATGTTGAATTGTCCACTTTCGAATTTCGACAAAAATGTTCTATAAACTATACGGACAAATGAAAAAAAAAAAAAAATTACATTCGAAGAGGTTCCTTTTCCGAAAATGCTAATTGTTTATAAATTTGTTAATTTTAAGGTAACAAACAGCTGCATTTCTTTTTTGTGTCAAAATAGACTTTTAATGAAACCCTGGTAAGCATTTAACCAACAATGCTTTACTCTTATTCAAAAACTGAACGATCTACGAGGAATCAGAAAAAACCGGTTTTTAACTCGAAAAACAAAAAAATGTATAACTGAGTAAATTTTCATATTATTTTAAAAAAAAATACGCGTCATTTTTTTTCCTTTTAAGAATGAGGGGCCCGTTTTTAAAGAAAAATCTAAATTTCAGTTGTGAATCCGACATGGAATGACCCATACAGCTGATTCTGAACATAATAAACGTACATTTCAATAGTTTTTTTTATGAATATATGAGATGGGAATAAATATCGTCGTAGAAGTTCGTTAGGAATATATATTTTTTTTTTTATTTTCTTTTTTTACACGTTTTCAAATATGTAAGGCCTAAAAATGATCATGTAATAAATGAAACGACCCACTCACCGACGGAGCGGCGCTGTTTCTGCGAGAGCCCCCACTTCCACCGATCGAAAACCCAGGATGGCCCTTTACGGGGCTCGGGCCCAAAGGCTCGATCGCGGATGTGGGCCTGGGGCCCTTGTGCCTCGAAGAAGACGAGGAAGATGGGGGCGGGGGCGGGTGGGAGAGGGGCCTCCCAGACTGGGCCCGATGAGGGTAAGGGCCCCAGGATTGTCGTGGCACATAGCCCACATAACCGCCGGACACAAATTGGGCGGAACCGTTGCTGAGCTGTGGTGGCGCCATCACGGCTGTTTGCTGCTGCCCTCCGTTTCGCATTTTCCACCCTCTTAACTGTCGTCATAACGTGAACATCGATAATTATCAAAATGAAAACACATCCGGTCTTTTTTCATAAACCACAAAGGCATGAAACGCATTTCGTTTTTATTGCTTTTTATGAATAACGTCTCATTATCTTGTCGTTACTTTTCTGGATCCATAATCTTACTTAAACTATTTTGACATTGAAAATCAAACTGGTAAATCAGTTACTTTAACGTAAGCTCATATAAAAAATTTCTTTTCAGAAAGAAAGAAGATTGTCAGTTTCAACATTTTCGACAGTCTGAAAGTCATCAGCAATTTCAACAGATCTTCCTTAAATCAACCGAAAAAAATGTTCAAAAATCAGAGGATTCTTCAAATTTAGAATCGTTTGTAATTGTTCAAACTGTTTCTCAAGATTTCACTGTAAACAACCACTAGAACAAAAGTATTGTCAAAACTGTTCGAAAGGTCAAAGTTTCGTTGTTGATAATTTCTTATCGTAAAAATATAGGAAATAACAGTATTTCTGAACCACTTCTCGTGCAAGCTCAAAATTAAAGGAAACAAAAAAATACTGCGTCCAAATTATCTTTAATAATGAGTTTTAAGTATACGAGATGATTGAACATGAACTAAGCACTTAAAAAATTAATATTCCTCGCGAAATTCTAAATCGATTCTTTCTTTACCATTTTTGTGAAATCCCGATATTAACAGAGATATAAACAATTGAAAATACTAGCGCTGTATCAATGAGAGTGCGCCTTGACTCCTTTGTGACAGACGCTTGAAGCGCATGAGAACTTGACACGTGTCGACTACCCCAGTTGGAGCCAAGGTCCGCCCTCATTGGTCCAGAGTTCACAATTTCAATCGCTAATATCCGCGTAAATTTCAAATTTTCACAAGTATGACAAAGGAAATATTGTCCTAGAATTTCACAAGGAATCTAAATCTTTCGTGTACTGTATTTAACCACCTTGTACACTAAAAAAACTTTGTTATCTGAAGATCATAAGCAAAGTATTAAACATGAATCACAAGAAAGTCAAATATTGAACTATTCAAGATTAAAGAAAAAAAAAAATTATTTTAAAATTAGTCAATAATGTGAATTGTAAGTTCTATACCAACAATGAGAATGAAAAGTAGCGTGAAATAAGTAACGGGAATTTCATTATCGCATAAACATAGCTCGTTATCTCAATACACCGCGACAGCATAAAATAAAATACTAATTAACTAATAAAATACCAATTAACTCTGAAAAATACTCGTTTGTTCAACTACGTGAAAAAAACAACATTTTTGGTATCAAAAAGTAGGGAAAGTGAATATTTTCCCCACAGATTAAACGAAACGTGTTTTATGACCAGTTGAAACTCAAAATATATCCAGTAATTGATAATTATCGATATTTTTTGTTAAGTGTACGTCATTTTTAACCATACCCGAGGAATTTGTCCATTTCACGCACTTTTCTCGTTCCACCTTTCGCCCTTTTTCGACTGGCGCACTCTGGAATGCGTAAGCGGGTTATCTTTGTTCGTTGAGGGCGGGGGTTTTTATTTTGCGCAGAAAACAACGGGGGAGATAAGATACGAAAGTGGCGCCGGTTTCTGTCAATCTTATCATCAACATCACGCTCGGAGAAAAAGAAAGAGTCGGAGCTCATTTTGTTCGCAATTGTCGATCAAGAGATTTGTTTGGGATAACATTTTCAAACTGTTTTTTAAGTCTTGTTATCTCATCAATTACAGGCATAGCAATTCGTGATGAAAAATTTATTCTAGTGATGGATTCGCTGATTTCGTTACGTGAACAATTTCGCTATCATGATTCAATAGAAAGAAAGTTACTTAGTACTGTTGCTTAATGTATTTCGTATGAAAGATTTGGCCGATGAATTCTGGTAATACATCGTCTTCATTGTTTTTCAATTATTCTTCTCAGAGACGTTGTAAATGAACTTTTTATGGGCTGGGGGAGGGGAACTCAAATGTCAAAAGGGGCGAATATATATATAGTTTATTTAAATGTAGCAATGAATAATAATTCCGCAATCATAACATCTTAGAAATCGACTTGCAAGCTCAAGTTTTTGTTTTAAAAAAGATATCGCTTTTCATTGAAAATCACAATATGTATCTCGTACTTCTATAGACCCCTTTGCAGATTTCTATAATTTATTGCTCGAGTATTCAAAATTTCATAGATTTTTGAGACAATAGGGAACTTGACGAAAAAATCATATCATATGCATTTCTTAGACAACTGGAAAAAGAATCTATACGTATTTTTTCGTTTTTTTATTAATTGAGAATCACACGATATACAGATTAAAATGTGGATTGGGGGTGTGACGTTAAGATCCATATAAATTTCTATTGTCTTTATATGGATGATGACATCAAATCAATAGAAGAAAAAATAACATGTTTGTTTTTCTTTAATCTCTAGTTTACATATCTCGAATAGTTTTAGAAATTTTTCGAGTCAGTTTCCTTATTGTGTTTGTAAACATTCAAGATATTTCATGAACTGCTAGTATTTTCAACGTTTCAAGTTATTTTTACTGATGATAACATTTTGTAGGATATTCTTGTTTTTCAATAGATTTTTATCATTTTTATCGATTTTCATACAGAGTTTGAGTATTAACTACTCTAGAATTCGAAGGTTACTGAATTTTTCATGTTTTATGATTTTTCAAGAAACAGTTTCTTCAAAGCCATCTGGAACTCCAAAATATTTCCAGTATTTGCAGAATTTCTTGTGTTTTTTCAGTATTTTTATGGATATCTATACACGTTCCTAGAATATGATGTTTTTTGTTTCAAGTTTAAATAGACTTTCCGTAATTTTATAGTTGATTGAAAAATTTGTATCTACAAAGATTCAAAGTATTGAATAAATTCATAGTATTTAAATATTTTTTACATTCTTCGATATTTATAAAATTTGGTAGGATTTTCTCAGTTCTTCAAAGATATCTAATATTTATGAAAATTATCTACGATTCTGTCCTCTGGGATATAGTTTTAGATATCCCTAGTATTTTCATCGATTTTCGAAAAAAAATATCTGCATGAAATGAATGAATTTCAGAAATTTTCATTATAGATAAACTTTTTATAATTCTCAAATAATAATAAAAAGTCATATCATTTTTTAGTATTCCCATCTATTTCTTACATTTTCATAGGTTTTAGAATTGGATGCTCTAATTTTCAAAGATTTAGAATTCAAGTTACAACAAACTTTCCGACATTTAATAGTTATTTGAAAAATTTGTATCTACAAATATTCAAAGTATTGAATAAAATAATACTATCAAAATATTTTTTATATTCTTAGATATTTGTAAAATTTGGTAGGATTTTTTCAGTTTTTCAAGGATATCCACTATTTATGAAAATTTCCATTATATAGATATCTATGATTCTATCCTCTAGGATATAGTTTCAGATATTTTTACATTTAGTATTGTGATAAATTAAAAAAAAAAAACAATATATTTGCACAAAATGAACGAATTTCAGAAATTTTCATTATTAATTAACTTTCTATAGCTCTCCAATAATAATAAAATGTCATATCATGTGTTAGTATTTCCATCTATTTCTTATATCTTAAAAGATTTCAGAATTGGATGATCTAATTGTCAAAGATTTTTCAGAACACATTATCTACGTAGATATCTACAGTATCTCTTAAATTTTTAATAAACTATTTTAAAGTTTCAAGAAAAAAGATTTAATACCGATTAATATGTGCCTGAAGTTCCAAATGTTTAAAATTAAACGAAAAAAATTAATAATAATATAAATTGATATAAGAGAAAAAATTTGCCAGCTACTTTTGAACACTTTTTGATCGTAACAACAAACTTGATGCTCCCCCAAAAAATATTCGTCACACTTCCCATCATGATAAAAAATTAAAAAATCCATATATTTTTTATTTTCGTCTAATTTTAAACGTTTGGAACTTCAGGTACATCGATTAATCCTATTTGCTTCTCAGATTCCATCAAAACATCCCTCTACCTTTTTCATTGGAACAACCAAGTCTATGAATTCTACTCAAAGGTAGTTCTACCATTTACATTCAAAACAATGCGGTCCATACGAAAAGCCCCGGAAAATTGTTCCGAACAAAGTTGTTCTAGCCCGGCTTAGGCAGCGATTTTGTGCAAACATCCTTGACCTCACGACTTCCCTCGTTTCCCAATCAATAGCTAGCGGCGAAACAAAACGAATCGAGCGCATTTTCCACGGCCGGAAATTGTCGCCTTGAAAATCACCGAGGCGCGAAATAATCGAGCCACCCAGATGATCAGATCTCGCCGATCCAGGCGCATTCAGGAAGCAAAAGCATTCGGAGAGCGATCGGCTCGTGACTTCGGCTGCGGCGCATTATCGAGGCGAACTGGACTGCGATCGTCTTAATGAATATTCAAGGAGCCATATCATTCTCTTCTCGCTCTATCTAATCAAAGTGCCATCCCAAGTAGCACGGCCATAGCATACCTAACAATGCCCAGGTTTTCGCACAGTTGCCTCGAAGCGTGCTTTAAGAATCTATTAGGGAGAGGCGCCATCCCTTCCACTGCGCACGCCACCTCGTAAACTAACATCATCACAAAATCTTTGATTCATAATATTTCGGCAAACCCTTTTGCACTTACATTCCATGGAAGTGAACAAATGCCACCCTAGTTGTTTTTCCGAAAGAAAGTAATTTTTTTTTAAAAATGTACCAACCAATGCTATAAAAATAGAGATATTCCAAAACTGTTCTCTCTAATCTCAATCCATGCATTTTCGGTATACAACATTTTTATCTAAACTTTCTTGCACAGTGTAATCAAAGTTGACCTAAGAAAAATATATTAAATTATTGTCATAACGAGAAATATATTATCAGTTAACTCTACTAGGTTTTTTCCTTATATTTCACCTCAAACTGAAATTCCAAAAAATTCAATGACTTTCTTATTGATCCAATATAAGCAAAGGAACGGGCCCCCTATACTCGATAACTGTTATTTACGAGCGCTTTGTGTCGCAAACGTTGACTGACGCCGGGCTTAATGCGATCGTATCTGCGGCGTTCGCGTTCTCGGTGCTCAAGATTTTTTTCCTCGATCCTTTAATCGATTACGGATTGTTGCGTAACGAAGGGGGAACAAAGGAATATTTTCCGAAATTACACGTTGAGAGAAAAAAATGTTCGCCAGAAGAATGGAAGTACTCCACGCTTTTCAAGAAAACGTCATGCAAACTAAACGCTTGAGTAATTTTTCGATATCGTGACAGCTTTTATAATAAAAGTAATATGTTTCCGTGCTTAAATAGTGGGTATGGTTAGGCGAAAATTTTATGGAAAGCAATATTACGCTGTTAATGCAATATTTCAGACAAAATAGATGGAATATAAATGAAGCTAACAAAGAGAGCGAGATGACTTGAACTTTTTTTCAGAAAAAAATGGACATATCGTGTGTCCCGCGGTTCAACCGGACACTTGAGTTGGTAGTACTGATTCCATAAGAAAAGCATAGGATCAGTGCTACCAACTCAACTCAGGTGTCCAGTTGAACCGTGGGTTTTTTTTTTACATATTCACTGTACAATATGGTCAATAAGACTGGATGGCAAAGTAAAACAGATTCACCAACAAAATTTGTTTGTATGTTGAAATAAAGTAGTCGAAAACTGCTCTCTCCATTCAGCGTTCACCATTTCATTCAGACATAGCGAAAATTGTTATACCCATATCATCAAGAATACTTTGTTCTCCTCGGTTCTCACAATATTGTACAACTCATTCGCATCACAATCCAGATGAATAAACCTTACATCCATGTTTTTCCATTACATCAGCTAATTTCCCTTGAACCACGAACTAGAAAACTTCGTTCCTTTGTGTAATCCCAGGGAAAATCGATTAACTTCGGCTCTTCGGGTTTCCACGCCAAAAAGCCGAGACTTCTATTTTTTAATGAAGCTTCTTTCATCGCATCCGTCATTGTTCGGTTGCAATAAAAATGTCACGCTCGAGCGGATCGCGTTGTCCCACCCATTGCCACCCATTACTAGTTGCTAATCCCGACACGTAGGCGGATGCAAAAGCACCGCAACAGTTTTTTTTACTTCCCATCGTCCCTTGCCCCTTTGCCGTCTTTCCTTCTCGAGGATTCTCCGGGAATTTTATTGTCGGCGCTTTGCCGTGTTCTCGGGGAAAAAAATTCGCGGGGGAAAACAAGATTCGCTGCCTCTCGCGGGGGCGCAAAAACACGCGGAACAATAAAGATCCGAGAAGGATTTTTCGCGCCTTTCACGGGAAGAAAGTTCGCCTACGTGACGGATTGTTCCGGAAAAATTGTGGGGAATATTTTTTTTGAAGCACGTACTCGTGAATTCACTAAGACAACACTATTAACTTCTTTTCAAGGACTCGTGGGCTCAAGGAGTTATGGGCTTGCGTCGAAGTTTATTAATTCATTGTGCATTGTTTGTTCGAATAACATTGTCCTGAACAAGAAACATCGATTCTCAAACGTACTTCTTTCTTCTGGCTTAAGGGGACACAGAGGCCGTTTTTTCCGCCTCTTACTTCCATTCATTTGTTTTCCGTTCTATGCGTCTTTCTCGCACTTCAGCAGCCTCTGTGTCTCCTTAACTTCAAACTTTTGTTGTATATTGAGTGTGATTTCTTCCTACTATCCATCATAAATTGTCTTGTATTAATCCAAATGTTACGGTAGATGACGTTATGTAACAACATTGTAATAAACAAAAAAGTCTGACATTGAACATTATTCCGGCCAAGAACGGCTTGAAGACGCATGTCACAGGTAACAAGACACTTCCATGGTTAAAGGTATGAACTATGGTCAAAAGAACAATGATATGCGAATAATATAGCACGTAATACAACATCACTGTTTTTAAACGCTGTACTACTTTCTTTTAACAATATTTCAACCATCTTCAATTTTTCCCTATAGCGAGTGTAACCTCTTTCGACTTTTTGTCATTTTTCATGACAAGCATCACCTGAAAAGCGTTTTCGAGGCAATTTTTCATGACGTGCAATTTCGAAAAGATGCTTGATGAAAAATTCAAAAAATTTCCCGACCGTTAGACACACGTTTTTTCATGGCTCGTAATCTTTCACGACGTTTGGCGCGCTCGTCTTTCGACATCGGCGATGAAACTACGGCTAAACTTGAAGTAACTGTACAAGGAAGATTTCGAAATAGCCAGCTGATCAAAGTAGATCATTATCCGCACGAAGTGCATGTTTATGAGAAAGGGAAGAGATGAGGAAAAGAAAAATAGAGGATATAAAGGAAGAAAAAAAATACGATTACGAATAGATTTCGTGAAACGTTCGATTTATATAAGAGCCTGGTCAGCGTGTTGGCATCTTTCTCTTTCTTCGGCCTAGTGAAAGTACATGCGCGTTCAAGTTTACTCGACTGTCAAAGGTTCTCGAAGACGCTGTTACAGGGCGTTTGACAAACCTGGAAGTTACGTGGATTTTTTCCGGAAACATTGTGCTTTTATTCCTACTTGAGATTTTCCCTAATTTTATATATTAGACTTGCAGATCTGAGGTTTTTGAATGAATTCTTTTTATTAAAAAGAATTCATTTATTCAGCCATGTATTTTAATTTTAAGGTCCTTCGAACCGGATATTTGATTTAGCATTTACAGGTGCCCTAAAGAATCTGTAAAGATATGCAATTTTTTATAAGAAACGAGTGATATGAGTTTTTTAATAATATTCTCAGATTTGACGTTTTTTTAATCTATTGTTGGATAGATGTTAAGCAGTCTTTTGAACAATGTAATATTCAACCTACAATCTAAAAAAAATTTGTGGTAATTTTACTGTACCGATACTAAAGTCATTAACCATTACCTTGTAATAAAATTTTACTATAATTTTACTACACGCAGTTGGAATTTTCCAGTTTATTTATATTATTATTCCATATTTTAATGAAATTTTCCTATTCAAGTATGTGAAACGTGGAAGAATAGTAAATTTGCAGTACTATGGTATAGGAAATTTCCGTATTTTTTTTACAGTATACAAATTAACCTTTTTGAAATTACTTTAATCATTTTTCAAAAAAACAGTGAACACGAGCCGTTTAAAAAATAAAACTACTTCATGCAATGAAAGATGAAAATTCTACATAGTATTTTGGTAAGTACGATTTTTTTTTCAATTGAAACAAATTTGCTTTACTAACGATTCTCGCATATCTAGAAAAACTGCCAGTATGAATTTGAGCGTAAAATTGTTTTGCAGTCTCTGCACCGTAAAATGTTGTTCAAACAACGTTGCTTACTTCAACATACAATTATGTCATACAATATGGACAAATGCTTTGACCACTTTGTTTAGGTACTGGTATCCGAACAAGCAAATTACAATTATTGTTTTTTTACTAATTAAACAAATAAGGTTAAAAATAAAGCCGACAAAATCATGTTTAACATTACTTTTGCAATTATATGTCTAAGTATATTTTAGCAAAACAACTAATCTGTAAGGATAAAACAAACAATTATTTTTTGCACGCATGGAATAATTATACCCATAAAACCAATAAAAATTCTGACATTTTTTTTGAACAAATACGATTTTTTGTCAGTGTTATTATTCCCACGAGCAGTAGTTATGTAATGTTAAAAAAATTGTAAATGCAGTATTTTCGAATTTGAGAAAATACATTTCATTCTTCCAGTGACTTGATTTATGAAAATTTTTCACTTATGTCATTTCGAACCTTGTTAGAACTCTAAATTCGAACAAAGATTAAATTTCATGAATTTTTATGAACTAGTTTTTGTTTGAAAATTTTCATGTATTTTTTAATTACTAAATAAAGTAATGTACGATCCACTCACGTAAAAAGTTCGTTACCACAAAAAGTGAAAATAAAAACATTCAATTTCCGTTCAACGTAGCAGCTACGTCATAATTCGATATTCTGCTATCAGATACACTACTTCTTCAGTATTTCATAAGTAACACTTCGCTCCTAAAAAGTTGAGAATAGTAATTTTTGCGTCAGTGTAAGAAAATAGCGATTTCCATATAGTATGAAGTTATCCTCAAACAAGACGCATGTGGAACAAGCGGTAATTTTCATAATTTTCATTTCACTTAGAAAATGTTCCTACTTTTTCCAAGATTTTGGACATTTCAGTCTAGTATTTTGTGTAAAAAGTAAACGAACGCAGTTAATTCTGAATAAAAAAATTTCAAAAGAGAGCAAGTATAAAAATTCGAAGTTATGTCTCCGGGTTGGAAGCTGTCACTTATTTTTGCTTTTCTTCATAACTCGTAATAATAAAATAAAAGATAAGAATTCATTTCAAAGTCAAGAGTCATAATATCAATTTTATTCATCATTTAAGAATATCGAATAATTTCAATGATTTCAACAATTTTTCGACAAATCTCTGGTCAGATATAGTTTCTTCAAACAGACAATACTTGAATCTTCAACGATTGCACGTTCACGAATATATCTTTCCTACAATTTTTACTAAATAAAATGTTAATAATATATAGTTCATCGCTGGGTAGTTTTTAAGTCCAATAAATTTTCTCGATTTCCCAGTCAATGGTGTTTATTCTTAATTAAAAATATTTCGACGTTTCGATCCAGTTTTGACTCCTTTTCAAGACCTAGCAAACTATACATTAATCCATGGAATAAAATGTTATTCAAAACTATTGTTGGGTCCATAAAAAAAAAAATCAGGAAAAACTTTCTCAAGTATCTTCTCGGGTCTTATGAATTACTCTCAATTTTTTCCGCGACTTAATTTCCCAACGCGGTCTGAAATCGTGCCTTCTTTTCCCTGCTACATTTTTTCCTTGCCGGTTATTACCCCGTCGTTTTCTGCTCTACATAACCGCGCGGGGATTAACCTAGCGTGCCCGAAAACACGCTACCTCTTTTCCTTAATCCCCCGACACTCAACGTCCACGTTCCCGATATCAACGAGCAAAGGCATTCCACTCGAATTTTCACGCACACGTCATCATTTTCCCCGCAAGGACACTTTTCATTTTTTTTCTTTTTCCCTTCAAATCTAACGTGGTTATTTCCCGGCCGCGAGAAGGTTTTTCTAGGATTTTCCGAGCGTAAACGCGAACGCGAAACCACGTATTCCCACGGCTAAACGCGCACTGAAGACTGAAGAAACTGAAGAAAGGCGCGGGAGAGACTCGCATTCGTTCACCATTGACCGTTTCAGAGTGGGGAAATTACGGCCGATGCAGCGAAGAAACGCGGTTTCGTGCGAGCCCGATTACGCCTTAATTTTATCTTTTTTGCATTCGACCGCGGGACTTCCGCGATGGAAAAATGCGGGAACAAAAATAATTTTGAATATAGAAAATATTGAAACTGTTATAAACTGTCAGGGCTGTTACTACACAAAATCTTTCAAATTATCGCAACCATCGTCAACTATTCGATTCTTCAAGCTGACATAACGATCTATAATTTTGAAAACTTTAATTCGTCAGAAGTTTCCAAACTACCAAAAAAGTTTCAACTGTTATAAGCCGTCCGACTCAAAACGATTGACAACTGCTATGAACTATCAACGTAATAAAAATTGTCAGCACTGAAAAAAAACCTAATAGGAAAGACAAAAAAAAAGTCACCAAATGTCATAATATGACTGAAGAAGATCATCTAGTTAATAAACATCAATGCCATTGAATTTCCCCCAAAACAATACTCAAATTTTTAAAAAACTGTCTTACTACCATAACTGTTACAAAATTGTCCAAATTGCCAAGATTGTCATAAACTGTTCAAATATCAGAGCTGTCAAAACAGTTGAAAACTTCTATAACTGTTGAATAGTGATAACTATCAAAATATTGAACTGTAAAACTAGACAATATAAAAATTTGTTCGAAAACTGTGAAGACTGCTTAAGGTAGCTCTAGCATTTGAAAGGAATTGAAGTTAGTCACACAGTCTTGCATGGCCAACTTCATTGAGCTCCGCCATTTTTTTGATACACATGGCAACACTGCATTTTTTATATCCCTCAGCGTATGTAAATATGTTTACATGTTTACATGTTCAGCCGTAGCCGCAGTTCACACATGCAGTTTTTTTTGTGATTTGATTTAAATTTTGAAATGATATAAATATGCCAGAAATATTGTCATTAATTCTTTCAAAATGCGGGGTTGCCAAGCGTACTACCTTAGTTGCATGGTCCGTGGAAAAAAGACAGTTTTATGTTTTTTTGTAAATTTTTCAAAAAATAGTTCAGTAATCTTTGTTGAAATTTCGCAAGGTTGATTTGTATAATAAAAGTCTTTTTCAGGAATTTTTTCAGAATCAAATATAGAAGAGTTTTTGAAATATGAGCGGAAATGCACGATTCCCCACATATATCATGGTAATTTCAAAAAATTGTATCCTAAAAATCTGTGCGGTAAGCAATAATAAAATTTTTACCACAGATTAGGTACAATATCAACATCGAATTCTCGAAATTTCAGGAAAATCCATAAAAAATTGCCAAAGTGACTAACTTAACTATAAAAAAAAACTATCAAGAAACTTACAGTTGAAAATATGGTTAAAAACTATTGAATTGTCTTGACTGTTAAATTGCAATAATTTTTAAAAACCGACAAAACTTTAATAAACTGTCAACAAGAGTGTAAAAACTATCTTATAGTGCATCACACAGGACGTTAAAATCGTTTCCCACTATAACAAATATTTAAAAATGTCTAAATTTTCACAAATTTTTAAACTGTCATCGAAGTTAGACTTGTTATAAGCTCTTAAACTGTCAAAGCTATTACTAACTCTTGTTAGTAAAAATTATTAGAAGGTGTCAAAGTTGACCAAACTGTCAAGACTACATTGAACTCTTTAACTCTAATATCTGTCCAAACAGTCACAAACTGTCAACATTCTTCAAACTGCCAGAATTTTCATAGATTTTCAAAAATGGCGAAGACTGTCCAAACTTTTTTAAAAAGTGTCTAAATCCTAATAATTGGCGGAATCGTTATAAGCTTGTCAACTAACAAAAATTAAAAAAAAAAAAAACTGTCAAAACATTCAAAGTTGTAAAAATTGTTATGACCTATTCAACTCTTCAACTTTAGTCCTCCATAAATTTTAAACGAAAATTTGTCCACACATTATTAGAAAATCAAAAATCAAGTCCACACATATTCTGTAGAATGAAAAAATCAAGTTTCTAAATAAATTTCCATACCAAAAACAGGAATAGACAATGACTGATCAACTTACTGCAAGAAAATACATAAGATCCAAAGACCATTTAACCAATTATCCGTGGAACTTTCATCAGACAATCTTTCTCCAACAATTTTTCCGAGCATAGTTAATTAGGTTCTTGAACTGCATTTTCTACATCTTCATAAACTTTCTTCGCTAATGAAATTTAGGTAAATTACGTCGTTCCGGATTATGGCCGCGCGTCCCAGATTCCAGCGGCTCTTCGTTTTCTATTTCATGCATTTTTGGCAAGGCCATTGTGAACCGCAAGGTCGCGACTTTTTTCATCAATGTCATTTCTATCAAACCTTGCGAGATGCCACCTAAATGTCCAATTTCATCTTTTACCAGATCTTTTTGCCTTTAATTGTCAGTTTTATCTTTTCCGAGACAAAAAATTTCGCCATCAAAAACGTAACCTCAATAACATCTAAACCCAAACATGAGAAATTCGAAATCTCATTACACGTTCATTTTCGGGTGATTGATTCCGAGATCATCCAATTAGCGCCCAATCACGGTCTCGGTAAACGAACCACGTGACGTTATCAGCTCGTGCAATTTGTCACATCAGCGGATCTCACTCGTTATTGCGCAATATCGAGATGTCAAATGAAGCTACGAAGATGAGAGAAGGCGAAATATTAGCTCGGGCAAATTTGAGCTCCGTGTATAAAGAAACCGCGCACGACGGAAAGTAAATGTTGACATTAAGGATCGGCACTCGAGCCTCAAATGCCGAGGCATTTTATAGTTTACGGCGAAATCGAAGAAACCTGATACGTCTCGGTGAATTATTCAGTTGCTTTCGCGAACAGTTGCTTTAGAAAATCGGTTTCGAGCAATAAATATCAACAAATGAAAATTTTATTCCAATTCGAGTGTTCATTCATTTCGGAATTTATTGCGAAAACTGTATGAAGTCATTAATTAATTTTATTGTGCATACTGATTTCGTAATGCATGGTCCTTCGAGCCGGATACTCTATCAACATTCTAGAGTAATGCTAATCTTACAAAGTCAGGATGATTGATTAAAGGCTTTTTTCGAACTTTATTCCTGGGATCGAGGAAAACCAAAATACTTTCCTTATAATATCGCGCGGCGATTTATAAGTTCAGGGTCCTTCGAGCCGGATTTTCACGTTAAAATTTGATAGAAAGCTAACCCAACTTTATACCTTCTAAAATGCTCGGTAATAATATATAAATCTAGAGGGTGACAGGATTATTTTTAAAGCTTTTTTTTTCGACAACGAAATTAAAATTGATTTTCTTATGATATTTTACAATTAGAAATTTTGTGTAGAACTAGAAAATTCGTTTTTTGCAATAACCTCCACAAAACTCATTAATGATCATTTTTAATTATTGGAAATAAACTGTCCATGCATATTTCATGCAAAAACTTTGAGTATCTGTATCATTCTACAAAGTATGATTTACATAGAAGTTCTCTAAAAACTCAAAGGATTTACAATGCGGAAACCAAGAAATCGATGACATTTAAAAAGAGTCGACCGAGTAATGGTGACGCGAAAAAGCAAGGCTGAACTTTAGCAGTATGCCATTGTCTCATTTTTATTTTTACTTTGTCTTTTTGTTTTTGAATGTTTATTCATACGTTACAAACTTAAAACCAAAACTTGACACAATTATAATTGATACATTTTTTACAAACAATGAATTTCCAAATACAATTTCAAACAGTCTTTTTTATTGTTTATTAGCTTGGGTATTTTCAAACAGTTATCAATGAAATAAAAGTTTTCAAACAGTTATCAATAAAATACACATTTATTATGATGATAATAAATAATAATGACAAAATATCATGTGATATTATATGTCAATAGAGTGAGAAGGAAAGTTGTTAAAACAAAAAGAAAGAAAAATTTATTTTTGTCATCAACAATAAGCATTAGGTTTTTTGTCTTCATTTTTAAGTTTTTCTATTTTGGCATTTCTGACATTAGATTTTCCCATGTCCCTTAAATTCCTAAAAACATTGCATATTCTCCTTTTGCAATGACCTTAATAACGTCAATTCTTTTTCTAATTTATTTTTCATTTCTTGTGCCAGCCTGAGAATTGAAATAAATAAATCTAAAATGCTTTCATTCGGTGAGGTAGACAATTTGAAAAACATTCATTAAACTTAATCAGTCGTAAGAAATCATGTCTGAAAGTTTGACGCTACTCTGTAATAAAGTGATTTTGTGAAGGTAACACCTTAACAAAGTTGAGCAACGGAAATCAAGGTATAAAAAAACCGAAACGTCGACGAAAGTCAGGATTCGTCGAACGTGAAGTCGCGGCGCGAATTTCGCAATGCTTGCTGAAATATCCTTGCGGCTGCACAACTCGAGTTGCATTGCACTGCACAATGCGCGCGGCTAAGAAGTGAAAGGCGACGAGTTATCGGCGACTAGAGTGGTTTATATGGGCCGCTATCTGTATATGAATTTTCAAACCGATTCACGCAAACCAGCAAAAAACCAGAAATCGCAATAAAAGTTGCATTTACAAATTAATACATATTTTTCAGCAATAAAACCACTATATCCCGTATAGGCAATAGGCAATTAAAATGCCAGGGAATGTGTAGCGTTGTCGATTCCAGAGTTTGGAAGTAACTACTGTAAAACATTACATTGCAAGCAGTAATTTTTGATGTAGAATACGCAAGTAACAAACTAACAAATTTAAATTGAATGCTTTGAAAATGTATACAAGCTTATTTTTGGTTCCGTAGAACGTTAAGAAAAATGATGAGCTCTTTCACAAACCCTGTCACCTTTTCATTGTCAAACAAACTCAATCCCAAATTCCAAATTCCATCTTGTTTGCTCAAAGACCGTTACTCAAACGCACCATTTTATTATTTCTTTTAAAAAGTCTTGTTTAAAGAACCATGTTACTTCACCGGCCAACGAATTTCACAATGATCATCTCTTCATTGGTTCTCCACTTCCATTCTACAGTCTAATATTTCGGTCGGTTCCCCAAACTACACTAGCAGGTCTTAAGCAGAAATTTCCGTGATCCTACTGCGAAAAGCCATTGTAATTCGCGAAATACCGAGATGAATCGTTGATCCCTTGGGTAACATCGTCTTCATCATTGCGCGTTACACTGGATGATCGTTATTACAATGCGGACGAAGGGGGATTATTCAAGGTATTCAAGGACATCCCGATGCCGGCAGGCATTAAATAGCACGAAACTGCTGATCCTGGCAGTGTTTCCTGTTCGCTGCGGCCCCATGGGAAATACCGCGTTAATGCCTTAAGTGTGTAATGGTGTAACTCCTCGAGCGAGAAAAGGTGGGCGGCTAATTATGCCTCGATACTCATTGCTCCCACCACTCCCCACGCAATTTCACGTTTTGCCACGACCTTTCGGAAAAGAAAAAAAAATCAGAATGAGAAAGCCGAGCCGTTTTCCACGGTCCCAAAGCGAATGATTGATTGATTTGGATTGATATTCATCCACATTGTCAGGAGTAAACAAAGTTTACCAAAGATATACACTAACTAGATTTACCATTACGCGCTCCACACGTTTATTTACTCGAAGGTACTACGCTGATGAAAATTTCTAATTGGTTTTCCAATTAAAAATTGAACTTGAATTATGAACATTGTGAATCTCGAAAACAATGATGAATCACAGAACAATTCTGAACTCGCAGCTAACTTCAGAAAGTTACGCACAAGATGGCCGCCACCATGATGCCATCTCCTTTTTCTATTTAGGATAAGATGTTTAGGATTATAAAATGTCATTGTAATTTCAGAAATAATCATAATAAAATACATGCATGATTAGACAGCAAAAAAATGCGGTATTGATATTTATTTAGCTTTAGTCGCATTAATGATTAACTGATCTGTGTCAAGTACCGAAGAAAACTGGGTAGTATGTTCTAATTTCAATTTCCCGCGCTACTAACTATCTCATCAAAATTTCTTCCCATACATATTACTATTGATTTTACTGTTGATAACAATTGATGATACACAGCATCAATTTTTCTTTATGTCAATGCTAAAGAAAATAAAAAATATTGCTAATTAAATTCAAACGCCTCGTAGCCAGATTAACAGCCTACTTAATATTCGAGACCTTAAGTTATGAATCAAAATGGCTACCTCCATATATCAAGATGGCTACCCTTTATAACGCCAATGGCTACCCTCCATGGAGCTATCTTCTTTTTCTCTTTAGGATATCCCACACGAAAATAGATGTATGTACCTATTAGAGGTTTTCGTACACTAAAAAGTCGAATTTTGTGACAACGATATTCTTTGACAATACACTGCACTACTATAATAAGTGTAGGTTTTGTTTCTTGGAGCATATATAATTGAATTAACGATCATCGCATATCCTTGAGAGAACGATACAAGATTGTCCATAGAAGGTTATGTATACTTAAAGTCACAATACAGTAAAGGAGTGACAATTCAATAAAGTTTACATAAGAGTAAGTGATAGCTCATGTGACAATATATTTGCAAGAATACGCGTATCGTTGCGGCAGCAATCTGATATTGTGGATAGCAGAATCCAGTAAGATTCTGATGATGAGCTTACAATATCATTAATAACAGGATATTTTCGTTATGATGACAAGTTACCATTCTCAGTGGTATTATGAGCAAAAAAACAATTTTCTGAAAACCTCTTCAAATAATCGGCGATTCACATTTGTTCAGTCTACTTACGCATAATATTCCTTAATACATTCACTATCTTTCTATCTCTACATAATTAAACCAATGTTGAAACTTTTTCAAAACATTCGCTTCCTTGTAGTGGAAAAATCACTAACCTGCTGTTTTGAAACACGTTCGACAATATTGAAACATTTATTAAAACGAGCTTCGGCAATCGAACATTTTCTATACGCAAAACAAGTTTATCAAACAAGTTTCATGTAATAAATTAGCAAAATGTCACAAGTCGAAAATCGTTTTTTATGTGTGAACATACTCCAATTAAACAAACGTCGAAAAAAATTTCGCTTTTTTACTTCAGCCTCTGATCGTATTCATGTAAATTCAACGGCCTCTAGAAAGTTTTCTTTGATGTAATGAACCTTTTTTCCGATTCGATACACGATTGAAAACTTTATTCATTTTCGACAAAGGCGCTTTTTCCTTTGCTCGCGGAATTAACCGAGTTTTCAACTTTGATGCAAATTCCGATCCCTTTGGAAATTTTCCGGGCGTTCGTTATTGGATTGCCGGCAATTCGAAGGGCTTCTTTACTTCGCTACTTTCCGCGTGCGTCATGTGCGAGACAACAAAAGTCTACGCGAATGATGCTTCTTACGTAATTGGGAATTTCATCATATTTATTTCCAAGTCAAATGGAAGCACTTATTTTTGATACGAACACTCGGATATTTCGTCCGCTATTTTCATCATAAAACTGCGCTGAAAGTAAAAGTCTCAGCGACGTAGAGTAGAATCGTAAGGCTTTTCCATATATTTATCATGGAAGCAAATTGGCATGACTCAAAGGAAAGTAGTTTATTCGCTGAACAAAGTTATATGACTTTTTTCATGTATAAATTTTGTATCTTGGAAGAACAGTGAAAATTATAAAAATGTTAGCTCCTCTAAGGTCTACTCCTTTTATTTAGTTTCTGGAAAAGGTACATGCCAGAATTTTTTGGTATCCGTGCGAATTCATCAAGGTTATTTTCTCCCTGTATAGACATTGGAAAATAAAAAGATGCATTAATTACGATAATGCGAGGGAATGTGTCATCGTGAAAGTTGCTGAAACGCGCGAGTTTTGCGCCGGGCATGACGCAACTCTTCATAATCGCCGATCCCAAAACGAGGGCTTGGGTAACGGATAAACCGTATGCCAAGTTACGTAAAATTCTCCGTACGCAAGGTTGCAATTCTGCATGACCATAATCTGTCATCGGGAATTGCGTGAATTCATCCGCATTCTTCGCAACCAAGGGATAAGTTCAAGAGCATATTGGTAGTAAAAAAAAAAAAAAAAACGTGCTCTAAAAGCACAAAAGTGCTTCAGGCTTTCAAAGCAAGAACTCCGATCCATACATTTCAGGCACAACGACTACTCTTAGATGAAAGCACCAAGCTTCTGTTTTTGCATAGTAGGCCACGTGCAGCATCTCCACTAGATATGAGCGATACCCTTGTGCTGTGATACTCGAGGTATCGACAGTGTTTGGAAGTAACGCGTTACTCTGTACACGCAAAAAAAGGATTTGCTGTTTCAGTGCGTATTTGTGCTGTACGTAAATTAACCTGTAATGATTGACTGCATAAGCCCGTATTTGAGCTACCATAGCACAATTTTTTTTGCATTTTGTTCTGACAACTCAATTATAGGCTAATGCAGTTGATTGGAACAAGTTAATATACGTACAACAAAAATATGTGTTGAGACAGTCAAACTTCTCTTTGTGTGTAAAAGGTGACATTTTAAGATGTACCGATACGGTAACACGTTACATTTATTAAGTGATTTGAATAGAGAAGTACAAATTTTATATTTTTAAGAGAGTTAAGAAAAGCATAATTTTTATTTCAACTTCCTTATTGAACTAAAAAATTTGAAGATAATGAATAGCACTTTACCAACCTAGTAAATTCTGGATGGATGAAATACGTACTTACACAAGAACGGGTCAATTTACAAGTAAAATTTTATTCAATCTTTGGAACTTTTTACGATTAGCAAAATTTATCATCAACTTTTCTGATTCTAGATTTTTCTTGAAACATTCAAAATTATCGACCATCTTTATGAAGTGAAACATTATTCTATTTTCTAATTTTCAGAATATTACACGGTTTATGTAGTTATACAGAATTTTCGAAATTCCCTGCAATCTCTGATTTTTTGAACATCTTCTAACATTCATCAAATTTTAAAGATTCTCTAGAAGTATCGACAACCTTTCAAATTTTCAAAATAATCAACGATTTATGCACATTGCAATATTATTTTATTCTCCAAAATTTTTAATTTTTTACTCATACTACACAGTTTGTGTAATTTTAGGAAATAATCAAAATTTCCCATGAACTACACATTGATCAATGTTTTCTGATACTCTACAAATGTTTCGAATTATTCCAATAATTATTTACAACCTTTGAAATATTCAATGTTTTTTTAATTTTTTGAAATTTCCACAAATCCCACGTTTCCATTGAAATATTAAAAAGTATCCACGTTCTCCGTGTAAGGAAACACTATGTAAATTTTTTGAAGTTTCAAAAACATTCCACAATTTCTGTGATTTCCCTAAATAATTTGTTTCCCACAATCTAGAAAATTTAATAACATTTTCTTAAATTCTACAAATTTTTTCATTTTTCTTTTTTAATCTAGTTTTAATCTGTAGTTTCACTAAATTTTCAAGATTGCTCACAGTCTACAAAATCTATCAACGTTTTTTAAACTTCCACAAATGTAGAGAATTTTTCAAAATCTTATGAATTTTTTCATTAATTAAAAAAATTTTTTTCAAGTTTCTAGATTTTTGTTTTCATTTCAAAATCACCGACGATGTCCGTATACTAAGATATTGTTTGATTTTTAAAAATTTAATGGATACAGTACTTGTTTTTTAATTTTACGTTATTTTTAAAATTTCTCACTATCTATAAAATTTATCGTCATTTTCCAAAATTCTACAAATTTTTCGAAACTAAATATTAACAATTCTCGAAAAGTTTAATGTTTTTAACTTTCAAAAATTTCTGAATATTTATTTAAATTTCAAAATCTATCGACTATCTCAGTGATTGAAAGCATTCTCAAGATTAAATATGGCACAAATTCTATAACTTTACGATATTTTCATAATTCACACAATCTGCAAAATTTATGAACATTTCCTTAATTACTACAAATTTTTCGAATTTTTCACAACCTTCAAGTTTTGTGATGCATCTGAAACTTTCAATATTTTCGAAATTTCAAACATTATAAATAAAAATTATTCAAAACTTTCCAAATTTTATGAAAATCTGTCCAACTCATTACGATATTGATAATGATTATAAAAATCACTTGGATCAGCAGGAACCTGAAAAATCCAAAATGTTGTTGATTCGAAAACTCACCCCTGGAAAGTTGTTGCCCCTGCTCAAACTGTTGTTATTGATATTATTGTTATTATTAAAATTGATATTCCTTGTGGTTTCCACAGGCAGATTATTGTTGTTGGCTTGATGATTGGCATTTTGGTGCTTGTTGTACTTGTGGAACACCATTGCAGCAAACATTTTGCGAGTCGGTAAAAAAATGGTCTAGCTTCTGTTCATGAGACACTCAAAACCAACCGCGCATAAGAGTCTGAACTTTCAAGAGTTAATTGCATTTATCACACCAACCCGGAAGATGAATGTTGAGCGTAATTAAGAAACCGCGCGAGGGGCGAAAATGACGTCGTATGAACACACCTTTATTCATAAATGCACTTAATTTACAACTTCATTCGTGCCATTAATGACTGAAAGTTTCCTGGTATCTTTCAGCATGCTAAAAACATTTGAATAAAAAAAATCGCAAAAGCTGCACTAGTGTTTCGAAAGAAATTCACAGTTATTATTACATCTAATTAATGCAAAAAATTTCTATATTCGTTGGACATGAGTAAATATTAGAAGTAAAAACAAAATTTTTAATAGGGACATGTGAACGTCACATTATATTTTACGTAATAAATTATTAACTTAATTAGTCGAGTAAAATTCTGGCGCGAAGCGCTTAGTACATGACGCTTCCGCAGCAAGCGCTGACTATTTTTATGTATTGCAACACTAGCGCCAAGCGCTTAATACATAACGCCTCCACAGCGCGCGCTAACTGTTCAATTACAATAAGAAAATTGTACTGTCAAGTTTTTTTTGCCAATTCGCAATATTTTTAAAAGTCCTTTTGCACAGTTCCTGAACATAAACAGACAAATAATACTCTACCGCTGGAGCAGCGGAGAAAAGTCAGAATTACTGTTTAGATTCTAACGAAAAATACAAGATTTCTTTTATTTTCGTTAATTTCAACAAACTCTTTCTAAACCCAACTTGTATTAAATCTTGATTAAATTTCGTAATACATCATCTAATTCCTTTTCAAATCATCCATTTCATACAATTTTTCTGAAGCAGTCTGTGCCCTATAATATCAACTTGCAAAACCTTTATGAAATGCTTTAATCTTTGTGTAGTCTGGCGAAGTTTGATCAATGTCCTTACAAAAAGTAGTGACATTGTATAGAGAACCATAAAGGGTCTTCGACATTTTTAAAAAAAGATAATTTTATAAGACACTGTACAGTGCTTGAACATTTTTTTATAAAGGGTTGACATCAGTATGATGATCTCAATAAACTTTTATGAACCAAGTATACTTAAACCGATAATTATTTTTGAAACATCGCGTTCTTAACAGTTAAATATTTTAAAAAAAAATGTAATTGTGTACTAGCTTTAACAGACTTCATCTGAAGATTCTTTATAAAAATTTCACAAAGTTTTAACGACAAAGCTTTCATAAAAGCGCTTCTTAAAATATTTACAAAGTTACTTTCTCAAAGACTCTTTCAGAACTTGTATCAGTCCTTTATAAAAATCACAATCACTAAGGAAATAAGACTTTGGCTTCAGAAAAATCCAACAAAAATCAAAGACTTCAAGATATTGTGGTTCATTGAATTGGCGCAGCATCGCGTCAAGTTGGCACCGGACGAGAAACGTTCGGTCAAGATGACTACCTAATTAAGGGTTGCCGCTTACGGTGTACAATCAAGTCGCGCAGTAAATTGTGATTTTATCGTTCGCTTTTACGGGCAACGCAAGATATCCGGCACAGGCGGAAAAGAGGACGTTGCACTTTCCTATTTATAGTCAATCGATAGTACGAATTATACTCGGCGTGTGCTTTATCATTTCAACATGTCCATTGTACGAAACGATAGAGCAAATTGACGCCCTTCAGCTTCAAAACAGGCTATTAGCCTACGAAATCGTCCATGATTTTTTCACTGTTCACATTAGATCATTCAATTTCATTCCTTAATTTAAAAAGATTTGTTATACTCCTTCAAGAGCGGGAACCAGGAATTTTTGTTCGGCAATGAAAAATTTTAAATTCTTTGAGTCCATGCAAAGCCAATGGAGAAATTTTCTTCAATATTAATTACCGTACATCGTTTTGACAGATGAAGGGAACATATTCCTGGTACCAAGGGGCCACTCGAAAATCGATTCCAACTTAGTGGCCAATTTCTCATTGATTTTGATTGATTCAGCATAGTTAAATATATTTGGAGCCTGATTCCGAAAGTTGTACATTGTTGATTCGGCTGATTCGAGCTGATTCCGAATCAGTACATGCTTGAATCACTCAGATCCGCTCTCGTACGATCAAAGTTCGAATCGATTTTAAGCATAAAGAATCATTGATTTCCAGAGTGGATGGTCCCTCGGCTGTTATGAACACCAAATACCCAATCGATAAGGTTCACTTCTCCGCGAATTTTACCGAACAATGAACCTCTTTGAAATGGTATCTAGCACTTTCAGAATTTATTCCCCTCATAACTGGAGAAGTTTATTTTCTTGCACCATCGATTTCGTTCATTTTTAAGTACCATTAATCAGTGCTGTCCCAGAGTCGTATTCCACCTGTTCGGCGTGAAACTACATCCAGTATTACGTACCCATTTACACGCGACCAGAACACATGCACGTGCATGCACATGCAGGCACGGCATTATGGCAGCTCGCGAGTTTGTCGGGAATACGTAACGCGCGTTTGGTGAGAGGTGGCCGTTATAATGTTATACAGGCATTACAGCCTGAGGCCATTTCCTGCTTGATGCCGGCGCTCGTTCGCTCGCCGCGCGCATCTCGGATGCGTTTAATCGTAAATGATAGTCGCTCTTCGATTGACTTCAATTTGCACCGATTTTCGGTTTATCGCTTTTTACCTACAGTCAACAAACCCATTTATTTTTACTTTCGAAGCATTTTTTAAACACGCCCACACACGTGTGCGTGTCAAGGTTACGTGTGTAGTCATTTTTAAACATGGGTATTTTTCAAAAATGTAAATACAAAATATTCTGGGGTATAAGAGAATGTGAATATTTTGATGTGCCTGAAATTTCAAACGTTTGAGAATTAAACGAAAACAAAAAAAATTGGGGTTCCATTCTTTCTGAGGGTTGAAGTGAGAAAAAGTTAGTACTGTTTGTTAGATGTCATAATTATTCATAACTCTAACTGAGAGAGATTTGAACGATTTTTTTTTGTTTTCGTTTATTTTTAAGCGTTTGGAACCTCAGCAACATACATTTTGAAAGTTAAGCGTCAACTTTTAAATAAAAAATTTGTCAAAAATTAAACTATACTAATATTGGAGCCTGCCGGTCAGCAATATGGCGCGCGGTTAGTACATGACGCTACCACACTGTGCGCTGATTGTTATGCTCTGGTCTTGAATAACTTGTTTATTTTCAAGTCGAGAAAGATATCTCAATAACTTTTGATTCAGATTTTCATAAAAAATTAACCTCTCCCACAGTTTTCGTCAGTTTTAATTCATGATAAGACTATTGTTTACATTTATTATCATAATTTTCTTAAAAATCCACAAAATGTATCTACCTAAAACAAGGGGGAATGAGAGGTTGAAACCTTTTTTTGTATTTCAAAAAAGAAAAATTCATTATTTTCGTAAATACGAAAGCGAAAACTGAAACACGATAAGAATAAAACTTGACATATGTTTTATTTCAAAAGTCAAAATTTCAGTCTTTTCATAAAATGTAGAGTGGGAAAATATGTAAGATCTTCACTACAATATTAAAGAAATTCAAACATTTCAATTCCTAAATTTTAACAGTTAGGTAAAAAAATTTTAATGCAATCTAATTTTGAAATCATTTGTTTTGATAGAGAAAATTTTAAGTTATACAGTAAATATCAATTTATAATTAATTTATGTTGTGTATAACATCAAGTATAACATCAGAAACACAAAATGTTTCATGCTTAAAATTTTAAATGATTTAAAAAAATATATTTTCAAATATCAGTTCATTTTTATTATAAATATACGGACATTAAAGCCCGGAAAAAAATTAATAACTATTTTCGAATCACAAGAATTCAATAGACAGTCGACTCGTTTTATAAATTTGCGTTGAATTCGAAAGATAAGGAACTTATAAGTAGAATTTTCGACAAATGAATATTTTTTCCTACAAAATTAATAATTTAAAAATAGAATAGTTTTAAACAATAACAATCAAGCTACGAAAAAAATTGAAACATTATACTCATAAATTTGAAAAGCTGATATTCCTAAATTTTCTGCAATAAATATTATTCTTCGTAAATTTTCAAAGTCGAAATTCCAGCAAAGAAAAGTGGCACTAAATTATTATTGAAACTAAAATAAATTATTATTATTATTTTTTTCAAATTACTACTCAAAGTTTAAAATCTAAAGAATCTATCTTTAAGATGAAATTTCTGGAGTTTCGATGGAAATTTTATGACAAAAGGAGGGAATGAAAATTTTCCAATTTAAATGCACGAGTGATCAGAATAGTTGAAATAATACTTCATAAAAACAACAATTAAGATATGTCAAATCAAAATATCAAAAGTCAACCTGTGCAACACCAAAATAAAAAATTCAAAGACCTCGAATGCAAAGTTCTAAAAAATTCAAGACGATATAATAGAGAATCCATATTAATACATAAGTAGAATTAGAAACTCAACAAATCGAATATTTTTTTCGCATGCATCCTTTGCAAAAAAAATATTTATACATAACCAACTATCTTTTCTATCGAATCAAATATTTCTCATGTCAAAAACAGAAATTTTAGATGACTCAAAACAAGAAAATGTTTTTTTTCCGACCAAGCAACAGTATTTCATACAAAATTCAATAAAATCTCGAGTTTTTAATGGGTTTCTCTACGAAAAATTACATCATGCCATGAAAAACTTTTCTATTGTCAGTCGGTGTAATGCGACGCAATTTTTCCGTCGTCCTCAGTCAGACGTTGAAATGACTTTCATCGCGATGCATTGTCGTTTCTGACAAAAGGCAAGTTTAAATGAATCTGTCATCGGCAGACAATGAACTTCCACATTGCAATATGAGAATTACTACGATTCCTAGAGAACGGCTTTTTTCTGAATCCTATCAGTTAACTGACAACCGACGTCGTCACAATAACGTAACCCATTTTTTCGACATCGCGTCCAATGCGAAGAGCACAAAAGGCAAACTCAGAGATTTGTTTTGCTGGATCGGTAAAATTTCGAGTCGAATCAATATATACAGACATGCAAGACATTAATTATCCTTGTTTACTGAAATACAAGTAAAAGCAATGAAATACTTTCATAACTACATGTAGTTATGATAAATTCTGACTTCGAGTAAAAATGACTAGAGATGTATTCAGCTAATCAAATGAATCATCTCATGGATCCAAACAAACAATATTGACAGTCATTTAAGTTAAGTATGATGTTGATCCGACAAAACTTTTCGCTTTCTACATAAAGAGTCAATGACTTTTCGTGAGTCGATCCAATTTCGTATCAAGTGTTTCGTCTCGTTTCATCTCGTTCGTTGCGTTATCAAAGTTTTTCTACGAGCTCCATAAATATCCTTTTTATGTGCGAAGGGCGTTCCCCGACAAGGAAAAAGAAAGGGAAAAAAAAGATTATCGAGCTTTCACGTTTTCCACGATTCATCGAGCGTTCAGAATATATATACTCAAGGGCTTGTTTTTCCAGATTTTTTTACATTGCATGGATTACATGAGATAACGCAAGCAAAATAATTAAAAATGTGACGCGAAAACTGTAAAATATGACAATTTTATAACATATATATAATTTTTGAAATAAACAATAATAAATTCATGCATCGAAGTCATGAAAAATTTAAAGAAAATCCTACAAATTTCTAAACTTTCTAATTTTCTTTTAGGTATGTATCTGTGTAAAGTAACAATCACTTTAATGCAATTGAAGATTTGTAAATCCGTCAGTTTTAAGATGTAATATTAACAATAATGTTAGCGACTACGTTTCAGCTATCAATTGTATTCACCGAATTACAAAATTCGTAAAAAACTTAAAAACTCCATCTCATAATTCTAAATACTCTCATTCAGAAAATTAACAATTATGAAAAATAGTCAATAAATGCCGACGATTTTCAACATTAATTTTTTCCTTCCTAACAAAAATTGCTATGGAATTCCTCTGTTTCCTCGACAATTCGTTACCCTGAAAAATGTTTAATCCATTTTCCAAGGCCCTAAGAAACTATTTTTCCTATCGATTCGAAACCAACCCTTTTTCCCTCGCAAACTCGCATCGTTGTTTATCGGAAAAACCATAACATCCCGCATTGAATGAAACCCGTCACGCGAGCTCGTCAACAAGTTGCGACCATCGCTATCATTGTTACTGAGGCACAAAACGATTTTTTTTCTCGCATAAACTCGTTAACAACATTCGCAATCCAATAACACAAGACGATTTTCCCGCGTCGCTATTTTTAACACCTGTGACGTGTCAGAAATTAGCATACGTCCAATCACTTGCGCCACTTATGATTATAATAATTATCACAAAAATCAGTAACGCAATTATTTAACGCGAATTATGGCATGATACTTAAAATAAAAAACTATTATTTATAAGATAAGTAATTTCAAGTTTTGAACTTTTGACCCTTTATGGTGTTCCCATCAATATTTTAGGAGAAATTTCTGATAAAAATTTCATAAATTTTCTCAAAGAATATATTTTATGTTAAATACAATTTCAAATGTAATTGGCTCAAAAAATTTTAATCGTTTAGATTTGCAACGATCATTTCATTTACGATATTTTCATTCTCGCCCCTCGTTTTTTTTTTTTTTTTTTTTTTTTTTTTTAATTAAGCGAAGAAACCAAGAGGAAACCATATGACACGAAATGATAGTAAGAAAAAAACGGGTGATTACACTTATGAGATATAAAAAAGGGCGAAAAACGCGAAGGTCCGGAGCGTACGGGCGCGCGTCGTCACGACAACTGAATTTTCCGTCGCGACGCCGTGCGCCACGACGCACCCCCGGCAACCGAACAACCCTCTCCTTTTTCTTGTGGGCAATGGGAATTGCCGAGACGCGCCGAGTCAATACGAAGTATCTTGGAATTTATCGAATTTCTGTCGAGAAACGAGAAATTTCAAGAATATACAACCTAATATTAAAAAAATTATAAGAGGTTTGGAATGAAAAAAAAAAAATATTCGATCGTGTAGTTATGATTTCAATTTTTTTCCTTTGAAAAATTATTTGGATCTCAAAAAAATAATAATAAAAGGTATAAAAGTTTCGTGATTTTATGAAAATTTATAAATTTTTACTTAATTTCTACTGAAATAAGTGTAAATCGAAAACTATTTTAAATATAATTTATCCTCCTTTTCCAAATTCATTGTTTGCTATATTTCAGATTTTTACTATATACTTCTACTGAAATTAGTATACATCGTATACATAAATCGGAAACTATTTGATTTTCGGTCTTTATTCCTTTTTCAAATGTGTAATTTTTTTCATTCTGTTTTTAAAAATTCTACCTTGAGTAACGATCCATTCACGTTCTCAATGACAAAAATTAAAAAACATACTTATGTGATTCGAAAACTGCAGGTTGAAAACTTTCAAATTCATAACTGAGACGAAGATTGGATTTCACGTAAAAATCGGTTTTTTAATCATTTTAAGTTTATAAATTTTTTAAGCTAAAAAAAATGAAGGAAAAAACGCAACTGTGAAATTCATGACTAACAATAAGATAAAATGAAGGATATCATGAAATTTCACGGATATATGATCATTTCACTAGAATGAAAATGAAACCAAAAATTAAAGAAATTTAGAATTCAAACACCGGTAAACATTTTTGCTATACAATTAAAAATTTACTGCACAGACTCTCTTTTTCTTTGATATTTTAACTGTGAATATTGAACGATTTTGACAGAAATATTGACACTTCAATCTTCGTAAATAGATCAAAACACTTGACTGATATGTATGAATTATTTATTGTTGCCATAGTATAACTAAATTGTTGTGAGAGTAAAGTACACTCGTTGAAAATGAATATGTCCACAATTATTCGAGACAAATCTTTTACGAATTGAAATTCTTCATAACTATACAAGGTACAGCAAACTCCAAATTCAAAAATAACGATTGCTAACGTGAAAACAAATTTTTCGAAAAAGACCCAGGCAGAATGAATTTTTGCAAATATATGCAAAATAAGTAGGCAGTATGCAAATGCAAATAAATACTCACTCTGAACATCTATATCTATAAATTCTAGAACTGCACTGTAAAAAAATACGGATATTTCATATATCATGATACTGCAAATTACGTCCCTTAAGCTGGCAGAGCAAGGTCATCAGAATCGAAAAATTTTTTTTGCGTTATTTAAGGCGAATTAAAGGCTAATAATTAAATGCCCTAATTGAAAATTTAGGGCTCCCTTGGTTTACCGGGAAATCAATGCGCTGCTAGCTGTTTTTATCAGAAATTCTTCTACGTCAACTTTAAAGGCTCTTTAAATCTGAGGAAAACATAAAATGAAAGAAGTCAAAATGAAAATTTTCTGCAAAAATTCACTACATTAATCTTCAAAGGCTCGCACCAACAGAACAATGCAAAAAATGGTTAAAAACTGTTTTTATCAGAATTCCTTTAGCGTCAACTTCAAAGGCTCTATAAAGGCTTCAATGAAAACATAAATTGAAAAAATTCGGTAAAAATTTTTCAGAAACATTTACTATCTCAGTATTTGAAGGCTCGTAACAGCCGAGCAATCCAGAAAAAAAGTTGAAAACTGTTTTTATCAGAATGTCTTTAACATTACCTTTGAAGACTTTTTAAAGGCTGTAAGAAAAACATAGAATGAAAAAAGTCGAAAAAAAATTTACCGGAAAAATTCTCTATCCTAATAATTAAAGGCTCGTACCAGCAGAGCAATCCAGAAAAAGTATTAAAAACTTTTTTCATCAAATTTTTATTAGCATCATTTTAAAGGCTCTTCAAAGGCTTTAAGAGAATCGGAAAATTAAAATTCAAAAAAAAAAAAATTTTCGGAAAAATTCACCATTACGATCTTCAAAAGCTCGCACCATCAGAACAATCCAAACAAGTGTTAAAAACTGTTTATATCAGAAAAATTTAACTTTGAAGGCTCTTTAGGGGCTTTAAAAAAAACATGAAATAGAGATAGTCGAAAAAAAATTTTCCGTAAAAATTGACGATTTCAATCTCCAGAGGCTCGCACCAGCAGAACAATTCAGAAAAAGTGTTAAAAATTATTTTCATCAGAATTTCACTAACGTCAACTCTAAAGGCTCTTCAAAGGCTCTGAGAAAAACATAAAATGAACGAAGTCGAAAAAAATTTTTTTGAAAAAATTCACTATTTCAATCTTCAAAGGCTCGCGCCAGCTGAACGATCCAGAAAAAGTGTTGAAAACTGTTTTTATCAGAATTTCTTCAACGTCAACTTTAAAGGCTCTTTAGAGTAAAGTCAAAAAATATAAAATTTGATGAAAATTAGAATTTTTGCACTTTTGTCATCGTTTTACACGCGCAGACTTTTTGCCTGAACATGAAAATTACGGCACTGATGTAACTGGAGAATAATCTTGTTAACTTTCGTCAACCAGACATAGTCCTTTCAAAGTACATTCAATAAAGGTGAAATTATATGAAAATTAGCATTTTTGCATTATTTGTCATCGTTTTACACGCACAGTCTTTTTGTCGAACCATGTAAATTTTGGCACGGATGTCACTGGATAATAATCATGTTGGCTTTTTTCAACCAGGCGTATTCCTTTCACGGTAGAGTCAAAAAATATGAAATTTGATGAAAATTAGAATTTTTGCACTTTTGTCATCGTTTTACACTCACAGTCTTTTTGCCTGAACATGAAAATTACGACACTGATGTAACTGAAAAAAAATCTTGTTAGCTTTTGTCAACCAGATGTATTCCCTTCAGAGTAAAGTCAAAAAATGTGAAATTTTATGAACATCAGAATTTTTGCATTATTTGTCATAGTTTTACAGCACAGTCTTTTTGCTAGACCATGTAAATTTTAGCATTGATGTAACTGCAGAAAAATCTTGTTGGCTTTTTTCAACTAGACGTATTCCTTTCAAAGTAAAGTCAAAAGATGTGAAATTTGATGAAAGTTAGAATTTTTGTTCTTTTGTCATCGTTTTACACGCACAGTCTTTTTGCCTGAACATGAAAATTACGGCACTGATGTAACTGGAGAAAAATTAGCATTTTCGCATCATCTGTAATCGTTTCACACGCAGTCTTTTAGCCCGACCCCGAAAATTATAGCACTGATGTAACTGAATAACACTTCAGTCAGCTTTTGTCAACAAGACGTTTTTCTTCTACAAGTGAGGACAAAAATTATGAAATTCTATATGAATCAGCATTTTTGCATTATTGGTTATCGTTTCCCACGCACGGTCTTTTTGCCTGAACTTGAGAATTATAGCACTGATTTGACAGAAGAATAATCTTGTCAGCTATCGTCAACCAGACGTATTCCTCTCAAATGTTGGGTTAAAAAGTGTTAAATTCTATATAAATCGGCACGTTTGCATTATTTGTCATTGTTTTGCGCGGCAGGTCTTTTTGCCTGACACCTAAATTTATGGCTCTGATGTAACTGGAGAAAAATCTTAATATTATATATATAATATTCTATAAATCTTAATGTTATTTCTCTCCACAAAACATTCCATACCCTGTGAAGAAAGAAAATTTGAAAATGGTCAAAAATCTGTCAAAATTTCAAAATCGTCAAAAATGTCACCCGTTCCAATTATTTTTGCTCTGCTGGTTTAATTGCTCGAACGGTGATATGAATATTACAAAAAAAAAAAAAAAAAAAAAAAAAAAAAACACTTTATAAAAACTCGATCCATTAGCGCTGGGCGTAAAATTGCTTCGATTGCCCCGCGGGAGGTTCTTTCAAAGCAACAAGCGAAGCCGCAACACGCACGTACCACGGTTTGGTGGTCATCGACCGCGACCGCGATACAAGCTCAAGGGCCCTTTGTTTTTCCCCTAAAGTCCGAGGTAAGCCTGGCTTTTTATCGCCCTTCTGAACACGTTTTTTGTCTAGGCCCGAACTCCATGTTTTCGCATCCTTATTTATCGCGAAAACTAATACACGGTACATGTAATCTCGAGCGAGCAAACAAGTGGCCGTGAAAACACAAAAACGTCGTTTTTTTGCAATTATCCAAAAAGAGACAATTTTCCACTGTGTGTGACATAACGCTGCAATACAAAATTTTGGAAATTTTTCGCAACAGAACTAAGATATATATATTTTTTTAGTGTTCATGGTACCCAAAAACCTTTTATAATGTAAAAAAAAAGGGAAGGAAAGCCGGAAAATTTTCACATGATATCCCATTTTTTTTATTAATTCGAAAAAATCAATCTTATTTTATTATTCGAATGAAATCACGCACACTTTTTTTGGAACGGAAAAACATAGTGCAGATTTGACACTACTTTTAATACTTTTCGACTGATCAGTTTGGAAGATATAATATGATTGAAAATTTCAAAAATCAAACTCAATAAAAATTTTTTCGTCACATCAATTTTTCTTGTTGTATTGTAGGAGATTTCATAACGAGCATTTTCATAAATTAAAATTAAAAAAAAGGTAATCACCTTCACGTTCATTTTCAATTTCAAATAAAAATTTCAAAATCGTAAGAAATCACATTTTTACTCTTAAATCATATACCAACAGTTTTTTACTTTACGGAAAAAGTTAATCGTTCAAAAACAAATTACGTTTCACTATAACTTTAACTCTTCTTTTCTTGAATTATTTTCCATTAAATACACACAATCATTGTTTTATTATAATTATATAATTCATTATTCAATAAATTCAATTTCCATGAAACAGATTATCACCTCTACGAATTTCGGACCGAAGGTTCTTTTCCTCGTTCCAGGTCACATACAGATTATGTATTATTAGATCTAGAATAGATAGAGAGAATAAATTTCATTCTGTAACATTCAATGAAAAAATCTGAATTCATCGAAAAAAATGTTCTGTATTTATAAATAAAAAATAATATGATAAAAGAAGAGTTAATTTGTCAAAATAAAAATTTTATTATATGGAATTGCATTATGTCCAAGGTAAATAACTGTTAACACATATGATTTGTAAAGTGAAAATGTAATTTCTGGCATTTTTTCTAATCCAGATAAATTAACATTTTAATTAGAAAATGGCTTTAAGAAATTGATATGCAAAAATTTTCTCGTCCTCATTTTTTTCACGTTTCTTAAGATTTTTGGATACCATGAACAAAAGAATATCTTAGCTCTGTTGCGAAATCACTGTAATAACTGTAATCGTTAAAATAGGATTAATTCAAATTCCAGTCAATTGTTTATTCAAGTCACAAATAAAAAAAATTATCACTTTCGTATGCCACGCGTCGAAAAAGCTCGGTTTTTAATTCGTTTGATAGTTACCCTCGCTACGCTCAAAATCACTCATCTCACACTTATTCGTAATGAGTCGCTTTTTCAATTTGTAGCATGATAGGCAAAAACTAGTAACTAAAGCCAATTTCGTGAAATAAATACCACTGCAATTATGTAATCAAATTGCGTTTTTTTTACTTACGAAATTGATTTCAAAGGAATTCAAAGGAACCCACCTGCAACGAAATAAAAAAATGAACGTGATTACGATGGCTATACATATTTTACTGATACATATACTAGTGATTTTTGGCACAACAAATGATCAAAACTTGAACAATTCATACGTATGATACATAATATTAATAACTGTATACAAATAAAAAATGCTGAACTTGAGTTTTCCAGTTCGACCAAGATTGACGATTCGCAAAATACCAATTCTGCCTCGATATTTGCTGGAAAATCGTGGCGGTGAAAGTGGAATCGTCCCTTTAATCAAACACCGCGCCGGGACGTGTAATTTTCCGGAAAAATTCGCCCGAGCCCGTGAAAAGAAGAGATTGCGCATTTGCGATCAAACATTTGCCCGGGGCCAATTTGGATATCGAGGCTCGAATCCTGATTAGATTTTCAAATGAACCTCACGATTCTCGGTTTGATGAATTTCTGTTTACCCTCCCGCTGCGATAAATCATTTCCGAGATGAGTTCCAGCCGATCGAGGTCGAGCTTTTTTTTCCGCGAGGGTGAAAACTTGCTCAAGAATTTTTCAAAGAGGATGTACGTCAAGTGCATCAACAAGATTCCAATTTATTCGGAAGTCGAGTTTATGGAATCGAAGTTTTTTCGGTCTTACATAACTTTTCACGTCATTAAAAATGTAAAATCCAATGAGAGTTCACTCGAAATATTCCTTGATTACTGAGAAACTATCGTGAAAAATCATCGTAAATAAAATATTTTACGAAATATTGGAATTCATCATCACTTTCTAATATTAGAGATTTTTATTGAAATTTTTAAATTATCGATCCTCTCTGTACAATAATTAAATTTCAGTTGAAAATTTTTGACAACATTGCAAAGTTTTAGTAGTCTCACGGATTTTTCTAAATTTTCGACAATATACAAAATTTTTTAGTATTTTCTGATATTTTCAATATTTTTGGAATTTCGGAGTATTATTTTAAATCTTCATCATTTTCAAAATTTCAGACGTAACACAAACTTTTCAAAATTTTAAATTTATTTTACTTATTAGGATTTCCCAGAATTTTTCATTATTAGTAGAGTTTTTAAGATTTTTATTTCAAAATGAAAAAATATTATAACGTACTTATAACAAATATGATTATAAACACAATCTAAAAAATGTATAAACGTTTTTTAAGATTCCATGAATTTTACGAATTTTATAAAAGTATCAACGATTTTCAAAGTTTTCAATGCTTTTTTTTTCATTTCTCAAAATTGTTAAAAGTTCAAACATAGTAAAAACTATTCAAAAAAACATAAAACAAAAATTCAATTTTCTTGAAAATTGTATTTCACAATAGTTATACCTACTTATAAGTAGGATTTTCAATGGAATTTTAATATTTTTCGAATTGTTAAAATGTTATAGTAAATTAAAAAAAAAAAAATTCATTCATATTTCGAAGAAGTATGATAATAAACACAATCTACAAAATTTATGAACCTTTTCTGAAATTATACAAATTTCATGAATTTATGTAAGTTTTGACAATCTAAAATTTTGAATGTTTTTTTGCCGTTCAACATTTTCGAAATTTCAAATGTAGTATAAACTATGCTAATCTTTGCCAATTTCATTAAAATTTGTCCAAACTCATCAAGATTTTTCGTCATTCTCAATACTGTACTGTTCAGTTTTGTGGGATTTTCATTAAAAATAGAAAAACATTATCATACGTATTTTGAAGGAATATGATAATAAATACAATCGCAAAAATTAATCAACATATTCTGAAATCCTACAAATTTTGTGAATTTTCCATAATTATCTACAGTGTTTGAAATTTTGAATGTTTTTTAAATTTTAGGAATTTTAAGAACGGAAAATGTAATACAAACTTTCTGAAGTTTATAACAATTTGTTTAACTCAATAAAATTTTTCATAATTTTTAAATATTATAAGTTTCTTGAATTTTTATTGAACAATAGAAAAACATAATATGGTCCAAACTTTCAAACAATACACGAATTTGTAAAAAATTACCAGACTCCGTAAAAAACTCACTAAAACATATTTAAATGCTTTTGAATTAATTAATCTCAAAATCTTCAAAAATTTAATAATTTCGTGGGAAAATATCTTAGATAGATCAATATTTTAAATTATATTTTCTATTACTTTTAGTTTTTTTTTCGAAAACATCCAAAAGAACACCCATGAAATAATTGAAATAATTATTCACATTTACCCCAATTCTTAATTTTTGAAATAAATTCATGAAGACTTCTAGCAGGACCAAAAAAACATTGAAAACTTAAAAAAAATGCTCAAAAAAACTATGAAAAAAATAATTCCAATCAATTTAAAAATAAAAACAAATCAAAGGTATGGCAACATAGGTTCAACCTATGTTACCTATTTATTTTTCAAAAACGACGCGATTTCTCGACTACGAATTGATATCCTAACCAAATTTTTTCAATGCTTATCCAATAATTGAAAATCCAGAATCAACCTAAAATACAACTAAAAGTATGAACGATTCAACACCTGACAATGTCTCTTTTAAATCCATTACAAAATTTATCGTCCCTAACGAAATGTCCAAGGGTCGTTTCTATAATTAAAACGAATTTTTAGGTCCACGATGAATGGAGAACACGCTCTCTTCTTCCATTTTACAATGAAAAAAGAATAATTCCTCGGAAAAAAAAAGTTCGCTCTCTTCAGCATTCATAGCATTTGCGGCGTATAAAGAAAACGACCCACTTAGACGTACATATTTATTCTTCTGGTTAAATACTAGTCAGGTTTTTTTTTCAGCCTCGTAAACAAACAGTTTAATTAACGAACGCTTTTTACGCGGGAAAATAATTTTTAAAAACTAGAGAAAATCGATCGTTCGAGCGCTCGCGGCCTATTGTTCGTGGCCACGGCGCGAGCAATTTTTCTAGGTTCGTTCTTTTTTGTTCTATGCATTTTCATAACCAAGATTTGATGAGCAAGATTCGAATAATAAAAACCCTGAATAACGGAGAAAAGTTAAATGCGAAAAAAAGTATAGGACGAAAATTGACACATTCTGAATTTACGTATAAATAGAAATTCTTTCAACCGAATGTGAATTCCTATTGATACTTTTGGTAAGATGTCATAAAGTCGATCATGTTATAAAAAAACTGACGATAATTCGAGAAATAGGAATTTCAGCAGTAATGAAGCTAGCAAATTTTTTTTCCTTGGTCTAAAAACAATTTTTAATACAAAATAACACCAAATTTGTCAAATTTTGATAAATAAGTTACCTGACGGTTTACTACTTTTGAAATTTAAGTGGGGGACGTAAATTTTCCGTGTCCACGTGAAATAATTTTTGAAACGCGTGGCAGGAATCCGCGAAATGTGGGACGATGAAAAGCAACGCCACCAAAAATTCCCTAGAGAATCGCGCTCGGTATGCAAACCGAACCCGAACCAGGAGATTCATCGAAGAATCTCGGCGAAAGTAGAACGCGTGGGACGCAAAAGCGAGTCTCATCGAAATCAAAACGAAACAAACAAAAAATGATAAAATCATGGGAAATGATAACCCTTACAAATCATTCAATATTTTGCAAACGATATGAATATAAGGCATTTATAAGTTCTATTAATAACTGTTTATTTTCAAAGATTTTGCGGTTTCTTAAAAAATTATGAAAGAAAAGAAGATAAACATTTGTAGCTGTTAAAGAAACTACTAACATTCATACAAAATACTTATAATCAAGTTCAAATACTTGAGTCAATATAAAATTTTTGAAATTTCTACGACAAGATTGGAGAAGATGTGCTCTCTCAGTTTCAATTGGTAAAAAACTACCTATTATTAGTAGAATTTCACTAATTGAAAAAGTGAAAGGGGAGCAACTAAAGTTTTAGTAAAAATATACTCATTGAATTAGTGATATAGCTTTCTGATAAAGTTAATAAAATTTGACTGAAGATTAAAGTGAATAACTATCTTCAAAATTTAGTAGAAATCCACTACTACAGTAAGTAGGTTTTGACTACTCTTATTCGTGCATTAGGACTAAAAGATAAGTATAGTTCAACTAATAAAAAAGACAATTTTTACTAATACTTCAGTAAATAGTCACTGTTCATAATAATAAATAATTATAACTGCCATTATTGATTATCTAAATAGCATTTAAATGCAACCAATGCATTATTGTTTTATAGTAAAAAAAAATCAAACAATAATAATAAACATATTTAGATATTTATTACAATATTTATTTCTTTAAACATCAAGCATTTGTCGATGTTTGTCACATGAACTTTTTTTACAACTGATAGGTACATATAATATGTATATAATTTAGTAGAATTCAACTATTTTTTTAGTCAACTTGTGGAATTCTACTAACATATTAATAGATCTCTGAACATTTATAACCTACAAATTGAATTAGTGAAAATTTTACTTATTCAAACTGGGAGAGTGGGAATCGTACTACAAAATATAAAATCCTAAATGAGTAAAATACTCTAAAATACCAACGCAAAAATGCATCAATTTAACAAATCGCAGTTTTAACAAATCGTCAAAATTTTTCGCAATCGACAAAAGTTACGAACAATTTCTTCATTCTAGATTTTATTGAAAGTTTGAAAATGATGAACCATTTTTGTTAAATAAAACAATTTTTGATTTAGGAAATTTTAAGGGTAATATACGGTTTCTTTTGTATCCAGGAGTTCATACACATTTTCTACGATTGTAAACATTTTTCGGGTTCAATTATGTTACTGAAAAACTTTCGAATTATTCATGTTCTTTTTTTAATTTTTGACAGTTTTTGAAATTTCATACCTTAGTGACACGATTCGAAATATTCTAAATTTTATACAAATTTATCCACCTCATTGCAATTTTTCCTAATTTTTCCAATATTTTTCAAATTCTTATTTAAAAATGACAAAAACATTATCATGCATGAAGGAAAATGATAATGAACACAATTCACAAAATTTATGAAAATTTCTTGAAATTTTACAAATTTTGTAGATATAGAATTGGCTGTGAGGTTTTTTTTTTTATTTTTCAAAATTTGATACAAATTTATTTAACTTTATTAGTGTTTTTCGTGATTTTTCAAAAATGTTCAAGTTTTTTAGATTTCTATGTAAAATTTAAAAATAATATAATGCATATTTTGAAAAAGTTTTACGATGCCCACAAACCACAAAGTTTACAAACATTTTCTGAAATCCTAAAAATTTTTCGAGTTTTTCAGCATTATCGACAATCATTGAAATGTTCAATATTATTTACTTATTCTAAATTAAGAAAATATAAAACAATTCAACAACTTTTTAAAAAATTTATTCGGCTTATAAAACTTTCACGTGATTTATATATGATTTTTAAGTTTTTCAGATTTTTATTTAGTAATGAAAAAATCGAGTTTTAATTACTACGCATTTGAAAAAATCCCGTTCTGCAATCTTTGTACATCGAATTTTTTGAATTATGCGTACATTTTCAATTATTTCTAAAAACGTCAAAAAACAGCCATAGACCAATTGTTCGCATTTTTATAAATTTTATTAATTTTCCGAAAATTAGGTGCACGCTTCCGAGTTACAAAACAGTTCTTGTTTAAATGTTCAATCATCACGACTGAAAAAAAAGTGTATATTCACGTACCGGAAGAAAAAAATAGTTCATTACATCATTAGTAATTTTCTTAGCGATGACTGGAAAATTATTTTTAACTATCGGTGTTGAGGTGAGAGTGAAGAAAATTTCGTTATTCACAATGAGTTAATAATCAGAAATTTATGCGTAAATTAACAAATTATGCATAAAAATATCGTGTCGCAAGATTTGGCCATAATTTATAAATATAACACGAGAATGGAACGATCTCAGTTACTTCTAACATATTTTTTAAGACAATGAAAAATTTTGAAAGGGTTGAAAATTGTATACTAAACAATATAAACAACTTAATTCACATATAAACCTAACCCATTACAGTTTAGTTATTTTCTAATTACATGAAATATCCTGGAAAATAAAATTCAATTCAATTAGAAACCTGCACAAAAAAATTTTAAATTTAGAAATTTCGCGATGCATATTTAGACACCGTAATAATTATTATTTTAACTCGGTAAGTGCCATTTGTCTTGTCTTTCTCATTCTGAAACGTGATTAATTGCGGTTGCAATTATGGAAATAGGACGTGAAATTGATGGATTTCACGTGACGTATTTCATAACGCGTGCTTTTTCCGACAATGCATGAATAAAGGAAAGAAGAATTCGTTCAATTTTTTAAACAGCGGTAGTACTTTTTTTTCCTCTTTTTTTTCTTGCGAATTGATGAATTAAATTTTCCAATCATTGCAAAATAATTCAAGTTACGAAAGACAGTGATGAATCATTGAAACGGTTGAAATATTTGAAAGAGTTGTGGGTATGTATCAAGGACAAAACGTCATGAGAACAGAATGTGAAATTTTCTATTGAAACGTTGGGAATGCTTCGAATAACTACGAATGTTTGCTATTTATTTTTCACTGTGGTGAAAGTTTTCTAGAGCATTGTTGCTTCTGGTATGAAATGATAATGTCAACAAAGCCATTTCGGAACTGTTGTAGATTTATGTAAGTATTTTCCAGGATTCAATTTATTGTCGGAGTAAATCAAAAATAATTTTCGAAAAAGGTCTCAACGGAAATGCAATTCATGACATAAACAAACAAACAAAAAATTGTTTTTTCGCGACATGGGTATTTGAACTTATGGAACAGCAATTTGATTCAAACATTTTTAAAATTGTTTTTTACTTCAATTTTAATATTATATTTTACATGATTTTCAAAACCTTTGGTAAACATTGAAGACTGTGGAAATTTTTTCATGATTTTGTATGATTTTATATTTTTAAATGTGCTCTTTTTTTAAGTGCACCATTAGAAATTTTTCAGTTTCCAAAAGCATTCACGAATTCTTGTAGTAATTATTTTAGAATTATTATGAAATTCTAAAAATACAAACCGTTTTTGAATCAATTTTGATATTTTTTTTGAGTATAGAAAATTCCAGAGAACAAAAGGAATTTTCAGATGATGCATACTTGTCCAACTTTCTACGATTTTAGAGGACTTTCATAATTTTTAAAAAGGTTCTTTAGAAATTTCTTCTTATCCTATATAATTTTATTAATGTGATAAGTTGGTGTTTCTTGAACTCCAAATACCCAATACCGATGATAATAATTCATCAAGATGTATTAAAATTAGGTTACTGTATGATGGTTCCAGAAAATGCGCATTCATAATGATTTAAAACAATAGTGAAAAACTTGTTTTTAAGTAAAAGAATAAATTCTTAAAAATCTAATTAATAAAACATGAACGAAAAAAAAGCTCGAAAAAATTATTTCATTAGTCGAATTCTCTTGAAAATTTGCCCACGTGTAAATAAAAGAAAATTTTTTAGTTACAAAAAGGAGTGAAATGCAGAAGAAGTTTAAAATTCATCTAATTTCGAAAAGACGTTTCAATCATTTTCATAAAATGTAACAAAATATTAAGAAATTTCAACAGATAATTTATAGTACGTTTTTTTAAATTAAAAATAACATTATTTTTACATATTTGATTTCATAAAAATACAAACTCAAAAAATATGATAACTTGTAAAAAGGGGACAAACTAAAACGAGGAAAATGGATGATTTTTTTTCTCTAATGCAGATCAATGCTACACATTACATGAAAACATGCAAATTCGAAAAACAGATTAAAATGTAATATCTTATTCTTAAATTTAATCTCTTAATTACGAAAAATAATATATTGCTTACTTTGAACGATTTTGAAGTTTGCAACTGAGAATTTCACCTTAAATTTATAAAAAGTTTGCGCGATGTTAAAAAATCGAGAATAAAAAAATAATTCGGTTTGTTGGAAGCGTTAAAGCCTAACGAATATTTCTATAAAAAAGTTAACTCAATTTAATGATTATGAACGGAATTACCATAGTTTCAAAATTTTGTACTCGGCCTGTGTAACAGTGCGTTTACCCCTCTTTCACCTACTAGGCACATGCGCAATACGGATGCTCAGTTCTTTATAAAGGAAAATAATGTTACGCGAATCAATTTCAAATTCCATCTTTTGGAATTTCAACAAACAAACAGTTCAAAAAATAAAGATTCAAAATTATACACATACACCTCACATACAGAAAATTTCACATAAAAGTCTCTATTTCTACTCATTCCAAAAAATCTTCAACCTGATCTGATTCTGCAAGAAAATTTGGGCAGATTTCTAAAGAAAAATAAAATCTAAAGGTCCCAAAATTTTGCCCTTTATAAATTTCAAGTCTTTCATGCCCATACTATGTATTGGTTCTAAAAAAATTTTGAAAAATAACTCTTTTGTATACATTCTTTGTAAAACGATAACTCCGATCAATTTTTCCTTCAAACTTGGACTATTTATTTAAAGCATTTCCCATTCAAATCTGGCTTTCGGCCTTAAAATGAGCTCTTTTCAAGATAAAAATTATGTCCGCATCAACAATTCGTCCTTTACAATAATTCCTTTTAATCTTATGAATTACATCGTCAATTCTTAATTTCACGAAGCCAATACAAAATTACGACCGTGTCGACGAAAGGACTATAGTACAATGTTTTGTGAAAAATAGTCAAGAGAAAATGGACAATCAAGACCCTGGATTCTATTCAAAAATAGTTTTGTGAGTGTGTTATCTAGCTCGAAGAACCTTAGTTCAAAATGGTAATAGGCGTGATTGAAGTCTATCGTAGGACGAGTTTTCTATGCAGAAGCACGACGCGCGTTGTACGGGATTTCGTTCGGGGCTCGTTTCTCAAGAAGATGGTACCGTTGCTCGTTCTGAAGAAGACGAGAACGTATTCCGCCTTCTGTCTGTGGGCCGAGCGCGGCCAAGACACACATCGGCTATCCCATAAAGTCACTTGCATTATCTGCCCACGGGCTAATTTCTGCCTGTCTCCATAAATCCCCTCGCATCCTGCTATTGACAATCGCGGCACGCCAAATTTCAAGCTTTATCCCCATTTTTCCAGTCCAAAAACTTGAAATAAACTTCATTTTTCCCATAAACATTTTTACAATGCTTTTTTTCTAACGAAAATTCGTCAACCCACCCTTTTCTCGTCATATCACAATATTAACAATGAGATAATTGTTTCACAATATTTTTATAATCAAATACGAATTTTTGTGTTATATGTTTATCTTTACGTTTCTAATTCTTCAGAAACTCCAACTATGAATTTTGATTTTTGCATAAAGTACATAGTCTACATTGTAACTAAGTTTTAACAAATAATAAATTGAATTAATCGAGTCATTAGTCAAAATTTATAAATACTAATAAAACAAAAAAGCAAGAGAACTTATAAAAATTAACACAGGCAAAATTTGACCCTGCCCCCTCCTTTCCACTGTTATTTTCTCAGTTTAAGTTTTCGCGCGAGGCTCGTCGACTTGGGGCGCCGAGTACTTGGCCTGTTTTCTACGAGTGCTTTTTCTTCCCTTTGAGAGAAAAAGCTCGAAGAATATGCGGGCACCAAGTTTTTCCGGGGTTAATGAAACCGAACTCAGAGACTGGAATTTCAAAATGTATCGACGATGATACTTCTTTTATGTGTAGTTTAAAATGATATAATGGCGAGTGGTATACATAGAGCACTAAAATATATAGGTATTATCATCTTCCATCTTGTGTTCTGTCAAATTGTGTCAAACATTGCACTGCATTGCAACGATTAAGACTTTCTAGCCCAAAAAAATTATTATTTAAAATTCGAAAACATGAAAAGATAAAAAACATTGTATGCAAATACTCAACATGCAGCGATAGTGTTTCATTTGTTCCTAATTGTAAATCGCACTGAATCGGGCAAAAACGAATTTCGAGAAGCTGTTCAAAGAAATATATTGAAATGAGCAAGATTCGCAATAAAAAAGTGAGTATATTCAGCCAAAAAGTCCAAAATAAAATTATATTAAAATGACAATGTTAATCGAAAATTGCGTAAGACTTATTTATCAAAAAATATTTTAAGTCTCACATTTCTCATTCAATGCAGAAAAAGATAGCCTCAACGGCCATTGACAATTAATCGATTGCATTTCATATAATTTAATACTAAGTAATGTTATCTAAAAAATAATAATAAATAAATAATATAAATATTATTTTAATAGAGTGCTAAAGAGGTTTCTCTTATTAGGGTCATATTCATTATATTTTTTGGAGTTTTTGTTTTTGTTTTTGGCGGCCGTAGACAGAAACTTTGTTTCTATTCGAGTATGTGGTGAACTGCACATACAAAATTTTTGGTCTGAAACCGTCAACAAATAAATGAAATGAAAAAAAAGTACTACGATTATTTTATTAGGTATACATTTTATAATACATAAAATATATCTTCAAATAATTATTAAAACAGTCTGTTATTTTATATATTTCAGTAGGGTAGTTGAAACTGGTAAATAATTGAAAATAGATTCGTTATTGCCGGCTTTTTTATTTTTATTATTATGGCATGTTGAGTACGAAATAATACGATATGATATGTTATGAATCTGAGAAATTATCAACACTATTGTAAAATACTTATAGCGTCATTATTGTAGGTAAATTATTTTTTCAGTTTCTGATGTCTGTACATAAATAAATACGATATTTTTCAATTTTTGAAACCTTATTTTTACATTTTGGAACTCAAAATTATTAATTTCTTGGCTTGAATATTGTGTTTCGTGCAACGCTTACATATTCCAGTTTACTATGACTGGGTATAAGATGGCGAATGATAAAACTCATACTTTTAGTGCCGTACCATATACATTCACTCTCAATCAGAAGTCTAACCCTTGAGAAATAAAGATGTCCCTTAAGTTGGCACAACAATTATAGCAAAAGCGACTAAAAGAAGTGTACTAAATTAGAACTAATTAACTGCTAATTAAATCCGGAAAAAAAAATTTATTGACAGATTTTTACGCCAGATATGAGTGTGAGTGCTGGCTTCAAAATTGAGTTAACACACACTAACTCCAAACTACAAAAAGTATTACTTTTCGGTTAGGAATAATTTAGTGCTAATTAAGTGCACCAAAGAAACCAACGTCACATCAAATTTTCCCAAAATTATCGTTACCCACCTTGCGTGTGCTAAGTTATTTATTAGGCCAGCACACTCTCTGCAATTTCCAAAATCAAACTAGTGTACTAAATTAGTGATAATTTAGTACATTAGTTTGATTTTGGAAATCGCACAGTGTGCTGGCTTAATAATTAACTGAGCACACGCAGGGTGGGTAACGATAATTTTGGGAAAATCTAATGTGTCGTTCGTTTTTTTGGTGTAATAAATTGGCACTAAATTATTCCTGAGGGAAAAGTAATACTTTTTGTGATTCGGAGTTGGCGTGCGCCAACCTAAATTTTAAGCTAGCACACTCACATCTGGCGTAATAATCTGGCAATAAATTTTTTTTTTGCGGATTTAATTAGCACTACATTAGTACTGATTCAGTACACTTCTTTTAGTTGCGTGTGCTACAATTGTTGTGCCAGCTTAAGGGGCATGAAATAAAGGATATAATTTCATAAAATTGCATTAAAAAAAAAAGAAAACTCTTTAAACTTTCATTTTAAAAAATTCAGAAGACACCAATTACCGCGATTCTAAAAAAAAAACCCCGACGAAAAGTGCACCTTCATATCTACTTTTCAATTGTGAATTTCGTTTTTAATGATAAAAACTGGAATTCAAAATAAGACCAGAATAATTTCCGTAACGTTCGAATATTTATCTTAAATATTTCGCAAGCATACAAAATTTTATGATTCTTCCCATTCCAAGTTCAGGACGAAAGAAATTTCCCGAGCGAAGACGTTTACCTTGGCCATGACTCGAAAATTGGGCAAACAAACGCGATCGCTCGCGGCAAAAAGTGGATCTTGAAAAATTGTGACGTCCCGTATTTTCCCGGGCGCGGCGCGAAAAAAGGTGTATAAAATGCGAAAACGGTCTAGCCGAGGCGGCGACTATTCCACCCGAAATCTTGGCACGAAACGCAAAGGTTTCGTCTGGGACGCGTCTCTACGACAATTTAAGGCTTTCTGCCTGATTTCATGTACTCCCAAAAGAGAAAGATACACTTTTATACGAAAAGACATTTCTCCGTGTTAACCTTTACAGGTTATTTCATCGTATGATCGCATTTTCACCGCCACAGACTTTTAGATCTTTTAAGAAGAATCCAATTCTTCCATCTCCAGAAAGTTGAATTTTACAATTCAATGAATGTAAAAAGAAATTTTTTCCAAATTTTCTAAGCACCCTTATGTGAAAGACGTCCTAGAAAATTAGTGTGGAGACACCAAAATTTATCAAATGTTCATAATTGAAGTGAAAATGAAATGAAATTATCATCGTATTAGGGAAGGTCATGAAATTATTGACAATTTGATGGAATTGACGAAAAAAAGGTTGACGTAATACGTAAACGCGTCTCCGATGCAACTTTTCTGGCAAAATATCTTGTAAACTTACATATATATAGTTATAACTTTTGTCTCTATTTACAATGTGAATTTGAGTAAAGGAGCATTAAGCACGTCCATATTTATTTTAAACAAACAAACAGCGCAAACAAAGACGTGTTAATTTGCGACGTTGTCTCTTAATACGGAATTGGAAAGGGCCGCTTCTTCGTTGATTACTAATCCAAAACGCTGACTAATTAGTAGCTAACGAGCTCTTCCCGGCTGGAAATTTCGCCGATTGCTTGGGTTGCTGCATTCGACACTTCGTCGATAAAAAAAAAGTAGAGAAAAACAATTTTCCAGGTCATCCTTCCACAAAAAGCAGACCATCGAATCGTGAAAACCATATAACGATGATTATGCGCTTTTGAATAATGATGAAAATTATAAAAACTATGTTCGACGACTTTGTAATCATATACAGTTACAACGAAACTTCTCTTATTTTTCGGAAAATATAAAAGGAATACTTGAATAATCGTAAAAAAATTACGCACTTTTTATTATTATAATTTCTAAAATTATCTTTTTTCTACGTCATTTCGCTTGGAATACACCAACAAGAGTGCACGCAGAAAAAATTTGTGGGTGGGGTTTTCCAATAAAAAAGGTTTTTTTGTCTTGTAAAAAACATTATGAATGATCAAATTTTTCAACTGTGAAAATTCGGAATTTTAGCTTCGAGTTGTTTCCATTTTAAATTTTGTTCAACACGTTAAATTTTGATGCTTTGTTGCGAACATATCGAACTTTAAGGATTTTTTTTTACTTCTCTGATGTCTTATGTGCTAAAAGTGAAAATTATCACTTTTCTGCTAGTAATGGAATTTAAATTAAATTACTAAAAAATGTATTGTTTAAGATATTGTATTCTTTTCGTATTTTAAATTTCAAGCAGTAATTTTTTCGATTTTTTTTCTAACATCTATTTCGTGCAAATATTTTATACTATACATAAATATTTATAAAACAATAAATTTATTTTGAGCTATTTCATTTTCATACTTAAATCTTGCAGAATTTTTAGGTTTGTTTTTATTCCCTTTTCTTTTTCTAAATGATTACTTTTATAACGAAAATTTTTGGTCATCGAAACTCGTAAGATCCTAATTTTTCAAATTTACCACAAATCAAAATAAATCGTGAAGTCGAAATCTTTGTTCTTTTGCTAACCCAAAAATACTCTTCTATTTGATAATTTTTTTTATTTCAAACCTCTTCTCTATTTCTAATCACAACGAAATGTTATTTGAAAAACTCTTTCCAAAACTCGCTATACACACTGTTATCTGAAGACACGGAATATTTTTCATTTCTGATATTGGACGTGCTATTTTTTGTATTTTTCTTATGTTCAACAATGAAAACTCGGAATAAATTTATATCATCTCACTCAAGTTTAAGGCTATCATAACCAATAATTTACTATCGAAATTTTTTACTTCACTGTTAAAATTTAGAAGTTGAAGTGATTAAATTTCAATTCCCAAATGAAATTTTTGCATATTTTCCTACCCAACATTAAATACTATTTTACAATCAAAATGTCAATGGTTAAAGGTTTTCAGCTTTTGATATATTTGAATTTAATTATTATGACTGAAATTTCGACTTTCAAAAAGAAACACGCAAACTAATACTTAAGATGCTATTTTTTGCATATCTAAATTTTCACTATTCAGGATACCAAGCTGGAATATAGATTTCATACATCTAATTTTCACATTTTACACGCGAAAGCAAAACGCCGGGGCGTTTGAAGTTTACTACGCGGGTCGTTGACTCCGCTCTTTGCGATTTATCATAGAAAGGAAATCTCAAGAAAATGCACGTGCAGTGGTACAGACGTCTCACCTATCAATTTTGACGGAACATTTCGCGTGAAGTTCGGAAATGTCGCATTGCGGAGCAAAGAAACGAGCGTGCCAAAAGAACAAGAGCCACGGCTTTTATATTCCCATCGCTCACTTTCGCGCGCCGGGACTTGAAATTCTTTTTGATTCGTAATGAATTTAAGTGACATCACAAAAACAGAAAAAAAAAATATACGCGCAACAATGTAAAACCGAAAAATTTTGCTGTTTTGCAATTGTTCAAATCTATTTCTTCTTACAAAGCTTGAATAACAGTGTAAAGTATCATAATAAGATTTCGATTGACTTCGAAAATCGCGAAGTGAGCGTCCGTCTTCCCAAAACCACCATGTTGGATTTCCAATGCCAGTTGCTTGGAAGTCGCTATGAGTATTTGTAAGAATGTTTAAGACAGTAGAAACAAATGCAATCCAGAGAATCAATGAATAAGAAGTTCTCGATTTATATTTCTTCAAATTTATTCTATATTTCTGTACATCGAGAAATCGAGAATCAATGTTATACATTTTAGATCAACTACACTGCAAAAAATGGTGTTTTGCCACGAGACACTTTTTGACGCCATTTTTAAGACGTTTAAAGATGTCTTTAAAACACATCTTTTTGACACATAAAAGTAAGGCACTTAATGACCGAAGACATGGATTACGCGTCTTTGTGTCTTCTACGGAGACATGTCTCATATATGTTTTTTTGCAGTGTAAAAAAGTAAAAAATCAAATTTTTCCATCTTATTAATAAATTTATCTGAATCTACTGATTTTTATCCTTGACTTTTGCAATCTCAGAAAAAAACAAAGATTGTATGTTATGTTTCATAAATTTTCGAAATATCTCAAGTTCGAAAAGTTCAAGGATTCAAAATACTCTGCAATACTTATAATGATAATATTCAGTCCAGCGCATTTTTCTCTTTTTTCGGTTTTGAAACAATACTCGCGGGTACAGTTTTATGTCCCGGTAGTTTTATATTTCGTTCGCATTCGTTTCGTGATAAGCATTCGTAATTTAAAGAGGCATAATCGCATAATTCACCGTTTAGCTATTTCAAAACGCGTTTTCCCTTAATTGTTTTTCAATTTTACTTCAGTTCTCTTAACTTCAACTTCCATCAAATGAACTTACAAAAAACTATCGCAAATTTTTACTGCAAATAAATTTAAACAAGTCGACAGATATATGACCAAATTATAAGAATCTCGAAGAAAAATTAGCAGTTCAGATTTTCCTTTTTGTGAAAAATCAAACACTTTATCTATTTTGATATTCCATGAAAGCTTTTTCATTACCACAACCACTATGTATATCGACATATATCGATTTTTTAATGTTGTATAAAGTCGATATAATTCACTTTATCACTGTTGGCCACGAACCAAACTTTTCCATTACAAGAATTGAAATATCGGTGAAACAGGTTTGAAAAAAAAGGTAATGCTATGCGGCATCTTCTACAACTTTAATTTATTATACCGAAAAACGAACTAGAAAAAAGCCATTAATCGGTTTATGTCCACTCTCACAAAGTCTAATCTAAATTTGGACTTTCAATGAGATCCTCGCCAGGATAATTCTCACAAAAGGCGAATTTTTTTATAGCTTAAATTTTGAGTGAGAAGGTGAACACATGTATATTCTGAATTTTCAGTGTTAAATATGGAAAGAATAAAAAAAATAGCACGATAAAAATAAAAATTCAATAATTACATGAAAATATTATGAAATTTTTAAACAATATTTTATTGCAATTAGAAATATGAAAAAACTTCGGTAAAGAAAAAATAGTAGAAAGGTATTTTTAAAATTGAAAAATTCTATGCTTTTGACTAGATAATTTTAATTGCTTGAGATGAGCTTTGAAAAAAAATTCGGAAGTGCGATTCTCTGCAAATGAAGGTTTTTATTGAAAAAGTTAACATTCTGAAATAATACAAATAAAAAATAAAGAAAACGAACCTGAAAAAGTCAATATTTCAAACTTTAAAAGTTCAGTAAATAATATACAGGTTATGTTGAAAGTGTGAAATTCACAAAATAAACTTGTTGATGGATGAACATTGAAAGTAGAATATTAAAAACCAAATGATGAAATAAATTGAAACATTATACCTTGAAATCTAAAAGACTGATTTCTTTGACTTTTGGATTGTAATAATTTTGTGATTTGTCTGTGAATTGATTGATTGTCTGTGAAAATGATCGTGAATTCATTTAAAGACATTTCAATAAAAAAAATTACGCTCAATATTAATGTTGAAACTAAAATTATTATTTTTGGGATAAAACGATCGTTTAAAATTGGAAATAGATTAAATTTTTAAACTTCTAAATTCTATGGATCATATGTATATTCTATTGCTAAGAAAAAAATTGATAATAATTAATTACCAATTTTGGCTACGAAGAGCATAAAAATCTTAAGAGTAACAAAACTCTCAAATTGAAATATCTCATAGAGAATCAAAATTTAAAATAGATATATGTAACCTTGAAATTTTAAATAAAAATAGGCTTTATAATAAATAAATTTGGACATATTTTATACAAAAAAAATAGAGAATTCGCATTAGACAAAGTATAAAAAAAATAAAACTACTTATCATTGACATTTTTATAATACATGAATTGAAGAAGATGCAACATTTTCTATTTCGATTAATATCATTTTATTTGTAATAATTTACTAGTTACCATTCTACATTTTTACAGTTGAGTTCAAAATTTCGGTAAAAATTCCACAAACGTTAATTTCGATACTAAAAATTTCTAATAAGAAATAAAACATTTCTTATGTTTCTGGAGTTTAAATCTGGTTTAAAGTAAAAGTAAAAACAAATGCAAATATATGAACATTGGAAATTTTTTTTAAACAACCCTCCCCTTTGACCAGAAATTGAGAATTCATATTTCTCTTTATTTTTGATTAAACGTTTGCAACCTCAAGTTTTACAATCACACAACTGTATGACAATTTCAGTATTCACCCTTTTTATTGTTTCACCACAATCCCACGCCATTTTATTCATTTATCGTTTTATTTACCAACATGAAACGATATTTCATTTCGTGTTGTCATTCGATTTATTTCGAAATTGAAAACCTGTAATTTCGGGCACGAGAGAAAACTTTTCAGTTCGATTAGCACTGATTGAGGGCTTGGCGAAGGGAAAAAAAAACCGCCGGGAGTCGCGTGCAGGAAATTTTTCATTGAAATCAACCGTGATGATTTCGTGTAAATGTAACGACAGTTTCACCGTTAGCGTCGTCGAGTACATTGACCGGTGGCCAACGTCATCGAGAAATCTTGTCCTTCCACTCGCGGAGCAAGATCAAATGAGAATACTCGCTTCGTTTGCTCCTCATTACATTTCCACATGCTTTCATTCACCATTTCACACCTGCTGCGAAAGCGACAAAAACTCAAGAAAATCTTAATCACATAGAGAAACACCAAGGAATTTAGAATGACTTCAACCATACCCGGCTGAAAATTTCCGGAAAAAAATTACAAAAAGTTTTCATGAAATTTCTTTATTTTCAAAAATAGCTTCCAAAATTACCCGAATACATTTGTAGTATTTATTAGAGAAAACTTAGAAGAGTACTAGAATTTCGAGGTGCATGTGGCTTATTTGGAAGTTATGTGTCTGAACATCCAAACGTTTAAAATTAAACGAAAATATAAAATATACGAATTTTTTGGTTTTTCATCATGATGGGAAGTGTGACGAATATTTTTTTGGGTAGCATCAAGTTTGTTGTTACAATCAAAAAATGTTGAAAAGCAGCTAGAATTTTTTTCTCCTATAGTAACTTATAAATTTTTTTCATTTAATTTTAGGCGTTTGGAACTTCAGACACATTCGGAAGTTTTAGAACACTCAACTCAAAACTCTGCTTATTTTAATTACGTTAATTAGGTTCTGCTTCCATATTCAATTTCTACTATAAGCAATCACAAGATGGCACTTGTATTCTACTAACATCTAGTTATTTAGTGACTTGCTATTTTAAACATGATGTAGGCAGTTTTAATTTTTCGTCATGAAGTGAAAATCAAGCACAAACACAGTGAGGTTGGATATTGATTACATTTTATTACACTAATTTCAACAAATTTCCTTACACAGAAAGAAAAACTTTCCAACGTTCATTAATAATTAAATCATGAACTTGAGGCTGAAGTTGAATTCAAGGTAATAATACTTTAAAAATTCAAGTCTAGTTACATTCACACTCCGAATTGATAATCAGGTTCGCATTGAGAATAGAAGAAATAAAAAGAAACAATCTTGAATGACCTCTAGGTCAACAATATAATTTAACCACGTTGATAAAATCGCGCTTAGAATCGTAATTGCGGTATATTGTTTATTTCACTGACCAACTTTCGCGCTGCTCTCCAAATTGCAATACTCGTAATTGTTTATTGGCGCGCTAAATAATGGTGGGATTCTCCGTTATTGACGTGCTGAATGAAGGCAGAATTCTCCGTAATAATTACGTCATTAATGTACATAAGTATCCCCATAAATCTTAGAGAGTCTAATTATAAAAAACAAAATAATAAGATGAACAATGAATGAAATTATTCAAAAAATCGATGTATTTTTCATAATAAGAAAAAATTAGACCATGTGGAATAAAAAAAGCTCGAGAAAACAAAAATGTATGAATATTGTCACAATTTTCAAAATTAATGCATTGAGCGAAAACTAATTCAAATTCTAAATTAAACAAAATTAACGAAGAACGAAGTGAGTGACTGAAATTCTTTAAAAACTCAAGATGATGAGAATGATTTATAATAATAACGAAATTTTGAAAAAAAATGTGTTGAAATATGGAGTTATATGAATATTTATTAAACAGTTCAAATTGTTGGTAGGTAAAAAAATAAAAGTTATTGTTTGTTTATGATTTTTTTAACTCAGAAAATGAAATGAAAATTATGTACTTTTGAGGAGCCTATAAAGGTTGTGTATTATTGAAAAAATTTAATTACATAAATTTTACATGTGATTTTTCACAATTTTAGAAAACGTACATACTAACGAGAATGATTTTAGAATTTCGAAAAATTTAGTTAGTACTATACAAATATTTAAATGTTTGTTAATCATTAGAGTATAATTATTAGAATAATTTATGACAGTTGCAAATATAAAAAAATTGTAATCAAAAAATATCAAGTAAAACAATTTTGTATTGTGAAAAAAGTTTTCAACAATAAAAAGAATTTAAAAAAAATTCATTTATTAAGAGTTCAAAAAATTGCGTAGTATGTCGAAATTTCTCGAAAACATTATTTTATGCGAATCTAGCAAAGCCATTCATTCAAGGTTGCAAAAAGTGAAAAATATTAAACAAGTTTCTCAGGTTGTAGATGTCAAAATTTGTTATATTTCTAAGAGATCTTAGTATCGTTGCATCACAATGAAATAAAACATTCAGGAATGTTATTGAAAATTTAAAATATGATTTATAAAATGAAAGAATTTCATCGAAACATCAGTTTGAAAATTTTCTCTCTTCAAAATACTAAACTTGAATAAAATTGACGATTTCAAAAATTAAACGATACATATGAGAAACGTATCATTTTATTACCGAATCGGAAAAAAAATCTTACATATTCAAGAAAATCCATGTAAATTCGATAAATGCTATAAAATGTCAAAACATATTTACATGCATTATAGGTACGTAATAAATGAAAAATATCGAATTTTGAATATTAGAAAAAAACTTTGCTAATTGTTTATCAAGCAAAATCAATGAAATTTTTCTTAAAAAAAAAAAACAGTAATTAATAAAAAATTAAGAATGATAAAATAGATGCACACAAATTTTAATTATTAAGAAAATGAATATAAATTATCAGCAATTTACTCACTGAAATATAGAGCAAATAACAATTGGTTGCATGTAATTCTTTAATTTAAACGAAATTCAGAATTCATTTCATAAACTCGGAAATAATGACAATAGCTTCAGATAATTTTTTCCTGAAAAATAATACTCGTCATGAATGTGCTATGATAATAAAGAAAATAAAAATTTGAAAAATTATTACATCCTAGTATATTATAAAGAAAAATTAAGAACTACCAAATTATTAACAATTTCAAAAAGTTTCAACCCTAATGCATTAAATTCTAAAAATTGACATAAAAACTCATAAAAATACCAGAAAAACTTTTGAATGATAGAAACGCCGAAAAAAAAAAACACTAAAAGTGAATGAATTTTCTGAAAGTACCATTATCGAAAAATCAAAAAAATCTGTAGTAAAAATTCGAATTCTAGAGCATCAAATTTTGAAAAATGTGTAGAAGTACTAGATATCTAAAAAAATACTAGAAAGCACTAAAAAACCTTATAGATACTGAAAAGTATGAAAGTACAAGAAATCTATAAAATACTTGAAATCTATATGGGTAACATTTTTCTAAAAATCTGTAAAATACTGAAATTTGGATTCCAGGACATCGAATTGTACAAAATCATACAGCAATATACAAAAATACTAAAATTCTATAGGAATACTAAAATATTCTTTAGTATTATAAACGTTAGAACAATGTAAGAAATATAACAAATTTTTAGGACTCAAAAACTATGTGCAGATAATTTTGTCAAAAATTTATGAATCGTTGAATCTCAGAACATAGAATTTTATAAGTCAATACAGAAAACCACAAAAATACTAACAAATTTTTTAAATTGAATAAATACTAAAAAAAAATACGAAAAAAATTTACTTGAAATCGACGCATATGTTAATGTTTTCTGAAAAATCAAATAAAATTATCAAAATCATTTAAATGTTAATTGTATAGCATAAAATTCTGACTCTATAGAGCAACCAATAGAAATCTTAGAAATATTTAAAAATACCAGAAACTACAATAAAATCTTGTCAATAACATAAAATGCAAAAATTCTATGAATCCATAAAATAATGTGCATGAAATTCCAAAAATTTAAAATTAAACGAAAAAGAAAAAAAGACGCGTACTCAAGAAAAAAATTTTCCTGATGCTTTCATGGACTTTTTGGTCAAATAATAAATTTAACTCACTAACAAAATATTCAACACAATCCTCCACGTGACGAGAAATCGAAAATTTATTAAATTTTTCGTTTCGTTTCATTTTAAACAATTAGAACTTCAGGTACATATAAAATACAAAAATATATGCATCTACAATTCGTTAAGAAATCTAGAAAAAAATTATATTTGGGAACATTGATTTCTATAGTATTATGTATAACAAAATATTTTACACAATAAAAAATATAACTAAATATTTTACACAACCCTCCACCTGACGAGAAATGAAAAATTCATTAAATTTTTAATTTCGTTTAATTTTAAACGTTTAGAACTTCACATAGATATCTACAGTATTGAGTTCTAAAAAGCTGAATAAAAATCCGTAATAACACCATAAAATCCTTTAAATTCTATAAACGCTACAAAATATTGGTATCAAAAAAAGAATTTAAATTTCAGCAATTTAAAAATCACAAAAATTGTATTTTATTATAATAAATACATCGCAAAGAAAAATAATAATTATTATTTGAAAAAATTATTACAGAAATTAAATCTTTCTCTAAAATGTTTTCTGACTACCCTCCTTCGACAGTAATTTTACAACTGATTATTTAAAGTCTAATCACCCTCTCTTGAATAACAATTACCGAAAAAAAAAAAAAAAACGCCAATGTGATGACAAGTGGAAGGGGTAACATGTCATATCATCAGCTGTTCACGATCCAGCTGAAATCATCTCCCTCTCACTCAACCGAAAGACAACAACAACAATAGCAACATTGAAAAGAGTCTTCGAAATGCCAGTCTCGAAAAACTTTTGCGCGAGACAGCGTCGAAAAGGGGGCGAAGGAAAGAGGGTTAGTTGACACTTTGCCAGCTGTGCAAGTTTGGGGTAAGGTTAGGTGCGGAGGAAAAAAACAAGGGAAAACGAAACCAGGAAAATTGAATTTTACCTCGTTGAAGGCCATGTTTTCGGCTGCGTTTCCGGGCCCGCGGCAACTCCCGGCGACCCCCTGGCCCACCGTAACTTCCGGGAAAAAAAATCACTTCCGACAATGCCAAAATCACTCGCTTCGCGAGCAAGCAACGAAAAGCCTCGCAACGAATCGTGGCATTTCGCGCTTTTTCCACGACGGCACATAAAAAAAAAAGACCTTCACTTTCCCTGTCGATTTTCGCGGTTTCGAATCCGAGCGAAATCCGGCATTCCTCAGGTGGGACCGAGAACTGGGAATATTTTTTTCTCCCTTCTTTTTTTGTCCGTGTTTTGACGCGGATTTTGAGATGCCCGGGGTGGATTTCGCCGGGATAAAAGTACTGGGGACAAGGGGAGGGCTGAAGGGCCCAAATCAGGGAAAAATTGGGGTCGGAAACCGAAGGGTTTTCTTTTCAAAGTCGGAAAACGTTCGCGATAGCGCCGCTCGCGTAGGAACAGGGCGCCATTTTGGTTTTCCGTTGAGAAGGCGCCAGTGGCGACATCTTGCGGGGATTTCGTGAGATGAGAGAAGTCTCAAGCGTCTCAAGATACTCAGCAAGAGTCTGACGTCACAAGTCGAGCCAAAGTGCTTCAGTTACGTATCTACAAGTCAAGCGCCCCGTGTATTGCAGGCATGCAATATGAAAAAATGCTAAAATAAATATAAAAAAAACAGCTGGTAACAATATTGTTAAAAATATACACATTTCAAAAGTCTCATGAAACTCAAAATTGATATCCATACATAACTTTGGAGTGCATCAACTGATAGTAATATTGTTGAAAATACACAATTGAAGCATTTTTAATGAAAAATTTGTAATTCAAGTCAACAAGATTTTTTCCATTGTCACCTTAAATATGTTTCAATGATTGAACGGATCATATATAACCATAAAAAATATTCCAAAGTCATGATGATAAGAACAATCAATTATTTATAAAATGTTTGCAGCGGTTTAACTCATGGAGAAATAAGATTTTTTCGAACAGCTGAGAAATTTCTTTTAAGTTTGCCTTTTTTTCTATACTTGGAAGACTTTTCTAGCCAAAGAGTTCTTTCTTAATAATAATAAAAAAAAAAAGTATAGTTGTCTTACGAAAGAAAATTTTTATTTTGTTACGAATTTCGATTTATACTATATATTTGCCTTTAGAATTGTGGCTATTCAAAAAATCTCATTTCTAGGTGAGCGCAAAAGTTTTCCTTATTTATTGTAACCAGAAAATTCGATGTCTTTTTTATCGATTCCAACGTAGAAATTTTTAGAGGCAGGCCCGTAGCCAGCCGTAGAGCCCAACGCCCCCCCCCCCCCCCCCCCACCCCGAAATTCCGCGAATCCTAAAACTTTGTGAAAAAAAAAATTTTTGTTGAAATTTTGTGAATAATAATTTGTTAAAAAAGCTAGCAAAAAAAGTAGTTACACAAACACAATAGTTTTACTAAACATGAGATAACTTTTTTGATAACCAATCGCATTTTCCCAATACATGACACTGCAAACAGAAAATAATCGGACACAAGAACGGATTGAAACTCACTGCTTTTTAATACTTTTTAGCGTCGGCGCCTTTGATCTCACGCAACTCAAGCTAAAAAGTATTGAAATGCTGTGCGTGTGAATCATCTTTTGTGTCATCCAATAATTTTCTGTTTGCAGTGGATTATATAATGAAAAAATATTCGCTCCAAAACAAAAAGTTAAATATTTTAGAATCAGTTACCGACGTATTTATATATTTTTAAATTAATTTGATTCATTTCTACCAACAAACTCAACGCATTATTTTTAAAGCACAAAATACTTTAAGAAAAAAAAAAAAAAAAAAAAAAACAAGTAAAAATAAAAAGTTAGGATGTCTAAAATTTTAACCTTATTTTGAAAATATTTTTCATTATTCAGAAAAATGATCACGCTTCACCTTGCTCGGAGATGCAACCATGGATTGGAAGACCCGGTGACGTGTAATTTATAGTGCTAATTAGAGCTCTTTCCGGCAAATGCGTCGTAGAAAAAACTATCATCTTGAAATTATACTTTTTCCGAACTTTCGTCAGACCTGGATAAAAAATAATTCAACTACTTTACCCAATATTTTAGGACGTCATACATTTTTTCTGTATAAAAATTTCTAGAATTGTTCAATTTTTTACGTATCGGGACATTAGTGGGCTATAAAAAATCAATTAAAGGATCTTATTTGTTCTTTTGAACAAATAAGATAAGATATATAGATAGATAGATAAAGAAATTGATCCATTGGAGTTTCAAGAAAAAAAATGATGAAATAGCAGAGTTCAGACACTAATGTACCAGATAAGTTAACGAGTATCAAATTACATTGAGACATTAAGGAGCAATTAAAAAGCCTTTGAGCTATAACTCACACGGAGTTCGAGTGATTGAAAATGTTTTTTATGCACTGTATTTCTACGTTTTAGCTTTTATTTTAGGAACGTGTAAATCGAAGCCTAAATGTGATTTTTTTTTGAACAGTATAGAAAACGGAACGAAGCAGATGAGTTTCATGATTGAGTTTTCTAAAACGTGTGCTACTAATACAATGTTTACAAAATTATATAATTTTTGTAAAGAAATCGTTATTAAAAATGTACTTGAAAAAACATTTGTAAGGGGAAGGCCTGAAATTTTAAATACAAATCGATGGCGAAAGATTTATTAAAAAGTTAATCAAATTTCTTTCGATACTCGTCTTGGATTTTTTGTAAGTGGAGCCAAGATTTGCAGATATAAATGATTGAAAATCAGTACCTGTCGCTGATTTACAGGTATCAATCAGTGGCATATTAGAAAATTTTTCGGGGGAGGAGGGGGGTTTCTGAACAAAGAAAAGGTCGTCGAATACCAAATTTTCTTAAAAAGTGTTGAAAACACTTGAAAAAAATTATTTCGGTGGGGGGGGGGGGGGGGTTGTCCACACTTTTACGCCACTGGTATCAATCACATGCCAAACTTTTCAATAAATCGTAGTGGCCTAATAGATAAAGCCTGTATCTCCTACTTGAGGCGCTTAGAACAAGAGAAAGAAAGTTATCAATGCCTAGGTAGAGTACGATTTAAAAACAGTTGGTGGAAGAAGAACAAATTTTGTCTTGCGGTAGAATCAAACAGACAAGAGTTGGAGGAAAAGGCAAATAACGAAGTTGCCTTTAACTTAAAAAAATGCAGAAAATGTCATCTTTCGAATTGGAACCCTATAGCTCAGAAATAAGAGATAAAGGCTTTCACTACTTAACCAATGCACTATGACCTGTTGAAAGTGCCAGAGTGGAAAAAAAAGTCGGGAAATAATCTCAACATATCGGAGCGACATCATATATAAGATATTCTCAGATATTCGTGGCAGAATATCGCGAAGATGTTTTTAAGCATATGATTTCTGTATATGTTTAGTAGAATGTCGTGAAGATATTTTTTGGCATATGATTTCTGTACATTTCTGGTAGAATGTCACGAAGATGTTTTTTGACATATGTTTTTGTGCATATCAAAAATGCCACTCTCTTTGGCAAAAGGTTGGAAAAGGAACGTCCCAGCCCAAGTTCTTTGAAGTTCTTCGACTCTACTGCGGTTCACCCAAGCAAATAATTAAGACGCGATTTGCGCCCGTTTAAAATTTTTGTATTCATAATAAAATATCCTTTAAGATAGTAAAATTTCCATTTTTTTTCTACCTTACATGTTATGTGACAATAATTGAAGTTCCGGATAATATAACTTGCGATATAACTTTTGCAACTTGAAAATATTATATGAGAGCTTTTGAGAGTGGAGAAAGTAGCGACAGAATGCAGTCTACATCAACAACAAGCAACTCGTGCACTATCTCATAGTGGGTAGAAGGATACATAAAGACAAAAAAAGTGGAGCAAGTCTTCCGGGCTGTTGACAGAGCCAAGTACGTTCTGTCATTCCACATTGGCAATGCGTACATGGATTACGCTTGGAAACATGGAAACTTTCATTTGTCTTTCCTCAGTGTCTACTTCACAGTCTTGGAAGGACTTTCCCTGGAACCTGGATTGAGTTTTCTGAAACTCGGTTCAGGAACTGGATACCTTAACACAATGGCAGGACTCATTTCGAGTACGTTCAAGAAAATGTAATTTTTTAGAATCATGTTATTGTTATAATGCTAAATAATGAAAAAAACATGATAATTATGTTATTGTTATAATGTTAAATAATGAAAAAACATGATAACTTCATTAATAATCAATGCTTATAAGGCATCCCTCAAGCCTTTCTGTCCTACCTCTTGCCCCCCCCCCTCCCAAAAAAAATTTATAACTACATTTTGGGCCCCCTCCGAACCAAATTTCTGGCTACAGGCCTGTTTAAAGGAGCTCCATTATGACATGCGTATATACTGTAAACAAAATTTCTTGGTTCAAGAGTTTTACGATATGTGAAGTAAAAAAGAATTTTTAATAGAGAAAATTTCACAGAAAGTAAGATTCATGAAGAAGGTAATTTATGCTTTTGATTTTGTAAACAAAAGAATATGAATTGAAGAGAACAGATTGTTTTTATTCACATGTAATAATGGCGTTTTTATTCACATGTAATAATAGCCTTTCCCCTAGACTTCGTGCGTTTTGGTTCCTGCAAAAAATCCAAATTAGTAATGCAATGCCAAACTAAATACTGAATAATCAAATATTTACTGTTTTCCGTTTCTTCATTTTTGGTTCGACTTCTTTCATATTTTCAAAAAGTTCATCAAACTCCTCGGGTTTTTCCTCTGGTTCCATTTTTATTTCCACTTCTTCGTCATCATCCAAAGAAAAATCTGATTTAATTAAAAGACATCTTGCTTTCGATGTCAAATATGTCTGAAAAGAATGCAGATAAAATACTGAATTGTATGTTTCTGATATTCAATGTACAAAAGAAAATAATGAGTCTTAGTTCGAATTTTCAAATTATCGATAAACTGATTTGAAGGATCGTTACTCTTCTGATTTCTTCATTGGTGTTTATATCATGGACATGCAAACGTCGATTGAGATCGACGCTGACGAAGAAAGGTTTGTTTTTAGCGCAACTAATCGACGTAATCGACCCAACCGCGCCTTTGAAAACGCTTATTTTTTTTCTTGGTGCACGAAGGTCAAAAAGTTTCATTTGTCCTTTTCTTGAACCAACTATTATTTGCCTAAAAACAAGTAAAACTTAAATTAATATTTAACTGAATACTTATTGTAATGTTGAATATAATTCGTGCGTTTTAACATTTCAGAAGATTGTGTATTAAATTATTATTCAACAAGTATTGAAAATTTATCAAATAATATTGATTATCAAATTCAACCCATATTCATATTTTATAATAAAAATGAGCATTTATCTCAATCACTAGAGTACATACAATTCTTAACTTGCATAGACTGAAATTTTAAAAGAATTAAATATAATTTTTCATTGAAAAATTTCTTGAATTATTATCCTTCATTATTCGCAAAATATTCAAAATATTTACTCTTTTCCAGGAACAACACAAAGAGAACGCAAAGATTCATTCTTCAATGTCAAATTCACAACTGGCCTTTTTTGTTTTCCTCTCGTATCATAAGTTCGAACCTGGAACACAAATTTCATCAAAAAATTTAAAAATTAAAGCAAATAAAAAGGAAAAATTTTGCAGATCTTTAAAATGATATATACAACATTTTTAAAAACATATATTACATGTCCATGTCTTCCAACGGTCACGATTAGTTTCTCATCCTCTGACAAAAATCCTATGTCTGATACTGAAACTGGCACGCGCATATCCAAAGAATCATTGGCTACGTTTTTTGCTTTAAATATTTCTTCTCCAGTAGTCAAGTCGAAAACCTTCAGAGGGTTTTCTTCGCCCCCAGTTACAATAGTTTTATTTTTTTGGGAAAATTTCATACAATTCAATTTTTCTCCTGCTTCGAATAATAATTTTTCCACGTTTTGTGAGTCCCAGGATTTAACGTGACCAGATTCTGCAGCAGTGATGATATTTCTATAAAAAAAGTCAAATACTTTATGATTTATACTTTTGAGTTTTGGAGGACTAAATATTCTTGTGACACTACTTGTGTTTAAGGAATGATCAAATAAATCACAAGTTTTTGGGTTTTTACAAAAAGTGTAGTATTTAAATTTTTTTTCCATTTTTCCACACGTTTTTTTTTAATTTATAGTATTTACATATTCAAAATCTGAATTTTAATCCCAAATTCTTAAAATTTTTACATATTTAGTTTGTAAATGTTGATGTGTTTTGAATTATTATAATTTTTTTTTTTATTAAATAACTTTAATAAGTGTATTCATTTACGATTGCTATTTGATATATATTTCTCAAATTCGATCAAATCTTCAAAGTTATAAAGATAATTAAACTTAAATTGCTATTCCTAGAATTTTTTAAACAATTTAATAACATCGATTAAGTAGGATGAACATTTTTTAAATTTTTAATGTGACCTTTATTTTTTGGATTTTCAATTTAAAGTTACAGGTATTTTAAATTATTCATATTTTATTTCTAGAACATTGTTGAATATAAAATCAAACAAACCTGTTATTTTTGAAAATACCAACGACTTTTCCTCTACCAAAATCACAAATTTGCTCTTTCACAAATGCGTTTTTGAATGAGTCGTAAATTTTGTAGCTGAAACAGTGAAAAATTTCATTAATTAAATGTTAATAGTAATAATATATAATTTATTGCCATGAAAAAATCTGAATTTTTACCATTGGATATCTTGTGTACCACAAGCAAAGAGAATTTTACTTTCTGCTTCGTTTGCAAAATTCATTGAAGTAACAACATCGTTTTTTGTAATTGTTTTTATGCTCTGTAGACTTTTTTGTACACATTTTTTCTTTGTCAATTGTATGCCTGGAAATAAAATTATTATCATCAGTTCTTCGATCATGAAATTTAGAAAAAATATTTTTATACACCCCAGGGAAATAAACTGCCCTTTATTTTCCTACTCTCGCAGGGAAAATTCATTTATTTCTCTTCGGGGTATAAAATATGGCATGCTCCTCAAGCACAAAACTTTTATTTCCTCGTAGGATTGTATGCCTCGGCCTACAAACTTCTTGCTCAGAAATAAAAAAATTTGTGCCCGCGGAATGCAATGTACAGTTAAAAATTAATGTGTTTTTAGAAAAATGGCAAATCAAATTGTAAAAAAATATTTATTTAGTTAGTTTGGATGTATATATTTCTTTGATTTATCTCAAGACTTATATTTTCAAATGTTTAAGAATAATTAAATCAAACATTTTACTTTTCAATTGTTATAAAATTATATAATTTAAAATTTTCAATCTCAAACTTTATCTAATAATTTTTTATCAATAACTATCTCTTACAACTCATATGCTAATTTTTTTATTTTATTATATGTAAATTACAATATGGAATAATGGAACTAATTAATGAAACATTATTTCTATATTAAAAAAATGATAAATAATTATTTTGAGAAATGAAATGCGTTCAATGAAAAGTATTAATAAATTCTTGTCCAACACAATATTTTTCAAACAGTTGATTACTTGTTTTCTTAATTATCATCTTTTTTTGAATAAGTAATGCAGACAAATTTGAAATAATACTGATAAAAAGTTGAAAATAGTAAAATGACAGTAGTTTTTTCAGGAATCATTGCAAGGATTTTTTATATTGCACATTGGAAGTTCTACAAAAAAAAAAAAAAAGTAATATGACATGCAACGGTATAATCAAAATTTAATGAAAGTTACTTCAAATAAAAATGTTCTATCTGATTAACTTTGATATGAAAAATTTTTTTCCATTTATATAATATAAAAGGCTAATCGATACATATGTGACAAATGTTGAAATGTTAATTGAAAAATTAGTTATTCTTTTTATCAAGTAATGAATGTGTGTTCCAGAACAGTAAATCATAGAATGCATTTACTTCAATATAAATAAATTATATTTTAAGGATAAAATATACACTGGTCTCTCGATATAACACAGTGACATTACATGCCACGCTACATTGACAAGTGCAATAAAATATACATTGGTTTCCAAAATTACATCTTGTAATATATTCAAATGGTACGTTCAATTCACAGAGTTAATTTATATTGTTTATTATTTATAGTCATATTATTCCATTAATTGTAATTTCATATATTATCACTATTAAGCAGCAATAAAAAGTTAAAAATCTCCTAATCTTCAAAAGTATGGAAAAAATAATTGTTTGCGCAATGCCACAATGCTTGAATTTTTTTTAAATTAAAAAATATTATTGCAATAAAGAAATAAGGTGCATATGGTAAAAAGTATAATACGCAATGTTGTGTTTCACTATATTCATTTTGAAGCCAACTATTTTTTAATGAATTTAAATTTTTTATTGATAAAAAACAAACACGTGAAAAATAAGCATATGCAGTATTCAAAATAGTAAAATAACATTTGCTTTGTCAGGAAGCACTACAAGAATTCTGCTTATTACCCACTAGTTTTTATACAACAACAATGAAAATTCAATAACAATACTATAGGATGCAACTGTATAAACAAAATATTATATGAATCACTTGAAATGAGAATACTCCAATTATAATGGTTGAATATGATAATTTTTTTATAATTCATAATAAACCTATAAATTACTGTCAATAAACATCCAATTATAAAATATGATTATAGAATTTTAATGTTGGTGATTTTTTCAAATAAATTGTTCTAAAATACTGCATATGGCAAAAAGTTATATTAATATACACATTGGTTTTTTAAATGTAATGCAAATAATATGAATATAATAAAAATAATAAAAATCAAATATAGTTATACATTTAAATGATATTTTCAATTAATAATGGTGATAACATTTACTTGGTCAAAAATGTGAAATTTCATTCACTACTTATTTTTAAATGGATCAAAACAACAATTTTTTCTTCAACTCATAAATTATATTAAAAAAATTTAGGCAATTGGTTTTAATTCAGAACAGGAAACATTTTTTGGAAGTATTGATGAAATACTCTGTATAACAGTATTCTCATTGCTTGATAATAGTTTCAAAATTAATTCTTTTGTATTGAAAAATAAATAAATTTTTGAAAAAGTAAAATGACATTAGTGTTGCCATAAAATATTGCGAGAATTTTTTGTTTTACATGGTAGCATTTCATATAAAACAAAAAGTTTGACGACAGGTGATAATATAGACGAAGTAAAATTTGAATTGCTTCAAGTCCGATTTTTCCAATAAATACAATTAAATTATAAAAACTATTAGAAATTCAAAATACTATAATGAATTTTAATGATTTACATCAATTCATCATTGTTTTTCCACCAGGTAATAAAATTCTAATGAAAATTGAATTATTAAGTACAGAGTGCAGTAATATTGTGCTATAAATACACATTCATATAAAAAACTATAGTAAATTTATAGTATTATAATGAATATTAATGTATTCACATGAACTTCTTATTCTGTCCACTGCATAACAAATTTATACTGAAAACTAGAAATTGTAAAGTATTATTATAAATATTTATATAAATCTATACATAATGAAAGGGGTTGTAATGTAAATAAAAATAATTGAAATTTATTTCAGCATATTCTATGTGAATAATGTGAATACATAGATGTATAAAAAAAATAATAAAAATAAACACCAGTTAAAAAATTTCATAGAAAGAATATATTCATTTATATGATGCGGTATATCAAAATAAATTACATTTTTATTTCATAATGGCAATTATACTTATTTACCCTTGTTTATCTATTTTATTAAGGTATTTATTTTATAATTGTTAACATAGTTGTTAATTATTTATAATATAGTAATAATATTTTACTCATAATTCTTCACTTGTTTAGTGGACAAATTAACTTGTTATGCAAGTAAAATAATAATTAAAATCTTTACATATTTCTGTAAACAGACAAGTATACATTCCGATTCCAAAATTTTAAAATGGTTAAAACTAGTGACATAACCTCAAATTGACTTAAGCTTTAAAACTCTTTTTCATTATTTATATTCTTTGTATATTTATGAAAATATCGTTTAATAGCTTCAATAATTTCAAATTTAGTTTTTGTCATAAAGATCTAACACAATGTGGCATTTCTTTGAAAATAATTATTTGAAATACACATGTAAACATAAACAGGCATAGAAAAAACAAATCATCGAAATGTCATATTCCGAAAATCGGAAAATAAGTGATGTTAAACTTCATTTTAGGAACTTGCATTTTTTACTAAAAATAAAACTGTAAACAAATCAAAACATTGCAACATAACCTCAAAACGAAATGTGATGATAATATAATTTACCTTTGGAAACTCCGGACAAAAGACCAACAAAAATGTTAAAATTTTTGGCATTAACATCCGATGACATGATTTTTTTATTCGCTATATTTTTTACACAAATTAAATCCTCGAAATACAGTTGCTGAATTATATGTATTTGATGTAAGCAGATGTAGATATTACATATGGTAAACATATGTGTGTGTAATGTGCAATTCACATGCGCACACAGAAAAAGCAGCTGATTTCTCAGAAATCATTCCTGACAAATAAAAACTTGAAATAAGTACTATAGTTGTCTTTTAACGAAAAATCTGGAAAATAAAAAAACGAAAACTAAAAAAACATCGTAGGTGCACAATTCGTACAATTTATTACAAGGCAAAACAGTGAACTTGAATGAACTGAACATAACCTATTGTGAGTAAACATAATTTATTTTTCATGATTGTTTTTAATCATATTCAATTATCAAGTTAATCATTAATAATAATAATAATAATACTTGTCTATAACTCCACCAACATTTTACAACAGTAAAAGTTTTCAATTTCATAAGTACTTTTTTGGTTCGTAACTACTTGTTTAATAATTATTTATGGTATTTTCGCTGATCAAATGTTGGGTTGTGTGAGAATTCAATATTGTATGGTTATTGTTGTCTTGCCCATATTTATAAAATACATGATTCTTTTTCTCAATTTCTGAATTCTTGTATTTAGTATAAAAATTGGATGCCACTGTAGCAAAGTAAGCTAAGTGTTTGCTCTACCATGAATAGAGTCCTGAGTTCAAATCCCAACAAAAGGAAGAATTTTTTCCTTGCAATCTGCATTTTACAAATTTATGTGGGAATTAATTACTCAATAATTAATTTTCCTGATAGAAATGCTAGATGAAAATGTTCTTTGTCGCCTTTGACTTGTAATCATTGCAAATTGAAGTGAAGCAAAGAACAATAATTTTTTTTTCATGCAGAAAAAAATTTTTTAAGTATTGCATTGTATTTATTAATTTTTTCATGCAAAGAATTTCTTTCAATAATCAAAACTTGAACTTTTTAAGTAATGTTGTATGTGGATTGATATTTTATACATTACAACATTTTCATTTTTATTATATATTGTGTTTGTTTTATGTATATAATATGTAATGATTGAATATTTTATGTTATGCGCATGATAATATTTATTATATTTATTCAACTTTATCACAATAATACAATTAAGAGTATGTATAACGATAAACGAAAATAATACAATCACATTATTTATATTAATATATTTCCTACCATTTTATTCATATCTATGATCATATATATAATAATTATTGTGTGTGCATTTATTAAGGTATTATACATTTTGTTAATCTTATGAATAATTTTATGAAAAATTATGTTTGTCAAGCAGGGGTAAGCAAATAAATTGAAAAAGGACGGAGGGCGAGTTGATGATAAGAAAGTGTGTATTTTCTTTAGGATTTAAAAAATTTTCATCTTCCACAACCTGGTTTCGAGAGCACAATTTTTCAGTTCACTAAAATATTTAAATTTTCGACTTTACTTTAGAGTTAACAATTGCAATTTTTTTTATTTTTTTACTTTTAAATTAACATATATATTTTGAAAATGGAATACAATTTTGGAAACAAATTTTTATGTCACTGTTTTTGATCTTATTGTTTTTTTTTTTTTTTTTCAGTTCTTTAAATCAAGAATTATGAATTACGTTAAAATATAAGAATCCATAGAAAATCATTTACTTTTTATGTTTTAGATGTGTAATCTTGTAAATCTGACAGCATAGAAAATTTAATTTTCATTATTTAAACAGTTTCAATTCGATTCGTTCTTTTTCAAAAAACTAACATCACAGTATTGTATTCCATAAATATGCTTTATCAAGTACAATGCAATGTATAATCAATTGAGAAAATTAAATATAATATAAATATGAAGGATTAATAATATCAAAATTGATATGAATTTTAAACATTATCAAAAATTGAAAAATGATGCTCTTAAAAAAAAGTAGCAGATTAAGAAGTATGAAATCCTTTAGAAAATATAATAGTTACTTGTAATTAGTTTTCACAAATATCTTTTTAAACCATATAATAAAATTTTACATCTTTAACGATTTTTGAAGAGCATTTCTTTTATTTATTTTGAATTTAACTTCTCTACTTGGAATTTCCTAATTTTATGATCAAATAATTTAACATTATTTACATTTTAGATTCAATATAATGATAATTTAAAGTTTTTCGTTCCCTTACCTAGTTGATTAGAGATCACGTGATAAAAATGAAAACACTTATTTCAAAAATTAACATTGTCCAGTACTTTTGTTATTCACAGAAAATTTTTTGACTTCTACAAATCCAAATTTTTACGTTTCACAAAAAATTTTCATTTGTCATAAATAGGTCAATTTTGATCTACTTGCTTGAATTCTTCAATTTGATCCAAACTTGAAAACCTCCCTCTTTTTTTTAAATCCAAATTTAATCTTCTTTATAATATATAACATAAAATGGTTGCTTTTTTTGTTGCAGGAATTTCAATGAATAGCATAGACAAAAACTGTAATGATCTAAAATTGCAGTACGACACTTGCTTCAATGCATGGTTTTCTGAAAAATATCTGAAAGGTGATACAAATGATTCAGAGTGTGCACCTCTGTTTAAATCGTACCAGCAATGTTTGAAGGTAGTAAGATTTTTGTAACAAGGAATTTGTAAAAATGGAAGCTTGCAGCGAGTTAAAAGACAAATACGACGCCTGTTTCAATGTTTGGTTTTCCGAAAGATTCCTTAAAGGGGATAAAAATGACTCGATGTGCGAGCAACTCCTCAAAACTTATAAAAGTTGCGTCGAGGTAAGATCGCAGCAGACTTTCATTGATTTCCAAAATTTAAGACATTTTTCTCATTAATTATCAAGTTATCAATGACTCAGTATTTAAATTTTCCTAGTCATTTCTGTGGAATTTAAAACTTGAAAAATTTTTGTCTAAATAATAGTTTCAAAACATTTCACAAGATTTCAATTTTCTTAAAAAAATGTCATTAAATTTTGGACTTACTATGCAATGACCAAAAAACAATTAAATTGTTGAAGACTACAGTTTAAAAAAATAATCCATTATCACTTTATTGAGCAAAGTGTTTGATTTCCAGAAAGCAATGAAGGAGCAACAAATAGAACTTAACACCATCAAAGAGTACCATGTGACGATGGAAGAAGACAAAAATTCTCCGAGTTAACATTAATTGAAACTGTAATTCCAAAAGCACGTTACTCAATTTAAAGAGTAACTGTTGTCAAGGCATCAGCAAGGAGTAATTATATTGAAGTTAATAATCACTTATTGTTGTTGTATGAGTTTTGTCAACAATATTGATTGCATTTTTTCTTTCAACGTCTATTCGATATTGTAAAAATCTTGTACTATAAAAATTTGATCAATGTTTTGAATAAAAATAGATTAAAAACATGTACTTTTGTGCCATTGTATTATTTTACAATATATTTTGTTCATATCTTAATAACATTTGAATGTTGCTTGTCATAGAATTTTTCCTTCATTCCTGTGTGATTTAAAAATGTATTTCATAATTGTGATGTTTTGCAAAATATCGAAATTGAAAAATCATTATATACAGGATATTTTAGGAATTTCGAATAGTTTTTTACTTTTGTTATATTTTAATGATTCTAAAGGAAAATATAAGAAAATTGATTTGTAAAAAAAAAACATTTTACAAAGAATAAATCTTTATTTATGACAGAGTGATACAAACACAGATGTTGGTATCACATATTCACAATGATTGAAAAATCATACATATACACATTCAAACATTTGGCTTTCATCCCCTATACATGTGGTGGGTAGGGGTCAAAATAGCTGAAAGATTCCCTCTCGTAATTAATGAATAGCCCCGTAGGTTAGGGTAAAAGATACTGAATTCATAACCCTGGACGATTTCTGGAGGTGGATGGTCCTTCTCGTAGTGCATTTTGTTGTATTGATTCCATTTGTATTTTGTGTGTACTTGATTGAAGTAGCGAGGTTTCCTTGGAGTGTACTTATCCGACCAGCGATACCTCTGAGCTTCCAAAGATGTTTCTACGCTAAATTGAAAGGCTGAGAGTAAAAACCGCACTAGTAAGAGACAGATGAATATAAAATTACGTGTTTTCTGTCTCCACTTGTTCGGTTTTTCGTCTCAGCCTGTCAATTCAGCTTCAGCCCCGTTTACGCCCATGGTGCTTTGAGCTTTAAGCTGGAAGAATTGCTTCTCTGCCATCCAAATCTGTACTTGTTCCCTGTTCTCAATACTTGTTCTCCAGCAAATTCAAGGCGACGATTGTCATCTTTTTCGAGAGTGGCGATCATCCCGGGTTCCAAAGCTAACTAGGAAACGTATTTTAATAAGTAGCCACTGGTCGCAAACTGATCAAAATATTCTGCCAAAAGTGCTTCGTTGTGACCCAGACTCTCAGGTTACGTGTCTTCTTCTGCACTGGTTGAAGGCATCGCTTAAAACTGGTCTTCTTGTCAAGTATACTGCTCCAGCTGAGCTGCTTCCTTTCCTCATTGCGAAAGACTTCTTTATTTTTTCCTTCTCTCTCGCTCTAGCTCTTGCTCTTGCCTCCTTTTTCTTAGCTGCAAATGGGAAACGTGGATAAACAGCACCAAGATTTTTATAAACTTATTGTTGTTTTTTAAACAACAGCAAGTTGAAAAAAAGACATTTTCTGAAACTTTCAAGTTTGTTTGAAATTTAAAAAAATATGAAAATCAATTCATCCAGGTTCTGTATTATTATTCTCTTCACTGGCACTAAGTAAGCCCACTTTTTCTTATTTTTTAGATACTAATAACGAACAATTGCAAACAATAACATAGCCAAACATGAAGCATTACAAAGTCTAACCTAAATAACCAAAATAGAGCTCAACAATCACAACTGGAAAGAACTATCGATACATTCGATGCAAACTATCGATTCTTGATTCATCACAACTGATCACAACCATCACATCTGATAAGAGCAATTGCAACTGATCACAACAATTACAAGTGTGATCTTGTTTCGCTTTGTTTGCCTTCGTTTCAACATTGTTTCACATTGTTTGGTTCAGAAATTCCTAGAAATTCCCACACGAATCTGAACCGTTCAGTTTCGTGTGGAATTTCTTATCTACCGGAAGAAAGCAACGTAAGAAATCGAAAAAATCTTTTTTTTTTCCTAATATAAATTTTTATTGAGAACTAGTTTTTAGAATCACTAAATCCCTTTATTGAGCAATTAAATATTTTTGCTTCTATCGTTCATTTACTGTATTTTAAGACGTACAAATATGAAAAATTTGGGTCGTACATGCTGGAACCATAACCTCAAAGTTTATATCGAAATACTAATTTATGGACGTCAAATATATTAAATATAGACGCGCTTTGCATTATATGAATCAAGTTTTGAATGAATTGATAGGTAAAATAATGTATGTCACACGTTTAGAAAATGGCGGACGCTGCTCCAGCCGCTCGTGGGGGTTTCAGAGGTGGTTTTGGATCTCGTGGTGGACCTGGAGCTCGGGGTCGTGGTGGTCGAGGCCGTGGACGCGGACGAGGTGAACTATTTATTTTTGATACATGCGCTTTAACTTTTTTAATTTCGATCTTCCTATTTTATTCTCAATAATAAATATTGTACTAATGTGACACAGATTTGTTCATATTGATAATTTTTCTTACGAAAATTTATCATACACAAATTCTGTGCTACTAAATATATGTAAATTGGTATACGAATTGAAGTAAGTAAATTTAAATTGACCATCATGAATACTTGAATTTATCATTGGAGAGATATCGTTGTTCTAATCTTATATCATCTATTTTTAACGCTAATTTTTTTTTAAGCAAATTCTTAACAAAATTGACATGACAAAATAGAGAATAAATATTTAAAAAAAATCTATATGAATTCTATATATATAGTATTGAATTATAATATTCAATTATGTTTGTTTAATGTTGAATTCTAGTAAAGAGTTGTAATCATTCAATCTATAATAAAATAGAAATTTCATAGTCAGCCAAAATTGTGAACTCGTTATTTTTAATAAATTTCCTGTGAACGAACAATTGCAGTTGATAATTTTCGAAATCCTAGATTTGTCAATGTAAATTTACCTTTTTATTTATCATTTCAATAACAGAGTACTCTGAAAATATTAATAATCAACTCAGCTGTGAACATTTAACTAATCAGGCAGTTTGGTAAATGATGACAGTTGAATTTTCTTTTAAAATATTATTTTCTTTTATATTGATCAAATGATTTTTCGAAATCTGATATCCCAAGTATACGTTCTTTTTAAAGTGAAAATTGTTTATATTCAAGTAATGCATACATTTTGCAGTAGCTTCAATCTGAAACCTAAATTTAATAAGAAGTTTCATTTTGCAAAATTGAAAACACTTCCAAAAATTCGATGTCTGAAAAATAGAGATTCCAATTTTTGATTTAATCAATTCAATTTTATTCGCCTCAGTAACTTTGCAGTCAATTGAATAATATATCCTAATTTTAGATTTATCAGACTTGAACACAAAGTACTGAAAATGAAATGAAAATTTTTTAATTATGAATATAAATTTTCGAAAATACAGAAAATGTAGTTTTTTAATGCTATAATGTAAGTAATTCTTTCTCAAAGTATAAAAATCACAAACTTTTCTGATCTGGAAATATATTTCATCAATTGAATTATTGTCAATTATAGCTATTCTTAATTTTTCAAAAAGTTGCCTAGATTTCAACTCCTGTTTTTCAGTGAATCAGCGGAATCCAATCAATGAAGTGCAAATTACTAAAAGTTAACAATTTATTTTGTAATATGTCCAGATAACTAATGTGTATTATTTATTTAAAAGTCTGGGTCTTAATCTCTTTACATGAACATATTTTTTTTAAATGATTGGATTTACAATAAAACGTTCACAAGTTCAAACATCTTTATATTGCTGTGATAGCTTTTTCAAACTTGATTCAATTGCAGCAAATGAAGGAAATCATAATAATACATATATCAATAGATTTTCATTACAAATCTTTATTCGTCAGATGATTTTACCACAGTTAAAAAGGTGTTAAAATTGTTTAGAATCAAGTTAAAAATCAGGAATTTTGTAATTGAAACTTTTACTATTTTTAGGTCGTGGGCGTGGAAAGGAAGATGCCAAGGAATGGGTCCCTGTGACAAAATTAGGTCGCCTTGTTCGTGATGGAAAAATCCGTTCTCTTGAAGAAATATATCTGTACTCGTTGCCTATTAAGGAGCACGAAATAATTGATTTCTTCATTGGGCCGACTTTGAAAGACGAGGTTTTGAAAATCATGCCTGTTCAAAAGCAGACCCGGGCTGGCCAGAGAACAAGATTTAAGGTATACAAATTATAAAAATATTAGAGTAACATATTTTATCAAAAAACAAATACTTGAAAATTTTTTCATTTAGTTCTATATATGTATTTTTATGAATAATCGGAATATTTGTTTTTGTAAAGCTATGGAAGTTTCATATGATTTTAATTAATGTTATTTACTTTTGAGATACAGATTTTGAACAACTTGAATATTTATATCTGGTTAAATTATTTGATTCCATTCTCATTAAAAAAAATGCCGTATTTATTTTAGTACTTCCATGCTCTTTTAATTTTTTTATAAAAAAATTGTATGATCAAATCAATATCTTAAGAATGTAAAATAAAAAAGTACAATGTGTTTCTTATAAAATACAATTTATGTGAGAATTTCAATCCTGAGAGAATGTGTTCCCACTCGTTAGCCAAAATATTAACATGCACGAAATGATGAGTAAAGATGATCTTGATCATTTATTCTTCATTACTGCATTGAGAAGGATTTTCAAATCTAATTCAACCCATAATTAATTTTTCAGGCTTTTGTTGCGATTGGTGACAGCAATGGTCACATTGGACTTGGAGTAAAATGCTCCAAAGAAGTGGCCACAGCCATTCGTGGAGCTATTAATCTTGCAAAACTGTCCATAGTGCCAGTTCGCCGTGGTTATTGGGGAAACAAGATAGGAAAACCCCACACAGTACCTTGCAAGGTTACCGGCAAATGCGGGTCCGTCCATGTGCGTCTCATTCCAGCACCCCGTGGTACTGGAATTGTCAGTGCCCCAGTACCCAAGAAACTTCTGATGATGGCAGGTATCGAAGACTGTTACACGTCTGCGAGGGGCTCTACCTGTACCCTGGGAAATTTCGCCAAGGCGACTTACGCAGCTATTGCGAAAACCTATGCCTACCTGACGCCAGACTTATGGAAGGACATGCCATTGAACAAGGCACCATATCAAGAGTTTGCTGACTATTTGGCTAAAAACCATCGGCCTGTCATGGGCTCCAAACCTTCTGAAAATGTTTAATAAAAGACTTGTTTGATTTATCAGCAAAAAATGTGTTTTTTTCTTTTGATCTAAATGACCAATACTGCAAACACTTTATGCGTGAGATATAATATGACGTTCATTAAATTATTAGGATCAACATACAATTTTACTGAACATTCTTTTTTTTCGAATTTGTAATTTTTTTAAATCCATCATAGATATGGTTCCGAGTTTTTAAAAATGGATTATATTGAAAACTGTCAGTCTCACGAATATTCAGGTGGTACTTTTGGTGTAGAATCTAATTCATTTGAAAACGAATTAGAATACATTTGCATGTATTGTTCGTCAAAGAAAATTTTGCGCATGAGCAATGTTGCATATAGAAATGTTTATTTCCAAAATTTATTATTGTTGTTACATACATTGGAGGAATAATATCAATATTTTACGTAGTCTCAATTGCTTAAGAGGAACAAGATTTGAAGGCAATATATATTACAGAATCAACCGAATTTCATATGGTTGAAATTTCAATTTTCGAATGAAAATAATAACATCAATTTTGTGACCCTGAAATATACAATTCAACTTTTTGTTTCAAAAATACAATAAAAAAGGGAATGGTGTTAGATAATTCTCTCTCGAATTGACAGGTTGTCATGACCATATCACCTACTTCAAAATTTTTTTCGAAGATTTTTGATTTCGCTGTAACATTTAAACGAAGCTCACTCTGTTACATATTCAAAGAATACATTTTTTTCAAACCAAAAAATCTGCTGATGGTAGTATTTTATTTTAAGCATTTGTTTAAAATGGTAAAAAATTTGTTTCAATAAATTATAAATTAGGACCATGAATAAAAAACTCTTTCCTGTCAAAACAGTATTTAATTAATTCTAAAAATAAAATACACAATTTGAAAAATGTGATTCTTACCATATACTTATTCGCTTATCTTTGTAATGGATTAACAGAAAACTCGCAAAAATCATTGTCTGTATTTAAAAAAAAAAAAAATTCATAAAATACTAAAACTTCGAATATATAACAATTTAAACAGAAATATGATTGAAACCAAAGACTGCAAACGCATGAAATTATTTTACAATTCTTTTTTCTTATTCACATATCTGAATTTATGGATTTCATCAAATTTTGTCTCTAAAAAAAGTCAGACAATAATTTTAGGAACCTTTGTTCAGAAAGTTCCTCAGGTACAGAATTTGTACATTGCTTAAAATTGATACTTAACGATTTCATTGAAACATATCAAACATTTTTTATTTGCTTTCTGGTAGCATATTAGCAGCCGCTAAAACTTGACGAGCAGCGTTATTGATGTGGCGAAAACGATCCGACCCCAAATGAATACCGCCGTACCATCTAGATACAACGACCAAAACATTTTTTACTCTTGCAATCTGAAAACAGAACCAAAGAATAATGTTAATGAACGAGGCAACAAAAAAAAATTTTTAAAGAAAAATTTGTGCATTTAATAGTATCTTTTGTACCGCGGACCTGAGGCGTGGCATTTGTGCGAGGACCAATTTATCTGCCGAGGCGTAGCCGAGGCTGATATTTGGTCCGAGGACAAAGCCACGTCCACGGTCCGAGGTGCAAACGATACTTTTTGCAAAACACGTGAAAAAATTGTACTTGGAGGAGTTGTACGGCCGCGTTGAATATGCCCATTTCCGATCGGCAAATGTTTCAGTCCCTGGAGACACGTGCTGGAGCAATGCGTCAGTGCGTGTGTTTTTGCTTCAGTGCGTGTATTCAGGGAGTAAAGCGTTTGCCGGGCGGAAAAGGGCGTGTTCAATGTGGCCTTACAGGTCCTCGAAGTACAACTTTTTTGCGTGTTTTGCAAAAATACTCTACGAAAAATTTGTCTTGAAATACTTATAAACTCAAAGCTTGTGTCGTACAGTACTTTTTATGTTACGAAAAATTCTTTGAATTAAAAAATCAACCTCCAAGAGATGCATGAGTCTACTGCCTGCTTGAGCTTCACCATCGTCGTCGCAATCATGAATATAACTGTTTGTGTGTTCCACAAAAATTTTATATGCATAGATATTATGGGTCGCGTTTGCGATTTTCCTGTTCTCCAACAGTTTGCTCATAACTAGTCTAAAAAATGAAAAAAATTAATATCGATATAACTTCCCTCCAGGGGAACATATACACAGAAAACTATCAGATAATTATTTAATTTCATTAATTCCTGGAAAAAATTTCCATTTAAACCCACCGAACTTGATCACGAGAGTTAACAACCGCAGCGTGACCTTGAAATGTACTTTTTCTATCACAGATTATATCTCCGTGAATAATTTCTGGGCATTCGCTATTATTGTTCTCCTCAGCCTTTTTCTCACATTTCTCAGTTTCTTCTGGTTCCGGAATTTCTGAAACCTTTTCTGCAACTTCTTCGGTTGATTGCAACGTTTCTCGAATTTTTTCAATCCATTGAAAAATTATGATTTGTCCCACGTTAGACCTGGCAATTTGTTATTCAAGAGTTATGTAAATGGAGAGGGTTTCCTTGTAAGTCTCGATTTCACAGTAGCACGAGCATCATTAATAATGAATTTCAATGACTTTAACCAAGTAACCTTCATAATTTTTGTGTGAACTTTGAAATTGCAAACATGTTACTTTTCAAGTAGGAATAGGTTTGGACCAAAAATTTTTCCATTTGATCATAGAAAATAATTGAAAGCCAATTTTAGAAACCTTGTATTTAAAATTTTTTAATCATGCTTCATTCGTACTTCTATGAGGTCTGGATATGCGGATTTCAATGCTTTATATTTTTTGAAGATGGTTTTTAATTTTATATGCTGAGTGTAAGATTATGATTTTTCTACACGTGGTGTATTCAAACAGTTTTTTGTTAACACAATTTTTTTTCATCATCCTTTAAAATAAATCTGAATTAAGAGGCTCCATTTTTAGTTTCTCATCCTAACTTACAAATACAAATCTTCCAAAAGACCAGAAAGGTAAACCTTTTTGGCTGCTTTGAAATGAGGTGCAGATATTTGGTAATTCGGAGGTCCTGCTGAAGGATAATCCGGGGTTAATTTGATGTAAAGTTTGACGTAATTTTCATCGCTGTCTCGGATATTGACACTGTAGGATCGATTTTCTTCATCTTCAATTTGAAATTCTTCCCCATAAATGGCAATGAGAGTTTCAACTTCTTCCATCTGTTTTTTTGTTTCAAAGAAAGATACAAAAATGTGTTTTGTTTTTGTGTACTTGTAATGTTATTAAAAAAAGAATAAATATTTGGTTTGGGTCTGCCTTGCTGAAAATTTCTAATTGGTTTTCCAATAGGTTCTCCAATTCAACAAATTATCAGGAAAATCAATCAGATATCTACTTGGAAATTCAATTAGTTTGCCATACTGGACATTTTTTTACGTCACTAAATAATTGGTTTTTCATTTAGAAATATAACGAAGTATAGGTTTGGAAATTTAATTGTATTTGTGAAGTAACTTTTTGTGAAAAAAATTTTTAGAAGGACAAACCTGATTGTGAAATCAATTGAAAATCCAATTAGACAAAAGTGTTAAGAAACCAATTAAAATATGATATAAAATAGGATTTTGCAATTAATTTAAATAAGTATTGTCAATTTAATTCAAATTAGAGGAAATATTGAAAAGATGGTAACTTTTCCAGTTGGTTTTCCAATTGAAAAATGTTAGCTTGTTGGTTTAAGTATAATTTATATAAAATGTAGTTCGTATAATGTTATTAATATATGTAATCGATATAAAACAATGTAATATGTAAAATGCAATCATAATATAATTAAAATGTAGTGAGGTTGAAAACAATATTACATTATTTCTAGAGTCAAAAAATAAATGCTATTTAAAAGACATTTTTTTGTTATTTTAACATGAAAAATTAATAATGATTCATGTGAATTGAAAATTTCGTGAATATTCAGGTTGAAGAATTTTAAGGCTTGAAAAATTTGAAAATAGCTAGAAAATTAGAAATTATCAAAAAATTGCTTTTTTACGTTATTTAAAATTAATTGCAATTCGAAATTTTACTTGTATATTTTATTTAAACAATATATTGTAAGAATTTCAAGTGTTCACCTGTTTCGCTTCGTTATCCATTTTTTAGTTATAAAAATTGATACGTAGGAAACAAGTAATATTTACACTATTTACATAACAATGACAATAATAAACCCACGTGACTTATTTCTTTGTCATCTGCTACATAGGCGACACAAAACGACACAAGTTCGTGCACATTGACAATAATAAACCCGCACGGCCCGCAAGTGACTTATTTCTTTATCATCTGCTGCATAGGCGACACAAAACGACATAAGTTTGTGCACAATGACATAAGAGACACAATGTACGAAACGCATGGAATCGCACCGAAAAAATTACCACAAAAGTGCACAAAACAGATTGCTCAAGATTGCTCAAGATTGCTTGCGCAAACATCCCAAAACAATTTTTTCGAGCGTGCTACTGACGTTAAATCCCGCAAATATTTTTCAAAAATTGCTGTGCTTGAAACTTGTTACCCTGAAATAGTGTTTGCGAAGTAGCGACCACATTATAATCCTGTTCAAAAAGTAAAATTGACACCAAAACATGGGCAGGTCACACTCAAGAAGCAAATCGCCAAGCTCCAGGCGGCGTCACAAAAGCAAACATTCGCGAAAACGTTCGAAATCGAGGGAAAAACGCTCGAGCAGTAAATATTCCGACAAATTTAAGGAACGTAGCTCTAAATCGAGGTGAGAAAATCAATTGTTTCATATTTTACCCCAATTTTTTATCACTCAATCGCCATCTTTGTTTTCTTGCACAGTAGGCATAGTTATGATTGGTTATGATGACGACCTCCCCTGAAATTGCTAATTGTGTGTAATTTTTTCACATTCGGTTTCATTGACAGCTGATTAATGCTCATTAGATTTTATTATTGAAAATCTGTTAGAGTTTTTATACTTTTTTTTTATTGCATGATGACGATGTCAACAATTAAATGATTACAATAATGAGTTTATTATTTCCAGATGGTAAAAAATAAAATTAGTTACAGTTTGCAGCTTTCTTTGTTGGGTTTTTTGTTAATTTTGAGTGCTGATTTTGATTTTGTAAAACGCGAAAAACTGTTTTTTGACGTTCTCACATAAGTATAGAGGTATTAGGCTTTAATTAGAGCCATCACGCATCTTTCTAGCCCAAAAAATTTGTTTTTTCCTAGGGTTAGAAAGGTAAGTTGTTAAACTTTTCTTCAGCTATTTTGTAATTGTTAACAATTCAATGGCATACTCTAACAGTACCCTAAAAAAAATTTTTTTAATCATCTGTTTTTTTCTCTGGGCATGTCTGATGATTTTATAATAATACAAAGTAATTTTTTGTAAAATTATAGACTTGAAGAAATAGTAATAGTAAAAATTATTTATAAGTGTTTTGGAAAAATGAATTTTTCAATTCAGATAAGCAGCCAAAATTTTATCAACCTTAATTTTTGAGAAAAAAATCGTTAGTAATGTCCCGAATTTTCTCAAATATTCATTTATTGACCTGAAATCTATAGAAGTTTTATGCAACTTCAAAAAATATATAAAAAAAATGAATTAACAAGAATTCTTTTAAACCCTATAAAATTTATGAAATTACTGCTGTTGAAAATTAGTTAAAATACTAAGAATTTCTCTAACTTGCAAGGTTGAAGCATCAAATTCTTTAAATTTACATGTAGCAATTCAGAAAAATATTCGAAACTCGGAAAAGTTCTAGAAAATGCTACGGATTTATGAAATGCTGAAAATGATAAAGATTAAAATACTAGGAATATATAAAATACTAAATTTATAGGAATAGATATTATAGTTAAAAGAATATAAACATAATAAAAATCTATGAAACCTGGAATCTTGAAGAATCTAATTTTGAAAATCAGAAATCTATCAAAATACTAAAAAAATATAATAAAATTTATGAACATTGAACAAATAGAAAATTAATGAAAGGTTCCAGAAATAGTTACATTACTTAGAATCTATAATGAACAATATAAAATTTTTTATTTGTAAAGCATAAAAGTTTATCTATGACTAACAACTTAACTTGAATTAAATACTAATTTTTTGTTGTTTTGTTTGTAATGCATAAGAATTTCCTAAAATTTCTAAAATACTTCTACCTGAAAAAAGCTGTATTGCGAACTCCTTATCCTTATTTTAACAAACTCATTATTTGTGATTTGTTACTATTAGCATTTAAACTTGAAAAATTTTCAATTTTCGGACTTTAGTTGTGGTCCTTTTTCTTTATGTTGATATATACTACAAGTATCTACAAGTTTTTGAAGCTTTTATTCCCCAATACAAAAATTACAGAATTTGTGTATAATTTTTTTCAATATTTATATCTAAGAATTTATCACTTTCAAATTTGCCATCTTTTTATTTTCAAATACATTTTTTTACATTAAAGATGCGAAAATTCAAAATTGAAAGTTAGGAAATTTTTTTACAACAAATTATGATGAATTAACAAATTCAATTGTTCAATATTTTTTTGCAGAAAGCGTTCACATTCTCCACTTTCATCAACAGCGTCAGACACTTCTGATGACATTCACATTGTTAGTCACAAAAAACACTCCAGAGAACGTGAAAGAGACCGAAGTGAAGTAGAGAGACTTGCAGAAATGGAAAGGCAAAGGTAATTAAGAGAGATTGTTTTCTTTAATTTTTTTTTTTGGAAAATAATTCATGAAACTAAATTTTAATTTGTTTTTTCCTCCAGAAAAAAGAAAGAGCTGCCAAACAAAATCTTTGGACTTGGGTAAGAGTAAAATCCAGATCATGTTTAATTTGGCAAACATTATTCTTTCACTTATTTATGTTTTAAATTATAAAAAAATCTTGAAAATAACAACTAACATAAAGTTTTTTGTCCATCTGGGATCCAAAAACTATTTTTTGTTTGTCCTAACGAGATGTAAAAAATGTATCTTCAGGCGACCTCGTGAATCTGAGCAAAAAATTGTGGATGAAGACTCTGCAAAACGCATTGAACAACTCGTGAACAAACGCGTCGAAGAAGAATTGGAGAAACGCAAGGTTGATATCGAGCGAGAAATCCAAAGACGGGTGGAAGAGGCCAAAGCCGCCATGGAACGCCAGATGATGGAATGGCGCCAGGAAAAACTTCGCGAGCAGGAAAAGCGCAGAGAGGTAAATCCACTAGATATTTATTTTTTCGCTAACCTAGTGTCGAAAATTTTTTTCACATCCCACAAAAAGCGCGAGATTTTCGAATAATCGAGAATCTCGATTATGCGACAAATCGATGTTGGATTTTTGTAGCGACGGAAAAAGACGTTTCGACTGATTTCTCTACGATTTTTGAAAAAAGTTGTGATGAAATGCACGCGAACGGGACGGGCTTGGACATGAGACAATGAGAAATGTGAAAATATATATTTCTTATATTTGTGGACTTGAAAGACAGTGATGATAAGAGCCTGGACTATAAATAATGGCCAGTTCTTTGGGGAGGTTTAATTTTTTGTATTTAACAAGAAATTCTGGCTAAGCAACTTTTTCCATGATTTCTCTGTGATATGACAAGAAAAAGTGAGAAAAATGTTAGATAAAATTGGCCTAGTAAAATGTAGGTCGAGGCGAGCTACAGAAGATGCTGATTTTTGTACGAACTTCCGGGTTGTCGATGAAGATATCATCCCCCAGATGTCATCTCTATCCAGGTATTCTCCAATTTATCTATTAATAATACATTTTTTCTTGAATTTACTCAAGTATTTGTGTTTTTTTGTTTTGTTTTAGTTTTTGTTTTTGTTGTTTTTTTTTTTTTTTTTTTTTTTCTACTTCTTGATGGAAGCAGAGATGGGAGTAATTAATTACTACAGGTTTTTGGTCATTATCAATTACTTCCATTATTGTGAAAGTTGTTACGATTACAATATTTTTTGCCGAGTTTTTCTTTAAAAAATTCGGATGATTTGTAATCATGGGTCAGTAGGTGTAAACTCTTTGAGGGCTTGGAACATTGATATGTTTAACATCTAGATATTTTAATTTAAATTATTTGAATTGACAATGCAATTTTGATAAATTACATAAAAGAATCGTATAAATATTAATAAAAAATTTTTAACACGTATAGCATGTATTATTAGAATTCTGGAATATTGAAATTCAAATAATGTTAAAGAAAATGTCCAGGCTCTAAAAATAAAATTGACGGAATGTAAATTTTAACTTTTTAAATCTGGTTAAACGCTCAATAAAAGTTTTGAAACTTCACAAATTTTGCATGCTTTTTTTCCATTTTTATTGGGTTAGTTTAATTTTTACTCAATTTTTCAAATGTTTTTACTAATTTAGAACTTTGGTTTTTTACAGGCTTTTATAACCCTTGATTCAATATTTGTGAATTCCGGTTACGCAAAAAATTTCCTTCGTGTAATTAGTTTGGTATAAAATTCTTTTTATACTCTTTCAGGGCTTACACCTACAATCGCAAAAAATTGAACGTCTTTCAATAAGTGATATGTTTCAATGATTCTCTACTCATAGCAGGCAAAAGAGTCTCTAACCATCTCTGTCATTAAATTCATAAAATTATATATAGTTATTTTCTGATTAAAAAAAAAAAAAAAAAAATCAACTGTTTTTCAAGAGGAGAAGCGCCGCACTATAATCACGATTCCAAGGAATTTGCATGGGAAGTAAAGTTTTCTACAAATTTTTTTTCGCCTGCGAATTTTTTTTTTTTTTTTTTTTTTTTTTTTTCATTTATTACTGTCGGCGTTTAAGAGTATTGTTTTTATTCTTCGCGTCGGGAAAGTCGTTACGATGAAAGGAATCGCGCGGACAAAGGATTTTATAGTCAGCAGTCGAAGAAAGAAATGTGAAATCCCGCGTCAAGAGAGGTCCTTAAGGCGCTTGAAAAAAAAAAGGAGGAGGATTTTTACGAATGTTTAATGACGAGATTTTGGGCGACGGTGCCATTATAACTTGTAAATGATATTCATTGTCGTTGTAGGAAGAAGAGCAGCAGAAAAACGAGGAAATTGAGAGAATCATGGCGGAGCACAACAAAAAAATCGAGGAGGCTCAAAAGAAATTGGTGAGTTGGAGAATTTAATTTTCGTTAGAGGTAGTACTAGCACTTGGATGATTTTCTGTAAACCAGAGATGGTGCCTGCAATTAAATAGTACTTTATTATTAATGATAACTTATTTATTAAAAAAAAAAAAAAACAAAGATAAAGTAGGTTAATTTGTGTTAAGTAACTGAAATATTTCTTATTAATTAATTGAAATTAACTGTTTGGAATTCTTATAGAACGAACAAGTGTAATAAAAAATAAAGAATTATGATACAAAATAAATGAAATAGTAGGTAAGTTTGTGTTAAAAAACTAAAAATTTCCTACTGATATAATACATTAAAAATCAACTATCAAGAATTTTTATAGAACAATTAATAATATAAACTCTTATCATAATTTTATCTCTCAGAAATATTTGAACGGCGATTTTTCTCATAGTACTGGTAGTATTATATCTGACGAAATTCGTGAAATTTCTTTATTATAAAAGGTATATTGGAGTCAAAAGTGCTTTAAATAACAACCAAAAAATTCCTCATGAAGTCATGTGCGAACTGCAGGTTCAGATAAAAAGACAAGGCGAGACATGAATTCACTAAAAATTGCTGAAAGTGAAAGAGAATAAAATAGCTGTCATTTGTGACGACATTGCTGAATGCTCTAGCAAAAAAATGGCTGGAGCAGGGTTACACTGACCACGCAAGAAATTGAAGAAATTATACTTTTGTGACAAGTTTGGATTCCTTTCAAGTGCCTAAAACTTCCTTGAAATTTAGGGTAAAATCAGGACTAGAGAATAGTAGATTATGCGAATAGTATATTTATTTTCAAACAAATTTGAGGTCTTTCATTTTCTGATTCTTAATTAGTTACAAGATTTTTTTATTTATTTATAAAAAAACTATTATTATTAAATGTAATATCAATGTCGTTGCTGGAAATTGTTTATTTATTGTAAAAATTGAACCTTGCAAGCTTTAAATTCAGGATATGATAAAATTTGAAAGTTTAACTTTCTAAGTTTCGAATCTACGAGATGCAGATGCTAAATTCGAAACAGGTAAAATTCATGAATTTTCAATTGATTTTCGAAATTTCTCCCAATTTCGATTCATGATTCTTTTAAGTAAGGGAATGCATCTAAGAATATAAAGTTTCTGGATTTCAATATTCACAGTTTTGCGTGTCACATTGTTGATTTAATGGTACGAAAAAAACCTAGAGAACAATTTGAAATTTTAAAATTGTAATAATCAAATTTTCCTGATCTGCCATTCAGAGAGTTTGAAGAATTAGATTTTAGAATTCTGGAATCCTCAGACCTGCGCCAGAAAGTTTTTTTTCACACTTGCAATCATTCAAATTTCAAACCTAATCAAATATTAGAATATTCACTTGAAATTTTCAGTTCTCCAATTTTTACTTCTAGGTATTTTGCAGTTCCAATTTGTGTAATTGCGTGAGTTGTATGCAACTATCCTTCTCGTTTTACAATGAAAAAATTAATATATCTTTTTTCTTAATTCAGGCTGAAGAAAGACTGGCAATGGTGGAAGAGCAACGGTTAATGGGCGAAGAAAGGCAGCAATTGCGCAAAGAACGAGAAAAACTCATCAAAGAGGATCAGAAACAAATCCTCGGGAAAAAAAACTCGAGGCCAAAACTGTGTTTCTCTCTGAAATCGTTGACGTGAATCGTATGTTAATGCATTATATTGGAAACTTTCGATAAATCCCGTTTTTCGCAATTTCATACTCTTGAAAAAGAAGAAAAAAAATAGAGCTTGGGCGTTAAACTCCTTTTTCAAAATCAGTAAATCGCGAGATTTTTTGAAGTAACGCAAATATGAAAACTGAAGGTTTTTTCAAAAATTCATTTTCATAGCCAAGTTTTTGATGGCTGAATGTATTTTAGAAAATTCGGCATTCAGTTTTTATGACTTTCAAAATCTGATCATTGGATGGTTACGACCGATTTTTTGATGAGAGTTTTTTTGAAAACTTTTTAGAATTATTTATAATTGAGCAGCACAATAAATTGGTAATATTTTTTTTTGTAATATAAAAAGTAATTTGCCGACGCTGCCTTTTCTTTTGTTGCGCTTTCCTGTGAGCAGGATTTGAAAGAAATAAAACTTTTTTTTTACAAGGGGTTTTGAAATCAGTGTATTTCATGTGATCATACATTTACGCGAATCACCCCATTTGTGTTATTGCCGGAATAAATAACATTTGTTAAACATTTTCGTGGTTGGTTTTAATTCCTCAAGATTTTGGTGCCTTTTACCAATAAATTTTTCTCCAGGAACGAATCAACTATCGAAGTATTTTGCTTGTAGGCCAGAACGAATTTGCCAGTGTCGGTTTTAGGGTTTTTCGGGTAATCCAAAACAACTAAACATATTTTTTTTTTTATTTCGTGGTGGATTTTTTGTTGTTTTTTTTTTATGAAAATAAACATTACCTTTTATTAAGCTTTCTAACAGTTCTGGATAAAGTCTTTTCGTGATTTCTGAACTTGGGGGGTGAGTTCGTGGATTCGAATTTATTTCGATTAACAAGACCGACAAATTTTCCATGATTATGAAATCAGCTCCGTACAACTCGAAGCTATTGATTCTTTGATCCATTTTTTCTTGAGCAGCCAACATTGTGGCAATGATTGCTTGATTCATTTTTGGATGAATTTTTTCATCCCACGGATTCCCATCGAAATTAAGTTCATTTTTGAGATACTGATTTACAGAATCACAATCCCAATTCAGAGACCTTACGGGAATCGCTTGATCAGTGTAGCGATTTTGTATCGCAGTGTTGCACAGGTGATAAACTTCGTGATAAGTGTTTAAAGTGAAAGGTCTGGAGCTGAACCTAATTAATGATTCCCTAGGGAAAAAAATAATTTTCTTTGCAGGTTTCAATTTAGAGTTGAGATTATTATAAATACTTTATTTTAACTTTGTGTTTCATAAATTTCAAAATTCTTTGATTCTCATATGCCTGATTTTCGACAATTTAAAATTTTGGTGATTTGCCAAAATGAGGGAGAAAACACTGTAAAATTAATATTAAACATATTTTTCAAACTTGTAAGTCCAAATAGTCAGGGGGTAGCTGCACGTTATCAAATAGTAGAATCTCACATCAAATTTCGTGTTTTTTATCAGAAGTGGTTTTTCTGCAAAATTGATTACTAAGTTGGTTAATCACAATAGACGTGAAGATAAAAATACATGATTAATTTAAATTTTTATATTAAATGTATTCTGTGTTTATCTGAAGTACAGTAATGTTTTATATATCTCAATATTGTAATCAAGTTATAGTAGAAACATTTACCGATATATTTTTGTAGAATGAAGTAATTTTTTGGGAAGTTGCGTGTTTTTTTGAGGATTTTATCGAGTTTATGCGTCATCATTATTCCATTACCGCAACATGAAGTATTTGGTTTCAGTATCCAAATATTTCTCGTGCCATCGAAATCAAAATGCGGGTCGGTTTCTTTTATTTTTTTCAACAACTTTATCGATTCATTGTAAAAAACCTGTAAGAATGTTTTTTCTGTGTTCAGAAATTTTCAAATGGTGCTATCTGCATAAAACATATGTTGAAAGAAAAAGCTTCTCTTAATTCATTCAACAAGTATGAAATGCACATTTAAAATAATTTCTCCATATTGTATTATATTATGGGTAAAAATAATTTTTTCTAAAATAAAGTTTGACATACTTTCTCAGAGTTTTGTAGTATAGTGAAAAATTTTTAATGGAAACATACTAAATCTGACATAAAATTATTTGTCATTTTAAAAAAGCTTTTTATCTCGGCCTATGATGGCAAGTAATTTATACATCAACATTTCTATATTTTTAAAACAACAATTTCCAAATTCAAAACTCACAGAGAGTTCATTTTCTTTGAAATCCGTCAATGCACAATCCTCATGAACGAATTTCACATAATTTTCCACAAAATCCCCCCAATCCTGGTCCGAAATTTGCTCATGTTCGATAAAGTCGAGATCATCATTGTTGGACATCGAGAAAATTTCTTCACATCTTTTCAATGCAAACTCGACTTTTTTGATACTAACTGACTTGGAGTTAGGCTTATTTGCAAGATTCACGCCTTTTTCAATTTGTTCAATGAAATAACTCAGCATACTTATTGCTGAAGTTTTTCTGTAGTCTTCAACAAAAGCACTTTCATCACGTGTGGGATTATAGCTTCTTGGAAAATGGACTTCTGATATGTTGTTTTCAAAAAACCAATGAGATTCTCTCAAAATTTTGGCCATTCCCAGCTATAGAATAGAATCATTTGTCAATTGAAACAAAAGGAATATGAAATTTATGCAATGGTTAAAATGTGTAGCAGTTACATTTAGAGAATCTTAGGATAAAAAACTTGGGAGAAATAATTATGAAAAGTTTATCATTATTAAGATATGGCTATTAATTTTTCAACGTCTATCTTGGAACTTGGCTTCAAGAATCATTAGGAATTAGTGTTGAAGAATTTATCTTAACACCAATTGAAAAAGGTTGTCCCCCTTTCTTCTGAATGAAATATAATTATTAATCATTCGTTATGAATTAATCAATAAATTCAATGGTTTCATCATCAATATATCCTGTTTCCATTGATAGCATCAATTATAATATATGACCTTGGAAGTGTACATGATGGATTTTTCGAGACGATTCAAAATAGTGTCAGGTTTTATATCACAATTCCATGTGATGAAGTCGTTTCTACAATCCCATATAAAATTTGGCTGTACAGCTTTGAACTCCTGGTTATCAGAAAGTTTCTCATCATCAGATTTCCTGATATCCAAAAAATATAAGCTTTCAGAGCTTGAAGTGGTTCCTTTGAAAAATTGTAATAAATTTTAGTTTGATTTCTAGTACTTAAGATTTGTATATGAATCAATTGCTACCATATGGCAAAAAATGGGTTTTGGCAGACTCATATTTTCCGATCCAACCTCGTTTCTTCAGAGATTCTTCGAGATCTTGGTGCAGCAAATAGCAACAATGTGACGCATAAAGTTAAGAAATAGAGGAAATGAGAAAATTAATTTTTACAATTGAGTGAAATGAAGTTAATATTTAATTCCAGTTTATTCAAACTATCTCTCTTATTTTCTTAGGGGTTATTCTGAAAATTCACTCTAAGGAATTAAGAGTAAGAGAAATGAAGAGTAGATAAGTGAAAGATTGGAGAGTGTTGAAGAACCAGTCTACAAAATTATCGAAACTAAATTTTGATTCACGAAAAAGTTTTTGAAATTGGACTATTAGTTTTTTCAAAGAAGAATTTGAAAAACTTACATGGAATGTTTCCGCGAATAACATAGATTTTTCGGTTCTATAATTTAAAAAATTTATTAACAAGTTGATTTAATTCAGGAATTTAGAACATTTCACTTATTACTCTAATGGTTTCTTTGATTTTCTGTCTTGAAGATTCAAATTCAGGATTGGTCTCAACATGGGAAGATGATGAGCTTTTATCATTCAGAGACGAATTCGCACACTGCTGTTGAATATGACCAATTTTTTCGTCCATATTTTTGTAAGTTTTACGTTTTTTCAAACAAAAATTCCATAATGTTGACAAAAAATTTTGGTTCGTTTCGCAGGTTAGTAGAAAAGTCAAAAAGTTGCTAATGAAGTTGGCAAAAAGTATTATTTTTATGTCAAATTTTTCATATATGTATATTCTGTGTATATGTAGAAGATAAAAAATGGTTTGTTTTTTAATTTGTGAAGTATTGAAAAAGTTAAATAAAAACAATTTGCGTTTTGTAATTTGAAGTTACGCGCGTAAATGTTTCGTTCATCTCGAATATCAAAACGCACCTATATGAGCGCCACAGACCGAGTGGAAAAAAAAGTCGGGAAACAATCTCAACATATCGGAGCGACATCATATGTCAGATATTCTCAGACATTCGTGGCAGAATAACGCGAAGATGTTTTTTAGCATATGATTTCTGTATATTTTTAGTAGAATGTCGCGAAGATATTTTTCGGCATATGATTTGTGTACATTTCTGGTAGAATGTCGCGAAGATGTTTTTTGACATATGTTTTTGTGCATAACAAAAATGGCACTCTCTTTCGCAAAAGGTTGGAAAAGAAACGTCCCAGCTCAAATTCTTTGAAGTTCTTCGACTCATCTACCACGGTTTACGCAAGCGAATAATTTATACGTGATTTGCGCCTGTTCAAAATTGTTGAATTCATAATAAAATATCCTTTAAGACAGTTAAATTTCCGTTTTTTTCCACCTTACACGTTATGTGACAATAATTGAAGTGCCGGATGATATAACTTGGAGCGCACAAAATGCCTTGAAACTTTTACCCAAGCTACGATTTCCATATTGGATTATAATTTCACGGCATTTTGTGTACTCTGAGTTATATATAATCAGGACCTTAATTATCCAACATTTATATTTATATTTACAGTATGACATAAATCATCGCAAAGATATTTATCTAAAAACATCTGAGCTATGTATTTTTGTAAATATCGCATCAACATAGTGAGAAAAACAGCAGCGATATTATCGAGCGTGACGATTTGATGTCGTGACGATATCACTATAGAGATTATCTTGCTATAATTTAAAATATCGCTACGATATTTCTCCGGCTTTTTTTTCCACTCGGGAGCCTTTGCAGACAGTCACAAAAACAATTATGTTTTTTGTGAACATTAAACTTCAAATTATTTTTTAACTTATGAATCAATTTACAAAGGTCATTTGGTCTTCAGAATTCGAAATATCAACTTTATGAAAAAAAGTTGATATTTGGATGTATTTATAAAATATTAATCATCATCGCCGAAGTGTGGGAAAATAATATGTTGTTATGTGCGATGTCACACAAAATATAAGTTGGCGGCGTTATCGTCGAAGTTGGTCAAAGTGACTTTTTTCCGTTGCATTGTTGGTGCTGATGGTGCTCGTCGTTCCTGTTCGTGCATCTGTCAACCATGGCTCATACTCCTCTTATGAAGAAGTGTCCGGCGAACAGCGCCAACTCGTTAAGACGACTCGCAACCTACTGTAGTGCAAAAGAGACGCATAGAACGGAAACCAGTTGAAAGGAAGGAGGACGAAAAGAGAAGGTCTTGCGAGTCGTCTTTAGGATTGGAACTAAAATTTATATCTAAAATATATCTACATATACTGTGTATATAGATATACTACCGTATACATTTTGGTTCTAATCCTTGACGAGTTGGCGCTTTTCGACGGACTCTCATTTAACACGGAAGAGTACGAGCCAGCATTCGCAGGCGTAGTAGAATTTACGGTATTAGGAAAATTTACACGGAGTTAAATGCACAGGAAAAAAAATCTTGCAGAACTACCAGTTTCAAACTAGCAAATAAAACGACCTCCTTTGGAAGGGGTATAATTACAGACTTGTAGTGATTCTACAACAGAGTAGCAGAAGTACTAGGATCTAGTAAAAGTACTTGAAACTAATAAAATTACTAGGAATTTGTAAAAGTACTAGAAAATATTTAATGTATTGAGAAATTTGAGGTTAGGTTTGCATGGCATGAATCGGATTATGCAATAACAACATAATAAAAATGAATTCAATATAAACTGCTTTATTCATCACAAACTGAACAAGAGAACATAAAATATTTTCTTCGCATAAGACACTGCAAGACGCGATAAAAATGCAGCAACATACGCGATGGTACATGACGCCAAAGACGCAACAGGACGCTAAGTCCAACTTGCACTTTGACGATTTCATTGCATAAATACGATTTGGTGATACTTTTACGCCACAGAATACCTCTGCGCCGGTATTGGTATCGTTTGATATTCACCGCAGGTATTCTTGCGGCAGGCGACACGTGCATTTGTTTTTGTTTACACACAGCAAAAATTTTTTAATCGTGAATATATCTTGAAAATATCTTCTCGAGTTGCAAGTATTTTTCGAAATTTTAATTAAAATATATATTGCGATTTAGGTTTTATTGAATTGTTGTCCGCAATAAAGGGATAATAACGTTCGAAGTATTGGTTATGTTTATGTTAACACCTGCGGCTGCTTGCGGCACCGGCAGCTTTTGACGCATAAAAATCTGCGGTATGATGACGCCATGCCGTTGCCGCAGCTGCAGACAAAACCGCAGCTATGTTAAAGCTACTTTACGTCAATGTAGTAAATTGTAGTAAATTTACTAGCAGTCGTAATTCGACCCCTTCCGAAGGAGGTCGTTTTATTTGCTATATTGAAAGGTGTACTATTTACGCATTTTTAATACACTTACTAGACGCTTGTAAAACTACTTTATCCGGTGATGCTCATTTACTACACTCTGGTAAATTCGTACTACTTTCTAGTACATTGACTATACTGTAAGTAGTAACACCTCTACTATACCCTAGTAATTCTGCAAGATTTTTTTTACTGTGTGGGCGTAGTAGGAACTAGGCTAGGGGAATCTGCGAACGCTGGTCGAGCCCTGCTGTCAACTGCGTGTGTTTGGCTGTGTTGGTGTGTTTCTGTGTGTTTCTTGGTGTTTCTGTTGGTTTTTGTGAGAAAATGGCTTTACGCCTAGAAACCTAAATTTCGCGATAAAAACTTCGAAAAAGTGAAATCCTTCGGTAAGTTCGCAAAAAACTACGTGATTTGGCCACGAAAAATCAGCCAAGAATTGCTTTTTTCGCGCTGCGAAGAAGGCCATTAAGTCAAAGTTGCGGCGTCCATGTTTCTAGTCTCGGGCGACCATTTTTACCCCGATGCTGTTTAATTAATCGATATTGCTGCTCTTGTTTCGTAACCGGGACATCGAGACCCGGGAAAATGTCCAGAAAGTCGTGAAAATTTGCCGAGTCTTTTACTTGTGAAATTTTGGAAGTCAACGTGGTAAAAAAGTTGGTGGATTTTTGAGGCGTGGTTATCTCTGGCGATGAGGAAAAAAAAAAGTTTTCTGTTCAATGTAAGTTGAGGGAAAAAATGGGAATATAGAGTTTGCAAATTTGGCAGTTGGTTAATGTTTGGAAAATCAGGCAAAAAGTCAATTTTCTGGTGTTGAAAATTATTATGTGTGAATACTTTGTAGGTTTTCATTTTTTATGTAAGTATTTAAATATTTTAAATATTATAAAAAAATTTTTAATAAATATTTCTGAACAGCTCTGCTAATGGTTTATGATACAATGTCAGTTGGAATATTATAACTGAATAATAATACTAAGAATATGAATTTTCATTTTTCGATATCCAGGTATTTTTATCATCAACGGAACAGTCCCTCAAATCAATGGTTTTAATTTTTTTTTTTTTTTTTGATATCGGCTAGAGGCCAGATTTCCATTTTTTTAGACTTTGTAATTGATGCGTCGGAAGTTGCGATCGCTTAAGAAATAAAGGAAAACAAATGAAAGGTCTGCTGTTACAACTCGTCCAGGGTTATTTAAAAAATTATCAGATGGCAGACCCTTCAAATAATTTATTGTTTTTCCATTTCCATCCAAGATTGAAATTGAAAATAGTAACTTAAGAATTATTTATTAAATATCAATCATTCATTTCTTTAATTTAGAGAGGAAATGGAAAGAATTTTTTTTTGTTTTCATTTGTTTTCAAACTTTTAAAATTGCAGCAACATTGACTCTGGGAAAAACTTATAACTGTGATAAAAAGAGCAATAGAAAATGAGGTATTTTTTATGAAGATTGAAGAAAATTGAAATTTTAGTTGCAATTTCATCATTTTTGGCAGCTTGAAAATTAAAACATTGCAGTTACGAAATCTTCGACAAAAAAAGGTTTGAAAAAAAATATACCATGGTAAGCAGATATGAGTTTATTTTTTGATAAATTTGGGAAACGAATTTTTTTTAACTGTTGAATTATTCTTGAATTTTTTGCTGCTTTTTCTTCTACAAAGTTCAACAAATAGACAAAGTTAAATTAGTTTTTATAAGATTGCAATTTTAATGGCACCCATTACTTTTTCATTCTTTAATTTGGAAAAATATACTTACAAACAACTGTTCAACTAGTTGCAAAATCTCAAATTTTTTACTATGTATAATGTCTTATAATCAACGTCGTAATGATAGTCAGTGGGGTCCCGGGGCAAAGTATAAAATGGGGTCTCTACAGTTGTTTCCTAAAAAAAAAAGGAATTCGATGTCTCCGAAATTGAAAATATGTTTCTAGAGATATCTCCAGAAGCCTCATTACGTTCTTTTTTTTTTTTTTTTTTTTTTTGAGTAGCCGGGGCCCCAGGGTGCTGCCTCTCGCTGGTCACGGCCCGGCCTACAATGTGAACTGAATTATACAAAATTTCAATACCAATTCTTACGAGAAAGAAGCTATGTTACCATAAAATCAACAAATAATTTTTTATGGTGTAGAATTGAAAGATATACAAGTAATTCCAAAGAAAAATGCCAGAAATAAAAAAAATGGTCATACAGAGTAATCCCTGTGCCACGCCAAAAAAAATCTTATCTGTTGCCTAATTTCAAAATTCCCAAATTCAAATAACACATAAATTTTTCTTCCTTCCACCTCCCCTTTTCTTTCTCACAATCAAAAGTTGTTGACGAATTTATATGGAAATAAATTTTATTGAATTCGGACAAATGTTATCAGAGAAAAAATATAAAAACTACGTATGGGTCATTATTTTCAAAATCACTTTGGTTGTCACTGACCAAATCACCGATTTATCTCAAATTTTGTTAATAGTCACGTAAACTAGTTCTAAAACATACGTATTTTTTATTTCGGGCTGAAAATTGGTTTTTGTCGAGAAATTTAGATTTTAGATTTAGCTGTCGAATTCAGAGTAACCTCACTTTTGTTGAAAACTTTTTTTTTAATTCTTATTTTTCATCAGAAAATCTATGGATTTTAATAATTTTCGTATGAAAACGTTCGAAATTGTACGAAATTTATGAATAATGTATTAAACATATTTCTTGTAGCGTTGTTGAATTGTTATTAGCGTAAATGAAAAAAGCGTAAAAAATTTTTGGGTAAATATTTTCCATATTGCATCATTTTTATTTCCTCCCGTTTTTTTTTTCATTGATAAGTAAAGGTATGAACTACATTCTGTAAAAACCGTTACATGCCAAAACGTTTCCTTCGTAAGTGAGAATTTTTTCCGATTTTCCAGCCTGTGATTAACAAGTGATTATGAAATTTCAATATATTTTCACTTTTCTTGATCTTGAGACATTGCATGAATAGGTATTTTTGAAGTATTGAAAAGAGTTTTTTAGCAGTACATAATCGTTTAATGCCTTATTCAACTGATTTTAATATAATAAAATAACATTTTACAAACAACAAAAAAGCTACACTAACAATGAAGAATATAATGATTAGGCTTGAAAATGAAAAAGTTTACGTTTTTATCATAGTTTGGCTGTGATGTATGTAAAGTTAAAAAATAACTATTTAAATTTTTGATGCAAAAAAAAAAAAGAAAAATTATTCAAATTCGCTAAAGCTTTTTTGGGAGACACGTTCTTTTAATCAACGATGCGGCTTTTTTGAATAAACAATACAACAAAATTTTTTTGAGAATTCTAGTTGACATACTTCAGCCGCTCCTGAAGAAAAGATTTTTTCCAACATGGAAGAAAATAAAAATGATGAAAAATTCACAAGGCATAATACATAAGCGTAAAAAGAAACTTACATTTTTGGCACTTGAGGAAAATAGTATATTTTCTCTAAAATTATTCATGTAATGCTTATCTGCCTATTCATGTTTCCCAACAAAGCATTGCGGGTGGTTAATCCAGATTACTCAACTGAGACTCTGCTAGACCCTGAAATAGAATCTTTTTTTCATTGAAAAGATTTTTAGTATAATTCTTCCGTTAAAGATCTGTTTGGGCCACCGTTCTGTGTAGGCTTTCGACGCGCCACTTTTCTATTGAAGAATTTAAATCCACCTTTCCGTTGACAAATTTTTAGTCCACCTTTCCGAGACCTGTGTCAAAGCTCTACTTTTTAAGCCCGTTATATATGTATTAATTTTGCTTTAAAGTGCAAGGAAATTTTTCAGAAAATTTAAAATATTGGACAAAAAAATTGGTGACATTATCGCATAACTCCACACTTGAATATTTTTCCGATACATAATAGCCTACCTTCATATTCCTAAGTAAACATAAAAATGTAATAAAGTATTTTAGAGCGATGAGAACGAAAGTATTCTAATGAAATTATGTGTGATAATAAGTATTTAAACAGTCTAGTGATATACGCGAAAGCTTGATTTCAAGCTGTATTCCGAGCCGTTGAACATCTAGTTAGGAATTTTTGTTTATTATTTTCGTTTAGAATATATATCATCATTATATGGAACATATTACAGTGTCTCAAGATCAAGAAAAGTGAAAATACATTGAAATTTCATAATCACTTGTTAATCACAGGCTGGAAAATCGGAAAAAATTCTCACTTACGAAGGAAACATTTTGGCATGTAACGGTTTTTACAGAATGTAGTTCATACCTTTACTAATCAATGAAAAAAAAACGGGAGGAAATAAAAATGATGCAATATGGAAAATATTTACCCAAAAATTTTTTACGCTTTTTTCATTTACGCTAATAACAATTCAACAACGCTACAAGAAATATGTTTAATACATTATTCATAAATTTCGTACAATTTCGAACGTTTTCATACGAAAATTATTAAAATCCATAGATTTTCTGATGAGAAATAAGAATTAAAAAAAAAGTTTTCAACAAAAGTGAGGTTACTCTGAATTTGACAGCTAAATCTAAAATCTAAATTTCTCGACAAAAACCAATTTTCAGCCCGAAATAAAAAATACGTATGTTTTAGAACTAGTTTACGTGACTATTAACAAAATTTGAGATAAATCGGTGATTTGGTCAGTGACGACCAAACTGATTTTGAAAATAATGACCCGTGTACTAAAATTCGCTGTTAATTTTTAATTCTTTAACGTAGAATTTTTTTTAAAGATATGTTTTCATATATTAGAGTTATATATTTTTAAATTATCCAATATATTTTTATGCTATACTCTGACGATGAAAAAATTTCAACTTGGCAAATAAAACTTTACTTGAATTATCTGTTTCAGACAAATTGTTAATTACTTTCCTGTTAATAATTGAGCAATACTATTGTCTTTTTTCAATATCTAAAATGTGCAAATAAAGTTTTTTAACATTATCACAGTTTTGGATATTTTGTTTTAAAAATATATCGTAAATCATTTTTTTTTTTTGTAATTCTATTATATATTTTATATACATACAAATTGGTTTTCAATTCAAAAAATGCAAGTTTGTAATGTCGACGATAAATCATAAGCTGCCGTAACATTGGAAAATTTTCAACTCTAAATAATTCTTCAACTTCACAATGAAAATCTTCATACTTTACACTAATTGAGGATCAATGTTTCAAAATTCACATTCGAATGTATTTTTCAGTACGTTGATAATACGACTTTAATCATTTTCTAATCAACTTTACTTTTTTCCATTGAAAGCTAGTAATTTCCGCCTGAAATATCAAAAAAGTTATCAAATACTCACAAGACAATCAGTTATTTTCTATCCAGCAATGATTGCCATTGCAATATGTTCACAATGTATCTGTATAACTTTTTTTACAATTTTTTCATACGAGATATAAATTGTTGGTTTCTCATATCAGCAATCATTTTTCTATTTTTAGCAAGGAACACTATTAATGATTTTATTTTATATATATAAAATTCTAAATGTTTAAAAGTTGAATGAACAAAAAAAAATTCTTGAATTTTCATCATACTATTTTTATTGAACTTCAAGTCCATGATATTCTTAATATTGATGACGAGTCAAAAAAAACTTGATTCCTGCATTAAGTCGTAAACTTGTGATACTTTTTTGCAATTTTTCAATATAATAATGTTATTGCTCATAATTTTATAGCATTTGAGCTTTTTTGTTTTAACTCTTAAGGTTATTTTTGACAATATGGAATAAATTTTCACTGATAACATTGTCATATTATTCATTATTCCTTATTTTTCTATGTGTGACTTTAAGTTGCTCAGGATGAAGATACGATTCTTGAAATTACATCAAAGTGCGCGGTTGTAAAAAAAAAAATCCATTATCATGGCAACCAAATACCTATTTTCGTGGTAGGAGAAGGAAGAGGGGAAGGGGAGGGGGCATGATAAAACGACCGGGTCTCGATCAAGAAAAAAAAATTCAACGTTGTTATCGCCGCGGCACTCGTTGCCACGTTCAATTCATGTTGAGGCGCCGCCGCGGTTAGCATAAAAAAAACCTCCGGAATTTTTTCGTTCAGTTTTCGCAGGTTGTTGAAATTTGTGAATAGATTTCGAAAAAAAGTCATCGAAAATGGACCAGCGATTGATAGCTCAAGCGTTGAACTACCACGGGCAGCAATTGCAGAAGGTTTGGGAAAGCGAGAGAAACGAGAATGAGCTCGCCCAGCTCAATCTCAAGGATCCTAATTTCGAGATCTACCAGCAGCGCCAGAAAACTCTAAAGTACGTAGGATTTTGTTATTTGTTGGAAAATTGTTGTGCTTTGTGTGGTTGATGAAAACTTGAATTTTTTTTTTACTATTGGATAAAAATATTGATAGTTGTGTAACATATTTGTTTTATGATTTTTTAGGAATTTATTTTTGTTTCAACATTGAATCATACATCAGTTACATTGTGGAATGATTTTTTTTTTTTTATATATATATATTTTTGATTTCTATTGCTTTTGAATATTTTTTTTATTATATTTCTGTCTGTGTGTGTGTGTGTGTGTGTGTGTGTGTGTGTATCTTTGTGATTGGAAATTGATTGCTGAATTTCATGGTTCACTAGCTCAAATTTGTCTGAATCTAAAGATTTTGCGATATGCATGGAGTAAAAAAATTACTACAACGATCAGCAAGCTGATATTTCATATTTTTAACTTATTGATTGATATAAAAAAAACCAAGGATAAAATATATTTACTGCATTTTATTCATTTTCAGGATTTATTACGATAAAAAATATACTCTTATAAATTTATTGAAATTCTAGGCAGAGTTTGAGAATAATTTTTTTTTATAATTTGTGTATTACAAAAAGTCTGTAAATATTTCAACTTATTTACAAGTATTGTTGGATATCTTTATGAATTGTGTAAAATTTTTATACAGTCATTTACAAGAGATTAGAATTTTTTTCCAATTGATAGAACTAATTCCTTTTTTTTCCATCTGAAATATAGTTTTTTTTTTCCTCAAAACATCACAATCCTTTAACAAACTTGGAACTCGTAATGCAAATATTGAAAAATTAACAGTTGCTCAAAATTTTAAGGCATGTTCATAATTTATAGAATTATTAGTTAATTGTTAATAAATGTCTTCAAAGTATTGTCAAGTCGTTCTAAAAAGCAATTTTTTACTTAAAAAAACAATATGTTGTGAAAAAATCAACCTTGAAATCTTAACTTATCAATTAAGAATAAACTATTATCTGTTTATTAAGAATCATATAATTCAATAATTGCTGCAAATCACCCTTCAAGTCAAACATTCTTACAGCCTCATCAATTTCATGGATTTTGTTAAGAAATTCAAACTTGATCTGAAAATTAAGGAAAACATAGGAAATTCAAAATTCATTAAAATTGAAAAAAAAAGGGTGTGATAAAAATAAGTATTAAATCTTGACTTTGAATGTTCGAATTTCATAAAAATTTCCAATACTTTTATAAGATAGCACTGAAAAGTTTTTAATAAAATAAAATAGTTTTTTTTTTTAATATCGTTTAAGATAAATTGTTAAAAACATAACATTTAAATCAAATATTTACTTATAGATCCAATTTTTTATTGATATATTCTTATTGTCTATCATGATTTGTGTAAAAAATGTGTAATTGACTAATTTCATAAAAAATTACTAACAAAATTGTATGAACTTCCTCTTATCAAAGATTACACTTTTATACAGTAATAAATTGCAATAAATTTGTATTCAAAAGTTTTTCATTACATCCATCTATTTTTTCTTTACAAGAATTGAATCTTCTGTTAAAAAATTCTCACTTTTTGAAGGCTCAGCTTATTTTTTAAATATTATAAATCATCTCTTAAATATATTATTACATTCCTTTATATACTAAATAATTTTACACTATTTTTTTATGGTCGAAAAAGTCGCATTTCGATTTTTCCACATTTTTTTCCTGTTGTGCACCTTATTGCCAATTATCTATTATTCATTCTGTTATCTCTCAAGGTTTGTCCTTATCAATCGCATGAATATAGTTTAACCGTTATTCCCTACATGAAAATACTTGACAAAAATAATCAATTTTATGATAAAAAATATTTTCCCTAAGAGTGTAACTTTTGAAATAAAGAAAAATTGTAGAAACCAAAAAAAATTTTTTTTTCTAATTTACTCCTATGCTTTTTGATAATATGAATAATCCTCGAGTATTGATCGTTTTTCGTTCCCTAACACGAAATTGCACGAAATGAAGTTGTTGCTAAGGATTTGTTGACTGGGAACCTAGCTACTGTTTTTTTTTCTCTTATCTTTGTTGAATTCGTCGAATTCGTCTGAATGTATCCATTGAAAGGTTCTGTAGATATGGATTTTTACTTGTAAAATATTTTTCGTTTGATGATTCAGTTTAATTTGAAGAAAATGGGGAAATACAAAATTTGTTTAAAAAATAACATGATCAATTTTTTCAGATACCTTCGTTTGAATAAATATACTAAAGACAATTTAAAATTTTTGAAATTCAGATATGCCTTCCAAAGTTTCATTTACATTTTTCTAAATGAAAATTATTGATACTATTGTTTTATCTCGATTTGTTGGATTTTGGATAACTTTTATAGGGGTGTATTTTTTGCAATTGATAACAAGATTTTTTAATTTACAATATCAAATTTCTGGGACTTTGTAGCTATTGAAAATTGATAAAGGTACTTTTGAAATAAAAGAATTTCAGATTTCAAAAATTCATCTGTTTTAAGTATATTTTTAAAAAATCATTATTTATGTTTTGTTTTTATGTATATTTTTAGTTTCGGCGACAGGGGGAAACGATTGAAACTACAACAGTTTATTGCTAAAAAAGCCGATGCTCTTTATGACAAATCGAATTTGAGCAAGTCTTGCGAGCCCATAAAATTGGAACTTGGAGATGAAGGTAAAACAACTTTTTCTTAATTTTTATTTTAGTTTATTTTTGAATTAGATGCTTGGTTTTCATTAATTTTATCAATTTCTTATTCGACTCAAAACCTTACCAATTTTAGCAGTTTTAGAACTAGGATATTCCAATTCATTAATATTATTGTGCAATATAAGTACTTTAAATAAAATATCTAAATATGTGATATATTTGCACATGTAATGTTAATATTTTTTTTTTTTTTTTTTTTTTTTGCATTTTTCAGAATTTTTTTCCACTATGCCTGGCATCGATTCTTTTGCCACCATGGAAAAATCTCAGCGGATTCGAAATTTTCTCGAGGTAAAATAAAAAAAAAACGAATGATTTCTAGAATAAATATTTTATTGCTTAACTAATTGTTTATTAACAAGAGACAATTAAAATATTTGCATCACATTTCAATATTTTGTTTGAAAAATTTGGAACTCGAAAAAAAAAGGTATTTTTGTGACTTTTGTTTGCTCGCATAAACTACATAAAATGATATAAAAAATATGAGATTCTTTCTCCAATTTTCCTCACAAATTGCAAAAGGCTACAAAAAAAAAAAAAAAAAAAAAAACGATATCCGCTTTCAATTAAAAAATTAAAATCCCCAGATTCTTGCAATGAAAAATAATGAAGAATGCAAAAGGTGAGAAATAAATCGAGTTTTGTTTATTAATTTCACAGAGTTTGATTGTCGGCGATGTTATTTTTGCGCAAGTTAAAGGAAAAAGTGCTGCCGGTTTACTTCTCCAAGTTTTTTGCAACTGCAGCGATTGTCCCAGGGTTGTTACAGAACTTGCAATCAAGGTAAGTGGAATTTCGCATTCTTTGAGTTTTATGGTTGATTTAATTGCGATTCATAAAATTGTCCACGAAATACACGAATTAATCAGCATATTTTATGAGGAAGACTTTTCTATAAATTGGAAGTTGGCTAGTAATATTTGAAAACGTTGGTGAATAGTTGATCGCAATTTATAATTACACGAAAAACTGGTAGAAAGTGCTCGAAATTTTATGTTGGAAGAAGATGGCATGTAGAAGTGTATTTATTTTCTACATTCTAGGCATTGATTTTAAACACGGCGACGATTCCCGCAATCGACAAGAAGGGAGTGAGTCGCGGCTACATAGCCAATGACTTGGTCTGCGTCATTGTGAGTGAAGTTAGCGTTGAGGCCGAACGTGTCGTTGCTGTTATGAACGTGGAGCCTCGCAAGGGCCAAACGCCCCATCCACCTTTGGGTCTTATTCACGCTGAAGATTTGCCTGAAGCGTATAAGTAAGTTTTTCAAATATATGTCAATTTTACATGTTTTTGTTGAACTCGAAAACACTTTTTTGTCAGTATAAGGCCTATTTTTTTTAAAGAATTGTCATGTAAAACAGACCTGGAATTTTTCAATTACAAATTTGATATAATAATTGTTAAAGGAGGTACCATAAATGATTTCATAGTTTTTTAATGTTCTGTCACAAATTCATAGAACTCTCTTCTCCCTCTCCATGTCACATCGCAATGTAAGAAAAATACCACAAATTGTTCAACTAGAACACTGCTTCATGGATAAAAAATGGTGCCATCATATTGTGGAAAATCTCTCCTTCCTCATAAACCCAGAATCATGAAATCATTTATGCAAACTCTTAAGTTGATAAAAATGGTAAATTTATTGATGCTTATTTTTTATCGACAAAAAATTTGTTTTTTCAAGTTGGGACTTTTTCTTGCAATTTTTTCATATGTCTCAAAATGTTGGGAATTGGGATTCATCTGTAATTGTACTGCTTTTTTATGCTTTTGTGTTTGTCTTTTTTTTTTTTTTTTTCAAAAAAACAATTTTTTTAGAATCAAAATTTTTCCACGCCATATACACATTTTTAGAGATGAAACAAATTTTTAAAAGCACAGTTGCAAAAAGTCAATGGGTTGACTAATGATTTGTCCTTTTTTTCAAGATATTTTACACTTAAAGTGATTGTAAAGCAAATATTTTAGTAAAGTGTCCCAATTTTTCATCAAATGAAAGACAAGTATATATTTGTATATCAGGAAGGAAAACAAAAAGTTCTCCATAACAAGAATGAAAATTGGAGATGAGAAATCTGACAAGTTTTTATGAATTTAGGTGCCAGAAAATTCTCAGTAACCTAAAAAAATGACATATAATGACGATGAGTTTATACAAATGATCGAAAATCATCAATTTCCGATAATTTACTCCCAAAGTCACACAACTTGACGCAATTTTCCAAAAACGTGATGTGAAACTTCTTTGGGTGTCCGAAATTGGGACATAACGACGGTAGGTATTTTGCAATGTACAAGTTGTTTGGTCTTTAACAATTTTGTTGTTTGCTTATCAAAAAAGAAAAAAAAGTAGAGACCAAACAATATTTGAATGAAACAGTACATTGTACAAAAAACAAAATCTGCGCAAGGATCAACTAATCGCATAATTGTTCCAGTAATTAATCAAAGGTTTAAACTTACAGCTCGTAATGACAAATAAAAAATGACGACTCTGCAACAGTAAAAAAAAAAAGTATTTTTTTCGACTCTTGGGAAGGTGTTATAGTCGATATTTCGTTAATTGCGCTGTCATAAAAAGTATGAAAAAAATGACTCGTGTGATTTTGTATCAGGGACCATTTGTAGAGGCGTGGTTTTTGTAAAAACTGCGCGAACGCTTAAAAAATGCAGAAGGTGAGGTTTATGAGAATAAAAAGCTTTTTGTGGTGGAAAAGAAAAAAACATTTTTTTACAGGATTGCCATGCCCTCGCCCATATGAAAAAATCAACTTATTTGTGAATTATTTTGGGCGAACTTTGGCTGCTTGTTAATACATGAAAGCGGTTTGACATGAAAAAAAAAAGGTTTCAAGTTTTATTATATAACAAATTACGTGTTTTTTGAAAAGTAATGTTCTGGGCAATTTCTTTTTTTAGATATTGAAAAAATAAACTTTTATCGATTTGAAATTTTCAAGTTACATATTTTCATGTTTAATGTGATTTTTCATCCAAAGGTCCTCTTATTAATTTTATTATTATTATTATTATTTTTTTTTTTTTTTTTCAAAGAAGGAGCCTGTTAGATTGATAAAAAGTTTATTAATTTCTGATTTCTGAATTCTACATTAATATTTTTGGCCAAAATCACAAAGCAACAGTAAATAGAACTGTAAAAAAGTAGGTAAGAGAAAGAACAATATGAATAAAATATGTAGATTTAATCTGGAGCTCTGTAACTCACTGAAAAAAAAAAGTTTCAATCGTACTAAAGTACCTCTCTTCCATATTTAACGATGTAGCCATAGTTCGTCGTTTATCATTATTATTTTTTTTTTTTTCTTAAAACGAAGTCGTCTTTACACGGGACAATAACGTTTATCTTATCATCTGTGATCCAGGAAATTAATGGAGAACAAGGGGCAGAGTTTTGAAAGCATTATGGAAAAGAGCCCTGGTTTCAACAATCCCAACAATGTTAAATACCTCGCCGATTTAATGGGCCTTGGGCAAGAAAATTACTCCAACATGGTTGGTTTGAGGTGAGAATTCGGTGATATAGTTTTAATTTTCAAAAATTGTTAGATTAGGTTTTCAAAAAATTTTAAAAAAGGAATTTATTTACATTTATGGTTCATTTTCGATGAAATATACTGGATTACCAACTTCAGTTCTATGAACATATAAAGCTAATGAATTAACGTTTGAATTCAAAATTTCACCAGGTATTGTCAGAAGATTCAATGGTTAAAGAAAATATCCGTAGTTTAAATTGTTCAAATGATGTATACCAAAGAGAAAAGATACACTGATTTGAGTAACATGGTCATTTTTAACTTTCATCCAATTTTTTGACTTCTTGAAGTTGGCTGGAGTATTTGAATTCAAAATTTTCAAATTTTTTGAATAGAATTTCAATAATTTTTGTTGAATTTTAAATGCATTATTTTCAAATTTTCAAAGCTCTAAGCGAGTAACAGTATCTAGTTATTCGAGTTTTCAGTGGAAAATTTCAACATTTTTTTTCTTTAATTTCAAAGGGTTCGATATTTATAATATAACCCAAAATGTCATTTTACAGAGAAAGATTTCCCCAGAACGAATATGCTTCAGAATTGAGACAAAGCCAAGCGAGTAGATGGGCGTTTAGAAGCGTGACAGAAGGCATTGATCATTTTAAAATGGGCCGCCACACCGAAGCATTTCAATGTCTCAACAAAGCTCTTCAGGTTGATCCGAAAAATGTCGAAGGACTCGTCGCTCGGGGTGCTCTGTAAGGAAAATTAATTATAAAAATGTCATTATTAGGTTATTGGTAAACAAGTTTTTCACTTTTTTTTAAAATTTATGTTTTTACATCTTGGTTTACCCAAATTAAAAAATCTCAAAATTGCATAATGCGGATTTACGAATGTTCATTTTTTCATAGAACCATACAATATGACAAATTCTACTAAAATAGCATTTTGCCATTGCATGAGTATGTTTGTGTTTTTTGAATGCACTTTTTAAACAATCCAGTATATTTTTTTCAGGTACGCAAACAGCGGAAACTACAAAAAAGCGATCGAAGATTTTGAAACTGCTTTGAAATTGAACCCGACCCACGCGAATGCTCGCAAATACATGGCTGAAACTTTAGTTGCACTTGGTCGCAGCTTCGAGGAGGAAAAGAAATTCGACGATGCTATGAAATCTTACGAGCAATGCCTCGCCATCGCCCCTTATCACGAGGAGGCTAAGAATTCTATTGAATTTCTGAAAAAAACATCTGGTCCCAGTGTCTCAACTTCGACCATTAACATTGAGAGTTTCAAAAACTTTGAAAATGAAAACGACAATGGTGAGGCCAAGAAGGACAAAAAGAAACGCAAAAAAGAGCGTAAATCCAGGTCAAAGAAAAGACAGAGATGGAGTTCCAGCTCGAGCTCTAGCTCCAGCAATTCATCTAGCTCTTCGAGCTCCGACTCGAGCAGCTCGTCTTCCTCTGGATCTTCGAGGTAAGAGGAAATTTTTTTGAATACTTTGGTCTTATGTGTTTGAGTTTTTTTTTTCTCAGGTAAACATTAAAGAATATAGGTATCGGTATACGAGAAATGGGAATATAAATAGAAAATATGGAATATTGAAGCTGGGAGACTTGAAAACTTGACACTTGTAAAATTCGTTTATATGATGAGTAACAATAGTGAGCACTAAACAGTTGTCACTTTGCGACGACACATCATGGAAGATATATTAGGATCGAAAGCGGTCCAAATAACGACCAAAACCAAAATCAAAATTTTGAAATTCCAAGTCCAGTGTACCGATTTCTTTTTTTTTTTCACTCACTATTGTTTTAGTGGGATGTCACTGTACACTTCAAAAACGTTTGTTTACAAATTTACTTTCAAGCTATCATAACTGTTTTACGTTTGAAATTATAAATTAATTCATCATTTTTTTTTAATAAGGTCCGGATCGCGTTCGCCAGGAAGAAAGAAGAAAGTGAAGAAAGATCGCGGTTCTTTGTCGCCTCTGAGTAAAAGAATGGCTCAGTTCAATAATCCACCCGCTGTTACCGTGACAACGCATGAAAATGTTCCCAGCTCTTCGTTTTCTTCTAGACGAGACAATATGGACGACGAACAAGAGAAAAAAGTAATGGCTTTCTTGGAAAATACCAATGACGATTCCGACTATGAAGGAAAGGTTAGTATTGTTTTTATGTGAAACTTCTTAAGGGTCACATTTCATCAAACGCAACTGATTTCAAAACAAATGATGTATAAAATTTAAAAGAGCAAATAGAAAAATTGGAATTTTGTGTTTGTTGATTTCAGGTGAGGAAATTTTTGGAAGAAGCGGAAAGATGGCGTCGAGAGAAAGACAAGAAACACTCGGGAAATGAGAAAAACAAAAAGAAGAAGAAAAAGGATAAAAAAGGAAAGGAAAAAGAGCGAGAGGAGAGAAAGAGTCGAAAGAAAAAGAAGAAGGAGGAAAAAAAGAAGAGAAAAAATAAAGATAAAATGGAACGCGATCTTGAGCTTTTGAAAAAGAATTCCGTGGATCACCTCGAATTGGAGCAGTTGCAAAACAAATTGAGCGCATATTACCAAGATGCTTCGGTCATTATAAAACGGTATGGAAAACTGTTTTTCAATTTTTATTGCTGGATTTTTGCTTGTTTTTTTGTTTTTGGGTGGATGTGTACTTTTTAACATGATCAGTGAAGTTTCTTTAGTAATACAATATTTTAATAAAAGCAAACATGAAAAAAGCATCGTTAAAAATCAATATTTTGGCAGTAATGTCTTGAAATATTTTGCATGTGTTAGTTTTTACAACATTTCATTCTTTTTTCAAGCCATTAACATTTTTGATATTATAAACGATTCACAATAATCATAAATAGTTGTTTTCGCTTTGGGTGTAAAAAAGTATTTGTCATGAAAAAATATTTATAATATGAGTTCTTTCTTTAGTGACCCTGAAAATTCTCGCAGAGAGGACGATTTTCGACGTGAAAGAGAAGATTTGCCCAAAGCTTATCATCAAAGAAAAGGTAAAATATTTTTTATATAAATTTGATTTTTTCATTTAATACTTTTTCAATACTTTTATAACGCAAAATCAAAATGATATGAAAAATATCTAAATTGTATGAAAAAATGAATATAGTCCTGCAATTGTTAGAATTTTTAGTTTCCAACATAAAAGTATCATGTAGGTATTTTTTAATGTATCTTATAATTTTTTGGTATGATAAGAAGAAGTAAAAATAATTTTGTAAAACATTCCTTAACCGCTTCTTCAGAGCCACATAATTTCATTCACTATTTTGCGTTCTTTTTAAATCTTTGAAAAATCATTTTTATTGCCTTCTCAGAAATGCAGAGGAAACCAATCGGAGATATTTTTGAGCAAGAATCGCATTTGATTCATCCCGAACCAAAAATGCCATCGATTGACACTACATCTTTGAATGTCAAATGGAAAGCAAGCCAAGCTGCAAGGTAAATTTTTGTAGAATTGTACATACTTGCAATGCAACTCATACTTTGCTAGTGCATGGAAAGTTTTGTATTTTCACCAATGCAAATCCCGGAGATGTTCAATGTTTACCAACAGTTATGGATATGATCACAAATTGTGAATAAATGGCAACACCTTTCACAATTTTTTTCACAATGCCTTGTGAATTAAGAGCTACCAAAAAGTTGCAGATGTTTTTGTTGTATTTTGCAAAACATAGGAGCCAAAAACTCAGTTTATATATTTGACTAACATTCTGATTGTTAAATAATTGTAGAAAAAAGCTATGATAGAGAATTTTTACCATAAAATTACATAAAAATTAACAGAATAATATGAACGTGATTTACTTTAGTTGGATATTTTCTTTTGGAGTATGGAAAAAAGTTTTGGTTTAGAATGATGAATTGAGGTAAGACTTTAAAAAATTTTCTTTGCTAAAAACTTGCTTTGAAGTGAGGGCCAGGCAGAGTGATATTGTGACTCAACATTTTTAAAAAATCAATTAAATTACTTTTTCACCGACAAAAGTGATACGAGATATAAATTATTTGTTAACAAGATTGTCATGTTTAAATTTTTAAACAAAATGGCGCCGAAAAATCCGATTGAAGTATATTTCTAGGATGAACATGTTCTTCAATGCCAAAAAATTTAGGCCCGCTTATGAATAATAATTAGCTAAATTAAAATGAATCATATAAAAAAAAACTCGTTAATCTCTTTAGCTGAGTTGTTAATATTATTGTCATTGCACTCACAAGCTGTGAATCAATCTTGGAACACTTAGTTCAATCACAATTCAAGAAATACTGTTTCAATTGGGGAAAAAAAAAACAATATTATTCAGCACAGTTTCACAATTACTTTTCTTTTTTCATGAAATTTCATAAATGGCTCGCAACGATCTAATAAAGAAATTCAGAGTTCATAATACTATGAACTTTTCATCTGCACAATGTTCATCTGCACAAACAGTCTTCTCTGGTATTGTGAAAACGCCATTAAAAAAGAAAAAAAATCGAACATTGAGAATCTCCTGGGAATTTGCAGATACCTTGCTCTCCTTTCGACCGCGTTCCTCGAAAAAACCCTTACAACTAATTCCAGACAAAAGTGGCAGTCAGATGTGGGGCCCGAGAAAAAGGCCCCTCACCTGGACAGTGACGACGACGTTCCGGACAAGGCCTATCTGGATAAAACCGCGAACATTCGAAAACACATGCAAATTCAAGAAAAACATCGTACCATGGCCGCCGCCGCTGCGGCGACCTCAGTGGCACCGCCCTTACCGCCTTTGCCCAAGGATCCACCGATGAAGATGCCACCAGTGAAATATCCACCGCCCCAGATGGGGAAATTTCCCCCGTCCAGTGGTGGAACTTCAATGCTGGGTGGCAAGTTCCAGCCAATTGGGCAGAGCTCAGGCAGTGCTCCGCAGGACATCGCGGCTGCGAGGCCACCTCCTGGAAAGGTTGCTGGGAAAGGGCCAAGGTCGGATTCGGATAGCGAGGGGGAGAAAAGGGGACCACCCAGGCCTGGTTTGAAGAAGCGAGAGGGCCCCCCAAGGGTCAGGAGACTCAGCAGGAGGTAAGATTTTTCAGGATTTTAGACAGAAATATGTGTGAAAATACTAGTAAATTTCATAAAAACTTGAAAATGCTAAAAATACTAGCAGTCTAGGGATTGGGTTTCAATACTTTCCTTTTCACTGTCAATGAATCCTTTCACTTTCAAACATAGACCATTTTAGAATGAAAGGGTACGCGTTTCATTTTGAAAGGAGATGGCTTTGAAATGTGTATCAAATACTGAAATCTTATGCAGGCACAATATTTGAAATTTAATAAAAATGAATAAATGAAACTTTAAATTCTTGAGCATTGAATTCTACAGATTTACATTGAAATCCATTGTAAAATCTGTAAATCATATGAATACTGGAAAGATACGTAAAATACTGAAAGAATCAGAAAGTTATGAAATACTATAAATCAATAAGGATATTGTTTTCTGAAATTCCATGCAGGAATGACTTTCTGTGAAATCTATTATTTTACGAAAAATTTATAACACTAATTATCGAGTATCAAATTCGTGAAAATAATGAAAATTTGAGACATCTGACTGATTCCCCAAATACTTAAAAATTCGAAAACTCTCTCAATGATGATATTTGAATAAATTTTTCTTAAAGTTTTTCCCAATTTAGGTCCAAGAGTCGCTCCAGAAGTGTTTCCAGTTCAGGATCGTCGAGGTCCAGATCTCCTCGTCGCTCGAGATCGAGGTTATTACAAATTAAATTCTAACTATTGTAAAAAGAACAATCAGAAATTATTTTTTTTTTGTATATTAATTCAAGTTCAAGTTTATTTCAAATAATCGAATTTTAAATATCCTTAATATTAATAACAACATCGCAAAACGTTTGATGTCCAGACTGTATTTTTTTTTCAAAATTATTAATCTGCCTGCTACTGAAAGAACTAAAATTTTGTAAATTATTTTTTCTCACATAGAAATTTATTGCTAATTTTTTATTAGAAATGTTGAATGAAGGGGATTAAACCGATATTTTGTATTCATAGAATTTATTAATCACAAAAATGTATTTTGTATAGGAGATTATTTTTGTATTTTGTAAAATTATTTGTTTACTGTAGATTACTAATCTTTTTTTAATGTGTCATAACAAACAAAGTACTAAAAATTACAATTTTTTGAATTATGTCCAGATCATATTCTAACCACAGATCCGGCAGCTACGACAAGAAGTACAGCAGATCCCCATCGGGAACGTACAGTCGTTCTAGGTCCCGATCGAGGTCCAAATCATACTCCAGGAGCCGCTCCAGGTCGCGCTCCGGCGACCGTTATTATCGCAGGCAGCGCCAGTTCCGGCCCTACAATAACCGTGGGACCTACTACAAACCGCGCTTCCAAAACTACAACAATAACCGTCAAATGAATTACCAAAACCGTAATCGATTCAACAACAACCAGCATAACAACCGATTCCAACGTCGTGGCAGTTATCAGAATAACCGGGGCTGGAACAACCAGAACCGCGGCCGTTACAACAACCAAGGGAACAACCGTGGTGGCAGATTCTTCCACAACAATCAAGGCTTCCGTGATTTCAGGTGAATATAAGTGGGATTTTTTTATTTACTCACTGAGGCTTGTGTTAGCTTCTTTTCATAAGAAACCAGTGTACAGCTAAATTTATAAGTTATTTGAACTGATATTGTATCGTTAAAAAAAAAATTAGGTAGGTGAATTAATAGCTACTATAGTATATAAAGTACAGAAATTTCGTGCTACAAATTCGTGCATCATTATTTTCATTTTTTATCAGGCGCAGGGATTATCGAGACCGTCGAAACTCTTCTAGAGACAGATACAGTGACCGAAGCATGTCACCCCCCTCAGACCCAATGAGAAAGGTCGACGAAGCGAAGGAAAAGATCAACAAAATGATCGAAAGTGAAAACAACGGCCGGGAGAATTCCCAGCAGAAAGAGACTTCGGCGCCTCCGGTCCCACCTCTGCCCCCAAATAAACGACAGGATGGGCCCCTGAGCGAAGGTGAGGAACGCGACGACGAAGAAGCTTACGCTGGCAGATGGAGCGACAAAAACCAAGCCGAGGCTGCCGCTAAGGAAGAAAATTGAATGGTTTTACAACATGAAAGTTTTTTAAATTGAGTGGCAATTCCGCGCAGGTAGGCTAAGTATTTCAAAAAAAAATTTGTACCATGTACCAATGAGTAAAGGTTAATTTTTCTTGATTTTGGTAGAAAACAATTTTCTACGATTTTAGAATTTGTGCTTATTACATTTCTCCTCCTGCAAACTTCAGAAAGATTAAATTTTTTCTTTATTGGTTCTGGAAGTCGCAGAAAATCAAATTTATCCATCTTTACTGATACCTAGCTTAGTCGTGTTTTACATGTTATATGCTGAGTGAACATTATTGTATGCTGGGAGATCAATAAAAGGTCATATGTATATAATACTTGCGTTTTTGGTTTTATTGTTGGTTTGGGGGTGGGAGATATTTTGGAGGCTATCAGTGAAAAGTTAGGGAAAGAGATGTTGATAATATATATATATATATATATATATATATATATATATATATATATATATATATATATTAATTTTCAATAACGATACTTGATATCCGATATTGGTGGTGACGATAATGATGATATTTGATATTATATTTACGATACAACTGATATTTTAGTGTTTAAATATACGATGATATATCAATATCAGTTTTGGACGAATTTCATTTAATGATTATCGATATTACATATGATCCAGGCCGATAATGATATATTATCAAGAATATCGCCACACAACCCTCTAGGGAAAACGTTTGCGAGAAGCGACAGCAATAGATATAAAAAAGAGAAAAAATGTGTTGACAGACATGAAAAAAAGGGGTTTTTAAATAGAGTATTAAATAAAAAAAAAAAACAGTAATATAAACGTTTTATTATTTTTAAATTGCACCAGTTTTTCTAGTAAAAAAACTTTCCACAAAATTTTTATCTGTACAATAGAATATTGTAATTCGAGTTAAGGTGAAAATTGGCATGATTTCAATAATATACTATTAATTTATGAATAATTCTTTATTTTATGGTAACGCTTTCAATACATAATTTGCCTATTTTGTATTTCAAGTTGTTATTTTTCTGAGAACGCAATCATATTAGTTAAAGAATTAATATGCGCTTTCTATTTGTGAAAAAAATACATCTTTAAATTTGATAATTTGAATTTTATCGCGCTATACTTGCTAGGGTTCTTAAGAAACAATGTGGTCAACAGGGAACTGAAAATGGCGTCGTCATCAATTTGTGCTTATATACCCTGCATTATCAGAACAATCTTGATTGTACCGAATTGTGTTCCAGAATGTTCCATATAGTTTCTGTGGATTTCCATTTGTTCACACATGTTCACATTTTTGTCATTTGTTGTCATTGACAGTCATTGATTTAGCAGCATTTGGCAGAGTGTTATTGAGTGTATAGAAATCCTATCGCAGATTCATTCGATTTATTGATTGATTTCATTGTTGATTTCATCGTTCAGAGCCCAATAATCAAGTTTCATTTTCTGAACAGTGCTTTTTTGGAATTTCCTTGGTGAAAACTTTTATTCCATGCATCGAAGTGGAGCAATGTCGCTTTTTGGAAATATGATGGGCGATTTTGAGGAAGACCCATTTTTCGGGTAAGTCGTATTTTCCAGTACATACGTCGCAATTTCGAATACATACTATATCTGACAACAATTAAATACCTATGATCCAAAATTTTACTATTATTATATAAATTCATAGTACCCATATTGAGTATTGAAAACAAGGAAAGAGAAAGCGCGAGCATAAACATTGATTTTAAATTATTGTAAAACACAAATTTTCACTAATCGATGAAAATCGTGTCCTTGTATTTATATTTTTTTAGAAACGTGCCGTTAAAATGGTCTTGGACTTTGCGTGTTTTTTTTTAGTAATTAATAATATTTTGGTTGCAGACCATATAAAGAACCAAAATTTGTATTGTTTATTTATTATAACTGAAATTGAAGTAATGTGCTACCGCTGTTTGAAAAATTAAATTTATTTTGTATCAAATCTGCAATGACAGGTGGAACAACCAATTATTCTTCTCGTTACAAATTTAATTGAATATTATTTCCATTTTTTTACTTAAAATTTTACAGTTAATCATAATGATATTAAAAATAAGTAAGAATTTCTGAAAACAGTTTAACAGAGTTTATGGAACAAAAACAGTCGAAATTATTGTATAAATATGGTTTTATAAATTTTTCAAACAAGTACGAAAGATAATTTGATAATGTTTTATTTTTACAATTTATTCAATTTTTGAAATTTGAAAGGTTTCCGATAGTGTACTTACATTCTAAATGTTTTGAATTAAATTTTTAAAAATGTATTTTAGAAAAATTTTCAGTTGCTTTTTAGCACTACAGCAGAAACAACAAACTGTATGCAACCTAACAAAATATTTAACGCAATACTCCTTGTATTTAGAAATCGAAAATTGGCGCATTTTTTCATTAGTTCAATTTTGAACTAAAAAATGGTACATTTATATGTATTTATTACATAAATTTTTTCAGATACATACTTCATTATACTTTGTGATTTGAGTATCTTTTGAATTTGAAATCAAAAGGTTTAATACATAGAATCATATACGAGATATCTGCAAATGAGGAATTCAATAATCACTGAAATCAAAAAATTATTGAATTTATTTTATTTAAAAGTCAACTTTTTATTCATGTCATTAATTTTATATGAATAAAAAGAAAAAGAAAAAAGTATAAATTTCTCCAATTCCCAATATGTTTTAATTTGAAAAATATTAAATAAGAAAAAGGACGACTTTTTTGTAAAATATATTGTATAAATAAGAAATTTTATTACAACCAAAGTTCACGTAGAGCATCAAGTTTAAGTACTTGATAAGTAAATGTAATAAAGATATATAAACTAAAAAATTAGCAGCCAGTATTTTTAAATCTATGAATGTAAGATTTTTATTAATTTGGAATAGGAAAATTTGAAAATTAAGTTTTATTCATAATTATAAATTTCTAAATCAGTGTCTGAGGGAGCTTCTGAAGTTTTGAATATTAGAAGTCAGAAAACATGGTGTTCAAATGTTTAAAAACATGAATTAGAGCGTGATAAAATTTTCATGATTTTGCATTTTTGAGTAACAATTTTTCACAATTTGGGAGATTCCGGAATATTTCAGATTTTGACTACAAAAATATCAAAGAATTTGAAATCCAACACATTAAGTACATCCTTTACCCTACGCCGAGGTATTGAAGAACCTAATGAAAAATCTAGTGCAAATCCTAAAACTAAATTTGGATGTTGATAGAATTTTGAAATTAAAATGTTTAATACTTACAATCATATATGAGGTATATGTGAATAAGTAATATAAAAATTTTACGGATTTGAAGTAATAAGATATGATAATCTAAAATTTTAAATTGAAAAATGTTGCATTCAGAAAAATAAAGATGACTTATTTCTGATATATATAAATAGTAAACTTCTTAAAATAAATCTTTACATACAATACAAAAGAAAAATATTTCATAATCAGAAGCAATGAAGATGTAAATTTTAATTTAGACAGCTTACAGGTTGTAATCTGTAAATTTAGGATTTTGAAGGATTCAGAATTGGTAAATTTAAAAATTCAGTTTTATTTAAAAATATAAATTTCTGAATCGGACTCGTAAGGACTTCCTAAAGTTTAAAATATTAATAATCAAAAAACATGTTTTTTTACATGTTCAAAAACACGAATTAGTTTGTTATGGAATTTGCAATATTTTATGTGTTTGATAAACCATTTGTTATAATTTGTGAGATTCCATAATTTCAATGATTTTGAGTACAAGTATGTTGAAGAATTTATAAATCCATCAAATATGAATTCAGAAAATTGATCATTGTTACTTTACAATATAAAATCAAATCTGTAAAAATTTTACGATTTAAATATTTTGGGATTTTCAAAGCCTGGCCCCAAAATAACTACCGATAAAGAATCAATTTTTTATGGTACAAGTTTCAATAATGATTTTGAGAAAAGTCAAAAATTTTTCTTATACTGATTTCTGAGCAGTACATAAGAATATACAATCTTAGTATGTACTGTAAAGTATAGAGCTTTCCAGAACTATGTAATTGAATCAGAAAGGTACATAGCACATTTTATACAATTCAATATTGGAAGCAAGGAATACGACAAAATCATTGCTTTAAAAAACATTTTTCTCCACTCCTCTCCCAGAAACATTGCATTTTGATTTAACTTATGATATTGATATTAATATATGTAATTTTTGTAAAAACAGGGCCCACATGCAACAAATGAACAGCTTTATGGGTTCAATGTTCGACCCATTTGGAATGATGGGGGGTCCGAGGGCAATAATGGGTGGCCTACCTCAAGGTCAAAGGCAGATGCCAGAAATGGGCATGATGCCTTTTGGATTTCCGCAAATGAACATGATGGGCATGAACATGGGTCGAGGTTTCCCAGACTTTGTAAGTTTCAATCACGGTGTAACGGATCTGTTGAATTGAAACGGATTTCTAATATTTTAGTTTTATTTAGTACAATTGGTTGAGTGTAAAAAAAATTGAACTGTTTTTCATTTGTTTATTAGCTGTGTGTACTACTTTGTATTGCTTACTTACACCTTCTGAGAATTTTGAGATTTGATTTTATTTAGATATTTTTTGAGATGGTGACTGCATTTTGCGATACTTTATCAAGACTAATAACGTATGAATAGAAAAAATGATACAGTAGGTGAATCGTTATTACTAACACAAAATTTTGTTTCCAATTAATTGAAAATTAGTGATTTCGAATTTGGCATCTCATGAATTTAAATGTGAATTTTTTCATCAAATGAAAGGATTTTTTTTTTAAACTTTAATAATAATGAAGTGATGAAAATTCACCATTTTTTCAATTCACTAAAGCATTTGGCATCCAGGTCAGTGATTTCTTTCAACATAACTTTCACTTTTCTTTGTAAAATTTCATAACTTTCAAAATATGATAGTTACTTGACCTTAGGTCTGTATTTTTCAGCTTAAAAATATATAATTGCAGGAATATTCGAAATAAGTTAAAATTCTTTGAAAACGATATTCGCATGATTTTTTATTCTAAAATTAATATAGTTTGGTATCAGAATTAAAAATGTATACCTTAAAAATTTTTGAAATAACTAATAATATATCAAAAATCTATAAAGTACTAGGATTTTATGAAGTACCGTATTATGAATGATTAATAAGTAAACCCAAAATTCATAGAAAGTTAGATTTTAGAGCATTGAATTCTATAAATTAATGTAACCAACTATAAAATACTGGAAATTTTAAGCATACCGAAAAATCTTACGGAATTTAAGAAATAGTAAAAAAATACCAAGAAATTCATAAGATACTTGTAAATGTTGATAAAGTTAATTTATAAAACTACAAAAATTCTGTAAAATAAATAAACTTGATTTGCACAGCCTTGAATTTCAGAAATTTAAATAAATAAAAATACTGGAAATCTCCAAATAAAAAAAATCTTACATAATGGATGAGACAAAAATTACTAAAAATAGTAGTATTCATTTGAATACTCATAAATGCTGATTGAATTTTTACAAACATGTAAAATCAATAATAATATCAGAAAATCCTTCAAGTCGTATAAATTCTATAAAAAATACGTAAAATACGAAAAGTACTTGATACCGATCATATTTTCTGAAAAATGTATAAAAATTATTGAAATACTTCAAACTTTGAATTCCAGGAAATCGAATTCTAGAATTCTGAAGTGACATGAAAAGAAAAAGGAAATTGTGCACTTTATAAATACCAAAAAATATAAAAATACCAGAAATACTAAATACTAAAAATTAAGAAAACTTCAATAACTAAAGCACAGAACTCTAGAAATCTATAAAAAAGATACATAAGAATAGCAAAAAATCCTTTAAATAGTGAAAATTCTCAAGAAACATGAAAAATCCATTCAAAGGCAAAAATTGAATGAACTTTAGAGATTCTAAAGCACAAAATTATATAAGTATGTTTAGCAATCGTTAAAAATACTAATAATTTATTTAAATACTAGAAAATTCTGCAAAATTTATTCAACACTCGAAAAATACTTCTGAAAGTATCAAGTATGATTTTCTTGTAAATCTATGAATTACTAAAAATTGTTAAATTTTTAATCTTTTAGGATCGAATTCCAGATACCTATTAAGAAATCCAGAAAAATACCAGAAAACCCTTCAAATTGCATGAGTTCTGAAAAAAATACTTGAAATATATCTATGAAAAAACTGTTTTCTAAAAATGCCAATTATATACCAATATTTTTTGTTTCTATTTTCTAATTTAAAAAATGATCGACCTCTCATTTCTTCACCTCCTTTTTCTTGAAGAATTCATTATTGCTTGATAATGATTCCAAGTTTTTACATTTCAATAATTTACATGCTTGGAAGAAACGGATTGAATTAGCAAATGTTGATTGTTTTCAGGGTAATTTCCAAGCAGTTGGAAATGGCCACTCTTTCATGAGTAGTTCGACGATGACAATGACTACGGGCCCTGACGGTCGGCCCCAGGTCTACCAAGAATCCATGTCGACAAAAACTGCTCCAGGAGGCGTTGCGGAGACCAAGAAAACTGTGCACGATTCTCGCTCTGGCACAAAAAAAATGGCTATTGGACACCATATCGGTGATCGAGCTCACATTATTGAAAAACAACAGAACGTTCACAGCGGCGATATTGAGGAGAATCAGGAATTCATTAATCTCGATGAAGGTAAAGTTTAATTTTTTCGAGATTTTTTCTTCGGTTCAAAAATAATTCTAGTCATTTTGATTTCGTTTCTTTATACAAAGTCAGAGTTTATATTCTTGTTTGTAATAAAATTTTATGCAATTTTTTTTTATTTTTCATAACAGAGCAAATAATTTTCGGTGGGATGAATTATAATTCAAAATGATTTTATGGTTGTTTTGTGTTGCAGAAGAGGCTCCAGAATTTAACCAGGAATGGGAATCAAAAGCTCGTCGTCAGATGGGGGCTTTGCAAGGTGGAAATTATCCACGTCGAGAATACCAACAACCACAACTGGCTCTTCCCAGCACAGCTCCTAGGTAGTTTTCATCAGGGGGTGCAACTTCGGCCTTTTTAAATGGGCTAGTTTGTACCGCTAAAGTATATGGACGCTAGAGGCGCTGCAGTCTTGCCAGGCTCTTTTGATTGGTCACGTTATTTGCCGCCATTCCATATCTTCCGAAATTATCAACAAAACCAACAATTGCCCACAAAGTCAAACATGCAACAAATTAAGTACATATCTTAATAACTAAAAATATTCTGGGTTTTAAAAAAAGTGTCGTCAGTCAAAAGTCATTGATTTTTTAATGATTTCTAAGATAATATTTTCTCATGAAAGCTGTCTATTTCTCTGAGCGTTCAAAGCATATTTGCAACCAAATATTGGAAAACTTTTTTATGAAAAACTAATCCACTGACAATTCTGGAGAAAATATATATGTTATGAAAAACATGTAACGTACTCGATCATAAATTCTTGCTTTAACATTAAATTTACAGTACACTTTGAAGAATCGATTCAAATGTTCGCGCGAAAAATCACGCCTGGCAAGATCGCAGTGCCTCTAGCGGCCATATACTTTAACGGTACAAACTCTTAACATGGAGTTGCACCTCCCTTGTTTTCATTATAAAAAAAAAAAAAAACTAATTCGTTTAAATATTCTACACATTATCTGAATGGTTCAATTTTATATTTTTTGCATTTCATCAGGCACACGTTCTAAGAAATCATGAAATCGCATGCACATATTCACGCCACTATGAAGAAAGAAACATTTCTGTACCTTTGAAAAATTTGGGAAACATTTTTTAATCATTTTACAATAAATATGTTTCAAAAAACATTTCTCTTGCATTAACGTCGATTATGTAGAAATTATTAAAAATAAGAAATCCTTGGTTTTGAATTATGTATAAAATATAATGTGTGTACTCTGTGCACCACAATTTTTATAACAAAAAAATTATTTAAACGTTGCAATATTTTATATACATATATGATCCTTGAAGCCAATTTTTTAAGTTAATGCATGTTATAGCACTATTTCAGAATTTCGTAGTTTACAGCTTTTTCTTGTTTTCCTTTATTTATTTTTCCTATGGTTTTTGGTGCACTTTTGTAGACCTAGTCGCTCGGGTAATTTACCAGATCACGAACCAAGGAAAAAGGCGTCCAAATCCGAAAACAAGTTGCGGTAAGTTTATGAAACTTTTCAATAAATTGTCTTTCAAGGTGTTTACTTTCGAAAATTCCGCTAGATTTGAGTTTTTGAACATTCATGAGGAATTTTGTTAACCTCAAAATTTCATGGATTTAAATTTATTGAACGCATTGGGGTCATTTCATCTCAAATCATCCAGGTGATTCAGATTGGGTCTACATTATGTGGGAATTTTTAATTACATCACTAATGAAATTATTGAGATACGTATTTTTTCTTTAAACTTTTAACTTGAATTGTTGAAATTAGTTTTTCATTTTGTAGGCCAGTTTCATTTTAACGAAATAAGTACCAAAATTAATTTTTTTGCAACCTTGATTTTGCTTTTAAGTATTAATTTCTATCAGCGAAAATTCGTTGTTTAGGGACTACGATTTTTCAGTCAGTGCCAATTTTTCATATGCGTATAAAAATATTATTATTATAAATATATTATCAAATTAAGATTGCGAGAAAATTATTTTCAAAGAACTATAACAATCAGACAATTTTCGGCAGAGGTATTGTATTAAAAAAAGTCACAATCAACTTTTTAACTGACATTTAAAAACTAAAAAAATTTCCACTTAAAAAAAGACCCAACATTGAAGATTTGAGATGAAATCACTCATTGGAGAAATGATTCTGAAAAATTAGTCAACACCTTGAATGTTCCAAAGCTACAAAATTTTCCTTTTACAGGAAATTTTGGAAAAATATAAAAGGAAAGGTAATACGCAAACACTGAATTTTATGGATTTTTCAACCTTTGAATGTAAGAAAAATAGATAGAACTTCAGTTAAAAACTCTCAAAAAGTGCATGGTGTTTTCTTGAATATGTAGAATTTTCGGTGTACCAAGAAAAGTGAAAAAATACAGGAAACAAAATACCTCCGATTTTCTCACTTTTTTGTGGATAAAATTTTACACTTCAACTTTTGGCTTGTTAACCTCCACAAATCGAGGGCATTTACCAACACATACTTTTTATTATCAAATCTATGCTTTGTTATATTTTAACATGCTTAGAACTGGGTTTCGTAGACGCACTATTTCCATGCTTCATTTGAACATTTGCACATATTTTTATCGCCACATAAAGCATATATGAAAAAAACAGTAATTCTCAATTTCATGGTTTAAAATTTGATGTGACTTTTTGGTTTTCATTAAAATCATTGTTAACATTGGCATCCATGTTTTGTATAATTTATTGTATTGCAGGTACAGCCAAAAGTAAATAAATAGTACATAAATGCATAGTACACAACGGTGACTAATGCATCGTAAGTACTTTGCCTTTTATTATTCTTTCAATTTGTTTATAACATCATTCCAAATATAACAGCTTAATTCATATGCAATTAAAACACTAACTTTTCATGTTCAAGAAAACATTAACTCGATTTTTAAATTTAATCGAACTGAGAGTAAATAAATAAAGAATGATTAATTATTTGGAGGGAATGAAGTGATGATTTATATCAGAAGCAAATTGTTGCCAGGAATGACTTTGATGTTGATATAAACTTAATTTTTCAGCTCTGAAAAACCATCGGATGCTGCTTGTTCAAATATAAATCCCAAAAAAGTTTCCAACGAGGGAAAAATTCCTGAAGAGTCTTCTCCTGAAAAAGCTACGAAAACGTCTCCTTCTCCTAAAAGAAAACGAGAGTTCAGTCCGGAAAATGACCACAAAAATGGAAAAAAACGTCATCTTGAGTAACTGTTTAGCGATAATTACTATTACGGACATTACGTACTATCTCAAGGTTAATTTAAAAATTAGATAAAGGTTAGTCTTCGGCAAATTGGCGAGTTCCAATTTGCATGGTTGTATGATTAATGAAGGGAAAGTTTATTTTCATAATTTTTTCATCACTCTCCTACTTGGAAAAATTTTCATGTCCATGCAGATTAAGGGCATATTTTTGTTATGTTTCTTTTTCAAGAATCAAAAAAAATGTTAGATGACAACTTTTTTTTTTGAAAGTGCGAGCATATTTGAGCGCACCTGTGAAAATTGGGTGATGGATTAGTTTTGTAATGCAGCATGAACTTGGCATGAAAATGAATTTCCATGCCAATGACTGACAAGTCGTAACGATTTGAAGATAGTACTGTAAACTCAATAAAAGATATTATAAGTGTAAAACTCTTGTTTTTGTTTTATATCCTGGACAAATTTGGGATTGCTATGTCAGATGAAAAACAACGCTTTGATTTTTCTGATAAAATTTATTGTAAATCAATTTTGTCAATACTCCGTAAAACGCAAATTAATAGTCAAATTTCGAAAATTTTCGTTTTTAACAAGAAAAAAAGTCTAGAAACAAAAATACAAAACACAGATTCTGTAAAACACAAATTAATCGTCAAATTTCTTAAATTTTAGTCATTAACAAGGAAAAAGTCTAGAAACTAAAAAATACAGAACACAGACCCTGAACCAAAAATACGAAAAATACGCAATATGCACTTCTGGTGACGATGTTTCAATTGTCTTCGGCTAAAGTGTTGATTCTTGAATTGATTGTGAGAAGTTGAGCCAAGAATGCGTTGTCTTTCATGACATTTGCAAGGGCAGATAATAAATCCCGCAGACTTTCGAATGTCACATTGAGCTGGTTAGCACACTCCATCAGTTCTTCAACTTTGTCAGGTAAGGTCTGAAAATATGCATATAATCAAAATTTCCATTCTTGTCACTTGTCAAATGGACACTTTGCAGGTCCGTAAAAATGCAATTCTACTCTACCTCCATAGATCCGAGAAATTGGCTGAACTGCATTTTCATCCTCTTTTTTCCTTCGCCGGTTTGGTAAAACATTGTGAAACTATTTGAATTTTGCCCATCAAGAACGACGGGGAAGTAAATACCGGCGACAACGTGTCCCTTAGTGTCTCTTGATAAAAGACTCCTGTAAACAATTATAAGATGTTAGGAATAAGGTTTCCATGAGTTTTCCAACAATATTTGTCCATCAGTAACAATCTGCATTACTGTATTCTGGTAACTCAGATAATTTATTTTTTATCCTCAAATTTTTCAATGTCTTTCCAAATTCAATATATCTATAACAATAATATAATTTTCAAGAATCCAAGGATGCCTGTCTGGCAAGGGGCCTTACCTGAAGTTGTAAACGAGGTTCCTTCTCTCGGTAACGTCGATGGCAGTCAAGTAGGGACGCGCGACGTAGATGAGCGCGGTTTGCTCGCGCTCCAAGGCACCTGGGCGGTTCTCCCTCTCATGCCACTCGACGTAATCCGAATCCTGGGCGCAAAACTTGTAGTTGTATTCTTTTTTACAGCCGCCTTCGTCGGACTGCGTGAACCAACCAGTGTGCGGGTACAATTGGTCGGCCATCACTGTGATCACACGGGCCACGTGATACCCGGGGTCCAAGAGCATCACACCGCGACGGTTATTGATGATGACTTTTAGGCAGACGAGCACATGCTCTTTTTCCCCAATGTCCGCCGCAGGTGGACCACCCACGTAACCAGCGACGTCGCCAATTGTCTGTAATAGCAATTTTTTTAAAATATTGAATACAAATATGGAAAAATTACAGTATTAACAATGTAAGTTCAATGAGTAATCATTAATGGGATTGCTTCTAAAACTTAGTGTATCTTTATGACAATTAATAGGCAATTGGCAAAAAACAAAACAAGAATACTTTACCTCTTCGCATGATACTAAGTAAAGACCACTTGCTATCCCCGAGAAGCGGCTATCCAAACGTGTCAAACGACTCAACAGTTCAAAACCAAGTCCGACACAGGTGTAGTGGTCGGGACGGATTAAAGGCTGATATTTTCGGTAGTATCGATCAAGATTTAATTGTCCACTTGCATTGTAATCATTATAGAATCTGCATCAAACCAACTCAATTATGATTCATGCAAACAATCCAAGATCAGAGAACATGTTTTTGGTAGATTTATTCCAGAATTTTAAATAATGCCTGGTACTTCTTATACAGTGGCGTAGGCAGAGGAAGCTTTCAAGGCTTATTTTTTATTCCTCTCCCGAAATAGGGTATTATTAATGATTATTTAATGTAAAAATACATAAATTATACGTGAAAATATTAATAACAATGGGTAACCTGAGAAAGTTGTCAACGGTGTCATAGCGTTGCTCCCGCAGTAGGCGCTGGGTTTCCAGTTCGACCCTGCCCGCTAAGTCCTCATAATGCTCGATCCTATTCACGGTCAGGGCCGGTGAGTCGAACTGCGCCCAAACGGGCAGGGGCAGCGGGGAGCCCTTGATCCATGGCCCCTGCGCTTGACCCCGTGGCTGCTGGCACCACTGCTGTAATCCCTGTACTTCCCCCCGTACGAGTCAACTTGGCCATTCGCTGCCCCATCTGCCGACTGTTGGCACGTAGCCATTTTCATCATCCCTGCAGCTGCTTATCGGCTCGACAGGGCACTCACCTTCTTTTTCACCTTTTTTCTCTCGCTCTATCACAACAAATAACACAATAAATAAACAGCCTCACATGGTAATTAAAGTGGTACCTGTAATCTACATTTTTTCATAGCTCCTGATTGAGAGAACTATTTTAAGGTGTTACTATCACAAAATCACTTTCATACTTTATTTTCTATGACTTGACACACATGTAATTACAAAGTTTACAAATTTGTTGTCATCATATTATTATATTTACTGCCAAATATATTGAAATGTTATTTATTCCTTAGTTTTCACTTTTTCCATCTTTTTAAAATAAGAGGAAAAAGCTACATAAAATTTTGAGGCTAAAAGTTTGAAGTTAAAAAATGTATTGGAATACTCCTTCTTACAAAAAAATATAGAATGACAGTAACACCTTAAGGAGCTAATTCTTTGAGGCTTGGGGCTGATGACTGACTTTTTGGGAATGCAAAAAAATATTGAACACATGACTATTCAAGTAAAAGTTTAATTTCAAAGTTTAGGTTTATCATTGACATTGACAATGTAAATTCTTATATTTCATAGCCAAATGCAGTATATTGACTGATTCTACAGTGCCAAGATGTGCCAAATTAAGTTAGTAAAGTATCAACGATTGCCAAGGCCAACATTTTGTCGGAAACAATTAAAGACGGCCTTTAACTCGCCATGTAAATTTTAGAAACTCTTTGATAGAAGAAATGTAATACATTGTACTTTTACATTATTTTAATTATGTTGCTTAAATATATACAAGAATCAAGTCAATAAATTAATAATCAATATAGAACAAAATTCTTAACATTTTTTCTAATTTATGATGAATGATAAGATGGGAAGTACATTATTCATATCAAGTGTTAGTAAACATTTTTAAATGATTTTTCATTATATTATAGGCTTCTGAAAATATTTATTTCAGTTTTAATTTGAAATAATTTGCTTTCTATTTTCCAATATACATTTTCAGTGGTTATACATTTAAGAAAATTCAATCTTTATTATTTTAATGTTAATTATTCATTCTGATTTCATCCACAAACGTATTCGTATACATATATTTAAACTGTTAATCTTAAAATTCGACAACTCAAATCTTGAAGTCAGTGACACGAGTTTTTGTTTTACTTCAAAAAAACTTAAATCTATAGAGATCTAATATTTGATTAATTCATCCCAGACTTATGAACATAAAAATAATAATAAGTTACAAAACTACTGATATTGAATTTATACATAAAAAAAAAAAAAAAAAATAACAAAGCCCAAGATTCAAATTTTGTACATTATTACAGAATATAATTTTATTATTTAACTGTGCAAATAATATCAGTTTTATTCAACTCGTCGAGTTTTAATTTTTCAATTAATTAATTTAAAAAACTCTCACTCTCAATTACAATTCTCATATTACTAACATGCTGAATCTTACCATTGATTTTCTTTCCTAATTTTAAAATATTTATACATTCAGTGGGGTTTGCCTACATTTTATGTGCTTTAGCTGAAAAATGACTCACTTCACTTACATTACTTTCTAAATTTATTCCAATGCTTTCAATACTACTAACTTAAATAACACATAAAATACTTGCTATAAAAAGTTTTTTGGTCTAAGTATAAAATTCAGTGACAAATAAAAAGAGCTTTGAAAAACAGGAAATGACGAATCATCAGTAACGACCAATATTCTAGATTATGTAATTACTTCTCGATGAGCAGCTAATCATTATTGCGAAAGCTCAAGCATGTCAGCTTATCAACCTATTGCGACAGCTTTTTTTTATCACCGTGATATCCATTTTTCGTCGTCTGTAATTTTATCTTTCATCTATAATGACGCTTGAAATGTCAGGTACATGTAAGAATGGTGACTCATTTCTCACACACCTGAACCGAGTACAAAGGAAAAAATTGATAAAGAAGTAAGTCTTACTTTTGCAATAATCAGCAATGTTGCATCATATAACATTATTGTTACGAAAGTTTCCAACGCTTGATCAAAGAAGAAAAAAACATCTATTCCAGTAAACTCGATCGATTAGAGTTAATAATCAGTTATGTAATTGTTACTCTAGCTTTTGCCCTTAAACAGTTTCCAAAGTAATCAACACTGCCAGTTTTCAGCTTTATGGAATCAAATTTGAAACAGAACGTGAACTACTTGTTGAAAAAAAATCAACTAGATTTTTCATTACAATCTTTTATTAGCTTGACTGACTCCTGTAAATTTTATTCTAGTTATTGTTTATAAAATTCAAACAATAATTATTTATCAACAATCTGAACGCCCCAGAGTAAAAAAAAGATTTTCTACTGAAAAAAGATCTTATTGCTGATTCAGTAAAAGTATAGTTTGTGTACTTAACATTGAAAATTAAATAAAAATGAAACGCAATGGTACAAGGAAAACTTTTTTGGAAATTGTAAAATATGCGTCGTAACGAAAAAATATCTTTTTTATATGAATGTTCTTTGTACATTTTTTTACGACTAAATTTACTATTACGCATTTGGCATGTTGACTTAACTTGGTTTTACTATTTAGATTATTAGAATGAAAATATGTAAATACGATGAAAATAACACAATCGAAATCTAGGAACTGCGGAAAAAAAAGAAGCTAATTATTCAATGAAAACCTAGCCATTTACAAAGCATTCATTTTGTAAAATAAAAATTCAGATAAAACTTTAAAAATTTAACATATAAAAAATGATAACAAATTTAAAAAAATCATTTAGGACACGAAAAGACACCTGAAAATCTAAAAGAACGAATTGAAAATCAATCCATTCAGAAAGTCAACATAATCAAAAAGTTTATAATTTTTTTCTAGTTTTTGTGTTTTCACATCGAATTATTTTTGTTATTGAGGCTGAAAGTATTGTATAGTAATTTTCCTCATTTCTTGTTATTTTTACACATAAAAATCTATATTCTTTTACCTTCAGAAAAAACTGATGTACAGTTATTTCATTCTGAGGCGCTCTATGTAATAAAGGAAAGTGCCATGTTTTTTTGTCATATTTCTTTCCGTGTTAAGCACTCACATTTAGAGGGGGAATAATTCAATTTCAGACTGTGAAGGCTGTGACTAAGGCCAGATTCAATTGTATTTATAGATGCTCCGTGAAAATATAAATTTTTCTACGCTTTGCTTTCTACTGTACAGCTGTTGCATGTAATTTTCAAATTTTCAACGGTTTGAGTGTAAATAAATATAATTATAAAATATGATAATGAATATATCAACAATTTTTTAATTAGGAAGAAGGGGAATAGATAGCAATATTATTTTGCAAAACAAATGCTTTAAATATAAAAGGAGAAATATTGTTTGAAGTCAAATAAAAATAATGGTTGATTAATTGTTAGAAATGTTTTTTAATAGGTATACAAATAGAATTAGATTTTCGTTGTTTTTTTTTTCGATTTTAGATTTTTGTGCATACTTGGAAATACGAAGCTAGATGATGTGAAGGATTCGGAAAATCATCGTTTTTCAACAATGCTCACAAATTTCTTTTTCTAATAAACTAGAGTAGTTCTCTTAACTAAACAAATTTCAAGGTTTTTTTTAAAATATATTCAATTGTCATCAAGAATTTTCATGTAAAAAAAAGAAAAAAAAAAAAAAGAAACGTTTCAGAAACTTTCTCTAAGAACGTATAAATCGAATAAAATCCAATATATGTTAAACCTAGTTCACATCTCATTTACGTGAATAAATAATTATTTTATTGAAATAAAAAAAGCGTGTGTTTTTTCGCATACTGAGATATTTTTGAGTTAACTGAAATACAAAGAAAAATATTTATTTCTATTTCTTTCTAAAATCACAGAAATTAAAAATTTTATTCCAAACCCTGTTCAGAAATTAGAAAAATTTCAAGGTTCGAAATTGATCACAATACTATGAATAATTTTCCTGAACTCATTTTCTACTTTCTAAAATTTTCAAGGTATTATGTGGTCTAGGAATGTACAAAAGTTATTTCGAAAATTGTCCTTGAAACATTATGCTTTAATATTTAGAAAATTGTATGAATGTTGTAATAATTTTTTAAAGTCTTTTTTTAAATATTATGTAAAATCTAGTTAAAATGTAATTTACATTAGTTGACGAAAATTTTACTGAAATTTGACAAAACGAGTGTTACTAAGGGACAGTAATTATCTTTTGAAATCTACATGAACCAAAAACAAAATTACATCAGAACCTTTGAAAAATCAGCTAAAATTTCCACATAATATATGTAGGAAACTTTCATGTTCATTGAAAATGACTTGGAAAAATCACAGAATTTAATTACTTCCTCAAATTACAAAAATAACAAATTTTCATCGAAATACATTTTGTATCTTTCAGATCATAATTTTATGGATATGAATCCATATTTCCTAAAAAATTTTCATCTCGAATATACATACAAGGGAATGTTGAATTTTTGAAAAATTGTGAAGAGTTTTCTGAATTTCATGTTTCAATGAACTTTGAATTAAATAAAATTTAATTCAAAGTTCTATAAATTAAAGACATTGTCTTGAATTAAGAATTGTCATGGCCTTTGAAAAAACATCTTAAAAACATTACTGGAACATTTTGAACAAATATTTCAGTTTTATAACTTTAAAAAGCTTTTAACTCTTGAAAAAATTCTCAGATGCTTTTAAAAATATGCTAAAATAACTTTAAAAAAAATTTAAAGAGTAAAATTTGTATATTGGGTTCATTTAATCAATTATTTTCAAAATATTGTTTTTAACAATTTATGTTACATACAGTTGAAATCTACCATGTTTGTTAACAATAATTCTACTCAGATTTGACAAATCAGTGATACTGAATAATAGGGATGTCGATTTTCCATAAATTTTTCCATTTTCGATTATATCAAAATATCGACAGAAAATCTAATACTGTATCCGATTTTTTAAAAATTTTTTAGGCTGACGTTTTTTTATGAGTCTTGTCAAACTGTGTTTGAGTCGTCAAAAATTGCGGGAACATGTCAAATTTTTATATATCAATGTCTTTAGAAAAAAGTATATAAAATCACTGATTTTTTAATAAAATATCACTGTTTTATGAGGTCAAGTTATAAAAATTTTATATAAAAGCATGTGTTATATAAAACGGGACTTTATGAAACTTTTAAGAATTTAAAAAAAATATAATAGAGGTTTCATTAAAAATGTATTGTCACTGTAAAACCAAGCTTTTTAATAGAATTTTGATAGATTAACCTTAATAAATGCAGAAATTATAATAAATATTCTGCAATTATGTATATATTTGTATTTTCAAACTTTTATTATATAGATTATTAAGTAGAAATCAGATATTCAAAAGTTCATTGAAAATAAAAAATATTTTACATATAATATAGTATGTAGTCATTGGGAATCAGAATTTTTGAGTTTCTTCGAATAATATTCATGAACAAATATGTAACATTGTATATGGTTGAAATGTAGAACTGAATAAAATTTTTTATCTTTTGACAACTGTAATTGTCCTTTCCAAAAAATTGATTTCTTTCATAAGATCAATCATCACTAGAATTTAATTTTTTTAACAAGTGTCGTTTTTTAATTTCATAGGTATTTTTTCTTAAAAAAAATCAATGTCAAAAATGATTGTCGCATAAAATAAATCAATATGAAAACTTATTTTTTGAAAATAAATCAATATCTTCACTTATCGAAATTTCCAAGAATGTAAATATGCGAAAACAAAATTTGATCAGAAAATAAATAATTTTCAGAATTTTTGGAAAATCTTCTAGAATTTCCACACATTCATAAAATCTCCGAGTTAATTAAAATGAAAAAATTTTTTTCATTCTTCCTGAAATTGTAAAATAGAAATTCCAAATATTTATTGAAAAGTAACATAATTGATATGGTAGATATATACAAATAATTTTGATAAACATATACTATCATAAATATCCCATTTCTAGATTTTTATCAAGTTAATAACATAAAATATTCCTCCCATATGAGTATCATGAAAAACCATTTACAAAAAAAAAAAAAAAAATATTTCATCAATGCTATATCGAATCTGATCTGATCAAAAAAATCCGGAAACAAAAAAAAATATTGCGTCATTCTCCCACATAACACGTAAAAACAGGGGGAGTTCAAGAACACCATATTTGCATTTGTCGGCCATCTTGAATTTGAATTGACACATTTGACACGTCACACACATACAGTTACGCACCCTAATCAAGTCATGTCATTATATCTCCAAGTTAATAAACAATTAACAACAAAACCTTGAACAGTCTCAAAAAATGGAAAAAAAAACTTACCCATACAACGAGCGCACCAAACAAACAAAAACCTTCCTCGATTTAACGAGACTCCTTTCCCCTTGCGATCCTTTCAAGCTCCGAGGTCCGAAATTGAACTGGGAAAATGGCAACGTGGGCACATGTATATAGCCTACTCCCCACCTTCGGTTATTTACCTCCACACAATAAATCTCTCTCTCTCATTTCGCCCAAGATAAAAGAAGATGCAAACAAATTCTAGAAAATAATTCCACCGCACGAAAATCGTGGGCGCGAGCATATTATGTACAAAAAAACACCCGAACGCTTTATTTTTATCCCTTAACTGTATTTTCATTATCTAGATTGCCTAAGATTAGGAAAAAAGGGGAGTTACATATTGGGTTTCGAAACTGCGTAATTGATTGCGGGTCTAAGGTTCTTTTGTGGTGACTCATGCGTAACAAAGAAACGGGAACGTGCCTACAATGTTTTTTTTTCTTTCTATCTCTGTCGCTCGTTTCATGAATGAATGGGCAAACCTTATGGGAATTTCACGATATGCGTATTATTTTCTAGGTCGAGAATGAATGTCAGCAATTCAAAGTTCATTGATCAAGTTCGTGACTCATCGTGTAATTGTAATTTAATTGATGACGAGTAATTTGGAGATTGTGTTAATTGATTTCCTATCTTTGTAGATGATTAAAAAAACCCGAATGACGCTGCTGAATTACACGCGCTTTTCCGTGTACTATTACGTATATGTTTTTCTTTTTATCAGTATTCTTATCTTTCAATTGTTTGTATGAAGAGTTAAAAATTTTTTTTGCGTTTTTTCTTCTCAATCTTATGTAACGATTAAAATCCTGCAATGTTTAGTACAGGGTGAAAGGAAAAACATATGTGAACATATGTATGTATATCAAAAAATTACGTTATCTATTTGTGAAAAATCGTTATTAGACGGGAAATAATAATAGGATATGACTAAAAAACATTTTTTTCTCGTAAGCTAGCTTGCTGATAAAGATGAAAATGTGTTTTTTAAAATGATTCTCGTTCGATGATAAATTTCATAAAAATGTTTTTTTAGTTTAAAGATTTACAACATTCATTCGTTTTGTTGAAATTCAAATACATATATGCACGATTCGAAGGGTTGTTTTCTTTTATTTTTGAAAGACAATTATACATAATTATGATCATGATTCATTACTTTTATTACGTTATAATTACACATTATGTACATACTTTATGTTTTGAATTTCAAATTTGCGCGCGTCAACAATTGTCAATTCAGTCAATTCAAGTCAATTGTTTTGTCAATCATTGTCAGGTTCAGTTGTTCAATCTTGTTCAATCTGGTTTAATCATGTTGATCGTTGTCAATCGTTGTTGATCGTTGTCAATTGTTGTCAATCGTGTGTGCAATCGCAGATCCAAGACTAGAATATTCTAAATAATCTTCAATTGTCTTGAATTATCTTCAGTATTGTTCAGTATTCATCTTTATCAGTTGTTCATCAGTTGCCCAGATCCCAGATCATCCCAGATATTGTTGTCGATTGTGCTTCCTGGCTGGTTCTGACTTCTGGCGCGACCACCCAATCCATCCGAATCAATGATCATCAATGACCTGAATGCAACTTCAATGTTGTTATTTTGAAACTACAAGTTATAAAATTTATACACCATAACCTCTAAAAATCAATCTAGTTTAATAATGAATTTCTCCAATTTCTCATTCATAATCCAAAACTTGACCAAAAAGTAAATTGTGGTACATACATAACTAAAAAATTTTCATTACCATAAAATTTCATATTTCCTCCTGAAAGTTGAGATACATTTCGGCATAATCAATAAAGTATCCAAATGCTGGAAAATCGCGTTGGAGGCTTTTCGTCGGATTTGCGGTTTTCGTTGGTTTATAGGTATTTATCGCGATCCACAAGGAAGCCTTGAAATCCTAATCTAATGTTGGTGATTCGATTTTGCATTGTTAATAGAAAAAACACGTGTACATAGCGAGTGCGGAGATTTTTCACCTCGATTTCGACGTTCTTTCGACGCTTTTGGAAATTCAGAGTCGAACTTGAAAAAATGGGGCAAACTTTGACGGAGCCAATTTTGACTAAAAATTCGAGTTCGTGTAGGAATACTAAATATCGAGTTGGCTGTTCCAGCATGCAAGGTATTTACAACAATGTAACATTTTTTAGGGTTAATATTAAAATTTTGTATACAGGGACATTGTTTTTGTTTCGAATTTTTATAAATAATATTTGTGTTTTATGCATTCTATGTGTTACAGTATTTTTTTGAACAACTAATATTGTATGGTTAGAAAAAAAATTGAGTCAATTAATTCGTATTGAAAAACCAAAAACTTTCTAATTTAATGCATCGAACACGTCAAAATATGAAAGTGAAGAAGAAAAAGCAGAAATCACAAAATTTGAAATAACTATAGCTATATTATTGATGAATTAAAAATATGGGAAAATTATGACTTCGATATTTTGGGCGAATTACTTTTAAAAAAAATTTGAGCGTGTTGAATCAATACATGTTAGAAGTAAAACTTCTCATGCTGTTTTTTAAGGTTCCGATGTATAGATTTTTATTTCACTTACCTTTTTTAGCTCTAACAGATCCGTTAATTTTTATATCAGTTGAAAAATTTTTTCATTATTATTTTTAGTCGAATTTATCAATGACATTCTTGTTGCTTTTATTTAACAACCTCATGTTATTTATTCTGCTAATTGTCATGAAAGTGAAAGCATAATATCATTTGAAAAAGTTTTCCCTACACTCGGAACATGTTCAAATATCACCTGACCTCTATCCATTCTGGCCTAACATTACACTCTTACAGTGTTACAGACTTACGAAATCTCAAAATTACTCCTCACACTTGAAACATCGAGCTCGAATATCATCGACCTATAACTATTCCGATCTAACACTACACTCTTACAGATTTAAGGTGACTTGAAAGACGTTCTCCTTTCGTCCTCCTTCCTCTCGACCGGTTCCCTTTCTGTTTGTCTTTCTCGCACTACAGTAGGTTCCGAGTCACCTTAAAGGCTTACAATATCTCACAATCACTCCCTCAAAACGAAAATATTACGGTCTTACATCTTGCAGTCTTACATTACAAAAAAATCTCAAAATTACTCCTTGCAATCGAAAATAATTATACTCTTACATCTTACATTGTGAAATCTCCAAATTACTCCCTACATAAATTACATTCTAGAATAAATTGCATTCCTGAATAGTGATAATTCCGCCTAAGAAGTTTTACTTCAAAAATATCATAAAATCATTAAATATCAATATTCTTGCACAATTTACTTTATTAATGAAAATGTTTTGAACTAAAACTTCTTAGGCGGCATTATCACTTTTCAGAAATGTAATGTATGTAGGCAGTAATTTGGAGATTTTACAATGTAAGATGTAAGATGTAATGTTTTCGTTTCGATGGAGTAATTTTGAGAATTCGTTAGTCTGTAACACTGTAAGAGTGTAATGTTACGTCAGAATGAGTGGAGGTCAGGTAATGTTCGAACGTGTTCCAAGTGTAGGGAAAACTTTTTGTAATGATATTATACTTTCACTTTCATGAAAATAATCAGAATAAATTATATGAGGTTATTTAATAAAAGCAAAAAGAATGTCATTGATAAATTTGACTAAAAATAGGAATGAATTAATTTTTTAACAGATTTAAAATTTGATAGATCTGTTAGAACTAAAAAGGGTAAGAGAAATAAAAATCTATACATCAGAACCTTAAAGAAACGAGCATGAGAAGTTTAACTTCTAACGCGTGTTGATTCAACACGCTCCAATTTTTTTGTTTGATTTTTAATCTTTCAAGCCAAAATTTATTGTTATCGATTGATTCACAGATTTCCCATTAAAGTGATAAGTAAAAAAATGTATACCACAAAAAAATTTTTTTTTTCAATTGTAACTACCCAAGAATGCAGGAAATTTTATTAATTGATGTGAATTTATTATTTTTTGGAGTATATACTGAAATATGTAAAACACTGAAATTTTCTTTGTTTGAATTTTCTATAAAAAATATTTCCATTTCATGTACTCCATGTGTTACAGTATTTTTTAAGCAACTAACATCGTATCATTAAAAAAAAATTTAGTAGATCAATTCGTACACAATTCGTTCTCCCTGGGCCTACTCAATGATTTATTTCATAAATTGCTCTACAAAATGAATGTGAAAAAGAAAGGCCAGAAATTTAAAAATTAAAAAAAACTATAGCCTTAAAATTAATTGATGAAAAATATGAATTTAAAAATCAGAAAAAATTGTAACAGATATTTTAGGAAAATTACCTTTAAGTCAATATTATAACAGATGTTGATCACTAAATATCATTATTTTTACACAACTTACTTTCTTTATTAATCAAAATGTTCTTCGTTTGATTTTTAATCTTTCAAGCCGAAATTCAGTTACCGAATGATGCATAAATTTTCCAGTGAAGTTTCAATCAAGAACATTCATATGACAAAAAAAATTTTTTTTTTTCCAATTGTAATTACCTAGGAATGCAAGAAATTTTATTAGTTAATGTTAATTTATCAATTTTTGGGATATATACTGAAATGTTTTAAACACAAATTTTTTTTGTTAGGAATTTCTACAAAAAATATTTCTATTTCATGCGTTCCATGTGTTACAGTATTTTTTGAGCAACTAACTTTCGTATTGTTGAAAAAAAATAAGTAGATCGATTCGTACCAGTAAACTAAAAACTCTCTAATAATTGATTAAAAATTAATCCTTTTCATTTTCATCTCTCTTGGATTTAAGGGCTTATTTATTTAATCAAATTCACTACAAAATAAGAGTGAAAAAATAAACCAGGAATCAAAAAAGTGAAAATAGCGACAGCTAAAGATTTAATTAATGAAAAATAAGAATTCCCATAACAGAAAAATTTATAACTTCTATATTTTGGGTATATAAGTTCAAAATCGACATCATAACATATCATATTTTTAGTATCATTATTTTAAACAATTTTCAATGGAATGCAAACCTGCATAGAATCAAAGTGCTTATTAAATCCTTAATTTCAAGCACTGCAAAAAATAAATTTTTTAGAAGATTCATTATTGAAAGAAAATATTTAAACAAATGGAAATTTCCATTACTGAGAATTTGAAAAATAGTATGATAATGGTTGATTAAAAATTACATTGTCTTTATTGTTTTGACAGTTTTTGTCAAAACAAAAACTGTCAATAATATACTATTTCTAGTATTTCTATAGATTTTTTTGTATTTTCATAGATTGCTATGATTTTGATTTCTGAAAAATTTGACATGAGGATTTGAAGTTTATCAGTTCAAAATTACAATTTTTGAATAATACAAATTACTTGGTTTTGTTTGTCATACAATTTTCATTTAATGTGTTTTTTAAATTATTTTTTAAGGATGGCGAGTTTCAATGGAAGATTCGGAGACCACTATTTTGGATCTTCCTGAGGATCCTGGAACTGCATTTTTTGCTGTTTATGATGGCCATGGGGGTAAAAAATAAGATTTGAATTTTATGTTTATGCTTTCTTTTCGTGCAAAACCCAATTTCAAAACTTCTAATTTCGAATTCAACGTTCCATATTTCCCTTCATTGCACATGTTTGATAGACCAATATTGAAATTTCCCATTTTCAGTGTCACAAGAATAATTCATGAATCACGAAAACTAGCCAATTTTGAATTTCCATCTCCCAAAATTTTCAGATTTTTGATTTCTTAGTCCTTCATTCAACATTTGAATTTCTTTAACTTTTTACAATATAGTCTTCATCATCATTTTCGTCATTTTAATAATTGATTGAAAATATGTTTTATCAGTAACTTAATGGATTGATGAACAAATCGAGAAAAAGTGTTATTTAAAGTTTAATTCAATACAAAAAAGTGCAGAGAGATGGGTGTGAAAAAATTAACAATCAATAATTCCAATCCGCAGGTGCCCTGATAGCTCAGCATGCCAGCAAACACTTGCATAAGTTTATCGTGCGACAAAAGGATTATGCGGAGGGCAACATTGTCAAAGCGATGCAAAATGGCTTCCTTGAATTGGACGCTGTCATGAGAACCGACGAAGCCCTAAAAAATAATCAGTCCGGATCGACCGTCATCGCACTTCTTATCAAAGACGACGTTTTATATACCGTAATTAACAATCTTCTACTCGCACACGCAATTAAGAAATGGCACTAATTTTTTTATTGTCCATATTGTTAGTTTATCAAAAAATAATACATAAATATATTGCCATATTTGGTTTTATTTTTCAAGCATATTTTAAATTAAATGTACTAAAAATTTATGCACAAAAATACTGAATCAATATTGTGAAGAGTGTTCGATACAATGAACTTAGAAGCTAATTATGATAAATTATTAAATGAAATTTTTAATTAGAACGTGTCTAAATTTTGACAGAATATGATCTTATCAATGTTCAGAATTTGAATTTTTCATGATTTAATTCTTATGATAATAATTATAATGAATTCAATTTTCATATGGCTCATATTTTTGAAAAATATTGTAAATATCAAGCCTTTTTTTATATGTGTATAAAAAATATATTATTTATAAGAAGTTTATCTTGAAACGTTTTGTTGAAAAATGTTTTTAACTTTGCAGGCGAATGCGGGTGACAGTAGGGCTGTTGCTTGTGTAAATGGACGAGCCAAGCATTTGAGCGAAGATCATAAGCCCGTTTTAAAAGAAGAGCAAAATCGCATCGAAGCGGCGGGAGGTTGGGTTGAATTTAATAGGGTCAATGGGCATTTGGCTTTGTCCAGAGCACTTGGGGATTATATGTTCAAAACTAACGAAGACATGGGACCTGAGGAACAAATCGTTACGGGTGAGAAAAATTGAAATATTGTATAAAACTTGCAGGTTGTAGTCGATGAATTCGAAAACTTGAAATTTTGTTGACAATATGGTGAAAAAAATATTTTAAAAAACGTCCCCTTTAAAAAAGAAGTGAAGGAATGAGATATTAATCATTTTTCTATGGAAAATCTAAATGTGTGGAGAAACTATCGGATAATGAATCGAAAATCTGTCGACTTATCGATTTTTATTGTCTTCGAGTACAGTAGTATAATCATCAGAGTTAATAAGTACTGCTCAGTATTGCAGATTGTTATTGATGGATAAATTTTGGTTGTAAACAATGTCATTTTGCGAATCAGGACTTAGACAATTGAAAAGAAAACTACAGTTGATTACAAAAACTTTACTTGTCAATAAAAAATGAACGATGCAGTATTTTAGATGGTATAATTACTTGATGAAGGTTTATGAAAACAAAATTTACTGCATTTTTGATGAGCTGTAATTGAAATAGAATTTCGAATTTGATTATTTCTTGATTAAAAACTTGCAAAATGTGAAAGTAGTTACATCATTTAAAATTTTTGATTGTGTAATTTAAAAATTTAACAACTAAAAAAATTAATTTTCGAGGAATTAAATCGTGATGGAGACTTTTTAATGAAAAAAATACACATCATTTATACCGATTTATAAGCATAGTATAATTCAAAATATTATATTGTTTTGAATATAGAATTTTACATATTGTTTGTTATATATTTTATTATGTGTATTGTATATTTTTGTTTATTATTTATTATCCTACATACTTTTGTATTGCTATTTATTATTGAATTTATATTTATGTAGAATATATTATATAAACACCGACTCTATTTAAAAAATGAATCCTTTCGAATACAAGATATCATATATTTTTTATTACAATTTTTTCTTTTTCAAATTAACCACAAAATAAAATTTGAACACGTAGGAAATGCATTAAAAAAATTGACAAATAGTTACAGTTATGGATTTTATTAATGTAAAATGGAAATTTTGAGATCAGGAAAATTTGTTATTTTCATATTTTGGATATAAATTTTTAATTATAGAATTAGTGTTGATGAATACGAAACTTAATTCTTATCACTATTATTTAGTGTTGAGGATTCATAAATTTTGGGATGAAGATTTCTTTAAATGAAAATTTACTGCAAAATAAGACAATTGAAAAAATTGAGAAATACACGAATGAACAATAGTTATGGGTATAGAATAAACTAATGACAAAGAAAAATTTGGTATTTCTAAAGATTTCTTGTCTCTATATTTTGAATGAGAAATTTTAAAAATTGTTCATTTTGTTCTTATTTAAATAAATAGTACATTTGCATCAATAAAGAAAATATACTGCATTCTCTAGCACTTAAAATTAAAAAAAAAAAATTAATTTTTTATTATATACCAGTTTTGAAATAAAATTTTACTGCAAAATTTGTATTAAAAAATAATAAATTTTTACCTTAATGATTAAAAAACCAAACCAGAAACATTCTTTGATAAAGAATTTTTGATCCAGACCTTGAAAAAATCACTCAATATTCATACTCAGGAATACTATAGATAAAAGAGGTATATTTTTCTTGACATATTAACTATTATAATCAGTCAATAATTGTCATAATGTTAATTTTAACAAAATGTATCAAGAATGTCAATTAGTACAATTCTACCATGTCACATATCACCATCTCTAGTAATAAAGAATCTTCAAATTTCATACTTTGATGAACTCGAACCTGCAAGTATAAAAATTAATTCAAACATCGAAAATAATTGACTTTCTCAAGCTCAAAATTCATGAAAGCAAATATTTTTAGCGTTCCCCGAGGTCACAGTGAACAAAATTGACGAGGACTGGGATTTCCTGGTTCTGGCATGCGACGGTATTTGGGACGTCATGAATTGCGACGAGGTCGTGCAATTCGTTCGGTCCCAACTGTCGGAATCTTGCACGACCGAGGGACAGGACAGTTTTATCGAGCCCGAGGAAATTTGCGAGGAAATTTTGAATTACTGCATCGCCCCTGACACCACCATGGGCACCGGCTGTGACAACATGACCGCCATCGTCGTCTGCCTTTTGCATGGAAAACCATACTCCGACTTTGTCCTCAAAATCAAAGAATCAGTCAACAGCCAAGAAAACTCCGAGTGAATAGTTGTTATTGTTATTGTCTCTGTAAATAACTTTTCAGGCTCGCATGTTGAAAATAATTTTTTTGGTGTTTGCTTGCTGGGTTGTGAAAAGCGTTTTTTTTTTTCGTTGTTGCGAAAGACAGCGTTAAGGGATTCTTGCAATGCTTTTCTATCTTAGGTGGTGTATTTATTTTTTTTTTCAGCCACTTGAGACAGCGATATCGTCGCGTGGTCTCAATATTCTCAAATTTAAGCAAGTAAACACCAGGAAAACGATTTTCGAAATGCGAGCGTCAAAAATACACCTCGTATCATGGAGCATTTACCTGCATTACACTCGCGCGATTTGCTCACTCGCAAAATTCCGCACTCGTGAAAATGCTCGTTTCCACTCCTTGATACGAAATATACTATTTTAAGTTATCCTGTACATATAAATGTTGTCGGCGTTGTTCCGTTATTTTTATAAAAACGAGGCTTTCGCTCGCAATCCTTCGTTTCCTATTTCGTCTGATAATAATCAGAGGCATATAGGGCGAAGCACGATTACAACTTTTCGATCAATTTGGAAATGTCACGATTAGTAACATCAGCTGACAAAAAATCGTGGCATTGAAAGTTTTTTCCGTTTATGTATTTGGTAAATTTTTAGAATAGTTAAAGCAATAAGACATTTTTTGAACATTTCGTTTTGTTTTTACTCCCCTGGTTATTGAGGAACGTTTCGTGATTAAAAGCTGAACAATATAACCTTGAAAACCTTTTTTATTTAGTTCTTTATTTACAATGCCACCAAACGAGATTTATAAATTTTATACAATAAGTAATAGATATATAAGAACTGTGTTAGATAGAATTATTTAAATCCCGTAACGATCTTGTATCGAGGATACAGCGGCATTTGCAAGCGAACTCAATCTTCCAGCTACTTTAGTCACGCCTTGCCGAACGCTTTCGCGGACGTCCTCCAAATCGACTCCGCTATTTCTCATAGACATCGACGAAGGCGGAGCGTTCGGGTGTCCAAAATAGTCGGCAGAAGAAATACTTGAGGAGCCTTCGAAACGTCGCAAGTTGCTTTTTCTTTCATACTGAAAGGCAATATCAAGTTTTATCATTTTTCAAGATTATTTCGTCGTTTGAAAATAGTGCGTTTAATTCCAAAATCTTTATGATTGGCGAATAAAAATTTATTTCTAATAATCATAATAAATCAATCGAAATAATTACACTCACCGAATCGTCGTTCGCACCACCTTTAAAATATTGCTCTGAACTGATGGATTTTGCATCGGCGAATTTTTTCTGAGCTTCACCGTCAAAATTCCCCATGCTTTTGGACTTGGTATTTTTGTCCTTGGCATTTTTATTGCTGTAGGAAAGCGAGGCACCGGTAGAATGTCGGGCAAAGTCCATTTCTTCAACGATTACGAATTCGTCGTTGCTGCGGGATTTGCTGGAAGAGTTGCCTGCGTAGGACGAGTAAAAGTCGTCGAAGTCGAAATTGGAGCTCATCGAGGACGATTTCGACATGAATTGTCGACGATCATCCTCCGTATCAAAATCTCGAGCTTTGGGTTCAGAGGCAGTGATGACTTTGGATGATGTTTCTTGGGTTATGGCGGACATGTCGCTGAGAGCAGAGTGACTCGCAGAGCTGAAAAATTTTAATGTGAGGGAAAGGGAATTTTATACATTCTAAAGTAATGAAGTTTGGAAATCAATAAATGTTGAAAAAATTTTATTCTTGGGTTTCAGCGATAAATATCTTTAATTTTCCACGTATAAAAATTTCAAGATTTACCTTCTAGCATTCATAGCCATTCCCAAACGCTCTGCTTGACTGGCCTTCAAGGGATCCATTTTTTGGGTTCTCTCTTCGAATTTTTTTGCTTGCAACGACAAATTTTGCTCGTAACGATAAGCCAAACGTTTGGAAATTTCTTCTTCCTCTTCTTTCGTTTCTGGTACTTTCACCTGGTTTCCTACACTGGCTTCAGCCACACTTTTTTCCAACTCATCAAAATTCGTTTTTACTCGTTGAGCTCCCATTCCAGTTTTTTTTCCCAACTATTGAAAAATAATCATTTAAAAATTGTTTCTTGACCTTCCTAAGATGAAAGTCTTATGTTGTTAAAACTTTTAAAACGTTCATTCATCTCTAATTCCATTTCGTTTTTGTTTGATTAAAAAGTATGCCATTAAAAACTCATTATTACAGAATTAATTTGAAAATTTACCCCGCTTTTTTTGGGCTGGATTTTTCTACCAGCAATCGTAGATTTTCTTTCTGGTTCAGCAGCAACGTTTGAAGAAAGCTTAACAGTTGGCCCTGAATTCGATGTTGAATTCTGCTCGAGATTCGATGGAGTTGAAATTTTCGATTCCGGGGACAAAACGTTATTTCCAAAATTTTCGGCCAGTTTTTCGTGCGCCTCGAAAAAGTCGATTTCTTTTGACTGGTCGGTTTTTTCATTATCTACGTGGTCATCTAAATGTAACTAAGAAAAATTTCGAAATTGAAAAAAAAAAACGAAATATTAAATATTTAGAAAATCATATTATGTCTAAAATTAGTAATTTGGAACATGTGAGTGCAGGGTCAAGAAAAAATGAATGAATTTTTTTGTGAATTCTATGATCGATGTAGGTTACATCTATTCATCTGTAAATTTTTGGAAAAAAAGCTAATTCATTGTAAATTTCATGAAGGTATATGCAATGTTTATAATTTTTCTGTTACTAATTTTAAAAACCTAATTTCAATTTTGTATTTGTGTTTGTTAAAATACCATTTACGGAAGCTGTGCAGGTAAAAACAATTGAAATGAATGAAACACCTAAAAAAATTAAATAATGAGTGTTTGAAACGAATAATAAAAGGTTATGAATAAATTCAAAAAAAAATTGCGAACTAAACATTGAAAATGTGTAAGATGTTTACAGTTAATAATGTATAATTAGAAAACAATGCAATAAACAAAAGCCTTCAAATAATAGCTCACCAAATGTTTGATATCGCGAGAAAGAAGTAACACCTATAATTATTATGTAAATAATTATAAACATTAACTGAAGGGGACCTCGATTTTTTTTTGTCAAATAATAACAAAGCCATATTAAATGTATTTGAGAGTAAAATTTTTTCTCTTTTAAAAATGTAAAAAAAAATACTCTCAATTTATTCAAAGAAAGTTAAACTTTAAAGCCAACTTTTTTAAAAATATTTCGATTTTTATTCATCAATCGAGTAAATGTATAAAAATAATTGCACGTTATTAAACATAAAAATTGAAGATAATCCATTTTTTTGCGAAATTCTGTATTTGACTTTTTTTTACATTTAATTTAAAATCAATCGTTTTTTTTATATTTCAAGAAATTTACCTTTGTGCCATATCGATGCATGGCCTGGCTCGATAATTGCGAAAGTTTTTCTTTGTATTGCATCGCAACTCGGGATTTGTATTTCTGTTGTGCGTCCGTCGTTGTGCAGCCATGTTGAGAGAAAAATTTTCTCTGTAAAATAAACATGATAATATCAATAAAAATCCTAATCTTTTCTTCGTAAAAAATCTGAATAGAATTTCCATGAACTTCGAAGCAAAATAAGGTTACGATAAAAAAATATTCTAAAGAATTCATTATAAAAAACATAAAAAGTTTAGAAATTTGAACATTATTCACAGCATATCAACATTTTTTGGAACATTTTTATGGCTTATATCAACACTTTTTATTAATATTCTGCGAATTTCTTATTAATTTAATTACACGAAAGTTATGGAAAATGCTTTTACTTAATTACAATGAAATTATCTTACTGATGCACATGGCAGGCATAAAAATCTGGCATTCAATAAATTACAAATAACTTTTCAAAAAATAGTAAAAGATGTGAAAAGTTGAATTGGTAAGTTTGGTATTTAAAAACTTTTACACCTTCGGATTTTGTTAGTTTTCGAGAAAATTTTTCTCAATATTTTCATCATCAAATAAATCATAGCAAATATCACATTTATTATATGTATGCATCAAGAATCAAATAAAAAAAAAAAAAAACTTTGGTCAATTATTACCGCATTGGCATTTCCACCCAATTGCATGTTCCGCAATTGGAGCCATGTCCAATTCGTGTCCAGCTGCGTTGACCTCACGAATGTCAAATGCACGCCCAAATTGCGGTGCACCGCCGAACAATCGATGCAAAGAAAAATTCCATAAGTCACGCTTGACCACGCTGGATTTTTTGCATCGCAGTCGAAACAAGTCTTCAACAGTAATAAAAACATAAACTCAATATTGCATTCTATTTATGTGTTCATATGATAAAAAAAAACGCTAACTCAGCCATAAATGTATGATTTATAGGCATGTTACTTTTTCCATACATATATTTATAAATTCAATAAATGCTTTTCAAAAATATCGGTATTTTATATTAAAGAAAAAAACAAATCTTTGATCATGTTACAATTTAATTTAGTTATTTCTCGAATCTTGAGAATGAAAAATTTTTTTCTTTCTTTTTCTTTTTATGTAAATTTTTAATTGTTTATAGGTCCTACAAGAATTCTCATTCGTTTTTCTGTCGTTCCAGATCCAATATTATTTTCATCGATTTGCTTCCAAATTTTTTTTACAAACAGTAGTAAAACTTAATCAACCACGACATTTTTCATGGTATGGTTGATTTTATCAAAGTAATCTAATGCCATGCTCTTTGAAAATTAAATATGAAAATACACCACAAATCATGGTAAGATAAAATTTCATTTCGAGTGGAAAACATTCTTCGGTTTGATATCCAAGTACATAATAAGAATTTTCAGCGCTCAAAATAATTTTCTCCGCAGTTTATAATGATTTGAGTTTAACTTAAGCGAGTCTGTAATCGTATTCTTATTATTCTTCATATGAATCTTTACCTGGATGAATATTCTTTATATTTCAGCAATCGTTCTTTTGAAAGTAATTCTTTTCTTTACTTTGAATTTTCACATTATCTTAATTATCGTTTTGAGCGCTTGGTATTCTTCTGGCTTTAATTTCAAACTTTGAGGAATGTTTTTTACTCGAAATAAAATATAATAATTTTGATTTGTTGACATACTTTCGTTTGAATTTTAAAAGTGCATGCTAGTAAATTGTATTCATGGCCTATCATATTTTTTCGAAATGGGTACAATAATGTTTTTTTTTTTTTTTTTGAATTTTTTAATAAGAATCTGGAACTTGAAAAGTATTAACAAATAAAGAATGTAATGTATTACATTCGAAATTTTAAGAATTTCGAAAAATTCGGAATAATCGAAAATTCTAAAGATTGTCAACAATTCTGAAAAATTCGGAAAATTCATAAAATATTAGAATTGATTATCAATTTTGTCCATGGTGTTCATGTATTATATTTCTTCAAGATGAGTATAATTTATTTCATTTTTTAATAAAAATTTGAAAACCACGAAGGAAGTTAAAAAATTACGTAAAATCTTTTTGAGTTTAGGGCATTTTTATGAATATTTAAAGTTTCGGTAAGTTCGTACTTTTCCATAGATTTTTCGAATTTTCGAAAAATAAAAAAACATTGAAAATTTGAAGATAGTCAGTAATCCTAAAAAATTGGAAATATTAAAAAAATTTTAGGGAACATTACAAATTTTACAGATCGTGTTCATTATATTTTTTTGCAATGTGTATGACAATAATTTTCTTTTTTCATTTTTCAATAAAAAAAATGAAAAAATGTAATCAGGAAATCGCGAAAAATCTGCAAAAGTTAGACAAATTTTCATAACAGTTGGAAAGGTTTGAGTACTTTGTATTATGTTTAAAAGTATAAAATCTTGGAAAATTAAAAAACATTGAAAATTCGTGTGAACGTTAATAGTTTTAAGAAATTTTTAAAATATTCATCAATTTTGTAGACTTTTTTCGTTATATTACTCCGAAATATCTAAGATGTTTTTTTATTTATTTCATAATACAATTCTTCAAAACTTGAGGATGATAAAAAAATTGTGAAAAATCTTGATGAGTTGGATAAGTTTTAATCAAATTCAAAAAGTTTTGAATTTCTAATAATCTTGAGTTAGTAAATAATTTTGAATTTGAAAAGTTCAAAAACCTCAAAAGATTGTCAATAATTCTAGCAAATTCACAAAATGAGTTAAATTAAAAAAATACCTTTATTGATTTTACAGTTTGTAGAGGCTTTTGAGAAACCTGTAAAACTAGAGAAACTAAGTTAAAATAAATTGTTAAATCAAAAAATGTATCATACAGAAATCGCTGATAAATTTCAAATTTCAAGAAAAATTTTGAAACTTACAAAAGAACATCAGTAAATTTTATTAATCTTCAAAAATTTTGATTATTTAGTAAAACTAACATAAGTTAATGCATTTTCATAAGGATATTTTGAGGTATTTTACCCACCCAAAAATTTCTAGTACTACCATAATATTACATAATATCCACTGATATCATTGCATTAAAAATAATATTGCTTTAAAATGAAGGTCACTTTCAAATATTTTGCAAACATTAAATGCTATTTTTAGTCAACATAGTAAAATTAAACACATACTGAAAAACAATTATTACAAATGATAAATTATTAAAAGAAACACATTTTTACTTTCACGCAATTTATTACCTGATTAAAATATTCCATAAAAAATCGCTGATAGAAACTAGTTTATAGATAAAGATTTATCTTATCTGACAAAGTTTGATCTCCCCAAAGAAAACAATTTCCAGACTATAATAACAAATACTGCAACAGACATTCGACTCAGAAATCATTAATTTTTCCAAAAAAATGCAGTAAAAAAAAAAAAAAAAAAAAAAAAAACAAATCTCGATGAATCTCACAACAAAAACAAAATTTAACAGGACGATGAAACCTATTTGAACCTTGAAAATCATAAACAATCATGGCAATCAACATTCATAAATTAGTGATGCGTCATGATATTTCTGACAATTTCCCCATTTCCATTCAACTCCGTCATTAAAACCACGAAGTTATCCATACCGAACATCGCGAATCACCGAAAATTTAACGTCAAATTCGATACATCTGTTACGATTTTTTTGACAGCAGGAAAAATTATAACTATTTCGAAGTTAGGTTAGGTAACTGTAGTATATTGTTGATAGGAAAATATTCGAGGAAGTGTAATTTGACGACAATTAAGGTATTTTTTGAAAAACTGACCTTGTTTGCGGTAATTGTACGTAACTTTTTAAACACTTCTTCGATGTCAGATTTGCTCGGTCCGTCAGCCATTTTTGACTAGTTGTAAGTTGTCAAACTTGTCAAGTGTCAAGTCAACTGTCAAATCGTGAAATTGAATGTATGCGACATCGTCGGTAATATCGCTTATTTACTTTGCCGATATTCAAAAACATATGTGGGAGTATCGGTAATGTAAATAACCTACATTATTAACACCCGTTACACGTCCCAGATGTCGAGAAAGCGGAGACTCGATATTACCGCCGCCGTTGACATTAGTTAAATTTATGATTGTTAAACTGTGTTAAACAAAAAGTGCACAACAAACAATATCAATAACGCAAAATTCATTCTTTCGAATCTTTTTGAATTCGACAGAAAATCTCAAGAATGGATGAAAATTCTCACGAAAGTCCCGAAGAAATGGACGAAGTGCCCCCGGGAAATGACAAAATATATGATTGTTTACAATTGCAACAATTCGACGAAGCCGAAATCGATTGTTTAAAAGGTGACACGGTTGGGGATACGGTCTACAGTGCAAAATGGATCATCAGCACTTTAATTTCGCTGTCGAAAGTACTGAAAATTTATGCGAAATACATTTGTGGAGGTTAAAAAAAATTGAGGATTTTTGGACTAATTTTTGGATTTTTTTCGCAGATACCGGAAAGTGGTTGGAATGATTCGTTGGAAAAAGATTTGTGCATGTTGTGGGACATGACAAGCGATAAAGATATCGTGGATTTTTTGATTGACAATGATTTTTTTCAAGTGGCCCAATTTTGCCTGGGTTCTTTGCAGGAACCTCGGCTTATGGTGAAAATTCATTTGTTATTTTATTCATGAGTATTCATTAATATATACATTTTAATATAAATTTTATTGTTATTATTTATCACTTACTGTACTGTTAATTTTAATGATTTAAAACTTGAATTTTTGAATATTCAACAAAGAATAAGTCAAGATGACTAGTGTCATAAAATAGTATAAAATTGTGGTCAACTCACGAATGAGAAATTGGAAAAAACAATATTAAGCACAACAAGTTGTCAAGAATCATGAGGTATTTCCATGAAAAAGAAAAAGGAAAAAATGTCGCGTTTGAGAATTAATTGACAACAACTTATACAAAACTCTATAATTTCCTTATATTGATATAAGGATGTGATGTAATAAATTCAATCATTTCTCAAAATGTTTCATACTAAAACAAACTGAGAATTAAAATCAAAAAGTTAAGTTTCTTAAAATAATTTTAAAAGTTTATAAATAGTAACTTTAACCATATTCAATTTATTAATCTTTATTTGTTGATCAAGTATATTATTAGTTTTTTCATAATAAGTATTCCAGAAACAATCCTTTTAAAAAAATGTTTTCGCCTATCACATCTACCTCTTTACAATCAAAATCATGCCTCTTATTAATAATGTGGTTTGTCAAAATTATGTGTTTCAAATGCGTCAATTTTACGCAAATTTACGTCAATGAGGCAATTTTTATGTTCCTTAATACTTGCTTTCAAATTATTGATACGACCAACATAACTTTCATTACAATTTTGTAGGATTCGGCTTAACTACCATTTTCTGATTAAAAAGTCTCGAAATCATCTTTTCCTCTTTTAAAAATCTTACTATTTCATTTATTAACAATCTGATCAACAATAGTTATTCCATACTGATTCCTCAATTCTTTTATAATTAAAATTCAAGTCTATAATTAGTGACAGAAGTATATGATTATCTTTGATTAATTATTTTGTGATATCTGTTATCATTGTATGACCAAAAATAGATCCTCTTTTAAGGGGGCATTCCCTCTAGCGTGTCAAAAAATAATGGTTATTTAGCGATTTTTTCTCACTTAAAAAAAAGCAATATACGTTAGTCATATTTTGCACATATTTAGGTATATTCTTAACTTACAGAACATTTTCTTTTTTCATTAACAAATAATTAAAAATGGTGGATTTATTCAAAGTCCTGTATGACAGCTTGGATTTTTGTGCGGTACACGCTGGAGTCAATAGTTCTTATCTGAAACATACCAGAAATATTTTCAACAATTCAGTAAACTTCCTTTAAGTGCATGCATGTCTAATATTGTTAAAAAATGTTATTATTAAAGTTTTTAGCGAAAAACAGCAACAAAAATGATGTGAAAATCCCAACAATTTAATCGAGTTTTTATAAGTTTTAATAACTCATGCACTCGAGAAAAGTCTGCTGAAACATAAAAAAATTGCTTTTATGATTCAGATGAGTACTTTTGACTTTAGTGTGTACCGCACAAAAGCAATCCGCAGCGAGCTGTCATACATGATTTCCAATTGAATCCACCATTTTCAAATCACTGTTTATGAAAAAAACTTTTTTTTGTATTACGAACATGTACCTAAACATATGCAAAAGATGATTCATGTGTGTTGCTGTTTTCTGACTGAAAAAAATCAACAAAAACCACCATTTTTCGACGAGCTGGAGGGAGTGCTACCCCTTAAATATATTTATCAACAAATATCTTAAATAATTATATAATGAAAATTATAATTAGCTTATTTTCTATTTTTGTCATACAAAAAAAAAATATACAAAAAAACTTCTAGTGTAACAGTTGCTTAACCAAATAATTGATAATTTTTCTCTAAAATGTCAATTTTATGTATTAATGGAATTCAATTCCTACTATGTTCCTAACAAATTTTAATCGTAAATAATAAAAAATTACTTTTCACATTAAGTTTTAAAAGTTAATTTCAGTCTGGAATAATATTAATTCAAAATCTCCAACACTTCTAGAATAATAGTAACTATACTGCACTGTCACTTTTTCCAAATAGTGACAAAGATTTTGAACAAAATTACTTTGAAAATTGCCATGTAAAAAAAAAACATTTTGTTTTTTTTTTTAATCATAGTCGTGCAAATTATGTGGATGAGAATTTTTTGGTATGAAAAAATGAATTTGATACAGTTTAAATGATATTATCAGTCTTTGTTTTTTAATTAATGAGTAGCCTAAGTCAATAATTTTCTGTACATATTGGATGTAACCGAATCAATTTTTTTTGTTCGAGCTTTCATTAATTGCTATGATTATATTTCTTATTTATATCTTGATTATATTAGGATATAAACTAGATGTATCTATTTCAAAATAAGTAGCAGTATATTTTTACCTCGAAATCCTCTGTTTTTAAATTTTTGTTTGAATCATGTCTCAAAATTAAAACAAAAATGTTACTATGAATTGTTCTTCTAATTTCAGTGAGCTCTAGAAAATTTTTAATTTATTCAGGAGAATGGATCTTGAAAGTAGGTGAAACTAATTTTGCAAATTTTAGGAAATCATCATTGGAATAACTGCCAACATGTGCTGCCAAAAATCAGCTCTCGACAATTTAATCAACAATGAGCAAGAATTAATTGACATAATTTTCCTCCAACTTTCTTCGCCCGACACTGAAACCTTATGTCAAACTCTTCGACTTTTGAAATCTGCTGTTTGGGATATCCAAAACGATGCAAATTCAAACTGGAAAGCCACCTTGGAAAATTATCCATTTTTGGGAAATGCTTTAATTTTCATTCTCAGCAGCTCCACAAACAGTAATATACTCCATTTTGATTTGAATTTTGTTGACATTGAATATTTTTTAAATCGAGGAATATGCTTACATTCAAATTTTTCTAAAATGCTAAACATTTTCAGAAGAATTACTGTCGTCGACTTGGGAAGTACTGGACACAATCGCCACTATAATTTTACCAATCGACAGTAACCTTTTCGAAATCTGGTTCAACACTAATGAACTAATTTTGTCACTCATTGAATCGTTTACTCAATTGAATCTCGACTTAGAACAAAAATCAGATATCAAGATCTTGAATCATTGGATTTCCACTTTGTCGACTTTGGTTCAATTTCAAATTGCAAATTTCGATACTGAGTCCAAATACAAATTAATCGAAGTTTTGGGGAAAATTTTGCTGCCATTTGAAAACAAAACTTTGTCTTTTTGCAAAAATACCATTCCTTGTGTAGAAAGTTGTATCGAAATTATTATGTTTTTTTTTGGACAGTTCAGATTTGTGGATATAGAGGTTTTTCGGTCTGTCGTGAGGATAATGATCAATTTTTATTCAGGTGAGAAAAAGTTTTGGTTTTTAATGTATATGTTAGAAATCTTTGAACATGAATACCTAACTAAAAGTTGAAACATAAATTTTTTCAGTTGGTAGTGAAACTGAGGAAAATCAAGAATTTCTAGATAATTTGCGAAAATCATGGGTTACGATTCTCCAATCTCTGAAAAAAGAGGAACTTTCGGGGGTTGGATCATCTTTCAATGAAATGGAAAAAAGCGTTCTTCTGAAACTGACGGGATTGAAAATCGACGAACTTCGCCAAGACGATTTGAAAAAATTAATCGAAGCCTTGAATATATCGTGCTCTGGGTGAAAGAAAAACGAAAAAATGCAAAGAGATTGCACAAGCAATAATCGCTCGTCGTGGGGGGCAAAGAGTTTTACATTGTAGAGAAAAAAGGAAAAGCGATGATTTTTTCAAGATAAGCCCTCGTGATGTAACAAACTTCAGTTTCGCGTCAGACAGTAATTTGTTTTCGTGAGGGATAAGAAAGTTGAGAAACATTTAAAAAATCTACAATAATTTAGACAGTACAACTTCTATTAACTATGTTGAGTGTTCAATAACAAGATAATTATGAGAAATAATTTGATTCTGAACGAGTGGTAATTTTTATTCGTTCATTAAAAAAAATTCAACCAGTGCTTTTGGGTTGACTGAGCATGGTTCGAAGGTTGTAAAAATATTGTGAGTTAATTGCAAAATTAAGCTGTGAATTTGAAGATTTTTTGGTAGATTAATTTAAGCATTTTGTAATGTGTTTTTTATAAATAAAAATGGTTCAAAAAATTAAGAAAGAAAATTTTTTGGTGGAAGAGAAGATTTTTAGAAGCTTTTTGAAAATTTGTTAAAAATGAATTATTATTATTATTATTTAAAAAGTTGAAAACAATTTTCCAAATAATACTCCAAGATTGCATTGAAAATCTCTGAAGTGTTGAATTTATCGTAATAACTCTATTCTTATCATTTTATATTATCCTATATGGTTATGAAAACTCTTCAAACATGATTCTATGCAAATTTAAATTGTTGCGCTTTTTTCAGTGCGCGAGTGCGCAATGTGGACTTCCCCTATTTTCATTTCCCCTTCTTCACCTCAATCATTATTGCAACGAGGCACAATTCATAATGATATCACAAGTCGCGTAGCTTTTTGTACTCACTTTTGCGCAAACCACAGAGCAAATTTCATCTAACAATTTTTCAAAAGTCTTCTAGTGGACATCCTACACAATTTTTATACCCTACAATGATCGAGGACTTTACAATAAACGAGGTGAGATTAATTTTCTCTTTGATGACCTGACTTGGAAGTTTTTTTATCATGGTACTGTTAGGAAAAACTTTTCATGATCTTGGTGAGTTTTTCAAAGTCATAAATTATTGTCGGTTTACATAACATGTCTGTAAAATATATAACAGAAATAATAACATTTTTTAATATATTTAAAATATTTTTCAAATTTTGGAGTAATTTATAACTTAAATTTCAAGAATGACTAGTCAGTAGGTATTTGTAAAAATTTATTTATACATAAAATAAATAAAAAAGAATGTCATGCAAATTTCTGAGTATATTTCAAAAATTTCACTCTAAAGTCGCATGAGTGACTTATTAATGTCCATAGTTTTCAGTAATAATTATTAATATTCAATGTTAAATTAGTAGTAACAAATTACATTCAGTAAATTTGATAAGTGCATTTAAAATAATAATAAATATGCATATCTATGAAAATTTGTCACATACATTAATTATAATAGTCTTTGTTCAACAAATTGTTAGAACAAATTTTATCAAAATCTTACCATGTTTTCTACAGTCATAAATTATTGGTGGTTCACATAACAATGTCTGTTTTACAGAGTAAAATATGTAAGAGGAATCACAGCAATTTTTTATATATTTAAAATATTTTTCAAGTGTTGCAAAAGTTATTTGCATAACTGTTATGCTTTGAAAATGACTCGTTAGGATTTGTAAAATTTTATGAATCAAGAGAAATAGAAAGGAATTCATATAAATTTTCAAGAATGCTTTAAGAATTATTCTAATATTCTAATGAGTGACTTGTGAATATCAATAGTTTTTAGTATTAATTCATATGAATATTTAATGTAAGAATAGTAAAATTAATATATTATATTTCATAAATGAAATTTGATGAGTTTGTGAGATACCATTTAATTTAATGAATAATATGCATATTTATTAGAATCCATCACGTTTGATGATATGAGATTTTGTTCATGATATTGTTAGAAAAAATTTTTTACGATGTTCGTAAGTATTCCAGTCATAAATTCTGTGGCTTCCCGCCATAATCGAGAAAGTCACACATGCCATAATGTTCAAAATTTTATCGGAAATATCATGTAAATTGAGCCTTATGGCACAAGTGACTTTCTCGATTATGGCGGGAAGCCACAAAATTATTTGTAGTTCTCATTACAATGTGTTTCGAAAACTAAAATATGTACAAAATTATTAAATTTTTATATTATTATGAAATATGTTTCAAATATTGCAGAAATAAAATACGATTGTTGAATTTCGAAAACGACTAGTTTTCATTTCTTAAATCTCATTTATTTAAATAAATAAAAAAGAATGTCATGCAAATTTTCGAGAACGTTTAAAGAATTATTCTAAAATCATGTAGGTAACTTATTACTATCGTTTTCAGTAATAATATTATTACTTGAAGTAAAAGTAGTAATAATAATGAATTCAATTTAAAATAAAATTGTTGCTTAATTAAGTGACATACATATTGATGAAAGATTATCATATTGATTAATATTTTAAGTTAGAGAAGTTATTGAGGAAATCTTATCAAGATTTTGGCAAGTTTTCCAAAGTCATAAATTATAGGTGGTTTGCATAACAATCTCTGTTCAAAGAAGTAAAATATGTAACAGAAATTATAAAATTTGTGTAATATATTTAAAATGATGCAGAAGTAATTTATGACTATTGAATTCCAAAAATGGCTAGTTTGTAATTCTTGAATGTTATTTATTTAAATAAGCAGACTATGATGTCATAAAAATTTCTGAATATGTTATAAAAATTACTTATACTCAATTTAAAAATAGTAATAATAAAAATTAAATATAATACATTTGATGAATAGCATGACAGCAAACGAGAAAATATTGGATGATCAAATCCTCAATTCAAACTCGATAACTTTGAATACTTTTCATGTCGGCACTTTGATCTTTTATAGAAAGTATTCAAAATTATCGAATTTGAATTGAGGATTTGATCATCCAATATTTTCTCGTTTACTGTGATGTAATTTAATAAACAATATGCATATTTATGGAAACTCATCGTGCTAAATAATAATATTTTTTGTTCATAAAATTCTCTGGAAAAATTTATTACAATCTTAGCAAGATTTCCAAAATAATCAGTTATTGGTGGTTCACGTAACAATGACTGTTTTAAAAAACCTAGTAATTTTGATTCTTATAAAAACCTTATAACAAACTGAAATATATTATAAAGAAAATTATGAAAATTTTGTATATATATTTTTAAAATCTTTTGAAGAAAGTGGAAGAACTAAATTGACTATAGACATTAATTTTTAAGTTCCCAGCGCTGAATGCACCACACGTGCATATGAAAGATGAGAAAGGAGTACTCCGAACGATAAATAAAATACTCCGAGATGGGGCGAGGAATCTCCAAGTGAGAATATGTAACTGTATATGCTCTTCGAGTTTCATATAAGACAATTAACAATTACATTGTATCCCAGCTAGTTACTGACTTCGACCGCACTATCACCAAGCAACATGTGGACGGAAAGAAAAATTTATCATCATTTGGTAAGCTTTTTTATTTGAAGCAAAAAACTGATTATAAAAAGTTGTATTTCTTTAAGAATATAAACATTTTAATTACTGTTCAAATTTTTTTGATACAGCTTTTAGCACTAGATTATTTGGATGTCTTTTGAAAAGGTAAATGACATGGAATTTAGATTCTGAATTCATTTAAAAATCACCATTAATAAATTTCAAGCAGTTTTGAAATTCAGATATGCAATTATGATTTTTTTGGTACACTTCATAAAAGCCCAAAACCATTCGTGTCAATTGAAATTACGAAGACTTCAATGAATAATGAAATATTAAATTTATGGTTTATGGACTATGTAATCAGGGCAACCGAAAATATTTACGAAAAAAAGCAAAATATTTATTTATTATCTACGAAAAACAGGAATGATTATTTATGAAAGATGTTGAATATTTATATTTATCAATTATTTCTAAAATTCCATGGATACTTCAATTAAATGAACCATTCAATTAGATGATCTTTTTATTGATTACAATATAACATTACATGCTGGAAAAGATTTCCGAAAATAAAAAATGATCTTCGTCGATCATCAGGGTCATTTATTTAGGATATGTAGTCACAACTCGTTTGATAAAATTTTAAGAACTTTCTTCAATTTTTAGCATTCTGTGTTGATCGAGATTCTAATTTTGTAAAACACGAAAAAAAAAAATGTTTCATGCGTTTAATGAAAATTTCATTGCCCATGTATCAAACAAAATTTTTTTTTAGTGATACAGTTTTAACAATACAATATTCCTTTAGGAATATTTTCATTAGCTCAAAACACATGATGCTTATACCAAAATAACAAGTTATTAGGCTAACAAAAACCTTACTAATCCCAATGAAAAAAATTTGCTTGATATATGGACGATGAAATTTTCATTGGATGCATGAAACAGTGTTTTCCGTGAAATTTCTGTCAAAATTAAAAAAAAAAAAAACTAAAAATAGCACCAAATTAAATTCATTTGTTACTTTTTGTCTGTCGAATCGCGAGATTCATCCATATTCGAGGGAAGAAGAGTTAGAAATATTTTCCAAAAACTTGAATATTGATGAAATATGTATATTAAATATGATATTCATTTATCGACGCTTGCAGCCATAATATTTATTTACATATTTTTTATTGAAAAGAATATTTTAAGTTGCCGTGTACATAATATAATAAATTGATTTTGAATTGATGTGTTGTAAGTAATAATTTGTCATCATTGTATTCCAGTCTTAAAAATGATCCCATACATGATAATGGAAATGTCAACTAATGAAGAAACCAAATTGTCTAGAATATCAAAGTTTTTTGTTTTAAATATGCCAAACGTTCACTTCATGTTCTAGGAATTTTCGAACAATCCCCACTGCTCTCGAATAAATTCAAAGAAGAATGTAAAAAAATGTCAGAAAAATATCGACCTATTGAAACTGATGAATCTCTACCAATGGACGTGAGAATAAAGGCCATGGAAGAATGGTGGGAGGGGTCCAACAAAGTCCTCAAAGGTCTCAAAATATCTCCGAAAGAAATAGATAGGCTTGTAGAAGTCTATGGAAGTGACATCCGGGACAACACAAAAAGTCTTTTTCAGAGACTAAACAAATTAGACGTCCCGATTCTAGTGTTTAGTGCTGGACTCGGCGATGTCATAGAAATCATGATGAAAAAAAACCATTTATACTTTGAAAATGTCAAAATAGTCTCTAATTTTCTCAAGTACGAAAACAACGTTATTCAGGGGTTCAAAAATGAAGACAAACTCATCCATGTCTTCAATAAAAATGAGCATGCAGTAGAAGGGGATGACTATTTCCAGGTTTTGAGACAAAGACATAATGGATTGCTGATGGGCGACACAACTGGGGATGCTGCCATGACAGATGGCATTGAGCATTTTGAAGAAGTTTTGAAAATCGGTTTTTTGTATGAAGAGGTAAGTTCCAAAGCTTATTCAAAATGTTTTTCAAGCATGTAGCTCCTGGAAGTTGTTGAAGCCTTTAGAGAACTAGATTCGAACCTAGATTCGACATATAAAATATATATAAATTCGCAATCAGTAAACATTCATGATTATTCGTGATCTTTGATGTCATATGACGTACCAATGTTTCTTCATATGTATGTCATCATGACGTCATGTTATGATGTGGCATCGTATGATGTCATTATAAGTGCATGGTGACGTCATATGGTGCCATAGCATGACACGACCACATGATTACATACATATGCGGAAACATTGGTATGTCATATGGCATCAATGATCATGAATAATTACTATTGTTTACTGGGAACGACATGCATAACATATAAATGATGAATATATGCCATTTATATCTCTTATATATGTAGTGTGGTACGAAGAAATCGACCTGACAGCCCTAAACATTCAGGCCCATAATTCTACTCCAAGACAATAGAAAGTAAGCCAAAATATTTGGAGCCGTTAGGTCGATTTCTTCGTTCCATGCCACGTTGTCCCATGTATGTCATATGTGTAGTTTATATGTCTTATATATATGCCAATTGCATTTTCCAGAGCTGCAACAACTTGGCTATATGTATCAATATTAAAAATGCAGAAGGTTGTTCAAGAATTGACATTTTTTTTTCTTTCTGTTTACAGTCGGAACAAAATTTACCCAATTTTATGAAGAAATTCGACATCGTTTTAAAAGACGATCAAACAATGAACGTCCCACTTGAAATTATACAAAAACTTGTTTAACGACGCGCAACTTTTAGTATATGTTTTGTAGTTGACTTTTTTCGCACAAATTGCGAAGCACAATTTTTAGATATGCATATTTTATTGTCAGCGAATTTTAATTTGTGACCTTTTTATACAATAAATTGTTGCTATTGCGCTTGTGATAAAAACATGATTTCTATCTGTTTTCAATGATTCTCATTTTTTGGGAATTTGTGTATTTTTATCTAGAGTTTGATTAGTTCAAATTTTATCTATTTTAGTTTTGAAACTGGGTCGGCCATAATTTTCTTTTCGATAAGAGTTATCATGAAAGTTCTACTTTTCATGAACTTCGAAGATATGTATTTGTAGAAGTTTTATTGTACTGGTTATTATATAATTGTGAATGAAATGGTACCGAAAAAGTTGATAACTTGACGATTAGCTTTGAGTTGAGAAACTGTAACAGATAATTCTGTGGCTTCCAGCGATAACCGAGAAAGTCACACATGCCATAACGTGCAAAATTTTATCAGAATATCATGTAAACTGAGTCTCATGGCACAAGTGACTTTCTCGATTATGGCGGGAAACCACAGAATTGTTTTTCCAAAGGGATATATTTTTGAGAAAATTTTAGTTCTTGTGAATGAGAGAATGGTCTGTTTTCTCAAAAATTAACTTTTTTATTCTAAATTTAATTTTAGATATGTAGTTTCACTTTCATGGTCATGTAAGTAAAATATTTGAAGAAGATCAGTAGATTTTGAATTAATTTTTTGAATAAGTTTTTAAATTGTTTGTTTGTTTGTTTGTTTTTTAAATTAAAAATGAAGAAAAGTGTTAGTTTAAGTCATATTTTTGAATATTTAAAATTTTCTATTGTCTCTTTTCTAAATTATAAAAATTTTTGAATATAATACTTGGATCAATTTACCTTCAGGCATGTTTCAGAACAAGACTATAGACAGTATCAAATTTAAAAAACTCGAATCAGTAAGCAATTTGAATTATTCTGCATAAGGTGCGATAAAATAAATCTAAAATTGTGGATCATTATTATTAAATAAGATTAATTTTACATTTTCAGAACCTTGAATACTTTTATAAATAATATTATGAGAGATTAAAAAAAACCGATAATCATACATGGTTTAAATTGCAATTTGATAACAATTTGCATGATTAAAAAAGCAAACTTTAAAAATTTTGAGTAACCTATCTAGAAATTTATTAAATTGGAAAATTAGATACTTGGATAAGAATTAATGAGTCTGATTGTGTAACTTTTTACTTTTTTGAAAGTTGATATTTCGTATTTTCAATTTCAAATTCGAATTTTCGCGCTTTACGGAAATATGCGCATGCTCTTAACCCATTGTTATTATTATTACTATAAAAATAATCATGATTTGCAATAATTTATGATTGAAATTAGTAATGTAGGTTAGGTACATGGCCACGATCGCAAATTTGCAAGTTCAATTAGTGTGCACTTACTCATTCCTTCGTATTTTTTCTTCTCTGCTCTCCAGTAAAAAGTTTGATAAGTTTCCAAAGTGTTATAGAACTTTCTGATAATTGTCGTAGTATCAGATGGTTGAAATTATCAACATGAACGAGAAGTACACAATGGACGAGGTAAGCAAAGAAAATTTTGATAGTTCAGTTGTCAATGTGAAGTAATATGTCAAATGTGGTCAAATGTCAACATCATTCCCAAATTATTTTATGAATCGTTTGCACTTTTTTTGGCGCGATGCAATCCAAAATCTGAACCTAAGCTTTGTTTACTTTATCAACCGGTACTATTTGGCAACGTCGCACATTGTATCGCATGTTTTTTTCACTCTAACCTCAAGTCTCTGGTTAAATGAAAACAAACAAAGAAAAACTCTGTTAAACACAATGATTTGAGAATAAACGCGTTAAAAAATATAGAAAAGAGTAAAATTGGTATTTATTTATTGTATTTTTTACATTAAAATTAGTGTTTTGACAACACAATTTGTTTAATTTGGCGGTCAGCATCAGCTGTTTCCGTCCTGTTCCGCCCATTGTTGCCAGATTGTGCATGTGCATAGGACGTTGTTTACATGCCGGATACATTTCTAATAAGTAGATTTTTCAAGATTTTTGCAAAAACTGAAATTTTAATCGTTTTCAACTAAGGAACATATAACTTTCATAGTAAATTTACCTCAATTATACCTTGTAGTTTTTATTATAGCTGCACTGCCTACACCTGAATGAATAATGTATATATATTATGTAAAACTAAATTATGCTCAATTGTTGGAAGTGATAATATTTCACTGTAAAATCATATTTTTCTAAAGAAAAATTCTATACCTGTTTTGTCAATAAAAATGTTTTGAAGATGGTAAATGTACTGAAATTCAATGGCCATTATCCGAAAATTTTTAAATATTTTGAATTAGAAATGGCATTCAAAAATAAAGTACAAATTTGAGAAATTTTCATTTTGTTATATTCTGAATCAGATTGAATATAAATCCATTTTGTTCTTTGAAAATTGAAATAAGAATTGGTTGAAGGTTTTTTATCCATATTAGAAAATTTGAGATAAATTTTGATGAAAAAAGTCACAGATAATCTCTCATGCGTACTAAGTAAGCCTTCAAAATTTCAGCTTGTTTTACTATATAGTTTTTTGTAAAACAATTTCTTAATTTACCATGTAATAAAATAGACAGATGAAATTATACGTTAATTGCCACATTAAACATGAATTTTTATTGTACTGTTTTTTTTTTTTAATTTTCTTTTATACCTGATTGGTAAACTTGGCAACACTGTAATTGTTATATACCTTATTTCAAAAATATAAGAACTGAATATAAAATTATTAAGAAGTATATTATTGAATTATAAAACTTATATAATAATGCAATGAACTGGAGTCAGTTCATTGCAAGTGCTTCACCATGAACAAAATACTTTGACACAGAAAAATATTCAAACTATATTTAAAAAAAAACTAAAAAGAATCGCCTGAGGAACAATATGATTTAGTGATCAAACAAAGAAAATATGTAACTTATGAATTGCGGAATAATATAGACATTTTTACAATTACGGTCAAAATTTGTTGGCTGTAAATTAGTTTCTCTTAAACACAGGAAATGTTTTATTGACCACATTGCAGAATTCAAGAAATTTCAGAAACTATGTGATGCTTATGAGTTTTGTAGATTATAAATTTTACATTACTCAGTACCGTAAAGTTCACTTTACCATACCGCTCGATGGTACAAAAGTGTCTTTACCGTACTCGTAATGTAAAGTATCATACATTACTCAGACGTAAAATCATTTCCCTCACTCGTGTGATTATGGTCCTCGGCTTCGACTCGGACCACAACCCTCACACTCGTGGCAAATGATTTTACAGGCCTAGTGATGTAATATACTATTAAAGCTGGAACATCGGAAATCAAATTCGAAATTATTTCAAAAATTCTGTGTAAATCTTCAAATACCCTTAAAAATTCTTTTTCTTATCTAACACGCATTAACAGACATTATTAAAAAATGAATATTTTCCTTCTTCATAACATTTTCACTTTTTTGAGAAACAATACTATTTCAGAAACTTGATGAAGCAAAATCAAAAGTTGTGGAATATCTGTTCCAAATATAATACCAGTTCAAGAACCTAAACAAAAATGTACTGAACCTGAATTTTCATACTATGGATATTACTCTGTATTATAAAATTTGATAAAGAATTGAGAATTTTTTTATTTTAGAGACACTTCTGTTTTTTTTTTTTTTTAATAAGAAAACTGAATTCTACTGAAGACATTATTTTCATTTTAGATCAGATCAAAAATATGGTGTTCAAAACTAAAAATCGTTTTTTTATGGATATTCGAATTTGATTGATTCAGGAGGAAAATTGAAAAAAAAGTTGCTTATAATAGAAAATGATTGGGAGAATTTTCAAACGTCAGGGGTGCTAATGCGACTTTAAAAAACTTTAGATTTATGGGTTTTAGCTAGAAACAATTGCGTTGATGCTAGCACAATTTTGTACTTCAGCAAAAAAAAAGAAAAATATTGACATTTGTATACTTTACTTCTTTAAGTTCCCTTCACTCAAGTCGAAAGATGTTCGCATGAGAGATGAGCGTGAGGTGTTGAGAAAAATAAACAAGATACTTCACGACGGTGCGAAAAATTTGCAAGTATGTGTATATCTGTAACATTTATTTTATAGTTTTTGTAACTAGACTGTAACTAACCAGATTAAATATATCATAATATTTTTCATAAAACAAACAATAATTTCAGACTAGAAAATATTAACTCCCAAAGTTTTTATTAAAAATAGCTCATATTTAACGAATTAAATTACATTCTAAAAATATCAATAAATTATAGATTCAAAGGAAACAATTGAAGAATATTAATACTTAGATTTGGCCATTTCTAAATTTATCTAAATTTCTACAAACAAATGCTTTGTTAAATACTACTTTTAACATTACTGAGCTAATTTTCTGCTGGCAGCAATTTGTTTTCAGCTCAATATTGATACATAACAGTTTCATTTCAGATTGTTACTGACTACGATGGCACACTTACTAAGCAGCATGTTGATGGCAAAAAAAATTTTTCATCTTTTGGTACGTTTACTTTCACCGGCTTTAAAAACTATTGAAAATGTATTCATAAATTGATAATATCATGTAACCGAATGCTTTGTGAAGGATCTTTTAATACTTGAAATTCGACCTGAAACTTCCTTCAACATTTATTCTCCTACATCTATATGAATCAAAATATTTCTTCATAGAGTTTATCCTGAAACTTCAGGTAAGAATACATCAACACTTTTAATTTTATAGGTGTCTTTGAATCGTCGTTGTCATGTGACAAACTTATTGCAAAGTGTAGGGAAATGGTTGCAACCTATCAGCCAATCGAAAAAGATGAGTCTCTTTCTAAGGAAGTACGAGTACCATTGATGAAAGAATGGTATGAGAAGATCAATGAACTTATGAAGGGTCAGGAAGTGCCACCAGAAAAACTATACCGAGCCGTTGAGGCGTCTGGTTGTGAATTCAGAGACAACACTAAAGATTTTTTCCAAAGACTGGCCAAACTGGAGGTTCCAATTCTTGTGTTTAGTGCTGGACTCGGTGACATTATTGAAATCATGCTCAAGAAAGATGACCTCTTCTTTGATAATATCAAAATCGTGTCCAACTTCCTGAAGTTTGAGGGCAATATCATTCATGGGTTCAAGAATGAAAAGAAACTAATTCATGTCCTCAACAAAAACGAACATGCATTGGAAGAGGACCAATATTTTCAGATTTTGAAGCAGAGGCATAATGGCTTTGTGATGGGTGATCACACTGGAGATGCTGCCATGACAGATGACATTGAACATTTTGAAGAAGTATTGAAAATTGGATTTTTGTACACTGAGGTCAGTTCTCAAGGTTATTCAAAATCTTGTTATAACATGATGCTCTTAAAGGTTATTGAAGGATGTGAAAAAATGAAAGTGGTTTGGAATTAATGATCTAGTTTAAGGTAGATTTCTTGTTGAGCATTCATGAATTGGTTAATAAAATTAAAACAGTGATTTTATTATAAACAAAATTTTCGGAATCATTATTTTCTATTATTACAGGTCGAAAAAAATCTTCCGGCTTTCATGGAGAAATTTGACATCGTGATAATCGATGATCAAACAATGAGCGTTCCACTTGATATTATTAAAGAGCTGGATTAATGGCAAACAACTTACTTTTGATACTACATTTTCTATGAATTTACATATCATTTTGAAGATACGAATTTTGTAACTGTGTGTTTAACTGTAGTTGATTTCTGGTTTATAAAGTTTTTTGAATAAATTAGTATCATTGTGATTGTCATAAAAAACATATAAATGGCTTTGCGTATATTTATCCTGGTTCTCTATGGCAGTTTTTGAGGAGTGGAAAATAGGTTTTCTTTAACAAATGTTGATAATTTCAAACTACAACTTTGACGATGGTATTTTGAAAATTATAATTTTTTCATATTGTTTATCATTTCTTTATCTAGGCTTTTGTTAGTGTTTTTCCAGTTATAATGAAAATTCAGTAATGTAAAATAAAATTTTATATTTTGTGGTTCAAAAATTGTATGTTAATATATGTACACAACAACGAATTCAAGTCAATAGATTTGTGGCTTCCCGGCATAACCAAGAAAGTCACTTGTGCCATAAGGCTCAGTTTACATGATATTCTTATAAAATTTTAAACCTCATGGCACAAGTAACTTTCTCGGTAATGCCGGGAAGCCGCAGAGATATAGAAATAAAAAGTGAAAAGTATAAAATAGTTGACGAATTTGATCAGAAATTTAACCAACTCAAAACAGTTATTTCAAAATGTTATTGAAGTTTAATTTTCACTATTATGAAATAATAATTTAATTGTGAATCAACTAGAGAACAGAATTTCACTAATTTTTTGCCAAATTTAAAAATTGTAACTAAATAAAAATTGGTTTTTTTTTTCCAGCATATGCATATATTTATTTAATAAAGTTGATAATTTTCAAAATCTTAGAGTATAAAATTTCTCCTATATTTCAAAATTTATATATTAAATATGTCAATGAAATTTTTAAATTTATATATTACATTTTATATATATTTTAAATTTATATATTAAATATGTCAATGGGTTAGCAAAAACTTTTTAAATTAATATTTTTACTTGATATATATCATTATTCGAGTAAAATGTAAATTTAATGTTTTTGTGGCGATGCATAGAAATTTTTTGAATTCAAATTCAAATCTAGAGAAATTTTCGGTTACTCCATTTATTCCAAATAATGCGAAGAATTCGTATTGCGCTTTGTATTTGAAGCTTATCAATTTCTTCTGTTTCTATACTTACAATGTTATCGTAATCCCCCAAAATCCTTGCAAAAGGTCATTTTAATCAATGTTAATTCGTGAAAAACAGTGAAAAAAATTCAGTTTTGTGTGATGTGGTGGATTGTGTGGACGCACAAACGGCACAAATGTGTGATTATGTGTGATGCGCAGAAATGACCTCATTTTTACTTGTTTGTTTGTTATAAAACGTCTTCTATCTTTAAAAAATAAAAAATTAACATCACAAGTTTGATTCGCTCGAAAAATTTTGAATACAAATTACCTGACTACTTAGAACTTGTAAAACTTTGATATTCCAAACTGTTTTTGTTTAAATAATTAATTTTTCTTCGTATTTAGGGAGTGAAAAACAATCGACAACAAACTCATGTATATTAGAAAACAAATTGTTCTGTTAGATAAAAATTGTCATTTTTTTAAGTATTCTTCAACTGAAACGCGTTTTTCTAATGTTATCAATATTGACGTTTGTTAATTATTGGTTTGGTTAGTATTTTGGGTTCGGATTTGTTGAGAAATAAAAAGAAAATCATTCGAAAAATGGATGTCAAGGACTCGAACAACAACTCGCCGAAAAAAAACAAGTGAGTGTTTTCTGATGTTTTTCGTTCTTTCTCAGGGATTTTGTCGATTGTCGGTTTTCTGAATTGAGAAATCGGGATTTATTTTCGAGATGGTAAGCAACATATTTTTTTCACTGAGAATAAAAGCATCATAATAAAACTCGAGAATGAAAATTAAAATTTTGTGTGGGTTTTTGTATTTTTTTATTGTTGTCAATTGTTGTCAATAACGTTTTTTGTTTTTTGTCTGTAATATTTTGCGAATAGGCGAATAATGCGATTAGTCGAGAATTTGAGCGCGAAATTCAAATGTGATTCGCGCACTGTGATTGGTCGAAAGATTTTGCGCGCGAAATTCAAATCAAATAATTCCAATGAAACATATCTTTCATGATATAATAATTATATATTATATTCTCATACATAATTGAAATGTCATGTCAATTTTATAATTTATGCGTTTAAAAGAGTAAAATTCAACAAAACAATTTTTTTCTAGACATTTTTTATTTATGAACATCAGATTTCTGTGTTTTTTTTTTTATTGAGTGTTGAAAGTAATTTAACGATGTATCAGAAAACTAGAAAATTTTCTGATTTGGGATAGTTAAATTCTTCAAATTCAAGAATTCATGGACGGGTTAGGGATTTTTAAATCAAGTGTACACTTTCATATTTTGATATTCAATTCTTCTAAAGTCAGCTTTTGAATTTAAAAAGTACATATATTCAATTACTATATTTTTTGTTTCGAGTCCATATCTCATTTTAAAAATTTTATTTCCATTTTATGATTTTTTTTTTATATTTCTTATTTTGATTTCTGGATTCTCTATTTTAGATAATGAAATTAAGCTTGATTTTTTTAATTTAAATTTTTCAAATATGCAGACATGATAATCAAACCTTACAATGATTTATCAATTTCTTTTTTCATTTCCTTGAGCTTGAAATTAAAAAATTTTTTTTCAAGAATTTTGGATGTTTTATTGGAATTCACAATTTTTGGAAATCATGAGTAATTATCAAATCATTTCAGTATGGGACTATGAAAAAAAATCATTTTAATGCTAATTGAAATCTAGGAATGTGAATTAATAAGGCTTAGTGTGTTAAATTTTGGGATTCTCAGTCTTTTAGCCATCAACCAAAAAAATATTGAAACATAACGAAAAATGTATGGTACCAGAGATTATTACCACTATATAATCATAAACATTTAAAACATGTATGTTTTCGGTGCTTGTAAAACATAGATAACAGTGATAGAAAAATTCGGAAAAATTTGGCCTTAAAGGTAACATTATAGACTCAAACTGTGCCAAATTTCAAAGATTCATCATAAGTTTTGCACAAGTTATGAATTTTTGAAAAAAACGTATGAAAAACTACATGCAAATCCTATTCAAAACTTAATTCCTTTTGTGGCATGTGTTAATCATGTCTGATTCACTTCAAACTTTACAAAATTTTTTTTTAATATCTTGATTGATTTAATTTCCTATTGGGCATCTTCTAATATTAGAAGTATTAGAACTATTGAAATTGCCGGTAAAGTAGAGCATTCACAAAATGTGAATACTCTGGACGGATATATTTACGCAGGGGCACGTTCGCTGACGCACTTATATATATTTCATTACTTATAATATTAATAATAAATTATTAGGTTTATTTAAATAAATGAATATTTATTCATTTATTTATAATAATATATAATAATATTTATGAATTCTGTTAAAAAAACGGCGTAGAATAAAAGAACATCATTTTTCATATTAATGATAATCAAATGAAACTAATCAATCATTTTTACTATATTAGTGATTGATTTTAGTTATGATCATATAAAACAAATTATTTTTAATGGTACTATCATCATTATTAGTTACAATATTGCATATGCAAGAGTAAATACTGGATATCATGTTGAAAATACTTTACAAAACGAAAGTTTTGATTTATTACAATTTTTCCCAGTTGTGTTCATTGAAGCCAATAAGTAAATATTATAGATTTTATTCAAAAATTAAATATACATTTTTATCATTCTCAATGACTCGAAATATTTTAAATAATTTTTTTGTACATCATACCAAAAAATCGCTTGTAAAAATTACACTGCGAAAATTTTTTAGCGATTATTCCTATAATTTTTACGAATTTTGGTGTATCGAGCATATTCTTTTGTTTTTTCCTATAAACTTTTCATTTATGCCTATAAACTGAGAAAATACTGTTAGAACCTCGTTATGAAAGACCTGGGAGTGTTTCCTATAGTTCTAGCAGTGTTTTCTCAGTGTATGGACATTAATGAAAAGTTCATAGGAAAAAACAAAAGAATATGCTCGATACACCAAAATTCATATAAATTACAGGAATAATTGCTAAAAAATTTTCTCAGTGTAATTTTTACAAGAGATTTTTTGGTATAATGTAAAAAAAAAATTATTTAAAATATTTCGAACCATTGAGAATGATAAAAATGTATATTTAATTTTTGAATAAAATCTATATTATTTACTTATTGGCTTCAATGAACACAACTAGGAAAAATTGTAATAAATCAAAACTTTCATTTTGTAAAGTATTTTCAACATGATATCCAATATTTACTCTTGCATATGCAATATTGTAACTAATAATGATTATAGTACCATTAAATAGTATATTTCGTAACAGGCACGGATGTGCGAATTTAGCGAAATGGGGAAATTACGGTCCGAGGCGAAGCCGAGGACTGTAACCCGTTTTGCCTATGAGCACATTCGTGCCTGTTACGAACGATATTTAATGTACCGAGGGCATAGAAAACGCGTTTAGAGATCTCGAGTTGGCATAGAAACGCGTTTTCTATGCCAGAGGTACATAAAATAATTTGTTTTATATGATCATAACTAAAGTCATTCACTGATATAGTAACAATGATTGATTAATTTCTTTTTATTGTCATTAATATGAAAAATGATGTTCTTTTATTCTACGCCGTTTTTGTAACAGAATTCATAGATATTATTATAGATTATTATAAATAAATAAATATTTATTTATTTAAATAAACCTAATAATTTATTATTAATATTATAAATAATGTAATATACATACATAAGTGCGTCAGCGAACGTGCCCCTGCGTAAAGATATCCGTCCAGAAGATTCACATTTTGTGAATGCTCTACTTTACCGGCAATTTCAATAGTTCTAATACTTCTAATATTAGAAGATGCCCGATAGGGAAACCCTGAAATGGAAAAACTTCCAACATCGCCAAAAAAGTTACACCCTAATCTGTAAACAAAATAGATACTGTTAAAAAATATAAAATGAAATAATGAAAAAAAATATACGTAAATTTCAAAAATATATTGTTTTTCATCTTCCGTTGTAAAAAAAACTGAATAAGGATAACGCATAATCACAATTAAAAATCCAACATTTTTCCTGCGCGCATTTTAATTAGCTGTCTCAAACCCGTGGGAAATTTGAACCTACAGAAATTAATCACTTTTACCAAAACCAACAAAAACCACAATAAATGATCATTTACAACACACCAGAAAAAAAACAGTAACTCGCTGTAAAAAAAAAAAAATAATAAAAAGTCGACGTTTTTAAATAAAAATCGAGTAAATTTTCTCGAAATGGATAAAAATTCAGCGAGACCGGTCGCGCATAATTCGCGTTTATTATCGTTGCATATGCATGTTGCACGAAACGATAAGCGCGAGTGTCGAGCAAAACGCGCAATTGAAAGGAATTCTCCGACATGTGCGTTTTTTGCCGCGAACATATCGCTACCAGAAGTTACAACTTTCCAAATCGTAAAGTAATTTTTGCGTGACCAACGTTTTGTCATTGAAACCACTTGATTCGGTGAGTCTGAAAAAATGGCGGGAGGCGCCAGGAGAAGGGGAAGCGTTACGCGCGTAAAAATGGTTATAAAATAGTCATTTTCGATTAAAATTTATAAAAGTATACGAAAAAATGATGGAAAATATTCTATCAAACAAAACGAGAGCTAATGCGGTGTTGGAAAATAATAAATAAATACGACAAAAAGGTTATAAATACAGCGAACAAATTTCGATGAAGAAAAATGAATTGCTGTAATCTAGAGTGATAATATGTATATTTTTAAAGGTCTCAATAATTATTTTCGTTTTATTTATTTAAACAATTGCAGGTTGTATAAGATTCATAGATATTTTCGTTGTTTTGTTTTTGGGTTTTGGGAGAAATTCGTTGTTTATCTAACCGAAAAAGTGAAAATTGCCGAGAATAAACCGGTTTGGTTTGCGCCAAACGCTTTCGCGAGCGTGAGTTTGATAATTTAATTTGATTGCGTGTGTCCAAACGAGTTGGCATTGAAAAATTACTATGTGAACAAATCTTTGAACTAGGTTGAAATATTGTTATTCTGGCGAGTGTTTTGAACCGAAAAGATTAAAGTTAATGGAAAAAAAAACATGCCTTTACATATGTTCTACGAATGTTTTATTTATTTTAGGAATAAATAGATGTAAATTTTTTTCAGTGAGTTGCTAAGTCCACATTTTAAGGAGATTTTCAGTCCGTGCTGTTTGCCACAGGAAGAAAATAAATCTTTCGGTATAATAGTCATTTGATCATTGATTATAATAAAAAGTAGATAACATTTGTTGTTTAACAGTTTTTATCTCAATTTTTCAGGGTTTCTTGATGAGGAAATTGTCGCATTTTACAGTCCAACTAACGGGTATTTTTAATAAATATCTTTTACTAATTTTTTTGAATTTTGGAAATTTGAACGTTGATTTTCATTTGGATTGATTCGAAGTTTTTATTAAATATTTTGTGCATCTTTCAATAATTTAGATCGATGGAAAAAGTAATGGAATGCGAAGAACGTGAAAATGTTCGCGACAATGTGAAGTTACATTTGCGACAAAGATTGGACATTTTGGAGGAAGAAAACGCAACTTTCAGCGAGGAAATAAAAAAAATGAATGAAGTCATTACGCTTTACAAACGCGAAATCGACTTGAAAGAAAGGCTCATGTATGTGACATTTCTAAACAATTTTTAAAATAATGAAATCGATTTATAAGTCTTGAAAAAGTTCTTGAGAGTTCGAAAGTTTTTTATAAAGTGTATTTCCGAAAATTAGATTAACAGATTACTCTTTGAAAATTTGTTTTCAGAAGCATAAATAGTTTTTACGTGAAGTTTAAATTACAATTTTGATGTGATTCAGTAATAGCATTAATATTTTCCTAAAGTTTTTGAATAATCCTAAAATTTGTTGAGAGTTTTTGCAAAGGATTTCAATTTATTTTTGTTCTTTAAGTGGCGAAGAAAAGCAAAAATCTTCAAACTTAGCGAAAGAAAATGATGACTTGAAAGAAAAATTCAAAGACTTGGAGGACAGTGAGAAAAAAAACAACGCCAAATTGAGATTGAAGGAAAAGAATGAGATAGAGCTGAAAAAAAAAATATGGTGGTTTGAGTCGGAAGTAAATAAATGAAAATTAACTTACGAAAACAAGAATTTTGCATATTTTCCGAAAATTTATCATATAGTTGAAACAGAAGATTATTTTGTTGCGTATTGAATTTCAAACATCAATCAGGAAATCATGTCCTTTAATTTTCAAACTCATTTTGTGATCTAAGGTAAGACATTTCAATTCATTTTTAAGTATCCAACTCCGTCAATAATTTTTTAGTCTTTAAATTTTTATCTGAAAATGTCTTTTTCCTAAAAACTTCAATAATAAACTTAATATACAAGTTTTAAAATACAAATTTACTAATTTCACGTTCAACATTTTAAATATCACAGGTTAAAGACAATTTCTAAGGTTCAATCACGAGTTTAAAAAAAATCAGTTATTTTTGTCATCACTTGCCTAAAAATTTACAAAATTTTGAAGAATTTGAAAAAGTATGCAGAACTCTTATTACTTTGTATTCTCTTTTCATGTAACGAGATTGGTTTTAGAGGGAAACATTGTTGAACGTAAAAGAAAAACTGGAGAAAACATGCAAGGAAAATGAAAAGTGCAAAGACGAGATTGCCCATTTTCTTCAAGCTTATGAAACCAAATGTGAGGACTATGAAAATTTGCACCAAATTTACAAAATTTTGGAACAGAAATACCAAGAGCTGCGAATTTCGAAAGAGATCGAAATTGATGTAAGCTTTGTGGAATTTTTACCGTATTTTATCAAATACGTAAATATTCATTTTTGAAATTTTCCACGTCGCACAGTTAAATTATTGTAGATTTTAAATTATAGGCGATTTTTTTATTCGATTAAAAAGTTATACAAAAAAGTATATATGAAACTTAAGATTAGGATTCAAGATATCGATGATTCAATAGTTGTGAAATCCTAAATATACGATGTCATGAAGATTTCAATAATATAAACGAAGTATACATAAAATTTCCAGGTTTAGAGATTTTTCATTCATAGAGTGCAAATATTTCAATTTTGTAAAAGGAATATAAAAATCAAAATAAATGTCATATTGATTTTCGAAATTTCAAGATATAAAAATAAAATACATCAGATACTACCAGAACTTGAATTAGGAAAAAAAATGCAAGTATGATTTAGAGATTTCGAAATTTGGGAATCTGGAAATTGAGTAGGCTGTAAAACTTTTCTATCCAAACTATCCAAACTTTAAGAGAAATTTTCGTTCTTAGAAAATAGAAACTCGAAGATTCGAAAATCGTGCTATGAAATTTCAATACTCACTGATTCAAAGCTTCATAAATCATGAAGGATAACCATTTTTTGAGAAAAATTCAGAAAGTTAAATTTTTTCTTATTTTTCTGTACTGTAAGTAATGTCTTCAAAAGTAATAAGAGCAATGATAATATATTTTGAGATCAAACAAGTTGAATAATTTAAGAAATGAATTTTTCAAGAAAAAAACAAAAGAAATCAAATCAAATATTTCAATTTTATATGTAACGCGTAAATCGATGTAAAATTTGAAGACATTGTTTATTGTTGAAAATTCTTTCAGCTCCTCAATAAGACTTTGCAGAGGTGTCAAGAAAAAAACATGGAGCTCACAGTTGAATGGGAAACTTCTGCTAGTGAAATGGTGAATTGTTATTCGGTATTTCAATAAGATGGCGAATGAAAAATTGATGGCTATAATTTTTTAACCGTATTTTTACAGGCCTCATTTTCAACTCCACATCATGGAAAAACTATGGATCACAATGATATCTTCAAAAGTCCAATTACACCAGGATTTCATTCAATTTTTGATGAATTATCAGCTGAAGTTAGTAAAAAATATTTTTTAGCATTCGAAAGTAATTAATTTGTTTCTTTTTTTCAGCTGTTTTCTTAGACTTTTATCAACAAAAATATTTTTTGAAAAATAATAAAAAGTCAAAAAGTAGGTCCATGAAAATTAAAAAAACAAAAGCTAAAAAGTCCATGGATAGTAAAATCATGAAATCTCAATGATAGCAAATACTCTGTCAAAGAAATTTTAAAAGAAGGATTTTTATCATGTACAGGAATGAAAACATGTTCTAGTTTTTTCTTAAAATGTTGAAAAATAATATTTTTAATACGTATTTGAATTGATTTGTTTATTTAATTCAGAATCATATCAAATTTACTCTATTTAGTTATATAATATATAATTTATCCATATTTGACAACGAAATTATAAATACTTCTTTATTTATTTATATAAATAATCTATTAATCATAATCCAATGATGTTATAAAAGTAATTTTTTTGATCTATCGATTAATTTACTATAACAATGAATTGTAGTAATTTAATGAATAATTTAGAATTCGTTCATTCATTACATATGCCTTTTTGTGCCATATAAAAAACTATGAAAATATTATAGTTTATCTTAATCATCTGAAGTTTTCGAATATGTTTTTCCATCTTACTAAAATTTTCTTTTAGATCGAAGAAAAAGAAACGTGGTTTTTAATAAATTTTTTAGGGCGTTTCCATAGGTTGTTGCAAAGACGATGACAAATTTCACAACTTGGACGAAAAATTCACGACTCTGCAAAGCAGCATATGCGAACTGGATAAATTCATAGACGAGTGAGTCTTCGATGTCCACTATAATTTTGCATAATTTTCATCCAGTTTTGTCTACAATTTGTTTCCATTTCAGTGGAACGCAACAGATTTTTAGCCCGTCGAGACGTGCGGTTTTTCTTCGCGAACTCAAAAATCTTGATGACTGTGAAATCGAAAAAGTTGCCCAGGTCCAGAAAAAACTTGGAGTTTTTTTCAAAGTGGTGAGTAAAAATTTTTATTTCTGTTTTTCTAGATAAATAATACTGGATAGTTTTTTTTCGATTCTTAACCCATCCAAATGTAATTTTGTCGCTTAAAAAAGGTTTTTTTTCTAATTTTTTTTATTTTAATGTAAAAATTGATGAATTCCGATATTCCAACTTCCTGTGTTCAAAAGTTCGCTGTGTTCTGATATTAAAAATTTTTTTACAGTTGGATTCTTATGTTGTAGAATATTTAAAGTCATATTTCTCTACATTTATACAGTTAAAAGACAATAAAAAATTTCCATACCGAAAATTTCCATACTGCAATGTTTTGTGGTTTAAAATCAAATAAAATGTCATTTGATTTGTCAGATGGAACAGACCTTACGACCGATATTTAAAAAATCCATAAATTTGTTGGAATTTCTGAGCCTATTCAAATAAATGATTCTCAAGTGTAAATTGGTTTTTTGAACTCTTCTGTTGCTTCCTATTTATGAGTATACATTCCTCCCATAAATTTGCGAACTAAATAGAAAGATCGAACGATTTGATTTTTTTTTAGAATATTATAATGCGAACGTGTGACATTTGACATAGCATTGCTTATTTTCACGTTCGAAGGTCTCTGTCATTTTCGATGACTTTTTCGATAACATGGTACAGAAAATATTCGTCAAACTTCGTCAAAAAAAGCAGCAGCAGTTTTACATAATTTCAAACATTTTTTATCACAATATTTCGCTCATTTTCTTTTTTTATACGAGTCGAAAAATTCCTTTTTCATGCATTCAGAAAAAATATTGTTTTTACATGTTTGAGCATTGTTAGTATTTAAAAAAAACTTTATTTTTTTTCTACTGTTTGCAAAATGTTTGCATCAATCAGAGAAAATTATTCAATGAATTTTGATATGATTTTTTTTTGCAGTTGGAAACAGTTATGACCGAGAAATCTCATGACAAAAACGGCCCGATCGAAAATTTTTCACCCGTGGACGGGGATTTGAAATCGTAAGTCTCTTTTTTATAAATACATATCAAATCTATATTCGAAAGTATTCGAGCCGAGGTCGAGTGCCTTTTATTTGGACTCCTTAATTTTGCTTCTTTTCCTTTTCGTAAAAATAACTTTCGCCCTCCATTTTGCATTTTATGTGCATTCAACGTTATTTTCAGATAAACTTTTTCACATTCACTTACTTTTTTTATCAGGTTATTTTCATTCACTTTTTTCGTAACATCATTCTCTGATTTCTATGAGAAATTAAACTATTGATTTTTTACTGTTAGTTTCTACGAGATTTTTCGATCGAAAAATTTGTCGAGTTTTGGTAGCAATGATTAGATGCATTGTTAGAAAATACTTTAGAAAATTTTTCTGAATTTTGATATTAACATATGAAAATATTTTGATTTGTACTCTTAAACGAAATATTTTTCCAATATTTATTTTTATGAAACATTTTTTTAATTTGTTTGTATTATTATGAAATAATTTATTTATTTGTATGCTCATACACAAGCTCAATTCAAAAACTTTGAATACCAAAATTAAGAATTTGTAAAACTCGAAGTAAAGACTCGAATTAAACCTGAGTTTGATGCAGACAAAATATAATTATAAATTAATTTCAACGTTATTCAGACTAAATCCAGACAAATAATTTATACTCATCTAGTTTTAAATACTTCATGTAAAATTACAAGAAGTTGAATATTTTGTTACAGTTTCAATTTTTATTAGTAAAACAGCAATAAAAATTCTCGTTTTATTGTTATGAAATCAGTGAATTTGACAAATAAATTGGTTCATACTTTCATTTGCTTTAATCAGTTCAAGCAGTTTTTATTTCACTAGTAGAAATGTTACCAATTGAAACAGTAATGAAGATTTCGAATAAACAATAATAATAATCTCTGCGGTGAGTTCTCAAAATAAGGGAGTTTTTCTTCTTTAAGTAATAAATCATTTGAAATTTGGATTGGATGAAAAATGATATAATCTCCTATTCATTAAGTTTCAATTGATAAAATTAGAAACTCTTTCTACTATGCATAAATAAGTAATAATTAACGAATTCTTAGTGACTAGGTATTTGTTTAATATACTGGTGCAATCGTACTTACGTAGAGTATAAATTTATATTTTTACACCAGTTTTATTTTTGAAAGTTTCCCTCATGTTCAATAACTTTTATATTATAATGCAATTTGCTATAGAAAGTAAAAAACACGAGTAACAAAATAAAATTCATATATTAAAAAAAAGTTAATTCATGCTTATGCCATAGTGCATAATCTAACTTATTTGAACTAGTAAAAGTTTATGAATATTTGTATTATTTTGAATTATAAATTATTCAATATCTGGATTGGTTGAATTAGAGACTTATTTTTAGAATGTATGAATATATAATAACTAACGAAGTCCTGGTGACTAGGTTTTTGCTTGATAGTGTATATTAGTTGAACTGTACTTAAGTAGAGTAAAAATTTATATTTTTTCACCAATATTTTTTTTTATAGAGTTTCCCTAATGCCAAATAACTTTTAAATAACAATAAAATTTTTTGTATACAATTTAAAAATATAAATAACAAAATGAAATATACCTAGAATAAGTAAATTTATACAAATGCAATAATGCATAATCCAACTTATTTGAGATAATGAATATTGGCATTATTTTGAATTTGAAGTGACTTTAAATTTAAATTGTTTCAAAAATGGTATCTACTATTTACTGATTGTAAGTTTCAATTGGCTGAATCGGGGACGCAGTTTTACTATTTATGAATAAATAATAATCAACGAATTCCTAGTGACTAGGTATTTGTTTATTATATTAATTCAATTGTACTTACACTATAAATTCATATATTTCTACCAGAATTTTTGAAGACAGTTCACATTATTTTAAATAACTTTTACATAACAATACGATTTGTTTGTGACATCTTCATGCGAGGAATTATCGACTTCTCGTGTTTCAAAGAAGCTCAAATATTTTTTTTTCCTTCCCTTTCGTTATGTATTCGCATGGTTCACGATTGATCCGATTGTAAAGATCGATGATAAATTAACTGCGAGTGAATCGCGTTAACTTCGATTGTCGGAAGTTTGTTCGCGTCTGAAAAGGTGAATTGGCTTTTGAATTTTCGCTCGGCCAATGTCAGTTTTCCGCCGGCTTCCGAACTCGCAACTTCTCGACATTCTGTAATAATTTCTTTTCTTGGATTTTGAGGCCCAAAAAATTTTTGTTTGTGAGTGATTGGATTGGGAGTTGAAAAATCAATTCGCAGAGGATTAAGAATACCAGTCGAATTTTTTTGTAAGTTTTATTTTATTTGGGAAGTTTGAAATATATTCTGTGGTTTTTACAATTTTTCAGAATTTTTTGATAGCGTTTTTATTTTCATTATCTAGATGTTGAGGCTTGTTTTTTTTGGGTGGTTTTTCTGAAAATTGAAGAATCGTTTTAATACTTGGATGCATAATGATTCTGATAAACCGACAGGTTTTTTTTGAAAATTTTGATCACATCCTTTTTTCTTTAAATTTATTGATTCGATGATTGGCATTTTTTTCATATCGATATAATGATGGGGAAAAATAATAATGACAATAATAATGAGTCCAGTTGAAGTCGAAGGTCGATTTCAATATCGTCGAACCGAACTTTAACAGGCTGGATTGCATAAGAATCTGGTTAGAAGCAAATGGTGTTAGCTGCTAATTTGTAGCTTATACATATAGAGGTATTAGAGCTGAAAAACATTCATTAGAAAATGTACGGAAATTTGTGAAATTTTACCTGTGCCTTAGTTTATTGATTGAATTATCTAGAATTCAAGAAATTTTCTGAAGGATTTTTGTGTTCTTGAGTTGTTGGTTCAAAAAAATTTGTAACTTAGGAATTTTTTTCAGTCCTTATCGTATATAGATTTTTCGTCGATTGTTGTTTTGCTTTAAATGATTTTTTAGTTACTTCTGGACTTTTTGAAATGTTTAGCGATTTCAGTTTAGTTATGAAATAATATTTTGTATCAGGACTCCAAAATTTTTTGTTTTCTGGGCTTGTCGGATTTTTTCTACTTGGCAGTTTTGCGAATAACAAACGAATTCTGAAAAATGCCACTGAGTTTGACAAAAAAAAAGAAAAGAATTAGCAAATTTATAAATATATTCCGATTTTGAATTAGGAACAAATTTATTACTTGTAAAAAATTTGAAAATAATTTTTTTGGAGTGAATTTGGAAACAAAAGAACAATATTTATAGGTTATAATAAGAATGATTTGATAATAGTTAATATTTTTTACTCTCTACTAGAGTATTTTCAAAGTATGACTCAATTTTTATTGTTGTATACCATTCTTTTATTTATTGTATTCTTAAGTATTCGCTGCATTGATATATTTTATACTTATTTTTATTTTTATAAAAGAATAAAAGCGGGCTTGCTAAGAAAAAAAATCTGCTATCTGCTCTAAGGAATCGACTTTTTTTCGTATTTCATAATAGTAATACTATCGTGAATGATTATTTTGAATAATAGAAGTTTTTCGAAGAATTTGAAGTTACATAGAGGGAAAAGGAAATAATTTCTGAAATGAAAAAGAAGAAAGGAAACTGAAAAGTTTTTATTCTGAATAATAAATATTTTTCTCATGATTACTTAATATGATATTCAATATTATACGAAATAGAATATTTAACAATATCCTTAATGTGAATTATTGATTTTTTCAAAAATTGCAATGGATATACGCTATATTTGATAATAGTTCGAAAATTTTCTAAAAGTTTGAAAACATATATTACAATTATATATTTTTAAATTTTTATTGAAAATCTCAAGATATTAAAAATTGATAGTTCTTTTGCTTGAAATTTTTTTTGTATTATACGTATGTAGTGAATACAAAAATTTTCAACGTACGAGATTCATATAATTTCAAGAAACTTAAAGTTCACATTCTAATTTTCCGAAATGATGAGAAATTTCATTGAGAGTAATCTCAAAATCCTAAACTTGCAATTCTTTCGATATTAAAAGATTCTATTTTTCAAAATATTAATTGATAGAGAATTTCAATATCTACATGAGTTGTATTTTAACTAAAACGATGAGCTCAATTCGTATGAAATTTTGAGTTACTGAAATGTACCAAAAGTTTTCAATCTTCATTATTAGACGATATACTATACAATGTTTATTTCTCTGGTAATTCATTCAATCATATTTATATTCTTAATAATAATTAATGGTTTTTGACGATTTATTTTGAAAATTTGTGATTATTTTTAATTTCTACAAAAACTTTTACTTTTGCATTTTAATTATGAAATCTATGCAGTAAATTAGTTATTATTTGGATAATTTCGACTGTCATTATTAAAATTACCGAATTCAAGAACTATAATTTTCATTTACTATGTATTAATTCAAATTATTACCTATAAATTAAAGTTTTATGCAAACTCTGTTATAAAATGAGCGACCACTCTTTCGGTATTTTCATAGTTTTGGTAATTTTTTACAGTTTTGATAGTTTTTCACACATTTTACAGATTAATAGTGTTAATGAATATGTATGCTGTTTAAATTTACAGTTACTCAAGTAAACAAATTATCATGGTTTCAACAGTTTTGACAGTTTTTTAAAATTTCATATCCTCTTCACAACTCCTAAATTTCCAAAGTTTAATTTTCTAAACATTAAAAAATTGTTAAATGTACAAACTGCTTATTTTCGAAACCTTGCAGTTTTTGAAATTTAAAAAAAATTTACAAACTGTCAATATTGTTAAAAATGTTGAAATGATTATTAATGATTAACTTACTTGGGAAATCAAAACACTATTACCTTCGCATTTAAATTCTGAAATTCACAGAGTATGTAAGGTATAATTTGGATTATTTTGACTGTAGTTATTAAAATTTCAGAATCCAGTAAACAATATTTGTCTTAAATTTTTCTTCTTGGTTCAGATGTATCATAAATGTCTAAAATTGGCAAAAATTAAATAATTTGTTCACAAACTCTTCAGATGTAAAAAATTGTAAAAAATGTGATTAACCAATTTTGTTTTATATATTCGATTTTTTTTTCTATCAAGATTCCCTTTGATTAAATTTGTATTGATTGTTGAAAGCATCGATATTGTTTTCTATTTTAGGATTCTTCAAACAATCCCCGAAAAATCGCCCGAAATCTACCTCAAAGTCGACGATGAAATAATCCCAAACGGTCCTATGGAGTCTCCAATCCTCCCCAACCCTAATTTCCCGAAAAGGAAAATTTCCGTTTTCCAAAATTCCACACCCCTTCACAAAAATGCTGAGAAACAAAAATTGGACGAAGGATATTTGTGGACTACCTACCGACTTTCAAACGATCGCAAGAGCGATTCTTCCAGCAGCGAAAATTCCTCGGGGCACTTAAACAATTCCGACGAGGGAATCGCGAATGCGTGTTTTCGAAATTCTATAATTTTACCTGGAAAACTCGATTTTGTGGTCGGAAAAGAAAGGGAAACAGAGAATATCGCGGGGGTGGAAAATTTCAGAGAAAACTCTGGGGAAATTGAACCGGAAATGGAGGTGAAGAATTTTCCAGAAGTCAATGGAGATGGTGAGTTCAAAAATTTTTTAAATCTTTTTTAGGGTTCAAGGAATTGGTATTTTTTTGAATTTTCGTAGAACTTTTGAAAATTGAACTTCAAACTTACGAATTAAAATTAATCAAAAAATGTTTTTTAATTGTTGAATTTTGCCCTGAAATGGCGAGCTCAAACAAATATTTTTAATACATTACTTTTTCCCAAAATTTAATAAAATTGTATACATTTCCACGGATTTTTTTTGCGTTGCTGGAATTACTCCAAAAATTTTAATTTGATCAGACTTTTCGTAGCTTATTGTTAGAATAAAAAAGTAAATTAAGTAATATTTTGTGATCCTTAGTGGTACATTGTTCGGTTCCTGAAAAGGACACATTGAAGGCGGATTCGTCCTCAAAAAATGTTCTCTTTGCTTCGACCAAACCAGAAAAACGGTCAACGATTATGTTGGTAAGTCGAAAAACGATCATTATGAACATTTGTCATGATACTCATGAAAATTGTGGAAGGAATTTTATGATTTTTCGATGACATGCTGGTTATGGTGAAAATATAAACGCGTGTACATGATACTTACGAAAATGGGAAAACTGCTTCGAGGCGCGATGAAAAGTTGAAACTAAATGATCTTGGTCTCAATAAAATGATCGAGGTTTAGTAAAACACTTAAAATTAACTTGTAGTTAATTACTCGAATGGTTTTGCTCGTTAGAGACTATTTCATTAGATTCTTGGATTGGAAATTCAAGTTTGTTGGTTTTTGTGGAAGAAATTATTTTTAGAAAGGTTTTTCAGAGATTTTCTTCGAAACAATATTTCTCGGTAAACCAAATCACATATTGTCAGTTTTCAATACACGAATAAATTTTCCAAGCTGTTACATCATCATTCTAGAACTTTAAAATTATTCATTGCTCCTAAAGTTCATCAAATAACTCATTCAACAACTTTGTTTTTTTCATTCCATCAATTAAACGCATTATGCATGTATTGCAAAATGAACATTGGATTTTCATCAACAAATGACGAAGCAATGACAAAACAATCGAGAGCTCAATTACTAATTGTCGTAATGAAACTTCAAAAAATGTTTTTTTCTACCCCACTAAATTATTTAAAAAACCAAGCAAATATTGCAACTTGTTAAAAATATAAAAATTACTTATTTTTTTCGGAAAATCACTTCTTCTTGTTAAGTATTACTTATTTTTTTAGTGTTTAATCACTTCGAGAAATTAAGTAAATTAAATTAATTTTTTCTAGTAATTAGTCATTTACTACCTATTCAATCTGAAAGAGATACTTTTGAAGACTTGCGATTCTTTCGCTTTTTTTTCTTTGAATAAACAGAGCGATGTTTGGAAAATTTTCATCGTGAAATCAAGTCATGGTCGAGATTCGGGACGTCGCCGGAATTATAAAATTGATTCTTATTAATAACTTTTTCCCAGGTTATTTATACGCAATAAGAGAGAATTCTTCATTTCGCGAGGATTAAATTTTTCGTCGTGGGCTCGTGAATGCGGAACATGAATTTTAAATGACATCGAAGTTAAAAATTTTATTACGTTTTGGGATATTTTATTTGTTTAAACATATTTTTCAAACAAATTAAAATTCTGAGGAAAGATTTGCAATTCAGAAAAAAGTTGGGAGATAGGGGAATGAAAAAACTAATACTCCAAAGACGATATAAGAAAATTTTTTTAATCCTGCAAAATAAAAAAATGTTTGAGTTTGAATTTTGGTACGTTGAAAATCGTTCGATTCCTTGATTTTCTGGACTTTTGCATGTGAAAAATATAAAGTTTTTTTCATTCAAGATTTAACAATTTAAGTTCATTCATTGCATTAATTTGTCATTTTTGAATATATTTATTTGTTTTTTTTTGTTTTTTTTTTTTTTTTTTTTTTTTTTTTTGTAATTTGTATGTATTCACTTATAATTTAATTAAAAATATCTTTGAAATGTTCGAAGGTTGCATCGAGGTTGAGAAGAACATTTTCAGAAAATGACCTTTGGCAGCTTACCTGTGAAAATAAAAAATTGCCTAGAAATATTCATTCTCGTGGAGATGGTGATTGTTTGGAGGAAAATATTTTTCGCCCATTTCCCAATCTGAGCGATTCGTACTTACGAAAGTCTGGAATCGACGAAGAGCTTGACTACAAAATGACGTGAATATTGACTCCATTATTCTATGAATTATAACTTTTATTTTTCACAATTGAAAATACAAAAATGAATACAAATGATAATATAAACATCAATATTGATATTTAATTCAATTTTTGTGATATGAGAATTAATAGTTATTTAAATATGTATGAATGATGAGAAAAATATTAACATAGAATGTTACATACGATATTTCACAGTTATTAAATTGTTCTCAAACAATGCAAATATTCTAAGTATATCTGTCAAAATTGAAAATATGAATTTAGCTGGAACATCTAAATTAGAAAATAAAATTTCTAAAATTAATAATTATGTTCAGTCTCAAACAATACATAAGTTTAGAGTCAAAAGTTGCAATTCTCATATTGTTCAACTTTTAATTTGAAAAATTTCAAGTGAAAACTTTATCAAGAAAATTATACAAATTAAGTTGGATAATCGATTAAAAGGGAAAATGTATTGAATTCAAAAATACTTATAGCCCTAAGTATAAATGTGGATTCGAAAATTGCGAGGTTTGAAATCCTCATACCATATAGATTTGAATTTAAAAAATTTCCAATGCAAATTTCGTGATGAAAATTGATGTACGACATATATTGTACACAAGTAATAAATTTTTCAAATTTTTTCCAGGCAAGCACAGTCCGAGAAAGAGCTTGAGGTACATTTGAAAAAATTTTATTTTCAAGCTATTTTAAGTAGTATATCAGTGTCTGTTTGCTCTTACTGAATATAAGTTTTTTTTTTTTTTTTTTTTTTTTTTTGAAAATAAAAATACCTTTTTTCTATTATTCTCTGGACAATATTTGCAACGTTCTGTTTTCTAAAGATAATGAAGATGTACATTTTGAGGTACATTCATTTCATTTTATAATAGAGTTAATCATAAACAAGAAATTCATTTTGTTTTTGGAAATGCATAAAAAAAAAAATTAGCAAGTTCAATTCTGAAAATGAATAGTACGAAATCGATGGAGATATGGTAAATTTAAAAAATGGTTTTGAATATCCACTGAGTTGAAAATTTGTCTTGAACAGTACACTATAATTTTTTTTTTATGAATATTTGCAAATGTTATATAAATCGATGTTGTTGAACTGTTTCAGGAAAAATACATAGCGTTTTCTTTAGGATTGTTCACAGACAGAACAACACTGTCAAAACGCTTATTGTCAATAAAAAGTCAAAGGGATAATTCAGAGAATAGCTTCAACATCGAGCTTGAGCAGTTGAAAACAGACATCAATGTAAGTAAAATTTTGCAATTTTGCTTTTTTTAGATAACGTCGTATTTTTTATGAGCAATATGAAGAATGTGAAGTTTTATTGATTGTTATCGCCCTTTTTCGGATGTTAAAAATGGAAAATTTTTTTTTTGTTCATATTTTGCACATGGTAGCAGTAATTAAAAATTATACTTCATAAGGTTGTAAATATTTCGATATTTAATATTGGAAACTCGAAATAACGCCTAAATTTTTCAAAAGCTGAGATTTTCGTTTGCATTTTTCGTAATAGGAAATTTTGAGTATTCATGTGCATAAATGTTACGATTTTGATTGGCTACATAGTTTGGTAAATTAGAAAATTATTAGGTAGGTAAAATAAATATTGAATCTTCAAAAAACTTTCAATTGCATATCAAGAGAACTCAATGAATTTTATTTAAAAATGTTGAAGTTTTTTAACCATCGATGATTTTTCGAAAATTTTTTATCAAAAATAAATTATTTTAAAAGTTAAGAATTGCTCATTTTCGTTCTGACTGTGAAAAAGACAGTTGTCATTGATTTGTCTGTACGTGTTTTGAAAAATGGAGAAAAATGTTCATAACAATTTTATATACTTAATATTGAGAATTGAAAGAGTTTTTATGGATCAAGTTTGACTTATGTACGTACTCAAAAACGAAAAAATATTCCAAATGATATTAAGAAATCATAATTATTGAGCAATATTAAGAAATTATAATTAATCTACCGATGAACAAATTGAGTTATTAAAATTCATGAGCACAGATTTAAGAATTTTCGTAGTTATATGTTCCGAAATCTCGAAACAAAGGTTTTTTTTTGCATGCTAGGTATTTTTGAAATCTTACGATGATGACATCCGAGTTCAAAAGGTGAAAACACAGCTCTCGATGGTAAAAAAATGTGCACAGCGTTTGATTTGTTCCGCGGAACTTTTGGGTGCCATTCAGCAAGAACGCCGAGTTTCTAAGGCCGTTCACGTGTCCGATTTATACCTTAACAAACTTCGTAAACGAACAAAAGAAATGGAGAAAGATATGAATGAAACTAAGTACACACGAAAACATTGTTTCTCCAACGATCCGGAATTTTTTCGCTCCTCAATTCCCCCTGATTTCCAAGGTTCGGATCTCTCGACATTCCTGATTTCCTTTCATTTTCCAGTATTTTTTCGCAGGATAGTTTTTGAATTTTCCAGGTTTTCTTGAAGTTTTTGCTGATTTCTGGATCTATTTGTTGTCTCAGATTTTCCTTCGGTTTTTTTTTTTTTTTTTTTTTTCAGTCGAGAAAATCAGCATGAATTTTATTTGGTTTCTATCCTGGTTCGCAGTGGTGTTTTTATATTTTTTTTGTACCTCATGGATTTTGGGATTTTTGGTACCAAGAGTTTTGTCAGGTTGTTTTATTTTCTAATAAAATTCTCATGGTTGAAAAAACTATTCTCAATTTCAATGTTATTTAAAGTTTCTCGCAAGTTGCATGAGTGTTTAAAAAAATATTTTTGTTTTGATGGTATACACAATCCAGAAAATTCCCTTAAAATTTAAAATAACGAAATTGTCGTATCCTAGCAATTCGATGAAATCCTCGTTTTCCTCAAAAATCCGGTTCGATTTTTCCTCTCGACAAAAGTACGAAGTTGAAACGAGCTAAATTTTCCAGGCGAATTTTGCGAGAGAACAACATTATTATTGAAGACCCGCCCAACGACGTTGTAGAAGCTAATAACAAAGTGTTTAGTAAAATGCCATCATTAGATCCCAACCATCGTCTATTGGTTCGTTAAAAAATTTCGATCGCGATAAGTTTTCGCCAATTTTAATAGGGTGTTTTGAAAATGTAGTCTTTTCTAATAACAGTTATTTATTCATTTCGTTTTTCGGGAATGAAACCATTTTTATAAATTCAGATTCAGTACTTAGGACTGATTTCGAAAATTTTATTTCAGCACCCTATTAAAATTTTTCGTCCTCCGCTTTTCGTTCGTCCATGTGCCGATTTTTTGAGTTTTTCATTTTTCGCTTTATTTCAGGAATGGTATTGATATTCAAATCAATGGTGTTTATTCTATTTTTTGATTTTCTTGAGTTTTTGTTTCTAATTTTTGGTATAATTTTTATTTCCATTTAGGGCTAGAGGATAAAACTGTATTCTACTGATTAAAACTTGTTTTTTGAATTTTAATAGCATATCGAGCATTTCGTGCTTTATTATAATCATTTGTGCTTTTCTGCTTAATCATTTACAATATATTTTCGTCGTCATTATGCGGTGTAGGAAAATAGGGAATCTCGTGCATTAATTCTCATCACCATACGACTAATCTAAATTTTCCTATATTTCATCGTCGTAACCTAATTGCATTTAAAAATAACTTTTTCAGGAAATATGGCTAAGAATCTGTTTTCTTTTTTTTTTGTCAGTGAATATTTTTTTTGATTGTTTCTCAAGCTTTCAACCATTATTTTTGATCCTTATCAGAAGACATCTACATGAAAAATGTTTCATAGATGAAATTAATTGATTAGTAAAAGTAAACAAAAACAGATCTGTAAGCTCGAGAAAATTATTAATAAGCATTGATCAATAAATATGTCTGGTACATTAATATTTTTGAAAATTGAGAAAAATAAAAAAAAAACAATTCTTTGTCATTATTTTCCTGAGGAGTTGTTGTTATAAACAATTTGGCTCCGATGATTATATATTTACATAGGAAATTTTGGAAATAATAACATAGAGCATTATCAACTAAAATTTCATGAAATTGATGTCGCTTTTTAGTTTATATTTTATTTCTATTTTGCAGATGGGTTGATTTATTTTTTGTGTGGTTTTATTATAGATGGCTAGGAGACGATACAGCGTTGCAACAATGTCAAGGGCAGCGCAATACAAGGCAACAAGCTTTTTTATTGTTTATTTTATCCATATGATTACTTTTTTTCCTTTATTCGTGTTTTTTGTGCATTTTTTGGGGTCTTTGCCTTCATTTGTCACAATTTATCGTTTTTCTATAATTAGCTTTTGCCGAATTTTTTTCATTCCAAAAAATTACACTGGTCTCACGATATAACGACAAAGATGAAAAGTGAAACACGAATTTAAACAGTATCAAAACGCGTTTAGAGATCTCGAGCTGGCATAGAAACGCGTTTTCTATGCCAGAGGTACATAAAAGTTATTGACGAACACAAGTGTGAAGAAATTGCTTTTTAAAATTATGTTTATCAATTTTTCAAGAATTCAGAAATGGAGATTCAAAAAATATCTGAGTTTTGACGTTACGTTATCAACTTATTTGAAATATCCAAAAAGGAGTTGGTCGATATTCAAAAATTTCAAAATTTATACAGTGAAAATTCGGAACTCAAAATAAAGAGTTGAAATTTTGAACTATTCGTCATTTTGCTACTCTTTGAAATTCTAGAATTTTCTGAAAATAAAATTTTTATTAAGTTTGAACGAAAAAAAGGTGTTTATTGCAAATTTAAAAATGTCTAAATTCATACTTACAATTGAAAAACCTTCATAAATTTTGAAGTTGCAAGATTCGAGAACATATAATGCAATCTTTGATTCTTGAAGACTACGAATTTAAAAACAACTGAGCTCTAAACTCTGAAGTTCTGAAATGTAAAAAAGTTAAGAATGTTTATTTCCAAAGTACATAGTTGAATCCCTAAATTTTGAAGTTTCAAAATACAGTATCACACATGTTGCAATATGTAAAAAAAAATATATTGTTAATTTTTATCCAAGAAACTGCAGAAAATGCAAATTTTTTAATCGTTTAGATGACTGTATTGCTATTTCTTGATATTTAATGGCGTGAAAAATCGCATCTGAAATTTTGGAGAAAATCATTTGTTGAAAATCTTCGAAAAAATTATGCTTGGATTTGATACAGAAATTTGCTAAAGGAATATTGAATTCGACGTTATTTTTCATAGTTAAAGAATCATAATGAATTTTTAGAAATATATTATTTAATTAAAAGAATGTTGAATCAAATTAAATTTTTTAGATATTTAAAAACTAACATTGAAATTTCCCTTGTTCTCATAATAGAAAAACAAAATTATATTAGTCTTTGAAAATGCAACTAAAATTTGGATACTCTTGCGTGAAATATGTTCGAAAATAGATTTGAAAATTTTTCTAGAGTGAAAAATTCTAAATCAATAAATTACTAAGCTTGATTCATGAATCTTGCAAATTTAACATACTCTAGCTGTGGAATACTCTAATTTTGACATTCAAATTAATTATTCAAATGCTTCGAAATCTAAATGTCAGAATTTGGTGTCTCGAAACAAATTTTTGTCTGTGTAAAACTTAATTATAGGGTACAAAATTTTTTTTTTCCTAAATTAATGCTCATTCATCTTTTTCAAATTACATAGAAATGTCAAAATATGTCTTCGTCATCAAAGAACTTTTCGAAAAACCTAAATACGCCTAAAAAATTAGCGTTGAGATCATATATTTTGACACACAACCGAAAGTCATTGTATTGAGACATCAGTGTATAATTTTTTTTTTTTTTTTTCAATGCCAAGTAATTTTGTGGGAATAAAGTTTGTTGAAAATTGAAATTCGATCATTATCATGATTGAGTTAAATTAAAAATATGGAAAACCATTTATTTTTATAGGAACCTAGAGCGAGAATTGTCGGGAATAAAGTGGTCCTTAGAAGAACTACAGAAAATACAGAACCACTTGGAGTCGAACAAATACGCTACGCCTTAACTGAGTGAGTAAAAAATTTGAGGATTAAAATTTTTTTTCATATAATAAATATACTCTCATGTAAATATTTAACTGGAATTCATTTTTACAATAATAAAAATATTGAAAATTTGGTACTCATTTTTTTTATTACAATAAAAGTTTTGTGTCTTCAAATACCAAGAGAAGTTCTTTTTTTCATACAAATTTTCTCTTGTTAAAATTTTATATGAAATTTCTCCGGATATTTTTTGGTATCAAAATTTCATTACATTCAGAAAATCACATTACATATTTCCCATGTCAAAATTATACCTTTTTTATATCTCAACTAACTTTATGTTCAAAATTTCAGAAATTGTTCGATTTCTCATTTCAATTTTTGAACCTAAAATAGTAGATTTCGCACCTAGGGAAAAACAAAATTTCTCGCGAGGGTGTAAGTTATATCCCTCGCCTTCGGCTCGGGATATAACTTACACCCTCGCGAGAAATTTTGTTTTTCCCATGTTGCGAACGATTTTTTTCATCGTAGCGGGCGAAAAAGTAGGCTTTTTTGCCCGCTATGATGAAAAAATGTTTTCCCTTGAATTTATATTAAATGTTTCCAAAGTGTCAAAACATTTTTTCAAGTTCAAATACTGCATGTTCCCCATTCACATTTCATTTTCTTACTACTTAACAATTTTGTGAATGAGTGATTTTCGTTTCTGTAGTACCGACAGTTCGATTCAATTCCGTGAACTTTGCGAGTGGAGGAAAAAAAGTATCGCGGAAGAATATGCCATGTCACAAGCTCATACCAGCCGAAATCATCCTGATTCAAACGAGGAAACTCCAGTTTTGTTGAATTCTAGACGTAGCTCCAGCTCTTCGACCTTAGGTGCCATCAATGAAGATATGGGTGACACTGAAGACAGGTAAACGAGCTTCAGCTAGATGATACATTCACAATTTATGTACACTCTAATAATTTTTCCCAAAAATTCAAGGCTATAATATTTCTCGTCAAGTTTTTTTTAGTTACAGAGTACTATATCACATTTTCTTTATGTTTCAGTATTGAATCACCAGAAAATTCAACATGTAAAGATTCTGTTGTCTGTGAATTGGTCAAGTTCTTTGTTATATTCCTTTACTGGTTCTTCACCTCACTTTGGTTTTACGGTGTCCTCGAGGTAGTTTTCAAAATGGCATTGCCAGATTGGTGGTCCATCCAGGAATGCATCGAACGAAATTTCAATGAGAAGGCTAGATTGAGGCCAGTTTGATTTTACAGTCAATTTCTCTAACCCAAAGAAACAAACTTTTCGCCTTTGAATTCAATTAAAAAGCGAAATCTTGTATTTTACATTAAGACTTGATAAAACGTGATATTTGAATTACTTCACAACTCTCGCGAAATTTTTAATTGAAAATAAATATCTATTGAGTGTTGTGGTACATTGAGTAACTGTATTTTATATGTTTTGAGTACTTAACAAATCGAACAATAACTACTAGTTAGCGATAAAACGGAGTACAAATTTGATGTAGTTATTCAGCAATAATTTACTGTTATTATTAGCAACGTTTGTAGAAGAGCGTATTTTGCAATAAAAAAAAAAAAGAAGAAACTCAGAAGGTGGAGTCTAAGAAATTTTTGATGGAATTAATTGAGACAGATCTGAGTAACAAATCAAATTATTGCATTTATTGATTGGCTTCAGAGGGTTTGGAACCCATTACAGGCCGATGGTTTTTGGCCAAGTAGTCGGCGAATTCCTGATATGGGGTCTTGTTCAATGGCATGTCTTTCCACAAATCAGGTGTAAGGTATGCATAAGTTTTCGCGATAGCTGCATATGTCGCTTTGGCGAAATTGCCGAGGGTACAGGTGGAGCCCCTGGCGGATGTGTAACAGTCTTCGATACCTGCCATCATCAGAAGTTTTTTGGGTACTGGGGCGCTGACGATTCCAGTACCACGTGGCGCTGGGATGAGACGCACATGAACGGAACCGCATTTTCCGGTGACCTTGCAAGGGACTGTGTGGGGTTTTCCGATCTTGTTTCCCCAATAACCACGGCGAACTGGCACTATGGACAGTTTTGCCAGATTAATGGCTCCACGAATGGCAGTTGCTACTTCTTTGGAGCATTTCACTCCGAGTCCAATGTGACCATTGCTGTCACCAATCGCAACAAAGGCCTAAAAATATTTATTGATTGTGTTAGGTTAAATATTTTAAGAAATCAATTTATTCAACTACTATTTTAAAAGGGATTATTGTATAATATATTGTGGTTGATTTTAATGATTCATTAATTATATACCTATTTAACAATTCAAGATTGTGAAGTGTAAATTTTTTTCTAGAACTTCTCTCAAATATAAAAATACAGTTAAACAAATCATACAAAATAATATGGTGAATCATTACAAATTTTGTTAGTGAGTTTATCTGACAAGCAATGGAAATAATTCAGAGAAGCATTTGAATAATTTTATATTCAGTCCTGCACTCTATATTTTGTTAATTCTAAATGGAAATCTAACATGTGGATCACACAAAAAATATGGATATACCATAATTGATTATCACTAACAAGTAAACGGATTAATTTATGCAATAAATTAATTTTTTTAGTAACATATTTATGTATCAGATAAGCGTTTTGATACATTTGAAATCATTTATTTGTCTACATATAATTCATTTTTGAATATATGAATTAATTTGATTTATATTCAACATTTCAATTCTTGTGAAACTGAAAATTTACAACCCAACTTCTGTTGAATTAAAAATGTAATTCAACAGAATATATGAAAACACTTAAGTAATTTGTATAATAAACAAAATATACTCAATTTTGTTGTCTTCTTTTCAATGTACAGCAATCAGTCGAGCAATTTAATATGTAGGGAATCATATCTTAATTTTTATACCATAGTTTATCATCAAAAATAGCATTGATCAATCCATTTACTTGGCGTTTTCAAAATATTTATTAATTGGTTGAGGAAATTGAATAAAAATTCAACATTACTATCCTTATGAAGTAAAAATCTTGAGAAATAAAAAATACTTGAACAATGCAGTGCATTATCACAAACAATTAAATTTGACTCAAATTAATTATGGTTATTTAGCTATTCATTCATTGGTGAGTTGTGAATAAAATATTGAAGCTTATTAATAGTAACGCAACATCAAAGTCAATAGATAATTGAGTCAAAATTGATAAATAGATCTTACAATTTGAAAAACTGTTATACCTTGAATCTTGTCCTTTGTCCAGCTCGGGTTTGTTTCTGGACCGGCATGATTTTCAATACTTCGTCCTTTAGGGACGGCCCAATGAAGAAATCAATGATTTCGTGCTCCTTGATGGGCAAAGAATACAGATAAATTTCTTCAAGAGATCGGATTTTTCCATCACGAACGAGGCGACCTAATTTCGTCACTGGTACCCATTCTTTGGCATCTTCTTTACCACGCCCACGGCCTGTACATTCCAAAATTTAAGACAAATTAATTTCAAGTTTTCAAATTTCATACTTCATATCATGACCTCATATTCATACTTTTAGAATGAAAAAGACATCTATACACAAAAATGATGAAGTACAATTATTGACACTAGGATTTTTGTGAAAATATTCAAATAATTGATACTGATTGTATTCTATATTGAGACGTTTTTGAAACTTCAAAATGTAACATGATAAATGTTTTGTTTTATATCAATAATTATAAAATTTATTGATTTATGAATATTTGAAGATTATAATTTTACATTGAAATCGATAAGAAAAAAAATAATTTAGTTTGTTTTTGCTGACTTTTTATTCACGCTTTTTAAATTATAATTATAATAACAAATATGCTTGAATGTAATTTTTTGTAAATATGTATGTAACCAAAGAACACTGAATTGTAGTGTTTCAAATATTTTCAAGTTTTGGTTATTAAAACTTTCTATATAGTAATAAAAATTGTTTTAAACTGTAACGTCTGTGAAATTGAGCATTGGAAGATCAAATATTGACTTAAAAATTGATAAAATAAGATTTTCAATATTTGGATGCTTCTCGAATGATAGGTGTCAAAAAATTTTGTTTATTAAAAACTGTACTACTCAGGAAATTTTTATATTAATAATTGGCAAGTGAAAATCATTTTTAAATGAAATCAATGTCATTTCTCAAAACTATATAAATCTTAGATTTGAAAAAATGTTTTAAGTTTCAATATTTGAAGATTTCAACAAATCTAAAATATGCATTAATTCAAAATTGACCTCGTCCTCGCCCACGGCCGCCACGACCTCCTCGTCCACGTCCACCAGGTCCTCCACGGGATCCAAAACCACCTCTGAAACCTCCTCGAGCGGCTGGCGCAGCGTCCGCCATATTCTAAAAATTTGCAATTTAAATATTGTTAATTCATGTTTCTAGAGTGGAATATTATATTTCGTATCAAGGAACAGAAACGAGCATTTTTATGAGTGCGAAGTTTTGATGCTCCTTGACACAAGAGATATTTTTCTCGCTCGCAGCACATGAATCATTTAGTCTTTTGTTTACTGTTGTGTCATGAAAAAACGAGTTCTATGCCGCTCAACCTTGGAGCGGCATGGAAATAGCAGAGAATTCGTTTTTCACGGGACAGTAGTAAACACAAGAATGAAGGATTTCTGTGCTGCGAGCGTGAAAAATTATTTCTATGCTTTTTTTCTTAAACCTTATTCCACACATCATATTTTTTTGAATACAATTTCATAAATTTTTATAAGGTTGAATATTCATATTCAAGGTTGTATCAACTTAAATTATTTTTGAATTTATTTTATTGAAAATAATGTTAGTGGAAGGTAGTAGATGAAATATATTGCTCAACTACAATTGAATTGCAAAACTATGGGAAAATCATTTAAGTTTCTATATTATGAAAATTTTTTTCTTGGAGGAATAGAAATTAGTATTTAAAAAAGTTCAAACAGTAAAAGCTTGGGAAATTTATGCAAGATTCAAGATTAGATGAATTTAATTTCAATTCTTGCTGGGACAAAAATATGTATTTAACTAGGTTACAATTGCAAAACTAAAAAAATTATTCAAGGTTCTATTTTTTTTTAGAAAATTAATAATTGCTGGAATAAAAATTTAAATTTGAATAAGTTACAATTGCAATACTTTGAAAAAATCTTCCAAATTTCAAGATTATGCGTATTCTTTGCAATTTCATTCTTACTAAGTTACTAATGTGTATTATTTAAATTAGTTTAATCAATTTCTTTTTATGCAATTTAAATTACAAACGAGTTTGTATTTGAATGAGTTTGAATTGGAAAATTTAGTAATAAATTGAAGTTATTTAGTTAATTTAATTCTTATCAAATGTATGCATATGTGTCATGCTCTGAGAAGAGGGACCTTAGATCCAAAAAATGATTTTCGAGATTATCATGATTTCGAGTAAAGGAGAAGATTTTTAAAATTATCTAATTAGTATTATTCAACTTCAAAAATCGACGATTTTATGCATTTTTAAAATACACCATTACTACACAAATCCCTATGCCGCGTGAACTTTAATTGCCTCTCCTGGAAACTTTCACTTTCGGATCTAAGGTCCCTTTTGTCAGAGCGCGACCCATATAAATAACTGCAAATTGTAAAACTGTGGAAAATTTTTTCACAGATAAAGATTGTTTTTTCTTGCAAATCAAATATACCATGCTACTAAAATTTGTAATTGAATAAATTCGAATCGGGAAAAAAATGATTATGGCTTTTGTATTGTGTTGATTTTTTTTTGCAATTCAAAACTTGCTGAAATACACATTTCAGATCACAATAATGGAAACATTCCTAAAGTCACTACATTGAATTCTATATCTATATATGTCATAATCATTAGGATCAGAAATAAATGGTTCAGATGAATTATTATTGTTCGACTTTTTTTTTAAATTTATTTGATGCATATTACTGTGTCTCTTTAGTATTAGATAAAAAATTCAGATCATAATAATTTTTAAATTTTTTATTATTCTAAATATGCATGTACTTCTTTTACAGATCGATTAAAGTGAAAAATTTATCAAGTAAATTTTTCTGTAAACATCTGTCATTTGAATTTTTCATAAACAGAACATTTTTCTATTTCATTTCTACAACTCGAATTCGCATAAATTACAATTCAAGTAGAGAGTAATTGAACAAATGCAGAAATTAATATTATTTATTCACAATCAATCTTTTAATTCGGGGCTATTGAAAAATAACGAATCAATATGTACAATCCATACGTCATATAGTTCAATTTTTTTTAGGTTATGCGCACGTGTGATACATGTTTCGCGTATTTTGACCGTTGAAAAAATTCGCAGCACGCGTAGAATTAGCGGAAAATTTACTCACCATAAAAATAAGAATAAAAAATCAGTATTTTTGATTTGGGGTTAAAATTTTTGTAATAAATAGCAATACTTACGTCGTCTTTCTCGTGTTGCCTCGGGAAATGGTCACCGACAGAGACAGACAGAGATAGAGATTGATAGAGATATTATCAGATATTATGAACAGTTATGGAGTGTTATGGATCTTATGGATATTGTGTATATCTGTGGTTATGTCGTTTATGCCCAACAGTGTTGCCACTCTAAAGTGACTGAATCGCGAAATTTGAAAATATAGTAGAGTATATCTGAAATCAGACTTTAAAAACTTTTCTGCCAACTTCTGAAACCCCTTATATGAGATAAAATGACCCCTGATTAAAAATAGTGTTTCGTTTACAAAGTTTTTCAATTTTTTAAAATTTTTATTAGTAGTATTTTTCATAATTTTAAAGAAAAGCATAAAAAAGTTTCATATTGTGTCATGGGTTCCCACCGAGTGTCTACGGTTCTGGATATCTGTGCATAAATTTGTGCACATTTGTGCATGTTGGTCACAAAAATCAGTCCCACCAACCGAAAGCAGTTATTCTGATGTTTTGACAATTAAGAGTAAATATAAACATTAAAAAACAAAACATTTTCGCGATTCCCGTTTAATTATATACGTCAGAACTTTCCACAAAAAGAACCATCGGAATTCGCAAAAAAGGAAATCTGAAAAAAAGCCTTGAATTAATTTATTTTTTCAAACATAAAAATGTAGTGCAATTTTTCAAGTGTTGTTAAATTCAAAGTATTTTGTGGTTTTCGTGTTAAAAGTTTTGACAATGGCGTCTGCTTCGAGTACAAGTGCTCGCAGCCTTTTTTCTGATTCGAAAATGCGATTGGCTGATCGAGTGAAAGTCAATGTTAATAACATTGCTTCCTTGGCTAGACAAATTCAACGAGGCTCGAAAAGCAATGAGGTATTATACCATACATAATGACTCAAATTTTATTATTCATTTCTGTCTTAATTTTGAAAATTTGACTTTGATAACCCAGTAACTGAATAAATCAATGATTATTTGAATTAATAGATCAATAAATAATAATGCATATATATGTACACACATTCACCAGGGGTGTAGACAGAAAGGGGTTTTGGGGGTTGAAAAATTGGATAAAATAAATTATTGTTTTTTGTAAAAATTAAAAATAGTGAATGTGTTTTTTTAATTCTTTTGCTGAAAATGTCATCATTAGAAAATTTATATAATTATAACTGCATAAAGTTTTTGAAAAAGAAATGTAATAAAAGAGACGCAGACAGACTGGTAATCTATGTTAAAAATATATTACTTTCAATTATTTCGCTAATATTTTAGAGCTTTTTAGGAAAAGGAGATAAAAATACTAATTATTCGAAAAAATTCATAATAATGCAAAATAAGAGTGCAAGTTATAATAAAAAAATGATAATAAAATTGAAATAAGTAAAGAATATCAAAAATATGCCTTTCGATATCTAGAAAAACAATTAACATCGAATTCATAAAAATATATCGCTCCATACAATTCAATTTTCTTGATGAGTATAAGTACAAGTATGGTTTCTCGGAGCCAAAGGAATAGGATTCCTCTCATTGAATTCATATGTGAGAAATTTGTAAATAAAAAAATTTCATATGTGAAAGTAATGATGCTACTGGGAAAAATAGTAATAATATAGTAATCAGGGGAATTCAAAGAATGACTTGATTTGAATTCAGTGTAAGATTGAATACGTCCAGAAGTCGCTCCGTTGGTAGAGCACTCGACGCGTAATCGAAAGGTCCCGGATTCGAATCCCGGCTTCTGACGGATTTTTTCTCACATATGAATTCAATGAGAGGAAACCTATTCCTTTGGCTTCAAGTAACCATACTTATACTTATACTTATCAAGAAAATCGAACAATTAACATCTGTAATTCAAACAATATTCAAGTAAAATCCATATAAGTGAATATGTAGATTTAATATAATTCAATATAATTAAAATGAATTGAAATTAAATTTAATTAAAATAAACAAAGTATTTAGCATTGTTAACTATATTGACTAGAAAATAAAGATAACCATTGCTTTAGAATAAATATTTAATTGTATAACCAAGTGAATTAGAAACAAAAATTTAAATCAATTGAATCGCTCAAATTCTAAAAAATTATAAACCGTAGAGCATAAAATTCGAGATATTTACGTAGAAAACCTTAGAACTATTAGAAAATAATTAAAATTATGCAAATTTAAGGAATGTAAAGATTAATAGACATGTATGAAAGTTCTGTTTCCTAGAAAATTAGAACAAAGACCCAAAATTCATAAAATTTCGAATTTAAAAGCATGAAATCCCCAAAAACGTTTATAACAATCTAAAGAAATACTGTAAATCTATAAAAATATGAGGCAACCATACGAAATATAAATACAGGAAAATACTGGAAAATACATAAAAAAAAAATACACAGAAAAATTAATATTAGAATGAATAAAGTATACTTAAATTATAAAAAATATGAAAATACAAGAATCCTATGAAATATGCAAAATCTAAGTTGATGCAATTTTCCGAAATATATATAATATTACTGGAAATGAATAAAATTTGTATGACAGAGCCTCGAATTCTAGAAATCTACATAGTTATTTACAAAAATACTTAAATAATCTGAAAACATAATAAGACTTTGAAAGTTTCATAAATACTGCAAAATGTAAAAAATAATAGAAATCTTTTAATACTCGAAAACTATCTGGATGTTGTTTTCTCAAAAATGTATATAATTTTCAATCATAGAGCATAGAATTGCAGAAATCTATACAGTAAACAATAAAAATACTAGAAAATTCCTTAAATTGTATTATCAAAAAAAATATTATACTAAGAAAAAGTACTGGTCATCTGTGTAAAAGATACTGTTTTTTGAAAAATCAATTGAAGTACTCAAAATGTTTCAAATATTTAATACTGTAGCATTAAATTTTAGAAATTTATAGGGCTATCTTTATAAATACTAGAAATGAATGAATATATCTGAAAATATTACAAAATTTTATTTAGTAATATACGAATTTTTTGCAAATTTTAAATGCCTTTCATGTTTTTCCGATTTTTATTGAAAAAACAAAAAAACATTATGGGTGCTTATTTCGGAAAAATTTGATGATGAATATGTAATCTATGAAATTCATGAACACTTATTAACATCACAAATTCATATGTTCCTTGATTTTCCTAAATTTTCTAAATTTTATACATAATACGAACTATTTGAAATTTCAAATACATAAATAAAAATGTCTTTGACCGAATAGGATTTTCCGCAATTGTTTAATACCATTAAAATTCATAAAATTTGTCATAATAAATGGAAAAAACGTTATTAATTGTATTTCGAAGAAATACGGTAATGAACAGACTCTAAAAAATGAATGTTATGAAACGCTAATCTAAAATGACTAAATAATAATTTATTATTATTGTTATTATTATTATTAGTGTAATGAAAACGTTTTCTGAAATAATTTTATTTATACTATTTTATGTTATTAAAATTTTTTGCCATTTTTCATGTTGTACATACTTCAACATTTCAAAAAGCTCATGCATAATACAAACTTTTCAAAACTTCAAAATTTTTTTCAAAATTTGTCCAATCCCTTTAGATTTTTCATAATTTTTTTCAACTCCTAATTTTTTCAGAGTTTTTTTTAAAAATGGAAAGAGTAGGTCATGCCAATTTTGAAGAAATAAGATAATGAACTCCTCCCCCCCCCTTGCTTAAGTTTAAATAAATACTACCTACCCGAAAAAATCGAGTTCTGCTGCTCCTGATTTTAATATGTGATATAATAAAAACTTTTGCTAACTCATAAATTTAAAAATTCCGAAAACAGTCCGAGTTAGATATTAACTTCTTTTAAACTCATATTTTTTCTATTCGAACCTTTTTTTTCTTTTCTAAAGTCAACTTATAGACAACTATTGTCCTTTTCAGATACTGATGCATTCCGTGAAAAATTTTGTGCAACAAGAACACATCCTGGAAAATACTGAAACCAATCTAAAAAAATTGTCTGTGATCATTAACAACATTGATAATCAACTCGATGCTCTGCAGAGTAAGAATTTTTATGAGCTCGAGCAAGTCACGGAACAAGTGCGATCAATGCAGAGATGAAAAATAAAATGTGATTCAATTAGTATTATTCTGTACCCTAAGTCATTAAAAATAAAATGATTTATACCAATTGTGTATTTCATCGAAGAATTCAACCTATACATTTTGAGAAAAGGGTTTAGAACGAGGATTGAAACAAACTCATAGACATTATTAGACATATAATTTATTCGCAACACGAAGACAAATTTTTATTTGTTTGTAACTTTATCATTTTTGGTCTAACAATACTCAGATCTAGATAAAAGCTAGATCGATATCGTATGAAAAAATACAGTGCGAAATTAATCAATGGTTGTTGTGGCTTAACATTTCGATATATATATTATATGTGCTAACGCAGTATTATAATTTTTTTATGTAACGATTTTTCATTGGTGCACAATTATGCCTCTGTTCATTTATTTACTACGTCGTGTATTATTTTTGGAACATTTTTGTATTACACTTGGCTTGAGAGAATTCGTCTCATTTTAAAATGTCGTTGAACATTTACCTTTGGCATTTTATGAATTAATTTTTAACATCTTTATCTGTTACGAGTAAACGTAACAGATAAAACGCTATTTTTTGTAAAATTACAGTGCGCTCTTTTGAATCGCATAGTTTTCTCAACACGTGCGTTTCTAATCTATAAATTTTGCGGTTTTCTCACTTTTCGAGTGTTTGCGAGTTCAAATCGAGTTTTTTTATTTCATTGAAAAGAAAAAAATGAACCTTGAAGTACATGTAAATCATTGTAAGGAAGATTTAAAGGAAGAAACTTGAAAAAAAAAAATCTGCTTAGGATGTATACACAACATTGGTGAACTATTTCTTTTTACATTCACTACTTGAATAAAATAATTGATTTTTCTTGTTGCTTTAAGGAGATCGATACAGTAAATTCACAATACGATTCACGTTTTCCGCATAATTTATTTTGTATGTTATTTCTATTTATCTATCTTCTTCCAAGCAAAGTTTGCCATGGATCTATTTTATGTATATACACAATATTTACGAACGCTGCATCTAATTACTGCAATTTAATTGCAAGCTTTTGATTAAATTCCCTCTCATTCAATATTGTACTAAAGTTAACTATGTTACGAGAGTTATATTCGAACACGGTACTTTGATAAATTAAAATCATAATAAAAACAACGTTTAATTCTTTGCGCTTTAATATTTTCCCTATGATGACAGATAAAAACGAAAAGAAAAAAATGGGGAAACCCATTTGAGAATAGATAATTTCGTATAATTAAGAAGGTCTAAATACCGTATATGTGGTTTTCTAACGATTTTCGTTACAGTTCGAAAAGTGTTACTCATATACGTTTTCTATACTTTTTTTTATGATTTCATTAGATGCACTGTGTATAAAAATACCCCATAAAAATGTGTATTTTTTGAGGGGCATGGAAAAATGTGTTCTGTTTTTTCATACTTTTTGGTTTGGTCCGTGCGAATGAGTGTTTTTAACCCCTTTAAGTTTTTTAAGTTTTCGAGTTGTTTGAAAAAACAGCTAATTTGAATAGTGATTCTAAAAAGGCCTTGTACAATTAATGAGTGCAGTTACATTGTTTTTACTTTTGTTTAGCATCATTTCTACATTCAGAGAGAAGTTTTGTCAGAGGAAAAATATGCTTCATCGGTTCTTTTTCTTAAAAAACATTTATCATTCTAGAAAGATAGATCAGGGAACTGTAAAGTAAATTTTATCTCATCTGAAGAAAGTGAAGCTTTACAACTTTTCTCTGAATGAAAATTCCTCGTGATAGTAATTTTTACAGTAAAAAATTAATCAACTCCAAAAATCTATGATACAATACACCATCAACTATTTATCTATAATATACTTCATAAATTGGAAATTCGATACATGTAAGATTTATGGAAGTATTAGTCTCTATACTATTTATTCAATATTGTTATTTTGTAGATTATGCAACTGCGCAACGTATTTCGATTTTCGATATGTGTACTTTTTTTCTTTTCGTAAACAATGTTCCCCGCAAAAATGTTTGTGCTCGAAAAACCTCCAAGAAATGAAAATTTTATGTAGAATGCATCCATATTACAAAAAATTTAAGTTTTAATAATCTATAAAATAACGTAGTTTAGATATTCAGATATTTGAAAGTAAAATACTTTCGGAATTCAATTTTTCAAGCATTCGGACCGAGTCAAACGAGTTCATTTTTGAAAAATCATAAAAAGTATCAACAGTTTTGTTTTATTTACAACGTGCGAATTGAGACATAACATGTTAAAACATGAAGATCACAGTCGTTAAATCGACGAAAATTCGATAAAGCGGATTTTTCGCAACAAGAATTTCGTTGATTTGATTGGCAACTTTTTTGGGGTTGTTTAGTAATAATTAATGTCGTAGAAAATCGGGTCCATTCACGCTATGTGAACGTTTTGCACCTGGTGCTGGTTAACTCCACCCATGAAATCCTCACGTAGAATTGGGACCACCGTCGTACCCGCGGCAGTTCTCCTGCAAATTGTAATAATCAATTTGAGTTGTTTGATCTGATCATGAAGTATACTTAGTAATTAGATCAGACTGATTATTAGCGGAATTTGTTTTTTTATGTTCTGTTTCAAACACTACGGTTATACGTTTACGTTAATTTACTAAAAAAAAGTGTAGATCAAGAATTACAATAGAAATATATCTAATATGTATGAAAAGGTTCACTTTTTCCTTTTACAATTACATGCAGTGTAAGTTCTTGAAAGCGATTGATCAGTTAAAATTCAATCCGAAACTACTGATGTGGGAATGAAGCGTTGGTTGGCCGCCATTTTAATTTGCTGCGGTGTATCATAACGGCAGATAGGAAATTCAAAGTCTACGATTATGGGAAGCAATTTTACGAAAGAAAAAAACTGCAGTTTATCAAAAGAAAGTCCATTGATAAAATATGTGTTTTTGTAAATTTAAACTCCGTCACAGCGCCTCAAAACTGACGCAACAATTTGTAAACCATCGTTCATAATCTACAAGGACTGAAAACCCTGCGATAATCATATTTTATAAATCTTAATTAATGCGAGAGTTTTGAAACCTGGAGTTTTCAATTAATTTAAAATTTAATATTAACACCTGCTGCTTTTCAACTCGCTCACGTAATTTCGGAATGAAATGAGCACTCGTCTACCTCTCGAAAGTTTTAGAAACAATGTTTTCCTGAATTCGTTCCCAACTACATTCCTGAAAACATTTTGCTTTAGGTTTACGTAATGAAGGTGGAGTTGGGTTTGTTTCGATAATTTTTCCACCGAAATGTACTCGTGAAATTTTCATTGATTTTCGCACTCTGCGAGCTTCTCTTTAGAGCGATAATTACTCACGTCGTTATTTTTGCAATTGACTTGCACCTTTCGTCGCTTAATGACGTTTCCAATTAAAAAACAGTCACTGAATGATGTTTTCTATGATGCAGTTTAATATTTTGTGACGTGATCTTTATATTGTATAAACTTGGTATGTATCATGAATTTTTCGTTTTGGTGAATGAGAAATCATGAATGTCAATACATCGAAGAATTCGGCAAGATGTAACAATAATATGCCTTTTTTCGACAATCGTGACACTGATTCATGATTGTACGAAAATATGTTTACAAATTATTAAGTTTGTTTAAGAGAACTTAAATGGAAAACAAGATATTTATATGAAAAACTTTGTGAAAAGAGTTTCTTTTTCGCGATAAAGAAGATTAGGTAATGTACCGCCAATAATACGAAAAATTCAATATGGCGGCTCGGCGATGACGCGTCTCATCACTTGGCGATTATAAAACCGATTCATTAGTACAGTTTGAGTTTCTCAACACTTTTTAGGCACGAATCGGAAAGAGCAAAGATGAACATTGCCAAATATCTATATCATTACTCTGTTACATAATCTACGATGTGAAAATCAAGAGAAATTTTTTTCAAACTGACAACTTGACTTTCTATGATACTTAAAGTAATGAAAATTGCAAAAGAGGGTGCAAATTTTTTCTTGAGTAATTTGCTACTTCTCTCTGAATTATGTGACGTGAATTGCACAAGAAAGTTCTCAGTTGCAATAACACGAAATTCGCGAGTCCCAGGTCGAAACGGAAATGAGTCGAGCTTGAGTGAATCAAGCGAGATAACTAATCTTGGAATATTAATTAAATTCGAGCGTGCACCGACGGATCATTACTGGAAACAGCCACTGAAATACGGTGATTTACGTTTGCCATTCCGAGCTTTATTCCAAACAAATATAATGTTCACGTGGTTAATCACGCTTTGAGATAGTTCTGGGTTCCATTAAAGTCATTTGCTCTGAATCAATTTATTAGTGTAACATTCGGTTGATGTTTTTTCATTTTTTATTACCTCAAAAAAAAGTATATTTTAGTAAAGTTACAAATTTTTTTGTAACAATGCCTAAAGACATCACTACAATATCTTACATCTTATTCATCGATATTCTCTACCTCTGGTACTCTTCAAGCATGAGTTCATGTAAGTTGAATTTTACATAAGATTCAATACTTACTGTGCATGTAACAAGCTGTGAATGGCTGGTGATAAAACTTGATGTTGAGTGTGAGTGGGTATAATTGGTTGGCGCTGCTGTGGTATTGTTTGCGCCGCCAATTGGAGCTGCGACAATTGCGCTGGGCCTCCAGTCTGCGGGGCCTGAGTCCCCGGAAGCTGAAGCGCTGCCTGGATTAGGGGTGCACTTGCTGATTGGTGAGTCGGGCCCACAATTGAGGGTGGTGGCTGGAGCGGTTCTTTGTTTTGCGCTGCTCGGGCCCGAGCCAAGAGGGAGATGACGGTTCGTTTGGTGGGGGACATGGCGGGCCTTCCACCGGGAAGAAGAGGCCGTTTTCGTCCACCTTTGTCATAAGAATGTATAATTATTTTTATGAAAATGGTTGGAAATCATATTGTCTAAACAGGCGTTGTTCATGGTGCCGATTCGAATAGAAAACTCTTCAACTGTTACCCTGCAAACTGAAAATTGACCAAGATACCCACAGTTGAAGTTTTCGTGCGAAGCTCACGAAGAAGTAATACCTCTAAGGTAAGAACCGAGGTAGGATTTAATGTCAGATTTTTGGTCAATGTCTGACGTCAGATCTGACGTCGAATCGATTCAATTCCTTTTTTAGTAGGGATATAAGAACTCATAAATTGTGGCTGGTAATATATTGTTAGTCTTACATGAATGTAAGAATTTTGAGGCATCCCTTCAAAAATGAAAACTAGTTACACATGTAATTCAGGTCTGTTTGGAATAAATTTTGAGTACTGTTGACGTTTTAAGATGAAGTAATAGTTATTAGAATTTTTATGGGTGACTGTCCTAAGTCTGCGTACCTATAAGTCTATGTGTGTTTCTACCAACCTGACGTATAATGCCACGGAAGCCAATTTGCCGAAATTAAGCTCGTCGAAATGTCAGGGCTCGCGGTTTGGAAACTTGCTCGTTTCGAACGTTTTCGGTTGGATCTGTCAAGTTCAGTTTGAGGAACGCCAAATATAGGAATTTATGAAATTCCGAGAATATTCCAACTTAGTTAAGTTTTTAAATCTTGGTACCTAAAAGTCACTTGATTTGTGGAAAACCATTATTTTGGAATCAAAATTTCGATCAAAATTTTCGATCGACATTGATACAATATGTGAGTTATTCCACATTGTTTTTTTATCATAGATCAAGTTATGAAAAAAGTCCAAATTAAAAATATTTTTCAAAATGAACCTTTGGAGGATACAAAAAGTGTGGTAAAGAAAGTTCCTCTTTCACCGCAATGGCTTGAATTATTTCGTGTCACGTAAGACGTGAAATTTCTCATTCAGAGGAAATATTCTCGCAACGTACATTCTGAAGTTGCGGATGCATACTTTATATCGTCTCGAGTGGAATTAAGTGAATGAAGCTTCGACAAAGATGATTTATAATTCATTTACGCTCTCGCTAATTCGGGGTATATAGTTCAATTTCGTGGCTTCTTAGTATTCTTGAGAAGATTTTCGTGAATAATTTTCGAGCAATGGTGAATCTGGATTTTTATTTAAGAAGAAGTCGTAAAACTTGAGATACTCACAGGGCATCAAAATTAAATTCTCTGCGTGACTTTGAAAACTTATAGAAAAAACAGTAAATGTTCGAAAAACTCAGTGAGATGAAATTTCGAAACTTTTGAAGCCTTCAATAAGTTTCAAAGTTTGGCGAATTCCGGGAAAAATGGCGAAAAAAAAATTAATTTGTGCTGAAAGTGCAATTTATTTCAATTAAATTTGAGGATTTCTTAAAATAACCAAAAATGTTCCAGATTGAATTTTTTAGGAAATTCTTTTGAAAAGCTTGTCAAAACTTCTGATAAGCTTGACAAACTTAATATATTTTGTTAAAACTGTATAATCACCAGCAATACAAAATCTAGAAAAAATTTCAACTTTTAATGGAAAGTTGAACGATTTCGTGGAACTCTGTAGAATCATTCAAACGTGTGTACAATAATTTTGTACAGTTTGTTTTAACAGCATTCGTTTTTTGTAATTCCATAATTCAGTGTTGAGACATGCAAAAATTATGAATAAAATCAACTTGTTGACTAGTGAGTAGACTTCTTTAAAGAGTTTTCGTATGAAAAAAATTTTCGTCAGTCGATTTAAATAACATTTCTGTTAGTTTCGACTTTTTTCATCTGCAACCATTGTTCAAACACAAATAATCTGCTGGGAAATAAAGTTCTTTTTGTGAAACGAAAATTACGTCGATGAAAAATGTTGGTATAACGTTCTTCATTTTTCAATTTCCGTTGCTATCAAATTACACGAAACCATTTTTGGCTTCATTCATTTCTACTGATTCCGTTGTAGAATTAGAAAAATTTTTTATTGAAAATGAGCGACAAAATGGACAAAAATAATTTCGGCACATGAAAAAAAACTCCCCTCTGTGTAACTTTTTTCTTTTTCTGAGGTATACAAAATTACTCATTCGTGATGTTTGAAAAAAATGTGTGCGACTACTGGTCCATGAAGAATATTCCATTTGTCGCACAATCTGATTCTTACTAACCAGATAGAAAAAACAGTGGCCACAATTTGTCTTCAAATTGAGATAAGCAAGAAACAAGTAGCCCCAAATAATAATAAATTATTTTTCGAAACAAGTTTCCTTCAAGTTGCACTCACATTACCTGAAGCTTTTTGTGAGCAAATGATGGCAACATGTGCCTACAATACTTTTTCAGTTTTGCTGACAAATACTTGGATAATAGTTGTAACAGCAACTAGTTTTTCATACTTTCTCCCTAAAGTCCCAACAAATCAGTTTCAGCAACTGATTTCATCTTTTAGGCACAGCAACTTCTACTATCTGAGTACTGCTTAAGATGACTCAGAACCTACTGTACTCGTCTTAAGACGACTCGGAAGACTTTGCCCATCCGTCCTTTTTGTAATTATATACAGTCAGATCCTCCCACTTTTTTTCTACAGTCCCTTGCCATATTATGAGATCCATGCTGCGAATCTACTTTTTTCATGTGTCTCTTGTGATTATGAACTTCTTGCTGATATGTTGGTAAAACCTGAGTTTTTAAATATTGTGGGCAATTCTTATCGTTTTGGCAATACTCATAATGTTAGTTATCGATTTTTCACACTGATTTTTGCCAAATTCACATATAATCGACGAAAACAGAATTTTAGTTCAACAGTGCAATTCAACAATATTACGTGTTTGAATAGGTTTAACTTTTTTCGATTACATCAGGTGAGTTTATTGTTGACAGAACAACATGTCAAAGTATATATTTACACATTTTGAGGCCATATTATGTGAAAAAAACAATTTAAGAATTGTAAAAGCGTCCTATTTGTCGCCAATAACAAATGGTCGAATTTCCGGCATGCTGGAAGCACAAAACATGTCACAGTACCAAATAGCACGAATGGTGGGAGTTTTTAGAAGTTTTGTACAGCATAGAAAAAAAAATAGACCTTAATGAAGACCTGAGAGCAAAACGCAAAGGTGTGTGCGGTCGTTGGAGAATCACGACCGAGCGAAATGATCTAAAAATCCGTAATATTTGTGCTGAGAATCGAAAAATGCTAATAAAACTTCTCGGAAAAAAAGTTATTGAAGCTAGCATTGAAGTTTCGGAAAGAACAGTGCCGCGGAGGTTAGCAGAAGAGTGTCTTATTGGACGTAGACCAGCACGCAAATAAAGACTTACACCTGCTATGATATCAAAGAATACCAATGGGCACAAAAATTCAAGGTTTTCACGATTAATGACTGGATAATGTTTCTAAATGCTAGATAAATATAGTTAAGTTGTTCTTGCACTGTAGATATTGTTCAGTCTAAATTCTGTAATATTTCACATGTGTGCTTTTCAGACAAATCGCTTTTCCAAGTATTAGTCGACAAATCACAGTTCGTACGGCGAAGGTCAAATGAGAAATAAAAGCTGGACTACATTGTACCGACAATTAAACATTCTCCTTTAGTAATGATATGTTCAGTAATCAGTTATCAGGGACCAGGGACCTTTTACGTTGTCGAAGGTACAACGAATGACGAAAAATACCAGAAAGTTTTGTAGACCCAACTCAAGTCAAGTCAAAAAAAAAAAAAAATGTCAAGTAAAAAAATGGTTCAAGAAACTATAAGAGCCAATTTTTATGCATGATGGCGTGCCATACCACCGTGTACAAAGAATTACAAGATTCTTAGCTAAAAAAAATAGATATTCTCGACTGGCCAAGAAATTTGCCCGACATTAACCCTATCGAGAACGTATAGGAGTTTCAGAAATCTGTAGTTAGGATGAAAGCCCCTACTAACAAGCAAGAGTTAATCAATATACTGAATGACACTAAGAAACATAACCCAGAGATCAAAATGAAAATTTAAACTTGTCTCAAGCAGTATGTCTCGTCGCGTTGAAGCTGTGTTGGCTGCGAAAGGTGGTCATACAAAATACTGATTCTTGCGAACAAATGTATTTTCATGTACGTTACCCTTCTTTTTAGTAATGTTTGTTGTATTAATAATAACTTTCGAAGATTTAACATGAAATAGCCTTCTCAAAGTCTATTGACGTGCTATAAGCCAGAAAAACTTCAATTTTGAGCATGTATCTAATAATAATGTGGCAAGGGACTGTAACGTGAAAGTTCCAAATAACGCGCAAAAATTGTTTCATTGCAATTTATGTCCAGCAATTAAGGATTTTCGCATAAGAAAAAAATGGTGGACAGTAAGGGAAGTCTGACTGTATGTATTTCAAAACGGTTGTACCAAGGGTTGACGTAACAGCTTGCAGAACAGTGGTGCCATGATTTCGCAGGGCTGCTGGATGGGGCGGCGAAGGAGTGGGCCTTGGCGTGCAATCGTCTTGCCCATCTATTGAGTTGGCTGTAGTGGCGGCCGTGGGGGAGCCACCTGCCTCAGTGCTCGAAGCCGGGCTCAGTGGCGCCTCCACCTGTGTCTGGTTCGAAGCTTCGCGACCTTGAGTGTTGAGTATCTGCATTTCCCACATTTGTTCTTGCCGAATATCGTCATTGTAGTCCTGAAATCAGACCCAAACATGGTGGAATAGATGTCAGATGTCACATGTTAGCCGTTAGCATTGAAACAAATATTTTATCATGGATTCGCAAACAATAATATCAAATCAATGGCACGTGGAAGTCATTGTCTCTTTTCAAATGTTTCTGCTGCGATGGATGGTCAATGTCTGAAATGAAAATAATTGAAATGAATGAATTTTTTGATGATCACCTAAATGTATCCACAATTTTTTATTAGAAAAAGAAAATCTTTTTTGGAAACTCGTTAAACGTGAAATGACTATGTTAAGAGATTGCCTGATGATTCTTCGAAGGAAACGGTTACAGCCACATAGGGTCCGTAAAATCCTCGTTAACATTCCCGTTTCCGCGTTATCGAGTGTACCGAATGACATGGCGAAACAGGGGGTTTTACGAGGATTTCGCGAAACTGCGTCGCCGCATCTTGAATGAAAATCTGGCTATAAAGCGTCTCACGCAAACGCTGATTCGAAAATGGTGGATCCAGAGGGGTTTCACGGGCGGAATTTCCTTTGAGAGACGTACGGGGCTTCAACCGGAAACTGGACGCTCGTCTTTTTGCGGCTCTCCCTCGTTTCACGAGGAATTCCGCGCTCGGCAACTCAATGACATCGCGTCAATTCACGTTGAATCGACACTTTTTACTTCGATTGAGACTTCTTTCAACCTTTTTTTGACTGTATTAACATTTGACAAGTATTCATACGCAGTGGTATCGGAACTAGGGGCAAGAGGGTTGGGAGAAACTCCCTCACAATTCATCTACACTGAGAAAAATAATATAGTAATTATTACAAGAGTGCATTGTACTTTGGAATCAGTCTGAAATAATGTACTTTTTGCTAGATATTTATAGCAGTTTGTGTCATAATATATAATCATTAATATTGTCAAATGATATTGAAGTAAAACTTCTTAGGCGGCATTGTCACTTTTCTAGAATGTAATTTATGTAGGAAGTAATTTAGAGATTCTACATTGTAAGACCTAAGACTGTGAGATGTAAGAGAGTAATATTTTGGATTGCAGTAATTTTGAGATTTTGTTGTAATGTAAGACTGTAAGATGTAAGACTGTAGTGTTTTCGTTTGGAGGGAGTACTTTTGAGATTTCGTAAGTCTGTAATTCTGTAAGAGTGTAAGAATGTCATTGATAGATTCGACTAAAAATTAGGAATGTATTGATTTTCTAACTGATTTACAGTTACAAAACGGGAAAAACATTACACAGAAAAATTGAGGGATCTGTTAGAACTACAATAGGAAAGAGGAATAAAAATCTATACATCAGAACCTTAAAGAAAGCAGCATGAGAAGTTTTACTTCTAACGCGTGTTGATTCAACACGCTCCAATTTTGTCGTATTAGATACATTTTGTTGTAAAAACTGCTATACACATTTTCTTCTTTACTATACTTTTTTTTTGTACTTATTCAAGTATTGAATTGTCATTACTACTAATCTAGATTTACAAAAATGCTATACAGTTTTGCCAGGATACAGATTTGTATAGTTCTTTTTGCGATATTTTTGAGTACTTTCCAGTGTATCGTATTGAGATTGATAGAATATTAGAGAAAGTCGAACATATACTGGAAATTTTGTAATATAATATTCATTTTTGTGGAGCATATACCTGCGTGCACAATATTTTCTCTTAGCACATGAAACACATTATACGAACTGCAAAACAAACTATAAAATGTAAAATATTTTATTTGATGTTTAACTATTCACGGATATTCGATAAAGATTATCAGTGAAAATTCTGACAGCAATATTTTTAATCAATTTTTCCCCATGAAAAATTTTTTCTGACTCAGAATAGTATGGCGCTGGTTTAACTGAAACCAATTCTTTTGTTGTCTATTTGGCGCGATGCTTTCTATCATTTTCTTTTGTAAAAAAGTGATCAATTCTACTAAAATTTCACGTACGACAAACTGAATCGATGCAGTAGTGTTAAATGAAGATTCTCAATAAAAATTTTTAAAAATTCCTCAACTGGTAATATTTTTTATTAATCTTTATCCATGAAAAATTTTTCCCGATTCAGCAATATATGGCGCTAGTATTACTAAAACCAATTCTTTCGCTGTTTTTTTGCCCGAATTCCGGAGTTTTCCATTGTTACCTTTTGTAAGAAAGTGATCAATTTTACTGAAATATCACGAACGACAAACTGAATCGATGCAGTGGTGTTGAATGAAGATTCTCAATGAAAAACTTATAAAGTCCACTAATTGTAAATATTTTTCAGGATTCTTTATCCATTCAAAATTAAAATAAAGATTCACAATGAAAAATTTTGAGGATCCCCAATTGGAAATATTTTTTATCAATCTTTACTCATGAAAAATTTTTACCGACTCAGAAAAATATGGCGTTAGTAGAACTGAAATCACTTCTATTGCTGTCTTTTTGACGCGATGTTTTCTATCATTAACTTTTGTAAAAAAGTGATGAATTCTACTGAAATATCACGTACGACGAACTGAATCGATGCGGTGATGTTAAATGAAGATTATGAATGAAAAATTATAAAAATTCCCTTATTGGCAATATTTTCTATCAACTCTTACTCATGAAACATTTTTTTCTACCCAGAAAAGTATGGCACTAGTATAACTAACACCAAGTTTAATAATGAACTTAATAAAAACCAAGAAAATTATTAGAATTTCATACATTTTCAAAAAATGTGAATAATACTAAGGCACTAGAATTCTTTTGTACGTTACAAATCTACGTAAGAACTTAGTTCTGAAAAATTGTTTGTTATTCTGAGAATCTATAAAACTTAGCAGTTAAGAGTACGAAATTCTTAAAATGAACATATCAATCAATAAGAATATAAAATATCTTAACTTATACTACAAAATATTTACATACTACGAAATTTCACAAATGCTGAGAGGTCAAAAGAGGCTTGAAATAATACGAATTTGTAAAATATTAAAATTTTGTACAGATTTTATTTTCTCGAAAACTTATGTGAATGCAATAGAATAATCCGTAACTTTTAATTCTGGAGAATTCCAATTATGAAAATATCGAAAAAATACGAACTGTACTAAAAGTTCCAGAAACCTGCAAAAGATTTGAAATCTACGAAAATACTGTTTCCTTAAAAATTTACTGAAACACCTAAAATTACTGAAAATGGGAATTTCCAGCTTCAAATTCTAAGAATGTATAAAGTACATTGAAATTTTCAAAAATACTAGATAACTACGAACCTAGCAATCCTGCTGAATATAAATGATATTTAAAAACACAGAGAATACTACAAAAAAAAAAAAAAAAAAACTAAAAATGAACGTAAATATTATATTTCGCCAAAGACCTCCATGACATAACTAAATATATATTTATTAAACCTTGAATTCTAAAGCATCGAATTATAGATATTTATACTATATCTATAAAAATGCTAAAAAATCGTCTAAACTGAAAAAAAAAGAAAATACGACTAATTCTTCAAGTATCGGAAATCTATGCGATTTCCTAGGAAAATACTTTTAAACATTAAAAATGTAACAAATTTCGCATTCTAGATCCCTAAATTCTTAAAACTTATATGACAATCTGCAAATGTGATAGAAACGTATATAAAATTAGAATATCCTTAATAAGTGTATGAATCTTTTTGAATACAAAAAACACTACAAATAATATCACTCTATAATATAGCTTAAGGGGTTATATACCTTTTTGTGCGGACAAATTGAAGATGGTTTGGAGTATTTTTTAAAGTATGTAGCAATAATGTTATGACACCAAAGTTATTGTTTTTAAATAGTGTATTGTTCACTTGAAAAAACAAGTATTCATTCATAAAAAAATATCAACAATTAGCGGAGTTATGGTCCTTTCCCCGAAACAACTTTTTTTTTGAAGAGGCTTGCAGTGACCACGATGCAAGTCGTACAGGCCAAAATAAATTAGAAAATACAAAAAATTTCATCAGTCTAGGAATGTATCTAGTTCGTGAACGATCGCTTTTTTATAGAAAAGTTTTTATTTTGGAGATAAGAATTTTTGAATAAAATTTTCAGAGCTCGAGAAATCGATATCTCGGGGAAAACGTTTCTGCATATAGAAAAAAGATAATATTTTTTTTAAAAATCGTTTACAAACTAGATACATTCCTAGACTAATTAAATTTGTTGGATTTTCTAATTTATCTTGACCTGTTCGACTTGCATCGTGGTCACCGCAAGCCTCTTCAAAAAAAAATTTGTTTCGGGGAAAGGGCTAATTGTTGATATTTTTTATGAACAAATACTTGTTTTTTAAAGTGGACAATTCAGTATTAAAAAACAATAACTTTGGTGTCATAACATTATTGCTACATACTTTAAAAAATACTCCAAACCATCCTCAATTCGTCCGCACAAAAAGGTATATAACCCCTTAAATGTAAGTAGATATACTTTTGGATCTTAGAGTAAAAAATTCTAGAAGCGAATGTGGAAAAATCCTCATAATACAAAATAATCCTTTAAATGGTACACATACTGAAATGTTAAGTACTTCAAGACGTTAATTAGATATTGTGATTTTTCACGGAAAGTGTAATATTTAAAAAAGTAAAAGCTCGAGCTTACAAATCGAATTTCAAGATGTTAATTCGATTGAGTAAATATTTATTAATATATTGAAATACATATACGTATACTGACCCTTTTGACACTTGAGTTTGCTCTTCTATATAAAATTCTACGTCTCTGAGTGCATTACAATTTTCTTGTAAACTAATGAATTTTCGGAGTGTCTCATTCTGCGATGAGTGAAAAAGTATTCTATATAACACAAAAGTGATCGAACTAAATCGAACTGTGAATTGGAGTGGCGGATTCGGGCTTGGAATGAAAAAGTACGAAAACCACTCACCGGAACTAGGAAACGCCTAACTTCCGCCAAAGCGTAAGCAATTCGTGCGTGGGCTTCCGCAGGTGTCGCGTATGCGGATATTTCGACGTGCAAATCTTCCATTAAGTGTGAAAACTTCGGGTCACCACTGGACCTCAATTCCTCTTCCTACAAGTCGTACAGGAAAGATTCAATATCAAGTGCAGTACAATAAATTCAACATCTTGGAAAAAATTTCACAAACCACTAAAATTCATCGATTTTATCACAAATTTTTCATCAATTCCTTATAACTTATTTGATGAGAATGTTCTCCGTATTTCACTGAAAAACTTAGCCAATCCTCGAAAAATGTTTTCTCGAATATTACCTTCATACAGTCCACATTTCTCGACAGGTTTTTCAAAAAAGAAAAAAGAAATGATATTTTAATTTCTAAAGGTATGTCGCAAAACTCGGAATCAGCATGGCGAAAAATTCGCTCGAATTACACTTTCCATGTGAATCGCTTCACATATGCATTACCGTTCATGTGTGCCCGCTTATCTATACATTCTTAAAGCGCCGGAAGCTGAGAGCGCCACTAAAGTGGCAAAGAAAATTGCTTTAGCTATTATGTAACTCGTGGGCAATGATGCCAGATCGCATCTAGATAACTCCATTCATCTACTATCTCGTTTCATTTTCCGTTCCTAAAAACTTCTAGAGCAAAATCGTTTGCGGTCGTTCTAAAATAGCCGGAGATATTTTCTCAAGTACTTCGAGTCCGTAAACATTTCATCAAAATAATTTTCATTTTTTTTTCTAGTTGAAAAAAGATATTTGAGGAAATATGGTACCTGAAGTTAATAATTTCAATGGGCATGCTTTTTTTTTGTTTTTTCAAAATATAGCTCTGGAAAATTACCTTTTTTCTGTCCTTCATGCTGCCCCTGCCAAGAACCGCCATTTTGCACATAGTGTCTTCTTGCAATCGTTTCAGGGAGTTGCCTTTGGGTCCCAAGAGTTTCCCCACGAAATTGAACTGCGAAGTGAACAAATCAGAGTTTCCAAAGAATGTTTTTCGACTTCCCAAAGAATATCGATCCAACTTCTTTTCTTTTTCACGAAAATAAATGAATTAGTAATGGATTCTATGGCTTCTGGACATTGAGCTTCTTGTATTTTACGATCTAGGGATCTCCGAGAATCTTAGGAAAACTTATACTTCCGAAGTTTAAGACTGTTGCAAATATTGTTCGAAGGGGATCTTTTTAACTTTTAGAAGTACTGGGAGTATTTTAATAATATAAAAACATCTTCAAGTTTGTCAAGGGTTTTTCGAATTTCGTAGAAATCTTTTGATCATTCTCGTAATGAGGATGGAAGAGGAATATCCTTTTTCTTTGGAAAATTCTTGGTGAAAAAGCTGTTAATCATCTAAAGGTTTAGTTATTTATAGGAAATGTGAAATATTCAATTGGTTTTTAAAAATATTCAACAGGGTGTAGGCAGAAAAAGTTTTCGGGGGGGGGGGGGGGTTTCTGAGAAATTTTTTTCCTTCAGGATTTCATAATTTTTTATCTTTGACAATATCGTTACAAGAGAGCGATTTCAACGTATTTTTGTTCTTGAGTTTGAAAGTTATACAACTTTTGTAATCTAGAGTTGCATATTTTTCATGTTCGTAAATAATGGAATTCGATTTTTGTGATTTTTAATTAGTAACTCAGGTTTCAATTTTTTCACCAATACTTTTTGAATTTATACCACTTTAAGGATTATCTGATGTGAATTAATATGGGTTTCTATGAAGCTTTCCAAAATTCGATGCTCTAGGAATCAAACTTCTAAAAAGTTTGTATTTTTGAATTGATTTTTTAGCAAATTTTAACCACACTAATAAAAGGTACATCATAAATTTATATTATTTTCCTAAAGTGTATTATTCATCAAATTTTGTAGTATTTCCTGATAATTTTATAAATTTCTTATATTTCTATAAATTGCTCAATAAATTTTAAGAAATTGGTGTTATAGTATTGAAACTTTCAACGATTTTGAGAATTTGTATTGATTTTTCAGACGACAGTTTCTTTTATGAAGATTTTCAACACTTTTATTCTATATTTTTTTAAGTATTTCAACAATGAAAAGTATGTTAAATTGTATAAATTGTATTAATTGAATTATATCTACATATTTTTTATGTATTAAAAGATTTCCAGTAAACACGTAAGCTGATAAAATGGTAAACCATTAAATTGGTAAGCAAGTGAACTGGTAAGCTAGTAAACTAGTGAGCTAGAAAAAGAGTAAATTAGCAAACCAGTTAGCTTGTAAGCTACTGAATTAGTAAACTAGTAAACTAATGAAATTGTAAAATAGTAAAATAGTAATCAAGTGATATGGAAAAATAGTAATCTAGCAAACTTGTTAACAAGTAAATAAGTTAATAAGGAAACAAGTAAACTTGTCAAATTTTTAATAGTAAACTGGTAAACTAGTAAGCTAATAAACTAGTAAGGTAGTTAAATAAAAATCTAGTGAGCCAGTAAACTAGTAACCTAGTAAGCTAGTAAACTAGTAAGCTAGTGAAACAGTAAACTAGTAAACTCGTTTACAAGTAAATTTGTAAACTAGTAAACTGTTAAGCTAGTAAGCTAGTAAAATAATTAGCTATTAGGTTAGTAAATGATTAAATTGTATGGCTAGTAAACTAGTATACTAGTAAGCTAGTAAACTTGTTTTTTACATTTTTCTAGTATAGTACATATACGAAACTCTGGAGGATTTCTAAGTAATTTTATAGATTACTTATATTTTTGTAGATTGCTACAAGGATTTTAAAAAAGTGACACCTTATAATGCGAATTAATTAATGATACAATAACATTCATTAGGATTTTTCATGTTTTATATCGCAACCTTTTTAGTATTTTTAAATATTTTAAAGATTTTGTTGCGTTTTTTAGAATTTTTCTAGAATAATAGTAGGTATATTTAGAATTTGATGCTATAGAATCTCAAAGTTTATAGATCGTAGAAGCGTTTGTCGAGATTTTTCAGAAAGCAGTTTTTCCATAGAATTCAATTAATTTTGTTATTCTTTTGGAATCAATATGAATCGAAAAATTTTCAGTACTTTAATATGGATATTATATAGATTTCTAGAATTTGACAATCTAAGTTTCAAAGTTTTGTAAATTTTCAGCATTTTCATCGATTTTTATTTTTCTCGATTATTTGCTGGGTTGCAACAGTTTTTCTGATTCATAGTTTCTACATAATCCTATGTTTTGATCATTTTTACTTTTTCATAAATATATGCCACTAACATTTTCATGCATTTTTTTGTAATTTCTTCTTTTATTTTAACATGAAATATTGATCGATTTCATCAGATTTTCGGGAGGGGTTTTAACCCCCAAAGCCCTCCTCTGCTTACGCGTCTGATATTCAAGAATCTTCGGCAAATTGCGAAATATCGGATAAAAAATTTGAAGGTAAAATGTAAGCTTTTTCTGGACTAGTTAGAAAAAATCGTCGTATTTAAAGAATCACGAAAGTGTGGAATATGATTCGATTTCAAGCTTCGCCATTTTATTACCTTGGGATGATCACGCGTGGGCACCAAAACACGAACCGACACTTTAATTGGCTTTTCCCGATAAATATCGACGTATTTATCCCTGGTGATGTCGAGCATTCTGCGTTCGTTGCCCTCTCCTCCACCTCCCCCTTCCCCTCTACGTACTCCTCTCCTTTCACCACCATTTGAATCTGGAACAATCAAACAACAAAAAATTATTGTGATATTTCGCATTTTAATAAAAACCAAAATTTTTATGATTCCTATTTATTTTGTATTGCAAGTTTTCGTAGAAACATCTCATATTTTTAATAGTAATGAACAATTTCATTTGTTTAAAAATTACACAATAGACCTTTTGTTTTACGAAGCAGAAATTTATTCAAGGGATATTGAATGCAAGCTACTATTACAATAGAAAAATGTGTCAAACGTTTCTATTAAAATATCTAATAATTTTCTAAGTAGAAATTGATTTAACAGTTGGAATTTTATGACGTAGGGAAAAGCTTCCTCAATTTTTTGAAACATTTCTTAATGACATTGTTTCTAATTCTCTTGTATGCACAAAACGGCGTTTTCATTGCAGGATAACAATGAGAAGTAATAGAAGTTTATACATATATTTTTTTCACTAAATTGAGAACATGATGCAAAAATCTATTTAGATTTCCCAGTCAAATAAGGTAGGTCAACTGAAAGAAGAGAAAATAATTTAAAAATAATCGATAAAGATTGTAATTTAGTAGTTTAATGAATTTTTCTTGGTCAAAATACACTCACGATAGCTGTTACAAGTCGAAGAAGATTTGAATAATTGTTGTAAATCTTGAAGGACACAATTGGAAGATATTGTCTAGATAAAAGTTCAATATAGGACTGAAACGTTAAAAAAAATTGTAAGGATTAAATTAAATTAGGAAATCGAAGTGTAAGGTCTACTTCATAAATGAGAAATAAGTTGTAGCATTCTTAAATTGGATTCCAGAGTTAAATTTGTTCAAATTCATAGGACGAAGAAGTCATATTTGCAATTTAGGATTGTTTGAAGTGTAGATTCGGACCATAAGTCAAACAACCTGAAATTTACAAAACTAAAAATTTTGACTTTCACATTGAAATACTCTGGAAATAATTGAAAATTCACAATGAAGAAGAAATTTGAACTGACGCAAATGAAAAAAAGATATAGTTTTAGATTTGATTGTGTTTCAGTTAAAAAAAGTTATGTCAGACTACTGATTTTTCGGAAGAATTTTTTGAAATTTTACATTTGAAAATAAAATTTCTCATGCTTCGATTTTCACCGTATTTGAAAAACTCTACTATTTTCGAGGGAAGGCCTTTTATTTTTAATTGGCGAGGCAATAAATCCATGAAGCTCATTGTTCTTATGAGCTCAAAAGGCGAAGGTGGCGGCGAAAATAAAATACTAAAGAGAATGCTTAATCTGGAGAGCAAATTTCGCGCTTTATGGGATAAGTTGCTCGCGCAACTTTTCTTGTTGGGGCGGAAAAGGGTCGACGTGATAACACTTAACGTCACCAACTTTTTGAAACTGCATTTTTAACTTATTAGCAGCTGTTAGGAAAAACTGTTCAAAGGGCCGATTTTAGGGTCGAGATAATGAAAACGAGTTAGTTAATGGGAAAAAAGTCAGTGGAATTTAATATGCGAACTAATAAATTATTTTTCATAGCAGATTCAGAAATGATTTTTATATATCAGATGTTGCTGACTGATTTGGTTCATATAGATTCGTGAAAAAGTTTTTTTTTAGCTTTTTTTACGGTTTTCCTTTTCAATAGTGAACAAATGCATTGTCAGAGGTTTTGAAGGTGAAATTTCCAGAGCCAATCAATCAACCGATTTTTCGCATTGATTTTTTAGTAGCACACTTCAAATATAGTCAGCCCTCGTAGATCGCCCATTTCACCCTGAGCAAAAAAGCCATGATTTTCTATTCTGCACAAACTTCCTTGGAGAGAAAAATTTCGCTCACGAAATAAACGTGGAGCGAGAGATTCGGCGGGCAAAATCATTCACGGCGCAAAATTGCGCGGATTTCCGATACAAATGCATTGTCATGGCGAAACTTTATTGGCGCGTATTTCACGAACGCAACGACTTGATCAGCTTCGATTTGATTAAACAAGTTCTCGGGGTGACGTTTTATGAAAATCCGTAAATCAAGGGGCGCTGAGTTAATGCGCTCTGGCGTTCGGTCACTCGAAAGACGCGAATCAGATATCAATTAACGCAGGAATTTTGGCGTTTTAGCTTGATGAGGTCTGGAATGTTCAATTCTGCTTGATTATGTTCCTCTTTGTAAGGCGTTTTCCCGACGAATTCGAACAAGATTGAGTTAAAGTTACATTTTCAAAACCATAAACCATTGGAAGGCATTCTGTATTTTTGCAATTACATTTATATAGTAAACCATTTCTTTCATGAACTAATTTTAAAAATTAATTAGTACCTAATTATCTCATTGCCACCTTTCTCCTCATATTTGATTAGACTTGATAACAGTGATTATGACTGTTCAGGGTCGTAGGCAGAACAAATTTTTGGGGTTTTTTTCCTAAAATAGTATATTTCGTAACAGGCACGGATGTGCGAATTTGGCGAAACGGGGAAATTCGCACATCCGTGCCTGTTACGAACGATATTTTATGTACCGAAGGCATAGAAAACGCGTTTAGAGATCTCGAGCTGGCATAGAAACGCGTTTTCTATGCCAGAGGTACTTCGGGGTTTCCAAAATTTTTCATCTTTGGGAATATAGGTACAAGAGAGCAATTTTTCGATTAATCACATTTCAGAACTAAAAAGTTTCAAAATTTTTGGAGTTCAGAGTCGCACATTTTTAATGTTTTTAAGTAATGGAAATTGATTTTTGTGATTTTCCAAAAGTTACTATGAATCCCATTAAAAACTTCAGTCACTCTGTAGCACTTGTTAATCATGTCTGATTTGCTTTCAACTTACAAAAATTTTTTTTTTGTAACATCTTGATTGATTGAAAGCTCTGGAATGGAAAAAATTCTGACATCGCCAAATAAGTGACACCCTACTTCATACGAAACCTTGGATGATTTGTCAGTATTTAAATAATTTTTTATTTTTTTGTAGACTGATATAGAGATTTTAATATTCAATGTTCGAGAATGAAAAATTCTACGTATGATCAGTATTTTCATAGATTTATGAGAAAATCACATTCATATAGATTTTTCAATTTTAACAGATTATTATTTTTTCGTATTTTTTGAGTATGTCAAAGATTTTGTCGCATTTTCTAGAATTTTGATAGATTTATAGTACAATAATGTATTTCTATATACGCTTTTGAGAATTCGATGCTCTAGAATTCAAAATTTTATAGATCGTAGGCGTTTGTTGCGATTTTTTATAAACCAGTTTTTTCATAGAACAAAGTATTTTTTCCGAGTTTGTATGATTCGAAACATTTATCATTCTTTTACATAAATTTTATATAGTTTTCTAGAACTTGATGATCCGAGGATCAAAATTTCGCAGATTTTAAGCATTTTCGTAAATTTTAATTTTTCTCTATTATCCACTGGGTTGAAACAATTTCTAGAATTCATATTTTCTACGTAATCATACGTTTTGATAATTTTTACTTTATTATTCAAAATATATTATTAACGTTTTTATCTACTATTATTTGTAACTCGTACTTTTATCACCTATTGATGTAACGTTTTTTTTCAATTTTGCATGATATATTAAATAATTTTATCAGAATTAAGGGGGGGGGGGGTTTATGAACCTCCAAAACCTCCCTCTGCCTATGCACCTAATATTCATTCATTATCATAATTACGAACATGGTCACTCTTTCGTGTAAAATTTAAATTAGCTGTCATGGCGATTTTCGTCACTAGCTCAAAAACGACGTTTCGTTGACAGGGTCGTACACGTAATATGCGAACGGGCGCACAAAGTGCAGAGGCACGCCGTAATCAAATCAAATTCAGTAGTGAATTAGGGCGCGCGATTAACGTTGCGTAGGTGAATGCAAGCACTTGGGCCCGAGATAATTGAGCCAATTAACGTGACTTTGTCAAGCGCAAAGGACTTTTCATCGAAAGAAGCCCCGATATATATACATCGGCGACTATTAATTGTTTCGCCGTGGTTCTCAAGACTTTGTGCAATTATGAACCAACCATCCCCCGCCTTCGCAGTTCTTTCCGGGGTTTAATTAACCGGAATTCGCAGACCTTACGCAATCCATCTTGAAAGGGGCAATTTATGAAAAAGTTTTTTCATTGGGGTATTGTATTGTGTATTAAAAGGGGGGGAGGGGAGTTGAAATGAAGGGAATAAAATTATTTTGTGGCTTTCGAATTTAGTCGTGTTTGCTAAGAAATAGTGAAAATAAAAATAGAATTTTCAGGAATCGATTGAAAATTGTGAGAATCATCATAAAGAAAGAAATACTCGTTTTGGATGTGTATTTATAAAAAGTAATGAAATCTGGTGTAGAATAACTTGGTAATTTTTGGAACCAAGGATCTGAAGTAGACTCGTAGGCAGAAAGAGGTTTTGGGTGTTAAAGTTTTTCTTGAAATTCTGATAAAATAAGTTATTATTTCATGTTATTATAAAAAGAGTAGCATCAATACATATTAAAAATCAAAGGTCCAAAAAATAATGCATGAAAATCTTATTATTGTATATTAAATAAAAAATTTAACTGTCAAAACGTAGAATTACGTAAAATATATAAATCTGAAAATCTGTTTGAACCTAATGAATAAAACAGAGAATTAAAAACTACGAAAATGCTGAGAATCTAAAAAATTTTGAATCTCAGATCATCAAATTCTATGAATTTATATGAAATCCATAGAAAAGTCGGCGAAAATCTTTCAAATCCTACAAACGCTAAAGAAATAATAAAAGTTACAGAATTCTATGAAAAAGTAGGTTTTTGAAAAATCTCAACGAATGCCTAATATTTGAAGAATTTTAAATTCTAGAGCATCAAATTCTATAAATTTAAATGAAATCCATATGAAAGTATAAGAAAATCGTTCAAATCCTACAAACGTTGAAAAAATAGTGAAAATTATAGAATTCTATGAAAAAATAGGTTTTTGAAAAATCTCAACGAATGCCTACGATCTAAAGAATGTCAAATTCTAGAGTATCCAATTTCAAGAACCGTATATATAGCAATACATTTGATACTATTTATATAAAACACGATTAAATTTTTTTAATACTCCGGACATTTGAAAAACAAGATTTCTCTTGAAGAAAAAAATTTATTCATACTATTTTTTCGAAAATCTATGATATCACTGAAAATATATCGAAATCCGCATTCTAGAGCATCGAATTTTTTAAATCCATTGGCGTTTTACGAAAAATATGACAAATTTATAAAAATACTAAAAAATTATCCTACGTTTCGCATGTAGTAAAAAAATTGGAAAGTACTAGAAATCTTGAAATGTATAAAAATTGTGTATATATAATTTTCTAAAAAAAAAATTAATCTTTGAATTTTAAAGAATATATATTAATATAATTGTATATATAAATAAATAATTATACGTGATTCCAGTTAGTGTACTAGAAATTCATAAAGAAAATCATAAAAATACATCTATTTCATTTTATACAATAAATAAAATCGAGCATTCTTTCAAAAGTAAAAATACTAAAAAAATATCAATTAAAAGTATTGAAAATCTATATAAAAGGTACTGTTTTCTAAAAAATCAGTGCACATTCTCAAAATTGTAGAAAGTATCAATACTACAGCATCAATTTCTAGAAATCTATTGAGTGATTTATAGAAATACTTGAAATTTATAAAATACTAGCAAGGACTACAAAATTTGAATAATAAATTACTGTACAAAAATTCTAGAAAAAATTTTGTCGAAAATATATGCAAAAATTAAAAATTTTTAGAAAACTGATTTTTAGTGCATCAAATTCAAAAAAACTAGATTTAAATCCATTAGAATATTAAGAAATGCTTCAAGTTCTATAAAAAGCGAAAGAATTAGTAAAAATTTAAGCTTCAGAGACAGTTTGAAAATCATAAAAATTGGATTCCATTATAATATGATGAATGTTCCTCTGGACTCCAAAAGTTGTATTAAACTTATGAATCCCGAAATAAAAAAAAATCAAAAATCATTCTCTTGTAAACATATCGTCAACGAATAGAAATTATGAAATCCCAAAGGAAATATACAACTAGAAAACCCTCCTCACTGAAAATTTTTTCGGCCTTGCCCCTGATCTAAAGATAATAAAGAATAATGAAATTTGACTCAACTGATACCAGAACTAATTTTCATGAAAAATGTGAGCCATAAAATTTTTTTACCAAAATAAAACTTTCACACTGAGCATAGTAGATCAGACATATCACTACGATCTATTTTAAGAAACTTTTTGCTCAAAGGTAATTTTTCCAGTTTCAGCGAGGATTCAAGTTCATTAAATGCATGAAGTACTGGGAAATTAATGACGGATTTAATCGCCAAAGGAGTCTTTGTCGTCTTTGTCAACACAGATGTTGCGTCGGAGGAAAAAATTTCAAAGATACGAGATAGCACTCACGACGCCATTTTTTTTCGCCCTCCGGCGATTTTACTTCTCTAACGACCAGCGCCTTTTTTTGCCACCACTTGAAATTTCTCGTAAACATTGATTTTGTAATTTCCACTTGAAACGCAAGATAAGTAAAGGTGGAAAAAAATGTTCTGATTATTCACTCTTTCGCAATTTCGAGGGTGAAAAATCTCGGATGAAAACTGCATTTGGCTTGTAAAAAATTGCGCGAGAGAAAATGAGCTGAACGCTAAGACAGAGGGGAGCCCTGGGAAAGTTTGTGAAAAATTCAAAGAGTTTTTAATTAGGAAGGTGGAAGGGTTGGGGAGTTTCAACGACAAGTGGTGTAACTTTGAAGTTATAATATTGGCCTGATTATCTAGTTGCCTTTCTTGAAATTTTATCAATAACGTTCAAAGTCTTCGAAAAATTAAAGAGTTCAGATAATTCTGATGTATTTTAAAATTTATGATGATTGAAGAAGACTGCCTACATTTCACAGCAGGCTTTTTGCATATTTATATATTGTTTCAATCAAAGCTTTTATTACAGTAAAACTCAATTTCCTTCACTTATCATGTAAAAATCTTTAAAATCTTTTGAGAATAATTATACAAATCTGATCTCCAACTTCGTGATAAGTTCTCGTTCAATAGATTGATGACATGTATCTATCATTTAGGGTATCAAGGATCCAGCAAGTTCTTTCTGAGAAAATGAAAAATACAAAACTATTTCAGCCATAGCAGCTTTCACTTTAACAACGCCAACAACAACTTTCAACTTTCGGCAGCAGATGATCGAACAAGCTAGCACAACCCTGATGTAATCTGGAATTTAACGTCAGTGCCAATACCAACACACCTGCATTTTCAGCAAAGTTTTTTGGACGACTTCAATACATTTTATAAAAAAAATGTATTGGCAATATTTTGAGGGCCGTTAAAATTACGTAAAAATATATAAAAACATGTGAATTGGAATCAATTGTCTAATGAGAATTCTATACAAAAGAGTTGTAATATAATAATGAACTGAACTCAGTGATAAATATGGATTATTTTATAATGATAAATTTAAGAACTTCTACTCAATTCTTTGAAGTGTGTATCATACATTGTGAACATACACATTTTATTACGTAATATCTTTGTTTAATTTGTAACGTATGCGTTCAAAAAATAAAATTTATGCTGATTGCAAAAAACAAATTAATCGGTTAATTATATGTAAGGAGTATTTTAGCATAAGTAAAAGAACGATTTTTGCTGTATGTATTTTGAATTAATATAGATGTCCAGGTGTATTGCATTTTTATAGTTTTTAATATAATATAGCAATATTTTTTTTTTATAATTGTGATTTTTTAATTTTGAAGGTTTCAGTACAAAAGGTCATTTATACTGATACCTTGTTCTACGAAACAAGGTGTTCTTTTGACTATGACTATGATGTTGATAAGACACATGTCATTATTTTTTCTAATGAGCTGTATAATTGCTCTGGGATTTCCGAAAACATAACAAATTTTGGGGAATACCACAAATGTCATTTTAAATAAAGCCTGATAATCGCAATCATCTTAAGATACATGTTTTTCATTACGTTTTCATGACTTATGTAGCTAAAATCTATCAACGATTTCTTATTATTGATTTAGATATTTTAATGTCTTGATAATTTTTACAAAAATACTTGATTTGAAAGTAAATAATGATATTGTATATGACTTTTTAAATGATAGTTTTTCGGTTAAACATAAAAATTTTCCTTCGACAGTAATGTTTTGCGATATTCAATCACAAAGAAGAACAAAAAACATCAATTCGCTGTCAAAAACTTAATATTTTTACTCATGTTCAACATTTTGTATACAATGAGTTTTTATTTTCCTTAAATATTATCAGATTAGTCGTCAAATCTCTAGGAAAAAAAAGTTTTTCAAAAAATCAAAAACTTTAGTTTACTGCATTACTGTGATTGTTTGCAACTTTCTTATTACTGTGGTCTATATGAGTTCAATTGTAAAATAGTTCTAAGATAATTTTTTTAATTTTTTCATAATATTGTTATATGATATGATATCCATCCTAACGTATTACAATAGTTCAACTGTCTAAGTTATGGGTAGTATTTTACTATTCAAGCTTTCTGTTTTTCATTTTAGAGCTTACTGTAAGAAATCCAAAAAGTATTTCTCAATAATTTCTGATATATAATGCGGAATTAAGCAAGGAATATTTCAGCTACAATTTTTTTCAAGAATTATGAATGAAATATGTTATGTTTATTAATTTAGTCTTCTTTGTAATTATAGGGAGAACAAATATTAAAGATGTATCTTTTTTATATAAAATAAAATGAATATTTTTTATCAAGTAAATGCTTAGATTTTACATTTTCATTTTGAGTTTTCTACTACAGTTCTTTTGTTATCAGGATTTTTATGTTTTTTTGATGATAGAAGTCAGGGTAAAGTCACTATTTTACCTCACAATTTATTATTTTGATCAATTTGAATGAATATGTTGCCGTTTCGAATATTCTACTGGAAACTCATTCATTAAATTTAATATAAAAAAAAAAGAAGAGTTGGAAAAAGAATGGGAATTATATTGACAAACGTTTTTTTGAAAAGCTGAGAAAATTGCTACTTTTATATAGCATCAACACTTTAATCTGCAGTCACTATTGATTGCGTCACTAACAGTAATATTTAGTTTCTTTTTATTTTATAAATTATATTATATAGATTTCGAACCGATCATTGCGCATGAAATCCTTCTTGAAACATTAATACAAAATTAGAACCTGCGAAGAACCACACAAGGACTTGAAACTTTTTTACATGATTTCATTGACGATTTCCTCAATTTTCATACTGGTTGTCTTCTTGCTTCCTTTTGATATAATTGCATGATTCAGCTGCTGAGTTTTTAACGATGTCATAATAAATTTCAAAATGAATATAAAATGCGCCTGAATGATAAAACATGATATTGAAAGTTGCTTTCAAATGAGCTTGTTAAATTTATCTTGGACTATAAATTGAACAGAATCTAGAAATTTTGCTTAGTCTATTTCACACGTTTATTCTAGTATCGACTGATGCTGAGTGAAGTAGAAAGGCATTGTTACATATTCGAGTAATAATTATTTGATTTGTGATTATTAGCAATATAACGAAGTTTCATTTACGACAATCATTGAATAAGTGTACGTATGTGAAGTCAACGAACACCATAGTGACAACGTACTTATGATGACTATTGGAAGAAAAATCATTTGAAAGCTAGCGTGTAATTACCGAGAGTAAGTAAGTACATGATTTGAAAATAAATTTTTTTTAGTTTTTTTTAGTTTTTTTGTTCTTCGATCGAAGAACAAAAAAACTAAAGAAACTATAAAACAGTTATATTGGCTTTCGAAATTTCTTTTAAGTCCTTGTCAGTGTGCTGCGAGAAATGGTTTATAATTATGCGACACTCGTGCAAAAATAACTGTGTAGAACAATAAACTGAGTAAAAATTTCAGTAGAAGATCTACTTAGCACACGAGTGATGCAATTCATACTTGTGAAACAGTAACATAAGGCTTACGAAAAATATAATACCAAAAAAATCAAAAAATGTGTCTGGAAAATGAGGATTTTTTGAAGTTTTATCGTGAAAAATAAATAAAAAAAATTTTTTTTCGAAAATGCAAATAGCACTATTGGAAAGAGCGACCTCGGAAATGGTGAAAAAATGTACTATCAAGATATTTTATTATAATTTACAAAGAAGATTATCTAGTAGAACATACATGTAAAACATGTCCTTTAAACGTGAAAAGTCTAACTTCCACGGTCCATTACTTCCATGTACATGACTGACTGACGCTAGTATTTTACATTTAGAGTCTGTACGACAGTAGCTTTCAGAAAATGCATAACATTAGATTATCCCCAATTTAAAGGGGTGAACGTTTACTTGTTAGACTTCCTCACGGAAAAATCATGAATTCATATAAAATTTTATTTCGCAGAACATAAAAAGCAACATAGTTTTCACTTGAGTCACAGTAAGTGAGCCACATTCATCTTACATTGGAGTATATACACAGTCGTTCCAAATAAACATCTTATAGTTACAGAACGTCAATAAACGTGGTTAAAGAACGTTAATTAAAAATTTTACAATCTAATGCGAGTCTTCAATCTTACGAGTTATGATTTATGTTATTTCGAATCAAAAAGTGTAAAATTTTTTCTTGGTTCAAGTTGACAAGCGAGAAAACTGCAGAAAGTTTGATTAAAAATAAAATAAAAACTTGCGACAAACATTAGTTTAATAAAGTGCAAGTCTACTTCGTGTTCGTGCAAGGTTATTATTAATAATCGTAATAATTGTCAACAAACAACAGTGAACAATGAATATCATACCACTACTATATTTTTTATTACTACTTGTTCCTTTGTTCAATAGAACACCACGAATCAGCACAAACATTGGAAAAATAGTAACTTTTCGAAACGAACCCTACAGTGATGTGTCATGCATTGAATCTAAAATTGAGACCATGACAGTTGATTCAGCTATTAAGAATTATGAGAAAATGTACTCAAAATACGACTTCGAATTTGGTCAAAAAAAAGTTTTTTTTCTCCAAGCGGACGTTACGAATCACAATAAATATATTGAAAAACAAGACCCACGCATGACGTTTGCAGAATTTTGTGGGATAACAGATTATACAGAAGCAGGATATGGATTTATGTATGGAAAAAGAATGGAAGATAAACCATACAGAGCGTATGTAATCGCAAAAGCGTTATTTGCTACTGCAGAAAGGTTAAAACATAGTAGGCCTACCTATCTAAATTCTGTAGAACACGGAAAATCAACCTCTCCTGGTAGTGAATCTAGTGCATCAAAACCTTTATGGCGTGGAGAATTGACAAACGAAAAATCACTTGAATGTATAGTAACAAGTCAGACATTTGAAAACAATGAACGTTTCATGTCATTTTCTAAAGATCGCGAGATTGCTCATGATTTCATGATTTCCGAAGGAAAGACGATGGAAGGGAAAAAAAGAGTACTGTACGAATTACACGTTAATCATAAATTGTACCATTTGGATTTATCGAGAATCAAGTTCCCATCAGACGCTGAAGCAGAAGTAATATTTTACCCCGGTATGCGGTTAAAAGCGAAGGGTGAAAAAAAAGTGACAGAAAATGGAGAAGAGTACGTACATGTTATATTAGAAACAATAGCTGATGTCGATTTTCATGAGTGGAAGGTAAAGAATTATGAAATGTTGAAAAAATATTGGGATAATACGCAAGCAGCGTCATTCTCGACGGTCAATGGTAATAGGCCGGAACTACCCCCACGACCTACAAGTAGTGCTGCACGCAGTTTTTCGTCTAGATGTAGTCCATACATTAACCAAGGTAGAATATGGAGAAGGGAATTAGGACTATGTCATATAGATTGGACAGATATTAATAATATAATTCTCAAAAAATATAGGACCTTAGGTGAGATCAAAATTAACACCAAAAAATACTTTCAGTACACGCAAATTCTAGACAATACGGATAAAAAAAAAAGACTTGCTCCGCTTTGTCGAACACATCCAACACAAAGATAAAAACAATATTAAAGGTGATTATAAAAAGTTGCTTCGCAAAGTTTCAAAAGCAGGTGGATACGACGAATACATGCGATTAAGAAGACTTCAAAATTTAGGAAAAGTTGAGGTGATGAAATCCATTCCACGGAACACGAAATTGAAAATCAATTTGATAAGTGCTGCTGGAAAATTTCAATTGTTCCATGGAATATACAGTTTGACGAGAAGTTTCATGAACAATGATACAAACACATTACACAGTGTCGCAAGTGTAGGATTTTCGTTACTGGCTAAACCGATCACCTCAGTCATTACGAAAGGATACACTCAAACATTGAAACTTGTAGATATTATAGCGTACGTTAATCCAACTGACAAAATGAAATTCGCGCATAGCCTAATGCACTCGAGAAGTGCCTCGATAGGGGTAAAGGCTGGAATTGGCCTGACTCTTGCATTGTTCGACATTCTCGATATAGCAAAGGCAACACTCTCACTCATTCATTGCAACTCTGCAAAAGGAAATTGCGAAGAAAAAGAGTATAGAGACAATGTCGCAGTTATAATGTTTTCCGGAGCTTCTGTTGCGACAACCATAGCCTTGACTCTAGAAAGAATCAGTTCTTCTGCTGGCATATATGTTGGATTGGGTCTAATAGCAATTAGTGCTACATATCAAGGCATAAGTAATACGATTGAATATAATAGACGTTATCAGTTAACCAATGATGAGATATGGAGCGTTTTTTGGAGAACAGCTTTGACTCTCGACATGTCAGAAGGGGTAGAACAATTGGCGGGAAGAAGTGAATCCGTCAAGATGATAACGCAGAATGCGTGGCGTCAATTAAGTCAGAGCCCGGAAAATGTTGTTGGCTACGCTGTAGGGTATGGTACGGAAAGGTTTCAAACTGTTGTCGTTAAGGAAACATATCCAGTGATAGCTATATATCCAAATATTGGGACTGATCCGATTATAGAGACTAAGTGGATCATGACCGTAGAGCCCTTCTATTCCGAAATAGATATGTCAGTGAAAAGTAACATGACGCTTTCCTTGTCTCGCATTTTGCCAAAATCAATAGTAAATGCGACGATGGTTTGTCTACCTGAATATAATGTAGGTGCCCTCTACGAAACAGACGAAACACGAAACGTACCTGAAGCAGTTTACAGATGTAAAAATTCTCTTGTGATGATACACGAGGCTCAAAACGCAAAAGAAAGCAAGAATAAAACAATCATTTTCGATTTCGATTATATTGCTAAAGGCATTGTAAGAGGGAGCAGTAACACCAACAACGTTTTTCGTTTGTCAAAAGCGTTTGGAACCGTTATTGGTGGTCAAAATGTTGCGAACTTTTATTTACTGCCTACAGAAATGAAATCACATAACATTATCATCGTGCATGAGAGTAGCACCAACATAGTTGATATGCAGACAACAAATTACAGCAGTGTGTCTATTTACCTTGAAAATCTTGCTCGTCCCAAAGTAGAATACCCAGAACATTTTTGTGTTCAAGACACAGGAAATATTGAAAACGTTTGCGTTGACAAGACGTTCCTATATCTTGATTTTGGAGGAATAAGTCTTCACATAGGTTTCACGCCAAACCATGAAAATTTACCGAGAGTGTATTTAAATAGTGATGAAAAAAAGGAAGATGATATTTCCTGTGAAGAAGGTATTGTTGGAAAGATCATGGTGATAAACAGTGGGGGAAGTTCAACAGGGTTCGATGAAATCAAAGACTGCAATAATGTTTTATTATCACCTGGCTCCATCTTGCGACACGTCAAAAATTCGAATGATTTCTATACTGTTGATGTAATATCACAAGCAGAGAATCTGGCTCCTATACACATAGACGTTCCTCATGGCAGCATAAGGTTACCCTATATAGCTTTCTTTGAAAATGTTACAAAAGTTCAATATAGTAAAGATATTAATGGATTAGGAATAAGCTTTTCTTGGAACGCAAACAGTTTTGCAATAATAATATACAATTTTTATAACATAACAAGCAGCAGTAGTAATTTTATGATATCAGATAAATATGGTTGTGTAATAATTCCTCAAATAAATTTAGAAACTGACGAGCCGATTAAAAAATTTGAAATTATTTACAAAATGGACGGAAACTTGAATCATTCGCAGGATTTTTTTGCTTATTATAGAAAATTTATCGTGCCAGTTTTTGACTATCTGATCACTAGTACTTTCATTACAGAACAAAACGAAATTATTAAAATAGGTTCTACCGAAAATGATGTTATCGCTATTAATGAAGAAACAGCTTTTGTTAAGGGCCGTCAGGGAGAAGACGTATATGCGTTCGGAAGTCTTGAACGAGATCGCTCTTTCTCTTTGATTATTGATAACGATTCTGAAGATGAGTTGTTAGATATTCTTATTCTGCCAGTGAATATAGAAGATGTTGGTGTACTGAACTCCAGTGAACATATTCTAATAGTTTTTCGCAACTCAGAAGTCGAATCTAATATCACTGTTTGGAACTATTTTACTGGTAAAAGGTGTCAACATCTTGCAGTCATGGCCTCTGATGGTAATTTGTTCATACCGTTTTACTCAGGGGATGAAGTTGAACTTGCGCCATTTTACATTCAAAGTTCTGATAAGAATATCCATTTTTTGAGCCCATTAAAACTTGCAGTGTTTAATATCGAAATAAGCGATATGACCTTTTTTCAAACTGGTGATCATTTGCTACTTACCGAAAAAACAAGCAACAGCCTTAATAGTTTGTTTCTTCTATTCAAAGATTATTTTAGAGAAAAAGAGTTGTGGTTTGACATGCGGTTGTACAGTTACAGCAAAGGTTCTTTGTCCTCAATATTTTTGGATATTGAACCATTGTCGTATGACTCAACGGTAATTTATTCGAGTGTTATAGCCGAATATTTAGTAGACTTCACTGGTAATCAAGAGTTCATGCATAATCAAGTTCAAAAAGATTCCAAAATTATGTTTGTTGATGAAGACCAAGAAAAAATTGGAATAGCATTATTCAGGAATAGATCTGTAGATAACGTTTTATGTACTGTGGATAGTTCAGATCTCATACTTAAAGACCAGCTGTCTGAAAATTCAGCCGTGTTTAAAAATTGGTTCACTAGTCACGTCGCACAGATTTCTTTGTTTGAGTTTGATGACCGAGTCGAACATACTTTTTATAAAATGAAAACTTCCTATTATGACATCGATGTTTCTGCAAAACCACGATCGTTCAAGTGTATCTTTTACAAAGTTGTTTGAATTATGAGTTAGCATCATATAAATGTATTGTATTTTCTTATCATTATTTCTGTAAAAATAAATAACATATATTCAAAAACATGTGTTCCGCTCTTTATATATGTACCTATTTGTAATAGCTTGAAATAGAAATAAAAAAAAGATTTGCTATCAAGTTTTTTTGGTCGTTGAACTCAGTCTTATGACCCTCGAAAATTTCAAATTTTCAAGTGTTTCTTTTATTCTTATAAAAGACGATATTGTCCAATTTTCTCGCTGAGATATTAATAAATTTTATGTTGGATTCAAGTTATTATTTTCATAACTCCAGAATGTACTATGCAATACTTTTCAAAATTTTTATTTTAGATGAAGATTTCACTTGTCGTTAAAATTCCATAGTACATACTTATCCCTTATAGTATTCTGAAAATACATTATATTTGTTCATTGTAAAATTTTTTCTAGTAATCAGAGACACAAAGAAAAATGGAAATACATTATGATAAGCGAAGTAGTCTTCTATTTTGATAATAATAAGGAATCCAATAATAAGGATTTTGAGAGTATAAAGGAGGTTGATAATTAACAAAATGAGAATTTTCAACGAACAGTGAAGATGATGAAAGGATCCCAAAGGAAAATTTTAGCAGAATGATGTGAAGATTTTGGGTTACAAAATCCTCCAATTGCTTCCCTTCTTTCATTTTCCATTTCTTGTCAATCTCCTAAAATTTCCAAAAAATAAAGACTGAACGAGTATCGTTTCTTTAACTCAAAATATAACCAATAAGACAATGACGAAACGACTTGTTCAAAATATATTAGATGATTCCTCACGAATCGGTTTTCCCTCGATCGATTTGCTTTAAATTCTACTAATTTACAGGCCAAGAAAGCCCTCTCTTTAAAGACATTACAAAACCAAATGCGACCCAGAGAATTTTCCAGTCGAGCTAAAAATGATAAAAGAAGTGACGATTATTTTCCCCTTTTTTCATTCTACCCGCGGTTAATGAGTTAACGCGGTGCTTTTTGAGGTCGAACGTTACACGAATAAACAGCCGCGTGTATTGGCAAAACAGTTGAATGCTCCCGTGACACTCGAGAGCTTTTGGGTCGATGTCACGGTCGGTGTTCACCTTTTTTCTGCACGAAATGTGACTGCGAAAATTTCTCCTCCTAATTGCGAATACGCTCTGAAAGAGCGTTCCCAGAAACCATGTCACGTAAGTTGTAGCATGAATATTCAAGCTGCAATAAATTCTTACACCGAATTTAAGGGGAAAATCCCTTTGTTACTTCATTTTGAACTGAACATCGATGGTTCGTTGAATTATTCAAGAGAGAAGAAGGTTGGTAAAATTATTTTGGGGAATTTCTGTAGCGAAAAACGAGTAACTTGACAAAAACTTTTTTTTAAGTATGAGATTTCTTGGATTCAGACTTGTAGGAAAAATTTATTGCTATTTAAGAACACTTTTTATCCACTTTCTCTTCGTAACATTTTAGGCTTTTATTTGAAAACCTTGCCATAGAAGTATGATAAATCACTTTGTCCTACTTCGAAAAGCTTTGCTCTCAAACTCTATCAAAAGTCGCAGTTTTGCTTCATTATTTCTAAATCTTCGTCAAGAACGATTTTTTCCTGTACACGCGTAGCAGAGCTGAGGTCGGAAGCTTGCTTTGAAAGAGAGGCTTGAAAAGCTTCAGATTCTTATTCTGAGTCCATTAATGAATGCGACTTTGATGATTGTCGAGGTTTTTACGTGCTCGAGTATGAAAGAGATTTCCATCGCACGTTACTGGATTATTTCAACCCAATTCGTGGTCGTTGCGTAGTATAAATGATGGAAATAAATTAAATGAACGACATGAAAAAGCGAAAAATCTCCCACGAGTGCAGGCCGGTAACAGAATTTAAAAATTTAAATTATTTGCGAAACATGAATTGTTCAAGTAAATATTATAACAGCCATAATTAGGGGCGTAGGCAGAACAAATTTTCGGGAGGGGTTTTTCTGAAAAATATTTTTTTTCGGAATCTCGTAATTTTTTATCTTTGACAATATGGTTATAAGAGAGCGATTTTGAAATATTTTACATTTAAAAATTAAAGGTTATACATCTTTTGGAATCCAGAGTTGCACATTTTTCATGTTCATAAATAATGGAATTCAATTTTTGTGATTTTTCATTAGTAACTCAGGTTTCAACTTTTTTTACTAATACTTTTTGTATTTATACCACTTTTAGGATTATCTGATATTAAGTAGTATGTGTTTCTGTAAAGCTTTCAAAAATTCGATGCTCTGGGAATCAAACTTCTAAAAAATTTGTATTTTTGAGCAAATTTGACCACACAGATTAAAGGTGCATCATAAATTTATATAATTTTCCTAAGTATATTATTCGTCAAATTTTGTAGCATTTCCTGGTAATTTTATGTATTTCTTATATTTCTATGGGTCGCTCAATAGATTTTTAGAAATTCATGCTATAGGCTATAGTATTGAAACTTCCAATGATTTTGAGAATTTAAATTGATTTTTCAGACGAGTGTTTCTTTCATGAATATTTTCAATACTTTTATTCTATACTTTTTTAGTATTTCTAAGATTAAAAGTATATTTAATTGTGTAATTTGTATCAATTGAGTTGGACGTATTTTGTTGTTTTCTATATGAATTTATGGAATAATTTCTAAAATTATACATAATTATAGTACATGTAATAATAATTATGCTCCAGAACAGAAAGTTTTACACATTTCTAAGAGAATGATATCTACATGATTCTTATGTATTGAAAGATATGTAGTAAACTAGTAATCTAGTAAACTTTAAAAGCTAGTAAACTAGTAAACTACTGAGATTATAAAATAGTAAAAAAGTAAATAAGTAAAAAAGTAAAATAGCAAATTAGCAAACTTGTTACCAAGTGAATCAGTTATTTAGTAAACTAGTACACTTGAAAAATTCGCAATAGTAAACTAGTAAGCAAGTAAACTAGTAAACTTATTTTTCACATTTTTCTAGTATAAAATACGACACCCTGGAGAATTTCTGAGTATTTTTATAAATTACTTATATTTTTGTAGACTGCTACAAAGATTTCAAAAACTCGATGCTTTAAAATGCGAATTTCAATCCATTGTCAGTAATTTCAAGAATTAATAATAAAATCACTTTCATATAGTTTTCATATAGTCTTCATTATAGATTTCACATATTTTATATCGTTATTCTTTTTTCGTATTTTTGAAATATTTGAAAGATTTTGTTGCGTTTTCTAGAATTTTTATAGATCTATAGTGTATTTCGAACTTGATGCCCTAGAATACCATAATTTATAGATAGTAGAGGCGTTTGTCGAGATTTTGCAGAAAACAGTTACTATTTCATAGAATTCAATTAATTTCATTATTCTTTTAGAGTTTGTATGAATAGAAAGATTATCAAAACTTTTACATGGATTTTATATAGATTTCTAGAATTTGATGATCTAAGATTTAAAAAATTTGTAAATTTTTAGCATTTTAGTAGATTTTCATTTTTCTTGATTATTCACTGAGTTGCAACAATTTTTCTTATTCATATTTTCTGCGTAATTCTACGTTATCATAATTTTTACTTTTTTATTAAATATATATTGCTAAAGTTTTCATGCATTTTTTTGTAAACTATCTTTTCATTGTTCATCGATGTAACTTTTTTCATTTTTACAAGGAATATTGATTGATTTTATCAGAATTTCGGGAGGGGTTTGAACCTCCAAAACCCCCCTCTGCCTACGCACCTGGCCATAATTCAAGTATGGAAAAAAAATACATCTTGATATCCAAATATGAATGTTTTATGATGAAATTCAAAATTTTTATTCTTTGATGAAAAACAAACAATTCCGGGAAATTTAATATTAAACGTTTATATCACTGCTTGAAAAAATGCGTTTTTTCTTCCTTGTGATTTTTTAAACACGTATCTTTTGAATTGAAAGATATGATAAAGTTTGAAATCAGCAGAGTAATGATGAATTTTAGACTGAAATTTTGGTAAATCTTTGACTTATTTCTAGCTTAAATTGAAAACTTCGTATTGGATGTAAAAATTGTTATAACAAGAGCATCATTATGGATATTTTTTAATGGTAGGAAAATAAAATGTACCGCGTTAAATTTAACACTCTCATGATGATCATTTATTTCTATTGTTTTTTTGATTCATGTTGAATATCTTCCTAGTTCATTTTTCCATTATTTAGATTTATTATTTTTTTTACTCTTTGCATTCATTATTTTCTACTTTTTTTTATTTTACTTTTTGATCATTTTATATTGTATTGATTATGATTTTTCTATTGTTACTTTATAAATGAAAAAAAAAATCAAAAATCCACGCAATTTCACATGCAGTTTATTCAACTTTATTATATTCTATCAGATTCAATTTTGAAAAAATCAATAACTCGGTTTCTTTGCGAAAATCTCTTTTTGGGAAGAAGAAATTTGTAGCAAAGCTTGTAACCCTCGTTAAGGAAGCGAATTATCGGGCCGAGATTTTCGAGAGAAACGTGACAAGACATGGCCCGAGCTGTAAATCCCTCTTTTATCCAGAGGATTTTCGGATGCTGCCAAAATATAGTCCCGCGGGACTCGTTTCTCAGCTGCATTCTTCAGATTTTTGGACCTTCGACAAAGTTCTTGAACATACGAGAAAGAAAAAAATTGCTTGCAAGTTTCCTTTTTTCAATATGTCATTGGAAATCTTCTACAGCGAATATGATAAAAAAGTAACTACAAATAAAATGTATGTGAATCGTTCAAATCATTGGAGACTTCTTGATTTTTGATTAAATGAGTCTGTAGTTAGATAAAATAACACAAAAAGAACGATCCAATTTTTTTGATTCTTGATTAGTATTTACTTTGTTTTTTCAAAATTTTCCCTCTATCAGAATTTTCACTATCTCTATATTCATCCACTTGTGTTATGTTTGTTTAAAAATAAAAAAAAAAACCCAAACTTTAGGTATATTTCCCACGAGTCAATTTTTTGGTGAACAAATCTATTTTCACTAAAATTTCGATATTCGCTCCAAACAAACATTGTATGAATCGGGTGAAGTGAAGTAATATTATGTTTGTTCAAACAATGTTTTCCAAGGATTTCTCCGTATCCTCTTTGTATTTGTTTTCTAAACCATCCGTGTTTCGAATTTGAATACTTGATATCTCGGTTCTACGAGAAATGTTTCGTTCCATTTTACTCAAACGAAAATAAAGGGGAGTTTTATATTTCCAAGAAAATCTGCATTTTATTGTTGAATTTCATATTGGTCAAATGTTTTTAATCGAACGATACTCACATGTGTTTTGGCTTATAATTTGAGCAATAGAAATTATTTATAATAGAATTCTTCGATTTTCAAATAAAAACTATTTTGAAGTATTTACAGTTACATTGAATGAATATATCAGATAAGGTTCGTAATCTCCAAGTTTTTGTAATGTAAACCACGAAATTCGTATGGGCTGACCGAACGTGAAGTATACTACTGGAAGCAATGTACAGCGAAATAGTGTTCATTATGCGGAATCCGTGTATTTTCCTGGAAAAAATGCAAGAAGAGGAATAAAAAATCTTATTAGATTCTTAGTTTCAATTATTTATTATGCGTCTGCAGTTGTTCCTCTTCCTTGAAAAATTCAGAGTGAAAGTACAGGAAATTCTTTTTCAACTACAAAGATGCAATCAATTATTTATTATTAAACTAAAGGTAAGGTATGAAAAGTGATTTCCTCCATGAAAAAGTAATATGCTCATAAATGAATCTCAGTTTTTCTAATAGAAATTAAAAAATTCGTTCTGGCTGACAGTATGTAAAGTATACTACTGGAAAAAAATAACGCTCATTCTGCAGAACTCTCATATTTTCCATGGAAAATCGCATGGAAAATATAACTGATATTGGATTGGATTCTGCATTTTCATTATTTCTTATGTGCATTCCTTTAAAAATCCATAAAAATGTTACAAGAAATTTATTTAAGTCGTGAAAGTTGCATAAATTTCTAGTATATTCAAATTGTCTTATTGAGTATTTCTAGTCTTTTTTTTCGCAAGTGATAAAAAAAAAGTAATGAAAAGTGTCAGTTTCCTTGATGAAAATCACGAGATTACTTTGGGCTGACCAAACATAGAATATACCTCTGAAAATGATGTATGCAAGTGAAGCAATGTTTATTACATCCAGGAGTTAAATATTTTTTCTCATGTCCTAAAAAAGTTTCTTCACCTTAAGGGGGAATACCAATTAAATGAAAAAAAAAGTCACTTGACTTTGGGCGTGGATAGAGAAAAAACTGTTATTACGCGTAATGTAAAATTTTGTACGTAGGTTGTGTGTTATATTAACTAACAATATAGAAAAAAATTTTCGCAAAATTCGCATTTACTTTCTAGTTAGAGTCGCGAAAAAAAGAGTACCCCAAATTTGCGGTGTGACAAATTGCAAATCTACGGTTAAACTAATTTGCATAATTTTTTTCACCAATTACAGAGGAAACAAATATGCTGCCCTTGACGAATGATTTTTTTGCAAAAAGTGCTTTTTTTTCCATAAAAGTTCGCAAATCAAAAACAAAACAATTATTAAAATAATTATTTATGTTTACTAACGAAAAAAATTTTTTTTTGCAAAATCTGAAAATGTCAAGGGCAAGTATATGTCATAACAAAACTATTTTATTCACACTTTTTTGCTATAGAAAAACTTCCTGAGGCCCTATCTGTCACACCGCAAATTTGCAGACTCTTTTTTTGCACGCTTGTAACTACAGGCTAGATGCGAATTTTGAAACAACATTTTTTTTATATTGTTGTAAACATAACATACTGCATACGTAAACAATTTAAAGATTACTAGCATTGATAGTTTTTTTTGCTATCCTCGCTCGAAGCCAAGTGACCGTTTTTTCTATCTAATTGGTATTCCCCCCTTAACAAATACATTGAAAAGTTAAGAAAATTTTATTTAATTCACGTTATTAGTATAATATTCTCATATTCTTGTGTTTGATTTTACTTGTTGAAGCCATTTCATTGCGGTTCTGCGCCTTTTCTCTGTTTTCTGATTTCCCTCGTATTTTTCTATTTTTTTCAACTCGTTTGTGTTTCAATTCTATTTGCAATTTTCTTTGTTTTTAAACTCGCTTTGTGTCTTGATTTTATTTGTTTTTTCTTTCCTTTGAACCATTTTGTGTTTCCATTTCATTTATTTTTTACGTGTAGAGCTTCTATTGCGTTTTATTTCATGTGAATTTTTTGTATTTGAACTAGCATTACATTCATTTCATATCTGTTTGTATTTTCGTTCATAATTCAACTTGTATTACGTTTCGTTTCGTGCGCATTTTTGTTTCTAAATTTTATTGCATTTGATTTCAAACTGTAATATTTTTCCGGTTCGGGCTTTTTCTGCACTTTTAGTTATTTTGTGTTTGGTATGATAGTAATGTATTTTGAGTTCATTTAAGAATATGTATGGCGTCATGGAGAGAATGGTATTTTTTTTATTTTTCATATAGATATTTGCTCGAAAGTACATAAGAAAAATATAATGAAATTTCGCATTTTTATCATTTCTTACCTTGAAAAAAATTTTTTACCGTCTGACATATTAACGGTGAAAAGTACTATACTTTCGTAATTTTTACAATAAATATTGCAGGTTATACAATATCATTTCAAATCTCGTCCTTTTACTGTTACTTATTTCAGTAATGTATAGTATGAATCGTTATATTGCACAAATTACAATATGTATGCCAGGTTAATTAGATAATTACGGAAAATTTTAAATCAACTAAATGAAAATTTTACTTTATAAATTGAAATTTTTACTACACTATTACACAATATACAGTATTCTTGTACAGTGAAACATCCTATGAAATATTTCACTTTTTATCGTTTGCTCTTCAGTTTGAATAATATTTCATTTACTAAAATAAAATGTTGTACATGCAACTATCTATTTCACTAAAACTTATATTATATTTTTCATTTCCGATTGTTGTAACAGTTAAAATGTGATATGCTACAAAGTACATACAAATATAGCAAAACGAACTATATAGAACTAAATACTACAAAATTGTATGGCTTTTTCTGAAATCTGGATTAGCAGAAATGATAAAATACGATATTTCAAAAAGTAGAAAAACAAAAAATGTGTAGAAGATTTTAAAATTTAAAAGATTTAAAATTTATAAGTTATACTTACAAAATTTTTAAGTTAGTATTTGAAAAAGTTTATATACTACATATTTTTTTCTTCGTGCAATGTAAAAAAATTCAGTACTTTCATACATGCATATAATGCAAAAGTATTGCAGTTGTTACAATAAATATTGCAGTTTGTACAATATTATTACTGGTTTTACAATAACATTGTTAATTTTGTTATTTTCTTTTACTCATTACAATATTGTTAAGTAGAAATTGTTATGTTGTACAAACTACAATATATATGCCAGTTTTTACTGGATAATATTGGAAAAATTAAAATCTATAGTATGAAAATTGTACTGTGTAAATTTTTATTTTCACTTTAATAGTCCGAAGAAAATGAATATCCATGTATAGTAAAAAATAAAATTTAACATTATACCTTTCATCGTTTGTTTTTTAGTTCGTATAATATGATATTTCATGTGCTGAGAGAAAACATTGTTTATGTAAGTATATAAAAAAACTATACAGATTTAAGTACAGATAAAACTGTATGGCGTTTTCTGACATCTGGATTAGTAGGTATCACAATATGATATTGCAAAAAGTACAAATAAAGTTTAATAGAAAAAAAGAAATATCTATAGGAATTGTTACAACAAAGCATATCTAATTCTTGAATATTATTTGACAATATTAACCATAGATTATGACAAAAAAGCTTCAAATATCAAGCAAAAAAATATTTTAGACTAATTCCACAGTGCAATACATCCAATATTTTTTTCTCAGTGTGCCTATTTACACAAGTTTTCCTTCTTTGATAAATCTACATGAATGTCAAAGGAAAATTTTTTTTATTACAAAATACGCATTACATGGATTTGATTTTCGTTGCAATAAAATTTTTCTGTAACACAACAAAAGTTTTGAAACCATTAAAATCCAACGCGCTGCAACGAAAAATGGACGAATCGGAAACAAAGTTTTTCTCGATATATTTCAGGAAAGTTGGTGGTGCCGTAGGAATTTTTCGTGGCGATGCTCGAGGATTTTTTCAACCGGCAAGTGAATTTCTGAGCGCACTTTAGTGTCGTTTCGATCGAAGCGCGCAATATTTCGCGAGAAAGTTAACTCGGGGTAACGAATTTCGAGCGGAAACTCGAGCGCTGTAAATGGCGCTAAATGATTTCACCCCCTAGGGCTTAGAGGTTTAGGCAAAAGTCGTTCCAGTTCCATATTGACGGAGAGGTAGAAACAAAAAAATTACTTTTGCATGCGCTTTTAGAATAAATAAATTATGACCAAATTCAAGCGAAACCGTACGAAGTGAACTTTGGTATTTAACTTACTTTGTTGGAAATAACGAAGTAAATGGGAGTGAATGAACATAACGAATGGAAATATGACGAATAAAATCAGCGAATCAATAAATTGATCAGTTGTGCAGGAAAAAGGGTTTAAAACAGGGGCGTAAGCAAAAAAATTTTCGGGAGGGGTTTTTCAGGAAAATATTTTTCCTTCGAGATATCATAATTTTTAACCTTTGACAATATGGTATCGAGAGAGCGGTTTTTAAATATTTAACATTTCAGACTTTAAAAGTTATACAACTTTTAGAATCCAGAGTTGCACATTTTTCATTTGCGATTTTTGATTAGTATACAACTGAGGTTTCAATTTTTTTTCTGATACTTTTTGTATTTCTACAACTTTAAGGATTATCTGATATTAAGTGATGTAGGTTTCTAGAAATCTTTATAAAATTCGATGCTCTAAGAATCAAACATCTAAAGAATTTATATATTTCAATTGATTTTTGAGCGAATTTCAACCACACAGATAAAAGGTATGACATGAATTTATATTATTTTCGTATGTTATATTATTTATCAAACTTCTAGTATTTTCTGTTATTTTATATATTTCTGATATGTATATGGATCGATCAATAAATTTTTAAAAATCGATGCTTCGGTATTGAAACTTTCAATGATTTTGAGGATTAAAATTAATTTTTCAGACGACAGTTTCTCTCATTCAGATTTTCAACACTTTTATTCCATATTTTATTAGTAGTTCTACAATTAAAAGTATTTTGAATTGTATAACTTGTATAATACAATTAGATGTATTTTTACTATTTTCTATATGAATTTCTAGAATAATTTCTCAAATTATGTGTAATTAGAGTATTATAATAATAATTGTGCTACAGGACATAAGGTTTATGGATTTTCAAAAAAACTATTTCCGAATAATTTTTATACATGGACAAAATTTCTAGTAAACTACTAAGCTAGTGAACTAGTAAGCTAGAAAAAGTAAACTCGCAAACTGATAAGCTAGTTCACTACTAAACTAGAAAATAAGTATAAGCTATTCAACTAGTAAACTACTTAAATTGAAAAATAGTAAAATATTCAACAAGTGAAGAAATATAATAGTAAACCAGCAAACTTGTTAACAAGTAAATTAGTTATTTAGTAAGCTAGTGAACTTGTTAAATTTGCAATAGTTGACTGATGAACTAGTAAGCTAGTTAAATAAAAACTAGTAAACTAGTTAACTAGTAAGCTAGTCAACTAGTAAACTAGTAAACTAGTAAGCTAGTGAATTAGTAAACTAGTAAACTAGTAAACTGGTAAGCTAGTGAACTATTAAACATGTAAACTGGTAAGTTAGTAAATTGGTAAATTAGTAAATTAGTAAACTAGTAAGCAAGTAAACTAGTAAACTAGTGAGTGAGTATAATCGTAAACAAGTTAGTTAGTAAACTAGTGAACGAGTAAATCATCAAGCTAATAAACTATTAAGCTGGTAAACAAGTAAACTCATTTTTCACTGTTTTCTAGTATAATATACGAAATCCTGGAAGATTTTTAAGTATTTTTATAGATTACTTATATTTTTTTTTAGATTGTTACAGAGATTTGAAAAAGTCGATGCTTCAAAATGCGAATTTCAATCTATGTCAGTAATTTCAAGAATTAATAATAAAATCACTTTCATATATGGTAGATTTCACATGTTTTATATCGTTATTCTTTTTTCGTATATTGGAAATATTTGAAAGATTTTGTTGCGTTTTCTAGAGTTTTTATAGATTTATAGTATATTTAGAATTGGATGCTCTAAAATCTTAAAATTTATAGATCGTAGAGACATTTGTCGAGATTTTTCAGAAAACAGTTATTTCATAGAATTCAATTAATTTTATTATTTTTTTAGAGTTTGTATGAATTGAAAGATTTTTAATACTTTTCTATGAATTTTATATAGATTTACAGAATTTGATGATCTAAGATTCACAGTTTTGTAAATTTTTAACATTTTAGTAGATTTTCCTTTTTATTGATTATTCACTGAGTTGCAACAATTTTTCTAATTCATATTTTCTACATAATTCTACGTTTTGATAATTTTTACTTTTGTATAAATGTATATTGCTAACGTTTTCATGCATTTTTTTGTAACTTATATTTTCATTGTTTATCGATGTAACTTTTTTCATTTTTACAAGAAATATTGATTGATTTTATCAGAATTTCGGGAGGGGTTTGAACCTCCAAAAACCCCCTCTGCCTACGCCCCTGGTTTAAAATAATTTTTACAGAATATTATTGATGTTCGATTATTAAGAATAAGTTTCCTATGGCTTTCAGTATCTGTTTTTGGCTTTGTCAAAAATTGTAATGGATTAGTTAACGTGAATTTGGAACATTGAGCTCTCAAAATATCGGGTACATTTGAGAAATACGCGACGTTGGCAGGCTTAGCTCGCGCCTACGTGAAATAAGGCGAGAATCGCGCCGCCCCGTAATTGCTTGAGCGGGATCAAAATTAATTAGGTCACGCCGCGCCGTCTACATTGTTGTTGCTATACAAGTGCCACGCGTCCACGGGTATTATAATAACGCTGAATTATACGCCTCTCGAGAGAAAGTGACACTTCACTTTTTTCTGTCCTTTGTTAAGTCACGCCTTGAGTGCATGATCGCATGTTGAGTCATGAGATTCGGGACAATTTTCTGGAAGCACGGCTTGTTTTGAATTTCACGCTTGTCGAAAAAGTTGACTTGTTTTAAAACTGTCACTGTTTCCTCTATAGAATATATAATCGTTTTGTGCGGAGGTGGCGGAGTAGGGTTTTTTCTTGTTGGTCGTAGTAAGTGAGAGTCAGGCAACAATAGTATATTTCGTAACAGGCACGGATGTGCTCATAGGCAAAACGAGTTACAGTCCTCGGCTTCGCCTCGGACCGTAATTTCCCCGTTTCGCCAAATTCGCACATCCGTGCCTGTTACGAACGATATTTTATGTACCGAGGACATAGAAAACGCGTTTAGAGATCTCGAGCTGGCATAGAAACGCGTTTTCTATGCCAGAGGTACATAGAAGTTTTTTTTTGTTGGCATTGTCATACTTTACTAAAAAATGAATGATGAGATTTTTTCATATAGAATCAAAAATCTGAAAAAGTCCAAAATACTGACGGAATACTAAATATCTTCACGCATTGGATAATTTTTTATCACGTCTGAGAATATATTGAAAAATTTGTGTGATGTTTGAAATTCGAGAAATTTTCAAAAGTTAAACAACATTCAAGACTTACAAGATTGTCGAAAATGTTCAAAGATCAGAAAATTTGTAAAATTTCAGAAAATTTTTATCAAATTCGAAGATCGTGATGAAAATCCTGTTTCGAAATATGCATGATGTTTTGCATTTAGTAGTCAAAATCTAAAACACCTCAAAAGTATCAAAGAATCAATAAAAAAACTTACTATAGGTTTGATGAATTCGTATTTATTCGTATTAGTATTCGTATCATATTTGAAAGTTCAATAACTTTTTTAGATAGAAGAAACATTCTTAGTGTTAGAAAATCCAGAACACTTGTGAAAATTGAGAAAATGCCTATGAAATCTAAAAATAGTGCTATGAATCCTACTTCGAAATATGCATGATACTTTTTTTTTTCATTTAGTGGTCAAAATCTGAAAAAACTTAGAAAGTATTTAATAATTACCAAAAAACTTATTAGGTTGCATAAATTTTATTGATCTTTGGAAATATTTTGGATAGTTTGAATAATATTCAAAATTTTGGAAATTTTTTTCAATTAAGAATCATTTAAAATGTAAAAGATTGTTGATGATTTCTGAGAATCCGGAAGATTTGTTAAAATTCAGCAAATAACTATCAAATTCATAGATTAAGTTGGTTATAATACTTGCAAACATGCATGGTCATATTTTTTATGAAATTTTTTCACGAGAATTCGAAAAACTGGAAAAGTAAATGAAAATTACAATTTTCAGTCAGGTAGGTAAATTTTCATAAATTCTAAAAAGTATTTAATAAATTTGAAAATGTTCAAAATTCTGACAATCCTTAGAAATTAAAAAATATCGACGTTTTTCAATATTGTTGATAAATCGAAGAAATTAGATGAATTCGCAATATTCCTGTAAATGTCTATAAACTTTGTAGATTGTGTTTCATATTCCATTTTTTCAAAAAAGGCATTTTTATGTTTTTTTTTTTTCGATTTTGTCAGAGAAGTCTCGAAAACTGCAAAAGCATCAAAAACGGAATGAGAGAATAACTATATGATCTGGACAGATACTTATAGTATTTCGAAAAATTAAAATGTTGGGTTTCAAACTTCGTATTTTAAAAATTTTAAAAATGTAACAACAATGAAAACTTGTAGAATTTGTAATAAATATAGACAACTTAAGAGAATCGTGGAGTTACAGAAAAGGTTCGAAAATTTCGTAGATTGTCCTCATTATCATAGTTTTTTTCTAAATTAGCATGAACATGTTTTCTTAATAACGAGTAAAAATCTAAAGAACTTAGAAAGTACTGAATAATAACAAAAAGTCTTATTTTTTTGGACAATTTTTCATGCTGTGTTCAAATAACTTTAATAGATTGTAACAAATTGTAGGATTCTTGGAATTTCGCAAAATAAAGAACTATCGTGAACTTAAAATATTGTTGAAAATTTCCAAAAATCTAGAAAATTTGTGGGAATTCAGAAAATGTCAATCAACTTTGTCAATTGTGTTGGAAAAAATATACTTTGAAAAAATATGCATGATGATGTTTTTCTGTTTTTTGATCAATACTTATAAAATGTAGAAATTTTTCAATGGGTAAGATTCTTGTAATTTCGGGAAATTCTAAGAAATGTGTTAAAAATCATAATTTTCCGAAACATGCAAGATATTATTTTTTTATTTTATAAAACAAATTCGAAAAACTTGCGAAGTATACAAGAATCGCGAAAAATCTTAGTGAGTCTACAAATTTCGATAAAATCGAGAGAGTTTTGAATATCGTGTTTTATACTAATGTTGTCGGAAATGAGAAGAATCATTAACAATTTCAAGGATTAGCAATAATTATAAAAAATGTGTGGAATTTGAATTCCGGTAAGGTACAAAAACTGTAATAAAAACTCTAAATTTTTTCAAATAGACAAATGTTTAATATTACTGAAATGTTTGATAGTTTTTGAAATTTTGAAATTTGGAATTTTCAAAAACCTGAAATTCGAGAAGATGTTGATAGATCATGCTATGCTAATTCTAGAAAATCTCGAGAATTTGGTAAAACTTGAATCTAAAAATCTATCTTCAATTTTTTCAATTTGTTACCTTATTCGAAATAATAACCAATTTATTTTATTAATTGACTCATTCCTGAGTTATGAGAAAAAAACAAGAAATCTACTGTCCAAAATCATCATTACCAAACATGTTTCCCCAGTTTTTTTTTCAGTTGACCACTGGTATTATTTATCGAGAAAAAAAAGAGCAAAATTACGGCTCTTCGGAAATTCAAAAAGGATTAAAGGCACTTTTCGAAACCCAGCGAAATTCGAAGCTTTTTGTGGCAGCGAAAAATTCGAGAAGATACGACGAGGTCCGAGAGGAAAGTCGAACGGTAAACACAAATGTAAATCATTTTCTACCCCAAAACCTCTTTTCGAGCTCCTCCGGAACTCGCGGAATTTGAGACTTTGCTCGTGTTTGTTCAGGTGAATTCAATATTTTATGAGCCCCAAAAGCTCTGGAAATAAATTACCAACTTTTAATGCAATGAAAAAGTTTCGTGTTGTTGAACGCTTGGACTACAAACAAAGTTGTGCTCTCAGGGCTTCGTGGTTCAATCATGATTTTTTAGATTACGAAAGATCGATTTTGGTTTTTCAGATTTGTAAATCGTTTTGTTTGAATTTTCTGACAATCATACTTATAAAAGCAAAAAAAAAAGTAATTCATTTTGCCAGAAAAAAAAAAACATAATAAATTGCAAGAATGAAAAATATGAAAAATTTAGAAGAAAGAAATTTATACATGTTTGTACATCATGGAATTTCTTTTTATGTCATAAAGTTAAAAACGTTATAAGGAACAAATAACGTAAGTTTCCAACAATTAAGTTTGTAAATAAAAAATTGTGAAAAATTACAAAGAAAATTATTTTGTTAAAACTTTTATTTATTTATGTTTTTTCAGTTTCAATTTGGTTGGAGCGGGGTGGTAAAATTGGTAATATTTTGTATACCTAAAAAATTTCTCAATACAATATTTTACCATTTTCGTCTAAATTTGAATGTGAATTCGTTTTAATTTGAATTCGAGTGTGTTGAAATGTTGGCAAACATCCCTCGGAGTCAAGAAAACTTTTACGTTTTCGTAATTCGGAAGTAAAAAAGTTTGAGTAAATCGAGCGAGTTTCTGCTGAATGTAAAATGTAACGCGTGACCAAGGGCTAGATGAAGGCATCTTCATATTCCGGGCGGAAAAGTGACGTTTTCAACTTCATGAATATAAAACGCGGAAATTTAAGAACCTTGCTCGAGCTTTCAACGACTTTCATATTCCCGACAATAATACATCGCGTGAAAATTGTTCATGCCCCACGTTTTTCTTGAGAGATGCGATATTAATTATTCATAAGATCGCTTTTTCGTAAAACCAACATCATGGCTAATATATGTACTGATGAGATGATTTTTTTCCCTTAAAATGCGATTATCCATTATGGGTTTTTTACAGTTATCAACATATTTTAAGGGTAAAGAAATGAGTACCTCTGAATTTTGCATGTTTCTGATCATTTTCATTAAAAAGTGAAATATATTTTTTTTTCAAGCTTATCTGTGAATTTTTTTTCAAATTTTGGAGATTTGAAATATGTTTTGTTTTGATTTAGGCTGAATTAAGATTTTTCATTTACAAGAAATGTTATTGAACGATTCACATGGTTTCGAAATAGATAAAAAATTAAAATAAATGAATCTATTGCATCAATTCATTCTTTTTGTTTTTTAATTTTCATGGCTTCGGCAATTTATTGCATTAAATTTTCCCTTGCATAACAAACAATGATATAAGGCCGATGTTTATTTCATCGAATTAGTGAAGAGCTTTAATTGAATACTAATATGCGCTAGTTTGTTGATTATGCATCATACCACTCGCAATTGAATCGCAATGGTAATTGAGTTAATGTATTTGGCTGGTGTACGTACAAATGAATTCAATCGAGATCGTAATTATTTTGGTGATCGTATCAGATGGTGCAGGAGGGGGGGGGGGGGGGGGGTAGATCGCAAAACGTATGTGATTTGTTGAGAAATTTATGAATGGAAAATTAAATTCTTTTTTTTAAATCCGCCTTAACATTTATTAAATTTTACAGCACAAAATTGTTTTATTCTGTAGGATGTTCATAAATTTTTTAAAGTATACATAAATCAGTTCCGTAAAATCATTCAGATCTCAGTACAAATTATTTTATATTGAAAAATCGACGGAATCAATTAAAAATATTCATTATTATTCTTATAATCATTTAATTTGATTATTTGGTTTGAGAGTGTGAACTACTTTGATGTTTTCAGAATATATAAATACACCCATAGCACGCGGGAAAAAGTCCATTTAACAACTTCCATGCAATTCCAGCAAAAACGTTCATCCTTTGAATCACTTTACACGATCTCTTCCGGATATTGTTTTGGTCGGGGCCATGTTTCAATTTCTCTTTAACATTTTACCTCGAAGAAAAGCCAATTTCCACAACGACGTAAAAGTAATTGCTTTCCGCAATCGTCTTCCGCTTGCGAATGACATCGCGCATTTTTTAATTTTAATATTAATGCCGGACAAGCGGTTTGGGGGACGCAGAAATTAATTGCAGCGCTCGGGATTGGATTTTTTCCCTTGTTAAATGTGAAAGGGATTATTCAAATGGAGACAGTGATTGATATAGAATGAATTCAATCAAGAAGTTGAGTTTTTTGACGTTATCCAGGGTGGAAAGTTGTTCGAGATTTTTTGGTGTCACTTTTTGCGAATGGGAATGAAAGTTGTGATGGACAGAAAGAGTTTTATTCCAGAATTTTTTACTTGGAATTCGTGTTTGCATTCATAATGAGTTGGTGAATTCGTCAATTATTCCTACATTAATCTATTCCTATTTACTGAATTTTCGGAATTCGATATTCATCACTTCATCAATTAAATATTTATCGATTATAAAGTTCAATCAATACATTTAATGTTACAACATTGAATGATATTTTTATGGCTGATAATAACATTTTACAGAATATCTTTCAATAGTTTTCATATGGACTTTTTTCGTTCACACTCTTTCAATATCGTAAAACATTTTATCGGTGCAAACGAATTTGTAAGTGCGTCAAAAGTCACTTATTTTTGCCATAGCTCGAAAGAATTTCATCGTTTGATACTTTGAAATTCAATTCCGATCCCGTATCTCGTAAAATTTATACTGTCGACAGAGTTCATCCCCAATTGATTTACAAGCGAACGGAAATCTCCAGTCAATAATCCATCGTTTCCTGTTTGGGAGAACTTGGTTTCATAATAACATTCGATTTCGATGTTGTTTGATTCATTAAAAATTTAGCTGTGGTAAATCGTATCTCTAAATATACGTAAATGTTATCAACTATACAAATAGAGCATGAATTTAAAAATGCAATGAATCATGCATATCGGATAGGGAACTTGATTATAGGTTTAAATCGGAAAAAAAGATAAAAAAGAACTTTACCAGAAACCCGATTGAAAGGTCTTCAGACGAGTTTCGAGCCATGACGAAAATTGCAATCGTTACAAGGGCGACGTAACGAAATTTTTCATGGAGGGGCAAACTCAGATGTCGAAAGAATTAATGTATATTTATGTGAATGTATCAAATAATACTTATTCAAATCTCGTTACATTTTATATATCTATTTGCAAGCTCAAGCTTTTGGTTTTTGATTTAAATAACTTTCCATATAAAATCGCAATATCTTATTTCTAACGACTCGCAGTATACTTTTATTTCATTGTTTATACTTTTGAAGGATTACTTCGTATTTGTAGGTATTTTTTCGTTGCCTTCTAAAATTCAATGATGTAGAATTAAAGGTTTCATAGATTTTCAGTAGGTTTTTTTATAGATTTATGAGGAAATCATATATGCATACGTTTCAGTTAAAGTTATTTCATGCTTTTGTTTTCCTTTTCAAGATTATTCATGATATTTCTGAATTTTTTGTATTTTCAATACTATTTACACAATTTTCAGGGACATATTTCTTTTTTAAAAATATATATTTCCAACATTTTTGTGAATCGCTTTATAGGTTTTCAGAGTTTAATGATGTAGAATTCTGTGTTTATGAGATTTTCAGTATTTGAAATAATTTTTTCAGGCAACAGTATTTCCTGAGATAAATGGTATTCCATGAGTTTCCAGTATTTTTAGTATTTTCCGTATTTTTTCCAAATTTTTACAGTCTGGGCGGTTTTCTGACATTTCATGAATTTTTATATGGTTATCTGAGATTTAAAGGTTTGAAATTTAGCATTTATAGATATTTACTTATTTCATAGTTGTTTCAGTAACTGAAATTTAATGGTTTTCCAGTATTTCTCTGGTTCATAGTATTCTCGATATTTTCAGTATTATTATAATTTGTTCAGATTTTCTAGCTTCTTCATTAATAATTCTTTTTTTTAAATTTTCAATATAGGTTTCCAAGGCTTGTTGCTATAGAATATGAAATAAGAGATTATGAATGTTTAAATAAATTTATCAGAAAACAGTATCTTTATAGATCTGAAGTATTTTACAGATTCCCAAAACTGTAGTACATTTCGAATTTTTTTCAATATTCGTAAACTTTATTAAATTTTGTAGTATTTTGATAGATCCTATATAAATTTTCAGAGTTGGATGCTCTAGGATAAAAAATGTTGAAAATTTTCAATATTCTAAAAAATTTTTATCTGTATAGAATTTTAGTGTTCTAAAAATTCCTATTATATTCAGTGTTTTTCATATTTTTCAGTATTTTCGAATTTTCGCACTACTTTTTTTCTAGATTTTCAATGGATTTTTGTGTTTTTCAAAATTTAATGTAGATTTCTAAAATGTGTGGCCGAAAAGTCTAAAATTTTAGAAATTATTATTCTTTCAGTAAGTTTGTCAGAAAATAGTATTTTTTCATTCCTCATGTCATTTACAGATTTCTGAAACTTTCAGTATATTTAGTATTTATTCAATATATATTGTATTTTCTAGTATTTTCATGTACTAGGATTGAAGTTTTTAAGAATTGTTATTTTCAACTCCCATAAATTTTTGGAAAAAAAAGTATTCATGTGGAATTCCAAAGTTTCGAAGAATCATTGTACTTTTAGTCTTTTTCATATTTTTCAGTTTTTACAGGGTTTTGTAGTAGTTTTTAGTACTTTCCTAAATTTTTTATATTTTTATAGATCGCTATGTAAATTTAAAGAATTCAATGATTCGAACTTTTAGATTATTAGTATATTCAACAACTTCTTAAAACACAGTTTTTTCGTTATTTTCTTGTGTTGCGAAGAATTCTAGTTACTTTGGTATTTCATATTTTTGAATATTTCTAAAATATAGATGATTTTCCAACATTTTAGTTCATTCCTATAGAAACGTTTGGAAATAGATACTCTAGAATTTTGAAGTCTATATATTTCAGGTTATTAAATCAGATAATTTTATCTTGAATTATGTGAAATATTCGTAAAATGTTTTTTGAATTTCTAGAATTTGATGCTCACAAAAAGAAGGGAAAAATGAATTCACTTCCCCCTCCCTTCCAGAACCTGCCGGAAAATGGCGACTTGAACGCACGGACCTTACACCTCGTGATTTTCATAGCCTACAATAATCATTAAAGTTCAATGATCGCTCTATGAAAAAGCATTAAAATTGCCTCAGACTTGAACAAACGCGAAAACACAAGTCACTTATCTGTAACACATTTTAAAATAAAATAAACATATTTTATAATACGTGCCTGAAATCTTCCATGTACAATATGACTTCAGTGCTTTCACTTGAACAAATAGTCAAATTCTCACATAGGAGTCCACATTTTTTAATTTGCAGATTGCAAATCCGCAGGAAATGATGAAAACACAATTAAGACTGTAAAAGCAAATATCAAAAAAGCTTTGTTTTATTAAAATAAAAACCGCGTCGCTTCATTTTTCGATACCAGAATGATATCACTCTAGGGTAAAATGGAAAACAAACATTGTTAAGCTCTTGAATCGTGAGTGCCGGAAAAATATAGCTAGGTCGCACGTGTCATGAACAAATATGCAACGCGTTGCACATGAACGTAATGACTCCGATCAGACTCGTGTTCATTGAATGTATGTAACAGCTAATTGATAAATCGCGTAAACGGGTAATCAAAGGTAGAATTAATCATCATAAATGTGACTGAATAACATGGGCTCCGAATTTGAGGCAAAAATGAGAAATTTTTTACAGTCTGGTTAATGACTGTTTATTTAATCATGTGATAATTACGTGCTCTCTATCATGGTTGATTTACCCTATAATCATTATCATGTGTATTAGTTAATATACGCACTGAATTCATGAAAATCAAGAAAGTTCGTTATTTATGTTTCAAAATAATTATTTAGAAATTACTTTTTTATTCATACAAATGTTTATTTGAATTATGAATTCGAAACATTATACGATATTCTGAAATGTTGTATTGGGATTTTGAAAATTCTTAGAACTTTAAGGTTTCGGACATTTTACATTCGTTCTGAAATGTAATATGTAGAATTTCAGGTGAGCGTTTCACGTGTTTTAAGTTTCGAGCGTTGAATTAGATAGAGTTTTTTGAAAAACATCCAGCTGGAAACGTGAGTGCAGCTGCTTCGTTTTCACCGCCGGAAAGAGCTCGTTGTCACAGCTCGTCTCGTGCTTATTTACGAGAAAATTCCAAGTTTCTCTTTACGAATTCTGAATGTTCTGAACGAGTACAGTTTTCCTGAAAAAAACTTCAACACTTCCCCAACGTTTTGAAGCATATGCACGAATTTTTCATCTTTGAATTGAATTGAAATTATTTTATTAAACTTGAAAATTGTTAAATAACATTAGTCATGGTTTTTGTAGTAAAGAAACATTTTTGAAATTTCTGAATTGTATCGAATCGTGTTTTTTCACCCGGAAAATTGATTCTCTTTGAGATGATAATGTTGGTACTTCCAGTACAGCAATTTTGGTCAGCTTAAAAAAGTTTTTAAACGTTTCGAACATGTTTTTCAATTAACCCAGGAAACTCGGGAATATCGCGAAATCTTATATGAAATTCAATGGAGGGTTCCACTTTGAAAAACTTTCGACTATGACTCAACTGAACGCGTTTTCTCGTGATCCATTGCACAAACATCAGCGATACTTTTCCGTAAAGTAATTTTCTTCTGTAAGTTCTCTAGCTTTGACGTCACATAAACGTTTTTGAGTTGTCTTACTTGAGGTGAAACTGGTTTCTATTCATTCAAGTTGATGTATTTTATTATATATTTATACATGAACTGAATTTTTTACTAGTTAAAACTTCATGTGAATTTTATGTATAGAACAATTTGCATACAGCTTACAATTAAATGATTACCGGTAGAATATATATATATCTTTTATTTTTTTTGAGTTTTACTCGTGCACCTAATATACCAAAACCTGAGTTTTTTCAACAAAGTTGTGAACAAGAATGTAAAATTAGGATAATGTGGAGAGTGAGAATGAAAAAAATGTTTAAACCTAGTGCATTATATAGAAAAGTAAGAATCTACGAAAATGCTGTAAATATAAAAAACTTTGGATTCTAGAACGTCCATTTTTCAAGAAATGTATCTAGAAATGTAAAGTAAACTATAAATCTATGAAAACTTTTGAAAATATGACAAAATCTTGTAAAATACTACAAAAATTGAAAAAAAAAAAAAAAAAAAAAAATACGGAAACACATCAAAACTATGGAACATGAAATATCTATATGGATGCAATTTTCCCAGAAATTTATGAAAGTACAGATAGTCGATCGAAAATTGAATTTCAAAACATTAAATTCTAGAATTTTTTACAGAAATGTACAGAAATACAAAAAATCTACAGAAATACTGAAAAATCTTTCGAAGTTCCATAAGTACAAAAAAAAAAATTATGGATTATGGTAGGCATCTTTTAATACTCAAAAACTAAAAATACCTGAAATTTTTTTTAATTGCATTAATACTAAAACAATAAAAAAAACTGGAATCTTTAATGAAGATTTTCAAAAAACAATTATAACGATTTCAAAAATTGTTGAAAGTTGCGATACTACATATTATCAAATTATTGAAATCTTGAGAGCGATCCATAGAAATACTAGAAACCTCTATGAAATAAGTGGAAGCCCCTCCCAAATTTTATCAACAACATACAGTACGAAAATTCTAGAAATCTATGAAATATTCAAAATCTCTTTTGTTATGAATCTATAAAAAGTACTTAAAAATTTTAATTTTTTCAGATCTTTGATTCTTAGTGCATCAAATCCTAGAAAACAGAATAAAAATCTATAATATCTCAAAATTTTCTAAATTGTATGAATACCTAAGAATCATGAAAAGTACCAAAAGTATTAGAGAAAAATCAATCTGAGCTCGAATGACCTGAAAATCCCAAAAATCGATTTCGATTATACTCCAAAAGTTTTACAAATCAAACATCTCGAAATTTGGAAAATTAAATAATCGTTCTTATGTAACCAGATCGTCGAAGATTGAAAATAATAAATCCTGAAAAAAGTATATGTTCCTTCAAAAAGTCTTTCCATAATTTTTTTGCCTACCCTCTGCTCCTTGTTATATTCATGCGAAATTATTTCGTACATGAAAGTTTTTCCAACCGCGATAAAACATTCCCAAGTACTTGGTATTAATAATGAAAAATGTCGCTCGTTTTTCTTTTCGTTTCTGCTTTTTACGAGCTGGATTTGTCGCGTGGCGCCGAACCGCGCATTATATTAAAACACTTTAGAAAAACATATCATTTTTCCGTTCTCGTGATAAATAAAACAGGAGGATAAGAACACCCCGTGGGTTCCTGGGGCTCGATCCCTGGGGAGTAATTTCTGGACCGCTTTACAATGCCCTCGAAATCCACCGGAAAAATTATCTTTGCTTTTTCCCCGGGAAAACCGAATGCCTCCAGATTTCCGGGATCAAATTGTTTTCATCCATAGTTATTTCCGCAGCACAAGACGTATATATTTGTAAAAGGAATAGAAAAAAAAAAACAATTTCATTAAAGCGCACTTCCACTGAAGATCAACTACTTTTTCTTCTCAATACTCGAGTTTTTTTCGTTCAATCATGGATCATGAAATAAAAAAAATGAGTTATTCCTGTTACTAATATCCAATGTTTGAAGAATCTGGGAAATTGATTTATCTCGATAATTTTTGGCTCTCTTTCTGTTATAATTTATAACTTGTAAAAATTTCGAAACCTTAGTTGTAGATATTTTTTGCGTATAAAATATGCTTTGAGCGTGAAAATTATTTTTAATTAAGTCTGTTGATGCGGTAAAGGATTTCGATGTGCTCGCTTAATCGCGGATTTTCAGGCTGCTGCGAGCAATCATTTGCCAGTTTCGATACTTAAAAATACATCGAGGCTCTCTCACGTAAGCCAAACAAGGTTCAATGGTAAACAGAGTTGATAAACAGCCGACGTTAATTAAATTCACTTTTGATATGGAATAAACGGGATTTTATAGCATTTTCGGTGTAGACTGAAAATTCCAATTATGAAAATATGGTACACTTTTTTTATAATTATACTATTTTAACACATTTTTTATTTATTTAATGTGTTTATTTTTCAGAAAACAGTGTCTGAACAGATTTTTTTTTTTTTTTGGTATTTTGCGTATATATCTTTTACGATTTGAAGAATTGTTCAGTATTTTTGAAACTATTCGTATATTTTAGGATGCATAAAATGTTGCAGGATTTTCTAGTATTTTTATGTACTTTAAGCATTTTTATATAAATTTCTATACATGGATTTTGAGAATTTCGAGCTCTAAAATGTGAAGTTCAATAAATTTTTCATGTTCCAAAAGAATTTTTCAGAAAACACGTGTCCCAATAGATTCATATTTCTTTCAGTATCCTTCGTACTTCATCAGTTTTTCTGCAATTTGAAGGATTGTTCAGTTTTCTTACATATTTCTGTATAAATTTCTGGAAGTCGATACTCTAGTTTTGAAAGTTGTATAGATTTTTAATATTCCACAGATATACTTGTATTTTTCTATACATGTATTTTCTTTTTGTATTTCCTAGTATTTATAGAATGTTGGAAAATTTTAAGGATTTTTCAAGGATATCTCTTTGAATTTCAAGAATTAGATTTCCGAGTATTGAAAGTTTGAAATATTTGTAGTATTTTGATCGATTTTGCAGAAAACAGTTTCTTTATAGATTTAAAGTGTCCTCAATATTTTTTGAATTTTCAACAGATTTTTAAAATATGAATATTTTTCTAGTATTTTTATGGTTTTCTATACACATAAATTATCAGAATTCAATGCTCGAGAAATCGGAGTTTCTTGATTTCTGGAATCACAGAAATCTTCGAAGAATCTTATAACTTTTTGAAAACAAGTAAATAATATCTAGTATTTTTCGTATTTCATTTTTTTTCTGTATTCATAAAATTACGCAAGGTTTTCTAGCATAATCTATAGATTTTAGGGATCCTACTGTAGATTTTAAGAACTAAGGTTTCCAGTATTTTCATGTATTATTATATGCAGATTTCCATAATTAATTGCTAGAATTGTGAAAATTTCTAATAAAAAGTGAAAAAGCATCACACTCTTTGTCGATATTTGTACATAAATTACTAATATATCACTTCGTTTCATCTAAAATTATAAAATTATACAATTTTTATCTGAAAATAAAAAAGTTAAAAAATTACTCATATCTAAGCTTCAAAAAATTTCTTCAAAAGTTACAAATCGTTCTAAAACTTGATAAGACGGATGTGAAATGAATAACACGATTTTTGTTACTCGTTACCAAAAAAAGAAGAACTCGTTCCTGTTATCGTTACTTGTTAATTAATGTAACGCATTACGTTATCGTTACACTAAAAAATGTAACGTTTCTGAATATAATAATTTCAGTTGACTTATTGTATTTGCATTGCAGTCACTGCAAGCATCTTAAAAAAAAGTTGGGAAAGGGCCATAACTTCACCATTTGTTGATATTTTTTCCATTAAATAATGTTTGTATATTAAAGTTGACATTGTTCTATCACAATCATATAACTTCCATGTAATAAAATTATGTGCTATATACGTTAAAAAATAATCCGAACCGTCCTCGAAAAAGGTGCATAACCCTAAGAATCATTAAACATGGGCATAGTGTAGTAATAAAAAGTGTTTATTTGTTTATTTTTTATGCATTCATTATACATCTAAATGTGAAAAAGAAATAATGGACGTGTTTTTTGTAATTGTGTATCTGTAATTATTGAGTTGCCTGTGTTAAATTTGTTGAAAACATAACAAAGATTCAATATATAAAGTAGAAGTTGTTGAGAACAAAAATGATGTTAAATATTGCCTTATATATTTGATTATTTATTGATTAATTAATTAATTTACTTACTTATTTAATCTACATTTATTATCTATATCACTATGAATGGACCATGTACTGTCAAACCAAATCAATTTCAATTGCATGTTATTCTACAAGTACAACATAAAAGTTGAAACCCCCCTCCCCCCCCAAATACAGGTTTCTGTGCTTGGGCCTGATGTATATATTAATTTTTATGAATGTATGAATCCTTGTATGAAATATGGTGTTGTATTTGAATTTCAGAATGAAGAAACACGTTATCGTGCAGAAATGAAACAGATCCTACGAAATGGTTCCTGACAAATTAAATTTTGTAGTACTCGTAAACGTAACATATTTTATGCGAGCGATACAGCGCAGCAGGATTAATTTGCCGTCAACCACATCATGACTGTTAAAATCTTGCTATAACTTGAGAAATAGCACTACGAAATTCGAGGAGAATTCGTAATGGGGGAAGTTTCTGCAGTTTTATTGTATGTAATATGTTCACAACTGTGAGTGATTTCTGGGATAGACTTTTAATTGAAACCAAGGACAAATTAGGAAAAAATACTAAATCCTAGTGATTTGAAAATAAAAAAATTGAATTCTGAACATGAAAAATTTGTCAGTCTACACATGTGTTATTTCTGATTGGAAAGATATCAAGGAAAAAATCTTCTCAGATTTATCTAGAGCTAACTCCAACATATCTCGACTAGATGGTGCAATTATTGCCCTTCAACGTGCAAATGTCAAATGAACGGAATCAACCTTGCATTCATACCAGAATTCATGTCTCTATAAGACGTCTTTGAACATTGCTCCTCAATATCAAACAGAGAAACTGATAGGTCACGTCGTGTACTACTGTACTCCCTTTGTACGGGAAACTAGTTATAGCGCTTATTGAACATCGGCTTTTACATGAAACATTATTATTGCCGCGATATCGAAATGACAAACACAATCCCAGGTGGAATCGAGCGTCGCTCGTCATAGGAAAACTGTTTACGACATTCATTTCGACATTATTTATGTCCCTTTTTAATCCTCTACTCTCCGATGAAATATATTTCATCGAAACTCCGTCACGGAAAAATCCTCGTTTCCATTTTTTTTCCCTTTTTCATCTCCTGTCCATTGAATTTTCCGTTTTTTGCCGAGCCAACTTTTTCACCACATGCAACATAGTTCTACCGGTTTTTTTTTTCGCTACCGAGGGAAAAACATAACGCTGAGATATCATTCAGGAAACGTCGTTCGGAAAGATCTATTTCGGGGCAACTTATAAGTTGTCGCGAAATTTTGCCCCGAGTTTAATCCGTCTTCGATGACACGCGCTGGAAAGTGGGTTTGAACTTTTGTCATTTCGGGGATTTCCGAGCGTTATTTGACATGCACGTTGCGAGCGGTGAACTTGTCTCGGGGTTTTTTTCGGGCGGAAAAGAAGAAATTGCGGTGGAAATTGGATCATGGAAAATTTAAGAAACTACGCTCGCAGTGAGGTTCAGATTTTGCAAATTTCGGGTCATTCATGAATCACGCTTTTTCCCTGAGGGGTGATGCTGATTTTTTAAATTGTCACTGCCACTGATTGGAACGCTCGTGGCCAAGGGAAAATACAAAGATAGTTTTTTGGGGTTAAAACTGATCTGAAGATTCGACAAATATTGATTTTATTAGGAGATTCAATGAAAGCGGAAATTGAAATAAGCTTAAAATTAAATGTGACTTTTTTTATTGAATAAATTATAAAGTAAGTCATACGACAAAAGTATTGGTGAATCCAAAATTTTAATTCAATCGGCCTTGACATTATTGATGCAAAATAATGTGAAAAGGTATCGAAATATGCGATTTTTTCACAGAGGAATGAGAAAAATTAGATAGCTTCAACTTGCTAAGGTCATGCTTGTGCTTCTTTTTTCATTAACTTGTTATAATTTATTTTGAATGTCTTTCACTATTCATCTGTTTGATAATGATGTGATTTCTAAGATTATCTCATGTTTGTGAATATTTCTGTATAGATTCCTGGAATTTCATGCTCTAGGATGTAAACTTAAAGTCATTTTATGGATTAAAAAAAATGACTTCCAAAATAATGTAAAGTACCGTATGGACTGCTGGTACTTTTCATATCTTTAGTATTTTTCAGTATTTATAAAATTTTATATGTTTTTCTCCTCTGTTTTTGTGTTTCTACTATTCTTACAGTATTATTTATCTAATTTTAGAATTCGATGCTTTATATTCAAAATTTTATAGAAGTGAGGGACTAATTTTTTATTTTATAATCCACAGGCTTGAAAATTTTATGAATTTTCCAATCTCTGTCTATAGTCCTACCCAAATTTCTGCACTTCGAAATCTATTTGAAAAAACAATGTAAGTGAAAATTTTTGGCTAGAAAGAAACGAAAATAAATGACTTAAGAGAATTTTATATCATTATGGATTATTGGAAAAAAGTATCCTCAGAAATTGTTACTACTTTATAGATTTTGTTTTTTCAGTATTTTGCATATTTTATTAGTAATTATAAAAGTTGAAAAATATTCAGATATTTTTATGAATTCCTTATAAATTTGTACAGCTTGACGCTACAGGATTCAAATTTTTATGGTTTTTGAAAAAATTTGGATATTTTCAAGAAAGTTGTAGCTGTATCGATTTTTCTTCTTTGAAAAATTATTGAAATTCCTCTATTTTTATACGAAATTCAAATTTTATTTTTCAATCAATCAAAATTTATTTTTCACTTTTATCAGTAAAACTCGCCCAGATCTTTTATCATTACTATCATCCATTCCTCCCAGCGTTGGTGACTTTTAGCAAATTTTATCAATCTTTTGATCCTTCCAATATAATTTTAGTTATTTAAAAAAAAGTGTATAAAAACTCTGGGGTAAAAAAATTTTCCTATAGTGAAGAAAAATCTACGAATGCAAATGCATTTATTGCATCTATTGTAATAAGTCCTACATAATTTATAGATTTTTAAAACTAATCTCAATATTCACTCTAAAATCTTAATTCCGATAGTTGTCAGGTTGTTATAATTTTGGAAATTCATGGCTACATATTTAAATAAACATTTGGTGATTAGCGACAAATTAATTGATACTACTTGTTAAGAAGGTGGAGGACTGAATGAACATTTATACCTTCCCCCTTTCCTAATTATGAATTCCCTTACTTCTGAAATTAAGATAAACATTTGAATGTTTATCTTAATTACATGTGTTTTTGCATAGCTTACATACATTTTATATAAGAAAGTAGACACTGCTTTTTTTCTTATATAAAAATAAGAAAAACTGGAAGGGTTTCTAAGATTTTTTGGCAGGTTTTCTTTCGACTATTGCAACATAAAGTTATAAAATAGAAAATGACAAGTTCATTTGCATGAAAATTTGACAATCTGTATCACACGTACAAAATTTGTATAAAAATTCTTGTGTAAAAAGTTACAAAGTATCGATATCCCCACATTTTTCTTTGCAAAAGTCCAATAGAAAATGGTCCGAAACTCTTGATTTCAGAGTGGACGGTACCAACTTTTTGTGATTCTTTTTTGCTTCCGGGGGATTAATAACTGGGACGGCTTTTAACGCCACTTTTACCGCGAGTTTCGAAAGTTCGCTCTGAAAAAAAGGCGAAAACCACCCTAGTAGGAAGGGCGTAATTAAAGGGAACACGTTCAAATGGAGACGCGACGATTTACAACGTGTTGCTTCTAAGGATATTAAATTCGCGGCGCTCAACCGCTATTAATTTGGCAAGCTCGATTTCTTCGCGGTTCTCCGGTTCGTTGGGGAATCAACTGAAGCGGATTCCTCGTTGGTGTTCCAATATTTGCTGGCTTTTTTCTTCATTAAATAAAGACTTAAAAAAAACTTAAAAAATGAAAAAAAAGTTATTTCCTATTGTTCCCTGTTAAATTAATTCATTTCAGCGTTATTAGTGCGAGTTTTTATGAAAACTCGAGGAATTCATGAGTATATTTTTCATCCGAAGGAACATTTCGGTCGCTCGATGATTATGAAGTAATCCGATGTGTATTTTGTCATTGTTGAACCCGGCGATGCAGGAAGGGAGGTCATTGAAAATTAACTTTTACGGCTTTCGAGTCCCGCAACAGTGCGCTAAAAAGGTAATGAAGCTTTTGCCATTCCCTTAACGAGGCCCCGCGGTTCTTCATAATGAAAACGGCAAACGATACTTTATCCTTTATTGACCTGTGGAGCATTCGAATAAACGTCGCCCTCGACTTGGGGGATTTAGGGCTTTCATAGTCGCTCCAATAATTCCTCTCGACCGAGAATAACTTCATTTCCGAATTCGTGCGGCGCTTTTTTCCAAACTTTTCCGATCCAACGCGTCGGGAGCATATCGAAGGCAGTTACGGATATCAGATTTTCTCGAGAAAGAAGTTTCTTTTTTTTTCTATCCCAATCACTTGTATACCTATGAGTTATGAGAAAATTTTGGAAACTTCTGGAAAGCTTAACGAGATCTACTGGAAATTTCGATATTGAATAAGTTTTGGTCACGTTCGTTTTTGGAGGGAAAAAAATTATGTTTGTAAGATTTGTTTGATAAATATGTTCAGAGAACAAAGAAAAAAATCAATGAAATATTATTCTGGTAGAATTACGTAATATAAAAAAATGATAATACAGTTGAATAATAACAAATATATTTTGAAATATAATCATACTTTGCTAATAAAAAGAAGTTTTTTTTCTGTTTATGCAATTACAAACACATAATTTTTCAGCTTAAAAGGATCAAAGCTGTAACACGAAAAATAATCTGAATGAATTGCGAATTATTTTGAAATAATTTTCGAATCGGATCAAATATTAAATTTAGTTGCTCCACTATGATTGCCAAATTTCAATTTCGGGTTATGGAATAAATTATTACAGTCTCTTTACAGCCCTGTGAAGTATTCAAACTTATACGAACTGGATTAAATGGTTTACCCATTCATATACACTGCACTACAAATAAATAAAACCGCAAAGCTCGAAATTATCAGAGATTCACTCTTATCGAGAGATGTTTCAAAGAGAAACGTAGGAGAATGAAGTACCTCTCAATTAAAAATTGTACATTCAAATTTTATTTGAGATGAAATATGGTGGTTCATGTGCTTTATGAAAAAAAACTTGATGACGGGTCATGTAATTTTTTCCTGAAATGAATACATATTGAAGATTAGAAATAACTTTATTCACTGCCAGTATTTGGCATTTTTCGAAACAGGAAAATTTCGATATTCTTATAATACATTTTGAAATAAAATGAACGTTTTCAAAACTATGTAACTGTTATTTTTTTTTTATTTAACATTAAAACTCATCATTGAAGGGTAATAAGTTCAAATGAATTAATTTAGGAGAATCCTTCAATTTTCACGTGCAACCCTTTTTCTTAGTATCAATTCATTGTTAATTTTTCAAATTCTAAAACTCAAAAACATAAAATGAACTTTCCACATTTTTTTGTAAACGACACATTTTAATGAATTGCCAACAAAGTTAGATTGTTACAGTTTCTAAGTATCATATGTTATTAAATGATGAAATCTGTACCAAATCTTTGTTTAATTCGCCAGTTGTTTTAACATTATGTGTTTCAGTGGCTTTTTGTAAGACATGTATTTTTGAAAATAAAATTGATTAAAATTTTTTTTTGTTCGACAATGAGTGATGATAATCCTACCGTATTGTTGATTTAAAAAATGTATCGAAAATAAAGTTTGATAAAAATATTCATAAATTATGCGCGTTGTAAAATATTACGTTACTTTCCAGTAATGAATTTCTTTTTTTTTCAAGATCAGTCACCCTTCACATGATTATTCTGATTCTCCTGTATACTTTACATGTGAATCAATTTTGAAATACCACAAATTTCAAAACTGATTTTATTCGAAATTCATCTTATAATTTTATGTTTTTTCGACAAATATTTAATACTGTACAATGGAGATTTTTTATAAATAATATATATGATTCTATACAATTTTCAAAAGTTTATTGATTTTAAAGGAAAGCAGACACGTTAACAGAAAGTGGTTTTAGGCGTTGTAGTACCTCCCGAAATTTCGATATAATCGATTATTATTTCTTGTAAAAATCAAAAAATGTGTCAACAAATAATTAAAAAAAAAATGCATGGAAACGTTTGTGATACATATTTTACAAAAGTGAAAATTGAAAGAACGTACGATTACGTAGAAGATATATATTTAAATAATTCTTTGAAACCAGTGAATGATAAAGAAAAATAAAAATCCACGTCAATAAAAAAAAATCTAGTAAACTTTGAATCTAGATCATCGAACTCTATAAATTTATGTTAAATCCATGTGAAAGTATTAGAAAATCTTTCAAATCATACCAGCTCTGAAGAAATATTAAAAATGATTCAATTTTATGAAATAAATGTTGTATGAAAAATCACAAAAAATGTCTACAATCTATAGAATTTCTGATTCGAGAGCATCAAATTCTAAAAAGCGTATATAATGGTACATAATTTTAATATACATTTTTGGAAGTTCTAATTCTTGGAAGGTACAATGTATTCTATAGATTTGAGACAGTTGCAGAAATTTACCGAAGAATATACGAAGATAACATGTGCAATAAGTTTTTTGCAAAACATTTTAAGTTCTAATTATTACATGTCACATAATGAAATCATTTATCTGAGACAATAAATTTACAAATTAATAAGGTGTTTTTCATCAGACAATTACTGTCTGTATTGAAAACAGGAGTAATTTTTTTTACAATTAATCGACTAATTATTCCTCATTAGGTTTTTCCTAATGATTATTTGACAATTTATTTATTATTTTTCTATAATATAATTTTGATCGATTTTTCAGTAATTATTATCTCACAATTACACATCAATTTTGAACTCAGAGAAGTTTTTATTGATTCTAGAGATTCGCGAAAGTTTATAGAAAATAAATTTACCGAATAATATACAGAATGCATTAACTTTTTCGTTAAATAATTGTTTGATGGGGAGGTATACTTATTTTGCCCCCTTCAGATCGTAAACAGTTATTTTATTATCATATAAATTTAATTTTTCTAAACTCACCTAATGTCCTTATAAACATACATCACTGAATTAAATCAACAACTTTTTTCTATTAACGCAACGGTTGCATTATCAAATTGTTCAATCCTGAAAAAAAAACATAAGTACATCTATATAATAATCATACATATATGTTAAACGATTATTTAACGCAGTAGAAAATGAAAAGAACGTGCTACACCTACTAAATTTGAGCAAGATTTGTGAAAAAACTTTACCTTTGTTGTCGTTGCATCCTTTAGGCGCCATATTTGAAATTTATGTAGCTCCCCGATGTAATCCTCGTTGCACTGTAATCCAATCTAATGTAATGCACATTTATCACGTAATAATTCACGCTTCTGTCTATTACATGTTAATTCACTTCAAAAACGCAAAGTTCACTGCACTATCTTCGCACTTTTCCCCTCGCGAAAAACCAATCAAAAACGCCAACATTGTATTACAACTGGCAACGTCGCAATAAACTGCACCGCAACTTGGCAACACTGCAAAATCCGCCCGATTTCCGCGTATTATGGTACTTCTTTTTCTACCGTTTTCGTCGGTAGACGCGATTAAACTCGGAAAAAACGAGTTAAGATGTCTGATTACGTATAAAAAATACGTAAAACAAAGGAGATTTGGAATCATGCGCGAAAGTAACAGTTGCGCATACAATAATATTTGAATATTTGAATTCAAGTTTAAATATTTGAACGTAACGTTCAAGTCAGCTGCGCGCATGCGCGAAGTATTTCAAATTGTCAGTTGAATGATCCTTTACTTTCGCGCGTGATCGCGTCCTTCCAAATATCGTTTGTTTTACGTATTTTGGACTCGGAATCGGGCAATCCGACTTGCATATTCCGGATTCAGTCGCGTTCGGCGTCAGGATCGGTAAATAAAAGAAACAGCACGTGCTAAATACGCGGAAATTGGGCGGATTTCGTGGCGTTCTCGGGCGAAAAAAAGTGGTCCGATGCAGTTTTTAACGGTCGTTTAATGCGACGTTGCCAGTTGTGCGGTGTTGGCGGTTTTTTGGTTTTTCGTGACGGGAAAAGTGCCAAGTTTGTGCAGTGAACTTCGCGTTTTGAAAGTGAATTAGCGTGTGATTGCACAAAGCGCGTATTAATAAGTGATAAATGTGCGTTAAGCTGGATTACAGTGCAATATGGATTTCACTTGGAGGAGGTGCACCAATTTCAAAGATGGCGCCCAAATGACGCAGAGACGACAAGGGTAAGTTTTTTCAAAAATTTTGCATGAGATTTGTATCAAATTTAGCGATTATTCGTACGCCCGAAAACTATTTTTTCCGATTTTGTAGGTGTATCAGGTTCCATTCATTTTTTACTGTGTTAGGGAAACATTTTTTTTTTTTTTTTTCAGGTACATATTTACATCCCAATATTCTCAAGAATATTCTGGGGATATTCCTTTTAACATCGACCTCATGGGGAATAAATTGGACATTAGTATATTCTCAGGATATTTTTGCAAATATTCATAGTATATTCCTAGAATGTTGTGTGTCATTAGAGATTTATTCTTTTTATGATTCTTTGCAATTATTGAATCATTATTTACTATACATATATAACATAAAATTAATGCTAATAATTGTTCACGGGTGGGAGGGAGGGGGCGAGAAATATACCTTTCTCGCCAAAAAAGTTTTTGCACAAAATTTTTTGTAGGAAGTTATTGCATTATACATGTATTATTCGGTACCACCTTCAACTTTTACAAATCTTTTGAATTTAGGAAAAATCGTCTTATTTTTAGATTAATGAATAATGGTATAACAATTATAGTTATGTAAGAATCATATCTGAATAAATTGTGCATCATTTATCAATGAGTAATCAGTAAATAAGTAAGAACGAAATTTATTATTGTCAGTTAAATAATTAAACGAATGATTTCTGATTATTGTGCAAACAATAATTTATTACTATAAATTAGATTGTTGGTAAATCGATTATTCGAAAAATGTACTAATTATATAATTCACAAATAAGTGATTGATTATAATGCGTATTAGATTCTACAAATAATGTAAAAATAAGTAACATGTTATAGAAATAATATGGATGATTTTATAATGATTATGATATCATTAGTGCAATTGATTATTTGTAGAAACAATGATTCTGTTACTTATATTTCAAGGATGATACTAATATCTAAATCCCCCAAATATTTACAAATTTTTTCGATAAGATTTTTCAAAATTTTTGAAAAATATGAGAATGATAGTATATATACATATGACATTTTCATTTACTGATATTATCAGTCATTACATAATTATTCATCTTCTACTTCAATCAGAAATGTTCAATCAGCGAATAATAAATAATTTATCATTTGTGAGAATGATAAATTTTGTTCCTGGTATAAACAATATTATAAATTTACATAATTGTATAGTTGAGTAATAAAATAATGTAGGTGTAATTATAATAATACACTTATTAGTAACAATGAACTTTTAATTCAAATCTGACATTATTATTTTATTTTTAATTGGATTATGATATTATTATTCACATAATATTTGATTATATTATAACAAAATCTTTTTAATAGTTCATGAATACAAAAAATCAAGAACCTAAGAAAACATTGAAAATTGTTATGGATATAATTTTTTTATAAATTTATGAAAGTTCCGAGAAAAGGTTGAAATTCGCATTCTGGAGCATTGAATTTCTCAAATCTATATATCAATCAACAAAAATGTGAGGAATCCATGAAATACTGAGGAATCCTCCATGTACCTGAAGTTCTAAACGTTTAAAAAAAACGAAAATAAAAAATATGTAAATTTTTCAATTTTTTATCATGACAGGAAGTGTGACAAATATTTTTTTGCGGAGCGTCATGTTTGTTGTTGCGATCAAAAAGTGTTCAAAAGCAGCTGGATAATTTTTTTCTCCTTTATTAATTTATGAATTTTTTTCGTTTAATTTTAAACGTTTGGAACTTCAGGCACACGAATCCTCCGAGGTTTCATATGTACTAGAAAAATTAAAAAAATACTAGAAATCTTTCAATACTTTCAAACTATTTAGATATGAAGATTTTTATCAAAATCATTATTAGTACTTTAATAGTAATTGGATTATGATACTATTGATCAGATAATATTTTGATTATATTATAAAAAAATCTTTCCTATACTTCATGAATACGAACAATCGAGAAAAAAAAAAATTTTTATGAATGTAGTTTTTTCATAAATCTATGAAAGTTCCAGGAAAAGGTTTGAATTCACATCTTGGAGCTTCGAATTTTTAAAATCAATGTATCAATCTACAAAAATATGTGGAATCTATGAAAATACTGAGGAATCCTTTAAGCTTTCGTGTATACTTGAAAAATTTAATCGATACTAGAAATCTTTCCATACTTTAAAACTATCAAAATATAATGTTCCTAAAAATACAAGAAACTTTAGATCCTAGAAAGTATCTATATATGTATTATTTGAAAATATAACTATTTATTTATATATCCATAATTACAGTATTTAATGTAAAACTCATTTAGACAACAACTGAAATAAACCTAATTCAATTTATACAATCTATATAGTTAAACATTCTTTCTATTTCATAAATACCAAAAAAATATAATATGAAACATGAAATAAAAGTATTCATTATCTTTATCAAAGATACTGGTTACTTAAAAATCAATATAAATACTCGAAATTGCCGGAAGTTACAATACTATAGCATCAAATTCTAGAAACTTATAGAGCGATACATAGAAATGCTAGAAATTTATAAAAATACTGGAAAATACTACAAAAATATATGAACAACATACTGTACCAAAATTCTAGCAATTTATGAAATCCTGAAAGTCTGTATGGTTTTCATTATCCTAAAATTCTGTTACTATGTGAATTTTTAAGAACTCTAACGCGTAGAGTATCGAATTTTAGTAAGTTACATGAAAATCCATAAAAATATCAGACGTGTAAAAATACCAAAAGTGTTATTGACAAAAATTTAAACTTCACTGACTTATTGAGAAAATCACACAAATATAATTTCTTGTATACGAACATGAAAAATTTGCGACTCCGGACCCTAAAAGTTGCATAATTTTCAAATTCCCAAGTTTTAAAAAATGTTCTCTTGTCACCATATTATAAGAGATTGAAAATTATAAAATTCTAATGGAAATATATTTTTTTAGAAAAACTCCTTCTGAAAATTTTATCTGCCTACGCCCTTGAAACAGAGGCATCTAAAATTCTTAATCTTCTACTGCCTGCATATTCATATATTTGTTTATTGATTTCCACAATTCCTGTATAAAAATTTTCCCACTTGACTTGTCCCTGATCGTGGCATCTCAAATCACTTCTGCATCGATCCGATTCATCGCGCGAGCAATTTCTGACGCATTAACATTGCGTGTACATGTGATACCCTAATTGGGAATAAAAGTTTAATTACCTTCATCCAATTATAATTAAGCGAGCAAAGAGCCCTTGACAGTAACTCGGAGCACGGCACTCGTAGGCGAAATTGCACTCACAAAGGAGCATCATAGAAGCTGACCCTCCAGTGGTTCGTATAATACGAGCCCTCTCGGCACGTGAGACGGGCGAGGATTCATTGGTCGTGGCTGAGCACATGCTCTCGACAGACAGCGCGCGTATAATAATGACATTCTGCAGACGATTCGCGTTTTGGATTCCTCTCGACTTCGAAATACGCGTTTCGGGATTCCCACGCGAAGAATCGAGGTCATTAAGGATGTTTGTGCAGTTTCTATACCTGAATGAAGGACCACTGAAGGAGCAAATGTACCTTCACAGCATGAAAACGCACTTGTTTTTACCACGACTCCTGCCCACAAATTACCTCGCACAATGTGCTTCTGAGTTATGAAAAATTTTTCATAACTTAGTTGAACTCCAAGTTATTTTTGAAATTTCTATAATTTGTCATTTTCGTAATTGAATAGTTTTTATTGAATGATGTACTATAAATTTTTGAAAATGTACGAATAATAACATTTTGATAATTGATTGAGAGGAAGTAGTTTTTGAACCACCCCCAATAATGAAGAAATATGCTACCACTGTTCGTTGACGTAAAAAGCACCTGAAATTTAGTTATTTCATCGTTAAGCTTATTGATTTTTTTAACATCGCAAAAAAACCGTGCGCTCGCAGTGAAATACACCCTTTCTAGGTTAAATAAATCGCGGGACGTACCAAGTTTTTGTCGCGTTCTCGAGTGGCCCTGTAAATTCCCTGAGTGAGTTCGAACGAGCGCCAGTTTTTCGGCGATTAATTCGAAGACAGGGACATCCGGTTTCGTGGCTAAACGCCAAGTACGTGTCTCTATTTATCAGCGAGCATTACCCGCTTTATTCAGCAATTACACCATTTTTTCCCTCGAAAAAATGGGTAAATCAAATTCACGATTTTGTCGAATAGACGAAATATTCAAGCACTTCTTTGGCTACGTTTCGCGTGATCGAGATTTTTTTTCGTCCTCGAAATGTTGGAAGCAAACCTTTTTTTCTTTCCCATCAAAGCGTTTTATAAAATTGTCGATAGTTCTTATTTTAGAAGGAAAAATATGAAATTGAACGATGAAATTGTCGATGGATGCTCATCATTGGAATGGCAATTTCTTGGCGTTTGGTCACAACATTGATTTATGGGGTTTAAATGAAAAGCAATTTATCGACGTTTATGAAATTAACTGGAATAATTTATAGGCGGAAGGAGAATATTTGGGTTAATGAATATTTATGAGTTGAGTGACGTTGTGAAGGTTTTTTGGTAGGTTTATAGAAATATCCATTGACCTGAACAATTCAGAAAATTTAGGGGAGATTTCAGAAAAATTGCAGCATAGCAGTCTTGAAAGTTCAGCAAATTTTGGTTATAAAAAAATTAATTCATTTGGAATCCTGTGCAAACAGAAATGTATGGTTTGATTAATAAATGTTAACTTTGTGTTATTTATCATGTTTGATATTCCGTATTTCAATTTGAAGGAAATATGAGGGATCGAGAACCCAGTTTAAAGTATACACAAATATGTAAATGTTGGAAAGCCAAATGAATCCTTAGTCCATTATATGAAAATATTATAGGAATTTGTAACATCATTTATGAAATTTCAGGTAATGGTTTGAAAACTTTGCACTTTTTTCAAAATCTTGGAAACCTGACTATTTTTCTTAAGTGAATGTTTATATTAAGTATGGTTGTTCAGTTTTCTTATGGTAATTATCCTAGTAATCTTAGAAATATTTATACATTTTCTGGTAGAAATTATAAAAATGATTTCCAGAATCAAGATACAAAAACATGTCTTTAGTGACGTTGAGTGCCATGAAAATGTAACAATCGTGAAAGATATAATTTTGCTATAAACCTTGAGTAAAATATTTGAAGACTCTCGAGAGTGTTTATCTTCAATATTTTATGACAAATTTTCAGTGGGATATTCTTTATCCCATTTATAAGGCATTGAATATAATTTTCAGTGAAAAAGTTCATATTATGTCAGGCAAACAAAATAATCAAAAGAAAAAAACCAAAAATTCGTAAATTACCCGTTGTTCACTTTGTCTGCTTTTTTTCGTAATTTTTTGAAGAACTTCGAGAATGTTAATCTTCAATTTTTTTATTAAATTTTTCAGTGGAATATATTCTTCATCTCATTCATAAGGCATTGAATATAAATTTTAGTGAAAAAGTTCATATCATGTCAGCCAGGCAAAATAATCACAAAAAATTTGTAAATTACTCTTAATCGTAATTCACTTTGCTTTTTTTCATAATTTTTACGAAGAATTTCGAGAATGTTACTCTTCAATATTTTATAAAAATTTTTCATTGGAATTACTCTTCATCTCATTCATATGGCATCGAGTATTATTTTCAGTGAAAAAGTTCATATCATGTCAGCCACACAAAATGATCAAAAAAATGAAAACCAAAAATCTGTAAGTTACTCGTTACTTACTTTGTCTACTTTTTTTCGTAATTTTTCAATAATATATCATGATATGTATATAGATGGTAATATTGAAAAACTCATTACCGATATCTAACAACCGTCAAGCAACCATTATTTTATTTCTTCCATTCTTTCATGTTCATATTGTATTATATCTATTCATATCTCATTCAAGTAACCCCTTAACTATTTCCAATATAATAAATTCATATAAGAAATTTACATGATAAATTCTAATTGGAAGTATGTACATAGAAAATTTTATACTTCATACCAATCATTTATCTTCGAGAAATTCTGTTATTTTAACATGTACTTTTTATGACTTTTTTTGATCTATCATTTTATATCTTTTAAGATTTTGAAAATCACAATAAATAACAATGAAAACTAATGTTCCTGAATATCGACAGTTTTTTGTTTTTTAAGTAGTTTTTTTGGTACTTTTTTGTCAATGAATAATTCTACAAAAGTTTGCACCAAAATTGTGTAATTTTTTTCTAGTAAGGCACTAAAAACAATAGACTGAAAAAGTCTTATCATATTTTAAACTTGCTTATGTAGCTTTCCCCGAAATCTCAGAAGATTTTTCATTTTTTTTTTTTTCAAGAAATGAAGGTTTCATGGTTTCTTTTTGATATTTTTTCAACTTATATGTACTTTCTACGATTCTTTAATATTACAAATAACTACATTTTCTAATCAGTTTTAAACGTCGAGAAAATTTTTTCTTGAAACAATTTTTTACAATTACTGATCTTACAAATGCGTATTACAAAACCATGTAGTTCTCACATAGTCGAGGAAGAAAAAACATTACCTGAAAAAGTCCAATCGAATTGCAAACTTGCTGATGTAGCTTACCTGAAAATTTTAGAAGATCTTTTGATTTTAGCTTTTTCCGATAAAATGTGATTTCCATCGTATTTTCATTCAATCTCTTTTTTACCTTTTGTAACGCTTTGAAATTATAACGAATTACATTTCTGCAGAAAATTAGGAAGTTGTTTTGTGGCTTCTTATAAAAAATAATGAACTGGAAAAGTGTAATTATATTTTCAATGTTCTGGCGTGATTTTTCGTGTTACTTCAGAAAATGTGTAATTTTTGTTTTTCCAAACTCAATTACACGAGAACAACTCCTTCGTAATCATGTGCACGATTTATGTATTCGACTCAAAGTCGGACAAGAAACTCTTTCTGCAGCAACAAATGACAGGGGTCATTAAACCGGCCCCATTAAGCGCGCTCTTTTCAGTTTTTCCTATTGCCGCCACGCTCTAAAAATTCCCCATTGTTTTCTCGAATAATGATTGCACTTTTGATAGCTCTTAAATCCATAAATCATCTCGGAACCGATGTGATAAACAAAATCAAAAGTCAAGAGATGCTGATTAAAGACTTGTTATAACGTAAAAAATGTATTATTTACTCATAGAAAATCTATACATCTTGAATCTAAAATTTTCATTATTTAGGAATTGAAGAATAGTTTGTATTCAAATTGTTGATATCATTACCTTTTTTTTTCAAATTAACTGTAAAGCCAAAAGTGATGTTATTTTTGCTGATAAAAAGTTCTCCATGAAAATTCATGAAGTTTTCTGTGTGTATGTAATCTTCAGATTTACCATAATATTTGAGGAATGAATTTTCCGTTCTAAAAAAATTCTAGAACCAAAAACTTTTTCCATGAATCTCAACCTAGTTATGAATTTTTAAAACATCGCACCAGTTTACAAAAATTCTGAAAATACCTTGAAATAAATGATCTATCTGATTCAATGACAAGCAATTTTTCAGTATGGCACTCACTTGAGCTTCAAAAAATGAACGCTTCGAATTTCGCAGAAGTGGTCTTGCGATGCTTTGAGAGCCCCCTGAAATTCAAGCCCCGAAACTTTCCAGAAGAAAGGAAACTCAACGGTTTTTAGTTCTTTTCGCTTTCGTAAAAAGCGTCTCAAAAGAAGCCGCTAATTCAGTTTCACAAAAGAAAGTTGAGTGGAAATATGCCGAACTTTATGTACTTCCTCGTATTTTTTTTCGCAGAAAAGGGAATTCGACAAGTAAAATGGTGATAATTTTCCTGTTTGTGAAAAAAATTCACGAGGAAAAGTTTCTCGATTGTCGCCTTTTTTACATAAAAGAATTTCAGCTTTACACTACCTGCACTGAGAAAAAAATATGTATAATAATTATTACAATACTGTATTGAACTAGGAAATGAGTCTGAAATAGTGTTCTTTTTGCTTGATATTTATAGCACTTCGTGTCATGATATATAATAAATATTGTGTTATGATATTGCAGTAGTAGATGTTTTGTTGCTTCTAATTTTCTGGGTCTAATAAAATATATGGAAATAAATTACAGATTATAATTAACAATGAAATAAAAATAATTCAACTCCTTTACATATTTCGTTTTCTTCTACACTTTTTTTGTAATTTTTGCAATATCATATTCTAATCACTCCTTATCTGCATTTTGGAAAATGCCATATAGTTTCGCTAGTATTGAAATGTATATAAAGATATATATATATATATATATCGCCCTAGTTCTATGTACTTTCAAGTATTTCGTGTATTGTAATTGATGCAATATTAGAAAAGTCTAAAATATTTATTAATTTTAAAATATGATATGAATATTTGGGATGCATTTGTACAGTATTTTTTCTTGAAACATGAAATATATTATACAAACTAAAAACCAAATTATGAAACGTAAAATAATATTTTTGATGTTTCACTAGACATAAAGAAAAATTCTTCGACCAGTACAGTAAAAGTTACAATTGATATAATACCATTTGTATTAAGAATATTTAAAATTTCCAAATCCATCTCGTACAGACTGATGTACGTGTTATGATTTTCGCGACATAACAACTCATAACATATAATATTGTTACAATTAAAACGATAAACGACAAATTTGAAATAATATTGTAAAACCTGCAATAATATTGTGAAATCTGCAATATTTATAGCAAATCTTACAATTTTCAACTTTTTTTTTACCATATAATTGTCAGCAAATACTAGGTTTTTTTCAGTGCACCGAAAAAAAATTGTAATTATTACAGTACCGTACTGTATTATGGAATCAGTCTGAAATATTGTACTTTTTGCTTGATATTTACAGCTTTTTTGTCATAATCTATAGAAATATTGTCAAATGATTCTGTAGTAGTGGATATGTTTTGTTGCAAAATCTCTAATACATATTTAATTTTCTACTATACTTTTTTGTATTTTTTGCAATATCACATAGTAATTACTACTAATCCAGATTTCAGAGAATGCCATACAGTTTTACCAGTGTTCAAATCTGCATAATTCTTTTTGCTATAGTTTTGTGTACTTTCTAGTGTATCATATTGCAATTTTTACACTATTGGAGGAGGCGAGAATTTATCATGGATTTTACAATATTAAATTAATTTTTGCTATACATAAAAAATGCCATTCAATGTTTGACTTTTCATGAATATTATATCATTTGTAATATTATAGTAAAAATTACAATTTAAATAGTACGATTTGCATTCTGTAAACTGTAAATTTTATGAAATCATCTGGTAAAAACCAGCATACATTCTGCAATTATTACAATAATACAATTTATACTATTAAAAATTGTAACAACTGGATAAAAATAACGAAATTTGGATTAATCTTGCAAAACCTGCCATATCTATGGTAAAAATTACAATATTCTAGTACTTTTTACCTTACATATGCCAAAAAGTACATTTTTTTTCTGTATAAGAAATGATTATTTCTACAGTTGTAATAACATCTAATATTTTACTTAATTGATTCACTCTAACAAAAGTAATCAATTTTATGATTCCGAATACGATATTTCCATAATCAGTTTGTAATTTTCCATCAAAACTCAACGTTATTAACCAATCAATGAAAAGAGCATAAAAAGTCATGAATAGAAAATTCCTAAATCAATTTTTTTATGACTGCCAGAGCATTTTTATCATTGAATTTTTCCATTAACCGCTAACGATGCCAGCCTGGCGAATCGAATAATATTTATCATCGCGTGGAGAATCAATCAGTTCGAGAGCAGCGAGTACCAACAATGCAATTAATCCCATGGAATAATGACGTACTTTCGTGATATTTGCAGAGCTTTGAATCCATTTAATTATGTTTTCACAATCTTTTCACTTTGAAAAAGGGATTTTCCATACTTAATTATATTTTTTATTGCAAATAAATAAAATTAGTGATAAATCAATGAGAACTCCAACCTACTCTATCTTTGGAAATTATTAAATTGGGTCAGATTAGGTTGAGCAGGTTCAAGTTAAGCCGAAATGAATTTCGTACCAGGTTGTATAGAGATTGGAAATTAAATACTTGAAATATTTTATTTTTGTTATTATTATATTTTAAATAAATATTAATGGAGTATATTTTTATTTAAGATCAAACGAAATGAGAAAATGAAAATTTCGATTAGTTTATTTCTGATATTTTATTCGTAAAGAAATGATCACGTACAGCCCAACTACAAGGTAGATTGCACGATTACACAAAGTGAACAATCAGGAATATTGATTCAATTAGTGTGTTTTTGATTGCAATCATTTCCTGACTAATGCAATTAGCGAGAAGCAATCACGGTTATTTTTAACGAAGTTGGGAACTCGTTGCTCGCCAGACTTCAGTTCATCTGCAATGATTATGAAACAAATCATGATTATTCATCACGTTAATTATATTAGCAAATTGAACGAATCAATCATGTGAAGTATGAGAAGAATATAAAAACTTGATCGCAATTTTCATTTTCAAAATACAGAGTTATTATTAGGATTCAATTTTTCAAAAATTCTGTATAAGTCCCAAAAAATTGTTCTACATTTTGTGAAGAAAATTAGTTCCTTGAATGTGATAGTAAAATTCAGGATATTCTTTCATCCTGAGAATCATGTAAAAAACTAAATAGAATAAAGTAGTATTACGAACTCATGATAAGATTTTCATTCTTTAATTATGAAATATAAATTTCGAATTCGTATTTTTTACATATCATATAGATTTGTTTGAATTTTTTTTCATTAACCAATTCTAGTGATAATATCGAATCTTGACTATCGTAAAAAAATATTGCTTGAAATGTACGCATCTTACTAATGTCTTGGAAAATTCTAAAATAAGCCTTCACCGGCGAAATATCAATTCTAACAATGTAGAGCACGAGTTTTTTTATTAACTTTTTTATGCACATCAAATTTTCCAATTTCTCTGCACATCGATCGGAAATAAATCCGATTTATGCACCTGCCTGACGTAACGTTGACCTTTACTACTTCCCACTTTCGAACGATAAAAAGAACGAAGTATCTTCCAACCAATAGAAAAACCGTAGTTGCCCAACAGATAAAAAGCTTTTGACTTGAATTCGATGAAAGTTTTTTTAAGGCTTGGTGAGTAATAATTCTGAAATGAATAATGAATTGAGAAAAGTTATTTGATTTTGCGACTAGAGTAATTTACTATGCTATTATGATTATATAATATCAAGCGCGTAGGCAGAGGCGATTGAAATTGTTCAAGCCTCTCCCGATATTCTAATAAAATCAAATATTCGATCATGTAATGATTGAAAGAGTTCCATTATTATATTATGTTTAAAAATACAAGTCACAAAAAATAATGCAAGAGAACGTTAGTAATATATATTCAATAAAAAGTATAAATTATCTTAATATATGATTGAGTAGAAAATATGAATTTGAAAAATTGTTTAAACCTAGTAAGTAATGGAGGAAAATAAAAATCTACGAAAATGCTAAAAATGTAAAAAACTATGAATCTTAGAACATTTAATTCTGGATATCCATATAGAACGATATAAAAGTATTAAAATATCTTTTAAATTATACAAATCTCAAAAAAAATACTAAAAGTCATTGAATCCTTGAAAAATATGGTTTCTGAGAAATCTCAAACCAATGCATACGATCTGTAACATTTTTAATTCTAGAGTATCAAATTATAAAAATCGTAGATAGCAATACATAATTTTACAATAAATCTTTCGAAATTCTAGAAAACATGACCAAATCTTTTGTGTAGTTCAAGAACACGAAAAAAAACGAACTTCAAAAAACATGAAAAATCTATATAGGTCTGATTTCTTTATAATTTATGAAAATCCCTAGACAAAGTCGGAATTGGAATTTTAGAGTATCGAATTTTCCGAATTTATATAGCAATCTCCAAAAATATTAGAAATCTATAAAAATACTGAGAAATTCTTTAAGGTTTCACATTTACTAAAAGGATGCGAAATCTTTTGATACATAAAAACTATGTGGGGATAATTTTCTGAAAAATGTATAAAACTTTGAATCTGAGAGAATATATAAAAATATTATCTCATAAGTATATGATCATATAATTATATATTATTCTATAAATTATTTAAGAATTTCAATAAAATACAATTTGTATAGTTAAAAATCTACTTATTCAATTAGTTATAGAAAAAATAAATTAAAAGTATTAACAATCTTAGATATGTATATTAATATTATTCTATAAGTAAATTATCATATTATCGTATATGACTCTAGAAATTATTCGAAAAATTTATATAGATACCTTAAAAATACATATTATTAAATTTGTACAATTTACACAATTAAAAATCTATCCATTGAGCAAATAGTAAAAAAATAAAAATTGAAAGTTTTAAAAATCCATATAGAAGAAACTGCTACCTAAAAAAACAATTTTGATACTGAAAATCATTGTAAGTTTCAATACTATTGCATCAATTTCTAGTAATCTATTGAGCGATCCAAATTAATACTTGAAATCTACGAATATACAAAAAAATACTATAAACTTTCATAAATAACCAACTAATCACAAATTATAGAAATCTACAAAATACTTTCAATTCATGCGGTTGTAATCATGTCAGAAATATATTAATATATTTGAATTTTTAGAACTTTAACTCCTAAAGCATTGAATTTAAGAAAGCTAAATGGAAATCAATAAGAAAATCAGAATATCACTCAAGTTGTATAAGTACCAAAAGTAATAGAAAAAAAATTCAAACCTATGTAGATGACTTATTGAAAACACAAAAAATTGATTCCATTATAATATACGACTCTGGACTCCAAACATCCATAATTTCAAATTCCGAAAAGCAAAAAATTAAAAAATCATTTTTCTGTAACCATATTGCCAAAGATTGAATATAATGCAATTCCAGAGGACATATGACAGGCTAAGAGGAAAAACCGAACAAGTAGAGACAGAAAACACGGAGTTTCACATTCATCTGTCTTTTACTAGTTTGGTTTTTACTCTCAGCCTTTCATATATTTTCTAGAATACCCTCCGAAAATTTTTTCGCCCACACTTTTCTTTACCATAGTATGAACCTGAAACTTATTATATGAACCTTCTGAGATCAACATAAATATAAAAACTTCTTCTGAACCTGGGTTTTTTTGTTAACTAATTGTCTACTTCGACGCATTATAAAAAAAGGAGTAATCACGAAGTTTATAACGTGCAGTTGGGAAAGCCGGAAAAAGTTAATTGAATTAACCCGAGCGCAATGGCGCAATTGAAGAAGGTACGCAAAAAGTTGGATTCAAAAGTGCCCTTCACGACCAAACAACAAAGAAGAAAAACACATGCGGAAGAAATTTACCGTGTTTGGTGTAATTAATGTAGGGAGGATGATGCGAGTGTTGCGCTGCAACGTCGTTGCTTTCTTCTTCCCCGACGTCCATTTTCACGCAGCTCTCTTTTTGAGCCACTGAAAACGCCTCGGAAAATCCCCGGAAAAGCAAGTTTTTCGCGGAAAAACACCGGGAAACTTTTTTTGTGAATTAGGAGTCTCCGACGCACTTGAAATAGCTAAAAAAATTGAATCAGTAAATAGAATTTAAGAATTTTGAGATATCTCAGAAGAAGAATAATTTTCCAAAATAGAGTTTATAATTTTCGTTATATTTGTTACTGGAGTTTAAGTTTTATATATAAAGGCGAACGTTTTTATAGGATATGTTCTCTGGAAATATCATGTGAAAATTCGTGAAAAATGCAAATCTTTTGATAACGACACTGTGAATTCCTTGAGAAATCTATGAAGTTTTGAGTTTTTCGTGATGAGTATTGAGAAAATAAGCAAGAAATTTGTATTTTCTGACACACTTCCATAAGGATGCAAAATTGACGAGAATACTCGATTTTACGAATTGTAGAAATGTATACAGAAAATGCTTCATGACTTATGGCCATAGATAGATTAAAATAAATCAGAGTTTTATCGTGGAAATAATATAAAAAAGGGAATACTTTATTTCAAAATTCTGCGGATTTCGAAAACACTATAGTGGTAAGCCAGAAAATGATTTTTGTAGAGACATTCAAAGAAGATCTAGAAATTTTTGTTACTAAACTGTTACTTGTGAAAGTAGAAAAAAATATAAATATGGCTTAATAAATTATAATGATTATAAATTACATAAAAACTTTCATTGTTCTTTCACTTTCTTACAAAATTATTTTTAGTCTGTTAATCAAAACTTGAGGAAAGTTTAGAATAATAATGATTCGCCTTCCATTTCAAATTTACATAGAGAAATAATGATTTGAGCCTAGAAAATGTCAAACTTGATTTTATTTTTCAAGAATCACTGAAAATTTTGCAACACATTGGGGCTATTAACAGACAAAACTTCAAATTATTTCTTTTCTTGCATATACAACTTACTGGAAATCTGATCACAATAGAAGTACATTTTTTTTTAAATCAAATTTTTCTCAAAAAGAAAATACAAATAGACATGACATATCAGAAAATGTGAAAGAGTATGGGAAAAATATTGGCGTCAATAAAAGAGTATAATATTTTATTAAAATACAATTCTGAAAAACAAAGTATAGTCAGTATTTTCAAAAAGTTGAACAATTTTCTTCGTTTCAGTTTTATTTCTGACAAATTCAGAAGGATTGCGGTTCCCTAGAATTTTTGAAGAAAGCAAAACCCATAGAACTTGCAAAATATTACTAGACTAAAGTCAAGTTTGATTTGCGCCTTTTCTTCAATTTTTATGTAAAGCCAATACATTTACCAAAAATTTTGGCTTTTATAGAAATGGTTGACAAATAATGATTGTCAATGATGTAAATAAATATATGAACTGTTCATTACGAGTTTACTCCAATAATTAGCAAATTTAACTCCATTGTTATGAAATTGATGATTCTATAGTCTCATGAAATATTTATTGAAAATATCTGTACGAAAAAAATTAAATTTCGACGAAGTTTTTTATCTGTTAAACCAACAAAAACAAGAACTCATATATTAAAAATTATATTTTTAATTTTGTAAAGCATCAAAAGAATTATTTTCAATTTTCATACTTATTTGAAATTTTATATACTCTTTGCAGGAAGTGAATTGAAAAAAATATTCATATTCTAGAATCAAACATTAATGAAAAGAAGAGGTCAGTGTATTATGGTTACAGTTATACAGAAAGTTAGGAACAGAAAACTTGTCATTAGATTTTCAGTGAAAATTTGATTTTCATTGGAATATCAGATCAAAAAATCAGTCAGACAGTTTCGTGTTACATGTTGATTTCTAAAGAATTCCAGTTTTTACGACTCAAATGCATAAAAATTCCAAAATAAACTTTCATGCAAACGATTTACTCATACATTTGTGAAGCACTGATTTACGCAGATTATCGAAAAAAAATTTTGCCCGAGTTAGTTTACCTAATATTTTTTAGAATAGTTTTAGCGTTAGAGCAAAAGATACACATAGAATTTTAGAAGATGTAGAAGATTACATAGAATGTAACAAAACGTATTTTCAAAAACGTAATTGCCAAGTTCCAGATATTAGAAATTTTGTCATTTTGACTTCCTCATGAAGCAAAAGATTACGAAATAGAACTCGAACTCTGTACTTCAAACAAAATCATTTTAAAACTGTGTAACTTGAAAACCTAAAATTTTTCTACGTTTGAAATCTCAGAATAAAAAATTTGTAAGCTATTATCTGCAAGAGATGAAAAAATGATAATCAAGAAAATTTATTCTGATATCGCGACATAACAATGTTTGACATTCTCCAAATCAAAAATTGTGTGCAAGCGAAAAACATGAGCAAAAAAATGAAAATTTAAAACATCTACAAAACATTTAATTGTTTACACACCGCGGAAACCGAAATCAGAAAAATTTACCGGAAAATGCGGATCGTGTCGTATTTTGATACCGAAAAAGTTCGAATTTTTCTTTTCACTCTACAGCTGCACTATTGAAAATTTCGCTATTGACGTTCAGCACCCGAAAATACGAACAATCCAGAAAAACTATTGTTGGAAATTCAATGAAATTTTGTTTGGAGGAAATTCGCGAAAGACGAAGCGGCACGTTCGAGCGCGTTGAACACACGGGTCGGACTGAACGAGGAGCATGAATCGGGAAAATCGTAGCGCGAATTTTCCGACGCGGCGCCACCGTACGAAACTACAAGCGACTTGTCGAGTTTTCATGTTTGTGGAGACTGCAGGAAATTTACACTAATTCTCCGAAAGAGCGAAAATTTTACTTTGCGTTACGAACAAATATAATCATCATTTTTTATGTATTTAGATATATTTTAGAAAGGTGGTTATGCAGGGGAGAAATTCAAAATCCCTTGTAAAGAAAACATAGATTTTTGGATGTTGTATAACCTGGCAAAAATACAATCTAGTTTCAAAAAAGAGGAAAACAAGACTAAGCATATTACAAAAAGAAAATGAAAGATAATAAGTTTCATCAAGAATAAAAAATATAGAAGTTGACAAATATATTTTTTCTTGTATTATTTAAAAAAAAATTTATTTAGACATAAAGAGACGATAACTATAAAAAAAATATTTGCAATTTTGTCAATAAAAAAAATTTTTCTCAAATTTGAAATAAATAGATTGACAATTATTTTGGAGACTTCCAAAAATTTGGAAGATTCTAGAAAATTTCAGTACATTTTGAGGTTTTGGAAAATTTTGAAACTTCAGTACAACAAAAAAAAAATGTGTGTATTACTCTTAAAATTCGGATAATTCAATGACTAGTTAATCATAATACGCAGATCGGCATTGAAATTGAAAATTCAACTATTATTGGAAGAGTCTAGAGATTTTAAAAACGTAAAAAAATTGGTAATACTCAATTTTTAAAGATTTTCAACAACTCTGAAAATTTAAACTGTTTGTATACTTACAAAAATCTGAATGAATTTTTGTCAATTGTAAAAGTAATGATTATCATATAAAAATAAGTAAATTGGGTCATACTCTTATAATTTTTTCAGAATACAAAATATGTCTTAGTGTACGGAGCAGTAAAGAGATGGTCAACAATTTTGTAAATCTCGGAAAAAAACTATATAACATAGATATTGTCACAGATACCGAATCATTCTAAAAAATTTGTACAGTTTGTACAATTTTGGAAAGCCTTGATTAACTTTTATTGTAGATCGTTGCAAACATTGTAAATATTATGAAACTACAAAAATAATGAAACACTTTCAAAATGTATATATACATTATAAAAATCATTCGATCGTACAAAGATCGTAGATAAGTTTGAAATATATAATATAAATCTAATCTTTCAAAAATCGATAAATTTTGTAACATGCGAGCGGTTTTCTCAATTTGACAAAACTGAACTAGTAAATTGATATACCTTTTTGTGCGGACGAATTGATGATCGTTTGGAGTATCTTTTAAAGTACGTAGCAATAATGGCATGACACCAAAGTTGCTGTTTTTTAATAGTGTATTGTCCGCTTCAAAAAACAAGTATTTGTTCATAAAAAATATCAACAATTGGCGGAATTATAGTTCTTTCCTCGAAACAACTTTTTTTTTGAAGAGGCTTGCGGTGACCACGATACAAGTCGAACAAGTCAAGTTAAATCAGAAAATCCAAAAAATTTCATTACGCTACGAATATATCTAGTTCCTGAACGATTGAAAAAATGAATTTTACGTTTTTTCTCTATGAAAGAACGTTTTCCCTGAGATTTGGATTTTCTGGGCTCTGAAAATTTCATAACAAAATTCTTATCTGCAAAATAATAACTGTTCTTTAAAAAAGCGATTGTTCAAGAACTCGATACATTCCAAGACTAATGAAATTTTTTGAAATTTCTCATTTAACTTGACCTGTTCGACTTGCATAGTGGTCACCGAAAGAAAATAAAAAAAAAAGTTGTTTTGGGGAAAAGGCTATAACTCCGCCAATTAATAATATTTTTTTATGAAAAAATCTCGTTTTTTCAAGTGAACAATACACTATTAAAAAACTATAACTTTTGTGACATAGCATTATTGCTACATAACTTAAAAGTTACTCCAAACCATCCGCAATTTTTCCGCACAAAAAAGTATATAACCCCTTAAGGTATTTTTATCCATTTTCCAGGTGAAAAGTGCTATCAACCACCCAAGTACCTTGAATAATATGAATATGAGCTGAATTGTAATGAGAGTATCATGTATTCAGAGAAGAATTAAAAAAAAATGATATGAACTGTAATGAATATTTCTAGATGAACACTGCTCTAGAAATCCTAAAATTTTTAATAATCTGGAAACGTGTCAATTTCCGATCATTTTATTTAATTGTATATGCATTTATTTCAAACAATTTTTGAAGAAGTCGATAAAAATTTTTAAAATTACCTCTGATGCCAATATCGAATCAAAAAAAAAAAAAAAATAATAATACTGATATCTTTAGTGCTACAATAAATAATCAAAAAACAACCTCAGAAAACTACAAGTTTTATTACCAAGTTGTGTATTAATAAAAAAAAACTATCTGGATTATTTGAAAATATACTAAACAAAGAGAATTTTCTCAATATTACCTGCTTTTTGAGGTGTTGAAATTATGAGCTCAAAGTAAAACAACGCAGTGAATACGGCACCTAATTGACGGCCTTTTAATCCCGAAACTGTTCATTTGCTGCAAATTAGTTTTGCAGAACAAAGTCGGGCTTTTAACGAGATCCTGCGTTAATCCACGAAAAATGCACGCGCCACACGATGAATTTCAATGGTGGTTTGAACCCGCATTAATAAGGAAGTTATTAACTCCAGCCTTGTTTCTGCTTGGCGCCGAGTCCTTTGTTTGTTTGACGCTAAAAAAAATATAAGAATCACATTTTTTTCCTTATTACGCGAAGTTAATACATAAATCATTTTCTGCAGTTTTGGACTTCTTCAAAATAAAATTGTGCTATTTTAATGATAATTTTTTTTTTTTTTGAATAAAAATTTGTAAATAACATTCGGATAAATTTTGTAACATTATCATGAAAGTGTCAGTAATTACGAACATTTTAAGAGTTAAATCTTGAAAATCCATCTATTTTTGACCAAAAACTATCTGCATTTGAAAGAAAGTGATTGCTTGAGCTGAAAAATATCGATATCTACTCCTTGAATAAAAATTACAAAAAATCCGAAGAAATTTTTTTTTGGCCAAAAGGTAAAACTTTTGTCTTATCAAATCGACCAAGAAACAATATATTAAAGTTTCACTGGAATCTGAAATGTTTCCCGAATGGACAGGTTGATTTTTAATGAAAAGGGCTTTCTACGATTGAAATTTCGAAATTTCACCATCCCCAAATATTTACTCAAACCACGAAACTTCGGGAAACTCGCCGAAGCGTCACGAGCATTCGTCAGTTGATGCTACATAAAACAGGCCTTATTTATGTGCGCTGCAAGTTCACTTAGCGCTCGAGTCGTGAGTTGCTCAAGATTAACGTCCCATGGGACTGCGACGTCGGAGTCGCTGAGATAACAAAAAGGTCGCGACGATTCGCGGGTAAACATAGTGCGCGAGCACGACGACGCGTGGCGTCTTCTGCAGCGACGCCAGCCGCAAGGATTCGCGTTTCCAGTTTAACTTTCCAAAGATTCCACCTGTTTCCACGCCTCGTACGGACGTCCTGCTAATTTACTGCCACGGGGTCTCGACTTTGGAGCTTTTTCCGGGTTTTCTTCGATTTACAGGCTTTTTTTACTAGACCATGTGATGGCAATCATTGTGTTATCATTGCAGCATCTTATACAAGGGCGAGTCAAACAATTTTTTGAAAAAAAATTGCTTACTCGGTAAGAAATTCAAGAAGCAAACCATTTCTACTGTAATAAATTCGAATGCTTCACTGAGAAAATTATTTAGCATTTTTTTTATAATTTATATGAATTTTGGTGTTTCGAGCATATTCTTGTGTGTGCGTGTGTTTTTTTTTTTCTATACATTTTTGATAATAGTCTATACACTGAGGAAATACTGGTATAACTATAGGAAACACTCCCAGGATCATTGGAATATTTCCAATGGTTTTAGCAGTATTTCCTCAGTGCATAGGCAATGGTGTATAGGAAAAAACACAAGAATATGCTCAAAGCACCAAAATTTATATGAACTATAGTGGAAAATGCTAAAAATTTTTCTCAGTGTTTCTGAATTTGAAATCTAAAGCATCCTGTCACAACTAGGTGGGGGGGGGGGGGGAGGCAGAATTTCAAACCCTTTTTTAGTGAGCATCAAATTTTGAAAATCTATATAGTATATTTTACAAAAGAAATAGAAAAATATACAATATTTGATAAGTGCTGAAAAATAAAAAAAATAAAAAACAACGAATTAATAGATAATGAAATATTTTTTTTTAATAGACTGCATTTATTCTCATAAAGTTTAAGAACCGAAAATTCTAGAAGATCTCATTCTAAAAATTTATGAAGAAATTTATTAAAACATCAGAAAGTCATTCAAGTTCTATGAATATTAAAAAAAATATGAAAAATACTGGAATAACAAGAATTCTTTGAAACACTAGAAATATACGAAAAACTGTGTCCTGGCAAATCATTTGAAATACTATTAAAATATAAAATAATTCGTTAAATTTACATTGCGATCTATAAAAAAATTTGCATTCAGGAAGAATACATTAAAATACTACTGAATTTCATATGTGCTGGAGTTTATAAAGAAGATTAAAAATAAATGGGATCTCGAAAATATTGAAATTTCATGTGGATGTTGTTTGCTAAAAATTTGTGATAATCCTAATAGAAATTTCAAACTTCTTATCCTAAAGCATCCGATACTGAAAATATACATAGGACCGTATCATAATATTATAGAATTAAATGAAATTTAAAAATATCGTGAAAATACTAAAATAACTAAAAGTTTTACAGATCTGTAAAATTATTCATATTTATGAAAAATACTTCTTTTCGAAAAATTTATCAAGACAATAAAAATATAGAAAATTTTTGATCCAAGAATATCTGATTCCATAAATCAGTTTTGAAAATTTTAAAACTGCTGGATATCTCTAAAGAATCAAGCAGTTTTACTAAATTTGAGTGATACTGAAAAATATGAAAAATACTAAACATGTGAAGAATCAATAACATACCAAGAATCGATCAGGATATAATTTTCTTCAATAACTATAAAACTTCAAATTATTTATGAGGCCTTGATTCGGAAGGTCTTGGATTCTAGATATCTTCAGAAAAATCCATAAATATGACAGAAAGTTGTTCGAACTGTAAAAATAATAAAAAAAAAATTTAGAAAAATGATAAATATATTTAGAAACACTGCTTCCTTAAAAATTCTTCAAAATACGGAAAATCGAATAATTTTTTCATTTAGATCAACTTTGTTATTTATATTAGTAATGGTATACTAGTTATGGATAACAAGTAATGGATAACAAGTAATGTATAAAAAAATGATGGATAACATGTATTGAAAAACAAGTTATGTATAACAAGTATTGGATTACAAGAAATGGTCAACAGGTATTGAATAACAAGTACTGGATAACAAGTATTGGATAACAAGTAATGGATAAAAATATTGGATACCAAGTAATGGTGAACTAGTTATGGATAACAAGTAATAGATAGCAAGTATTGGATAACAAGTAATGGATAACAAGCGATGGATAACAAGTATTAGAAAACAAGTAATGTACAACAAGTATTGGATTACAAGAAATGGTTAACAGGTATTGGATTACAAGTAATGGATAACAAGTAATGGATAACAAGTAATAGATAGCAAGTATTGGATAACAAGTAATGGATAACAAGTAATTGATAACAAGTATTGGGTAACAAGTAATGGATAACAAGTAGTAGATTAAAAGTAATAGATAACAAGTATTAGATAACAAGTAATGTATAACAAGTAATGGTAAACAAGAAATGGATAACGAGTAATGGATAACAAGTAATTGATAACAAGTAATGGGTAACAAGTAATGGATAACAAGTTTCGGATAACAAGTAATGGATGACAAATATTGGATAATAAATTTTATCCAAATTGATTACTTGTTATCCATAACAATCAAAACCTTTTTGACAATCTTTAAAAATGCTGGAAACGATCGTAAATCTAGGAAATTCTCCGAAATTTTAATAAACAGTGTTCTATATGAATAATTCTAGAAATACTAACATCCTTTAAAATACCTTAAGAAGGGATGTCTGAGATGAAACACCTTAAAGGTACGCAGATATAGTATTCTCAAAAATCTATAAAAGTACGAAAAATCTGAAAACTTCGATTCCTTCAGAATCGAATCCTCAAAACCTATTTGACAATCTTTGAAAATGCTGGAAACGATAAAGAAACTAGAAAACCTTTTAAAATTTTATTATTGGTGTTTTACACGAAAAATCCTAGAAATACCAACAGTTTATGAAATACCTGAAGAAGGAAGGTCTGAGTATGAAACAACTTAAAGGTATGCAGATATAGCTTTCACAAAAATCTATAAAAGTACCTAAAATCTATATATCTTCGGATCCTTGAAAATCAAATTCTAGAAATCAATGTAGAAAATGCCTATAAAAAATACAATCTTTGAATTGCTAAACATACTGAAAAAATAAGTACTGATAGACGATAGATGTGATATGTTTCGTGATTTTATATTGATGAAAGTAATATCTTTTGAAAAGTGAAATCTTGAGATTGAAAATCGCTTTTTGAGAGATGTAGAGTTGCTTGAATAATCATCTAATAATTTATTTAAATATATGTATACATTAACCTTTTGACATTTGAGTTTGCCCCTCCACGTAAAACGCTTCTGAAAGCATCTCAACCTTTGAAATATCATGATTCCAAAATTTTCTTCAACACAAAGACATTAAACTTCGATTACTGAAATCAACTATCATGAATTCAGAGAAACTAATTTCAACTTTTTTATACCCAATTTCAACGTCTTCCTTTAGGGAATTCATTGATGTTTATGCTTCCTAATTAGGAAAAAATTGAATCAAACCCAATGTGGCTGAGGTGGGTCTATTGATTAGTGCCAACAATTGAAGATGTGAAGTGTACATTTACGAACAAAAGATCACGTGTGAAAGTGTAATGGGCCATTCAAGGATAAGATCCTTGATTGTTATATGCGGATAATGTTATCTCTGCTGCCTCTTAGCAAAATGGAGCAATTAAGCTCTGCTAATTATCGATTAAGCCTTCGAGATTTTCGACGCTCACGAGCCAAGTGCGAAATTACTCTTTCTCTGCTTCACCCACGTAATCTCGAACAAGAATATGTGTCAGCATTTACTTAACGTGATGAACTTGATTTTATTTTATTGGAATATCAATTATTGTTTTTGATTTTTATTCATCTGGAGGATATATAAATACAAACCCATTCATAATAATAAAAAAAAAATTATTGTAATTTGGAATGAAGAAAGAACATTTTTTTTGTTTTATGTATATAAAATGGAAAAAATGTGCACAGCAAGATGTTCGATGTCAATTTAATTTTTGATTTTTAAACTCATGATATAAAAGTTATAGTACTGTAATTTGTTCCAATTTTCTAATTTTTTTCTTAACTCTGAATATTCATGGAATCATACAATGGGATGAATTCAAATTTATATTTTGCTAATCCAGGCATTGTTTTTTTTCTGAAAACGGTTGAAATTATGTTCCTGATCAATTTTACAAATGGTGCAGACTTTTGTTTCATGAAACTTGGTACATAATTTTTGCGGTCGAGTCGTTCCTAATGACCTAAGTTTTTGCATAAATTTGTAACAGGATGTAACGGATTTTCTTCTTACGAAATGTTTCGTGACAGATTACATGGCCCCAAAACTTTGTATATCGACTTACGATAGGTACTTACTGTTCACGACTCGGGATTTTTTCATTTAAGAGAAACAGAAAAGAAATGCGTGAAGTATCTTTACTGAATCGAAATAAACGAGAAGGATAAATTGGTATATTGAAAGGAAGGTTTTGATTCTAAATATGTACATATTCCATAGGAGAATTTTCTTTTCCAAGAAAGTCCAAAATTCATTCTGAGCTGGAATGATTTTAAATGTATCAGTTGGAGGATTTGATGATATTTGGAAAAGTATCTAATAATTGAACATAATCACATAAAAAAACTGTTTTTTTCTCAAACATAGGTAGACTAGATAATTATATTTGTATGTATTCTCAGCTGTATAACGAGTCTTTGATGTCCTTTTCGAAAACTTGAATTTTTCGATAGTTTACACGTAAAATACTTGTGGGTTCTGAATATTTTATAATTAATACCTATCTTTGATAAATAAGAAAAAACAAATTTTGTCTTACTTCTAGACATTTCAGGTTTTTCCTCACTTATAAAAATTTTTCCGTTTCTTGAATGTCAGTTACTTTGTTTTAATAGTGTTTGATCATCTCAATATCTATGAGCAATATATTTTTAGAAATATTTGATTTGAAAATTATTATTTCAACTTTATCATTAGAATTAAAAAAATTAATTCGTTAAAATTAAAAAATAAGAACCGAATCTTTTGATTTTTCAAACAATTGATTGAATTAATAATTAAATGAAAGAGTATCAAAGTATAAGCTTTAAATTCATCAATGTACTCATCAATCCTTAGTTTTATTCGAAAATATTTAATAACTCGCGAACATTACGCACATATAATTCTTATACATATTTTTGACAATACTGATATGACTCAATTGCATAATGATTTCGTTTTTTTTTTTCAATCAATAATAATTTATGTGTATAAAATAACTTCCTATCTAGAAATTCATAAACTTTCGAATTTTTCATAATATGTAAACAACGGAACCAGAAACTCAAGAGTATTGAATAGATTTATGGAAAAAATTGGTTTTTTTGCTTTGTCAGTATATGTTTTTTTAGTTTATTCATGTATCTAATTACTTAACAGTTTCAAACTTATTTTTTCGATTATTTGTTATATATAACCATTGAGTAGAATAGAAAACAATCAAAAACTTAAATAAGGAAATAAATTTTGTATGCAGTTAATCAATTGATTTCCAAAGTGACAATCATGGATGTTGAAAAAATGAGGTTTGTATAAATAAAATGACGTGAAAAAATAAATGCTTAGAAAATCTCTAACTTCTTATTTCCAGATTGCTCAATATTTTCAATAAATAATATACAAGCGCAATATTTTTTTCTATTATTTCTTACATAATAATTGATTTGAAAAAAAACTCAAACAATGGAATATTTTATCACAGACCGTAATAATGTATCTTCTTAATTGTTATTAATATTATATTATTATTAATTGTTATTAATAATAAATATTATTATATATTTTTTTTCAAACAAAATTCTAATCATAAATGTTTTGTAAGAACAAAGTAAGAAAACAAAAATTTTAAAAATTGTTTAAACCTAATGAAATGATACTGATAAATTAAAATACACAAAAGTGTTAGGAATCTGGAAAAATTCGAACCCTGAAGCAACGAATTGTAGAAACCTACAATAGAAATCTGGAAAAATACCAGAAAATCTTTCAAATTCTACAAACTCTGAAGGAATACTCAAAATTAGAGTAAGTATTCTGTCAAAGTTTTTTTTTCTAAAAAATTTGAAAAATAATTAACTTGAAATTCCAGAATATCAAATTGAAAAGCAAACTTACATACCCATCAATCTGTATAAATACTAGTAATCTATAAAATTATAAAAAAATTCATTCATTCTTCTAGCAAATTCAAAAAACCACTCACAATTTCTAAAAATACAAGAAATAGCTGCAAAATGCAATGAATACTAAAAAAATGCAGAAATACATGAAATTTATAAAACACAGTAAATTAATATAAATGTGATCCTTCCAGAAATTTACAAAATAATTGAAAATCGATTGAAGTTTAAATTCCAGAAATTTATGTACGAAATCACCAGAAATCGTAAAATATACTGAAAAATCCTCCAGGTTCCATAAATAGATGATAAATAAAACGCAAGAAACAAATCTTCAGATATAGAATAAACTATATTTTGACTAATAAATTGACGAGATATATTCACTTAACATACCCAGTGATAATACCAATACAATGAAAACGCAAGTAATACTGGAAATTATTCAATACTCAAACAGTATGTAAAAATGATTTTCTTAAAAAGTTATAGAACTTTGAGTTCTAGAGCATACAGTTATATAACCCTGTATAGAAATTCACAAACATAGTCGAATGTTCATCAAATGGTTTAATTAGAAAAAAAATATGCAAAAATTCCAAAAATTATTGAAAATCCTAGTGAAAGACAATGTTTTCTAGAAAATTATTTAAAATTCTCAAGATCGTTGTAATTTGCAGTACAATAGCATCAAATACAAAGAATCTATAAAAATTTAAAATGCAAGAGAAGATTACACAATTCTATAAAAATATATTATATACGAAAATTCTCGAAGTCCATAAAATACTGAAAATCTTTTACGTATAATTTTTTAAAAAAATCTAGAAATATATAGCAAATTTTCCAGGACTTTAATTTCAGGAGTATCGAAATTTAGAAAGCTGTATGCAAATTTTCATCATATTATATTTGAAAATCTTCTAAATTTATGTTTATGAAAGTACAAAAAAATTGTGAAAAATATAGAAATTCTTAGAAAAATAAATCTGAACTTCAGTGACTTGCGTGAAGATCACAAAAATCGAATTCATTTTAACAAACATGAAAAATGCACTACTCTGGACTTCAAAAGTAATCCTATAATCCGAAAAATTATCTCCCGAAGGAAATATATTCTTCCGAAAAACAACCCCCGGAAATTTTTCTGCCTATGCTCCTGAGTAGAAGGAAAAATAAATCTTCAGAATATCACTCATTTTTTATATGTAGATTGCCTTATGATATGAAATTTTCTAGTTCATGGTTTCCTTGACAATAGAACAAATAATGACCCTTTGGTCCGAGCATTACAACGGATTTCTTGAATGCAGTGGCATTCATATTCCGCGCCTCATCCTTTTTTCTCAGCAATCTGAAAAATTTCGAGCTGTAATCCCCGTCATAGAACAAGTTAAAGAGTTTTAATAAGCTGTCTCGTTGAACTTTTTCCCCGTTTTTCACTGGTTCTTTCGACGCTTGCTCGCGAATTTATGCAATTAGCTGTCTTTTTCCGCCCACGGAGAAAAAATACTCGAAAGCGCGGACTCGTAATGAGATTCATACGTGCCGTGGAAATAAACATTGAGCGACGTGAAATCCACTTCCTTTGCGTCGTCTTCGTTTTCGAGGATTATGCAGGCTTTTTTGAGCTGGCTTTTATTTTTATATACTGTTTGGGAAATGGGATTTCATTTGCATTCTTTTCGGTTTTTGGCGTTTTTGTGAGGCAAGTTATGAATTGTGTCATAAAAATTTTATTATCAAAATTGCAAGGACATCTTTCCAAGAACTTTTTGAAATTCCTGTCATGAAGATTTATTTTTTTAATTTCAACGTTTTCAAGAGACTCGGGCTTTTAGTTTTGAAAGCTTGGGAAATTGAATTTTTACTGAAATTCGTACAAACTTGAATTATCTTTAATATACGTCAAATCAACATAATTTGGGTTGTCATTCTTTTTCTTTCATGGGAATCATGTTTCATCATTCCTCTTGTCAAGAAATTATCAGTTCCTGATGCAATTGCATGATTTATCTCAGTTATTTCTGGGTTTTTTTTCTCCAATTCATGAAAAAATTCAAAATCATGGAATGGGACATTATATACCTTAATTTTGAGTGTATTGCTACTTTCGTCTGACGTTTCAACGTCATAAAGGGTGCACAGATTGTTTAGGATGCAAATGAAAAGTGGTGTTTCATATACGTTCGGGGTGCAAAGCGTTGCAAGCTCATCCTGCATAATTGGCACTCCCGTCTCGTAACTTTCTTTTTTATTCTTTAAACTGTCACCTCTCCCCTTATCTTTGCTCCCCTCCTACTCACTACCTTACATAAGAATATATTGAGGTAACTCAAGATATTTCGAACCGAAAAATTCCAGAATTTTGGTACTTGCATGAATATTTTAGTATTGCATTACTTCCTAAAATAATCTACATTCGATTTATCAGAATTTACTAAACAAAAACGTTTCAACAAAATTTTAATGAGGACGGAGATTAGGCTAAGATAAGTAATGTCAAAAAAGGCTTCTAAATAATAAGAATTTCTTTTTCTGCTACATTCGTAGTAGTTTTTCTCCAGATTCTCCTATTTTCAGCAGATTTCCCGAAGTTGCCCACAACCGAAGCGAAAAAAAATTCAGCCAAAAAAGAATACTTGAAAAAAAATATTCTTGAAAAAAGAACACTTAAAATAAAAATATTCTTTTATTGGACAAAATCAATTCTGTTTTACTTGGTTGATTCCCATAAAAGTTTTTAGCTCATGTTCTGTATGGGCTTTTCCCATAAACAGATCTAGAAATTTTTCCGTATGCTATAGGAATTCTTCCATAAATATGGAAATTTTCCCATAATTTATAGAAGACTTTCCACAGCGTATGGAAAATTCACCAGATCTATTTATGGGAAAAATCCGATACAGAATATGGGTTAAAAACTTCCAATACTTTTATGGAAAATTTACCAACTTTTTTTAACAGTGAAACTAGCTCAGTTTTACATAGATACTTATATCTGAAAAACATTCACTTTTTGCACCGAACTTTTTTCCCTATATTTTGGTATTCGTGAAATTTCGTTACATTCTCGAGTATTATTATAAATCGCTTTTTTATCATCGATTATTGCTATTACAGTTTTAAAAGATTCCGAATGTTTCTTATATCCTAGTATTATTGAATTTTCGTATTTTCAGAGTACGTTTGACATTTTTTTTGCAATCTTTTTTTATTTTATTACATTTTTAGTAAATTATTTAGCCGCTAATTATATTTCAAAACTTTAGACTCTAAGATTCAATGTCATATGGATTAACGGTTTTTTGTACGTCCCCGGGCTAAAAACGCTCGTTTTCATTCCGCTCAAACTTGCGTTTTTTCCCGTTAACGTACAAAATCTTATGTTTACCTTCGGGCATTTGCCATCCTCCGACAAGGACGATATTTTTTTGTCCTCGGAAAAGCAATAATGCTCGGCGGTAAACAATGTACTATTTATAGATACAATTAAAAAAAACCTATTTATGTGTATGTTTCAGGTATTTTATTATTTTCAAGTTACGACTTTTCCTATTGTTTGTATCGATATACATTTTTTGAGATTTTCTCGTATTTTTTGTATTTTTTTTATGAATTGCGATGTATTTACATGACAATTTGAAAAATATTATGACATCAAATATATAATGCTAGTTTTCTTCGTATTATTTGTATTTTTGATATTCTATAAAATTTTGTAGGATTTTGGAGTATTCTGACAGATTTCTAGTGTATTTATGTTTCTAGGTAGATTTATATGATAGTTTGATATTCCCGAAGAAAAAATTTTAAAGAGCTTTAATATTATTCAAGATACTTTAGTCGACAGTTTTTCTATGAATTCCTTGTGTGTCATTGAATCAGGTTCCTTCAGGTTTGTTCAAAAATTTTTTTTCTTTTTTAACAATTTAAAGGATTATAATCAATAATAAGTCGATCATCAAAGGAGCCAAATCAGCATTCAAGGGCAAGAACAATAATAAAATGTTTCCGACCTTTCGGTCTATTTATTCGACCCTCTTCAGGAACAACAACATTTTTCCAATTAAATCTTAAAAATTTTTTTTAACGATCACATAGTTACTTACTATTTACATCTTGTCAAATTTACAATCAGACATACTTCTTCATTAATTACATTATTAAGAGGTTTCTATGTCAATTTTTCTTTCTCCACAGTACTTAACCAACATTTTCGTACTTTAAGTCAATATCAATTTTTAATAGATCTTTTCACGTCCGTATGACAACTCAATATGAAGAGTTCTATAAAGTCGCGTCTATTTATAGGAAACGAATTGATAAGATTACAACACGTCATCAAGAAATGTGTCATAAACCGAACTTGAAAATTTCGTGTCCTCTTGTCTATTAATTGTATTCTTTGTTCTTTTTATAAAAATCATTTCTGAAATAGATCTCTTTTTAAAATCAGTCTCTCTATCTAAAATTTCAGCATCATTCCAATCAATATCATGATCATTTCTAATTCTATGCTCTGTTAAAACTGAATGGTTACCTGTTAATTTTTTAAAACCATTATCATTATCATATTAGTTTAAAGACTAGAGCTAAAGAACACGAAAATTAACAGGTAACCATTCAGTTTTTACAGAGCATAGAATTAGAAATGATCATGATTTTGATTGGAATGATGTTGAAATTTTGAATAGAGAGACTGATTTTAAAAAGAGATCTATTTCAGAAATGATTTTTATAAAAAGAACAAGGAATACAATTAATAGACAAGAGGACACGAAATTTTTAAGTTTGGTTTATGACACATTTCTTGATGACGTGGTGTAATCTTATCAATTCGTTTCCTATAAATGGACGCGACTTTATAGAACTCTTCATATTGAGTTGTCATACGGACGTGAAAAGATCTATTAAAAATTGATATTGACTTAAAGTACGAAAATGTTGGTTACGTACTGTGGAGAAGAAAAATTGACATCGAAACCTCTTAATAATGTAATTAATGAAGAAGTATGGCTGATTGTAAATTTGACAAGATGTAAAAAGTAAGTAACTTATTGATTGTTAAAAAAATTGTTTAAGATTTAATTGGAAAAATGTTGTAGTTCCTGAAGAGGGTCGAATAAATAGACCGAAAGCTCGGAAACATTTTATTATTGTTCTTGCCCTTGAATGCTGATTTGGCTCCTTTGATGATCGACTTATTATTGATTATGGACTTATAATGGAGCGTTTGTACAAAACAAAAAAAAAATTAAAGGATTATTTCGTCTTGGTAATGATTTCCATCATATTTTTTAAAATTTGGTGCTCCTAAATTCTTAGTTGAATAAATTATTAAAATTTTCATTGATAAAAAATATATATTTATCTGTGTAGATAATGAGTATCAATAGATTCATTATTTGTTTTAAATTTTTTGTATTTCTTGTTATTATCAAATTTTGTAAGATTCATCGATAATCGATAAGAAAAAGTTTTCAACGTCAAAGTTCAGCATGTTGGACTAAAATATCTAAAATAATATTTAGACTTAACAGTTTGATAACGTTTTTTCTAGCCTCGAGAGAAATTGAGGAACTAGATCCTACTCTATAAATATGCATTTGAGACACTATCGTTTTTTTTTTTTTTTAATTTATATAAATCCTTAAAACCTAGAAAAAATATAAATTTGATCATTATAACTTGTCTTCTAGTGAAGAATAAATGATTATGTTGCCCTCCTCCTTTGGCTGTGACGTTTTTGCTACATAATAAAATATAAAACATTAAAAAAAAGACATATTTTTGTTAACTAAAAAAACATAAAATCAACTTTTCCGTCAGAGGAATTTCAAAAAAAAAAAAAAAAACAAATTGACAATATATCCCAAAATATTTTACCAAAAAATTTATTCAAAATCCTTTATGTTCTAAATTTTCCATGCAACGTTTATCTCTATTGCCAATTTTTATTTACTCGTTTCGAAGTTTATTCTACCAGAGATACACTCATGAAACCCAATTTCCCTTCGATAAAAATACGCTGTAGCGCGGTGATCGATGTATATTCCCAAGAAATTTGACGGCGAATTTTTCAAAGACCAGAAAACACGATGATCACTCTCCTGTGCATTTTATTTCAATTTACAAACCGACGTATGATTGACGTTTTCATTGGTGAAATTCAATATTGCAAAACCTCGTTGCGCTGTTTCATAAATTGATCCAAGTGCTTCGATAATGACTTCGATCAATTGATTTTTGCCGGAGATGCGTATCTAGGAATTAATGATGCTGGTAGAATTACTCATTAGATTAATTAGGTTCGATAAATTTGTGACAGCTTAAAATGATCAGAACATGTTATGATTGTATCGTAAATTTGGATTATTTGTTCGAGTCATGGAACAATATGATCGTTTGTGAAACTAGTGATGCAGAAATGTAATCCAGTTGCAGATATTTATTCACAATGTGATGAGCACAGGATATTTTCAGCTTTTTGGGTTCCACTTGTTTAACAGATTATTCAGTTACTAAACTTCGTGGAAATTAACGTTAATTTTATGACTATCAAGTTGAAAAACATTTTTTTACTATTTTTCGGACTTATCATCTTGAAAAAAGAAAAAAATATATTGAGAATTAACTTTTTATCTGCAAAAAGAGAGCAAGTACAAACTACTCCATGTTATTTATTGTTTTCAAGTTCCTTACTTCCTAGTTGGGGAATTTTCATTGAAACTGCAATTCTTCAACGTTACAGGAAGCGATAATAGAGAATCCGCAAATATTCCACCCGATCCTTTTAAAATGCAAAGAAATGGCATCCACGTTTTCATCTTTTCTTTTTGAGTTCTTTGACCTTGCGCGTCGGAGAAAATGATACTCGAGGGAAACCTAGGATGCAAAGTAAATTACACGATTTCGCTCGTAATATCACCAACGGGTTTTCAAAAAGAGCAAGATCAAACTGAACCGCTTGAAATGGGATGTAAATTCAGAAAAAAAGAGGAATCAAGGAACAGGAAATGTTAATTTCCTCGTCCATGAATTTGTAGAAGAATTTACAGTACATTCGAGACTTTCACAGGGCGAGGAAATTCCAACCAATAATTAATTTCTGAAAGTTGTTAAAATAGTTGAATTTCATGTACAGAAAATTTGTGAACATTTCGAAAGTGAATTTAATCATTTTCGTATTGAACTATTTTCTGTTTTATGAACATCAATAAAATGAAACTCAGAGTTTCTAGTACGTTCAAAAAATGTTTATTATAATATACCTTGTCTTTGAAGAATGTAATATTGAAACTTTGTTTATTAAATGAAAAAGCGAGTTAAGATTTTTCATTAATACAGCTTCCGTGCTTTTATGTAGCGTTCGTGTTGCTTTTTAAATTGTCCGGTTTCGTTTGACGCGAAATGTTTCATTCGTTGAAGTAAAAAAGAGGGAAAATAATGTTCGGGAAACAAGAGTTTGCCCGCGGTTTACGCGAGTATCTGCGCTGTTCGCCTCAAGCTCGGATGCGATTACCGCCAGTCACGTTTTATGGGGTGCTCTAAAAAATTCCTTTCCATTCTATCGTCGGGAATGGCACGAGAGAGGAAATAAAAAATGCGTTTGGAAAATCATTAATATAAAGTTCACAGTCTAGATACAATATTTATAATACTAGTATACATGCTGATTGTCGTCTGACGTGATAGCGATTTTTCTACTTGTTCCTCTCATTTTTAAAAGTGCAAGAGTTCACATACGTATTTAACTTTTCAGGAAATTCTTCTGAATTTTTTTAATATAGAGATTTTCATTTTATTTGCAAGACAATGCACAAATTGATGTTATATTTCCACAAAGTTTCTGGAAACATAATTATAATGAAGATGCATTAGGATGAAATTATTTTGCCTTCAAAAAGTAGTAGAAATTGAGGATATTTTTTTACCTAGTGCGAATCCAACAGTATCATAGCAAATTTTTATTTATTTGTGTGAGGGATAATAATTTATTGTACCGATATTGAATTACTTAAATATAGTCACGTGCTACGTAAATTCATTTTCGTGAATAGTTTGAATGTTGTTGGATGCTTTTTCATTTAATCACCAGGAAAAACTCAAAATAAGTAATAAAAATGAGACTTGAGAATTTAATTTATAATATTCATTCAAATGTTCATTTTAGCCTGACCTAATAGTGATTTTTCTACTTATTTACGCTCTTTTCGAAACAGCAAGTTGTGTTTGATTTTTTTTTTTCATATTCAGCATTGTTTTAAAAAATTTCTAACATTTTTTACGTTCACAAGAATTTTGGCTTACTTACTAGCAAGGCACTCGTGAAATTTTAATTTAGTCAAAAAATTATTAGTTCCTCGAAAAAAATTTTTTTTTTACGTAGATTCTAAAAGAGTTTTTCGATTTCACTTGGAGTATTGTAAGCTTATAAGTTGTCTAATATTTTTTACCACTTAGAAAACTTTACTAATAAACAAATCAGAAAAAATGTAAATTTTGATGGAACAAACAATTTTAACCATAATTTTATCAATACTCACTAATTCTATTATGAATTTCATTTACGCTCTCTTTATTTACAACTTCATTACTGCTAGAAAAGATTGAAATCGAAATACATATTTTTTCGATTTGCAATCGCTGCCACTTTTTTTTCAAATAAATGTGTCTTATTTAAGAAAAAATCCAAGTATTATTTAGCGAAATAATTGAATTCCAGAAAAGAACAAATGAGTTCAGAAGATAAAGTATGTATCAGAAAAAGGAAAAAGGGAGTAATATGATCTATCTAAGCAACAAATTATTATGTTCATAAACAATTTAAATAAGTCAGTATGAATCGTGTGGATTTTTTCTCATTGTAGGTGGTACAATAAAGATTTCAAATTAGAAAGCACTTCATTATATGAATAACACTACCTTTTTTAATAGATTCGTCTATAAATGTTGCAGTTATCATACGAATACTATAAAAATTCTTTATACAGCATTAAATTAATTATTTACATAAAAAATTTTTTGTCAATGATATTTTAAAACCATAATTTATTCTTTTTTGATACTTAAAACAGTTTCAAAAAAATCTGTAAAAAAAAACCTTACAACAATTATTAGACTCTTATTCTAATGCATGACATTTTTTATGGACTCAATTCATTTTACACAATAATTAAAACATTCCACTAATTATTTGTTTGCTTTTACGAATAATTAAAAATATTAGTATATCATTACATTTGATACCTCAACCAAAATGAGAAAAGGGAATAATGATTTTGAATATCTATTAAAAATATGAAACTATTGTGCTGGTTGTGAATTTTCCTTTTATTATCATGAGCTTCATAAATATATTTAGGCCAATAGTTACGAAGTGATGAAATTTCTTTTTGATTTTACCACTAGAAACATCATGAGAAACGAAATGGAAAACGGATTTTAAAATCATTTATACAAAGCCTACATCGTAGATACGACATTGATTTTATCTATTCATTTGTTGATTGCTAGCGATTTATTCCTACATAATTTTTCTTGATTTTTTCCGACGGCGTAAGAGTTTTTTTTTTTAATAGCATTTCGAAAAAAATTTCCTAATATTTGTCAAATTTTTATGAGTATATAACTGATTGCACGACATTTCTGAATAATTTCAGGATGTTGAAAAATAGAGTTTCCTGAAAAATTTGTTCTATTCTCTCTTCTGATCTTTCTTTAAAAAAAATTTGATTCGATTCAAGTTGGTATAATAAAACAGAATCATGAGAATATAACTTGAAAAACATCATGGAATCATTTCATTAATCCATTCAATTACAGGGAACATTCTGATTAATGGAAGTATAATAATATAATAAATTAACATATCATTTATGAAGCTCAATATATCAATAACTGTTATTGAATCGTTTATTTACGTCCGATAAAATAGTGATTTTTTCACTTTTTGGCGTACTTCACGATAGTTCAAGAAGTTCTTTTATATCATTCTCAAATTTTTGAATTTTTATAATGTTTATATTCAATTTCATACTATATTTTGACGTTTCCAAAAAATAAAGAGTACAAATGATCCGAGAAAATTTGTTTTTTGTTATATTTATTTGTAAAAGCTTCATCATCACACATTGCTAAACAATTTCCCAGTAAAATTATAAGGTTAGTTCCAGGGATGCAGTTTTTGTATAACCTCACAAATTATGTCTGAGAAACGTCTTATAGTTATGTAGATTTCTTCAAATTACTACAAAGCAAATCAACTAACAAATGAATGAAAAGTAAAAATTATCTCCTTTAGACTCGATGAAAAATTTCATAACTTTTTACGAATAGTTGTTTTGAATACTTAAAAATAAAATTATTTCAATAAAATCAGGTATTATCCAATTTTTATCATCGGTAAAACTAAACTCTTTCGAATAAAAGTAGAAGTCTGGTTATATTTCGTTGACTTCGAAATACTCTTTATCGAAACTGGAATTGGACCAAGTATCTCAAACGATCAAAGGACATTTCCTGCCAGTGCTTCAGCTATTCAAAACCCATCAGAATAGCTTCATTTGCTGACTGGATTTTCCGATGACGAAGTTCCTAACTGGAATTGCTTCCCACAGCATAGTCAATTGAATTAATACAGATGACCTTGCGACTTTTCCTTTCCAAATTACAATGAAATTACACATGGAATCAAGAAGTTTATTGTCAAATGAGAAAAATTCATGCAACATATGTAGCATACATGGTATATCGAAATAAAAAAGATTTGAATTCCATTTCTCATATGATGTAAGAACTATTAATATTTTTTTTCATAGATCTAATCCATCAAACTTACAGTTGAAACATCAAATTTTTTTTCATATTCTGTCCATCATTTCAATCTAAAATCAAAAAGAAAATGTCCTATTTCTTCCACAGATATGGTTTTTTGAATTGAAATTGCTGTTTTGCAAAACTTCATGGCTCTTGGGGCAGGAATTAATTAGCTTTAATTTCGCTCAAAATTTGGCGTTTGCACTTTTTTTACGTTTGGAAACTTTCAGGGGGGGGGGATGATTCCAACGGTAAAAAGTCAAATTAATGAGGAACCACCCTACTCATTAATCATCCAGACTCGAAGCTTATTTTCTCAAAAAGTCAGATCCTCTCGAAGAAGCCCCCTTAGTTCGATAAGGTAATAACCGGTGCGCTGTTATCGTCCGGCTGTTTCGTTTGCGCGGCGGTACTCACCCCTTCAAAGCCAGGGGGTGAGTGCGCTTTTCCGATTCAGCCGGGGCCGCCATTGTGCCATCTGATAGTAGTCGCTCTCTCGCGGCTCGCGCAAATACACCTCGCGCTTCCTCGTTGTTCCGAAATCCGACCCTGGAACAACGGTAACGACCCCTTTTCCACTCCCTCGGGGGTTCGAGTCATCGAAAAAATGGCGGATAAGACGAGCAACGGGGAGTACAATCTCGGGCAGGAGAGAGGGGAGGGCAGGCAAACCGAGAGAGACGTGTCAGACAAGGCTGGGGAGTACGTGAGGGAGCTGCTGAGGGAGAAATTGGACCTGGACGGCCAGAGGACGCCAAACATTGTCAGGCTCATAGATCAAGGTCAGTTTTCATGAAAATTTCAGATGAAAGGGAAGAATGGGATGAAAATTGTGAGTTTTCGAAGGTGAACCTGGGGAGGGGGTAGCACGTGGTGTTAGGTTAGGTTAGGTTTCATCTAACTTGACCTGGAATATGTGAGGATAGAGCTGGTGAATGTGGCGTTTTGTGATGTTTCGGTTTTAGTATCTTTGGAAGGTTGGGTGTTGTAAGTGGTTTGAATTTTTTTCAAAAATTTCGGGTTGGAGGTTAGATTATGGATGACACGTGGGCGACGGTCGAGGCGACATTGGTTAGGTTTTGTATATTGACGTGTAAGAATTTAGGGAGTTCGTTATTTGATGTTACATCTGTTTTATGATTTTTTATATGTATATCACTTTGGTCTCAAATTACATTGTCAGGCTCATAGATCAAGGTCAGTTTTTATGAAAATTTCGGATGAAGGGGAAGAATGGGATGAAAATCGTGAGTTGTTGAAGGTGGGCCTAGGGAGGGGGTAGCACGTGGTGTGTTACTGCCGGCTTGATTCCACCTAACTTGACCTGGAATATGTGAGGGTGGAGCTGGCAAATCTGATGTTTTTTGATGTTTTGGTTTTAGTATCTTTAGCAGGTTACGTGTTGCAAGTGGTTTGAATTTTTTTCAAAAATTTCGGGTTGGAGGTTAGATTCTGGATGACACGTAGGTAAGGGTCAAGGTAACATTGGTTAGGTTTTTTGTATTGATGTATAAGAATTTAGGAAATTTGTTATTTGATGTTACGTCTGTTTCATGATTTTTTATGCATCATTTTGGTTTCAAATTATATCTGTCGATTTGTTATGTTTTAAGTTACAAGAGTATAATGTTGGTTTAAACAGTTGAATTCTGAATTTTTTAAGAAGAAGATTGGAATGTAATATCTTGGTTTTTTACTAAGGTTTTTTTTTCAGTTTTGTAAGCTATAAGATCCCTAGTAATTTTGGTCCTTACAAATACCTTATAAGGAAACAAAATTTCTTTTAAGGGGTTATATACCTTTTTGTGCGGACGAATTGAGGATGGTTTGGAGTATTTTTTTAAGTATGTATAATAATGTTATGACAGCAAAGTTATGGTTTTTTAATAGTGTATTGTCCACTTGAAAAAACAAGTATTCGTTCATAAAAAAACATCAACAATTGGCAGAGTTATGGTCCTTTCCCCGAAACAACTTTTTTTTTGAAGAGGCTTGCGGTGACCACGATGCAAGTCGAACGGGTCAAGATAAATTAGAAAATCTCAAAAATTTCATTGGTTTAGGAATGTATCTAGTTCTTGAACGATTGAAAAAATAAATATTACGTTTTTTCTGTATGCGAGAACGTTTTCCCCGAGATTTCGATTTTTTGAGCTCTAAAAATTTTATTAAAAAATTCTTATCTCCAAAATAAAAATTTTTCTATATAAAAGCGATCGTTCACGAACTAGATATATTCCTAGAATAATAACATTTTTTTGATTTTCTGATGTAACTTGACTTGTTCGACTTGCATCGTGGTCACCGCAAGCCTCTTAAAAAAAAAGTTGTTTCGAGGAGAGTGCCATAAATCCGCCAATTGTTGATATTTTTTTATGAAAAAATACTTGTTTTTTTCAAATGAACAATACACTATTGAAAAACTATAACTTTTGTGACATAGCATTATTGCTACATACCTTAAAATTTACTGTAAACCATACTCAATTTTTCCGCACAAAAAGGTATATAACCCCTTGAGAATTTAATTTTCTATTAGGAAAATTTCTTAAAATGATTAATTTATTTAATATTAAAAAGTATTTTTGTTGAATTCATCATACACAATTTCATTTTCTTGAAAGGTTTTTATAAGGCTACCCCATAAGAACTGGGAAGTTTATAAAAATTGTGTAAGGTTCACTTAGAAGAAAAGAAAATTTCATCAGAAATTTGATTATCTTTTAAGTATTTTATAGGGAATGAAATCACTTGGGGTGTTATAAAAAACATTAATCTTTTCAAGGCTGAATTACCATGTTAAATAAATTATCGTTGAGTTTATACAAAACAGAGACAGATTATTACAATACATACTTAATTTGGTCAGTAAATTTCAATGGACGAAGTCAAATTTCCCATAACAACATAAAGATTTTTGATTTTGAATTCAAATGATAGCATCATTTTTTTTGTAAGTTCTCTGGTTTGTATTTATTAAGATGTGATTATCGAATGCCCACTGATATTTCTGAAAATTTCATCAGTATGAATGATTTTCCAAATATGATGGTCATTTCTATTTTTCATCACATTTACTGTGTATTATGTAAATTAAAAGACCTTTTGGTAGTGTCGAGGTATTCTAAATAAACTCAATGTTTATTTGTTACTGATAAGTAATTTAAAATTGGAAAATATCCGAAAATCTAGACAAGCTTATTTTGCTTGGCTAGACTACACATTCACACGTTTAATATTTTTTTCAATCTTTCGCCATTAGTGTCTAGAAATAAAATTTTATTGTTGAAAAAGTTACACAAATTATCTTAGAATCAAGATTTTATAACTTTTTCACTGTATTTGTTGCAAAAGAATTATTCAAAAATAATAACTTATTTTAAATGAATTCAAAATTTAAGGTATTACGTCCATGAATGAATATAGTCGCAAAGTAAATTGGTTTTACAATAACCTAAATTCAGATCACTGCATTATTTTTCACAGCAGCAACGTTGCATTGTGCCGTCTTTGCTAATAGAGCGAGAAACCAACCTCGTTTGTAATTTAATTATGTTTTTCAAATGATATAAACTCACCCTCAAAAGCATTTCGGCATTTTGTACAGCAAACGAATACGAATATGAATGAAGTAAATGGAATCAATTGCATAAATAAATAAAACAGCAAATAAAGTAATTAAAAGTTAACAGTCAATAAAATCAATTTCAAAATTAAGTAAAATGGTAAATAAAATAAATGAAAATATAATAAATTGAAAAATTACTGAAACCACTGCATGGGTTATATTTTTTTATTTACAAAAACGTCAACACACTTGATCATTGGTGAAAATTGGACAGAATACATTGTTGCCAAGTTTATTGATTTGATGCAAAAAGTGTCAAATTAGTTTCATTTTTTCATTTTTTTCACAAAACGGTTCAGAAAATCTTCGTTCTGTTTAAAGCATTTCACAAAGTAAGTTATTATGTATGTGCGAACGAAAAATTTTTTTATAAAAATCCTAAGTGTAAGAAGGTTGAAAATGTAGAAAAATTCCTGTACAGTAAAACAAGTTGTAATTTCTGCAGGTGTAATAAGGTCGCTAATACCTGTCACTTATACTTTTTTCATGAAAATCCTAAGCAAAATTTTAATTATGGTGGTTATACCTTAAAATTCTGGAATCTTGTTCGTGTTTCTACGTAATATTTGCACGATTTTGAAAATAATTTGACGGACACATGTTTTAAATTTCAAAATTATTTGATGAAAATAGATGGATTTCCAGTTATTTGACTTGAATGAAAGTAAGCGAATCTACTCTGTATAACCCTTAATTTTTTTTATACCTGGAAATGTTTTCATTTTAAACATGGTTTGAACTCTATTCTTGGATGAATAAAAATGTAGTTTCGATTTTTCACATATCATATTGACATTAGAGAAATCTTTGATAACGTGAATCGAATTGAAAGAGAGACATGAAAGTTGAAAAGAAAAATGATTTACTAGACATACTTAAACTTAATTTTTAATAAGTTGAATTGCTTTTGATGTAATCGTAAATCAAGGATTCCTATGAATATCCTTATGAGCTTCAATCATTGTATATTTGAGTTTATTTTTTGACGAATAAAAATTATCAGTGGATCTTACCGTTCACTCTTCCTGATGATGAAATAATAAAGGAATTGAAACTTGTGTAGTAAGCTCTGTAAAGAAAATAATTCTCCTCAAAGATTGTTCATAAGTACTGTCTTAAGCTAGAAAATTTTTAATCTACCGAATATTTCATGAATATTATACCCAAACTTTTCTTAATACCTTTTTCTAACATACGAAAACTTTTCCACAAACTGTCTATTGATTCAAAAGCAGAAAACTCACAAAAGCAAACAATTCCATTGTATTTCTACAAAAACAACCTTGCTCCTTAGGCAAAAATTTTTAACTCACAACTTTTTCTTGCGCAAATTTGTAATAACCTCTCGATTATATAAAGAACTTTTTAAGTACGAAATTCCCCATTATCTTCTGTGTCAAATAATAACCTCAAAACTCGTCAAATCGACCTACTTACAACTCTCTTCTTCCTGAAAAATAAAACTAGGAAGCGTCTTCTCCCCTAATTCATCCTGTTTGAAAAAGTTTCCTAGAGCTTCCAACTTTTCTTGTTCTCATGAGAAGCGTACAGCTCGTAGTTTTCCCGTTGTTTACCAACAAAGTTTACGGCCTCAAAGACGTTTCTACATACTGATCCATCTCGTAATGTGATTAAAAAGTTTCATGCCTTGCCCCTTCTCGCGAAACAAAGGAATCACTCCATAAATGTCAAACTTGAGGAAAACAGCTCTTCCACTTCCTCTATTAAATTTTTTTATGAATGGGGACAATGATCGACGTGATTGCTTGAATTGAGAAAAAATTTTTGCAAATAAGATAAGTTTTCAGAAATTCAAGACATTTATGCAACTTATTCGAATTTCAGGAGCTCGTTTAAGAAGTTATAAGTTATTATTTTTCAAATATAAGAATAAAAATACTTACGTTTTGACGATGTGAACGTTTCCTTTTTCTAGTTATATTTGAGAAATGTATAAAATGGTTGTCGATTCTTTTCAGGATGGTAGATGATATTTTTTTGGGGTTAGTAGTAATTGTGACTTAAAAAACGTGGGTGGCGATGTTGATTCATTATTATATTTGTTTAAATTATGCGTAATAATGTTTTTTTTCAGCTAAAAAATATGAAGAGTACTTTAAATAAAATTAACTTATCAATCATAAAATTTGGCGATAACTCGTAACAGAAATTGTACCTGAGTTCCGAGTACTTTGAAACTGATGTATAAAATTTCATAAATTTCAAAAATTTTTGTACTATCAGTAACCTTAGGTTGTTGGAAAAATAAAAGAATTTTACAAAATGTTCAAGAATTTTGTGGATACTTGCAATATTCGCAAAATCCTGTGCAATAAAAGAATTCGTGTATTTTTTTTAGTCTTAAACTTTTCAACAATTGAAAAATGTTTTATGCTCTGGAGATCATCGAAAATATAAAAATATTAATAATAAACTAGAGACCTCGTAAATGTCAAAAATAAAAATTAAATCGGCAATTTTAGAAATTTTCTGAAAATATTCTATATTTTAACGATTTGCGAATTTCACGAAAAGGTTGATGAATTTCGTAAATTATAGAAAAGTCTACAAATCCCCTAATACTACAGGCGATGTATAATGTTTGAAAAAGGTTTTAGAATTAAAAAATTTTGTATTGTATGAAAATTGTCGATAGTTCGAAATATTTTGAATAAAATCTAAAAACTTGCGAAATTCAGGAAAAAAGAGTAATGTTATAGATTGTCAGTAATTCAAAATGATTCGAGAAATTCATAGAGTTCCATTAGAATATTATTAAATAAGTTTATTGTTGGAAAATTTGAAAAATGTCGTAAATCTTTATTTTATTTTATTTTATTTTATTTTATTTAGTAAAATACACGGGTATGAACCCTTACAGTAAAATAGATACATCATTAAATGGCATCAAGATATGTATATATGTAAAATATAATTGAACGACGAAAAAAGAGTCAATGAATAACGCAAACATAGCCACGATTTACAAAATGATTAACAACCAAAAAAACAAAAAAAAAAAAAAAACAAAAAAGGAAGAAAACAAATGCTTATAAAAACAATTAAATCGAACCCCTCAATTGATTAATGAATCTCGTAATAGAATCATCATAGAAATTGACTCTATCTACAATCAAATTAGCCTGTAGCGAAAGACGATTAAAAGTATCATAATAGGCTGAGTTCGTTCTAAAACGATGAACATAAAAAGTACTATTATTCCTCGCTCTCAAACCAATTCTAGGTACACAGATAGACAATTTCGAATTCAGTTCAGAAGAATTAATCAAACCATTAACAATTTTAAATAACATAATATTATCCGCATTACAACGCCTCGACGACAAGGATCGTATGTTAAATCTCTCCTCAAGTAAGGCATAGTTATGGTAATCGAATCCCAAAGGTACCCCTGATAAATATGCCATCCTGCGAAGAAATCTATGCTGAACCTTCTCAATAGCATAGATTTCATCATGAGTATACGGGGACCAAACCACAGAAGCATACTCAAGAATCGGCCTCACTAAACTCACATACAGATACCTATAAGTCAAAGGATCTGAAAATTCACTCGATACTCTATTGATGAAACCCAGCATTTGATAAGCCCTTTGAGTTATAATTGAAATATGCTCTTTAAAAAACATTGAAGAAGAGAAAAAAATACCAAGATCACGTACTACCCTAGAATTATTAAGCAATACCCCTTGAATCTCATAAGGGAAAACCGTCCTATTGCAACCATGATAAAAAGTAGTGCAACTACATTTAGAAACATTCAACGGCAACTCATTATCAAGTGACCACAATAACAACCGATCGATATCCGATTGAAGTGACAGCGCATCATCAAAGCCCTTAACAACTCTGGACATCTTAAAATCATCCGCAAATAACAAAAATCTAGAATGATATAAATTATTGGGGAGGTCATTAATATATATATTAAACAACAAGGGACCCAAATGAGACCCTTGAGGCACCCCAGAGTGGACATTAAACACACCGGATTTTACACCAGAAAATTCAACAAACTGAGTACGATTAGACAAATAACTCCTAAGCCAATCCATTATAGACCCAGTAAGATCATATCGTCCCAATTTACTTAACAAAATCGAATGATTCACACGATCAAATGCCTTAGCAAAATCGGTGTAAATAACATCCACCTGGTCACCTCTATCCAAGGACTCAGACAAAAAATTCTTAAACAGAACCAAATTCGTAACAGTAGATCTACTCTCAATAAAGCCATGCTGTTGATCAATTATTATATGTTTAGAAAAATGAGATAATTGTTTGCATACCTTTTTCTCCAAAATCTTAAAAATCGAATTACCAATAGAAATAGGACGATAATTCTTAACTTGATCTCTCTTACCAGATTTAAAAATCGGAGTGACTCTACTAATTTTCCACAGACTCGGTACAGTACCTGATCCCAACGACTTATTAAATAACAAACAAAGTGGCCTTGAAATAGAAAATCCACAAGAAATAAGAAATATATTGGGAATTCTATCAGGACCAGGGCCAGCACTAACATTCAAATTAGAAATCTCAGAAAACACCTCACTTAATGAAAAAAAAATCTACTGAGTCCATGTCAATGCAATCATCAATTGAAGAAGAATCACAATCCGATTTAATTGGAACACTGTAATTAGACTCAAAAAAGGCCGTAAACAAATCAACTGACTCAGCAAGTGAAGAAGATGAAACATTTCCCAAATGAAACTCATGAGGCATTACAACATTATCACGAAGTCTATGTACATAATTCCAAAAATGTTTAATATTAATAGGTATAGATTCTTCAACTCCACGTATGTAAGCCTTATGAAAATAATACGCCTTATTCTTACATACGGATCTTAGTCTGGCGAACTGGGCATAACTTTCAGCAGATCTCACAATCTTGTATCTAATGTGAGCCAGTTTCTTCCTATATATAAGACTCCTTAATTCGCCATCAACCCAAGGAGCAAATCTATCACGACTCCTACGAAATCTAGGAACAAATCTTCCAATCAAATCATAAAGTATCCCATAAAAAACCCCAACCGCATCATCAATGGCCAATGGAGCTAGAAGTATTTCCCAATCAACCAGACCCAGACTACAGTTAATTGCATCATAATCCGCCTTATAAAAATTATAATGATTATCACGCGAAACATCAATACTACCATCATTCGAACAATACCGAAGTCTTAATTAAAATCCCAGTGGAGGATGATATTGTCAACATCTAACAAATCAATCGAGGCATAATTCACAATAATATCGGAAATGGTAGAAAAAATCAGATCTAATGTCTGAACCATGTAATAAGGTCTATTATTTAACTGAAATATATTCAAATAACCAGTACAATCAGCAAGAGCAGTCGCAGCATCTATAGTAGAATTAGAAGCACGATCTTCCGCATAAAATGAAGAGCCAAATCTCTCATTGGACCAAATTATGTGTGGCAAGTTGAAGTCACCAGCTATAATGACCTCATCATTAATAAATCTAGATCTCAATTCCGTAAGAACAGCATTATACTGTTCATATAAAACCGGAGAACTCGCTGGAGGTATATATACTGCACCAATCAAATAGTTAGTGCACCCAAACCGAACCAACACAACAATATGCTCCAATGACAAATTAGAAGTAACAATTACCGATGACTTGAACCTGTCACGCACAGCAATAAGAACACCGCCCCCCTACTAAAAGTACTAGTGGCGTACGAGCGATCACAACGATAAATAGTGTAACCACTGAAACCTAATTCAGAGTCACCTATACTGTCATTAAGCCATGTCTCAGTCAATATAAACACATCATGTAAATCACCATGCTCCGATAACGATAAACGAAGTCGAGACATCTTGGTACGAAGTCCCCTGACATTTTGCATATAAAAAGATACCTGATGAAGTGTAGACTCCGAGGCGCATCCCGTGCTTCTTAGTTTTCCTTATGAACAATAGTTGGAACACCCGACATATAACGGATGTTCTTCTCACCATTACTTATTCGAGTGTCAAGCTCTTGACGAAGTCTGTAAATGTGCTGACGCTGGTTGAGAGTCTGGCCCGCGCGGAAAGAAATCTTAAAACCCGAAAAATCACGATTCTTGCGCAGAATCACACGAGCATCACTTTCCGAATTGAAAAACAGTTTAAGCGGTCTAACCGACCCATTTTTTGATGCACCAAGACGTTTTGAAAACTTAGCTGGGGGAAGGTTGGGCACTTTACATATCAGTTCATTGATCCCGATAAGATCACCATCTGCACTTCCACATTCCGGAAAATTGAAAACAATGAGGTTCGATGCACGACGAATGCGATCGGTAATCTCTCCAAAAATAGATTCCCCCTTATTTGAAAACTCTGAGACGGATTCAAGTTGACACATTCGGTTCGATAGATCATCCACCGTTTCTTCAATTCGATCAACTTGATGTTGTAATGTAGAAATCGAGTCGGCAACAATCTGTGGAAGTTCCGACTTTATTCGAACAAAAAGATTCTCAAGAGCAGCATTAAGGTCATCCGAGGTAATAGGTGACCGCAAAGTCGAATTCCAAATATCAGGGCCACCAGCCGATGATTGTAAACAGTCTTTCCGTATATTGGGATCACGTGCTGGAGAACAACACAACGCGAAAGCACCATTCTCCAAAACTATAAGCTGTTTGACGCATAGTTTATGAAATGGAGTCGAACAACCTTGACATTGCGTAATTTTCGATGAGCCAAGGAAACATTTCCCACAAACAAAACACTGTTCTTTTTCAATAGGTGTCGCTAACGACATGATGAACGTGGCTATTTATAAAGATAAGAGCAAATCCTTCAATGCTTTCGGGATAATACTCAGCCACAAAAAGTTCTAAAAACAGTCCAAAAAAAAAAGTCCGAAAACAATCAACTGATACACGATCCAGACAAACAGAAATCCGTAACTGTAATAAAGTCCAATTAAAGAATTTCCGAAGACTTTTAACTGCACTAAAAGTCAATTCCCAGCGCACACGATAAACACGTCAAATCGTAATCGCTTGCCATATTGAAACAATCTTGAAGAACAAAGTAATATTCTTTCAATTAAAAAAAAAAAACTAATATATTTTATAGTTTGTAGAAAGTCCACGGTTTCAAATTTTTCATTCTTAATCTAGAAATTTTGAAATTTGAAAAAATTAGGAGTGAATGCACATTTCAAAGATTGTGAATGTTTTTCAAGAATTCCAAATTTTGTTGAATTCCGCGAAATGATTATTAATTATGTAAATAATGCGATATTGAAAAAATTTTGTATACCACACAATGAGAACTGTGTCATATTCTGTAAATTACAAAATATCCTAAATAATGTAACATACATGAATGGTTGATAATGTAAGAAAATTCAATTCAAATTTAAACTATGAAAAATATTGAAAAATTAGAAAAAACTGATTGGAAAGATTTTCAATTATTCTAGAAAGTTTATAAAACCTGTTGAATTTAAGAAATGTCGGTTATTATTGTCGATGATGAAATTTTTGAGATTTCTGTATAACTTCAGAAAATGTCAAGTATTTTGTTAATATTGATACATAAAAAATGGTTCGATCTTTCTAAAATGGATGATGATTTAAAAATATTCAATAGAAATCAAGATATCTGAACAAATTTTATTCTATGATTATCGCCAAATTTCATTTACTTTTGGAAAGTCTAAGTATGATGCTTGAGGAATTTTTAGAATTCCATACGATAATAATAAATTTTACAGTTCGTTTAAAATGTGTAATACAAAATTTTTCCAAACTGGAGAGATTGTTTTATGACTGAAAATTTTTAGACATTGAAAATGTTATATTTTACAAAGATAGTCGATAATATTGAACTTTTTAATAATAATAATTAAAAAATGTTAAATAGGTATAAACAAAGTTATAAAAACATTGATGATATCCAAGGTTGTACAATCATTCAATTTCGTATACATAATGTCCAACATGAGAAAAGGTTATATCACGGAAATCAGGACAATCAACAGTCTTAATGATGAACTAATTTCCAAAAATAACATTAGAATCTCATAAGCCCAAATGAATTTCTGATTGCAGTGGATGTATTTTTTTATCGAAAAAACAAAATAATACCTTTCATAAGGAAAGTAGTGCTTTTCTTTTCAGCCATGAAACGCAAATTGATACTGACAAATATTTCACAAAAAAATAAGCAATAAATCACCGAAGGGTTACTTTTATAACCATGAAATATGGAAGCTGTGGCAACAGTGCAGATAGCTTTTACGTGTTATGCAAATTGGTAGATGAAAAATATTAAGATATTTTTATTTATACTCTAATAAAATTTCACGAGTTCTGTGACGTTGTTAAATCGCTCAAAGTATCTACAAGTCACTACGGTCTGATATCAGCTGCACGAATTTTTACGCATGAGTATAAAATTCCTAACGCTACAATTACCTTAAAATATTGAATTACCTTAAAATATTTTCTTTGTACGAGTATCGTCGATAATGAAAATATTCATAAAAATATAATATTTTCAAATATTTTAAAGTATAGGAAAACGGCGAAAATTTTGTAAAATCAAAAAAATGAAAAATGTGAGTAAGCAGTAATTGTTGAAGATTCAAAAAGTTTGTTCAACTATAGGAAATATTAATGAATCCTGGGCACTTATATTAGACAGTGTAATATTTAAATAATTTCCCCAAACCGAAGAATGTTTTATTTTACGGAGACCACCGACATTTTTTAAATTAAAACGAAAAATTATACATTAGAATTTCAAAATCGTTACAAAAATCGAAAAATTATAGTTTATTCCCAAAAATATGTAAAATTAATATAGATCGAAAAATATTGAGACACTTTTTGCATTCTGGACTATGTGAATTTCTTAGAACTACAGTAGCCAAATAATATTTTACAAATTTAAAAAAATCAAAAACATCATCGATATTTAAATGAATTTCTTCCAAAATCCCCAATACTAAAAAAATAATGATAAATTCCGTGAAGCATAAAGGTTTCGACGAGTCAATTGAACTTGTATCTTTCAATCGATGAATTTTTACTTGAGTATTTTCGGTATTTTATCCATTTAGAATTTTCTAAGTAGATAATGCTGCCTAATACTATCCCCACATCTTCTACTGCTTATAATTCGCGCCTATAAGAAGCAAGAAATGATTTGTATTCCTAAATTTTTGTAGTCAAACCTAATCTAACTTTGCCTACCGACATACTTTATTATTTAAACCATAGCGTTAAACGTAATTGTGCTTTCCGAAATCGAAATGTGCTCGCTCGGATTTCAATATTGAATGAATCCTTCAATGTTGCACGAAGGCTCCGGAGATAATTGAGACGACGCGTAGCCTGATGCCGTTCGAGATTGCGAGATTAAATTGACATCAAGAGCGACGCGGAACAACGCTATCCGCGACCGTAAGAACACGACACGTGTGTCAAGATTGCTCATTACGAATTACACATTAACCACTTCCCCCTCCCCCCTTTCTCTCTTGCTCCTTACACTGTGGTTCTCCGCGTTTTGGAACCTTGGAACGAAAATAATTGCGATCGAAGGTTTTAAATAACTCTTACATGTTCATTTATAGCAATTTTGTATTAAAAAATAGCAATGTAATTTGCAGGAATTTTTTTAAAAAACTTTTCCGTAATAAAAAAATCATATGAGGATTCAGATTTCATTAAATGGGTAAGTTTTTATGTAATGTACATAATTAAAACAATTTTCCAAATCGAAAAGAAGTATAATGAATTTGTCTTTTTGATATATTCCTTTAGGAAAATTTTTTTCGAATGAGCTGGATGAAATCATATTGAGGTTTCATAAAAACACTTTTTCGTTGCATGGTGAAATCACTCTGATAGCACCATTTTATGACGTTCGCTGGCTTTTTATGATTTCAGTGTGATTTATTGCTCGACATTTTTTTTACTTCTTTGCATAGGCGACCGCTCTTTTTGATTGCTTTCGACTGTGAAATTACCCGGTTTTCGAACAAAAGCTCCGTGGCTTTTTGTCACTCGTCCTTTGTCAAAGACAATGCCAACTTTTTATTGCAAAAGTTCGGTTATTTTTCATTTTTAATTTTGCGGAAATTTCCTCTCCTTTGCACAGAAGCATTTGCGGGATTTCAAGACATTTTGTTGAAATTTTAGTTTATTTTGATAATGGGTGATAGACGTACATAAATACTTTGGAATATTTTTTACAGTTATTTTAGATTTGTACTTTTTTTGATATTCAAAACAAGATTTTTGTCATTGAAATGTTTTGATGGCATTGAAAAAATAATCTGGGACCAAAATTAAAATTAGGAAATTTTTTTCAAATAGATCACACCAACCACTACAACTTTTCCGAAACAGAAAAATATGTGAATGATAATCATCAACTATAATCATAACTTTTAACGAAACAAAAACATTCAAAATGTGTCTTGTAACTAAAACACGTAAGAATAATTATGTGAAAATCACGTTTCGAGTGTTTTAGTCATTTGGTCAAAAACAGCATTCGAAACGAACTCCCATAAAATTGCGTTTAGTTTTCTCGGCACGTCTTTACCTCGTTTTTCCAGCGGCTCGAATGCGCGAGTCGCGAGTAAGTGATGCATGAGCCATCTTATAAAAAATTGACGAATCCAGCGTTTGCCCGCGTCGAAGGAAAAAAAAACCCTCCCACCTTTTGCAGAAAATTGCGGGTAAACATTACGATCGCATTTTTCGACATTACGTCATTTTACGTTTTCCGTTTCTCTCGACCCTTTTTTACTTTGAGCGATTTATCTGGAAGAATTCTGTTTTAAATTTTATATAGCAGTTGTTACGAATCAAATTATTTTTCATATCGTGGATAAAATTTAATGAACGATTGTTATTTAAAAGTGTTACGAAACGCTAAGAAAAAATGTAAATATGGTTGAATGAATTGTTAAATTTTTTTGCTGGAGATGTTTATTTGATTCGAAAAATCCAAATCGAAGTAACAAAAGGAGAATCAGTTAAGTTTTAGTCAACGTTTGTCCATTGAGATTGAATGATCTAGGAGTTTTTACTGAAACTATTTTCCATTCAAAGTAGTGATAAGTGTAATTCACCCTTTAGAGACAGATGGTTTTCGTATTGCTTTGACCAACAGATTCGTTATTTAGGATGACATTTATTGAGAAAGCTTTTGACCTAAAGAATGTGTCATGAATTGATTAAATGTAGTCAGATCATTTTTAAACATATACTACTTGTTTACCTTATTTACATTATCTAATTAAAATCATACAATTTTGTCACGACTTCATTATTATTCATTAGGGCAAACGAAGCGTTATTTTTTCAATTACGTAACAGTAAAATCAATACACTCAAGCAATGAACGGAAAAAGGGTTCATTAAATCATTTCCACGAAATATGCAATATACTGCTTTTCTTTTTTTATCGAATACTGGGAAACTTGAAAAGTATTTCGAACAATATGTAAAATTTTAGTAAATTGAGTACATGTTTATAAAATTAAGAAAGTAATTATTTTCTTTACCATGTTTGAAATTTCTAAAATAGAAGTAAGAGACGAGAGAAACATAAAAAAACATTGAAAATCTCAAAGATTGTCATTAATTCTAAAAAATTGGTGTGATTGGTAGAATTTTCTAAAATTTTCAATAATTCCACTTATTGTGTTTATTACCATTTACCCACATAAAAATGTACATAAAAATAAGAAAGTGTGAAATCGTTTGTATTATGTTAAAAAATTTTGTAATCTCGAAAAATTGAAAAAATATTGGGAATTCTATGAAATGTATATAATTTCATAAAACATGTTTATTTCAAAATGTTCTTTAATTTAATGAATTCCGTTAATGATGATATTTCTTCCATATATGTTTGATAATTTTTTTCCTTTTTTTTTCAATCAAAATCTGAAACACTTGAGAAGTATTAAAAAAAAACAAAAAAATTGAGTTAGCAACGCTGATTTTCATAAAATTTCAAAAGTCGTTTGTAGATTGTATTATAGCTGTAATATGGAAAATTTTTTATATTTTTTCATATAATTCTAGTTACTTTTAAAATAATAATAAAATAAATATACAAAAAAAATAAATAAGAAAAAAAAAGAAAAAAACGTATTTATTTCTTTTGTTTGTTTAAAAGTTAATACCAATCATTGAAAATTTGGTTCTATTGATATTAAAAAGTTGACAATTTTCGATTATCAGTAACACCAATAAATTTATCCGAATAAATTTCGCAACACGAGATTTTTTTATTAAAAAAATCAGTTTTCTTAACTCAAACACTTTGAAATCTGAAACCTTTCGAAAATATGCAGAATCATGTCCATTCCCAGGCACGACTGTTTTGGAATTTTTTCCTCATTATTTCTAAATCTTAATTACACCCTATCGAAAAAAACTCAAGATTTCAATAAGGTAATATTATGTACACTCAACCTAATTCTTAAGGGTTTTTTTTGCTACAAACCTCAAACTCGTTCGAAATCGGCTGTTTTTGCCCTAAGACACACAATATACTATTTTCCGAAAATAAACAAAATTGCTAGATTATACCTTCCCAAACATTTCCCTAGAAAAATTTAGGCAAATTCGTAAAATTCTACATCTAGAGCATGCACGAATACAATAAACTAACATGCAAAGAAAAATTCTTCATAAATACTAACAATAATATCCCAATAAAGTATGCCGAATTTTCCAATCTCAATTCGCATAAAAATCTCCGCATTTTCGCACCCAAAGATGTTGAAAACTTTCCCATTTGCGACGTAACTTTTTTCGTCCTTTGGGAAAAACGCGAAAACTTTCGCATTCGAGGCGTCCCGGAATTTCGTGTGTTTAATCGAATTATTTCATCCAGCCAGGAAAAGAAAGAAAAATGGAGAAAAAATGGGAGGAAAAAGCACCTAGGGAAATGCGATGGGACAAGGAAAAAGAACGTATCTGATCGATTGAATTCGAGGCAAAGATGGTAGTAGGGGGGGTAGAGAATGGGTTGGAGGGGGGGGGGGGGGTGGATTCACGTTTGAATAAGAGTTGAATTCTAGTGATCCCTGAAATTTTTTTCGATCTCGATAAAATAGCCCCATTATTTACATAAGATCCTATTGGAATTACGAAAATCACAGTTTTTATGAGAATAAGAAGAAAGAAGTCAAAATTATTAGAAAAATGTTTACTTATAAAAAATCCACTGAATCTTATTTTTGTTGTGTCGATAAACAAGTTCGTTGAAATATATTGTAAAATAAATACAAGTTTAAATAATGATACGTTATTTTAATTATATATACGTGAAAATACATGTTTATTTAGCATTTAGATATTTAAAAAAGGAACAAGTGAATTTATAACCACTGTTTCGTGATTTGGAATTTATTTCAGCTTCCTAGATGCGGAAATCTTTGTTTGCGCTGAAATTAACTGTAAACTGTAACGACCGAATTTTCCATCCACCTCAACCCAACTGTAATTATACACTTTTACAGCCCGCACGTGGCATGAAATTCAATTTTACACTGCGACGATAAAATTCACTCGATATAGGGACAGCGATTGGAATAGAAACAAGGATATTAAAACAAACGTGAATTTACAACGACTTCATTTTCCTAGAATCGTAAGGTATATCGAGTGAAAAATGATTGTTTTTAGGCAATAATAATTTTAATGTTTCCAATCGCAGCAGATGGAGCAGTACAGTTTTACTGCTGATATAGTGAGGAAAAGAAGCATTAAAGTTTGTCCGGAATCGATTTGAAATGTATGTTTTTCGCACTCCAGAATATAACGTTAACAATATGGGTATTGTTATTGTAATGAGAATCGGGAGCAGTTATTACTCTAATGATGTTTTTTCACGTTAAATTCTAATGGGTCATTAGCGTAGATTCAGAGAAACATTAAAAGTAGCGACTTTGTCAACTTTTAATGACTTACTTTTTCTTGCTAATATTTCTGCACGACAAATCATGCTTCTTTTTAATTTCTTGAAAAACCTGTTGTTTTGCATTTAGAATTTTTTGAAATTTTTTGTTTTTTCTGATGCTGTTGTACTTATTTGGACAGATTTTTGGGACGAAACGAGAAATTGACAATTTAACAATAAGAATTCATGAAATGTGGGGAAAAATAACTGAAATCAAGAATCAGTCTTAATGTTATATAATGTATATTTTAGTAAAGCAGAAGCGTAGGGATAAGATGTTAAGGGTGCTTAAGCTTCTCCCAAATTTCAGATCAAATCATTAATCGAAGAAAATAAATATATCCAAGATAAAAAAAATTTAATTGAAATTAAAATAATAACAGTATGAAAAAAATAATTGATAGAAATAATAACAATGGAATAAAATGTGTAAAAATCATATTTCTAATACGTTACTCATGGTTTTAGGTAGGTTCAGGTAGTTGAACAAAGTTAATTATTCGCAATTTCAATAACTGAAAAATAATTTACATCCAAGCAGCAGAAGAATTTTTCTTGAACTAAATCCTAATTTATGTATAAACGTTTTGCTAGAATACAGTAAAAATTTTTTTAAAAACTATTTCAACTTAGTTAATACAGGAGAAACATTAAAATCTACGAGAATCCTTAGAATCACAAAAACTTTGAATAATGAAGCTTGAAATTCAAGAAATCAACATGAAAATCTAAAAAATGAAAGCAAAACTTTTTGAACCATATAAACACGAAAGAAGTACTGAAAGTAATAAAAAGTTAAAACATTTGTCTACTGGAAAATTAAAATGAATATACTTGAGATCTAAAAAATGTTGAACTCTAGATCATCGAATCCCGAAAAAAATTATATATATAATTATGAATGTGATAAAATAAAAAAATTCATTGGTCTAGGAATGTAGCAAGTTCTTGAACGATTGAAAAAATGAATATTAGGTTTTTTCTGTATGCAAGAACGTTTTTCCCGAGATTTCGATTTTTTGAGCTCTAAAAATTGTATTGAAAAATTCTTATCTGCAAAATAAAAAATTTCTATAAAAGAGCGATCGTTCACGAACTAGATAGATTCCTAGACTAATGAAATTTTTTTGATTTTCTAATTAATCTTGACCTGATCGACTTGCATCGTGGTCACCGCAAGCCTCTTCAAAAAAAAAGTTTTTTCGGGGAAAGGACCATCCCTCCTCCAATTATTGATATTTTTTTTTATAAACAAATACTTGTTTTTTCAAGTGAAAAATAGATCATTCAAAAACTATAACTTTTGTAATATAGCATTATTGCTACATACTTTAAAAGTTACTCCAAACCATCCTCAATTTTTCCGCACGAAAAGGTACATAACCCCTAAATCTTACAGGATGTAATACATAATATAAATCCATATAGAAGCTTAATAATACCTGCAAATTCTTTTATTGTAAAAAGACTAAAAAAATACGAAAAACAAGTATTGGAAATCTGTATGAAACATAGTATTTTTTGGAAAATCAAATCAAATACCAAAAACTGTTGAAATTTTCAATCCTATGTATCATAATTATTATTCATATTATACTATATTATAGTGCCTAACGAATTCTAGATATCTAATCAGCAAAATTTTAAAAGTTAGAAGTGCTAAAAAAATACTATTAATACTACATAATTGATTAACAATTTGATATTCAAAAATTTTAGAAGTCTATTAAGTACTTCGAATCTGTGGGAAAATTATTTTTACTGAAATCTATACAAATGATACAAATTATTAGAACTTTTATTCGAAGAGCATTGAATCATAGACAACTTACCTGCAATTCATAAAATCTCATGAAATTAGTAAGGTTGTATAAATATTGCAGAAATATGAACAGTACCAAAATAAAAAAAAATCTCAATGTCATCGACTAGAAATTCATTTTAATTCCATTACATTTAATACTTATACAATAACTTGCAACTCTGGACTTCAAAAGTTGTATAACTTTAAAATCCCTAGATTCGGGAAATTGCAAAATCTTATTATCCTCACCATATCGTCAAAGTTTGCAAATTATAAAATCTTGAAAGAAATTTTTTTTTCTAAAACACACCCCTGAAATTATTTCTATCTACGCCACTGTAGTATAGTATGCTATGCATACATTTAATATAATATCTTTTGATAACAATGCAACAGAATTTAATTTATTCCATAAGTTAGTGAAGATTTGATTCGTTCAGTATTTGTGTTTGCGTCATACTTTCAAAATAAATTACTTTATTGTAACAATTCTTCAAATTCAAGGAATTAAACATTATCAAACATTGTGTAAAATATCCTTTCTCGTCTTGCAACGCACAATGTTCATTTTTCATCCGTCACTGCACTCCTTACTCAATCAAACTCAGCCAAGTAATTTTCCAAAGTAAACTTAGTAAGTTGACCGAGGCAAGGATCCGTGTAAGTTTAACTTTGGATAAACTTTATTTTCATCTCGAACAAGTCTCTGACACTCACGCACTCCATTACACCGAGCTGGAAAATGTAAAAAAAAGCGCAAAAAAATAGAAGGCTCAAAAGCCACTCCACGACTCCCGAATTCCGCGCAAAAGACAATTTCACCCGGTGGCAGGGTTAATCCTGAAAAATTGAGAGCGAAGGCAGAAGTGTGGAACACGTTGATACGGCGTTCTTTTAACAGTCAATTTCGATCCGACAGCGATCCAATTATTGCGTACCGTGAACATCCCGTGACTTTGAAGTCAATGTAATTTTTTTTTAAGTGAAGCTGTTCCACAATTTTGCAGTCGTAAATGATGTAGCAATATTTTTTTTCACAATTAGGTCTGGAAATCTGGATTCATCTATATATTGGAAGTCTGAAAATACAATAATGTAAATCCTCATTCTCCTAATGACTTATATATTTCAATTTCAAACCGATAGCAATTTTTTAAAAATTGTAAAATGTTTTAAAAATCTTGGGCATTTTGGACGGGTAAATTTTTCTAATAAAACATTCTCTGCATTTATTTCGACTAAAAAGTTACTAGAAAATTAGCATTGCTCATGTGACGTCACGTTTTATAAGACTCCTTGTAAGACGGTTCCACATATTGCACGCAATTACGTAGAACCAAGCCAAAGAGCCAGTTCTAATTTCCCTCCGATAAACTTCATTTGCATCTTATGTCTTCTCTCTCTCGAAACTTTGCTCGACAATGGCCTAAAACTGGGGAAATATTGTCTTCTGCTAGAAACGGTCGGACAACGCTTCTCGACCTGAGTTTGAAAACTCGGCCGCCATGATAAATGGTCTCTAAGTGGAGAGAATAATCATTGAGTCTTACAAAAACTTGGTGTTTTTCGATAGGGAAAGTTTGTGAACGTGATAACATGAAAAACTGTTGTTCATATTACGCTATTTTTAATAAGAAGATGTCAATTTACTACATAGAGAATTTGGGATGAACGAAATACCTCAGGAAAGTTTATTAATTTTTGACGAAATTTCATCAAGTCTTTGAAGCTTTTCATAAGTTGAATTTTACATCGATATTTATATTTTACAAGTTCTAAATGTTTAAAAATGAACGGGAATAAGCAAAGTTTTATCATCACCTTCGCAATTAAAAAAAATATTGATATCATTTAACAAATATTTTCTAATGTTTTTCACAACAGATAACGCTCTTTTTCGTTTCGATTCTCAATATGATTGATTTTTTTTATAGTCCCGGATGAAAGCTCGAAAATCACATTCAAATGGTATTTGATTAAAATCCACAGTATATAAAAAAACATTGGCTCCAGAAAATCGATCATACTAGGAATTTTCTAATGTATTTCCAACTTTTCTTCACCAAAATCTTGAGTGGAAATTGAAATAATTTTTTTTCCTCTTTCGTTCATTTCTTAAACATTCAAGACTTCAGGCATATACATGTTTTCTGGAATTTCAATTTTTTTTATTCAAAATTTCGAAGTTGTCAACGATCTCTGTATAATGAAATATTTTTTTCTACTTCGATTTCTAATATAAAGCAAATTTTTCGAATTTGTTCGATGCTTTGAAGATTTTCAAATTTTCCAAATTTAGAAGTTGTTAAAACGTCATCAAATTCTAGATTTACATTTTTCCTTTTTGAAATTATTGACAGTCTTTGTAAAGATTACCATTTTTCTATCTCACAATATTTTGTATAAATAACAGTTATTTGTTATTTTACGTAATTTTCGAAGTTTTTTCAAAAATAATTAACAAAATTCATGGTTTCTAAAATTCTACTATTTTAAAAATTGAAAAAATTGACGTTTTTACCTTTGAAACTTCTCAGGAATTCGCACAAATTCTTGTTTTTTTATTATTATTCTAATAATTATTAACAAACTTCACAGGAAAAATATACTTCGCTTTTGGAGAAATCTTCAGAAAAAGACTCCGTTTTAGCAGTTTTAAAGAATTTTTGAAAATTTCCCTGATTCTCGAAATTTATCGAAGTTTTCTAAAACCTACAAATCACTTAAATTCTTCAAAATTATTGACTTTTTTCTGAAATTTGAAGTTATAAATTTTCAAAGCTCTAAAAATATCTTGTATATTATCAAATTTCTCGTAATTATTTACAATCGCTGTACGAAAAAATGTAATTGATTTTTTAAAAAGGTTTAAAAATACACGTAATTTTTGCTACTTTACAGATTTTTCAAAATTTTTAACAATCTTTCGGATTCATTTAAATTTTCTAAAATTCCGCAATTTTCTTTCAAAATCCAAGACGAACTTTAAAATACTTATATTTTTAATGTTTTCAAGTTTTTAAGATTTTTGGGTTTTCATGAAAATTGTTGCATTCATCGAAGATTTCTGTACAGCAGAACGTTTTTTTGATTTTTGAGAGTATTAAAGAAAGGCACAAATTATTTGGAGTATGATCAATTTTCAAAGTTTTCTACAATCTATAAAAGTTATCAACAATTACTTAAATCTCACAAATTCCTCGAATTCCATTTAAATCTTGGAAAACTGTCGAAATTACAATCTTTTGATTTTTCAAATGTTAAAAATTTCTAGAGCCATATAAAAATTTTAAAAATTGTCGTCGAACTCCGTGTGAAAAAAATTTTTTCAATATTTGGGAATTTTCTAAAATACTTAGGCAAAGTAGAGTAAAATTTCCAAGGGGTTGAATCTTATATTTTGAAAAATTGATAGAACATCTAGTCCAAAATTATCACCATGAAAAAATCCAGACGTAACGAGAGAAAAATTCTAGTGCATCGAAAAACTAAAACTTGCACATCACTGTTTCCATTATATTTGAAATGTTTACCTACACATTTTTCATATCCCCTAAAATCTATCGACGTATTAAAAATTTCATTTTGATCACTATGTTGTTTGAATCAGAATAGAGTACTTTTTTCCATACAAAAACCCATTTATTCGCCCCCTTAATTAGGCAGCTACAAAAAAAAGCACTCCCATTAAAGTGCTCAACTTCCAGAACAAACATTGTTGTTTTTCGAGCTCTTTCAGCGCGCAAAACACAACTTTAATTAATTCTCGTCAATGATTGTTCGGCAAAGTTCGCGCGCAAAAACCAATAAAACTTGTTTCCATTCGCCGTTCCCGTCCGTGGGAACGTAAAAATGAAAGAAGCATTGTGCCAAGACTGTTCGCGGGCTTCGAGATATATGATTCGCCAAGTTGAAGGATCTCTTTTATGTCTACGCTCCGCAGAAGAAATATGAAATCGAAAAAATATAACTTTTTTTGCTCAAATCGACAAATTTTAACGTATTCTGGAACTGTTGAGGTGAAACTTTGCCCGAATATTTGAACAGTGATCAAATTATGGGCTTTTAGCTTAAACTTTGTTTCTGCATCATGGAATCCTGAGTTTAGAGGAAAATTTGGTAAGGTCGAGGACGTGAGGGAATTTACGTAATGTCTTCAAAATTGTTCAAGTAATCGTATATTATTCTCATGTACAGAAATTTATTGCATTTTTTATCACAATTCTTAAAAATAAATGTTTTTTTGAGAGATGTTTAGAATGTACGTATTATTGACGTACAGATGGACTCATTATAATTTTGATGGTGTTTTACAAGGACGAACGAAAGTGGAGTTTTGCAATTTTTTTTTAAATCTTTTTTTTTAGATTCTATAATAGGAAAATCACAATTTAGGTTATTTTGGAAAATTTTGAAGAATAAAAGCTGTAAAGTGAGTAATATAAAAGAATGAAAATTTTTCCCTGCAGAATTGAAAAGATTCTTTAGATTAAAAAAGTATCTGTAAAAATTCAAAATCTTTTTTTGTTCTAGGAGTTTAAATTTGAGATAGATAGGTGGAACTTTTTATAAAATTATATCTCTTTCAATGTTAGAACCTGACGTTTGCAGAAAAAATTGTCTGATTTGTTTATCAAAAAAGTATACTTCCTTTAGGATTTATGTATTTTTATTCTTTGGCAATATGGTTACAACAGAATGATTTTTTATTTGTCACATTTCGGAATTTAAAAGTTGTACAGTTTTTGAAGTCCAGAGTTGCGATTTTTCCATTTTCGTAATTACTGGAATTTGATTTTCTTGATAGCCCATTGGTCACTGAGGTATACATTTTTTTACCAATACCATTGGTTTTTATGTACCCCTTGAAGTATTTTCTCTTATTATAATTGATTTCTATAGTGTTTCAAGAATTCAATGCTCTAGAAATCAAGATTATAAGAAATTTTAAAATTGTAATGTTTGAGGAAATTATAACCGCACAGAATGAAACTATTTTATACATTTTCTAGAATTTTCGAATCGTTATTCTAAAATTTTGTAGTATTTTCTCGCATTTTTTTTAGATGTCTAGATTGCTCAATAGATTTCTAGAAAATGATGCTAAAGTATTGTAACTTTCAACGATTTCATGTACCTAAATTTAATTTCAAGGAAAAGAATTCTTCTGTGTAGACTTACAATACATAAATTTTATATTTTTTCAGTATTGTATCGATTGTACAAATTAAATTGTATTTATTTTACCGTTTTCTCTATGAATTTCTAAATGAATTTCTGATATCATATTATGAATATATGTTCTCTAGGATTCAATGTTTTATAAATTTTTAAGAATTTTGTATGTATAAGTTTTATGTACTAACTGATTTCTATTATTTTTCGCATTTTTCAGTTCATACAAAATTTTGAAGAATTTCCCTGTACTTTCGAATATTTCTCATAATTTTGTAGATTGCTACATAATATTAAAAAAAATTGATAATATAGTATGCAAATATCGACTTATTCTCGGTATTTTCATAAATTGTTAAGAAGATCACAGTAGTATAGATTTTTCCTGCTTGTTTTTGTATTATTGAACTACTTATAAGATTATCTCGTGTTTTCGAGAGTTTTAACAGATGTATAGTATAACTATGTATTGCTATAAACGCTTTTTAGAATTTCATGCTCTAGAATTTGAAATGTTTTAGATAGTAGAGATTTGTTTAAATTTTTCAGAAATCAGTTTTTTCATAGAATTAGTCAAATTTGATAACATCATTTTCATAGAATTTGCATGATTCTAAAGATTTCTTAGTACTTTTATAAGTATTTGATATAGATATCTAGATATAATGATCTGAGATTCAATATTTTTCCGGATTTTTAGCATTTATTGTAGATTTTGATTATTCTTGATTATTTGCTGCGTTAAAACGATTTTTCAGATTTATATTTCCTACGTTTTCATATGTTTTGATAATTTTTACTTTTTTATTAAATATGCATTATCAAGGTTTTGGAGCATAATTTTTCGTAATGTGTATTTTATCATTAACCAGCTGCCACCAGCGGGCTTTGCTCCGCAGTTACCACGTTTTTACAACGGTTTGTCCAGGTACAGTCAATTGTTTATTGAAAAACGAAAATTAACAAAAAATTATCTGAATCCCAAAGTTTAAAATTTTTTATTAATTTTTTTTAACTATTCCTTGTTTCTTCACGAAATATATAGTGGTTAGATAATAATGAATTACTATAAAGAGATATTATACCAATATAATGGATTGTGTTTGTCGCCTCTCCAAAAATTATTAGATGAAATTGAAATAGTGATAACTGTCCAAGTGCTGCGAATTAAAAAAAAAAAATGCAAAGGAAAAATTGTCTTAGAATTTCATGAGAAATTGATGGTTTTTGGATGATACTCTGACTTCAGGACACCCTGTATTTCATGGTTTCGTAAATTTTTATAAGTTTTTGTGATTTGTAGCCTTTTGTGATTTTGTGACTTTTCGTGATTCTTTGCATAATTTTATGATTATGGGACTTAGGTAGGAATACAACTGATTGTCAGAAGAGGTTTTAAATCGATTAAATAAAAAAACACAATAAGTATCACTGGATAAGGATCAAAGTTTCTGAAATCCTCTGCAAACTGTTTCATTCAGTTATAGGAAAATTAAAGGTCAACGAAACTGAATTCAATTCCTTCGAGGTTTGCTTTTTACGGAGCAGAAAGGTGGAGAATTAGTGGAATTCAAGGGTTGTTTGCACGGCTACCTGGTCAACTTCAGTGGGCTCTCCAAAGTTTGTCGAAGCTGGAAATACAAACAGCAGTGATATGTGTGAACACATCACGATTCTGACTGTGCTAAGCCCAAGCTATTGTAAAACAAGCTCCATAATTACATTTGTTCCTCAACATCGACATGAACTTTGACGTTAAGACTATTACGAAGTACATGGGTCTATTTCTAAGTTTCTGGTTTGTCCATGACAGTATACCAAAGATTTTCTCTACGTTCAGAATTTCAAAAATAATGAACAAAAACCAATTGACATTCAAAATGAAATTATCATTCAATAAAGCCCTAAATTTTTTTTCAAATTTTTCAAATTTTTTCAGTGCTATTGATTAATGATTTGAATTTTTTGATAATCACTTCTTCAAATTAAGATACACCATATTATAAACCTTAGAATCTAAATTATTTTTATTTTTTCTATCATTCGAATTTATATATTATTTTCTGTTTGCTCAAGTCATTCATTGTGTCAAGTACGGATTCCTCTGTTTCTATCGACGCCATAAAATCAATACTCCGTAGAAACGAAAGCCACAAAGCGAGTGAATAATTTTGAAGTGAACAAGCAACCTAATTGAATTTAAAATTTAACCTGGTCGCGTTGAAGCGACTACAGTCTTATCAGTAACTGTTTTTTCACCTTTTTATCTCTGGGCAAATAAAACCGCGGTGTCCAAAGGAACGTTAAATAAACACGGGTACCAAGAGGAAGGGACTTGACGTTTTGCGAACGGATGAAGCTTGTTTTCACTCCGGAATAATTGAATTATCGATTGTAACGCTAGTCCAATAGAACACTTCTTTCGAATGAAAATACAATCAACAAATGAATTTCAAATCAAAGTAGTCTGGTGGAACAAAATTTCCAGTGTTTCCTGGAACTTCTAAAGTTTTTCCACAGAAAACAGAGATTTACTTTCTGAATTAGAATTTCATTTTTACGAATAAGTATATCCTAGCATGTATTATTAATAGTTGTTTATAGTGACATTAATTTTTTTCAAATCAAACTTCCTTCTAGGTTCTATTTTATCCAAGGAATCTTTCTTGTTGCTACTTTTCTTTCATTCACCATGAAATATGAAAGATCAGAATTTTTCAGAAAGCAGAAGTGCATGAATATGAATAAATTTCGTTGCCCAAAAAAGCAGCTTCGTATCTTTGTTTCTGCACTTTATTTCCATTTGACACGTTTTCTTTATTGAAAGAATTTTCGCTTTTATATATGCGAGTTATCTTTACTATTTCAGAACAGCTTTGAAAATAACCCTGAAAATTTTGAATTGAAATTTTTCGAGCTTGTGGAAACATTTTTTATTGAAAGCTTTGAAGTACCATATTTACAGAAAATATCTAATGAATTTTCCATTTTATACGTTCATTTTTATCGCTGTACTCGTCGTCAAAGAACGAAATGTACTTGCATGTAATACTTTATGAAGTTCATTTCTAGCTTGAAATTTTTCTAAAGATTCTAAAAAAAATGAGGAAACAAAAGGATGAACAATAAAAAAATGTTTTTCTCCATTCTGATGACTGCAATTTTCGAAAAATACGTTTTAAAATTGTAGATTTTAAAAGCTGAAAGTATCAAATATTTTTTTTTCATAAAACTACAGCTTTTTGACGTAATGAATGTATCTTGCTGCAAAAAACTACCTAAAAAAAAAAAAATAAAAACCATCACTATCTCTTTTGAATACCCACAGAGTACAGAAAAAGTTGATTTCCTTTAAAAAAAAGTGAATAATCAAAACGAAAAATAACTGTTTCAAAACGCGAATAAATGTTGTTAACACCTATGCAACGTGAATAAGGTCGAAATGCGTTGGCACGTGAGAAATTAATTACAGGAGTTGTGGGTCAGGCCGCAAATACGCGGCGCACCGCTATTTCTTTGGCTGCGAGCGTGAAATATCGCCGTCGCCCGGAAAAAGAATGCACCTTCCCCAGATGCAAAGAAACTCCTTTTCACGCTCCAGGTATTCGTTTCCGTCCCGAGGAACAGACATCTGCCTCGATTTTTATCTCGCGAAAAAAGGGGCACCCAACGCGAAATATTATCTACCCTTCGCGAGATTTTCCTCTTCCAATGCTTTTCCAAAGGGGAGACACTTTCATAGAGCTCGGAATTATTCTGTGAATTCAGAACCTTGAAACATTCAATAGCGTTTATACAGAGGATAGATTTTGGAGGAATAATCCGCAGTTGACGATTTCCAAATTGTTTGCTTTGTATAGTTCTAAGTCGTTCTGATTAGTGCAACGTAATTTCTTTGAAATTGAAGTGAGGGAAAATGGTTATTTTCTGTTATTCGAGTATTTTATACTATGGATGAGTAAAATGCAAAAAAAAAAAACTAATGAATGTTATTTAATTTATATATTGTAGTTTTATTGAATGTATGAAGTTGATAAAATCTACGAAATAAATGAAAAAGTTCTGAAGTTTTTAAATTTTATTGATACATCCAAAATTAGATGTCTACACATAAATAAAATATTTTATGATTCTTAAAATTGCGAGAATTCGACACACTTACTGTAGTTTTACGGAATTTTTAAAATTTCTTACATTCTACAGAATCTTTGAAAATACATAGACAGTCTCGTAGGCATAGGTAAATTTGGTGGTTCAAACGCCTGTCGCGATTCTGATAGAATCAATCATTATCGCACGTAAGAAAAAAAATGAATATCAAGAAATAATGAAAATACAAATTACACTAAAAAGTGCATGAAAACAATAGTAATATATGTGGAATAGAAGAGTAAAAATAATTGAATCGTACACTCAGAGAAATTTCAGTTAAGGCATGAAATGGAAAGAATGTCAAAGTCATCTCCTTTCAGAATGAAACACTAACCCTTTCATTTTTAAACAGTTGTTGTTCAAAAGTCAAAGAACTGTTTGAAAGTGAAAATGAATCCTTTTTACTTAACGACGAAAAGTTTTGAAACGAAATCCCTTTCAACCGTACGTGGGAGTTTCCTGAATGTAGGTAGGTAAAATAAATTTGAAAAAATATTTCAACCCAGTGAAAAAAGAAGAAGAATAAAAATGTACAAAAATGTTCATAATATAAAAAAACTCTGAATCGTGCATTATAACATTCTAGGAATCAATGTACAATCCATATAAAAGTATGAGAAAAATTTATAAATAGATGAACTCTGAAAAAGTACTAAAACTAATACAATTCTATAAATGAACAGTTTTCTGAAAAATTTGAACAAACACTTATAGTCGCCTATAAAATTTCGAATTCTGGAGCATCAAACTCTATCAAGCTCCATCGAGCTCTATCAAGCTCTATCAAACTCTATCGACTTCTAGTTGATGCGACAAAATTTTCCAAATGTAAAAAAAAAAAAAAAAAAAAAACAAAACAATTAGAACTTAATAGAACATTAAAAATCTATACTATATTTTATTCATTTAGATAACATTCATATACTGAATGTTATTTTCTCATACATCTCTGAAAATACCGAGAATAGATGGAAATTCGTAATCTAGACCCTACCAACTTTTATTCTTATTAGGACCTTATAAGGGCCTTCTAAGATTTTAGATTTCTTATAAGGATTCTGATCCTTGTAAGACTGCCTTATAAGGATTCTGATCCCTTATAAGATTCTTATAAGGTCTCCTTATAAGGTCTTTATAAGAAATCTAAAATCTTTTAAGGCCCTTATAAGGTCCTTATAAGGATCAAAGTTAGTAGGGGAGCATTGAATTTTTCAAATGTTCAGAGCGATGTACAAAAACATGAGAAATCTAAAAAAATATTGAGAAATCTCCTAAGGTTTTGTAAATATATATTAGAAAAATACCAAAAATACTAAAAATCTTTTAACACATACAAGCAATGCAGACATGATTATTTTAAAAGTTCATGAAATTTTGATTTTGAGAGAAAATATTGCCATCGTTCTATATTATATATTTATGTATAATTCTAAAAATTATTCTTGATATTCATATAGAAAAAAATAAAATGCAACTAACACAATTTTTTCAATTTATACAAGTAACCATTCTTTTGATTTTATAAATAATGAAAAAACATGATATCAAAGTAATGAAAATCTACGTAAAAGATACTGTTCTCAGAGAAATCAATTTAAATATTTAAAGTCGTAAGATGTTTTAATACTATAGCATCACACTCTAGAAGTCTATGAAGCAATCTATAGAAATACTAGAAATCTATGAAAACACTGGAAATTACGACAACATTCGATATATAACATACTATACGAAAATTCTAGAAATGTGCGAAATACTTTGAGGGTTTATATACATTTTTGTGCGGAAAAATTGAGGATGGTTTGAAGTAACTTTTGAGGTATGTAGCAATAGTGCTATCACAAAAGTTATAGTTTTTTAATAGTGTATTGTTAACTTTGAAAAACAAGTATTTGATCATGAAAAAATATCAACAACTGACGGAGTTATGGCCCTTTCCCCGAAACAACTTTCTTTTTTTAAGAGGCTTGCGGTGATCACGATGCAAATCGAACAGGTCAAGTTAAATCAGAAAATCGAAAAAATTTATTACTCTAGGAATATATCTAGTTCTTGAACGATCGCTTTTTTATAGAAAAGTTTTTATTTTGGAGATAAAAATTTTTCAATAAAATTTTCAGAGCTCAAAAAACTGAAATCTCGGGGAAAACGTTCTTGCATACAGAAAAAACGTAATATTCATTTTTTCAATCGTTTAAGAACTAGATACATTTCTAGACCAATGAAATTTTTTGGATTTTCTAATTTAACTTGACCTGTTCGACTTGCATCGTAATCACCGCAAGCCTCTTGAAAAAAAAAGTTGTTTCGGGGAAAATGCTATAACTCCGCCAATTGTTGATAGTTTTTTATGAACAAATACTTGTTTTTTCAAGTTGACAATACACTATTAAGAAAAAATAATTTTGGTGTCATAACATAATTGCTACATACTTTAAAATATACTCCAAACCATCATCAATTCGTCCGCACAAAAAGGTATATAACCCTTTAAATCTGTGTGGTTATAATTTTCTCAAAAATCAATTATACTACTCGAATTTTTTAATTTCTTAATCTTAAAGCAAGGAAATCTTATAGGCTGTATAGAAATCCATAATAACATTAGAAAATCCTTTACGTTGTTTAAATAATGAACGTATGTGTGAAAAAGTGTGAAAAAATTGCAAAATAGTTCTCTTGTCCCTATATTGTTGAACATCAAAAGTATGTAATCCCGTAGGAAACCTATTTTTTTTTAAAACCCTTCTTGAAATTTTTTTCTGCCTGCGCCCCTGTTTATATATTATTATATATTATGAAATGTATATAAATACTTTCTGTGACTAAAAAGAATTCCAGATAATTTTAGTGTATTTCTATATAATCCACAAAAGCGTTGTATGTGCTATGTACTTTGTCTCTTTATTTATGACCTTTTTTTTACACGTTTCGATGGTAAACAAAGTATTGAATTAAAATCTAATTCATGGATTCTATCATCTCGCTAAAGTCTATAAAAATAATAATCAAGGTTCTCCATAGTCAAAGCTCATTCTAACCAATCCTTTGTTTACGATCGTGGACTTGCCCTGATTATCTCTGGATCAATCGCCTGTTTACCAAGTTAATTGCTGTCGTAATTCAAGCGCTATGATCCGGTACGCCTCTCGATGTCTCGCAGCGATACAAAACCAATATTTCTGCAAATACCCATAAAGCCATACATTTTATGGGCTATCATTTACGAAATTCGATACTGCTTATCACATTTTTTCTTTTTTGATATGTAATGCAGTTTCAGTTGGAAAATAAGCTCTCTAAAACTTTTGTTGTCTGTGAATCGAAAATGAATTCTTCATAATGCTTAAAATACAAATTTACCGGACATATTTATAATTAATGTTCCTTTAATAATGAAACATCACTGAACAACCTTTTGGGTCGATACTTTTTTGTTTTGTTTGGCCCATCACTCGTTTTTTTCATGAAGAGAAAAATACAGCAAGCTGAAGAACGCGAGTTGATGATGGAGAGGAAGCGAAAAATAGCGCACTAATGTACAACGATAACGTTTCGGTGCTCGGGTGTGCCTATAAACCCACATTTGCGATGCGCGAATTTTTCGCTGAGATTCTCGGGGGCGAAGATAATGCGAGTCCCGACGTCTTTTCTCCTTTTTACGGCGACACGTTTGAAATTCAGGTGCTGAAACCGTCGAGATCCGCGATGTCTGTCACTTCGCGTGAAAAGTAATATCAATTTTCTGAGTTTTTCACGGTTACTTAGTGTTTTTTTGCAAAAACCTCGAAGAACGAAATAAAAAAAAATTCTGGAATGAAATAAGAGAAAGACAAAACATTTTTATGTCATTATGCATACTATCTTGGTATAAAGCAAATTCTTTAATCGAGAGTCCAGTGTATGTCAATTATATTGAATACATCGATTTCATTTCTTCTTCAGTTCAATTTATAATTTCAGTATCATCGTCCTTTGCATAGAAATTCTTGTAGAAATTCTGAAAACTACAAATAAATTTCATGGGCGGTTTTACTTTCGAATCGAGGGGTTTTTGTTCCATTCCAAGAATGTGAAATTCCTCTCAAGTAATAAAATGTTTATTGTCAGCGTTTATATCGCGGCTTTTACGATTGTTGTACAGTAGAGTTACATGTGGAGAGACTTGGCAAAAGTAGTGGTGTTGTGTTATTACTGTGGATTACGACACTGTGTCTCAAGTGATTCAAAATTAATGGGATGGGATGTGACTTGTCGGGGTTGCGTTTTCGCAATATTTCGCGTCGACGAGACGTATTACTTCGTATTTTAAAAATGTCATGTATTGCTGGATTAAGATATATTTTTTGAACTGCAATCAATTATAGTGAGAAAAACTAATCACATAATACCTTTTTTTCCTGTGTATTTTATATGATTTTGAAAAATTTGAAATAGTTTGATTGAATATTAGAACATGCACCAGCATCAAAAAATGTTGTAATTTTCCCGATATACAGATACAAACGCATTCATTAACAAATTTCAGATAACGTTCTCTAAATTTAGCGATATTTGTTTTTCGATTTTTTTATAAAAAAATCAAAGGATTTTTCACAATTTACATAAATGGAGTACATTTTCCGAAATTCCACTACCATTCAGAATTTTTGAAAATAATTGACAATCGTTAGAATTTTTCATGTACCTTGAGTAATCATGTTTCGAAATTTTAGATACTAAAAAATGTAAAAAACTCATTAAATTTTATCATAAATTATCCAACTGATGAAGATTTTTCATAATTTATGAATACGATTCGAGTCTTCCAAATTTTAATGAATAATACAAAAACGTAATGCTGCATGGTTTATACAAAGAAATATGCTGAGCGAATAATCTACAAAATTTCTAAAGTTGAGACTTTCAGACTTGATTAAATTCTCAAATAAAATCTGAACCTCAGAAATACAAAAATGAAAAACAAAGTGAATTCTTAATTCTATGATGAACAAATACAGATTTCATTGTTTTGTAATAGTATAATGGAGATACTTTAAATTTTTATGAACTATACAAAACTCATTCCTCAAATTTTTTCGTGCTGAAAATTATAAACATATCTTTGAATATATAATGAATAACGGCAGAAAATGATACAGTTATCTTCAGACGTTTCCTTGATGTAAAAATTGTAAGTCGTAATTTGGCAATCAGAAGATTCTAGTAATCGAAGATTATTAGAAAAAAAATTTATTCCAAGGCGATGTTAGAAAATGATGCAATTATCCAAAAACGTTTTGCCATCGTCATCGCTATAAATCATTACGCTATAATTCATTTTGTTGCAGGCTTTGATTGAAATTTTCTTTCAATGCAGTACTTCGACGAGAAAAAAATTCAAGTTAAAAATTTGAGAAACAATGTTAAATTTTTAGTAGCATTTCTAGTATTTTATGAACAGCTTATTGTTTTCACTCAAAGAAAGTTCAACATCTTGAGATAAACAATCAGAACCAATTTTATCTAAAATAATAAAGTTTCGAAAATTTATACCAACATTCAAGTCTTTTCATTTTTAAACATGAAAAAAAAAACATGGAAAGTTCAGGGATGATCAATATTACTGTCTTATCAAAAATAATTCTTGAACCTCAAATATTTTATTTTAACTTCGGCATTGCAAAAAATTGTAGATTTTGTAAAACTACCAGAAATGAGTCATACCCTCGAAATTTTTCTAAACAAAAAAGATGTTTCTTTGTGCATAGAGGATGAATAATTATATGATTTTGGTAATAAAAATGAAGATTTTCAGAAAATGGCAGTACATTTTGTGTTACATGAAAGAATTAAGCAATTCAGTTATAATTCAGATATTAAATTGATGCATTTTCGCGTAATTGGTTTGTATTACACCCATCCATAATTTTTCATGTTGGTAGAAAGCTGACCACCAACCCCATATCTTCTGCCGCCGTTGTTTCTGTTTAACTACTTGCACACCTTGGACGTACATTCTTCGAAGTTTTTCTGGTAGTAAGTCTTGGCTCTGGACTTCTTGATCTGAATGAACCTGATTCATGCGCTTTTTGCCAATACTTTAATAAAATGCAATAATTATTCTGCTCCCAATCAGAATGGTCCAAATCAGCCTCATTTTCCATAGTTATCTGCAAATATTTCTTCCCGAATTGGGGATCTTCCTTGTACTCGTGTTTCGTTATCTTAAACTTCATTCCTGGGTAGATGATGACTTCCTTCTCAATGTCCAAATCGCATTTCAGTTTACTAAAATCTAAATGATATATTTTCTTTTTTACTTGAAATTCATACAGCACTCTGACTCTTTGACGAGATACATGATGATTCAATGACAAAAACAACATAGCCCTTTCTTCAATCTTTGAGAAAGACACAAATCTGTCATCGTTTCGGTATTCACCGGATTCAAGAAAATAATCTATTTTACTTTTTTCACTCACTGTCCCTCGCCAAATCGTTACTTTTCCCTCGCATCCAGATATTGCATTTGTTTTAGTGACTACATCATGTCTGAATTTCTCTCCAACAGAAATAAGGGCATTTGCCATTTCATAGGCTCTAAACGGATTTTCGTCGTATTTCATTCCGTAGAAATACTCGTAACCAAAGTTTTTGTAATCTGCTAAACCATGAAACTGTCTGAAGTCCATTTTCTGCTGGTTGTTCGAAATGTATTTGTTGAACGCAGTAACTTCGTCCTCGAAAATACTTCTGTCTTTTAGTTGTTCTTGAATCTCTTTTTCAGGAAAATATTTCCTCAGTATTTCAAGGGCTTTTTCTTCAGTTAAAGTCTCTGTTACGAGTACATTGGATTTCTGGATTCCTTGGAAATTAGTTGGATTTACGCAGATTGTTTTTTTAAAGTAGACGATGAATAGTGCAAGAATGATGGTTAAACGCTTGGCGTACATTTCGGAAAAATTGTATCAAAGTTGAAGTATGTATTGCCCAAAATTCTGAATCAAAAGTGTGGTATTTATTGATAGTGTTCGTTTTAGTATTTCACGTAAGTAGATTTAAGTAGTCGACTGATCCTAGCAGCTGTCCACTCGTGAGTTTTTCCTGCAAAAAGTGACGAAAAAGTGCTTGATCAAATAATCGAAAGTTAATATTTACTACTAGAGTTTCGAAAAATAGAATTAATAGTAAAATTTCATAATTGCAATCCAAATGCAAAAAAGGTTTGAATGTGTCCGTTTCTGCTTTGGTTTAATCATACAAATTATTGACGAAAAAAAAAATATAGTCACTGTCTTAACAAGTCTATGGTAAAATTCCTTAATAGCAAAGGAAGTTTTTAGTAGGGAAACTTGCAACGAATTTTGAATGTATTTCAGAACTTAAACATTGTTCTTAAATGTCATTAATACATATTTGAAGATCTTTTTACTAGTAAAAGGAGAAAAAACATAAAATTTTTAGTCGCTGACTCTATGCATATGATGAAACTAACAAATAAGCAACAGAAAAATGATCAAAGTTGAACACAAAAATTTTCATCTAATTCAAAATTAGATGAAAATTATACATCATCTTGTGTTATTCTATCTTTTATGTATTATATTATTATTATTATTATTTTCATTACTTAATCTTTCATTACAGCCAATTTCACGAATTTATATATATATATGTAATGGCAGTTTTGAGGTCCTATTCTACGATGTAATGGTAGTTTTGAGGACTTCTGGCAGTTTTGAGGACGGTCCTCAAATCCACATAGGTGTATTGGCAGTTTCGAGGACCTGAAGTCCTCAAAACTCCCATTCTACTGTTTGCAACTATATAGAATGGCAGTTTTGAGGACTTCATTCATATATTTAAAACTTAAAGTCCTCGAACCTGCCATTTTACCAATTTTAACTATATGGAATGGCAGTTTCTGGGACTCAATTTATATATTCAAAACTTGAAGTCCTCAAACCTGCCGTTTCACCGATTTCAACTATATAGAATGGCAGTTTCAGGGACTTAAAGAATAATTTAATGTTTTAATCGCGGTTTTAGAGATCAATAACAAATATAGTCAAAAGACTGTGTATGTGATAAGGAGTTCAAAAATAAAGCGTTAAATAACATTTTACATTTTTGCACGCATGAAGTGTTCGAGAATTTCAAACAGCTTTTTTCGAATGTTGCGGTGAATAATATTTCAAAATTTTGAGGTCTTAAGAAAACTATTGCGGCATTATCATATTTGAGTAATTTTGAATATCAAGATTACATTTCTTAGACCTTTAAGATGTGATTACGTGATTGACTAAGGTTGCACGATTTTCCTAAATACTTTATATTGTTGGATTACAATCAGAATACAACATAATTTTTTGAAAGCCATAATTTATATACATGTGATCCTTCAAATTCTAAATATTTTTCAATAGAATCACGCTATTCGAAAACTATTCATATTTTATATGCTTAAGAAAAAAATACCGTCTTTTTTGATAGCGCTTGTAAAAAAACTCGGCCCTTATTTCATGAACTGATAATACGTATCATTAATACTACTGCAAAATGAAGTCTTTTTTCTTCTTGCACTGATTGTGGAATCAGGCTGCACTATAGTGTACAGTGGTCTATAGTAAAAGCAAGTTTCGATGAACATGATTATTCTTTAAGTTGTGTGAAATATTTATCTATGAAGGCCTTATAATTTTCCCGTAGTTGCGATTTCAAAGTAGTTAGAATGAAAATATAAGTTGCACTATAAGCCTGATGGCTTTTTCTTGAAGTGTGATTATACATGTACATGTATATACCTAGCGTTTATATAGCTTTACACTGTTTCAGAATTCCCTAAAAACTTCGAATACTTTCATGTGAAGATTCAATGTTTCTTCGTTCATTGAACAGAAGTGTTTTTTGTTTGTATTCAATCGTTTGACTCTAGTTTTTTTTTTTTAACATTCAGTTAAGGTTTTAATAAATAAATATTGTGCGGTCAATACAACATGTCCCATGAGTTGAAAAATTTGTTTCAATTGCAAAAAAAAAACAAATACTTTGATTGAACTATTCTCATTAACAACAGAATTTTTATGTAATAACCAATAAATTTGTTAGTTTTTGAGAAATAAATTGGATGAATCAGCAATAAATATTTCTTAATATTTTTAATCTGTAAATGAGGAAAAAGTGTTTTTAAACTCATTTTTTGAAACTTCGAAGTTTGCAATATGTACGTTTGCGAGAGATACTTTATTTTATTTTTAGAATATTATCTGGATTTCGTCTTGCTTTTTAGATGTTTATTGTGAAGGTTTGTTAGACTACATTTAAATTTTATTTCTTTCAGAATTAAACCTGCCATTATTTATTTTATGATGTTCCTGTTGCTCTTTTAATCAAAGAAGTGTGAACTCGCACGTATGAATTTCATATCGCAATACTTCGAAAACTGAAAATTTAGAATTTGCGTCAAAATATTTTCTAAGTCATGTTGTGTTGATACAAAATTTTTTATACTCTCACTCTCTACTATGAATAGTGTCAAAAGACCTTTTTTTCTATACTAACTTTTATGTTTGGTTTGAAAAGCTTGTAACATTGAGAAGTCTTAGTTGAAAAAAGAACGCATGTTTGAAAGCAATGATTGTACAGAGAGAAAGTTTGCAGTTGGCATTTGATTTAAAGTCTGCGGTACCCTGGCGTTCAAACATAGACCAGATATACAGCAGATCTGTTGTAGATCTGGTGTATAAGTGGTATATGTTCATTTTCATGTCGTGCTAATGAATCCAAAATTATTGTAAAATACATGCGTGTGTATTATTTTATAAGTAAATCATAACAATTTATGCAAAAATAACTGAAAATTTATTATTTTCAGCATTCAGTGGGGTCTTAGAATATCATTTTTAAATCGCTGTCTTAGCTATAAATCGTCGTAGAAATGTCTAAAAACTCATGAAAAGAATAAACTGAGCGCTAGCAGATGTTTTTGAGAACTCATATGTATCCTTAATTGCAATTTGGAAAGTCATAAAATCATGCGACAAGTATTATCTCATGCATATTTGCTCGCGGCTGATATCGACAATCCACGGCAGTTAGCAACACATTTTACATTTAAGCAGCAACAATAAGCAGAATAGATTCATGAGATAATGCTTGTCACATGACTTGATGACTTTCTATATTTTGATTTAAGGTACATATTTGTTTAAATTCTTGTATTTCGCTCCTTTTTTTTCCTTCTTCTGAATACTTGGATTTTCTCGATCATTAGGGAGCCAGTTTTTTGATGATTACATCAGGTTCTGTATTTTTGAATTCCGTTTTATTTTGTTTTGTCCATTTTTATTTTTTTATTTTTTTCATATATACCAAGCTTTCGACTCCTCTATTTTGAGTCCTCATCAGGGAAAGATATAATCAATTCCAGTATCAGAAACTAAACTACATCGTCATTCTGTACCATTGAATTCCAATTTAAGATCTATTTTGGAATTCAATGGTACAGAATGACGATGTAGTTTAGTTTCTGATACTGGAATTAATTATATCTTTCCCTGATGAGGACTCAAAATAGAGGAGTCGAAAGCTTGGTATATATGAAAAAAATAAAAAAAGAAAAATGGACAAAACAAAATAAAACGGAATTCAAAAATACAAAAAAAATTGTAAAATCGTATAAATACTATAAAAAATACAAAAACAGATACAAGAAACCTATAAAAACCGAGAGTACACGTAGTCTACTAAAAAATGTAGAAAATTACTGAAAATTAGCTGCGATTTGATTTCTGAAATAATAAAAACTGAAAATCAATATCCTTGTAGATCATACAAGAAAAAGCTACGAAATCCTATGCATACTGAAAAATACGGCAATACTAGAAATTTATAGCATACAAAAGATCTGTATGATTGTAATTTTTTAAACAATTTATTAAATTATTGAAAATCGATTCAAATTTGGATTCTAGAACATGGAATTCCAGATATACAGGGTGATCCAAAGTTCGCGATACAAAAAAAAAACCATGGATTCCTTGCGAAATTCTAAGACTTTTTTCTCTTTGCCATTTTTTAAAAAACTCAAAATAAAAAAAAGTTATTGAAGGCAAAAATTTAAACAATAAATGCCCTCTCCCGATGAGTGGAAGTCGAATTCTTTAATACAATTTTTTTCTGAATTTTCTTCATATTTTTCTGAATAAAAATATCCTTTGCTACTTTTTACAAAAGTCAAAATCAAAAAAGTTTTTCATATCACAAGTTTTAACTAATCAGATTCCTTAGATTTTATGCTTGAATAACTTTTTTGATTTTGAGTTTTACGAAAAGTGGCAAAGGACTTTTTTATTTAGAAAAATATGAAGAAAATTTAGAAAAATTTGATTCAATGAATTTGACTTTCACTCGTTGGGAGAGGGCATTAATTGTTTAAATTCTTGCCTTGAAGAACTTTTTTAATTTTGAGATTTTCAAAAATGGCAAAGGGAAAAAAGTCTTAGAATTTTGTAAGGAATCCATAGTTTTTTTTTGTATCGCGGACTTTGGATCACCCTATATATACAAAAATCACTAAAAATTGTGAAATATACTAAAAAATTCTCCAGGTTCCACCAGTTGTAAACGAAACGCACGAAATACTGTAACTTATTTAATACTTTAACAGAACGTAAATATTATAATTTTTTTACAAAGCGATAAAACTTGCAGTTCTAGCGCATAGAATTCTAGAAGTCTAGGAAGAAATTCATCAACAAAGAAAAAAGTTATTCAAGTGGTATGAATGTGTATGAATTGAGATCCGCAATATTTTGGAAAATAAAAATTTTTAAATTGTTGATACAAACATTTTAATTCTTTTAAAATTTACTATTAATATTTTCAATAAAACTCTTTCTTTATTCCAACCTATGTTCAGATTTGAAAAGCTGGTAATATTGAAAAAAATCTTTTAAAAAAAAAAAAACGCATTTTTTGTACTCAACAAATCTACAAACGGAAAGTTTGATTTGGTTTTTTTTTACGATTGCAGGACAAACACGAGAAAGTTTGAGCTCGTAAGTGTTTATAACAATCCGTCAGCAACTATAAAATACCAAAATGTCTATACGGTATAGTTTGTCAAATTATTATTTTTATGGACAAACAATAGGATATTTCCGTTTTTCTCTGAACCCTTTTCTTAAAGCACGCTAAGTAATTCATTTACCTGAAAAAATATATGTTTTAAATTTAAATTAGTGAGAAGCACGACCGGGCCTCCTAGATATCGACCTTCGGATTACATAACTCTCAGTCAAATTTCATGTATCGCCGCATATTGACATGAGACCTACATTGCAAGGGGATTCTTCGCATTTATACAGGGTGTTTCAGTGATGGCGGATCACCCGGAAACCACTTACTTCTCATTCAATTCTCTTTCACTTTTTCTTTTGCCATTCTTAAAGATTTGCGTCGTTGTGCATCATGCAGAGAGTTGTTAACAGTTGGTTGCAGCAAAAAAAATGTCTAAGATGGCGAGGCCCTTCATGAAAGCGACTTTTCATTTCCTAGTATTTTGGTTTTAACCGGAAAAAATCAGATGTGTCATAACTCAAAGATGAATTGGGTTCCTGATTCTTTCGAAACGAACCGTGAAAAAAAAAAAAATGAAACGTTTTGAGCTGGTATAATAACATTTCTGAGAGACTGTATTATTGGAACCTTAACAAATCATAGAAATGAAAAGAACGAATTTCCGAAACTTCCTTACCTTTTCATACATTAAAGTTTTTTTTCTTTTTAACCATTTACACTTTTAACTACCTTCGAAAAGTAATCATGACTTCCATCTTCCACTTTCATGAGAACTGTATATCTTGGTTTACGATTTTCTTATCTTATTTTTATGTCTATTCTCTATTCCCTAAAGAAAATAGCTCAGGAAATCATCACGTCTACACGAATCGTTAGATTAATGATAGTAAAAATTTTTTTATTTGGTTACAGTGAATCATAAAAAGTATTACATACAATTTTACAAATTTTACCATAACAGTAAATCACGTGTCTCAGTACATTCAAAAGTTCGGCAGAATAATTTTATTTCGGATTTGGTTAAGAATAGAATTTCAGATTTGGAAAGAAAAAAAATTTTAATGTTTGTAAAAGAAATCTAGTCGTCGAAAATTCGGGCTTTTTATCTCTCTGATTCGTTTTTGTTCCAAAAGTAAAGTCTCCTAGAAATGTTGTTATACCTGCTCAAAACTATTGCTTTTTTCACGGTATGCAAGAACACGATTTTATTTAGTAATTGCTCTTTTTCTTTTTTACAATATTATAATTGTTTGTTTGATTTTTTTTTTTTTTTTTTTTTTTTTGAATTTTGTTCCCTTTTCGTTTTTATATTAATTTTATGAGAAATATTTTTGTTTTCTTTAAAAACTCATAATTCCTATTGGAAAAACATGTGAATTTTCGAATTATATTGAATTCGAGAAGTTCATATATTCACCTTAAAGAAAAATACTAAGGAAACATGAGAATTTTTTGTGTTTCAGTTTAAAACACCACTACTTTCGCCTGCTCTATTCAAAAATTAGTTTATTATGACAGAAGAAATTACAACCTTTCAATAATTACTCGGCACTTTTTGAAAATTTCAAGCAAAATTTTTGCTGAAACTTGCAACCTGATCTAACCGTATATGAAATTCAATGATTCTTATTATTTGTCGTTTTCTCCAGCCTACATGGAACAAAATCCGAAAAAAGGAGCTTATGTCAACTGGCTTTAGACAAAAATATTCCCTTTAAGATAAAAAAAACCCATAGCAAAGTTACTTACAAAAAAACGGAAAAACGTGCAGAGACTTTGTTTGATCGCAAATATAACGTAATGTTTTTTTCCGATCACAATCGAACAATAAATTGTAATACGAATTTGTTGAAAAATTATTTTCTCTTTTCAAGTGAAAAAGCTAAACGAGGAATTAAGTTACATTTTTTAAATCTTCCGCTCATTGAACCATAAAGGAAGTTTAGTCTTAGGAAAAGTTTTTAATATTTCAAAAGCTAGTGAAGATCATGAATTTGACCGTTGACTGAAACGAATTTTCATATATATCGAAGCGATCCGCTGCAAATAGGGAAAAATATATTATTTCATTATGTATTTTATGAATTAAAAAGATACGTATGACTATTAACGTTTCAATGAAATATATTCGATATTGAAAGGAAATGGTGCTAAACATAAAAGAAATATAATATTCTTACATTTACTCGATAAAAATATCAAAGCAAATTTTTCGACAACTTATTATTTAGTGTGTAATTTGTAAAAACCTTAATTTCAGAAGAAGAAGTGTAAAACAAGAGCAGAAATATTAACGAAGTACAAAGTCAAGTTTATGTAACTCCCTAATCACATCAATCGCATTTTTCCACCTTGTTTAAAAAAAAAAAAAAAAACAATCAATTTTTTGAAATTATAAGTCACAATATTATCATTTGTTTGAAGAGAGTTAATTTCACATTTTTATGTTTTAATAATAAAACGTATAAAAAGATGGTACATTTAGCAATATTGAATGCAAAGTCCCCAAAACTGCCAATCTATCTAATAACATTTTTCTCCTAATTTGAAAAAAACTAATTTTTGTCTAGCAATTCTGGTTGAAAGATCCTATATATAGAATGAGAAAAGCTAAAAAAACATATATATACAAAAAAATCGAAGAAAATTTTTTTTTTTTCAAATATATTGCAAATTATATTTCTAGGACCTCAATACTGCCAATCAGTTGGATTGAATTTTTGTTTTATATTTAAAAAAAAGCATTAATTTTCCAAAATTTTCCTACAAATTATGCATATATAGCAACAGGAGGACCGGGTGAACTTATATATGATGAAAAATAAGCAATTTTTTTTGGTCCCCGAAACTGCCATTACATATATATATATATATATATATATATATATATATATATATATATATATATATATATATATATATATATATATATATATATATATATATATATATATATATATATATATATATATAATTCTATTTAGTTTTGTAACAAATAATGTTTGTGTTGGAAAAGTTCAGTTGAAGTACGTGAAGAAAGAATGAATAAAAAGTTTACCCTAATGAAGATAATAAATTTTAAATTTAAAAAAACCATAATTCAAAAACTCAGTCAAAAAAAGATTCTATCAAAAGTCGAAATATAAAGTTACTCATGACATTTGAAAACATTTTTACATTTATCTAAATAGTTAGCATGTTTAATGACGATCCGATAATTGACGTATTTCCCAGTATTTCCCTAGTTCTAAATACGAATCGAGTGGAGTATAAACGAACGTAGAAATCACCTCGAATTCATATTATCAACCCATTTTTCATCGAACATTTCGAAGAAAACCAAGGATAACAGACTTAATGGAAATAAAATTCTTACGAAAAAATTTATTTTCCTGATTTCCCAAATTGAATCTTTATATCGGAATTGCCTATTGAATATCGTTGGTAATAGGTATTGATAAACCTTATTATTTTCTTAACGAAACCTAAGAAAATAGACATATTTTCGAAAAAAATTAAGCGTTCATGCTGAATATAGGTAAAATCGAAAAGAATTTGTCACGTCCCCAAATTCAGCTGGCACTCGAAAAAATCAAAACCACTCTTCAAAATTTTAGATTTCTTCGAGTTCGTACTAATCGGCAAAACGTCGATTGATTAAATTTCGCTTCCTTCAAACGATAAAAACATGCAATAATATATATGAACTTACCAGATGAAAACGTGAAATGTTCAAGGAGCAAAGTTGAACTCAGTGACGTTATGAGACTCGATGGTTTTATACGTTCATTAGAGGTGAATATGAAATCATGAAACTATTAATATAAACGAGTATCTGCAAGCATTAAATGATGACTTTGATAAAACGAAATAAGATAGACATATACCGTCAAATATATCGAAAAAATGATCAGAATGGTTTTATTTCCGAAAACAGGTATAAGCGACGAAAGTTCAAATGATATTACAAAGGAAAGGAAAAATTACATACAATCACAGGAAATGATTTTTTAGAAGGAAGGATATCATTAAAATCAGGAACAATATCTTAAAACATTTCTTTGAACTTATATTCTGTTTCCAAATGAAAAAAAAAACTTTGTTTGCATGAAAAATATTTTAACAATTTGGATGGTTATTCATTGCATTAATAATTCATTAATGGTTTTCGGAAGGTTCCGGTAAAATTTGTAGGTTTTTGTAAATATTCTATAGAGAAAGTAATTGAATTTTTAGAATTCAAGTGCATGTGTGAATAGTTTCACTATTATGCGGAATACTTCAGCCAACATTAGAAAACACGAGTTTTTGATTAATGAAGTATGAATTAAATAACAATCAACATACTCAAAGGAAACGTTATAGCAACGTTTGAGAATCATTAGTCTCAATGTTCGCTCATTTTTATGGCATACATTTAATAGTTATGAGTTCATTAAATAAAACTTATACTTTTACATTAAAAACAATTACGGTAGCAATGAGTTCATTTTCAAACCTTTCCACTCGAAGTTGATCAAAGGATAAATGCTAAGAATGAAATAGTGTATTACGTAACTAGGATATAAATTTTTTATTTACTAGTGTGAAGTTTGTAAACCTCGGCTTCGCTTCGGTCTACAAACTTCACACTCATAAATAAAAAATTTATGTCCTAGTTACGTACGATATTTTACGTACCGAGGGCTGGAAAACGAGTTTAGAGATTTTGAACTGGACGAGAAACGAGTTTTCTATGCCAGAGGTACGTAAATATAATTATTGATTTCATGAAGTTACTTTATGTAAGTGGTTGAAAAACTTTTACTTTGAATTGTGTTGTCTGTAAGCGCACAATCTTGAGGGGTGATTTAAATTATTATTTATATATTTAGGAAACTTTTGCAACACATTAGATTATTAGTACACTTGTTTATTTCAGAAAATTTTTGTATTCTCCTCTATATTTACACCAAATTTTGATAAATATACTTTTTATGAAGTTGACTCGTCCATTATTAATTTGTTGCTTGACTTTTCTCAAAAATACTTTACAGAATCACTTTTCTATGAATAAAACTGTTCACTTTTATATGATTTCAAAATTCATTTCTGTGATTCAACCATAAAATATGTTTGGTAAAATTAAGTACTGAAAATTCGTTTGAAAACTTTGAGGTATAAGAAAACTATAGTTTGGTACTACTGGATATGACTAAAATTTTTTTTGCAACTAGAAAAAAAATTATTCGGTGTTATTTCATCTTTATTGGAAACAACCATATTACAATAAACAATTTCTTATCCTACACGATGGTAGAAAATTAATACCAATGTAAGACCACTAAAAAAAAGTTTTATTCAGCAATTCTGTTACCTACGTTTTTCATTCTTGGGTTTTTTTTTCAAATTTAAAATAGATGTTATCACGTGATCGTGAAGGGTTGTAAATTTATTTAGAAAAAACACTTTTTTATGCTTGTTGTTAATTTAATCATCATTCTATAAGACGTGTTATCAATTACACAATTTTGTAGATGAAAGATGAATACAAAAATGACTCGATTCGTAAGAACTTTGTCATTTAAAATCATTTCTAGAAGTATTCCATAACTATCACAAACTTATTGAATCGACCAGATCCATCAAACCAACAGTAGTTTTTGTCATAATAATTTTACAATGTCGACAAAATAATGTAATTTAAAGTCGAAGTTGAATTATAAACAGAGGTTGTTTACCCTGAAAAAATTTTTTACTAGCTATCATGACATATTTTCAATAATGTTTTACATGCAACATATAAATACAATTGTTTGAGCTTTGCCATTTCAATTTTCTACTAGGTATGCATACCGATTCATATATCGAATTTTGAATAATGATAGGTCTTAAGTCAAATTTAAAAATATTACGAACTTATTTTTGAGTTCTGTTTATTGAATGGAACACAAGGAGTGTGAATTCTTCGAAGGATCTCTTGGTTCTGGACCTCGTGATTTAAACAAAGACCATCTGTGTGCTTTTTGCCAATACTTCCTCAAAATACAATAATTATTCTTCCTCCATTCAACTTCATCCATATCTTCTTCTTTTTCCATTGTTATGTGCAGGAACATTTTTCCAGTCGTAGGGTCTGTTTCCTCATGATGATGCGTTATCTTGAATACCATGTTTGGGAAGATTATGACTTCATTCTCGCCATCCCTGTCCCATTTTAGTCTACTAAAGTCCAGATGAAAGATCTTCTTTTTTACTTGGAATTCATACAATACTCTGATTTTCTCACGTGGTACGTCATGATATAATGACATGAACCACAAAGCATTTCCTCGACACTTTGAGAAAGATACAAATCTGTTACCGTTCTGGTATTCCCCCTTTGTAAGAAAAGAATCTATGTCTATTTTGTTCCTCACTTCCCCACGCCAAATTGTTGCTTCTATGTAGACATCATTGTTCGCAGGAACCGTCGGTTGGGACTCAGAAACTTCATTTAGACCAGTTACTTCATCATGTTTCAGTCGTTCTGCAAGTGAAATGAACGCATGAACCATTTCATATGCTCCAAATGAAAGTTCATCCCATTTTTTGCCGTATAAATACTGGAAACCCAAAAATTTGTAATCTTGTAAAGCATGGTATAGTCTAAAATTTATTCCATTCTCGTTTCTTTCGATGTAATTATTGAAGCCAACAACGTAATCATGCAGTTCACTCGCGTATGTGTCTTTCAGTTCCTTTTCAGGAATATATTGTTTGAGAATTTCAATAGCTTTTTCTTTATTTATGGGCTCAATTCTTGTAGTATTCGGTTGCGGAATTTCGTTGAAACAATTTGAATTAGGGCATACTGTATTTTCGAAGTGGACGATGAAGAATGACAGGATGATGGTTAAAAGCTTGGCATCCATTTTTGTTACGTCAAAAGTGAAGAGTATGATAGTTGTAGAAATTAGTTTTGATTCCGGATGATTTTTATTGCAATTCAGTTGTTTTAGCACTACTTAACCATGCATTCGTCGACTGGTTAAACACAAAATACCAAAGTACTCTGACACGGTGTCATAAGTTTCCAGTCAATTATGATCCTGTTTGCCCATTCTGTTTCCTGTGAAACGTAAGAAATATTTTTTACAATTTACTGTAGTAAATTTACAGTTTAATTTTTGAAAAGAAAATCATATACAGAATCAAAATATTACAGTGTCTAATAAGTAAAAATTTGTCATAAATTGTTGCGTTCAAATAATTTTGTTTAAATTTCTGTCAACAACGTGTAGAATACAATCAGTCAGCATATGAAAGCTTATGTAAAATGTAGTAGATCGACAAAAAATTTTACGTTAATTTCAGATGTCACAACTAGCAGAATACAAGCAACATATCCGTAAAACATATGTTTACACTTTTGCAAGTACTATGAAAACCTGATAAACTTTTTTTAAACTATTCAAACTGTGATACAAAAAATGTTTGAAGCACTTCAATTGATACTTATGATCAACACGTCGATGTATGAGATAACACTTTATTCTGAAAGAAAAACATATGCATGTTCACTCACAAGTTTTTTCGAAAGATATAAGGTATCAAATGAGCAGCCTGAGTTTTTTTTTCGATATTGTGACGTACGACTGCTGTTATGCTCGTTACGATTATTTACAGTGGTTTATGGAATCGCCGCTGGTTGTGCCACCAACGGCGCTATCAGTATACATATATTGTACTAAGGCACTGAAAGTAGGGGTATTATCATCCACCATTTTGAGTCTCTTATTAAGGTAGGCTGGATAACGTAAGCAATGCATTCGGCACGATGTTTTAGACAAAATAATAATAATTTTGAGTTTTAAAACGTAAGAAAAATTTCAGGCCGTAGTTGAAAGGTAAACAGTGATGTGTTTATTGTACGCCTAAATCGATCAAAAACTGATAATCGAAGTAATTCGAAAAAGCAAAATTGAAAACTAGTATACTTCTGCTGTTGGAATCTTCAAATTTTGAATAAGAGAATGTATAGACTTTTGACATTTTCAATTTATCAAGAGAAATTATTTCTTGAAAAATCGTATTTAATGAGAACACTACTTTTTTTACAGGATATGTTAGTCTGTAATTATTATTTCCTTTGCATATTTCTAAATTCAAAAAGTATTTTAGTGAGCAATGATCATGAAGAATTTTAGAAGATTCTTAATAAAAGTCGAGATACTTGAAAAATTCTGGTATATTTTGTGTTACATAAAAAGGTTGAACAATTCAATTGAATGACAGTTATTGGATTGATTCTTGTAGGTGTTTTCGGGTATTTTACCCATCCATAATGTTCTATGTTGGTGTAAAGCTGACCACTAACCCCATACCTTCTGCCGCCATTGTTGTTTCTGTTTAAATACTTGCACACCTTGGACGTGCATTCTTCGAAGTTTTTCTGGTAGTAAGTCTTGGCTCTGGACCTTCTGATCTGAACGAACCTGATTCGTGCGCTTTTTGCCAATACTTTAATGAAACGCAATAATTGTTCTGCTCCCAATCAGAATGGTGCAAATCAGCCTCATTTTCCATAGTTATTTGCAAATACTTCTTCTCGAATTCAGGATCTCTCTTGTACTCATGTTTCGTTATCTTAAACGTCATTCTTGGGTAGATTATGATCTCACTCTCAATGTCGAAATCACATTTTAGTTTACTAAAATCTAAATGAAATATTTTCTTTTTTACTTGAAATTCATACAGCACTCTGACTCTCTCACGAGATACATGATGATTGAATTTCAAAAACCCCATAGCCGTTTCTTTAATCTTTGAGAAAGACACAAATCTGTCATCGTTTCGGTATTCACCGGATTCAAGAAAAAAATCTATTTTACTTTTTTCACTCACTGTCCCTCGCCAAATAGTTACTGTTTTGATCACTGGAGATGTTCCCTCGCACCCAGATATTGCATTCGTTTTAGTGACTACATTGTGTCTGAATTTTTCCCCAACGGAAATCAGCGCATTTGCTATCTCATAGGCTCTAAACGGATTTTCGTCATATTTCCGGCCGTATAAATACTCGAAACCAGAACATTTATAATCTGCCAAACCATGGAACTGTCTGAAGTCAATTTCCTGCTGGTTGTTTGTAATGTATTTGTTGAATGCGGTTACGTCGTCCTTGAAAACATTTCTTTCCTTGAGTAGTTCTTGAATTTCTTTTTCAGGGAAAGATTTCCTCAGAATTCCAAGTCCTTTTTCTTCAGTTAAATACTTTATTTCAGGTACATTGGGTTTCTGGACTCCTTCGGATCCACTTGAATTTACGCAGACTGTTTTTTCGAAGTAAGCGATGAATAGTACAAGAATGATGGTTAAGTGCTTGGCGTACATTTTGGAAAAAATCGTTTTACCAAAATTAAAACATGTACTTATTCTTCAAAATTTAAAAACTGAGTTTTGTATTTGTTGGTAGTGATCCGTTTTAGTTGATGACATATATTAAAGCAGTAGAGTTATTTCTGCAGTTTTTATCCATGAGTCCTTTTCTCTGCAAATAGTGAAAAAAATAATTCAGGAAATAACTGAAATTCATTAACAATTGAAACAAAAAATCTATTGGAAAATTACGATTGTGACGGGGGTAGTAGGAAATGAGGTAGCCTTTAACAAATTTGAACTGATCTTACAATTAGAAAATTTTCTTCGAATGTCAGTTATGTAGAGTCAACGACCTTTTCATAATTTTCAAAAGGAGAAACTCATATCTTCAAATTGTAATGTATATTAACCGCATTTAAGTTCTGTTGATAGAGCCAACAAATTAGTAATAGAGTAAAAATCGAACTTTGATACCAAAATTTTTGAAAAATTTTTGTTTAGTTTCAATTAAACAAATTTATTTATTTTTCCTCTCAGTTCTTCAACTCGAAATTTTTAGGTAGTAAAAATGCAATAGAAATATAACGTTTTATAGATTGAATGTATTATAAGTATATTTCTTATAAATATTTTTGATGAGTTATGATGGAAATTTCAAATTATTTACCGTAAAACTAAATTGAGAAAGATTGAATCAAATATCAACATATAAATATTTCTAAGACATTTTTGCATAATTTTATAACATCCTTTTGAACGTTAGCGTAATGAGGGGTTCGAAAATCGACGAATTTCCCTAGTTGCAAATGATAAATAATTGAATACAGTTCAAACACACGTAAAATTGAATTTCAATTCAAGTTAGATGCTTACTTATTACTAAAAATTTCGAGGAAATCACATGAAATGGAAAAAAATACTCATACAAAAACTGTTTTTCCAAATTCGCATGTTCAGTTTATATCGCAATTACTTATTCAATATCTATAATAATTCTTACTGACATTATAATCGCCGTAAAAAATTTGAGTCAAATTTACATGTTTGAAAACAGATTATTGCGTTTATGCTGAATAATAATTAACATAGAAAATACTTTTTTACGTATCGAATTCAACTAGCACTCGAAAAACTCGAAATCGCTATTTAGAATGTATTTCATCAGTCGTAGTTTTCCTCACTGTGATCAATGAAAATTTTGGACTACCTCGAATTCATACGAACTGGCAATACGTTACTTGCTTTAATTTTACTTTTTTCCAAACGAAAAAATTATAAATTTATGTCCATAAACTCACCCCTTATTTTCAGAGATGTGAAACGTTCAGGAAACAAAGTTAAACTGCTGAAGTTTTGAGAGTTGATGTCTTTATACGTGTATATAAGCTCAAATAAAAATGGAAAAGTACACGCTTGTTTAAGCATTATTATTTTGATAAAACAAGTGGGAAATACGTACAATGTAAAATACATTGTAAAAATGACAAGAATATATGGTCTCATTTCTGATTCCAGGTATTAGCGACGAAAGTTCAAATGAGATGATAAAAAAAAAGACAAATTACATACTTACAGTCGTAAAAAAATTTTCTTTCCAGGAGCAGGGATATCAATGAAGTCAGAAACAATATTTCATAACATTTCTTTGAACTTCTGATTTGTTTCCTAAGGGAAAGATATATCGTAGAAAACTTCAACATTTCATCGTGTACCATCACACTATCTTGAAAAGAATCTTTTTTATTCATATGAAATAAGAAACTTTGATATTTCATGAGCTTAATGGTAGACGTATTTATTTCGGAATAGTTATACACCTATCGCATGTACACCTACACAACAAATTATTATTTACATATATGATTAAGGTTGATACCTCATCATTAGATTTCTCTTAAAAAAAATTCACTGTATTAAATTTTCATAAGTGTAACCGTCCACTTGAATATAAATTTCCATAAAACAATCTTATAATGAAAATAGGACATTCAGGTATTGTAAAATTTGTTTCAGCACTTTTAGATATACAAAGATTTAGGTTTAATCAATTAGGTATGAGTAAATTCCTCTTTTGAACGAAAAGAAATAAATCATTCAATGGAATCACATCTTTATTGAAAACAACAACAATACAATGAACAGTTACTTATCGTCCACGATAATTAAGGATCGATGAAAATGTAAAAATATCCATAAAAATTTTTTTTTCAACGATTCCTTTACTCACGATTTATATCTTTCAAGTTGATTTCTCACATTTATCAAAAGTTATATAAAGATGTTGGAGAGGTTTTTGCATTTATCCATTAACAATAATATTTTCGTTTTGTTACTACTTAGTTTCAAATGTCCAATAAGTACTCTATAAATTTTACAATTTTGTACAAATTAAAAAAAAACAAATCGATTCTCAACAATTTTGACAATAAAAACCATTTCTGGATACATATAATAATCGTAGGAGTCATTATATAAAACAGACAATAATTCACGTAAGTAACAGTAGGTTTTTTATAGAAGTTTTAAAACGTCGGCAGAATCGTGTAATTATTAGTGAAAGTGACAATAGATATAGCAGCTCTATCCCTTGAAATTTGATCAAGCCGAATTATATTATATTCTTAATTATTTTTTTCATGACAAAAATCCTGAAAATTGTTTTGTTGATTATTTGTCTAATATTTTATCTGATAGGCATACAAATTCATATGAAGAATTGGTTAATAATGATTAGGTCACTGTAAAATTTGAAAAACTTGAAAGGAAAGTTTTCGGTTCTGTTTATTGTATAGTACACATGGACTGTGAATTTTTCGAAGCATTACTGTCATGAGGATCTCTTGGCACTGAATCTCGCGATGTAAACAAGGACCATCTGTGTGCTTTATGCCAATACTTCCTCAAAATACAATAATTATTCTTCCTCCATTCAAATTCGTCCATATCTTCTTCATTTTCCATTGTTAAATGCAGAAAAGTTTCTCCAGTTTTAGGATCTCTTTCGTGCTGATGATTAGTTATCTTGAATCCTATGTTTGGGAAAATTATTACTTCCTTTTCGCCATCTCTGCCCCATTTGAGTTTACTAAAGTCCAGATGAAATATCTTCTTTTTTACTCGGAATTCATACAGCACTCTGATTTTCTTAAGTGGTACGTCATCTTTTTTTGACATGAACCACATGGCAGTTTTTCGAATCTTAGAAAAAGATACAAATCTGTCACCGTTCCTGTATTCCCCTGTGGGATAGGTCACACACACAAATAAAACACTTCGCGTAATACAATGAAACTTTTATTACACTCGAATTTTACACGTGAATCGGTACTGAATACTCGAATTAGCCCGTGTTCAATGAAGCGCGAAAAGGGTCAATTAGGTAACCGGATTAGGTAGCTGTGACTCGGAGCGCGGTAGAAAATTGACTGACTGTCCCGAGGTTTGACCGCTCTTTTATAGGAAAGCCTATTGTGCCTCGAGATGATTCCAGACGGTTCTAGTACAATGATCTTGAAGCGTCTCGAAGTTTCCAGAATATTCTCAAGTCTTCTCGAGTTAAGGGAAAGAATGATCGCCACACACTCCCCCGCCAGTGATGGAGTCACGCAAATCCTGCTTGCAGGCGGTCAGGGAAGTGGACTCGTCTTCCTGAGCGCGTTTGTCGAGCTGAGTCTGGCTGGGTCTCCTTGAGAGCGTTGGATGCTGCTTGTTGTGATGAGTGATGCTTCTTTCCTTCTGAAGGTCGGTCATGTCTGTCTTCGTCGGTGATAATATAGGCTGGCTTCAGCCTATCGATTGTCACCTTCATTTCCTTTCCCTTGTGGTCGATGGTAAAGGTCTTGGAATTGCGATTTACGACCCTGAACGGTCCATCATATGGCATCTGTAAACAAAATTTTGGCCCATCGTGTCGAAGAAACACGTACTCTGCGGTTGCCAAGTCCTTGAAAACAAAGCTTTTCCGCTCTCCGTGTCTTGTGCCGTCTACTGGTCGGATCTGCTGCATTTGGTCACGCAAGTTTTTGACGAACTCTGATGTAGGTTGAAATTTCTCTGGTCTATCTCCTGCTGCCAAGAATTCCCCAGGAAGTCGAAGCGGTTCTCCATAGATCAGCTCTGCCGAGGTGGTTCTAAGGTCTTCACGCCACGCTGCTCGTATTCCTAGTAAAACTGTCGGAAGGGTCTCTGTCCATCTCTCGTTGCTGTGGCATTTGATTGCTGCTTTCAGTTGGCGATGTGATCGTTCTACCATTCCGTTGGCTGCGGGGTGATACGCTGTTGTCCGTAAGTGGTCGGTGCCTATCAGCTTACTTAATTCGTTGAACAGGCAGGACTCAAATTGGCGGCCTTGATCCGTGGTCACACGATGAGGAATCCCAAACCGGGATACCCATTGACTGTAGAATTCCTTGGCCACCGTTACAGCTTCTTGATCCCGCAATGGAATCGCCTCTGGCCAACGAGAAAACCGGTCGATACAAGTTAGACAATACCGGTAGCCTTCCGAGTAGGGCATGATGATGATGTCTAAATGGACGTGTTCAAATCTCCGTGACGGGCGGCTGAACGAACCCAGTGGTGCTGCTACGTGGCGTGAAGTCTTGGCTCGTTGACATTCAATGCAGCCCCGAGCCCATTTTCTGCAATCCGCGTTCATGGAAGGCCAAACGAACCGTTGTTTGGCAAGTTTCACGGTCGCGTTCGCACCTGGATGTGATAACCTGTGAACAGTTTGAAAAGCTGCCCGTCGGAATGGCTTGGTGATGAAGGGTCTAGCTGCGGGTGTTGAGACATCGCAGTACACGTTCGCTGTTGAGCCTGGTATTTGAATTCGCTTGAGGTGTAAGCCGGTGTTTCCTTGCAGGCACCTGGTCAGCTCGGCATCGCCTTGTTGTGATGATGCTAGGGCTGCGAAGTCCAAGATAGGTGATAGCTCTTCCACTCGAGACAGAGCGTCGGCCACAACATTTTGCTTCCCTGATACGTGCCGAATGTCGGTAGTGAATTGTGAAATGAAGTCAAGATGCCGGAATTGACGAGGAGAACACTTTTCTGGTTTCTGTTGGAACGCAAATGTTAATGGTTTATGGTCCGTGTAAATAACAAAGTTTCTAGCTTCTATCATGTGTCTAAAATGTTTCACTGCGAGATAGATAGCTAACAGTTCTCTGTCGTACGCTCCATATCGTTTCTCAGTATCGGACAGCTTCTTTGAAAAGAAGGCCAAAGGTTGCCACCCATCGTTGACTTGTTGTTGGAGTGTGGCGCCAACTGCTGTATCCGAGGCGTCGCTCACGATGGCTAGGGGTGCGTCGTCCTTTGGGTGAGCTAGAAGGGTAGCGGCTGCTAGCTTCTTCTTACACTCCTCAAAGGCTGCAGTGGCCTGTGGTGTCCACTTTATCTCTGTTTTCCCTTTGAGGTTGGGCACCAGGAGGTCGTTGAGGGGCGCCTGCGTTTCCGAGGCTCCAGGTATGAAACGTCTATAAAAGTTGATCATGCCCAGGAACTGTCGTAGGCCTTTTGCGGATGTCGGTTTCGTGTAGCCAAGAATGTCGGTGACACGGTCAGGCAGGGGACGCGTGCCCTCAGCTGAGATCCAGTAACCCAGGAATTTCACCCCCGGTTGCCCAAAGACGCACTTTGCGGGATTAAGTACTACTGAGTACTTGCGAAACCTCTCGAAAATGATGCGCAAGTGTTGAGCATGCTCCTCCTCGGAGGTTGAAGCAACAAGTACGTCATCGATGTAACTGAAACAAAAATCTAATCCTCGCAATACCTCATCGATGAACCGTTGGAAGGTCTGTGCTGCATTCCGTAACCCGAATGACATATATGGAAACTCAAACAGCCCAAAGGGAGTTGTGATTGCCGTTTTTGGGATGTCTTCTTCGGCAACTGGAATTTGGTTGTATGCTCTCACCAGGTCGATCGAGGAGAAAACCTTCTTGCCCTGCAGGAAGTGTGAAAAGTCCTGGATATGTCGTACTGGGTATCGATCTGGAATTGTTCGGGCGTTCAGTGTGCGATAGTCCCCGCACGGTCTCCATGCATCTTCAGTGTTTTTCGGGACCAGATGTAAAGGGGATGCCCAAGGACTTTCTGAAGGTCGAGCGATGCCCAGTTTGAGCATGGCCTCGAACTCCTTTTTAGCGGCCTTGAGTTTTGCTGGAGCAAGACGTCGTGGTTTGGCGGCAGCTGGGGGCCCCGCGGTTGTTCGTATGTGATGTTCAGTCTCGTGGGTGATTTTCTTGGGTTGTCCTTCTGGTCGCGTTATTTCAGGAAATTCTGAAAGCAAACTATGGTACCTGGATGATCCTGAGATGGTTTTGATGACTGGAACTGTACACTCAGCCATTTCTCCTTGAGTAGTGAGCTGGGTAGTGCCGTCCAAGAGTCTTCGGTTTCTCACGTCCACCAGGAGGTTGTAAAAACCCAAAAAATCCACACCGATAATGGGCTTTGACACGTCTGCTACCACGAACCTCCATGTAAATGCTCGTCTCAGTCCCAAATTTAGGGTAAGATTCATGGTACCATACGTGGCGATGGTCGTGCCGTTGGCTGCTGACAGGACATATTCCGACCTTTCACGCTTGCCAGGAGCTGTGCTGCGGGGAAATACGCACAGATCTGCGCCAGTGTCTACCAGAAATTGCACTTTTGAGTCCCGATCGGTGACGAAGAGGCGACGCGGAATCGGGCTGGAGTCACTCGTCGCCATTAATGACTGCCCCTCTCGTTTCCCTCGGAGAAAGAGCAAGGTTGATCGCATCTGGTTGCCCCGCTACCGAATCTCCAGTGATACCAGCACGTGCCATCTGTCCCGTGTCGACTACGGCTCCGCTGACGAGGTTTGGGATCCCCCCGGTAGCTGCTTCTTGACGGGCGCCCACTGATTGCAGCTATTTCAGCTCGTAGAGCTGCGATTTCCTCATTCAGCCCCAAAGTCATTTGAGACAGCTTGACGTTGAGCATGGCCTCCAATGCATGAGTCGAGGTGGCTTCGGCAATCGAGGGTACAGGTGGCCGTGATGCTTCTGCTATGTTGTCTGCATGTGTAGCCAGGTCCTCCAGGGATTTATCCTTGATTATGGTCAGTGCCACCTGTATGCTTCTGGGCAGCCGACTCAGCCACAGTGTTTTTACTATCGCTTCCGGGACATTGATGCCCGCTAGGTCCTGTAAATGACGTAAAAATTGTGATGGTTTTCTGTCACCTATTTCCTCCCGTTCCAGCAGACGCCGTGTTTTCTCTTCTTGAGAGGCGCTGAGTCGCTTGGTCAGCTCTGTCTTCAGTTTCTCATAGGCGTTTTCCTCAGGTGGTCTCATGATGACGTCCTTCACTTCCGTTGCGTACATCGCCGGTAAGGCCCCTACAACGTGGCCGAACTTCGTTCGGTCGCTGACGATGCCGGCACTGACGAAACTTCCCTCGATCATCGCGAACCAAAGTTCTGGGTCCGATGCAACGAACTCGGGTATTTTAACTGCTACTCGCGCAACTGCTGTATTTTCACCTGTGTTGGCCATGGTTAGTTGTTGTTTGGAGTCGAGGGTAGACTTCTCGTTGTCGGATTCGTCGTCCGTAATCCGGGAGTCGTTCGGGCTAGGCATTCACGCGCACTTGATTCACTTCAAATCGGGGTCACCACTTGTGGGATAGGTCACACACACAAATAAAACACTTCGCGTAATACAATGAAACTTTTATTACACTCGAATTTTACACGTGAATCGGTACTGAATACTCGAATTAGCCCGTGTTCAATGAAGCGCGAAAAGGGTCAATTAGGTAACCGGATTAGGTAGCTGTGACTCGGAGCGCGGTAGAAAATTGACTGACTGTCCCGAGGTTTGACCGCTCTTTTATAGGAAAGCCTATTGTGCCTCGAGATGATTCCAGACGGTTCTAGTACAATGATCTTGAAGCGTCTCGAAGTTTCCAGAATATTCTCAAGTCTTCTCGAGTTAAGGGAAAGAATGATCGCCACACCCCTTTTGCAAGAAAAGAATCCATTTCTTTCTTCATCCTAATTTCTCCACGCCAAATTGTTGCTTTATAAAAGGCATCACTGTTTTCAGGAACCGTCGGTTGACACGCAGGACCTTGATTCATTCCAGTAACTTCATCATGTTTGATTCTTTCTGCGAGCGAAATAATTGCATGAGCTATTTCATAGGCTCTAAATGGATAGTTATCCCATTGTCTCCCGTATAAATAATGAAAACCAATCAATTTGTAATCTTGTAAAGCGCGAAATAGTCGAAAATCTATTCCATGCTCGTTGCTGTCAATATATTTATTGAAATCAACAATGTCATCATGCAAGGTGCGTACACCTGAATACAAGTCTCTCAGTTCCTTTTCAGGAATATATTGTTCGAGAATTTCAATGGCTTTTTCTTCATTTATCCGCTCAATTCTGGTAGCGATCGGTTGTGGAATTTCGTTTGAACCACTCGGACTAGTGCATACTGTATTTTCAAAGTGGGCGATTAAGAGTGACAGAATGATGGTCAAAAGTGTGGTATCCATTTCGATTAGAGTTTGTTACACCAAAAGTAAAGCGTTGTTCAAGAAGAATCTTCAATCCAAAGTAAAGTAGCTTTAGAGATCGCTTTTGATTCTTAATGATTTTTATTGCAGTTTTATTGTCTCAGCAGTAGGCAACCATGCGATGGTTAAATCGTTTACAAAAAATCAAAATACTTTGACCCAGAGTTGATCTAAATTTTTAGTCAATTATGACTTCTGTCGTCTATTTTGTGTTCCCTGCGAAATTTCAGAAAGAATTTGCAATGAATATAACTCAGTACATTAACAGCTTAATTGCCGAAAGAAAATCACATGTACAATAAAAGTATGACGGAGTCATAAAAGGCACAATTTGTGATGGATTGTTGCGTTTTATTTATTTTGTTGAAATTTCTTTCATTAACATGTTAAGTCTAGTCTTTTAGCTTATGAAACATTATTTAAATGATATAGAAGTATTAAAATGTAGCATACTGTCCAAAATTTATTGAATAGTTCCGAAAAGGGAATAAACGTTTTCAATCTAGGTTAATTAATCTACAAATTTTATGAATATCCAAACTTCAGAATTTTTTTTTATAAATGAACATGAATTATTTCTCACTTCTAATAATATAAGTCACATGTACGAACAGTATGTAAACAAGTGGGATCCAAAATAATTTTATATCAAGGTCAGTCCTATCGTGACAAATTTCGTTATCATTTCATTTAATCATGAATCTATCAACTTATCTGTTATGATAAATACTGGGAAAATAAAATCAGAAAATATCCCTTTATCATCAAAAATCTATAATTTTGAGTATGATAAATGGTATCGAAAAACAAAATGTAAGTGGGGAGCAGATCAAGCATAAATGTCAAAATATTAATAAATTCAAGATATTCACGTAGAACGCGGTAGTAAATCTATTAAGTATAAACTTTTGCAATGACTTTTATGAGGTAATGTATGTTTTTTTTTAAGTTACAAAAGTTATTTCGCACGTGAGTTAAATCAATTTTTTGTGAAGTATATATCCAATTACCAAAAACTTCACTGAAGACGAGAATTCATTTTTATACTTTGGGATAGTGTAAAAGACAATAATTATAGAAATCACAAACAACATTATTTAAAGTCTCAGTTTTTTGAAATATTGCTGATATAACTTGCGTATCATAGTATTTTTCCATATACATAGTGAAACACACACATGTTGATATTTTAATAAGTACCATTTAAACCTGATTAGCTTCCCTTTAAAATAACTTACACTACCGTCACTATGTAAACTGTTATTTATACAATATTTGGCATTCTACAATTTTTAATATGATCAACAGGTCCATGAATAAAAAAATATTTTCCCCCAAAGGAAAAAAATGCACGTTAACTCACTAGTTTCTTCTGAAGGTCTGAGTTTAAAAAAGAACAAAGTCTTAACGTGAAACATGAATGAGATCGGATATTTTTACACGTGCACTGGACTAAAGGAAAAAAACCGAAAAACGATAGGTACTAATGAGTGTACAGCGAAATTACGATCAAATCGTTTTGATGATGCTTCCGAAATTGACTTGTACTTTAAAGGTTATTCTTAAAACGACATAAATCATATCATCATCATGTTTTTGATAATAGACAAGCAATAAGTTAACATAAGACGAGTCATCAGAATAATCACAATAAAGTAGCATATGTTTGATACTGGAATAAAAAATACAATCGAGGTTTGGAACCACATTCGAAAATGAGTCCTTGTAACTCATTTATTTTCGAGAATAAATACATATAATAAGTTCAAAATTTGTTTTTTATTCCGAATTCCTAGTCATTAACGAATTGTATACATTTTTTTTTTTTTTGCATAACAAAGAGGCGTTTGCAAATAATGTGGAGTTTAATTATAATGTCTTTGAACTCACATTTTTTCCTACATTTCCTGTATATCACCGGTTTTTCCAACCAATGTAAAAAAAAGATACTACAAAAAAAAGCTCATAAAGAACACATTTAACGAAAAGGCATATTGAAAAAATATTTAAGAGTCATAAGTTAGGCAGTTTACATTTTCATATCGAACACTATTTAGGCCTCAACTCGATAACTAAATTTTTTTTTCTTTTGAATATCAGAAAATGATTGCAATAGCATTATATCAACTCTAGTAAAAGTAAGAAAATGATGTATCAAATGAGAAAAAGTTTAAAACTTTGTTGAAGTTTTTAGAATTTACCGTCAAAAATTTTAACTATGTAAAACATCTCGTTATTCACACTTGCAAAACTCTCGATACATACTCTCAAGTCAGGGGCGTAGGCAGTAAAAATGTTCAGGAGTGCATTTCTAAGTAAATTATATTTATTCAAAGATTTTATAACTGTTTTCGTGATTAAAGAAGTTACATGAATATTTTTATGTGTAATTACGTCACATTTTTAATAATTTTTTACATAGCAATCGTCCTTACAATTTTGTATCGATTATCTGTTTCATAATAAATAAGATAGATACATAAATTCATATACTGAATAGTTGCATTTCTGAATTCTCAAAACGACGTTTTTCAGGACTGCTTATTGTATTGTACAAGTATCGAATATGTTTGACACTCCACGGGGATTAGGATTTTTTGGCTTTGGACCTAGCGATATAAATGTAGAGGATTTGTGCGCTTTTCGCCAATACTTTTGCAAAATACAATAGTTATTATGCTTCCATTTCAATTCATCCATGTCTTTCTCATTTTCCATTACTATATGCAGGTAACTATTACCACTTACAGGATCCATTTTTTCTTGATGCTTCGTTATCTTAAATTTCATGTTAGGAAAGATTATGACTTCCTTTTCGGAATCACGGTCGTATTTCAGTTTACTATAATCGAGATGAAACATCTTCTTTTTTACTTGGAATTCATACAGCACTCTGACTCTATCACTTGGTACAAAATTATTTAATGACAAGAATGCCATAGCCTTTATTTTAAGTTTTGAAAAAGACGCAAATCTTTCACCGTTCTGGTATTTTCCCTTTGCAAGGAGAGCATCTATTTCTGTCTTTACCCTAGTTTCTCCACGCCAAATTGTTCCTTTCACAGGGACATCACTGTTTGAAGGATCCGTCGGTCTGCAATCAGAACCTCTATTTGATCCAGTGACTTCATCATGTTTCAATCTTTCCGCGAGAGAAACGAACGCATTAGCTATTTCATAAGCTCTAAAAGGATATAAATTCCACTCATTGCCGTCTAAACATAGAAAACCAAAAATTTTGTAATCTTTCAAAGCGCGATACTGCCGAAAATCTATTCCATGTTCGTTCCTTAGGATGTAATTGTTGAAGTCATCAACATCATCACTCAGGCTGCGTAAACCAAAATATGGGTTTCTCAGCTCTGCTGCAGGAAGATATTGTTCAAGAAGTTCCTTAGCTTTCTTTGTATCTAATTGCTCGGTGGTGGGTGCATTTGGTTGCGGAATTTCGTCGGCAGTATATGGGTCATTGCAAACTGTATGATCAAAGTTGGCGATTAAGAGTGACAGAATCAGTGTTAGAAGTTTGGCGTCCATTTTGGTAACAGTTTGTTACCCAGAAGTTAAGCGTTGTTGAAAAAGAATATTCAATCAAGAGGTTTGTAGTTGTAGTGATCTGCTTTGATTCTGAATGTTTTGTTGCAGTCAGGTTTTTTCAGCAGGAATCCTCAATGACTTTGCTGAATGATTTACAATAGACTGTAGTATTCTCGCATTGATGAATGGGCAATGTGCAGTGAATCAGGTGTCCGTTTGCAAATATGTTTTTCCTGTGAAACGTGATTAAACTCTCTAATAAATGTAGCTTATTTTACTTGCGGCTGAAATTCTAAAAATTGAATTACACATGAAATGTCAAAACAGATACGCAAAAATAAGGAAAATCTGTTTTCAATTGTTGCGTTCAATTTGTTTTTGTATTAGGATTCTTCTGCGTGGAACATACAGTAACAATCTTTTAGTTCACTAAATTGATAGCAACATTCTGATGACTCAAAAAAATTTTCAAAAAGCTTAAAAAAATTTTTGGACGATTTATGAACAAAACATTTATCTTGGAATGTAAAACACATGAATTCATTCTGAATGAAAACCATAAAACTAACATACTAGCAGCATTGAGATAATCGAAATTCAGATAATTGTCATTATTTAAGTGCTGTTGTCAAACCAATTTCTACATAATTCGATTTAATTATATAATCATTACATTATGTGTCAGGTTACATATAATGAAAATCAAATTAAAAATTTTTCTCTAATTACAAGCACTTTATGAATTTGAATATGGAAAGTAAAAAAGTTAGTGTGCACAAAATTAAACAAAAATGTCAATATTACCTAAGACTTTGACGTAGAGTTCAGGATTAATTCCATCAAAAATAAACTTGTGTAATTACTATCTAGGGATAAAGTTTTTTTTATGGTTTCAAAGGTCAATGTAACTTAAATGAAATTCGCCGTAGATAATAATTTTTTTCACAAGTATATAACTCATGACTAAAAATAAGTTGAAAGCAACTATCTCGCACAAAAATTTGTTTTCATATTTTGTATAACTACAAAACAATTCAATATTGACTTAAAAAATAATAATCTGATAATAATTGTTAGAATATTTTTCATAAAAGCTAACCCAAAATTATATAGTCAAAGACGAATGAAGCCGTTTTTTGTGTGAGAATGAATTGTATTCCGTTTTATGCCTGTATTTAAATCATGCTTCTTCAGTTATTTTTTCGAAAATCAATTTATCATTTATACTTTATTAAAAATTAACCACATTTCTACGGTGTGATAAGTCTATCTGATATTTCTTAAGCAGACTTATCTTTTAAGTACAGCTGACAGAACTAACTTTCTATTATTCATAAAGATTGTAATGTTTTTGTTGTACCAGCAGAATCTTTAATGGACATAATATAGAACCATTAAATATATCTTTAAATTTTCACAATTACTGTGTCTAAAACTGAAAAGCTTTCTTCCAGAAAAATCTGAACAGTATAATAATTGTAATTGTAATCAAGAAAATGTCTGACAACTGAAAATTGGTCCTAATATTTAATACATCTAATTGTAAGTACAGAATAGGACTACTTCCAAAGAATAAAATATGCATGTTCACTCACCAGTCGCTTCTTGAAATGTGAAAATCCAAACGAAAAAAGTCTTAATATAAGCAATAATGAAACAGTCTTTTCTCGAAAGTACATCAAAATTTAGATAAAAATTTCGAAATAGTATGATACTGGTGAGTATCGCTATTGCAATAAAATTTGTTTGTAATATTTCTAAAATTGACTTCTAATGTAAAAATCAATTTTCAAATGATACGAATCATGTTATTTTCGATCACAGGTTAACGGCGAATGAACATAGGATGATTTTTTAGAATAATCACCGTAATACAGCATACATTTGTGCCAGAATAAAAAATAGCAATAATTAAAAAAAAAAGATTTTGTATAAGTGTAAAAACCTTAGTTATTTTCAAGGAAAAATGTGTTTAAATGAAAATAAAATTGGTTTTTCATTTCATATAAATATGAGTTGCATTTGTGATTGAAGCATGTTTTTTGAAGTGACATATTAGAAAGGCACTGGTAAGTCATCTGTACTTGAATTATAATCTTTTCTAATTTAAATTTGTCGTAAAGTACTTGTACTCTAACAGTGATACAAAATTTGCAGTAAATATAAAAAGAAAACGAAACTTCTGAAATAAGTTCATGAAAAACACAAATGAAACAAAAAGGTATGTTGAAAAATAACTTATTGTTATGGGTCATATGTTGAGACGATTAAATTCTCATGTCAAACATCATATACTTTGTAGCCTTGGTCAAATTAAACTTTTCCTTTTCCTTAAATTTTTTAAGGAAAATTTGCTATTTTTGTACACATCCCCATTGATCAACAATATCTACTCTTTCACAAGTGATTGTTTAGAATTTTTTCCCAAAGTGTCGACTACACACTGAAAAAAGTTATTTTTATTCTTATTATTTACATTAAAGGTAAAAAATTTTGATTGCAACAATCAACTAATGACAATTTGGCAAAAAACATTTTCCTGTGGAAAAAAGGGGTGTAAAATAACCTAGAAAATATCATCTTGTGGTTGTACAGTGATATATTTTATGAATTATTTTCACATTCTATTCATTATTCTAGTAAAATATCGTTTTATGTATGCTTTATTAGACGGACATACACATTCATAAAATAATTTGCTAGGTAACACTTTTAATATGGCTAAATTTTATATCTCCCAATTCGAATTTTTCAATACTGTTCATAGTATAGTACACATTTTTAAAGATTTACAACTATCAAGACGTCTTTGCTCTAGATCTTGTGATTCAAACGAATGTGACCCATACGCCTTTTGCCAATACTTTTGCAAAATACAACAATTCTTCTGCCTCCATTCGAATTCTTCCATATCATCCTCATTTTCCATTATTATATGCAGATAATTCTTTCCAGTTTTAGGATCTATTCTCCTATGATGACTCGTAATCTTCAATTTCAAGTTTGGATAGATGATGACTTCCTGCTCGTTACTCCAGTACCAATTTAGTTTAACTAAATCGAGATGGAATATCTTCTTTTTCACTTGGAATTCATACAATACTCTGACTTCCTGACTTGGTACCCAAGCAAGTGACATAAACTCAACAGATTTATCTCTACTCTTCGAAAAAGATACAAATCTGTCACTATTACCGTATTCTCCTTTTGCAATAAAAGAATATATTTCGCTTTTCATTCTGATTTCCCCTCGCCAAACTGTTGCACTTTGAATGACAGTGCTGTTCGAAGGAACCGTTGTTTCGCATCCAGTAAGTTCGTTAATTCCAGTAACTTCATCATGCTTAATTTTTTCCGCAACAGAAATGAAAGCATTAACTATTTCATAAGCTCTGAACGGATGTTCATCCCATTTTTCGTCGTATAAATTCTGGAAACCATCATATTTGTAATCTTGTAAAGCGCGAAACTGCCTGAAATCGATTTCATGTTCATTTTTGTTGATGTAGTTGTTGAATGCAATAACATCATCTTCGAACAAGTTTCTATCTTCGAGTAATTCTTCCAGCTCATTTTTAGGGAAATAACCTTTAAGAATTTGAAGGGCTTCATTTTCAGTTATGAGCTTTATCCTGCGTACATTGGGTTGCGGAGTTCTATTGGAGCTGCTTGAAGGAACACAAATGGTTTTTCCGAAATAAGCGATGAATAGTAACAGAATTATGGTTGAATGTGTAGTTTTCATTTTTGTAACAGTTTCTACACCAATAGTGAAGCGTTGTGAAGAAAGAATCTTCAATCGAGAGAATGGTAGTTGTGGCGATCAGTTCTGGTTCAGAATATTTTTTTTTGCAGTTCAGTTGTTGCCGTATTTCTCATTCATGCATTTTTCGAATGGTTCACGAAACACTGTAGGTGAATGAAACGGGATGATTTGAGTTTTCCAATCAATCAAGTCTTTGTTAGGTGATTTTTTTTCCTGCAAATTGTGAGAAGAAAATATGATAAATTTACACCAGTCTACATGAATCCGAATTTTCGAAAAGAAAACATATATGGAACTTTAAAATTAAAATGAGATAGAATACGGAATTCGTTAAGAATGGTTGCATTAATTTATTTTTTGCTCTTTTTTTTGATGTGACAGAGAAAAAGTATTAGGAAGTCTCTGACGACAGAGAAGTTATAGAAATTCAGCATATGTACTGTTGTTTTTAGTTTTGGATCCATTTCCAAATGAAAATTGTTGATGAATACTAAATGAAAGCCATCGAAGAACTTTTGGGTATCTCAAAAGAGAACATAGATCTTTGAACGTAAATGATATCTCAATCATAATAATAAAACGTACATACAAGCAGTAAGAAATATTTATGATTCATAAAAAAATTTCAACAAACAATGTGTTATTGTGATTTTAACGAATCAATACGATAATATTCGAACCCGAATTTACTAACTTTCCCAAAAAGAAATCAGATTAAAAACTTATTCATTGATTTTCCCTCCGTGTATGAAATTGATATAACAAAAAAAAATGCATCGAAATTGAAAAACTTAGGACGCAAAACATGTAATATAATTGTCATGAAATATTATATTCAAACCATTCACAATGTAGGAGTGATTCTGTAGAGTTAGAACTATGTAATTACAGATTGCAAATGTAAATCTCATGAAGTTTTAATGCAGATTTAATTCAATAAACTGTTTTTTAAGTTCATAAATAATGTCTAAACATTGGTAAAAACAACGAATTAACTTAATCAAGAACTGAAACACAAAAATTTATTTTAATGTTTTGTAAGCCAGTATATGAAAATTTGATATTTAAATCGTAAATAATGTATCGATGATGCTAATCATCAACTTTATAATTTTTTCTAGAAAACTCAAGTTAGATTGACATATTTTAAGACAAAATAAACCATTTTAAAGCTGCAAATATATAATTTTTTTTATATACTAATATTTTAATAATGCTCCTTTCTTTACTTTTCCAAAAGTCAATTCACTATTTCTACTACTATAGAAGTTTGCAATACTATGACGAGATGGAATAGTCAATTTTTTAATTTGTTTTTGAAAACATGACTGAGATAACTTGCTTTTTGATTCCTCATATACATTGTTATGTTTAAATTAGTTCTATAGATCTGATCAACATATGTTTACATTTTCACAAATACTACGTAAACTTTATAACCTTTTTTTATAAAAAACGATGTTCTTATTACCATGTTAACTATGATGATGAAAATGTTTGAAATGGAAAAATTCGTACCTATGAATAATACGTCAATGTATAAAACAAACGCATTGTACCAGAGATAATTTAAAAGATATGCATCTCAACTCACCAGTAGCTCCTCAGGATGTGAAGTGTCAATGAACATAGTCTAATTGGGAAACAGTAACGAGAACGCCTGTTTTTTATACGTACTCTAGAATCGAGATGAAAATTGATTAGTGACATTAAATAATGAGTGTTGAGTGCCATTACGATAAAATTGTTTTGTTGAATACTTAAAAAGTTGATTTATACTTTAAATATCAGTTTCGAAACGAAACGAATTCTGTTTTTGATGCAATAACAGATAAGCATGAATACACGTATAATGATAAGTCGTCGGAATATTCAGTTTTAAAGCATATGCTTCGTAAAAGAATCAAAAATAACATCACGATTGGTAACAAGATTTAAGGAGATTTTTAAATTCATTCATTTTTCGAAATACTTACTCTCTAACTCAGAATCTGTTTAATCCAACAGTATTGTTTGTTATATTCTATAGATTGACTGGTTGAAATTTACACAATGCAATCTTTGAAAAAATTAACTTATTAAATTTGTTGGAAACAACAGGAAATCCGTTGAAAAAACAGATAATCTGTCGAATTTGACAGGCACATGTGTTGAAAGTACAGATTTTTCAGAGGAAATGTTCAACAGATTCAATTGTAAAGATTTAAATAGACAGAGATTGCTGAAAATTCGAATAATTTTTTTTTATTCCAAGTGGATATTTATTGCAAACTAGATTTAATTATGTTATTTGAAGTATTTGCAAGTAGTCTGTAGTTTCAGAATTATAATCTCTACAGGAGTCATGTTAGATTAAGATTGAATTCTCATGCTCGTCAGTCATCATATACTTCTTAGCTCGTTTATTTAAACTTATTATTTTTCTTTGTAAAATATACATATGTTGATTTTTCATCTCACAGGCATACAAATTCATATTCTAAATTGATTTGTAACATTTAACATAAGGTAGAATTTTTCCATCTTCCCATTCAAATTTTTTAATACTAATCATTGAATTGCACACATTGAACCTGACTTTTTTAAATTTTTACTTTTATCAGGATGCCTTAGTTCTGAATCTAGTGATCTGCATGAATGTGACCCGTGCGCCTTTTTCCAATACTTTTGCAAAATACAGTAATTATTTTGCCTCCATTCCAACTCATCCATATCTTCCTCATTTTCCATTGTCATATGCAGAAACTTATTTCCAGTTTTAGGGTCGATTCTTCTATGATGCTCTTTTATCTTTAATTTTATGTTTGGAAAGATTATGACCTCCTGCTCGATATTCCAGGCCCATTTCAGCTTATTAAAATCAAGATGGAATATCTTCTTTTTTACTCGGAATTCGTACAGTACTGTGACCACGTCAAGTTGTACCAAAATTTGTGACATGAATCCAACAGCTTGTTCTCTATTCTTTGAGAAAGATACAAATCTTTCACCGTTTTGGTATACCCCGCTTTCAAGAAAAGAATTTATTTCTTTTTTCACTCTAATTTCCCCTCGCCAAATAGTTGCTTTTATGATATCACTGTTTGCAGGAACTGTTGGTTTACACCCAGACCCTTCATTTATTCCAGTAACTTCATTATCTTTCATTCTTTCCGCAACAGAAATGAAAGCATTAGCCATTTCATAAGCTCTGAAAGGATTTTTCTCCCATTTTTCGTCGTATAAATACCGGAAACCATCGAATTTGTAATCTTGTAAAGCGCGAAACTGTCTGAAATCGATTCCATGCTCGTTTTTATCGATGTAATGGTTGAATCCAATGATGTCGTCTGCAAGAATCTTTCTCTCTTCACGTATTTTTTTCAGCTCCTTTTTAGGGAAATATCGTTTAAGAATATCAAGGGCTTCTTGCTCAGTTATAGGCTCATGTATGTGTACATTGAGTTGTGGAGTTTGGTCGGAACTACTTGAATTGACACAAGCAATTTTTTTGAAGTAAGCAATGAACAGTAAAATAACTATGGTAGAAGATGTGGTGTTCATTTTGGTATCAGTTTCTGCATAAAATGTAAATCGGTTTAAATAAAGAAGAAATTAGTAGTTGTAGTAATTAGTTATGGTTCTGAATATTTCTTGATGCAGTTTGGTTACTGTCGTATAACTTATCCATGCGTTCTTGGAATTGTGTACGAAACACTGTAGGTTTCTTATACGCAGTGATTTGAAGTCAGCCGTCAATGATTTCTTTGCTGGCCGTTATTGTTTTTCCTGGAAAACGTGGAAAAAATGTAATATTCATTTTTAACAGTTTATTCAATATTTGGATCTTAATTCTCAAAATGAAAGTCAAAGTTAGAATTTATACAGAACAATAAAAAAGAAGAGGAAACGCGTTACGAATAGATGCGTGAATAATTTTTGTTTTTATTCTCGTATATGACTCTAAAAAACAGTCGTTGAAAAGAACATTTTTGTGACTACAATTTTTAGAATATCGAGTATTTTATTTGTCGTATAATGATCAGTATAATGATTGCTTTGAAACAAAATGAACATATATCATGAGAAAATGATTGTTTTCCAGAGTTAAATTATTCATGGTTTGTTACATACTAATATTCCAATAATGCTCTTTTAGTTACTTTTCCAGAAATAGATTTAGTATTCATACCTTCATGGATATTCATAATAATTTGAAAGAATGGAAAAGCTGATTCGATTCTGTTCTAAGATGTAATTTTTGTGGGCATCAGGCTTAGATAATTACCTTTTTCAGTTTTGATAGAGATGGTTCTGTTTGACTTTTAACTGGCGGAATTCCAGCACAAAAATTAATGAATACGAAAATTGCTTCCATTTCAGTTTACCTAAGCTTTTCTAATTGAAATTTTATTTATCCTTTGATTCCATTTTTGAACTTGAAATCCAAGTATTTTCTATTTTTTTCCACCTATTTTTGTTAATCAGACGTAAAAGTATTATTTCTGAAGCTTTCGAAAATAGTTTGTCAGGTTACATTAGGTTAATTTTTTTTGAATGTCTATGAGTTCGACTTACATTATCTAATTTTGATATTATTCGAGTCAAATTCCTTAAAAAAGATAAAATTTCAGATGATCATAAAATTCATAAGTCTTTTACGAGGTCGTTGATATAATTAATGACAATGCAAAAGCCGATAACAATTTTCAACTCTTTTCTCCGGAAATGCAAGTTCGAACGTACAAGTTATCGTTATACAGTTCGACTCGGAAGAATCATATTTATTCCGGAAATTCATATCTAAAGAGGAAAGTCATTGATATCCCAGAATCTTCTATACTGCAGTTCAAACATTGCTAGAAAGAAAAAAAAGTTCATGGCAACAAATTCAGCCCAAAAGAATGCGTTCGAAAATTTTTTTTAGATTTAAGCCAGAAACTCTGTAAAAGAAGGTATATGAATATGAAAATCATCTATACTGTAATTTTTTTGACGTATTTTGACACAAAAATAATCAAAATCTAATAATACATCTCAAATTTATAGAGATTAATACAAAATATCGCATCAGGTAACCTTCAAAATCAGTTTCACCTGACTGACATTTGAATTTAAAAACTTTCAAGAAAAACTTTTTGCAAAAAAATAAATTGCACATGGTAAATGAAATGGTTTTACGAACAATATTCATGAATTTCGAGTAAAAATAATGTGTCAGATTGTAAAGCTCGGTGCATTAAAATAGAATCGGTCATGTTTACACTTCAACGAGTAATATCTAAACCTGAAAACCAGATTTTTTGAAAATCTGTGTTAACCTCACTGTATGAACTTCAATGAAAAAAATGTCTGGCATCCAATTATTTAACTACTATGCATACAATATCATTTTCTTAATATATGAAAGTATAAATTATACTCACCAGTCACGTATAAGGATGTTAAATGTTGGAAAAACAAAATCCACATACATGACATATAATGATTGTCGCAATTTTTACCTACATTGAAGCTCAGATAAACATTGCGAAATGATAGGCATCAATAAGTATTAGGTGATATCGAAATATGTAAAATTATTTTGAGAGAATATCGAACATTGATTCCGGATGTTAAGATAATGTTTAAAATTACACGAATTATCTTATGTTCACAAGTTAGCAATGAATGCAGAGACATCTCATTTTTGAATTGCTTTTGACCTTTAAAACATAGGATCAAAAGAAATTTATAATTTCAAAGTTGACTATTTGGCGGAGTATTCAAACCTTGCCAATACCGGACGTTAAACGATAGCCAAGGTATGCAAAAAATAAATCATTTTGATCTTTTTGTTTTGTTCGGCGCTGAATCGCGCCGAACGTTTCGGGAGCATTTTTCACAAGGGTTATTTTAAAATCAAATAACGGCCAATTTAAGACAGGCAGAACTTAAAAATTCGCCTTGGAAGTATAAAAATACCTGAGTCAAATGCTCAGATCTACACCTGAGTTGCTTTATCACTTTACCTACAGCTCATCATCGAAAAAAAGTATCAAAAACAAGGCTACAAAGTAGAAGACCATTTTTAATTGTAAAATTTCAAACGAACTAAGTCTGAATGTTAAAGAATAATTTAACTGTCTATTTTAATTTCTATAAAGATTGCAGAACGATAGGTACTAATGAGTTGATAAATAAATACAATTTTTTGATTATTGTTTATAATTTTCCTAAAAAGCGTCTACTAACACAATAAATATTCTGGCAAAAAAGAAGGGGTACATATCAAATAACCTGAAGAAAATTATATTTCATTTTCACTGTAATATATTTCATGAGTAATCTTGCCATTTTATTCATTATTTCATACATAGAAAACCTCATTAGAACTGTTAAAATAAATATTATTTTATTTTTTTATTTTACAGACAGACGAATTCATATTCTGAAGGGTTTGGTATATAACACTTTTGAAAAGCGTAAATGATTATACCTTACAATTCCATTTTTAAGTCTACTGTTCATAATATTGCACACATTGAACCTGAATTTTTTGAAGCTTTACTTTCATCAGGAAGCTTGGGCTCTGGACCTTGTGATATAAACAAACCTGTTTCATACGCCTTTTGCCAATACTTTCGCAAAATGCAAAAGTTATTTTGCTTCCATTCAAATTCATTCATATTTTTCTCATTTTCTATTATTATGTGCATGTAATTTTTTCCAGTTTTAGGATGTATTTTATTATGATGACTCGTTATCTTGAATTTATTGTTCGGATAGATTATGACTTCCTGCTCAAGATTCCAGTTCCATTTCAGTTTACCAAAATCAAGATGGAACATCTTCTTTTTTAGTCGAAATTCGTACAGAACTCTGACTTCCTGAAGTGATATATAAGTACGTGACATGAAGCCAACAGCTTTGTCTCTGCTCTTTGAAAAAGATACAAATCTGTCACCGTTCTGATACTCTCCTTTTGCAATAAAAGAATATATTTCGCTTTTTAGTCTAATTTCCGCGCGCCAAATTGTTGCTCTTTGAATGTTTTTACTGTTCGGAAGAACCGTTGTTTCGCATCCAGGAAGTTCATTCATTCCAGTAACTTCATGATGTTTGGTTTTTTCCGCAACAGTTATGAGAGCATGAGCCATTTCGTAAGCTCTAAACGGATGTTCATCCCATTGTTCGTCGTATAAATACCGGAAACCAGTAAATTTGTAATCTTCTAAAGCACGAAACTGCCTGAAATCGATTCCATGTTCGTTTTTTCTTATGTAGTTGTTGAATTCAGTGATGTCTTCGAGAAAGCTTCTCTCTTCACGTATTTCTTTGAGCTCATTTTCAGGGAAATATTGTTTAAGAATATCATAGGCTTCTAATACAGTTATGGTTCGGATTTTGTGTACATTTAGTTGTTGAGTTCGGTTGGAGCTACTTGGATTAACACAAACAGTTTTTTCGAAATAAGCGATGAACAGTAAAAGAAGTATAGTTGAAGGCGTAGTGTTCATTTCAGTGACAGTTTCTACTCCAAAAGTGACGAGTGGTCAAGAAAGAATCTTCAATCGAGAGAATGGTTGTTGTAGTGATTAGTTCTAGTTGTGGTCAAGTTTGTTTTTCCTGTGAAATGTCAAAAAAATCTATGATAATTTGGCATTCATTCATTTACCTACATCTAAATTTTCGAAACGAAAATCGTCTATAAAATTTAAATTACAATGTTGAAGATAAAGGATTTTTTACGTATGTTTAAGTTTATTATTTATTCTTCTTTTATTTTTCTTATAATATGAAAAACGGTTTTTCAGAGGAACACTTTCCTGACTACAATCATTAGAACATCGAAGATTTTTTTCTCCAAACATATATCTCATAAAGTTTGTGTCCACATTGAGTTAATTCAACCCTTTCAAAGTTGATAACCTATGGCTTTTAATTTTTACAGCTCACAAACTGAAATGAGGACTTGAACCCATAAATTTTGTTTTAGGCTTCGTAAACTTGTGAATGAAAATTCGATATTGAAATGGTAAAACTGTTTCTACTTTTATGAAAATTTACAATGACAGAATTAGAAATTCTGTTCTATTCCATTCTGCATTTCGATGTTATTTTTTATGTATCAAGCTTCAATAATTTCATCTTTCGTTTTTGATTAACATGGTACTATTTGACTTTTTACCAATAGAATTCAAGCACAAAAACCATTGAATATAAGTGACCGATTTCAATTAAATTAATTTTACTTCTTTTCGAAATTCATGTATATTGCTCTTAAACAATTTATTTAGACAAGTATTTTTTATTTTTCCTGAAAATGATATTTGATAAGTTTTTAGAATTTTTTCTAAGGCTGTCAAAACATATGTTTCATATTACCCTTTGTAAGAATTTTTCAAATCTCTGTATATTCGACAAATATATTGACTAATTTTGATACTTTTTAAGTAAAATTTCGTGAAAAAGATAAAATTTCAGATAATAGTAAAATTTTTGAGGCTTTTTTAGAGTTTTTAATTTAGTTTATGACAATGCAAAAAAAATTTTATTACACTTAAAAAATAAAATTAATGGCAAAAGAAAATTTGAACTAGAAAAATCGATTTCATTATTTTTATTTTTTTCAAAGTAACTATATAATGAAGAAAAATCTTTGCTACACTTATGTCTTTTAGATCACAGTTCAAAATTTGTTAAAACATAGGACGAAAATTTTTCCTGAGATTCAAGATTTCTAGAGCATCAAATGCTCTATAGGTTTGAAAATTTTTTAGATCAGGTAACCTTCAATATCAGTTTCAGCAGACGGAAATCTAAATCTGAAAATTTTCAAAAAAAGTTTTTGCGCAAAAATTAATAACATATGTCAAAGTCAAATCGTTTCACAAACAATATTTATAAATTTCAAGTGTAAATAACATGTCCACCTCTAAAATTTACGTGAATCGAAATAAAATCGGTATATTTAATGCTTTACAAGTACTGTTGGAATCTGAAAACCACATTTTTCAAAAATCTGTGTTAAAAATAATACGTATCATATTATAGTACGTGTAATAGTATTATTATACGTTCATTCGAGCTTAAATTAAAATTGCGAAATGATTAGATATTACTGAGTATTGAAGACTATCGAAATAAAATTGTTTTAATAGAATACCGAACATTCGCATATAAAAAAATGATAAGCACTCTGAAAATTAAAGTGATAAGAAACACATTTTGGAAAAAAAAAAACGTTTTGAGATAGTTCAAGTCATTAGTTTACAATATTGATTCTCATTTCAGATATAATACCATAGCTCTTAACTGGTAAAAAACCTCTCTCTAACTTTTACTAAAAAAATCATGACGATAGCACTGTATTAATACTCTTGATTTTTACTTGAAATCAGTAGAACGATGAATGTATCATATACTATTGAAACATATTTTTTGAAATCGTAGAGATTCCACACAAAGAACTATCTAAATATATTATGCTCAATGCCATGTCAGCATCGACAATTTTTCTAATAACGTGATTAAGTGTCTCGATAAGTTTTTTAAATTACTATTCAACTTCTAATCAAATGTATTTTTTTCCCTGAGTAAAACTGTGTTTGAAAATCGTGTGCCAATGAGAAAAAATTGGTTGTTAAAATAGAAAGAATATATTCTCATTGGATCCTTGTTTCGATGCTGCAAATATATTGTATTTATTGATACATATACTTCCAAATAGAATAACGTAAAATGTCTGTTTATTTTTACAACCATTTAAACACGCATCACTTTCACTACAACATATTTACAATAGAATGTATTTGTAATCATAGGTTTTCTTAAAATACTTTGTTTGAGATAATCATAAAATAAATGCCTTCATTGAGCTTCGTTTCTATAATTACCTTTCTTGCGTGAAAATACCAAGTCGCCATTTTTGTAAGCAGTCATTAGAATATTGAGAATAAAAATTTCGGTATCGTAGGTACATAAAACGCAATACAAATACAAATCTTAAAAGTTTGAACTTTAAATTACGTCGAATTAGATTTTCTACAAAATATTATTACATCGATGTATAACGCAGGTTTCCTAAGTTGTAGTGGAATTTGAGTGCATAACAAAAAAAAGTACATGTTTCATTTTATGCTGTAAAAAGAAAGAAGATATCAACTTTTACAAACGCTGGTAAAATGATTAAATTTATAAAAGAACTTCAAAAAAGTTGCAATTAAAAGATCTTGTCCCTGTACAACTATTAGTTTTGTGAGTTTTGTCATGAAGAGTTTCTATTCTATAGAAGGTATGTTCAATTTTGTCATTAAACTCAAATAGTGCAATCTGCGCTACATGACTCGCGAACCAATTTTTGACAACAACTGAGTTTTTAGACAAACGGTCTATTAATATGAGATCTAACCTGCCATCGCTTGTAATACATTGAATATTCTCAACAGATCTGTTCTTCAATTCTAATATCCTAATTTTTTCTTGGTCTTCTTTAACAAAGATCAATGCATTTTCATATCTAACATGATTATGCTGAATTTCTTTATTGACAGCGAAGTCTACTGGATATTCGGTTATAACACTCGAATATATTGCTGTTGAGTTGGAAGACAATGATTCTATATCGAAAAAAATTGACGAGAAAAAACCTCTACTGTAACTGTACAATCGCATGTCAAACCACAACTCTTTTTCTTTAAAATAATCTTTGAAAATAAGAAACAAACTATCAAGGCTTTTACTTGTCTTTTCGAAGAGTAGCAGATGATCATCAGATTGAAAAAAAGCCATATTGCTTATTTCGATATTGATCATTGAAAGTTTTGAGGGGCTCAGAATATGTATATTCTTGTCAAAACTTTGAACGTAAAATGGCGCAAGTTCAACTTCTTCCCCTGAGTAAAACGGTATGAACAAATTACCATCAGAGGCCATGACTGCAAGATGTTGACACCTTTTACGAGTAAAATAGTTCTAAACAGTGATATTAGATTCGACTTCTGAGTTACGAAAAACTATTAGAAGATGTTCACTGGAGTTCAGTACACCAACGTCTTCTATATTCACTGGCAGAATAAGAATATCTTACAACTCATCTTCAGAATCGTTATCAATAATCAAAGAGAAAGAGCGATCTCGTTCAAGACTTCCAAACACATTTACATCTTCAGCATGACGGCCCTTGACAAAAGCTGTTTCTTCATTAATGGCAATTACATCATTTTCAATAGAACCAATTTTGATAACCTCGTTCGTTTTGATAAAATCCTCTAAATGATTCAAGTTTTCGTCCATTTCGTAAAAAATTTCAAATTTTTTAACCAGCTCGTCGCTGTCTACATTTATTTGAGGAATTATTACACAACCATATTTGTCTTATATCATAAAATTACTACTGCTGCTTGTTCTGTTATAATAATTGTCTATGGTCAATGCATGAAAATTTTTGTTCTCAGGGAAGCTTATTCCTAATCTATTATTATTTTTACTATATTGAATTTTTGTTACATTTTTAAAGAAAGCTATATAGGGTAACCTTATGTTGCCATGAGGAACGTCTATGTGTATAGGAGCCAGATTCTGTGCTTGTGATATTACATCGACTGTATAGAAATCATTCGAACTTTTGACGTGTTCCAAGACGGAGCCAGGTGATAGTATAACATTATTGCAGTCTTTGATTTCATCGTACCCCGTTAAACTTCCCCCGCTATTTATGACCATGATCTGTCCAACAATGCCTTCTTCACAGGAAATATCATCTTCTTTTTTTTCATCGCTATTTAAATACACTCTCGGTAGATTATCTTGGGTTGGTTTGAAACCTATGTAAAGACTTTTTCCTCCAAAATCAAGATTTATGAAAGTTTTATCCACACAAACGTTTTCAACATGTTCTTGGTTCTGAACACAAAAATGTTCTGGATATGCTACTATAGGACGGGGAAGTGTTTCAAGGTAAATAGACACACTGCTGTAATTTGTTGTCTGCATATCAACTATATTGGTGTTACTCTCATGCACGATGATAATGTTATGTGATTTCATTTCTGTAGGCAGTAAATAAAAGTTCGCAACATTTTGACAACCAATAACGGTTCCAAATGCTTTTGACAAACGAAAAACGTTGTTGGTGTTACTGCTCCCTCTTACAATGCCTTTAGCGATACAATCGAAATCGAAAATGATTGTTTTATTGTCGCTTTCTTTTGCGTTTCGAGCCGCGTGTATCATCACAACAGAATTTTTACATTTATAAGCTGCTTCAGGTTCATTTCGTGTTTCATCTGTTTCGTAACGAGCACCTATATTATATTCAGGTAGACAAACCATAGTGGCATTAACTATTGGTTTAGGCAAAATGCGAGACAAGGAAAGCTTCATGCTACTTTTCACTGACAAGTCTATTTCAGAATAGAAGGGCTCTACTGTCATGATCCGCTTAGTCTCTATAATCGGATCAGTCCCAATATTTGGACACATAGCTATCACTGGATATGTTTCCTTGGCGACAACAGTTTGAAACTTTTCCGTACCATACTCTACAGCGTAGCCAACAATATTTTCCGGGCTCTGACCTAATTGACGCCACGCATTCTGCGTTATCATCTTGACGGATTCACTTCTTCCCGCCAATTGTTCTACCCCTTCTGACATGTCGAGAGTCAAAGCTGTTCTCCAAAAAACGCTCCATATCTCATCATTGGTTAACTGATAACGTCTATTATTTATATGCAATCGCATTACTTATGCCTTGATATGTAGCACTAATTGCCATTAGACCCAATCAAACATATATGCCAGCAGAAGAACTGGTTCTTCCTAGAGTCAAGGCTATGGTTGTCGCAACAGAAGCTCCGGAAAACATTATAACTGCGACATTGTCTCTATACTCTTTTTCTTCGCAATTTCCTTTTGCAGAGCTGCAATGAATGAGTGAGAGTGTTGCCTTTGCTATATCGAGAATGTGAAACAATTAAAGAGCCAGGCCAATTCCAGCCTCTGCCCCTATCGAGGCACTTCTCGAGTGCATTAGGCTATGCGCGAATTTCATTTTGTCAGTTGGATTAACGTACGCTATAATATCTAAAAGTTTCAATGCTTGTGTGTATCCTTTGGATATTATTGGTACCATCGGTTTTGCTAGTAACGAAAACCCTACACCAGCCAGGCTGTATAATTTTTTCGGATCATTATTCGTGAAACTTCTGATCAATTGATACATTCCATGGAGCAATTGGAAATTTCCGGCCGCATTTATAAGATTGATCTTTAATTGCATATTTGTAGGGTTTGATTTTAGAACATTCATTTTCCCCAAACTTTAGAGTCTTCTCAATCTCATGTAATCGTCGTATCCTCCTGCACTGGAAACTTTTCCAAGCAACTTTTTATAATGACCTTTTATTCTGTTTTTACCTGTTAGTTTGATTTGTTTGACAAAACTCAACAAATCTTCCTTTTTTTCTAGGTTATCTAAAGTTTCCGTATACTTGATAAATTTTTCAGTGTCGATTTTGAGCAGACTCAAAGTATTATCTTTTTTGGTACTTATATGATGTATGTCTGCCCAATCAAAATGACATGAATCGACTTGTCTCTTCCGCTTATAAATTTTATAAAAGAACTTACTACATCTAGACAATAATCTTTCTGCTGCAATTGAAGAAGGTGGAACTAGTTCTTCTTGTATTGGACTATCTTCTATTGAAAAACCCGCTTCTTTTGTATTCTCCAAATATTTCATCAAAATTTTGTGATTATTTTTTTTCTACTCCTGGTAATCCATGTCAGCTATAGTTTCCAATTCAATATGAACATATTCCTTCCCCTCGGTATTTTTCGCATCATAAAATTTCGCCTTCAATTGCATCCCTGGATAAAATATCACTTCATCTTCAATATCTGTAGGAAATTGTATCCTTGGTAGATCTAAATGATATAATTTATGTTTTACTCTCAGTTTGTACAGAACTCTTTTCTTCCCTTTTGTTAAACTCTTATCGAATCTTAAAAAATCATTTGCTATATCTTGGTCTTTCGAAAACGATACAAAGCGTTCACCGTTTTCAAATATTAGGTTTTTCCTAATACCCTCAAGAGAAACTTCATTTACCCATTCTCCCCGCCATAATGTTATTGATTTACTCATTTTCTCATTGACAATGTTCTATCTGCCTAGGTTGGCGACAATCTTGACATTCATTAGTTTATTATGCTTCACTCTTTCCCCAACAGATATTAAACCTTTTACAATCGCATATGCCTTATATGGATTGTGTTTTAATTCATCACCATAAAGCGTTTTATATCCAACATGTGTCCAATCCACAATTCCGTTAAAATCTTTGAATGTCATTTGTGGATCATGCTTTTCTATGTATTCATTGAAAACGTCTATTTTGACTGCAATTTCTGTTGTTTTCGTTGCATGTTCATCGAATTTCTTTTTGGGGTGGATTTCCTTCAAATTGTCAATCGCTGATTCAACTGTAACATGCTCGATTTTGGATTTCGAGAAGGATATACCACCGTATGGCGTACTTCGGATGATAACTATTTCCTTCACTGTCGGCCCCATACGTGGAGGTTTATCAACCATATGGACAAGAAGTGATAATAAATTAAGCAATCGTTTAACAATCATTTTAAATTGTGGTTTGACAATCGAAAAATATTTTTTTATTTCATCAGCTCTTTGCACGAATATGCAGTAGACTTGCACTTACCTCTAATACTGATTGTTTGTCACTTCCCAATTAACATGTGTTTTAAATGATGGCTTACTGTTCAAAGAACAAAAAAAAATTAGTGTATCTTTCTAATTCACGATTACGATTTATAAATTTTTTACTCAAAGCAAGTAGTGCTGAGTTAGAAGACGAAATGATTCATACATTCATTGTGCTTGATTGTAGAAATAAAAAATGAGAACGAAATAATTGTCTTTCCAATTTAAAAGCTTTTTTTGCTCAGAATTTTGGACGTTTTTTGTGTTTCTTTTAATTGTTTTTTCGTGATAAATGTAACGTAACTGCAAAAAGTAGTTGGAATTATTAGAGTTATATTCTGGATGCTCGTGTTTGATGCAGCTGAATATGAGAATGTCGATGCAGTAATCCTTCAATGAACAAATATTATAAAGTATTTTTATTTTTATTGGTATTTCTGATAAGTAACAAATCGGAATAATCAAAACTGCTCGATCAAGCCTATTTTTTTTACTTGCCGTTTATAGGTGATGATGACCTGATGTTGTTTGAGTCTGATTATTTCAATATCATCACTGTGAATGATAAATTCTGAAACTAGTTTTATAGATGTTTTACTTTTTTTCAATTTAGTATATAATGAACATTTCCAAATTACTCCGTTATCATATTTTCAGGCTTTATTAGCATACCTTTCAAGTGAAATCAGCAATAGTTAAATCTTGAAGAGCAACTTGCACTAAATTACACAGAAAACCGAGATTCAGTTATTGACGCCAGGCTTGGGAAAATAAAAGTACATTGATCTTCTAATCGTTTACTAGCTTTATTGAGCAAAGAAAAAATGACAAGGGGAAAAGTTTATTCTTGAGAAAAAAAAGTCTAATGGAATTTTTCAAAGACAAGCTTATCTACGAACGATGAGAGAATGTGTTTATAAATAATCATTGAAAAAACACTTCTGACTCTTCTCAAAAAGCATATGTGGATATGATTCTAAGAAAAATATACTTAGTTATCTGTCATCCTTTTTATAATTTGTTTTATATGACGGAATCCGAGATAACTGCAAGTAAACAAATTTCTGTATAAAGTTCATTTCTAGAAATATCAAAAATTATGTTGGTTAAATAACAAAAAAAAAGAGTTTGTAGAGTATTATACTTATAAATGAAATTTTGTGAAATAATTATTGATGGATAAAAATTTTATGTGCCTTCTGATAAAAACTTCAAATTATTTTCTTATGTTAAAGATCTAAAATGGTGATTAAAAAAAATCCCAAAAAAGATATAGGCTGCAAAAGATTACGTTTTTTGGAATGGTGAAGAAGTGGAGGCTAAGATATCTAGGAATTAACAAAGTCATTTATAAATGCATGGCTTCAGTCTAAAATTTATTGAATTATGGAAATCATGCCAGATGTTTGAAAGAATTAAAATCTAAAATAATTTGTTCATTTAAGCATATGACCTACATGAAATTTTGTTAAAAACAGGAAAAAATTTAGTAGGTTTCCTGAAGAAACTTTGAATCCAAACATAATAGCACGACTAAACAAAATTCAGTTTGTTAAGATCTTAGAAAAAATCGAAATTTTTTTTCAATTCCAGTTGTAAAAAACTTGCATCTTGAAACTTCACAATTTTTAGATCTTTAGACGTTTTCGAATTTCAGTTATAAGCAGTTGTATATAAGTTATCTCCTGAAGTATTATTAAATTTCCAAGATACAAACGAAAATTTGCCAAATCGTTATCAAAACGAAACACAATCATTTTTAACAGCTTCTCGTTGCTATCGTGTGTGACGATACAACAGTAAAAAAATTTTCATTCGTACCAATAAGTAATGGTTCAAATTTCTTAAGAAGAAGTTCTCGGCGAAGTAATGAAGTTTGATGAAAGTTTGAATGTTCTATTATTTTTGTTCGTGTTTCTCAATAATTCTTCTACTATCCGATTCGTAACACGACACACATATTTGAGAATTTTGAAAAATTGAAAATAGTTTTTCCCGATTTTTTACCATTCTTGCAGTGAAAACTTTTGTAAGGTTTATAAGATTTCAATTTCATGCCTCTAATAATACGACAGGTTAATCGAAATTTCGAAAATAACCTTAGTGTTCGAAAACGATTAGCTGATTAATTAAATTCCAAAGCTGGTTTATGATATTGGCGCATCATCGATTGTTTGAGAAAAATATGCTATATGTCAATTTGTTCCTGTATTCCACAGAAAGTAATTGTTTTTCATGAGTAACGATTATCATCGTTTTCAATTTTCTGCATAAATGACTTTTTCGAGGGATTTGGGTACGATTTTTTATTGTTGAAAAAGCATACATTCATATCCATACGATCATCTTCTAAATATATCACTCAGAGTAAAAACTTGTTACTTTCATGCGTTACATTTAGCGATGCTATTTTATTTCTTAAACACTAAATGTACAAGGTTTTTGTTGCTTTAAAAATTTGTCATAACGTACGGTTATAATAAATGAAAAACAATATTCACTTATAAAAAAATGCATTCAACCAACTTTATGAAACATACAATTGAAAAATGGGGGTCTTGCTAAAACGTCGATGTTATCGTATGATGTTTCTATTTTCTAAAAATTATGTCTGATTTGGTCGCCAAACTCGAACAATAATATCTGTGCCATATGACTTAAAAACCAATTTTTAAGCGCTACTGAATTCTGAGACAAACGGTCGTAGAGTATGAGATCTAATGAGGAATTGTCTACAGTACATGAAATGTTTTCTACAGACCTGCTCTTCAACAATGCTATACCGACTTTTTCTTAGTCTTCATCATCAAAGTTGATTTTAGAATCATTCTTAACTTGATTATCCAGAAACTCTTGATTACCAGTGAAGTGTACTACATATACGGCTATAACACTCGAATAAACTGCCGTTAAATCATACGACGATGATTCTATATCCAAAAAAATTGAAGAGAAAGAACCTCTACTATAACAGTATAAACGCATATCAAACCACAACTCTTTTCCTTTGAAATAATCTTTGAATATAAGAAATAAACTATCAAAGCTGTTGCTTGTTTTTTCGGTGAGTAGCAGATGATCACCAGTTTGAGAAAAAGCCATATTACTTATTTCGGTATTAAACGCTGCAGGTTTTGAAGGGTTCAGAATATGTATATTCTTGTCAAAACTTTGAACGTAGAATGGTGCAAGTTCAACTTCTTCCCCTGAGTAAAACGGTATGAACAAATTACCATCAGAGGCCATGACTGCAAGATGTTGACACCTTTTACGAGTAAAATAGTTCTAAACAGTGATATTAGATTCGACTTCTGAGTTACGAAAAACTATTAAAAGATGTTCACTGAAGTTGGATACACCAATATCTTTTATATTCACTGGCAACATAAGAATATCTAACAACTCATCTTCAGAATCGTTATCAATAATCAAAGAGAAAGAGCGATCTCGTTCAAGACTTCCAAACACATTTACATCTTCTTCATGACGGCCCTTGACAAAAGCTGTTTCTTCATTAATGGCAATTACATCATTTTCAATAGAACCAATTTTGATAACCTCGTTCGTTTTGATAAAATCCTCTAAATGATTCAAGTTTTCGTCCATTTCGTAAAAAATTTCAAATTTTTTAACCAGCTCGTCGCTGTCTACATTTATTTGAGGAATTATTACACAACCATATTTGTCTTATATCATAAAATTACTACTGCTGCTTGTTCTGTTATAATAATTGTCTATGGTCAATGCATGAAAATTTTTGTTCTCAGGGAAGCTTATTCCTAATCTATTATTATTTTTACTATATTGAATTTTTGTTACATTTTTAAAGAAAGCTATATAGGGTAACCTTATGTTGCCATGAGGAACGTCCATGTGTATAGGAACCAAATTCTGTGCTTGTGATATTACATCGACAGTATAGAAATCATCTGAATTTTTGACGTGTTCCAAGACGGAGCCATGTGATAGTATAACATTAAATATGAAATAAAAAATCATTGATACATTTCAAGTGTATCAGTTATGAAGATATAATGAAAAAAATCATTTATTGTACAACCGCGTTTCGCAAGGCTTACTCAAGACCTGAAATTAGTATTATTCCTTAAAATTTATAATAATACCTGGATTATTGTAAAAGCGATTATACAGCTCATTGTAAAATATAACGACATGCTTCTAATCTACGTTAGTCATAATCAGCAGCAATTACGTATAAGTTCAAAGAACGCCATTTTAAAAAAAATTAATCAATTTTCTTCACTTTTTAAAAAGTATCAGAACGTATTATTTTTTATATCCATGTAATTAAAAGTGCAGCAAATATTGTTCTTTCAACTGTGAAGAGCACTTGCGTTCGATCTCTTTGTTTCATCTACGAGGATACTTTTTTAAATCGTAGAATTGAAAAAAATACAGAAATTCTTCTGATTATTAATAAATAGCTAAGAAAATTTAGATTGATTATAAAATTTGCACCGAGTTTCAGAAATATTGAATAAACATTTCATAGTTTTTCCTCAAAAATTTTTCTATTCTTGCCATAAATCTAAAATATTTCTCAAATTGAATATAATTCTTTGAATATATTTTTTAATAAAAAAACTCTTTCAATTCAAAATCCTTATCAAAATTATTCATCATCCTATTATTGTTTATTCTTAAAACAAACATAAGTTAATTTCCGCTTAAGAAGCTTTCTACCTGTAGAATAATAATCAACTTTTTGGAACAATAATATATCGTCGTGAAAGGTACACAAGCAGAGGAAAATGGATCCTCGTATTTCCTCCTTGAGGACATGATTCTTCGATCCATTAGCATGCAATTCACTGGGGGCAAGAGGCATTGCATCGATGCTCCATGTTGCCATTAATAATACATTAGGTTAGGTTTCCTCGGTTTCGCCCAAAAATCACCTAACCCTAACATCTCTCGATAGTTACCAGCACACAAGGCGAGAAAATGAGCGAAATAGGAGACTCGAAACCTAAAAGGTGCTGAGTGCTGAATCAAATTTTACATCTTGTCTCTGGTTCCTTTTACTCTCAGTTTTTTCGTTTATAAATTGCACACTAATTGAGAAAATAAATTAAATTTCAAACAATAATGAAAAACCTCTCCTCCAACAATTCAAAAAAGATTCAGGCAAAAAATTTATTTTGTATGAATGTTCAACTTTCGTTAATTTACGGTTAAGGAAATATTTGTGTTAGATATTAGAAAATAAAATTTTAAGGATCGACGAAAGACAAAATACGTCGATCTTGTCAGAGGGTCATGAACGCAGTCAAATTATTTTTAAAAGACAGAGACCCACTGACAAACGAGATAATGCACTTGTGATCCACAAAAGCTTTATGCCAGAAAGCGATGCCAAGAAAGAATCAGTCGAATGGAAATTGCACAGAAGTCAAAGTTCACGTGTCGCTCCATTTCGGCCACAATTTGACCGTGGCATTGGAGAAGGCGATCGACCTTTTACTTTGAATTTCTTTTTCTTTATGCACTGATTTCCCACGAGTAAAATGCTTTTACTGAAGAAAATCCAATAGAGAAATTCAAAGTCTTTATACCCAAGTTTGTCGGAATTTCGATACTAGCGCACTTTTATTCAAATGTAACAATTGGGTGAATAAAAGTGCTTTATATTGGAACTAAGTTTCTAGGGAAGGTGTATTTTATTCTAGAGAGTTTCGATAACTCAGAAGCTGATGGAGAATTTAATGACATTATTGTACAGCTGAATGAGGGTATGATTAAAGATAATTTACTGTCAATCTTCCAAGGGCTAACTCGTTTTAAATTGTCTTAATAAAATATCTGTTATAACATTTATAAAATATAAATATCTCTTTAATTTTCAATAATAGAACAACAATGATAGAAGAATTGATGACGAATGATTCATAAAATTTTTTGTAAAGCAATAAAATAGATCACAGAAACAGAATAAACCGAATTTTCCAAAAATGAAACATGAGTGACTGTTGATTCTGAAATTTATTTTTGAGTAGTTAACATGAAAAATTCATCAATCTTGAATTCTTAACTAAGTAACATTATAATATTATATTGATAAACTTTTCAAGTTAAAGTTTCCATAAATTTTTTTAAAAAAACTTTTTTTGATTGAAAATAAGTAATTTAAGTCGAAACAAGTCGAAAAATGGAAAATACGTCATTTTCAATAGGTATTTGCCTTTGCAGAACGACTTAATTCAATAGAAAAACAAACAAAAATTTTTTTTCTTTCATTTCATAGAATTTATAAACTTTTTACTTAGTACAAACGGAAATTTATTTTCTAAGGGACACCCTAATATAATATACATTACAGGAATGTACAGATACATTCAATACAGAATATATACTTCTGCGTATATACTAGATACAACGAAAGATTCAGAGTGAAATAGAGCAAGGTGAAACAGTCGCGGCAATTTTCCGAAATTATGCAAAAATATTCCGGAAAAGACGCTCTCCAGGCGCAGAAATAGTTATTGCGAAATTCATCAAGCCGACTTGAAGCGTCGCGAAACGGAACGAAAAAAAAGGCCAAAAGTTGAGGAAGAGACGTGTACAGAGAATGCTGTGACGTTGTTTCCCTTGTGGAAATGCACGGGCATCTTCCATATTTCATTATACTAAAAGATTCTACCTCCCCCCGAGTCGACACGGAAATGGCGTGAATTTCGCATGGGGGAAAGTGTTCTAGATGTTTCACAATTTATCGAAATTTTGCGAATTGACAAGTTGCCTGCCGCTTGAGAGATTTTTCGAGATTCGCTGCGTAATTTTGACCTCGAATATTATAACAAATTGAAATATTTGAAATCTTACATGCATGATACATGTTGATTTTTGGTTTCAAAGACTGTGAATTAATATATTTTGTTGAAATTATTTTAAACGTCATAGCACAAATATCTATAATTATGTTTTAGAGATGAACATTCTGTCTGACCACATATTGATTTTTCTACTTTAGATTTCCCTTTCGGTAGGTATCATTAAAATTATATCATTCAATAAGTCTTAATCGACCCCTATATAAAAAATGAGAGAATTCCTTTTAGGTTTCAAGGAGTAAACTGACTGGTTATTATTTAAAAAATGAACGATACATTTTTCATGATGCAATTGTAGCTTGAATATTCGAAATTCCAACAAAAAATCTCTGGAAAGTTATATTGAAGTAGCTGTTCATAATTAAATTACATAACTTTTTGGAGGAGGAGAGGGGTCTTGTTCGATGTGACAGTTTGTGACTGAAAAAAGGGGGGGGGGGGTTAAATAGAATATGACAGAAGCAGTTACATATTTTCACATTTTTTTCCTGAATTAAAAAAATCAACCAAATACCCTGATACTGCTAATGATATGAAGAAGTTATTTTTACAATCTATTTTTTAACTGTCAAACCGTAACATGAAGTTTTTTTTTATTATACGAAAATAACATATACTTGAGAACTTTTTAGGAAAATATGTGATTCATTAAAATTTGATTCATTTGAACATTAGCTTTAAGTAAATCGTTTCCTGATTTGGAGAGATGCACGAAAAAGCGAAAATTGTGACACTTCGTTATAATTATGTAAAATTAATTCAATTTGTAATATATTTTAGGATCGAGAAAATGGAACGAAAAATTTATAAATACTATATGAAATCTTACAATTTGTGGTGATTTAGACCTTTCTGAAATAGATTCTAAGTATGTACTTTATTTATAAATATGTATCAAAAATACAAGGAAACTTTTGAAGATTACTTTTGTAATTCAAAATTTGAGCATTATCGAAACAAGTTTCTTGCTTATTGGATTCTGGATTTTCAAATATATGGAAAAAATTGAAATATGCAACAAAATTTAGGATGCATGTATGTTTTAAAATTTTATTAGACAGAAATTTGATTCACCTTAATTAATTAATTTGCAAAATAAAACGGAAAATTTCAAAATCATAAAAATAATGTGCATGTATTTGTTACTATTTAATGTTTAGCAGAAAATTTTGGTGCTTGATTTACAGTTATCAGAATGGAGCTATGAATTCTGAAATTCAAGAACTGATTAAAAATTTTTGTAAATATTTCTTAACTTAAACTTTTGATGATTCGATGCTGACTCTCAAAAAGTTAACGAAAAATTCGAAAATTTTCGATGTAGATCAGGTTTGCTGTAATTTTCTGATTTTTAACATTAATCCCGAGAAAAAAAATAATAATTAGAAAAAATAAAATATCAAAAAGACATTTTTAAAAATTCTACAATTTTTAGTAAACTTATACATTAACATTCAAACTTTGAGTATTTCATTTCTCTGAATAAGAAAAAGGAAAAAATAAGAATAAAAATGATTTACTATATTTTAAGTTTTCAGCATTTCTAAACCTAATTTCCTAGCAGTTTGATTATGTATTTTTAAAACATCAGAAAAAATAGATACATGCAAAGAAATCACAAATTCTGAAAGATTTTGAACTCAAAAATCTAAATTTTCTGTATATTATTTCTTTATCATTTAAAATCTGAATAAACCTGAAAAACCTAAAAAATCATCAATTGAATTTGAAAATCATAGAAATTATGTACTTTTGTATCCAAACTTCCATTTTAATGCTATTCTGAACTTTATAAGTAAAATCAGTATTAAAAAAAATTACAAAAGAAATCAGAAATTTTCAGTAATTTTTTACGTCTGCACTCCAATTTCCATTTATTTGTTTTCGATTTCGAAAAAGAATACAAAACATTTAGAACAAATCAACACATGTTCTAAATTGCGATTTTTATTTTCAGAACTGAAATTTCGTGTAATCCCACTCTTGATTCAAAAGAAAAGAGAAAAAAAATTATAGATAACATTAAAAATGACTAGTAATTTGTACTTTTGAACCAGAACCTGAAATTATTTGATTCTTAATTTTTCAATATATTCTACATTTATTCAGCATGCTATTTAGAATTGCAGGAAAAGTGATAAGCGTTCATATTTTTCATTTTAAGACTGCAATCCGTTATATATTTGTGAGTTTGGAGGAGGGATCAAAAAATTCGAAAAATTGCATTCTTGTGTATGGACTACGCCTTATAAAATTTGAAATATATTGTAATATACTGATATTTTCATATTATATTACACTATAATTATGAGTAACAGATGTATAAACAATTTAGCTCCTAACTTTTGCTTATTTATGAGCGAAAATCTTCACTGATAAATTTCCAGTACACGATCTTATACAGCGTCAGTAGGGCGTCGCCCCTTAGACCACTTCCTGTCGAAGTTCTAATTCGCGAAGTAAACTTCAATGGAGGCCGCTTTATAGGTAACGATTAATTTTGCCCAGGCCCCGCAATCTCCTCGTGAACTCGCGTATCCCCCATGCTATCCTCGTTTCTCATAAAGGATCGGAAACTCGGAGAAACTGCAAAGTGAATCTTAACGGTGCTCGAGCAATGAAATCAATGACATGAGAAAGCGCGCGGGCAACATGTGTGCTTATTGAAACTTCTTGCCTTATCGCTATAAGTGTCTGGAATAATACGCGCGAAACACTCGCCGGAAAATTCTCCCGGAAAAGTTTTTGCGGCCGTGCTCGAAACTTGAGCGATAAGAAGTTGCAGGCCATTTTTGAGGTGGAACGAAAAAGCTCATGTGTATGATTAGAAAACCTAATTCCTGCAACTGACGTCAGTTCAAAAATTGTTAGGTTTCAACTTTTTTTCTTTTAATCGAATCTTTTCCTTTTCAATTATGTTTTCGAACTAACATGGCATTGATATCTAATTAAATAACAAGTGGAAAGAACGTAAATTGAATTTATTGATAATAATGTAGCACACATTATTTTTTTGACATTTTTTTAATGTGCATAATCTTTTATACTTCTCATAAATGACGCCATCGGTTCGTAAACTTTTACTGCAAACTGACGACATCCGATGTTTCAAACACAGCAAATTGATCGATTCGAAAACAGGCGAAAATTCTTTTTTTTTTCACGAAAGCGAGTGGCCAGTTTTTAAATTATTTTAGCAGTGCTTAAAGTCAAAACTGAAACCGGGCTAGAATTAAAAGAGAACATTATTATGAACAGGATACATCGTAAATTCAAGAACAAAAAAAAAACGCATGAAACTGAAGCGTGATCAGGAAAATGCAAAAGTGAGCAAATTCATATGACGTATATTTTCATTCATATAATTCAAAAACTTCTGTAGAAAGGAAATATACTAACAAAAACAGATCTTTCGTTACTTTTAGTAACTAAAGTCTTGTTACCTGTGTGAGACTTTTGAACACTTCTTATTATATTTTAAAACTTCATTCAAGGTATAATTATTTTGTGAAAACTAACAATCATGAAGAATTGGTTTTCCCGAACTTCGAAACATGCTGTGGTCAAATAAACATTTATGTTAGAACGTAGAATAAATATACACTCAAGATACTTTGAAATCAAAATTAAGACGTCCATATAAAATCAAGGATTATCAACCATTAGCCACTATACGATTTTCTTGCATCATTTTGGAATGATTATTTGAGCTTTGACTACGACTGACCGAAAGATAAAAATTAGGGTTTGGAAAGTTACTTAAATAATGTAACGCGTTACATTACCGTTACAATGATGAAAAAAGTAATTCGTTATGCTACCGTTACTTGATGCGTAATACAGTGTGTCCCATATTTATAGGGCCACCCTATTTTTTAAGGATAATTTTTTTTCTATTGGAACAAAATGCACCAAATTTTTTGAGTGAATAAATGAGTCGAATTAACGATTTTTCCTAAAATATGGAGCTCGCAATTCCATTCGTTCGTTTATTTGGACATTTTTTCGAAAAAATCGGTGTCCCAAATTAATAGGGCCACTAAAAAAAAATTAAATTTTTTCGAAGAATAATAAATAATTCGTAAAGTAATGTAATTTAAAATATATAATATTAAAATTTAACTTGTTACATGTCATAAGATATATGTACTAACTATATATACAAAATAAATATTGTGCGTGAATTCCCAAAGTAATTTACAGTTGTGTTTTTCTTTTAATTTAAATTTTTCCCAAGGAATTTTTACATACGTACTTTCCCACATTCTTTATAGAGATTATCGACGTATTTTCCCTATTTTAAAAGTGCACTTTCCCACAATATGTTCGAAATAAATATTTCTCCTATTTTTATTGCGGGGATTCCCGTAAGTAGCGGGAGTTCCCGGGTTTTTCCCGCTTTATCTGGCATGTATAAACAGGCTTCCGAACGCATTTTTGGCCAGTTCAATTGTGCTTGTGCGTTAATAATATTCGAGGAACTAAAAAAAATATGGGAAGAGGGAAAGCATTGTCTGCAGAAGAAAAGGCGTCAATTGATGCGTATGAAAAATGTGGGAAATCACAACGTGAAATAGCGAAGCTTATAAACCGATCGAGAAATGCTATTTACCTGTATGTAAAGAATAGAAGTAATGAAATAGTTAAGAAGAAACGTGGACCACGGCCAAAGCTCTCAGATCGTGACAAACGAAAAATAGTTGCCGCCGCCTCGCAAACAACTAAGGGGTGCAGAAGAATAAAAAATGAAGTGGCTCCTCAAGTGTCCAAAAGTACAGTGCATCGAGTATTGAAGGATTCCCCAAATTTAGTATGTGAAAAAATGCAAAAAGCGCCTAAACTGAAACCTCATCATATACAGGCACGCTACAATTTTGCAGAAGAGAAGCTGCATTGGACGCACGAATGGTCGAAGGTACATAGACAGTGCATTTTTTCTCATAATAAATAATTAGTTCCTTCAAGCCTATGTAATTAAAGCTTGGGTCTTTTACTTGCTTTTCAGATTATCTGGTCTGACGAGAAGAAATTTAATTTAGATGGTCCAGACGGAATGCGTTATTATTGGCGTGATCTGAGACATGAACCTCGTTATTTTTCAACCCGAAACTTTGGAGGCGGTTCCGTCATGGTATGGGGGGCATACAGCGGTTTCGGAAAAGTGGCCTTAGCTTTTATTTCTCATAAAATGAAAAGCGAAGATTACCAGGCAGTGCTAGAAGAACATCTCAAGCCCTACCTTCGACGTTTCCGCTCTGCAAAATTGACTTTCCAACAGGACAACGCAGCCATACATGCGAGCAAGTCTACGAAGGATTGGTTGGCAAAGTCAAAGATCCCCGTACTCGTGTGGCCAGCGGTTTCTCCAGACCTTAACCCAATGGAAAATGTTTGGGGCATGATGGTACGCGATGTGTATGACAACGGAAAGCAGTACACAACGGTCGCAGAGCTGAAGGAAGCGATCAAATCGGCATGGAACAACGTCACCGCGAAAAGTCTCGAAAATCTTAATAAATCGATGGTTAAGCGAATGAAAATGGTATTCAAAAATCACGGAAATACTATTAATTACTAATTATGTGAATAAAATCTTTTTGTATGTATGTACTTTGTTGAATAAATTTAATTCTTTCGGAAAAATTGAATTTTTTTTAGTGGCCCTATTAATTTGGGACACCGATTTTTTCGAAAAAATGTCCAAATAAACGAACGAATGGAATTGCGAGCTCCATATTTTAGGAAAAATCGTTAATTCGACTCATTTATTCACTCAAAAAATTTGGTGCATTTTGTTCCAATAGAAAAAAAAGTATCCTTAAAAAATAGGGTGGCCCTATAAATATGGGACACACTGTAGTAACTCATCGCCGTTACTACTTAAAAAAGTAACGTCCTGTTACTCTCATGTTACTTTTTAGAATAAATTGAATGTAAATAACAAGACATCGAAAAACTGAGGGTGAAAAAAACAGTATCAACGTACTCGTGGTTTTGTTCTATAGAAATTGTTTATTTCAGATAGGTACAGTAGAAAATGGTAATTCGTACCTTTTCACCCTGTAAAACAATTAATAAGCTTGTTCAAATTTTTACATTTTTTCAAGTTCTCAATATTTCTGAATATGACATTTGATTCAATTTTAGCCACAAGGAAACATTCGCAAATTCAATAGATTTTTGAGAGAATCTTGATACCTACCCAGATTTTCAGATTTTTTGAATTTTTTTGTATTTTTCAGTATGAATGAAATGTTGCAGTAATATCTAGTATTTTTATAAATTTGAACTATATTCTGTAAATTGATACATAGATTTCAAGAATTTGATGCTCTAAAATTCGAAGTTCATTAAATTATTTGTATTAGAGAGGATTTTTCAGCAGTTAGTGTCTAAGAAGATTTTCATTTTCTTTCATTTTTTCCAAACATTTCAATTTGTCTATGATTTGAAGGATCATTCAATATTTTAGAAACCTTTCGTATTTTTCAGGATAATAGAATGTTTCAGAATTTCCCAGTATTTTTACATGATTTCAGTATTTTTACAATATAAATTGTTATATACATTTCAAGAATTTCGAACTCTAGGATTTGAACGTAATGAAATTTTCCGTGCTTTATAGGATTTCCCAGAAAAAAATTTCTCCATAGATTTTTACTTATTCCAGTACTTTTCATATTTCTTCAGTTTTTATATGATTTCAAGGATCGTTCATTATTTTCAAATGTTGCTATATGAATTTCCGGAATCTGAAAGATTTTTAATGTTTTCTATATTTACACGTATTTTTCATTATGTATTTTCTTTCTCTAATTCTAAGTATAAATAGAATGTTGTAGAATTTTTGGGTTTTTTTTAACACTATCTCTTTGAATTTTCAGAATGAGAAAAAATTGAGAGTTCGAAATTTCAGGAGTATTTCGATCGATTTTGCAGACAATAGTTTCTCTATAGATCTAGAATGCCCTTAAAATTTTTTGTATTTTTCACAGAGTTTTACGTTTTAGAAAAATATCGTATATTTTCATAGACTTTTATGAGCATATGTTTTCAGAATTGAAAGCTCGAGAATTTGAAGTTGCTTGATTCCAAGAATCACATAAATTTTATAAGAATCAAATAACATGTAACCAATTAAAATCTCGTATATCGAGTATTTTTCGTATTTTTTTGCAAATTTAAAAATCGCCAATATTACACTCTAAGGTGGAAGTTATATTAAACATTTGGTCCAATAAAAATTTTTGATATTGAATTATCCATTTGAAAATAAATGAGTTCAAAATTACTTATATCTCAGTATCAGAAAATTCCGGAAAAAGTTCCAAATTGGGCTAAAAACTTAAAGAGACATATAAAAATAACGTAAAATAACGAGATTCTCGTTACTCGTTACCGAAAAAAAGTGACTTGTTCCCGTCATCGTTACTTATTAATTAATGTAACGCGTTATGTTATCGTAACAGTAAAAAATGCAATGTTCTAGAGTAACGCGTTACTTCGAAACCCTGATAAAAATCCTATTTCACACAACCATCATCTTCTTCCGGAAAATCCAAGATCACAATTCTGGAACAGAGTGATAAAGGATGGTGCCCTTCTTCACTGGCGACTTCGATTCATTTTTGAAACGAATCTCATTAATGTCAACGTTCAAAGAACATTTCTTTCCAGTTGGATATCAATCTGGATCTCGGTTATCTAGTGACAACAGGTGTCGCGTGAATCTCGGCTTTAATTTATGGAAGTTCTTCGATAAATCTTTCCAGGAACAGTGATTTGCCGGGGCGATAATAACGGAAGGTGCACCGAGTGACAGCGGTAGAAACAAAATCAATACTTGTCCGACAACACGGAACACTGAGAAAAAAACACGAGAAACAGCTTCCGAGCGAGATAAATGTAAAATGCTGCACAATGGAAAAAAAACGTGCTCTCAAAGCATGAAAAAACGCGGAGGATGCATCACAGTCAAACGAGAATATGCATTTCAAGCACTATTTAAAAAAATTTATTCAATTCCTCGGTATTTAAAAGCATAGGTTGCAATTGGGTTATGAAAGCATGAATTCCGCAATGTTCTTTGAAAGATAGTCAAGTGTATTATACAAAGTACTGTGCGTATACTAAGAATCCTGAAATGAAGTAAATTCGAATAGACTCATGCTTTTGAAGCAATCGATTCACATTCCATAGAGTTTGTCAGAATCTGATTTCCTAAGACAATGAAATTTGACTTGATACTGTATTTTACGTAAGTTGCTAGATTCTTGAGTATGCTATCATCGCTCAATGTTAGTAAAATTCAACCTCTCAAAACTTAAAAGGTACGACTTAATTACAAGTGGATTTCAAGCTCATATTTCGCTCGGAAAAACCAATGGCGCGCCCGGGTTTGTCGCTGACGTAAAAACGATCATTATGAACCATTACTTTCTCTTGAGAATCCTTCGACAAATGCTCACGGAAAGCACTGAAAGTCGCTGTGAAAAACGCCCTCGAATCGCACTTTTTTCTCGTGATTCGTTCGTGCTGGCCACTCGTTCATGGTAAAAACAATCGCAATTTATATTTTTGCCCCGGAAAATATACTACCTGTAGTTTCACACTTTTTATTGGCTTCGAGAGGTCATTTTTCCGAGTTGTATTGTGCGCGTTTCACGTACTTTGCTCTTTCACGTACGATCGCCATATTCTGTTTATAGGCATTTTCGTGATTCGATTTCGAGATTAAATGTATGAATTTTAGCTGCTCGGGAAGCGTGATGTTTTATTTATGTTTTTGAAATAAAAAACAGATAATTTTAGAGCTCTTCTCAGTTAGTTTGAAAAGAATGATTCATAGGAAGTTCATGCTAAATTCCTTAGGTATTTTAGTAGATTTGGAAAAAAATGTTTAACTAGTTATTGTGAATTTATGGTTACTGGAAATCTTCTACAAAATACGTAATTTGTTACAAAGAGGTTTTTGAAAAAGAATATGAAAACTCGTGAAGTTAAAAAATTTTTTCAGTGAAACTTTTTTATGCCTGCTCTGAAAGAATTTCAACATAGGAGCAAAGCGAGGAAAAATAATTTAAAATTTATGACATACAGAAAAGTTACACAATCATACAAAATTTTACAGAAATTGAAGAACGATTTGAATGAAGTTGTAAATATGTAGATATAATTCTTATAAAAATTTTCAAAACTTCAAAATCATAGAACACCGAATTCCAAAACTCTACATAGAAATCTATTGAGATACAACAAAATCTTTTAAATACAGAAAAAATACGGAAAATCCCAAAATGAATTGAGATTAAAAGATAGTTTTCTGGGAAATCTATCAATGTACTTTCTATCTATGAAATTTTCAATTTTATAACATAAAATTCCAGAAATTTATTTAGCAATCCATCAAAATTGTCCAATTCATTAAAGATCCTATGAAATTTTACAAAATTTTACAAATACCAAAAAAAAAACTAGAGAATGTTATAAATCTCAAAAATTACGAAAATATTAAAAACGTTCAAAATACTTCCTTTCTGTAAACATTAGATTCATTAGATTCTAAAAATGTATGTAGAAACCTGTATCAAAATCATAAAATCTCTCTTATTTGATAAATATGAAGAAGTATGAAAAATGCTAAGATGATCATCATGATAATAACAACTATAATTGTAATAATAATAATAATAATAATAATAATAATAATAATAATAATAATAATAATAATAATAATAATAATAATAATAATAATAATAATAATAATAATAATAATAATAATAATAATAATAATAATAATAATAATAATAATAATTGTTTTTGTTGTTGTTGTTGTTGTTGTTGTTGTTGTTGTTGTTGTTGTTGTTGTTGTGGTTGTTTTTGTTGTTTTTGTTGTTGTTATTGTTGCTGTTGTTGTTGTTGTTGCTGTTTTTGATATTATTATTATTATTATTATTATTATTATTATTATTATTATTATTATTATTATTATTATTATCATTATTATTATTATTATTATCATTATTATTATTATTATTATTATTATTATTATTATTATTATTATTATTATTATTATTATTACAATTATTATCATTGTAATTATAGTTACTATTATTATTATAAATGAAGAAAACAATTTAAAATCGTCAAAAACTGAGTGATTTGAAATTCGTAAAAATCTGTTAGCACGTTTGGATACGTCAATAAAAAATTTAATCAAACAAATGTACAATGTGCGACTTGTGTAATTATTAATTGAATAAAGAAATACACTTTTCATGATAAAAAAAGTAAAAATGCTAAATATTTATTGAATGTAAGTTATTGTTGGTAAATTAAATAAAAATTATGAGAAAATTGGCGTCTGAATCAATGATAGGTCAACAGATAATTAATTTAATAAAAAATCGCTATTTCAAACAAAAGTTTGAATACTGCTTTCTTGCAATTCCCACGTATAGTTTTATATAAAACAAAAACGAAAAATACACAAATTTAGAATACAAGAACAACGATATGAACGAGAAAACAAATTCAACAAAATTGATTTAATATTGATTTTAAAGAATTTTTTTTTTGCAATTTTGAAAAATTTACAAAAAAAATCCTTCAGTTTCAAATTGATATACGAAACAAAAGGTGATACTTTGTAACAAAGAAATTCAATATAATATTATTCAAAGAAATGAATGTAGGATTATAAAAATTCACGAATATTCAAACTTATTGATGAATATTAATTTCAAAGTCCAAAAGTACCTTGAGATCCTTTGAAATTCAGGACCTCAAAACGAAGCTCACAGAAAGTGCCACCTTTGTGTTTGCCAAAGCTAAGAATTGAACGAAAAGCAAATATCGCTGACTTTAATCCTTGCAGCTACATGCGTTGACGTTAATGGACACACTCCACATTGTATTAACTGTAATTGAAATGGGCTGTCCAGCACGTGCGCTGTAATTTCACCCGCGGCCCGAATGATATCCATTAACTATTGCGTGTAATCATGGACTTCGATTAGCGATAGGATCATAGATGTCTCCGCGAAATATTGCCAGATGCTACTGATTTTGCGCTGGAAAATCAAGTCCCATTATTTCAAATCTGAGGTTGCTCCGAAATTCATTTCAACAAAGCAATATTCACTGATCCAAGATAAAACGATAGAGTCCAAAAATTTTTAATATTTGCTAAGAAAGATATCCTTTTATATAATTGGAAGTCTGACTTACCAATAAAAGACATATTTCGTCATTTTGCAACACCATCGGAAAAATGGTCCTTGCGTTCTTCGCTAAGCTCGTGCTCTTATCGTTGAAACTTCAATCACTTGGGAGCTCTGATTACTCGGTAACCTCGGTCAGATCGGTGAATTTCTCATCGCGCCTGATAAGAAATCTTCCGATCTATTAGAGTTTATGATCCTGCATAGTCGGCTAGTGCAATCAACTGATGCACGGTATGCAACGTGGAATTTTGCAATATTCCCATGGCGTGTATGCAAAAACATTTTGTCAATATCCAAGTACACGTACAAGAGACCATCTTGTTTCACTTTACTGTCTGCCAAGGAATTTCAATCCTCATAAAACGGCAAAGTCTGCTATGAGAATGAAACCATATTTTATTTTTCATTGTTTTTTGTGGGGTTTTGATGGTGCATTACGTATGAAAAAGGGGAAAAAAGGTGGAGACATACTTGAGCCATTGAAAGAAAATTTTTTGCAGCAGAATTTTCAACGACAGACTTACGACATTTTTTTTCATGGTAAAAATGCTTTAGGTATTGTAAAGAATATTTATCAGTTTATGTAAACAATAGAAATTATATAGAATTTTGAACTTACCAATCAACGATTTTCGGTCGTGTTTGTGAAATTATAAAAACTAGGGTCAAAACCGAATATTTTTCAATTACGATCATAGACAAACCTTGGAAAAAAATTTTTCGAAGACTATTGTTATTTCTTTTGTTAGTACATTTAACACAAAAAAATTCATTTTCTTTTTAATGAACTCAAATTCAGAACTCTTATGACCATGAAATTTTATTTTCTCATTCTTTGAAATCATTTCTTCGGGATTTTTTAAAATTATGATTTATTGTCATAATCAATGGAAACATTACCTGAGTTAGTTTTAATCCCTTGAATTTGTTTCTTTGTTTTTTTTTTTTTTTTTTTTTTTTTTTTTTAATATTGTTAAAGAAAAAACGTAAACTCAAAGTTGAAGATCCGAAGTTTTCAAATATCTGTCGACTTTCTTTTTTATATATTATATATTTTTGCATTTTAAATAAATTTTCACAGGTGAATTTTCAGGAAATTTTTAAGATATTTGAATTCTGAATTATTTATACATTTTCAACATGATTATTTGAATCAGCAAAAAAAATAATTGAGCTTGTGTTGAAGTTGTGTATCTCACTGAAAAATTGAAAAAATCGTGTCTGATGCAGCGATCGTACTCAGTTTTACAAGAATTTAAAAAAAAAAGACAAGTTATTGAATTTTTTTATTTTTGAATGAAAACTTGCAATTTCTCAGTAAAATAAGTGTAAAAATCTGTAAAAATGTTTTGCCATTACTATAGATTCAATGTTTAACCATAAAAAACTTAACTATGCAAAATTTTCAAATATCTAATCAATATATTTTCAAAAGTATAAAAGTTTTCAAAGATGATAGAGTACGAAACATTTATAAGTAAACACTTATTCATGTCATTCCATAAGTATTACGAACTTTTGTATAGAATTTGTAAAATCTCAAACATTTGAGAAATTACGAAAATCATCGTTTTGCACCTCCAAAATGAGCACACAGCCATCAGATCGTCCATTTCCGTTGTTAAATGAGTTTTGTAATGAGTTTCATCAAACTCACTGATTCATGAATATGTACATTATAACTTTGATTACTTTATAAAGATTCTACTCAAACAGCAAAGTTTCTTTGATCTAAGAAATTATGGAACATTTCAATTATGTATAATTACAATCTTTTCATACATTTCACCCAACCTTTAATTATTCAACTAAAAAAATAATTAACAACGGTATCATATGTATTTTAACAGTGGAAAATTTAACGTTATAGAGAGATGAGTAACAAGTTCAGATGTATGTGAGCTCAATGTTAAAAAAAATTAAGATATAAGTGGGAGAATGATTCGATTTTGAAAACGATCACCTGTAATGATGAGTTTTTACCATAAAAATGAATAATAAAAGCTTAGAAACATTTGATGAATTTCCTGAAGAAAGAAATAATGAAAATGCTAATTGATCCTTTCGTAAATTCCTAGAGATCAATACAAATTTCATGCACAATTCAAGTAAGAAATTAAGAGTCCACAGAGGTCTAACAAATAAAATAATTGCAATCATTTTGTAATTGTAAAAACAAAGTATGAAATGGAAATTTTCATAATTTTTTAAATATCAAACATTTTTCTGCCTAAACCACTGTACAAATTACATAACAATAATAATATTTTATTAGAATAAGAAAAACATTTCCGATTTCAATGCATAGAAACTGCTTAAGTCACACATAGAAAAATTCACTAAAATTGTTTGACGTGAAATCGAATCGCAAACATTGGAGGACGTATTTCTCGTGCAGGCGAATGGAATGCAACCTAGAAAAGCTCTCAATTCAAAGTGCATTTTCAGGCGTGTTTTATTAGACGCGAAAAACAGAAGGGCAAAGCCACAAAACCTCTGCAGAGATCCAGCGGTTTCCATTCAAAACAGACCAAGTTTATCTTTTGGTATACGAATTCGCTCGGATGTGATACAAGTGTAAGCTCGCGAGACTTTTAGATAACATACTCCAGTGATGTCGATAAATATCTTAGAGAACCTATAGCGAATATTGGTTTTCAACATTTTTGATGGAACATGTTTTAAGAATGAAATTTCACAACCATATCAATGAGATTCGGAAGTAATTTTTCTTATATACTAAGCTCTAAAACTACTTCTTTTTTTTTATTGTACAGTTAATTCGGCTCTTCAGCGTGGCCGGAATTTCCGATCACCCATAAGTTTTTTCATTGTTGGGAATTGCGCATTGTTCGCGATACGGTTGGAATAATTAAACGTTACCGAACTAAACATAAGCGTCATGTGTTCACACCCTTGTCAAGCGACAGAATCCAACAATTAATTTACAACCCCGTCGTAACTTCGAGGCTCGTTTCAATTTCAGTGATACTGCGTTTTCGCGGTAATCTACTGTTGTGTAATTTGCGAGCGTTTAACAGCGTCATTATTTCTCGGTTGATTCTGTTCCTCACGTTTGAATAACGCCTTTTGGGCAGTAGAAACTGAAATTCACCATTTTTTCTTTGTTTTTCATTAGTTTGACTTGAACTGTCTTCAATTTATAGAAAACATTCAAAAGCTCGGTGAGATTTGCAAGATCAGCATATCAACAAAAAAAAGTATAAGTTTTTGATTATCTACTTTTTTTCTTTTTTTTACTACAACTGTCGCGTTAGAATAAACATAAATGTCTTTTAATGACGTAAAGTGCGATTGGAAAGGGCCAAAATGTTGAAAAAGCTGGAAAAATAAGTTTTTATTGCTAATAAAAAAAATTTATTGAAGACACACGCGTAGGCAGAGGGGGGTTTTGGTGGTTCAAACCCCTCCCGAAATTCTGATAAAATTCATCAATATTTTACTTAAAAATGAAAAAAGTTATATCGATAAACAATAAAAATATTAGGTACAAAAAAATGCATGAAAACGTTAGCGGTATATATTTATTAAAAAAGTAAAAATTATCAAAACATAGGATTACGTAGAAAAACTGAATCGGAAAAATTGTTGCAACCCAGTAAATAATCGAGAAAAATATAAATCTACGAAAATGCTAAAAATTTACAAAACTTTGAATCTTAGATCATCAAATTCTAAGAATCTATATAAAATCCATATAAAAGTATTGAAAATCTTTCGATTCATACAAATTCTAAAAGAACATTTAAATCAATAAAATTCTATGAAAAAACTGTTTCCTAAAAAATCTTGACAAATGCCTCTACGATCCATAAATTTTGGGATTCTTGAGCATCCAATTCTGAAAATACTATGAATTTATTAAAATTCTAGAAAATGCAACAAAATTTTTAAATTTTTCAAAAACACGAAAAACGAATAACGATATAAAAGAATAAAAAACTATATAAATGTGATTCTATCATTAATTCTTGAAATTACTGAGAATAGGTCGAAATTCGCATTTTAAAGCATCGAGTTTTTTTAATCTCCGTAGCAATCTACATAAATATAAGTAATCTATAAAAATATTTAGAAATCCTCCAGGGTTTCGTATTTATACTAGAAAAATGTGAAAAACAGGTTTACTAGTTTACTAGTTCACCAGCTTAGTAGATAACTAGTTTCCTAGCTTACTAATTTACCAGTTTAGTATTACAAATTTGACAAGTTTACTAGTTTACTGAATAACTAATTCACTTGTTAACGGCTTTGCTAGTTTACTATTTTTGTTTTTCAATTGTTTACTATTTTGATATTTTACAGTTTCAGTAGTTCACTAGCTTATTTGTTCACTATTTTAGTCATTGACTAGCTTAAAAATTTACTTGCTTACCAGTTTACTAGTTTACTAGCCTACTAGTTTACTAGATATATATTTCAATACATGAAAATCATGTAGACATAATTTTCTTAGAAATTCATAAAACTTTCTGTTCTGGAGCATAATAATTATTATTATACTCTAATAATATATAATTTTAGAAATTATTCTAGAAATTCATATAGAAAATGATGAAATACATCCTATTCAGTTGATTATATTTACACAATTCAACATACTCTTAATTGTACAAATACTAAAAAAATATAGAATTGAAGTATTGAAAATCTTCATAAAAGTAGCTGTCATGTGAAAAATCAATTAAAATTTTAAAAATCGTTAAAAGTTTCAATATTATAGCATCAATTTCTATAAATCAATTGAGCGATCCATAGAATCCATAGAAATCCGATAAACAATAAAAATATAAGTTACAAAAAAATACATGAAAACGTTAGCAGTTTATATTAAATAAAAATTGTTGCAATCCAGTGAATAATCAAGAAAAATAAAAATCTACTAAAACGCTAAAAATTTACAAAGCTTTGAATCTTAGATAATCAAATTCCAGAAATCTATGTGAAATCCATATAAAAGTATTGGGAATCTATCGATTCATACAAATTCTAAAAGAACATCTATAGAAAGAAAATCCATAGAAATATATAAAAATAACAGGAAATATTACAAAATCTCGAAGTCGGGAAATTGATCACTCGGAGCTAATCTCAGTTAATTTAATTTATTCGATCAATATTTCGGCCACACATGGGGCCCTCATCAGGATCCTTCGAAATCAAACCATTGAAACACTTAATATACAATGAACAAAAAATTTTTCCAAACAAAAACATATAAAAAAATTATTCATACTCACAAAAAAGTTTTTTTAAAAACCAAAATTAAATCATTATGTGTGAAATGTAAGGTCAAATTTGACCATCGTCGTAATAAAAACTTTTCAATCACAAATTTCTTATATCCCCGACTTCGACATTATATATTTGGAACGGAGCATAGAATTTTGATTTCTTTATATCATATTACAAAATTTGATGAATTATATACCATATGAAAAAAAAAAAACAAATTTATGATTTACCTTTTATCTGTGTGGTTAAAATTTGCTCCAAAATCAATTCAAATATATAAATTTTTTAGAAGTTTGATTCTTAGAGCATCGAATTTCTGAAAGCTTTTTAGAAACCCACATTACATAATATAAGATAACCCTTAAAGTGGTATAAATACAAAAAGTATTAGGAAAAAAATTGAAACCTCAGTTACTAATCGAAAATCCTAAAAATCGAATTCCATTATTTACGAATATGAAAAATGTGCAACTCTGGATTCTAAAAGTTGTATAACTTTTAAATTCCAAAATGTAAAATATTTCAAAATCGCTCCCGTGCAACCATATTGTTAAAGATGAAAAATTATGAGATCCCGAAGGAAAAATATTTTTCAGAAAAACCCCTCCTGAAAATTTTTTCTGCCTACACCCCTGATTGAAGATGATAGAAAGCTTATCGGTGAAGAATTATCATACGATAAATTTCATCATAACGCGATCGTTATAAAAATATTTTCTTCTATCATTTACACTGGTAATAAAGAAAATATTGTGAGAGATCATAAAAATTGCTAATTTCGAATACCAAAATGAACGTGTCTGCCATTTTCGGGACTAATAATACACAATTCAAATACTACTTTGAAATGATTCATTGGAATGTCAGTCAGCTCAACGAAAAAAAGAACTGTTCAAATCATTATAGATGGAAGAAAAATTCTACCTCAAAGATCAGAGTCTCCGAATGAATGCAAGCAAAGCATTTGCGAGATTTCATGGTTGCAAACATTGCTTGGGGCGACTTGTAAAAAGCGGAAAAGAGCGGGAAAAGGTCGTTCAGCTCAGAATACGACACTGGACATCGCGCTTGACGTCCCATGTCGAAGCATATAATGGCCAACCAGGCTCTTTTTAACGCTACTTCTCCGTTTCCACGAGATCTATTGTAAACTTTGTAGGTTATATGTGTCCTTTGGTTGATGATAAAACGTTTCATTCAAGGTTTTTAAGAGTTGTACCTATATAATCCGTGCTTGAGAAATAAAAATGAAGAATCTGAATCTGAATCAGAATTGTAATTCCAGTAGTATTCAGTAAAAACAAAGTTAGTAGTTTTAGCTTTATTCATGAAAATAATTACCAAAGTATACTTCGAGTTGTATGGTACATTGCACAACTCAAATACATCATATTTCTTTTTTTTTATTTTATACAACGTAAGGAAAAGCCTAATATAATATCAATAAATAAATCAGTTTGTATCAAAACCTTTATCATCATTATCCTGTTCCCGAAACCTCCTAATTTTGAAGAAAATTATTATCATACGAGTTGCAATACCTAGTAATTTTTTATACGAAACACTTACCCTGCAGGACTGAGAAGTGGACGAAAGTAGAAGCTTGTAAATGAATGAACCCTTTTAGCGGTCATCAATTATCCAGTGGACTCCATCTTGTATTTGTCGATTCGTGACTTAAATTTCTGCCACTACACAGAAACACTCTTGTGGAGTTAAAACTTTACGCCGGCAATCTAAACTTGGTTAGTGCCCGCGCAAGTTACGTGGTTACACCGGGTACCAATGAAAATTTAAGGCTTGTTTACATATGACAGCGACCAATCAACTGTTCCTGGGCTGAGGCAACTGGTAACTGACTTTGAATTTTTAATTAATGTTGGGGCTCGCTGGTCCTGAAGTACGAATCCACAAGTTGCAAAAGTTTTTTCATCATTCATTTGTGCAGCTATGTACAGTTACAGTAGATGCTGGATTTAATTAAATGTTGAGGGGAGGGAGAATGCGGTACAAATTATTTTCAATTACTGGAAAGAAGGTTTCGATTTGGGGATTTTCGTCAATTTTTTTTATTGCTGGTATTGTTAGTTTATCAACAAATATTGGAAACTTGTTTTTTTGTTTTTTTTTTTTTTTTTACTGTGATGTCTCAAACACTGAAAAAAATGCACCACTCCAAAAAGTATAACAAAGTGACGTCATTTGAATTCTTAGTATATTTATGTATACGAAATTCAAGATCCACGTATCTTTGAAAATAGTTAACTTATGAAGAATAAGGAATTTGATTTTACTTTCCATGTGAATTTCCACTTAGATGAAAATTAGAGTGTTTTGATTCTGCTATCTAAATTTTTGAGGATTTTACTTTAAGGTCAAAAAGTCAACAATACAAAGTTTTACAAATTTTTTTCTTGATAATAAGATTTTAATATTTGTAATTTTTGAATATGGCGAGATCTAAAGTTTGAATTGGAAAATCCAAAAATAGACTAAAATAGAAGAGATCTAGAGATAAAGCTCGAATTTCAAATTAAAGAACTTTTCTTCTGATTCTACATGTTCTTAAAACTAACAATTTTTGATTGTAATGCTGAACTTAGAAATAATGAAATGCTGATGTGGTGAATTTTTTTACTTTTCGTGTTTATTTTTTTGTTGTAGAATTACAACGAAAATAATTGGAAGGGTATAAATGTTGAGTATTTTTTTTAATTCGTGAATTTTGAGTACTTACTTGCGTATGAAAGATACCATTGAATTTCAATATTCAAATCACACTAGGCTCATGCTATGACGAGGATTTTCTGTCCCTTCTTTCTGATGCTAACAGGTTAGAATATAAAGAGAAGAAGGACTCTTTATAGCAAGAGACTATTAGTGTGTTTTAAATCTATTGATTCGTCAATTTGTTGATCTTCAATTCAATATTGCAAGTTTTCAAAAACTAAATATACGTTATTTATAGATTTCGCACTGCATATTTTTTTTCAAATTAGAATTTTATGTAAATCTATTGACACTGACATTTTTTTTTTCTTCTGCTGAAATTTTTTTTGAGTATTGTTAGTTTTGGTATGGAAGTTTTCAAATTCCAAAAGTTTGATATGTGACTAGATTCGAAATTCCACTTTTTCAATGTATTACATTATATTGACGAATTGGGATTTTTATAAAATACTCAAGAGTTATTGTTTTAAAAATCAAAACTTTGAAGTTAAATATTTAGAATAAAATTATTCAAAAATTCAATCATTCTAAAAACTTGTCTACTTGTCGATTTTAAAACGTGTTAAGCGCAATAAAATTAGTCTCTGCAAAATGTTATCAAAGAAACAAAATTCTTGATTAGATTTATAAAATTTGCAATTTTGAAATATGAGCTTTTTACTCACTCTAACAAATGATAGATTTAACTTATCTTGACGTTTATTTTAATTCGATATCTAGAGGGTTAGAAACAAAACTATTTTATGAATTTTTACTTAAGAGAACTTGAATTCCAAATTTGCTTATTTCAGAAATTGAATTTTTTTCAAAGATGGAAAAAGAAGTTGAATAAATAATAAAGTTAATTCTGTTTAGTAGAAAGAAATATAATAACTCAACGTTTTAATGTTTTTTGAGACTACTGAATCCAAAGAATAAATATAATAAAAACAAGAAGATCTAAAACAAAAGTTTAAAATTTCCAAAACACTATTAAAAATCTAGCATTTTCTATTTCTTAACATTCACGATTTCAAATTCTAATTGCAGAAAAAAATAAAAGGTCAAGATTCACATCGTTCCTTAATGTTTTCAATCTAAAATATTTCACACTCAGACTTTGATTTTCCAAATGTACGACTAAAACTAAAAGATTCAAAATTAGGTTTTTTTTTTATTAAATTGCCTTCGCAAACAGCACATGGTTCATGCATGTTTGAATAATCTCACGAACTCAAAAAAAAAACGAATTATCGTAAAAATATAAAAATCATTCCCAAACGTTCTAGACACGCTGTACTTTCCTCATATTAGAGTTTGAAATTGCAAACGTCCCACATAAATATCCACGTAAATATTTGAACAAGTCATTTGCCTACCAAATTCACCTTTTTCTCGATTTTTCCCTCATCCATCCTCCTTTTTTCGCTCTTCCACGCCATGACATTCGATTTGCAGGGCCAACGCTTAACCTAAAAAGCGTTATAAATTTCTCTGTCCCGTTGACACGAGCACGGTTTTTTACCTTGGAAAAATACACCAAACTGAATAAACGTTTGCACTTGAGCTCGACAAACAACCGCGAGTTTTTGAGCTTCGATTCGTTTTTCAAACTATTTATTTCGCAACGGACAAAACGGCTTGAAATTTTTGTTTCGTGCTTCGTTGACAGTTTTTTTACGCTGTTGAATTCGATCACCGGGTACAGATTGTGACTTGATTGGGTTTTTGTTTCGACTAGGTTGACTCTATTCACTTTTTTTCATTCGTTTCGGTACTTTGTCATGCAATTTTCCAGTTCTTAAAAGTTTGAGATGTGTTTGAAGTTAGAGTTACGAACAGAATATGTCAATATGAAAGACCAATAAAAAAACCAAATATGGTTATTCAATGAAGAAAATTCTCAAAGGAAGTTGCAGAAAAATATTGAAAAATGATGCTTATTCCAAATTACTGAAATTCAGTAGGATCAAATGAAACTAAAGTATTCTTTTCTAAGTGCACGATCGAATTCCTTTGAAATAAATTTATCCTGTGATTGCACTCAACCAGCAGGAAGAACTGTCGCCTTATTCACGTGTTTGCGGATTTCGGATAAGCCAGATACATTTCCGCACTAGTGGACACCTCAGAATCGACGTCGCATGAAATGATTGTGCGTCAATTTGTCGAAAAACCAGGAGCGGATGTGTAAGCTCTTGGGGCGTTTATTTAGTTAGTTGTGAGCATAATCCGTCCAAAGGTATCGCGTATACGAATAAGCAGACCGGAAAGCGTTTAACATACTTGGAAGCGACGTGAAGCGAAAGCTCTATATTCACCCTTATATATTTTGCTGCCACGCGAGCGCAACCGCACGATTCCACGGAACTATGAAGTTTGGTGGGATAAGCGGGTCACGTCACTATTATTTTGGAACAAAACAATCTCAGATTATTATCTACAAACCTGTCCATAATTTACGAAAGATTTTTCTCTATTTTCTTTTTCTTTATATTCCACCATTAATTGTATTATCCTTGGTTTTTCATCTATTGATCCATTTTGAGAACAACTTTGAAGGGAAAAATCATATCTTAGATCGAAACAAAATGAATAACATTAAAATTTTATTTGCAAAAGTGACGGAAGGAAAAAAGTTCATAACTCGCAATGGTTGATGCTTTTGCTGGTAAACATTATTTCCTCTGTTGTGCTTTATCGGAAAAAATCTATTCTGTCTACAAACTTGATCAGGAACATCGCATGTCTTGATGAACCATTGTGCCTTCCGGATTATATTACCTTGCGATACTATGAGCGTCACACACTAAGATTAACTGCATTTTAACACAAGAAAACTCAATTTCAGATCTGGAGAATCGCGTTACATTTTTCAATGCTAGGCTGATGAAAAGCTTGGTTTCGCGATAAAAACGTACATATAGGCGTTTCGAGAAAATTTTTTCCGGATCAAGTAACTTCGATCTAGGAGGGATTTCGTTCATTTCGCATAGAATTTTACGTTTTTCTGGAAAACAGGGTTTGGGAGTATTGCGTTACTCGTGATGCGTTACTCTAAAATGTTTCATTTTTTACTGAAACGATAGGGTAACGCGTTACATTAATAAACAAGAAACGATAACGGAAAAGAGTCACTTTTTTCGGTAACGGGTAACGAAAATACCGTTACCCGGTATTTTCACGATATTTTACGATACTTTTATCTGTCTCATTCAATTTTTAGCACGATTTGTAACTTTTTCAGGAACGTTCTAAAACTGACATATTAGTAATTTTTAACTTCCTCATTTTAAAATAAAAAATTCTATGTTAATCATTTTTCATGTAAAAATGTGAAGTACTAGTAATTTGCCTAAAATTATTGACGAAGAATATACGTTTTTTCTTTTTATCAGAAACCTACACAATTCAAAGCGTTAAATTTTAGAAATTCGCACGAAAATATATAAAAATACTTATAATTTATAAATCTCAAAATCTTTAGCAGTATCAATAAGATCTAGAGCTCCTGCTATAAAATCTTATGGAATATTAGGAATAGAAAAAAAAATTATGAAAAATACTTGAAAAACTAGATTTCAATAGGTAATTTGATTCTTAAAAAAAATGTTATTCCAGGAACCAAAAAACTTTGATTTCTCGAACTTTGAATTAAAAAATATATGTTTATGAAACTTTGTAGAATGATGAAAAAATTTTGCAAATCGCATAAGCCTGTGAAAAATACGACAAATATTAAGGCCACTCTAAATCTATAAAGAAACTGTTTCCTGCAAAATCGATCGAAATACTTGAGAAATTTTGAACTTTCAATTTTATCTCATTCTGGAAATTCAAAGAGATATCTTTTAAAAATTGAAAAATTCCACAACATTCGATAAATACTTTGGAAATACAGAACGAAAATACGTAATGAGAAATACGTGTAAATATATAAAATATTGATAATATTTCGAATTCCAGAAATTCATACAGCAATATATAAAAATAATGAACGATCTTTGAAATCATAGAAAAACTGAAGAAATACGAAAAGTACTGAAATAAGTAAAAATCTATCAAGGCACTGTTTTCTGGAAAATCCTGTAAAACACGAAAAATTTCATTATGTGTAAATTCTAGAGTTCGAAATTCTCGAAATGTATACAACAGTTTATATAATAAAAATACTAAAATTTCGTAAAAATACTTGGAAATTCTGCAACATTTTACTATCCTGAAAAATTCGAATAGTGTCAGAAATACTGAACAATCTTTCGAATTGTAGAAAAATTGATTAAAATTGTTAAAAAATCTGGGTAGATATTAAGATTCTATCAAAAATCTATTAAATTTGCGAATGTTTTTTTGTGGCTAATATTGACTCACATGCCATATTCAGAAATTTGGTAAACTTGAAAAAAATATAAAAATTTGAACAAGCTAATTGATTTTTTTTTCAGGGTGAAAAGGTACGGATTATCATTTTTTATCATAACAATTTCTATAGAACAAAATCACGAGTACGTTGATATTGTTTTTTTCGTCCCTAGTTTTTCGATGTCGTGTTATTTACATTCAATTCATTCCAAAAAGTAACGTGAAAGCAACGGGACGTTACTTCATTAAGTGGTCACAGTAAAGAGTTACGATTTATTTTCAAATAACGGTAACGTAACGAATTACTTTTTACTCAAGTAACGGTAACATAATGGTTACATTTTGAAGTAACTTTCCAAACCCAGCTGAGAAATATACATTTTTTGATTTCTCTCTCTTTCTCTTCTTTCAGACCATACTGAATCATCGATTCCATGTTGTAAACAAAAATATGAAGATCTTATTTATTCTAATTTTAGTTGAATTCATACATTCTATTCTATGTACTTCCATCTGTCCACTTTAGATTCATCGAAACATTATAATTTATTTCGAAGTAACAAACAACGAAACAAAATACCGTGCATAAAGCGAAACACAAATATCTAATGGAAACAATGCATCAAAAATAAATAGTTCTTGAGAGTGCTATGTTTCGTAGGAAATAAAATTGTATAAACAAAACATTCCGCACAGAAATAGTTTCTCCGAGTTCGGCGTTCACGCAGAACGTAACAATATGAAACAGAACGTAGAACGTATTTATCAATAAGCCGAGGGATAATACCGGGTACTACAGCATCGATACGAGTACGTATTGCCCAGCTTTCGCATCCGCATGAAGATGTAGAGCCCGGCCATTTCCCCTTTTTGCTCACCAACGACGTACGCGAAGCCCCCTTACGTATTACAATGTATGACTCAATGCAATATCGATAATGCCCAGGGAACGCGGTGTATCGCAAAAATGCTTATACTTACCTGTTATCTACTCGAACCTTCGTCGATCCGTATCGCTGGGAAAACGCCGAGGTGGAGGTCGCAAATACATCGAGTGTCCTCTGGAGTGCGTTATTTTAATGCCATTGGAGAATGTAGTTGGAAAAAGCTTAAAAAATTCAATGTTATCCATTAGAACAACAGTTGTTCCTTAATATTCATGAAAGATCAATTTTATCCTTTTGCTGCGTATTATAAACATCCTTAGAAAAGGTAGAACATTGATCACTCAGAACCACTTTTTTGAAGGAATCATTAAAAATTCATCATTTTTGAAAAAAGTGGCCCTGAGTGATCAATTATCCACCTTTTCTAAATCGCTCTTCAAATTCATACCTAAAATAAAAGACTGTCAATTTATCGTAACACCGTTTTTGTAACACCGTTTTTGAAGTGAAACCTTTAATGGCTCATTGGGAGTAAAATCAGTTCGAGAGTATAACAAAGGCTGATGTAACAAAGGCTTGTGTAACAAAATTACAATTTATAAAATTAACTTTCATCCAATTGAAAAGTTAAACATCAAAAATTGAATAATAATTAAAAATAAAAAAAAAATGTTATCCTATCAATAAATCATATAATTAGAAAAAGGTATGCAATACATAACCTAAGTTTTCAAATCATGCAAAAACACTATATACATGAATTTCAAATAAAAAGAATAAAATTACTACGAAATGAATAATGAAATCCTATTATGATGGTAAATTTATTTTTCAATATGTAAAACTGAAACAGAATACCCGATTTCTTTTCTAATATTGAAATTGATATTGAGAAAAAAAAATTTTTTTTTAAATACGAACCCTAGTAATTTGGGTTATTATTGTGATGTTTTTATGAAAATTCTTATAAAATTTCGGTATTTTTCATAAAATTACGCTTTTTTTATAAATTCACTTCATAAAAATTGCAATGTTTATTAAAGTTTTAATCAGTTTTTATGCAGTCACTGTATAAAGAGTTTATAAAATCTTTATTAAATGACGGCATTTTTAGAAAGTGAACTTTAAAATCTACTTTATAAATGTTCTGTCTTTTTCTAAAGATTCTGTCCTTTTCTAAAGATTTTATAAAGTTTTCATAGAGTGACTTTATAAAAACTAATAAACTTTATGAAACATTGCTCTTTTTATTAACTAACTTCATAAGAAAAGCTAAATTTCATAAAAAATACCGAAATTTTATAAGGAGTTTTATAAAAACTTTATGAAAACCCAAAAATCTAGAAAATGCTAACACGAATTTCAGAAAAATAGTACATATCATACTTACACTTTTGTTCGTATTTTTATGAATTATTTTATAATTATCGGAATTGAAGGAATTAATTTTATTATTATAATTATGTACTACATAATTAGAAATATAATAATAATTACAATGAAAGGAAAAAATTGCTATCCAATTAATAAACTATATAATTAGAAAAAGGTATGTAATACATAACCTACATTATGGAAAATTATCAAAATCATGAAAATTATGGAAAGTTTATTTTCCGAAAGGTAAAACTGAAACCGAACGTCTTGTTTCTTTTCTGATAATTAACTCGATATTGACAAAAAAAGGAAATTGAAAATGCTATTTCTTACACGAATTTCAGAAAAAAAGTACTTATCTCCATTTTCAGTTGTATCTCTTTGACTAATTTTATAATAATTAAATGAAAGAAATTAATTTCCATTCGATTAATAAATTAAGTGAATAACAATTTATTTACAATCACAATCAAAGAAAAAAACTGGTGGGAGTTTAAAAACTTGCCAGAGAAGTGAAACTTCTCACGGCGAACTACTGCAAGTTTAATTAAACAAAAAAAAAAGTTCATTTAAGTTTTTGAGAAAAACAACTAAAGAAACCATTAAAACCAAAGCATGAACTGCGTTTAAAACTGTAGCTTGAAACTGATAGAATTGAAATCAGAATTTTGAACGATTGAAGTTCAGATCTAAGTTTGTATTTGACGACAAAGATTTACTTTTCTTCCACATTGCATACATACTATACGATTTGAGCTGTGGAAAAAAAGTAAATCTTTGTAGCCAAATTTCAAATTTAGATTTGAATTTCAATCGTTCAAAATTCTGATTTCAATTCTATTAGTTTCAAGCTACAGTTTTGAACGCAGTTCATGCTTTGGTTTTAATGGTTTCTTTAGTTGTTTTTCTCATAAAATTGAACGAATTTTCTTTTATGTTTAATAAAACTTGCAGTTGTTTGCCATGATAAGTTCCACTTCTTTCGCGAGTTTTTTTCTTTACAGGAACAAATCCATTATATTCCCATTGTTATTAAGTGCTTCACTGTGTAGTTCCCCTTCCTTCTCACCACTAAACTTTTATCATCACTGATAAAACATTGAATCCCCAGTAAACTGTACACTGAAACTTGAAACACGACATGAAATCTTGAGATCAGAAAAGTACATTATTTAAATAATAAAACCGAAAAAAGCAATTTATCACTTGTCCAAAAGTCCATCAACACGAAAGTACCAGAAAAAACTTTCCCAACTCAAATTATCTCGAAATTACTCGTCATTTCACCCCTAATTACCCCCCACTCGAGGCCTATTATCGACCCTAAGTGACGAGATGGCTTTCGCCGTTGAGAATATTTCCGAGACTTTTGTTTACCGGCTCTCGCGCCGGTCCATTTTACTCGGGCAATTTACCCTCTCGCTGCAATTACTTATCCCGTTCACGAGTTCACTAAACTCGCCCTTATCGCGCCCCGGGAACACTTTCGCTTCGGACACTTAAAGACGCGCTTTTTATTCCTCGGACGTAACGAAAAACGAGCTGTTCAATATCCGCCGAGGATCTATTTGTTTTCGGTCCCTCGTATAAATCACCGCGAATCAATTCTCTGTTGCAGAAATCAAGAAAACACAGGAAGGTGGAAAGCCGAGCAGGGACGCCAAGTACGTGGATATTTACAGGGAAAAGCCAATAAAAGTGTCGGTCCGAGTGTTGGTGCCCACGCGAGAACACCCCAAGGTAAATGTTTCTTTCCATGTACGTAAATCAGGCGCGTAGGTAAAGGGGGGTTTTGGGGGTTCGAAGCCCTCCCGAAATTCTAATAAAATCACTCAATATTTCATGTGAAAATAAAAAAAATTACATCGATAAACAATAAAACTATTAGTCAAAAAAAAATACATGCAAACGTTGGAAGTATATATTTAATAAAAAAGTAAAAAATATCGAAACGTAGGATCACGTAGAAAATATGAATGAGAAAAATTGTTGCAACCCAGTGAATAATCAAGAAAAATACAAATCTACTAAAATGTTAAAAATTTACAAAACTTTGAATCTCAGATCACCAATTTCTAGAAATCTATGTGAAATCCATATGAAAGTATTGAAAATCTGTCTATTCATACAAATTCTAAAAGAAAATTCAAATCAAAAAAATTCAATGAAAAAATGTTTTCTAAAAAATCTTGACAAATGCCTCTATGATCCATACATTTTAGGATTCTTGAGCATCCAATTCTAAAAATACTATAGATTCATTAAAATTCTAGAAAACGCAACAAAACTTTTTAAATGTTTCAAGAATACGAAAAATAAATAACGATATAAAACATCAAAAATCTATATGAATGTAATTTTATCATTAATTCTTAAAATTACTGATACTAGATCGAAATTTGCATTTTAAAGCATCGAGTTTTTTAAATCTTCGTAGCAATCTACAAAAGCAAAGTAATTACTTTATAATCTATGAAAAATACTTAAAAATGTTTCAGTTTCGTATATTATACTAGAAAAATGTAAAAAATAAGTTCACTAGTGTAATAATTGACTCGTTTACGAATTTACGAGATAAATAGTTTACTAGCTTACTTGTGTAATAGTTTACTAGCGCACTAGTTTACTAGCTTATTAGTTTACTAGTTCACTAACTCACTAGTTTACTAGCTTACTAGCTTACCAATCTACAAGTTTACTAGTATACTAATTTACTTGTTAACGAGTTTACTAGTTTACTAATTTACTAGCTTACTAAATTACTAGTTTACTAGCTCACTAGTTTTTTATTTAACTAGCTTACTAGTTCGATAGCTTACCAGTTCGATAGCTTACCAGTTTACCAGTTTAATATAACAAATTTGACAAGTTTACTAGTTTACAAATTAACTAGTTTACTTTCAAACAAGTTAGACCGTTTACTATTTTTCTTATTCATGTGTTTACTATTTAACTATTTAAAAATTTCAGTAGCTTACTAGCTAACTAATTTGCTAATTTACTCTTTTTCTGGCTTACTAGTTTACTAGCTTACAAGTTTACTAGCTTACCAGTTTACTTGCTTACCAGTTTACTAGTTTACTAGCTTACAACTTTACTAGAAATCTTTCAATACATACAAATTATGTGGATATAATTTTCCTAGAAATGTATAAACTTTCTGTCCTGGAACATATTTATTATTATAATACTATAATGATTTATAATTTTATAATCACTCTAGAAGTTCATATAGAAACAAAAAAAATTTCATACAATTAAATTGAAACAATTTATACGATTAAATATACTTATAATTGTAGAAATACTAAAAAAATATGGAAGAAAAGTGTTGAAAATCTTCATAACCGGAACTGTCATCTGAAAAATCAATTTGAACTCTCAAAATCGTTAAAAGTTTCAATATCTATAGCATCAATTTTGAAAAATCTACAGAGCGATCTCTAGAATTATTAGAAATATATAAAAATAACCGAAAATACTACGAAATTTGATGAATAATATACCATACGAAAATTATATAAATTTATGATATACCTTTTATCTGTGTGGTTTGAATTTGCTAAAAAATCAATTAAAATATATAAATTGTTGAGAAGTTTGATTCCCAGAGCATCGAATTTCGAATTGACAACAAAAAAATAAAAAGTAATAAAAAAAAAATGAAACCTCAGTTACTAGTTGAAAATCACAAAAATCGAATTTCATCATTTACGAACATGAAAAAAGTGTAACTCTGGATTCCGGAAGTTATGTAACTTTTCAATTCCGAAATATAGAATATTTCAAAGTCACTCTTTTGCAACCATATTGTCAAATTATAAAAATTATGAAATACCAAAGGAAAAATATTTTTAGAAAAACCCCTCGCGAAAATTTTTTCTGCCTACGCCCCTGACATTAATCCAGGATTCTCTTCAATTTTTTGAAAATTTTTCAGCCTGCGCTTTTACCTACATTTCATGCAACCTCTTTCAACCACTACCCCAATAAATATGCTTTCACAAATTTAATCTAACCTAGGAAACTCAGAATGCAGATATTTTTGCCCTACTGAGAAATAATTAATCCTTCAAATGGAGCTAGAGGCTCTTTCAATTTTCATTCTAATCCGACAGTAAAAATATGTCATGCTCCAATAATTGTGTCTTGTGATCTCATTATATTTCAAACACTTGAAATACTCAGCAACGAGCGGGCTTTATTTCGAAAGATTCATTTTTTTAATGCATCGCAATATCCATGATTCCCCCCTCATTTTTTACCGTAAACCCTCGGCCCAAATGATTCATTAAAAGCAGCTGCGAAACAGCGACACTAATTACATAGCACGTGAAACAAAGGCGGACGCGAAATTCTACCGCCATTAAAATGTTCCCGGGAAAAAGCCAAAGGGGACGTTTGGACCGAAACGAAAACATCCCTTATTCGTTTCTTCGCGACTCGTGCAAGTGCTCGCCGCCGGGCTTCTACTTTTCCTTAACACGTGTACGCAGTTTTGAATACCCCCGAGACATTTTGCGAGAAAGGTCGAGCGAGCTTCACAAGTTTATCACAATAATTAAGCCAATAACTGAGCTTTCGAGGGACTGACATGAAGCGAAAGTTTTACACAGAGGAAGCGCTTGCAGAAAAGGAAACTTTGCTCAAGCTTTGTTTGATCGTTTAGGGGTAGAATTTGTGGAGGAGAACGGGTTGGAAATGGAAAATTATGGGGAAAAGGGAAAGTAGTGATTCGTGGGAAGGTTGTACAGATTTTCAAAAGTTTTTTGGAGTGGAATACTTCTTTAAAATTGGTGGATTTGAGATGTCATTGCTTGTCACATGCTCGCAAAGTAATACGAATATTTGGTACATCTGACATTTGTTTTTTGTGTTTTTTCTGAATGTGCTGTTGTTATGCAAGTAACTTTATGTAAATTTATTGAATAGTGCATACAAAATATTGCGAAATTCCTCCTTGTTGTTACGATGACTGCAAGAGCAACAATTAAAATAGTGCAATTCTATGACTCTTTATCTATTAATAAAGAAAATGAACAAAAAGATAACGTAAGATGAAAAATGCCAAGACGAAATACCGAACCCCATGAAAAGTTAATATTTCTGCAAGGTTAATTTATATTTATTCTTGTCGGTGCAATTTATATTTGTATTACTGAGATTGTGTTCATTGCACACGCGAAGAAAAATTCGCTTTTTTTACATTTTTTAACTGCGAATAAAAGTCTGTAGCGTAGTAATCATTAAATTTTTCAAAAATTTATTAACTTTGATAGTTTCATTAACTTTGATTAATTCAATAAAATATGATATATACATTCTAATGATTAAATAGAAGAAAAATTTTAAATATAAACTAGCAATTCGTTTCTTTGAAAGTTCTGCGAGTGTAAATAGTAAATTAATGTAAAACTAGCTATTTTCTGTCAACAAAGAAGGACACAAAAATGAACTAATTAATAAATTTACCTAACGAAATTGAAGTTCATATAACAAATCGTATTTCAATCAATTGATGTATTGTAACTATGAGTTTTAAGTGAAAACATCAGTCTTTAGTCAGACAGAAGTATTTATTCGCTTTAGTTTCAATCACCCACTTTAAATTCAGAAACTTCTTGTTACTCCAAGTGTTTCATGCCCAAAAAATTCTTGAAATATATTTGGATGTTGGTATTCAGAGTCATTTAGGTTTCTGAGATTAAAAAAAATTGTTCTTTCAACAGAAATTTATAAAAAATGATAAGAAAAAAAAGTAGAATCGAATCGATATTAAGGGAAGAAATATAGTCTTCTTAATTGTCCTAAAATCATGAATTTTCGACTAGAATCAGATGTGGAAGAAAAATTAAAAAAAAAAAAAAAATTCTTAATGCCTAGTTTTGGAGACAAACGTGTTTTCCGAAAAATTGAATATCATTTATTTAAATTTTTTCCAAATCATGAAGTTTATAAATATTCCAAAACTTTCTTAGGTTTTCAGTCTTGACAGTCTACACCTTTTCGAGGAGATTTGAAGCTTATTAAACTTTTACATATGTCTATAATTCAAACAAATTATGCCGATCAATAATAAGTACTTGTGACAATTCAAATTTTGTATAAACAGACGAATTTCTACGTCAAACAATGTGAAATCTCAAGAAAAAAAATTGTATATTTAATGTTTTAAAAAACATGAAAATTCTATATTGAAAATCTTTTGACCATGCGAAAAACACTTTGGAGAACTATCCAGCAAAATTTATGAGTATATTTATGATTAAAAGAACAATTTTTAAAGTCACTACGCTAAGGGTGGAAGAAATAATTTTATTTATTGAATAATTTAATTAAATAATACAAACCAGAGAGGAATGTCTTTTTTAATAAAAAAAAAAGTTATTATAAATGCAGCTTAAAAACAATATTTATCAGTTTTAATAAAGTAAAATGAATTTCTCTGTGTAACTTATACTAATATATATAGTAAACAATGGCTCTTTTAATAGTTGTGACTGTATTAGTGTGAAGAATCGCAAGACATTCACGTCTCAGTTTTCTTTTTTTTGTTTTTTTTTTTTTTTTGGTATTGCATAGTTTGAACATTTTATCTCAGACGTTCGTTGAAGCAATAACTGCGAATAAGAATTAAAAGTTGCTTGTTTGAGCTGTTTTTCAGTATTTTTAATTTTTTTTTCGAGATGAAACTGAAAATGTTCCAATAGTTTCTACCAATTCAATATTTAGTCAATAAACACGTTTTAATATATATTGACAAAAGATCATTAAATCAACTTTCTCAAACAATTCAATGAAAGTTTTCAGATCAACATTAATGTTATGATTCGGTCTTTTTGTTGAGAAATAAAAATATTAATTGTTCCTATAGCCAGAACAGCAAGAAATATCCACAAACGAACATAAAAAGTCAAACTTCCACAACTGCTTGGAACTTACAAAACTGTGAAAAATTATTGTAACTGTTATTTATACATTCAGAAAAAAAATTGTTTTTTTATACATGAATATTTACAATCGATCGTTATGATAATTTTCATTTATAATTCTCAAACATAATCTTTTTCCCTGATTTTTACTATAATAATTCCATTTTCGTTTTAAAATTGATCAGAAATGAATTTTCGAAGTCTGCTGGACCCATAATCACGAGAACATTCGTCTTATGATGATTTACCCTCAGTAGACAGTTTGTTTTTCTAGCCATTCCAGCGTAGCCGAAACGCTAGCCTCAATTGTTCGCCACGTTGACAAATAGCTCGAAATTCCCTCGAAATCCAAGCCGCTCAATTGACCCCGGAATCGCATGATTCAGTCGACGATGCGTTCAGGACCATTATTCTGTAGCGATCAATCTTTCTGCTTGTAGGATACGAAAGACGTAAATAGAAAGTTATGCAATGATATTTTCATAACTAATTGACTCTTGCTGTAATGTTGTTTTTGTAATCAATTTTCAAATTGATATTGATTTCAAACAACTCATTACATGAATCACAACAATTCAATTGCAAATTCTATAGTAAATTTCTATAAAAAAACTGCAATTGATTAACATATATACTTTGTTTATTGACCAATAGTACAGTACTTTTACTAAAAACATATCATATTCTAGAATCAAGAATTACTGTTTCTAAATAGTGAACAAACAAACTTCAACATCGTTAATATCTCAGTTTAAAACTGTGTCAAGGCTGAACCCTATGCTAGAAATTGATCATATCATCAACTACAATCATATTTTTTACTGAAGCTGAAGCATTTATGTTCAAACAGCTCGTAAACATAACTATTTTTTTATTAGGTTTTTATGTGCAACGAAGCAGATTTCTTCTATCACGACAATCACTACGCTAAGAATGATACCTGAACCAAGCATTGCGAAAATAGGAGCGACTGGTTTTAAACCGAAATATTCTTCTACTGGAATTTCTTCGTCCAAACGCTTTTCTTCGTATCCAAATTTGTCCCACGAACGACGCAGAATTCCACTTTCCATGAGTTTCAAGATTCTTGAAAAAAAAATCTAGTAAATATTTGAATTTCTTTAAAGGTATGATAAATGAAACAAGAATTATCAAATTGAAAACATTAATTATTCACTCTTTACATTTATATGAATGTATTTCATTAAATTTACCGATGTATACAGTTCTATGAAAATTAACGATACAGTGTTGCATATTTAAACATTTCAAAATTTTAGTGTCTTCATCGTTTAGGCACGTTACACTGTACAACAAAATTTGAGTTTTTGAAACTTTTTCACGAGGTTTTAAGTAACTATTTTTTTAGTTACTTTTGTGTAGGTGATATTTTTGTTATACAGTGTCATTGAAAATTAAATCGTCCATGAAACCAAATGATGGCAAAACTTCCTGAAGACAAACATAAAACTAGAAATTTATTGTTTTAGTTTTGTTGCAACCATTTTAGATTCCTTTTTTATAATAAAATTATTGTGTAGATACATTTTTCTCAGACTGCGTCTCATAAATAGTTATAATGTACGTTCAAGTCTTACTCAAGATTCAGTTCATTTTTATAGGGACTGTTTTTAGGCACAACTATCCCCCTGTAAAGACGCCTATTGGTAGACACTTTGTCTATAGCACAAGTTATGCTATGACTTTGAGATTTAAAATTGATTGGAGCTCCAAGATATACCACATCTTCATTACAAACCTATGACAAAAAAATAAAACTCGCAGTCATTATGTTTTTTTTTAATTCATCCCTAACGTGAAAAATCATTCATGTCAAATAATTGTGATATCAGAGAGGTATATTATAGGTATAATTTATTTCATAAATACCTGATCAAACGCTTCATAATATCTCTCTGGCATTCTGTCGTGAAGAATTTTTCTGAGTCGCTTTGCATCTTCTTTATTGCTGTACATAATGTACGAGAACCAAACATCGCTTTTGGTTACTACTAATTTGTAAGATGTAGACTGAGCAAATTCATCCACATTCGAAAATGGTAGGATCGACCTATCAACGACGAGGTGACTCACAAGCAATGCAGAATAATATGAGTAAATCAGCAAAGACGTGACAAATACTGATGATGTCACGATCCTGACAAACCAATTTTTATTTTTTTCTGTGAAAAAATTTCAGAACTCTGAAATTCAACAATCACAACCCACGAAATAGGCACATGTTACATAAGTTTTAAAAATTGAAATAATTTCACTGAGTAGTGCTCAAAAATTTTTAAATCTGGAAATTCTTGTGCTATGTCAAATTTTTTCCTTCGTTTTGGAAAACTAATTTGATTTGGCGAGTTTATTCAAATAGGGCAATATTTTACCGTCCAGTCCTTGCGAGCAAAAAATTCCCCAGAAATTCACGAAGACATCGTAAGCATTGCGCAAAAATGAAAGTTGATTTTGGCGATGTTTTTTTGTCAGGGAAACGAAAATAGCTGCGATCAATATTGTCACCAAAATTTTTATCCAAGTTCCGTGATCAAAAATCTGTGTAAAATAAATGAACAAAATAATTTTGAAAAACTCAGGTAGAAACAATGCGTTGAAGACTGTAAAATAATGCAGATAATTATAAATTGAAAAACAATATGAAAAAAGGTTAAGAAATTGCGTTTTTTGAAAATTGATTAGAATAAGAATACGTTCGAATTGAGTTCAAAATGTATTACACTGTGACAAAAAAAAATCAAAAACTCTAAAGAATATAGAAAAAACTATGTATGAAAAATGATGAAAACTCTTAAAATGACGTGAATAAAGAATTTTATATTTTAATTGTAAGCGAAACGAACCATGAAATATAAAAACCAATAGATAACAATTGTTTCTGGTTTTTTTATGTAGAGACAAGTGTAAACAGTTTTCAATGGTTGAAGAAAATCCACAGCCTCGGCTCTAGATATGGTCTGGAAATAAGCAGCAAGTCCAATGTCAACTTTTCCTGAAACCACTTTTCCCAATGCCCCGTTCCACGAATGACCTCCCCGTTTTTGTATTCCATATTGACTATCAATAGTGAATGAACTGACAGAAAAATTCAAACGGTTTTGCAACTCTTGCAAAAGGACTCCGAAAAATCCTTGAAGTTTCCCATCCTGGTCAAAAGATATTTCGTCACTCTGAAAATTTAACTTTTTTCTCAGTGATTCGATTTCTCATAATCCTGACATGAAATATAAAAGTTTACCGAGACTAATCCAACGTTTATTATTGCACCGTTCAAAGTTTTTTGATTATTAAAATTCTTTCGAGAACAGTTGATTTTTTCTGGATCCAAAATGTCAGAAGAAAACATTTTTATTTTGTTTTTGAATCCACGCCAAGTTTCGAACTCCAAGTTTTTTCCACATATGACTATTGCTTGGGTTTTTTGATAAAAAGAATGAAGTTTTTTCTTAGGTCTTGCACAGAAATTTAGCAGTTTCTGATCGAAAATCAGAAGCCATTTAGGAAAGAATATTTTGACTTTGTCTGACAGAATACTGAGTTGTTCCACTGATTTTTCCATTGTTAAAAAAACCACAAACAAAGGCCGCTGAATTTTGCCTCTGTATTTATTTATTGTTTCTGGCAATTCGGAAAATTTTGGACTTGACACAAAAAAATCATTTTTAGACAGTTCAGCAAGCAAATTTCGCATTTTCGTAGGTCCCTGAAAATCTAAAGGAAAAATTTTATTACATTCGACGGCGCAGAATATTCAGATATATTCAAAGACCTAAATAATTTTTGAAGTAAAAATTGTCTCGAATTAAAACATACGAGTCCTTTTTTATGCGTTTTGAACATTTTTTCTCACCATTTCCCTCGCGTTCAGTATCATCAGACGAAAAGAAGAACAAACTTGACGCCTCAGAACACTCGCGAACTTTTAAGATTATTTCCGTGTAATTTTCATTTTCGATGGAAAATTTTGCAAAACCTTCCCCCCAAAATAGCAATAAAACGATTGCGAGAACTGATGACATTTTGAATTCTTCGCCTCTATGCAAATACAACTCTCTAACAAAAAGTGATTTGACACTATTTACATTTCTGCAATAGAAAAATCGAAGCCCAATTATGATAATTTCGCAAGAAGTCGTAAAAATGTTTCAAGTTCGTAAAAAGTGGCGTTTATAACGCCATTACTAGGTTTTTTATGCAGAGGGAGGAGCGGGGGGTTAAGAGTGTAGAATCCATAAGTGCCAAGGATGTGTAAAAAAGCGTAAAAATTGTATGATTAGAAATAAAAAGTATCATCATCAAAATTTTTAGAAAAAATTTTTCTAGAATTCATCTTTTGCGTCTTATTGTTAGAATTGTTTTAAATATTTAAATAGTTATATTTTTATCAATGGATCCTCTGTTTTTTTTTTTTTTTTTTTTTTTTTTTTTATATATAATAAATTTTTCTGAATTTTAGGTTAAAGGCCTTCAAATTCAAATTCTTGGGATACACATGTTATAGTTCGATATTTTATGAATAAAACATGATACTTTGAGAGAAGTATTTAAGGGCGTAGCCAGGATTTCTATTAGGAGGGTGGGGGGAAAAATTTTCGTGATGGACCGAATTGGAAAGAGATATCATTTCTCACAAGGAAACGTTGCACTCATTTTTACATTCAAAGTTTACGTTGAAATTTTTATTTTTTATGAAAACTGACCTAAGCAATTAGATGATTGAAAATTTTCTTATTTAACTTTTAAAAATTGACAAAATATTAATTAACATATTCATTGTCGTATACTATTTTAAATTACCAATTCTAACATTGAATAACAAATATTGTCTGGATAATTGTTTAATATATATAAAATATGATGTATTGCTAATAGATGAATATAAATATCAAAAATTTATATAAAATACAAATCATCAACTTTATTTACAATATTGAACTATTGAACAAAGAAATTAACAAATCAACCAACAAACAAATAATATAAATACATATGAATATTAACATACAACTGAAATAGCTAACAACCTAGGTACTAATTTAATATTAACTACGCTTATTGTCAATTCAAATAATTTCTTACATACCGATACAAGTTAGTTAACACATAGGGGAAAAGGTGAGCTATGACCCAAAAATCATAGGACAAATATTGTTGATAAAAAATACTTTATTAAATGTTACTTTATTGGAGAGTTTCACATATTTTTGTTCAATAATCAATGAACTATAGATGTTTTCAAATATTTGCAACAAATTATCCCACAAAATTCATGTTGCGGATTTTGAAGAAAAAATGTTCACATTCAGATCCAAGAGAAATTTGATTGAAAAGTTTTTACTATTGCCTGGTGTAAAAAATTACACCAAGGAGTTAACATTAAAATGTTCAACGGAAAAAATTATAACATCGAGGCCCCATTGAAATTTTATAGGACTCCAAGTGAAAAAATTACCCCAGGAAATTTTCATTAGCGATTTGAATGGAAACAATTTTCACATTAAGGCTCATTTGATGTACACATTTTTACCCCGTAATGAAAAATTATTCCATATAGAATTCACATTTGGAATGGATTGGAAAAAGTTTTTACATTCAGAGTTAATGTAGAAAAAAGAAAAAGAATTTAATTCAGATATAAAATGAAGGGAAAAGTTTTGGCCTCAATGTAAAATAAATGAAAAGTGTTCCTACGGGTTATTTCTGTCATAATTATTTTGCGTTAAAAGTGAAATAATTTATAGGAAAACAAGTCTTAGCGGATCTTCGACAAATTGAAGAACACTGCCGACGGAAGTATTTTCTTAACAAAACAGAGTTATTTAGTTTTTTATGTATTTAAATTGGAAACCATCATTTTTTTCTAGTAGTGGGATTTCAAACAAATCACCAGAATCTTCAAGTTCAATGCATTTAATTTTTTGGATTGTCAAATTAGAGAGATAATTTTTGTCAGGAATGACATTTTCATTATAATATCAGTGTTATGCAACTTTTTAAAAATTATTTTTCAACCTTTGTAATTTACAAAGAATTATAACATTCAGAAGATTTAAATAATCAGTTTTCTAGATTTGGAAGAATACCATTAAATTTCTTTCGTACATGAATTTGAACTATTTCATTCTGAATGTTCGTTTTACGAGTTTTTTTGCGATTTGTTCACCTTCAAAATAATACCGTTACATACTGAGTAACTTTTCGAATCTGAAATATTGAATTTTACAAGTTTGAAGGTATTTTTTTAAACAAATATATTCAGTTGTCGTAAATCGTACCTGAAAATTCCTCATTTGTACAAGTGAATAAAATTTGCACATCACGTGCTTCATAATTATTTAAAAGAAATTCAATTGAAAAATATTACAGTTTACGTTTCTATTATGAACATTACTATTTATTAAGCAATCTCAATAAATGCAACTATGCACACCCCAGTCGTATACCTTGTCTTTCATGAACTTATACACCATTTTCCTCAAATCAAAGTTTTTCTACGTAAAATATCACGAAGCAATGTCCTCGAATTTTCGCTTCGACCCGGAAAATCTAAAAAATGTTGCGTAAAAAGTGATTCATAGCTCGAGCAACACTTTGCGACCCACTTATCAGGCGTGGATTTCAATTTCTAGTCGAACGGGAAAAGAACATTTCATCCAATTTCGTTTCGACCTTTCAAAGTCCGCCGTTTTAATTTCCCGACGCGCATTTTCCACTCTCGTTTCATCGATCTCGCGAGATTTTCCCGCCCCTGGGAAAGCGGATTAGCATTCACTGATGTAATCTCATTATACATCACTCTTAATAAGTAACATTTAGAAGGGTATTACACTAACGAGAAGAAATTCCAGAAAAAAGGAAAGTAGATGATTCTAAATCATTTTTAATGTTTTTCAAGTGAAATTTCGCAAGGTCGGACACAAATATTTTCAAAAATGTGAAGAAGATAAAACAATTATTTATTGTGAAATATAGGTTTTGATAAACAATGTTGAAAAATATAAACATTTGTAGTGGGTCCCAGCTATAATTCTCGGCCATTTCTGGACACTGTTCCGGACCTGACTTTTTGCATGGGCCATGATTCATGGGCCGGAAAGCCGGTGGATTACGCGGTCGTGTACGAGCAGTGCAAAGCCCTTGCTCTTTTCGTAGCATCTGTTGCCGACTATATGAGCTTTTAGCAATGGATATATACGTGCCGTACGTGCGCCGGAAGAAGAGCGCTGCCGCTGCGCTGGACGTACCTGCATAAGGGGATGATATGGTTTTCCCCACTTTGCGTGACGCGACTGCTCGAAAGGAAAAACCGTTTTTCCTAGATTAGCCATTCGTTTAAGTTACACGGCCTTAAAAAAGACCTCTTCACTCGAAGATAAATGGTTTTTTGAATTTTTAATGTGGCTGCAGGAAAAGTATAAGAGTTAAAATCCTTAGAAATATGCTGCACTGTTGGTTAAGAATATATCAATGGAATTTCAATGAATAAAAACTTATGACTATATATGAAAGTGCATTGTGATATCTGTACTTTTTTAATAAAATAAAGACACATGGAAAGCTCGATTATTGAATTTTTTTATAAATTTTTTAAAACTGTTAAGTTGATTCGGAAAATTTCATTGTTCTAGATTTGAAATGGGTATTTTTTTTGGAGAACTTTCTTGTTAGGGAAAAGTTTTGTAGGTTTCTTGGTATCAATAGTTAAAAAAATGCAATGAACTCTACAAGTTTTTTGAATTTCCATTTTAAAATAATGCCACTTCAATTTTTTGAATCCATAACCAATAAAAACGAGAGATTTCTGTCGACCTCTACAAATTTTGTTAAATATTTTTTTTGCGTGATTTGAGTACTCTATGAATTTTCACTTGAATGGTAAATGAATATAGGAGAGTTTGCTGAAGTTTTCATGAGTTCATAGAATCACAAGACTTTTCAACTGCTGAAGGTAATATTTACAATTGTTTAGAATGTTTGTTTTTTTCATTTTCAAGATTCTCACAACTCATAAAACTTTTGGTAATTTTCAAATGCATGAATATCACTGCTGAAAAACTTTTTGAAAACATGCTACTGTGTCAAAAAAAATTTCAAATTTTAAACATCTTTCATACACTTTCTCTAAAAATCGGGTTAGAAATTTCATCGACACATATATGAAAAGGATTTCAATGAAATTTATATCCAATTTATTGTTTTCATCTTAGATATATTTTTTTCATTATTTTTTATTAATAATAATTTTATTTTAAGGAACCACATGTTTTAATATTTTCAAATATCTTTTGCATATTATCAAATATACAACAAATAATTTTTGTTACACAATTTACATACTACACAATATAAATTTTTTGTTTCAATCATATAGCTGTTGATAAATTAGGAAAAATCTGCTCCATAAAAATTTATTATGTCGAAATCCACTTGAATTTAAAAAAATATGATAACACATTTCAATGAGGAATCATTTAAATGTAAAATGATTTTAATGTCTGCTTTATATTAAATAAACACTTCGATTTCATAGACGGTTAATAATTTTCATAGACAGTGTCTTTTTTTCATAGTTGCGTTTATAACTTTGATCGAAAGTTTAATAGACAGTATGGGAAATCTATTTCAAAGACAGTCTCTCAAATTGAATAGTGAAATTTTTGAGAGTGTAGATAAAATTGAACATTTTTCTAGGTAGTCGACAAAACACTACGATTTTCCAAACATACGTGAAAATTTTTTCAAAAGGCGTTAGTCACAGACAGATAAGAGTTATTCTAACTGATTAAGTTGTTACACGCATGCGTCTGATTGTATTTTTCTTTTTCTTTCCCCCGCGGCACATTACGGCCCTGGAGGCAGCCGCAATAGTTGTGCTCGGTCGCTCTCCTTTCCGGGCGTTTTAAATATTCGCGCGCCCCCGCAAGCTTCCTCCACACGCCACTAGCCGGCTGTTTGTTTTATTTTCGCGTTAGCGGAGTTTGGCGTGAGGGATATAAGTAGGAGCGCGTTTCGCTTTCTCGGGGGTAGATTCACCCTAACGCTTCAGTACACTATCAACTACCACTTCCCTCATCAGTGCGTTCCTTTGCGCTTCGGTTCGAGAGTATCTCATCACGAGGTTTATTCAGGATTCTGGGCAACTAGACCTTCTGCGACTTGACACGGGGGACCATTTATTGATATAGTTCCGTGGAGGACGAAAACAACGCGAAAAAAGCACTCTGTGGAACGCTTTAGCTCGAACCGTCCAGGAAACTCTCCAGGGATATGACTAGGATGTTGATATTTTTAAAAATATCGTCATCGATATTTATCGATCGGAAGAAAAAATTATCGTAGGCCGATAATTAACATTGCAAAAATATCGATAATCCGATATATCGATAAAAAATCTGGATGTCAAACAATATCGATATTTATCGTCAATAAATATCAGTAACCGATAAATATCGATAAAAAATGTAAAAATGCTTTTTTTTGTTGATACGTATTTTACAAACGATTTCAGTTATATATTCAAAATATTCAAAAAATATTGATATTTCATATTTTCTTAACTATATTCGTAATTTAAAAAAATATCGATATCGATAAATATCAGCGATAATAATATCATCGCAAAAATATCGTTATCGTCAGCAAAAATATCAACAACCCTAGTTATTTCCTAACCCCTCTTACGTCACTCGCGGAACAACTTCCTGGCCACCCTACCGGAATCCCAACAGGCTGGAAATTCCCGGGGTTATTCCGTGGGCCAAATTGATTCCCTTGGACAAAATTCCCCGGTGGACAACCCGGGAACACTACCGCCGACTGCGTCGGTATCCTGCCGGTCGGTTCGACCATTCGTCGATCGCAGCCCGGACCTTCCAACCCTGGACGATGCAATCCCCACCACCCCCGAAGATTCGTTCCGTCGTCACCCGCCCTGGTGCCACTACAACCCTCGAGGAGGATTACGTAAAGCCGAACTCTTCGGACTCGGAAGGCTGGAGGGAGCACGCGCCCACCCCCACGACGGATGAGGAAAGTGGTCTGGTGCCTTTAAATTCATGCAAATGCAAATACTATACCTATGATATGTATTAAAATTAGGAATTGTAAATAAAAAGATCATTGGCCAAGAGCCTATCCGAGAGAAGAACACATCTTTTTAAATCATCCCCTTTTGCCCTTGTTGACGGGAAATCCTCTCAATTGTTTCCCACCGTCAACAAAGTTATGCGTCACTAATCAAATTTTTCTAAGACAGAGTTTCTGATAATTTATGGCATTTTTCAAAATTTTCAATGATCGAATAAACTTTGAAGAAACTACGAATTTCCAACGACTTTCAAAATTTTAAAAGTAGTGGTATTTAAAACTTTTCAAGCTTTTTAAATTTTTATTCTAAAATGAAAAAACATTTTCATTTACATTTTGTAGAAATATGACGATACCACAATCTATGAAGATCATCGAAATTACATAGACTGCTACAAATTTTTTACATTTTTTATAGTAAAATTCAATTTTCTATATTTTCAATGTTCTTCTACTTTTAGAGATTTCAAAAATCGTACAAGCAATTTAAAACTTTCCAGATAGTTTTAATAATTTTTTGGCAATTTTTGTTTTTCAATTGAACAATTGACTTTTTCTGACCAAACTTCGTGTATCAACGTGGTAACCACGGAGCAAAGCCCGCTGGGACAGCTAGTACCATATATCATATTGTAATTGATACAATATCGGAAAAAGGTGAAAATATATTTTAGATTTTACAATTATATATGAATTTTTGCAATGCCTATTGTATATACAACATTTTCTCTTGGTACATGAAATATTATATTTTACGATCTGAAAAACATATCGAAAAAGGTAAAATATTATGTTTGATAATTCACTACACATGATTATGAAATCCTGTGTACTTGTACTATGAAAATGACAATATAAATAGTACAATTTGCATTCTGCAGAATTAAATTTTTCTGAAATTATCTAGTAAAAACTGGCATGCATACATATTATAAGTTGTATAGTTTATATAACAATTTCCACTAATCAATACTGTAAAAAGTAACATAAAAATTACAAAATTCTCAATAGTTTTATGAAATATGTAATATAATAGAAAAATTTACAATATTCTAGTGCTTTTTACTATATGTATGGAAGCTGGTACTACATTTTTTCTCAATTCGTACAGTGTCATATTTGCCTCTTGAATTTTGAATTCTTCGGGAAAATCCCTACGCTCTGAAACATTTTATCAGATATTTTGAATGCTTACAAAAAAAGGAAAAACTTATTTTTACATTGAAGGAGAATTCTGAGATGCTGAAGAATTTTCGCATCGCATCTTGAATATCGTACGAAACTCTGAATTTCGAGACCGACGACAGCGTTATTCTCATATATTTCGCCTCGATAAACACGCTGGAAAATTTGAGTATCTCGGGCGTTCGCGGAGCCGTAATACGCGTGTCTTACGGGGTCAGTGTTTCGGGCATTAATGGATTCAAAGTTTGAGACCAGCTCGTGCGTGACACCCATATATTCCAGCCCGTATTTTACATGTGTAACTATCTCAACTCCGAGGGAAATTAACGCGCGGCACTTTAAATCCTGACCTCGGAAGATACATTAAATTACAACGCAAATGTCATCATCCGCTTCGCTCTTTTCTGGACTGCGCCGAATAACAGAAATTTTAAGCTCAATTTTGGTTAGCAATTACATCTGCTAATGAGTTGAGAATTCGATTAAAAAGAACGTCTTGAATTCAGGACCGAACCACATTTTAAAATCTGCAATAATATTGCAAAAGCTATAGTATTGTAATAAAATTCACAATATTCTAGTACTTTGTACCACGCATTTGTCAGAAAGTACTAGATTTTTTTCTGAGTGCAATCATTGTCCCATCTCCATATTACTACTCCCAAACTTTTCAAAGGCTACATTTTCAATACAACAAAGTATCATGATATTTGAACTTTTCGAACAAAAACCCTAAAATTCAGAGTTCCAAGTTCCCCGGCGATTCACATAACGATAATCCATACACAACAGAGCGGAGCCTCGAAATTCCAATCACGCGAGGCGCATTTCTGGCCCGTTAATTCTTATCAGAGCATTTAGGTCTGAAGGAGTAATCAGTTCCCAAGTTGCAGGAATTAGGAGCAAAATGTATCGCGTCATAAGTCATAAGCGGGCCGAGTTTTAGGGGTGAGAAAACGAACATGGCGGCGTCGATTGCGCGAGATACAGACGTGCAGAAAGTTACAGAGCAATCTGAAGTCCGAAAGTTTGATTTATTGTCGAGTGATTAAGTACGATGTCTTGTTTATATGTTTTTCGAGTGTTCCTCATTTTCTCCCGAGTGCGACGGCAGTTTGGGTGGTTACGAGCGGGCGATGCAAATTTTATTGCTGCACAAGTGTTGGGGAATTCATGTAAAAAATGTTAAGAAAGTTAATGATGCATTATCTACGTTAGGGAAATTGGAGCGAGGTGTAAGCTGGTAATACTGAAGTTTTCAGAAAAAGTATGAAGGAATATATCATTCCGGATTTATCAGTTTTCGAAGAATATTTGGTTCCTCAATAATTTTTCTTGTTTTTGTTTTTTTCATTTCTTCGATTGTATGTGAATGTAAATACTTGATGTTTCGGAAATAAATTTAAGTAATGGTCAACTGTTTTGGGGAATTCGATTCGTCTTCAAAATTTATGAAAAATTTCAGAAAAAAGGTTAATTATAAACTATATATATATTATATAATATTATATTATATATATATATATATATATAAATAATAAAAAAATTATAAATTGGAGCACAGTTTATTAGAGTATTATTTTATGATATAATCTACATAAATATTTGAAATGGAAAATAAGTATTATTATACAATGTTAATATATTATAAAAGTAATTATGAAATAGTGAATGAAAATAGTATAACGCAACAGCGTTCGGAAAGTTACTTAAAAAAATGTAACGCGTTACATTACCGTTACGTAAGTAAAAAAAGTAATTCGTTACGATACCGTTACTTTAAAAGTAATAGTAACTCGTTGCCGTTACCACTTAAAAAAAGTAACGTGCCGTTACTTTCACGGAATAAATTGAATGTAAATAACAAGAAATTCAACACAAAGGATGAAAAAAATAATCTCAACGTACTTGTGGTTTGGTTTCATAGAAATTGTTTATTACAGATAGGTGAAATCAAAAATGATAATCCGTACCTTTTCACCCTGGAAAAAAAATTTAATCAGCTTGGTCAAATTTTTATATTTTTTTTTGGTTCACGAAATTTCTGAATATGACATTTGAATCAATGTGAGCCACGAGGAAACATTCGAAAATTAAATAAATTTTTTAGAGAATCTGAATACCTACGCAGATTTCCTGAATTTTTGAATTTTTTTGTATTTTTCAGTATGTATGAAATGTTGCAGTATTTTCTAGTATTTTTATAAATTTGTACTATTTTTCTGTACATTGATATATAGATTTCAAGAATTTATTTCATGCTCTAGAATTCAAAGTTCATTAAATTATTTACTGGAAAGAGCTTTGCTAGATTTTCATATCTCTACTTGATACCTGACGACTGGGTCCAAGTAAAACCCATTAGATTCCTATTGTTGAGTTCCAAGAGAGGACAAAAAGTTTTGAAATTAGGTTCTTATCAGGTAGAAATCGGTACAAAAATATAATAATCAACCAGGCCCATGCGCAGAAATCTGTCATGGGGGGGGGGGTTCAACTTTGATATTGTACTTGAAGAGAATTTGTAGGTAGTCGGAAATACGCCCGACTATCAATGAAGTTGTGTTTCTTGAAAATTTTTGAAACTTTGAATTTAGAGAAATAAATTTTAGAAATCTGTTTTCCATCCATAAAAATATTAGAGACCTATGAAAAAAATAAAAAATACAGAAAAATTCTACAAATACTTAAAAATACATGAAAAAAACTTAAAATAATGGAAATAAATAAACATAGTATGATTTGATCAAAGACCTATATAGAAAAACCCTAGGAATTTAAAAAACTTCGGATCTCAAGGCAGAAAATTCTAATAATAATGTATAGAGAAATATTTAAAAATACGATACAGTTCTTAAAATGGCATCAATATTGATACGAAAAAAACCTGAGAGATATTCAAAATTATTATTGTGTCACCAGCCGATCACAAGAGTATTTATGCTTTTTCTCCGCAATATGTTTCGATATGGATATACACTGCCTCTTATTTCTCAAAAAGGCAAACTGCTTCTTTTTTCCGGATCTTTTAACGACCGGGAAAAAGCCTCCTCAACTCCTGTCTTTAACAGATTCGTCATATTCAATTTCATTGATTGTATCGAAAGCTATCGAGTTTTTTTCGCTCTTAACCTTGCTAGATATTTCAAGTCAACACAGCTAACTTTCGATTGAAAAAATGTTGAATTAGTTTCATCTTTAGGGTCGTGAAACAATCAGAAAACTTGGGTTTCGTAACTTTTTGAGTGAGCTACTTGTAGGAGAGAATTAATAGTTAACTAGTAAAGAGGGTAGCTACAATTCAAACAAACAAACAGAATTATTTAAATCCATAAAAATTTTCTAGGTAAATTTTTTTTCTCAACGTAACCTTTTTTTCTCATGTAAATCCATATAATAATTCAACTACGTCTATTCAACTTTTACCCGAAAAATCCCCAATCGGTTTTCCTGCGCGTTACATTCCCCGAAGACCGTAATTACGTTCCTGAACGAGGTTATAAAAACACGCTTTTTCTCTCGCGTGAAATTCGTCAAATGAGAGGATAATTGCTAGTGGCTCGAATCGCTCATTTTCAATTACCACGGAATTACGCGAGGGCGGAAAAAACTGGGCTCGAGTTACTTTGTTTATGGGCTTTTTACAAGACAGAAGAGCCCGCGAAAATTTGTGTGCTTTCGGAGTGTAATCCGAATTTAAATACAATTGGATACTGTAATAATGTGTTCTTTGGTCACAAAGTTTCTTTTACAGGAAGTCTGAATGTAATTTTTCTACCTTTACTAGGAATATCTCATGTCATCTTGACATAAAGTCAATTATTTAGGTTTTATTTATTTCTTTTATAACAAACTGATCTGAGGATAATAGAAGCTTAAATTTTCAGTTTTCGGATTATGATTTTAGGGACAGATATTCTAATTTTCCAAAGTATCTCATTAATCGATTAGGTAATGATATAATAAAGTATTTGAATCGACATATCACAGACTCTTGGATTCCCGTGTTATCAGCCAAGTGCAAAGATGATTTTGCCTTTGAGTTGGCGCGCGTTAATTACTCGATGTTACGAATCCATGGCAAACATTTCGTTATCGATGTATCGCGGTTGCACGGGAGGCGGACAAAGGATGAAAACGGGCCATTTTGAGCGTCCCAGCGGTGGCCACACCAAGATTTACAATCCGTAATTTATGAACGATGAGACTATATTTTATCGGCACGTTGTATTCTGCACCATGAAAAATTTTCTCCCTGCTTACCACTTCCTGATTCTCATTTTCCGAGGTCTGCAAGCGTAAATAACGTCGCAACTTTTCTGTAGGTTTCTATTTTTCTCCAAACAAATATCGTACAATTTTTGCGAATCTTTTATTCAAGCTTGAATTTACGTGTTATTATAAGTTTTTTTCTTTGGTATTTTGAATGGGACATAAAAATTACATTTTCCATTTTTGGATTCCTCAATCATTTTGCCAAATTTTCAATCTTGTATTTCCAACTTTTACGTTATTAAATATTTCATGGTGCAGCAACTCTAATCCATTGGGATTTCTAAATATTTTCAAAAATAAAATAAATGATTTTCATAAAAATGTTTTCAGGATATAAAACGAGTAACTTTGAATTCATTTCTCAAAAAAATAATATCATACTTCAAAGCACTCTCTCGTGAAAAAATTGCTGGCTAGAATGAAAAACAATGTTTTACATCAGGAATAATAACTTTAGCAAGTACTGCATTCATTGTGCACTGTACGTTCGTGTAATCCAAGGCTGTCGGGATTTGTTAATTAACAAATCTCGCTTTGCAAATTACACAACGCGTCGACACAACTAGGCCCAGATTGCTCGTGACACTTCGTTCCCGAGCTGTCGATACGTCATCGTATCAAGCATTATTCCAGTTTTGGCATATTTATGCCTCAACGGAATTCCAATTATACTAACAAGTGCATAATGACGTATGCAAGTGGAATTATCATATCCGAAAATTTTGTACCAGAATATTCAATAGACGAAATAGTTCACGAACGAATATATTATTATATTGTACTTTCATAATTTTTTTATAGGTTGATATAACACTTGACAAACATATTTTAAGGCCATTTTTCACACTCTCAACAATAATTATTGATTATCATGAGATGAAAACAAATTGCAATGTTATCAAAATGGTTGAGAAGGAAGAAAATTAAAATACTGATTAATTTTTTTTCATTTGGGACTCATTCAAGATTCAGCATTATTAAAATCTGAAAAGTCACATTCCAAGCATTTGAAAATTGAGGGTACAATAGAGTTGTCCGATATACCACTAATTACACTCAATTAGTTATGAACATTGAGTACACGAGCTTTTCCCGAATTTAATTGGATCGTTCGTTTCAGAGCGTAAACATCCTCGAAATAATTCGCGCAATCTTTGTTTTCGCCATCCTCGTACTTGTTAAAACTGGAATATGGGTCAACAACCGAGTGTCATTTTTTTGCACGACGATTGCTGAAAATACCCCCGAAAAATACGTCGCGCGAAAACAACGCCACGACTCATAATTCCATTAGCTAGACGAGAAATTTCCTATCATGACGAAAAAAACAAAAAGATTGAAAATCGGTAAAGTTACAAATTTATTACTCGGAAATTTCTTGACGTGACTTTGAATAAAAGCTCGCTTTAGAAGCATTAATGTTTTTTTTATGTTTTCAGGAAACGTTTCCTGCAAGAGAATTATGTAACAATGTGTAACTCTTTGATTAGTTTTTTATAAGATGTAAGAAAGAAGTTCCGTTTACAGAGCGAAAAATTTTGGTAGTCATTATTATCGTGAATTTATATGAAAAGAAAGTTTTTTAAGAGTATAGAATGAATAGCAACGTACATGCGTCAAATTTTTGACATTTTTGAAAGTTTCTGGAGAGTTTAAAATTGTAAATCGTAATTTCAACAAATTTAACACTTTAGGCATTTACAAATTTTTTTATAGTTTCTACAGTTTTCGAATATTTACGATTCTTGAAATTTTTTTAACAAACAGTATACATTCCGATAACAGTAACTGTTAGAAAACTGTCAAAACTGTTTGAATTTCTTAAGATTTTCATAAATTGTCAGAAATTATGTGAACTTTTAAACTAATATTGTATACTTTCGAAATCCTCGAAAACTGGTTGAAAGCTTTCTAAACAGTTTAAACTGCTTAAAGCTGCCAAAAGTATCAAAATAACATTTAAAAACGTGAAAAGAGCCAAAAATTTTTCAACTTCCAAAATTGATACGAAAGAATGAACTGCCCAAACTGTTTGAAAGCTGTCGAAATTTTCTATATCTTTGAGACTGTCATGAAACGTCATAAGTTTAATGAACTTTACAAATACTTGAAATTTCCGAAAATGTTTGACGTCCCTACTAGACTGTCAAAACTCTCGAAATTGAAATAAAAAGGTTGACAACGTGATGGAAATGCCAAATCTTAAGTCTGTGGCTAGCTAATGCCAATTTTTTAACAATCATAACTTTTCAAAAACTTAATAAATTAAAAATTCTTCACAAAGTTATAAAATGGCAATTGATCGATAAACTGTTGGAATTTGTTTTATTTATTTAAAAGCTTTAAAATCTAGCAGAACTCTGAGAAAATTCTTAAACTTTGACTAATGTTAAAAATGTGGGAAAATTACAAAACAGCAAAACTTTTAAAACTGTAACAAACTGCAAAACTAACAAAATTGTTTAAAAACTCTAAAAGTTGTAAGATTTGTTTGAACCTTTATAAACTATCAATAACTTCAAAACTGGTGGAAACTTTTCAAAACTCTACACAAATTGACAGAACTCTGAAAACTGTCAGAAATTTTGAAGTGTCAAAAACGTTTGAATGATATAAAATCTTAAAACTGTAGTAAATTGTCAAACTGCTATATATAATAACATACTAATCAAAATCTTTGAGATCGTTCAAGTATGAATTGTCAAAACTTTACGAACTGCCAAAGTTTTGGAAACTTTCAGAATTTTTTTCAACTGTTCGATTGTTATCAAAATATTCGACATTTTTAAAAACAGGTTGAAAATGTGATGAGTATTCAAAATTTTGAAACTGCCAAAACTGATACAGAATAGTTGACTGCCATTAATTTTCGAAAACTATTAAAGTTATTGAAAATTGTTCCAACTGTTAACAATTACTAGAACTTTGCTAAAATGTTTCAGTGTTCAAAATTTTAGCAAATTTTCTAAATTATTATAAAGTCCTCAAAACTAGCAAAAATGGTAAAAAATGTCTTTAAAGAAAAAAAACCATTAGAAAGTTAGATGATCAAGAATTGTAAAACTGCCAAACTGCCAAAACTTTTAAACAACTGTTTCAAGTTATCAAAATTGTTTGACCTTTATAAGCCAGTACCAAAACTCATGAAATATTGTCGGCTTTTTATTACTCTATAAAAGACATAACTTCCAAATTGTCATGAACTTCGCCTTTTTCTTACTTTGATTTTTACTGAAAGTAATCATAAAAATTATGAAAGATACAAGCTTGTTATTCATTCATTTATTCAAAATGAAATGCACAGACATGAGCCATGTACGGGATGAAAATAATTTTTCGTGCGACTCACGTCGAGGTTAAAAAAAATGGGAATTTCACAAAACTAAAGTCAACATCTTTTGGTGCGGAAAAAGTCGTGCCAATTCAACCTATGAATCCTTGCTTTTTCCTGCCACGTCGGTATTTGCTTTGAAAACAACTGGCTTTTACTTTTGCTTATTGTATTTTTGTGTATAATGAATAATGTGAAGTTCCGTAGAAATCTCTAATAACGCGCATTTTTATTTTAGCGAGATGAATTCAACAGTGGCAAAATGTAATGTTATGTTCCAACCAAATTAAATAAATGCTCCAACTGATTTCAATAATATAAGTATAATTTCAAGATCCTCTAATACAGAAAATACTTTTTACTACAGACAATTTTTCTCTTCTTCTTACAACTCCCACACTGTGAGTCTATATATATCCATGTTCGCAGTGGTAAAGATTTACAATCATACAGTGATTCGACAAAAAATAGAGTCGTTACGATGATAAAAGTAAAAATTTAGAATTGCACAATCATTCAGCAAAAAAAATAGAATCGTTATGATGATAAAAGTAAAAATCTAAAATTGCAAAATCATTCAGCAAAAAAATAGAGTCACTATGATGATAAAAGTAAAAATCTAAAATTGCACAATCATTCAGCAAAAAATAGAGTCATTACGATGATAAAAGTAAAAATGTATAATAGCACAATAATTCAGCAAAAAGTCATTTCGATGATAAATCGTCGAAAACAGAATCATTAAGACGGTAATTGTAATCTATTAGTAAAAGTATAAAAAATGAATCTTGTGACAAAATTAGTTATACAACAGTAAAATGAAACTTATTTCATTAGAGAAATGGAATGGTTGGAAATTTACGTGATGTGGATGAATATGTAACATTCATTATATGCATCGAGTATATGATTCAAGTAATATAACTTTCCGGGAACAATTATCGGTAATCAAATATTCATGATTGGATGATAATTTAAACATTCCTAAGAATTTCACTGGTGCAGGAATTATTCGGTTGATGCATATTTTTGATGCCACCTCTGAGGTTTTGATATTAAGTTTTGTAGCTATGAAATTTTAATTTTGTACTGTCAGTTTTCCGAGAATAACAAAATCGCCTGAACTCGAAAAATTAACCTTTAAAAAAACGCGTTTAAAAGGTAATTTAAATTGTCTCTTAGAATACAGACTGGAATATCCACAAAAAATAGTTGAATTTGTAATAAGACTTTTTCATAGTGTACTCATTCGTTAACTTCAATGATCAGTCTTGAAACTAATGGAAAAATTCTACAACTGACTTTGAATTTCTACATTCAAAATTTATGACTCTGAAAAACATTTAAATGCATTCAAGCTTCTTCAAATTTATCACTGCAAGAATGAGAATTCTAGAAATTGACGTAGAAATTTATAAGAATATCAAGAAATCTTTCAAATCAAATAAACAATGGAAAAATACTTTAGATGAAAGAAATATGTGATAGTGACAATCTTTGATGAGGTCTTATAAAATTTAAAATCTCCATGACACTAAAGTCTAGAACATCAAATTTTGAAAAAGTATTTAATTTCCCATTGAAATGCTGAAAATATTGAAATATACTAGAAAACAGTACAAAATTCCATGAATACCAAAAAGTACAAAAATGCAAGAAGTCTATGAAAAATCATATTAAAATTCTATCTAGATATTTTCCCGAAAATCAAGGAAAATACTGAAAATGTATATAAATTTTTCATTCCAGAGCTTTAAGCTCTAGGAATTTAAAAAAAGATTTACAAAAATGCTAGAAATCTGTAGGAGTATTACAGGAAATCCTTCAAAATTGAAAAAAAATACTAACTACAAACACTCAAAATCTACAAATACACAAAATATACGTAATTATTATTTTTTCAGAAATTTGTACAACTTCTTAGTTGACGGCATAAAATTGTAAAAGTTCATACAAAAATCAATAAAATTACTAGAAAAAAATTCTGAATGTTAGAGTATTAAAAAATAGAAAAAATACCTAATGTATTGGAAATTTATGATTAAGATACTGTTTTCTACATCAGAAGCTATTTTTACTTCGAATCTTTACAACATTCAATTTTTCAGTATCAAACGTTAGAAATTTACAATCATAATCAATGCATAAAAATGCTAGAAGTTTTTAAAAATACCTTTGAATTTGAACCAAAAAATACGAAAAATTAGAAATCTATAAAATACTCGGATTTTGTGTACACATATGATTTCCTCAAAACTATAATAAAATACTGAAACTTTTAAGAATGAAGATTCCTATGGCATCAAATTCTATCTTTAAATGTCTTGATATACCCATAGAAACACTAGAAATTGATGAAAATATCAGCGAATACTACAAAACAGTATAAATATCTTGAAACGCAAATTCTAGAAATCTATAAAATGACTAAAATCGATTTCGATCTAATTTTACCAAAACCTTTTATACCCCCAAACTTTCAAGAATCGGATTCTAAAAATCAACATAGAAGTTCTAAACAAACATATTAAACATAAAAAACCTCAAAGTTCTAAATATCTTAAAGAAATATGAAAAATACGAAAAGTATCAGAAAAGAAACACATCTTCCTTGACTGAAAAATAATGGAAATATATTCCATGATTAAAACACGTTATTAAAAATTATAAAAATGAAAATGTGCAGCTCTGAACCACATTAGCTACATAACATGAAAATTCCAGAAATTAAAAAAAAATGACGAATAGCACCATCGAAACTAGATTGTCATCAAATCCTCTTCAATCATAGAACTAAATATTTCTTGAGAAATATACTCTCACCTCGAAAATAGTTATAAAAAATTCAATCCGTAACTTTAAGTATAATTAAATTAAAAATATGTATTTCTAAGTTTAGAAAAATACCAATAATATAGAAATCGATTAACATATCAAAGTGCAATGAAAAAAAGCAGAGAAAAAAATTTTTCTAACGCATATGCAAGGTTTGAAAAAGTGAATCCCACGTCATTCGCGACGTGGCCCCCTCGAGAAGTGGTTCCTTTTTTAAACAATGCTGCACTCGCGACAATGCGCGCAGCGCTTATTGTTAGTGCGCCTCCCTCACGAGTGCGCGGATGAATGAAACTCGTAAATATCACAGGAGCAGACAAATTGGACGCAGCAGCAGCAGCTTCCCTATCCGAGCTAGCGACCCTACAAAGGCACTGCGTACTTGCATCGGATAAACTTAACTAACGAGGAATCCAAGCAAACGCGTACTTTGAAACCCCGAATCTTTAGGGATTTTTTTTTCACTTTTTCATTTCTCCAGTTACCCTTTCCACGTTTTTCGCCAGAGAAAAACATTTGTAAAAGGAAAAAGGAATGTGAATATCATAATTTTTGTGACGCATTTCACATGTTTATGCAAAAAAATGAAAAGAATTTTTAAACATTTTTTTTTTACTGTGTCACCTCTTTCCAGGGTTTATAAGTAACGATAACGTAACGCACTGCATTAAAAAATAAGTAATGATAACGGAAACGAGTCACTTTTTTTCGGTAACGAGTAACAAAAATTCCGTTATTTGACGTTACTTTTATTTGTCTCATTAAGTTTTTAGCACAATATGTGACTTTTTAAGGAATGTTCGAAAACTGGGAGATAAGTATTTTTTACTTCCTCATTCATAAATAAAAAATGCTATATTAATAGTTTTTAAAGGAACAATGTGGAGTATTAGTAATTTATGTAAAAATATTAACGAAGAATATGCTTCCATACTTTTTATTAGAAACGTTTACAATTCAAAGCGTTGAATTTTTGAAATTCGCATTAAAATATATTGAAATACTTAAAACCTATTTATCTCGAAATCTATAGCAGGATTTGTGAGATCTAGAGATCCTGCTAGAAAATCTTATGAAATATAATAAAACAAAAAAAAAACGAAAAATACGGAAAATACAAGATATGGATAAATTTCATGTTATTTAATTCTCTAAAAACTTATGTGATTCCAAGAATCGAAAACTTCAATTTCTCGAGCTTTAATTCTAAAAATATATGTTTATTGAAGTCTATAAAAAGAAAAGAAAAATTTCTAAATCGTGTAACTCTGTGAAAAGTACAAAAAATATTGAGGGCACTGTAAATCTATAAAGAAACTGTGTACTACAAAATCGATCGAAATACTTCAGAAATTTTGAACTTTCAATTTTATTTCATTCTGGAAATTCGAAGAAATATCTTTAAAAAACTTAAATTTCCACATCATTCTATAAACACTTAAAAACACAGAAAGAAAATACGTAATGAGAAATACGTGTAAATATATAAAATATTGAAAATCTTTCGAATCACAGCAATTCATACAGCAATATATAAAAATAATGGAAGATCCTTGGAATCATAACAAAACTGGAGAAACACGAGAAAAGTAGTGAAATAAGAAAAATCTATCGAGACACTGTTTTCTGGAAAATCCTGTAAAACACGGGAAATTTCACTTTGTTAAAATTCTTGAGTTCGAAATTCTCGAAATGTATACAACAGATTCTATGATAAAAATACTGAAATTATTTAAAAATACTAGGAAATTCTGTAACATTCTATCATCCTGAAAAATACGAATAGTTTCAGAAATACTGAACAATCCTGCAAATCGTAGAAAAATTGATAAAGTATCAAAAAAATCAAAGGAATGTAAATCTTCATAGACACTATTTGCTGAAAAATCCTCTCAAAAACAAATAATTCAATGAACTTTAAATTGTAGAGGATGAGATTCTTGAAATCCATGTATCAATGTATAGAAAAATAGTACAAATTTATACAAATACTAGAAAGTCCTGCAGCATTTTATGCATACCAAAGAATACAAAAAAATTGAAAAGTTTCGAAAATCTGGGTAGGTATCAAGATTCTTTCAAAAATCTATTAAATTTGCGAATATTTTCTCGTGGCTAATATTGAATCAAATGTCATATTCAGAAATTATGTCAACTCAAAAAAAAATTAAACAAATTAAACAAGCTGATTGATTTTTTTCAGGGTGAAAAGGTACGGATTATCATTTTTTATTATATCTCAAGTAAACAATTTCTGTGGAACAAAACCACGAGTACATTGATATGCTTTTTTTTAATCCTTAGTTTTTCGGTGTCTTGTTATTTACATTCAATTTATTCCAAAAAGTAACGTGAAAGTAATGGGACTTTACTTTTTTTAAGTGGTAACGGCAAAGAGTTACTATATCTTTTCAATCAACGGTAACATAACGAATGACTTTTTTCACCTTCGCAACGGTAACGTAACGCGTTAAATTTTTTTAATTTACTTTCCAAACCCTGCCATCCTTTATTCAAATATTTTGCTTTTTAAGTAAATTCTTCTTATAACACTTTAATATCGATTGACGCGAAGAAAAATTTGAAACGTCGTGATCCCTCGAAACTCGGAATTTGTATCATCCGCGAATATCATCATTTTTCTCTTGATTTCAACGCAAGTTTGTTGAGCCCGAGCGAGAAATGGATTTGAATGTAGAAATTTCCATGAGTATTGTTTGGGCTTAGGATAATACCCAAATGTATTCTAGTACGAAGGACGCGGAAGTGGCATTTGGCATTCTATTACCCTGCAGAACTGTACAAATATTTTGGAATACATTTTAGACTAATGTAAATGCCAACAAGATGATTGTATAATTGTGCCTTGCTTTACAAATCTGTAAGACGAATTATTCTAATACTTTTGAAGCATTAGTATTATTTAGAATAGCAAGTTCAAGCTTCTTTTTGAACCTGCGTATCATTAGACTCGTGCATGCTTTTGAAGTATAAAACTTCATAACTTCATACACTAACTTCATTTTCATTTTTAAAATGGAAATAAAGTTAATGACCCACTGATATAAAGCCTCATACTCTTTTATTGCATCACAATTACCATGGTCGACCCTGCAACGAAGACAGTCTTACTAGTGAAGCATAGATTCAAGCGTTTAGTGCATTTACTGACGTTTGCTTTTAAATCGTGAAGGGCTTCCTTCCAGGCTTCTAAGGAACTTTTTTCCCCTTATTTTAGCAATTCAGAGCAAAATTCCCAACGGAATCGCTGAATTCGGTAAAACCAGAGATTTGAAATGCAAATGAGTCTTTAAATGTCCTTTAACTGGGTCGCTCATTTCAGCTCCGCTTCGTTATTATACGTATCAAATGATGATTTCTCGAGTTACGAAAACACAAACTGTGACAAATGAAAGTTATTCGGAGTGTAAAAACATTCTCAAAGTTTATTTCCGTTGGCGCGAATTTGCATTTGATTCAGAGTTGGAAAGACCACTCTTTCTCTTTATTTGACATTCGCAGCTTTTCACAAGAAAACACAAAACAAATCATGAAAATTATCCAATCAATTGAAATGCATATTTTTTGTAGATATTGATAAAATTTTTGAAAACTGTATCAAACAATGTATAAAATTGTTCATTTTTATGATTTTCTCTGGCATACTTTGAACAATATATTTATTCTTGAGTGCTTGGACTCACAAAAGTTTTCAATTCATATAATGGATGCTTTTTTGGGGGGAGAAAATAAAGAATAATTTATATGACAGAGAAAAAGTTCCATTAAAAATCCAGCAGCAGCACGATTCTCGAAGGGTTTCGCGAAAAGTGCAAACAGCGCAGATTCAAGTACTACTGCATCCACTCGAACTTTCTCATCCTCCGCCTCGATAAACAGATAACGCTATCGTGTATTTGCATTAAGAGTACCTACAGTCATAAAAAAGGATTCTTTTTCAATCTATTTTTTGAAACTTCGTAAATTTCATTTCACAAACAAAGATTTCATCCCGAGTTTCTCATGAATCAGAAATTACAAACTAAGACCACGAAAATTTTTCCACTTCACAATCAGTTTTGTCAGAACGTCAAGAATTTCCTATATTATAAAAACTCGGTTTTTTTTTATCTATTTAGTTATTTTTTTTCCTTGTTTCGGAGCTTTGGATAAATTATATTTTTTAATTTTTTTATTAGGAAAGAATAGTAGGCGTAACCCGCTCTTGACAGTGAAAAAAATCTATGAGAGTAAATGATCTTTGTAAAGAACTTACAATTAATAAATATTGCAAATCTCTATGGCATTTTGAATTCTAGAGCATAAAATTCTGAAAAAAGTATGTAGCTATCTATGGAAATTATTGATCTCTGAAAATAAAAACAGTACGAAATTTTATAAATACCAAAATGTACGAGAATCGAGAAGTCTATAAAATAATAAACATTTATCCTGATGAATTCTCAGAAGCCTATAAAAATAATAAAAATTTTCAAAAATGTTGATTTCAGAGCTTTAAAGTCTGTTGTGATCTATAAAAAGATTCCCAAAAATACTATGAATGTAAGATGTTCCTATAGGAAATGCTTCAATATGTCAAAAATACTAAATAATACTACAATACTGAAAATCTACGTAAAGGTCATTTTCTCAAAAATGTATACAACTCATAAGTAATGTTGACAGAATTTGTGGATTCTAAAAGTTTATATAGAAATGAACGAAATGACGAGAAAATAACACTGATTCTTAAAAAATTGAAAAATTCTAAACATACTTTAATTATTGGAAAATTTTAGAAATCTACGGGATACTCGGTTTTTGTGTAGATACATCATTTCCTCAAGGCTATGTTAAAATACCAAAACTCTCTAGAACTTCGATTCCTACACGAATACTATAAATATATGTATAAGTTGATTAATAGAAACACTGGAAATTTATAAAAATATCAAAAAATACATACTACAGAATCGTACAATTATCAAAAAATACGTAAGAAATATAAATCTATGGAATACCTGAAATCAACTTTAATTTCAGGTATTCCATAGATACGTACGTCGATATTGTTTTACTCAAAATTTATAAAAATACTGAAAAAATTGTATAGCCTTGAAAGCTCTAGCATCTAATTCTAGAAATCCATATAGAAATTTAGAGTATAATCAGAATTTGGAAGTTCTAAAAATATCGGAAGTATTAGAAACGTAAAATAAAAATCTCATCTTCAGTGACTTGAATAGCACGAAAATGATCCCATTATTAAAATGCGCCAATGAAAAATTACAAAAATGAAAAATCTGCAACTATGAAACTCACTATTATGTAACCTGAAAATTCCAAAAATTCGAAAAAATGAAAATCGCATTATTGTAATTAGATCGTGAAAGAATAAAATAATCAAATCTCGAGAAACATCTTTTTTCTCTAAATACCGCCTCATAAAAATTTTTCTCTCTCCTGATGAATTATAAAAATAAATTATTCCTGATAAATTGGTCAAATACTTTAATATAGTATTCCAAAAGTTCAAAAAACGATTTTCAATACTATTTTACATGAAAAACAACCTCAGAAATGGTTTTTGGTACCTGGGCAAACCTGCTTCCAGTTTCAAAAAACTTGTTGCTTTCAGGATAAATTGCCATGGATGGCTTGAAAGCGAAACCAGGTTTCTCTTTTATCACTCATTTCCGATGTCAGTCAAAGCGGGAAAATGAAAAGGGGTTACGCGACTTTTCGATATCGCATCGTCACGTCAATTGACCGAGGCAGCTTCTTTCCATTGTTCCCGCGTTCCGCGAGAACACCATTAATTGAAAAATGATTGGCTGTCTCGATAAATTAAAAGGTCCAAACGCTGATTGACAACGCGATTGTTCCTCTACCGTTCACGAAGCACTTGGACTAGTTTTTTTCAGTTTTTTTTTTTTCGTTAATTTAGTACTATTCTCTTTTTTTCAGAACAACATTTCATTCAGAGGACAATAATTCCATTCTGAATGTTCCTGGGAAAACAAAATTTGCATCGATTTTCAAAATCGTCGGAGTTTTTACGATTTTCACAATTTTTTTGAATAGTTTGATATAGTTTATAGAAATTGAAAGAGTGTATAGTAATTTTAACCCTAGTGTTGGTTTGTTTTACAGATTTAAAAGGTCTCTAACAATTTTTAAAGTTTTAGGAAAGTTTGGACAGTTGAACAATCAATGAGAGTTTTGACAAAATTTTGAACAGTTTTTAGTTTTGAAGCACTTTACAAATTTTTAAACTGTAAGATAGTAATAAAAATAGTCAACATTTTCTACGACATAATCCAAAAATTGTGAAAACTGTCACAGAATAGATAACTGCTAACATTTCTCGAAAACTGTTGAAGTTACTGAAATCGTTCAAAACATCTAGATCTTCGATGAAATTTTTGAGTGTTGAAAATTGTAGAAAATTAATTTTTCATCGAGTAGTCAAAGCTATAAAAACTGGTTTAGCATATATCTATAATATGTTGGGAAAATAGAATGTGAAAAAAATCAATTGACATTCTTAAGAATGTCAAAACTGATACAATTATCAGCTATCGAAATCGTTTGAACTTATATCAGCTTAAGTCAAAACTATTATGAACTGTTGTAGGCATTAAGTTATTTAAAAAAAAAGGAGAAGAAAAAATAACAGAACTGTCAAAATATATTTATATATATATATATTGATATATCATCGAGAAAAATGAGGTTTTGAAAATATTTAAAAAAATTTTTTTTAACACAAAGGACGATTAACAATGGGAGGAATTGTAATTATTGTAATAGTTTTCAATGACTTTGCTTCATCAAAATATTATGGTCGGAAATTCTGAAACTTTTTACAGTTTCGAACAAGTTTGATAGTTGGTAATATTTTTTGCAGTGAACTAAATAATAGTAGTCTAAGCATTTGTGAAAATTCTACAAATTAAACTAGTTTTGATACTTTTCAACAGTTTAACAAGTTGTAAACAATGTAGTTGAAAATTATAGTTTCAGAAGTTTACAAATTTAACACAATTTATTAATTTGTTGACATTTCCTACTCGACAAAGTCATAAACTCTAAAATTTTCAAACAGTTTTGAACAGTCAGTTCTGACATTATTAAAAAGTTTTCAACATTTCGACAGTTTTTCGACAATTTTCACGGTCGTCACAATTTGAAATCTCTGTTTCAGAAAAAAAAAAATGGATAGTTTCTAACGTGAATAATGCATTGAAATCTCTACAATCGTTTTTTGCTTTTTCTGTTCCAGTTTAATTTCGTCGGAAAATTGTTAGGTCCCAAAGGAAATTCTATGAAGCGTCTTCAGGAAGAAACGATGTGCAAAATGGCTGTTTTGGGAAAAGGATCGTTCAAGGACAAAGGAAAGGTAGGATTTTCTTGCTCATTTTCGCTCTTTAACTCACTACATCGACCCAAAAATTCAATCCCTCAACATTGAAACCTTACCATGTCAATATTACAGCATTAGAGTCAAAAGATTGTAAAAATTATCTTCATAACGAAAATGTTTAAAAATAATTGTTTTCCAGTCAAATTTGAAAATAAAATATATCAGTAGTGCAAAAATCATTGAATAAATTTTTTTTAAAGGATACTGCAGTGTCGCATCATTTGTATGGTCGATGAAAACTTGATTGAAAATTAATCCAAAATCCCATTAATAACGTAATATAAAAAAAAAAACTCAAAAGTTAAAATTTCTGGAGTTAATGTTTGAAAAATTATTCCTTTGGAAGAGAATGCAAGAAATCGTTTAACCTGTGAAGAAACCAATTGCATTCAATGAAATTCGTTTTAGTCGCGTCTAGAGGAATCTGATCATAATCAATTATTGAAATCGTGCCCAAGTCGTGTTACGTCAATAAACTCGTTTCTCACGAAAAATAACGGAAATCATCGTGACACAAAACTGAATAAATGACCTCGCAAATGAAAGCAAAAAGATGCATCTCGTATTTGGAGCATGAATAATTCAACCTAGCGAAGAAATTCGTGATTTTGCGATTTCGTGAATTTCAAAGGACTCCATGAAATTACGTTTCGGGCGATATTAGGCAAGGGAAATTACGATTGTAGCCGCGTTCCCCGTAATCCGTATAATAATGATCGAAATTAGAGATGACGAATAAAACGCGACGCCGCAATTTCACGGGCGCTTACGGCCCGAAACTCCTCGTAAACTCGTAACGATTCCTTGGGAAACGCGGGGAAAACTCGACGAATTTTCCGGGACTTTCCGTGTTATTAAAACATCTTTCGTCATTTTTTGAGGAGCGAATTGAAGATCCGGATATATTAATTACTTTATTCTAATTTCAGAAAGTTTTTCGACTAAGTATTTTAATTAGGATCTCTTTCAGTCAATGAGTTTATCACTTGGAAGTCTGGATTAAAATACGTAAAGCCGGAGTAATTTCAAAGGATCGAAATAAGAATTAACAGGAATATTTTTCTATTTAGAAATCGTTGATTCAGAGGTGGAAAAATATGTTGAGAATAGAGGGTACAGCTATACATGAATAGCAAAATATGAATGGGTGAAATATCGAAAATATACTCACGTGACAATGCATTACTTTCCACATTGTAATTTTTTTGAACTAACAAAACTTTGCAGAATTTACAAAATATCACAGAGTTTTTGGAATGTCTAGATTTTATTTGAAATTTTCAAATTTATAGAACACCTTCATAGACGAACAATTTTCGTTTTTTTTCTGTAGTCTTGCGAATTCATGAAATTTTCCGCATTTTACAAAATGATAAAGATTTTCTGATATTACAGAAATGTCGGAAATTTTCAGAATTTTTGACAATCTTCAGATGTCGACTTTTCACAATGTTTTCTCAATTTTCCAAAAATTACAAAATTTCAAGGATAATACAATCCATCCGAAATTTTTAGAATTTCATGAAATTCATTGATCTTACGTAGATTTTCAATGATTATAAATTTTTAGATTTTTTCTAGAAAATTAAACATTATCGTGCACATTTTTTAAAAATGAAAGACAATGGTAAACGAAATTCACGAAATTTTTACAAACTCTCTTAAACTCTATGAATTTTTAGAATTTTTGAAAATCATTGAGAATCTTAAAATAGTTAATGTGTCTTGACGTTTCCGAAATTTTCATCAATATTTTCCATATTCGATAGAATGATTCGTAATTCTTCATACTTTTCAAAGTTTTCCAATTTTATTCGTCCGAAAATGGAAAGGGAATACTTTTTATATTTTCTAAGAAATTTAACATAATATACAATACGTATGAACATCTTCGAAATTTCTACAAATTTTGCGAATTTTTCAAAATTATTCACTATCTCTTCAATTTTGAATGATTTTCGAATTTTCGAGAATTATGTGATTTAAAACACTTTGCAAATAACCTATTTTATATATTCCACATTTAACAACGATATGTCCAGCTCATGAAAATTGAGTTTTATTTTCAAATTTTTTAAGTTTTTCAAAATTTTATTCAGAAATAACAAAAAATTTTCTTCATATTTCTGGACAAAATTATTATGTACATCTTCAAAATGAAGAAACATATTCTTTAGTTAAAAAATTTTTTAATTTTATTCAGATATTTTGAAATTCATAATTTTTATTAGTTTTCAAAATTTTTGAACATTTTAAAGATGATGCAAACCATCCAAAACTTTTTGAATTTCACAAAAATTTATCTAGCTGATTACAATCTATCGTAATATTTTATTACTTTTTAAGTTTGACAGATTTTCATTGAAAAACGAAAAAAACGTTAATATAAATGTCTCTAAGAAATATATTGAAAACAATATACAGAAATTATAAAAATTTTCTGAAAAAAAATCAAGTTTTCCAAATCATACAAAATAACTGACGATTTTTCTAATTTTCAATGTTCTTAATTTTTCGGTACATTTTTATTTCAAAAATTAAAAAAAAATTACCCATACTTCGAGTCTTGAGCACTCTATTTCTCTTTGCTCGAATGATAATTATAATTATATAATTATATATAATAATTATTATTAACCAGAAAATATTTTATTTTGTCACCCGTGGTTCAATTATAATATAAGATTTTCAAAATATTTCTTTCCTTTGTGTAGGTACCTACATACTTTTAACAAATTTTCTCTTTTTTCATTAACTTTGAAAACTTTTCAAAAATCTAGAGCCAAATACTTTGTGCATCAACATCACTCAGAGAATCATTAATTCCTGGAAAGTTAATTTCAGCACCAGGTAAAAAATTTCAAGCTACAGACAATATTTTTCTTCCCAAGACAAATTTTCTTATATTGTAAACGAGTTATCAATAACAATTGTTTTTTTAGCTGAACGACACACGTACAATAAAACAAGTTTTCGTTTTTCATTTTTTTTAAAGCACACTTTGAACTCGGAATTTCTTGCTCACGCAAATCAAATCAAATGAGTAAATACTCGTTTTTTCTTGCCTTTGAAAAATTCTACCTCTTCTTTGGTATAGTCACGTGGTCGGCGTCACAAGATCAGGGAAAGTGGAAGAATAAACGAGTCAAAATTAGTAATAGACTCCGGGTGACAAAAAAAATACCTTGTGCAAGAAAATCCGAGTTTGCAGTGTATAATTCATAGTCTAGATTTCTCGAATATCCAAAGCATCGATATCGTGATGGTTGACTAACAAAATAGGCCATGGGAAATGAAATTACGTAAAATTCCTCACTCGGGCGGCGTCGATTTTTCAATTCATCGCCGGCGAGAACGTTCCGATGGCGTTGTAATTAAATTAACATGCGTGTTCATGGGCCGGGCGCGTTCGCCAGCAAATTGATCGCTATATAATTCAGTATGGTAACGAGATTCCGCATCGCGGTATCGACGAATCGCGCTCAAGATATCCACACGGCTTTTGCATTATTCATGGATACTTTAGACAAAAGCGTTGATTTGTTATTGTTTTTTCTCAATATTATAATTGAGCATTCAAATCCTGCTTATTTGCTTCATTATGTAGAGAAAACTGAAAAATTTTTTCAACCCTGATTTTATTGATTTGGTGTTAATGACAGAGGTATAAAAATATTCGAAAGACTGTATAGAAATTTAATTTATTCTGGAAAATATATTTACTAGTTACGCAAAATGAGTAACAAGAATGAAGTAACCTTAAGGGGTTATACCATACCTTGTTGTGCGGAAAAATTGAGCATGGTTTAGAGTAACTTTTGAGGTATGTAGCAATAATCCTATGTCACAAAAGTTATAGCTTTTAAAGAGTGTATTTTTTACTTAAAGAAACAAGTATTTGTTCATAAAAAAATATCAACAATTGGCGGAGTTATGGCCCTTTCCCCGAAACAACTTTTTCTTTGAAGAGGCTTGCGGTGACCACGATGCAAGTCGAACAAGAAAATAAAAAAAAAAATCATTTGTCTCAGGATATATCTAGTTCTTGAATGATCGCTTTTTTATAGAAAAGTTTTCATTTTGCAGAAAAAAATTTTTTAATAAAATTTTCGAAGCTCAAAAAATCGGAATCTCGGGAAAAACGATCTTGCATACAGAAAAAAATTAATATTCATTTTTTCAATCGTTCAAGAACTAGATATATTCTTAGACTAATGAAATTTTTTGGGTTTCCTGAATTAACTTGACTTGTTCGAGTTGCATCGTGGTCACCGCAAGCCTCTTCAAAAAAAAGTTGTTTCGGGGAAAGGGCCATAACTCCGTTAAGTATCGATATTTTTTTATGAACAAATACTTGTTTTTTCAAGTGGACAATACACTATTTACACTATTAAAAAACCATAACTTTGGTGTCAGAACATTATTGCTACATATTTTAAAAGATACTCCAAACCATCTTTAATTCGTCCGCACAAAAAGGTATATAACCCCTTAACATATATATATAGTTCTTAATTATTTTAATGAAGAAAAGGTAGTGATTCCCCAGGAAATGAATGTTTATTATTAAAGTCGAAGTTAATTATCGTAACCTATGAGAAATTTTGAGGGGGAGGTTTTTCGAAAAATCATACATTCTTCAGAATGTTATACTTTTTGATTTTTGGCTGTATAGTTACGGAAAAACGATTTTTCAATTTTTCAAACTCCGGTGTTTTCAAGTTTCTCAACTTAAGTAGCTCATAGTGACTCAGTTTTTAGATTCGGTTGTAATGTAACTTAATTAAATTTTTTGATTTTAGAATCACTTAGGTTTAGATTCTTGTTTTTTAATACTTTGACTTTTCTTTTCAATTGTTAGGTATTTATGCAACTGAAGACATTAGCATTGTAAAAGTTGACACTCTAGGAATCAAAGTTCAGAAAATTTGAATATTCTTATAGATTTTTGAGAAATTTGAAACTGCACAGATTTCAAGTTTTCCATAAATTTCTTTAATTTTTTAATGTTATTTTACATAAAATTTTGTGGTGTTTTTTTGCATGATTATAGACTTGTAGTATATTCTGTGAATCACTACATAGATTTCTAAAATTTGTTGCAATACTATAATGTATTTCAACGATTTTGAATATTGAAATGGATTTATGAGGAAACAGTAAATTTTTTATAGATTTTCAGTATGTTTTCTCACATTTTTTTATATATGAAATATAAAGAATGCCCAATTGTATAAAATGAATCAAAAGTATTTTCATACTTTTCTGTAAAGATTTCTAGAATTATACGTACTCTGCAGGATTTGAAGTTTTATATAATTTTGAGAAAATTATACTTGCAAAGTTTTAGTTTCATTGAAATATTTTCTGTTCCTCCTACACTTCTTTAATGCATATGTAGCTTTACAGGATTATTTAGTATTTTTATAGAATTGCAGAAGTTTTGCAGATTGTTACTAGGTTTGAAGAATTTGATGCCATAGAACTCGAATTTCGATGCATTTTCATTTAGATTTTTAAATTTTTGAGAAAAGCACATTTAATAGATATTAACTCTTAACAGATTTATCGTTCTTTTATTACATTTTTTCAACTTTCTATTTATAAGATTTTTTGAATTCTGGAATGTTTGTAATAGATATCTAGCATTACTCTAGATTCATATTTACTTTTTTAAGATTTGATACTTTAGAAGTCAAAGTTCCATAGATCGTATGTATTAATTGAGATTTTCCAGAAAAAAATTTGTTGATAAAATACTTTTTTTCTGGTATGTTTATGAATTGCTATATAAATTCGTAGAATCATATGCTACAGGATTCGAAGTTTTAGAAGTTATTGGAAAAATTATATCTACATAGTTTTTGTGTATTAAAAGTTTTCTAGTTAATCTGACATTTTTCTAGTAAGTATTTACGAAACTTTGAAGGATTTATTATTTTCATAGACTTTCAGTGTTTTTGTCGATAGCCGTATAGATTTCTTGGATTTTATGCTATAGAATTCAAATTTCGATCGCTTTCCAATAATTTTATATATTTCTGTAAATCGTTATATACGCTTTTAGGATTTGACGCTCTAGAATTTGAAGTTTTTTTAAATCATATATATTGGATCAGATTGTTCAAAATACAGTCCTTTCATAGAATTTTCTAATTTTTAGTACTTTTTCAGAGTTTGTAGAATTCGAAATATTTTCTAATTTTTTATGAATTTTTATCAAGATTTCGGAAATTCTATGCTTCTCCAGGGTCAAAAGTTTTCTATACTTTTAGCATTTTCGTATCAGAGACTCGTTTTTATGATTCAATTATTATTTAATTTATGATTAGAATTTCGTTTAGGAAAAAATTCCTCTGAAACCTATATGACAGTAATTTTTGAATAAGTTTGATTATCAATCCTGCATATTGTTTATCTTTGAAAATAAACATGAAACCATTCGTTACGTCCTTTATATTTCAGTAAGTACATTTTTGATAATTTTTACTTATTCATATATATTGTTTTGATATTTGCATATTCTTTCAAATTGAATTTTTATACTTATAAGTATTAAAACTATTATCTTTTTTCACAGAAATAATGCTATGATTACACGAATTCCAGGTGTGGTTTGAACGTTCCTAATCCCTATACCTACTCGCCTATATCAAAGTAACGCACTTTATATGTACTTCAAAATTTCTTAAATTATATTAACCTTGCAAAACCTCTTGAAAATAATAATAAATCAACTACATCTTCCACGTTTTTGTTTCTTTTAGCTAATATAGAATCCATCGAACGTAACGAAATAATTTTTCTTTTCCATAAGTTCCAATCTTGCGGATATTATAAACTTTCCTTTCACAAAAACTTTTGTCATCTCGAATAGACATCGCTTTATACTTCACTCCACATATTCTACATTATCGGAACCTTTCAATATGTACTAAAAACTATTGAAAATTTTTATTGCGCGTTATAAAGGAACGGTTGAAGCGTGGCGAAATTCAGAATCGCACGAAATCGACTTACTCGATATATATTGATAACGTGAAAGTTCCGTTTCCAGACGCTGAAAAGCGGGTTGAAAATCGATCGTTGCATTTTCTTTTACGAGGCAGCGATGTTCATTACGGAAAAAATGTCGGGGAAATTTCAAAGAGTTACTTTCAAACGAAAAATCACATAGGGTTTGATCACGAAATTGTCCCTGCAGAAGCGTAGAGTAATTTGGAAAGTTTTTTGAGTAGAAATTTAAGAACTTTCGAAATTGGAGTGAATTCTTATGTAATGAAAACAATTTCTTTCGACATACTTTCTTGCAGTGAATTTCAACTTTTTGTTACAATTTTGGATTCCCAGGTGGAGGGAAAAGTCCGAAGATTTTTGATACAACTTATTTATTAGAATAAAACTACACTTGTCTTTACAGTTCGAAATCTTGATCCTTTCTGCCCGGTTACGAATGGTGGGGCTATTATATAGGGTACATAATCTTAGGTAAAGGCGCAGCGATACGCAAAACAATTTCAGAAGTTTTTATCGGTTATTGTAAGAACTCTCAATACACATAGATAGTACGCGATAGTCCAAAAAAAAAGGGTACGTTATATGTCTAGAAAAAGTAAATGCACTTTCATAGACAAACAAAGTGCGATAAATCCGACAAATAGAAAATACTTGTTTACTGAAGAAAAAGTTATCAGATTGTGGTTAGATGAGTATTCGATTTGAAACGACCATCCACGTTTCCTCTTATTGAGCAAATAGAGCGACGAATTTTAGAGATTAGGTACGCCATACAACAACAAAAGGGTATGAATATTTGAATCAAAGTTACAGCACCTTTTCTGAATAAAATGCGACCAGATAAAGTCTATATTGCGAAATTATTATTGGTTGTGATGATTTGAATGTTATATGAAAATTCCAGTATACTTGAAGAAAGTAAATTCACTCTTGGTAAATAAATTTACATTAAATATATCACGATTTTTGTTCATAGTTTAGGAAAATCTCTAGTCAGATGAATTTCAAAACGAATTTGGGATATTATTCGTTATGATGGGGGGGGGGGGGTTTCAGAGACGTATAAAATAGAATATTTCGAAACTCAATTCCATGCAGAATTTCATTTTGGGTTTTTTCCAAATTCGAACAGTCTCTAATTTCCAGATTTGTTTGTCGAATAGATTTTGAAAACAAGTGAAAACTTTTTTACGGCGCACTTGGATCATCGAAAGTGTTTTTTATGGTCCGATGATCCTGAAAGCCAATGTACCACATGTCACTCGCCGTTAAAAAGACGCGTTTGACGTCGTTAAACTTGACGTTGTTAAAGTTTGAACGTCAAAATTTACCACTCGACGTTTTTATGGCGAGATTCACTCGACCGGCCAGATTGAAACTTTCTTGTCATTTTTTTTTTTTTTTTTTTTTTTCTTGCTTTTTTGAGGTAAATCAAATTCTGTGCGAAATTCCGATTGCACAAAGACACCTTGAGAATACAAATTTAGGGCTTCAAATTTCACTTGTAGAAATGATTTACCTATATTTCTTTATTGATTACATGACAATCATAAAACATCTTATGTTTACAGTAAAAAATTTATCTGTTAATATTAGATATATGTATTTTACAATTCATATTTTATAGTGTTATTATTTGAATAAAAAATAATTTGTAAAAAAGTCGAAGACAGCCAAAAAGATTCAAACTTTTTGATTGTCATCTAAGCTAGCGACGTTTAAAAAATTTTCAAATTTAACATGAGAGATATATTAATTTTTGGGAATTTGAATTGAAATCAGCTTTATTTGAAACTCTTCGATATTTTGTGAAATTCTACACAGTTGATAAGACAGTTACAAATTTTCAAACTCTATTGGCAGTCTACAAAGAATTGTCAAGATCCTATAAAAATAGTAGAGTTTACCATTTTAAGGGTTGTCAAGAGTTTTAAGATATTCTCAGAAACGAACGAATTTGGCGTACTTTTCTGAAAATTTGAAACTTTTACGGTAAACATTGACTGATCATAAAAAATTGTTAGAATTTTTTATAGAAAACATGTATTTTTCAAATACAAAAATCACGTTTTAGGATGGTTCGAAGATTTAAAGAGAATCGAAAAACATCACTAGATTCCAAATTCAACAAAGAAAGTTCGAAGTGTTAACAAATTTCGGAAAAAGTTTTCATACTTTTTTAACTCCTGAAAAATTATTCCATTTTCCGAACTTTGGATAATCATGTGAGCTGATTCTAGCGCTATTTTTCTTGAATACTTGAATTTCGTTGAAATTCAAATTTAAATACTTTTCAAAAACTTATACTTATGTAAAATAAATATTCTAAGACATAAATATAAAGCTGATATAATTTCTGAAATTACCAAAAGTTTTTTGCTGTTTTTTCATATAATTCCAAAGTTCTTGTGTTTCATAAAAAATTATACACTCTATAAAACTTGCGAAAAATAATTCAAGTTTTTAAACACATATTCAATTAGCTTAAAAAGTAAAAATTTCTTATACACCAAAAATACGTAAAAAACACTTCTGGAAAATTTCTTCTAATCTACTGGAAAAGTGAAAAAGTGTAATAAAACCTATAAGAATCATGAAGAGTTCTAAAATTTTTTATTCTGAGACCCAGAAAAACTGCACCTTATTTTGGAAAATCTCAAACAAATTCTAAATGTGTAACAGTAACTTGAAAACTTTTTTTTTAATTTGCAAATATTACGTACACCTTGTATACTACTTCCTTTAAAAGAAAATTCGTATCTACACCTATCTAAAATAAAAAAATAAAAACATCAATAAATATGTGAACCCCTATTTCAAGAATGCACATCTTAATCTATAAATTTTCTGTTAGGAAATTTAAATTAGGAAATACAGTGAGAACATTTTTTCATTACTTTTAAAAATAAATGCTGATTCAAGCTTCTTATATATCAAACGATATTTAATTTCCTAATTTTTATGAAAAAAAAAGTATTCATTCATCAAACAATATTACATTCTCTTATTTTTACGAAAAAAATAAAAACGAACATATATTGACGTCTTTTGTCTTCTGCTTGAAAAACTACGGAACTCGTCGTGACTTACTTTTCTTAAACTTTTCTTTATTAGCCCAGATGGATTACTTCGGGATCAGTCAGATAAATTTACTTAGTGTCTCCTGCTTAATTCAGCAGGGAACTGATTGAATTGAAGAAATCTATTGTTTTACTATGAAGAAACGAAAGAAAAGCTCCGATTGTTCATTGCATCAGGGATTTATTACTTTTTCAGTTTCAAGTCACCATGTTCAAAAAACATGACTATCATTTTCGTGAGTTCAAGAATTCAATATCCATTCATGAGAGTTTTATGAAGTAATTTTCTTGAATTAACATAATCCAGCAAAATATTCGCAGGTTTGGAATGTGCGCCGAAAATGCTCTTTTAAAAAATTGAAATTAATGATTTGATGGTTGGAAACAGTAAAAAACTACAAAAAAAGAAACATATGTGTCTTTTTTTTATTTCAAGAAGGGGAAGGCTAAACATGATTTTTGAAAGAAGTTAGAATTTTTTTTGAAAATACAAGCAATTATTGTAATGTAAGTAGTAATAAAAATTTGCATGACAACTTTGTACAAATAAACTTCTAAGAATCTTGAATAAAAATCCAATCATATCTTATCACATTTTTTTTGTATTTTGATTGTAAACTTTGAGTAGAGTGAATTTACGCCTTATTTTTACAATTTTTTGTTTTACATATAGTTTGACGATTTCGCATCGTTTTTGACAGAGAAATTACGAGAAGTTTCGAGATAAATTGATAAGAACATCTCAAACAACACGAAATCTTGCAAAACGACGCGATATATCACGTTCGGGTCGAGCACGTACTGAAAAGATGGAGAGATGCGGTCGCGGAATCGAAGAACTGAAGCGCCATAGAAATAAAGTTTCATGAAAGTGCAACTTTGCAGGTGCACAAAGCGTTCCGGAGACGAATCACTTTTTATCTCCAGACTTTTTCAATTCAAGACGTCGCGTCGGTGTCATTGATTTTCTTTTTCTTTTTTATTCTTTTTTTCATCTCGCAGAACTTACATGTACAAGAAATTTTCGAAATGTAAAGTTTTTCAATACCAAAAACACCATAAAGAATATCACTACACAAAGGTAAAAAGACAATTTAATTAATTGAGATCTTTTTTTACAGAAGTTAATGCACAGTAATGAATTGCAGTAGTGCATATCATTTTGGTCAATCACATACTTGTATGAAAAAAAAATTGTTTTGTTTTTGTGATTTTCATGCAAGTCACTGAGGTTCAGATTTATTTTTCTAATAATTTCTGCATTTTTATATATATAATTATTTTATATATATCAGTATAATATAATTTTTATACAGCTTTCTAAATTTCGATATTCTAGAAATGAAAGTCCTAAAAAATTTTCAATAGATTTCTAGAATTTTTAAAAAATTATACGTAAAAGATTTTCAGTATTTTATGGACTTCCAGAATTTTCGTATTATATATATTTCCTACATGATATACCATATTTTTATAGAATTTTGTAATGTTTTCGGGCATTTTTAGTTCTTATAGATTCTTAGTATTTGATGCTATTTTACTGCAAATTACAACGATCTTGAGTATTTTAGATAATTTTATGAAAAAAAATGTCTTTTACTAGGATTTTTAATACTTTTTTGAATTTTATCATATTTTTTTTCTAATCGAACCATTTAAAGAACATTATACTATGTTTATGAATTTCTATGTAGATTTCTAATTGTATGCTCGAGAACTAAAATTTTATAAATTTTTCAGAAAATCATTTTTACATACTGTTTGAGTATTGAATGATTTCCAGTATTACTTGCGTTTTCAATATATTGGTATTATCACTGGGTATGTTATAACATATAGGTAACCTATAGGTAAATAAATCTTATCGATTTCCCAGTCAAAATATTATAATTTTTTTCATCTCTAAAGATTTGTTTCTTGCGTTTTATTTATTATTTATATAACGTGGAATATTCTTCAGTATATTTAACGGTTTCTGGTGACTTCGTACATCCATTTCTATAATTAAAACTTGAATCGAATTGAAATAATTTTATAAATTTTTCGAAGAATTACATTTACATAGATCTACTGTGTTTTATAAATTTCTTGTATTTCTGTATTTTTTCAGTTATCATAGGATTTCGTAGCTTTTTATTGTATATTTTTAGAAATTGTAGTAATTTTATAGATTTTTGGGAAGACTTCATGTTAATGAATTTCTGATACTTCAGTATTTATTTTTAGTATTTATAAGTTTTCTAGCTATTCCGTGCATTTTCATAGATCATGTGTATTTTTTTGGATTTTTAAAAAGTACCTACGTCCCAAGAATTCGAGTTTGTGGAATTCGAATTTAAATCAATTTTCAATAATTTCATAGATTTTTGGGGAAATTACACCATCATGGATTTTACGTGAGATCTGGATTTCTTATATTTTCATTTTGATACCATTTGTACGATTCTATAATTTTTTTGTATTCTTATAGATTTCTAGCATTTATACATTCCATATTTGCATTGTAGATTTCTAGAATTCAATGCTTCAGGGTTCGAATTTTTCCATATTTCTAACACTTTTGTGAATTCTAATTTATCTGTATAATTTCATCAGGTTCAAACAATTTTTCAAATTTTTGTTTTCTTACGTTATCCTTACCAGACATTTACGATTAGAATTTTGTTTAAGAAAAAATTCTTCTTGAGCCAAAATCATTGTTATATGTTATTACAATTAAGAGTCATGAATATTGTTAACTTTGAGTACTTACATGAAACTATTTATTTTCTTAAGATTTCAGAGAGTGCTTTTATGATGATTTCTACTTCTTTCATTTTCCTGTATTATTCTATATAATTTGTATTTTTCTTATTTATTGTTATAATTTTTTTTTTTTTACATTGAATAGAAATTTTATCCCAATTCCAGGAAGGATTTGAACCTTCAAAACCCCCTCTGCCTACGCGCCTAGTTATCGCTAATATTCGAGAAAATTTTCGAAGTACAACAAATCACATGACAGTATTTTTTTGCATTGAGCATCGGAAAAACCCACGATTTATTCGAAGCGACCTGAAATTAATCATCGAGTCACGGAAAAATGGCGTTTCGATTCTCTTTATCCCTGAAAACGCAGCTGCAATTGTCGATAAATTAAATGTAACAATGAATCCATTATCCTTCAGATTTCGGGCCGCGCATTGTTCGTTCGACTAGAAACAATTTATCGGCTTTTATAGACGAATTGACGCATTTACAACGATGATGTACATCGGTGGTTCAAATTAGGATTGCGACCGCGGGCAATCATTGTTGATTTCTCGTCAAGTGAATGTTGATATGGCTTACGTTTAATCGCAAATACGCTTTCGTGGTTTATTGCGGTGATAGATAATGATGATTTTATTTGTTAATCATGAATAATTTATTGATCTAATACTAACGTTTATTTTCATAGATAATTAACATGCAGATCATGTAATATACGAATATGTATGTCATATTTTGAATGTATTATAATCTGTAATACAGATGAAATATTATGATACTCGAAAATTATTTTCGAAATCATTCAAAAACCTTCTACAGTTTCGCAGGAATTTCTTACGTTCGAACGTAAATAAATTTTTTTAAATGATAGCAGCATATTCTGAACAATTTGAATAGAATTTTCAGTGCTGTTCAAAACAATTCTCTAACTAACTTTAAATTTGTAAAAAATTTTCCGAGAAAATTGCGAAACTTTGAAAACTATGAAAATTTCGAGCTCGTTATTTGTGTTTGAGTGGGAGGCTAATTCAGCTTGGACAAAAGTTTAAATTATGAATACCCAATTACGTTGAATAACTATGTTAACGTTCAAATTGTATGGAGATTGAAAAACATGGAAAATTGGCCTTTGTTAAAACTCGCTTTTCTCGAGCTCGACTAAAAGTTGACAAGTAATTTACAATGGTTTTTTTTTCACTACGTCACGTGTTGTAAAACTTTTTGTTTATTTTACATCAAAAGTTTGAATGTTATCGATAAAAATTTAATTGAAAACGTTAGGTGAGCGCCTTTACGAGTTTAACTCAATTTTTTTATTCAGTGATAAAACGTCTCCTTCACATTAAATAGTAACATCAGTAAAAAATCTGTAATGAACGAAACTTTACACTACAATTTTGCATGAATATTGCACGAAAGTAAACAAATCGTGGTGTATTTGTTTTTCTGAAGAAAAATGATTTTTTGCATTTTATCCTCACCACTACTAATATAATCCTAGTTTAGGTACAACAGAAAAAAAAATTTTCTTTTTTCCTAGAAAAACAAACACGGCGCCATTTGTTCACTTCCATAGAATGTTTATGCAAAAGGATATAGCGAAATATACTGAATTACAGAATTCGGAATGACATTCCTTTCTGATGTGGTGCCCGCATAAAAGGAGGTTGTGCCTTACGTTGAGTAACTTGATTTCCTTTTTTTTATCCTTCGTCTTCATATTTTTTATAATTTTTTTTCAAGTTTGGAAAGTCAAAAACCAACAAATCACGGGTTTTTAGGAAGAAGAATGCAGGAAATCCCTAGACCCAAAGTTTGCACACCTACATGATGATCTCCACGTAGAAATAACTACACTAGCGCCACCCGCGGAGGCTCATGCGCGAATCGCCTTCGCTTTGGCGGAAGTTAGAAAGTATTTGATACCAGATAACAACGATATTATTAGACAAGAACAAATGCGGGAAATGGAACTAGGTTTAAGCGATGAAACGGCAATTTCGAAGAGCCCAAAAGGGATTTCAAGATCTCTTGGGACTTTCACAGAAAGGCAAGGCACATTTAGAGGTAAGACGATTGCAAGTATGTATAATCGTTTAATTTTTTCAAGGGTTAAAGATCTTAGAAATGAGAAAAACATAAATTGTTTATAATTAAATTCTAGCAACTTTGTGCTCTTCGATCAATGTAAATCCACATGAGATTATAGAAAATTGAATAGTAGAGGCTTTGAAATCAAAAAATTTCCATAATTCACAGTGCCAAATCAGAGTTGTAACAAATTTGAACTTTATACAATATTGTGATTATTGATAGAAGGTATTCAAACATTCTAGAAAAATTTCGTTGAATTTTTGTATCTGAAATCCAACATAAAAGAATTCAAAAAATTGCAAACTTTTTATATGAGAAGAAAAAGAATTTTTGGAGGATGATGAACAAAAAAGTGCTGACATATGAAATTTGAGTGTTCGTGTCAGCGAAATGTAGGTTTATTGGAAAATCGATTGAAAATAAGTAGAAAGTGGATTATTCTAGTAATCCAACGTTGGGCAAAATGTCATTCCAGTTATTTTGAATCCTGACGTTTCCGATTAATTTACGATATTTTGACATCGAATGCACGTTATCAGAGTGAAATATCAAAGATATCTGTTTTTTAAAGTCATAAAATGACAGTCCTGTCAACTTTTTCAAGTATCTTTTGAATTTAATATAAATAAGGAACAAAATTTAGAGCTTTGTAACTTCAACGTTATTAAATTCCAAATTTCAGAACTTTGCTAATTTTTTTTCATAAAAAACTGCATAAAATTTGAAAATGACATTTTTAAAATATTTTTACCGGTAGTTATTGTATTATGTTATGTAAAAATATAGTACAATAACTCTAAAATTACAAGAGATTATTCTTATTTATAACAATTTTCAGTAATTTGTCATACACTTGAAAGTCATATGATTTTTATTGAAAAAAAAACTGTAATGGTACAAATCTCAAAGATATATATCAAGAAATACAATCTAAAAATTTATTAAGTGTTTTCTGGAACTTTATAAATTTTTCAAATATTATCGAACTATTTAAAGTGTTATAAATAAAAGTCTTTTTCAAATTTTGTCAATCTTAAAAATTTCAAACATCACACATACAATTGAAAAATTTCCAAATTTCATAAAAAAATGAAACTTATGAACACTTTTCGTAATATTTTAATACTTTTTTAGTTTGTCATGTTTTTTTTATAAAATGAAAAGAATTATCTTGCATACAAGAAAGTAATATAACTATAATGACAATCCACAAAATCTACGAACACTATTTGAAAATTTTTATTTTTTCTAATTTTGTAAAATTGTAGATTATCTTTCATATTGTAAATACTTGACGATATTTTCAAAACGTCGAAATTTGAAACATACTTTAAACTGCACAGAATTTTCCAAATTTTTTGTCTTACATGCCCTGCTAGGTGATATTTTTCGTAAATTGCATTACTTTTCAAGTTTATTTCAATTTTATTAGAAAATAAAAAAAACATCATGAATCATATTTCTAAGAAATATGTTAAACCCCCCCCCCCCCCCCATTCTATTTGCTTGAGTCTCAGTGTGTATAACGTGAAATTATTCTTAATAATTAAACATACATAGATTTCGCAACCATAAAATAAGTAAAATTTGTATCAGCCATATTTAGAGCCTGCAAAACCATATCCAGTTGACTGAATTGTGATAACCACGTTTTTCTATTTTCTAATCTTGTGAAAAAATTGCAGTGATTTGAAATTTTTTCTCACCTATCATAAATATAGTTGTATCAATCATGAACACATTTTGGCTAAAATCGTACAATACGTGATTTTAAATCGCTTGTGGAAATTTTTTCATTTTCGTTTTTTTGATTACTTTTTGTGTATTATTTTGCTCGTCACAATTTTTTTTTCATTCGAACTCGATTGTGCCCAAGCTATTTCAAATATGTTCATTTCTGGGGTACTCACCTAATACCGTGCGTATTGACAGCCAGCGACAAAGCACTCAGGTGCAGAATCGAGGACTTTTTTTTGCAAAAAAGCGAGCTTTTTCAATCTCCGATTGATCTCGCGAACTCACTTTCAGCGCCGACGCTGCCACCTCAAAATTCGCGAGGTTCTACGTCACGTCCGTTCCCAAGCAGGACTAAAGTTTTCTCGATTTTCGATCGCGCCCGAGTCACCATGGACCAAAATTATGGGTAATTTAGAAAATTTTTTGATTCATACAGTCTAGTTTACAGTTGCATCTGTTACACAACACTTACAAAATAATTTTTCTGATGCGAGTACTTACTGTGTGAATTTATGATACTTATTACCATTAGTCGTTATACACCAGTTACTAAAAGGTATAATTTCACAGAGAATTTATGGGAGTAATAGATAATTATAATATTGAATTATTCATCTCATTATCACAGAAATTAAAATGTCATAAAGTTATTGTTACAGTATTTAGAGAGTGCACAGTTATACACAAAGGGATAGGCTGGAGAAAAAATTTTCGAGAGGTTTTTCGAAAAAACATATTCTTTTCAGGATTTTGTAATTTTAAATAATCAATGGTCTGATTACAAACGTGAAATTTTTCATTTTTCGGAGTACGCGATTTCTAAACAGAACATTTTTTATCTACTCGTTTAATGTAATGAGGTTCGATTTTGGTGATTTTAAAGGTATTTTTTTTCATATTATTTTTCTGATATGATAATAAATTTTCATAAATTTTTTCTAGAATTCGATTCTTTGCCTAAAAAACAAAGTTCTGACAAAAATTTCAATATTTTCATGTTTTTTGTGAGGAAATTATTCGTACAAAGATTTCAAGTGTTTCATAGGTTTCTAGAATTTTCGTAGTGTAGTATTTGATTGAATTTTGTAATATTTTTTGCTATTTAAATGAATTTCTAGTATTTTTGTGAATTTTTTGATGCATTTCTTGAATTTAATGCTACAATATTGAACATTTTTAAGGATTTTGTGTATTTTCACTGATTTTTCAGAAATCAGTATCTTAAGTTCAGATTTGCAATACTTTTTTTTCGTATTTTTTCAGTATTTCTACACTTTGACGAATATTTTGGAGAATTTCTTGATTTTTATATCGATTTCTTAGGTTATATGCACTAGGATTCAAAGTTAAATATATTTTTGAAAAAATCGTAACTTCTTGTGTATTTAAAAATTTCTAGTATTTCTTGAATTTTTTTAGTATTCAGGAAACAAAAATATTAAAGTATTTTCATAGTTTTCTAGAATTTTTGTATATTGCTATATAGATTGCTAGAATATAATGCTCTACAGGACTAATTTCAATCGATTTTCATATATTTTATAAATTTTTGGAACAATGACATCTGTATTGATTTTCAACGTTATGTAAATGTCTTGTATTTTCGTATTTTGTGAGTAATTATATGATTTTTTTTGCGTTTTCTGGTATTTTTATAGATTCATAGTATATCTATAGATTTTTAGATCCGCATTCTAGAATTTGATGTTCCAAATTCAAAGTTTCATAGATCGTACGTATTTGTTAAGATTTTTCAGAAAACAGTTCTTTCAAAGAATAACATTACTTTTAGTCATATCCTTCAGAGTTATGTTTGAAGAGATTTTTATGGATTTCTATGTAAATCTCCATAATTCGAAGCTCTAACTTTCAAAATTTTTTACATTAACAGCATTTACGTAGATTTTCATTTTTCTCATTGTGTAATTTACTGCGACGAAAAATTTTAAAAATTTTTATTTTTTGCATTATCCTGGCCGAACATTTATAATTAAAATTTTATTTTATAAAAATCTTTTGGAGCCAGGATTATTCTTACTTTCAAGTTGTTAAAATTATAAATCCTGAATTATGTTCAACTTTGAGAACTTACATAAAACTATTTGTTATGTCCTCTGGAATACAGTAAGTACATTTTTGATAATTTTCACTTATTCTACTCTATATCATTATTTTTAGCGTCATTGTTCAGATTTCAATAAGCATCATTGATTATTATAAGTATTTTTTAGCCCTACATGGCATAATAATTGTATCTAAATTTCAGGTCAAACTTAAATTCCAAAAAGCTACCTTCGCCTACGCACCTGATTAAAAACTTTATTCACTGACTCAGAAAGACGTTTTCCCACATTTAGAAGATTTCCAATCTTCGTAAGCCGTAGTTGGAATTTTTTAAATTTTGAGTTTCTAAATATCTGAAGTTCACATTTTTTTTATTTGCAACAACTGACATTCAAGTAAAAAAAATACGTGTCTCATTGGTTTCGATATAAAAGCTATAACAAAATTTCATACAAAAAAAAAGACTTGACTTGAATGACTTGAACGATTTGAAATAAAACGAGTCACACCCCAATCGACTTTAACAAAAAATCATCGAATAAAATATTCCAACTTCTTCAACAATTATTTTCCACTTTTGAAATGCTCAAATTCGAACCCGTTAATTTCAAAATAAGGCCAGCTATAATTTTTTCGCTACCAAATACCTTCTTATCTCAAAATTTTTCACAATCTATTTTCTACTCTGAAAACGCATGATATATTTTCCCTCCAATTTTCTCACAAGTCATTTTCTTTGATAAAAAATGAATTCAATCACACGTAAAAACACGAGGAGCCAGAAAATGGAATCGTGATGAATCTACACCTGTAGAATCATCTGCGACAAGTCGCGACGCCTGTAAAATATCGGGAAGCCAGGCGAAAAAGGGGATGAAAATGCAGAAGTACGGCGTGCCCCCCTTGAATTTCTCGAGAGCTCACTTCGTAATAATATCCATCAGTCTTTTCGTCGTGATCCCTCGTCGATCTATAAATGATCCTTCCTTTTCTTCTCCCTTTTTTCCTCTTTTTTTCTTGCTCCTTCGCCCGACCCTCGATAAATCATTTTCTTTCGGGCGTTTTCCACGAGAAATTTGTCAGCTCGTCGCGAAAAACCTCGGATGGGTTTTCCTTCGATTAATCAGTAAAAGTGATTTTCATTGAAAGTATCTTCTGTAGAATCAAAAAACAAACTCGAAACTTTTAAAAGCATGAAACGAAAAACTAGAAAATGAAAAAATTTTGTTGAGTTTACAACTTATTCAACTATTATTATTAGCTTTTTATAAAACTTGAGATATTGAATCTTCAAATCAATTTACACGTTTTGATTTGTAAATTCATTTTTGAGCTACATAGTTTCATTGAATTTTCTTCAAAACAAAACTTTCAATTAAATTTGTACATAATTCTACATCGAATTTTTACAATATAAAGTGTAGGCAAAACCTTTTTTTTCGAATAGTTGTTACGTGAAATTATCGAAGTATCAGTAACGTTTCGAATAACTTTTTACCTAACGCGAGTTTCCAAGAGTTGTCAACAAATTGAATGCACTTGTATCGTAGTTACACATACCCAAAACTTTTTCCAACCTCCCAACTTTCGGAAACTAGCTTCAATCTGAAGGCAATATATATTAAAATCACGAAAGTGTCATCCGAACTCGACGATATTTGATTTTGAAATTCAGATTCGAACATAAATCATTAGCAGTTATTGAAAGTAGAAGAAAAATCTGACAGACCATAAATTATATGAAATTTGTTAGTTTTCGTATGATTTTTAGGTAGGATCGTGAAAATGATGTACGTCATTTATCCAGAACTTTAAATTTACTGTTTCCATTGTAGTTTGGAATATAACAAAGGTAAAAAAATCGTTGAATATTTTAATAAGTCGTTCTACAATTGATGAATTGATTTCACTACAATCTAGTTTGACTCAGAAGGCAAGAAAAATATTAGCACTAAAAAGTTGAGTAAGAAGTTTTAGTTTTATCAAATATCAAAATTATTCTTTGGTAACTCATATTTCAGTAAGCAAGTAAACATTTACTTTATATTTCCATTGATTTACAAAAAACATACATGTGCTTCTAACAAACTGATTTTGAAGCAATCAATTAAATTCTCAATTTTTTACAGTGACGACTCTTATTCGACCGGAAAATACAGTAATTACGACTTTGATGAAGAAAGTGTACCACATTCGTCGCACAGTTATTACGACTCATCAGAATACACTGGTAAGTATTTTAGGTCCCAATTTCGCAATTTTTAAATCTTATGTTTAAAATCTATGAAAGTTTCTCAACATTCTGCATTGTTACATTTTTTAAGTCGCCAGAACGTTTGCTACTAATATTATTATTTATTATATTAGCTTCTTTGTACATTTGGAGATCAAATTTCTACTCGTTTTTAGTTTTTTGAAGCAATCTGTTTCGAGTCAAAAATGTGAATTCTTTTTTTTTTTTCATACGGACCAAAAAAATATTCAACTATTCGAATTTGTTCTTTCAGATTCGCAGTCCTAAATTTTATGTATTTTCTACAGCTCCATACCTAATTATGTTTGTAAGAAATGTCATCTATCAAAAAAAAAAAAATTACGAAACGCAAAAAAATCGAATGATCGTGAGATACTTTTATTATATTATACATTTTTTGTTTACAGTGATTCACAGTGAAAATGTATGAGCCGGAGGAACTTGGCCCAAAAAATCAACGCTTCGTCTGAAAAAGTGCAACTAGAGTTTTGCCACTTTTTCTACTTCTCACAATAAGTAATGAAAGTCATATCTGCCTAAAGTATAATACAAAAAAAAATTACTAAAATGAAAAATTAATATTTAAATAATCTCGTACTAAAATAAATATAATCCAAAAGTCCTTTTTCGAACAATTTCCTAAATTTTCAATACAGTATACAAAAAACGAAACCGTCAATGAACAACGAAATTTGTTGAAAAAATAAAATATGACCGATAAAAAAAAAACAATTTTTCTCAACTTCAAGTTATTAATTTTGAAAAAGTTATAATGTTGGTCGAAAATCATCAATGCCTATGACGTGAACAATCGTTTCAAAAATAGCTATACTAACAATGGGTTAATGAATTTTTTCCACTTACTCAGGCACATGCGTTTATACAGTCTTCAAATAATATGATCGTTAAAAAGTTGTTTAAATAATACTTGTATATATATACACATCGCACGTTTTCCATCCGCCATAAATTAAAAACAAAGTACAAATAATTATGTAAATTTTATAAATCATGTCAAACGTCCAAAAAAAAAAATGCCAGTTAAATAAATTAAAAAATGAGAAACTGCTAAAAGTTTGTCTCAAAAACATTAATTATTGTGACATTCCGTTTATCAAAAATATGTGCTTTTCCCTTAGAAAATTCGAACCCGTGATTATTCAATAATTATTATTATTATTCATGTTTCAAAAACAATATATTTTCCACATTTGAGTGATGAAACAATTTCATTCTCAATTTTTCTCCGTCACTTTTACCTGAATTCGTCGAATTCGAAATCCAAAAAAAGGATTTTCACAGTCATTTTTCTCATAATCAGAATGCCCTAAAATTATCGAAAATAATCTCCTGGGAGATTTGAGTAGCTAAACGCTTGATGAGAAAACGCGCCATCCGATCCAAGAAGGTAGAAACTAACCTAAAAAAAACGAAAATTCGCATTATTTTCATTACAATCTACTCCTGGCATTCATCTGAAACAAAAACTCAGTAAAAACTTTTCTCTATCGCCAAAACTGAAAAAGTTATCGACTTCCAAAATTTTTAACTTGGCGCGTGGTGCACTAGCCACACCCTCGCCCTCCGATTCGTCTAAACTTTGACCCTTTCTATCTTCGTGAATTTTAACATAAGAAGAAAAGTTCAAAGAAGATTTTTCCCTCATATTTCCCTTCTGCGTCCGCAGAGCCTATCCACGTTTCCCTAATTGAAGTATTTTTCATATAAAAATCCGAAAAACTCACAGGATTCCCGTTAAAAGAATAGGGTCCTTTGTCTAACGTCACGACCTGGCTCTGACCCGCGATATTCGGGTATCTGTAAACCGTGGTGGGTTTTCCATTGCTCACAAAGTCAATTGGCACTCGCACCAGTGGTTTTTCGTAATTGAAATGCTGCTTCAAAGGTTTTTTCGATGTTGGGAAGGAAAATGACGGCGTTTGCGGAACGTAACCGAAACCGGGGACGAAAATGTAGGGGGTTGGGGGTAATTTGATGTAGTAAACGTCGCTTTCCGGGTACTGCTGCACTTGGGGCAAACGGTAATTCACAAAAAAGGCCTTTTGTTTGCGAGCCTTTTTTGGGTGCAGGCCTCGGTCTCTGCTTGACTCGACCGTTTGTTTCCTTGAGTCTTTTGATTCTTCTGTTTCCGGCTTTTCCTGGAAACATAATGAGAAATTCTAATTGGGAGTTATGTAATTAAGAAAAAAACGATTTTTTGTAGGATGCTAGGAGACGAGGCAGAACTGAGGATTGTGATTGAGAGAGCCGAAATTGAGTTTTCAGGTGTTAAAGGAACATTTTTTCGTGTGCAATGAAAGTGGTGTGTTTTGTAAAGAAAGGTTAGTAAACAAGAATTCAATAGAATTTGAGTGCTGGAAATACACACTGAAAAAACTATTTGGTTGCAAGAACTAAGTTACTTGGTTAATATAGGCCCAACCAAATTTCTGGTTCTCGTAACCAAGTTTGTGTTGCAGCAATTAAATTTTTGATCGACGCTATCAACTTCATTGTTGCAAGAACCAAAAAAATCTCGGTCGAGAGTATATTTTTGTTGCTGTAACAGAGTATTTTTTTCTGTGCAACTATTTTCTCACCGAGTTGAATAGAAATTACAGGAAGAGTCTTGTATAAAGTTATTAGAATTTGAGGTTTTAAACAGATGATGAATTTTCATTATGAGATTCACTGTTTCTTACTTTTTCATCAGCCTTTTTGGAAATATTTTTGTTGCAATCTGACTCGTTTGTTCTCGAATCTGTGGAAATTCCATCCGATGTGTGGATTTTTTCTTCGTCTGATTTCCATTGTAGAGGAATGGCCACTGACGTTGAAACGATGAATATCAAAAATATGTAGAATCTAGCTTTCATTATTTCTGAAAAATATACAGTCTTACTGTATTTATAGGTTGTAAAATGTTTATGTATTATCTTCACTTTCATAACAATCGATTTTTGAATGTCATGATACCTATCGTTCATGAGATATGAATTTTGGGAATTTTGAGAAAGAGGCAACAGATTTCGATTAATAAAATTTTTAACTGAAAAATTTGAATTCTTGAATTTCCGATGAAAAGTTTCTAAGCTCATTAAGTGTCTAATCCAGAATGTTGAAAAAAAAAAACCATAAATTGTTTTATTCATTTTATGAATTTCTTCATTTAGATGTAGATGTAGAATCATTTTTGAATTTTCCAATACTTTCTTTTTGGATTTACACTTTGTACATATTTCTTAACTCAAATTTTATCACATAAATGTTAGGTTTTGAAAAATTCTTGTATGAAATTCTACTTTTTCGAATAATTTTTTCACAAGTATATGGTAACTTGTTCTGTGTATGAAGTACATTTGATTTCTAAACTTGTGGGTTTTATTCTTGAATTTTAAGGGTTTCGAACTTTTATCTGTATACCCTCATTTTTTACAACACGATGTACATTAGTGTCAACAATAATGTTTTAATCAAGAATTAATCCGATTATATACAATCTATATTATAATGGTACATAAACTTCTTTATATTTTTTATAAAAAACTGCTCTATAATGAAGTATGAAATCAAATTCATACAATATGTATTAAATTAACAACACTCCCTTGTTTATTTACGTTCCATCCATATAACGATCATTGGGAGCCAAGTAGATTATTCCCCATTATTATTTGTTATTATAATTTTTGTTTATTCTTCACTTTTTATTAACTTTTTTCGACTTTTCGTTTCAAGTGTTTGCTATTATACTTTTTGTTTAATTTGTTAAAATATAACATATTAAAATATGTTTTATTTTATTCCCCATTATTATTCCCCATTATTAATTAGCTCTCGATGATCATTATATGGATGGAATTCTAATTGATACACTATATTCAGTATTGTATTTCAACTAACTCTAGCTATTTCAGACTTTTTGCTATACTGTCTAGAAATTAGAAATATATGTAAAAATAAGTAGAATGTTGTTAGAATTTTATACAATCAGGTAAATTTTCTTACACATCAAGCAAAAGCTACTAGTTTTTTCTATAGTTTAGAGCTAAAAAAACATTTTCTAAAATTTGTCAATCTTCGCTGTTCGAAACAGTTTTTACAGTCGAAAGGTTCATAACCCTTTTAAAACTTGTCATTTTTCACACTTTTTACTATTCAAATTATTTTCCAACAGTAATCTCTATCATTGTTGAACAATTATCACAATTTTAACTATTATGACAGGAAATACGAGTGTATAAGCTATCGAAACAATTCAAATTCTTATAAACTTTTAAAGTGCAGTGTTAAAAATTTTCTTAAATTTCATACAATTTTTATTCAAAATGTATTAAAATGTACTTTAAATTTCGTAAGCCAGCTGTATGAAATGTATATTAGATACCTATGTTTTAGAAGTGTATGATTTTTAAGGACACCTACTTGAGTTTAATACACTTTCCATTGATTCTGTATAAAAATGTACCTGAAATTTCATAAACTTGATATTTAAAACATAAGTATGATACACATACTTTAAATGTGTATAAATTCGAGACACTTATTTGAATAAAATACATTTTTCGCACAAGTTGGTTACTGCACTTGTGCTCGCTAGGTGACTACACCAAATTTTTTCTCAAATGCGAATTATTGTGGAAGTCCTTCAAATATGAGTGAAAATCATATAAATATTTAGGTGAAGATGGGTGAAGAACCTGATGGATGGAATATTACATGCAAAAAATGCGAAGAAACTATTTATCTTTGAAAGTGTTTTATTCAGCTGAAATTCAAAAATACTAAGAACTGAAATAAATAGAAGGGAAATTTAATGTGAGAATGTTTTCTGTAAATCTTTCCTCAAAACCAAAATTTTTTGTATTAGAATTTTAACAGAAAAAAATTTGGTATCGACATGGTTTGTTGGGATGTAACGCAAATTACACATTACTTGTATTATATTTAATACAAACATTTTCGTATGATTTTAGTACATCAGTGCATTAAAACAAATCTGACTTAAATTCATCTGGAGTATAATAAAAGTATACATTAATGTATTGTATAAATTTAAACACACATAATGTATAAAATTTAAGGCACCCGTATATCAAAGTAATGTAAGCGTGTATATATTTTGTATATTTTTAATGCATTATTAATACAGGTTATGTGAAATTTGCGTTCTACGCGCTATATTAAATTTGAAACAAAAATTTCTAACAGTGATCAATAGTATTTTCGATCTTTTGGAGCTAAATCTTTGTTGATTTATTTTATAATAAAAATTGTCTTCTATATATGAGAAACGAAAATAAAATTATAAAAGAAATAGAAGACAATTTTTATTATAAAATAAATCAACAAAGATTTGGCTCCAAAAGATCGAAAATACTATTGATTACATCATTAAGGAGCGATATACACTTGGTTAATTACATCAAGGATAAATTTCTAACAGTGTGTCCAAATTTTTGAAAACTATCGAAACCATTTTAAATGTCTGAAGTGAACATATTTCTTCATTACTCATGGTCATAGAGAAACTTTTGCTTCACATACAAAATTTTTTATAGGTACGTGAAAGTAACGACAAAGTAACTTAGGTTACTTTTCATCAACAGTAACGGTCACAAGTTATTGTTTTCTTATTCTTACAGTAGCCAAACGAGTTACATTTTTTCAATTAACTTTTCATTCGAATCCCCAATTTTCGATTCTCGAGCATAATATGTGATTTGTTGAAAAAAAAATTCATAAGAAAAATGAGATTGATTTTAAAAACACCAGTAAATTATGAATCCTCGAAATACTCCCTGATATCCAACATATCATTTTAAACTGTCAATTAAAATTGAAAATGCTCATTAATAAAATTTGCATCATATAAAATTCATCTGTAAAATCCGAGTTAGCTTTTCAAGAAATCAATATTCCACGAGAAAAGCCTTATCTCCAAACCCGATCGGCAGTGAATGATCGCAGAAAACCACAATCGCGAAATTTCCCTGAAACCCGTTTCCGAGGGAACGCGATGTTAAAACAATAAAAATAACAGAGGAAAAAAAGTTAGGAAGATAATGGCGACGCACAAATCTCATTTGCATACGAAATATGTGAGATTCGCGGTGTTTGATAGGGAGGTTATTACGCCGATGAGTGCGCTATAAAATAATGAAAGTAATATGTTATTTATAAACGTAAAGCGTAAGGAGGTTTTTATGGGGTATGAGCTCGCAAGGGGTATTTTGTGGGATTCGGCACGACTTTTCGCGTCGGGATATGGTGGACCCTGTGATTATGGGAACCCCATGGCAATCTCGTATTTAGCGGCCGATTCGCTTATGGCAGAATAAATGCAAACTCGTGTCGATCGGTAATGAGGTTGTAATGGGGCACTGTTATGGCTCGCGAATCGGCCAGTGGAAATCGATATTTTGCGGGGGTTATTGAGTGATCACTGGCATTACAGGATTGCTCGAAATGTGGAATACTTTTGACCGGTAACTTCGGACGAAAACCTTGTGTCAAATTTTTTCCTTCTGACAGGTTTCGGTTTCGGTTAAAAAACTACAATTCGTAATATCTTGAAGTATATATTTTTTCTATTTTCAAAAGTTGGAAATTGCGAACTTTATCTTATATCTGAAGACATGATACACTGAGAAAAAATCTGGTAGTTTCAGCTTGGCACGTATACAAAACAGGTTTTTATAAAAAAATATATTTCCTTCGGGATTTCATAATTTTAAATTTCGGCCATATAGTCGCAAGAGAACGATTTTTCAATTCTATGCATTACGAAATTTAAAAGTTATACAACTTTTGGAGTCCAGTGTCACACATTTCTCATGTTCGTATATAATGGAACCCGATTTTTATGATTTTCAAGAAGTCACTGAGGTTTGAAAATTTTTTACTAATACTTTTTGTATTTATACAACTTGAAGGATTTTTGACATTATTATGGATTTATATTTGCCTTTCTAGAATTCTATGCTCTAGGAATCGAAGTTCTGAAGACAATTTGAGGAAAAATTAACATTTGAGGTGTGTCATAGATATCTAAGATTTTCGTAGAATATGTTATTTATCAAATTATATAGTATTTTCTAGTAGTTTTATAGATTTCTAGTATTTCTATGGACTTCTCAATAGGTTTCTGGAAATTGTTGCTATAGTATTGAAATTTTTAACGACTAAGTTTTAAATTGATTTTTCATAAATCAGTATTTTATATAGGTTGGCAGTATTTTCATATAATATTTTTTTAGTCTTTATACGATCGAAAGAATGTTCAACTGTATGAATTCTAGATAGCGAACTGGCTGAATTTTTATTTTTCTCTATATGAATTTTTACAATAACTTCTAAAATAATTATGTAAATATATGGTAACTATACAATTATGTAGACAATTATATTACTATGTATTCTCTGGGGTTGAGGGTTTAACATATTATTAAGAAAAAATTATCTAGATAGTTTTTATGTATTGAAAGATATCTATTATTTTTCGAATTTTTCTACTACATAGGAAACTTTGGAGGATTTCTCAGTATTTTCATAGTTTTCTAATTTTTTTGTAAATTAATATGTCGATTTAAAAATTTTGTTGCTCTTGAATGCAAATTTCAACCGATTCTTGGAATTTTCATTGATTTATGAAAAAATAACATGTATATAAATTTAACATAATTTATTATGTTCTTGTTTATTCGTAGTCTTGAAGTATTTAAAATTATTTTAGCTAGGAGTCAAATACATATATAGTAATAATTAGTATATGTATACATGGTGGCTGTTATTTTGGTGATGATGGAATTCTATATGTTCCTGGCTTGAAAGTCAATTAAAAGAATAAAAAATACGCTTATGGTGTAATTTGGCTGAATAAGGATGGTATTGTGGTAAATTTCCAAATGGAAAATACATGTTTCTTCTCATGTCTCACTAAAAAATTCATAATTTGTTCAAAACTGCTCAGATTTTTGGTGCATATTAAAGTGTGCAACAGTGAATATTTCCAGGTTTTTTGATAATAATGTGAAATTCCAGTTTCAAAAAGTATCTTCAGGGCAACTAGTTACAAAAACAGATGGTGTTATGTTTGAAGAGATATAACAAACATGATAATAATTTGCAAACAATCTGAAAAAAAAACACTATTTCACCTTTTAACATGTACTGAAAGTCTGCATGTTTCAGGATATTCAATTATTTTCAGAAAAAGTTATGAATTTTTCAGCGAACTATGCTGAAAAATAGTTTACATATTTTCAAATTTCCATTTCAAACTTCACTATCCCTATCCAATCAAACATTATAAATATTTTTTGTATATATTCATTTATTGATTTTTCGGCCGGAAATAAAAAAAAATCCTGACATCTTGTGCCTGTTACGAAATATACTATTTGATCAAAACTCGTGAAAAAAGTATTTTTTCATACACTGGCAGTTGCTAGATATTATTTATTTTCTATTGATTAGTTCTAATGAATAAATGATGATGTTTAAAAATTAAATATGTTGAAGGATTTTATCTGTAAAACTCCTATCATGGCTCAACTAGAAACTTTTCATATGTGAACCAGAATTGAATGATACTAAAAAAATTTTTGTAAGACTATCAATTTATTGCGATAATTAACTTGTTCATGACTATCTCTCAGTTACATGCGAAAAACTTAAAACATTAAATATTTGTTATTTGTCTCAAATTGTGATAAACATCAATTTCACTGTTTTTTCATTGCAGATTCTTTTAATTCACAGTTCAAGTTGATACAAAATACAATCTTACTTTTTTCAGAGGTAGATTACTTTTTTTAAATTATTATTTTTCATACATGTCAATGCTTTTGTGTGAGGATTTGAGAAACCAGAAGTTTAAAATCTTGAGTGTATTAATGTAAAAAGCAAATTAATTTATTCTATCGTGTAGAAAAATTGAACCTATATTAGATTGCAGAATATGAACAAGTTTTAATTGCAATATCAAAACATTTTTTCGTTAGATCTCCAAATTCTGAAAAAGATTACAAGAATATCGCTTAAATAATGTTTGAAGAACAGAAATATCTCAAGTACATCGTACTTTCATTTACTAAAAAACGCGCGTCAAGACAGCCGTTAACGGTAACTGCGACGAATCGTGTAATTGACGCGATCGCTCCGCAATAAGCATTTTACGCTTTTTATTTTTTTGCAAAAAAGCCCTCACGCCTCGTTAAACCAGTTTAAAATTATTAGCATGACGACCCTTAAGTTTCTCGCGAATCTTAGAATTTTTCAAACTTTTTCCTGAACACTTCCCTTTGTTCGCAACAAATTTTACAATCTACTGAATTTTTACATACTTTTCCAACAAATTAGAAAGATTTTTTCATGTAAATGATCACATTAAAATTTATCATACAAACTACCCATGTAAAATTTTATAACATATGCATATTTCATTAAAAATGAGTTATTGATTCGTTGCAATTTGTTGCTTTTATACTTGAGTTTGAAGTTTTTCGAATTTTCCGTGATCCCTTTGATCTTTATTTTATTATGTCACTCTCCTGATGTTTGAAATATTTGTTTTGTGGAGGCTATAAAAAAATATTAAGCTAATTTTCGAGGTTTTGAAAATTATGATGTTTCAACTTCAAAACTCGCGTGCTTGATAAAATTGGTGTGACTTTAGGGTCAGTGTTCCGGAGTTGTGGGACCGGTCTTTTTCAGTCTTTCGGGACTTTTGTTCTCGCCGCGCGTTTTTTTGAGGCAATCACCCGATGGCGCACGTTTTGCGTGACAATTACCATTTCCGCATTTTTTTTTCCTTCTTTTTGAATGTAGAATGAGTGTGTTTTCGGCATTTCTTCGTTTTGAAATTAAGATCTCGTTTACGCCAATGACACAAACTCGCGTAAAAAGAAGCGTTACACAAATAAAAAATTATTATGAATTATACTGAGAAGATCAATTTCATTGATTTCGTCGTTTTATCTGATCACTTTTACCCTTTTCATCTTCGAATGACTAGAGCTCACATTTGTTTTGAAAATTTTTTTATGAAAATGGGAATGTAGTGCACATTTTTTTTAGTGTGACATAAAACGAAACACATATTATTTCGATGATTCTGGTTTCATTAGATTCAAAATTCAAAACATTTAATCTTTATTTCAAGAGTTTAGAATTAAAAAAGATAGAATTTCTATTAAAAACTTCTCGAAAATCTGGTACTTTTTGATTGAATTGATTGTTAAAATTTTTCTCGTTGAAAATTACATTTATCTTTTTCTAATTTAACTTTTTAGGTCAACTATTCAAGAAAATGTTATTATTTTAAGGAATCAGGTTTAACAAAAAAGAAATAAGTATCATCTACATAACTTTTACGTTACTGCAAAAATTAAGGTAATTCTTCATATCCAAAAGATGAAAATTTGTTCTGAATGATTGTTTAAAACTATTTAAAATTACAAAAATTTAATGAGATAAAAAATCATTCATTCTATATAAGTTGGTAATATAACAAAATTAAACATTCATAGAGTTTTTAAATGAAAGAAAAATGAAAAAATCTTATCGAAGTAGATTATAATTTTTACGATCAAAATATTAAAAACTAATGATTTTTAAAACGTTTAACCTGACGCTATGAATAACGTAATGAATACTGAGTGTAATCTAAAAATTCTAGATTTTAAATTATGTGTAAAAAAATGCAAAGAAACGTCCAAAAAAAGATATAAAGTTACAATACAGAAACGAATCGAAATGTTTTACTGTTAAAATTTCAAAAAACGAACGAAAGCAATTTCAAAATTAAATTTTATCAAACAATAGTATTTTTGAAAACTTGAAAACTTTCGAAAAGTTATAAACAAAAGCGTAAATCAAATTTGTTTTTTCAGTGAAAATCAACTGAAAAGAAACAAATGTGCCTTATTAAAATATTTAACGAAGTTTAGAAATTTTGAAAAAATGAATGAAAAAATCATGAACAAATTGAATGAATATACATTTATTATAAATTTTTATCCGATAATTTACAGCATTTCTTCAGAAACTATAATAATGTATTCATACTTTAGCAAATTTATTTCAAAATCGAACTTAACAGAATGGTATTAAAATTGGCAACAAAAAAATAAGACAATTTTTGAATAAGTTGAAATTCAAGAAGTCAATAGATTGTAATTTGTTCCCAAAAACAAAAGTCAATATAGAATTTTTTATCAAATTTTTAACATGATGAATCTTTTCTTGTGAAAAGCACTTTGTTTTAAAATTATTAAAAATAATAAAAAAAAGAAAAACACGAAGATGAAGTAAATTATGCAATAAATCAATATCATATGGATATCACAATTTTTGAAAATATCATCATTACATAAAAAGTATAAATGACTTTTAACCAATTTTCTCAGATTAGGTATTAGCAAAAATTCATTTTTTGTATAGGATTTTAGAATATATATTGATATTTTGCATCAAAGATTTTGAGCATTTTATGTGTTTTCATAAAAATATAAGAAACACTATTTTACGTATTCATTATCATACTAAAGTGATAAATTCTATTTAATAAAATATTTCATACGACACAGCGATATCCTTTTTACTTATGACAAGTTTCGATAAATTTCAATACTTGGAGAACATACATATACTCACTTAAAACAGGGGAAAATTTTCCACGTTAAATTCCTCGATGCCTCGATAAAAAGTGAGACGTGAAATCAATAGTGCATGGTTCTGCCTTTCAACTGCCCGTCACTCATTTTTTTGCGATTTAAAAGCACAATTGCAAAAACATTACTTCTCTTGTTTAGAATATTTTCATTGTTGGAAAAAGAGGAAACTCGAGGTTTAACCGTTCACAGCATTTTTCATGTTCGCCACAATATCTGTGTATCGCGATCTGCTTTCGGAATGAAGGATTTTCCTAAGATCGCCTGATACTTATGTCGTTGCCCCCACCTTGAAACACAGTTTCTTCGGTGCTTCAAGAAGAGCAATTCGCTCTTGAGGAAAAATTGAAGAATATAACAGATATAATTAAGAGATAATGAACTGGATGTGTATCTTTTACTACCTACTTTTTAATATTTATTTATCTTATATACAACAGGAAAATAAGCTTAATTGATAGAATTGAAACAGTGGGAATATCGATTTCAATGACAGTATATGAGACGTAGATTTATGAGTTAAGAAGTGTTGCCATCAAAAAATTAAGAACACGAAGAGAAAAACAACTAATTTTACACAGTGCTGAAGTACTTGATCTGATAATATATAATTTTTTATAAATAATTAATTAATGATTCGAACCTACATATGAGAAAAATCTTACGATCTTTTTTAACGAAAAATCTGTAGATCGTGACTAGATTGAAGAAAAATTCATTAATTTTGGTAAAATAAATGTTTTGTATACAGTAACGCAAACTTATACGAAAATTTAAAATTATTTCATTATCTTTACAAGAAACAAACTACCAATATCTAACAGGAGTCGAGTGATACCGCAATAAATAGCTGAAGAGTCTATATCTTTTTTTTTATATAAAATGCATAATTTTCTTTATGCGAAATATGTCAAAATATACAGTCATAATCAATTTTTAAAGATATTGAATTTTTTCCATTATAAAAAATAAAGCTTTGGCTTTTTACCTAGAAAAAACATCAAAAAATCGAAAACATTCCTTCAATTGAAAAAAAACTGAAGAATTTATCGCAGGGATAAGAAAATTTTTTTCTTTGAAGAACTTCTTGAAATTTCAGCAGATTTTAAAAGATTACATAAAGGCGTAAATTTTATTAATTGTACATTAAAAACGATACGTCTACCTTTGAATAAAAAAATATCCTAATCTACATTTTTTAATGAAAAATTAGAAAAAAAAACAAACAAAAATTGAATTTTCTTTCATGAAATATTAACAAAGTTTTCGAGGATTCTTGGGTATTCGCCTATAAGTTTTTTTTACGAATCATACAGAATATAAAGTCATATATCGTGCAATCTTCTAACATTTTTAGAAAATACAGACCGATTCCCACAAATTTCTTATACAGTAATTCAAAGAAATTGCTCTTATTTTAATACTACTTTGGTAATGAATAGAAAAATTGACAAACTATGTAAATGTGATGAAAATGAGGATTTTAATGAAACTTATTTAAAGGAAGTTACAACGTTTTAAGATTATTAATTTAAAGTTAATGTAAATGTGAGTCTTGTAATTCACTGCACCGTTATTTATTCACTTACAATAAAACTCGACCTTACGTTTTCAAAATCATATGTATACATGCGAAAATTTGCATAGTTTATGCACAAAATTAGTAACATACAATTGATATCACTAATTTTTTTTCACCTTACACTCAAGATTTCTCTTTTGTTTGTTTGAATGCAAAAAAATCTTTTCAGCACCGTAAGAAATCGTTAAAATTGCCTATAACGGGACGCTTTTTTTCATCCAATCGAACGCATTCATCGAAGAATCCACAATTACTTTGATTCCTTTTGTACCCCACGTTAGTTACCTAATAAATCTCTTATTCGTCATTCACTACACATTTCTTTGAACGGATGTGAATAATATCTGAAAGAACTTTAAAACGTTTCTTTCGCATTTTTTTTGAATAGTTATTAATGGCCAAAATACGATTGATGAATTATTGAAATGCACAAAAACTGTCGGAAATCTTTCGCAGTAATCGAATTATGGATCGTTATAAAAGATTCAAGTAAATTTTTATGAAAAGATTGCTTCTGATTTTTATACATTGACAAATTTTTCTAGCACGAGAGATAGTCAAAAAAACTCAGCCCTGTTTTGAAAATTAGTTCTAACAATATAATCTATAATAACTCCATTTTTTAGATTTCCAAAATTACTTACGTTTCCATTTCTCATAATTTCCAAACTCGTTTTTTCCTGAAAATATTCAAATCGTCGAAATATTTTCTAAATATTTTCTTCAACTTTTTACTACTGTGTGTATACTGCAGTTTTGGTTGTTAACAGGATTTCACAATTTTCAAAATTAATATATTATTAAAGGTGCATTTTAATTATAAAGTTTTTATCTTTTTCTGTTTTGTTTTCGAAGAAAAACATTTTTGTCTGATACAAACAAATTAAGAATTCACGATATTTTTGAAATGTACTCCATTTTTGTTTTTATTAATATTCTTAGCAATTGTCAACAATTTTGGCAGTTTCAGAAAAATAAAAGTTTATGACAGTATTTTTTCAATGACAGTTTTCGTACGTTTGGCAATTTTTTAGTTGAAGAATGTGAGCAATTTGACATTGCATAAAATTTATTCAAGAATGTAAAAAAAACTTTAAAAAACCGTTTCAAGTAAGTAATTACCGTCAAATTTCTGGAAATTTTTCAAAAATGTTTTCGGCGTACATTTCTTCCACAACTATAATCAATAAATTGTAAGAATTTCAATTCTTCTATATTTTCTAAAAAATTATTTGTATAGTGGGTTTTTCGAACAAAATATGAATTAATTTCAAAAAATTTCCATTTTTGATCAACTATTTATTCAATACATTTAAAAGAACTTCCGAGGCTTCCAAGTATTCCCATAAATGCTTTTTTTTCTCTAAAATTCGAAAAGTTTCACACCAAAAATGCAAAAATCATAGAAAAATGTTCCCCTAATGAGTTGCAATACATTAATTTTTTTTAAAAATGTGGTAAAGTGCGGTAGATTTTATTTTAGAAATGAATCGTTTTTTCATCAATATTTAACCGTAGCATGCTTTGATATCAAAGAAAATTTCATTATTTTAATTTTGCGAAGGTTTTTTCAAGAATTGTAACAATTACAATCGAATGAATGCAAGTTATGGTTCCAAAATATGAAATACCTAACTTCTCATTTTTTATGTTCCATGATCATTACCGGCTCTGTTTTCCTTATTCTTCAAATGTCAGTTAAATTACTTAAAACTTTAGTTGAAGTTTTCTTAATAACAAAAAAAAACACTTTGCTGCTTATTTTTACATGTTTTTTTCCCTTTCTGAAATGCACAATTAAATTAATGAAAAATGGCAAATGTGATTGGCGAAACTGCTGAGAATTTTTCATTAGGTCACAACTGATCAGTAATTAGATCTGTTTTTAAAATTAAAAATCGAACCTGCAAAGGAAAAAGTAAGTGTTAATTTAATTTGGGCTCAAAAGTACAAAGTGGCAACTAATTGTGAATTTAATAAATTAGTTGTTCATCGCAATAACTATCTTGTGGAAATTTTTTCAGATGTATAAAAAATGTATGTATAATGAATTCCAACAATCAATTACACAGTTGGATTTCTAAATTTATTTTCAGTGCGTTTACTTCAATTTTCTGAAAGTTAGCATTAAATTTGTAAATATAACAGTTAAGATTTTATGTATTCCTCTTAATTTTTTATTACATTTAATAAGAGTAACAAAAGTAAACATTTTATTAATATGTTCGGAACACGATACTGCATATAGTAAAAAATCAATAGAGGGTTAAGGAAGTGTGAAAATTTTATAGCTGAATATTTGACATTGCAAAGCGTTAAATTTTTATCACGAATTACAAATATTAGATTTTTTATACATTTTGCAAACCATAAATTATAAAATTTCATTGTTTGTAACTGTATACATATTTGACTTCAGTCAACAGTTTACAATACTTCACTAATTTATATGACCGTCAGTTCTTAACAGTTTCATAAGTTTAGCAAAAATAAAAACTCATTACTGTATTTCTATTTTGATATTAGTGACATTCAAACTACTAATCTTTTTACAGTTCTCCTGTAACAACAATTTTTCCAATTCAATGTGTACTTCACAACACTTTCAACATTTTTCGATTTCGAAGCCTATACTCGCCAACAGAAAACGATGGTAAGATTTTTCCATTGAAAGCTCGTATATCTAATTGTAGATTGAAAATATTTAAACATCTCCCAAGTTAAGTAGACGTGCGCAAAAACACGAAAAAAAAGGACAGTAGAAAGTCGCGACGCGATAATACGATGTTGTCATTAAGCTGCTAGTTTACTTTGAAGAATAATGCATGTACGTATTAAGATCAATTACAAAATGCATCCTCTAATTACAGGCTGCGCGTCGACTTGAGACGTCGCTACAAGAAAAGCCAACTCTCCGAGAAAAATCCGCTTTCGTTTAAATGCGCGTCTCATTGCATTTCGACGTTTTCGCGTTTAGAAATTAACACCTTCGATGCAAAATATGACACTTTGGATTAATTATAAATTATCAATTAATGTCCGAGGCGTGATTAATAGGGACACTTTGATTATATGCATCGCGATGGATCGCAATTACGTTTCTCGCGATCGCGAAAAAATTACGGAGTGTAATTGGATCGGATTTCGGAGTTTCACAAATCACTTCGAGGATGCACGGATAGCGTAGAAAGTGTGGACTCTGCGTCACTTGACTTCCGGTTGAACTGTTAGGATTTGAAATTAGAAAGAAAATTAGGTGTTGGAGTATGAGTCGAGATCTTATTTGACCGGATTTGGATTTAATGATAACGTGATTTGGATGTCAACTGGTTTTCGACATTACGTGTATTTCAACGCATTTGGAGATCGATAGGATGTTTTTTAGATATTGGCCCATATCTATGAAAGACGATGAACATCATTTGACAGGAAAAAAATGAATGGAACGATATTTTTATCATTCTGAGAGGAAATAATTGATTTTATGAGGCTGCAAACTTAAATGTCAAAAGGGCCAACTATATCTATATTTATTCAGTTGAACATGTTATTGAATATCTGATTAGGTATTATAATATCCTAGAAATCAACTTTTGACAGTCAAACTTTCACTTTTAAAAATACATTATTTTTATTATGAAATCACAATATGTATGTCATTTCCAGCGTCTCGCAGTATTTACACCATTCTGACGATTATTCCGTATAAATATAGATTTTGATTTCGATAAATATAAAGTCTTTTTTCGATATTTTTATAATTTATTGGGTAAATTACATCGAATCGATTTTTCGAATTTCATAGAATTTCAGTACTTTTCGTATTTTTTTGAATTGAGATTTTTTTGAAATATTCTCTAGTATTTTCATTGGTTGTCAGTATACTGTGGATCGCTACATGAATTTCCAGAATTTTATGCAATGAAATTTGAAGTTAATTTGATTCTCCAGAAAACAGAATCAATCGCTGATCTCTAGCTTTTCACATATTTCTAGCATTCGAAGTATTTTTCGTATTTTTCCAGTATTTAAACAATTTGAAAGGTTTTATGGTATTTTCAAGAATATTTATGTAGATTTCCAGATTTCGATGCTTTATGATTCGGATTCGAGTAAATTATATTATGTACATAGATTATTAGTATTTCATACATTTTTGGTACATATATAAGTTTTTTTGTGTTTTTAAGAATTTGAAAAACTGTGTAACATTGTCTTGTATTTTCAATTGTTTCTGGTACAGTTTGCAGATTTTTTATGTGAATAGTATGATTTGATGATCTAGATTCGAAGTTAAATAAATTTTTCAGAAGACAAGATCTGCGTAGATTTTTAGTTTCTCTATAGTATATTTCTTGTACTAATGGTGTTTCTAGTAGATAGTTCTTCAGCATTTATACAATTCAGGAGAATTTACATTATTTTCATAAATGATTTGTAGATTTTTAGATTTTGATGCTCCATGGTTCAAAGTTTTTAAATTTTTTGTATTTTGATAGTTAATGGAAATATAATTCCTCATAGATTTTGAGAATTTTATAAATTCCTTTTATTTTTATTATAGATTAGAATTTAAAACATTTTAATGATTTTCACGTGTTTTCGTAGTATACTGCTTTTTTCATTATTAAATCACCGAATGAATTTCTAGAATTTGATGCTCTTGAATTTGAGTAAAATGAATTTTTCAGAAGGCAGTATTTTTTTTGATTTCACATACCCTGAGTATGTTTTTCCGGGGGCCTTTAGTATTTAGACAATTAAACAGATGTTCTGGTATTTAATAGATTTCTCTCAAGTTATATATAACGATTTCCATGTTCTAGGATTAAAACTTTTATAGATTTCTATCATCTTTCAGAGTTTTGAAAAAAGTATGTCACATCGATTCACAGTATTTTATCGACTGTATATTGTATTTTTCATATTTTTCGGTAAAAATTTTTCTATTTATTTTCTGTTTGTTTTGTAAATTACTAATATTTTTATGAATTACCACATAAATTTCTAAAATTTCATGCTCCACAATTTAATGTATAAAATGCATCTATATATATTCCAGAAAACATCATAATATATACAAATTTCGTATGCTTCATAATATGCAAGTCCGGTTGACTTTCCGTATTTTTTTCAAAATTCACATGATGAATACAATTACTACTATTTTTATAAATTTGTATCTAAATTTTGATACTCCATGATTTAAAGTTACATAGGTTTTTTGTATTTTCATATATATAAATAAATACATATAATTCTATAAATTTGAGAAGATGATATCACATGAGTTATCAATATTTCTGGGATTTTCGGTGTTTGAAGTATTTTTCGAAAAACAATTTTTTATGATATTATTTGTGAGTATTTTCATTCTAATATAGCTCTATGGATTTCTAAATACATTTTTGGAAATTCGATGCTGTGGAATACAAAATTTTATACATTTTTCCTTTTAATAGATTTTTTAAAAAGTGTCCAATAGTATCTTCATAGATTATTTTTAGTGCTTTCAACAAACTTCGTATTTTTCCAGTGTTTTTTAACAATTTGGAGGATTTTACGATATTTTTATGAATTCCCATACTAATTCCGAGAATCCGATTTTTGAGAATAGAAAGTTCTATAGATTGTTCGTATTTTCAAATATTTTCAATAAAATTATAAAAGTACATAGATTTTTGATAACAATTACAGATTTCGAGTAAATCTTTTTATTGTTCATATAACTTATTCATTGAAAGTTTTTTATGATGCTTCCCAAAACTTTTAGCAGTTTCTATAATTTTATTATTGATTTCTACGTAGATTTCTAGAATTTTCTGCTCTTTCTTAATTTCTCTTCAACCTCTATATTGACTCACTCTAACGAACATAATATGTAATACTTCATGTACCTTTTTGTATATATTTATACATTTCTGTCTAATTATTTCAAAGTATTGTAAGGTGTAAATCACTATCATGGAATCAAACAGCTTCAGGATTGCATTAAATTTCAAAGACTTATTCCAAAAAACTTCACTCATCTTCATAAATATTTTTTATATTTTCCTTCTGCTCAGAATAAAAGTTTTACAATGGCAAAGTCCTGTATATCGAATCATAATGAATTGGTTCCAATAGGGACTTTGAATTTGAGTAATATTCTTCTTGCTACAAGAAAAATCTAAAACTTTTCTGATGCATTTGTCGTGTCTATTCGAATAAGTTTAGAATTTTTTATCGATTTGTGTGACTATAATTTTCAAGTTGAATCAAAACTTTTAAATTCTGATATAACACAAATTATAAACAAACTCAAGATTTTCAGTCGTATATTCATGAAAATATTTGACCATTAGTGAAAAATTTGATTTATATTATTAGTTCACCATTTGAGGGAGGGAAATCACAACGATAAAAAAAATTTTATAGTGATGAGAAGAATTTTTTTTTTGTATGATCGTTACTCAAATTCTTCTCAATTTTTCCGCTTTTCAGGAATCAGTGAATTTCCCGAGATAAAAAAATCACAAAATATTTCACGAACTTCGGTGCGGCGTAGAACAATGACTTTAAAAGGATTCGTGCTACTTTGGCCGCGGCATATTCAATCATGAAAATGCTCGTGCTCGCGAAAGCAGAAATATGATTGCGCCGGAATATGCACGCATTTAACGGAACATAATTGTTTAAAATCACATGATCAATGACGGTGGAAAAGAAAAAAACACACAATTAACGATGCTGGTTATACAGATTAAAATTCTGCAGTTTTATTAGAACATGAAAATCGCGTTGAAAAAATGAATAAATTATAGATTTCCTTAAACATTCAGGTATTATTATTGCCATAAAAATTATTTTTGTATTCTTCAGACTTTCGGGAATTCGCAAATTTAGGAAAATTTTCAAAAACTATTCGAGATAAGAGAGTTTTACGGAATTTCCACTTTGTTGCGAAAATTTTGGGAATTTCAGTTATTTTTTCTTTTAATTTTAAGTGTTAGTAAGATTTTGACTGTTTATAGAGATTTCATTTTGTTTCAAATCTTTCTAAGGTAATTTTTCCAAGAACTTTTTTCTCAGGGTATGATTCTTATCACAAATTTATTTGAAAAATTTTTACTTACTCTTCCTTTATTATGTAAGTCTTTTAGATAAGTAGTCTTATATACATGATTCTGGATCTATGAAATTTAATTTTTTCTTAAATGATATACACAACATTGTTTACATCGTGATTACATAATCGTTTCTTCTAAAAAGTACGTCTAGCTTGATTAAATAAGGCTTCCAAAGAGCCTTAAATTCGAGGCTCAAGTGTACATGAACTTTTTGAAAGGAGCATTTCAGAATTTCTCTGTCAATCGACGCAGGAAAAAAATGAAGAAAAAAACTGCAAGATTGTCCTTGTTGTCCACGTGGGTAACTAGGTTAAGGAGATCGAAAGACGTGCGAATCTCGAGACGAACAATCGGCAACGCCAGCGAGATATGGCCATTCGATTTCGATCGTTGAGCAAGGGGAAATTGCTGGTTTCCTTCTCCCGACTCATTTCCCTTTTTCGCCGTTTCCAACTTCGTTAAGCCACATTCGCAACGCGATTCTTTATGCCCCGTTAATACAATTATCGCGATACGCCCCGTAAAACATTATCGTTGTAATTTTTCTTGTGTTTTTCTCCTCTCACCATAAATAGTTGAGAATCAAAAAAAAAAAAAAAATATTATGGGGTTTCATACCTTCTATTGAGTCAAAACGTCAGAAGTATGCATACAAGATTATACTGTTAGTCTGTTTGAGTAGGATGTTTCCGGTTATTTTTTTCACTAAATCAACGAAATTCTCGTAAAAACTGCTTTTTTCATTTTAGAGATAATGGAACTTTTTGTTGAACATGCCTTTGCAGAATTTGAATTTTGGAAATTTGAGATTATGAAAATATTGAGTTAAATAGTTTAAAATACTATTGTTTTTTACTACTGTTTTCGAACTAGACCTTTGCTTTGAGAAAATTTGGACAACTTATATTCAGATTTTCGATTATAATTCAATTTGGATTCAACGAATATAAGTTTAAACATATTTCTACAGAGAAACTTAGCTGGATTGCCAAATGAAACGTTATTAACATTTCATCAGTAGAGATCCAATTTTGCGTTTAAAAAGAATCTCATTCGGATTTTGTGAATATATATATACACTGAATTTCCTGGATTTTTAAAAAGAATGTTTACGTTAATTTACTCAGTACACTTAGTAAAGTAGTTTTTTGAAAACTAAGAACGTTTGTTCAAATAATTAAACTCTATGAGGTGCGTATTGGGAAAAAAATTTCAGTCCTTGAAAAGAAATTTTGAATTTCATTAGATCGACCAATTCTTTTCCTTTAATTCAAAAAAAGTCACATTATTAATTTTTTTTTTTGATGAGGACTCAAAACATAGGAGTCGAAAGCTTGGAACAAAGACAAAATAAAATGGACATTCAGAGGATTTAATGTGGTTTTTGTTTAAACATTTGCTCCGTACAGATCGAAGAAATTTGAGATTTTAAAAAGAAGGAGAAGAAGCGTTAAAAATATTTAATTTTTTTTTTAATACGCCCAAACGAGATTTGTTCATTTTTAAAATCGTGAAATTGTAACGGAAATCCTAATTTTCTGCATTTATGAAAGTCCATTACAACAAGAAAGAGAATTTCCAAATTTTACAATTTCTCAATATTTAAAAACTTCATCTTAAAAAAAGTTGATGGTTTTATAAAACTTTTATTATTCTTGTAAACAATAATGTAAATTGAGAAATTAAACAATAAAAAAAAATATTAGAAGAATAAAGTAGTGAATTAGATTTTTGGATAAAAAAAACTACCTCACTGATATATCGCTAAAAGATCAATTATTTTGATTCTCAAATCTCATTACTTTTTCATGGCGATTTTTTTCATCTGATATACTCTACAAAATAAGAGTCTAAAACAAAGGCAAGAAAGTAAGAAAATCTGCAAAGTTATGGTTACGGATTCAATTACTGACCAATGAAAATTTTGAGATGAGAACTATTTGGGATATTTTGATATTTTGGATGATGAATCTTCAAAAATATGAGTATTTTGCATTAAAAAACCAAATGTAAAACTGCGATTTGAGAAATTTGTGTTTAGATAAATAAAATTTACGAGAAATAATTTATAATTCATTATTCATAAATGTCATACAATTTCGAACGTTATCATACAAAAATGATTAAAATACATTGATTTTACAATGAGAAATAAAGATTTTAAAAACAGTTTTCGACATGCAAAAGTAAAGTTACTCTGAATTTGACAGCCTAATTGAAAATCTGAACTTCTCAAAAAAAAAAAAAAAAAAAAAAAAAAAAACAATTTTCAGCCCAAAATAAAAAATGCGTATGTTTACGTATCTCTTTGAAAAAATTGAGAGAAATCGGTGATTTGGTCATTGACGACCAAACTGATTTTGGAAATAATGACCCTTGAATGTATATAAGAATTTATATAAAAATACTAAAAATATGTAAAAATACTTTAAAATTGAGCGACATTCTATCATCCTGAAAAATATTAATAGTTTCAGAAATACTTCACAATTTTTCAAATCATAGAAAAACTGAAAAATTACCAAGAAAATCAAAGGAAATGAAAATCTTCATAGACAGTTTTTGCTGAAAAATCCTTTCAGATGCGAATAATTTAATGAATTTTAAATTTTGAAATTCTCGAAATCTATACATCCATGTACAGAAAGATAATGAAAATTTCCAAAAATACTAGAAAATCATGGAACATTTTAAACATTCTATAAAATACGAAAAGTGTGAAAAATTCTTAAAAATCTGGGTTAACATAAGATTTTCTCAAAAATCTATCAAATATGCATGTTTTCCCCTGCGGGTATAACATTAAATGAAATGTCATATTCATAAATTTTTTGAGCTTGAAAAAAATATAAGAATTTGAACAAAAACTGATTGATTTTTTTCCTCAGAGCCAAAAAGTACACAAGATTTACAATTTCCTCACATAAAAAATTATTCCTGATGTAGGGCTCGTCTTAACAGAAATCTCGAAAATATGATATTTTGTTCGAGCAAAACGTTTTGTTCAACCTCAAAAAAAATTAAACACGTCTAATTTTTTTTCGTCTTAAACCATTTTATTATATCTGAAAAAACAGTTTCTATAGATCTTTCAAAACCACCAAGTACATCGATATATTGTTTTTTCATCGTCTTGTTACTTACGTTCAATTTTTTCCAAAAAGTAGCAAGAAAAGCAACGGAAAGTTACTTTTCTATAAGTGGTATTCCGATATAACGGTATCGACTTACTATTTCTTTTCAAGTAACGGTAGCGTAACTAATTACTTTTTTCACCTAAATAACGGTAACGTAATGCATTACATTTTTTAAATAACTTTCTAAACTCTGTATATTTATAAAGTATAGTTATATATATAAGTATATTATATATACTTGTTGTCTATAGTAAGACCAACGCACAATCAACCCGCCATAATCGAGAAAGTTACTTGTACCACCCAGCTGAAAATAATCAAATGATCCGTCATTTATCCGGTCATTTGACTGATCATATGGATAAATGGGCATTCTAGTCAAATGACTAGACCAAATGGGTCGACAAATGGATTTCCAAATGATCGAACAAACGTCTGACCAAATGGAACCGCCAAATAAAATGAAAAACCCTAGCAAAGGCGCTGGGAGGTACTTGCCTCCCGACTACCTCCCTATTCCCTCTTTTGGAGATTTTTCATGAACAGTTGCAAATTCTGCCAAAATTCTGACGAGTGACACTTTTTACAATCATTTATAGATGCCCAATGCGTATTTCCACTACTGTAGTTGTAAAAAAATTTGTTTTTCTATTTTACTCGTATACAAATAACTTTGCTGTCATTTCCAAATAAATAACCGACTGTAGAATGTTTTTTACCATTTTTTTATTTGATACAGCCCACTGGTCAGTGGCTTTCAGTTCAGTGCAACGCGACTCGACAATTCTCGAATTCTCAGATGTCGTACGCTATCGAGCTTTGTTTGGTCGCATTCAGTCGCGGTCATAGAAAGTAGAATGAAGTCTACATTATCGACCGTGAGTTGAGTATGATAATGGAATTATTATTTTGGTTTGCGAATAATTTTTTTTCTTGTAATCAACATACGTAAACATAAGTTTAAAAAAATGATAGCATATTTTTTTCAAACTTGTGAAAGAAAAAAATGCTAAAATGCGCGAAATACGATAGATCAGCCATAGGAGGGAATGAGGAGGTAGTCGGGGGGGGGGGGCAGATGGGATGTATCTGCCTCCCGACTACCTCCCAATTCCCTCCCGGCGCCTTTGCTAGGGTAAATAACAGCAATAGAAAATTACAGAAAAATTGTGTCTTGAACGTTACATTATAGTATTATACATTCAAACTATGCATTGTTTCAAACATTTATCTCAAGTTTTTCACAAGATATGAATTTTTGAAAAAAATGTATGAAAAACTACATGTAAATCTCATTTAAAATTTTAGTCATTCTGTGGCATTTGTTGATCAAATTAAATTTTCTTTAAACTTTACAAAAAAAATTTTTAAATATCTGGATGGATATAGAAGCCCAGAATGGAAAAAATTGTGAAATTGAGCCCCCGGATGCAATAACTCGCCGAGCGCTCGAAAACGCATAAAAGTATTGTCCGCGCGGTGATGTCACGAGTCAAAATCAAAATCCGAATTTAGGAAAATAAAAAATACTACTCGATAGCTTTTGAAAAATGAATGTTAGTAAACATTTAAATTTTTTTTGTAAATGTTATAGTTTTAGTTGAAAAAAATAAAAAAAGGTGATTTTTGAATCAGAAATTCAATGTTTTTTAAAACTTACATCGCCGCTGAGCATTCATTTTTCAAGATATTTACATAACCTTTGTATACTTTTGTTCAAGAAGGTCTAGCGATCAACACAGTATCAAAATATTTATGAAAAGTTATTAACAACTGACTTTTTTTTTGATCCGATTGAAAAACCATGTTTTCCGACGTGCGCATTAAAAATGTATCAAGGGAATTTTCGTTTTTAACGGGGTTTTCACGCTTGTCATAATTTTGAGTGTAATGTCAAACTTTTTGGAATGTTTGAGCTCTCTAAAACTATTATTTTTAGTAAAGCTAGCAGGTTAAACACAACGCGCAGTGCGATGTCCTTGAATTTTTCGCTGGTAGGACTGACCACGGAGCTCGAGACCAAAAAAAAATACCCACGATCTAATAATCCTTTAAATTCTAGGACATCAAATTCTAAAAAAACATATACCTATAGTAACATAGTAATATGATGAATCAAACAAAATGTATATAGAAGATGTAATTTACCCACAAATCTATAAAATCACTTGAAACTAATCTAAATTTCAATTTCAGAGTATCGAATTCTCATAATCTATATACCAATCGATTAAAATACTATAATTCTATAAAAAACTAAACTATCCTTCAAAGTTTCATAAATAAGGAAAATAAACGAGAAATACTAGAAAACTATAAATATACTAAAAAATACAAAAATATTATATATATTGCCAAAATCACGCAAATAAAATTAATCTACATATAAAACATATAACATCTATACAGATGTAATTTTCCCAGAAATGCATGTGATTACTGAAAACCAATCGAAATTTGAATTTTAAAGCATCGAATCACACAAGTCCATATAAAAATCTACAAAATAGTAATAAAAAAAATTCTTTACAACTGCATGCAATTTGAAAAGAAACGAGGAATAGTAGAAATCTTTGAGTACCCAAGAACTATGTAGATATAGTTTATAAAAAATGTATAAAACCTCGAATCCTAGAGCATATAATTCCAGAAATCTATGCAGAAATCCATAAACAAACCAGAAAATTTTTCAAATTCTAAAAATACCGACACAATACGATACAGTAATTTAAAAAAAATTAGAACTCAAAAAAATGTTGAGTATTTAAAAAAAAAGACTTTGAACCCTGAAGCATGTAATTCAAGAAATATACATAGAAATCCATAGAAGTACCAAAATATTTTTCAAATTACACAAACTCGAAAAAAAATATTCAAAGTAAAATAACTTAATAAAATGCTAAATTTTGATTTTTTTTCCGGGAGTCTTTTTTACACACCATTGCTTGAATTCTGTTTCTGCTCGATAACACAGCCCCACAAAAAAAAAGTGTAATGTGCAACAGACTACAGTAGTCCTATCATATGGATTATGGGTAGCTGAATCCGAATCCGTAATAAGAATTGCAAGATTAGTGACGGTTTTTGACACAACCTCAAAAAACGTTGTTTTTTCAGCTAATTTTGCATTAAAAAAACTGGTGTGAGTTTAAAAAGTTGCGAGAGAAGTGTAACTTCTCACGGCGAACTACTGCAAGTTCAATTAAACAAAAAAGAAGGTTAGTTTATTTTTATGAGAAAAACACCCAAAGAGACCATAAGAAATTAAAGCATGAACTGCGTTAAAAACTGTAGCTTTAAACTGATTGAATTGAAATTGGAATTTCAAACGATTGAAATACAATCGTAATTTTTGTATACATTAATATGAATTTTTTTTTGAAATTAGGTGTCACAAAATAAGTTCGTTCATAAAAGTTCCATTCAAGTTATTCAAGTTATTCAACTTATTAATATTCGACACTGAAAATTAAAAGTTTCTTGACTCAAAAGTCAATCGAGAAACTTTACTTGAGAGTGGGTAAATTTTTAAATGTAAAGTTCGTTCAGAAAAGTTTAATTCAATTTCATCAGTAATAAGATTGCATTTAAAAAAACGCACACATTTAGATCTCAAAATAATATTACGATTTTGTATTATCATGAAAAAAAATCGGAAAATTGTAAACCTTCGAATTCCAAAATTTTATTCAATTCCTTCTATGTTTCTTTCCTGATAACAATTTAGTGAAATCAGAAATATTTGATAGTATTTTCTAATAACTGACATTCGTTCCTTGGGAATTACGATTTTGTAAAGTCATAGAAATATTTTTGCTGTAATTTTTACGCTTTCATTAACTGAAATTATATAATCAAATACGTTTAATTCGTTTCAATTCAGTGACTCATGATATTCTATACAATACATTATAACACTGGCGCGCAAGTGTTGACCGTTGAAAGTTAGAGTAATGTAGAAAAAAAAGTAAAATTTATTTAAGTTTTTAATTTCTAAATTTCTTTTTATTTAGCCGGAAACCCCTCCTCAAGGGGTTTTCGGCTATATTCCATCTAGCCCTGTGCTACCTGTGCCACCAAAAACCCTAACTATTCTAGTTTCTACCTGGCTGTTAAAATTCAAACCCTCTAGACTCCCCCATTTCGGGGAATTCAGGCTACTCGCACAGCATTTGGTTTTTGGTCTTATGAATCATTTAGCCGGAAACCCCTCCTCGAGGAGTTTTCGGTTTAATAAAAGGCGATTTCCCAAAAAACCCAGAATGCTGCGCGAGTAGCCAGAATACCCCGAAAACGGGGAACATCTCATTTTGATTTGGGTTTTTAAAAATCCCCTTTGATTTAGCCGGATTTCCCTCTTTGAGAGGTTTTCGGCTATATTCCATCAAACCCTGTGCTACCGGTGCCACCAAAAACCCAAACTATTCTAGTTCCCAGCTGGCTGTAAAAATTAGAACCCTCTAGATTTCTCTATTCCAGGGTTTTCCGGATACTCGCGCAGCATTTGGTTTTCGGTTTTATAAACCTTTTTATATCTAGCCGAAAACCCCTCCTAGAGGGGTTTTCGGTTTAATAAAAGGGGATTTCCCAAAAACCCCAAAATGTTGCACGAGTAGCCGGAATACCCCGAAAACGGGGAACATCTCATTTTGGTTCGGCTTTTTTTAGATCCCCTTTTATTTAGCCGGAAACCCTCTTTCGAGGGGTTTTCGGCTCTATTCCTTATAAACCTGTGCCACCTGTGCCACCAAAAACCCGAACTACTCTAGTTCCTAGCTGGCTGTTAAAATTTAAAACCTCTAGATTCCTCCGGTTCGGGGTATTCCGACTACTCGCGCAGCATTTTGGGTTTTTGTTTTCTAAATCCCTGATTATTTAGCCTGAAACCCTTCTTCGAGAGGTTTTCGTCTATATTCTATCGAGCCCTGTACTATCTGTGCCACCAAAAACCCAAACTATTCTAGTTCCCAGTGTAAAAATTTAAACCCTCTAGATTCCCCTATTTCGGGGTACTCCGTATAAATTTGTTTCTGTATTGATTGGATGTATTTCTATTGCTTTTGTTCATTGAGTGTGTTTTTGCTGTTCCCATTGGCAGCTTGGCATGTAGTGATATACCAGAAACCAAACAGTAATGTTATGGTTATAATTGATGAATTTATTTCCATCTTCTAGAGCTGTCTTCAACCCGAACTAAAAGAAAAGGAATATTTTTAAGTGAAAGATTCGTGTCAGTTTTCTTGAAAAAATGTTTAACAGTTATGAATGGTACTTGATGATATATAATTTGATTAATATTACTTGTAGCCAACGACTAACATATTCATTTGATCGTCTTCAATCAATTCAAAATATTTTATCCTACTTTCAGGATCCATTACACATTTGCTATTAATACTTTTCATCCTCATATTAGGGTACAGCACCACTTCCTCTTCTCCATTGTAATTGTGATTTGTCGATTCCAAATCGAATCGATAAAGTTTCTTCGCTGCTTTAATTTCATACAGAACTTTTGCTTTTTTTTTCTTAGAGTCAATGGAACCTTGAGTGAAACTCAAAGCTATAAATTTGTTCTTGCTGAACAAAACGAACCTGTCACCAATGGAAAAGTGACCATCAGTGATTAAATCATTTATATCTTCTTGATTTCGAATTTCACCTCGCCACAAAGATTCGCGTTCCTGAACAAAATCTTCTTGATTGTCACCTGCTTTTCCAGGTCTCAGAACAGTATTGTGTACGATGTTTCTTGGGGTGAACTCTTCTCCAATGTGGAATAATGCTTTGATTGTGGAATAATGCGTCGAAGTCTTCAACAGCTGAATGGAATATGGATTCTTTGATGACCCTTATTTTATTTCCCGGGTAATATGGCCTTAGCAAGTCTTCAGCTTCTATTTCACTTATCTCCTTGATTTGGTTTTTGTTTGTTACATTTGCACCTTGGCATGTAGCGATACACCAGAAACCAAGCAACAATGTTAAAGTCATGATTGATGTATTTGATTCCATCTTCTGCATTTTTCTTCAATCTGAAAGAAAAACGAATTGGCTTTATTCAAGATCATTTTTTACCTTCCTTTTTTAAAAATCAGTTTATAAATACGACAGTATTACACTATTTCGATGAATAGTAATGAAATGGATGTGAATTATTAAAAGTACCATTTTTTCCATTTTCTTCAATAAACTCATAATGAATTTATTTAAAAAGGAACCGTTGATTTTTTTTGAAGAATTTTTCTTTGAACATGGAAGAGCTTTAATATTAGAGTTAGTATTAACGATTTTCGATTTTACTGAAATCAATGATAGCTTTTGAATTACTTTATTTGTCTGAAGTATTCATGAAATCACAATTCACGTACAATATTTGAATAAATAGTTCTTTTAATCGCAAATCATGATACCAATCACGGGCCATTTTCTTTTATAATGATGTGAAAATTACGTCGAATTCGATATTTTGAAGAAATTTTCACTTCGAACAAACAAAAACGAAACAATAAATTCTGACACGTATAACTAAATTATTTGTGAAATCTTTTGTCTCCTTTTGAAGGAAATATTTTACACTGGAATTTTAGTTTACAATAAGGTAAATATCCATAAACGTTAAAAATTTCAAATACCCTCTGAAATTTCTGCTAAAATATTCAGCCATTCAAACGTTTTCTGAAAATTCTTAAAGATATTACAAAACTTACGCAATTTTAAGAAAATTTTACATTTGATATAATTTCTATATTTTCTCTGCTCTGAATTTTTAAATTCTAAAATATTAAGAAATTCAAAAAACCTTCTTAAATTCGTGCGAAATATCGAGATATCAGGAAAATTATTTTACAACTTTCAAGCATATTGAAACAGTTTCGTGTATTTAAAAGGATTTTCATGAATAGTTAAAATAATAAATATACCCTATTCTACATTACTGAAAAATTGAGGAAAAATATGATAAAGTCAGGAAAATCGATGAAATGTCAAAGATTTTGTTTCAGGTGGTAAATTATCATACCAAAAATTTTATTTTATTTCCGAAAAATTTTGCTTAAATGTTTGAAAATTTAGCCGATTAAGCAACACTCTGAGAATTATCAAATTGTATTATAGATAATGATTTAATTGTGGTTATAGAATTTCAACGAATCATATGAATTTCGAAAATAAATTATTAATATGTAGTGTCGTAGCAAAGAAAAAAATATGGTTAATGTAAGGAAATTGCCGAAATATATTACCATGTCCACGTGTTCAGAAATTTTCATAGAATTATATTCCGTTTGTCTTGCTTTTCTCAATTTTATATAAAGATATAAAGATAAAAATATTATACTTTTTAAAATGCATACCTCCTAAACGACGTTACTTGGAAATTAAACTTATTAAGCTCTTTGCAAAGAGCTTAAAAACACATGTGTCTTTCGGACTATACTCCATGACTCAATATTCCTTATGCTCCATGTATTTACAGTGAGAATTATCTTGACAAGATAAGATCCTAATTCTAGGAGTTTAAAACTGAATGTGCTTAAAAATTGTTCTCAACAATACAAGGCTGCTGATAATGATCCTAAAAATGCTATATTCCGGATGGATTTTTAAAAGGAATACTGGTAGTTACAAATTTCATACAGATTTTATATATTTAGACCAACTATTGCACAAAAAAAATGATAAGATGTATGCTATTCATTTCGAATGAATATGATTATTTTGTTGTTCTTTTTTGACACTTCTGAAACATAAACTTTTGTTTTATACTACTGAATTTCAGGAGAGAAAATTTTAGAGTAACATCTACTTTTATTCTAAAAATAAGTAACTTTAGAAAATGTATTTAACGAGTTTTTTTCATTATTAAACATTGTAAGCGTTTGTTTTTTAAATGAAACATAGACAAATTTTGCTAATTTTTTTAGCTCATATCCTGCAATATTTTTAACAATCTGTTGAGCAATTTGGAAGCGCTAGAGATTCACTAATATTTTTCACTAAAAATGAAGCCAATCCGATTATAAGTAACTGAGATATCACAAATTTAAAATTTCGTTCCGAAGAATCGCTAGCCATCCCCTCTCTTGCCTACTAGAACACTAATGGTCACGCCCATATCGCGTTATGTTAGGTGCACCTTCAATAAAATTATTCTAAAAAAGGCTGTTAAAGGATAATAATTATAAAAAGTAGTCGGTTTCTTCACCATATGGATCTAAATTGCAAATCTTTTATTATGTTCCAAAAAAGAACATTTCACATTGTTCTATTGTTTTTGAAAGTACAAGCACCAATATGTTCACATTTCACAAACCTTAAAAAATAAAGTAACTGTATAAGTATACATTTCAAATTCATCTTGTACATCCAAAAGCTGGTCATATTCTTAATTGTTGAAACAAATTGCACAAACTTTCAAAACTTCCGCTTTCTGAAAATTAAGACCGTGGTGTCAATGGAGCTCTTGGCAAAACGACTTTTGTCTCAAACAATCGTACACTTTGTGCCCTATTGTAATACTTTTAAAGCACTTCATACTTGTTGAGGTTCCATTCTTCTTCAGTAACTTCTTCCGTCAAAAACATTCGTATTTATCTGTATTTCATCGCACTTTTGGGATGCATCACACATTTGCTATCAATTATGTTCATCCTCATATCGGGATAGAGCGCAACTTCCTTCTCTTCATTGTCATTAAAATTCGTCGATTCAAAATCACAGCGGTGAAATTTCTTGGCTGCTTTGAATTCATACAATACTCTTACCTGGTTTATCTACGGCTCTGTGAAGCGTCTAATGAATCTCAAAACTGTGTCTTTGTCTTTGCTGAATGAAATGAACCTTTCATCAGTGGAATAGTAACCATCCTGGATGAAATCGTTTATATCAGCCCTATCTCGAATTTCCCCACGCCACAAAGATTCGCGAATCTAAATAAAATCTTTTAGGTTCTCACCAGTTGTTCCAGGTCTGAGTACAGGGTTTTGAACGATGTTTCTTGGGGTGAACTCTTCTCCAACTTCAAACAATGCAATTGCCATTTCAAGGGCTTGAAATATACAGTAGTTCTACTCGGTTCAGACAAACGTTGGTAACCCCAATTTTTGAAGTTTGTAATTGCGAAATATTTCCTAAATTTCATTTTTGCATTTTCTTGCTCAACGTATTCGTTGTACTGGGTAACAGCTTTTTTGAGGAAGAGTCCTTTAATTGCGTCGATTTCATTTTGTGGGTAATATGATTTCAACAAGTCCTTGGCTTCTATTTCACTTACTTCTTTAAATGAATGTAGATTTATCAGGTTTTCATGGATTTGGTTTTTGTTTATTTCATTGGCCATGTAGTGATGAACCAAAAATCAAGCAGCAATGTTACAGTGAAGATTGTTGATTTGGATTCAATCTTCTGCATTTGGCTTGAAACTGAAGAAAGGATCAATTGATTTTATATAACAGGATTTCTGTGCTAGTTTTTTCAAAATTTTTTATCAGAATAGTCATAATCTAAAGACTTGTATACAATCCGCTTTTCAAGAATGACATGAACGATGAGCCTTTTTTGCTATCTTTTTAAATGAATCTTTAAAATAAGTCCATGTAGATAGAAACAGTGTTCGTTTCGTCATTCTTGAAAAACCAAAGCCATACTCATATTGTATTCCTAGAAATACATACCTTCAAAACGACGTGATTTTTCCAGACTGTGCTTCACTGCATGCAGCAATATTTTTTATGCTTAGAATATTTATAGTAAGAGTTATATCTTGACAAGATGACATCCTCATACTATTTAAGTAAGACTGATTGTAAGCCGTCTTTTAATTGTTTAAAAAGATTTGAATCTCGTCATAATCAATCATTGAACGCTTTGTCGGATAGATTTTTTGGAATATCAAAAATAGAAAGTTACAAATGTCATTCTCCTTGAGGAATTAGGAACTATCGAAAAAAAAGAGTATAAGATATGATACTACTATGAAAAAAATGAGTTTATTGTCGCTCTTCTCCAGAAGTTTCGGATCAAGATGTCGTTTTTATATTTGGTGGATTATTAGTGATGGTGAAAACATTAATGAAGTTTTTGTAGTTTATTCCTATTTTTTAGCATATTTTTCAAAATTATATCTGTATAGGATTTAAGTGTTTGGAGGATGGCTTTCGTGTTTTAAGTATTTCAAAGTTTTGTCAAGATTATAAGTTAAAAAACAAATTTTCCAAAATTAATGTAGGTTTTTATCATATATTTGCATCAGTTTTTAGACCTTTCGATACATTGATTCGCCAATAATAGGAAGTTACCGCATTAGATGGTTTTTAGCAAATTTCACAGATTTGAAACTGTCGAAATCCTCAGGTCGTTCTTTTATCTATGTAATTTTTCTAGAAATAGCTGTGAATGGGTCGAGATACTACCGTGAAATAAATTGTATGTACGTGTATCGATGTAAATAAATTGAATTAAATAAACGAAAAATGATTTGGTTTCATTGAATCAAAACAAAAAAATTCGAAAAAATTGAATTGGATTACCTTCATAGAATTTATAATATATTGAGTTGAATAAAATCAAATGTCCTTGAAATTATATAAAATTTAATTGAAATATATTAAGCATTATAAAATTATAAACAACTTATTAGAATTAATTAAGAAAGATAAAGAATAATTTATATTTTACTTTATACTTTAATTTAATTTTACCTATAACATTTTTCCTATCAATTTTCGGTTTAAATTTCAAATTGTACATGACTTGATACATAAATTTAATTACGAGGAATGAAAAAATAAGAGATTATAAGCTATATGCCAAAGTTAAATAACTTATAATATCCAAGACACTGATGAGGAATCACAAATTTATATTTTTAAAATTAAATCATAAAAAGTTAAAATTACGAATCCTTGAGAAAATGTATCTCTTAAATAAACCCCTGCTTAAAATGTCATTGCTGACGCCTCTATCCAGCAATTATAAAAATTTAATTTTCTACTACTTTTTTTTCAAAAATTGTGAAAAATATAACTAATATTCAACTGACAGAGTCACGCCATAGTGTGCGCGCGCCGAACCAGATCACTGATTCGAGCTGTTCAGTATAGTTCATCAGTCTTCAGTATACCTCGTTCGCGCCAGTTCGAGCGTGGAAAAACCGTCGGAAAGAACACGTTAAAGTGTACTGTTGTTTGCTAGGTTGGAATTTTTCTCTCCGAATAATATTAATGATAGAGACAAATTCCGATATCGCGATAATGAATTTCCAAAAAGGTGGTCCGCGGCATTATTAGTTTTTGTGATTTAGCTACCGCGCTAGGAAATCGGGGTGACCAATAGTGAGAATGGCAGCCATTTGTACAACGTGGCGACTTCAAGAACGCCGATGCTGGGATAAAATCGCCGAAAAAAGATAAGTGGAATTTTCAAGACTGTACGAAATGATTTTTCTCGTGGGGGAAAATTTGTTTATACAATATACAGACTGATTTTTTCCTCTTGAAAGTTTTTTTTTTTGTAGGGAATACTGACTGAAGAGTTGATTATTCTCGATTGCCACGTGTTAATTTTCCTTTGTGATACAATAAGTTGGGGAAAAATGATCCAATTTTTACAAGGGGCCGCTCATAAACCTCGTGTCATTCTAAGGAGAAGTGGGTTCAGAAAACCGAAATTTGAGCCACGTGGTTCAAAAACGGCCCTTACTCATTGCTTTCAGTGTGTCCAGATTGAATGCGCTCACTTTCAACACACTCAAGCCGGTCTCATGCATTTGAGAGGAACGTAGTATGACGTCACGTTCTCTCTTTTCACACGCATAAGACCGTTCGAGTGCCTTAAAGTGAGTGCACTCAATCTGAACACACTGCTTGCTTCATTTTGTATGTATATAAAGTTTCATTAGAGAAAATAGAATCATGAATTGAACTTCTTGGGAGAAAATTTGTCGCGATCGCAATTTTTATAAAAAAATCGATGAATTTCCAAACTGAAGATTTCAACATTGCATCGCTTATTCCCCTCTATTAAATAAAAACTCGCTGAATTGAAAACAATCATAATAATCTTTAGAGGATACAATTTTGTGTTTGGCAACCACTATATTTTATAATCAAAGTACTATTTTCATAGTTATTTTTATGCTTCATCAAAGGTTGATTTTCGTTGAATAAAAAATTGTCAATCTCAGTAAATTTTGAAAATTTCTTCAATTATGATGAACCAAATTTAAATGTTTTAAACCTAACTATAACCTTATTTTTCATGAGTTTTTTTCTGTATTTTTGCGATAGAGTTTTCCCTACTTTATTTTATGTAAGAAATCACTATAATAAATGGCATTGTCTTTTAAATCAGAGTGCGATTTTTGCAGTCATTTATTGATTTGTTTCTTGAAATAAAGTGTCACAAAAAAAAGTTTGTTCATAGAAGTTCAATTTAAGTTCATCATTGATAAGATTGTATTTAAAAAAAACGCACACATTTATATTTCACAAAAATCTTGAAATTTTGTATTGATTATCATGAAGAAAAATCTAAAAATAGTAAACCTTCGAATCCCAGAATTTTATCTATTTCTTTCAATGTTTCTTTCCTGATAACAATTTAGTGAAATCAGAAATATTTGATTATATTTTCTAATAACTGACATTCGTTTCTTGGGAATTACGATTTTGTAAAGTCAGAGAAATATTTTTGCTGTCATTTTTACGCTTTCATTAACTGAAATTATATACCCATTTGATTTGGATTCATTTGATTTGGTTCAGTTCAGTGACTCATGATGTTGTACATCATGAGTCACAATACTGGCACGCTAGTGTTGACTGTCGAAAGTTAGAGTATTGTAAAAAAAACGGTAAAATTCATTTAATATGTATTATCGTTTTAAGGATCAATTATTCGAACATTTATTATTATAATATTCCACACGCGAAATGCAAAAGTACCAACAAACAGAAACGTTGGGAAAATTCGAAAATTATTGTGTTGCCATCGGCTATCGATTCGATCTTGTATGGAATTGGCATCGCGCCGGCCTGTTTCAGGAGTCAGTAGCGCTGGACATATTAACTCGATGGTTGGGCGTAACTATAATTTTATTATAGATAGTAAACCAGGTCAACTAATCGAGGCCGCTGTATTTGAAGGGATACAGAAAGGAGCTTTCATCCTCTGCTACTCCGGTGCCCTTTCACAAGTACATTTATATCGAATCGAATACCAGTAGCATGCCAATAAACTTTCTTATTCGTCCTCAATAACAACAGCAACAAATTATATTTCTGTACAACTTAACCAGTTTCTGTTCTACGCGTCTTTCTTGCACTACAGTATGTTCCGAGTCGTCTTAACCAAACATAAGAGCGTTCCATAGTGCTCTGTCTCCGAAGCACAGATTTTTACTGTTTTTTTTATCAACAGTTTTAAGATATGAAAACTTTTGTGAAAACTGGCCTCAGCTACAAACTTTTCACTAAAGCGCAACTAGAAAATAAATAAAGTTTGCTGTTACAAATTTTATCCATTAGACGGAATTACAATGTCAAAACAAAATTTTCTCCTACAGATAGATTTTATAATAAAGAAACAATACTTTCAATATTTTTGTTGCTTGTTGGTGCATAGTTTGTCGCTGAAAGAAGTTTTTTAAAAATAAATTCGTACTCAAATTTAAATAAATAAAAAACTGTTTGAATTTCTACATAAGCACTACAAGATGCCTATAAGTGAATCTTGGAATGAATTAAACGAATTCGCTTGAGTCTAGAACTTTTTGAGTTTTGAACTTTTTTTTCGTTTATTGAGATACTGAAAATCTGATGAAATTTAGATTCTAGAGTATCGAACTCCAGAAATCTGTAATAAAATGGAAAAATTCAAGATATCAATCAAGCTCTTACAAAATTTAACTAGATTCAAATAATTATAAAAAATATGAAAAATACTCGATATACTAGGGATCGATAAGATACTAAATATTAATGAAGATAAATCCTTTAACGTAGTTATTTCTGGCAAACTCAATGAAATTTAAGGGTGTTGAAAAAATACAAAATAAACTGGAAGTTTTAAAATGTCTGAAATACCCAACACTTATGAAAATACTGCTTTGTTGAAAGTTTACTGAAATAGTGAAACACTACTAAATTTTAGTTTCTAGAGTATAAAATTCTAGAAATCTCTACGATGATTATAAAAAATACTAGATATTCATGAAAAATCTAGGGAATCTCACTAAATTTCAATAACATGGTAAAAAAACATGAAAAATATTCTTAATACTAGAAATAAATAAAATACTGGAATTTGATGTATAAATCTTCGTTCAATAACTTCAAGATTACCAAATATCTATAAAACCTTGAATTTTAAGGCATAGTAGAATTCTGAATATCCGATCGATATATCAAAATTCATAAGAATGCCAGAAAATAATTTTGTCTGTAAAAACACTAAAAAAAAACCATTTATAATAAATGTACTAAAAATCTATAGAATTTCAGTTATCATCGTTAAAACTATTACTTCGGCAGTTGTTGAAAATATTGAAAATCAAATAACTGTTGAATTCTAGATCACTGAATTTTCCAAACCAATTTGACAATTACGAAAATGTGAAAAATGTATTCAAGTTACCCTACAAGCAAGTTAAACTGAACTTTTCAAAAGAAAAACTAGAAATTCTTGAAAATTTCTTGAATTATCTTCAATACGAAAAATCCCAAACATACTAGCAGTCCATGAATAACCTCGAATGTACACAACATGACTTTTTCCAAAATCTATAAAAAAACTTAAAATCTATGAAAACTTTGTTCTAGAAATCAATGACTTGATCCAAATTCTTACAAATATGAGATAATATTTCAAATGGTATACATACTGAAAAAATTAGTACTGATTTTAAGAGACGGAAGAAATGAGGTAAATTGTGATTTTGTATAGAAACTGCTGAAAAGTCATTTTCAAACTGCAAAAATTAAATTAAAGACAGAAGTAGGTAAACTCAGATGATATTACACCAAGAAATCGAAAATTTTCTTCTAAAATCCATATCTTTAAAGCAAAACATTTTAGCTCTACCGAAATTTTCCAAAATGGAATTCAAGCATTGTTTAAACATACAAAAAAAATTTCATAAGATTTTTTTGTGAATTGTTTCGTAAACTTGGTACCGTTGTAGAACTAAAAAAATTTTTTTTGATACGTTTTTTTATAAAATAGTTAAATTTTGTCATTTATGTAATGTAAATCGCCACAAACAAGTTACAAAAGTGTTACTAAATACTTAGTAATACAAAAAAATAAAGTCTAACTGTTAAAATATGATAGACGTATACATAAAATTGTATGATGTTTCTATCAGAAATTATGTTTGAGAGGAAAAAAATTTTTGTTTCGCTTTGTTATTACTTAATATTTACTTCGCCATATTTCTATATCCCCGTGCATTTACTATTCAAGTTGTATGCTGAAAAATTTTAGAACCGATGCCCCCCTCCCCCCACCCCCCGCCAAAAAAAATTTTCCGCTAGATCCGCCACTGCACTTATTTTGGCGATATCAGAATTTTTCCCATTCCGGAACTTTGAATCAATCAAAATATTCAAACAAAAATTTTTGTAAAGTTTGAAGCGAATCGGGCATGATCAATACGTGGCACAAAACGACTCAAGTTTTGAATGGGATTTACATCCTCATTAGCCACCGAAGGTTCTATAAACGTTTTTAGAAAAGTTCTACAAACGATTCAGGAACCTTTTAAACGTTTATGAAACGTTTATAGAACCCTGACATGTCCGCCTATAAACGTTCGTGAAATCATTTCACAAACGTTTGAGAACATTTATAGAACGTTCATGAGAACCTTATTTGAACGATTTTATGCGTTCATGGAACGTATTTATGAAACGTTTATAGAACGTTTCTCAAAGTTTTAAAAACGTTTTACATAACTTTTTGATAACCTTACTTAACGAACTGTACATTTTCTTAAGAACATTTCTAGAACGTTCTAAATCATTTCCCAGTGAACAAGAGGTCTCACTGTGAACTCGCTATTTCCTCCCTAAATCGAAATCACTGTGAGCTAACTGGGTAAGGCTTTTTTTCAAATATGCAACGATTATTGAAAGTATATACTTCGGGTAGTGTTGTATTCTAGGTTGATGATTGAAGAAATACCGAGATTCTTTTTCTCAACCCAGGTTTATTAGAACAAACAGTGGAACAGCACATTGTTCCTCCAAATAGCTTACAATTCTTTATACTTTCTGATCTTCGATCCCGAGTTTATATATCAAATTTGGTGACCTAGATACGTAGTTTACATACTCGGAAATCTAACAGTGAATTCTGTTTGTACACGTCCGAAAGAACAATTCGATAATGAAACATAGCGGTGGATTGATAAACATGTTCTCTTTTCTTTTGATCTATTAGCTATTGAGAAATCGTTCCATGGCATTACGTGGAGTTGATCGTAATCATAAAATATATGGGTCATCCAACACCTCCCCGCTTTTAGATGAAAAATACAATTTTTCGTTAAATGAATTTCTAATCATAGTGGGGTCGTACTTCTCCGCGATCTCAAAGGAGCCGTCGATATAATCTGTTCTGAATCTTCTTCAGGAATTGTTGGTATAGATTGTCGTCTAACTGTCAAATTAGTAGAATCGGAGACTTGACTATCAAAACAACAGTTCACATAATTACAAATTGTAGGAGGGATTGTTCCATTATTACGAGTATTTTTGGAGTAACACAAGAATCGCGTTACCCAATTAAAACAGTTACACCATCGACATAGATTATAAATGACGTATAAAACAATAATACTACCTACTATTCCTAACGCTGCTGTATACCAGTGTGTATGACTTACAATGAAAGGTTCATCCAGATTCTGCGATATGACGTTATCTAAATCGCTAAGTTTCTTTGATACAAATTTCAAATCACTAAGATCTATATTCGTTAAGTGAACAGGTTTAAGAGTTTTCAAATTCTCATTTTGACTCATTTTTGAAACAACTGGCAAACAACAGTCATGGTCCACGATACTAATTCCTGGTATACAATAACTCGTGTTTTTACTACCATAATCCCTAGTTTCTAAAGTGAAAATTCCAGTATATCCCTTACAATTAGAGTTTAAAGAAAAGATCCCAGTACCATTTAAAATTACATCTATGACATTATTCTTATTTTGTGTACATACAATTGTCATCTGTGTTGTTTTTAGCAAAACATATACCCAATGGTTATTGCCAATATAATTGCACGTTTGTATCGAAGCTTTTATAGTCGTTGTTTGACAATCACCAGGTATCTGATTGGTTGGTGAAGATAACAAACGAATTTCACAGTTCGGCTCGTCCAAACTTTCCGTAGTGTGAATTCAGAAGCAGACATAGTTCCCTTCTCGGTACTAAGTGCACTCCGTTAATCCTTGCAGAAGAGCGTATTGCGTTTTTGATTGGGAAATAAGGAGATATTGGAATCGAGGTTGTATGTAGGAAAAGAACATAGTATTTTTATGTTGAATTGGAAGAGGTATGAGATTATATAAATAATATTTAGTTTTAGACACAAGGGGGATTGCTAGAGCGAAAATCACATTGCGGTCAAAAAAAAGTAATTTCGAATCAATAATATCATACACCAATGATACATCATCTTTATCAGCCCTGAAAAGTAATTCGTTCTCCCCTTTATATTTTCTTAATTCTTCAATCAAAATTCTCGGTGTTACAATCAGAGTGGACACGATACCTTTTTGGCCTAATGTTATGGCATCTATATATTCATCATAACTTCGCGAAATTCTGTTAATCAATGACTCGAGTACAACAACTTGTCGAATGATAAGCGCCTCTTGCTCCAATATAGTGACTCTCTTATTAGTTTCACTCATAAACTCATTCATCTGTTGAATATTGTTGTTAAGAACGTCCTCCTGAGATTTTAATGAAAATAATGAATTGTTCAAGTTTCTCACAGTACTTGAAATGATTTGAATTTAAGATTTCATCAAAATCTTCGTCTGCCGATCATCATATAAAAGTTGATTAATACTATCGAAATAGTAACGCGCATCATCAACGTCTGGTGTGCCAAAAGCCCAATTCAATAAATATGATACCTTGTTAAACAGCCCACGATTTTTTAAATGATGATTATATTCAACTAGATCGTTGAGAATGACTGATTTCGAATCTATATTTGCATATTCTTCAGAAATAACATTTAATGTCTTGTCGCAATCAAAATTTATTCTACTCTGGTTGTTCTTTTTCAAGTTCTCGAATTAAAATTTATGGCACATGCTAAAAGCACTATACAAATGATTTTTCAAAATTTGTCTTGCTCGATTCAAATATGAAAAGTTCAAATGCGTCATCAATGTCAGTTTTGAATTTGAAATATGCGTCATGCCCTTTTTGTCATAAAATATTCCACTTGATGACAGAATTGGAGTGTTATTATAGGAATCTTCAAAAATAGCATTGGGAATACAAAAAACGAGGAGGAGAAGGATCATTTTAAGCATCATCTGTAAGAAAATAATGTTTGAGAAGATTAGTGTGATATCTTTTTTTCTTTTTTCCGATCAAAATCTCGACATTCTGATTATCAAAAACTCGTGTAATCCTATAAGGACCTTTGCATTTGGGAGCAAGTTTCTTTGATTGACCAACGTCTGATATACGATTTTCTATTAAAACGAGATCATCGATCTCGAATTTTCGAGGATTTATCATAATATTCTTTACATTTTGTCTTCGCCCCAATCAAATTCTCTCGTGCAATTTTGAATGATGAATTGAGTTTGAATTCCAGTGATTTGTAGAAATCATCATAAGTATAATGAAATTTCGGTTCTTTTAAAATAGGAGATGGTAGATAGGCTTTTCTGCCGAATAAAAGTTCGTAAGGAGTGAATTTTGTAGAACGATGTATAGATGTATTGTAACTAAACATTGCAAATTGCAGGTATTCGTCCCAGTCAGATTGGTTAGGTCTTATGTAGTGTTGGAAGTAATCTTTTAATGCCATGTGAGAACGTTCAAGACCTCCATTGCTTTCGGGATGATAGGGAGTAGTGGAAACGTGTTTAGTTTTGAACAATTTGCTCAACTCTTTAATGAGGTTTGACATAAAATCACTACCTTGATCTGTCAAAAATGATTTCGGAATTCCAAATGAGGTAAAAATTCGCGTCAAAATCCTCGCTACAGTCTGAGCCTCATGATTTGGAGTTGCATAAGCAAAAGCGTATTTTGTCAAATCGTCTTGCCCAGTAATGATAAATCTGTTCCCATTTTCTGTCAGAGTCAAGGGACCAACGACGTCGAAAGCAAGTCTTTCAAAAGGGACTTCAGCCGTACTCGTAATTTCCATTGGTTGTCTCGACGGTTTGAAGTTCGTTTTGTTCATTTGGCAAGAGTGACAACTTTTCACAAATTTACGAATGTCGATCTTCATAGTTGGCCAAAAAAATCTATCTTTGATTTTAGAGTATGTCTTATTGAAACCGTAATGCCCTGCTAATTTGCTTGAGTGATTTTCCTCAAGAATGGATCGAATTTCAGCCTGACTTTGTGGAACAATTTTCTTTATACTAAGTATCTTCATCGTCTGTTTCGGAAATGAAAACTTTATCATCCAATAGAGTTGTTCCTTTTTCACGGAAGGATCATTTATTGGTGAGACTAACGTGAAATTCCCGCCTTTCACAAGTCTTTTGAAAACAGTCAGACATTCAAAAATGTTCCTATATTCGAGTCGATCATGATGAAAATTCTTTGCGAATAACAAAAAAACCGTCTGTCCATTCCGGCTTATTTTTGATACTCCATTCATTACAGGAGATATCTTGGATATATCAAATCTTTCCTGCAAATAATCCGCATGTAAATTACTCTCATCAAGATCCTGTGACCAAAATATAACCACGTTGCCTCTAATTTTCTGTATTGGTGAATTCTCCTGCTCGTATTCGGTCGGTTCCAGATTCTTGTAATAAAACTTCACGTAATCGTTGTAATCGTGGGATGAAACGACCGACTGAAAGTAGTTAGCCCTCTCTATGAGCCCCCTGCTATGTGGATCAATTTCTGATGAAATATCAACGCCTGAATCGACCTGGAGATTATCTCTGTCATCTCTCGAATATTTCACATCAGGAAAGAGCTTTGATAACCCGTCAGCATTGGAATTCATCCTACCAGGTTTATATCTAATCACATACTGGTACTCGTTCAGCCTGAGGCGCCATCTAACGAGTTTCGAAGAGGGATTTTTACAGTTGAAAAGCCACTATAAAGGTCGATGATCAGTGAAGATGTCGAATTCCTTTCCGTATAAGTAGGTCCGGAAATGTTCGACAGAATTTACGATCGCCAAAAGTTCCTTCTCAGTAGTGGAATAATTTGTCTCTGCCGAATTAAGTGTCCTAGAAATAGTAAGCGATTGGAAAATCACTATTGTCTCTCATTTGAGATAAAACACCACTTATTCCGACATTTGACGCATCCGTCGTCAAAGTAAATCGACTTTCATAATCAGGGAATTGTAGCAAAGGTCCCTGCGTCAGTTTTTGTTTAAGAGTCTGAAACGCCTTGTCCTGTTCGGAACCCCATATAAATTCTAAATCTTTTTTCAGTAACTGCATGAGAGGTTTCGCAATGGTCGAAAAGTTCTCGATAAATTTACGATAATACCCTGCTATTCCAAGTAATATCTTGATTTCTTTCTTATTTCTGGGTGGTGGAATATTTCTGATTGCCTCAATTTTTACTGGATTCGGTCTGACTCCATCTTTGCTAATTACATGTCCAAGATATTGACAAGAGTCCTTCAAAAATTCGCACTTATCTGGCTGAAGTTTCAAATTACTCTCGCGCAACCTCATGAACACATCCCTCAATTTAGAATTGTGATCTGCCAAATTAGCACCATAAATAACGATATCATCGAGGTATACGAAACATTGCCTTGAATTTAATCCAGATAAAACTGTATTCATAATTCTTTGAAAAATAGCCGGGGCGTTTTTCAACCCAAACGGCATTCTTTTGAATTGGTAATGGCCATCCTCAGTAGAAAAAGCAGTTTTCTCCGCATCATTAGGATCCATTGGAATTTGATGAAATTCGCTGGCTAAATCAAGCGTCGTGAAATAATTAGCGTGACCTAGCTGATCGAGAATCTCTTCTATGTTCGGGAGAGGATACGCATCTCCAACCGTTTTTTCATTCAATTTGCGATAATCTATCACGATTCGCCATTTCTTTACCCCTGATGCATCGAGTTTCTTCTCTACAACCCATATAGGGCTCGACCAAGGACTCGTGGAAGGTACTATTATGCCCTGCCTCAACATTTTGTCAACCTGATTCCTTACTTCATTTTTGTAAACATAAGGGTATCGATAAGATTTCGTATGAATAGGCGCTGTATTACCCGTCTGGATGTGTGCAGAACCAGCATTTGTCTCTGTGAGATTATCTGTCGGAAGGTGAAAAATATCACTGAATTCGTCACATATTTTTACTATTGAATCCTTTTCCTCGAAAGAGCGAATATGTCCAAGTCGTAAATTTTCATGCAATAGTTCTAAGCGGTCTTTGTTCGTCTTTTCATGGTCTAGAGAATAATTAAAAATCGAGTGTGTCTGAGGGATTTTTTCCAAAACAATTTTTGGTTTCGAAATTATCTTTCGTTCGTCCGATTTATTAACTACTGTGACTAAAGCCCCGCCATCTGCCTGGACTTTTATTACAGCATTTGGAATTAAGAGCGAATCGTCATTATTTAATTTTTGTGCAACAATTATCCCACTCTGCAATTTATCCGGATTGATCAAATCAATTCGAACGACAGTCTCGGTTCTAGCATTCAAAAAAATCTGAGAATTTGAATATTGTGACGTATTTCGCTGCAATGGTATAGAAAAAGGAATGGACTTGATTGAAATAGTCGCATTATCATAATTGATCGTACATCTCTGCGACGAAAAGAAATCATATCCTAAAAGCCCATCGAACGGAATATTTGTCGAATCATCAATCAATTGAAATTTACCAGAAAACGAAAAGTCTCTGATTCCAAAGCGTAATGCTGTTTCCCCGAACGTCTTCACAGGTGCATTAGGACAGATACCGTTAAAGGTTATCGTGTTCAGATCGGAAATACCGTACGAGATCAGACTGGAAATTTTTACTAGAGACACGGAGGCACCAGTATCTACGAGAAACTTCAAAACCTTATCAGACGAACTGGAAGAACTCGATTCAAATAATACGAGCGTCAAGTCGTTCGTTTCAAAAAAAATGCTAGATCCAAGAAAATCATGATAATGTCTGATGACTTCTTCCATGGTATCTCTGGAGTTTATTGTGAGCAATCGATCGGTGGTCTTGGATTGAGGCCCGTTTCGCGAAAATCCGAATTTGAACCTGATTGTGAATTCGAAAAGACTTGCGAATCTGTACCCATTCGATTATGATGTCGAAGATCTCTTGAATAGTGATCGTTTGCATTCTGGAATCTATCGAAATTTTGACCCTGAAAGTGTATTGGTCGAAAATTGCCCTGATTTTATGAATCTGGAATATTTTTTCGATTCTGATTCGCCCATTGGCGCTTTCTGCAAACATCAATGGTATGCCCTGGCTTCTTGCAATAATAGCAGTGTATAGAACCTGCACTTGTATTTCGACTTGAATTCTGTAATCCCTTAGTTTGGCCATTGAAAAATATCGGCCTCACTTGTTTATGTCTACCCTGAGATTGAGAACGATCAGATTTTTAATAACATTCATTTGTGTAATGATTTGTTCGATTACAAATCCCGCACCTTCGATTCCTGTCACCACCTCCGTTAGTTCGCAATCTCAGTGCTTTTTCCTCCGCTGCGGCGGCAGTAAGAGCTTCATTCATAGATTTAAATTCCCGATATCGTAACATCTGTGAAATCTGTGGATTCGAATGATAAATAAACCGATTCAGAGTCATCTGATTAATCATCGCGACGCGACCAGTTAATTCAGATTTCCCAGTATTCGAATTATGTATTGACCCAAAAATTTGCGAGGACAAATCCTCGAGCCTCTGATAAAAATCAGAAACACCCTCACTTCTGTTCTGTGATATTGAATGCAGTTCCTCGAGTAATTGATCACAGGATTTCTTGTCATAATACAACTTTAACAAAAGTTCTGAAACCTGTGCCCAAGTCGTGAGGTCACAGTGAATATCAATTTGCTCCCTAGCTTTTCCACTTATCAAACTCTTTACATAAAGTAACAGAGCAGGCTTCTGTTCTTCTGTTGCCAACTCAAAGACTGCGTCGATTTGCTTAACAAAACTACGGACCTTAAAACGATCACCGTCGAATTTTTGATTAATCAATTTAATCAAGAATTCAATTTTGAAAGTTTCTCGATTCTCTGCAGTCCCTTGGGTCGACGAATTGGGTGTATCTGGGTTTGACATTTCGTATTTCAGGATTGATTCAAGATTGATCTCAGATTGATTGAGGATCGATTTAAGATCGATTTAGCATTGATTTATGATTGATTTCGCATTAATTTAGGATTGATTTGAGGTCGACTTAGCATTGATTTAAGGTCGATTTAGCATTGATTTAGGATCGATTTAGCATTGATTTATGATTGATTTCGCATTAATTTAGGATTGATTTAAGATCGATTTAGCATTGATTTAAGATCGATTTAGCATTGATTTATGATTGATTTCGCATTAATTTAGGATTGATTTAGGATTTGAGAAAGGAAATTGCAAGAAATTTAGGGAATGCACTTTTCACCGAAATACAATGGTACAACTCACTTAGAACTGGTCGATTGCGTCGAATCTTGAAGTCTGATGGCTCGTAGAGTACGCTGTTGCCTCGGTGATTGGCGGCTTGTATCAGTGGCCCTGATAGAGATGTCTCTTCAAAAACACAGTGGCTACTTTAATGTTGTGGCTTCCGCTGTTTGGCTCGTTTTTGTCTATGTTGACGTTGGAATCGTGAGCGCTACCCCGCGATTTAGCTCCAAGTCGTCTCGAGAGTGTTTCCTCGTGGCTGCTTGAACGGTCAGGACCAGGTTGCTAGTTCTGGTGTCACGCTGTCGTCAAGCCAGGTTTTCGAAGCTGTCGGTGTTTGGTCGGAAAACACAGAAATCTTGAATACGATCGTCCGAAAGATGCCAATTGCCAAGAGGGTGGTTCGATAGTTCTTGTGCAACTGTGTTGCAACGTCCTTAGTGAATTAGACGTCGACTAATCCAAATCCTCGTCGCCAATTTTTGTTGTATTCTAGGTTGATGATTGAAGAAATACCGAGATTCTTTTTCTCAACCCAGGTTTATTAGAACAAACAGTGGAACAGCACATTGTTCCTCCAAATAGCTTACAATTCTTTCTACTTTCTGATCTTCGATCCCGAGTTTATATATCAAATTTGGTGATACGTAGTTTACATACTCGGAAATCTAACAGTGAATTCTGTTTGTACACGTCCGAAAGAACAATTCGATAATGAAACATAGCGGTGGATTGGTAAACATGTTTTCTTTTCTTTTTATCTATTAGCTATTGAGAAATCGTTCCATGGCATTACGTGGAGTTGATCGTAATCATAAAATACCTATATGGGTCATCCAACAGTAGATTGTGTATTGCAGATAAAATTGGACAAAATATATGATTGAACGGCTAAGAATAAAACTCGGACGAGTAGAGACACATAGAGACAAAACACATATAGATTCGTATCTTTCTGTCCCTTACTCTTCCGAGTTTTATTGTCAGCCATTCAATAATTTAATTTTATTTGAACAAAACCGGTGGGATTGAGAAAATTCTGCCCGAATCCAAAAAACATTGCGAAACGAATTTGCGTTCGCGCTGATACGAATTATTATGTGTTATACTTAATGTATCAGCGCTAAACTTGTGAAATTATAAAAACAAGTAAATTCCGTCTGGTGGCTCGCGCAGTAAATACTGTCAAGGCGCGAAATATTCAAATTTGAGCGCGACATATTTAAAAATCTGACGCCACATCAGTATTTACTGCGAGGGCCACCAGATGGAAGTCTACTTTTTTTTCTCATTTCACAAGTTTAGCACTGATACATTAAGTATGACGCATAATGATTCGTAATCAGCGCGAACGCAGAGTCGGCAGAGTCATTTCGCAATGTTTTTGGAAATTGGGCGGTATTTTCTCAATTCAACCGGTTTTGTTGAAATAAGATTAAATTATTGAACGGCTGACAATAAAACACCGGAAGAGTTAGAGACAGAGAGATACGAAACTATATGCTTTTTGTCTGCATGTGTCTCTACTTGTCAGGCCTCGGAACTTTGAATCTCGAGGGGCAACCCCCACCGTCACTCTCTCTCACTCTTTCAGCTCTAAGAGAGTGAGAGAGAATGATGGTGGACAATGGTGGGGGCTGCCCCTCGAAATAAAGTTCCGAGGCCTGCTACTCGTCCGAGTTTTATTCTCAGCCGTTCAATCATATATTCTACCAGGTGTACTCCTAAGTAATTTCCGGTTTTTTCAATGGATGGCGTTCTGTTTTGTACCGCTGTTGGTAACACATATCATATGTCATTTTGTTCAGTGATATCGAGTGCTTGAACTGCGTTGACATTTTCTCGAAAAAATCTTCCAGTAAGTTTTTATTGCGCTTCAAAAATGTCGAATTTTGTACCGAATTTTTAGCATATGCGCCATGCATTGCTTTTCATGTTCAATCAGGGGAAAAAAGTGTCCGAGAGCCACTGTGCGCTTGTGGAAGTTTATGGTGATCGTGCATTAACACTTCGAACATGTGAAACGTGGTTTCGACAGTTCAAAAATGGAGATTTCGACCTGAACGACGCCGCACGCTCCGGTAAGCGAACATCGTTCGATGACGCCGAATTGCAAGCAATATTAGATGAAGACAACACGCAAACGCAACGACAGCTTGCAGATGCGTTGGGAGTTGAACAGCAAGCAATTTCCAAACGTCTGCGAGCCATGGGAAAAATTCAGAAGTGTGGAAAGTGGGTGCCCCGTGAACTGACCGAGAGACAAATGGAGAATCGAAAAGTGACCTGTGAAATGCTGCTTCAACGATACAAAAGAAAGTCTTTCCTGCATCGTATTGTTACTGGTGATGAAAAGTGGATTTTCCTGGAGAACCCTAAGCGCAACAAATCGTGGGTGAGTCCAGGTGAAGCATCGAAATCGACGGCACGGCCAAATCGTTACGGTCGGAAGGTTATGCTGTGTGTGTGGTGGGACCAGTCCGGTGTTATATACTTTGAACTGCTGCAACCTGGTGAAACTGCGAATGCCGTTCGCTACAAACAGCAAATGAAAGATTTGAGCCGAGCCATTGTGGAAAACCAACCAGAATATCAACAACGACAGAAGAAGGTGATTTTGCTCCACGACAATGCGCCGTCGCATAAGTCGAAAGTCGTTCGTGACACGCTGGAAAGGCTCAAGTGGGAAGTACTTGATCATGCGGCTTACTCACCAGACCTGGCGCCATCCGACTACCACCTCTTTGCCTCGTTGGGCCATGCCCTTTCTGAGCAGCGCTTCGACTCGTACGAAAATGGCTCACCGAGTGGTTCACCTCCAAAGGCAATGATTTTTACTGGTGTGGTATCCACAATTTACCAGAAAGGTGGGAAAAATGTGTAGAAAGCGATGGAAAATACTTTGAATAAAATAAAGGCTACGGTTTTTTTGGAATTATGTGCTTTATTTGCAAAAAAACCGGAAATTAATTAGGAGTACACCTGGTATCTATAATACACAATGTACCCGAAGTATATACTTTCAATAATCGTTGCATATTTGAAAAAAGCCTTACTCAGTGAGCTCACAGTGATCTCGATTTAGGGAAGAAATAGCGAGTTCACAGTGAGACCTCTTGTTCACTGGGAAATGATTTAGAACGTTCTAGAAATGTTCTTAAGAAATTGTTAAATTCGATAAGTAAGGTTATCAAAAAGTTATGTAAAACGTTTTTAAAACTTCGGGAAACGTTTCATCAATTCGTTCCATGAACGCATGAAATCGTTCAAATAAGGTTCTCATGAACGTTCTATAAATGTTCTCAAACGTTTGTGAAATGATTTCACGATTATAGGCGGACATTTAAAGGTTCTATAAACGTTTAAAAGGTTCCTGAATCATTTGTAGAACCTTTCTAAAAACATTTTTTAAACGTTTATAGAACCTTTTGTGGCTAATAGGGAATCAAAATGCTCCCACCAGCACCGTAGCGAGGGTCTCGGGGGTCCTGGTGCAAGATTTCCTAGGGGGTCCTCCAAAAATGATTTCTAAAAAAAAAGGTGTTCTCATGGGCATTTCTATTAAACGCTAATAAGAGCGTTCTAAAAAAAAAAAAGATTCCCAGGGGCTCTCTCTATAAGAAAGTAAAACTCATTTTATAAAAAAAATTCATTGAGGATCTTTTCTAGTCCATGCTTTGACATGATTTCTGAAAAAAAATTTCTAAAACAAAGGTTCTTCCGAGGGCCCTGGTGCGCCGCACCGCCTGCGCATGCCTAGTTACGGCCCTGGCTCCCGCCCGAAAATTTGAAGGTGATATGAAAATGCATTTCACTGACATCTACTGCCATGCTGCGTATTACTGCGAACCAATATCACCCGTGCGTGTGATCTTATGTATATATGTATACATATCACAATGATCACAATAGATCTTATTTAAAAATTCAAATATAATGATATGAAATATACTATATAATCATATAATATAATATTAATATATAATATCTTTTTCAGGCTCCGAAAGAAAAATCACCATATTTCATTAAAAAAAACTATTTTTCTCAATTTTCACACTTGCGCATAACGGATATTCTCAATCTAGTTTCAACACTCCCTTTATTACCTGCGTGGACAAATTCATTGGCTGCCATTTTCAGCTCGTACAAAAACTCAATGGCTGCCATTTTTAGCTTCCTTCTTGGCTACCATTTCCTGCAACTAGCCTACATTGAACCAAAAGCCGTATAAAAAAATTCTCCTCGCTCCCATTAGCTCCTATATTTCCCCAAATGCAATGAACTCGCCTATTTCCACTATGTCCGTTGCAAAAATTGACATAAAACCTTGAAAATCGCAAATTCTGACAAGTCTTCCGTGATCGATTTTTGCGAAATTCGATCAGCTGAGCGATTTCCTGTGTTTGACCAATCAGAAAGGAGGTTTCATCAGTGCTCTATTGTTCGCAGTCGCGAAAACATGTATACTCGTCCCTGGTTTTCCACGCGCGAAATTTCGGCTTTTCCGGCGTTTTTTTGACGTTCGTTTCGCGTTTCCGTCAAAAGGGAATCCGGGGAAATCCGTTGGGGAAATGCGGGTCTCGTCAGTTTCGTGTTCGTGATGGGAAAATCGGAAAATGCGGTGACCAGGAAGTGGCATTTGAGTGGGTGATTTTTGAGGAGTCTGAGGATTTTTAATTTTTCGAAATTTGAGGGATTTTGGCAGTTCGAGGGAGGAATTTCGAAGGGAAAAGGCAAGTTGAAATAATTTTTTTTGGGTCAGAGTTGTTTTTTTCCGTTTTTGGAAGTTTTGAATTATTTGTTGACATTCGATATTGATTATTGGCGTGACACTGTAATTTATTTTTTGGGAATTTGGTTCTGTAAATAAAAAAAGAGGTACAGAATATTTTTGTATTTGAATTAAACGATGAATTCTTAGAGGTAATTTTTTGTTTTTTTTATTGAAATAATTATTATTTTTTTACGTTTTTGTTTAAAATGATTATAATTATTATTGGTTAATATTAAAATAGTAGAATAAATGGTTCAGTGTTAGAAAAAAAGTAATGAAAATTGCATTTGTCAAAAAATATGGCGATTAATGTGATTATTTTGAAAATTTTAAAAAATTATGCAATTTATTTTTTCGGTCATAATATTCTCCAATGTTTCATTTTTACTCTAAAATTTAAAGGAATTTTTACATGTATACATTAATAATTATCATTTTTTTTTATTCATTTTGATAATGTTCATAACTACATTCAATTACTGATATTATCATATTTTTTTTGGCATGAAATAATTTGTAATCTGAAAATAAAAAATATCATGGTTTCCAATTGACATTGTTTGTATAAATTTATTATATAATTATTTGCATGATGTTTTTGCTATTCTATATTTTTGTATATTGTGAAATATAGATATTAAAAATACTTTGGTATACTGTAAGATAAAATGTAAAAAATTGTTATACTGTTTTTGGCAATTTTAGTAAGCAATGTTTCTAAAATTCAAAAATTAGTGTTTAATTTACAGTGAAGTTTAACCGAATGTACTGACCGCAATACAAAAATTGCTCTTCGATAAAAAATCATAATAATTAAAAAGATATGTTATACTATAAAATGAAAATTATACTGTATAATCATGTATTTCAAACTATGATTTAATTTTATTGTTAAAAAACAGCTGGATCATAATATTGCATCCTTTTATTTTTTCTTCCACCAGAAATTTTACATAACTCTTTTAGTAATCAATAAAATAACCTTTAGATTTTGGCAGTTCGAGGGAGGAATTTTGAAATTGAAATTAGCTTTTTTGTTGTGAGCAAATATAGAATATTTATAAAATTTGGTTCTGTAAATAAACAGAGAGGTACAGAATATTTTTGTATTTGAATTGAATAATAAATGCTGAAGAGCAATTTTATTTATTTTTTTTATTTCATTTGTTATTTTATTTTTGTTTTTATTATTATTGTACTATTGTTGGTCAGTTTTAAAATGTTGGATTGAATGTTTTAGGGTTCAAAAAAAAATAGTAAAAAAATTGCATTTGTCAAAAACTATCATGGCTAATAATGTGACTTGTTTTGCAAAATTAAAAAAATTATGCGAAATATTTGAAATGTCACAACATTCTGCAATGTTTTATTTATACTATTAAATTTAGAGCATTTTTTATATTTATAAATTGTCAATTATCATATGTTATTATTCCATTTTTGAATTAACTGTCACCAGCGGGCTTTGCGCCTCGGTTACCGCATTGTTACCCGCGGTGTGGCCAGGAAACGTCAAATTCTTAATTTTAAAAAAAATTATCTGAATCCCGAGGTTGAAAATCTCCTTTTTTGTTTATCGACTTTCAATTTTTTCACGAAATATGAATTAGGTAGATAATAATGAATTACTACAAAGGCATATTCTACCAATATAATGGATTGTTTGGGTCAAAAAGATGTCATACTTATTTAAAAAAAATTGTTTTTAATGATACTTCGTTACAATAAAAGTAAAGAGTAAAATTAATGAGAGTTTATTTTTTAATCAAGATGAGGATCATAATAATAATTTATTGTGACTTTTCATGATTTGTGACAATTTATGATTTGGTGATTTATGGAATTTTATGCTGATTTACCATTCTGACATATCGCGACTTTTGTAATGATTTGTTGTATTTTCTGTTATTACTTTACAGGGTGCTTCGAGACTGCGGATCATCAGAAAATCATCAATTCCTCATGAAATTCGCAAAATTTAAAGAGTTATTAATAATTCAGTTTCGTCCACTCACCGTTTAGGAAGGCGGGGCTTTTGATTGAAGCCCCTTCTGCCTTCACTCCTACTCTTTCTAAGCTTACTCTTATAGACAAATGGAGGTAATTAAGGTGAGTTATGAAATCTCTTATCTTGAAAGACAATTTTTACTCTGACTCACCTTTGTTTTAATTATAACATTCTTTTGTCCAACTGTCACCATTACAATGCAGTATCTTCTTATTTTTTTTAAAGAGATATACATTCCATTACACACACCTCAGTGATCCAATATCCAAGTATTCCCATAAGAGTAAGCTAAGAAAAGAGAAGGAGTCTCTTTTATGAAAAGCCTCGCCCTCCAATAGGTAGTAGATGAATAACTGTTCAAGCGTTGTGGATTTTCAAAAAATGCAAAAAAGAAAGTGTCTTAGAATTTTATGAGGAATTGATGATTTTTGGATGATACAGGGTGACTTTAGGAAATCCTGTATTTCATGGTTTCATAAATTTTTATAAGTTTTTGTGATTTGTAACCTTTTGTGACTTCGTGACTTTCCGTGATTTTTTGCATAATTTTATCATTTTGTGATTTATGTTTTTGTCACTTTTGCGAAATATTATAATTTTTTTGATTTTTTGTGATTTATGTGTGTATGATATTTCAACAGTGCACCGTGGGTGTAGGTGGGGGAGTAGGCCATTTAGTTCATTGATGAAAACATGCCTTTAACTTTCCCAGGAACATGGTGAATCACCGTGCAAAATTTCAGGACATTTCATGCAGTAGTTTTAAAGTTATAGGCGCACAACTTAAAGACATTCACATTTATATACATATATATAAATTTATTACTACATTTAATTATTCATATTGTTATATTTGTTTATTGTTTTTGTGTTTCGAATAATTTGTAATGAGCAATTAAAATACCATTATTTCTATTTGACATTGTTTGTATAAATTAATTATATAATTATTTGCATGATATTTTTCCTATTTTACTTTTTTGTATAATGTCAAATATAGATTTTAAAAACACTTTGGTATACTGTAAGAATAAGTCTCAAAAATTAGTATGTTTTTAAAAATTTTAATATGAATTATTTTAAAGATAATTGATGATGTTCATAACTACATTCAATTACTGATATTATCATATTTTTTTTGGTATGAAATAATTTGTAATCTGAAAATAAAAAATATCATGGTTTCCAATTGACATTGTTTGTATAAATTTATTATATAATTATTTGCATGATGTTTTTGCTATTCTATATTTTTGTATATTGTGAAATATAGATATTAAAAATACTTTGGTATACTGTAAGATAAAATGTAAAAAATTGTTATACTGTTTTTGGCAATTTTAGTAAGCAATGTTTCTAAAATTCAAAAATTAGTGTTTAATTTACAGTGAAGTTTAACCGAATGTACTGACCGCAATACAAAAATTGCTCTTCGATAAAAAATCATAATAATTAAAAAGATATGTTATACTATAAAATGAAAATTATACTGTATAATCATGTATTTCAAACTATGATTTAATTTTATTGTTAAAAAACAGCTGGATCATAATATTGCATCCTTTTATTTTTTCTTCTACTAGAAATTTTACATAAATTTTTTAGTGTTTAATAAACAAACCTTTAGATTTTAGCAGTTCGAAGGCGGAGTTTCGAAAAAAAATTAGTTTTTTTGGTTTATGGATTGTTTTTTCATTTTTAGAAGTATTGAATCATTTATTGACATTTGATATTAATTATGGCCGTGACACTGTTATTCATGTTTTAGAAAAATATATATAGAACATTTTAAAAAATCGGTTTACTTATTTCTTTACTTATTGAATTCTTGTAAATTGATTTCTTTTCGTTGACGTCACAAAGGTTTATGATAAATATTGACAATATTGATAAATTTCTAGGTTACAGAATTTTAAAAAAAGTATGTCATTTTATTTTCAACCCACTCAATCAGGAATCAGGCGAAAATTTTTATCAAACAGATAAGGTATTCTTAAATGTATAAGTATGTATTTTTATACTATCAATTGTGTTTTACAAAGTAAGAATTTTTTCAGTCATGAAAATTAATTAAATTTTCCAATAAATAACACTGCAATAGCAAGAAAAAATTATTGTTAAATAATTCATCTTTTTAAACTGTCGAAACATTGAAAAACTTTTCAGTTTTTAATTCTATTTTTCCTCCATTACCCAAAATTTCCCTATATTTCCATTGATATTCTCAACTATATTTTTAAAAGTTTTTAAACAACATTTTTCAAACATTATATTGTCTGAGAGGTCAATCAACTTTCAAAAATTATTATATCATTTATTTTATTATATTTTTATCGAATTTTCCCATTTCCTATTTTCAGTTATTTAACACTGTTTTTTTTTTTTTTTTTTCCAAATAATTTGAGTTCACAAATTAATGCATGCCAGTGGATTTTTTTCATAGTCATATAATATTTTATTTTGTAATAAGACATTTTCAAGTTTTATATAAATTTTTTTCTGTAAATCACATTTTAGAAATTAGTCTAATGGTGCTAAAAAGTGTTTTAAAAATTACTCATCCTCAAGCAGATTGATTAATTATCATGGAATCTGAATCTTGCAAGCATCATAATTTAGTTTTTAAGCCAAAATATTTTCAAGCTCGCAAAATGTTCGCTGTAATAACACGAATCTCAATATTTTGCCCTTGGAATAAATTGCTATTTGTGCCATTGAGCTAGGTCGTGCTTGCTCTTTTCATACAAACTTATTTCTGTGTCGCTCAAGTGCCATTATGCATGCGATTCGCCCGACGTTCCAAAACATTTTCCTATTTTCCATTTTTTTTTTTTTTAATTTGCAATGAAAAAATTCCTGAAAAGAAACGTATAAAGATAAATTCGTAAATTATTCTGGATGTCGATTTCGATTCAAACGTAAGAATGCCAATTTTCGTCAACTGAAGCAGAATTAAAAATTGGTGAAAATACATAAAATTTTTTAAAAAGTTTTATAAGAAAACATTCCGAATATTTTTTAGAAAAATTTGATGTTCTTTAACTGTAAAGATAGTGAATTTTCGTGCATTAATTTGTAGACAAAAATTTTTGAAATACAAATATTCAAAAAGAGTTTATAATAGCTGAGATACTACAAAAATGTGATAAAAATACAACGAAATAATGTTTTTTTTAAATGTACAGATTTCTTTTCACTTGGATTACATTTCGCATAGGAAAATTTTAAGAAAAAAATGTTTAAAAAAAATACATTGTACTTACGATTAGCCAAATCAATTACAATTTAGTTTACTTGACAAAAATTGAATAAAATGTATAAAAAACAAAGTTACTTTTTAGTTTTTTGATGATTTTTGTAACAATAATTCGTTCATGCTATCGCAACATTATTTATTCTGACTTTCATTCAATTTTCACTATTTAAAAAACTCTTTTTTTTCGAAACACAAAAGATGACAGTGAAATATTCATTCAAGAATATCTAATCTACTTGATACAAATTTTCCTCTGATTCCTGGTTTAGTGGACTTGAAATAACATGGCATACTTTTTTTAGATTTTATAAAACTTAGAATTTCTATAATATTGCTTATATTTTGCATAAACCTCGTAAATCAAACGAAAGTAGTTAAACTCACTTGGTTTTTTTACATATAAAAGGTTCCAAAAAAAAATTTTTTCAACTTCTTCGAAACTATAAACTAGTTCGAATTTTTTTCAATTTTCAAAATCTTTATTAGGATGAATAAAATTGCTTGATGATAACAACCTTCGTTCTTAATAAATTTATTTATCTAACAATTTGTTATATTGCATTCTGTTTTTCAAATTTATTTTACAACTTGAGAATAAAAAAGTTTTAATTTATTGATAGAATTTGTTGATAGAATTCGATTTTCCCAGTAAAGACTGTAGCAAATATTTAGAATTTATCTCCTAATTCTGAAAAAAAAGAGTTGAAAAGTAATTCCTTAAAAAAGATTGTAAATTTTTATGCTAATTGGAATCTGGAATAGAAGTTTGGGAAAATGCATTAAAAATATAAACATTTTATTAACATCTTGGGAAATTCAGCAAATTGTTTTGAGGATTGTATTGCAATAAAAATACTTACGACAACTTATACTTATTAGCCATATTTTTCCTTGAATTTTTACTTTACAATTGCTTTGAACAAATTTTGCGTATGATATAGAATAAATCAAAATTCCAACTACACTCAATATCACATAAAATTGTAAAAATCGAGAAAAATATTTTATAGATCTGAATTATTTATGCTGAGATTCAATTTCGATGTACTTGAAGTTCCAAACGTTTGAAATTAAACAAAAAGAGAAATTGAATGAATTTTTAATTTTTCTCATGGGCAGGATTGAGTCAAATACTTTGTTAGTGAGCATAAAGTTTGTTGTTTCATCCGAAATATCATTCAAAGCAAGAAGAAAAATTTTTTTCTTAAATACTTGTCTTTTTTCATTTTTCATTTAATTTTAAACGTTTGGAACTTCATGCACGTCAATTCCGTAGCAATAAAATGCATAATTTCATTGTGAGTAGATAGTAATAGAAATGAATTTTTTTTTGCTACGGCCCTGACTGTGCAATTGTCAACAATGAATCTAATTATCACGCGACGCTTCTGTTCTCAGAACCAGACATTTTAGCTTCATCAAGTGTTCATTGATCGGCATTCTTTTTTTAACGATGTCAATGTCTTTGAAATGAACATATAAATCATAAAATTTTTACTAACATAGAAAAATTCGTCGGTCTACAATATTTTGATCAACGAGTAATGAAATATTGCCATGAAATGAAAAAACACAGCTCGAAAAAGCAAGAAATTTTTAAATAAACCCAGAGAAAACATGTCATCATTAATAAAATATTTAACAATAAACAAAAATTGAAAATTGTCAAAATTTTTTGTTTCTTCCACAGTTGAATTTTTGGTCCACAACTCTGTTCCAAAAAAAACTAAACTTTTCAAACAATATAATGAACAACATGCTATTTTGATAAGATTCTTGTTCAATCTCAAATTAGTTTGAATTTAAGTAGATTCCGAAAATACATTTACTAAGCTCATGTCTTGAAAGAGAATAATTATGAAAATACAATTACTATTGATAATATCACTGTTATCCAATGTTTCTTGCAAAGTTTCGATTTCGAAAAAAAGTCTCGGAGTAAAACTGTGTTTCGAAAGTAATATCGAGTTGCATATGACTATTAACCAATTATAATAATTGCCTATCAACGAGCGCAATTTTTATGCTGGCTTGAAACGTGTTTTGTATTTTCCGGTGGCGTTGAATGATAATCATTGGAATGATTTTCAAACAATTTTTCACTCGATATCATTAACAGATGAAAAATCGTGACGATATTTCACGATATTTTAGAGGGGTTTCGCATGTGGTCTGGAAAGTATGGAAAAAAATTTGCCGAAAAATTTTTTTATCCAAAAAGTCCTCTGCCACTTTTCACAAAACTTGAAAACGAAAAAGATATGTAATATGTAAATTTGTCAAAGACTATTCATTTAAAAAAAAAAATCATGCTAAGGCTGTTTCAAATATGATCGAAAAAATTTTTCAGTCAATAAATAATTATTTATTTATTATAAATGTACTAGAACAATTCTCGAAATTCATTACTTCTTTTTTCCAAAAAAGTTCCCATTTCTGAGTTTTCTGTAAGTGAATTATTTTTTCCTAGATTATGTTACGCATGGAATTGTTCGACTAAAAAATTTTGATCAAGAAAAACTTCCTGTTCCTGTTGTGTAACATAAATTAAATTACACAGTTTCCAATTTCACCGCTTAGCAATAATGACATGTTACGCGTGCTCTGAAAAAATTAGAAATTTTTGCAACTCGGTGTTAAAATTTCTCGTGATCGAAGTGTTTTCCTTATCTTATCGCTCTTTTATTATCGGAACTGAGAAATGATACGTTGATGAAATTGTTATAAGAAAAACATGAGTTTTGTTGTTTTGAGAATATTTATCTATTTACTAGGTTATTTTCGAGTTAAATTATTTCAAAGTCATTGAATCGCTATTAGATAGTTAGAAAATTTAAGTATAGAAATTCATACAAATTTTAATTCAAATTCTCCACATTTTTTCTCGTAAATATCTGCATTTTTTAGCGGATCTGTGGAAAGATATTTAAAGTATGTGTTATGAAAATTTCTAAGCTTTTCTTCAATTTTAGAGTTCAATAATTCTAAAACCATCCATGTAGCTGAAGTTCCAAACGTTTAAAATTAAACGAAAATAAAAAATGTATGAATTTTTTTTATTTTTTATCATGGTCATCATGATGGAAAGTGTGACAAATATTTTTTTAGGGAGCATCAAGTTTGTTGTTACGATCAAAAAATGTTCAAAAGCAGCTAGAAAATTTTTTTCTCCTATATTAACTTATTAAATTTTTTCGTTTATTTTTAAACGTTTGAAGCTTCAGGCACATAACTATCCCAAAATTTGAAACTAAAAGTTCAGATGAGATTGAGTACATTATTTAAATAACTGATTAGTTTCCAAGAAAACTAGACGAAAAAAAAGGAAAACTTCTTTAATTTCAGTTATCTAATTTTTACATATTCCTTGTATATTTCAATAAGTATTCGCAACACTTAACCGAGTTCTTTGGAATTTCGACAGCATTTTAGATTTTTATAGTACAAATTACATTGAAAAATTGCATTGCAATCATGTATTTAAAAACGTTACACAATTAAATAATTAACTGAAAATGACTTTGATTTCTATATCTTACCAAATTCATTAATTTCTACTGAAGATCTTGAAAGATTTTGATTTTTTTTGTTGAGTATGAAATTCTCAAAAATCATAGAAAACATTAGAAAACTTATGTTACAATTTGTGAAAATTCAGTAGATTTCGAATATTATACTACAATTCATTCTGTTTCTTTTGAAAACATTTCGAAAGTTCTGTTAATTTATGAAGACAGTCAATTACTCAAAATTTACTAAACTTTCGAGAACTGGCCGAGAACTTCAATTCTTTATACTAGAATAATAAGCAACTTTTAAAAATCTTTAGAAATTGTCAAATATGAGATTTTATTCTTTATTCTATTTTTTATATTATAAAATTTCTCTCTAGTATCTAAGAAATAGAGAATAGTAAAAAAATTTCAGAAAACTGAACAGCTCACAAAAATATTCGGAAGTCCTCAAACCTAGCCAAAAGATTCTGAAATATTTTCAAAATTATTTTGAATTGCATGCAAAAAATTTAGAAACAACTGAGGAGCAAAAAAAATGTTCAATACTGATAGTTTTTTCTAGTCATCGACCTACGAAGAAATCACTCAAATAAAAATAACCCTCATCGATAATCTACAATGAATTACACGGAAATAAAAAAATATTCAAAAAATAATAAAATTGCAAATGAAAAAAAAAATTATCAAAATTTTATTCGCAACTAAAAAATCGGGGAACGACAAAAAAAAATCCAGAAAATTAAGCAACGTTCAGAAATCGTCGATTACACCTAATAAATCCTTCAATATTTTAAAAATCGACTTAATTCGCACGCAAAAAAATTCACCCAACTGAAAAATAATATTTAACAATGTAAATTTTTTCGACCTTTGAAAAAATGTCTAAAAACAAAACATTTTCAACGTCTTTCTAATCTTTTTAAATTATTAAAAGTTTTGAAACATTCGACTATTTGTAGAAAATGAATTGCATTTCGAAAAATGTTTGTTGATATTAAAGACGTTCGATACTTCGATACGATGTGCAATTACGCAATGGCGTTGCAATGGTCACGGTTGGAAGCGTTGCAAAACACTCGCACCGTGATCTCTTTATTCGCTCGGTTTATTCGTATTCCGCCGACGCGATAACAACAATTAATGCGGAGCACGTGCTTCGAACCTTCATCACGTGGTTTCGCATGAGAAATGCCGGTACTTTTTAAAATTTCTGGTGATTCATTATGGTCAATGGTTTTTTTCACTTGCCAGGAAATAAATATTCGATCTTTGGACATTTATTTCTATTCAGTGTAACTCTTTTCTTTTTAGTTAGTTAAAATCAAATTCGAGCAACGTAGAATGTTAGCCAAAATAAACTTTATTTATTGATAAGCTTAATTATAATTAGTTTTAAAAAATGTTGAAATAGTGAATCATCAGAATTAAAAATGAATATTTTTTTCTCGGGATGATTTGTTACGAAATTAAATTTCTGTATATTTTTTAGAATTTTCGAAATTTTTTAACCTCTTGCCAAAAATTGTTGTACGTTTTAACGAAACGTGAAACTTTTCAAGGATTCTTAACACGTGAAATTTTTTTACAAGATTAACAAGAGTGCAAAAATCAGAAAATACAGACTTTTTTTACAGTTGGTAAATTAACTAATGTTTTTGAAAATACTATTAATCATCGAAATTCTAGAGAACAGATAATAAAAAATGAAACTGGAAAATTGTATGTACCTGGAGTTCCAAACGTTAAAAATTAAACAAAAATAAAAAGTATAGATTTTGTTGATTTTTTATCATGATGGGAAGTGTGACAAATATTTTTTGGGTAGCATCAAGTTTGTTGTTACGATCAAAAAGTGTTCAAAAACAGTTGGAAATTTTTTCCCCTCTAATAACTTATAAAGTTTTTTCGTTTGATTCTCAACGTTTGGAACTTCAGACACATAAAATTATCATAAATCCTCAATACCTCGTTAAAAAGTACATTAAGTTGATTCAAATTTTAAATTGATAAAATGCTGCTAAAGTTTCGAAAATTATGATACACAGAAAATGTCATTAAACATTGCAAAGTTCTTAATATTTCTGCGAGACTTACAATTCATATTTAGTGTTTCCAATTTTGCTGAAATTATATACGTTTTTCACGATAACTATTAAATAAATTCTATTGTGTGTTTAAAAGAAACGTAATATATTGATGAACACTTTTTAAAAGCTACTATGAATTAAATAATAAATTTCATTTTTTTTACATTATTTGTGTTCTTTGAAAAAGTTCAAATCAAATGAAATTCTGGAATATCTCTAAACGCAACGATAGTTTTGTGAATTTATATGATGAATTCCAAAATAATTCTTTTGAGAATTTCTCGTAAGTTCTAAAAAATTTTGCTGTAAAATTTTATTACATAAAATAATTTTTACATACCAAACATTGAATGATGAACTCACAATCCATGTTTCGAAAATTTTTTTACGAAGTATAAATTATCATTGTTTCATTTTCTTTCAATTTTATTACGAACAAATAAATATTTTTTCTTCAATATAGAAATATTGCAAGCCAATAGTTAGCTGTTATATTTCCAAACATGTTTGACGACACATTTTTCTAAGCAAAAATAAATTACACGCGTTTTGTTGAAATCGTTTACACATTGAGTAGAATTTTCGGAGCCTCTTAAAACGATATTAAAAAATTCTTCATACATTGCTCATGTTTTCAAAAAGCATTTTTATAACTTTTTGTGGAATTTCGAAATGTCTTAGAAATTAAAACAAAAAAATATTCTGAAACAGTTTCGTGGTTTTTCAAACTAATAATTCAAAATAATTTTTTGAATTATTTACAAGGAAACAGATTTCAAATAAATCTTTTTTAAACTGACAAAAATGTTTTCCCTGTTTTTGGAATCGATTAATTATACCTGCAATGTATAATTCCGACAAAATATTTAATGGTTGTGAGAAATCCTAGAACTTTTGATATGCTACTAAAAAATTGTTTTACTATTTGGATATTTTCCACAATGTTACACAATATTAATGTGTAATAATACAAACTACTGAAAAATTATTTTGATAATCTTTTCAAGTTTTTAATTCATTGACAGTTGTAGATATCGATAAAAATTTCAGACTTTCTAACTTTAATGGAATTTAAAAAAAAAATTCTATGAAATTTCGATAGAATGAAGTCACTGAAAATACGAACTTTGAGTACTTTTGAATTCTGAACACGAAAATCGATTCGAAAATATTTGAGAAAAAAAAATAGTAAAGTAGTTATTTTGATGGATTAATATTCTTCATGTTTTGATATTTGAAGAATTTTTCAATCTGAGTCGATATAATATTTGGGTTTTCATTTTAAATTAAAAAAATTAATAAATGAAATTATCCAAATCTACTAGCAAATGTCTGAAATTTCTTTCAACATTTTTTTTCGATGATTATTTACTGAAAATTGTTTGAAAATAAAAATACTTTCAATTGGTGGATATTTGCGAAAGATATAAGATGTTTTTTAACATAAGATTGTTATTTTCATACAAGGTCTCGTTACATAGGAAACAACAAATTGAAGTATCAAAAAATACATCGAACATTTTGCAAAAACATCATAGTTATTTCTGTGCTGTTTATAAACTTGATTATTGACTTGATAAATGTTGAATAAATGTACACTGTAAAAAAAATTTGTGAATTTCTCACAACGTAGAATAGTAAATTTCCTGTACCTCAAAATTTACTATACCATAATAGAATTTTTTCCTCGACCATAAGACTTTTACTTCTCTTTTCATGAATTCTTTTGATGTCTAGTATATGAAAGATAAATATAGTAATTTTACAATATTATTTTTACTTTCTCGCTGTACTAAAAATATCTTACCTAAGTTTAAAACATTTTTCAATAACTTTTTTAACTATATGGTAAAAAAAGTTGGTAAATTTTCCCATGCCGGGTATAGTAAATTTCCGCAAAACTGCATTTCTCTATAGTTCATTCGACACTTTCCTACGACCATTGATTATTTACTATATTTTGCCTATGCATTTTTCCAATGTCTCGTAAAGTAAAAATGAATACATTAATTTTACTGCAGAACGATAGAAAATTTTAACTATTCCTGAGTGCAAGAAAAAAATATACATGCCCTGTTTTATAACCACTATTGGAGATATTCCATATTCGAATGAGGTAAAACTACTATACTGAAGTATGGTAAATACTATTTATATACAGTAAAGCTACTATACACTAGTATAGGAAAATTACTAACCCTGGAATGGGTTAATTGCTTCCAATACCAGTATGGGAAAAATACCATAAATTTTTTTTACAGTGTAGACTGAAAGTTCAGATACAAAGAGAAATTGCTCGCTGATTTTTCACTTACAATGGTTTTTAAAAATGTAAAATTTTTTTATTAAAAAAATTTTAATTTTCCATACATGCAAAGAAAAATTGAAAAAATTAAGAAGAATAAATATTTTAGAAACAGTGAAATTCATTCAGTCGTGCATGATTATTTAAAATTTTTATAATTTACACAATCGTGAATAAGTAGCACAGTCAAAGTATTATTTAATCATCATCGCTGTCATAATTTTATCATATTATACTTACAATATGTATTAAAAGTATTATAGAAATGACTATCACATGAGAAAATATTTTTCCGGATTCTTCCGTTGAAAAATCTTGAACTTCTTATATTTCTAAACATAAATCACGGGAGAGGTCGAAAACGCACATGTCGGAAAATGATAAACGATGAGGGAAACGCGCCAAGGAAATTTCGCATGAAGAAAGTAGCTAATGTCTTCTTGCCGCCACTTCGTCTACCATCGCCAGCAAGCTAACAATTCGTCTCCTTCGACCGTTGCCAAATTTTCAAATTTCGAACTCGTATACTTCGAATGCTGATTTTTTCCTTTTTGAAAAATAAATACTAGAACAGTTGAGTGTGAATTTTTTCATCTACAATATATGGAAAAATTCAAATACGTGGAAATTTCAATGTAATTTTTTCAAGTACGAAAAAAATGTATTCCAGATGTAATTGTGAGTATTATTTATTTAAAAAATAATAATTATAAACAATGAATTGTGATATTTCAGCTGAAATCGAAATAACATCAAATGAACATCATTCATACATACTTATGTTTTTTAGAACTAAAATCTTTTTTCTAGTAGGTATAGTATGTCACATATAGTTGTAGACAAATCTAAAAATGTTTGCGAAAATGATGCAATCATATTTTATATTCGGACGGGCTAGAACATCAATTTACTATTTTACTTGCGTTCAAAAAAGAATAAGTATTAATTTGTAATGATGGTAAACAATTATTTCAGACACGCAAAAAAATTTGTTGTGTCCATGGGAAAATTAATCATTGAAAGAGATTTAGGCCATTGTCTTTGTTTGTGATATGTAATGAACTTCAGATGTTCCCGTTCTTAGGACGTTTTTTTGTTTTTTATTTTTTAGTAGTCAAGTTTGTCATGGTTGGAAAAACATGATATAAAAAACAAATTAATAGCTATTGCAAAGAATATAAATAAGTACTTAGAATAAAATTGAATCATTATATCAAGCAATAAATATTCATCATTCAAATATTCAAAATAAGAAACTGTCAAAATTAAAAGAAACGAAGCAATTTTCATATTACTCTAAGTATGAAATTTTACCCAGCAAAAAAATTTATTTTTTGAGAATATTTCAACTGTAATGTTCAATTATATTCCAAAGTTTGGGAACATACAATTTTTTATTAATATAAAGATCAGGAAATATAGATTATCAAAAATCTTCAGGTTTTCAAGAAAACAAATTCGAATTTTTCAAACTCGTTCTAATGTTATTCATGTTCTAGTCAATTTTTTTGAAAGACGAGATTGAAGAGATTAGATTATGTATATCTGATCTTTGTTTTTCATCATCTTTCGAATAACTGAAACAGCTTATTGACAGAATTTCTGAAAACATTCATTCACACTGGATCAAAGATAAAATCTTGAATCTTTATAAATAGATACCAATTTGTAAATAATGTATGAAGTATGGAAATTAAATGAATGCCTTCATAATTATACAATCAAAAATTTTTTCGTTTCTCAAGAAAAATGTAGTTCAATCATTTTTAATTTATCCATATAATTGCTAATTCAAAAATCACCAAAAACTCTAGCGAATTGAAAAATAATGTAATCATTTTAGGTCGAACCTTAAGATTTTCTGAATTAAAAAATGTAGATCATCTTAATGCTTTGAAACTCAAAGTTAGAATAACATTTTAGAACCTTAAAATTTTTTCCATGCTTTGAATTTACCTACTGAAAAATATGTCAAACAAAAATTTATTTTTTATCTAAGCTAAAAATCTCGAAGTTGTTCTGTTATTTTAAGAATATATGTGTCGAATTCGGGAAAATATTTTTAGTAACATTTTAAAAATGTCTGATGAATTTGCAGAGTTGTTCCAATGCCTCAAATTTCATCCAAGATACTGGAATAAACGAAAATAGCGAATGATTAAAAAATCGAACATTTCGTTTTGCAATTTAATCTCGAGTCGTACGTAACGTTTGGGGGTGTCTCAAATAGGCCATTCGAACTTCAATGTCAGTATGAAAATACCTCGAAGCACGAATCTTCCCACCCAACATAGTTGCAATGCACGTTTCACCTTGATTCTGTTCAATTTTTGACACACTACAAGAGAATCACGTTTTTTTTACATTTGATAGAAAATGAATCGATATTATTCTATAGGACTAAAACTTTTTACACAACGATAGATCAGTGGAACGTTCATACTTTTATATTGTTGAAATTTCTGACTTTCAAATTCTTGAATTTCCAGATTCGAATCCTCAAAATCAAGCGCGTAGCTAAAGGAGAGTTTTGTAGGTTCGGACCCTTCTCAAAATTCGGACAAAATTAATTATTATTTCAAATAAAAATTTTAGGAAATTATAAGAATAGATAATAAAAATACAAATGACACAAAATGATGGAAAAAAAATTCATACTACAATGAGTAAAAATTAAAATAAATTTACTTAATGAAATCTCGAGGATGTAATAAATAGTTCCATGTAAATTCTCGAAGTTCAACAATGTTCAGGATTTTAAATTTCACTATTTTGAAAATAGCAGTTCTAACTACAGGAGAATATTTTCTTAAATAGAATTCTAATCATGAATGTTCGGCTAGGATAAGGTGGAGTATAAAAATTTGAAAAATTGTGTCAACCTTCTGACTTATTAAAAAAAACTACAATCTACAATAATGCTCAAAACCATGGAGCATAAAGTTCTTGAAATCATCATAAATCCTTAAAAATGTTAGAAAATTTTTTGAACCAAACTGAAGAAATACTCAAAGTACATAATATATAATTCTCTGAAAAATTTGTTGAAATACCTACCATCCATAAAACTTTGCATTCTAGAGCATCAAATTCTAAAAAGCTGATAAACAAAAATCTATAGAAATACTAGAAATCAGCTGAAATCTATTACTACACTAGAAAACAACAAAATCTTCACAATTGAAAAAAAAATGAAACTAATAGAAATCAATGAAACGTGGTAATTATACAGATGTAACTTTCTCAGAAATATACAAAATTACTATACAAACAGTTCGAGACTTGAATTTCAGATCGTCGAATTCCATAAAATTTATGCAAGAGAAATCTACAAAATTCCTCTTAATCTGTGATAATACTAGAAAATTTTTTAGAGTTTGATAAATACTAAAAAAAACGTAAGAATCACAAGAAATTTTTTACTACCTAACTATGTAAATACATTTTTTACAAAAATTCATAAAACTTTGAATCCTAGAGCATATAATTCTATAAATTCATATCGAAATTCATTAACATACAAAAACATTCTAAAAATTGTATGAATACTAAAATAATAATAATAAAAAAAAATACAAAAAATAGTATTGGAAATCTGTAAAATGCTGTTTTTTAAAAAATCGATCAAAATACTCAAAATTGTTGAAATTTTAATACTATAGCATCAAATACTAGAGACCTCTGGAAATGCCTTATTACATTTTTTTTAATTTTGTAAATACGTAAATTCTATAAATCTATGAAATACCCAATATCTTTGTAGATATATAATGTCCTTTAAAATCCCTAAAAATATAAAAAATTTGTTAGAACTTTGATTTCTAGAGCATTGTATTTTAAATGTATGAGAAATTCATTATTTCACCAGAAAATCCTCCAAGTTGTATAAATACTAAGGAATTATGAAAAATACCAAAAGTATTAGAAAAAACACTCTAAACCTCAGTGACTTAAAAATCACAAAAATTTAATTCCATAATAATCAATCTGTGGCTTCCAGCCATAACCGAGAAAGTCACACATGCCATAACGTTCAAAATTTTATCAGAATATCATGTAAACTGAGCCTCATGGCACAAGTGACTTTCTCGATTGTGGCGGGAAGCCACAGAAATAATATAGATGAAATATGTATATCCCTGAACTCCAAAAGTTTTTCAACTTAAAAATCCCAATATTAAAAAAATTCAAAAGTTTTACTCGTGTAACCATATCATCGAAAATTAAAAATTGTGAAATCTCGAAGGAAATATAATTTTTCAAAAAACCTCTACCGAAATTTTTTTTGCGTGCGCCTTTGCTCGAAATTCCTTATTTTTTTTTTTTTAGACTTAGAGATTTTCTTTTTTAATTATCATTACATAACTTTGCAGTGTTTCTTCAAATCTCGAAATTGGAAAATCTGTTAATGGTGATATTTAAATTGAATAGGTATATGACGAAATTCAGTAGTTTGTAAAATAACTGATTCTAAAACTTCTGAAAATTAAATTTCAGACGTATTGCATTTTTTTATTTTTGAATCAATAAGTTTTGGAATTTGCGAGTTTCAATTTTTCTATAGACTGATTCGAAATTACAAAAATTTGTATTACCACGTAACTATTTAAATTCGTAAAGATTCTAATCTACGATAATGTATGATCTGCAGTATTCATAGATTCATACTTATTATTTTGTGAAAAGGTCTAGATTTTGATTTGACATGAAATCCAAACTTCAGATTCTGAAAAATGGTTTGTAACAACTCAATTTTCAGAGTAATTCAAAATATTTGATCTAGGAATTCAAAAAATTGAACAATCATTTTTATTTAAAAATTTTTTCGTCATCTAATCATTTTTTCATCACGTATTGATAGTATATTATTATTTACCTGTGTGAATACAAAATATTCATTTTGATAAGTATAATAATCTGATTTTATTTTCACATCATATTATAAAATAGCATCCTAATTACTATTGTTATTATAACTATTAAAAGAAAAATATACAATATCGTAAAAGTATTTTTTCTCTAACTCTACTTCCTCTCATACAATTTGTTTTTCGAATTATCGATTTATCCAGCTAAAACGATTTCAAAAGTTCCATTAGCTGCATTAGCTTTCTTATCTCTCATCTCACTTTTACTTTAGAAGCCTTAGAATAAAACTTGTATATTTTTTTGTTACAAATTTTTTTTTATTATCAATTTTATGCTCAAATTTTCGTTAATTTGAAATTCCTTGATGCCACTGAATAAATGTTTTCCGTTTTTTAATCGTTTTTATCATTTAATTCGTCGTTGTTTATTTTTCTACGCGGGATTTTATAGCGCCAACTGTAGACTTACATGTGCGCGAGTCAGGTCGATCGATACGAATTTAGCGCGATACTGACACGAACGAGAAACTCTATTTTCATGTTCCCTTTGTCCCCCTCCCCCATCAGATTTTTCTATGAATTTTTTATCATTTTTTCTCGATTAACGATTTATGAACAACTGCGAAGTAAAAAAATGATAATTTGCTAAGATTTTTGGAAGAGGTCCATGTCATGAATTTTGCTTTCTTGCATTTCGTAGTTATGAACTTGAATAAAATAATGTGTACCAAATAAAAATGTTTATAGTTTAGTCAAAATTCATGTCACAAAAATTTGTTCGTTTTTTGACATTTCAAAAAAGGAAAAAAAATTTATATAATTAATAAATTTTGTGAGTTCCATGAACAATAAGAGAACAAACTTTTCGCAGATTTTGATTTATTCCATTATTTTATCTTAATAAATTTTATTATAGCATATAGGAGTCGTTGTCAATGCATGTTACTGTGCATGCTATCTTGTCTTTTATGCGCCTTTTCACGAATACAAAGTACGATTGCCATTAAATGACAACGATTAAAGGAATTTATAAACGGATAAATAAGTGGTTACTCTTATACAGAATATGGTTTTCTAACCTATAACTATTTTTGTACAAATAATGGTCTTTTTGACCTGGAATTATTGGTGTACCATTTTTAAGGAGATAGCTTCTATTATACATATCTTGATGAAGACCTAATGTTGGGTGGAAATATTGATAAAATGAATTTTCGAATTTCCATGAAGTGGCTCCGAGAAGTCATTTATTGATTCATTTATTCCTTCTATTATAGCACCTGTGCAAATATTTTGTTTATTTTAATTTTTGCAGCAAAAAATTTCATTTCTTAAAAAGATTTTAATGTCACTAAATAGTGCAGGTAAGTTTGCTAAGGTTGTTCCCAAAGGTAGTAAATTAAATTTAATCGAAAAATATCGATCTGAATTCATCATGAATTCTCAGTTAAATATACATTGTATGTACGCGTTTGTACTCGAGTGTGATCGATAAGAACATGCATCTACGGATATTTTTCACGACGATGGAAAATTTTAACTTTCCTAAAAATAATTATTAAAAGGATGAAACTGAAGATCATGAATCAGGTTTTGTTTTCCTCAAAATCTTCTTTCTCTGAAATTCACAAAAAAAAATGAAAAAATGAATAAATGGTTATATAAAATGCTTAGAAACCATTAACTTATATGTGTCATTTAAGGTGTCCAAAGATTTGAAAACTCATGGGTTTGTGAAAGCACTTATTTGAATTAATATTTTTTAATTATAAATATGTATTACTTTTAAAAAATTTTAGGTTATATAGAATTTACAGCGATATACGAGGATTTTTGAAATTTCTTAGGGTATGCAGATACTATTTCTGGAAATTTTTTAAGTCATGTTAATTTGCATATTTATTTTATTCATTTATTTACAGCGAATTCTATATATTCTAAAATTTACGTTTATTACCTTTTATCTAAGAATTTCAGCGTCTTACTGAAAGAGTTTTGATATAATATATCAAAGCATATTATGTATTTTTCTGTTTCACAATTTACGAAACTTTTGAGTTTTTCAGCACATTTTGCGTGTTTCGGAAAATGCTCACCATTCGATTCATCGACAAAGAAAGATTCCAATGTTTCAAAAAATATAGCCAGACATTTCCATAAATTTCCTGATTTCCTTTTTTTCATTGAAATGGTCGATTTTTGGAAAAATTCATTATTTTACATGCGTTAAAAAATGAAAAAACATGTTATTTTTGGAAAAAAATGAAAAAAGTCATTTCAAATTAGCAAACATTAGCCACGTTACGTGTAATGCTCGACAGGGGTGAATGCACCCGATTCAAGTTTGATCGATCGCGCCAGTTCACGAGCCTATATAATAGCGTTATTTCGTTTCTGGCAAAGCCCGCGACGCTCAAAAATACCCTACGTCTCACGCGTCATTTCGTTTGGAATTCGGAATTTATTTCCTAAACATGTGCAGAATTAGCATTTGGTTATAAACATTATGAATTTTTCAAATGCCGAATAGTGGTGTTTGGAATAAATGCAGAAAATCCAGAAGAGAGTTATTTTTTTTAAAAAGGGAGGAAATCAGTATGAAAATTTCGAAAATCATTGAAAGAAAACAATTTTCAATGATTCGTCAAATATTAATAGTATGAATAAAGATAAATTTAATGAAATAAATATTCTCCTTAAAATTTCAGATTGTGGCATACTTGAGCCCTTGATAGAGGTTCCAGAAATTTTTAAAATTTATTTCATCTCTTCGAACGAACATCTCGTGAATCAAAAAACACTTAGAAAGTCAGATCATCGCTCGTTGTAAATTAAGCCTTGTAGAACAAGAGAACCTTTGTCTCTCTTTTGTCACTGACTTCGTGAGTCAGCCGCAATGCGCTAGCGTTCTATGCCAAAATCGAAATAAAACAAACGAACGAGGAATGGAAAAAATTGTATCTAAAAGAATTACGGTCGAATTTTCGAAAAAGAACAATGACTTTGTTTGTCTTGAATTTTTCGTCCTTGGCGTACTTGCAGCCACACCTTGAGTTACAGTAGGTGTAAACGCTGCGCAAATTGCCATTTCATTATGACAATGGTGCGATTAAACGTACTTCCCGGAATTCCAAACATTGACTCATGAACGTTGATAAAAATTGCGCATAATGATGGGGAACATTGATGAGATAAATTGCATATTAAATGAAAAAACTTCGAAAATAAATATCGGAAAAGTTGAAAGTAAAAGAATTTCGTTAAGCTGAAAATAATATTTCTTATATTTTTTTATGTTTTGTGTTTTTTTCTTTCCTTTAAAATTTAAGCAAAAATATTGTGGTCAGAGGGGTTGCAAACGCGAGTTTACGCTTTATAATTGAAAACACAAGTGCCTGAATAATGAATAATTATTTAATTTATTTGAAATTGACACACATTAAGGTGATTTTTTTGACTGATTCTCGTAGCTCTCGACTTGCTAAAAAATTGTTGCTCTTATGATGATCAAATTTTTTTATCCTCGAAAAATTTTCAAATGATTTCTAAATTTGTATATATTGAGTATACATATTTCCTTCAAGATGTCACAATTTTAATCATTGATTGATGATGATCTAGTAACAGCTGTATTATTTTTTAATTTTTTGAATATTGAGATTTTCAAGTTCAACAACTTTCAGGCTCCAGAGTAGCACATTTTTTATCTACGTATTCAATGTGATGGAATTCTCGATTTTTATGATTTTCAAGTCACTGAGGATTGAATTTTTTTTATAATACATTTGGTATTTTTTATGTTTTTCCAGTATTTGTACAATTTGAAGGATTTTTTAAAAAATTATTGAATTTTCATATATTAACATATTTTATAAAATACTATGCTTTACGATTCAAAGTTCAAAAAATGTTTAATATTTTATAGTTTTTCGAAGAATATCTACAAAGATTTTAAGTATTTTTAAAATTTTTAGAATTTTCGTATTCATGAAATTGAAATAGTGTTGTAATATAATAAGGCATTTTTAAGGATTTCAAGGATTTTATAATATAGCATTAATATTTGAACGACTTCTAGTATTTTAATGGATTTTTCAGAAAACAGTACAGATTTTCAATACTTTTTTTTTTCGTTTTTTAGTATCTATAAAGTTTGCAGAATTTTCTAGCATGTTGACACATTTATATATAATTTGTTGAATGATATGCCGTAAGATTTAAAGTTTCATATATTTTTGAGAAAATTATATTTATATAATGTTTAAATATTGAAACTTGTCTAGTATATCTGATATTTTTGTAATCATCCTGGAACTTTGAAGTATTTTTTAGTATTTTCTTAGATTTCTAGTATTTTTGTAGATTGCTACATAGATTTCTGGAATTCCATGCTCTGTATTTCAAATGTTGATTGATTTGCAGTAATTTTATAGATTTCTGTATTTAAACTTACATCTAATACAGATTTTTAATAATTTAAACATTTCTAACTTTTTCGCATTTTTTTAAGTATGTATAAGATTTTGTAGCGTTTTTTAGTATTTTTACAGATGACTAGTGTTACTATAAATTGTTACATACTTTTTCTAAAATTTCATGCTCTACAATTAAAAGTTTTTTAAATCCTAGTTATTCGTTCTAATTTATTAGAAAAAATTTCTTTCATAGAATTCTAACATATTTCAGTATTTCTTCAGAGTTTTTAGGATTCAAAATATTTCCAAATTTTTTTATGAATTTCCATAAAGATTTGAAGAATCCGATGCTCTGGGGCTCAAAGTTGTTGGATTTTTCGCATTTTCGTATATACTAGTTTTTCTCTATTATTCACTAGGTTTAAGCAATGTTTCAAAAATTTTTTTTCTACGTTTTTCTAGCTAAACATTTATGTTTCAAATTTTTTCTTAGAAAAAATTCTTACGAATCCAATATTTTTTTTACCTTTGAGTCAGTTAAATTAAGAATCCCAAATATAGTTTTACTTTGAGAATTTAAATTAAACCATTTGTCAAGTCCTCTAGATTTCAGTGAGTACATTTTCATCAATTTTTACTTATTTTATCATTTAATATTATTTTTTATAATTTGTATTTCAATTATCTACAATCATGACTATTTTTTACGTTTACATTGAATTATAATTAATTCTACCGCATTTCAGGAAGGGTTAGCACCTCTACCCCCCCCCCCCCCTCTCTCTCTCCCACCCTCCTCTCTACCCACGTGCCTGATCCCGAACCATCCCGAATATATTTGTGGTCCCAATGTACTTGAATTTTCCTTTCAAAAATTTAGGATTTTGATTATTTAGGATTCGAAGTTTGGTATACTCTAAGTTTTTTTATGGATTTTTGATTAAATGAAATCAACATAAATTAAGTATATTGTATAAACTGGTAATTATTTTATTATTATTCGTATTTTTTCGTATTTTTACATTTTTCTAGTGAATCAATGGATTGCTACATACAATAATAGAATTTTAGTTTTAGAATTCAAAGATTACTAGATTCTTGCTATCTCCATGAATTTTTCACAAAAAAGTTACTCCGTATGAGTACTTCCACTTGTTTTCGTATTTTCTTAGTATTTATGCAATTAAATCATTTTCAGGTATTTCTATGGATTTCTTATGGATTCCCAGATTTTGTTGCATTTAGATTGGAATAATAATAGATTTGTAGTAGGTATATAAAAGTTCTCTGTTATTTTGAATATTTATTGTATTTTTTATTATTTACAAAATGTAAAATTTTCTAGTATTTTGCTAGATTTTTACTATTTTTCTAATATACCTGAAGTTCCAAACGTATGAAATTAAACGAAGATGAAAAATTTGGGAATTTTTCGATTTTTTGTCATCATAGGAAGTGTGACAAATATTTTTTTGAGGATCATCATGTTTGTTGTTAAAAAGTGTTCAAAAGCAGCTAGAGAATTGTTTTCTTCTATACTAACTAATTAATTTTTTTCATTTAATTATAAACGTTTCAGGCATATATTTTTATATCAGCATGCTAAAAATATTATTTAATTTGATTTTCTTCTGTTTGAAATAAAGTCAATATTGAGTGTTTTGGTAGATTTTCCAGAAAACAATATTTTCATAGGTTTTTTGTTCCTCGTTGATTTCTATTACCTGCTAGCTGTTTTTTGAATTTCTATGTACCTAACATAGTACCTGACATAGGTTCTTATTTCATTTCAACATTCGTTTATTGCAGATCTATAGATGGAGGAAGCTTCAAGCACAGAAAAGCAAAGTGAATCCGACGAGTGCGAGGACAAGGAACCCCGAGAAGACGTCGAAGAAGTAGCCTCCGAAATGACTCTGCTCGACAAACCTCGTTCCCTCCCTGTGGAGGCCACCAAGGACGCGGAAAAGGAATCTGAGAAAATCCCGAAAACCCCGAGCGAGGAGAAAAAAGACGACGAATCGTCGACTAACAACAGCACATCGTCTAGCAGCACTTCGGAGGATGAGTCCGAGTCGACGTCCGAGGACAAAACCGAGCCTTCGAAGCAGGAGCCTTCGACTTGCACAGGGGAAGAAGGAAAAACTGAGGATCCTTCCCAGGACACGAGCAATATCAAGGAGGACACGACCGATGACAGCGACATGGAAGATGACCTCGTGTCTACCATCAATTACAACACCATCACGTCCTTGACAGCCCTCAAGGACATGCTGCATGCTTCTGGGGAGGACTCTGAAAATGTTGACAGCTTTTTCCATCATTATTTTCTGTCGCACGTTAATCGGTTGCCGTCCAGGCACCAGACGCACAGTCCTTATCCTTGGGGTAGGAGGTTGTCGGAGTGCAGGGAAGAGGATGAGGACGAGACAGAGGAAGGTAAGGATTTTTTGACAAAGGAGAAGATTTGATATGAAACAGTAGAAAGTCATTGAATGGTGAAAATCTTTCCACTCATTTTAAGATTCTCAAATTTGAAAATTTGATTTAAAAACAATGCTAATTTTGGTGATTCAAAGTAGAGACTCAAAGCTGTAATAATATATAGTATTATCACACTGTGAGTTGAAATTGTCATGGTGTCGATAAGATACTGCAAGGGACAATACTTTTTAGTTGCCCTAAAAATCTGAGCAGATCCTGCAAGGAACGATATCAGATACCTACCAGGACAATAAGACAATATGATTTCGTTTCGATACAAATATATATCCTTGTAACAGGCAGATGTATTCTTATGTCAGGTGTTGAATAGAAATCGAAAACGTATTGTCATCGTGACAATTTCCACTTCTCAGTGCACTGGGTAGTTATTTAGGTCCAATAAATTATCTTGATTTCCCAGTCAATGAAGATTATACCTTTTATAACTCTGAAGAAACTTTCAAAGTCTGACTAGACATATTGTTAAAACTGATGGAGCATTTTTGTTTTGAAGTGACAGGCAATCTTTTAAGTGTTCTGACATGATTATTTATTCAATCTCACTATGGCGTAAGTGAGAACATGTGACTTTGACAATTGAAGTTCGCCTATTTGATTAATCATTGATTAATATATACTTTGCTAAGTCTTGAAAAGGAGTCAAAATCGACTCGAACGTCGACATATTTGTAATTGAGAATAAACACTATTGACTGGGAAATCGAGAAAATTTATTGGACTCGAAATTTATATGACTATGAAGTTAGAAATGTTTTGTTCTCGTTCCCAAACTCTCGAAACTCGTTAAATTTTAGATGTTACATGTAACATTTTTTTCACTGAAAAATGGAAGTTATTCGCCAATATTTCAAAACGATGACAAATCGCGGGTCTATTTTCGTGGCGTAGGTCGAGACCCATTTTCATTCGATTTTGTAATCCAGTTTGAAAAAGTGAAACGAGTATCGGGCGGGCTGCTATAATAAGATAACGCGTCCAATACTAGCAGTGAAGATGGCCCGTATTTTTAGACTCACGTGACTCCCCTTGGCAACTCCAAATATTTTTTCGTTTGCATTTTCCAAACTCACAAATCCCTGGAAATAACATTATGAATTCAATATGAATCTCTTTGAGTCTCGTGAGATGTTAATAAAACCGTACTCCACTCTCTGTAATATATGATTTCAATTTTAATAATAAATAAATAAAATTAAACAAATGTGTGGATATTTCTTGTATCTTTATAGGGTTTTAGTATTTTTCGACATTGCTGTATCAATTTCTAGAATTTGATAACCAAGGTTTCCAAATTCAATTGATTTTTTTAAAAACAGTTGGTTCATAGATTTTTTGGTGCTTTAGTATTTTTCATATTTCTTTAGTATTTATACGATTTGAAGAATTTTCTGACATTTTTATATATTTCTACATAAATTTCGAAACTTTGATTATTTAGGATTCGAAGTTTGATATACTTTCAGTTTTTTTATGGATTTTTAATTAAATTACATTAACATAAATCGAGTTTATTGTATAAACTGGTAGTAATTTTAGTATTGTTCGTATTTATTAGTATTTGTTGAATTTCGTAGGATTTTGTAGTACTTTTACATTTTACTATTATATTAATCGACTGCTAGATACATTAATAGAGTGTAAGTTCTAAAATTCAAAGATTACTAGATTCTTACTATTTCCATAAATTTTTCACAGAAAAGTTGCTTCGTAGATTTCTCGTTTTCAAAAGTTTCTAGTACTTCCACTTTTTATTGTATTTTCTTAGAATTAATGCAATTCGAAGAATTTTCAGATACTTCTATGGATTTCTTATAGACTTCCTGATTTTATTGCATTTAGATTCGAATTTTAATAGATTTGTAGTAGGTATATAAAAGTTCTATGTTAATTTTAATATGTATCGTATTTTTTATCATTCATAAAATTTCGTACAATTTTCTAGTATTTTCCTAGATTTTCACTATTTTTATAGTGTGCTAACAAGATTCTTTAAATATAATTTTCTTCAGTTTGAAGTTCAGTAGGTATTGACTATTTTAATAGATTTTCCAGAAAACAGAAGGTTTTTCGTTCTTAACTGATTTCTATTACCTGTTAGCTTTTTTTTCGACTTTCTAAAGTATTTATACAATTCGTATATGTTTCTGAAGTTCCAAGCATTTAAAAATGTAAAGAAACAAAAAAAAACTTTCTTAAAGAAATTCATAAACTTATCAATAATCTCAGTTGAGATAAGTGGAATCAACAAATTGATTTATACCAAATATACAGCGCTGCAAACGATTTTTTTTTTTTTTTTTTTTTTTTCATTTTTATTTATTTCTTAAACGTTCAAAACTTCAGGCACATATTTAAATCATTTTTTGTTATTTTCATAGGTTTCTGGTTGATTTCTAGATTTCGACGCTCTAAGATTCAAAATTTTAGAGATTTTCAGTATTTCAATTGATTTTTGAAAAAAATGATATTAAAACAGGTTTTGAGTATTTTATAGTTTTTTAAGTATTCTTGTTATTTTTCAGTATTTTGAGAATTCGGCAAATCCTCTAGTAATTCGTAATAATAAATCCATAGATTTCTGGTATTTTTATGAATTTCTGCACATGTTTCTAATAAAATTCAATGTCCATCCTTAATTAATTTTTAACCTCTATGTTACTCGACAAAACTCAATATAATTTATTTTACTTGATGCACCTCCTGATGTATGTACATACAATGTCTAAAATTTTTTATACTCTGTCCTAAGATAGGTGTAGCACTTAGGCAAGTTTCTATAGATTTTCCTAAAATTTTGAGAATCTAATTTTCGAGATGAAAAACGAGAAGAAAATGTTTAAAATTTCTATGTACGTATTCGAAGAATCATGCATTTTCACTTAAATATATTTCAAAAGTTTTTCTGTTTTTAATTTTTAAAAAAATTCCTAAAAATCATTTCGATGATAGCTCTCAATCTTGAAAATTTTCAATTGTTATTTATCGACTTTGCAAAAATGCTACTGATCTAATAAATATAAGTCATAATTTATTGTTAATATTGACCAAATTTATAAAGAGAATTTTTTGTTTAAATACCAATGATCCTAAAACATCCTATTTGTAAAACCAACGTATCTCATTAATTCCCCATTTTATAAAATTGGACTCACAATTTCGATATTTTCCTTCCAAGGTTCAAAAAACAACGAAAATTCGACTTCAGGAACAAAAAGCGAGCGTCTCAAAGAAGCCTCGAAACAAGACTCGGAGGACAACACTGAAAGCGTGAAATCCCAAGGGCCGTCGAGCTCGTCATCGGAAAATTCTAGCTCGGAGAAGATCGATCAAAAATCTGTGGCATCGACGAATACGAGTACTGTTTCGACAAGTGCGACGACTACAACGACCACGACGACGACCTCGAGGTTCAAAACCTCTGTTGTGACTTCGCCGACGTTGACGAAACCGCCACTTCGAAGAAGGCACACCGCTGGTCCTGGCATGACCTTCCCTGCGACAGATCCTCCAACTTACTCGAGTAGCATGACTTTTTCTAGGACGAGTCCTCTCCCTAGCCCACACTTAGACAAACGGTTCTTTGACTCGAGTTTGATCGAGATGAAGAGTCAGGCGAGCAGTTCCAGTACCTTGGACTATGATTCGACTGAAGAAATCTGGGTGAAGAGGGTGGATGTTACCTTGGATAAGAAAAGGAAAAAAGTGAGTAGTTGACATTAAAAATTTCAAAGGTTCATATTATTTCTCTAAATTATTTACCATGTACTTATGGAGAATCCAAAACATGTGTATAATGGGATGAATCAAATTATTATTATTGTTGTTGTTGTTATTATTATTATTATTATTATTATTATTATTATTATTATTATTAACTCTATAAATCCAAAACAGCTGATTATTCATCAGTTGACTTGTCACTGATGTTTCAGACATTTTCTTCTAAACCACTGTTCCCTCGGTGAATATTATAATTTTTTACTTTCAATTAATAAGTTAGAAATCGAGGCACTAGATAAATGATGAAAATTTACTTACTTGTACATAAATTATTATATTCATATTCAATCAAATTTAGGTAGATAAGATACTTAAAGAATTGAAGATATATGCTTAACCATTTGATAGATAAATAAATAAATAAATCATTAATAATAATTCTAATCTACGCACGATCTGAAAATTATTGTTGTTGCAGTATTCATCATAACTCATAAACCTACATGAGGACATTTTTAAAATCCGGAATTGTTTTTACATATCACGAAAATCTCATCAAAATTTTTCAAATCCCACGTTAATCAACTGCTATGGGTATTGATCAAAAATGCTTGCTGAAATTCAATAAATGTGGGAGTATAATTGACTCAAATTTCAATTATATATTTATTTCAATATATCGATAAATGTTAATTCTTGCGTCGTAACATCTTAGGAATCTATTTGCGAACTCAAGCTTTTATTTTTTTTAAATATGTTACTTTCAAAAAAAATTACAATATCTCATTTCTACATCTGAATGTACTTATTGTTTCAAAATGTGTGCCATTCAAAAGTTTATCCTGTACCAATAGGAATTTATAACATTGATTTTTAGAACAACATGCTCTAAGATTCAAGGTTTCATTATATTTTTAGTATTTCATAGAATTTTTCGTGTTCAGTACAATAATTGTTAAATAGTTAAGTACAATAGTTGTCAATTATTGATAAAATATTTTAAGATAATCTAGTTTTTTTAATATACTTCTATCATTTCTATATAAATTGTCATAGTTTCCATATAGTTGTTTAGAATTTTATGATCTAGAATTCGAAGTTTATTAGATTTATATAATTTTAAAGAATTTTTCTATAAACAGCATTTTCAAGGATAACTGGTATTCCATATATTTCAAATACTTTAAGTATTTATTGTATTTTTACCGTATTTTTACAATTTAAAAGATTTTCTGATATTTTTATGGATTTCTACAATATATAAATATTTTAAATTCATTGCTCTAGAATTTCAGGTTTTATACATATTAAGTGATTTTCTAGTTCTTCAAGCAAGTAATATCTAGGTTGATTTTCAGTACCTGTCGTATTGCTTTTTACGTGTATTTTTAGTATTTTTCATATTTTTAGTATTAATAATATTGAGGCGGATTTTCTAAGTTAATGTATATGTCTGTAGTATTTTTAGAGATTTTGAGTATTTCAACAAAATTTCCAAAAAATAGTTACTTCATAGATTTTAATTATTTCACAGAATTCGAAAACATTTTGTAAGTAAGTTATGAAACACTACCCAAATTCATGAAAAAATTCCTATTGATATCATTTGAAAAAAAAAAATGATATTTATTTACTATTTCTAAGATAAGTCGATTATTTCCTGTTAATTAATTAAAAGAAATCATATTTTATCCAATTACTAGATAAAATTTCTCAATTGCAAGCTAAGTCCAGACTAATTCAAAATTAAATTAAAATAAAGTTACAAAAACTTGAAAATGTAGCATTTAAGTACTCGAGGTTAATGCATTTATAAAAATATCAAGTTGAATTTTAGCTACAAAAAAATTAAAAATAAAAATATCCTGTGGGAGAGGGGTTAATTTTTTTACGTGCACAAATTCATTACACTGCAATTCAATAAACACACGTAACGCAATTTTCGTGAAACTTTTTGACAAAAAATTAATAGAAAACAAAGCGCGTAATCTGCCAAATCGGAACTATTCATAAAAGATAAGTTAACGAAGGTTTCTAAAAATACTGGAAATCAAGTTATCACTGCTTATCTCATCGTCCGTTTTGTGGGGGAAAACGCAATCGATTGTATCTAGGTATTTTTTTAAGCGAATTATCTATGGCAATTGAAACAAGTCGCCTGAAAAGTGTTTTGTTAGGATAATAAATCATTCAAATTTTCAAGTTCGTGAATTTCGATTGGTCTATTGAACTCTGAAAAGATTTATTTCTTATGTTTTTACACAATTGAATTCTCTAAACCACTTAATTATGTTTGTGAGTGCAATTTTGCATTGTATACGTAAAGAATTCATGAAGTGAAAAAAATCAAAAAGTTATATAAAATCATGTATCAGGGAAAAATAGGGAATCAGCGAAGAATTCGGAAATATTCTTTGGCTCCTCAATTTGATCGGTGTTGGGTTCACTCAGGAACTTACAAGGTGGGTTTTCAGGATGTTTTTATTTTTATTTTTATTAATTTTATAGTTTTATGGAAAAGGGAAGAGAGTTTGTTATAGAAAATTGAATTCGTAGAATTTTGGGAAACTTAGAAGAGGTTTTTCGATTTTTTTTTTTTTCGTACTTAGTTTTTCGAAGTTGGAGCTATTCCTGTAGGACATTAAAATTCAACAACAAATCTTGTTATTGACATAGAAAAAAATTTTAATAGTGCTATTTCAGACACACCAAAGTTTTTTGGGGAATATAAGATATTTCGGAGATTTTTATATTTCTGAATAAAATTCGGATATTTCGACAAAATTTTTGATCCTTTTGTAGAAATTTTATCCTTTGTGCGTGAAATTTCGAAAATTCAGAGAAATATTGTAAAAAAATAGTAATAAAATTTTTTTAAATCACGTTGACTTCGCTAATCGAAAAAACTAGAACATGAAAAACTGAAATAAAAAAATCTCAAAAAGTACAAGTAACTTTTGCAAAGGTTTCCGATTTTATGCTACAATTATTTTGATTTTATTTTGTTTTTATTTTCAGCAACTATATTATTTCGTTTCACATTTTAAAATGAACCATTTCAAAAAGTTTTCTGTTTCAACCGAAGTTATGAAGAAATTTAAAAATTACATGCATGAAAAACCGACGGTTTGTTTATCGAACGACAATTTTTAATGAATGTTCGTTTATTCAAAAATTGTTTGAAAAATGCGTTGACAGGGCAATCGTAAATAACCTTGGCGGTAAAAATATAGCACAGTTTATCGCGAGCAGCAATAATAGTAGCACGGAAAAATGATTTCGAAACCGTCATTTTTGTTAAAAACACTTGAAGAAATCACAGAAATTTGGTCTGATAGTTCAGGACTGTGGCCAAAATCAAAGGTTTGTTGGGAAATTCGAATGGAAAAATAAAAAAAAATTGTTGAGTTGAAAATCAGTCGCAAATACTTTTTTCTAAAGTATTTATTGAAATTTTAAAAATTATAACAAAATACAAATTATATGCTAGAATACAAACTAATCGAGAACAAATTTTTTCGAATACTAAAAAATACGAAAAATCTTGAAAATATTAGCAGTTTGTTAAATATTGTATGTGTATCTAATAATCTGTGTAAATACTCATAATCTTTTAAATTTTGAATCCTAGAGCGTGGAAATTTAGAAATCTAGTAGAATAAAATTTCAGGAAATTCTCAAAGAATTACGAAAAATATGGAAAAATCAAAAACTCTCTTAGTTTTTTATTTTCCAACTTAAAAATTAAGGAAAATTCTCAAGATACCAAAAATGCATAAAAATAACTGTCTTTTTCAATATCAAAAAACTTTATATTCTGGAACATCAAATTTCAGTAATTTTTACAGCATGCTATTACAAAACTAGCAACCTATGAAAATGCGTGAGAATTTAACAAAAGGTAATAAATAGTAAAAAATACAAAAATCATTAAAAATACTAAAAATTGAAAAAATGAAATCGCAATTTAGATTATGCCTATGGAAAATCATTTCCAACTTTTGAAAATCAAAAATTCAGTAATATTTAATTTAATCATCACCACTTAGTTTATTGATCCAAGTATTCTTCCGAAATTTCTCACTGAAAATCGAAGACTCCTTGAGTACAAAAAAACCGGTTTTCTTCATCTACTCGTAGAATCATGATCACCAATTTATCAATCGTTATTTTCTTCGATACACTTTCGTAATCGCGCCCAAACATCACGTGGTCCAGGTTAAAATACGTGCTATGAAATCGTCTTTAGTCACATTAGAATAAAAAAAAGCATAGATACTTCGGCCCTCGTGTCTTTTGGCTCGATTGTCAAACATGGCCGCGCTTCTAAAAGACTTCGTCTTTGAATTTTTCGAGGGGAAAATCGTGCTCTTTCAAGGAGGGCATATAATTGAGGTAAAAGTGAAAAAAAAATCCGAACATGTGATCCCCCTAACTTCAGAAATATTCGTTATCAGCTCGAGAGTGGTTTTTACAGTTACTCAATGTGATGATCATGATTACGTTCAGTGACAGAAGTGACGTTCAAAAAAATTGATATTGTGTTAGATCATTTCCTAAAAGAAATGTTTTTAAACGTTGTATAGGTTATGTGGGTGTTGTGTTTATGACGAATTCATCAGCAAAGTTCATGTAATTTTTTCATCGTGATAGAATAAAATTCTTGAGTGCAGTTGAATTGTTGACAAAATTTTTTCAAAAAAATTGGGGTTTATTCATTGTTTTTAGTTCTTTTCGTCATTCGTATACTATGGAAGTATTTTATAATGTTAATTTTATTTTTAATCGATTTGTTTATCATTTTAAATTTTTGCAGGAACTCGGATCTCAACCTTTGCCAACAATAGTGACAGAAGATGCTGACACTTCAGGACACTCTTCACAAGATCAAGGTCATAGGCCTAGAGCAGGTAGCTATTGTAAAATTCATATTTATTTTGTCAAAATATGTAAGAAATAATCTTTAATAATCTATAGGGTAAATATTTGGGTAAACTTGAGATGTATCATTTACCTTTGACATCCACTAGATTTTATTTGGACTTGATTTTTGTTTACAAATATTTATTGTACAGTCGTAATTCGTTTTAATTTCCTTTTTTGTTAAATTTTTACTGCATTTTGGTGTGGTTTTGTAGGAACGTGGGGCTCGCACTCGAAACCAATCAGGAAAGCAACATCAGCGAGTGCTCCAAGTTCGGGAAAATCGACGCCCTTGCCACAGCAGCAGGAGCCGACGTCGAGCTCGTCGAACTCGAGCAAAAGTGGGAAAAAAGCGTCAGGAACTCGCTCTGTGTCGACGAGTCGCAGTAACAGTCGCAGCAATAGCACGGAACGTAGAAGAAGCGACGACACCCTGAGTCCAACGAGAAAAAATGCCCTCTTCGACGCTTTTCGACCACGGAGCAAATCCGATGCGAGCAAAACTAGAAAGCCCAGTATTATAGCGAATATGAAAAACGCGGTGCAGGTACAGATCTTTGGGAAATTTTTATTTTTAATAATTTTCGAAGGAGGGAAGATTTGAGAGTTTTGTGGAAACGCGAAGTTTTTGAATTAGAACTATGATGAAGTTGAAAGAAGTCGATTATTAGTGCAATTTAGTGGATTTGGGTACTTTAGTTTTATTTTTTTATGGGGGAACTTATTGGACTTATGAAGAATTTGATTGCTCCTTGTACTTCAAAGTTCCAAATCATCAAAATGATCCCAGGAACCAAATAGTTGAAAAAAACCTCTTCTATACGTATTGATTTTAACTATTTATTCTTTCAAATTCAAATATTTATTTGAGTATACTTGAAAGTTGTCTCATTGCTGATCTAGCATTTTATTAGCAATTAGTTATTTAATAATGATTTCGATACTGGTTTTAACATTGGAATTATGACTGAAAATTCTAAGGAGTGGTAATCCGGATGTTCAAAATTTTTAAGTTAGGTAAAAATTTAGTTACTGTGAAGATCCGAAATTTATCAATGTTGATCAATTTGAAAATTGTAATAAAGTAAACTTTAAAATATTGAATTAAAAGTCGTGGATTTTACAAAAAATATCAATAATTTTGTACATTTTGTGGTAAGAGACTTAAGAATCAAAAATTTTTCATCTGGCATTTTTTAATTCTACAAAATTTCAGATATTCAACGATTTATTGCTCTAAGCTTTTCTAAGGTGTTTTAAATTTCAGCTACTGACTGTAAAATGATATGCATGTAAATTATTTGAATATGAGATTCATAATAAGTTAACTTTTTATGATAAAAATCATAAATGAAAATGTATGAAATCTATGATAAATCCGATGCGAGCAAAAATAGAAATTCCTAGTACTAAAGTGAAGGTAAAAATCGTGCTGTAGGTACAGATCTCAGAAAATTTTTGTTTTCGATAATTTTCGAGGGAGGGGAATTATGAGTGTTTTGGAAAATCTGGGAAATTTAAGAATTTTGTGGAAACGTGAAATTTTCGAATTAGAACTATGATGAAGTTGTAAGAAGTCAATTATGAGTGCAATTTAGTGGATTTTGATACTTTAGTTTCATTTTTTTATTGGGGAACTTATTTGTTTGAATGCACTAGAAAATTCTCTCATATTAAACATTTTATCAGCAAATAATTATTTGATGATTTCGAAACTGGTTTTAACATTTGAATTATGACTGAAAATTTTAAGGAGTGGAAATTCGAATGTTCAAATTTTTGAAGCTATATAAAATTCTAGTTACTCTGAAGGTCCAAAGTTTATCTATATTAATCAATTTTAAAATTATTGTAATAAAGTAAAATCTAAAGTATTGAATTCAAAGTCATGGATTTTATAAAAAATATTACGCAAATTCTTAGAATCAATAATTTTGTACATTCTGTTGCATGAAACTTAAGATTCAATAATTTTTTATCTGGCATTTTTTTATTCTACGAAATTTCAAAAATAAAAAGATTTATTGCTCTGAGCTTTTCAAAAGTGTTTTAAATTTCAACTACTGACTGTAAAATGATGTGCAAATAAGTTATTTGAATGTCAGATTTAAAATAAGTTAATTTTATATAATAAAAATCTATAAAATCTATGATAAATACGACACGAGCAAAATATAAATTCTAATTCTAAAAGGAATGTAAAAATCGTGATAAAGGTACAGATCTTTAGGAAATTTTCATTTTTGATCATTTTCAAGAGAGGGAAATTTTGAGTGTTTTGGGAGACCAGGAAAACTTGTGAATTTTGTAGAAAACTGAAAGTTTTGTAATTGTACTTTCCATTAATTTTTTATAATACCGTACATTTTGAGAATTGTATTCATGAAGTCGTAAGAAGTCAGTAATTATTTCAGTTTGGAGTATTTTAGTTCTTTGGTTTTATTAGTTTTTGGTAAATTTAGTTGTTTAAATATACTCGAAAATTGTCTCATCGCTGATTGAACATTTTATCAGCAATTAATGATTTTATGATGAATATGATTCTGATGCAAACATAATCACGGTTTTAAAAACAAATTATGATCAAACATTTAAGGGAATAGAAATTCGAAATTTCAACATTTTCGAGGAATTTAAAATTCTGATTACTCTGAAGGTCAAAGATTCATAAGTATATAAATAAATTTAACATTTAAAAAAATGTAAAAATCAAAGGGTCGAATTCAGAGTCGTGGATTATACAAAAAATATTGATCGAATTCTCAGAATCTTTTATTGTATGAATTTTGTGACATTAGACTTAAAATTCAGAATTTTGGAAATCTACGAAATTTTGAATATTGAAGGATCTACTGCTATAAAATTTTCAGAAGTGTTTTAAAGTTTGTTTTTGTCTATCAAATAATTTGCAAATAAATCATTTGACTATTGGAATCAGAATAATTTTATGTTTTTAACCTTGAAAATAATTCATAAAAGCTTCATAATAAATCGAGAATGAATCCGGCGTCAGAGAAAATGTAAAATGTAATATTAAGGAGAATATGAAAAATGTTGTACACGTACAGATCTTTAAGACAAACTTTTTTTTTATGATTTTTGAGAAAAAATAGTTTTACTTTTTCTGTAAATTTGTTAATTTTAAGAATTACTGCTGAGAGTAATTTGATTAATTGAGAGTAATTTCTGATCAAACATTTGATGATAATTTATCATGATATCGGCTTTACCATAAAAATGATGGAAGATAAATTACAGAAATTTCAGGAAATGAAAATCCCAAAGTTCCAAATTTTCAAGATATCAATAACTCTGGTTACTCTGAAGGTCGAAGATATGTATTTATCGATTCGAAATTTGTAATAAAGTGAATTTTGAAGGGTTTAATTCAAAGTCGTAGATTATACAGGATGTGTTATGAGTATTTGTAAATTTCGTCGCATGAGACTAAAAAATCAAAAATTTGTAATGTTGCATTTCGAAATTCTACGAAATTCTACGAAATTTTGGAAATTAAAAGTTTTGTTGCTTTAAATTTTTCAAAAGTGTTTTAAATATGGGCTTCTGCCTATAGAATAATATGCCAGTTAAGTATTCTAATGTAAAAATGAGAATAATTTCAATTTTTATAATTTTCAAAATCATAGATAACAATTACAATTAATTAATGATAAATCCAGCGTGAGCAAAAATAGAAATTCCACGACTGAATTTAGTATGAAAATTGAAGAATTTTTATTTTTGATGATTTGAAGGAAGTAAAATTTTGATATTTTGAAAAAACAAGGGAAATTTTAGAATTTTTTGAAATCTGGAAGTTTTTTGATTAGATCTTCATTTTTGCAGAAATGACTTGCGGAGGAAGATTTATTTTATTTAATAGACGAATAATAAAAACAATGATTTTTGATAGTGGTCAATCATAAATCATATTTTTTAGTTGTTATTTTCAGTTTGATTCTTGCTGATGTAATTTATTCGTTAACCAATTCATGACTATTTTTAAGAAATTGAACACTTCGAAAAACGACAAAGCTTGTGAAAACCTTTAAAATTTGTCCTATCTTATATAATATTAATTTTCTTTTTTTATATCTTTTTGTTGTGATGCTTTTATATGGTCTAAAAAAGTGCTTGCTCATTACCTATATGTATATTCTCTGAAAATTCAAAAAATCTCGCATGAAATTCGAATATTCAAATTATATTCCACTTATTATCCACGCCAAATCAATTTTCGTATATCTCAATCTATTTCAGACTATAAAAATTACGAAAATTTCAAGAATATGAAAAACTCGTTTCATTTTTCATTTATTTTGTAACTAATTACATTTTTCCTACCTAAAATAAGATGTCATTCATGTGTTGTTACAATCGTATCAATTTTACTAACTTTTATCAATTTTTTAAAGCTAGCTTAAAATCAACATGCAAAAATTCATTCACTATGTTAGAAAATTATTCCATTGCGTAATTTTCTACTTTTTCTTGTTCGTTTCGTTTTTCCTTGTATTTTTTTTTTTTTTTTTCAAACTTTCCAGCTTTTTGATTGTTGACACATTTAATCAATGAAACACCCAAAGAGTTTTTTGTCGCAGCAATCGCTGCACCGGAGTTCGCACGGGAGTTCCTCTGGCGACGTCAGGAGTGACAAAGAGCAGGAAAAAAGAAGCTCGAGGGACCCGAGTTCGAGGCCAAGGTCTGGCTCCGAGAGTCGAAATCCCGTAATCAAAGTGATGGATCTCATAAGACACCGCAGCACCGGCACCCTCACCACTGAGGACAAAAGAAAAGCGGTGAGTTTTCCACGTTTTCCACTTATTTCATAGAAATTTCAATGTCATTTTAGTGAAAGATACAAATATTCTTTTAACAAGGGCGATCAAAAATTTAATAGGGTACACAGTCACAAGGTACTGAATTTCAGAAACTTGATAGTTAAGATTTGGAATAATTCCATTCTTTGGTATTTAGAGTTTTGAAGTTCTTTATCTCAGAATTCTAGATTCTGTAATTTTCTGATAACCTTACTTCATCAAAAATCAGAATTGACATTCGATTATTGTTTTGAAAGTCAAAATTTTTGTCGATTCAGAAAATTGGAAGTAAATAAATACTTGGAACAATGTATTCTTGTAGAATAATTATAAATTGGGTATAGTAAAAAATTCAAAATGATAACTGGGGAGTTAAAACCTATTTAATAGTTTTTAAGCACACGTTTTAGTAGTTGGATAAAAAATTTGAAATAATTCATTTGAAAGCCTAAATTATAAATAAAATAGTATACAATAATTTAGGATTTTCATCTTTGGTCAGAAGAAGAACAATTAATATAATATTAACATCAGAATTGCTGACTTTGTCATACTTATAAATTTTCCCTTTACTTTAATTATTTCTTTTGATCGTATATTCTTAAATATTCAGACAAATTAACGAATATAGATCAAATTACATAATTACAAAAATCTTCCTTATAATTGAATTAGATTTTTATATTAATGATAGTATTGCATTTCAATTAAACATTTAAATTACTATTATGAGCAATAAATTATATTGGAATACATTTTATATTACACATATTGTAAGATCAGAAAAGGTAATTCTGTAGATGATGGTTTTTTTGTAATCAGAAACCAAGAAGAATTTCCATGTATCGAAAACAATATAAAGTGATAATATGTTTCCAAAATCTAGGAATTCAATTTTTTTGAACAAACGATTTCAAATGTTTAAAGCGAGTTTTGAAAATAAAGAATTTCAAGGTAAAGTTTTCAAAGTATGTTTATTTTTGTTTTAAAAAAAATTAGAATTACATAAATAAAAATAAATGCGAAAAAGAGAACCTGAAAAATTTTTCGGAGATTCAATATTTTAAACTTCAAACATAACTCAGTATTTTGCGGTATAATTTTTTAAAGTAAAAAAGTAAAAAAAAATTTTTTCAAGCGAACGTTTAGTTTAAAATAGTAAAAATTCATGTACGAAAGAAATTGAAATAGTATACCTTGAAATCTGAAAGACTGATCATTTCAACTTTTCTATTGTAATGATTTTCCGTAAATTTTCAAGGTTAAAAATTCAGTGAAAAAAGTTTCATAAATTCATAAGTATATAAAAAAATATCAATAGTGAAAAAAATCATCGCTTGAAGTTCAAAAATCAAAAACTAATACATTTAACTTGATAATTCTGGTGATTTAATATAGATTCCATCACTAAAAAAATTGATTATTTCTAATTTCAACGCATGGAAAATTCAATAATTCTGCTATAACGAAATACTTTTCTTGCATAAAAATTTTTTAATACCAATTATCAGAGTTGAACATGTATAACCCAAAAATTTTTAATTGAAGGTCCTCAAATTTGGAATTTTAAAGAATGAGTTACAAAAAAATATTCAAAAAAACAGAGAATTCGTAAACAGAAATTTAACTGTCTGAAGATTTGAAAAACTATAAAAAGCAAAACATGTATTTTCGGAAAACCTGGCCCAAAATTTTGTGTGTGTGCGCCCTATTCACGAGACTGTAATTCCCAGTTTGAAAAATTCATATTTATGAATTCGAAATTTTATAGATCAAAAATAATAGTTCTAGAATATTTTCGAAGAAAGAATTCTTGTTTTATAGAATAAAAATTCTGTAAATATACATTATACTGCAAAAATCTGAATCCGTCAATTCGATACTCCAAGATCGGAAACTTGATGATTCTATATTATTAAATTATGATTCTTGATGTTAGAATCGTAGAACTCTGTATCATATGATTTGGAAATCAGGAATTTTTCATTTAAAAATTTTAGAATTCTGATATCTTTATTCTCAGATGAACAAATCTAAATTTTTATTGGTATAATAATTTTGAATCCCGAAATTTTATATTCATTAATTCAATATTATATAGATTTATAGTTTAGAAAAGTTTCAGAATATCATCTTGTAGAATTCGGACCTCCTCATTTTAGAAATTAGAATTCTCCAGAGGTCTGTGTTGTGAAAATCGGAATTTTTATCTTTTTACTTCAAAAACAGATTTCTAGAATTCGATATTCTAGAGAAAGTCTTGGAAAGTCTAGTGAATATGATGTAAGAATTTTCGATAACCAGAATTCTCAATTCTAGGTTTAACCAGTTAATTTGTTCTAATTCTATAGTAATTTCGAATTCTAAAATATTGAATTTATGTATTTAAGATATGGACTACAGATTACGAGTCTAGAATTATAAGTTGCAGATTATTATCTTGTAGAATTCAGAATTCAATTTGTCTAGGACTGAGATTTCTAGAAATGTATTTTCTTAACCTCTGAGAGTCCAAACTGTAAAAATTGGAATCTCTTTATACGATTATTGATGATATAAGTTTTCTGAAATTCGATACTCTAGGATTACAAATCTGGTTATCCTTAAGTATCAAACTTTAAATTCTTGATATCAGAACCGTAAGAATCTACATTGTCGTATTTGGAATTTCAGAACTTAAAACTTCAAAATTGAGAATACTCCAGAAACTTATACTCTAAAATAATCGATACTCCATATCTCTATCCATGTATAGCAAATTTGGAACACTACATCCTAAAATTTTATGATTTCAGAATCCTACACTATAGAATAAAAATTTCCTAAATTCTACATTCTGAAATTCAGAATTCAAGAATAACGCATTACGAATCTTAGATCTCTGAAATTCTATGTAAAAATTGGTGATTCCAGAATTAAAATTTGTTTAATTTTTATTTCTGAAATTCATTAATCGAATTCACAGCATTTTCAAATCCAGAATTTGAATTGATCAAATCAGGAAATATAAAACACCGATATCTGTTTTTATATACTCTTTTAAACAAACAAAAGATATTTCCCAATTAATCTTTTCTCAAAATGAACTTTTGAAATTCACTAGAAGAAATTATTTTTCAAGTTTATTCACCTTAATCTTTTATCAGAGAAACGCGTCATTAAAAAATTTGCTATTTTTTTTTGTAATCCGTAAAGCTCATTTTGCAAATATTCATGGTTTTCCATCTATATTGCCTAAGCTCTAAAAACACGAATTTTCAAAAATATGTTTAATTGAAATACAAACTTATGTATTTCAATTTTCATAACTGACGATCATTGAAAAATTACAAGTTGAACAACGATTAGAAATATCATTCAAAAAACGTGGGTGGAATTCAATTTTTGCCAAGTTTGAACTTCCTCCTTATGCCGACGTTGAAAAGTGTTACGAATACATTATGCATTAATGACGCATCGTACTTAATACATAATACACGCAGAAAACTACGTAACTTGCAAAATGAAGAGGGGAAAAAATTGAGGAAAGGGTAAGAAGAAGGGGAAAAAAGGGAGGGGGTAAAAAAATGTAGAACCGAGTGAGAGAGCAAGTCGCAGTGATTTGCGGCATTTTCAACCAAATGGTTCATTTTTTCTTTTCTTGCTTGACAAGATTTTCTTTTCGGTCGAAAAATTCCAGAGGAAAATCAAGTTTTCGCGAGTGGAAAAAGTAGCAGAATTGATGTGGTGTTTTTTTTTATGTAAGGTTTGTTGAAAAGTTTTTGGCTGGTTTTTTTGCAAATTTTAGCATAGAATTCAATTTCAAAACAAGTAAAAGAACTTTGAGGAAGAGATTTTGAAAAAACCTGGAAATTTTTACTAACTTTGAAATTTAAAATATTTTTGACTGTTTAAGTTGGCAAATTATTGGGGATGTTACAATTTTTTTCAATAAAAAATACAAAAAGTTAAAATTTGGTTCTACTATTGATGTAATTGAAATGATTTTCAGAATTTTGGTATAATAGAGTCTGAATTTTGAAAATATAGAAAAATTTTTTGAAGATTTGATCATATTTGATACGTTTTTTTTTTTTTTTTTTTTAAATGAGGTGCTTTGATGAATTTAGAATTGATTTATTTTTAGTTTTTCAAATACTGTTTTTTTGTATTGCAAATAATCAAAAAATTATCATGGAAATGAAAATTTTTCTGGTTGAAAATACTAAACATCACAATAGAATTTTTTTAGAAGTGAGGTTTTTAAAAAAACGTTATTCTTATGAAATTTTTTTTCTCACTATTGTAGAGTTTTTTTTTTTGGTAAATTTCAGTTTTTGCTGATCAATATCGAGAAAAAAGGATGTTTAATTGTTGAGTTCCCCTCTTGATTTAGAATTTCTATATTCGCGAAGTTACTGGTTCAGTGATTTTTAATTACAAAAAGTGTAGAGATTTTCAGAAAATCAAAATGTTGGTCATAGAAAAAATGAAGAAAATAGAAATTTGGGAATTTTTTAAGGATAATACTTACGTATAATTTGCATCAAGGTTGGAAGTCAACTGATTGTTAAAAAATATGATATGGTTATGTATTTTGTTCTGGAGACGAAGTTTCCAAAATAATTTGAGAAAGTCGGAAACTCGATAATTTGTAAATGTCGTTTAATCTAAAGTGAAAGAAATTTTTCTTAATAATTTTTCGATGAAATCGTGTACAACATTTTTTGAGTTCCTCAAAAATCTGCAGTATTTTAAAATATTCTCTGGACCTAATTTCAATCGTATATTCTCATTACTTCGTAAAATCCTGTAACTGGAAAATGCAGAATTTTTAGACTTAAAAATCTTTGATATTGTATCAATGAAAAAATTTACAAAAAAATATGTTCCTTCTTTTAATCGATCCAAGTACTACTTTTTTGTATTAACTTTGTCAGAAAATCAAATTTTTCTCTAACTCAAGCATACAATTTTTTAAAATTTTTGACAGGGTTAAATTTAAAAAAATTACAAATGAATCCCAGAATTAATTTTACGTATCCATAAAATAATTTTTTTAATTTTCTCGAGATTCCCCTTGTTCATCAAAAACATGCTTGGAATTTGTATTTTTATTTTTCTTGTATTTTGTGTAAAAATAGCACCTCCTCCCATACTTTGAAAAAATTCTTTCAATTTTCCTTTTTTGTCGTATGATCACCTCGTCTCACCTGTGATCGTGCGATACCATTATCATTATTATCAATCGTGAGGTTACCAACAATGAAAAATTTACAATTGTAATTTTTGATTTTCGAGTGTCGAAGAATGGTTGATAAGTATCCATTTCTAGGCAAATTTCTAGTCTGCTTTCCTATTTTTGCATTAGTTTTATTTTGAATGTCTTTGCATTTTTACGAATAAAAATTTTGAAAACTTTGTATACTACATCTTGATCTTGTCAGATGATTTCAATTTCGTAATTTTTTTGATATTTATATATTTTCATGAAACAATTACACGAATAAGGATCGTGTGAAAATTTGGGTTCCATTTCAGTTTTCGAATTTTCGTGTATGGGAAAGTTATTTAGGAACTTCAAAAAATAATTTTTTATTTGTTTAAAACTGATATATTTGAAAAGTAATGTGTGACACATTGAATTATGACATTCTTTTTATTTTGATGTCTTTTTCTCGGTTTCGTTACGATAATTTGCCAAAACAGTCGTTCCTAAGTTATCATTACGAACGTTATCTTCGAAGCGTCTCACGTTTATGTAATGTTTTTTATACATGAAATTAAGTACGTGCTGCACCTGTCGTCACATGGTACTCGGAGCACATGCATTTCTTTATTTTAAAAAGGACAAAAGTTTCTTCGCACGCAAAAACTTCACTGAAATAATATTTTGTGGTAAAAAAATATAGTGTGAACAATGATTTCTGACATGATAAATTTCCTTGAGGACTGAAAATAACTATTTAATTGAATAAAATTATCACAAAAGTTTGTAGATTCTACAATAGATTGATAAACTAAAAAAAAAAAACACTTTTCCAATCATCTGTTCATTGTATTTCACTTATAACAATAAATTCATACAAAAATTTCGATTCAGAAATCGAAGTTTGACATTCATAAACTTGATTTCATCAATTTTATTAATGTATTTTCCAAGCTATTACAGATGTACTCGTAATTGCAATTAATATCTTTCGTAATTTGTATTGTTTGATACGAGTATTTTCGTCTTCTACTTTTCAGAAAAATTTTTACTTGAAAAAAATCTTTCTAAACTGACGAGTGAATTTGTTTAATTATTTTCTCTAGACTGATTTTTATTTTAACTATATATCTCATTTCATTTGCAAATCTTGAAACTTTTTACGTCTTCGAGTTTGATATGCAAGAAAATTGATCGTATATGAATGATCAAGGATAAATCAATTTTCGATTCATAGATCATTGATGATACTTTTGTTTTTACGAATAATTCAACGTAATTTCCTCTTTGTACAGTAAATAATACGAAATATGAATATTCATTGGGCTAGAGAATTTGGGTAATAAAAGTTGCAAATCATTATCATTATTTTAAACAAGGTTTCACGTTCATGAAGTTGAATTTTAGTCAGTTTAGGTTCTAAAAATTGGTCAATCAAAGAGTTTCATTTGTTTATTTAAGTGTATTATTAGAGCAATCGTCAAAAGTTTCACGATTTAATATGCTCTAGTAGATTTTTTCAAGCGGAGCGTCAACAGGTTACGTAAGTGACAATCGTATATTCTGTTTATAGCTTGAATTATACATTCCTAAGTCATGAAAGTTGAACATTCTTTTGTTTTTGTTATGCTTAGGAAAAATTTAATGGCAGTTTTTGGAATATTGCAAAGTAGAACACAATTTTACGTGGTTTTTGTCTACCTTAAAAATACAGGAAGATATTTATAATCTTTTCAAGTTCGTTAAAATAAGAGACGAAATTTTAACTTAAAAAATGCAATTGCCAATAAAATACATTTCGCTGCCAAATATACTAAACATTGTGTTTGAAAAAGATGATTTTAGTACAATTTTGCGATCAGCTCTTAGATTTGAAATTTTTAATCGTTGTTTCTTTATTCTGAGATTCTAAAATGGTGAAAATTCAACATGATCTACATAATTTTGATAATATAATCTTATTGGCATGACAAAGTTGGTGGAATTTGATTGGAAAATTTGAAAATTCTTGAATCACCGAATCATATTTAATATATATAGAAAATTATTCTATTGGAAATCGCTAATTTTATCTGTAATCTTGTAGCGAAAATTATGAAAAATTTTCATTCTTATAATCTATTGATAATTTGTCCAGAATAAAATGAATTCTTTTGAACTTGAATATTCTGCAAATTATTTCTAATTCAGACTATTTTGGAATAATGCTGGAAAATAAACAAGTCTAATTTTAAAGAACAAATAACTACTGTAAAAATTTTGTATCTATTTTTTTATAAGCAATTTCTGATTATGATTTTTTTATTCTGGAGTCTTGAAGTCGTAAAAAATCAATATAATACCACTGAAAATATAATCATATCATTAGCAAAATTTAATTTTTTTACAATTCCAACCAAATTTTTCGTCTTACAAAAATAACCTAGAAAATTTAAATTCTAGTAGTCAATGTTCTTATGAAAATTTATTTTTTAACGAATCCATTAATTGTTAACAGTATAAATCTCTTGAAATACAACTTTTGACTGAGTAAAATGTTTCTTATCTAATTTTTTTAATTAATTTTATTTTCGCACGAAAACATCATTGAAAATCTTGAAAATCAAGTTTAATGTTTGAATTACGTTGAAATTTTTTGCTCTGATTTACAAGTTGATTTTTCAACTAACGTTTTATTTCATTCAGATACTCTAAATATTTAGATAATCGAATGAACGTGAATCTAAATAATTATATTTTAATTTTCTGTTTAATGTTCTATTAAAAATGAAAATATAATTTTTCGAGTCATGATTCTTGCCAAAACTTAAAAATTTCCGTATCTTCAAATGATAAGGAAATCTTAATTAAACTAGATTTTGAAACATCAGTAAAAAATAAATTTTCATTTCATTTTATTTATCATCAGGCAGATGAAAATTCTTAGTGATCCTCATTATGAAAATTATTTCAAATCCATAAAATTTAGGAACCATGCTACAAAATATTTTTCGAATCATATTTCGAAGAGCATATCACTTTTGTAATATTTTTTTTTTCGATTTAAAATTTCTTATCATAATTCTTATCCATATTTTTCTGCAATCTTAAGAATTCAATATAACCTAACTAATAGTGTGATTTCATTGATGAAAATAAAAGTTCTGAACTTAGGAACATTTTTAGAGAAATATATAATTCTCAAAATTTTTTAATCCGATTACTCATTTTTGAAAAAAACATCTAAAAAAATTTTATTCTAAAAGTCAATCAATCTTTCTTTTTGCTTTCAGTACGAAAAAATGTTGTCCAAAAATTGTTATAAAAAATGTTTCTTATCTAATTCTCAAATCACGTCCATTTTCGTAATTACAAGCTACAAAAACAAAATCAATTTTTTGTGTAATATTTTAATATATTTTTCAATTCATAATTCCTGATATGAAATTTCGAAATTCCCAAATAACTCAATGATAAGAAAATCGTTCTCATAGAAATTGATGACTTTATTCGTAATTTTGTATGAAAAAATTCTGGTAAATCCTCTTCCTTAAAATCGATTCATAATCAAGATTAGAATCAAATTGACACTTCTTGACTGAAATGCACTGCAAATCATTTCTAATTCAAACATAAAATACTATATATATTGTAAAAACCTGCCTGAGAAGCATAATAAAAAAAATTCATAACCTCATTAATTTTTCTCGGTGAAAAAGCTAGCCAAAAATGATTTTTCCATCGCGCGAGAGGCAAGAAACTCGCTAGGCGATGCATAATATTTACCCACACCACACGATATAGATAAGAAAGAGCAGAGCCACGATTGGATTGCAAATGATCAGGTGCGCGTTCGACAGTGCGAAAATAGCGCGTTTCGCGAGATAATCCGTGCGCGAACCCGATCACATGATAAATAACAATCATGTCCTCGTATTTTCGTTGGATCAAAAGCGGCAAAAAAGAGGGCGATTTTTGTGCCCCCAAACCACGCAGCCGATCTTTGGACTCGAAATCCCTGGAAGCCTCAGGAATTCGTTTTATTATTCAAAACGTAATTTATCTCATTTTTATACATTTATTTTGTCTGTGAAAGTTTTTGCGTTTGGAAACGAGAGAAATTTTTCGCATTGGATTTACGATTTTTGGATTTTTATTCGAGATTCAGAAATTCAGTCGGTTGAATTATGTATTAATAATATATTTTATACATTGTGTATGAAAAAATGATAAATTTAAGTCATTATTTTTACTTGTATAATGTATTTTGATTAGTTATATTTACAATAGTCTTTTATTTAAAATACATAAATGTTTGTCAATCGTTTGATCACTTGGAAATTAACTTTTAATATCAACAATTTTGTTAACGTCTTTATTTTTTGAAGTAGCAAACTCAATATTAAGCAAGGAAAAAGTTTTTTGATTATATATGGTTTTTCTTGTTTGACTCTGGATATTTAAAAATTTTTTATTTTTATATACATAAAATTTTACATTCGTTAAAGATCATCAGTCAAAAATTTTCCGTTTCATCATGTTTTTACTCAAGACATAAAAAAACTTCTGTTTTTGGCATTTTGGCATGCGATCCTTGAATTCAAATGGCCTTTGAATTTAATAGGCTTTAAATAATCAATTAGAAACGAGGGATAATTAAAAGCAACTTGGTAATAAATTTTTTGGTTATCTGTATTTCTGTATTCTGAAATTTTTTTTTTTTCATCATTAAAATTTAAGTCCTAGAATCGTTAAAATTTTCAAGCTACTATAAATTTAGGATTTTATTTACGATTTTTTTCTATCTGTAAAATGTTTATTCGCTCAATAATTTTAAGATGTTTTCATTGTGTGGGATTTTTTAATATTGGTACTCCTGAATTACGGTTGTCAAATTCTCGGTTACCTATCTCTAACTGTGAGAATTTTGGAATAGTCCAAAAAGTAAAATTACTAAATAACTCTATCTCGATGTAGAATTTTCAAACATCGAATAATTCTAATTAATAAATTTCAAATTATTTAACTATTAATTTTATTGAAGAATATTTCTTTTTTATTTCTAATTTATATTATCACCAGTTTTTTAATCAATTTGAATATTAAATAAATTTAAAGAGTTAAAATTTTCCAACTTGAAGAATTTGCACATTTTTTTTCTTCTGGCCTCTGTTTTTTCAAATTAAAAAATTGACGAGTTATAAATAAAATTTTAATTGTTTTTCTAAGCTTACAATCTCCGAAAGTTGAATTCGAACACTGTAAAATTTTTTACTCGAAATTTTCGAAGGTACATATTAAAATTTTCGATTGAAAAGATAACATGTAACTTCACTTGCTCAAAATAATAAAAATGTGTAAATTGTTTATTTTTGTTGCAGAGAGCAGTGGCACAGCACCAAACACAATTAGCAGCGCAAAGTGAGTATTTCCATCGAAATTCGCTAATTCTCGTTTCGCTTACTTTAATCTTGCGTTGTTCTATTTATAGTTCAGTGAGTAATTGAACTTTGAGTGGAGTTTACATGTTCGAATATTTTTCAGTTGCGGTGCTCATTGGAAGAATTTTTTTCATAGCGTATTGAAAGTGATTTCGAAATGTCGAGAATTCTTGCGATGTGCAGAAAAATGAAGAAATAAATTATTAATCAAGCAAAATTTCAAAGCTGAACAAAAATATGAGCTTTAATAAGCAAATATACTATATACATTTTTTATTTTCGGCTAAAAATCTATTTTTTCCGATAATTGGTTTCAAATTTTCAATTTTCATTCCTCATCGGTAAAATATGTATGGGTTTCAGTCGTTTTTATTTTTTTTGTTCTAAAAATTATACGAAATTTTAGAATTATGAATGTAAGGTATTCCTCGAAGTGTTGTTTAATTTTTATCAGCTTAAACAAAAAAGTATAAAATATTTTTGAGTGAAAAATTTGAATGTTGCATCAATTTTTTTGCTTATATTCTTTAAATAAATAGGTAAATGTACGAACTGTATTCTGTAGAAATCATTACCATGACGAAACGTTTTGTTCATAAGTAAGAATTTTTTTATTTCGATATGTTTTTATTTCTGTTGATTTTAATACACCGTAATATATTCCATTCGATAGTAAAATATATTTTAACAGAAAAACTTTTAACTGTTTGTTGAACTGCTTGGAACAAAACATGAAATCAGGTTTTTTGTTCACATCACTAAATTGCTGAAATCATTTTACCCGCGTCAAACTATTTTTGTTCCTTATTTCTTTAAAACACCTTTTTACGTTTTAATGTTCATTTAGAATTCTGAATGAAATGAATTCTGAGGTTCATTTTGTATAAAAAAAATGTTTCTGCGATATGTTCTTTGTTCAATTTTATTTTTTGAAAATTTTCTTACACTCTAAAGCAGATTGATTACATAAAATAACAGTATTCCGTACAGTATGTAATTATAGTCGTACATTCTTAATATTCAGTATATTATTCATTGAAATATATTTATTAACATTTAATTACTTATTACCAAGGACGTTGTAATCAGGGGGGCAGTATTTTATTTTGCCACTATGCTTGTGAGCATTGAATTCTAGACATCTAAGTAAGATTCCATCAAAAAACTAGACAATACAAAAAAATTTTGTGAATGCTGGATAACACAAATATGCAACAAATCTATTAACACACGAAATGTATAATAACAGATAAAATTTTCTCGATAATCAATTCATTAGCTTAAAATCTGTAGAACTTCAAAACCTAGAGCATCTCGTTTTAATAATTATTGTAGGAATCGATGAAAATGTCCGAAAATCATTCAAATTTTCAAAATATTTAAAAAATATGAAAAAACGTTTGAAAGACTAAAAATCTATGATACTTTAATATTTGGAGCATCAAATTCTCGAAATATATCCAGCAATCTAGGAAAAATGAGAAATCTATATGAATATTATAAAACACTTTGTAATTTCATAAATGCTGAACAAAATGACGAACGCTAAAAATAATAGGAATTTCTGAAATACTAAAATTCAACGTAGATATTATTTTCTCAAAAATTAATGAATATGATGAAAATTTGTGAAACTTTCAATCCTGAAGCACCCAGTTCTGAAAATCTGCATAGGAATTCATCAAAATACTATGAAAATCAAAACATATATGAATCATAAAAAAGTAGGAAATGAACTAAAAGTTTGAAGAATCTGCGGAATGCTCGTATTCTATGAATAAGGTTCAACCCAAAGGTTCCCTCCCCCATCAAAAAATTTTCTATTAATCTATTTCATCATTGTTTTTGAATATTTTAGGCAAAAAAGTAAAATAATCCCCGGAAGGAATGAAGAGAAAACCTATTTTTTGTGAATTTTTTTAAGGTAAATTAGTCAAACTCTCCACGAAACAACTCTACGTAAAAATTGTAAGGCTTCAAATCTTTTGTCGTGTACAGTTAACAATTTCCATTGAATTCTATTGCATAAAAAAAAATATCAATGTCATTATATACAGAAAACCGCTAAAAACCATGTTTTTGGGTGATCTCTGACACGAATCACTACTTTTTTAAGCTTTCAAGTATAATTTATAACAATAAATAGAAAGCTTATCAAATTTTATTTTATTTCATTTTCCATCAATTTAATATCACTTGTTGTTAAGACATAGCTATTCGAGCTTAAAAAAATTTGATGCAAAAATGTTCTCAGCTTGAAATTCTTTCTACAACTTATTAACAATGCAAAATATCATAAAAACATGCAATAATATTATAAAGAGGACTAAATTACGAGAAATACAGTACAATTTTTATCTCAATATGATGAATTGAGCCGGAGATACAACGATCGAAACATGGGTATGATCACTTGCCACGGTGGGCGCAGAGTTGTCAGAGGACGTTATGGAAACTTTTTTTCAATAATTGTTCTCTGAGAAATAGAATTTCAATAATCAGAATATGTATTTTGCAATATTCGACAATGGATACTTGTCATAACTCTTTTCAGCAGAATTATGTACAATTTTTACGTGATTATTTTACAAGAAGCATATCAGTCAACTCTTGGTTAGTATTGAACAAAATTGGTTACACATGACCCTATAACAAAACAGTAGTCCAAAGCATAAAATTCGCAACTAAAACGTGCTTCCAATGTCGTCCATCAACTTTTATACTTAAGACGGTTGAAACCATGATTTAAAATATTATTATTTAAAGTACTAATATTATATTTGAAATGAATGCGTAACGTACGTAAAAGTTTACTCGGGTACACGCCCATGTTCGATATTTTGCATTGTTAATAAGTTATAGAGCGAAATTCAAGCTAACAACATTTTTTTATAAGATTTTTTGAAGTTCCAAGAGCTATATCTTCTTAACAACAAGTGATATTAAATTGATCGAAAATGAAATCGCATAAAATTTGATAAGCTTGCTATTTATTGCTATAAATTATACTTGAAAGTATGAAAAATGTAGTAATTCATGTCAGAGATCACCCAAAAACATGGTTTTTAGCGGTTTTCTGTATATAATGACAATGATTTTTTTTTCTATGTACTATAGTGTAATGAAAATTGTTAGCTGTACACGACGAAAGATTTGAAGCCTTACAATTTTTACGTAGAGTTGTTTCGTGGAGAGTTTGACCAATTAACCTTAAAAAAATTCACAAAATTTAGGTTTTCTCTTCATTCCTTCCGGGGATCATTTTACTTTTTTACCTAAAATATTCAAAAACAATGATAAAATAGATTAATAGAAAAATTTTTGATGGAGGAGGGAACCTTTGGGTTGAACTTTATCCAAGAACACCTGGTCTCTTTATAGAATACGAGCATTCCGCAGATTCTTCAAACTTTCAGTTCATTTCCTACTTTTTTATGATTCATATATTTTTTGATTTTCATAGTATTTTGATGAATTCCTATGCAGATTTTTAGAACTGGGTGCTTCAGGATTGAAAGTTTCACAAATTTTCATTATATTCATCAATTTCTGTAAAAATAATATCCACGTTGAATTTCAGTGTTTCAGAAATCCCTATTATTTTCAGCTTTCTTCATTTTGTTCAGCATTTATGAAATTTCAAAGTGTTTTATAGTATTCATATAGATTTATAATTTTTCCTGGATTGCTGGATATATTTCGAGAATTTGATACGTTTTTTCGATTAGTTTTTCGTAGATTTAGATTGTTTCAAAGAATTCTAGTACTTTCAGTTTTTTTTCCATATTTTTTGAATATTTTGATAATTTGAACGAATTTCTGACATTTTCATGGATTCCTACAATAATTATTCAAACGAGATGCTCTAGAATTTGAAGTTCTACAGATTTTAAGCTAATGAATTGATTATCGAGAAAAATTTTCGGTATTTCCGGCTCAATTCATCATTATTGAGATAAAACTTTGACTGTTTTTCTCGTAATTTAGTCTTCTTTATAATATCATTGCATGTTTTTACGATATTTCGCATTGTTAATAAGTTGCAGAGCGAATTTCAAGCTAACAACATTTTTGCATCAGATTTTTTGAAGTTCTAAGAGCTATATCTTCTTAACAACAAGTGATATTAAATTGATCGAAAATGAAATTGCATAAAATTTGATAAACTTTTTACTTATTGTTATAATTATTCCTGAAAGTATGAAAAATGTAGTGATTCGTGTCAGTGATCACCCAAAAACATGGTTTTTCGCGGTTTTCTGTATATGTGACGTGCCAAGAGAAAAGGAACACATCGCTCTAAACGAGAATTTTACAGGGCGAGCGATAAAAGTCAATCAATTCTTTAGTAAAAGGTGACTCTCGAAAATTTGCCCCCTTTTTTTGATAGGAAGTAATGTCCATAGAATTTTTCTAATTTCTGTGTTGGATAGAGCAACTCAAAATCTATCAAAAGATACAAAAAACCGGTTTTCGAATTTTGGAGCTAAGTGTCCCTTTCCTCCTGGCACGTCACATATAAAGACAATGATATTTTTTTTATGTACTATAGTTCAATGAAAATTGCTAGCTGTACACGACGAAAGATTTTAAGCCTTAAAATTTTGGTATGGCATTGTTTCATGGAGAGTTTGACCAATAACCTTAAAAAAATTCACAAAAATTAGATTTTCTCTTCAATCCTTTCGGAAATCATTTTATTTTTTTGCTTAAAATATTTCAAAATAATGATTAAATAGATGAATTAAAACATTTTTGATGGGGGGGGGGGGGGGCAACATTTGGATTGAACCTCATCGAAGCGCCCCGTGAAAATGGTTTTATTTTAAAATTTTATGATTAGATTCAATTTTATTTCATTTATCAATAGACAGATATGCCCAAACACAATCATATATCATAGTATACAATTATTTACAGTAATATGTGCATTATGAAGGTTCCAAGACAAATTGAGCTGGTAAAATCTATGACGTAAACAATCTGTCTTAATGATCACAACCATCGGAACTGAAATAAATAAAATATGATATAAATTTCACCAATTTATGAAAATTAAAAAAAAAGGTCGATCCACTTCCGCCTGTTTTTAATTTGCATCTATCGACCACGCTCTGAAAATGCTGAAATTCGCACACTGTACGCAGCGCCATCTTCTCCGCATTGGGGAGTGGGAGGCAAAGAGGGGGAGTAAAGTACGAGATGATTCTCGCGGTTTTCAATTCGAACGGCGATGTACGTTTCAGTTCCCACATGCTCGAAACCGCGCGCGGAGAGAACGTTCTCCAATTTCGCGAGCGGTGTTTTCCGCTTTTCCAAACACGAACCAGTGAAAAGCGCCATGTGAAAAATCCGGAAAACTCCCAAGACTCGATTTTCCCGCTGGAAAAACGGCGTGTTCGATCTCGTGACACGTTTTCCAAGAGGGTTTACTGCCCTACTTTCCCAGGGGAAGATTTTCCGATTTTCCGTGGGAAACTTGTTCGCGTTTTTTAGGTAACAATATAGAGAGGGATAGGGAAAAAATTTGAAGGACAGGCAATTTTTAAAAAATTTTTTTGACGTTAGCGAATTTTTAGTTGCATGGAAAGAAAATTTAGGTACGGGATTTTTCAAAATTAGTAGATACGAATAATTGAGATTTTGGGAATATGTGAAGAAATTTTTCATTTTCTTATCAAAAGAGCTGCCTGTGATAGCTTTTCTTTCATTTTATAGGGAAAAGTTATAGGGAAGTTGTTGAGAAGCCGGGAAAATCGGAAAAGTTAAACGATCGTGACGCAATTTTCCAGCTAGAGAAGCGATGTCTTCGATCTCGTGACACGTTTACCACTAGGGTCCATTGCTCCACTTTCCAAGGGGTGAATTTCGTGCAGTATTTTCGCGGTCTCTCGTGATCGTGAAACTGGAGTGATTTTTTTCGAATAAAAAATGTGAAAAAAGCTGGAGTTTTTTCATCTCGAGGTTCTCGTAATGATGAAATTCGTGACAGTTCTGCACGTAAGTGTAATGAATTAATGCATAATTACTTGAGACATTAAAACAGTTAATCGCAGTTGGATCGTGATTTTAAAGAAAAGTTTTCTTTGGTGCTATACGTATGTAGCACTTATTTGGTAAATAAACAAATGTTGGTAATTATGCGTAAAGATTTACGTGAGCTTAGGTAAATTACATAATATTTTTGTCTAGCCAAAAAATTCATGTTTTATTTCTGCAGGGAAATTTGACATCATTGATTGATTTGTTCTTAGTCATCTTTGTGGTTGGATCACTATAGGAAGACAATAAAATTACGTTTATGATTTTTCTATCGGTAGAGTCTAGATTGAAACAAACAAAATTTTTTTAATAAATATTTTTATCAATAGTGAGATATCATATTATCCTTCATGCACATGAAATTTTTCAATTTTGAATCCCTATCGAAATTTTCTAAAATTTGCAATTTACTTCTGACCCATTGATCTTATTGTACCCCCCCCCCCCCCCTGTCTTTTTAGCAAACAAATTTTATTTAGGTATACAGGGTTCATAACTGAATGTCACTTTTTCTGCTCTAGTTTGTTATTTTAATTCAAAATGTAAGAATTGTAGGAAATTTATTAGGTTTATAATCGAAATGTGATAAATTCGAAATGTAAAATACTATCATGAAAATTATTTTCGAAGATTCTGGTCGATAAAAGTTTCCTTATTTTAACGAAGTATAGAAGATTCAATCGTCCACTGAGATGATTTTTTTATTGCAATTAGAATTCATTGAAGAGGTTTGAATTTTCATTCATCTTAATCAGGGAAAATAGAAGTAGATATTGTTGAGGTTGGTTATTTCAGTCACGTCACTGATAATGCTTACATAATACTCGTTTGCAACAAATTCTCACGATTTTCCAGGAATAACGGTTTACGAAAGACAACGTTATAAAATGAATCCACCCCTCTTCCTACCTGCTCTTATATTCTAAAAATATAATTTATGTAATTTTTGGCAAATTTTCGCATTGAATTACACTGATTCCATATCAACAAAAAATTTTGTTTGTTCGAAAAAAATTTTTTAAGGCCCTTTTTTGATAACTTACAATAAGAAATAGTTTTAAAAAATTTTGAGGTTAGTGCTGATTTTTATAATTCTTTTTGAAATTTTTTTTTTTTTATTCCGGAAATACGTTTTAAAGTTTTTTTAAATGATGTTACTTGACTCAATTAAAACTTAAATTTTTACCATCCTGTTTTCAAATACTCTCTTTTTAAAAAATTTTCAAGCTGTTTACAATAATTTTGAAATATTTTCAGGAGTATCGAAACTTATTTTATTCTTCTAATCTGTATAAAAATCTTAGAAATTCGAGCTTAGAAATTGTTTTTGCTATTTTGGGAATCAAGAACATTTTTATAAAATGAACTATCAATAAATATTCTGAATAATGAAAAATGGCTGATTGGATGGTTTTTTTTGTAAAATTTCACATATTTTCACTACCTTGTTTTCGATTTTTATCCATCATAAATGTTTTTCAATTCTCTAAGGATATTTTTATTATTTTATTTGTATGTGTGAATTCAACTATACCTATACGAATGAAAAAATTTTGGTTTCAATATAAAAAAGAATTTTTCGAAACTGTTTTTCATCCTGAAAATTACCTTCCTTCTATTTTCGAAATTCTTAATTTTTGTCGATTTTGGGTATTATAATTAATTCACAACTTTTTTCGAAAACGCTTTCGACCTAAATAGTGAATGTAACTTTCGTTTTGTTTATCATTATTTTAAATTCGTAATTTTTAAAAATTTCAATAAAAAATAATTTTTTCTGAGTTCAGGCTTGTTGAATATTTTTGAATTTGTTAAAAATCGATCAATTTTCCATAATATTCTAAAATTAATAAAAATGTTTGAAACTCGAGCATTGTCAGTAAGATATGTTTCAATTATACCAAATTTATTTGAGAAGATTTTTTTCTAGAAAATATTTGCGCGATTCTGTCTTTGATTATCATAATACAAAAAATGTTTTCTATTTCAAAGTATTTTGATTCTTTTTATTTATTTCTTTATATTTGATTTGTTTATGCATATTTTCAAATGGCAACTTTCACAATTAAAAAAATTTCGTTTAAATAGATGAAATAAGCTTTTAAACTGTTTTATTTTCTAAACAACTCCCTCTCGCTGTTTTTAAATTTTTCATTTTTGTTTACTATTATTATTATTTTTATTATTTAAAATTTTTTTAAAATATCCAACGTGAATCAAATTTTTTGCTATTTTTTTATTTTTCGAAATTCATAATTTTTATTCATTTCTGTACATAAATCTCAGAAATTTGAGACCTCAAATCATTATCCCTCGAAAACGAAAAATAGCCAAACAGATAACTTTTTTGAATTTTAATAAATTAATTTTTGCATGATTTATCTCAGCAAATAGTACATACTTTCACAATTCTGTCTTTGATCGTCATCGATCACAAAAAATATTTTGTAAGGAATTGAGAGTATTCTAAATTTTTCAAATTTTATCTTTTAATATGTAGGTAACTCATATTTGATTATTTCTGACTAACTTTAAAAATAGAAAAAAGATTATTCGTAAGAAATTTTGTTATCCTAATCTCTGAAAATCTTTGTTTTTATTGTTTTATATTACTATTGTTACTTGAACCTTATTTGACCTTGAACGTGAAACTGGACCATATGTAAAGAACGTGTATCGTGAATTCGAATAGTGCACGTGCCAGTGAAAAAACAAGAAGAAACAATAGAAAAAAAAGTAAAAGTACTGCGTAGAATGCAGAAAGTGGTCAGGCCAGAATTACCAGATGTCTCATGTTACATCATGGGCAACAAAATCTGTCCTTTTTTTCATTTATTCTCTTTCAAACGCACGACCAAAGGGAGCAAAAGAAGGTAAAAGGGCCTCCTTTCTACAGAAAGTCCCTACAGAAAGGGGCCTCAATTCGACCTTGAATTATGCCTGTGCATTTTGGAAGACGTTATTTTTACCTGATTTTGCAGGCAAAAAAAACCTTTCATAGATCGACAAAACAAACAAGCATGCTGGGTTTCATGTGCAAATGTGATGAAATTCAATTGGGTTTTTAAAGATTATGGAGAGTAAATTTACGTTTCTTCATGGTATAGTTGAAACAAAGTTATTCTAAATTATTCAAATAAAAAACAATTTCAAAATAAGTATTATAAAACATCCTCAAACGTTATCATTAATTCTTAAGTTAAAATATTCAATTTTTTGAAATGTGCAATTCAGTCAAGTTAATTAAAAATTCATACATTTTCACAAATCGTCGAATTATTGACGAAGGCAAGTAGAAAAATCTGGAACGTCCGAAAAGTTTTTAAACATTTTTGTGAATTAGAGCCTTTTAAATTTATTAAAATATTTATTATCATATATAAATTATAGAACTTCGAAATGATCTTCGAAATTTTGGAAAGTTTGAACAATATTGCGAGGATTTTTGGATGTCTATAAAAAGGTAGACATTTTCTATGTTGAATTTTATACCTACATTATATATTTTTCTGTGAAAAAATCCGTAAAAGTTTCAGTACCCATGAAATTTTCCAGATACTTCCCTCCAATCTTTTGCGTTCTTCCGTATGTACGCCTCATTTTTTTTCTCTCCCTATCGTTTCCCCTATTTTTATTGGCGTGTGCTCAAGTGTTGTATGAATTGAGGGTATTCGAGGTTCAAGGCCAAATGAGTTCAGAAAAAATTGTCAACATATTTGCAGTTCCTCAAAAATAAAAATAAAATATTTCCGTTGCTTTGATTACCGGATATAATCAAGAATTCAATCTTTTTCAATGATCTGACTTCAATAAAATAATAAATGTGTCAAATAAATAAGAATTCAAAAGTTTGATTGAAACAAATAATCACATAATCCGAAATACTGATAATGTGAACTGAAACAATAATTCAAAATTTGTTGACTCATATAGTTCCGAGAGAAAAGAATAAATGTGACTATTTTTCCCAAATGTCATTCAACTTTTTTTCAATTTTGTTTCTTTTATAAAAGAACACAAATTTTATCATTTATTTGTTGAAGCAAAATTGGATCATGATGGAAATTTTCTCAAACAAACACCTTTTCGTTTGTTCTTTCAAGAGCCAAGGAACAATTTGACAATTGTTGAACTTGCTTTTCGAGTACGTTTTTGAATAGATTTATAAATAGAAAAGGTCACAAAAATAGGCACCTCCCGGCTGAGATGTCACGTATGCGCAACCGGGTCAGATCAATATCATCACATTATTATCAAACGCCGAATCTCTTAATAAAAACAAAGTATCTAATACGAGCGAAAATTTAATAGCCACAAAATTGATTGAATTTCAGCATTTGATCTAAAGAATGACTCGAAAAAAAAATCGTGATTCAATACCATCGTTTTTTATCGTAATTCATCATCTAATCCCTCCCCCCATTTTTTTGTTATTATTCATAGAGATTTTCCCAGAGCCTAAATAAAAATTGGAACTAAACCAGTGTAGAATTTCAGATGTACATGTTTATGATACTTTAAATAGTTCAAATAATGACAAAATAATGGTCACTGTTTTCATCATTCCGCATTATTCGTTTTAATTAGGTGTGCTTTCGTTCCGTATTAAACGATAAATCACGAACGCCTGATTCTAAAATGAAATTGTAAAGAATCATTATTTAATGCCAGAATGAATGAAATATTGCTGCGTTCGGAAAAGTGTCTAAAAAATTGAAAACTTCGCTACATACTCGTAAAAAACCACTCTAACCTACTTAAAATTAAGGTTACATCTTGCCAGTATCAGATAAATGAAAAGAAATTTTCGAATACAAAATTTGTTAAGTTTCTTGGCATTGTTCACATTTTTCAAATCGAAGAACGTTGAAAGAGCACGTGAAATATTTTTCATTTGAGAATAAATTGAGGGTGAAATCTTCAAGTGAAGCCCAACCGCCAAATTTTCTTTTCGTGGCCGCCATCTTGGATATTTTTCGAGGGGTTAGAATCAGAAAAAATTAAATCCACAGGCAATAAAAGACATTTTTCATCCGTGGACGATAATAAAGAAGACATCGCAAACAAGAAAAGTTTGTATAAATTGAGATTGTGATTAATTGCTGATATGGGCCAAAAACACTCTTTATGATTTTATTTTCTCGCGTTTTTTACAAGTTGATTAGTTGGAAAATGTCGAGAATTTTGATTGCAATGAGAGAAAGGGACGTGGAAATGATAAGGAATCGGATTTCTCGATCTGTCACGGATCAATCATTTATATGGACTATAAATGTTGCCGATGAATGTGCGGGTGTAAAAATTTAATGATTGTTTATCACCTTTACTCCGCGGCGAACGCTTGCTATTACTTAAAAAATGGCGGCAACAACAACCCGTCACGTGGATTCAAGCCGTATAAACGCGGGTGAACGTGATTTTACTCACGTTCCTTTCTTTCATGTTTATTTTCATCATATTTCACGAAGAAAACGTATTGATTCACCTTTGAGGATGGGAAAATTCCATTTTGTTGCATATTTATTGTTCGAACGTTTAAAGTCGACCATCACGATGTTCGAAATTCAATATGGCGACCAAACCTCACTTGAAGATTTCACAAGTCAATATTTTTTCCATAAAAACAATTTCATGTTTCAAATTGATTTTATTGGAATTTAAAAATGTGAACGATTGTGAATACACGCAGCTTTTTAAATATTATTGATTTAGGAATTTTCGCTTATTCCAAACGTGACGAAAATGGAAAACTGTGTTTTTCTCGCGCACTTGACGTATGGAAAACGCTCATTTTCAGATGAAATAGAATATTTCCTGAGAACGTCTACGAGAGTGGTCTGCATATTTTATGCAGATTCGGGAAACATTATTCTTACCTGCTGTATATACGATTCGCGTCATTGCGTTATGCTCTTTTATTTTTACTCGTCGCATCGCGAACTCCGAAACTGGACTCTTAAATAAATGATGGTAAAGGTCAATTTTCATAACGAGCCCTAGCTCAAATAGAAATTACTGTTCGAGGTTAGATTTAAATGACGAATGTCATAATCTGATAATACGTCATTTTAAATGATTTTCAATTTTCTTTGATCACTTCCTTAATTTTTTTATAATTTGTTTTCGAGAGTTTTCAGGATACGAGAAAAGTGTTTTATAAATTTGCATAACTTTTTCATTACTTAAATGCAATGATTTCTAAAAGTGTAAGAAAAAGTTGCTGGAAATTTGAGCCAAGAGTCGATAACTTGCGATAGTATCTAATGGAATTTTTTATCACCCAATGATCAATTTAGTATATCATTTTTTTTTTTTTTTGCATGAGGGAGTTAAGAACTTAATTTTTATTAGGGGATTTTAATTTTCAAGTACTATCCGAAATTCTGATAAAATCTTTGAAATATTGTAATATCACAAGCATTATAAAAAAATTCAAAAATTTGGAAGATGTTTTCTTTTTGTTTATCTCTTTGCATAAGAATTTTTTTCAAGGAGAAGGTGGTTCAAAAGAAAACATGTGCAGAATCGATTTACAAAATTTCTTTATTGCAATTTCAATTCCCAAAATTTAGGATCCGTAAGAAAATCGCGACAGAATTTAGATTTGATTAAATATTTTGAAAACTTGGATGCGCATTGGACAACGTATCGATTGAATTTACAAAAATAGAATTTAGTGAAACCTGCAGTTTAAGTTTGAATGAAGTTCGACGAAAGTTTCAACTTGTTATTAAATTCGGACGTTCTGGATGCAGAGAAAACTCAAGTACATGTCGAAAGTTTCCTATTTTTCTGTTCTCTTCTCAGAACTTATAAGTCACAATAATTTTTTTCTTATTTATAGTATCTGGTAATACTGGGGATACTACTGTCTTGAAAAATTCTGCATGGGTAAAATGCATCAGTTAAAGTTTTATAAATCGAAGTTTTCAATTTTTAACACTTTTTTTTCTAAACATGAAAAAGCTATCGTTTTTTACAGTAATCGACAGAAAATAACACAATTTGGAAAATTCATGGACATTTCCTGATATTCTAAAAACCTTGAAATGTTTTAAAATTATCAAGAATCTTTTAATTTTTCAAAATTGTATATTTAGGACTAATTTATATGCAGGACTTCCTACTGAAGACACTATCAATCTAAATGTGTTATCTTTCTTATGAATTTTTGGTAATCCGTATGCTCTAGATAAATTCCCATCTGTTTCTAATAATTCCAAATATGTTTTTTTATCTATATAATTCTTATTTTTCCATCTAATTAAAATATCTTCAACTTTATCTCTCACTTTCTTTAAATAATAAATAAATAAAAATAAATTATTTTTATTTTATTTCTCTAAATAATAATAAATTGGCAAAATTTATTCAGGATCTACTTTCGAATCATTTACCAAAACCGAAAAGTCATGTTGAAGACGTTTAGAATTAAAAAAGAAGTTAAAGGGATTGAATTTATCTAAGGAATTTAAAATTGTATTTTTTGATGTGACATCATTGTTTACAAATATCTCGAAGGATGACGTGAAAAATTCACTTATTAGAAAATACCGTTTTTTGGAGCCTTATATGGACATACCTTGTGAAGAATTTGTAGATAGTGTTATGAAATTGATGGAATTAACATATTTTACTTTTAATAGAAAAATATACGAACAAACTTTTGAAACACCAATGGGTTCTCCAATTTTTCTCCCATTTTAGCTAATATTGTAATGGAAGATATGAAATGAGATGTTTTGAATAAATTGAGTTATGAACCAAAATTTTATTGTAGATATGCTGATGATATTTTTATAATAACAAAGAAAGATGAATTGAATGGGACTTTAAAAGAATTTAATTCATACAATGATAGGATACAGTTTACAAGTGAAACAGAAAGGGATGGGAAATTAAATTTTTTGGAACTGGAAATTATTAGAGAAGATAAAAAGCCTATATTTGATTGGTTCATAAAACCGACTTCATCGGAAAGATTTATGAATTTTCATTCAAAAAATCCGTTATTACAGAAGAAAGGGATAGTATATGGATTGGTTGATAAAGTTATTAAATTATCTGATGATAGATTTCATAGAAACAATTAGGATATAATAAAAAATTTACTGTACAAGAATAACTATCCCATTGAATTTATAGAGAAAAATATTAAAAGTAGAACTGATTTTTTGAAGTATGTTAAATCGAATAATGATAAAAATGATAAATTGTTGAATAATAATGATGGGAGAGGGGGAATTTTGGTTTCACCATGTGTGGAAAAAGGACAAAGAAGAATTGAAAGAATATTTAAGAAAGAAAATATGAAAGTGATAATAAATTGAATATGGATATTATTAAAAGGTCAAAAGATAAATTGGGAATTAAAAGACAGCAGAATGTAGTTTACAGAATAGATTGCAGGGATTGCCAATTTAAATATGTAGGACAGACAAAAAGATGTTTAGAAACTAGAATTAAGGAACACGAGGGAAATATTCGCAAACTTACAGATAATAACTCAGTTATAACAGAACATAGAATAAATATGAATCATGAATTTAATTGGGATAAAGTAAAGATTTTAGATAAAGAGAGAGATTATAGAAAAAGAATGTTTCCGGAGATGTTTTTTATCAAGAGGATAAAAAATACTTTAAACGAACAAGAAAACACGAGATTTTTAAGTTCAATTTACGATACATGCATTGATGACGTGGTATGAGTTCTTATCGGTTCGTTTTCTATATAAGGAAGTGAAAACAGGTATTTTTGTTAGTCGTGTACAGACCACTGATAAGTGCTTGTAATAGCGTATTGTTTCTTTCCCATCCACTTATAAAAAGTTGACGAAATGTTTTTTACACATATGATAATATTTAAAAAGTTGACGAAATGTATTTACACATAAGATGATTTTAAACTGAAATTTATATTCTGAGTAAGTGGATTAAGTGATTTTGTGATGGAAATTATTGTTTAAATGAAATGTATTGATTGTTTGCGATTTCGTACATCCGGTTTTTCCTGAAGAGGGCAAAAAAAATGCCGAAAGCTTGAAGAAAGATATTTGTTGGAATTTATTCATTTGGTGTTGGCTCCAGAATGATCGTGAAAGGACAATTTTGAATTGTAACAGCGAAGTGTAATAACAATTGTATCTTTTAATTTTTTAATGTTTTTTAGTTTTTAAAAGTTTTAGAAATTTCGAACATAATACGAACTATTTCAAACTTTCAAAATTTTGTAAAAATTTGTCTGACTCGTTCATTTTTTTCGTAATTATAAATATTTTTAAGTATGTAACTCAATTTTTTTTTTTTTCAAAAACGTAAAACACATTATTGTACGTGTTTCGAAGAAAAATGATTAAAAAAAACACAATTCACAAAGTTCATTAAAATTTTCTCGAATTCAACACGAGATTTTTAAAAATTTTTCAGAAGTATCGACAATCTTTGGAACTTCCCATTTTTTTTATTTTATCAAATTTTAAAAATTTGAAACAATACAGAATTTACAAAACTTCCCACATGTATGAATATTTGCTTAAGATTTTTCGTTATTTATTAATACCTCAAGTTTTTCAAATTTTGTTAAAAAATAAAAAAAAACATCTTGCATATTTTGAAGAAATATGATAGTGGAAAAAAATCACAAAATGAATGGAAAGTTTTGAATGGTTTGTATAATGTTTGAAATGTTGGTGTTATGCAAGTTTTCCAAATTGTATACATAAACATATTGTTCATTTATGAAATTTAACGTTTTTTTATTTTTTAAACTTTTCAAAATTTCAAACATGGAACTGATTATCAAAATATTACAAATTGTATGAAAATTTGTCTAAAGCAATAATATTTTTAGCAATTTTTTAATATTATTATCAAAAAATGAAAAAAAAAAACATTGTTCATATTTCAAATAAATATGATAAACACAATTTACAACTTTTGTGAACATACTCTAGAACTCTACAGATTTTTCGAATTCTTCAATGGTTTAAAATGTTTTTTCATTTTTGTAAATCCTAACATTTCAAACATAATACAAACCATTCAAAACTTTCCAAATTTTATAAAAATTTGCACAACTCACTTGAATCATCCGTATTTTCTTTATGTTTTGAGTTTTTTAGATTATTGTTAAAAAATGAAAAAAAGATCATGCATACTTCAAAGTAATGTCGTAGTAAACATAATCAACAAATTTTATGAACATTTTCTTGGAATCAACAAATTTTATTGTTTGTTTACAATTATCGACAATCTTTGCAATTTTAATTTTCTTTTAATTTTTGGATTTTCAAAAGTAAAACAAACTTATCGAAAATTTTGAAATTTCACGAAAATTTCTCTATAGCTCATTAAGATTCGCCGTATAGTTTTTTGATACTTTTTAGATTTTTCAGGTTTTTAATAAATAATTATAATCATCCCCCCCCCCCCCGTTCTGCTCCTACTTGCTTGAATCTCAATTAATACCTTTCCGAAAAATCCACGTTTTGTTCCTTAGACATATGATAACATTTCATACTATTTTATTGCAGTAAATGTAATTTATTTATATCGAAGAAGTTATTGAAATGTGAACCATATTTCCCGCGGAGTAATTCCTGAAATTTGTAAATCACGCGATGAATCATCGTTGCCTGGCGAACATTTCTTCGGTCTTTCAATGTCGAATTGTTTAACAAGTTATCACCTTCAGTGGTATTTTTCAGAATATTTTCTCATTGTTATCCATGCTTTTTGCCAAAACGTCAAAGCACTTCTTTTTCAAATATTTAAAATGCGCTTTTAAAATCTGTATTTCTTTGATGGTTATCAAATTTCTACTTCGAAATCAATGCAGAGCAATTTTATGAAAAAAAATGGTTCTATCGAATGTTTGTCTGCTATTTTTTGTGAGTTTTTTTTTCCTGGCTGAGGTTTCGCAGTTGTTTTGACACGACGAAGAAATTTTAGAATGATTTTTTACTAAAAATGCAGTGTGTGGTTTACTCTTGGCAATGAATGCTAAAGTGGTAGAATATGTATACTTTGCCTAATGTCGCACGCAGCTGTCTCGATTTGTCGGAAACCGTGTCTAAACATGCTAGTAATTGATGCGGTCTATCTCGGCAATTGCGCAAGATCGGCTTATTAGTAAACATTAACTTGGCCTCGTTCGGGACGAATTCTAGGGGTCAGGGAAAAATGGATAGGCAAATTTTCACAGCAAACAACACTAAGGTGTAAAATATTCGGCTGCAAAAACCGAAACGAGCGAATTTTTTCGGAGGTTGATGAACCCGAATACTGTGATCTTGGAGTTCATAGAGCTCACGCCACAATTTTTCAGATATAATTTGATTACTTAAGAGGAACCGGTTTGCAGATCTTTGGTGACGAAAGATGGTTCTCGAGACCTAATTGCGAAATGAAGAGAATGAAATATTGGGTGGTAAAAGTATATGATTACATTTGATGGTCTTGAAGTTACAGGAAAAATGATATTCCGGGCAAGGTCATTCTGATCTTGGATGGAATTTTCGAGTAAACGAGCTTGAACTGTGATTTGAAACATTTCATTTCACAGTTAGACAAAAGTAGAGTTTAAACAAACGAGGATAAAAAGAACGACGCCAACTTATGAATATGGTTCCAAATTAAAATTATGACGAGATTCCCAGTTGTTATGGTAACAACTCCAACTTATTCATTTATAAACTTTAAGTTGGTCTTTTAGTTGCTAGACAAAATTAGCATTTTAACAGCCCGAATTGAATTTTTTATCATATTAACTATTTAATTACGTGATATGAATTCGGTTTAAACATTTTCGACTTCATTGGTAGACGTTCAAAGAATCTGAATTCACAAAAAACCTCTATAATCCTTTGACCTTGAACTATGATGTCAAAGGTCTAGGGAGCTATCCATAAATTACGTAACACTCCTGAGGGGGGTCCAGCTCGATGTGACAGTTTGTGACACCAGGGGGGGGGGAGTCGAGCAGAAAGTTACGTAGCGAATTTCAAACGTTTTCACGTACCCTTGATCGACATGAAAAATCGATATATTTTTCATTTCAAGAATGCTATTTAATTAAAAGTTTGAGAATAGTCTATTGGAAAAAGTTATCATAATTTAAAACAAGTATTTTTGATCCCAGATCCTAACGATTTCATTTTCAATTTAACGAATAGAACAAGTTTGAAATAATTTAATGAAATTCGAAATTAGCGAATTTTCAATGATATTATTAATGTTATTTTTCCAACTTTTGACGATGATTTCAACTTTCTTGGAAATTTAAACTTTTTTAACCTAAACTTTCAGTATATGATTCTGACTTTTAAGGATTACGCGATAAATTCTGGAACCATTGTTAATGATTTTGTGCAATGAATCACACAAATTAAGAAATATTTTTAGTAATTTTGTACTTCCGAACATAAACTTGTAGCAATTACTTTTTACATTTTAATAACATTATAGAAACGTTAAAAATAACACACGAATTTCGTACTTCATAATTATTTTGAATTTTTGGACTGCAACTTTAAGTAATTATACTACGACTTTCAAAAAAAAAAAAAAAAAAAAAAATAGGAAACAATCAGCAATATTCGAAACTCGTGGTAGTTTTAAAACAAAATTTAATAAATTTAAATGATAATTAAGGAAATCTAACGAAAAATCTAAAAATTATAGCCAAAAGTCAAAATTTATAGGTAGCTATATTTAATTTTATGTTTATTACTAAATGTGAAGTAATAGGATTTTAAATTATGTAAATGGAAACAACATTTCAACAATTTACAAAAATATAACGAATATTATAACTTCTTACTTCTGAATCTAAATTTTAAGGAATTTTATTCTGAATTGCAAAACAGAACACAAAATGCAAAATTATTAATAATTTTTGTAGTCTGTAGTAATTTTATATCTTTCGACACAAACTTTTTCATTTAATTCTAAATTTGGGAAACACAACACTTCGTAATATTAAAATATTCCGTTAATAACCAACAAAATGTACAATCCTTCAAAAAATTTCTACCTTTTAGAAGGAAATTCAAAAACTTGAAGTAATTTCGTAATGTTGAGCCTCAACTTTGAGTTACTTGTTTGCCTACACATTCATATATGTATAAGTAAAAAAATTTGAAATTTCTAGAATTTTGTACTTCTAGTACAAAAATTTTCGTGATATTTGATTCTGAGTTTCAAAAAAAGGAACAAGAATCTTGAGATAAGTAGCAAAATGGAAAAATTGAATAAATTTTGAACTTTTTTCCAGAAATTTGAACAATTACATTCTAGGTTCGAAAAATCGTCAGAAAATTATGAAATTTTCACCGAAATTCGAAATTTGTATATACCTATTAAACTTTTAGATTCAAACTTTAATAACTTTTCAAATTTTGATCTCGAAAACATAGTAAAGTTTTCAATAAAATAGTTTATTGAATAGATAATAATATTAACGTCATAGACCACGTACATTTGGAAAATTTAAAATGTATGAGAAAACTGCAGAACCAATGACAAACTGGACAATTTTGGAATTTAAACAATAACAAACTATTATTTTTAAAACTTGGAAATATTTTTTTTTCAGAATTTCAGGTGTTTCAAAATATTCAAAATTATTTTTTGAACACTCTCCTAGGCGTTTCTGCGTGAGTCGACATAATTTATTAAATTGCAAAAGCTTTTCGAAAACATTGTTTTCAGTACAATAAAAATTTTCGTACATTTTGTGTTTTTCATGCTATTGTAAAACACGAAAAATTGCTGTAGGTATTTATATTTTTCTTTTGAAGATTAAACACCTTGAGGGGGATGGAGGATTCAAGCCCATGTGACGTGTGACAGTTTGGTGACCTAGAAGGAGAGGGGATCAAAAAATACTGAAAATTTTAAACCCACTGTCAAAACACAATTGTAAAGTTCAGAAGTTCAACAAAGCAAATAGCTAAAATACTCATTTTCAGTCTTCGCTTTTGAACTACGATCTTAGAAATTCAAACTACAAAAAGAATCCTCCTGAATCCTAGAATCTTGGATCTTCAGCGAACTCTTCTTTTATCTTGAACGATTCAAGAAATTCAATTACAAAGTCTGAACTTCACAAACATAAATATTCCCTGAGCTGCGAGTCAATCAAAGATACAACACTTTGACCTTGGATATAAAAAGTCAAAAATCGTCCGATCCAACAGCAAAATCTAAGCTTCTAGACCACAAAACTCTTCTGACGATCCAACTGCGATAACTGTCGACCAGAACCCCACGAAACCCCCCTTTGAAACTCTGGTATTTTCAGATAACCATATCGTAGTGTGCCACGATGTGAAAACCGACCGAAGAAAACCAAAATGTACGGAATCAGCCAATACCTCACAAGCCATTCGGAAAACAGGGATGTCAAATTGTTTCAAGAACTCCTGGGCCATACAAGCCAAACAAAGCAGAACCATGCTCGACTGCACGTATCCCGGGGTTCGGTCAGCTCGACCTATTCTTACGGCTCCTGCATGTCCCGAAATTCTTCCCATTCCAGTTGCTCCAATTACAGTTCTGGGAACCAAATGTGGAGCAACCAACAAGTACTGTTGCAAACTCCTCAAGGGAACCACCTCGTGACTGGATACAAATGTTTATATCCAGCCCATTATTACCAATCAGAGTGGAATCATTATCGGGACTCGAGTGCCATTTTTTCACCGAGTTCCCCGAGTCCCACTCATGAACACGATAGAAGTCAGCATCATGCCAGTTTTCAAGAGAAGATAAGGCAATTGAAAAAGAAGTTTGTGCCTTCCAGAAGGCAAAGTGAGTGCCAGGAGAGTCCTAAAAAGAAGGAAGAATATTTTAGAACGAGGAGCCAGAGTTTGGATGCCGGGGCCAGGAGGAATTGGAGGCTTACCGCGATTGGGTCGGATTGTGAGACGACCTACAAGATTTATGATGAGATTATAAAGCAAGGTAAAAGGGGTGTTTCTGTTTCAAATGCTCGGTTCTCAAATTTAGGATTTTTGTCAGCGATGTATTGCTGTTCCAAAAAACACTGTTTGAACTGTGAAAACGAAAAGATCTTGGTGCACTGGAGAGCATTGGGTCTTGTCAAAAAAGATGGAACAGTTTGGGTCATGAAGGGGGTCCTAACAAAATACTTAATAGGTAGAATGAAGAACATAACTAAATCCAAACAATCTGGAAACAGCATATTCCTATTTTTGAACAATTTTAATAGTCGGATGCCTTTTTTTCTCTTTATCGTTTTTTAATCTCATTAAAGCTCCGTGTTCTGCAAAAAATTGGGGCCTAGTTTCTAACCTTTTTTTGGTTAGGAATTCGTCATTTTGTCATCATGTATTTCAATTACTGTTTCTGGGTTTTAATTTGATGTGAAATAATTGAGGACTATGTTTGTAAGTTTTCTTTTGGAAATTGATTTGTATTAATATCGTATAGATGACATTATTTGTTGTTAACTTATATAGCTCCTGATGTGGGCTTAGTTTGAAGCCGAAAGCTTGAAACAATCGATTGATGTACTTATTTGAAATATACTTCTTGAAATGATGGCTCCTTGTTGATCAATTCTTGGGTGGAAATTTAATTTTACAGTTGAAATAAAAGACTTATATAATTATTGAGAGAAAATGTAAAAGAAATTTGATGATCAAAACACATGTGTAAATAAATGTTGAAAATATTGTCAGTCTTCTGCAAAATATATTGTAAATTGATTTTGCACATTTCAAACATTTTTGAAAACCACTCCTTTTCAGCAATTTTTAGCGTCTATTGCTGAAATCGTTTACATTTTCGCATTTTTCTATAAACGAATAAGTAACACAAATATTTGAACTGCGAAATCAGATAAGTTTGCCATAACATGAAATACGCGAAATTCTTTCGAATAAATTCGATACCATCTTAACCTTGAAAATTCAATCATTTATTTATCCATTTTCCAGAAATAACGTGCTTAACACATGAGCAAATATCGAGGTCGATTAACTTATTCAAGATTTGGTAGAGCAAATATACAAAGGAAAAAAATATGGAAAATTTGGCATATCAGTTGTTAGTTTTATAGCTACATAATGTACGAAAAATATTGATGAAGTCATTTCTCTTTGACGAGTTCTTTATCTTGAATTTTTTTTAAATGGTAGATAACGGATCGAAAAATATAAACGTAAGCGTGGAATCAACATATTATGTGTAACAACAATGAATGGAAGTTGCGACAAAGTTATTCTGATAATGAGTTAAGAGTAAGAAATATTCTAATTTTATACCAAGTTTACAATGTTGTTTGTATATATTTATTGCTACCTAACTTTGCCAAATTTAACGTGCCAAATCCATGAAATTTCTGATTTGTTTATTCGAGATGTTGTTTGAGTTAATGATTAGAATTTTCAAAAAGATTAATGTTGTTCTGAATGGTTATAGAATACGTTATTTTCTATTTATTTGGATGCAATTACAATCATTGACAGGTCTAAAAGATCAATATAATTTCTTATAAAGTACTAAAATCTTGTTATGGACAATGTCATATTTTTTTTGTCATAACTAAAACGTATAATTTTCGTCCTCCTCAAATTTGACCATCTCAATGTTACTTAGTTTTGAGATTAATAATTTGTCTATTTATTGTATTTTTCTCTATCGAAAGTTATAACTTTGAAATATTTATTTATTACTTGAAATATTGATTTTGGTCACTTTCGAAATTTATTAATGGTTTTTCGATGCTTAAATCGGAATTTCGAAACGTATATTTTGTGTGCCAATTCTTTTTGGATATTTTATTAGGATCATCACAAATCTCTGTTATTTTAAAATAACAGTCAACAAATTTTTCAGACTGAATTTTCAATATATTAAAATTGAATTTTAGATTTTAGTTTCAATCTCAATTTGAAAACTTGAACTAAAGATCAATTAATAATAATTTTATTATTCAGAACTTTTCCAATGTTTTGATAAGTATGTCATCAAAATTTTTAATTATTTTATTTTTCAATGTGACACGTGTCAGAACTGAAAAGTGTGGACTCAGTCTAAAGATTAGAATGATAATAATTTATATGAAAATTCAGAAATTATTGCAATTTACACAATGGATGCAAGTGCAAAATTTCAGATTTCTCTTGAGGTTAAAAAAATGTTATGTAACTACACAGTTCCTAATCAAAACCATAAATTACGGTCTGACATACTGGACTTTGTCATTGAATCACTTTTTTATCCTCAAAAAAATTGTTGAAAAAATTAAGAAGACGCGTAAAGTAGGTATTCTTTAGAAAATTATTCAAATTTCATGTAATCCTGAAACGATGCGTTGTATTATTGTAATAAGTAATGAGTATTTTAAGATAAAGTATGAGAATTATAAGACGCTATAAAATGAATATGAAAAATTTTCCATTTAAAGATTTCAAAAAATAGTGGACGAATTTAAATTTACAATCACAAAGTATACATTGTAATACTAAGTTGTGAAAAATGAATAATATAAAGGTTGAAAGAAAATATTAGAAACCTATGAAAATTGTAGAGAATCCTACACAACTTTATGAATACCAAAAAAAAATGGAAAATATATTTAATTTAATAATAATTATAGTAATACAATTTTTTATGTGACAATACAGATTTTTCAAAAATTTAAAAACTCATAATAATCTTTAAAACTTTAAATCTTACAGCATCAAAATCCAGAAATCTATACAAAAATCAATGAAAATACTGGCAAATCCTTCAAATACCATAAATACTAAAAAATAATTAAAATGATATTAATTTATTATATACCTACCATACATATTTGAAGGTAAAAAAAATCTATTAAAACACTATAAATCTTTGCAACTTGGAACTCTAAAGCATCGAGTTCTAGAAATCTGTAGAGAAATACATAAAAGAACTAAAAAATTATGAAAATACTTGAACATCTAACAACATTTTATTGTTGCAAAAAATAATACTAATTACGAAGTATCAAAAATGCCTGTACATAGGATTTTCTCAAGAATCAATGAAAATGATAAAAATCTATAAAAAAAACCTAAAAATCTTTTTGCATGGGTACTGAAAACATGCGAAAAATACCAAAAGTACTAGAAATTAATGAAATACTTAAAATCTGTGAATAATTAAAAAAAAAAAAACTTTGAACTCGGAGGCATTGAATTCTAAGAATTTATAGAGGAATATATAAAAAAAACGAAAAATTATAAAAATACTTGAAAAACTTACGAGAATTTTTGTCGTTAAAAAATACTATAAATCACTTACCATCGAAAATCTGTGTGCATACATATAATTTTCTCAAGTGTCTATAAAAATACTCAAAATCCATTAAAAATCAGAAAATCAAATTGCATAAATACTGAAAACATACGAAAACACATCAAATGTAAAAGAAATTCATGAAATGCTCAAAATTTGGGAAGATACTTTTTTCGGAAAAAACTATTAAAAAACTCGAAATCTATGAAAACATTAACTCTAAACTAATGAAAATACTGGAAAATTTCACAAAATTGTATTATTACTAAAAAAATACCAAAAATGCTATGAATGACAAAGTGCGAAAAATCTTTTTGCATATAATTTTTTTAAAAACCATGGAAATGCTAAAAATCCATTTAAAAAGCTAGAAAATAAAATTGCATAAATACTGCGAACATACGAAAAATAGCGAAAGTACTAGAAATTCATGAAATACTCAAAATCTGTGAAAATACTGTTTTCAGAAGAACCTATTAAAATGCTCAACATCTATAAAATTACGAATAAATCTATATGGTAATAATCTCTTAGAATATTAGAAAGTAATACAAGATTTTAAAATACTAAAATAAAATACTTAAGTTCTCTTAATACTGGAAAACTATACCGACATAATTTTTTTCAAAAATCTCCAAAGATACTATACATCCATACAATTTTGGATCTTATAACATCAAATTGTAAAAATGTGTATGAAAATCTAAACAAATATGAAATAATCCTTAAAATTGCTTGCATACTGAAAAAAATGACACAGAAAAGTGTTAAAGAAAAGAGATGTTGTGAAATAAAAAAGTACATAATTTTAAAGAGTTGAAACCTTTGCATTGCTTTGATATTATGTCAGAACAGATATCCATCGATACATATAAATAATATAAACATTTAAATTTACCAGTTTGTCATTAAAATTCAACCCCCCCCCCCCCCCCATAAACAATTTCGTTGCACCCCTTTTTCAAAATTCCTATAATTCTAACTCTATCTTCAACTCACGATTTCGAAAGTTAATCAGCTCTTTGAACCTCATGACGAATGCAAAATTTGTTTTTTTTTTTTTCTTTTTTCTTTTTGTTGATGGAATGAGTGGAGTACAAAAAGCCGTGTAATTTCGCATAACATGGCAATTATGTACAAGCGACGAAGGACTTACATCACATTTCGCATTGATTCTGCGCGACAAAGTTTGTGCATTGACACAGAATATGAAATGAAATATCGAACATGCGAGATATCGTTGAAGTTGGAGGGGGGGGGGGGGTTGGCTGAAGGGAGCTTTTGTTTCGATGATTGATTGACAAAAAACGCACGTTTTCAACGGAATCAGCTTATCTCGAAAGGGGTCGAGATAAGGAACGTGTCAATAAACCAGATTTTAATTTTAGCTTTGTTTCATTGTTGATTTGAATTGGACGTTGATCTTTGAAGGTATTTGCAATTATTCAGAATAAGAAGTGGTGTTTATGTAGATTTTTGTGGGATTGGTGATTGAGCTTTAGTATCTTGAGTTAAAAGAATATAATTTTTTAGGGTGCAGGAAGTCTGAGAATATTTACTTGAGGAGGAAAATTTTAATTGAATGTTAAGAATATTGAAATATCATTTTGATTATAATTTACTGGTATTTGTTAGAATTATTATAGTTAAGAACAAATTTTTGGACGAATTTATGGTTTAAAGTTTTCGGATCGAGACTTAGTTTGGAGACGAGATTTCATATCTTCGTTATTGCATAACAACCTAATAACTGATAACTTGAATCTACACAGATTTTGAAAAATTACCTATAGGTTTTACAGATAGAGCTTAGTTTCATAAAAGTTATGAAAATTATTTTGCAAATTTTTTACTTAAATTGCTTAACTTATGAAGTTTTTGCAGAGTAGTAGAAAATTAGTGGAACTTGATGCAAAATAGAAAAATAGTTAAAAAAATTTTGCGATTATAAGAAACTCAGAAAAATTTTATTTTTAATAATATATTTTGCCATCGGACTAGGGATTTAGAATATTTTTTATACGTCGTTTATTGTACTTGACAATATTTTCTGGTTTAAATTTTTGTAACATTTAGTTTTTAAGCAAACATGTATTCTATGATTTATAATTTCTATTATAATTTTGAAAAACTTTGAATTATTTCTAATTAAGGAGCATTTGAGACTTTTGAATATTGAAGGATATTGAAAAAACAAGTCAGTCACTTTTTATATTGAAAATTATTCTTGTAAAATCCTAATTTATTGATGATCAAATTGGATTCATGACTGTTCATATTTTTAATAAGGGTGACCTTGAATGACGTTGTTCATCTCTTTTTAAAAAAATGTGCATATGAATCGTCAGATTTATTCTACTTCTACCTGTTTTTCAAAAGAAGTCATTAATCAAATTATCGTTTCACTCGCGTCGTTGTTTATGCAAATTCTGAACGAAAATTAATTTCTCTTCATTGCGAATTCTGAGTTTATTATATCAGAACTTTGAATTCTCTGAGTAATACAAATTTTTTTAATTACAAAACTCTGACTTCTCCAAATTTTTCGATATCATGAATTACGAAGTTTCTTCATTTTAGAATTTTGAAGAATTTCGTCGTGTAAGGAATTCAAAAATACGAGTGTGAAAATTTTATATATCAATATTTGGCTCTTCTAAAAACGTAGATTTTTAAATTAGCTTAGATTAGAAAGTGAGTATCATGAAATATTATGCTGCCAAACGAGAAAAATGAAATATATGAAACTTTATTTTAAATCGACAAATTTTCAGTTAAATTTTCTGAATTCTTCTTCGTTGCAAATTTGAAATCAATTGTATCAATATTTTTACAATTATATATATTTATTGATATTTTTTATTGCACTTGTAAACATTTTTTATCACAATCTTTGTCGTGATTTTAGAGACTCACAATATTTTTCGATTTTGGATCATTTGACAGTTTTCTAAGATTTCTGAGAATATTATAAAGTACGTCACTTATATAATATATAATTAACATAATTATATTTACTATAATTTATATTTACGAAATAGAATTTTGGAATTCCTGTCTCCCGAAATTATCAAAATTTGATGCTTTATAATGGCACTCACATTATTTTTTTTATCGCAGTTTTCATCATGATAATCAAGAACCCTTGATACTCCCTGATTCTAATATAAGATCTGAGAATTTTCAAAAATTTTTAACAATATTCAAAAAGTTGATATGATTGAATATATATATATATATCAACTGGCCACTATTTGATTGAAGGAAAATAATTTTGAGATTCTTGGATTTTACTAGTAATAAATTTAAGAATCGAAAAAGTTTTTAAATTGTAGTCTAAAATTTTCGAAACTAGATTTTTTTTTCAATCGTATCATAAAAATTTTCATCGAAATCCCTGTTTTCTTTATATTTTCAAATTTGAGAGCGTCTGAGAATTTTCGTTAATTTTCAAAAATACTCAGGAGGTATTTTCTAATTTGAAAAATTTGCGATGACTGGATCTCAATTTAAACATAACTAAACAATATTTATAATTGCTAATACTTCAAGAACTCCCTCATTTATTTTTAATTGAACAATTATGAAATTTTTGCCCTTCATAGTACTAATCAATCAGAAAATGAAAAAAATGTTACGATTTCTAATTTAGAAATTTCTGTCTACCGAAATCATCATAATGATATTTTTTATTCCACTCACAAAGTTTATTTACTATAATTTTTAACGTAGTTCTCAAGAACTTTTGAAATTTTATTATTTTGAAACCATCTGAGAATTTTAGACAATTTTCAACTGGGTTGTGACGTCACTTCAAATTATTGCTTATTTTATTATTAGGTATATGAAAAATTAATATTCCTTTTTTTTTTACTTTTGTAATGAGAATTGACGAGAACGTTTTGAAAACTATATTTCAAGATAATCATGTTTAAAAAAAAATACATCTGGATTTTTTTTATTTTTCTAGAATAATAGAAGAAATATTTTCGAATAACCAATGATACTCAGAAGGTATGTCACCCTTAATTTAAAAATTAATAATAGCCAAATCTCGATGTATTAATGACAAAATTAGATTCATGATTGGTTACATTTGGCTACATCTGACCATTATTTCAAGCCCAGTGTTATTTTTTAAAACGTTCGTGCATGAATGATCAGATCCATTCGATTTCTACCTGTTTTTCGAGAATGGTCATTAATCAAATAATCTTTTTATTCGCGTCCTCGTCAATGCCAATTCCAAACGAAAATAAATGTCGAGGAGTGAACTAACGTGGTTCATTTATGAATAGCCATATCATTATCGTAATCATTATCAATGATCACAGCGAAGGATAATTCATAATTGGAGATGTCAGTTTGTTTCCGTCATTTTTGCGCTTGCACGTATGAATTGAACGGCGCTTCAAAGTGGGCCGTTCATTAGGTCAAGGTCGGGGGCTCGTTCAAAGAAAATCTCACCACTTTGGATTTTCATCAACACTCATTGTAGGAAAATTTTTGCAATAGAAGAAACATGAGTAATGAGGAAAATTAGTTATTTGGTATCAACAATATAATTCGAAAAAATCAGGTGAAGTCAAATTGCAATAGTGTTTTTTTATTGTGAAATGTAAATTGGAATAAAAAGTAATATTGGTTTTTTCTCCCTTGAGAGAAAACTTGTACTTTTTTTACGACGGAAAGTTTTGTAATTTTTGTGAGAGCTTTCGCGTATATGAGAATATTAGAAAGCATTTTAATGAGTTCATTTTTGGAAACATATAATTTTTTGATTAGATTCTTTCAAGTAGTATTTTAAAAATTGCTTTTACTCGTCTGAAAGTTCTACACTGAGTTTTCAATTTGTGCCTTGAACTGTAATTGCGTATTTGCGATTTTTTATTTTCTAACGAAATTTGGTACAAGCACTTAAATGGGGAAACTTTCTCGTTATCGGAGTGTAATTTCAGTTCGAATTCATGATTGCACTGTGTTACGTAGAATAATGAACTTAGCATTTAAATGAATTCGACGTAAAAATAGAAGTTGGTCGGTATATTTGGTGTTATTTCAATTTTGTGACTTCGTGTTCATTCGTTCGTAACAACCTTTTTTTAATGCAGACACTTTTCTGTGAAAAGCGGTTTTTTTGGTTGAAAGTTTGTGATTTTAATTATATCAAAATGTAGATCATGTATTAAAAAAAGTCAAGTTTTTCAACCGTTTAGAAATAATCATGTTTCTTTCGTTTTTTGTTCTATTAAAATTGAAAAAATTATATTTCATAAAAATTTTGAAATTTAATTTTTCCCAAAGAATTATTATTGTTTCTGTTTTTTGTATATTTACGATATTTTCAACATGTGAAGATTGGAGAATCGATGTAGTTTTATTACAATTTTTACAAAAATTTTCAAAAAATATATCGTTTTAGAGATCTGAAAATTCGTGCAAAAAAATTTTTAGAATTCTGAAACAAAATTTGTTATGTTTAAATTATTATGTGTAAAATAAAAACAATATAAAGTTTCCTCTCAAAAATATAATTGATTTGTTTAAATTAGTGAAATTCAGGTTCCGAAATTAATAAGCTTGTTATTATTAAAGTTTTTTTAATTTAATAACAGAATTGTCCAGATTCAACAAAAAATATAAGTACAAAAAATTTGAAATGTATACAATAAATAAAAAAAATTAAGGGTCGTTTTTTTTTTATTTCATTCATAATTTTTCAAAATATGGATATTAAATTTATGAATTTTAGTCATGTACGATGAAAATGTATCTGCGTCATTTTCAAGCCGAAATGCTTTTATCGCGATGATTCTAGCGTTACGATCGCGATAAGAGGGGAATTTTTGCGGAAAATTCAACACCAATTAAAATTTGATCACCCGTTTCTCGTCTTCTGCGATAATTAATTTTCATCTCTTTCGTTTCCCTACGATCCTCGTTTTTTTCATGTAAAAGATGAAAAATCTACCGTTCCATTAAATTTTAACTTCACGGGTAAATTTATCTTTTTTTTTTTTCTCTTTGTCAAGAAGATGATGAGGTGCAATTTTAGCTGACAAATTATGCACTTAACATTTTTCAACTATTTTTTTTCTACTTTATTTGTACATATTACGTGAATTTCCGTATTTTTGTTTTGTTGAGAAATATTTTTTACGTTTCCGCAATTTGGAATTTATTTTGCCACACCCCCTCTCTATCTCTATCTGAATTCAATCTTGTTTTTAAATAATAAAGAACGTTTATACATCGTTTAATGTTTCTTAATTTTACAAAACCATCGTCAATTTACCAACAACAATTATAATAATTTTGTAGTCTTTATGCAACTTATATCGGGTCATGATTTTTCTTGTGTTGGTCTCCATGAAAAAGTTGCAAAAAGATATGTACAAAAGTATTGTGTCTGTTTAGAAATTTTCTGAACTTTTAAGAGGTTAAACCAACTTGATGCCTCTTCGTTCTTTATTGTAGGAACTTTTGTTTTTATTTTTGCAGTATTGTTACGTTGTTTTATTTACAATTTCCGCACGTACGAAATGCTTTTAATGCTTTTCGCGATCTTGTGATTTCGAGAAAAGAGGGTAGGAAAGTTTTTTTTTTTTTTTTTTTTTTGGAGTAACTAGTATAGGGTTTTAATAACTATTGGTAATGTTATTTATATTTTAGAATTATGAAGCATTAATATAAAATAATATATTAAGTAATATCATGCAATACAACCAGTATACGTAATAGTATTATATGATTGCATATTAAAACAGGCTATCGAATATTTACTCTAATAAATATATAGTTATAAATATCGCAATACAATATTAGGTAAAATATTATTCTATAAAATGTACGTTATAAATGTAATAATCAAAATACGTTCGCTATATAATATTTAAAATATATTTATAATTATATTAATTTTGTTGATTATAGATAATGCAGTATTATATTATATGATGATATGTAATAAATAAAATAATATGGTGATATAAATAGTATAACAAAAAGTGCGGTTTTGATGTATGTATAAAATTTTCAAATCTGAACTCAAATCGCGTAAAGATGTAAACATTCTAAACACCACAAAAATTTTTTAAATTTTACTTTCTAACTGGTGTGAAAATTCAGGATTCTAAGATATCCTACGATTATAATTTTAAATTTATATTCCAACCATTCAAAAAATGTGTGGCGATTACAAAAATACTATAGGCATAAAAAATCATGTAAATTTTGAGAATTTTAGAGATTTTACTAAATCTCCAGAGGCAGGTAAATTTCCACTTTTTTTATGATTGAAAAATAATTTTAACTAATTACCTTACGGTCGCATTACGATGATTCAGTTGAAGAATTTGACATTTGCATTAATTCTTCACACTTATAATTTTATTGTTATAGTCTTTTTTATTACTTTTCATCACTCAATTTTATTTTTTCTCAAATTAATTGTAAGAAAAAATATCAGGAACTAGAAAGTGTTATAAAAATTAGTAGAATTCTAGAACGCTTTTATACTCGGTAACTTTAACCTAAAATTTTGAAATTAAATATTGTTTAATTTCTTTTTTTCTTGGTATTATAGAAATCTTACTATCTAAACGTTTCAAAAGTTATGTTAATAAAAGAAACGAACAAACTGTACATCTTATGCTTTCTGAAAAAAATCTTAATTCTTTCCTCGATTCATTTATTCCATAATCATAAATTTCTAATATACTTAATATCAGCTTTTCAAAAATTATAAAAAAATTTTTACTCAAGCAAATTTTCACACGTTGAAGGAATTTTGAATACCTAATAATTTTGACATTAAAGAGAATTTTCCGAACATTAAAATTTTTAGGAATTTTTCAATGATATTAAAAGCAGTAAAAACTGCCTGTAAAATAGTAAGAAAAAAAACAATACGGCAAACGTTTTCATTTACCTCGGATTAATTTTTTGAATTTTTTATGTGTCATAATAATGTTGGACTATGCGTCAATAAACAGATAAAAATATATACTGATTACATAATTATTTACATATACAGATGATATAATCGCATTCCTCTTGATTAAACTGAAAAAAAATATTGTCATCGCCTACCTACCCCTTACGTCTTTTTCTTATCTGTCGATATTGCTTACATTAGATTCCTGAATCGCGTATCATGATTTGTAATCATTTGAATAAAAATTCAAATGTTTCAAATCTTTTAAATTGTAGCGAATTTTCCATGCAACTATTTCAATTTCTACATTTTGTTAACAAAAAAATTTGCTCGACAGCTCATTTTATTCACTGAACTATTAAATTCAAATAATTTTCTCAATATATACATGTGTACTTTATATGCATTATTGCATTATTTTGTGAAACTTGACTCTATAATGGATAAAAAAAAAGATTTCATCCTAATTTGTTAAACTTTTCATTGAATTTGTCTAACAAAACTATTTTTATAGCGAACAAACTAAATTTTTTTTTTTATTTTTTTTTACAGGTGCCATAAGACGTAGTTCACTCGACCCTACCTCACGCAGACTTTCCCTTGGAACGCCTGCAGCGCCACACAGAGCCTCTGACTCAAGTTTAGATCCTGTTCACGCGGCCATACTTTTTCGGGATGCAAGAGGGGTGAGTTTTTATACTCTAATTTTATTTAAAAAACTTTTTTTTGGATGAAAAACAAAATATCTTTACTTTTCACGACCTGAAAGCATATGAATTTTCATGTCAGACTGTTTGAAAAAAGGTAAGAGCATGATTTGTTTATAAGGAATTTTATTTAAGAATATAAGCGATGTACAGACATGAGTTACAGAACATTTTGGGAATAATAATAATAATGATAACTTTAATATTATTTTTAACATTCATGAATATAATTCCTTTTCGCATTTCGCGAATTTTTCATGTTTGCTTTAGATTTTTTACTATCAGCTGTCTGAATTTTTTTTTTCTTTACTTGTGATTTATGAATAAGTTTCTGGCATCGTCAATAAGTTATAATTAATTTACACCTGAATTTCATTAATTTCACCTAAAATTTTAGTAATTTGTCTCTGATGACTCGAAATTTTTTAAAAAATCTCTGAAACCGATTTCAAAAACTTGAATCTTAGTTTTTTTTAAAAATGTACAAAATATTTTTCCAATAGAAAATGAAAGTGACACTCGATATTTTTGGGTTGCCTTTGAGTTCATAAAAATGAAATTGTTAAGATTCAATTGTATAAAAATTTCTCTCAAGTTTTACCCAATCTTTTTCATAATTTTTATGAATTTTGAAAACTTTTACAATTCAATATTTCTGTAATATCGAGAATATTCAGAAATCCATTTCATCTTTCGTTGCAAAAATTAAACATGGAATTTATCAAGATTCCATTAGAATATAAATAAAACTATCAAACTTTTATCGACCCTGATCAGAATAATTTGTTTTCGCAAAAAATAGGACAATAACGAAACGCGTTCAAAACTACGTAATTAATTAATTGAAATTTTGTGTTAATTAATCTTTTGAAACTTAATAAATCATATTTACAATCGCTGTGAGAAAATGGAAAGAGAGAAGAAAAAGTTAGTGCTTTTTAGAGCGTGATAAGATGATTCTAAAAAAAGCTGGTTTCGCGTTTTCTAAAATAAAAAAGTTCGATATCGAAGCTTTTAATGATCGAACCTCGCGAAACAGAAACAAAATAATAAAAAAACGAGGTTTTATCATTCGAATAAAAAAAAGTAGCGGATGCCTGGAATGTAAAAAAACAAGTTTATTTTTAGACAAAGATGAAAATTCAGTTTTTTTTGTGACTTGTATTTTATAAATTACAAAACTTTTTGTTGGTCTTGATGATGTTAACATTTTATTTTCAATTTAAGTATGTACAACAGTTAAGAAAATTTTTGAGAAAAATTTATGATTAAGATAGAAAATATTAGGAAATATGCAAAAAATTTAGTGGACGACAAAATTTTGTTGTTAACAATTTAAAGACCTTTTAAATTATTATACAATATTGTACTCATAATCATGAATTTTCATTATTAATAATTGTGAAATTTGTGATATGATCATTTTTTCACAAATTATATTTAAGGGTAATTTCAGATTTGTGGATTTTAGATTAGTTCATCTCTTGAATCTAGTTCGTGAATAATTTTTGTTGAAACATTGTAGCGGAGCTGGAAAAGGAAAAGAAAAAATTAAACTTATGTAATCTGTAACTCTGTTGTTGATACGCAATAATTACTAACAAATTACTGAGTTGAAATCTTTTTTCCATTCTTGACAACGTGAGTATGATTGCAAATTCCATTGATATCTGAAACTTGCAAAAACATTCATTTACTTTTTTGGATTTTTGTTTTTTTATAATTGAATAATTACTGAATCATGAAAATACAACATTTTTGGATATGAACTTTTGATTTGTTTGTGCTATTGAATATGTAATTTTTATCATTCAGATTTTGAATTGTGAAAGTTGAATTTTTTGTTATTTCGTGGAAATTCCTACTTTCATTTCAATTATGAATAAATTACTAATTATACTAAATTACTGATTACACTAATTGCTGGATAAAAATTAGTAATTTTTATTCAGCTGATTTAAATACTTGAAAAATTTAAAGTACATTATTACAAAAAAAATTTTCAATTACAATCTCAAAATGAACATTTCATCAAGGAAGTTTCTTTTGACTATTCACTATATAATAGGTAGAAAAAATTTTCCTGGTATTTGAATTTGTTTTTAGGAGCGACCGTTTCATTTTTAGTTTTCAATAATCTACGTAATAGATTTGTATACGGATTCGAAAACTGTCGTTCAATATGTTCTTCAGCACGTTCGTCATCCTATTATCATTGTGGAAAATTCGAAGTAATAGTTAATAAATGAATAGTTTCTTGAAGTTTAAATGAAGCAGTAAAAAAGATTGTAACAGTTTCAGTTGTCTACTGATTTGTACCGTATTTTTCCATTTTCGTAGCTCATATTTTTAAAAAGAAAAACACGTTTCGAACGATCCATGGTATGACCAACTTTTCAAAATTAGTAATAATTATTATTTTATCAGTGTCATGCATTTTTGATAGTTGATTAAAGAATAACGTACTCTTAATGTTCAAAATAAAAACTTCACTGTTTTGCGATGTTCTGCAATGCAAAAATCTTCATTTTTTTATATTTGGAGAGTGATGTCCAGGATTTTGAAACATTTGCATATTTGCATAAAAAAAATTGTTATGGATTTCAAACGCTTTCAATTTTTAAAATGTCTTTAAATATTTTACAATTTTTATATTAAGTTAGCGTTAAATCGAGTGAAAAATAAAAACAAAACTTATGCTAAAAGGATATCGCTATTTTTAGGTGCTTTTCATTTAAAAACAAGAAAAACTCTAAAGGTTATAAAATTTGCACTACTTAAAAACCTCGCGTAGAATTTTTCGAAATTATTAGTCCTTAAAATCTGAATAAGTAGAATAAAATCATTAGAAGCGTTTCGAAGAATTTTCGTTTTGGTTTTAAAATAGGTTTGTAAATTATCCGTTTAGTTTCTTAAAAAAGTTGATGGAATTTTTTCCCAAGTTGAATTGTTGTTTTTAGAGTATAAAAATACCAACTGTTTTGATAAGGTTAGTTTGTCGATTCATAAACCTGAAAAATGATAAAAAACGATGGAATGTATTAAAAACCGTATTAAGGAAAAACAAAGTCACGCAACTGAAAAATTTTCGAAGAACAAAATATTCTGGGTATTTAGAAAACTGTTGCTTCAAAATGTGATTTGTTATTATAATTTCGAGGAGTTTCATAAGGTACATGGCAAAGAGATATCAAAAAAAAAAAAAAAAACTACATTTTAAGATAACCGACAATCAAGCAAAAAATTTATCGAAGATCTATGATTGAATGTGGAAGTATAAAATTTCCAATGTGTTTTCGATTGCTTTAAATTTGAAAACTTCGCAAGCGATAAAAGCCTAAAATTAGTAATAGAAAAGTGAAAATGTAATGCAAAGAAATATATGGTTGTAGCAACCAAAGCATATAGTAAAAGATGGAACAACCGCATTTTTGGATATGGCAACCAAATTTTTTGGTATGACAATCCCATATTGGTTATTATAGCAAAAAAATTTGGTTCTTACTTATTTTACTGTGTGCTTTGATTGCTGCAAGCCAATATTTTTTTCCCCGTAAGATGTATCTATGAAATAGACTTTTTCATGTAAAATTTATAAATTTTGATGAATTTTAATGGGCATCCTGATAATGCCAATTTCGTAACTCAGTATTTCTCATTATCAACAGTTAAAGAATTTTGAAAATAACTGTAATAAAATCTGCAATACTTGAAATAAATTCAAGTGACTTCGACATCAGTCCGGAAAACTGACACCCGCAAACCTTACAAAAAAAAAATTTTTTAATTTTCCTAGGAATTTAGATCATTTTGAATGATATTTATGAAACAAAATATTGCTTGCACTTGAAAGAAATTGAAATTAGTCACACAGTCTTGCGTGGCCAACTTCATTCAGCTCCACAATTTTTGTTCATAGACTTGGCAACATTGCAATTGTTTTTTTGTATTTCGCTCAGTGTATGTAAATATGTAAATGTATGTAAACATGTTTGCATGCGCAGCCGTAGCCGTAGTTCACACATCTAGTGTTTTTTGTGATTTATTGCACATTTTTAAATGATATAAATACGTCGGAAATATTATCATTGCGTCTTTGAAAATGCGGCGTTGCCAAGCGTACCACCTTAGTTGCATGGTCCGTTGAAAAGTGACAGTTGTATATTTTTTTTTGTAGATTTCTTAAAAAAATAATTCGGTAGCCCTTGTTGAAATTTCGCAAGGTTGATATTCATGGTAAAAGTGATGTTCAGTAATTTTTTCAGAATTAATTATAGAAAAGTTTTTAAAATATGCGCGGAAATGCACGATTCTCCATATAAGTACGTGTTAATTTCAAAAAATTATAACTCAAAAATCAGTTCGGTAAGCAGTCAAGTTCAAGTTCTAAAATTTTCAGGAAAATCTATAGAAAATTGCCCAAGTGCAAGTACTACCTTAAAATAGTACTTACTTCAGAAAGGAATGAAGTTAGTCGTTAGAAATCAACTGAAATTGTCGCTAATGCTTGAATACATTCGATTGTTTGTCAACGTTGCAATACGATAATCGACATACACAGAACTATCGATGTGTATAGTTATGATGTTCAGTATCTTCAGTACATATCGCTTTCCTTTTTCAATTTGACCTATCTCACCCATAAAATGCGTACACATTATGGCGATAGCCAACAGTCCCTTGTAATAATCGAGTGCGGCGTTGCCAAGTTTTTATATTTTACTATATGACATTTCACCTCGTGATTATCTTTTGTGTTTTTTGACAAAATCAGAAGTAAAAATCAATTTTTCGTAATTCTTATCCTTTCTTGGGATAGCACCCGTCGATTGCGTGGTTTTTTACAAAAATCCGTCGACGTATTAAAATTTCACAGAGGAAAATGCAGCAAAAATTTTCAACTCCCATAATAAACAATACATTTTCGTAATTTTTTTTCCAAAAAACTAAGAAGTTGTTTTTAATGAGATTTTGCATGAAGCCTAAAGAGGCTTCAAAGAATTCACTTGCAAATTTTCATCGAAATCTGTCGTAATCGGTTTTAGGAAATGATTAGAAATATAAAAGTTTACAGTTTTCTGTTTTTTTAAAATAATTATCATTTGTGTAGATGAATAGATGAAAATGGTTCAATATGACAATGCTACATATTTCGCAATCAAAATAAATATGTGAATGTGATGTACCTGGAGTTACAGGCGTTTAAAATTAAACAAAATTCAGAAATATACATACATATATATGAACTTTTAATTTCTCCTCACGGGCTAGGTTTTGCTAAATTTTGTTTAAAAGTGTAAAATTTGTTGTTTCAACTGAAATGAGCTCGAAGTAGCTGAAAATTTCGTTTACCTCCGATATTCATATGAATTATTTTTTTTTTAGTTTAAAACATGTGGACTTCAGGTATATTCAATGTGTATATTCATGAAATGTCCGAACGGAAAATTATTTATTTATGCATACTCTAGCATAAAGATGAGGTTTTATTTACAATTTAGAAATGTTAAATACATCTATTGACTTTTAGGGGCCGTGCACATGATACGTCACGCGTTTTTAGGAGACTTTAGACCCCCCTTCCCTCCCCCCAAGAGCGTGACGTATTTTGTGAAGAACGATAAAATGATAATATAAATATAAAATAATAATGAAATGATAAAAATGATGATTATAGCAATGAAAATATTTTTCTACCTTACCGATCGAATACTTCGAATTCCGAAGTGCTTTATCAGTTAAATTGTAATGTATACTGTTTTCTAAATTTATGCATTTTTCAATATATTATTTTTGTAAAAACTTATCCAAACGATATTTGCATAATCTATATTTTTCTTTTATCTGATACATGCATTTAAGTACCCAGTTTTATTACTAAAATGAAAGTTTTGACAATAATTGAATGTTGACAACGGTTGACAAGTTAAAGTTTTGATGATAAATTTTTCTTTCGCTGGTAAAAGATTTCTCCGGAATAATGTTAATCAAGTGCGAAAAAATGCGACCTCAATTTCGATCGATTTAGCTAGCAAATATTTTTTTGTCGCCTGTCGATAAGGTAGAAAATCGCTTTTGTACTAACAGTCTAACAGTGAGAAAATGCAGCTTTTGAGAAATAAGAAAATGATTCCATTCTTATCAACTCAATGTAAAATGTTGTAGTATCTGAAAAAAAAGAAACGAGTAAGGTCAGGCTACTTTTTTATTTTATAATTTTTTTTTTTTCCTTAGCCTTCTCGACCCTACCGGGTCTCTTGACTTGACTGTTTCTTATTCTAGTTATACGTTATATATTATGAATTTATTTACTAAAAGTTGTTGAATTCGCGTATTCAAAGTTGAGAAACTCCGATTTATTATACTGAGATTCTTTTATCCTTAGTTCTGCTAATTTTTTTTTTTTTTTTTTTTTCAAGTCGAATTGTTAATAATAAGTGACCCTTTCTAACTTCTGGGGCTTAAGTTCTTTCAGACTTTTGTTATTTAGGTAGAGCACTACAGTATAATATACTAAAATATAATATACTACAATATATACTAAAATATAACCTTTTAGTGTCTTAATTCAGGTACCTTTAAACTTTTAGTAGCAGACTTCCTTTGAAAATTAGTAGAAAGGCCTTTTTGAGCTTTTTAGAATTATTATCAAGGGCGTCGCAACCATAGGGGGGAGATCTAAAGGGGCACCTGCCACTCTAAGAATTCTGATAGGAATTTTATTAACTTTGCAGCACTGCTTGTAAGCATCGAATTTTGGAAATCTATTTAGGATTCCTCAAAAGAACTAGAAAATCGTACAAAATTTCATAAGAGCTGAAAAATACGAAAAATGCAACAAATATATAAGTACTGTAAATGCATGAAGATAAAATTATATCGATAATCCATTTATTTATTCACTTTAAATCTCAAAACTTTAAATTCTAGAGCATCCCATTCAGAAAATTTTGTATGAATCCATAAAAATAGTAGAAAATCATTTAAACTTTATGAGTATTAAGAAAAAATAAAATTCACTAAAATAGAATATGTATCTTAAAACGAAAAAAATCCAAGAAAGAGCAGAGTTCTGAAAAATTTTTAAGTACTAAGAATCTATAAAACTTTGTAGGTTATAACATCGAATTCTTAAAATTTACATAAAAATCCATAAAAAGACTGACAATTTAGAAAAATACTAGAAAATAGTTGGAAATTTCATAAATGCTGGAAAGTATGGAAAAGATAGAAAATAATGGGAATTTATAAAATACTGATATTCCATAAGGATATCATTTTCTCAGAAATGTATGAAAATAGTAAAAAAATTTTTAAATTTGAATCCTCAAGCATTCGATTCTGGGAATCTATACATATATATAAGAATCAATGAAAATACTCGAAAGTTCAATAAAACTCATGGATAATGAAAAAAATACAAAATTTATTAACAGTTTGAGAAACTGTGGAATATTTAAAATCCACAAAGATATTGTTCTCCGAAAAATTTATTGAAATTCTAAAAATTTAGACATTTTTGCATTTTAGATTTTTGATTCTTGTAGTGCATCAAATTTTAGAAATACATATAGCATTTCACAAAAGAACTAGGATACGTACAAAATTCTATGAGTAGTGAAAAATACGGAAAATGTAACAAACCTATAAATACACGAAATTAAGATAAAATTATATTATAAATCCATTTACGTACCTGAAATCTATAACAATTCAAAACTTAGAATATCGTATTCTAAAAATCGATATAAAATCCATGGAAATATCGGAAAATTATTCGAATTTCGTAAATATAAAAAAAATAGTTAAAAAATTAAAACAAGTATAAATCTTTGAAACAACAAATCTAACCAAAAACCATGTTCTAAACAATTTTTTGAAATACTAAGAATTTATGGAACTTTGGAGTTCAGAGCATTTAATTCTTAAAATTTACATAGTAATCCAAAAAATGATAGTGGAAATCTAGAAAAATGCTGAAAAATATGGAAAAAATTTAGAAGCATAGGAATCCCTAAAGTAATGTAATACTATAAGAATATATTTTCTCAAAAATTTATGAAAATAATAAAAAACTTTTAAACTTTGAATCCTTGAGCATTCGATTCTGAGAATCAATAAGAGAATCCATCATAATACTCGAAAATACAATAAAATTCATGAATAATGAAAAAACATAAAATGTATTTAAAGTTCTATAAATCTATGAAATATTTGAAGTTTATGAAGATACTGTTTACTAAAAACGTTATCAATATAATAAAAATTACTTAACTTCTAAAAATTTTAGAGCATTAAATTCTAAAAACCTAACATCTAGGTTTTTAAAAATACAAGAAATCTCTGAAGAACCTAAAAAACCCTACTGAATAATAATCATATACTTAAAATATGAAAAATATTAGAAATCAAAATAATAGCAAAAATCCATATAGACATCATCTATAAATATAAATGTAAATGTCTGTAAAAATACTTGAAACATCTTTTTGACCAATATAATATATTACATTGGTATAATATCTCTTCGTAATTATTCATTATGATCTAAATAATTTATATTTCGTGAAAAAATTAAAAATTTTCGAAATTTTTCAAAAAAAATTTTCGAAAATTGTAACGTAAAAAGTGTCTTAAAATTTCATGAAACATCGATAGTTTTCTGATGATCCGCCGACTTTGGGACACCCTGTATAGGAAATAACAGAAAATATAACCAACTATTAATATACACAAGTCGCAAAATGTCACAATAGTAAATCATCACAAAATTCTATGAATCGCAAAATCATACATTGTCACAAATCATGAAAAGTCATAAGAAAGTTATTATCATAATTCTCATCATGATCACCTCCTAATACTGATTAACAAATAAAATTTCATCAATTTCACTCTTTATTTTGATCGTAAAAAAGTATCATTAGAAACTATTTTTTTTAAATACTTATAACAGCTTTTTGACCAATATAATCCATTATATTAGTATAGTATATCTTCATGGTAATCCATTATTATCTAACCAATCCAGATTTCGTCAAAAAATTATAAATTGTTTCAAAAAAAGAAAAAAAAAAAAGAAGATTTCTAACCTTGAGATTCAGATAATTTTTTGGTAATTTTCGTTTTTCAATCAAATAATAATTTACTTTTCCTGGCCAAACTGCGTGTAACAACGTGGTTACCGTAGTTCTGTATAAAATTACTAAATATCCATAAAAAACTTGAATTTTAAAGCATCGAATTCCAGATATTTACATAAAAATCCATAAAATGCAAGAAAATCATCCGAACTATAAAGATACTAAAAAAATACGATAAATGCGAAAAGTACTGGAAATCTATAAAATACTACATAGTTACTTTTTGGAAATACTGTTTCCTAGAAAGAATTTTTAAGTAATGAAAATCTAATAAACATTGAATTCTAGATTATAAAATTTTTTAAACCTGTTTGACGATCTACAGAAAAATGATAGAAATATATATATTTCAAATTTTAATATTAATATTTAATATTTAAAAATAGAATATCTTTATAAATATCATTTGAAACTAAATACGAAAAATCCTTAAAATACTAGCACTTCAGGAAATAATTTTCTTCAAAATCTATGAATCCTAGAACATCGAATTCTAAAAATTGGCGTAGAAAATTACTATAAATACGAGATAATCCTTCAAATTGGTAGAAATATTGAAACAATAAGTACTCAAAAATATTAGACATGTTATACTGTGATTTTTTATGGAAAGTGATATATTTTAAAAGGTGAAAGCTTGAGCTTGCATATCAATTTATAAAATGTTTTGATTTTAAAATAAATATTTATTGATACACCGAAAAAAATTTGTAATTTTTTCAAAACTACAAATATTTATGTTTAACAAATAAATGCAATTGAATACTTATCAAGCAATAATTATTTTTAAAAAAATTAGTTTTTTCGTGTTTTGGGAAGGGTTTCACCCTCAAAACCCCCTTTCATATACGCAGATTGATTAATCATGCCATAAAAACTTGATAAATATCGGTAAAAATTGAAGTCCAAGACTACGAAGACATGGTGTTACGCATGTTAGCGCAGACGCAAGTCTTCCAGACCCACGTATATATACGCTGAAAGCTGTTTAAGAGTCAAATCGCTAGAGACAGTTTCACCAATTCAGTCGAAGCTCAGTGCAGTGCGCCCTTATTTGAAAAACTGTGAAGTGCGTTGTGATGGTTTCGTTTTATAAAAATTACTCCTCCTAATGATTTTTAATCATTACATCACTTTCTAGCAGTTTTTCGAATTCTCACAATTATAATAAACAATTGATATTTTTTTATTAAAAACACAAGGAGGATCTTACAGGTATATCCGATATGAGCAACGTAAAATGAATTAGTTTACTGTCGAAATTTAAGAACATAATTATTTACTCACTGGAAATGTACAACAGTTTAAGTACAACTATCTAAAATACCTGTATGGAGTTTCATGGAGATAATTTTTAATTATTCGAAAATATAAAATCATTGGAGATACAATCATGGAGATGTGAGCAACGTAAAATGAATTAATTTATTGTCGAAATTTACGAACAAAATTATTTACTTAGTGAAAATTTACAGCAAAATAGTTGTATGGAATTTCATGGGGATAGTTTTTAATTATCCATTCGAAAAGATAGGATTATTAGAGATATGAATTTTTTTCAAGTAAATTTCATACTTGCTTGGGCAAATGAAAACTTTTTTGTTATTTTTCGAATGAAAATTGAGCTATTACGCTTTAAGGAACGTCAAAAATACGAACAGAATTTTACAGGTTTTAATAGGTATTAAAGTGTTTGATATGAGTTACTTCAATCACTGATTCATTTTTAAATTCATACCTGTGAATTTGTTTATTATCGAACGTTAGAAATGAATTTTTTATTCACCGAAAATTACCAGCAGTTTAAGTTTTATTGTCAGTATTTGAAATACTAAAATGAATTCGTTAGACATAGTTTAGGAATATGTTATTGAGAGAGTGTTAAAAAATCAGGTGATTCTCGGAGACACGAATTGCAGGTTTTTTTATATTTTTCAATTCTGATGATTTTCGAAGGAATTTTAAAGCATCTGTAGTATTGAAATTTTGAAAAGTTTTGTGATGTGATATGTGATGTAATGTACTTTATTTTACATTCTAAGACGATTAGTGAATTTTCTATATCGTGGAAAGTTTTTAGCAGTAAATTGTTCTTCCAAATAATAGCTGATTTCTGTAAAAAACAATATATTTCAAACTCCAAATTCGTTAAAACTTTCTAAATCCCCAGAGTCGAATTCCGAAAACTTCTGTACATTACTAGAAATCTTTTTAACTGATAAATTCCCAAAATTTTCAAGTGTTATTAAAATTCGAGAATCCTAGAAAAGTGTTCTAAAGTTACAAAATTTTCTATATTATTGAACTTTTTCTGGGGTAAGTTGTTTAATTTTCGAAAATTCGAAATTGATAGGATTTTTTTTCGAAAACTCGGTAATTACTTCGACCTGCTAAATTCTTGTACAGATTTTCAAAAAGTATTTCAAATTTGGAATATTGAACATTTTACAGAATCCTAGAATATTGATGTGTCTCAGAAGTCTAAAACTTATAGTAATTTTTGGAATTTTTTTGGGTAAAAGTTTTTATTTTTTAACGTATGAAATTCCTGTCTTCAGAAAATTTTCAATACGTGACAAGATTTGGATCTTCTGAAATATTTTGAAATCTCCAATGTGTCTAAAACTCGAAAATGACTGCTATATTGAAAAAACATAATTTTTGAAGTTTTTCAAAAACCTATTTCAAAATATCTTGAAGCATCTAATACAGATCATAAAAACGCTTTTTCCAGCCTTTTCAGAAATCCAAAAATGTTGAATATGTCTATTCAAAACTAATTTCTTTGTATTAGTTGAACTCGAAATAGTCTCTTCTGCTGAAATTCGATATATTCTTGAAAACTCAAAGTAAAATGTATTTTCGAAAATCCTTATCCTTATATGTGCATTATTTTTCTAGGCAATTTTTAATCTTGCTAACAAATATCGATTCACATCATTTTTCAAAGAAACCCACAATTTATTCATAATTTAATATTTCAAGTTTATTCCTCAAAGTTTTTTTCAAATTTAAAACATTTCTTATCATGGACCTTTTTTTTGATAGAATACTACAACGTGCCCATTCGAAATCTTCGAAGAATAAACGAGACAAAGTATTTTCGTGAAAATATCGTTTAACAGTAAAAAATTTATCATTTTTATTATCACGATGATTTTATGGCGGCAAACCAGTGAGCCTTACCGTGATGGTAAAAAAATTGCGAATACTCGACCCACAAAAAGTGTCGATTTTCCGAGCTCCCATAAAATGCCCAATATTATTTCGCACTTTTATGCCAAAATCGCAACGAATAAGAAAAAAAAACAACCTGGGGCCAAATCGCCGCCTGAAAAAACGCTGGTAAAATTTTTAACTTAAAAAATATCATTAAATGACATTTTAATTGTTAATTTTTTTCATTTAATTTATTACTAAGAAAAATCAGAATTTTTCAATTTCGTGATATCGTATAAAATAAATATATGTATAATATAAAATAATGATAATAATAATATGAAATTAATATACATAAAATATCTTGAATGACCTTTCTTTAATCGCTTTATCATAAAAATTATAATTTTCTTCAAAGATATTTCTTTAATTTTAGATTTTTGTTTTTTGAAATTTTTCGATTCGCGTACTCTGGAACAAATTTTCTTCAATTTTAATGTCGTGAGAAATATCTTAATTCTTTAGGTTGAATACTTTAATTTTAAGGTTGAAATAATCATTTGCATTTCAGGATTTACAGATCCAACAACTTTTTTGACGTGATTTTTGTGGCAACGATTTTTTATTTCCAATCAAAAATTTGTGAATCCTAACATGGGATTTTAATGCCAAGGTTTCGAGAGTCAAATTTTTTTTTATTAAAATTATGAAAATTCAATTTTTGCTTGTTTAATCGTGACTTTTCGAATATTACTCATATTTTAGTAGCCTAAAATATCATGATCGAAATCGGAAAATATTAGTTATAGAATTTTTAAATGTTCAAATTTTCTATTGTTGTTTTTTTTTAATTCTTAGCTAATTGAAAGTATGATACATCATGATAATTTTCGTAGGATTTTGAACGTCAAATTTCTGTTTTCATGTTCTCAATTCTAGGAAATAATTTCTGCAATGAAATTTGAAAAATTTGAGAATCTTCGAAACTTATAGAATTCATGAAAAATTATCAATGTACAACTTTTTTGTTGCAGTTACCTGTTGTTGATCCCTTCCTCGATAAAATCTCGTTGACTGACTTGGGTAAGTAATTTAACCTTTTTTTAATTAAATATTGACATACCCATCGAAAGTCTACAAATGACGCACTCAAAAAATATAAAAAAAACCTCACAAAACCTTCGAAAAACGAAATATTTGCATCTAGAAATCCTCATTTCTGGCAAAAATTTTTGTCAGACTTTTTTGTAGTTTATAATATTCAATAGAAACTAATGCTATTATCAATAAATGGCGCATTTTAAGAATCAAAAAACTCCAATGAATATTTTACATTATATTTAAGAATATTTTCCTGTCCGAATGAGAAAAAAAATCACAAAGAAAATAAAATATTTGTACTTGTGATGGAATTTTTGAAAGATAGAAGATTTTGTTTAGACGATGTTTTATAGATTCTTGAATGGCACAGTAAGTTAAAAAGTTTGAAGATGTTTTGGAGAAGCAATCTAAAATCGATGAATTGAAATGTAGGCAAGTTGCCAAGCATCAACAAGTTGCGCAAATAAACCAAGGATCTTTTAACAGGCGTCAAAATCCGACGCCAAAACTCGATTTCGACCACGATTTCGCGTGTCACGTTTGAAAAGAACATGGAAATTTGACGAAAAAAAAATTCGCCAGAACAGATTTCTGAATCATTTTTAAAAATGGAAATAAAATCTGGTGAAATAGGCAGATAATATTTTGAATAATTAGAATACATGCTGGAATGTCACCTAGTAAATAATTTAAATGCTCGAAATTTGCATTAATTAAGACCTGAAGTAAGAGACCGAAATTTAAAAAAAAATGCATGGTAGAAATAAAAGCTGCGTAATTTAAAATTGTTTTATTTCTGGTATCGTTATTATTTTATTTTTAAATATACAAATACATAAGAATTTGAGAAAAGCTATATTTATTTTGAGTTTTTGATTTTTTTCACACTGCGGATTTTATTTTAAACATATTTTACTGTAATTTTGTAGAGTCAAAAAATTACAAGAGAAGGGATTCATAGATACTTTTTTAAACATTATTTTGAGAAATAAAATTTGCAGTGAAATTTCAAACCTTTTTAATTTTTCTGAATTTTGAAAATTAGGAAATTCGAAAATTTTTGAATTCCAGAGTAACGATTCCAAATTTTTGAAAATGCATGTTCTTAACATTTTTTGAATTCTAAATATTCTGCACTTATGACATGTCTTACAAAGAAAATTTTTAATTTGTCTCAGTTTTCCTGATACTCGAGTTCATCAAAAGATAACGTTTCGAAATGTAGGATCCCACATATATTTCATTTAGATTCTTAATTCTAAAAATAATTTATCTTGGTGAATTATAATTTCAACGAATTCTCCGTAAAATTAAGCGCATCTTAAGTGGTTAAAAAAGATTGCGAAAATCTCTTAATGCTAGTATTTTTAAATTTTCAAAGCAGCATGTCTAACTTCTATATTCTACAATTTTATGATACTTTTTTTACGTACTCTAAAAATTTCGAAACAGCGTAGCTTCATTTTAATAACGTGGATTTATCTATGCATTATGGTTGATGGATATATGAAAAATTAATCAGTATTGAAAAAGTTATTGTATCGTTATAAGTTTCCTGTTATTTTTTTGTGGGAGTAAAGTAATGGGCAACATTACTTCAGACAGTTCAGAATAAAAAGAGCATAATTTTTTTGAGCATAAAAAAGTATTCCTTACATCGTATTTCGAATTGCAGAATCAGTGTTTTTTTATCTTAAATTTCCCAAAATTTAATTTTCTAAAATTGTAGTATCATTACGGAATTCAAAAGTTTTTAATCCTTCCCTGAATCCTTAGTCTATAAAACTAACACATAGTTTTTTAAAAAATTCAAATTGTTATCCGTCTCAATTTCTAAAAAAATGAAAAACAAATAAGACAAAAAATTAAGAAAAATAACAATCCGTGATTTTCGATTTCTATAAAAGTATTTTGAAACTCAAAATTTTTATACTGAAATCTGAAATTCTTTATTGTCGAAATTTGTATTCCCTTCCATCGTTCGAAAAATGACTAAAAAATCGTTAGATATTAAAAGTAGATTACTATTTTTTTCATATAAAATAAATTGTTTTTATATCAATTCGTATCTGATAAATTAAAAATTTCCAAAGAATTTAGTAAATGTAAGAATCAGATGTATCAACTTTCAATGTTTTTGAAAATTAGAGATAATGATCATTCTAGAAATTTAATGCAGAAGTCTTCGATTTCGGGATACTTAGGATTCAAATCATTTTAGAACTAAAATTTCATGGTAAATTGTTTTTCAAATATGATATAAAATCATAGAATAATATAGATAACATTTGACATAGTATTAATGGAAAAATGATTATACATTGAAATATATTATAATATTATATATTACTATACATTCATGTATATTATATTTTTTTCATGATTATTTACTATATATCACTTATTTTTTGCATATTTTGTTCATTTATTTTTATATTATTTTTATGGCATTTTTTTTCTTATTAAATACTCTAGTATTATATAATATTCTCAGATTATTCTATTTCTTAGAAAAAATTATACTACGTAGATAACAACTATCATATCCTAAATCATTCATGTTTAGAATGAAGAGGTAACTCTGTAATGCTCAAGATTAAAAAGTTCTTGAATGTAAAGTATACACAGTCTACAGAATAATTGCCTGGAAAAAAGTTTTATTATTTAGAAATCGTTAGAATTTACATCCTTCTTAAAATCAATAATTCGTAAATTTAGGGTGGTTTCCTGACTTTCATATCAGAATTTTTTCTGAAAATGTGTATCTTCTGTATGCAAAAAAACTGCAAATTTTTATTGTAAAAAAGTCAAGAAGTTTAAATTGGTTATAGTTTTAATTGTGCATTTTTTAGAGTAAGAAATCATGGAAAATGAAAACTGATAATATGTATTTCGAAATTTATGGATAACGTAGATGAATCGAAATTGTAAATTTTTAGAAACAATAAACACAATTTAATACGTCTGAAATAAAAAAACTCATAGGATTTGTAAAAATTAACTTACACATATTTCAACGTGAAAATTCAAAGTACAATAATGTTTTAAAAACAAAGGCATAAAATATTAAAAAAAAATTTGAATTAAGTATGGCTTTCAAACGTATGTGTATTAAAATGTTGAAAACTGAAAAATTTTCGATTCCGATCGATACAAAGCTTTTGCGTAAACTAATAATACAGTGATGTTTTTTTTATCATGACCTCGAAAGTGCTACTTGAATCGCGATAAAACTCTTTGAAGCTGAATAATTAAAAAATAATATTCATCATCAAAGATAATTTTTCTGATGAAAATGTTAAAATACATTGCTGCGCATGAATATAAACACATAGTCAGAAGTATTTGATTTTTTACAAGATTTTACATATCATGTATCATCAATGATATTCAATTTGCCCTAATTATTGTTACAGAGAAAAGAAATCAACGATTTCATTGTTCGTTTATTCACTAAGTGTTGTGTTTTTCGTTTCTGAATAAATTAGAAGTGAAGTTTGGAAATTGGCTCCTGTGATTATTTAAAATATATTTACATAGTTTAAAACATGTTACCTGTTAATGAACAAAGAAATCGATTGTTTATTTTCTCTTGCGAAATAACTACACAAAATGTTTGGATAATTAAATGTTATTTAGAATTCATTATTTAAACAAGGTATTTCCTTGCATTATTTGGAATTAGTGAGACTTTGAGTTTATATTTATCAATATTTTGAATTCTACTCGCTCTGTTTTCTAACTTTTTGTTTTAAAAGGTAATTATAAATAGGGAACAGAATTATTTTTAATAATTTATTCTCTTTGCAAGTGTCTACTTAAGGAAATTTTCGAAAGATTATAAAAACTCCTAAAAATATATATTTGACGATACCAAGAAGTATAGCATGTTGCAGTGCTGCAGGCTGAAAACAATTTGATGGCACTGAATCAATCTGAAATTGTTGAAAATGAAGTGTACAAAAAGTCTGATTTTTATATCGCAAGGATAATATTTCCCATATCATCTTCTGAAATTTTGAATAATGAGTTTTTTAAGTTATCAACAAGAAGTCCAAATAACTGAAATTTTTATCAATTTTTGAAATTTTTTAATTATTTTTCTGGTACTTAGGATATTTGAGAGTTTTGGTAATTCTGTAAATTTTCGGGAATTTAAAAATATTTCAAGAATTTCATAAATTTTGGATATCAAGAAATATTTTAGGGCATTTACGATATGCTCAAAATGTACAGAAGTTTCACAGATTTTAGAGATTTACTGAATACTGTACTGAATTCATTATTGTATGAAATATATAGCTAATAATATAAATAATGATTCATAATATTGCATAATATATAATAATTGTATAAATTCACTCAACTTCTGCTATTTATTAACTCCAAAAGTCTTAATATTTCGATTATCAAAATTATTCTGATTATTCGAAACATGCATTATTCGCAGATCCTTGAAAATAAATTATTATTTTTCATCAACTCCTCACTCTCATAACTATTGATATAAAAAATCGAGATTGATTCAAAAGTTCCAGCATTTCATAAAATTTATGAAATAACTATCCATTAGACATTAGACATCAAGAATCATATTAAAAATGTAGCAATTAATCAAATTTATAAAATAATTATTCAAAAATGTTGAAGATATTTAAAATCATTAAAAAACAATGTTAGAAATGTCGTACAAATTATATCTGGAGATGATAATCAATGTTAATATAATTGGTACTGAATTCATTATTCTATGAAAAATATATAACTAATAATGTAAATAATGATTCATAATATTACATGATATATAATGATTGTATAAATTTACTCAAGTTCTGCTATTTATTAACTCCAAAAGTCCTAATATTTCGATTATCACAATTATTCTGATTATTCGAAACATGCATTATTCGCAGATCCTTGAAAATAAATTATTATTTTTCATCAACTTCTCACTCTCATAACTATTGGTATAAGAAATCGAGATTGATTCAAAAGTTCCAGCATTTCATAAAACTTATGAAATAAGCATCCAAAAATTTCAAAATTATTTTAAAAACAATAAAAGATAATATCAGTTAAATCATAAATTACACATAAGGGCTATCAATATCAATGATTTATATCAAATATATGATTATATTATAATATGCAACCATAAATAGAAATAATGATGTAGAATTTTATATAATGTATAATAAATATAAAAACCCCAGGTTTTATTTCATTTATAAATATATAATCAATAATTCAATAGGTGATTTTATAGGTAAATAAAATTGTAAATTAAATATTATACATATTTTTTCGATATTTTCCTTGAATTATATGTTAAAGTGTTACATATACAATAAAAAATCTATATAAATTGATTTAAATGGTAATACAAATATGAAGAACATGAATCCCAAGTTGTAAATTCACCCACAGGGAGTACTTACAACTCGAGCTTCATTCAAAGCTGAGGCAACATTTTGCAGTGTCGGTTCAGCTTCAAGCTTGTGGGGGCGTGTATACATATATATTCTCATATACCCGTGCTGTATATAAACATACAGATCGCACTGCACGGAGAAACGATCGATTCGATAAAAAAGCACGTTCCATTTCATCCCCATCCAGTGAGGGTGGCAAGTCTCATTCTAGGTCTAGGTCAATCAGGGAGATGGTCTCTGTCAGCCATATTGGATTCCGTCAAACAAATGCGTCTTACCTTTTTTATTGCTTTTCACAAGGTCGAATAATGAAGTTACGATGGTTAGAATTTTCATCTTCGATCCGATTCGGCATTAATATGTAAATTTTTAGAATGGTAAATTCATAAATTAATGTGTACAATAATAATTTAATAATATAATAATCATCATTAATAATTAAAATATTATATTTTTATAATATATAAAGAGATGTTCAAATTTGGTATATTTTATTACACATAACTACGTGATTGTTTTGGTAATAATGATTCATCATATAATACACAGATACTAACTAATTTCGTTGAATTTTATCTTCAGTGTACATACACATTTCATTCCATGGCAGCAAGCTTTTTAAAAAGTTCGGGAAAACATAATAATGTCTATTAATCCTTTATCCTTGGATAAATGTGTTTTATTTTGATAATTAAATTCGTATATTAAAACTGTTGATATTTTACCTTCAATTTGTATAATTGATGTTTCAATATTATGATTGGGCATACCTGCCTGGTATTTATGAATGAAAAAATCTAGCACGAAAATCTGAAGATATTATTCATAATATTTGAATACAGGCATAAGCAGTGCAGCCAGATCTACTGTATTTTAAGCATTTTACTGAACTCATAAACATTTCAGTCAAGCTACTAATTTTTCTACTGATTTTCCACATTATACTAAATTTTTTACTGATTGTGATTAACTAGATCTAAAATAAAAATGAGTATCTTTTCGAAAAACAAAATCTCAGAATTGTGAAAAAATATGAAAATTAGAAAAAATATAATGAAATTAGATAATAAAGTTGAGGATTCAAATAATAATCTAAATTTTAAAAAAGTATCAGCCATTACAGAATAAAGAAATTAGAAAAAAAAACCTTTTTTCGAAAGTTAGGTATGTTTTTATAGTCGAATTTCTTTATAAATTATTTAATAGTCCAAATATTTGTATCTTAATTCTTAGCTGGAATAAGAAAAAAAGCACTTTTTACTCGTTTTAAAACTATATTTGAACATCCCACTCACTAAAAATGACATGTTTTAGTAAAATTCAAAAAATTATACTCTTTTATTGCTTATGCAAGCAAAAAAATTATGATTCACAACTTTAAAATTGTTTTATATTAGTTGTTCCAGAAAATAAAATTTTAGAAATATTTACATCAGTTGAAAATTGTCTGATGTTTTATTTATATAAATAATAAAATTATAATAATGATATAAATTTTTTGATACTGCAAAAATTAAAACGAGCAGTATTGAGTAATTATTTATATGCATATGTATTTAATTTTACATAGTTAATAATGATAATAATAAACGTCATATAATATGATTTAAACACAGTATTAAAAATAGTATTGTTCCATACATTACAAAAAAAGGAAATGTTTAACATATGTATACATGTAATAGTATTGTGCATTTCAGAATAATTGAAAATTGTGATGTTTCGATTAGTGTAAATAACAATTGCTTATTTTTATTATTGTCACGCGATCCGAAAAAAGGGACCTACTATCCAAAAAATCATTTTTCGGATTATGAATGATTCTGTAAATTTTGGATACGATCTTCAATTTTGTGCAATCAGAATATACTTATTTTAATTTTTTTGCAAGCTATGAATTTTCAAAAATCTTTCATCTCTTCTTCCGTTGTGTATTTTGATTCATTCAATCGCCCGTCCTGTGAAATTTTCTGATGCCGTAAAATTTATAATGAGCAGTATTGAGGTATTAATAATATGTATATGAATTCAATTCTACAATTAACGTTACATATTACGATTTGGGATTAGTGTAACACATTGTATTTCTTTATATAATACAAAAAAAAGGAAATATTCAACATATGAACATGTAATAATAGTGCACAATTCACGACAGTTGGAAATTGTGATGTTTGATTTCTGTAAATAATGATTGTTTCTCTTTGTTATTATTATGATTAAATTTTTTGATGCTGAAAAAATTTAAAACGAGCAGTATTGAGTTATTATGTATATTATGAATATTCAGTCAATTTTACAATAAGCGTTACATTATATTGAATATATATTGAAATACAGTAAATTAAATAACGTATTGCTCATGTTTTACAAAAAAAGTAAATGTACAAGGAATAATATTGTGTATTTGTTGTGAATGATAAAGGCTCTATTTTCTTTACTACTTTGAATGTATCTAATGAAATGTAAACAATAAAAAATTAAAAATAATACATAGTGCAAGTAGTTTAACAGGTAAATGCAAAAATTAGTATTTTCAAAAGTATAAATAAGAAGTTTCGAATACTAATTGTTTTGAAAAACAAAATAATTTATTTAATCGTATTTTATTATAATAAATTCTCATGGCGTTTTACATATGTAATATATGGCATATTAGAATGATTAATTCAATTTGTACAATACGATCGAAATGAATATTTTATTTTACTATAGCTAATTACATTTTTTTCCAACATAAAAACGTTTGATTATTTAAATAAACGAGAAGTAATTACTACTTCCAGGAGTCGAATATTGCACAATTTCAAATTTCTCGTTAAATAACAAACCAACCGAAAGTCCAAAAATTCCAAGAGAAAGTTCCGTGTAATTTTTAAACAGATTTAGAATTTTTTTCGAACCAACTGTTACACGGTTGGGTGAAATTGATAGTACGCATGAGGCTTATCACTAAGATACGAGTCATTTATTACGCGAGAAAAAATTTCTAGGAAAAACTAGAGTGTAATGTGAATAAAAAGTAGTTTTGCATACTTTTCAACTCTTACAAAATATTGCAATATATGATAAAATTAGGCAATACTGAATACTATTTAATTTTATTTTTCAGTTTTTATTTCATTTTACCAACGGAAATGTTTATTGAAATGTTGAAGATATGAATAAACTTTTATATGTTAACAAAAATTATTTAAAGTCGAAAAATGAAAACGTCTGAATATTGAGATTCTCGATCTCTTCCTCGTGTTCTGTACCACATAAAAATGAAAATTATAACCTGAATCACGTAGAATTATGTAAATCTTGAGATTGAATCGTAGTTTCTATAAATAAAATAATAGCCTAGACCTAGACGAATTGCCGAAGGATTTCCCCCGATCACACTAAGCGCAATCTTTTGGCAACGTTTCGATCGCGAGAACATCGACTCGCTCAAAAAAGCTCCAGATAAAAACCACTCGGAACTTGCAGTCTTCTCGCGTCACTCGACGAATGCATTCGAATCAACGGGAAACAATCCCCAAGGATTTCCATAATTTCTCTAAAAAATCGCACCACATACAAAAAAAACACTGAATACTCTGTTCTGAAACTGTGCCAACTTTACACAAACTAAATTTACGAAGTTGAATGAGTTTTTTTCATTAGACGTACACCTTAGGCGAATTTCCAAATTTTTCTTTTTGCTAGACTCAATTTTTGACATTTTTTTCAATGTTCGTTCACTGGTTTCGTTCGCGAGTAAGAGAGTTCGTCTGGGGATAAAGGAAAATTGAAATAATGTTGACTCTGCATCATTACTCGAATTCCAAAGGCGTTAGGGCGGCTTTGAGACAAGTCGCGAGTGCTTGGTGGGGCGAAGAAGACGATGACCCTGTTTATTCTAAGGATCTTATCAAGGAGTTCGAAGTGGAAAATCCACCATTAGATGATGAGCTAGCTTGGATACTTTCCAAAGGTAGAGAACAAATGATATAGATATTTTTTTTGCGATGAAAGAAATTTAAAAGGAATATTTAAAGGGTGAATTTTTTTTTAAGATTAGACACTCGGAAGTTGATGTAGGGATGTGGGCTTAGACTACATAGCACGTTTATATTCTGGATTTAATTTAGCTAACTCGAAATTACGAGGTTATATCTGAATCTTCTATTTTATAAAAATTTGCCCCTTAACAATACTCGAGGGGCATCTCACTCCGAAGTCAATGGTTTTTTAATGTTTGTAATCCGCGTGTATTCTGATTGAAATCGTACAATACGATGAAACAGTGAACACTTAAGTGTGTAATCGTCAACTAAGGCATGAAAGTCGCAATGTATATAAAAAGGCGATGAAATCGCGTGAATTCTACGAGCGAAAATAAAATCATCGGCTTAACGCAACTCGAACAAAATCTAACGCGTGAAATCATCTGAAATCATATGAAGTCATAGCATATAATGCGCTGTAATGCACGAAATCGCAGGGTACGGCTAAGCCACTGGCCCTTTCTGGGCATGCGCATTGTGGTATTCAGCTGGTAGTTAATTAAAAAAAAACTTGATTATGACAAAAATTGTTTTGTCTAAACATTTTTTTAACAATCATTTGCAAAATTGAAGTTTTTCCTTCGTGCGTGTTTTCCATGGTTTCCAGGTGCGCTTGTAATGAATCTTTTGTCAGATTTGTTAAATTAATTTGTGTAAACTTTTTGCTGACAATTACTTGCAAAATAGAAGTTTTTTCAAGATGCATATGTTTTCGAGGTTTTCAGGTATTTTGTAACTTACGTAATTTTGATTGATTGATTGTAGAAACATACAGCTGAACAAATTGATCATGTAAATTGGACACCAGACTAATTATCAGTGCATCAGAAAACCATGGAAAGAATATGCAACTTGCACAAATTTAGAGTTCACACTCGTGAACTCTAAAATTTTATAATCGAAAGCGAGTTTTATAATTAAGGCACCTAAAACCATGGAAAGCACATGCATCTTAAAAAACTTTGATTTTGCAAGTTATTGTTTCAAAAAAAAGTTTGGATAAATGATTTTCGCAAACCTGACAAAAGATTCATAATCAGCGCACCTGGAGACCATGAAACACATATGCATCTTGAAAAAACTCCAGTTTTGCAACTAATTGTTGAAAAAAGTTTAAACAAATCAATTCTGCAAATCTGACCAAAGATTTATTATCAGCGCACCTGAAAACCATGCACAGCATATGCATCTTAAAAGAACTTCAACTTTGCAAGTAATCGTTAACAAAAAGTTTAAACAAATTAATTTAACAAAACTGACATAATATTAATTACAAGCGCACCTGGAAACCATGGAAAACATATGCATGTAGAAAAAACTTCAATTTTGCAAATGATTGTTAAAAAAATGTTTCAACAAATCTATTTCTGTCATAATTTAGTTTTTTTTAATTAATTACGTCGGTAATTTATTCGATTGATTTCATTTTGTTAAATTGTTTTATTCAAAGTTTGAAGACGATAAATACAACAATAAGTTAATTGATACGTTCAAAGATAGTGAGATAAAACTTTGGAAAAAGTAAAGTCGTTAGAGGTAACGTGAAATCGTATGAAATCAACGTGAAATCATATGTAATCATCGTGAAGTCATTTTAAAACGTCGTATAAAACCAGCACGTATTGACTACGCTATGACTTCGCCGCGTGTGGTCAACGTCTGAAATCATTGAATTCGGTGTGAAATCGCATGCTTGCGATGTAAAATCGCGTGTTAAAGTAAAACATTGATTTAAAGAATGAAATCGCTATCCAACGCTGAAATCGTAAGAAATCGTAAAACAATGCTACTACGATTACATTTGACTTCGGAGTGAGATGCCCCTCGACAATACTACCATATATAGTACGCTATTAAATATTTCTGTCACATGTAGTTATGTATTTCGATAAATAATTCTGAGTCCTTACCATCCTAAGATCACATGGAAATTATGTTTTTCCTATCCCCTAGACTGTCTATGAAACTTTTTTAGAGTTTTCATCGGACTATAGTTTTTCAATTAATTTACTATTATTAAAATAGATACTCTTCGTATTTCACGCACCAGGCGCGTAGGCAGAGGGGGTTTTGGTGGTTCAAACCCGGCCCGAAATTCTGTTAAAATCAATCAGTATTTCATGTAAAAATGAAAAAAGTTACATCGGTAAGCAATAAAAATGTGTTACAAAAAATGCATGAAAACATTAGCAGTATATATTGAGAAAAAAGGAAAAATTATCAAAACAGGATTACGTAGAAAATGTGAATCAGAAAAGTTGTCGCAATCCACTGTATAAGTAATCAAGAAACATAAAAATCTACGAAATTGCTAAAAATTTACAAAGCTTTGAATCTAAGATCATCGAATTCTAGAAATCTATATAAAATCTACATAAAAGTATTAAAAATCTTTCCATTTATACAAACTCTAAAAGAATAATGAAATTAATTTAATTCGATGAAAAAAACTGTTTTCTGAAAAATCTCGACAAATACCTCTACGATCTATAAATTTTAGGATTCTAGAGAATTGAATACTAAATATACTATAAATCAATGAAATTTTAGAAACCGCAACACAATCTTTTGAATATTTCAAAAATACGAAAAAATAATAACGATATAAAATATTAAAAATCTATATGATGGTCGTTTTATCATTAATTCTTGAAATTACTGAGAATAGATCGAAATTCGTATTCAAAAGCATTGAGTTTTTTAAATCTCTGTAGCAAAATCTACAAAAATATAAGTAATCTATAAAAGTACTTAAAAATCCTCCTGGGTTTCGTATATTAAACTAGAAAAATGTGAAAAATAAGTTAAGTAGTTTACTAGCTTAATAATTCACTTGTTTACTAGTTTACCAGCTAATTAGTTCACTAGCTTACTTGTTTACTAGTTTATTAGCTAACAACTTTACTAGTTTACTAGTTAATTAGCTTACTAGTTTACTAGCTTACCAGTTTACAAGTTTGCTAATTTACTTATTAACGAGTTTACTAATTTACTAGCTTACTAGTTTTTTATTTAACTAGCTTACTAGTTTACCAGTTAAATGTTACAAATTTGACAAGTTTACTATTTTACTTTTTCACTTGCTTAATATTTTACTATTTTAAAATTTCAGTAGTTTACTAGTTTACTTGCTTACCAATTTACTAGTTTACTAGAAATCTTTCAATACATAAAAATTATGCAGATATAATTTTCTTAAAAATTTATCAAACTTTCTGTCCTAGAGCATATTTATTAATTTAATACTATAATTATACATAATTTTACAAATTATTGCAGAAATTCATAGAGAAAGCAATAAAAATACATCCAATCCAATTTATACAATTAAAAATATGGAATGAAAGTATTGAAAATCTTCATGAAAGAAGCTGTCGTCTGAAAAATGAATTTAAATCCTCAAAATCGTTAAAAGTTTCAATACTATAGCATCAATTTCCAAAAATATATCTTATCACAATTTCATCAATGCAAAGATCGAGAAGTATTTAGAATTTTGAATTCGAATGTTATTTTTTTTGCTGGGATTTTATTAATTGAAATTAGAATCCTTCATTTTGTGTTTTGCAAATTTCCTTTAATTCACCGATTTGAATGTTTTGCAGGATTCGAAATTTTCATTTTTCCAGTTTTCCCATGTGAATTATTCAACCCTGAGTGTGCAATTTCTCGCCAATTCGAGTGTTGAAAAATTTTTAACCGTCTATTGACCCTGACTTTGAAGATGAAAAGTAATCAGACACTTGAATGATTGAAATTCATACACATTCCACATGGACACAATTATCAACGAGTGAAAGAAAAGGAATATTAGTACGTTGAACTTTGCTGAATATCAAGCAATATTCGCGTCTTTTATTGTGAATCTGCTAAGAAACATTTTTTACTGAATCCAAAAAAACGATTCTTTAATACATTAAAAAGTGAAAAAAAAATTCTTCAAAAGCGTAGTTACAAACCGAAAGTGCACTTTCTTAACCCTCAAAAAACATGTTATCTTTTTATAGTAAAGTTGTGGAGAAAATATTTACAACTCGAGAACAAGTTGTAAATATTACAGCAGTACAAAAACACGTTTCTTTTAAGTTGTTGGGAAATTTTTGCATGATCATGGAAGATGGAAAAACCGAGAAAATTGACGTTCGATTATGCCATCGAAGTATTTCGAGATTTGAATTAAATTACAGAAACGCTGATTCCAACGGGAAAATTGTCAGGTCCGGTTTTTCCGCATCGATCGTGCTGCTGCGCTCGAGAAACGCGCAAAAAACTTGTGCCAACATTCTCTCGCGATTCAGTCGTCTTCTATTTTCTGCCCGTTGCAGTGCATTTACTCTTAGGCCATTTTTAAAAGCTATTTCCATGTCGAATTTTCATGCTTTTAATGAAAAAGTGAAATAAGTACTAAGTTACTAAACAGATCGAGTTAAATTGTAGGGAAAAAATTTGAAATTCGCTCATATTTTTCTTCTTGAATTATTAAGTTTTACCTTTCATCTGTATGAATAGTGCAAGTGTTGTTTAAACAGAAAACGAGAGCTAAAAACTGTGATTTACAAGTGACCAAATTTTGCGTGTTTTTGAAAGTTTAATTTGGAATAGTGCCAGGATTTGAAAAAAAGGGGAGGGGGCTAGAAAATTTTCGATCCTAAAAGAAATGATAATTTATGTGCACATGTATGCAAAATGAAGGATTTTTCTATATATTTGAATCGATATAATATGGAATTTCAAAAATATATGCTTTATTAATTGTGGTATAAAAAGTGACTTATTTTTTTCATATTTTTGTATGAAAAATGAAATTTCGTCGTGATTGAGCGAGAAAAAATTTTGGAACTAGGAATCAAAGAATTTAGAATTCAATGGTTCTCTCTTTCACTATATAAAATTCTAGAGCTTCAGAGTGTAAAATCTATTTCTGGAATACTTATTCTAAAAAACAGGAATTCTAAATTCTAGTGGATTTTGTTCTGGAGCTCTCAATTCTAGAGTATAAATTATTTATTCTAAATATAAAAAGTTCAAACAGCCTTGAATGGAGAAAATAAAACAATAAAAATGAAAATTTAATATTTTACTATCCCAAGTTCTACGAATTAAATATTCAGAACTATCAATTCCATAATTTTATGTTACCTCCCCCCCCCTCTCTCAAATGAATACATGTATCTGCAATAATAAAATCAGTGCTTTTATCTGAGCAGAAGAAAGTAAACTAATTAAATTTTGGATATATTATGTTTTTAATTTTTTTACTGAGGGTTCCGAGAAACTATTTATTTTAAAAGTTTGTTTACCTAATTATTTGCAAACTATCAAGTTTCACTAATTTCAAAAGTTTTACTTTTAAAAAAATACTGCTAATAATTTTGTAATAGAGAAAAATGTGAAACCGCAGTCCTGATATTAAAAATCAGTATTTTTTATTGAAAAAAAGAAAGAAAGTTACTATTTAAGTTTTTTTTTTTTTTTTGTTAATTCATTAATTTTCTTCTTTGTTAGACTAAAATTACATCGTAAAAATCAAGTGCTGCATACTTTAACGATAATTTTGCTTTTGAAAAGTTCAATTATTTTCGAAAATCAAAAAGATAGCATGAAGAAACAGTTTCATCGATTTTTATTCGTTTCAATTTCACTTTTTTTCTGATTTAGTCATTTTTTCTGTTACGTATATTACTTTTAACTGTAAAATTTACATCATTTGTTTTTGACGGTGTAAAAAAATAAAATCTACTTGCACACATTTTCGAAACTGAAAATATCATAAAATTTACAGTTTAACTGATATCATTTTCACTGCAGTAAAAACAGGGATGAAAAAGTACTAATGGAAAATCGACCTAATTTTTGTCGTTATTAGTTAAAGTAGTTCAATGAAGTTTTTCTAGTTGATGATCGAAAGTTTCAGCAACTTCTTTTTTTTTTTGCAAAGAATCAAAGAAAATTTAGGAGTTTAGGAGTGCCATTTTCGAGTGAGTCAAGTTTTTGAGTTTTGAAGAGAGTGGAAATTTTTTTGAGTGCGTCGTTTGAGACTTGAAAAAGAGTGAAAAATGTTGAGGCGGAATCCAAAAGCGTTGCTGTACTGTGAACTTTTTGGTCTTGCAGAAGAAGACGAGTCGCAGATATTTGTGAAATTTTTCAAATTCCACACATGTTACGATCTTATTCCGACGAGTGCGAAACTTGTCGTTTTCGACACCCATTTACTGGTCAAAAAAGCCTTTTTTGCGCTCGTTTACAATGGTGAGTGAAAATTTTTGCCATCTTTTATAAAATTATACTTAAATAACATCGTATTCCATTTCATATTTTCTTATTGAAAATTTTCTGCAAAGTATGGATAATTTAATAAAAAAACTTTATCCTGTTACAATTTTATATCATTATATTCTTTGAAGAAGTCTCACTCTTTAGTTTAAAAAATAACGACATTATAATAAACTTTAGGCAGAAAAAAAAACTGTAAAGAGAAAAGTTGAATGTTTTCAATGTCAGCAAAAATATGAGCAACTCTTGCTATTTTTCCAAAAAAAAAAAGAAAATGTGCATTTTTTGCCAGGCGTTAGAGCGGCGCCGCTGTGGGATAGTGCGAAACAACAATTCGTGGGCATGCTCACAATCACAGATTTTATCAAGATACTACAGAAGTATTACACTAGTCCAAATGTCACAATGGATGAACTCGAAGAACACGAATTGGATACGTGGAGAAGTAAGAATCTTTTAAGATTATAATATTTCACCTGATAACTAATTAGTCTTCATCAGAAAAAAAAACACATTTTTATTATTTACAAGACATACGTATCATCCCAGAATCTGACACGAAAATTCCTTTAATATTTGATCTTTTTCTATATTTGAAAGAATATTTTATAATATTCATCTGTAAGATTTCCTTGATTCTTTTTTTATAAAATAAAAAAAAAAAAAATTTCTAACTTGAAGCTACGAAGATATGCTCTGAAAAATGGATTATTCGCGTTATGTATTTCTTTTTTTTTTTCAGAAATAATGTATTACATGTTTTGACAAATCATGCTTGAAATTCGGTTATAATAAAGTAACTAAGTGGTATTTGCAAAAAAAAAGGAAAAAATTTTTTATGTCTACTTTCGAAAAATAAATCAAAAGTTTGTTTGTCAAAGAATATATTGAGAATGCAAAAATTTCAAGTATTTTTTGATGGATACTATACTTCATCATTTAAAATATACTTTTTAAACTTTACTGACACTTTATTGTTATAAGAACATGTTATATTTTCCGGAAAAGTATAAGAAAAAATATATACATCTTTGAAACCCATAGAAAGTACCATTACATACCTACAAGGTTGGAATATTTATTATGTCAGTAATTTTGTATGTGGACAACAATAACTAACGATATGTTTAGGTAATAAACTATGCACAATAAAAATGAAATGAAATTCCATAGTAAATATAAATTAAATGATAATAAAAATTATGATACTATTGAATCATAGAATTATGAAAATTCTATAAAATTATAGAATTATATAAAAGATTTTATTATTATTATAATATAAATATTTATATATTTATACATCAATAAAAAATTTTATAGAACTCTATAAAATTATGAAATTCTATAAAATTATAGAATTATTTATAGTAATATAATTCAATATATTAATAAGAATTATAGATACTGATATGTATATTTTTCTTATATACACATTTGAGTAATTTTTTTATATTATCAAATTATGTATGCATTATGTTAAAGATTTTTATTATATGTTGTATTATAAAAAAGCTGACATTATTTCATATAGATTATTTGTGATATAAAAATTTATATAGTTTAATGAAATATCTACTGTCATATTAATGTAATATATGTATAATAACAAAATATATATACTTTATTTTTCAACGTCTTGTTGGTATATAATATATACTTATTTATACTACTAATAGTAGAATATTATATATACATATGTTAAAACAAAATATATCATATGTTCATATCATATACCATGATACTCTATGTATTTTGTTATTGGAATATTTTTTTAATGTATGTAAAAGAATATAATATATATCAACAGATGGTAAGCCAATAACACAATTAATTATATATGATATCAATATTAACTATAACAACTATATAAATTACCTATTACTTCATATGTACATTTTTATATTCATGTAAAAGAAAATAATATATGACACACCAATAACACGTTAACATACGTAATATATAATACCAAACATAGTAATATAAAACATGTATATACAATATTAATATATATTACAGTATTGCATGTATTAATATCTTAAAATTATAATTTTATTATAATGTATGCAGTATAATAAAATATACATTAATAGGTTTATATGATATATCAATAACACAATGTATATTAACTATAAACATTATAAAAATGTGAATTTTAACCATATGTAACAATGCAAATTACCTTCTACTTCATATTGACATCAATATATTTTGGTATTATTGCATATATAATATATATAACGTTTCCAATATATATTATAAATATGAAGTGATAGGTAATTTGTGTTGCATAATGTTTACATTTATTATAATCTGTATAGTAATATTATATAATTGATTATATATTTTACTGCATTGATACTAAATTCTTTTATTTATTCTAATGATGTTCTAATAATAAGATATTAAGTCATACTGTAATGTATAATCATGAATTTGTAGTAATGATACTTTATTAAATTTTTAATTCTTTCTGGGCCAGAAAATAAAAGGTGGTTTTTAATATCCCCAAATCAGTCATTTCTAAAACCCGCTTTCCTTATAATGATTCGGTACACACATCATAGTATATTAATATAATATACATATTAATCAATATTTAGTACACATAAATTTTTTGAAATATAATTTATATATTCATAATATGTATCCCATGTTTTGAAAGTGAAATTTCAAATTCCAATGAGTTTTCTATTAAGAAACGTGATTACTTTCAGATGTTTTGAAGGATCAGTTCCAGCCTTTGGTAAGCATCTCTCCGAGCGCGTCATTATACGATGCAATCAAAACTCTGATTAAAAACAGAATCCACAGGCTTCCTGTGATAGATGTAGACACGGGCAATGTCTTGTATATACTGACACATAAAAGGATTTTGAGGTTCCTCTTCTTGTATGTAAGTCATCAAATTGTATTTAGTTCTTGAAAAATTGTCAATTCTCGTTGTTTAAATAGTTGATGATTTTCAGGTTTTACCATTAACAGTTAAATAAAAAAATAATAATGATAATAATAGAAATAGGAATAATAATCATGCGAACAATCTAATGCATTAATAGAGAAAGAATATGTATTTTTATGAATTTATATACAGAAAAAAATATTGTATAGTTCTGTGAATGTAGGTAAATAGTTTTTATCAGGATCAGTTTCATTTAAAATGTGTTCTAAATTTTTGAAATTATCCCAAATGGAGTATATATATTATAAGTTAGATATTCAAATTTTTGAATTCATGAAAAATTCTTGAGGTTGGCAATTCCAATTTGATGAAATTTTTTCTTGTGAACCCGAAAATGCTGATGATGGGTTAAATTGAAAATGTTCAAAAATGATGTCGATTGTAAAAAGTATTTGTGTATTTTTATGGCTTTTTGGTGAGTTTTGAAGTTCAACTTTCATTTCAATAGTTTCAAAACTGCTTGATGGTAAAGAACGCTTTTCCTGTTAAATTAAGAATTTTTGTCATGATTACATAATTTATAGGAGTAAAATTTTTCCTGGAAATGTTTCACAATTAATGAAGAATTTGAAGATAGTTAAAATATAAGTATCAAAACTCTTTAAAACTAATAAATTTCATCTTTATTATTTGACTGAAGTTGAAAAAATTTTATAAGGGATTCACCACCTATTGCCAAGCTTCTTTTCTCAATTTTCTTCAACTATGGATTTTGGAAATTTTCTGAAAGCATTCAGCAACGTACTCGAAAGTTTAAGAAATCGACCGAAGATTTAAAAAACGCATCAAAATTCTTCCTGAGCTGTATAAATTTGAAGTTTTTTTTGGAAGATTTTACCAAAAGTTTCTTACAATTAGTTAATTTTTTCGATTTGAGGTTTTTTCCGAATACTTTACAACTTCCTTATCCTAAAGCTTCGAGAATAATAAAAAACATTTATTTGTGTAAGCAAATTACGTACAGGAAACTCGAATCACGTAATAATTTTTTTCTTATATTGCGTAGATTGCTGATCTACCCAAGGCATCATTCTTGAATGAAACTTTACGCCAGTTAAGAATAGGAACTTTCGAAAACATCGAAACGGCTACTGAGGATACTAGTCTAATTTTAGCCTTGAAAAAATTCGTCGAAAGGCGAGTTTCCGCTTTGCCAATCATCGACGAAGATGGAAAACTAGTGAACATTTACTCGAAATTCGACGTTATCGTGAGTTCACAATTTACATACAGACATCATTTTACAGTCTACAGAAGACTATAAAGTATGACTAAAACCTCTCAACTTTGAATAATTAATTTTAATTTTGTTAATTGTTCACAGAATCTAGCAGCCGAAAAAACGTACAATAATTTGGATGTATCTTTAAGAGAAGCTAATGAGCATCGAAACGAATGGTTTGAGGGTGTGCAAAAATGTACATTGGATGAAACTTTGTTCGCAGTTATGGAAAAAATTGTCAAAGCTGAGGTGAATTTTTGAATTTAACAATTACATTTAAACATACTGTGATTTTTAAATAAAATTTTAATAATTTCGTTGATATGTCAAACCAAAATTGCTGATCAAATAGTGCACAGTACAAAATTGTGGAATATGCGTGTTCATAAAAACAGTATATTTTTAAGTAATTTTCTAATCATTAAAACAATCATTTATATCAATTAAATATTCCTGCGAAAAAATGTATGCATATATTCTTTTACTACTTAAAGAATTTTCAAGATTTATAGAATCAATTCAACGTATTTTTCAGGTTCACAGATTAGTCGTCGTTGATGAACAAGACAAAGTAATTGGCATAATCTCTCTATCCGATTTACTCCAGTACCTCGTTCTGCGACCTTGTGGTAAACAATTTTAATCAACTATTAGAAAATTCACGTTAATATGAATGAAACTATATAACTATTATTTTTTGGGAAATCAGATCAATTTTTTGACAAGTTAGAATTTTAGTTGAACACAGAACCTCAAGAAAAACGTCAAAAAATTAAGATTCCCAAAAAATTTTTCACATAACTGAGGTGACTTAATTTGAGAGCGAAATCCAAAATCACTAATTTTCGAATAAAAGCCAATTTTTAGCAAAAAAAAAACAAAAATACAATAAATATTTTCAAACTTATTTCTGTACTCTTTCAAAAAATTGGAGATAAATCTGTAACATGGTTTTCCAGTCTAAATAGAATTACCTAACTAAAAGTATAGTTTCAGGCGACGAAACAAATAACTTTGAAAAAGACACCTTTGCTCTTCGGACCCAAGATTCAATGATTTCCAAAGCACCGAGTTCGATTCAATCGGAAGCCTCGCTGGAAGGGGATCCCGAAATCGACGAAAAAACAGACTCACCCACTTTGAGCCCCGCGGCTTCTGAAATTTTGGAGATCGTCAACCAAGACTCTAATCAATGGCGCGAGGTCGCCGTTTCCGGAAGTGATTGAAAGCAAGTTTCTTTCTATTGTCACCCTCGATATGTTTCAATGATTCAACGGATCATATCACCAGAAAAAATTTTCCCAAGTCATCATGATAAGAACAATTAATTATTTATCAAATATTCGCAGCGGTTAAACTCGTGGAGAAATGAGGTTTTTTCGAACAGCTTTCTTTCAAGTTCGATTTTTTTTCTATACTTGGAAGACTTTTCTAGTCAAAGAATTCTTTCCTTATAAAAAAACAACAATTGTTTTACGAAAGAAAATGTTTATTGTTACAAATTTCGACTATTACTGTAAGTTTGCCTTTAGAATTGTGGCTATTCAAAAAATCTCATTTCTAGATGAGGGCAAAAATTTTCCTTATTTATTGTAACCTAAAAATTCGATGTCTTTTTTATTGATTCGAACGTAGAAATTTTTAGAGGAGTTCCATTATGTTACGCGGATGAATTTTAAAAAAAATTTCTTAGTTCAAGAATTTTACGATATGAAACGTAAAAAGGAATTTTTAAAAGAGAAAATTGAACAGAAAGTAAGATTTGTGAAGACGGTAATCTACGCTTTTGATTTTGTAAATAAAAGAACATGAATTTAAGAAAACAGGTTGTTGTTATTCACATGTGAAAATGGCCTTTCTACTTCTTCGTGCGTTTGAATTCCTGCAAAAAATCCAAATTAGTGATGCAATGCGAACCTGAATACTAAATAATCAAATATTTACTATTTTCCATTTCTTCATTTTCGGTTCGACTTCTTCCATCTTTTTAAAAATTTCATCAAACTCCTTGGGTTTTTCCTCTGATTCCACTTTTATTTCCACTTCTTTGCCATCATCCAAAGAAAAATCTGATTTCATTAAGTGGCATGTTGCTCTCAATCCCAAATTGAACTGGAAAAAAAATGCAGATAGAATACTGAATCGTATGCTTCTGATATCACATATACTAAAAAAATATTGAGACTTAGTTTCAAATTTCCAAATTATCCATAAACTGATTTAAAGGATCGTTACTCTTTCGATTTCTTTTTTGGTGTTAATATTGTGGACATGCAAACGTTGATTGAGATCGACGCTGACAACGAAAGATTTGTTTTTAGCGCAACTAATCGACGAAATGGACCCAACCGCGCCTCAATTTTCTTCGCGCTCGAAGGTCATAAAATTTCATTTTTTCTGTTCCTGAACAAACTATTAATTGCCTAAAAACAAGTCGAAATCGAATAAATATGTAACTGAATATTTATCAAAATGTGGAATATAATTCGTGCATTTTACTATTTCAGAAAATTGTGTTTTACATTAGAATGAAACAAGTTTCGAAAATTCATCAAACAATATTTATTATTAAATTCGAGTCTAATTAAAATTAACTATTAAATTCAACTCATATTTATACTTCATAATGTAATGAATGTTTATCTCAATCACTATAGTACATACAATTCTTATTTTGCACAGACTGAAATTTCAAAGAATTAACTTTAATTTTTCATTGCAACATATTCCAAGTATTTACGGTTTTCCAGGAACAACGCAAAGAGCAGTAAAATTTCCACTTTTGAATGTCCACTTCACAATTGGCCTTTTTTGTTTCCTCATATCATAAGTTCGAACCTGGAACAAATTTCATTAAAAATTAAAAATTTAAAGCAAATAAAAAGAAAAAATTGATCAACGAACTTCGAAGATCTTTAAAATGATAAATACACAAATTTTGTAAAAAAATAAATTACATGTGTATGTTTCCCGACAGTCGCGATTTGGCTAGCATCCTCTGACAAAAATCCTATGTCTGATATTGAAACTGGCACTCGAACACCCAAAGAATCATGGGCTACGTTTTTCACTATAAATATTCTTTTTCCAGTAGAGAAGTCGAAAACTTTCAGAGGGTTTTCTTCGCCCCCAGTTTTACAATAGTTTTATTTTTTTGGGAAAATTTCATACAATTCAATTGTTTTCCTGCTTCGAATAACAATTTTTCCACATTATATGAGTCCTAGGATTTAATGTGTCCAGATTCTGCAGCAGTGATGATTTTTCTATAAAAAAAAGTCAAATACATCATAATTTATACCTTCGATTTTGGAGAACTAAATATTTGTGTGGCTCGACTCGTGTCTATAATATGATAAAATAAATTGCAAATTTTTGAGTTTTGACGAAAAGTGTTCAAACTGTAACTGAATTACAAATCTTTTTTCTTTTTCTCTTTTTTTTTAGACATATTTTTTATAGTTATAGCATTTACATATTCAAAATCTGAATTTAATCCCGAATTCTTTGTACTTTGGAATTTATTTAAATTTCCACGTGTTTATTTTTTGAATGTGAATTTAATTTATATTATATTTTTCTAATATATAAAGTTTCATAATTGTATCAAATTCACTTACGATTGCGATTAAATATTGAATTTTTAAATTCGATAAAAATTTCACAATTGTGAAGATTATAATTTTTGGCTTTAATTCAACTTTATTAATTATTTCTAGATTTTTTTTTAAAAAAATTAATAACATCGATTTAGCCGGACAAAAAATTTTTTTTTATCTTCAATGCGACCCACGATTCTCAAATTTTTAATTTAAAGTTACACCTATTTTAAATTATTCCTATTTTATTTCTAGAACATTGTAAAAATAAAATATTATAGTTTAATTCATGTTCAAAGGGTGTATGCTCATGTATTGTTATGATAAATGAATAAATAAATAAATGAAAATATAAAATCAAACGAACCCATTATTTTTGAAAATCCCAACGACCTTTCCTGTCCCAAAATCACAAATGCGTTTTTGAGTGAGTCGTAAATTTTGTAACTGAAACAGTGAAAAAGTTCATTAACTATATATTCAACAAATGAGTAATGACAATTCATTGCTATGATAAAATCTGAAATTTTACCATTGGATATCTCGTGTACCACAAGCAAAGAGAATTTTACTTTCTGCTTTGTTTGCGAAATTCATTGAAGTCACAAAGTCGTTTTTTGTAAATGTTTCTATGCTTTGTAGACGTTTAAGTACACGTTTTGTGTTTGTCAATTGTATGCCTGGAAAAAAAATTTTTATCATTAGTTCTTTGATAAGAAAATTTAGAAAAAATGTATTCAAAATATAATGTGTTTATAGAAAAATTGCGAATCAAACTGTAAAAAAATATTCAGTTTGTTTGTATTGATATATTTCTTCCAGTTTTCTAAAAAATTATATTTTCAATATTTTAAAACTTATAAGAGCAATCATGTCAAGCGTTATACATTTTTTTTATTGAATCATACAATTACAATCTCCAAATTTGCTAATTAATAATTGACTGTTACAACTTATATGCTAATTTTAAAAAATTTTATTTCACTTAAGTTATAATATTAATCAGTGGAACAAATAAATCCAAAATGGTTCGAACAATAATTGTTCTTGCCACTATTAAATTATTTCTACATTGAAAAAATTAATGGATAATAAATTATTATGAAGAAATGAAATCCATGTAGTGAAAAGCATTAATAAATTCTTTTTCATGGTCAGCGTTTGAAAGGAGTATGTTAAGCTGCTCGCGGATTAAGCATAAGATTCCCCTTTTCGCTACACTCATCCTGCTGCGCACCCAATACACTCATTCCAAACGCCAACCAAGAAAAGTACAGTGAAATATACTACTTCACCACAATATTCTTTAAACAGTCAATAACTCGTTTCACCGAACATGATTTTTTTTTTAACAACGTTGATAAATTTCAAAGAGTACTTATAAAATGTTGAAAATAGAAAAATGGCAGAAGTTCTTTCAGAAAAAATTGCAAGAATTCATCATTTCACATCAGTAATAATAATAATAAAAAAAAAAAAGTAATACGACACATCATGGTATGAACAAAATATAATTAGAGTCACTTTAAATAAAAATGTTCTATCTGATTAACTTTGATAAACAAACTTTCAATATATAATGTATTAAATGTTAATCAATACATTGATTATTTGAAAAATGTCAGAATGCTAATTGATAAATTGGTTACTCTTTTTTATAAGAAAATGAATTTATGTACTACAATAATAAATCATAGAAAACATTTGCATACATATAAATAGATTATAATTGAACGGCTGAATTAAAAACTCGGAAAGCTGTATTTCGTTCCGTTGAAAAAGGCAATTTCCAAAACTCACAATATACGAGGCGCATGTTCTTCCGACCTGTCTTGAAAAACCACAATCGGCCCATAATGACAGCCGTATATACGTCGGAGCATAATATACTATTATAGAAAATATGTAATAACAAAAATGAGCATAAAAAAACTAAAACATCTGAATTCGATGTTCTCAGAATTGGAATATTATTAATGTTACACTGTATCCAATAAACTTGCATTTATAACTGAAAATGAAACTGTAAACAAATCTGTGGCTTCCCGCCATAACAGAGAAAGTCACGCATGCCATAACGTTCAAAATTTCATCAGAATATCATGTAAAATGAGCCTTACGGCATAAGTGACTTTCTCTGTTATGGCGGGAAGCCACAGAAATGGAAATATAGGAATATAACCTCAAAACAAACTATAATGATTTTAATGGAATAATATAATTTACCTTTGACAATTCTAGGTTCAAGACCAACAAAAACTTTGAAATTTTTAGCATCAATATTTGATGACATGATCCGTTTTTTCACCATATTTACAAAAATTAAGGGCACGAAACCCAGTTGCTGGATTAAATTATGTAACAAACTTAAACAAACTGAAACAAACTGTCAAGGGCCGTCAACTCCCATGTTAATTTTGTGGCGAAAATAAGAGCCGTCTAGAGACGCCTTTTGGAACTAATAATAATATATGTGCATATTTGAGCTGCAGCCAATGAGAAATTGCTCGCATTCCGCGAAAAAATTTGAATTTGTTGGAATGGAATATTGACAAAATAAAAAATGTTACATTTTATGCTATACACTTGTATGACGTACACTTTTATGGCATTTCGGGAAAGTTTAAATCATAATAAACAATTGTACTATTGCAAACGTAAATATTGATCTCAAAATGTCAAAAATACAACTGACCACAGCGTGACGTAACTCGACGACAGCGCTATTTCTCCGCCTACCACCGCCAAATGGCAACTTTAGAATTTGCCAAACTCTCCATAAGAGTTGACGGCCCCTGACAAACTGTGACAAACTGTAATGAACTGTAACAAACTGTAACAAACTAATTGAACTAATCTGGCAACCAGTGGGTGCAAACTTAGATTAGGAATCGTTGACATCGTGGTTGCCCGATCACAGTTTAAAACAGATCCTATATCGGTCCGATGTTGGCCATGTTGGCCAACCGATATCGATCCTATACAAGAATGTAAAGCTGTTCAATATCGCTCCTACATCGGCTGTATCTCCGCTGTATTGCTTTGACATCGCTCTGACATATTTAGTCTGCATCGCCTTTTTATAGCCCAATCAATGTATGAACGACATTGATTGCCTATACAGAAGCGATATAGACCAAAATATGTTAGAGCAATTTCGGAGCAGTACAGCGGAGATGTAGCCGATGTAGGAGCGATATTGAACAGCGTTACATTCTTGTATAGGATCGATATCGGTTGGCCAACATAGCCAGCATCGGACCGATATAGGACCTGTTTTAAACTGTGATCGTGATCATCGTGATACGGAGTTTCACCCCCTGGGTTGACAACACAATATTTAACTTATTCAACACAATTTTAGAACAGCGTTGCCAATCTGCAGATTGAAATCCACACACACGCACACACAGCATACTAAGCATACAGCTGGTTGCTGTCAAAATGAAAACATTGATTATAACAGATCAAAACATATTAAAACTATTACAACTATCAATGTAAACTTCAAACTTTGAGAAATCTTTCAGTTTCAGAAGCAAAATGGACTTGGCAAAAATGACGAACGAAGGGAAGTTACATCTTTGTAGGCGGTATTTTCAAGGTATTACACGTCTCAATAAGATGTTTCAAACATTTTCATTGTATCGTCAAAAATTCAAGATTTAACTTCTCATATTCCAGGTGGATTTTTGATGCTTCCTCTTTTATGGGCCGTAAATGCGATTTGGTTTTCGAAACAAGCGTTTTCTGAACCACATTTCGAAGAACAAAAACAAATAAAAAAATGTAAGATACCTAAAAATACATATTCTCAATTCTAAACTATTACTTTATCAACCCAAAGTTCCATATTTCTTGAAAATGTTCCATGTAGAAAGGTTTAATTAAAGTTTCATAAGTATTCGAATTCCAAAAATTTCGAGTTAACAAAATTTTTATTCGCAAATAGCAATCAAACGTATTATCACATATAATCTATATAAAATCAAACTTTAACTATTTTTCAAACAAGAATAAAAATGTACACCTAAATGTCATTAATCACAGATGTCATTTACTCTGGAATTGGAGCATCAGTTTGGGCAATAGCATTGACAGCATGGATCATAACATTTCAAACCCAGCGAGTTTCTTGGGGCGAGGCTGCTGATTCCATAACTTACACGTTTCCTGCTGGGCGTCCATAAATCTATCTCAATTTAAATTATAAAAACCTAGCTAATACTAATCTCATTACTATATCTATAAATATTATTTTATACTGAAATAAATGCTGTAAGTTTTCTTTATATTTGCCCACATATTTTTATGAAAAGCATATCTATTCTAGAAATATTTTTAAGGTATATACTTTATACAGCAAATTCAACCAACAGCAACAAGTTTCTTTGTTACAAAATTTCTTTATTGCAAAAATTTCTTTAATTATCAGCACTGTAAAATTTACATTTTGCACAGTGATCTTGCAACGACAATCACAGTTCAAGGTTCAATAAATATATGCTCACCTATCTGGGAGCAGTATTCAAAGATCACTTAATTATCAAATAATTATCATTTTGGCTACTCCAAATAAATAAAATGAGAATTGCTTCATACATCATGAACACAGAGTACAAAATATTTAAAAAGCCAAAAAACTGGGGAATTGTGAGATGCTTTCCTGCATATTTGGTTCAGTTGCAAATTATAAAATGTTGGGTCGTCAAACTGCGCGACGTGTGTGGATGCAGTGGAACAGCTCTCGGTACATTAATCTTGACAATAACTGCAAAGAAAAAATAATATTGTAGTACAACAAAGTGACAAAGGGAACACAAAATTGAGATCAAAATTACCACAAGAGCTAACAAATTGGACGCCATCAGCATGTGAAAAACATTGTGCCAATGGCCACCATTGGAAATGATGCCGGCGAGGAATGGGCCAAGTGCGGCTCCAACACTTCCCGTGCCGTCAATAATGGCAGTCACTGTAGCAAGTGCTTTGGAATTTCCTCCTAAACTGGAGTGAGTGCCCAATTCAGCCGATACGGCAGTTGTGATTAAAGCATAGGGCCCGTTTACAAGCATACCAGCCAGCATCAACAAAAAAATATTGATTCCAAAACTGATGTTGCCCAGAAGGTCATAAAGGAAGAGCTGGAAATATAATCATCAAAAATTTTGATGACGATGAACAAACAAAGAATCTTTAAATTGCTGATGTGAAATAGTTTATAAAGATTATTTACATCTGATTTTATATTATTTGGTATTTTAAAACTATACAATATCTTTTTTATGTTATGCGAGTACCACATTCATACCATTGGAATGGCAAGGATCAGCATGATGACGCAAGTCAAAGCGCTCATTCCAGTATAATCTGAGAGTGCTCCAGCAATAATTGCACCTGCGATTCCACCAACATCGAACAAGGTCGAAACTTTTGCGCTCAACTTTGCACCGTAAGTTGCTAAAACGATTTCATGAGCAATTAGTATATTTATTACTAAATTTTCTCAGTTTTTTACTCTATTCGTAGTCATACATATAATTGTAATACATATTTCATAAAAAATTTCGATTGAATCTAGTAGACGAGTAGATTCATGATTTTTTAATTGAAACAATTAAATCACTTGATTCTTTGATGTACAATGGAAGCCAAAAAAGTAAGGTGTAATTCACGAGTTTGGCGAAGAACAAGGAAAACGAATATTCCAAAACACCGGGAATTTTAATCGCTCCAAGAAAACCGATGGCTTCGTGAACTCCTGAAGAACGTCTGCTATTTGTTAGAATTGGGCTCGTTTCGGTGTGCCTATTTTCATCCTAGAAAACCAAAGACGTTAAATTTACAAACCTCCAGAGATAAAGTTTTCCACGATCTTTCACTCAAAGCTCGAAATTCAAAAAAAGCGGGCTATGGTTTTTAAATTTGCTTCGATTAAGCAGAATTTTTATACTTTTTATGAATAAATTTTCATACATTGCATAAATGAAATAAGGACTTGAGTTTTGCATTGCAATTCGGTGACGACATACGCCAAAAATTGTTTCATTGAAGGCACGTTAGCAATCTGTATTTGGTATATTTACAAATGTTAATAGTGTATTTTGTGTGATTTATATATTCATAAATGTGCTTTGTGTTACAAGTCGAACTGGACACGAAAGCGGTGGAACAAATAAAAAAACAAAAATCCATGCACTTACATCCAAAGCGTCCTCGTGACGCCAAGTGTTGCGATAGGTGATGCGCTACAAATGCAGGAATAATATTGATAACTGAATGGGTTAAATTTTAGTAGGACATGTGGGCCGCATGCGCAAAAAATCTACCCAGTGTGATGCCAGGAACAAAATAACAATATCTCGCTGGCTAAATAAACAAAAATTGATTAAAATAATGAACGTAAACAAGAACAGAAAATAAAAAATAGATACACATAGTACAAATTATTTTCGTGTAGAATTTGTTCATACGCCGGCTTACATTAAATTCAATGTAAGCAAAAGCTTTTATAGTTTTTCTATTTTTTTAGTTTTGCCTGTTCGTTAAATCGTGTTTTTGGTGAGACAGTAAATAAATAATTCATTCAGCATCTAATTTTTTTCAAAAGAATATAGCGGCCAGATTTTTGGTTGCTCAAATAGCGTTACGACAACAAACTAGGACTCCATGACAAAAATCGACAAAATTATACACATTTGAAAGGTGAGGAATCAAAAGTGCCTAACCTACTTTTCAATAAGGTGCATTTTTATTGAAAACGCAAGTGAAAAAGAGACTTATTGGAATGTGGGTTAGGCCCTTTTGATTCCTCACCCTTCATTTATCAAGAAGAGACAATAAAAAATTACTTTTATAATAAGTTACACTATAAATTGATAAAAAAAAATTTTTTCATGCAGTGCAGCAGCGAAAAAAAAACAAATTCGAGATGTGATCAAAAAACAAAGAGTTTTTAATTTTCTTGGACCGTATTCGTCCGATTGGCGAAAATTTTTTGTATGTGCATTAGTAACCATATTGTAGGGATGGAAATTAAAACGAAAAATATCAATATCTGCTAATCCGATATATTGGAATTATTTGATACTCCATGTTAATGTATCGGAAAAAAAATATAGATAAGATGCTGTTTCGCATAAATTTTAATGGATTTTGCAGAAAACATTTCATAGATTTATACGTAGTTTTAGTATTTTTGAGATTTTTCAGTACTTACACAATTTGAAGGATTTTCCAGTATATATTTGTATAGATTTATACATCAATATCTAGAATTTGATCACTTAAGATTCAAAATTTTTAAATTTTAAGTAATTTCATGGATTTTTGGGACAGTGGCATATATTTTTTGGATTCAGATCTAGACTGTACATTTACATTTTTTTAAATTTTATTGTTCGAGATTATATTCAGATTTTTTAGACAATTTCATATATTTTTTAGACAATCCCTGGATTTTCGAATTTTTTCAAATTTTGCGTATTTTCTAGTATGTTTTTAAAAAATATTTTACGATTTTCTAGTATTTTATAAATTTTAGGTATTTTAATGTATTGCTATCATTTAGGTTTTCGAGAAATTAGTGCTTTAGAATTCGGAGTTGAATACATTTTTTGTGTTTTGATGGAGTTTTGAGAACACAGTATCTTTTAAATTTTCTAATTCTTTTAGTATATTTTGTATTTCTTAAGTATTTTTACGATTTCGAGGATTTTTCAATATTCTTATGAATTGCTCTAATTTTTACGCTCGAGTTAGTAAAGTTTTACACATTTCTAGTATTTTATATATTTCTAGTATTTTTGCATATTTTTTTGTATTTTTCTGTCTTTATAAAATGTTATACAATTTTCTGGTTATTTTTCATGACACTTCGAAAGATTTCTATCTAGAATGCGGTTTCTTTAAATGCAAAGTTTGAACTATATCCATTTTTTTGAATAATTTTTTAAAAACACAGATTTCAAGTACCTTTAATATTTCACGTATTTTTTAAGAATTTGTACAAATACCATTTGTACGAATGGTCTGGTACTTTTATGAATTTCTAGAATTTAATGCTCTAACAATCAAAGTTTCATCGATTTTCAAATTCCGTATAAATTTTTGAAAAAATTCAATCAGCATTTACAAGTATTTAATGAAATTGAAGTATTTTTTTTATTGAATTTTATAAAATGTGCGAGAAGATTTAAAGATTTTTAGTATTTTCATAGGCTTCTATTGTATAAATTATAAAAATCAATGCTCTAGAAATAAAACTTTTATCAATTTACAGAAATTTTATAGATTTTCGAAATAATTAAAACAGCATTTAAAAGTATATCTTGTTCATTTCTAGCATTCTCAGTATTTTTGTAGAAATTGTTTTAGCATACTTCTATAGATACCTATAGTAATTTATAGAATTTCATGCTCTAGAATCTAAAATTTCATAGATTGTTAGTTTATTTAGAAATAATTGAGTGATTTCATGAATTCTCAGTTTGTATAGATCTTTAATGAATTATTACATAAAGTTTTGTCGATTCAATTTATAACACTAGTTTTACATTAAATTTATTTTATAAGAAGAAAATCATAAGAATATCGTTATAATATAAAAATGGTAAAGTCAATCGAATATTCCTATAATTATATCTTTGAAATTGACAACAATGAACTGTCCTCTATGTAGACCATATCACTACGATATTTTGAAAGTTAACAAAGTTGACAAAAAAATAATTAAATCGATATTGGAAAAAATCACTGGCCTGAGTGGTGAATGAGTAAATTAAAAAAAAACTATATCAAAACGAAAATTTCCTTCTCAATTTAATTAATATACGGTGATGTATATATTGATACAAAAAGTCTGATACATCTGAAATGTATCCCAAAGTTGAAGAAACCCACGAAATAATGAGACAAAAGCAGAATTGCTGAAGCAGTTAAATGCCATATCAAAAAGTAAACTTCATAAGTGCTTTGAAGATTGAAAGAAAAACACTGCCATAAGGGCATTACACCAGAGGGGAGCTACTTTAAAAGGGACAAAATTGAAATTCACAACAAAATAAATACAATATATAATCAGTTACACGTGGCCCTTGTCGCTTGAATCATAAAGTTCATTTCGCTCATGTTGGAAAATTATTAGTTTATCTTTGGTAAAAAGAATCTTCTATGGAAATAGTAAATGATTGGTTCATAATGAAATGTGCATCTGAAAGAACTAAATTGATGTAACATATATTTGACGGAGTTTCAGAAATGTAAATAGAAATAACGGAGAAAAAATACAACTTTTATTTTTAATCGTCTAAAAGAAAGGAAGATAGACTCTTTGACGCGCTGATGGGCAGGAAGTTATTGAACTTGTCTTGAATAAATCATGTTCCTGAAGAGGACCCAAAAATGGGGTCGAAAGCTCGAAATTGAAAATACACAATAACAAGGAAAATAGAAGGAAAACGATTGTGTGTGTTCTTTCTCCCTTGCTCCAATGATCATGAAACTTTGAAGATTGCATACTGCACGGAGCGTTAACTTTGAACTATAATAAATATTATTTGAAAAAAAAAAGTGTCGTTATTTTTTGATCACACCTCGTAACTTGGAGAAACGCTTCCACAATTTTTGCTCTCCCATTTTAATAGGGATGAAAGAAAAAACTCGATAACTTACGTTATCTCCGGGATTGATGCTGGCCTCGTCATCATAATCTTGGCCCTCGTCTGAGCTGTCATCAACCCTCCTGTAAACTTGGGCAGTAGGGGGGACACAGCCAACATCTGAGGGGCTTGGGGCTAGAAACAGGAATATCATAAAACCAAAAAGGCCCATAATACCCCCTGGCACCATAAAGCTCAAACCCCAATCGGTTTCGACATACTGAGCGGCTATCAAAGTGCCCAAAATATTTCCTAATGAGGTGTGCGAGTTCCAAATCCCAAAAACTAGGCCCCTTTTGCTTTTTCCGAACCAGTTACCTACGACGGTGACCACCCCAGGCCAGCCTGAAGTTTGAACTATACCACCAAACACCTGATTACAAATATTAAAAATTCATTATTAATTAGTGTTGAGTTCATTGATTTATTGTCCAATATTTCAATAAAAATCGATATAGAATTAAAGTTCAGTCACAAAGATAGAGAAATGAATAAAATATTCCCTCCTTGAATTATTGAATTATTTACTATTTATTGCTTTTCCTGGGGTATCATGCTAAATTTGACTCATCTTCGAGGGGTAGGATTCTAAAATTACATTACATAAGTTTTCAAAATACATAAATTATAGGGAAAGAATCTAACACAACCTAATTAATTATTTAAATCTGGTTGATTAGAAAAAAATGTATAATTAGAATGCCAAAAAAAAAAAAAAAAAAAAAAAAACTACAGAAACTTGATTAGTACAACATTCAAATTAACAAAATGAAGATTTATGAAGATTATGTTATTTTGATTTAGATTGTATTAATTTTAATCATACTAATTTTAAAATCACTGTGTAACTTAAAATCAATGAATAAATGAAATTTTCTTTATGGAGATGTTTAAAGTTATTTAATCACAGAGACAACAATGGTTCGTAAAAAACTAATTGGTTTTGCAAGCCTAAAATTTTAAATAATTTTCTGAATTTTCGTTCTTGCTGCTTCTGCTTCACCATGCTATTGTTATGGTTTTAATTTAGTAGACAAGGCTATTACAACTTTTTGTAAAAAATTCTATTTCGCCAATATAAGTGACAAAAATTTTGGTTAACAATTCTTGTCCTTTAAATTTAATCACAAATTATGGTACTATCAAAATAAACAAAAATATAATTCAAATTTACCTCAAAGATTGGGAACTAGAAAGAACCTAGTTATGCTTCCACAATTTGGTGAAACTCAAAATTATGAAATTTTCGAATGAGAAAATTAAACAAGCTATACGTAAATTTCCTGAATAATAATTAAATAAAAGGTTCATCCTTTTTTTTGGAACCATGATGACCATTTTTCATTTTTTCATAAAAATTTTCAAAACTCAAAAAGTAGGTATAAAAAAATCCGCGAAAAATCAGTAAGTAGGACAAATTTGTATAAAATTTGGAAAATTTTGAACAGCTTGTGTTATAATTAAAATTTTGAACATTTTGGAAAATAAAAAAATTTAGAAAATTTTCAAGATCGTCAATAATTCTAAAATATTCGACAAATGTGTGGAATTTCAGAAAATGTTAATAAATTTGGAGGATTGCGGTAAACTTTGGTGAAACTGTGAATTTCATGAAACTACAGGAACTGAGTTATATTCTCAAAATTTTTAAAAATTAAAAAATATTCAAACGTTACATCAATCGTTTAAAGAGTTTGTGTACAAATCCAGTATTTTCAAAAATTTTAAAAAGTCAGTTAATATAGAACTTTTTGAAGATTTAACATGATTCGAAAAATTCGAATGAATTCTGAAATTTCAAAATAATATTATCAAATTTGTAGATTCTGTGAAACTTCAGAAAAGATATATTTATATGCGACTTTTAATAATTAAAAAACGTTTAACCGTACGGAGATTGTCGATTTATTTTAAAAAGTTGAATGAAAATCTAAAAATTCTCAAAATATGCAAAATTGCAAAACATCGAAAATTTCGAAAATCATCAACTATTTTTCAAGAATTCAAAAAATTATGGAATATAAGAAAAAATTAATAACTTTTTCATATTTTAAGGAATCGTAAAAATTCTGTAAAACTACAAAAGAAAACTGTGTAGAATGTAAAAAATCGTTTAAATAAAAAAAAGGTTTGATCGTTTGGAAATAGTTGATAATTGTAAGAATGTCAATAAAAATGTATAAATTTAAAAAGAATTCAAATAAAAAAAATTGAAAATATTCAAGATTGTCAATTATTCTCAAAAAGTTCGAAAAGTTTGTAGAATTTTACAAAATGCTGATTAATATTTTAAAGCAGAAAATTTCAAAAATTTCGTGAAACTAAAGAAACTGTATAATATCCTAGAAATTCGGATAGATCAAAATTTGATTTTTCGTACAGAGATCATCGATAATTACAAAATTTCAATTAAAATGTATAAATTTCAAAAATATTTGAAATAGAAAAAAATTGAAAGTTGTAAAAATTGTCGATTATTCCCGAAAATTCAAAAATTTTCTAAAATATCAGAAAATGTTAATAACTTTGAAGAAGACTTTGAAGAAAAATACTTTCCATGTGTCAAAAAATTTTTCATGCTAGACTGATATTTTTTCAAGGAATCTACAATTACTTGTATATCAAAATGATAAAAAGTACCTGAATCGTAAAAAAGTACCAAAAATTGTGAATCTCTTTATATCTTGCGATACCGAAAAGGTAACAAGCGATTCCCGATGTTATCATTCCCAAGGAAAGGAAATATCGCAAGTTTACTCGTTCCGCGATGAACCCACTGAAAAATTAAAGAACGTTAATTTTTTCAGCTAGTTTTTCAACTTCTTTTTCAACTCAATTATTCAAAAGAAATACATTTCTTGAAAAAAATAAGTATGCTGCACAACTTACAACTGTAAGAGCATTTTCATAAATCTTAAAAAGTACTTATTCAAACGCATTAATCAGATGCAAAAAAAAAGTGATTAATTATAAACAATATTTCCTGGGCAAAAACATCATACTGAAATGGATTTAAAAGAGATGAAATTTACCTAAAAAACATTGATATAGCATAAGCAAAGAGGAATGCAGAATCCAGAGTTCCTAGCAATACTGAAGCATCAGGAGTATCTGAAAAACAAAAAAATCATAAGTAAACCTAGAAGGGTCTTACGATTCTTACGTTTTCCCATCCAAAGTTTCAAATAAATCGTAAATCGTACAGTAAGGAAACCTTTTTTTTTATTTTGAACACAAAGGTACAATTTTGTAAACGTGGTGTATTTTTTGTTACCAAACAAGTGCAGCTGTAAATTATTTAATTGCCTTCTCATTCACGTATGCTTGAAAGATAAAAAATGCAAGCAAGACAAGAAAAATTTTGATAACAAAACATCAGAATGTTTAAACCATAAAAATTTAATCACTCGAAATTTTTTGGTTTATCCATAAAAATTCAACTACTTCAACAGTTTTTTCAACAATACAATATGAGATTATATAAATTATTTAATTCAGGTGAATGTAGTCCATGCCGTCTTTAAAATTGGAAAATCCTGAAAGCCAAATGACCTTGAAAACAAAAGAAATTAAAATTCTTAATACCCTGATTCCGAAATGTGGGTTTTCAGGAAACAGGAAACTTTACACTAAAAGAATGAAAAATTGTAAATTATTATTGAAAGAATTTTATTTTAGATTGATACATTTAGAAACTTAGTTATCGAATTAAATTCTTAAATTGGAAATTTCTGTAACATAAATACTGATATTCATGGATTCCAAAATACTACAAAAAGTTATTAAGACATGGTTGATAGAATAAACGAAAAAATACAGAAAAGTGAAGGAAAGATAAAAAAAGCTGCGATTTCATGATACTTCCAAAATTGAAAAATCCAAAATTCAGACAAGAAATAACACTATTGAATTCCTTGAAAAAGGTTTGAAAATAGGTCAGAACTTCATCTTTTAAAATTATCAAAATCGGCTAGTATTATTAATAAATCCGACGAAAATCATTAAAAATACACAGTAACAACGAACACAAATAAAATAACTACAACTCAATGCATAGGTTAGTTCACCAAAGTCTATTTTGTAGGGATGAATAAAGATAAATATTGCACAGTAAATAAATAATTAATGTAGCAAATAATATAATTTATATATAAATTCGTAATTATAATATTATTCAGTCAATATATAATTTTGAATTCTTTGAAAAAGATAAAAAAATAGGTCGAAACTTCATCTTCTAAAATTTAATAAATCAACTATGATTATCAATAAAATCAATAAAAATACGCAGTAACAATAAACTCAAATGAAATTACTACAAATCAATGAATAGGTTACATTACCAAAAGGCGCCCAGTCGCACCAGGAATCCTTGTTCGTGTCATTGATGACAACATCCGACGGAGGCTTTAAATTTGTGCAATTCCTATACAACACACTTTTGGCCACAGAAATTGGCTTTCGTGTCATATGGTACGTCATGTACGCCAGGAATGTCAAAAAAAAAATCCCTCCTCGATGCCATAGCATACGATTCACCCTGCATCTTGGGAAACATTTTTTCGTCATCGAAGTCACGATCTTCAACCCCGGGGGAACGTCCCTTTGTGCCATTTTGACATTCAAAATTCAAAAACTCAGTTTGTAAAAAATCACTTTCAGGAATACCAGGTACTTATTTCTTTTGAATCTGTCAATACTTTACGTCGAAAATATGTTCCTCGATTGGTAAACAAAGGATTTCCACTGTGTTTCATGTTCTGCAACAAAAATAAATTCACTTTGAATAAATCTGGATACGAAAATTAAGAAATATTTGTGCATGCAAAACGTTTATTTTATTGTACTTGCCTCGTAAAGTCAAACTTGACGTGTAAACATCGTAATTTGTGCAAATCGAATGATTTTTCAGTTTTGCGGCATAGATTTATGACATACGTTCACTTTTGAAAGGAGAATGGGGTAAAATAAGGCAATTCCTTTGTTTTAAACTGCTGTCACAAATTACATTTTTTTGTTGACGACAATTGTGACACATGTCAGATTTGTAATCATGCTTTGTTTTGTTTAGGTGGAACAGCGCATGCGCATTTCAATTGATTGCGGTGATTGGTCGAAATTAACAGTTGCCATATTTGTTTTTTTTTTTAATTTCTCTTCATAGATATAGATATACACCGATAAACATATATACATAAAGAAGTAAAAAAAAATCATATGATATATATCCATAGAATAGAATCACAGCGATCACAACAATCACACACACGATCACAGCGCAGACTGGCACAGACGGAACAGACCAGCACAGATCTTCATTATCATTCATCTATAAATACGCATCAATACGCATTTATACGAACATTACGAACGTAACTGTTTTTTACCGCTTTTGCAAACATTTCTGTGGCTTCCCGCCATAACAGAGAAAGTCACTTATGCCATAAAGCTCATTTTACATGATATATAGATATAGATATATAGATTATATAGATATATTCAAATGAAATTTTGAATGTTGTGGCATGTGTGACTTTCTCTGTTATGGCGGCAAGCCAGATTTGTAAAGTACTTCAAATAGTCAAAAAACATGTAAAAATGAGATGGCGATTCAATAACGACTTTTGAATGATTTTTTTATCATTATTCTCAAGAAATTTTGTAATTTGATTTTTTTGAATTATTCGTTCTTTTATTTTCGAGTATATTTCTTACTATTTTTACTCTTATAATTTTAATATTCGTTTATTTATATTAAATTTATGATAATAATTTAAAATAAACTAGAATAATTCATGCAAAATTTAATATTTAATTAAATTTTTAATTATATACATCATTTTAATCATCCTAAAAGTTATTTGTAATGGAATTTCTAGATACTCCAGAATTATTCCCAATATATATATATACCATTGAATGTTTTGAATTTAATAGTTGAATTCTTTTCTTGTAAATAAATAACAATATTAGAATTTTACGTACCTACCTTTCTTGATCACTGGATCGTCAATTCTTTTCCACTAAATTTGACGATTCTAAATTTTCTTTCGCTTCCAGAATTCATATAATAATTTGATTGCTCAAGTTCGAAGGATTATTTGCTTGTCTTTCTTACATTTTCTATTTATTTCTAAAATTTCTTACATGTGTTTAGAAATTCTATTTTAAAAATATTTTATTCGTGCCTTTTTGAATATTATTTAAAATAATGGTAGTATACTTACCATTCTTTATTTGGTCAATATTTTTGATATTTAAATTTTAATTTTTCCAATTCAAATTTTATTAGCAAAAATTTAGGATACTTAACAAAATTTTTTTTTTTTTTCAAATTTCACATTATGTCCTGGAGACCCGTGTCATAAATATTTCAATATGGGAAAATCCAGCAAGTAGTAATTTTTTTTCTACAAAAGATAGTAAACTGAGTTCTGGAAGCATGATAAATTTTAATAATAATTAATTTTAATACATGCTCAAAAGTACTACAGAATACTACAAAAAAATTGAAACACCAACAAATAATAAAACCTATTATTACAAAAAATTAAAGGAAATATTCAAAAAAAGTAATGATCATACCATATGAATGAGTAAAAACAGTGAACTACAAAACATAACTACATAAAAGCACAAAAATAATTCAATTTCATATATAGAAATAAAATTTTCGATGAAAAAAAAAACTACACAAGAATAAAAAGTAATGACACTCTTAAAAAAACTTTAAAACGCAACCTTAGCAACTTCATAAATATATATGGTATGTACAGATAAAAACAATTTTTTTAAATTTTAATCACAAAAATCAAAAACTTGTAAACATTGAGTATTCGAGACTGCAAAACATCTGTATTGCAAAAAGAAAAAAAAATTGCAAGGATATTTCACTTTCATCTTTTTTTTTGAAAAAACGTTGATATAATTGGTAAACAATTACTTTTTCTACCAAAAACAAATCCAATGTATATTCGCAATCACATCATTTATTCACTTAAAAAACTATCACACACTTTAAATATACATCCAATAAACATATTTACAGTATTTATAATTTCATTACTCCTGGGCCCTCATTTTTTTACTGTCCCGTAAGCAACCCAATCAGAGCCTGCTTCTCCTTCTCTTTCCTGCGCACAGTATCTAAATTCCTTTGCTTCCACAAACTTTTCCTAAGTTTGATAGGTCTGGAGCCCACATATTTTCCATTAACCTCTTTCATGGCCCTGATGAAATCCTGGGGGTCTTTAAATGACACAAAACCAAAGCCCTTGGTCTTGTTGCTCCTTTTGTCTCTAATGACCTTGGCTCTCTGAAAGCTGCTGTATTTGCTGAACACTCGCACAAGCATCTCATCCGTGACATCATTGCCTAGGTCACCGCAAAAAATCCTGAAATCGTCTTCATCCCAATCCGCTAATGACGGGTCTTCCCAAGTTTGTCCGCCTGCCATTCTTAGGACCTGTTTACAAAAATGTGTCTTTATTAATACCTTTTTTCAAAATTATACCTAAATATCAAAGATTCTAAAATGAAAAAAGGGGGAAAATACTTTTAGGAAAGAGTTTCGTTTCGTATAAAAATTGCAAACTTTCAAATTTTTATATTTTTGCATTTTGATTTGAAATTGAAAACTGGTTTTTATTTCAATTTATACTGTGTCAGTCACCAAATTGCTTTTCAAATCTAAAAAATCAAAGGAAAAACAAAAACTTCACCTTTTTATTCCGTCTGCCTTTCCCCTTTGGGTGGCTCTCCTCGGCATTGGCGTTGGCCATGATTGAGCTGGCCTTGCCTTGGCTGATGGCTAGTTCTGCTGCGGTGCTCACTCCCTTGGCTTTAGGCTTCTTTTTGGAGTCATCCTCCGGGATTTTAGTATTGATTATCTGCTCTATGATATCAGGTCGTATCATAGAGGCAGAGGTTGACTCATAGGTCTTGGGCATTGCGCTGAGACACGGATTCACAAGGTTGGATATAAAGTGGTTGTTGATCTGAGCCGGGGAAGAGTATGCAGGCATGGCAGATTGTCGCGCCACTTGGTGTGGCACCATCATGGTTGCAGAGGGGGGAGGTGGCGGTGGACGAAACCCGATCATAGGGGTGACAAAGGTGGGCCCTGCAGCGATGACGGAGGGCATTTCGTGCTGTTCCAGTTGACGAGCCACTTGGTTGTAGGTGTTGGATCCAATCACCGGACGCACGATAGGCGACACTATTTGGTTGCTGATCTCAGCTTCAAAGCGGCTCATCTCGACCTCCATTTGACGAATTTTGTCATCCATTTTGGAGATTTTTATTCAGGGTTTGGCAAACTTTGACAAGATCTGAAAAAAAATGGTTTTAATGATTTTGCAATTTTTTAGGCTGAGAAAATTGCATTGGATAAATACCAACTACTTTAAAGAATAAATTTTTTTTTATTTAAATTTAAATGTGAGAACAAATTTTTATAATAAAGTTTGAAACTCATGATACTCACTTAAGGTTTACAATTACAGACATTCATTACTCTTTTGTTTGAATGTTGACTAGTAAAAAAATTTAGTTAAAACATTATCTTCGTCTTTTCTCTCTCTTTACTCTCTTTTCTAAAATTTTTATCAAAGCAAAATTCTAAGATTTGAGGTTTCTAACCTTTCAGGTTTTGAATTAAAATTTTTTTATAAAATTATGTATCTGAAAAGTTTCAACGTTTCAAATTAAACAAAAAAAGATAGCTAAATATTTTGCTGTAAAGCATGCAAAGTTTATTTTTTCAATCCAAAGTGCCTAAAAACAGTTGGAAATTTTTTTTCTCTAATGTTCATTTTTTTTCGAGTTTTCAGTTTTGAATTTCAGTGTACATTGGTTGTAAATTAAAATTAATTGAATCAATGCATCTTTTTCAATTGAAATGATTAATTAAATTAATTAAAAAAAAAATATTTTACAATTGAAGTTTACTTTCAAATACAAACTATTTCGCATATTAAATATTGTATCCTTACTTGAAAAAAAGGATTATTATAAGAGGCTATTTGCTGAGATGGTGTTTATCAGGAAGGAGAATAAAAGTTCACTTAATAGGCAGATGGATTTGAAGAACTGGCGTGATATATATGATTCCCTTTTAAAATTTTTCTAAGTGTCGATTGACTGGGGGCTTACATAGATGTGTAAGTACAGTATTTTTAAAAAAGAGGGGATAGCCAGTTCCGCTGACATATTATCCATTGGCCCAAACGCTCGCACATCAGAAATGTCATGAACACGATCAAGGGTAAATTGTTATTAAGTTTTACGCTGACACTGTTACTCGAAGATGATATACTTTTATTGTTATGACATATAAAAAGTTTTAATTTGACATTGTTATCTCTTCGATGATGTATTTTACGATCATGAGATACAGAAAAATTTTTATGAGATTTTGATGACATCAACGAGGAGTAAATTGTTCCTTATTCATTAGGTATGAGAAATTGTGATTTTAAGCATTCTGATTCTATAATTGAATTCGACTATTGTTTGTACCATTATTTGTATATAGTCTTGAAAAGGATCCCACACATGGGGATCGAAACGTCGACACTTCGTTGAAATAAACAATTTGACTGGGAGATCGATGCCAATTTCATTTCACTTTAATTCGACCCAGAGAAAATATAGGATTTTCAATTTTTCAATAGTTATTTACAAGGATTTTGAGGAAAATAAGCAGTTATAAGTTTCTCGACATTTTGAAAATGTTTATTTTCGTTTTGAAGGTATAAATTTTGGTAACGATATGAAATACCTTATTCCACTCATAGATTAGAGTCTATGGTTAATATTTTGTATTTTATATAGTTTCTTAAGGTTATTCCCTTCATTTCGCATTAAGTTTTTTGTTTGTTATTCTTAATGTTTACTACTATCTAAGTAAATTATTTTGACAATAAAATGATAGTGAGCTTCAAAAATATATAGTGAAATATCTCTGTAATAACATTATTAAAAATTATTTCCCATTTTCAAATTAACTGAAAATTCGTTCAAGTTAACAGAAATTTCTGAATATAATTTTATCATAAAAATCCTAGGAAATCCTGTAACATGTAGAATTTCATCAAATTTGTTGCTATTATAATTTTGATAGGTTTCTATTTATCAATACTGTTACAAAACATAGCAACAAATTTGTTCCTTAATTATTTTCATTAATTCTTTGGTTTGCTGGAAAATTATGCAAGTTATTGAACTCGAGTTAAAAATATATTTAAATTTTGTTCTAAAAACACCTTAAAATTTCATAAGTAAGCACCCTCTCTACTGAAAATCAAATTTAGCTGATTACTTATGTCAGATCTAACGTACAGTCTGTAATATCTGAGATTGCTTCATTTCAAAGAATATATAAAAACTTGAGTTTGTATACCTTACATTTTTATTATTTTCTTTACATGCTTGACTTCAGACAATTCATCATTTAGCACTTGCAATAAAATAAGAATGAAGTAAGCATTATGCCACAAAAAGTCATTTGGGGCATTGTAATAATTAATTTGTGTCAACATTTCCACCTTTGAAATATATTGCAAAAATATGATTTCAATACAGGGTCTTGTATATGTGGCTTGGAGTAAGAAAAAGGTCCTACGGTGACAAACGAGAAAGTTGAGAAAATAAAGAGAAGCTTGTTCTTTCAGAGCAACTCGTAACATAGCTCATTAGATGTGTAATTCTTGAAACTTTTTTTATCAAAGCGGTCTAAAAAGCCTACTTTTTTGCCTGCTTCGAGGGCAAAAGTTCCCTCGAGATATAACTTACACACTCGTGAGAATGTGTAGAAGAATGTACTTTTTTTTAAAGCAAAAACTCAGAATTGAATTTTGTGACTAAAAGTTCTTTTCTTTTTCCAAGTCACATATTTTCCACTCAGCCCAAACTTTTTCTCTATGTTCCCTTGCAAAGAGAACAAACCGAAGTTCAAAATAAAAAATTTCTTCCAACAATCTATTTTTTTAAATGCGAATGTTAGGATCCACATGACCGAAAAATCCCTTTGAAGTCTACTGTGAAAATATAAACAACTAAAAGTTTATTTGAATATTCTAACAAACAATTTATAAACTGTATGAGAAATTTGTTCTAAAACAGATTTTAATTTTAGGTTCACTGGATTATTCGTTGTCTTCGTTATAAATATTTACCAGTATTTCCTTTTTTTGGGATATATTGATGCGTTGATCGTACGAAACGTTTTGACGATGGAATTATGAAGATTAATGAAGATTTTCAATTGTGCCTCCCTTTGCTTCACTTTGATTTTCACCACTTTTCAATGTTTTTCACACTGTTTTTTTTAATGTTGTTTTGTTTTTTTATTATTATTGTTGTTTTGTCAAATCTGTGAACGTGTCACACATTTGAATAGCTGTGTGTGAATACATGTGTAACGGGTTGTGAACATTTGTGAATTGTGAATATTGTGAATGTCATGTTCACCTATATGTTGAATTATGCTGAATTGTGCGTTTTGTGCGCAATCGCAAATGATCGCAATACATGTTCATGTTTCTACATGACGTGTGTTTTTTTCATTGTTTTTTGTTCACTGTTTTTCACTCTGACATAGAAATAAAATTAATCAATCAAACAAATTAAAATAAATAAATAAAATGTCATCCAGCGACGATGATTCGGTTTACTCATCGGAAGATGAAAGAGTGAGTAAAATTTTATATTTTTTAACTTAAGGCATGTATATATTTATACGAAACATAACCTCGAATTTTCACGTGATTATTGTTTGTTATTTTTAGTTACAAGAAGCCTTTCTTGCTGGAAAACTAAAACCAGGACTGAATATTGAATTAGGTGTTAAAAGCGCTCAGATATACAAACCGGTAAGTTGATTTATATTTTTTATTGTTAGCCGTACATTTTAAAAAATGTCAATATTTACGATATTTATCATATTATTTATAACATATACAAGATTATGCTTAGAAATGTGATCATAATTTTGATGTTTTTAAAAAACGAATTAATTCGTAATAAACAAAACTTATCTTCATAATAATTGCAATTTAGACCAAAATGAATTCATAACTACGTATTTTTAAGAAATAGAGCTCAACATGTATTATTTTAATGTCTAAATTATATTCTACAGTCATGTGCAATTATTATATATATGTATAATAATTTGTAAGTCACGAAAATCAAATGAATTTATATAAATTGAAAACTTGATTCAGGTTCTTTATACAATTTATAATTATATATATTTATCTATAATGAATTTCACAGTCATAATATGTTACACAATCTGAAAAAAAAGACCTACTGTCCAAAAAATCATTTCCTGGATCATAGGTGATGATATGAGTTTTGAATTTGATGTCAAATCTAATTCAATCAAAATTTTTTGAAATCGATTTATTTCGGAGCTGTAAATGTGAAAAAAACTGTTGTTTCAGTCTCTGTAGTGTATTTTGATTCATTCAATTACCCATCCTGTTAAATTTTGTTTTGTTTTTTTTTGGACAAGGGGTCACTTTCCTCGGATCGCGTAATATATTTTAAAATCTCAATTCTATAATTTTATAATATTCAGTGTTGTTGATTGTATGAGAGTGTAATACATATTTTATTTAGAATTATAGAATTTATTTTCCAAAATATAGCTCTTTTTTACTACGCTTCTAAAATTAGAATAAACTGCAAAGAATTTGTTGTTATTGTTTGAAAGTTATGTCAATCGAACCACAAATCCTAGAGTTTTACTGTTCTTAATTAGAAATTTATGAATAATTTAATCATGTAAGCTAGTTAAATTTTTTAATTTAAAAAATAAGTATTTTTGTATAGTGAAATTTATACAGGGTGCGCCATCTGAATCGGGTCAACGTAATGCATAATTATCTTCAACAGTTTTTAATGCATTACAAAAAAATGTTTATTATTGTCATGAAAACCTTTTTACAATTTATCTCGGCTACTTCCCAAAAACAATATCAACCAAGTGACCTCCATTATTGCTAATGCATGAGTGGGCTCTTTTTTTCGCATTTTTCATCACATTTCCCAACATCTCGGGTAATATAGCTGCCATTTCAGCTTGAATGTTGTCTTTCAGCCCTTCTATGGCCTTTGGCTTGTTAGGGTAAAACTTTCTGTTCAAAAATCCCATTCAATGGAACCAGAAATTTTCCAAACCTTTTTCACGCATTTGCGGTAATACAAAGTCCGCCATCATCCACTTACATAGATCGCCATTAATTGTTTCAACAGGTCTGAAGAAGAATGGACCAATGATTGATTTTGTATCGATACATCGTTGAAAGTATACTGGATTAAAGTTTAATAAACCGTATTGATGAAGCCAATCGGTTGAAAATTTTCAAAGTTATTCAATTGTTTAATTGACCTGATTCATATGGCGCACTCTGTATATACTTCATCTTGGAATATTAAATATTCCAAATTTATTATATATTCTTTAGTTATCTCAAATATTTTTCATGCTAATGTATTCTTCCACACTGTTGTCTACAGTTAAATTTATGACAACAATTTGTTGCTAGAACTTTAGTTTGAAATATACAGAAGTTCATGGAAAAAACGCATTTCTGAAATTAAATATTTTGATTAGAAAATGTATCTGAGGTCTGAAAGGTTTAAATTCAAAGAAACATAAAATGTGGGTAATTTTTGTACAAATTAAAGTTTCTACAATTAGATTTTTTACACACTGTACAATTTTTTGCGAAAATGTTACCTTTTTAAGTTGAATATTTTGATCTGGAAATGTATCTAAAGTTCTAAAAGTTTAAAATTCAGGGAGGCAAAAAATTTTTATTTCTGGATTTTTTCTCATGGGTAGAGTCATGCCTAATATTTTATTGGGAAGCATACAAATTTTGTTGTTCGGAACAAAAAAAGCTTGGAAGGAGCTAGAATTTTAATCTTTATTATTAAAAAAAAATTTTTTTTTCTTTTTAATTCTTGAAACTTTAGGCTTAAACATGTTTAGAAATAATTAAACTAAAATTTTTCAAAATGTAATAATATAATTGATAATAATTATTTATTGTTACAATGAATTCATTTGTTATTAGTACTTATATTATTGTTACAGGCTTATAATTTTATTCAAAACCATGTATAAAACTTGATAAGATTGTAAATATATAAAAATGAGAGTCATATTATTTTCAATTAAGAAGTAAATTTAATTCTTTTCAAAATTAGTATTCCAGTCATAATAAAAAATTCATTTCAATGGACAAGTGCTTGCATTCACTGATTTTGCATCATAATTTATTTCAGGTCCAAATGGTGAACATTTATAAAAAAATGAAATTGGATTTGCCTTGGGTAGAAAGGCTGGACTTGGTTAGTGGCCTAGCACCTCTGGCCCCTGAAATAGCGCAGCAGTTTGAGGATCAAAAAACACGCCGAACCAAACAAATGCAGGGAAACAAAAAACTCCCACAACTTGCACCAGAGGAGGATCCAGTTTTGAATGATTTCCAACGCGAAACATTATTCCATCGACAAGCCCAAAGCGCAGTTATGGAAGCACTGCCAAAACTGAAAAAAATGAACTTGCCAACAATCAGACCCGACGATTACTTCGCCGAAATGGCAAAAACAGACGATCACATGCAGAAAATTCGTCAAAATTTGACGAAGAAACAGGCCGAGGTGGAGAGATGCGAAAAAGTGAGGCAAGCGAGGAAACAAAGAAAATTTGGACGAGAGATGAAAATCGCTGCTGAAATCAAGAAGCATGAAGAAAAGAGAAAAATGAATGAGGATGTGAAAAAGTACAGAAAAGGGGTTAGCAAAAATTTGGACTTTTTGGAAGAGAAAAGGCAAGCTAACAGAGCAAGGAGAGATAAAAAGTTTGGTTTTGGGGGAAAAAAGAGGGGATCTAAAATTAATGACAGAAACAGTTCTGCAGATTTTGGAGAAACGAAAAGATTTGGAAAAGAGAAGAAAGGGGGAAAAAATGAGAAAAATAAGAGACCAGGTAAAAGCGTGAGACAACAAAGGAAGAAGAAAAATAAGTAATATTAAGGAATAAGGATTGAGAATTTCAAGTATTTAATTTGATGCCAGTGTGGTGGTTCTGTTGGTGAGCTGTAATTTGTTACTTGGAATATATTTGATGGATTTTCAATTGATGTAGAATTTTTTCATTTGAAAACCTAAACTGTAAAAAAATGTGAACAAATTTGTAATTTACACGAATCATTATTTTGTTCAAGTTTCTCGGTGAATATATTTCTTAGAATGTCATGACATTGTTAAAAACTTTCTGATAATTCTTTACACTTATTGATATAAATTGGAAGTCTAGTTTTTAAATATTCAAATTTGTATTTACCAATGTTTGAAAAAATATTGTTCATGAAAATCTAGTGTTTGAGTCAAAACGTAATTTCATGCATACAAAAAATTATTACATAAATAATATGTATAATTATTATAGTTTAGAAAGTGTCACCCTCACTAAAATTTAACACAAATAATTATTAAAAAAAAAAATTGGAAGAAAAATTTCGATATTAAAATACCAAGGACTCTCCGTTTTGAACTTGAAAATTGAGTGTAATTTTACAAAATAAATTAGTTTGAGATATTAAATTTTCTACAAATGAAGATATTTCTGGAAAAGATGAATATTTATTTGTTACTACATACCTAATGAAAATTATTTTTGAATTACACCAATTTTACGTTCATTATTTACCTATATGAATTGTATATTTCTCATTTAATAATACTACTCCAGTAAATTTATTACTTACAAAAAAATTAAATTTCTTATAAGAATTGATTGTATAAGGTGATATTGTAAAATTTTAGTTTTTTTTATAAGGTCACATGGCAAAAACTAGGAAATTTTTAAAAAATTGAATTCTTATAAGAAATTACGTTTTTCTTATAAGGTAAAGATCAAATTAACTAGGGTAATTTGATACTCATTACTTAACATGAATGTCTAGAAAAATGTGAAATTCACATTTCATGAATCCTGAGAGTTGAAGTATAAAATTACTAGATTAAAAAATTTGGAAATATGTATCAGAAAAAGTTTTATTTCGAATCTCGCAATGTTGACTACTTCAAAATGGAAAATTTCGATAACTCAAAAACAAACATATCTTCAGAATGAGAATATTGAAAATGTTAAAAACATTTTGATTGCTGAAAATTGAATCTTGAACATTTTTTAATCTACAGAATTTGATGTTTTAACATGTAACAAATAAGTTTTATGCCAATTCTGAAAGCTTGGTAAAATTTGAATTTCTCAATTTTAATAACTCCAAAATAACTAAAATCCATAAATAAGTGACTCAAAAGTCACTACAGTAAAATTTCATAAGTAAAATATGAAAAAAATGTGCAGCTATAAATTTCAAAATTCAGGTATAAACTTGAGAATTCAAAAAGATTGAATTTTGTGCTTTTTGAAACCAGAATAATTGAAAGTTCTAAGATTCTGTTGAAAGTATTCTTTTCTGATAACCTATTACCGAAATTTTTTTCTGTCTACGCCTTTGCAATTCATTTTTAATAAAAATGTAAGTAATAGGTATTAATTTTCGATGCTTAACAACGTTCGGGAATTCAAATTTCGCGCGCTTTCCGAGCTATTTGGCAACACTGTACAACAGTTTATTATGATATCTGGCAACACTGTGATACAGTTTCTGACTTTTCTTTTCAATTGCCTTCTGCTTGCTTCTGCTTCAGTTCATTTTCGTTTGTTGGTGAATATTCGCGTCGTCATTATTATCATTTTTTTCTCGTTTTACTTGCTTTCGACGAAGTTTTATTGATTTCCTCTTCGTTTAGTGCTGTTTTTTTTCGCTGTCAACAAACACCATACCGCCAAAATGCCGGTCTTCCATACAAAAACCATAGAAAATATCCTCGATCCTGTGGCACAACAGGTAATTATTATACAATACAAATAAAAAATTTTTCTCTTGATCGACGTATTCCAATTTATTTCAATAACAATCTCCTTGATATTTTTTTATCGTGTACTTGACAGTCTTTGACAGCTCAATCCGTCAATATTAGCTGTCAAAAAATTCAAAATTTGATTTTCTTCACCATTATACTCTTATTTTCTGGAATCAATTGAGAATTTCAAAATTTGTTTAAAAAACCATCCAAGAGATTTTTTATTTTTACTCAAATAAATTAAATTATACTTATCAAAAAGTAAAAAATCCAAATACACGAGTATCTGTAAAAATTTTTTTTCACGTCCAATTATCTTGGACTATGTCAATATTTATAACGAACAATGATGTCATCATTAATTCGAAAGCTGATAAAAAAATTTCTCAAACAAGCGTATTTTTAATTCAATGATTTTTACAATACATACACGATTCTACGGTCTGTGCACAAATTTTATACACACATTTATGCAAAGATTATCTAAAGTTTGCATGAAAATTGCACGAATGTGCAGTTGTATCATTGATGCAAACATATTCATAAGGAGCGAGGGAATCCTTACATGAATCATGATTTTGTTGGATACCTTATTTTATTGATAAATAGGATCTCAGAATTCTACAAGATGAATCATTTACGATAAAATCACGCACTCAGGATACATATTTTGAGGATACCTCTGATTTTGAGAGATATCTATTAATACTCGGGAGTTAAAATAAGCCGCTTCTCTTGAGCGTTAGGGCGATGGAAGCCAAAGGCTGGATTACACAATGCATGATTCTCAGCCTGGGAGATTTGTGTATCTCACAACTCATGAGGCGACCTTCGATTCTTGCATGCCCACCTGATTAGTCTTATGAAATTGACTCCTTACGACAACTGCCATAAAAGGTCGCTAGCGTTCGGGTCAAACCAAGTGTTTAATTTCGATGACCGCCCACGCGAAATTAGAATATGCTCGGTTTGTTAAACTCCTGTGTATTATTGGACGATATCTCAATGCAGGAGAAGAGAAATCATGGCGAATCTATGATACTCATTTTTTTGAATAAAGTGTTTCATTTGAAAAATGTTATGTTTCGATAAAGTCGTAATCTTTGTCAGGGGTTTTTTTGTGACTAGAAATTATAAGTTATTTCAATTTATGATGTATCATTAAAAAACTAATAAATTTTTATTGGCAAACCGAAGAATTTCTACTAATTAATGTTGAACCAATTATTTACAATAGATTTTTAAAGTCAATTTTTGAAATCAAGTTCACTACAAAATATTTGATATATTTTAGAAAAATATCATGTACTATAAAAAACTGTAATGTATATTTATGATAAAATTATTTTTTCTGTGAATAAATTAACGAATAAAATAGAGTTCGGAAAAAATAAGAATCAAAAATAATTACCAATAGTTATGGCTTGAATATAAATGAAAAATAAGGATTTTGGAACTAGGAACTTTGGTAGTTTTGATATTTTAAATAATCAGTCAATATTTTTCATGTCGACACAAATTTATCATCTTTATTTATCATTTTCCTTGATGATATCGATCGAATTATTTTTTTAGAATTAAATGTTTGAATTAAATATTCTTTATAGAAGAAAGTTTTATTTTCATATTTTTTATCTTACGATCGAAAACTTGATTTTTTCGAATCATTCACATATTTTACAGTGAAGTTTCAACCCGGGATTTTAAGAAGATAAAAAAATGTTTTCGAATCATAACTCACGAAGAAACAGTAGATTCAATTCATTGATGCCAATGCACCATGTATTCTGTTTACAAAAAAAAATTTACAATTTTGAAAGTTCCTTACCAAAAATTTTGAGATCGAAATTCTTCTGGAACAGAAAGTTTTTATTTTTCATTTGTTGAATCTATACTTGAATATTTTTTATTCCTTTACTTCTGAATATGCTTGAATTTCTAAAGTTCAAAAAATAAAGGCATAAGAGTATAAAATTAACTTTTCGTTCTCAATTACGAATAAAGTGGGGAATAGTATCATGGAATTATATTATTCAATATGAATAATTTATTTATGAGTCTCGCTATCCGTGGAAATTGGAACGATTTTTTGTTTTTATTTATTTTTTTTAAACGTTGAAAACTTCAGAAACATTTTTTTCAATATTTCGACTCATTAAATTTGCAGAAAATTCAATGAAAAATTCTCCATCACAAGTTCACAAACTTAAAAACAATGAATTATATTGGTAAGGGTAAATTACTTCATTTATCAACAAAAATTTATTACAATGCAGTCGATTTGGTTTTTTCATGCAAAATTTTTGCAATTTTCAAAATCTCTGCCAAAATATAGAAATCACACATTTTTTTTATCTCAAAACTTCTATTTTCACTGATTGAATCCAAAATCATAACTTTTTTTATTTTTTTCATTTCGCGTCTTACTTTTTGACTTATATTTTGCAGAAAATTTGATTTAAAAAAATTGTGAAAAAATGTATGAGACCAAAAATTCGAAATAATTCATTTTGAATTAATCAATATCAGAAAGGTGAATTTTTTATTAAAAGTATAAATGAGGATTACCCTATCAAAAAATTCACAATATGAATTGTTTATTTCATTAATTGTTCAGTAAAAAATTTGAAATTTTTATCTATTCTATCATTTTGAGATGAATTTTTTAATGCAGACGTAATAAAATTTTTGAATCTGTTTATTGCAATTATAGTCTCTCAAAAATGCACTAAATATTGTTTTTCTGTACAAACGTACGATTTGATAAAATTTTTTTTAGGAATACTTATTGAGAAACTATAAGATTTAGAGTACTGTATAGTTCATTTTTTTAGATTTTAGCATAATTCCTACCAACCCCTAAAATGAAGTTAAATCTAAGATGCAATTTTTTTAAAATGCAACCACCCGAAAATCAAAATTATTGCATAATTTTTTTAATATTCACAGCTTAAGAATATTGAAAATGTTTTCTTTTATTTTACTATTGCTTTGAAAGATCCAATCAATTGTTACAATGTGCATTTTTTGCAATTTTTAAAAAATTTATTATTATTGTGTGGATTTTTAACATGCAATATTCATGTTTTGAAGATTTTAATGCTAGAAAAATCTTATCTTCTATTTAAGTGTATTTTATTAACATAAACATTGTAAAATTTGTGATAAATTTGGTTATCCGCAAAACACTTTACATAACGAACATGTAATATATTGTACTGATAAGAGAAAGGCTTATTTTACACGACACTTAAATATATGTATACTTCATGCGCATTGGAACAAAACTGGCCTCGGGTTTTGTTATTATCTATTTATTTTTTTAATTTATGTATGTTTCCACGTTCAAGTTAATTTACTGAAGGTTGAGTATTTTTCGTTTTGTTGTATCATTATTTATTCAAAGTTGAAATAAATAACTGTAAAAATTTTACTGCTTCGCCAAATGTTTTTTGAATTCACAGCACATGTTTGAATACTGTTTTCTTTTTTTTTTTTGTTTGAATACTTCCTCTAAGTGAATATATAAAGACAATAATATTTTCAATTTTTGCAACAGTATATTCTAGCAATAATTCTTCATTCGTTGCAAATGTCCTGACATTAAAAAATGAAATACTTCATGCTACATGAGAAAACATCGGCACCATTGAGTCAAAGAGACAACCGCTACAAAATTATACGCGCTGTAATTGGAACACATTAAAGTCTATTTGTGTTGCACTACCGCTGACAAACAGAAATGAATCTTCCGTGTCCAATTAATAATAATTGCTTTTTAAAAATTTTTATTTTATAGAGCCATTCGTTCTTTTTTTAACATATTTCTGCTTGCATACATATTTTGATTCATTAATATTATTGATATTCATAAATCCATGAACCCTTAATTTGAATAGAATTACTAATTTCCAAAACTGATAATGATAAGAAATGGAAACGGAATCAAGTTACACAACTTTTTGAATTTTGGAAAATAAAAAATATGGTAAATAATTATGTCAGAGTCGTTGCGATTGAAATTTTTATGGGGAAGAGAGAAAATTCACATATCACGATAGTCAGTATATAAATGCATACATATTATGTTTATTTAAACGTTCCAATGAATATTCATTATAGTAATATCAAAATATTGTTTTAAAAATCAACTTACGAAGCTCAAGCTTTTTATAAAATATATCACTTTACTGTTGAAATCAAAATATTCAATTTCTAAATTTTTTTAATATCTATCTTTACATTATTAATCTGATTTTTAGGGTTATTTCGTATCTTTATGGATTTCTAGAATTCGATTTTGTAGGATTTAATATTCTAGAGATTTTTAGTATTCTTAGATTTTTGACAAATTAATATCTACATAATTTTGAAGTGTTTATAGATTTCTAATATTTTCAATTTTTATGTATTTTGAGGTATTTATATAATTTCATACGATTTTCTAGTGTTTCTATCGATTTCTAGTATTTTAATGAATTGTAGAATTTAATGTTCTAGGCTAGGATTCAAAGTTTTACAGATGTTTGTAATTTTAATAGATGTTTAAGAAAATTATATCAAGATAGGTTTTTTAATATTTTATAATTTTTGGCATTTTTCATGCGAATAAAATTTTGTATATGGTTTTCCTAGTACTTTTAAAGATTTCATGGATCATTATATCATTATAATTTGATACTCTAGGATTCAAAGTTTTGTAGATTTCGAGTATTTTAATAGGTATTCCAGAAACCAGTATCTTTGTAGACTTGTAGTATCTCACAAATTTCTACTACTTTTAAAATTTTTTAAATAATTTTTATTATTTTTACAGTTTTTAAGATATTTCTGGATTGCTATATGTATAGATTTCTAGAGTTCGATGCTCAAAGATTCAAAGTTTTAGAAATATTCAGTATTTTCACAGATTTTTGAAAAAAATACATCCATATAAATATTTAGTATATACAAATTTCTAATATTTTCTGTCTTTGTTGTTTTTTTAATATTTATAAAATTTTATAGGATTTTCTGGTATGTTCAAGAATTTGTTTATAGATTACTGAAACTCGATAGTCTAGGATTCAACATTTAATGAATTTTTTAGTATTTTTATAGACTTTTGAGATAATTTTATCCATATAGATTTTTTTTTTTCAATTTTATGGGCTACATGTATGTCAAGTATTTATTTTATTTTTTATTGTTTCTAACATTTTATCAAATTTGTCGTATTTTTATATACTTTTATGTAATACTATAGAGATCTATAGAATTAAATGCCCTTAGATTCGAAGTAAAACAGATTTTTATTATTCCGTTGGATTTCTTAGAAGACAGTATCTTCATAGATTTTCAGTGTTTTACATATTCTTAGTAGGAAATTTCAGTAAATTCTGTATTTTTTCAGTATCTGTACAATTTGAAGAATTTTCTCGTATTTTTATAGTCTCCTGTACAGATTTTTGAATTTCGATATTCTGGGATTGAAAGTTTTAATGCATTTTTGGTATTTTTATACATTTTTGAGAAAATTCTATCTACACAGATTCTCAGTTCTTTTTTCATTGAGAGTATTTTTTGGTACTCATAAAATTTTACAGGATTATCTGACATTTTCATAAATTTCTATTGCTTTTTTCGATTTCGATGTGAATTTTTAGAATTCGATGCTTTAGAATATAATGCATATAAATATATGAAAATCATCTTCAAAAAAATTTCGACATTTTTGAAAAAAATAACTAACTCGTCAAGAAAAATCCATTCGAAACATATTATATGAATTTTAGAGTTGAGAAACATTGAAAAAATTAAGCTCTGAAGAAATTCAATAGAAATTTCAAATAAATGTAGTCACGAAAAGTTCCTTACAAAATCAAGATTGCCTATGAATATTTTTAACGCCGCTGAAAACAAATTTTAAGAGTGTGTAATACTTTTAAGGAATTTTTAACTTCGTCGGATTATGTTCTGAGAAAATTCAAAGTTTTCACAGGACTTTGAAAATTCCTGACTCTAGTACAAATTATTTTTGTATATCAATGAAAATATATAATATTGATATATAAATGTAAAAAACAATTGGTTACACATATTACATTATTAAAATATATTTAGTTTATTAATTGATATAAATTTATGTTAAATAATATACGTTGAAAATATCGTTAAGAAAAATAAACTTAAACCAATATTACGCGAACTTGAGAAACATTCAAAAATAAAGTTTTAGAGAAATTCAATATCTATTTCGAAAAAATGTCGTCACGAAAAGTCGCTTGCAAAATTTAAACTGTTTATGATTATTTTTAATGCTGATAAAAACCAATTTGAAGATAATGTACAACTTTTAAAGGATTTTTAACTTCGTCAAATTACGTTTTGAAAAAATTCAAAATTTTCACAGGACTTTAAAAATTCCTACCTCAATCATTAATTTAATATTATTTTATGCTCATTTAAATATATAAATATATGAATACATATAAACATAATTGGTCATAGTTGAAAGAATGTCAATATTTTAGAAAAAAATATTTAAGTTGTCAAGAAAAATCTACTTGAAGCACATTATACGAACTTGAAAAACATTAACAAACAAAGCTATGGAGAAAAATAGTCACGAATAGTTGCAATGTCGTGGCTGAAAACAAATCAGAGGATTTCGAATGACTTTCCAGGAATTTTCAAATCCTTAATTTAAAAAAATCATGAATTTATCGATATGTATCATATACCATTGTGTATACAGAATTTTCAACATTAATATTTCTGCATTATTAATTCGCAGAAAATATCAGTATTGATTTTTTTCATATAATCATGCAATGAAAACTGATACATCATAATGTAATTTCAACCAGGTATCGAGGCTTGTCATATTACACGAAGAAGCTGAAGATGGAAATGCAATGCCAGATTTGTCGAAGCCGGTTCAGGCTGTCAGCATGGCTGTGGCTAATCTTGTGAAGGTACTTATATTTTAATTACAGCGACCCTGTAGTCAAACCACTTTTTTGGAAGTATTATCTGTCATTCACAAGCACTCTAATTGTGAGATTCATACAGGATATTTATGAATTGAAAAGTCTCTTCATTATTTTGCAATATAGAAATAGCAAAATGCATGAAATTAATCTTAGAAAGGTAATTTTTTCATTCAATTAAGGTGGGCAAAGAAACTATAAACTCGTCAGATGATGCCTTACTTAAACAAGACATGCCTTCTTCGTTAAAACGAGTCGAAGGAGCTTCGAGGCTTTTGGAAGAAGCTTCGGTCATACTTAAACCTGACCCTTATTCTGGACCAGCAAGGTACCATATTTGTTTGAAAATGATTTTTTGATTTTCAGAAATTCGGTTTGGATTATATAAAAAATTTTCTGAATGAAAGTAAAGAATATAATTCACAATTCTGGTGAACAGAAAATATTTACCAAGTATGAGAAATTTTTTTTTTTTTGAAACACTGAATTTCAGAATATTTTTTTGAGTGTGATATTTTATAAAAACGATTATTAAATTTACAAGGAACAAGACGTAAACAATTGAAGAAGCCTTAAAAAATGTTCCTTCGTTTCTTGAAACAGGAATTCGTTTTTACTAACGTGATTCGCTTACACGCTTAGTTTGGTCGTGAAACATCTCACTCGTAAAAACAGTCGTTTCTGCTCATTGACACGTCATGTACCGCTAGTGAGTCATTAATAAAGAAAAACTTGCCTCATGCTCAATACACGTTTTACAATATTCTGGTCTCAAATAATGAATGCATTCATTCATATGAAAAAATTTTGACAATTTATAGCATGAACCCATATTTTGTGAATTTCACAAATGTCAACATTTTATCACGGTAATATTTTGAGTTGAATTTGCGCAAGAAAATTTTCGAGAACGGTGTCATGAGCGTTGCATCAACCGCGGAAGTATAATTATATTCGAAAGCAGAGCATCTCTGAATCGTAAAATAAACAAATCCTTAATTTTCAGAGCCATCTGAAGCGTCTTATCTGAAAATGTAAAAACTGACGTAGTTAATTTTCAGAGTTGCTTTATAAAAATATTAGATAATATTTTTGAACATTTTTATTTTGAAATTATCGGTTATTTACCAAACATTAATTACTTATAACAAATTGATCATCGATAACAGTTAAAAAAAAAAAACTTAATGCTGGAGTTGAACTCAAGATTATCTATTTTACGGGGAACCGCTCATCCATTGAGCTAATCGATGAAATTAAATTTTTTTTCTGGAACAACGCATTTTTTGATAAGAAGGGTAGTTGTTTGGAACTTATAAACTTGCAGAAAAAAGCTTATAGAAGGATCTCGTGGGATTCTGCAAGGAACGAGTTCTCTGTTGCTATGTTTTGATGAAAGCGAAGTTCGCAAAATCATCCGCGAATGCAAACGCGTCCTTGATTACTTGGCTGTGGCCGAAGTTATAGAAACAATGGAGGATTTAGTGCATTTTTTGAAAAATCTGAGCCCGTGCCTGAGCAAAGTTTCTAGGGAAGTGGGCGCTCGAGAAAAAGAACTCACTCACCAAGTTCACAGGGAGATTCTAGTTCGATGTTTGGATCAAGTAAGAATCTTTCGAAATTTATAGAAAATGTTGTGGATTAGCTTAAAATTATATAAATAATAATTCGTTTCAAGTTTATGTAAGGTATTCAAAGTGTGAATTCAGGGGCGGATTCTTTGGAAGATAATATTGTGAAGAATTTCCTTTTTTAAAAATATTGAAGAATATACGAAAGATTTAAAGAATAATCCCCGAGTATTGTCAAAAAATTTTTTCGACAGTTTTCATAAATTTATTGAAAATTTTTGATGGTTAAATTTCATCGATATTTTCGACAGCTTTATTAACAGTCTGGATTAAAAAAAATTTTTTTTTGAAATTTTTTACAGTTCAATCAGTTTGAAAGGTTAGTAACATTATTAATTTTTTTACAGTTTATAGCAGTTTTGATACTTTGTAACATCTTTGATATAGTTGAACAATTTTAATAGTCTAGAAATTTCGTAATGAAATATTTTAGAAAAGGTTTCATAATTTTGGCAGTTTCTATCGTTTTTTATGACGTTCATAATAATATTGAAAGTTTTTTTCAAGTTCGAAAGATGGTTGCTTTTTTTACGGTTTATACTAAGTTTGGCAATAAAATCTTCGATAATTAAACAATTTATACTTTTTTTCTAGTTTAAAAACAGTTTTGATAGTAATTTTTACAGTTTACAGCAATTTTTCCTATTTTTCAGTTCTGAAAACTTCAAAACAGTATTAAAATTTTAGATAGTTTTTAATAGTTATAACAATTGAACAATAAAGAAAAGCTGGAAAGTTGTTGATAAGATATTTTCACAAAATTTTCATAGTTTTGACAGTTTCAATAGTTTCAACATTTAAACATTTTACAACAGTTTTTACAATAAAATCAAAAAATTTTTTAGGGTGTTACAAAATGATGTCAGTTCATGGAACTTTTAATCAAGTAGTTGACATTTTTCGAGAAATTAGTTTTGAATTTTTAATAAATTATTTTTTTGCTTCCAACTTTCGTTATATCTTGTGGTTTTTTAAATAATAGGCCACTTTTAATAGTTCAAATAAATAGTTCAATTATAAATTTTTTATTATTTATTTTCTTAATTAGCCTGTTTTTGAAAGTTTGTTATAATCTTGAACTATGCAAAATTTTCAGAAATATTTTTGAAAAGTTTTTATTGTTTCGACAACTAAAACTTTTTTTTTGACAGATAAACAATTAATAACATTTTTTACAAAAAAATTGAAATATTTTTTCGGATGTTAGGAAATTTTGTTAGTTAATGAAAGTTATAGTAGAGCAGTTGAATATTTCAGAAAAGTTTTTTGATTGTTTTTCAAATATTCTTGGATATCTTGTGTTTTTTTAAATAATAGGTAACTATCAATAATTCAGTAGAACAAACAATATTTTATTAGTGAGTTGCTATACTCACCAATGTTTTTTATAATTTATTGTAGTCTTAAACAGTGCATATAATTTTGGAAAATTTCGCAAATTTTTACACAATTGACTTAATTTTTTAAAGAATAAAGGCAATACACGAAATCGATAACAAAAATTTCTGAAAAACCTAAATAATAAATGTTTCACCATCTTATACTCTAAAAATGTCACACTATTCAAAAAATTTTTACCACTTTTACAGTTCTAAGCACGGTATAACAATATGAAAATTTTTGACTCTTTCAACTCTTTCAGCTCGTGAATTCAAAAAATCTGGAAAGTTTTTCGGAAAATGTTTTTGACATTTTTCATACTTTTGACTGTTGAACAGTTTTTAACGGTTTGTACCACGATATTGACAAATATTTTCCATCTCGTAAAATTTTTTTTATCCATGGAACTTTTAATAAAGCAGTTAAAACACTCCAGAGAATTTTTATTTAACTTCCAGAATTGAAAAAAAAATGTTGGTCTATTTTTTTTTTTGTATTTTTAGATATCTTGTAGTTTTCAAAAACAGGTTACTTTCAATAGTTCAGTATAATTCACGATATTCAATTTGTGAATTGCTCAATAATAGTTTTAGTTTTACAAATTGTTTAGTATTTTTCGTAAATTTTCACATCTAATTTTCTCGATCATTCAACGAATCAATGCAACACTGAAGACTGTTGCTCAAAAAGTGCTAAAAAACCCAAGTTCTCCAACATTTTACAACTTTCTACTTCAAAAATGTCAAATTATCCAAGAAATTTCAGAAATTAAAAAATGTTAACTATTATTGATTTTTTTCCATTCCATCTCTGAAATTCAGTTCTGAATCCGCCCTTTCGTAAAGAATAAAATCAATAGAAATCAAGTTTAAACTCACTAAATTTCTATTAAAAAAAAAAAAAAAAACATGATCTACGAGGTTCGTCCAGTTTTTCCAGTACTTTTTTCATTTTGTTTTTAAGGTTTCAAAAAGTAAGCCTACTTTGAAACATGCATGATTTCCCGTCGATGTATTATTCGTTTCACGTTTTGAATATGTGTAGGTGAAAATTCTCGCACCTATTTTAATATGCTCGATGAAAATCTTCATTCACATCATTTCCAATGGGGGGAGAGGCGCGGAAGAGGCCGCAGAGAATCGTAATTATCTTACGAGCCGCATGTCTGACGAACTCAACGAGATTATTCGAGTGCTGCAACTGACAACTTACGACGAGGAGGAATGGGACGCTGATCAATTGACAGTAATAAATTGTTTCTTCACTATTCTTCCCTTTCAATTCAACAAACATTTACTGAACAAAAGCTCAACATCGATTCAAATACATACTTCAATTTTTTAAAATCTAAACATATTCTAGTTGATCTAACTTTTATACGCTGAATACATCTATGTAGATTTTACGTATGTCATTTTTTTGGCGATGAATTCATATGAAAACAGAAATAACTAGAATTCTCACAAGTAGGGGTTGTGAACAGGTATTAAAAAAAGCCCAAAGTGCCATAGAATCGCGCATAAGAGCAGCTTACGACTGGTTGGATGACGGTAGCGCCTTGAGAGGCGGCGTTGGTGAAAAGAGCTTGCGACAAATAATTGATCAAGCTGCGAGACTGGCCGATGGCTACCTTCCACCCTCGCAAGCTGATCCCCTTAAAAAGCTGGCCTCTCAAATAACAACCATGACAGAAGCTCTATGTGAACTGCGCCAGGACAACAAAGGTTTTAATAATACTCAAGCATGACTTTCACACTTAGTGTAGAACCTTATGTCATTCATAAAGCTTTTCTGTAAAGATAAGTAGATGCAGCTCATATAGCACAAGAAATGCATGTAGAATTAGGGTCACAAACTGGACGAACGAATTGATGAGATACTGATGAGAACGTCACAGACTTGAAAGCGTGAATAGTTCTGCTTCCAAGACTGTACGATCAATACGGAAAATTCTCCAACAATCATGTTGTCGCAGGAAATACACCTCAGGCGGAATCTTTGAGTAGAGGTATCAAAGAAAAATTGAATGACTTACGTTCGATGGTAGCTACTGCACTCGTGGCAGCTGACAAATCCGGAACCGTGCAAGCAGCTCACACCGTCGTCGGGCGTTTAGAACAGGCCAACAAATGGCTTCTGAATCCTCAACATGACGACAAAGGACTCGGTCAAAAAGCTATCGCCTTAATAATCGACGAAGGGAAAAAGGTATTCGACATTTCTCCAATTACTCCCTTGCGTACATTGCGTTTGACTGTCGAAACTTGCCAGGTTTCAAATGACCAATGAATTTTTTGTTTCGCGAACTTTCACAAATGGATAGAATAATGCGCATCAACTCATCGTGGATGTAAGTTCATTTCCAATATTAAGTACAACGTGCTTTTCTGACAGTCATTCTTTATCGAAGTCGGAGTTAACCTCAAAACGAGAATCAAACTTGCAAATGTTATTCGCAGCTTTTGCACTGTTAGTTCGGACTATTTTCACAAACTCATTTAACAGGTCGCTGAGAGTTTGCCTGGAGTGCACAAGGCCGAAATCCTTCAATTGTGCGATGAAGTGGATAACCTTTCCCACCAATTGCGCGATTTGTGTACCCATGGTCAAGGAAACACTCCGCGAGCCCAGGAAATAGCCCGGCAGTTATCGCAGAAGTTGTATGAGCTGAAGCATAGGATACAACAGGCTGTTGTTTCTCGCGTCGTCGAGGACTTTATTGACATAACGACGCCTTTGAAGCAATTCACCGAGGCAGTTTTGACACCCGAGGGAGTCCCCGGGCGCGAGCAAAATTTCAATGACAGAACCTTGGTTCTTCATAATTTTTCCAATCGTGCAGCTAAAACAGCGAGGATGGTGGCGGCTGGAGGTAAGAACACTTACAGGAATCTGGAGTTTTACCTGAGAGATGTTTGGTTAATTGTACGCCAAAACATGGTGAGAAGTATTTGTGATTAACTTACAAGTATGTAACTCGGGATGTAAGGTATTGCTTAAGGTAGTTCTCACCTCAGAAAGGAATGAAGTTGTTCGTTGGAAATTAACTGAAATTGTCGCTAATGCCCGAATACGTTCGGTTGTTTGGCAACGTTGCAATACGACAATCGACATACACAGAACTATCGTTGTGTATAGTTATGATGTTCAGTATCTTCAGTACATATTGCTTTACTTTTTCAATTTGACCAATCGCACTCATAATATGCATACACATTATGTCGATGACCAACAGTCGTGTGCGACGTTGCCAAGTTTACATATTTTACGGTGTGACATTTCACCTCGTGATTATTTATTGTGTTTTCTAACAAAATCAGAAGTGGAAATAAATTTTGCATAATTCCTATCGTTACTTAGGATAGCACCCGTCGATTGTGTAGTTTTTTACGAAAATCCATCGACGCATTTAAATTTCACAGAGGAAAATGCAGCGAAAATTTCAAACTCATATAAGAAACAATGTATTTTCGCAGTTTGTTTTCTCAAAAACTAACAAGTCGATTTTAATGAAATTTTTCGAAAAGCCTAAAAAGGTTTCAAAGATTTCACTTGCAAATTTTTATCAAAATGTGTCGTAAACTGTTTTAGGTAAGTACTACCTTAACTAGACCAAAATTTGGCAAGTTGTTAGAGCTGTTTACTTTTGACTAGGGTAACGTATCGATTTATCGGAATGTAAATATTTCTTTCTGATGTATCAGACTTTTTATATAAATATTTTTGTTGTCATTTTTAGGCGATGAAAAAATTACCACGAAAATTTTCGTTTTTTTTTTTTTTTCTTTAATTTACTCATTCAGCATTCAGGTCATTGATTTCTTTCAACATTGATTTCATTTTTCTTTTTTAAAAATTTTCAACTTCTATCAAAGTGACATGTGACATGGCCCGTATGGGGGTAGTCTGTGGTTGTCAATTTCTAAAATGTAATTGCAGGAATATTTAACTGACGTTAAGATTTCTATGTAATGATATTCCCATCATTTTTTCTCATAAAATAAAAATACCTTAAAATTATATAAATTAAATTCTCACAAATTTTGGTGGTTATTTATCGAAAATTTATGAAATGCTAGGATATTATGAAGTAACTGTTTTATTAGAGATTAACATATTTTCTAACAATCTATGAAACTTTAGATTTCAGAGAATGGAATTCTAGAAATTGATATCGGAATATATAAATCTAGAATATATAGAAATTCATCTCGGAAACTATAAAAATCCCCAAATCTACTAGAAAATCTTACGAAGTTCAATTGATACCAAAAAGTACTGAAAATTAGATATATACTTGAAAATACTGGATAAATTATTTCTAAAATGTAATGAAATTCTGGAATTCAATTACATTTTGATTCCTAGAGCATTGAACTTTAGAATTCTATAAAAATACTAAAATCTTCTAGAAAATCGTAAGAAATTCAATAACTACAAAAAAAAAAAAACGAAAAATACTAGAATTTCCTTAAATATTTTTAAACGCCTATTGAATTGGTTAAAAATTCTATACAGAATTTAAAAATCAATGAAACTTCGATTCCTAGAGCATCGAATTGTAGAAATATATGAATATATGAATTCGTAAAAATACCAGAAAATCCTTTAAGGGGGAACACTACAGTAACTTTAAGAAAATGAGGCTCAACTTTAATCGTTTATTCTAAAAAAACTGAATAAGTTACAACATTTTGGTTTTTTTTCTTTGTTTATCTAATGGTTACAAAAAATAAAAAAATGATATTTCAGAAAATTTTTTTTTCAAAAATGACGATGCAGCAGCATTTTGCCACTTCATGTTTTTTCTTACTACTGGAAGCTTTTCTCGGAAAATCTGTAACGTAAAGCTTAACTATATTTTTTTTCTTTTTTGTTAACTGATTGTCTAGAGAACATCGTAGGATTTTCGCGACATCACTATTTTTATTGAAATGACGCATCTTTAATTAAAAATTATCATTTTCGGCTGTCGACGGTCTGTTATTTTTCTTTATAAAAAATTAATTTTTTAAGTTACAAAAAAAAGGCTACGATGTTCTCTAGACAATCAGTTCACAAAAAAGAAAAAAAATACAATTAAGCTTTACGTTACAGATTTTCCGAGAAAAGCTTCAAGTAGTAAGAAAAAACATGAAGTGGCAAAATGCTGCTGCATCGTCATTTTTGAAACAATATTTTTCTGAAATATCACTTTTTTATTTTTTGTAACCATTAGATAAACAAAGGAAAAAACCAAAATGTTGTAACTTATTCAGTTTTTTTAGAATAAACGATTAAAGTTGAGCCTCATTTTCTTACAGTTACTGTAGTGTTCCCCCTTAAATTGCATAAACCCTTTAAAACCACGCAAAATATTGAAAACTGCTTGAAATCTATGATGTTCTAGAATTAATTGATCAAAATAATTTACATATTGCAAACTCTACATTCAAAGAAATTGCATCCCAGAAATCTGAAAAGGTGTCTTTAAAAAAACCAGAAAATCGTACAATATGTAACAAATAATAAAAAACACAAAAAATAAAGGTATACAAATACTAGGAATAAAATACTACAAATTTATGAATCTCTACTGACAAAAGCGCCGAAATACAGAAAATTTATACAGGAATTCATAAGAATATTGAAAAATCTGCTCAATCGTATGAATACCAAAGTAATACGAAAAGTATGAAAAGAACTATAAATCTAAAAACATTCCGTTTCATGTCATATCCATCAAAATAGAAAAAGTTTAATTAAATTCGAATTCTAAAGCACGAATTTCTAGAAATCTAAATTATAGCAATTCATGAAAATACCAAAAATCTTTAAAAATACGAGAAAGTGCTGAAACATTTTTCAAGCACTGAAAAATACTAAAAATTAAAAAACTGAAAGTTCAGGTGTATATGAGTGTCTCAAATATCTATGAAATTACTACGAATCTTAAAAATTTTGAATCCTGAGTGATCTAATTCTAGACATCATCTATGTCGAAATCAGAAAATCCTTCAAATTGTATAAGTATCGAAGAATACGAAAAATATCAGATTAAAAATAAAAAAAAATGTATTAAACTTCCACTTCCAAAACAGGCATTTCTAGAAACCTAAAGGATATAGCTATACTAGAAAATTTCTATACATTTTATGAATACTCAAAAATAAAAAATTGAGACAATTTGAAAAATCTAGGTATCTCTCAAAAATCTATGAAATTACTGAAAATCTTACAAATTTTGAATCGTGAATAATCAAATTCTAGATATCTATGTGAAAATCCATAAAAATACCAGAAAATCCTTCAAAGTGTATTAATACAGAAAAATCCATCAAAAAGTACGCTATACATCATATGGATATCGTCTTCCTAACCTAACATATAGATATTGAATGTCGGATGATTCATGCCACCACTCGTTGAGTTTATTTCAATGAACGTTGGTGATTTGCCAACTGCATTTTCTGCTTTCAGGAAGTGGCGGTAACAAAAAATTGGCGGAAGCGTTGACAACGAGTGCTTCGCAAGTCGAATCCTTGACGCCGCAGCTCGTGAACGCCGGCCGCATCCGTATGACGTACCCCGAGAGCAAAGCTGCCGATGAGCATTTTGAGAACTTGCGCCAGCAGTACGCAACGACCATCCAACGTGCAAGAACGCTCTGCGACGAAGCCACTGACAGCGGAGATTTCATCAAGATATCCGAGGAGCAAATGCAGAAGCACACGTTTCTCTGCGAAGATGCAATCGCCAAAGGCAACGCACAAAAAATGGTCGATAACACCTCGGCCATCGCCCGCCTCGCGAACAGAGTCATTCTTGTGGCGAAGCAGGAAAGCGATAACAGCGAAGATCCGATCTTCATCCAGCGTGTCAATCAAGCTGCCAATCTTCTGCAGAGCTGTGAGTTGTTTTCGAATACATTACATCTATAGTTTCAGTTCTCTGGGAATAAGGTATTGCTGAAAAGCAAAGGGTAAACTGAAAACCTGTTTTCAATGAGTGCGTCTTCTTCCACTGTAAACCTTTCCTCAAATGAATATGAATGTCCTGGCTTGTAGTTTTGACAAGTGAAGTTAGCACTATTTGAATCAACTGGACGTTTGCCAGGGCTGCAGCTGATGACATCTTTGCGATTTATTTTCTTTGATAAATCCTTCAGATAGATATTACGATAATTGGAACCTGAGGAAGAAGAAGAGCATTCTTTTGTTGAATATTAGATAGATTGAATTTGTGAGCATTTATCAAGAACTATCGATGTATTCTTCAAAATGCCGAAGCTGCTGAAATTTCTCGCATGGGTATGATTTTTCAAAGAGAATTACAAGATCTAGAAGTTATGGTGAGTTGTCATTTTTTTCTTTTTCAACGTGAAGGGTTACTGGAAAGAATTTGTTGTAACCTTGTTTTTGATTATGAAGTTTAGGACATGCTTGAAGTAATAAGGTTGTACTTCAATTTTCAAGCAGTTTAAAGTCAAAATATCGATTCTTTAATTTGGTTCTCTGGATGCCTTGTTTACATCGATTAATGCTATCAGTATATTCCAATTAGCGATAGTCGTTAATTGATGTTGAATTAGCACAATGTGGAGGCCCAGTGTTGCCGGTAAGATCCATGCAGACCGCAGCAATTCAGTATTGAAAAAGATCTGTCAAATCAAGTTCGATACTATACATTTTCAGGCGTTGCACCAATGGTTCAGGATGCGAAATGCGTGGCAATAAATACAAACGATGGCAACGCTGTTTCGCATTGGCGGGATAGCAATCGTGGAGTGAGTTTTTTTTTCTTTTCAAAATCAGTCTGCATTTGGTTCGAAACATGAACATCAAATTAGGTTCTGCTATTGCATGATGAAGATAAAACAGCCCTAACTAAAATAATATAATTCGAAAATGTTCTTTGGAATTTTTCTCTTCAATTCCATGTGTATTGTCACTTTAGTTATTGAATGCTGTTGGACAAGTGCGCAAGGCGATTTCCGTTGAAACAGAAGTCACAATCCCAAATCTGTCTCAATTGCACATCAATGATGGTGAGTGCACTAAGATTTTTTAAATAGTTCAATTTCACCGCTATCATTCTTTCTATTTTTGATATACATCGTCTTGAAAGCATTGTGAATGCAGCTATGACAATTTTTTAGCCCAACTAACTTCACATAGGCTAGCTTAGAAATCATGTCGAAACCATTTTTTACAGAGGAAAATGCACCGCACATACCATACACTTACTTCCCAGACAAAGGTACTTTGGAAATCATATAAAAAATGCATGCTTCAATATCATGTGTATTTTTTCATTTAAGAAATTTCAAACTGATTTCATTTGAAATGGTAGATCTACTAAATATATATTTTTTAATTCAATTCATATTCATCACTTGCTAAGCTTGAAAATTATAGGGGCTGTACGACCGAGCCTGGACAAACTATAGAAACTTTTTACTATACTTAGCAAAATTTTCACGCGATAAGCACACTTATACCACGTTTTGCATCAGAAATGGCGCCACCTCGTCCGCCATTGCCAAGCGGTGATCTTCCCCCACCACGACCTCCTCCACCAGAAACTGATGACGAGGATGAAATGTTTATGCACGCTCCTCAATCGAACCAACCTATCATGGTAATCTTTAAATTGTGGCTACGAGTAACTAGTATTGATGCTTTGATACAATGAGTGCAGAAAATGCTGTAAGGTATAAAAATTCCATCCTAAAGTAAGAAATTGTGAAACGTAGATGGCAGCTCATGGACTTCACCAAGAAGTGAGACAGTGGTCCAGCAAGGATAACGAAATAATCGCAGCAGCTAAGAAAATGGCAGTTTTAATGGGACGATTATCCGGTTTAGTTCGAGGAGAAGGAGGCAACAAGCGAGATTTGATAGATTGCGCGAAGGCAATCGCTGAAGCTTCACAGGAAGTTACTCGCCTCGCCAAGGAGCTAGCGAGGGAATGTACCGATAAACGTATTCGAACGGTAAGTATCATATACACTGATACGATCCTCTGATAAGGAAGATTTTTCTCTTACTATTGTTTGTTACAGAATCTGCTTCAAGTATGCGAACGCATACCAACAATAGGCACTCAACTGAAAATATTGTCAACCGTAAAGGCGACAATGCTTGGAGCCCAAGGTGCGTAGAAAATACAATCATGACATTTTTGTATCCCTAACATCAAAACAATGATTACAGTGGTTCAACTTGTCTTTTTAATATTAAAATATATTGTACAGTTAGATGCCCATCGTCCAGGGGTCGGAAACTTTGGCAAATGAGAAAAGTGGAAGGGGTAGATAGTTCCAGGATGACAGTCGAGAGAGGGCGCACAATCTTTTTGTTTTTTTATGCGTAACTAACACCATCTCTCAACTATCGCCCTCTCTGTCCTTGTCTAATCATTTGCCAGCGTTTTAACACGACAGTGTCTGACCCCTGCCATCGTCATAATGCTAAATCTCGTTCAACGTTCATTAATTGCTGCTTGAATCATGTTCATTTTTTAACCACAACCATTCTTTGTGCGAAGAAATGCTCCCTACCTGGGAAGAGCTGATGATGTATGGTAATTCTCCAAAGCTTAACTTACATACTCATTACTATCATTGCATGTGTTTCTTCATTCACGCAATTGCATGTTGTTGTTTTCCTTAGAACTGTAATATTTACACAGTGTGTAGTGCTATCAATGCATTAATACTGGTGTTATAAAACTGTGATTTTCTTTCCAAAAGGATAATATTTTGAATCAAAAAACATTCATTTACCTTGTTCCAAAAGTGTTTTTTATTGCCAGTCTCGAAACTTACTTGCCTCACTGTATATAACTAAAAAATCGACTAATAGATATTGTGCCTTGTGTAAAGATGCTTTTACTCATCATCGTGTCATCATTGTCTGTTCTGTCTTAGGATTGAGTTTAGTTTCTTACAGGCACAATTGATGTATGCCAACATTACCGACCGTTTTCGAGTTATCGATAGTAGTTAAACCAGATTCCTACATTACCGACCCATATACTCCAAAAAAGCAGAATTCTCCTAGCTCGTCTACTTTCATTGTCTCGAACCAACACTAAGAATTGAATTCGTTGTAACAGGAACGGAAGAAGACCAAGAAGCAACGGACATGCTCGTCGGAAATGCCCAGAATCTAATGCAGAGCGTGAAAGAAACTGTTCGAGCCGCGGAATGCGCCAGTATCAAAATTCGCACGGCTTCGGGCATGAAACTGCGGTGGGTACGCCGTCAGCCCTGGTACCAATATTGATAAATCAAATACTCGGTAGCATTTCTATCCCTCCAAAAAAAATCTGGAAAGTCTCGTACTTTACATTGGGCTTAGCAAAAACTTTAAAATCATTATTATTAAACATACTCACATCGATTATTCAAGAAACTGATAGGCGAATCAGTGCAATACGCATGTTTTACCGAATTTCCAGACTACATAGATGTTTCTGTGTTTCTTTAACACATCGACGAATCATAATAAGATTAATTCATATATTATGTTTCCTTAACACATCAACGAATCTTAATGAGACTCATTGGTAAATTATGTTAATGAGTTACTGATGTCGTTGACAATAACAAACGGATTGTGTTCGTTCTCTGTTTTTGCAATGGTCGAAGTAACAGTGGAATATCAATGTGACTAATGAAGAAATAGTGTCATCGTCAAAGCAAAAACTGCCATATTTTTGTAACAACATCGGTAATGGATCATTGATGTCTGGAAAAGTGCAATCATTGATAAGAAAAAATACTGTCAAGAATTGAGGTGCTAGAATTATTATAATCGAAGTGCGCGGACATTTTAGTTTTGCCTGTGAAAAAAAAAATAGAGATACCTATTTACATGAAGTATTCGGATTGCAGTGCAATGTGTTGGCCATTGTATTGTGTAACCGTCCTTACGAATCAGACTGGAGTGTTGTTACGCATAATTTTGTATCAATTAAGCCAGTGTGAGACGAAAATTGTGTTTAACACTCAATGTTGAACACTTTAGCCTTAATTTAGAGTCCCTACCATTGTCTACCATGCCTGGTGCAATGATCCAGAATTGATGAACAATTTTGGAGAACATAAGAGAAAATTTTACATTTTATCTTGGTGATACAGGACATAAATCAGCCCTATTTGTTAAACGAATTTTGGTGATCACTTTACATGACACTGGCAATGTTACGTCATTGCACCTGAAATGGCAGTTATTATAACCTGAAAAATTTTCAGTTTATCATCGCAATTACTCAAAAAGCTGAGTATGTAAATGTCTGTTTATTCTTTTGAATTTACATGACTTTTATTACCAATTACCAATCAGTCATTCGCATTTTCCGTCCAAAAATGAACCAATATAGTATTTCACTCAAACACTTTGTGAAAGAAGCCAAATATTTGCATTTACATGGTTTTCAAGGCCACTTTCTGAAACTTGTACCAAGTTTTCGGCAGCTACGTAGGTCGCATTTCAACTAGTGCACCAATAAACAAGAAATTAATGTTCTCTTGGGACATTGCTCGAGAATTAAAAATAACAGGAAATTTTCAGGTTATAAATGTCCGTATGGCCTTGAGTTTAGCAAAAGTGTTCAGGAATAATACAATAACTGAATCAATTATGTGTTGTATTTGAATGGAAAACAACGAAAAATGTAAAATAAAATAATACCTTCCGGCCGTGTCACAAACAATGATATGAACATGTATCATTGATTTTTTCACAAGTGAAATAACAAAATCTGACGTATCTAATGCAATGATTAATAATACAGAAAAATTGCAATGAACACTATCCTCAATTTGCATGAGCGATCTTACTCAAAGAGTAAGAAATTTCTAGAAATTACATAAATTAAATTTTATATCATTGCTTGCGGTGCGGCAGGGTTATTATGCAGGACAGAGACGACTTACTTTATTTTCACTACTATCGATCCCTACAAAATGAGGAGCTGTTTGACGTGGCAGTACAAGTTCTTCCACGCGATCCCGTGTCTATAAGAAACTGGGAACAGGTCATCCCCGCAATGCATTAAGATGTAAGGTAAGAGTTATCTGTTAGTTTGGTATAATCCAACATTTTTATGTCAAATGAATAGTGCCATATTGTCATATTGTAACCCAGTGAAACTGTGAGCTCGCAGCATTTTCATTATTTCCGCCCCTTTTCGAACTCGCCAGCGAGCTCACAGACTACTCGCCACGAGCTCACAGAGTACTTCCAGTCGTTGATAATTATTAATATATATTTCTGGAAAATAAAAAGATAATCCATTATTTACAGTAAAAAGTAATCACAATGAAGCTGTAAAAACGATTATTTAATACACTCGGACCCCGCCTGGCCGGAATGTTCGGGACGCTTAAGTAAACATCACGGTAGATTACGCCCAAGCGGGGTCACAGTCGGTGGCACTGTGAGATGAATTTTAACGAAGCACCACAGTGCCGTGCTTCGAGATTGTGAGCACCTTTGCTTGGCAGAGAGAAAAAATCTGTGGATCATATAATGCCTTTTTTTGAAAAACATAATTTTTTTCTTAATTATTGAGGTAAAAAACTCATTCAAATATTCATGAATGTGAATGAAAATTCATTATTGAGTAAATGGATGGTAATATGAGTAAACGTAAAAATGCATCGTTGTTTTCAAAAACTTCATTTTTCATTCACACTGTGCACTGTATAAAATAACAATTTACAAATATTAGTAATTTTACAGCTCATACAAAATTTTCTCTCGCAAGACGTACTCGGATGCGTAATTTTTGCACAATTTCAAATTCGATAAAAGTTCAGGTGGGAAATCTTGTTTTTTTTCGAACCATTTAATAATTTTAGTAAGGCTCTCGCTAGCTTCTTCTGAAGACATTTCTGTCGTGTTTGTTGCTTGATCATTGTTCTCCGGATCAACAATTGTGATTGGCTGCAAAACATTATTAGCAACAAGACCTATTTCGTTCAAAGTGTTTTTTACAATTTCTTCATCCGTTGACTTTTCCGACCCACAATCGAATTGCGATTCTTCTCTAGCAACCCAATCTTTAATAAAATTTTCTACTTCAGTTTTCGACAGCTATAAATTTTCGTTTTCAGTTTCATTTAAAAAAAAAAAAACGTTGACAGTAAATAATGAAACATACACTTCGTTCATAAATGTAGGTTCATCGACACCATGATATAATTATCAGTTGTATTATTTACATAACAATAAAAGTATCATTTTTCATAAGATTTCTTTTTTTTATGTTTATGCAAAATGAACAGACATTTTTTTACATTCGGGACAATCAGAAAAAATGGTTTCTTTCTTTAAATACATTTTCTCATTTGTTTCTAGTTTTCTTTAAATATATGTACATATTACCATGAAAAAAATATATCTCTAGTCATCCATGCATTTTTGCTGTTGGCATAAACAACCGGCAATGCTGTGCGATTTTTGAAGCACCTTGGTTTAGTGAATTTGCCAATAGTTAATATAGGAATCTTATTCGAACCCGTAGCATTCGAGCAAAATAATGCAGTGAATCTCTCCTTCTTCTCTTTGAAGCCTGGCGCTTTCTTTTCCATGAAGGATGCAAGGGTAAAATTTGGGAAGACTCGATATTCACACCCAGTTTTGTCAGCATTGTAAACATTTTGCAATCGAAACCTTCAGACTCAATTTTATTCTTCAAAATTTTTGATGCTTCTTCTGCTACTTCGTGATTATTTGATAAAATTTCCCCCTCCATGCGTAGTTGTCTGATACCATGCCGCTGCTTGAAACGTGAAAGCCATCCATTGCTTGCCTGATAAAAAAATATTATATACATACTTAAAAATTTTAGTAATCTCAAATTTGTTTGTTCGAGAGTAAATATGTAAAAAATCTAGATGAGCGACTCATTTTTAGAGAAGTTACAAGATGAAGATTATATTGCTTATAAAACTAAATTTTAGTACAAAAAAATTAAAGGAAAAAATGGATGCGATCTACGACATTTTCAGTTCAATGATTTTTGTTATACATATGAATATAAAGATTACAAGAATTTTTTGATCAAAAAATGAAACAAAAAAAATATAACAATTGTAAAACTTTCGGCCGAGTTATTAAAAAATATATAAACAAGTGACATTTGTCAAGTAAAAGAAATGAATTTTTCCCAGTATTTAAAAAATTACCAAGAAAGAAATAATGTTTCTGATTATTTTATATTATGCTGAAATTCAAGCAAAAAAAAGTAGGTACATACATATGTAAAAGAAGAAAATACTTGTCTCTTTGACTTCAATAAAAATTACATGTATCAAAAATTTCCAAAAATAAAAAAAAGGATAACATGAATTATCACTGAATGTTTACAACTGTTTTGCAAAGTTACTTTAAATGATTCGGGGCCTTTGTGAAGCTCATTGAAAATTTTCGCTTGTGCTTGTAGAATTGGCCCACTCACAGGAATCCCTGCATCTCTTTTCTCCATAAACCACTGAATTATTGATGATTCCACCAACGCGTTTTCGGCAGAAACTATTTTCGACTTTTTTTTAAATTCGAAACTTTGACTTCGTTCATTCACTCTTTCTTCATCTTTAAGTATAGAATAAACTGACGATATTGATATATCAAATTCACGCACTATATCTTCCACACGAGCACAATTTTTTTTCTTTCAATCACTTGAGACTTTTCGTCAAACGTTAGACTTTTTCTTTTTTTTTGCACTCGTAGCTTGAGCCATTTCAACACCTATAAGTACCACTGTCGTACCACAAGCAACTAAAGCAGCAACCGGGGCCCTAGCAAGGGCCAGAATTTCGGTACAACGCTGACTTTTTAACGGTACATTTCCGGTGAGCAGGATTAAGTCTCCCGAAATGTCAAAAATCAAGTCGAGCGTGTGTAAATTTTCTTCGCGTTTATTAAGCTTTCCAGCCAGGCGGGGTCCGAGTGTAATAAAAAAAATTTCTCCCGGGTGGGAATCGATCCCGTGTTCTGCGGAGTTGAACGCCAAAAAGTATCATATTCATTTACATGAGACATGCGTTTCATTTAAGCATTCTACACAAAACTTGAAACATGAGGAAAAAAACCAGCAACCATCTGGTGAGCGCTTGGGGAGAGCGCGCGAATTTTCAAAATTTGAATTACTTTATATTCGAATTTTGAAAATTCACGCGCTCACCAGATGGCTGCTGGTTTTTTTCTCATGTTTCAAGTTTTGTGTAGAATGCTTAAATGAAACGCATGTCTCATGTAAATGAATATGATACTTTTTGGCGTTCAACTCCGCAGAACACGGGATCGATTCCCACCCGGAAGAAAATTTTTATTTATTAAATAATCGTTTTACAACTTCATTTTGATTACTTTTTACTGTCAATAACGAATTATCTTTTTATTTTCCTGAAATATATATTAATAATTATCAACGACTGGAAGTACTCTATGAGCTCGCTGGCGAGTTCGCGGCGTGTTCGAAAAGGGGCGGAAATAATGAAAACGCTGCGAGCTCGCAGCGAGTTTGATTTTCACGCTCGCCGCGAGCACGCTGCGAGCTCACAGGTTCACTAGGAAATGATTCTCCAACTAAACCTTTGGTGCTTCAAATAGTAATTAATAAATATTATTTAAAATAATCTTTGTAAATTTATACAAAGAGTTCATATAATTTTACCATTAGGCATAGATCAAGAATCATTTACGTTGATACCAAAAGATCAATAAAATAAGAGCATCAATTTCCAAAGTTTCATAATTTGGTCGATATCCTAAGGCCAAAAAATGAGTGGTTATTAAAATTCTATTTTTGTTTAAGCTCTCATCTGTTTATTAAGCCTTCACCAGGTACTATTTACATTTTTACCTTTTCCTAATGCTTTTTATGTCATCAGATAAATTATTTTCACCTTAAAAATTTTACAAACATCACAAGCAGTTTTCGAAGACACAGTTTTTTTTCTTGTCATTATGAGATAAATAATCTTCAAGGCAATTGACAATATTGGTACATTATCGAACAAGGTGAAAAAAATTGAAGAGCTCTTTGTACATGGCAATAACAAGAATAAAAAATATGTTGGTTTAGTACTTAAGGTAGCTCTTGCACTTGAAAGAAATTGAAGTTGGTCACACAGTCTTGCGTGGCCAACTTCATTCAGCTCTGCAATTTTTGTTCTTAGATTTGGCAACATTGCAGCTGTTTTTTTAATCATTCGGAATTTATTAATATCATATTTTTTATTTTGTAAATTAATTAATATATCGTAAATAAATTAATGTATCGGAAATTATAGAAAAGTTTTTGAAATATAAGCGGAAATGCACGATTCCCCATACATGTACGTGTTAATTTTTAAAAATGATAACTCAAAAATCAGTGCAGTAAGCAATTATGAAAGTTTTACCATAGATGAAGTACAATATCAAGATCAAATTCTCAAATTTTCCGGAGTCTATAGAAAATTGTCCAAGTGCAAATACTACCTTAATACACTTTCAACATTTATTGTCATAAAAAGGCATTGCTATATTTCAGCTACTATTTACAAGACAATGCCGTACAAAATGATAACTACAGCTAGGGCGTGTATATTCCTGAAGGATCCTGTTTACTGAGAGACGAATAGTGGTTTGGACTGGAGTCATTTGATTTTGGCATTGTTCCAGGGCGTAGATAAGGATTATCTATCGTTTCTTGTTGAGAACAAGTTTCTTCACCTTGTTTTGTCGTTTCAGCGTCACTTGGAGCAGCTGTAACATAATCGTTAATTTACTACTCTTACATAATGTTCAATATGTTGAATTTTTTGAATTTCTCAAATAATATTTCCAATTTTATTCTAAAAAAGTCTTAGTGTTTTGGAAATGTTACAATGAAATATTAACGTTCATTGTTGAAAATGGCGAATTGTTAATATCAAGAATTTCAAAATATAGGTATGTGCACAATATTCAAGAATTGTAGGAAAAACGAGATTTCACAACATTATAGTAATTTTGAAATCTGTGCTTAGAAAAACTCAGGATGTTTTTGAAAATCATGGATGTGTTTTTTGAATTCTTTGAAAATAGCCAAGTTATTTTAGCATATTCCACATAAATAAGTTGAAAAAACTTTTATTTTTCTCTGTAACTTTTATTATGCGTGAAAATGAAAAAAAATTATACCTTCATCGTTGTTTTCAGCTCTTTGAGTTTTCTTTTTTTTATTGGGGCTTGGCTCCAACTCGAAATCTAGATCAGGCTCGAAAATTTGATCTTGAGGTAGAAGAGCTGATAGGTAGATATTTGGTTGTGGTTTGCAAGCTATTACTGTAGCATGAAGACATAAAATTAATGATTCTCTGGAAGTTATGAGTTATTTTTCCCAATATTTTTATTATTTACCAATATAAAATCAAATGATAAAATTTCTCTTTTAACAAATATACCAGATTTTTTTCATAAAAAAATACTTACATGGAAACGTGCTATTGTCCTCTGTCAAAAAGAGGTTGTGAGTTTCTCCTGTCTTCGCAACAAATCGGGTTAATGCTCTTTCAATGTCCTTTTTCTGTATGGCCGCTTTTTCTCTTATAGCTTCATACTCGGTTACTGGTTGCTTATGAGTCTAAAAAACATTTTTCTTCATAAAATTTTCATACACTACATTAACCAACCAAAACTAAAGAATGTAGAAATATAATTTGACGTTTTTACGATTTTAAAAACTCAAAATATCCATTAACCTAAGATTCACAAAAAAAAAAAAAAAAAAAAAAATAGGCAATTTACAATAGAAATAATTTAGAAACAACAAATATGGATTGTTTTTAAATGCAAATTTTTTACCGGTGTTCGAATGTATGCATGTGGATCAGGCAGAGCTGGCAAGTGGTTTGGTATGTGAGGTGGATGTTGCTGTTTCACTCCGGCTTGGAGAATGTTTTGTTGCTTTGATGGCACTTGTTGTTGCAAAGGCGGAAAACATGTTCTGTGAGATCGGAAAGCATAACTTTGTAAATTGTCTAAGCTGATTCCCATATTTGCCAAGGCCACCACAACATCTGCCATCATAACTTCTGTTCGCCCCGAGAGTTCGCAGTAGTTCCTTGCTGATTCTCCAATTTCGACTATGACTAGGAAGTCATAACATCTCGATGTGTTAAATATGTAGTAAATTAATTCTGAATTCAGTTAACTAAAACTGGACAACTGTTCAAATTTTCAGAAAAATGTATGGAGGATTCATGGTCACATTCAGAAACAATGACATTTACAAAAGCTTTCGAAACTTTCGCATTATTTTGAAAAATTAAAGTTACCCGTGAGTTTAAAACACTTATTGAAAATTACTTGAGGTTCAATAAAATGGAATATTTATTTTGAAATAAATTATTCATGCACACAAAACTATGTATTTCAACTTCCTCTTCAAATTATTATGCTACATTAATATTTTCATCAAGGTGTCTACTGTAGATAGAGCTAAAAAAAATTCTCATGTGTTTCCTGTAAGTTTTTTTGTTTTATAGAAAATGGTGTCGGAAAATATTATTACTCAATATTATTGCTATATTTTTATTTTTTCCTGTCGAAATATTGAATTAATGAATGACTAGCCAAGTTACAAATCGCATCAAATAATGTGATTATTGCAATCATTTTTTCTGTGGGATATTCCACTCTTAAAAATCGATCTTATACTTTAAAATTTGGATAGTTCTTCATCTACAATACCAAAATCACAAATCTTTTCTCAACAAAAATTTTCCGATTATTTGTTGTGTCTCTACCTATAACTATTTTCCATTTATTTATTTCCCAATTTTCTTCAACTCCTTCACTTGACATTCAATTCGATGAAAAAAATTTAAATGAAAAATTCATGAATTCAATAAAATATTGCTAATAGTTTTAAGAAGTGATTTCTTAAATTATTTTTACAAATTAAAGAAATCGCAGTGCATGCCAAATATTTAGAATTTTGAAAATTACCATCCATCATATCAAAATAACAAACTTTTCTGATCTCGACATTTTTACTTGTCAATAATTAAAACCAGATCCATCTCATAATTTTTTCATTTTTTGTCTTTGTTTTTGAATCTTATTTTGCAGTAAACCCAATAAAAAAATAATCGCTACAAAAAATTAAGGTGGGAAAATATGCTTACCTCAATAATTTACAGTTTTTATTACTCTGATATGTATACTTATTTATTTATCATTTTTCGAATATGCCATAACTCTTGTATGGATGCAAAGGGGGCATTCACCTTAATGAGATTTAAAAATTGAAACAATTAATAGTCTGAGTCACAATTAAATTTTTCAAGGATTAATTTTTTTATTGTTATTTTGTGTAATTCGAAATTCAAAATTTTCAACTATTTGAGCATTGTTCTATAAAGTTTTAAATTCAGAAATCGTAAAGTTTAAAATTGTCCGTAATGCAACGATACCCTGTAAAAAATGTACAATTGATTTTCCAATTACTCTTTCAATTGAGTTCGTCAATGGAAAATTTTTTTAAAACAAAATTTATGTCACAAATACAATTGTTTCTCCGAATGGAAATCTAATTAGATATTTGAAAAGCAAACTATATTTGTGATATAAGTTTTTTCGTAACAGATATCTTAATATAAAAAACAAATTAAATTTCCAAGTAAGTATCCAATTTAATTTTAACTTTTCAAAAATGTAATAAATTAAGGTTTTCGATACAAATTCACAATCCTTTTGATATTAAAATGTATTCAATTTGAAGAAGTTTGCATAGAACAATTATAAAATCAGAATATTGAGTACTTAATTTTTACTGTTTAGTAAAATTTTTACAGTAACCAATACATTGCATAAAATTTATATTATTCCCATACAACAGACATTCTATTCATGTTCAAAATATCATTCTTGAATCTTTACATTTATTAAAAATCCAAGCAAAATTTGTAGAAAATGAGGTTATGTCACACAAAAATGTACAAATTACATATCAATTTCGCAAAATTTAGCACTGAATAACATTTTTTTCGAAGCTTTTGAATTATATAAGATTAAATACAACATTTTTTTAATACAAAAATTGTAAGTTTGAAAAACGAACCTGATTGTAGCATTTCTGTTAGAGTTTCTACGGCTGCTTTTTCGGCGGATTCGAATCCACATTCTGATAAAATACTGCACACTGCAGTATTTATCATTTTTCTTCTCGTATTTGATCCAGAATCCATGTCTTTTTTTTTGCGTTTCTATTGTTTGCTATAATTCGAATATTTTGAATTACATAAATATAAATAAAAAGTTTAAACAAGGTTCACAACAGTTCACAAGTGTCATTTGATGTTCACTGATGTTCACCAATGTTCACAAGAACATCAATTTGGATATATATATATACTGTTATTATTACTACATATATATATATATCGATATAGTTGTTATATCTCAATATATATAACAACTGCGCGGTAAATTCAAATACATATACCACCATAGCTAATAATTTTTTCAAAAGTCAAAAGATTTTCAAGATAATTGAAAAAACCCTCAAGATTAGCTATACTTTATTTGTCAAAAATGTTGGTCATGATTTATCTCTTCAAAAACACAAAAAAAAAGTTAAAAATTTTTCTTTGAACATGAGTGAATCTAACAATTTGAAGATCTTTTCAAATAACTTCTGAATATTTTAAAAATGAAAGTGATTTATCATAATTACACAAGATCTAATACTATTTTATTCAATTCATGATGTTCTGTCTGATATGAAAAAATAGGAAACAAATGAGCAATTTATTACAACCAAAAAATAATTGCATTACCTTTAAAAAAAAAAAAAAATGAGATGATATGTACATTCCAATATTAGTGTACTTATAGACAATTAAAATATTTATTCATCTAATCCACAGACAAGTACATTACGATGATTGAGAAGGATTAAAAATGAAAACAAATATTTTTGTAACATTAAAAACTGGGTTTTATTACGAATAAATCAATTAATTTGATTAAAAAAAAAAACACTTCATCGTGCTTTTTTCTTGGAAGAATCTTTCTTCAACAAAGCATCCTCATCCATAGGTTCGATTATTTGACCCATTTTTGTTACAACGGCCGGTTCGATAAGTTTCAAGTGAGTCTTTTCAGGAACAAAGTCTCTCATTATTGGCTTAGCAATGCTCTTTTCAAATTGCGCCGCAGTCTTGAAGGGGAACGGCACGTGGTTCACTTGATACTTTCGAATTGCAGGGTTATTCTGTTCGTAAATCACCACAGGATGTTTGTTCTCCTCCCTCCTTGGTGCTTCTTTAGGAACTTTGAGCATGAACCTACCAAACAAAAAGATAACATGAACACGACTAAAAAATTTTTTTTGTAATTTTATACATTATTGTTATTCTAATATATCATAACCTGAGCATAAAGTTTAAAGAAAAACATTTAATATTTTTACAAACCTTCCTCTTCTCTTTCTCGTCAGAGGTTTGATGTTTGGTCCGGCCCAATTACCCCATCCAGGCAGGAAATTATCCACAACTTGTGGCTCTTTTTTCTTCAACTAAAAACAGAATAACGGTTTAGAAAAATCGAACTCGATGGCTAGAGTATATGTTTTCAGACTATTTCTGAAATTTGTGGCGTACTTCTGTTTTTTTTTTTTTTTTTTTTTCAATTATTATCATTCAGTTTCAAGTATATAATACCGTTTATCAAAAAAAAAAAAAAAAATTTATCGCCTTAGACCACGAAAAAGTTGAAATCTAGAAATGAATAACAAGTTTTAGGGGAAGTAAGTTACGTTAAAATATTCTAATTTTGAATTTCACCTCTTCTTTTTTCTCCCTTTGAAACTGTTCAACCACTTCATCGTCCTCAAAAGCCTCTTCTATGATTTTGTATTGCTCCTCTTCATTTTCACTGTCATCCAAGTTTTCGTCTCCGGTCGAAGAAGGAATGACAGTATTCAGAATTGCTGGTTCCCTGATAACTATTTCTGGCTCAATTTCTGCCTGTTTCGAGTTTGATTTCAACTCGGATAAACTGTTTAATATTTTTTTCTTTTTCTTCTGTACTGGATCATTTTCTCTGATTTTGTTAATATCGACAACTTCTTCTAAAGGCTCATCGACTATAGACCTCACATTATTATTTCTTAGACCCAATTTCCGCAAGTTTTCTTGAACATCATTCTTTTGAGTGTTTTTTTTTGAAACTCTAGCACCCTTCACAGCTTTTTTAGGCATAAGGCTTTTTTCCATCTTCTCCTTCAACTTCAAAAATTCTGTTTCAAATTCATTTTCTTGTTCTTCTTGATCCATATTTGAATCTGATTCCAAAAAAGTTTCGATTGTCTTCTCCGTGGTTTTAGGCATTTTTTTCACCTCTTTGAATATTCTTGCAGGTTTTTTTGCAAGCTTCTTTACTTTTGCAGACAGTTTCAACTTTGCTTCAAGTTGCATTTTTTTTCTAAGCTTGCAGTTTTTCCATAAGTCTTCATTGTCCTGCTCCATGTTTTCTTGCGGTTCTTCTTTTGATTCGTCCAAGTTTGATGTTTCCATATCAATGGTTTCCGCATTTGCTTCATCCAGTACTTTTGGAATCACTTTTCTTATTTCTCCATTTTTCAAAGCTTTTTCGGCATTTTTCTTTTCAACAATTTTCTCAACTGATTTCAATTGGTTCCGGAAAATATCGATATCTGACTCTTGAGGAGCAGTTTTGTTTCCATGAAGCCATTGATAATTTTGAAGACTACTTGAAACGAAAGGCATTGTTGGCTCTTCTTCGTCATTTTCTTCATCGTCACTGTCCATTTGACCATTGGGTTTTTGTGTCAATTCCCTGCCAATCGAGAGTTGTTCCGCCAAAGCTTGACGACTCTGAAGGTAAACAAATACAATTATAAATTGAAATATAGTGTAGTAAGTGAATTCATATTAAAAATATAATTACCTCTGGATCGTTCTTGGCAAGCATTTGTTTTTTTTTCGCCCATTGTCCAGTATTTCTGTGCCTCAACGTCATTCGCTCCAATGCCCGTTCTTTCTCTAGTGATTGCAGTTGTTCCATGGCACCTTCAGGATCTATTTTTCTCAGCTTGTCAAATTCGTTAATTTTTTTCCGTAGGCTTTCTTTCTTTTGGACTTTATGATACTTTTTGCTCTTGATTTTGTTTTGGCGGCGAGCTTTTGCTGCTTTGTACGACTGCAAAATGTTAAATTTTAAAACAAACTCATTATTTATTTTGTTTTTTACTTGAATTATGTGAAAATAGCTAACCTCTTTCAATCGTAATTTCCTAATTTCTCTACTTTTCAACGTTAACTCCTGCAACATTTCTTTTTCATTCTCTTTTTCCTTTAGCTCCTCTACTTTCTGCTGAACAGGTGCGGCAGCTTCAAGGGCCAACTCTAATGCCGATTTAAGACGGAATCTATTATTCACACGATCTGTAATTTCTTCTGGAAGGTGATATTTTGTCAAGGGGTATCTCATTTGCTCAGCCGTACGGTTTCTTGCAACAACTGCATCGTATCTTCCAAGAGATATTTTTGTATTTTTATAAGCAATCGTTCTTTTGATCTGCAAACAAAATGATGGTAAAAATGTATTCATCATTGAAAATAATAATAATGATAACAATTATTCACAAAAGTGAAAATCGTCACAAATTTACATACTGAAATCTAAAAGAAATTAAAAATTGTTTTTTGTTAGTTCTCAAAGTTTAACAAACTTCAGAATTCTCAATTTTATGAACACATAAATTCTGTATGGGAATTTCAAAGTCTAAATGATATCTGCAAGCCTGTACTTATGTCAAAAACAAGAATTTTCCACCATTAGCTAATGTATAAAAAATGTATAAGAAATTCAGTAATTTTGGAGAAAATAATTCAGAAATATTCTATTGAATCTGAAAAATGAACAGATAAAATGTAGGTTAGAAAATATTTCTAAATTACCTTATCTTCCACTGTTTTCTCCAATGGTATTGGTAAGACTTTCTTTTTTTTCAGTTTTTTTTCAAATCCATTTTTCTCTCCTTTTTGCCAAGTTTTTGCTAGGTCTCTGAGTTTTGTTTGGTTGGAACGATATCCTGTTACAATGGAACTAGCCTCCTTCCTCTCGGCATTTGGTATTCTATAGACAAAAGTACAATTTTAGCAGTTTGTTCACTTCCTAATTACCACTTTATGTGACCAAGAATATATGATACCAAAAGGAGTAAAATCAAATGAAAGTATATTTAATTCTTAAATTATTGAACAATTCAACAAATTAAGGTTTCCTTATCATGCAGTTATGTTGAATTTTACAAAAAAAATATAGTTAATGTTAGTATCACTTTTGGAGAAAAAAATTGAATCCATTTACAGCACTATTTCCTTGAAATTTAAAACTCTAAAAGATGTTTTTACTAAAATGTCAAACTAGATATCTTGAAAAATTTTTTCTTTGGTTGTAAAAATTGTAAAATTTTTTTTTTATAACTTTAACTTATTATAATGCACAAATTTTCAATTTATGTTTTTTTCTTTATACAATAGTTATTTTCTAAATCGAAAATGAATTTTTACATTCTAATGAGTGGTTCAGTAACATTTTAAATTTGTTTGAATTATATGTGAACATTTGCAGATAAAAAATTGGTAAACTATTTATTAATGTAAAAACAAATACAGATATATAACTAGTATAGAAAAATAAAAATAGTTCCAACAGGCAAACTGTTCTTTTTATTTTTGATAAACAAAACGGACTATAAGAATTTCGGGATTTGGCCCTCTTGCAACATTTTTTAATATAAGCCAAAGAAAACAGTTTTTTACATGTTGAATTGATATGTCATATAAGAAAATAGATTATGGAATTTGAAACCATTTTGATTAAAAAAGCTCTGCGCCAAAAAACATTTTCAATATGGGTGAATGATTTTCTAAAAACTATAGTTTATTTACAAATGCTGATATAGATTATTTGTGAGTAATAATTGAATCGAACAAAATTTTTATAATAATCTGGTATCTTACAATGACAATCTACTCAAAAATTCTTTTTATTCACAAACTTAGTTACTTCTGGATTAAAAACACTCGAAAACATTTTATACTTGGAATGTCAAATTAGCTTAAAAATCAACTTCTTCAATTAAAAAAAATTATAGCGTCATCTTTTATTTCCTTAACTTTTTCTTCAAAATATCAGTTAATTAATTTAGTTCCAAAAATAGCGTTTCATATTTTGAATTTACCGTCTGAATGTTACACTTTCATGTTCTAATAACTATATTTCCGAAAAAAAAACCAAAAATATTATTTCAAAATGTTTGTAAAAATGCCTTGAAAATTTTTGGAAGATGAAGAAATTTTTAGTGACAACTTGAGGATAGCATGAATAACAAATTTAGAAATTTATCAAAGTTAATACAACATTGAATTCATTTGTATGCAAAGATATAATTGATAAAACAGATAAATTTTTTTTTTATTGTAAAATCAACTAGAAAAATTCTGAAAGCTTGAAAAACTATTTGAGTCCCTACCAGAGTAAATCCCATTTTGAAACCATTCCCGCAATGGTTTTCAAATGGTCCAGAATGGGATTGGCTCTGGTAGGGGTCAAAGATAACAGATTTTTTCTGTAAAAAATTTGTCTGTGACTATCGGCACGTCAACAGTGTAACCGTGTGAACGTGTGGCAGTGTGTCGGGCATCTTTGGGAAACGTTTTGCATGTGCGACAGTGCGACAGTGTGAACGAGGAATTGTAACCAAACGTAAAATAAAGTAAATTTACGCTTAAGAACTTAAGTGGGACAGTGTGACCGTGAGAATGTATATTTGGATGTTTCATAGTGAAAAACTTCCAGGAAAACTCCGTTTCACGCGTTTTTGAAAAAAAACCTAACCCAATAAATATGGCTTTACACAAAAACTCCGTTCTGTGCGTTTTTGAAAAAAAAAAAACTCAACCCACAAAATCTTGCTTCTAGTTAAAAATGATGCGGAATAGAATTGTTATGAGAAGCGAGATTTGGATTAGGTTTTTTTTTAAAAACACACAAAGCGGAGTTTTCCACTATGAAACGCTCAAATACACATCCTCACAGTCACACTGTCACACTAAAGTTCTTACATGTAAATTTACTTTATTTTACGTTTGGGCACAATTCTGCATTCACAATGCCACACATATTTCCGAAATAGCCCGGCGCACTTTCGCACTGTGGCACGTTCACACAGCCATGCGTTTTCCCAAAAATGCCTGAGACACTGCCACATGGTCACAATGTTGGCGTGCTGATAGTCACAGCCAAAAAATTTTATGACTTTCTTTTTACACTTTAGATAATTTATGTAAAATTAACCATGGAATATAATTAAAATTTCACATGAAACTACTGATTGTAATAAAATTTCGTCGCATACTGAGTAAACATTAATAAAATTTATAGTTCATCATTAAGTAACTGAATAATAAACATAATTAATAGTTCAAGAATTCTAGGATTAAAAAAAGTAAAATAAAACATCATAAACATTTTGCTGCCAAATAAAATCAATGTTATAAATCTTAATCCTACTACCTAATTGTTTTATACTATTTATAAAAAAAACACCATTGATCGAACAATTAAATTTTTCTATGCTTCTCGTTATAAATATTGATAGTAAATTAATGAAGCTTTTTTTTTTCATGTTAAAAATGATGAAAAACGTATTCAAATAATTAAGAAATTCGAAGAGAAACTTGAAAATTGGAAAAATGAGTATTTTGATAAACATAACCTAAAATTGTCTTACTTTTTTTGCAATCCTTGCACGGATTTCAGAAGTTTCTGATGACTACTGCTCACAACAGACATTTTTCGTTTTTGTTGCGAATTTGCAGATATTCACAATTTTTATTTATTTTTGCTGGGATTATAACAAATTATAACAGATTATAAAGCAGCAATGAAGAGTATAACACGTCAAAACGTCATAATCCGACAATCACGAACAACCACAAATAAATTTTGTGGTGTTTTGTGGAAATTTTTGTTTGTGGTTGTGTATTTATGTGGGTGGATGTGGGAGATGTGGGGTTGGATGAATACATACATATATGTTGACATATGTTGATATACGTATCAATATGTACATATCAGTGCATATACGTAAACGTAAACATTGTAAATATTGTGATTAATTAATCAATTAAATCACGATTAAATTTCAAATTTAATGATGTTTTCCATCATTATCAATAAAAAACCATGCATTCAACTATGACAAAAACATGTAACGGCTGCAAAAGTTTGTGATCAAAATAAAAAAGTTTTTTCAATGCTTGTGGTAAGTGTGATAAAGTAAACAATCATTATTCTTCAAAGAATACAAAAAATTGTTAGCAATCATAAACGAAATAAAAATGCGCCGTAATAAAACGGTAAATATGTTTTGCCGAATTCTAAAATAAAATCTCCAAAATAGTTGAAGGCTTGTAAAATAGATTCAAACAAAAAAATTCCAATCAATGTAAAATTTTCAAAACTTTATTTAATATAATTTTCAGAAAATTTACAAAATTTATGGGACTGTTCTCAAACACCGACTTTTTATAATTAATGATGAAAAAAAAAACTGTCCAAGCAAGGAAAATATAGTGTCTTAAAATTAATAGGCTCTTAAACGTTCAAAACAATTGATCATAAGATAAATTTATGGAATGTATAAAAATATTTATGCAGTTACACAAGAACTATTCAAAAGTAGAAAATTTGATTTCATTTTTGAAATCTACCAGTTCACCAAAAAGAACAACCATACTAGAAAAAATATAATTTTAACTTGCACGGTATAATTCAACATTTATAAGCAATTTATTTTTACTTGAAAACTTACCGAAAACCTAAGAAAAGTTCATTTTATTGTTAGAAGTTTTTAGAACATTTCCAAATTTTACATGTATTCCAAGGTATAAAAGCAAATCTTGAGAAATTTTATTCATTTCGTTTCATTCAAAGATTCAAAGAAATTATTTCAAAAGATGGAATGGTTGAAAATCATTACACCCTGGTATGAGGAAACATTGCATTTTATTAAAAAAATGCAGGAAAATTTATTACACAAATGTTTACATCAGAATGTTTATTGTTTGTCATTTAAAAACTGGTTTTAAAAATTTGGAAACAATGATTGTACGTAAAATTTAACAAGGTAAAGAAATAATTTTTTTATAACTTGAAACAACTATACCTGTTTTGACCTGTAAGTTTCACTCGGCGCCCACAAAGTACCACAATTCAGGTCTTGTGTGGTACTGTGTGAATGCTTGTTTAGGGATTAAGGAACAATCGAGTTCTCGAGCCAACGTCTGGCGATCGTATTAACCTTGAAGACGCACACAAGATTTTCCCATTGCGTATGCAAAACTGTTCGTCATGAAGTTGAAATCTGTCGAAAAGGGTACTAATATATATTGTAAATGGTGCAATATTTTCTTTACAGTGGTATTTACAATAAAGATAGAAGGTGTAAAAAAATCAATCACATGAAAAATGGACATTACACTCGATGAAAAATTAAGCGCTCTGCAACAAATCAGCCAAAGAAAATTGGTGGAAATTCTCGACGTGATTCCCGGAAAAAAGGATTTAATCATCGAACAGAAACTCATGAAAATATTGGATTCGTTTGTGGGAGTGTCTACATTGAGGTGAACAACATTTTGGTAAATTTCATTAAAAACATTATCGAATTTCACTGGCTTGAAAATGGATAAAATTTTCTCTTCGTTTAAAATTATCGTTTTGGTTGTTTTTTATCCTCTTCCATATCAGGGAAGCATTTAAATGTAATTATAGTTATATTTGGAGAGCTAAATTATAATTTGTATAATGTAGTTGCTGAAGAGGGCAATAAATCAATTCCTTCTCCTTTTTAATTTCTTTCTATGAGAGAACTTTTGGAATATTGATAAATATTACAGATTATCCAATCTTCTATATTGCAGCGTATTACTTTTTTTACATTACAGGGAATATGGCGTTGACAAAATATTTAAATATGAGCAAGGACTCAAACCTGTTAATAGTCAACGCGTTTTTGTTGTTTCCTGCGATCTTATTTCCTGCAAAAGAGTACTCGATCAAATTCAGTCCGAGATTTCCCAGTCTCAGGGCATGCACCATCATATTCTCGTAGCTCCCTTGATTCCGCTCGCCTTAAGGTCTCTTATAGAAGAAGAAGGTTCTGTTTATTCAATAATTGTTTAGGAAAGATTTTTTCAGTATTGAGCATTATTTGAATTTCGTACTTGAAAAAGTTCCTACTTCTTCTGATCTTATATTTTATATATTCCAGGATTAGCTGGTCTCACTAAGCTGTATCCCTTATCTTGGGAATTTATCCGAACAGACGACAACGTTTTATCCTTGGAAACTCCATTATTTACTGATTTGTACTACCATAAAGACACAGGACTCCTACCAGCATTGGCACGAAGTTTGTGGTCACTCAACTTGGTCCTCGGCAAACCAAATTTTACTATCGCCTTGGGAAAGTACAGCCAAATTGTACTTAAAATGGTCTCTGCAATGCATGAATCTCTGGGTTCGGCTGACACAAAAAACCAAGTTGGAGCAATGATTTTGATGGACCGAAGCTGTGATTCGGCAGCCATGCTCATGACTCCGGTTACTTATTTAGGCCTGTTGAGCGAAGTTGCGGATATCAAAATGGGAAACGCGGTTCTTAGTAACACTCAGATAAAATTGGACCCTCATAAAGACGAAGTCTACGGAGAAGTCAGAGATAGACATTTTAGCGACGCTTTTCCTACTTTGAGAAAGAAAGCAAAGGCTTTGAAATGTAAGTGTTCACTTGATTGTTCTGGGTTTAGAGCTAAAACTGAAAATGAGATAAAAGTGTCGTTTATAGTTTTATATAATCCCTAAGACTGCTCACATTGAAAAATTCACCGCGGACACTCCAAAAAGAGGACACTGTCCCTACATATCGCGTCGACAAATTGGCCATTTCTGTATATGTATGGAAAGAAATATTTTATTTGATATGGGAGGAAGTGATTCCAACTCGCGTGCTCTGTGAACAAACTGCAGACTCTTCCTCCCTTGTTGAATAAATATCTAATCTGATAAACCCCTTCCAAAAATTGTTTATGCCTACTCTCCTGGATGTTCTGAAAAACAAACATGACATTATTCGATGTTTTCAGTGGAACAAGAAGCAGTGCAAGCAATGGGTATCGAAGAAATGAAAATGTATATAGCTAACAATTTACAAAAAACGACACAAGTGAAACGTCAATTGGAGTCCCATATTTCAGCCTGCGAAGCTGCAGTTTCCGCGCTTGGATCCGAATTCGAAACTTTGCATTTGATGGAAAAGTCCATTCTTGAAAATGGTGCAAAGAGGGAGATATTGGATTACATCGAAAAAAACTTAGGTATAGTGTTGGTTCTAAATATGCAATATCTTCTACGTAAAGAAAAAGGTTTTTCAGCACCTTTAACCAACATCGATCCTTCATTTCAATTTTTTTTTCTGATAGATGATTTTCCACTCAGAAGTCTTCGACTTTTATCTTTGCTCTCTTTAACTAATGATGGACTGAGCCCAGAAGAAATTCAAACTATTCAAAAATCGCATCTTCATGCTCACGGTTTTCAAAACATACCATTATTCTACAAACTTCAAACCATTGGACTTTTGAGCTATAGAACTGATAACATGCTTCAAAAATTACCTACCAGAACGAGCAAATGGACTGCTAATGCTAGAAGGTTGAAATTGCTGCCAAGGTCATCGGAAAATTTGGACTTGAAAGGACCGACTTGCCCTAGTTATGTTTTTAATGGAGCTTATGTTCCAAACATTGTAAGTATTTGCAGGAGCATAGGTAGAGGGGAATTTTACTAGTTCACACCCTTTCCAAGATTTGGATAAAATAAATGATTATTTCATGGAAAAATAAAAAAAAAGTGATTATAATAAGTAATAAATGATGAAGATATTAATAAAAATAAAATGCGTTCGAATGATATAAATGAAATGATCTATGAAAATATTGATATTTAGTTAAAAAAATAAGTAAAAATTTGATAAGTATTATAAAATACTTGAAATTCATGCAGATATACAATTACCTAAAAAATTTTTTAAACTTTGAAATTTGAGGCGTTGAATAATTTTCTGGTATCTTTATGAATTTCTGCTATAATTTTTAGAATTCAAATTGTATGAATGCTGAAAAAATAACCAAAATACTGGAAACCCCATTAAAAAGTCTGTTTTTCGAAAAATCCCTTTAACGACTTGAAGAATATAAATTTTTCTATACTCAGGGGCATAGGCAAAAGAATTTCGTAGTAATTTTGTAGATTTCTAGTATTTCTACGGATTTATGTATACATTTTTAGAATCAGATGCTCTGTGATGAATAATCTTGCGAGAGAATTAAATACCTATAAAAAAACAAAGAACAACCCAGAGTATTATGCACTTAAATTAAAATTATATTCAAATTTTCAGGCCCAAATGTTGAGTACGGTTTTGTCTCAAGACTCGGACCAAAAAAGTCTCCAGGAGTTAATGAACTCGGGTGACTGTGTAACTGCAGGAACTCAAGGTCAAGTGCAACCAAAAACAGTTTTGCTGTGCATCATTGGAGGAATAACATACGGAGAAATTTCAGCCTGTCGACTTGTGGAAAAAGCTGCTGGAATCCGACTTGTGATCACTTCCAATAGCATCATTACTGGCAATCAATTGATGCAAAGCATTCAAAATATTTGAGTCGAAGTCCGGTTTATTGTTAAAGCTTTTTTGTCTTTATATTATGTAATGATTTTTGAAACTCAATGTTGATAATTATTGTAAAAAAATTGTAAATTATCTCTATTATTTTGTTAGATAAAAATAATAACTTTTTCAAAAGAAATAAAGTTTTATAATAAAAAAATGCGGGTATCCGAGTTATTTTTTTCCCTATGAAGGGTAGTTCAAATGTTTTTCTTAGGATTAACAAGAATATTGTAGCAATTGGATATTCGAAAATAGACGAAAAACGCAATTCAAGAAATCTTTTTACAAAAAATATGGTGTTGGTGGTCACTTAATATCTGAAATTATTTAAAAAAAGGTGGTATGAATAAATAAATGACATTTTATACTTGTGAATTCTACTCTTGATTCAGCTCTGGATATAAATTAATTTAGTCAAAAGATATTATTAGAGTTTTCGTAATAAGATGACAAATTCTTGGGATGGAAAAGATTTCGTGTTGGTTGTAAATAAACCAAGTGGTTCAACAATCACTGAATAATGTTAAGAAGACTCGAAACCTACTGTAGTCGGGGAAAGACGTTTATAATTCTGTGGTTTCACGCCATAATAGAGAAAGTCACTTCTGCCATAAGGCTTATTTTACATGATATTCTGAGAAAATTTTAAATCCCGGCTTCTGAAGGATTTTTTTCTCACATATGAATTCAATGTGAAGAATCATTTACTGGAAAAATCAAGTATAAGTGGATAAAATTTTAAACGTAATGGCAGAAGTGACTTTCTCTCTTATGGCGGGAAGCCACAGAATTTATTTGAGAGGAAGTAGGATGAAAATAAAGTCTTCTGCGTCGTCTTAATGGCATAGTTAACTGTAGTTAACCATATTCTTTCGTGTCATCTTAATAGCAGCATAGTTAACTATATATATATATATATATATGTATGTATGTATGTATATGGCTGAGCACATCTGAGCAGAGCATATGTCTGGTACTGTAATGAGCAAAAAAAAACACAAAAAAACATTTCAAATCACGTTTATTTACACTTATTCAAGTAAAAACATCTAATTAAAAATGCCAAAAGTTGTTTCGAGAAGCATTGTTTGTTCGGACACCAAAGACCAAGAAGAATACAACGAAGAAAAACCTTTGCATATTTATTACTGCATTTGCGGTCAAATGACACTGATTTTGGGTAAGTTTCTAAACATTTACCGTTTTAATTCATTTTTGTAATTACAATAATTGTGAATTTGGGAAAATAGAGTGATCAGTGATGCTTTATTATAAGTTAAAAATATATATCTACCTTTTGTTTACATCTATTTAATAACTTAATCGTAATTATAAATACCTGTTATAAATACCTATTTATAACAACATATAACTAACAATGAAAATAGAAAAAATAACTGTAAAAAACTTTTAAGGCAGTTAAGTACAATTACAAGTGCATATTAAAAAAGACTCAAAAGTTTTCGAAAGTAATAAAACGTTTGGAAGAAAAAAGTTATTGCACAACTTTTTTTGAATCTATTAATTATTTTTGGAAACTCGAAAATGTTTGTTTTTGAAACTTCGTGTGTTTTTAAATACCGAATCATAAAATTAGAATACAATTTCAGAACTATTTTTGGGTAGTAAGAAAATAACATTATGATGTTTATAGGTAATCAACATTTCCAAATATTGGATTGTAAAATGACATTCTTCAATATTTACAACCATTCATACATTTCTACAGAAGTTGCCTAAGAAAAAAAAGTACTAGTAGATTATTCTGAAATTCGATATTAGATCTGAAACAATTCTCTTATAATTGTCAAAATTCATATGATTTCATGAAAACTGCTTATATATTAAGAACAATGGATCATTTTGAGAATGATCACTTATTTTTGATAAGAGTAAAAGAAAAATTGAAGCGTCTCAAAATATTCTAAATTCATGAAATACTATGAGTTATACATATTAATCTTAACACATATTTTCATAAAACGTTTGTGAGTTTTAAAAACCTCTTCAAATTATAAAACAGGCATTGAATTAACAAATTTTCAAGATAATCATATGGCATAAAAAACTAAATCTTCTTATAAAAATGAAATAATAAGAAGTTGAGAATTAAAACTTAACTCAAAAACTTTTTACATCTACGAAGAAATTTATACATTTTCCAATCCTTGACTTAGTTCACTATATTACACAATAATTCACAAATCTTTATATAAAAACTCAGAAACACTGGTTTTCAAACCATGGAAAGACTAACAAAAAAGTTTTCAAAGACAAAAGATATTTACTCTCTAAAAATTCAAATTTCAAAAATTCTTTAGTATTTCAATAAAGTTTTTTTTCCAATTGTTAACTAGTTAAAATGAAGTTGGTAAATTATATATTAAAATTCATTCTCTAATCAATACTGGTATAATAATATATTATCAATATAATTTTCCCATTAATATCATAATAATAATACTTTGAATCATTGCAATGGAGATGAATCAAACTAAATTAAATTTACTAAAGTTTCTACATTAATGTTTTTCTAATATTTATATTACATCTATAATGAATATAATGCTGATTGTACTCATGATTGAGTTTATAATAAAATTATTTTATTCAATCCCAATCATTTCATTTCAAATGAATTATATGTTGACCTTCAAATTTACAGATTGTGCTTTAGAAAAACTTCCATTGAGAAAAAGAGACGGAGCACGAGTAATTGATGGAAGCAAACACGCTCACAAAATCACATGTGAACAAGACGAGATCGTATACTTGAAACGCCTAGAAGGAATTGAAAAACAACATAGACAAAAATGCAAAAAGTATGACACAGAAAAAAAAACTTAATTGACTGAAATTCCATTTTTTTTCAGCTACTTTAAAGTCATTCAAAGTTTATCAAAATCCTATTTTCCTTGATAATTAAATTAATAAAAGATTCTATCAATATGCATTTACTTTTCAAATTCAATAAATAACAGTTAATAATTTGACGATTTCTTCATAGGTGCGGCTTGTTACTTTATTACAAACACAACCCAGACACAAACGTCGTATTCATAGTGAAAGGAGCTGTTATAAAAAATTCTGGAGATGGCCCGATGACCGATATTTACAACCAAGTAGCTGTTGAAAAACCAAAGAAAATTATGGTCACAAAGCACACGAAAAATATGGGAAAATTCAGTTCAGTTACTGTTTCGACCATCGATGAAGAAGAAGACGAAATTGAAGCGGTATTTCACACATTCAAATCTATACCATTTCAGAAACGCCACCTCTGCTTTTCACGTTTTCATAAATTTCACTTAACTTATTGAAAGGTCCAAGTAGTTGGATACTCACTAGTTAAATTCTCAAAGACGAAAAATGAAATTGTTTTTTTTCCTATTTTACAGAGAGAAGTTGCGGATTCTTATGCAAATAACGCCAGGATTATAGAGAAACAATTGGAAAGAAAAGGAATGAACAAACGAAAAACCATGTCAACAGAAGTCGAACCAAAACGGGCCAAACTAACTAGAGGAACTTTACTCAACGATTAATTGTTTTTTACGCGTTGTTTTTTAAATATTAACAAAATAAATAAATCTTCTTTAAACGTGGTTAAAATGTTTACATTACAAGGATAAGAGGCTTAAAAAATCTCCATTATGCAGGCATAACAATATATTTCATGATTTTATCAATTTTACGTAAAGTAAGTATTTGTAATATATATATGTATAAATGACTAGATATACAAATGTTACATAAAAATGTACATCGCGAAACAACATGGTAAAGTAACAGCGCTTTTGTCCAGAAAAAAGCCGAAAACGAAAATTACTCGGATTACGAATTTTTTGTGATGCATAGGGATATGATATGGCTTCGCAAAGCTCAAATACACGGTTTCACGAACACCGACGTACATTCTATGAAAAAATACAATTATCAAAGCGCAACAAAAAACATTCCGGGCTTTGATCGGAGCATTGTCATTTGATTACACAGCAAAATATCAGTCTATCGTAATGATCAAGTTCGAGATTTTCCTTTGCCTGGTTTCAATTACAAATTCAAATATAATAAACAATTATTCTCTCTTTGAAGCTCTTGGCTAAATTTTACACTCTTGAAGTTGATCGAAAATCACATCGAACGTCCATAGATCTCAGTTATGTTCAGGTTGGACGTCCATGCACAGCCAACTTCACTACCGTAAAATCTTATTTCTTTTCCCGACAAGGCGATACAGCATACCTCATTAAAAAAGAATATAGCCCAAAAATTTCGAGGTTTATTTTTCAGAGGTTCTAAACCAATTTTGAAAATGTTATATAAAAGGAAGATTGTATATCTGAATAAGTTTAATCATGTCGGAATATTTTATTTTCGATTTCCTAATTTGACATGTAATTTACACAAATTTTTTTCTGTTTTGGTATAAAATAAGAACATCTAAATTGTTGAGCTATAATTTATTTAATCGAGGGTAGGAATAGAGTTGTTGATATTTTATTTGAAAATTGATGAACAAATTTTGCAAATGAAATTAAAATCTTCAAGGGTCGTTTTAAAGCATTTTAATCGACTCTACTGAACTACTTGTTTTAGCAAATTTCGATGTTTAGAGATGTTTTTGATTTTTATTTTTAAATGTCCTGTAAGAATGCTGGAAAGATTTGCGATTTTTTAAAGATTTTCTCGAATAATTTGGTATCTCTTTTATTCCAACGAATCAATTATATTTTTTATAACACAGTAACAACTTGTATAATAATAAATCATAATAAACTATATATGTTTTTGTATGAAAAATAATATAATATGTATATTATGATGCATAAATTCATGTATGAATATAATATAATAAAAATATATTTACATAAAGAAAATAGAGATGAACACAGAATTTCAATTAAGTTCAAAACATTTTCATAATTTGAAAAAGCATATTTTGAACTATCAACTTTAAACCATTTCCAAAAAAATATAGAATTCTCTCAAAAATCGCGATATTCTTGAGATTGTTCTTCTATTCAAAAAACGCATTTCAAATAGTAAACAAGTCATTTTTTTTTATGGAATTCAGGGGATTCTCGATGATTCCAGAATTCCAAGTATCAGGGACTTATGAAATTTTTTAGTGAATTCTTGTGATTCTATGAAAAAAAAATTTTTTTATAATCCTTGACTTCTTGAAAACTTCTTCAAAGTATTATGGGTTTTGCGAATATTCGTGAAAGTTACTTCAAAATTACAGGAAGTTGACGAGAATTTCCCAGACTATTTCAGAGTTCCCGTAGAATAACCCTGTTATTCAAAAATTCTCAGGATTGGAATGGATTCAAATTTTCGAATAATTGCAAGTTTGCATTCATCAACAAAACTAATTAATTGAAACATTGACAGAAAAAAAATCTGACTTCTTACAACCCCACAGAGAAAATCACAAAGTACCCAGTGAACATTCGTGATCGTGATATCATATACGCAGACACGTGCTTCCGCATATGTAGGTCATCATCATATCATGTGATGACATGATGTCATATGACGTCATTATGACATCAAATGATGTCATGTCATCACATGATATCATGGTGACATGCATATGCGGAAGCACTTGTCTGCGTATACGATATCACGATCATGAATGTTTACTGGGTACTCTCCAATCATCTTGAATATTTCCAAATTTCTTCAGAAACCCGATCGGAAATAATGCAAAAAATCCAGCACTCCAACAAACTTCCAAAATACCAATGATAAAAAACCTTGGATATGTGACTCGAAAAAATTCTCTTCGCTGTGGCCCTGAAAAGTCTAACCATGCCCAAACGACACAGACGACTCCCATTCAACAATATCAACAACCCCACCCAAGAGGAAATCTTGACAAACTTAAACTTCGATTTCCGCCATATTGAGATCACCCTTTTTCAAAACCGTAGGCTCGTCCTTCAAAAATGTCCCGGACCGAGAGCCCACGGTCAGATGCCTTGGAAGTTCCCCATTCTGCTTCGGTTTCCCCTTGTCCTCGACTTTTTTCGTCTTGGACAAAGCCGAGGGCCGAACGATCGATTTGATCGGGGCGCCAGATGACAACTTGGGCGACCTTTTGCTGGGACTTTCCGGGTTCCCCTTTTGGTCCTTTTTCGGTCGAGACAAGTTGCGTGCTTGATTTTGCGCTTGCCTGATGGTTCCTACATCCGGGGTTTTGGCGGCGTCGAGGAGATTTTTCCGGAGATTCGGAGCCGCGTGATAAGTTCCACTGATGGCGGCGGCTCGACTCCGGCTCGCGGCCGTGGAATTTTGAAGCGAGTTCTGGGTTTTGCGAGGAAGGGACAGCGGACTCCTGTGCTGGGCGAGTGGGGATTTTTTCACGTTCGGTATCATCGCTGTTGTCGGAGCTTTGCTGTTTGAGCGATTGAGGACTGGGGAAATTTTGTTGGAGCCGACGCGTTTTGAGGCGGGACTGGATTCTTCGATGGCGAGGCTGTCACTCGACATGGATGCTTGGCCCTCGATTTTCGGCATGGATTTCTTCTTCAGGGTCTTTTGGTTGAGCTCGGAGAGGGAATCCTCGGACAGGCCGATTTCTTTGGGTTTGAGGGATGGCGACTCGGATCGCGTGATGACGCAGCTTTGGCTTGTCGCGTCTGGCTCCTGTCAAAAGTGGTTTATGGTTATTTATAGTTGAAATAATGGCACACAATGGAAATTTTTAGTTATTTGAACGAAGTATTTGAAGAGGAATTTATGAACATTTTAGGTAATTTGACAGTGACTCATACTGTCGATGTAGAAAAAAATTAAGACAATTTTCATTATAAATTGTAGTTACTTCCAAACATTAACAGAAATTTTTGAATTCAAATAGTTCTTTCAAGATGTATACTGTATGCTTGAAAAAATTCCTGTACATTTCCTGTACATTCCCAGTAAACATTCGTGATTATTCGTGATCATTGATATCATATGAGGAAGCATTGGTACGTCATATGACATCAATGATCACGAATAATCACGAAATTTGGGAAATTCAATCACTAAATAATATTGCTATCATTTTTATTTTTCGATGATAATGAGTTAATATTTTAAGTTACAAACCAAATTAAATAATGCGATTATCAATTTATTTCTAACGTCAGAAATTTCATTTTTGATTATCTATAAAGGAATGTCTGAAAATCATTCACTATTTGAAAATCCTTCTTAATAAAAAATTTATACATTTCATTCGTTCAGTCTATATATATATATATATATATAACTATTTCCCATTCATTTATTTCTTAATTTTTAAAAACTTTTTTACTTAGCAGAAAATTCAATAAAAAAATTTTCAACGGAAATTTTTGAATTCAAAGCACTGAATGATAATTTAGTAAGAAGAAATTTTGTCATTAATTAACAAAAATTTATGAAATTGCAGTCAATTTGGTTTTTCATGCAAGATATTTACAATTTTGAAAATTTCTCAACAACATATCAAAATCCTCAATTGTTCTTATCTCGAAATTTTTATTTGTCAGTGTTTGAATCCATGTGCATAACTTTTATTGTTTTTCAATCTCTTGCCTTTGTTTTACTTTTATTTTATTGTAAATCCGATGAAAAAAATTGTCATGAACAATTTATGCAATTTCAATATCTAAATAATCGATCCTTAAGTAGTCGATATCAGTGAGGTGCATTTTTCAGGATTTCATTACGTTAACTTTTTTTTATTATTCCATCGCTTAATTTTTTATTATAATATTTGAACTTTTCCAACTATTTACGAATTATGCAATGATTTTTCGATTCGGTAATTGCAACATTTGAAATTCTTTTTACTGCAATGATAGCTTATAAAAAATGCAGTCAATTTGGTTTTTCTATAGAAAATTTACGACTCATTTTCTATTGCAGAGAATTTAATCAATTTTAGATGATACTCATAACAGAAAAGTTCATTTTTTATTAATAAGTAAAATTTTAACTATAACTATATCATCCAGAATATGAAGATCACAAATAATTTTTATTAAAAAATTTGTATGTTTCATTAGTTTACTCTATACCTATTACTGTTATCCATTCATTTATTTCTCGATTTTTTCCAACTCTTTTAATTTGCAATAATTCGGAAAAAAAATTTTAAACGCAAATTTATGAATTTTTTTCATTGATCAATAATAAAAACAAGATCGAATAATAATGACAAGAAGGAATTTCATCATTTATTAACTCAAATTTAAGAGATCAAAGTCAATTCGGTTTTAGGGTATAAAATATTTATAATTTTGGAAAATTCTTATCCAAAACATCAAAATGCGAAAATTTTCTTATCTTGAAATTTGCATATTTCAAGATCAAAAAACTCTTGTTACTTTTTAGCTTCTTACCTTTATGTACTTTATTGTAAATCGATGAAAAAAATCGTCATGAATTGAAGAAATTAAAAAATCTAAATAAATGATTTTGAAATAGTTGATATCAGTAAGGTGTATTTTTTTATTTAAAATTCCAAGTCACGATATCATTACTCAAACATTCAATATTTTATTGTGCAATAGTTGAGTTTTTCAATGGGAAATTGGAAAATTTTCAACTGTTCACGAATTTTACGATCAAAGTTTCAATTTAGAAATTGTAAAATTGTTAAATATCTTTATCGCAATAATAATTTTTCAAAAACGTAGTAAGTTTGGTTTTTCGATACAAATTTACGATTCATTTCATATTGAAGAGAGTAAAATTTCAAATAGATCAATTATACAATCTCAAATACTGAGCAGTTACTATTTTGTTGAACAATCAAATTTTAACAAATATATATAAATAACTCAACAAACTTTTGGAATTTCAAAGGATCTTACCTTTTTCGAGTTTGCAGTTTTAACGTTATTGGCACCGGAAAGGCTATCCGAAGAAAGGGTTTTTATGGTTTTTTGAACAGGCAATTTCAACTTGGCCACAGCAGCTTTTCTCTCCGCGGCTCGTTTCATTGCAGGACTCGAGGTTCTCGAAGAATCAGACGATGAAATCATGATCTTGCGCCTCTGTTGAACCACAACTTTGTCCAAGTTCTGCTGGGGAGGATTTTTCGGAACTGATTTTTGACGGGGTTCCAGGTACCTTGCTTTGACCTGAATATATACATTGATAAACGTAAATTAACAACTACAGAGAGCATACATTTAAAAAAGAAAAGAATTGAGAATTTCATAAATTGATGCAATCAGCTGCAAAAATCGATAGAAATTTTCACCCATTCATGGCTATTTTACAATGCTCAATATAAATTCATGGCAGTTTATGGAAATTTTTGAGAATTTATGAAACAAGCAGAGATAAGATCAAAATGAAAGTTTTATTATCGTCGAAAAAAACCGAAAAACGTTCAATTTTATATAATATTCTAGTAATTGAATTATGAAAAGGGGGCAATTTTTGATTTTTGATTCCACACTTTTTACCTATTCAACTACAAAAATGAGAAATGAGATTTGATTAAAATTTCCAACACCACAATTATTATGCTCTTATCACCTCAATTTTGTTGGGCCAAGACTTTGGCCTGGAAGCAGCTTCCATGGTGATTTTCTCGGTTTGCATTTTCCTCGTGAGCGGATCAGTTTTCGGCTTGACCAAAATCGGTTTTTGGCGTTGAACATTGACCGTCCAAGTTGTGGAATTTGAGACAGCTGAAGTTGCTGTATGCATCGCTGTTGTTTGTTTCTGAGTTTTGTCATTGTGTTCGGAAATGGCCATTTTCACACGTCGCAAATCTAGGGTTCGATTGGTCGTAGAAGTTTGAGGTATTCGTGGTTCCTGAAATTTGTTGTTTTGAAAATGCCATGTAATTTTGAACCTTATAAAATCCGTATAAGAATTATATAAAACATTTCCATATAAATTAAGATGAAACTTTCATAAGGATTTTAAAATCTTATAAAGAAATGCAAATCCTTATACGGAAAAAAAAATTAGAGGAAAAATCGAATTCATCCAAAAGGGAAAAATGTATACATGATTCTTTGTAATTGATTTAGATGTGGTTTCAAGTTATATTGGAATTCGTTATTTAAGTTGGATTAATACATAATAATATTCAATTGAATAATATTGAAAGAAAATTTGAATTTTCTAATAAAGAAATTTTAAATTCGTCCAAGGAAATGGCGAAGCCTAACGAGGCTGTAAAATTAAGAAACTTATAAACAAATTTGAATTTCTGATAAAGAAATGCAGAATCCTTGCGAGGACTTGCTTCCTTATAAGTGAATTGCATTTCTTTATATGGAAAACGTAATTTTTTATAAGGAAATGTAAAATCCTTACGAGGAATCATAAAATCCATATAAGGAAATTTCAATTTAAAAAAATTTATTACTTATAAGCATTCGATAAGGTCACCTTATAAAGACTTCCAAATTAACATCCAAAAATAAGGAGCAAATTAATTCTCTATAATTCAACTTATGAAGATTTTAAATTCTCATAAGGTTTTTATAAACTTACCTTATAAGGAAACTTGGATTGATTATTATTAAAAATTTATAAGATACGCAGTTACAAGAGTATATAGAGATTCAGCCATTTTAAAAGAATAAGTTTTTGTGAAATAAAAATTTGGAACAATTAAGTTTCAAAAAGATTTTATAAAATCACTATAAAAACATTGGAAGTTTTAAGGGACTGATGTATTTTTGTAAACTTAAAAAAACTGAAGTTATTGAGACTTAAGAGAATTGAAATTTCCTTGCAAGAAAATTATAAATCCTTATAAGAAAATTGCAAATCCTTTTAAGGAACTATGAAATTGAAAACTTAGTCAAAAAATTTCAATTACTCAATAAGTTATTTCAATTGCTTATAAGGAACTCGAAAATCTATACATAGAAGTTAAAAATACAAGGATTTTATACCTTATAAGAAAATTCGAAACCTTTTAAGGTTATAAAGTTTTTACAAGGTTGAGGTTTCTTTGGGATGGTAAATTCAAAATAACTAGAATATCCAAATTGATAAAAAGCTAAAACGAATCCCTAAATTTCCATAAATTGTATGAATTATTATATTTTTCATAAGTCTATTAAAAAAACATACTCAAATTGAAGATAATTCGGAAATCTTTCAAAAAATATAATTATAAAATGTTTATGATTGCATAACTATCTATTTCATGACAAAAGATCAATAAATCCCCCAAGTTTGAAAATTCATTAATATGTGACTAATATAAACTCCAAAATAACCTTCAGTTACAAGTGTATATAGAGATATGACCATTTTATAAGAGTAATTTTTGATAAAATAAAAGTTGTATACAAGATCCATAAATATTTCATAAAGTCTTTGTAAAAAATTGCAGAAGTTTAAAAAAATTTGGGTCTTTTTGTAGATACTTACAATAAGTTACTGATGGGACTCATAAGAAAATTTAAATGTCTTCATAAGGAAATTTCGAATCCTTTTAAGGAATGGTTAAATTAAGAACCTTATAGGGAAAGTTTATTCCCTGATAAGGAAATGTAGAATTCTTATGAATACTACATTTCCTTGTAAAACTTGCTATCTTATAAATAAATTGCAATTTCTTATAAGGAAAAAGCAATTTCTTGTAAGGAAATGTACAAGAAATACTAAAATCCTTATAAGGAAATAAGAATCTTATAAAAAAACTATTCAAAAAATTAGGAAAATATTTATTCTATTTACTTGAAATTCATTTTATTTTTCATGAATCTTTATAAAAACATAATCAAGTTTGAAGATGATTCGGAGACCTTTCAAAAAAAAATTATAAAATATTCATTTTTCTTTTCATACATTGTAAAAATGTAAGTCCAGATTTCTCATAGCTACCTATTTCATGACAAGCGATCAATAAATCCGCAAAATTTGAAAATTCATTAATTTATGAGTGAAATAAACTCAAAAATAAATCAAACTTGTCTGATCTTCAGCTACTAGTGTATACAGAGATGTAGCCGCTTTATGAGTAATTTTTTATAAAATAAAAGTTTTACACAAGTTTCATAAACATTTCATCAAATCTTTGTAAAAAATAGCAGAAACTTAAAAAAATTTAGGCATTTTTGTAGACATTTATAAAAAATGACTGGGACTCATAAGAAAATTGCAATTTCCTTATAAGAAAATTTTGAATCCTTATAAGAACTTGCTATCTTATAAATAAATTGAAATTCCTTATAAGGAAAAAACAATTTCTCATAATGAAATGTAAAACCCTTACAAGGAATCATAAAATCCTTATAAGGGAATAAAAACTTTATAAAAAAATCCGTTCTCAAGAAAAGGAAAATATTTATTCTATTTATTTCAAATTTATTCTATTTTTATAAATTTCTCAGCAAAGCAAACTCAAATTTCAACATAATTTGCAAACCTTTTAAAAAAATGATCATAAAATATTCATTTATCTTCTCATACATTCTAAAAACGTAAGTATATATTTCCCATAGCTATCAATTTCATGACAAATGATCAATAAATCCTCAAAATTTTGAAATTCATCAATTCACAGGGAAACTAAACTCCCAACATAAACAAAACTCGTCTGACCTTCAAATGATTTCCGCGTCTTGAAGGCCTCTTGTTCGCCGCCTCGTGGGGCAAAATCACGAGGCAAGAGATCTCCTGAATTCTTCTACGCAACGCCAAATCCATCTTGGCCCAATTCGTTGTTCGCGCCGCACGTGTGGCGTCTCGCACCAAGCACTTTTCCACCCTGCTTTGAATTTTGTTCAGAAAATCCATGAAAATCGAGCCCCATTTTCCACGGTGCGCCTCGTCGAGTTGCGCCGCCCCGATCATTTTGTGCAATTTCGAGTAGCTTTTGCACGCTTGATCCGGTGGCAATCTTTCCGCGGCCGCCAAGAAGTTGTCCTCGAGTCTGCTGATGTTCCAGGAGAGTTCGCGACCGAGATTTTGAAAATTGTCGCTGCCGAGGACGGGGGAAAAATTTTCCGACAAATACTTCATGGAAGCTTCAAGGAGGTTCGAGACGAGGCGAAATATTGGCTCAGCCCAACGCACGTTAGGCAGAATCGCGAGGAGTTTGTCGCAGTCCATGAGAGTTTGTAGTACGTTTTCTGGCGACTTAAATTAATACACTACATTAAATTTCAATAAGCAATAAAACTAGTGATAATAAAATGCAATCTATCATAATCCATATTTTATGATTTATTAATATAATCTATTTATGAATAGTGTAAACATTCTATTATTGGGAATATATATACACACATGATATTGATATTATTTACTCAATTATTGATGATGTATTTATCATATCAAATTATAAGCAAAGTTTACTGAGTATAATTTATTATAAATACAGTATTCAGTACCTCATGTATTATGTATATTACTGTATATATTGTCAACTGTGAAATTCAATGTTTTCTTCAAAGAATCTTCAAAATCCCGAAATATACTAGAAAATTCGTGCTTCAAATACTTGTTGAAAAAATTGTACCATATGAACGATGTGTTGCTGATAACACTTATCCATAAGTTCACGAGGCAAAGTTGCAAAAGCTTTACAAGGCCAAATTCGGACGAAATGTCTCGTTATCCACCTCAAAGATTTTCTATAAACTTCGTCTAAGCCGTAGGCTGCTGCCAAAGGTAAACATTCCAAAACACCAACAGCGCAAGTTTGGCAAGGCTGAAAAAGAAGTTGCTGAATGAAAAACCTTAAATAATTTGAAAAATTAATATCTATCACAATTTTTATGACGAAACACAATTTTTATGACAAAACAATTTTTTTAAAGTCCAATTAAATCTTCTTTCGAATTTTTTCAATTCCATAATATAAATTGTCATGCAACTGATTAATAAACATAATTGGAAAAAATAATTATCTAATCTATTGTATAAATGAATTGAATTATGATCAACAATAATGAAAAAACGATAATTAATTAACACTTAAAAAAATTAAGCTATAAATTTAAAGATTACAGTAGTTATGGAATAAACAATCCAAATTATCTGAAAGAATTATATCTAAAATTAAATAAGTCGACACAGAAAACTAAAGTGTGAATAAATTTGTCGCTTAAAAAAAGTGGAAATAAATAAATAAAATAAATAAATATCAATCTCAATTTTACTCACAAAACTTGAGTATATGTAAAACAAAACAAAATGAATGGAATACAAAAAAAAATTATGCTGATATAGACAGTTTTAATAATTTTTCAGATGAGTTGAATGAAAATTTTCATTTATAGAAATGATGGGTGAAAGTATCGAATCAATTTTTTTAAATAATTCCAAAATATGTATTTCCAACCAATAGATTAATGAATACTCAAAAATAATTTAAAAGTAAATTTTAGAATTTAACTGGTTGAGGAATAATATTGAGAATTTCATCTAAAGAAATTATACCTAAAATAAAACTAATGTCTCGAAAAATTGAACTTTCGGTCACTTTTTATGATTTCTAAAATATCAAGAATTTTTCAATATATAGTATAAAATCAATGAAAAGGGAAAAATATCCAAACAAGGGAAAAATAAGTATATCAATAAGAATTTTCATCACGATACACAAATAAATAAAACCATAAAACAAAAAGTTTTTTTTTGTTGTAGACAATTATTGCACTTATTCACAAAAATCTGATAAATTTTTTTCCAATAAAGTGATAAATGAAAGTATAAAATGAATTTGTTCAGTTCCATAGTATGCGTATTCATCTAACTGATTTTTATACATAAAATAAACACGCAATCAGAAAACTAAAAATCATAAAAAAAAAAATGAATGAAATAACAATAAACAATGAACACTACATAAATTTATCATAAGAAATTATATAAAATTGAAGATGACATAGAAAATTAAACTGAAAAGAACTTTTCAAGTTTAAAAACAGTGGAAACGATTCTTAAAAATAAAACTAATTAAAAAAAATTGTAATAAAAAATTCTAAGACATGTCTAAAGTTTTTTGTAAGCAATGCAACTTTTTTACAGATTTGCAACTAATACTGACAACATTCATTGACAAGAATTTTAGGAAAATAAAAAAAACTGATAATAGTAGGGACTTTTTTAAAATTTTACCTTGTGAAAAAGATGGCAATATTTGACTTTTAACGTGTAACCAATGACTTCCTTCAGGCCTTCAAGACACAACATGTCAGCCAAAGTTGCGAGCTCAACAATGCTGATAGATTCAGGAATGTTGCTTTCGCCACTGTATATATGGCAGAGAGCAAAGTGTACAGCATTGTAGGAATACCTGAACAGAAAACAAAAAATCATGAATCAAAATGTAAATGCCAACAAATTGGCAAATCAAAAACTGCATTTTTAGTTGTACACATGACGAAAACTGAGGATTCCTAAAATAACTAACATTGTAATACTTTCCCGTTTTCTAAATCAAAATGAACAAGTTTTGCAATCAGAATTTCCTTTTCAAGTTTACAAATCAATATTCAAAAATATTGAAATAATATCTCAATAAATACTTAATAATTCTGCAAACAAATTCGTATATTTAAACAAAAAGATAACATGATTTTTCTAAGCAAGTGTGCATTTCTTGTTCAACATTTGTAGCCAAGTGGTCTAATCACTTTGTCACAAATCAGGAGTCATGGGTTCAAATCCCAAGAGGGCAAATTTTATCCATGATTTTTTAAAAATGTTCATCAACTTTTTCTGCAATTTTAAACCTCATTCAAGTCGGATATCTCACGTTAAAACAGAACCATGCTCCAGAAATGCAGAAAATTGGACTGTAAGTTTAAAAAATCAAAGTACCAACCCTTGTAAAGATATGACGTTTCCCGCACTTTCGATCCATCCCCCGCTCAAAATAGCTGCGAAATATTGACAACGAGAGCTCAAAATACACTTGTGCGCTCGAATCCTACGCCCCGCTACGTCTATGGTCACGTCAGGATTGATCTCTTCAAGGAACATTCTCAAAAGGTCTTCTCCGAGCCTATTGTAAGGTTTCGTCCCGGCGAAGCTCGACGTTTCCGTTTCTTCGGTACTACCTTCTGCATCACCCAAATTTATCACTTGCAAATACTCTGTTTTTGAAAACCTGAGAGTTTTTAGGAGCGAATATTCAGGTATAGAACAGGAAAATCAGAAATAAGTCAAGTACAGTAGAAGCTCGATACTTAGGAATGCTCGGGAGACATCTCCCAAACATCGAATGTCATTACCATATAGCATGTTGAATCACTCTACTCTACACGAAAGCTTTTGTGAAGTAGATATGAATAGTATTTACGGCACTGGAATCTGTTCGGAAACGCGAAGTTTGAAGTGCCGTGGAAGCGTCACATTTCATTAGACTCCCAAGGATTAGATTCCCAAGGATAGGGCTACTACTGTATTTTTTTCAAGCAAGCCTTGTCAATTCATTTTTCTTTTTTTTGTTTTAATTGTGAAAAGTATTCAATCATTAAGTTTAAAGAACCGTAAAAGTAATGTTATACGAGTGTACTTTGAAAAGTAAAGTGTATTTTTTATTTGTTTCGATTAAAAATATCACAAATTTCTATGAGTTTCAAGGACGAACGTAGATAAAAAAACTCAAATAATCTTGACAATAACCAATAGTGTATTAGAAACCGGAAATTTAAATAATCTAAATGAAAAATATCGGTAACAGCTCACCCGATATTCAATATCGATATATTGGAAAAAAATATCGATATGCCGATGTATCGCATAGATTTTTTAGAAAACAGCTTCATAGATTTATAGTACCTACTTTTAATATGTTTCGTATTTTTTCAGTTGTCATACGATATGAAGAATTTTTTGGTATCTTTATGAATTTTTACATAGATATCTGAAATTTCATTCTATAGGATTCAGAGTTCCAGAATTTCGAAGTAGTTCTCACAGATTTTCAAGATAATCATATTAGCCTGGTTTTTTAATGTTTTTAAAATTTTTCGTATTTTTTTGAAATTTCGTAGGATTTTCTAGTATCTCTATACATACCTAGTATTTTTAAGAATTGCTACAGTTTTTAGAATTTTTTGCACTAGAACCTGAAGTTTATTTAATTTTTCATCTTTGAGTGGATTTTCAGAAAACAGTATTTCCATAGATTTACAGTTAATATTTTTCGTATTTTTTCAGTATTTTCATAATTTGAAGAATTTTACAGTACTCTTACGAATTGTTGTTTCTAGAATTCGATGCTTTAGTTATTGAAGTTTTGTACATTTGTAATATTTCATACTCTTCTAGTTTTTTTGTATTATTCAGTATTTACAAAATATTGTAGGATTTCCTAGTTTTATTTAAGATATCCCTTAGAATTTCTAGAAAACGATTTCATGGAATCCTGAGTTCGAAATACTTCAAACATGTTGATAAATTTTTCAGAAAAACATTATAGATTTGAAGTACTTTTAGTATTTTGCGTATTTTTTTAGGGATTTGTATTTTTATGGATTCCATTATAAATTTGTAGAATTCGATGCTCTAGGAATCAAAGTTTTATGAATTTTCAGATTTTTGGGAAAATTCAGTCAGCATTCTACGTATGTAATGAAATTCCAATAGTATTTGTAGTATTATATTGTTCGTTGTTTTGTATATACTGAGTTAAATAAGATTTCCTTGAAGATTTAGAGATTCTTAGTATTTTGATGAATTTTTCAAATATACTGCTCTAGGAACCAAAGTTTCAGTGATTACCAGAATTTTAATGTAATAGACATAAACTTAATTAGTATTTATAAGAATTTTTTTTTTTTTTTGTATTTATTAAAGTTCGTAAAGTTTTGTAGAAAATTCAAAGATTTTAAATATTTTATAGATTTCTAGATAGATTGAATTTTATACTTATAATCTTGTTTCATAGATACTGAGTATATTTAATCATTCATAGATTCCAAGTATTTTACATATTTTTCGATATAGAATTTCAAAAATTTTAATATTGATTCTGATTTACATTAATTTTATAAGAATAAAATCATGAGCTTACCGTCATGAAAATCTTTTGGATATTCTTGCAATAATATTTTTGGATCTGACAATGACATACTCTCCTCCATACAGGCCATGTAACTATTATACTTTGAAAGTAAAAAAAAAATTAAAAACGAATATGAAATCGATGTTGGAAGAAATCACTGACCAAAATGCAAAATATTTGAGTTAATTGAACAAATAAGTCAAAACAAAAATTTTTGTCTCAGTTTTTTTTACAGCTTCCAGAACCATTAAATATCGCAACAAAAATATCGACATAACGATTATCGTTTGATTAGTATATCGATACAAAAATTCTAATACATTGGAAAGAAATATCCGTATTCCGAATAATTGATACGTATCCCATCCCTGATAGACAAGATTCAGTAAATTGAAAAAAATTGAAATTACTATGAAAATCTTAATATATATATATATATTTTGTTTTTTAAAGTTACGAATGTTCAATGTTTACAAAAACAAACAACAGTTTTTCAGTGTAGATATTGTGGAAATCTCGATTGCAGATAAATGGTCGAGCAGAAATTGTATATTCATAAACACAGATGCTGAAAAAAGTACAGTAATAGTCAAAAATACTCACCAGCACCGGAACGACCCATGCTGCTCTGCATGCTACTAAGCTCAGACTCCGAAGCCCCAACTTCGTTATCCAAATCCAGTGTCGAGTCCTCCAGATGGCCATGATCCCGATGATGAGCATCGAACCCAGACCACCCAGGGTTGCTCCACTTTTGCTTGACCGGCAGTGATGTGCTCATGCCTCCCACCATTTTCCTAGGAAAAACCCTCGTGGGTATGTTCGACTTTCCCACGACCAATTTGCTCTCGATCCACGAAGTCTCCGGTATGCTGCAGCTCATCCTGACCGGGATCTTCTCTTCCTCAACGATGCTGGAACTCTGACTCGGCGTCTTGTCCAGATCCGAGAGCTTGACAAAACTCTCCCGGCTCGCAATTTTCTCGTCAGTGATTTTTTCCTGAGACTTGCCAAAATCCGGTTTGTTCAGCTCGGACTCGATTTTCTTAATTTTCTCGTTGAGGGACTTGCGAGTTTCCAGGGCCTTGTCATCGGAGCTCGGGGTTTTCGGGGCTGGTTTGGGGACGTCCTCAACGCAGGTTTTGTTCTTGAGGGAGTCTTCGTTTTTGGGTGTTTCGGTGCCTATTTCAACGTGGGAGGTTGGAGGAGTCTCGCGGTCCTCGAACTCGAAAACGTCTTCCACGGAGGTGTCCATGTTCAGGGGATTTTCGTCCTGGGTCGAAGACTTTTCCAGAGCTTCAGGACGGGTTGTGGACTCGCTCAGGGAGTGACTGGAACTGCTCGGTTTTCCCTGTAAAGAGTACCCACGAAGTCAGTGCAATATTTGAAAAAATTATGTCAGTATTTTATGGATTGCTGGTATTTCATCGGAGATTGCTTTATATTATATTACTCATCTTTGATTGTACCTGAAATTTTCGGATGTCACGTCGATCCACTGACAAACTGTGCGCCCTTTTGTGCTCCTTCCTATGCAACAATTCTTTCCCCATAGAAGGCATGCTCCCATTCATCACCTGATTACCCTTGTCACTGTTCCAAGAATGCCTTTGAAAAGGCGGCCTCGACGAAGACAAAGTTCTCCTTCTCACCACCGGAGAATCCGACTCAATGAACATGAAAACACCACCATTTTTCCTCTGACTTTCCTCGCCATTTTCCACCGGTTTCCCCTTTCCCGAGTGCCCCTCTCCCAACTCGATAAACATTGAAAATATGTTCTTTTTATCATCCACGACCTTTGGCTTCTTTTTCTCCGCAACTTTCTCGGACATGTCGATGAAAAATTCACAGTACTGAGCATTTTTCACTGCATGTTCTTTCGGTTTTTCCTCATTTTCTGGTTTCTGTTCCAAGGGGGTTTCGAGATTGTTCAAGTTCACGAAAAACCCTTGGGGCTTGGGTTTCAGCGCCAACCTCGACCTGGGTAATTCCGAGTTTGAGCAGCTTTGGGACATTTTATCAGAATTCCGACATTTCTCGGGCGATGTTTTATTACAGTCGCTCATGTCGACGACCCAGGCGGTCATGGACGAGGCCATTCTTGGCTTTGGTTTTGGTTCTTCTTCACATTTCATTATCACTGAGCCTCCGGAAACGATGGGCGTTGATTCGGTTTTTCGTCTTGTCAAGGGGCTTGTCGTTGGTCTCTAAAATTCACAAAGTAAACGAAAAAAACTTTGTTTACTCTGTCCATAAAGTTTTGCATTATTATAGAACTTGTAATATGCAATTGTAGATTATTTTTGATTTGAGAAAGTTTCTAGCAAAGGTGGTGCGATGACAATGCGCTTACGTGTAATAGCATTTTTCAAGAGTTTGATTGTTTTATAATTCAATATAATTAAATAATATTGACTGACTAGCTGTAACCAGCGGCTTCGCCTACGGTCAACGGCCAGTTCGTGGCAGCAATTCCCTATGCCTTTCGATATTCATAAAATATTGAGATTTTTGGCGGCTATATATTCTGTATTATTATATAGAAAAAATTCTTTTTCAGTTGATGATATTGAATTAGTAAACTTATAGCACTTTTATGAAAAACTGTTATATAAATAATTGATTAAAATTTAAGTAACAAATCAGGATAAGGTTGAAAAATATATTAGAATTTCAACAAATTTTGAAAAAATACCTCAAAATCTAACACTTTATTAGCTATGAGAATTATAAAAAATAATCCCGAAAAAAATTCTGCTGAAAAATAAACTTTTATTGTGCGATTGAATCATTAAAAGATTATACGATATTTTATCACTTACAATCAGTTTTGTATTTTTTTTTTTTTTTATGATTAGATTTTAGAATTTTAGGTTTATAAGCCAAAACCGATAGTGCAATTTTGTAATTTTGCACGATTTAATTATTTCGTGAAATTTTGTATTTTGTACCTAATATTCTGATATTTCGTATATTTGTGATATTTTATTTTCAAACGTTTTGTGATATTTTGTGATTTTGTGACATTGTGGGTGTATGTGTCATATTCCTTCACTTTCCGGTTACTCAACTTTTTAACAGAATTCGAATTTTTCTTTAGCTATAAACCATCCTCGGATCATGACAAAATATTTAAAAAAAATTCAAAAATCCATCCAGCTGTTTTCACGTGATGCGGTGACATGGAATCATACATTCTTATTTATATATATAGATTTATTAAAATTTTCGTAACAAATCAGAATAAAGTTGAAAAATCTATTGATAATCAAACAAATTTTTAAAAATACCCCGAAATCTAACACTTTATTAGCTATGGAAATTATAAGAAACATCTCCGAAAAAATTATGTCAAAAAATAAACTTTTATAGTGAGATTAATTCATTATGAAAAAAAATTAAACAATATTATATCATTTACAATTAGTTTTAGTAATTTTTTTTTATGATTAGAGAATTTAGAGTTGTAGGTTTATATGTCAAAACTGAGACGATAATTTAATAATTTTGAGTAATTTCATTATTTAGTGAAATTTTGTAATTTTGTAAAATACATCGTAAATTTCTGACATTTTGTGATATTTTGAGATTCTGAAACGTTTTGTGATATTTTGTGACATTGTGTGTGTGTGTATGTGTCATATTTCTTCACTTCCTTGTTACCCAACTTTCTAACTGAGAATTCGAAATTTTCTTTAGCTATAAACCATCCGCAGACCATGATGAAAAAAATAAAAAAAAAATTTCGAAAATCCGTCCAGCCATTTTCGCGCAATGCGATGACATACAAACATACATTCTGCTTTATATACATAGATATATAATTTTCTAGTTTAATCATTTTAATACTTGAATAACATTTACACACCTCACCAGACCAGACCTCACCTCATTCACATAATAATCCAACGAAGTGACTCCCCCGGAGACAATAGGCGTAGCCTCCCAGCGTCTCCCAAAACGCCCAACGCCATCCCCTTCATCCCGATGATTCAAGGTCACAGGAAGACTCATGCTGCACTCTTCCTCATAAGCTCCCCCACAGCCTCCAAGATTCTCCTCGCTCGTGCTCCTCGTGAACCCCGAGCTCCTCGGCACTGACTTGCCGGTTTCCCTTTCCTTCGCATCATAATCGTACTTGTCAACGGGCACAAAACAGGAATCCCCATCAACCCTGTGCCCCGAGTATTGCGGGATCGAACTCTGAAACACCAAGTTTCCTTGGCGCCTTTCTTGCTCTTGCCTCAGCGTCGAGATTCTCTGCCTCTCGCTGGAATCCAGCTCAAACGTGTTGCCCCTAAGCAGTCCTGGCTTCTCGTCACCCTCCATCTTCGACGCTTCGCTCAAACGTTTGACGGCGTCGTCATTGTCCAAGACCTCGTGCTTCATTTCCTCCGGACACGGTGACTCCTGGGTGCTTTCCCCGCTGTCGTTTTCCTTGATCTCCACAGCAAGAGACTCTTTCTCCGTCGGCGCCTCGGTCGTCAAGACACGCTTGATTTTACGCGCCTCCGCCAACGGCTCCACGCGACCGGTCAATTTTAGGTTATGCTGGAACTCGACGACGTTTTCTTGGACTTTGTTATCGCTGCAGCGAGAGCAATTGCCGGCGGTGAAGGTGTCCTCGTCGTTCAGGCTCGAGGCGTCGATGAAGTAGTAATTATTAGGGGGCGCTTGGGTTTTCTCCGAGTGGGGGTTTTGCGTTTCAGGGTCTTGGGGTTTCTTCGAATGGAACTCGAAGGATTTGGTGTGGATGAAGGGACTGGCGTTCTCGCTGGCTGAGCTGCTATCGGATTCATAGAAGGGGTCGCTGAGGACGCGGTCTTCGTAGCGCGTTATTTCTTCGCGTTCCCTGGAATGTTGTTTTTCATGTGAATTTAGAAGAACCCAGTAAACATTTATGATTTCATACTGCAATCATGTGATGTCATGACATACACGCCATGCCGTCATATGACATACATATACTTCGTCATTAGCAAATCATATGATGTCATGTCACATTTCGATATCATTTGGTATTCGCTTGACATCACCGTATGACAACTTGATATCATATGGATGCGTCATGATATCATGCATGACACGTTATGATATTGCATAGCGCGATATCATATTACACTCAAATGTCATCAAAATTTGACATTATGATATCATTGGAATGTGAAATGATATTGTGTGAGATGTCACAGCGAGATCAGAAATGATCATCAGGAATGATGTCATGAATGTTTATTGGGAAGGTGATCTGTAAGGTGGATTCATAAGTTGCAGAGAGTAAAATTCAAGGGCGTTGCTAAGACCATTTTAATTTATTTTAATGTATCAATTCTAGTATCATAACATCTAAGAAACCATATTGCACTTTTCAAGAAATTGAATTATACGGAGCGATATATCTTTATGAATTTAAGAAATCGATTTGTAAGCTCATTACTTAAACTGTTACTTCTTAAAATATATAATCTGTCATATAAAATCACAATATTTCATTTCTAATGTCTCTAAGGACTTATTTTTTTCAGTGTGTATATCATTTGAAGAATAATTCCGTGTTTTTATGAATTTTCTACATTGATTTCTAAAATTTGATGTTCTGAGATGCGAGGTTTCATAGATTTTCAAGAAAGTTGTATCTGCATACATTTCAGGTATTCCATACTCTGGCTTCCTTTTTTAAGGTAATTGATATAGAACAAATATTTCAGGGATTTTTCGCACTTTAAACTATATATAACACTTTCAAGCATATTCTAGTTATCTTACATTAATTTTTAAGATTTTTCTAGATTATTGCAAAGTTTTTTGAAAATTATGTAATCTAGAACGAAATTATTATATACTCAGAATTTTCAAATATTGTTCAGGAAACAGTATCAAAATAACTAGTATTTCATATATTTTTAGTACTTTTAGTATTTTTTCAGTATTTTCACAGTTTAAACGATTTTTAGGCATTTTAATAATGCATTTCATATATATCTATAATTCGATTACTTAGGATTCAAGGTTTATACGTATATTTATTAATTTTATAGTTGTTTAAAGAAATAGTATTTGTATAGATTTCAAATATTTAATTAATTTTTAATATTTTTAGTAAAGTGTATGTTTTTTCAGTAATATTATTATTTAGAAGGATTCCCTGCAAATATTCAAAAGGTTTATCATTAATTAGGAAGATTTCATTATTTATATTTGGGATTGTTCATATTTTTTGGTACTATTAATATTCAGAAGAATTTTCTCTAAGTTTCTGAAAGAAATCTAGTATTTTCAAAAATTCTGATATAGGTTTCTTCAGAATGTCAATTTTTACTATTTTGATAAACAGAAAACAGTAGATCCTAATTATGTATTTCACAGATTTCTTGAACGATTTTTATTCAGATTTTCAGAATCGGATGCTCTTGAACTAAGAATTGTAAAGATTTTTATTAACTCCACAAATTGTTGAGAAAATAATATCTACATATAATTTCAGTATTTTAGAGACTCTCATTATTTTCAGTCGATTCCATATGTTTCAGCATGTATGTAATTTTATAGTAATTTCCAAGTTCTTAATATATAATTTGTATTTTTAATCGTTTTAATATATGTGTCTAGAATCAGTTGCTCTAGAATCTAAAATTGCATAGATTTTTAGTATTTCGATAAAGTTTTCAGAAAACAGTATTTTATATAAATTTTAAGTATGTCACAGATTTCTAAAACTTATTCTACATTTGGGATTTTTTCACTATTTATGCATTTATTGAATTTTCTATTATTTTGACGAATTCTTATTATATATTCAATACTGGATGCTCTAGGATTGAAACTTTCAGACTTTTAATTTTTTATAATTTTTTGAGAAAATAATATCTAAGAACTCCAGTATTTTAGAGACTTCCATAATTTCCAGTCGTTTTCATACTTTTCCGCATTTATGAAATTTCGTCATATTTTCTAGTATTTTTCTAGATTTTTCATATTTGTATGGAATACTATGCATACTTAATAAATCCGACACTCTAAACTTGAAGTTTTTATAGACTCCCAGTATTTCAAACGATTATTCAGAACATAATTTTTCTTAAGTTTCTAGAGTTTTAAACAATTTTTATTTTTTCAGTATGTTCACCTATATTTACATAAATTACTACATAAATTTTCAAAATGAGATGCTCCAGGAATCAAAGTTCTAAAGATTTCAGGTAAATAAATGAATTATCGAGATAATTTTATTTATATAAAATCTGTATATTTATAGATTTATCGTGTTTATTGTATTTTTCAGTATTCATAAAATAATATGCAATCTTCTAGTCCTCTTGTGAAATCCTATATAAATTTCAAGAATTCGATAGCAAAATGAATATACTGCCTTTACTTTGGAATTTCTAGGCAGGTGCACCCTTAGCATTCTATTTTCAAACTATCAGTTTTTACCTAGCTCTTTTCAAATTCTCATCGTAAAAACTGGGCGAGTCCTGCTGACGTTCGGTTTCCGAAGACGAGCAGGTAGCATCCATATTCACGTCGCTGGAGTTGTAGTCCGAAGTCGGTTCCTGATATCTTTCGATTTCCATTCGACTACCCCCAGAAACGTTGAATCGCCGAGGTCGATGTTTGTTTGAATCCTCGTAATCGTTGCCCGCGGACTCCTCCAGGTCCATGCAAGAATTTTCCGATTCCGTAGTCAGCTCTTGCGGGCTGACAGAACCAGTTTCCAACCCTGAGTCAGCCATGTCGGACGAGAACGAAACGGAATTCACCACTTTTCTGTCATTTTCCTTGCAAAGGGATTTCTCAGGATGATCCTCATATACGCTGCATGAAAAAAGGTTCAGGAATTAACTTCAAATTGCACTAAAAAAATACAACTAAGAACACCAAACGTTGTATTGACGGCAAAAAATAAATTATTTAAAATTACTAACCTTTCCTGGGAGTCACAAGATTCTTCGATATGTACTTTTTGTGTGGCAAAAAGCCCAGAAGGAACAACGGAGATGACTTGAAAAAGAATTTTCTCCTCTTTCACGAGATCGCAGTTACTGTACAATAATCTGTCGAAAATTCATAAGAAATGAAACTTTTTTCAACCTTCGAAAATTATGATAATATACATTCAACTTTATAACTGAAATTTTGGTGTGTAAAATATGTACCATCAGTTAAGTGTGAAGTGTCGAGTGTTAGTGTGTGCGTTAATGTCCTCAAAATTCTGAACTCCCCAATCATTGAATTATAAGCTACCTCACAAAACGTTCGATTTGTCGAAAAACCAGTCTTCCACTGATATAGCAAGTTGCTGAATTATTCGCATAAGTAAAATGTGGTTGAAGCACGTGATAAAGGCGAGGAGATTTCGCCTCGACAATGCATCTATGTGTTTTAATTATGCTACAGTCATGGATTATTGCGAGATCACTGTGAAGGGATTCTTTGTAAGTCCTGAAAAAGAACAAGGAAAACAATTAGATTTTCTGTTGACATTTTCTGAAAAAACTCATAAAAAAAATCCTTGATTGACAATATAAAAACTCAATAATGCAATTTTTTTTCATCACCTAAAGATGTCCTTTTGTAGCTGATTGATATTTCTCAAATATGTGCGTTCGAATTCCAATTTTTTTCTGCGATGAAAAACGTCGTTTCTGAGTGATTTGGAGGCAGCGTTATAACGAGGGTGGTTGCGATACTGACACGTATTTTTTCTGTCGAAAGTCACTATTGTCCCACCTATTTCGATAGTGCCAACGCCTCCAGCCATGAAGCATGTTTACCTTTACTTTTTATACGTTTCTGCAGCAGAAGAAACAAGGCTACATTTTTTGATGATCCAGCGATCCTTATTTTACAAACAATGTTTTTCGAAATGCTCTGCAATAAATTATTTGATGAATTAAGTTGATGGCTATAAATTTGATCATTAGATCACAGAGTTTAAAAATTTGATCATTCTCAATTTTCGAAATTCACTTGAAAAATTCATTTGGGAATCTTATAATTTAAACTTGAAAAAATAAATCGACGTTTTTCATCAGATGAATAGTAAAGAATGTAAGCAATTTGTCATAAATGTTAATTTTTTTTAATTTTCATAGTCATTTGAATATTCCGAATTTGATTTATTGAATTGGAGACAGTGAGATTTCATGATTTTGACTTTTAAAAATGCATGAACATTTTCCACAAGATGAATAAGGAAAAATTTTTCAAAGTTTTTAATTCGTGTATCCCTCTTTGAAATATTCCCGGATTTTGAATTTTGAATTTTGATTTAAAAGTCTTTGAGAATCCGAAACTTGATTCTTGAATAAAAAATATTGATAATCGTGTAATTAAGACCTCAACAAATATATGAGCATTTTCCATCAGATAAATAGTAAAGAAATTTTTTAAATATTGAAATATTGGGTTTCCTTTTTTGAAAAAATACGAATAAAAAATTCGGCTTCTTTGAAAAATCTTGAAACGCAAAAAATTCTTTGCAAACAAAATAATATTGTGTTATTCAATTGTATCTCTCTTAAGCCTTGAAATTTGCTTGAAAAACTGTTCGGAAATCCTACATTTAATTATCGAATTTTGTAAGAATCTTATTATTTGAATTTTCAAATATATATATATGAAAATTTTTCACTATATGAATGATAAATAAACTTTTGTTTAAAATCTTCTATTCATGTTTCCTTGTTTGAATTTATACTAATAAAAACAATTCAGCTTTTTTACAAAATTTTAAAACGAAAAAATTTAACTATCATTAAAAAATTAGTTAATTGCGATGAGTAACTTCTCAAAATTTTTGGCTTGGAAAAGAACCTATACATAAATTTTTTCTACATGTACTGAATATTGTGCGATTTAAAACACTTTTTTTCAAATATCCTTGTAAAGATATGCCAAATTCAGAGGTCTGATTAAACTCTATTATTTTACTTGACAGTATTCTGAAAAAAAAAAAAAAAAAACTAATAAAAACTTGACAAAGTATCTGAAACTGCTTTATAAGAATACTTTCTAATTAATGAAAGTTCATCATTTTTAAGCAACAAAAAGTGTTTGATAAACACGTATCGCTTTAGAAAGTTTTCATGGATCGTGCTACTTTTAATGACAATGCAGATGAAAACTGCAGACGTACAGAAAACAATATCAATTAAGATTGAAACTCCTCGTAGAAATAAAAGCATTATGTGCCACTTCATATTATTCAAAATTATGTTACGAATTTTCACGTCCAATACATTTATTTTAATTCATCATTCATCAAAGTTGATTTTGACAGTGATAATTTAATTAAAATAACAATTCAATCACTGATTCGTACTTTTTTTTACAACATAAGTAAAAATATGATTATTAATTTTGACGAATTTGACGAATAAAAATAGATTTGATTGATTGAAGTTTGATTTTTATGATTTCAATACTATTATAATTTCAAGTTGACAGTTTTTCATGAATTTTTTCATAATAAAGTTGATGTGAAGTAAGATAATTTTCTCGTCGTTTTTTTTTTTATTCTGAAATTTAAATAAAGGTATTTAAAAAAAGCTTGTTTTTGCGTTTTGGTTACTTTTTCCAGCCCAGAAATTGGAGCAAATTTTTATCATCGAAAAATCGCCATCGAATTAAAATACATTTGAACATCTAGAGAATATTGTAATTACTGCTTTTTGTAAAAAAGTGATACGTTTAAAAAAACTGAAAAAGGTCCAAATATATTTACTAACTGTAAAAATATATATCATAAAATTTTCTTTCACTAATTATTTAAAAAAGCTGAGAGTGAAAAATATTGTAATTTTAATGGACAACATTGATTGAATTATTTTTTTCACGACTTCAATGTTGTGGTAAATTTTTATGAGTACCTTTTGGGCATAATATGTATACGTGATATAATAAATTCACATCTCTTAACTATTGCAAATTCTTAAAAATTACGGATAATATTTCGATAATCAAGAAATTAAAAGTTTTCAAATTTAAGAAATATAGGTGCAGAACTTGTTATGTATATGACAAATTTCCATTATGGCCATATTCGATGCCTTATTTTTTCATATTTTAGTTCTTTTTTTTTTATAAAATTTTCTTCGAAACAAAATGGATAAAAATATGATTATAATTATTTAAGAATAAGAAATATCGCAATGAAAATAGATTACATTGACTGATTTTCCAAGTTAGACTTTGATGGTATGAAAATTTAAGTTTAACAGTTTTCAATAGATTCCTCAAAAATGATGTTGATACGAGAAAAAAGAAAATTTTTATCTCATAATGATTCTACGTTTCTAAACTTTCGATATTGGTATTTTGAACTTCAAAAACTACAAGTTTTTAAATTTAAGAAACACATATAAACCTACAACTCTTTATGATTTTTAAACTTACATTGCTAATATTTGCTGTTTTTGATAAGAATTCAAAGGCTTATATGTATATTTTTGTTACTTTTTTTGAGTTAGAAATTTCAGTGAATTTCGTAAAACTCAGTCACCAGAAAATTAAAAAAATGTTTAAATATTAGTAGAAATATAAAAAATATTTTTCTTACTACTTTTTGTGAAAATCCCATTAACAAAACTATAAAAAATACAACCATATTTAATGGTGACCACGGATTTTCATGTTATATTTTCACAAATTATTTGAAATAGATTGTTTTCAATGAACTTCTTAAGAGTTTTGCATTATTATTAAACAAATACTTTAAATCAACATTTTCATGTAATTTTTCTAGAAATTGAAGAATAATTTGTCAGTTGACTAGACTGCTGAATATAAAAAAGTATTACAATATTGCCAAGGAATACAAAACCGTTATATTAAGAATAGGAATGAAGAATTTTATTTCAATGATTACTTTTAACAAAAAAAATTACTGGATGTACACACATCTGCTTTTTGAAGTTTAAAATTAAAACCCTTAACATAAAACTATTTACTCTAGAAAAAATTAAGAAAAATAAGATCTCAATAAAGTCTGAAAAATCAGTATTGATATTAAATAAACAAATATAATTCAACACAAAAATGACATCATTGTAAAATCTCTTAATTTTCTGGAAATATTATGTATCATGTTTTTTGAATTTCACACTGAAATGATTGATCTAAAAATAAAAAATTATTATCTTTGCACAATAACTTGTCATACATTTGTAAAGGAAAATTTAACTCGAATTTATTTCTTCATTTTTTAAATTACTTTTCCCATGAAAAATTGAGGAGAAAATTATTATCTTTTTACCAAAACTGATTACGAATTTGCACAGAAAAACTTCATTCAAATTTATTTCTTCATTTTCTAAATTACTTTGCAGATAAAAAATTAAAGGAAAAAGGGAAAATTCAGTGTTAAAATAAAAATTTCTGTCAATTTATTCTAAACTTTTTCTATATTTTTCATTTTAAGATATTCAGCTGAGTTTCAATAATAAGTTTGACATACCAGTATTAATATTAAGTAACAAATATAATGGAACATAAAAATGTCAATATTGTAAGAACTCATATTTGTTTATAAAAATTATTTTTAATCATATACTTGGACTTTCACATGAAAATAATTCATCAAAAATTAAAAAATTATCATCTTTTCATCCAACTTGTCAAAAATTTGGAAAGGAAAACTTAATTCAAATTAATTTCTTGATGATCATTTTCTAAATTACTTTGCAGATGAAAAATGAAAGGAAAAAGGGAAATTCCAGCATTAAAATAAAAATGTTCTATCAACTTATTCCAGACTTTTTCTATATTTTTCATTTTAAGATATCCAGCTGAGTTTCAATAATAAGTTTGACACATCAGTATTAATATTAAATAACAAATACAATTGAACATAAAAATGTCATTATTATAAAAACTCATATTTGTTTGTAAAAATTACTTGTTATCATGTAGTAGGACTTTCACACTGAAGTAATTGATCAAAAAATAAAAAACTATTATTTTTTCACCAAAACTTGTCAAAAATTTGAGAAGGAAAACTTCACTCATATTTATTTCTACATTTTGTGACTAACTTTTCAAATGAAAAATTTCAGTAAAAAGGAAAATTCCATCATAAAAATAAAAATGTTCCGCCAATTTATTCTAAAATTTTCATATATTTTTCATCTCCAAAATTTCAGCTGAGTTTTAATAAAAAGCTTTAAAATTTGGTAGTAATATTAAACAACTATAATTTAGCATAAAAATGTAATTTTTAAAAAAACTCATACTTGTTTATAAAAATTATTTGGCATGTCGTATTTTGTATTTTAAATTGAAGCAATTGATAAAAAAATAAAGAATTATCATCTTTTCACCAATAAAAATTTTCAGAGGAAAGCTTCTTTCAAACTTTTTTTTTCTTTTTTCAAAATCATTTTTCAGATAGGAAATTTAAGGGAAATGAAAAATTGAATGATAAAAATGAAGATTTTGTGTCATTTTATTCTAGACACTTCATAAATTTTTCATTTTAAGGATTTTAGCCAAGTTTTAATAAAATGCTTAAAAATTATGCATCAATAATGTATAAAAATTATAATTCAACTTAAAAATGCTATTTCTATAAAAACTCATATTTATTTGAAGAAATTATTTGTCATCACATAATTTAAATTATTAGTTTGAAGTAACTGACCCCGAGATAGTATAAATATATTTTCACCAAAACTTATGACAAGTTTGGAAATGAAAACTTCACTCAGATTCGTTTAAAAATTTTTTACAGTTGACACATTTAATTCAAAAGAAAAACAATACATTAAAAAATCACAAATGTTTCGTCTACTTCATCCAAATTTCGAAATTCTAAAACTTGAAAAAAACAAACATCAGTAATCAGAAAATCATTTGCCCAAAACCCACAGAAAAATTTGCAAATTCAAAAACCGCAATTACCATCAATCAAGACATTTCTTGTTTCAACATTCCAAGAATAATTAATAAAAATCCCGTGAAAAATTCGGGAAATTCGACGAAGAACTCGGCGAATTAGGAAGGAAAAAAAGGAAAAGTGACAATTGTCAAAAGGAAAAGTCGTACCCATTTCTTTGTGTTTCATTTTGCGCTGCTCGTAACAATATTCAAAACACTGGACACGAAAACAAAACTTTCGAACACCACAACAACAATGTCTAAAAAAGTCCACAGCTTGGCCGGGAATAATTTTTTAAACGGAACCCTTTTTTTGCGATAATTTATTGATCGCTAGAGCACTGAGCTCAACGCGATATTTAGTGACGTTTGGTGCTAAAAAGTCCAGGGGATAATTTTTCAAACGCGCACTGTGCGATTTATAAAATTGAATACTTTTTGTCAAGAAAAATTGCATGACACGGTATCTTATTACAGGCAAAAACTCGATTTTTGAGTCCAATATTATTTAGATACTATTTTTATCCACTATATTATTATTCCCAATTGCATTTTCGCACATTTTCGGCAATTTTCAGTTTTGCAAATTCAGTGAAATTCAGTTTGGCAAACAGAAAGTAGGCTAATGTTGGTAGTATTGAAAAATTGCGCTCAATATCGAATAGTATCGAGTTTTTCAATTTAAATTTAAAAGAGTCAACTCCTGAATTCGTGAAAAAGCTAAATAAAACTTTGAAAAGTCTAAATTTCGCCACGACTTGATATTTACTGAATAATTATTGTTTACATAATATTAATCATTATGACTTATAACTTACTTAACAAAAATATTTAAATTCCCAGTAAACATTCGTGATATTGCGTGATCTATGATATCATGATATCATAGATCACGCAATATCACGAATGTTTACAGGGTTTATGTATCAGACCCTAGTAACTGGGTATTTTTTTATAAAATTCCGTTTTTTGATTCAGTTATTTTATAAAAACAGCAATGTTTCATAAAGTTTTTATGAAGTCACTTTATAAAATAATTTGATGAAATCTTTCTAATGTATGACGGCATGTGTAAAAATTTTTCATAAAAATATGAAAATATTTTTACAAAGTTGATCTTCAAATCTGCTTTATGAAGATTCTGTTTTTTTCTAAAGATTTTGTAAAGTTTGTTCCCTACTAACTTTGATCCTTATAAGGGCCTTCTAAGATTTTAGATTTCTTATAAGGACCTTATAAGGTTCTTATAATGAGACCTTATAAGAATCTTATAAGGGATCAGAATCCTTATAAGGCAGTCTTATAAGGATCAGAATCCTTATAAGAAATCTAAAATCTTATAAGGCCCTTATAAGTTCCTTTATAAGAGTCAAAGTTAGTAGGGTTCAAAGAAACTTTATAAAAATAATAAATTAAATTTATTAGATTTATAAAAACTTTATAAACTATATGTTTTATAAATATTTATAAACTGATTTTAATAAAAAAAGTGGAATTTTATCAAAAATACCGAAATTTTATAAGGAGTTTTATAAAAACTTTATAAAAACCAAAAATACTAAAGTAATTAATAATTTTGGGCTCAAAATTACTGCAAGTCAGTATTAGCGTCAAAACTTGAAATTTGATGGGTGGGCTCACCTTGTAAAATAAATATAATAATATATGAACAAATAATGAATAAATAATTTGTATGAAAAAATGCTTAATTTTTATTTATATACGTCTTATGCAAAATTTAAATTTGTGGCCTCAAGACTGATGATGCCCAGCCCATCACGCCGTTTCGATTCTTCTGACTATAGAAATTCATGGAATGACTTATAAAAAGTGTGAATTTCTAAATAAAAGCTTCGATTTTTTCGAAAATCATATCTCTGGTGAAGGCATTAAAAAACCAAAAGGGTTGCCAAATAACCCTACTAACTTTGATACTTATAACATTTTTATAAGATCTCCTTACAAGAACCTTTAAAAGATTCCTATACATATAAGAAATCCATATCTTCTAAGGAAAATGCTGATTCTTATGTATAAGGTCCTAATAAGGTTCTTATAAGGATCAAAGTTAGTAAGGAAAGTGGCCGGTTCGTTAGGATAACTAAATTTAAATTTCATTGCAAAGCCAGTGGCTGGTCAATATGCAGAAAATAAGGTGAAAAGCCGGTTTTCCGGTGTTGAAAGCAGTTTTACCCGAATAACTTGTAACTTTTGTCAGTTTTTACAAAAAATCTGTATTTATAAACAGCTTTTTTCAATTGTAATTTTTAAACTGAATAAATAATACTAATAACGTGCATTCTTTTTCTATATCTAGGTATATTTATTGAAAACAATCTCCCTAACCAATAGTTTTTTTTAACTATCAGCGAGAGGCCGGTTTTTCAACTTTTCAGACTGAAAAGCCCTATCTGACGTCAGAGATTTTATACATTTTGAGTACATAGTCTATAGATAAAAGATAAATCGAGATTGTTTTTTGTTTTTCATTGCACTATAAAATAAATTATTATCATTACAAACAGCTCTGGTACAAACCGCAAAAAATAAGATTGCAGTAGTGTTGCATCTGCTGAATTTAAAATTCTTGCAGTCGCCGTACGAACGATTTATAGGACGTTTTTTCGGTTTTTTCCTTATAATGACGCAAAAATTGAAATTTCTTTGCGTGAAATACAATGTGTTCAATAGAGAAAATCAACCTTTTACGTTGTTTATTCAGTCAAAGTATGGTATATGTGTATCAAAAATGTTAATAGAAATGTATAAAAGGAACAAATATTAACTGATAAGATATATATCTTATCAGTATATAGTGGACAGAATTTTAGTAATTTATATTTAAAATGAAATGTTGGATTGAAAAACTTTAAGATCCTAACACGAATAACTGTCCATTAAACAAAATTCTTGAAAAACTGAAACCGAACTTGGAGATTAGACAAAATTTCAATATGTGCGCAAAATGCCATCCACGCATTAAAATTATATAATAATTGAATATGATGTAATGTTCGCAAAAACTAACTTTGAATTTCTAATTCAAAACCGAAAAATATGAATTAAATAAGCAGTTTTTATAAAAATGGGAATGAGTGGTTGGACCCACACACAATCCTGGAAAAAAATAACTTTGACTTGCACAAAAAAAGTTTAAAGTTAAAAGATTAGGAAATTTCAAAACTCTTAACTTTTAAATAACAATTTATGAAAATAATTTTTTTTTGTATTTACCGTTAATATCTATGATAACGTTTTAATTCAAGTATTCTACTATGTGGTACTCAATAGTATATAAGGAACTAATATTTAGCAAAATTCAAAATTATGAATCTTTGAATTTCAATACAGTTCCAGCTATTATTTAGAATTCCGAAGATTATGTGACGAGCGGACTCAAATTCGAGAAAACCAACGTTGATTTTTAAATCCCGAAAGTAGGCCAACTCGTCCAGATTAGGACCGTTGTAGGAGGCTCTGCTCTACACGACCCTAGGTTCCCTATATATTTATGGACCAGGGGAAAAGAAATGCTTTTGAGGGATGGTTTTCAATTTATAAAACATTAACTTTATTAGTATAAAATGAACAGTCACTTCCGAATACAATCATTTACATTTTGATCTATCAATCAAGACAAAAAACTTTTCTAACAAAATGATAAAATCAACATTATATCTTATTCAAATACTCTTTTCATACAAAATATTCGATGCATTACGAATCCTTTCTGAAGTTCTTATTCACAAAACAATTTACATGACAATAATATGGCTCTGACAATGTACAACAGTGTGTTGATTTATAACTTTACTTATTTTCAACATATTATTAATAATTTTTACTCTCATACCTTCGATCGATTGCTCTTAGGAAAATCACACGCTTCACTGTTAATTATTACAAACGAAATAATGTCTAGATTCAGGAGATGTTTCAATATCAATAAACTTCGAATAAAATTTGAGAACTGTCTTTCCGCACGCTATTAAACTTATGACTTTTACTATATGTTAAACTATTAACAATAAGGAATACAAGTGCTTGGGAGTGTGAGTGCCAAAGTTCGGCCACGACTGCTTGGTTTATATACCGAAGAAAGAAAGAAGTGGTAATCGTAGTTCATTATTCGTAAAATTGACCTGTTTATCATTTTTGCCTGAAAATCGTACTCACGGAACGTTTTTCGTTCGTTTCGGGTTCCTTTTCGTTCATTTGTATCCGGTGTAAATTGCAAGAAATCGTTAGATATCATTTTTGTGAAAAGTCTAATCATGGTTCATTGTCTAAAAGAAAGATATGAGCATATCATTTCCGTCTGAAAATCATTCTTTACGGAACGATTTTCGTCCGATCGTTTCCTGCCCAAAAATTGATATTATTAGCGTCATCAACTATCAATTCCGGCGAGTCATAGCGATTTGATATTGTCGCGCGTTATCTTAACGTTTAGAAAAATAGCTTCCCCTTAAACATTTTATAGAACATTGAATTTGTCTTTCTTGTTTTCCTCATATTATTGTAAAAATAAAAATATAGACGAGTGAGCAAAACCTCGCTCGTCACAATTAAAAATTTTGATTCTTGGATTTCGAGCTCCATGGATTACGATATCGTGATACGCGAATATTTTATGATTACTCAGGGTGTCACTTATTCTAGCAAAGTTGGAACTTTTTTCATTCCGGACCTTTGAATTAATCAAGATAATAAAAAAAATTTTCGTAAAGCTTGAAGATAATCGGATATGATTAACCCGTGCCACGAAAGGAGTAAAGTTTTAAATGAGAATCACGTGAAATTTTTCATGAATTTTGCTCAAACATTCATAATAACTTTGCAAAATTTATGATTCATGTTTAAAATTTTGCAGATATATAATCTAACGTTGAAAACCAAATTCTCCTGAATTTTCCCACCGCTGTTATCTATATTTTACAAGCACTTGAAAAGTACATGTTTGCCTTAGTTTCATGTATTTTTTTATTAATTTCCTTCATATATTTGTAACTTCTAAAAAAGTTATGATATTAGACTTTTGAACTTTGACAGTTTTAGTTTATCATGTTGAATTCAAAATCAAAATTTTTACGCTCGCATGTCGAAAATCATTTTATGTACCTCTGGCATAGAAAACGCGTTTCTATGCTAGCTCGAGATCTCTAAACGCGTTTTCTATGCCCTCAGTACATAAAATATCGTTCGTAACAGGCACGGATGTGCTCATAGGCAAAACGGTTTACAGTCCTCGGCTTCGCCTCGGACCGTAATTTCCCCGTTTAGCCAAATTCGCACATCCGTGCCTGTTACGAAATATACTATTTCTGGTGTGCTGTGTCGTGAAAAACGAATTCTCGGCCGCGCGACTTTGGAGACGAGCGACCGAGATTTTATGTTCCATAAAATGAAACGCTTCTTAAAATAAGTTTTTTTCTGTACGTTGTCTATACATATCAAAATACTGGATGTACCGCGATGAAAGAAAAATTATAATGATATAGAATAAAGTCTAATGATACCTGCAATTCGTGAAAATTTCTTATTGATGATATATGTATGATTCTTGAGTTATGCTTTTTACGAGGTAAATTTCTTCAAAAATCAAAAAAACGTACATATTAGAGAACACATATTTGAAACTTAATCAAAACGTCTTATATGAATTTTCAAAGTTGAATAATAGATTTTATAAAGTTTCAAAAAGTTACTCTTTTCATTTTACGGTAGCTATTTACACTTGTAAGATTTAAAACTTTCTGTCATTCAATTTTCAGAAAAATAATGAGATATACTTGAAGTTTTCGAAAAGCCTCAACTCAAGTATTGTTGATTATATTTTATGTTATTGAACTTTCTTTGTAAAAACCATTACCTAACAATTTTTATATGAAAATGGCATTTATATTAACCATAACATAAGACTAAATTGTATACGAGTATATCACCCTAGCGAAACGCTTACGAGAGTTGACTCTCGCCAACTCTCGCCAACTCTCACGAGGCCAAAATAAGGGTCTTTGAAGTTTAATTTGCAAGGTTTTTGATTGCGGAATCGAACATTTTATAAAAATAAGTTATTCTGAAAAGGTTTCACAACTCTACGTTGTGTAAAAACAATTATTTTATCGAGTATTTTAATAATTAAAAAATAATTGTTTTTACACAACGTAGAGTTGTAAAACCTTTTCAGAATCACTGATTTTCATAAAATGTTCGATTCTGCAATCAAAAACCATGCAAACAAACTTAAAAGACCCTCATTTTGGCCTCGCGAGAGTTGGCGAGAGTTGGCGAGAGTCAACTCTCGTGAGCGTTTCGCTAGGGTCATATTTGTTACGAAGTATAAATGTTATAAACGTAATGTTTGACAAAAACTGTCCCACTTTATTACTCTCTGTTTGAAATAAGAGTAAAAGAAATAATAAGAAAATATAATATAAAAATTTCCATGTTAGACTGCAATGAAGTATCAAGATTATAATGAATTAATTTTGTTTAAAAAAAGTCTAATGTTATGACCTATACAATTAATTTGCTATTGTTATTATTCTTGAGTTATGTATTATTTTTGAGACCTGAGTTTTTTCGGAAACCGAAAATGTAGTTTGCAACATTGAGATTTTTCAAAAGTCCACAGTAGTATTTTTTAAGTTAGACAATACAAGTTTCATCATTTGAAAAAAGTTAACTTTTCATTTACAGTGTAGAATAAACCTTTTTAACAACAAAAAACTTCTGTCGTTCAATTTTATAATTGAAAAAAATCTACGGATGCATCTATCGAATGATCTCAAATATTGCAGATTCAATTCTTATAACTTTTTTATTTCAACCTATCTCTCGAAATCCGTAACTTTTTGAAAATGTTTTTTTCAACATTTATTGCTCCATTTGGTTACAGAGCGACCCTAATTGACTAATTACATCATTTTGTTTTTTATTTTTCGACGAACAACCCTAGCAACGGCGGTCCGAGAGCTGAACTGGAACTGTCTCGGAAACGTCTCGGACGCTCAAGTCTTGTTAATAATAAAGTCTTGTTAATAATAAAGTCTTGTTAATAATAAAAATGTTCCAAGTAATTCGAAAAAAAAAAAAAAATCTTGCTCTTATAAAAATGCTCTCTGTCTATTAATTCAAAAGTCTTGGTTTGAATTTGTTACTGGTTTCAAAGTATAAAATTTTTTTTTAATTGTTTGAAGAATTTTTTTTTTGTCGCATTAAAAAAGATTTCAGATCACTAGTATTATATGAAGCGCTCATGATGTTTGATGAAAATTAAAAATCCATAGAAATTCTTTTCATTGCAAATTGTGTAAAAATTCGGCGATTCTTTGAATAAAACTGAAAAACGATATACACGTAAAGCATCACGTAAAACATTTGCAATATATAAATAAAATGGCAAATTATGATAAATTGCAGGAACATAGCAATTTGGTGAAATATCATTAATAGTTTCATTGATGAAAAAATAATTTTATAAGTTGTTAAAAATATTCAAAAACTCTCTTATGAACAAAAAGTCCCTCTGACGTATGATTCTATTAAAAAATCTATGTAAATTTTTTTCGCTCACTCTAAATTGTTCAAACAATGAGCAATTATTTAAACAAACAGTATAACATACGCAGCGTAATTCAAGTATCTAATTGGAAACGTGAAGTAATCATGCCTCATGATTACTTCAAATACAATTATCGAGAGATACTTTGAAAATAACGAAATAACATTATTTCGATACTTTGGGAGTTCTGAAGTAAATGTATTCTAGTATTTCACTCTTTTAAAATACTCAAATACATTCAATCAAATAATTTTTGACCATTCGATTGAAATTATTTTGTATTTAAAATCTATTTGATTAAAAAAACTAACTCCACGGAGGTAGGTGTCAAATCAACATCGGTATAATCTGACCGACATCGGATACTATCGGATACATTATTGTCGAATGTAATATTATTGAAAATTAATTATTGAAGAGAAAATTACGATTCAAACCAATTTATAGTCCAAGCAAATTATAATGAACGTAAACTTTGATAAAAAATGTAAGTTTGTAAGTTTAAGATGCATAAGAAAATATTTAATATATAATAATTTTTAATATATTAAAAATATATTATTATATAATTATATTTAATTAATATTTGATATATATTAATTTTTTTTATATTAATACTCCAAGAGCATTGCTCTCGGAATTGTTTCGAAACCGTCTCGGACCGCCGTTGCTAGAGAATTAATGAAAAACTCGATGGACGTTCGGAACGTCCATGGCACGCCGATAGGAAAAGTATGTGAAAATGCTTCGACAACAATTTAGTAGAATTTCGCAACCATAGACATGTTTAATCCAATAATTGTTCTCCAATTGGGCTGCATTTTAAAAGAATAAATAATCTTCTTGACTTAGCTAAAGTGGTCTATTTCTCTAAAATCCATGTTATATTTGTACGGGGCATTTTACACGTTTCGATGATTTGATATGGCCCAGTTTAAACTAGAAAACTTGGATTTTTCTCAAGCATGATCATTTTATCTTACTTTGTCGGCGAAACGAGTTTAAATAAATCAATTTGGGTGATTAGGTAGATACGTCACTTTTATCTTGAGCTTTGAAGTGGAGTTTTATAGAAATTTTCTGTATGTATTCTAATACAAAATAAGTGACAAATATTGATTGAATATACGATGGCCAGTATTTTTTTATACGTTTCATTAGCTGTGCAAAATATTTGTTTGTTCATTTATTGGACCACACAAGCATATAGATAAGTATTATATCGTTTAGTTGTCTCAGACTTCTGTTCATCTGAAACGTAAAAAAAGTAGTTTTCATTATAAATCCGTTAGCTATTAAATGCTAAAGTATCATGAACTGCACAGTTCTTCACGTTCTATAAGATGATTTTATTAATGATTCAGTGATTTTTTTTAAAGCTTGTAATGTTGGCAACAACAACAGTGACAGATAAGGCACTGAATGAATGAAAGTATCTTGCCAGTTTCAGTTCAGACGTCAACAAGACTAAATCGCGCGAGTGCACTGGAGTTTAGTAAATTTGAATTTAAAAAAAAGGAAAATTTTGGTTCGCCACACAATATTTTGTTATTTTTTATTACGTCGGTCGTCCAATTCAAAACTGAAGCATGGAAGGTAATTGCACTAATTGGTATATAAAACATCAGGAACTTATTTTATTATTCCCTCTTATTTTCAAATTTTCCCAATAAATTACGTATATATGTGGAAATAAAGATAGGTATCTAAACTTTTCATAGGATATTTCGGTGTTAATTATTGTACTATATTTTGCAATGTATTGTGAAAATTTCACCGGGGTTGTACAAAATTTTGCACGAATTTTGGCGAAGTGTCGGCTTAAAATTGTAGAAACCATTTCTAAAAGTTCATTTGTCATTGAAAATACATTTTTAAAACACACTAAAAGATTTCGGAATTTATAAACCGAGCTTTTTTATTTGGAATTCCAATATATAGTTTTATTTTTTATTCGACTTTTAATCATAACTTCGAGTGATCGTTGTATTTTATCAACTCGAAGAGACAATATTTTAAACAGTATTTGATTGAACTCCAAGAAATATATGTGATTTATTTATAAAGATATTTATTCGCATGATAAGAATAGATGACGTAGGAAATCCCAGTATACATGAAAAAAAACAACTTAATAGTCTCTAAATTTAACGAAATGTATTAGAAATAGCTTCTTGAAGAAGATATTTGAAGTTAGCTTTTAATGCTCGTTACTTGATAATCATTTCTTCTTCATTGTGTCTGACCTAACGAAATTTTAATTATTTTTTCACGAAATAAAAGGCATTGTAAATTTGATTTCTTGAAGATTTCGTATTATTTGTGAAATTCGTAAAAAAATGTTTTTTGCAAATTCGACGATGGATATACGAAATCTGCAGGAACAAATGTTGATCATGTCTTTTATAAATTTCATGAATGAAAATAGATTTGAGAATTAACAATTAACTATTTCATAAAAAAACCTTTTGATGATTTATTTTTCTGAATATAATGCGTTTTACTTATTATTACACTCGCCAACTGCTTATGTAAGCTCATAACCAGAATGAATTTCCGTAAAAGGAATTCCAGTTATTATAGTGAAAATTTTCATGGATCATCTTACTCTAAAAATTTTTAATGTCAATTTTTTACCATCAGAAAGAAAATGATATAGTTAAGTTTCTAATAATGTATGATGTAAAACATAATATACATAAAAACAGTATCTGAATTCGTTGAAATCTATCTTAAATATACAGATACATTTCATTTCATGTTACCAAGGTTATAAAGTTCAGAAACTAAATAATGTTTGATGATCTCCTATCTTTAGATATGCTTTATTTTGATAATAATAAATGCGTTGAATGATCCTAAAACGCGGTGGATACCACTTTCTAACGAAACTTGAAAAATGTTTTTGACAAAAAAAGATAATAGTACACTTCCTGAACCCACTTGTGAAATATTTTTTAACTTATTAACTCATTTTCGAGTTTTTAACAATTTATTATCATTTTCAAAATCTCGCATGGATTCTGACAATATTATTCAATTCACGTAGAATTTATCTAATGGGAAAAGTCGAAATGTTCTAAAAACTGAGAGAAATTTTCAATGGTAATAGTATATTTCGTAACAGGCACGGATGTGCGAATTTGGCGAAACGGGGAAATTACGGTCCGAGGCGAAGCCGAGGACTGTAACCTATGCCTATGAGCACATCTGTGCCTGTTGCGAACGATATTTTATGTACCGAGGGCATAGAAAACGCGTTTAGAGATCTCGAGCAGGCATAGAAATGCGTTTTCTATGCCAGAGGTACATAAAATGTTTTTCAAGATTTTTTTTTGCTATTTTGCGTAACGTTGGAAAACTTTCGTTTCAAATTCATTTGAATTTTCAACGGGTTAAGTTTTCAGAAATTTTATGATATCTTGAAGAATGATTCTGATTTAGAATTTAGTTGAAATTGATTCCATGTTTTCAGAAATACCACCAAAATTGCCTATTTCAAGAATTTACAGATGTTCAAAAAATTTCTTGATTATAATCATTATAATTAACTCGAGAAGAAACCAAAAGGTTGCAACAAAATTTACAAGTGTGTTCAGGGGATGTACTTATATTATTTTTCAGAAAAAATGTCTTTCTTCTCAAAAAAGTATTCAGTTGAGGTTACATTTCCTTCGCCAATATGTATATTTCAAACACCAGTAAATGTTCGTAATTTTGTTTTTTAACTTTTCTTGAATAATTATGAAATGGTTATATTTTCACATTCTTTCTAATTTGCATACTCGCTATTTCAATATTGGAAATAAAGCATATTTTCCTATTGCTCATAAGAAAAAAAAATCACGGAAACGATCAATATTTTGTCCTCAATGCTTATAAATTATACCTTCATCTAGAAGAGAAGCCATATTTATTGAATTCATTCTCGTTTTTATAGATATGAAAAACAAAGAAACCATAAAAAAATTTTTCAGCGCGCAAAAGTTGAAAGAAATAGGGAAAAAAGCCATCGCAGAAATGCTTGGAACGTGTATCATGATGCTTATTGGATGTTTGGGATGTACTGATAATTTACAACCACCATCCCTATGGCGACCTGCAGTATCATTTGGATTCGGGGTTCTAGCTGCAATTCAGGTATGTATAGGAAGAAAAGAATGTCTACATCTTGGCGAATGTAAAAAATGTTTGTTGATGCCCAAACATTGAACACGTTTAGATTATTCGTTTTTCTCGCTCTGTTTTCCTCCAATGGTCATGAAATTAAATTGGTCACTCAGAGCTAATTGTAAGAAACTTCTTTATTTCTCAAGCTTTCGGCTTCGTATCGAGCCATCATCAGGGTCCACTATCAGGGGCATGGGCAGAAAAGAATTTTCGGGAGGGACTTTTCTTAAAAATATTTTTCTTTCGGGATTTCATAATTTGTAATCTTTGACAATATGATTACAAGAGAGCGATTTTGAAAGATTTTACATTTAGGAATTTGAAAGTTATACAACTTTTGGAATCCAGAGATGCACATTTTTCATATTCGTAAGTGATGGAATTCGATTTTTGTGATTTTCAATTAGTAATTCAGGTTTCAATTTTTTTTACTGCAACTTGTTGTATTATCTGATAGTGAGTAAATATGAGTTCATATAGAGCTTTCTGAAATTCGATGCTCTAGGAATCAAAGTTCTAAAAAATTTATACATTCGAATTGATTTTTGAGCAAATTTTAACCATACCATAACCAGGTAAAAGATACTTCATAAATTCATATTATTACTGTAAGGTATATTATTCATCAAATTTTGTAGCATTTTCTGGTATTTTTATATATTTCCAATATTCCCTTAGTAGGTTTTTAGAAATTTACGCTATGATATTGAAACTTTCAACGATTTTGAGAATTTCAATTGATTTTTCAAACGAAAATTTGTTTTATGAAAATTTCCAATACTTTTATTTCATATTTTTTTAGTATTTCTACAATTAAAAATATGTTTGTATAAATTGTATAAACTGAATTGAATGCACTTTTATTGTTGACTGTATGATTTTGTAGAAATATTTCCAAAACTATGCATCATTATAGTTACATATTAATAAATACGCTCTAGGACAGAAAGCTTTACAAATTTCTAAGAAAATTATATCTACGAAACTTTAATATATTGAATGATTTCTATGTAACTAGTAAACTGGTAAGCAAGTAAGCTGGTGAGCTAGTAAACTTGTCAGCTAGCAAACTAGTAACTAGAAAACGAGTAAGCTAGTAAAGTGCTAAACTACTAAAAAAGTAAGCTAGTAAACTAGTTTAAAAAAAAATAATAAGCTAGTAAACTAGTTAATAAGTAAATTATTAAACTTGTAAACTGGTAAGCTAGATAACTATTAAGCTAATTAACTAGTAAACTAGTCAAGTATTGAGCTAGTAAACGAGTAAATAAGTAAGCTAGTAAACTAGTAAACTAGAAAACAAGTAAACTAATAAACATGCAAGCTTGTAAACTAGTTAGCTAGTTAACTAGTAAACGAGTAAATTCTCAGGCTAGTATGCTAATAAACTAATCAACTTATTTTTCACATTTTTCCAGTTTAATATACGAAACCCTGGAAGATCTCTAAGTATTTTTATAGATTGCTTATATTTTTGTAAATCGCTACAGATATTTAAAGATCTATTATCTATTCAAAGTAATTTCAAGAATTAATGGTAAAATTACATTCATATAAGTTTTTTATGTTTTACATCGTTATTCTTTTTTCGTATTTTTGAAATAATTAAAAGATTTTGTTGCATTTTCTAGAATGTTTATAGTTTTTTTAGTATATTAAGAATTTGATGCTCTAGAATTCCAAAATTTATAGATCGTAGAGGCGTTCGTCGAGATTTTTCAGGTAACAGTTTTTTCATAGAATTTAATTAATTTTATTATTATTTTTGAGTTTGTATGAATCGAAAGATTTTTAATACTTTTACATTGATTTTATTAGATTTCTACAATTTGATGATCTAAGATTCATTGGTTGGTAAATTTTTAGCATTTTCGTAGATTTTCATTTTTCTCGATCATTCACTGGATTGCAACAATTTTTAAGATTCATATTTTCTACGGGATCCTAAGTTTTGATCATTTTTACTTTTCTATTCAATGTATATATATACTGCTAACGTTCTCATGCATTTTTTGTAACTTATATTTTCATTGTTTATTGATGTAACTTTTTTTATTATTGGGCATTTCCGCAAAATCAAGGACATGAACTATCAAAATTAAATGCTCGAGTAATGTGGTTTTTTGTTTATTTTCGCATTATTTAGGGTTCTAATTCAACATTAGGCAGCTGTACATCATAATTAGTTCATGAATCTACAAGCAAACAGCTTACTAACATCATGGACGCGTGAACAAGGTTCAAGGCACATCAGCTACTTCGCGTTTTGAGGTCTCAAAAATATCTCAAAAACGGAAAATGCCACTGATTTTTGAAAGCGTTGCAATACAAATACCTTAAAGAGTATTTTTTATCATGTACCCTTTTTGTTAATAGTTAATTTCATATTTTTCAAGGCATTGAAAAATTCGCAATTCATTACGTCCGTACGTAACGAAAAACATACATATTAACGTCTCTTGCATTGTAAAACGATTCTATTCACTTGAAAATTCGCATTCAAAGTTGAAAATGTGCTAGGTTTAACTGATAATTTTTGTAGATTTTTTAAACTAGTAAAAGTTCGGCTTTTAAGCGTTACGTACGGACGCTTTGTGTATTCACTCGTATATCCAAGATATGTAAACGATAATTTTTGAAGTTCACCATTGTTTATTCTTGAGATTACATCTCATCTGTTTCAATAATCTTGAGTGGCGATGAAGCAACAAAATAAATGAACAAAATAACTCGAATCAGTTATAACATTTATAAACAATTGTACCGTCAGCGCGTTTTATGTTTTGGCTTGAAAAAAAAATCGATTTTATATTATTTACTTTATTTTATTCAAGGCATATTTAAAAATGTGTTTGAGAAATTTGCAGTGAATATCTTGCATATTGAGGATGTGCTAAATTATTTTATAGCACGCATTGTCTAGAAATTATGTGGTGCGTGACGCCCTGTAACTGCGTTTTCCCGAAAACCATGTTTTTCAAACTGGTGCTGGTGTGACGGATCGCGCAACAACGACTTGACTGATTTTAATGAAATTTTAGAAACTTTCATGAAACGTAATTTTGCTGGGATTGACGTTTCGCATTTTGCAAAAAATTTTTTTCTTCATATTTTCTACACTAAACCATTGCAAGAAATCCAATTTGTCGCATGTAGGTATCTAATTAGATCAAAAACATTTATAAAATCAAATTTAAAGTCAATATCTGAAAGATGTTATTTAATTTTTTGATATCTAATTTTTTTTTACAAAAATTTGATTATAGCTATCTTTGAACAGGCTATAGACGTAAGATCGTTTATCTTTGCACGCCGGGCAGCGTTAACTTTGGGTGCATTGTTTATGTAAACCAAGCACCATTTTTGCAAATCGTGACAATTTTTCGTATTTTTATATGAAGAATTAAATATGTTCGAAAATTGTTGTGCCTAACATGAACAGATTTATTCATATCCAGACGCAGAGTTTAAATACGATTGTAACCGAAAACATAGAACGCTACCCTTAAAATGCGACCAGTGTCATAAAAATATCGAAGAACTGAATCCTCGAAACTTTGTTATTGACGCGTTTGTTATGTTATTAAATTACAAGCCATAGATAAACCAACCACTTTCAAAAAAGTGATGGATCCAATCACCTTCACTGAAGATTCTAATGTTCCTAGAGAAAAGCGCGTTGCTGTCGGTATGAAAAATTGCAGTAAAATAATCCCATATACTATCCAAATCTTTGAATGACCGTTCATTTTTATGACTTATTTTCGAATTTTCAGTAAAATAAAAATTTTTCAATTTTTATCGTTACTTATGATGTCTTATCAATATGTAATTTCATATAAATATCAAAATTCTATTTATAAATTTTTGAAATCAGACCTTTCCTACACTTTTCAAGTTCTTGTATTTTGTGCGTGATATAAATTGAATAAAATTGATAAGAATAACATATTTCTGCTCTTGAATATGGCCATTACAATGACTTTGAGTTCAAATGTCCGTACGTAACGACTTAATGTCCGTACCTAACGTTTATTTTTTGTAAAAAATTCATTAATCTGAAAAAAGCGAAGCAACAAAGTGGTAAATCATCATTATTGTCGTGATGCCAGTACATTAAAGAATCGAAAACCACAAAGAGCCGATGAATATTCGATTTATATTCGCAGAGTTTTCAACGTAAACATAGCAAACAGAATATGTGTATCTCTGGCGTCCGTACGTAACGTTTTGTGTTTCAGTACTCGTGAGTCCCTTTTTCCTAAATACTTTTCCTGCTTAAACGTGCTTCCTCAATAGGAAATTTCCCGCTCTTTCGCATGGTGTTATTGATTTTTATTTCAAAAATAAAATTATAGTACTTTTTTATACATTTATGTCGAGAAAACCGGCCGAATGTCCGTACGTAACGCGCAAAAATGCCCCTTTACATTTAAAATTTATTGATTTTATCAGAATTTCGGGAGGGGTTTGAACCCCCAAAACCCCCTTCTGCCTATGCGCCTGTCCACTATAAATATCATATTCCTAATAGTTACAATCTTATGAGCGATGACTCTAACAACACAATGAAAACCGAACAATAAATATAAATACTTTATAAATTCCTCGATGATCCTGAGTGACCAATTCGATTTCATAACTGTTGAACACGTTTTTTTTTTAAATTCCAGATCGTGGGTCACATAAGCGGAGCGCATCTGAACCCGAGCGTGACATTGGCAGCAATGATTATGAAAGTTACACCATGGTTCATGGGTACCATCTATTTCGTGAGTCAATTCATTGGTGCCATCATTGGCTACGCACTCATACACGTAAGTTAGTTAACTCTTCCATTCGAAGTAGTACACAAGATACTTGTGTCGACGACCTTCAAGTAAGCGTCATCTAGTCAAGCGCTCAGTGTATTTTGAATGCTAGGCGAATTAATTATTAATTATTTGAATTTTACGTTTAAGGCAATGTTACCACGTTATTTACTACTTCGTGACCAACCTCTTGCCGACGAAGTCTTTTGCTTGAATAAGGTGGACGAACATATCAATCTCGGGCAGGGAGTTATTGTTGAATTACTGGCCACTTCGATCCTCATTCTCATCGCTTGTAGCGCATTCGAAAAGCGGAAGGACGACGAAGAAAAAAATAGAAATGAATCCTTCGCATTGAGAGCAGGTTGTGGAGTCCTGGTTTTGGTTATCGCATTCGGTTCGTACACAGGTTGTTGTTTAAATCCTGCGAGGGCATTTGCTCCGGCTTTATGGAACAACAAATGGGACAACCACTGGATTTTTTGGGTGGCACCTTTGTCAGCTTCGCTCTTCACTTCGATATTCTACAGATTTATTTTGTCAGAATCGGAGAAGCCTAAAGAAGATGAATTAGATTACGTAAGCGAGGCCTCTGCTACTGCTTGATCGAGCGACATGAATGTACAAACAATTTTTGTTTGACAATAATCTTTAGAGTTATAGAAGCAATAAACTAAAGATCAATGTCAAAATGAAATAAAATTTTATACAAAATTGAAAATTGAACAACGATTTATTTACTGGTGCTCAATCAATTCAGAATCAATGATTCGTGATCCAATTTAAAAATGATTCTCTATTTGGCATTTCTATTCCCTGAAAAAATAAATTTCATCAACCGTAAGGTGAGTTTAAATTGTAGATTTTACCCCGAACCTCTGGAATTAAAGCATGACCGTGGAAAAAGGTCCAGTTTACCCTGAAAACTGAGGATTTTTTTAAATTGAGAGTGACGTTTTTAGGAAGGAAGTAAGGAAGATGTCAAGTATGTTACAGCATGAAAAACAGCACAGGCGCCCAGTCGAAAATTGCTCAACGCTCCAGTGGAGAATGATCTATTTAAAGATGCAGGCTGGGAATAAGCACTTTTTCATGTTCGCGGGGGTGAAGTCAAAGCAACTTAGAGCAACGCTTCAGTAGAGAAGCCTGCAAATTCTGTGTTATATATCATGAGGTGCCTTGTTAGCCGAACCCTTAAGTTCTTGAGAAGAATCTCATCTGCACTTGTTGGCTAAGCAATTTTGTGGGCGACGTTGATTTGTTTGTCGTGCTGATACAGAGTTGATTTAGCTACTGTTAACGAGAGTACGTATATCGGTGAAAATGGGGGAGGCAAGAAGAATGTCGAGGTGGAATGTGCTGAGTGTAGAGGCTGCTATGTACCAGCTGAATAGCTGGGAAAATGATGAGCATGCAACAGCTGGAGAACAAATCTTACTGCGCCGATCAGACACGGTGAGACCAATTTTCGTATCATTGTTTCGCCATTTTTTACGGTGACTTTTGCTGTAGTACTCACTGGCCTGCACCTGAATATTAACATTATTTATCCATCGCCAAGTTATCGCATTTTTGGAAACACTTTTTTGATCATAGAAAATACATGTATTCGAGAGTTGATTGGAAAGATCTGAATTTTTCAGGATTATTTGGGCATCTGAACTTTCATAACCTTAATATGAAAAATTAAAGTCACGAATGAGTATGTGCAAATAAAATGCCATGCTGTGGGAAATACTTCTACTTCTGAATTTTTTCGTTTCGGTGTTTCAAAGTTGAGTTTGAAAGTTTCATGAAATAAAGTGAATTGTTATTGTATTTCCTATGTTTGAAGATATAAGTTTTAACACTCATATGAAATTACAGAAATTTCAACTGTATATAATTTAAATTTATAATTTTAAAAGAATAAGATTCTATAACCGAAGAATAAGGAGTAATTATCTGAAATTCTTGATTCTAGAAAACAGAAGTCCAGAATTCTACAAAGAATTATTTCGGAAAGCGGAATTTTATGTTATTAATCTATAGAATCTATAAACGAAAAATTTAAGTTCATAGAATTCAAAATGATTGAATTGAAAATTACAAACTTGTAAATCCCAAAGAAGAGAATTCTGGAATGAAGAATTTCAGGACTATAAAAATCAGAGGGCGAAGCTCGAAAATTCCTTCTTCTACAGAGTAGAACTCTTGAGCTTCAGAGTTTCAAATATATTCCCACAAATTGAACTCTACATAACAGGAACTCTGGAATCTAGAGGATATTATTCTGAAAATATAAGTTCTAAAGTATTCATTTGTTATGAAATTCAATTATGTTATTGTGAATTCTAGAATTGAAAATTGCAAATTCTCCAATCATCAAATAGAGTTGAAGAATTTTGAATTATGGAAAAGGGAGTTCCAGAAATCTAAAAACCAGAGTATGTAATTCAAAAATTCCTTCTTAGTATTGAGTTCTAAAGCTTCAGAGCGTGAATATATTCTTAGAATTTTTGATTCTAGAAAACAGGAGTTTTGTACTCTACAAGAAAGTATTCTTGAACTCTGAGTACTCGAAGATTAGTAGATCCAAATAATTATGTGAAATTCTAGAATTCAAGAAAAAAGAATTTAAAATCCTTCACTTTCAGGCTCTATTTCGAATTTCTTCCAGAACAGGTTCTATACCATTCTCGTCTAGTTTTACAGTTCTTTCCTCATAATTACTAGGAATAAAACTTAGATTAGATCATCGTCAAGTTAGGTGCATTTTGACAAGTGGTTATTTTACCTTATCTTCCGCTTAATTTTTTTACCCAACCCCTCTTTTTCAGTAGGATTTGCATATTCTTTCAAAAACATACAAATGTTGACAAACCGATTATGAATTCAAGTCCATCACGAATTAAATTTTCAAGAAAATACTCAACTGAGACCCCCAAGTTCAATTGACACTGTTTTCAACACATATAAAAAAAACTATCGTCGTCGCTCGCGTTTTCCTTAAACTTTTTGATTGTTATATAAAAAAGGTTTAAAATGCAGTATATCAAGAAACATGACAAACAGATGCGTCTTAATGACAGAAAGCTACCTCAGCAACGATTAAATATTTTCTTCATCTGTCAAACTATAAAATCTAAATGGCTGATAACGTGATAAGGTTATAACGTTATTACAACGTGTATTATTTATTGTATCACATATAATTGAAATGTGTTATTTGTAAGTGAACCACTCAAAACTAGAAAAACTCTTTTAAAAACCTTGAACGAAACGAAACAGGAATACAAATTTCTAGAGAAGAAGCCGGAAATGCAAATATTGCAGTATAAATACTCCAAGACGTCATAGCTTTCCACAGTTTTGTCAGCCATAAATTCTAAATAGAGTTGAGCTGAAGATGGAGTAGGTTAGGGTAAGGCAGTAGGAAGGGGTGTTTTTTAAAAGCTCGAAACTGTCGATAGCCAGTAAATACAATCCCCGGTGACGTTCTGGCCCCATGCCTGAGGCGGTGGTGGCGGCAGTCTTTATTTTTAACCAATTAGTTTTGCAAAGCCTCGCCGCGGAAATCAGTCAAACATGAGGAGCCATGCAGATCGATGGCTGATTGCTTCATCCGATCGCACCGAACGAATGACTCAAATACTGCCATCGCTTTCATTTCCCATCTCATCTTGTATAAATCACCAGTTCTTCATCTAGAGAAAAGCTCGGGCGACTTTTTGATTCGAGTAATTCAATGAATCAGGTGCGACAGGATTAACAGAAACATCGCAATGAGTACCTGGCACCAATTGAACGTCGAACATGCAACGAGCGCTATTTCCCGAGACGATCTTCGGCACAATAGTTTTCGCAGGCGAAAAAGAACGGTATACTATTCTTTTCATTTGTACAACCTACGTCTATATCTATTTATTTGTTATTCTTCTTCCTTTTTGGAATTTCTATCCCTGTAAAATCGATTATAGCAATAGGTCTGGTACGGGCTTGTGAAGGAAACCGTAGGTAAAATAAGTACCTCGAAAATCAGCGATAGTTTTCCTTGGTACAATTAATTTTTGTTCGTTTTCAATAAGTACCCGGGGAATCGAAATTCTACTGCCTGATCTTCTGTTTTTTTTTTTTATTTGTTTTCATTCTGTAATTATTGAGAAGTTAATGCCAGAAGTTGGGAAGCAAAGGGTGAAGTGTTTGATCTAAGATCAAGATTACTCTCTAAATCCGAAACAGTTAATTTCTACTGTTTGCCAGCTGATTTTCACTGTTTCCCAGTTGCTTTCAACTGATCAAACAGTTTTTTGAGTCATTTTAACTGTTTCGGATTTAGAGAGTAAGAGACAGCGAATTGTGTATGAAATTCAAGTTTTCACTTCTTTCTCAGGCGTAGACTTTTCAATAGAGCTATGGTGCACCATTGGGGATTCCAATATTCTACACTATTATATAACTTACGATAGTATTATAGATTCTTTTCAGATATTGAACCCTGGCAAAAAATTTTAGAGGAAAAAGAAAGAGAACCAGTATGAAATAAGTGCATATATGCTAACCAAAAATATAGGGCGAATGAACAAATGCAAGGAATACAACGAAATCTATGACATAAAAGAAAAATATAATTTGTTTGACGATTCGTGCAGTGGTTGCAGTAGAAATTGCAAATAATTAGAATTGATTAACAAAAAATCTTCAGAAAACTTTATCTTCAAAATTTATAATTATTGACGACTTTTTTTGACTTTTGTGATTCAAAAATGCATTTGATATACTCTATTAATAATGAACAATTTTTATATCAATAAGCCTCAGTACAAATTTTTTTTACAGCGTCTTAAATGCATTTTTTTACGAATTTATCTAGAGCGGTGGCTCATACGAACGAGCGGCATCTCTCCCGGAATGAAATTTTTTTTTCAAATTCCGTTCTTAAGAAAAATGTTTTTAATAGAAAAAATAACTTTGGCGTGTTGCAGGTAATTCAAGTTATTATGAATAAAAAATCGATTGATTGTTATTTCATTTACGATGATGCAATTTTAAATTTTTAAATTGTGCGCCATCTCTCCCGGGATTATACTTGAATCCCATCAGCTTAATTTAAATTTAGTAAGTTTTCATCGTCTTCTTTTTAAGATTTTTAATATCATTTTTATTTAAATTTTAGAAATTTTTTCAGAATCAAATCTCCGTAATTGGGTGCACTACAGCAATTGTGCCAAAATCCGATGTTTTTTAGCGGTGAGCACAGTTTCTCAAAAACCATTTATCTGAACAGTCTGAATTTTTTAAAGCTTGTTTATAATCACAATAGCCTCTTAGTGAACAAAGGATTTTTAATTTAAAGCAAAACTTTTTTTTCTTGCTGCGAAAACCGAAAGCCTAAACGTTGAAAAATCGAACATTATAGGAAAATGACCACTATTTTCGTAAAAAAAATTAATTTAGCAAAATCGTTCTTTCACGCAGAGCGGGAAGGTAAAAACTAGAGTTTTTTTTTGTTTTTTGTATCACAGATCAATAGTTCTTTATTTATCATGCTCAGCGCGAGTGGTGTCAGAAAAATTGTGTTTTGGCACAATGGTCGCTCCAACCTTAATTACAAAAATTGTTTTTTGAAAAAAATGTATAAAATACCTTGTGACATGGATACATAAGTCGGCTTTGAGTTTTGAAAAAAAAATTGTTTTATTTTTCTAGAAACAAATCGTGAAAATGCTCTTTATTTCTCGAGCGAAAGTGTATATAACCACTTAAGGAGTTATATACCTTTTTGTGCGGACGAATTGAGGATGGATTAGAGTATCTTTTAAGGTATGTAGCAATAATGTTATGACACCAAAGTTATTGTTTTTTTAATAGTGTATTGTCCACTTGAAAAAACAAGTAATTGTTCATAAAAAATATCAACAATTGACGGAGCTATGGCCTTTTCCCCGAAACAACTTTTTTTTTGAAGAGGCTTGCGGTGACCATAATGCAAGTCGAACAGGTCAAGTTAAATTAGAAAATCAAAAAAATTCCATCAGTCTAGGAATGTATCTAGTTCTTGAACGATTTAAAAAATGAATATTACGTTTGTTCTGTATGTAAGAACGTTTTCCCCGAGATTTCGATTTTTTGAGCTCTGAAAATTTCATTGAAAAATTCTTATCTGCAAAATAAAAACTTTTCTATGAAAAAGCGATCGTTCAAGAACTAGATATATTCCTAGACTAATGAAATTTTTTGGATTTTTTAATTTAACTTGACCTGTTCGACTTGTATCGTGGTCACCGTAAGCCTCTTCAAAAAAAAAAGTTGTTTCGGGGAAAGGGCCATAACTCCGCCAATTGTTGATATTTTTTTATAAACAAATACTTGTTTTTTCAAGTGGACAACACATAATTCAAAAACAATAACTTTGGTGTCATAACATTATTGCTACATACTTTAAAAGATACTCCAAATCATCCTCAATTCTTCCGCACAAAAAGGTATATAACCACTTAGGAAATAAATCTTTAATGAGGGTAGAGGAAGAAATACTTAAAAATACTCTTGTCGTTGATATATCATTGTTTTGTGCTTATAAAAAACAAAAATAATTTTTCTGAAGAGATTCTCGTGATGATATTGAAAATAATTGAGCTTTCAGGAAAATCATCCTGTAGTATCACAATCTACCCATGCTTTACAAAAATTACGAGATTATAGTTACATATGATTAGAAATTTATGAATAACATGAATCGTTTCATATCTTTGAAAATTCGTTTTTTTTAAATTTGTATATAAGTTTAGATTGATTAATGAAAAAAAATTAACCGTTGCTAATAAAATGAGCGCGAATTTAAACCTTGTTTTTGATTTGCCTAAATGATCATTAAAATGAAGATATAATTATTAATTATGATTATAATTACTGTATGAAGCATTACAATAATTATGATATATAATAGTTATATATTGTATAATTGTTTTAAGTTCATTTTATTATTATATATCATAAAATCATTTTATGTTTAATATTGTGTTTTGTGTTATTTTGTTATTCTTGTGTTTATTATTATGTATTTGCGGCATTGCATCGGACTAGTGTTTGAAAGAGGGGATCAAGCAGTCATTTCAAAAAAGACGATTTGTGGGAGGGACGCGTTGAAATAAGTTGAAAGGGCTCAATAACAATGAAAATTGTAGAAAAGTAATAATAATGTAATCGTGAATATTATAGTTCCCGAAGAGAGTCGAATAAATGATCGAAAGCCCGAAAACGAAAGAAGAGAATTTTATTTGGAATTCTTTTTTCTTGAAAAAGATGTCTGGCTCTAACAGATGACAGTTTTTATTGTGGAAAAGGCAGATGAAACGTCTTTATAATAATTATTGTCACATTTGATCGCAACGTTGCCTAAAAGTGGGGATCAAGATATTATTTCAAAAAAGAAGATTTGTGGGAAAGGCGCATTTTAATAACTTAAAAGAGCTCAATTATAACGAAAATTATGAAATTGTGATATAAGGTAATCGTGAATATTGTAGTTCCTTATAAGGGTTAAATAAACGATCGAAAGCTCGAAGATGAAAGAAGAGTTTTTCACTTTTTTTTATTGAATGTATGCTTTGAAAACAGGCCAAATTCATCGAAAACTTGCCCTAATCGAAATAACATCGAACGAGAAATCTAAAAGTACGTGACAGAGTACTTTAGTATCAAATCCAAATTATTAAAATTCATCACCTCAGTGTCAAAATTACCCCAGTTGACCCTCCAGCAAATCTGTCATGTATATGTAACCACGAAGAATACATTAATTTACACAAACTCGACACTTCATAAATGCATTGTTTCATGCACTTCCACCACGTTATTATAAATACCTCAGCCAACGTTGATCGGTAAGAAAAACCTTCATAAAGTTAAATGCCATATTGTATAGTACGAAAAATCTCGATCGGGCTGACAGCACACAATTTTTTTGCAATTTCAAATTCATTCATTTACCATAACCGAAAATCATTACCACAAGTTTTTTGGGAATAAGCTCCCAAAAAATCTATAATACTTGATAAGTCCTGATTAACGAATTTCCCGAGGGAGGAGCAATAAATAGCAGTAACGTTAGCCATGGTGGCACACGTACTGAGATTGAGAAGTAGGTACCATGGCAGTGGTTTGTGACGTACGAATATTTAGGAGTTTATTTAAAGTTGGAAATAAGTCTCAAAGGGGATAGGCTGGTCGGGTAAATTTAGGCCTGCGCGTGCGCGATCGTGTGGATACATATGATAACCACGAGCTTCCCACTCGGAAAATCGCAAAAAAAGTAGGAAAAACTAAGCTAGAGAAAATTGCTTTTACTTGGAATAGCTGTTGTTCATCTTAGCCTGGGTGGAATCCAGCATTTGAAGAGTAGTAGAGTCTCGGTGTGTGGCGTGTGTTGTAGCTTTTCTCGCTTATCGAAGAAAAAAGTGCGGCGGCTGCAGCATCTACATCGGTGACCGGGAAAAATCCAGGGAAAATGGAGGGTCTTGATGTTTGGGGTCAGATCGCCGTTGAGACGTCTCAGATGTACGTCGACGAAGGTGGCGTCGTTAAGAGTCGTTTCGCGAGCACCGTAAGTCGCAAGGGCGCTTGTATCTTCCAACTTGAAAGGGAAAAAGAGCTCCTTCTAGAGTCAAAATGTAAAATACTCAATTCGCACTAAAAGTTCTGAGTTTTTTTGTTCTTGCATTGCCGACACGAAGGTTTTGTCATTAATGTGTAATCAAAATCCTAAGGAAGCTCAAAGAGGAGACATCAAAGTTTTCATTTTGTCCTCAAAGTGCTCTAAGCAGACATTTTGGACACTGAAGACAAAATGAAAACTACAAGTTACATGTGACAGTGCGCAAAAGAAACCTTAATTTGTCCTCAGAATACTTTTGACTCGGATTATTTTGTTTTTCTTTCGCTATTCGGCCATGTGAATTAGGTGGTAGGCTTCGACAGCTTGTTTAGTTAGCTAGCTTGAGCCCAAGAACTAGCTATATGTTTCAGCATGGCTTTTGAGTTACGTTGCCTTCTGGTTTGCGACATGTCCTAGCTGAAGGTTGAAAGAGAATGATTATTATTTTGTTGTCTTCATGGGTAGATGGATATTCGACCTAAATTAGTTTACTAGATGGATGGTCATCCAACGAATAAGATTGCTTGATTCAAGCAGTTGGAGCTGTTCATTTTGAATCTCCTTGTGTTTTGCTTCAAAAATGTTCCAATCTGCAGGTAATAATCTGGTAGATAACATACTTGTATAAACTGTATGTACATTATAAATGAACCTAACTTGTGACAGCTTCAGTACCCAAATGACAAGATTTGCTTTCTGCAGTTCATCCTCCATAACTGTATACCTTAAAGAATATAAACTGTTCGGACTAAGTTGACATGAAGTTTTTACAAAAATGGATTGGGGTACAAATTTTCCATTCCACGAGTTTTTCAGGCCATTTTTTCCAATTCAGAATTTTCCAATCCAAATCTTCCAGTATACAATAATACCAAACCCTAATTTCGCAATACATCAAAGTATTATACCAAAAAAAAAGAATATTACCAAAAATATCATTGTTCAATAAAAGAAACGCATATTGCAGCCATATCAAAGTCGATGGTTTTATTTATCAAAGTGTCATTTAGTGTGTGTATTTATAATCGTATATTATAACTTAAATTTTTCAAATATTGAATTATATCATCATTATCGACATAGTCATGGTATTGAACAACAATGTTTGAAATTTGTTCTTCACGCTGTTTTTTCTTCGCATCTACCCTTTTTCTGATTTTTTGCCCCAACTGGAGCTGACGCTGCATGATTTCGGTGTCACCTTGTTCTTTTTTGAGTTCTTCAAGAAAAGAATATAGGCTTGTATGTTTCTTTCCAACAACAAGTTGACAGCTAAAGCAAATAAACAACCTGAACATTTCCATACTCCGTATTGATTTGTTGTTATGAAAAAAAATACAGTTCTGACACTTCAAGATTAATTATATCGAAATTTTCGAAAACAATTTATTTTAATTGTTCAAAAAGAAAATGTTGAAGGAAAAGCTTTCTTTTGGTAGAACATTTTTTTTGAAATTTAGTTGAAAATGCCTCATTTCGGAAAAAAATGTTTTGGAAATACCTTATTTTGGAATATATGTTTTGGAACTCATCCTTGATTGGGAAAAAAAGTTTTGGAAGAAAAGGGCGAATGGAAAAAATTGTTTTGGTTAAAAAAAGTTCAGGAAAAAACGGATTGGAAGGACTGACCCCCTACCCAAAAATGATGTAAAAAATAACTGTGTAAGTTATTTACATGAAGTATTAGGACTATAAAATCTTTCGGAACTTATATTTTCCTTTGGATTATTATTTATAACATGCGATAATTTGGTGAAGGTAAAAATTACCTGTAATAGTTTGCAGATTGCATGAATGCTTCTTGTTGCTGAAAAATATGCTAATGTTGCTTTACATAGACAAATGGATCCAACATGACCTGAGAGCTTGCGAAATTCTAAAACGATATTTCTTTTACAATATTCATAAAAACCTGAAATTGACGTAGATATTGACGGTTGAAATTCTAAGCGTTGGACCAAGTTCATCCCTCATAATTTCAATATCTAAAACTTCCATCAATTTTGAGTTTTCAAAGATATGGCGAAGGAAATATCTAAGAATTTTTCGGCCATATCGAATTGTTTAATTACCACGTTGATAGTTATTCTACATGATGTAATTCATGTTCGTAGAGCTTTAATTGTGCTTTTCTAATTTTAATATTGTAGAAGGCGGTGGATTGAAATAAAAATACAAATTTTCAGACAATAGAGAAACTTCCGGACAGGGTGATTCTTCGAGCCTTTAGCTACTTGTCTCACCGTGAAATCTGTAAAATGGCTCGAGTTTGCAAAAGGTGGCGACAAATTGCTTACGACACTCGTTTATGGACCCATGTTTCACTTCGTCCGGAAATCAGTGGTCTCCATGTTGGATCTCTCGATAATCTTCTTCAATTGATAAGGTTTTTCAAATAGTTATTGCATACTGAAATGATTCCATAAGCCATACCTCTACCCTATTTCCAGTAAATCTCATGGGAAAAATGTATAGAAAAAAACCACCATTTACTTAGTTGGCTTATTCTAATTCCTTCCAACGAAGAAAGTTGAAACTAAATGATTAGATTATTCAAAAATTTATTTAAAAAATTGCAAGAAATTCACACCTTCCGGTAAGGGTTTCTTAACAACTTTGAAAGTTTATTTTACTTTATAAAAATCAGGTACACTTTGAGCTAGTTTTATTTTCAATATTCAAAACTCAACTATTATAACTCTTATTTTTCATCATCTTTTCTGAAAATATCCCTTATCTCTGATGCTGCAGTATAATTGTTCCATATATGAAAATAACAAATCAAAACTGTATAAGCTAAAAGGTACAAAGATGTCGAAAAAATTTTCCTTATCTGTTAAACAGCGTTCGATTCGGAGCTTCGTTGAGGTACATAGAGCTGCCAATCGAGCTGATAACGCACACTGTGCTGCACGAGCTGGCCAATAGATGCCCCAATTTGACCCACATGCTCCTCGATTTTTCCACCGCCATGCAATTGCACGACTTTTCCGAGATGCAGGCTTTTCCGACCAAGCTCAAGTACATGTGCGTTTGCCTCTCTGAGGTCATTTTCATGGAGGGCTTCATGCGCAAAATTTACAACTTTATCAATGGATTGGAGATTTTGCATTTAATAGGTTCGCCTTGTACTGCGACTTAGACATCATTTTGCTTATTGAGCCTCGAACCAATAATTCTATTGTTTCAAAAGTTTAACAGAATAGAAATATTTAAAAAATGAATTTCAAGTTTCTGCTCCAACTTTCGACATTCCAAAGTCTGAATGAAAATTATAGAATACAGGGACTAAATTTTAGTAATACATAACAGACACATGATTTGCAGCAGCATTATCGAATTTCTCTATTGGGCATTGATTGGGCAACATTTGTTTCAAGGTACATACGAAAAAGTGGAAGAAGAAGAGGAAGAAATCTACGAAGTCATCAATGTGCACAAGCTGAAATCGGCGACGCCTAATTTACGAGTGATAAACTTATACGGTATTAATTTCGTCGATGATTCGCACATTGATGCATTTTCATCGAATTGCATTCAACTAGAGTGCCTGGCAGTCAATTTCTGTGCCAAAGTCACCGGGACCACAATGAAAACGCTTTTCCAAAGAAGTCGAAGATTGCGATGTTTGCTAATGCAGGGAACGAGTGAGTTACATTTTACATTGAATTAAAATACTGTAAATTTTTAGAATATATAGACTGATTTACAGTTACAATGCTCACTGAAAATGAAATTTGGCCAGTGTCTGACGTAAACCTGTGATGTCCTGTCTTTCATGATGGACTATGACATTTCATATCGATTAAATTTTAGACAATGAGATCATTCATTATGACATCGAAACGTCAGAATAAACTCCTATAATTTTACCTGTTGAGTGAAAAATTCATCCATCTAAAATATTGATAGTAACCTGATGTAAGACCTTACGTTAGACGTAAGGTAAGACTGACGTCAGACAAATATTCATTGTCAGCTGGGATATTTGCTGGGTAGTTTGGATGACACAATAGATGATTAAGTGTCATTGTGTTTAGATTTGCAAAGCGAACACGTAATGCAAGTGGAATGGGAAAAATCTAGCGTTCAAGAACTGGACGTAACAGGGACGGATTTGACAACCGAGTGCTTGGTCGACATGCTCAGCAGGATCCCAGGGTTACGTTTTTTGAGTGCTGGTCAACTTAATGGCTTAAATGACAGCGTCCTCAAGGCATGGATGGAAGTGGGAAACCCTCGTAACCTCATAGCACTCGATCTTGACAGCTCAGATAATCTCAGCGATGACGCTTTGCACAAGTTTTTGTCTCGGCATGGTCTGTTCATCAGTTTCATTTGCAATTTTTTCTTCATTTCTTTCATTGATTTTTTAAGTTTGATTCTCTTCTCACGTACGTACACTGTGAGTTGAAATTGTCATGGTGACGATAAGATACTGCAAGGGACTATACTTCTTAGTTGCCCTAGAAATCTGGGCAGATGCTGCAAGGAACTATATTAGATACCTACAAGACAGTATGATTGCATTCCGATACGAATACATATCTTTGTGATAGGCAGATGTATTCTTATGCCAGGTGTTGAATAGAAATTGGAAACGTATTATCATCGTGACGATTTACACTTCTCAGTGTAAGCTATTCATCAATAAAAACTGCGTCGTATTGGAGTCAAAAACCCTTTTCAAGGAATTTCAATCAGAGGATCCTTCTTTCATTCTTAAAGTTTCGGTCATATGTGACCATCTTCAAGAACAATAATGTTCACGATAAAACTGCATCGTGTACACTTCTACAATTTTATTTATTAAATGAATTGCAATATTGAAGATGAATTGTCTTCATCGTTATAATTGTAGATTTGTATGTTACGAAAAAAGTCTTAATTGAAAACCAGAGTCATCAGTACATATTGGAAACCCATCAACGATATGCTTTCTAGGTCATCAACTTTGGGGCCTGACCTTATCCGGAATGCCGCATATCACTGATCAACTTTGGCAAAGCATTCTTCCCATCCTGACAAATGCCAAGTAAACACCAGCTAGTTACTTTAATTTTGACGATAGTAGACTACTCATATTTTTATTTGCAAATATAGCACTGCAACAGCTCTATCTATCATTTATTCCGGAATTATCCTTGAATTTTCATTTAATGCAGAAAAGGATGATTCCATATCAAACAGATAAAATACGATTTCAGTCGGTAGCATTGTTTTATATTTGTTGTGTAAAGGATTCTTGTGATGGGAACTCAAGAAAGACTTGGAGTTAACATCCATGTGGACCAGCTTATGGATGGTATAGCCAATAACTGCCCCAATTTGGAACGACTCCAGCTTTGTTGGGATCCAGAGAACTTGCGTTTTTCCGACAAGAGTCAAAAGGCCATTGACATTTTGCGAGTGAAGTGTATAAAATTAAGATGCCTCGTTCTTAGGTAGATAAACATGTGATTTTATTATAGATATTAGTATTTTTTACAAGACAATAATTCATTTCTTGTAATAAATATCAAGTTGCTTTGCTTTCAGTGATGGCCGATATTACGAGATCGTCAAAGCCAACTTTGAACGAGCTGATAGACTAACCGTTGTGCGTACCACGACCTGTTGCCGGGTCTCCAATTATTACATGCTTCAGAACTACAAGGATTTGATCTTTAATTGAATTATGTACATCGTATTTCGCTACTGCTGCAAGTTATTTATCAATAAATATACCAATTTTTGCACAACTGCCAGCCAACCGATCGAGTTTACAAAAATGTACATATAGAACAAATCATGTTTTGAAGAGAAAGTCTTTATCATGATTTTCCCGTTTCATCGATTCGGAAAAATTATACTGTTGAAAAATTTCTGCTTGGAAAAATTTCTTTTAAAATGAAATGAAATGATAGGAATCAAATATTAATATATAGTTATATGATACCTACAGTATTTTTCTACCCCTAGGGTACATTGATCATTTCATAAAATTTTAATTGTAAAATGTGATAGAAATTTTTTATATTCAATATCAAAAAAGTGATTGAATATAAAAAAATTATATTTTTACTATTTACCTGAAAAATATCTTGTACGTATTAAAATGTCCCATTTTATTAAATAAGAAATTTCTCAGCATTCAGGACCGTTTTGTTATTAAGTATAGAAGAAAAAAAGTAATATATTTTTTTGCAGTGACTGTATTAAATGATTATACATGTTGGCGAAATCGAAATGCAACGACGGGCGAAAATCTATTCAAGTTCCAAAAGTCAACTGCGATATTACGTATAATTTTAGCGAGAAATTCATTATCATGTTAGATAACGATAGTTTATTGACAACTGTAAAATTGAAGGTATCTATAGGTAAATAAATTATGTTACATTATTTTATGCTAAGAACTTATGTAAATAAGATTGAATATTTCTAAAATGTGTCGATCGGTACTTAGTAAAATATAAATAATGTCAGTCCTTGAAATTTTGAAATAAAGGATAGTCGACGTTCTCGCATTCTAAGCACAGAGATGTTTCATTTTTTTCCACTTCATTGTCAAAGTCTTACACATCTTATTTTTATAATCTTTTTTTAATTTACTTTACCAGAATGTTTCGACAAAATACTTTAAAAGAAAATTTTTTCCATTACGATATTTTTATTAACGATCTTTTAACCAACAATATTGTACTTTTATAGCAACAATAATTAGTATTCAAAATACTTGCATTTCAAAAATTGTTTGTTCAAAGGTGCCTTAAAAAAAATGTTGACTTTAACGGTTTCAGAAGAAAAAAATGTCTGGATAATTTATTGTCCTTCAAAAAAAAACCTTTAAAATGGGTGATAGTTGTATAAACAATTGCCTTTAACATAAATTCAATGTGATACTTCAACAAATGAAGTGTTCATATTACTATTTGTTTAATAATCCTTCCTATGGATGACTTTTAGTAATTTTTAAGATACTAATGTAACTAATTTTGCTATACTCAAGTTTCTTTTTATAATAATCCACTATTCTTCGAAAAATCAACATAACTGGATAAAAAAATGTATAGCGATCACCAAGGAAACACAACACAGTACGATAAAATTACACAATTGTTCAAATTCAAAGAAAATTCACTAAAAAGTGAGTAAAAAATTGGTTTATCTGGTCCAGTCTCTTCTATGAACGTTATTCGAGAAAAAAAAGTATAACAATAATCGAGGTAAATTCAGAGCTTGAAATTAAAGCGCAAGTGTTTTAAGAATAAATCATATAGGAAGCATGCATTTCATGCTCCCCAGTACTTCATAGTGCGCATGAACAACAATAAACGACGTAGCGCCATCGATTATTATTGTATCATCAGGCGCTTGATTTATTTACAAGCCACAAAAAAATGGCAGCAAGTTATCGCAAAATTAGCTAACATTGAAACAACACAATTTAACATAGCAAAAATAACAACTTTCACAATCCTGTCACTTTTGCTTGTTACTAAATTTTCTATAAATCTTTTAATGTCGACCGATGCTGAAGAAACTCAGGCCGAGAAGCGGCTCAAAATCGTTGTCGTTGGTGACACTCTTGTCGGCAAAGTGAGTAACACAAAAATTTTTTTAGTTATTAAAAATTTAAATTATCATAAAAATAATACATCATGAAGTTAGTAGACACTGAGATACAACTATTTTGAATTTAAAAGATACTGTTTCTTTATCAGACAAGCATCGTTCTCAAATTTTGCTACGACGAGTTTTCGAGGCAATACACGCCAACAGGAGGGATTGATTTTTTCCTCAAAAACTTAAGTCTTGGTTCCTACAAAAACGTGAACCTACATCTCTGGGATATAAGTGGACATGCCTTGCGAGGAAATTTGTTGGAAACCTACATTTTTGGAGCTCACGTAACGTTTCTCATTTTAAAATTAATATAGTATTTTACGTTTTACGAAATAAATTCAATCGACTTTTAATTTAAGTATTGATGAATAAAATATCAATATTCCTAATAACATTATTACTATTTCCTACATCCTGGAGGCGGAAAATATGTAGATAGAAATTTTCACAAATATAACCAAAAAAAGTTTTGACAAATACTGAAAAGAAAACTTATATTATTATAGTCCAACTGTATTTTAAAGTCAAATCATTAATCTGACTATTCCTCACGTCTAACTGAATACAGCACAGTTTGATTAAAACGACACGTAAGACGTTTCACTTTACATCCTTCTTCCTCTCAACTGGTTTCAATTCTCCATATCTCTCTCCCACTTCAACAGATTGTGTCTCAACCACATCTTGCAGTTCATCTGAATTTCATTAAAATCACTTCTTGTCACTGTATTCTCCCTGAATTGAACAATTCACGATAACTATCCTGAAGAAGCTTCCTTTTTTCGTTTATGACAGATCATACTTTTGGTTTACGACGTGACAAACAACGCGAGTTTCAATTCTCTGCACGAGTGGGTATCCGAGATAAAAGGCTTCATAGAAAATAACCAAGAAAACAGTAGCAATCCTCTGATTGCTCTTATTGGTAACAAATGCGATATGGAGCACCAGAGAAGTGTGAGAAGAGATCGCTCGCATCGTTTTGCAGCTGAAAATGGCTTGCCTTGTTTCGACATGTCTGCCAGGACGGGAGAGTCTGTGAGGATCTTCTTTTACTCCTTAAATATATGTTCAATACAATATACAGCTAAAACCACTAGCTTCAATAACTATAAGCCAGGTTGTGTCTGCCTGCGAAGTTTTTTGAAACCCTATGGATAATCTTGTAATAGTTTGTAATTCATGAATTACAAAACTATTACAACCGGCAGGGTAGATCCCTATTATACTAGCTGATCAACCTGATCATTTCTTGGCGTGAAATATATAATTTATATTTTTCTGGCATCTAACTTATTAAATGTACTTTCAGTGGTTACAATTATGAAAGATCCATATAAAACTTCAACTCTTACACTTTGATTTTGGTAATTAATCAAATGAAATGATCTGGATGATCAGCTGGTACAATCGGAATCTACCCTGCTGGTTGTAATAGTCTGTAATTCATGAATTACAAGATTTCCCATATTTAAATGTGATTTAGTAAACCCGAACACATCTTGCAACATACACATTTTGGATTTATAAATGTTTCAAAACAACCTCAATTGAATGTTAATAATTTTTGTACTCCATATGTGTTCTAATGATGGATATTCATTTAAAGGTATCTCTGTGCATCGCCAACTTGGCAGCACAAGTTTTGGGAGTTCGACTGACAAGAATCGACCAGGACCATCACAGGCCAATAGTGACAGCCGAAATTGGAGAAAGCGTGGACATGTCCTCGGTCACGCGAGTCACCAAAAGATTGCCCAACAAGAGACAAACTAATTCACTACCCGATCTCAGCGCCCAGCAATCGAAAAATACAGCTTGTTCATTGCAATGAATTAGCCTTTGCCATATCATTAATATTGACAATGAACGCTTGTTTATTTTTATACTGTATATTAACGTGCATTCTACAGATCTAAGTTTATTAATAAATACATTTTTTACGCACTTGAAGTGCATAATCCTTTTTATTTTTAAATCTTAGTAAGAACATACTGAAGTGCAAGAAAGACGCATAGAACTGAAACCAATCAAGAGGAAGAAGGATAAAAAGAGAACGTCTTCCGTGTCATCTTAATTAGTACAAATAGAAAAGTTTTTCAAATCATTAACTGATTTTTCATAATCTGATTCATTGGAACGAGCTCAAACTCAATGGCTAAATGATACAATCGAAAATTTACTCACCTAGCGGAAAAATGTGCAACTATCAAAACTATCTGTGTTCGGTGATGGTCGGCAGTGGTCGGCAAAAGATCAGCAGTGGTCGGCTGTGGTCGGCGGTGCTCGGACAATTTTCCATTTTTTGACTTCCAACTTATAACGTTTATTAACAAGATTGTTTAGTTATCATGGTGATGATTTGTATAAAAAAAAACCACTTGAGAGATTTTTATTTTTGAAGATTATGTCATTCATTACATTGACACAATTCTCAAACATAAATTTCAATCGCGTACCCGTACTTCTCCAAATACTAAGATATTTTTAATAATTCCTATTTAAAAATGCAATCTTTAAATTTTCTAATTTGCAGAATAGAGAGCTTTTTTTATGAAGATCAAATTTTATTTTAACATCATTAAACTGCCTACAGTCGACACCAACAACAGAATGTGGGATCATAAGAGCTTGAAAAAATTACAAAAACGTAAAGATAACAAACATTTACTCCGCCCAATACACATTTCATGACAAAATTACCAATAGTCAACACTCGTGCAAATCAGCACCCATGTAACTTCATCAATATCCAGCTCTATTACTTCACTGTCCGAAAACCACGCGCCACCTCTGAATTTTGCTTATAAAAAAAAGAAACACATGAGCAATCGTGCACACTCACAATCACAAAACCAGCCAGCCGAAGATTGTCATCAGGTCATGTCCGGAAGTGGTCTCCTCGGCCACTGACGCTTCAGCAATAAAGCCTCCGTGTCTTTGTAGAGGGCGCTGAGCTTGTGAGCGAGGGGCTTGATGAAGGTCTCCACCCACTCTTTTACAGTGAACTCATCGTAAATGTCACCCATGACCTCCCTCATTCCCTTCTCAACATACATCAGCTGCGACTGGCACTTGTCAAGATCGCTGGCTGCTCGCTCTACGTGACTGGGATTGGAAAAGCCGTGCTTGACATTGTACGAATTCAGCCAGCCCTTGAAGACGTTGTCCTGCTGAAGCTTTTCCACGTCTTGTTCCAAACCCAAGAGCTGGAGACTGGCAGCGTAAACCCGGGAGCCCCAAAAACCGCACTCGCCCCAGGAGTATTGCTCGAGCGATGATTTCGCGGTGCTCAAGGAAGCAGGGATTTCGTTGTCAGGGCATTGAAGGTGCCGAAGGACATCCCTTGCTACCGGGGTCGATTGTGGAAAATATCGACCATGACTTCCTCGTCGTTGCTGTTGTAGGAGGGCCAAGCTGAGGGCGAGAGAGGGCAGAGCAGAGGGCAGGAGTTCGCAGAGGACGGCGAAGTGGTCGTAGCGCTGCCAGCCCGTCAGAATGACGCCCTTGAAGCTCATGTCCCGCTGCTTGGCGATGATGTCAAGCCACCGTTGGTGGTTTTCCAAGTGGTATGAGATGTCGGTGTAGTGCTGATTCGGACCAGTGGCGCCCTTGAACGCTGTGGCGATCCACACCGATTTAGGCCACAGCCTTGCGTACTTCTCCCACATCTCTTCAGCCAGGTTCAACCCAGCTGGCTGATTCGTGTACTTCCATACGACTGGCTCCACCAGCTTATCCAGTCCCCTACGATTACAACCTATCAAGGAACATCGTAACCGGGGTGGGCTAAGGGTGCACTTGCCATCATAGGAATTCGGAAGGGAGGGTAGTATATTGATTTTGCTCTCCTCCTTGTGAGCATCAAATTCTAGAAATCCAGATAGGATATCATAAAAGAACTAGGAAATCGTACAAAGTTTATAAATTCTGAAAAATACAAAAGTATAAAGATAAAATTTTCAAGATAATTTATTTATTTATCTGGAATCTATAGAACTTAAAATTCTTAAGCATATAATTTTAATAATTTATGTTGAGATTTATAAGCCATTCGGGCCTTCATTAGAGTTTTAGAAACATTCAAACAATATAAAAAATAAGGATATAGCGAGAATTGTTTGAAACACTGAAAATCAACGAAAAACTGTGTTTTAAAAAATCGTTTGAAATACTAAAAATTTACGAAACTTAGAAATTCAGAGCATCACATCCTTAAAATTAACATAAAAATATAAGAAATCTAGATTAATATTTGGAAATCCTACAAAATTTCATAAAAGCTGAAAAACACGAAAAAGACTGAAAATAATAGAAATCTTAAAATACTAAGATTCTACAGGGTGCGCCATTTCTTATGTCGGCATGTAAACATTGAATAACTTGAAAAAAAAACAACTGATTTCTGTAAATGAGGTATTTTTATTTAGTTTGGTCCTTTACAATTTATTTAGACTAGTTTTTGAACACAACATCAATCAAGTGGCCGCCCTTATTGTTCACAGCAAAATATGCCCTTTTTGCGGCGTTTTCCATTACCTTTTCGAGCATCTCGGGTGGTATAGCAATGATTTCGGCACGAATATTTTCCTTAAGCTCTTCAATGGTCTGCGGCTTGCTGGCGTACACTTTACTTTTCAAATAACCCCACAAAAAGAAGTCTGGAGGGGTCAAATCTGGAGATCTGGGTGGCCATTCAATGTCGCCTCTTTTTGACATCAGACGTCCAGGGAATTTTCGTTGCAGAAACTGGATTGTTTGATTCGCAGTGTGGCAGGTCGCACCATCTTGTTGAAACCAGTAATCTTCAAGACCTTTTTCACGCATTTGTGGGCAGACATAGTGAGCCAACATCCACCGATATCGGTTTCCATCGATCGTTTGGTTCTCTTTGAAAAAATAAGGACCAATGATGGTTTTGGCGCAAACGCCGGCCCAAACAGTAACTTTTTGGTCATGCAATGGCGTTTCATGGATCTCGTGTGGATTCTGCGTTCCCCAAATGCGGCAATTTTGCTTATTAACGCCTCCAGAAAGTTTGAAATGTGCCTCGTCGGTCATTAAAATTCGCTTCCAAAAATCAGGTTCAGTATCAACTATTCGAGCGATTGTTTGTCCATATTCCAAGCGACGTGGATGATCTGTAGGCAATATTCTTTGTGTTAATTGCATTTTGTACGGAAACAAATGCAAATCATCTTTCAAAATGCGCCGTAGAGTGGTTCCACTGATGCCGAGATGCTGAGCGCGGTGACGATATGAAACTTTTGGGTTTTGGGCAACGCTCTCTCTGACAGCTTCAATCAGTTCATTTGAACGTCTTGGTCGTTGATGAACGGGTTGTTCGCGATCTTTCACTGTCCCGTGGTCACAAAAATTCGACACCAAACGACGAATAGTGTTGTCAGATGGTGCCTGTTTGCCAAGATATTTTCGACGATATGCTCGTTGAGTTAACACAACTGAACGACTATTTTCAATGTACAAAGTAACTATTTCAGCGCGTTCTTTTGGTGTGAAGCGATACATGGTTGAAATTGTACTGAATTGACGTTTCCAAAACAAGTGAAGTCAAGTAAATCGGTTGTCAAATGTTTAAGTTATTCAATGTTACAATACCGACATAAGAAATGGCGCACCCTGTATATATAGATTATTTTCTAAAAAACTCACGGAAACAACAAAAATCAATGAAAATTTTGATTTTAAAGCATAAAATTTTGAAAATTCACATAGAATACCATCGAAATACTAGAAAACTCAATGAAATTTATGAATATTGGGAAAGTACAAAATTAACTGAAATTTTCAAAAATATGTGAAACACTTGAAAATCTGCGAAGAAGCTGTTTTCTGTAAAGTTTATTGAAATACTAAAAATCTCTTTAAATTCAGGGTCTAGAGTGTCAAATTCTAGAAATCTATATGGGAATTTTTAAAAATACTAGAAACTATGAAAAGCCTAGAAAATCCCACTAAATTATAATAACATCATCTGAAAAATATGAGCAATACTAACAGTACTAGAAATCAATAAAACGTAGATCTGTTTCTTTAAAAAACTATAAAATTACTTAATATCTATAAATCCTTGAATCCCAATTAATTGACTTCTAGCTGTCTATATAAAAATCCATAAAAACGCCGAAAAATTATTCAAACTGTAAAAATATTGAAAAAATATGATAAACACATTAATTATTGCAAACCTATGATATATCAGTTATCTTTGAAAGTACTGTTTCCTCGAAACTGCTTTAAAATACATACTAAAAATCTGATAATTTTCGAATTCTAGATAATTGGATGCTCAAAACCTGTAAGGTAATTTTTAAAAATGTTAGAAATATATAAACAAAATAGAGGCTCAGAGACCCCACAAGGTGGAGGATGAAAATTGAGGGATTTACTAAATTTTGTAAATAAAATAGAATATCCTTGGACATTTTATGAATTATAATAAAAACAAAAAATACTCACATTCCACGAAATACCTTTAAAAGGGAAGCCAGGATGCAGATATGATTTTCTCAAAAATATATGGAAACACTTAATATCTATGAAACCTTGTATTCTAGACCATTAAGTTCTAGATATCTACAAAAAAAAATCCCCAAAAATGTTAGAAAGTCGTTTAAACTGTAAAAATACTGAAAAAAATACGATAGTAAGTGCTGCAAAATTTATGAAATATCAGTTATCTTAAAAATTAATGTTGCGTGGAAAATTCTTGAAATTACTGAGAATCTAATGATTTTTGTATTCTAGATCATCAAATTCTCGAAAACTATACGACGATCAACAAAAATGCTAGAAATGTATGAAAAAAACTAGAATACTCTTAGATATTTTTTGAACAAAAGGAAGCAAGAGTATGAAATACCTGAAATGTACGAAAACATAATTTTCTCAAAAATCTAGGCAAACACTAAATATCTTTGAAACCTTGAATCCTGGAGCATCAAATTTTACAAATGTAAGATAATCCTCTCAATGCTATACATACCGAAAAAATAAGTACTTAGAGGCAATAGAAATAACGCATTCTAATTTAACATGAAAAGTGATATATTTTAGAAAGTAAAAGCTTGAGCTTGCAAATCAATTCCTACGATGTAATGATGCTAGAATAAATAATCATTGATACATTGAAATAAATATATATTGACTCCTTTGACATTTGAGTTTGCTTCCCTATATAAAATTTTATTGCAACGTCTCTGAACTTGTTCACATATTTTGTCAAGATATCTAAATTTTTTATTGATAACCAACCTCTGAACGATGTCTTGCAGGCGAATGTCACGAAACTCGTCGTCCCACATCAAAATTTTGAGGTCAGGATAATGTTTTCTGAGGTAACGGGCCAACCTCAAAACATGATCCAAAAACAATTGCTTGGGGTTGTCCCACTTGTTCTCGATCATGACTCGAGTGCACTTGGGACACTCGCCGATATTGTAAACCTCGTCAGCGCCGATGTGCAAGTACTTCAAGTTACCGAGTTGGGAGTGAGCTTTGACAACTTGGTCCATTATCTCGTAAACAAGAGCCAAAGAGCGCTCATTGGAAGGACACACAACTTGAGGGTAACGCCCGACCTCCCTCAAGTCCTGAAACTCCTCCAGTTTCAAAACAAATTCCAAGTGACCGAAAGTTTGGACCAGAGGAATCACATCTAATTCATTTTGCTTGGCGAGCTTTTGTATTTGCCGTATTTCTTTTTTGCTGTAGCAGTTTTTAGCACTGATATTGGCGATGTTACCTGAATACGGAAACGTGTCTTCATACTCCACGAGTAATCCAGTGGCACCCAAACTCTTCAACAAAGGAAATAACCAGGCATAGTATGTCATTTTTGGAGCTGCGCCCTTCAGGTCTAAATGAACGATTCTCTGGCCTTGAAATAAGACCACCTTATTGTCCTCGTGCCTTGGAACTCCATCCCAATCATTATCATATTCTCTCCACTCGTTTTTCTCTTCCAATACCTTCTCCATTTTTCTGTCCATGCCATGATTCATCGTGGTGGCTTGCAAAAAAGCTGGCAATTCTTTCTTGCCATTCCTCCAGGTTCTTTTGGTCATCTCGTTGACATAATCAGCATCATCAGCTTGCTGTGTATGCTCCCAATGATATCGTTTGGCTTTAGGTTGTTTGTTCGTGCCATCGTAGATTTCGTCATCCCCGAAGAGTCGATAAATTATCAGCAATGCCAGTATAGCAGCTATGGTGATAGTCAACAGTAAACCTCGGCCGCGCAATCGAGTCATCATCAACTAAAAATGTACAAAATATTTTCAAGCTGTTTGGTTATAGAGGATGTAACAGCTCTTGCCAAAAAAGCTACAAATATATTGAAAATTTCAAAGTTAGTGGAGAAAAAAATGAAAAAAAAAAAAAAAAATAGCGTAGAATAATTTTTAAAATTGAAATGTTTTTAAATGATTAAGTTTTTTATTTTGACGTGAGATAATTTCCTTCAATTTCAGCCTATATCAAATTTTCCTTTTTAATGGACTTTTTCTTCAACGATTTTGATAAATTAATTTTTCCATATTTTTAAGTATTATTTCAATTTTTCAAATACCAGTTAAAAACTTTTTAGTGTTCTTGAATCTTTACTTTACACTCCCAAAAATGTATTGTTTTTTTTTTCAAATCATGCAAAAAGTTTGAACCCCAAAACTCTCCTGTAACCTTCAATCACATGTAATGTGGTAACATTCGAAAATAGTGATTTCATCTGAATTCCTGCAGTTTTTTATAAGTTTTTTTTTTAATGAGTGACAAGAGCTGCACAGCAATAATTTGATGCACACTTATTATACCTTATATTATCGTCATTACTTTTCTTGTTTTGCAGTTTTTAACACTTTTCATCCAAACTTTATGAAATCCTGCCAAAACCTCAAGAAATCAAGTCCTGCAGTCTAGATACATGTATCTCAAGTTTCAGCTTCTAATCTCTTGATCGTCAACTTAATGCATTGATTGTACAAGCAGTGCATCAGTGTACTGTTATCACGAAAATTCGTGATAACGATTTACTGCACATAATCCAACGAAATACAATTTGTGTTGTATATGACCATGGCCTGCTTCTGAAAAATTTTGTAGAAGTTAAAATTTTGCAATTATTTGTTATCCCAGTTTCAGAGAAAAATTGGAGTACACATTTTTTCACAGTGCATCAATTCGATTGTAAAAATTATTAATGGAGCATGTAGGAATAGCAAAATCATTAACTATGTTGTAGTCAAGTTTTGTTTTCCTAGCATCCGAAAAATTGCGAAGGGATCCTTTCTTACTTGAATAATCATTTTGTGATCTTCGGAAAAAGTCGACAGAGTAAAACAACTTTACTGATTTTTCAGATGCTAGATCATAATCACGGATCAATCAGTGATTATTGATCCTGAGGAATAGTTTTTTCATATAAAAACTAAATTCATAAAAGGAGCAAAAAAATCGTAAATTCAATTGCATCTCTGAAATCTACAGGAAAAACTGAACAATGTAGTTTTTTGCATGGTTCAAAAGTGTGAAAACTGAAGAAATTGCAGATTTTTATTTACAAAAGTATATTATGTAACTACAACTTTAATTTCATATTTACGAGTGTGAAGTTTGTAGACCAAGGTTAAGCCAAGGTTTACCATCATACAAGTGTATATAAAATTTATGTCTTAGATAGGATATTTTATATACATATATACCAAGGGTTCGAAAATGAGTTTAGAGATTTTGAACTGAACGAGAAATGAGTTTTCTATGCCAGAGGTACATAAAATCTTTTGAAAATTATTACTCGCTAATGTGATCTGATGGAGCAAAAACCTTCAGGATATAGGTTCAGGAAGTCTCAAGGTAGTTGAAAGAAATTAAAATTAGTCACACAGTCTTGCGTGGCCAACTTCATTCAGCTCTGTAATTTTTGTTTAATACGATTTGGCAACATTGCAACTGTTTTTTTATATCTTGCTGAGCATATGTAAATATGTAAATATGTATACATGCGCAGCCGTATACATGTTCATTTTATGTGGTGTTTTTTGTGATTTATTTCATGTTTTTTAATTATTTATATGTATCGTAAATATAATCATTGCATCTTTTAAAATGCAGCATTGCCAAGCATACCACCTTAGTTGCATGGCCAGTTGAAAAGTGACAGTTGTATGTTTTTTGTAAATTTCTCAAAAAATGATTCGGTAACCCTCGTTGAAATTTTTCTAGGTTGATTTTTATAATCAAAGTAATTTTCAGGGATAACTTTAGAGTTAAATATCGAAAAGTTTTTGAAATATGAGCGGAAATGCATGATTCCCCATATATATACAAGTTAATTTCAAAAAATTCTGTGCGGTAAACAATAATAAAATTTTTACCATAGATTAGGTGCAATATCAATATCAAATTCTCAAAATTCAAGGAAAATCTATAGAAAATTGTCCAAGTGCTAGTATCTTAAAGTACAAGTTACTTGTGGAAATTTTTTTAGTTATTATTATTTTTTTTTCTATATTGAATGAACATTGCATATTATTCATATTAAGTATTTCACTATTTTTATACACATTACATAAACATTGAGTATTTATTTGTTTTTTTTTTCTTCATTTAAAATAAAACATGAAAAATATTATTCATAATCTTAAAAAGGTACACTCGAAGATAAAGAAAAATTGTAAACTGCTTCTATCATTCTTACGTCAATATTGATTCTAGTTAAATGAATAAAATTTCTACAGATTCAGACGAAAAAGCCAAGATTCTGAAATTCACCTTGTTATTATTACACAAATAATGTCGATATTTACCGTTGCAAATAAAAAAAAAAACACACAAATTACTAACACTCTTCCACTCTGTGTACAATCATTATTTGACTTATGTTTCAACAGTGATTAACAGTATTTAATTATCGTAATAGAACATGGAATCAAAATAAAAACATTGTTTGTTTTTATTCATTTTTATTGAACCAGTGAATTTGGTAAATATGTAAGTAAAGTTAAATTAGGTTAGGTTAGTCTCTACCAACATTACCGACTGTGCCAATTTTCACCGACGGTACCGACTTTTTTGATTCCTACTGACTGTCGATAATGTCGGTCATCTTCGACAATCTTTGACAGCTGTCAAAGTGATGTACACACAGCTACGTATAGAACATTGTAGAACATTAAAGTGATAATGAGTGGAAATTGGTGAAAATCTTATGGCGTTATCGGGTACTCGTTGCGAATCGTAAAAGGACCGTTTGCCATGTAAATCAGATTCAGTCACAGATTCTCTGTAAATCTAACGTTACAATAATCTTTCACCCTCGCGTGCTGAACTCATTTCAGCATCAGACATTTCTGGACGTAACGTCAAAATAAAAACGCACCAATGCCGACCCAACAAACTCAACAACAAAAACAACAGCCAAGTCCGAGACAGTTTTCCACAGGCTCGGAAAACTCTGGAGTTATTCTCAAAATGCAGCAGGCGGGGGAACAAGTTGGTGAGTTTATGGATTTTTTCTAAATACCAATTTCCCCATCATATATGTAGCCTGAACGAGAAGTGGATCGATATGGCTCATGTTTTCTCTCTCACGCGCATTGTTAAAAATTGCAAGTGTGTGTATATATATACATATTACTGTACTTCTACCACAATCCGATATGACATTTGACCTTCTATTTTTCTGCAGTAACTCTGCATTTTATTTAATTTTTTTTAAACTTTTTGTGGTGAAGCTTTACAGAAAGGGATTTCATCAGGAACATTGCAATGATGCAAAAAATTCTGAGGAATCGAAAGATATAATATCAAAACACTGCCAGCACTAATTGGGGGAGGGGGATTTTTCTATGCATAATTAAATATCAGAGAATTTATATTCTAAAATTCAGAATATCATTTGTTTAATTTTCAGTATCCTGTCTACTACTGGGTGTACCAAAATCCCTGCACCAAAAAGAAACCCAATGCTACTTATTAAATTTCAAGTCGAAAAAACCATTTCCATATTTATATAAAACTTAAAATTAAAATAGTTGTTCAAGCCAAAAATTAAAACAATGAATTCACTCTCTTGACAAATCCTAAATTTTCTTCATATTTTTCTGAGTCAAAAAGTCCTTTGCCACTTTTCACAAAATTCAAAATCAAAAAAGATATCAGGGTCACAAGTTCTTACCTATCAGATTCCTCAGATTCAATGATCGAATATCTTTGTTGATTTTGAGTTTTGTTAAAAGTGATGAAAAGCCTTTTGACTTGGAAAAACATAAAGAAAATTTGAGAAAAGTTTTTATTGTGTGTTTGCATATTTATTGTTTGAATTTTGGGCTTGAATAACTTTCAATTTTGAGTTTCATAAAAAATGGTATAGGACTTTTTAACTTGACATTTAATGCGGAGTATTGGATTTTTTTTTCTTGCAGGGATTCCAGTAGGGGAGCATGGGGCATGTTGGCCGGGGGATAGGTTGGCCGAGTGCTCATAACTTTGTCAAAAACCAGTTACTGGCACTTTCTGCCACATATTTTATGCACCTTCTAGGTACAAACTTTTTTACGAAAACCGATCGCTGAGTCACATATTTTCTGGTTATTACATGGATTTGTTTATTTTAATTTAATAAAAAAATAAATATTTTTGTTATTGTTAATAAATTTGAGTTTTCCCAAAGATTCTCTACCTTGCCATGTCTCCTGATATACAATCATTATGATTTCAAGTGCATTTTAATTTTAACCCATTGTTATCGTCATAGAATTCTGATTTATTTACTTCAAGTCTGGCTGGGGTAGGTTGGCTGAGTTGTAAACAGAAATTAAGGACCAACTATTTACTACCTACTCACGTTTTTTCCTGTTTTTGACCCCTACCTCAAGTAATCAAGTGTAATCATCAAGTTAAGCCAACCCCCCCCCTCTCTTACTAACATTTAGTAATAATAGATATTTAGAAAATAATCATGAACTCCAAATTTTTTGAATACTACGATATACTTCCATTTATAGCCAATAACTAGATAGCGATAGCATACTTCTATTACATGTGTAATTCAACAAATTATCCAAAAATGTTTTCATACATTAGTTAACGATCATCGTGTGTCAGGCGGCAATTTTTGGTGACTTTAAAAACTGCCACGAGTCAGGTACCTTTTTTAAAAAAAGTAAAAGAATGTTTAGCTATATTCAAAAAAATTCATTACAATTTTTTTAAGAGTATAATTGAGGCAGAAAAATTACTTTGAAAAACATGTAAATTTTTTATATTCCACTATAAAAATAACTATTGAGTCATTTCGGTAATTATGAAATATGATGAGATACCATTGCATTCATGTAATTCCTAAAAAATGTTGATTTTACAGTTTCCAAAAATACAAGTTTGTATTAAAACTTAGTGACACCTTTAAATAATAAAGATTGATTAAAAGTATACAGGCAGCAATCATTTCACTCCATTTCAGCAACTCGGCCAACATACCCATTTTTCGCGACGTGTTGAAGAAATAGTCAAAATATGAATTATCATTTCAGGGTAATACAAATTTTACAATATTGAGCCAAGAGTTGTAGCTATCGAATAGAAACAAAGACATTTTTCAAAACAAAGAAGGAAAATTTTAAAAAATTCCTGAAAGAAAATTCAGCAAACATGCCCCATGCTCCCCTACACCCTGTAGTTCAATTCTAAATATGTATTTTAGGTCCCATCATACTCAAATTCTACATATACTGTAGAAATGGCAACTGTAAAAATTTGATGTTCCATAGTCGATAACTTTACTATCGTATGTTACAAAATTAATGATTATGAATGCCGGAATTGTGGAGTTCTATGTATTAAGATCTAAAACCAAGCAATTCTATATTCTAAAATTTATGATCATTAAGTTAAGTCTTTACTCTCAATGCTGAATATCTGAAATACTTCATTTTAGAATTCTTATTTCCATGACCCCTGTCAAAACGTTGTACTGTGGAAATTAAAAATTTAAGTTACATACATCCTGAATTTTGGAATCCCAGATGATCTTCTAAAATTTAGAATCTTCTATTTCTTAGAATCAAGAATCTCAAAAATATATTTAGAATAATATCAATGGAGAGTTAAAATTACAATTTTTAGAATTATAAAAACAATACAAATCCATTTTTAAAACCTGAGAGTTCAATGCCTTCGACCCAAAAATTTTCAGTTTGAGGTAAATTCGAAAAATGAGACTTTTTTCCTGACAATTTTTGACAAATGAGCATTTTTATTAAAAACATGAACATTCAAAAATTCAAAAAGGCTGAAAGTATATACAAAATTTTATATTTTATACTTTAACAGCTATTCAATATGTTACTGTAAAATTTTGAAAGTTAAAAAATCGTAAAAAAAACTACTTGAATGAACATTCAGATGTATAAAAAAATTACAAAATTATGTAAGAAATCGAAACATTATACTGTGACATGAAAATCAGATATTATCAACTTCTTTAACTATAATTGTAACATATTTCGTAAAATTTTACAAGTTAAAACCTCAGTATAAGAAACTTTCACAGAATTAATGTTTAATAGGAAATAATTTGCTTAGAAAATTTACCGCTTGAAGTTAACAATCCAAAGAACTGAGTACATTGAACTTCGAGATTCTTGTATGTAATTCGATGTAGATTCTACATTTAAAAAAATTGATTTCTAATTACATAACATGGCTGACTACTGAATTATTTAGTGAAAAGATCTTATTCTTGAATTAAAAAATTCTATTCATAAAGTATTAAAATGTAACGTGTGCAATCATGAAATTTTAAATTGCAAGGTCTTAAAGCTCAAATTCGAATGTTCAAAGAATGCCAAAGAAAAAAAAAAAAAAAATAGAATCAAGAATTTGTAGGTAGATACATAGACTTTTTAATATTTAAAATATTTGAGGATGAAAAACATATATTTTTGGAGAAACCCTCCCAAAAATCTTTTCTGTGTACGCCCCTGATATATCTAAATTGCATTGGCGAAATTGGCAGAGGCGGCGAATTAACCATAAGGCAAATAGCCAATTGCCTGAGGCCCGTTTCTCAAAGGGGCCCCCGCGTAATAAAAAAAAAAAATCAAGTTTCCTTACAAGAATAAAATTCCAAAAAAAAGAAAAGTAACTATTTCTAAATTTTCAAAATAATCAAACAAAGAATGTCAACAGTCATCAATTAAATTAAACGAAAAAATTCAAAATAAAAAAACAAAAAGCAATAAGCAAGCATTCGAAGCGTACTGGAGGGTTAAATATGTTGAGTATACTCCGTATTTATAATCAGATTTATTTATGAAAATTGATTTGGATGATACACTTGACTTGAAGAATTTTCCGGAATCAAATGTAGGTATTAAACTTAAATAATATTTTATTGATAAGTTTTTTATATAAAAAAATTTATCAATAAAATATTTTCAATGCAAAAAACATAATTTAAAAGTTTTCCTTTCCAATATTCATTATCTGATCTCATAAATCAATTTTACGTACCTCTGGCATAGAAAACTCGTTTCTCGTCCAGTTTAAAATCTCTAAACTCGTTTTCCAGCCCTAGGTACGTAAAATATGGTACGTAACTAGGACATAAATTTTTTTATTTACGAGTGTGAAGTTTGTAGACCGAGGCGAAGCCAAGGTTTACAAACTTCACATTCGTAAATAAAAAAATTTATGTCCTAGGTATGTAATATACTATTAAATAAAATTTCAGAAAACAGCATTTTTTCAATAAATAAATATAGTGATTTTGATTAATATTATTACGTTTTGTAAAAAGAAACTACTAAAGCAAATATAAGTTCAAATTTTATTTGAAAAACAGGAAGGAAACGATCGTAAAAAAAAGTAGGGCCCCATGGCCAATAAATTGATGGTTGCCTAGGGCCCCCCTGAGGCTTAATACGCCCCTGGATATTGGCATTGATGGCTTTGGTTAGCACACATTCGTAAAGAATATTTTTTCTAAGTGGTGAATTTTATAAAATTGTAGACTGAAAATTTGAACTTAAACTGGGAAATGCAAAAATTCGAGCTAAATGAAAAAAAAGCTGTAAGTTATTTCGCAATTATAACGCTATCGCGTATTCACATATATATATATGTAGTTAAATTCAAAATGGCGTCGAGTGGTAGAAATCGCGATCCTTGAACGCTGTTGAACGCGGAAATTGAACAAAACTCGCGTCCGTAAATATCATTAAATTGCATTAAATAGTTGTGCAAATTAGTGAAAATCGTGCGTGAAATAAAATGCCGTGATTTTGAAAAATCCAATTATTCGGAAAAATTAACCTAGCAACTATCGTTTAATGGTGAAAATTCGGCTACAATGAATGATCACGCGGTGAGAATCGGCGAGGTTCCTATAATTGGGAATAACACTTTCGTGACCGGTGAAAATAATGCACAAAATGGATTCCTCCTCGTCCCCAACAAAGGAGAAAATAACGAGTCCAACGCTCACACCGATTCTTTTTGTACGTGATGTTTTACATTGATTTTTTCTTTCGTGTATCTTTTTGAAATGAGAGTAAATTTTTGTGGAAAATCGTTGTTGGTATTTTTTCTATAGGGTAAATGTCTACTTTAACGACTTTTCCCTGAAAACTTGTTAAAGCTACGAAAAATGTTACGAAATGTGTGGAAAATTGGAAAAAGTTAAATGGAAGAGGGTTTGTTTATGGGATGTTTTTTTCAGCGATAGGAAACAGAAAAATGGAAAAACTATGAAATTTGGAGTCAAACTTCTTATTGAAAAATGTAGAAAGTTATGTTGAAGTCATAATAAACAATGTTAAATAATATACAATGAATAAATAATGAAAATTTATATTATTGTTACAGATTTTACCAATTTCCACATGCAAAAAAACCCAATGTTACTTATTCAATTTCAAGTCGAAAAATTTTTTGCCACTTTTTAAAAAACTCAAAATCAACAAAGATATTTGAGTCACAAGTTTAAACCAATCAGAACTCTTTAATTCTATGCTTGATTTTTTTTTTTTTTTTTTTTTAATTTTATTTTGAGTTCTGTGGAAGTTGCAAAGGACTTTCGACTAGGAAAAATATAAAGAAAATTTGGAAAAAGTTTCGCCAAAAAAGCCTACCCCAATGGTAGAGAAAGCGCATTTATCGTTTAACTTTGTTATTTAAATTACATTTTTAGTTTTGAGTTTTTTATAAAGTGGTATAGGATTTTTTGCTTAGAATTCGAAAAGGAATATTGAGGTTTTTTTTCGGCGCAGTAACCCTGATACATCCTGTATAATAAAATATGTATATTCATTCGATCATGTATTTCTTAATAATAAATATTCGTGAGTGATAATATTATATATCATTTAAATGGTAGGATTTATTAAAATATCAAACCAGCAATAAACAAAACAGTTCTGTTTTCTGGTTAGAGGCATCGCAACGAAATTTTACATGGAGGAACAAACTCAAATGTCAAAATATTTGATACTTATTTTTTATAATACATCATTAAATATTCATTTTTTAGCATCATAACATCTTAAAAATTTATTTGCTGACTTGAAGTTGTACGTCTTGAAATATATCATATTAATTTACTATGAATAAATCACAATATTCAATCCCTAATGTCTCAGAGTACTTATTTTTTTAGTATTTATATTGCATTTAAAGGATTATTATGTATTTACAGGAAATTTCTTAATTGATTTCTAGAATTACGTGCTCTAGAATCAGAGATGGGCACTAACTACATTTTGCCTATTTTCGCATTACAAAAAAACTATCTAAGCAATCAATGTATTTTTTACTCTGTTTTTCAGAATTGAAGTAGAAAGTTATCTGTTACAGGTTTGGTTCCACCTTAATTATAGAAAAATCACTTGAAATTAGAGATTTTGTAATTTAAAATCGATTATCCTGTAATTAAGGTGTAAAAAACCTTATAACGGATACTTTTTTACTTAAATTCCAGAAAAGAAAGGAAAAAATACATTGATTGATAAATTTTCACAGTTCTGCAATGAAATTTGAATAGTTTTTTGGTAATGTGAAAATTAAAAAAATGGAATTGGTGCTCATCTCTGTCTAGAATAGAAAATTTCATAGATTTTTAGTATTTTCATCAATTTTTGAGATAATTTTATTATTGCATTTTAAATATTTCATACCTTAAATGTATTGCTTTTCTTTTCGAGATATTTCATGGAGTGCTAGTATTGTCAGGATTTTTCTTATTTAATATTAAATACTATTTATTTAATTTTTAAGGATATTATAGTTTTTTATATATTTCTAGTATTTTTTTAGATAGTCATGTAAGTTTTGGAAATTTTGTCATCTAAAATTCCAAGTTTACTAGATTTTCAGTATGTTACAAGAATTTTCCTGGAAACAGCATTTTCAAAGATGACGAGTATTACATGAATTTCCAACCAAGACTTTTAGTATTTATATTTTTTTAGTATGTCAATCGTCTGGCATTTTTATAGATTTGTATACAGATGTCTAGAATTTTATGTCTGAGAATTCAAGATTTTATAGATATTCCGTGATTGTATTGTTATTCAAAGGAATAATATCAATGCAAATTTTCAGTATTTTATTGATTTCCAGTATTTTGAGTATTTTTCATATTTTTTAGTATTAATAATATTCAGTTGGATTTCTAAGTTCTTTATAAATATCTATTTTCAAAATTTTTAATTTTTTTTTACAGAATTTGATGCTCTAGAATCTTAAATTGTACTATTTTGATACATTTTTCATAAAACAGTATATTCATGAATTTTAAGTATTTCACAGATTTCTAAAACTTGGTGTACATTCTGTATTTTTTTAGTATTTATGATCTTTCTAGAATTTTATTTATTTATTCATTTTTTCAATTTTTACATAGATTTTTAGAATTGGATTTTCTTCAAATAAATGTTTAAATGACTTGAATTATCATTTCCATAAATTAATGAGAATAGAATATCTTTATATTATTTTAATATTTGAGAGCTTTGTGCTACATTTAGTTTTTTAAATATTTGTTAGCTTCTATGAAATTACGTGGTATTTTCTAGTACTGTTCTAGTTTTATTCTTATAGATTTTCAACCTTTTTATGGATTGATATGTGATGTAAAAAAAAATATATAATCCTCTAATCCTTCAAAGTATTTTCAGAAAACCGTTTTTTTTAAGGTTTTAGTGTTTCAAAGAATTTTGGTTATGTCAGTATTTTTAATACTTTCAGAATATTTATAAAATTCAAACTATTTTCTAATATTTTCATGGATTTTTTAATGAATTTTTAGAATGAGTTGCTCTGAGATTGAAAGTTCTATAAATTTCAGGTGAATATGTAGATTAAATTATTTTGACCCTGAATAGTAAAAGGCAATTCTAAATTAGTTTCATCAAGAGAGGAAAAACAAAATGCCAAAATCACTTCTGTTTTTCAAGAGAAGAAAAGAATTTTTAAAATCGCCAAACTAAATATTTGGAAAATTGTAATATGGAAAGTATGAAAAATATCATTCAAACTAATAGATGTGAATTTTTCTCATCTTACATTAATGGGTGATAAAAATTCAGAGCTAAGGCTGTTGCTCAACATATGCAATCGTTTCTAAAAATTTATACAATACACATGAAAAATAAAGTGTTCCCCTTTAAAGGAAAATTTGACATATGATATAAATGTACTAATTAATTCTTATCAAACTATTAAATTTTATGCATAACATTTTGTAATTTGGTACTTTACCGAACGTATCCCGGTAAATTCTATCATCAAAGAAAAGCAAAAAATATGAAAAAAATATTGCAAATGAAAATATTCTCAATTAAAGTTTATTAGGTAGTACAGCAAGTAACCAATGTATTTTGCACCATTGAATAAGCATTTTAGCTTGCTTATTTAACGTTACTGTCACTGTCCTGGAATATTTTGATATGATGGAACTATTCTATAAACTGAATTGTGCTGCTATTTTATTCATATAATTACATCAATTAATGTTCAATTATTGCTATTTCTAGGGCTCTTGGAACTGGCCCATCGAGAGTACCAAGCAGCTGACTACGAAAATGCTGAAAGACACTGTATGCAATTGTGGAGGCAAGAGTCCAACAACTCCGGTGTCCTTTTATTACTTTCTTCCATACATTTCCAATGTCGTCGACTGGAAAAGTGAGTGCAACATTAAACAAAAGGAGCTCTGATACATGAGTTGGATGTCTTATAAATTCATAGTGAACTGAAGTACATAATTACTATACAGAAGTACATGAGTACAATTCAGAAGTTCAATATTAACAGAAATTCATTTTTTACATTGATAACTTAACGTTTATCACTACTTCAATAAATTGAACAATATTCTTCTTGTAACATATTCCTTTGCCCTTTGGGTCCACTTTAAGATATTTTCATATTTCAATTTGTATACCTTCTCAACTAATTTGGAATTTTTTAATTTCTGTGTCAACACACAGAGTTGTAGTTTATGAAAATTTTTTCAACAAGCGTTGTTTTATTTTTCAGATCAGCGCATTACAGCACTCTGGCGATAAAGCAGAGCCCATTACTGGCTGAAGCATACAGTAACTTGGGGAACGTATACAAAGAGCGAGGGCAACTGCAAGACGCATTGGAGAACTATCGACATGCTGTACGCCTCAAGCCTGACTTCATAGATGGATACATAAATTTGGCAGCTGCTCTTGTAGCTGCTGGTGACATGGAGCAAGCCGTCCAAGCTTATGTTACTGCTCTGCAATACAATCCAGTACGCATTATCTGCAGTCTTTATGGTTCAATCAAAATCAGTATTGATTATATTCACTTGGTGAATACTTTTCAGAATAGTTTCAGGCTGTTTTGACAAAAATTTGCAATTCCCAAACATTTTTGCTAAATTATTTTAAGTTGAAATTCGTAATACACAACAATTTTTTATTCAATTTATGTAAAATGAGTGTAATCGATTTCATTTTTTGATATTTTGTTGTTTTCAGTATTCAAATATCTGAATTTTTCATATTTATATAGGAACATGTTTTTAACTTTTGTCATTAATTTTTTGAAAAGTTGCGAATCACGCATAAATACAGGGAAAGAATTCTACCTTTTTTTTCTCAGTCATCAAAAAATGTAAAATGTCAGAGTAGATCTGCAGAACTGAAATTTTTGTTGGAACTTCATTAAAAACCTGAAATTAACGTTTCGAAAAATTTAATGACAGTGGATTTAAGTAATGAGTTTTTAAAAAACTACAATAATTAATGAAATTGTTTTTTTTTTTTTTCAGGAACTGTACTGTGTACGCAGCGATCTGGGTAATCTTTTAAAGGCTTTAGCAAGGCTCGACGAAGCAAAGGTACGCACGAGCCTCAATATCATATCGAAACACTTCCAGCGGAATGAGCTTATAAAATCTGGACGTTTTTATCCCTCGTTTTGCGTGTCCACTTTTTACATCTTAACTTCCGTTGGAGGTTTTTCAGTCAAACGCATCGCGCCAATTCGCTCTTTCACGTTCTTCTCTTGTTTATTTTGTAACAAAAAGAAATCGCAGAATTTATTATGAAGCAATCACAATTACACGAACGTTAACGCGCGCATTGTGCTAATGTCTTGACCAGAGGAGTTCTCAGGAATTTAATGAATTTAAAAGAATCTTAATGCAAAAGAAAATGTGATTCATGCACACCGCAGAAAGCCAACTTTGCGCGCCTCGAAAATTGCAGCGCGAAAAAATTTTTTTAACGTTACAGCATTGATTGTTTTTTTTTTGCCCTTTTTTTATATTGTTCTTTGAGAGAACGAGAGATTATAGATTTTTTTTTAAGTGAAAAATTTAGGTTGGAAGCTGTTGGAGACAGCCAGAAAAGGGAAAAAACAGCATGGCGCGACTCGCAGCAACGATCGGGAAAACTTTCAGTGAAGACGTTGCCGCGGGTGTCTACTTTGCAAATTTGGCGCGATCTATATATCTTTCTTTTTTTTCTCTCTCTCTTTGCGCATTCCTGGCATTGATGAAATGCAACGCAGCGCGGCGCGCGATCAAATTCATTAGGTCGACATTTTTTTGTGTGCACTGTTTTCCATCTTTTCACCATTTTCACTCCCTCACATGCATTTATGTGGCGCGAGGCTACTTGACTATATTCAGCATTATTTGGATGTCCGCGCTGGCGTGACACAGATTTTTGTCGGGTTGATTTTTGAAAATCTGTGTCGTATTTAGGAACATTCTGTACAAGACAGCTGTGTTAGTCAAGAAGTCTGTTTGCAGCGCGGCGCTGGCGATTCACACTCGTGGTTTTTGAAATTCTGTTTCGAGGTTGTTTTTATAATATCAGGATTGGCTAGAAAAAAAAAATCATATGAAAATTTTATAGTGGTTGAGTGAACTAACAAAAATAGCAAAAATACTATTGAAACCATTATGTTTAAAAAATTTTTTATATTTTTATAGACATAGCTCTAAAGGTTAATATAAAAAATGTTGAAAGTTATTTAGACTGAGAAATTATTAAGTAGGTAATTTTTTATTTACAAGTCGAAAAATTTTTGCTGATAAACTGAAAATCAGCTATTTCGAATTTTTTTATTGAACTAAGTGTAAAGGAGGAGTTTGAAAGAAAGGCCATAAATGAAAGAATCAAAAATTGTAATTGTTAGGGATTTGATATGATAAAAAGTAAAAATTTTGAAATCTGAAAAATTGACGAGTTTGATATTTTGTGCGAATTTTCAGGTAAAATCATCATTGAACATTTTTAACATGCCAACATAAATTCACCTTCTTCATCCATCATTTTCTTTCATGATGTCACTTTCATAATTTTTTTGAAAAAGAATGAGTAACTTTAAATTTACAAAATTAATAACGTATTGTTAAAAAAATTATAAATCAGGTACGTTTGTATTGATTGATCGGCAAATTTTTTGCTGATAAATTGAAAATCGATTCTTATGATTTTTTTTCTGCCATAAATTCTTAACGCCGATTTTTTCATTATATGACTAAAAAATAATAGTTCAAAAAGGGCCGAAAATGAAAGAATTGAAAAAAAAATTATAATTAGGCATTTAAATATTTCGAGTGAGTTACGGTAAAATGGAAATTATTGCAGTTTATAATCAATGAAAAATTTCATTAATTTTTTTCATACAATGTTTAAATCACACATTCTAAGTCATAAAATGTTTTTCGTTTAATTTTTTTTTAAGCATTCAACTAATGATTTGCTATTTTCGAATGATCCGTAAATTTTGTAAGTTTCTATCCAGTATTGTATTGTATTTGAATACAATAAAGAAACTATTTTTCAATAATAACAAGCAAGAAAAATTTACAATTTTGAAAATCCCTCACATAAAATATCAAGATTACAAATCTTTTCGAATAAAAAATTTGTTATTCATCATATAATTTTTTAACTGTGAATTTTGAATTCTTTTTAACTGATTTACCTTGCAATGAATTCGATAAAAAAATTTTCATCGATAATTTGTAAATTTCAAACATTGAATAATGAAAAACGGAAATTCTTTATTTATCAAGACAAATTTATAAGATTGCAATGAATTTAGTTTTTTGATTCAAGATATACACGATTTTCAAAACTTTAATTTTGACTTGTTATTTTTTAGTCAATTCTAGTTTAAAAATCGTTGTGAAAAATCAATGAGATCTTGAATTCGAAATAATTGGTTTTTCAATTAGTGGATATCGGTGAGGTTTATTATTTTTTTTTTTTTTATTTCTTTCAAGTTGAAGTCACGATCTCTTTATTCAAACATCAATTTTTCCAATTATATTATTTTCAAATTGTTAAAATTGAAATTCGAAATTTTTCAACTATTAACACATTTTGCGATAGAATTTTTAACTTACTAATTGTAAAATTCAAAATTTTCTTAACTGTGATTGTAGATTTTCAAAACTGCAGTAAATTTTTTTCGATACAAAGTTACCATGTGTTTTCATTGTGGTGAATTTCATTTTTCTTAATCCTCATCATGAAATTACACAATTAGAAATACTGTTCGTTTCATTTCTTATATTAAATAGTAGAGTTTTTAAAAAAATTGTTCGTATTTAATGAATGTTAATTGCTAAACTTAACTGTTTGAGTCTGAATTTTTAAAATAAAATTGTTTACAAATATAATTTGACCGTCAATTATAATCTGCAATACTGTTAAGTAATCTGATGACAGATGATTATACTACGTTTTTCAAGATGGTATTAATTATGTTAATTATACTTAAGATGAATAATTGATAAATCGAGTGAATTTTAATATAAGTTTCAATCCAGCATCCAAAACTTTTTCAACGAATTGCAATTTTCAATAAAAAAATTATCAACCTCTCATTCTTTCTTCTCTTTTTTAGTATATTGATAGGGAATCGAGTTTCTTTTGAATTTGATAATCCTTTCAGTAAATCTGACTCGAATATAATCATAATCAATATTTACAAAAAAAACTGGAGTTTTTATACGTAACTGGATAACATGATTTTTTTAATTACCTCAACCCTAATCAACAAAAATCAAAACAACTATTGAACCAACGAGTGTGGATATAACTTGTAAATTGCTCGACGGCAGCGAGGTTTGTTTTCTGCGCATAACGTACATTCCTAAGAACTTCCTGGCTCCATTGTAACCAAAAAACAAAAAACATGACTTCAGCCACATGCGAAATTTGATGGACACTGGACAAAAAAAAAGTGGCTGGAGTGTGTGCAACAGAATGAAACTGAAAAACGAGGGTTAAATGAGAAAAAAAAGGAAGAAAGATGGAGTAGTGAAAGAACAAAAAAAGATTAACGTAGCTGTCTTATTGTTGTGGTCGGAATAACAGCTCTAGGTTGGAGAGTCGGGGTGGTACGATTGGTCAGTAACCGCTGCTTCCTCGCTCAAAAGGGGTGCGATCTGAATCTGGTTATTCAGTAACTGTCTCTCAGTCTATGTTAATTATGAGAGCTCGCGACCCAAACACGCGTCAACCTACCGAAGTGTGCATCGAAGGTAATGTACATCCCATGGCCGGTCTCCTTTTTTTTCTCCCATACATTTTTCTCTGCGATTGTTCGAACTGGGATTTTGGTGTTTTTTGGTGACTGATGAGCGAAACATATGGACTTGGAAATTAAATTTTCATTGCCGTCAGTCATACGTGCCTTGAATTTTTGGAATTGGAATTTTTTTTCAAATGTTGGGGTATTTGATTCCCCCAGGTGCATTGGTCTTTAGAATCTAATAAATGAAAGGAATTAGAAAATGAAGGTTATTTTAATAGTCATGGAAGTGTAAAACTTTGAAGGTATGAGTGTTTTAAAACAAAACTTTTGGCTAAAAATACATTTTTAAGGAGCTATTAGGGATGGGTGATGAGTATCAATATATAGGAATAGCGATATTTTTGTTGCAATATTGAATTATGACGTAAGTTTTTTGGGTGGAAAAAAAAAGACAAAAATATAGTTTTGATTTTTTTTTTGAATCAAATTAAATATTTAACCAAATGTAATTCAAATATTTGACTAGAATTTAAATCAAATATTGAATATTCAGGTCACTGATTTTTCCCAACGTCAATTTCATTTTTGTTTTTTCAAACTTTTTAATTTTTAAAATAAAGTTACATGGCCCATATGAAGGGCAGTTTGTGGTTGTCAGTTTCAAAAATATAATTGCAGGAATATTCAAAAAACGGTGAAATTCACTCGTAAGGATATTTTAATGATTTTCTTATGAAACAAATACGATTTAGGATTAATATTGTCAATCTTATATCTATAAAAATTTTCTAATTATATTTAAAATATATGAAATACTAGAAATCTATCAAGTAATATTGTTCTATGAGCGATTGATAAATATACAATATACTCAAAATCAATGAAACTTGAGATTTTAGAGCATTGAATTATAAAAATTTACGTAGAAATATAAAAATTATGAAATACTGAAAATCTGCTGAAAAATCTTATGAAATCAAACAGATAAAAAGAAAACTAAAAATAATAGAGATTCGACAAGTACTTGTAATTATTAAATTAATTTGAAAACTATTAAAATTCTGGAACATGATGAAACTTTAATTCCTAGAGCATATTCATAAATATATGTAAAAAGGTATAAAAATACCAAGAATATCAAAAGCTTAAAAAAAATCTTCCGAAACCAATACCAAAAACAAAAAAAAATAATGAAAATAATAAAATTTTGTAAGATGCTTGCAAATGCAGATAAATCTAGAAATCAATGAAACATTAATTCATAGAGCATCGGATTCCAGTAGTCTGTATGGAAATCAATAGAAATAATAGAAAATACTAAAAATCGATTAAAATAATTTAAGCTATGAATTCTAAGACAAAGCACTCAAGAAATCTAAAGGAACGAAAACAAAACAAAATTAGGAAATCTTTCAATATTTTATAAATACGAGAAAATACTAAAAATTTAGAAAACATTCAATAAATAGAACATCAAATACTAAAAATTTATATAAATCTTCCAAATCGTAAAAGTGCCTAAGAAATACGAAAAATTATAACAGAAACAAAAATTTATAAACTGTTTTCTGAAAAATCCATTCAAACACGAAAATTTGAATCAATTTCGGATTGTAATGCACAAAATTCTAGAACTCTAGATAGCAATCATCAAAAATACTCGTAATCTATAAAAATATTACAAAATTGTACTACTCAAATTTCATGAATACTAAAAAACACGAAAAATATTTAAATCATTAGAATATCCAGGCAGATTTTTCTTAGGAATCTATGAATTACTGAAGAAATTTTTTAGGTGTGAATCCTGATTCTAGATTTTTGTCTTGAAATTCATAAAAATACTAAAAAAATCTTCAAATTATACGAGTACTGAAAAAATTGATAAAAATCTCTGTAATAAATCGACATATTGATATTTTCCGTTTCGATTCCCATCCCTAGGAGCAATATAACTTAGATAAACGAAAAATCATGCAAAGTATAAAAATAATACCTTTCTAATCGTCATAGAATATTTCATCTTAATTTTTCAGAAAGATTTTTTGTTGAATCTTGTATTTCTATTATTTTAAAGCAATAATCTAAGATTTCATTTAACTAAAAAACTGCCAGTGCAGTTTTTTCTTGAATTTGTTTTCTGCAATTTGAGAAACTCAATTAATTTCTGGCAAGTAAAAAACCAGCAAAACTAAAAAAATTTCTGGAACAATTGACTTTATTTACAATGTACCAAAAACCTCCCGTATGAGGGGGACCGGTCAAGCCAGGGCCCAATTTATTTTTTTTTTATATATAATTTTCTAGGTACGGATCTCACTGACTTCACATGGCGCCCGCCTCTCAATTTGCGCGACACTTTCATGCATCCAGTCCCGGAGTGACGCTCATTGAAAACTTTTGCCATCATTGAAGGTTCTGATCTATAAAACGAAATTTTTTTGAATTGTTGACAGTCTGTGGAAAGTACCGAATAACGGTTTTTCACATAATTTTCAAGACAGCTCTCATCAAAACTGACGTGTCTGATATTTTTCAAGTTCACTTTTTTAATCTGCGCCTTCAATTTTTTATGCAAAATAGATATATAATACATGTTTTGTATGGCATAGTTTATCGTGGTGCCACAGGGTCTTTTTCGGACGCATTCCCAGGATTCTATGGCACCTTGAGCGAATCTCCAGCGCGTCTTCTTAAACCTCTCCGGCGCCCTCCATTTTTCCCATTCCCCGACACTCGATTACTCGGTATTTTTCTCAAGTTTCACTTTCATTTTGACTCTAGACGAATAATGCAAAGAACACAAGGGAAAGAAAATGTGGTGATTTTGATTCTCTTCATTTGTCGACTAATTTTGATTTTTGCTTGCATTAAAAGAAAAAAAAAAAGTTGAGGAAGAAGATTTAGAGGAAACGAGCAGCGCGGCGAAAAATGAGAGAGGTTGGGCAATGCGCGGCGCGTCCTTATGAAAATTGCGAGCATTTTATTTTTTGTAATGCAAGAATTTTTTGGTTCAGGCGTGTTATTTGAAGGCCATCGAATCGCGACCGGATTTTGCAGTGGCTTGGAGCAATTTGGGATGTGTTTTCAATGCCCAGGGAGAGATCTGGCTGGCCATACATCACTTCGAGAAAGCTGTCGCCCTGGACCCCAACTTTTTGGATGCGTACATTAACTTGGGGAACGTGCTGAAAGAGGCGAGAATCTTTGACAGGTAGGTTTTTTTTCTTTTTAGCGAATTCAGTTATAAATTAAAGTGATACTGCACTGAGAAGTGGAAATCGTCACGATGACAATACGTTTTCAATTTCTATTCAACACCTGACATAAGAATACATCTGCCTGTTACAAGGATATGTTTTTGTATCAGAACGAAATTATTTTCGGTGTGGCGATCTTATTGTCCTGGTAGGTTTCTAGGGCAACAAAAAAGTATTGTCCCTTGCAGTATCTTATAGTCACCATGACAATTTCAACTCACAGTGTGAACGTAGGAAAATAAGTGAAATATTACTTTTAAGAATAACTTGGAATTGCTTTTAGGATTTTGTTAGCCATTATTATAATGTATATACACAATAAAATTATATGAAAAACCTTATGGCAAAGTCATGGAAAAATTGAATATAATGACATGATTTACAATCAGATTTTAATATACATATACAGGGTGTCCCAGTCACATATACAAAAAAAAAACCTTGGATTCCTTATTCGATTTCAAGTCGAAAAGTCCTTTACCACTTTGTATAAAACTCAAAATTGAAAAAGTTATTCAAGCCTAAAATTTTAATACTAAATGAGCTCTTACCTCAGGCAAAACTTCGAAATTTTCTCTACATTTTTTCTGAGACGAAAAGCCCTTTGCCATTTTGCACAAAACTTAAAATCAAAAAAGATATTTGGGTGACAAGTTTTAACCACTCAGATTTCTTAGATTTTAGAGTCGAATATCTTTTTTGATTTTGAGTTTTGTGAAAAATGGCAAAGGACTTTTCGACTTGGAAAAATAAAAAGGAAACTTGGAGAAGAGTTTGGTTTGTGAATTTGACCCCCACTTGTAGAAAGAGCGTAATTATTGTTTGAATTTCAGGCTTAGATAACTTTTTTAATTTTGAGTTTTATAAAAAGTGGTAAAGGACTTTTCGACTTGAAATTGAATGAGGAATCCAAGGTTTTTTTTTGTTTATGTGACTTTGAGACACCCTATATATACATAAATAAACATTCAAAAGCTTACAAAATTGATGTCATAAGTATCAAACGTTAAAAAATAAAAGAAAACAAAAACAACTCTTAACATTACTTCCCACGGTAGAATTAATATAAATTAATGGGATTCGACAATTTTTTTATTTAATCCCTGGTTATTTTGATGCAAGAAAATTATTATATTAAAATTGTATTACCTATTTTCAATACAGCATTTTACCAAAAAAAGATTATTCACACCCCCACGAATAGATAGACATAAAATGGTTAATTTGTATGTGTCTGAAGTTTCAAACGTTTAAGAAATGAACGACAATGAGAAAGCAAACTGGTTTTTCAGTTCGACATAAATTTAAAGTGAAAAAAAAAAGAACATTAGATTATATTTGTTAATTATCAATCGTTTACAGTAATTTTACTGTGGGAAATAATGTAAACAGTTTTTTTTTCTTTTATTTTTGAACGTTTGGTACTTATGACATCAATTTTGTAAGCTTCTGAATGTTAATTATATCGATAAATTGGTATTTAATCATGTCATTGTATTCAATTTTTTTCACGACTTTGCTGTAAGGTTTTTAATATAATTTCATTATATATGCATAATTCGGTGACAAGTTTTGTTAAATCGTGCCAAAAGAAATTGACACAAAACATGTAATTTTTTTATATTTCTGTGGCAAATTTTATTTACTGTAGTAAATTGTTCAAAATCAAGAATATTTGGATCAATCAGGCATGATTTTTAACATCAAATTGGAATATTTTGATTATTCACTTTTTGTTTGTATCGAAATAGCTAGGGACATGAAAATTTTTCTATTCTTTTTTGCCCATTTTAAAGCAATTAACATGTTTAGAGTAGTTAATTATATATTTGCATTAAGAAGACTGTAAAATATATTCAGGGTTATAAAAAAAATCTTTTTTTGTTATGAACAATGTTCATACTTGCTCGTAAAATTGTCTTGTGGCAACGGTTTTAAGCTGCTACGCTCTATAAATCATTCCATAAATTTATGGAATAACATTTCCCGAGGAAGCCAATCATATTGAGGCGAATTTCCCTTGCGAATAAAAATCAGCCATTTGAATATTTCTGTGAAAAATTACAGTTTTTCTCCTCTACATTGAAAATGGGTTCTAAAAAATATAAATGTTTGAACATATCTTATCCTCTAATTATACAAATCTGATTTAATCACACTATACTACAAAAAAAGTTTTAGTTTTTCCTATAATTTCAAGCCAATTTATCGATTTTCGTGGTTGAAAATACGCAATTTTCTTAAGCATTTTGTGAACAGAAGATTTGACATCAGTTGAGCGATTTCAGAAACTAAATTGCATGGTTTGATCAACTGTTTCTCTGTATACTTTCTAGGCAACAGTTTTAAAGTCCGTGCAAAAAAAACTCGACTCTGTTATTTCACTTCGACATTTTTCGTCGTTTGTGTTAGTCACGGGTCGCACAAATAAAAGACGAAAAAGAATAAAAGTCAATGTAAACCACTTCTGAAAAAAAGTAAAGATACACAACATAAGAATTTTTCTCTAGTTGATATATTATTGCCACATTATTGCTTTTTTTTTTTTTTTTTCAAAGCAGTAACATTAAACATGAAATTATCATCATTTTTGGCATTTATATAAATGAGTTCAAAAGTTATAAATTGTAAAAAATTTATGACCCTGCTGTTATTATGAACAAAATTTTTCTGAATTGTTCAAAAATATTAAAAAAATTCCCAGTGTTAGAATTATATAAAAAGGTAGGTTATGAAAATACTGCAGTTTTTGAAAAACGTGAGTAGGTGTAAATGTTACAGTTGTAAATACTTTATTTTTTAGTATGAAAATTGAATTCGAAATTTCAGAACTTTCGACTCTTTTTGCGTTTGACCAAGGTTGGCAATAAAACGCTTTTATTATATTTCATTGTATATGATACCAAGTTTACATTATTATGAAAAAAGTGATGAATTCAAGGATTTTTTTCAAGAGCTTTCTTACAAAGAAATTATTATTTTTTGAGGTCAGTGTCGATTTTTTTGTGACAAATATTATTACAATGCATGGTTTGATCAATAGTTGTCTGTTTTATTTTTTGGCAACAGTTTTAAAGTCCGTGCGAGAAAAACTCGGTTTCGTTATTTCATTGCGACATTTCTTGTCGTGAATGTTAGTCAGAAGTCATACAAATCAAAGGCGAATTAAAACAAAAGTGAAAGCAGAAAGTAAAACATTGAATAAAATGGAAATGACTTAAAAAGGTATTAATTGTAAAAAAATTTCCAGTGTTTAAAATTTTAGAAAAAAAAACGCAGGCAAACAAGATGATGCATTTTTTTAAAAACTAAGTGTAAATTTTAGTTTTTATTACTTTGTTTCTAGCATTAACATTAAATTCAAAATTTCAGAAAACTTTTTTTATATTTGGTTGTATATGATTCGTGAATACCAAGGTCACATTATTATTAAAAAAAGTGACGAATTAAATTAATTATTATTATTTTTTGAGGTCCAGGTCGATTTTTCTTGTTACACATAAGACTATAAGACGAATTAAAATTTTAGTAAAAGTAAATCATTGTTGAGTAAAGTGAAAACATTTTTCTTAAATTTTCTGTGTAAAAAAAAGATTAAATCTAAGAATTGAGTCAAGAGTTTTCTTGAGTAAAAAATATTGTTTTTTGAGATCAATGTTTATTTTCATTGTTAATAATATAATGTAATTAAATGCATGGTTTCATTAATTGTTGTCTCGTTTATTTTTTTGACAACAGTTCAGTTGCCATGCGAGAAGAACTTGATTTCGTTATTTCATTGCGAAATTTTTGGTCGTGAATGTTAGTCAAAAGTCGTACAAATAAAAGACTAATTAAAATGAATGTACAAGTAAATCATCATTGAGTAAAGTAGATAATATTTTTCTGAAATCATCTGTGCAAAAAAAAAATGAATAAATCTAAGGATTGAGTCAAAAGTTTTGTTTTTTTGTGATCAATATTTATTTTAATTGTTAATAATGTAATAGAAATACATGGTTTTGATTAATTGTTGTCTTGTTTATTTTTTGAAAACAGTTCAGCAGCCCGTGCGAGAAAAAATCAGTTTCGTTATTCATGGTGAAATTTTTTGTCGTCAGTGTTACTCAGAACTGGTACAAGTGAAAGACAAAAATTAAAGATAAATTGAAATATATGTGAAAATAATAGTTTAAAATTGTAATACGAAAGTATGAATATGATATTGAAAATCCTTTCTTATTTAATTTTATAAAATACGCATAAAAAATAATTGGCAGGAATAAATGTGATAAGATCTTTTTATTTTACAAAAGAATGTTTCGAGAATTTCTCTATTGCTGTATAGCAAAACTCGAATTTTAGAAACCTTTATCTGAGCTGCAGTATCGATTTTTTAAAGCAATGGCAATAGGTTTTATTATTGAAATTCTGATATTTTTATTTTACGATTGTGAAACTGACTGCGAAAATTCAGTACTGTGGTAATTAACATTGTGAGACTCTTACTCTTTTTGCGAAAATGAATATTTTGAAGATTGGAAAGTATTAAAAAAATTGCCATATTCTTTTATGTAAAAAAAGAAATTATCAAAATTTAAACTCTGTTTTTTTTTTTAACTTCCTATATGAGTGTTACAGTAAAGAAATTAAGTTTTCAATACTTTGTTTTACAGCATAACAAACGTTTTAAGATTTTGAAATTTATAACATCGTATGTTTGATTGAGATTAATAATCAGAGATTAAGAAAATTTCGTTTGTCAAGATCGATGTTTATTTTCATTGTTACTAATGTAATAGAAATGCATGGTTTTGATTAATTGTTGTCTTGTTTATTTTTTGACAACAGTTCAGCAGCCCATGCGAAAAAAACTCGATTTCGTTATTTCATTGCGACATTCTTTGTCGTGAATGTTAGTCAGAAGTCGTACAAATAAAAGTAAAATTTCAATAAACGAAATCAATGGAACAATGTTTAGAAAATTTGAAATAACGTAGTTTTGTATACAGTTTTTTTGAATATCAAATTTTATTTTTTGTGATCTATGTCGATTAGCTTTATTAAAAATGTGACTAAAATGCATGGTTTGATCAATTGTTGTCTGTTTCATTTTTTGGCAACAGTTTTAAAGTCCGTGCGAGAAAAACTCGGTTTCGTTATTTCATTACGATATTTTTTGTCGTGAATGTTAGTCAGAAGTCGTACAAATGAAAAAAAATTAAAATAAATAGAAAAAAATGGAGGAAAATGGAAATGAAGAAGTTTGGGCAAAAAATTTCTTGAATAGAAAATTGTATATTTTATGATCAATGTCAATTTGGTTTTTTTTTTTTAATGTGACTGAAATGCATGGTTTGATCAATTGTTGTCTGTTTCATTTTTTGGCAACAGTTTTAAAGTCCATGCAATAAAAACTCGATTTCGTTATTTCATTGCGATATTTTTTGTCATCAGTGTTAGTCAGAAGTCGTACAAATTAAGTCAATCAAAATCAGCATAGAGAAGAGTAACAATGTTTTTATAGAGTATTTTATACACTTTTTTAGTTTAAAAATTTAGGTTTTGATATTTAAAAATACAATATTGATTGTTCAGTCAAAATTTCTACACTTTTGTAAAATGAAACGATAGAATTTTTGTTATCATTCTGATTTATTTAAAAACCAAAGTGTACATTGCTATAGAAATGCTATTGAAACTTTGTAACTTTTTTAATCAGTGAGAAACTCACATGTTTCTCAAATATTGATAAAGTTGGAATAGGGAATTTTGTTCATAAAAACAGTATGGGAGTTGTAAACGTGACCTATGTTGAGAAATCAATGTTTGGTTTGTTTGGCAAAAAATATTACATGTGTCTTACATATTTTATTTCTAAGCACGGTTACAGACCAACATTTGAAAATCATTAACAAATCTTGAATGCCCTTGGTGCATGAAAATACCCATTGACAATATAAAGTATTTAATCGATGTTGAAACAAAAAAGCTAGAAATCATAAAATAATAAAGTATGCAACGAATGCAAAAAAAAAGTTTCCCAAGAGCTTTCATTAACTCGGGAAAATTTCATTTCGAGCATTAAGCTCCCTGCAATATCGATTACTTCGACAGCTTGAACAATAAATGTCCCGAGTGCAATGGATAAAAAAGCACTTGCATCGACACTCGAAAATGCACGAAAAGCTTTATTTAATTTGCTGAAATCCTGTGTAAACAGCGAATCACTTATCTGTTCAAATAAACGTTCACTTAGTTGGCCTTGAAAAAAAACCACCCTAAGTACATTGATAGAACCAAAGAAATTTCATTGGCTTGATCGTGATTATCGACCTGGCAATTTCGTGCCCCAAGCACTCATCCGTGGCTAATTTACGACCACACCCCTGCGAAACGTTTACGCTCATCGATTTGTGAGCTTTATTATTTTCGCCCAACAAAGGTCGATCACAAAGTTAGCTTTTTTCACGAGAAAATTCTATAAATTGCCCGTACTTTTTCCGTGGCTGAAATTTCATAAATGTTTTTTCGTGTAAAATTACATGAACCGTCGACGCCACGAATCGGAATTATTCAAAGTGTGACCTGGAATCATTCGAGCTTTGGAATTGAATTTCCAGTCTGATGATACGTGAAAAATTGAGGAATTTTTCATATCCCGATGGCGGGTTTTCGTGTCCTCGAAATCAACGGGTTTTGGATATGAAGTCAATTGATAGGGATAGATTTGCTAAAAGAAATGAATTTAAGTTTTACAGAACCTTGGAACTTTAATGCATTTGACAAAAACTCATCTGGAATTTAGTAGATTGGAAATTCTAACGGAAAAAAAAACATGTCGTTTTCGTTAAATTGAAGAAAAGGAAATGACATTGTGACAATTCGACTTTTCTGACCAAATAGAAGTGCACAGGGATGTGAGGCGGTAAATTTACTGGTAAATTTGAATGAAAAAAAATTTGGTTTCTTAAATAATAAATAATTGCACAATTACAACCTTTCCATTTGAAAAGAGTCATTTATAGAGAAATGAGCAAATTACTTCATAAAAGTGTGTTGTTGATTAGGTATTTTCCTTCGGTATCTTTATTTTACGAAAAATTTTCATTTTATGTATTTCACGTCAGTTTTCTACACTAATTTTAAGACAAGAGTATTGTATTTTTCACTGTTAGGGATTGTAATTGTGAATCAGTTTCGACTATTATACTTTTTTTGATCTCTTATCTCATCTATTTAAAAAAAAATTAGAAAATACTGTATTGTGAATGTGACAATTACACAAAAGACTATTATAACTAACACAAAGGCGAGTCAAAGTAAAAATAATTGTCTTTCAAGATAAGAGACATCATTAATCTACATTCTATCACATACTTCAATAATTACCCCTAATTTTCCATTAGAGTAAGCTTAGAAAGAGAAGGGGTGAAAGGGGAAGGGACTTCAATCAAAAGCTCCGCCTTGCTGAATAGTGATTGGACGAAACTAAATAACTAATAACTCTTTAAATTTTGCGAATTTTAAAAAATTGTAAAAGAAAATGTGTCTTGAAATTTCATGAGGCTTCGATGGTTTTCTAATGATCCACTGACTTTGGAACACCCTGTATATTGTCCAGCAAATGCAGTAGTACAGTGACAATCATGAGTTTTTTCTAGAAAAATGGAAAAGCCATTTATGAAATGTGAAATAACAAGATTGGTGATTTTCACCTGGAATTGCTGGAAATCGTTAGGTCAGTTACGTTAAGTCACATTTTTTCATCGAAGTTCGGTCATGACCGGTAATTACTGAGCAGAAACAAGCTCTGACGGTAAATTATAGTTAGAGAGTTTTTAAATGACAGTTAATAACCGTCAGAAATGACCATGACCTGACCAATTTCTTTTCTGACCGATAAATTCACATCCCTGGATGTACATGAAGAATAATAGGTTAGTCTTTTGTTAAAAAAAACATTAGCCTGTTTTTTTTTATATTGAGTATAGCTCAAAGTATATGAGAATGTTTGAAAAAAAAAAAAAAAAAAAAAAAAAAAAACGCTTCAAAAGTAATAAACCAAAGTTCGTATGTCAATATCGAACGTGCTATAGACTGAATGGAAATGGTCTTCTCTAGGAACGAAATTCCATTTGCGTCTCGGGAAGTTCTTCTTTTTCGCGTCCTACTTTCTTACGGATGAAAAAAAATTTGATAAACCTGTGAAGTTGCCTTGACGCACTAAAAAGGCTTTCCTGTGGCTTTTGGCTTCCGACGAACGTTGCAGCTGAAGTGATTTCGGAGCCACATACTGTGGTTTGTTTTGAGAGGATTTTTGTTTTCATAAAATGTAGCTGGAATTAGGTTTTCCTAATCAAAGTTTGTCTATTTTAAGAATCGTTATTTTTAAATGGGTAGATGAATTTTGTTTGTTTTTATTTCTGAGATTTTCTTATTGATTTTTTGAAGTTCTTCTGAATTTTGATTAAGAAAATTTGGAAAGAAATCATTCCCCATCGTTATTGTTGTTGAATTTAAAATGTGCAAGTGATTATATTTTTCGATAAAATTTCATAATTTTGATCAAGATTTATACTCAAAAAACGTATAAGAATAAAATATTGTTAAATTTGTGACTTGACTTTTGATATTTGACGTATCAATAAATCAATGATAATTTATCGATGTTTAATCAGCACCTGGCAGTAACTGAATTTTTTGCCTGATCGTTTGGAAAGGATTTAAAAAAATGTTTCAAGTTTCCTCATAAACTCATCCAAGAAAATAGATCGAGGTTAAAATAAAGTTTTACTTTGATGTATGGTTTAGCACTCATTGGTAGTTACAACTTTTTTTTTTATCTAGAAAGCCTTAAATTATGCATCAAAGTTTTGGCATTGAAATGGCAATCGATGCGCTATCGCGTTTTCACGATCAAAATTATGAAAGGACGATGAAAAACAAAATCGACTCGACTGTAATTTCAGAGTTATGAATGGTGTATTCTGTCACTCGAACCAGAATAAATCTGGGGAAAACTCGCAGAGTAAATCGGACTAAAAATAAATGAAATTTTTATTGAATTTTTGTCATACTTTACAGAGGTGGATGATGAAAAATGATATTGAAACAGATATATTTGCTATTCGTTATTTAATATAAAAGTGTTCATTTTCGATTCCACATTTGATTTAGATAGTTTTACGGTTTTTTAAACATATTCAGATTACCCTGCATTTCAGAACAAATTTCTGGGTATTTTTTGAGATGATCAAAATATATTGATATTTTAGAATTATCAATGTTTGATGAGAATAATTTTCGGTAAATTAAAATAAAATTCATTCTCATGATTTTCTTATGAAAAATATACTTTCAGAATAATATTATAAATTGATACATTAGATTTATTTAATTATGAATAATATTCAAAAATCTATGAAACACAAGGAATCTATAAAGTAATTTTACTAATAATGATTAAAAAATATACTAAACATCTATCAAAATTTCAATTCTAGAGTATAGAATTCTAGAAATTTATAAAATACTGAAAATCTGCCAATCTGCTTTGAAATCTTGAAATTCAATAAATAACAGAAATTCGAAAGTTACGTGCTAATCTTGATTAAATTTATTTATGAACTACGTGATTATGAAAGTTGATAAAACTATGATTTCTATAGTATAAAATTTCAGAAATCCATGTTTAAAGGTATTTGAAAAACCGAAAGTTTTCGAATTTTAAAGAAAGATTTGGCAAAACTAATACGAAAAAACATTCGAACATACTAGAATTTCATTAGATACTTATGAATGTTGATTAAAAATGTTTCATATATCCATGAAAAATCTAAAAATCAATAAAAATACTATGGACTTCTTTAAATCTGCCATATTTGTTAAGAAAATTATTGAAATGATTGAAATATTTAAAACTTTAAATTCTAGAAAAATGCATTCTAAAGATCTAAAGAGATTAAAAAAAAAAAAAAGTAGAAAATCTTTCAACATTTTATAAAATCAGAACCGAAAAATATAAAAAAGTACTGGAAATATATGAAGTATCAAAAATTTCGAGATTTTCAATAATTAGAGCAACAGAATTCTAGAAATCTGTGATTATTCATAGGAATTCTGAAAAATTAAAAAAAATCGTCATAAAAGAACTATGAATCTTTGGTGATACTGCTTTTTTTTTTTTTTTTTTTTTGCAAAAATCCATTGAGAAGCCAGAGACGTAAACTTTAAAAGTCACACTGGGTAAAATAACCCATGCTCTCAAAAAGTGATATTTTGTTAAAGTAATGAGTTCTAATAATAATAATAAAAATGTCCTGCTTTTCACAAATAATCTAAAAAAAAGTAATTGTTTTTAAAACAAAAATCGATTGTTTAAATATCGCGAAACACCAGCAAAGTGATTATAACGGAAAAATTTTATTTTTTAAATAAAGAAAGTGTTTTTCTACGGAGTAGAATTCAATAATGAAAACTTAAAAATCATCTGAAAAATATCATAGTTACGTAAAAAATTGTAAAAATATTAAAAAGTAAGCGTGTGAAGTCAAAAAGTTAACGTGTAGAAGCACAATAAAATGCTAACGTTTTCATCACAAAAATGAGTCTTGTGGCTTATTTTCATAATGAATAATCTGATGAAATTTCCGATAATTTATGTTTACATTATAACATACTTTACAAGAAACTTGAAAATTTTTGTGGGTTAATTTCACCCAGTGTGACTTTTTAGGGTTCATAAATTTTTTGATACTAGAGTACGAAATTGTAATAATCTGTACAGCAATCTTTAAAGATACCAGAAATTTATGGAAATAGTTTAAAATCCTACAAATCATGAATATTAAAGAACACGAAAAAATTTTTTAATTACTAAAAATCGAGGCAGGTATGATTCTTGAAAATCTATGGATTACTAAAAAAAATTTTAATTTTTAATCCTGTAGTATTAAATTCTAGATAGGTACTTGTGTAGATATCCATAAAAATACCAGAAAATATATAAAATTGTATGAGTACTGAAAAAATAAGAAAAATACTGAAAGTATCTATGAACGAACTGTTTTCTGAAAAATTCTAATAAATCTGATGAGCCATATTTTATGTGCCTGAAGTTGCAAACGTTTAAAATTAAACGATAAAAATTTATAAGTTAATATGGAACTAAAAAAATTCTCTAGCTGCTTTTGAAATCTTTTTGATCGTAACAACAAACATGATGCTCCCCAAAAAAATATTTGTCACACTTTCTATCATAATCAAAAATCAAAAAATTCACATATTTTTAATTTTCGTTTAATTTATAAGTTAATATAGGAGAAAAAAATGTCTAGCTGCTTTCGAACATTTTCTGATCATAACAACAAAGTTGACATCCCCCCCCCCCCCCCCCAAGAAAAAATTGTGATAAAATGTTTCAAATCATGTTCTTTCATTTGGAACGTTTGGAACTTCAGGTACATATATTCTTCGTTTCGATAATGGTGAAAATGTTTGAAATTGGATCGGCATTATCATTTGCAAGGAATACTTTTTCAAGAAATTGCAATCTAAACAATCAGTGGGTAGTGTTTTGAAACGAGGTCGAGGAAAAAGTGTCCCCGTGATTTTATCCACTATCCGTTTTCTTTTTTCGATTGCAACTCTTTTCTCGTCACGCGACATTGATGCATGTGTAAAGATGTGGACGAGGGATGTTTTCCCGAGTGCAGACGCCCTGGAAAAGTCGGGTGCACCGGCGGAGGAATCGCCTAGCAACGAGGAGGGCCACCCCCACGACGGCGCCGGCGTTGGCGTCGGCGTCGCCGGCCCGTATCTAGTGAATCTAGTCTAGTAGAGCCACACCGCCGCCCCTGACAGTAGCTTAGCTCGCACCCTGCGCGATTCCCCCCTCTATCTCTTTGCATTTTACTTCTTCAGAAACATCTTACAGTAATTTCCCATTTTCTTTCTTCCGTTTTCTGCAAGCTCCTCATTTCAACCTCATTTCAATGAATCGACTTGCAAAAAAGAGTAATCAAAAAGGAAACCAAAAACGTGATATCCCGAAAGACTGAAGAATGGTAGATTTTTTGGTTCATGTTGTGAGGAGAATCGTTATTTTGGAATCAATTTTGGGACGTAGATGAATGAGGAATTTGAGTAATTTGTGGGATAGGAGGAGAGTATTTTGAAGACAATAGGAGAAAATCCGTTCCGTCCGTAGTAGAGAAAAAAGAGCAGAGAGTTGATGAAAATAAAAGTAATTTAGTCGAGGGACAATGGAGGGATGGAGTACCAATGTGTTATCGTTTACACTGTGATTTCGCCCTCCACGAGTCTCGCGCATTCTATCCGCTTGGAGCTCGAGAGTGCCATCTCAAGGCAGACTCCGCCCGGCTGCGTTTCCTGGATTAAGTCTTGGATAAAAAGGTCGGATTTCGGGGTTGTATTGCAATGAGAATTGATGAGGTTGAATTTGAATAGTCGATTTCGTAAGGGGCGATAAAGTATTTTATTCTAGTGAACAGGAAGAGAATGTTTTTTTTTTTAATTTTGATTTATCAAAGTAATGGAATTCTTGATTTGATTGCTTATTTTAATTATGAAATTTTACTTTATTTAAGTGAGGGGGAGTATTTTTTGGAAATTTTGAGAAATGTGAAGTTTGCAACGCAGGAAAAGCACTTTTGCACAAGTTGATGGCCACATTTTTAACAATTCTTATGAAAAATGTAAGACTTGTTTTACAAGACTGTATGGATTAATTGGACCCAAAATATAAAGAAAATTAGCTGCGAGTAATCGAGGAATTATGAAGATGAAAAAAATATGGAGCGTTATTGTTTTTGAAAAAATTGTCATGAATTACTTTTTTTCTAAATCACATGAATTGTTGCAGCTGATAACGTTAGGAAGATAAATTATGAAATCCTTTATTTATTCTTGAGCTTTTGGGTGTAATATTGTCTTCATATGAGGTTTTGAAAAAATACAAAGTTTTTCGAATTGTTAAAGATTATGTGCCCTTGCGTTTCATTTGTTATTTCAACTAATATCTCATCATTTAAGAAAATGATGAAATAGGAAAATTTGTATTGACGAACTGCAAAATTTGTGCTAATTAAGTAAACATCAATTAGTTCATATTTAGTTTCTCATGAATTTTTGAAAAATGAGAGAATACAAAATAAATATAGCAACGTATTTGATTAATAAAAAATAGAAATTTGTAAATTAATGTTTTGAGTGAATTTAGTTAAAATAAATAGACATTACCACAGTTAATGATGGATCAAAATTTTCAATACGTCAATAGAAATTCACCTTTTTTATTGGTCATTTTTTAGTGATAGTAATTGAATGATTATTGAAAATTGACTTTCTAAACCACTCATTCTCTATTTAGAAATGTTTTTCTTTCGATTTTTTAATCACACAAGCAAAAATGTGCTATTTTCCAATATTCATACGTTTTACAGTAAAAGTTTAATGCTATACTTTCATATGATAGAAAAAATTAAATTTTTCTAATTGTAACTACCTAAGAATGCAGTGAATTCTCTTTATTGTAGCAAATTTTTCACATTTATTATAATGAAAAAAAAAAAAAAAACAATAGTTTTTAAAATTCCTTATTCAAAATAAGAAGATCACAAATCTTTTGAAATCCAGAAATTTATTTTTCATTATTTGAATCTATTTATATAACTATTATTCATTTGTTTTTTCTCAATTTTTCTAACTCTTACTTTGCAGTAAACTTGGTTTGAAAAATCTCCATTGGAATCTGATAAATTTCAAACACGAAATAATAACGCTGTAAAGAAATTTTTCATTTATGAACATACAATTTTACAAAAATTCAGTCAACTTCGTTTTTTGGTGCAAAATTCATACAATTTTCAAAATTTCTATTTTTTATGAATTAATATTGTACTAAGTAGTTAATATTTATTCCAATGAATTTAATTAATCTGTAAATATTACCTAATACATATAGTGTAACTTATCACAAACTATGTTATTAATTAATGATTACTATTTTGTTCAGTTATTAGTTTTATTAGTTACTCGATTATTTTCATTAACTAGTGGTAATTTTTCAATTACTTGCCTTTCTTATTTACTCTCATTTCGCAGTGAATTTAAAATCACTATCCTATTTATTTTGGAGTATTATTTTCATACTCTTTGATTTCAATATTCAAAAATTTCTTACTTTTCCTTACATACGTAGATTTGCAATCTCTAACATCTTTTCATAATTCTCTCATTCAATTTAGTACCACCTCTATAAATAACATTCAGATTTCTCTTAATCAATATATTTGCAATTTTCTTTTGACCATTTTCTGTATGAGGTAAAAAAGATTTTCTTCTTTTCATTTCTTTGAATCTTGGATATAATTTGAAAAATTTTTTGGTGATTTCTTAAATACTTCCTGATGAGGGCTATATTAAAGCCGAGAGCTCGAGAATAAAATCACGACCAATTTTCATACAATATTTCCGATGTTACTGCATTCTTAGAAACATGAAATTTATTCGTAAAGAAAAATGAGTTTTTTTTGCACCTTACGACATGTAATCAGATCATCTCTGATTGTGAAATACTGCTCGTAAAATTACAAAATTACGACACAATAAAATAGTAAACTTTACGACGAAATACTGACGCAAAAATCTATTTTGACAGTGGTCGAGTAAGAATTTCAATTTATGGGCTGCAGTTTTCCGGATTATAAAATGATGCATTTTGTTACATAAATAGCCTTTGAAATGGATTTTTGAGCTCGAATAAACTTATTTAAAAAATTTCTTATTTTTGCTGTTTCAGAGCTGTAGCTGCATACTTACGAGCTCTTAATCTCAGTCCAAACAATGCTGTGGTGCACGGAAATTTGGCGTGTGTTTATTACGAGCAGGGGTGAGTTTTTACTTGTTTCCAGTCATTGTTACACATGAATAAAACATGACAATGGCGAACTAATGATAATTCTTGGAATTCTGAATCCCAACAAAGGCAAAAACTTGTTGAATTTAGGTTGAATATGACTGAATTAATTGTCATTATTTACAACATTCTCTGAATGTAGATTTTGTGAAATGAAATTTTCTCTGCGTTGGAGTTTTATGTTTTTGTTGTTGCGCATTTTTCGTACGTCAATTTAAATATTGAAGTTTTTGATCATTCGTTTTTTGTCGTGTTTGAGTACATATTCGCGAGTTCTGTTTTTTATTCAGGTTCATAAAGTTGCATCGTTCCTTGTTTTGGAACATAAAAAGTAGACTGTTTTTGATGATTTCAAAGAGTTAATTGTAACTGCGAGTGAAAAGAAAACTAAAATACCTTGACTTGAGTAATTTGAAGCTCGTTAATGTTTCATTACTATCATTCACTAATTTCAATGTCCAAACGATCAATAATTTTATAAAGGGAAGAATAACAAATTCAACCATTCGTAGATTCGAGATTTTTTTTATTTATGAAAATCTTATGAGGAGCTACATAAACAATTGAATAATGAAAATATAAAAAACAATCACAAATTTTCTTTGCCATAAAAAAGGACAACATAATCAAATTAATTACTTAACGATTTAATTACTCTCATATATATTGACACTCTTGTTTTTTTTATATGTTTTTATTTAAATAATGTCCATTTTTAAATGATAATCATATTTCCACAAGCGCTGGATTTGTAAAAATATTAAACAATGATACTCAAATTTCTGAGAAATGTCAAAAGAATTGTAGCTATAGGTTTTTAATTTTCAAAATCACAAACATACTATTCTCAAAAAAATTAATAATTTGATTTTTAAAACCTCAAAGATTTTATATTCAAAACTTGAAACCTATAGCTTTAGTAAAATAAAAATTTCAATTAAGAGATTAAAAAATTGAACTTAAGAAAACGAAAAAACTTGCACGTTTGAGTATTGAGGATTAAATATTTTAACCTATGACATTTTAGAAATAGAATGTGATATCTGGAAAGATCAATCCGGAAATTTCAATGTTAAAGGCAATGTTTCTTTTTAATCTGAAAGTTTCAAAACTTGAAAATTCCAGTCATTGAATATGTTATCTGACACAGAAAATCTTACTTTTGAAATTGTAAAAGGATAAAAAGTTTGTTTTTAATAATTAGATTCACGGTACCATAAAAAATTCGTACTCCACGGCATAGAAAATTCATCTATTTGAAATGTCAGGAATCTGCCTACAACTTCTGATGTCCAAAAATTAAAATGATAAAAACTACAATTTTCGCTTTGAAATCTTATTAATGTAACATCACAAACTTCATTTTTAATAATTGATGTGATTTTTGAAAGGAAGGAGAATATCCTATTTCTAGCGAATGTAAAATGATATAAATTTATCATGAAATGCTTTTGAAATTGAAAAGTTTGAGTCAAACAATCAAAAGGTATAAACCAAGAAGTTATGTCAAATATTGGAAAATTTCTTTCGAAAAAACCATCTCTGGAAAATTAGCCATTATCAATCTCCTTCTGTGAAGAAAAGGAAAAAACTTGAAAAATTGAAGAGAGGAAGCTAAAACTCAACGCAGTCAAAGAGAACTCGTCTGTCATGAAAATTTCTCCTGTTGGAGGCAGCCCGCGAACATATCATTTTTATCGCCAATTCTGAAGTTGTATAAATGGTCTTGGGGGTGAAAGCTAATGAAAAGTGTCGTGAATTTTTCAGGCTCATCGATTTGGCCATCGACACTTACCGAAGAGCTATTGAGCTCCAGCCAAATTTTCCAGACGCTTACTGCAATTTGGCAAATGCTCTCAAAGAAAAAGGACAAGTGGCCGAGGCCGAAGAAGCTTATAACACTGCCCTTCAGCTTTGCCCTACGCACGCCGACTCACTTAACAATTTGGTAAGTTGTGATGTCTTTCATTTTTACAGAGATGACCTATGAAATCGATTCTCAAATTATTTGTTATTGACTTGATCTGGAGTTACTATCCTTTGCATAGTGCAGAGGCGTGGCAGTGACATTTTCTATGGAGGGGTAAACTGAAATGTCAAAAGGATCAACGTATATTTTTGTTAATATATTAATAAATATTTATTTTAGGATCGCAATATCTTTGAAATCGATTTGCAAACTCAAGCTTTTACCTTTTGAAATACATGGCTTTCCATATGAAGTTTTATTTAGATGTCTCTCGGTGCTTATTTTTCAAGTATTTTCACCATTTTAAAGATTTTCTTGTATTTGCAGGAATTTTTCATATTTATTTCTAAAATTTGGTGCTCTAGGATTCGAGGTTTCATAGATTTGTAGTGTTTTTGCTTATGTTTGGGAAAATTATGTCTGCAAACATTTAAGGTATTTTATTGAGTGCTCGTATTTGAAAAATTTTTCGTATTTAGTACAATTTATAAAATTGTCAGGGGTATTCGAAGTTTTTTTTGTATATTGTTCATTTTTCTAGATTGTAATATAGGTTTTGAAAATTTGATGATATAGAATTTAAAGTTCATTAAATTTTTGATATTCTACCAAATTCCGCAGAAAACAGTATTTTGAAAGATAATTTATAGTTTATGGATTTAGAATACTTTTTGTATGTTTAGTATTTATTCAGTGTATTTAGAATTTAGACGATTTTCTGGAATTTTCATGGATTCTCAATGTTCGATGTTTTTAGGGTTCAAAGTTTTAAAAATATTTTATAATTTTGTAGTTTTTCAAGGAAATTAGATCTACATTGCTTTTCAGTATTCTATTGATTTCAAAAAAATTTTTCTTTTTCATATTTTTTGATATTATTTTAACTTGGTAGGATTTTTTAGGTTTTTGATAGATATCTAGTAATAAAAAAAAAATTAATATAGATTTCTTGAATTGAATTATTTCATAGATACCCAGGCGTATCGTATTTTTTCAGGTTTTCTAGAGTTAGAACCATTTCCTGGCATTTTTGTGAAGATATCTAAAATTCGATGCTTTAAGATTCAAGGTTTGAATAATATTGAGTAATTTTATATATTTCTTAAGGAAATTAGATTTACGTAAATTTTTCGTATTTTTTTGATTTCTAACATTTTTATTACTTTTTGTATTTTTTATTATTATTCAAATTTAGTAGGATTTTGTAAGTTCTTCATAGGTATCGAGCATTTTTAAAAATTTTAACATAGATTCCCAGAATTCAATGCTTTAGAATCTAAAACTTTCGAGACTCTTTATATTTTAATGAATTTTTCAGAAAACAGTATTTTCATAGATTTCAAGTATTTCGCAGATTTCTGAAACTTTAGGTACATAAGGTATTTTTTGAAATATGCATGAATTTTCTGAAATTTTCAAGTATTTTTATAATTTCCTATATTTTTTCACAATTGGATGCTCTTGGATAAGGAATTTCAAAGATTAATATTATTTCCATAAATTTTGAAGAAAATAATATCTCTATAGAATTCCACTTCTTTAGAGATTCCTATTATTTTTAGTTTTTTCGATATTCTTCAACATTTATGAAATTTCGTAGTATTTTTTATGTTTTTGTATTTTCAAAAATCTCAATATAAATTTTTAGATTTTGTTGCCCCAGTAATACGAATTTTAGATATTATTATTATTCGAATAAATTTTTCAGAAAACAATATCTTCACAACTTTCAAGTCCTGCAAAGATTTCTTTAACTTCCAGTACATTTTTACTTTTTCTATAATAATAAGTTTTATTGGATTTTTCAGTATTTTTATGAATTCTTGTTATTATAGATTCTCAGAATTAGATGCTCTTGAATTAAAATTTTAACAAATTTTTATTTTTTTCATAAATTTTCAAGACTATAATATCTATATAGAATTTCAGTGTTTTATAAATTATTAATATTTTTAGTCTCTTTTGTATTTTTCAGGATTTACAAAATTTTGTAATATTTTCTAGATTTTTAACAAATATTTTGTATTTTGAATAGTTTTAATAGAGAATATTAGGATTTTTTGCTTTAGTAGCTATAATTTTAGAGATAAATAGTATTGTAATAAATTTTTTTAAAAATAATACCTCCATTGATTTATAAAACTTTAGGTTCACTCTGTATTTTTCTACTATTCGTGAATTTTCCAATATTTTTAATAAACTCCAACATATTTTCAGAATTGGATGCTAGAAATTTCAATGATTTTTATTATTTTTATAAATTTTTGAGAAAATATCTATAGAATTTCAGTGTTTTAGAGATTCCTACTATTTTTAGTCTTTTCCATATTTTTCAGCATTGATGAGATTTGGTAGTATATTCTAGCATCTTTCTAGGTTCTTGATATTTTTATGGGTCATTAAATCAACTTTAAGAATTTAATGCTCTAAACTTCCAAGTTTTTTAGATTCTTAGTATTTCAAACGATTTATCAGCACAGTTTTTTCCTAGATTTCTGGTGTTACAAATAATTCTAGTTATCTCGGTATTTTTTATTTATTTATTTTTTTTTTAATATTCATCAAATTTGACTGACTTTATTACATTTAAATAGATTTGCTAATTGATTCTTAAAATAATAGGCTCTAGAATTTGAACTTCTATACATTTCAGGTAAATAGATGTATTATCGATATAATTTTATCTTAATTAATTTCGTGTATTTAAAGGTTTGTTTTATTTTTCGTATTACACAAGTACGCATCAAAATTTTGTAAGACTTTCTAGTTTTATTTTGTGGACTTCTATATAGATTCAAATAATTCTTTTATTGCAAGCAGAGGGAACAACAAATGAATACATATTCCCCCTTCTCCCCCCCCCCCCCTCCCCCCCAGATTGTGACGTCTCTGGCACAGTATTTTGTTCAAATTATTGACGAATGTTTGTAAAGTTCATGACTGCGATTCGAGTACAATTAAATTTTTTTCAAGGCCAACATAAAACGAGAGCAGGGATACGTTGAGGAAGCAACGCGCCTGTACTTGAAGGCCTTGCAAGTATTCCCCGAATTCGCGGCTGCCCACAGCAATTTGGCTTCGGTCCTCCAGCAACAAGGCAAGCTGAACGAGGCGCTCATGCATTACAAGGAGGCCATTCGCATTCAGCCCAGCTTCGCCGATGCGTATTCCAACATGGGTAACACGCTCAAGGAAATGCAGGACATTACGGGGGCGCTCCAGTGCTACTCTCGGGCTATTCAGATTAATCCCGCTTTCGCCGATGCCCACTCCAATCTCGCATCGATCCACAAAGATTCCGGAAACAATACCGAAGCCATTCAATCCTACCGGTAATGAGCAATGAGAAATCGACGCGGTCGATCGATCGCGTTGGTTAGGTGTCGAGGAGAAAATGAAGGGGGCCTTTTTTTCATTGGAAATCTAAGGGATCGATGGAAAGTTGAACCTTGCATTTGCCCGATTGCCATTAGTTCTATCAGTTATTTTTTGTCGTTTTAATACGTAGAAGATATTGGAGACTTGGTTTTTTTTTTGGTAATTTGGGAGTTTGTGAATTTGATCTTTCAGTTGGTTGAATCAGTTTGAATAATATGTGAGCATTGAGTTTGTTTTCAAGAGAATTTGAATAATGATAATTAAATAATGAATATAACCCTTTTTTTCTTGCTATACAGACATTCTTGTATTTGATTTTTATAGTGCAATAGTGTAGTAATTTTTTGGAAAATTGATATGTATAAGTATGTTAAAGATATTGTGGAAATTGGTTTTCTTATTATTAGGTGGTTTTTGGAAATGTGATTTTTCAAAGATCGATTGTCACGTAATGTAACGTTGTATGAATTTTTGTATTTTTTAAATTATCAGAACATTTATTTTAATGAATTATCTATTCAGATTTGTTATACGTGATATAAATGTTTTATTGCTATATTTGTTATGATTATCAATTTTTGAATAATACTTATTGTTACATTTGGTATACCGTTTATTTTCATGCATTAATAATTAACATTTTTCATATATTTCATGATTTGTTATTTAATTTTCTTGCAGGATCTAAATTTTTATTGTTTTTTTTTTTTTCTTTGTTCTTCAAGAATAGTATCAACGAATTAACGAATCTCTGGTAACTATTAGTCTATTATATGTAATACTGAAAAGGAATTTCTTTTTTATAATTTATTAACATTTGAAACATTTATTACTTAATTTTTATGTTGAAATAATAATGGTATATTTTTATACAATATCTATATGTATAAGTACGTGGAAGATATTAGAAACTTTGTTTTCTTACTAATCAGTGATCATAGAAATTTGATTTTTGAAGTTAGTTTACATTTCAAATGTTGTAAATTGATCAGAATCAACCTTACCAATTTTCGAAATTTTTCATGTTTTTTTTAAATGTATGATACTTATTTTTCAAAGTTTTCAGTTTTTAGTTTTTGAAAAAGCTTAATCTACTTGCCTTGATTTTCAATATAAAATAATATGTATTTTAATAATTTGTAAACGATCATAACAGTTTTTTTTATAAATTAACATTTAGAATTTTTTCATGTAAATGTTCTATTGTAATATTTATCATGATTTTAATAATTTTTACAATTATGAATTTTATATTCATAATTATTGTTATATTGTCTATAATATTTGTTTCATAATTGTTACAAAGTTGACTTTTATAAATTACTAATTTACTTTTTTTATAAATTATTTTGAATTTTTACACAATTTTCTTGCAATATCTGTATGTTTTTTTTTAATCTGTAGGTTAATGTAAGTTTAATTAATCTGTAGGTTTTTTTTTTTTTTTTTGCAGAATAATATTCCTCGGTTCGAAAAATTCCCTTTGGGGGGGGGGGGGGTCGTAAAGACATTTTTTTATACTTGGTTCTTATGTTAAAATAATCGTGGTAAATTTTTTTAAAAATATCTATTATGTCTAAATACTTAAGAGATGGTTAAAATTTGGTTTTCTTATTATAAAGCAATTTTGGGAGGGTGCTTTTTCAGTCAGCCTGAATCTCCAATTTTCTTGTATTTCATGATAATCGAGTTGCTCATTTTTTGAATTTCTGAAATTGTTGAAAAAACAAAATATATAGATCGCTTTGTAATGTTTATATTACGTCAATAGTTTAATAATAGAATAATAATATTTTGCAGGACCAGGATTTTGTTTCCAATATTTCCGTATGATATTTTTTTGCAATTTGGCTAATAATTAGCCTGTAATTAAAAAGAGTCTTAATTTTCTTCTGTGACAAATCATAAAAACGGAATTCTCAAAACGATAGAAATATGTATATTTATTTGAAAAGCTTTTGTTTTTTTATTTAAAAAAAAAAACATCCAGAAGTGGCATGGATTTTTTAGATTCTCAACTATGTTTTTAAATAATAGAATTTAGGTTTTAGAAAAACTTCTTTTTATTTTTCCAAGAAACATTTGTATTGTCAATTTTAAGTTGAAATAATTGCACTTTTCTGGGAAAATTTTGTTTTTCTTTTTCTCAGACACCATAATACTATCCATCGTATTTTCTAATATAACTATTCTAATCAATGTTTTGAATTTTCACACAGCACTGCGTTGAAATTGAAACCAGATTTTCCTGATGCTTACTGCAATCTGTCCCATTGTCTCCAACTCGTATGCGATTGGACTGACTACGATGCGCGAATGAAAAAATTGGTTTCCATCGTGGCTGAACAACTGGAAAAAAACCGTTTGCCCAGCATTCATCCACACCATTCCATGCTCTATCCACTTTCCCATGAATTTAGAAAAGCCATTGCCGCTCGTCATGCAAATCTCTGCATTGAAAAGGTTATTTTTCAAATTCTTACACTGCCAAATTTTGATATTTATAATGAAAACTGGAAGCCTTTGTGCACAATGAGCTTAAAAATCCATTGCAAAACTTCCATATTTTTTACTCATACAAATACACATTTTTTTGAGTATTGAAAGAGAAGGACATGAAAAATGTAATTTTAAAATTCGTGGAAATATTGTGTATTTAGTATAAAAACTAAAATAAATTCCGGAGTATGAAAATGTGATTACTGTAATTTAGTTCTATAGTAGAATATTTAAATTCAACAAATATTTTTTTTCAATAGATCCAAATTCTGCACAAACCGCCGTTCAAATATCCTCGGGAAGTGAGCTCCAGGTTGAAAATTGGTTACGTTTCTTCTGACTTTGGAAATCACCCAACGAGTCACTTGATGCAATCGATTCCCGGTCTTCACAACAAACGAAAAGTCGAAATATTCTGCTACGCCTTGAGCCCCGACGATTACACGACTTTCCGCGCGAAAATCGCCAAAGAATCCGAGCACTTTGTCGATTTGTCGCAGATCCCTTGCAACGGCAAAGCCGCGGATCGCATAAACGCCGACGGCATTCACATCCTCGTCAACATGAACGGATACACCAAGGGCGCGAGGAACGAGATTTTCGCTTTGAAACCAGCGCCCATTCAAGTCATGTGGCTTGGATACCCCGGAACTTCTGGCGCGAGTTTCATGGATTATCTAGTGACCGACTCGGTGACTTCGCCCATGGAATTGGTCAATGAATACAGCGAGAAACTCGCATACATGCCTCACACTTACTTCATTGGTGACCACAAGTGAGTTTGGGAACACGGATTTTTTTTTATTGTTGAAAGTACAGTGAGAAAAGAATATGGTAATTATTACAATACTGTATTGTACTGGGGAATCAGTTTAAAATATTTTACTTTTTTCAGTATGATATGCACCCTATAGATTTAAAAATTTTACAAAATTATCTAGTAAAAACTTGCATATACATAGTAATTTGTAGAATATAAGAATTCTTACTATGCAATATTGTAAAAAAAGAATTAAAAATGACAAAATTTGGAATGATATTGTAAAACCTGTAATATTATTGTTGAACTTACAATATGCCAATAACTACAATAATAATATTTCTAATAATTTTTACAGGCAAATGTTCCCTCATCTGAAGGAGCGCTTGATCCTCGCTGACAAAGCCAGCGTAAAGGGGAAACTGGTGGACAACATTGCGATCATAAACGCCACAGATTTGTCGCCCATGATAGAAAACACTCTGGTCAAAGAAATTCGTGAAGTTGTGACAACCGACTTGAAAGCAAAACCAGTTGAAATTTCATTGAAAATCGCAGAACTGCCCACGACAACGCCAATAGAAAATATGATCGCTGCTGGTCAGGCTCAAATGTCCGTGGCTGGTGTCGTTTTGCAAAATGGAATTGCCGTGACTCAAGTCAACAACAAAACTGCGACGGGAGAAGAAGTTCCTCAAAATATCGTCATCACGACTCGTCTGCAGTATGGTTTGCCTGAAGATGCAGTTGTCTTTTGCAACTTCAACCAATTGTACAAAATTGACCCCAAAACTCTACAAATGTGGGCTTATGTGAGTATTTTTTGGTGGTGTGAAAAGAAATCATATTATTCATAGAAAGTTTTTGTATGCATTTCATATGTGTAGGCAGAGGGGGGGGGGGGTTCAAATTCCTTCTCAAAGTCGAATAAAATTAACTATGGTTTCAATTGAAAATTAAAAAAATACAAAAATAGGTAGTAAAATTATAAATAATAACAAATAACGCATAACGATAATAATAATCCATACTAAATTAGGTAAAAATTTTAAAAAATCTACTTACTGAGTCTAAAGAACGTAACAAAAGATTTTATATATGTTCTCAAAATCAAGCAAAATTTGGAATCTTCAATTTTACTGACTTGAAAATAACAATAATCATGGCATCTGCAAATTTTATTCTGTAAATGAAATTCGAATTTAAAATGTTTGGTTAGGATAACGTAGAAAATATACATTGTTTCAACTCTATAAATCATAGAGTAAAAATAAAATCTACAAAAATGCTAAAAATCTAAAAAAACTTTGAATCCTGAAGCATTGAATTCTAGGAATTTACTTACAAACCCATAAAAATACCAGAAAATCTGCCGAACCATACAAACTCTGAATAAATACTTGAAATAATGGAATTCTATTGAATAAATGTTTTTTTTTTTTTTTTTTTTTTTTTCACAATCACCTAATATCTTTAAAACTTCCCATTCTAGAGCATAAAATTTTTAAAAAATATATAGCAATCTATAGAGATTCTAAAAATCGATAAAAATATGAAAATACAAAATATATAACACGAATAATTTACATAAATCTAATTTTCCCAGGAATGTATAAAATTACTAAAAATCGATAGAAATTTGAATTCTACAGCACCGAATTCTAAATTTGAATATTGAAATCTACAAAAATACTAGATATCTATTAAAAAATAGGAAATTTTTTGAAGTACAATAAATAGTAAGAAAATTTGATGTGTACTAAAAATTAATAATTCCTTGAAAACTATGAATACAGGACTATCTCGGAAATTTAAAAAATGTAAATTCCAGATATTTTATTCTGGAAATCTGTACTTAAAAACCTTAAAAATACAAGAAAAGTCTTTGAATTGTGTAAATAGTAAAGTAATACAAAAAAAAAGTCTGAAAATCTATGTATGAGATACTGTTTTCTTAAAAATCAATTTTTAATTGAAAATCTTTAATATTTTCACTATCACATCATTACATTGTAAAAATCCATAGAGCGATTCTTAGGAACAATAGAAATTTATAATACTACCAGAAAATAGTACAACATTATGTAAATAACATTAGATTCAAAAATTCTAGAAATCCATAAAACATTTTGAACCTGTGAAATTATAATTATTTCGAAAATGTATAGAAATATTTAAAATTCTAAATATTTCGAGTTTTACTGCATCCAATTTACAAAAAGCTGAATGGAAATCCATAATAATATCGGAAAATTCTGTAAGTTATATAAGTATCAAAGAATGAAGAAAAAAAATTAATGTGTTGAAAAAAAATTTTAATTTACAGTGACTTCAAAATCATAAAAAAAGGAATTCATTATATTTAATACGAACATAAAAAATGTGCGAGTTTTGACTCCAAAAGTTATATGACTTGAAAATTCCAAAATTTAGAAAATTGAAAAATAGTACTTCTGTAACCAGGTTATTAAAGGAGAAAAAATATAAAATCTCAAAGTTCTATGTGATGTGGTACAAAAAAAAAAAACTACTTGAAAGTTATGTTTTCTTTGAAAATCTGAAATCCTGATGGAATCTTGGTAGAAATGACTTCTAAAAATTCAAAGGCTTTCATAAGATAGAAATTTTCTGAGAATTGAATCCGAATCTTTGATCAAGGTTAAAAAAATTTTAATGCAAAATTTCAAGATGAAAGTCTGGATATTTAAACGAGTTCGGATTTCGGAATGGTACGAACACCATGTCAGGAAAAAACTATTTTTGAAGAATGATTGCGCATGTGCAAAAAATTATAATAATCAAACACAAATCGCCCAGTACATTACATATTGTTTTCCTGCACAACATGATCTTCATTAAAAAGTTTTTTGCAAGAAAAAACCACTGCACAAATCATCATTGGACCCAACTAAAAATTCTCATAATGCCGAATTCACGGAAAACTTTTGCTCTCGTGACCGCCAGCCTGAAAAGTGATTCATGAATTCCGATGTGATATTAATTCGTGTGGCGTTTCAGATTCTGAAACACGTGCCACATTCGGTGCTCTGGTTGTTGCGTTTTCCCGCGGTGGGCGAGACAAATTTGCTGGAAACAGCTCAACAGTTGGGTCTTGCGCCTGGTCGCATTTTGTTCAGCAATGTGGCAGCAAAGGAAGAGCACGTGAGGCGAGGTCAACTCGCGGACGTTTGCTTGGATACGCCTTTGTGCAACGGTCACACCACCAGCATGGACGTCCTCTGGACAGGCACACCGGTTGTCACTTTGCCCGGTGAAACTCTGGCTTCGCGCGTCGCCGCGAGTCAGCTTAACACTCTCGGGTGCCCCGAACTTATTGCTCGTACACGTCAAGAATACCAAGACATCGCTGTTCGACTAGGAAACGACCGAGAATAGTAAGTTGGGATGTTGTTATTCGTATTATTATTTCCATAATTTTCTCTATTTATTCACGGTAGTAAATAATGAATTGTTCCCTGGAATGCAGAAATATCCGTGGTTAATGGTTAGGTTCATTCAAATTCTAAAGAATCAAATTTTATAAATCTATATAGGTATCCATAAAAAAGAAAGCAATCTATATAGTACTGGAATATTTGATGAATTTTCATCTAAACTTATACAAACAGACATTGCAATAAAAATTTTATTGGGGGGGGGGGGGGCTCAAACTTTAAAAGGGTTAAGAAATATGTAAATGTAGAATATATAAATTGATATTTGTTATGGAATCATAATATCTTAGAAATCAACTTACAATGTTTGAACATTTGCTTTTAGAAATGTATGGCTATTTTTATAAGATTGTAACCTTTCATTTTTAATATCTTTTCAGTAATTATTCCATTTCCAGAATAAAATCCTGTTTATTTGAAAATTTTACCAACTATCAGCATTTTCATAGATTTTTTTTTTTTTTTTTTTTTTTTTTTTTTGAGAAAACCATGTGTACATGGATTTATGATATTTATTTTATAGTTTTTTGTAGTTTTTGTAATTTAAGTTTTAATTAGTTTTACAATATAAACTTACAAAAACAGACATTGCTACAAAATTTTTATTGAGAGGGGGGGACTTTAACATCAAAAGGGTTAATGAATATGTAAATATAGAAAATATTTGTCTGAATACATTAATTAATATTTGTTATGGAATCATAACATCTTAGAAATCAACTTACGATGCTCAAACATTTACTTTTAGACATATATAACTATTTTTATAGAATTGCACTCTTTCATTTCTAATATCTTTTCAGTTATTATTCCATTTCCAGGATTAGCTCGTATTTGTTTGGATTTCTATATAAATTTCGAGAATAAAATGCTGAAAGATTTAAAATTTTATGGAGTATCAGCATTTTCATTGATTTTTTTTCAAGAAATTTATATGTACATAGATTTATGGTATTTATTTTATAGTTTTCGGTAATTTTTTACATTTGAGTTTTCAATTAAGTTGATAATTTATAATACAATCTTATGAAAACAGACATTGCAACAAAATTTTTATTGGGGGGGGAGGGGGTTCAAACGTTAAAATGGTTAATAAATACGTAAATGTAGAATATGTTTGTTTAAATGCTCAAATGAATATTTGTTACGGGATCATAACATCTTCGGAATCAACTTACAATGTTCAAACATTTGCTTTTAGAAATATATGATTATTTTTACAGAATCGCAATCCTTCATTTCTAATATCTTTTCAGTAATTGTTTCATTTCCAGGATAAGCTCCCATTTGTTTAGATTTCTATATAAATTTCTAGAATAAAATGCTGTAAGATTCAAATTTTTACAGATTATCAGCATTTTCATGAATTTTTTTTTCGAGAAATTTATATGTACAAAGATTTATGGTATTTATTCTATAGTTTGTTGAGGTTTTTTTAATTTGTCTTGTTTTGTAGTATTTGTAAAATTTTTAGGATTTTCTGGTGTTTTGTTCGGATTTCTATACAGATTTCTGGAATTAAAGTTACAGAATATTAAGTTTTATGCTCAGTGCAATTTTTAAATTACCAGAAACTTCAAATTTCTGGTATTTTATAGCGTTCAATACTGGAAGTATTTTATATATTTTGTAAAAATTTAGTAACCTGGTTTGATGAATTTCGTGGTATTTTTATTAATTACTATATAGTTTTCTAGAATTCGATGCTCTAGAACTCAAAAATTAATAGATTTTTGAGAAAATTCTACCTATATCGATTTCGAGTATTAATATAGTTTTCTATTTTTAATAATTTTAATTTTATTTTGGCATTTATCTGGTTCCTCAGAAATTCCTAGCATAATATAAATTTCCGGGATTTTTCTGGTTTTCAATATAGATTTTCAGAATTTCATGCTGCAAAACTCGAAGTTTTACCGACTTGAGGTATTTCTTCAGATTTTTCAGATAACATCAATTCTATAGATTTCTAGTATTCTAAAAATTTATGATATTTTTAGGATTTTGGGTATTGTTCAGTATTTGTACAATTCTAAAAATTTTTTAGTATTTTTTGGATTCGTCTAAAGATTTCATAAACTAGATGCTCAAGAATTAAAAATTTTATAGATTTTTTGAATGAAAGTAACGAGAATTGAAAATGTTATTATAGATTTTTTAGACGAATGTAATTCCTAGATCTATAACGACAAAATAAAGTGAATAAAAATTCCTTTAAGGCCTAATATTGATATAAACAAATAAAAATAACAATGAAAAAAATTGTATGCTTATGATTTGTGAGTTAACTTGATTATAAGTGTATTGTATTTTGAAGAAAGTTTCATTTTTCTTCAATTCTATCTTATGATACTATTTTAGAAAAATTATTTCTTGTATTGTTCATTAATGCCTGAAGAGGATCAAAAAACAAAAACACGAATTTCAAAGAAATGTGATGTAGTCTAGGAAATAATCTTTCATTATTGATTACCGTGACTTTTTAAATTTGAAAAAATGAATACAAATTCTCGAAAATTACAAAAAAACTCATTGTTTTAATGACTTAAATTTTTGCAGCTTGAAAATGATTCGCGCCAAGGTTTGGGTGGCGCGCACGGAGAGCCCTTTGTTCGATTGTAAAATGTACGCGGCTGGTTTAGAAATGCTGTACGAAAAGATGTGGGAGCGATATGCTCGTGGTGAAAAACCGGACCACATTTCCGCTACTGACAAACCTGTGATGGCCCAAACCGCCATGTCTTAAATAATGGACGTTAATCAATTTTCGCATCTCGGATAACTTTTTGGAAAGCGATTATTCCCAAGGCGACAAACTGTAAAATAGAAGCGATTTGGATGATAGTGTAAATATACATACAATACGCGTTTTATTTGTCGATTAGGGATTTAGATTTTGTGCGCGACTGAGCGAATGTCCACTTTACAGCCGAGGCTCGAGTTATGCGATAGTGAATGATACATTGAGGGTAAGGCGAACGAGCCTGGCCAGTGATACGCGCAATTTTTCACATGCCAAAAATGTTGCATTTTTCGCTAGGCACACTATGTAAAAAGTGACGTCGCGTGTATAATAAGTTTTATTTTCTTCTACTCCATGGGTTTATGATACTCTCAATGTTGCTTGAGAAAAAAGTGTATGATACGAATGAATTGATTTTTTGGTCCCCCTACAATTTGCATATTTTTTTTCTTTTCGGCTCTGTTGTAATCATCTTGTAAAAAGCTTGTTCTTCCTTTACATTTTTTTTGTTGAAATAAAATTGGGAGTAAAGTGTAAAGATGTGGTTGTTTTTTATTGACTGGGTCGATGGGTTCGAGCTTTTCGGTTTGTTTGAAACATTAATTGGGCCACTTTAGGTAATAGGTCAGTTGGTTTAAACAGTGGTGTATTAATTTACATCAATTGAGGGATAAATTGACGGAGTAAAAGTTCCCTCGCGCCTTTCAATCTACTTCAATGCATTTTCGCTCGGCGAAATATATCCTTTTATAAAGTGATGAACAATGGTGTCGTTTCGTGATTGAAAACATTGGGTTCGTTTTTTTATTTTGTGGAAGGATAGTTTGGAATTGTTCGTTATGAGGAGGAAAAACGTTGGAAAGATTGTTCAAATTATTTTTTATACTATTTATAAATCAGTAGGAAAACCGGAAATTTTAGCATGAAGATTGAGATTTTTTTATTGATATATTTGTACGAAGTATTTGGACTTCCTTGACTGGAAGAACAATAAGGTAATCCAATTTTCAACTCGGAATTTCACTGCGGATCCACAAAACGTAAGTAATATTTATTTACAAAAATATTTTTGTCGCTTTGTCAATGATTTTTGTTTCTTTTCAGTGAAGAGGGAAAATTTCGCAACTAACCCTTTTTTTGCAATTGGTGGAGCGGTCAATTGCAGTGTTATAACACGTCTGGGGTTGAAAAAATGGTATAGAAGTTTGATGTAATTTTGCGTAATTCATGAATCGATTAATAGTCAGCGATTTCATGTTCTATGGGCGTTTCCTAGCAAATGCGTGTCCCTGAATGTAATCACAGGGCATACGTGTACACGCAACTCATTTTCAACGAGATTCATGATTGAGTCATTTTTGTGCACCTCGGGTTTTTTTCCTCGTCTCAAAAGCCATTTGAAGTGATTTTATTGATTTTTACTGTAAGGCAGAAAACTTGAGTATGAATAGCAAAAAAATTTTGAAGAAAAACTGACTCTTTTTCTTTATACTTATCAATAATGGTTAATCAAGTTATTAAAATCTATTAATAAAAGTCAAATTCATTGATTTTAGTGACAAGAATTATCTTCTTCATTGTGAAATTTGAAAAAATATATTTGAGATGATATTGAAACTTGGTATTCAACCATAAATGTTCAATAACTTTCCAGAAGCCTGTAAAATAATATTTTTAGTGGGGACAACGATGCTATTAATGGACGACACGACTATTTTTCTATTTCTTCACGCACGCGTTTATTGCTCGTTTCAATATTTTACAACATGCAGGAATCGCTGTTTCTTGAGCAGCGATTTCACGGCCAGCTTTCTAAGCAATTTCTGCATTCATTACATGCAATTAAGCTATTTACTGTGAGCTATTAAATACGGAAAATTATCGACAATTTTTAAGCTGAGCATAAAAATATGGAAAATTTCCTACCCTGCAAAAAGTAACGGCTTGAATTTATTTTTCGAAAATAATTGATATCAATTTTCTTCCAGACTTTCTATTGATATATATTTTTCTTGTGATTGATATTATTTGTAGAATTAATAAAGTATTATGGAAAATTGCATGAAATAATAAAGACATTTTAATTTTGATATGGAGAATGATATTTTTGGCATTAATTATAGTGTTTTAGAGTGAGTTAGAAAATTATAAAAAAATTTCTAGACGTTCTAAATACTTTCGAGAGATAAAAATTTATATTATTATACGAACCGTTTCAATGGATTTATGTGTTGATGTTTAAATTTTATTCTCCAGACTAAAAGTTGAAGTTTATAAAATTTTTAGTATTTTGATTAATTTTCCAAGAAAACGTATTTTCTCAATTTCCAGTAGTTTTAGATTTTTCGTATTTTTCGGTATTTTCATAGTTTGGAGAATTTTCTAACATTTTCATCAATTTCTATATAAATTTCCAGAAATCGATGGTTTAGAATTAGATAATTTATAAATTTGTGGTGATTCTAATTTTTTTATGTATCATAAACAATTTATATGTATATATAATAGATTATACATACTACATTATATGTACAATATAATATATTGTATTACATAAATAAATAAAATTTCTATACCAAAATTTAGAATGTTAACAATATCTAACAGATATTTAGTATTTCAATAGAATTTTCAGAAAATGGTCTTTTCATAGATTGCTCGTAAATTTAGTATATTCCGTGTTTTTTCAGTATTTACGAAATATTATGAAATTTTCTTGTATTTTTATGGATTATTGATTTTTAGAATCAAATGCTCTAGGATTAAAAGCGTTCTTATCTATTTGAATGTATAAATTTTCGAAAAAGTGATATATGTATTTTAAAAAAATTTTAGTATTTGAGTAATTTCCATTATTTTTAATCTTTTTCGTATTTCTCAAGAATTTATATAATCTCGTAGTATATTATTGTCTAGTAATCTTATAGATTTCTAATGTTTTATGGAGTTTTAGTATTTTTATATATTTTTTATTGTTCATTTCATACTATTTTGTCGGATATGCAAATTTTTTCCATAGATTTCTGAAATATTTCTTTATTTCAAGGAAAATTTTTTATATTTGATGCTCTAGGAATTAAAGTTCATCATATTTTCAAAATTTTTATGTCTGGTATTACGTCGATTTTCAGTTCTTCAGGTATTCTACATACTTTTTTGGTATTTATGGAATTTGATAAATTGTTTCTTTTGATGGATTCCTATTTGAATTTTCAGATTTGGACGCTCTAGGATGAAGCTATAGATTCTTGACATTTTGATAAATATAAAAAAAGTTTTTTTTTGTTCAAAAAAGCATTAATTTATGTATGTACTGTGATTGGAGATTAGCTATAATAATGTCGATTTCAAGGAAATTCACTAAATATCACAAATTTTTCTGATTTAGAAATTTTAATTAATCTCAAGCTAAATGTATGAGTATACTGTGTTATTGTTGTTTTTCCTGGCCAGAGTTTTTCATTCTAATTCTGTTAGTCAATTCAATAAAGAAAATTGGCATTTCAGTTCGAAATGATTATCAATTTCGTAGAAATTTTCTGGTTTGTCAATACTAATTCATCTACTTCATAATTGTTTCAACGATAAAAATTTAGTTTAATTAATATATTACATTGATTAATTTAAAGAACATGCACACTCTCCAGTATTATGAATTTAGCTTCAATTTTAAAGTCAATTAATATTCATTGATGCTTTCGAATTAAAATTTTTTTTTTGTATGCGCAGTTAATTTTCCCTCTTTCGATTTTTAGTTTCGACGTGCGATCAGTCGCACATGCGCAAAATATTTGAAATTGTCAGTTGAATGATCGCGATCATCGACTTCCGGGCGAGATTGCGTCCCTTCGAAATCTCCAAAATTTGAAGTTTTTTCACTTGGAATCCGGAATCTCGACTCGCATTTTCCTGCTTCGATCGTGTTCCTCGTCGCAATCGGTGAAAACAAAGAAATGTACGCGAAAATTAGACGAATTTCGTGTTACTGGGCGAAAAAAAAACGCAAGTGGCGTGCCGCCATTTTTTAACGGTCGTTTTGGATCGCATTCATTGCAATGCTGCCGTTTGTGATGCGGAGTTTGCGATTTTTCGGTTTTTTGTGATGCGAAAAATGCGAACTGGGTGCAGTGGAATTATCGAAATTATTATGATAGTCAATTAATTGTAACCTGATTGCCTACATGGAGTGAGTGTTGCAAATATGGCGCGCCGCCATTTTTTAACGGTCGTTTTGGGTCGCATTTATTGCAACGTCACCGCTTGGGATGCGGCGTTTGCTTTTTTCGGTTTGTTGCGATGCGAAAAATGCAAACTTGATGCGTGAACTTATTATGAAAGTAAATTATAATGTGATTACCTACATGAAATGAGTGTTATGAAGTGGAATATAGTGGATTACTTGGAGGAGCGGCACCAATTTCAAATATGGCGCCAAAGTGATGCAGAAACAACAAGGGCAAGTTTTTTGAAAAATGTTGCATGCTGCATGGGGTTCATATTGAATTTAGCGATTATTCGCATTAATGCGAATTTGGGCAATTGCCCAAATATCACGTTCCCTTCATTTAGGAACCTTTTCATCATGAGTATTCCTATATATAGTTTCCCACTGTTATCTATAGACAAAGATGTATTTCTATAGACAAGATGTTTTCGATTATGTATATGTGTATATAACTTTCCAAGATCTGAAAATTCGTTTATCTTTTTTAGGTACATATTCATAATAAATTAGATTTATTTTAGTTGTTAATGAATATAGGAAAAGGGCCAGAAAAACGAGTATACCCCCCCCTCAAAAAAACTTCCCCCCACCCCTCTCTACCCCGGTTGTAATCACCGTGAATTATTCGATAAATTTTTAAAAATTTTTTGAATTTCTAGAATATAATCCATGAAAACTCGTCTCAATTAAAAACTGATGGATAATTGTATGATGAAAATAAGTATTAAAAAATCATATATAAATACATCGTATAAATTATTGATTGATAAATAATTTATAAGTCTTGATATTTAAAAAAAATCCATTTAGAAGGATTCGTTGATTGATTGTAGAAGCAATAATTTCTGTTGTAAATGCAGACAAAAATTGATTGATGTGCATCGCGATTGGTAAATAATTATTAGAAATTTATATAAATTATACACATTAATGATACACATGTATGAAGTTTTGTCTAATCAATCGTTAAAACTTTTCAGAATTCAATTTTTTTTTAAATTTCCAAAATAACTGAAGATCTCTGTGCTACAAAACATTTTTCAGAATATTATACAGTTTCTGTTGTTATGACGGAATTTTCAAGAGTTTCAATAACTTATAAAATTCATCAATATTTTTTGCTCTTGTACAAATACTTACGAATTTCGTAGTATTGACAACCTTTAATTTTTCTGTTTTTTCATTTTTTAAAAATATTATTTTTAACATAAGATTTTTCAACATCACTTGAAATCCTGAAAATTTTCTGGATATTTCAGTTATAAATTGTGTATATATATATATTAATCATTTTTTGATTTCAAAAAATTAGAGTATTGCATAGTTCCTGTAGTTTTACTAAATTTTCAAGACTCTACAAAATTTACAAAATTCACAAAATTTATGTACATTTTCTGAAATGCCACAAATTTTTCAAACTTGTTGACAGATATTGATAAAATCTTAGAAGTTTCGAATATTTTTTTTCATTTTTCATGCACAATTTCAAAAATTTTTAAGTTTCTTATTAGTATTTCAGAATTGCCAACGATCTCGGTCCGATAAAAAACATTTTGAATTAAAAAAATGTAGAGAATCTTGCAGTGTTTATGTAGTTTCACAGAAAATTCAAAATTGTTTTGAGTTATTGCTATCCCTAATATGTTCAGCATGTTTCAATTTATCGAAATTAAAAATTTTTTTGGATCTTTATTATAATCCCCAAAATCATTTCGATGATCCCCGTACTATAAAAAAAAATGTTTTTTCAATCTCAAGAATATTAAACAGTTCCTGTAGTTTCACGGAATTAGATGAATTTGCCACAATCTATACAAAAATAACATTATTTTTGTAACATTACAAATATTCTAATATTATTCAATTTTCGAAAATTCTAAAAGTTCTAAATTTTTCCTCAGAACAGAAAAAAAATTTTAATTAATTAATTTTTGTGCAAACATTTAAAAAAAATTGACAATAATTATTCACAAAGTGAAACAAGAAGATTATTGACATGATTTAAAAAAGGTTTACGTATATAATTAATAATTAATAAATATTCTCTTTTTTCAAAGATTGTATCATAATTTAAATATTTGCATCGTCAATAATTAGGAAAAGCTGAACAAATAGCCGATTCTAAAGCTTGAAAAAAGGAAAAAAATGTGATATACGTAACCACACATTGGCTCAAATCGATTGGCCACATAATTATATTACTTTTATTCCAGAATATATGGAACATCGAATAAGCAAGAATAAAAATAACGATCAGGATATAATAGGAGGATCAATACAACTATAAATATTTCTACCTTTAATTATATTATATGGTACTTTTCCATGTGTGGCAGGAACAATTCGATGAAAATTAAATCGAGAAATTTTCGATATTTTAAAAATTGACGAAAGTTTAGAAAAAAAACTGACATGCTGAAATCAAGCTTTATTTAAATAAATATGTTGGTTGGTTATAAATATTCCGATTAATATTTAACTTCGTGAAGGTTAATGCAGTGAAAAATACGTCTGTCTAATCTTTAGTTCGAGGTTCAAATTTGAATAATTCTTCTTACAAAAATCATAGAACTATTCTTCATAATCACTATCTTACTTGAATAATTTGCAAATACTACATTAAAATTATTCATAAAACTTTCTTTCTTCAATTATTCTCTTTATAGACAGTTGTTTTTCAAGGGATATGAAGAGTGCAATGCTCTATAAACGCATCAATTTAAACACTTTTTGAAAATATGCGCGGCGCTAATAAAGCTCATTACATTACGTGCTCTAAAAGCTCCACGTTCGCGTCTTATTATAGCTACAAAAGTTTCCTCTCCGGGTATTCAGTGGCATAGAAAGCTTTTTGCGACGAGGGGAGATTTGAAATCGGAAGTAAATATTTCTAAAGATAGTTAGTGGGCTGTTTGAACGTGGAATCAAGCCTAATATTTGTGAGACCAATGATAGAATTTAATATTTTTTGAAATCATTTGATTTTATAATCATCTGGTGACCCGGAAATTGATATATGTGGTAATGCCAGTATGTCGAACAATGGTATTTTTCTCAACGAAGGCACGAGGACTTTTTTTACAGATTTGAACTTATGACGAGATAAGCTGAAGACGAGCTTGGAAATGAAATTTGTTATAACAGTCTTTCTGCACAATTTTGGGGATTTATATTTTTCCGAGTACTGTCGAGAAAATTACATTTTCTCTGTCAAGTTGGGAAAAACTGTGAACGATACTCCAATACTTTTGCAGATTTAGGAGAAAATGTAATGAAATTTTCTTTCAAAAGTAATTTTATTTTACACATATCGGAAATTTCACGATACTTGAGTTGTATTCACTTTATTTTCAAAGGTAATTAGATGTGATTTCAGCTTAATAATTTTTCATTTGAGAATTCTTAAATTTGGTGTGAAAAATAAATATCCATACAAAAAGTATGTATGCATTTTTAAATACGAATCATATTCTACAATACAAATAATTAACTTATTTCATTTCAAAGGTACGAATTTTAGAATTTTATTCTAACTTATGGATGTTGGAAATTTCAGAAATATTGAAAAATAAAAAAAAATGTAAATAATTTTAGAAATTGTCAACCATTTTATGTAATCCGAATCATTTATTGTATAATTTCGATAAATGTTTATAAATTTGCTAGATCTTGTTTATTATCATATTCATACACGATATATTAATCATCGTGTTCTATTATTTTCTATAAAAAGTTGAAAAACTTCAAGTAGTACAAAAATTACAGAAAAACCCAATGAATTACACAAAATTTTATAAAATTTAGAAAGTTTAAAATAGTTTATTGTAAAGTGCTTGAAATTTAAACAAATTCGAAAAATTGGGTAACGTTCATAAATTTCGTATTTTGTGTTCTTTATCATATTTCATTGGAATGTTTTTACATTTTTTGTAAAAAGACGAAAGAATTGAGAAGTACTACAACAATTACAAAATTGTTAACTGCACCTAATTAAATGATATTTGAAAAGTTCTGGATGATTCGTATTGTATTTAAAATTTCGAGGATTTCAGAATTTAAAAGAGAATGAAAACTGAAAAGACGGTGAATAATTCTATAAAATTCGAAAAATTTAATAGATCTCAAAAAATGATCAAGAATTGTGTAATATTTTGCTCTTCATATTTTTCCAAAATATTCACAATGAAGGGTTTTTTTCAATAAAGGACTAAAAACTTTGAAAAATATTAGAAAATTACGAAAGATCTTAATATGTTCAACTTATTTTCATATAATTTGAAAAGTTGCAGGTGACGTAGGTGTATCATGTTTGAAATTTTAAAAATAATCTAAATTGGAAAAAAGAGTAGAATTTGGAAGAATCATTGGTAATTCTATTAAGTTCAAAGTATTGATAGAATTTCGAAAAATTTTTATCAATTTTGTAGATTGTATTCATTCTCATATTTCTACGAAATATGCATGATAATTTTATTTAATTTTTTATGAGAATTCGGAAAGCTGTAAAAGTACTATAAAAATCACGAAAAATCCTAATGAGTTACACAAGTTTTTAAAAAATTTGGAAAGTGTTTAGTAGTATATAATATACTTCAAAATTCGAAAAGTTTGATAATAATTCAAGGACATTAAAAATATAGAAAATGATCCACAAATGTAGAAAGTTTCAAATATTCGTAAAATTTTGAAAAATTTTTTTTGATTTTTATATTTTGTACAAAATTTTGAAAATTCCGTAGAAATGCATAAACCATGTAATACTCTTAGAATTTTTTGAAATATAAAATATTCTCTTGTAAAATGATGTCTACAATTTTGAAAGTTTCAAAGAAAATCTAGAAGTTTAGACAATGTTGAAGAACTTGGTTATTTTGAAAAGTTTTGATGATTTACTGAAACTATGCATCCAGTAAATGTAATTTTGAGTGGCAACTTTTGGCTTTTTCAACTGTACAGAATTTTCTAAGTGGGTACTACATTTTCTAAAGCCCATAATAACATTATTTTACATGAAAAATAAATCTCCCGAAAAAAGTGCTGTTAAGACTAACTTTGGGTCGCTGAGTACGAAAATAACTGTCATTTATTTGACCAAAGAAGTGTTTTCAAAATATGAACAAAAAACGTTTCTTTCAGCCGATTTCTCAATTACTGCCAGAAACTTGAAGAACAATTGATTTCATTATTTATTATTATTAGAAGGGTATATTTGTTAGCTTTACGAAGATATACTGCTTTTATCCATTGAAACAGTATAGTTTTCAAGTTGTAAGCGTTCAAAATTAAAGAAAAGTGTCTTTTTCGAGCTTTTTTGAGAACTACTCATGTATTTGTATACACTATTTTCGACTTTCAACGCCTATAACTCATAATTAACTATTTCTATTAACAAAAAAGCATATCACTGTAGACCTAACAAGTATACCTTTCGAACAATAGATATTTCATGTTAATAAAATCAGTCGCTCTTGATATTTCTGGAAATAACTATAAATAAGCTGCAAATCATGTTTTTTTGCTAATATATTGAAAACACTTTTTTAGAAAAATAAATGACTTATTTTAGTACTGAGTGACCCAAATTAACTAAAAAACCCTGCCGCGAATTCTCAATTGACAAAATCGCTGTTTATTCAATAGGTTTTCCAAGTGGTTTGTCTAATCAAAAAACCAATTGAATTTCCAATTGCTTTTCCAGTTGGGTTTGTTCTATTGGAAAATGCCCAAAAATATTTTTGTCACAAATACATTCAGTCTTCCAAACGTAAACGTAATTAGATTTTTAAATGTAAAACTAATCGGTTTTCGTGAAAACTTTTGTCAACAGAATAAACCAACTAGATTTTAAAGTAGATATCTAATAAATTATCCAATTGGAAAACCAATCGGCAATTTTCAACAGAGATGCTCTTTTTTCCCGAGGTACTCGCAATGATCGAAAAATTCGTAAACTAGAGCCCAGTTGGAAAATTTCCTAAAAATGGGAAAAATTTCAATTCCTCTGCCAGGAATGTGTACGAGTATACGGGAAACGTTGACTACATAATGACTAAAATAATGGCCGCGGAATCGCAGTTGGCCCCGGGTCCATAAATTTCATGATAATAGGCCAGCCCGGATTTCGGTGTAACTGGAACAGGGTGAAAGGGCAAGGAAAGGAAATGGGCGAGAAAAGCTCTCGGGGCTTTGGGCTCCTCGGGGTGTCGGGGCGCAGGCGGAGGTGGCGAGGGCGATCGATGTCGTCGCCAAGGCAACGGATGTGCTCCGCTGCTGATTATTTATGTCAAGGATCCCTCCACGCGAAACGCGAACACCGCTCTATCTCTATTATTCGTTCCCCCCCTCGCTATCACCCTGTCTCTCTTCCTCATTTTATAGATATACCGGTTATATACATACAGATATATACGCTCTGGATATTATAAGAGTAAGAGAAGGTGGCGCTCCGCGACCCTTTTGCCGGGGCCTCGATCGTCGTCTCCGTCGCACCCTACTTCGCCCCGTCACGAAGAAGAGAGCTTTCGACCCAGTTTCACCCTGCGCTAACCTCCTCTCGGGCAATCAATACTCGGCCTCCCCCCATACCGCCAAGCTGCCGCTCAACGTTTGGCCTTTTTTCCCTTCATTTTTGGATCACCTACTTCCATTCTGCCACGAAATTTAGCAAACGCTTGGTGACAATGAAATTGTGAAATACAGACAAATCAATTAGAAGAAAATTCGAAATTACAAAGAGAGAAATCGAAAAATGGGTAGTAGTACACCTTCTGAAGATTCTTGTAAAGTATTTTTGCAATCCTTCAGCCCATTTTCGAAATATTGACATTAACATTTTGAATAAACTGTGTGACAAATGACAAAACTCCAGAAATGTGTTGTGACAAAGAAATTTTGAAGTGCAGAAAAGATATCCGATAAAAATTCAAAATCCAAAGAAATTCCAAAGAAAGAAATCTTAAAATGGGTAGTAGTACACCTCTTCAACACTCTTGTAAAGTATTTTTACGATTCTTCGGCCCATTTTCAAATTTCGAGTTATATATACCTACCAACATTTTGAATAAACTGTGTGACAAAATTTAGAAAATTTTTTGTTGATATCCTGAAAAAGAAATGCGAAGAAAATTTAAAATCCAAAGAAAGAAATACAGAAATGAGTAGAAGTACACCTATTGAAGATTCTTGTGAAGTATTTTTGCGATCTTTTGGCCCATTTTTTACATATGAACATGAATATTTTTGAACAAAATGTGGCACGAAATTTCGGAAATGTTTTCTGACAAAGAAATCCAAAGATCCTTAAGCCCGTTTTCGAAATATCAACATTAACTTTTTGAATAAACTGTGTGATGAAATTTCGGACACGTTTTGTGACAAAGAAGTTTTGAATTTCAGGAGAAGATATCCGATGAAAATTCAAAATCTAAAGAAACTCCAAAGAAAGAAATATAAAAATGGGTTATTATTAAATAACACTCTTGTTATTTTCGAAATATTGATATTAGGATTTTTGAAGAGACTGTGTGACAAAATTTAGAAAGTGTTTTATGACAAAGAAATTTTCTCCAAAAACACATAGCACTCCTGAACACTGAACATGTAATTGTGTAAAGTAATTTCGTAATCCTTCAGCCCATTTTCGGCATATTGACATTAACATTTTGAATAAACTGATGGGTGACGAAAATTCTTGAATGTTTCATAACAAAGAAATTTTCGCCAAATATGGATAGTAGCACACCTTAACACTCTTGTAAAGTATTCTCGTAATCTTGAAGCCCATTTTCGAATTATTAGCATTAAGATTTTTAAATAAACTGAGTGAAAAAATGTAGAAAATGTTTTGGGACCTAGATATTCACTAAAAATGGATAGTAGTACACCTGGAAACTCTTATTAATAAGTACCATCGATGTAGGAAGAGCAATATTCTAATGTAAGCATACGAACTCTTTCCATTAAAGTAAAGAAAAAAAAAGAAAAATTTATTTGCTTTGTCATTTGTTTCTTCTGCTTGATTTTTGATATCATTATTTTTGTTGTACTGTATTTTCTCACAAGAATCGAAGAAATTAACAAAAAAATTAAACTATTAATTGTTAGAATATTTCTTCAACGTCGTCAACAATTACATCGTGGTGCAATCAGTGTAATTTTCTATCATATATTCATACGTCGAAGGACACATAGTGGAAAACGAGAAATCAAGAAAAAAATTATAAACTAATATACGAGATGAAGACAATCAAAGATGAGCCAAATTCTCAGCAGAATAAACATAATGGAAAATATAGACGAAATTGCAATAATTTCCAGGACATTGATAGCTATAGTTTTCGGATAGCGATTTTCTGGTCCACCATTGTGCCCTGGTTTGAGCTTGCTCCACGTTCAGAAATATAGGTCGACTTGCAGTCTCGAATCCTTTGTTCGCCCAAAAATGTTGTGTCGATATCTCTTCCTCTTCCATGAATTTTTCCAGGAATGGAAACTTTCCAACCGAAAAGTAAAACATAATACACTTATTGTATGGTAGTATATTCTAAAAACTCCTGATACAAGATCGTTTTTAATTTAAATAAAATAATGATTACTGGAGTAGTAATATCTTTTTAGCAAGGGCTGCAAATTTCATATTGTCAGTGCTCGTATTACCTCACTAAGTCAATAATATACTATTCAATGCCTCAACATGAGGTCTTATCCCTAATAATTTAGTATATGATTTCGATATTTTCAATTTGTTGAATTTGAAGCGGTTTAGTGACAAAGGGTTTAATAAAGAAGCAAATTTCCTATTTTCATTTTATAATTTGGAAAGTACAAGTTAGAAACTGTCCTAGTTTTTGGATTTTCTAGATTTTATGTTTTGTTTTTGAATATTTATACGTATCAATTGTTTAAGTGAAATATACGTCAAAAACATTTCATCCTTATTTTTTTTAAGCTTTTTAACTAATGTATTATGATAAACATTATTTTGAGTTTGGCCTGAAAATCTTTGTATTTTTCGAACTTTGTGATTCACATTTTGTTATCTGAACATCAACTTTAATATTGTACCATTGGAAATTGTTGGTCTTCCTTACTCAGCAAAAATGTACGGAGTCCAATTTCTAAAAAATTAAATATTCTCAATCGTGTTAGTGTTTATTATAAGTAATTTTAGAATAATTGAAATTAAAGCCATGAATTTTACAAAGAGAAAAATGAAAGAAAAGAAATATGAAATTGAGATTTTTCTCGTATTGATTGGCTCGACCTGTTTTCAGCCGGCTCTGTTTCTTGGTCATTCATCGACGGGTTTTCGGCCTTTTATAAAATTTACAATTTATTACATGAAACAATAAATATGCAAAAAAATTTTTTTGATTGTTTATGAGTAAGAGATGAAAAAAAAAACGAAAAATAGTAAAAATATCATTCTAACTTGAAAGTACTTTTTTCTCTTATCTTCCACATTCTTCTTGAAAGTCCAAACAAAGAAAAAAACTTCGCAAGCAATATTGAATCTACTTTTTTTCAATTTTCATGCATGGATGTAAATATTTAAATAGATATTTAGTAAAATGTTTTTATAAAAAAAATTATAGGGAATGATTAACTGTTAAGTATGATTTAGATTATTTTTTAAATAATTGATGATGAACTTACATCCAAACTCAAAGTTTTCCTTATAAAAGTACATTACCTATAAAAAATCCATGAAAAAATATAACAAAATAATCAATTATTGATTATCGTAACTTATTTCAAAATTATTGAAATCCAAACCATGAATTCTACATAGAGAAAAGTTAAAAAAAAAAGAAAACATAAACGAGATTGAGAATTTTCTCGTATTGATTGGCTTGACCTGTTTTTGGCTGGCTCTTTTTCTCGGCCATTTTTCAACGTTTTCAGGAAACAGGATTACATTATACCATTAATTCACCCAAATTTCAGCCTCTTTGCTATTCAGATCGATAAAAAAATTCCGAAACATCCCAAAAATTAACATTTTTTTCTTGATCACCTTTTAGGGGCCTACTTTCAGTGTGCTCTATTTGCGCCAGAATCACTAACGTGATTAATTTGCATAACAATTGATCTAAGAATTTGAATGAGAAAATAGAGAATTAGAAATTAGGATTCCGATGTAGAAAATAAATCTTAAATCACGAGGATGCGGAATTTCGATTTGTATCAATGATTTGAGAAATATTTATAAACTTTAGGTATCGACAATACAAATTTACGAAAGGAGCAGTATTTTCTACAGTAACGTATCGAAGAGTTTCAAAATCGGAAATCCGAAATTTAACGTTCAAAAATGTTGGTTGAAAATATGAAATTTTTAACGCAGTTTTTTAAAAATTGATTAAAATTTGGATTTCAAGCAAGTAGCTTCAGAAGTTTTCATACTTGAACATTTTATTCATCGCAATTTAAGATTATTCAAATAAAAAAAAATATTTTGCTTCTAAATCGAAAATTTTGTTAAAAAAAACTTTTCATAAAAATTCTGATATTCCGTATTTTAGAATTTAACATTATTTAAAATTTAACCATCGTTCAAGAAATTAAATTACATTCTAACAATAATTCAAACGAATTGCAGCTTCTCTGTTATTTCGAAATCTCAAAAATCGACAATTTTTCTCGAAAAAATAAGGCACAATGTCAGTGTGACCTATTTGCCCCGGCCTCCTAACGTCACAGCAAACTCAACGTTATTAACACCTAATTTCCTCATGTCACCAGTAAAAAAAGAACAAACAAATTAGTGAATTCCTCGTTTACTTTTCCAATTTCAGGATTTTCCTCCATTTTTTGCTGCTTAGCCCCGGATTTCAGAGTTTGAATTTTCTATTTTTTATCTTCCTACTTTCATTTTGAAGTAAAAAAATTTGGGATAATTCATGTGTGAGAATACGGCTCGTTATCCTCGTCCCAGTTTTAGACCCGACCTTCTTTGTTCGCGCTCTTTTATCTAGTTTCAGAGCCCCGCCGAAAAAGCCCGTATAGTAGGTATTGCATTTGCCGCTTCTCGTGATCTCATTACTTTTTTCAACTCTCATATTCTGCTCAAGAAGTACGAGATCGTGACATTTTTTCTTGCGTGACATGTGTTTCACATTTGTGTTACCGTTTTTTATACATTACACATTTTTGTTGGCCTGGTATTTGTATTCAAAAGTGCAAAAAAATTATATTTTTTAAATTGCATTCATTAATTTCATATTTGCAAGTTTTTATTTCAATTTATCAATTATTCTAGTGAGAAATTGAGTGAATTATTTTTGCAATTTGTTATTTTTTCTAAACGTACAAATAAAATTCTAAAAATCTGACAGAATTCAGGGATTTTTTTTATAATAATTTAAAAATGATTTAGGAGACTATTTCAGATATTATCCAATGAACTTATCAAAATTTCACGAAAATGAACAATCATGAAACAATTTTGTGAAACTATGGCAGAGGAATAAAATTAAATTCCCAATTTCGTTTGCTCTGGAGCCTATTCAAATGTGACACTTTTGTGAGTTGAGGCCGTTCCAACGCTCAGCCTTGTTTCCTTCATCGCTAGTATTAATTTAGGAACACTGCATGAATTATTCAAAAACTTACGAGAAAAAGTTCAGAAATCGCTCCGTCCTCGGTACGTGTATAGCGTAACTTTTGTCAGCGTCAACTTTTCAACGTTCGATAGTGAGGCTACAATGTAATGACACAGATTCGAAAATGTCACAATGAACCCTGAAATATGGAACATTTAATCCAAGAATTCATTCCGAAATTTTTTAGACATATTTAAAGCCATATTTCAAACCAGATATCATATGTAACTATTGAATGTATGAGATATTTTTTGAAAGTTTGTTTTACAGATACAGTAACGTGAAAAAGTAGGATAATCTGAAAATTTTATTTTATCAGAAGAAAGATATGAGTAAATATGTTTAATGAAGGAATTGAAATCAGAAACGAATGATTGCATTAGCCGAAAATTTATACGTACATAGAACTTTTATGAGTAAATTTCTCCTGTTCGAAAATACCAGGTTTTTCAGCAAAATTTGACGAAATTTTAAAGCTCAAACTATGGGTTCGAATCGAAACGAAAAATGTCGATATCAGCTCATTCAATATTGATATACTGATATATTGCGTGGATTTTTTAGAGAACAGTTTGTTTGTAGATAAGTATGTACCTACTTTTAGTATTTTTCATATTTTTTCAGTACTCGTACAATTGGAGGGATTTTCTGGTATTTTTGTGTATTTTTACACAGATATCTAGAATTTGACCCTGCAGAATTCAAAGTTAAACAGTTGTTTAAAAATTCATAGATTTCCAAGAGAATCTTATCTGCCTGGGTTTTTGATATTTTCAAAATTTTTCGTGTTTTTCTACTATTTATAGAATGTAGGATTTTCTAGTGCCTACATATTTTGAAGTATTGCTACATAGAATCCTAGAATTTTATGCCCTAAAGTACGAAGTTTTTCTGTTGAAAATTTCCAATTGGATTTCCATTTGAAAATCCAATTGGTTTGTCCGACTGGAAAATTTTTTTATAAGATTGTATTTCCAAATAGGAAAACTACTTACATTTTAAAATGGAAAACTACACATGTAATTGTATTTGTGACGCAATTTTTTGGAAAAAATTTTTCAGTAGAAATTAACATATGTTAATTGAATATATCAATTGAATTTCCAACTGGTTTTCCAATTGGACAATACTCTAAAAAAATTTGTGGTAATTTTACTGTACCGATATAAAAGTCATTAACCATTACCTTGTGGTGAAATTTGACTATAATTTTACTATACGCAGTTGGAATTTTCCAGTTTTTTTTATACTAATATTACATATTTTAATGAAATTTTCCTATTCAAGTATGTGAAGCATAAAAGAATAGTAAATTTGCAGTACCATGGTATAGGAAATTTCCGTATCTTTTTTTACAGTGAACCCAACAAGAAAAACGATTAGAAATTTACAACAGGGATATGAAATTGTTGATTTTTAAATGCATTTTTCAGAAAATAGTATCTTTATAAATTTATCGTAATTTCAGTATTTTCTGTATTTCTTCAATCTTGCCACGATTTTAAAGATATTTAAGAATCTATATGAATCTTTACATTAGTTTTTGAAATTTTGAAGATTTGCACTATTTAACATATTTCTGTATTATTTTTTTTTTTTTTTTTTTAGTATATTTATAAAATGTTGCGCAGGATTTCTTAATTTATAAAGATGCCTGTTAAGATTTCTTAACTGTTCTTTCCAAGAATTTCAAACACTTTAATAAACTTTTCAAAAAAACATCATAAATTTGAATCACTTTAACAATAGGTATTTCTAGTATTTTTAAAGGACTCGTACCATTTGAAGAATTCTATGGAATTTTCATGGATTTCTGCATAGATTTCTGGAATTTGATGCTCAGGAATCGAAGTTTTATTAATTTCCAGATTTTTCATAGATTTTTTTAAAAATTCAATCAGCATCTATAAGTTATGAATAAAATTAATCAATCATGAATCAAGTAATTTTCGTTGTTTTTTGTATTTATTGAGTTTCGTAAGGTTTTCTTGAAGATTAAAAGGTTTTTAGTAGTTTTACAAATTTTCATAGAAAATTTTAAAGCTTTATGCTCTAGAAATCAAATTTTTGGTAATTTCTAGAATTCATAAAGATTTTTTGAAAAATTTCATCACCATTGACTTAATAGCTATTTTTTAAATTTTCAATTAACATTTATAGTGCTTTTTTTTTGCAGTTATAACATTTTGTAAGATTTTTTAGCACATTGAAAGATTTCCAGTATTTTATAGATTTCTGCAATTTCACGCTCTAGAATCTGAAGTTCCATAGATTTTGAAAATATTCATTAATCTTCGGTAGAACAATAACTTAATAGATTCCTAATATTTTATAAATTTTTTAATACCTTCTTTTACAAACTTTTGGAGATAAATTACCATTATTTTCAAATTATATTTATTCTACAAGGTCATGAGAATATTTTTCTAAAAGAATTTTACATTGAGAAAAAAAATTTTCAGTTTCAGTTGATGCTACTGAATTTTCGTTAGAAAAGGCATCATTGAAAATATCAGTTACACTGATTGAATTTTCAGTCGCTTCTACTGAAAACAAAAGTTGACGCTGATGAGTAAATAAACTTTCTGTTTCAGCCATTTTAAATTTCACTCATAACAACAGATATTTTCAGTTCCTACTACTGAATTTTTTAGTGATGACAGTGCTGTAACTGAATTTCTCAGCTGCGCTATTTCCAAATTTTTTCATTTAGAATGATTGAATTTTTCAGTGCCAGATATGACACGAACGGAGTTTTTATTTTGAAGCAAACGAAAATTTCCTTAAATTCTACTTTTTCGTTTCTTAAGTGAAAAAATGCAGTTGGAGCAACTGAATCAATTTTTCTCTATATTATAACGACTTTTGAATACTCCTACAGTTATATTTCTGAAACTGAAAATCACAGACTGGCCTCTGTAACTATTACACTTTGAAAGTTGAAAAATTTCAAAAAGAAGAATGAAATTTATGTTAGCTCGAAGAAGTCACTGACCTTAATGCTGAATATTTGGGTTAATTAAGAAAATATCAAATTTTGATAACAACTATCATTTAATTAATAAATGGGTACAAAAAGTTTGATATATCGTAAAGAAATATCGATATTCCAATTTATTGATATTTCGTATGGCCCATCCCTCGGCTCAAACTTTTTCTCGATTGGCCCCAGCACTGGCACGTTTGCTGTAAAGTATGAAAAACATGATTTCTCGCACTTTTCGTGTGTGTATCAAGCAACGATAGTAATCAAGAAGTTCTCTCTTGGCATCGTGTGGGTGATGTCCAAGGTTCTCCTAGATTAGCTTGGCCTCCAAGCCTCTCTAACAACTAATAGTTACGGCCGCTAGTGAAGATTCCACGATTCAGATAAAACTACATATATGCTATTTGTGACGTGAGATGCTCGTAGCACAATGCGATCCTGAGGAAAATTAGAGAATCGAAGAAAATTATTCTGCGTGCACTTGTAATTGCCGACTTTCGAAGGCTCGTCCATAGAAAAACGCTCGCAATTGAATGAGCACGCGTTTTGCACGTAACCTCGCTTGCGCGACCTTCGACTTTGCATTCGATTAAGGAAGTTCCAATTGTATAGCTCGATCCAAAAGTTAAAATTTTCTCAAATGCGATTTTCTGAAAGAGAACACATTCCTTTGCGACAAAGTTCGAAAGTTTCAATAGATTTTGTTGCTTCGTGTTATTTTTTGATGGCAGAATCAGGCTGTTTTTTTAGCCAGTTTTTACTATCATTTTTTTATGCATTGATAATGATATTTTGGAGTGTATATTTTATTCTTGATGGAATGAAAATAACAGCATGTTGTCTTTTTTTCAATTTATTGTCCCATCATTGAGGCACAGTAGTTATTGATGCGCATTCCACTGTAATGAGCAAATAATGCTCATTTAAGGTACGCGAACTGCGTGATATTGAGCGACGGTGGTGCTATTATGAGATAAACTCTTTTTCAATGATAGTGATCACTTTCAACAGTGTACTATAATGTTTGTAGGAAAAATTCTGCATGGTTGAAAAACAGGAAAATACTCAACGAATATGCAGCAGTTACTCGTAGTTTTAGAATAATGCCAAATATTTTTGAATTTTCAAAATTTATTCACATTGTTGAAGCTTCTAGATTTTCATCGAAATTTTCAAAATTATCGATTATTATTTTACTATAAGACATTTTTTATTTTCGAAAATTCTAAGAGTATAACACAGGATCTGTAGTTTTACGATGTCTTTCAATTTTTTCACAATATTTGTAGAAATAATAATAAATAATATAAATGGATTATAAATTTTTCACAATATATTGAATATAAAGACGCTGTCTGGAATTCTACAAATTTTTCTAATATTCAGGAATTATTGACAATCTTTCATCTCTTAGATGTTTTTTTTTTATTATTGTTCCAAGTTCTGAAATTTCAAGCATAATATGTACAAATTATTAAAAACTTTCCAAATTTTTAAAAAATTTCTCCAACTCATTGTGATTTCACGTGATTTTTGTAATATTAGTCTTGTAGATCTTTATAGAATACGAAAAAACATTATCATGCATACAATTCGTATAAATATGGGGATTAACAAATATACAAAATGTATGAACTTTTTTTGAAATTATACATATTAATGCTTTGACTTTATTAGAATCGTTGATGATCATAACAACATTCCATATTTTTTATCATTTTCCGATATTATTCGAATTTTAAACACTATACAAACTTTTTAAAACTTTCCTATTTCCATGAAAATGAGTTCAACTTATTTAGATTTCTCGTAGTTTTCTGATACTTTTAAAGTTTTTCAGTTTTTCATTTAAAAATTTCAAAAACTTGATTGTACATACATATTTTGTAAAAATATGAAGAAGAACACAATCAACAAAATCTTACAAGATGTTTTGAAACTCTACAAATTTCTCAGATTTTATAAAGTTATTCACAGTTTTTGAAAATTTCATTGTTTTTTAAGTTTCGAAATTAAACAATATTAAAGTATAATAAAAATCATCTAAATTTTTTTTAATTTCATCAGAATTTCTGCACATAATTGCAATATTTTGTAATTTCAGTAATGTTTTCTAGTTCTTTAGATTTCCACAGGAAATGTAGAAACATTACATACATACATATTTTGAAAAAGCATGATAATAAAAAAAATTTACCAAATTCATAAACATTTTCTGAAATCATATCAATTCTCTAAATTTTATACAATTATTCATAATGTCTCACAATATTTTTCATCATTTTTTACATTTTATGTATAATACAAACTGTTTGGATTTTGTAAATTTAAACAGGAATTCATCCATCTCATGAAGATTTTTTGCAATTCCTTGATACATCTCAAGTTTTTCAGATTTTTATATTAAAAAATGAAGGAACATAATCGATATTTATTTTGAATAAATAAAAAGAACACTCAATTTCCTCCGCATTTCAGTTTAAATTTCTATCTAATCAACAAAATCGCGTTCCACCGTTACCGAATATGTAGAAGAAAAATTGTTTCGTTTTATTTTGTCCTAATACTAATTTGTAGCTGAGACAGGCATTATTGAAACTTACAGTTGCACCGATCGAATTTTCAGTCATGCTGGTCGAATTTTCAGTCGCCTCTATATGAATGATCTTTCTATTGCAATTATCTTATATTTTATGTCACAACAAAGTATATTTTCAGTTCACACAACTGAATTTTTCAATGATGACGGTTTTATAACTGAATATGTATCTTAGTTCCCATTGAACCTGTGAGCTCGCAGCGTTTTCATTATTTCCGCCCCTTTTCGAACACGCCGCGAACTCGCCAGCGAGCTCGCAGACTACTCGCCACGAGCTCACAGAGTACTTCCGTCGTTGATAATTATTAATGTATATTTCAGGAAAATAAAAAGATAAAAGAAAGAAAATAATTCATTATTTACAGTAAAAAGTAATCACAATGAAGCTGTATAACGATTACTTAATAAAAAAAAAAAAAATTTCTTCCGGGTGGGAATCGATCCCGTGTTCTGCGGAGTTGAACGTCAAAAAGTACCATATCAATCAATATTATTTAATATGAGACATGCACTTTATTTGAGCATTCTACACAAAACTTGAAACATGAGAAAAAAAACCAGCAGCCATCTGGTGAGCGCTTGGGGAAAGCGCGCGAATTTTCAAAATTCGAATATAAAGTAATTCAAATTTTGAAAATTCGCGCGCTCTCCCCAAGCGCTCACCAGATGGCTGCTGGTTTTTTTTTCTCATGTTTCAAGTTATGTGTAGTATGGTTAAATGAAAGGCATGTCTCATGTTAATGAGTATGATACTTATAGGCGTTCAACTCCGCAGAATACGGGATCGATTCCCACCCGGGAGAAATTTGTTTTTTTATTTAATAATCGTTTTAAAGCTTCATTGTGATTACTTTTTACTGTAAATAATGAATTATCTTTTTATTTTCCTAAAATATATATTAATAATTATCAACGACTGGAAGTACTCTGTGAGCTCGTGGCGAGTTCGCGGCGTGTTCGAAAAGGGGCGGAAATAATGAAAACGCTGCGAGCTCACAGGTTCATTGGGTTTCACCATTTCCAAGTTTTTTTTAATAAGAAAGAGTGAATTTCTCAGTATATGACCCCAACAGCATTTTTCAGTTAAAGCAAACAAGAATTTTCGTAAAATTGAAAACATGCAGTTGAAGCGGTTGAATCAATTTTTCGCCAAGTTCGTTGGGCCCGTCATTTTCATACGTCTTGGGCTCAAATTACCTCTCACGGAAGTTTTAGATCCCAGAACCACAGGAATCGATATCACTTCCTTCATTACAACAAAAAAAAGGCATTGGAAAATGCCCACAAATTACGATACATCTAAACATAGAAATTATAAATCATAACTCCTAAACCACTCACGTTTCTTATCACAGAATAAATTAATCACGTGTAAATTTCTCGGCAAGTTTTTAGGGTTTTTACTTTTTTCATACGAAATGAAACTTTCACTCCATGTCTTTTTTTTCTTTCGAGGGCATTGGCCATTACGAATGAAGTAAGACTTTTTTGGAAGTGCAAAGAGAACCGGAATGAAACTAGAAAAGACCACTGAAAGTAACGACTATTAAAGCGTATTTTCATGCAAATCACGTTTCCGTGGTGTGTATGGATAAAAAAAAAAGGCGTATGTGGCGCACTTGGTGAACGAGGGGATTTTTTCATGTCGGAAATTGGTGTGTGGAAAGAGACTCAACTCGTCTAGGTTCGCCACGCGCGGCCTGCCCGAAGAGAATGACGATCGTTGCGTAACATTCGAGAGACACGAAAGCCTTGAAAAGCAACTATCTTACCTGTACGGCCTATGCTGCCTATTCCTATACACCCCGGCAAGTTTATTGAGAAGGAATTGTACGTACATTCCATGACAAAAGTGGCAGAGTTTGGTTGGAAACCGAATCCCAAGAAAATTCTGAACCTACAGGTCCTCGTACACCCATACGTCCACACCAAGAGAAATAGAGATTGAGTCAATTTTGTTTAGCCAATATAGAATTTTAATATTTTTACAACATTTTGGCACAGTTCTTTTCTGGACCTCATCAGGGAATAATTAAATTAACTAATGATGAGATTGTCACACGTAAAATTCAAGTCCGAAATTCGTAAATTTCAGATTGCAGGTAGTTTCAGAAATTGAGTAATAGTAATAATTATTTCAAAAATTTTGTGAAATGCGACAAGAAGAACTAGGCTTAAAAAAGCTATTATTCCAAAACGTAGATTACAATCATCGTCATTAAGCTACGGAATTGTAAGAATCAGAATCAGATGATGTGACTATTTTTTAAGTGGATGCAGGGTTAGGAAAGTTACTTAAAAAAGTGTAACGCGTTACGTGACCGTTGCTTAGGTGAATTTTCAAAAAAGTAGTTACCACTTAAAAATAGGTACAAGTTATTTTTTGGAATAAATTGAATGTAAATAATAAGACATCGGAAAACTAAGTATCGCTAAAGATGAGAATGCAATATATATATTGTGGTTTTATATATAGTGGTTTTATTCTATAAACTAGTTTTTATATCTGAAATAAACAGCTGTTTTTTTCGGATATAATAAAATAGTTCAAGTCAGAAAAAGATTAGACGTGTTTAATTTCTTTTTTTTTTTAATTCAAAAAAAAAGTTTTGCTTGAACGAACCATCATTTTTTCGAGACCTGTTGTTTGTTAGGACGAGCCCCCCCCCCCCCCATGAATATTTTTTTTAGGTGAGGAAAATCATAAAGTATTTGTAAATCTGTACTTTTTGACCCTAAGAAAAAAATCGATCAGGTTTTTCGTATTTTTCATATTTTTTTCAAGTTAAAAATATTTTTGGATATTACATTTCATTTAATGTTAGCCACGGGGAAAAATTGCGAATTCATTAGATTTTTGAAAGAATCTTTTCTACCTAGATTTTCACTATTTTTGACACTTTTTGTGTTTTTCTGTATCATACAGTATGTATATAATGTTGCAGGATTTTCTGGTATTTTTATAAATTTTTATTATTTTTCTGTACATTGCTATCTGAATTTCAAAAATTCCATGCTCTATAATTGAAAGTTCATTGAATATTTTGTATTTAACAGGATTTTTCAGGAAATATCTTAGTACCTATATAGATTTTTTCTTCTTTTAGTTCTTTTGGTACTTTTTCAGTTTTTCTACGATTTGAAGGATTGTTCAGTACTTCCGTAACTATTCGTATTTTTCAGGATGTATAAAATGTTGCACGATTTTCTAGTACTTTTATATATTTCCAGTATTTTCATATAAATTTTTATATAGATTTCGGAAATTTCAAATTCTAAAATTCAAAATTCATTAAATTTTTGGTGTTTAAAAGGATTATTTAGAAAACAGTGTCTCAAAGGTTTTCTATTTATTCCAGTAGTTTTCGTTTTTCTTCAGTTTTTCTACAATTTGAAGAATCGTTCAGTATTTTTATACAATACTGTCATCTAAATTTCCGGAATTCAATGCTCTAGTTATTAACATTGTACAGATTTTTAATGGTTCATATATTTACATGTATTTTCTTTTCGTATTTCCTAGTATTTATAGAATGTTGTAGAATTTTTTGATTTTTTAAAGATACCTCTTTGGATTTTCAGAGCAGATTTCCTAGAATTGAAATTTTGACATTTTTGAAGTATTCCGATCGATTTTGCAGAAAACAGTTTCTTTCAAGATTTAGAGTGCGCTCAAGATTTTTTCAATTTTTTACAGACTTTTACGATTTGAAAAATTTTCTAGTATTTCTGTAGACTACTGTATACATATATTTTAAGAATCCAATGCTCGAGAAAGTAAGTTTTTTTCATTCCTGGAATTACTTGAATTTTCGAAAAATGTAATATCATTTATAAAAAACGAATTAAAATCTAGTACTTTTAGTATTGTTTGTATTTTTTATTGTATTCATTAAATTACGTTAGGCATACTAGCATAATCTATATATTTTAAAGATACTGCTATAGATTTGAAGATCTATAGATCATAAGTATTTTTATGTATTTCCACGCGGATTCGTAAAATTGAATGCTTCGAACTATGAAAGTTTCTCATAAAAAGTAAAAGGATATTATATTCTTTGTCTATATTTGTACACAAATTACTAATATTTCACTCTGTTCCATTAAAAATTATAAATATAGAATTTTTTATTCGAAAACAAATAAGAAAGTTAATAATTACATATATCTCAGTTTCAAAACATTTCTTAAAAAGTTACAGATTGTTCTTGAAACTTGATGAAACACATAAAAGTAACTTGAAATAAATAACGGGATTTTCGAAAAAAATGTAACGTTTTAGAGTAAAGCGTTACTTGTAATGCATTACTTCCAAACACTGAGTGAATATAACACTAGGTATATTAAAATTTTCTAGCTATGATTAAAATTTCCTCTCATCAGGGTAACCATGGAAAGGATATGATATATCGCCCTTTATATCCTGGTTTTGAATCAGAATTTGTGGTAAATGCCTGTAATTTTTAAGTTAATCATTCCCCGGAAGGATGTGGCCCCACGTCGGCTCGGAGCTGGCCCGACCGCAACGGTATGTATGATAGAAGCAATGGAAAAAAACACGATGAGCTCTCGTAAAATGTGATTCATGCCTTCAAATGCAGTAATAAATTCAAGCTCTTATCGTTCACGTAATTTTAATGACAGAGAGTTGGGACAAAGTGCATTGCCTCCAGGGTACTTTCTATTTTCATAAGTAAGAATGATCTAGGAGTTGCCTTTTAGGAGCCAGAGGCTGCTTTCTTTATTCTGTTTGATGACGATTCTTTTATGGACAGAATGATGATCATGATTCCTTCTGACTCAGAAGAAATCTTGGAAATATTATTGCATTTTCATATATGGATTTTAAGAGAACCCAAATTATTGTATCTCAGGTTTTGCAAGTGTATTTCTCAATCTTTTTGTAATTTTTGAATTTTGAATAAAATAGCCAAAAGAAACTTAAATCTCGGAATTTTATTGTGCTAGAAATTCAAGTTCTCAGCTTATTGTGGGAAAGCCTGTAAAGTGACTCATAATGTAAAAGAATCTTTATATTACATGTTTGTCATTTTCATTTCTGCAACGTCGCAAGCAACTGTATAACATTTCATAACATCGCGTTACATTGCATGCATGATGTAGAAATAGTGATATAATTTGGGTACGACCCGAGAAAAATATTCATTATGTCGGGAGCGTGTATGATGTGATTTATTCCTGTTTTCTCGCTCAAATTACACTTTGAATTGTAAAAAATTCGTGATTGTACATTGCAATGATGATTCAAAGATGATATGAAAGGTCGCACATGCAAATAAAAGAGAATTTGTCTCCTTGGAAAGGATGCACAAAAGATATATCTAATAAGGAATATATTTTATATGAGAAATACAGAAGACTCTGCTGAAAAAAACTGACGAAATTTCATTTAATGTTAATGAATTTATATCAATTTTCATTGAATTAATTTTTATGCCGAAAATACCAAGTTTTTTTCAATTCTTTTCACTTTTCATTCATAAAGTTTCCCTGATACATTATACTATCACTTAAAATGTATTTTATTTCTCAAAACATGAAGATGATTCCTATTCCTAAAAAATAATTTCTTTTTTCATTGATTATTTTTTATTTCACTACGAAAATATAATATAGAGTCCATTAATTTTTATCAATTTTTTCATTTTCAGTAAATCCAATATAAGACAATAACGTGATAGAAACTGATAAAAACTAATCATATTCAATATCTCGATCATTTTTTTTCAGCGTAGTTTATGAATTTTTATGATTTCCATATTCTTCTGCCATCTGATACAAAATTCTCCAAAAAAATATACCGAAGACTTCCTAATGACATTTTTAACATATCTAACATACTTGTAAAAAAAAAAAACAGTTCTATTCAGAAACAAAGTATGTTTTATATAATAAAAAATACTTCGACTACAATGTTATCTCCGATATTTCTGTCAATGTGCTTTTCTCAGGGTAAACAATGTCTGTTCGAACTTCAATACATACGATATTCAAATAATGAATCATCGTATGAATGAGATTCAATTTTTCTTGAAACTTTGTAAAATCAGTTCGCAACGGATAGTACAGTTGGAACAGTAAAACAGTTCGTTGTCGCATACAGATAAGAACCACGTTATCTGCGTAGGGGACGATTTTTGTTATCTCTGCGAAACTCAGCGATAAGAACAAGAGCACACATGTAACAATGGAGGAGCATTTTTCGGAAAAATTATCGATAACGTAGTCATTACCAGGAATTTTACTGAATAAAGTTACACAAACGTCGTTGATTTTCAGAGTTGGAAAGAGGAATTTTAGTCAGTCAGATGTATAAACACTAGATTGTATCTAACGATGTATACTAATAATTTTGAAGGACCAAACGAAAAATGAGAAAAATCGTAAAAAATGTAGATAATACATTCTGTGGCTTCCTGGCATAACCGACAAAGTCACACATGCCATAATGTTTAAAATTTTATCAGAATATCATGTAAAATGAGCCTTATGGCATGTATGACTTTGTCGGTTATGCCGGGAAGCCACAGAATTATGTATGAAAAACGTGCGTACAATAAAACATGGAAAATTAATATATTTAGAAGGAAATATTGAATTTTCGGAATCATACCTAATTGTAAGAAAATTTTGCACTTGATGGCATTAACAAAAGTGATCAACTTTCGCAGAATCAGAATAATTAGTTTGTCAGAAAAAAACAAACATTCAAACAAACAAAACTTGAAACTTGTATAAGACGAGGTTTGATTTTTCGAATAGGCTGAATCAAATTGGAAAAATTATTAATAAGTCCTTCGATTTTTTAAACTCTAAAAAATGCAAATAAAAAAAAATATAAGAATTTCACATTATTAAGGAATGTAGTTTTCTTTAGGTGCAGTCATTTAATATAATACTCTGTAAAAGCACTGGTAGGAACGATTTTTTCATAATTTTTCTGCTATAGTACAAGTTTTTAACATTTTCCCAAATTTTAATTGTTCTTAGCATCATTTTGTATTTTGCCAGATTTTCATAAGATTTTCAAAATTCATAGAGGCTTTAAGTTGCTTTTTTCGCATTTTCCTGTACATTTTTTCAATCTGCATTTTCGTATAACATTGGATAAAAAAAATTTTTTTTAATCATTGCTATAAATTTTTTGTATTTGACTATATTTTACCCGTGATAATGGATATATTTTCATAATTACTTCTTACTCCTAAAAGCTATTTGTAACAAAATTAATTTCCTGTATTTTTACTTGTCATTATTAGTCGCAAATTTTAATGGTTCCAATATCTGGCAGACCATCAGAATCTTTCAATAATTTCTTAACAATTTACATATCATTTCGTCACAATCTGACATTTTTTAATGCTCTTTTATTCGCTTAGGACATTTCCAAACCTGCCCCCCCCCCCCTAGCCCTTCTTGATACATTTAATAATTAGTTAAAAAATTTTCTTCCACTATCTTTGATTTTTTGATCCCTTGAAATGATAAAGAAAAATATTCTTAGAATTTTACAAGTCTGTAAAAATTTTTGTATTTACGGCAATAAAATAAAACACTTCATTAAAAAACTGACAGAAATGAAATTTTCGTGATTTTTCGACGATTAAACGAGTTTTCAATATTTTTTCCAATTTTGGTTGCTCTTTTTGTTAGAGTCGTTTCGTATGTTGGCAAATTTCCGTAAAGTTTTCAAAATTTTATTTAAACGTTTAGTTGCTTTGTTTCTCGGGATAAAAAATGAGAGTATTGTTTGAGTCTCCAAGAGTATCTTGAGTCTCGGAATCAGTATCATCGAGTCTCCTAGAGTATCCAAGAGTATCGAAGGAGTTTTCGAAGGTATACAAAGTTTTACAAAAAGGTGTCTGTCTCTAAGAGTGAACAAATTTTTTTTATGAATCTCCAAAAGTTTCCTACAGTCACCTTTGATCTCCAATTTGAATACTTTAATTCTTGAAAGCAACAACAAGAGTATCATATTTGAGTCTCAACAGTATCTTGAGTATTCCAATTTGCCAAACGGAATACTCTTAATGATGAATTTGCTCTTTCAGTTAGAATTGATAAAAAACTACTAATTTATAGTAGAATTTCACTAATTGAAAAAGTGAAATGGGAGCAACTTAAGTTTTAGTAAAAATCTACTAATTGAATTAGTGGTATAGCTTACTGATAAAATTATTAACATTTGACTGAAGAAAAAATGAATAACTATTTTTAAACTTTAATAGAAATCCAGTACTACAGTAAGTAGGTTTTGACTAGTCTTTTTCGTGCATTATGACCTAAAGATAAGTATAGTTCAACTGATGAAAAAGTCAATATTTACTAATACTTTAGTAAATAGTTACTGTTCATAATGATGAATATTTACCTCTGCAATTATTTATCAAATGGTAAGACATTTATTTCTTGAAACATCAAGCTTTTAACAATGTTTTTTACATGAACTTTTTTTACAACTAAGTACATATCATAGTACATATTATAGTAGAATATAGCTATTTTTTTAGTCAACTTGCGGAGTTCTGCTAATGTATTAGCAGATGTCTGACTATCTCTGACCTACTAATTGAATTAGTAAAAATTCATTAATTTGAACTGAGAGATTATTAATTTTTAATTATTAATTTTTCCATTATTTACGATTACTCAAAATTATTATTCTCAAAACGACTGTTTGTCAACTAAAAACTTTATAATTATACGTAGAAAACTACTAATTGTGTGTGAAAAATCACGAATTGAAAAAGAGAAAAGTACCCTATTAAAAAATCAGTAATTTTTCACTAATCGAATCTCAGAGAGTATTAGCTAAATTTAAGATAGCAGCATCTCACATCGAATCTCGTCACAACCTGCACTTTTTAATTCTTTTTTATCTCTCTGAGACATTCCTAAGCCTGCTTCTCGCCCTTCTTGACGTCTTTGATGATAAGTTACAAATTTATCTTGCACTGATATCGATTGATGACAAAATGAATTATTGATCGTTCGAAAAAGCGCGACCTGTCCGATTTACCCCGTTCGACTACATATAGATAGTTTTATCAAACTCGGGTGCAAGCGCTGCAGTTCCGTAGGTTTTAGCGCGGCTTGATTTACGTACTCGTAGCGGGGGCAAAGCTTCGACCTAGTTCGCGTGGTATATCATTGCTGGAATGTAGGCCGCGCTGGGCATGCTCGCTGCTGGCTGTACATACACCACGTACACTCCACGTACCGAGTGTATAAAAAATACGTGTATACGCGTTGTGCTAGATTTTCTAAGGGCATTGTTCGAGGCGAAAATCCGTGCCCTCGTTCGCTCCAGAGATGACAAATACCCGACAATACTATCGAAAAATTATAACACCGAACCATATCTCTTATCTCTTCAATAGCCAACGAAAAGGGGGGTTGCGGGGTTCACACCCCTCCAGAAATTCGAAAAATATATGCCAGAAATGAAAATTGACAACCAAATGTATGGTTTATTTTGTAAGTCAAAAATTGATTTTTTTATGATCATTTGAATAGACATTTGAATAAACAGTGTTGAAGAACTGGCCATCGACTTTTCTATTAAAAATGCGCAATTTTTCAATAAGTTCTGATAGCTAAAATGTAAAATGAAAAAGGATAAATATCAACTGCAAATATTGATCTTTTAAAATTGAGAAAATGAAAAAATTACAGGTCAGTATAAGAGATAGTCAATATATTCCATATTTTAAAATTCAAACGATGTATTGTAATTTTTGAAAGGTGGATTTTTTAAATAACAGCTCATTGTAATTATAGGAAACAGGGGAGAACTTCGATATGAAAAAAACCAAGTGAAGGCATTTTTAAACTTAGAAAATTCAATGTTTTCGACTTTTTTTTTAACAATTTGATGTGAGTCTTGAAGAAGAGAAATTCAAAGGTAAAAATATGGACAAATAAAGAATCTTGTTGAAAAAGTAAGCCTAGCATTCAAAATCAAAAAAGCGAAAAATAGAAACCTGAATAATGTCAAAGATTTGCTATTTGAAATAGTTGAAGTTCAGTTTGTTACCGCTAATTTTGAAAATGAAAAATTGCAAAATAAGTTTTTTGTTAGTTATAGAATGACGTTTAAATATTTTCAAACAAACCACGATGAAATACATTAAAACATGATGCATAGAAATCGTCAAACGGATATTTTTAACTTTTTTAATGATATAGTTCTTGATTTTTGGTAAACTTGCAAATCATCAGTCTAGAAAAGTTGCGCAACATAAATTTCTAAATTGTAAAAAATTTGTCTATAAAATAACTACCGTTTAAAATTTATAATTCAAAGAATCAAACAGCTTGAACTTCGAAATTTTGCTAAATTTATGCGAATTATATGAGAAGAAAATTGATAATTTATAATTTAGACGCATGAAAAATTAGAGGACTTATCAATACAAAAATACTCCTGTTAAATTCAAATATGTTTATAGAAAAGTATCGAAATTTAAACTGATCAACCCTTAAATCGAAAATAAAATTCATGACACAAAATTGAGGATTCATTCATTGAGAATTCATTCATAAAGTAAAAATTTTATTATTTTTATATTCAAAAATATTTCAAGAGCTATATGTTTTCCTGAAAAACCTCCCTCGAAAACTTTTTCTGGGTGCACCCTGTATCTCTTAATCTGGAATAATTGATTGCGACTATTTTATGGTCAAATTTGCCTGTTTCGTCTAACGAAAGCACGGTTACCGGTAAATAATTGTGAATGACTATTTTAACCAGTCGAGATGAAAAATTAACCAGAAAAATGTTCAAATTCACTCAATAATGCAAATTACAGATTGATGATTTCAAAGAGTCATTTTGACTAACTGATAGTCAAAAGTTGACTTTTCGGAATAGTGGATTTTGATTTTGAATTCCAATTCGTACATCGGAAAAACAGTTTCCGGTTTATAATCAAAAATAACTGTTTAAATCTGTCAAAAAACAGTTAGTCTTAAGGTTATATACCTTTTTGTGCCGAAAAATTAAGAATAGTTTGGAGTAACTTTAAAGGTATGTAGCAATAATGCTATGTCATAAAAGTTATAGTTTTTTAATAGTATATTGTTCACTTGAGAAAAACAAGTATTTGTTTATAAAAAAATATCAACAATTAACGGAGTTATGGTCCTTTACCCGAAACAACTTTTTTTTTTGAAGAGGCTTGCGGTGACCACGATGCAAGTCGAACGAGTCAAGTTAAATCGGAAAATCCAAAAAATTTCATTAGTCTAGGAATATACAGGGTGCGCCATTTCTTATGTCGGCATGTAAACATTGAATAACTTGAAAAAAAAACAACCGATTTCTGTAAATGAGGTATTTTTATTTAGTTTGGTCCTTTACAATTTATTTAGACTAGTTTTTGAACACAACATCAATCAAGTGGCCGCCCTTATTGTTCACAGCAAAATATGCCCTTTTTGCGGCGTTTTCCATTACCTTTTTGAGCATCTCGGGTGGTATAGCAATGATTTCGGCACGAATATTTTCCTTAAGCTCTTCAATGGTCTGCGGCTTGCTGGCGTACACTTTACTTTTCAAATAACCCCACAAAAAGAAGTCTGGAGGGGTCAAATCTGGAGATCTGGGTGGCCATTCAATGTCGCCTCTTTTTGACATCAGACGTCCAGGGAATTTTCGTTGCAGAAACTGGATTGTTTGATTCGCAGTGTGGCAGGTCGCACCATCTTGTTGAAACCAGTAATCTTCAAGACCTTTTTCACGCATTTGTGGGCAGACATAGTGAGCCAACATCCACCGATATCGGTTTCCATCGATCGTTTGGTTCTCTTTGAAAAAATAAGGACCAATGATGGTTTTGGCGCAAACGCCGGCCCAAACAGTAACTTTTTGGTCATGCAATGGCGTTTCATGGATCTCGTGTGGATTCTGCGTTCCCCAAATGCGGCAATTTTGCTTATTAACGCCTCCAGAAAGTTTGAAATGTGCCTCGTCGGTCATTAAAATTCGCTTCCAAAAATCAGGTTCAGTATCAACTATTCGAGCGATTGTTTGTCCATATTCCAAGCGACGTGGATGATCTGTAGGCAATATTCTTTGTGTTAATTGCATTTTGTACGGAAACAAATGCAAATCATCTTTCAAAATGCGCCGTAGAGTGGTTCCACTGATGCCGAGATGCTGAGCGCGGTGACGATATGAAACTTTTGGGTTTTGGGCAACGCTCTCTCTGACAGCTTCAATCAGTTCATTTGAACGTCTTGGTCGTTGATGAACGGGTTGTTCGCGATCTTTCACTGTCCCGTGGTCACAAAAATTCGACACCAAACGACGAATAGTGTTGTCAGATGGTGCCTGTTTGCCAAGATATTTTCGACGATATGCTCGTTGAGTTAACACAACTGAACGACTATTTTCAATGTACAAAGTAACTATTTCAGCGCGTTCTTTTGGTGTGAAGCGATACATGGTTGAAATTGTACTGAATTGACGTTTCCAAAACAAGTAAAGTCAAGTAAATCGGTTGTCAAATGTTTAAGTTATTCAATGTTACAATACCGACATAAGAAATGGCGCACCCTGTATCTAGTTCTTGAACGATCGCTTTTTCATAAAAAGTTTTTATTTTGCAGATAAGAATTTTTCAATAATATTTTCAGAGCTCAAAAAATCGAAATCTCTGGGAAAACGTTCTTGCATACAGAACAAACGTAATATTCATGTTTTAAATCGTTCAAGAACTAGATACATTCCTAGACTGATGGAATTTTTTGGATTTTCTAATTTAACTTGACCTGTTCGACTTGCATTGTGGTCACCGCAAGCCTCTTCAAAAAAAAAAGTTGTTTCGGGGAAAAGGCCATAGCTCCGCCAATTGTCGATATTTTTTTATGAATAATTACTTTTTTTCAAGTGGATAACACACTATTAAAAAACAATAACTTTGGTGTCATAACACTGTTGCTACAAACTTAAAAAGATACTCCAAACCATCCTCAATTCGTCCGCACAAAAAGGTATATAACCCCTTAAGGGGTCACAGAGGCCATTTTCTCCACCTCCTCCCTCCACTCATTTGTTTTCCGTTCTATGCGTCTTTGTCGCACTTCAGCAGCCTCTGTGTCCCCTTAGACATTATTTTCAATGTACATAACTCATTTGGTGAGTCAAAATTTAGTTTTTTTTAATAGCGTATTTAAATACTGAATGATTAAAAGTCACCGATTAAAAAAATAAATTTTAATGTAATTTGAGGTGCAAATTGACCATTTTTGTTAAATTTACACTATTTTTAAAGATTTACAATACTGGTATGGATTACTTTACCAGATTGCGAAAATTACATGCTCCAAAATTCAAAGTCAGATTAATTTTCGGCACTTGATAGATTTTCTAAAAACAGAATCTCCATGAAAATATATTTACTCATGTATTTCTAACACTTTTAGTGTTTTTCGAATTTCTTTATTATTTATATATCATAGAGAACTTTCTAATATTTTTGCAGTTTCATAATGGATTTCTAAAATTTGATGTTCTGGAATTCAAGATTCTATGGGTTCTCAGTACGAAGTATGATTTATAACATATATTTGAGATAATTATGTATAATATAAGCTGTTAGTATTTTCAATATTTTTATTCTCCAGTATTCATAAAATAATGAAAGACTTTTTTCTATTTTAATAAATTTCATTGGTGACTATAGATTATTTGACTTTGATGGTTTAAGATTCCAAATTCAATAGATTTTCTGTTTCTGAATTGATTTTTTAGAAAAAAGTATCTCTATAGATATTAAGTATTTCATAGATTTCTGCTACTTTTAGCATTTTTAGTATTTCTCCAGTTTTTTTACGATATCGAGGATTTTGTTGTATTTTGAAGGTTCTTATGAGATTTTAAAAGATCGAAAACTAACTGTTTTTTATACATTTTTTAAGATTATATGTAGACTCTGAATATTTTTTGCATTGCTCGTATTTTATTTGGCTGCTTTTTTTGCATTTTTTGATATTTTATATACAATTGTTTTCTCGCTCCATATTATAATTCAAATTGTCATTCTACGATCTTTCTGGAGCCATGCCAATGAATAATTTCGACACATATCTTTTTTTCTTCAAGCTTTCGGCATTTATTTTGCCCTCTTCAGGGAAAACTGAATGTACAAACCATAACAACAATCAATAAATTTCCAATTTAAACAATAATTTACATCACAAAATCACTTAATATACTTACTCCGAATATCAATTGCAGTTTAAATTATCTTATGTGAATACATTTCGTCAACTTTTTAAAATATTGTCATATTCGTAAAAAATATTTCGTCAACTTTTTAATATATTAAGTGAATAAGAAAGATACAATACGTTTTAAAAGAACTTATCAGTGGTCTGTACACGATTAACAAAATACATCAGTTTTCACTTCCTTATATAGAAAACGAACCGATAAGAACTCATACCACGTCATCAATGCATGAATCATAAATTGAACTTAAAAATCTCGTGTCTTCTTGGCTGTTCAAAGTGTTTTTTGTCTTCTTAATAAAAAACATCTCCGAAAACATTCTTTTTCTATAATCTCTCTCTTTATCCAAAATCTTTACTTCATCTTAATTTAATTCATGATTCATATTCATTCTATGTTTTGTAATAACTGAATTATTATCTGTAAGTTTGCGAATATTACCCTCGCGTTCCATAATTCTAGTTTTTAAACATCTTTTAGTCTGTCCTACATACTTAAATTGGCAATCCTTGCAATCTATCCTGTAAACTACATTCTGTTGTCTTTTCATACCTAATTTATCTTATATTATTGTTTAAATTGGAAATTTATTGATTGTTGTTATGGTTTTTAAATTCAGTTTTTCCTGAAGAGGGCAAAATAAATGCCGAAAGCTTCAAGAAAAAAAGATATGTGTCGAAATTATTCATTGGTGTGGCTCCAGAAAGATCGTAGAATAACAATTTGGATATTTTATATAGTTTTATTGAAATTTTCAGTATTATTACACATCTCTCGTATGTTTACGAATAGCTGCCCAAATTTCCAGAATTCGGTGCACTTTGATTCAAAGTTCTACGTATTTCTAATAATTTAATAGATTTTTCATGAAACAGTATCTTTACAGGTTTATCCAATATTTTTAGCACCCGTAAAACTTATCAGTATTTTCATAAATTTATGTATAAAAATATCAATATTCCTAAAATTATTTACAGCTGAGTGCAATTGATTTTCTCAGCAGAAAAATGCTTTTACGCCTTCCACTATTGGAATAGTGAAAACTGCAACGAATAATTGCAGTAGTCAATGTTTGACCAATCCAGTGTTCATAAAAAATAATAGCTTATTGTACTAAGTTTAAGAAGAACTTTTTAATTATTGACATTTGCCTATTGTTAGTAGTTAATTACGCTGAAACGACTTTGTTAGTAGTCAAAATATGAGTGGCTAAATAATTTTCATTCGACTATTTTCAGTTAAGAAAATACGTACATTTTCAACATTTTTTGCTTGTTTCTTTAGAAGGGAAAAACCTGTTCCACTTTTATCGATTTAGTTAAGATCCATAAATTTTCAATGAATGCGATGCCAAAACGTGTAACTTGAAACGAGAAGACAAGTCACACTTCTAAATTTTTGGAGTTCCAAAAGCTGACAATGATGTTCACCAGAAATTCATCTAATGTTTAACTTAATACTATATTGTGTAAAAATTTGCTCTCGTTCAGCACGCGATATGATGAATAATATCTCAGGGTTTGCAATAAAAATGATAATTTTCCGCAGGTTTTTTTTCATACACACCAACAGCGGTGCTCTTACGTAAGATTCTTGCAAGAGATTTATATCTTCGCCTAACTATTCGAGGGATCAAGGCAATCAAGGCAATGCAAAACGTCTCTTCATTTCCAAACCAGCAATTACAGTCCCAACTCGTACCATTCGCCATGTTGGCCGAGTGTTTCCGTTTATTCCCGATTCCCGATGGCTTTTTTATTCGCGTGCAAATTTCTTCGTGCTTCTTTCCTGCCTTTTATTTCCTGCTGTACAAGTTTGCGTGTGAAATAACTGCAGGAAGTTGGTAGCTTAAATATTAGAACACTTTTTTTGGACAAATGTATATTTGCAGTTCTACCCAAGTTGGTTAGAGCATTATCAAAACCAGCAATGACCGCTGCAAGAAAAGTTTCGAAGAAAATTGGTACACAGTATAATTTGATACCAAGGGACCAGTTTTGTGCCAATTCGGAGTATTAATTTCTTTTTTGATTTTGAAAAGTAAAATTTTGAAATTTCTTCGTTCATCAATATGAATTCATAAGATTGCGGTAAATTCGGTTGTCGGGCGCAAACGATTTATATTTTTGATTAATGTCTCTCCAAAACATAAAAAATGCTAATGGTTTTACTCTTAAAACTTTCATTCCTGATTAATCAAAAATTTCAAGATTAGAACACTTCTATAATTTTGTTTTTTCATGCCTTTGTTTTTTCCTCTTATTTAGTTGTGAACCCAATGAAAAAATTCTCATGAACAATTGATGAATTTTAAAAACCTAGAGATATAATCTCGATCTAGTTGAAATCAGTGAGGTGTTTTTTTTCTCATTTAAAATAATTCTGGGTCACGAATTTTTTTTTACCTGAACATGCATTTTTCATTGTTTAATAATTGTTTGGTTATTTAATCAAAATTTAAAATTTTCCATCTATTTACAAATTTTTCTATCCAGATTTTAATTCAAAAATCGTAAAATTTGAAATTCTCTATATTGCAATGATAACATCTCGAATACAAATTTGCGAATTAATTCGTTTTGAAGAGAATAAAAATTTAAAAAAAAATACTTACAAAGCAATTCTACAATCTAAATGTCTGAACACAGTTCATTTTTTTTTCGATTAATTACAACAATGACCAATTCCCGTAGATTGCGGATAATCTTAATAGTAACAATATTTCTCTGTGGTTCGAAACTCGGTGATTCAATAGCGTTTCGCTACTCACTATGTACTCGTATTTCAGAGCAGAAATTTTTATACTTCTCATGGTCCTGAAGTTTCGATATTTTAAGACTTTTGAAAATAGCCAGATTTTTCGGGATTCCTGCAATTTTCTGAATTCCCGACACTTGAAATTCTTGTACAAAATTGATGGAAAGGAAAAATATTGAAATTTTATTGAACTTTTGAAACAAGAGAAAATTTGAAAATTTTAACTATTTGATTCACAAAAACATCGAAAATTATACTCTCTCTCGCAATCATGATTCAAATCACTCGTAAAAATTAGAGGATAGTAGAACAGATTAGCATAAAATTTGTACAAAGTTTTAACTAACGATTGAATTTGCATGAGTTTTTATATTACAGAATACATAATATATTATACAATTTGATAAAATAATTACATTTTGATAATTATTACATATATCATAAACCGTTCCTTAAATATTCTCGATATATTTCGTTTAACTTCAAATAAATGAAAGGTCTAGAATGATCTCTCAAAGCCACATTCAATTTTTGTCTTCGATATATTTATTCCATCAATATTTCGACCTCCTATTGGGTCCTCATCAGGATGATTACAAAGATTCTTTTTTTCACAAAATTGTAATCGGCAAGAATCAGGTTGGAACCAACCATCATTAAAACTTTCTATAACTGAGACACGATCACAATTAAGTCATCATTTTTTCAAAAACAATAAATAATATAAATACAAAAAATTGCGTCCATATTCTTTATAATAACTTGCACTAGTAGTCGACGACGAATAAATAAATTCATTGAACATTGGCCTGATGTTACTACATATAGACATCAGATTAGAATATTCTAGGAATATTTTTGAGAATATTCCTGTGGTACAATCATAGAATATCGTGTGTCAAAATCGTTATTCCATGTCCTCTCACATTATTCTTGAATTCTCCAGACGTTAGTGGATGGCATGGATGGCTGTTCACAACTGGTGCCATTCAATATCTTATGAATAAAGGAATATCTTGTTAAACAAAAACGAAATATATTCAAAATCATTGTCAAATGATGCTTATAACTGCACAAATTAAAAATAATACATGTTTTTAGATGCAGATAAAGAAACAATGATAAAATAGTACTTGGTCATGATATGTAATAAACTTTTCGGATTTCGCTGTAATTTTACAGTACAGTAATAATATCATATCTAGGGATGGATAGTTGATGATGAGACAAATAGGATCGGGTAACGAGGCGATGTACTAATTTTTGTGAATCATCGTGGTGCATCGTTTGTCTGATGGAGCATCAGTATAGAGCGACCGGATGCGTTGCGTCACCGCTACGAGCTTAGCTTAGCAGCGCATTGGTATCGATTCGATGCTCGGAAAATATGACGTCATCGAAATGCATAAAAGGTGGCGATTTATAAATGGTACAAGTGTGGGATGTAAAGGGGTGCGAGAGTGACACCCTGAATTTAGATTCTTCTTTCAGACATTCGAAGAAAGGATTGTCACTCAAATGATCCAATTTAGAATAGACTGGTATTAAATTGATGCCGTTGGCTGAAAGGTTTCAAAAATCTTAAAATGACGAACATGAAATCAAAATCCTCAGACATTAGTAGGAATCTTAGAATTTCAAAATTATACCAGTAGTTGATACAGGTGTTATAGAATTGATAGTTCTAGAGTTCAAGATTCTAGACATTTTCTAAGTATGTACAGAAGTTAAAAACTAAGAATTATTTTGTCCTAACTCCAGGTGAACTTGATAACGATCATGATTTTAAATGAGATGATGTTAGAACTTTGGACAGAGTGAATAATTTCAGAAAGATATTGATGGTCTATCTTGAAAATGGTGTTTATTCAAAAGATAAAGAACCAGTTGAATAGAAAGATATGAGATTTTTCATTCCTAATTTAGAAAGAATTTAAAAGTATGTTTATCGATTCGTTAAGTGGATATGACATAAGCAGGTTGATTCTTCGTACATTGGCCCTAGAAGAAATTTTAATTTTTTTCGCCAGGTGTTCCGCCGGAAAATAACCGTTTTCAGACGTACCAAATAATTGTAAGGCCCCCTCAGCCGGGAAATACAGGACGTGACGTGTCTTAAGAAAAGTCTGTTTCAACATGGAGCTACAAAGCCCAAACAAATATTTGTAGATTAGCCAACAAGAACAAACAAGACTCTTCCGGAGGTCAATGTTTAAGGGCTTAATCTACATATATTTCAAAATTAGTTATTAAGAAATTGAAATTTCGAAATTCATCGTAGTATCCAGGTTTTTTCCAAATTTTGAGTATTCAAACATGTGCATTTTAATTATTTTTCTTGAATTCGTAATGTCTCTGTATTTTACTCACAAAATAACGAATTTGAAAAATAATAATCTCGAAACCACGAAACACATAAAATTAGAAATGAAATAATTTTAAATATGCAATATCGATGGACTGAAATATGAGAATATCAATAAACTAACATCTGAAATAATTGTGTATTATACTTCGGGGGTATTACACTTGACACATTTTTTTGAAGTGTGAATCCCGAAAATAAAACTCTTGAGTGGAAATTTCGCTCGAAAAAAATTAAGGATTTTTCTCTCATTTATTTCGAATGAAATTTTCATATCATATTTTATAGATTGAGAAGAGATTATATGGCTTTCTATGCTGAAACAGGAAGAGTAACCAGTTTTTCCTTGTAGTGTAATAATTTTGAAGAAATCAATTCTCAGTAATTATTTCGAATCTTTAAGGATTTCATATTAATAAATAATAAATAATAAAATGAGAATTCTAAATAATTTTCAAAAAATGCTTTATCACAGGATTTAAAAATTTGGAGATTTAAAATCTAAGATTTTAAATGTGTAATTTTAAATGGTTAGAATTTTTCAATCTTAAAAACCAGAAAACTTAAGAATTTTTTATTTGAGAATTTGCTATACACAGAGATGTGAATTTACCGGCCAAAAAAAAAATTGGTCAGGTCATGGTAATTTCTGATGGTTATTTACTGTTATTTACGGTCAAATTTAAAAACTCTCTAACTATAATTTACCGTCAGAGCTAGTTACTGGTCAGTAATTACCGGTCATGACCGAACTTCGATGAAAAAATGTGACTTACCGTAACTGACCAAACGATTTCCAGCAATTCCAGGTGAAAATCACCAATCTTGTTATTTCACATTTCATAAATGGCTTTTCCATTTTTCTAGAAAAAACTCATGAGTGTCACTGTACTAATGCGTTTGCTGGACAGTATGTACACGGAGAAAAAGTCATAAGAAATTTTAGTGTACCTTCTCGGGCTGCAATCATACCTCAGACCTATACATAAAAATCAGTATATTGGTATACTAAAATTAAGTATAGGATAGAATACTTTTTGTTGGGAGATCTACCAAAAATTATTGAATCGTATAAGACATTTTTTAACGCGTATTGTATATTTTAGTATACTGGTCTACCAATTTTTAGCTATGGGCCCGAGGTATGATTCTGGTACGAGAAAGTATACTAAAATTTCTTATATTTTTTTTCTCCGTGTAGGGTGTCCTAAAGTCGGCGGATAATCAGGAAATCATCGATGCCTCATGAAATTTCAAGACATTTTTACCTTTACAATTTTTTTAAATTTGCAAAATTTAAAGAGTTATTAGTAATTCGGTTTCCTGCAATCACTATTCAGCAAGGCGGAGCTTTTGATTGAAGTCCCTTCTCCTTTCACCACTTCTCTTTCTAAGCTTACTCTAATGGAAAATTAAGGGTAATTATTGAAATATGTGATAGAATGTAGATTAATGATATCTCTTATCTTGAAAGACATTTATTTTTACTTTGACTCGCCTTTGTGTTACTTATAATAGTCTTTTGTGTAGTTGTCACATTCACAATACAGTATTTTCTAATTTTTTTTAAATAGATGAGATAAGAGATAAGAAAAGTACAATAGTCGAAACTGATTCACAATTACAATGCCCAAAAGTGAAAAATACAATACTCTTGTCTTAAAATTAGTGTGGTAAATTGACATGATATACATAAAATAGAAATTTTTCCGATAGTAAAAATACCAAAGGAAAATACCTATAATCAACACACTTTTATAAAGTTGCTTATTTCTTTTAAATGACTCTTTTCAAATGGAAAGGTTGTAATTGTGCGATTATGTATTATTCAAGACATTACATTTTTTTTTTGTTTTCATAAAAATTCGATGAAAAAAAGAAACCTGCAATTACTAACGAGTTGAACATTTTTTCAAGTCATCTTTGAGTGTGTAATAATTTTGACCAACGTAACAACTCTGACAGGTAAGGTAAACTGACGGTCAAAATTGACCAAAACTTTCTTCATTACCAGTATTTTACCGGTAAACTTAGCACCTCACATACCTGGTTGTAGAAGATTTTAACTTGCATTTTAAATATCTAGCAATAAAGTTAGAAAATTCTTCAAAATTATTTAGATACATAGTTTTGAATTTCTGAAATTTTGTCGAATTGGAACAATTTAAAAACTTTTTGAATCGGTATCAGAAATTCAGCATTTTTTGCAGGAGTTTAATATTCTAACAAAATAGAATTCAAAAAATGTGATTAATTGTTTCAAGTATCAAATGTATAGTAATTTATTGAGCACCATATTTATTGTGCGCATTTTTACAATTTTATCGCTATGATCCTAAATCAACAAATTTAGTAAATAAAACTTCTAAATTTTGAAATGTGTACTGTACATTAATTTTTATATAATCATTTGTACCATTTTGTGAAAATGTGCACAATTGCCCAGTGCACAATAAATACGGTGCTCAATAAATTTCTGCACAAAATTGACACCATCTAGAGATTTTTAGTTTTCCACATTCCAGATGAATTTAAGAATTTAGAATTTTGAATCAAGAAATCTTAATTCTTGTATTGTGAAAATATAGTGAATTATCTAAAATGTAGAATATTCGAAATTTTAGTAATATCCAAATCGTAATTTTGAAATCAACATAGATATGGATCCTATTTTCAAATTTTTAAGTTTAAAAATAAAAAATAAATCATATTTTTTCCAGAATGAAAATTGAGCATTTTTAAATTGACCATTCCTAATGTCAAAATTCGGAATCTGAAATTTTAGATTTATACAAGGTGTATCGAATTCACCATGCAGAAAAAAAACATGATTTTTTGTTGAAATTCAAGTCGAAAAGTTCTTTGCCACTTTTCACAATACATAACTCAAAATCAAAAAAGTTATTCTTGCCTGAATTCCAAAAAATCTAATTAATCAAAACTTGTGACCCTAATATCTTATCGGATTTTAAGTCTTGTGAAAAGTGGCAAAGAACTTTTCCACTAAGAAAAATATGAAGAAAATTCGAGTCAAGTTTGGTTGATGAATTCGACCCCCATTTGTTGAGTGTGTATTTTTAGTTGAAATTTTAGCCTTGAATAACTTTTTTAATTTCTAGTTTTATAAATAGTGGTGAAGAACTTTTTGACTTGAATTTGAGCAAGGAATTATATATTTTTTTTCGCATAGGGAATTGGATACACCCTGTAGTTCAAAAATTAGGTCAGTGGGTCATTTAAATAAAAACTGAACATTCCCTAATTTTTTACAAAACTTATCATCTATTTAGAATCTAAATCTCGAATTTGATAATGCATATTGGCTTTCACAAGAAAAGTAAAGACCTCCTAGAACTCATTCCAGCTTGGCTGAACCGTGACGAATGGAAAGCTGGAAAGTAGCGAAAATGGCCTAAATCAAAAAGTAAAAAAAGAATTTAAAAAAAAAGAAAAGAACTATTGTATGCTCATTTGTTATAAACAGTGCAAAATGAAAAAAACAAAACAACGCCAAAATTCTATAAAACAAATTATTTTTGAAATTCTATTTCATTTTGTAAGGTTTTGTAAAAAAATCACTGTATTTTTTATTTTCTTGATTGATAAAAAATTGAAGCAGATACAGAGGCTCAAAAAACGTGACGTCACAACGCATGTAACAATCGTATGCATGATGACGTCACAAGCCACACGCGCATACATAAAAATCCATGCGTTACGTCACCAACACATAAAATATCATGTGCATTGTGACGTCACAAGAGTTGGCAAACAATGAGAAAACAGAAATTAAAATAGGATTTTTGAGTCAGAAAGTGCCTCTTCATCTGTCAAACATTCCCATGCTCAAAAAATAAAAATTCTTAACATGCCAAAAAAAATCCTCCCAAATCTCAAGAAATTCAAAGGGGTCACAAAATGAACAGACACGACTACAAGAATAATTATTCCAACTTTATTCACAACAGACAAACAATCATAAAAAAGTCTCAAATCCACCCAATCATCAGCATAGTGGGAAAAATCGTCAAATCTATTAGATTCCCGTACTTCCTCATTTTCGTGCAGATAAGAACTCGGGTTCAAATTCAAATACGTAACGAGTCTTCTGCTCGTTGCGTAACACGAGCCACGTCCCAGGCTCAAAACGCTGACTCACGTTTTCGATCGAAAGGGAATTTCGTGTCCTACAGCAAATATTTTCTTTTTTCTACTCAAAGTGGAAAAAATTGAACACATCGCGTACAATGTTCAAGGCTGAGCCCATCCCATATAAGCAAACTCACGCATTCCACTCATTCTTTTTTTTTCCTTCCTTCTCTCGCTCGGTGATGTCATCCGAGGCGTATTTTTTTGTGAAAAACCACGCAACGGAAACGCTTTGTCGACGTGGAATAACCCCGTTTCCGTTGGATCCATTTTCGAATTTCGACCAATGGCGGGCCCGGAAATCTCGGCATTTCCATAATCGCGACAAGTTACTGTTCGTCCTGAAAACATCGTTTCGGCAACAATCTAGCGAAACCCGAGGTTTCCTCGGTGAAAAACGAATCCGCGCTTTCCGAAGAAACCTCAATGAAACCGAGGAAAGACCGTTAACCGCGGGCTGTTACGAAAGTGGATTTAGAAAGTATAAGCGAGAGAAGTGAACGGTGTCCCCTTTTACGTCCCACGCCACTTTCGAGTTTATCGCGCGCGTTCTCGGAATAACTGTCGAGCGGCGCGTGCGTGACCGCAAAAATTTTGGCGGCAAGGTAAAAAAATTATGATGAAATCTTAAGTTGCACAGCCGGGACTCGCCGCAGTGTTTCCCGTGTACCCAGAGCCCGATACCAAACAGCTGGGGGAACACGGTTTTCACTGCTAAGCCCGCGCCTTTCGAGCACCATGTTTTTTATTCTTCTTTCTCCACGTATTCGTTGGGCCTCGTAGGTTCTGTTGCCGGGCCGATAGGAGAGAGAAAAAGACTGACTGTCGCAACGGCCAAGCCAAAGCCCGTTTCTCACCCCCACCAAACCGGCAATGAAGAACGTAAAATAAAATCAAGCGCGACGTCGTTTGCTTTGTGCACCCGATAACGCAAAGTTCCGTTCAGCGCGCGCGTGCGGCGGCGATAGGCACGATCGCGCACTCGGCAGCCCCGTTTCCAGCAGTTCCAGCCACGGCCCGCTCACGTGACCCCGCGTTGCGTCACTTTTGCCCCACACCGCGAACCGTGTCGGTCGCCATCTTTGAGCCTTAACGTGTCCGTTACTTTTCACAACCTTCGGCGTTTCTTTTTTCCACGTCCTCTCCCCGCCCCCTCCCCCTCTTCCCCCCTTGTGCCACGTTGGCCCGAAAAATTCGCCAAGATGAGAAAAATCCCGTGACCAATTTTCCCCCGACATTTTTCGCAATGTATACCTGAGTTTCTCCGAGAAATCCGAAGGCCAGCACTCTCACGAAACCGTTATATGGGCCACGCGGACGCAGGGAATTCTTTTGAAATCACTTGGCACGCGTGCGAAGCACTTTTTGGGGCGAGCTTTTTCACAATAGGAAATTGTCGGGCAGGTTTTCGGGCACTTGCCGGGGAATGGAAAAATGGGCTTTTGTGGGTAAAACGCGTTACGTTGGGATTTTCGGGAAGGAATCGAACAATTAATTGAGAACGCGGCGAGCGACAAGAGACGTAAGATAAGAGCGACTGTGAGCAACGAAATTCCGAGGAATAATGACAAGGCGTGCGCGGCGGACGAGAGTTTTAGGTGTCCCCACTCCGGAGCTCCGCGGTGAGTCTACCACCCACCCCCGCTGGCCAAGCTGCGCGCGCATCGCGTAACGGTCTCATTGGCGCGCTTCGGGCGCAATGATGGAGAATGAAAAGGGTTGTCGGGCTCGGGTCGAGAAGGGGTTGCGGAGCACGTGGTGCAGCTAGTAGGGCTACCATTTGTCCCAATTTCTTTCCCGAGATATTATCGTCCATCTATTTATTCCACACGGTTCGTCGAAAAAAGAGCACGAATCGGGAATCCGCGTGGAGAATCGGCTGCAAAAATCCTACGATTGGTTGTGGATGATTAGAAAGTCCGGTGTTTTCAATTGGAAAACTCCAATTGGTCATGGACAATCAGAAAATCTAATGGAGTTAGCCAGCCAATTTTTCAAATGGAGTTTCCGATTAAAAACGCCAATTGGAAACTACAATTGAAAAAATTCTATTTAGGAACCCATATTGAAAACGCCAATTGGAAAACTCTATTTAGTAACTCCAATTGAAGAGTTCTATCAGAAATTCCGAAGAATAATTTATTTTAGTTCCCCGGCTGCAAAAATCTTAATAGGAACTCCAATTGGTCATGGAGAATTAGAAAGTCTAATGGAATTAGCCGGCCAATTTTCAAATGGAGTTTATTTCTATTCAAAACACAAATTAGGAACCTCTATTTAGAAACTCCAATTGAAAACGCCGAACAGAAACTCCCAAGAATAATTTTTTTCTAGTTCCCCGGCTGCAAAAATTTAAATAGAAACTCCAATTGGCCATGGACAATCAGAAATAATTTTCCATGTGGAGTTTCGGTTAAAAATGCCAATTGAAAACGTCCATTAGAAATCTCTATTAGGAAACTCTGAGTGAAAACGCCAATTGGAAAACTCCGAAAGGAAACTCCAGAGGATAATTTTTTTTCTAGTTCCCCGGCTGCAAAAATCTAAATAGAAACTCCAATTGTAAAAAAACTTGATGTATTTATGCTATAAGTTTTTTAATAAAAAATTTTGCATAGGATAAACCAATTGGATTTCCAAATGGATATTCAATTAATTTTTCAATTGGAAAGCCCAAGTGGGAAACCAATTAGAAACACAATCATTTTTCCACTTACTTTTCAAATCAGGAAACCAATTGGAAAACCGCTTGGATATTTTCAACAGGGGTAGCTCCAATATCTGACAATAAAAATTGGTTATTATAGATTCAAGAAAAATAACAAAGTAAACCATTATTCTTTTACATCAATGAAAAAAAGTTAACATACATACATATATATAGCACTGTGAGAGGTTTTTGACATATTTAATAGACACTATGGGAAATATGCTTCAAATACAGTCTCTTAAATTTAATAGACAAATTTCTAAGAAAGCACTAAGAGTTTTATTTCAAACAACAATCACGTACCATTCCTAACTAGTTGAATATGCTCTTTTGAATTCCCCTAGAACAAAGTCGAAAATTTGTTATAAAATCGAAACAATTAAGTATGGCACAATCTTCAATGTGATTTCAGAACCTGTTAAAAGAGCCGTTACTTCATACAGATCTTAACTGAGAAATTCGAGATTTCCGGCACACTCGAAAGTTTACATGATTAAATTTATGTACATTTTATCTAAATCTAATCGTACACTTGTTTGCTCTTTCGGATTTTTCAACACATATTTATATTTTCATCAAATTGTTGAAAGTATTTTGTCGTAAAAAAATTGTGAAAGATAATAATATACTACAGAGACAGTATTTTTCTATTTTCTTCACCTTCACCAAATCAACTAAAGGCAGTTATACATTTTATTGTTTTTAACCTTTTTTTCGTTTGGTTTCAATCATTATATAAATATATCGTATGTTCTTAACAATTAAATGCATGAAACGATGATGCATAAAAAAACTCGTTACGAAACGTCGAAAGGTTGAAGAACGAAAGAATTTGCCTGTGAATATGCGCTGACAACGAATTTTTTAATACATACTCAGTTTCTAAAATAAATGATATTCAGTTTGTTAAACAAGTATGATTTGTGTAAAGGTTATTGTACATATTATGAATCATCGAAACTCGACAAGCTGCAAATTTCTAAGTTATTGACTATTATTATACAATAAAAATTTTTTGTTTCGAAAAATTCTTCAGATAAAGATACAATCTACAAAATTTATGATAAGTTTCATGAATTTTCAAGTTCATGAAACGGAGGTAAAATGATCATAACAACCTCACAGTTATAGTCTACTAATCAGTTCAAAATATGAAACTCATTTTCAACACTTCATAATTCAATGCGCAATTTTGGATGGAAAAATTTTAGGCTTCTGTAAGCTCGTATAAAATATTGTAAACCAGCCTTCAGCAAACCTTCACAATCCTTTGTATTCATGAAAAACCACATATTATTAGTTTAGACTTTTCCTTCACAGGCTCCCAATTTCCTTTTGCATCTTTCTGTCCCTATTCCACAACCATTTCGTTCGTACCTTTGCGAACTTCGACCTATTTTTCTATTGATTCGCTGCCTGGAAGTGGGTCGTTCTGCCCGATTGTCTTTCAATCATCCCCACTATGTATAGGCATTCATTATTATCGTTCAGCTATATACTCGCCATGAAAAACAGAAATTTCGTAGAGAATGATGGTAATAGTATAAATGAAAAATCGTAGTTTTCAATATTACTAAATACAATTCAAATTTTTCATACAGAATCTATAATTTCCCATGAGTATGCATATTTCAACATGTAGATTTTTTCCGAAACAATGGCAAATAGTTTCTAAGAATCAAGAGAGTTTTGTAAATGAAATTTTGGTAGAATTGATTAGAAAACTGAAAATGCACATGGAAAAATGTTTACCTAGCAGTATATCTTTTTTATCAAATTTGATCACATTTTGTTGAAGCTCGTATATTCCCTTTGTTTTTGAAAAATATAGACTTCAACTTTGACTTTCTATTTGTGAACAAAATCTCTTTCTGCATTCGTTCAGTAATGTACTAATTTTCCAATGCCGAGGAAAAACTAAGGCTTTCCCTAGTTTTTTATACCTATCTGTGAAATTCAAATCAGTGCCAGTAGAAATAATATTGAGCAGTAATTTCATTGTATTACTTTGACAATTTTCCAAATAATGCTTCTAACTAGTAATTCCAAATGTTGATTGCATTCTGGAATTATAAATATTTTATGTACGTAAGCTACTGGAAAATTTGAAAACAACAATTATTATAAGCAGAGAATAAATTAAGAATTAGCTTAATGAAGAATTCCCAAATACATCTGTCATTTAAGATTATGTATTTAGAAAATTGAACTCGAGAAAGTTACAAATGGGTCATCTACATTTGACAATACCAAATCAACTTTTATGTCATCGGAAATTTGCAGAAATCGCATTTCTTAATTTCCTTCCATCTCATTGCAAAATTAGTTTTCGGCTCGTTTTGCAAACTTCGCGTTTGTCAAAAAATCCACTTCAGCACATGTTGAGAAACATTATACATGGAATTTTTTGTAGCATGTCATAAATTTCAGAGCAACACATAGGTGAAGGTTCAGACTTTTCTGGTATATTCTGGAACCACTTCAACTGTGCTTTTAAATCACTAATGTCAAAATCTCGAGCAAAAAGACCTAATCTCTATTAAAATTATTCTTACAATATTAAAAAACAGTGTTCGCCATCAGCATTTGAAGGTTGAGGAATCAAAAGGGCCTAACCCACTTTTCAAAAAGCTGCATTTTTGTTGGAAACGCAAGAAAAAAAGAAACTTATTGAAATGTGGGTTAGGCCCTTTTGATTCCTCACCCTTCATTCCATTTCACCTTTTTGGTCTCGCTTGTTTGATAGAAAATCCAGATTTTCGAAAAATTACTCAACATGTGAGATCAGATTAGATTAAATATCTAGATGGTCCGAAATCCGTAAAAATACTATGAAATCCTAGAATCTTCGACCTCACAGAACCACTGATAGTAAATTTCAGAATTATTGTGCTACACCTAAAAAAAAAATCAAGAAAAACCAACCTTTTCATGTTCTGTTATCAAACTGGTGGGGTAATTTACTCCCACTGAAATATGAAAAAGTGAAACTTCACTGTTTCGTAATGGACACTCACTTTCTAACAGCGAAAAGTCTTCCACCTCAGAAGTATTAATATTCACTGTTCTCATCAGTGAAATTATTATTTTCACTATTAAATCAGTGGAATTCTATGATTTCAGCAGTGCTTACTCACTTTTTTCAGACAGTAGAAGATATTTCACTTTTTCCAAGTTTAGAGAGCAATTGGGAGTGGAATATAAAACCCCTAAAGGTGGAAAGTGGATCTCGCAGCGGGCCTAAAACTCGCAGAGAACACGATTCTAGAATGAGTATAAAAACCTAGATCCATAAGACGGCTGTGTACACGCCGAGAATAGGTTGGGTAATGAATAAGTGTGAATAAGGATCTTGGAGCAGGCCAAGAATTCGCTGGTGATGATCCGAAAATAGTCAAAGCAAACGCTAAGATGGCCGAAAACACGTTGAAAATAGGCAAATCAAAAAATGTATTCAAAAACACGCCAATAACGGTCCAAGAGACCTAGATCGGGCGAGCCAAGAACACGCCGAGTGGATCAATATTCGGGAATTCTCCTCGTGCTGCATTGAATGGCCGGTTCTCGACGCCGTGATATTATAAAATTTTACCGAATTTTACCGGAAAATCGTGAAAATTTCATACAAATCCGGTCTTACACTTAAAACTTGAAATTTAATCGATTCGAATCGAGCAAACTCTACATTACAATAAAATACATATCTTTTTTTAATAGAAAAATCGTGGTGGTGCACACTGAGAGAATTTCACGATCAAATCTACCCATTAAATTTAGTAAACGAACGTCACAAATAATTTTCTTTGGCTGAAGCTACCTTGAACAATTTGTAAACTTTACTAAGTCATGTTTGTTATGATTTAAATCACCAGAAAAAATTCTTTCGCCTGGATTAGAACCCTCGTCTCCCTGGTTTGCGGTCTAGTATCTAACCACTGCCCTATCAGAGCCTCATGTCTAATGTCGAAAAAGAAGTTTCACTCAAAAACCGTTTTGGTTGGCTCAAACGAACGTTTGATCGATATATGACCGAGAAAAAATTTGGTTGACTCGAATAAATATTTGTTATATGCAATTAAATTTTATTGAACTCTAACAAATTTTGGTTCAGTCAAATATTTATAACTGCTAATAAATATAATGTGTTTGTTCGTACCAAAAATATATTATAGCTCACTGAAACTTGTTTGCTCGAACTAAAAATTTATTTCAGCTAACCAAATATTTGTTTGATTATATATCGACAAAATGTTTGTTTGAGCCAACTAAACTGGTTTTTGAGTGTTCATGAATAGCCATTTTTATTTTATGACAATAAATTTTACGTTTTGTGAAATTACATAGAACATTTTGTAAAGTGATTAGCAAATTTAGTAAACGAACGTCACAAATAATTTCCTATGGTGAAAGCTACCTTGAAGAATTTGTAAACTTTACTCATTCATATTTGTTATGATTCTAACCACCAGAAAAACTTCTTTCGCCTGGATTAGAACCCTCGTCTTCCTGGTTTGCAGGCAAGTGTCTAACCTCTACGCTATCAGGGCCTTATGTCTAATGTCGAAAAAGAAGCTTCATGAATAGCCATTTTTATTTCATGACAATATATTTTAGTAGGTTTTACTAAAAACATTTTGTAAAATCAATTTGAGTCATCAGTTAGTTGCCATATATCAACAGATATGTATATGTACCTCACTAAAAAAATGTTGCTAAGCCAGTTAGTTACATTTACCAACAGACGTGTATAGACTTGATGAATTTTTTCGTATCGCTTACTAAAAATGCATAGTTGTGACGCATTTGTAAACGGGATCATCACACTATAAAAATACTTAGTTGCAGTAACTAAGTCATTTGGTTAATATAGGCCCAACCAAATTTATGGTTTTCGTAACCAAGTTTATGTTGTAGCCACCAAAGTTCCGGTTGACGTTATCAAATTCACTGTCGCAAGAACCAAAAAAGTCTTGGTTGAGTCTAATTGGTTGCTGCAACAAAGTGCAAGATTTCTCAGGTAGCAAGTTCGAAATCAGAAAAAAAATGATAAACGATTGCAAGAGATTCCGAGTTTTTAGTGTATATTTCACGCAAGTTTTCATGGTTCAGCGTTAGTTATGAGCAATCGATTGCACTAAAAACTCTATTTCTCTTGCACCCAAAATCTCTTTCTGATTTGGACTCTTTTATTCTACCTGCTTCTTCTAATTTAGCCCCCCTGATACCGTGACTCCACCGAGAAAAGAGTGTATGTTTGTTATCATTCTCCTCACCAGAAAAAATTCTTTCGCCTGGATTAGAAACCCTCGTCTTCCTTGTTTGCAGTCTAGTGTCTAACCGCTGCGCTATCAGAGCCTTATGTCTAATGTCGAAAAAGAAGCTTCATAAGTAGCCATTCTTATTTCATTACCATGTATTTTAGTAGGTTTTACTGAGAAACTCCTTGGAGGGAAGAAAAAACGAGTTCCACGAGATTTGATTGGATTTGCTTGAGCAAGAAATTCCGAGTTTTGAGTGTACGATGAAGACTTGGTTTTTCTACGTTCGGCTCGACAAAAAACCAACAACCCCGGTGAGTTACAGAGATCGGGAAGTGTCTCGTCCCGTGTCCTATTTTCGGATTCGGGCGGATTCGGACGGCGTCGATGATCCCCGCCACGATGGCTTTGGCGCCCAAAGCACGAGGAAGTAGGTCGCTCTCGGAGCCGCACGTGTCGTCCTTGACTCACATAGCATAGTCGGATCGCGCAAGCGCCCTGCAACGTTGCCGCATCGCGGCAGGCTAGGGCTTTTCTTTGTTACTCCTCTTCTTTTTATCTCTATCTATCTATAGATATAGATGACGCTCGGTGCGCCGGTCGAGAGGAGGGGGAGGAGCTTCGCTGCATGAGAGGCCGCGATCAATCTGTGACCTGCATCGAGCAATTATTTCAACGCGCCGATTTTTCACTTTAAACTCAATTTACCCTTTTTTCTCTTTTGTTTTTTGCAAAGCTGCAGCTTTTTTGTGCTCGCTCGGCGAATGAGGTTGAGGTTTTATTTGTGGACTCGTAATTATTCACGCAAGTCCTGCGAATAATAAAAATTTTAAATACACTCGGAACTCGGAATTTTTCGCTTACGCGGATCAAATTAAATCGAGGGAAACTCGTTTTTTCTTGTCTTCAAGGGGTTTCTTCTAGGTATTCTTTTGAGGGAAGAATAAATGAGTCAAAATCAGCAAGAGATTTTGGGTGCAAAAGAAACTAGGGCATGAGAATCTGAGTTTATAGTGTAACTGATTGTTTTTTTTTTTTTTTTAAGTTATAATGGACGAAGTAGAGTATTTCAGATGAGTATCATACTTCTAGTTTCCAGGATTTATTAAATATATGATTTTCACGGTTTTGAAGAGCAATGTATGAGTTTCTAGCTAGAGGCGAAGACGAGAGCTACGAATTTGCACTCGCTGAAATGCTATGATTTGCTGAAAACAGAATCATTTTTCTCGTCGACTTTGTTTAGGCGTTGCCCCATGATACGAATAGTTCTTAGATAAAAAAAAAAGGTGATCCAACCCACATCTCCTCTTTCGTTCCCGTTGGTTTTCTGTTCCCAACGCCTAAATGAGGCGAGATTCCTTATGTTCGAAAATTTGATTACACTACAATCTGAAATCCCGTTTTTTGTGAAAGCCGTTAAAGGTGACGCTATATTAGAAATGTAATGAAATTTAAGGGGATCTTTGAGATCAGATAGAACAAGTTAAGAAGTCGAAAGATGTTTTGAACATTATCAGGCTCGTGGAATCTGATAAATTTTAAATGAAAAATCTTTTCTCCGGGATTTATACAGCCTTTAGCAACATTGGTGCATGTGATAGAATTGATAAGTTGCTACGTATTTGATTTTACCACAAAAAATGTTACGTGTAGTTTAACGTCAGAGATAAAACGGGGAAAAAAAAAGAAAAATAGTACATAATGCGGTAATAGGTTCCATGTTTCATGTCCAAGTCGTAGTTGTCAGTGCCAAAGACGCCTAAGACTGGGTCGAGGACAAAAAACGTCGAGCTTTCAGGAATAATGTTAACTGATTAGTGGCAAATTTCAGGACCAAGTCTTGAAAAAAGATGTTTCACTATAATGACAGTGTTTGCGAAAAAAGAAACACGAAAACGGAATTTGCCTTCGAAGGACTGAAACTGTAAAGCAACTGCACCAGGACATTCATACACTTCTGTATTAAGGAATAACGTAGCTAATTATGATTGTATGAGTTACTCAGTTCTGTAAGATATCGAATTTGATAACGAATTAAGAAGACTCGGGACCTACAGCAGTGCGAGAAAGACGCACAAAACGGAAACCGGTTGAGAAGAAAAAAGACGGATGGAGAAAGTCTTCCGAGTTATCTTAATCAATTCTTAATTACCTTTTTCGAACTATGTATAGTTTTGATTTCGGATTTAGTCTTGATCTACTAACTAGATCTCTTACTTACGCTCTTCTTTATAAAAAAAATTAAGTGAGTGCCACCCCCCCCCCCTTAAATAAAAAGATATTTGTATCCGCCCCTGAACTTATTATAAAAGCTAGCCTAAAAAACTTGATAAAAAGATTAGAATTACGACAAATCTTAATAAGTCCAAAAAATTTTTACAGATTTTGGAAAGTACTGAATGTAGTTCGTAACATGTTTAAGATTTCGCAAATTTTTTAAAATAAAAAAAATGTGAACATGTCAAGTCAATAATTCTACGACATTCGAGAAATATGTGAAATTTTAGGAAATATTAATATATTTTAAATATCCTAAATTTCTTGGAAATGTGCATGCAGCATGTGTCATCTTCTTCAATAAAAGTCTAAAAAACTTAAAAAGTATACGAAAATTACGAAGGACCTTAAGGATTAAAAGGACGAAGGACCTTTTATAGAATTTACGAAGGACCTTAGTAATTTTAATAAATTTTTATAGAATTGCGGAAGCTTCTATTAGATCGCATCATTTTGAAATGACGGAAATTTTAAAAAATTGAACATTTAAATAAAGGCTGTTTAAATTTAAATAAAGGCTGAAATTTGCAAAATTTATGGAATTTCAGAAAATATTCATTAATTTTGAATACTGAAATCGTTTCTGTATTTCTTGAAAATATTCATAATCATGTTTAATTACTTTTCAGTAAAAGTCTAAAAAACCTCAAAACTATAGAAAAATTACGGAGAATCTCACACTCAGATAAATTACCATTTAGGCATGAAATGGAAAGAATTTCAAAGCCATCTCTTTTCAAAATGAAATGCTAACCCTTTCATTTTAATACGATCGATGTTTAAGAGTGAAAGGACCATTTTACAATGAAAAGGAATCCCTTTCGCTTTGAAACGCAATCCCTTTCAATTGTACACGGGAGTTTTCTGAGTGTAGTAAAATTTAAATTTTTATAGAATTTAGAAATTTTTTAGTAGCTTGTCTTATTTTTGACATTAAACAAATTTTGAAAAGTGAAATTTCAGAAAATATAAATTTTAAACATTATGTCCATTTCACATTCCTTGGAAATATGCACAATTATGTTTTATCATTCTTCGATAAAAGTTACGAAGAATCGTCGCATTTTAAACAAATTTTTATTAGTTTGTATAACTTGTGAAAATACTACAATTTCGAAAAATTAAAAAAATCGAACTTTCTAAAGATTTTGCCAATAATTCTATCATATCTGAAAAAGTTATATAATTTTGGAAAATCTTCATAAATTTTCTAGATTGTATTCATTAGGTACATGCATATCTTCAAAATATATGCATAAAATTGATTTTTTGTTTCTATGAAAATTTGGAAAACCTGAAAAGTACTAATTACAAGAAGCTACTGAAAATCTTAATAAGTTGGACGAATTTAGACAAAATTCGTATTTTAGAAAAGTTTGTATAGCATTTGCAGTGTAAAAAATTTTTAACAAAAAAATAAAAAATTCGAATTTTTTAAATTCTGTAGAATAAAAATCATCAATCTTTTCTTTTCATTCTACTATTTGAAATTATAAATTACTACATAATAGAAACAAACCTAAAAAAAGCTGCATACTACGTGTTCCAAATATTAAATAAATAAATTACAAATTGTTTCAGACTTTCGGGGAGAGGAGGCAATCGCCCCTGTCACCCTGTATCCGCCCTTGGTCTCGATTGCATATTTACCCTCGCTTCCTCTTTCCGTCGATTATTTTTATACGCATGCCATGCAAGCCGCAAGCTTGCATAACGCGAAAAATCATGAAAAAAGAAGAGCTCGTAATAAACCGAGGTTTTCCTGTCGTAAAAAGCGTAATCTCAAAATCACCGAGTGTGCTTTCGTAACGCCCGAAGGTCTCGCGAAGACGTATCTTTTAGCGCCAATTACATGAAAACGCGGATGCGAGATAACGTTTTGATGTTATCGCAGAAGTCTAACTGAAAATACGCTCTTACGACATTGTTTTTCCGCGGCTTGTTAATTTTTTAAGCATGCATGTGACATTGGCTGGCAACATTTTTTTATGCTTCGCCAACGTTATCTGATATGCGTCACTATCTAGTCGGAAACTGTAGAAAATTCCTCTCATTTAGTCCCATTTTCTTATTTCGAATTTTGGTCTGCCTTCCCTACTAATTTTGATCCTTATAAAGAAAAGTCTGATTCTTATAAGATTCTTACAAGGATCAAAGTTAGTAGGGTTATAAGCAGCTATTTAATTGTATTGTTTATTTTCATCTACAAATAACCGTTTTTCTTTAAATATCGTAAATTTCTCTTGAAGCGAGAAATTAGTGTATTTATACTTCGAATTTTGTGGTTTGCTATACATATATGCAATTTTAATGAACTTAAATTGCAATATAGTTGGATCGAAATTGGACCAAAAAAATACCCATTCTTGATCCAACTCTGATATCTCGTCTCTGAAAAGTAGAAACTATGAAAATTGTTCATCTAACGTATTTTAAAGTTTAACTGTTGTCCAGTTATTGTCCATATCTCGACAATTGAAAAAAATTTGGTAATAAACTATGAAAAAAACATGCAGTTCATGATTACGACAGTCAAAACGGGACCGCGTTTCGAGATTTGAGTTCATTTTATGAGATTTAACTCTCTGAAAAAACTACTTGGTTGCAGTAACTAAATCACTTGATTTAGTATAGCTACCCACAAACTTTTTGGTTCCAGTTACCAAATTTTAGTTGCAACAACCAGAATTTTGGTGTACGTCAATAATCTTTTAGTTTGGAAACCAAAAAAAAATTAGTTGTGTCTGCAACGTTTCTACAATAAAGAGTTTTTTCAATTTGATCGTAAAGGATGAAAATTCTATTGAATCAAAAATTTAACAAAAATATATGTATATGTAGATAAATGGATCACAAAGTGATTCAAACACTAAACACTTCGTATGAAAAAGTGAACGGATTTTAAGCTCATTTTGACCAAATTTGCACAAATTTTCAACAGATGCATCGATCTATAATAAAAATTTCCGAACAATTTTTGAAAGATGTCATTTGATATATGATTATGATTAATTTAGCGTTTCAAAAAATTTTTTTAGTTATTAACTTGTAATGCTGTTTTCTATTTTTCAAACTTTTTTTTAGTTTCAGGTAATTTTAAATCAATTTTGAAAGTTAAGAGATGAATTATAAAAATTTAATCGTAATTTTGAGGCTTTTGAAAAAATCAAGTAAAGTGTTTACAGTATGAGTAACATTTTACGCAAAAGTCGTCATTTTGTACAAAATATCCTCAAAATTCTTGCCGAATTCTGAACGTATGAAAAAAAAGTATTACATTTCTTAACATTTTGGTAGCTGCCAATCATTTGAAATTTCATATCAATTTTCAAAAATTTCTAAAAAATTTGTCATTTATTAAGAATTCGTAGAATATTCCAAAGAATTATTTTAATTTGTAACTTGAAATATACTATTTGCTGTTTCTGGAACTTTTTTTTATTTTCAAAAAATGTTAAACCAATCCCAAAATTTGAAAATAAATTACAGAATTCCATCATGGTTTTGAGGCATTTGAAAAAATCGAATGAATTTCGTAGTGTTAGTAGCATTTCACGAAAAAATTTTCGTTTTGTACAAAATTTCCCCAAAATTTCTGTCAAATTCCGAACTTATCAGAACTTATAACAAAGAACATGAGATTTCTCAAAATTTAGTAGTTACCAATCATTTTAAATTTTTTATAAATTTTCTAAAATTCTTCAAAGACATGTCATTTATTTAGAATTCATTGAGAATTTCGAAGCATTATTCAAATTTTGAAATTGACATACACTACTTTATACTTCTGGAACTTGTTTTAGTTTCAATAAATTTCAAACCAACCCCAAAAGTTGAAAGTAAATTAAGAATCCTATCTTGATTTTATAACTTTTGAAAAAACAAGTAAATTTTTTACAGTATTATATACATAGTAGCATATTATTACACAAAAAAAAGGTCACCTTGTACAAAACATCTCCAAAATTATTGTCAAATTTCGAACATATCAAAATGAACAAATTCTTCAAAATTTTTGTATTCACCAGTTGTTCAGAATTTATCAATCAATGCTCGAAAACTTCTAAAAATCACCAAAAAACTACTAAATAATACCCCACAAATTCTAAAAAATTCAATTGTTGATAAGGTGAAAATAACTATACTACTACACTACATGATTTACCATTACACTATCTAAAGTACAACATAAAATAAAAACAAATGATTCCTAAGAAAACTATGCACGAAGTGTAAACATTTTTTTTCCTGATAAAGAAAACCTGTGTCCATAAATTATCTGAAATTCCAAGCAAGAGCTATACACAATCATACAAAGATACGCGTTAATGTGAACAATATTTCAAAAACTACCATATATGTAATGGCCACCATGTGGTCACTCAAAATTAGCACGAGACTCTAGATAAAATCAAGGGCAGAAAATATTGATAAGATGGTACTTCACCTGATACTGATACAAAATGATAATTTACAAAATGCTACACGTATCTCGAATAAAGTTTCTTTTTTCCCATGCCAACATTACGTGATTTGCGTGACATGGAATCTTGCATTTAATCCTAATTTCATAATTATATTTTTAATTTCCCTGATTCACCCTGACGTTCTACAAGGCGCAAGCCTATTATTATTTTCGTTTGTAAAGAAAAAAACAAAGGAAATAAAAAAAACAATAAATTTTTGAAAAGAATTAAAGATCTGACCGTAGATTTTCGTTCGTGCTCCAGTTATCAGTTTGCAAGGATCCGATTGATAAGGATGAACTGGTCCACGAAGAAACAGTCTTTTAACTGGCGCATGGAAACCTTTTCATCTAGTTCACATGCAAGTTACTGCTCTGCGCAAACGCTCGTATCGCAGTATATACCCTCTGAACGTAGTATACTTATATACATAAACAATATGTATATACATCCATACATTCCTGACCTAGACAGTTGTAATCGTTAAAATTCAGTGTTATAAAGGCACAATGTATGTCACGAAATTGTACTTTGTGCAGATGTTTTCTTTTTTTATAATTCTCTTTTTATCAATAATTGCTAATGATGATTCTTTTTCAATAATTAATACTTATCATTCAAATTGAATGAAAATTAAGAAAATGAAATACTTCTGGAATAATTAGTAAAAAATATTTTTCTTATAGTGGAATTTGTCTTTCCCATTTTAGTTATCTCGTAAACCACAAGTTTTCGAATTTTTATCATCTTGGTAATCCAAATTTCAAGAACTTTCAAAAGTAAATAACACGCAGATTTATTGGCAATGAGTTCAAGATCCCAGCATAAAGAAGTATTGAAAAAAAAAACTCAGAATACCATGCGAATTCCTTGATGTAACTATGTCATTAGTTGGAAATTTTGTTTATGTTAGTAGGTCTGTATAGAAACCATTTGATCTGCAAATTGTAAAAAGTTATTATATTGAGCATCTTTGATCCTTCCTTCCTTATTTCAAAATTTTAAAAACCCTGATATAGCTCTTTTTCTAGAGTTTCTCGAAAATAGAAAACTCGAAATCGAAGGTCTAGAATCTCTGAGTATATGATTTATTATTATAGCAATTTTTCCTTATTACAACTGAGTTTTTCTTGCTTCCTGGCAGAAAAATTATTAATAATGGGTAAAAAATTATTTGCAAAATCAGCTTGGTCGTCACTGACCAAATCACTGATTTTTATATTGATACGTAAACTAGTTTTAAAACATACGTATTTTTTATTTTGGGTTCGAGAAATTTAGATTGTCAATTAGGCTGTCAAATTCAGAGTAACCTCACTTTTGTCGAAAACTTTTTTAAAATCTTTATTTCTCATTGTAAAATCTATAGATTTCAATCATTTTTGTATGAAAACGTTCGAAATTGTATGAAATTTATGAATAATGAATTATAAATATTTCTCGTAGTGTTGTTGAATTGTTATTAGCGTAAATGAAAAAAGTGTTAGAAATTTTGGAGTAAATAATTTTCATATTGCATCATTTTTTTTCTCGTTTTTTTTTTTTCATTAATTGGTAAAGGTGTGAACTATATTCTGTAAAAACCGTTACATGCCAAAATGTTTCGCAAGTGATAATTTTTTTTTGAATTTCCAACCTGTCATCACCAAGTGATTATGAAATTTTAATATATTTTCACTTTTCTTGATCTTCAGACACTGTAATATGTTCCATTTAATGGTGATATATATTCTAAACGAAAATAATAAGCAAAAAATTCCTAACTAGATGTTAAACAGCTCAGGATACAACTTGAAATCAAGCTTTCGCACGGATCACTAGATTGCTAAAATACTTATAATCACACAATGTCATCAGAATACTTTCGTTTTCATTTTTCTAAAACACTTTATTAAATGTTTATGTTCATTTAGAATTATGAAGGTAAGTCTATTATGTATCGGAAAAATGTTCAACTGTGGATGCGATAATGTCATCAATTTTTTATCCGATATTTTCAATTTTCTAAAAAATTGCCTTATATTTTGAAGCAAAACAAATACATATAAAAATATTATTTCATGTTTGAAAAATGTTCATTTTATTTTAAAACAAATTAATTATACATGTTCAACGTGCTCATGTTTCAATGTTTTTTCGGTAAGCAAAGATACGTTTCGTCATTATACTTTTTCGTTTGAACACGGATACATCAAATCACTTTCATTAGAAATATCAATTTTTGCAATCTTATTTAAGAAATTTCTTGGATTTTAGTATTTTTCACGTGTGAAGTCCAAAAGTATAAAATGTGGTGTGTAACCATTAATCAGTTTCTCGAATATCTCCGCACTTAAAATGCATTTTATGAATTAATATACATTAGCTTCATTTAGTCATCATCATCTAAGAACAATATGCAAAGAAATATCACAATCAAACCATGTCCACGCAAGTAAATGTAACTGTAAAAGTTATTCTCAAGAGACACTCACTAAAAATTAATTTCATGTCACATGCCATGTAATGCAAAATTGAGTTGGAAATTTTCATTGAAAATATACATTATCGTCGAATGGAACATACTATAGTGTCTTAAGATCAAGAAAAGTGAAAATATATTAAAATTTCATAATCACTGGTGATAACAGGTTGGAAATTCAAAAAAAAAAAAATTCTCACTTGCGAAACATTTTGGCATGTAACGGTTTTTACAAAATGTAGTTCATACCTTTACCAATTAATGAAAAAAAACGGGAAGAAAAAAAATGATGTAATATGAAAATTATTTACTCAAAAATTTCTTACACTTTTTTCATTTACGCTAATAACAATTCAACAACGCTGAAAGAAATATTTATAATTCATGATTCATAAATTTTATACAATTTCGAACGTTTTCATACAAAAATGATTGACATACATAGATTTTACAATGAGAAATAAAGATTTTAAAAAAGTTTTCGACAAAAGTCAGGTTACTCTGAATTTGACAATCTAATTGAAAATCAGAATTCCTTGAAAAAAAAAAAAAACAATTTTCAGACCAAAATAAAAAATACGTATATTTCAAAACTAGTTTACGCATCAACATAAAAAATTTGAGAAAAATTGGTGATTCGGTCAGTGACGACCAAACTGATTATGCAAATAATGACCCTAATGCGAATAATAATATAAGTACTGTATCACCTCCATGCATCAAAAATAAATTATATTGAAAAAAAATTCGTTAGTAATCAAACATACATATTATATTTTGTACATGCATTAAACTCGTAACACTCTAGGACTAGGACTCACGGAGCCTGTGAAATTCCATTTAAACCCAGATAGTAAAAATTGAACCAACGCCAAAAAGAACTTTATCACAATCGATTTTAATAACTCTTCGTACAATACTTTAAATTAATTTATTCGCAACTTTTTCATTGCAAAATTGAGCTGCCTTCATGCTGATTGATTTTCTCAGTCATGGAGTCGTACCATGGTTTGAGATTGGTGCTTTGTATGAGATCTTCAAATGCTTTGCAACCCTCAATACTTTTCAAAACTCCATAGACAGCAATGTCGGAAAGGTCTGGATTTTGACCACCCATGAATGTTGATCCTCGGGCATGCACAGCTTTGAGGAACTGATTCACGTTTTCGTACAAAGACAGACGGACGTCGTCCTTCAATCCGTGTCGTTTCTTTAATCGCTTGGAAACTAACCACATAGCGAGGGCCCCGACATTAATCATTATCAGTCGTTCCCAAGTTGGAAAGTATTCTTCCCACTGTCCAACCTGATAAAATTATCGATATATACAACTCGATCCTGGTTCGAGTGTACTAAAATTCCATTTAGGTTTTTCAAGACTGACAAAATTCTTGATATTGCTTACCCTTGAAAACCAGTTAAAAGATTCATAAGATTCCCCAAGAGTGCGGTAGATGTTGGGAGAAAGAGAATGGACCAAAACATCGTCAGCCCATTTTCTCCAGTTTCGTTCCTCACTGAGATAAAAAAAAAAAATAACATAATTTCTTGCACAATTGACAGGTCATCAAATTTTGTGTGCTTGAAATGCTTACATGATGTCATTCATGGATTTTCCTGCTGGGATGCCATTTTTGAACATGAGGAAGTACTTATTCACTATCTCTGACTTGGGTCCATCTTCGCTGCTCATTTCAATAGTCGGATAGTATTTTGCTAGTTCATTGATCTCGTAACTTTTGTCCGATAGATAGGAGGTTAACAAAGAAGTTATCATAGAACTGTCGTTTAGTGGCTGGTAACCGTCTTCGATTTTTGCCAGTAAAATCGGCACTTTTTTATATGGCGACCAGCCAATTTCTTTCCTCAGTACTGGATCCACTTCTACGACATCGTATGATAATCCGTAGTAATCCAAAAGTACTCGAACCTGCCAAGAATCGTTCATTGTATAAGCATAAGTTTTGAGACAAATGAAAGCTCTAGAACTGTATAATAGTTTTTTAAAATATAAAAATTATAAGTATATTTTGCAAAAAAATAAGTGAGACATAACAGTTACGCAACAAAATTTATAAACAATTTAAAATATACATCCTATAACATTTCATATTTTGTGTACTAGTTTTGGAAAAAACAGAAAAATATCATTAAGTTTGAAAATTTGCAGAAGTATATGGATTTGAAAAAATTTATCAAGTTGTAATTCTTTTTCTATTCCATAGGAAGAACTGTACAAATTCTGTTGCTGTTAAGAATGTCTTGAATATTTTTACAGGCTTAAATTTTCACCTTGCAACAAAATGGACATGTTTGATACTGGAACAAAGTCAGTTTCAATCCTGTTGAATCCACTGCAGAGGTCACCTGAAAACAAATTTTATAATTGTGAATTTTACATATTTATACGTAAAATTTGATTCTGTGTAAAATATTTAATTATGCATATTTTCAGAGACTTATTTGTCATTTAATGTAGGTTATCTTTTTTTTGTGGAATGCTTATGTTTACAGTATTTCAGTTTCTCTGTAATAAATATTTATTTTCAAGAAAAATTCTAACAAGAATATAAGGGTAAAATTTTTTATAGGAAAAAATTGTGAGAAGTTATGTAACTATTTTCTTAAATAAGAAATATTCATGTAATTTTATCAATATTGTAATGAATATTCATTTTGTGTATTGAAAAATACAACGGTTGAAAACAATTATCTGACATGAACTTGATATTTCAAAGTAAGTTATTCTCATAAATAAGAAACTTCAAATCTAAGCTCAAAGATCCTTTATTTCGAAAAATTCAAATTCTTACCTAGCATGCGAGGCTTGAACCTTTAGAATAAAATATTTTGAGTTGTGTAAAAAAAAACTGATTTTGGGTTTTAGGAATTCTAATAAAAATATGAAAAATACTATTTGTCAGGTTAAGAATTTAAATATGACAAGTACATTAAACAAAGAAAAAGTTTGGAAAAAGTTAAAACTTATACCTGAAAATTCCGTAGTTCCAATTACAAGCCCATGAAACTTGTGTAATTTATATTTCAATATATGTTTTTCAAAATCAATGGAACTGGAAGATGATCAAATTTTTATTCCGATAAAAAATAATTTGAAACACTAGAATAATTGAAGCTAAATTTTGGAATGCTAATAACTTTGGTTTCGTAACGAAAATTAAATAACATTTATGGAATAGTAATAAACAAAAATGGAAAATTTTACTACAGGGTGCGCCATTTCTTATGTCGGTATTGTAACATTGAATAACTTAAACATTTGACAACCGATTTACTTGACTTCACTTGTTTTGGAAACGTCAATTCAGTACAATTTCAACCATGTATCGCTTCACACCAAAAGAACGCGCTGAAATAGTTACTTTGTACATTGAAAATAGTCGTTCAGTTGTGTTAACTCAACGAGCATATCGTCGAAAATATCTTGGCAAACAGGCACCATCTGACAACACTATTCGTCGTTTGGTGTCGAATTTTTGTGACCACGGGACAGTGAAAGATCGCGAACAACCCGTTCATCAACGACCAAGACGTTCAAATGAACTGATTGAAGCTGTCAGAGAGAGCGTTGCCCAAAACCCAAAAGTTTCATATCGTCACCGCGCTCAGCATCTCGGCATCAGTGGAACCACTCTACGGCGCATTTTGAAAGATGATTTGCATTTGTTTCCGTACAAAATGCAATTAACACAAAGAATATTGCCTACAGATCATCCACGTCGCTTGGAATATGGACAAACAATCGCTCGAATAGTTGATACTGAACCTGATTTTTGGAAGCGAATTTTAATGACCGACGAGGCACATTTCAAACTTTCTGGAGGCGTTAATAAGCAAAATTGCCGCATTTGGGGAACGCAGAATCCACACGAGATCCATGAAACGCCATCGCATGACCAAAAAGTTACTGTTTGGGCCGGCGTTTGCGCCAAAACCATCATTGGTCCTTATTTTTTCAAAGAGAACCAAACGATCGATGGAAACCGATATCGGTGGATGTTGGCTCACTATGTCTGCCCACAAATGCGTGAAAAAGGTCTTGAAGATTACTGGTTTCAACAAGATGGTGCGACCTGCCACACTGCGAATCAAACAATCCAGTTTCTGCAACGAAAATTCCCTGGACGTCTGATGTCAAAAAGAGGCGACATTGAATGGCCACCCAGATCTCCAGATTTGACCCCTCCAGACTTCTTTTTGTGGGGTTATTTGAAAAGTAAAGTGTACGCCAGCAAGCCGCAGACCATTGAAGAGCTTAAGGAAAATATTCGTGCCGAAATCATTGCTATACCACCCGAGATGCTCGAAAAGGTAATGGAAAACGCCGCAAAAAGGGCATATTTTGCTGTGAACAATAAGGGCGGCCACTTGATTGATGTTGTGTTCAAAAACTAGTCTAAATAAATTGTAAAGGACCAAACTAAATAAAAATACCTCATTTACAGAAATCGGTTGTTTTTTTTTCAAGTTATTCAATGTTTACATGCCGACATAAGAAATGGCGCACCCTGTAGTTAGTTTTAAAAAAAATATTTGAGTTACAATTCCAAATCATTAAAAACCAAAAATCGAAACCTTAAGTATTTAGAATGTGAAATAGGGAGTAAGTTGTTATACAGTGAAATTTTTAGATAATGATAAAAAACTTTTATACATTTTCTTAAATTCTTTTTTTTCCTTTATTTTTTGCAATTTCCTACATTCGTAATAAGCATTGAATTATTTTTAATTATTGATGGTGTCCAAACATTTTTTCATTTTTTATATTATGAATTCGAGAAAAAAAAAGAATTATAATGGAATGCAAGTGTTTTTTAAAAAAAAAGAAAATTTACATGATGAAAGCTATTACAATCATTTTTTACTGCCAGCAATTTAAGCAATGAGTCAATACTGAAAAAAGTTTTTAAATGACTGTTAGAAGCAATGTAGGATTTTCATTAAAAGTAGAAAAAAAAACTTTTTCAAATGATTTGCAAGTTCATAAATTGAAAATTTACAAAAATCAAGTAGTTTTGAAATAAACTACAAGTAAAAATAGACAAGCAAAAAAATACTTACATAAATGACACAACACATGTAAAACAAAGTCAGATTTTTTTGATCAAATGTGTTACTAATAACTGAGCTTATAAATAAAACGTGACTTTTTACCTAAAAATAATAAAATATTTTCAAATTTACCAAAAACATTTTTCAAAAACAATATAGAGTTTTCATTTTTTTTTATATTAAAAAAGACAAGTTTGAAAACAAATTGGATGTTCTAAAATGAATTTTTACTGACATAAGAAAGATCATTATAAATAAAACCTGTAACTTTTAAAAAACGAAGATGAACAATAAGAAAAGGTATCAGACAAGACTTTAAGAAAATTAAGAATTTGAGGAAAATTTTCAATAATATCAATGACAGTTTTTAACCAAATTTTTGGGTTTCTGAAAAAAGGTAGATAGTAAATTTTAAGCTTTACTACTTTCTTCGCAAATGCCTTAAAAAAATTGCAAAAAAAAAAAAATCGACTTTCAATGTAAATTATGAATCTGTTCGCACCTAATCAAAACAATAACATTTTAATTTGTTATACCCAAAAGTTTACTATTTTATTATGAAATACGTAACATATAAAATGATATAGAGTATAATATACTTATAAAACAATATACAGTATATGGGGCATTCCATATCAAGTGTTCCCACCTAAAAAACTTGTTGTCTCAGATTTTAATGAAACTTAGTACGATTGTCGTCTTGTTTGGGTACAAAACTATTGTTATTAATAGTATTTTTTCCGCTCTTTTCAAAAAAAAATATATTGAAAATTTAGCATCATTATTTTTGTTAATTTTTTCGAGTTTTATTATTTATTTAATGTTTTCTTCAAATGCGACATTTTTAAAAAATTTTTTCCTTCGTTCAAATAAAAGTTCATACTTTTCTCTAAAAAAAATGCCAATACTATTTTGTGGGAAAACGTTAATTTATGTGTTTTTTTGGGCGTTGAAACTGACGCGTTTCCGCGTCGAGTTAGTGATCAGCCGTGGCGCGGCTCGTTCGGCCAGCATGAATTATTTTCGTACATATCGTGTACAATAATCATTGCATTTTACATTAATTATTTATTTACTTAGCAAAATTATGAACATTTATGGTGCTTATAATTCTGTACGGTTCTCTGCATTTAGTGCCCTGTGTAATACATTTTATTAAAAAGATTGAAACAAAGATTTAAAGCTACTGCTGAGAATTACTCGACTGCAAGTCATAACAAGTGATTGCAAGTTGACCTGAAATTTTCCGAGTACAACGAAGTTCAGGTAAGTTTAGGAAAATATTTTATTAATTCCCAGAATATATCAGTATACATTTTTCGGGCTATTTATATGGTCTGAAAATGTCTATGGAAATAGATACTCTCCGATTAGACTCAAAAAAGATTCCAGAGATAGGAAGAATAGCAACCTTTTCTCATTTATCTTTCGTATATCAGGAAATGTAAATCGTACCTGTGGAAGATTTTCTATAATTAGTCAATCACCCACCCCGAAAATCCGCCGTCGAGAAGTGATCATGATTATTTTCTCGACAAAGCTAGATTGACGAAAGGTGAAAATTGTGAATTCTTTGTCAGTTTTCCCGAAAACATGGACTTAGTAACATCTCAGTTAAATAACTCATTGTCAGTGTTTTAATAACAGCGAATCCACTCTTATTCGACTCTCATACGCGTTAGCAAATTATTCACAATGGAAAAAAGACTTTTCCATGCTCGTTGCTACAATCCGTTTTCTCTTAACCACCGCTCAAAATGTAAAGGATTGAGAACGATACCTGATAAAATACAGAGAAAATTCAGTTATATTCCGCCTATCGCCAAAATTTGTGGAAGCTGCAGAAGGGAAATGACTAGTATTTCTGCTTTGTCACCAATCTACATTTTTCAAAAAGAAAATACATCAGAATCAGAAGAGGTACATTTGAAAGAGTAATACTTGTAAATTATAGTTGTTAATAAATTTAACGAATATTGAAATTGAAGTGGGACTGGAGGTATCGTTTAAAATGGTGATAATGTCATTAAATTTGCATAGACTTGTAATAGTATCAGAATCACAGGGTAATGTTTTCAATCGTTTTACAGACTGGATTTCAAGTAATGGTTGAGTCAAAGAAATAATCCCTTGTAAAAAGGAACCTTATAAAATCCTTATAGAAGTTTTAGTTTCCTTATAAAATTTTTGATTTTCATAAGGCAACCTTATGAAATTTGTATAAGGATTCAAAATCTTTATAAGGATTTTATAAGGTGACTTTATAAAATTCCTATAAGGAAAAATCCTTATAAAATTTCAAAATCTTTATAAAGTTTTCATTTCATTATAAAATTTGAAGTTTCTTATAAGGATTTTATAAGGCGACCTTATAAAATCCTTATAAAATCATTAAAATCCTTATAAAATTTTTATAAGGTCACTTTATAAAACGTTTTATAAGGATGTTATAAGGTTCTAAGTTACAAGGGATTCGATTCTTTGAATTGCGTTAGTGAAAAATGTTGAGAAAATATACAGACCAATATTTCGCAGCTTAAGAGATCTGGTAATTTTTTGGAAATGTTGTTATTGAATGTTAATTTTTTTTTAATGTTAGTTTTTCACAGAAGTTTATGGCCATATTTTATTTTTCGCCAGTACCTCCAGTTTCTCGTTAATATACAAATGGAAAACCTTTACATGTATTCAAAACTACAGGGCAATATTGAAGGAGGAGCTGACATATTTTCCTCACAAAATGACAAACTTGACGAGGAAATCTTCGATACCCCTCCAGCGCCAAAGTTAAGAAAAGTTGCAGATCATTGTGTTAATGAGGAACACCTTGCAGCTCTTGAAGTTCTGGACCAGATAAAAAAAAATTCGCGAGCACGCAGACTACTGATGCTGAGCGGCTGATGCTCCTCACACTCGCACCAAAATCATGGGGTCGTAGACGAGTAGCTGCAGAATTTGGCGCGTCTGAACGTCAAGTGCGAATAGCACAAGGTTTAGTTGAAAAATCTGGTATTTTGACATCGCCAAATCCAAAAAAAGGTAAACCTATGTCTGATGAAGCAACAGAGATCATTCATAAATTTTATGAGAACAATGAAAATAGTCGTATTATGGCAGGGATGAAAGATTACGTTTCCATAAAAAAATCTGATGGATCTAGGGAAAAAATTCAGAAGAGGATGATTCTTTGTAATCTTTCTGAACTGTATGAGATTTTCAAGAGTTCTCATCCAGAAATAAAGATAGGATTATCAAAATTTCGTCAATTGAGGCCAAAAAACTGTGTACTTGCTGGTGCGAGTGGTACGCACACAGTTTGTGTATGTGTTCATCATGAAAATGCAAGCCTTATGTTTGATGCTCTAAATTTTCGAGATCTGACTCGTGAAAGTGACTTCCCAATCGAAACATATCATGACATTTTCAAAATTCTCAATTGTGCAGTTCCGACTCCAGAATGCCATTTAAACGAATGTCAAAATTGTCCCGGTGTAGAATTCTTGAAAAATTTTCTGGAGCCGCTTCTTTCAAATCAAGACTTTGAAAATGTAGAGTATCAAAGCTGGCAAACAACCGACAGAAGTACATTACGAACAGTTGTGTCAAATGTTGACGATTTTGTAGATTAATTTTGTGAATGTTTCTTCAAATTAAAATCTCATTCTTACATCGCCAGGCAACAGTCAAATTTTTTTAAAGAATGCAAAGAAAATTTAAAAACTGGAGAATTGCTCATTACTTGTGACTTTGCTGAAAATTTCGCTTTTGTCGCGCAAAATGCGGCTCAGTCATTTCATTGGAATAATGATCAGGCGACTATTTTTACCATAGTTTTTTATTACCAAGATAATGGAAATATCAAGCATGGAAGCTTAGCGATTTTGTCTGCTAATTTGAAGCATGACACAGTTGCTGTTTATACTTTTCAAAAATTGCTGATTCAATACTTACAAAATAAATTCGAGATTTCCAGAATCATTTATTTCACTGATGGAGCCACACAGCATTTTAAAAACAAATTCAATTTTCAAAATCTGTTACATCATGAGAAAGATTTTGGTGTGCCAGCTGAGTGGCATTTTCACGCTACTGCTCATGGAAAAGGCCCATGTGATGGTATTGGTGGAAATTTGAAAAGACTCGTAAGACTCGCCAGCTTGAAAGCTTCTTCGAAAAATCAGATTTTAAATTGTAACGCTTTTTATGCTTGGGCAAAAAAAAACTTCAAAGAGACAGAGATTCTTTTCAGTTCCAAAGAAAATCATGACATTGTCGCTGGCGAACTGAAGAGTCGATTCGAATCAGCAAAAACGATTCCGGGTACTCAAAAATACTACTCGTTTGTTCCCATTTCGTCTAACAATATTGAAGCCCGAAGATATTCTTTCCAAGATAATTCTGCAGTTTATCCTAAAATTGGCAGAATTTCTCGAAAAAAGTGAAGCTATAATAATTCACATATTTGCCTCAAGTTTTTATAACTCGCACCCTGCTTGTGGATTATTGAATGTTGGTAGCGAAAAATTATGGGAATGTTATTTCAAAGCGATATAAAAAAAGTAACTTTATGGATCAACTTGATTAAGTATATGTGTGGAGTGTAATAAGTAAGGTTCGCAATTAATCAAAAGAACCATCGTCTGGCGTTCTCAATGACATTATTGTAAATTGCTAAATTGTTAAACAAGTTGACAAAAGCAATTCATATTTGTGAATAAATATTTTTAATGAATTTATAACCGTTTTATTATATCCTTCAATCGATCTATCTTTTTTCGACTGAACTAGCCACGCCACGGCTGATCACTAACTCAGCGCGCAAACGCGTCAGTTTCAACGCACAAAAAAACACATAAATTAACGTTTTCCCACAAAATAGTATAGCATTTTTTTTAGAGAAAAGTATGAACTTTTATTTAAACGAAGGAAAAAATTTTTTAAAAATGTCGCATTTGAAGAAAACATTAAATAAATAATAAAATTCGAAAAAATTAACAAAAATAATGATGCTAAATTTTCAATATATTTTTTTTTGAAAAGAGCGGAAAAAATACTATTAATAACATTAATTTTGTATGTTTCATGCAAACATTCACAGGATTTTAATTTAATGAAAAAAGGCGTACAGATAAAAGAGCGAAACTTTAAGCCCCTGAATCACAGCAACCCGTGCATATTAACGCCCCTCCTTTTGCATTATTAATGTGCCCAACTAAGACAACAATTATACTAAGTTTCATCAAAATCTGAGACAACAAGTTTTTTAGGTGGGAACACTTGATATGGAATGCCCCATATCATAAAAAATAAATATAAAACATAATAATGAATAACATCATGCATAATATTATCATAAAATTAACTTTTTTTTTTTAATTATATTCTGTGACCAAATCCGTAGAAACCTACCTAAGGACCTAAATCTCGATTTTGAGATTTTCATACATTATTACAGAATACATTATGCTCTATCGATTGTTACCAATATTTCGATCATCATGACGGTTGAATGAAAGTAGGAAATGAAAAAGCGAAGCATTGTTCCTTTACTTATTCTGAGACAAGAAGGATGAAACATGTTGTTTTAAAAAAATGTTTTCATCTTTAGGTAGGTTTCTACAGATCGTGTCACCTATAATATTCATTTTATGTAATACAAACTAATATGGTATAAAAATGATACATAATAATATCCATATAATTTTATAAAATTAGAATATACTATAATTTTATAATAGAAATCAAAATGTACTAGTTTTCATTATTGTTCTTTTATACATTGTATAAACTTTGTCTTCGAAAATACATAAAAATGAATTTACCTAAATATTGCAAGTTTGAAACTATAATTTTTTCATAAAAAAATTATTTATTATTCCAATAAAGCATAGACAAATATATAATATACGTTAGAACTAGATTAATATTTAATATTTCCCAAATTTCTTACAGCTGCTTCGAGCAATTACTAAAACCAAATATTCAACTTACGTATAAATATAAAAAAATATATAATAAAACCTATGAATTTGATTATAACGTATATAATACAAAACATAATATAGTTGATTTAATTAGACTATGTTTAAATAATATAAATACGCAAATATACTAAAAAAAATGTTTTTTCAACTTTTGTTGCTAAAATTTTTCTGAAATAATTGCTCCAATTTAACGATTACCACAGAAGGAGGAAAAAGAAAATTATCTCCATAAAATCATTGTACGAACATGAAAAAAAAAAGTGAAAAATTAATTCAATGACAATCGCATCTCAAATCGAACCTGTCTTGAAGGTGTGAAATCGGGTTTGATTTTCAGAACTTTGGCATCGGCCAAACGTTTTCCTTCATTCTCAAAGTTTTGGGCTGTACGATTTTTCCAGTTGTAAGCGTAACCAACACCAAGCAAAACACCGAAACCGGCTCCGAAAAGGCTGTACTTCAGCAGGCTTCTCGTCGGCTTCGCTTCTCCGATCATCGTACATTTTTTCCGAATAGCAAGTCCTGGGTTTTCTACGAAAACCAAGTCTGTTGCAACTTTGGATCTTTTTAATAATCGAGATGTCATTTTGTAAAATGCAGCCATTGTTTTTTAAATGGCAAAAATGTACTTAGATTTTAGTCAGATCATAACAGATCACAATAAAATGAACTCCATAGCACATTATGACGTCATTATAAACATGTATGTGACGTCACAAGTCAACGGAGCTATCCAACTGTATCTGAACAAATCCGATCGCATCCGAAGCGGTAAAGTTATTGCAAATATTTACGAGTTCCAAACAGGTGCAGACAGGTTTTATACAGTTTTATAACTGTTTGTTGCTAAGATCTAAACAATGTTCAATTGAATTTAGTTTATACTTTTCATTTTTTTTCGGTTTATTTCGAAACGTCCAAGTGCAGTGACTAACATCCAGAGTTAGTGTCACCAATAATTTAGTTGAGGTTAAAAAGAAGTGTTTACTGTTTACATATGTGCTTTGTTTTGGTTGTTTGATGTTGCTGCAAAGATCAAAGTGTAGTGTTTTGGTCATAAAAAACAATTTTCCGAATGGCCAAAGCCATGCCTACTATTTACCAAATCGACGACATCGCGGCTTCGATAAAAGCTGTCCTAGTCGCGGAAGGAACAAGTCTGACGATTCCAGATCTGGAGAAATGTTACAAATATTACAATGGACATCCCATCGATTATGAAAGAACGGGATTGACTCTGCAGCAATTTTTAAAAAGTTTGAAGGATCATGTCGTTGTCACAAGTAAGTAAAGATTCGAGTTTTTCGATTCGTAATTTTTTTCCGCTAAAAATGACGTATTACACATGTCAATATGATGATTTTACGGATTTTACGATATGTATACGTATGTCACACATGCAATAACGTTTAAAATTGTACCAGAATATCATATAAAATGAGCCTGATGGCAGAAGTAACTTTGTCTGTTATTCCGGGAAGCCACAGATTTACGTTATTAGAAAAGTAGTGAATTTGCATAAATAAATTTAATTTATTACATTATTATGTATGTTAGTGAATGATTTTTGATGTGTGAACATCCATATATGTAATACTACTATATGGCCAGCTTGAGAGAGAAGCGCATCGGGAAGAGAAGAGTGTAGACGATTCGTTTCTCTCTCGCACAGGAGTTGACTGGAGTTAATACGTGAACGCATATCGTAGTATGCGTGCAACAATACCAAGAACTGAGCATATGTATGAGAGTCGCGCATGCGGAGTACCACGCGAGTCATCTTATTCCTTAATCTTACTATCACGATGCTCCTTTGCAACAGGGGAAGATGGGACACTGGCCATATAGAAGTATTACATATATCTGAACATCTTTACTCGCGGGTAGCATAATAAAAGTTGAAATTTCTGCGGTGGACTAAAACCAAAAATTGTAATGCCCAAGTCATTATTTCCACATCAGAGTGAAATCAAAATTTTTAGAGCCCAAGTTTTTAGTGTCCGAAAAAATTTCTATCTCCACCTCAGAATGAAAGCGAAATCTGTAGTGTCCAAGTCTGTAGTGTACGAGGAAAAATATTATATTATTTCCATATCAGAGTGAAATCAAAATTTGTAGTGTTTAAGTCTGTAGTGTCCTTAATAAAATTATCTCCAAGTCCAAGTGAAATCAAAATCATATAGGTTTTTTTTTTCACAAAGAGATTTAATATAGTAGGATTCACTGAATAACCTCTATTTATTCAAAATTTAACCAAAAAGTAAAACATAATCACTAAATTTATCTGGGTATAATGTTTACACATCCAAGGACGAGTGCCCGCACTCTCTGATTTTTTTGAAACTGAATATCCAATTCATATTTTTTATTATAAAATGTAACCATTTCAGTAGAAATGTGCTAGAATTTAATAGAAATGGATTATTCTTTTAGATTGATTCTTACATTTTGTAGTAAAGTTTCAATCGAGGACTTATTATGTAAAAAAAATGATTTCTTTTCAATTCATCATTAGGAAAATTATAAATAATGAAAGTGAATTCGTATTGACACATTAAATATTTGGAAAAAAGTATCGATTTTTTGCTTAAGAAATTTTGAAAATCATTAATATTTTGCATCAAAAAATCAAACTGACTGTATTCTCAAAAATTAGTGTTTTAGAATGAAAAAATTTCTTATCATTATTATTTCTTATCTTGAATTCATAAGTTTTGAATGATGATTTTTTTATTCTTATTCATAGTAATATAAGAGATTTGAAAAAAATTAAGAAAAAAACGATTATATAATAGTTTTAAGTATCGGTTCAACTAATAAAAAATCAAAAAAATTTTGGTTCGAAAAAATTTTGTGATTTCGATATTTTCCAAGAGGAATATCCAAAATTATAATATAAATTATTTTCGTTAATAGAATAAATTGTGAATTCGCATCAATAAATATATATAATTTATTGTGTAGGGCGATTATAATTGAAAAAATATAATTTTTCTATCATTTATAAATTTTGGATTGAAAACTTTACTGCAAAATGGTCAGATCAAGAATTTTTGCTGAAATGATTAACTAATCAAACAAAAAATCATTAAATTAGTATCAATATAGGGAAATGATAAATAATGAAGATACATTTGTGTTGGTATATGAGAAAAAAAAATTTTTCATTATCTGTCATGATGTCAATTTTAATGAAAATAACAAAAATAATCGAAATCCTCAGTTGTTCTAGTTTCTGAACTTCGTTTTTTCATTAAACAAATCCCTAGTTAAAATTATTTTCAATTCTTTTATTTCTGGCTTTTATTTTGAACTTTAATTTTATAGTATATTGCGTGAAAAAAATTAGCGTTGAAAATTCATGAGATACAACTCTAAATAATTGATTTTCATTTAATCAGTAGAAAAGTTTTAGTTTGTTAATATAACTATACTTCATTCATCATTTATTAACAATAAGTCATTAATTTCAATCATGCACTATTGAATGTATGTGAGCATAGTGCTCACCATCTCTAGTGTTTGAAAAATTTAGATAGTAAACTTCAAAAGCAATAAACACTTATTTTATTATAAAAAAAAAATTCAGAAAAGTCAGGGAAAACTTAGTAAATTTTAAATATTGATTTTGATAAACACCCTGATAATTGAAAGTTTTTAATAATAGATATTTTAGTACATAAAAAAATCGGTCTTTCAGCATTTTTCCTCTGTAGCATCGATTTTTGTGCTATTGTCTTTTTTTTAATATTAAATATTTTCAGCTGCACTGAATGATTATATTTTCTGCAAAATCTGCTTTCTACAGAAAAAGATGACGTGGAACTCGTCTCCATCGCCAATGAAGGAAAGTCTGCTCACATTATTGAAATGACTTTAAACCAAAACATCTCATCTTCAGATAACGTTAAAGGTCCAAGAAGATCTTTTAATCCATCGACGTATTTTCCGGTTGGTGGTTCATCCTTTGCATCTATTCCCTCAGACTTACTGATCAGTATCATACGAAGGGTGAAACGAGAGAAAAAGGTGCCCAAAAACATAATTTTGGCTTACCTTAAGGAGGAAATCCCTCACAGCTTTTACGAAGCGAGAGATTTGGATCGGGTTTTGAAAGCAGTGTCTCACCAAGTAAGAGTGAGTGAAAACCTGGTGTTCGCAAGAAATGACTCGCCAGATACCAAATTACCCCAGAGTTGCAGTGAAGCAGACTCGTATTTGCGGCATCAGAAAAAACACATAGAAAAGCAAAATAACTCTCATTCTACACTTCCTTGGTATCAAAACAGTGGTAGATGGAGCAACTCTAGAGCTTTGGTTGATAACAATGACAATGACGATGAATGGGCGCTGCAAAACAAAGATATCCCTGAATTGGTTAGCAACAAAACAAAAATCCAACTTACAAGACTTATTCGCAAACATCCAGAAGGGATTTTGTGTTCCAAATTTCCTGACATGTTTTACGATGAATATGCGGCTAGGCTGATGTATGAAGAAATAGGGTTCGTCAGCTTTTCCGAGTTTGCTGGATATTTGCCCGGCATCTTCCATTCAGTAAGGGACGTTACAGGGGATGTTACAGGAGACGTTCTTTTGTTTGATGCAAGGAGAGAGCTCCCAAACTTGGATCATTTGTTTAAACAGGAAACACCCCCCAAAAAACAACTGACAACGGAAGAAAAAGAGGCAATAAGGGTTGCTAAATGTGATGAGGCTGTGCCAAGAACATTGGTGAGATATTATATACTCTCGAATTTAATTTAGTGATTTTTCAGAATCGATTGTATTTGTTTGGACAATTTCTAGTTTAAAAAGTTTTTTTCTTTTCAATTTCAATCAATTCTTACTAGAAATTGAATTTAGATCTGACATGAGAAAAAAGTTACTTGAGCCCATAGTTAGGTAATTTTGGCTCTTCAATTTTATCGATGTTTGGTAATGCGTTGTTTGTTATCACTTTTTTTTGTTTATTGATATGATACTTGATAATCATCTGTTTTTTTCAGGCCGAGCAAACTCTTCGGAAGCTAGTGCCATCAGATGCAGTGATTAAAGAGGAATCACTACGTTGTGTATCAGTTAAAGAAATGACTTACAAAACAAAAGTCAAAGTTGTAGAGATGCTTGACCCATCATGTTTTTGGGTTCGTCTTCTGAGATATGAAGAAAGTTTTTACACTTTAATGAAAGACTTGCAGTAAGTGATTAAATTACATTTTAACTTTATATTTTAATTTTATTTTACATGCAATTTTGATGATTAAAAATAAAATTAAGATTCATTTTTTATTCTTTTTGTTTTCTTGATTTTCCATAACAAATTTTTTTTTTTTTTCATTATCTTTTTTGAAAAATCATTTATACGAATATCGTTTTTGTTGAAACCACCTATTCAAACTTTTCATTATAAACTCTCAGGGAATTTTATCAATCGGAAAAAAGCCAATCTTATAAGGTTCCAAAAGACCTTTTGGCAGTGAATCTGAATGTTGCTGTAATGTATAAAGGCATTTGGCAAAGAGCTGTGATTGATAAAATCCAAAACGACGGGCTTATGAGGGTAAGAAAACTCATATTTTCCATGTATACCAGGATGGAGTTTCCAGATTTTTGTTTTTTCGAACCTTGTTATTTCAATGAACTTTTGGAGCAATTTTTTTGCAGTACTTTTTTACTTGTTCATTTCATTAAGATCGTAGGAATTCGTTTCCTCAAAAAATACAACATTTTTCTGTGTTCTCCCCTGCTGTATTCCATTTTTTTCTATCATCTCTCATAGAGTAAGAAATAATTATTCATATTTAAGAAATATTATCTAATGTTACTAATCACATCATAAAATTTAACTGGAAAATATTTCACTCGCAGCTGATGTTTCATGATTTTGGGACAATCAAAACTCGTCAATTCGAAGTTTACTATCTTCCCGAACAATTTACTCTACTTCCTGCTTTGGCGATATCTTGTGCCTTGCACGGAGTATTTCCAGTTGATGAAAATGACCTATGGAGCCCTGAAGCCAGAGCAGCTTTCAGAAAAGAAACTTGGGAAAAAAAATTCATCGCGATTGCGATAAAAATCGTGAAAGAAGTAAGTGTAGAGTAAAATGTTACCAAGTTTTAATTACCTTGGGATTAGTTCTTTCTTGGTTATTCTTTATTGTTATTACAACATTAGTTATTGTTTCATTAACTAATAATAATTATTTTATATCATTAATTGTTGTTAATTACTAATATATGAGTGCTTAGAAATGATTTGCAGTTTTTAAATGTTCAACGACTAGTGTACATATTTCAGGAAATCTTGATAAGTTTTTGTTCTTATTAAAGGAACATAATTTCACGATTCTTTTAGGACAACGTGGCTTTCATTCATCTAAAACACAGGAAAAACACTGAGTGGAGCTACGTACACGAGCTTCTGCTGAAAGAAAAGTATGCTGTCGAACTGTAGAATTACAGTGAAGTGAGAAGTAGAAGTGAGGGGATCAACCCCTTACTTCTACTATATTTTTTCCTCATTCTCAGGGTAGAGTAAAACTAAAAATCCCTTGCCTTAAAAAATTTGAGATCATGAAATTATGAAAAACGGCCACATAGTGATACAAATGTGATACATAAATTTAATCATGTTCCATAAAAGCATACTTTTAAGTGTGTATCTTGCATATTTATTTGTGAAGAAAATTGCATGAAGTTATTTTTTAATGTTTTTTGACGAGCTAATGTTACGTTTAATTATTGTAAAATGACTGATCTATGGGTAGAGTAACAAAGGCAATCAATTCTCCCCCGAATTAATGTGAATTGTATATTGAAAAACGTACTTTAAAACCTAGTGACTAAAAGCACAGGAAGAGTTGAAAAAAAATTTCATCTGAGAGATCATCATTGCAATATTTGTTATCGGAGTCATGTTGAGTTGAACACATTTTTGGAAATTCGAAAGTAGGGCAATAAAGTATTAAATGCATAATTTTTGAGATGCCAGTTCTGTTATACACAGAATCAATATCAATACTGAAATCTCGAAAAAAATTGTCTTCTACATATTATTTGTTATTACGAATGTGCATGCGCACTAGATCTGGAATGTTAATACTCGTACTTAATAATCTTGAATTAAGAGAAAGCATTCAAGAGCGAAATGCCCTTTTTGTGTACAGGAAACACATAATTGTAAACACCAAGAGCATAAAGTCGATTGAAGTTAGCAAAGTGAAATCGATATAATCACTCAGAAGCGATGTGGTATTGTTCAGTAATTAAATAATTATATTCTGACAGAACTTCACAGTTAATGAACGACACTCTGTTAATTTGCAATTAAAAATAACTCGTGAGACTTTGGGCTTTTGGTATTGTATATTTATATCTTTTTGCATTGTATTTGTATTAAAAGTTATGAAATCCTAAAAGAAACGTATATTTACCAAAAACCCCTCCCTAACCTATTTTAAAAACAGGAAAAGTATTAACCACTGCGCTTTAGATGCTTTTCCGGAAGGATAGGAACATAAAATATCACCAGAAAAAAGAGTCGATCGTTTATTCAAATATTATTGAACAAGTACATCCCTTGTATGTACACCGGAAAACAGTACATTACTTTGTTACGCTAAGTTTGAAAATTTTTCTCCCAAAACACCAACATGGTACTATAGTGACTTTCAATTCATCGATCTTGGTCACGGCATATTCATTTTGAGCTATCAGTATCATAAACTTCAAAAACAAACGATCAGTAACAAAAATAAGAAATTATAATTCTTTATCGTCCAATGATAAGCCCCGCAAGAAACCATGTTTTATTATTTCTAAATAAACTTCAACGAGATGTAGAGTATTGAATTAGTTGAATAATACATTTTTGGCAGAACTCGATACGACTGAGTATAACTTGTGTTAGACGGACGCGAAGTAGTAATGAAATTATTTTGGAATGTTTTGGGGTCATTGGACTGAAACATTTTGGTAGCATTTCTCTTTATATCACACTGCGAAAGACTGGATTGTATCTGCAAATTGAGGGTCCATACTCTTGGTATGCTTTCTTCGTATGGCAGACTCTGTAGAATTCCGGGTCACTAGCGAGTATAGCGCCACCGAACCATACAGCGCAACGTTGTTTGTGATGGGATACTACGTGCACGTCCATTGGTTTGGGCTGAAAGTAGAGACATATATTTTAGAGAAATGAATGGAAAAAAAGAGCAAAACCAAACCTTCAATTTTGGATGCTTTTTCTGAGATTGATTTGTATAAAATTACCGTGATGTGGCCACCACTGAGCTTCTTGCTTTGCTCTAATCTGATGTCGACAGTTTTCTTGATGTCTCTTTGCAACCTTCGCCCAAAGTCTTTGAACATAGTTGATCCTCCAGAAAGTACAATATTGCTGTACAAAGGTCTTCTCACATCGATGGGGCAGTTTTGTATGACGTCGTCCACGATCTCGCTCAAAGGAGTCGTGAAGTCAGGGTTCGAGAACTACAAAATTTAGAATGAATTTTCCCCCGCCTTATTTAGCATCCCTTTAGTGTATATCAATAGGATCTGCATCTTCTTAACGTTGAAGCTTAACACGAAAATTAAAAAATTCATTGTTGAGAACTATGAAATGATTGATATGCAAAATTGATCAAAATGTCATGAAATCTGATGATGTTAATAGCAAAACTAACATGACTGAAAAACAATTAACTCTGTTTATATATTTGATAGTGTTGAATTCTTTTGTACCTATAATCGAAAAAAAAAAAAAAAAAAAATACACTGTGTTGTAATCTTTTATTTTTATACAGAAAAAAAAGGTAAAGGTACAAGGGATCGATCATTATTTTTATTACTGCCTTTATTGCATTTTTGAAAAACTATGATTGCAATAAAAATAATTGCAAATTTTATGATTTCTTGTCCAAAAACTTGATTGAAAAATGTGGAAGAGTTAAAAAAATTTTTAATTTTCTATTTAACGATTGAAAAAACCGTGACCTAGACTTTAAAATAAACAAAAATATACCACACTGTTATCGACTAGGCAATTAAAAATAAGCTATTTCGAATTTTAGATTTATTTTACTTTTTATGACTTTTTTATCAAATTAATAACTGCAAAATAAAAGTCAAAGAGAAAGGCATGAAATAAATCAATAGCAGTTATTAGATATATTAAATGAACAATTGAACTTTCAAAAAAAAAAAAATTTGTAATTTCGATATTTTGTAAGAAAAATTTTCCATCGAAAATCAAAAATGACTGCATTCTTATGAATTTGAATTGATGAATGAAGAAATTTGTTTTTATCATTTATATTCAGTGTTGGACATTTATAAATTTTTGTATCGAATTTACTTTAAAATTAAAATCAAAAAGGAAAGCATAAAACAAACAAATACAAAATAGTTGTTAGATTGAACCTATGAACAGACGAAATCTCAAGACCACACAAATTTGTTATTTTGATATTTTGGATGAGAAATTTCGAAAATTAATGAAATTGTTAAAAAAAAAACTACTGTCTGCATTTTTATTCATTTGAATATATTCAAAAATTAAAAATAGTTATGGTTATGGCTTCAATTATAAAAAATAGAAATTTTTAAGTCAGAAAAATTGTTTTCGATATCTTGTACAGGAAATTTTGAAAGTTTTAGATATTTTGCATTAAAAAAGCAAATTGACTGCATTTCTCGTAAATTTATGCTGTAAAACGAGAAAATTTCTTTTCATCACTATGATTCACTATTTTAAATTCATGCATTTTCTATGAAGATTTCTTCATCTACTTGACTGCAAAATAAAAGAGTTAATAAAGATCCAGAAACAAAAAAATTTGAAATAGTTATAAGTATAGATTCAACTATAATAAAAAAAGCTATTTCTTTTCAAAAAGATTTGTTGTCTCGATATTTTCAATGAGGAATTTTTAAAATTATAACTTATTTTTGTAACTTGAATGAATGGCTAAATTTGCATCTATAGATACTTATTATATACTTTTGTTAGGCAGTTATCATTAGAAAAAATAGAATTTTTTTATCATATCGAAGTTTTGGATTGAAACTTTACGGCAAAATGTGCTAATCATTAAAAAAACAGTGAATTTTCGCCAATTGAATGAATAGAAAATCAAACGGAAAACATTGTGTAATAAAGAATATGTGATTTGGACATTTATTTTCAAAAAATCATCAACTTGACATCATCGAAGAAAACGATGAAGAAAAAGTTAAATTTATGTTGCCATATTCAAAATTTTAGTTTATCATTAACCGTCATAATCTCCATTTTCATGAAATTCACCCGAAATATCAAAATCACAAATTTTTTTCATTCCGAAATTTCTATTTCTCATTAATTGAATTCTATGAAATTCTATCAAAAAATCGAAGTTGAAAATTCATGAGTGATACAACTCGAAATAATTTATTTTCAATTAATGAGTAGAAAATTTTCATCAGTTACTAAAGGTTGACCTAATTAACCATGTTTCTAACAATACGTCATTATTAGCTTTTTTCATCTTTCACAGTTTGAAAAGCTGAAATTCATTCTCCAAAAAAGCACAAAATTAGCTATTTAAGAGAAACAAACGTTGTGACAAGACGAACGTTATATCGGAAGGTAAATGATAGGACTTTATCATCAAGTCCGTTACTTTTTAATCCATCAAATCAAAGTGAGATTAAAATATTACTTTACATCACATGGAAATAAAAAAAAAAATAATAAAAGTTCGAAACGTATAAAAATGAACAAAGTAAAAAAATTGTAACCATTTCCTCTCATGATTAAAACAATAAATAATTATTGATATGAAGCAAACATTTACCTATTTTCCTAATTATTTTTTACTTTGATCTTTGTTTCTCAAACGTTTGAAACTTCAGGCAAATAAAAATAATCCTAACGATTTGGGTCTGCTTTTTTTCAAAATTCATGGTCTTCAGAAAACTTTGTAAGAAAAGCAGGTACCCAAGATCCTAATGAACACATAATAAACAAAAAAATGCCACGTTATAGACATCAATTGAAAATTTATTTATACATACCTCAGGATGGAAGAAAATCTCAGGACCCAGGAATCTTTCATAGCCTACGTCAACCGAGAAAGGCTGCTTGGTGACGCTGTTGATGCCATCGAACTTGCGAAACTTGGTCGGATCGCTGTCGTACTTGGCGAATTCTTTCGCAATGTCCGGGCATATATAGCTGTATTTTTCTTTGATGGTTTTCGCAGTCTCCAATGATTGTTCCGGAGGAATTCCTATTTCTCGTTCGCGCAATAGACTTTGGATGAAGTACGTTATGTCCCTTCCGGCGATGGGAATGTGCTTTATGCAGCTTCCAATCACAAAACCTTCTGCCTGTTAAAAAATAAGAGTTCCATAAGTTATCCAATTAATTTTCTCTTTTCTTTTCCTCTGATGTCTACTAGCTTTATTATGGATGAACTATTGTAATCATTGTAATTACTGTTATACATTATAATAATGCAAGATGGTCCGAAAGCTTAAGCTATTAAAATAATAATCTAGATTAGGTTTTTGAAATTCCAAACGTTAAAGAAAAGGTACAACAAGAAAAGTTGTTTCCATTGCCTCTCATAGCTAGAGTTACAAATAATTATTATGTTCAACTAATATTATACAATTTTACTAACCAGACAGAAAAATTTTTCCAGAGGGGTGTTTTTGAAAAATTATATTTGCTTCGAAATGTTATGATTTTCAATTATTGACAATTTGGTCACGAGAGGAAGATTTTTCAATTTTTCGAATTTCGGGATTTTAAAATTATACAACTTTTGGAGTCCATAGTCGTGAATTTTTTATACTGGTATTAAATGTAGTGGAATTCAATTTTCATGATTTTCAAAGCACTGGCGTTAAAGTATTTTTTTACAATAATTTAGGTATTTTTTATATTTTTTCAGTATTTGTACAACTTGAAGGATTTTAGATTTATATACAGCTTTGTATAATTCGAAGCTGTAAAAATCAAAATTATAGACATTTTGATTTTTGAGAAAATAATTGCACACAAATTTGAAGTATTTCATATATTTCTGAAATTTTTGCATTTTATGTTTTTTATACAATTTGATAATATTTTCTGGTAATTCCAAAGATATTTAGAATTCGATAGGTACTACACTATTGGAAATTTCAACGATTTTTGGATATTTATATTGATTTTTCAAAAAACAGTATTTTCAATACAGATTTATAGTACATTTTGTTTTTTACTTTCTTTTGCATTTTTTAAATATCTATACAATTTGAAAAATTATCCGGTATATTCATGGTTTTCTATATCGATTCCCAGAATTATATGCTCTGAGATTCAAAATTTTATGAATTTGTTAAAAAATTATATATAAGCAGTTTCTGAGTATTAAAAGATTTATAGGATTTACCGCATTTTTTTAGTATTAATGAAACTTTGAAAGATTTTTTAGTATTTTTGTATATTATGTACTATATAGATTTCTAAAATTTGATGTTAATTCTTCAATTCAAATTTCGATCGATTTCGAATAATTTCAAAGACTTCTGGAAAAATTGTATCCATACAGATTTTTTGTTTTATAGATTTCATGTTTTTTTTTTTATTCGTAAAATTTGGTCGCGTTTTCTAGTATTTTGATAGATTTCCAGTATTTATATAGATCGCTCTATAGATTTTCAGAACTTGCTGCAATATTATTGATATTTAAACGAATTTGAGCATTAAAATTAATTGTTAAGAAAACAGTATCTGCATATATTCATGAAACTTAAAAATATTTTCAATATTTTTAAAGGTTTATAATATTTTTGTAGATTTTTAAATGTATTTCTAGAATTCAATTCTCTAAAATCTGAATTGCTATCAATTTTCAGTAATTTCAGAAATTCAGTAAATTTTTGGATTTCTGTAAAAATTAGATCTTTTCAGATTTTTCGTGTTTTGTAGATTTCTTGTACATTTTACCGTATTTTTTTACTATTCAACAGATTTTGTAGCGTTCTCTGATATACTTTTAAGATTTGTAGTTTTTCTCTAGATTGCTATCTACTTTTTATAGAATTTGATGCTTTAGGATTCGAAATTTTATAATTGTAGTTATTTGTTTAGATTTTGCAGAAAACAATCTTTTCATAAAATTCTATTACTTCAAGTATTTCTTCACAGTTTGTATGATTCGAAAGATTTTCCGATATTTTTATGAGTTTTTACGTAGATATCTAGAATTCGGTGTTCCAGGGTTTTAGTTTTCTATAAGTTTCTTGCATCTTCGTAGGTTCTAATTTTTCTTTATAATTCACTGGGTTGAAACAGCTTTACAAACTTTTATTTTCTCCGTTATTTTAACCTAACATTTATCATTAGAATTTCATTCAAACAACAATTTTTTTGCAACCAGGGTTGTTGCTATTTTTGAGTTAGTAAAATCAAGAATTTTTAATTGTGCGCACCTAATTTAAGAACTTACATGAAACCGTTTCTTATGGCCTCTAAATTTAAGTAAGTACATAGTACATTTTTGATAATATTTACTCATTTTATTATATTTTCAATCATTGCTATTTGTAATATATATTATTGCAACTTTTTGCTATTTTTACATGAAAAAATAATAAATTATATCCGAATTTCAGGACGGATTTACACCCCAAAACCCTTATGTCTCTGTTACTCATTATTTTTCACTTTGATCCTGAATAAAAAAAAAAAAAAAAGAAAAGAAATCTTTTCTTTAACGTTTGTAACTCCAGGCATACGCTGTATCAGTGTAATCTTTGTTCTAAAATATTATAAAATAACTTTTGAAATCACAACTTACTACAGGGATGACGTGAGTCACGCCATCACCGCTGTCAACAACAACGCCTGTGAGCGTCCTGTCTTCGACACTTTTGGCAATCCAAGAAGCGGCCAACGCCAGCACCGCTTGTACCGCGATGTACAATCCGGAAACATTGAACGACTCGAACATTATCTCGGCCGTATACTCTCGATTTTCCGGCGTATTTAGAGGCGGCTCTGTGAGCAAGAAGTAATGGTCTTCAGGCTCCACTTTGAGATACTTGAAAATACATTGCTGCAGGAATCTCTCCATAAGATTCCAATCTTCGACGAGACCGTGTCGAACTGGATACTGTAATTCATTTGAACTTTATAAAATCAACACATTACTGCAGTTCAAATGAAATTCTAATGATTGAAAATTAGCTTATTTATCAAATAATAACCTAATTAAATCACCAATTATGCGTAACTGCGTTTTTTCATGATAATACATTTTTTTTCACAATTTTCTCTGAGCTAGAAAAACACATTAATCTTGATGTGTATTCTTTCACATGAAACATAGTCTTTCAGAAAATGATGGGATAATAAAGTGACATTACATTACCGATAAATCAATTTATACTTGAATTCATAACTATATCAAAAATTGATGGAAAATACTTGCAAAATACAGACATGAGAATTTTTTTTTAATCAATAACAGTGTAAGATTTTCTATTTTCTAAGCTGAACAGGTACTCTTATGTCAAATGATATATAATTTTGTGTTACTTTTACTGAATATCCAGTTGCTTCAAAAGCTTCATCTCCAATGTAAAAATCCAGGTCTTCCACGCCTTTGGTTATTCTCATAGAAGAATTGTCTCCGACTTTTGCGGTCTCTTTCACAGCTATTGCTGACGGGATAACAAGTTGTGGTTCTTTGTTGCCGGCAAAACCCATTTTTGTATATCTTGAGGTGGAAAATTATTATCTTTTAGTATATGTTTCAAGTCTTACATAAGTTATCTGGTAGAAATGTGAATTTATAATAATTTTCTTATTCAAAACTGCCTGTAAATTTAAATATTCAAAAACTTGAATCAATATTTCTCATTATTTTGAATCAATTTATTCAGTGTGTATAATATGATAATAATTATTACCTTCAAAGCTTTACATAAATAGATATTAAATGTATAGTTCTGTCAATTTTTACCCAATGAAGGATTATTAAAAATTTTAACTTTTTATTGATAGTTAAGAACTCATATGTAGCCTTATTAATAATTATCGGAAAATTATGAAGTTTTCTAAATTTGATTTTTTTTTATTCACTAGGTTCCAACCTTTTCAAAAAATTTCACTTTTTTCGATTGTCCTATCCAAACATTTATAATTATTAATGTTCAGCTGAAATAACTAAGGACAATAGATATTTGAAGCATAGAAAATCAATGTATAAGTTTCCTAAAATCTATAAGAATGCAGTAATTTATTCAGAGATGACGTTTCGCTGAAATTTGAAAATTTCTGAGATTTTTTGCTTTACAAAAAAACTTGCACTTTTTGTTCACCATTTTTAGAAAGTTCTGAACCAATGAAAATTTTCGTAAATTACATTTTTTTATGATGAATTATTTGAGAAAAATTACCGTTAATGATAATGGAGAAAAAAATCAATTTTTTCAAATTAGAAAAACTGGATACATTTTCAAAACCTTATTGCATTAATTTCTTAAAATACGCTAGAATGTGTCATAAAATCCAGAAACGAAATTTATGGGAAAATAATTAAGAATATTCTCAAGTTTCTCCCCTGTATTTTTACTTTCCCCACGTTTTTTGATTCTATATTATCACAAACTTCGAAGCTAGTAGCAATTTTTATACATTTTTCTAAGTTTATAACTGTTTCTACATCCAACATGAGTACACCATAGATCGATTTAAAAACATGTTTCAACCTGATTCATTTTCATTTTCCTTTTTTTTCAATTATTCGAACAACTTGTACTATATAATTACGAATTTTTAAAAATTAATGAAGGCTAAAAATGGTATTTTTCTTTCAGAGAAAAAAACATTAAAATCCATTAGATTTTTATGTAAAAATGATGATTAAGTGTAATGCTCCATGTATATGACATGCATAGTTTTATGAATTTTAACACATAAGATTTTCAATACTTTTGACATTACATTGATTATTAGGGATTATTAACTTCTTTTATTTGTAAATATGAAATATAGCTCAATTTTAAGAATTATAAAAATTTGACACACTTTCCTAAACTCATGCCTGTGTTTCTTACAATCTACAATGATAGATGAGTCATTTCAGAGATAAGTATACAAGTTATTTGTTTTGCAAAAAAACATTTTATTTTTTATTGTTTTAGGAACAACCGGTGGAAATTTTTGCAAATAAAATTTTTTTATTATAAATATTATAAGAAACCAATGTTAACATTTTTATTTGTTTAACTCATTTTATTTTTAAAATATTCTTTTACATTTATTATTCCAATACCTATAAATATAACATGGTTATATTATATAATGTAATATATGTATTAATATATAAAAAATACGTTTGATACACATAATAATATATATATTATATATTATTTACATAATGTTATAATGAGATGTAAGAAGATTATATTTATAAATATAATCATGTTTTCATGTAATAATAGGGTTGCACGTTTTTATTAATTTTCAAACATGAATTTTAAAAAAAATGTCTATAGTGCCTCATAATTCATAATAGTGAAACAAAAAAAATATTCAACTTCAAAAATTAAATACATTCTTAAAACGTTGTTGCCTTGGTTTTTCAAAGTAAACTAGTATGTGTCAGAAATTTCAGAAACAAAATTTTTAGGCGAAAATTAAGAGTTTCTTAATCTTTCTTAATCTTTGTAAATTTTTTCTTTTTTTCTACTATCTTCATAAACTTGAAAAGAAGAAGCAATTTTGATAAATTTTTCTCACTATTAAACTGTTTTTAAAGACATCATTAAATCATCATAAATCAGTGAAAAATAAATGTTTCAACTTTATCCATTTTAATTTTTGTACTTTTCTAATTACTCAAATAACTTTTATAACATTTGTACTAATTTTTAGCAATTTTGGGAAGAAAAAAATTTTTAAAGAATATATAAAATACACTATAATAATACGTGACATGAATAGAATAAATATAAATGAAATAATATCAATATTATTAGTTGGTCATAAAATTCACACATAAATAAATAATAAAATACAATATATAGGCATGAAATAAATATAAAATAAAAAGTATAGATTAAACAACGAATAAAACAAAATACATCAAATATATTATAGATAAATATTTGTAAAATTTCTCATGACATAAATTCATGATTTATTGAAAAAAGGTTATTCATTTTGCATTAATGCGTCATATCCTCTATGATTTTTACGAAATAATTATTTATTTAGTAAAAAGCTTTCGCAAAAACACATTGCATGTTTACCCGGTGCCGACGTCGATGACGCACGCTGGTGGATGTCCAAACGACATGATTTCTACACTTTTTTTTCAAAGTCCAGCGAAAAATTTGCACAACTTTGCGCTAACTAGTTTTTCACACACCACACCTTGTTATCATTGAAAAAAATATAATAAATAACACACCACTCGTAACATTAACCTTCGAAAATGTCCCGAAATACGCGCAAATATACAATTATTTCAAGTACCTTTAAAAATGTCTGATACGAAATGTACAAAATTACAAACAATTACAAATTAGAAATTGTCATTTTTCCTGCTACCGAATAAAAAATTGACAACACAACAGCGGCGAATTTGACAGATTTGACAGGTGCCAAAATCGATACTTGAAGAATCGAAAGTATCGATAGTAATATCGAAAATTAATTTTTGAACATGTTTTTAGGAATATTTATTTTTTTAATTACAATTCATGTAATTGCAATATCATTTTAATATTTTTGACCAATAGAAAAATATAAGATTGGTATATTATTTGATTTAAAATAAATAAACAATTTAAAAAAGATATAACTATATCACTTCGAAATTCAAATTAACGGTTTCACAACAATCACAACATCACAACTAACCGCTTATCACAATATCACAAACATTCACAAAAACGTAAACAAACTTGAAACAGCTGTTCCATTGTGATCAATGCAGATTGACATTGTTGACGTAAATGTTGAAAATAAAAACATTGAATTTCTCATTAGTGTATATAGAAATTTTGCACTAAAAGATGCTTAGAATAATGTCATGTAATTTAATATTGAGTATAATAAAATACTAAAAAGAAAAAGTGACAAGGAAAAAATTAAGATGGAATCCGAACTTCTGTTTTTCGACACTTTTTCTCATGATATTTCAGAGGTTCGTTATATTCGGTGTTTTATCGAATTTTTAAACTCGTGTTCTGTTTCAAATAAAAATTTTTTTTTTTTTAGGAATTGAATTTGGATTTAGTTCAATTCCCGAAGCCAGTTTTTATTAGCGAGGTCAGAATTATTCCATTGGGTGCTCGAGTGCAAGCAGATTTTCCCGGTGGAGTTCGTCTTGGGTAAAAAATTGAAAACATTTTATTGGGTTCTTAAAATAATACCTACGACAAATGACTTTTATTTATTTTTTTTTTTTTTTTATCATTCAGAATCAGTTTTTAAAGAGAAACAATCAATGGCTCTCGGCTTAAAAGAGATTTCAAGATTTTGGATTTTTTAGATTTAAATAGAACGATTTAAAACTTTGAACATCATGTTACAAGATTTTGGTGTTTGAAAATCTCCAGGATCATTAAGAATTTTGTGTACTTTACAAAATCAAAATCCCTTATCAAGATTTAAAAATTACAAAATATGTACCGAGTATTCTTACTGACAAGTATATAAAAGCTGTAATAAATGTAAATAATCTTGAAATAATAGATTTTAATCACTAGGTATCTAAGTAATAAAAACGTCAGTAGTTTTAAACAATCAGCACATTCTACAATGGTTCAAAATTACATTCACTGAAATAAAAACACAGTATACTGGCTTTCTTAAATGTTTACAATGTACTATAGAAGTTTATGAGTGATTATTTAATCATGTACACTCTCCTTAATATAAATTTGTTTGCAATGACTCAAATTATTATAGCTTCCATAGAGGAACACACTAAATTGGTCAAAATGTAGGGTCGAATCAAGGAATCATGACTGTGATAGAATAAATGTAAATATTATGTATAAAGAAAGTCGCATTAATAAAAATATCTTGTAAAAATATCAAAAAAGTACCAGCACGTTTTTTATATCAAACATAAAACATGCCAGTATACTGCAAAGTAAACAATTGATTTAAAAATGGACATGTCAATAAAAGTCAAATGAAACTTTCGACACATTTATGACTGATAATAATCAAATTTTATGTATAACTCAAAGAAACCCCTTTTTTTTTGAAGATACTTTATGCAGTAAAATATGTTCATATTTACAAATTGAGGGACTCACGAACAACCTCATTCTTTTAAACGGATAATGATTTCATGTGTCTAAGTTATCAGTTTCTTTATTGTTTTTATCAGCCAATTCAGTAATTTGTCTTTCATGACAATTCCGTTTTTTATGTGAAATTTTCCCTTCTTCTCTTTTCCAAATTCATAATCTTTTTCAAAAGAACGTTGGGGTACCACAAAGAAAAGAACAGGTGCCTGAGAAGTGTTTTTCTTATGAAATTTTATTAGAATACTCATTGTCAGCATTTAAATTGATTAGGATCAAAAAATGGTAAATCCGAGCCAAAATTGTGTTGATGTTCACACATTATATTTGTTTTATTAATTTTTTTTTTCTATTTTATGTTATTCTTAAGTCTTAATTTTTATTTATAGAATAAAATGAATAAATTTTACGTGTGATCATCAACATTGTTTCGGCTCAGTTTTACCATTTTTTGACCTAGAATATTTTTTTTATGTTTATTAGGCCTAGCTTTCAATTTCTTTTATTTTGAGCAATGTTAATACTTAGGCAACTGCTATATTTTATTTTATAGACTAAATTCATATTGAGTTCTTTTAATAAGTTGCCTCTACCTTGTTAAATAATAAAAATTTTTTTTTAAAAATTTATTTAATTTGTCCAAATGTTTCAATTTATCGAAAACAAAGGAAATCACTTTTATAATCATATCTTTTATCATCATTATTTTTCACTAAATTATGATAGTTCTTTCTACAAATATTTTTTACAGTAAATTCTTCGGAATAATTATTTTTTAACGATACTTTTAAGGAACACTTTTAATTTTCTTCATTTAATTTTTTGCTTTCAATTGCAATAGTCTTTTCAATTAAATGAATCATGAGACAAATTTTTTATAACTAGATTATTACTACGAAAAAATTTATTTTGCCATTTTTTTCAGTTTCATGAATAAGTTTTAATCTAGGGTGATTTTTAGAAAAAAAAAATTATCATCTGCTGTTATCTAGTAAATATTTCAAAAAATTTAGGTTTATTTATTACCCAAGTATCAAACTTAATTGCACTAAATACTGTAATATTAATAATGTGGACCTTTTTTTAAATTGAGTCATTTTAATGTATAGTTTTTACATTTACAATCGTTTGTACATATTTGTTGGCAAAGATTATTGTTAAAAATTTAGTAAATCTTGATTCTTCTGAAATAATGCATCAACCGATCATATTCACCACGAATTGATTCCTCCACGATTTATTCTCACTCTGAACCAAAGATTGACAAGAAAATCAAAAGTTACATACTCCAATTTTCAACTAAGCAAAAACATAAAAAAAACATTCAGACACGGTAACTTTTTCAGTGCCACAAATCCTTCTCAATTCGAGATCGAGTTTTTCGTGAACGACCTCAGCAAACCCGGTGCATCAACATTTGAATCTTTGGGAGGATTAGAATACAAACAAAATGTTCACATACAGTTAGAATGCGATCAGCAGAATCATATTCCCACAGACGGTTTGGTTTTACGAGGCTGGTACACCACCATAACTTTAGCAGTTTACGGATCGCTCACCAAGAGCATAAGTGCAAATCAAGAAAATGCCAATCCCGCTTCCAGTTCGACAATATGTGCGACCAAGACAGAGGAGGTCCGTGAAACTCCTGTGCAACAAAATGAACCAGACCCGGATTGGTTCTTCAATGAAAACAAAGCCGCTCAACCAAACTTGACAGCAAATTTGGTAATTGTCTAGAATTACTGTCTTCATCGCTATCACAGCCTAGTAGACTTTACACACTTCAATTCCCTTTGCAGGAAGTACGAGCAACGGCGACACCGTCACCGACGGTCCAACCAGTACCACCCTCCGTGCCTCCAAAACCCACCGTCGAACCTCCAAATCCGAACACAGCAGAATGGGACGAAACAAAAGAACTGCCCCAAACGGCCCCAAAACCGCCCCAAATGGCCCCAAAACCGCCCCAAACGGCCCTAAAACCGCCCCAAACGGCCCTAAAACCGCCCCAAACGGCCCTAAAACCACCCCAGAAGCACCCTCTCTCTCCTCCTACAGAATCTTTAATTTCCCTTAGCCCAGAGTCGATTTCCGCCGAAGAAGAGGACCAAGAAAAAGAGGAACCCGAGAATGTGGAACCCTTCGAACCCATTCTTTCCGACGAAGACATCATGGCCGATGATCTCCCAACTTCCATAGATTACGACACCGAAGCCATTCAAACAAACGAATTGTTCGACCTGGAAGCTCCTGATTTACTCGACATCCAACAGTCTTCAATCGTCGACGAGGAAAAACTCGAAGGCACTGCCTTGGAAAAAGTACAGGAGCTAATCCAGACTTTGTGCAAGTGTACCGTGAACTTCCCTAACCTTCCTGGTCAAGAAAAAGAAAGTTTCGTGCACAATTGCGAGTCGCTCTGCGCACACCTCAACCGTTTTGCTCTTGGAGGAGACGATTTCCTGCGGCTCCAGGAAATCCTCGAGGTTGGACTGAATGTAGAAAATGCGTGCTCGCAACCTCAGCCGGCGTACAAAGTCCGCCACGTCAAGGTGGGCATTCGTCTAACTGAAGCAATGTGCAAGCTCAACGAGGGACCGGAAATCCTTCTTCGAGCCGATGCTCCTCAGAAATTGCTGTCTTTGTGCATGATGGAAAACGTGGCGCTCTCGGTGAAGCTCTCTGTCATTCGTGCTTTGGATTCTGCCTTGATAAGTCCCAAGATCATCGAGAAATTTTTGGATCCGGAGAAAAACCTGTACAAGAATGCTGTGATGATGTTGGACGGAGCGAAACTGGCTAGATTGAAATACTCCCTGAGTTCATTTCTCAGGAAGATCCACGTTTACGAGTTGCTCTCGGAACCTTGCGAACTTTCTTGCGCCGCGGTATTGGAGATAAGCCATGTTTTTGCGTATGCTCCAACGTTGATGGCCCAACCTCGGAGACAATTACCGGTGAGCGCGCAGATGGAATTCGAGCGTGAAGGCACCAGAAACCCGAGGAAATTTCTTATTGTTTATTTTGAACACTTCCACTTACTGCGACGTCTTCTGTATCTTCTGTGTTCTCCGGATTCTGATAAAAAGGTTCTCAAAGTCACCAGGAAGTTGATCGTCCAAATTTCGGAGACGAAAGAGGGACTTTTGTATCTACTCAAGGAAGCTCAGGTCACGAGGATGATCCTGAAGGCTCTTCAGTATGAGTCACCTGGGATCGGATGTTCCTTGGCGTGGAAGCTGCAAGTCGTTCAGTGCCTGATGTCTTTGAATCGTCCTTACTCCGATTGGTCGAATTTGAGGAAACTGCATTCTTTTCTGGTGCACGCTGATGGGCTCCAGGCGATGATTTCGGTACTCTCCATAGAAGACTTCATAGATGTTCTGGTGCCTTATTTGTCTGACCCAGACCTTGCGGAGTTTGCTTCGGAAATCATATCGGCTGTGATCAGGTACTCTGGCAAGGTGGAGATTCTTCAGGGACGTGCTCAGGATTTACTTGAGAAGACGAAGAAACAAACCGTTCCTGAGAGTTTTAACGACGTGGTTCCGTATTTGACGGTTGCTGCTCAAGAATCCAACTGGGATTATGGGGATGTCGCATCTTTGGTAGGCATCGTCAAGAAAAACGCAGATCGCGCTGTTTGTCTACCTGGAGAACTTGTCACGGCTTGTCGGATTTTGCACCATCTGATTTTTCTGTCGGATGACGACGTGGATCCCACGGAACCTTACCTTGAGCTGAAGCATAGGAATGCTTTGACTCAGCTTTTTGCTGCTGATGGGCTGACGGCTCTTGTTGCTGTCATGACGAATATTGCTGAGTTTTATGAACAGCCTTTTTTGCATCGGGCGGAACTTATTGGGAGGAGGTGTCTCGCGCTTGTGGCGCTTCTTCTGCCCTGCGTTGAATTGGTTAGAGCACTTCTGGAGAGACTCGTCAAATGCATGGCCACGGGTTTCAAGGTAATCATGGAAAATATTGATACTGTAGGTCAGGGGTGAAGGCAGAGAGGGGTTTCAGGGGTTCAAACGCATGTTGAAATTCGGATAAGTTTTATCATCGTTTTATGTAAAAATAAAGTTTTTTCATTATAAAAAATTATGCAAACACGATGATTAAAAAGTAATGGAAAACAATAATTATTAAGAATAAATATAAAATTATCGAAATTGTACTTACTGAAATTTAGAAGGCATAACTAATGGTTTCATGTAGTTTCTTGAATAAAATTCTAGTTATAAATGTTGGGCTAGAATAACGACGTAGAAAATAAACATTTTGAAACTTGTTTTAAATTAATTGATTGTATAGAAAAATTATAGTCTATGAAAATGCTAGAAATTAAAAAAAAAATTTTTTTTAACCTTGAGCACCAAATTCTAGGAGCCTGCCTACAAATCTATGAAAGACCGGAAAATGTTTCTGATTATGCAAACTCTGAAGAAATGCTAAAAGTAATAAAATTCATTTTTATTTGACTTTATTTATTTCAATTTTCCCAGAAATCTATAAAATTACTGAAAAATCGAAAATCGATCGAAATTTAAAATTCTAGAACGTCGTATTCTGAAAATATATAAAGCAATCTACGAAAATACGAGAATCCTATAAAAATACTGAAAAATCCTTCAAAATTTCATACATATTAAAAAAATACGAAAATACTAGAAATCTATAAAATATGAAAATCTATTTGGATACAATTTTCTTAGAAATCTATATAGCAATTTACAAAATACGAGAAACCTATAAAAAGTACTAAAAAAATTTTAACGCTCGAAAAATATATAAAACTTTAAATCCTAGAGCATGCATATAATTTTAGAAATCTATTTAATAACCACAAAAATATAAGAAAGTTCTTTCCATTGTGTAAATGCTGAAAAAATACCAACAATATAGTATTGGAAATATTAAACATACTGTTATCTACCAGATCAATTTTACTACTCAATATCTTTTAAAGTTTCAATACTATAGCATCAAATTCTATAAATTTGCATAGTGATTCATATAAATACTAAAAACACCTAAAAATACCGGAAAATACTACTAAATTTCATAAATAATATACAATACGAATATTTTAGAAATCTATAAAAATAGTGGAAGTTTGTGAATTTTCTCAAAAATCTTTACAAAAATATACAATTTTTGTATAACTGTGAGTCCTAAAGCATCCAATTCTAGAAAGCTATATAAATCCATAATAATACCTGAAAATATTTCAAGTTGTATTAATATTTACTCGAGAATTATGAAAAACATCAAAAGTGACAAAAAATAGTATATTTCGTAACAGGCACGGATGTGCTCATAGGCGAAACGGGGAAATTACAGTCCTCGGCTTCACCTCGGACCGTAATTTCCCCGTTTCGCCAAGTTTGCACATCCGTGCCTGTTATGAACGATATTTTATGTACCGAGGGCATAGAAAACGCGTTTAGAGATCTCCAGCTGGCATAGAAACGCGTTTTCTATGCCAGAGGTACATAAAAGTCTTAGCCTTAGTGACTTGAAAATTGAAAAAATTCAACATGAAAAATGTGCGACTCTGGACTCCACAAATGTTATAAATTCAAACTCCCGAAATTTTTTCGTTCAATCACAACTATTACTCTTATATATATTAATTCTTGTTTTTTAACATCTTTTAAGTTTGTTCTACATATTAGGAATAACAATCCCTACAATCAATTTTATAAACTAAGTAAATTTGTTTAACCTATATCTTTCAATATATCCTATTTCTGAATTATTTCTTTAATCTATTTACTACTTGTTTTATGTACATACTATCTGTAAGTTATGTTTTTTTAAATAAATGAGAAATCCCGTGGACAAAGAAAGATAAATAACGATTTTATATCCACAAAAAAAATAATAACAATAAACCGAAATAAAATCGTTTTTTTTTCCCAAAAAATTTTTATTCTCAGCACATCTTATTCTCAACGCTAATAATAACTTCCAGGATCTCACCGCCGTCGTTCCTCTTCTTGGAATCTACCTTCTGTCCGAAGTTATACCGAGTTCCCAAAAAACTCTCTCCAATGAAATTGTCAACACCCTTCTCGTCTTCACTCGAGCGGTAGACTCGGACGGTTCTGGAAACGTCGCAAAATCTTTATGGACCCAGATGCTTGGAGAAGTCTTGAAAATGGTATCTTGGAGTCCGTGCAACTTCATTCCTGGATTGAAGCTTCTTACAAAACTTCTTCCTCCAATTTTAACAGAATCGAAGGAATCTGCAGAAGACAAAACCAGGGTCATGGGGTTGAGAAAACTTTGGTCAGCTCATCTACAGGCCCAAGCCACGAATCTCACAGAAACTCTAAAACTGCTTTGCACAAGTTTGAATCAAGATGTCCTAGTCCTTCTCACAACAGTTTGCAAGCAGTTGAGTGATCTTGCAGCTCCGACAGCACTTTTGGTTGGGAGATGTTTGCTGGATGTTATTTTGACGAATGATCGAATGACGGCTCCGCTTTTGATGTTGCTGAAGGATTCAGTGAAACATCCTCCGATGAAAGCTACCATTTTGACGCTGACAAGTCCAACCGCAAGAGCTCAAGTCAAACCCGATCAAAAATATCCACCGGTCATTGAGATGCTGTGCAACAATTTGAAGACTTCCGAGGATGTTGATGTACAAAGAGAGATCGTTGGAATCTTGGAAACTCTTTGCGATTGGAATGTGAATCTAGTTCAAGAAGATCCACAAGAACATTTTGAAAAGACTCTGTCACATTCGTTGCCAAGCAAAGAGCCACTTTTGATGATATTGAACTGTTTGACTGAGATGATTGCTAATGCTTCTAAATTCCAAGATGTGATTTTAGAAGGTGTTCTGAAGATTATGACTCTGCTCGCGCAGCACAATTATGGCTTGTACCACGTCAAAAGTTGCTTAGAAAACCACCCTGATGCTGTTAAAGCTCTTCTTGAACACGCCAAAGATCAGGAAACCCTTTCTCAATTGACTCTTACATTTTTGGAAGTTCTCGTTTCAATGAAACCAGAGAAGACCGAGAGAACGTTAAATTTGCATGTTCAACAATTGGCCCAACTCGTTTCTTGGGAAAAGAATTCAGAGCATCCTTTGGAGACGAATAAAAATTGGGAAATTTTGCTGGAAATGATGAAGAGCAATGATGAAAAAAAGGAAAAAGAGCCGATCCCTGAGATGTTGGAGCCACTTTTGCCTACTCCTGAAGCTCTTTTAAACCAGTTCACTATGAGGTCTTATAACGCTCAAATTTCAAGTCCTAAGAAGTCAAATTTGGTGACGAAAATTCAGGTTCAAGAAGATAATGTGGTAGATTTGTTGGCGTTGGCTCAGGAATTGTTGCCTGGTGATTTCAATCTTCTTGCGGAGACGCAAAGGCTGCGTTCCAAGACCCCGCCAGATGACGCGATGGTTTATTTGCAGTCCAAGGGAGAGAGGGAGGACCCGGATCCGCGGGATGGCCAAAAGCAGAATAATGTGCCGACTGCAAAGGCGAAACCATTCGGTGAGATTTTTGTTTTTTACGGTATTAATTGTGATTTGAAACAATCGAATAAATACACAGAATCTTTTTCTATTCGTTTTACCGATTGACGAAAATTCTCAAATCAAAATTTTATTCATAGGCGAGTACACTGAAAACTCTAAATCGTGTGAAACTCGTTTTTTCATTTCTGGTGTAAAAAGAAAATGCATTTTCTTCAACTTGCATGAGACTGAAAAAAGCGTCACTCTAAAACGTGAAAATGATTTGATCTTGACTCAATGATTTCTCTATCAACTGAGTATATTTTGGTTGATTAAACTTTCATTTTAGTCACACCGATGAGAGGACGAAACCAGTTCACAAATGCTCTTCGAGGAGGATCCGCAGTTGGAGGTGTTGGAAGAGGTGCTGATCCTTTTAGGTCAAGGCCACCGAACACTTCAAGACCTCCATCCTTACACGTGGATGATTTCGTGGCCCTTGAAACTTGCGGGGCCCAACCCACTGGGCCCACTGGGTATAACAAACTCAGCATTCGAGGCACTGGTTCCTCGCGAGGTGTCATAATTGGTAACCGAAGTCGGCCTTGGTCTTCCGAGCCCCGACAACCTTATCTTCGATAGTTTGTACAACAAATATTACAAGTACTTCATAACGTTCATATTTATTTATGTACTTTGATGAAAAAAAATTTTTTAGTTTTGTTTGTAATTAGTCATGTGATTTTGTAGTTCCCAGAAGAGATAAAAATATGATAATGGGTAAAAAAATGGATTTATTTATTTGGAACCAATTTTCATTTACAAGTACTATGTGAAATTTTTGATTCAAGATTTTTTTCTTTATCAGTTTCACAAAGTACATAAGTCCAGATATATGCGAAGTTGTCTTGGACTTCTTTGGTTTTAGTTATATGGACTCTACCCTTTCGAGTAGAATTAAAATTTGTAATAAAAAAATAAAAAATAAATTTCATAAGGAAATAATTTACCTGTATTTAGGATACTTTCTTAACAACGATTTATTTGTTATACATTAATACCAACATTTGCATATTACAATAAAAATCCACCATTTCTATAAAAAAAAAATTGATCATGAAAAAGTCCATCGATGTTCCTTTAAACATTTATTCAATATATCAAATTGCCACAAATAAAATCTGGTTAAAACAGAGATTCATAAAGAATATATATGTAAAAAAATCCCTGATTTGATCACCAATTTGTAATTATTTTCATTTAAGTCTTGGTGAAATCGATGAAAAAAAAGGTGCATGATTTTCCAGATCAATTGGAGGGAAAAATAATGGAAAATACGAATATGTTATGAGAACGAGAATCGTGTTTGATAGTTTTAAAACTCTCGGCGATGGTATCTGTCGGGGTCGAAGTATGAAGTGACAACGACTCTGTTGTTGAATTTTCGACCTGTCAATGTTTGTTGGGCTTTCTGACAGTCTAACACGCTGTTGAATTCGACGAATGCCTGTAAAAAAATCATTGTTTGTCACGTTTACTGTAAAATTCGTCCTATAAGTGAACACAAATATTATCAGTTACAGAATATCATAATTATGACAAATTTTAAACGTGTAATATGTATACCAAATTTGTAAAAATTGTTTATATTTTAACCTTTCCACATCCAGGAACATCGATGCCTTCGATTGGTTTAGGAATTTCGATAGATCGTACAACCCCAGATTTGTTACACTCCTCTTTAATATCTTCCAAGATATCTTCGTACTCATCTTCTTCCATCAGTTCCTCAGGTGTTACCATGTTCAGTAAGCACAGAACCTGAATAAAAAAAAATCATCAATTTGTTCATAAAAAATTTTTCGTCATTGACATACATTATAACTTTCAATTTTTTAAAACTTACTTGCATGAATATTATTAACTATCCATTATTTGAAGGAAACTTTGATAAAATTCATGCAACAGTAAATCATTTTTACATTTCACTTAATTTATTCCCTCATACAGTGTAATTAGATTCTAAATTTCTATACCACTAGATTTTACGAATTTTGCCATAGAGATCCCCAATTCAAGTTGGAATTCAAATTTAGAAAATCAAACTCACCTCTGTCGCAGGTCCACTGCTTCCGACCATGGAAAGTCCTGGGACCTGAATCTGGACAGGAGCCTGACTAAACATTGCATTTTTGGCGCCGATACTGGCGCGTTGAACAATCAATTTTTTGTCGCCAATTGAGATACCGTTCAAGCCAGCAACAGCCTGGTCCGTTATGCTATCATCCATGTACTCGCAAAAGGCATAGCCTTTAGACAGGCCTGTCGCTGAATCCTTCACCAGATTGAACGCCTTCAAGTTCCCGAAACTCGTCAAAAACTCCTTCACCTATATTCCCATAAAATTACTCCATTTAATTCCTTCAGCCATGTATCTTAAGGATACAAATTTTTCATAGTAAAAATGATTTTGAAAATTTGAAAGAGTTCAAGAATTAAAACTGATTATTCAGAAAACATAATTTATAAATTTAACATATAAAAACTTAAATACTGAGATTCAAATAATGAGTCCAAAAGAAAAAGGAAATTTTGTCTGTCATTATCATTCTATAAAATTTGATGAAAAATCGTCCTCATTCACATACCTCATCATCACTCAAGAAGTTTGGTAAGCCTCCAATAAAGATCTTGTGTGGAGAATCTGAAACAGAAAAGCAACCAAAACAATAAAATCATTTCTTTAACTACATATAAAATTTTATTAGTTTTAATGCTCTATGATTGATAAATAAGAGGTTTTGAAGCAGAAAAAATGTAGGAAATTCAGGTTTGAAATATATTGACTGGCACTCACCGCCAAGCATGCCTGTGCAGCTGTTGGAACTATCAGTCATACCAGGCGTGGGTTGGTAATCATGGGGACGACGGATTTTCAAGACCTGACCCTTAAAATTTATTCCATCGAAGGCCATTCCTTGTGATGTCTCGTCTATTGATCGAAACTGTAACAATAATATGAGAAACTCATGAACTATTGTTTTAAGGTTCTAAAATCACTTTCAGTATAAAGAACTTTATTTTATAAATGACACATCAAAATGATAGAATAATCATTCCCTCTATAAAATATTTAAATAACAATGTAAACATTTCATTAAAAAAAATATTTGAACGACTAGAACCAAGATTTAGAAGAATATTGCTTTAAAAATGAATTTTTTGGGCATGACTGACCTCAAGGAAAGCAAAATTTTTATCAAGATTTATTTGACATGCGAGAACAGGATTCCCAATGGCCTGAGCCAGGCCAGAAAGGTGCATTTGCTGATTGAAGAAGTTCATCATTTCTTCTTCAGTGACTCCAAAAGGAATGTTGCCAACGTAAAGTCTTCTCGCTTGGCGAGTTATAGTACTCCCAACGACAGGCACAGCAGCTTGTGGTGTGTCTGTCACAACGTTAGCCGGAATTTGTCCTGAGACTTGCATTGCTTTGTACTATAAAAGTAAAAAAATTTTTTTTTCAGAATATTGAATAAATAAATATCTGTTCCAGAAAAAGAAAACTAAAAAATGTGAAAACATATTTGATTAAGTTTAGAATACTTTCAATGATTTTTTATAAACATTCAAAAATTATCAAGAATTTCAAGAAAAAAACCTTCACTTGTTTCTTTCAGCATAAATAATCAACGAGGCTTTCCACTAGGTCAAGTAATTTTTTGCATTGTTGATAAAAAACAGTTTTAAAAAAAATATTTGCCTGCGCTGGGGTGATGTGCTCGAATCCTGGAGGTGGTAGATCCCAGTAATTTGAAGGTTTTCTTCTGACAGAACGACTTTTTTTTGGAGAACGACTCCTTTTGCTATCCCTGTGTTCCTTTGATCTTGAACGTGAACGTTTCTTGCGATCTTTGCTTCGAGATCTACGGCGCCTGTCTTTTTCACCGCGTTCTCCACGTTCACCACGATCCCCTCGGTCTCTACGGCGTTCTCCCCTGTCACGATTTTCCCTGTCTGTGTCTCGTTCACGGCCTTGAATGAAAATATCAACATTCCATACTTTCAACAATGTTAATGAAAAAATATATTATGGAAGTATCTTAACTATTCATCTAATAAATCAATAAGTAGTAAAAATATAATCATTATGTTTAATTAGTGTTTCACTTATTTCATAATAATCAGATCTGTATACAAAGGTTTTTTTAAGTTCAAGCCCCTCCAGAAATTCGAAATTGAAATGAAATGAAATACAAAATGAACAAAAATGTTTGAGCGTAAAATCTAAGAAATCTGATTGGTTGAAACTTGTAACCCGAATATTTTTTTTGATTTTGAGTTTTGTGAAAAGTGGCAAAGGACTTTTCGACTTGGAAAAATACGAAGAAAATTTGGGAAAAATTTGGTCAGTGAAATCTACCCCCACTTGTCATGAGAGCGCATTTACTGTTTAAACTTTTGGCTTGAATAACTTTTTTAATTTTGAGTTTTATAAAAAAAGGTAAAGGACTTGTCGACTCGAAACTGAACAAGGAATATTGTGTTTTTTTTTGGCACGGAGAGTTTGGTACACCCTGTATAGTTTAGTTGTACGCATATATAAAAATTGAATTTCACTTTTCTCTGCATTTATTATTTAATTCGTTGTATTAAGGCTTTTAATTAGGCATTGAAAATTAAAATTAGCCTACATACAACTACATGCCACAGAATTAAGCAGAATTTTGTATTATTATTTAATTGTCTGAAAATAAGGTCAATCATCAAAAAAATTGTTTAAATACTCCTGAATACACAAAAATTCAATAAATAACAAATTATAATACTATCGGATTAGGACCCAACAATAAGTGACCCCTATTAACAACAAATAATAGTGAAAAACAAAACAATAAAAAAAGAGTTTTATACATCAATAAAACAAAAGTTTATCATACTTTTATGACATCAAATATTGCTACACTATCTTCTGGAATAATACAGCTGGGGAAAAAATGCATTTTTTTTCTTACACACCTCCATTTGGGTCTTCTTCCCCCATTTTATCGCAAAAGTATGGAGAGTTCTAAAATAGTGTAATCGTGGTTCGTGGATTTCTATTTGTTATGGTGCGGTGTAATTTTTGTCTTTTTAATTTACAGTTGTTATAATTATTTACGTCAATTGCAGTGACAGAATTGGCGTTATGACACTCGCAGATTTTGTATACATAAAACATAAACATAAACAAGTATAAAGTATAAACATGTACCAACAAGTTATATATATATATACGCGTTCTATATATATAAATATGTATATGCATATGTAAACATGCGAAATTGTGCTGAAATGCTGATGATTTCTGCTGTATATTTTTGCCGACACGAAAATTCGACCGACCTTTTCGATATTTATATTCAATGAAAAAAAAGACAGTGCTATAAAATTTGAGATCTACATTAACATTTTTATCATTTTTCTGCATTTTGCCACAAAAAAAACGTAGGCAATCATAAGCCAGGGAATACGGGATTTAAAAAAGTTTGCGTGATGATTTTATGTGCGCGTTTGGAAAATAAGAAAACAGCTTGAACTTGAACAAACGCGCTTGGTACGTATGTAAATGTGGTAAACAGAAAAAGTTAGTGCTTGTAATTGCGTAATTGGTAAACTTATAAAAGGCGAGTTTCTGGGAATTTGTTGTTTTTCGTTGAAAATATGTGCCCTTTAAATATGAATATGTTAAATGAGAAAATAAAATGGCGGCAGCAAATGTATACATTAGAATGTTTTGAGAAATTAAGAAAAAAAATTAGAATTATTTAGTTTACTGTTTGTTGATATTTTGGAAATGTGGCTTGGTTTTTCATGTCAGCTTTATGTTGTGAATCATTGCTAGAATACATGAAAAATTATTTTCTTTGCATAAGGCATTTTTTAGGGGAATTTTGAAAAATTTGTAATAATTTGAGACAGAGTTTGAAATTTCTTATTTTGAGGATTTTATTGTAGTTGAGACATTTGTAATATGTATATTTGAAAATTTTAGTATGTCAGGATAATGATGACATTGCGAAGTTCAGAATTGAAAAATTATAAATTCTTTACTTCTGCATAGTTTTCGAAGTTCGACATTGGAGAATTCAAAAGTAATGTATTAGAATCAATATGAATGAAATGAATATACAGTTCAAAAGTTTAATCATTATCGTTAATTTGAAAATTTAAATGTAATTAGCCAAATTTTAATTGAATTTGAATGTTAATTAGTGAAGAAAGTATGATGAAAAATATTTCCATTTCCTATATCAAAAAAATCAAAATCTGTATGGATTTAAAAGCCAAAAATAAAGTTTGAAAAGTGGAATTTATAAAAATAAATTAAAACACATGAAACTCTATTTTCGAAATTTCACCATCTATTGAAAAATTCATAAACTCTAATTGATCGTTAATTTATTATTGAAATGACTGAAATTGTGGCCCTATAAAGTAATTTGTAAATTCACTGATTTAGAAAATGAAACAGAAAATGATGGAATACATCGTGATTTTTAGTTTAAAAGTTTCGAAATAAAATATTCGAAGTTAAAAATTTTGTGCCCTTGTTATTATAATTATCATCGAATTGCTTGCATGATTTGAAATCGCAATGACAATAATTTAAGATTACTGAAAGAGTTGCCTTTTAAATTGATTTGCAAATTTAGTGATTTAGAAAATGAAATAGAAAATAGTAAAATATATGGTATCTTAAGTTTCAATAATTTCAAATCAAAACTGAAAAATATTTAGTGTCCTTGCAATTAGAAGTTTCATAAAATTACTTGAATGACTTGAAATCCTAAAGACAATCATTGAATATTACTGAAAATGTTGTTCTATAAATTATTGACAAATTTAGTGATTTAGAAATGAACTAGAAGATAGTAAAATATAACTTTCACAGTTCAAAAATTTTGAATTGAAATGTTTAATGTTAAATTATTTTGTGTCCTTGCAATTGGAATTTTGATAAAATTTTAGGATGATTTGAAATCACAATGACAATAATTCAAAATTATTAAAATGTTGCCTTATGGATTGAAATCAAATTTTGTTACAAATTTATTTTTTTTAACAATAGATTTACAAATTTAGCGATTTAGAAAATTACATAGAAAATGGTAAAATGTATGGTAACTTTCAGTTCAAACATTTTGAATTTAAACGTCAAAAATTAAGTTATTTTGTGTCCTTGCAATTTTTAATCTACATAAAATTACTCGAATGATTTGAAATGTCAATGAAAATTAGTACAGATAATGAAAATGTTGCCTTATGATTCAATTTACAATTAATTGAGTAGTTTATAAAGTGAAAAAAAATTTTCAATTTCGAATCAACACTTTTAAATTAAAAATTTGGTGTCCTTGCAATTAAAGTTTGCATAAAGTCATTTGAATAGTTTGAAACCACAATGACCATGCCTAAAATACTGTATGATTTCCGTAAAAATTTTCATAATTTTCACTTCCTAGTGTTCAGAAAAATTAAAAAATTCTTTGAGATTGAGATATTGAATTATTATTTACATTCAATTTAAACCTTAAAATCAGCAAATCATTTATGTATTATGTATGAAATTGGGAAACCGTATAATTTATTTGAATTTATATATGCTTGAATCAAAATTGAAAAATTTTCAATACCAGAATTTAAACATTCAAATATATCTAATTCCAATTTTGTGAACCTGAGAATATAAATCGTATATGCATTTTTGTATATTGTACTATACAAACTGACAATTTTTTTTTTTTTATTGAAGCCAACAACCTTTATAATTCAAAAACTGACTTATAAGATTATACATCTATTTATCGAAATATTATCTGCCCAAAATTACAGACGTTTACAAAATAAGCAAAAATGGGAATTTTATTAGTTTTACATTTTCTTCCAAGATAAAAGTATAAATCAATGAGTAACATTGGATAATTTTTGTTAAATATCAATAATTATTTATAGCTCTAATTATGAGAAGGTATAAAGACAATTTTTTTTGTTCTCATTCACTTTTAAACATTTGGAACTTTCAAAACATAAAATATTCGTTATGTTTGTAAACAATGATAATTGATTTTACAGTAAACAAAAGGGAAAATGAGAGCCCGAATGGAAAAGCGTTCCCGCGATCGACATGCTCCAACAAGCTCCAAAATTTACTCCTTCAAGCCCTTGACCTTCAAAGAACACAAACCCCAAAGTCTGCAGAGACCAAAAGCGAGAAGTGGCCACAGGATCGCATGTGATGAAAACCATCTTTACTCTTATGGAGGTTACAACCCCAACATACCAAACGAGGAACAGGAAATGCAAAACAACCATGCCTGGTTGGAGAGCAGACCCTTGTTCAAGGAAGTCTGGAAAATGAACCTTCTGACCCAAAAATGGACACTTTTGCCTGGGCAATCAAACATGCCTAAGGAATTGGCCTCTAACGCCCTTGTTTTGAAGTAAGTTAACTTGGTTGATTTTCATTAATTGTCATTATTTCTTGAACTTAATTCATATACATATAATCTGATTAATAACTGACATATTATACTCAAAACTCAAGGGGCTCGAAACTTTTGATCTATGGTGGCACAGGCAATCCATTTGGTGACACCTGCAGCAATAAATTACACACCTGTGACATTCACACCGGTCAAATGGAAACCGTTCAAGCTTCTGGGGATTTACCAGAAGCAATGTATGGACAAGCCATTACTTGCCATGGTCCTTACCTTTACACCATCGGCGGCACCAGCGGTCATGACTACAACTGCGACATCCACAGACTCGACTTGAGAACCAACGTTTGGGAAAGTGTTTATATTTGTTCAGGAAAATGTAATATGGAACCAGCGGGGAGATACAGGCATGAGGTAGCTTGTGATGGGAAAATGATTTATATTTTGGGAGGCGGAACATCTACAGAAGCCTTTGACTTCAAGGTAAAATTTACAGAATATTTGTAGTGTGACGAAATTCGCCGCAGTTGAAGGTGCCATACAATGACCACCTGTGACCTGGAGACAATAAAGACTTTTTTCTCTGAAAATGAATGAGAATCATTATTCTCATTTGTTAAAAATATTGGTTGCTTCAGAAATGATATCATTGTTTCTGAAAACATATATGTTCGTTTTTGAATATTGAAATTTTGTTGTACAATGTAACTTATTTTAATATATATATACTTTTAATAAATTCTATTTTATTTAATTTGTATTTGTCTCAAATTTTGATATAACTTATGAAGTGTATGACATTCTCAATATTTATACAATTGTTGACATACAAATTTCTAAATTAAAGAGAGTAAGTATGTATACTTTTATCGTAGCTTGTGCCTGCCTTCAATATTGAGTGTGAAAGATGGTTTGTCGTCTTGACGGAAAACGAAGATAGAAGAATAAGGGATCAAGTCCCTGCCGCAAGACGATGCCACAGCCTGGTTCAGTACAAAGACAAAACGTCCCAAGTAACGTACGTAGTTATTTGTGGTGGCTATAACAGCGTCAAAGTTTTCAACGATGTTTGGAGACTCAATTTGAGCACCATGAAATGGACCTGCCTCAGAAAATGCAAACTTCCTTTCCCGCTTTATTTTCATTCAGCAGCATTGACACCGATTGGCTGCATGTACATGTTTGGTGGGATCATGAAATATCATGAAGAGGTGATTTTGAATTTATTAGAAATTTTATCATATCTGATTTTGACAGCTATAAATGGCAATTTTGATTTTTTACATTATATTCCACAGGGTGTAAGAACAGATGCAGTTCATTCAGTTTGGCTGACGATACCCAAATTATCGGAAATTTGTTGGATGGCTTTGAACCATTATCATCCAAGACTCAAAAATTCATCGCCCATTGATTTGTTGAAAATTGGAATTCCTCTGAAATTTGTTAACAGATTAAGAGATGGTTGAGTGGGTTCAGAGCTTAATTAAAATTTGCATTTCAGCTATGAAGTGATTTTTCTTCACGTCTGAAATTCAATCTTTTTGGACTGCGTCAAGTATAGATCACTTATTTTTCATTGCAGTGATAGTTATAAAAATTGTTGAGTCTGGAACATTTCAGTTTTGTTTTTTTTTTTTTTTTTTCTTTTGACGAATGTTAGGTAGAACAATTTTGAATTCAAAGTTTTCTGAATTCATCACTACACTGTAAAAACTAACTGAAATTTTTCTGTTGAAGTAAAAGGAAATTTTTCAGTTCAAACAGAAATTATAATGTTCAAGGGAAATTTTTAAGCTTCGTGTGGATTTATACGTATGAAGAAAGAAAATTCCCGTTTTTAATTAATTTTTTCTTCTAAAACTAAAAAGTTTCCGTGTCTATTAACAGTAAATGTTCAGAATTGAGGTGGTTAATAACTTCCACTAAAAACTGGAAGTTTTTTTCTCATTGTACTTTTGAATTCATTGATATTGAAAAAAAAAATGTTGAGACTGGAGAAATGAATTTTTGTTTTATTCTTTTACTGATAACTTTTTTAGCTGAAAAATTGTTGAGTTGAGATTTTTCCAGATTCGTCGCTGTTTTTGGATATGTAAATGCTAGTCATCTGTGATTTTTTGCTACCTTTTGAAATGTATCTTTCGTCTTCGTTTTTTGCGAAAAAAGTAGAATTTGCTCTAACTCGCTTGATCATTTTTGCTATCATTGTAAAAAACCTAATGGAAAGATGGTGGTTGCTTACTCTAATTCTTCTTGAGGTGTGTTGGTATTTTAGAATATCGCTGTCGGTCCATGGAAAATCATTTTTGAGCAATGAAATATGTGGTCTTCAGACAAGATTACAATTTGCTGCCTCCCAGCTTTTTAGTCGTTCAGTGGCACAACCACTCAACCATTAAACCATTATCTTCGAAAATGTATAATAAATATTTATTATTGATACCAAATTTCATGTGATCACTGAAATTGATACCGAAAAAAATTTCGTAATTTACTTTGTTCACATTCATAATAATTTGTTTCAAGATTCTTAAAGTGGAATTTTTCGACTTTTTGAGGGTTGAATTTCGAATTATGTACGAAAAAAAATTGTCATAGAAAATTCTTGTTGGTCCAGATATGTATATTTGAAAAGTAGTTGTAGGTTTTTTTATGAATTTTTATACATTCTGGGATCATTACTTTCAAAAGTTGCTTATACAGTGAATTTTTCAATATCTAAAATGTTTTTCTATCATCCGACCAAAAAATTACAAATTTTTGAATGGTAGAATTCTATTTTTTATTTTGTGAAGTTAAAATATCAGCAGCTCTCGAAAAATCGAATTCACGAAGTTTCTACATCATCACTTAAGATCATCTAAACTTTGAAAATTTCATTTTTTCCTATCGAAAATAACTTGACAAAAAACTAAGAATGTATTATAAATACGAAAAGTTTAAAATATTTCGATAGCTTGGTATAAATAGAAAAAATGTATGTAAATTGTCGATAGTAAAATTTTTAATCAATTTCCTTCGATAAACACTATAAATTTATTCGAAAAAATATGTTCTCCATCAATTTTATTATTATAGAATAGAGCATAGCTTTAAGCGTTTTAATCAAGACCTAATTTTTCATGAAATTGTACAATTTTTTGCATAATATACTGCATGTATAATTTGTTAATTAATTCTTATTTCCTTGAACAAACATCAATAGGTTCGCGAAGTTAGAAATAAATATTTAAATATTTGCTTAAAAGTGTTCATTCAAGTTTATAATTTCAATGATGAATATTATATTTGAGGAATCAAAAACATTGTAAAACAAGTATATATTTATCAGTTGTTGCGAGATGAGGTAATTCGTCTTGAAATTGCTTACTTCTTAAAGATTGTTGATTGAAATTGTTTGTACATTGATATTTTTTAACTATACAATTGTTTATAGTAGTTTATTTGCGCCAGCTATTAATAATGCACGCCAAAAATGTATATACACGTTGAAGAAAAAATAAAGTGTTTTCAAAAATGGACTGTCTAGTATTATTTTGGAAATGTGTAAAATATTTCGGCTCTACATAAAACGAAATTTGAAAAATATTTTCAAATTTAAGTGTAATAGAAATCTTTGGTATTTCAATATCACAGTCACCAGGTGACACGTCGATTTTGGTACACTGAAGTAGAATACTGTAAATTTAAAAAAATTAACAATGTGGAGGGTAAATCAAACACTGCGAGTTTCACTGATAAATTTTATACACTTATTATACATTTATTTCTGTAACTCTACAAGTCTTAATAATAAAGGAAAAATCGATGCAACAATTTATTTCCAGTTTTTCATAATCATTCAGTGTCGGCAGAACCTTTCGAAAATATATTTGTATATTTATATATTATATAGAACTATCAACTAGAAATCACTCAAGCTAATTGATCCTATATCCAGAAAACCAGGGAAACATTTTTTCACGAAAATGCCACATTTAATCATTTTTACATTTTTCCAACTGTACAACGCGGGACGATGGCTTCTTTTAAAAGCAAAAAAAAAGGAGTAACGGGCGTGAAAATCTGCGCATTGAAAAACTCAGATACTAAACTTATCGCGTGATGAAAAAGTTTGATTTCCATCATCAAAAATCTGGTATTATAAATTTTGCAAAGCACAAAGTGCTTCTGATTTGTACTAAAATTTCCATCGACCTTAACATAATAAACTCTATGGAATTTGCGATAATCTAAGTCGTTCATTCGTGAAAAACAAAATACTTGAAAACGGAATCGCAATTTCGAAATCACAGTGTTCGTTGCTTTTAATTTCCAACCAAATGTTCAAAACTCGATCCATTGATAAAAATTTCCAAATTTTAACCTTTTAATTTTCAAGATCCCTTCAATTTATCAAGTTTTCAAATGAAAATTCAAAAACGAGTTGTATAATTTTTTTGTAAACTTTAATAATTGCACAAAAGTTTGAAAAAGGTATGCACCTTTAACGGAAAAACATTCAAACTTTCATTTTAGATTGTTCCTCAACTTCAGGACACGATAATTCCAAAGCTTAAAGGAATTTTATTTATATCAAGATTCTATTAACGCTCAACTTCATTTATTTTTCCAATCTAAATTGCTCGCGAAAATTCGTGATTAGTGGCGAACGTCTCGCGGGTAATACTCGGCGAGTGTGGTGGCAGGAATTCTCTTAAGCATTTCCTTGGGGAAAATCCTGAGAAGCTGCCAGCCGATGTCCAGTGATTCGAATACCGTGCGGTTTTCGTAGCTACCTTGTGCGATGAAGTTTTTCTCAAATTTATTCAAAAATTCGAGGTACAGTAAATCATCTGGAGTCAGAGCTTCCTCTCCTACGACGGCTTTCATGGCCTGCACATCCTTACCAATAGCGTAACAGGCGTACTGAAAATTAGAATGATTGAAAAGTAAGTAATAAACATTCGTCCGCTATTTTTAGAATTGTTGGAATGAATGTAAATTCATCAACTATGAGCTAATAAGAAAGTAAAAAAATGGCTCAAAGACTAAGACAGGAATCAGTATCCAGAATTCGTCTAAAAAAACTCACCAACTGATTGGAAACATCTGAATGATCTTTACGCGTCATCCCTTCACCAATGGCGGACTTCATCAGACGTGAAAGCGATGGCAGCACATTCACTGGCGGGTAGATTTGCCTGTTATGTAGCTGACGATCCACGTAAATCTGACCCTCGGTGATGTACCCGGTCAAATCGGGAATGGGATGCGTGATATCATCGTTAGGCATCGTCAAAATTGGAATCTGGGTAATAGAGCCATTTCGGCCCTCGACTCTTCCCGCTCTTTCGTAGATGGTAGCCAAATCCGTGTACATGTAACCGGGGAAACCACGACGTCCGGGAACTTCCTCACGGGCAGCGGATACTTCACGAAGAGCTTCAGCGTATGAGGACATGTCAGTTAAGATGACGAGTACGTGCTTCTCGCACTGGTAAGCGAGGAATTCGGCGGCGGTCAGAGCAAGTCGCGGGGTGATGATACGTTCGATCGTGGGGTCATTGGCGAGGTTCAAGAACAGGCAGACATTCTCCATGGAACCGTTCTCTTCGAAGTCCTGCTTGAAGAATCGCGCAGTCTCCATGTTCACACCCATGGCCGCAAACACAATGGCGAAGTTGTCCTCGTGGGAGTCGAGGACCGACTTACCGGGTAATTTCACAAGACCAGCTTGGCGGCAAATCTGCGCCGCGATCTAAAATCATGCGTTATTGCAGATTTACCATATTGCGTCAAGAGAAAAGCAGTACAACTTTGTATCAAATTTCCATTGCAGTAAGACATTGTTTCTCTACAAAAAAAAATAAAATGCACTTACTTCGTTATGTGGCAGACCAGCTGCCGAGAAAATTGGAATCTTCTGTCCACGGGCGATCGAGTTCATGACATCGATCCCAGAGATGCCTGTTTGGATCATTTCCTCGGGGTATATACGAGACCAAGGATTGATGGGCTGGCCTTGAATGTCTAAAAAGTCCTCAGCAAGGATTGGTGGCCCTTTGTCAATTGGTTTTCCTGAACCATTAAAAACACGCCCCAGCATATCCTCTGAAACTGGAGTACGCAAGATGTCACCAGTGAATTCACAGTGGGTGTTCTTAGCGTCGATGCCAGACGTGCCTTCGAAGACCTTGATAGGAATTCAAGAAATTTTACTCATGCCAACAAAAAAATAAATACACACATATTCGATATACTTTTTTTCATTACTACACAAGATATTTTATTTAACATTTATTGTAGGGAAAAAAACATTAGACTATTCAATGGTTTTTCGACCATTTTTTTACTTTATTACCTGGACGACAGCCTTAGAACCGGAAACTTCAAGAACCTGGCCAGCACGGTAGGACCCATCTGCAAGCTTGAGCTGCACGATCTCGGCATACATGGGGAATTTGACTTCATCGAGTATGACAAGAGGGCCATTTACCCCTGATACTGTTTTGTAAGCTGTAATTTATACAATAACCAGGGTATGAGATTCAATTTAAAAGATTAAAAAAAAAAAATATTTTATCAGGATTTCACAATTGCAAATTACGTTTATACAGCATAGAATCGATTTCCACTGGCGATATAAAATATTTATCGAACTTTACAAAGTGTTAATACATGTTCAATGACTTTCAGAAAGTGAGATATGTGCAAAAAACTTTATTTAAATATTAACTATTGGCTTTATGAATAACACCTCACAGATGAAACAACTAACAAAAAAATGGTTAGTTTCCAGTTATTAAAAAATTTGTACAAAAGTTTAAGGACATTTCTAAATATTATATGAATTTATTATGCTTTTCCAACATTTAATGAAAATAATTGGATTATACAAAAAATTTGAATTTTTAGGGATCCTTAAAAATAAAAGAAGTTCCTAGACTATAGAAATAGACTGTGCAAAATTTCAGGACCTTTCGTGCAGTAGTTTTGAAGTTATACGAGGTCAACTTACAAACATTCACATTTATATATATATGGATCAACTAATACCATGATTAATTTCTCATTGATTCAAGAGATTTTAGAGTGCATACTATAATTTATTTTTGAATCAAATACAAATATTCAATATTTCATCCGATGAATTACAGAACATTAAATATTTCTTTAACAACTACGCTGAAATTTTTCAATTGTTTTTATAATTGATTATTGATTAATTGATATTTTTTATTCGGGAAAAACTGTCCTTTTATCAATTGGTTTTTCAATTAGTTTTCCAGTTAAATTGATCCTGTTGGACAATTTTTTTCAAATGTTTCTAAAGTTCCAAAGATTTACAAATAAACGAAAGTGAAAAAATTGTTACCATCACCTTTAATAATAAGAGTAGTGAATAATTATTTGATATTTATCAGGTACTATCTAATGTTGCTATTTGTCATTTTGATCTTAAGGGAGATATAAAAAACTGATTTTTTTTTTCATTTTCGTTTTTTTCCTTAAACTTTTTATTAAAAATAATTATATTATTTCTTATCTTACATTTGGAACTTCCAAGGACATTTTTACAAAAAAAACTTACACCACAAATATAAATAAATTAGATTTCCAAATGTGAACCTAATCAGATTCCTAAATGAAAAAATGATTTAATTTACTACATAAGTTTTTTATTCAAAATTATCCAATAGGATAAACCAATCATATTTCAAAATGGGTATCCAATAGATTTTCCAGTTGGACAAACCGATAGTAAAACTGCCATTTTTACAGTTAATTTTCCAAATAAAAAACCAATTTAAAATTCTCACCAGAGAAATTTTCAATGTCGCTCAAAAACTCTAAAAATACACTCAAAATAAACATTCGCAAATACTTTGCTGTCACATGACACATGAAATTTTGGTATCGCAAAAACAATTGAAATTTTTATCGATATAAATAACTGTCTCCAAAATTTTAAGAACTATTTCTTCTCGTAATAAGGAACGGGGAAAGGAGATTCCAAAGCTGCAATCCAGCCCTGAAATCCACATGAAAAGTCACATGACAGGTATGACAGGTCTGTACAAACCACACATGTCAAAATTTCAGATACATTTTTCCGAGAAAATGAAATGTTTGGGCTTAAAATAAACAGGGAAAACTGATGAAAAATGTGAGAAATGCAATATCCGAAATGTCAAAATCCCGTGCGTCAGCTGACAAGAGTACCAGATCGATCAAAACCAATGCTACGCCCAGTTTGAAAATTGATCTTGTTCAAATGATTTTGGGCCTTAAATTTGGGCACTTACTGAGTCGCGGATGTGCCACGAAATCCCTGGAAACGGCGAGGATATGCTCCTTTCGGGCTTGATCTATTCCGATAGTTTTCGAAGTCATTTTCGCGATTTTATTTCTTTTACTCCGGGCCTACCGAACTGAACACCAACCAAACACAGCAGTCACGTATGTGTTCACCGCTCTGTGGAAGAGAGACAGCAACAATACATCAATTAATTCAACTTTATCTTTAAAAAAATATCAGCTATTGCGAATACTGAAAATTCATCGTACATATCGAATTCCGCCTTTTCTATTGTTTGGGTGTTGGATGTGATGTTTTGAAATTATTTTTTTATTTAGATGAAGTGAGGAAGAAGATGTTTTGAAATGGTGAAACGAAGATAGAAGAGAGTGAAACAGACATAACGGAATAATCAACGGAGGCACGTGAGATCACGTGATTCACACTTGATGGTAAATCGGTCAAATTAGTGATTATTTGGATTGTCTTTTTTTGATAATGAGGTTAAGTTAAGCTGAAATTAACAGAGAATCATAGTTTGGGAATAAGCAGGAGTTTTTATTATTTTTTAAATGTCATTTTATATATTTTATAAAGGAAATATAACTGGGATACATTGGCTTAAGAAGTTGCGACTTGTGACGTCACCAGTGTTCAAATGTCTGACTGGAAAATTAGTGATTACTTTATCGGTTTTTTAAATAATTAGATTAATACGAGGTAAATCAAAGATTATGAAGGAATAGTATTTCAGGAATTTTTCAATGCCGCAAATATCTTTACATTTTACGTTTTTCTCCATCGCCTGAAATTTTTTGTCTGTTTCGTAGTTGACGTCCTACAAATTATTGCATGAAAAAAAATTCAAATAATTGTTTTTCTTTATTCATACAATATTTTTAAATTTATTCATACAACAATTCATACGCACCGCCAATAATTCGTATCTTCGTTTAGAAAGAGAACTATCTCCGTCCCCGGAGATAGTTCTCTATTCTATCTCCGTCTTTTTGAAGAGAAGATAAGAGGCAATGGACGACGCGTTAGTCTGACGGAGATAAAAGTTGACTTTGAAAATTCGATATCTCCTTCATTTTTGCTAATTTCACAAAAAGGAAAAGAAAATAGTCGTTCAGAATTGTCTCGGGAATCTGTCATTTCCAGCTCTAACGGTAACATTCGAACACCCTGTATATAATAGCGGTTCTTAATAGAGTTTGATACTGAAGATTAGGCAAAAATTGGTTAAACGGTTCGAAAGATACGGTTAATGCGTGGCTGGATGCGGGAGTAGGATCACAGTCAATAGAAACCAGGTTCCCTACATTCCTAATCGTAGTAAAATTTGATATGGAAGATTAGGAAAGATTGGCAGGGGCGGCAACTATGGGGGGGGGGGCAAGGCACTTTTTGCCCCCCCCCCCTACAATTTTATTGGAGGGGCCATGCCCCCCCAATATTTCGGCAACTAGAATAAATATTTGAAAATTTGGTAGAGATAATCCATGATATCACACTTTTTTTCTGTAATTCCCAAAATTCATCTCCGTAATCTTTCATACTTCTTAACTAGTTTCCCACAATTTTGGAGTTCTAATAAATCGAATTTACCCGCCTGTCCAACATAAATTTAAACAGGTAAGTAAGCACAAGTAGGGATAGGAAATATGGTTGAAGTAGGTTGGCACGATTGTGAGAAGTGCCGCCTATATATTGCTCTACCACTTTCTGAAAAAACCGAGCGTCGATAATATTGCTTTTCGCTCGGTTTTTTCAGAAAGCGGTAGGTGATGTACACAATGTAACATAACTAAAAAGCACCGAAGTATAATTTGTTGACGAGTTAATTGAAAAAATGGATCGCTTTTTAGTACGAATACCACCCCCATCTGATCAAACAACACGTCAAAGTAATCAAAGTCATCAAAGAGAATCCGTCAGTGCCGTGCAAAATCGTTCCGATATTTCGAAGACTTCTGAATCCAACCCGCGTGCTTCCAATTCTGACAGTAATGTGCGAAATAGTTCAAAATCGTCAGAAATTATTAGTAAATCTGGACGTAGTTTTAGAGAGGATTGGAAAAAATCATATCCATAGCTCATTAATGATAAAGACAAGGATTCTGCTTTTTGCATTACATGTAAATCTGCCTCGGAGAAAAAAATGTTGTCTTTAAGCACGAAATCCGATGATGCGTTTATAAACCCTGGATTCTCCAACTGGAAGAATATGATAGATAAATTTCGAAAACATGAAAGTTCTGGCACCCATCGAGAAGCTGTATTGAAAATTACGTGTTCCCAAAATAAAATCGATGTTTTTGAAAGTTTATCTAACGAAACGCTAAGACAAAATCAAGAAAATCGCACGTGTTTGATGAAAATTATTTCGACTCTACGTTATCTTGCGGTTCAAAGCATTCCAATCCGTGGGCATACTGATGAAAGGAATAATTTTAATTGTTTATTGCAACTAAGAGCCGAGGATTCACCAGAATTACGGAAGTGGTTGAACAGAGACACCTACAAATGGATTTCTAAAGAAATGCAGAATGAGATGCTGCAAATTTTGAGTCATAAAGTTTTGCGTTCACTGATCCAAGAAGTGAAGGGGGCAAAGTATTATACTTTAATTGGCGATGAAACTCGCGATGTGGCATCCAAAGAACAGTTCAGTTTTTGTGTCAGGTATTTTACTCATTCAACCAATATATATTCTTAAAAAATGATTATTTTCATGTCTTTGTATTCATATAACATTACTGAATAAGGTTCTTTCCGATTCAACATTCACACTAAGAAAAAAAAAATGGCGAGAATTCTCATTTTTATTCGTAATGTTACCTCGGAAAAAAACAATAGGAATATCTATCCAAAGTGATGGAAGAATTTCCCCTCTATATAGTATTTTTTCAGTGGAGCATCAAAATTAAAAAAATCTTTTAATGAAAAACTTTGTACACATCAATGATTCTTTTTCAGATTCGTTCATGGTGAATTTGAAATCGAAGAACTTTTTCTCGGTTTTTATTCCACTGCTTCCACAACAGGGAAAGCACTGTGCGATTTGATAATTGATGCTTTACGTCGTTTTGATCTCGATATTCAGTTAGTCCGGGGCGTTTGTTGTGAAGGAGCAGCAAATGTTTCTGGGCGATTCAACAGAGTTCAAGCTTTAATTTCCGAAATTGAAGAAAAAGCCCATTTTGTGCACTGTTCAGCCCATAAATTGAATCTAGTCATCCAAGATTCAGTGAAAATGATTTCTGAATATCGTGATGCTCTCAATGTTGCAAAGGATCTTATAAATTTCGTACGAGATTCACCACAAAGATTGGAGGCTTTTGCCGGGAAAATATGATTAATTTTTCAAAGTATCTTATATTTACTCTATTTCATATTTGATTTATTGTCACTTCCGTTTCATAATTAACAATCTAAATAAGGAAATCAAAAATAACAGATATTCTATTTATTTCTGTTCTAGATTTAAAGAGTATGGATAGTATGCAAGAAAAGACAAATTTGAAACCCTTTTGCCCTACTAGATAGACTGTCCGATTCACATCTTTGAATTCCATTTTAAAAAATTACAAGCGATTGATAGCTTTTTTCGAAACTCTGTCATTACAATCAACTGAAGCAGCTACTAAAGCGAAAGTTTTTTTAAAATCAATGAAATCTTTCAATTTCTTTTTTTCGATATTCATTCTATGCAAAATGTTTTCGCATGTAGATGCTTCTAACTCGGCCCTCCAAAAAAAGCAATTCCATTTTGGTAATGTGAAAGAACTAATTGAAAATTTGAATGTAACTATTTCGAATTTGAGAAATCAATTCATTGATGTTCGGGCTGAGATAGAAAAAGAAAGACTTGCCAAGGATATAGATCCTCCGAAAGAAAATCGCAAAAGAAAAATTCCAAAAAAATTAGACGATTCGTATAACGCTGTTAAAGAGCGCTTTGAAAATTGCGAAGAAAAGTGTAGAAGTCTATACTATGAGATCATTGATAATATCGTGAATTGTTTGAAAGATAGATTTGACACAAAAGTATACACTTTCCTTGGCCAGGCAGAGAGTTTTCTTTTCGGGGATGACGAATTTCAAAAAGAAGTATTGGAGTTTTTTGGCTCCGATATTGACGAGGATCGACTTGTTCTGCACAGAAACATGTTCTTAGACATTTTGCGAGCGAAAAAATTGCTGCCTCAAACAAGCTCTAACAGCAAATCCTCAATGAAAAATTTTGGCGACTTCTTACTCCTTTTGAAAAGTGAAAACCACATTCTAGATTTGTTACCAGAACTCATGAAAGTTACGAAATTGATTTTAACGTTACCTGTAACAACATGCACCGCCGAAAGATCGTTTTCTACCTTAAGAAGACTTTTGACATAGATGAGAAGCACTATGACTCAAGCTCGGCTCAATTCTTTGAGCATTTTGCATGTTCATTCTGAAGTTGCGATGAATGTAGATTTGAATGAGATAGCGAATGAATTCATTGAACGTTGCGAGATGAGACGCAAAACATTTGCACTATCATAATGTAATTTAGCAACAATATTTGCGTTAATTGTGCTATTTTTTATTTTTTTTTACATTAAATAACTTATTGTATACCATCAACATATGGTTTCATGTTTTTTTCTTATGTTTGATACTCACTCTACCCTCTCCGTTCCGTTTATAAAAATTTTTTTTGCCCCCCCAATATTTTTTGGAACTTGCCGCCCCTGGAGATTGGTCAAACGGTTCAAAAGATACGGTTAATGCGTGGGTGGATGTGGGAGTGGGATCACTGTCAATAGAAAGCAGGTTTGCTTATTTCCCGATATTGATGAAATTTGATATGGAAGATTAAGCAGATTTTGTTCGAACGGTTCAAAAGATACGTTAAATGCGTGGGTGGATGTGGGAGTATGATCACAGTAAATTGAAACCAGGTTCTGAAGGATCACAGTCAATAGAAACCAGGTTCTGAACATTATATAGTTCAATATGGAAGATTTGGGGAAGATTGGTTGAACGGTTCGATAGATACACTTAATGCGTAGGTGCGTGCGTGGGTGGAGTGCGAACAGGACAATGTATAGCTATAAACCATCCTTGAACTGAGACGAATATGTTATGCAAGGTTTCATAGAATTTGGTTGAGCGGTTCAAGAGTTATGGAATCACAAAGAAAGTGGCATTGATTTTTATATATATATATATAGATTTCACTGTCATAATCTTCATGGTAAAGTATAAGGGTTATTATTTATAATAAGTTATTTATTAAGTGTTGAATACTTATGAGGGTGAGTGTTTGTTATAATTAATTCACTGTTTTTGAAAATTTAGCTGGAAGACTGACAGGAGGAGGCCCGGGGCGATCTTCATTTTACGTGAACCGTCCTTTTTGTTACGCCATTGTTCATCGTCCAACTAAAATAAATATTTTTATGGGTACTGTAAAAATGCCTGAGTATTACTAAGAAAATGCATATTCTATGTATATTCAAAAAGCTATTAAGAAAGTTTCAGCTTGAAAGGTAAAATATCATTTCAAAATATGTGAAATGTTTAAAAAGTTAACATATGTTTATGATATTATTAATGTATTAAAACTTTTTCATGAACTTGTTGAACGAAATCTGTCGTGCCTTCGAAACGTGCTTTTTTCACCTGAAATTGTAGAATGTAAAACAACCAACAGAAAAGCATTTTTAACCGTACAGTATTACAAGCTGATTTTCTTTGTTACGCCCGGGAAAAAAAAACTTGCATGATTCTTGCATGTAACATGCATGCAATAACATGCATGTAACATTCAAGTTTTTAAATGCCTGATACTTGCATGTTTCTTGTAAGAAAATCATGCAAGAAAAATGCATGCACCTTGCAAGTTGATCTTGCATGCTGCATGCATGTAACATGCATGCAGCATGTATTTCGAAAAAGCGTTTTTTATCCGCTCGCATGCATGCACCATGCAAGTTTTGCATACATGTCGCATGCAAGCAGCATGAATGTCAAAATAAGAGATTTTTTTTTTTTTTTAATTTTGCATTGTATATCTTTTGCATTGCATTTATTTTACAATACGTTTTTTTTTTTATTGAAAACTGCATGATAAATTTTCAATAATTAATAAAATGGAAATTTTTCAAGAAAGTTTGCAAGTGATTGCATTACCACGCCTTTGTAGCGCGAGTAATGATATATCTGCTCAATCTCCTGGAGACATGGGCTTATGAAGTTTAATATTAATTTTCCCTTAGATATGCACTTGCTTTAACCATTCTACACAAAACTTGAAAAATGAGAAAAAAAATCCAGCAGCCATCTGGTGAGTGTTCATGCGTGTTGATGCGTAGAATGGTTAAAGCAAGTGCAATTCTAAGAGAAGTTGTAGAAATATCATATTTATTGGGCCCATGTCTCCAGCAGATATGTCATTACCCGCGTTACAAATAGTCGCGGTAATGCAATCACTTGCAAACTTTCTTGGAAAATTTCCATTTTATTAATGAATGAAAATTTATCATGCAGTTTTCAATTACAAAAAAAAGGTATTGCAAAATAAATGCAATGCAAAAAATATACAATGCAAAATTAAAATAAAAAATAATCACTTATTTCGACATTCATGCTGCTTGCATGCGATATGTTGCTAAAATTGCATAGTGCATGCATGCGACATGTATGCAAAACTTGCATGGTGCATGTATGCGAGCGGATAAAAAACGCTTTTTCGAAATACATGCTGCATGCATGTTATGGTACATGCATGCAGCATGCAAGATCAACTTGCAAGGTGCATGAATTTTTCTTGCATGATTTTCTTACAAGAAATTTGCAAATATCAGGCATTTAAAAACTTGAATGTTACATGCATGTTTCTTGCAAGCACACTTCCATGCAGCATGCAAGAAACATGCAAGCCGCTTGCATGTTATTGCATGCATGTTACATGCATGAATCATGCAAGTTTTTTTTTTCCCGGTCGTACTGATTTTTGTGCAACTAATGTGTAATAAATCTAAGTTCAAGTTAAGTATCGATTTTTTGATTGAACGAGTGTTAAATCAAGTGATTTTTAAGAGGTTCATTCTTGTATAAACTAACTTTTCAGCATAACTCAATTTATTTAAAAAAATGAAATCGATGGGATAATTTTCGCTATTTCGTTTTGACAGCAAATAAAGGTAATGCAATTCTACAAAATATATCTTTTTCCAAAAAATCAATGTAAATACTGAAAAGCGTTGCTAAATGCAATACTTCAAGCAAATCTACGATAATATTAGAAAATACACAAAAAAATTTGTAAATGCCATACGACAGAAAAATTCTAGAAATCTATAAAATACTTTAAATCTGTACCTAAATTAATGATTTACTTGAAAATCTATAACTTCAATTTTTATATCTTTGACTCCCGGAGCAACGAATTTGAGAAAGCTAAATAAAAAACAAATAATATCAGAGAATCCTTCAAGCTATGAAAAGACTAAAGAGTTATTAGACATATCAAAAGTATTGAAAAAGATGATTATATCAGCGACTCACGAATTCGATTATATTCGAACATATATGAAAAATGTGCGGCTGTTGACCTTTAAAGTTGAATAATTTTAAAATACCGAAATCCGACAAATTGGAAAATCATACCCCTTTAAAATCGTCAAAAATTTTGAACCATAAAATTTTGAAAAAATAAATTTTTCTGTCAAAACCCCTCCCAAAATTGTTTCTGTCTACTACCCTGCTTGGGATAAGGATAAATACATGCTACATCTGTATGTATATATAGGTTTGTGATTTGTGACGTCACACGCCTGATCGGAAAATGACGTCATATTTACATATTTCGATACCTTCGATATTTTTACTATCGAAATAACGGGAGACTTGTCAAAATATTGCAAAATATTTAGTGTTTTTCTCTCGTAAGTATTTCTAAAACAGTATAATAGAGTACTTGAGAATGCTTGAGAGTTGTTGAAATACTAGCATTGTTTAATAGTGTCACTGAGTGTTACCAATTTATTACCCGATACTATCAAAATATCTGAGAATTCGACGACCACCCACAACAAATCTCTAGAAATCAACCAACGTTCCCCAGAAGAACCATTGCCATAAGAAAACGTAAACGGGCAAGGTAAAAAACGATAATATTAAATCTGTGATAATGCGCAGCGCGCTAGGAAACTTATCAAAAGCGGCGTCGTCGATCCTGATACCGAGACAATAAAAATTACGCGGGGCCAGTTTCTAGAAACGATATCAGAAATGTCTTTTTACACGTTTACTTCGGAATATCCATGGAAAGTTTTCGGGAAGAATTCGAATGAGATTCGAATAACGAAAAATCCCGTGGAGAATTTCATCGAGGGTGTCAGGAAAGCGGAATTTGCGAGTGCGCAGGAAATCGAAATGGGGTCGATGAAGAAGTTCAGGTGATGTTTGAAAAATTTGCAATAATTTGTCATGACAAAGTTTAAGGTTTTTCAAATCACAAGTTCATTTTTTTGTAAAAATTTATCATACTTAAGAGAGGACTTCAGTTATACATAATTTATGTAAACAATTTTACAGGGCTTAGAAGTAATGCGTTAACATTTTTGGGGTGACTTTCCAAACCCTGCAATTTTATTACTCATAAATTTTATTATGTTTATCAAATGTCTTCAAAAGTTTTTGTATGAATATATTGGCCAAGCTAAATTTTGATAATCTGAATTAAAAAAATTTTCAATTTATTCTGATTGACTTTTGGAACTCTATATTTTATCATAAAATTATAATAAAGATTATGTAAAATTAAATTGCAAATGTTTTATTTAATTGTAAACTTTTTTCAGTTATAAACTTGAAATTTTTTGGTTCTTAATACTAATTGTATTATTGTAAATTGGTTTTTTTTTTAAATGTAATGATAATTGAAATTGAAAATTTTCAGGAAATTGGTTCATTTTTAAAATATATTGTTTTTTGGAATATAGAAAGTATAATTGTCTGATAAATTTTTTCATTTTTATTTTTATGAAAATAGTCCTCGAATCTTCCTTTCTTATAAATATTAATATCGTTATTAGGTTTTTGGTAGTGGGTATTCGAACCGCCCGTATCTGTGTACTGTCTGTGTACATGGAAATTCATGGAAAGTACATGGAAAACATGAAAATACAAGAAAATAATTGGATGGGCATGAATTAGCACACGAAATAGGTTCCGTGTCAACAGAAACTACATGGAAATACACGGAAGTACATAGAACGATGTTCAACGTTTATCAGTTTATTGTCCATAACCAAACTTTTTATTTTTAACTTTTACTCATTATCACGTTAAAAAAAAACCCGAAAATGAGTTTGGGGAAAATAGTGCTAAGTTGGGTTAGTTTTTTTTTTAAAAAAACCCGGAAATTAGTTTAGGGAAAATACAGTCTGTTCAACAAAAAAGGAACCGGTTATTTATAGCGAAGAAGAAAAGCTATGCGTCTCAATTTTTTTCTACGCATTCTTAAATGAATGGACTATCACGCGTTTAATAGTTTATTTCAGTCTCGTTTGAAAACGTGAGAAGCACGGACGTTTGCCGAAATGAGTGCCAAGTATGCAAAGCGATTTGAGACAGTCTTCCTTTGTAAACACCCAAAAGAACCCAAATTAATTCATTCCGCCGCTGCCAAGTACATTAAAAAGTCTAAAAAGTTTGTTCAAAAGTGGGTGACACAATACGAATTATGAAAAAATGTCGATGATGAGCCCAATCGAGGGAAAACGCGAGCGACCACGAGCAAGCAGGACAAAAAGATCATCCAGCTCTTCGAACGTGAGCCCACTCTTCGACTGTGCGAAGCCAAGGCCAGACTAGCTAGAAAGGGACTAAATGTTGCTATAAACAATATAAAGCAGCGCTTAAGGGAAGCGAATATTTCATACCGATCCACGAGCTTGAAACCATTTTTGTCGGAAGCCCACATTGAAAAACGCAAAAGGTGGTCTTTTGAAAACATTGATCACGATTGGTCGAAAGTAATTTTTTCAGATGAGGCGACTTTCTGGGCATGGGTCCCAGTAAAGCGTGCTTGGTCCATCTGTCGCAATCCTTTGATCCAGTGGTCTGTTAAACATCCAATAAAATTAAATGTCTGGGGATGCTTCTTGGAGCATGTATTTGGCTGCTTGGAACTCTTTTCTGAGAATCTGAATGCAGAAAAAACGATCAAAATTTACAAAAGAGGTCTCCTTAAATCAGCCCACAAGATCTTTGGACCGAATTGCGATGAATGGGTTTTACTAGAGGACAACGATCCGAAACACCGTAGTAGACTCTGCAAAACTTGGAAGGAGGGGAATGGCTTCGTTAAGATAGATTTGCCTTCTCAATCTCCCGATCGAAAATGTGTGGGGTATTATGAAAGAGAAACTTGCTGTAAAGCCTGTGTATACATTGAAGCAGCTTTCGCGGATCATCCGTAAAATATGGCGTTCTTTTTCTCCTTGTTACGCAGAAAATCTTGTTGAAAGTATACAAAGAAGTTGTCGAGCTGTTATTGACAATGATGGTAATTTCACTGTTAACTGATTCGAATGCCCTTACTACTGTGCATGTACTTTTGAACAAAACAAGTTGAAAATAAATATATATCATGGTTTTAGAAAAATCGCGATTCCTTTCATGTTGAACAGACTGTAGTGCTAAGTTTAGTTCGGTTTTTTTGAATCCGGAAATAAGTTATGGAGAAATCGGTTTTCAGTTATGTTAATTTTTTTTTAAATCTAGAAATGAATTAAGTAAAAAATAGTGATAGGTTGGGTTAGGTTTTATTTTGAAAACGCGAAAACGAATAAGATTAAAGATTTAAAAGTTTTGGTTTTGTTTCCATATACTTCCATGTATTTCCGTGTTCTTCCATGTAGTTTCCGTGTACAAATTTATGCCTATCTAATTATTTCCGTGTTTTCCATGTACTTTCCGTGTATTTTCGTGCACATGGACAGTACTCGGACACGGACGGTGCGAATACCTGTTGGGTAAGTTTTTTCAAAATTTAAGAAATTCATGACAAGTTATTTCAAATCATCTTGATAAATTTAAAAAAATGATATCTTTTTTCTACTTTTAGAATAATGTCGTTAACGATGTTAGATGTACATTCAATCAATATTGCAGCACTCATTGTACCAACTATATAATAACAATTTTGATATTTCTAGTTATTTATACCATAATTAGATTTTTTCTAATTTATAAAATTTAAGACATGTAATTTTACATCATTTTTATAAATTACTCAGAATGCTATCATTTTCCAATTTCTAGAATTTAAAGAAGTGAATAATTTTGAAGAATAATTTTTCCTTTACTGAACAAATACCTGCTTTATAACTTTCTCATAATTTTAATTTTATGATTGTATAACGTTCATTATTTTTCAAAAACACGAGGTAAATATTTTGAATAATCAACGTTTGCATTATGTAATAATTTTCATTTTTATAATTTTCCAAGATCTAATAAAATACTTTCAATGTTAAAAAAATTACTAATTCGAATTCCAGTCAAAACCTATTATGAAAAAATACCTAATTTGATTATAGAATTTATGAGTCATAAAAATTTTATTTTTAAAAAATACGTAGTTGGTTTCAGAAAACTCTTGAATGTTGAAGAAAATTTATGAAAAAACTTTTGAACTTGATCAATGTAAAAAAATTGATGAATATTTCATAAGGTTTATTATGAAAAATCTCTGAATAGAAATTAATTATACAAAATCAAAAATGTAAGTAATAAAATAAAATCGAATAACAAAAATCAACATTTCAAAATTCTGCATGAAAATAATTAAAATATTCCTTTCTTCAAAAAATGATAATTTTCACTTCTTTTTGAATATCTGGAGCATCCTACAAGTTTTAATGTATTGATAAAAAAATTAGGGGTAATAAATTTCATCACTTTTTCTGAAAAAAGATTCCAAAATATCTCTAAACATTGAAAAACTATCAGAAATTTCTTAGAGAAAACCATCAGGCATATTCTTTAAAACTTTGTTAAATATTAAACTATTTAACTTTATACAATTTCTCCGGACAAACAAAATGAATCGTTCAAAATTCTAAAAGTTACAAACGATTTCATTGAAAAATTTAAAATAATGCGACCTTGATTGATCTATTAATTTTTTAAGCAGAAATGCATTTTTTATACAAGAAAACCTAAATAATATTTAAATCAATAAAAAAACCTCAATCAATATAAATGGTAAAAATTAAAATATAAAATCAACAAAAACATTATTGTCCAACAAACTCACTACCAATTATTTAATGAATAACGAAATTAATTATCATTTACAGCGAAGAAGCTGAAGCTCAAAAATTCACAAGCCCTCCACCAAAAGCCTCTACAAACGCCATCCTCAAGGCCATCGAGCAACGCGACCTAAAGTACCTCAAAACTTCGATATCCCCAGAAAACGTCAACTCCACTGACGATTTTGGCTGGACCCCCCTCATGCTAGCCGCCTACCATGGCTACTTGGAGATCGTACAGTTCCTCCTAAAATCTGGAGCCAACAAAAAAATACGCGAAAAATCCGGCTGGACAGCCGCACAGTTAGCCTTAAAAAAAAATTACCACGACGTGGTCGCCCTGTTACGAAAAAACGATCCCCAAGAAAGAAATCCCCCGCAAACCGAGGAACCTGAGAACCAAGCTGAGAATAACGAGGAACCAGAAATTTACTGTGAAAGTTGTCGGGGAAAATTCGTGGAAACCGAGGGAGAAAGACACCAGAACTCAATACTGCACATTTTTAGTACAAGGCCGAAAATGCCATCATTTTTTGGACTTTCAAGGAATAACAAAGGGTACCAGATGTTGCTGAGCTCGGGTTGGGATGAGGAGGGGGGTTTAGGGCCCATGGGAAAGGGCCTGAAGTACCCGGTGAAGACGGTGCTGAAGACAGACAGGAAAGGTTTGGGCCAGGGAAAGGGGGAGGCCAGGGTAACACATTTCAAGCCCGGAGATGTGGCGGCTGTGAAAAGTGTGAGGGCGACGAAGCCACCGAAGGTGCCGACTAAAAAGGACAGGGAAAAATTGCTGGCTCGGGAAAATCGGAAAGAGAGGGCGCTACGACAGGCATTGTCATGAGCTGGGGAAAGAGGGATACGCGACGCCGTTTTTGTAGACTTTGTACGTTGTTCTTGACGTGTGGAAGTTTTTTGTTTTGTTCCATTACATGCTGTTTTTCAACGATTTAGACATCGAATTGCAATAATTATATAATATTTTCATTATTGTTACAATTTTCGTTAACTGATTATAATTTAAATTTATCAGTTCCCTGTTTGCAGATGAACGACGAAATAGTTCAATATTTGCAACAAGTTGAAGAAAAAGCTGGAGAAATTTCAGTTTGTCGACAAGACATGATTGCAATGGAAAAAAGGAGAAACGATAGCCGAGTTGGTATGCGAGCGTTGCAAAAGCAAAAAGGAGACAAAACTTGGATCGCTGTTGGGCCAGTCTTTATAAAAATGACATCGAAAAATGCGGACGAGTTGTTAAAAAAAGGTGATTTTCCACATTAATTTCTCTGAATTTTCAAAAAATCTTATATATTTCTAAAATCAAAGTATATGTCAACATAGGAAGTTGACTTTCATATCAATAAGTAGTTGAAACATTTCTAATAGAAAATAAAAATCTTCTAGATCAAAAAGAATGTGACATAAAGATAAATACACTCCAAAGCGACTTACGGGACAAAGTTAACGAACTTCGCGAATTAGAACGTTTGCCACCGGTTCCTCGTTCGATGCTGCAGCCAATGTCATACCAAGAAATGAATGCTATGAATCAAATTATTAATGGAAATCGTTATTGAAAGATGAATTCTCAAAAAGCGTCTACAATTACATGGCAGTCTACAGAAACTTCAAAAAACTCTGAAACGCGAGGGAAAAGATATTCCTAAAATTCTTTGGCAATATTTGAACTGAGTCCAGCAATAGAGTAATAATATGTAAGAATGAGAAACATCTCTATAACAATAATTCATGTAACCGAAAACGTCCATTAATCAATCTTCACTGTGATACCTCAAGTAAATAAAACATGAACGTTTTTTTAACAAAATGTCTTTTATTACAAACTAAAGTAAAGGATTGCTGAAAATACTGAAATATTATTGAAATTAAGAAGTTGGAATTGAAAAATAGTATGTAAATTTTTCTACAAAAAATCTTTACTTTTAACATTTTTTCGTTAAATTTTCTGGATATTTTTATTTCTTTTTTTATCATTAATTCACAGCCTGTATGAACCAGTCTGGGAGGAACGAAAATTCAGAAGTCGGTTGCATTTCTTCAACTTTCACGTCATCGTTGACATTCCATGAAAATTTGTAAATGCATTCGTTGTAGTTTTTCTGGACAACTTGTTTCACATGGGATAAAAATTCGTTGCAAAAATTCATGGCCTGGGAAGGTTTCCAAAATTGCTGAAAAAAATTATAATTTCATTGTAAAACATGGAGTTGTAATGATTAAAATATTTAGGAATGAAATTGATGAATCATCCTCAACAATAGAGGAGTTGCCTCAAAATTAAACTGCCGATTTTTTTTTTTTTTTTTTTTTTTTTTCAAATTAAATATTAGGCTTTATAAATAATTTCTGCGTTGAAAAAATGTGATTTCTATCGTCCAATTTTTTTATAAATAATTTTTAAAAGCCGCTAAAATGAGGTCCCGCTAAAACGCTACATGGTTGGTCGGCGCATCTGTGAAGTCACTAATGTTTGTTTATTTTGGTTTCCTTATGCTACAACACTTAATAATATAGAAATATAGATACACATGCGTGAGAAAAGCGCAATGAAATGCATTGTTTTTTTTTTTTTTGAGGAAAAAACGAAATTCAAACTGTTTTTCATTGTATTTGTCTATTTAATTTTTTTTCACATCTATTACAACGGAAAAATGTAAAAACCATGTACAATCCAACATTTATTTACCTTTGCACTTTGACAGCTCTGGATTCAGGGACGTTAAAACACTCTTTTTTCGCAAAGTATGCGAAAATCGTTGCTGAATTCACGTTCTGGAGATTATCTTAGGTATTTTGAACAAACCCATTTTCCGGGTTTCGGCTCATTTTCCCGATTATTTGAATTTTCCTGTAAAATTTACGCGCGGCCCGTGTTGTAGCATAGGGAGACCAAAATAAACAAACATTAGTGACGTCACAGAACAGATGCGCCGATCAATCACGTAGCGTTGTGGCGGGACCTAATTTTAATGACTTTATAAAATTATTTATAAAAAATTGGATGATAGAAATCACAAATTATTCAACGCAGAAATTATTTATCATGTCTAATCTTTAATTAAAAAAAAAGAATCGGCATTTTAATTTTGTAGCAACTCTATTAAAAAAAAAAATCATTTTAAAAACTTCACCCACCTCCCCCATATTCTTCAAATCTCTGACACTGTACAATTGGACTTCGTGAACGATTCCATGATCGTCCCGAAAACCGCAGTAGACTTTATCAATCCCCACCAGAAAGCTCTGGCACCACCATTTCAGAATTTTCTGCTTAAAATTTCTATGCTGGTTAAATGTTTTAGGTGTCCCACTTGTTTTCAACTCCACAAATTCGACCTTTCTCCAATCCACAGGCTCCTCCAATTTGTTTCCATCAACCGTTACAACTCCATCCATTTCTGCAGCATAGAGTAGATTATGATTGTCTAATTTCGTTCTAAAAACCGCACCGAATTCTTCATTTTCATTTACTCCTTGCGATGTGTCTGGATTTTTCTTTGGATTTGGGGACAACATGTACTTTTCGAATTTGAATCCCCATCCCATGAATTTTTTTTGCATTTGACTCCTGTTCAATCGCTCGTATTTGTCATTCTCAGTCTCAAAAGCACAAAGATAAATGGTGCCTTGAAATTTTGAGGCGCAAATTATCCAACCGTATCTTCTTTCGTAAGGGGTCGACCAAAGTTTTGTGAGGAGGCCGCGGTAACAGACGAAATCAGCTTGGAGCCTAGGTGAAAAAAATTACTATTCATTTAAAATTTGAATGAAAATTATTTAATATGATATTGAATTTGTCAATTTTAATAAGGGATAGGCAACAACTTGTGATTCTTTTAATTATAATTAAATAAAAATTTAAATAGTTTATACTTATAGTACTGAATATTTTTTTCTTTCTAGACATATGAAATATTATAAACCTTATTTTAAAAAAATTTTATTAACATTTTCTAGTACTGTAATCATGGAGAAAAAAATTAAATTAAAAAAACATGTATTGTAGGCCATCTTGGATTTATAATATGAAGTTAGCTGTATACAGTATGTATTTAAAATTCTGCTAGAAATATATTATAATATATTAAAAGTTTTCCATTAATATAAAGTTGAAGGGGATTGAATGTATTTAAATGAATTCAATGATACATTAAAAAAAAAAAAAAAAAATAATTTCAGGCTAGTCATGTGAATATTTATTAACTCCTTGAAGTTGGCTGGAGAGTATTCGAAATTTCAATTGTTAATTTGTGTTGAACTGTATGGGAAATCTAAATAATATCTAGAATTTCAAATCCTTAAATATGTTTCAAATACGCATGAAATTTTTGTATTTCATTTTTTTTTACAAATACACATATAAAATTGATTAAAGAAATAAACATTGAACATGTTCGCATAAATATAAAAAAAATTACATTTTGATGGAGAGAAAAAACTGGAAATTATTAATATTTTATGGATCAGTGAACAAAACATGAAAATCAATAAAATTTTTACCAATTTTCGCCATTTCCTTCTTTATTCTTCATTTTTTCTGCTTCCGACAAAATCCATTGCAAAAGGTGTTCCAATTTTTCATCGCAGGGTTCTACAGATTTTTCAATCCTTTTTTCGTATCCTTTTTTCAAATCAAATCTCACTTTTTGTTTATTTCGATAAACTAAATAATTCAACTGTGTAATATCCACGGAGAATTTTCTCTCAGCGTCAACACTGTAGTAACCAGTAACATTTGGTTTTGTGATATTTGGGCAATTTAGGCTCCAAGATCGTTTTTTTAATGTAAAAGACATTTAAAAGCGATTTTAAAATTTTTTGTTTACAAATTTGGGCTGATTTGAGCTATCACTTCAATCATTTTTTTGGAGATGTGACTCAGCGTTCGTAATTTAAGGTTAGGTTCTTAGACCATAAATTCAAGTACATGGACTGAGCATTCAACATGGCGCAATGACCCCAACATTGGAGCGTGTAGTAAAAGCCGAACGACACTTTTACATTCATTAGTATATCTATATATATAATATCATATATATTGTATCCACGTCATTGCTTGCCGTTCGGCTGTTACTACACGCTCCTATGTTGGATCACTTTTTCCAGCACCGAACAAAGGCGATGCTCAGTTCCATGTGGCCATGTACTATATGGTTAGGTTAGTATTTCAATGGCGGGAAATTATTTTTAAATTTGCGACTTCGCAAATTTAAATTGCGGTTTTAAAGAGATACTTATAATACTTGTTTTGTATTATGAAAAAAGACTAGATTCCCAAGTTTTTGAAATCAAACTTCAATAAAAAAAATCTACAGACTTTATAATATCAAAAACTGGAAATTTTAGCTCAATTCTACTATTCAGAATTCTAAAATTATAAAACTAAAATTTGAAAATTGTGAAACTTTTTCTTTTTAGGATTAAGACAATTCAACATAAAAATAGCTATTAATCTCTCTCGTAATTTTTATCCTTATGAAAATCTAATAATTATTATTTTCTTAAGAAAACGAAATTATTCATAAGAATTCAATTTTTTTTCTTATAAAATTTTATCAATATAAATTCTTATAAATAATTTCAATTTTTTTTAACGTTTTTTTAAGGTCATCTCATAAGAACTGGGAATCTTATACAAATTTTACAAGGTCACTTTATAAAAAATTTAATTCTTAACGGAAATGTTGTTTTCTTATAAGCTTTTTAAAAGAATCAGAATTACTAGGCATGTGGAAAATTTGAAACCTTCTATTCATCTACAGAATCAGCAACACGAACACAATATTTAACTATAAATAATGGTTTTTTCAAATGAAGAAAAGAAACATCTAAATTCTTAACACTGGAAATGATCAGATTTTCAAATATAAGTATTTCACCATCTAACATTAAAAAAACCGCAAATTCAGTAGAAATTGATTATATTGCTACTAATAAGATTTTCAAAATTTACAAGCTAAAAAATTTTTAAAATCTACTGTCCAAAGAACTTGAAAGTTTAAAAAACTGTATCAAACAAAATTGAGAATCATCAAGAAATCCTCGGAACCGAAGAAGAGTAATTTTTCTTTTAAAATGGTATACTTCGCATAAAAGGAAAAAATACATTTTTTGAGTGGGATGTATTCATCCGAGGTATATATTTTGTTTGCCCATGGTGCGGACTATTTTTTTATTACATTGAATTTTATAAGACGTTTTTCGTCAGCGAAACGGTGAAAAAATAAGTCTTTTAATCCCACTGTGATAAAAAAAACGCTTTTTTCCCACGCCTTCTCCAACCCTTCTGAAACCCCTTGTTTGATTATTTTGATCCCCCCAATTTTACCAGTATTTAATTTTGAACTTGATAAATCAACTTCGCAAAATCTTACGAAGTGGAAGACGACTAAAAATATGAAAAATGGAAAGTATCACATTGAGGTTTCGAAATTTTAACGAAAAACAAATTATTTGCAAGATATGGACTCTTATACAATCACTCTTATAATTAAAAAATCAATAACAATGTAACACAAAATCGTAAATACACATTTTTTCAAAAAACACGAAAAACATCTAGATCCTCAATGCAGAAAGTCTAAAGATTTTATAATGTAGGTATTTCAAACATATCGCCAAAAAACCCATAAATTCAGCTGAAATCGATTTGACTATCAGTTAATAAGAATTCGAAAACATGCCAATGAAAAAATTTCAAGAATCTTCCATTCAGAGAACTATAAATTCAAAAAAATGTACCAAATCCAACTGAGAAACATCGAGAAATCATCGGTACCAAAAAACAGTAATTTTCCTTTTAATTTCATCAATATTTTCATTGAAACGAGTTAAATTATCTTCGCGAAATCCGATGAATTGTATAAAACATAAAAATTTAAAAACTGTGAAATTTTGATTCAAGATTCAAAAAATGTAACTGATGAGAATGACCTAAAAAATTCTGACTTTTCAAATCATTTAACTACAAAATTTACCAGAAAGCGATAAAAAATTTTTAATACAGAGTTTTTTAAAAAAAAAAGGAGAATACGATTTAATCTTTGACATCGAAAGTTGATAGATTTTGAAATATAACTCAATTATATAGTAAATAATTCGCGAATTGATCGATAGCTGAATTAACCGCTGATATTTTTAAGACTTAGTGAGTTCATGGTTTCAAAAATCAACGGTTATTCTAAGAGCTTTGGATTTGTAAGAAACTACAAGAAATTAAATGTACGAATATTGAGGAAACTTTGCTACCTAAGAATAGGAATGGTCTTCTTTAAAAAAACAATATTTTTATAACCCCCCTCTCCCCTTTAGAAACTCCTTAATTGAACTTATTTTGGTTTTCTTTATTTCATAAATATTCATAATGAATTCGAACTAGACAAGCCACCCTTTTGAAATTTTTCGAAACATATAGGAAGGCTGAAAATTTATCAATCAATTTCATTTCAATCAATATTCATAAATTTCAATGCAATGCAAATTGTTTAAGAAATACTGTTTTTTCTAATGCTAGTCACAGCGTAATATAAAATTCCAAATTAAAATTTTATATATGTACTTTCAAAATGCATTCAAAACTCGAAATTTCTTGCTCACGCAAATTGAATCACATTGCTCAAAATTCGTGTTTTCTTGCCTTCAAGGGGTTCCCTTCTTTTGGTAGAGTCACATTATCGAGGGTGCAAAATCAGGAGAAGAGGAAGAATAAACGAGTTTAAAAGAGCAGGGGATTCTGGATGCAAAAAAAAACCTATTGCAAGAGAATCTGAGTTTGTAATGTACATCCCAATCATTTATTCATTTCATAAAAAAAAAAAAACTCTCAATTCATCCCTAATCGGTTATACTACCAATAAGAATTCAAAAAATCGTCAATTTCAAAATTTCCCAAATCTATGATTCAAAAAAATTAGAAATAAAAAAAAACTTTAACAACCAAAACGTAGAAATACCAAAAAATCCATGGTATCCAAGAATAGAAACAGTCTTTTTAAGAAAACAGTATTTTTCAACCCCCGCCCCCCTCCTTTGAAAACTTTTTAATTGAACATTATTTGATTTTCTTTATTTTATGAATATTCATATCAAATCTAAACTGTACAAGCCACCGGTTCGGAATTTTTCGAAACATATGGGATGGCTGAAAATTTAGAAACTGTAAATTTTTCAATCGATACATTCATAAATTCCAATGCAATGCAAATTGTATATAAAAATTTTGTTTTTTCTAATGGTAGTCACAACGCGATATTAAAATTCCAAATTCAAAGTTTTTCAAAAAACAGAAGAAAAATTATCAATTCCCAATGCACAAAATCAACAGTTTTCAAAATACACTCAAAACTCGGAATTTCTTGCTCGCACAAATTGAATCAAATAGCCCAAAATTCGTTTTTTCTTGCTTTCGAGGGGTTCCTAATCTTCTTTTAGTAGAGTCACGTTATTGCGTCACTATGTCGCGAAATCAAGAGAAGAGGAAGAATAAACGAGTCTGAATCAGCAAGAGATTATGGGTGAAAAAAAACCTAATGCAAGAGAATCCGAGTTTTCAATACACATCCCAATCATTTAATGAAAAAAAACCACACTTCGTCCCCAATTAATTCCATTACTAAAAATTCAAAAACTCGACAATTTCAAAATTTCGAATATCTATGATTCAAAAAAATTAGAATAAAAAAAACCCTCACAATCAAAACATAGAAACACCAAGAAATCCTTGGTACCCAAAAACAGTACTTTTCCTGAATAAAAAAATCCCAAAACCACCCTCCGCCCTCCGTTTTTTACCCCTTTCAGCATAATTCTTCATTATCATTGCCCACATTCGGTACAATCGGTACCCTCGCGAAATCGGGGCCGTTCATATTCGCGGAGCCATTATTTTTTCCGCCACTCCCGCAACGGGCCTAATTTCAGTGGTGGTGGCAATATAAGGCCCCGTAAATAAGCCGTCCCGTTCAGTTTCAGATGAGTTTCAGACTTTCTCAGTAAAACTGGTACCGCGCTCACCCTAATCCGAACACGCGCGTCCGGTGCGCATTTCACGCAGTGCGCGCACCAAAATCCGAGAACGCGCTTTGGCGCGGACAAAAAAACAAAAAAAATTTTCCGATAAGACCCAAAATTCGAAAATTGTGATCTCGTTTTTCTCCATCGAGGATGAAACAATTTTTGGTGCTGTTGCTCCTGGCAACGGCCGCCATCGTCGGTGAGTCCCAAAATCCGTCAGACCCAAAAAAGAAACTCAAATTTCCCAAAAATATCAATAAAACTAAAGAAAAATTGAATTTCAAAGACTCCTTGAAAAAAAAAGATGAAAATCTCGCAGGGAAAGACATTTTGTTGTAACTACTACACTTTTTGTCGCATTTACTACAATTCTCTGTTGTAACAACAAAACCTTCCAACCACATTTTTTGCTGGCAGAACTTGGTGCCTTGTAACGAAGATACTTGAGCAGCAACAGCTGGCCAAAATTGGAAATGTAGTTGCTGTTACAACAATATTGTAGTTGTCTTCACAAAATCGCGTTTTGTTTTGTTGAGCCAACTTTTTGATGTCTTTACCGAATATTTTGCAATTGGGTGTTTATCGTTTCGTTGATTCCTTTTCATTCCGGACCAGAAATAATACTCTTCACGAAAAAATTTGGCAAACGAATCTCGTTTCCCTCTCCTAATTTTTTCCTCGGCCAAATAAAATGAATTAGATATGTCTAGAAAATTTTTGAAGAAATTTCGTTTCTCGTTGCACCGATTCGATATTGCATAAGAGATTAGAACGTGAAAGCCGAACTGGTACCAGATGAGTGGTGACGTCACTGCCGTGCCCCGGGTTTTGGAGTGGGGGTGACTTTCCCCGCTTGTCGCGGAATAAAAAAAAAACACGAAATTGGGAAAAGTCAGCGATGATTTACGACAAAGACGATCTCAGCTTTCTTCGAGCGCGATTACCGGTTTTTCGGATCGTTAAAAAATTCCCGAGTCGTCTCCTGGACGAGATAAAAAAAAAACGAAAGGTCGGGTCTCTAAACTGTGGTAACCTTTTCTTCCTTCGGGCTCGAAAAATGGTGAAATTCCTTTGGAAACGTAAGGAACGAGTTTTCGAGTAGGATCGAATGAAAGTTGGGGCGAGCTGCATAATAATATTATGGAGAGGAAATTTCAAAGCCAAGAGACCATAAGGTTCGTTTGGAGGGTCATTGGACCTTGTGGGAATGCCACTTGCACTCGAAAATTATTGGGATAGAGGAAAGTCGATTACTGATTTGACAATGATGGAGCTTAGATTGAGATTCATTGAAATTTCATCGATTTGGATTTGGGGATTGGGACTTGTTAAAGGGAAAGTCGGGGGAAATGATGATCTTGGAGGTTTTCAGAAGTGGGTCTTTTTAAAACCTTTGAACCCTGGAGCATTTGATTCTAGATATTTTTATAGAGATCCATTAAAATAACAGAAAATTTTCATACAAACTGTAAAGTGCTCTGAAGAAATACTGAAAGGAATAAAATTCTGTAAAAGAACTGTTAATTGCTGAAAAATGAGAACAAATTCCTACGGTCTATGGAACTTTGAATTTCAGAGCATCAAATTCTAGGAAATGCATTCAATACTAGAAATCTATATAAATAATACAAAATGCAACAAAATCTTTCAAATACTCAAAAACGAAAATACGATGTATCTGTAAAACATAAAAAATCTATACAGATAAAGTTTTCCCACAAATCTAGAGAATTACTGAAAAATTTTAATTCTAGAACATATAATTCTAGTCATTTATGTAGCAATCTACGAAAGCATTAGAAATCTAATAAAATACTAAACAATCCTTCAAAGTTTCATAAATACTAAAAAACTACGAAAAATACCAGAAATCTCAATACTCATAAACCATATAGATAAAATCTTCCCGAAAATTGATGAAATTTTGAATCCTAGAGCATAAAATTCTAGTATTCTATATAGAAATTTATAAACGTAGCAGAAAATTCTTTAAATTGTGCAAATGCTCAAAAAATACGAAATAAAATTATTGGACATCTGTATAAAACATCCTGTTCTCTGGAAATTGGAATTTTCAATACTATAGCATCAAATTCTAGTAATCTGTAAAGCGATCTATAGAAATTCTAGAAATCTGTGAAAATGCCAAAAAAAGAGAAAATTTTACGAATAACATACAATACGAGTACTTGAAATTTTTGTAGGTATAATTTGCCGAAAAATAAAAAAATATTGAAATTTTTTAGAACTATCATTCCTATAGCATCAGATTCTAGTAAGCTATATATAAATTCATTATTTTATCAAAAATCCTTCAAGCTGCACAAAAAACTGAAGATTTATGAAAAATACCAAAAGTGTTAGAAAAAAAATTTAAACCTCGGTGACTTAAAACTCACAAAAATAGAATTCCATTATATTAAATACATAGATAGATGACAAATGCGTGACTTTGGATTCCAAAAGTTGTTAAACTTTTAAATCCTTAAATTAAATTAAAATTGAAAAACACATTGTCAACGAATAAAAATAATAAAATCCCGAAGGAAAGCTATTTTTTCGAAAACCCCCTTCTTAAAATTTTTTTGCCTACGCCCTTGGAGGTTTTAAAAAATTCGAAGATTTATTCGTGCAAATTTAAATATCAGAAAATTGCATGACTTAAGTTTACAAAGTTACCAGAGATTGAAAAGTTTTAAATTTAACAAGTCTAAAGAATAGTTTATCAAGGTAATTTATCAATTAAAAATAATAATGGTTTTGAAGTTTGAAGATTCAGAAGTCGAAATCTTGGAATCATAAATTTTTACATCTTTGAAGCGGAAAACGTTAAAATATTGAATAGTTTTTTGGATTTTTGTATCAATGTGAAAATTAAAAATTTTGTAATAACAATCTCGAATATTTCAAAAACTCAAAGGAGTAAAATTAAAAAACGCCATTTTCAAAATTTGGCTAACGATAAACCCGAAATCAAAAATTATCTCGAAGATGTAATTTGAAAACACAAACAGAATAATTTTATTTCCGTCAACTCAAAAAAACTTCAAAGTTCAGCAAAAAAACTTGATACATATTCTCAAATTTCTGTTTGAGAAAATATGAACGAGAGAACTTCATGCCTAATTTCGGTTCCAATAATAGAATAGCTCTTTTCAATTTGTAATGAGCTATAAAAAATCCTCATCCAAGGTTTTTTTTCGCCGATTCGGAGAAATTTTAAAATTCAAATCGGATCAGGATACTGATAAGTTTCTAAATAGAAGCTTGAATTCATGAATATGTTCTAATTTTATTATACAAATTTAGAGCTAAAGTCAATGCAGTTCTTAAAGTTTTGAAATTCGAAGGCTAGAATTTAGAGTCTTAGAATCAAAGGTACTAAAAGTTGATGAATCAAAAAAAATGAAATTCGAATGATATGTAGAATATAAATGTTTTCGTTGTCAATTGAAAATACAAAATTACAGTTTGCAAATTTTTTTTATTTTGAGTTCTAGAATGCGAAAAAATTCAAGAAAACTAGGAAAAATCAGCTTTTTATACTCTATTTCGAAAGTGTAATACATAATGGAAATTTTTAAATATGACGTTCTCACTAAATACTATCAAATAGAGTATGAAACTCGAATGTTTAGAAACTGAAAAAATTCACACACGTGAATCCTGATACTGGAAATTTTGAATAAAAAAAAAAATACGAAAAAATGTAAGTACATATGAAAATTACATTTATAATGTCAATATAAATCGATAATTTAACAGCTTTTTTCTGATAAGCTATTTTACTCATTCAAAATGTAAGACTGATTTTTTTCAGAAAGAGCAAATGAAAAGCTTGAAAATTAGATCAGATAAAAATTTGTTCATATATTTTGGTCGATTTTGAGAATATTAGTTTGTTAGTCGAATTTTTTAAAAATACATCTTACAATTTACAATTATTAATACGAATCACAAAAAAGATAAAAAATTTTACTGAATGCAGAATTTTCATACATTATAAATCGTCAAAAATAATGTTAATACTTCCTGACCCTCCCACATAAAAACTCGCATTTCATGCTCTTGTATAACAATGAATTCGACCTTAATCTTTAAATTGCACAAACATCGAATATTTAAACACGACTACTTATTTATTTTTCGGTTAATAATGAAAACATCAGTTTGAAAATAAATTTTTCAATGGATAAAATTTTAAAAATCAAACGTTACTAAATTTTCTTAATGAAACTCGGACAACATAAAAATTTAGTATTCATTTTTTTTACCAATTTAAACGATTTCCATACGAACTGCTCTTTTATTCGCGTTTTGGTCAATTAAATTCACTTTTTGCACCGATTTACACCAAATTCATTTTGTACAAATGCAGGAAAATAAAATTCAATATGTGAATATTTATAGATTTTTCGCCAATTGATGCAAGAGATATTTTCAAATTTTTATTGTCATTATAAATCATTCAAAAATATTGCGTTCTGTTCATGCATAGACAATGAAGTATTTATAACATTGTATGAATACTTAAAAAATTCTTAAATGTCAGATTCGTCCAACGATTGAATTTTAAATTAACAAGATTTATGCATAATCAAGGAGAGTCTATTAAAGCATCAAAAATATAAATCATTTTATGTAACAATCTTTGAATTTGCCCACTGAAATTTTGAGTTTTCTAACGCCTGGTTTTGTATAAAATTTTGTCATTTAAATTCATAGAATTGCAGTTTCTGGATGAAAGTGGAAAAAAATCATATGTTACGTATTATCTCCAGTGACCTTTCCCTCAGATCCTACTTCTGTAAAATGAATCTTCCAAATTTTCCGATAAAAAACTGTGAAACTGTGATATTTTTTTGAATGGTCTAATTAGTATTTTTTCATGATTTCAAGATTTGTATACGAAACATGATAATTCTCTAATAATCTCTTCTACGAATTCAAAGTACGAGACTGGTTTTTTTGGGAAACAGCCAACTGAAAAGTCAAAAAATTGAAACGAACTGGAATTTTTTATTGTATTTTGATAATAAATGACGAAGGAATAAATAAGAAGGTAAAATTATTAGAAAATTGATCCTCCGATTTAGAACAAATAAGATGAAATACAACAAAATTCAAAAATTCTACCAAATTCAAGATTTTTTCAATGTGAGAACTTCACATTTCACGCTTTTACATAGAAAAAAATTCAACCTCAAGGAAGAATATAACCATCACTATTTCAAAAATCGAAAAATGATTGTCTATTCTAAACTCTATTTCAAAGGCTCTAGAATTAATTTCTATGTAGTAGTAGAGCACTTAAATTTGTGCTGTTTGAGCTGGTTCGAAATCTTGAAATTTAATTTTTCGGAAACAACATTGTTCGCATCGGCGTGCAATAATAATCTCTCAATTATCATAAAATTGATACTCAATTTTTTCTGAAGTTTTTTGAACCCATAATGCAGGCAATCACCAAGAATTTTTAGCAAATTCTTTACCACTTTTTGTCATTTTTGTCCCATTTTTCGAAGTTTTTCTTGAATACCTACGATTTTCTAAAAACAGAAATTTCCGAAAATTTCTTCAAGCTATCCCAGAATAAGCTCTTTTAAAAATTTTAATGATTTAATCATTTAATGATTAAAAAAATTTTGTTCTCCTAAGACGAGATAAACCCAATTTTAATTGCATTCTGTTTGGCTTGTCATTAACTTGGACGCCACTCACGAAGTTTCAATTTTTTCACATATTTTTTTATTGTTATAACAAACTTTTTATGCATCTGCATGAACTACAAGAACTTAATATATATGGATTATTTGTTTTTGTACGAGCAAAAAATTCCTGAAAAATCTGTCGAAATTGCCCTTCCAAGGTGGTATTCCCCCTTAACCCTTATTTATCAATTTCCATTGAAAGACACAATTGACACTCTGGGACCACATGCACTCCATTAGCGACAAAAATTATCAATACATTTTAAGTACACTATTTATTATTCTAAGTTTCCTTTTTCAGCATTACTTCAAAGCTTACTTTTGCAAGCAACATATCATGATGTCATGTTTCAAAATCTGTGTAGAGTATGATAAAAAATTAAAATTCTGAAGAAAAAAAATGACTCAACAAAAATAATTACGATTTATTGATTTTTTGATAAACAAGGCTGAAATTTTTCTCAAAATAGGTATATATTTTGTTAAATGAATTTGAGAATTTGAAAAACAATGAAATATGGCCGTGGGGTGCAGTTTGTCACACGGTGTGCAATAAACATTGATCCCCCCAAAAAACAACCCCAACTTACAAAAACATAAAAAAATTTCCTTCTCCCCGGAAAACCCCTTGAAAAACCCCCGATCAAGCTCAAAGTTAGATAACCGTCCTCTACCAGATATTATGAAAATTGCCTTTCGCGAAATGTAATTAGCAATAATGAACGAAAGTTGCGCGTCGGATATCGTTGCGCAACCTTAATACCCCCCTCTTAACCAGAGTTTGGAAGTAACGCGTTACTCTAAAGCGTTACATTTTTTACTGTAACGGTAACGTAATGCGTAAGATTTTAAGCAACACATAACCGAAATTTCGTTATCTATTTCACGATACCTATACCACTTTCATCAAGTTTTTAGTATAATCTGTAATTATTTTTAAGAAATTATCTGAAATTGAGATATAAGTAACTTTTGAATTTACTATTTTTAAATAAAAATGTCTATATTTATAATTTTTTGATGTTATAAAGTGAAATGTCAGTACGTTGTTTCAAAACGAAAAAAAAATTTTAAGTACCAGATTTTAATTAGATTCTTTCAATTCTTCAAATATTAATAAAATTTCAGGAATCAATAAAATTATGTTCGCTCTAGCATTGAATTGTAAAAGTATGTATAGATAGAAATCTATAAAAATTACAGAAAAATATTCAAATCGTAGAAAATCTTGAAACACACATGAATAATAGGAATAGTACTATAAATCTATGATACTATTTCCTGAAAAATTTTGAATTCGAGGAACTCGCATTCTAGAAATTCACAGAGATATCTTTTAACTACAAATCTACAAAATTTTATAAACAATGAGAAATACAAAAAGAAAAAAAAAAAATTTCTTTTTTTTGAAACGTATAAAATTCGAAGCATTAAATTTTAGCAATCTACCTAGAAACTCATAAAAATACCTAAAATTTATAGATCTACTAAAAAATTTTACGTCATTCGATGAAAAAAAAACTACCGAAAATACTAGATTCCAATTAGTTCCTTATTAAGACTTTGAAAATAATAAAATTCTAGAAATTAATAAAATTCAAATTCCCCAGCATTGAATTCTAGAAATATGTACCTGTATGAGTCCACAAAAAAACTAGAAAATACTTCGAATCGTAAAAAATCTTCAAAAACACAAACAATGTGAAAAGAACATCTTTCAGAAAAAAATTCTACAAAATTTATAAACACTAAGAATTACAACAACAACAAATATGCAAACAATAGTAAATACATGAAAAGAAATGTATGAAACTTTAATACAACAGCATCGAATTCTAAAAATTTATATAGCAATATATGAAAATACTGAAAAATCTTTGAAATCGTAGCAAAACTGAAAAAATGAGAAAAACGCCGAATGAAATTAAAATCTATGAATCACTATTTTATCAAATCTTGATCACACAGAGTCAAACTAAGGTCGTCATTACAAACTTCAATAAACCACAAAAATTGTGTGAAAAAACAATACTTTTCTATATTTCGGCCAAAAATTTAGGCCCTCTTCAGGAACTGTTACAAAATCAGAAAAACACGTATAAGAATCTAACAGAAATCGATAAAGGAATCAATAAAGTCTTACTCACAATTTGTACATCATAACTCAACAAATAAGTGATCGTGTATCCTAATAATTGTCCAAAAACTTCTTTGGTCTTAAGATGACCCTTGTTAAAAACAAATACACATTTTAATCACTGTCAAAATTAACTCGTATAAACAATATGAATCAAAAACAGCCAAAGAAACATGTTAAAAAACAAAAACCGCCAGAAAGGCGATATGCACCTCACTGCGTACTATGGCTGACTAAAAATGAAAACGGAGTGATAACAATTCCTCTATTATCAAAACACATTGAATGTTGATAGTGAAAGTCAATTTATCTCCAAATTTCAAATCATTTTCAAAAATCCATCGTAAGCCCCATTTAAATCTTTCGTATCCTCTTGCTTATTGAGAGTAAAATCTGACTTTTTCATGTGTTAGAGCCTTAGTTTGGCTATGTGTGATCAAGATTTGATAAAATAGTGCTTATAGATATTAACAGAGCAAAAAAGAAACATTAGATTACTTAATAAAAATCTATGAAGATACTTATTTCTAAAAAAAATTCATTTCAGTAAAAAAAATTTAATGAACTTCAAATTCTAGAGCACGAAATATATAAGAATCCTAGAGAATCTTGCAACATGTTATACATACTGAAAAATACGAATAGTTCCCGAAATACTGAAAATTCAGGTAGAAAATATTCTCTAAAAAATCTATGGAATTTTCTCAAAACATTTATGAAAAAAATCTATTCAAAAAAATCTATTTAAAAAAGTTTACGAAATTCTCTCAACATCTAAGAAATTCTTCCAAAAATCTATAAAATTCTCTTGAAAATCTACGAAATTCGCAAATTTCTCCCCGTTGCTGACATTAAATGAAATGTCATATTAGAAAAATTTTACCACTTGAAAAAAATATATAAACTCGAAAAAGCAGACTAATTTTTTTTCTCAGAGTCAAATAGTACAAATAACCACATTCTTAATGATTTTCCTTGCTAAAAAATTTTTTTCCATGGAGGGCTTGTCCTACCAAACAACATATCTCGTACATCCGATGTTTTGTTCGGGCAAAAAATTTCGTTGCAACTTAAGAAAAACAACACATGAAACATTTTTCCATCCCAAACAATTTTGTCATACCTAAAACCTGAAATCAACAGTTTCTAAAACAAAACCACGAGTACGTTGACTTAACTTTTTCATCTAGTTTTTCGATGTCTTATTATTTACATTCAATTTTTTAGAGAAAGTAACTACTATCAAAGTAATTATTCATTACTTCGATAATAAGAGCTTAAGGAAACAATTTTCCTTCCACTTCGTTTACTTCTAAACCTTTGGAACCTGAGAAACATCAGTCATTCCCCACTCGTCATCATGATCATCATGATAAACGTTTTTTTCCAGAGTGCCAGGACGACAAGGAAAAAAAGGAGGAGAGTTTCGAGAACGAAATTTGCAAGGACAAGGACGCGGGCGAGTGGTTCCGGTTGGTGACCGGGGAAGGTGACAGTTGCAGGGATGTGATCCAGTGCACAAGCTCAGGTCTGCAGGCGATACGTTGCCCCGCGGGCCTGTACTTCGACATCGACAAGCAAACGTGCGATTGGAAGGGCGCGGTGAACAATTGCAAGTTAAAAAACAAAGAGAGAAAGATCAAGCCTTTGATCTACACGGAGGAACCGCTTTGTCAGGACGGTTTCCTGGCGTGTGGCGACGGGAACTGCATAGAAAGAGGATTGTTCTGCAACGGGGAGAAGGACTGCACCGATGGTTCGGATGAGAACGTTTGTGGTAAGAACCCAAAATTACATTATTCAACATTCTATTCGATTTTATCATATACTATTCACTATTATTCGTTATTTCTGGAGTACGAGTCGTTGGGTGACCAGTAAGTCCTTCAAATTTACAAAAAATCCCTTCACTCTCAAACTCCCATGCCTTAACTCTCCCCTCAACAACCATCTTCAAACTCTTTCTCCCTTCATTTTCCATCAGATATGGACAACGACCCAAATAGGGCTCCGCCCTGTGACCCCGTTGTCTGTGTTCTTCCGGACTGCTTCTGCTCCGAAGACGGAACCACGATCCCCGGTGACCTTCCAGCCAAGGACGTTCCCCAGATGATCACCATCACCTTCGACGACGCCATCAACAACAACAACATCGGCCTTTACAAAGACATCTTCAATGGCAAACGTAAAAACCCAAATGGCTGTGACATCAAGACCACATTCTTCGTTTCCCACAAATACACCAATTACTCAGCCGTCCAGGAAATGCACCGCAAAGGTCACGAAATATCAGCCCACTCGATTTCCCACAATGATGACGAAAGATTCTGGTCAGATGCGTCAGTCGATGACTGGGCCAAAGAAATGGCCGGAATGCGCGTCATCATCGAGAAATACGCCAACATATCCGACAATAGCGTCGTGGGTGTTCGCGCACCTTATTTGAGAGTCGGCGGAAAGTACGTCACATTTGGACACAACTAACTTCCTCTTCAAAAGATTATTTTGTCATTACTAATTCATCACGCATTTCTTTCGCAGCTCGCAATTCACCATGCTCGAGGAAAACAGCTACCTTTAAGTATTTTTCTCTTTGAACAAAGGAATCGACCAATTGACTACCGTAAATTGATCGATTCCCTCAAAAAACACTATTCTCCCTAACTAACTAGATACTTAAACTTCAGGTATGACTCTACCATCACAGCAGCTCTGAACAACCCTCCCCTATGGCCCTACACCATGTATTTCAGAATGCCCCATCGCTGCCATGGCAATTTGCAGAAATGTCCGACAAGGTAAATCCAGAATTCTATTGTTCTTCTTCTAGGAAAAACAAGAAGCTAGTTCACCAGATCTAGAAGGAGAAGGTCTGAGTTCAGGAACGTGGATTTCACTTCGGTAGCCGAAGAGTATAAAGTCACCAACTTCCATCCAAATCCGCGTTTCACAACTCAGACCTTCCCTTTCGCCAGAACCAAATTCCAACCCCAACCTCTCCCATTGCTTCTCGAAAACAGGTCCCACGCCGTTTGGGAAATGGTCATGAACGAGCTGGACCGAAGGGAAGACCCCGAAAACGAAGAGTACCTTCCAGGCTGCGCCATGGTGGACTCCTGCAGCAACATCCTGACCGGTGACCAATTCTACAACTTCCTGACCCACAACTTCGAACGGCATTACAGCCAAAACCGTGCACCTCTTGGCCTCTACTTCCACGCAGCTTGGCTGAAGAACAACCCGGAATTCCTTGACGCTTTCCTTTACTGGATCGACGAGATCTTGGCCAATCGCAATGACGTCTACTTCGTGACCATGACTCAGGTCATCCAATGGATGCAGAACCCACGGACCATATCCGAGGTGAAGAGCTTCGAACCTTGGAAGGAGAAGTGCGTTGTGGAAGGCAATCCGGCCTGCTGGGTACCGCACACTTGCAAACTCACGTCGAAAGAAGTTCCTGGGGAAACCATCAACCTACAGACCTGCGTCAGGTGTCCCAACAATTACCCATGGCTGAACGATCCTACGGGAGACGGTTACTTTTAGGGTCACTACGAGTCACTCCGGATTCGCGGAGGAGAGGGGCTCCAACCTCGGTTCTTCACTAGTCGAAATCTTTTTGCCAAAATACCGAGAGTGACCCCCGGGAAGCGTTTTAAAGGCAATAACAAGCGAGGAGGGTTTTCTGACGACACAGAGTATTCTAGGCATACGTTAGGTTATTCCAGACTCGGGGAAGGTCTTGGGTAGAGGATGTAAGACAGTTTTGATGAAGAACCCAATATCAGCAACATCAAGACTACGAGGGTTTGGGGTTGTCATGGACGATGCTTTTTGAACCAGAGGTAATCCTTTACTCCAAATTTCATTCTTCACATTCAATTTGTCACATCAATGGAATATCAACATTGGCCAGGTCAGTATTGAAGTCTTGTCTAAAGGTTCATATTCGTTCTGTAGACTTTGAGGTCTTCATCAAGACTTCAGCTTTGACTTCCAATTGATAATGATACTTTTCCCATGAAGCCAATGGTGAGAATGTGATGCTGGAATATGTCTTAGTGGGTTGAAAATGAATAAATTTTTTTCTGAAAATCCGTCGAATGCGTGGTGTTCTTCAGGATGTTACTTTTATCATTGTCTTTATGGGACAAAGGTCGGCAATGGGAGTCTTTTCGGTGATGTTGCTAGTGTGAGTCCAGAATGTTCTGTGCTGTTGGGGTTTGTATCATAAGAAAATGGACGACGAGTCCATGGAACCTAATGTTACATGTATTATAGACGATGTTACCTTGAACTCTCGACGGAAATGTGGATACTGCGTTTTTTACGGATTTTTTTGATACGGTGAAAAGAATAAAGAATGTTGGAAATTAATTTGTTAAGTTGTTTTTGTTGATTACCTTCGGGGTTTTAGGGGGATTTTTGGATTTTCGGACCGTGGATTCTTGAAGCAGAAAGTCATGGTTTTTTGTTTTAAATAGTAGAGTTAGATTTTTTTGCAGAGACAACTTTTTTTGGTGTTAACTTATCTATGTTGACCCATTAGGATCTTTGTTCTGGGATATTGATCTAGGATTTTCGAGAATTGAACATTTTTTGATACAAAACAGATTTCAATTCGCATATTACAATTTTCATTTCAGGAAGTTTTCGAAATTCATAATTTCTAAAATACGAAAAAAACAACTACTCTTTTTAATTACTAATTGTACAGCATTGAAATTTTACTTTCTAAAAATCTTGGACTTGATATGAATTCATAATCTTATTATCATAATATTAATTATCACTTCGAAAATACCAATTTTTTAGTGCTTCGAACATAAAACTTTCTAAATTCGAATCTTCACATCTTGGACCCTGATCAACTTTTGGACACATTGCATTTTTTTTTAATACGGTTATGTAATTTACGAGTTATTTCAGATAAGAAAATTACAAATTACGATTTTTGAATTCTCGTTTTCACATTTTTAGATTTCCGAAAATGTAAAATCTTCGATTCCCATGTCAGAAATGAAAATTTTTTGTTCATGGTGCTAGGACTTTTCAAGTGCTTAAATTTTTGATATTTTCATAACGAATGTGAATGTAGCGGGTTTAAACATTTCTGGATGATTTTTTTCGTTCTTCAAAAAAGCTCGAATCTAAAAATTTTCAAAAATAAAGTAATTATTTCAAAATTTTTTCAAATGCGTGACATAATGCTGATTCAATTTATTTAATCCAAAAAAATGTTTTATAATATGGTTATTTTCAAATGTAAATCTTGATTGTTACTGATTTGCAAATGTTATAATCAAATTTTTCTGATCATGAAACTACAGAGTTTATGAATTTTGAAACGTTGAAATGTCAAAATATCATTTTTACTTCAAATTTTTTTCCTCGAAATTATTGAGAGATCAGATTGGATTAGGTCCAGAACTACGATTAACCGAATTCCAGAATTTTTGAAAATCCTAGATTATTATATTTTCGTAAAGTTTTCCAGAAATGTTTACCAGAAAAAATTATTAAGAAAAATTCCCTTTTTCCCCTTATGTTTACAGCAAAATTATACATTATTTTGAATTATCAAGAATTTATATTTGAAGTAAAGTAAATAGAAATAACTCATTACAAAATCTATAAAAGCGTTCTGCATTTTTTTTCCATTTCTGAGGTCTGATTTAAGTAGTAAAGATTGAAAAGAAAAAAAATTATCTTTTGAAAACCCTGCTAACTTGTATACAGAAACTACTGAAAAAAAATACTTATTTCTTCCTAAATCGAAATAAAAGAATGCATTTCGCAGTAAATTTTCATTTTATTAACAACTATCGTATTATTTAACGTGTAAGAAATCCTTGCATATACTAAAATACATGTTCAATCGTTATCAACCAAATAACGCCTAATTTTCACGCAATATTTTCATTTTTTATCGATTTTTTCAATCGAAATAATAATTTCTACCAAATGAAAAATCACTAATGTCATCTAAAAAACTGCCCTAAAAATTGATTGAAATTATTTTCAAATTTTCAGAAGTTTTTTTCAGGTCAACTTAAACAAAGCTAAAACAAGAAATTGTGACCAACGTGAATTTTGGTTCAACTTTCATCAGATGCACAATTAACTAGAAATTTCTAACGTAGGTTAAAGCATACATACAAATAATAAAAGAATAAAAAAAATTTCGAACAATTATTTTCCATTGAAACAACTCGTAACAAATATGACACTCGTCATTCGCACACGAGAAAGTTTTGAGAAAAGAGGGGACCGGTGAAAGAGAAACTTGTATTAAACGACGATTTGGAGCGTTGAGTCGTTTTTTTCATTTGCGAATAAAAAAGTTTTTCTCGGGCAGAAAAAACTGGGCCCCGAAACTAGATCGTTAAACATGGCGTGCTTACAAATGAAGCAACACATTATGATTTTCTAAGTCGGTTTTGAGGCCGAATATGCGGTTAAACTTTCTTGAGCGTGACAGTTTTTCGATAAATTGCAAGTTCTAGGGAATCGAAAAATCTTATTTTAACGTGGAGAGTAAAAAACAAATTTATTCAAACGTTTTCTGAAAAGTAACTAAAACTTTCCGGTAAGATCTGCAGTGCAGGAAATTTTCAAAAATTTGTCGAATGTCTGAAAAATTACGCAAAATATTCGATTTCATTCTATTTTTTGGGGGGGGGTCAGGTTTTTGAGATAATAAAGAAGAAATAGTTTTCAAACATTTGTTTCTCACGATAATGTAAAATTTTTTTCCACCCTCGAAATTTTGACGTGTTTTTGTAAAGTTTATAGATTTTATTTCAGTTTTCATATTTACATACATACATTTTTTCAGAATTTTTTAGAATCTTGAAAGTTTTTCGACATTTTTGAAAAATTATTGAAGTATTTACTGAATATTTTAATGATGTGATCATTTGCGAATTTGAAAAACTTTAAAACCAATTTTTACAAGTATTCAAAAAAGGCTGAGAGTTTTTATTTCTTCATTCAATTATCAATATAAATGTTGCAGAAATTTTTATATTTGAACATTTTTAGAGTTTTTCATATAGTGATCTAACTTATTTTTCGAACCATACTGTCATGAAATTTGAAAAAGTTTAATGGTCTTTTGAAATCAATGAAACTACTTCGAAAAATCGATAAGTCCATACAATGATTTTTACCATCAATAGAGAAATAAATACATATTAAGAAATCATGGAATGATTTTCATAAACATAAAATTATCAGTGTTTATCAATCATTTTTATTTACTCGCTCAATATCAGAAAATAGCAATGGAATATGACATTGATATCGAAAATTACGAGATCAAAATATTGAAAAACTCACAATAAAAATACGAAATTCCAAAAAAAAAATATGATCTCAAAATTGAAAAACCAAAGAATAAAATTTGAAAAAAGTTGACATTCGAAACTTACAAGTTAATAACTTTTAGACTTGGTAACTGTGCCTTAGTTTGTCGCAATTCTCGATATTTTAAGACCTAGAACTTCATAAATCGAACACTTTTAAGAACTGTGACTTTTTTGAATAATTGTAATTTGATTTAAACTTTTTCATTTGAAAGAATTGAAATTTTAGAAACCTTGTAAATTTTCAAACTGTTTTTTTATAACAATCTTCTTAAAATTTTGATAGTTTTAGAAGTTCATGAAATTCCTGAATTTTCTTAATAATGATGAGTTTTTATAATTCTAGAAATTTTTGAAAAAATTGGATTCCATAGTAGTCGAATGACAAATTATCAAGAGAGTTATTTCAACTGATGTGCACGAAAAAGAAACAAACTATTTGATCGAGAAATTATTCAGACTTTTAGTGGCTTTTTTAAGATTCCCGCAGAATTTTACTCATTCATAAAAACACATTTTCAAAATCAATAACAATTCCTACAAATCAATAGGATTTCAAAGAAACTGAAAAATCGTACGAAAGAGATCAACTTTTTTTGGAGTTTCGATTTGAAATATAAGGAAATCACGTATAAACTCTCTGAAAAATTAATATCTTCATCTTAAAAACAGACACTTATTTTTGAAAATATACTGAATTTTCATTATTTTCAAACAAGTTTCCAAAATACTACGTAGTTGAAGAAAATTAGTCCTCAAAGTTTATCAAAAAACTTTTACAACTTTAGAATTACGTTCGACCAACCAATATACTTGAGTTCTTTTGAAAATTTTTTGAATATTTTGAAGATGAGTCTTTTATTTTACCTTTTTTAAATTTCAACTTATTTATTCATTAATCCTAAGTTTTCCAAAATCGAAATAATAATCAAAATTTGAAAAATCTTACAAGCATTCCAACTGTTCGTAAAATTAAAAATTCTCAAAACTACAAAAGAAAAAGAAAAGAAATCTTGAAATTTCATACGATTTTCAAACACTAAAATTCTAGAATTTTAGAGTAGATTGAATTCCTAAATATTTAGTTGTCAAATGTTGAATATAGTTACTTCTAATACGGAAAATTATCAGACAGATAAAAAAAAAACAATTGATCAATAAAAATCTTCTTGAATTCCACCAATTCCTGAAAAAATTTTCGTAACAATCACATTTCTTTCAAATCATGATTTTGAAGTATCTAGAAATAGTACATAAAAAATCAAATATTCCCAAAGTTTTGAATCAAAATTATAAAAAATCCTTACTACACTTAGCAAAAAATAAAAAATCATTATCTGAAGAACAGATTACTATTCTTCAAAGGGTATGAAATTCCAATTACTTCAAAAAAGGTCGACAGAATTTTTCAAAACATCAGAAAATCAATGTTATTTGTTTTTCAAAAATTTCCCAATACTGTGATCAACCTAAAATCTTGATTTATTTCCCAACAAATTCCTAAATATTTTCCGAATTATTACTTTTTTACCTAACATTTTTCGTACATGAATTTTTTTCCGAATATGAAGATCCCTATGCTTAATGATCGCTGTGACCTTTTTTATTTCGACCTTGTCCCAGTGCTTGAGATCGCGACTTTCTCTACTTTCGCTCGCGCATTCAACATTTTCGCTCATTTTATGTTTCTTGATGATGATTTTAACAATCCCAAGCCGCGCCTCGACAATGTTTCTCTTTCCAATCTTTTATTTCATCGACCGAAATTCCCGGACGTTGCACAAGTATCGACTTTTGCATTGTTTCGAGCTCGAGAAATTTTATTCGTGGGCGCCGGAGGCGCGCATTCTTTCGACACCCAAGAAAAATCTTCGAGTTATTAACAAAATCAAGATTGAAATTATCCTGCCCCTTGTTATCTCATTTTATTTTTAATAATGACCATTAACGTCTCTAAAATTTGGAGTTGTAATAGCTTATGAACGAATAATTGAACTTTTTTTAATCGGTGGAATCAGGAATTTTCAAATTTTGGAATTATGAATGTTTTCAGTTTTTCAAACTTTGACTGGGATGAAGAAGATGTTTCTGAAAGTAAATTTTACGATTTCATTATTTACAGATTTTCAAGTAATGCAACAAAAAACTACTCTTATCGCATCTTTAAATTTTTTGTCTGACAAAAAATAATAATATTTACAAAAACTTTTTTTGCATTTTTGCACACTACTTATTTCCAAAATCTTAGAATTTCAATTTTCAAACTTTGTAATATTTCCGAGGTGTTCCGGGTTTCATTCCATTTTCAGGATATTTTCAGAAACTCAAAATTCCAGGCTCACTTTCAAATCTGACAATATTTTAATTTTCAAAGCTTCTCAAGACATTTCAGGTACAAAAAATCGAGGGGTTTCGAGACCTTGCGATTTTTCTGCATCTGTTTTTTAATCGATCCTTTTTATTTTTTCAATTTTGATTATGGATGAGGCGTCGGGAATGAACCCGTTTGTCCCTGCCAATTTGGAGTGTGAAAGTCGCAGAAAACCAGAAGACAAGGTCACCAGCTACCGTCAATTTCGTTTTGAAAGCATGAATTCAGCTTCTGCACTCAAGATGATTAAAAAAACGTCACAGAACAAAGTTTCAAAAGTGACGAAATTCGAAATTTCCATACTATGACATTGAAATCTCTTAATTTTGAAATGATTGTATCTGAATTTCGACCTTTTGAAATAAAAAAGATAAAGTCAATTTGGGTTATTTTGAAAAAGGAAAAAAAGTACTTGGATGACTGGAGTTTTTTTTGGTAATGATCTTTCGTCATTTATAGAAAACATATTTTGGAAGAAGCAAATTCTTCAAAAAAGTAGTAAAAACTTTTTAAAGGAAGAATTTTTCAAAGAATTGAAACTATGAATTTTTTATGGAAGTAAAAACAGGGTCAAAAAATTGCACTGAGTTCATTTTTTGTGTGGCTCTGTTAGGGTTCAAAGTACACTAATTATGCATTCGTCATAGGGTGAAAAATTTAAAATTTCGATCTTGCTTTTTTTAAATATTGAAAAATTTGATTATTTTCAAATTATCAAAAACTGTGGCATTCAAACTATAAAAAGATTTATGCACCAAAATTTTTTATCAGTGAAGAAATTCGTGATTTCAAAAGTTTAAGGCATAATATTTTTTAAATCAATTCATCAGTTGAAAATTTAGACAATTTCGAGTTTTCAAACACAATATTGAAATCAGGAAATTTTGTAGTTTCACTTGATAAATGCTTTTTTTTAATTAATTAAGAGTTTATAAATATCTTGAAATTGAGACTTCGTGAAATGATATTTTCGTAAATGTCTTAATATCAAAATTTCTATTACTTGTACTTGCTTAAATTGCATCAAACTAAATAAATCAAAATTTAAAATATCACAAATTTGGCTAACTCAAAAATTTTCCTTCCGTGATGTTTTTCAAATAAAAAGTACCTTTTTGACGATAACACCTTCTTGATGTGTAAATCTTCATGAGATAATAAAGAACTGGTAATAAAAATTTCAGATTCAAATGTTGGAAATTCAGTGTTGTTGAGTAGAAAACCATAATCTGATTGAAATTTGAATTCGATTTTTCGTAGGCTTCCAAAACTTAAGATTCGTGTTTATGGTCAATCAGATTATTATTCTATAAATTATCATACATGATTCATCATTTACGAGCAAATTCGTCGAGTTTTGACATTTAAAATTTTCAATCAGTTGAAATTATGCATTTACAAAGCACCAAAACTAACACTTCACTTTCTTCTTGCTTTTCTGGACATTTACAGTTCTAAAATATGAAATGTTTAAAAACCATGCCATTTTCAAACTAAGCCATTTTTTTAAATAACTCCAAAAGTTGAACAATTTCAATCGTTACAATGTTTTGATAAAAAAAAAAAAAAAAAACAGTAGCAATGAAACATATTATTCAAAATTCAAATATGAGATTCTCAGATACTGTATTTCAAAAATTTGTTTTGTAATTCTCAATGTAAATAATGTAACTATCGATTACGTAATACGTTGTAAGAATATTTCTGAAAACCCATGAGTCAACATTTTTTGCGACATCTTCATTTAAATTATGAAAATGGCATTAAAAAAAAGATTCGCCCAAACATTCGAATGACTCGAAATCGCGTTATCTCGGAAGAAACAATGCCTGCATTGTAATTAAACCCACGTTCTTCTATTCTTACAAGTCTTGGTTAAGTATTTCAACCGCGCCTAGAACTCCTACACCGGAAATTCCGTTATTTTTTTTTCATGTGACCTCTGTATCGACGAAAGAACAAAAAATACCTATTCGAAAATCAGTTAGGTTGAAAATAATTTAAAAAAAAGGTTTGACTTTACAGTTGTTCACCGAAAAGAAGTTCAAGTTTCTAAAAAACTGAGAATTTGATGATTTGAACATTTTTCGATTGAATCATGCAAGGAATAAAAATTTGAGAGTTCAGGAACCAAGAAACAAAAAATGTAGAAAAAACAATAAAACAGTATTGAACAATTTATATAAATAATACAAAATGAATATTTTGAATAAATGAAAGTAATGATTTGAAATATACTCAAAACATATGAAATAATAATTAAAGTCAAAGAAAATATTGTGATACCCTTAAGCTGGAAAAAAATTGACAGTGGCATTTGACAATTACCAACTGACAAACAATAATTGTGGAAAATAAGAATTGATGTGCCATATGTCTACTATTGTAAAAATTATAAATAAATATATTTCTTTATTGCATTAATAATAACATAGACTAAATATTCACAATACTTCAATAACTCACATTCGAAATGCTGAAAAACTTTTCTGTGCAAAACCAACCTAATTACTATAAATTTCGGCAAAAGACTTTGTTCCTAAAAACTCGCAGAGATAATACCCTCGATGGTCTTGAGTGCATCATAAATATTTCGAAGATTGCATCTCGACACCCACGAACTGATAAAACAATTATTTTCCTTATTCCTGAAAGAAAAGTGGATATCCTTGTCTCCGAAGGTTCCCTGGCTCTTAGCTTTATAAGGTTGCAATTCATAAAGGAGCTATAATACCGGCATTAACGAATCTTTAATGAGCTTGCTTCTACGTATTTCGCGATCTTGACAAATCGTTTTTATAAAAATACAGGAACAAGAAAGAGATGATGATTAAAGAAAGTATTTTTAGCTCACTGAAAAAATTCATCAAGATTTTGCACACGTGTTTAGAGAATTCGAATCTGAATTTCGGTTTTATGCCATTTTGATTTTCTGGAATTTGTGGTCCCGGATGCGAAAATTTAATTGGAAATTCCAATTCGCCTAAATTGAGAACAAATTGTAGAGTTACCTGGCTGCGAGATTCTGAGTGGAAAATTTAATTAGTAATGGCAATTGGAAAAAAAAAACCACAACTGAAAATACAACTGGCAATTTCATTTAGGAATCTTACTCAAAAAATTCGACGTAAGTTTAATTTTTTTCGAAAATTTTTGTAAATCAAACGTAAATCAAAGAATAATTGATTGTAATGAACTGGAGTTTTGAATTGCAGTTCTGAAATAAAGTTTTAAATCAAAATTGTTAATTGGAAAAACCATGTAGTTATCCGGCAAATTTTTTGAATGGAGTTTCCTATTAGAAACTCCAACTGGCAATGCCATTTAGGAGTCTTATTCAGAAAATTCAATTGGAGTTTAATTTTTTTTTGAAAATTTTTGTTGATTTCAACTGGAGTTTTGAATTACAGTTCTGAAAAAGAAATCCAAATCAAAATTACTCGTTGGAGTTTTTAATTAATTTAAATTCGATGATATATTATTATTATTATTATTATTATTATTATTATTATTATTATTATTGTTGTTGTTGTTGTTGTTGTTGTTGTTGTTGTTGTTGTTGTTATTATTATTATTACTTGTTTTCAGTTTTGTTAGTTCCAAACAGATTTTTGAATGGCAGTTCAGAAATAGAGTTTTAAATCGAAATTGCATTAGAAAACCAACCTAATTAAAACCTAAATTAGAGAGTTGAATTTTTCTTAAAAATTTTTATCAATTACAATCAGAGTTTCTAATTACGTTTTACACGGATTTAAAAACAAAATTGCTAACTGTAGTTTAAAATCATAAATACTAAACTTGATTTAAAGAATTAGCCGAAGAACTCAACAATTTTTTTAATTTGCCATAATCAATTGGAGTCTCCAATTTGTTTTTCGCAGCTGGGATTACAAATCGATCTATTACACAAAATAATTCATTTTCTTCTGAATACTTAACAAAAATATTTATTTGATATTTTGAACAAAATAAACAACTTCAAAATTTAGCGAAAATAAAATAATGTACTTTTTTAAAGTCATAGGAACAGAATTTACAAAAAAAATACAAAAAGTATGAGAGTTTATGAGTTTTGTAGTAGCGAAATCTTTCAATAAAATTTATAACAATTTGATTGTTTTTTACAAAGAAGGTATTTTTTTGAATTCCGGATGCAAAGAAATAAAAATCGTGAACATTGATTTCAGGAGAGAAAGTTTACTTTGTCACATCAAAAATTGGTTAAATTATTAGGACTGATATTTTTATGAACTTAATGCCAAAATACAAACTTATTACTATACATGGCAAAGTTACTGTGTATCGATACATTATTATTGATACATATTTTGTTAAAATGAACTATTCTTCTCTCAATTATCTGATACTATTTACTTTTCCACCAATCAATGTTTGTAAATAAATAATTGTGGGAGAATCAATTGTATATTATATTCAAAACATTATATTGAACAATTTTTCTCATTATACTAAATAAACAAATATTCACAGTAAGAATTTTTCTTATTTATTTCGATAGCATTCCAGTCAATTTACTAATTTCGTCAACTGACGTTTCTGCCCTTTTTTAGACCCTTCTTAAACCCAAAACATATTTATTTTAAATACATAAATACACAGTCAAAAAATTTGAAATTCCAAACATCTTTTGTAGGCTTTCTCTTAAAATCGTGTTTGAAATTTCGTGGAAACTTATATGAAAAAGATTTCAAAAAAATTTATATCAAATTTATTGTTTTCATATTATATATATTAATTTAAATATTTTTTATTATTAATAATTTTATTTTAAGGCACTACATGTTTGAATATCTCAAAATATCTTTTGCATATTATCAAATATAAAATGTAGAATTTTTTTGTTACACAAATTTATATTCTATACAATATAAATTTTTTGTTTCAATTAAATAGCTGTTGATGAATCAAGGAAAATCGAAATCTACTTGAATTTAAAAAAGTTTGAATACAAATTTTCAATGAAAAATCATTTGAAAGTAAAATGATTCTAATTTCTACTTTATATTAAATAAACACTTCGATTTCATAGAAGATGTATAATTTTCATAGACAGTGTCTATTTTTTCGTAGTTGCGTCCATAACTTTCATAGAAAATTTAATAGACAGTATGGGAAATCTGCTCCAAAGACAGTCTCTTAAATTTTATAGAGAGATTTATGAGAGTGTATTTCTTCATTTGTTTGACAAAATATAGAATAAATATAATATATTGAGAAGTCCCCCAAAAAATGGGAAATGGAAGGAATGAGAAAATAACTTATTATGAATCGCAACATTTGGAAATCTGGACATCTGGAGAAACCATATCATTTTTCTTACATTTTTCCTAACATAATTTAAAAAATAACGCAAAAAATGGACGATTCCACAAACTTTTACATGCTAAATCTTTTCCACAAATTTTTGAGAATCGAGTTACTTTTTCTTTCGAGTCTTAATTATTAAAATATTGAAAACATAACGTTTAGTACAAAAAAGTTGAAATTTTTCAGTTAGAAATTAATAATTAAATAAATTTGTCACATTGATTTTTTTATGAAAGTAAAAGTAAATTATATTATATTCCAATGGCTACAAATCTAATTTTATCACCATTACCTGATATCATTTTCTACAAAATTATATTTGAAAATCAGCGATTGTTAATCTAGCAGTTACAAAATAATTGAAACATTATTTTAAACAAATTTGTAAGTTGTTTAATATTATCCCCAATAAATTATGAAGAGTGTAATAAACAGAATTTTAACTACACAACAAAAAAAAAACGACGTTTCATGAAAATACTTCTGAACACAAGAGACTCGTCATTATTCATAAAACGTCAGCAAGTGCAATGTAACGGGATACTTTTTTACGTGGATTGCGACACTGGTACATTATCTTCTCGCTTGTAAACGTTGTAACTCGAGAAAAGTATAAAGGTTAACAATCATAACAACGTCGGAATAATTTAAACAAAACTATATTGTTGACTACAAATATTCATCAATATTCACAGAATCGAATCTGAAACAACCTTTCCCTTTTTTTTGGCAAGAGGAAGGGGTTTTACGATGATATGAAATATTTTCATCATCAACTGATAAATTATAATTTCACATCAAGTTTTCGGATTCAATTGACGGGCATTTCAAAAATATCAAAAGTCAGAGTTGAGATTATTAAATAGTGAAACGCCTGAATACTTTCCCTGAGTATGAAAAGTGTACAAATTACTTGAATTGTGGAGGATTTATGATGGGAAATATTCTGTCAGAAGTTTTGAAATCTGTGGAAATGACTTAAAAATTTAATGATGGTTGAAACTTTTTTTTGACAATTTTTTCTGTATTTTGCGAATGTGTACGAAAATTCAGTCGTTCAAAAAGTCATAATCAGAGACACTTGCAGGCTATTAAAACATCTTTATTTTCCTCCTTGCAAATCACCGTTTGATCCTTATCAGTCAATCACATTCCACGTCCCGTTAAGAACAATGATTCATTATGTTTCTTTTTTTCTTTTATCAGTAATATGACTTGGGTTTCCTTCTTCGAAGAAAATACATTATGCAGCCACGCCTTCGCGACGACAGCCACAACTTCCTGTACCCCATTGAAATTGATTACATTATGTAAAACTTCTTTGCTACTCGGGCTTGAATAACATTTTTTACGCGCTTTCTTCGGCCTATGAAAATTGAATAATTCAAACAACGCCCCCGCATTTCTTCCACATCTCATCTTCTGCTTTCGCCCTTTTTTTTCCGAATGTGGGTCGAAAGGAGAAAATTATGTCACGATTTTGCAACTGTCATGATGAAAATGGGGTTTTTGATTGATAAAGTTTGAGAGAAGTTCTTGGGAATCAAGAAAATTTTAATAAAAAATACGTACACTGTAAAAAATAATCACAATTTTTCCATACTTGTGTATGAAAAAAATTGGTAAATTTTCCATAAAAGTATTGACAGTTTTCAACCCATATTCTGTATGGGATTTTCCCTATAAATAGATCTGGAAAATTTTCCACATACTATGGGAATATGGGAGTTTCTCCATAATTTACGTAGGATTCCTATAGCGCATGGAAAATTTTCCAGATCGATTGATTGGAAAAACCCCATACAAAATATAGGTTAAAAACTTCCAATACTTTTCTGGAAGTTTTTCAACAGTGTAGTTGTTGAATTGCGACGTCTAATTTTTTGAGGAAAGAAATTTTAAAACACAGGATACTCAAATAAATGAAGAAAATTGTAATTGTTTTTTTTTTTGTTTTTTTGTGGGGTAAATTTTTTTGTAGTAACTCTATCAAAATCTGAAAAAAAGATACGTATTTTTCGTTTTTGCTTGAATTCCAGTTATTTCGTTGTAGAGAACTTTTTAAATGTAGGCTAACAAATTGGATTTTTTAGCTGATTTTCTTTTATAATTCAATAAATCGACAGAAAATCATTCAATTCTTATCAAATTTTTTTCATTTGGTAGGTCGAATTTCTTCGTAAGAGAGAAAAATTCTACATTTCATTTTTTTGGAAAAAATTGTCTTGCGATCGTGTTGTTTTATAAAGGGGAAATAAAATTTTATCGAAAAATTTTAAGACTGCATCATTTTTTTTCTTCCTTATTTTCTAAAAAGCTGGTCTAATTAAACATATTTAGAAAAAATCTCTATTTGCGAAAATTGTTTGTTAAGGAATTTTTTAAGGCAAAGTGCCATTTTTCAATCTTTGTTATTTTTTTGCTTCATTTTCTTGAAATTCTACAATTTTACCAGAAATAATTCAATGATAAAAGTTGTTGTTAAAGTTAATGGTTAATCAGCAAGGATTCACTCTTGAAGAAAAAAATTTTTAAAGCCGAATCAAGTTTTTCAATGTCTTGGACTATCGTAAAAAAAGTAAAATTTCTTGAATCGAAAGTGAATCACGTGATTTTTTTATACTTTTTTTTTTTTTTTTTTTTTTTTTGTTAATCGATAAAAGGTTCATTATTTAAAAATTTTTCAAATGTGTAATTATATTTTGAAATTTACATATATCAGCAGTGTAACCCTAGTAATTTTGATCCTTATGAAAACCTTATAAGAAAATGAAATTTCTTATAAGAATTGTTTTGATAAAATCTTATAAAAAAAAACCTTATAAAATTTATTCGATCAATTCTTTGTAGGAAATTTCAATTTCTTATAAGGTTTTTATAAGGTGCACCTTACAAGAAATTGATTTCGTCTGAGAAATTTTATTTTCTTATAAGTTTTGAAAGGATAAAAATTACTAGAGAAGATTGTTGAAAAAATATGACTCTATGTTCAGCACAATACTATTGTACAAAAAGAAATTCAAAATACATAGTCATAATAATGAAATCGGACTCATGAATGTCGAAATTTGTTGGTTTATATTTACAATAAACATAATATTTTTTGTGAAAAAAATTCATAAAAAATGTCACTTAATACAACTTTTAAATCCTAATTCTACTTATTTTTTATTTTTTTGAACGATTATCAAAGGATTTCTAAGATTCGTTTAGCTCTATTTTTTTTTTCTTTGCGAGTAAAACTTTAGTAAGTAAATTCAATGAAAATAGTTAAAAATAAGTACGAAAATTGGATCTGACTCAAAAAAAATTCCAAAGCAACGAATTTGGTTAACATGAAATAAAACTACATATATGTTGTTAACATTATGTACTTCTTTAAAAAAATAAAGATAAGAAAACTAATAATGCAATGTTACAATTTTATCATCAAAATCGTAACTGAGAGAGAATTTTCCTAATAAAATGGAACATAATATTTTTTTTATGTAAAAATGAAACATCATCAACAGAATGAAGAAATATCATAAAAATCAAACGATTTTAGTACAAGTTATAAAGTTAAATAACATGTGGCAGTTAGGAAAATCAACTTTCTATGCAAAGTTAAAAAATATTCTCATTCAACCTCCAGCACCAGGAAAATTCAAACTAAAAATTCCCCACCTAAGATATCACAATAAAAATCAAAACATCAAACACAAATCCCAATTATTCCAGATTTCAATGTAAAAAACAACCTCGAGAATTTCAAGAATTGCAAAAACTCCAAAATGTTTGCGAGAGATAAAAAAAAAAATTACAAAATAATCGTAGTCGATGAATCAGCTGAAGAACTCTCGCTTTCGTCCAGTCATCTCGGTTACTCTTTCTGTCTCGAAATCGGGCCTAAGAAATCGGGGCCTGAGTTTTGAAAACGAGAAAGAAAGAAGGGAAAAAAAAGAAAGGGAAAGAAAAAAATATGCATCAGGAAAAAAGAAATGAAGGAAAGGAAAGAAAGCACACAAGAGTGTAGGTCAGTGCGTGGCGCCTGAAAGGCGCAGCATTTTGAAACCCGGTTGGCAACTGACATTTATTCCGGCGCTACGTCGTGATTATTATAAAATGCCATTTGGAAAATGCGCTGTTTTCATTGTTCCATTATTCCCCGAAATCGCGAGGTTTCTTTGAAAATAGGTGCAGCGATTTTTCTGAGTATTGTAGAGACGGTTCAAGAGGAAAAGAACTATATTTTGAATAATTGCATGAGTTGTTTTGGACCTGTCCTATGCACATTTTGTACAATAAAAATGCTGTGTATTTGATGCATCCTGTACATTTTATACATATAATATCTCTCATGTGGTCTTGTGCGTATACAATAAACAGGATGCATAAAATACACAGGTCCAAAACAACACATGCAATTATTCGAAACATACGAAAAAATAATATGTAAGAGTTATATTGTGATATTTCAAGAGAGATTTACCAAAAAAAATGATAGGATTTGCCTTCACTTGTCATTTTGGATTAATACACGAATAGTGGCTTATAGTTAGTTAATCGTTTGCAAATAATTTTAATACCTGAAGAATCATTCGAAAATGAACCATTTTTTCTAAATACACTCAAAGTTTTCAAAAATTCGAATTTTTGAAAACAAAAAATTCTCAGCAGTCCAAATTCAAACCCTCAAAGAAACCTCTTCATTTTTCCCAGACTCGTGAAAAGTTCAACCGTCGATATCTAATCTCGCAATTATATATGAATGTTGATGTTTTTGAAATTGCAATTCTTCCTGCAACTTTTTTCGCAACGAAATGAGCCGGCGCAGAATGTGCCGAGATCGGCGGCACGATCGCGTGGAATCGTTGGGAAACCTGTTTTTTTTTAGTTCGGCTCGTCCGTGACAACCCTTGGCATTACTCGCGAGGAGAGAATGCCTATCGAATGACACGCATATCTTTAGCCAATTCCAGGAACGCTTGATCTTTTCGTCGATCCCTCGATAACCCAACCTTTCACTATCGATCGATCCAACCATTTTTCAAAATCCACCATTGTCTAATCATTAACGCCGTCGACTAATTAACCTTTTCCTGATTTTACAGTAGCGCCGAGGAAAAGAACAAGATGGAAGCGACGCCATTTTTTCTTCACCTCGGGCGCATTCAGGGTTGTTGAAGAGGAATAAGTTAAATTTGTGTGTGTGTTTTTTTTTTAAAGACAAATGCAAGAGTTTCATATCAAAACAAAAAATACGTGATCTGAAACGAGGAAAAATCCATGGGGTTCTTGAGGAATATTCATCTTTATTGAGGATTTCGCCCTGAAGACTTTCCTCCTCGTTCCAGGTCACATACAAAATCGACAATGTGAAAAAGTTTTCATGATGACTAAAGTTTCTATAAACATTCATGATTCTAAAAATCATAAGAATCACTCAGAATTAAAAAGGTATCAAACATGGAAGTAGGCAGAAGGGTATTTGAAGGGTTGCAACTTTTTCCAAATTCAAGGAGAATTAGAAATTTACAGACTCACTATTTTAAACTTGAAGATTCAATGTAATCCTGATCAACGAATGCCTGTGGAATTGCAAGTATTATTTCTTATGTTACTTTTTTATTAAATATGTATGGGAACTTAGAACAACAAAAGTTAAGAACTTCGAATGTAAAAAATGTAAAATTACAAAATCGAAAAAATGGGAAATTCGTACTCGATAAGTTTAATTCTAAATTTTTTAATGTTTAACAATATATTGGGAATTTTCATATATGACTTGACTCTGCATAAAAAACTGAAGTGCTAGAATCCATGGAAAACAAAGGATCAAATTAAAATCATTTAAACATCTATAAATATTTATAATGAAATATTTCGTTCTAGTAATTTTACAAAATAAGGCGTTTCAAATTTTACAATGATATTCGTTGTTTGAAAATGATGAAAATAAAAAGAAATTTAGAGTTCCCCATTTCAACAACTCGGAAATAACAATAAATCAAAACTCAGTGACCCTAAATCACGAAAATGGAAAAAGTGCAACTTATTTGAAATCTGGAAGTCTAGTAACTTGAAAAAGTAATGTAATTTTTAGGAAATTAAACAATTTCAGCAATTTTCGACAAATTAAGATTTTTTATGGAATAGTATCAACACCCATTGTAAAGAAAACGAAACGTTTTTCTACAATATCTATAATGGACGATTAGAAGTTTTAATTTATAATTTTGTTCATTTATTTTATTCTCTATTATATCAAATTTACTAAATACAAGAACTTGAAACTTAAATACATAGGAATTCTGAATGTAAAAAATGTGGAACTACAAAATTAACAAAATAAGTAATTCTCATTTGAAAAGTTCAATTTCGAATATTTGATAGTTTACTATCAAAAATTAAAAAATTTTCTATTACTTAATACTGTAAATTTCTGCAATAGAATTGTTCCAAATTTTTGAAAAAAAAAAAGAATGAAAAGTCTTTAAACTCTAAAATTTACAATACTTTACATTTTAAGCGTAAGAATGAAATCAATTGGATGGGAAAATCCAAAATAAAACAAAATTGAGAATTCTATATCATAACTGAAAAAATAAATAACAATCATATTTATCTATAACTCTGTGACTTGAAAATCACGAAAATCGAATTCTATGGTATTGAATATACATATTCAGATTAAAAATTACTACAAAAATGAAAAAAGTATAACTCTGGCATTCCAAAATGATGAGTCTCTCTAATGAAATACTGCAATGTTACAAATTTTTGAAAAAAGGAAGAATAAAATTTGAAAAAACTTAAAAATTTATAATTGATGAAAATGCATTGAGAGAAAGATATATTCCTCTATCAAATAAGTTTCTTTTATTGTGAATACGAGCAAATAAAGATTGTTTATAGTAGTCTATCTAGCAATTTGTTTGGGTTATTTCATTGCTTCAAATAGACAATTCATCAACTGTTAACAAATATTTTTGTTCACAAATAGGATTTGTTAACTATTAATAAATTTGTATTCAAGCCAAAGAAATAATTGAACAATTGCACCAACATGTGATTATATTTGAACGACCCACTAAAACAGTTCATGAAAATAAAATTTCTTAAAGGTCAATGAATTTTCTTGAAACAATTTAGCAGCATATTAGGGTTAAAAAAACCTTTTTCTCAGTGTGGAATATCCCGTTTTTTCAAATTTAATGAAAATTTAATTAAACTGAAATTTAATATTTTGAACGTAGCAATTAATTTAGTTTGTTTTGAGAATCCTAAATTAAAACAAAATTCAGAATTATTTGCAATAACTCAAAAATAACAATTATGCATACCTCAATGACCTGAAAATCACGAAAATTTAATTTCATATTGAATATATCCAGATTTAAAATTATGCACACATAAGAATAAAAAAAAGTACAACTCTGCATTTTAAAAGTTAAATAACTCAAAAATTTGAAACAAGATCGTCGATGATTATAAATAATAAAACTCTAAACAACGTTTTTATTCCAATAGACATCTCCCGAAAATTTTTTCTGCCTACTCCTTTGGTATCAAAAATACAAAAAGAAGAATTTTTGAATCGCAAACTCGTGTTTACAAAGATCAACAGTGTACCAGAATTCCCTAAAAATTTCAATTTTCCATTCCTTCAATTTATCTCTTCAATCATCTGTATGCTTCGTTTTTCGTAAATTCAAACAAATGAAAAGTCTAAAAGGATCTCTCAGAGCCACATTTAATTTCGGTCTTCAATATATTTATTCCATCAATATTTCGACCTCCTATTAGATCCTCATCAGGATCATTACAAAAATTCAGAAAAATCTCTTATAATAACATTCTAACACTAACAATCATAAAGCAGACCTTATTTGTTTATAAACCATTGGAAACGATACATTTTGTCGCATTGCCAATAGTGCTGCTTGGTAAGTAAATGGGCTTTTCAATGGTCTTCAATGGTTCCACAAAGATCTCATTTACCTAACATGAAGAACCATCAACAATGGGACTAAATGTATCGTTTGTAATAATTTTTAATGGATTAATTCAAACAGCTTCACACAATTTTATCCAACAAGTCCCATTCCCTTCAGCAAAAACCCAGAAAAATGGCCTTCATCAATCACCTTCAATTCACAGAAACGACCTCTTGGTGAACCTCACCATAAGGCCCATCTCCCTTTCCAACCATATACTAAAATCTGCTAAAATCATCCTTAAAATTTCTCCTGCACATTTGTTACACGACCAATCGAAGGGCCCAAAGAAGGGCCCAAAAAGCCAAGATGGCAGCACCGTCCGGAAAGGTGAAAGTGGTCTCAAAGAAGTATGAAAGGAGTGGTGGGGCCCATAAAGAGGGGCGAGAGGGCGCGCCAGGTTCAGACGATCGACGACCATCATGTCGCCGAAGTGGATATTCATCATAGGAACACTTTGCCTCATCATAGGTGAGTCATTTTTCACTATTTTCATAATCTTCATCGATCAATTTTCCCCAGTTTTCCCTACATGCCCAAAAAATTTGCAAATTCCCCAGAAAACCTGTTGCTTTCCCTGACCGACACTTGCCATACTTTCTATTCGAGGTTCAACGAACTTTCTAGAGCTTAGGGATAACAATGAACAAATTAACAATCTAAAATGTAAAAAGAAAACATAACTTGTCAGTGTTTAGTTTGTCGTATTAATAATTTTCTCTTTGTACCGAAAATTGCAGAAGAAAAAATCCATTTACCTTCTAAGCTATTGTTTAAAACATTTATGATTATTTACCAGAGTAAATAAGTGTTGCATGTGAATTCCCGATTGAAGTTGTTCATAAAAGAATGTGTTTTTGGGTGCTATGAAATTTATCTTGGTAAAGAAGTTGTTTGGACGATAAGAAAGTTGATTTTTCGGCTTCGGAAGTCGAAGAATGCATTTTGTCTAATCGTGGTATCGTTGCGGTTGATTTTCTAAGGCCCAGCACTGGGCCAAGATGAGGATGCGCCGGACGGTACGGACCCAAACGCAGAGGAGCTGTGCGATAATCGCCCGGCGGACGAGTACTTTCGCCTCAGCACCGACGGCGATTGCCGAGACGTCGTCAGGTAAAATTTGCGCAGACTTGGACTTTCCTTTCTCACAATTATTACGAACGCGTTCGAGAGTTTCTCTCGGGAAGCGGAATAACGAGATTTGTGAAAAATGAGCAAACCGAATCAAGGCCGATCTTGTTTCGGTGGGGGATTCGCGTTGTTGCGCAACTCGCGAAATAGCGAGTTCCCTAACTAGTGTGGAAAAGTTTTTTTCAATGGGTCTGAACGTGAAATAATTATTTCTTATTGGTAGAGAAAGATATTTTGTTTAAAATCGTGAGGAATGTGGGTTTTGTATGGGATTTGAGAGTGGGGGAAACATATTTTATAAATAAAAAAGAGGCGAAGAAAAAATCGAAATTTTTTGACAAACTAACGGATGGTGGATCAAGATTTGTATTTAAAGTTTATCAATTTGACGATTATGATTTTTTAATGCAGTAACTGTAATTTACTGCATTTTTTGAATAGCGTAATCGCAATAAAGAGAATTTTCTATTTTACAATTTCAAGATGAAAATTTGATAGAGATATGTAAGAATAAGTGAATAATTTGAAAATTTTGATAAAACATTTAAAAATGTAATGTAATCGTGAGGTGAGATTTTTACATAAAAAAAAAACGCTTTACTGTAATAGACTGAATAAAAACCAAATATTTCGAATACATATTAGATCACTTGGATTTTCTATGACAATTTTTTGTGCTAAATTGACTACAAAAAGAAAAGCGAAAAATCAAAAAACCAAAATAACTCTTCATTATAAATCATAATAAAGCAGTAATAGATTTGGTTAATGTAAAATAGAGATTTCGAAATTAGGAATATTTGTGATTTTTATACTTTGCATTGAGAAACTAAATTGACTGCATTCCTATAAATTTCTGTTTATAATGAGGAAAATTTATTTTTATCATTATTACTTAGTGTATTTTGAATTTTATTCATAAACTTTCAATGAAGATTTTTTTTAATTGGACTTCAAGGAAAGTGAAAAAACTCTGAAAATTGAAAAATAAACAAATGAATGATAAACAAATTTCAAGTTTCAAAATGATAAAAATTTGTGATTTCGGTATTTTTGATCAGAAATTTAAAAAATTTTAAATATTTTCCAATGAGAAGCAAATTGACTGCATTCGTATACATTTGTGTTGATAAATGACTATATTTTTTCTTGACATTTTTTTCATTGTTTTAAATTTGTAAATCTTTGCTGAAGATTTTTAGTAGAATTTACAGGAAAGTAAAAATTTTCAACAATTGGGAAATAAACTAATAAAAAATTAAAAAATTAGGTTCAAAAAGATTTGCGATTGCAATATTTCGGATGAGGAATCTTAAAAACTGTAAATTTTTGTTGTCTAAAAAATAGATTGTAAATTTGCATCAGTAAGTAAAATAATTTTTCGCATTCTTAGTCAGTTATATTAGAACAAAATAAAATTTCTTTATCGTGTAGGTGAAATTTCTGGGTTCAAACTTTACTGCAAAATGTGAGAATATAGCCAATTTTTACTTGAATGATAAAAAAATATTCTTTGGTAGAGAATACAACATTCAGAAATTAAAATTCAGAGTTAAAAAAATCATTTATTGATTAATTTTGAGGGAAATTATAAATAATGAAGGTAAATGCGATTTAATATATAAATGTCGATTTTAACGAAATTCGCTTATAATACAAAAATCGAAAATTTTCACTACTTTGAAATTACTATATTTCATTGATTAAATTGGTAACCAATTTTTTTATTCCTTTATTTCTGGTACTTCTTTTTAATTTTCATGGTATTGTAAATTTAATGAAAAAAATCAGCGCTAGGAATTCGTGAGAGATAAAATTCGAAATATTTAATTTTCAATTAATCAGTAGAAAAGTTACGGTCCATCAATGACAATTAACCTAGCCCACAATTTTTTTAACAATGCGTCATTGAATTGAATAATTTATCATAAAATGCAGGTGCACATTATTTCTAGCCTTTCGAAAATTTTAAAAATTTTGTAGAAAAACCTAAAGCATAGTTACTGCGAAAATCGAATAGTACCGGAAAAACGGAGAATTTCCTAATTGAATAGTAATATGTATTTTATAAAGGATTTTTTGAGGTAACGTCACGTAGTAAGAAGATAGAACTCATTAAAAAAGAAAATTTTTAGCTTTAAAATGGTCATAAGTCGTATATTTTCAATTTTCCGAAGATTTCCTAGACATTTCTTGCAAATTTTGCATAATGACTAATTAATCCAATCAATCAACTATAATCAGCAATAATCTTTAAAAAAACTCGATAACCATCTCTTTATGTATGCCGAATTAAAGATATTGGGAATAAATTATAACTTCTCAATTCTTCTGAGAATTTTTTTTGTCTTCGAGTGTCATCTGTCATCCCTAAATGACGTCACGCGGTGACAACAGTGGGGAGTTGAAATCGCGTCACATACGCGCCCAAAAGCTCGTAAAAACACGTATAAATAATTTAAAGCAGTTAAAATATCAAAATTTGCGTCACGTAATAATCGCGTAGACCTTTTATATTGTAAATTCAATAAGTTGTGGGACCTTGGGCGCGATCGTTCAACCAACGTGACGAAAGCAAATTGAGGGAATAAACTACGATGTTGGAGAGACTCTTGAAAAAGTTTGTAAATGCCATGGAAAATTAATCTGGTGTTGAAACTGCGAGAAACGACGTTGAGATATAAAATAAAATAGTTGAACAATTATAGATAATAAGCCAAGGAGTACAAATTTGTTTGTTTCGTGTGAAGTACGAAAATTGGAGGGAAAAGAATATTCGAAAGTTTTTAAAATTATGGGAAACACACATAAATTTTCAGTGCTGATAGTTTTTTCGTATTTTTAGTATTTTCAAGTTTTCATAAAATTCTGTAGTTGTTATGAAATTATTCAGTTTTTTTTTAAAAATCTAAAAAATTACTGAATGTCTATAAAACTGTGAATTCTAGAGAAACAAATTCTGAATATCTATATTGATAACCGTGAACTCAAGATCAGTGTAAATATAATTTTCCCTAAAATGTATGAAATGAATATCGAATTATTAATCTTTAGATCCTAAGGCATCGAATTCCAAAAGTCTATATATTTATACATAAAAATATCTCGAAATCCATTGGATTCTGTAGGTGAATTTCAAAAAAAATATGAAAAATTCTAACAGTACAAAAAATATATATATATATATATATATATATATATATATATATATATATATATATAAAACACACAAAACTTTAAGCCATTATTTATTAAAAATTGCATTCATAATTATCTTTAAAATCTTTTATTTTGGAGCTTCAATTCCAGGAATCCATATAAATATATGTAAGGATTCCAGAAAATCATTTATATTTTACAATTGCTAAAAATACGAAAAACTCTGTACACACATGCATAGATTTTTGAAATTTTATTTTCGAAAATTCAAAGTATGTTACATTTTAACTATTTTTACAGATTTTACAGAAAACAATATCTTTATTTCATAGATTTCTAGGCTTGTAAGTATTTTTCTTTAATTTTTAATATTTATACAATTTGAGGATTTTTTCTTATCAAAATCGATATCCATACATAGGTATAAATTTATAGAATTGAATGCTCAAGGATTCAAAATTTTATGGTTTTTCAAAATATTATTTGAATATTTCAAAAAACTATGGCTGCATAGGATTTCAGTATTGGATGGATAGCTAACATTTTGCATATTTTTAATATTTCCAAGTTTTTATGAAATTTTTCAGTGTTATAAAATTTTCTTGTGTTTTTTTAGATTCGTGGAATTTGATTCCTTAGTATTCCAAGGATGTTACATTCTTAAAATTTTATACATTTTTCGGATTACGATATCCTTATAGAATTATATATATTTTTTCTAGGGTATATAATATCTTTTGCATCTTTCATTATTTATGAATTTTCGAAGAATTTTCTAATATATCTATAGATTGCGACTTTTTATGGATACCTGCATGGATTTTTTGAATTTGATTTTCTAGAATTGAAAGTATATTAAATTTTAAATTGTTCTAAATTTCCTAGAAAACGATACCCTTACAGATTTTTATTTTTTTTAGCTTTCTAGTTTTTTTCGTATCTTTTCAATATTTATGCCATTTGAGGATTTTTCAATATGAAAATGGAATTACATATATGTAGATCTATATCATTAGATGCTTAAGAATTCAAAGTTTTATGGTTTTTTAAGAAATTCTATAGGTAATTGAAAAAAAAATGTATGTATAGGATTCCAGTATGTAATGGACATTACATATAAAATTCTGGAGTTAATAAAAAATTTTCTGGTATTTTTCTGGATTCTCGTGGAATTTGATTTTTAAGCGTTCGAATTATGGTAGATTTTTAGTATTTTTATAGATTTTTTGGAAAACAATGTCCGTATAGAATTATATATTTATTTTTAAATCTTATGTTATTTTTCATATCTTTATTTATGAATTTTCGTAGGATTTCCTAGTATTTTTTATAGATTTCGACTCTTTTTTATGAATACCTATACAGATTTATAGAATGTGCCTCTCTGTAATTACAAGTATGATAAGTTTTGATTATTTTTATAGATTTTTCAAAAAACGACATTTTTATACATTTATATATTATAGCTTTTTAGTTTCTTTGGTATTTTTCATATTTTTTTAGTATTTCTGCCATTCGTGAATTTTCTCATTTTATCATGAATTTCTATAACTATTCACAGTATTCGATGCGCAAGGGTACAAAGTTATTATAAATCATTTTTGAATAATTAAAATAAAGTATGTCTGCATAAGATCACAATTTTTTCAAAACGGCTAGTAATTTTACTATTTTCAATATTTCTAAGTATTTAAAAAAATTTGTAGTTTCAATAAAATGCTTTGGTATTTTTGAAGATTTGAAAAATTCAATTCTGTAGCATTCGAAGTCCATATGTTAGATTCCTAGGTTTTTCATAGATTTTTCAGAGACGATATCCTTATAGATTGATATCTTTCAAAGCTTTTTAGTCCTTCAGTATTTTTCACAGTTTCACGTTTTTCCAGTACTTTATTAAATACTAAAAAAACCATGCCTGATGGAAAAAATTCAAATATTCCATAGTATGCTACTATTTCTCTCATTTCTAACTATTTCTGAAATTCTGTTCTCCAAAATATTTTAATACATTCTAAGTATTCCCTTCAATCACCTTATATATCCCTCCACAAAAGTCTCTCGCACTTGAAAAATTTGCATGATCACCACTTATCCCCTCACTAACAAGTTTCAAACTCTACATCGAATTCCTGATAGGATTCAATTCCAAACCGATTCCTATCCTTCCCTGTTCCCATTTCCAAATACAAACTGTCTTTTTTTTCCCCTTTACGAATTCGGGTCGCGATTATTTCCTCCCAATACCGATCACGTTCTCTGCGGTTTCCGGACCGACTGTCACGTCCCTGAGGGTCTTCTTTGCATGTGAAATCGTGGAGAGGACAGAAATAAAAAAGTAAGAAAAATGTGTAAAATTCAGATGCGACAAAGCCACCGAGATCGGCGTCACTAGGCTGGCCACGGTGAGGTGCCCAACCGGTCTCGCCTTCGATATCGAGAGACAGACATGCGACTGGAAAACGAACGTGAAGAATTGCGATCAGTTGGACAGTAAGACGAAAATAATGTCGTTACCCCCCTGATTCAGCTCCCTTTTTCGTTTTTCAAAGGTGCACGAGGTCGGGTCTTAAACAGATAACGTGCCCCAGCGGATTGGCCTTTGATTTGGACAAACAGACCTGCGACTGGAAGGGCAAGGTCACCAACTGTGACAAGCTCGAGAGTAAGTGACGCACGGGGTGGCGAAAAAACCGGCTAGGCACGTTTTTTTTCGGGCCTTTGCGGTTTCGGACATATCACCGAATGCAAAAGAATCTTATTTTGTTTATCTAAAATTTGTACATATTTTTTTCCTCGCTCTTCACAGTGTAATTCCTCACGATGCACAGCGGTCCAGAAATTTAAAAAAATGGTCAAAATGTAAAAGCATTCTTAAATTCTTGTGAAAATTTGTACAAGGAGGTTTTCTATGTCGCTTATCTCTATTTTGTAATCAAAGTTCAGAAAAAACAAAATGGCGCACCTAATATGGCCATTTTTAAAGGTCTCTGATGTAAAATCAAGTACTAAAATTATTTCTTTGTGTTTGCTTGGGTCACGTAAAGTTTGTTTCAAGTGTAGCAAAAGAGATAAATACGACATTGTGAAGATATTTCAACGTTGAAAATAGAAGTTTATTAGATAGTATAACAATGTTTATTTACTACACATATATCAGTACAATATCAATTTGCCGAAATTATGCAAAAAAATCAAAGTTTGTCGAAGAGACATCATTAAAACTAACGTATTTCTACAATTTTCTCATGTATAATAAAACAGGAAACTAAAACTATTCCTTATCGTTTGACTCGAATGAGTCTTAAAATCATCAGCCAAGTTTTGTTTTATAGCAATGAAAATTTCTTTTTTTGTTAAAAAAATAAAAACAATTTCCTTAGAATCTGTAAAAAATACACAAAAAATCAGGAAACGCGTTTGAATGCAGACATATCTCTAAAAATTTCATAATTCGTTACTTAAAAATTGATATTTATTTATTTATTGTTTACTTTTCTACGCGTTTATGTTTATGTCTAATTCTCCTGATTATTTATTGATTATTAATAGAACGAAATTGCAGTGTGACTGGTGCCAGTATTACACTACTGTAAAATCGGCATGTTTTTCGAAATTTAGATGCCTGTCAAAGCTGTATTGCCACGTTTTGGCAGCTAATTTTTAAAAATATTCAAAAATGTATGTACAAGAAACATTTCCCGATATTACATTAGATAATACTCCGCGATACTTCCAACTTATAGATAAATAAAAAAGACATTTGAATAAATCAGGAGAAAAATTCTTATTCAACTTTGATGGTTTGCCATTTGTTATAATTATTGATTAACAATATAAAGTAAATACTTTTTCGAAAGAACTTACCTTTTCAAGTAGAATTCATTTTCGGAAATCACAACAAATCAGTCTGATAAAACGTTGGGCATTGGTAAAGAACACAATTTTATTCTCCCAAAATGTGCGTATCGTATAACGTTGTAGGGGTATGACTATAACTGTAGAATTCAAAAAAAGCATAAATTCGAAAAGTTTTTTTTTTCGACTTTTGGCCAGCTTTTTCGATTTCTGGTCCACTGTGCGATGCAATGATCCTTATTAAGAGCCAATCACCCCTACAATCATGAAATCATGAACCACAATAAAAAAAACCACTGGCTTCTCTGAATATATTATATTTTTTTTATTGTTTTCACTCTAGCTTTCGACCATATTTGTTTCGGGCCTCTTCATGAGAATTATTCCATACAATTACAGTGATAAAAAACCCCACTAATTACAGAATTAAGGGACATCCATGTCCCCTAATTCTATGTAGGTAGATCAAAAATCGTGAAATTTTTTATCTGTCTGACTTTCTTCGTTTGTCAAATGACCCAATATTATTTTTTCCTTCATTTTTCATTATTTCAAAAAACCAGACTAAGATATTATTCGACACGTTCGGAACGGTGGATACAATCAGACATGACTTTATGATTGGAGGGGTGATTGGCTCTTAATAAAGATCGTTGCACCGCGAGGAATTTATCTAATATTGTTGGAGTGGAAAAGATGAAACTAAAATCAAGGAAAATGGGGTGAATGAGAAGATTAGAGGAAGGACATTCAAGTGAAGTGGAAAATATTTTTGGTATTGGGTTATTTTATCTTTAATTGTACAGGTAATTCAGGGTGAGCTTTTTTTTTATATTATCTTTGTTAAAATTGACGAAACACGTGTTTTTACGTTTTACTCGATTTTTAGTTGTTTTTTCGTAGTGGACTTTCAAAACATCTGCTAAAAAATTCATTTTCCCTAATATTTACCAAATCATAATTTTCCTTTACATTATAAGAACTTTGTTAAAAATTGTCCAATTTTTATGATTTTTTTGATTCTGTAGATGTAGTTTCATTTCAGCAGGAAAAATTCCAAACTGCATTTTTAGAGAAAAATTATCTTGCAATTGTGATTTCCATACAAAAATTAAAACATTTGTTACCTTTAAATTTCGACGTTGTATCAAATGTATTCCCAAATTTTTTTTTATAACAAGTTAGTTCAATAAACAATATTCAATATAAATCTCTATTAAACGAATTCCCTTGTTTGGGGAGTATGAGTTTTTGTAGTCAAAGTCCGTTTTTGTTTTTTTTATTGAAATTCTACAAAAACTGTTCCGTCAACGAAGTTTTTATTTGAATTTATCAGAAAGGATTGACTTTCGAAGTAAAAAACTTTGAAAGCTCGAGAAATTCCCAAAATTTCTTTTACCATCGTAAAACAAAAGTCAAAAATTTCTCGACTTAAAAGCTTGCATACCACGTGAGTTTTTTTTATTCCTTTTTTTGTGAAAAGTTTTTCGTTCCTTCCAGATATATCATTTGTTTTGAATGTTGGTTACATTTTTTGTTACATTCATTTGTTACATTTGTTACAAAATTGTTACATTTTTAACAATATGAACAATATATTTCAAAATCTTGAATACTATCAACAGCATATATTATATAATACAGCGTATAATTGTTAAAGAAATATAACTCCAAATTCAGCACGAAATTATTGTTCAAAAAGAAAATTAGATTAATAAATTAAAATTTAGTTTAGGACTTTCAAAATTCCTTGGTACATATTTATAATAAACAAAATATGTTTCATGAAAAATTCATGAAAAACTTACGTCATTAACTTTCGACTTAAAAAATTTTTGGTTTTTTTTTTTTCATGATATTCAAAGAAATATCAAAAATTCATTTAGCTTTGAAATTTTTTTACCAAAAAAGCAAATCCTCATCGATAAACTAAAACGAATACTATTACAATTGAACTATTTTCAAGAAAATAAAGCATAAAATTAACTTCAAGAATTTTATTTTGACTTAACAAATTTTTGCTGATAGAGGTTGATACTTAATTTTTTTGATTTAAAAAACTTGTTTCGAATAATAATTAGGGCAAAAAAACCAATGCAAAGTTTAAATTGAAAGTCAACAATACTTTAGTTTATTTTTTCCTTGAACATAAATCCCTACTGATGAATTCAAACATTTTTTGATTTAATCGTTTCCGATGAAATTATAGAATTTCGAGAATTTAAAATGTAAAAATAATTGCAAAAATGACTTCTTGATAATAAAAAAATCTTAGTTCTAAATTTAGTTTATTTAACTTACTTGTTATAAATATATAAAGGAAAAAACTCTTGCAATATCGAAATTTCGAGGTTAAAAATCCTTCAACTTTTTCATGAAAATTACGATACCAAGAAAATCTGTGTGCGAATTTTTTCGATAGAGAAATAAAACTTTACTCAGACAAAATAAAAAAGATAATAACAAATGGATAATTTCCAGTCTAGTTATTTAATCATAAAGAAAAATCACCTTTTTGGCTGATATTTCAAAAGATTCTCTCGGTTGAAACAACTGAAATTTGAGGGGTTATATACACTTATGCTCGAGGAATAAAGTGCATTTTCACGATTTTTTTCTCGATAAACGAAACAATTTTTTGTAAAAAACTCCTAGCCTATTTATGTATTGATTCAAAAAAATATTTTATGAATTTTTTTAGAAAAAAGTTTTCGTAATTAAGGTCGTAGCGACCATTATGCAAAAACACAATTTTTCTGACAACGCGCGCCGTGAGCATGATAAATAAAGAAATGTTTATCTGTAATACAAAAAACAAAAAAAAAAACACTAGTTTTTACCACTACGCTCTGCGTGAACGAAGGATTTTACTTGATTAATATTTTTACGAAAATAGTGGTAATTTTCCTGAAATGTTCGATTTTTCGACGTCCGGGCTTTCAGTTTTTGCAGCAAGAAAAAAAAAGTTTTGCTCAAAATTCAAAATCCTTCGTACACGCAGTGGCTATTATGATTATAAACAAGCTGAAAAAATCAGACTGTTAAGATAAATGGTTTTGGAGAAACTGTGCTCACCGCGAAAAAAACATCGAATTTTGGCACAATTGCTGTAGTGCACCTAATTACGAAGATTTCATTCGGAAAAAATTTCTAAAATACCTTGTGACATTGATGAATGAAGAGGCAATAAGATTTCCAAAAAATATTGTGTTGTTTTTCCAAAATAAAAAAAAAATCTTGAAAACGCATTATTGTTCCTTGAGAACAAGTGTGTATAACCCCCCCCCCCTTCATTTAAAAGAAAAAAACACGTGTCTCGTCAATTTTGATAGAGATGCTGTAAAAACATTCACACTTCAAAAAAAAAAGATCCAGCTTGTATAACCTGAACAATCGAAGCTAAAATAACCTTGTAAAATTCATTTTCTCATAGTGTTAAATTAGTTTTTATCGTAGAGTTCTAAAAATATCGTTCGCACCACGGGAAAAAATTAATTTCCCCTTCGGGTGAATATATTCCTCGTGAGAAATTTATTTTTTCCCTAGATGCGAAATGTACTAATAATTAATAAAATCCAGAAATATCGATAAATTCTACCAATCGCCTTAAAGCGTAAATTCCGCAAAGGCTCTAAAAGATGTGTAAAATCGAAACCGGTCGTAGACTCGCGCCGCAGCACGTACACTCGCAATTACTAATACCCCGGTGTCTTTGAAAATGACTTTCTAATGCGAAAAAACGTTGATTGAAGGATCCCTTTACATAAAAGGACTCCGTATTGCGCAACAACGGAAACATCAATTTCGTCAATCGACGTTTTTTCAGCCACCCTCATTTTTTTGGGGTCTACTTTTTTTTTAACGTTCGACTAACATTTTTCTTACGCAATTTAATGGCTTTCAACGCTTTTCACGCTCTGTTATTTTTCTTCCCACTTTCTCCTCGATACCTTTCTTAGTACATAAACACTTTCTACAAATCGAGACGAAACGAGTTTCGCGAAAGTTTTGTGCTAAAAATATTTTTGATGTTGCCAACTAAAAGTGCATTACGCACCAAGGGTGAAAAGTACGACGTAAAATCTCTTGTTCTTGAAAAAAAAAAAAAAGATTTTTATGCCTAGGACCGAAAAGAAGTTCTTTTCACGAGGTGTAACAGATCGCAACACAACTTTCCTTCGTTTTAGGCTTCCATGTCATTTTCCATTATGGGTTCATACATGGTGTTCTACAGTTTTTTAAAACACATTTTTTTATTGATTCTAAAATTTAAGTTCTTGGGCAATTTTTTCCTAAACTCAAAATTCATTCGAAATGGAAGTGAGAATTTTCAGTGAAGAAAAAAATTGCTTAGCAGCTTCATTTGCGGATCTGCGCCTAAAATTTGTTTTTATTTTTGAGATTGAAGTCGATTTTGGTGTTCTATATATGTGTTTTTCCTATTCTTGCACTTTTCCTGTCTTTTTTAAATTTTGTGCTAAGTGTGTAAGCGCCACGAGTCGAGAAAAGCCCCGGTCATCGCGTCACAACTCGTGATTCAAATAATTGCCTGCATTGTTTAGCGAGAATGAACAAAAAATTTCCTAATGTTTGATTTTCGATCAAGTCATTGCATTCGACTCGGACGAAAATTTCCAATCTGGATTGATGGAAGACTGACTTTGTACATATTTGGAATTCGCTGTGAATTCAGACGAACTTGTAAATAAACGGACGAACGTTAAATGGTCTTGTAAATTGTAGCCGCTGGGTATTTACCTTACGCCGCGATAAAAAAAATTCAGGGTGCCTAGCGATCGTGATTTATAATTACATACAACTTTCATAATAAAAAAAGAAATCTATCTATACATCGTTAAAGTCAGAACATACAAAATTGCGAAATTTGCTATCTATTTCATTCAGATTTTCAGGTTTTAGAAAAGTAAAGAATTGTTTTTTAAATTGACGAACTCATGATTTTGTTGTTTTCGAAGATTTGCTAGGCACCCTCAAAAATGCTTAAAGCTGAAAAAAATTCGAGAAACACAAACGATTTTTCCGATTCGAAGAAAAATAATGTACTGAAGATTTTGTGTTACTCGACCTGTACAAACTTTGAAGGAAAATGGGAGAGTAGAAATCCCCTTTCGCTGTCAGAGAAAAGCTTGAAACCAAATGTATGTAGCCAGTACCTTCGTAAACGTAAGTAAAAAACTGGAAAATTTCAAACTTGTTAAAATAGATATAATTTTTAGATTGCTTACGAAAATCTGGGATAAAATTGTTTTTACCATTTTTTCTTAAACCCAAAATCAATGAAGATATAGACGATTAAAGTTTTCTCCAAAATGGCGCGTGGCCATGCTCATCACCGAGCGCCCCACCCTCAGTTACCGCACGCTCATCGGTTCAACTTCAGATTAAACAAAAAATTTTTTATTATATTTCTATAATTTTTTCAAGTAAATTAATTATGCATGGGTCATTTCATAAAAAATCATCCATGTGATTCAGATAGCTTAGAAATGACAAAAATCAGAAGATTATGTTGTAAAAAATGTGTATTTTGAAAATAAAGAATCTTATGAATACACGTTTTCAGCCAACAATGATGTTTAAAAAATGAAAATATTTAAAAATAAATTGCCTTAAACTAATAGATTATCGGAAAAGAAAATTATTTGTAATTTGTGGAGAAAATACAGGGACTCAGTAATATTTTAATTTTTTGTTAAATTATATAAAACATGTAATATTTTCATTGTTTTTACTAATAATTGAATGTTGCATCGTACTGAGATAGTTTCTAAAAAAGAAACAAATGAAAGAAAATATAAATTATTGTCAATAATTTAATATTCAAAAAAATTTCCAAGACTCCACGCATCATGTAATAAATGTACAAATATTATCATACAAAGGTAGTTAATAACTATGCAACTTTTGAAAAAAGAAAAACATTACAAATTCAAAAGATTGTTAATGATTCTTTCAAATTCAAGAAGTAAGTAGAATTTTTGAAAATTTTAATAAGTTTTATTAATTGTGGAAGATTTTCAAAATTATTTAAAAATACATAAACTTTTCAATACCTGTCAAATGTTTTTTATGAGTAAAATTTTCATTTACTGAAATTTATAACTTTTCTATTGGAAAGACACCAATTTTATTTCAAAAAGCTATTATTATAGAACTTTATTATAGAACTTAAAAATGACAAAAATCAGAAAATTGTGTTGTAAAAAATGTGTATTTTGAAAATAAAAAATCTTATGAATACAAATTTTCAGCTAACAATAATGTTTAAAAAACGAAAATATCTACAAATAAAAATTGCCTGAAATTCGTAGATAATGGGAACAGAAAATGATTTGTAATTTGTGGAAAAAATACAGGGATTCTGTAATATTTTAATATTTTTTTGAATACAAAAATTTGTCATAGTAAGCAAATATAAGATAGTTTCGAAAATCTTAGAAAAAATTAATAAATTCTTAACTATCAGAAATAAAAAGCCAGTAAAATTGCAAAATTAGTAAAATCTCAGATAATATTGACATATTTCGTGAATTCTAAAATGAAGATAGGAAAATTTTATGTAAAATTACATAGAAAAAGTATTATTTTCAATATTTTTACTAATAATTGAATGTAACATCGTACTAAGATAGTTTCTAAAAAACAAAAAAATGTAAATGATTGTCAATAATTTTACATAAAAAAAAAATTTCCAAAATCCAGAAACCATGTAAAAATCGTACATACAATATTTTATCGTACGAAGATAGTTAAAAACTCTTTCACTTTAAAAAATAAGTCAAATTTTTGAAAATATCAGCAAATTCTTCATAAAATGTGAAATATTTTCAAAATTATTTAAAATTACATAATCCTTTTTTTCTGTGCAAATTTTTCTATAGCATCTCAAACAGAATCAATAAAACACGTGTTCTTTTTACTTGAATATCAGTTGTTTCATTGCAGGGAATTTGGTAGTATCAATTAGAAAGTTCATTTTCCTTTATTACTTAATTTTTTTTTGTAAAATTAAAGAATTTCAAGAAAACGAAGCATAAAAATAACTGTAAAAATGGCACTTTGACTCCAAAAAATTATAGTTTCCAAACAGCGAATTTTGGCTTAAAGAGATTAACACTAATTTTGTTTATTTGCATAAATTCCTTTGATAAAAACATTACGTAACAAAAAACTTAGGCAATGTCAATATCTTCATGTTCAAAAAATTTTTATTTAAAAAAATCAAGATTGCGAAAACATGTTTTTCATAGTATGAAGTAAATTGTTTTCTTTTGGAATCCAACTACAAGTATTTGGTCGAATCAATAAATCATACAGACAAATAAACATGTGTCAATCAAGTGAAACTAACTTCATATATAATATTTCAACAAATTCCCTACGAAGAAACGACTAAAATTCAAGATAAACAAAATTGTGTCATATTCATTTTATTAGCAACGCTATAACAAATTTTTACGCAAATAAAGATCCAACCTGAATCACCTAAAAAATTCAATGACCATATTTCAATGATTTTCGTAAGCAATTCAATGATATACCTCGTTTCGATCAACTTTGAGATTACCAGTTAATACGTTTTCTTCTGACGGTACCAATGCTGTATATTTTCTAAATAAATAAATATTTTCTAAATATGACACTTACAGAACCTCGCAAAGTTTTGCCCATATTTAAGACTGACGAGCCAGTATGTCCCGATGGAAAACTTTCTTGTGGAAATGGAGAGTGTGTAGAAAAAGAGCTGTTTTGTAATGGAAAACCTGATTGTAAGGACGAGTCCGATGAAAATGCTTGCTGTAAGTTGATTTTCAGATACTCATCTATACTTTCACTATAAGAATCCTCTTCCAAATATCCATAAATTGTGAACTGTTCCCGAAATCCTTCATTCTGACCCGACATTTTTCAAAGAAATGCTGGAATCTTGAAATGTCAGCAGGATTTTTCAGGAAGAAAGAATTCTCCTTCAAATTCCCAGAAATGGTAGACTATTCCTCGAATTCCCAAAAAAGAAATACTGCAATCTTAGAACATCAATCCACCAATTAAGGATGAAAGAATCTACCAAATTCATCAATAAAATTGTTTATTCAAAGCCGTGGAAACCGACCCCAACCGCGCCCCAGACTGCGATTTGGTCCAGTGCGTCCTGCCCGACTGCTACTGTTCCCCCGATGGTACCAGGATCCCCGGTGGTCTTGAACCCTCTCAAGTTCCCCAGATGATCACCATCACCTTCAACGGGGCCGTCAACGTCGACAACATCGACCTCTACGAAGAAATTTTCAATGGACAACGCCAAAATCCCAATGGATGCCAAATTAGAGGAACATTCTTCGTCTCCCACAAGTACACCAACTACTCTGCAGTCCAGGACCTGCACAGACGCGGGCACGAAATGGCAGTCTTTTCCTTGACCCACAAAGAAGACCCTCAATACTGGAGCCAAGGAAGTTACGATGATTGGTTGGCGGAAATGGCAGGTGCCAGGTTGATCATGGAGCGATTTGCGAACATTTCCGACGGTTCGATTATCGGTAAGATGGATTTTTCAGGAGAAGAAGGTGAAGAAAATTCATGAAGAAGATGTTTGGGAGTTATTTACTCAAAACTCGGATTCTCTTGCATTTACAGGTGTCAGAGCACCATACTTGAGAGTCGGAGGAAACAAGCAATTCGAGATGATGTCTGACCAGTATTTCGTTTATGACAGTTCTGTGAGTATCTTTCAATCAAAGATCACACTTCTACAAACTGTTTCAAAAACTCGAAGACCCTGTTCAAAATGACCTTAAAAGTACTAATTTGACAACATATTCCTGACCAGTGTACCTACTCATCTATCTCATAAAAATTTTCTTTTTCACATTAAAAAAATCCCTCAGATCACCGCCTCGTTGGGTCGTGTCCCAATTTGGCCCTACACACTCTACTTCAGGATGCCCCACAAGTGCAACGGCAACGCCGGAAATTGCCCTTCGAGGTCCCATCCCATTTGGGAAATAGTGATGAACGAGCTTGACAGAAGAGACGACCCAACTTTCGACGAGTCTCTGCCCGGTTGTCACATGGTAGATTCCTGCTCAAACGTTCAAAGTGGTGAACAATTCGCTCGACTTTTGAGGCACAACTTCAACCGCCATTACAGTACCAACAGAGCACCACTTGGGCTTCATTTCCACGCATCGTGGCTCAAGAGCAAGAAGGAGTACAGAGACGAACTCATTAAATTCATCGAGGAAATGTTGGCTAAGAGTGACGTGTACTTCGTGACCATGGTTCAGGTTGGTATTACTGTTTTTCAGGAAATTGATGCATTTTCCTTGTTTTCTTGGATAAAATATCTTTCAGATGAGTAATTTTTCGGGTGTTTTTATATTCTTATTCAAAAAAAGATCCATTTAACTCATTTTTTTTTACTTGTCAAGTTTTTGACCCATTTTTAGCCCTTATCAAGATCTAGAAATTATAAACAAATGCCTAATGTCACAAATATAATCAAATAATAAAAATCTGACCAACGTACATGGAAATCAAACTACTCACAAAAATTTTGATAAAATTAGTAAAAATACAAGTAAATAGTTTTCAAGATGCAGAAACATTGTTTGTGAAGTTCAAAATATTATAATAAATTAACAATAAATTTATAAAAATTTATTGATATTATATATTAATATTGTAATATGAGTCATTTATTAGGAATTGTTCAGGTAATTCAGGTTGGGTCTTTTTCTGCATGGAAATTTTTTGTAGCTTTTTTAACGAAATTGACGAGACAAGTATTTTTTTTTCACTTGCATTTCAGTTGTTTCGTCGTAGGGAATTTTCGGAATATCAGCTATAAAGTTAGTTTTTCTTATTAGAAACATGTTAATTATTATTTTAAAATTTGACAGCTCCGCCAACAATTGATAATAATTATTACATTTAATAATTATTAACGATAACTTTTTTCGTTTTGTAAGTAAAGTTTTATCCTGAAAGAAAAAATTCTAAACTTCATTTTATTGACTAATTTTCTTGCAGTCGTGATTCTCATAACAAAATCAAAGAATTTCATGTCAAAATTTAGATTCTGCATCAATCTAAAATTTTTCTCATTTTTTTTTTCATACAAGTTATTTAAATAAACACCATCTAATAGTAATCTCTAATATCAAAATTTATTGTTTGGAAACCACGATTTTTGAACTGAGTGCCGTTTTTGCAGTAATTTTCGTGAAATTTTAATTTTCATCAAATAATTTATAACCCTGGCAAAAGTTTTTGTTGCAGTTTATCAGTAAGGATTTTCATTCGAAAAAAAATGTTGGAACTCAATTAACAAACAAAATTGTTTTAACTATCGTAAGAAAAATTCAAAAGATCTCGACATAAGTTTTTCTACCACGTGGGTTCTTAATTTTTGTATGAAAAATTTTTTGCTCATTTTTTATGTATTATTCTGAGATTTTTTTGAAAAAAAGGTGTTTATATTTTAAACTGAAAAAACGATATGTTTTTGCGTCTTGAATACAACTATCAGCATGTATACAGCAACGTCAAATTTTTAAAGAAATATAACTTCAAATGAAACACAGTGTTATTGTTCAAAAAGAAAATTATATTAATATAGTGAAATTTGATTTATGGCCTTTAAAATTTGTTATTACATATTCATGTAAAACCAAATGTTTCTTGTAAAAAAAGTCACGAAAAAACTCGCGATGTGATCATTTAATTATTTTGAAAATAATCAAAGAAAATTTTAAAAATCTATCAAGCTCTAGGATTTATTTCTTAAACAGTAAATTCTTACTTATGAAATCAAACAAAAACTTTCACGATTTATCCATTTTTGATAAATTTTAAGAATTTCAAGAAAATAATGCATAAAAGCAATTGCAAAAACGGAATTTTGACTTCGAAAAATCAGTTCCTTAACAATGAATCTTGGTTCATAATTATTATTGCTGAATTTCGTTGATTTACCTTACTTTTGAATAAAAATCAAGGGAACGAAGTTAGTACAAGGTTGGGTTCAATATTTTATGGTTTTTTTTTAGACAGAAAAAGGAATTTTCAAAATGTTTAAAGCTCTGAACTTTTTTACTTTGAAAGTAATTCTTCACTGATAAACTTTCACGGAAACTTTCATGATCGAACCTTTTATTTGCAATTATAAAATTTCAAGAAAAAAATGCGTAAAATTAACTGCAAAAATAGTACTAGTTATGACTCTAAAAAATCGTAGTTTCTATGCAACAAATTTTCGCTTATGAAGATTATTATCGAATGTTTTTTGTTTATTTGAAAAATGAAAAAAAAGTCTGATGCAATGCCGAAATTTGAAGGTTGTGAATCCTTCGATTAAAAAAAAAAATCACGGTTTCATTAATTTTTTTTTCAAATAATCGACGTAAGAACTTTTTGCTCGAATGAAACGTTACCTACAAGGAGAAAAAAAAATTTATAACAATCAGACAATTTTCAGCCGAGTTACTAAATTATAGAAAAAAATGGAATTCGGTACTTTGAATAAAGAAAAAATACATGTTTTAGTGGATATTCAAAAAATTCCTTACGACGAAACAACTTAAGTTCAAGTGATTTGATAGAAATGATATACACAAATTTTTACAAAAAAAAAAAAAACTGACGTGAATCACCTAGTAGATTCAAGTTGAAAATATAATTTTTTTATTATATTTAACTATTTCAATATTTATATCACCTCTTAGCTTTTTTATCAATTATCTCAGTTAAAATTCATTAAATTATGAACGTTGTTCAAGTGATCAAAAGAAAAAAAATTCTCACAACAATCCTATCAAATTAAATGATATATATTTTACGATTTGTGTAGGTACTCTAAGATTTTTTGAAAATGACGCTTGTCTCGAATTTGAATGACAAATTCTCTACTCTCTCCTCTTTTTTCAGGTAATAAAATGGATGCAAAGTCCAACAGAACTGAGCGCCCTCCGAGATTTTCAAGAATGGAAAGAAACTTGCGACGAAAAAGGCCAACCTTACTGCTCCCTTCCTAATGCTTGCCCTTTGACAACGAGGGAACTTCCGGGGGAAACTTTGCGACTTTTCACGTGCATGGAATGCCCTAATAATTACCCTTGGTTGGTTGACCCAACAGGTGATGGCGCGTCATTGAGAAAATAAAAATGGGATTTTTTTATGACAAAAACTACCCCCAACTACCTTTAAATTCGAGCTTTTTTCAATGAGAGGTTGAATAAGGAGTACTTGTATATAGAAAAGCGCACATGATACAAATCACGATTTTTTTATAACGCGAACGAATAAATGCGATGTCCGATGGATGTGTGTAATAGGAAATGGAAAATAAATAATATTTATTTTAAATCCTTGAGTTTGTTTTTTTTATTAATTTATTTAGGTTTACGATTGAAGGAAGAATTTGAATTACAGAGATTTTAAACTTCGATTTTAATTTTAATATTTTAGATTACAATTTTTAATTCAGTATAGATTTTAAATACTGGAATACCAACATGAATTTCTATCCTAATAATCAACTTATTTTAATTAATGAAATCACTAAAATTCTAGTGAAGTATTTCTTGTTCAAATTTGCAACTATAATATTCGTAAATAGTACAAATATTTAACCTTCAAATTTGTGTTTCAAATTCATAGTCCTTAAAACTCTTTAAATTTGTATAATTCACATAAGCACTAAAACATTTCCACTTCTGAAAAAGACCAGCCCAGATATTTTCATATAGCTCTTTTTTTATTTTTTGTATAATTCATTCTTGTTAATTTACTATACTATGATAATAATTAAAGAAAAAATTACATTTTTCAACATTTTTTATTCAATAGTTCTTATTTATCAACATACATGAGGACGAACGAATTGTGCATCTTTTTTTTTATCATTCTGAACAAGCTGATTGATTGTGTACAAAATTAAAAAACTTAAAAAAAACGTAATGTTCATCGATACCGAAAAAAAAGCGAATCAGTTGAACTTGCATTTTGAGAAGTCCATTTCTGGGTGTTGTTCCATGAACCTAAAAATATTAAAATGTGTTTGAATTTTTTTTTTTTCTATTCTAAAGCAAGCAGATACGTTTAAAATACTAAAATTTTTTCTGAATTTAGTAACTTATTTGTACAAAAGTGAGAAAAATATTTGTTGAGAACCTAAATCTTACTAATAAAAATTAAATGAAATCTTGGAAAATAATTTTTTTTTTACTGTAGCGGATCTAGAAATTCTTTTCATGGGTACTGTATAGAATTATTTAGTTTGTGAGCTTTTCGAAAAATTCTTTGACATTTTTGAATAAGTTCACATTTTTTCATTGCCTTGAAATCCTAAGGACTGAAATTTGTAATATATAAAGCATTTTTTCGAAAGTAGCTCACTTTTTTTTTTATATGAATGACGTTTTTGAACGTTTTTAGACATTTTTTCCATATCCTTACGTGTCGAAGAAAATTTGTAAACTTCCTTTCACAGTTGTAAAAAATCAATGAAACAATTTTTCTCTGAAAAAATTGCGGATTTCTCTAAAATTCATATCTATTCCAATATTTTCCCAAAGTTAAAATATTTTATTATTCCACGTCAAGTTTGATTAATTTATTTAAATCAAGAGTTCTCGTAAGTATTTTCAAACTTTTTTCTGAAACTTAAAAATTTTCAATATTTTATGCCTACTTTGTAACAATTTTTTTATAATGTATATAAATTATTCAAACTTTTGAATTGAAGTCAATGAATATATTTGAAAAAACTGAAAAAGTAGTAATTATTTTCTGAAATTTAAATAACTTTTGATTCATTCACAGAATCTCAAAAAATTTCAAAATATCATAAGTAATACTATGCAAACTTTATATTGTTGATGATTGTATTTAATTTTTATTCGCCTAATCATTTTAATGGTTTATTTAGGATCATTCCGATTTTTTATTGCTTTATTTGAACTTCCAGCAGTTACTGAAGGTTTAGTGTTTTGTAAGATCATTTTTACATTTTCGTTAGAATATTCAAGAAAACTACTATATAATTTTGAATTTTTTGTTAAACTTACTATTTTCTAAAACTATTCATGGTTCACCATTTTTATTTATTTCGAATAATTTTGGAAATTTTTAAAACTCTTTCATTTAAATAAATTAATAAATATAAAGTTAATAAAATTCCACTTTTTCGAGAAATATACAAATCTTTATCTTGTGGACGATAGATTAAACAAATTTTCAATTTATCATAGAACTTATGTACCTGAAGTTCTAAACGTTTAAAATTAGAGGAAAATGAAAAATAAATGAATTTTTTTATTTTTTATCATGATAGGAAGTGTGGCTAATATTTTTTAGGGAGGATACATTTTATGAAAAATTCAAATTCAAATTTCGTAAATAGCTATTTTTGAAACTATTTATTTGTTCAACTATTTATTTCATTTATCTATTTCACTGTTCATTTATAATTCATTGAACTATTAATTTATTTTACCGTTTCCAAAAAACAACTAATGAAGTTAAGAGAATAATCTACAATTTTAAATTCTTTTAAAAATTTCTAAATAACAATTTATCCAATTCTCATTTATCTTGTTAAGTCCTTTGGAATTTTTCTTCAATCTCGATCATTTTTTCGATAATGTTATAAATTTCTCGAAATTGTCTAAACTTATCATAAGCTCTTGAAATGTCTTCAGCTTCATGGGTAAAAATTCAAGAAAATTCTAGATCCACTACAATTTTATAAAATCAAGAATTTAAATCATGAAACAAACTGAAATTCTAATACTAATGACGCACTTTTTGATGACGTCTTGTTTCTTTTGCTCGTCGGATGTAGGCAAACCAAGTTCTTTTTGTCTTTGGTCGTACATCATTTTTTCGACAAGACCCCTGGTCTCGCCATCAAGATCAGACAGTTTGCTGGGCTCTGGGTTGATCTTTTTCGTGCTTATTTCAGGGTCGCTAACAACGACATGTGCCCACCATTGCATTTTGCCGACCTAAGAAATTTTACGTCTACATTTTCAGAGAACACGTGCTCTAAATTCCTATTGACTAACAATGAAAAATTGTTAGAATCGAGTAAAAAATGTTCAATCGTCAATTTTCATTTTAAAATCGAATCCAAAGTGATTGTACGTGTGTGAAAAACATTTGTTTTTTTGCATACTCGTGAAATGTAAACGATATTTTGAATTTTATGGAGTTGAGATCATAAATGATATTTTGTATAAAAAATTTTTATTTCTAAAATATCGAACTATTGATTGTTTGTTTTTTAAACTTTGAAATTTTTTTTAGACATTCTATTTAAGATTACTAACAAATCATAGATTTAGAATTTTTCTATTACAAAATTCATGTTGAATTATGTACTCGAAAACAAAAGTTTTAAATATTAAGACTACCTCATTTTGAGAATTTGTCTTTCTTTTTTAATTTTCACTTTTTCAACTTTTGAACATCAATCCTACATAATTACAATATTCTCTGCTTTTCATCCCTTAATTTTGTTTTCTATAAAATTTTATTCCTTTTTTTTTATCATTGGTGAAATAAACGTCAACCTTTACAGCTTTAAATATTAAAAATATATAAAGGTACAGTATTCATATTTTTCCCATATTTATATCCGTATTAATTGAACTTTTAAAATTTCGTTTCCTCGACTTCTATTTTTTATTGTAATGTTTTCGTACGCCCTGATATTGCAAAATGTACTCCAGTTCCAGAGGTACTTTACCTTCTCCAGATTGAGGAGCAAAACTTTGCCATCCTCGATGACCCAGGTTGATTCTTCCATTTTGACCTCGTGGGGAAAATCACCGTCGATTATTGGAGTTTGCCCTTTAATTCCGCATGTCAAATGCTTTTTCGTAATCGTAACTGTGACGTCTCTCGGTTTTACAGAGAATTTGACGTTCAATGGTACTCTAATCTGTAACATAAAAAAAATTTTCCATCGAGTTAGTTTCAAAGGGATAAACAAAACTTTAATTTTTAACAAAAGGATATTTGAAGAAGTTGAATTATTTATTAGATTTTCAATTTCATCCATGACTATAATTATCATCATTACGAGAGATAATACTAGAATGAATAATATTTGAAAAAAAAAAAGGATTTTTGGTTTCATAATTAATTTTTCGGATTTATGGCATATTCGACTAAATCTGATTCTCATTCACTTAGATTTAGAGTACTTTTACTGAATTTTAAGTAGGATTTAGAACAACGCAAAATCTTACTCAATTCACTATACATATTGATACAGTAATTTATTGTACAATGCACAAGGGTCATTTCATTAGATTTTTTCCAAACTTTTTTTTCTGCTTATACATTTTTTTTTTGTCCTCTGGCAGAAAATTTCCTATTTGTATATTTTAATTTAAATATTATAAGCAAAATGAGCAATTCAAAAAATAGAGAAAAAATAAAAAAATTAGGTTGTTTTTTTCGAAAACGCAATTTTTTGTAAGTTTGATGAATGTCGTTTATAAAAATTACATACGAAAACTTTTTTTTATACGCCATTCAAAAATGTAGAGTCAAAAACATATTAGTTAAATTCAGGGAAGGTTTTTTTCAAATACTTTTTCAGTTACACATTATTATTATTATTATTATTATTATTATTATTATTATTATTATTGTTATTGTTATTGTTATTGTTATTGTTATTGTTATTGTTATTGTTATTGTTATTGTTATTGTTATTGTTATTGTTATTGTTATTATTATTATTATTATTATTATTATTATTATTATTATTATTATTATTATTATTATTATTATTATTATTATTATTATTATTATTATTATTATACACAATGAATTTTACGACAAGAGCATTATTTAAATATTTATCCCACGCTAATTTCGCAAATAGCTATACAATAAAAAAACTCATATTCAATGTTTTTGATCAAGTAACTAAAAAAATTAATACTTAAGCAAAAAAAATTGTGGTAGATCTCCTGTGGAAAGACCCATAATCTTTTGTTATTTTATACAATGATTTTATGATATATATGAGTATATTTTTCTCCGTTTTATGATATATGAATATTCATTTAGACAATTATATTTTCTATAACTATATTTATTCTTCAATAAAAGATCAAAAAACACGTATCAAATATTTCCGATCAAATAATTAAAAAAATAAAAAATTGCCACAAAAAAGTTTGTGGTAAATTTCCTATGGAGTGACCCATTTTAATCTTCAATTATTTTATATTATTATTTTATTACATACGATTACTATTAGTGTAATGACGTAGAAATATCTCTTCACATTATAACATTTTTTATAAATATATTTCTAATGGAATTCAAAATAAGAAAAATATTGATTAAAAATTTTCGATGAAAGAACTAAAAAAATAAAAAATTGGAGCAAGAAGAAATATTTTTTATGAATCTCTCAATAAACGGCCTATTTATATATTATATTATTACACATGATTTCATTATATATTACCAGTTTTATAGTGCATAAATAATATCTATTTACAAAATTATGCTTTTTCTATTTCTATTTATATTGTAATAAAAAAAAAATCTAACGAATACTTCGATCAAAGAACTAAAAAAGTAAAAATTTCAGCAAAAAGAAATGTGCGTGATAAATCTCTCAATAAACAACACATTTATATATTTTATTATTTTACATTAGGTATAATTTTGTTATATTATAATAAGTTCCACAATAGAAAAATTGCTATTCACACTATTTTATTTTTTATGTTTTTATGTATTTAGGAAAAAATAAAAAAATATTTTCAATACTTATCGAATATTTGTGATCAAAGAACTAAAAAAATCAAAAATCTAGGCAAAAATAAATGTTTGTAAAGAATACCCTAATAGACGACCTATATACACATTTTATTATTTTTCACTATTATTTCATGGTTTAATATCATCAGTTTCATATTGTATGAATATCTATTTACACAATACAATTATTTATGATTATATTTATTTTGAAATAAAAAAAAAACACAAGTATCAAATATTTTCGATCGAAGAACTAAAAAGAAAAATGTAAAAAAATCTAAACTTGGTCTTAAATCTCCCATAAAATGACTCATATACATTACATAAAAAATCCTGTTTTGTCAAAACAAATAGTTTCTCTGTTTCTACAAAAGAGATTAAACTTCTGCATTAGCAATCTGCAGCACATCTCGAGACGCGAACCCTCAACCGTAACAAAATCACCGCGTGCACCGGCGCATGGAAACGGTTCATGGCTACAACAATCCAGTCTTTACAAAGTGGAATATAATTACGAAGGCTCAAGACTCCTTTACTAAATACCACATTAAAACCCATCGCTCTGCGAATAAAAGCAAAACTCTTCAATTAGAACAGCCTTAATTGAGGCGCCGAGTGAATTCGTGTCGAAACACGTAACGCTGCGCTAATTGAATACCTTCAACTTTTGGAACAGAAAAATAATCTCAATGTTATTCACTTTTGATTAAAAATGGATAAACATTTACAACGAAAATGAATTTCAAAGTAAAACAGTTTGGAACTGAATTCTCTAAAGTTTTCACTTCGATTTGCCAGAAAAATTTAATGATTTCAGTAAAATAAAAATATTTGAAAACGTTTAGACGAAAAACCGAAGATACAATAATTGGCAATTACAAGAAGGAATTCTCGTGTGAATGAATGCGAATTCGCGCCGAAAAGTAAAGAGAACTTGCAACCATGCGGCACTAATTGAGTCCTTTGGATTTTTCGCGGCGCCCGCATTGAGCGACGCTGTTAAGGCAAAATAAAGCCGATAATGCGGCTTTTTAATCCAATTGGCATTCGCCCTTATCACGATTCGAACCTCGAATAGGCTCTTAATGGACCGTCCGTGAGATACGGTCGATCGATTTTTCTCCTTAATTGATTCCTTACCGAAAATCGCGATCGTAATTAAAAGTGTCAGTCAATACCCGGTGAAGGACTCCTTGCGAGAGAAAATTACTGGGTCATTGCGCGTTCTGATTTCGTTTATGATAATTCCAGGTGGATTTGAAATCGATCGTGGGAAAAAAACAGCGAAAACTTGGCCATTTTTTCGAACACTCGAGGGCTTGGCAAAATTATTTATGTGTGCCTGAAGTTCCAAACGTTTAAAAGTAACTGAAAAAAATTTTAAGTTGACAAAGGAGAACAAAATTATTTAGCTGCTTCTGAACACTTTTTGATCGTAACAACAAATATGATTGTATTGTATTGTATTGTATTGTATTGTATTGTATTGTTTATTCAGGTGCAAAAAAAAATACATTATTTTTTTTCTTACAAAGTATAAACGCATACTCCCCGCAAGATAAATACATGAAATCTGTCGCGGGCCTGAAATGTATAAACTAAAATATAAAAATAAAAATAAAAATAAACCTAAACCGGGAAAAAATACATACTATATAATCATTACACATCAAAATCTATTGTCATCCAAACATTTTATCTATGGTTACGTCCTCAGCGTTCCATATCCATTTTTGAATCAGCCGCTTTAGCTTAAATTTACTCATAATCTCCAAATTCAATTTCTTAAGGTTCTCTGGTAGTGCATTAAAAAACTTGAATTTCCTACAGTAAAAGGATCTACCATAAATCTCCCTCTTGACTAAAGGTAATTTCAAAATACCCCTTCTGGTACTCGAAGGATTTATTTTAATTATTGGATTGGATTTATTTACTCGAAGTAAATAAATCCAAATATTCTAGTTGTAAATCTACAAATTCTTGAGACAAAGTATTACTCACAAAACTCCTTCGAATATCCATAATTCGATTTTCTCTGAAAAGCCTAGTAGATGAATAGGTCTTTTGTTTGTTGAAAATTATTTGTATTACTCTTTTCTGTAAAGTCTTTATAGAGTGTAGTACATTTTTGGATGCACTACCCCATGATGTTATCCCATAGTTCACCACTGACCAAAAGAGTAAATAATAAATAGTGAGTAATGATCCACGAAATAACAAAAGTCTCAGTCTGTAAAATAAATAAACCTGATATCTCAATTTCCTAGTTATCATGTCTATGTGCATCTTCCAACTCATGTTCTGGTCTATTACAACACCAAGATATTTGACACTTGAAACTCTGTTAATCTCTTGACAGTGACAGTTATCTGTAATATATCCACTGGAGCAATCATCACTGTGAACTTTTAACTTAAATTGCTGCGGACAACTATCCTTGTATGAACCAAAAATCACAAATACAGTTTTTTCTAAATTCAAAATTAAAACCAAAATTAAACCATGTTTTAATTATCTTTATTTGTTTTTCCGCAACTGATTTGAGTTCCTTCCATGTTTCACCTTTAATAATCATAGCAGTATCATCTGCATAGGTAACAACCTGTCCTGTTGGAAACAATTTAAACAAATCATTCACGTACAACAAAAATAGAATCGGACCTAATATTGTACCTTGAGGCACTCCACAGTGAACCTTTAAAGAGTCACTACGTATCCCATTGATAGTAACCACTTGCTCCCTATTGCTCAAATAACTACTAATTAACTGATGAGATGTTCCTCTAAAATCTCTCCAATAATATCTCGTGATTTACTGTATCGAACGCTTTACTCATATCAAGAAAAACTGGCAAACAAGGCGAAGAAGTATTCAGTGCAGTATAAATCGCCTTTGAGACATAATTTAGCGCGTCAGTAGAAGATTTACTTTTTCGAAACCCAAACTGCATAGAGTCGATTATATTCTCTTTTTCTATAAAATCTATAATCCTCTTTTTCATAATTTTTTCGAAAATTTTAGCCATGTTGGAAATCAATGAAATAGGTCTGTAATTTATTACTAATTTTCGTTTCCTTTTTAAATATAGGTATTATTTCAGCTTTTTTCCACTCTTTTGGCCAAATTCCCGATTCTAAAGACTTATTGATTATGTAAGTTAGTGGATTGACTATGTAAAATCCAATCATTTTGATAATTTTTACTTTTATACAGTCGACATCCGCAGATTTACCCATTTTCAATCCACTAATAATTTCATAAATTTCGTGTTCATCTGTAGGAAAAAGATACATAGAATTTTAACTCTTGGAATATCATATGTCAAACTCTTTCTATTTTTAATTGTACTCGCCAATTTTAGGCCAATCTCATTGAAAAATTTGTTAAATTCAAAAGCAATATCCTTTGGCTTTCTTATAAGATGCGATGAATCGCCTGATGTTATACTATCAAAATCTATTCTCTTTTTATTTTTCTTATCAACTAAGTTATTTACAAAGTTCCATAATTTTTTTAAATCATTTTTTATATTATTTAATTTCTTTTTGAAGTACTTGTATTTAATCCTCTTTAATAACTTAATCAAATAATTTCTATATTTATGAAAATCTACTTTATATTTATTACATTGTGGATGTTTAATCATTCTATTATACATAGCATCCCGTTTCTTACACTTCCATGCTAATTCATCAGTCATCCATTCCTTTCTACTTCTTATTTGTTTCCTAACTATGAAAGAATTTGTGGAATTTCTCAAACATTCTACAATAATTTTCAGAAAGACTCCGACCATACAATCAACATCATTTTCTTTATATACTGTGTGCCAATCTTCTTTAGATATTAAATCCTGAAAATTATCGTAGTCTACCTTTGTTATCTTTGTTCTCTGCCTAAATGGTTGCATGTCTACCTTTGTATTTAAGTACAGTAATGTAGTAAAATGATCTGTGAAAGTTGTCTGTAGAATAATAGGTGATATATCCTCTCTGGGTAGCTCACTTTTCCCAAAAATATGGTCTATGCATGATTTAGACATTAATGTCACACTCGTATGATCATTTACGAATGACAAATAGCCTCTTTGATAATAGTTATTCATATATTTATCAATAAGTTTACCAGATTTTGTAATATCTAAATTCATGTCTCCTATGATGAAATGATTTTTATAGTTTGTATACTTATCTAAAAAAGTAGCTAAATTTTGAAAAAATTGTTTTTTATTGACTGTGTGAGGCCTATAAAAGGCTGTTATTTAAAATTTAATTTTACCATTAAAAATCTGTATATTGAAAGCTTCTATTTCTCCTATATGAACATCTAATACTTTATAATTAGACATCTTTGAAATATAAATAACAGTTCCATCATTTTTATTTTTGTCACTATTTATGTAAGATATATCATAATTTTCTATCTCAAATACTTTCTTGAATGCAAACTGAAATGATTCAGTGCAAATAATGATATCAGGTTCCCTGGGCATATTACAGATTGTCAACTTTAGTTCCTCAAAATGTCTGCTGAGGCTACGGATGTTCACATGAAAAATCAAAAAACCCTCCGTTTGAACAATACCTTCAAGAATTTGTAGATTTTTACATATTTGAGTCTCGATGTTTTCGTGGGCAATCATATTGTTGATGCGAATAAAAAATAAAAATATGATGCTCCTCATAAAACTATTTGTCACACTTCCTGTCATGATAAAAAATTGAAAAAATATACATATTTTTTATTTTTGTTTAATTTTAAACGTCTGGAACTTCAGGTACATATTATTTATGAAGTATTAAGCAATTTTTAATTCTCTGTAATCTAGAAGTTCTTCATCCCTATAGAAAAAGGAGAATGAGGAACGTTGCATTGATTATAATTATTTTTTTTATAGAAAATCGAAAATTCCTGAGATACTATGAGATAGATCAACATTCATTTAGAAAATCTACCGATTCAAAGATTATTATTATTTTTAGGTATAATTATTGATTGCTGAAAAAAAAGTATAATCATCAGAGCATCAGAGTCATCAGAAAACTGCATAGTATTGCAGATTGTTACTCATGGACAAATTTTTTTGTAAACAATTTTATTCTGCAGATTTCAGACTATTAAATAAAAAAATAAACTACACACAAAAAAAAAATTTTTTTCAAACCAATAAAAAATGAATTATACAGTATTTTGGATTGCATGCATCTTCGATGAAGGTTTTTAAAAATTAAGTTTACTACAGCTAAAATATAAAATTAATTTTTATAAAAAAAATAAATTTAATGCATTTTTGAAAAACGAAGAAAAATTACTGAAATAAAAATTTCGAGATCGGAAAAATTTGTCATTTTGATATATTGGATGAGAAATTTTGAACAAAAATTTCGCATCGAAAAACCAAATTAAAGACATTATTAAAAACTTGTGTTGAAGAATGAAAAAAAACTTTTTTTTATCTTTTTTATTTTGTGTTTTACATTATTAAATTTTTGATACCGATTTTTGTTATCAAATGTAATGCACAGTAAAAGAGTTGAAAATATTAAAAAATAAACGATTGAAAAATAGTTCTAAAAATAGATTTTTATAAATTAAGGTTTCTAGAAATTAAGTTTACTACAACTAAAGTATATGGTAAATTTTTATCAAAAAATCAACTTGAATGCGTTTTTGAAAAAACGATGTTCCAATTGAAAATTTTCAATTTTACAATTTTTAGATTAAAAAATATGGCACATAATGTTGTAATAGAGTAAAATTTTTCTAATTTATTACTGTATAATTGAAATATTGAAAAGTAAAAACAATAAATGTTCTAGTAAAGAATTCATGACTTAGAATTTGAAATAGAAAAATACATCTCACTGAAATCGAATAATACTAAGTCGAGTTTTGAAAGTTTTTGATCTTATAAATTTTTCATCGAACTGACTACAAAACGGAAGTAAAAAAAAGGCAAGAAATAATAAATCAATGATAGTTATGGATTAAATTAATGAAAAAAATAAATTTTGAGATGGGAAAAATTTAAGATTTTGATATTTTTAATGAGAAATTTTGAAAATTTTGTGTCGAAAAACCAAATTAAATTCATTCTTATAAATTTGTGTTGACACATGAAATAGTATACTTCGTAACAGGCACGGATGTGCTCATAGGCAAAATGGGGTACAGTCCTCGGCTTCGCCTCGGACCGTAATTCCCCCGTTTCGCCAAATTCGCACATCCATGCCTTTTACGAACGATATTTTATGTCCGGAGGGCATAGAAAACGCGTTTAGAGATCTCGAGCTGGCATAGAAACGCGTTTTCTATGCCAGAGGTACATAAAAGCTTCTTTTTATCATTTTTATTTCGGATTTTACATTAATAAATTTTTAATACCAATTTTTTTCATTGAATGTAATGTATAGTAAATGAGTTGAAAAAAATTAAAAAATAAACGAATGAAAAATAGTTCTATGTATAAATTTAACTTATGAAAAATGAAAATTTCGGACCCAAAAAAAATTCTGATGTTGATTTTTTGGATGAGGAATTTTCGGAATTGAAAATTTTTCATATCGTAAAAATAAATAGTCAATTTGCATCAATAGATATAATTTTATGCATTTTGAGTCAGGTATAATTTGGCATAATATAATTTTTCTAGAATTTAAAAGTTTTAGATTGAAAATTTTCTGGAAAATGTGCTAATCATAGAGAATTAGCAAATTTTTGCTTGAATGACTGAAAAATCGAAGAACAACATTTTGCAGTAAAGGATGTGTAATTTATATATTTTATTTCAAAAAATAATTCAAATATTATCTTTTAAAAAATAATAAATACATAAGTTTAATTTTTGTTAACATGTTCAATATATTTTTTTCGATCATCAACTGTCGAAATTTTGATTCCAACAAAATTCACCAAAAAGTACAAAATTACAAAATTTCCTGGTCTCAAGATTTCCACCTTTCATCAATTGAATCCATAACTACAATTTTTTTTAATTTTATCATACCTGGCCTTTTTTAACTCTAACTTTAAAATCATATCTATCTTGAAATCGTTGTTAAAAATTTATAAGGAATATAATTCAAAATAATTGAATTCCAATGAACGAGTAAAAAATTATCAGTTTCTTAACACAAATTCACCTATTCCATTTTTTTCTAACGATATGTTATTAGATTAGCGCACCATCTCTAGTGAACATAAAAATATGTTAAAATATTTGCAACTGCAGGAAAATTTAAGACCATGCAAAACCTCCAAAAACCCCCAAGGTCTTACCCAAATCGCGAAAATTCCTAAAAACTAATATTACCCCACTTAACGTCAATTATACTTCGCAAATCAACAAAAACCATCAATTTCAATAATTTTTTACCTTCTAATACTTTTCAACATTCTAAACTTCAAGATTGAGCATTTTCTCTCACGCGATGCACATTCGTCGATATTCGACGTATAAATAACAATCGGAAAACGAAAAAATGCAAGATTCACGAGCGTTCGCTGTGCCATTTAACGAGCGTTATTTCTGCCACGCACGCGATGGGTCGATAGCCCGAAGACGTTTCGTAATCTCCGATGACACTTTTCCGTCGCGAATTTTCCTCGGCTTTGCGCAACGAGCTTCAAAACTTGTGCAATTCGAGACAGAAATCATATTTCCGAGATCGAGCCACGGGTTGCTTATCATTATCGAGATAATCTCCATAGAAAGTTGCCAGTGAAACTGTTGCTGAACATCAAATCGCGGAAATGTTTAGTGTGCTCAACAATTTTCATTTCTACAAACAAGACTATTCGGACAAACAATGCAAATCTCCGGAATTACAAAGTATCAAATACAAATGATATGCACTTTTTTAAAAAAAGTATATAAACTTTCAAAATGACCGACTGTCGAATAGCGGTTTCGAGCAGGCCAATCTGGTTTGGTTAGTGAGCAAATGTTGCTGCTAACAATTAGAATATTTGATTTTATATCATCTGCGTAGGGCGCGCTTGAGTTTTGCTCGAGAGGTTGTCGATTTGCTTGGAAGCACCATTAAATTTATTAGCGATCGAACCATACAATAAAATCTGATGATTGCATTTAAAATATGGAGAAATTGCATTACAGAGTCTGAAATTGATTTCGCAAATAAGTATTAGCTGAATAAATATTTTATTATCAATCAATAATAATGAGGGCCCGGATGCAATAATCACCCGAGCGGGCGAAACGCGTATAAGTATTGTCCAATTCCCGAATCACGAGGGAAAAATTGAAAATTCGAACATTGTTCATAAAGAAATTCGTACATGTAGATATCAACGTAGCGCGTCTTTTTTTCAGTAACACTTTTTCATTAATCGATTAGTTGTGTAAATAAAAATAAAAACTATGATTTTTCGTATGGGAAAATCAGCGCCGTTTAAAAAATAAACTTGCGATATTTCGGTCAATTTTTTACGGAGTCATTTAAATTTTTTTTCCCAAATACTTTTTTTATTATAGCTACTAATGAGCCTTATAAACATTCCAATTAATTATTATTTTCATTGTTTATAATTTTTTAATTAGCGCCAGCGGGAAGAAGTACACTTTTTTTTCACTATGCGAGGAAGTTTTTTATTTTCATAGATTCATCGAACTGTCTGCGAGAAAGTTGTTTGCTAATGTTTAAAGAAGTTTTTCCACAAAACCGGAATACGATATAAGTAAAACTTTTGGAATTATGGCTTTTCAAAAAGTAGCGCGTGACTCTGCGTGAGCGCGATCGAACGCGTTATGCATAAAGCGAACTTGCTGTTCTCCAATCTTACGAAATATTTCTGCATGCGAAATAAAAACACTATATTTTTGAACATTTGGTAATAATTTGTTTTTTTAATTGCAAATAGTTATATAGTTTATTACATACGTATTGTTATATATATATTTTTTGTTATTATATATATATTTATTGCATATTCAAATATAGTATGTTTGTTCTTTTAATATACTTGTTTTTAGATTTTTTAACATAAATTTCAGTCGTCTGAATAATAATACATATTTGTAACTTCACAATTTGTGCTCACAATATTTTCCTAACCTATAAAGAAATTATCAATAAAATACAGAAAGGACAAAAAATAGAAGAAGGAGAAAGAACAGCGTTTTTTTTTTCATTTCGATATTTATATTGGGTAATGCTTTATTGAATAATGATTAAAACAAGAAAAAATGAACAATGAAATTCTCAATTTTGAACATAAGTACTTCCATTCAGACCTCTTTTTTCATCTTCTTTTTCTGATTCTCAGTTTTATTAAATTTTTCATCGCTTTTCGCAGTATCAATCTTGACTTGTTTTGCTCTTTTTTTTTTCTTTCACAATCATGTCCTGTAAATAACTCTTGAAATAAGATCGACTTTCATTACTTACATAGGGCAATAAAGCTTCCAAATCTTTTTTTTTCTGTTGTAATTCCAACTTTCTCACATTCGGGGGCTTTCAGCAAATCGTCAAATTCAACTGTAGTATCAATGTAATACTTTTTTGGTTCTTTAGTGTAGCTTTAAAAAACATGGACAGTTCCATTCGGATAGTATTCCATTTTGACAGCTTTTCTGATTTGCAGCCCTTTTGGAACTTTCAACTTATGTTGTATAACTGACTCAAAGTCACGGACAACATCATTTTTTTGTACAATAGTGAAGGGGGGGGGGGGGGTTCTCGCATTTTTGATCAATTGTACATATTCTTTTTCGGCTTCAATTCTTTCGCACATTCTCTTTTTTTGCCCGTAAATGCCAAAATTGCGGTCGCACTGGCAATAGGAATGCCCACGAACAGGAAACAAATGTGAGATTGTAATTTGCATTTTTTTTGACAAAAGTGACAAGAAAACCATTGTAATGTAATTACGATTTTGTCCCCCGCAAGCATCAGACAGCAAATGTATTTTATTGTAATATTTTTCCTTGAATTCTTGGAAAATTATGTGGTAAAGAAAATTGCAGACAGTACTTCCTCCTTTTTTGAAAACTCCTTCCATGAAAAGAAACATGTAGCTCGGAGCAGCTGCACCTTTTTTTACATGAACATGTACATTAAATATTTGTAACCAAATTAATCTTAAGTAGAATTGCGCAGAGACCGGCAATTTCGGGAGAGGCAAATTTGGTCCAAAATCGAATTCGAGGCATAAATTTTCTTCACAGGTTGACAAAACGTTTCTCTTGAGATCCATATGATTCTTCACTCGGTTTTTATGTTCTATTACAGAAGCATCATTTTCTTTTTCGCGATTTTTATCGCATTCGTTGCAAGTGTCTGTGCGGGGAGCATCGAAAGAAAAATTCGAGAAATGATTGAAGACTTTAGAATATGTAGATTCAGATAAAGGAATTTTTTTGTCACCTGTTTTTGAACTGTGAAAGTCAAGAAATTTTGTGTATAAGCTTTTCAGAGTTAGTGTACTGTCTTCAAAGTATTTTAAGTTAGAGTTAGTGTAGTGTGATTTTGAGCGCGTTAAACTTTCACAATGTTCAAGAATCATCTCTTTTATATTTTCATTCAGTTTCGTGAAATGATTTACTTTCCCGCGATTGTCATCAAAACTCTCTCCTTTTTTTTATTTTTTCCTGAACAGTCCGAATTCTTTGTCTTTTTACATCGAGCCCTTTGAGCATAAATTCGCGTCAAATTACAATATTCTCATTATTTTGCGGAAAAAAATATTTCCACCGCGTGACTTCCTTTGTATTACCAACATTATCATTACTATCGCTATCAACATCGTGAATTATATTACTTTTCTTAATTAACATGCTGAGATAAACATTTTGGGCTTTGAAATCCCCGATCTTCCAAAAATTGTCGAAAAATTCCCTTAAAAAAAAAAAATTCAATATACATAGAACAAACTACAAATTATTATAATTTTACCAAGATTTGTGGAATAATTTCTATTACGTATAGAAAATTTCAAGAGCAATCATTGGGAAAAATTCCATTCAGGGTACACGTTAAAAACTTCAATATACTTTCATGGAAAATTTACCAAACTTTTACAGTGTATCAACAGATAAGATGCCCTTGAAAAAATTCGTTAACAATTTTTTACCTTAACTGAACCTGAAATATGAATGAAATGAATGAAAAAAAGAAACCCCCTTTCTATCTTTTTAAGATTTTATTATATAGATACGTCTTTTTGTTATTCTGCCTGTATAATCTGTATAATGATACTTTTGGATCATGAACAAAAATTGCTATTTTGAAAATAAATTGCTGCATTTTTGTTACTCAGTGATTTCAATACTTTTTTTTCTCGTTATAATCATTCAAATGTTCGTTTGTTCACTTGTTATGTATTTTTTAGTGGTCAATGTTAAACACCATTTTTTTCTTCACTTGAAACAATTTTTAAATGATTTCAAATTCACAAATTTCGGAACAAAAAAAAGTGAAGTAAAGTTTTTATTCTCTACAATAATATGACTCTGCTATGATTGAGCAAAGGTAGTAAGTATTAACATTCAATATGTTGTGGGTAATTACCTTCAAAAAATATTTACATATACTTGGAAATTTAACAGACAAAATTCATCTTCGAAAGGATATCCTGAAAGTAGAATTTTTTCAAATTAATAAAAAATGCATATATCCATTTTTCACTTCTAATACATATATGTATACGTCATCGTACTCAAATTTGACCAAAAAATAATAAAATAATTTGCAATTATAATGAGAATATTGAATTGATCTTTGAAATTATTGAAATATTATTTAATTATATCGAGGAAAATGATTCGGAATTCGTAATTCAAATGATGTAATACTATATTATCAATGAAGCGATGTATAGTACTATTACTAATTGAATTTTATTTGATAACTGATAGCTGAAGTGAACAAATAAGAGAATAAGTCATTGAAAATAAATGAATAAAATAAAATAATAAATCACAACGTCATTGAACTTAATGTTAAAACAAATAATCCTCATCAAATTTATTATTTTTCATTATTCAGTATTTCATGATTTAATTTTCGTATAAAAAAAAAAATAAAATATGAATAATTGAAATTAATCATTATTATCATTTTGTGCAATTATTTTGAGAAGTAAAAATAGATATTTATTTAAAAACATTTAATGGAATTTTTAATCGATTTTGTGTGTCAGTATAAAAATTTCGAAATTCAAGTTTATTTTATATCCTTCAAATTTAAGTTCAGGGTTACAAATTTTGAACATTCAATTTTAAAAATTATCATCTTTAAAAAAAACGACAGCTTTTGTAAAATTTTATGTAAATTTTTAAATTAATGAAATTGAAAAAACAATTTTTTATGCGACAAACTGGAAAAATAAGACGTTCTGCTAACCATCACTCAAAAAAATTCAAAAAGTAAACAAACATGCAAGTTTGGTTATTCTGAGAGAAACAACAATGATTATTCACCATTACTTTTCAAAGCACTTCATATTGTATTTTCTTCAAGCACGAAAAATTTTTTTAGATGACATATCATCGAATGTCAACCGCGGAATCTATATTAGACTCAAAATTTCATTATGCACACACAAACAATAACATGTCATTTTTTGATATTTACTCACAAAATTGAAGAAAAACCAAGCATCATGACGTGAGCTGAGATTTTTTTTCATATATTAATTTATCACTACTCATTCTCACAGCGAATTCGCAATTTTACTCAGTTTGTTTACAAAACAATCGACATGCAGCCAACTTCATGCGTGCCCAAAGAATAAATGTCACAAAATTCAATTTATCATTTTAAGAAAGGAAAACGTACAAAAAAATTTCCTTACACCTGACATTAACCTTGAACCTCTTGTGTGATGGACTGTTGCCCTACCAGTGAGCTACGAGATCCTAAAATACACTGGTAAATGGAAAAATTCATAAAATTCGAGAAATCCTTGTTATTCCGATGCCTTTAATCCGAGTTATTAAGAGCGCGCCAAATTAGCCACTTAATGAGCTTTTATTGACATTCATAAATCTGCTTCGATCCTTATCGTGTCAGTTGATTGAATCCCCCTTTAGCGGTCGCGTCAAACCCTCGTTAAACCAGCCGATTTCCCAGATTATTTCGGCGTTGCACTTTTAGTTGGCCGATATATATTTGGAGGCCGCAGAAATCGGCCTTCCTTTGGCCGGCGCGCTTTGTTCCCGTGTTATCTGGATTCGCGGGGCGAGATCTGCGGGCTTTTCTGCTTCAATGAAGGCCTTGCTCGAAGGCGCTGCTCTCTAAGTTCTCAAGATCGACGCGGAATTAAAAAAAAACTGCAATTGCATCAAAACAAACGTGCAACACGAGTAAAAGTGGGTTCTAGGTCATTTTTTTGAATTTACGGTGCTGAAAGAACTTCTTTACAAGGAATGATTTTCTTCTGATCCCATTTTTCAAAAAACATGATTACGAAAACTTATTTGCTTCAATTTGTCCGTAAAATTGTTTGCATTGAATTTCACTCAGAAAGCTGCAGTGTATTAAAAGTTAAAAAAAACATAAATCTTTTTACACGACTAAAAAATCTACCATTATCAGCAGTAAAATTGTCATTTTCCAACTGCAAAATTTTTCAGTCAAGTTCAACGAATAATTTTCCACGCGATTGCTTTTTAAATTTTTTTTTGTGGAATTTCGAAAAGGAAGAAAAGGGTGATATAGGAAACGATCCAGAAACGTCTTGTTTATCGTGCATTGTGCGTCCAGGGTAAGGTGCGATTTATGTCTTCATTGTTTTTCGTACAGTAAACAGCGAAAAGAGCATAAATAATCTCAATAACACGCGTTTGCGCAAGTGTTGCCTGTACCGTATTATACGCTTCGTGCGGCCTTTCTTCGGATTATGAGACACCCTTTTCGGGTTACGTAAAACCATTATCGGCAGATGCGTTTCGCGCTCGATTTGTAGATGAACGCGGTCTCCATTATGTGGAAATTTTCGTCGGAAAATTGGATTGAAATCGAGAAACGCAGATGAAAAAGGAGAATCATGAATCATTTGAGGAAAAACACTAGCAAAAAAAATCAATGAAAGTCAAAATTGGAACAATTGAGTATCATGGGGAAATTCTAAATTATTTAAATTGCATTAAAAATTAAAAAAAGTACAGAAACAAGATTTTTTCGTAATTTTTCAGGATTTGTGATTCAACCTAGAAATATTTATGCAAAAAAAATTCGAGAACAACATTACAGATGAACTCTAGCGAAAAGTCTCAACTGAGTATTATTTCTATACAGGTAGAAATAAAATTATATGAAACAATTGAATTTTTTTTACTAAATGTGAAAATACAGGTCATTGTATTTTTATTTAAAAATAAATTTTCCTTGATGTGTTATTTTTTGTAATTTTCAGTTTGTCTTTATCAAAATTTAAATTTATTCTTTAATCCATAAATTCAAGAATCTAAAACAGTGGTTTAAAAAATAGGGAAATCTTCACATTAGAAATGAATAATTTTCAAGTACTTGGGAGGAGTAAATTAAAAATCTTCATTTTTCTTACATTTTAAAATTATAGCATCGAAAATTTTTTTAGATTTAAAACACCCAAGACTCAAAAATCAAGTATAAAATTATAATCGCTAATTTTAAGCGGTTATATACATTTTTGTGCGCAAAAATTGAGGATGGTTAGAAGTAACTTTTAAGGTATGTAGCAATAATGCTATTTCACAAAAGTTATAGTTTTGTAATAGTGTATTGTTCACTCGAAAAAACAAGTATTTGTTCATGAAAAAATATCAACAATTGGCGGAGTTATAGCCCTCTCCCCGAAATAACTTTTTTTTTGAATAGGCTTCCAGTGACCACGATGCAAGTCGAATAAGTCAAGTTAAATAAGAAAATCCAAAAAATTTCATTAGTCTAGGAATATATCTAGTTCTTGAACGAGATCGCTTTTTTATAGAAAAGTTTTTATTTTGCAGATAAAAATTTTTTAATAAAATTTTCAGAGCTCCATCAAAAAATAGAAATCTCGGGGAAAACGTTCTTGCATACAGAAAAAAAAGTAATATTCATTTTTTCAATCGTTTAAGAACTAGATATATTCCTAGCGTAATGAAATTTTTGGATTTTTTGATTTAACTTGACCTGTTCGATTTACATTGTGGTCACCGCAAGCCTCTTAAAAAAAAAGTTGTTTCGGGGAAAGGGTCATAACTCCGCCAATTGTCGATATTTTTTTATGAACAAATACTTGTTTTTTCAAGTGGACAATACACTATTAAAAAAAAATTTGTTGTCATAAAATTATTGCTACATACTTTTAAAAATACCCCAAACCATCCTCAACTCGTCCGCACAAAAAGGTATACAACCCCTTAATATACACTCAAAAACTGGGTTGGTTGGCTGTACCAAAGGAATTTGTTTGGCGAGATTTGGTTAGCTGTACCAAATGCTTTTGTAGCCGTAAATAAATATTTGGTTGCTCTAAGTATATTTTATATATGGTTTGTTTCTGTCAAAAAAATTTATTGGTATACTGTACACAGTTATTTGTTTTACAGTATTACAGTAGCCAAAAATGTTTTAGTTCTTCGCAAGCATATTGGGTTTTACATCTAATCTACCTAGTACAGAATGAGGTTTCAGTGTACATAAAGTGAGTGTGTTGATTGTTCACGCAATATATAATGTAAGCAATTTTAAAAGCGAAGTTATTTTCATCAATTAGATTATTTATCATATATCTTGTAGTGATGAGCACGTGTACAAATGGTTGCAGTAATAAATAGTAATGTATAATATAAGTTTTTGCTAAGTTAATTAATTTTGATGGGAGATTAACAACGACACCCAATTTTCGGATGGAGAAAGTCACTTGAAAATCTATTTAATTTTATGTCACGGTAATAAAATAGAATTCGTTAATAATCATAAATTTTTTTTTGCATAAAAAATCACATTATATAATAGAAAAATTGATTCTAATATAGAAGTAAAGTTGAAATCGTTTTTTATATGATGTATAACTTTGAATTTCCCATCATAATAATCGCCTTCAACCAACCAACCAGTAACTTGCTTACTGAAGCGGTCAAAATGGCGACCGGAGCGCGGGAACTCGCTTAGCTGGTGACGTCAGGTGAGGTGGTCAGACGTGGTGAAGTGAAAACGCGTAATGGTGTATTTGAGTGCAACACAATGGCTGACGAAAAAACAGTAAGATTACTACAGATTTGGGGCCTTGAAGAATACATTGAAAATTTTTAGAGTAAGTAAGTACATATGTATTTTTTCCTTAAAATCAACTAATTTAAATTGGAAATTTCGTCGCACGTGCTTGTTTTGTTTTTCCGAGCGGCAGATAAAATCATTCGAAAGTCACGAGCTTAACCTTACATTTTTCACGTATTGTAATAATTGTAAATATTGACTAGAAGATAATGAAAGGAAACAAAAATTTTTTACAATGAACCAAAACAAATTTTTACCCAAAACCAAAGAATTTGCTTGCGATAAACATTATTTGGTTTGGCACAAATACAAATATGCATCGACAGGAACAAATTCTTTATTATATTTAAGAAAATAACCTTAAACAGAGAATTTCATTCGACAAAACAAATCTTTTATTTTGGACAAGGCGTAGCATTTCGTTATGGCAACAAAATTTTTGGTTCTCTGAAACAAATAGTGTATTGAACGAACCAAAATTTTCGTAACAAAAAATCTGTTTCAGTGTACCAAAGTTTTTGTTGGTCAAATAACGACCAAATAATTTGGTTCAGCGAACCAAATTTTGGTTAGGCCAACCAAATCGGTTTTTGAGGGTATTGGTTCTAAAAAAATCATGATAAGAATCCAGGTTTCCAAAATTACTTAAGAGAATTAAGTCCACATAAATTGTAATTTTTGAACTTAGGAACACAATGCTCAAAATTTTTAGATTTTTAAATTGAAGTCAACAAAAATGTGAGAAATATCATTAACAATTTTAGTCAGTCAAAATCACGTGAAAAATGTAATTTTTCGGTTCCATACAGTTAAAAGACCTGAAACTGTAAATTTGATGTAAAAAATGATAATCTGAATATTTGAAAATCACACTCTAAAATTCTAGTACGTTAAATTTGATTTAAAAAATTCAACTACTGATTCAATTCAACCTAATAATTGGAAAAATGAGATAATTCTGGAATTCTTGACTTACAGATACTATAATTTAACGAATTTCGAGTATAAGTTATTAAATAATCAATAACAGATTTTTTACATTCAAAAGATTTTAATATGTTTGCATATGATAGAACTTTTGAATATAAATATTCAAAATTTTAAAATTCAAGATTCGACTTTTGACAAGCATCATCATTAAAACTAAAATATCGAAATATTATACTATGAAAGAACAAAAATTCAACTTTAAAAGCACACGAATACAAATTTAAAAAATTTTAAATCAACTGCAATACATTTCAAGTTCAAACTGAAAAATTTGCTAACCAACAATTTCTAAGTTCACTTACAAAACAAATTCAAAATCTCCACACTAGACATACCATATTTCTAAATTCTACAAAAAAAAAACAAACAAACTTATAAACCAAAACTGTCTGAATCGGACTTTAAAAAAATAAGATAACACATCGAATTCCTTGAACCAAAAAATTAGGAAAATCAAAGACGTGAATTCTATCATTGAACAAAATTAAAACCAAATTCCCAAAACAAAGGTTTCAAACCCCGAAAAAAAAAAAAAACATTAACTTACTCTCACATTAAAAAATTCCACAAGCTGTTCAGCTTCAAGAAAAAAAACGTTTTATTTACATGACGTGCAAAGTTTTCGACAATTCAAGAGATGATTGTTCATTGTTATTGCTCAATTTTTGACAGCACGCGCTCTGTACATTTTGGTACTCGTTTCAATAAAGGGGAAAGGGGGTGAGGAAAGAGGGGGTAACAACACGAGGACGAGAAGTTGTTGGTAGGGCGAGGGGGGTGGGGTTAAGAGGGGAAAGTGGGCAGCAAGGCCGTTCTTTGACCCAGGAGCTGGTTAGGTTGTCGTCATATTTCGGTGGTACCTGTAAGTTTCTTTTATTTGAATTAAAGAACATGTGAGAAGTTGTGTTTTCTCGTCTTTGCAAAAAAATTCAAGACCATTTGGACACCTCATTTTTCGAAATTTTCGATGATTTTCAAATACGTAAAATAAAATTTCAAGAATTTTTTTTTAAACGTTACGACTCTTCATTGTTGTAAATATTAGAAAAAATTTAAATTCCTAACGTCGCTGAAAAATTTGCAACAGCTCATAAATGTAACCAAGAGCAATAACCAAGGATAATTTACAACTTTTGTAGGTGTCTAAATGTTTACGATGCTCATTTCAAAGAATCTCATGATGCCATAAAATTGTAGTGTAGATGATGTAAATGACACTGAAGAGTAAAAATATATGAAATATGTCTGCACTTACCAAATTTGAAACTTTTTTAAGTAATAAATTCATGATTTTGATTTCAACCCTTCTAATTGACCAGAACATGAAGAATGAATAAAATTCCAAATAATATATCTCTTACATTTTTTTTACGTATCAACGTATTGTGCAAGCGTAATTCGCACACGTTCATGGCGTCCCAAGAAAAATGGCGCCAGTTACGAAACTTTATCGAACGGGAAAAATTAATTACTTTCCTCGAAACAAAGAGCACTAAGATTTTTCATCAATGATCGTGATTAATTACCAATATTTATTCGACTCCTCCTTCGATTTTCGCGCAGTTGCAACAATCCGTTCAAGATTTATGACCTCAGTTCATAAATGTTAAAGGTTACATTTTATTTCTCCATCTATTCGTCAATATAAAATCAAATGTTTAAATTTCAACTGCAATATTTCACTAATTACATATTAGCTGTCACTCATGCTTCTTTTCAATGTTTTTACCTTATTTCTCCTTCATTTTTTTCGTACGAAGAACCTCAGTAGGAACTCGATACATTTGATATTTTCACACTTGACAGTTTTTGAAGTCAATTTCCACCAGTATTTTCACGAAAAATGTTGAGAAAATTGCAAGATGCAAAAAAAAGCAGACTCCGAGAAGCCTGGGAGAAGCGAAAGCAATTTTTCAGTCGTACTTTCGCGACGCTAAGACGCCAGTTGCCTGAACTTGCGCAAGTTCTTCTGCCGAAACGGCTGCCACCATTTATTATGAAAATTGGTTGGGCCCGATTCGCGCAATCTGGGCCGCGCTGTTTATCCTCCGTGGAAATTGATTACTATTTGATGAACGCTTGTGGGTTTTTCAAGAAGATATACAGCTTCAAGTTACGGTCATTCGAATTACGAACAAAATGTAATGACGGAAAATGATCTTATGAATCTTTCTTCACTTGATAAACATCTGTAATGATTACATATCATTTTAGATTTATGCTTGTAAACAGATTGTAGCAAACTTAGGTGAAACGTTTCCTTGAGAAAATTCTAAACTTTTGAAATCCATCATCGCTATACTCAGTACTTGAAAAAACAACAAGTTATAGATGATTGGAGATGAAAAAATAGAGCGCCTTGCGGTAGCGTCATGTACTAAGCCGCTAGTTTTATAAATTTGAGGAGGATAGAAATAAATCTTTTTTTTTACCTCTGGAAGTCTTCATTCCAGAAAATAAGAAGCCATAAGTTATTGATCTCATAGTATCGATTTTCACAATATTGAAGAAACCACCACATTACATTAGAATTAATGCAAACTAGACGTTTAAATTCGTCCATCACGACTCGATTCATTCGATTCCATCAGGAAAACGGCCGTGATCCGGGTTCCGATAGACAACGCGAATTGGTCGAGGAACGTGAGTCTTTGAATACCTGCGCGTAACACGAGAACCAACGAGTTGGTGACACAACTCCGGTGTCAAGGGCGACGAAGGATGAGTAGATATCGAGATTTATTAGGTTATTCGCAAATATGTTACAAGGCTGACTCTCGTGTGACAAAGCTGTGACGTCGATCAACGTCCTGCTGAAGAATTCTTGATTAGAACACGAAGACTATTCCTCATCCTCATTTCGATTCATTGCCTTTGCCTTCGTATGAATCGAAACAATATAAAACGATTTACAGTTTCAGTTATCATTATACAATGATAATCACGTTTTTGTTTTACCTGAAATCAGAAGAAACTCATTTTTCTAAAAAATGTATCAAATATTTTGGAGCTTTCGATCTTCGGCCTCGAGAAACTGACTTCAATATCAGTGAAAGGTCCTATTATTTAACAATATGTAACTTTGAACATAAGATAAGCGATCATAGTGACGTGATTAAGCATGCGTGACAGACATGGATTCGCTCTATCTGCGGAGACGCGGCACGCATACGTAAAATGTACGTCCAATGTCAACGGCGAATCCTTGTAGTAATGTCGTTCCACCTTTTGGCGGGCTCGCCATCCGTGATAGTCGTTCATCGCTCAGTCAATTGCGAAATATCTAATCTAAATACCGGTCAACATCACGCTCGGTTTGGGAATTGTTTAAGAAGGAGGAAAAAAACCTTGTTTTGTTGATCAAGTACTACTATTCAAGCTGTGCTTGCCAAATACCAATTCCAAGTATGAAGGTAAGAAATATTCATTCTGTTACCAGAAGCTCTACCAACACTAAGGTTGCTTCCACGTAACTGGCAGCTACAGTGTTATTGAACAATAAATCTCAAGTGTTTCCATCAAATCTATGGACTCTGGCCTTGTCTCACAATGTTATTGACATCTAGAACGTGTTTGACCAATTCATCAATAACGTCATTCCTTATGGCACCATATTAGAAATTTACAAACATCTTCATCGTCATTGACAGTTACGGTAGCTGAACATCCATCGAACTAACCTCATTACAAAAACAAATAGCAGCGAATGACGGAGCAAAATCAATTAACCTAATCATAGAAGAATGTCCTCATCCCAAAACACAACGTGTTCCAAGAGAAATGACACATCTTCACCATAGGGTACAGAGAATTCGGAAAAGGTAGGAACGTTTTTGACCAATTCGTCAATAACGTCACCAATAAATATATTAGTTATGGTACCATATCAAGACTTTACAAACACCTTCATCGTCATTGACAGTTACAGTAGCTGAACATCCATCGAATCAACCTCATTACGAAAACAAGTAGCAGTGACTGACGGAGCAGAATCCTAATCATAGAAGAATGTCCTCATCCCAAAACACAACGTGTTCCAAGAGAAATGACACATCACCGTAGGATACAGAGAATTCGGAAGGTGGAATCGAGGTGCAAAAAATGAGTATTAAGAAGATGGCGATTCAATCCTGCACAGTTATGTCAAAGGCGTGCAGCTTTTTTTCGTTGCCTTTTTTTTGCTCGACTCGAAAAAGGAGCGAACGCTGGCGCCTCGTGTCAAATTTTTCATCCGCGTCCGAAATGTTCCGAATGCGCCTCGCCCGAGAACGCGACGGCTGACCTTACGGGCGCGAATGCGCGACATTCCTGCGTTTCGCAATTAAGGATGTTTGCGCGAAATTGGCGCCACCCGAAAAATTCAAGTTTTTTGCAATTGGTATTCGATTACAAGAATATTATCTCGAGTCGTTCCGATAAATTGTGTGACCCACAAAGGACAGCAGTGATCATGAACATCGAAATGGACATTATTTTTTACAACTTACACCAAGTACCTGATGTCGCACATTTCAGGAATGTAGAAAAAAATGAATTCAATTATGAATAAAAATGTTCGTAATAATGACGGTCCAACTATAGATCATGTTTCATACCTCCCAGAGTGAATTCGCCCTTGTTCCATTATTATACAAATAATATTAACCTTTACCAGCCGGACAAGTTGACAAGTTGGTGGCTCGCGTTTCGCTGTTGCGAATTTCGGAAGATTTATGGCCATCGGGAACGCTAGCGATGACACCCACGATTAAGAATTCAATTTGCGCAATTGATTGGCCGTTTCATTAATAACGGGCATGTTGAGACAATGTAGAAGAAGGAATATCAAGGGATCGGCGCGAAATCGGCCCACGGAATTGCAAAAGGAGAAAGAAGAAAATGCTCGCGGCTCGCCGGGTTAAAAAATTCAGCGATCTAGATAAAAGAGATCAAGTCCGAAATCAATCTCAGCCATCGGACATGCTCTTGCTTTGTAGCCCAATTATAGGAATATTTCGCTCGCTCGACCGAGACTCGGTGTAATTTAGCCCGAGTTTTATATAGAGAACCCTGTTTGTGGCCAGGGTAACACGTGCTTTCATACAGACGAAATGAAGATAAAAGTGGATTTTCAGAAATTCAGTGTTACATGTCTTGCAGCAACTAACTACTTGATGGTTACAACAGGCCGAGCTAACATTTTTTGGCTCCAATAAGTAAGGATTATGTTAACGTCGTCAACCTTCTAGTTGTGGGAACCAAAATGTGGTTTCCGCAGACAGATTGCTTTCTTAGTGTATTTTTTTTGCGTTAGTGATAAGATTTTCATTATTACAAAGCATCGAGTAATTTTAGAGAACTAATCCTGACCTGTCAAAGATGTCATTTCGAAGTCAAAATAGATCGTTCAAGATAATTTCTGTATCACTGAAAAGCTTGCATGAAATATAAAGTAATGAAGAAGGTAAATTTGAGTCGACGAACCGCGAAATTTTCACCGAATAGTTAAAAATCAATTGTTTCAAATTTGATCTCTCACAAGTTTTTGACACTGATTTTTCGCATGAAATTTACTACAAAATCCCAGTTAAAAAAAGGCTTGAAACAACAAAATTGAAAATCATTATAGTAATAGATTCAATAAATGAAATATAGAAACTTCCAAATCAGGAAAATTTGTAATTTTGATTTTTTAAATAGATCTCGTAAAGTTCAACATTACAACAGTTAATGATTAATCAGTATTTTTGATGACAACACAAATCAACTTTCTGTAATTGTAACTTTTATGATTGATATCATATTGATGGTTGTATGAAACTAATGACTAAATCAAACAAAGTGTGTTACGAAAGATTTCGTTTGATTTTTTCATCATTCAAGCAGAAATTTGTTATTTTTGAATGATTCGCACATGTTGCAGTTGAGTTTCAATCCAGAACTTTTAAATGAAAAAGATCTTTGTTTATCAATAATGACTTCCTAAAACTAAAGAAAATTCCATTTATTAATATGAATTTGGTATTCATTATTAAAACGAAAAAAAACTACAATTTCGAAAAATCCATCATAAAACATATCTATACCACGAATCTTTTTTTATTCCAATATCGTTATATTTTATTAGTTAAATTCGCACCTATAACTTTTTTACATTCGTTTATTTCTCAATTTTTAAAAACTCTTCTACTCTGCAGTATACATTCGAAAAAAAAACTTCAACTAATTTATGAACGAAAAAAAATGAATCATAATGATCAGAAGAAATTTTTTGTTCATCAACACGGATGTATAAATGTGCAGTTAACTTGATTTTTTTAACGTAAAATATTGCGTTGAAAACCTGAATATCAGAATCATAAATTTTCTAGACCTCGAAATTCCTATTTTTTTATTGATTTAATCATTGGGCACGACAATTGTTTTTCTTTTATTTCTTTGCTATTCTTTTTGACTTTTACTTTCCAGTAAACTTTATGAAAAAATTTAGAAAAATCTCTCAACGTTCGATTATAAAATTTATAATTTCAATTTCATGGACCTACATTTTTTTCATTTTGTTTGGAACTTTCAAGATTTGGAATTTTTAAACTTTGGATCTCTTGAGCTGGGACTCTTAGAACTTTGAAATCGTCAGTTTGAACTACTGTTTTGTCATTTCTGTCGTACAATCTCTTTTTTCTATGGAGAAACGATGCAAAGGTCGACGATTTCGAGTGTACAAACATATGAACCGCAAAAATTAGAAATGTATAAACAATTAAAACGTTGGACAATGCACGTTTCGCGCTCGGGCCTGCCCCCCCCCCCACCCCTCTGCCTCCCACCACACCCTTGGACCACCAAACGAAACCACGGTACTCACGGTGGGTTACGATAGCCTGCAACTCGGTTTCTTTCCATCTTTGAATACCCGGGTACCGAGCTCGCGATGACCAGTCGTCGAATTACGCCCGAAAACGCGAGTTTATAAAATCGCGACGTTCAGTGACATAAAAAAAAACAAACACTCGAAATTCGCGATACCCTGGTAATTTTTTCGTAACGTCATCCCATAATCCCAATTATTTTTCATAAATCAAAGAATAATTAATGATAAAATACTTCTAAACACTATGACAATTCATTTATTTATTTCTCGTTACACCCCCACGTCATTTCTCAATATTACAATTTTTTGCTAAACTATTCTGAAACATTTGAAACTTTGTATCATTATCAACCAATTCGTAGCAAAAAAAAAGATATAAACGTAAGAAGACCTGTAGAAAAATTTTTTCCTCGGGTCATTTTTCGTAATTAAATTGCCGATTTCACCGTCCAGTGTAGCCATAAACGTCGACTATCGCATAAATCTCCGTTTGAGAACTCGACGAAGGGGGAATTAAATTTTATTTCGCCGTCTCCGCATTGTTTGCAAAAACGTTTTTTATCCGCTTGGCCCCTTACGTAACCGGGAAATTCCTTCCAAATCCGGTAAGTTATTTTTTACTTTCGAGATTTAGGAATCAATTTTTATCGCGACATTTTATGGCATATTTCGAGCTCGTAAAATCAGCATAATCGATGGTTTTTTTTTTGTGAAGATTATTTGGTTTTTCGAGAGAACATACCAGTCTAAGCGAAAAAAAGGATGACTTTTGCTCGTACGAAATGATGATGAATAGTGACGTAATGTTACTGACAAAGTGGGTTTTTTTTTAAAAGCGTCTGGGGTATTCGTAGTTTTGACGTAACGAATTCCGGAAAGACTGGAATCGTTGATCAACCCTGGACTACCGCAACGTTTCGCAGCGTTCCAGGGAATGAAAGTAGCCAAATGGCGTAAAACGATGCGAATTAATCACGGAAAAATTAGAGAAAAATTATTTATAACAGACCATCGATATTGTGAGAGTATTATTTATAAAATTGTTAATTTATTTTCAAACTCACGAAATTCCATGTACACTTAAAAATATTATAAACCTAAATTGACAAAAATGAACTAGTTTGGTTGAATCCATATTCTGATTTTTCAAATTCAAAATTAAATAACTGTACCTACATTGATAAAAAAAATATTGCAGTATTAACAAAATAAAACGAAAAAAATTGATTTACAGAGTAGATTTAGAAATTAATTTTCCCTGCGGTGCAATGTTTGTAAATAAACTCTTCAAGTTCATGATAATCGATTTTTTGACATTAATCGCCAGGATTTGCGATTTTAAATCATGATGAAAATTTGCATACTGATCATAAGATGAATGTCACACGATAAAAAAAGGTGGGGGGGGGGGGGGGGGTTGGAGCTTGAAATGTCAAAAGTAAATTTTTGTCATGTTCTGAACATTCAAAACAGTGGAATTTTCCAAAACACGTGCACTAGCTTTTAGAAAACTTTTTTCCTATGAAACATAATATTAACGAACGACAATTAAAATATACCCAAAATATTAAATCTACTGTTAAGTACTGTGAACAAACATTAAATGTTATTAGAAAAATTTGTCATTTTCATTTTGTTCGATAAATAAAATGAAACGAAATCTTCGAAAATAATTTAAATAAAAATCAACATCAAATTTTATTCTTAAAAAATTGCATCTCTAAAGAAATTTGCGATAAAAAAACATTTTAATAATATCAACATTATAAAAAAATGCAAATGCATCGTGAATTATTTTTTGCAACCCTGATATCTTATTCGGTAAAAATGGTAACTATCTCAAGAATTGCAATCCGATGTCGCAAGGGCTATAATTCATAGATAAAATCGTACAAAAGCCACCACCAACACCTGGGCTAATACTAATGCCGCGAATTTATCGCGGACGAAACGCGAGCTAGCGGGTACAAAATGATTTAAATGACAAGCGTTTAGAGCAACGCGCTATTCTCAGACCCAAGGACAAATTGCATAATTACGCTAAACAACGCGCGGTTGCATATTTAATTAGAAAAAAAAACTTTCTATACAAATTACTCATTATATTCGCCGGCTCTCATGCAAATTCCTTCAGAAATTATCGTTTCCTGAGGTGTCCTGTTCGAAAATACACTATTGAAAACTGTTCCAGAAATATTTGCTATAATAGTCTGCTATATGTGCATTTTTTTATAGCAAATTATTATTTTTACAGAACTTAGCAAAAAAACGTTTTCAAAAAAAGTTTGGCATATTTATGTAATAATCTGACGCTGAATTCTTTGTGAACAGCTTGAACTTGTGGCTCATATTGTTCATGTACATTTATCAAAACAATTTTTGAAGTAACTCACGAAATGAAAAAATAGTTTTTAAATAATTTTTCGCTGATTCAACGCTAATTTACGATAACAAAATGAAATTAATACATACATTAATGGAAATATCAATTTTACTTTTTATTATATCATAATTTATAATAAATATAATTTAATCAACACAGATTTACTATTCGTAGTTATTTCACATTCATAAAAATAAATGCTTTCATTGTTTATTGTTTATGGTAAAAATTTAATTTTGACAGGCAAAAATAAAGATTTGATTATGTGTTATGATAGAAATTTAAAAAAGATATCACGGTAAGTATTTAGTAGTTTCTAGAAATTTCAAATAATTTTCAAAATAGGATAATAATCAACAAAAAAAATTAGACTTAAGATTTAACTCTCGTGTGAGTAAAAAGTAGGAATAAATATTTTGAAATGACAAAATTTTGTAACTCTGACAATCAATAAGATGGAAAATAATGAACTTAAAATCATTAGACTTCGAGACTCATTCGTCAAAAAAATTCATATATTTCAAGTTCCAATTCGAATTTTTATTTTTTTTTCTTTTTTTTTCCTTGAATTTCTTCAGCTAAACAATACAGACGAAAATATTTGAAAATCCTGTCCATAAATCCTATATGTCTGAAGTTCCAAAATGAACACGAAAAAATTGTTTTATTTTTACCCAAAAGTTTGAAGTAAAAAAAGTAATAAAAGTTTTATATTATTCATTAAAAATCAATAATGACCTATTCATTTTTACAAAATTAGAGACGCAGAGACACGTTTTTTTGTTTTCATTATTTCTTGAACGTTTGGAACTTCCAAAACATTTTTTTGCATACATCTTTCTTCGTTTAATTTATTAGCTTTCGACTTCGACTATATACGTAATTTGTTGCTTGGTGGTCTTCAAAAATTTTATGGTTCAATCATAGAGATAGAAAATTTTTTTCTATCGTATCAAAATATTTTATTTAACAAACGTGAGGACGAAAATTTTCCGTTATTCTAAATCCAATATTATATTTTCGTCAATGATTAAGAAAGCTGAAAATTTCAGAAAAATTTCAAATATTGAAAGTAATAAAAAAAAGTAATAGTCATAAAGCAACAATAATTTAACGCATAGAATGAGTAATTAATTAAAATTAGTATTACTTTTTTTCATTCATGAAAAATCATTCTTTTGTCAATTTTCAAATATATTCATTGTAGAAACCTTAACAATACTAACTTTTATATACGGTTTTTTTTTTTTTTCTTATAAAATGTGGAACATCTGAAAAAATTTGTACTTGATATAACGATTTCGATTTGGGAATATTACATCGTAATAGTCAATTATGAACGTGGTTTTTCAAAATTGACATTCCAAAAAACAATTATTACAGACTTTTCTAGGGCTTAGGGGCTGTCCATAAATTACGTAACGCAATTTTCAGTATTTTTTGATCCCCCCCCCCCCCCCCCCCCCGCGTAACGCAATTCTTCATAAGCGTCAACACAGGGTGTAACCTTTCAAAAATATATATAATTATTTTTAAAAAACCTTAAAGTATAAACAGCATTAATAGTTATACTGGAAGAATAATTTTTATTCTTTAAAAAAATCATTGAGAAAAAAATATTGTACTTTCTGCCGTATATATTGTAAAAAGTATAATAATATTGTACTCTTTACATTAATATTGCAGTATTTACAGTATTATTTTAGTTTTCACAATATTATTGTAAAAACTGCAGTATTGTACAAATTACAATATGTATGCCACTTTTTGCCATACAATTTCGGAAAATTTTAAATCTTCAAATGCGAATTTCTTTATACAAATTGTAATTTTTACCATACATTTTTTCCACGTTTCCTAAGGTCAGTCTATACACCGTAAAACGTAAAAAATTGGAACGTGTTGAATCAACACGCATTAGAAGTAAAACTTCTTATGCTGCTTTCTTTAAGGTTTCGATGTATAGATTTTTATTTCTTTTACCTTCTTAAGTCCTAACAGATCCCTCAATTTTTCTATGTAGTATTTTTCTTGCTTTTTAACTGTAAATCAGTTAAAAAATTATTTTATTCCTAATTTTTAGTCGAATTTATCAATGAAATTTGACATTCTAACACTCTTTCAGCGTGACAGACTTATGAAATCTCAAAATTACTCCTTACACTGGAAACACGCTCGAATATCATCGACCTCCAACTATTCCAATCTAACATAACACTCTTACAGAATTACAAACTTACAAAATCTCAAAATTACTCACTGAAACGAAAACATTACAGTCTTACATTACAACAAAATCTCAAAATTATTCCCTGCAATCGAAAATATTACTCTTACATCTCACAGTCTTACATCTTACATTGTAAAATCTCCAAATTACTCCATACATAAATTACATTCTAGAAAAGTGACAGTCCCTCTTAAGAAGTATTACCTCAGTTCTTTTTTTAAAACCTTAAATTATAAACTTTATGAATAATTATATTGAAAGAATAATTTTTATTCTTTAAAAAAATCATTGAGAAAAAAATATTGTACTTTTTACAATAATATTGCAGTATTGACAGTATTATTTTATCTTTCACAATATTATTGTAAAAACTGCGATATTGTACAAATTACAATATGTATGCCACTTTTTGCTATACAATTTCGAAAAATTTTAAATCTTTAAATGAAAACTTTACTGTACAAATTGTAATTTTAACCACACATTTTTTCCTCATTTCCTAAGGTCAGTCTACAGATTGTAAAATGTAAAAAAATTTCGAAAAATTACACATGTAGTGAGTAAAGAAGTAACTTTGTGCAAGATAAAATGAGAAATTTATTCTAGTACTTTTCCGCTACCGAAACTTACAGTATACTTTCGGAACCAATTACATATCGTTGTTTTTTCGCGTCTCGCCAAGGCCGGCCGACACCTTGTAATAATCAGGTGTTTACTCGCGCCGAAATCGGCGAAACAAGCGAAAATCTTGCACGTCCCGGAGTGACAATCAACGCGCAATTAAGGACGCCGCTCACGCGGGCTTGCGCAAAGTAGCGCGTGTAAAACGCGCCCGCGCGTGCGAACGAGCAATTAACCGTTCGCGGGTTTCGCGGCTAAATCGTTTTTTCATTGGCCCTCATTATCAGCGTCGCTTCTCGCCTTCGATCTCATTTTATTTTTCACTTTTTGTCCCTTTTTTTCTCTTCAGCGCTTCGAATTCGAGCGGCCTAAAGGCGCCGAAAAGGAATCACCGCGCGTGAAATGTTTGCTTAACGAGCCGAGATAAAACGGTTTTTGCTCGCCCGAGTGTTTAATGCGTCTTCTGGAAAATCATTTCTGACTTTTCGAGGTTTTCTGAATCCTTTTTCTTCATTTTTCAAGAAGTTTTTTTTTTAAGAATTTTTTATGCATAAAAATAGATAGAAACAATTATATCAAACAATTTTTGTTACCAAGGCATATTGCAAATTGAAATGTCGAATATCAATTTATTACGAAATTCAATCATGACTCGTTTCCACCTTGCCTATTCATTTCCTTGACAATCCAATATTTTCGTTGATGGTTACTCCACGACTTATTATGTTCTGGTGCTCGATTCTTACGCTGAATATGATAAGATTAATTACCCGAGGTTAATGCGACTTGGAACAGCCTCAAAAATATTTTGTTATGATACGTAATTAACTTTGCTATAAATCATAGAAAATAACGTCCATCAAACCCGAGAAAACAATCTCACTTAATTCTTTGCACATTCATGCAATTCTAAAAAAATGTATTCCCATTGATTAAATTTCAATCAAATAGAAAATTTACATTTTGTACCTTCTCGTCATTATTTGTGAAAATATTCCGACTCTCGGAACAATTCAAATGCTGGCTTTTACGCTTTGACACTCTTTTTCCCGCGGCGGGAAAACGCAATTGAACTTTTCGCCAGTTAAAACTCAAAGGTCACGTAATTCCTCGCATACCTCGCTTCGTTTTATAATCGCGAGGCGCGGCGAAAATGAATTTCTTCCTGTATCTTCGTTACATATTACCACGTCTTTTTGGATTTTTTTTTCCATTCAGAGAGCACTGATCTTGCACATAATGAATTTTGGAATTCAATTCAAATTGATATAACGCCCACGTAGAAAAGGGCCAAAAGTGAAAGTGTTTCGAGGTGGTTCGAGCTCGAACTTGTCAAGAAGTCGAAAAATGTAGGAAACGAAAAATCGTGGATTTTTTTTAGAAAAAACTATGTTTTAGACGTTGAGTCTTTTTTTGGAGCTGCATGTACATTTTAAACTGTTTTTTATCATCGTTCTACAACTTTTGCATTGTCAATAAAAATTTACAATAACATAGATCGAGAAAACTCAATCACTTTCATATTTATTCATATATGTAATTAGATTCTCAACTCAGGTTTAAATTATTAAAATTAAGAATAAGTTCTTAAGGTTAGAAAACATTTTTCATATTCCTCGCCATGGCTTCAATTCTTCATTGAATTTCTTCATTAAAGTTCTCAACAAATTTTTATTACATTAATCATATTTTTATTAAATTGAATAATTTTAAAGAAATCATGAATGCACCGAAAAATCGACTGTGTAATAAAATCCCCAAGCATCTAAAAACCTCAATTTTATCGTAATACATATCATTATTTATCTAAAAAATGAGTGAAACTTAGTTTATGTTTTCGATTAAAATATAAACAATATTACGTAATTTCATCTTAAATCGTCTAGGCAATTTAGGTTGGGTATTTTTTTATGTGTGGGATTTTCGCTATAGCGTTTTAACCTAAATTAACAAAACACATGCTATTTTTTTTTCGCTCAAATTTCAGTTTTTTCATTAGCAAGGAGTTTCCGAAACATCGACTAAAAAAATAATTTAACTTACATGCCACTCGTCAATTTTTCCTTATAATTAAATGACTCGATCGAAAATTAATGAACTAAAGAATATTTTTTTCAATTTTGTACGTCAAGCTTTATTCTATGAAAATCAAATTCTGTACATACTTTACCTTTGAGAAAAATTATTTTGCAATCATGATTTTTATCAAAAATATAAAAACTTTCAACTTATGCATATCAAAATTGCATCATTTATTTTCCTTGATTTTTTTTATCAACAAGTAAGTAAATGTGAACAACATTTAGTATTAATCTCTATAAGCCACTACTCACATTTTGAGAACTACTATTACATAATTTGAAGTCAGAGTATCATTTTTTAATTGATCCTTATGCTTCATTTTCATAGAATCCTAGAATTTCACTGAAAATATTTCCATTATGAAGGTTTTTGCTCATTTCTACCAACAAAGATTCAATTTCAAAGAAAAAAATTTAGGAGTTCGAAAAGTTCTCGAAATTTTATTGATCATCATGAAAACAAAACCAACATCTTTTCGACCAAAAAGTTGTCATATTGGGTAAGTTTTTTGGAAATTCTTTTTATGAAAAATATTTTGTTGATTACAAAAATACGTGCTGACGAATTTCGAGAATATTAGATCTAATATCATTCTATTGATCTAATTTATTTCTTAAACAATTTTTTTTGAACAACCTTACACTGCTCTGGATATTATGTCATTGATAATACTCAAAACATTGGAATATTTTACATATATAGTTCATGAATAAAAATCACACAGTTTTCAAAAGTTTCGTAGTAACACATTTGCAATGAGAGATGCATTTTTCATGAGAAAAGTTGTAAAAAAATTCACGTGGTATACAAACTTTGCAGTCAAGAAATTTTAAAAATTTGTTGAGCTCCAAACATTTTTATTCTTCGAAAGTACAGGTATTCTTGATGATAATCGTAAACAAAAAACTTTATGATCGAACCATTTTTAGTGAAATGATAAAATTTCAAAAAAATGTAGCATAAAAATAACTGCAAAAATAGCATTTTAAAAACAAAAAAATCGTAATTCCCAAACAAAACAAATTTTCTTACAGAAATTCATACTGATTGTCGTACATTTAACTAGCTCGTTAAAAAGAAAAAAACCGATTCAATGTTGATATTTTCGGTTCACAAAATTTTTTATTTTCGCATAAAAATCACTATAGCCATGAAATTAAAAAAGTAAAAAATTAATTTCATATCTTTTTTCCATTAGGATAAAACTTTACCTGCAATTGAAAAAAATAATAATAATAAGAACTTTTAGACAATTTTCAGCTGAGCTATCAAATTGCAAAGAAAAATAAAAAAGTGCCAATGAAAAATAATTCAACTTCTTAGCCTTCTTTTAAAAAATTTTTTACGATAAAATAGCTGAAATTCGAGCAAAAAGAAAAAATACGTGCTTTATCGATCTCGATAAAGAAACTATAAAAAAACTTCCACGTAAAAAAAGACTCAACCAAACAACAAATTAATTGTTTACATGAATTCCAACAATATACACTCAACAATTTAGATACTGTTCCAAAAACAAAACCTGCCTGATATTCCACTGAAAACTCTTTTAGAAATATTCATCAACTGCAAGTGAAACTTCTCATGCGCACCACTGAATCAGTCACGGTCGGCTCGACGTTCGATCGTTATATAACCGCATATCCGTGACCTACACTTGCGATGCATCGCGATCATTTGCACGTTAAAGGATCTTCTTCTTATTATCATTTTTTTCCCCATTTGTTTCCCGAGCGTCTGCGGGATTTCACGCGCTCCGACGCCTACAAGACAATGCGTTGCGTGCATTACGCGCATTCCTGCACACGCCGTTGGCCGCGTGCCCATCGCGGCTTTGTGTACTTGGTCATAGACCTTAATTCGCGCCGCGGCAAGTACGCTCACTTGCGTTGCATAATTCCCAGCCGACTCATTGCCAAGACGAGCGCTGATAAACAAGTTACACGAGAGGATGTCGCGATAATTTGATTTAGTTTCCCGCAGGAACGGTGAGAAATCTATTTTTTTCCTGCATTGAGCATTTTGAGACTCGTTCATAGGCGCAGTTGTCTCTATGAATCGCATGAATGAAGGAACAATAGTTGCGCAAGTGTTTTTGATGCAATGATTTATCTTTCCAGTAGTCATTGTTTTTTTGCAGAAAATTCACAAAAGAGCAGGGTTAGGAAGTAAAATTGATTTTCAAGACTGAGTATATTACTTTAAGAATTCTGCTATTGAAACAAATTTTTTTCCAACGTTAGTTACTGTGAATGAAAACAAAGTTGTGATGAGTTAAATAAGTACAAGTTAAATTGCTATGACGAGGACTTTCATACGATTAACCTCATTTGGTTTCGTCCTCGGCGCGTATGAGGGCAGAGTGCACAATACCAAGCTCGTTATATTTTTATTTAATTATTTTAATTTAACTGTATCAACGAAACCTAACTAAAAATAATTTTTCATGGGAATATGCATGAAAGAAATCGTGAATCTTGTGCGTATCAAATCGTACAAAATTAAAAATATAAATGCTACAGAAAAAGGACAGTATCATTTTTCCGATTATTTCTTTCTGGATTTAACTAGGTAGTTTGGGATATAATTTAAAAAAATGAAATGTTGCTTCTTAGTCGAAACAACAAGAGACGTTTTTTTGAACTTTCGACGAGAAAAATGTTTTTTGGAGTTTAAGGGGTTATATAACTTTTCAAAAATTGAGGATGGTTTGGAGTAACTTTTAAGGTATGCAGCAATAATGCTATGTCACAAAAGTTATAGTTTTTTAATAGTGCATTGTTCACTTGAAAAAACAAGTATTTGTTCATGAAAAAATATCAACAATTGGCGGAGTTATGGCCCTCTCCCCGAAATAACTTTTTTTTTAAGAGGCTTCCAGTGACCACGATGCAAGTCGAACAGGTCAAGTTACGTAAGAAAATCCAAAAAAATTCATTCTTCTAGGAATATATCTAGTTCTTGAACGATTGCTTTCTTATATAACAGTTTTTATTTTGCTGATGTAAATTTTTTAATAAAATTTTCAGAGCTCAAAAAATTGAATTCTCGGGGAAAACGTTCTTGCATACAGAAAAAAAATAATCTTCATTTTTTCAATCGTTCCAGAACTAGATATACTCCTAGCGTAATGAAATTTTTGGATTTTTTGATTCAACTTGACCTGTTCGATTTACATTGTGGTCACCGCAAGCCTCTTAAAAAAAAAGTTGTTTCGGGGAAAGGGCCATAACTTCGCCAATTGTTGATATTTTTTTATGAACAAATATTTGTTTTTTCAAGAGGACCATACACTATTAAAAAACAATAACTTTAGTGCCATAACATTATTGCTACATACTTTAAAAGATACTCCAAACCGTCCTCAATTCGTCCGCACAAAAAGGTATATAACCCCTTGAAGGAGATTTTGCTCAACGATAAAAATTCATGTTTTTCGTTAACACTAAAATTTTCTTTTCAAATGCTAATGATTATGTAAAAAATCAATAGATTTTGACATTTTTATATTAAATTTATCATGTGTAAGTCAAACTTGACCACCCTTTTATTGACGACTTTTCAATTGTTATGAAAATTTTTTTAGTACATTATAAACAAAACGTACAATTTTATTTCGATAGTTTATTATGATTATGATTATTTTTAAATTCATTTTACGTTAAGAATATATCGAGAAAAAAATATAGCAATTATTACAATACTGTCTTATACTGTGTAGTCAGTCTGAAACATTGTACTTTTTGCTTGATATTTATAGCAGATTTTGTCATAATATATAGTAAATAGTGTAAAATGATATTGTAGTACACAGTAGATTTATTTTGTTGTAAAAACTCCTATAAATATTTCACTTTTTACCAAACTTTTGTAGTTATTTTTGCAATATTATATTGTAATTCTTACTTATCCAGATTTCAGAAAATGCCATACAGTTTTGCCAGAATTGAGAACTGCATAGTTCTTTTTGCTATATTTTTGTGAACTTTCTAGTGTATAATATTGTAATTCATACAATATTGTAAAAGTCGAAAAGATATCATAGATTTTACAATATGATGATATGAATATTTTATTACATTTTTTACTATAAACAGATATTAAATCATATGTACTAGTACAGTTAAAATCACAATTTATTTAGTACGATTCGGATTCTGTAGATTTCAAATTTTCTGAAATTATCTAGTAGAAATTGACACACATATAATAATTTATACAATATAACAATGTTACTATCTGATATTGTAATGAATCAAATAAAAATGACAAAATTTGAAATAAAATTATGAAACGTGCAATATTATTGTAGAACTTACAATATTCAACTATTTTTCACCATATATGTGTTAGAAAGTATACTATATTTTTTGAAAAGTACTAGTGGTACTTTTATCCTGTGAAATTTCCCTCGACTAAGATTTTGTGTTAAGAAGTTATGATTTTTTAGTGATCAAAATTGTTTTTCACTACATCAATTGCTAGGGTAAACTTAATTTTTCAATGTCCAATTTTTTTTCCATTTCCGTTCATAAAAAATCAATCAAGGTATGTAAAAAAATTTTTTTTAATCCGAGTCAAATCGTGAATTACCAACAGGTACGACAAATCGACTAAGGATCCAATTAGGAAATATACACATATTTTTTCGTAAATTCGACATAAAAATTCATAATTTCATGAGAAATGCATATAGAATTTTAAAACTTGACTGATGGTAAATTTTAATGCATGACACAAAGTTAGAAATTAAATTTTTAATATTTGGCAATAAATTATTATTGATTATATATTATATATAATTTCTAAAAAAATGAAACTCTGGACTTTGTATCATGTACTGAAACATTGTCAAGTTTCAGAAATTTATATGCCTTTCCCCACAAATTATGAATTTTCCTGTAGAACATGCATAAAAAAACATGTATATTTTTAAATTGAATCTCCAGTCGATTTGTTGCATGTAAATTTTAAAACTACACGATTTGAACCAAATTCTTCAGAAATTTTTTTATTTATAACTTGACTGATTTTTCGAGATCGGAAAAGAACATAATTTTGATATTGCAGAATAACGTATACCCTAATAAATCTAGATAGAGAAAAAACAATTTATTTCGTAGAATCATAACTCTGAAACTTTAATAAACTTCTATTAATATACAAAATTATAAAAGTATGAATAAATTATACTTGTAGCATATTCATTTTTCTGATACTTCTTGTTAGTATTCACAATAACATCAACCTAAAAATACATATGTTAATTCTGCAAATTTATACGTCAAACGAAATAAATAATTTCTTTTCCAACCTAAGTCTCTTATTTCTTTCTCCAGCAATTGCAAAACGCAATAACGTCATTTTAACCAGACCACAATCGTTCCTCCATTCCAATCTCAAAAACAAAACGAATGCAGCCCCGTAAAAGTAACTTTTAACGAGCCCTTAACCCCGCCATTCCTTTCAAATATATTCTTGCATTGTTACGTGGTTTGACTGAAAGCGCCTAATTGAAAAAAATGAAAAGAAAATTCGCCGGCCTTAACCTGCAGCAGAAACGAAAGTGTCGATGTCGCTTGATCTAGATTCAAAGAGAAAAAAAAAGATTAAAAAAAATTTTTTCCGAGTTCCTTCATGCTTATCACGCTCGCATTATCACTGTCCTTGCCATTCGTTGTTTGATCCCGTTTCAAAAATGTGTTTGATTCGCAATTACAAACGGAGTAACTACAATTACGGCTTTGCAATCAGGTAATAATCACCATAATTATCTGTTTTCGAGCAATGACAAATCGAAATTACCCGGATCCACGGAAACGTACATGGTAATTTGAGGCGTGAAAGAAATCTTAATATGGGAAGGTTTTTTTGACCAAATTTCAAGAAAAAGTGTTCATCTCGTGTCGACTTCAATTACTATGTTTTTTTTCTTTTTTCTTTTTTTTGATTTGTTCATCAAACTACAATGTTTTCGGGTAAATTATATGGTGTTTTCAGTCCTTGCTGGCTGTTTTTTTAGCGACTTTCGCCGATTTTTTACTTCATTTGAGGGAGATATCATTCACTAAACCAGAGATAATGAAGGTATCAAGTTCTTGAACGATTTTGGATTTGACTGCATAGTTTTTATTTTTGAGAATAACATTAGATAGAAAAATTTTTTTACGAGGATATGCTTATGAGAATAAGAACAACCAGAAGTAATAATAAAGGAAAATTGGTCGAGATAATTTTAATTTCGCAATTTTTTTCCAGTGACACATTTTTACTTTTTATTTGCTTTTTGCACATGAAAGAAAATGTTTCAATGGAAAAATGTTTGACATTTATTTCTAATTGTCGATTGTGAAAACAGAAAAATTTTATGTAACACATATGAACAATAGAAAAATATACTGTCTTTTTTTGCATTTTTCATTGTAAGGTGACACCTGAAAAGTGGGGGGAGGGGTGAAAAAACATAAAAAAACCGTGTCACTATCTATAAAAGCTCCCTATGGAAAATTATAAGAGATCATGGTAAACTATGGGAAACTATGGGAAACCATGAGAATCGTCAATAAATGTAAAAAATCATGGGGAATTGTGGTAAATTGTTTCTTACATCCCATATTTCACTATAATTTTCATTGTGATCAATAAATAATTGTTCAGAATAATTTAAACATTAAATTATATAAAATTATGAGACATACATTGTAAACATAGAAAAATTCAAGAGATCGCTAATCATTGCATTATTGTTGTTAACAGAAATTTAATGGAAACTATGTAAAATCATAAAAAATTATGCAAAATTTACTGGTTTCACTGTCATATAAACAAACTCATTACTTCGCTATTTTTTCAATGAAAACAGCCCATTTTAAACCTTTTAAAGATGAAAACTCATATTTCTGAAGCGTACGAAGTTCCATGAGAACAAAAAGTGACTTGTTCCTCACGAACTTCAATCTATAAAAATACTAACCTGATCTTTTGAAAAAAACTAAATTTTAGTCAGCCTGAAATAATCAACATTTTGCAACAAAAAAAAAAAAAGATAAATAGTGCATTACAAACTGAAAGGTAATGAATCAAATTTGTTATGAAACTTGATTTATCAATAAATTTATAGTAATAATTTGAAAAATTTAATACTTTACATTCAATATTCTAATTCTTTCAATAAATTGAATTATTATAATTTATTTAATCAATGATTTCAATCATTAGAATGAAAATAATACAAAGAATAAAAATTGAAGATACACATAATGGAATTAAGTAAAATACGATTTTCAAAAGTAAAATCATTCTCGAAAATTATGATTTTCGAACAAATGAGGGTCATAAATATTAAAAAAACATCAGTACAAAAATGTATGAATTCAAAAAAACAATTTCAAAAATTTGCCTCTAAACTTACGTACAAACTATTTATTTGTGAATCGATCACGTAGTTCGTCAGTTCGCATCTTTGTGAATGAATAGAAAAATATGCTCGCCTCGTTAGAATTTATCGCGCGACGTGGAAAATATTTCGTAACGCATGCCCGCATTAAAAGCATCCAAGTTGCGCAAATCGCGGTTCAAAGTCGCGAGTTATACGCGTAATTTATCGCACCAACAGTGACTGACATTGCCAAAACTGTCGTGTTCGTCCATTATTCCATTTTTGATCCAGCGCACGACAAAGTCTTATGATATCATAAGCCCTTGACATAGAGCAATAATATCGTTGGATGGAGCTCTGAATTTCAATAACGAAATGTTTCATTCGAGGTAAAAGTTGTTTTTATGTTCAAATTATAAATTACAAAAAAAAAGTGTTATTGTGTACGTTTTTTGATATTCTTTGTCATTTTTCAGAATAAACAAAATTTTTTACAGTATACTGAAAACAACAAATTGAAATATTTATTCGCCTAATTTTTTCGTATTATAAATATGTATGGCTCCACGAGCAAAATTTCAGTATAAGAATCTTAAAACAAAAAAATTATATAAAAATCGAAGAAACTCATTTAAGTTAAAAAAAATACACGAATTTCTTTCTTTACTTTCAAAATCACATGATTGGTAAAATTCATACTCAGGAACTAAAAATTTCGTAAAGATACATATATAATTTACATATTTTTTATAAATACAAAATGGAGTTTCACTCACATAAAAAATTACAGCATCAGCAGTGAAATTTTTCTGCTATAAAAATCACAAAACATGGTTCGTAAATGATAACTGTTATGCTTTATTTTATGATCATGATAGCAACAAGTCCCACGCCTAATTCTAATCTTCGCGAAATCAAAATCACGAACCAAGATTACTTGACATAATCCTCGAATTTCTTACATCATGAATGTTCCTAAAAATGAATTTAAAACTCCTTCGTTTGTACGCGACTTGCATAAGAATTTCGTTGGAACTAGTGAGACAAAAAAAACATATTTTAACGAATTTTGAGGTGTATTTAGAAATGAACATCCAAAAATTGGGAAAGACGAATTCCGGTAATTAACAGTTTGTTGACGATAGTGAAAATCAAAATAGAAAATGCATGTCTAAAATCTGTCTAGAAATTAAAAATTAATGTAATTTAAATGAAAACTTATAGAATTTTCAGTCATGTCACATCAATGATTCAAAAATTTAGATTCGGAATTTGGAATTCAAAAACCGAGAATTTATCTATTTCCTCCATTGAAGATCATGTGTAAAAATAACATTTAAGTTGGAATAGCTCGAAATTTCAAACTTGTTTCTACAATACACTAATGAAATTCCCATAGATATATACAGTGCGGAGCTTTGAGAATGGCATATAAATTTAAATGCAATTTTCAGAAAAAGATGGAGAGTAAAAAGATATATTTTAAAAATTGAGGTGCGTTCAGGAATTAACATCCGAAAATTGAAAAATTCTGAATTTCGGTAAGTAACGTACAGTCTCAAAATTATACATAAACATAATAAGAAAAACATAACAAAAAATATAGTAATATAACAATAAGAAATATAACAACATAAGAAAAAATATTGTACTTCTTACTATAAATTTTTACGATTGTGATTCAGTCTCAGATATTGCACTTTTTGATGAAATTTGTTTCATATTCTACCATATTTATAACAAAACTTGAATAAATTTGCCAATATTTGCCATAAATATAGTAAAATAAATAAAGAATTCCTATGAAAAAAAGTGCAATAGTCGGAACTATTCCACAATAATTACAATGCCTAACAGTCAAAAGTATAATACTCTTGTCTTAAAATTAGTGTATAAAACTGACGTGAAAAACATTAAATAGAAATTTTTCTGAAAATAAAGACACCGAAAGAAAATATCTAATCAACAACACACTTTTATGAGGTAATTTGTTTGTTTCTTTATAAATGATTCTTTTTAAATAAAAAGGTTGTTATTGTATGATTATTTACTATTTAAGGAACCAAAAAATTTGTTTCCATTTTTTCAAAAAATTCGACGAAAAAAAGAAAGATGCAACCACAAACAAGATGAACATTTTTCCAAGTCATCTTTGAGTATGTAATAATTTTGACCATCATTAATAATTCTGACTGATAAGGGAAACTGACGGTCCAAATTGACCAAAACTTCCTTGTCGTAATTGACGGTCATGACCTTCTCACATCCCTGAATAAGTATCTAACAAATGAAACAATTATAATGCAGTTTTTAATACTATACTAAAAAAAATGTTCATCAATACACAATATCAGCAGTTCGACTGCAAAACTTTTAAAATTAAAAAAGAAAAACCTTTGCACCCTTCAGAAAAATTCAAAATCCTTATGTGTATTCCAAGACCTCGATTTCTCAATAAAATCTCAAATACCAAAAAACCACAGGATTGAAAAAGAAACTGCCAATCGGTCCTACTTCAAATTTAAAATTCCTAAAATATCAAATTAATAACTCCTGTATTCATACTAAATCAGCAATAATCAATAAATTACACAATGATTTTCAATTTTGACCATGTAAGAGATGAATTTCGCGATTATCCAATCGAAATCAGCAATGTGCGTCTCGGGAGGCCGTATTTGGAAGGAAGGGCTTGTTAGCATGTAAACAAGCGGCGGCGAACAAAGGCGATTCATCAATCGCGACGCGATTATAAAGGTAAGAAGAATAAAAAAAGAAAGGAAAAAATCAGGGGACACCAGGTGTGAGGAGTAAGTGCGTTTACCCCCCTCGCGTGCCTAACTATGGAAGCGATTCGCTTTTCTTTGTCTCGCTTTCCGCGAGGCAAAAAAGCCTTGCCCTTGTACGCGCTCGCGAGTCAACCGCTAAAAATCACTCGGGGCACATTCCGGCCGGCTTTGAAATTTATAGACGTCCCGTAGCGGCCGGTGTCTGTATGCCAAGGTCCGGCCGCGCGCTGCTGAATTAATTACGAGACGGAACGAGGATTTTTCGAGATTGAGGAGAGCCAAACGCGTCAGTGAAACTGGTTCTATTGTTGGAAATCCCGGCTGCCTCTTAAGCAAATCATGGGAAAAAGACACCAGGCGGAATTCGCGAATTACAATGATTTGAGCAATTATCTGATGAAAATGACACTTGGCATATTGGCTCATTTTGTTCTGCTCATTGAGGTTTCTGAAGTTACGAACATTTCAAAATAAACCAAAAAAATTGCTTTTGTTACTAGAAGTAATAAAGTTTATAACTATTTTTCACTTTGATCTTAAGAAGACAAAGAAAACTAATTCATTCTTCATTCTCGTTTCTTTCATGTCTGATTTTATGTTTTTATTATTTATTATTTTGAATTTCGAACACTGAATGACAAAATTCTGCATTTTATTAAAAAAGGTAGAATTTCCATTCAAGTCATTTTTTGGTAGGCAACTTATAATTTATGGGAAACGTTTATAAAATTGTCTAAATTTTACAAATCAGAAATCAGTATCGTGAAATTGGAAGCATAAGGAAGAGAAATGAATTAGACAAGAAATTCTACAATTAAGATGGCGTTGAATAACATTAGGCAGGAGCAGGAATATGGCAAAGTAGTGGGAAATGGTCTTACTTCAACTTTAAATGATGAAAGGTCACTGTCTTTAAGGTCAGCATGGAAATGTCGAGCCGACATTAGAAATAGAATGATGCTGGAGTATATTATCACGCGCGTTATTTATTACAAGTAAAATTATATCAAAGGTAAGATTTTAACACTAAAAAAAATACATAGTCATCTTCACTGTCCTACAAAACAAACACTGAAAACTGTTTCTCTTGTGAAAATGCTTCTTTCACGTGATATCAAAGCAATAGAAAATATTTAATTTCCAAGTTAGGGGTAATTGTATTCACATCAATTAATTCATAAGTACACACCATTTCACGCACAAAATTGAGTGAAATGGCTATTTTAATACGAAAAAAATAAATGAATAGAAAAAATTTTAATTTGCCTGTATTGAATTATTAATTATTATTATTATTTACTGTATTTATGAAAAGCTACAGGGTGCGCCATTTCTTATGTCGGTATTGTAACATTGAATAACTTAAACATTTGACAACCGATTTACTTGACTTCACTTGTTTTGGAAACGTCAATTCAGTACAATTTCAACCATGTATCGCTTCACACCAAAAGAACGCGCTGAAATAGTTACTTTGTACATTGAAAATAGTCGTTCAGTTGTGTTAACTCAACGAGCATATCGTCGAAAATATCTTGGCAAACAGGCACCATCTGACAACACTATTCGTCGTTTGGTGTCGAATTTTTGTGACCACGGGACAGTGAAAGATCGCGAACAACCCGTTCATCAACGACCAAGACGTTCAAATGAACTGATTGAAGCTGTCAGAGAGAGCGTTGCCCAAAACCCAAAAGTTTCATATCGTCACCGCGCTCAGCATCTCGGCATCAGTGGAACCACTCTACGGCGCATTTTGAAAGATGATTTGCATTTGTTTCCGTACAAAATGCAATTAACACAAAGAATATTGCCTACAGATCATCCACGTCGCTTGGAATATGGACAAACAATCGCTCGAATAGTTGATACTGAACCTGATTTTTGGAAGCGAATTTTAATGACCGACGAGGCACATTTCAAACTTTCTGGAGGCGTTAATAAGCAAAATTGCCGCATTTGGGGAACGCAGAATCCACACGAGATCCATGAAACGCCATTGCATGACCAAAAAGTTACTGTTTGGGCCGGCGTTTGCGCCAAAACCATCATTGGTCCTTATTTTTTCAAAGAGAACCAAACGATCGATGGAAACCGATATCGGTGGATGTTGGCTCACTATGTCTGCCCACAAATGCGTGAAAAAGGTCTTGAAGATTACTGGTTTCAACAAGATGGTGCGACCTGCCACACTGCGAATCAAACAATCCAGTTTCTGCAACGAAAATTCCCTGGACGTCTGATGTCAAAAAGAGGCGACATTGAATGGCCACCCAGATCTCCAGATTTGACCCCTCCAGACTTCTTTTTGTGGGGTTATTTGAAAAGTAAAGTGTACGCCAGCAAGCCGCAGACCATTGAAGAGCTTAAGGAAAATATTCGTGCCGAAATCATTGCTATACCACCCGAGATGCTCGAAAAGGTAATGGAAAACGCCGCAAAAAGGGCATATTTTGCTGTGAACAATAAGGGCGGCCACTTGATTGATGTTGTGTTCAAAAACTAGTCTAAATAAATTGTAAAGGACCAAACTAAATAAAAATACCTCATTTACAGAAATCGGTTGTTTTTTTTTCAAGTTATTCAATGTTTACATGCCGACATAAGAAATGGCGCACCCTGTACAATTGCAATACAGAGATTCTCAAATCTCACAATTTCTGGATTTACAACTTTTGGAAAAATGAGTTATTAGTTATCAATTTCAAATATTTGATTGAAAATTGATTATTTAAAAAAGTGTGTTTGAATAAAAAAAAAGTAACTTAAACTTTTAAATAAAAAATACAGCCTACCACTATGAACTTATTAAAAGTTCATAATTCAAAACTTAAGATCTCATCATTTTTTTATGACGATTTTTTTCAACAAATACAATGCCAAATAAAAGTCAAAAATAAAAACCATAAATATAAATAGCAATTTCGAGAACAGAAAATTTGTGATCTTTTTGATGAGCAATGAAGCAAGTCGTTAATATCTTGCAGCAAAAAAAGGAATTAACTGCATTTTTATAAATTTTTGTTATTAAAAAAAGAAAAATTTTCAAATCTCCATTTTTCGGTTTTGGGAATTCGAAAATTTGAAATTTAATTTTTTTCATTGCGTTTGCTGCTAAGTACATGAATTGAAAATATGTAAGAAATAAGAGAATAAAAAAAGTGATAGGTATAGATATTTATAATATGAAATTAACATCTTGAATTCAAAAAGTCAAGTTATCTCGATATTTGAAATGACAGCTCTTCAAAATTGTAACTTTTTTTACTATTGGAATAAATGGTAAATTTTCATATATAAATATAATCAACTGCATTTTTAGACATTTGTAACAAGAAAAAATGGACTTTTTTCATCTGATCGAATTTCTAAAATGAAATTTTACAACGGGTTTTTCGGGAATAGCAACTTTTTTTTGAGCCAAAAAAAATCAAATGAAAAACATTTCGTTATCACAAAGCTGTTATTTAGTTTTTAAATTTAAAAAAATTGTTTGGTTGATATAATTAAAAAAAATTATACGTTCAGAAAGGAAATTTATGTTTAAAAAATTTTTATTTCGACTGTTATAATGCAAATAAAAACGAAATTAATACAAAATATAATTAATTTTTCTGAATTCGAAGTTTTTGATGCACCTGAAGTTCTAAACGTTAAAAATTAAATAAAAATAAAAAATATATGAATTTGTGTGACGAATATTTTTCAAGGGAGGATACAGATTGATGTTACTAATAAAAAGTGTCCAAAAGCAGCTAGAAAATTTTTTTCTCCTACACTAACTGATAAACTTTTTTCGTTTAATTTTAAACGTTTGAAATTTCGAACACGTAAGTTTTTATTTTTCATCATTTAATCCATAGATATAATTTTTTCATTTTCATTTCAACCTTTCTTTTTAAGTCACAATTCGATCGACGAAAAAAAAACGGCGTTGAAAATCCCTGAGAGATAAAATTTAAAATAAATAATTTTCCATTAATTCGTATAAATTTCTCGTTTTATTAATACGAATTTACTTACTTCATCATTTTTTCTATCAATGTAATAGTAGTTCAAATATCTTATCATTAAATTTTACTCAACATTTAAAGCAAACATTTTTTTCGGTAAAAAAAATCAAAAGGAAAAAATCCTCTCATTGAATCAATGAAAGCACGAAAAAGACTTCCCGTTGACACAGAAAGTAATAAACGTACCGGAAAAAAGCCCAACCGATAAATGCGACAATGATGTTCGTGTATCTTTTAATTACAAGAAAACGCTGTTCATCGAACGGCAAGGCAAAAAAATCTTCCCAACTCCCACAAAAAAAAAGCGGGTACTTGTAATTGATCAGATCGAACGAGATAAAATAAAGACTCGGTTAAGATTTGTGCCGCGATGCACTTTCATCTCGGTAATTGTCGTGGAGGGTAATTAATTGCCAGGATTTGCGCGAAAAAAGTGATGTGGATGGACGGATCACGCGTTCACCAAGGCGTTTGTTTCTCGTAAATAAGTTTCTCGAGCGACGATGACAAAGAAACTGACAAACGAGTTGGCCATAAATGACAATGCTGCTCGACTCGGGAGATAAATTTTTAACCGTGTCACGAGCGCGTGTCGAATCTTGTAATCAAGGCTGGAAATGTCGGTTTCACCGCTGATTTTTTTCTCAAAAAAGCGAATTCACGGGAAACACATAAAGTTATGAGTGATGCAAACAGAAAACTTGGAAAATCACTAAACATGTTTACGTCATTTACATATTATGAATAGTCAGATTTGAGTCAAGTTTATTCATGTTTGGTATAACTGGTGCAACCAAATTTGAAGTTTCTGTAACTTCATCAAAGATTGAGACATTCAGACATCTTCTAAGACTGATCAACTTTAAATATATGTACAAAGATAGTCGTAAAAAGGGTTAAATTTTTTGAAACGTCACCCTCTACTTCGTACTAAATATTTACATAAAAAAGAGGCAAAAGAACAAACAATTGGTTCTTTTTTGTCGAAAATAGAATTTGTTGAGAAAATATTAAATGCTAAATCAAAAATTGGGTCAAAAATCTATTAATTTATCAGTTATTATAACTTATGGATCTTACTGCAATTGACTGCGTTTTGAAAAAGCAAAGATAACAATAAATTTTTTGATTTAAATTTTACGAATTTCGGATTAAAAGCTTCATTTCAAAATGAGTCAATGGTTAACAAATTTTTAATTGTTGTTTGAAGAACTAAAAATTCAATAAAAAAAATAAATGTTTCAATAAAGAAATTTTGACTTGGACTTTTGAATAAAAATAGACCCCATTGCTATTGACTCATTAAAATAAATTATTTAGAATTTCGGGTATGAGTAATTTTTTGAGAATTTTTTTTATTGAACTATCTATAGAAATGAAATCAAAAAGAAAAGCAAAAAAATTAACAGTAGGTATAGCTTTAGATTCAATAAAAAAAAAAATAAGAATTTTGAGATAGGAAAAATTCCGACTCAAATAATACTATGATTATTATTTTTAACTGTTTTAAGTTCATGAACTTCTGATAAAGATTTTTTCAATTGAATTGACTGCAGAGTATAAGGGTTGAAAAAGATTTCGAAAAAAGCAAATAAATTTATGTTCACCGATGTAAAACAAAATTATTATCTAGCTGATTCTCAATAAATAAAACCAATCATAATTAAATGAAACTCATTCTCATTCAAGAAAACTAATAATTATTCAAGTAATAAAAAATTTAGTAATTTTTTCTTTAAATACTCGAGATTTCGATATTTTATGAGAAGTTTTCGAAATTGTATAGGTATTTTTTTCAAATAAGTAGAAATTTGCATGGCTAAATAGAATTTACTACATTCCTAAACAATTAAAATTTAAAAAAAGGAACTATTTAAATTATGTAAATCTTCCCAATTGAAACCTCGCTTAAATTGTGCAAATCATTCACAAATATATTTTAGTATAAATAATTCACAAATGAAGCGAAACACATCATTTAATGAAGAATGTGTGATTCACACATTGCATTTGAAGAAACATTCAATCTATGTCATTCAGGAAAATGATAAATAAAGAAGGTATATTTTCGTTATTATAATAAAAGTTTTGACTCATTAATAAACTGTGTAATTTTAACAAAATTTACCCAAAAATATCAAAATACTAAAAATTTCTGATTCTAACATTTCCATTTTTCATATATTTTTTTCATGATATTAACTGGTAACTTCACGTAAACAAATAGAATTTACTGCTTTTCAAGACATTATCAATTTAAAAAAAATAGAATTTTAAATCGAATAAAAGTTCTGGATTGGAATTTAACTGCAAAATGTGTGAATTATTCTAAAAAAAGAAATTTTCACTTGAATTACTAAAATAACAAGTCGCAAATATTCCTAAATAAATTATGTATGATATAGACTCTTAATTTTGAAAAAACATTTATTCACCGTCTTTTAGGAAAATGATGAAAAAAGAAGTTAGATTTCTGTTGACACATTAAAAGTTGTGTTCGACCAGTGACTATTATCATGTTGATTTTTACGAAATTCACAAAAAATATCGAAGGCACAAATTTGTCTGATTTCGAAAGCTCGGTGCTGGAAATTTATGAGATGAAATTCAAAATGATTCATTTTTAAGTATACAACAGTAGAATTTTTAAAATTTTTTAATATAAATTGTTCTACTTAATGTATATTATTAATTCTTTTTCCAATGCATTGATATTAATCATTTTTTGCAGGCACTATCCGTAGCCTGCAAAATGTATCCTTAAACACTGAAAAAAATATAGTAACTATTACAATACTGTATTGTACTGTAGAATCAGTATGAAATATTGTCTTTTTGCTAGATATTTATAGTATTTTTTTTTTGTTAATGTGTAGTAAATATTGTCATATGATATAGTAGCAGTAGAAAATATAGTTGTAGACACTCCTATACATATTTCGTTTTTTTATTTACTTTTAGCAGGATCATATTGTTATCGATACAATATTGGAAAAAGTCGACAATAGATTGTAGATTTTACAATATATATGATATGAATTTTTGCGATGCACATACTTCCATGTAACAATATTTTCTCATAGAACAAGAAATATCATTCCATACGAACTGAAAAACAAATGATAAAAGGTAAAGTATTATACTTGATATTTCACTACACACGACTATTAAAGCCTGTGTACCAGTATAGTAAAAATTGCAATTCCTATTGTACGATTTTCATTTTATAGATTCAAAACTTTTCGAAATTATCTAGTAAAACTTGGCATACACATTGTAATTTGTACAATACAACGATTCTTACTTTGCAATATTGTAGTAAGTAAAATAAAATGACAAAATTGACAATTATATTATAAAACCAGCAATATTATTATAGAACTTGCAATATTCCACTACATTTTTCTTTACATATGTCAGAAAGAACTAGATTTTTAACTATAGATTCAAAAAATAAAAAATTAACATCTTGGATTCAGAAAAGATGAGTTATCTCGATATTTAAAATAACGAATTTTCAAAATTGTAACTTTTTATTATTATTAGAATAAATGGTAAATTCTCCTCAATAAATAGAATGAACTGCATATTTAGACAGTTATAAAAAAAAAAAAATTTTTTCCATCATATCAGATTATATTTGATATTTCACTATACACGACTATCATATCCTGTGTACTAGTATAGTAAAAATTACAATTTCTATTGTACGATTCGCATTCTATAGATTCAAAACTTTCCAAAAGTATCTAGTAAAAACTGGCATACATATTGTAATTTGTACAATGCAATGATTCTTACTTTACAATATTGTAGTAAGTGAAATAAAATGACAAAATCGACAATTATATTATAAAACGAGCAATATCATTATAAAACTTGCAATATTTTACTACTTTTTCCATATACATGTCAGAAAGTACCAGATTTTTTTCCTCTGCAGTGAACCAACACCGAATGCTTGTATAAAGTAGCAAAAGCGTTCTCAGACCATGACTGATGTCTCGCTGGGCTGATTTTCACACCATCTCGGGTCGCGGAAGGGCCCACAAAAAACACCACGAAACCTTAGACGCGCATCGAAAAATTCGATCCCGGTGCGCAAGGACGCGAGGAAAAAACCGTGTTTTGAGAGCGAGCTTCCTTGAAATTTACGGCCGTCGACGACCAAAAACTAGGGGCCCCGACCTTACGAATCGTGATTTTTGCCTCGCGCGTTGAGGTTAATTGCATTTTTTACGAGCGACGTCGTTAAGACTGAGGCCCAGTTTCTTTTAGGCCTTATTCCCTCGCATTGCGCAATCCAAGGTGTAATCGCCGAGTTTTTCCATGCACTTTTTTCGATACATATCGTTTTTCCCATCGCCCAAGTTTCTTTGTTCCGTACAATAATGGATATTACCATTATGAATGTAATAAGTAGGAAAAACATTCAAGTATTTACAGCTTCGAAAGATAATAACATGATGGAAACCTATTCAAGAACGAGTTAGTTACTTCTGCACGCAGAGAAAAGAATGTATAATACGTCCATGAAAATGGACAATTTTGGACAATCCTTAAAAAAAGATGTCTCATCTATTAGAAAAAGCTACCACACAGTTGAATTTGACGGTAGAAACATAATATTGCTGTGGTCATAAGCTGTAATTGCACTTTATCCTTAAAATGGACATGACATCCTTTTTTTGAGGATCGCCCAAAATTGTCCATTTGCACTAACGCGACATCCACTCTGTTTTCTGCGTGTGAGCATCAGTTATTACATCCAAATCTAGTGACTTTCAGTCTCGACCCATGCAACTGTAAAACATCACTCATCTCCAGGTTCAACTGCACATTTACGATGATTAAACTAAAAATAGTGACGTACTTGCACTATTCCCAAAGATGTGTGTATCTTCATTGTTCAAACGTTCTTCCAATTCGTAATACCCGCGTCACGCGTTTTTCTTCTCGCCAAGACCGTTCCTAGTTTCTCACGAATTACAATCACCACCAGCATAATTACGGTTCGATTGACATCGCATAGGAAAAACGACCCCGAGACGCATTTTTTTTCTCAGCTCTGCGAAGGTTACCGACGTGTCACTCGACTGCGTCAACTTTTAACGTCTCACTACAACCGTCCCATACTATAATAAAGCCAATTACTGAAAATCCGTGAAATTACAACGCTTGCAACAAACGTAAATGGTACTTAATGACGTCAACCCTCCCCCCTCAACCCCCTTCCTATTTCGAATCATGCACGCGATCACATATGGGTTAATGAAGAAATTTTCGGCTTAATGATTTCTGTCATTGGTACTGGAATTGACACGCGAACGAAATCGAAGCTGAAGTAGAAGGAGAAATCGTAATTTGCTCCGATGTGACTTCTATCTTCTGCGAAACGATTTTATCTGTACGAGATTCAAGGTTGGAGCAAGTAGTGAGCTTTAATAACACCTCGCTGTAATCGCGACAACTTCGAGTGTATCATTATTTCGCGTATTGATAATTCCCTATCGACGATTGTGGTATGAAGACATAATCGAGAACGTTTGTACGGGGATTTGATGGTTTTTTTTCTCCAAACAAAGGAGATCGTCAGCTTGTTTTTCTTCTTGTTGCCTGCAAAAATTTTCGACTATTCGATTTTTTTGTAGATTACAAGACTACAACTACAGGAAAAAATGTTGAATATTGATGGTACAACCAATTATGTACAATTTTTGTGAAAATGATATTATAGTCATAAGGCAACATTTCCAATACAATGTTGGATATAATATTTTGGACTTGTAAGCAGGAAAAGCTATGATTATCAAGATTCACAGTTTTCATGCAAAACGTATAAAGGTAACTTGACAAAGTTTTTTATTATTCTGAGTGCGAAATTGAATATTATTTTTGCTATTTTTTAAAGACATCTTGGCCTAAATCTTAAAAAAAAAAAAACTTAGCAGTTTTTGACATATTTATGGTAAAAAGTACTAGAATATAGAAACTTTCATAGTACTATTGCAGATTTTGTCATTTATATTACTCATTACGATATTGCATAGTCAAAATAGTTATATTGTAAAAATTACTATGATATGTCAGTTTTTATGATGTTATATTAGAAAAGTAAACATCTTTCTTACGCAAATTGCACTATACAAATCGTATATTCTATTATACTTATACACAGAATTAAATACAAAAATTATTTATATTCCTGGAAATATCAATAAAATTTTTTTTTTTAGTTTTTTCCCCAGTTCGTGCAATATGTACAATTTTATATCTACATATTGACATAAGACAGTACTTTCTACCATATGTATGGTAAAAAGTACAATAATATATTGTGAGTTTTACAATATTATTGCAAATTTTGCCATTTATATTTTACTTATTAAAATATTGTAGAGTAAAATAGTTACATTGTATGCATTACTATATGAATTCCAGTTTTTACTAGATATTTCCCAAAAATTTGATGTCTAGGGAATGCAAATCATACAATAAAAATTGCAATTTCAACTAAACTGGGAGACAGGATTCAATATTAGTTTACAGTGAAATATGATAAACTAGAAAGTACACAAAAATATAGTAAAAAGAACTACACAAATCTGAAAACTGGCACAAGTATATGGCCTTTTCAAAAACCTGAATTAGTAGGGATTACAATATGATATTGCAAGAATAAAAAAAAGTATAGTAGAAAACTAAATATTTATAGCAGTTGTTACAACAAAACATATCTACTACTACAATATCATTTGATAATATTTACAATATATTATGATGAAAATGGCTATACATATCTAGAAATAAACTCAATATTTTAAAGGATTCTACAGTACTAAACAGTGTTGTAATAATTACAATATTTTTTTCTCAGCGATATACTATTACAATGATTATAATTACTAAGTGCAACAGATGATAATTTGCAACAGAATACGCTAGAAAGGACAAAAAAGCATAGCGAATAGAACTGAAAAGATTTAAATACTGAGAAAACTATATTTGTGTATTTTGAGAGTGGCTATAGATATTTTTTTGCTATTCATGAAATTTGTATTGAATTGAGTCTGGATACTCAAATAAGTGCTAATTTTTTCCAAAATAATCATTTTATACGACCAGATCCTACAAAATATAAATTTTTGATGAAAAAAAAAGATTTGATGAAGAACTCAATGTTTTTTCAAGGCTAATTAATATTTTCAGTATATTGGTGTACAATTTATGATATATCTACACAATCAGACATTTTCAAAATTTCAAACATAACGCAAACTATTGAAAACTTTCTGAATTTGATAAAAATTTGTCCAAGTCATTAAGATTTTTCGTAATTTTCAGCACTTTTCAAGTTTTTCAAATTATTTGGGTTTACTATACATCGTGTATTATAAAAATAATTTACCTCAGACAAATATTTTTCATCTCATATGTATATTTAATTATACATAGATATATCAAACCGATGTCTGATTTTTATTTTATTTTATAATTGAATGGATTTTGTATACAATTAATTAGTTATTCTAAACACTTTTGTATAGCGCCATGAAAAATAAAAAAATTTGTTCTATGCTGAAATTGTATCTTCATTACGAAATTGAAAAATAAGATGAAAGATAAACAAATCATTCTAGGATTTCATGAGGTTTTGGAAATTCCGAATGTAATAAAACTTTCGACTCATTAAATATTCAATCAATTCACCATTTCCATACTTGCATACCATTATAGCACAAGTTCAAAGAAAGTAGTATAATTCGCAGAAATCGAAGGACCCAAACCCTCTAATCAAAAATACATGAATCCAAGCCTGCAACCAAGATTTATTGATATTCCTTTCAACATTGCATTTCCTCCATATCTCAATCATGACACGACAAAATTTTCGCAAAATATATCGTAAAATTAGTTACTATAGAAAAGAACTCGATCAAACTTTACGTTCTTTTACGTAACGAATGTGCGATAAACACATCGTAATATTAATTTTAATGATTCGCAAAAGTGAAACTAAGCAAAAACTTTTCCGAATGTGTCGATACCTAATCACGTGAGATTTTCATGGCAATTTCTAATTACCCCTTATCTACGACCGCCCAAGAATTCTTGTTCATCAATGCACTATCAAGTTACCTTGCAATTTTTATCGGTTTTTATCATCCTTTTATCTGATTTATGCTCGGGTTTCGTCTGGATGAAAAACATTTTTTGCTTTTTTCATTCGCCTAGATCGAATTGATGAATATCAATGGGACCTTGAGCGTCGTCTTTGTTGAGTGAAAAATCGCGAGTTCGTCAAAACACTGAGATTTTTTCGTACGTCTAGAGTACCGTCTACTTGCGACGATTTTTTCGCGGGCAACCTTGACCGTCACAAGTTAAAAAATAGTGGCGATTGTAGGTTCGTGATTGCGTAAAAACCAGCGTGAAAGCTATTCTGCGTTGACAGAAATTAAGTGAACAAAAACAGATGTGGGGTATTTTTAGTTGAAATTCTGTATTTGAAGGGTAGCCTTTATTTAGATATTTCAGAAAATCATAGTTTCAAAGTTTTAAAACGCAAAATAATTACCAGAGCCAAAATTTGATCGAAATTGACGAATATTAACCCGTGCCACCTTAATTTTGAAGTCTTGAAAAACTGTGTTTTTTAAGAATAAAAATTACTGTTTCCAAAAAAAAATAACAGCTCTTTTTACTCGTCCAATTAATTGCCATGATTTATGCACCATTCTATGTACCTACTTGCCAACGATGCCCAAAAATATTTTTAAAAAATCCAAGTTCTTACGATAAGTACGAGAAATTTCATCTACGGTTGAATAGAATGAGTTAAAATATGGTATCATTTTTTTTTAGAAAAAGCAATTTTTACCAAAAAATCGCAATTTATCTCAACTTCAAAATTTGGGCTGCACATCAACTTCTATTCAAATTTGACTTACGTACTTTTTTGGATTTTGAAACTTTGAGGGCGGTATCTCAAACGATAACACATTTTTTTTCAAAAATGAAAATCACCCTGTAATTTTGTGAAAAATAGATTATATATCATTATCTAAATTTTTCCTAGTCCAAAAGGAAATAAACTAAATCCCTGAATTTTTTCAGATTTTTAGCACAAAGTTAACCTGTGGCAGACGTTTTTCGCCATTTGAATAACATGGAATTTCGTCCTAAATAAAGTTTATACTTTTTTTAAGACACAAGAATCACTTTAAAAATTGGTTCAATTCGGCATAATATTGTTTATAGTTGTGGCATACTGCGAAAAAAATATCAAGTTTCTGAATTAGGTGACATTTTTTCCGAGAGATCGAGGTCAAAAAATCAAAAGTCACACGAATTAAACATATTTTCGATGAAACACAGTATTTCTCAAAATTTTCTATCAGCACTTTGCAAAAAACGTTACAAAATTATATTATTCTACGTTTATTGATATTCAAGATAATTCTACGACTGTAGTAAATTCAGTGCTGGTTATTTAAAAAATGCCAAATTTTTTCTGAAAAATCCTATTATTTTTCAAACAACCAACATTACAGCTATGACAAAAATGCATGAATAAATGAATCTCAGGAGCTGTTTTTTTAAACGAATTCCTAGCTATTATAATTATATCATTATAATTATTATTATTGTTGTTTTCGTTATTTTTATTGTTGTTGTTTTTTTATTATTATCATCATCATTATATTAGTGTATAATAAGAATGTTATGTAATATACAAACAGTACTTGATGATGATATACAACTATAAATATTCTCCGCTTTCATCAGTATTGTTATTAAAATCATTATCATCATTATTATTTTAAATTATATGAAAACTACTATCCTCACGAAGATTGTTAATTTCAAACTGAAATCATTATTTTTATAGGAATATTAAAATTTTTTACCTAGATTTAAAAGTAACTATATTTACAATTATTATTATTATTATTATTATTATTATTATTATTATTATTATTATTATTATTATTATTATTATTATTATTATTATCATCATCATCATCATCATCATCATCATCATTATAATTATAATAATAATTATTATTATTATTTAGATAATAAGCGTTGCTATTATTATTTAACAGGACAAATGCAACTTTCACGTGTGAAACTTGGCGAAACAAATTCTATGATAAAGAATCCTTAGAAATTGACTTTCAAATGAAATTTTGTAATAACTTTTATAAAAATTTTCTTAAGCAACCAGCACTGAAGTCATTACAATTATAAAATTATCTTCAATATCGATCAACATAGTATATCATAACTTTGTAACGTTTTTCGCACAACGTTGATCGAATTTCCACAAAAATCCTGTGTTTTATCTAAAAAAATGCTTGATTCGTAAAATTTCTCGTTTTTTCAACCTTAATCTCACGAAACAGATATTAATTCAGAAACTTGATATTTTTTCATACTGTGTCTTTACCTATCAACAATATTTTGCTGCATTACACCGATTTTCAGGTGCAATGTTCCCATAGGTATACATATCGTAAAATCCGTGAAAATCATCAAATTGACATGTGTAATACATCATTTTCAGCGGGAAAAAAATGACGGATCGATGTAGATATATGTCACACATTGATTCTTGTGTTTGGAAAAAATTATAGTCTTTATTGAGGACAAAACCTAATGTTAGTCAAAAGGCGAAAAAGACGACTTTACAGCCACAAGTCAACTTTGTTCAAAAAATCTGACCAAATTCATGGATTTCATTGAAATATTTGGCAACAATTCATGGTACCTCGCTATCGAAATTCCACCTAACCCATTTTAACGACCACCCTAATGTAGAACCAAATATTTCTTTAATCAAATGGAAAAATAAGTTTTCCCTCAACTACAACGACCCTGGCCCGCGTTTTTCCCAACTCATCATCCCGGTCTGTAAATAACATTTCGCCCCAATGACTACAATACACTTGGACAACAATTATCGCGCGTGAAACAGCATTTACGAACGACGTGGGTGTTTCAAAGTCAGAACTATGGCCGTGATAACAATACTCAGGAACTGACGAGTCGAACCGTCGATTGTATGAAGATCCTGCTTCATCATCGAAGGTCGATCAGTAATCATCATAATCGTCATCACTTCTCTGTACCGAACGCGATATGCTCGGTAACAATCCAAATGTTTACACCAGACCGAGCAGTATTTATTTTCCCTTCCCTTATCTTCTTTTTTTTTTCAAACGTGAAAATAGACGTGATTTATCTTCTTCCGCCTACGAAACTCGCTTGTGAAATGTAGGCATTCGTGAAATTGCCTAGAGTCCGATTCGCAGGTCGCTAAACTCGCACGCCAAATGGTGCGATTACCGAGTTTCTGACGTCGAGGAAAAAAAAGACTCATCATCGTTAGTTGCAAAAACAAACCTCGTGTTTTGCAACGCGAGAATGTTTACCGATTTTTCGAAAGTTGGTTATTTCACTTGGTACGGAGGAAAAAGGGTTAAGGCTGTTCAAAGCGAATTTTCCATTGCAGTCGAATAATAAAATATGAGTCATATCATCGAAATTTTTTTGTAAAACATCCTAATTTCACGTGATTTTACGATAAATCGAAAAAATGACATGAAAATTCACAAAATTCATGAAAATAAGCTTAGGGTTGCTGAAGGCTAATTCTCATTGTAGTTTAATAGAAAAATAAACTTTATAATCAAAATTTTTTTGTGGAGCAATGACACATTGGGTTCGATCAAATCTTCTAAAATTCGTGTAATTTTATGATAAATGTAAAAAATTGCATGAAGATTCACAGGATTAGTAAAAAAAAAGGGTTTTCCTAGATCAGATCGAAAGTTAAGACCAACAAACCTGAAAGTCTTAACTTTTTTTAATATTTCAAGACACAAATCAAATTTTCAAAAACTGCAAATATTAAATACATAATATTTTCTAATATAAAAATTTGGCGAATTTTGTAGTGTAAAAATTTAATTCACCAGTCATGAATGTAAAAAATTAAAAAATAAACGCATCGGTTCTATTTATAGAACGTCATCATAAAATTATCGAAGAATTCATATATACTCCTAGGATGATTATCGGAAAAGGCGGGTTGCAAAATGCGGAGCATTCTGTAACGCCAATAAAGAATAATTGCAAAATAATGACGAGGTATAACATTGTTTACATAATAGACAAACAAACGATAGATGTAATAAAGACTTCATATAACTCGTGTAACAAAAACTTGAAGTTTTTCATAACGCACGTGTACAATTTTTTTTTTGAATTCCAGCAGATTGTTATGTAAAGTTGCTCAATTTTAAGGTTGCATCCAAGACGTTGTGATATGTATAACGGAAAGGGAATGTAAATAACTAGTTATAAACATCTGTATGTTCGAAAGGTGTAAATTTTTAATTCAGAGAATTGGAACTTCATTACACTGTAAAAAAAAATCATGATTTTTTTACACTTTTATAGAAACATTCGAATATGTGTATGGATATTTCAATAAGAATATGGAAAAAAGTGGAAAAGTTCTGGAGATATTTTTATAGATGTATGGAAAATTTTCTATACTACAAAAAAATTCCATAACTACGTTTGAAAAAATTGCACGTATTTTTTACAGTGTATTTAGAATATCATTACATTATACTGACAATTAATGAAACATGATATTGCGATGTTGGTGTAATTATGGGTTCAATATTTTTGAAATTTTTTCAATTATAATACACATTTTTTTTCTTTTTGAATAAAATATTCGTGTTATAAGTATTTTATATCAGCATTTGTATAGAAAATAAGATTAACTTTCATTTTATCTTTTTTTATACCAGAATATCCACGAAAACTCGCATTTGACAAAGAGATTAAAAAAAACAAACAAGCAAACCTTTCAACAGGAATTAAAAATTTTACGAAGAAAAAACAGTAATTCAAAATTACTAGTACAACGATCCAAATATGTCGTTTTAGGTACATATTCGACAAAAAAAATGTCAAAATAACTAACATGCTGAATTGGACAAGACAATTTGATATTGAATTATTCGAGGCCAAATAAAAAAATTCAATAACTTATATGAGAAAAACGTAGTCCATATTTCTAAATTACAAAATAGACAACAGATACATACAAATTCTCGTATATACATAAAATTTTTAATTCAAAAAAATATATTTCCCCAAAATTTGTCATCTGAGAGATAAGTACAAAATTTCAACTTCAAAATAAAAAAATAAAAAACTAGAATCGACAAGAATGCATATTTCGAACGTATCATTTTTTTTTGAAACAATACCAAAAACAGAAAAACTTACTAAATTGCTGTAAAACAAACGTCTTTGCAATCAGGAAAATCTCAAAAACTCACCTGAAACAGAAAAAGGAAAAAAAGGTCAGAAGCTATTAAATTTATTAAGGTATAAAATAACCCTTAAATTATTGTAAAAGCAAAGGACCATTGTACGTTTATTCGAATCATATTATGTTCTGAGTGAAAATTTAACCAAATTTTCAATTGTTAAAAATAAAATTTATCATTCTTCGGAAATTGAATTTTCCAAATCTTTTTGCCGAATGATTACTATCACAAAAAATGACATCCCAAATCATTTTTTCTGAATTGTATTATTAAAAGAATGAATTTTTTCGTGAAAAGATTGGAAAATTTTGTAAAAGCATTAAATTTATTGTTATTTCTTATTATATTTTATAACTCATAACAATTCATCTTTGATTCATTTTTCAAATTATAATATTTTCATAAAATTTTAAGATATATCTATTTTGAATTCTATTCATTTATTTTTCTCAGTTAAACACATAGATTATACATTACAAACGATAAACTTTCTAATTTTGTTGTTTGAAAAAACTGAAATTTCCAGGAAATGAAGAACTTGCAGTCGTGCATAAAACGTCAAATTTTGCATACATTGGCTGTTGCTATAGTAATAATATAATCACTAAATAGTTTGTAATTTTATGTGTTTATATTTTTCGATCTAGAAAAACTCGAATTTCAAGAAAATGATCATTTTGGAAAATGGTCTTTGAGAATTAAGATTTTCGGGGAAATAGTCATTCGGTAAAAGGGTATTCGGGATGAAGGATTCCTAAATTTGAACTTTTGTAAAAAATGGTCGTTCAGATATTTGATATTCAATATTCTAAAAAATGATTTGGAACTGGAGCAATGGCTTCCTCATAAAAATAACTGATATGCATACAATGATATAAAATCTTGTTAAAAATTATGAACCATCACGTCTCGACCTTTTCAAATTAAACTACCAAATTAAAAGTTTCTCGAAAACTTTATAAGCCACTAATTAAGTGCCTAATAAAAACATTTAACGACCTGGTGAAGATAATTACGACGAATTAACGATAAAGTCATATTATAAAAAGTGGCTATTTTATCAAGATTTCACAGAATCCCTCCAGGACCAGAAGTCCAAGGGCTTACGTTGAGCTAGGTCGGGATGCGACTTCGCGAAAAGTAGACAAAATGCCTTTCACTCGACTCGTGACGTTTTGCAAGGCGAGCTGCTCGCCTTCGAGGGTAAAACTCGCCTAAAACTGGTTCGAGCAAACCCCTCGAAAGAGTGCTTCTCGGGATCAAGTCATTCCAAACATAATCACGACATCCCGTTTTCAGCATGAACCTCATAACTGGCCATCAAAACCTCAGAAAGCGCTCAAAAAACACGCTAGCTAATTAAAATAAAAGTCGGTAAACCCCGATCAAAATCAAATAAATTTCGCTGCAGTTGAATGTGATTACCATAATGAGCCAAAAAGCGAACGAAACCGGGCAACCGTCGTCATAAGTTAATGATAAACTGGCGCCGGTGGTAAAAAATTTACCGAAAAACAGTCATGAAGTTTCGTAATCTTGTGATAACGGAGACTGTTTCACGTAAGGTTTTCATAATATATCGTTCGAGGGGGGGGGGGTAGATCCCGCCCCCCAACGAGATTTTTCAAACGATTTCGATTCAATGCTTCTATTATTGGTATTTGCGTTTAGATATAAATTTTGACAGCTTGTATTGTATGATATTTTTCAGAAAAGAGCGTGTGAATAGATTTTAATTTCTTTTTGGTCTTTTTCGTATATATATCTTCTACGATTTGAAGGATTGCTCAGTATTTTTGAAATTATTCGTATTTTTCAAGATCTATAAAATTTTACAGGATTTTCTAGTATTTTGATATATTTCTAGCATTTTCATTTAGATTGTTATAGATTTCGAGAATTCCGAACTGTAACATTTGCAGTTTATTAAATTTTACGCGTTCAAAGGAATGTTCAGAAAACAGTGTCTCAATAGATATTTATTTCTTCTAGTATTTTTCGTATTTCTTGACTTTTCCACGATTTGAAGGATTGCTCACTATTTCTGAAACTATTCGTATATTTTAGGATGCATAAAATGTTGCAGGATTTTCTAGTATTTTTATGTACTTCAAGCATTTTGATATAAATTTCTATAAATGGATTTTGAAAATTTCGAGCTCTAAAATGTGAAGTTGAATAAATTTTTCATGTTCCAAAACAATTTTTCAGAAAATAGGTGTCTCAATAGATTCATATTTCTTTCAGTATCCTTCGTATTTCATCAGTTTTTCTACGATTTGATGGATTGTTCAGTTTTCTTGTATATTTCTGTAAAAATTTCTGGAATTCGATGTTCTAGTTTTTAAAGTTCTATGGATTTTTAATATTCCATAAATATACTTGTATTTTTCTATACATGTATTTTCTTTTTGTATTTCCTAGTATTGATAAAATGTTGGAAAATTTTAAGGTTTTTCCAAAGATATCTCTTTAAATTTCAAGAATTAGATTTCCTAGAGTTGAAAGTTTGAAATGTTTGCAGTATTTTGATCGATTTTGCAGAAAACAGTTTCTTTATAGATTTAGAGTGTCCTCAACATTTTTTGAATTTCGAACAGATTTTTAATATTTGAAAATTTTTCTTGTATAATGAAGGTTTTCTATACACATATATTAATAGAATTCAATGCTCGAGAAATCAGAGTTTCTTGATTTCTGGAATTACAGAAATTTTCGAAGAATCTAATAGCCTTTGAAAAAAAAGTAAATAATATCTAGTATTTTTCGTAACTCATTTTTTTCTGTATTCATAAAATTACGTTAAGTTTTCTAGCATAATCTATTGATTTTAGGGATCCTGCTATAGATTTTAAGAACCAAGGTTTCCAGTATTTTCATGTATTCATATACAGATTTATAAAATTTATTGCTAGAATTGTGAAAATTTCTAATCAAAAGTGAAAACGCATCATACCCTTTGTCGATATTTGTACATAAATTACTAACATATCACTCTGTTTCATATTAAATTATACAATATTTATCTGAAAATAAGGAAGTTAAAAAATTACTTATATCTAAGTTTCAAAAAATTTCATAAAAAGTTACAAATCGTTCTAAAAACTTGATGAGACAGATGTGAAATGAATAACACGATTTTCGTTACTCGTTACCAAAAAAAAAGGAACTCGTTCCTGTTATCGTTACTTGTTAATTAATGTAACGCGTTATGTTATCGTTACACTAAAAAATGTAACGTTTTTGGATATTATAAGTTCAGTTGACTTATTGTATTTGCATTGTAGTGTCACCGCAAGCCTCTTAAAAAAAAGTTGGGGAAGGGCCTTAACTCCACCATTTGTTGATTTTTTTTTTTCATCAAATAATGTTTGTATATTAAAGTTGACAATATTCTATCACAACAATACAACTTCCATTTAATACAATTATGTGCTATATACATTTAAAAAAAAACCAAACCGTCCTCAAAAAAGGGGTATAACCCTTTAAAACATAAAATATGTGTATAGTGTAGTAATAAAAAGTGTTTCTTTTTTTATACATTATGCATTCGTTAAACATCTAAATGTGAAAAAGAAATAATCAACGTGTTTTTCGTAATTGTGTATCTGTAGTTATTGAGTTGCTTGTGTTAAATTTGTTGAAAACATAACAAAGATTCAATATATAAAGTAGAAGCTTTTGAAAACAAATGTTTTGATATTGCCTTATATATTTTATTGTCTATTAAATAATTAATTTATTTGTTTACTCATTTAATCTACATTTATTATCTACATTACTATGAATGGACAATGTACTGTCAAACCAAATCAATTTCGATTGAATGTTATTTTACAAGTACAACACAAAAATTGAACCCCCCCCCCCCCCAAATACAGGCTTCTGTTCACGGGCTTGGTTCATAATACAAATTCACCAACTTCATAATTTATTTTAACAATACGGTATGAGTTTTATTAACTTTATATTCAATGAAATCATCATCACATCTTGTTTGTATCAATTCCACTTTTGATTGCCTTTATCAATACATAATATCTAGGAAAAAAGTACGAATAAAAATTCCTTCTTCAGTCGGAGGAAAATCATGCATCTCCCGCTAAATGACTATCATTGATCATTTTTGCATTTGATTAATAATATTGTGATAAGGGGATAATAACAATTTTCATTGACTTCCTCATAGAGAAATATTATGAATCTGAGAGCTCGAGGCAAGAAAGTCGCGCTTGGGCTTCCGTGTCCGTAAGCCCATATCTCAGCGTTCTTCCGGGGCAGGTTATTATATTAGGATAGCTAAATGCATCGAGGAACGGGACAAAATATGACGAAAAAAATGACTGCAGATCGGAATCCGAGATTCTTGTCGCGATGATGCTTATTCGCATTTTTATTGCGCCCTAGGAACGAGCGCGGAAATCCTCCAACGAAAGTGAATAATCTCGGCTTTCTGTCGGTTCTCATTACTATTCATGACGCCTGAAAAATGGTCTCTGGCGAGTTGAATGATGGAGCTCTAAACGAGGTATTTCAATCTCGATTGCGATTTCGCATTTATGAATTTTGCATTTCTGTGATCGATTAATGCATAGTGATTTTAGATTTTCGATATCCAATCAACATCTTTGTTCGAGATCGAAAGTGTCAATCTCAGGATGATGATTTTTGACGTTGAATTTTAATATGCGATGATTGCTATTTTCCGAATTTATGGAATTATGGACTTATTCTGGATGAATCAGAGACACAAAAATACCTAATTGAATATGCATCAATTTATAAATTGTTGTCCCGCCAAATCGTCAAAACTGAAAAAAAAAATTCACTAAATTTACAAAAATACATACTGTCAGAATGATACAGTTAATATATACAATATATATGCAGCATTATCAAAATACTGTAAATTTATTATAAATATTGTAGGATTTCACAAAATTCACGAACATTTTCATCAATTTAGATTTTAATTAAAATTTCTTAAATTATCGAACATCTTTGCATGATTTGAAAGTTTGAAAATTTCTAGGATATTACAAGGTTCATGAAGTTTTACAAAATTTTCCACAATTTATAATACGTTTTCTGAAATGCCACATTTTTTTTGAATTTCATAGAATTATTGACACTATTTAATATTTCCAATATATTTTTGTTTCATAATTCAATATTACTGAAATTTTGAACATAGTAAAGACTATTAAAAACTTTCGAAACCATGTAAATTCGTCCATCTCGTAAAAACTTTTCGTAATTTTAAAAAGTTTTTTCATTAACTCACAATCAGATTATTTCCTAGGAATGAAAAAACATCATGCATGTTTCAAAGAAAAATCTACAATGATCAACACAATTTACAAAATGTATGCACATTTTCTGAAATTTTACCAATTTTCATAACTGTTCGTATACTTCAAAAATTTTTATTGGTTTTGATTCTTTAAAAATTTCTGGAGTCAAATACTATAGAAATTATTCAACATTTTCCAAATTTATAAAAAAAGTTTGTCAAACTACTTAATTAAACGTTTTCGTAATTTTTGAATACTTTTTAAGTTTTTCAGATATTATCAATCAATTGAAATATTTTCCGAGAAATATTTCGAAGAAATATGATAATAAACCCAATATACAAAAATCAAGATCATTTAATACAATTTTACAAATTTTTTGAAACCATAAGAATAAATGACGGTATGTGAAATTTTAATTGTTTTTACTTTCCGAAATTCTCAAAATTTTAAACGTCACACAAACCTTTTAAAATTCCCTCAATTTTATAAAAATATGTCTAGCTGGTTAAGATTCTTCATTAGTTCATTTTTTTTGTTAGATTTTTGTTAAAAAATGGAAAAAAAGATTTTCAAAATTTTCAAAATTTCATATAAATGTGTCTAACTAATGAAAATTTCGATAGTTAAATACTTTTTCCAGTTACGTATTCAGAACATAATTTATAAATAAAAAAAAAACTATCATACGTATTTCGAAGAAATATGATAATAAACTCAATATACAAAAATCAAGATCATTTGATGCAATTTTACGAATTTTTCTAAACCACAAGAACAAATGACGATATGTGAAATTTTTATTGTTTTAATTTTCTGAAATTCTCAAAATTTCAAACGTCGCACAAACTATTAACGATTTCCCAAATTTGATAAAAATGTGTATGACTGGTCAAAATTCTTCTTTAGCTAATTTTTTTATTACATTTTTATTAAAAAATAAAAAAAATTGTCAAACCTTATTCATAAAAATAGGATTATTAACACAACCAACATTATTTTTATGAATAATCCTATTCGGTGTAGTTAAAAAATTCTAAAAAACCTCGAAAAAACCAGCAAATCGTCAATTTAATGTTTTACAAAGACGTTTGTTTAACCCAACTTGAAACGACTCCCTACAAAACAAAGATACGAAAATACGAGAGCCTACACGATCGCAGTGCATATAAATGGCACATTGGAATCCCTTGCACTTCACGTACAAAAAAAAAAAATGAAAAACGATACCATAACTCCGTGAGATTTTACTGCTGCCTGTAATGATTATGGGAAACGATAATTCAAGAAGGCGAATTGATCATGCTTGGCAAAACGTAGGTACGGGAAAGGGGTAATCTGGGTTCCGATTACATGAATTTTACATTAAGCCATATTAATAATGCAAGAAATAATTTCTTACGTTATCTGTATTCTTAGTAAGAACACGATTGCAATTGGCGAAATGAAAATAGCTTTTCAAAGGTCAAGAGTAATAATTACACAATTATTTTTCATTCGCATTTTTATAAATTCTCATTCATATTTTTAAGTTATTTTTGAAACGTCAGAGATATATTGTACAAGTTATTATGAATTCATGCGAAATCGCGCAATATTTGAAATCAATCAAATTACGAGATTGTTTAAGTATCTCGAAGTTTTATAAATCCTTTGATATTTTGCCAAACCAAAAATTTTTAACATTGTTAAGATCAAAATTTCGAACAAGATAAAATTTATTTTGAATTTCAATCAGTTTTAAAATGTACCCGCAGTTCCAAACGTTTAAAATTAAACGAAAATAAAAAATATATGCATTTTTTCATTTTTATCATGATGGGAAGTGTGTAGAATATTTTTTTGAGGAGCACCAAGTTTGTTGTTGCTATCAAAAACTGTTCAAAAGCAGCTGGAAATTTTTTTTCTTCTATAATAACTTGTGAATTTTTTTCGTTTGATTTTAAACGTTTGTAACTTCAAGCACATAGTTTTAAATTTGTATCACATTGTAAAATATGAAGCAAAATATAAATTATCATTATAAATCAATCGTTTCACATTTATAAAAAATTTTCAAAGTTTTTAAAAATCAAGACTTGATATTGACATGTAACTGAATTTTTTATTTAGTCATAACATCGTGAATGTCAAAAAATTTTCCATTATTTCGCAGTTAACTATAAATTAGCAAAGTTGTGTTATTACTTCTTTACAATCTGCACAAATTTTCGAATAAATATATCATTTTTACATAAATTTTATACATGAAACCGTATGAAAAACTGTAAAATTTATTTTAGTATTTCGAGAGATAATTCTCTAATTTGCGTAATATCGACGTGAAGACAAAAAAAAAGGTGAACTGCGATTCCGATCTTTCGTGAGACACGGCGAAGTCAAAAGTGGAACGAGTCACTTTCATTATTTTAACGATCTAAATTAGATAATACCTGGTAATTACGCGAGCATAATTCATTGGTCACCGTAAAAAGATTTCTCGAATATAATAAATGTTTCAAATGATGCATTATTTTACGACGTTTTTCCGTAACTGCGTAATTTGTGGAAACTATTTTTCAGTTTCATACCAACATTTTTTTTAACCAAAGTGTTGATAGAAATCGTATCTTTTGTGTACTTTAATTTTTCGGATTTTTTAAGGCTTCGAGGAAAATTTTTCGAAGAGAAAAACTAAGAATTTCTATACTTTCATGTTTTTAATGACTGATTCATAAATTTAAAAAAAAATTCAGAAAAATATTGTTTCATAATAATGAAAATGTTCTTCATTTAAAAACTGTTTTCAATTTAGAATTTTGCGGAATCGTGGAAGAATTTAATTTTGTATTTTTTTGTCGAATTAAAGTATAATTTTACAAATCTTCTATCATGGAAAATGTTTATTGTTTTAAATTTTCAAAAAAAATTTCCAGAATTGCAATAATTTTCTTTCCATGTCTCAAGATGTCCAACAACATCTGTCGAACATTTATTTTTAAAAAATGGTTCAAAAAGATACTCTTTATGAATTTAAAAAATTCCCTAACTCATGAAAATAAATAATCATGCTTAGATTCAAGCACATGACAGCGAAAAAAATAGCGAATGTTATCCTCGCATAATTTTTATAATGCCATTGAAATGTTTTAGAATCATGTGGCTTGTATTAATTGCTCCGGAGCTAAGCCACGTTTCACAAGGATTAGGGAGCGAAAAATGTAAAACGATTTACGTAGCTCAAAGTTTGCGGTTTGAGCTGCAAGGAACTAATGGCCTTGGCAAGGCTGCGGTTCTCTGTTATATTCTTTCCACACAAAGTGATAAACAAGTGCCTACTTTCGATTGAGATAAAGCTGAGCAGACTAATACAATAACGTATTTACAAAGAAATGAGATGGAAGTATAAAGAGAGTGAAAACTTTATACCTTAACACAAACTAATGAAAAAATTTAAGTGTATAAATCAGTAGATACGATTCATCAAATATTGTACAGTTTATTATTAATTTGAATGTTTACATAAAAACTTAAAACGACTTGGAAGAATTTTCAAGATGATAATAATTTTCCAAGAATCTACAATTTTTTTTCACAATTTGCTTTTATTGTTTGGAATTCTTATTATTACTGTACCTAATTAAAAAACATTCATATTTTTATATTACTAACATTTTTTTGTAAATTTACAACACATTAAAAACTTCATTTCCACGTTACCTGTGGTAGCATTATACATATTTTCCTCAGATCATTTACTTTTCACTTTTTTCGACCACAACATTGTTGCAAAAACCAGCGTTTTCCTCGCTTATCATAAAAAAAAGCCATTTTAATACCATTATCAAACACGAGAATAATAACGCTAAATGGAAGAACATTCCAAGCGCCATTCCAATCATTGGCCATTTTTTCCGATCCTGAAAGTGAATGCATTTTCCCGCGGCTATATTGAAACTTGCATTTCATATTATAAGTTTATTGCCAGGTTCATTATCTAACGCTCGTTTCCACATAGTATCCGGTTTACTGAAGGTCTATTATATTGAGGCAAAAAATTAATCCCTACAATGTACGAGTTTTGAGGTGCAAAAAAACACCTCCCGAAAGTGTGTTTTTTGTACATATTTTTTTCTTTGTTACTTTTTTGACGGTTTTTAAGTTTGGTAAAATGTGCTGAAGGATAAATGTTTTGTAATGAAAAATATTAGAAGAATATTTGTAATAAAAATAATATTTAAGGAAATTGTGACCTTAGTACAGGGTGCGCCATTTCTTATGTCGGCATGTAAACATTGAATAACTTGAAAAAAAAAACAACCGATTTCTGTAAATGAGGTATTTTTATTTAGTTTGGTCCTTTACAATTTATTTAGACTAGTTTTTGAACACAACATCAATCAAGTGGCCGCCCTTATTGTTCACAGCAAAATATGCCCTTTTTGCGGCGTTTTCCATTACCTTTTCGAGCATCTCGGGTGGTATAGCAATGATTTCGGCACGAATATTTTCCTTAAGCTCTTCAATGGTCTGCGGCTTGCTGGCGTACACTTTACTTTTCAAATAACCCCACAAAAAGAAGTCTGGAGGGGTCAAATCTGGAGATCTGGGTGGCCATTCAATGTCGCCTCTTTTTGACATCAGACGTCCAGGGAATTTTCGTTGCAGAAACTGGATTGTTTGATTCGCAGTGTGGCAGGTCGCACCATCTTGTTGAAACCAGTAATCTTCAAGACCTTTTTCACGCATTTGTGGGCAGACATAGTGAGCCAACATCCACCGATATCGGTTTCCATCGATCGTTTGGTTCTCTTTGAAAAAATAAGGACCAATGATGGTTTTGGCGCAAACGCCGGCCCAAACAGTAACTTTTTGGTCATGCAATGGCGTTTCATGGATCTCGTGTGGATTCTGCGTTCCCCAAATGCGGCAATTTTGCTTATTAACGCCTCCAGAAAGTTTGAAATGTGCCTCGTCGGTCATTAAAATTCGCTTCCAAAAATCAGGTTCAGTATCAACTATTCGAGCGATTGTTTGTCCATATTCCAAGCGACGTGGATGATCTGTAGGCAATATTCTTTGTGTTAATTGCATTTTGTACGGAAACAAATGCAAATCATCTTTCAAAATGCGCCGTAGAGTGGTTCCACTGATGCCGAGATGCTGAGCGCGGTGACGATATGAAACTTTTGGGTTTTGGGCAACGCTCTCTCTGACAGCTTCAATCAGTTCATTTGAACGTCTTGGTCGTTGATGAACGGGTTGTTCGCGATCTTTCACTGTCCCGTGGTCACAAAAATTCGACACCAAACGACGAATAGTGTTGTCAGATGGTGCCTGTTTGCCAAGATATTTTCGACGATATGCTCGTTGAGTTAACACAACTGAACGACTATTTTCAATGTACAAAGTAACTATTTCAGCGCGTTCTTTTGGTGTGAAGCGATACATGGTTGAAATTGTACTGAATTGACGTTTCCAAAACAAGTGAAGTCAAGTAAATCGGTTGTCAAATGTTTAAGTTATTCAATGTTACAATACCGACATAAGAAATGGCGCACCCTGTAGTTCAATAATGGCCCGGTAGAATATTTTCTACCTGGTATTTTTAACTAATACGATAGCAATATAAGCTTCTACTATGATCATTATCCTCAAGTTTTGTGAGAAAAAAAGCAATTCACGGAATTTAAGAATAATATCTACTTTAACGAAATGGTGATTATTACATCACAAATTGTCCAGGTGGACCAGGTTGAGTCTTTTTTTGCTCGAAAAATTTTTTTGCGGTATCTCTATTGAAATTGAAAAAAAACACGTCTTATTTTTTTCTTTTCGCTTGAATTTAAGTTGTTTCGTAGCAGCAAATTTTTTAAGTATCTGCTAAAAAGTTGATTTTCCTCTATTTTCATATATAAATTTGTCTTAGTGATTTAGTAAATCTGCCGAAAATTTTCTAATTGTTATAATTTTTTTATTTTGTGTATAAAAATTGTATTCTTACAGGAAATACCTAATTCTAAACTTAATTATTTGAAAAGATTTTCTTACAATCATAATTTTGATGAAGAAATAAAAATATTTTTAACCTTAAAATTTCGACTCTCATCAGTTTTTTCTTCTTAAAATTTTTCAAAAATAAAGAAGTCAAACAAACGACATATATCTAGTGTTGATATCTGTGAGCCAAAATTTGTATGTAGTTGGAGCAACAGTATAATTTAACCAAAAATGCTTTAGATCATAAAATTTTTGGTTTTGGTCCATCCGTGAGGATTTACTTTCAATGCAAAAAAATTTTACAGCATGATGATTTTTTGAATTTCTTTGATTATTGATAACTACAGCAAAAAATTCTTTATTAAAAAGTTGTCATATTGCGTAGTTGTTTCATAGGTAGTTTTAAAGAAATATTTTTTTCATTTTAAATAAGTGCCATAGAATTTCAAAATATAATCACATATTATCAAAAAACTCTCAGAATATTAGGTAAATAGTGAAAACAAATTTGTTCATAAAAAATTGAATAATAAACTCACCCGGTATGAAAAATTTCGATTAGAAAAATTATTGGTTTCTTTTTTTTTTACAATATAAAAAATACTTTTCGAAAAAAATACCTTGCTAATCAAACTACACGAAAACTTAAATGATAAAACCATTTTCAGTAAAATTATATAAAATTTCAATAAAACGATGCGTAAAACTGTAGTATGCAAACAACGAATTTTTGTTGGTAAAGATTTACACTTAGTATTATTTATTTAATAAACTTATTATTCAAAAATAAAAAAATTAATGTTATGCTAAATTTTTCGGTTGAAAATTTTCCAATTTTGTTATTATAATTGCGAGATTTTTCAAAAAATTCGTTTTTAAAATAAAACTTCACTTCAAAAATAATAAAATTTATAACAATGTGATAATTTTCTTAGTGAACAAGTTTTTTAAATCAACTTGTTATTCAAAAATGAAAAAAATTGATAGAATGATAAATTCTTTGGTCGAAAATTTTCTAATTTTGTTATTGAAATTGCGAGATTTCTTGAAAATCAAGCTTGGAAATTTGCTTTTAAAATAGAACTTGACTTTAAAAATAGTAAAAATTATAACAATGAGACGATTTTTTTCGAAGTCATTGAATTATAAAGAAAAATAACACGTGGCAATTGAGGAGACTCAACTTTTCAGCCGATACATATTTCAAAAACCCCTAATGACAAAACAACTAAATTTCTAGCAAAAAGAAAAAATACATGTATCATCATATCATCATATCATGCTATAAAAAATGTTCACGCAAAAATAAGAAACCTAACCCGAATAACCAGCACAATTCGATATGAAACGACTCATCCATAAATACAAGTTTCTTAGTATCCAAGCGTGAGAAAAACGAGCATTTCTCTCACGGTCTTCAAAAAACAGACACCAACGTTTGAAACCTTGAGAAACATTCCTAATATCTCTTTTTCCTTATGAAAACAGAATCATAATATTACAACCGTGTAACCCATTCATGATTTTTCGATGTTGCACTCAGTTAGGTGAAATAACGTTTGTGAATTCAGTACGCATTGGATGCTGCAATAAAGTGGTACAATGATCAGCATCACGTAGCTCTATTCATTCGCATCTTACATAACGAGACGCTGAAAAATCATATCGAAAAATTGGCTCTGGGAAGGCCCAAAAACTTTCTATCTCGAAAGTCAGTCTAGGATCGTACGTAGAAAACGGGCTTCTGCATGAACGGAGGCTGGGCCTTGCGCAACGGACGGGCGATTGGGCCCATCATTGCTAATACGTGAAGTCGAGCACGCAGGCCGGGGCCTTTTCCTCTTCCGATGGATGGACATTGGGCGATGTCCACTTTCTTTTCGAGCTTACAAATAATATCGTCCACATGTTACACGAGCATTATGCAACGCGTTGCTGAAGGTATATTCTAGGTCATAGAAAAAAAAAGAGACACCGAATTCAAAGATGTTTCTCGAATTGTGGGCAGAAAAGAAGCAAGGCTGTCTTTTCAATCCACGTTGAGAAATTTTACCTTAAAATTCAGCTACTTTTTTGCCTACACTTTCGTACTTTTGGATGATTTTTTAAGACGAGCATTTAAAATTTTCTAAATTTAGAAGAATACTTGAACATTTTTTTTGAATGAACTATTTTCGAAAATTGGATTTCCAAACTTTCTTTGTGACAGAATATTTGCGGTGCATCCATATATGTAATACTACTATATGGCCAGCTTGAGGGAGAAGCGCATCAGGAAGAGAAGAGCGTAGACATTTCGTTTCTCTCTCGCACAGGAGTTGACTGGAGTTAATACGTGAACGCATATCGAAGTATGCGTGCAACAATACCAAGAACTGAGCATATGTATGAGAGTCACGCATGCGGAGTACTACGCAAGTCATCTTATTCCTTTCTCTTTCTATCACGATGCTCCTTTGCAACAGGGGAAGATGGGACGCTGGCCATATAGAAGTATTACATATATGGGTGCATCACTAAAAAAACAGTAAGTTCAATACAAATATACGCGTATAGTTGCGTCGTTTTCTCAAATATTTATCAGCTATTAATATATATCTTAGTTATAAAGATAGCGTATGTTTCATACTAATTTCTTTGGATTCTGCAGTATTTGCGACAAATATACCATATACTTGACTGAAGTTACTTGAACCAACTTCACGTGCGATAAGATCAAATACGTGTTAAACTTGAATGGCGTAAGAAATCAATGTTAGCTTCAAATTCAAAAATAATAGCAAATAAGCTGTCTATATTTGATGCAACTGTTCCATACAGTAACAGTTAATATACTGATACTTGACTAATGTTGTTTACATACAACTTTTTTATATGGTAACAGTAAATATATATACCGATACTTGACGAACGTTGTGGAAAAATTTTCAACAATATCAACAAGCTCAGACAAGCCTGTGAGTGCCAGTTTATAAATTAATTTTCACTGTTTAACAAAATAATGGAGCCACTCCTCGTGGAATGTGACCTTTCCAGCATCTTCAATGTTATGGAATAAAAGTTCAATTACTTTTCGAGTCACTCAACTTTTATAATATATCTTTCGGCCTGAGCAATGTTTTTGTCGATGGGTACAATGGAGCTGTTACATTTGAGATCGACCATCGAGATCCCAAAGTCAAGCGGCGGTAACTATCGCCTGTACGTGGATGGATGATCATCGGATAATCACGCGCGTGCGCCTCAGATAAGACGGAAAAAATTATGTTCCTGACAGAATTGGGAACGAATTCCGAGAAACAGAAAAAAAATCACTGAGGGTTATGTACACACAGCACACACGTCAGTTCTTTTTATTTTCCTAGGATGGTTCATAATTTCCAACAACTAACTTTGAACTTGAGCCAAGTTACTTGAAATTTTCTTGCAAATAGAGATATGGTAACTATTAATATATCGAGTTTTGTCCATACTTTTTCGAAGAGTTCATATAAACATGGTATTTACTTGATGGCGATTACTTCGTTGATATTCATAGCAAATACGCATATAGTAACTGTAAATATACAGAAGTTTGCTTGAAATTTATTTGATAGTTTATATGAATTAATCGTTAGTTTGATTTAACTGAAAATTTGGATCGCCATATTCAAGTATGCGATTTATTAATAGTTACCATATTATGTTCGAATTAACTAATCCTTTTTTCAGTGATATATCTTTATAATTTTGGGGTACATTGGAAGTAATCTAAAAAAACATTTTTGTTGTTGTCAGTATAAGAGATGAAAGAATGGACGCATATTTTTGAATGTTCGGGAAATGAGAAATACACTCAACATGGCGTTAAGCAACACCGTGTCATACCTTACGGGCACGTAATAACTTGGTCACTTGTAACGTATAAATTACAAGTTCCGAGGCTCTAACTGAATACGCCCAAGGTTGCATTTGCAATTTACTATCGGTGGAGTCGCAATTTATTCGAGAAACATCTTAGATCGTAATTACTTTACACAGTCACCTGGAATCGAGAGAATAATGCCCGCGACACAAACGGTGGCGATGGCAGATACGATCTTTTCATGCTCGGAGCAAAGATTTCGTTGATACAGCGAAATCATGATCAAGCCAATTACGAAAAAAATTCTCTTTGGAGTACAAGTCCATAATTCGGGACCACCATGAATTTGCAACAATTTCATAAGAGATAACATCGAAGTCACCAACAAAAATTGTATGAATTGTTGACGAGTAGGAAAATTTTAATATAGATTGTTTATTGTTTTCAACGAAAATTTCTTGAATTTTTATAAAGAGAATTGTTTAAATTTTCTAAAATTGCTCTACGTAAATACATACACATGTCTAGGATTTTTTATTTTGTTAATTTTTTCATATTTTTCGCTGACATTGAAAGATTGCGAAAAATTTTCTCAACAGACTTAATTTTTTTTCATGAAATTCTTCAATTTTTCGAAAAGAAATGAATAAATCCGAAGAAGCGAGAAAAACCCGGCATTAATTAACGAATTTTTTTCTTCAAGTGCACCTCGTTACTTTCGTTTCTCGAGCGATAAAACACCACACGAATTCGTGACATTTGCTGAAACTTTGACCCCATACGTTTGGCGTGGGTGCAGTAGTCACGTGGGCAAAACGTAGTTAAATGAACGGCGATGATATCAGAAACTCGAGTCGGATGGTTTGTACCCTCGAATTACTCATTTCAATAAGCTCGTGTCAGTGGAAAATTTTTTCATATTGTTTCATTTTAACCCTTAAGTATCCTCTAATGTATTTTTAATGTTAACATATTTCTATTTTTTAAAAGTAAAAAATCATTTTTGGAAGTGGAGTAAGTAAATATAATAAACAAAATTCAAAACTCAACAGTCTTTATAATTGAATAAATAATGCTGAAATATTTAACCATAAACTTCATATAACAGATATATAATAACATTCCAGAATGTTGTGTAAATTAGAGGTAAAAATTGAAATTTTTAATAAGCCTTACAATCATATATAATAATAAAATTTCAACACGAATCGCATTTTTGCTTGAAAATTTACAAGCGTCGTACAATTTCGTGGTGTTTCAAATTTCAAGAATACCAGATTTAGCATAAAAGATAGTTATTCCATATGCAAAATGTACGTTAAATTGACGTTCAAGCTGTTTTGCAATCGACTTTTCTCACTCACAATGAATACTTTTGTCTGAATAATAAACACAACAACTTTTCACTGTAATTACAGTAAGTTACAATCACTTTCTTACACACTGAAGATCATATTTGAATATTAAGCACGACATTCTCAAAATTTTTTAAAATAACACATTTAAATCGAGAGAAAAACTCAATTTAAAGGTATTCGTCAGAATCACAAAATTCTTATCTTACAATCATGAATCGTACTATTTTTCAGGTTCATCTATGAGTCACTTGAAAATCATGATTATACTTTACAATCGTAATTGTAATTGTTGTTTACCATTAGGGGAAAAATACATGATTCGGGAAATTTGTAATTATTGAGAGAACAAAGAGCAGTTGTTCCTTGAAGATCATCGTTTTGATTGCAATAAACATTTTATGCACCCAATCAATCCTAATGAGGTGATTAAAAAAATGGCATTTTTCAATCATCTGTAAAATTATTCATGATGCGGAAATAATCAAGTATTCAATGCTGAGTCTCATTGAGAACATTTTCTTGTATTTGAAGAAAATTGATTTTCCAAATGTTTTTGGTATCAAATTTTTCTTCATATTTTCAATTTTGATAATTTCAAACTTATGAATGCTAAAACATGTTTCATTATCTCGAACTTTTTGGTAATTCAAGATTCGTCAGATTTTAATTTTAAAGTCGTGAAGCTGAAGGTTTTCCTTCGAACCAGACTTTTTCGAAATGAAAATTTAAACATTAAACTAAAATAAGGTAATTTCATGTGGCTGGAGTTCTAATCTTTTATAAATTAAACAAAAACACAATTTTTTTTCTATTTCCACTCTAGATTGAGATTAACATTGGATAATATTTATTGAATATCTATGATTTTTTATGACTAAAATTATGAAAGATAATGGAAACAATTTTTTTTGGTTTTTGCTCAAGGATCATTAATCGTTTGGATTCATTGACACATATTATTACAAATTATTAAATTCACAATTTCTGGAATCTTGAGTATGCAAACTTTTTAATTTTGAAATGTTTCATAAAAAGCTCCCAATTTTTCGTTTTTAAATTTTGCAATTAAAAAAGATCATCAACTTGATAATAATTCATGTTGAACACACTTATGAATATGTACCTGAAGTTCCAAACGTTTAAAATTAAACGAAAATAAAAAACGGATCAATTTTTTGTTTTTTTATCATGATAGGAAGTGCGACGAATTTTTTTTCAGGAAGAATACAGTTTGATGTTACAATTTAAAAGTGTTAAAAAGGAGCTAAAAATTTTTTTTCTTCTATATTAACTGATAAATTTTTTTCGTTTAATTTTTAACGTTTGGAACTTTAAGCACATTTATGAATTCGATTTTTTAAGTTTTGTTAAAATGAAGTTTCAGAAATGAAGATATACTTGAAAACGTATTAACTTTAATTGATAAGTAGCAAAATTATTTTCGTTTTTTCGGATATGAAATTTGTCATTTTCTGGTACATACTCGAATTTTGACGTTTCACATGATCAATATTAAAACACTTATAAATACCAGATATTTGAATTTTTGCTTTTAACTCTTTTAATTTTGAACGTGGACGTTTTGAAAGTTAAGTATTTTCATGGACATTGTAGAGATACATAATTCAAAGTTGTGATATTGCAAATTAGAATATCTTCTATCTGCATCACATCAAATGCAGTTTTTTATCATTCTTAGTTTGAGTTTCACAGTTCACAATTTTCAAAATCGAAAATGTTGGAAAAACATCTCAATTTCTTGATTCGCAGATTGGAAACTTGAATTTTTCAAGTTACAAATTTTAGAAAAATCATTAATTTTTATTATTTATTTTTATTTATTGCATATGAGATTGTCATTTTAATAATCCAACTTAACCGTATTTTGGCCTCAAAATAAAAAAATTTTCAAATCCAAATTCTTCAGTTTCTTTGATTGAACATTCTTGATTTTTATTTTTTTTTTTTTTCACCATCAAATAAAAATGTCCATAACTTAATTCATTTGGACAAGTACACAAATTGAAATTTCCCAAAAAGACCAAAATAATTCATAAACTAAACTCGTAATAAATTCATAAATAAATGCGTAGGTACACTGTAAGCCACTCTAAGTACCTGTATTAATAAGAATTCTCATTATTATCTAACATGCTACCTTGGGATTGTATGTTACATCTAACATTTTTTCTGAGTTGTTATTCGCTACGAAATTTTCAAGGGATTGTATATAATCTCCAACATTTATTTTTTTTTTTTTTCTTTCTTTTCATATCTTGATAGGAAAAGTACTTATACTTATTTTTCAACTAATGAAAAGTTTTTCCAACATAATTACTTATAAGTAAGAAAAAAATTCAACCTAAGAAAAAGGAATATCGGAAAATACTGAAATAATCTTGATCTTTTCCAAAATAGTTGTTCAATAATTATTCAATAATTAAAAAAATTTCTTACAATTTTCGTTACGTGAAAGTTTAAATGACAAAACCAAGACTGTCGATAAATTTTTCAAGTTCGAAATTCAAACGCGAGGTTTATTTTTAAGAAGTTATACACGAATCATGCACTCAGAAAAAGGTTTATTCAATGTTATTATGCAGCCCAATTTCGTATTTCAAGAAAATTCATTAACCTTAAAGAATTTTTATTTTCATAAACTCTTATAGTAGGTCGTTCAAATAATATTACGTTTTAGTGCAAACGTTCATAAATTTATTCCGCTTAAATACGGATATATTAATATTTAACAAACTATATTTGCGAACAAAAATATTTCTTAACAGTTGACAAATAATCCATTTGAAGCAACAAAATAGTTCAAACAAGTTATTAGTTTGATTGTACATGATTTTTATTTGCTCGTACTCAAATTTGAGGTTCATTAACTATCAACGAACCATATTTGATAGGAATTAAGCTTTTGAAGTAAAACTTCTTAGGCGGCATTGTCACTTTTCTAGAATGTGATTTATGTTGGGAGTAATTTGGAGATTTTACAATGTAAGATGTAAGACTGTGAGATGTAAGAGTGCAATATTTTCGATAGCAAGGAGTAATTTTGAGACTTTGGTGTACTGTAAGACTGTAATGTTTTCGTTTTGAGGGAGTAATTTTGAGATTTCGTAAAAGTCTGTAACACTGTAAGAGTGTGAAAATGTCATTGATAAATTCGACTAAAAATTAGGAATGAATTAATTTTTCAACCGATTTATAGTCATAAAACGAGAAAAATATCACACAGAAAAATTGAGGGATCTGTTGGAAACAAAAAAATTAAGAGGAATAAAAATCTATACACCAAAACCTTGAAGAAAGCAGCACGAGAAGTTTTACTTCTAACGCGTGTTGATTCAACACGTTCCAATTTTCCTCAGTGTAAGCCATCGTGAAAAAAATTTGTTTGGTCAAAAACTTTCAAAAACATTCATGCCGAAAATAAAATTTGCGAGGAAAAAGACTTTCGGGAAATCTAAACATTGGGAAAAGAAATCCCCACCAACAAGAACCTTTAAATCGCAGAGAATAACCCCTGATCCAGCAACACTGTCTCAAACCAACGTGCACTTTACCTCGATGATGTGCCTTAAGCTAAATAAATGTAAGCAATTGAATAGCGTAATAAACATTATCTGTACCGGAAACTATCTGTTTGGCACTCAATAACGCACGTTACACAATGCAAGAAGCGCGCGAATCGCTGAAAAATAGCCGATGCATCGTCGTTAGAAAGCAGCGTGACTCTATACGGAAGCGGCGGCGGCGGCGGCTCATTACTCGCAAAATCGCGCTCGAAGATCGATTGTCGCCAGATCGAAAATGCACGAGCACCGATTATGTCTTGGAAATGTAACGCGTTACGTACGGCAAATTAAATTACCTCACCGTGACGCAAGTCGCGTGTTTTCGATATACACTCGCAAACAAATTCGCGCGGAAAATCGTGCGTTCCTATACTAAAATGTTCTCCAAACCCGATAACATTTCACCCCGAATCGTTACGATCCATGAAAATTCATTCCCCACGGCTTATTTTTTGGCTTCGGAAAACTAACGTTCGTCACAGAATCGAATTGTCGAAACGGAGAACAAACGACGTTTACGCAATCGTGATATAATCTGTCACGTAAAAGATGCCAATTATTGGTAAATAAGATCGTACGTTTCGTGGAGTAGGAACTGTATGTGAATGAGGTCTTTGCCTGAAATGGCTCTTTTACTGCGGGGAAAAAACGTGATGTCCGGTTGCGATTTATATATTAGGGACTTGCCGAGATACGAGATGGATGATTTCTGTATATATTTTATTGATATTTAAGACTTAAGTTTGCAAACAATAATTTAACGCGACAAATATTGACGAAGTGTCAAAAATCTAAGTTTACGACAATTCCAACTTCTGTCTTTTACTTTTAAAATGCAGATTTTAATTCTCTGTAAAAAAAAAAGGTCAAGAAAACGACATATCGAACATTTTTATCCGAATTCAAAATTCGTTGACATAATATCGGATGAATGATCCAAACTTGTATCGAAAATTTCATCGATTATTATTATTATTATTATTATTATTATTATTATTATTATCATTTACTGCATTTTTTTTTGCTCTAATTACCATTGAGAGAATTTCAAATTCTATGATTTCTGGATTTTAAACTTGATAGCTGAATGTGTGAATAATTGAGAGATTTCGAATTTTCTATTCAAAAGTTGTAAATTTAGTTCTCATTAATTTTTTATGACGACTTTACTCATTTAATTTACTGAAAAATTACATTAAAAAAAAGGCAAAACATGAAAATAATGAATACAGATATAACTATAGGTTCAAATTTGGAAAAAAAGATTTTTCAAGATTGTAGAAATTCAGGGTTTTTATTTCGGATGAGAAACTTTGAAAATTGTAAATATTCTGCTTCAAAAAAACCAAATTAACTGCATTTTCATAAATTAGTGTTGAATAAAATTTCGTTCTAATCATTATTATTATTCAGTGTTTGGAATTCATAAATAATGAAGAAGTTATTTTATCGAATACATTGCAGCGTATAAGAGTTCTAAAAAATCAAGAAGAAAAAGCGAATAAAAAATTGTTAGAGTAGTAACCTCGATATTTTGAATGAGAAAATTACAATATTGTAAATTTATTTTTATTGAAGTACATCATCAACAACAACTAAGAGTATTTACTGCATTTTCAAGCTATTGTATTGGAAAAATAGACTTTTTGATCACATAAAAGTTCTGGATTGAAATTTTACTGCAAAATGTGCGGATCATTCGGAAATGATAAATTTTTGTTAGAATGAATGACAAATCAAACGAAAAACAGTCTTTCACAAAGAATGCAAAATCACGGCATGAATTCGCCAAAAGTTATTTAATTTATTTTATTAAGAAAACTTGTAAATAAAGATCATGAATTTATATCGACAGATTAGAAATTTTGATTGATTTTTAACTGTCATTATGTTTATTTTAACAAAATTTACCAAAATATGAAAATTATAAATTTTTCTAGTTTCAAGATTTTTCTTTCCAATTGATTGAACTCTTAACTATAAGTATTTATGGTTTTTAAAAAAAATGTATACAGAAGATTTTCATACGATTTTTTTTATCGAATGTACTACATAGAATGAGGGCCAAGTAGAAAAGCATAGAACTAAAAAATTAAGAATATTTGTAGCAATTGATTTAAAAGTAATTAATAACAAATAGAAATTTTGATATCACAAAAATTTGCGATGTTCGATATTGCAGATAAAAGATTAAAAAAATAGTTAACATTTTACAAAAAAAAAAAAAAAAAAAAAAACTTAGTTCATGGCATCCTTATTGATCTTGCATCAACAAACAGAATATACTGTGTTGTTAGGCAGTTATAATTATAAAAATAAAATTCGTTCATCATTTAAAACTTTTGGATTGAAACTTCACTGCAAAAAACGGATCATCCGAAAACAGCAAGTTTTTGCTTGAATAATGAAAAAATCAAACCAATAACATTCTTTTATAAAGAATGTGTGATTCAGACATCTAATTTCAAAGGATCATTTGGATTAACATCATGAGTGAAAAGTTTAATAAAGAAGGTAAATTTGTATTTACCTATCATAAATTTTGATTGATCATTTTCTATCAGTGTCGATTACAAATTTCGCTCAAATCATCAAAATCACAAGTTATTCTGATTCAAAAACTTCAATCTTACATTGATCAGGGCCATAACTATAATTTTTTTTCATTCTTTCACTTCTGGCCTTTCTATTTAACTCTTATTTTATAGTGAATTCGATGCGAAAAAGCCATGTAGGTAGTTATTAAAAATTCATCTATTTCATCATTTTCCTCAAACGATACAACATTCTTTCAATGACTTTTCAGAAAGGGCAGACACGAATATTGCGTGCTATCTCTAACCTAGGAAACAGTTTCTGCGTTAGTTTTATCATTAATGAAACTACTAGATCTGACTTTGGAACAAAGCAAACGATATGGGCATTTTTCTTCATTCCAAACGTGACGAACCCCGATGACATCTTATTTTACAACCTCATTAGAAAAACCCCTTTGGGTTAGAAAGTTATCTGTATCGCGTTACGGTCACGACTTCCTCGTTTCAAGTTTAAATAGAACTCATCCAACTGATAAATATGCTAATTCCAGTTACGAGGGTTACTCAGGAAGTCACACGAGCTCTTGCCTCAAAGACTGCGCTTTCCCAGCAGGTGCATTATCTATTCTTCTGTTTGAGAATCAAAGTGAAAATATTTAGTCGCCTATACGATGAAAGCCACGTCTTCGGAACGTCACCAAAAAATCCTGACTCTCGCGAAAAACATGCTGCCCCAGTTCATCGAGATTTTTTACCGCGTTTTCGTAAGATACTTTTTTTTCTGCAAGACACCCAGTGTTTACACACGCATAATGCATGATCGATCGAACGTCACAGCTCATTGAATCGAAATCCGCAAATGCCAGTCGACACCGCTGGCTCAAATCTGATAAATGATACTCTTTAAACAATTCGGTACAACGTCACGTGCCAGAGATCGAGGAGAAAGGCATTCGATTCTTTTGTAAAAGAAACGTGCATTTCTCAAGCGCCTCTTTAACCCAGCCTCTGACATTAGCGCTCATTCCGAAACTTTGAGCCATTGCTCAAACTCGTTCCATTGTCTCTATTCAATATACGATAATTGAATCGTTTTTCAGGCAACGAATCATTCATGAAACGTCATATTTCGACAGGTCGATAATGTTTAGTCGAGGTAGCACTTTTGTGCTCTTCAAAATAGACTTGACTGAAATATCGTAAACACTTTGACAATGGAGAATGAAGTCTCGCAAAAAGTTCCTGCGTTCAAAACGTTGTGGCAATTATGAGCGGTGAAGGGTTTCGAGGGTACAAAGTCTTTACGAAATTCGAGTAGGATTAATCATTTTTTGATGTAAAAATGAAGCAAAGTAATGATAATAAGTAATGAAAATAAGAATGATAAAAATATGGCATTGAAATTCAAATAACGATAAGAATGAAATGATCAAAAATGTACTCGAGTTCATATAGAATACATAATAAATGGTTTTAGGTAAGTTCTTAAAGTTTAAAAATATTCAGAATTTTTTATTTAGCTCACTCAAGAATAAACAGCAACCCTGACTTTAAGATAATTTTTTCTTTAACATTATTCTTATTATTAATGTTTGGCTAGGATAGCGTAATAGAATAAAATTAAAAAAAAAAAGAAAAGTGTTTTGACCCAGTAAATGATGAAGGAATATAATAATCTACCAAAATGTTAAGGTTAGAAAAATTTGAATCCTGGAGCATCGAATTCAAAAATTTACACAGAGATCCATTAAAATACCATGTGCCTGCATGTCCAAACGTTTAAAATCAAATGAAAAAAATTCACAAATTAGTAAAGAAGAAAAAAAATTTCTAGCTGCTTTGAACACTTTATGGTAGCAACAACAAACTTGGTGCTCCCAAAAAAAATATTCGTCACACTTCCCATCATGATAAAAAATCAAAAAATTCATATATTTTTTATTTTCGTGATTTTAAACGTTTGGAACTGCAGGTACATAAAATACCAGAAAATTTTTTGAATCATACAAACACTGTTACAGTCATAGAAATGTATGAAAGTAAATACTGTTTTCTCGAAAATTTCAACAAATGCTCAACATATTCAAAACTTCGAATTCTAGAGCATAAAATTCTAAAAAGAGCAATGTGTAGAAATATGTACATATATATCTGTAAAAATACTAGAAAAGACTAGAAAATCTTATAGGCACTAAAAATAAAAAAAAATACTAAAAACGACAAATCTATTAAACACTAAAAAGTATTGTAATTGTTATTTTTCCAAAAAGCTATTAAAATACTTAAAATCCAATGAAATTTGAATTCTGAAGCTTTGAATTTTAAAATTCTCTATAGAAATCTTCAAAGAGTAAAAATCTATAAAAATATCAGTGAATCCTTTATAAAATCCTAAATTCTACAAAATTACGAGAGATAAAAACAAACAAACAAAAAGTACTGACAATTTTCAGAATAGATATTGTTTTTTGACAAATTCATTAAAATACTCAAAATCGTTTGAAATTTTCAAAGCTTTGGCATCGAGTTCTAGAAATGATGGAAATCTATATAAATACAAAAAATACTACAAAATTTAATGAATTACAAAAACATAAATACTATTATTTTGTAGAATATTTAAAATCCGTGCATATATGATTTTCTCAACAAAAATACTGGGAATTCTTCGAAATTTGGATTCAAAAGCATCAAATTTTTCAATATAAAATATTTAGTAGAAATTTCCAAAAATATGTACTAGAGAATCCTTAAAAATTTCATGTATAATATGATGAAGCATAGTATCCTAGAAATGTACATATTAATTAATGAAAAATACTAAAAAAATTCAGCGAATTGTATACATAATTTAAAAAAAAAAAAAAAAGGTTTCAGTAACCAGTATGAAAAATATTTATTTTTGAAAAATCAATAAAAACACTCAAAATCATTAAAATTTTCAATATCATAGCATTAAATTTCAGACATCTATGTAACGATCTATAAAATACTGAACAGTTATACAAATATTAGAAACTACTACAAAATTTAATATATAATATAGAATACAAAAATTTTAGCAAATTATAAAATATTAAAAAACTGTGTACTTAGATATGATATTCTCAAAAAGTAGTAAAAATCCAGAAAACTATAGAAATTTGGGTTCCCAAATATCGAATTGCTGAAATTTACACAACAATATTTTGAAATACTAGCAATATATAAAAACATGAAATAGAAAATCCTCCGAAATTCCATAAATACTAAAGAAATGCGAGTTATGCTAGAAATCTATAGAAACAGCGTAGATATAATTTTCTCAAGAACCTCAGAGAAATCATTACAAAATTTGTACATAAATTCAATAAAATAGAAAAATCTTTTAAATGTAGGATATTTACTGCAAAAATACCAAGCAAAAAACAAACTAACAAAAAGTATTGGTAATCTATAAAAAATATGGTTTCTTTCAAATAAATGAAAATACTTAAAGGCTTCGTCGTTTTTAATACTGAAGCATTAAATTCTAGACGTCCATAGGACAATCCATAAAATTCCTGTAAAACTATTAAAATACCAGAAAACGCTACAAAATTTCATAAAAAACGTAAAATACGAACATTCTTGAAATCTTTTAAGTATTTGAAATCTGTGTAGATATTATTTTATCTCAAGTCTATGAAAATGTTAAAAAATTTTAGAATTTTCATTTCTAAAACATCGAATTCTAGAAAGCTGTATAGAAATTTAAAGTATGAAAAAATCCTTTAATTTCTATGAATACTGTAGAAATATATACAACATTAAGGTTACTAGGAAAGAAAAAAAAATCTTAACCTACAAATCCAAATAAATCGAATCCTGCCATATCAAATATTTATACGAAAAATGTGTGACTCTGAACTCCAAAAGTTTTAACACTTAAAAACACTAAAATTCGAAAAAAAGAAGAATCGTATTCACGTCAAAAACTACAATTATGAAGTCCCAAACAAAAAATATCTTTTCACAGAAAACCGTCCCCAAAAATTTTGTCATCCTACACTCCTGACTGCATAAGTTTACCAGTTCGTTCAAACATTGATACACTCTGACTTTGTGGCAATCCTCGAGACATGGAGCAAATAAAAAGACGCCTTGTTCTTTCGTCAGAGCCACCCACAAACGTGTTTCTGCTTTTTGCGAAGAATCTCAAAGATTAAGTGCAAACAATGTACGGCCATCTAAAGTGGAGCGTGGAAAAGAAACTTACTTCGTGGCCTCACATTTTTGGAACTCTTCAAGGGATTTTCATCTACCTCCCTCTATTTGCATTACCTTAATGAACCCTTTCGCGCGAATATTTGTGGTACAGCAATTTCCTTTTTACGACTCGCATTCCAGTAAATGCGAACGTCCTGAAGTGAACGATAAAATGTTCGATGGAGGTTGAAATGAAAATGCAACCATGATTCAGTGTTGTCAGTTAAGTGTTTTTCGGACTTGTTCAAATGGATTCGCTGAATTTCAATTGACAAGCAAGAAAATTTGTTTGCAATTAAACTTCAGCCAATTTCTGAAACATGGTATTAATATAAGCGTTTCTAATAGCAACCAAAACGAGACGAGATGATTAGTCTTCATCCAACACGAAACTGTTTAAAATGTAATTAACGTCATTAATATCGAAAGAGAGAAAATGCTGTAGGAAGATTAAACGTTGTACAGAAGGAGGAAATTTCCTGCAAAGATGCCAAGTCGGTAAAGATTTAGTGCCTTTTGATCAGCCGGAAAATAGCGACGTGATTTGATCGGTACAGCAAACGTCTTCTGATTGGCGAGATAATGATCAACGCTCGTTACGTGATAAGTATTATGACTCTGGCTTCTCACGTGGCATCTCGCTATTCAAACCATGTCTTCAATTTTTTCGTGACATTGCAAGTCCAAACACTTCATTCGACTCGGAAAAGTTATTTGCCCACTTTCATTTTTTCCGTACTGTTTATAAGGTTTAAATGATGATTAGTTTTCATTACTTCAAACGAAAAACTGGCAATTTGAAGGGATATTTCATTACAACCATATGAGTAGTGAAATTGGGTTACAACGGCCATCAATGTGGTTAAAATAATTATAACAATATTTGGAGTGAATCTTACACTCAGGAAAGTTTCCGTCGTGACAAGGGGTGTGAGTTTACCGGTCAGAAAAAAATGGGTCAGGTCATGGTAATTTCTGACAGTCATTTACTGTTATTTACGGTCAAATTTCGACACTCTCTATGTCTATTTGACTGTCAGATTTTGTTCTGGTCAGTAATTAGTAATTATGACCGAATTTCGATGAAAAAATGCGACTGAACGATTTCCAGCAATTCCAGGTGAAAATCACCAATCTTGTTATTTCAGATTTTATAAATGGCTTTTTTAATTTTCTAGTAAAAACTCATGAGTGAGTCAGTGTACTACTGTGTTTGCTACCCAATATGTGTATGTTGGCATGAACAACAAATCGAATACAGAAACTTCAGATTTACGTTTTGAAATTAATGTTATCGGCGATAATTATAAAAGTTTCGGCATTCTGGTATTTCTGCATGATGTTGATTAAGTAACTTTGAAAATTGATACATATCCTGCGAAGAAATATTGTACCTTTTATTATTAAATATTGATATCATTGTCCAGTCTCAAATATTGCACTTTTTGATGAAATTTGTTTCATTCTCTGCTATATTCATAACAAATCCCTGGTATTTTTTATCTTTATGAAAATTTTATAAGAAAATGAAACTTTTCATAAGAATTAAATTTCTCATAAGGTGACTATCTAATAACCTTATAAGAAACCGAAATTTGTTATAAAGAGTTGATTAGAAAAATTTTATAAGGTTTTTTTCTTAAAAGATTGCATCAAATACATTCTTATAAGAAATTGAGTTCTTATGACAAATTTCATTTTCTTATAAGGTTCTGATAAGTAACAAAGTTACTAGAGATACTGGTAAAATTTGCCATTATTTGCCGTAAATATGGTAAAATAAATATAAAGTTTCAATAAAAAAAAGTGGAATAGTCGAAACTGATCCACAATTACAATATTTTACTAGTGAAAAGTACAGTACTCTTGTCTTATTGTAGAAAACTGACATACAATAATGTAGAATTTTTTTCGAAATAATAGATAAATTCCAAAGGAAAATACTAAATCAACAACATTTTTATTATGCGATTTGTTTATTTGTTCATAAATAACTCGTTGCGAAATAGGAAGTTGTAATTATATAATTATTTATTATTCCAGAAACCAAATTTATTTTCATTTTTTCATCAAAATTGACGAAAAAAAGAAATATGTAATAACAAACAAGTTGCGCATTTTTTCGAGTTATCATGTGTATGTGTGTTAATTTTGACCATCACAATAATTCTGACCGGTAAGGTAAACAGACGGTCAAAATTGACAGAAATTTTCTTGTCGTAATTGACGGTCATGATCAGTAATTTTCCGGTAAATTCACTAGTAAAATTACCGCCTTACATCCCTGGTTGTGACACATTTCTCATTGATTTTTATTGATTCAGCATGGTTCAATATATTTGGAGCCTGATTCCGAAACTTGTACACTGTTGATTTGGCTGGTTCCAGCTGATTCCAAATCAGTACAAGTTTGAATCAATTTTAAGCATAAAGAGTCATTGATTTCCAGAGTGAATGGCCTCTCGTCATCACCAGGCATCCTATAATCTTAAAATTTTTTTTGCTTGATGCTACTTGATTTTCATTGTCCCGTGCAAGGTCGTCATTAACGCGCCATCGAAATAATCTTTTTATTCGCATGACCCGGGATCTATCGCGTCATACGGGGCTCTTGATCATCGTTGGTCGCAAAAAGCCGGGGTTACCTTGTTTCGCAAGGCTGCGCGAGACCGATAAAAGACGCTGCTGCATAAGGTTCTTCGAGGGGAAGATGAGACGATTCAAAAGGCTCGGCGACAGGTGGAAACAATGCTCGAGTAACGAGAGCCCGCGCGAAAGAATAGCTATTTCCATTCACGGACGATGTCGGAAGAACAAGCGCGAACCGCGATTATACGCTCGCTTTTTCAACAAGAGAAAAATTAAAAATTAATCAATCACTTCATTATGAAAAGCGATAGTGGATATGCATATCCGGGAAAGATGTTGCATCCAACAGATTAGAATACTACACTGTTTGAAACTAAGAAAAGTTCCCGAAAGAATTTTACCGAGTAAATTCTTGCTTACTACTATTTCAAGGGCCTTGGAAATTTTAGAATTCTAAAAATATATATACGACTCCACCAAAGAGCTAGAGAATCGTACAAAATTTTATCTGTGCTGAAAAATACAAATATAATCTATTTATTGACCTATAATTTATAGAACTTTTTAAACTTTTTTTTATGTAGAAATCTATTAACGAAAATCATTCAAATTTCAGGAATATTCGAAAAATATGAAAAACACTAAAAGTAAAAGAATCCTTTGAAACGCTAGAAATTTAGAAGAAAAAAAAACTGTATTCTAATGTACCTGAAGTTTCAAACGTTTAAAATTAAATGAAAATGAAGAATACGTGAATTTTTCGATTTTTTATTGTGATAGGAAGTGTGACAAATATTTTTTTGGAAAGCATTATGTTTTATGTTACGATCGAAAAGTGCTCAAAAGAAGCTAGAGAATTTTTTTTCTCCTATATTAATTTGTAAATTTTTGTCGTTTAATTTTAAACGTTTGGAACTTCGTGCACAAGTATTCTGAAAAAATGTTTGAAATAATAAGAATCGACAAAACTGTAAAATTGACAGCATCCAATTTTTTGAATTTACATAGCAATCTATTAAAATATTAGAAATCTAGAAGACTACGAAGTGTTACAAAATTTCATAAATGCTGAAAAATACGAGGAAGACTCAAAATTATAAGAATTTCTGGAATAATTTATGGTAATAATAAAAATCTATAAAACTTTGCATCCTCAAGTATTCAATTCCATAAATCTACATGAGAATCCATCAAAATACTGGGAAATTCAATAAAAAGTATGAAAGTAGAAAGAAAAATTCTTATTTCAAGAAATCTTTGAAATACCTAATATTTAATTTACCTGAAGTTCCAAACGTTTAACATTAAACGAAAATAAAAAAATATGTAAAATTTTCAACTTTTTATCATGACAGGAAGTGTGACAAATATTTTTTTGAGGAGCATCATGTTTGTTGTTACGATCAAAAAGTGTTCAAAAGCAGCTAGATAATTTTTTTCTTCTTCATTAATTTATAAATTTTTTTCGTTTAATTTTAAACGTTTAGAACTTCAGGCACATTAAAATTTATGAAGATACTACTTTTACAAAATTTATTGAAGTATCGAAATTCAATGGACTTCAGATTTCAAAGTATCGAATTCTAGATTGTATAAAGGTATATTAAAATTTTTAATAATACCGGTATCTTCAAAGGTACTCCTACTAAATTAGGATAAAACTAGAAAAGACTAAAAATATAAGAAATTTATAAAATACTGAAAATCTATGCAGGTGGTTCAATGAAAATAAAATTACTAAATATCTATAAAACTTTAAATCCTAAAGCATAAAATTCTAATCTATGTAAGTACATAAAAATGCCAGAAAATTGTTCAAACTGTAAAAATACTGAAAAAGTACGATAAACACTGACAGTACTAGAAATCTATGAAAAAATACAAATTACCTTTGGAAATTCTGTGTTCTGAAAATCACTCTAAAATGCTGAAAAAATTAATAAACTTCGAATTCTAGATTTTTCAAATTCTCAAAACCAATATGACAATCTGTGAAAAACGCTAGAAATATGTAAAAAAAAAAAGATTATTTTTGAAAAAGTTATATATAGTATCAAGTACAAAATATACTAAAGTACATGAAAAAGAGAAGCCACTCTGAGAAAAAGATTTATTTAATGTTAATTTGCAGCCCAATTTAGTAAATCAAGAAAATTCATTAACCTTTAAGAATTTTTATTTCCATGAGCTGTTTTAATAGGTCATTCAAATAAAATTACGTTTTGGTGCAAATGTCCATTAATTTTTTTCGCTTGAATACGCATTTATTAATAGTTAACAAACCATATTTGCGAACAAAAGCATTTCTTAACAGTTGACAAAGAATCCATTTGAAGCAACTCAATAGTTCAAACGAAATGTGAGTTTGACTGTAAACAATTTTTATTTTCTCGTATTCAAATATAAGGCTCATTAACAATCAACGAACCTTATTTGATAGAAATAAACCTTTTTCTCATTGTCAGTGCAGAGTATGAATAACTTTAAACGTACGCAGATATAATTTTCTCAAAAATCTATGAAAATACTACAAATCTCTGAAACCTTGAATTCTAGAGCATTGAACTCTAACAACCAATGTTGAAAATTCCTACATATACAAGAAAATCCTTTAATTAATAAACATACTGAAAAAATAATTACTGAGAGATGACAGAAACGATATGCTGTGATTTTACATGTAATGTGAAAAATTATCAAAATTGAAAGCTTGAGCTTGCAAATCGATTTCTAAGATGTTATGATGTTAGAATACATATTTATTGACACGTTGAAATAAATATATATATTGACACTTTTAACACTTGGGTTGGCCCATCTACGTAAAATTTAGTTGTGACGCTCCTAGCTCCGACTTTTGAAAATGAAAGTAATCGATCATTACATTCAAACAATAAAAAAAAAAAAAATTATGGCAATGAAACATATTACCCATGAACTTTATCTTAAAAAATTGACTAGGAAGTTTATTGCTCAATTCTTATAATATTTAAAATTAAACTGTAAAAAAAACCCTTAATTTCGTTGTACCATCTTATTAACAAGGCTAGTCAAGTCAATACCAGGAGCAGAATGGTCATCGTATTATTCAGAGTATTGGGGGGCGGCCAGATTTTCAAGGCGCCAATAATGTAAGAATCTCAGATAACGATGGCATTCATTAACGAATCGGAATTGCAAAATACTTCCGTAATTTTTTCATATAATGGATGGGCTATGCAAATTATGAATGAATCATTTTTTCGATGTATTGTGCGAGAAATATTTGTTAACTTATGGTAATTCCCGCGTGGGTTTGCCATAAATAAGATAAATTTGTAAGTTTTAATTTAGTAGCGTGAAAAAAATGTAACGCGAGTCAATTTTAAAGTTCTGGCATCTCGACTGTTTTATTTTACACAATTTGATGACTCCTGTTTAAAAGTATTTTCCATACTGATACAGGCCTTCAAAGTCTGCATAAAACTTGATAACTTTTTAAACGAAATCGCAAGTTACGAAAAGTCTGTCGAGCTGGATGAAAAACAACGAAAAAAGAAAAGAAAATGAACTGATGCATGTCCTACAAAATAAAGTGATGCAAAAGTAATCCCGAAATGAAAATAATGCGCATTTTCTGTTGGGTTTTACATAAATCAGCATAACACTGAGTTCATAAAACATTCAGCGTATGTTGAATTGACAAAAGCAATTTCGACTCGTTTCCATGAAAAACGATTCACCCCGCGGTGCAACGATTTCCATCAAATTGAGGAATTTATCTTCATTCGATTCAATGACGTCACGACGCACGTCGATTATTGCATTTAATGAGAAGGGCGCGCACGATGAAAGAAAGAGAATGCCGAGGAGTATGCGATTTCTTACACTTTTGCCCTTCGTGCCGGCAATATGAGGCGTTCTTGACTTTCAAAATTGTCGCGTGCTTCGGCCGTTTTTCGGTTCGTTGAACTTTTAGTGTGCGAAAAAAACATTTTTTAAATTTGATTGTTAATTACTAAACTTTTTTTTTTGGATTGTTGATTATTTCATTTTAAAGTCATTTCATTTCAAATCGTCCAGGCAGTTTAGGTTAGGTTTTTTTCTGGAAATTTTTTTTATAACATCTCTATTAAAATCGATAAGACTTGTATTTTTTCTTCTCGCTTAAATTCCAGTTCTTTTTTCGTAAGGAATTTTTGAAAAACCGATTAATAAATAAATTTTACCTAATTGCTACACCTTAATTTTTCTTTCAAACTTATTAACTTGCTTAAAAATTTTCCGATTTTATAATATTTTTTATTTTCTGGGTCAAGTTTTATCACAGTAAAACAAAATAGTTAACTTCATTTTTTGAACACAATTTTATTACGATCATGATTTTTGAGAAAAACAAAAAAATTTTCAACCTGAAAATTTCGGGATTAGATCAGTTTTTCTTTCTTCATTTTTTTTTGACGAATTAGTTAAATAAAAAGCATAAGGTTTTATTATCTTATACAGCCAAAATTCATTGTTTAGCAAGTATCATTTTTTTGAAGTCTAAGCGATATTTTTAGTTATTTTAAGCTTAATTTACTCAAAATTCTATAATTGCGCCAAAAAAATGTCGGTCATAAAAGTTTTCAAGTTTCATAAAAAAGGGTATACTTTTAAAGAAAAGAAATTTTAGATAGAATATAATAAATTTACAAAAATTCTAAGATTATTGTGCAAAAAAAAAGAAGTTCCTAATTGAAAAGTTTTCACACTGCGCTTTTTCATTGTTTTTTTTTTTTTTTTTTTTTTTTACAAGAAAGTTTTTTTTATCGTTGATGCATTATATTCAGATCGTTTTCAAATCTGTAATTTAGATTATATATATTTAGATATATATAAATGTGAATGTGGTTGTGCGCATATAACTTCAAAACTATTGCACGAAACGTCACAAAATCACAAAAGGTTACAAATCACAAAAACTCATAAAAATTTACGAATCCATGAAATAAAGGGTGTCCTAAAGTCAGCGGATCATCCGAAAATCATCAATTCCTCATGAAATCCTAAGACACTTTACCTTTGCAATTTTTGAAAATTCGAAAAACTTAAACAGTTATAAATAATTAAATTCCGTCTAGAAGAGACTCCTTCTATTTCTTAGCTTATTCTCGTGGGAATACTGGGATCACTGGGAGACCCTGTATAAGAAAAAACAGAAAATATAACAAATTTTGACATACAAAAGTCGCAAAACGTCACAATGGTAAATCATCACAAAATTTCATGAAACACAAAATTATACACTGTTAGAAATCATGAAAAGTCGTAATAATATTATTATTACTATCCTCATTATGATCATCTCCTCATCCTGATTAACAAATAAACTTTCATCAATTTTACTCTTTACTTTTATCGTGAAAAAATATCATTTGAAAATTTTTTTTTTTTAAATACTTAAGTATAATATTTTTATGACCAATATAATCCATCATATTAGCATTATTATTTCTTCGTAGTAATTCATTATTATATAACAAATTCATATTTCGTGAAAAAATTAGAAATAATTCCAAAACAAAAAAGGGAAGATTTAGAACCTTGGGATTCACACAAATTTTCGGTAATTTTCGTTTTACAATAAATTTAAATATTTTGAACTATACAAACAATTTGTAGTTGACTATGATAGTTAGAAAAATATAATTCCAAGTTCAGCATAGCATCATTGTTAATTAATAAAGTTAGATAAATATATTTAAATAAGATTTGACGCTTCAAAAATATTTTGGTACGTATTTGTAATCAACAAAATATTTTTCATGAAATAATTAATGAAAAAAATCACATGATATGACGATTTTTGAGTAAAATAATTTTTAATTCTTTTTCTACGCTAATCAAAGAAACAACGGGAATTCATCTAAACAAAATTTTTTTCGACAAATATCTTTAATAATGAATTTAAAGAGCAACTTTTACAGTCGAACAATTTTTTTTAGGAATTATAGAATTTCAACAAAAAAAAAAAACATAAAAATAACTGCAAAAATGACACTTTCACTCTAAAAAAATGTTCTTCAGCAAAAAAAGTTAAATTATAAAAATTTTACTAGATATTGTTTATCTAACTAACTTGTTTTGAAAAAAAAAAAACTGATGTTAAGTTGTGATTCGAATGTTTATAACTTTGTGATTTTTCCATAAAAATCATAATTATTGCAAGAAAAATTTCTTGAAAAAAAATTTCTGTTAGCATGAAATTTTGTTCACGAAATTAAGAAAAAATTATGGAAATCGGACAATTTCCGATCAAATTATTGAATTCTAAAGAACAATTACCATGCTCCAATTAAGGAAAATCAACTTCTCAGCTAAATTTTGAGAAATTCTTTAAAAAATCAAGCATAAATAAAAAAAAAAAAAAAAAAACTTATCTCATACATTTATAAAGATGCTGTACAAAAATTTTCACGCTGAATAACCTGACGATTCAAGATTTAATGACCCTATTGCAAAGTAAAAAAAGGTCATCGAACTTTTGAGGAATGTCAAACTTATGCTACCAATCGTAAGACATGTTTCATGAAAAAATCGAATAGTTACACGTAACATTAATTTACAAAAACACGTATATTGTACATATTATTTTAGGTCTTTTACAGATCTGATGAACATTTTTAATTTCATGTAAAAAAACCTATTTAACACAAAAATAAATTAAAAACTTGTGTGGTCCTTCAAGCAGAATCCGAAAATTTTTTCCAGTTTAACTCGGCGAGAGTAAAAAAAATTTTTTATTCAATAATATACGCACCCATGATGAGGCATGTTATATAATATTCTATTCACAAAGTTTATTCACATCCAGGTACTCGAATACTTTAACTGCTATTCGCTAACACTCGTAATATTCAAGTCAGAATCGTACACACATTTGGGACGTAAAATCATGATTCATATTTGCACTGATTCGAAAACACTGTCCAAAATTCTAAAGATACTCAAATGCTTTGACTGAGAGATCGTTTCTGGAATGAATGTCAAGAGTATACCAACGTCACCATTCGAACCACCTCGGAAAATTATAAAAAAAATTGACAAAACGAAAAACAATGGCCATTATTCAAATATGTCCACGACCTTTAACAACGGTTAATAGATTTTTTCACATTCCATGCAAATACGATTAGATCGAGTGAAAATTAATTCAGTTGACTTTATGAAATCACTGTGAAACACAATATTTATATAACAGTGTCTAAACATCAGGAAGAACCTAGAAATCAAGGAAAAATCGTTGCATTTTTTCGTAACGTAAATCATTGTTTTTCTTCTACATCCGGCTCGAAGGACCCTTGAATATAAAACCAATAACTTCCAAGTCGGTTCTGACAATATTTGTCTTAACTTGTCTATTATCATTTTTCAAATACAATATTTCCTTCCATTTTTTTTTTTTTTTTTTCATGTATCCGGTTGGAAGGACTCATCGTATACGAATAAAAAAGGAATCATCAATCCCAAGTTTTTCAATCATTCTGTATCACTTGTTAACGAGGTCCAAGCTATATTCTACTTAAACCTTTTTCTTTTTCGAAGGGACGAACAGAGAAAAAGAAGACACAGTTTTCATGTTCTTTTTCGCGATTCAGCCGGGGAGTAAGGCAAGGAAATTTTTCATTGCCGCGGCGTGGCTATGATAATACGGTTATGGTAATTTAGCACTCGGCGTGCAATTGGTATCTGTATCGAGAAGGGGTTTTGCAGCGGGCACGAGTCGTCCAGTCGGGAGAGAAAACGCGCTCGCTTTTGCTTCGGCCCTGAAGCTAAAATCATGAAATACCTTGAGTCAGCGGATCATTGACGTAAATCACGTCCCACGAGGTACCGTCAATTACCTACGCCCGCTTTCTGAAAAACACGCCGCGAGCGCATTTTTTCATTCTGATTCACAATTTCGCGAAGGATGCTGAGAGGAAACGCCGATAAACTCATTAAAACGCGTCGATCCCGGCTGAGCTGACGTCATTTTATGCGCGAATTCCCTTTTTTTTCGAGTCCCATTTTTCCCTATCAAACGGAGCTCGTTCGCTCCGTGAAATTGACGATTTCAAAAGCCTTTGCGTACAGGTTAACGATTCCGGAGGAAAAATTGGTTCGATCGTCTTGAACGGATTCGTATAGACTTGAAGTTCCGAACGTTGAAAATTGAACGAAAAGAAGACAGAAATGAATTTTAAATTTTACGTCACTGGAAGGATAGTGTTAAATATTTTTTTGAGGAGGTTATGTTTGTTATTCCAACCAAAAAGTCCTTGGAAGCAACTGGATAATTTTTTTTCTCAAATAGTCGTCTATTCTTCTTTTTCGTTTAATTTTAAACGTTTGGAATTTCATGTACATGGATTCGTTGAAAATGAAAACTCGAAAAAATCGAGCCTGGTGAGCGTCAAATTCATTGAGAAAAAGGTTTATTTAACTGCTCAATTCAGTATTTAAAGAATATTCGTCAACTTTTAAGAAATTTTATTTTCATGGACTATTCTAGTGGGTCGTTCAAATATAAGTACGTTCTGGTGCAATTGTTCATTAATTTTTTTGGCTTATATACGAATTTTCTTTGCGAACAAAAATATTTCTCAACAGTTAAGGAATAATGAGTTTGAAGCAACACAATAGCACATGCCAATTTGCTGGTTTGACTGTAGTAAACAATCTTTATTTCTTAGTAAGAAAATATGAGGTTTATTAACAATCAACGAACCTTATTTGATAGAAATGAAACTTTCTTTGAGTGTAAGGTACCTTATTTTTGAAAGTCATTATTGTAGAAATTTCTCAACAGTTAAGGAATAATCAGTTTAAAGCAACACAATAGCACATGCCAATTTACTGGTTTGACTGTAGTAAACAATCTTTATTTCTTAGTAAGAAAATATGAGGTTTATTAACAATAAACGAACCTTATTTGATAGGAATGAAACTTTCTTTGAGTGTGAGATACCTTATTTTTGAAAATCATTATTGTAGAAAAAATTATTCTTTATTATTTCAAAAAGGCCAGAAACATCGACAATGGAGAACTTGACATTTTTAGACTAGAATCTAATTATTCAACGATACTAGAAAAATGAAGGATATGAAACCTAAAAATTTGACGTACAGAATATTCTACAGTTCGAATATTAATCGAATTGGGAACTTGAAATCTCAAATCATTGGATATTTATGTACAAAAAATTTTTCTAGATTTCGAATCCTTAGATTCATAAATTTATAAACAATATTTTTTCAGAAGTGAAGAACACTCAAAGTTAATTAATACAAATTTTTTGTCTGCATCTGGGAAGATCGTTTTATTATCATTGACTACAATAATCAATAAAGGTTCCATCGGAAAATTTGTCAAATATTGAAGTTGTCAAAAATGCAATGACATACTTAAAAATTTTTCCGAAACGTATGACTATTTTTTTTTTATATTTAAATTTTTAGCTTTATATTGAAACGTGAAAAATGATACAAATATTTATTTAATTATTTTTATCACCTTTTAAAAAAAATTATCAAATATTCAACCAATCAAGTCTGCAACAAAATATATATGTATATTATATATTCCAGAAATGATATCTTTTTATGCGCATTTTCGTTTCTTTATACGAGGCCATAATTCTCCAGCCCTTTGTACATCTTTTTTCACTTATTATCGATCACTTCATTTACGATTAATTAATTGAAAAATTAAATTAATATTCAAGCCATTAAGACTGAAATGAAGTACCTATATTAAAAAAAAAAGCACTTTATATTGTTTATGATAGAAAATTTTTGGTTTTTTAACACAGGAAGGTAACTTTTTAGTCCTTCGCTTATTTTCAATGATTTTATAAATTATCATTCAATTTCGAATGATACATTGTATAATAATATTTTAGAGATTTTTGAATAAATTCAGAATAAAATATTTTTTTAATTCTGAAATATTTAACGACAAGGAGAACTCACAAAAATTTTATCAAGAATACCCAAATATACTTATAAAAACAGAAACGTAGAAGCAATAAAAAATTCAAGCCTGTTATTCCAAGCAGCAAAAATTGTCAAAAACACGATTTGAATTTTCCATAATTTCTCTTGAATGTCCTTAGATGTATCCATCTTCGAATTTTACATTTCTGTGATGTCTCAAAAACTGTGAGAAAAAGAATAAATACTGACCTCAAAAATTTGAAAAAAATTGTCATCTTCCCTTCAAAATGTTTGCATTCAAGCACACAAGGAACACTTCTTATTTAATCAAAAATTACTGACACTCCACATGTACTCGATTTAAAAAAAAAAAAAAAAAAAAAAAAAAAAAACACTCTTTATCCAAAAGCTTTTTAAAAAAAGCGATCAAACAAAAAAAAAATATTGAACGCTCAGCCATGGTTGCGGAAAGACAAAAAATAATGAATCACCAAACGCGTCGATTCGACGATCGGGAAATGAACCGAGATCGAACGAATTTTATAGGCATGTCGCAAATTAAAAAACTCATGTTCGTCCTTCGCGTATGATATACCTGGGCAAAAATGCCTGTGTTAACGTGACGTCAGAAATCGCGGAAGCCTTTAATCTCGCGGGAAACACCGAAGATACGTATCAGCGTTTCCCTTTGTGGAGCACTTGTTTGCATAAATTCTGGAGAACGTTTTCAACAAGGTATTCGACACACGAATCCGTGCTCTCGTATTTACGACCCCAGAAAAAGTATCATATCTACGTCAACCTTTCTCATTTATTTTATTGTAAAACTGTCTGACGAATTTTTCAATCTACTTCTTACAGTTACAATAATTCGCAAAACAAAAGTACATTCCGAGATATCCTGTTCATCAAGTTTTAATTCAATTTTGCATTGCAAAAAAATACTTCTGTAGAATTGAAGAACCCTTTTTTTCGACAAATTTTCGCTACATTCCCAACGAATTGCGAGCTCGAAATTCACGATTTCACGTCCTGATGAATCATCGCAAAAAATGATTCTTTTATACTTCACAAAACGACCCATTAGACCTAACCTAAAAAAATTCATCGTTCATCACTTCCCTCGAAGAAAACCAATTCTTCCTGGCCTCGAGAGCATCATCAAAAAACAGTTAAAAATCGTCGTAAAAGAACCATTCCGTTAACAAACGGAAGAACTTGAAACGAATAGTTGGTTATTTGCAAAAAATTTCGTACACTGCTGGAACTTCGTTTAGCCTTAAATTTACTTTCGTGTTTTTTTTCGAACTTGACCTAAAAAAGTAATTGTTTATTACTTCCCTCTGTGTAAAACAATCCCTTTTAGCCTTGACAACTTCTTCAGGAAGCGGTAGGAAATCCTTGAAGAAGAAATTGGATCTAGCGACGACCGGAAGAATTTCAAATAAAGAAGTTTTGTGGGATAAAAAAAAAAAAAAAAAAAAATCGTATGAACGCATTTTTTGCGCGGCCTCAAAAGATTAGTCAGCGCCGGATTTGGCGATTCCAAAACCACATTGAACGCACTTAAGCACGGAAAAAACCTTGCTCGAGTTAGGCTATACGCGAGAAAAATTACCTTGCGATTCGCGAAGAAAACACATTGGATTACAATTTACAATATAATTGTGGGTCGAAATAACTCGCGCAATGAAATTACTCATACTTAGCATTTAGTGGCAGTAAAGTTAATTGAATATTTCTCGATCTCAGAACAAAAGAATATTTATTCAGTTCAAGGTTTCTCGGATTTGCATCAAATGAGGGAAAAATTGAATGAAATTGAACAGAGCTTGGTTTTTAATTTCGGTTTTTTAAAATTTACATGTAAACAAAGAATGTCGATATTCTGAAATCTGAATTAATGATCATGTTTAACGCAAAATCATTCAGGTCAAATACAGGACTTGTCCTACATTAATCGTAGTCAAGTCAATGCACGTATCAAATTAAACTTTCAATAAATCATTTTTCCCTAATTATAAATACGCCTCTAATGATAAATCGTTCTCCAATAAAAAAATTTTGTTCCATTTTCGTGAATGGTCGAAGGTTACAGCAAAGAAAATTTCGAAAAAAATTATCGTGGGAAGCCTGATGCAATTAAACATAGAATTACGTTTCATGCATACGTACGTACAATTACCGATACAACATAGATCCATTGATTTTTAATTCAAGTCTCAGTGGAAATTACTAGCAAAGTCACGTTTTATTTTTATCCTAGCTCTTAATGACACAACTGCTCATCCCAGACAAAGCAATCTTTCAGCAATTTTTTATCAGGAAGCAACGTGCTCCAGATGATGGCAGATCTGCTTCAAGGTCAGGTTTGTCAAATTGGATTCCATCAATTCTGATTACGATGTTTTTATACGTCGATGTAATTAAATGCAATTGAGAGCAATCACCATTGAAATTGAACAAAATTTTCCTCGGACTTACTAAATATTATTTTTATGCTCTCTTTCAGAGCTATTACTGATAGGCAAACTTCGTTCGTAAACGATTTAATTTCACGAATTCAGACTCCAACAAATGAATAAAACAAAACACTCAACTAAAATGATTTTACGTATTAATAAAAAATAAATTATACAGTATTTCAAACTTGAAATTTCTCGATAAGGATTTTCAAAAAATAAATTCACTACAATTCGAATAAATGGTAAATTTGTATCTAAAACCGAAATTTAATGCGTTTCATGCCATAATTGCTGTTAAGCGAATTTCAAAGTATATATGTAATTTCTGGATCGAAAATTCGATAGCCAAACGTGTAAATAGTTGCGAAATTGCGAATTTTTGATTGAGCAATCGAAAAATATAAAAAACTAATCTTTGAATAGATAAATAGTAACTAAAATTCTAAAATAAAAAACACTCCTCACTGATATCAACTTATAAAAAATCAATTATTGCAAATTTCATCCTCGCAAATTTTCTTTGACATTTTTGCTTTTATCAAATTTACCGCAAAATAAGAGTTGAATAGAAAGATAAATAAACGCAATTCTAAATCATAAAAGTTACGAATTAAATGAATAAAAAAATAAAAGTTTCGAGATCGAAAAAAAGTGTGATTTTGATATTATGGATGAGAAATTTTGAATATTGTAAATATTTTGCATTAAAAAAACCGAATTGACTGCATTTTCAAAAATTTGTGTTGATGAATGAGAAAATTTCTTCTTATTATGATTGTTCAGTGTTATAAATTCATAGCTTTCAGATATGGCTTTTACATCGAGTTCGCTGCAAAGTGAATCAGTTCAAAAAATTGAAAAATTAAGTGTATTAAAAATGGTTACACGCATAGGTTTAACCGATTAAACTAATGATAGATGAAAAAATTTTTTTAAAAAGCTTGTGATATCGATATTTTGGAAGAGAAATTTCCAAAATTAAAAACTTTTTTGTTGAAAGAATAAATGATATATTAGCATCAATAAATATGATTTACTAGATTTTTCGGCATACAATAGAGGAAAAAATAAAATTTTTTGATCATATAAAAGTTTTTGAATTGAAAATCAAGAGCAAAACAGGCGAATTATTCGAAAATAGCGAATGCTTGCTTGAGTAATTAAAAAATGTGTAATGAATATTGTGTGCTCCTGACATTTTATTTCAAAAAATCATTTAATTGATATCATTGAGGAAAACGATGAATATAGAAGGTAAATTTGTGTTGATATATTCAAAATTTTGATTTATCATTACCTGTCACTGTCGATTTTAACCAAATTCACAAAAAATATCAAAATTATACATCTTTCTGAATTTATATATTTTATTTTTTAATTTCTAGCCTTTCTTTTCAATTCTCAGTTTATAGTTAACTCCATGAATAAATTACACAGAGAGAACTAAACCGTAGTGATTGCTTTCTTAGACAGCGCTGTTCTATGTTTAATTCAAAAAATGCTGTCAAAAGTCACTTAAACCGGGCAAATCACTGAGCAGACTTACGTTTTCACTGTTTTGGAGAGTGGCAAAGTCTATTTATAACAGATGTTTGCATACCTGCATTTGCTGTGCGCGTAACATAGCTCTTAGAGATTTCAGACAGTGACTATTAAGGTCTAAAATCATTCCAAACCAACTGTTAAAGAGATCACACGAGCGATGTTGATTTGCAGATCCGGAAAAGGTTATGAATAAAATATAATGACGCGTTGCTCATTTGGTGTACATGTTTCACTGAAAAATGTTGTGTACTTACACTACTTAATGAAACTTAATTATCTGTGTCCCTTATAACCTCACCGTTAAAAATTTTCTTAAATTTCATACACTTTTTATTCAAAATGTATTAAAATGTACTTTTAGTTTCGTAAGCCACCTGTATAAAATTTATATCAGATACACATGTTCTAAAAGTGTGTGATTTAGGGACACCTACTTGAGTTTAATACACTTTCCATAGATTCTGTGTTAAAATGTATCCGAAATTCCATAAACTCAATATTTGAAACATAAGTAAGATACAAATACTTCAAATGTGTATAAATTCAAGACACTTGAGTAAAATACATTTTTCATCTAAGTTGGTTACTACGCTCGTGCTCGCTAGGTGGATACGCCAAATTTTTTCTCAAATGCGAATTATTGTTGAAATCCTTCAAATATGGGTGGAAAACACACTAATATTAAGATGGAGGGCCTGATGGATGTAATATGACATGCAAACAATGCAAAGAAATAATTTATCTTTGAAAGTGTTATATTGAACTGAAATTTAAAAATACCAATAACCGAAATTAATAAAAAAAATTCAATATAAGAATGTTTTCAGTAAATCTTATCTCAAAACTAAAATCTTTTATATTGGAATTTTAACAGAAAAAAATTCGGTGTCGGCATGGTTTGTTGGGATACAACACAAATTACACATTACTTGTATTAAATTTAATTCAAACATTTTTGTACGATTTTAATACATCACAGTGCATTAATACAAATCTGACTTAAATTAATCTGGAATATAATAGAAGTATATAATAACGTCATGTACAAATACTAATACACACGATATATAAAATTTAAGACATCCGTATATTAAAGTAATGTAAGCATGTATATATTCTGTATATTTTTAATGCATTAATAATACAGGTTGTGTGAAATTTGCATTATACGCGTTATACTAAATTTAAGGCGAAAATTTCTAACAGCGCTATCACCTGTCACTTATCATAAACAAAACCAAACAAAACACCAGCTGATTACTTATGTACCGTATGAAAGTAGGCAAATTTTCATGCCTAAAAGCGGACGCGGTTTTAGACCTGGACAACCACTGTCTAAAATCTCTTCGAGCTATGTCACGAGCAGTGCGAATGCAGATCTACAAACAAATGTGTCAAACAGACTGTGACACTGTCTGTGACCTGCGTACATGTTTTGACATTGTTATACATGTAAATCAACATTTTTCTTGAATCGTTTGAATTTCGACATGGCTCATCACTTTTTGGTTCTCTCCGTGTAGCCATGTATACAAATTCATGAGGTATAAAATTCGAAATAATTGATTTCCAATCAATGAGTAGAAACTTTTCAGACTGTCCATAAACATCTACCTACTTTACTATTTTCCTAACAATACGATATTAGTTCAAATAACGTATCGTTAAATGCAGGCATCATCTCCAACATACATAAAAAATTGCCCCGAAGCTTCAAAATCCCGAATAACACAAAAAGAATTCGGGAATTTGAAGCTTCGGGGCAATTTTTTTCGGGACTTTAGAATATCGAATCTTTAACAATTCGGTTCATTCAACGATCGGTGTAATTTGCCATCGGGTTAGTGCATTTTCGGGATAATACTATTTCGGGACTTTTCTTGTTGTCGAGATTTTGCGATTTCGGGTCATTTCAAGTTCGGTACAATTTGCATGTAGGGATTATTAGTCGTTCTGGTCATTTCACTTTCGGGATAATAGACTGCTCGGGACTTTCGAAAACGGGAATTTCAACGAAAGGGACTTTAGCTGTTCGGTACTTACTCCTACCCCCAAATAAATCACCAGTATTTTGCAACCCTTACTCCAAAATAAACGCCATCATTCCCCAAAGCTCCATAACCTCTGTTAAAACCTTGACAAATTCACAGCTTGACAAACAGATCCATACCTTCTATAAAAAATCATTTCCCTTTCCCCCATTTACCTAGGAAACATAAAACCCTATGACGTCAATAGACCAAAAACTACTTTTGAGTTGATTGACGTCACAGTGATTCTTGAACCTCAGCAATCTCTTAAATTTATGATCCATCAAAAAAAAAGAAGAAGAAAAAATACTAATGAATACATTTACAGCCAAGCCCCCACTGGCAGAATAGTAGAACCTTCCAAAAAAAAGTACTAACCCGTGTACTATGCTACATTTATCCGCTCGTATAAATGCGAGACCCTTTGCCACTTCCGATTTTCGATACACACAATGGGAAAGAGAGGCCAAGATATGCCGTAATAGGGAAATTCCTTGAAGGCAGGCCGCTCTCCAGCGGATGGAATCGGCCAGACGGAGGAATTTCTAGCCGGCTTCCCCCGTCGCCTTTATCTCGCGAGATTCGTCCTTGCGCTAGACCCGGCCGGATAGTCATCCCGGGCCGGCGAGGAAGAAGAAGAAGGACCCAAAGCACGCCGTTGTACTGTGCACCTGAGGGGCCCCGATGTGGCCGCCGAGGTGGGAGATCCGAAGGTATAAAATGGATATCGGGCCGTATGCGAGAGCCAGTCCAAAGGCCAAGCCGCTCTAGTCGCGTACACACGTCGCGAGAGAGAAAATTACAATCACGCGTGCGGTCCCTCTCAGGGTGATTCTGTGCACGAATTTTCCGCCACTTGTGTTCCTCGCAAAAGCAAAGACGAAAAACAAAAAAAATCGCGAATTTTCTTCCGTGGTCGTTGTTTGTTTGCTTCTATATTTTCGGCGGGAACAGAAATACAAAAAATAAACAAAAAAAAAAAGGGTGGAGGTTCATAGTCGGATAGTCAAAGGCACAGAGCACGAGTGAAGGATTCGCGTGAGGGGGTGGGTGGGAGGGGAGGGGTTCCGAATTGTCATTTCGTCAATTTTCACGGACGGTGAAAGGGAAGGGGGTGGTTGGACATGTCCGGACTCCGCGGCGCCAACGCCCAGGAGCTCTCGAAAGCCGATCACGAGCGTTCAATCGTAAGTTGACTTGTGAGGAAAAGTCTCTTTTCCCAACGCCGTAAGGAAAGTGCGATTTTCTCCACGGCTTGATTCGTCAAAACTCGCATTTTCCCTACGACATTGGAAAGATTATTTTGTTTATCATCCCTTGACTTCCGAGGAAAAGTCCTTTTCCCAACGCCATAAGGAAAGTGCGATTTTCTCCACGGCTTCATTCTTAAAAACTCGCATTTTCTCCACGTTGTTGATAGAAATATATTATTTTATTTTATATTAATTATAAAATAAAAACCAAAATGACTAGTTTGGTGAAGATAGCTGGCGAAGACGTACAAAGAAGAAAAAACAACATCTAAGTTTTTATGAAAAAAAAAAAGTTTTTCCCCAACATCATGAGGAAAGTGCGATTTCCCCCACGTCGTTGATAAAATTATATTATATTTATATCAATTATACATTAAAAACCAAAATGACTAGTTAGGTAAAGAGTTTTGACAAATTCAAGAACCCTTATCATAATAATATCTGCCGAAGACATACAAAAATAAAACATCCAAGTCGTATTGAAAAAAAAAAGTTATATTCCTTGACATGTGTGGGAAAGTCTCTTTTCTAACGTCATGAGGGAAGTGTGATTTTTACCACGGCTTGATTCGTCAAAACTCGCATTACCTCAACGTTATTGAAAAGATTATATTCCCCGACTTGTGTGGAAAATTGCTCTTTCCTAACGCCGTGAAGAAAGAGCGATTTTCTCCACGGCTTGATTCGTCGAAACTCGCCTTTCCTCTACGATTTTGGAAAAAGTATAGTCCTTAACTTGTGCAAAAAGTCTTTTTTAACGAATGTGATAGCTCTTTTCCCCTTTGACTCGTCTTGCAAACTTCACATTATTTGAATATGTATCATATACATATATTTTATTTCAATATCAGAATAAAAGCCTGCAATCTATGAAGATTGAATTCATAATTCCAGACTGATAAAATTGCAGAGCTTGAATTTCGAACTTCAAATAAATTACATACTTATAGTTCTTCATTTTTTTATAATAATAGAAATGAAGGTTTCCTAATTTTCCCTTAGCTCTTGCTAAGAAATATAGCATTTTCAACGAATCCAAGGGTTGTATTGCGAGTCGAAGGTGAGCTCTGCTATCAGAGTTGAAAAAAATGTTCTGCACAGATCAAGGACGATTTTTTCTTGAAAATACTTAGGTTAATGAGATTTTTATAAACTCCAACGAGCATTTTTTCAATGAAGTTGATTAGAAATTTTCATCGTTCGATCTAAATGTTTTAGACATTGTTTGGGAAAATGATGATAAAATTATTAAATATTAAAAGTACGAATGAAGAGAATATTAACAAATGTTTCGGAAATTTTGTAGGCTTTTTTCAAAACCAGTATTTCTCAAGAATGCCATCATATTAATGATATTCACGTAAAATGCAAGTGCCTGATGCAAGTTGGATCGACAAACCGGTTTTTGGAGAACCGAGGTGTTAATTTTAAATATTAACTTTCTTACACAGGATTAGTTCAGTTGGGGATTTGGTTTATCGAGAATTTGACTGAAATTTTATACATGTACTTATTAAAATTTAAGGTATCAATGACAAAGTTGTCAAATTTTTCTTTCAGAGGTCTCCATAAAAAAGAATGATTGAAGGAATTATTATTTTGCAGAGAAAATCCAATTATTTCAATGTAAATTAGGTACATTGGTTCGAGTTGAAAAATCGCAAGACTTCAGTCAATTAGTCACATGTTTCAATCCGCCCTTTATTTATGGATCCTTGAATTTACATATATTTTACATTCTAGAGGGCTTCTTGTTCACGTTGTTGAACCATGAATTCTTGGACAGAAATATTTTTTTCTTTGAATAGTATACACTCCGAATATATTTTAACAGCTGGTTTTTGATATCAATCAATGACCAAGTTAAATTGAAATGAAATATATTTCTTCCCTCTTTTACTTTCATTTGAATCATTTTTTTTTTTCAAAATTTGTATTCTTTGTGTTTTTCTCCTATTTCTTTTCAAAATTTTTATTAATTATTGACAATTTTAAATAGATATAAATTATTGAAAAAAGCTGAATTACTGTAAATTTTTTGTTATAACTCGTATGACTTTTTTATGTTCAATGGTATTTCCATTAACGAATACAATTCAAGTCTGATTGTTCGAAAAAAGCAATTTTTTTGCAGTTCAATAATTTCACGTGATGTACGGAAATGGACTTTAATTTTTTTTCTTATATTCACTGTTAGTATTTTACCATTTTTTATTCCTAAAATGAAACAATTCGAAAAACTTATTTCGATTGCAATATTTAACTATAAATGCCTTAGATGGGACAATAGAAATCGACGTGTCTAGTGTTTCCATAAAAATAGAAAAATTATATCAAATTGAATATTCATTAATTATTGGGAAAATTTAGATATTCTCTGATGAGCAGAGTAAAAAATAGTTACAGATGTCAAAGTAAAATCAAAGTGAAAAACAATGTCATAATAATAATTAACATTTTGATTTATAGACAATAATAATCAATCTCAAAACTTTGAAACGTTTCAAAAATCGTTGTTGAATCGTGTAGTTATAAATAAAAGTATTAGAAACTTTTCACCAACTCACTGAACATACACAAAAGTATGCTTCATTTGTTGTGATTGCTTTATCCTCATTTCGTGTTCATGAAATGCAAATTTTGAAAAGAAATCGAAAATTGAAAGTATTTATCACGAAAATTACATGTCATCTTCACGAAAATTATGTTTTCACTTTTTTTATCATAAAACTTTTGAATTTTTTATGCATACTTGCAATTTTTCATGAAACTTTTAAGAAAGTTTTCTCGAACATTTAAAAAATATTATTTTTCTACATTAAACATATTTATTTGGTTTCAGAAACTAAGCCTTTTTTTTATTTGTTATGATAAACTTCATGCTGTATTAAAAATGTCTTCTTGTATAAAGATGATAATTTTTTTTCAAGTAAACTGAATCCACAATAAAAAAACCTTATTTTATTCCAGATTGTACGTTAAAGTATCTTTTCAAATTTAAACGAGCTAATTAAACAAAATTGATCTCATTTAAAGGCAATTTTTCAGACAATTCTCTCATCCCCCAACAAAAAAAAAAGTATGTTAGTGTTTTGTTTTTTAAATGCGAGTGTTTAAATCCCACAAAACTAGTGACATTTTCCTACTCCTTTAAAAAAAAAAAAAAAAAACATTATTATTTCGAAAATTTATAAAAAAACAGCCAAAAAAGTCTATCGGTTTCTGCACTCGCCATCTAATAATAGCAGGAAAATTGCAAAAGAGGATTGTTTTCGTATCATTATTATTCGGAAACGAAAAATACGTTCCGGCTTTCAGACATTAGGCAACGATATAACCGAAACCCCAGACTTCCTGTCACGTAAGCGGTAGCATTCGATGATTCAATGTCTAGTTTAGCAAATCGAACAGGAAAAGAGTTACATAACGCGATTCCATAAAAAGCGGCGCCCAAAAATTTATCCAGTTTCACTTTTAAATTCACATTCTATAACAGACTGTTTTCTTCATATTCAGAATCCTATAATTAATCAATACCATATTTTTTCATTCATTTATCTTTTATTCACATACCATAATATCAAATTTCTGAAAATTAACTAAGCGCATTTCATAACACAAATTAGCTTAGGTTTAACTAGTGTAATTTTATTTCGTCTATATTCTACATCGAGAATAATTCGTTCCTATCAGAATAATTGTAGGAAAACGAAGGATTGAGTTTTTTTTTAACGAGAGTAAATAATTAGAGCGATAAATCGCGTTCAACGTTTCCTTGGCATTTCCCACGTGCGTGGAAATGACAAATAGCGCATAAATTATCAATAACAACATTTAACGTCCTAGTTAGTGGTTGAAACAAAGAATCGATCGCGAATCGGGCGCATTTGCATAAAGTGAATTATTATGACCGGTATCGTTGGCCCTTAACGAAGTAAAGATGAAAGAGAATAATTTTCTTTTTTTCAAATTGAATCCAAAGCAATAAAAATATGGCGAAAATTGTTGCACGATCGACTATATATTACTCCTTTTACTGATGAAGCAGTTTCGTTGAAGGAAAAAATGATTTTAGTTGCGTTAGTATTTAAAACATCGAAATATAAGATTTTGAAGACAATTTTTTTTATTTGTTGTATGTAAAAAAATTATCATATATAAGATATGTGAATTCAGTTATCAATAAATTCAGTTTAGTTCTTTTTTGGCGTGAAGATTTTTTTTTATTATCTGAATTTCAGCTGATTAATCGAAGGGAGTTTTTGAAATAGTGGCTCAAATATTAAAAATACGAGTCTCGTTGATTTTGATAGAAAAAATTTTTTTTAAGTTTCTACACCAACAAAAACCTTTATCACCAGTAAGATTTGCAATGAAATAACCCCTTCCTTAGAATCAATCATTTTTGAAAGTTATTGAAATTTTTATCAGCTATCTAATAATAGAACCATATCGAATAAATATTTATAAACTGTATATATTTCTACTAAATCAGATAAAAATTTTTTAACTAAAAATACATTTTTACTGTTAATTTTCTGTCAATATTATTTCTTGAGTTATGTTCATCAAACGTTTCTGAATTTTATAACTCTATTAAAACTCATAAAAAATTGCAATGCTCATATCTTATTGAACAAACTGAATTTACATTTTTACTACCATTACGTCAACACAAAAGGTGTTGAAGAAATTCTCATTCAATTTTCTTGCAATCGAGTCATCGTAGCTTGTTGCTTTCACTACAAACATTTACACGTCTTGCTCACAATTGCACACATGTTTTATTCATCGATAGTTTTATCGTAATTTTTGCATGATTTTTCAAAATCGATGCTGTTTTTTTGATAGCCCAAAAACCCTGATCAAAAGCATTTCATCAACAGAACTTTCACTGCCGATGAGTTTTTCATCTTTAGAAATTATATTATACAACTGAGAAACTGTAATTTTATGCATGAAATCAAAAAAAAATTTACTTCGAAAACTGAACAATAAAACACATTTTGTCAGAAAAATGTCCGAGGACAATTTTGTCAATTTCCACTGTGCACCTTATCGAAGATTGTTAACATCTTTAATTTTTCCAGTTTTGCAACAAAACACGAGTGAATCTGCCAAGAATGTTTGTTTCGCCATTTCATCGAGCTGAAAAATGAGCTTCCATATGAAAGAAGGAGAAAAAATAATAATAAGGGGGAAAAAAGTCGGACGTATCGCTACCTCTAATTGCTCTTATAGGATCCCTCGTTCTCTTTGCGGTGTAACCTTTTACGATTTTGCGTAACTCGCACGTGATGCATTGTCGTTGCGACATTTCATTTGTATCATATCGTCCCACTATTTTTCACGAACAATCACTTATAATCACTGTTTCATCTCTCCTTAATCCACCTCCCCCCAAAATAATATTCATTAAAATTTTCTTTTCTTTAAAAATTTTGAAAATTCAGAAAAAAACAAACGACTTTCTATCATCAAGGTCAATGAAAAGTTACTTTATTGCTTAACAAAGCGATTTCAATATTTTCCATTTAGCGATCGTTGCTAATAAACGATGGCACAATATTTTATGACTAGGTTGTTTCGATCTTGGAAATGTTTATAACTCTCTTTGTGTGTGTGGTTTTTTTTATCTTATGGTATTTAGTAATTGAAATAAAAATTTTTTTCATGGAAAATGACAGACGTTTTACGAGTATCTGTGATTCGCATATCATTTTAACTTAAGAAGAAAAAAACAGTACGTTGTTGACGAAGTCTGAAAATTTTTCAATATTATTTATACTGAATAAAACTCGTGAAGAATTTTGAAAAATTTAGAGATTTGGAAATCTTCTAAATGGAAGAGGAATTGAGAGTATTTTTCCGAATTCCAAGAAACTCGTCGAATGTACAGTTATTGCAAGATTATATAATTTAATGCATTTAATAATCAGCTATCAAAACAGATATCGTATTGTTAAGAAAAATCATAAAGTAGATAATTTGTATTGACAAACCGAAAAATGTATATTAATTATTTAAAAATGAACTATTAAGAATATTTCGTCTTATGAATTTTCAATATTAATTTTTTTCATTGAATTTACTGTAAAACGAAAGATAAAAGAATTGCCAGAAATAAAAAATTTAAAATGTTTGATAAAGGTTCAAGTTATTGAAAAATAGAAATATTGAAATTAGAAAAATTGGTTATTTTGTTATTCTGAGTGAATTTTCTTTAAATCGACAATATGATAGTTAATGATCAATCAAAATTTTGAATATGTCAACACCAATTTACTATCTTTATTTGTCAACGAAAATTTGCTGTTTTAGAATGATATACACATTTCGCAGTAAAACTTCAATTCGAAACTTGATGTGTTAAAAAATTTCTATTTTTTATGTTTCTAACTACATAAGAGTAGGTAAAATTTGATTCATTCATGCAAATCAACTATTCATTCGTATGATAAAAAATTTTTTATTTTTTCAACAATTCTTTGTGCAAAATATCAAGATTATAAATCTTTTTAAACCTAAAATTTTTATTTTTCATCCTTATAATTTATCCCTATAACTATTATTCGTTCATTTTTTTTCTAATTTTTTCCAATTCTTTCACTTTGCATCAAATTCAATAAAAAAATCATCATAAGAAGTTTATGAATTTTGAAATCTGAATAATCATTATCAAAAAACATTCATTTATTCGTCAATACAAAGTCATAAAAATGCAGCCTAGTGCTTTTTAATGCAAAATATTTGCACTTTTTGCAATTTCCAATCCAAAATATCAAAATTGCAAGTTTCTCCGATCTCACAATTTTTATTCCTCATTTCTCGCCTTTCTTTTTAACTTTTATTTTGCAGTGAATTCAATTTAACGAATTTTTAAACTGATATTATAAAACCTAAAATTTGAAAAAATTGATTTTTGATAAATCAATATCAGTAAGGTTTTTTTTTATTTATTTCAAAGTCTAAGTCATGATTTTTTATAAAAATAATTTTTTCAATTGTTCAGTTTTTTGATTGTTCTATCCAACATTCAGAATTCTGTAACTATTTATACATTTTTTGATCAACTTTTTTTATCCGAAAATTATCAGATTTATAATGATCTTTTCAGCAGTTATTGCTTCTAGAAAATGATGCAAGTAAAAATAATCGATAAACTGATAAATTTTACATAAATATCGATCTGATATTCGATATTTTCTCAACAAATCTGGATTTTCGGTAGAAAAATTATCAATCCCTCGTTTCTTAACCTTTTTTTCATAAGGAAACATTTTAAATATTAACTCCCTAAAATTCAACAACGTTTTAAAAAAACATTCTAACAAATTTTTCGTTGTTTATTAATTTCTACATATATTCTCAAAAATACAAAAATCCTACGTTATAGGGCCAAATATCGGAAAAAGTTGATAAAATGTACTGCAATTAAGTCAAAAAATCCAACCCATTATTCAAACTTTTTAAAAAATAAGCCGCAAATCAAAAGTAATCATAAAACAATATTAAACTTTCTTCTATCTAGCCATAAAAAAAATCAATCTTCTTCTTCTTCTTGTTCAAAAAAAAAAATAAAATACATCACCTGTCGTTCAACGCGCAAAAATTCGATACAAAATTTCGAAAAAAGAGATTCCAGTTTGGTAAACGGTAAATGTTACGTGATGGAGGGATTACGCGAGAGTCAGGTCCAAAAATATCGAAAGCGATAAGAATCTTGATCCTGGCTCGCGAGCGTAAAGGTAAAATGTAACATTCGTTCTTTCACGGACAACGAGACTTTGAGGAGCGACTTTTATGGTCGTTTGATTGTCTGCATCTCGTGCAATAATCGCCCGATCGAGATGCGAAAGAGCGGCGGCGTTACATCGCACCAAAGACGCGACTCAACTCGCGCGTTCATGAATATGCGATCAGGTTCAACGCACCTGAGATGTGCGCTGAACAATACGAAAATTACAGGAGATGCGTTCGTACTCCGATTTCGAATTTTTATTACAACACGAATTTCGTGATTCGAAATAGATTTCAATGAAAGTTTCACATAATGAAAGGTTCACATAAAAATTAAAATTGCAATTTAGATAACGATTTAAAAACCAATATCAGTTTTTTGCTAGGTTTTTGGCAAAGTTTAAAATATGAATTTTAGAAATAAAGAACGATTTTAATTTGTATGTGTATTTGTAGATAATAACAACAATCTCTATTTCTATCATCATTTAAAAATCGATATCAGTTTTTCAATTTTTGGTCGCTTTGAGAATTTATTCAACTTTAGCTTGAATTTCAAATTAATTTCGAAATCGTGACTCTATTATTTTGAATCAGAATCAATGGTAATTTTTAATCTAACTATTGATTTTTCGTAACGTCAAAACTTTGACTTAATAGAAAAAATATTGAGTATAACTATTTTTCAATTTTTATTTAATAATCATACCGATAGTTATTATAAAATTTATTTACAATATATATTTATCAATCGATGATTTGAATTCAAACATTTTTAGTTTTTCGTTGGGTTTTTTTTTAATAATGTGTAAAATGTAACAGATCGAAATAAATTGCAAATAAAATTCAAGTTCAGTTTTGTATCATACAAAGATTTAAAAAATGATTAAAATTTTTATACTCAAAATAGATTTTGGTACTGTAATTATTTGTAATTTCGAAAAAGCAAGTTTTTGGAAGAAATGTAAACTTTAACTATGACTTAATGATGAACGTTCGTATATTTTAAATTTGATCATAAAGAACATATCGATTATTATAATTTTTAAAATAAATTTATTTTTCATAAATTATTTTTTGTAACGTTGACACTTTGTATTGTTAGAATAAATATTAATTTTAATCATGGTTCGAATTTCTAGTTAATTAATATAGTCGATGAAATTACAAAATCGATTTATTATCAAAGTTAAGGGATCGATTTTGATTTTGTGATTGGATATTAAAAAAAAGATCTCGATCTTGCATTATATTTCTTTAAATATTAATTCGTTGTTTACTTTTTTCAAACAAGTTTAATTTCAATAGTAGGATTTGTAAATTACTACTACTCGAACTTTTTAACTAGAAAACATTCGATGCCTGTTTTGATCGAAGAACGTGAAAGAAAAAGGGATTTAGCAACTTTCGATTAGATGCTGTTTTATACGCGTCCTCAAGAGAAAACATCGCGATGAGAAAAATCCATTACGAAACGCTACTTTTTGTAAAAATTTCAACTCCATAAAACTTTCATAAGAAAAAACATCATCACTGATAATAAATGAATTTACTATTTAAAAAAAAAACTTCAAAATATCTCTTATTATTAAAAAATCCTATAAACAAACACCAAAATAAAAGAAAAAATTCTTAAGCAATGTCTAAATTTTGTCATTTTTACACTAAAAATATGTAACTATTTCAAACTCATTTAATGTAACTCAAATCCAACATATGACAACCCTCAAAAATATTTTTTACGATAAAAAAGATCAAAAAACAACAACAATTTGACATTGATTTCGATACATTTTTTTTCTCGATGAAGATTTTCTTTTTAGAATTTTTCGCAAATTAAAATAAGAAATTGAAATATTTTCGTCTATCAATTCCACTTTCTCATTTATTGGGTATAGGAAAATGCTGTTATAATTTACAACGAAACATAAATAAAAAAAACTTTTATAATGCGCGAAGCGTGTTCCGGATTGTCCACTTTTACTGGCTTCATCGAATGATTTCTCGCCGACACGTAATCGACTGAAAGCACAATTTCTCGATGATCATTGAAATCGTACACGCAATTTCAACTCACGTTTTGTTCTTTTTTTTTACAACTTTGACCGACTCGTTTTCCCGAGTAGCAATCATCGTTTTAATTATCTGGGATTACATAACAATTTTAAGGTTTCAATTGAGGGTCCTGGATTTAGGGGTTTGACTTTTTCAAAAATTTCCAAAATCCTACAACATATTAATGTGAAGGAACATTTTTTTAATTTAATAAATTCAAGTAAAAATGTTCGAACAAAAATGTTTAAAAAAGCATCTAAGATATGAATCTCAGAATTATGCCAAAATTTCTTTTCGAGTTTTCTTCAATTTTAAGCTTATAAATTTGTGAAGAAATTGCAAGGAAATGAATTTAAACAATTGGTTCAACTTGTAATTTTGAATATTTTTAGCATCTGGATCAATTCTCATGAGTGACACATTAATATAAAATCACAACAAAGGTTTCATATACGATGAAAAAGAAATTTAAAAATGAAGAGATCAGTGAAGTCTGTAAAAATTTATAAAAACTTTTAAAAATCTTGTTTTGCAGAAAAAAATTTTTCCAACAATAAATGAATTCATTTTTTTCAAATTGAACTGTCTATTGCAATAAGTAGTCGAGTTAGAAAAAAATTTCCAAGTCAATCATTGTTTTATGGGAGATCGTCCTTCGGAACCGGTTTTTTTTTTTTTTTTTTTTTTTCAAAAAGTCGTTTTCTGTTCTCCTTTCTTCAAAATCCCAGAATCATGGAAATTTCCAAGTATTCTAAATTTACATTAAATTAATATTAGATCCGAGAATGTAGTTTCGAAACCGTGCAGAAATCAATAGAAGACATCCAGATGTTTCAAAAAACTACCATTAATCTCCAAATCAAGATAGAAAATACATACTAAACAGATTTTAATTCTGTTCAAAAAAATTTCAAGTTAAGAGATTTATAACAATTAAAAATAATTTAGTGAATTTGAAAAAAATGTTCATCATCATTTCAACATTCACGTAAAATTTTTCAGAATTGGTCAATTATTTCGTAGTTTTAAATAACGCTAAGCAATTGTAGAAAAAAGTTGGGCTTTAAAAAATGTCTCCTTTGCAAAGAAAATTGAAGAACTACATAGTTCTTCAAAACTTAAATTAATTGAACATTCACGAATATGTTTGAAATCTATGAAAGCTTGAAAAATAAAACTTTCCTCAAGTATGAAAGAATATTTGGAAGTTGGAAAATCTTCAAAAAATTTTCATTTACCCGGACCTATGATCATTTCGGCCTGAGTACTACAAATTTTGGAAAATTTTATCTACGAAATTAGAAGATTTTGACAGTATCTCGTAATGATTATTGTTTTTCAAATTCTGTAGATACAATTCATTGAGAAAATAAGTAGATAAATTCTAACCTAAAAATACCTGTAAATTTGCTGCAACAAAAAAAACCCTTCACTGCCCTGCACCATGAGATAAACCTTCAAGCTTACCTGAAACAGAAAAAAAAAATTAACAAATGTCAATTTCCTTACCCCATTGAAATTATATACATTTTTTTCATAATTTCTGATAAAAATATGAAATTCAAGAAAATAAACAAGTGTGAAGAAAAGCTACATAACTGATACTTGAATTTCATGGAAAATCGTACAAGTTTGTCAACATTAATTAATGCATAATTTTCATTATCAATTTTTTAAGTTGTTATAGGATTTTTTTATGGGAGGTTCACCTTTTTTTTTTTGGTTCTTTGTTCGAAAATATTTAGATATGTATTTTTTGACTTATCATATGTAAAATTAGCGAAGAAAAGATATACTAAGAATACTTTTTTCAGAAAATTTTTTCGAACCTTATTCATAGCTAAAATAATGTCAACAAATTCTTTAATAAAAAAACAAATAAATAAATTTCTAATGAACAAAGAAGTTTTTACTTTCCTTCAAAAATTGTAAAATTATACTTGAAATTTTCAAATGGAAAAATGGATTTTTTTGGGGGTTTTGAATCTTTTTTTTCGAGAAAATTCTTATTCAAATATTGATGCCTCGCCAAATTTGCATATACTGATAAAATAAAAATTTTCCATGAAACATTTTCAAACAAAGAACTAAAAAAATTTATGTTTAACCTCCCATACAATAAAACAATAATTATATACAACAGTATAAAAGAAAACGTTTCAAATCCCATTTTCCTTTAGACTACGCCTCTACTTAGCATTGTTCAGGGAACATAGTGTTTTAGTTATGAACGCACATTTTTCTTTCCACAAGTACACTAAGCATTAATTATCACAACGTCGCGCCGTTAAATTGAGTGTAGAACACAAAAAGTGCCTTTTCCGGACTGGAAATGATACGTTGCAAATGCAAAGGTCGCGGCGTCGAAACTCGATTTATTTATGGGGATGGGAATTATGACGCAAGCCGCGGGAGAAACGGCTCTTTTTCATCGCGGAAGTCGCGTTTCCGAAGATGCGTTTTCATCGCCGCTTTCATACGTAACTCACGTCTCGTTTGGGCTTTTGTTTGCGCGCTGAGAAATTTTCTCTCGAGTCAACCAACGCAATTACTGGGAAATTCTCAACTTTCGGGCGTTGGCACTCGAATTTTGAGTTTGGATCCTTAAATTTGAGCGTTGATTGAATTTGGAATATGATTTTCAACTTTACAAGTTTTCGACAGTTTAAAGTTGACTTTATTTACTTAAATAAATTGTTGGTTGAGGAAAATACATTTTTTTTGGACTGTAAAATATTTTTTGTTCGTACAAACAAATTTTAGTTAGCAGAAGAATACATTTTCCTGACGCAAATAAAATTTGTTAAAGACTAATAGAATTTGTTTAACAGAACAAAAATTTATTTAGGTGACCTAAATATTTTGTTGGTCGAATAAGTATAAAACGTTTGTTGGAGCGAACAAATTTGTTTTTCAGTGCATTAATTTGAAAATATGCAAACTGCAATGAATCAAACGATTTATGAATTTTTTTGAACTTTGGAATTTTGAATGTGTACTGAAATTTGGTTTTGAAATTCATGAAAAATTAAAAAGGATTAAATCTTACTAGAAATGTTGCGAAGAACTAAATATGATCATCTGTAAAATTATATATTTCAAAATTTTCAATTTAGCATTCGACTTTTACAAATTATGAAAATTTATGATGTTAAAGTTTGGAAACAAAACCGCTGCTGTTATTCCAAAGAAATTTTTTTTAATTAAACACATTGCATTTTCAAATAGAGAAATATATTTTTGAATAATTGTATCATTTTAAATCGAAAATTTAAGAAAATGAACATTTAAAGCTTGAGAAACTCTTAGTTCAAATTTAAAGAAAAATAGTACATTTCGCATCTAGGGAAAAAATAACTTACACTCTCGTGAGAAATTTATTTTTTTCCGTGGTACGAACGATTTCTTTTATCGTAGCGGGAGAAAAAGCCGATTTTTGCATGCAAAGCGGGCAAAAAAGTAGGCTTTTTAGACCGCTATGATAAAAAAGATATTTGTAGGCTCAAAAGGCAGAAAATGGAAAAATTACGAACAATCAGGGATACAATTCAGAAGCATAGGCGTAAGACATTTTTTTTTTTTTTTTTTTTTTGGAAAAATAGATTTTTTCAGTATTCAAAATTCCAATCTTCGAGGTTCTGTTTTCAAGAGCAAAATTTAAAAATTTTTTAGAATCTTTGAATTTTCAAGTTATCTTACGATTGATGTTTATAATTACATATTTTTCATTTTTGTGATTTTATATTTGCATTTTTTGATCATGCAATCCGATTTTTGCAATGTGCATGGCAAAGATTTATATATTTTTATTGATATTATTATTATTATTATTATTATTATTATTATTATTATTATTATTATTATTTAGTCAATGGATGAATGAATCTTGATTTGTTTAACTTTGAGCATTTTTATATATCAAGTTTTACTGTTACATTCGAAAAGCCTAATATTGTAAATTTGAAAAAAAGAAAAATTTTGTTTCATCATTTCTAAATTTTTTTTCAATAAAAAATTGATTTTTTCTTAACCAAAACATTGTAACACCACAGTATTATATTCTGGAAATATATTGCATCAACTAATTAAATTTTTTAGATTTCGATAGTCAAATCTTTAAGATTTACAGTTGATTTTTTTAAGTAAAAATTTTTAAGTTTATATAATCATTTTACATTTTTTACATTCAAAACATGGAAAATTTAAAGTTTTCAATTCTCATTATGCATCTTGCATTGAAAATATAATAAAGAAACGACATGAAAAATAATACGATTCGAAAATTAGAAATGTCCAATATTTATATCATAATTTAAAGGAAAATGTATCGTCTCGTCTAAGCTTCAATTTTTCCTGATTCACAAAAAATTTATTATTTGTCGAAACTTTTATTCTCAAAGTTGTGCGTTCCTCAAAATTACATCGAATTCTCCAAATCCGAAACAGTTAATTATATTGATTTATGTACGTATTTTTAAAATTATTTTAACTAATTTTCTTTGAAAAACAATTAATTTTATACAAATTTCGAGAGTGATTTCAACCCCTACAATCTCCCTCTGTCTACGTCCCTGGTACAAATCTTGAGTTATCAAGTCCCAAATAAAGAATTCAAAAATTCAAAATAAATACTAAAAACATTTCTAAAACTTGAAATCACTGCTAATTTTTTATGAGCTAATGGAAAATTGTAAACCAGCTAATAAAGTTTCAATAAATTATAAATGATGTCAGAAATATCCTGAAAATCCTGTAAAACAAGTACGGATATATCGGAAACTCTCATTTCATATAACATCAAAAGTCAGAAGTTTCACATACAAAAACGAACGAAAAAATACGAAAATTGTCAAGCATGCTTGCAATAATAAATATAAAAACCTAATTTATAAAAATTAATCGATAAATGTAAATAAATAGCAACTAAAATATATAAAATTTTTCTTAACTTCTAATTATTTCAAATTCCTGTACAAACTCACTAAATTTTTTAATTCAAAAGGAATAAAAACCTACCAATAACTGCAAGTTCCATAATTTCCAAATAATACATGAAAAAACACATAAATTCAGAATTTGCCAAACGAGACCTGAAAGTTTTTTCCCAAGGCTCGTCATCAATGGTCGGAGAAATTTATCGGCATGCACTTTCTCGCTCGGCCTTGACGAATTTTCGGCTCTGCAATTGCGATTACTCCCGTTGTTTTTTAATTCTTTTTTTGAATATTTTTTCTCGCACGATTCCGACATTAAGCCCGCTTTATTTTTCATATCCGAGGAATTTAATGCGCTAATAAACGATGCTCGCTCGCAATTTACGGCTCGATTGTGCTGGAAAAAACGTTGTGCAAAAGCGCCACGTTGTCTTTACGCGAGTTTCGCAATTCGCGCGTCTCGCGAACGAGGCGAAGGATCGCGAGGATAAATTTTCTTTTTCACGGAAAAGTTGCTAGAAAACAAAACGAAAATTTTCAGAGTGTGAAATGATGAATTTCGTACAGTATTACATACCTTTGATTATAATTTACCTTTAATTTATCATTTTTTATCATAACATAAATCAGATATACTTTATTTTATTACTTTTTCGTGTTCAACATGAAAATATTGTTTTGGCGAAACTTCATTGAGATTTCAAACAGCTTCTTCCGAACAAGTTGGATTAAGTCGAAACTTTCCAACTTTGTGAAAGTACCAAAATTTTGAAAGCTGAAAAAAAGAAACAATTGCGAAATTTGAAGATTAACCCGAGATAAAAAATCAGAGTATCGTTCCAGTCACCAAGAGTATCTTGAGTCTCGGAATCAGTATCATCGAGTCTCCAAGAGTATCCAAGAGTATCGAAGGAGTCTCCGAGAGTAAACTAATTTTTTTTACGAATCTCCAAAAGTTTCCTAAAGTCACCTTTGATCTCCGATTTGAATACTCTATTTCTTGAAAGCAACAACAAGAGTATCGTTTGAGTCTCAAGAGTATCTTGAGTATTCCATTTTGCCAAACGGAATACTCTTAATGATCAATTTGGAGACTCAAAATACTCTTGAGGCTAAAGGAGACTCTGATTTTTTATCCCGGGAAGTAAAATATTAAAATGAAAAAATATGGATCTAGTTGTATACGAAATTTGAAAATGAAATCATTCGTTTCTGAGCAATCTCGAAATGTTATTAATAATGGGAAAAGCCACGGCGCTTGTTCGATCGCCGAAAAATTCGCTCATTTCGCAAGAGCTTAATCTTCGATGATGCGAAAAAACAAACAAAAATAGCCGGCAAAAAAGCTATAAAAATTCATCTTGGAATTTGAACTTTCCAATACTTTCAAAGTCACGCGGTGAAGGACGCAGATCAAGGCTAAATTTGCACAATTATAAATTGCTCATCTTTTTTTTTTTAATTTTCTTGATTTAAATACTCAGTCGAAAATCAAAAAATCATTGATCAAACAATTTATAAGTTATAAAGAAATATTTCTTCCCTTTTCTTTTTGTAATATATCAAATGCAAAAATATTAATTTTGAATTTTGTTTAATTGTGTAAAAATGCATTTTTTTTTAAATTTCTATATCCAGAATTCCTTGGATCACACCATGTCAAAGATACAAAAAATTTCCAGTCAAAAAACTGGACCAAAAAAAAACACCTCAAACCCGTCGATCAAAAATTCACGAAAATTGACAGTGAAGATAAAGCTCGAGGCTTTTTCATCATCGAAAACAAAAAAATATCGTGAAAGTACGAAATAAGTTTCCATTTCGGTCGAGTCGACTTTCACCGTAATTATTTTTAGGATCTTACATAACAGACCAGATGCGCTTTTGCGAAAAAATGTTTCGCGTCCCATCGAAAATCATCCTCGAAAATGTATCGAAAAAATTTTTCGAAAAAAGTACGAAAAAAGTTGCAGTTATTTCGATAATTGCGTAATTTTACGGGACGAAAATAGTGGACCCAAAAGCGTTACGTCTTTGTAAGTTGCGTAATGCGTTTTCTCTCTAGCGTTTTATCTCGAGACATTGCGATAAGTCGCGATCTGAATTTCGTTTTTTTTTGCTCTGCTTGTGGAAACTGGACAGGTCTGTTATTTCCAATCGACTCACGATTACCAAAAGAAAAAGTGCATATTTGTCAAGTTTTTGGAATTGTTATGCTGGGGAATTCATTTATCGTGGTTTATTTCCAAGAATTTTTTGTATGGATAAATCATTTGAAGTAATGTTATTCCTGATTCATTTATGTATTTGATTTATTGAAATTTGTTTCAAATATATTTGAACTTGAACTTTGAGGTTTTGAATTGAAAATTATTTCACAAAACTTAAAAATTATTTTGGGTTTGAATAAATGCCTAAATCTGCAACATGAAATTCTTCATGTTTACAATTAGAATCCATAGTTTGTACATCTTCGAATTCTAGATTTAAATTTTATGAATACAAGTGAAAATTTACTAATTTCAGGAATATGAAAAATTGGTGGATACATTTTTTTTTGGCATCATTTTAATTTCAAAACCTTCTAATGTTCAGTATATGTATAGAATTGAAAAACCCCAGTATAACGCTACTTATAATTCAAATAATTCGATTTTGAGTTCACGCAAAGAAATTGTTTGACTGCAATAAAAAAAGTTTCTTTTTGTTAATTACTGTTTTTTTCAACATTCAAGTTTTCCCTTTAAAATATCCTTGTAATCATTTTTCAACAAACAACTAATTGCCTACAAAAATCAAGATTAGATGGTAAGAAAAAGGGGTCACAAACTATGTCTTTGCAAAATAAGTGGAAAAATTTGAAAATCGTTTACACCTCATAAATGAAAGAGTACAAAAAAAAGTTTATTCAATTCTTCGAATATTGTTTGATTATTTCAAGAGAAAAAATTTCCACGAAAATAGAAAAATTGATTATAAATTCCAAGACGAACGCCGGTAATTTCGCAAAGATATATTATCAAAGGAGGCCCGTGACTCGGGCGGAATGCACCGTGTCGCCATCGGATTATTAACAAGTTTGACGCGCGGTTTATTAACGACGAATGCGAATCGCGTGCTTTTACGCTTATCAAGCGTTATCAGTTAATTGACAATTCATTCAAGTCTGGTTATAATTATGCGTCAATTAGCTTGAATAATATCGGTGCTACTTACACTACTCGCGAAATGCGGTAAATGGCTTTCCGTAAATTATTATATAGATATTGTTATTTATCCACTTGTTTACTCATTTTCCTCATGAATACGTATTTCTACTTGTTTCATCAAACTTATACTTATAATATCACACTGAAAAAAAGGATTAGTAAAATCAAATATAATATGGTAACTATAAATGTTTAGTTGAATCAAACTAATGATAAATTCATACAAACTATCTAATAAAGTTTAAGCAAACTTCTGTATACTAACAGTTACTATATGCTTATTTGCTATGAATATCAACGAAGTAATCGCCATCAAGTAAATACCATGTTCATATGAACTCATCGAAAAAGTATGGACAAAACTTGAAATATTAATAGTTTCCGTATCGCTATTTACAAGAAAATTTCAAGTAACTTGGCTCAAGTTCAAATGGTTATTGTAAACTAAGATTGACCTAGATCTTTCACAAAAAAAAAAGAGCTGACGTGTGTGTTGTGTGTACATATTTCTGTTTCTCGGAATTCGTTCCCAATTCTGTCAAGAACATAATTTTTTTCCGTCTTATTTGAGGCGCACGCGCGTGAGTACCCGATGATCATCCGCATCCACGTACAGGCGATAGTTACCGCCGCTTGACTTAGGGATCTCGATGGTGGATCTCAAATGTAACACCTCTATTGAATCCATCGACACTTATTTTACTCAGGCCGAAAGATATGTACAAATTTGAGTGACTAGAAAAGTAATCAAACTTTTATTCAGTAACACTGAAGATGCTGAAAAGGCCACACCCCACGAGGAGAAGCTCCATTATTTTGTTAAACAGAGAAAATTTATTTATAAACTGGCACTCACAGGCTTGTCTGAGCTTGTTGATATTGTTGAAAATTTTCCACAACATTCGTCAAGTATCGGTATGTATATTTACTGTTACCATATGAAAAAGTTGTATGTGAACGACATTAGTCAAGTATCAGTATATTAACTGTTACTGTATGGAACAGTTGCATCAAATGTAGACAGCTTATTTGCTATTATTTTTGAATCTGAAGCTAACATTGACTTCTTACGCCATTCAAGTTTACCACATATTTGATCTTAATGCACGTGAAGCTGGTTCAAGTAAATTCAGTCAAGTATATGGTATATTTGTCGCAAATACTGCAGAATCCAAAGAAATTAGTATGAAACATACGCTATCTTTATAAATAAGATATATATTAATAGCTGATAAATATTTGAGAAAACGGCAAAACTATGCGCATATATTTGTATTGAACTTGCTGTTTTTTCAGTGCATCTTTTTTCAAATCATTAATTTGGAGGAGATCTATTTCCTTAATTTTTCTATTTTCAAGAATCTTTAAAATATTCTGTAATTTTTCCATTTCTTTTTTATTTCAATCGTAAATATTAACTTGTAATTTCAATCAAAAATATAAAAAAATGAGATAATTAATTTTGAACTTTCATCCAACTTACTTGTAACTTGGAGTTTAAACTTATACTTGAAATATCATCATTTTTTAAATCATGAATTTAAAGAAGATTAATTCCCTTCATTTTTCTATTTCCAGAAATCTTCAAAATATCCCATAATTTTTCTATTTCTTTGTTTTCTATCATAAATATTTACTTGCAATTTTAATCAAAAATATAAAAAAATGAAATAAGCAATTTTTAACTTTCATCTAACTTACTTGTAACTTGGAGTTTAGCACAAGGACGAACAAGTTTAATTAGACTGATTTTATGAGTTTTGCATCTCGATAAATCCCAATCATTCTTGAGTATATTTAAAAGTATTTGTTTAAGGGGAAAGTTGGGCGTAATTGAACAGATTAGCTACCGCGATAAGTTCGCGCTTTTGTTTCCGAAGATTCGCGCGAGGCGATACACGCCTCGTTCGCTTCTTCCAGGCAATTTAAATCGCTCGCTTGTTTTTTTAAACGCTGCTATTTATTTATAGCGTTTTCACGTACACAAAGGGGAATGCAAAAACTGACAAAATCAAGTGTAAATTGTCAAAAAACGAATGTTACCAAAATTATGTATATTTTAACATTTATATTTAAACCTGACGATGTAAATGTTTATTTGTACAAACACATTCTAGAAGTTTAAAGGCTAAAAGTCTCTGAATTTTCTTGCAATTTTGAGAATCGAGATTTTAATTTTTTGATTAAAAGCTGTGACTTTTCAAACTTCAACAAATATGTTGAATTGATGATATCAAGTTTGAGAATCAGCACATTAGAAAACTGTGAGATTTGGATTTCAAGTGATCTAAATTTCACAACGAAAATTCAAAGTTTTCATAACACATCAACATTTCCAAAAATATAAAATTGACAGGAGCAACTTCGAAATTCCAAAAATCTTTTATTAAAAAATGTGATTAAAAAAACTTGAGTTACTGCAATATCATACTTTTTATTCATTTTTAAATTACTTGCTATTGAGTTTTTGATTAAAGAAATTTTCAACTACCGTCATAGAGAAAAAAAATAAGGAAACAAGATATATATTTTTTTTTAGGAAATCGAAATTCGTTAAAAATATATCGGATGCTGAGTCGAAATTCATATAAAAAGTCTTTCGATCTATCAATTCTTTTTATTTACTGTATTAACTAAAATTTATTGCATGTTTGAAAAGTTACAATTGTAATTAGAATTTCAAATTTGACGATTTTTGGATTAAAAACTTAAACGAAAACATTGCATGAATGATTGAAAAAATTCTTATTTTTGATTAAACAATTAAAAAATCAAACAATCAGAAACATACATATTTGCATAAAGAAATAGTTACTTACACTTTTAAATAAAAAAAATACACGTTACTGTTATTAACTAATTAAAAATCGATGATTGCGATATTTGAATTTCATTAATTTTTCATGACGATCTCTTTGTCTTATGTAAATACGAGATGAAAGCCAAAAAGAAAGACGAGAAATAAAAAAAATAATAGTTATAGTTATAGGTCCATGAATGAAAAATAGAAATTTCGGGAGTAGACAAGTTTGTGATTTCGATATTTTGGATGGAAATTTTTGAAAATTTCAAGTATTCTTCAACGAAAAACCAAATCGACTCAATTCTATGAATTTTTGTTGATTAATGAAAAAATGTTTTCTCAGCATTATTTTTCAGTGTTTTTAAATCAATAAATTTTTATACATATTTTTTTTCTAAATTTATCATAGTGTAAATGAATTGAAAAAAAAAAATGTTGAATTGAATAACGAATGAAAAATAGTTATAGTTATATATCCAGATAATACAAAAAATGTTTTCAAAAAGAATTGTGATCTCGATGTTTTGGATAAAAAATTTTCAAAATTGTACATTTTGGTTTTTTTTTTAATAGTAATTAGGCATCAACGAATAGGATTTACCACATTATTAGGTAGTTATTATTTTAAATAATCAAATTTTTTCGTCAAGTAAAAGCTCTAGATAAAAACTTTATTGTAAAATATACAAATCATTCGAAAGTAGCAAATTTATGCTTGAGTGACTAAAAAATCAAACAAAAAACATTCTTTAAAAATGACATGACTTAGCAATTTTATTTCAAAAAATTATTGAATTTATATCATTGAGGAAAACAATAAATAAAGATCATAAAATTGTGCTGAACATATTAAAAAATTTTGATTATTCAGTAACTGTCATTTCAATTTTAACCAAATTCGCCCAAACTATCAAAATCACACAATTTTCTAAAATTGGAATACACATCTATTTTTCATTTATTGAATTCATAACTCTGATTATTTTCCATTCTTTTATTTCTGCTCTGGCCTTTATTTTCAACTCTTCCTTTTGCAGTAAATTCCATGAGAAAATCGACGTTTAAAATTCAAGGAAGATTAAACTCAAAGTAATTGATTTTTCGTTAATTAGCAGAACTTTTTCGATTTGTCAATAATTTTTTTTTTTTTTTTAACGACACGATATTGGCTTTAACAACTTATCAATAAATAAAACTGCGCCGTTTTTAATAGCTCCAAGAAACAGGAAATTATGACTTTACACTGACGAATTGTGAATGTTAGAACTTTTACAGTTTTATATTGCTAGCAAAAACAATTCGTGAATGAAAGCCGTGAAATTCGTGTTTCAGCATTTTTCATTTCTGATCACTCGCGGAAAAACAGACAAACGTGAGTTAAGAGTTGGCGAATCGTGACGATTTCCCTTCTTTTGGAAATTGGATATGACAAAAATAACGAGTGTTAGAGTAAACAAATGCCATTGAGATGAAAATTTTATTTGAATAGTGTCAACGGATCCATCAAATTCTAATTCACTTTTTTATGACTATTTTATTCAATTGCATGACCTATAAAAAAAATTAATCTACTTATTATAAATAATATCTGAAAAATGGACCCTATCAAATTTTGCGACGATTCAATCTGTCACAAAATTTGTTATAAATTGAACTTGATAAATTCAAATGAATTCTAAATCCTAAATTAAGAACATTTATGAAAAGTTCAAAATTTTGTAAAAATCTTCTGGAATGCATTCAAAATATTATCATTGGCAGTTGTATATTTTCACTTGAATAATAACTAACTGCAAAAAAAGATGTAATGCCAGTTTTTCTTTCCCAACGAGGAAATTTCCACAGTTGCTCGCACAGGAAAATATAGTGATTTTCCCAGTGAAATGTTTGACACCACGATCCTCTTGTTTGTACATTTTTTCCTGTCAGCAATTGCAATGTTAAATCGGCACGATCGATCACGCCGTCATTGAACTTTAACGAGAAAAGGTTGAAAATTGTTCGCGTTACTTTCTAATTACAAATTACAAAGCTTTGCCGCCATCAATTTTCCGAAATTCAGATAATGAATACTTTTATTCAGAATATCATGAAAAATTATGCTTATAAAAGCGCAAGAAAACGCATGTGAATTTAACACTTGGGAAATTATTCATAGTTCACAGTGCAAATAATTTCTCAAGTCCATGTTAATTACTAAAAATAAGATGAAAAAATGAATTTTTAGTACTATTAGAAAAAATTACTGTTTTAACAGAAATGAATGGCAGTATAATTTTTAAAAATCAAAAATTTCATGTACGTAGGTTTTTTTCATTAAAGTAAACTACCAAATATTTCTACTAAGTAAAAAGTGAGATACTGTAAACAAATTGTCGTATATTATTATATTTCCTACTAAACAAAAGAAAAAATAGAACAAGATTCCCCTTTTTCTCAGTAACAAAAAAAAAGTTGATGCTATGATTTCGTTTCCTTAGAACTAAAAAAAAAAAAAAAAAAAAAAAACCAAAAAAAAATCCTGAAAATTGCTACTTGGCGCCTATCTCACGACTCTTGACACGGGTAAGAGAAAAAAAAACACCGAAAACGAGCTGGGTATAATAACCGTCATCAAACTCCACGATTGACGAAACCGCGGGGTAAACAATGTCAAGGACCGCGGTTTGACGACCCTCAAAAACACGCGGCGTTACGCAAAAACGAGCGAATGAAAGGCACGCGCGCGCAAAAGTTTATCCCACTGTTATTAGAATTAATCTTGTCGCTCTCAGCCTGCAGCGACGGGTTCGGTTATAACTGTCAAAGTACGAGTTTTTCAACTTGGAAAATACAGACCGTTCAGTCGAGTAAGTAAAAAATTAAAATCACTATGGTAAATTCTATGATTATGAATCTAAATTCGTCCATTATTTTTCTGAATTCCAATACTGAAAAAATGGTAAGTTCAATACAAATAAACGCGTATAGTTGCGTCGTTTTCTCAAATATTTATCAGCTATTAATATATATCTTATTTATAAAGATAGCGTATGTTTCATACTAATTTCTTTGGATTCTGCAGTATTTGCGACAAATATACCATATACTTGACTGAATTTACTTGAACCAGCTTCACGTGCATTAAGATCAAATATGTGGTAAACTTGAATGGCGTAAGAAGTCAATGTTAGCTTCAGATTCAAAAATAATAGCAAATAAGCTGTCTACATTTGATGCAACTGTTCCATACAGTAACAGTTAATATACTGATACTTGACTAATGTCGTTCACATACAACTTTTTCATATGGTAACAGTAAATATACATACCGATACTTGACGAATGTTGTGGAAAATTTTCAACAATATCAACAAGCTCAGACAAGCCTGTGAGTGCCAGTTTATAAATAAATTTTCTCTGTTTAACAAAATAATGGAGCTTCTCCTCGTGGGGTGTGGCCTTTCCAGCATCTTCAGTGTTACGGAATAAAAGTTTGATTACTTTTCTAGTCACTCAACTTTGTATATATCTTTCGGCCTGAGCAAAATAAGTGTCGATGGATTCAATAGAGGTGTTACATTTGAGATCCACCATCGAGATCCCTAAGTCAAGCGGCGGTAACTATCGCCTGTACGTGGATGCGGATGATCATCGGGTACTCACGCGCGTGCGCCTCAAATAAGACGGAAAAAAATTATGTTCTTGACAGAATTGGGAACGAATTCCGAGAAACAGAAATATGTACACACAACACACACGTCAGCTCTTTTTTTTTGTAAAAGACCTAGGTCAATCTTAGTTTACAATAACCATTTGAACTTGAGCCAAGTTACTTGAAATTTTCTTGTAAATAGCGATACGGAAACTATTAATATTTCAAGTTTTGTCCATACTTTTTCGATGAGTTCATATGAACATGGTATCTACTTGATGGCGATTACTTCGTTGATATTCATAGCAAATAAGCACATAGTAACTGTTAGTATACAGAAGTTTGCTTGAACTTTATTAGATAGTTTGTATGAATTTATCATTAGTTTGATATTATTCGATATTTATTCACAGGTGTATTCTACAGAGAAAAGTACAATTTCGTTGAAAGAATTTCCCCCTCGCAAAGAATGCAAAAACATTCTGTCCGCAGGCCCGTATTAATAAACTAGTAAAATAAAAGATCCCTATGATTCTATATAAGAGATAACTGTACAACTGTATGATTCAACTAAACATTAATTTCGCTATATCCAAGTATGCGATTTATTAATAATTACCATATTATATTTGATTTAATTAATCATTTTTTTCTGTGAACAATTTACCATAGTAAAGAATATATTTCTATACATGCGATACAGTGTACCATTATATTTCTACTATATTCCTCTTGATACATACAATTACTATGGAAAATATATTTTACATCAGGGTCATTAAATCTCAAATCGTGCAAATGATTCAGATTGGGTTTTTTTTACTGCGAGGAAATTTTTAAAACCATCTCTACCAAATCCTATTTTTTTTCTCATTTTTTTGATTTTTTGATCGCCCCTTGTTCATTTTTCATTATTAATCTATAATTCGACTGAAAATTGTGAGATTGTAGGAATTTTTTCGAATTTTCTTTGTAAAGTTCTATTCTAAAACAAAAATTCTAAACTTCATTTCTTTTCCGGCCCATATAATTTCATATAAAAAAATCATAAAATTTTCCAAATTTCGTTATTTGCTTCCTTTTTTTTTTTGTTCAAGTTGGTTAAATAAAAATATTTCAGTATCAATCACTATTAGCCTAAATTCTCTGTTTGGTAATTAAGATTTTTTGAAGTTTAATTGCCATATTTGCAGTTATTTTTAGGCCTTATTTTCTTATAATTATATACTTAATTTTATCAAAAATGGTTGTATAATAAAGTTTTAATTTAGATTCATCAGAAAAAATTAAACTTTGGAGAAAAAAATTTTGAAGATCGATAGATTCACAAAATTTTTGATTATCGTGATTCTCAGAAGTTTTTATATCTCATGAGTTTTTTTTTATTTCTTTTTTCATGTATAATTATTTGTTGATTGCTACTGTTTCAGTTTGAAATTTTTAATAATGCGCGATAATACTTTAGAAACAATATATTTTCGCGTCTTGAATACAATTAGCACTATATTTACAGCAATGTAAAATCGTTGAAAAAATGATTCAACACATCATTATTGCTTGAGAAGAAAAATTTAATTTAATAAACATTTTTCGTGAAAAAACTGATGAAAAAACTCACGCAACATAACAACTTTCGAGTCGAAAAATGATTTTTTTTCATGATGATCAAAGAAATTTCAAAAATTTATTGAGTTCTGAAATTATTTTTTCTTCGACAGGAAATCCTTACTGATGTTTTTGATAAAAAAATTTCATGATTGAACCATTTTTGGTGAAATAGTATTTCAAGGTATTAAAGCATAAAAATAACCGCAAAAATAGCAAAAAGAACGGATTTTGGGTTATAGACAAATACTGAATGTTGTTTATATTGTTGAGAAAAAAATGAAGGGAAAAAAATTATGCAATATCGAAATTTTAAGGTCCAAAAATGTTCAGTTTTTTCAACAATAATCGATGAAATTTGAAAAATTTATCAAGCTCTACAAGTATTTTTTCTTAGGAAGAAAACTTTAAATAATGAACTTGAACAAAAACTTTTAATATCGAACGATTTTTGGTGACTTTATAGAATTTGAAAAAATGAAACATAAAAATAACTGAAAAAATACTGTTTTGGCCAAAAAAAATCGTAGTTCCCAAACAACAAATTTTGGCTTACAGATATTAAATACTAAATACTTTTTGTTAGACCAACTTCTACTCAAAAAATAAAGAGAGAAAAAAAACAGAATAATGTCAAAAAACAAACAAAAGAAGACAAACCTATTGAAAAGAAAAAAACTATAAAAAACTTTTTGAATTTCAGATCGAGGCAACGATGGCGGGGACAACAACGGACACGGCATCGCCGAACACGTTGTCTTGGCATATACCGAGACCTTCGCTGGTCGCACGTGTTGAAAAGGACAGTGAAAATGCCAACTGGAATCACCTGCACCAGAAAAACACACACCCGTCGAGGGGGTCCACCTCGTCACAGGGCTCAACGGCCAGCACTCATGTAATAAATTCTCCCCCTCCCCCCCCCACCCTACCTCTAATTTTCTTAGAAAATTTTTTTCAATTTTTTACAGAGGATTTTCACTCTACACGACAAAAAAAGTGAAAATAATTTACATAAGAGTGAATCACTATTTACACAAATTTTAGCCAGATTCAATTTTGAAAAAAAAAAATTTGGATTTTACTAAGAGAAAGTGTGTTTTATAGTATGTAATGAAAGGAAAAACTCTCAAAAATTTTTACCTCCGAATTTTTCAACCTCAAAACATAAATTTGAGAATCTAAAAAAAGTACACTAGACATTCTTCGACTTGAAGTTTCAGACTGAGAAAAATTGATGAAAGTAGTTACATTTTTCGTAAAAAGTCATGAACGAAAATTCAATAAGATTTTTATTTGACTGACCTGGAATGAGGTAAAGAGTCTTCAGTCTAAAATTTATAGATCCCACTTTATAATTAATGTCTTCGAATAAGATAGTACCAAAGACTCTTTTCCTAAGTTTCAGGTCACATACAATATGTAAATCTGACTACAAACAAAAGCAATTTTTATTTTGATGAAATGACAAGTTATAGTTTAAGGCGATGCCGAGGACTGTAATCGTTCCGTAAAAAATCGTATCAATACCAGGGGCAGCAGAAAATGTGGGTATAGTGGGTAGCACTACCTACTTGAAAAATTCTGCATGGGTAAAATATCCAAAAATAGCAATGCAAAAGTGCATTAATTTATAAATTGTAGTTATATCGACAGAACTTTTTACAACTCGCAGAATTCATAAAAATTGTCTAAAATTTGAGATTTTTACTAAGAACTTTTTGATTCTAAAAGTTTTAAAGATTACACGCAATTTCAGTAGTTCTACAACATTTTCGAAAATTTCTATAATCTAGAAAATTTACGCGCATTTTCTGTAATTCTACAAATTTTTATGATTTTCCAGAATCATTGACATTCTTTGGAATTTCAAGTGTATTCTGTTTAAAAAAAAATTTTTCAATTTCAAACGTAATAGACTATTCAATTTTTCGCAATGTATGAAAATTTTTCCAACTTATGCAAGAAGATTTTCTTTAGTTTTTAAATATTTTCTATAAGTATTCCGAATTTTGATTTAACATAGAAATTTCATAATGCACATTTCGAAGAAATATGATGAACACGATTTACGAAATTAATGAACATATTCTGAAATTCTACAAATATTTCGATTCTTCTAGAACTATTGACGGTTTTTAAAATTTCCAATGTTGTATGATTTTCTGAAATTTTCAAAATTTCTTAAGTCATACCAACTATCGAAAACCTCCACAATTTTACGAAAATTTGTGCAACTCATGATTTTTAAAAAACTCATGTGATTTTTTCAAAATCTTCAAATTTTTTAGATTTTACTAAAAAAATGCAAAAACACTATCATGCGTATTTTTTATAAATTTAATTAATATGTATGATAATAAATACAATGTACAAAATTCATCAGAATTTCATAAAATTCTACAGGTTTCCCAATTTTTTTTTAATTATTAGCAATCTTAAAAATCTTCAATGTTTTCTGATTTTTCAAAATTATAAAAATTTCAAACGTAATGCAGACTATTCGGAATTTCCGAAATTTTATGAAAATTGTCTAACTTCTCAAGATTTTTCTTATTTTTTGAATGCTTTTCAAGTACTGAAAATTTTTATGAAAAAATAACAAAAAATATTTTTACGCTTACCCATTTTGTATAAGTAAACATTGTAATGAACACAAGTCTCAAAATTTTTAATGTGTTGTCATTTTTCAAAATTTTCAAATTTCTAATAACATCTAAAATTTGTCAAACTCGTAAATTTTTTTGTTGATTTTAAAACATTATTCAAGTATTCAAAGTTCTTGTTAAAAATATAAAAAATATTATATATACATATTTCAAAGAAATACATATAATGAGACACAATTTATGAACATATTTCGAAATTCTACAAATATTTTAATTTTCTTTTATTCACATATTGATATTTTCTATGATTTTCAGTCTGTTCTGATTTTTCAAAATTTGTAAAATTTCAAGCATGGTACTAACTACTCATATTTTCTAAATTTTATGAAAATTGGTCTACCTAACAAAGACTCCTTTTGATTTATAACTACTTTTCAAGTATTTCAAAATTTTGTTAAAAATTTGAAAAAAACATCGTTCATACTGAGAACAAATATGATTCTCAAAAAATTGACTTACATTTTCTGAAATTTCACGAATGTCAGGAATTTTATATGTTTTGAAAATTCAAACTCATAAATATATTAACTACTAAAAAATTTTCAACGATCATAAAAAAATGTCCAACTTAAGAGGAGTTTTCGTTATTTTTTAATGTTTCCTAAGTTTCCCAGTTTTTTATTTGACAATGTAAGAACGTTATCGACGAAACACGATAATACCCCCCCCCCCCCGCCGCCAAAAATTAAGTCATTTACTCCCCATTCGGGAAAATCGCGTTCTACCGCCCTTGATAAATACGATATTATTTTTTCTGATCTATAATTCAAAATTTCATTTAAAAAGTTCATATATTTTGAAACCAAGCCAAGAAAAATATATTCATGACTTCTTATGAAAAATTATTATATAAAAATCTTCTAAGACATTTTCCTACAGTGTTAACAGTGTATTTGATATTGCCTTGGTGGTGGTAATGATAAAATTTCGACAGAGCGCAGCTTCGGGAACTTTGCTGTTGACAGCAGCGAATTTGGCGAACCTGGCGACTATGCACCCGCCAACGGTGACGGCTCCCAAGGAAATGGAAACCGCGTCAGTCGCGAGCAGCACGCATTTCACGGTTGTCAACGGTCTCGGGCGACCGACGACGGTCTGCCGTAAATCCTGGTGCGCCAGCAACCAACTCACTGTCCTCGTCTGCACCATGAGCTTTCTCTTCATGGTCGGATTGCTCGTTGGAATATTATTAATGGAGAGTAAGCTCTTTTTTTCATCATTACCACAAAAACAACATCAACTTTGTATCAACGCAGAATCTAATCATCTTAAATCTAGAACTTGGAATTCGAGAATCTGTATATGTGCATGAAGTTCCAAACGTTTAAAATTAAACGAAAAATAAAAAAGACAAGTATTTACCGAGAAAATTTTTGTTCTTGCTTTCAAGGATATTTCGGTTGAAACAACAAACTTTATGCTCGCCAACAAAATATTTGACTCAATCCTGCCCATGAGGAAAATCAAAAATTCATTCGATTTCTCTTTTTGTTTGATTTTAAAAGTTTGGAACTTCAGGTACACACAATCTGTGCTCTAGAACGAAGAAAAGAGTCTTCAGTACGAAGCAAAGCTTCTTTTCTGGAATTTTTTAGATGAATTCTCATTTCTCTAGATTTCTGACCTACGACTCTTTTCATTGTTCCAGGTCATATCTTGATAGAAAAATTAGAAGTGGTGAAAAAAGATATTGATCATATTTTCAATGAAAATTTCAATTTGGTTAACCCTGGATGGTCATACTTCAGTAAAATGGCATAAAAGTCACACTGGGAGAAATTCACCCAATCTCCAAAAAAGTTTAATCAATTAGATCTAATAAAAAAAAAAAAAATGTCATGTTATTATAATCATCAGTCATTAGAGTAGTGCACAGTACTGCAGATTGTTACTGATAAACAAATTTTCTTTCTAAACAATTTTATTGTAGGCATTCAGGCTCAGGCAATTAATTAGAAAAATTCACATTATTAAGAAAAAGTTAACTCATAAATAAAAAATTAATTAAAATATGTTATATTTTTCAATTTCTCGATAAGGATTTTTAAAAATTCTATTCACCAGAATTGAAATAAAATATAAATTTGTATCAAAAAACGAAATTGAATGCATTTCTCAAAAGTTAATGGATTTTCAAATTTTTGTTGGAAAATGGAATAAATATGAAAAGGAATGTTTAAATAAGCAAATCATGGATTTGAAATAAAAAATACACCTTACTCTCATCGACCAAAAATGAATAAATTATCTTGAAGTATCAATCTAATTTTTTTTACTACAAATTTTTTCATCGAATTTACTACAAAAAACGAAATTCAAAAGTAAGGGCAAGAAATTAAAAAATTCAAAGTATTGATAGATATAGACTTTATAAATTGAAAATAGAAATCTCGAGATTAGAAAATTGAGTGATTTTGATGTTTTGGATGGAAAATTTTGAGAGTTGTAAATATTTTGCATCAAAAAACTAGATTGACTGCATTCTTATTAATTTGTGTTGACGAATGAAGAAATTGCTCATTATTATTATTCAGTTTCAAAAAATCATAAGATTTTAATGGAGATTTGTATTGAATTTAATACAAAATTACAAAGTTGGAAAAAAATTGAAAAATAAACGGATAAAGAACAAATGATACATATAATGTATATAAAAACATTTGTATCCTCTGTAAATTGGATTAAAAATTTTCAAATTTGTAAGTTCTCGTTGTTGCAGTTAATGGTCAATTCACAATCATAAAACTGCATTCTTAGGTAATTATGAAGGAAAAAATATAATTTTTTATCATATATGTATATTCAAGTTCTCAATTGAAATTTTATTGCAAAATGTCCAACTCATTCGAAAATAGCAACTTTTGCTTGAAAAACTAAAAAATTATAGAACAAAATTTTCCTTAAAAAGAATGTGTGACTTGGAAATTCGATTTCAAAAAATCATTTGATGATATCATTAAGAAAAATGATAAACGAAGAAGGTAAATTTGTGTCATTATATTGAAAATTTTTACTAATCATTACTTGTTGTAATGTCGATTTTATTGAAGTGAACCCAGAATGTCAAAAATTAGAAAAATTTTTGTTTTCGTAATTTAGAGTTTGCATTTTTAAAAAAACAATTATTATTTTCAATTTTTTGATTCTTTGTCTTTTTCTCAACTCTTTGTTTCGTAGTAAAATCATTTTAAAAAATCAACACTGAAAATTCATGAGAGATAACATTTGAAAAAATTAATATTCAATTAATAGGTAGAAATTTCATGATACTTCCATACAAATCCATCTACTTAATAATTTTTTAAACGAGGCAATATCATTTTGAATTTAAATAAAGTCTAAAAAATCACCAAATTTTAGACCTTGCAATTTTGCAATTTTCACATTAGAATGCCTTTTTTTCACATCCAAAAATCAAATGAAATACAAAAAAAAAAAAAAAAAAAAAAAAAACATTAAAATTTAACAAATTCAATAATATTCAATAAAACTCTTTTTTTCAGTGCGAGCAAGGGACAGATACGACTAAGCGACTTCCCCGAGAAAAAGGAAAACAAAAAACAGCGAAAAAAGTACTTGGAACCGCGCAATTACTTAAAATTTAGGTTATAAAAAAAGCAGTATTGCGCCACGTGAAGTGCGGTACATGAAATCAGTAATTACATTTGTGTAATGCGAGTGCAACGAGCGCTGTACAAGTTTTAAGTGAGTAATTGCCACCGCAAATCGTAATTTATCTCGTGATTCAATTTAAAAGTTTCGAAAAAAGAAAACATTTTTTTCGTGACTTGGACTTTCCACAATTTTTAAAATAGCTTTTTTCTTCCTTTGGATAGCTAAAGTCATAGATTCCCTCATTCTACGTATACATATTCATTTGTATAAAAAATTATTTCAAAAAAGTTTCCAAAACACTCCGAGAAATTAAAAAATTTTTGATGAATTCAGTACGATATGTATATATCGTATGTATCACGCATGTAAAAATTACCGGATTTGATATTGCACGCTTCGAATGTGATGGCCCAGGATGCAAAATTCGCGCGGTAGACATGGAAAATCGAAATTTAATTTGCATATTTTTCTTAACAGTTTCATTAATTTTTGTATTTCAAAAATGTCATAAGTATGAGCTTTATTATGAAGGTTATTTAGACTGCGATAAATGCAAATTTTCAACTGCCATCGAGGGATGAAAATTAAAATGTGGGGAAAAGTGTGGTGAATGTGGGAAAAAAAATTATGTCTGTGATATTACTTGTGTATTAAAGGATTTTGGATTCAGAAAAATAAGAATCTGAAAAAAAGCAAATATTCTGGTGTTTTTTGATTATTTTCCCTCTCTCCCTTGATTTTTTTTTCTTTTAGAAAATTATTTTCATGTTTCATGAAAATTCATTGTAGGCTTTTGAGAATGTCAGTATTGTAATTTTTAGAGATTCCTAATAACATTATAAAAAATTTTTTCTTCAATAAAAGAGAAATTAGTGCATAAAAATACTGCAATGATATTTTTATGTAACTTACAAAGATTTTCTGTATAAAATAATCATTTTCAATCCATAAGGAAAACAAAAAGAAAATTTATGATTTTTTCAAGCACATTACTTTAATTTACACATTAGGAAAATGTCTTAATGCTATTTTTCTTCCCATTTTTATGTAACTTTTTCAGCAAAAAAATTAAAACTTGAAGACTCAGAAAGTTTTTATATAATCTTTTTGAATACTTTTTTTCTCATTATTATGTTTTTTATATTTTGCAAATCTAATTTGCATTTTTAATATTCTGAAAAAGGTTATTGCACTTGCATTTTTCTAATTAAAATCACATTTATTGATAATTGCTACAAAACAGATAGAAAAAAATTATATACACTCAAAATTATGATAAGATTCGACCAAGATTTTTAAATCACTTTGAAATCTTCAACTTTTCGCAGAATATATTATAATTTTTTCAAATTTTCCAACTGAAATTGTTTTTGAAGCTGTTAAATTGTATCGAATGTGTATGTTGTTGTATACAGGTTGAATTGAAAATGAATTAACAATAAGTATCAATCAAACACATGTTTTTACTTGCTATTGATTTTAATGCTCAAAACGTACCTCAAAATTAAAAAAAAATAACACATAATATCGAGTATTTGTATCGATTCTATTATTTGCCTACTTTTATAGCTAGTGTCAGTCTTAACTTTTGTTTTTATTATATTTTCAATGCAGTTTGTTCTTTAAATTCATTATCAAAAAATATTTTCAATGAAACATACAATTTTCGTTTTGGACGATTTTTCACATTATAAATTACTTAACCCTGACATAACATTTTATTTGATTGTATAGGCAGGTAAAATTTACTATGTATTTCAATATAAAATAAATAGATAAAAGGCTGTTTAACCAATTTTCCTCTGGAGAAATTGTTTATACGAAAGCAAATATGAGACTATTGTTGTTATTATGTATTTATATAATATTTTTTTATGCACTCACCTCTACTTCGTTGAGCGTTTGCGTCCAGCGATAATTAGGTAAGTCTCCGCCATTTCCCGCGTTTGGTTTCAATTTGCCTTTTTCCTTTTCATCCTCCTCCTCATCATCATCTTTTTTCTCATCTTTCACCGAACTAGGACCTGCTGCAACTTCAGCACTTTTTGCAGCATTCTACAATAAAATAAAAATAAACAAATGTAATGGAAAATCATATTTATCACATATTTCTACCAATCTTTTTCAGAAGAGTGTAAAATAAGGCTTAAATTATTTTCGAAATTAGGTAATTTATGACTTTGAATCATTGATGAATGAAATATTCAAAATTCAATTGATGATCAAAAAATTTGATAAAAAATTGTGAGGATCATGACTTTTCGTGCAATAACTCTAATTTTTAAATTGTTTGCATTTTGAAATTTCTGGATAATTAGGACTTTGGTGTAAATATATGCTCATACAAAGTTTCAAAATAGGATTAATTTTTTTTTTTCATTGATGAGATTTTCTAGTAAAACCTAAATAAAATGAGAATGCAACCTTGCTGTCAATTTCCTCTTGCAATTTAGCGGCTTCTTCATCTGTCAATTCCGTAATTTTAGACTCAGCCTCCATTTTTTCCTGCTCTCTTTCTTCCTTCAATTTTTGTTCGGCTTTTTCTTTATGACGTCTTTCTTTTTCAGCTCGTTCAGCTTTTTCAGTGGCCTTTTTCTCCAATGCTGGAGCCTGATACTTTTGGAACATTTCCATAACAAGCTGAAAAGAAAATGAAAAAATTCATCACATGATTTTCAAATCAATCCACAATTTTCGATTATAAAATTGAAAATTCAAATATTGTCGAAACTTTTTTTCAGTATATTAGTTTTTGTTACAGTTTAAAAATAGTTTTTGCTGTTTCATATATTTTTAGTCCATTGTTTTCAATCTTTTTGTAATATGGAAAATTTCGTGCATTCATTACGTTTTTCAATGGTAAAAATTCAGTATATTGAAAAATATAAAAAATTTCAAGTATAGAATAATTATAATGAAGTTGGGAACATAATATGAACATAAAATTAATGACATGAAAATTAAAATGATTATTTAGAGTATGAAGTCAAAATGTTTTTAAAAAGAAAATTAATACTATTTCATTAATTTTTCACTTCATACTTTAAATGACATTTTGGTCTTAATGATTTTATATTTTTGACTTTAAGGCTTAAGAAAAAGGTTCTGTAAATTACCAACAAAATCGTTTATTATTTGTTTTTTCGTTTTTTTATTATATTCAATGTATTTTGTGGCAAGACAATGTTTGCCCAGTACAGCTTGTATATATATGTGGCTTCTAGCCATAACCGAGAAAGTCACACATGCCATAACGTTCAAAATTTTATCAGAATATCATGTAAACTGAGCCTTATGGCACAAGTGGCTTTCTCTGTTATAGAGGGAAGCCACAGATATATATTCCAAGTTTTAATTTAAAATTATTTAGATTGTTGTACAAATCATTAATGTTTGAGATATATACAATAGGCAGTGCTTATTCACACTGTTTGTGTACTTCGTGTTATACGAAAAGTCAGATTTCGGGTATCTATATATTTTTCGTGTAATTTGTGTAATATTACTTTTTGTGTGTTTTAAATGAGTTTTTGCAAAAACCTAACCCAAAAACCCTTGATTTTTAGAAATACTCCATAAAAAAATGCACCAAAAATATTGTCAGCTGATACTATACAAAGTATATAAAAAATACAAAAATACGATATTTGACTTTTCATGTAACACGAAGTACACAAACAGTGCAAATCAACACTGCCTATATAATAATATTTGTATTATACATCATGATATGTACATATTATTATTGTAGTCAAGAAAATCAAAATTTACATTGTTGTCAACATCAAAATTCTAATCATCATGAAGTAAACTCAAATTTTCTGGAAAATAAAAACATTTAAAAAAATAAGTTCATGAATTTTCTAGAACATGAAAATAATGTCAGAAATTATATTTTCCTAAAGTATTTACTTTCTTTGCAGCTCCTTCATCTCCCCCGGTATAAAAATCCGTTTTCCTGGCAAGAAAACTGAAGATAGTGTCGAGCAGCTGAAAAAGTCATCAAAATCTCGTTTGGAAAATTTTTTCAAAATCATATACATTTGTTTTTATACCATGGAATTCCAGGCATGACAGATTTGAGGTTAAGTTTTGTTTACAAAATTTTACATACGTCCTGAACGCCGCCTTCGTGTTGCTGTGCCATTGCCAGCAACATTCCGTCAAATTGCTCTTGATTTTTCGGCATTTTGAGTTTTAATTTTAAAAGACTGCGTTTCGTTTATATCCCGAAAAATTTTTTTACGCGAAACCGGATTTGTACTGTGGGTAATGTCGATTGCGGTCGATAAGATTGATAATTGTGATGCTTAAGGTGTTCGCAAACTTCGCAGATTTGATTTTCGTTCTTTTTCTAATGCTAAAAAAGGCATGAGTTTATCCTTGTTTAGCATTCCATTGTTGATTCAGTTGGCTGAACTGAGAATTTTCGAACTTAACCTTTTATCATTTTCCAAAATAAACCCGCCAATAACTTTAATTCCACGAATTTCGACTAAGTTAAACAAATAAAAAATTTGTTCTACTTAATTGAAGAAGCCAAGAAGGACAAAATAATCGGCTTTTATTATTCAAAAACCTGAAAGTGTGTAAAAAACGAACATATTGGAGGAGAAATCGTTAAAAACATTTTGTAACAAGGTTTGTTTTATAACAATTCATGAATTTTTAAAATCAGGCTCGTGTATTTTGTAAATTTTGTTTTTTTTTTTCAGTTTTCACAGATAACATTCATGATAACAAAAACCTTTTTTTTCTTTAGATTTTAAATTAATTTGTTACAAATATTGCAACTAAAACTTGACCTTTACTCTCAAGCAGTTCTCAATTTTTGTTAAAAAAAAAATTTGTTTTACCAAAGCTAAACAAACTGTATATTCATAATTTTTGTGTTTTTAAGGTTGTACTGAAATTAGAATTTTCCAATTGAGCTGCTGGAAAATGACCTTGATGATTTCTTCTTTGGAAAAACTGGTAAAATGTTTTTTTTTTGTTGGTAAACCTATTCTACATTGAAATGTGTTGCTTTATATTTATTTATAAATTATATACCTTCTTCTTATATCTTTCAATATAAAAGATAAATTTGATCACTGCCCTAGCAGTGTTAGTCTTTTACATGAGAAGTTTCACTTTATATTTATAGTGAGACATAAGAAGTTTTACATCATATCTAAATCTACAGTGAAACATAAGTAGTTTTACTTTGTAGTAGGCTATTAGAAGTTTCATTTGGTATCTAATTCTATTGTAAGACATTAGACATTCCACTTCATATCTATGGTGAGACATAAGAAGTTTTACTTGTAGTGCGCCATATAATTCAAACATTATATTACATGATTGAAATGAAAATATTTTTCAAGATAAGTACGACAGAGATAGTAATAGAAAAAGCATTACATGATATTTGAATGATTTCTTAAAAGTTTCATGTGGTATATATTTCTATGGTGAGACATAAGAAGTTTCACTTTATATCTATGATGAGAAATAGGAAGTTAAACTTTATATCTATGGGGATACATGAGAAGTTTCACATGGCATCTAAATCTATGGCAAAACAAAAGAAGTTTCACCTTTAGTGAGCTATAAATATTTATTTTATAGTAAAGAAAGTGATTCTTATGGTCCACAATCTAGTGAAACTTTTTAGATGTTATATAAAACTTCTAATGGCCCATTTGAAAGTGGAAATTATGTTTCGCCGTAGACATAGAGTGAAACTTCTTATGTCCCTCCATAGATATAAAGTGAAACTGCTTATATTTCACCATAAACATAGAGTAAAGTTTGTGTTTCATCATACTATTCATAGTGAAAAAAAGTAATTGAAATTATTTAATACTTTATGTACTGCAAATATAGTTAGTGTTGTTTTTTTAAATAAACTCTTTTAGCAGCTACCAAGTATAATATATACAAATATATATAATATTATATAATAGTATAACATATACAAATTTGTTTTTAAAAAATTACAAGAAAAGATGACATAGTTTGTAAAGTAGATATAAAAATATTTATTTTACATTTCATATTCTTTTGAAAATACTCTGCACTTTGTTTTAAATGAAAAACAATATATTTACTTAGAAAAATAGTTAAAATGAAAATTCATTGGAACAATTACAAAATTAAAATTTTACAAAAAGCCACATAAAAAGACAAATAAAAATGTATTCTCATCTTTGATTCAGGACCAAAATACATTTTATACTATATTCAAAAAAATTATTTTCCAAAATCCAAAACTCTGTTTTAATGAAAAATTTGATTTTTTTATTTTCAGCTCCCACAACAAATGTCCCAAAAATCTTCAACTTCATTCCAAAATTACTTTCAACAAACGATCATCTGGCGAAATCCATAATAAAATTACTAATTCCTCTACCTAAAATCTCCGTTTATCAAAAAGGAAATAAATATGGAATCCGTGACCATCGAAGTTCGCCCTCGTCTTTGCGCAATAAATGCAAACATCAGGCTCAAAAATCCTGAAAACAGCGATCCTCGAAAATGCACTCTCAAAATTCAAGAAAATTCCATTTCCCTGGAATTCCCAAAGAAAACCATTTCCCTCAATTTCCAACATCTAAAAATCGTTCCCACCACTTTGTCTTCCCTGAAAATAAAAAACGACTGGATTTCGTTCAGGGCCCAAACAAACCCAACCGACCCAGTTTTTGGGACCTTTGGAGTGGGATTGGCAAAAATTGATAACCTGGGAAAAAGTCCTTTCGAAGGTTTAGAACACCAAGAATTACCTGAAGAAAAAACTGACTACTTGTTCAGATGTGTCAACTGCAAAATTTTATTGACCAAAGTTGTCAGCTTCAAGAGAATCCTGCCACTTCCAGGACACGATTTCGACATGACAGGATGGTTTTGCTGCTCCAAAAGTAATTTTAATTTGGATATCCTCAAACCTGGAGAAACTGATTATTTTTATAACTCCCATTATTTCATCATGAACAAATGTAATTTCGTTAAGGATCTGAAAACATTAAATTCCGTTTTCCACTGCAAAAGATGTTTTTGCGAACTAGGTGAAGTACACGACGAAGAAACGTGGAAATTTTGGAATTATTCAATTGAGAAAGTTTTGGAAAATGGAGAAGTTGCCAGAAAAGCTACTCTAGTTTTCGATGATTTCCTTTTCGTCATAAAAGATTTGATTGGCATTTTTCCAGGGGAAGAAATCCTCTTGCATGCGAAGGAAAAAAATGGCGTTTTTTATTTATTGGTGAAGCCTATGGAATTCAAGGTCGATATGCTGGTGGAAACTGAAAACGAAAACGAAGTTGAAATTGGAATGAAAAGAATGCAGGTTATGAAAGTTTTATATTCTTATGGAGAGGATGAAAAATTTGTTACTAAACATTGCTTGAATGGAAAAAATTGTAAGGTTGGGTCAAGAGTTGTGTCAGCAGGGTTGGAATTTTTGTCAAGGTCCACACAAAGGTTTCCTCTGGAGAACCGTTATGTTGATGGATTTTTTATGGGATTCCTTCCACTTTCAAAGTCTCATTAGTCATTGATTCTTGTACTTTCTCATGTGATCTCCAAGAAAAATAAAAAGAACAAATATTTTGGATATTTTTTGTGTTCGTTCCTTGGAGGCCAAAAATCTTCATTCCCTGCAAATCAAAAAAATAAATTGAGAAAATTATTTGATTTTTTCTATCACTGTCCAGGTTTTGTAAGTTTAGGAAAAAAAAAAGTACATTTTTTGTCATTATACTAATCTCTTAGTAACTTAAAATAAATTGCGAAGTAACAAAAACAATTTAACATTTTTTTCCAACAGTTTTGTATTATTCTGCATTTATATATTTACAATATACTTCCGTAACACGTAAATCAATAAACGCTGCCAAAATTACACACCCACCTTTTACCTGTAATCTCGCTTCCTTAAATTCACATCGCCGAGTTATCATATTTTTTATCATTAATATATATGTATCCTCGTGAAAACAATCGTAACGTTGATATCAAAAAAACGCGATTTGCACCATGTGTGTCCTTAAAAATTGAGAACGAAGCGAAAAAAAAACTATCCCTACACGCGCAGTAATTATTCCATATACATGCAATATTTTGTACAATTCATATCAACATTTTTTTACAAAAAAAAAAAAAAAAACCATGCAGTTTATACCCAATATTTTCGTTACAATACTTTTGTTATTGCGATTTTCATCAACAAATCGACACTTTTTTCGTGGTAATATTGTCTTGCGTTTTTGCACCATGGAAAATCATTATTTTTTATTCTTTATTCTTATAGCATTGTAAGCAAAGGAAACATCTTCAGGATGTGCAAAAATTTTCGACGGTTTTTTCGACACAAAAACAGCTCCGAAAATAAACGTTACGTATTTTCAACGAATGATGATTTTTGTGACATGAAAATTTGAATTTCATGTCCTCAGACTTTTTGAATTCAGCAATCGATTTTCGCAAACCCGTATAGAATACAACGAGAGAATTTTCCAACTATGAAAAAACAAAAGCCATTCATTTTTGGAGTAGTTTTTTTTTTCAGGTTTCAATAGTTTTTCAAAGGTACATTGATTTTTACTATGTGGGAAATGAAACTGTGTAAAAATACTATAAAAAGTATACTAGAGCTGATTTCTTAGGACAAAAATATTTTTTCTCTTTTCTTCAAAACGTAACGAAAAAAAGTTTCGTTCACATCTTACAACGAAAAAAATCATCTGCCCAGTATTTTTATTTTTTGTATGATATAACAAATAAATCAAAATTCACGAATCAAATATTAATCTTTTACCGAAAAATAAAAATAAAAATCGTTATAAAACATTAACTCTGTTAACATTTGTTACAAATTTATAAAATAAATGAAAAGAAAAAAAAAAAAACAATTTCATATAAATAAGTTTATCTAGTACGGATTACAATTATTATTTTTAAACGTGGAAAAAAAATTACTAAAAAAATCAAGGACGAAAAAGATAGCTAAAAAAATTTCAAGTTTGGATTCAAATTTAATTTGAAGAATCTGTTTAGGTTCGTGGAACGTTTTAAGAATTCTAAAAGGTTTGTTTTTACAAACTATGGGCATAAATGGAAATCCTCTTGTGTGCGCTAAGAATATTAAGATTTTAGCGGCCATTTTCATGTGCTTTTGGGGCTGTTTTCTTCGTTGGCGAGTCTTTGGGCCAATGGTGTATTGTACTCCCAACCGTCGTCTTTGGTTTTCTTGAAAAGCTGCGACATAAGAAATAATTTTATTGCATGAACGTAAAAAAAATTAAAACAGATGGAACTTATTTTAATATTAATAATACGTGAAAAAAATGCTATATAATATGTTGAAATTATGCTAATATTATTTTTTGAAATTTTCTGTGACCTACTTATGATAATTTCTTTATGTACAACTAAAAACTCCCAATTCGGAAACATTTTACTTCTCATACTTATTTAAAATGTCCAAAATTTGATGACTGAAATAATAAATTTAAACCCTAGTGGCCAAAATGTGTACTTTGCAGCCTTCCTAGTAAATATTTGTGATTATAAGTGGTCATGATGATGTCTCAGTGTTTCCGCATATGTATGTCATCATGAATGACATCATGATGACATACATATGCAGAAACACTGGGACGTCATCATGACATCATGATCACGAATAATCACGAATGTTTACTGAATTGTGACAATAAAGTTCATTCTGGGCTACCATTGAAGTAAAATAAACGAATCAAGCGATTTCTTTTGACAACCTATTTTCAAAATTTACCCTTGTTTGCCAGACAGTGTTGCTTTCTTTGCGCTTCTGCGCTTCGTCTCGTTGTTTTTGTTCAATGGCGCATTTTGCTTCTGTGGCTTTGTCCATGTCGTTGAATCGGAGCCCAACGGTCACGTCTTTCCATACCTTCCTCGATTCCAAATCTTCTTGCTCCAACATTGGCTGGACTTGCTTTTTCTCGATTTTTAGAGCTTTTATGTCAGCGAAGGTTTCTGTTTGCTATGAAAATAAGTTCACGAAAAATGTCATTTACAAAGTGACTTTTCTAGGTCTAGGAAATAAATTACAACCTTCTCTAGTAACTGCAAACCTTATGAATTTCTTATAAGAATCCAAGTTTCCTTGTAAGATTGTCGATTCCTTAGAAGGTAACCTTGTAAGGAATACATTTTTTTTTCAACACAGAAGAAATTGAGAGAGCATATGACAGTTAAAACTAATTCGGCAATTTTTCTGCCATTACCCACTAAACATGCGTGATCATTCGTGATCATAACATTATGTATGCAGACACATGTTTGTTCATATGTATGTCATCATGATGTCATGTCATGCCACCACATCATATGACATCATTATGATGACGTCGTATCATTAGATGCCATGACATCATGATGACATACATATGCACGAACATGTGTCTGTGTACATGATGTCATAATCGCGAATATTTAGTGGGTTTATTAGTGGTGTGCGGGATTGAGAATTTCGGGGGTCGGGATAAGTCGGGGAATTTTGCATCGGGTCGGGACGGGATCCCGAGTTTTTCGGGAATCCCGAAAATGTCGGGAATTCAGAAAATAGCAGGAATTTCGAAAAATCTGGCTATTTTCCGAAGTCCTAAAATATCGTAACTTCATTGTTGTAATTAATCGAAAAAAAATGAACTGTGTTTAGGCATTTAGATTGTAGAATTGCTTTGTAAGTATTATTTTTAATTTAATTCTTTTCAAAACGAATTAATTCGCAAATTTTTATTCGAAATGCTATCATTGCAATAAAGAGAATTTCAAATTTTACGATTTTTGGTTTAAAATCTGGATGAAAAAATTTGTGAATAGATGGAAAATTTCAAATTTTGATTGAATAACTAAACAATTAAACAATAAAGAATGCATGTTAAGGTAATAAAAATTCGTGACTCAGAATTATTTTGAATGAAAAAAATACACCTCACTGATTTCGACTAGACCGAGATTATATCTCTAGGTTTTTCAAATTCATCAATTGTTCATTAGAATTTTTTCATTGGGTTCACAACTAAATAACAGCTAAAAACAAAGGCAGAAAATAACAAAATTATAGAAGTGTTCTTATCTTGAAATTTTCGATTTATCAGGAATAAAAGTTTTGAAAGTAAAACAATGAGCATTTTTTATGTTTTGGATAAACATTGTTCGAAAATATAAATTGTCTGCGCCCGACAACCGAATTTAATGCAATCTGATGAATTTATATTAATGAACGAAGAAATTTCAAAATTTGTTATTTGCAAAAATGCTAATTTCCTTAGAATTATTCACTTTTTGACCCAAGGGGGGAGATACACCTAAACGGCTGAAATTCGGTCACAAACTTTGCGCGAAAACTATAAACGATAGGAACCCCAAATTTTGTACTAATGAAGTTTGTACCAACATCTATGAGGCCCAAGTCTTGAAAAATTTCTTTTTTTTACGCGGAAACTTTAAACGCGTTTTTCCGAAAATCATTTTTTTTAAATGTTGGGAAAAGCAGAGAGAGAGAGAACGGCTCGACCGATTTTCATGTTTTTTTTTTATATTAAGCCTAAAATAATGTTTCATGAATTGACATTTCCTGATTTTGCAAAATAAATTTGTTGAAACAATTTTTTGCGAAAAACAACAACAAAAAAAATTAACTTTTTTACATTTTTTGCTTTTATTTGATTGAAAAATTTTTTTTTTTAAAACCAAGAATATCAATTTATAGTAGACGTAGATACCTAAAAAATGTGTCAAAACATTTTTTTTAGATTGAATTCCCAAAGCTGTACAAGTCCCACCATTTGCCTCTGCAAACTGTGCAGGTGCGATTTTGAAGGCTTGGATTCGCGAACGTGGCAACGTTTTTTTTTTTTGCAAAATGACATTTATCACTTTGTAGTATATTGAGTAAACTTCATTTGCGCTAAATTTGGTGTTCCTGTCGTTTATAGTTTTCCCGCAACCCACACGCGAAGTTTGTGACCGAATTTTGGCCGTTTAGGTGTATCTTCCCCCTTGAGTATTTGATGGAATATATCTAGTGAAAATAAGAGAACAAGATCATGCTTCAGTTTCATTGAATCCATACTTTTCAGGGTCGGGGAAACAGACTGTGTGTCTGAATAGATTGAAAATAATGCGAAATACATTTTCCAATGAATTTCGGCACCAGGGAACTTTTTTGGATTGTCGTATCCTGAAATATTCGAGAATGCTGAAAAGTTCGGAATTTCCCGAAAAGTTCGGGAAAACGCCTTTCCTAACCTATCCCGGCGTTGGGATTCTTGAAAAGTCAGGATCGCGCACACCCCTAGGGTTTATACTTTAAATGACATTTTACTCTCAATGATTTTATAGTTTCGACTGTGAAAGGCCTGAGGATATAATTCTATGAATTACAAATAAAATCGTTTATCATTCCTCTCTCCGTTTTTTTCCATATTTAATTTACTTTTTAGCAGGACAATGTTTGCCAGGTACAGCTAGTTGCCTATAAATTTGTTGAATTGCAAATAAATTAAGAACATGACCTCAATTGGTAAAAAAACTTTGGTACCGAATAAACATTCGTGATTATTCCTGATCATGATGTCATGATGACGTACCAGTGTTTCTACATATGTATGTCATCATGATGAAATACATATGCAGAAACACTGGTACGTCATCATGACATCATGATCACGAACAATCACGAATGTGCACTGGGTAGTTCCATTCAAGAGATCTTAAGTAACCATTATATTTGTTGCATAGTGTTATTTATTAAATTATTAAATTCATGAAATGTCCATAATCATTATTTTCTATATAAATGACCTGCAAATAATTGCATATGAAAAAATATATTAAAAAAAAGCTCACCCCGTCTGCCCACTTGGCCTCTATCAAGCCACTCCATTCACCATTGATGACCAGGAAGGGCTTCTTTTCCCGTGGTCCCGTGACCTGGCACGAAATGCGGTTGCGTTTGTTCGCGTAGAAGGGCTTGGTGTGGAACTCGACGGTGGCTTGGTAGCCGGTTTGAGCGCAACTCAGGTTGACAATGCCACCAAGCTCGATCCAGGGCACGCTCAGGATCGACCTGCCGTAGCCGTTGGGGAAGGTCACGACGTATTCTTCGCCGTGGTCGAGCACGCTGACCGTACCCTTGCCCACGTTGTGGACGCCCACGCTCAGGCCCAGGAACTTGCTCTTCGTCCACACATGAGCGCAGAAACTTATCCGCTTGTCGTAGTGCTCCGCGTAAAATGCACTCACTATCCGGATCAAAAGTGCATTTAGTTCCTGGTTAACATTCGTGATTGTTCGTGATCATAATGTCATAATGACATCATGATGACACGCACATGCGGAAACACTAGTATGTCATCATGACGTCATGATGACGAATGTCTACTGGGTTCTTTAAACTACATTAAAAACTCAGATTTTCTCGCTCATATGAGAATCAAATCAAATGATCCAAAACTTGTTTTTTCTTCTGACAATCGAAAATGACAAAACGAAAAAAAAATATGACAATGCTGATAAAAAAATCTAAAAAAATTTTTTCAAATACCTGGAGGATGATGCGAGACTTGTTCCGCGATAAACGTGAGCTGATTGCTCTTGCACCAGGGTATGGGACCGTCGTGGACTGTTTTTATGTTTGTCGCCGAAGAGGATGACGAATTGTCGTCGTTCAGGTCCCAGTGGCAACGAAACATCTCCCCTAAAATTGGGTTGTAAGGCTTTTTGGCGACCGCGGATTTGCGACCCGCGTGGAAGCTGCACATGTACCATTTCACCACCTGGACCATTCTATCACGCGGCGTCTGCATGTCCGCTATTCTAAATTATCAAAATTTTCCCATTTTTTTATTGTCGAAATTGAGTTTCCAAGATTCTAAATTAACTTGATACAACATCTTCATTTGTAGACATCTTTATGTAAAGTTCATGTAAAAACTTCATGTCACTGTTCACACCTTTTTACTTGAAATGAAATCAAAATTATATTATTAATAAAAAATACCATGCAGTAATAACAAAAATACTTTTTTTTTTCAATTCCGAGGATTTATTAAAACTTTTTTTTTTCAGTGTATGGTAATTTTCAGTGAAAAAAATAGTCTTGATTTTGCTTGGAACAACTTTGACGCATGATTTAAAAAAAATAGTGTTGTTTTTTATTTAATTATGTTGAATAAAATGATAATATACCTGACGAATTGGTCGGGATGCGCAAAGTAATCCGCATACATTTCTAACAGCGACCTTCTCTCCAAGATAAAAGTCGGCAGTGCAACTTTGGTTAAGTCCATGCCAATTTTCACTTGGGACAAAAGGTGTGTTAGCACCGAGCCATGGTTTTCCATCGAGTCCACTGAAATAATGAATTTTACATTTTCAAACATAAATCAACGAATAGAAAAATAACAAAATAACAAAATGAGATCAGAAAAAAAGAGTTATATACCTGTTGAAAATTTTCAATTGGTTTTCCAATTGCAAATCCAATCGATTTTCTAATTGGAGAAACCACTTAGAAAAGCGATCATTTTTCCAGTTGGTTTCTCAATTTAAAAATTAATTGAAAATTTTCAGCAGGGACGTAGGTCATTTATTCTCAAATCGTCCAGGTTATTCATGTTGAATCTTTTTTTTTTACGTGGAAATTTTTTTTATAGAATATTAATTGAAATCGATGAAATACGTTTTTTTTTTCTTTTTGCTTGAATTTCAGTTGTTTCGTCGTAGAAAAGTTTTAAAATATGGACAAAAAGTTGATTTTCCTCAATCGATGAATGGATTGTCTTTTTTTTTTTTCGTTTTGAAGGTGAAATTTCATTCTAATATTACAAAAATTCTCAACCTAATTTTCTAGAAAGAATTTTCGTGCATTGTTGTGGAAAGAATCGAAAAATTTTCAACCTGAAAATTTTGACATAGCATTTGTTTTTTTTTTTCTAAATTTTATTTCAAGTTAGTCAGATAAACAATATTGAGAATGTAAAACACTTTCAAATAAAAAAATTTTGATTTTTTTCCCATGATATTCTAGGAAATAAATATTATAATCAACAACGAAAATGATATATTTTTAATTATTAAAATTATATATTAACTAATGAATTTCTCTAATTTTGGCGACTTATTAAATTATAACGATTTTCCGCCGAATTATTGAAATATGAATAAAAATTAAAATGGAAGAATAAAATAAAGGTATCAAGATTTTAGCAAATATTTCGAAAAATTCTTACAACGAAACAATTCAAATTCATGCGAAATAAAAAATACGTCTCTCACTGATTTTGATAAGAGTTGCTAGAAAAAAATTTTCGCGCAGAAAAAAAAGGATTAAACCTGAGTAACCTTGACGATTCGAGATGAAATTATCTATGTATCACTCCTACAAATAATTCTCATAAATATAAAAGTAGAAATACATACACTCAAAACTCATTTTCAATCTAGTAGAAAAATTCTAATTATGAATAACAAATAAAATTATTTACGTAAAATAAATTATCTCTCTATAATTTGAAGATTTTCAATGGCATAAACTTTTGGCATTTTTCTAATAAATTAATAATTTCCATTAAGTCTAGTAAAATATAGCATTTCACATTTTTTTCAACATCAGTTAGCGAAAAGAAAAAAAAAACACAAAATAAAAAAGAAATCAGAAAATATCTATCAAATTGTTTTAATTATTCTCATTAAGGAAAAAGTAAAAAAAAACACTCGAAAATCAGTCATAATCAATAAAAAAAAAATTCTGATTTTGCATAGCCAGTTAAACTATTTCTAGAAAATGAAATTTTTCCCATTAGTTGTTATTTTAAAGACAATGCTAAAATTTAATAAAAAAATGTCACATTTTTCATACACATCACACTCTTTCAATATCAACCACTCTCCTTTATCATCGTTTTGAAAAATTCAAAATTTTCTAAATATATAAAAACGAACAAAAAGACGAGGTGACAAAATACTCCATATGAAGAAATAATGTTGCAAAATTCCAAAATTCAATACCTCCAACATAATATTAAATATTTCATACATCAATAAAAAATACTCACTGTCTGACTCGCTTTCTTCCTCGTAGAGAGCTGCAAAAACAAAACAAAAACCACAACTTGAAAACATTGAAACCAAATTCAAAATTACTATCATAATCCAAAAAATCACCACGAAAACATGAAAACAATCATAAAAAAAAATAAAAGAAAAGGCCACTTATAAATATTAACCTAAAAAAAGTATCAACTCACGATCTAATTCCCTGTTTGGCATATTTCCGAAATTCGAAAACCCCCCCAAAATAAGCACCCATTCCTATTTAGCCCCGAACGCTGTTTTTGGATTTTCCCAAAATTCTCGACCTTTAGGAGGCATTTTCAAAAAATGGACTCGACCGCATTTTCCACGTAAAATAAGGAAATCGTTTTTCAATTGTTGCAATTTTTTTATAATTCACGAATTTCCCAATGGTAAATAACGAAAGTTGAAAAGTGTATGACTGGAATTTGCGTCGAAAGCGCAGCTGAAAATGTTAGAGGAGCATGAAAACGTAATTGATCAATACCAAGTGCGATCGGTAAAGACGAGTTTTTCTCATTGTTGACTTTGCCCTAGCAGAACTGGTCGATGAAACTACCCCTAAAAATGGGGCTAATTTTGTGGCCTACTTCTATGTATAGATAGACAAAAAAGGAATTTCAGTTGATATAAGCTTAAAAGGGAACAGACATCTTTTTCAGAATCTAGAAAACGTGGCATATAAATTCTTGAATTGTGATGTAAACTGAATTTGAAATGATGCAAAACTCATAAAAATAATATTACGAGCTGAAAATTGTGATTTAATGGATTATAATTTCAAATTCTTTAATTTGTGAAATTTTCAAAATTCCAAAAACTGTATTTTTTGAATTTTTACAATTCCAGAACTTAACTCACATACATCTAAAATTTCATAAAAAATTTATTTTTCTCTCATCATACAAAATTTTTGAAATTCCAGATCGAAGCATTTAAAGTTTTTAATTTCGAACATTCAGTACCAAAAAATTTACGAAATTATTCCACAAAATAAATTCAATAAAGTGCGAAAATTCTATGATTCAGATTTTGGGATGCTCGCACTGAAAAATCACAAAATAATAAATTTTGTAATTGTGATTTCGTACTTTATTTTGAAAGGATTTTTTAAATTTAAACATTCAAATCCCTGAATTCTGATACTCTGAATAAACAATTTCGAATTTCGAAATTCCATTATTTCTCATTATCCATAATCTACTAGATAATCGACAATAAAAAAAAATTATCTTTTTCCAGTGACTATAATTCTAGAATACCTAAGATTTTAGGTGCCACAAAAGTTGCCTACGAAAAATTCTAAAACTAAAAGAATTGAAAAATTGATGCATGCATCACATGAAAGTAGAATAATTTTTGAATGAAATTTCGAAATTTTGATCAATAAATTTTTATTCACAGGATTCCCAAAATTTTTAGATGATAACTCCTGACTTCAAAAATTTTTAAAACTTTTCCACCTTTCAATATCGAATTTTCCAAGTTCTAAAACACAATGTACAAAAAATATAAATATTTTTTTGAAATCCCTGCGATATCGTTTTTAGATTCTGAAACTAATACATCTCATGTAATTTCAAAAAATGTGTGATTAACATTCAAAACGTTGATCCCTGATTTCCAAAATTCTAAAACTCAATGTTTAAAATCTAAAATTGCGAAAATCTTTAAAAGTCTAATACCTTACGGAGCTTCCATTAATGATTTCACATTTTTTTAGCGTTTTCTGAACCCCCCCCCCCCCCCCTCTTCGCCCGGCGTTACGTCACAATTATAAAATGCAAAAAAGACAATAACTCTTTTATTTTAAATGTTATTTCATGAATATTTTTAAATACCTACATTTTATTCAAAGTATCAAATGAACTACAGACAATATGATCTATTATTCTATTGCAAAAAATAAAAAAATGTACGGAGGTTTTTTTAGGCGCCTTCCCAGTTTTTTGCTTCCACGGCTTCCTCTTGTACGGTACTTTTTTTTGTCCTCTTAACATTCTAAATAGGACTGGAAAAGCGATTGAAATAACTGGTTTTTATCCATTCTAAAAATAAGTCACCGTCACTATATTGAAACAATGTTAATTTTAATAGAATACTTTTACATTCCATCAACTAAAAAAAAATGTTCCCAGAGTTTTACAAATTATTGAACCTTCATGAATTCTTGCGATAAAAAAAAATTGGTTGTTTCAAATTCCCATGAAAGTTATTCTAAAAAAATAATAGAAAAAAAAAATGAAAATTTCTCTATTTTAGAATTTCGAAACTGCTTGTTTTTGTATGAACTGTATGAACTTGTTTTTATACAAGATGACGCTAAATATCACGCGCCAAAAACAAAACACTTATTTAAGCAACTTGTATTTACAAAATTAAAAATTTATAAAAGACTCTGCAAAATTTTTTACTGAAATATTCTTTCATTTGAAGAAAAATTTGTGACATCACATTGTCGAGAACCCCCTCCCCTCCCTAGGACCGTGACATTATTTATGGAAGCCCCCTCAACCCTTTTATTCCTAGAATTTCAAAAATTGGAGATCCACCAAAATGCTGATTTTCAATCTTACAATTAAGAAATACAATAATCTTAATTATTCAATAAATATAAATAAATACAACAGAAAAAAGAGAGAAAATTGTGCAATTTGAATTTAAGCATTGAAGAGTCGAAATTTCAATGACAAAGCTAACATTAGTACTTTATTTGAAGAAAAACAATGTTCACCGTCATAATCAAGAGACCCATCTCCTTTTGTTGGAGGCGGTGGAGAAGTTTTGCGGCTTTCGCTGCTCATACTGTTTTCCGCACTTATTGATCCACGCTCGGTATCTTTTCTTTTGCTGCAACATTTTCGAAAAAACAAAAAAAAAAAGAAATTTTCAATTTTAGTAACAAGAAATTTATTACTGTAAAAATGAATCGCGTCTCAACATTTTGCAAGATCACAAATTCTCTAAAAACTTGGTGGCATTTATTTGTAGCAAGCTTTATAACAATAGAAATAATCAATATCATTACCCATAGTGCATGTATATTATTTATACAGATACAAATCCTTGTATATTTTTATACACTATTGCATCATTTATATCAAATATGGCATACATTACAACGTTCACGATGTACTTATTTTATTTAATGAATTTGTAAATAATTATCCAAAAACTGCAAATTTTAAGGTTGCAATAACCTAGATTTTTATTAAAAATATCTTCCTTCATCTTCTAAAAACTCAATGATGAAGTAGCAAAAACTTTTCAAACATTGTGAATTCATAAAAAATAGACCATTCCACGATTTCTATGATAAAAAATGTTTTCAATTATTGAAAAAAATATCACTTACGACGGGAAATGATTCTGAGTTCCCGAAGCCGGGGAAATTTCATCCGCCGCGTCGTAATAAGCCTCGTCCTCGTCCGAGGAAGAGTAGGAATATTCTGGAACTGGAAGGCTTCGATCCGGAACTAACAAATTTAACAGTAAAATAATTTATTCTTATAAGAACCTTGAATGAAAAGCCCTGCCTCGCCGAGAGTTAATGGACGAAATGGAATTATTAAAAACCAGGCGCGTAGGCAGAGGAAGATTTTGGGGGTTCAAACCCCTCCCGAAATTATGATAAAATCAATTAATATTTCATGTGAAAATGAAAAAAGTTACATCGATAAACAATAAAAATATAAGTTACAAAAGATGCATGAAAACGTTAGCAGTATCTACTTAATAAAAAAGTAAAAATCATAAAAACGTAGGATTATGTAGAGAGTATAAATCAGGAAAATTGTTGTAACCCTGTGAATAATCAAGATATAAAAATCTACGAAAATGCTAAAAATTTACAAAACTTTGAATCTTAGATCACCAAATTCTAGAAATCTATATAAAATCCATATAAAAGTTTTGATAACCTTTCGATTCATACAAACTCTAAAAGAATAATGAAATTAATTAAATTCCATGAAAAAACTGTTTTCTGAAAAATTTCTACAAATGCCTCTACGATCTGTAAATTTTGGGATTCTAGAGCATCAAATTCTTAATATACTATGAATCTATAAAAATTCTAGAAAACTCAACAAAATCTTTTCAATATTTCAAAAGTACGAAAAAACAGTAAGGATATAAAAGATGAAAAATCTAAATGAATGTGATTTTATCGTTAATTCTTCAAATTACTGATAATAGAATCGAAATTCGCATTCTAAAGCGTCAAGTTTTTTTAATCTCTCTAGCAATCTACAGAAATTTAAGTAATCTATAAAAATACTCGCAAATCCTCCAAGGTTTTGTATATTATACTCTAGAAAAATGTAAAAACTAAGTTTACTAGTTAAATAATTTACCAGCTTTTTAAACTAACTTACTAGCTTACTAGTTTACCAGTTTACTATTACAAATTTGAAAAGTTTACTAGTTTACTAAGTAACTAATTTACTTGTTTACGAGTTTACTAGTTTACTATTTTTCTTTTTCAATTGTTTACTATTTTACTATTTTACGATTTCGGTAGTTTACTAGTTTACAAAATTAGTAGTTCACTAGCTTACAAGTTTACTAGATTACCAGTTTACTTGCTTACCAGTTTTCTAGTTTACTAGCTTACTAGCTTACTAGTTTACTTGATATCTTTCAATACTTAAAAATCACGTAGAAAGAATTTTGATAAATTATAAAGCTTTCTGTCCTGGAGCATAATTATTAATATAATACGATGATCATACATAATTTTAGTAATTATTCTAAAAATTCATACATATAGAAAAACATAAAAATTCATCCGATTCAATAGGTACAATTCACAAACTTGAACATTCTTTAATTGTGAAAACACACAAAAAAATGTAGAATAAAAGTATTGAAAATCTTCATGACAGAAACTGGCGTCTGAAAAATCAAATCAAATTCTCAAAATCGTTAAAAGTTTCAATACTATAGCATCGATTTCTAAAGATCTATTGAGCGATCCATAGAAATATTGGAAATATATAAAAATACCAGAAAATACTACAAAATTTGATGAATAATACGCCATACGAAAATAATATAAATTTATTATGTGCGTTTTACCTGCGTGGTTAAAATTTGCTAAAAATTCATTTCAAATATATAAATTTTTAGAAGTTTGATTCCTAGAGTATCGAATTTCAGAAAGCTTTATAGAAACCAACATAACTTAATATATAAGATAATCCTTCAAGTGGTATAGATACAAAAAGTATCAGTAAAAAATTGAAACCTCAGTTACTGATTGAAAATCACAAAAATCGAAGTCCATTATTTACGAACATAGAAAATGTGCAACTATGGATTCCAAAATTTGTATATGTAACTCAAATTCCGAAGTGTAAAATATTTTAAAATTGCTCTCTTGTAACTATATCGTCGAAAAAAGAAAAATTATGAAATTCCGAAGGTAAAATATTTTTCAGGAAAACCCCTCCCGACAGTTTTTTCTGCCTACGCCCCTGTTAAAAACTGTATTAATTTTGCGAATTTTAGGAAATTGCAAAGGAAAAAGTATCTTAGAATTTAAGAAGGAATCTGTGGTTTTCGGATGATCCACGGACTTTGGGATACCCTGTATAATATAATAAAAAATTTTATAATAATTACAATTAAAGAAATTATTTGTTATTCAATCAGTAAATTATATAATGAAAAAAAACTGGTACGAGTTTGAAAACTCGCGAGAGAAGTGAAACTTCTCATGGCGAACTACTGCAAGTTTAATTAAACAAAGAATGAACTTTCTTTTTTGTTTCATTAAACTTGCAGTAGTTCGCCGTGAGTTGTTTCACTTCTCTCGCGAGTTTTTAAACTCACACTAGTTTTTTATTGTCATAATATTCTTTTCCCCGCAAAATGAAAAGCATCATTAGTCATTTCATTCCACGACTCATTGCCCCTCATTGAGCGTGGAAAGTGGAGGTGGAACTGGGTGGAACAGAGGGGGATAGTCGGGGAAAATGACGTCAGCTCAAAGCAACTGATGGTTTCTAACAGTTTTTTTGTTGTTTTAGAAAGTATTTTACTACTCCTTTCAAGTTATTTAAATTTTCTTATAAGGAACACATGTTCCTTACATTTCAATCTCTCAAAATTCAAGAACTCAAATCTAAACCTTGAAAACTGAATTCCATTTTTTCCGGAAATCTGAAACCTCCCGAGTCAAAATCCCCTTACAAAATAAAAGATTTGTAGCGCGAATCCTCTTTTTGCAATACTTGTATCAAAAAAAGCCACCTTCCAACCCGCTTATGCCACCCAAAAATAATTCATCACCATCAAATTAGATTTTTAGTGAATCAAACTGTTATTCAAGATTACAAACGGGTTGTCACCCACATTTATTCTTTAACAATTCATCTATTTTCACGAAACCTACCATTTTTCAAAGTGGGAACCCTCGGTTCCGTGCATTCGGAACCGATTTCGACCCCGGCCTGAACGTTAGTTTCGACCTCTAGATCGGCGATCACTGAAAACAAATTTCCAAGTTGGAAACATGCCGAGATTGTAAATTGTGTTAAACCATCCGTTAAACGACAAAAATCACCATTTTCAGATTGTGCCGAAGGTATTGGAGCCTTTTCCGTGGAGGGCACTTTGTAAATTCCGTTTATCGGTATCGCAGTGTTCTGCAAGGAAACACACCAACCAGGTGAACGTCGCTCGCCACAGATTTTCATGTTCTACAATCGTACGTCAGAAAAAAAAATACGTGTTAATTGGCTGATTAAGCTGCGTGTGTTACATCAATTAGAGCTGACACGTCACGAATTTTCCAAAAAAAATGACGTCAAGTGACTTTGAATCGTAACAAAGTCAACTGTAGGTCTCCCCAATGTTAAGTGATTCCGTTTTTTATTTTTACATTTCAGGAAACCATAATTCCACAAAGTAAAACAAAAATTAAGCAACTGAAAATAAAAAAAAACGTCGGCCTTTAAGCAAGACCATGCACTAAAAGATTGTTGAAAAATAAGCAAAAAAAGCAAGAACCTGACGAACTCTAAAAACCTTGGCAATTTGTAGCTGGACGATGGTGTGTTTGACGGAATTGAGCATGGCATTCGCCTGCTGCAAAACGGCCGAATATTGTTGCTCGCTTTCCTTGCTGTCGCATTGTTTTCTCTCTACTGCCTTAATTTGATCAATTAGCAGTTGCAAATACGCGTCGGCTTCGGCGACTTTGCAGTCAAAGTCCTGTTTCGGGGGCGGCTTGTTTGGATCCCAACGCTAGGAATATTTGAATTTCATGTTCAATCTATTTCGAGAGCTACAAAAGTTCCATAAGCATGTGTTTATTAATAGTACAAACTAATAATTGAAGTCGAACATGTGAGAAGAGAGCTATGCCAGACCTACTATTTCTTACTTCAACCACTCAATTGTTCAATGTTTCCTTCATTTTCTAGTGGATCAAAAAAAATTTGTAAGATAAGGATGATCTGAAGATTTTTGCACGTATTTTTCGCCTAATCTTGAAAAATATACTGAGAATGGTAAATTGCCATCATAACGAAAATATCCTGTTATGAAAGATATTGTAAGATCATCATCAGAATCTCACTGGATTCTGCTATCCACAATATCAAATTACTGCCGTAACGATACTTATTCTTAGGTGAACTTTATTAAATTGTCACTCCTTTACTGTATTGTGACTCTACGTATACATAACCTTCTATGAACAATCTTGAATCGTTCTCTCAAGGATACGCGATGATCGTTACAGTAATGGAAACATTTCGCTACTGCTCAATTACACATACTACGAAAAACAAAACATACACTTATTTTAGTAATGCAGGGTATTGTCAAAGAGTATCGTTGTCACAAAAATCTCGACTTTTCAGTGTACTGTACTTTGTCATATAGTATAAAGTAGGTAAAAATCAAGTCAGTGGTGACTTACCATATGAGAATGTCGGCGAATGGTGTCTTCCAAAGCACTGACCCAACGTTCGCGTTCTTCTTCATCACGCGTTTGGAAATGGAATATTTTAGAATCATCTTTTAGCGACGAGGTGGTAATGGTGAACGTGCTATCATCGTCATCGATACCAACTACAGCACCTCGCAAGCGAACGCAACCGCGTCTCGCACCTCGCATCATCTTTTCTTTACTCTGAGAACATGAACAATGTATCAGAAAATAAAAATAATAATTATGTTATCAATACAAACAAACATGATACTGTCTTTTATTCTCAGAACTTCTTCATCATAACTTGTTTTTTATATGGGAAGAATTTCTTTTCGCTTTGGCAATTTGGAGGTTCAACAGAACACACTGACAGTTTGGATTTGGTTAATACCAGGGATGTGAGTTTACCGGTCAAACAAAATGGGTCAGGTCATGGTAATTTCTGGCAGTCATTTACGGTCAAATTTTAAAACTCTTTAATTATAATTTACCGTCAGAGCTCGTTTCTGGTCAGTAATTACCGGTCATGGCCCAAAATTCGATGAAATATTTGAGTTAACGTAACTGACCAAACGATTTCCAGCAATTCCAGGTGAAAATCACCAATCTTGCTATTTCAATTTCATGAATGGCTTTTCTATTTTTTCAGAAAAAACGCATGAGTGTCACTGTACTACTGCGTTTGCTGGACAATATACAGGGTATCCAAAGTCGGCGAATCATCATAAAACCATCGATGCTTCATGAAATTCTGAGAAACTTTTTCCTTTACAATTTTTGAAAATTCGCAAAATTTAAAAAGTTATGAATAATTCAGTTTCGTCTACTTACCATTCGGAAAGGCGGGGCTTTTGATTGAAGCCCCTTCTCTATTCACCCATTCTCTTTCTAAGCTTAATCTAATGGAAAAGTGGGGGTAATTGAAGTGTGTGGTAGCATATAGAATAATGATGTCTCTTATATTAAAAAACAATTTTTACTCTGACTCACCTTTGTGTTGGTAATAATAGTCTTTTGTCCAATTGTCACATTGACAATAAAGTACTTTCTAATTTTTTTTTTTAATAGAGATAAGAGAAGCCATTAACCGAAATTCCATCATACACACCTCAGTGATCCCAGTATTCTCATACGTGTAAGCTAAGAAAAAGGAGGAGTCTCTTCTATGAAAAACCCAGCCTCTCCAAAAGTTAGTAGATGAAATTGAATTATCAATAACTGCTCAAGTATTGCGAATTTTCAAAAATTGCAAAGGAAAAAGTGTCTTAGAACTTCATGAGTAATTGATGATTTTCGGATGATCTGCTGACTTTGGGACACCCTGTATGTGTTGTCATCAACAACAAATCGAAAATCAAAACTTTATACTCATGTTTAGAAATTAATGCATCGGCGATAATGATGAAAGTTTTAGAATTCTTGTACTTCCGATTAAGTTCCTTTCAAAATTATACATAAACATACTGTTAGAATAAATATTGTGCTTTTTACAATAAAACTTTGTGATTGTGGTTCAGTCTCAAATATTGTACTTTTTGATGAAATTTGTTTCATATTCTATTATATTTATAACAAAACTTGAATAAATTTGCCAATATTTGATATAAATATGGTAAAATAAATAAAGAATTCCGATAAAAAAAAGTGCAGTAGTCGAAACTGTTCCACAATCCACAATAATTACAATACCTAACAGTGAAAAGTATAATACTCTTATCCTAAAATTAGTGTACAGGGTGCGCCATTTCTTATGTCGGCATGTAAACATTGAATAACTTGAAAAAAAAACAACCGATTTCTGTAAATGAGGTATTTTTATTTAGTTTGGTCCTTTACAATTTATTTAGACTAGTTTTTGAACACAACATCAATCAAGTGGCCGCCCTTATTGTTCACAGCAAAATATGCCCTTTTTGCGGCGTTTTCCATTACCTTTTCGAGCATCTCGGGTGGTATAGCAATGATTTCGGCACGAATATTTTCCTTAAGCTCTTCAATGGTCTGCGGCTTGCTGGCGTACACTTTACTTTTCAAATAACCCCACAAAAAGAAGTCTGGAGGGGTCAAATCTGGAGATCTGGGTGGCCATTCAATGTCGCCTCTTTTTGACATCAGACGTCCAGGGAATTTTCGTTGCAGAAACTGGATTGTTTGATTCGCAGTGTGGCAGGTCGCACCATCTTGTTGAAACCAGTAATCTTCAAGACCTTTTTCACGCATTTGTGGGCAGACATAGTGAGCCAACATCCACCGATATCGGTTTCCATCGATCGTTTGGTTCTCTTTGAAAAAATAAGGACCAATGATGGTTTTGGCGCAAACGCCGGCCCAAACAGTAACTTTTTGGTCATGCGATGGCGTTTCATGGATCTCGTGTGGATTCTGCGTTCCCCAAATGCGGCAATTTTGCTTATTAACGCCTCCAGAAAGTTTGAAATGTGCCTCGTCGGTCATTAAAATTCGCTTCCAAAAATCAGGTTCAGTATCAACTATTCGAGCGATTGTTTGTCCATATTCCAAGCGACGTGGATGATCTGTAGACAATATTCTTTGTGTTAATTGCATTTTGTACGGAAACAAATGCAAATCATCTTTCAAAATGCGCCGTAGAGTGGTTCCACTGATGCCGAGATGCTGAGCGCGGTGACGATATGAAACTTTTGGGTTTTGGGCAACGCTCTCTCTGACAGCTTCAATCAGTTCATTTGAACGTCTTGGTCGTTGATGAACGGGTTGTTCGCGATCTTTCACTGTCCCGTGGTCACAAAAATTCGACACCAAACGACGAATAGTGTTGTCAGATGGTGCCTGTTTGCCAAGATATTTTCGACGATATGCTCGTTGAGTTAACACAACTGAACGACTATTTTCAATGTACAAAGTAACTATTTCAGCGCGTTCTTTTGGTGTGAAGCGATACATGGTTGAAATTGTACTGAATTGACGTTTCCAAAACAAGTGAAGTCAAGTAAATCGGTTGTCAAATGTTTAAGTTATTCAATGTTACAATACCGACATAAGAAATGGCGCACCCTGTATAAAACTGACGTGATATACATTAAATAGAAATCTTTCTGAAAATAAAGATACCGAAGGAAAATATATAATCAACAACACACTTTTATAAAGTAATTTGTTAATTTCTTTATAAATGATTCTTTTCAAATAGAAAGGTTGTAATTGTGCAATTATTTATTATTTAAATTTTTTTTTCATTTTTTCATAAAAATTCGATGAAAAAAAAGCTACAATTACAAACAAGTTGAAAATTTTGTCAAATCATCTTTGAATATGTAATAATTTTGACCATCATAATAATTCTGACCGGTAAGGTAAACTGACGGTCCAAATTGACCAAAACTTTCTTGTCGTAATTGACGGTCATGACCAGTGATTTACCGGTAAATTTACCGTCTCACATCCTTGGTTAATACGTTTTATGCAAATTATTTTTGAGGCATTTTTGTAATAGAGTTTCAATCAAAGTATATTCTAGACTGAATTTCAGTCTTATTATTAATAAGTAATTTGTAATAATTTTGTTTGTCAATGGACTGGAAATCCTTTTGTTTCGAAGCAAAAACAACATAGCTTTTCACGTCAATAACATCTTTGCGACGCGGTCGAAATCCAAGTGGATATTGAGATTACTTGGGAATAAGAGAGGGTTCTTTACATTTGCTGAAGGGTCATTTCATCTCAAACCATTCAGGTGGTTCAAACTGTGTATTTCTGTGTGTAGAAATTCTTTTATAGCATGTCTATAGAAATCAATAAGACACGTATTTTTCTTTTCCCTTGAAATTCAGTTTTTTTGTCGTAGGAAATTTTCGAAATATTAGATGACAAGTCGATTTTCCGTATTTGCCACATGTTAATTTTTCAACTAGGCCGAAAATTATTCGATGGTTATAATTTTTTCATTTCGTAGGCAAAATTTCATCCTAATGAAAAAATTCTTAATTTCATTTTTGTCGAAAATATTTTTACAATTGCTATTTTCATAAAAAAATCGAAAAATTATTAGCCTAAACATTTCAACATGGCATCTTTTTTATCTTTTTTTTTAAGAAGTTTGTCAAGTAACGACGTTTAGATTATTTTCTATTAACTAAAAATTCGTTGTTTGGTAACTACAATTTTTTGAAGCAAAAGAACAATATTTTTGCAGTTATTTTTATGCTTTCTTTTCTTAAAATTTTGTAATTTTACAAAAAAAGGTTCGTTCATGAAAGTTTTAATTTAAATTCATAAGTAAGAGTTTACTTTTAAAGAAAAAGAATTTTTCTGATCCAAAAATTTCCGAAATTTCTACGATTATCGTGAAAAAAAATCGAAACTTCTTTGACTGGTAAATTTTCATTGATTAAGTGTTTTTTTTATGAGTTTTTTTAACTAAAAAATTTTTTTCATTATAAATATGTACTAACGAATTTCGGAAGTCATAAATTCAATTTCACTATATTTATCGAGTTTTATTTTTGAACAATAATCTAGTGCGGAAACATATTGTTTGCAAAAATAATACATTAATAATGAACAATAGATTTTTTATTCAAAAAAGGAAGAAAAAAACATGAGCAGTATCAAAACTTTCAAGTCGAGAATTTTTGTTGTTTTCAATAATGAAAGAATTTTTAGAAATGTATAGAGCTCTGAAATTTCTTTTCGAAGTAAAAAGAAACAGATGAATTCAAATAAAAACTTTCTGATCCATTTTTGGTGAACTTACAGAATTTCAAACAAATATAGCATAAAAATAACTGTTGTACTTGCATAACCTCCAAAAATTGTAGTTCCCAAAAAACGAATTTAGGCTAAAAAAGATTGATACTAAATGTTATTTAAAAACTAACAGGAAAAACAAAAATATTGAGAAAAAAACTGATGCAATGTTATAATTTTTAGTTCAAATATTTTTTGATTACTTTACAAAAATCACGATTAAAACAAAAATTTTTCCAAAAAACGAAGTTCAGGATTTTTTCCCCGTTAGAATGAAATTTTACTTATATAATGAGAAATATGGCGAAAATTGGAAAATTCTAGGTCGAATTACTAAATCATAAAAAAAAATTAACATGTGACAGTTTAGCAAAATAAACTTTTTTGCCGATATTTCGAAAATTCTCTCCGACGAAACAACTGAAATTTTTTCTGAAACTGAAACTGAAACACGCAAAAAAAAATCAAATTTGAATCCCTTGGGCAATGTCAGACAAAATGACCTCAAAGCTAATTTTTCAACAGAAAACTTCCAATATCAAGAAAATTAAGCTGAAATTAAACCTTTACACAATTCTTTAATCCAATAATTTCGAAGTTGTTAAACTATATTCCAAATCGATTAAAATTTGCAAGTTTTGTCAATTTTACTTTGAAGAGACTTTGAACGCAACGATAAAAACATACCTCGAACTTACTTTGTTATTTAAATTGTAACATCATAACCTCCATTATCGTATCATCTCGCGTTACAGTAAAAAATTAATTAAGAAAATCTCTGTAAAAAATTCTTCACATGTGATATCAACCCACTGAAATTGTTTCAAAAGTTGATTATTCATATTTTTACTACATTTTTCTCTATTGGAAATGCAAATTGGGTCAAGATTTGAAAAAGTTCCATTCAAAAACGATAAAAATATATACGAAAAACTAACTGATTGATATTCTACGGAACTTGTTTTCCATTATGCATACGTCAATCTGTCGAGATTTTACACTAGAATTTAACGCTAATCAATCAGTTGAATTTAGAATCTTGATCACATCAGTACGATGTAAAGATTTTTGTAGAAATTTTCATAGTAAAAATAATTTTCTTACTTGACTTTATTTATTTATTAATTTATTCTAAACTTCAATATCGAGTAAGGCATCTGTGAAGAAATCAGTGTTTTTGGAGATAAGTTTCATTGACGAAACAAATAAAACCGTGAATTTTGTTTCCTCGATTGAAAAATCGGGCACGTGCAAAAACAAGTGTCACGTACGTATATTCAAATTATTTTAGTGTCAGAGGTCGAACTATAAACTCCTTTCTAGAGTAGCTTGTTCTACAATGAAAGAATTTTTAATTCCAAGGTTCCTTCAACCTTGATATTAAAGGTCAATAATGGCAAATTTTTGAAAATTAAACAAAATTTTAAAAATTTGACAAGACCAAGTAATAAAAAAATTGATCATATTTTGTTGCGTCTTAATTATATCGTCTTTCAGCTTTCATCGACTCTCAAACTACAAAGTACGATCCAAAAACTTGTAGTTTCCCACGAGTACAGCCATAAAAAAGACGTTAATCTGAAAATCATTGAATTTCTAAAACTTGGCAATGGGATTAATCGATGCTTATAATTACTTCATTTGGGAATCAGCTGGTGAGTACTGATTAAAACTCTAAAATTTCATTAACATTAAAGTTACTGACGTGCAAAAATACAACACAATCGATTTTTACAACAATTTCAGATTCCAGAACAAATGATTGGTTCTTGATCGGATCACCCTGGCCACTGATGTTCATATTATTAAGTTATACGTACTTTGTTTTGCGATTCGGGCCAAAATACATGGAGAAAAAAGAAGCATATTCTTTAAAAGAGCTCATAAATCATTACAACTCCTTCCAAATAGTTATAAACTCATGGATAGCGTACTCTTTAATTAAACTCGAATGGAATGTGGATAATTTTTTAGGTTGTCGACCTGTCGACTATTCCATGGACGAAACTGCTATTGAGGTAAAAATATCAGTTTTTTTGAAACCAACAAAATTCTATGAATTTCTTCGTTTCTCTAAATTTTATTCGAAAGTCAGTCAATCAGTGATATTTTTCCTCAAAAATGCACGTGGATTAATTGTAAAAAATTTTAATTTATTTCACTCTCATATAAAAATAATTCAGGAACTTGTTGACTCAAAAAATATACTACTTGTTTTCAATTCTTTAAATTATGCAAAAAATGTCCTAAAATTCACGTATAATTAGTCTGAATAAAAAAACCGAGGGAAAATTTTATTTTCCAGATAGCCAAAGTGGTGTACGTGGCATTTTTGCTAAAAGTTTTTGATACAACAGAAACAATCATGTTCGTTCTAAGGAAAAAGAACAAGCAAATTTCCTTTTTACATATATACCATCATATATCGGTTATTTTAATAGCATGGTCTACTACAAAATGGTTTGCTGGTGGAATGATCACATTTCCAATGCTTTTTAATACTTTGGTGCACGTGATCATGTACACGTACTATTTTTTGAGCAGTCAAGGAGACACTTGGCAGCAAATCGCCAAAACCATGAAACCATTCATCACTATCATACAAATGGTAAAAATACTTTTTTCGTTAATTCACTATAATTCATTCTATCATTCATCTCTTTTTTCTACAAAATGAAGCATTGTCATAAATCTGTGAAAAATCAGGAAAAAGTTAGAACGAAATTTTTTCTTTGTTCTAGGTGCAATTTGTAATTCTCGTTTTCCACGGACTGCAAATCTACTCGGTTCATTGCAAAGCGTCCAAAATATTGTTTTCTTTCCATATTTTGAATTTGTTGATAAACTTGGGATTGTTTTACAATTTTTACAAAAAAAGCTACGTTAGGGTGAAAAAAGATTGAAACAAGTTCTATCTTGAAAGACAGCCTTATTATAAAAAAATGATTTTGATCAATTATGAGAGAAGAACATCTAGACATTGAATTTTCCATCAGTAAGTTATAGCGTAAAAAGTATATGAAGTATTGTAAATAGTACAAATGTTAGTGTAATTTAAATTGTGTAGTGAATTTCGTGATAGTTCCTCGGTTTTACTTTTAAGTTTTCGAAGTAAAATGATTTTCATGGAAGTGAATTGAAATGTTGGCTATTTCCTTGCAAAAATGAAACTACAATTTTCCCAATAATACATTAATTTAAAACTCAACGAATTTCCATGAAGCAGTAACTTTTACGAAAGTTTAACAATATCGGAGATTAAGTATTACTTAAAGTGAAATTCATCTTTCGAAAATCCAAAAACTTGTACAAAATTGTTCACATTAGTACAGTGATTTTGTTATGGAATGAAAAGTCTTGCAACACAAATTCAAATGTAAAGTCATTCCTACTTCGTGAAGTGGGAGAAAAGGTACCGCCATTTTGGATTCCTGTCATGGCGAATTATGCATAAATTTGTCTCATTGTTAAATATATAATACATTCAAATAGCTTGAACTATGCCGTATTAGAAATAAAGAAATACGAAAAAAATTACAAATATTTTATATGTAGAAAAATTATCCAAGTTTTTCTACAGAAAATGTGAAAAATTTCGCGATCGTTACTGCCTGAACGTTCTCAATATGAAAACTTTCGTAGGTCATATCAAACTACATATGTAAATGGCGAAGAACAATGAGTTTCTTTTACATTGCTTCAATGTTGCAAATGTTTGCAGCAGTGACATTTCATAGACGACTTTCGAAAGAGTCACGTCACGAGTGTCTGCGGAAATTTTGATCAATTTCCCGACTTTCCGGTCAAAATTTCTTATTTTCATTTAAAAATTTTTAGTCGTTCTAAAAAATTTCAATATTACTCCTTTTTAAAATAATTTTCCGGACCGAAATGGGATTAATCGACACATACAACTACTATATTTGGGAACACGCTGGTAAGTCAATAATAATTGCCAGAGCAAAAATAACGCCTGTAAAATGATTCGAGCTCAATAAAAAAGGTATACACTTATGTATATTCTTTTTAATACCTCTACTTTCTGAGAGATTCATCACAAGAATTCATTTCAATTTCATTTCATAAAAAAAACTTTACAGATCAGAGAACAAACAACTGGTTTTTGGTAGGCTCGCCCTGGCCACTCATCGCCATTTTAGCAAGTTATTTGTACTTTGTGTTCCAATGTGGGCCACGATTCATGGAAAAAAGAGAAGCTTATTCACTTAGAAAATTCATAAAATGTTACAACGTTTTTCAAATATTAGTTAACGCGTGGGTAGTCTACTATTATGTGAAAGCTGGATGGTTTACAACAATTACCCTGGGATGTGAACTTCTAGATCAATCCATGTCTGAATCAGCAATTCAGGTTTGAATGCATTTTTTTATAAACATTTGTTTCATGGATTATAAACATTCAAAATTTCTCATAGCTTAAAACTACTCATTGTAGCAGTATGACAAATTTCAAACTCGAGCTCTACAAATTTGCAAGAAATATAATAGACTTTATGAAGAGGAATTTGAAGATGAAGAAGATTTTTTGAAGAAGATTGGTTATGGATTACATGTATTGGGAATTTCGGGAATTGAATATTATTTGGAAAATAGTTTTTTTTACGACTGGTATTGCATTCTTCCAAAGATTTCAAAAGTTGACAAGTAATAAGTGAATTTTAATGAACGTTAATTACGTACAAATGAAAAATGTCTATTCTTCTTTTCAGACAGCCACAGCTATGTACATAGTGTACTTGGTCAAAATAGTCGATTTGATAGAAACTGGAGTGTTCCTGCTGAGAAAAAAGAATGAACAAATTTCAACTCTTCATTTGTACCACCACGTATCTACAGCTTTAATGGCCTGGGGCACTGTAAAATGGGTTCCAGGGGGATTGGCCATGTTTTCATCACTGCTTAATTGTTTTGTCCATGTCATCATGTACTCGTATTATTTTATGAGCACTCAAGGACCAGCTTTGCAAAGCATTTCGAAATTCATCAAGCGGTACATCACCATAATACAAATGGTAAGAAAAAAAAAAAAACAAACAAACAAACCATAAATGTTAGATCAACATGAAATAATGAATTGTTTACTCAAGAAAAAGCACAAAATGTACAAGTTTCATCAAAATTGAGTTGAACCTAAATGTTTATGTATTAAAAATAATATTGTAATTTTTTTAACTTTTCAGACACAGTTCACAATCATGCTGATTCACACAGCTCAAACATTTCTCCCAAGTTGCAGCTACTCCAATTTATTTGCCGCAATATTTATGCTAAACGTCACAATAAATTTCTACTTGTTTTACGATTTTTATCAAAAAAGCTACGTCAATTTGAGAAAGAAAAAGAAACTTTGAATCGGAAATAGTTTTAGAATTTGTGAAATATTATTGTGACTTGAGAACTTCGATGGTGTTAAAACAGACAGTTGTATATTTTAATTAAGTTTTGTTTTTTTACTCACAGAATATGTTATTCGAGTTGAAATTCACTGAATTTTACGCATTTTTTGAATATATACTTTAAAAAAAGAACAGTGGATTTTTTTTAGTAACTGTAATACTTGTCAATATTAAATTTTAACCCCGGAATGAAGCAAAGAGCCAGTTAATGTTTCAAGTTCATATTTCTCAGAACTTCGTGAAAATCATTTTCAAATAATAACAGCATATAATTTCTGTTGAAGATTTTTAGTTGCTAGATAAATTCAATAATTTTTATATTTATGATAATATTATGAAAATACATCGAAAAATATAGCGCAAAGGTATCCTTGACAATCAGGAAAATTTAAGAAATCAATGCTATTTACGAAATAAATAAAGGAGTGAATTGTATTTCCTCCAGTAAAAAATCGGTCAGGTGTAAAAGCAAGTGTCATGTACGTATTCAAATTCTGATAGTGTCAGAGGTCAAACTATAAACTCCTTTCTAGAGTAGCTTGTTCTACAATGAAAAAGTTTTTAATTTTAAATTCGGTCGACCTTGGAATTAATATTGTATGATAATGAAACTTGGAAATTACTTTTTTCTAAGTTTTTAAAATCAATAATTACAAATTTACCAGTTTAATTAATTCACCTTATGTAAAATTTTATTATTTGCACAAATTCTGAATTAAAACATTTTTAAAATGTTTAAGTGCCTGAAGTTCCAAACGTTTAAAATTAAACGAAAAAAATTCATAAGTTAATGAAGGAGAAAAAAATTATCTAGCTGTTTTGAACACTTTTTGATCGTAAAAACAAACATGATTCTCCTCAAAAAAATATTTGTCACGCTTCCTGTCATGATAAAAAATTGAAAAATTTACATATTTTTTATTTTCGTTTATTTTAAACGTTTGGAGCTTCAGGTACATGAATGTTTTAGGAAAAATCATCAATATTTTGGTTTTGAAATATTTGGAAAATGTTGGTTACTCACTTGTATCAATGTAAGAAAATAGCTGATTCAGAGATGGTTACTTTAAGATTTTACAATTAAATGTTGCCTTAACAATTTCAAGTATAAAACTACGATCGGAGTTTGAATATCATGACAAGGAAGTTTTTGCAGTCAAAAATTAAAGCCTATTTGTTGGAAAAGTTGAGGAATAAGAATGATAAATAGAAAAACGTACAAAATTGAGATAGAAATTCTTATATTTAAAAATATGGAAGAAAATGAATTTTTCATCATAAAATAATATATATATATTTGAAAAACTATATCATTTTTGCATAAATAATTTTTTATTCCAATAAGTGTGAATTTTTCATTAAAAATGAAGAGATACGTGATTCAAAGATGTGCAGACGGAAAATTCTGGACTTTTAAACCGGAATATTAGCATCCCTATAAAAAAATCAAGGATATATTAATTAAATATCAACCATAATTTTTGTTAAGGTTTTGTTCAAATTTTTTCAGGGAATTCAAAAATGCGATAATTAAAAAAGTAATTTTTTTATTTTCATTTTCACTTTATTAATTATTATAGATTATAACATCTAAGAAATCGAATATTAAGAAAATACAAATTTTCTTAACATTTAAATACGAATTGATTTACTCATTAATTCATGAATTAAAAATCTAAAGATCATACAATAACTGGAATATTTTTATCGTGATAGTTTGTCAATAACAATATTTGCATTCCAAATAAAAAAACTGAATTCAAGACGCTTTATCTCTCACTCAAGTATTTTGTAAATAAGGAGAAAAAAAGCTTCGAAAAAAAATTGGAAAAAAGTAAATTTTTAAAGAAATATGAAAAACTTGCAAATATAGGGATGTAAATTTCAAAGAATATTACATTATTCAGAATCTTTGAAAAAAATTTGCCACCGAAATGAACTAAAACATTGCAGAAAAATCTCTGAAAAAAAAAAAAAATGCCAGTTATCATCTGCATGAAAAAATGCCGTAACTTATCACTTTTTTCCGGCGCGACTCATTATTCTAATAATTTCCGTCGCGCAAGTTCATTTACCGCAATGCGGCAAGTCGGAAAAATTGCCACTCTCCCAAAGCCAAACATCATGAAAGATCATCATGTTTTACAATTTTACAAGAAAAATCACACCAAGACAAAAAAAGCTGAAATAAGCTCAACTTTGAAATTAATTTGTTAAATAAGAACGTAATTTTTTAATCTAAATAAATAAAAATACAAGTAGAAGGATTGTATTCCCAAGTCAAAAAAATATTCATAGTTTAAAATACAAACATAAAATCTTTTGGAAAAATTATACTAAGCCTGAATCGTTAAACAATTTGAACATTTGTCCATTTTTTCAATTGTATGAAATAATACTTTGAACTGAAATGAACGCAAATTTTCAACATTAATATACTCGTTATTTCACTAAATGTGTGAGTTCAGAAATTTCTTAATTCATTTTCATAAAATATCATAATTTCACAGATTTTCATAATCGTATATTTATTGCTCAAAGTTTTTTCTATTTTATTTATAAATATTTTTTTTCTTTTTGAACAAAACAATTCATTGTTCAAAGAATCTGAAAATTTCTTCATTATTGCCTACATTCACATGTTAAAAATTCTGAAATAATAAGTTTATTCTAATCAAATCTTCAGATCATCAAAAGTTGGAATTCAAAAATCCATCACTCACCTTTTCGTACCCTAATATTTATTTATTTCAAACCGTACTTAACATTTTAAAAAAACCTTCCAAATCGTTTTCCGAAAAGGCGTTAGTTCTTGAATAAAGAAAAAACTAGTATGAGGTGCGATCTTTCGATCGCATTACTCTTTGTCTGGACATCCTGCATAATAAAACTTACATATAAACCACATGAGAATATGTAAATTTCGAAGAACAATAAGCTTTTTTCTTACATTGATTATATGTTGGAAATGTTAACAGTGCCATTTCAAACACGACTCTTGCAAGAATCAATTCGTGGCGTCTGTGAACATCCCGATCAATTTTCTGGTTTTCCAAATTTCACTCAATAACTTTTTTTTTAAACAAAGTGTTTATTCTGCTACTTTATCATCGTTTATTATTTTTACTACGCTTTCGTACAAAAATGGGATTAATCGATGCATATAATTATTATATTTGGGAATATCCTGGTGAGTGCATTATTGCTAATCAAAATTACGGTTATAATAATGTATAAAATTAAAACAAATAAATACATTTTTTATATCATGGATGATTTGCTGACTTTTGAAAATAATTTAAGTCAATTATTCTGTTCAAATCAAATCTCAGTCGAATCATTTTATTTTTAGAGAAGTTATTTATATAAATTCACTAGGAATACATTTTAAAAACTTTATTTACTTTGATGTAAAGATTACTTAATTAGGCTTTATTATGTTATAGATCAAAGAACAAACAATTGGTTTCTGGTGGGCTCACCCTGGCCAGTGATCACGATTTTGTTGAGTTATTTATACTTCGTTTTGCAAGAAGGGCCACGAAAAATGGCAAAAAGAGAGGCTTATTCTTTGAAAAAATTTATACAGTGTTACAATGTTTTTCAAATATTCGTTAACGCTTGGGTCGTGTATACTTTGCTGGAAGCTGGTTGGTTTACAACAATCGGCGTGGGTTGTGAACTCGTGGACTATTCCATGGATCCGTCAGCAGTAAAGGTTGGAATAATTTTTTATATATAATTATAACAATCATGTGAAAAAACTTGCATTTTTTTCTAAACTACCAACAAATTTTGAAATATGGTGAATTTTTTAACTATATACTGAAAATCTAAAAAAAAAAAAAAAAGGAAAAGGAATTTTTTGCCCATTCTTTCGTTTCAACTTATTAATTTTTTTCTTTCATCAAAGCCCAATCGAAAAAAAAAGTTGCTTCAATTTTTCCATATCAACTTATTCAATAATATATAACGTAAGTTATAAACTTTTTTTTTGCCATTTTTTAATATTTGCGTTTCTATTTGAGATCCAGTCAGATTTCTTTCTCTTTGCCTGACACAAGCTAATTAAAAATGACAATAAATCATTCAAATATGTATTATTTTTCTTATTCGTTTTACCAAATGAAATTGAAGTTATCCCAATTTAATTTCAAAGAAATATATAATCAATTCGAGTCATTTAATTAGAATGATATTCATCTATACATGAAATTTTTTACTCTTCTATAGCAAAAAATCATTAAAAAATAATGGAATTTCATTCCTTTTAAAAAGTAACTCAACTTACTTTTTGCAAAGAAATCTGACTAGGTTTCAAGAGTGAATTTCCACTCCCTGTTCTAGTGGCAGTATTTTGACTCGATGTGGAATGAAAATTCACTCCAAGAAATTAAGAGAATATGAACTGATGATAAAACTAACAATTTTTTCAGATAACCAAAGCAATGTACATAGTGTACTTGGTCAAAATAATCGATTTATTAGAAACTGGAATGTTTGTGCTGAGAAAAAAAGACGAGCAAATTTCGACTCTTCACTTGTACCATCACATGTCGACAGCCCTCATGGCCTGGGGCACTGTAAAATGGGTTCCAGGGGGAATGGCCATGTTTTCAACATTGCTCAATTCTTTCGTGCATGTCATTATGTACACGTATTATTTTTTGACAACGCAAGGAAAAACTTGGCAAGGATCCGTGACATTTATAAAACCGTACATCACTATAATACAAATGGTAAATAATAAACAAGTCAAAAAAAAAAAACACTTAATAACATTTTTTAAAAATATCGGAACAATTATCAAGAAGCAAAAAAAATTATGTGAAGTACAAAATAAATGCCAACCCTTATACAGGTATAATTGACAAATACATACATTAAACATTGTCATTAATTTTTCAGGTACAGTTTGGAATCATGATCATTCACACCGTTCAAGTTTTTCTACCAAGCTGCAACTTCTCCAAAAAATTTGCATTCACGTTCGCTCTAAACGTCATCATCAATTTTTACTTTTTTTACAATTTCTATAAGAAAAGCTACGTCGAATCAAAAAAATGCAGGAACAAAACCTGAATTAAAAAAGGACTGAAATTTTATAAGTATTTTTATATTTTAGAATCGTGATACACAATATGTAATTCAAAAGTGTCTTTCAACTATAAATTGAGGTAACTAAAAATGGCGTGATTAATTGACTCCATAAAAGTGTAAACTTAAGATCATTATTAATAATTTTTCTCAATATTTTAGAATCTTCTCTCTTGATTCTTCAGAGTGAAACTTAACTCATTCTTTAGAGTGAACATCCGACTGGAATTCAAGGGTGAATTTCCACTCCAAATTAAAGTGCAGCATTTTAACTCGAAATATAGTGAAAATTCATTCTAAGTAATGAAGAGAGTTAAATTATCAAAAATATTCCCCTTAAAGTTCCAAAAAAAGGATGAACACATTTTCCAAAATTTACGAGACTCCCCAAAACTAAAATTTTTTTTGCAATTTTGACATTTCTCCCAGATTTTACATGAACCTTCGAACCATTTTTTCCACAATCGACTAACAAATTGCCCGAAGATTCTCCGCTATTTGAGTGCAGCGAAACTGAATCAATGCAGTTTTTCTCATTGAATATGCACATTTTCATAGTGTCAAAAGTCAAAGCCGAGCAACGAGTGAATTTTCGTACTACGATTTTTCACAATTTGAAATTAATTTGCCTAATGAAAATTTGTCTGCGCTTGAAAATGCTTACTTTGATTTTTCATGAATTAAAAACTTTTTATATCCACTTTAATTTTATTCAACGAACAGCGGATGTAAAATTTTCGAAGTAAAAAATATGAAAAATTATTAATATGGGTGTTCATGTTTTATTTAACTTTTTAAGCATATGGAATACCTAAAAAATTTTAAAACGTCATTTTGACGCTATCAGATCCCAACGCGTAAACGCGCAAGAATAATAATTAATCAGTGTTTTCTATTGTTCGCAATCAAATTAGCGTTCGGGCTGAATAGTCTTTTTTTCAGTAGGATTTGGAACTGCGGTTCCATCACTTGGTTTTAGCCTAAAGTGCAATTTCTCGTTTAAAATTTTGCAGTAAGTGCTTTTTGAGTTGAAACATTTTTCTTTTTAAAATTAGATACAACATTCATTAAATATGGGGTTAATTGATTTCTGGAATTATTGGATAGAAGAACAATGTGGTAAGTACAAGTATTTTATATTCGAAATTAATATTGTATTTTATTATACTTAATTCAGAAGAAGTTATATTAGATGATATCAAAAGAAATATATATATAAACAATTAGGAAGTACTTAAGTTCATTATAAAAATATCTTGAAATTTCGAAGTAAAATCATAAAAACATTCATTCAAACTGCAAGGATGCTAGTTCATGAATCTTTTTTTTTGTGATTTTAAAGACTTTTGAATCATTTAATTCCCTTGATTCAAAAGAAAAACAAAATCATCGAAATTTTCGAACTTGTCACATTTTTACAAATTTGAAAATTCGAGTTTTGTCAGTTACCATAATGCATTATCGAGACTGAGGAGAATACAGAACTTTGTAACGTGAAAAATTCTTGTATAAAAATTTGCATAATGATCAACCTGTAATTATTATTATAAATTTAAGATTTTTAAAAACATAATATAGATTCTGAATGATTTCCTATGTTTCCAACAGCCTTGAAAAATACCTGAAATTTTTTTCGAGTTTTTTACTTTAGCGAAATTCTGGAAAAACATGGAAATCAGACATTTCTTAAGTTTTTAATAAATCGAACTTTTTTGAAATCCTTACAAAATTACCATAGTGTTGAAAAAGTGAATTGTTTATTGAAAAAAACTCCGAGTATTATATCCGTAAAATGAAAACATTTTTCAATACTAAAATGACTTATTGTAATAAATATTCGTAACATTCTTATACTAGAATATTTTGCAAATTTTCTTTGATTTCGTATTACTCGAAACTTCGAAATTCCTCAAAAACTACAAAAATCTCAACCTGTAAATATTTTCAAAAACTTAGGTTTCTTAAAAAAAAACAGTAACATATATTATAGATTACGATTACTTCCTAATGTTTCCAAAAATATCAAATTTATTTATTTCTTTAATACTTCTGAAACTTGAAACCAATGATCTCACAAATATTAAAGTAAATAAGTAGGACGAAGTACAGTAGACGCTCGATCCTTGGGAATGCTCGGGAGACATTTCCCAAGCATCGAAAGCCATTATAGCACGTTGAAGCGTGAAGAAACTCGGGCGATTGCCAGAACCACAGCGCTGTTTGAAATCTGGAGTCACCCTACTCTACACGATAGCTTTTGCGAAGTAGATATGAATAGTATTTACGGCACTGGAATCTGTTCGGGTGACGTGCCCTCAAAGCGTCACACTTCGTTAAACTTCCAAGGATTGAATTCCCAAGGATAGGGCTACTACTGTATAGAATTTGAAATTACATATATGAAAAATCCACTGTATTTGATAATTAGCAGAGCTTCAACAAATCAAAATCTGAAATTCTTTAAAATATTGAAAAAACTACAACTATAAAATCTTGGATTCCCCTAATTCTAAACTCAATAAATAAATCGAGAATAAACTTAAATTACTAATGAAATTCTCGAGAATCCTAATTTCCATTTCACCAACCTTCCTCTGGAATTTCTCATATCTGTAGCCGATCAAATTTTTTTTCAATTCCCCAAATGGTCAAAATTTCATCACAGTATACTTTGAAATTCAAGTTGAACTCAATCAAAAATTGAGCTAACGTTAGAAATCCAGAATTTTCCAGTATTTCAAAGTCACGAATTCGCAATTGCTTTGAAAAAAAAAGGAATAATTTTTTCGTTATTTCAATATTCCACAGATCCTCGAACATACGACTGGTTTTTAGTAGGATATTACCCGCCTGTATTAACATTATTATTTAGTTACTTATATTTCGTCAAAAAATGCGGGCCACGCTTTATGCAACACAGGAAACCGTACTCGCTTAAACGCTTTATATTTTATTACAACATTTACCAAATTTTGGCAAACGCTTTGCTCGTTTACGGACTTATAAATGCTGGCTGGTTCACTACAATTAGCACGGGCTGCGAGCCAGTTGATTATTCCAATACACCAGCTGCTTTAAAGGTATACAATCGCTTCAGTTATTTCAATAATAATATTTTCATACTCAAAAAATCAATCTTTTCTGCCCAACTGATCTTACTTTTATGTAGAGCAACAAAAAAATAATCTATTCTCACAGTTATAAAACTCTAAACTTTGTAGTAGAGGTTAAGCAAGATGAACAGCCTTGTATTTTTGTACGATAAATTCATAATAATTTTAGATTAAGTAAATCTAACTGAACACATAAATAAGTTTCTTTTCTTATTTATATGTACAATCATATGAACTTTGTGAAATAAATGTCAATTGGATTTTAAAATCGACATGACCATTTTTCAGCTGGCTTACATGTCATGGTATACCTACATGACGCGACTAGTCGATCTAGTAGAAACTGTTATTTTTGTACTACGAAAGAAGAATAGACAAATTTCGTTTCTTCACGTGTACCACCACATATCGACAATTTTGCTGGTTTGGGGAGCAGTGAGGTACCACCCTGGAGGAATGAGCACGTTTCCCATGCTTGTCAACAGCGCGGTTCACGTCGTAATGTATACTTACTATTTGCTCAGCAGCCAGGGTAAAACGATACAAAGGATATTGAGGCCTATCAAACCTTACATCACTATTGTACAAATGGTAAGCACGTTAACAACTTTATATTATTTGAATTTCAGTCAAGAAACTTCAAATAGGTTCTTGTCACCGACCTAAACCGACGTTTAGTAGAAGTCGCCTTATTTGCGAACAAATTATTGTAAATCTGTGATCTGACTGAATATTGCTACATCATATCATGCAGTTTTGAGATGGTTAACTCAGATTTTCAAGGAAATCAAAGAAGAAATTACTCATATTGAAGAATTTTTTAAATTTTGATTATAATATGCTTACTACCCTAGAACTGCATGTGGTATAATAATATTCATCGAAATTTAGGATTTTCGATTATTTGTTAAGGAAGAAGATGAATCCTACAAAAGGTTGGTTTGGGTCAGATACAACAATCTGATCAGTGTTCTGCATACTCGTAAAAAATCGAAACTGATTTGAAGAGAGACTGCAAAACATTTAAAAAAAATTTTGGACTTCGTTTGTAGCATCTCTTTTGAGATTAATAAGGTACGTGTTTTTTCTTTCCATACGAATTTCAGTTATTTCGTTATACTCTCTAAATCCTAACCAGTGGAATTCCACTGAAAAACAGTGAAAAGTGCGTCACTGAAAATCAGTGGAAAGCAGAGCAAAAGAGAAAAATCACGTGGTCCAAAAAATAACCTAACAGCAAATTAGGATTCCACTGATGATTTATCAGTGGAAAGTGAGCCACTGGTAAATCAGTGGAATTCCACTGTTTTAAATTTATAGAGTAAGAAATTTTCAAAGCATCAACTAAAAAGTTGGTTTTTTCTTATTGCTACGTGGTAATTTTACTCTATAATTCAATAACTCGGCCAAAAATTATCAAATTGGTATAAATTTGTTTAATTTTGTGAATAAAGTTTTATCTTAACAGGAAATATTTATTTGAAGCTTCATTTTCGAAAAAAAAATTTAATCACAAGTATGATTTTTATACAAAAAATCAAAAAAATTTCAAGTCAAAAATTGTAACATTGCATCAATTTTTTTAAAAAGTTATTTCAATAAAAAACATTCAGTATTCATCTACTTATAGTCGAAATTCTAACAATTTTAAAAACCACGGTTTTTTTATAATGCAAAGTTTATTTTTTGAAGAAATTTTTATGCTTTATTTTATACACATTTTATAATTTTACAAAAATGGTTTGATCAGTGAAGTTTTGTTGAAATTCATTAGTTAGGATTTACTTTCGAGGAGTGAATATTTCATAGCCCAATAAATTAACGTAATTGCCTTGATTAATGTGAAAAAAAATCGAAAATTTTCGATTCGAAAGTTGTCATACTGCGTGAGTTTTTTTAATGAAAGTTTTTTTCATTGCAAATATGTACTAGTGAATTTCCAAATCAATGAATCAAAATTTCACTGCATTTATTCGATCTTTAAAAAAAAAATTGTATAAAAAAAATGAAAAAAAAAAACTAACCTGGTATGAAATATTTTGATTTTCTTTTTTACTGATGATCAAAAAATTTCTAAATATTTGTTGAGCTTCGAAGGTTTTTTTTCGAAAGTAAATCATTACTGATCCTCTTCAACAATAACTAATGAATGGATTGAACCCTTTTCAGTGAAATCGTAGAATCTTAAGAAAATAAAGCATAAAAATTACTGCAAAAATGGCACTTCGTCTTTAGAAAATCATAGTTACCAAAAAACGAATTTTGGCCAATAGAGATTGACCTTGAATGAAGAAAAGAAAAAAAAATAAATAAATGAACGAAAAAACTGATGTCATGTTAAAATTTTTAAATTAACAAATTTTTTGATTCATTAATAATAATCACGATAGTAAGGAAATTGCTTTTCAAAATGAAAAAAAATTATGACAAGCGAACAATTCTCGGCCGAATTATTATACTACAAAGAAAAATTAACTTTTGGCAATTGATAAAAATTAACCTTTTAGCCGATATTTTAAAAATTCTCTGTCAAGGAGCAACTGAAATTCAAGCAAAAAGAAAAAATACGTGTCCCTTCATGTTATAAAAAAAATGTCTACGCAAAAAAAGTCCCAACCTGAATCACCTGGAAAATTTGAGATGAAATGACCCAGTAACATATTTGACATAAATATTTATTTAAAAGATTAGCTGACATCACCGATATCCTTGTGCCTGTTATGTTAACTTGAAAAAAAAAAAATTTTTTTTTTAATTTATCAATCATAGTTTTTGATTATTATTCAAACTCAAACTAATGAAATCCTCGACCGTTTTCTACAGTAATTATTTAAAAAAACATTAAATAATTTGATTTCAACTTGCTCAGCATAAAAAATTCATTTTCAAATACGAGATTTGAGCTTGTCACTTGAATAATAACCGTGCAATGAATCGTTAAAACGCGTGATTGCCGAGCGTCAACTATTGAGAGACAGCATTTTTTTCCCAGGGTAAATTAATGACATTCGGTATGATGCGTCAATGACGCGTGCAGAATTTCACATTATTTGTCACGCGAGAAAAATTGTCCAGCAGAGAATATTGTAAACAAACGGATTCGCATAAATACTCACTAATATTCAAATACGAATTGTTGAAAAATCTAAGAAATATACATTGTTAAAAATCACAAGTATATGCTTCGAAATTGAAAAATTCTAATGCAATTACTCGGTAATTTCAACAATTTTGATTTTTTTTATTATCTTTTTTACTAAATTTTCAACTTTTTGAGGAGCTGAAAGTCAAAAGTTTACATAAACTGCTATCTTGGCAAAAATTGCAATAAAAATAATTCTTCTCAAATTGTTTTACAATTCTTTTGATTGTTCTCTCTACGAACAAAGTTTGGTTTTTCCAATCAAGGCGTTTGTTTCACATGTCCGACGACAACTTTAACTCTGTAAATTCGATCAGCTAATGAGATCCTAAGGAATTAAGGTCTTGTCTTTAACTGAATCAATAGAGTAATAATTTAGATTTCCAAATCAAACATTTCAAAAATGATGTATAACATATTAGTATAATGACGATATTATTCTATTATTGTTGCATATGTATAATTTATTTTATCTTCTCGATTTTCTCCTAATCAATTGTAGAAAATCTTTTTCTGAATAATAATAATTCAAATCAAGTATGCGAATATTTGCTCTGTTTTGAAATATCAATGTTTATGAAAATTGCAAAAAAACAAGTTCAATTAAAAAAGAGTTCTAAAAAGTGAAATTTTTATGTTTCAGGTACAGTTTGTGGCTCTGTTGGCCCACACAATACAAATGCTGCTCCCGAGTTGCCAATATTCAGCTTTTGTGGGATTCGTTTTTACTATGAACCTTTTAATCAATTTTTACTTATTTTACGATTTTTACAAAAATAATTACTTAAAAATGAAAAAGCATTAAAACTTTTATCTAGACCGAGAATTTTATTTTTTCCTACCTAACATTCGCTTCTATGAGGAAAAATGAAAAAAAAAATTCTTTGATGAACAACCACCAACTTGTGAATTTAGGTTCATCAATTACAATATATCTTTTGAATGTTATTCTCTATTCGTATTAATCGTTGTAAAATGCGTTGAAAAGCACAAAATGCACAAATTTATAATTTATAATAATGCTCATAATTATTTATTTGATCAAATCCATTTTTATAACTGAAAAATTTGAAATGCTCGCTCCAAAAATATCAGGTTTCAGTGTAATTGATTCTGAATCTAAAGTTTCTGGAATTTCATCAATCATCGAACTGATTTTGAACAGAACATTTAATTCAATTATTTTTTGATGTGTCCGAATTATTTAAAAGTAATATAAATCAACATTTATCAATACATTACAAAAACTTTTTTTACGAAAATTTAAAAGATACAGTAATCATATTATGCAGTGGTTTTTGATTTACTCAATTCAAAAAATAATTAATTTACTCATTGAAAACGAATAGATGTACATATACAAATATTTTATTGATTTTTTAAGATCTAAATTTCTATTTTGAGGTCTGAATTTTGCTAAAAATTTTCAAACTGAATATTAGATTTTTGCAAATTAAATTGAGTACAATAGATAACGAGTATAAATAAATTTAATTATTTTTATTTGTAATATATCTTCAAGTGATTTTGCATCTCTATTTTTATTGATTCACATAACTACAGCAATAATGAGAAAAAAAAACAAGATCAAGATAAACAATAAAGAATCAAAATAAAGAACTGTATTTAACATAAAATTCAATAAAAACTTTTATCTTTATAAAAAATTGAGAAAAAATCTTGACAAACATTTACATTGTGTACAGTTCACATTGAAAAATTCAAAACAACATGATCATAGTTTGTTTATAAAATAAGTTCTATTTGTAATACACAGGGATGTGAATTTACGGGTCAGAAAAAAATTGGTCGCGTCATGGTAATTTCTGATGGTTATTTACTGTTATTTACGGTAAAATTTAAAAACTCTCTAACTATAATTTACCGTCAAAGCTCGTTTCTGGTCAGTAATTACCGGTCATGACTGAACTTCGATGAAAAAATGTGACATAACGTAACTGACCAAACGATTTCCAGCAGTTGCAGGTGAAAATCATCAATCTTGTTATTCCACATTTCGTAAATGGCTTTTCCATTTTTCTAGAAAAAACTCATGATTGTCACTGTACTACTGCATTTGCTGGACAATATACAGGGTGTTCCAAAGTCAGTGGATCATTAGAAAACCATCGAAGCCTCATGAAATTTCAAGACACATTTTCTTTTACAATTTTTTAAAATTCGCAAAATTTAAAGAGTTATTAGTTATTCAGTTTCGTCCAATCACTATTCAGCAAGGCGGAGCTTTTGATTGAAGTCCCTTCTCCTTTCACCACTTCTCTTTCTAAGCTTACTCTAATGAAAAATTAAGGGTAATTGAAGTGTGTGATGGAATGACAATTCTTGATATATTAATATTATCTTAATTATATATTAATAAGTATCTTGAAAGACAATTTTTACTCTGACTCACCTTTGGGTTAGTTATAGTAGTCTTTTGTCTGTCACATTTACAATACAGTATTTTCTAATTTTTTTTAAATAGATGAGATAAGAGATAAGAACAGTAAAATAGTCGAAACTGATTCACAATTACAATGTCTAACAGGGAAAAATACAATACTCTTATCTTGAAATTAGTGTAGAAAACTGAGTGAAATACATAAAATAGAAATTTTTCCGAAAATAAAGATACTGAAGGAAAATACCTAATCAACAACACACGTTTATGAAGTAATTTACTTATTTCTTTATTAATGACTCTTTACAAATGGAAAAGTTGTAATTGTGCAATTATTTATTATTTAAGAAACCAAATTTTTTTTTCATTTTTTTATAAAAATTCAATGAAAAAAAGAAAGTTGCAATTACAAACGAGTTGAACATTTCTTTAAGTCGTCTTTGAGTATGTAATAATTTTGATCATCATAATCATTCTGACCGGTAAGGTAAACTGACGGTCAAAATTGACCAAAACTTTCTTGTCGTAAATGACGGTCATGATCAGTATTTTACCAGTAAATTTACCGCCTCACATCCTTGATAATACATCACGGAGTGATTTTGCATCTCAATTTTTAATAATTTTCATTATTTAGCAAAAATAAATATAAACCAGAAAATCAAAATAAACATCAAATAGTCAAAATGAAGAACTTTATTTATTGACATTGAATTGTAAAAAAAAAAAAATGATGTAAATAAACAATTAAGAACGATTCTCAAAAATTATATTTATTGTTTACTCTTCACATTGCAAATTTAAAATAATAATTTAATTTTTAGAATAAGAAGTTTTTATGCGCCATGGTTCTAGAGATTTTCTATCTGCATTTTTAAAAGTTTACATAATAGAATGATTATGAAAAAATAACCTAAAAATAAAAATTAACATTAAATGTATAAAAAAGAACTGTAACTTGCCATATGACGTTGCATAAGGCAAAAAAAATATTACTTCTATAAACAATTAAAAAAATTCTTGACTAAAATTCCTATTGTTTACTCTTCACATTGGAAACTTAAAACATCAATTAAATTTATAAGATAAATAATTTTATTTGTAATATATCTTTTAGTGATTTTCAATCTACATTTTTATGAATTTATATAATTTAACAATAAAAAAAAACTTGAAAATCAAAATAAAGAACTGTAATAAATGTCATTGAATTAGGCAAAATATATATTATCTAAAAAAACAATTAGGAAGAATTCTAAATAATTATCTTTATTGTTTACATTTTACATAGCTAATTCAAAAATTTAAAATATATAATAAATGATTTCATTTGTAATGCGTCTTGTAGGGATTTTGCATTTGCATTTTTATCAATTTACATTATTTAGAAATAATTTTAAAAAACCCAAAAATCAAAATAAACATTAAGTTATCAGAATGAAGAACTATATTTAATGACATTGAATTTGACAAAAAGTATAATATCTTCACAAACAATCAAGGAAAATTCGTAACAAACATTTCCATTGTTCATTCTTCTCATTGCGAATTCTCGTTTTACGTAAGTTTATTGCTCATTAAATAGACGCTTCGAAAATCACGTTTCTAAAAAAAACACCAGCTGACAAGCCAAGTATGGAATAAACCCCGCAAACCCAAATACAACCAAATATCCCAGGTAAAAACCGGAATTTTAGAATTTCCAAAACACAACTTTTCGCAACCAAAAACCTAAAATCGAGTCCAAAAAATCAACAATATATAATTGTGCTTGTTCCTAAAATAAATACGAAATTGTCATCCTTCACACCCACGAAAAACCGCCATTTTTTCTCACATTTAAATCACGTAAACATGACATTTACTAAGAATGGTCCAAAATGTGGAATTCTCTGCAAAAATGATTCCGAATCGAGAAGAAAAAGTTGGGAAATCGGTGAATTTTTAGGGAGTCCGCGGAAGGGTTGAATTCTGTTGAAATCGTTTAATCATGAGGTAAATAGGTTTGTAAGTAAAGTAACAAGGGATATGCATGTAATTGTGGTTTGTCGTACCGTGTAATACGAGAGAAGCCCAGCATTGTCATCCAAAACGAACCACCTGTATTGCCAGCCATTCACGAGGTTTGTCCACTTGCTGAGCGAGCCCTCCATCGTCGACATGTTATTCAACATTCGCCACTGTTATTTATTGTTATTGATGAAAACGCGCGTACATTTTACGCTGTCGCGGGGTTTTGGGACGTGATTAACAGTGATAACAATCTCGAGCAACGCGATAATCACACAGATTTTCGCCACACTCGCCACAATCAAACATCACTTTTTGACGCGTGCACAAACACACGCACGCAAACACACACCGACAGGTCTGAAAATCAGTACAATTACAATGTATGCGCCGGGTTTTTACTCGTTGCGCCACCTGATAGAGTTCCAAGAATATTTGATTGTTATATTTTATCTCTCGACTATGCAACAAAGACGGACTCATGTTTTGTTTGATGCTAGAAAGAGATAACAAAGATTATAACCTATATATATAGGACGACTTTATATATAGCACTATTGCCGGTGGCGTAGTATGTAGAAAATTTTTTCGGAGGCCATATTGTTTTAAGACGACTCGGAACACTTTAAGACGTATTACGCATTAAAGGTCTTCCGAGTGTCATAACAAAAGCTAGGATAATAAAATAATCCAATAAATAAATAATTAGTAAATTAAATTAGATAATAACTAAATTTGATTCAACTTTAGAATCACACCCTAGTGAATTGGGTTTTTATAAACTTTTTATAAGACTACTTATAAAATTTCGGTATTTTTTATAATGGTCCTATTAGTTTCTATCAAGTCACTGTATAGAATCTTTATAAGGCAGATTTTCAAATCCACTTTATAAAAATGCTGTCATTTTATAAAGATTTTATCAAGTTTTTATAAAAACTTCACTCTTTTTTTAGCCACTTTGTAAAAAAAGCGTAATTTTATTTAAAAAACCCGAGATTTTATAAGGGGTTCTATAAAAAGTTTATAGAAACCCAAGTTACTAGAGTAGCTTTTGAAAACTGTCCCCAAAATAGAAAACTTTTTGTCAATCATTGTTTTCGAAAGATTTGGTTGTACTGATAGAGAGCATACCAAAATTTTAAATAATAATTTTCAATTGTTATTTAAAAAACAATCGCAAATGTTTTTAACTACGTCTTACTCCTCGGTTTAGACATATATATATATATATATATATATATATATATATATATATATATATATATATGGGGGGAGGAGGTAAAATGTCACGAAAATGTGTCACGAAGGAGGGGGGGGAAGGGGAATAGAATGAGAGCATTAAAATTGAGTATATTAAATAGTTGAGGATATTTTTTGACGAATGTTATTGAATAAAATTTCAAAAAAAGTAAAGAATTATTTGACATTGTATACGAATAAATTCTTATACTTATTTTTTCATATATTTTCTTCAATCAGTTTTTTTGTCGTGATCTCATTTCATAAAATAGTTTTCATCTGCATATAAATTTTGGCTGGGTTTCATGAGCTTTATACTTAACATTTGCTGAAACCTTAGTTTATAAACTTCAAGTTTCATTGCTGCAATGTCAAAAAGCTCAAAAATATGATAGTATATATTACATAACTAGGACATAAATTTTATATTTACGAGTGTGAAGTTTCTGTCATAGCTACACGTAGGTATGTACATACAATATTTTGTGTACCTCTGGCATAGAAAAAGTCATGCCAGATGATCATAATCATTCTAAGAGTCATTGTGAATTGCGTTACTATGCAAACTTTTTCCTAATGGCTTTATTTCCCCCGGCGAGAGTTTTTCGTTTTAGGTAAAGTTTACTTCTAAGTCATGGGACAGAAAAGTAATAAATCTTGTATGCTACAACAAAGGACCCTAATTCAACGTTCAAAAAGGGTCACTTTAGTCCCTGATCTGAGGATGTAGCATATTGTGATAAATTAAAAAAAAAAATAAATAAATACTCCGAACTTGGATACTAATGTATAGTTATTATTGATATTTCCTTATGATCCCAAGCTTTTGGCCATTGATCGTGACCCTTTTTAGGGATATTTTATATTATTTCCAACTATACAAATTTTTACAAAAGGTCTTGTACAGAAGACCTTTTATATGTCAGTTGATATTTTATGAAGTTGAAGTTATATGTTGATTATTTCAAGAGACCAAGGAAATCCAGTTCTAATTAGAAACTTCATCGATCAATGCACTAAACCCTTCATCAACTATCTCTATTCAGAGTATGAAATCCTTTTGAATAAATTAAGCATTTGATGGAGCTATAGTTTTTTTACTGCAATGTCATTTGATGAAATATTTTTTAGCTGCAATCAATTATTGATTGGATTTAAATCTACTTACTAATTAAAATCAAACTTTACTAATTAGTAAGTTTCACAAATGTGTCACATGAAAACATCAAGACTTCGGTAAATATTCAGTAAAAGGCACCAACATTATTCACGATTTTTTTTTTATTAGCGATTAAAATGTAAGAAACTTTAGATTTCCCTCTTATAGTACAATTACAATTACTTTCAAAAATGTTTTAAAAAAACTTTTTTCAAGTCACTTTTCGCAGAAGTCGCTGTTCTAAAGTTTTACTCTAAATTTGAATATTATTAGTTCCCATTGAAACGCAATCGACATTATTTTAAATTTTTATTTTGGATAGAGGGCCTAACCCCTCCACTATTACGCCACTGACAATGGCACTTTTCTAAATTTGATGCAGTTTTGAGAAGTAGTCAAATATATTTCATTTAAAAAAAATCGAGAGGGCAAAAAGCAAAATAAAACTCCAAAAGATTCAAAAATACTACAACTTTTTACCTTTTTCTTGACTTCAGACGATTTGATGTCCCAATATCAAAAAAGAAAAACCCAAAATACCACTCTTTTCCTACTACTTTTGTCTAAAATGACTGAGCGATGATTTTTGGATAAATAATTTTCAAATTCAACCTTACCAACCCTTCAGCAATGATAATTTCAAATTGCTAGTGAATTTATAAAAATCGTTGGTATTTTATTGCTTCATTCAACAAAGCCTTGTAAATTACGATTTTATCACTCAAGTCTTATAATTAAAATTAACACTACTGCAAGTAGTATAAATACAAGCCAACATCTACAAAGTAATAAAACAGCCAAAAGGAGTATATAAAATAAAAACTCCACAGCCCTATGATTTTGGAAAAGTTTATTTATCATTAAACATTTGAACATAGCAAAACAATGTAAGATGTGCGCGGGATGCATAATATGTACTTGAGCGCTAATGTTTATTTATAAAATAGGATATTCGTCAAAATACATTTTTTTATATTGCGTTTCGCAATTTGGCCTTAGACTGGTGTCAACCGCAAGTTTTATAATCGATTCAAATTTCGATAACAATTATCATAATGATATTTTCATACGTCATTATGATTGTTACTAATATTTGACTCTACGCGGACATTTAAATCACAATTCAAGTTTTAAGTACACACATATAGCGCATTTCGAGTTTCGAGTTTTACATCAAAATTTTCCTTTGAAAAATTACAACCATGTTCACATTTTTTGTTATAGAACAATTTGAGACTTGAATTTTTCGATTTCTAAAAAATGAATTACAGGCAAACGAAAAGGTAATAAAAAAATACGAAAAATGGAAATTATGGAGATGACTTATAACTCTGAAAAGTTAGTTGAAAAAAAATTCAATAAATAAAGTGGAAGTTGACTGAATTGATCAATTTTTCGTAATTTTCAGTTAATTGATCCATTACCAAAATTTTTCGATGTAAAACTCGTGATCGCAATCGAAACCATGACTAATTTGAGTATTTCATTAACAAATGACTTGTGCATTGCGTCCGTAATGCAATAAAAATGCTATGTTACTATTTTTCAGGGGCGTATGCAACAAAAATTTTCGAGGAGAGTATGAAAGCCACCCAAGTTGTGAATTTATGACTTGCCAGTTCAACAAAAAAAAAAAAAAAATAATCATAATAAATAACTTGAAATTTTTCACCTTTTGATTTTATAGTTTTCAAACATTCAAACCTTGCAGAAATTTTCTCATTTTCTGTTTTCTGAATTTGAGATTTAGAACAACGAAGTCAGAATATCCTTGTTTGAAACATGACATTTTCCAGAATTGCAAATCAAATAATTTAATGTTCCCATATTTCTAAAGCTTTTTATATTAAGACTAGCTTTATTTACACCTACATTAATCCACCATTTTTAAAACTAAAATAAAATACCAAACATTCAAAACCTGGAAACAACATTTTCTAATTCAAAATACCTTTCTTCAAAAGTATTTCATATTTTCGTTCACTCACAAAAACATTCTGTTACCCCAAATTTTATAAAAATTCAAACTCCCCTCTACATTCTGCATACGCCTCTGCCTCTCCCTTCAACTTTACCAAAACTTAAAATCTATTCGAAAAAAAAAAAAATTCTTTGCACAAAGATGCACGATGAACTCCAAGATTTCATTCCAAAAACTACAATTTGCGCTATTTCCACTAGAGGCTTTCGAAATATGTCTAGATTCGAATTGAATGTCGAGATTTCAAAATCTATACATTATTATATATATATATATATATATATATATATATAATATTTGCTTTTTATCATCGGTGACTATATGTTATGGATGAAAAATATGTACGAAATGTACAATCTATCTGGCTTTGTAAAGTTTCAACCCCATTGATTGTCCCTTTCGAACGATCTGATGATTCTAAAATTATTTATTTATTCACTTGGAATGGCGCTGAGATCGCACGAAACTTTTACGCGACCTCCGCTTTCTAGTTATGATCGCCTACGAAAAATGTCACGCTTTCTTCAGACTGTCCTTCCCCCTTCCCCCCGCCCTTCGAAATTGCAATTTCGATACTTGTTGGACTTTTTGATATGTGACAGAGAACTAAAAATCATAATAATATGTAGATAAAATTAGAAAAATTATATGTAACATTCAAATCTTTTTTTTCCGTTGCAGTTCAAATATAAATTTACAACATAACAAATTAAATTTTCTTCATTTTTCCTAAATATACGAAATTGAGATTCCAATTTAACTTTAAAAATTACCGGACTAATTAGGAATAAAACGAAAAATTACAATAACGTCACATTTTCACGACCCCTTCTCCTTCATAAGGCGTGACGTTTTCACACTGTGATTCTAAAAAATCTGGAAAATTTTCAATTCTCTAACTATAAAATTTAGGAATGAGATTCGTTGATTTTCAACCTATATTAGCAACATCGGGAAAAACTGTTGTAGCGTTTACGAGAAATTCAAATTACTTTTCAATCACTGAAAAGACAACTTCAAAACACAAGAACATTCTAATTTGATTCATACTTCTACTTATTGTATGTATAAACAGATTAAATATTTTCTTACATTTTACGTTTTGTGAAAAATTCGATGCAACTATAAGCAAAAAGTTGTGATTGTGAAAGAATTTGCTAATTTCAAAAAATAAATTGAAAATTTTCTATAATAAACAGTATTTTACTTGGAAGTAGTTAGGAAGCATTTGCAAAAACTTTGTTTGCCATTTTTCAAATTAATAACTACGTGTTTCAAAATACCGGCCTGAATGGAAGGGTTCCTCATTTTACTGAATTCCAAGACATTTTTTTCATAATTCAAGTTAAGAACATTTGTTCACAATAGGCTAGAGCAATTCATGTCAAAAGAGAGCTTTAATTAGCCAACTTCAATGGCAAATAATTTATTCAATAAGAACACTAAATTGATGAAAATGAAAAAAATGTCTCAAATTCTTGCAGGGTTTCGATCTTTTCTATTTTGACCAGTGATTATCAGACATGACATATTTTTTGTACGATGTATGTGCACTTGAGATATCAACACAAAATTTATTTTCAACAAAGATGTACAAACACCTTAAGGTATTACGAACGAAATTCTAGTTTGGCAAGATTTTTCTGATTTTTTGTTACGTTTGATCGTAAATTTCATTTAAATTCTGCAACACAGAGTTTAAATGAACTTTGAATTCCTTAGCTACATTTCAATCTAACTTTTCAATCATTTGATGAAAACTCTAGAACTGGTTTTAGCAAAGGTTTTTCTGATTCTGCGATCTTGATCATAAATGAAGAAGTAAATTTGAGCTAGATAGCTCAAAATAATAAATAATAAACCACCAACAATGAAAATTTGTGCTCTTGCTAAATTCCTATCTAATGATTGAAGTATTATGTGCAGCTGACTTCAAAACGAAAACTTTCGCCTATAATACCTTAAATGCAGCAAACCTCAATTTAATTTTTAGCGCCATTTTAAGAAACTTAAGCGCTTCATAAAAAGCTTGTAAAAACGTATGAAATCATCTGCATTTGTCAGTAGTGCAGAAAATACCAAATCTCAATTCGTGTGAAGTAAAAAATTCAAAACAACGCTCATTATAAATTTTCACCTCCTAACTGAGAACATCGAAATAATGACATGTTATTCTGATACTTTTCAATCCTTATTTTCAGCACAAATCTCAAGTTTCGACCCTGTAAATAATATTTTTCTCGTGATGCATACTCAAGCTACCAAACAACCATAAATTTATAAACTGAAAGAACCTTTTTTCAAATAAAAACGTCGTAAAAAGTTGAATACGACGACTCAACAAAAACCCCCTCGTCCGCCATATTGTACAACTCCCAGCGCCATCGCCTGAAAACTCCCGGAACTGTACAAAATGACGCGAAAATGAACTATGCCTAACTGAAAAGCAGGAAATTCCTGAAGCTGTACGAGATACCGCAGTTATAACAAATCACAAGTGAATAAAAACGGCGAAGCGTAAAAAAATGGATTAGGACGGTACCAAGTCGCAGTCTCAAAATGCCAGATCGGAAAAGTAGAAACCTGCGAGGTTTTACACAATGACCTTTATTTTTAAACTAACCTTGAACACATTCAGCGCATATGAGACTTATTATCAAGAAAGAAGTTTAAAAGTCGCCTACCGTAAGAACTATTTTTATTTTCAAGATGAATGAAAATAGCCTTTACGGCAAACAACCGTAAACAACTTCAGGCAAAAAGAAATTACATCTGATACGAGCGTCAGATTTTCCCAAATACAAGCCCTCGAATTCTTCGTCATCAATTAGATTAGATTCAGGTATCCAGATTGGATAGAAAACTCGACAGGTGCCTGCGTTTCCGACTGGTGCTTTTAGAAAAATGGTTGTCGGGTCGCCACTTTGTGACGTCTTTTACAAACAAATTCGCAGTTAAAAAAAGGGATTCAAGTGGCAACCCAAAACTCAAAGAATAGAAAACTCATGTGGCGTTCGTGTTAGACCGGATTTTGTCTTGACAGGGATGGGGGTTGGGGGGTTTGGTATTTTGTTTCGGGTTCAGCCAGACATGGCGTCGTTGGCCGTTGTACCCAAGTTCACTTGCAGAGGCGACGACGTGTCTTGCATGAGGGTCCGTGTCTCCTCTTCGTGATCGGAGAGAGTTATAGATGGCGCGCCGGGCGTTGTTTTGAGCTTCGACTGTGATGAGTGCGACGGCAGCTCCGTCAATACAGGGCCGTACTGCGAAGTGGAACCCACGAGCAAGTCAGTTGACGGGTTCAAACCGCCCAACATCTTTCCTCGTAGCAATGTGGTACATGAGGTATACGAAAAAGTAATGGGCACGAGCGGAGTATAGGTCATACCTCAATGCAGTAGCAAGATAAGAAAAAAAAAAAAAAAAAAAAAAAAAATTTCGCAAGATACATAGTTAGAAATACAATCCAAACTATCAAAAAAAAATAACTCTCAGAGGACCAGTATTTCCTTTAGAGAACGGAACAATGGGAATACATATAATGGGCGTGAAATGTTTTGTTCTTGCTACGCCACTGAGTTATTTATACAGTTATTGACATCGTGATGCTTGGAATAAGGCCTGGCCGGAAGGGAAAGTTCGATCGGTGACGACAGGGAAATCATAGTTGGCGCGACGATTTTTAATGACAGGATGAGTGTGTATTATCGATGAAATCTATTTACGACGTTGGAATATTATTCATTCAACTCTTTTTTTACAAAGCTTTTAACAAAGCCTGAAAAATGACTTTTTAAATCACGTTTTTTTAGAGTTGCGTAAGCTAAGAATATTTGCATTAAAACAAACCTATCAAATTTTTTACATTTTTTATTTCTTGTTTAATTTTATGTAAGAGAATCTGTACCTTTGAATTATACAATAGTTGAACTCAATATCTAAATCAAGACATGCTTATTCTGTAATCAAATAGTTCAAATAACGAGTCACATTAAAAATTTAAAAACACAATCATGAAATTTCAAAAATTTTCGTTATTTAATAAGCATTAATTAAAAGACACGATAAATTTCCAGGCCTTTCAGTACACTTTTTTTTTTGTTATAATAAATGAGTAAACAACAATTCATTTAGATTATCAAAATTAATTTTAGTTTATTGAGCAATGAATTTATAAGTTTTGATTTATTACATACACAGTAATTATATTCGTGAATTATATTCATTAGAGTAATTAATTATATTCATGAAAACATTTTGAACTTTATCGTGCTGGTGATGCTTGCAGGATAGAAACGAATAATTTACAATAAAAAAATGAATCAAATTATTTACTCTATTTACAAATTGCATTCAATGAAACTACTGCTACTAATTATTGAAGAAAGCGATGATTTCTAAATCTAGCAAATTGAACAAATTTTAACCTTCTCAAATCAAAATGTTTATGATTAAATAAATTCTACCATCAGTGCAACAATAAATACTTGCACAAAAACCAACAAGAGTATGATTTTCGGTTTTTCTTCCTTATGTCATCCAAATGTCACCCTCTCAAAAAAGTAGATGTGTACATTAATTCAACCAAAAGTTTATTCTACCTAATAGAATAAAAAATCAATTTTTCATTCTCGATGTTACGAAACCAGGAAAAGTCGTTTTTCACATTCTCTAACTTTCCATTCGTGCCAGGACTGCCCATTTCACTTGAGCGCAAAAATTCTACTCATAAAAACATTAAAAATCTCACAACAATAAGAGGGTTAATGAAAAAAAATCAAAATTATCATAGCAAGCAAAAACTCAGATTAATTGGGGAGAATAGAGACAAATCTACATGCAAAACGAGAAAAAAACTGCAAATATTTTCAACTCATGGAAATTCGACAACAGAAGGCAATTAATAAAAACAATCTTTCTATAACAAAGATTGCGATTGTCGCGATTTCGAAAATTCTGAAATTTTGTAAAGTTTATGCCTCCGGATGTCAAAAATGATTTGGAAAATTTTCAAGATGCAATTTCGTGAGTCTACTAACACTCAAACAATTTCATTGAGATTAAATACAATGGGAATTTTTGAACGAGTGAATGGTTCTTATAGATACAAGGATAAATGAAACAAATATTCCTCATTATCACTCTACATTTTACAAAAGTAATATTTTTTCAAAATGTAAATATAACTGCACAAATGCAAGTTTTATACCTTTTTTCTAACCCAGAACTATGCATTCCAAAATTTTCAAGTTCACAAAAAAGCATGCAATGACCATTGACCTTTCACAATTTTTTATTTTATAAATTCAATGACTAGAAAAAGACACCCAGTAATTATCCACTTTTGCAGCTAAAAAATTCTCAACCATTTATCCTTGCATCTTTAAATGACCTTGAAACTGTTGAGTGGAAAATCTGAGTTGAAGCGTCGCAGGTCGCAATCAGTGTTGCGTGATTAACCTCGAACAAGGAGAAATAAAAAATCCAAATTCGAAATCCAGAAAAGCTTTAGGTAAAAATTGTTTTTTCTTCGGATTTCGAGGTGGCTTTTTATCATTGTTCGATCGACAAATTGCGGGTCTCCTTTTACCTGTCCGCCGCTGGTCGCGATGCCGCTCCTTGGAGACTTGGTCCTGAATCGGCAGAATCGCAGCCAAACCCACGCGCAACCAGAGAACACGCCGAACAGCATCATCGCCGCGCCCACTGCCAGCGAGCCTTTACCTCCTCGTGAACTCCCACCTTCTTCTTCGACTTCATCTTTTTTAATCACCACGTCCGTGCTTTGTTCCTCGTGGACCTGTCACACATTTTAACATTAATTAAGTAATTAATTAATATTCAAAAATTACATACCATCGCATGGAGGGTAATTTTTTGAAATTAAACAACCAAAGTACATAATATAATACGGACAAACCAAATTTTTGAATACGTCAGTAAAAGTTTTTGATGACAACTAATATTTTATTGTCATAACTAAAATTTTAGTTGCCATGTTCAAAAATTCAATGAGTTAATATTTTACTATGTATGTGCTTTGGTTATACCAATCAAACATTTCTTTATGTTCAGATAATCAATCGTAATAGCAAGGTTCTTCTGTCCTGGATTAAGAGATTTACATTAGTTATGATGGAACATTTCAAGAAGAACAAAATTGATAGGCATATATATTATTTCATTTTTTAAGCCAGAAACTAATGATTGAATTTAATGGGAATGAAAAAGTAAGAAAATCATCTCAAGAAATTGGTGTCTTAAGGCCCAAAATAAAAAAAGCTTTAAAGCAAACTGTCCCTATTGAAAGAAAAATTAATAACAATATATCGGCTATTTTTCTACTGGAAATCAAAACAGGTTAGGAAATTATTGAATTCAAGATCGAAACTTGTATGGAATATTCATTAAATTTTGGATTATTATTCACTGCATTTGCTGCGACAAACTGCAATTTCCAAAAGCTTTAATTGCAATGTACAGAATTTACTATTTTACAATTTTTATTGAAAAATAAGGAAATCAAACAACGAAAAAAAATGTGTTTCAGTAAAGAAATTGGAACTTTTAAAAAATCAATTGCTTTAAATTTTAGATTACATTATACTTTTATTACAATTTTTTCATCTTATTTACTACAACACTTGAGTCAAAAAGAAAGACAAAAAAAAAAAAAAAATAGTTACAGTTAAGTGTTTGATTGTTGTGAAAAAGTTTCAAGATCAGAAAAATTTGTGATTTAGATTTTTGGATAAAATTTTTAGAAAATTGTAAATATTTTTCATCTAAAAACCAAATTGACTGCATTATTATGAATTTGTTTCAATAAATGAAGAAATTCCTTCTTTTCATAATTGTTATGTTTTTAATTTAGAAATTTTCAATAAAGATCTTTTTTATCCAATTTACTGCAAAAGTTGCAAAAAATTAAGAAAGAAACGAATGATGAATAGTTATAGATATTTTTTGAACCAATAAAAAATACCAATTTTTGATTTAAAAACATTTGTGAAATCAACATTTTGGATAAGAAATTTAAAAAAATGTAATTTTTATTGTCGTTTTAATAAATGGTGAATAACATTAATTTACTGCATACCTAGGCAGTTATGTAAAAATCATTTAAAAAAAAGCAAATTTTTGCTTTGATGCCTAAAAAGTCAAACGAAAATCATTCTTTACTTAATATAATATGATTTAAATGTTAAGTTTTTAAGAATATCATTTCATTGATATCGTTAAAGAAAATAATAGACAAAAAAGGTAAATTTTTGATGACAATGAAATTTTTGATTGCCAATATCATTATGTTGTTTCAATCAAAATTCACGCAAAACGTAAAAAATACAACATTTTCTGATTTTTCAATTTCCATTTTCCATTCATCAAACCTATGTAGTATGGAATTTTTTTTTTCTATCATGTCTTTTTTTAAATATTATTTTCAAGAATATTTGGTGAAAAAAATCAGGGTTTAAAATTCGTGAGAATGATACTAAAACTCGAAATAATTAATTTCTATTAGCTTATAGAAATATATTGGTTTGGGACTCATTGTTAATACAAATCCACCTACTTCATCATTTTTATATCGATACAATATCAGCTTGAATAACTTATGACAAAATGTAAGGGGGCATAGCAGACACCATCTCTATCAAAAATTAATTTCAACTGATTCTGAGACACATTGTAGATGAAAATTCAAAAATGTGAAAATTATTGTTTTTGCAATTCAAAACTTCACTTTTTTTTAGTTAAAATAACATGGTATTCAATTTGAATATATAATCAAAATTTATGAATGGAAGAATCAAAGAGATCTTTATTTAAAATTTCCAAAATGATTCCCAAAAATAGTGAGTAAATCCACACACAGAATTTCTAATCTTTTCAAAATTATTCATAGAAAGCAAAAAACATGAAATATGTTTTATTACAAATTTTTTGATTCAGAAGCAATAATCAAATACGCTTAGTAATAATTCAGTGCATGTAATGAAAATATAAAAATAGTTAAAAGTAAATTTAAACTGAAAAATCTTGTGAATAAGAATTTAAAAATGTAGCAATCTTAGAACTCTACTCTGGAAACTCAAAATTATATGTGCTTGAAGTTCTCAACATTTAAGTAATAAACAAAAACGATAAAATTTTGGTTTTTTAACTCCACCCAAGAAAAAAGTAAAAAATGATTAGTAACTTCGGATAGTACCAATCAAATTTCAAATATTATTCATACTTCAATCATGAAAAGTAATAGAAATAATTTTTTTCCTCATTTATTTTTTAACGTTTAGGACTTCATAAACATAAAATTATGCAATTTTTCATCCAAGTTTGGAAATTTGTGGCTCAAATTTCTAAACATAAGAATTTAGAGATTTTGATTAGTAAATTTTAAAATCAGTAAAACATAACAAGCAACCAGAGATGGGCGCCAATTACATTCGTTCATTTTCTCGTTGGAAAAAAAATATCTACATTTTGTCGTAGAACTGTGAAAATTTGTAAACAGACGTATTTTTTCACTATTTTTCAGAATCACAGGGAAAAAGTATTGATTACAGGGTTCGTTATACCTCAATTACGGAAAAACCTATTTTAAATTAGAAAATCTGCAATTTCAAGTGGTTTTTCTGTAATTAGGATCTAAAAAACCTTGCAAAGGATACTTTTTTTACTGTCATACTGAAAAATATAGGAAATACAGGATGCCAAAGGTCGCATATACAAAAAAAAATCTTGGATTCCTTATTCGATTCCAAGTCAAAAAGTCCTTTACCACTTTGTGTAAAACTCAAAATTTTAAAATTTATCTAAGCCTGAAATTTAAACAATAATCGCTCTGTAGCGACAAGTGGGGGTCGAATTCACAAACCAAACTCTACTCCCAATTTCTTTCTTATTTTTCTGAGTCGAAAAGTCATTTGCCATTTTTCACAAAACTCGAAATCAAAAAAGATATTCGATTCTAAAATCTAGGAAATCTGATTGGTTAAAACTTGTCAATCGAATATCTTTTTTGAGTTAGAGTGTTGTGAAAAATGGTAAAGGACTTTTCGACTCAAAAAAATTATTTAGGTATTATTGTTTAAATTTCAGGCTTAGAAAACTTTTTAAATTTTGAGTCTTATAAAAAATGGCAAAAAACTTTTTGACTTGAAATCGAATAAGGAATTCAAGGTTTTTTTCGTATATGTAACTTTGGGACACCCTGTATACGTCTGTTGACAAATTTTTACTTTTCTACGACAAAATTTTGATAGTTTTTTCTAAAATGATTAAAACGTAATTGGAGCCCATTTCTTCAAGCAAACAAATAACCAGCATTATAATTATTTTTTAATGCAAAAGACGAAATGTTTTCCTCAGAAATTTTTTTAATCCTAAAGCTAAAAATAAGTATATGCAGTTATAAAATTTACATAAAAAATAATAACACCAAAATCACACAATTCTGTGAATGAGAATAACCTTTTTCTAAAAGTTCAAAACATTTAAAAAAAAACCATAGCATGGCACTGAAAACCCTGAACCAAGCAAAAAATCATTTTTAAAATTTCCATTCTCAATATCATCAATAACAAACAAAAAAAATCAACTAAAAATTGGTTCATCTTCCAAAACGAATTCAAAAAACTCTGAATCTAAAACAGAAATATATCATGCATTTTTGTTTTCTCGAATATGTACATAACAAACTGCAATCTACAAAACAATACTGTCTGACTCATGACACAAAAAACAGTACAAAAAAACTCGCTTCAGAGAACACATACAATGCGAAACCAATGTAACGATCTGTAGTATGAAAAATCGCCTTTTATTCCGTGTTTGCACAACTTACCTCTTTCAACGCGGCTTCGTCCACAATGGCCAAATTGAGGATACAGGTGATGAGGCCCGCGACAAAGGCGCACACGGCCACGGACAAAAGGACCCACTCAAACCACTTTTTGGTGCTGATTTTGTGTCTGGACATGATCCTGGAGAAGCTACTCCTGAGCGCGTTCCCCCCCTCCCCGGGCACGTCGCCACGACCATTTTCGTACGAATAACCCACTGTCGTGGGCTGATAAACCGCGCTACTGTCCATCATTTTACTATTTTCCAGTCAATAACTTTTGCACTCGCGGCTACTCGCAAAAATGCGATACTTTTTCCGGGACTTGAGATCTATGAGTACATGCTTGAGCAACAATCACAATGTGCAAAACCATGCAAAACCAGGCAAAACTGTCAACAACAACGATGAACAACGTCAGCAATACCGTGACTGTCAGTAAAACAGGGCGGGAAGACAATGCATGCCCTACATTATCAACGCTTTTCAGTGTACTCGGTCGATCAAACAGAACAATTGAAAATTTATATTTTCCAATTTTCAATTACTTTACCTGAGAAATCGAGAATCCTGGAAATACATATGGAAAATTTTCAATATGTATTTCCATATTGTATTCAATTGAACACACAATTTGAATTTCAAAATTAAAATTTTTAAATTTTCAATCTTTATTGCTTAAAAAATCTAAAAATATAAACAAGTCTGGACATTCCACGAAAAAATTGAAAATTATCGATTTCAGCCTAATGTCTCGGCAGTTTGGCACATTTTTTGAATTTTCGCATAATTGCAATAATTTCAAAAATTTGCATATCTCAGAGTACGAATAACCCGGTTCGTAATACTTCGCAGTAACTCGTACACTTTCGTACATGCTCGTGTGCACGTCCTGAAAACGCAATATAAATATCAAAATGGCGCGCATCGTTTGACAAAGTTTGATTAAAAATAACACGAGCATTTTGATTATTCTGAAGAAAAAAGGGACAGCCCTCGGATATTTCGTGAGTATTTTTACAAGACATGTCATTCAAGTTCAAGGAATTCATTGCAAAATATCCGCTAATTTGTGAAAGTTTTCGCTCGACTACTGCTGTGGTTCAATGTTGCTCGATCAAATTTTCGCGTATTTCGGAGTTTTAGATCTAGATAACGTGTCGTTATCATGATAAACATGACAAGTATTTCGATAAATTGATAAGGGTTCGTAAAGTTGATATATAATAGGAAGCAATAGAAAATGAAAGTGCCTATGTGTGTTTGTTGTGTTTGAGGTTGTGTGTGTGTGTGTGTGCACGTTTTGACCGTGCGTGTGTGAGACTATTTTGTGGAATTTTTTCGTGATTTTATGAATGATATTCGCGATAATTTTATTTATTTCGATGTAGAACGTAGATAATTGGTGCAATAGGTGAGAATTTTTCGAAAAATTCATACAGATTTTTATTTGATATAATTATTCTTGTAAATATGGAAATTTTTGTATGTGTTTTCACTTTCAATTTTTTCAGAGAAAATGAAAAAAAATTTTTCTGTTATTAAGTATGTAAGATTCCTTATTTAAAAATACAATGTGATAAATACTCGATATCAGTTTGGTCATTTTTTTATTCCACGTGTACATTTTATTTCTAAAGTCATGAAATGTTAAATAATATGTTGAATGAATCATTGTTTTTAAATCAGTTTTATTATAAGTATTGTATCGTTTATTTTTTCATAAAAATTTACTTAAGAATATCATTTCGTAAAAACATCGAATCATTTTTTGTTATTAAATAGTTTTTTTACCGTATTCAACAAGACATAAAAAAAAAAAAATTATCATAAAATTTTATACTTGAAAATTACTTATACAATAAGTATTGAATTCGATTCCTAATCAGCTCATGTTATAAATTGACTAGAACCTTGTTTTTTCAACTTTTTGTAAAAGAAATTGCTTTAGAATTCCACATGCTTTAAAACTTTTTAGTCTACAATTTTTTATCTCATTTGTTCACCGGGATTTCAGTTGAATAATAGTTAGTAAGAACTTAAGCTGTCTCTGTTGAAATACTTTAATCTTAGAACATTACATTTCGATAATCAACTTGTGTTATTATAAATCAAGAACTTGTCCATCTTGTCCATTATCTACTTCATTTAATACTGTATTTTTTAATGTTAATGCATTACTGGTAACTTTTCGAAGAAATGAATAGCCTTTTATTCACGTTTTTTAAATTGATTCTAAATCATATATTTTTTCAACTATTTCTATTTGATTATCCTGTGAACTCTCTTATCTTGAGTTTGAGTTCATGAAGAATTTTCAAAAAGTTTTCAATATGCCTCAAACATTATTTTAAGTAAGTAAATATTTTCATTGCATTGTAAATTTTTTTAAGGTTTAAGTGTGTCAAATATATTTATAACCTCACAAAATCAATAAAAATCATTATTTTAAAGTTAAGAAATAACATCAAATTGAATAAATCATAAAGTTTAATTATTGAGACAAGTATAAAATTAATATGAATAGGTAAATACGATAAATATAAATGGAATAATAATTTCACCTAAAATTGCATGAGTAATTGATTTCAATTTTTTCGCAATATTGAAAAGCTTTTTCGAATATTTCTCCAACCTTAGAAAAAAAACTAATTCCCCGAGTACACCAAGAATTCGCTAAAATCCTAAGAAATTTTAGAAGTCCAAATAATCAGTCCAAACTAAAATTTTCAACACTAAATTTCTAAAATCATGTTGATTCACAAAAAAAATTTTTGAAATTATGTTGCAAACAATTATCAAAAATTTACTAAAACCTGAGTGTCACTACTTCTGTAAAATATAATAAAATTATTGATAACAATAATTTATCAATTTGATCAAATTTTCGAATCAGGATTTAAATAAATGATGAATCAATTTCATTAACTTGAAATCTACATGTTACTAATTATTTTTTATATAAAACAATCTTTCATTTTTCCAGGTCGGAAGGGTATTGAAGCCTGATCCCCGAATTTTTTGAAAACAAAAATCATGGATTTGGCAGAACTGGTTGCCCAGATAAACAAACCCATGAAAGAATTATCCAATTGGGATTTTTCTATGGAAGAGGTATAGTTTTTTTGCAGAAAATTATAAGGTTCATTAATAAGTTCGCATTTTGGAATTTATTTGGTCTGCAACGTTTTTTTTATAACAACAGATGATGACAATGATTTATGATACGTCATTTTAATAATTAAAATATAAATAATGTTTGAATATTCTAGAAATCATTCAATATTTCATCACTTTTTCAAATTGATAATATTAAGAAAATACAATACCTCTATTCCGGTACTTTTTTTACAGTTTTTGAAAAAATATCATAACATCCTCGACAAGAACAGCGAAGTTGACTTTCTGAAAGCTGGCATCATTCTGGAAACATTAAGTTGTGTTCACTCACGTCGTGTAGATTCACTTCATGAAAGTGCCATTTCGTGGAAACTCAAGAACGTGGAAGAAAATGAGTAAATAATATTTTATTTACTAAGACAAAAGAGGTCGAAAGTTTTTTATACTTATTTCATCGATTTTTTTAGGTTGGTTCACTTTTTTACTTATTTACTCAAGCGTTATAATGTATGGTAATTTATTTTACTGGTGAATAACATTTTCTATCAAATAAAAAATGTGACTATTTTTCTTATAAAATCAAATTTAAGTTACCAAGAACTTCCTGATCGAATCAGAAAATTTCTTATTGTGAGATTTATATCCTAAAATTATAATTGAATATTGAATGTTTTTTGAGTAAAAGTTGTTGAAAAAATAAGGAAATCTTATTAATTGAAAAACTTTTATAACAACTTCTTTACAGATTTGCAGAACAAGAAAAAACAAAAGCTGGAAAATCACGGAAATCTCGAAAGCCGTTTTTCGACCTGGACGATTTTGAGCAACTTGACCTCAAAAACGATGTGGGAAAAAATATAAATATGAAAAGTTTGGGAAAAAATGTAAAGTTATTACACAGACAATTTGCTCAGCTAGAAATGTCTCAAGGAGAAAAGTTTAATGAAATGATGGACATAAACGGGGAGATAATTGGCAAGATCTACAGTTTTCGGTTAGTGCTTCTCTTTTTCTAAGTTTCTGGATTTTGCTTTTTGGAGGCAGGGATTTGTTTACAATTTTCTGGTGATTTATTTTCAGCATAAACCAGCCAGTCGCGAGGTCAGGAATGTTGGTGAAACAACTCACCCCGAAATGTAAAAAATAAACATGAACCATTCCATAAATTGATAATTGAATAATTTTTTATAATGTTCTTCACAATTTAAATACATGAAATCAATACATAAAAAAATGATACTCGAATAAAGTCTTTAAAATAATAGAATGACGAAATTTGCATTTTCTTCAATTCTTTTAATTCGAAGTTTTTTTCTATAAATTACAGGTTACATTATGGACCCTGTTAACACGACCCCAACAACTCCAACAAACACCTCAACCGCCAAAAAAGTCGTGAGCCCTCAAGCTTCATCGGGATACTATTCCGAATTTTCTGAAATCGATACCGAATCAGAAATCGATCCCACGCAAACCGTCTCCGAAAGCCAATATAAAACCTCCGAACCTTCGACAATCCCAAACCATTTGTTGCTTTCTGATTCTGGATATTACGAATTTGAGAAGACTCAAGATGAAGGAATTCAAATGTGCGAGAAGGATGATGAAAATTTGGGCGACACAACAAGCTCTGATCATCCAAGTGAAACAATAGTCATAAATGATTTGCATGTTGAAGAACAAGAGGAAACTGGTTTTTCAGATACAGAAAAAGTGGACGATGAAAACCACGAGGAAGAAAATAACATCAATGATCCGGGACTGGAACACGATGACGAGGATGAAGAAGATAAGGAAGAAATGGACGAGGCAGAAAATGAGAAGGAATCGGAGAAAGATGTGGAAGATGAAGAAGAGGCCACGGAAAAAGTAGATGAGAATGCCAATGTTGAAGGAGTAAATGAAAGTTTGGAGTTGGAAAAAGAAGCAATTGAAGACGTGGTGAATGATAAGAGTGAGGACAAAAACTGTGACAAACCTGCAGTTGAGTCGAAAAATTGCGAAAAGTCTGCAATTGAAACGAAAAATTGTAAGAGAGATAAAATAGCACGAGACAAAGAAAATCCTCTGAAAAGGTGGGTTGAAAATGCTTGGGCACTTCAGCTCCTGAATTTTTCATTACAAATTTAGTATTAAGTTTTGGTAGCAATTATAACATTAATTGTGATCAAAACATAAAAAAAAAATCGTTAAACGAAAGGAAATTATCACAAGTTGTATACACATGAATTCTACTACAGAAAATAATAATACCATATTCAAGAGCCCAAACACATTGATCATTTTGAATTTTTATTTTGCAGGAAGAAAACTCAGAAAAACAAGCTTGTGTGCGTTGTCGACGAAAACGACAAATGGGCGCCAATTTCATTCGAGGAAGGTGTTCCAGACAAACCAAAGAAGTCGAGAAAAAAATTCAAACTTCCATGTCACATTGATCTCCTGAAAAAAACACCTGTAAGAAAATTTAGTCAGGAAATCTAGAGAAGATGAAATGAAATGTTATCTTCCTCTTTAATTTCAGCGAAAGAGGAAGTTGCCAATGAAGGAAGAAAACGTCTGTTCAAAAGTTGGCAAAAATCTTTCAAAAAAGTTGGAATCCCATTCGCCGGCTGTTTTCAGTCCATTGAACAATGGTATGGGGATTTTTCTATTGATTTGACCTGTTATATACATTATTCGTCTTGATTAAAAAACTGTATTCAATTACGCAGATGAAATCAAGGACTACACCGAATCCTTGGACTCGATTGCAAAGGAGCAACAATTTTCCAATATGTTCAGCACCATTATGCTGGGATACCAGAAGAACTTGACAAAAACCAATTTGCTTATGGACTCTCCAATTTCTTGTACAAGTTACGATGGCTATACAGTGGAAGAGCCTGAGAGGTTGGCAGAACACGAGCCTCCAGAAGAACATGAGCTCCCAGAAGAACAAGAGCCTCCAGAAGAGCCAGAATTGTGCTTTCCAGAACCCTCCGACAGCTACAATACTCCTCCTACGACACCACACCAATTCGAGCCGACCGCTTCCAGCTCTGCCATGGGCTCTCGAATTTGCGAGAAATTCAATAATGAAAGTTGGAAAAAAAAAGTGACAGAAAGATTGGGAAATACACATGAGAAAACTGAAATGGAGAAGAATGTCGCGAAGTGGCACGAAACCTTGAGGCCGAAATTAGTCGAAGCGGAAAACAGATCGAGTTTTACGATCAACCATTACAAGTCAAAGATCGAAAGGGCACTTTCGAAAAGCGAAGGGAAAAAAATGGCGTTTAAGGATGTTGTGAAAAAAGAGCCTGTTTCGGAGGTCGCGAGATATTTCCTGTCTTCCCTGCAAATGGTAATCCATTTCTTTTTTAAAGAATTTGAGATTCGCAAGATTTATTCAGGCATCTGGATTTCCAAAATCTACATGGTTAAAACGTTTCAAAACCATGTTAGATTAATTTGACAATTCAGTGAACATTTTTTTGATGAAAACTATATTGGATGAAAATGTTTGCAGGCAAACATGTATTCAGTGGACATCCGAAGAAGCCCGGACCACGAAATAGAGCTAGCCTTGATCGAGAAAAAACAAACATGAAACTGAACAATCAGTTTGCAACAAGTATATTGTGATTTTCCGGAACCCGCCAATGTAGAGTCGTCGGAACTCTAAATTTCCACCATGCAACGGCGAATCTATCAAACATGAAATAAGAATGAATAGAAAACCTGATTTGAAGGTTTTTGAATTGACATGCAGTACGATAACTTTCTCGGTGAAGAAAAATCTCCGCTTGAATATACTCGACTGGCTACCCAAAGCTTTATTTCTTCTCGGTCATTAAGTTTCTACAGCGACAAAATTTACACTGGCGGGTTCTTACTTATTTATAATATGTGAAAAAGTTGTTCGACCTAGTTTCGGAGACAATACAAAGTACAAGCTAAATTTTAAAACTTCTCTTCGGATTCGAATACATCAATTTTGACTGATTCGAATAAGTTTTAGCTTACCAAAGGTGATGGATTCAAATTTGGAGTGTTAGAGGAAAATTGTAATTTTTGACGATGCCTTAGGGACAAAAATCCTCTTGACACACATCACCATCATTTAAGAATATTATCCAATGTCGACTCCTTGTTAATTTTTTGATTGTTTATATTCACATTTCATGCTAGCGTTAGTAGTAGGGAAATTATTCGGACTTTGGACTTTTATTTTTTAGGCTATGACCATTTCTCGTATCATCATGTGAAGAGAATTGAATGTTACTTGAATGTTAATTAAATCGTCCATTTTTGTCGAGTTACTGTTCAAAGTCTGAATAATATGTTACATATTGTATATTTGTAAAATGCACGCAGATGCACCATACAGATGTATTTACTTTATTTTTGAAATTAAAAATGGATATAGATTTTGACATAACATTTCGTGTTTTACTGTTGCAGCATTCATTTTGGGAAGAAAAATGTTTCACTCGGAAAATATTCAGTTTTGACTATGTGAGAACAAAGTATTAAATTCGAAAGTCAAATTCGAAAAGATAAAAAAATGAGAATGTGTGAAAATTAGAAAGTATATTTTCATTATCCATTTTCGAAGAATTTTCCCGGCCTGAATTCGGAGTGTCAATAAAATTCAAGGTTTGTCACTCGCGTTTCGAATCTACGATCTACGCACGCGAGAATATAAAAAAAAAAGTAGGCTGTAATCTGGAATCGATTTACGAACATGGCGGAGTTCGTATATATATACTTGTTATATTCCGAGGGGCTCTGTCGTTAGAAAGGAAAATTGGATTTCTTTGGGAAATCAACAGTTTTTCGAAAAAGTGAATTGTGATTTTCCGAAAAAATGGGAAGGGCCGAGAGGACGATAAAAATTTGGGTGCTGATAAGGCGATTCGATCAGCTCGGTTCGTAGTATAACCTAATAAATAATTTTCTCCCATTACAATTTAAATGAAAAAACCAACTAAAAATCAACTTGAAAATGTAAAAATTTCAAATTTTTGAAACTTGAAAGTATTTTTGAAAAAAAATTATCTTTATTAGCTGTATGAGTTATTTGTATAATTTTTCTTGATTTTCTATCAATCATCATCAAAATTATTATTTTTCTAGAATTCCTGATTTTTTTTAGTGACTCTTAGTTGAAATTTTGGAATTTTGATATTTTAATTTTTCGAAATGAGTTTTAAAATTTTGATATAATGTGCTAATTTTGTAATTTAATTAGTGTAGTAAAAAATTTCAAGAGCTTTTGGTATCGAATTTCGGGAAATAATTTGAGAAAATTTTAAAGCAGTATTTTGCACTCAAAAATTTGAGAAAAAAAATCCAAGGATAAACAGATAATCATTATAGTCATGCACTTTTTGATGTTAGTTTTCAATATACGTCGAAATCATGACAAATACTAAATATTTTTCAAAACAAAAAAATCAATAAATAAATAGAAAATATCTTTTACAAGCCCAAATATTTTATAAAATTTACCTACGTTAATCTCTAACTAGTCTAATTTCACAAAAATTCCCAAATTGAACAGTCTGGGATTTCAAAAATTTCAATTGATCTTTCAGAGAACCCAATTCATCATATATTTTAATTACCATCAATTTTCAATTTAAGGTGTAATTTATAATGTTTAAATACAAATTATGAAAAAATAATTTTCTCTAGACTCTCAACCAACCGATTTCGAAACTCTCGAGGAAGTTTCAGTTTCCACAAACCAAACCTATGATGAACTGAAATCATTAGTTTTATCTTGGGCAAAAGTCGAAGAAGAATTCGACCCTGTTTTGAAAATTCGGAAATTCGACAATGTTCTCGTTCCACTTTCTGCCTTATTACAAGGTTCAACCAAAGACAAGTACGAATTTTTTTTACTAAAAAACAAAAATAACTATCAAAAATAATAAATTGTAATTAAAAATTATATATTTTGAATAAAATTTTTGCTCGCAGGCCTTTTCTTATCGAAATTGTTGGAGTCCATCAATTTTGTACGTAAAATATGCAATTTTTAAAAAAATTTTGAGATGAGTATTGAAAGAATTTTGACATTAATTTTGTAACTTTCCAGGCCCTGTGGAAAAACGCACATACCCTCCAGATTACATCGAAGCTCTGAAAGCGAAACTTGCCATTTTCGAAAAAAGGGTAATAAATTAATTGAGAATTGTCTATAATTTATAGGTGCGTAAATTGTACTCGAGAGTTGATTATCTATTAATTATTTTGAAATCTATGTCATGATCCTTTTTTTTTATCATGGAATTTGTTGTGAGTAATTGCAGTCAAATTTTCAAAAATCACGAACAAGCTGCGTTGAATTTAAATCTATTTTAATAAATATTCCAAAATTCCGAAAAATTTTTCTAAAGATACTTATTATGATTGTAAAATATTTTCGAAAAATGAAAAAGAAATTAATTTGAATGATGATCCTTACAATTTTCAAATATTAATAAAATTAAACGAGAAAGTATTTACAATGTTTTAACTTGTTTTATATGGACAAAAAGTAACCGTGAAATGCTTGCTTTCAAATTTAGGAAATTATTGTCATAAAAAATTTTTCAAAATAACACGATATTTTTTATTTGATGTATCATCGTAAATCGTGGAATTACAAAAGTTGCCTTTTTCAGGAAAAAATTTCGATAACATTGAAAAATTCAATGACGAGATGCACTTTTCTTTTTCATTGAAAAAAACTAAAAAATCAAAAGTTTTGCGATTTCGCAACGAATGGTTATCGAAAAATGTCTCTTAAATGTTAAGTTATTGTTTTTACAACTTTAAAAAAGCAATGTGTACAAAAAAATTACCTCTTTTCAGGCACGTTTCGATAACTATCTTATATTGAGATGAAATTTTAATAAAACTTGAAAAAATGTCAAAACATCGATTGAAAATCGTTTGTTCACTAAAACAAAACATTTTCATGGAAAAATTTGTCTTCAAAAAGCAATATTTTTCAATTTACGCAACTTTAAAAACTCCAGGTGGACGATGATGAATATTCCTTTCGAATTTTTTCCTAATATCAAAAAAAAAGAGTTATCTAACATTAAAACAAAAATTTTTACACCTCTAGATAGTTAATTTTAATTTTAGATCGCGATGGCAGAAAGTGAAATTCCAGACGTTGCGGAAATTCATGCGAAAGCTTTGGAAGAAGCGACTGCCAAACTTTTAACATGTGTTCGTTATTTGGACAAAAGATTGGACGAATTGACACCAGAAGTATGGAAAAATGAACTTGGGAGAAAAGTCGAATGAATGAAGAGCTACAGAGTTTAGATGTTTCCGTGTGCAAGCGTTCAAATATGTATCTCTAAGTTACATATGAGATTGTGATATGTTATTTAAATAATTATTACACATTGTGTAGATGTTATACGAAAAATATTATATTATTATTGGAATCGATCGTTTTGATATTTTACAGTTTGAAAAAATATAGTTAACTATGAAAAACATGTATAAAAATGAAGATACTTGATTATTTTGAAAAGTTAAATCTTTCAAAAGAGGCCTAAATAAATTTTTTTTTTTCAAGTGTGTTCTGCAGGAAAAAAAATGAAATGTGAAAAAGTATAATATAAAAAGCTTCGAAATAAATTACATTTCTATGTACGTTTGTGGATTGTTGATTTTGGAAATATTAACTTAAAGAGTGTTGTTACTAACTTTTGAGTCGACTTTATGATTTACAAGTATTTCAAATACATTTCTTTGGTTACAAACTCTGATATTCTTTAAGTGAGAGTTTCGAAAATGGAAAAGTTAAATTATCTTGAGATTCACGGATCAGAAAATTTAAAATGTTGAAAAAATGCGAATACTCTAGTAATTTGATCCTTAATTATAAAAACCTTATAAGAAAATGAAATTTTCTAGAAGGTGAACTTTATAAAAAACTTATATAAATTCAATTTTTGATAAGGTGACCTTACACAAACCTTGACTTATGAGAAACTGAGATTTCTGATAAAAATTTATTTGACAAAATATTATTTAAAAACCCTATAAAACTTTTTCGTCCAATTCTTTATAAGAAATTGCAGTTCCTCATAAGGTTTTTAAAAGGATCAAAACTACTAGGGTACGATTTTGGATATAAAATGAAGAAGAAATGAAAATGAATTGTTACTGCAAAATAGAATCTTTAGAGAATAAATTAGAAATTCGAATTAAAACAAATCTTATTTTTATAATATACAAATTAAAATTCTGAAAATGAAAATTATGTATAAAAAACTAGAATCTTGAATATCATGAAATTTACAGTCAAATAAATTAAGTTTGCTTATAGGAAATCATCCCAAAAGTCGTTTATAAGTTATATATTAGAAATAATAATTTTTTTTTTTTCAAAATATTGGAACATTTTCAAATTGAAACAGTCAAAAAATTCGATGTATTCAAACTCTGAGCGCCTTTCACCATAAGAGAAAGACGTAAAAAAGAGACAGAAAATCCTACACTTGCGAATAACGATTTCGAAGCTTCGAGTATGTAGCTTCGAACTTCGAACAGTTTTACGCGTTCCATTTTATACTTAACATCTGCTACACAAAAATTCGCAATTTGATTTAATCCTCCAAATTGTAAAAAACCGGAAAAAAATTTTATAACTTTCTCCCTAGTGCGAAAAAAAACTCCAAATTAACACCTAGTCGCGAAATGAAGTTTTTCTCTACTCATCGATGGTGAAAAAATCGATGTATTTTGCAACGCTGTAACATAATATGCAGCTACTATTCCGTGGGCGTATTTCATAACACCGAAAAAGCCCGATTTTCCATTTTTTCGTTCCCCGATTTTTTGTGGTTCCCTTGGAAAAATCGTTTCTAGAAGTTTCATATTAAACTTTTGTGTTGTTTAATTTAGTGTTGCCAGCGTTTCGCAATTATCAACAGGTGAGTTTTCGTGGCGCAAAAATAAATAAGCGATTTATTAATAACTCGGGAAACTAGATCGACGAAAAATGATTTTTGTTGGGGATTTTCATGTTTTCCATAAAACGAAGAAAATTTGATACAGAATATTTATTGAATGTATGCGTTGGAAATATATGTATTATAGGATTTTATTCCAGACCAAATTATTTTAATTTTTTGAAGCAGTACTGAATTTTTGAAATTATTTTCTAGTGATTTTCGATATTTAATGATATACATAGATCTAAGATGTATGAATTTTAATTTATAGATTAATTATTATTTGGGGTAAAAGAAATGACAAATTGTATATTTTCATACTGAAATTAAAACTCGAAGTATTTATAATTATATCTTATTCATTTTCTATAGTTAATATATTATTTGACATATATATGAATCTATCATTAACTAAAATTACAATAGTTAGAACAAGTAGAAGTAAGAAAAACTAAATTGACGAATACATATAAGCTTTTTCCAAATGTATATTTCATTGTTTGAAACTATTTAACATAAATGTTAAATATCTAATTCAAGTTACAATGAATCCAATTTTTAACATATTCTTAAGGTTTTCAGCATTTCCATTTAACGTTTTCAATCTAGAACATAATAATTGTTTATATTATTATAAGACAAATATTCATGAAAATATTTTAATATTTTATTCTCCATAACTTGTTGAATAAAATAAAATAATTTTGATGTATCTAAAATTTACCATTGTATGAGTGAATAAGCAATTCATGTTTTAAAAAGGTATAAATAATAGATTTCTACTTTGTAGAAATTTCATTATTCAAAAAACAATTATACCTAAAACACGTGCCCAACGACAAAAAATTAATTAATTTAATTAAAAATTAGCAATTTAAGTTTTGGGGTTTGATAAAAAGGTGCCTAAATACTCATGTTTAAAACGTCAAAGAAAAAGAAAAATTAGGTTTTTATATCGAAATGTAATTACGTTTGAAACTGTGATTTATAGTAAATTTACTATGAAGTTGTAATGTTTTTTGCTATCATTTTTATTTTCATACTTATTGTAATTTATTATATTTATTCTATGTTTTATTTATTATTCTTTTATTACAATGATTATTATAATTCATGTTATTTTATTGTTAGTTATTATCATTGATTACTATTATTATTTTATTTGATTGTTTATAATTCATTATGTGGTTTATGTTTGATTCTTTTTTACTTCATTGACTGTAGAAGACAAATATTTTACTGTTCAGTTACTTGAGACAAGAAACCTTACTTTTTAATATACATCTTATACATTTAAATATATTGAAAACTAATATAAGATTTTTAGGATGTTTAATTACAATGGAGGGATGCCATTACAGCCATTTAATTTAAGGTATACGCGTTAGCCAATTTCTAAAACAAATGATTGTGCATGGAAACCAGTAATTTTTAATGATCAATTGTGATGTTTGAATGTAAAAATCCGATAAGTTTATAAACTGAAGATAATTTAAGAAATTTTTAATAAAATTCATATTTTTCTTTTTGATATATCAAAAACTAGATATGTTTCAAACTGTGTTTTATTTACATCTAATTTATTATGTAGTTTATAATGAGTTATTTGTTATTATAATTTTTATTTTCTCTCTTATCATAATTTATTAATTTATTGTATTCATCCTATTTTTCATTTATTATTTATACATTATCAGGTGTACAAATTGAAAACCGCCGTTTTTTTTCAGAATTTGAGATTTTATTGGGGGAAAATACTTAAAGTTTCACTCTTGAAAATATTGTCCATTGCTTGATACAACTTTTTCCCATCTTTCTGGCAACATATGAATTCCGCGTCGAAAAAATTGCTCGTTTTTTGATGCGATCCATGTATCTACCCAATTTTTTATCTCTTCGACAGAACGGAAGTGTTGGTCAGCCAGGCCATTAGTCATTGATCGGAATAGATGATAATCAGAAGGAGCGATGTCAGGTGAATACGGCGGGTGAGGTTGGATGTCCCATTTCAGTGTTTCCAGATATGTTTTGACGACTTTAGAAACATGTGGCCGAGCGTTGTCATGCAGAAGAATCACCTTGTCATGCCTGTCTTTATATTGTGGCCGTTTTTCCTTCAAAGCTTTGCTCAAACGCATCAGTTGAGTTCGGTAGAGGGCTCCTGTGATAGTTTCACCGGGTCCTAACAATTCGTAATACACTACGCCGAGCTGGTCCCACCAAATACACAACATGACCTTGGAGCCATGGATGTTCGGCTTGGCTATCGATGTTGATGCATGGCCAGGGGGCCCCCATGATTTTCTTCGCTTTGGATTGTCGTAATGTATCCACTTTTCATCACCAGTGACGATACGATGCAAAAAACTTTTTCTTTTTTGCCGTTGAAGGAGCTGTTCGCAAATTAAAAAGCGCCGTTGGACGTCTCGTGGCTTCAATTCATGTGGCACCCAGTGTCCTGTCTTTTGAATCATTCCCAAGCATTTCAAGCGATGGGAAATGGCTTGCTGAGTCACGCCTAGAGAATTTGCCAGTTCTCGTTGCGTTTGACAAGAATCTTCTTCCAATAAAGCCTCCAATTATGTGTCTTCAAATTTCTTCACAGCTCCAGGACGCTCCTTGTCTTCTACGTCGAAATCGCCATTTTTGTAGCGTTGAAACCACTCGCGACACGTTCTTTCACTTATACAATCTTCACCATAAGTTTCTACAATCATTCGATGCGCGTCGGCTGCAGATTTTTTTGAATTAAAGGCGAAAAGCAAAACCTCCCGCAAATGACGCTTATTCGGCTTGAATTCCGACATTTTCACAGAACGAAACAAGGAAGGAGAATTGATACTTGACTGATGTGGTGATTTGTAGTTGTTGACTAATGCCTTAGCTGACAATTCAAGTTTTCTGACATGATTTTTTAACCGACTGTCAATGCTGGCACCATTGAAAGAAAAACGGCGGTATTCAATTTGTACACCTGATACTATGATAATTAAAACTGATGTTATTTTATTGTTGTTTATTATCATTGATAGCTGTTATTATTTTATTCGATAGTTTATTATTCATTGTGTGGTTTATTTTTTATTTTTTTTTTATTGACTGTAGTAAACAAAAATTTCACTATTCAGGTACTTAAGACAAAAAACCTAAATTTTTAATGTACATCTCATACATTTGAATATATCGAAAAATATTATAAGATTATTAAGATGTCTAATAATAATGAAGGAATGCCATTTCAATAATTTAATTTTGGGTATGTATTAGCCAATTTCTGAAACAAATGATTATGCATGGAAATCAGTAATTTTTAATGATCAATACTCGATATTAGGAATTATATGCATGAAATTTGTGATGTGTCTTATTTAGATTAGGCTTGACGTTTATACTAAACATTTAAAAATTTTTGAAATTTCTGAATATCTAATTCAACATATTAGAAACAAACTCATAAAGTTTTCGAGAAACCAGATGAATGAGAAAACATCACTGTAAATATCTAATATTAAATATTATGTATTTGGAAATTTCTAATACGTATTATGAATTCCAAGGGATTCAACCAGTAAAATATTTCAAAGATTTTTTCGAAATTCTATTCTACATTCGAAATCTTCGATTTTTAGTACGTTTCGGTGTGTGCAAAAAATGGATTCTTGAAATACACATAGAAAATTATAAATTTTAATGTATAATCTCAAAAAGTTTAATTTTTTCTCGAAGAACTGTTTTAAATTACAAGGCATTAGAAATCACGTTCACATCAGATATAAAATGCTAATTAATAAATATTCTAAGTAAAATGTTGTTTTCGATACTTTTACGAGATCAGAAATTTTAAATGACTATTTTAATACTGAATAAAAAAAAGGAAAGGGAAATCATTATACAACTGCATATAAGTCTTTTTTCAAGTTGATTATTATGTGAATAAAATCTAATGTTCGAGTTTGGAATAAACATAATTTACGTTAATAATATCTATTCGTTGTTTCGATGTTCGAATTTTTTTTCGCAATAATTTCTAATAGTAAATCAAAAGAATTTCTGTTGAAATTTTGTTTTTTTTCTTTATTATCAGTTCGAAAAGTCGCTATTTCCACTTTCTCAATTTTCTAGAGCAATTACCTTTTGTTCGCGAGTGCATTTTTACTTCGAGTACGCGCACTTGACGCGCTCATAAATTATTACGATATTTCGATCTCGAACTGTATCGTTTCTCTGTATTATTTCATGCTTCGAACAATGCTGGCAAAATAAAACTTTAAAAAAAGCTTCAAACAGTAAATATACTGAAATCTCAACAAATCATAGGATTCCGAAGTCTAAAATTTTATACACTCATCAAAGTATAAAGAATATTAAAAATTGCTAATCAATTTCATAGTTATTAAATAAATGCACTTAAATGAAATTTAATTTTCAGCATTTTCTAATATCTTCGAATATGCAAGTCGAGCTTAATTTTTGGGATTTCCACTTAAAACGTAGATATGTCTTTAATTTTCTAGGTTATGTTTAAAGTAGAAAAGATTAAAAATTTTGTACTTTGTCGATGAAATTTTGTAACATTTATTAACGTACACGTTATAACGAAATTCTCAAAAGTATTTCAACGATTGATTCTTCGTAAATTCTTTTTCAAGAATGATGTTTGCAGTCTGCGAAATGTAAGTCGACGCGGGCAACGACTCTTCAAGTGTTTCATGATCGCATTATTTATACCTAGTTACGTCGTTACTTACTGTGCTTTCGAAACGAAAAAATCTGTGAATTCTCAAAATTTCAAATTTTGAATTCAATTTAACTTTATTTTATTTGCGTTGAATACTTTTTAAAGAACGATTGTTTGTTGAATTGTTGAACACGATTTTTAGTAGTGAATTTCAGATGGTTTAGAAGATTTTCAAATAGATTTTCAAATATTTTTTGTGCATTTCAAGTAAAGATGACAAAATTTGTTAAATTAAAGAACTTTTTAACTTAATCCCTTAGACTGAATTTTCACTCTACATTGAGTGTAAAAATACATTCACTTAAACTTGAAATAATTCTTCACTCTTCCAGAATGAAAAATCACTCGAAAAAAGTTAAATTTTAATCATCTAAGAGTGAAATGTGAAATTCAACTCACTTTTTAGGGAGGAATTTCACTAGATTCCAAAAGTGAATTTCAACTTCTCTAAGAGTGCATGGCAGTATTTTGACTCATTGTAGAGTAAAAAATCACTCTGGAAATTAAGAGAGTAAAAATAAAAATGTTAACCTTGAAAATGCAAATGACTTAAAAAATTTCAGAAATCCATCACACTTTATTTCATGACTTCTAGTTAAAAAAAAACCTAACGTACACAAATACAAAATTTGAAAATTTAAAAACAGAAATCGCAAATTCAAGCATGGTTGAATAAAAAGTATAAACCAAATGTTTTGCCAACTCGCTCAGATATTTTCAAAATTTATTATCATAAATTAGTAAAGTAGATATATTGATTTCAAATTCAAACATTTGGATTTAACTCACATAATATTTAACTTATATGCAGTAGTATAAAGAATTCACTTTCGTTTTCCATTCCGTATTTGAATAGTCATTTGGAATTTCTAATTTTGATATTTTTTTGTTGTAAAAGTATCAGAAATAACATCAATTAACTTAGAATGTTTATTAATTAGCATTTTATATCTCATGTGAACGTGATTTCTAATGCCTTGTAATTTAAAACAGTTCTTCGAGAAAAAATTAAACTTTTTGAGATTATACATTAAAATTTATAATTTTCTATGTGTATTTCAAGAATCCATTTTTTGCACACACCGAAACGTACTAAAAATCGAAGATTTCGAATGTAGAATAGAATTTCGAAAAAATCTTTGAAATATTTTACTGGTTGAATCCCTTGGAATTCATAATACGTATTAGAAATTTCCAAATACATAATATTTAATATTAGATATTTACAGTGATGTTTTCTCATTCATCTGGTTTCTCGAAAACTTTATGAGTTTGTTTCTAATATGTTGAATTAGATATTCAGAAATTTCAAAAATTTTTAAATGTTTAGTATAAACGTCAAGCCTAATCTAAATAAGACACATCACAAATTTCATGCATATAATTCCTAATATCGAGTATTGATCATTAAAAATTACTGATTTCCATGCATAATCATTTGTTTCAGAAATTGGCTAATACATACCCAAAATTAAATTATTGAAATGGCATTCCTTCATTATTATTAGACATCTTAATAATCTTATAATATTTTTCGATATATTCAAATGTATGAGATGTACATTAAAAATTTAGGTTTTTTGTCTTAAGTACCTGAATAGTGAAATTTTTGTTTACTACAGTCAATAAAAAAAAAAATAAAAAATAAACCACACAATGAATAATAAACTATCGAATAAGATAATAATAGTAATCAATGATAATAAATAACGATAAAATAACATCAGTTTCAATTATCATAGAAGTGTATAAATAATTAATGAAAAATAGGATGAATACAATAAATCAATAAATTATAATAAGTAGGAAAATAAAAATTATAATAACAAAAAACTCATTATTAACTACATAATAAATTAGATGTACATAAAACACAGTTTGAAACATATCTAGTTTTTGATATATCAAAAATAATTATATGAATTTTAACAAAGATTTCTCATGTTATCTTCAGTTTATAAACTTATCGATTTTTCACATTCAAGCATCAAAATTTGCACCGCAAATTATATCTTTTTTGGCTATTAAAAGGTGCATCAAGGTGTATTGAAGGAATGGGAGTTAGTTACGATTTAGCGGAATTTTTTGGTTTCAGCAAAATGGACCTAGGGTTTCCGGGTCAGGTTACAACGACCGTCACGGTGACGACGGAAAACACGTCCGTCAATAGAGTCATTAGATATGACCCTTCATACGTCAAAACCATCCCCGGTCGCCTCAAAATCGCCGAAGTGGTATATTCAAATTTTTATTACCTCCCCCCTCAATCCATTTTTCTAAACACATTTTTTCCATTAATTTCTAAATTTTACCACATTAATAGATAACTTGAAGATATTTCAATTTTCATCTCATGAGAATTGATGACCTGGGATAAGGAAATGAGTCTTCAGTCTAAAATCTGCAGGTTCCACTATTTCTAATGAACAGATTTCGAACTTGTAATTTGTTTCCTCATTCCAGGTCACGGTTTATGAAAATAAAATTTTCAAAAAATCGATCAAGTTTGCTGAATTTTATAAAGTAGCAGGGGTGGCAGAACGTGATTTTTTTTGGGTGAGAAGTAATTGAAAATAAGATTAAGGGGATACTGGTTCATTATTGCATTCGGCAATCTTTCATTCTTTTAACAATAAAAATATAAAAAACTTGAAAAGTCAAAATTTAGAAATTGCGAAAAATTATAAAACTTGAAAAGTCAAAATACATTCAAAATGTCGAAGATCGTTGATTATCCAGTAAAACTCAAAACATTTGTGAAATTCCAGAAAATATTCATTAATTTAGTAGATTGTGTTTATTTTATGATATTTCTCAGAAATATGTGTTTTTTTTCAAATTAAACCAAAGGTTCGGAAAATGTCGACAAATTTAATTCCAATGACCTGGACGAATACTCATGAAATTTTAAAAGTTTTGAATAGTTTGTATCATGTATGGAATTTCAGAAAAATCGAAACCAAAAAAAAATTGAAAATTTAAAAGATAGTTGATGATTTGTAAAAATTCAGAAAATTCTTAGAATTTCAAGAAATCTAAAACATGTAGATAGTATTCATGATCATAAATGATTCAAGATTTGCATTAATGATATTTTCTAATTTTTAAATAAAAAAAATTAATAAACATGAAAAACAAAAACAGTACATATTAATAACAGTTCCTAATAAGTTAGGCGATTTTTCATAAAATACAGAAAGTTTTAAGTATTTTAAATTATGTTTAGAGTTTTGAAAAATCAAAAAACAATAATTTTAAAGATTTTCAATGATTATGTGAAATTCAAAAATTTGTCGAATTTCAGAAAAATTTCATACATTTTGAAGATTGTATTTATCATAATATTTCTTTAAAACATGTAGGATAATTTTCAATCGAAAATCTGAAGGATAAATTGACTTCAAGGGATCACGTTTTTTGAAATGGAAAAAAAATTGGACTGTCTATCATTTAGAAAAAAATCTGAGATAATGTTTTTTTCATTTTTTAATAACTTCTAAAAACTTAAAAGGTATCAAAAAATTACAAAAAATCTTCTAGTTACACTGATTTTTATAAAATTTTACAAGTCAGAAATAGTTCTGTATTATATTCAAAATGTCAAAAGTTTTGAAAATTTCGAAAACATAGGAATTCCGAAGATTATCAATAATTCGGGAAAATTCGTTCGATTTTTGTGAAATTAAATAAAATGTTTATAAATTTTGCAAATAGCATTCATTGTAATATTATTTCAAAATGTGTACTAAGGTTTTTTTTATTATTTTAATTAAAAATTCCCAAAATATTAATAAGTTGGATAAATTTTCATGAATACCTAAGTTTGAAAAGTTTTTAATATTTCGTATTATATTTCCAGTTTAGAAAATTTTGGGAATTCGAAAAATTTGTAGAGTTTCAGGAAATACTCATAAATTTCGTAGATTGTGGGAAATTTTGCAAACTATGTGAAACTACAGAAACCATATTTTATATTCTTAACATTTTTCATACTCAAAAAATCTTTTGCCACCCCTGTATAGCAGTGCAATTTTTCTAACAATAAGCTGCAATGCTTTAAGTTATAGTTTTTATAGCTTACTGTTTTGTAATTTTTGAAAACATGTCAAAAGTTTCATAAAACTGTCTTTCTCTTTAATATAAAAATTCCAAGTCTTATCATTTTCCTACTTTGTGAAGTCTGTGTTAAATAAAATAAAACACTTTTTTTATTGTATTCAGTGTAATATAATGAAAAAATTAAGTGAATAATAAATAAAATAGGTAATAATAATTTTAAATTATATAATATGTAGCATTGCATAATAAATATGTTTAATAATGTTATTGTACTCAAAATAAAATTAAAAAAAGTGTACTATTTCATGTTTGTAAGTGAAAAATAATGAATTTGTTCAAGGTGCTCGACATATTAGGATTCATATGCATAATGTCATCAGCGTACAGTTATCATAGCCGAGGGGGGTGGTTCAATACGGTCGCCATGTTCGGCATGTGGATAAGCTTGATAGCCCTCGCATTCTACATGTTCCACGTCATCGAAAAACTCCACAAAATACCTTGGCTCAGAATTGTAACTACTTTCATCAAAAAATTTCATTTTAATTATTACAAGATCGCAAAAAAAGGCCTTCAAAATTTTAAATAATGGATGGAAAAACTGTAGCTCAAAGACATATCAAGAAAAATATTCATTTTTGTTTTAGAAAGGTCTAAATTTTATTTTCTCAAGCAGCGATTGAGCCTAAAAATTTTCCACCAGTTCCCAAAACTAGTCTTTTATACAAAGAATAAATATATATAATTATATATATAATTATATGTATAATTTTGAGCTTTTGTTTATAAATGGATTCAAAGTTTAATTTTAGATCATGAAATATATTTCGAAAGGTATTTTCTTGAATCTTCAGAATTATTGAGGCACTTAATTAGCAATATTTTTTAGAAGAAAGCATGAAAACAATAAGGAAAATGTATGAAAATTTCAGGAGCTTGTGGTTTATTCTCTTTTGACGGTTCTGTACTTTTCTGCGAACATTCTCGTCATCGTTCACGCTACACATTCCGAAGCATATGGAGTTGCATCGGTATGAATAAACAAAATTTAAATGTATTCTTTCAAATTTATCACTTTGATATTTGTTGATATATATTGCACTACTTTTATAATTAAACTGTAAAAATCGTGAAATTGTATCATTACTAGAAATTATTCTCTTGTGCTCTAAAAAAATATTTGATTATCATTGCAATTACTTGAAACTATACCAATTTCTATACATTTTATAAGTCTAATCTATCAGCTTTCTCAAATATTCATTAAAACTCATTAGGATTCTTTCATGAAATTAAAAAAAATTAATATCAGTTTTTTCAAGGGTTTCACCAATTCGAACTTTTTTCGAATATTTTAAAATAATGATAAAAATTCAAAAAATTCACATCACAATCAAAATCATTCCAAGTATTTGGGAAAACTGGAAGAATTAAAAAAAAATATATAGAAATATTTCTGGTAACATTTTTTGTTATCATTTTTTATCTCAACTCAAAAAAATCAAAGTTAAATTGGGGCGAGCCACTCGGCGAACAATTTTTCAACTTCAATTGTTAATAAATTTTTTATTTGAGTTGTAAACTAAATGATAAAGAAACTTTTATTTTCAATTTGTCGAAATTACCCAATATTTTCAAAATTTGGTTCCTTTTTTAAGAATTTGAACACGATATAAACTTTCATCCAAAGTTCATTTTATCGCTTTGCTGCAGATTTATTTATACATATATTTTTTATTTTAGGTTTTCGGCATTGCCGCAATGTGCGCTTACGGATATGATGCATTTTTGAAATACAACGCTTTGAGAAATGGCGACATCGCCCAAGGTCAACGCCAAACATCAAAACCAATTTCTACAGTTGGAAGTCCTGTTTACTAGTCTACTAATTTTTGGAAAAACTCATTTTTAGGGAAAACGAACATTTTTGAGACAATCTGAAACCGTTTTTTACTGTTTGAAATCAATTTGCAAATATGATGATTGTTTTTAAGTTCTCAAAATTTTCGCCAACATTCGAACTGAGTTATGAAAATCCTAACAATCATGAAATAAGGCATTTTTAACGAACCTCTTTTATTATTAAAAAAAAAAAAAATAAAATATTGCTGGTTTTATCGCATTTTTGTGCGTTTCTTGAAAAATGGGTCAATTTTTTGAAAAACATTTTTGTACTCATCATGAAATCTTGACTGATTTTTTTTTGCTTTTGCGAGAAAATCAAAAACGACGAATGTACTAATAACTTACAACAGAATTTGTATGCATTTACAAATCATGTAAGTTGCGAGAAAATTTTCGATTCTGTACTTAATATTTTATGTGTTGCTAATTTAGAATTACTGTTTCTGGGAAACACTTCGTTGATATTGATGATCGTGTTAATTTTATTAGATTCACAATTTCTGCAGCCCACCGCAAAAAGCGTATAGACGTCGTTAAAATTGTAAATAACTTTTTGACGAAAGAAAACTTACTGTAAAAATCTAACGAAACTAAAACTTCATTTGTCGGATCAATTTTTACATCTTTTAATAATCAGTGATGATAAAATTATACATAGAAATTTCGATTTTAACAAAGCCTTCATTTTTTATAGGTGAAAAATTTTACTTGCACATTGTGATTCGATTTATGAACAATGAAGAAGTGCCTCATTAAAATAAGTATTTTTAAGACATCAAGTTACTGAAATAAGTATACATAAATGTTGTGCCTTGAAACACATCGAAAATGTATTTTACGATCTGACACATTTATTGTGATTCTTGATAGGTATTCCACGGAATCTTAACAATATTTTATTTTTGATAATTATAAGGATTTTAAACTGTGTTCACGTATGTATTTTGTACTAAAATAAAAATGTTTGTGTGAAAAAAAAGTGGGTATTTTTGTCGAGTAGGAATTTTGTCTCACGTTTGGCTTTTTTTTAAACGTTTTTGGATATTATTGAAAGTTATTCTACAAGTGCATACTAGGTCTCAGAGTTTTAAAATTTGTAATTATCGATTGCAGTTTCAAGATTAGACACTTTATGAATTTGTCTCTTTAAAATTTTATTTTGTTCTGGTAAATTATATGATGCTTTTTTGAAGTTCATAATTTTATTGCAAACATTATGAATTCGAATATAACGTCTAGAAATTTTTAATTATTTTTCATTAATTTTCCACCAAAACAATTGAAATTTATACAGTATTTCATGTGCAATCAAAACCGAAATTTCTGAACTATTTAGTATAAAAATACATACTTCGTTATTTGATATATTTCGTTGATAAAAAAAAAAATTTACCGATAACTCACTATCAGTAAGTAAAAAATAATAAAATCTGCAAAAAACATTAGGAAATTTGAAAAATTTTTAATTTTACAATCTTCAAATTTTAAAATTAAAACATCGAAGATGATCCGAAATTTCAAATTTTTTGAAACATTGAACCCTCTGAATATTTTTTCTGCGTACGTTCTTGTTGAATAATTTTCTCAACTTTATGATTTCTCATTATTCAACACGTTTGTAGTTTTATCGTTTATGAATAATTAGCGATCATTCATGCGAGTTGATAAAAAAAATGTTAAGATACAGTTATTTAAAATGTCATTCTGGCTTGAAACGTCTCGGAATAGTAGCCAACAATCTTAAATACAACTATTCGGTATGTTTGCTGCAAAATGAAGAAAATTGTTTAAAGTTCAAAATGGTTATTAACTATATATCACTATGCAAATATTTACAAATTGATATAGAAATTGAGTAAAATAATAATAATATTTGAACAATTTAATATGCGAATAAAGAGGGTAAAAAATTTTCTCACGTTTTCTGTAAAAAAGGACTGCATAATGTTTAAATTGCTAATAGTAGTTTATTAGAACAAAAAAAAAACTGAAACATTCTTTGATTCTGAATAAGAAACCAGAAAGTAAATAAGGTTATGTTTGTAGTTGAATAATAAAAAGAAAAAATTGATTTAATGTCTTCTCTCCATTACCTAACTTGGAATAGTCAAAAATGTGATTTATACAGATTCATATGCAGAGAACAAATGTTTTGCAATTCTGTATATTTTTTGTTTAAGTTTTGATTTAAAGCATATTAAATGAAACAAGGAATAGTTCTATAAGAAAATTATTACGAAAAAAAACATCCATTCATTAAATAAAAAACTTCTAAATTCTATTTTCTCTGTCTTCAAAAAAAATTACATGTATGGCCCCGATTCCAAAATCAACAATAATGAAGAAAAAAAAAAAAAAAAAAACGTACGAAAACTTGATTATTTAAATACTTTTCAGTATCAAACAATTCAAGGAAGAAAAAAATTATCATGTATTATACATAATTAAAGTAGAAAAATTTTATCTCATGTAAAAATTAATTCAAAAATATTGAAAATAAAGAAAAAGATATGAAAAACGTGAATACTCAAAAAAGCAAAAATTTTTGATTTTTCAGCAAAAAATGCCACATAAGAATGAAGACGTTTTAATAACCCTGAAAAATGGGGTTCAAAAAATTACACTGAACAGGCCTGAAAAGAGAAACGCAATCACATCCCAGGTAATTTAAATTATCGTTTTGAGGAAGAGACAATTTTTCCTGAATTTTGATTGAATGATAAAAATGAAATTTTAGATGTACGAGAAATTAGCAAAGGCGATACAAAATTCGAACGAAAATGAAGAAATTCGAGTCGTTGTGATAACTGGAAATGGTGAATTTTTTAGCAGTGGGAATGATTTGGTTTCTTTGATGGAAAATGAAGAAGATACAAACAGACTACATCCCTTAGAAAGGGTCAAGTAGGATGAAAATTATTTTTCAACAAATTCAAAAACCTCTAATGAAAAATGTAATCTAAAATTCAGTAGAATCATTGTTATTTAAATCTGGCAGAATTCATTATTTATGGAATTTACAATGAAACGATAAATTCTTCGATGAATTTTAAAAACTTTGTCAAATTTACTGTATTAGTTTCAAATTAACGTTAGTTATTTGAAAATAAAAATTTTTTAATTTTGAATACTAGAATATTTTATGACATTTTGTACTACTGAAATGCTTGATTTTGAATAAATTTTACAATCCTTATGCAATTTATGATTTATGAAAAAACTAAAAATATCTTCGTAAGTATAAAAACTGCTTAAAATCGAACTGGAAATAACAATTGAAAATTAAAAAAAAATTTTACTTGAGAAAAACTAAATCAATCAAATTGATTGCTGTATCAATTAATGTTGAATTATCAATCATGAAAATCAAAATTGAGAACCAAAATTATAATAAATCATGATTCTCATAAAAAAATTTTCATTTCTTAACGTTCTTCTTATTATAAAAGAAAATAAGACATTGATAACATTTATGAATATACATATTAGATAAAAAAAGGTTTCTTTTCAGGGAACTGATAAAATCGTTAATTTTGTGCCAAAAATTGCTGATTGCAGTCGTGAATGGCCCAGCAATTGGAATTGCAGCAACAACACTAGCCCTGTATGATATTGTTTACGCGTCAAAAAATGTAAGTAAAGAATGACCGATTTTCATGACAACAAATGATCCATATGTGAGGCGATCCGAGAAAAGGGACCTACTATCCAAAAAACCGTTTTTCCGATTATGAGTGATTCTATAAGTTTTGAATTCAATCTTCAATTATGTGCAATCAGAATTTATTAACTTTGATTTTTTTGCAAGCAATGAATTTTTGAAAATCTTTCATCCCATTTACCGTTGTGTATTTTGATTCAATTAATCGCCCGTCCTGTGAAATTTGCTTTTTGGATAGTAGGTCCCTTTTCTCGGATCGCCTCACATATATTATAATTTAATACAATTAAAAAAAAAGAATATTTACTCTAAATAAATATTTTCCATTTAAAAAAATTTGATATTCAATCGAATATAAAATCATCTGACGAAATTCTGAACAATGAAGTATAACATTTTATAGCAATTTAACAGTAATTTATATCCTTAGTTCCAGATTCGATTTAGCCTTTTTTTTCAGCAAATTATCTACACTGTTAGAAATTTTTGTCTTAAATTTAATATAACGCGTATAACGCAAATTTCGCATAACCTGTATTAATAATGCATTAAAAATATACAAAATATATACACACTTAAAATACTTTAATATACGGGTGTCTTAAATTTTATACATCATCTGTGTTTGAATTTATAAATGACATTAATATATACTTGTATTATATTCCAGATGAATTTGAGTCAGATTTGTAATTATGCACTGATGTATTAAACTCATGCAAAAATGTTTGAATTAAATTTAATACAAGTAATGTATAATGTGCGTTATATCCCAACAAACCATCATGTCGACACCAAATTTTTTTCTGTTAAAATTCTAGTACAAAAAATTGTGACTTTGAGAAAAGATTTGCAGAAAACATTCTTATATTGAATTTCCTTTTTATCTATTTCAGTTATTAGTATTTTAAAGTTTCAGTCGAATAAAAAACTTTTAAAGGTATATTATTTCTTCGTATTATTTTCATGTAATATTCCATTCATCAGGCCCTTCACCAGAATATTTATATGGTTTCCACTCATATTTGAAGGGTTTCAACAATAATTCGTATTTGAGAAAAAATTTGGTGTAGCCACCAAGCGAGCACGAGCGTAGTAACCAACTTGTGTGAAAAATGTATTTTACTCAAGTGTCTCAAATTTATACACATTTGAAGTATGTGTATCTTACTTATGTTTCAAATATCAAGTTTATGAAATTTCAGGTACATTTTAATACATAATCCATGGAATAGTATATTACGTACCTAGGGCATAAATTTTTTATTTACGTATGATATTTTACGTATCGAGGGCTGGAAAACGAGTTTAGAGATTTTGAACTGGACGAGAAACAAGTTTTCTATGCCATAGGTACGTAAAGTGTATTAAACTCAAGTAGATGTCCCTAAATCATACACTTGTAAAACATGTGTATCTAATATACATTTTATACAGCTTAAGTACGAAGTTAAAAGTACATTTTAATACATTTTGATTAAAAAAAGTATGAAATTCAAGAAAATTTTTAACAGTGCATGTTTGAATAATTGCAATTTATGTCTTTGAAACTTTCAATTTACTATTTTGAATTTTTAGGCATATTTCCAAACCCCATTCAGCAAAATTGGATTCACTGCTGAAGGATGTTCGAGTTTTACGTTTCCCAGAATTCTTGGAAAATCGAAAGTAATTCAAAAAAATACAATAAAAGAACTATCACCACTATTTGGTCCATGAATTTCTTTGTTCTTGGCAAACTTAAAATAATAATGTATGAAATTCATACAGAAAGATGTTTAAACAATAAAAAATAAAAAAGTTTTGTTCAAAAAACTACACACACGAAAATTCAAATACTGACAAACATTATACAAAATTAAAATTATTTCAGGCTGGAGAAATGTTATATTTAGGTTACAAATTAAACGCCCAAGAAGCTAAGGAACGTGGTTTCGTCAGTAAAATTTTTGGATCTGAAGAAATAGAAAAAATTTGGGAAGAAATAGAAAACGTAACAAAACTGTCCCAAGAAGTAAGTTTTATAAATAATTTTCAGAATATTTTTGGATACTTGAATCTACTTATAAAAATTGAATAATGTTGATATTTTCTGTGTGGCAACATAAATATTTTTTAATGTTAGAAAATATATTACAATAATCATCAATTCATTCATTTTCGTATTCTATAAAAAAAACTTAAAACCTCTGTTAAAAAACGTAATTAAAAATAAAAAATTTGTCGTTCTTCATTTTCAAAGTAAACAAATTTCTACTATACTTTTTCAAGGTTTCAATAAATGCAAATTTTTGGTGATAAAAAAAGTCGACTTAAAACTTTTTCACAGAGCATCAAGGGGAGCAAAAATTTATGTTCTCGTTGGGACCAAGAAACTTTGCTGCGAGTTAATGAAGAAGAAATAAAAACACTAATAGAATGTGTCAGCTCGGAAAAATTCGCTGAAACAATGTTACAATACCTGAACAAAATGAGTAAAATGTAAATACTAATAACCTAGGAAATACTCCATGATTCAACTCAATTTTTTATAATTATTCTGAAAAATCAGTACATTCCTTGGTCACGCGCAAATATAAACACACGAACGTTGTATTGTTAAATCCGTACCAATTTTCTGCATTTTTACCCACCTAAACAAACGCGAATTCGCAATCAAGTGCATTAACTGAATAAATCACAGCAAACTCGAAGTCATTGGTCTAAAAACTCATTTGTGAACACGATCAACAAGCACTGCGTTTTATAAATTAAAAAAATGTATAAAAAAATCAGTCAAACTTAAAGGTACCGAAAAAAAAATTCATTACTGGCACTTTTTTGTGATCAACAAAATAGGAACTAAACTGAAGTTACTTTAAAGGGTTTTCAAAATTGTGTGAAAATTATAAATTCACGTTTTTCGTTAACTTATCCCACGAAAAATCGTCCTGTCCATCTTCGAGCGCTAAAACGTGCTCGTCTTTCATGGACTTGAACAATTTGTTGAACGGAGAATAATAGTCCAAACATTTTTTGTCGCCCACCACGATCAATTTGCGTTTCGCTCTTGTGATTGCGACTGTCAAACGTTTGTGATCCTCCAGAATGTGAAATTCCTGGAAGGAAAAATTCACGTCTTAATTGAATAATCAAACTTATTATTTCATAAATACTCGACGATTCAGAATTTGGAGAACATAAACAAATAATGTACATTGAAGAGAAAGTATCTACTACATAAATTTTCCTTTTTTTTACTGTTGAAAGATTTAAAAACACAAAAAAAATTTGCTATTACAAAAAAACCTAAGGATGGGAAGTATTGATTATAAATAAAATCTTACCTCATTGGTCTCATAATTTTCGTAACACAATTTTTTCATAATTCAAAAATTCTTTTGTCTTGAAAAAAGATTAAGATTGAATCATGAAAAACCAAATATTGAAAATGATTTCAACTCTTGAAAATCATTGTAAGTACTCCTGGGAGATTTTTTTTGAGTTTTCAAAAAATGTTAAATGTTAAAATAATCTATTAAAACTCAATCTTTTGAAGGATATATTTTAAGTAATTATCAGTTTCGATTTTATGAAAAATAGGTTTCACACTAACCTTCACTTTGTAACTCAAACTCGTGCTTTTTGTGCAGGAGTACAGAATCACGTCCTTGTCTCTTCCTTGATACTGATCAACAGTATTAATTTCTATGTCTTCGGAAATGACTTCTCGTAGTTTTGCAACTTGGGCTTTGTAGGGTGACATTATCCCAATATTTTCTGGAGAAATTCCAGCCTGAAACATAAAAAAAATTAAGTGTTAAGAAATTATGCTATTTTTAGAAATAAAACATAATATATTAAATATTATGAAACTTATAAGGAAAGGCTCAAGATGAAGAAAATGTTCTATGAAATCATTATCTTCATTGTTTTATACATTACCAACAAAAATGTTTTTTTTTTTTTTTTTTTTTTTTTTTAAATCAGTGAACAAACCTCTTGAAGCACATTTGTGAGTCGTGAAATGATGGCGATTTCATAAATATTGAAATTGTGAATGCCACTTGGATTTTCGAGCTTTTCACTGAGTTGGTATGTCGACATCGTGTCTAACATAATTGCGGAATCTTCCAATTTTGTCGAAAGTGCGTTTTTCACCCAAGCTTCACAAGACTCGATGACCTAAGAAACAAGAAACAGTTTTTGTCACAAAATGTATGATAATAATTTTAAAAATACGTGCAAATCCCACCAGAGAGTTTGTAAAATTTGAGAAAGTATTTCAGAGTTTCCCAAAATCATAATAAGATCCAAAAAATAATAAAAGAAAGAATAAGAATCAGAATGCTTCAAGTGTAGATAAATTTTATAAGAAACTTACCAAAATATTGAAAAAAAAATTTTTAAAGTAAAATTGTAATAAAAATAACGATCATTGTAAAGTGAATGTTTGAAAATTGAAGAGACATAATTTTACAAATAATGGCAGTTTAAAAATTAATACTAGTTACCGATTCGTTCTGGAACTCCAAAGTTAAATTTGAAATTGTGTCATTGGCAGCAATCAGTTTGTTATCGTAAGTCAATTTGTTTGCAACGTCCATTATTCTACTGTTCATTCGATATTGGATTCTCAAAGTCACGTTGTTATTTTCGCTGTCCAGTTTCTGGAACAAGGAAACTGCCATTCCAAGTTTTCTGAAAAAGAAAATTATATTCGTGCATTAATTTTCAATTTTTTTTCGGAATTTAAATAAAAATCAATGAATTTATTGAAAACTAGTAAATTTAGAATTTCAATCAAAATAGAAAAACGTACATTCAATTTCTCAATTCTCAGATTACTGCACAATTTCATTTTCAATTAAAAAAAGTTGAAAGAAAAACAATAAATTTAAGGACATTGAAAAAGTATATCCTTCAGATTTCACTAAAATCTTGTCAAAAAAAAACGTCATTTTAGAAGCTCCAAAAAATGTTGACTTTGCTTTTTTGAGTATTAAATTCATGTAATTTCATTTCATTTTTTAATTTTTTGCTCATTGTTTTACGAAAATTCTGAGTGTCTTCCTGTTAAAAGTATAACATAAGTTATGGAATTTTTTACAAACTTTGCTTCACTGCATTTGACAACTGGAGGCAATTGATCGGGATCTCCAACGAGGACAAATTTAGCTGCACTGTAAAGTGGCCTCAAAACGGTTGACTGCAAAACTTGGGTACTTTCATCGACAATACAATAATCAAAAGAACGTTTTTGAAAAATGATGTGTGAAGCTCCGTAACAAGTCACACCCACGATTTTCTGCAAAGAACGAAATATGTTTCAAAATGACGAAATTTTCCAATTTTTTTAATAATTAGTTCCATTACATTATAAATAATTCAATCATAATTGTAAGAACAATTTTTCAATAGAGTGCAAAATTTGCACACTGGAATAAAATAAGTCTCTTGAATCATTCTCTTTTTAAAATTGAAAAATTTGAATTCAAAAATTTATAGATGTCATGTTCAATGAATGAGTTTTTAAAATTGTGTACTTGGATTTCACAATTTTGAAAAAAGCTTTTTAAAAAAATATATGTATCACAAAAAAAATCACAAGATAAATTTTGTAACAAAACTCACTTTCTCACAATAAATTTTATTATAATCCTCGGCTTTCGAGCAATTTTGTGTCAAAGTTTCTTCTGAATTTTCCCTCAAATTTGGGTGCATTCGTTCCTTGGACCCAATTCTTAGAAAATCAATGTTTCTTTTTATTAACTTGAGCAAAATGTTGTCAACTGCACTGTTTGTGTGAGCAGTAATTAAAATAGAACTTCCAAGTCTGAGCAAAAGCTCGATCAAAACCACGATTGTTTGAGTTTTTCCAGTTCCTGGCATTCCTTTGATCAAAATATAATCGGTAGCTTTCAAAGTTTTGAAAATGGCGTTCTTTTGATGATCGTTGAGATGCTCTATCAGATCTTCATTTTTTTTAATCACTTCGGGGGATAAACAATCCCGAAAAGTTGCTGGTTCCCTGTGAAAAAAATTTACTTTATTTTATTATAAATTCTTATACATAAAGTTTGAAACATTATGAAAAATTCGTAGAAGAACAATTTTCTGAATTAAAATGTATTATTCAATTATCAATGAATTCACTCATACTTCTTGCAAGAACTTCATAGTGTTTATAGATTCTCGAAGCTAATTTTTAGTAAAAAGTATGAAATATGAATCTTGCAAAAAAACATTTTACTATGATTATTTATGTTGTTTAATACTGTTTTGATGCATTAAAAGGAACCTTTTTTTATGTTTGGGAGTTTAGCTTTTTTATGAACTATAATTTAAATAATTACTCGTCAATAACGATTCTTCTTAATCTGGAGCAACTTGGGTGATCGTCCAAAAGTCCTCCGATATTTCCGTAATTCTTAAAACCTAGTATATTGGTTTCACCATATTTGTCGATGTGGAACTTTCGATTCGGGTAAAGCAACGTGAGGTTTCTGTAAAAAAAAGTTACGTCAATTTAAAAAACAATTGTTTTTTCAACTTAAACAGAAAATCTTATTCTCAAAATATTATTTTCACAAATTCATTAGTAAATAAAATTTTGGTTGCAATTGTTGTCAAAATTTAAATATAAATCGAACTTGAGTTATTTTATTCAATTTTAATGAAATATTTAGAAATACAATTTTATTAAATGCTTATTATAGTTAAAGGAAATGAAAATTTAAGTCAAGGTTAGACGTTAACTTGAGTAAAAATTTTCAACTCAAATATAAATCGAATTTTGAATGTTTGAAAATATCAGATAAGAAAAAGTGATAAAAAATGAAATTATTTAGAAATACTTTTTCATTTAAAAATTGTTGGAAGTTCAAGAAACAATTTCAAATAATAATAACCAAAAACATTCGAACTTAATAAAAAACATGGTTAATTTTCCAAAAATCCAAAAAAAGTAAAAAAAAAAATGAACCTGTTGAGATTGATCGTCACCAAATTGGGCTCGATTTTGGAAATAGTACCAGAAGCCAAATTCACTCTTTCGTCAACGCTCACAATCACATACTCATTAACCCGAATATTGAGTAAATTCAGATGTTTCTTGTCCGATTTTTTGTCTTCCTCCCACCGAACAAAATTATGGGTAAATTTCTGCAACTTTTTCTGGACTGGCCCAAAAACCTTCATGTCGCTCATGCAGACTTCTCGTTTTTCTCTAAAAAAAAACCCAAAAACTTTCAAAAATATCGAAAACACCAAAACCACAGATTCCTTGACATTCTTGAACATCTTTTGTGATTTTCACAATAGAAAAAAAATGACACATCAACTTTCATTTCAGATTCCAACAAGGCTTTCAAAAAAAAAAATCACCTTTCAGCTGGATTCAAATTCCAAACATCACTCAAAGAAAATTCGGTTTCGTTCACAGCTTCTTCCATTTGCAACATGCTCGTCCACTTTATAACGAAATCAATGTGCTTTTCCGTCAGGTAACTGAACATATCGTTCGTTATAATTTTTAATGGATGATTGTCATTCAAAACCAAGTCTTTCTCTTTGCTCAAATAGGCGCAACACAAATTTTTGAAGGTGCAGCGTTGGCAACTTGGGTGGCTTACGGGCTCGGGCAATTCTGTAGTGAATTCTTGGGTGAAGTTTGAAGTGATTTCCTTTAATTTAAGTTTTCTGGTCAAGTAATACGCCAATTTGTTTCGAAGAATGATGAGGTCTCGGAGTTCGTGATGGGTGCCTGTGATTTCTTTCATTACATTGTCTCTGAAAAAAGATCACACAATTTTTATTTTTGTTTTTTGATTCTTCATATTTTACAGTTATTATCTATGTATTGAGAATTTTTGTTTATTTACTTGAGGTACACAAGGAGGCCAGAGCTCACATCTCGGCCAGTCAAACTCATCATCAAAGTGTACAAAATCAATTGTCCTTTGTGCTCTGAGGAAAAAGTGACTCGTCCAGTTTTAACTTCTACAGGCATAATTTTTCTCTTTGAGTTGATACTGACCAACGTGGTCAGGTCAACTTTTCCTTTGAGACCCATTTTTGGTAGCCAAATATTTTCCTCGATGTCCTGTACTTTTTCGATTTTGCACTTTAGTTTGTTGTCCTTTGCTTGCAAGTTTTTTCCTGAAAAAAAAGTCCAAAATGATCAACCAAAATAAAGATTTTTGGTTGATCATTGAAAATTCCATGATCGTTGAAAATTACCTTTTATGTAATATTCGATGAAATTGAAAATGTAACCAACGTAAGGTTTTGTGTGGCTTCGGAAATCCTCTAAAGAAACATTGCTGACATACAATTTGTCTATGATGTTTTGCGAACACATTTTTTCTTCAAACATTTTTTTTATTTCTGCTAAAGCGTAAACATGATTTTGTATTGCCTGAAAATAAACAATCAGGTTAAGAAATAGGAATCAAGTACTATGAAATTATTTTTATTTTTAATGAAACAAAAAATAAAAATATCAATGAGTGGAAGAATTAATGTGCATTTTCGTAAAATTAAATATATTTGCTTAAAAAATATTTACATCTTGTAAAAGTTCATGACTGAAAACTCCAGTGAGCATAGCCAAAGCATCTGATTCGTAATGTGGCAAAGTGTCTAGGTCACGAAAAATTTCCTTGATGACGCTGCGTCTTTGACAGAAAGTTCCGCCAACTAGTGCAGTTCCTGATAGTAAAAAATCAGGTTCCAATACGAAAAAACCAAAACTGTTGTCAATTATCCATTCCTGTGACTCCCACTTAGCTTTTATTGTTGCTATTTGGTTTTTCTCAAAAATCACCAGCCTCCTATCGGGCGAGAAATTTAAGAAAATTAATTTATTAATAGAAGAAGATATTTTTAGAATGTTTTTTGTTTTTAAACTTTGTAAATTTTGATAAAATATAGTATTTCAATATATTGAATAATGGTAACAATATTTAAAGATACTGACAAATTTGGTTCCTTATGAGTTTTTGAAATTTTCATACTTCTTCATTTTTGTGGAATAGAAGAGAATCAATGCAAAAATTGTAAAAAAAAAAAAGAAAAAGTTGAATATTACTTATAAAATATATATTATTATATATTATATATTATATTATTATATATAATATTATATTATATATTATATTATTAATAAAACTTGAAAATATGTTGCTTGCTTTTAAAGTTTTTCAATCTATACTTTGAGAACAATAAATTCTTTACAAGTATCAAAAAGTTGCATTTTGAAGTTGAATAAAAAAAAAGATTAAATGGTCTTTCATTAAATTTTTTTGGATTTTTGCAAATAATAATGTTAGTTTCATATATTATCTCACCAGAAATCTCGACATTTCACTGATGCTGTTGCTCCTGTACTGATTTCTGACACACTTAAAACTGTCTCATACGAATAAACTTTAAAAGAGTCAATTTTGCATCGTCGAAAATCTGAAAAATCGATTCCTTTTTCTTTTTCGTCACTAAACCAATCATCGAATGCATCCTTGACATCATCGACATCGAACAACGTCATTTTCAATTTTTTATTTACATCTGGGTCTTTTTTTATCAGCTCAAAACCATTTTCCACTTTCTCTGTTCCATTCGAAATTTGCAGTCCATTTTTTGTAGTTGCATTTTTTGATTCTTTAGCAACGTTTTGAATAGAATCAGCATTTTTCAGGGCTTTTCTTTCAACATTTTCCTCTTGGTCAGAAAATGGATCGGCGGAAAAATCAAGGTCTTCGAATAAATAATCTAAATTATTGTCGGTTTTTCCATTGCATATGGGCTTTTCGGTTGCTGGGATTTTCAGGCTTGGTAGCGTTTCAGTGCTTTCGAAATCACTTTTTCGTTTTTTTGATGAATGATTTTCGTCGTTTATTGGTGGTCCTTGGGTGAAGAAATGGGATATTTTTCGCTGTTCAGTGGTTCTCTTGGCTTTCTGTAAAAAATATTTTTTCACTCCAATATTTTTGAATAAATTACTACTGGAATGAAAAAATCTAATTTACTTTCTAGATGCATTTCTATTCTATTTAAAATTTCCAATTTGTTTTCTAAAACTAGAATTCCCATATTTTAATTATTGTTTTACAATTTCTTAACCTTAATTTTGAATAAAAAATTGTTTTGAATAAATATTCCGAATACTTTGAAATGCAATATAAAAAATAACAAATTTTAATAACATTTTTTTTCTCTTTTTTATGTTTGAGATTCATCTATCAAATTTCAAAAAATTCGAAATCTCATACTTTGAATATTTGTATGAATCATTTTCATTTCTTAAAAAAAAATGCAATTATAATTTTTATATAAATATACATTTCAAAATTTCAATTTGTGAATAAACTGATTAAACAACTTTTTCGTTTCCTCAGTTTTTGTAAAGTATTTGGAGGAATTTTTAAAAGCTAAGTTGCAATTTCTATTTGAGAGATTTCAAATTTTTTGAGATTTCCAAATTCAATTACAAGATTTCAGTAATTATACATTTAAATAAGGCTATTCTTCTACATTTTGTATTTTTTACAAACAATTCTGAAATACGCTTTTCTAGATTCTGTAAAAAATATTTTTTCTAGAATAAATAACTTTAAGTGTCATGCACTATAATACAGTAACTATGAAAATTGATTGTTGATAATTTTTCTCTTTTCAAATTTAAGCTCATGAATTTTCAAAATTCCAATGAAAACATTATTTTCTATTTAGAATTTTTAAAATAATTTTTGTGTGATTGAACACAAAAAAATACCTTTTTTTTTTATAATAGAGATATAAATAATATTAAAAATGTAAAAAATAAAAAAAAACAAGAAATAAAAGTTTCAGTGATTTACACGGTATGTAAATTTTTTTACAATTTCAATCTTCAAATAATAAAGTGAACAGAATTTTGTTAAACAATCAATAACTATAATTAACTAAAGTGAATTTCTAAACAGTTTTCTGGAATTGAATGCTAAATACTCGAAGAGATGATTTCGTTAAAATTCCCCAAATTTATTCAAAATAAATAAACTTTAGTGAATAGGTATTGGAAAAAAATTATTTAGTCATATCGAAAAATTTATTGTGAATCTGACTAATTTCTCATCATTCTTAATAAATCATTTCATCTTATTCAAAGAAATTTATTTGGCATAATCACTATTTTATCAAATCTTGATCACACAGAGCCAAACAAAGCTCGTCATTACAAAACCTCAATAAAACACAACAATAGTGTGAAAAAACACACTTTATTTGTTTATTTGGCAAAAATATATTTTTTTCACGCCTACTAAGGTGAATTAATTTTATACAAAACCTCTTCTTTCACAATGAGTATAAATGAAAGTTCAAATGATTTGCAGTATTTTTGAAGATTTTTGAGAAAATAATATTTTTACATAGTTTCGATTTTGTTATAAATTTCTATAATTTTCGTAGTTTATATTATTACCAGAATTCTGAAATGTTTTTTGATATTTTTATAAATTTCCAGTATATCTACGAATTAATCTACAGATTTTTAGAATCTGATGCTGTACTATTGAAAATTTTATGTATCTATTTAAATTTTCAGAAAAATCCATCTGCTATTGTAGATTTCTTGAACCTTTTTTTTCTGTATTTACACAACTTTAAGAATACTTTGGCATTTTCAATAGAAATCTGAAATTATACCCTTGAGGATTTAAAGTTTCAGAAATTTTTGAGAAAATTATATATCTGCATAGTTTTTTAATAAGAATAGATTTCTAGTATCTCTATTATTTTAATAAGAATCAGAATTTTGACTTTACATTCAAAACCTGAAATTAAAATTTTACTCAAAATTTAAATAAAACCAGTAATTCTGGTTCTAGAAATTTATAAACAATTTTGGTCTAATTCAACACACGGTAAAATTGCAGAGAAGCGGCTCTGTCAAAATAATAATTTTGTCAGGAAAAATGTCTAGCAGATATTTCTAAAAAAAAAACCTAACCCAAGGAATCTTTTTTTTTTCTCAAAGCCAGATCCCTTGGGATGGGTTTTTTTTTAGAAATACCCGCTAGAATTTTTTCCCCAAGAAAGTATTTTTTTTACAAAAGCCGCCTCTTTGCAATTTTACCCAACACACAAAAAATGATAGCTTTTTTTTTATTGAAATATTATGTAATTATGAAAAATATTGACCTTGTAGAAATTTTGAAAAAGAAAGAAAATAAAGGTTTGTCAATTAACATTATCAATAAATATTTTAACTATTTCAATCTTTTATACTTGAAGCAAACAAAACTTTATTAAACAATAAATAACTAGAATAAGCATTTTTGCATTATTTTAGAAAATCTAGCAGCAAGAATGTTTCAAAAAACGCAAATTCTTTATTCTCATACATACATTTATTAATGTCTTTCAAACCCGCGTAAATTAATGAATTCACTAAATCTAACCTCAAAATATCGTACAACAAGCGATGAATAAATTTGTAAATGAATAGTGATTTTCTAAAATTTCAACGAAAAATTATTCAAAACTGTATAATCTAGCATTTTTGTAACAACTTTTCTGTAATCAATGTCATTATCATTAAAAAAAACCGTTATGACTTTTGTTGACATTGAAAAAAATAAAAATCTCCGATTCCAATACAAACCTTGTCAGAGCAAGACAAGCGCTTTTTTTCCATTTTTTGAATTTACAAAGCACTAGTTCTCTTATAAATTGTATGCTTCACTTTTATTTTTAAAACTGACACTTGTCATTCACTGTAAATTATTGTGAATTTCACCTAATTACACTAACTTGCGCGCCATAATATTTATTGTTATTTTTCCACGCGTTCAAACGCGTTTGTGTAAATGCGCGTGATGTGTGTCAACGTGTGCGTGCGGTAAAAAAAGGAGAATGCCCCCACTGTGATGAATATCGCTGGCACCCCTTATCGATCGCAGCATTTCAATGCAAACGCGGCCTTATCGAAGGCGAATTAATCGAATTGCATATGTCGCACGGTTTCTATCGATGTTTTGCTAATAACAACGTAAATAAATAAAAAAAATGTAATATCGCAGCCAATTTAGCGCCAGTATATAACATTGCAATAATTATATAGAAATTTTGAAAAACGTAGTTTCGAATATTCTTAAATTTCAATCGGGTTTTTTTAATTTTATCATTTTACCGCACGCATTAAATTATGTGAGGTGTTAAAAATACAACTTTTTTGATCAGTATAATATATTCAAACTAATCAATCGCATAACTTCAAATTTCACCATTTTAACGCATTTTATTACTGAAAGTCCAATAATGCGCAGTCTTAAATAGAAAAAGGAGATGACATCATGGAGGCAGCCATCTTGCGTAACTCTCTGAAGTTAGCTGCGAGTGAATCGTATGTGATTCACAATTATTTTTGTGATTCAAAATTTTTTTTCAGATTCACAGTGTCTAAGATTTAAGTTCAGATACTTTCAGCCGATTGAGTTGAAGGTGTTTTTTATTCTTTGTGTGAAATAACAATTTACTTTCAATTTTGACAGGGATTGGTATAGTTTTGGTGGAACCTGGGTGGAACTTTTTCTACATAATTTGTGAGAAGCGTTTATTTTCTAGAATGGGAAATATTCGATTTATTTTCCTGGTAAATAATGAGCAAAAAAACCATTCCATTTAAAAAGCATTTAGCAATTTTCCTATCCTATCCCAAATAAAAAAGAAGATGACGTCATGGCGTTGGCCATCTTGTGTAACTCTCTGAAGTTAGCTGCGAATTCAGTATTGTTCAGTGATCAATTATTTTTGTGATTCACAATTATTTTGAGATGCACAATAATGTGTACAATTACAGTCCAATTTTTAATTAGAAAACCAATTGGAATACCAACATATACCAACCCAGTAAACATTCGTGATCATTCGTGATCGTGATGTCATGTACGCAGACACATGCTTCCGCATATGTCTGTCATCATGATGTCACGGCATTACCTGGCATCATATGACAGCATTTTGATGTCATGTCATGCCGTGACATCATGATGACAGACATATGCAGAAGCATGTGTCTGCGTACATGACATCACGATCACAAATGTTTACTGGGAATGGGTCATTGGAAATTCACAGCAGCGTAGTACATCCGAGTAAATAAACGCGTGGAGCGCGTAATGGGAAATCTAGTATAATATATACCTTGACAACCCAAAGGTAACGCTATAGTAATGTTATATATTAACGCATAATCTATCATATTGTAACGATATATCGAAACTTTTAAAATTCAACCCTTTTTCAAATTTTCCTATTTAAAAACGCTTATAAAATTACTGTAAATGTTGCAAGTAAAAAGTTGAACACAACGATAATTTTTAAAATGTTTGAAATGACAAATTTTGAACAAATAAATTTTTCAAATTACTACTTTTGTGAAAGGTGTAAATAATGAATCATTTTTGTTTATCAATACAAAATTATCACAATTGTGAAGAATTGCATGTATTTACTAATTTCATGATATGAAACTTCATTTACGAGTTGCAAAAATACGTTCATTTATTTAAAAAGAACCCTTCATACACAAAAATGTTATTCCACTGTCGGTAACATAGATTTCTCATGAATCGGTTCGTCTGCTAGAACCATGAGTTCTGCTGACTTAGCTCCTGACTATTGCCTGACTTTGCGTATTGTGTGAGTATTGCGATTTGCCCGATAGGGTAATTATAGACAACTTTGGTCTGGCTATGAGGAGTGCCATTTTGAAATTGAAATTCCGAAAAAGTAGAGTCCATACCTGGTGTGTTTTGTGACTTGTTTCAAAAATCATCAATAGTATTTTGGTTGAAAATTTTTTTTTTTCAGTGATAAGTATTTCTACTTCAAACAGCGTATAATCAATGAAAGTATTTGAACAAGAGTTTTGGTCGTTTTTGAACGGTCTCAATCTGCAAAATACTACAAAAATTATTAAAATTTTGAATTTAATTGTTAATATGATATGCCGTTTATTATTCTACATTCTTTCGAGACTTGCGAATGATTCTTATAATAATATTCTGTGCGTTTATCCAAGTGAGCAAACGAGCCAGAGGAAAAGTATTTCAATTTTTTACATATGTTTTCCTTTGTTTCTGTTTCAGTTAAAAATTTTTTCTAAAAAATCCACACAATGGATGGTGAATTTTCAAAATGTTGAGTGTTTTAAAAAGGAAATTCGAGCAAAATCATTGCGATGTAATTGATTTTCCCTATAGTCGAATGCAACAATTTTGCATAATTTTCATGCTAGTTCGAGTTGAGGTCTTATAGTAGGATGGAGATGAATGTCTCATTTTTTTATTTCCACAGGTAGAAATGCAGTTATTCTGCACTATCCTCATTCGATTGCAAAATATTTTAACAAATATCTTGGAAGAGCCAAATCTACTTATAGTTTCAAGTAGAAATTACACAGAAATTTAGGTTTTTGAGGTTTTGAAGCAATTACCATCGACGAGACCCAGAAAGCGTTTAATTCTGGATAGAAAAAACATTTCAACATTCAAATGATATAATTAAAAGGCATGAGATCTATTGATTTTTTCTTTTCTATCGAAGACTTATTAAATTTCATATGCCTCGATGAGAAAATGTATCTCATATCACTATCGGATTACACTTAACTGAAGCATAAGTAATATGCAAATAGGGGGAGATGCAAAGCCGTCCTTCCTCAGCGTAGTAACATTTGTACGAATTACCTACGGCCCCTCCCCCCCTTATCCCCCCTCCGCAACTGTCGGGGCTATTAAACTAATTGACTGCGCCGTGTGCCGACACCGCAACGATCATGCGAGCATGTAATGTCGTGTAAGCATTTCCAGCCCCCCCCCCCCTAGTCCCTCGCCCCCTTTGCAAGCGCCCCTTGACACTCAACATTACAGAATCACCCTTTACAGAATTTTACACGCTTCAACGCTTCCTCTGTACACACGGTACTACGAGTCATACATCGTTTGTCAAAATGCAGTTACTCGGTTTCTTTCGAGTGTTGCTCACTTGTTAGGGCACTCGATTATGTTAACAATGCCAAAAAGAGGAGATGGGGGGGGGGGTTTGATTGATTATAACCATAGTTTTGTTTACAGGCTTTGTTGTTTCTCATTGTTAAAGATGTTGGATCACGAGTGACTTCGATCATGGAAATTTGGTACGGAATAGAGTCGAGATGTGGAAGATATATTTACAAGATCATATGAATTACGAGATGTTATTATAAAGTTAGTTTTGGGGGTAAACATTAATATGATGCAAGGAGTTGAACTTGGATTCGTAATTTAATTATGAGTCAAAGTAAATGCCTTTTCTACGATTTGAGTTAACCTATAGTAAACTTTATGTGGTTCAATCTTCAGATTCTTTGAATTTAGAGTAATGATTCTGTAAGATTTTTGTTCTTTTTAAGTCAAAAGTAACGCTGTAATGTGTTGAGTCAAAATCGGAATTGTAAACTTGTGACAATAATAAGGATTCAGTATACACTTTATGAAGTCAATGTCGATTTTCACGATAGATTCTCTGTAGATTCTAAAATATGTTGTTTAACTTGGAGGAGGAATTGAGATTTTGATGCATGAGTCGAAATCGAAATGCTTCTATTATTGGTTTTTACGTTTTGATGTAAATTTTGATATCTTGCATTGCATGATATTTTTCAGAAAACAGCGTCTGAATAGATTTTTATTTCTTTTTGGTATTTTTCGTATCTATCTTCTACGATTTAAAGGATCGTTCAGTATTTCTGAAACTATTCGTATTTTTCAAGATCTGTGAAATGTGACAGGATTTTCTAGTATTTTTATATATTTCTAACATTTTCATTTAAATTGTTATAAATTCCGAGAATTTCGAACTGGAAAATTTGGAGTTTATTAAGTTTTACGTGTTCAAAGGATTTTCCAGAAAACAGTGCCTCGATAGATATTTATTTCTTATAGTATTTGTCGTATTTCTCCAGTTTTTCTACGATTTGAAGGATTGTTCAGTATTTCTGAAATTATTCGTATTTTTAAGGATGCATAAAATGTTGCAGGATTTTCTAGTATTTTTATGTACTTTAAGCATTTTGATATAAATTTCTATAAATGGATTTTGAAAATTTCGAGCTCTAAAATGTGAATTTCAATAAATTTTTTATGTTCCAAAAGAATTTTTCAGAAAACAGGTGTCTCAATACATCTATATTTCTCTCAGTATCCTTCGTATTTCATCAGTTTTTCTACCATTTGAAGGATTGTTCAGTTTTCTTGTATATTTGTGTATAAATTTCTGGAATTCGATGCTCTAGTTTTGAAAGTTGTATAGATTTTGATTATTCCATAGATATACTCGTATTTCTCGATACATGTATTTTCTTTTTATATTTCCAAGTATTCATAGAATGTTGGAAAATTTTAAGGTTTTTTTCAAAGATATCTCTTTGAATTTCAAGAGCTAGATTTCCTAGAGTTGAAAGTTTGAAACATTTTCAGTATTTTGATCGATTTTGCAGAAAACAGTTTGTTTATAGATTTAGAGTGACCTCAATATTTTTTGAATTTCTAAGAGAATTTTAAAATTTGAACATTTTGCTAGTATTTTTATGGTTGTCTTCTATACACATATGTTATAAGAATTCAATGCTTAGGAAATTGAAGTTTCTTGATTTCTGGAATTCGAGAAATTTTCGAAGAATTTAATAGCTTTTTAAAAAAAAGTAAATAATATCTAGTATTTTTCGTATTTCATTTTTTTTCTGTATTCATAAAATTACGTAAGTTTTTCTAGCATAATCTATAGATTTTAGGGATCCTGCTATAGATTTTAGGAATTAAGGTTTCCAGTATTTTTATGTATATATATGAAGATTTCTAAAATTTATTGCTAGAATTGTGAAAATTTCTAATAAAAAGTGGAAAAGCATCATACTCTTTGTCGATATTTGTACATAAATTACTAATATATCACTCTGTTTCACCTAAAATTATAAAATTATACAATTTTTATCTGAAAATAAGGTAGTTGAAAAATTATTTATATCTAAGTTTCAAAAAATGTTCTAAAAAGTTACAAATCGTTCTAAAAACTTGATGAGACAGATGTGGAATGAATTCTACGATTTTCGTTACTCGTTACCAAAAAAAAGGAACTCGTTTCTGTTCTCGTTACTTGTTAATTAATGTAACGCGTTACGTTATAGTTACACTAAAAAATGTAACGTTTTTGGATGTTGGAATTTCAGTTGACTTATTGTATTTGCATTGCAGTCACTGTGAGCCTCTTAAAAAAAAGTCGTGGAAGGGCTATAGCTCCACCATTTGTTGATATTTTTTTCAACATATAATGTTTGTATATTGGAGTTGACAATATTCTATCACAATAATACAACTTTCATGTAATAAAATTATGTACTGTATACATTAAAAAATAATCCAACCGTCTTCAAAAAAGGTGTATAACGTATAACCTTTTAAATTATAAAATATGTGTATAGTGTAGTAATGGAAAGTGTTTCTTTTTTATTTATTATGTATTCATTATACATCTAAATGTGAAAAACAAATAATAAACGCGTTGTTCGAAATTGTGTATCAGAATTCTTGAATTGTTGGTGTTAAATTTGTTTAAAACATAACAAAGATTTAATATATAAAGTAGAAGTTGTTGAAAACATATAATGTTTTGATATTGCCTCATATATTTGATTATTTATTGTATAATTAATAATTTATTTACTTATTAAATCTACATTTATTATCTACATCACTATGAATGGACCATGTACTGTCAAACCAAATCAATTTCAATTGCATATTATTCTACAAGTACAACATAAAAGTTAGAAATCCCCCCCCCCCCCCAAATACAGGTTTCTATGCACGGGCCTGGTAGCATATGTATAAGTTAAAACTTTTGACAGTGTTTCGATTTGAGTACACTTTGACTCTTGAGTAAATTTTGATTCTTATGATCCAGTCTCAAGTGATAAGTCTAAGTAATTTTCTTTCGATTTGGAATTAAAAGTAACGCCTTGATGGATCAAGCCAAAGTCATGCAAAGTCATCAAACTGTGACTTTCATGCGATTTCAGTGCATATTGAGTCAATTTAAATTTTCACTATTATATAGAGCTTCTATAGATTTTGGATCATCATCCTAAATTATTTTGTTTGATTTTAAGGAGACATCGACATTCTGAAATCAGAATCAGAAATGCTGAAATATTCTCACCATTTGTAAAATACGATTCGTAAAGAAAATCTTTTTTCCGAGGAAATCTTCAAATGTAATGAAAAATTATGAATCGCTGAAGATTCTTCGGAACATTTAGATTTGTGTTTTCTGATTTCTCGATGGCGTATTATAATAGAATCCTCGGTGCAGCTTCGCATCGTTTAACGAACCGCAAAGAAAGGAAAGGCGGGTTGATAGGCCCTGTCATTATCATTTTTGTCGCGCCCCATAATGTAATAAATATCGCTTCGAATCCCCTGCCAATTATTCCACGTCGCCCTGCACTGGGACTCGTAGACACTATGTGTGAACATACGGTCGTAACAAAAGTATCCCCAAAAAGTCGAAAGACCGTAACCGTATTATTTTATCGGCGCCCTTTACTGGTCTTCGCTCTTTGCATCGGAGAAATATTATACCGAGCAATAAGTCTCGGGAAGTAATTATTTTTACGCAGTGACCGATCTGAAATTTCTTGAAGGGAGGAAGGGCATATCTCATCAATTCACTCGTCTTAATTATATTAATGTAACCAGGTTCAAAAGTGAAGTTTCGAGGAAAATATAGTAACTAGTTCTAACGTTACTCTTTATTAAAAGTCATCTCTTGTTATTTTGTAGTTACTTAAATGGATGGGAAGTATTTTTTTCATTACTTAGAGTTAAAATCTCATTTGTCTTACAATTTTCTTATAACTATATTATTTGAAAAATTATTACTTAAGGAAAATCAGTGGGTAAGATCAATGAATGAAATATCCGAAACTTTTACAAAGATGCCAAAATCGGCAACGCTGTAAAAAAACTGTATAAAGTGTTAAACTGTCAAAGATGATAAAAACTAACTGTATAAAAGAGTGGAAAAACTGTTAAAACTGCCAAGGGCGTCAACTGTTCGTTATTACTGATTTTGCATGAAGTAATTATTACAAAAATGGTAGAACTATTACTGTCGGAACAAAATTTTGAACTTCATGTGTATATGAACGTACTGTAGATAGGCTTTCATTCAGCTTAAAATTAGGAAATATTGAAAGTAATCAAAGTCAAAATTGTTATTTCTCATCCAAAAATATGAACTCAGTTAACAAAGTCTTTGAGTTATAAAATTTTTCCGTCTCAGACTTTTAAGTATAGCAAAAAATTTGAGAGCACATTACTTCGAAGGCATTAAATAATGAGACTTACATTTGTTAAAAATTAAGAGTAAATATTCGATAGAAGGTGATTTACAAAGTTGATAAAAAATACAAAAATGATGAGAAATAAGTAATGAAAATCTCATTATTTGTTACCGCGTAAAGTAATTCGTTACGGTTATCACCAGATTGTTATTAACTCAACACGTAAATTTATCACTACTTAATTTCTTCGAGTGAATTTTGACTCTAAATCTAGGCAAAATACTGTCACTAAAACTTGGAGTGATTTTAAACTTTTTTAGAGTGAAAAGTCACTCGTCAGTTGGTAAAATTCTACTTTTTTTAGAGTGAAATTCAACTCACTTTTTGGAGTGAAATCCTACTAGAATTTTAGGGTAAAATTAAACTTCCGTTAGAATGAGGATTCATTATTTTGAGGTGAATTTTTACTCCATGTCTGAGTGGCAGCATTTTGACTCAATATTTATCCAAATTCGTCGAGTGAGAATTCAGCTCATCAATCTCTCGAGTGAAACTTTTACTCCATTCCATAAAATTCACTCGAAGAAATTCAGAGAGAATTGAATCCTAAAAATCAAAAAGAAAAACTAGCTTTTTAAATCTCCAACTATTTTTCACTATAAAAATAAAAAACACTCTAAATATTGAATCTTGTTCTAAGATGCAACAAAATTTAGGCACGACTTGAAATTCAAATATAATCTTAAATTTAGTCCATGTTCATAATAATTTTCAAGCGCAAAAGTCTTAAATTAAGAACATTTATCATAATTTAAGGTAATCATTCTGAATTCAAGACATATCCTCTTCCTTTAAAACTTGCTTGCTTGAAAATAAATTTGAACATGGAATAAATTTAAGATATTTGAATTTTAAGTCGTGCCTTAATTTTTTTTTTTGTCTTAAAATAAGATTGATTTTTTACAGTGAACTAACAACAGTAAACGCACTCTCTTTATTTCTCAGATTGAATTTTCACTCTACATTAAGTCAAAATACTATTTTTCAAGCTTAGAGTGATGTACCACTTTTTCAGAGTGAAAAGTTTCTCTGAAGTAGTAGAATTTCACTCCTCTCAGAATGAAAATAAACACATTTTTGAGAGTGAAATCTAACTAGAATCAGAAAGTGAAATACGACATTTATAAGAATATTATACTACTAGAGAGTGAATTTTAACCAGGGGTTGGGAGCCGCTCCGTTATAAGCTTCGCTCCACCGGCTTAAAAGCTCCGGAGTTTGATAGACGTAAAAAATCCAGGGCTGGAGCGGATCGTATGAGACCGACCTTATACGATCCGCTCCAGCCCCGAGGTTTTTAACTGTCTCAAAAATGTATGATTATTATAAGCTCCGTTATGAGCTCTGCGGAGCGGAGCTCAGAACGGAGCGGCTCCTCACCCGTGGCTAAAAAATTACACAAAAGAAAAATTTATTGCCAAATTTTTTCGCCAAATATGAGTGAGTTTGCTAGCTTAAAAATTAAGTTAGCACACTTCAACTTCCGAATCACAATAGGTATTACTTTTCGTCGAGGAATAATTTAGTGCTAATTAAGTGCACCACAGAAACCAACGTCACATCAAATTTTCCCAAAATTATCGTTACCCACTCTGCGTGTGCTAAGTTGATTATTAGGCCAGCACACTCTCTGCGATCCCCGAAATCCAACTAGTGTACTAAATCAGTATTTATTTAGTGCTAATATATTACACGAAAAAAAATTTATTGCCAAATTTTTTCCTCAGATATGAGTAAGTGTGCTAGCTCAAAAATGAAGTTAGCACACACCAACTTCCAAATCAGAATAAGTATTACTTTTTGGTGGGGAATAATTTTGAGCTAATTTAGTGCACCAAAGAAACCAACGTCACATCAAATTTTCCCAAAATTATCGTTACACACCCTCCGTGTGCTTAGTTAATTATCAGAACAGCATACTCTCTGCGATTTCCAAAATCAAACTAGTGTACTAAATAAGTACTTATTTAGTGCTAATACATTACACAAAGAGAAAATTGATTGCCAAAATTTTTCACCAGATATGAGTGAGTGTGCTAGCTTAAAAATTAAATTAGCACACACCAACTTCCAAATCAAAAAAAGTATTACTTCTCGGTGAGGAATAATTAAGTGTTAATTTAGTGCACCAAAGAAACCAACGTCACATCAAATGTGTCCAAAATTATCGTTACTCACTCCGTGTGTGCTAAGTTAAATATTAGGCCAGCGCACTCTCTGCGATTTCTAAAATCAAACTAGTGTACTAAATTAGTACTTCTATAGTGTGAATACCAGGGGTTTGGAGCCGCTCCGTTATAAGCTCTGCTCTGCCGGCTTATAAGATCCGGAGTTTGATAGACGTACAAAATTCGGGGCCGGAGCGGATCGTATAAGACCTTATACGCTCCGCTCCAGCTGCGTAGCGGAGTTCATAACGGAGCGGCTCCTAACCCCTGATTTTAACTCTATGAAGGCGAATTTTCTTTTTCTGTATTTTGACTCGATGCAGGATATAAATTCGTTTTGAGACACTTAATCTTTAAAATACTATATAATAACTTCTCGTTGGTTCAGCTTAGCGTTGCGTCTAAAACAGCTTAAATAAAGTTCCTCTCTCGTTGCATAATTAATTTGAGAAAAAGTAACGTAATACGCAGCACGTGCGTTATATAAAGTTGTTGAAGGTACACTTTGAAGCGTTCCCTCTTCAGAGCCACATTTAACCACTCAAATCTCTTCTCAATAGAGTCGCTGAATGTCTGTATGTACGGCATGTATGCAGGATGTATGAGGCATCTTTAATAGTGGCGTGTGTCATATTGTGAGGCTTTGCTGGAAACCGTTATTACCCGGCAACAACGATAAAATCTCTTAAACGATATCGCCGCCAATCGAGAACTACCGCGGAAATATAATTGGACGGTACGTTAACGAAACGTGAATACGCAAAGCTCGTGATCGATAACGCAAAGGTAGGAGCATAAAAAATGAGGGGATTGATATAAATTTATGATAGAAATTTTCGATCGTTCACATAAAGCATTGAATTCCGATTTTTCATCTTGATTTCAGCAGAGTAAGTTAAAGAAATAATAAGTACAAAGAAAGCCTAAGAACGTATTTTTTGTTTTCTGTCTAACAGGATGAAAACAAAACTTAAATTTTGAACTATTTTCTCATTCAACCTCTAAACTACTGAGTTTTGTTCGACAGTTTTTTTTTCAAGTCTTAAACTGAAAAAGAATTCCGGATTTGTTCGAAAAATCCAACTTGTGATTCTGAAGTATGAAAATTGCTGAAAAACCAAGACGAAACTTCCCGAACATTTTCTTTCTAAAGTGAAAACTGACAGAGATATACTCGATTAAAATTGACAAATGAGTGAGCGACAACTGGAAAAGAAGCGTGGTCGGTCCGGCCACAATGTCGGCACGCGCCAATTCATCAACTTTGATTATTAATAACTTAGTCAATTTCGACTTTAGGAAAAAATCACTTAAAACTTTTTTTTTTAGATTTTCGTAATGAACACGATTTTATAAATTTCCAACATTTTGAATATCTTATTTACTTGTTTTGGTATCGCTTCGGACTCGATTTCACTCAATCAAATTGATTTCGTTGCGGGGAGACGCAAGGAGAAAGGAAAGGGAGCATTGAAGGATATAATCTGTATTATCCTCCGGCTATTAGTACGAAGAGGATTGAGACTGCGGGGATTTTAGTCATTACGTGGGGGAAGGGGGAGTTATGTCAAATAACATTACGTCTAGCGGTCGCGCGACTATGTTAACTGTTATGCGAGGGCTGACAATAATTCTACGTCGCACGAGGGGAATTCATCATGAAGATCGCTAAATTATGCAGATTTATTGTGGAAACTCGAAGAAAAAATTGTGTCTCTTATTTCGAGAAAATCTCAGTAAGTTAAAAATGATTTATAGCTTCCAGATGAAACCTCCATTTGTTGCAACACCCAGAAAAACCAAGGATCTCAAAATGTGCAAAGTTATAATCATTAAAACATTATTAATTGATTCGGAAATCAAGAAATTTCGAAAAAAATTCGAAAATGGAAGATCTGCGATTGGAAATTTTTTCTCGGAAATGTTTTCTGCCTACGAATCTGACATAGATGTATGTTCATATTAATTTACATTATCATAATGCAAATGGCAAGCATATTTCAATTGATACATCGTAATTTATTTCGTGTTAGCCGATGCAGTGGTGGAAGTTTTCCCATTGTTTGCGCCTTGAAAAAGATGTCTTTATCGTTATTATGCTGGGCCACGTGCGGGCTAGATATAGAATATATATGTTTTTGAGCAGCCCATTCAGTATTGTAGGCGTATTAAGTCCCTTGCGACACACATGCACTAATAGAAACGTGTCTGTGTTAAATACTCGTCACGTAGAAAAGTGCCTTTCATCGATATTTACGCCCAAATCTCGCACATGCCACCGATGAAACATTAATTCGGCATTAACGATCGCGATGAAAAGGGGCAGTTTTTGTCACAAGCAAAACCTTGCTTGGGGGAATTAGAAAAAATTAAAGTCAAAATTATTTTTCCTTATTCAAGAGTATAAAGTCTGCAGAAAAAATCTACCAACAACTTAATTTTGTCATGTCAGAGTTTCAATAGATGACTTAAAACTTATAAAATTATAATGAGCTCACATAAATCTTGAAAGAAAGTGTATGAAAAGCACTGTCAAAATTTTGCAGTGTGACAATTATTATTTTTTAATCGTATTTTCGATGATGAAATTTCACAAAAAAACTTTACAATATGGAATTTCATGATCCTCATCATGAAATTTCGTATTCTCGTCGTGGTTTTCATTCCATATTGTAATATCTCAATGACGAAACGATGTTTTCATGGAAACACATAATTTTAATTTATGATGTTCAGCTTGAATGGAATCTATTAAATACTTCATTCCATACATAACTTGCATGACTTTTTGGGGATGGTGGATATTTCCCCTGTCCACCTTCCCTCTTTTCAGGATTTATCCCTGAAAACATGTAACCTAAAATACATTGCTCAAATTCTACGAAATCACGAAATTTCAGGAAAAAACAAAAGTTTCGAAAGTCTTCAAACTATTTAAAGCTTCGAAAGATTATAATCTTTGATTTGTTTGTATCTTTGATAAATTCAAATAATTATTTAAATTTATCTTTGTTTACGCCATAAAAACCTTGTTTTTCAAACACTTTTAATTTTTTTTTTTTATTTTCTGAAATTCGGAATTTGAAAGTTACACACCTCTTAGAATCCAGAGTGGCAAATTTTTTGCAAAGGTACGTAATTAACAAAATATTATTAGATTTCCATGATTTTTAAGCCTTCGAGGCTTAGATTTTTGTTTTCTTATAATTTTAGAATTATTTATATTTCTTCAGTATTTACATAACTTGAAAAATTTTCTGATATTATAATAGATTTCTAAACAGCTTTATGAAATTCAATGCTCTATACTCATAGAGGTGTTTTTTTTGAACTACTAAAATTTATTCAAAATTAATACATTTTTGTAGGTGCGAATTGTAGGAAAAATTTAAGTTCTCTCGAAGGATTCATTGTGAATCTGACTAAATTTCCCATTATTCCTAATAAATCATTTCATCTACTCGAAAGAAATTTATTTTGGATGAATAAATTTTTGACGTATCTACTAAGGTTAATTTACTTTAAAAAAATGTTATTTATTTTCACGAAACCTCTTCTTTGATAATGAGTAGTAATCAAAGTTCTAATAATTTGTAATATTTTTGAAAATTTTCAAGGAAATATTTTCACATAGTTTCGGTTTGTTATAAATTACGAGAATTTTCGTATTTTTTATAATGTAGTATCAGTTTTTGGTATTTTTCAAATTTCCGGTGTTTCTAAGGATTGATCTACAGATTTTCAGAATCTTATGCTGCGCTATTAGAAAATTTTCAACGATTCGGAGTATTTAACTTGATTTTTTAGAAAAATGTATCTATTATACAGATTCCCAGGATATTTCACGTATTTTTTGTATTTTTACAACTTGAAGAATATTCTGGTATTTTAATAGAAAGCTAAAATTATATCCTCGCAGTTTTATAAATATTCTTATATATGTAAATTTTTTAGAACTCAATGCTCTTGAATTCGAAGTGTTATAGATCTTATAGATATTTGTGTAGATTGTCAGAAAACATCAATTTTATAGATTTCTGTAACTTGTATTTTTTCAGTGCTCGTATGAGTCGAAATATTTTCTCATATTTATATGGATTCCCATGCAGTTTTCTAGACTTTGATGCTCAAGGATTCATTTTTTTTTAATTTTTAGCATTTTCATAAATACACATTTTTCTTCAAAACTCGCTGGGGTAAAAACAATTTTTTTGAATTTTTTTTTACTTTATCTTAGTCAAACAATTATAATAAGTATTTCGTTAATAAAAAACTCTTCTGAGAACAGAATCCTATAGAGTTTTGAATTAATGGAATCAAGAATTCTAAATACTACTTAATTTTGAGAAATTGCATCTAACTCTTCGTTATATTCCCTAGATGTAAGTGAGTAAATTCATCATAATATTCTTCAGTCGTACTATTTATTATTATTATTATTAATATTATTGTTATTATTATTTTTATCCATCATTTCACTTTTATTATCATTATTAATATATGCATTATTTTATCTAACTTGTAATTTTATTTATTTTGAAATAAAATTTCTTAGGCGGCATTGTCACTTTCCTAGAATGTAATTTATGTTGGGAGTAACTTGGAGATTTCACGATGTAAGATGTAAGACTATAAGATGTAGGAGTGAAATATTTTTGATTGCAGGGAGTAATTTTGAGATTTTGTAAGTCTGTTACACTGTAAGAGTTTAAGAATGTCATTGATAGATTCGACTAAAAATTAGGAATGAATTAATTTTTAACTGATTTACAGTTAAAAGACGAAAAAAATACCACGCATAAAAATTGAGGGATATGTTAGAACTGAAAAAGGTAGGAGGAATAGAAATCTATACATCGGAACCTTAAAGAAAGCAGCATGAGAAGTTTTACTTCTAACGCGTGTTGATTCAACAGGCTCTAATTTTTTTTTTCATTTCACTGACCCTGGAGTGGAGTTCACCCCCTGGAATAAAACAAATATAATTAGAATTTTCATCATGATCTTTCTTAATTTTACCATTTTTCACAATTACAACAAACAATTCAACAATTATGAAAATCCCTGCAGGAATGCCTTTTAAATCACTGCAAAACTACCCTCCTCGTCGAAAACACGCAATTACAGCAACGTTCAGGAAGCACGTTTTAATTCAATGCTCCAATTCTACCACCCTCGTCCTCCCCCAATTACCCCCAACCCCACCGCCCCCGCGAACACCAGTAAGCCACCTGCGGTATTACATTGTAACGTTCGGTAAGTACGTGTTTGTACTTACCCCTGATGCGAACCAACCTCTGTTGGGGGCATCCACGCCCTCGGATGAGGGTTGGTTCTAGGAATCCAGGGGCGGTTCGTTTTCAACCCCTCGGACTTGGGAATTTCTCGCTTTTGCGCCAGTCGTTTTCGCGGGGGTGCACAGGGATTTTCACCGTGCTTTTCGAGTTGTGAGGTGCTTTCCGAAAAACACTTACTTTCAAAAACGGATTTTTTTCAAGTTGCAGAATTCGAGGAACGAGAGGAAACTCGAAACCTGAAGGTAAGTGCTGAATTTATTATTTATCATATGATACAGTGAATTGAAATATATTGGAAACTAGATTGATAACTGATAGTTCAAAAGTAAGGTTCGTTTTAACTTATTTTTTCATGTATAAAAGTAAATTTTTCCGAATTGAAAAACCTTGAATAAAAAAAATTTTTGAATTAGTAATTAGATAAGTATGAAATCATCTCACAATTCGTTGTTAATTTTTGATGGTATTTTTTTTCATTACTGTGATTTTTTAATTAGAGTTTGTATTAGTGGGTAATTTTGTTCATCTTTGGAGAACATTTTTTTACAAATTAAAAAAGATTTGTTTGACGAATCTTAGAGAGATTTGAAATTTATTTCAACTGCGCGATGGCTGACGAAAGAGGGGTTTTTCTACTTAAACGACTGCAAAGAGTTTAAACTTGATTATATTAAATTTATCTTGAATTGTTTAGAAAAAATTGCTAATAAGGTCCATGCGGTATTATTTTTTAGTTGTTTGCATATATTTTTTGTGTTGACTTTGTATGATAATGTTTCTGAATATTTATTTCGAAGGAATTTCAGTTAAAAAATAAATTCCTCTTTGTTGAATAAAATTAGTGTAATTAGAGGATAAATCGCTCCGTGGAGTTATAAATAATATCGAGTTTGATCCTCGGAGCCAATATTCAATAAAAAAAAGAATGATGGGTATTTTTCCTCATTCCTTTATTAATTCTCTTTCGTTCAAGCTTTCGACCTTATAATTTTTGGTCCTCATCAGGAATCTTGATATAAACAAAAATCTTTTTCCAATTTGATTATTAACAATATTATGATAAATTAAAACCAGATTTCCAATTATTACTCAACTTACATGATTGAAGCACAAGCATATCTACACCAATTCTATTGGCAAGTCAATTTCATCATTTGAATTTTACTTCAATGTTTCAAATAATTCACTAAACTGTCAACTTTCCTCTTTTTTTCCAGTTCCATCATGAATAGTATATGCGATTTTCGTCTTATCTCTTCCCTCTTGTTTAACTACTTTCCGCCGTCAAACTTGTCAATTAATCAAATCAATCACATATGTCTGTGGCAATGAACAAGACAAGACTAATCTGGAAATTCTCGAAGTTTCTATAAATATCTGTTATTACTACTAAGGTAGAGGAAGGGACGAACCAATAGAAAAAACTCATGCTAACACGATAATTATTTCTATTATAAAATTCTATTTATCAATTTATCATAATTAGCGTTTAAATTTATCGTGTCCAGTTGTTTGTTAATACTGTTTTTCTTCGATTTAATAAAAATCATTTCAGCTATTTGACGTTTAAAATAATTTCTCTCAAAATTCAAGATTTTAACATTGTTCCAATCAAAGTCATGATTCATCTGTATACGATGATTGGTAACTATATTATATGTTGATTTCATATGTCTTATATTATTCTCATGTTCTTTTATCCTTGTTTTCAATTTTCTCTTGTTCTCTCCTATATATATACTATTACAATCCTTACATTTTAATTCATAAACTAAGCCCTGGTTATCTTCCTTTTTAAGTCTATCCTTGCCCTTTTTTATAATCCCTGAATTAATCTTATTTTGAGTTCTAAAGACAGTTCTCATTCCGTATTTCATATTAATTCTTGATAAAATCTCAGATGATTTTCCTATGTATGGTAAAGATATGAAATTATTAACTCTTTCTTTTATAGTATTCGTAATTCTTCCATCATTGTATCTTATGCTATTTAATCTTTTCTTTATTTGCTTATTAACAATTTCCTCAGGGTAGTCACTTTTATCCAAAATTTTTCTGACTGTGTCCAAGTTCTTTTCATGAAAGGTGATGTCGGATAATCCTACTGCTTTATCTACTAAATTCCATATTACCTGTATCTTCTGAGATAATGGATGATTTGATATGAAATTAAAATATCTATCAGAAGCCGTCACTTTTCTATACCAGTCAAATTCCAAGGTTATGCCATTCTTACGAATAATTTTTAACTCCAAAAAGTTCAAGATACCTTTATTCTCGATTTCACATGTAAATTTAATTCTATTATGATAAGAGTTGAAAACTTCCATACAATTTGTGATTTTATTTTTGGGAACGATTGCTATTATGTCATCAACGTATCTACCATAAAAAAGTAATTTAAAATCCAAATTCTTTATGCATTCCTCCTCTGCGTCCTGCATTACTAAGTCAGAAACGATTGGAGAAATGGGACTACCCATTGGAGTGCCATAAATTTGTTCATAAAACTCATTATTAAAAACAAAGCTTGTGGATTGTAGTAAAAATGACAAACATCTCAATATTTCAGACTTTGGTATCATTTTAGTAGAGTTTGGTAATAATTCATATCTCTTTTCAACTGCTTTAAGGACAAGTTCTTTTGGAACATTTGTAAATAATGATGTAACATCTAATGATATTAGAATAAAATCTTCAGGTATTTTGATTCTTTCCAATTCTTTCTTCAGTGTAAAACTATTCTTAATATAACTTTTTGCTGTGCCAAAATTTTGACTTAATAAATCTTGTATAAATTTAGCCAAAAAATACGTAGGGCTGCCAACAGATGATATTATTAATCTTAACGGATTACCAATCTTGTGTATTTTAGGGAGGCCATAAGCCCTAGGGATATTTCCCTCTGTTTCTAATAATTTAAAATAAGTTTCCTTTTGAATATAGTCCTTTTTCAGCCAATCCTTTAAAATTTCATTGTTATTATTCCTAATTTTATTCAGTGGGTTATTTTTTATTTTTCTATATGTAGTATTATCATTAAGTTGCGTCAGCATGCCTTCCATATAATCAGATTTAAGCATTATTACAATTTTACCTCCTTTATCCGCCTTTGTCACCATTAAATCATTATGCTCTTTAAAAAACCTCTGTGTCATCCTCGTGTAATTAATTTTAATTAATTAATTTTTTAGTTAATTTTCTCCTTTATTGTTAAATGTTCCTTTTTATTTCCTAATAAAGGAATGAGGAAAAATACCCATGATTCTTTTTTTTTTCTTGAATATTGGCTCCGAGGATCAAACTCGATATTATTTAATTTCAGGTAAACTTTTTATGTCTGACCAAATAGTGATTTTCTCACTGAAATTGCTTTTAGCAACGTGAACTTTTTTCTTGTTTTTTAAATAAATTTAAGTAGACTTATGAATTTTGTTTGTGCATTTGAAAAGAGTGAAATTTTATTTCTAGTTTTCAGTTTCCTAATTTTATTTGTGAATTCATATTATCCAGTTCTCATATATTCGAGACTTTAGCTAAGTTTCAAAAAAAAAATTTTATTATATCGAAGAAGTCATTTATGCATTTTATTATGTATTTTTTTGTAAGAAAAAAGATTGTTGAATATATTTTCTACATTTGTTCATAATGTCCAGAAACCTAATTCTACTGAAATTCAATTTCTCTAACAAAAACCTTATAAATGTTCTGGATTAATTTTTTACTTCATTTTACTGTTTCATTATAATTGAGAAATAAGTTTCTTCGAGGTTTTGATGGAAACATTATTAAGTTATTTCCATAAATATTTTATATTAGTTTTTCATGGAAATATTTATAAATAAAAATTGCAAGAATTTGACTAGAATTTCTTATTCTTGACTGAAGAGTGATTTATCTACTGAAATATATGTTGTAGACTCGAAGATCTTCATGTCGTTGAAAGAAAAATATCACTATTGTCGTTTTATTTACTTCAAAGAATCAGGTGGTGAAAAAATGTCATTTTCCCTTTTTTTTCTTCAATTTCTAAAAATCAGTATTTTTCATCATTTTCTTGTATTTTATAGATTTCAGCTAAGTTTTGAGAAAAAAAGTCTTATTTTTTATCAAACAAAACACTTGTTCCATTGAGGATTTTCAAGAAAAATTTAGTATCAAATAATTTAGATTGATTCCATATTATTATTATTATTTTATTTTTTTTTCAAAAACCTACTTCTATCAGAACTGAACTAATTCTTTATCCAAAATTGTATTCTTTCCAGATTTACTCACAACTTTATTCTACTGTGTCTCATTAAAATTTAGGTCAGGAGTTAATTGAAAAATCTTAAAATTATGTTTTTGAAGTAATCAGAGTTTTTATCTTCGAAATGTATTCGTACCAAAATTCGTTGATTTTGTGCTTTTAGAAAAATGGCACAATTTCAGTTGACTACAAAAGTGATTCACGAAAACTGATTAGATAATGATTTCCAAGATTTTTCAAGTAAACGAATTCCGTGTAACTTAAAGAATCGTGTATAAAATAATTTTTCTAGTTCATAAGTCTTTTTTTCACATAGTAGATCATGTTAAAATAAAATGTTCCAAATAATCATGAAAAAACCTAACAATTTCAGCTGCATTATATGAATTACAACAAAACAATATGAAAGAATAGAAAAATTATTCCAAATAAGTGCCTCACAACATGACTTTTTCAAACGGTCACCCATTCATGCACTGTCTCTACGAAACCCTGCTTTATCTTAATTATCAGTCGGAAGGTCTGGCATCAGTTTTAACAAATGTGATTCTTACTCTAAAAATTTTTAAGCAGCGTTGAAAAAATATCGCGATTTTGATTTTCATGTTCGATTAAACCTTTAAGTTATGCTGGATTCAAAAAACAAGTGTCGCGAGTAAATTCCGTTTATCGTATTTTCGAGTTTACCCGGGCAGCGATTTTGATGCTATAGATGTATCAAGGGGTCGGCTAATCCTCGTACAAACAGTGGATGGTGTTTGTTCGACACAGAAGGACTGCCAAAACCTTCGTCCCGGGGGAACAGTTTCGCAAGTCCCGTGAATCGACTATCAATTTATTTTCTGCCCGCTTTTCTTCGCCAGAATATCCGATTTCCATTGCTGCTTTTGGGATGTGCTATTGCACTTTTCATTATGCAACGAGGCGAGGAATGTATAACGAGACGTTTTTTTTCTTTTTTTGAGATCATTCAGTTACTTTTGTTTACATGAAAGTTTATTTATTAAAAAAAGTTGGTCAACAGTTTCTAATTTTATTATTGTTATGATAATGTGAATATTTGATTTATTTAATGGTTGTTTATAAATTAATTGTTGGGAGTATGAAAAGAATGTGAAAGGATGGAAGTTTCTCTCGTTATAGGCTAGATAAAAAATTGTACTGATTCCGTTTAGTGATCGAAATTTTGAGTAAAATAACGGAAATTTCATAATAATTAATTTTTCTTCAAACTTTTAGATGTTTTGAAAAGATCAACAACTGTACGCAAAAAAATTATAAATTTCTTCGTCTTTGTAAATTTTTCTGGCCTTTACATTTCAGTAAATTTGGAAAATTTGTCTGCATTAATAATCATCATTTATCAAGATAATGCGAAACGGGAAAACTGAGTGGGTTGTAAATGATTTTGAATGATTTTTCCTCAGTCATGACGGAATAAAAAATTATGCATAATCTTGAAAATTTATTATACAGTTATAAAGGGTTCATTCCATTCTAAAATTATTGTTGAATTTACTGTATAAGTCTTCGATCCTTAAAACGTGATTCGCCTCGATTTTACAATTTGGCTGCCACTCGAGTGCGCTCATGCGAGAAACTACTTACAACTTGTGCAATTGCTTTTACACATTCGCCTTTGGAGAGTTTCGAAATGATCACCTGTGTCCCACCCATTTTTCTATTTTCCCATTCGCTATCACTTCGTGCCCTGAATCGCGCAAAAGCTTATTTTCTTCCAAGAATTTTTCGCAATCAAGTAAAATATGTAATGAACATTCTAAGAAAGTAATCAAAGTTCTTTGCTTTTATTCATCTATTTATTTGATTTAAGGACATTTTCAATGATTCATTGATATTATATAGATTTTCTATGGATAACATAGAAAATTTATAATTATAATCCCTGAAGAATTAAGGTAAAGGAACGAAAGATCGCTCATTTTTATAAATGAAAAATCGTATTTATTGTGAAACTATCAAATGCTGAATCAAAATTCGTACATGAAATCTATCCTTATACTAAACTTTATTTTTACTGCATTTCTCAAAATTTACAATTATTGCAATACAGAGAATTTTAAATTTTCTAGTTCAAAAACTCAATTGCAAAATGTGTGAATTGTTTGAACATTTCAAAAATTTAACTCGACAATTAATAATTGAAAAAAAAAAGAACACGTCAACGCTATCGACACTCACTGAAAATTAATTCTTTCAAATTCAAAATCTGATCAGTTTTTCATGACAAATTTTTTGTATCGAAATAAATATATACAAAGTAAAAGTCAAAATGCAAGGGACAAAATGAAGAAACCAACAAAATTTATAGTTATGGTGGTTATGGATATATTTAATAAAAAGTGATTTCGATACTTTGGATAAGAAATTTTTAAAATTGTAATCTTACATCAAAAACAAAATCAACTGCTTTCGTATAAATTTGTGTTAATGATGAAGAATATTATTCTTGCTATTATGATTAAGGCTTGGGCTATTTATTTCATGAATTTTCGAGAAAGACTTTTTTTTCGAATTCACTGCAAAGAAAAAGACTTGAAAAAAATTTGAACATAAACGAATCAGAAAAAGCTATAGATGTAGTTTCAACAAGTTTCCAATCATGAAAAATGAAAATTTTTGGATTCGGAAGATTCGTGATCTTGGTATTCTGGAAAAATTCTCAAAACTGTATATTTTGTTATTTTTAAAATTAACGGTATTTTCGCATCAATAAGTATAATTTACAGCATTTTTATGCGATTCCAATTAAATCAATAATTTTTGGATTTGGAAAGATTCGTAATCTTGGCATTTTGGAAAAATTCTTAGAACTGTGAGTTTTTTTACTCTTGAAATTAACATTTTTTTGCATTAATAAATACCTATGATTTACATCATTCTTAAGCGATTCCAATCAAATCAAGAATATAATTTTCTTACATATAAAAGTTCTGTATAGAAAATTTACTGAAAAATGTGCGGATCTTAAAAAAAAGCAAATCGTTGCTTGAATGATTAAACAATAAAACGAGAAATATCTTTTTAGTGGAGAATGTGTGATTTAGGTATTCAATTTCAAAAATCATTCGAATCATATCGTTATGCAAAATAATAAATGAAGAAGATAAATTTGTTTGCCATACCAAAAATTTTGATTAGTTATTATCTGTTATATCGTCCAGTTTCACGAAATTCACCAATAATATCGAAATTACAAATTTTTTTGATTTCAAAACTTTTTTTTCGAAAATGAAAAACTATAATTTTTAATTAAAGTTATATTATATTTGAATATTTTACTTATGGCTTTTCTTTTTATTTCTTGTTTTAAAGTGAATTTGATAAATAAAATTATGTTAATAAATAAATAAGAGATATAATTCAAAATAATTGATTTTTCTATTGATTAATAGACAATTTTTAGTTTATCGATACTAATTTCCTTACTTTGACCTTTTTTTTAAACTGTTTTTAACTTTTTTACTTCATTAGTTGAAATATGACATATGATTATTAAATGTAGGAGCATAAAGCCCACACTATTCCTAATCTATTTACTTAAACTTGACTTCCAGAATAAAAACGTAAACAATATTGAAAATTGTAAGCTCTACCGATTCAGAAAAATTCCAAATATTCGAGATTTACTCAGTTATTGTCAGCTTTTGAAAATTATTCATACAATAAAATCACTCAGCATAAAAAAAACACGTCAAGTACGAAATGCAAATACAGCACTCACTTCATGAAACCTTGATGTTTTTTTTATGCAAATCAATATTCAAAAACGCACACTGTAGATTCGAAAAAAATCCTTGAAATATATCGACCAGCGGCTAACAAATCAATGACTTTCTACAATAAATTGTGAATAAAACTTTTTTATCACAAATACACTGATCAAAAAAAAAATTTAAATATGAAACAAATGTGATCCAGCAATTTCCCAAAATTACGAAAATTAATTGTGAATTTCATCTAAAACCTGATTTTCTTAGTAAAAATATAAACGGAAAAACTGATCGTGTTAGGTATGGATTTCAAGCATGAAAAACAGTTCGAGAATGTTGATAAAAAATTCGATTACAGCAAATCGTTCACTTTCACGAACCAAAGGTTTGTGACAAAGCGCAAAAGCTTCTTAAAAAGAGCAATTAAGAAGTAATGGAAGAGGATTTGATTTTCAAACAGGGGTCGAGGCGCACCCTCGAAAACGTCGACTTTTAAGGACACCAAGTATTGCCAAGGGCGATTATCGTGTCGTAACTGTTTCAACATCAAAAGATGTTTACAATTATCAAACAAACACTCTCTATAACTTCATAAGTATTTCAATAAATTACAACTACAAATCATAGAGTATACATATAACAAGTTTTTTTGGAAGCTATATAATAAATAAAAAAATTTTGAGTTATTTTTAAAAATTGTTGCTTATTTTAACAATAATTGCGCGAAAATTGAAAAAAAAAAATTTTGTTCTGTTTTATTAACATTTTTAACGAAATATTCAAAAAATTACCACATTCCATTCGACAGATCAAGAGAAAAATTTTAATTACCGAGACGATGCTAAAAACATTACATAATTATAACATTTGAAAAAATAGAAATAATTCAAACCTAATTGACAATCATCTTAGTCATGTAAAACTCTCTTAAATATTGCATTTACGTAAAAAAAATCACAACCCACCAAAAAAAGTGGCCAGCTTTACAAATTTTGACACAATTAGTAACTATCTTTCATAAGATATGAGTGCGTAAAAATCCATTCTCTTAGTACAATGTATGTAAAAGTTTATTTGGAAAATTTTTTAACATTATTTGAAATTCATTTGAACTGGATTTAGAGAATTGTTTGATTTGCTTATATTTGAATTTAGAATTCAGCTCAGTTTCTTATTTTCAAAGTTACACAGTTAAATTAAGCGATTTTTTTCTTCTGAAAGTGAGCTTCAAGACATTTTTTTCACAACCATTTTTATGATAATATTATTTAACTAATAAATAATTCATTCGAAATTACCAATTACGAGCAATGAATTGTATGAAAATTTTGAATAAGTTTGATAGTTTTTTAACAATTTTGAGATTTCTAAAGATATCATAGTCTTGACAACTTATTGTTAGACAATCATAAAATTTTTTGAACGGTTATGACAGTTTGACAATTTATTTGCCACTGAAAACGACTTGGAAGATTGTCAAATTTTTTCAATAGTTTAAAAAATTTGAAACAAATGGACAATTTTTACAATTTGACAGTTACTGACACAGAACTAACAAAACTATGAGAATGAAAAAATAGTGTTATGTATTACTGATATTATTATATTCTATAACAGTTTTGGAAGATTAAATTTAGATGACCTGTCAAAAAAATCAAAAGCTTGAAATATGTAAGAGCTTTTCAAAGGTGTTCAACTATCAAAGCTGTCAAACATTTGTAATAAACCTTTTTTTCATTTAGAAAGTGAACTCTCACAACATTTTTTCATAATCGTTATAATCATATTATTATTTATCTGAAAATCACCAACAGTAAAAATAACCTTCCTGAGAAATTTTAATAACTTCGATATTTTTTTAGTAATTATTACATTTTCGAAGTTTATCAGGTCTGACAGTTTTCAAATTAAGATAAATTTTGAATAGTTTCGACAGTTTAATAATTTTTGTACTTGGACGACTTTGACGACTTCCAAACATTTTCTATAGTTCTGAAATTCGTAATAGATATTGACAGGTTTTACAGTGAGACAGTTCATGACAGTAATGAAACAAATTTTCCAGAAACTCGAAAAGAACTATTGGAAATACAAAAATGGAAAAAGATACTGTTGAAATTGATAGTTTCACATTGTATAACAGTCTACGCAAATTTTACTGTGATAATCTATCTCGAACTTGCCGAAATTGTTTAAAACTGTCAAGAGTGTTTATATTTCTTGTACTAAACTCATAATGAATGTTACTAGAGTTCCGAATTTCAATGATAATAATTTAATTTCAAATACTCAAATACCATATCGATTACATCGTTTAATACGAATCTTCAAAAATTTTCTAAACCCTAATTTCGGGCATTTGTTTCTTTCACAATTTAATTTTTATGATAAAGTCAATAAAAATGTTTCAAATTCATCTTCTCATGCATGTAAATATCGATTTCTTGAATACCCTTTATCCTCAATTCACGGTAAAAAGAATCACAGTACAAATTGTACGATATTTATCGCGTTTCGAAATTTCAAAGCCTTATTAGGGGGTTATATACCTTTTTGTGCGGACGAATTGAGGATGGTTTGGAGTATCTTTCAAAGTATGTAGCAATAATGTTATTACACCAAAGTTATTGTTTTTTAGTAGTGTATAGTCCACTTGAAAAAACCAGTATTTCTTCATAAAAAAGTATCGACAATTAGGGTAGTTATGGCCCTTTCACCGAAACAATTTTTTTTCGAAGAGGCTTGCGGTGACCACGATGCAAGTTGAACATTATAAATTAGAAAATCCAAAAAATTTTAACTATTCTATGAATGGATCTAGTTCTTGAACGATTGAAAAAATGAATATTACGTTTTTTCTGTATGCAAGAACGTTTTTCCCGAGATTTCGATATTTTGAGCTCTGAAAATTTAATGAAAAAATTTTCACCTGCAAAATAAAAAAGCGATCATTAAAGAACAAGAAATATTCCTAAACTAAAGAAATTTTTTAGATTTTCTGATTTAGCTTGACTTGCTCAACTTGCATCGAGGTCACCGCAAGCCTCTTCAAAAAAAAAGTTGTTTCGGGGAAAGGGCTAAATCTCCACCAATTGTGGATATTTTTCTATGAAAAAATACTTCTTTTTTTAAGTTGACAATACACTTTTAAAAAACTATAACTTTTGTGAGATAGCATTATTGCTACATACCTTAAAAGTGACTCCAAACCATCTTTAAGGTATTATGAGCAGTGAAATACTCTGAACGTAGCTCCAAGTCGTGAAAGCTGTCAAAAATATCAAAATTGTTGAAATCGATATTTGTGAAAAATTAAAATTATGCATTTTTCCGATCTGGAAATGGCCATGTTTTATTATTTATACACTGCATACACAACAGCAACTGCGTACGGCAGTATTAAACTTTGTTTAATGTCAAATTCAGCAAGGACAGTTATCTGCAAGTGATACTTTTTACTATTTTTTAGAAAAACTAAATAGTAGAAATTCGTTTAGTAAATTGAAACTTGATTTCGAATGTTTAATTTGAAGTCTGGCAAATTTTTAGAAAAATTCCCTTATTCGTTCTTGAATTATGCAAGAAAATACGATTCACTCCATAAGAACACGTGTAAATCGACGCATATTTTGGATCTTTTTTCCTCGAAAACTGAGTTGACAAAATACTTGTGATAAAGCGTACACATTTTTTTGGGTTTAATTGACAAATCGTAATTTTTTCAAAAACATTCCCTTATTTTTGTTCACGCGCTCATAATACCTTAATTTTTCCGCACAAAAAGGTATATAACCCCTCAACATCCGCAAATTCCCTCACAACAGGAAGCTTTTTTCACAAAGGAAAAGCTCGTGAATGTTCAAAAACTAGACCACTTTTATAACACAAAAGGATCGAAAGGTATGGTAGGCCCCGGGAAAGTCGACAAAGAACGAGAGTCAAGACAATGATGAGTTTCGGGGCTGATAAATCATGCATCGGATTTGATAGCGGCGTACAATTACCGAGGGTAAGAGTATGACGTGCACATGTCCGGAAGAATCGCGACGCAACGAACGAAACGCAAGAGACGAGATTTAACAACGTTACAATGAGAGGGCCGGGGCTCCGCCCGCGGTCCCGGGCGGCGCATTCAACGGAGCGGGCGAAAATCCAGCGACGCTCTCGCAGATTGAATTGTAAAATAACCAGGAACGGGAACAATGTGGCCTCGCTACATCATTGTGTTTGCATTTAAATAATCCGCGAGCCGTCGGCTCCACTCCCGGGCACAATCAACCTATTTCCCGGCTCTTTCTCGGATTCGTGCGTTGCTTTTCAGGACAAAAATTGCGGGTCTACATGAAAAAGATGGTTCTTTGAGATTTTACAGCAATGCCAGATGATTGAAACATTTTTCTACCGAGTTTTCATAGGAATGCCAGTGAATTTGACCGTGTTCGTTTTTTATATTAAATGATGATATCTCATTCCTAATGTCGATCGGTATGTATCTATTCAGTATAAATTACTTCTATGAGTTTTGATATAGATTTATTGAATTTGATACTCTAGAATTAAGGGGAGACGCAATGTCCGTCCCTGGCATCGTCACCTCAAAAAGTAATAATAATGTCAAGTCTTTAATTAACAATATTCTGCAAAACCGCTTTGCAGGAACAATGTGCAGATGTGAACGAATGTCGCTCTGGTCATTTTTTTCCAAAAAAAAAGGTTTTGTTATCGTGATAACAGTAGGAAACTGCCTTATCAAAAAATCTTCATCACGATTAATGAAAAAAACCTTTTTTTTTTTCGAAAAAAAAGTCCGCAGCGCCATTCGTTCATTTCTACACATTGTTCCTGCAAAATGATCTTGCCAAATATTGTTAATTACAAATTTGGCATTATTATTACTTTTTGAGGTGACGAGAGCAGGGACGGACATTGCGTCTCCCCTTAAGAGTAGTATAGATTTTTAGTATTTTCATAGATTTTTGAGAATTTCAAATTTGTGTATATAAGTTTTTTCATCGACTTCTCGTATCTTGAGGAATCCTGGTATTTTATATTATGTATGAAATTTCGTACAAAATTTTGGTTTGAATAAATTTTTTGCTTCAAAATAGATTTTAGAAAAAGTAGCGATCTCCCAGTCAGATAAATATTTATTATTAAAGTCAACGTTTCGGCTGCTTTTGTGCCCTTTTCGATTTTATTATTCGAGCAGCCGAAACGTCGACTTTAATAACAAATATTTATTTGACTAGGAGATCGCTACTTTTTCTACATTCATGAAACCCAGTGCACTACACAAATAAAATAGATTTGAATACAGATTTTTATAATTCGATGATCTATAATACAAAGTTAGTAAAAATATTTTGTTCTCTATTAAATTTTGGAGGTAGCAGGTACCTTCAGAAATAGCTAATGTTCCATAGATCTCCAGTACTTTAAGTATTTTTATTATTGGAGGAATTTTCTAGAATTATTATGGATTTTGCAAATAAGTTTATGGAATCAGATGATTTGGGTTTATCAACTCTGATCATACATGTTTGGCTGTGTAGCATAATGTAAAAAATAAGACTTAAAAAATTTCTTTCAACCCAATGAATTATCAAGAAAAATATTAGAATCTACGGAAATTTGAAAATCTAAAAAAGAATTTGAACATTGCAGCAGTGATATCTAGAAATCTATATAGCAATCCATAAAAATACAAGAAAATCTTTTGAATCATATACATATTTTGAAGTAATACTCAAAGTATTCAAATTCTATGAAAGAACTGTTTTCTAAAAAATCTAAAGAACGTAAAAAAAATTCAAATTCCACAAACCATATTAAGCAATTAATATAAATTCTTGGGATCTATTAATGTACATACTAGAAAATGCCACGGAATCTTTTAAAAACTGAAATATAACACAAAAAAACAAGGAATCTATGAAATACCTACTTGAAGTCTATGTAGATGTAATTTTTCCAAACATCTATTAAAAATTTTTAAGAATTGAATTCTTGAGCATCTTATTCTACAAATCGATACAGCAATATAAAAATAATATTGGTCAAATGTATAATAAATGTAAAAAAATAGCAAAAATTGTTAAAAGATTCAGAAATACTAAAACATCTAAATAAAGGTACTATAAAACTTTTATAACTGAAAAACTATGTACATACCCAACATTTTCTCAAAAATCGATGAAAATGAACCTTAGAGCATTCAGTTATAAAAATCTATATTCAGACACACCCTTCAAAAATTAGTCAAGTTCCACCCGAATGAGAGTGAAATTTTACTATTTTTGAGGGACTTTTCACTCTAAAAAAGGAAAAATTCACTCTACTTTTGAGTAGCAGTATTTTTACTCGGTGCAGAGTAGAAATTCACTTTGAGGAGTTACGATATAGGTTAAGAATTCCCATGTCTCTGAATTCACAGACCAAAACTCTGGAAACAAATGCCAGAAATTCGTTTCTTGGGGCTTCGATTAGCGAGTGACGAGTAATTAATGCGGTCCGAGCTGTACGGTGCAGTAACCGTACCTGACCCGTCCAGGTCTGACCAACGCACGGAACGATTATGCCCTAGGGACGGGACGGGAAAACCAAGCACGGCATTGTTTCACGGTAGATGAGAATTTAATTTGCGCGAGGGTGGAAAATGGAGTACAGTGGAGGATGGGGCGGAGCAGGGATCTGCCTTGTTTAAGCTTAGGTGGGGGTGTCAAATTGAATTATCAACCCCCGAAAAGCCTACGAAAACACGCGCTTCCCGAGTTATAATCGTTCGCGTAGAAGAGGTAATCCAAATCATTCCAATTATTAATTTTTCGAGTTTTTAGGAATAAAGATTTTCCATGCCAGTAGAATTTGAAAAATTTTTTTGTTAGTTTCGCAAACTGAACCTTACAAGTTTCAAGAACTTGAATCGTAAAGAATCACGGGATTTTTCGTAACTATAAAAGTTAGTTGCGATTTGTTGCAATGTTTTAGACGTGTATATAAAAAAAATCGGATTTTGAATAATTTTTGAATTAGATTTCTTTCATTTTGTATACTAAAAAAGAAAACTTACACTACCCATGTCTGCACAGAAATGATAACCTCCTGGAAAACGGTAGCTCACGTTTTGTAGAGGGAAGAGTAAATTGGAAAAGATGTAAAAAAGCAAAAGAGGAGTGCACTTTCCGACACCTATATTAAAAGACGTCGCTCTAATTTGTTCCGGCAAAAAGGAAGCGCCGTGGCAAGTTTCTTTCGCTCATTCAACGAGTCCCCTAGCAGCGGTAAAATAGAAAATAAGCGGGGATTTCTTGTCTCGAATCGAGTTCCTTATCCCCGCTGCTTTTATACGGGCCGTGCGAGTGACTAACGAAGTGTGCAAGGAACGAATAAAGAAACGGAAAATGTTTGCGATGAATTGAAATTGCTGTTGCACAATTCGATAATATAAACACTTTTTTTTGAATACATGCAAATTTATAGCAAGAGATTTTTCGATTTCACATGAATTGAATCAACTCGAATGATGTATTTTGGAAATCATTGATCGGTGTTTTTTTATGATTTTCATGGTAACTAATGCTGCATTAATTACTCGAGATGAAAGCTATACAAGAAAGGATCGTGATTTCATGGAAATGGTGTTAAGTTTCTTACATCTCAAAGGCGATTAAATCACAATTTACTTAGAAAGCTTAATCCCGAGCTTCATCGATTTAATTGCTCGATAATCGCTTTTCTATTTGAAGCTCGAGTTGCATTAAATGGACAGAATTAAGGTTTAGAATATCGCTGAGGATGTGATTACAATTTGTTTCTGTGTACACAGTTTATAGACCTTTGAAACTTCTACTAGAAAAAATCTTAGAATATAATTAGGTCAATGTAAAAAGTAATGAACCCTCCATATTATAAGAATTTTTCAAATGAAGCAGAATCCAATAATATTCAGAAATGTTGCAGTCTTTTGTTTCAATCAGCAAAGATTTCCAATAACGCAATAACTATCATTCAAATTCAGAAACTCTTTTTTTTCAGCATGGACTCTCAAATAGTTTTGTCAACGACTTCAAAATCTTCTCAACCACCACAAAAGCCAAATCAGGTAAAGGCTAAAAATTGTTTCATTACCTCATTAATATCTACGGGCAACTAACAATGTACAAAAAAACACGAATAAAATTCCAAAATTTTTCTTAGTATTCTTCACGTCAAAAATATTCTTCAATCAAAAAAGACTTTTTGGAAATTCGCAATAATTAAAAGAAAACTTTCACTGACTTATCATGTTTTCAAAATTCGCATATTTTTACATTTGAACACGTCATGGTAAATCTACAGCTGCAGGAGTTGCAGGTGAGTACGGTCGCGTTGTACGGAATCCACATAGTTTCACTGGTGATCGAAGACCAGGAAAGGCTGTGTCTAGCCCAAATCAGCAACACATTGCTGAAGCAATTTAGCTACAATGAGATTCACAACAGAAGAGTCGCTCTCGGAATAACTTGCGTCCAATGCACCCCAGTGCAATTGGAAATCTTGAGACGAGCTGGAGCGATGCCAGTTTCCTCGAGAAGATGTGGGATGATAACCAGAAGAGAAGCTGAGCGTCTGTGCAAGTCGTTTCTTGGAGACAATGCACCACCGAGGTAATTTTACTTATTTCACTAATTCGTCAGTAGCAAAGTTTCTACCGTAGCAAACAACAAAATTCTTTCAGTAACACTGAAATATGAACGTTTCACCTTCCAATTTTGTAGTAAACCCTTAGAATATCACCCAATTTCAATTCCTAGACTTCCAGAAGACTTCGCCTTCTCCGTCCACCACGAATGCGCTTATGGGTGCCGCGGGGCCTTCCTTCCTTCCCGCTACAACAGTTCCCGAGCCAAGTGCATCAAGTGCGCCTATTGTGGCCTCTTTTTCTCCCCAAACAAATTCATCTTCCATTCCCACCGGATCTGCCCATCCGACAAGTACGTCCAACCGGATGCTGCGAATTTTAATTCCTGGCGAAGACACATGAGGCTCTCAGGCCATCCACCAGAAGAGGTCACTCATGCTTGGGAAGACGTAAAAGCGATGTTCAATGGAGGAACGAGAAAGAGACTGCTCTCCAGCTCGAGTTTGTCTTCTAGTCACCACTCACCTTCGAACCCTGCGAAGCAAGCCAGAGTTGCTCCGACTCAGTTGTCACCTCCACTTCCGGTCCCATCGCATCCGAGGGTTCCGCCATTTCCGGAACTGCCTCATCTACCTTTGACTAGAAGTTTGGTCATGGACTACGTTTGGCAACAGCATCAACAGGCTGCGGTCGTAGCCGCTGCGAAGACCCCGGGTTTTGCGTTCCCTGGATATGCTCTGCCATGGTTGACCAAAAGAGGCCCTGTTCTGTTTCCAGGTAAAACAAGTCAGTAGAAAAGGAAACATGAGCGATTCCTAATTTTCATCTAGTTTCTGTAGAGTGTAAGAAACATGAATGTTGAAATATATTTTCAAGTACATAGTAAAATTGGAAGAAATGATCTTTATCTTCACTGCCAGACACTCTGTTCAGAGGCTCGACCATTTGCTAAGGTACGGGGGTTATTTTGGCTTTCAGGCCCACTACCACCATCTGTAACAGGTCCTAATTCTGAGACCCTCTTGTCTTCGGTCAACAGTCCCCTACACCAATCAGCTTTTCGTCCCGTGATCAGAGGCCCGCAAATCACAAATGCCGTTTCAGTGGATTCTGGATTAGATGGATCACTTCGAGCAGAAGAAAGCTCTGATGACGAAGTAGATATTGAAACCACAGAAGACGACGTGGTCACTGCAGCACCAATTACTGCGAATACTAGTCTTCAGAGCATCAACTGTACTTCGGATTCGGGCATGAGCAACCACAGCAGTCGCAGCATTTCGCCTCAATGTTGGAGTCCACCTCGAGAAACGGTGAGTTGTTTGTCCAAAGTTTCGTTACGGCCACATTATTTTTCAGTATTTTTTTAGGATTCTCTCTAAAAGTTTCAAATCGTTTGATCATGGATTTGAACACATCAGCTTGAGCGAAGGCTGAGAACATATTGGTTTATGATATTGTCTTTCAAAGGTTTTTTTTGTGGGTCAAGAACTATAGTAACATCTATTTAAGATGAAATTCTATACGATCGCCCCAGAGAAACTCGTTTCAGTTAATTTTTCCTGTTCTACTTAATGCGGTGATGTTAATCAATACGAAGAATTAGGAGTGCCATAAATACACTCCTGGCCGATGACAAGAAATATTTGTCTTGTAATCGTAGGTGCTCCACCCTGAAAATATGATACCTACACTTGGAATCGAGAATACCGTTTCTGAATTATCAGAAAATCCGAGAAACATGTATTTTTTTAATTTTTTTTTTTTCCACGAATTCTTCAAAATTTATTTAAAATATCACCACACTTTCCATTAGTTTTCATATCGCTTTCTCGTAATTTTCATAGTTACTTTATAACTTCCCCAGAGTTTTAAACTTTTTCTCCTTTTTTGCATGACGTTTCCAGAGTTAACATTTCCCTAACCGATTATAGGATCCTCCATAGTTTCCCCAATTACCGAAAAATCGCGGAATAAGTAGGTTCATCCCCATTCGCTATTCAATGAAAAAGAGGCACTGGATTTCCCGGGATGCAGCAGACCGATAAATAACCGCAAATAACATTCGGGGATTACTTAGTTACCGCAGGCACGCTCGTGTAACTAGGTTTAACTCAAGTCGATATTGGTCCTTCGCAGTAGCTTTTGTTCAGGCGCGTTTGTGTTTTGCAATACGGCAAAATGTGTGCGAAACCAAGCCCCCTCCCCCTTTGCCCCCCTACCGACATACACAACCAGGGGAATTGAAAAACTGCCCGACAATGGCCGGGCTCTCCCTTTGATTTCACTCAATAATCGAGTCATTCGTCGCTATTTTTGCACCTCCAGGCTTGTTTTTTCACGTCGGAAAAATCTCGTTTACGAAGGGAGACTAGAATGGAAATGGAATCGAACCTTTTGTCTGATTGAAATGAAAACGTGGTTAAATGTTAATATTTTAGAATAGTTTTCGGGTGAATAAATTATCTTGAGGGAAAAAGCTTGTCGAAAATTATTGAAGCTTTTTGATAATGATTATAATCAAGGAAGAACACGGGCGGGCGGGGGGGGGGTTTAAAGAGTTGGTACCCCAACTGAAATTTAGAAAAAAAATATCCTGAAGTTGATGTAAAAGAAAAAATTAAAGTATAGTTACCAGAAAATAGAACTTGACATCGAAAACTACATGTTTTATTTCAAAAGTCGTTATTTTTGACTTTATGAAAAAATTGAGATATATATAGAAATCGAAATCTAATGGCCATTTTCACATTTTTATCAGAAAATAATGTTAAATTCAATTATATCCTAGTTAGTACGTGATATTTTTTAAAAAATTTCAGAGACATTAAAAATATTTCGAAGACAAATCTGCAACATTTCGTGCAGATTGGGATATTATAGCGACTTTTAAAAAAGAGATTTTTGAAATAAATACGTATTTTATTAAGAAATAGGAAAAATTTTTCTGTATTAGGAAAATAAAAAAATTTTTTACAAATTTGCACAATTTAAAGTTTCTGACTAAGTTCTGGAAATGAGGTACGTATAAATACAACTTTGAAAAGTAGAGATTTTTTCACAAAAAGAAGCATGAAAAAATAAATAAAGGCAAAGGAAACGAATTTAAAAAATTTCAAAGACTGAATATCTTAAACTTCCAAAGTTAAGTATCTTACTGCTAATTTTGAAAGTAATAAACGACAAAATAAATTTGTTGTCGATTAAATATAAATCAATAAAAATAGTTCAAATCAAGCTTCGAAAGAACTTGAATGTAATACCTGGAAATCTGAAGTACTGATAGCTACAATCTTGAAATTTCACGAATTTAACGATAACGTAATGCCAATATAAAAAATTTGCACGAAATCGAAACTTGAAAAAATATATACCTATTCATTAATTCAGGTAAAAATAACTGCCTAAAGTTTAAAATCCAAGAAATTGAATATTGTAAATTTTAGGATTTTGCTGATGTGATGAAAATTCTATTACCAGAAACAAATCAATAATTTTCAATTTCAACGCGTAAAAAACTAAAAAGTGCTATAATAACGAAATACTTTTCCCAAACAAAAATACTTTGATCCCAAAGTATTATAAATAAAATAAAAGACCTTTAATTTTCAGTTCAAAAGAATTCAAGACAAATTAAAAGTAGAAATTCTACCATCTGAAATATTTAAAATATTCTATAACAGAAGCCATGTATTCTTAACCCCCCCCCCCCCCCCTCTTGACAATTTTCTACCTTAGTCACTGACTGAAATACATAATTTATGTATATGAACAAGAAGAAACGAATTTTTCTTGAACACAAGATTAATAACAGACAGATATAGAAAAGAGTAAAAATTTTCGAAAAATATATAGAGAAAGTGTCGTGAGAAATGGCTTTGCATATTTGTGAATCGTTCAATTACTTTCAAAGTTAATTCAATGCGCAAAGCTATTACTTACGACTCGAGTGTCACACTCGTAATGTGCAGAGTTGAATTATGAATTGCCATCGATTTTGTTGGAGGGGCGATGACGAGCGAATGTTCAGTGAAGTGTTTTTTCAATGGTAGAAAGTGGAGTGCTTTTCAATCCCTGATCCTCAAAATTGACAAAATAGGTGTTCAATCACACGTTTTGCAGATCAAGTGCAATCACAAAGAACTTGCCCTGACTGATATCAAAATACTTGTTTTTAAACAAAAATTTTTTTTGATTGATTCTTAACTTATAACTGAATTTGTTCCTGCAAAGTTCGGTACATATTTACAATATTTGAAATGAGGAGTACAGGATATCATGAATTTCACATTTTTTCCGTATTTTTTGATCTTTCATAATGGTGTCTTAACATTTGACAGCATTTTTGTTAATTTTCAAATAAAAGTTATGCTTTCGTAGTTTTCCCGATAGTCAAATATGTGTAGTTCTTTTTGCTATATTTTTGTGTACTTACTAGGATATTATATAGTAACGTTGAATTATTGACGTTCTCAATAATTAAACGTCAGTAATTAAACGTAATATTAATTTTTAAAATTCAAAGGTCAACGTTTACTAGTTGACCAGTTTCTTGTTTACTAGTTCACTATTTACTTGTCTACGAGTTCACCATTTATTCGTCAACTAGTTTTCCATTTTTTTGTTTACTCGTTTACCATTTACTAATTTACTAGTTTACCATTAACTTGTTTACTAGTTTACCATTTACTGCTTTACTAATTTATTATTTCTAGTTAACCATTACTAATTTTTCATTACTAGTTTAGCATTTACTAGTTTACCATTACTAGTTTAGCATTAACTGGTTTACCATTTACTAGTTTACTAGTTAGCCATTACTAGTTAACTATTCACTGGTTAACCATTATTAGTGTACCATTACTAGTACCATTACTATATAAACTTTAGCTAAATACTGCTTGTACCATATTTTCTCGTAGTAGATGAAAAACCATCGTACAAACTGGAAACATGAATTAATAAGAGAAATAATAGTTGAATCGATATTTCACTATACGTATGGGATATATGGATAAATAATAATTAAGTCTGTGTATCAGTATGGTAGAATATACAATCTATGTAGTGAAATTTGCATTCTAAATAATTCATGTTTTTTATATTATTTATTTAGAACTAGTATACACATAGTAATTTGTACAATATGAGGATTCTCACAAAAGATTATAGTAATTATTAAGATAATTATGGGAAAATCTGCAATAATATTGTAAAACCTGCTACAATACTATAAAAGTTGCAATATTCTATTACCTTTTACCATAAATATGTGGGTTTTTTCTTAGTGCATGTAGGACAATATGTTTAGCACAATAAATAGCATAATCTGTGCATTGTTTTTTCTTCGTATATTAAATCGAAAAATATTCACTAACTTTCTAAAAAAATTCGTGTGTATCCCATCAAATCACTATAAAATTTTCTCTCTAATTCCGACAAACACTGAAAATTTCAACACTATCGACCATTCAAATTTCATTTCAAGTTTCAAAAATTCTGGAAATCATTGAACCTGATTTTGAATTATAACTCTTATCAATTGGTGTAAGAAATATCTCCATGCTCAAACCAAGCAAGCTTCCAACTCCAACTTATTGTTACTGGAAAAGCTCTCTCACATTCTGACGAATTTCCACCTCAGCTTCTATTTTACGTACACTAACAAAACGAATATTCTCTTAATGAAACTTTCAAAGCCTTAATTGTGATTCAAAAAAAGCTGCTTCGACTTTTCCCTTCCCCAAAAGCGACGTGAATTCGCGTTCTGTGCGAAAGCTCTGGGCGGTGACTGTTGATTCAATTATAATCGCCAGTTGAACAAGCTCCGCCTCGCAACGCGGAAAATCCAATCCGACCCCCACGTTCCTCTTTATATCACTCGATATCAAACCCCGCAACCTCTCGCTTTTCCTCCCCCAATGAAATTTGATTTGAAACATCAAAGATCGCGCTTCCCTGTAATGTCATTCGAGGGATTACATGGTTGTTCAGGAACTCGCTTTCAATCGGACTTGAATGAATTGAATATGCTTTGATTCCGTATCGTTTCGGAGAGCTTGAGCTTGAAAACACGCAGCCGTAGAACTTGAATTTTCCTCATCTAATGGTATACGGAGTCGAGTGTATCGAAATAAGAAACGTACGATGCAGGTCCGACCTCGGTATCGTATTTTTGAGCAGTTAAAGAATAGTATGTTGTTCGATTTCATCGGAAAATTATTCTTTTTGCCTTTAATTTTATCATGTTTTTAAATAATATATCGTCCTTGGCTGGGATGAAATAATTATTGTACGAATTCAGCGAGTTTTTTTTCATTAAACTGCTGACAGATTAAGTGGTATTTTTTCTTGTATGTATACTGCTTTGATATTAAAGCAATAAAAGAATTAACAAAATAATGTTAAATATCTTTCAGTAAATATTCAGTTTCTCGAAGCTGAAGAAAAAAATTATGTGGCAATAAACATTTTATATTCTCTCAAGTTTTCAGCCTCAGACCGCAACCCTCTTGAAGGATGGAATATTCAGTCTAATAATAAATTCTGAAACATCTCAAAAAAGATCTCACTTTTGTTAAAAATCTGTTGGGAAATGTCGAGAACTTGGAACCATTTCAATCTATTTTACTAAATCAAAATTTTTATTCAAAGAGAGAAAATTCCAAAAGGCATTCTTTGTAAGTTGACTGAGATCAGCAAGCATTGAAAAAACAGGAAAGTTCTCCAAATTTTATGAATACTAAAAAAATTCAGAAACTGCTAATAAGACTTATAATCCATGGAATACTAGAAATCTGTGGAGATACTGTTTTTTAAAAAATCCATGAAACTATTAAAATCATCTGAAACTTTAAATGCTAAAGCTTGTGATTGTAAGAAATTATAGAAAATTATGAGAAAAAAGAAAACAAAAAGCGAGAAATCTAAAAAATTTGCAGAAATCTTACAAAACCTTTGAATTATGAAAAAGTAAGAAAGAATCCAAAATACGAGCAATGCATGAAATTTTATCAATCTATATCGATATTCTTTCTTCAAAAATCTATAAAAAATTTTGAAAATCATACATTTCCAATTATTGTTCATCAAATTCTAAAAACATACATTGAACTTCGTAAAAGTACAACGAAAAACTTGATATTGTTGAAAAAAATACGAAAGATACTGAAAGTACCAGAAATCTATGAGGTACTTAATATTTATGAAGATACTGTACTTTGAAAAATTTTATGAAAAATTTCAATTTTATTACATTTCATATTTTATAGCATCAAATTCTAGGAGTCTTCATAATTATCCATAAATTAATAAAGATACCTACAAATTAAAAAAAGGCTTTGAAATTTCAGAAATTAATACTTAAATACATACTAGCAGATTATAAAATACTTTCAGAAGAGAAGAAAATATAATTTTCTCGAAAATCTCGATAATACTAAAAATTCATAGAACTTTGGATTCTAGAATATCTATGTCTCGGCATCTTTATAGAAATCCGAAAAAAATACTTCAAAGTCCTTTATGATGTATAAATATTGAAGATATTCGAAAAATACCAAAAATATATTGTATCAATACTTTTTATTAGAAATCTATCAAATACTGTAAATCAAACCTTATTTTTTCCGAAAAAGATGCAGAAATTTATTTACTTGATTTCTCACAATAGAATTTTTTCACGTGGTCGATGTAGGTTATGTTTCTCTTCGAGATTTTTTGATTACATATATCCAACAAAATATAATCCTCTGAAATATTTTGATGATTCGACAAAAAAAATACCGTAGGATTTTTATTAGACTTAGTGAGTTTGCAAATTTTTAAATTATTCTGGAATGTTTGTTTATGCAACTCAAAGATCGAATTCTTGGATTCTGTAAATTGTTCTATAGAAAACTTAAAATTTTTTAAATACTTAAAATTTTACGAAAATAGTCAATTTTCTACTATAAGTGGATCAAAATATCTATTTCAATTCGCAATTTTTTTTTATCATTTATTAGTTAAATGAACCATTCTAAGAGGATCAATTTTTATAAATCAAATGAGTAGAATTAAAATATTTACAGTATTAGTTACTGTTATTGACTGATTACAACAGTTATTTTTTATTATTTACTAGTAATTGTTTTTCCACTTCGCAAAATAGTCAAATTGTGATTTTGGTCAAAATGGTCCAAATTGGTCAACATGATAGAATGATGAAAATCGACTATTTGAAATAGTCAATTTTCGATAATCAATTAGTCAAAATGGCTGTTTGAAATCGTCAATCTTCAACTTTTATATGTATATTGAAATTTACAATTGAAAAAAATAATGTATCGATTTAATAACTTTATATTAGTCAAATTTTACTCTATCTAAAAGTAAATAATTTTTAACTAGTTTCACTATTTACTTGTAACCATTTTTCCGCTAAGCGAATTAGTCCAATTCGACTATAAATTAATCAAAATTGACTATTTAAAATTTGTCTACAGGCAGAGAAAAGCTTACTAAAATTGACTAAATATGTCACGTACGAACCTAATGAAGTTTTTACTCATATCTACTAAAATATTTAGTCAAATTGTGAAAAGTGTAGTCTATATGACAAAATTTTTAGGACGATTGGAAAAAAAAATTTTTTTAGGTTCGTATTTGACTAAAGATTTTTCTGAGTTATTGATTTCTAAAATAATTTCATATTTTTTGATACGAAGCAGTACGTTATTTATTCTTTGAATCGAAAATTAAATTTATTTGCAAGCACAGCTTTTAAATCATATCTAATCGATCACTTCACCCCTCGAGAACGCCCGAACTTGAAAAGGTCACCTCCTAACATTTAGGGTAGAGCACTGAAAGTACTTAAAAATGCCAAGGTAGCGTTTAAATAATGGCACCATTACAGTCTGAAATGTCGAGTCTTCCTTCTCGAAATCAAGCCTCAGGACTGAATAAAAAGGAATTTTTCTCCTTTGGCATGTTCTCGATAAAGCAATGAAGACGGAACTTTTTGCGTCTCGCGTCACGTGCCGAACAAGAAAAAGTAATCTTCGCTTTTAATTGCTCCCGGGGCGTGCAATTAAAACTTGTGGCTGGACTCGATCTGACTAATTCGGGATTCGTTTGATTTAAATCCTTCTCATTACGTGATTTTTTAAATGATCGAAGAGGAATATCTGCATTTAACATTTTAAATTCATTATTCACTAGAATTTCGTACATTAATTTTTTTTGAATCATTTGAAAGATTCTCACTCGAAGAAATTTCGGGAGAAACAAATTTAGGGCTGGTCAAGTAATAGCCAAATTTTTGTGTAAGCCAACTAAACAAGTTTATAAAAGAAAAGGAAACACGAAGATACTCTTCTTCTACCCTTTAGATTGTGACGTCCTTTAATATCAATTATTCTAATTGAATATCCCGCATAACTCGAACTTATCGAATTTTCTTGCAACTCAAGAGATTTGCTGAATGCGAATCGCAACCGTAATTTGCTCTGTGGTTTTGACTGCTCGTGCAACGCGCTCTCGTTAAACATGATAATTATTGTGTCAGTCAACACTCGGAGCTTGCACGGCAAATTCGACTCGTATCCCATAAAGGATCAATTGCGCAGCCACAGTGCTTCTTGTTTCCACAAACTATTAGTTCGAATCACAAAGCACAAATCAACGTCACCTAGGATAAAGACTAATTTCAGTTACTTCTGTTTGTTCGTTTGATCGGCGATTAACTTTATCTGTTATTTACTTATCGGAAATTTCATCTCAAACTATCCAGGTGACGTGGAAATTAAATTATTGAAAAATACAAATTTTCAAAACGCTTAAAAATAATAAATAAATTTTATAGTTCTGCAATCATTTGCATAAACTCAAATTCAACAGGATCCGAGAAATTTAAATTACTTGCATGATTTTTCGAAAATTCCCTCAATGGAAAAAATTGAAGATGCCCTATTTAATATTTGCATATTTTCCTCGATGTATCGAGCGACTGAAAGTAGCAGGTGGCCAATTCATAATTCACCCTATGAATCTGGTGTGTATGATACAGATTTGACATGGTGTTTGCCATATGTTCATCACAATACGGGCGCACTTTTTACCCAAGTCAGGCCGAGTACTTAGTGCATGCCAAAATGTATGTACCTCGAGTGCGTGACGGATTCATTCTAGGCGCCCTCATTATATTTAATCGCTACGTGATACGCTCGGACCGTGAAACATCGCGATAATGTAAACATTGGAATCACATTGGAAGCAACCCTTTTATTCTATGAGTCACGACTGGAAAAAGTAATTCTTTGAAAGGATGAATTTTAGTATAACACATATTTTGTTTCACATGCATTTAAATTTGCAACTAGTGCAGGGTTTTCAGTTAGTTCAATAATTTTGTCTGATTACTTTTATAACGTACATAATGTTTTCATACTAAAATTATTTCTTTTTTTAGAAAAGAGAATGACGATCAGTATTGAAAATCTTAATGTGAAAGACAAAAGCCAAAAAAATTAATAATTCGAAACGACTTTTTCCACAAAACATTCACTAATATATGTTTTGCAAACCATTTTAAAAAATTTTTAATGAGCAAATCCATGTATGCAAATAAAAAGCACTGATTAAACATATTCGTCATGGATCATTGAAAGACTTTCAATGGAAAGTATAATGATTGCCGAAATTTTCCATGTACCCCACGTCACAATACACGACAGAAGTTTCACTTTTGCACAGATTTTTGTTGAAGAAATGTTTTAGCATAGTTGCAGGGTTTAATTTATTTTGATTTGCAATTTCAATGGTATCGATCAATAATAAGTAGGTCAGTGATGCAAATCAATTATTTGTAGTGATTTAGTAGAATTATTAGCAAATAAATTTTTTTAAGGGTTAATCAATGAATAATCAGTCAGTTTAGTACTTCAACAACGAAAAAAATCAGCAGAATAGGTCAATAATAAGTCTGTCAGTGATGCATATCAATAATTTGTAGCAGTTCAGTAGAATATAATTGACAAATGAGTAAGTAGCATTTGTCAATAAATAGTCAGCCAATTTAGTACTTCAATAAAGAAAGGATGAGTGGCATACGTCAATGACAAGTCAAACATTAATAATTTTGAATAACTCAGTAGACTGATAAAGGCAACTTGATCAGTAAAATTTCTAAATACCTGAAAAGTCAATCACTAAAGTTTTTCAAGAACAAGCCAATCAATTATTATGAACTAAATTAATTTTTTTTTTACGAGTAAAAAAAGAAAATATTTTTTCACTCTTCTACACTTTCTCATATAGCAATAAAACAAGGTTCGAAAAGTTGTATTTTTTCATAGTTATAAATAAAACATTATCCTGTATAAATTGAATAACATTTCAATGAGATATCAAAAAAAAAAAAAAAATAGAAACCTGTTTGAATAATCACCTGACAAGAATTGTATTGAGAAGTTGCATCAAGAACTAGAAATTTAAAAACTCAATTGTTTTAATACTAATACCTTCCTTTTTTTAACTTTTGACTCCGAACATGAAACTCTAACTTATGATAAGTTGTTCACACCATGATAAGAAAGTTGGAAATTTTTTGAAAATTGTCGAAACTTAACAATTCCTATTCTTTATTTCTGATATAGAAATTTACTAAAATCCAAATTCATAAGTATTATCTATATTATTCGTATTAAAGAATGACCATGAAAATTTTCATTATTCACATTATTGAAAAATCACGTTGATTTTTGAAAAATTGGAAAACGCTTTCAAACAGCCGAAAATAGAAACCAAAACTCTTTAGACAATACTTTAATCCCAGAGTTAGATGAAATTAAATGTTTCTCAAATTCGAAATAAAAAAGCTAACAACTAAGTAAATCAGAATACGTAATTCGAGTCTTTAGAATTTCTGCGTAAAATTAGAACCATAATTTACAGAGAAAAAGCAAAAATTGGAACGTTAGTATAAAAAATGTGGCAATGGAGAGAGCAAACTGAAGGATTCAAACGTTTCGACCTGGAATCTAAAACTTGTACGGTACTATGAAACAAAAATAAATTCAAAACGAAGAAATAAAAAAAAGTTTCAATTTCAAGATCTCTTCTACATAATATAATTCAGAATTCCATCAATCTGATTCCGACATTTACAATTTCAAATAAATAATACATAATAAGTATAAACATGAGTGCTCCAATCGAGTGAAATTTCCACTCGTTTTTAAGTAATACTTCACTCAGGAGAAATGAGTGGATTTTCACTCGTATCTTTCGAGTGAAATGACACTCAAATACAAGTGCAATTTCATTCTAATAAAGCGATGTTTTCACTCGAGCTCGATTTGCACGATTCTCACTCTCTTTCGAGTGAAAAGTCACTCGAAGAAATTTATAGACCTTGTATTTATACATGTAAAATCAAGATATAGTATAACATCGTCCATTTGTTTAACTTTATGTATAGTTATAACAAAAAATTACGTTCTATAATTAATTTTAAATTTTAATAAAAAAGGCATAAAGAATCTAAGATTTTGTAGTCCAAAATACTGTTGAAATGCTTGTCCAAAATTGTTATCGAACAATCATTTTGAATAGTACTCTTTTGATTCTTTAGAGTGAATTTCCACTCTACATCGAGTCAAAATACTGCCTCTCAAACAAGGAGTGGAAATTAACACCCATACTAAAAAAGTGAACCCTCACTTTAAGAGAAGTTAAATTCCACTCTATAATTTTCGTCAGATTTCACTCTAAAACATAAGTTAAATTTCACTCCAAGAAGAGTGTGCTTTCACTCCTTCCAAGTGACTTTTCACTCGAAATCACTCCAAGTTTTAGTGGCAGTATTTTGACTCGAAGTAGAGCGCAAATTCACTCTAAGGGGTTAAGAGAGTAAAGTATTAATAATTGATAAACCTTTTCTAAATTGTGTAGTATTTTTAAGGGGTTATATACCTTTTTGTGCGGAAAAATTAAGGATGGTTTGGAGTAACTTTTAAGGTATGTAGCGATAATGCTATGTCACAAAAGTTCTAGTTTTTTGATAGTGTATTGCTCACTTAAAAAAACATGTAATTGTTCATAAAAAAATATCAACAATTAGCGGAGTTATGGCCTTTACCCCGAAACAACTTTTTTTTTGAAAAGGCTTGCGGTGACCACGATGCAAGTCGAACAAGTCAAGTTAAATCAGAATATCCGAAAAATTTCATTACTCTAGGAATACATCTAGTTCTTGAACAATCGCTTTTTTATAGAAAAGTTGTTATTTTGCAGATAAAAATTTGGTAATAAAATTTTCAGGGCACAAAATATTTAAATCTCGGGAAAAACGCTCTTGCATACAGAAGAAACGTAATATTAATTTTTTCAATTGTTCAAGGAGTGGATATATTTCTAGAATAATGAAATTTTTTGGATTTTCTTATTTAACTTGATCTGTTCAACTTGCATCGTGGTCACTGCAAGCCTCTTAAAAAAAAATTGTTTCAGTGAAAGGGCCATAACTTCGCCAATTGTTGATATTTTTTTCTTTTTTTTTGAACAAATTATTGTTTTTCCAAATGGACAATACACTACTAAAAAACGATAACTTTGGTGTCATAACATTATTGCTAAATACTTTAAAAGATACTCCAAACCATCCTCAATATTTCCGCACAAAAATGTATATAACCCTTTAAGTATTCAAAATCGTCTTGAGTATGCATGTATGCTGAGAAACGCTTTTAGCATTTTTCCTAAAGTTTATATGAATTTTAATGTATCGAGCAAATTCTTTTGTTTTTTCCTATACCCTTTTGATAATAGCCTATACACTGAGGAAATACTGGTAAAACTATAGGAAACATTCCAACGATCCTGGGAGTGTTTCCTATAGTTTTACCTGTATTTCCTCAGTGTATAGACTATTATCAAAAGTGTATGGGAAAAATAAAATAATGCGCTCGATACCAATATTCATATAAACTACAGGACAAATGCGAATTTCTTTCAATTTCATTTCAATTCTTTTGGGAGCCTTTTTCTATGAATTCATCAGCCATATATACTCTGGATTTTTTCCGCGTTTAATATTAGGTCTTCCTTACTTCAAGAACCTTATTCGTCATCCATAACGTACATAACCATTATTTTTTTATTATCATCATTTATACACTTCATTCGTTTCATTCCTCAGTTTAGTAGAATAAAACGAGCATCCCGAAAAATCTACTAGCGACCCCAAAACCGATTCGATTCCGCTAATCGGATCGCCATTTTGCCGCAGTCAGTACAGTAATTTTGCAAAATCATCCCCGAAACAGAAAAGCCGTGCCGTTTACGTAAAATCCACGCGATTGTTTCGCCGTAATCCTTTATTGGATCAACGGAGCTGAAACAATCGAGGACCCGGGGATTTCCAGCCGGCGAAAAAGGGGTGCGAGGGCAAAAAAAAGGGGAGGGATTTCTACCTACTTTGCCGGGTGAGCGGAGTTACAAATGGGAGAACGCGGAACTCATCCACAAGCCGAAACTGCGGCTCAGCTTAATCCGAGCCAGTGATTTAGTGCTATGGATCTGTAGATTTTGAGGTTAGCTTTGGGACGCGTCTTCATCGGGCGCGTCACGTAGTGACGATAACGCAGTGTAATGACGCCGCAAGCGATCGGCCCTTTTTTTCTTCCTATGGGTACATTAGGGGAGGGAAAGAGCAACTTTTCCTCTAAGAAATAGAAAGTTTCTTGTTTACTTCCAAATTTCCTCCGCAAATTTTTTCCAATTTTATGGCATACTTCTTAATCATAGGCAAACAATAGTGCTCCATCACAGGCCCGTGCGGACGGGAGGGTTTTGGGGTTAGAACCCCCCTCCCCCGACGAGATCTTTCAAACCATTTCGATGAAGTGCTTCTATTATTTATTGGTTTTTACGTTTTGATATAAATTTTTATATCTTGCAGTGCATGATATTTTTCAGATAATAGCGTCTGAATAGATTTTTATTTCTTTTTGGTCTTTTTCGTATATGTCTTCTACGATTTGAAGGATTGTTCAGTATTTCTGAAACTATTCGTATTTTTCAAGATCTGTAAAGTGTTACAAGATTTTCTAGTACTTTCATATATTTCTACACGCAGAAAAAAGCTTACTAAAATTTACTAAATATTTAGTCACATACGAAGTTGATAAATTCTTTACTCATATCTACTAAAATATTTAGTCAAACTCTTGAAAATATAGTTGATATGACGAAATTTTTAGGTCAATTGGAGAAAAAACTTTATTACATTCGTATTTGACTAAAGATTTTTCTGAGTATAGCATTTTCATTTGAATTTTTATAAATTCCGAGAATTTAAAACTGTAAAATTTGGAGTTTGTTAAATTTTAGGTGTTCAAAGGATTTTTCAGTAAACAGTATCTCATTATTTCTTCTAGTATTTTTCGTATTTCTTCAGTTTTTCTACGATTTGAAGGATTGTTCAGTATTTCTGACACTGTTCGTATATTTTAGGGTGCATAAAATGTTGCAGGATTTTCTAGTTTTTTTTATATGCTTTAAGCATTTTGATATAAATTTTCATTCATGGATTTCGAGAATTTCGAGCTCTGAAATGTGAAGTTCAATAAATTTTTCACGTTCTAAAAGAATTTTTCAGAAAACAGGTGTCTCAATAGATTCATATTTCTTTCGGTATCTTTCGTATTTCATCAGTTTTTCTACGATTCGAAGGATTGTTTAGTTTTATTGTATATTTCTCTATAAATTTCTGGAATTCAATGCTCTAGTTTTGAAAGTTGTATATATTTTGAATATTCCACAGATATACTTGTATTTTTCTCTACATGTATTTTTTTTTTTTTTTTGTATTTCCTAGTATTTATAGAATGTTGGAAAATTTTAAGCTTTTTTCAAAGATATCTCTTTGAATTTCAAGAATTAGATTTCCTAGAGTTGAAAGTTTGAAATATTTGCAGTATTTTGATCGATTTTGCAGAAAACAGTTTCTTTATAGATTTAGTGTCCTCAATATTTTTTGAATTGTTAACAGCTTTTTAAAATTTTTTTAGAATTTTTATGGTTTTCCATACACATATATTTTTAGAATTCAATGCTCGAGAAATCGGAGTTTCTTGATTTCTGGAACTACAGAAATTTTCGATGAATCTAATAGCTTATTATATAAAAAGTAAATAATATCTAGTATATCTTGTATTTCATTTAAGGATCTCGCTATCGATTTTAAGAACCAAGTTTTCCAGTTTTTTCATGTATTTATATACAGATTTCTTAGAATTAATTGCTAGAATTGCGAAAATTTCTAATAAAAAGTGAAATAGCATTATACTCTTTGTCTATATTTATATCACTCTGTTTCATCTAAAATGATAAAATTATACAATTTTTATCTGAAAACGTGGAAGTTTAAAATTACTTATATCTGAGTTCCAAAAAATTTCCTAAAAAGTTACAAATCGTTCTAAAAACTTGATGAGACAGATGTGAAATAAATAACACGATTTTCATTACTCGTTACCAAAAAAAAGGAACTCGTTCCTGTTATCGTTACTTGATTATTAATGTAACGCGTTACGTTATCGTTACACTAAAAAATGTAACGTTTTTGGATGTTGGAATTTCAGTTGACTTATTGTATTTGCATTGCAGTCACAGCAAGCCCCTTAAAAAAAAGCTGGGAAAGGGCCATAACTCGACCATTTGTTAATATTTTTTTTATCAAATAATGTTTGTATATTAAAGTTGACAATATTCTATGACAATAATATAACTTCCATGTAATAAAATTATGTGCTGTATACATTAAAAAATAATCCAAACCGTCTTCAAAAAATGTGTATAACCCTTTAAATCATACAATATGTGTAGAGTGTAGTAATAAAAAGTGTTTCTTTTTTTATTTATTATGCATTCGCTAGAAATCTAAATGTGAAAAAGAAATAATTAACGTGTTTTTCGCAATTGTGTATCTGTAATTATTGAGTTGCTTGGGTTCAATTTGTTGAAAACATAATAAAGATTTAGTAAATGATGTAGAAATTGTTAAAAACAAATGATGTTCTGATATTGCCTTATATATTTGATTATTTATTGATTAATTAATTAATTAATTTCCTTATTTCATCTACATTTATTATCTACATCACTATGAATGGACCATGTAGTGTCAAACCAAATCAATTTCAATTGCATGTTATTCTATAGGTGCAACATAAAAGTTGAACCCCCCCCCCCCCCCTATAATACAGATTTCTGTGCACGGGCCTGCTCTATCACGAAAATCTCCCTCAGGTTACCCCTAAGTCCCCTGATTACGTCTTTGTAATTATGCCAAGTTTTCATATTGCTGGGTAGCTAACCTCTTCAATAAAAGAAAATTATCGAATTCACCAAAGATTCATGATATTTTCGCGAATCTTTTTGCACACTAATTAGAACTTAGAACCTTGATTTATCAATGCTTTGAAAGAACGAATGTAATCCATGTACGATTTCGTCACGCGACGTCAAAAATTGTCCATGAATATTTAATACATCTGCATCCTGAAATAACACCCAAAGGTACGAATCTTATCTAATCTCGTGCATCGTTTCAAACGACGATTACACGACATTTGCAATGAAATCCAGGATTATTCTTGAATAATTCATTGTCACAGATGCAGTTGAGGTCGCTTCTGTGATTTTATATACGATCGTTGCAGTGGTGACATGTCCGGTGACATGAGGGTAAATACACTCGAGCCTCGATTTAAACCAGTGCTATAGGGCTCTCTGAATTGAATCGAAATATAACATTCAATGCCATCATTTTATCTTGATTTCCCTCCATACTTATTTTTGCCACGGTTCGTTCTGATTCGATAAAATTTTCCACAGGAAAAGGAAGCCGGAAAAACTCCCGACGACGAACCCCGAAGTCGCGGAGTGAAATCCGAAACTGCTCGAGAAAAAATTCCGGAAACTTGGCGTGGCAGTGCTTTTTATCGGCACTTGAACATTCTCAAAGGTGAGCTTTTCTAATTACATCCTTGATCGTGGGTCGACAAAAAGTGCATGTAATTACGCGTTTCTATGTACGAACCATAATGTCTCGTAATCCCGGAACCGGCGATTAGAACTTTCCTAAGAGGCTTTCGCGAGGAGCCGAATTTCCAATTAATTAGTGTAATTAGTCGCGAATGGAGTGTTAAGTGAAACGGGGATTCGCTGCGGGGGAAAACAGGCATTATTTGGGCGGTCTCGGCAAGTGCGTTTGCGCATTTCCGAGGGTTGAATGGGTTAACAGGGAAATTGTGGTTGCGATGGAGAATGAGAATTAATTCTATTTTTCTACATCTCTCGAGGAAGTGTCTGTTTTTTTTTCACTTTTATGTTTGTGAAAAGTGATCGGTTCTCTTAAACGAATATAAAAAGTCAGAGGTGGATCCAAGATTTTGCAAAGAGAGGAGGGAGCTTAGAAAAAATTTTGTTTTTGTAGGAGATAATTATAAATGCAAAAATAAAATTAAGGATACAAATTCCCTCAATATTTAACTCAATGTGTTAAATGTGAAATTGAAAAATATATACTATGTTATTGATAATTCCAAAATAATTGAAATTTGTGAAAAATATCTGACAAATCGTTGGCCAATGAAAAAAAATTTTCTTTAGCGCAACTCATATAAATTTAGACTGATTTCACTGAGAAAGAAAAAATTATAGTAATTATTACAATACTGTATTGTACTGCGTTATCCATTAGAAATATTTTACTTTTTTCTAGATATTTATGGCAGTTTTTGCCATATTATATACATAATAAGTAATGTCAAATGATATTGTAGCCGTAGATATTTTATTGTTAAAACTCCTATACATATTTCGTTTTCTACTTTACTTTTTGTTCTTTTTGCAATATACCTATTGTAATCCCTACTAATCCAGATTTCAGAAAATACCATACAGTTTTGCCAGTATTCAGATCTGTCAAATTTTTTTTGCTATATTTTTGTGTACCATCTAGCATATCATCTTCTAATTGATACAATATTGGGAAAAGTCGAAAATATATTGCAGATTTTATGATATGAATTTTTGCGATTCGTATATTTACATGTGCAATATATTCTCTCTGTACATGAAATATCATATACGATTTGAAAAAAATGATTGAAGGTAAAATATTTTTTTTTATGTTTCACTCTACATGTAAATATACTCCTGTGTATAAGTATAGGAAAAATTACAAATATATAGTATAATTTGCATTCTGTAGATTAACAATTTTTTGAAATTATCAAGTTAAAACTGGCAAACATACTGTAATTGGCACAGTATAACGATTTTTACTATACAATATTGTAGAGATAAAAAATGATGAAATTCACAATAACATTGTAAAACTTCCAATAATATAGTAAAACCAACAATAATATAGTAAAATTTACAATATTATAGTGGGTACTTTTTACCATGTGTACTCTCTCAGTTCAAATTAGTAAAATTTTTACTCATTCAATTAGAAGGTCGGAGATAATCAGAAATTTACTAATAAATTAGTAGAATTCCACGAGTCGACCAAAGAAAACAGTTGAATTCTACTAAATTATATATTATATGTACCTAGTGGTAAAAAAAGTTCATGTAATAGTACATTTCGCATCTAGGGAAAATATAAATTTCTCACGAAGGATTTATTCACCCGAATGAGAAATTTATTTTTGTCCATGGTGCGAACGATTTTTTTACCGTAGCGGGAGAAAAAGTAGCCTTTTTAGACCACTATGATAAAAAAAACATTGTTAAAAGCTTGATGTTTCAAGGAAAAATATTGTAGCAAATGTCCAACCATGTCTATTATTATTGTTTGATTTCGTACCAAGAAACAATAATGAATTAGTAGCATTTAAATGCTATTTAGATAATCAATGATTGCAGTGGTAAATATTTATTATTATGAACAGTAACTATTTACTAAAGTATTTTTATTATAATAAAAATTGATTTTTTGATTAGTTGAACTATACTTATCTTTTAGTCATAATGCACGAATAAAACTTGTTAAAACTTACTTACTGTAGTATGTAGTGGATCTCTACTAAAGTTGAAAGATAGTTACTTACTTTTTTCTTCAGTAACATATTACTAATTTCATCAATAAGCTATATCACTATCAGTAGATTTTTACTAGAACTGCAGTTGCTCCCATTTTACTTTTTCAATTAGTGAAATTCTACTATTAATTAGTAGTTTCTTACCAATTCAAACTGAGAGAGTATGTCAGACAAAACTAAATTTTTTACTCAGACAGTGCAACTAGAAGTTAGTTACAACTAATATTCATAATCAACACGAATCACTAATTTCCTTGGTTCTAGTAATTCGTAGTTTCTAACCCCAGAGTTAAAAACTTAATGATTCTATCTCCTCAAACTGATGATCCTAGTTCTGATAGCATTAAAAAATTCAGAATATAAAAATATTCAATTCCAAAATTGAGAAATCTCAAATTCTCTGTTCAAGAATTTACAAGTCTGAATTTTTAAATGCTGTAACATTTTTGAGTTAAATAAAATCATTTATTTCATATCCTATATGCTTAAAGTCTAAAACTTAGACGCCCTGAATACTATCTCATAGAATTCATAACTCCTGTTTTCTTGAATTTAAGAGTTTCAAATATATATACTACTCAGCTCTGGAAATCTAGGCTAAAAAAATCGGAATCCTGTTATTCTATACCTACAATATTGATTTCCAGAATCTAATACTCTAGAACTCAAAGTTTTTTGATCCAAGAGTATCAAATCCAAAATTCTAGGCATCAGAATCGAAAAAGAACTTCATCGTACAATTCGAAGTATATTGACACACAAATTGATAGTTCACTTCAATAAGTCATCTCGTTTTAAGATGCAACAAAATTAAGGCACGACTTGAAATTCAAATATAATCTTAAATTTAGTCCATGTTCAAATTTAATTTCAAGCAAGAAAGTCTTGAATTGAAAAGATATGTCTAAAATCAAGAATGGTTTTCTCAAATTATGATAAATCTTCTTAATTCAAGACTTTCGTAGATTTTCAAGACTTTCATAGACTCAATTTCAGATAATATTTAATATTCAAGTCGTGCCTTGATTTGTTGCATATTAAAAGAGTATTGAATTTTTAGAGTGTTATTTTGGAGGAGAATCTTTATAAAAAAAGAAATCGATTATTTTTGTTCACAGAAAACAAGGAGCAAACAAATTTCTGTGCAACGAACGACGTCGCCGAGGAAAACGCGAGCCCAGATTGTTCCGCCTGCCGTCCACGTGGGGTTTTTTACGCCCCGTCGCACAGCCCGTCGGCCCCCACTAATTAATCCGCATAAGAAAAACCACCTAGCCGTTGTTTCCAAAATTCCTCATACTATAACAAAAAGCTCGCTCAAATACGTTATGTAGATATAGATTTTTAGCACCCAAGCTCACAAAAAAATTTTGTTGAATCGACAAAATGTTTCACGACTCAACTTCGATTCCAACAAATGAACAAAATTTTTTTCTCGAGTAACCGAGTGAGAAGCTACGGAAAAATTCTTCCATTTAACAATTTTTCGCGCTTGCAAAATATTCCGTCGCTATTCGGCTTTAAAATTTTTTTAGGAATATAAATAAATATGTTTTTTGTTTGTTCCGATACTGTGTATAATTATTGATTACAAAATAAACGGTTTAAACCTAGATTGTTATTTGTTAATTTTTCAATGGATTCTGATCCACTCATGATACAATCGTTTTTCATCGAAATAATATTGATGAGTTTATTTGATGTTGGTGATTTTTTTTTAGAGGGGAAAGGAAATGAATTTGAGGACGGTTTTTTAATGTTAAACAATTTGGCAGCAGGAAGGGAATTTTTTCAATTACTCGTCCTTGGTACAGATATCCTTGAAAATCCTTGGGGAAACGTTTTTGTGTAGTTTACGTTGACGCTTCAGTGAACAAGACCCTCCCAAACAGATGCAAACTCGCGGTCCCTGGACAATCGTCAGCAAAATTTTGCTTTACCAACACAAATGTGCGATGTGACGTTTAAAAAAAGTAGGAAAATTTCTCGAACAAGGAAAATTAAAAGAACCTAGTTATATCCTTGGATATATTAATTTAAATTTTATAGGTAACACATTTTTTATACTCAAAATCTCTTCATTTAAACTAGAGGGAAATTTTATGAATCCCGAAATGATATTTATAAACTGTGGAAATTTTCCGAAAGAAACTTTAAAGTTGCTGAATTTCCTGATGATATTTCAAAGTTTCAGACAAAAGAAAGACAATTTTTGGAAATTTACGATGATTCGCAGACTCAAAAAACTTGCTATCATAAATGTACGCTTAAAAATGAAAGGATGATCAAAATTGGCAACTCTACACTCAGAGAGATGGTTTTATGAAAACTACTGAAATTTATTTTTTAACTCTAGAAAGTCACACTTCAGTAAGATCGCATAAAAGTCACGCTGGGTGAAATTCACCCAATGTCCATAAAAGTGATATTTTGTTTAAACAAGAGTTATAATGTAAAAAAAATTCTTTCTATTCTCAATGGATCTAAAAATAGGTAACTGTGTTTTAATAACAAAAATCTATTGTTTAAATATTATAAAACGCTGGTGAAGTATGAGGGCGGAAAAATTTGTTTCTCTAAATAAAAAAAGTATCCTGCGAAATAGAATTCAAGAACGAAAACTGTCGGAAAAAATCCGCAAAACATAATATTTACATGATAATTCTGTGGCTTCCAGCCATAACCGAGAAAGTCGCACATACCATAACGTTCAAAATTTTATCAGAATATCATGTAAACTGAGCCTTGATGGCACAAGTGACTTTCTCGATTATGGCGGGAAGCCACAGAATTATATATAACTTGTGCCTTTTACAATGTGCCTGAATATCTGTATATACCTACTATATAGATGTATTCATTAATGTTGTATCCTAGTGACGTCACACAAAATGGCGCCGATTTCAGAGCGTTCAAATGAGGGTGTTCTTTAGTTTTCAATTTAAAAAAAAACGCTTCAAAACTTCGGAAATTTCATCATACCTTGGTTATTATAGTTTAGGGTTTTGATTTGCACAACTTTCGTAAAATCGGCAAGGTGTATATTTCGTCGGATTACTGTTTTCAAATTTATTTTAAATTACCTAAATGGGCACTCCTGGAATCTATAGCGCCAGGACGTGAAAGCTGCTTCCAGAATTGAATTAAAGACCCTGATTTCTGGATTATTTATCGAAAATGAATCGATTCGCGACAACGAATATAATCATGCACAAAAATTATAAATAATCTGACCTTTCGTTGCCTTGAGATCGCTTGCTTCTCGCTGTTGACGAAGTAGGTATATATCCTCCATTTTTGATCGAGCACTGCAATCAATTGGGTTGCACTTATTTCACTTATTGCACTATACATATTAAAAATCAATCTTTGTTCTTTAAAAACACTTTTCCCGACGCGACCGCGGCTCCGGAAAAAAGAAAAAGAAAAAGACACACACACACACACACACACACACACACACACACACACACACACACACACACACACACACATACACATACAAGCCCGCGTAAAAAATTTTAAACTCACGGAAACGACCGTTACAAAACTGCAAGGCGCCATGTTTGCATTTCTCTTCTCGGCAACTCGAAATTTCACACGATTTTTCCGTTTGTATTGCGCGACATTTTGCTTTGTTCTCATTTTGCGATGGGGAAGCGTAAAAACTCCGAAAATACGATCGCCGTGCTTTATTTCCGAGTAAATAAACGGACGACTCGAAGGGATTTTCTGACTAAAGTATTCGCGCGTGAATTGACATGAATGTAAACAAACATAACTGCGCATATAAGTGTAGATAATTACGCGGGATGGATCGGAAATGGAAAAATCGGCTGCGCGTGCATACACAGCAATTTTCAAATTCAAAATATCACTGGGTTTGGAATACGTTACGTAACGTAACGTAAGTAACGGAAATCCCGTTATTCGTTTAAGTTACTTTTATCAGTCTCACAAGTTTTGATAATAATTTGTACCTTTTTAAGAAATGTTATGAAACAGAGAATTAGGAAATTTTCAACTTCTTTCCTTTCGAATAAAAAATTCTATATTTAAAATTTGCAATGGAGCAGAGTGACATAATAATAATTTGTGTACAACTATCGACAAAGAATAGGCTTTTTCACTTTTTATTAGAAACTTTTATTATTCGAAGCATTATATTTTAGGAATCCGCATGAAAATATATAAAAATACACAAAATCTATGGATCTTAAAATCCATAGCAACATCTATAAAATCTATAAATCATGCTGGAAAAATTTACGTAATTTAATGAATACCATACAAAACTCAAAAAATACGAAAAATAAAAGATCTTGATTTTTTTTATTATATATGCTATTAGATTCTCCAAAAATATATATTTCAGGAATCAAAAAACTTCAATTTCTCAAGCACTTAACTATTAAAGTATATATATGTATAGAAGTCCATAAACATAGTAGAAAATTTTTTAAATCTTACAAGTTTGTAAAAAATTTATAAAATATTGAGGTCACTCTTAATCTATAAAGAAACCGTTTTTTATGAAATCGATCGAAATACTTCTATTTCAAACTCCCAATAATTCTAGGAATAATCTCATTCTGGGAATTCAAAGAGATATATTTCAAGAAACCAAAAAATTCTACGACATTCTATAAATACTATAGTATTATAGAAAAAATGCAAGAAAAAATACTTAATACATAGAAAAATACAAGTAAATCGATGTAACAGTAAAAATCTACACAACTTTAACAACTAGAGCATCGATTTCCTGAAATTTATATTGCAATGTTTAAAAATACCAAATATTTCTTCAAATCATAGAAAAACTGAAGAAATGGAAAAATACAGGAAAAAACAAAAATTTATCGAGACACTGTTTTCTGAAAAATCCTTTGAAACACGGAAAATTAAATGAACTTAATATTTTAGACATCGAAATTCTCAAAATCTTTATAATAATTTTTATAGAAAGCTAGAAATATATAAAAATACTAGAAAATCTTGCAACATTTTAAACATCCTGGACAATACGAATAGATAGTTTTAGAAATAGCGAACATTTCTTAAAATCGTAGAAAAACTAAAACAGTAGCACAAAAAACTAAAAGAAATAAAATTCTACATAGACACCATCTTCTGAAAATTACTCTCAAATACAAAAAATTCGGTTTTCTCATGAGTTGACCTTTTATAAAAAAAACTTCAATATTGTATAAGAAACTGGAAATTCTCGTAGGAAATTTTCGATAAGTTCTAATGAAAAAATTATACGAGTTGTTGGAATGAAAAAAGCCTTATAAAATGTAAGTATTCTCATAAGAAAATTTTACATCTCATGAAATTTACGAAATTATTTCAATTTACAAAATGTATAACCCTGTACAATAAATTTGGGTTTTTGAAATAGGTCTTAACGAAAATAAATTATAGTGGTTACTTAAGATTTCTTGAATTTATCTACCAAAGGTTCTCGTAAACTAAGTTATTTTGGTTAATTCTTTTGCGATTCAACAAATATATTGACAACTTAGGCAGTTCTCAATCTTTTTTCAAAACTAAACAACGAATATATTTGTTTTCAAAGATAAGGATCTCATTTTTAAATTAGAAAGTTGAGAAAAAATTCTTTTAACGATTTGAAATAGCAATTTATATTTATTTTCAGGAAAGAAAAGTCTTCACTGTCCCACATCACTGGCGGTCATAGTGTAGCGTCTCGAACCGTGACGGATCACTCTCATTAGGGGGAAACTTGAAATACTTTCGAAATCTCCGAGTGATATGCTTTATTACCTCCCTTGATGCGGGGACAATGAAGACTTTTTTTCTCCTTAAATGGATGGGAATCGTCATTCTAATTCGTTGAAAATTTTGTTTATAATTCTTGCTTGATATTTTCATCGCTAAAAACACATATAGTCTTTAAATTTGGAAAAATGAAAGTTTTCAATAAATTTGTTGAATTGCAAATAAATAAACAAAATTATGAGCTTCTTTATAAATTCGGTAGTTCGATTTATTTTCACCCAGGCAAGTTTTTCGTGTTGTATAGTCTAAGATTGATAAAAAAATTACTTAATAAAAATATAAAAATAATCGAAATAAAACTTTCAATGAATCAATAGTTAAAATAAACCTTTGACTGCTAAAAATATTGACTTTGATTAACCAGCATTTTTTCTCATTAAAATTAAAAGTTAGAGAAATCACATCAAAATCGATTTTTTAATCAATGCTTTCAATCAACTCGATAATTGTAATTATACGAAAATTGCAAGATTAGAAAATTAAAAATTTGATTTTACAACTGTCATAGATTTTATGATATTAACAGTGCTCCTTCAATTCCGTAAGGTGAATTTTCACTCAACATCTAGTCCAAATATTGCCACTCAAACAGAAAGTGAAAATTCAATCTAAAAGAATGAAAAGTCACTCTCAGGGAATTTGAATTTCACTTTCGAATTCTTGTCTTTCTGAATTCTTTATCTCTTTGTCTTTCTAAAATCTCGAGTTGCTTTTTACTCTAAAAAACTTTTGACTCGATGTAAAGTAAAAATTCACTGTCAGTGATTAAGGAATTAAGAGAGAATAAACTGCTTATTTACAAAACAATCAGCTTTCAAAATAATCGAATTCACAATAAACTTGGAAATTGTTGACAGAGTCAAAACGTTCAAAAACCAAAAATTATTAAAACATCACGAGCATTATAGATGTGTTATGTTATTACAGTTTTTTCAAAATTCAAACGGTCATTTTCATGAATATCGATGGTGATTATGGAAATAACAAAAATTCCATCTGAGCTAGTCATCAAGTATAAATAATATTGAATAAATTAATAGCAATCAGCAATAAATTATTTAATATAAATTGACCAACTTTTTTCATTTGTATTTTCATTATTTTCCCATATTTCATGATATATTATTTACGAAAAAAGTAAACATTTTTCACCTTATTGAAAATTTTTTTTAAATCAAGGCACTTCTTCAATCAATTTTTTTCTGTCTACACCTCTCTGTGTAGCTGTGAGGTACACAAAATATTTTATATCAAATTTTGCACTATTTTTCTACTTGAAAAATTTTCCCTGATTTATGATGAAAAGCGGAAAATTACGTAAATATTGTACGGTTTCGTATAAAAAAGTTGGCATGATTGGGGAAAAAGTTATAGCCAGCGTCATTCTTCAGGAAGAGAGCAGCGTGTGCAACTAATGTTCCGGCAAATTGGTCTCGTAAATGTAGACATTTTCTCTTGGGAGGAATGAGCGTTCGAGGATCCACGTAAGTATCTCACGTTTTGTCTATACTTTTGCACAAATAAGGATATTTCACTGCAACATCAACGTTTCCCCTTGATTTTCTCGGCTCATGTCACTCGCAAATTTTATCTACGCCCTCGAATTTTATTTTATGAGCTTTCGGAATGTACTTTTGCGTTCAGCATGTTCTGGATAGGGGAAGTTTTTGCATTTTTCTTTTGAAACAATAGTCCAAAATAAACGATATTTGAGTTGAATATCGGTAAAGGTTCGAATCGATAATTAATTTTTGTTTTGAATATCCTGGAAACAGGGAAAAATGATATATTTTTGGTTATTTCTACTCAATGTTTGAAAATCATAATTATTTACAACAGATAAAGCTTTTTTAAAAATTTAAATCAAATTCGTCAACTTTTCCGAGGTTCAGAAACTTATAATTCATTTTTTTTTTAACTTTGAATAATTATTCATTTTTCTGCGAATTTTACCATTTTCATTTGCTTTCAATTGTCATCTACTTAAGAATTTCAGTAGATTGCAAATATCGTCATACTGGCTAAAATTTTTTTTAATTCTTTATGTTTTTGAATAACAAATGCCAATTCTAGAACTTGATAATAAAATCTGATGTCATGAAGAATAACGTATACCTAGTAAATTTCTTCGAAGAATTTATTTTTTATACAATAATAAATAAAAATCTACGTTCTTATTTCTAATACACACATTTTTTGTTCAAAAACCAGATCAGTTGAAAAAATATATATATTATTCTTTAACAATGGCAAATTTATGGTTCTTTCTGCTCTGGCTCTGCAATTTTTAACATCAACTGTAACAAAGGGGAGAAAAAAGAGACGTTTCTGTAATTGGACAGCGAAAAGCGATATTTCGTGTAATGCTACTTTCGCGACGTGCAACACCCCCCGATATAATGGTATGCCTCGTTACCGCGCTGGCTCGGAAATCTTGAAAACATCCCCAGGGTAATGCCGCATACAATTATGTCCGCTACGAAAAAAATCCATCCATAATGCATGAAACCACGGCTAAACCAGCTCGATTCATTGAATTTTCGTGATTTATCTATTGAACTTTCCGAATTTTATTCAAATGACTGCAAAAATTGGCCAGAAGGACACTCTTGCTAAAACTTTTGCCCTGGCGAATTTTTACGCCAATATTGTTTACATTCTATACTTTTTTCATTACAAATGTCGTAATGTAACCCCAAAAATAATCTTACAAAAATGAGATTGATATTCTCAAGAAACTAAATGAATTGCTATTTCTAATCTTCTGCTTATTAAAAATATTTTCGATTCATTACAGATTATCGACAAGTTTCATACGAAACGATTTGTTGTTGAATAAAAGATCCAAAGATTTTCATGAACTCGAATCCCGGCTAATGCAGCTTTTTTCTACGGTCTTTTTTTTCAATTTCTGCTGATTTCGTTTGGTTTGTTGTGGGTTTTTCAAAAAATTAGATGACTTTGACACCATGAGACGAAGTAAGATAAATAAGTAGAGAGAAGGAATAATCATGATTATAGAATAACTAGAAAACAAATAAAATTTTATAACTTAGTATAAAATAATATTAAATTTCAGAACTCGTTAATAAGATTAGTCTCAATAGGTAATGACCTTAATTCAAAATCGGAATGATCTATTGGTCCTATTCATAAAGTTTGTTTACAAAAAGTTTGTTTTTCTTTTTATGATTATGGTATTAGCGATTTCACGTATTATACCATTTCAAATTGATTTACTGTTTTCTGTTTGCTTTTCGTATTACTCGTACTGTATATTTTTTGTACACTACAACAATTTCTTGTGCTTTATTGCAATGGGCAAAATCCGTATGTATATGTACAAATAAATAAATAACTTTCGTGTATCATAAGATGGAAAAATAATCAAAATATACTGCTAAAAAAATAGGTTTGTGAGAATTAATTTTCTTGCTGTTCTCGATTTTTCTTTCTGTTCTAGAAAGGTATTATTGGAAGATACGAGATCGTTTTATTTTTTTTCATTGAAGATGCACGAACAAGCGGGGGCATAAGCAGCTTAGTTTGCGCAATTAAAAAATTTTCTTCAAATGCTTCCTTTATTATCGAGACTCAAAGGCTTCATTGTAAATAACGACGTGTATTTTTGACTAGGTACATGGAAACAACTTCAATATCGACTGAATTTTTCAAAAATCAATCATGAATATCATTAAGCTTCAATCTCACAGCAAAACATAATTGAAGAGTTCTGAATAATTTCATTTTTTTTCATTTTTTTATAAACTTCTTAAAAAATTAATGATCAAAAACTGATTCTACTTCGTTGTTTTTGGAATTTCATTTACACGGAATTTCGGAAGTCACAGTTTGGGTTTTCAAGTTCTTTAAGTTCTACATAGTTCTAGGTTTCGATATTGTTTACTTTCGTTATATTTTATTGTTGATGAAATTTTTATACACATTCACTCGGATTTTTGTACATAAAATTTTCAATTCTTATTTGAAAATCTATAAACTTCCTAATACTTCTCGATTTTATTTAGAATTACCAACTACTGAAATTTTCGTAAAAGTAACGTAGAAGTTAATCAAATATTTCAAAAGCTATCTATCCAATTTTTTTCAAAATACATATTTAAAACAACTACGTACGAAATTTATTCATTAATCAAAGTTTCTTTTGTTATGAAAATAAAAATAGGAAAGTTTGTATAACCCAAAAGGAGTACCTTTTTTTGTATATTTTTTTTAACTTTTAAGAGCTTTCAAGGCTCAGAGTCCATACTATTTCAAGATTTAGGAATTTTTAATGAATTTCGTTCAAAAAAAAGTTACAAACTGTTTTACGTTCATCAAAATTTATACTGTCTCTAATGTTCGTACGATTTGCAATCATTCAGTGTCAACTTATAGATAATAATAATACGGTTCGTAAACTCTAATTGTTTTATATATTTTCAATAATTCTTTGTACTTCTTTTTTTATTTTCCAAGAGTTTTCTTAATTATTCAGTGCTGTAAGAGAGGCTTCAAGTTTTTAAAATTAGTTTACATTTTCAAGTGACTCCCCATATAAGGTTCACTTTGGCACTATTTGTAATTTATCAGTTTTATTTTGCTATTATTATTTTTAAAGCTAATAAGTGTTATTTCGAAGGTTTTTTTTGTACTTAAGAGAGAAATTTATATCTTTTTCTCTCTTTTATCACATCTAAAATTCTGGGAAAAGTGTCATATTTTTTTTCTACTTTAGGAAAGTAAAAGTAAAAATCGTGAAATCCACTACCGGCAGTGCCGAGACTGCTTGGTTAGCTTATATCCTTTATTGCTCACTTTACACTGCATTCCCTAGCTTGCCTTTACCCACTATTATACACCACGCTATCGACTTAAGGGTATGCAGAATTAAGTTCAGTTTCCTGCATCAGGCCTCAAGTGACCTTTAGTAAAATTCACCTCATTATGAATAAATTATCAAAAATTGCAGCTCTCGGATAAAACCTTAAAAAATACCTAAACGTTATTATGCAAAAATATTTAATAGCCAGAAAGAATGCTTAGAATTGCAGAAGTAAAAACAAAGGTACATATGTAACTTTGAAAAATTTATTTTCAACTTTATTCGTGCGATTTTCCCTACTTTTCTCAATTCTTTCTGAAGTTCTGTTCCAGAAATCTTTAGATAAAAAGGAGATGAAAAATTATGTTTCATGTTTTGTGAAATTCCCCAAAGCTAAAATGTGCTTTTTACCAGTTTTTCAATATCTTATCAAACAGAACCTTCAATAGGTATTCCTAGTAGAATAATGCAAATTTTTTAACTACTGATTTAAAATGCATTCGTCATGTCGAATATGGGAACATTGAAATAAATTCAGTGATTTTAATAGTAAAGCATTTCAGAATTTTGTATTACAATTTTTTATATTTTAGTATGTTCCCATCCAAAATATTAAAATACTATGATTAATAATTTAGAATGAAAAATTACTATATCAACAAATTGAGGGTTAAAAGACTGAGTTTTCAAAAATCTTACAAGTGAAACGGAATTCGTGTGTTTGGCAGATTTTTTTGCTCAAGATTTAGTTACAATTAGCTATTGCCAAGTATTCAAATTTATTTATACAATAGGTATTTAGTTATTTGAATATAAATGATATTTTTCAGCGCAAAGTGATGAAACTTAATGAATTTCCTAGTATTACCTGGAATACTTTATAGACTTTGAGTACTGGATACTCTGAAATTAAAGGTTTTATTGATTTTATTTTTATTATAATTTTTCGAAGAGGTGCTTTTCATATAGAATTTCACTAATTCAAAGCTTTTTATTATTTTTGTTTGCTTTTTTTGTTTTCAATAACATTCACAAGCTGTGGTATAAAATTCTAAAATTCTTATAAATTTTCAATATTTTCATTGATGCTATGCATGAGAGTTTCAGAATAAGATGCTTTAAATTTTTAAGCTCTACAGATTTTGGGCATTTAAAATTTGTTCCAAGCATAATATTGTGAGAGATTTCTAGTAATTTCAGTACTTCTCGTATTTTTCCGATATTCAAACAATGCCGAAGGTTTTCTGCTGTTTTCTAAGATTTTCATATAAATTTTAAGAGTAAAATACTCCAGGATTCAAAATTTCACTGATTTTAGGTATTTTAATGGATTGTCAAGAAACCTCTTTCTCCGAAGATTTCATGTATTTGTAAATTATAAATTTCTCGTATTTTTAGTCATTACAACATTTTGAGCCCTTTCATAATTCTGTATGGATTATTATTCAGATTTCAAGCATTTAATACTCTCAAATTCAAAGTTTATTGAATTTTTAGTTTTTGATCGATTTTTCAAGCAATTCTTAGTTCTGTGGCTTCCCGCCATTACCAAGAAAGTCACTTCTGCTATGAGGCTCATTTTACATGATATTCTGATAAAATTTTTAACATTATGGCATGTGTGACTTTCTCGATTATGCCGGGAAGCCACAGAGTTAGATTCCTTATTTATTACTGTAATTTAATTTCAAGTGCGTCGTGGTGAGGCTTCAACATCTCCCAAAACAGAAAAAAATCATTTTCAAAGATAAAAATGACGAAAATTGACTTCTTTTCAATATAGAAAATCAGGAATTTAGAATTCCTACTTTTATGAATCTAATATCTAAACTGAAAAAAGAAAACGTGTAGTTTGACTGTAAATAAAAACTCAATTGATATTAAATTGGATGGCATGGGAATCGGATAAAATTGAAGTAAATAGATAACTTGATTTTTCATCCTTTTACTATGTATTCTTAATAAAAGATACTACACTCTTTATCTCATTTATTTTATCTTTCTTAATAAGAAAGATAATACACTCTCTATTAATAGTAAATAGGATTTTTGTTCCTATATCCTCAGACGCATTGCACTTGAACATTATCCCTAAAAATTTTATTAAACAAAATGCTCTACTAACATCTTCGTTGACCACTCTCTTCAACAATTGAAAAAAATGATTAGCAAGAAGCACAAACTCAAAAATATCTGAGTTTACGAATTTCGACACAAATGTTGGATTTAACGATACTTTTTTTCACCATTGCCCCAGGTCGGCACCATGTCACTTGCTGTGGTTCCGGCACTGCGTATGATTAATACACCAACACCCGATCATTATAGAAAGTTTTTTTTTTCTTCTTGGAGAATCCCCTGTCTGATCTTTTACATGACTCATCCCGGATTTCATTAAATGCAACCTAAGAGGATCCATTCAAGTTAAGAATCTTCGATGTTTCAATTTTATCTACAAAAAAAAATCAAGTGATAGAACAGGTGTGGAACAGAGAAAAACAAAAAAAATTTTTCCATTTAAGAAATTTCTTCCTCATTTGAATAGTCTGGGAACTTTTCGAAATAAACTTTTTTGCGATTTCGTTTATTTTTTTGCATTTCCGTAAATTTTTCGAATCGATGGGAGCGAAATCGAAAATTTATCATTCAAGCATTTTACCTGACATAATTTTATAAAATGTATTTATTAGATTTATATACAATTTTAAAAATGTTATTCTGAAAAAAATCCTCACGATTAGAAACAAATTATTTTGATCCCGAACCCTGAAGATTTAATTTCGTATTCGAAGAATATAATAAATTTTAAAAAATTCAAGCCAGACTGCTAAATCCCTTAATAGGAGAATCTTGATTAATCAATTTCAATGAAATTATATTTTTATGAATTCCTAATTTTTTGATGCTGAGTTTTACGAGTCTCATAACTGGGATCATGAATTTGATAACGTAGGATCATGAAGTTTTCGACCCTGGGGTTAAAAACTGCTAATCACTAGAAATAACAAAATCGGTAACTATAGTATTTATTATAAATTCTATTTGTAACACATTTTTAGTAACACTGAGAAATACATCTAGTAATTTCTGAAATATACATACATGGTAAACAGTACTAGAATATTGAAATTCTTACAATATTATTGCAGATTTTACGATATTATTGTAAATTTTGTCTCTTTATTTTACTTATTAAAATATTGTACAGTAAAAATTGTTCAATTGTTCAAATTACAGTATGTCAGTTTTTACTAGATAATAGTGGAAATCTTCAAATCTACAAAATGCAAATCATACTATATAAATTGTAATTTTCCCTATATTAATACACAGCATTTGATTCTTGTTTATCAATGGAAAAAAAATATTTTACTATACATTATTTGCTATTTCAGTTCGTATAATGTGACATTCCTTGTGTCAAGATAAAATATTGTTCATGTAAGCATATGCATCGCGAAAATTCATACATCGTAAAATCTGCAATGTATTTTCGACTTTTATTAAGGGGTTATATACCTTTTTGTGTGGGAAAATTAAGGATGGTTTGGAGTAACTTTTAAGGTACGTATAAATAATGCTATGTCACAAAAATTATAGTTTTTTGATAGTGTATTGTTCGCTTGAAAAAACAAGTAATTGTTCATAAAAAAAATATCAACAATTAGCGGAGTTATGGCTTTTACCCCGAAACAACTTTTTTTTTGAAGAGGCTGCGGTGTACGATGCAAGTCGAACAAGTCAAGTTAAATCAGAAAATCCAAAAAATTTCATTATTCTAGGCATATATCTAGTTCTTGAACGATCGCTTTTTTACATAAAAGTTTTTATTTTGCAGATGAAAATTTTGTAAAAGAATTTCCAGAGCTCTACAAATCGAAATCTCGGGGAAAACGTTCTTGCATACAGAAAAAACGTAATATTCATTTTTTCAATCGTTCAATAACTAGATATATTTCTAGACTAATTAAATTTTTTGGATTTTCTTATTTAACTTGACCTGTTCGACTTGCATCGTGGTCACCACAAGTCTCTTCAAAAAAAAATTGTTTCGGTGAAAGAACCATAACTCCGCTAATTGTTGATACTTTTTTATGAACAACTACTTGCTTTTTCAAGTGGACAATACACTATTAAAAAACAATAACTTCGGTGTCATAACATTATTGCTACATACTTTAAAAGATACTCCAAACCATCCTCAATTTTTCCGCACAAAAAGGTATACAACCCCTTTATATTGTATGAATTACAATATGACGTACCAAAAATACATAAAAATATAGGAAAAGAACTATACATATCTGAGTACTGGCAAAACTGTATGGCATTTTCTGAAATCTAGTTCAGTAGGAAATACAATATGACAGGTATTGCAAAAAGTGTTAGCAGAAAACGAAGTATGTATTTATGACGAAATATATACATCACAGTTTCATTTGACAATACTTAATAACAATATTTTGGACCGCTTCTACAGTACAATACAGTATTACCCTCGCAAAAAAAAACTACTGCGCAAAAACATTATGGGCGTGTGGTTCCTCATGCACGACTATATCTATGCATACCAGTATACATATAGTATGCATGAGAAATCACACGCCCATAATGTTTTCGCGCAGTGGCGCGAAATTGTAGACGAAAAAATTGTCTACAGTACAATAAAAATCTTCGCATGTTTTTTGTTTTTCATGCTATTGTAAAATACGAAAAATCGCTAACTTTTGAAGACTGCATTACGTCACACTTAGGGCGGGGAAGGTAGAAGAAAATCCTCAAAAATACGTTACGTAATTTATGAAAAACCGCCTAATAAGGATGTGCAAAACCTAGTTCTAAAGAAAAAAGTTGATCAAAATTCGGTCGTGTTCGACCCCGACATTCTTCTTATTCTCGAAACCGCAATTACGCAGTCACGCTTCTGTAAAATTTCGTTCCACAAATTCTCACCCATGTGGAAGAAACCTTGAAAAATATTTTTCTCCCCGGACCCAAATTATCCCTGTGAAATAAGACATTATCGCTATCTGTGGGGGTTTCCCTCTATTCCACTCTATTCCGAAAAACCGTTTATGACGGTTACTAAGCGCGAATGCAAAAATGGACGCTATGACGTCACAATACGCGCATGCGCGCGTATACACGGGTACAGCTCGCATCTCCGAGCGGAGACGAAAAAATTAAATCCTCGCGTGCGGATTTTCGTCTCTCTTCTTTTCTCGCTGTACTTTAAACCTTTCTCTCCCTCCCCCATGCAACAGCAAGTGCCGTGCCCGCGGCAGGTTCAACCCCCACAGAGAAATTCCGTGTACCAATATACACCTACACAGTCGCAAAATCCGACAGGCACAGACTTGTTTTTCAGATATCAACCAGTTGCACGCTGGCACACGCTAGTCTTCGACGCAAGTGCGTCAAATATCACGATAAAATTGATTTACATAGTTCTTTAGTTAACATTAATTAAAGTAGAACAATTTGTTGTGTAATTATCCGACGGGTTCATCAATTTTTTGTTGCTCGGCAAAACCCCCGCTGACTATCCCAAAAAAACTGAAAGTGCGAGTTTTCCCACACAAAATGGTAAGTTTATTTATTGTCATTTATAATGAATTGTATATTGTTTGATAAATTTTTAAATTTTATGATTTTTGGGCGATTTTGGGATTGTTTTTGGGGGTGTCGAAATCGCGCGCGATCAAGATCGAAGTCATTGACTGATGAGTCATACCTCGGGAGAGAATCTCGGCTTTTTTCTTTATTTGAATTAATGACCTCGGGGGAGGTAAAAATGCGAATTCAAGGCTTTTTGTTTTTTATAAAGAATGACGTTTCAATGGCAAACGATCGAGTGCAGTTTGTTAGCGAAAACGGGAGAGTTGGAAAATTTAAGGATTTCCCAAGTAGGGGGATGAAATTACCGGAATTTTTTTTTTTCTGGAAAATTGTTTGTTTGAGGATTTTGATGAATAGGTGATGTTTGAAAAAAAAAATGTTTGTTTTTAGAGTATGTTGTGTTTTTGGGAGGAAGGGGGTTTTTTTTTTAATTTTGCGTTAACAAAATGGCGGATGATTGTTGTATTTGCGAGGTTTTAGAATTCGCGAAGTTTTTGAGTTGAGGATTTTGAGATTTGGGAGGTTTTTGTTGAGGGGGAAAAAGATGATGCAATGTGAGCGCGGTTGTTTGACGAATGTAGGGGTTGAAAGCGGGAATTTTTTTCTTTTAAACGGAGAAAGTAACGATATCTATTGAAGACCATGGTTTGCGAAGATGATTCGATTTTTTTAATCGAAATTGTGAATTTTTACGACCACAATTGAAAACTGTTATTATTGAAATGTTAAAAAAAGATTGAATGATGTATAATTGTACCAAGCATTTTTTTAGAGTCGAACTTCTTGAAGGAATCGAAAATTTGTACCTTTTTTCGAAAGTATCGATCATATTTAAAAAATTGTGGAAAAACTTTTGAATTATTTAATTACTCCTGATTTGAACAAATTACTAGAAATCAAAGATTTTAGCAAAAAAAAATAAAGAAGATTGCAGTTGTTTTATATTTTTGTCTTAGGATTTTAAAAAAACTGCGAATTTTAGGAAAGCTGTTTGTTCTAAATTTCGAACTTTCTCATTATCGAATTGTATAATTACTGCTTCAATTGCAGAAAATAAAAAACGTTTTTCGCGAGCTGAAGATATAATTTTTCAATCATTCAAAAATCCGTTTATTTCAGAGTTTCTTACAATTATATTTTTTCGAATTTGAAATTATTTACATACTTTTTATGGAAGTCGTGAAAAAATTATAAAAAACTCACGTTCAATACGAAAAAAAATACGATGACAGTTATTTTTCAAATTTTTGACAAAATCGGAAACTTTGAAATTTGATTCACTAGAAGAAAGAAAAAAACATCGTGATTTTTCAGAAAGTAATTATCCAAGCTTTAAAAATATTTAAAATTATGAAATCATGGTATTCTACGAAAATTCCTCAAATGTAGGATTAATGCAACGAATACAACATAAAAATAAAAAATATTTTTCAAAATTAATCTACTCCGTTGAAAAACAGTGAAAAAAGTTTAAAAAATTGACAATTATTTGAATTTTCAATCTTTTAATCCTCTGAAATCCGAGATTTTGTAAACGTTGCAAAACGTTGATTCTATTTCTTGTTTCCTTTGTCATATTTCAAAGTACATAGGGAAAAAAATATAGATGATCAGTTTGAATTCGAAATGAATTACGCCTTTTTTTCGTTATTTTAAAGAATCTATGGCTTTTAAAATGACCAATTTTATTTTACTTCAAAGCTGTGTATTTTTGATGATGCAATAACTGGTCCATGATCTCAAGATTCTCAAGAAGTTAAAGAATATAAAAAATATTGCAATATAAGCAAGTTTAAGTTGAATGATGATTTTTACAAATGAGAATTATAACAATAAAATACTTCTATTGACATTGTTCCGAATTTTTCAAGTTTTGCATTACTTTTTTTTTTTAATTGCGAAGTGGGAGATTTTGGTAATTTGAAAATTTTATTTTTTATTGTGTTTTTCTTTTTTTACTTTGATTTATTTTTTAATATGTCTGTTCTGAGACTAAAATATATTGATACGTAATTTGAGCTTTTTCAAGCTTAAAAACTCATTATCCAAAATTTTACATACCCCATATTTTATAATAATGATCAAAAATCACCATTCCAAAATATTAAAACCTAGATTTTCACGAAATTTACTTCTAAAAATTACAAAATGACTGAATTCGACATTTTGAAAACCCTTCCGATTTTTATTAAAAACTGGTTTAATCTTTTTTTTACTATGTGATTTGGTTGCTTAAAAAGTACCGTCAAAATTTTACAGAAAACTGATTCTCATTCATTTTTAATTGCCCCTCAAGTAAAATTGTAAATAATCCTTCGTAATAAAAATTTTCAAAAAACTTATGTTTCAAACATATTAAAAGTCATATTAACTACTGTAACGTTGAAAAAATGTGTATAAACATTTATATTATATTTAAAATAAATTGTGTGTTCGAGACTTTGTAATTTAACAAATTTTTAACGAATTTTCTTTTTTTATATAAAACGAACAGAATATTTGCTGTTTTTGTTACTTTTAAATGATGTAAGAATTAATTAAGATTCTTAATTTCATCTCTTGGTTTATTTCGATGTATTTTTTTCGCCGGCGTTCAGTGCGAAAAAACAAAATGGCGTCCCCTCGAGAGATGACTAAGCGCTTCGTAAAGGTACCTGGTACCCCCTGATACCCCTGGTACAGACCCATGATCTACATACTTTTCTCCGAATCAGGGGAGCATGTCTCAACAACAAGTTCATGTGATTTCAGTACATACTTGAAAAATAGGCACTTGCCAAATCTTATGAAATAATTCCTTTCATGAAAAAATTGATAATTATTATTCTAAAATATTATGCACTGAAATAATTTACTATATAATCTTTAATATTTTTTAGACTACATTTAAATTTTCGACAGAAAAATTAAAAATGGTAGACACCGAAATGTGGCTATGAATTACTTTACATTGTACAGTGACAATGTCATAAATTAAAACCTAATTAATGTCAAAAACAAAGAATTTGAAGAAAAAAAATAAGGAATCCATCGAATCATTTAGAAATTTTTGTATCCCAATTTCCAAAAAGTTGATTATTTTTGGGTTTAAGGCACTTTGGTATTTTTAATGCATTATTTTTCAATTGTTTGGGTTTTTATATCTTAGAAAAATTTATACTCATTTTTTCCCAACAAATAAAAAATTATTTTATTTTCGGAATCTTCAGTTTTCGATAGAAATAGCTCTAATTTCTAACATACGGAAATGTGATGATTCATTGTTTTTAAATCCATTAATAATAATTTTTTTGCAATTTTGGATGTAATAAAAAAAAATATGGAATGTCTGTTTTCTGAAGTGAGTAGCATATTTTTTATCACTTTTGTGGTTTTATTCTAGTGAGAATTTTCGTTATTAGACTTCCATTTCTAAATTTTTAAATCAATCTTCGGAAGCATTTATATTAATTTGTATCAAATCTCTCAATAATCATTTTTATTCCTGAGATCCCGAAAGTTTTCATTTAAAAGCCTGAATTCAAAGCATTCAAACGATACTTCTGCTTAGATCGAAAATTGGAAATTACTAACTTGAAATTTTCGATCCATTTGTTAATTAAGTAATTAACAAATGGTAAAGTTTATAAAACTGCAATCAATTTTATTTGCAATGTAAAAATACTTTTATTATTATTCTTTTCGGTTAGCTGATTCGCTACACGGAGATTTCCTACAGAAAAAGTAGAAATTTCAAATACAGAGACGTAACTGTAAATGACTTCACACTGCATAGTTACAATGTTGTGAAATTAAACGTTTATTGTTAGCATGAGTAAAAAATACATTGAATTGTTTAAAAATTTTCATATCTCAATTTTCAAAAAGGCGATAATTTTACTAGAAGCCTGGATTCTCCTACATTTTTATTTTTTGGGAGGGTTTTAGAAACTTGAGTGTGTTTTACGTAATTTTGCGATTTTCAAAAATTTTGGTATCTTGAAAAAACTTTTTATCTTTTTTTTTTTTTCAAACTTATAAAGAGTGATTTGATTTTCTGAACGTTCAAATTTTCGGTAGAAAAAACTTGAATTTCTAACATAAAGAAACAAAATAATTTACTGTTCTAAAATCCATTACTTATCATTTTTTTGCAAGTGAAAGTTGAATACATGGAAAAAAAGTATGAGATTTTTGTTTTCTAAAAAAAAATGGCATTTTTTTATGAGTTTTGTAGTTTTATTCTACTGTTTTCGTTATCAGACTTCCATTTCTAAATTTTAACATTGGTCCACACTGAGAAAAAGAAATATTTACTATTACGATATGTATATTTGCTTTTGGCAAAATAGATATACATTTGCCTCAAATGTATGACGCTATCAATATTATTGTATACTTTGTCAACACCTACCAAGTTATGATGTATATTCAATAAGAAGTTTCAAATATTTCAAGCAAATCTATTTCGCCAAGAGCAAATATACATATTGTAATAGCAAATATTTATATTCCCAGTACAAGGAAGCATTTATACCAATTTGTATAAAATTTCTCAATAATAATTTTTATTCCGGAAATCCCCGAAATTTATGATTGCAAAGGCCTAAATTCAAAGCATATTCAATTTTCGTAGTTTATTAATGATACATCTATTTATATAAATAATTATATAAATTACTAACTCAAAATTTACGTAGTTGATTTCTTGAATAATCAAAGTTAAATGTTTTTATATATCCAATGCTTTCAATAAATAATTACCAAATAAAAAAGTTTCTAAAATTACAATTAACTTTATTTGCGATATGAAAGTATCTTTATTATTATTTTTTCATTTTTCGGCTTACTACACCCGAATTTTCAACAGAAAAAGTAAAAATTTCAAATACAAAGACATAACTATATTAATTACTTACATTGCATAGTTACAATGTTATAAATTGATGTTAATCGATAACAAAAGTAAAAAAAATTGAATTCTTGAAAAATTTTCGAAAAATCGATAATTTTATTGGAAGCCTGAACTTTCCAAAAATTTATTTTTTTTAGAGTTTCATGAACTACAATGTTTTTGACGTAATTTTTCGGTTTTTTTAGATTTTGATATCTTAAAAAAACGTATGATCATTTTTTTCAAACTTTATGAAGAGTGATTTGATTTTCGGGATTTTCAAAGTTTAAGGTAGTAAAATCTTGAATTCCTAACATAAGTAAACTTCATAATTTATTGTTCCCAAATTCATTAGTTATAATTTTTTTTGCAAGTAACAAATAGATACATAGAAAAAAGTATGAGATTTTTGTTTTTTGAAAAAAGTGGCATTTTTTATTTTTTTTTCGCAGTTTTATTCTAACGTTTTCGTTATCAGACTTCGATTTGTAAATTTTGACGTATATATATAATTTTATATACAAAATTAAAAATTACTATAACTCGAAATTTTTGTTGTTGATTTCGAAAATGGAGGTATAATTTTTTTGATGACGAATGTTTACAATAAATTATTAACAAATGAAAAAGATTATAAAATTTCATTCAATTTCTTTGCGACACAAAAGTATTTTAATCAATATTTTTTTAGTTTATCACACTATTATTTCTCTCAATCAATTGCAAAAATTTCAAGTACAGTGACGTAACTATAAATTGCTCTACATCGCATGATTACAAAGTTGTAAATTAAGCAAAAATTAATAGCCAAAGTAAAAAACACATTGTTATTTGCAAATTTTCGAATAAAATTTTTCAAAAAGTCGATAACTGTATTAGAAGTCTGAACTCTCCAGAAATTTTTCATTTTCTTTTAAAGTTTTAAGAACTGGAATGTTTTTTATGTTTTTTTTGCAATTATTTCGGGTCTTGAAACCTCGGAAAAATCGATTATCTTTTTCTTGTCGAACTTATGAAGAGTGATTTGATTTTCGGAATTTGAAGGAAAAGCTTTTCTTTCTAACATAAAAAGGGTAAAAACTTTTTTCCAAATCCATTAGTTATAAATCTTTTAAAGTAAAGATTCGAAATATTATAGAAAAATATAAGATTTGTGTTTTTTATGAAAACAAGTAGTATTTATTATCACTTTCGTAGTTTTATTCTAACTTTTTCCTTATCGAACTTCAATTTTTTATTTTTGACATCGATCCTAGATAAATTTATACAAATTCGTTTTAAGTTCCTCAATACCCAGTTTTATTTCTGAGTTTTCTAACATTTGAAAGAATAAATATTTCTAAACTACTAATGCTTGCAAAAAAAAACTTACGAATAATTAAGTTCGTAAAATTGCAATAACTTTTTTTCTCTACATCAAAATATCATTTTTATGAGTTCCATCTTATTATTACTCTCAAATTTTCGAAACCTCTGAGTCATCTTCAAACGAGGTACGTACGGTACATTTATACGTGTATGTATGGACCATTTATATGTACTGAAAGGATCGAGAATAATGAGCGATCAAAAATTACCAAAATGAGTAAATGAGCAAATGGGCAATTATGCAAATTTGCTGTTGAAACATGTTCCTTCGATTCCTGGAAAAATAGATTGAATTAATACATCTGTATGTAGTTTCCAGTTCTACAGAGACGCCATTTTGTTTCTTCACACTTGCAAAGGAGACGAATGTTTTTAAGAGATTAAACAACAAAATAATATACTCATCAGTGCAATGTTGATAGTTATATTTATTAATTTTTTTATATATAAAACGACAATTCAGATGGTGAAAGCAAATAAGCAAACAACATGCATAATAAATAATTAGTTATAAACAAAGGAATAACGGTTAAAATTTTTCAAATATTTAAACAAAATAGAAAGAATTTCACAATTGTTACCTTTATTGCCGAAATTTCTCATGGTTCAAAAAGTTATGAAAACATTTAAAAAGTTGTAATAAAACACCTAACTTTGAAAATAATGTTAAACAAATAGATTTGTTATTTTATTCTTCAATGATGCCGACTATTTTTGGTGCTAAGTTGTTTTCTCTGAACGTGTGTCTTTATTTTTTAATTGGGTATATCAGATGGTAAATAAATAACTCGAATAATGGCTTTTCGAAGATTCTAAATGACTCATCTTCGAGCCTTCTTCAGAGATTGCGAAATACGTCCCGAGGGTTGTGATGACGCGAAACTCACAAAGACTTTTTTTCACGTATACTTGATAGTTTTTTTGTCGTTTTTATTTACGCACGCGAAGATTTTGTAGCAAGATAAGTGATAATTCGAGTCATAATTGATGCAATTGGATATTGTTTATCACGATAAATTTTATCAAGTGGGAGAAAGGTACTGCAGAAAATTTGAAAATTGCGGAAACTTTGGGAGAGAATTTGAATTTTTTGAAGGAAACTGGGATTAGACATTGTTTTTCAATATTATTAAAAATTTTTCTAATTCGGAATTGTGTGACCACTTGAAATCGATCGAAATTTTATCTATCTTTATCTAAGTTTGCTATTAGACCAATTAACTTAAATAAAATTATTAGTTATTTAGAGTTAGAGTTAGTTTATTATTAGAGTTAGTTTTCATGATATTTTTTTAATAAATTTTCATGATTTTTTTTCGAACAACTTGGCGAATCTCATAGACATTCAGATTTTTTTAAAATTACCATATTATTTAATCAAATTCTTGATTTTTTAAAAAAAATGTATGTATTTTACGAAAAAAAGCAAAAATTTGCTTATTTTGAGATTTTAGAGAGTCAAAACTTATGCTGCCTGATTTCAAAATTCAATAATAATATATACTGTGCAACTTTGATAGCAATTTGTCAGAACCTTAAAAAAAATATCAAGGTTTGAACGTTGTTACAAATGTCGAAAAATTATCGAAAGAAAGCTTCAACTTGAAATCCCAGAGGAATTTCCAAATTTTACGTTTTAACGAAAATTTAAATTTCCTCTGTTATTAAAACTTTCAAACGATTTTTCGGCTATTTCGAGTATTGAGGATTTTTTTGATTATTTTTCAGGTGGCCGCACTTATTGTGCTCTTTATGTCAAATTTGATGGTAAGCCATTTTTTGCATTTTCTGAATTCTATGCTGTATACGATTAGAATGTTTCTCGAAACCCATCACCGTGGACAAGTTGAAAAAAAAAAAACTTTTTTTGTTGCTATATCCTTTATCGTGGGTATATGGTATTTTACTATTGTGAAATTATATTTTTTTATTTTTTATGCTTGTGGATAATGTAAGGAGTGGGCACACAATAATTTCTAGAATTTTATAGTAACTCATAAAACAAACTTTTTTTGGTAGTTCGAAAATAAATGCCAAAAGTTGGATCAAACTTGGTTTTGTAAAAGTAAAATTGTAATTGGTGATGTTCTTGAATCCAAAAATTTCCAAAAGTGAATAATAACAATAGGTATAATTCATGCATTATATAAAAATGTTTCAAAATAACGATAAAAAATGAAACTCTAGATACGATTTCTATGCACTAGTTACAAATTTTTATTTTTACAATTCTGTTAGAGTGGCCACTTTTTTCGAAAATTTCAATATTAGTTTCTTTTTTCTATAAGCACGAAAAAATGGAAAGGGAATACAAAATACGTTTCATGAACTGTAAACTTACCAAAAAAATTATTGAAAATGTTTCCATGAAAATCAGCGGCCACTCTACATTTTTTTTTTTGATGCAGATACTTTTGCTTTTTTAGATATAAGGATAATATTGGTTGTTTTTCAGTTCTATAACTTTGTAAGTGAAACACATTCTTTGCTGAATGAAATATGTATTCATTAAACGTCTAAATAAATTCGAAAGAAAAAAAATTCAATAATGAAACGAGTAAAAAATCTTACAACCAAGTCATATTCGGAAAAAAAAATATTTATCATTCAATCATTAAGTCAAAAAGTTAAAAAAAAAAAGTAAATAAAGTGGGATTGGAAAACAACGAAATTCGCAACACATTACAAGAAACATTTTAAGTTTCCAAAATGTATAAATAAATCGATTCTGATCACGAGCGTGCAGAATTACATTGCTTTTATCATCATTTCGGTATACGATGATTTCAAGCACTTCAAACTTGCTTTTAAAACATTTAAATTTTATCGCTCTCGATGTGTAACTCGATACCGAAAATAAAATGTTTCGTAATGTTTTGTCTTTCGCAGATAATCTGCGGTGTTTTAGAACTCTTCGAGCACAAAGAATACGAAGAAATGAAAATTTGGCACTTAATCCTATAAACATTTACATAAATAATTATTATCCCTTCATTAAAAAGTTTTATTCAAAAACTTACTGCTCGGGGAGTTTTTTAAAAAATTATTTTTACGTATTGTGTTAGTGGTAATTTATTCGACTTTTGGCACGTTATGAAAAATTACTCGAAGTAGTCATCAACGCAAAAATTTGTTATTCGTGTTAACGAACAAAATGAGAAAAATGCAAATGAAAACAAATTGTTTTTTTATGAAATTGAGGAGCTGTGAAATTAGTAATAGCAGAAAATTATGCCCCTTGAGTAATTTTTTGTAATGCAAAATTTTTTCGGTGAAAATTAAAAATTTGTCTCTGTGTGCTCACTTCTTGTTTTGTTTTTTTTTTTTTTAATTATTTTATTCTAGGAGAGTTGGTGGCACGACGATTTTTCATGGCATTTTTAAGTCCTTATTCGTCGTCGATTTCATCGTCAATTTTTTTTCACTGAGACATGATATATCATATTTTTTTTGTAACAACTGGGAGGTTGAAAAAATATGTTTTATCGCGCTGTAGATATTTGGAAACATAACGAGTGTTATTACAACATTTTTTTGCAGTTTATAAAATATCAAGTTTTCGAGGATTTTATTGATGATATGAAATGACATGTAAATATTATACAAGAATTTTTTTGAATTTTTATAAGTGCAATCAAATTTTCCAAATCTTGAATATTGACCAAAAATTTTCTAATTTGAAAAGCTCACCATTTCTTGGAATTTTCAAAAGTTGCTAAAAAATTATTTGAATAAGTTATACTAATTGTTAATATTTGATCGAGAATTTAAATTTTTGAGAAACCACAGGAATTTCTAAAAAATTTCGGCTCTTCAAATTTTTAAAATTCATCAAGATACTTTTGAAAATGGTTCATAATTTGGATCTAATGTTGAAAAATTTTAAAACTACGAAACTATTTTGGAATTTCCAGACTTTCAAAAATGAGAAAAAAATTCATTATTTTCTGAAATTTTGCGTCTCCATTTTGTGAAGGGTGATAAAATGTTTTTGATGACCTTTTTGTTACATAAACATTTTTTTTTTTGGTTTTTATGACGTTGCAATTATAGTTCTTTTATATAATCATTTTGCCTATACAATAAATAGCGATTTTATATTATAAGAAATGCATAAGTTCACAAATAAATGTTTGAATCCAAGTTTCGAATCCAGATTTTCATTCGAAACTGATTCGAAATTCTATTGCTTTCAGTATGGATGAGTCGCTATTTAAAATTGAAAATGATTGCCACATAAAAGTGCTATCATTTGAGCTAAGTTAAGAGGATTTTTAGTTCGTTTTCTCAAACAAAATGATTTTTTTATATCAATTATTAAACTTCGGTTTGATTAAAAATTTATGTAGCTCTCATTATTTCTTCAAAATATATATACACAAAATTATTCAGATATATCAATGAAAATCTTCGAATCAAATTTTTGAATGTCGAGTTTTTTTAATATCAATATAAAATCAATATTCTTCATATTTAAAATCAAAATTCTACTGACGAAACTTTATAATAATCCTTTTACCTTTTTTTAGTTAAAGTTTTTTGGATTTTTTCCATAAAATCGGTCGTGAATTTCGTAAAATTTTGCCCATTGTCATTTAGTCGGGCGACAACCTTTCAACGCAAGATGAAGAATTTAAAAAACGTAAAGGGTAAGAACCTAATTGGGAAACGTATTCTAAACTCAGTCGAATTCGAAATTGCATATGTTTAAAATAGCTTATTTTTCGTTATTTTTTATCAAACAGTCGAAAATAATTCTAAAAATCCAGTGTTCCACGAATAATTTATTTTTACTGCATGAATTCCAACTTTTCTAAACCAGAATAATTAATGCAGTAAATTTCGAATTCGGCATGTTCTGAAAACGCTTTTCGAGTGAATTTTTTAACGCACCAAATTTTGCAAAAATACTCGCAGAAGACACAAAAAAACATTGATTTTCTAGTGATAAACTGAAAATGTAATTAATATGTACATATAAAATATACTGGAAGTTTTTTTAATCAATAAAAGTGTCTTCTGCTCAAACTAATTAAAAATCTTTGATTTTTAACTAGTGCTACAATGCTTTGATTGCCACAAAAATATTTTCTTGGGCTTTCATTAATTTTCATGCTCTTTTCCGTCCCCTTTCCTGAGTTTCCAACATTTTCTATGAACATATACTTTTGCCGGTATTTTCAAAATTTCCATAAAATGCTTTTACACATTACTAATTTTTAGCACTTGGATCCGATACTTGATGCGAATTGGCCAAAATAAAATCGTTACCAAATGTTTATCTTCCTTTTTTTTATAATTTTTTCTTTGGCTGGGCACATCGTCATTTTTTATGTGCATGGTACATAAAAAAGTAGATGGCTTAAAAGGAACTACCAATATTTTTTTTATCCTCTTAATAAGGATATTGAAAATCTCTACATGTGATGTTGGTGATGATTAAACAATAATTGCCATTTGTGAAGTATTCATTAACACAAGTAGTAAAAACGAAGTGAACCAATTGGCTGTATCAATTCGATAAATACGTACATAAAAAATAATACTAGATATAACACTTAATTTCGATTTCAAACTAATTTTACAAATTTTTCCTCCAGGTTATAAAAACAGTCACAATATAGTATTCAACAAAATAAATTTTTTTGGAAATTTTTTCCTCTCGTCCCGTGATGGTAAGTATGAGAAAGATTTTGAACCGAGTGAAAAATATGAGTGAGAAGTTTTTTCAAAATTACCCCTTCTACGGAAATTCCAATTTTTGAAGAACGTGAACGTGATGATTGCGTAAGACTTTTGATCGAGTGGAAAATATGAATGAGAAATTTTTGCGAATTTACCCTTTCCATGTAAATTTTGATATTTGAAGAATGTGAATACGATGATTGCGTAAGACTTTTAATACATCTACTTTTGGGAGATAATGACTTACGAAAATGGGTTTCTACAGATTAAAATTCATTTTTTGTACTTTGTATATTGTTGTATGATAGTTGTTTTGGTTTGTGAGGGAGAGGGAAACTTTGTGTTGACAGATTTACAAAAAATTTCCAGGTCCTGGCGGAAGGATCGTCGTGCAGTGGGGACGAAGATTGTCCTCTTGGACAGTATTGCTACGACACGTTTAGTTGTGCTAACTACACTATTTGTAGCCGCTACCATCGTTTCGAGAGGGACAAACCTGCGCGACATTGGTCGCAATGCGGCCCCTGCATGGATGGGTATTTGTTCAATTTTTTTTGAAATTTTGAAAAAGTGGATTTTCAAGAAAAAACGAAGGTGAAAGTTCCTTAACTGTTTTGCCTCAGGTTCAAAATTATCGGGGTTATGAACAGATGAAGTTTTTCTGACTCTGGCATTCTTACATGAAATAATCTATAGTGTAGGATTTTAGTTTCAAATTTCGAGATAAAGTCCTGAATTATATGAATTTTCTGACTCAGAGATGAAGTAAAGATTTTAAAACAATTATCGTTAATAACTGAAATTGTCTTGATTTTCAGATACGTCGCTGATTCATACACTACCGGTGAAGAAATATGTCTGGCATCTGGAATCGTGAACAACGCTACACAAAATACACATGGTAAAATTTTGCTGTTGAAAATTTGATATTGCATGATTTACATGATATTCTAAGAAAATCGTGCAATATGAGCAACTCGATTAATCTCTGAATCGAACTGTTTATTGGCCACTTATTTTGGAGTAGTGAACGATTTTTGTACTCCATAAAAATTTTGCTTTGGAAGCAAAAACAGATATTATGTAAAACTTTCTACTGTGTTATTTGATTTTTTATGGAAAAAAATTCTTTATCCTAGGAGAGGGACTATGTATGCAATATGGAAATATAATGCTTTCAATTTCTATTATAGCAAATTTGGAAAAATGTAATATGCATTTTAGGACAAAAAAATTATGGCATCAATCCTTTCGTCGCTTTGTGGGTAACGCTGAGTCTGACTGTAGCTATTGTAACTGGGTTGGCGGTGTTCTACTTGTTCAGCAAACGTAAGTATTATTGAAATTTTTTCTTTTTTATTAATCAAAAATGAGGAATGTTCAATTTCGATAAGTAAAGAACAATAAATAACAACAAATCTGTTTTTATTCATACTGAGCACTGATAGACCATTAGTATGGCTGTTATTCATAGAATTACTAGAAAATGCATTTTTTTCAAGACTTTTTTCTTTGTTTGAGATGAGTATCGACATTTAATTTTAAATGTTTCTGCGGTTCTTGAAAATTGATTTTCTTTTATGGTATAAATTTCTTGTTTGAAGTATGTACTATATTTTCAATTACAGAATTTATCTGGAAAAATTAAACGATAATATTGCTGGAAATCTTAAACATTCAAAAATTAAAACAATCTTTGTTGTAAAACGATGATTATTCGCGATGAAAATATCACAAGATAATCAAAAATTTATATTGTGTCTCAACACAGAATATTTTTAAGTAACCAATGCTTTCAATACTTCATTACCAAATGAAGAAGTTTCTAATAAAATTGCAATCAACTTTATTTGCGGTATGAAAGTATCTTTATTATTATTTTTTTTTTTTCAGCTAACTACGCTTGAATTTTCAACAGAAAAAGTAAAAATGACAAATACAGAGACATAACTATAAATTGATTTACATTGCATAGTGACAATGTTATAAATTGAATGTTAATCGATAACACGATTAAAAAAAATTGAATTGTTAAAAAATTTTCGAAACCATATTATGAAAAAGTCGATAATTATATTAGAAGCCTGAACTCTCCAGTAATTTATTTTTTTATTTTGTTAGGGAGTGTTTTTGACATAATTTTTTGATTATTTTAGATTTCGATATCTTAAAAAAACTTACGATCTTTTTTTTTTTTCAAACTGTATGAAGAGTGATTTGAGTGTTGGGATTTTCAAAGTTTTCAGTAGAAAAAACTTGAAAATCCATCATAAATAAACTTGATAACTTATTATTCCCAAATCCATTAGTTATAATTTTTTTTGCAAGTAACGGATAGATACATAGAAAAAAGTATGAGATTTTTGTTTTTTGAAAAAAGTGGCATTTTTTTATTATTTTTGCAGTTTTATTCTAACGTTTTCGTTATCAGACTTCGATTTGTAAATTTTGACGTATATAAAATTTTATATACAAAATTAAAAATTACTATAACTCGAAATTTTTGCTATTGATTTCTAAAATGAATGTAAATTTTTCTTATAACGAATGCTTTCAATAAATAATTAACAAATGAAAAGATTCTAAAATTTCATTCAATTTCTTTGCGAAACAAAAGTATCTTAATTACTATTTATTTAGTGTACTACACTCCAATTTTTTACAGAAAAAGTAAACGTTTCAAATACAGAGTTGTAACTAACGATTACTCTACATTGCATGCTTACAATGTTATAAATTAAGCGATAATTAATAGCAAAAGTAAGAAACACATTGTTATTTGCAAATTTTCGAATCAAATTTTTAAAAAGTCGATAATTGTATTAGAAGCCTGAATTCTCCAGAAATTTTTCATTTTCTTTCAAGGTTTTAAGAAATCGAATGTTTTTTATGTTTATTTTTTTTATTTTTTTGCATCTTGATGCCTTGAAAAAATTGATAATCGTTTTTTTTTTTCGAAATTATGAAGAGTGATTATGATTTTCGGAATTTTCGGTAGAAAAAGCTGTGATTTCTAGCATAAAAAGGGGTCATAACTTATCATTTCCGAATCCATTAGTCATAAATCTTTTGAAACTGAAGATTTGAAATATGGTAGAAAAATATGAGATTTCTGTTTTTTATAAAAAAAAGTGGTGTTTATTATAACTTCCGTAGTTTTATCCTAACTTTTTCCCTATCAAGCTTCAATTTTTTATTTTTGACATTAAGTCATTGTCTGGAAAAATTGAATAAAAATATTGCTTGAAATCATTGATATTTATAAATTGAAACAATCTTTGCTTTAAAATAATGATACTTCGCGATGTAAATATCACAGGATTATCAGAAATCTAGGTTGTGTCTCAACACATTGGCAAAAATATTATTAGAAATCGATTGTATTGAAGAAACATGGTATTTTTGAAAAATGTGTGTTTAAACGAATATGATTCCAACATTCGGAAAAACAATAACAGACTGACCGAAACATCGACGGGTTTCCTCATTTTAAATTCCATATCTTGTCTAGACTTAAGATTGTAAAAACAGAGTTTAAAATGAAACAAACAAAAATTCATAGCCTACCTCAAAGTTAGGAAAATGAAATTGAATATCATTCAATGATCAGTTAAAAAAAAAAAAAAAAAAAAAAAAAAAAACAGTTTTTTTTTTTGAACAATCATAACTCTGGAACAAAAAATTTAGAGAAATTTCTTTTCATAGAAATAGAAGTATACTAATAATCTTCTTTATGTACATAAAATTTGAGAATAAATTAAAGTAAACACTTTCTAAGTCGTTCCATTTCAGAACAATTTTATTCTTTGTGTTTATAAATTAGAGAAAAATCCTTTACAACAGTTGGACAGTTATCCACACAATAATAATTGAAAATTGTAAAACATGACAGACATTTTGAATATATAATCATATCGAAAGCTAGTTCTTTTAATATGAAAGATAATTATGGAAAATATTAGTTCTTACCTTATGAAAGAAATGTCCTGGGAATCTGAAAAAACATCTTTCGGCGAAAAGAAAAAATACATATCTCATTATTTCGACCAAGAATCAAAATATTTCAGTTTTATTGAAATATAACATCATGTATTACAGAAACACTAGTTGAATGGAGATGAAATGTGTCAAAATATTTTGAAGTCTGGACTAAACAATTACATCTAAAATTTTTTATTATTCTGACATCCCATTCAAGCATTATTTTAATATTTGAATGTATTATTGAACTTTTTACTTTACGTTAAGATTTATTGAAATTAACTGTATCACAGGAAAGTAACTTTTTTCTTGATTTCTTTGTCTAGGCAAGAGGCTGAACTCTAGCATCATTGAACGACTGGAAAAACCTGTAACTCGTGGGAACTCTTGGAGGGATATGTGCAATCTTCGACCCAGCGCACCACCTGTGGAAATTGGTAAAATTTTTATTCTTTTTATATATTTTCATTGCTATTGCTAAAAAATATGAAAATAATTGCTTGTATTCACTAATAATGACCATAAGTTACAATATTTTAATTTATTTGTATACAGCTTAAGAATAATTAATTAACTCTAATTTATTCCCTCAACTGCCATTCATATATTCGATGATTGGAGAATATTCAGGTTTTTATTCCAAAAAAAATTTCTCTGTATAATAAACCAAAGATTCAGATATGGTGTTTCTAGTATTTAGAAAAATACCAAGAAAAAGTGTTCTTCTATCACATTGGAGTTGAATGAAACAGTTGAGTGATTTGGGGAAAATTTGTTGGAGGAGTTTCAGCTGGACGTTTTTTTGACGAGTCTGGGGAAGGTGCCAAATCGATCAGCTGCCATGTAAAACAGCATGACAAAGACAAACTCGTTAATGCGTTGCCTTACAAAGAACCGCAATGGGTGACCGTCGACCCGGATTATAATTATGAGCAACAACTGATTCCCCAAAATGGAGAACGTGGACCACAGCCTCCCGAAGAAGGCGAAGACACGATTCCTAGTGCATGGAGACCTGAGTAAGTTATTTATGCATACAAATATTTTGTTTGTAACACGAAATAGGTTTTGAAATTTCACATTTTTGGCTCACCAATTAACTTTTTTTTAAGGTTTCAAACAGATTTGAAACAAGTAAAAATTCTTAAATTATTTCCTTGACACTTTTATTCTACGATAAAAAATCCTTCATTTCAATTTCTTAACTTTTGTTCTCAAATTTATTAGGTCGAAGATAATGAGCAAAGTATTAGATATAATATTACTACTGAATTGGTTTTTAAATCACTTATAAATTTTATAGACCACAAGCTGCAGCCCCAGTTTCCGGACGCCCATTCGGTCAGTTCAGCACCGAACTTCGTGACAATGAAATCAACAACCGTCAAATCATCGACGAAAATTGCCCCTCTTCTTCTGAAAATCCTGAAGAAGCCAGCTCTCATGGAAATCGTTCCGCGAACATTTTCATTAATCAAAAATTCACAGTCAATTTTTGAACATGACCAACTATTCCTGAACTATCTTATAGATAATCGATCATCATAAAAAAAAAATGAACCATTTTTGTTGTTCACGAAAAAAGAAAAAAAATTTATGTATACTTCGTTACTTTAGGAATCATTTTTACATTTAAGATCCGGATTGTTGGTGAACAACCTTGAGATTGTGTTCTTTTTTGGTTCTTTTTATATAATTGTTATGAGAATGAAATAATTGCTAGTGCAAAAAATTTTTAATCAAAATTAACTAGTGAAATTTTGTATAAATCGTGTACAGTGGAGTTTCTTTTGGACTTTAAATGGAATATATTATAACCTTTTTTGTGACACTACCAAAGTGTACGCACATAATAATTAATCATTCGGTGTATTAACATTGATAATATTAATATACCTGACAATGTTTAATTGCATTTTTTTATCGTGATATGATATAAAATAAGAGGTGACGAAAAAGGATTTCTTAGTTCTTTCTCATGCTTTTTTTTTCATGCATTATTCATTGTTAAGTACATGCATGATCTGGTCGCATGTAAATATTTCATGAGTACAGTAATCATTAAAATTATTTATCTTGCATCACTGTGTTTATAACAAAATTCATTTTCTTTGACAGTGAACCTCTTTATTTTCATACATATTTAGTTACTAAGTTTTCAGACCTATTTTAAGTGCCATTGGGAATGGACAGTTACTCCTTCTTTGTTGTAAGAAGAAAAAGGTTGTGGGTGCTGGAGGTTTTATGAGGATGAAAATTCTCATTTAGGTATTAACGATTGTACATAATTTTGATACTTAAAAATCGTAGTCGCCTAGAAGTAAGTTTTTGTAAAATATCTGTAAATATAAAACTGAAACAGTCAGTGAATGTTTTTTATTATTTTACGTGTGGATGGTAGCGACTTGAAAAAAACGTATGATAAAACAATAAATTTGTAAAGTAACTAAAATTCAAAAAATTGCAATTCAAAATTTAAGCTTTTGAACACGGGAAATTTATCAAAATGAAAGGCGTTTGAAAATGAATAAATTCTATGAAATTATGGAACCAATAATTTTAATTCAAACGAATTTCATAAGATCCATAATGACATGCCAGAAATTTCCGTAAACAATTTTTCAAAAGTCGTAAAAATTATATCCAGCAAAGGTCTTATCCGCACTTAACCAAAATATATCACAATTTCGCAAGTTTCACACCACACCGGAATTTTCGATGTTAACAACGCAGCGAGAGAAAACCTTGAATTCCGTGCTCGACCAGACAATGATTTTTCTTTTTTCATCTTCCATTTTTTCTATACAGAATCTCGTGTCTGGTACATGTTTCCAATAACTTCCAAGGGACGGTTTTTTTACGATAGGACATTTTTCCGTATTTTCCGCAAGACCATCACCTTCTCGCCACTGAGTTATCATATTGACAAATATAATTACAACGCGTGCTTGATTGGCAATAAATTTACAAGTATTCGCCAGTTTGGTTAAATGATACTCCGTGTCGTATCTGTTGAACTCTTTAAAATACAATTCAGGCAAAGAATCAATTATTATAACTTCCGGGCATCGGACATCTGAATTCGTAAATCCATGTAGCAAAGTCATCAGTTGGTCGATATTTCGGACTTGAGTCATTTGTATCATGGACATTATTTCTGTGGTTTCCTGAAAAAGCTAATAAGTTAATTGTGTTGACAAGAGAATTCTATCGTGTGATGGACTTTTTAATCAAATGACAATTCCTACTTTTTTCGACAATATACTAGTGATAAAGCTCTTTACCATAAATTTTACAACTTCTCTTATAACAAGTATAAATTCATTCATTAGATAGAAAAAAAATGATGAAAATAAATAAAAATATCCCAGTTCACTTACATCACCGGAGAATTTCCTACTCTCTAAAATAGTGTAAATTCGGGTGGCACAAGTATCCATTTTCGTGTCGATATGATGAACAGTTTTTTTTTGTGAAGCCAGGAAAGCAGTTATTGTTAAACAAATTTGCGATTTGCCAGTTGAAGGTAGCCCACAGAATTCGTAAATGTGACCTGGTCGTAAACCTCCATTTATTAAGGCGTCAAAACTGAAAAATGATTTTCCGAGTAGAATTCATATCAGTTATCTACTATCATGATAAAAATTGCGTAAAATTAACATTAAATGTAAAATATAGCAATATTATCATGATCTTATCCTTCAATTTTTATTCAAACTGACATTAAAGGATAAGATCACGAGAATCTATATTAAGGGGAGAATCCCATTTATCAGCCTGAAAAGTAACCGATCTGCCAAGAATTTTTTTGAGGGTGAAGAAGGTAACGAATTTTCCTAAAACTTTCGTTGTTTATTGAGATTACTTTGAAGTAAAATAATTAATTTATTTGGAGTAATAAATAAATTACTTAACGATTATTGAGCTCATATGTGCATCGTGTCCAAAAAAAATTGCCCGATTTGTAGCTCCTGGCACGAATGTCTGAAACAAACAATTCAACACTTTTTTTCAAATTAAGTTTCAAATTTAGTCGGTGAACCACTCAAAACTATAAAAAATTATTTTAAACAATTTTTGTTTAACAAATTCGAACTAAAATTTGCCTCAAAATCAGGTTTTTTGTTTAAACAGCGGTTATTTTGAAAAATAATGATTTTTTTTCCATTTTTTTGGTTCACCGACTAACCTTGAAACCCAAATTGAAAAAATTTTTGAATTTGTTTTTTCGGACCTTTATGCGAGGAGCTACAAATCGGGCAATTTGGTGCACCGTTTTTGGACACGTTGCGCATATGGGCTTATGAATCGTAATGCAATTTATTTATCAAACCAAAAAAAATATTTCTAGTACTTCAAAGTAACCTTAATAAACCACAAAAGTTTTGGAAAAAGTAGTTATTTTCTTCATGCTCAACAAAATCTTAGAAAATCGGTTACTAAACGGGATTTCCCTATTTATTTTGAATTAATTCCGATAATGGAATGTTTTTATAAAAATTATTTAAAAATTCGGAAGTTTTGAATTTTGCTTGTACTTTGCCATTATTGAACTATATTTTTTTATTGAAAGATGAATTGGGGTGATTCAAATCAAGCAACTTTGTAAGTATTTCACCTGTAAAGCATAGGTATGATATTCTATGATATATATATAAAGCGATCATTTTATTGAATTTTCACCTTTTTATCCCAGTGGGGATTATTTTATCAGGTACCAGTGAAGCTGAGTAATCCATTTTCACTCCACCGTAAAGTTTCCTAATGCGCTCTCTCAGCGTATGAACTTTCTGCAATCAATTTATAAGTTTTTTTTTTTTTCAAATTATACCTTTTTTTTAAATTGTAATTCACATCGAAAAGAAGTGCTATAAATTATTATTTCACCTCATAATCTAATTCTGTCATTTGCATTACATCCGTGGGTTCAGCTGCAAGAAAATCAAAAACTGAGCAAATTTTCTTGCTAGATAGTTGGTGCATTGCAGTTTGAGAAAGTTCAGGAAACATGCCATTATTGAGTAATTTCGACATTTTTTCTGATCTGTAAACACAAATTTACTTTTAAGAAGTTATTCGCAAATTTTGTAAATGAAAAAATCTATATTATGTATTTTCAGTGGCAGATCTACGAGGGGGGGGGGGGGGGGGGTGTTCGGGTCTGACTTCTACTGTCATTTTGAACAGTAGAAATATATGCTAATAATTGATTCAATGAATACGTACTATTCAAGAGGAATTAGTAAATATTCTACTGAAATATCATGTACAACCAACTGAATCGACGCAGTGGTGTTTAATGAAAATTCTGAATTTAAAATTTGAAAATTCCCCAATTGGCAATATTTTATATCAATCTTTTTGACGACAAATCGAATCGATGCAGTGAGGATTCTCAATGAAAAATCTTGAGTCTTTTTAGGTCAATTTTCGGTATTATTTAAAAACTTTTGGTTGGGGCAGATTTTCTATAAATCACGTCCTAACTCCATCCTTTTTCTGTTCTTTGATAAACTCTCCTAAATTTCATGCTAAAGTGTCTTGTTATAGATTGTATGCAATAAATAAAGTCCATTTCTTCGTTATTATATAGTTGATAGTTGTATTCTTACATATATATTTTATAACATGAAAAATTAAATTACTCTTGAATCGTTATAGTCAAAAATTGATTTTTTATGAACATAACACCTAAAAAACTATTTTCGGGAAAAATTTAGAGGATTTATATCATAATTTCTAAAAAAAACATAATGGAACCGAAAAATGACGCAAGGAGCACGCAAAAAGAACGGAGTTCCGTCCCCGGGCCTTTGCCAGGGTTGTTGGGTAAATGGTAATTAAAATTTTATGTTTGTGCTGTTTTTTTTCAAACAACTATTTTGTTGATATTTCCAATTCCGAATAATTCGTTATAGTCGCTTCATGAATTGTACTTATAGAATACGAGAAATATCATAAAAATCTAATGATACATTATTTTCTTAAAAAATTCTGAATCCCTATTAGAATTTGATGGAATATATTTGAAATTTCAACGACTTCGACTATTTTCATTGATATTTCGGAAAATAGTATATCTCATTTAGATTTCTGATACCTTTTGATTTTTTTTCTGTATTTTTTTAGTATTTGTACAGTTCGAAGAATTTTCCGGGTTATTGTAAATTCCTAGGACTCTATATAAATAGATTGCTAGAGTTATGTGCTCTAAGATTTAAATATTCAAAAACAGTACATCAATATAGTTTTTGCGTAATAAATTTATTCTTACTATTTCTTACATATTTTGAGTATGTAACCAAACTTGAAAAGATTTTTCTTTATTTTCAAAGATTATAAGTATTTTTGCAGATAAGCTAATATTTTGAATTCTATGATATGAAATATAAATTTCGATAGATTTTCAATAAATACCAATTGCTACAAATTTTTTATGTTCTATAGATTTCTTGTGCTTTCGTATTTTTTTTTACTCAATAATAAAATTTTGTTACATTTTCAAACGTAATATATGTTAATACTAGAATATTCTAGCATTAATGCCACAGAGGTATGTACTTGTAGTCTTGATAAACAAATAACTAATAAAGACGAATACTATAAAACATTTCGCAGAATTAGAGAAGTTACTACAGTGTGAGAGTCGTGAATAAACAGGTCTGGAGGGGGGTATGTTTGACTTTTGATGCACTGATTTATTTAATAATTTATGATTAAAATTTATGATTACTGATTTGATTTATAAATTATTGCATTTTTGCGTAGGTATTGTTGGATATTTTACCCATGCTGAATTTTCCAGGTAAGTAGTAAAATTTCAGCCTCCCAAATTTTTTATTTATTTCAATTGAGCAATAAAATGCCATAAAATTTTTTATCCACAAATTTATATTCATTCATTTATATATATATAACATATATATGTTTATGGAAATTACTTTTCAATAATCTCTATTGGTTATTGGAGCCAATCAACATCTAGTTAATGGAGTTTAGATGGGAAAGATGTGATTCTTGAAGATTCTATTTATTATTTTTTTTTGGGAGAAAAATTTTTTGAGGAGGACTAATACTAATACGATTGTATTGAAGAGCTATAGTTGAGTGACCGAAAACTTGTAAAAAAAGAGAAGAAAAAGAGGTAAAGAAGTATTAAATTATGTTTTATCAGAGATTATCTGCTGTACATCAATAAACTCCATCTGACTAGATGTTGATTGGCTCTGATGATCAATAGAGATCAATGGGAAGTAATAATATTACAAGTGCACTTAAAACTGAATTATGGAAATACCCCATTCGGTATGTAATTTCGTGCCGACTGAAATTTATATCATATCTGTGGCTTCCAGCAATAACAGACAAAGTCATTTCTGCTATTAGGCTCATTTTACATTTTACATGATATTCTGATAAAATTTCAAATATTATGGCATGTGTGACTTTGTTACGCTGGGAACCCACAGATACACGTTAATGTGTATATTTATAAAAAAATGTATCATTTTATATTTAAATTCATATTTCTTACCAGAAATTCATACATATCTAATGATACTCTCGGCGTTAAGATTTTCAAATTAGAAAATAAAATTGTGTTGAAAAAAAAAACTTCTTTAAAATATTTTCTATCTACACCCTTGCGTCGTCAAAAGCGAATTTGAAGCGAATTGTCCGATTTTTAAATTCAAATTTGAGCAGACACATCCATTGGATGTTGGATGTGGGAATGTGGGATATGTGAATGGCGGTGGAAGTGGATGTGGAAGATACTATATTTATATGACCATACATGACATGAAATTGCAGAAATTGTGAGAAATTGTCAAAAAATTTAGCGAGCAGAAACGTATTCATTTTTTCGGGAAAAAATTCAATTATTTATTTCCGTAAATCATGATTATTACACGGTCTTATATTATCTATAAAAGCCAAGGTTTTTCAGTGATAAATGTTTTCAGAAAGTATTCTTTTCTAAGAGTACTGTGCTTTTCAATCACATAACTGCGTAAAATTATTAAATTAAACTACAATATGTAAAGTGTGCCACTGAATAATCAACGAGGACGCACAAAAAAAAACGTAAGTTGTGAAATACCTTGATATTCGGCGTTTTTCCTCCAACTCTATTTTTTTCTCCACTTACTCCATGTTTCAAAGCACGTGGTAGAAGTGACAATTTACGGCGAAAAATAAGATTTTTTGTAATCACATTTAAAGATCACAAATTAATATTTGTGATCTCCATGTTTTACATAGAATATTTTTCAATAAGTAATTTGTTTTTTAACAGATCGAATGATAATCTAGCAAAATTAAATGGACTTCATACAAAATTATGTTCATGAAAAAACATCAATTCCAAGCAATTAAATTTTGATATCAATCATAACAATTACAAAACGAAGATGACTCTATATTATTAAATCCATGCTTATTTAGAAACGCTGATAAAATTGAAGTAAACCAAAATGTGATTAAAAAATGTTTTTGAACTCTGGACATGATTTCATATTATTTTTTTTTGTGACCCAAAAATTCCACATAGAAAAAATGTCAGAGTAGAAAATTATCAGTACTCTAATTTTTTTCCACAATCTAGAAAATAAGAATATTTACACAATCATCTTCCCATAATTCATAATTATTTTCCATCAATTTTCGGGCAAAAACGAACTATCTCACAGAGTATTCGAGTTGAAACTTTGTACCTGGCTGCATCTTTCTGGTAAATTTAATTTCGAGCTTCACCATGTTTTAAGTGCAAGAATGTCCTTAGGTACGAAAAGGTTTCTATAAAACAAAACATTTAAACAATCGTTTTTCTTCATTTGTTAGAATTATCTGCCATTATTACCTAAATAAAAATCAAAAATTTCGCGCCATTGATATATTGATACTATCGACAAATCCTCCATGTTTTCAGGCAAAAACAAGCTATCTCGTGGTCGTGTCCGAGTTGAGCTTTTTTTGTCGCCGCGTCTTTCTCGTTTCGTTTCAATTGGTTCTTCGCCATGTTTGGAAGTGCGGGAATATCCTTAGGCGTCTAAATGGGAAATGCTCTTTAAAAAAAAAGTATATATCTTATTCGCGTGAAATAACGTGAAGTACCTAATTACGCATCAGATCACCCTTTTTACCGCCATCATCATCGTTTTCGTGGATGGCTTGACCCCAGCGCGAAAATTTGCGATTTAAAAATGGTAAGTGCGACTGCCATTTCGGCTACCCCAAAATGGCGGACGATCAAGTTCCTCGCGACGTAAAAGCCGTACGTCTCGATGCGTCTCGCAAAATGCTCAGTACAATTGTCATTGATATTTCAAGCATTCGCGATGCTTTTTAATGAATAGAAATGCAATCCAGATAGGTTTTTAGGTTTTTTGACATTTCAAATATATATTTTTCAATTTCTTTGTTTTTTTTTTTTTTTTCTTCAGGTTCGTCGCGATTTTTGGGGGTAGTGGCGTTGATTTCTCGTAACCGTGGGAAATACGCGATGTAAATTAATGACCAAGAAGGAATGAGTAGAGCGAAGTTGAACAACATTCCTTTCGAACCCTTGTAAAAAACAGTTTTTGGACTAGAAAGGTGCGCGATGGCTCTAGTTAAAGCTTAATACCTCTAGAAAAAAGTGAGGTCAAAAAATAGTTATTTGCGTTTTATAAAAACAAAATGAGCACTCAAACAAACAAACGATTTTCACGTCAATTTCCCGATTTTACAATTTTATTAATGGAAACACTCTCCACATAATGATGATCGGTCGATTGTCGTCACAAATTGATGCAGACAAATGAAAAAATTAATTGGGACATAAAAAAGTTAAGGAAGGGAGGCCCCAAGGGACCCCTGTTTTTGAAATCTAACCTACTCGTCACTTCAATTAAGTGTCAGGAATTTTTTTTTTTTTTCAACTAGTCGTCATGTAAATAGTAGTTTTACCTGCGTTTTCACAGAGTCATTTCTCCTATTTCTAAGGAAATGTTGGAAAAAGGCAGTATTTTTATCTATTTGTATTTTAAAATGAAAAATAAAAAATATCTCATGATGAGTGCTTTATTGCTGAGCTTAAATGTAGGGACTTTCTAGTTTTCCAAAAGTGTCAATTTTTGAACATGATAATGTTGTCCAATTGTTAAAATTAGTGGTGTGCAGGATTCTGAATTCTCCCGATTCCTGTGGCCAGGATGGGAGGGGAATGATCGTTTCCCGAACTAACGGGAAATTTCCGAATTTTTGGGAATTCCTGGGACATCTTCAGATTCCGAACTGTCTGGAATTCCCGAGACATTTCCTCATACCAAATTTTATAGAATTCGTGGATGCTGGTAAAACTCATTAAAAAAGCTCTTCTGGAAAGGATTGCTATGATTTTTCGCTTCACAGGTATTCCGTCCCAAATTTTATTCGCTCTGCATTCCGTATCCCCCCCGTTTACAATCCAGAGGTCCACATAATGTACATAGATACAGAAAATATGAATCATTAATATAGATAACCCTGAATTAATTGTGGATCTACATTGTGAGCTCTTTTGAAAAATGTACTGATGAAAGCTGAGTAGATAAATTTCAAATTGAAAATATGAACATTATTTTGTAAAAAAAAAACACTAAAAATTTAGAACATACATACTTAATACTCCAGAATGAACTAATATTTCACAATCTTATATTTTATATCACTTTTCCAATTATTGAATACTTTAAGATTCATAAAGCATTTGTTAATACACAAACATCTAAAGGCTTTTGATTCCCCAAAATTTTTAAACTTTTCGGGTTCACGAATTTCCTTACTTATAATTTGTATCCAGAATGTGATAGGTGCGAATAATTTTAATCAATTTTTTCGACTTTTTTCTCAATTTTACATTATAATGGCTTGGTCCTGTATACACAAAAAAGCTACTGCGCATCCTATGACATCACAATAAATCCCAGTTCTAAGAATTCCCCTTCCAAATCACCAACATTGTGAATGCTACTCCTCGACCAGCAAGGTGAGGAGAGGCATGTAGAGGGGAAAACCTGGGATTTTTTGCGACTTCACCCTACGCAAAGAAAAAAATTTGTGCACACTGGCTTGGTCTCATATAAGCCAAATAGTTTTGCCCACTGGACCATACTGCAAAATGCCATGTACTTAGGCACAGAGTGACATGAAAATAATTCAGAGTATAGATTTGATATGTACAAGTTTTTGTTTAAAAATTTGTTGAATTCAGGATCATAGAGATAAAATTTGTATAAATTTGCACAATCGTCTGGTGCACAGTATGAAAGCAGCTCAATAGTACATTGTTTACCGCTGCGCATTATTGCTGTTCCAAGGACAAGAACGATAATTTTTCGTCCAAGGCGCCAGCCAAGGATATAGGAAAATATCGTCCCTGTCCAAGGATAGCAAATGTGCCGAAGTGAACATAAGATTTTGTGCGTCCATGGGTTAAAACGCCAATTTAAATGGAGCGAAAGCAAGCGTTTTCGACCTGGAGACTCACAATAGTACATTATGTGTCTGTTACAAAAGGTATTTTATGCTGTAATAACCAAAAAGTCACATCAAAATTTAATAAGTTCTTTCAATTGTTTTTGTAACTTTTCCCTCTTATTAATATTTGATAAATTTCAGTACACTTAAAATTGCTATAGAGATAACACACATTTCTGGATTTCTTACTTTTGTATAGATTTGTGGAAAGAAAAATTAAGTTAGCATCAGTAAAAAAATTAAAATATAAAAAGAAATTGATTTTTCAATCAATCTTTGTCTTTACTAGGTTCCTCAACATCAGAGACACATTTAAAAAAAATGAGTGGTTTGTAAAAAAGCTGTGACTTTTGGCACGTCAACAGTGTCGCTGTGTGGCGGTGAGGACATATATACAAGGTGTCCAAAAGTCACATATAAAAAAAACACCTCGGGTTCCTCGTTCAATTTCAAGTTAAAAGTCCTTTGCCATTTTTTATAAAAGTTATTCAAGTCTAAAATTTAAACAATAATTGCACCCTCTCGACAAGTAGGAGTTGAATTCAGAAATCCAACTTCACTCAAAATTCCTTCTTATTTATCTGAGTCGAAATGTCCTTTTCCATTTTTCACGGAACTCAAAATCAAAAAAGATATACAGGTAACAAGTTGTAACCTATCAGATTTCTTAGATTTTAGACTCAAATATCTTTTTTGATTTTGAGTTTAGTGAAAAACGGGAAAGGACTTATCAACTTGAAAAAAAAATGAATAAATTCTGAGTAAAGTTTGGTGGATTTGTGGACCCTAACTTGCCTAGAAAGCGCGACTGATGTTTAAATTTCATGATTGAATAACTTTTGTAATTTTGAGATTCATAAAAAATAGTAAAGGACTTTTTGACTCAAAATTAAATAAGGAATCCAATGTGTTTTTTTATACGTGACTTTAGGACACCCTGTATATAACAAAATGTTTCATATTGTGAAACCTTTGTAAGAACTACATTTCGCCCACTTTTGGAAAACCCAACCTAAGAAATCATGCAACAATTCCATTTAGTATAATCTATGGCAAGAAGTATTTTGTGGGTTAGTTTTTTTTTTATAAATGCACAAAATAAGTTTCCTGGAGGTTTTTCACTGTAAAATGTTCAAATACACGCAGTGTTCTTAGATAATAAGATTTTTCGCCTCTCACCAGTCGGCCAGTAGGAGCTACCCGCGCGAGGAGAGTGGCCCCCACCAGCCTGCGTTTCCGAGAGAGGAATATAAAAATTAGAATTCTGCATCCTACAACGTCTCAGAAATGCAGGCTGATAGGGGCCACTCTCCTTGCCCTGGTAGCCCCTATGGGCCAAGTGATAGGAGGTGAAATATTCCATAATCTGAGAACACTGCTTTGTGACCCAAGCTACATTCATATCAGCTGTTGCTAAGACCAGTTGACATAACATTTGGCAACACTGCAGTGTCTCTACCTGATCTTTTGGTCATTACAAAATAAAATGGTTTGACAATTCATTTTTTGGTTGTGATCATTTTTTAAAGTACAAAAAACATCCAATTAAACCAATTTGGCGATTTGACCTTCTGCTCACAAGGGGAGAGTCTCACCTTGTCATTGCCGACTTCAATGAAAGTAGGCAATCAAGCTCCCCTTGGTACCCTTAATGAAATCTTAGAAACCGTTCATGCCAACACTTGATAGTTTATTTGAATAATTTTTTGTACCATAGTGATCAGGGTGATGCTCTTCTCTTGTACAATATTGCATAGTCAGTGACCATGGCTCAAGTGGTAAAGTGAAATACTAGTAATCGTAGCACTTACGGTTCGATCCTTGTGATCAACAATTTTTTTTTATCTGACTACTTTTGTTATTCCTAGTCATTTTTACAACAGAAGTGAAACAGTGAAATATACGCACAAAAAAATCAAATAGAATTTATAATTTTTAAGGACTTCCAGAAAATGATCTTGCTGCCATTTTTGTACAATACCTGTTTTTTTCTATAATCTATTTCTTGATTTTTGTTGTGTTCATTTCACAATTCATTTCACTTTTGTTGTGAAAATCACTGGACATTGTGAAAGTAGTCAAATGAAAAAAAAAAATTATCAACCACCGGGATCGTACCCTATACCCTACAAATATTGGTATTGCACCTTACCACTTGAGTCATGGTCACTGATTATGAGATTCCGTACAAGTGAAGGGCATCAGCCTGATCACAGTAGTAAAAAAAATTATTTTAATAAACTAACAAGCGTTAAGGCAAATAGTTTTTGAAATTTTATTCAGAGTACCAAAAGAAACATAATTGCCAACTTTCATCTGAATCGGCGATAACATAGTGAGACTCTCCCCTTGTCAGTATCAGCTGTTGACTTCCACTGTTGCAGCATTGCAAAATTGTGTCAGATCAGTCGTAGATTGATGTTAATATGTCGATGATATAACTAAATATTAGATTTTTTCAAAATTCAGGCAAGTTCTATGAGTTTCTACACCCATACTCAATAATTTAAATCGAATTCCAAGGAAAATTTCAAAAATATCTCGTGAAATCATGTCTTGCCCATATAACCCCATGTCAACTTTGTGATTTCTTTTCTTGATTCACAGGCAGTAAATAATCCTGAAAATTTGACGGGTGTGTAGTTTTACCCTCAAATAGTCTGTAACAAAAATTTCAAGAAAATTCAACTCTTGCTAGTGCTATCTTGAAAAAACAATTCTGAGATCCATAAACCCTGCAATTTATTGAAAATTGCCATAATTTATTTTACATGTGCACTAATTTATTTATTTCTACATCATTGCAAGATGTAAAAATTCTTTTTGTTCTATTTAAAAAGTTGATAACCATAAATCTAAAACAAATTTGTTGATATGTACAATTTTTATAATTTGTTACAGCATTATGTGAAATGAGTGACAAACAATCTACACCTAGTTGTCCACCCCTAAATAATGGGGGTGGCAACACTGCAGGAAATAATGGGGGTACGCCTCAACAAGCAGTCAGCTTGCATCAAATCATTGCGACACAAGGACTCAATGTTGTTACTACTGGTGGACAACAATTTGTCATCACGTCCCAAGTTCCTGGCCTTACTCAGGTTTGTTACTTTTCTAAACTTTAAAGTTTCAAAAGTTTGATTTTCTTATAATTTAATGATGATAACATTACCAATCCTGAATTTAAATGAACTCCGTTTTGGACTAATTTATTCTGTGCTGCCACCGAGGCATTTGTCTGATATAAAAAATATGTAATGCATGTTTATTGAACTTATGAGAATCGTAGTATGACCAAAAAAATATGGATTCTTGTTACAGGTTTTACCAAGTGGTGTCACCACAAATGCCAGCTTACAACTACACCACATTAACGACAATGTAACTAATCAACATTGATAATTTACTTATGTTTCATTTTTTATGAACTTGTCATGTCCATAAAAATTACTTCTCCATTCTTGATAGAATAAAAATACATACTTGTATATATGTTGAAAAGCAGTTACAATTCATGTGATGATAAATTTTACCAATCCTGAACATGAATGATATCCGTTTTGGACTAGTTCATTCTGTGTTGCAATCGAGGCATTTGTCTGATGTCAATTTTATTAATCATACTTATTGACTTTCTAATAATCATGGTGAGTATAAAAAAGTTACATTATCATTTCAGGTTATACAGGGAGGTGTTACAACAAATCCTAATCTACAGCAGCTCGGTCTTACTCGCATTGTAAATATTACACAGGCTCCACGAGTTGTTGGGATGCCTGGGACTAGTGGTTCTGCGATTTTGACATCTAAGAGGCAATCACCGACAAAGGTAGAACATGATCTTGAGTGTTTATTGATATTTTATTCTTCCTTAGAATTACACTTAATAAACACAAGTTTTAAGTTGAATTTCTTATTTAAATTTTTCATTTAGTCATTCCATAGTATTCCGATTATTACAATATTTCAAGTAAATTGCAAATAAAGTTGAGGGAAGTTCCTTTCAATTCATCATGTACAATTTCTAAATTTTGTAACTTACATTGCAAATTTTCATCAGGTTGTACTGGCTAACCCCCAAAAGCTTCTTAGAACGTCTTTAACAAATGTGTTTGTCACTCCATCCAACCAGCTGCCATCGCCAAGAAAAAAGATAAAACTCGTGGAAACATCGAATGAATTACTATCGCTTAAAGATGACCCCACTGGAATGATGCGAAAAATTGCAGAGCGCAAGTTTAAGAAGTTAGAATCACTGCAAGAAAAGTACATGAGTTATGCCTCAGAGCTCTTCTTTCTTAAAAAAAATGCAAACTTGTTGGACTATCCAGTTTGGGCAGAAAGACCTCTAGAAAAAGAATTTCTGGATTTTTTGCGGCTTCATCCTCTGGATAGCGAAGAAGAAACCGAGGAAGTAGCGCCTAGCTCTGTGCCAACCGTGGTCCAAGTTACAGGTGCCTCGGCGTCAGCAGTTCCCTCCTCGTCATTGATGTCCATAAGTTCTAGTCCTGAAGTTTCTGTGTCTGGAATTGGCCTCACACCTATTGCTGTTTCCACAACACTGCCACCTGGTGCGGCTCAACTTAATGTGAAAGGTTATTGACCAATTTTCATTTTTATTTACATTACATCTGTCGTTCTACTCTTGAATACACTTTGCAGCAACAGGTCTGGCATGAATTTTACAGAGGGAACTTGAAATGTAAAATAGAGATGCACATTTTGCAAATTTTTGTAAACATTTGAAACCTCAGTCTCTTACACACATGATCTACTATCTTCCTTGTAAATTATGAATTGAAGGCCAGAATTCAATTCTTGATAGTATTTCAATAACTCATATGAAAGACCTTGGTATAATGTTATTTGGTAAGGGTTTTTTGATCTGTTATCTAATAAGTTCTTAATTATGAAAGCCTGAGCAGAATAAATTTCCAAATTTAATATCAATCTTCTGAATAGACAGTTGATTTTTGTTTTAACTGTAAAATCCTGGAAATCTTTTGACTTTCTAAATTTATCTGTCGTGAACTAATTAGATAAAATAGTATTTTGGAGTTTTTTTTTAAACAAAATTCCAATGTTTCACACATGAATTCAAAAACATTCATAAAATTTACAAAGATGAGTTAAATTAATTTTGGACACTTTAAAAATTTATCTTTCGATTGTGCTATTGTGCACCAGTTCCTGGTCGACCCCAAGGAGGTCGCCATGGCATGGTGTTTGCCATACGACCGGCCATTCAGGGTTCATCCGTCACCCTTCACACTACACCCACCTCTACTATAGCACCTACGATCATTATAGGTGATTGTAAAATAAGAAAAGACAAAAATTTTTCAATTAACTCTATGTGTTGTAATCTAGTTAGAAGCCAAGCTATGCAAAAAACCTGGAAAGTGCGACAAATTTCCTTTATATTTTTAAGCAGGCTGTTGCACGATTGATGGATATTATAACTTTTTTTTATTCAAATTTCAAATCTTATTTGAAGAATTCACCCAACATACTTGATCATTGCGTTTTTTTTTTTTTTTTTTCTTCAAGAAGCTTAAATATCAAGTCATAAAATAGATTATTTGTTAGCTTGCAAAAGTTAATGATGTCTAATCTGTAGAAAGTTAGCTTCAACTCTGGCGCATCAGCGCATGAAGTGCACCTATGCAAGTAGAGGCTGCCAAAGTTGTACGGCTTACTAGAGGAGCTTGTCTAATTTCAAGCATGTTAACTTTTAAGAACAGGCTGATTTTATATTTCACATACATATCTAAAAACACCCTGCAGCTGTTTTTTCCAGTGGGTCTCCGGTGAGGTGTAAAATTATTACCTGAACCTTACTGCTTGAGGATTCTCGACTAGGCATCGATATAAGAGCAGCTGGAATCCCAGGCTTGATTGGACTTAAAGGCAACGCACCAGTGTTGTCATCAGACGGGCTCAGTTCGATTCCTCTCAAAAGCATTTTTTTTCTCTTAATTTGCTTCGTATTTATTAGTTAAATTTTTCAGTACTATGAACTATTTACGTTGGTATGACTTAAAGTCTACATATATTTCAAAAAATATTGAAATAAACATTAGTAAACATATTTGTTTATATAACTGAAGAAATTCAATTGATAAATAATAAGCAAATTGAAAGAAGAATGCTCCCGAGAGGAATCAAATTGAGCCCACCGGATTACAACGCCGGTGTGATGCCACAAGTCCACTCGAGTCTGAGATTTCAGCTGCTCTTATATCGATAACAAGTAATATCTCCAAGCTGTAAGATTTTAATAATAATTTTACACCTCACCGGTGAACCACTTAAAAAAACTGCTATAGGATTTTTTTAAATTTGTATGTATTAATAAAATCATACCATTCTCGAAAGTAAACTTGCTTGACATTACACAAGCTCCCCTTGTAAGGAATCGCCATATTTTTCAAACTGACACATATATATTATTTTTTCTAGAATTTTTGTCCAAAAATTGGTTTATGAGGGTTATTTTTTGCCACGAAAATTGTTATTTCTCAGGCAAATGATACATTAGGCAAAGTGGAATTGAACTGAATGTAGGTCCTTCCATTTTGAATTTAGGTTGAAATTTATAGACATCTGGTTATTTAAAATTTTAAATTCAGAAGTAGGAAAATGATTCTTTTCCAAATTAAAGTAAATGCTTTAGTGTAGTAATTATTCTTCATAAAATATTTTCATATTTTTCTATATATTTTTTTTTTTTTTTTTCTACATTATTGATTTGTCGATTCTTCCGGAAAATATTAAATCATTGAAATAATGAAATTATATAGAGCTTCAAATTTTATGTGTGATGGTTTTTTTTTTTTTTTTTTTTTTTTTTTTTTTTTTTTTTTTTTTTTTGTGATAAGACTGAACATGATATCATCTAAAGAAAAAATTGTATTTTTCAGTATAATTTTGAGTGTTTATATGCTACAATTGTTTGATTAGCTTTTCTTCGTTTATTATTTTGAGTACGTGTTTTCCTATTTTTTTTTTTAATAATTAATTTCTGTATTATTATTTGTATTGTAATTGTTTGATGTGTCAAAGTTCTCAGCTTTTTATAGTAAATTTATTTATTGTGAGTAGATTCAAAAATTTTCAATTTGAATATTTTTTGTGTATTTTTTTTATTGAGATTGGAGTTTGTGATACTTTTTTGATTGAAAATGATGATCATATGCTTTTTATAGAATTTTATATTTTGAGATTTTATTGATATTGTATGTTATATTTGTTATTCTATATTTAACTTCTTTTTTCAATATTTATGGTTGTAAATCTGAATGTATATTGTATAATTGCTGTAATTTATGGAAGTTCCTGCTGGCAGATAGAAAGTTAGGACGTCTGCTCATGATATTCTTTTTTTTATTTTTGATCATGGTTGGATAGCCAATTAATCAAATTTATTTTTTTGTTGGTGCATAATTTTTAGCATATATCGTTATTGTCCATATTTAGTGCAATTTTTGACTCATCTGTTTTCCGTAACTGATTATTTAATTATTTCTTTGTTCGGATTTTTTCCTATAATAAGGTTCGAATGTGAATTTATCAATGTCAGTGTTTTCGATTGTTTCATTTTGTTGTGATGAAATTTTTCTGTGATTTCTGTTAAAAGTATGTGTTCTATTGAAATATTCTAAATTTTTGTATGTGCGTTTCTTCATATGTTTCTGGTGAGTTTTCTTATTTATGTATTAGCAAGTTTATGTTTGATCCTTTTTGCAACACATATTTTATTATGTGAGAGAATCCTCGAGGTATTGTTCTGCTACTGCATTTGATTTCCATCTGCCTTGTTTCTTCAAATGTGTCATTGTAGCTCCTGCGTTGACAAAGAAGGTTGCTGAGATTCTTCGAAAGCTGTGGCCTGTGTATAAATGTTTTTCTAGAAGTTAGAGAAAGAAAGCAATGTCTAGTAGTGATTTTTTAATTTATGTTGTACCAATTGGTAGAGTTAAACATTTATCTGCTCAGTATTTTAAGAGAAATTTGTTTTTTTGCATGTAAGGAGGGTTATAAATTGTTTTCTTCGTTAATTATATTTGTAGGTCTTTTTCCTTGGTTGATTTTCTCACACAGATCTTTTACTTTAGGAAGTAAAGTACACAGATCTTTTACTTTACCTCCTATTTTAGTGGAAAAATAGTTTCTATTGTCTGCTTTGTTTGGAAACTTTTCTCTTTGTTTTCTTTGATGAGGATTTTCGATTTTAGCTGTGGAACCTAGTTGATTGTCTCTTGAGGATAGCAATTGAATCTTATGTCGTAAATAAATAACGTACTTTCGATCATTTAGTACTGTGACTGCTATGTACGTAATTTAAATGTTTCAGACTTTTCACCACAGTAAACGAGAAAACATTCTCCAAAATTTCGTTAATTCTTTTGTCTTCGCAGAATTGTTTAAATGCAGTATATATAGTTCATTATATTTTTTGATAGACTTTTCATGTAAGAGATTTTGCACAATATGTTAGGCTCAATCTGTAATATTTTTTTAAGGCATACTTGCAATGTTAAAGCTTCTATTAGTTTCATTTTGTATAGTATTACACAATTGGCAGAGTTTGTTTTCACATTTTTTTTGTTATGATGGTATTACTATGGTGATCAAAAAAGTGAGGGCAGAAGAAAGAGAGAGGAAGGAAGATGAATGACAGCAGCAGGCAGCTGCTGCCAGTAGTAGAGTGTCTTTGGTTACACTGTTAAAATTGTCACTCTGTCAACTCGAGTGAGGTGACATTCTTTTCCTTCCAACCATAATGCCTGTGAAGTCGGGCAGTGTGCTTTTTTTTATAAAGATCAAAATTTCTACACCAAAATGCTAGATAAAGGTTAAGTTATGTTGTTGAATTTTGAGAAATTAATAAATTCGTTGATTTTTAGAGATCAGAATTTCTTATTGCCTGAAAAATCGTTGATTTTCGTTTCAAAGCATAACCTCAAAATATTTGTAAGAACTAAATATATAAAATTAAAAAATTTCAACCGTCTGATTCGCAAGAAATTCAATGAGCCTTGTACAATTTGTTTTGAAACTTTTATATTTTATTTCATTATTGTTACAAGTAGATTTGGATTCTGTAAAGCATTAGCTATATTCATCCAAACTTGATACATGATCTGTTGAATTATTATTATTTTGTAATGGACATTTTGTGTTGAATAATAATATTTATTTTTTTTATTCGTTATAAAGTTATTGATGCTAGATTTGTTGATGTATGCGGTCATTTTGAGTAACATTTGCATGTTCATTGTATTTGTAGATATAATGCATATTTCAAAATACATTGAAATATGGTAAAACTGAATATTGTGTAAGACATTTTTAAGCTATTTCAACCTGTTTGTTTCTTAGGAATCTGACTTTTTCTATAGTAAATTTTTTTTGGAAACTTGTTGATACAATAAGAACAGCTATTATGTCTTGTATAATAAAATAATGTGTGAAGGATAGTTATAGCGTGAACAAAAAAAGGTTTCGGTAATTTCTTACTCTAAATTTTACAGTTCGTGGTAAATAATTAGAAAATTCTTCAATCTATGGCGAATTCACAATTGCAAAAAAAAGTAACAAGAATTTTTTCAGGGTAATATTGAATGATAAAATTTATTAACTGAAATATTAATTTTTATATTTTTTATCTTTAATAATTAGAAATGATATTACAATAAACAATCAGAACGAATAAACAAGGTGTCTACTACACAGAAAATGCAGGGAAAGTAAAAAAAATTGTCAGCAATCTGTGAGAAGTTTTATTGTACAAATACAGTAATTGATAAAAAATTAAATATTAAGCATTTTGGACTGTATGTGATTGCCCCAAGCTTTTTTTTTTTTTTTTTTTTATCAAAGTCTTGTCAACATAGAAGTAAATCTTTATTTAAATATTGATTTTACTGCATTTTTGAAAAGTCATCATTGCAATTGAGAGAATTTTATTATTTCTGTCAAAACTTCATAAGGAAATGTTTGAATTTTGGAGATAAAAAATTAAAATAAATTTTTTATCAGATTCACTACAGACTGTTAGTCCGAAACGTAGACGAGAAAAAAATATCAGAACAGTTATGGTTATCACTTCTATTAATGACAAATAAAAATTTCAAGATCAGACAAATTTGTGATGCAAATGTTTTATACAAGAAATTAACAAAACTATAGATGTTGTGCATCTCTAAATCATAAGTACTGCAACTTGATAGATTCTTGTTAAAGAATGACGAAATTTTTTCTTTTTCTTACTATTTAATGTTTCAATTTCACCATTTTACGCTGACAATTTTTTATTAAATTAACTGCTACATTAAATCCCAGACGACTTATAAATTTTTATCCAAAGAATTCCACAATATCGTTTGATTCACTTAATTCTTGAATTGATAAATTAGTTGTGGAGAAAGCAAAGATCAAACATATGTAAGGCTGTTGCACATTTGTTGCAGCCTAAGGGCAGTTTTGGCACATTTTATCAAGAATTATAGAAAGAAAAGTACAAATCTTGATTTTGGAGGTTCCGCTGTTTTTTTTTTTTTTGTTATAAAAAAAATCAGAAGTATACTACATCAAGGAAATCATGTAACTTTTTCATGCTTCAAAACTGATCTCTCCAAATTTTCATCCTATGAATTTTGCTGTTCGTTCATCATAAATCATTGCTAATTAGTGAGTTTAAGCCTTTTAATCAGACATAACACTCGGTTTCAGAGTTACCTCACTTTTGTAGAAAATTTAAATCCAAATCTTTATTAATAATTAGAAAATTGATAATTATAATTATTTTATTTTTCAAAATTGTACTACCATTCTACATAATAGAGTGTAAATGCTTCTTGGAGTATTGTTAAACAGTTTACAGTGTATATTAAAATTTTCTAAAGAAAACTTCACATACTGTTTTTTTCATAAATAAGTAAATGTACAAACTACATACTGAATGAGTTCTACGATACAAAAACGTTTTGTTTCTAAATGAGAAATTGTTTGAAATTTTCAACCTGTTGATTTTAAGTGAATATCAAATACTGATATATTTTTACTTGTCCTGATCTTAACACACTGTAATATATTCCATTTGATAACCCTATATTTTAAGTGAGGAATATATTCCCAACGATTTCTGTACACATTCAAAAAATTTAAGAGTAAGCAGTGACATGACTGGTGACAATTCAATTCAATTCTATATAGAAAGACCCAGAGTGAATAATAAGTTTTTTTATCTTTTGCATTCTTGAAAAAACATAGTTAGGATAAATGTATTTGGCGTTCTAAAAGGTTAATTTCTGCTGTAATTCTGTTGCTTCCAGAAAAGAAAAAAAAATACGCCTATTAGTCTGTATACATTATGAATCAACAGTTTACTAAAAATATGAAATCAAATTTATGGAAGATAAAAACAATTTTGTTTTAGGACGAGCGCCAATGGTTTCGGATACAGTAAAAAGCAACGTTCCTACGGTAGTTGCTGTAGGTTCTAGTTCTGCCACAGTTGTAACCAACGTCTCAGAAACTATGACCTCTGTACTGCCGATGCCAAATATTGCAACTTCGCAACCAGTAGTCAAACTTGTCAAGTTACCTGAAGTCCCTCAAGGTGTTACTCCTGCTGCTATTTCTAATGCACTCTGTGATAATCAAAACAACAAAGAACAATTGGTGGAAAAAGCGAAGCAGGTAAAGTATATTTTAAAAAGCTCACTGTATAATCTTTCAGAATGTTATTATTAATTGTCAAAAAATACTCGGTTATCGTTTTTCCAGGAAGCATATGTTGTACAAAGAACAGCTGAACTTCAGCGTGAGGGCTTGTGGTCCGTAGCGAGATTGCCCAAACTCCAGGAACCACCACGAATAAAAACCCATTGGGATTATCTACTTGAAGAAATGACCTGGATGGCGGCAGATTTTGCACAGGAACGTAAATGGAAAAAAGCTGCTGCCAAAAAGTGCGCCAGAATGGTGCAAAAACATTTTCAAGATAAAGCTGCACAAGCACAAAAAGCTGAAAAACTTGAAGAACTTCGACTAAAAAAAATAGCTAACACAGTTGCAAAAGAAGTAAAAATTTTCTGGGTCCAAGCAGAAAAGGTTTGACATTTTTTATTTTGAATCTTAAGGTTTACTATCCATTTTCGGTTGGTTAAGATAAAAGAAATAAATTACGTTGAATTTAAAAATTTTTTCTCGTGTGGTTGATTATTGATAATGGCAATATGTGCATCTTATGATCGTTAGAAAAAATTATCAAGTTAAAGCTGTAAATAATTGAGATTTCTGTGAAACTTGTAAATTTTGAAGTAATATTTGATTTTCATAGTTTTTAGAGGTTTTTTTGATCATTTGTCGCGAATTTATTTAAAAACATTGTACCCCACATACTTAAGCCGGCAATTTCAATTGTTTAATCTTGAAAGTGTGTGCTCATCGTGGGAACATAAACTATGAATGAAAAATAGTTCTTTTAAAAATCTTGATTGAACTTTTTCTCCATTCAGATACATGTCAATTTATTCTGTTTCTTTCAAAAATGCAGTTACCCGTCTTGCTCTTTTTCATACTGCTGAAAACGTTTTCTTATTATTTTGATACTACACGATAGTAACCATGTTTTGATTTAATTCCATGGAATAAGAATAAATTAGTACTTGCTACTATTAAGATTTGTAAAAAGCTTTTCTTTTTTGAATGTTAAAAAAGGTAGGAAAGCATTTTTTAGCTTAAAACCTTTGAAAAATTGTGTACCCCACATAATTAAGCCGGCAATTTCAATTTTTCCATATTGAAAGTGTGTGCTCATCGTGGGAACATGAAATCTGAACCAAAACAAGTTCTATAGACAACCTCAATAGAACTTTCTCAGTACAGATACATATAAAATCTGTTTATATTCCAAGTTTGTAGATCTTTTCATTAACCTATTTTCTGAAAAGCATATGTGGCGTGGTATGAAGAAGAATACCTAACAAGCCTGGATGTACAAAATGACCATTATTTTTTTCCTTTTGGTTAATGACGGTCAACAGTAGCATATGAGCTTATATGCTACAAATTGACTGTCAATCAATCATCATAAGATAGTCGAGCATTCTGCATCTCCAAACAGGCCTGATTGTATTGGCCTTTTATGTCACTTACTTCATACCCTGCCACATATGCAGTCCTTTTCATATTTATATGCAATTTATTTTGGTCCACTCCTAATATTCAAAGTATAAGTTTTTTTTTTTCCATCACTGCTAAGTATATTATCTGCTAATTATTTGAGCATATTTTTTACTAAAGCTTTAAAATATTTGGAAAAGACTTGTACCCCCCATAATTAAGCCGGCAATATTAATTTTGTTATCATTAAAATTGTGTGTGTATTCTGAGAAAATATTAAATGGAAAAAGGAAGTTATTTGAAAATATCAATTGAATATTCTAAATTTAGATACATAAAAATTGCATGCATTCCGTCATTGTTATTCATTTTAAGTATTATCAGTACTCATTTTCCAATTATACCATTTTCTTCTATCACTGTTGATATCAGGAGTATTGAAATTTCTTAGTAGGAATATTTTTCATCTCTTGAATAGGTCTCTCAATTTTATAGTGTCTCAAATGTGTTACATTAAGAAATAAATATATTAAAACTTAAATGTTAAGTTTCTAAAAAATTTTCCTGCACATTATTTTCAAGTGAAATTTCTATTTTTTGGTTATATTTTTGTTACAGCTCTGGCAACATAAGCAAGAGAAAAAATTCGAAGAGCAGAGACAAAAAGCCTTGAATCAACATTTAAATTTCCTTGTTGGTCAAGCTGATATATATGCAACTCAGTTGACTGAAGATTTTACCAAAAAGCCAACTGGGAGCCAAAGTATTCCTGCATCCATCAACAGTTCCAGAATATCTTCTCCAATGCAATCTGGGACACATTCTGATGGTACTGGCAATTATTTACAAATACTGTAATTTTTTCCAAGCAGTGTGCTTTCGAGAGTTTAAAACTTGAGTAATGAAAATGTCTTTATTCCCGCACTAATAAATTTTCCTAGACTTTTTCGAGCACTCAACTACAAATTGTAAACTGCATAAACAAATTGCTTATTTTTTTTCAGGTGAGTTTGAACCCAATCAAAGTTCGGATGACGATGAAGAGACAATAGCAAAAGCAGAAGAAGAAATGAAAACCATGAATCACAAAGAAGAAATTGAACTGTTAGAAAAAGAATCTAATATGCCATTAGAGGACTTTTTAAAAGAGTTGCCACCGAATTATTTAGAGGAAAGAGAAAAAAGTCTGCTTCCCGCTTCTGATGGTTCTTCGGAAGAGGTTTGATTTTAAATGTTTAACATTAACTTAACATAAACGAATAAATTTTTTGTCATGTAAAAATGTAAAGATCAAAAACTGCTCTGGCTTAAGAAAAAAGTGGACAACTGCCATTAGAAAAGGAAAGTAAAGTGCTAACAGCCTTAAGAGTGAGAAAGTATGATGATACTTGTCGCTTTTTTCCTCAAAAGTCTGAGGAGACAATCTTCTAATCTGGTGGTGTCAAATAAAACTCGGAAACAGATTCATTTGACCTCAAATGTGAAACATGAGTTTAACTTAGACGGAAAATGGTAATTAACCATAAAAGTATTTGCTGGGTGCAGCCTACATGGTATAAGTTATTATTAGACTCTGCTAGTTTTTATACAGTTAACCGCAACCCTGACACACAACTTCACGCGTCAAACTAATTTTTAAAACGTATTTGGCGTTCAAAAAAATATGATTGACTGTAATGAAAATAAGGCTCTCAGGGCATGAGTTAACTTGTAATAAAACATCTGAATAAATTAAGAGGATTTTTTTGAATCATTTGGAACCACTTTTGGTCGGGTCATGGTTAAAATTTGAACGAACCCATTTCAAGAATCACCTTTTTATAAACACATTAGAGGTTTTCTTATATTAGAAAAATAAAATAATTCTAAAGTACCAGCTTATTTCTAAGTTTTAGGGAAAGATATTTATTTTTTGTGAACTTTTGCTTGCAGGACGATGAAAAAATGGATGTGGATGTCGATTTCACAATGGAATCGGATGCATCCATGGATGATGAAGATACCATCATGGAGCAAGAGAATCAAGAAGAAGATGTAGACCATAAACGAGAAATCGATGAGTTGAATGCCGAGAATGAAATGCCTATAGAAGAGTTGCTCGCAAAATACAGTAATTTGCCAATTACTTCTGAAGATAATGGTACATTTTGATAGAATTTTGAATTTTTTCAGAGATTCTAACAATAATAATGTTATCATAAATTAGTTCTTCAGGTTCGAAAGATTTTTTTTAAATCATTACTAAAAGGAAACTACTGTTTTTTTTCCATGCATAGTAGTAGATCATAATTGATTTTGAACTAAGAGTTTTCCTTGACATTTCAGTTTCTGAAAATGCATCCGACCCTGAAAATGTCGATAATGATGCAGATAATTCGGATAGTGAAAGCGATAATGACACGGATAGAGAAATATCTGCCATTCGCAGAGACGAAGAATCTGGAATAGGGCTGAAATCTTTGCTTGAAGATCTCGAATCAAAGCCAAGCAAGGATGATCATTCTCAAGCTGAAAAAGAAATGGACGACGTTGCGGCATTGGCAGAAAGTATTCAACCCAAAGGAAATACGTTTCTAACAACAAACGTAAGTTTACAATTTTTATTCTAAGTTATTGACTTTACACAAAACATGTTTTCCTTCTTTCCAAAGTGCCTTGCTTTTCTCTCGCATAGCACTATTTCACCAGAAGGTAGATAAAAACGATGAAATTTTTTTTACAGGCTCGCACTTATGTGTGTCTTTTAATATTGAGTCGTGACACATGCTTTCTTGATAATCAAGTTTTGCTTTATATTTTGTAATATTATTCGAGTTGATGAATCATGATCACTTTGCGGTCAAAGTGTAATTGTTTGAATTAATTTTGTAGGTGGTTACAAAAATACCATTCCTTTTGAAACACTCACTCCGTGAGTACCAACACATCGGGTTGGACTGGCTTGTCACCATGTATGAACGCAAACTGAATGGCATTTTGGCTGATGAAATGGGTTTAGGAAAAACAATTCAAACAATCGCTCTCTTAGCTCACCTGGCCTGCGAAAAAGAAAAATGGGGGCCGCATTTAATTATCGTGCCAACGTCTGTAATGCTCAATTGGGAAATGGAGTTCAAAAAATGGTGTCCTGGGTTCAAGATTCTAACTTATTATGGAACCCAAAAAGAAAGGAAACAGAAAAGAGCAGGTCTGTAATTTTTTTTCTATGATTCGGTGGTAAATATAAGAGGATTGTTATGTTATTAATGTTTACTTATTTATTTGATCGGTTTAGGGTGGACCAAACCAAACGCTATTCAGATTTGCATAACATCCTATAAACTGGTCATTCAAGATCATCAGAGTTTTCGGCGACAAAAATGGCAATACTTGATTTTGGACGAAGCTCAAAATATTAAAAACTTCAAATCCCAACGATGGCAATTGCTACTAAATTTCCAAGCTAAAAGGTAATTTTCAGTTTGGTATGTTTCAATAAAAGAAATACGAGATGAAAAGGTTCCAATTTTGTCGAATTTTACAGGCGTTTGCTTTTGACTGGAACTCCCTTGCAGAACAATCTGATGGAGCTGTGGTCCTTGATGCATTTTCTCATGCCAAACGTTTTTCAGTCACATCGAGAGTTTAAGGAATGGTTCAGTAATCCAGTGACAGGCATGATTGAGGGCAACAATGAATACAATGAACACATTATTCGTCGACTCCACAAGGTTTGTATGAAATATTGAAATACAATTTATTGTGAAGATATATGTTGTTTTTGAAATTAGATTAGTTCAGAGTTTGTCTCATGTTTCGTTCTATCAATTTTTCAAGTTATTTGAATTTCTCAAGTATAATATCAATAACAATGTTGAGTTTATATGGAATTTTCTTTTTTACATACACCGCCTCCGACAACGAAAACGTGTTTTCCATCACGAATATTTTCGTTTTTTTCCTCATAGGCGGGATAGAAAAAATCTTTCTAAAACTCGTGCATGCCAAAATTTACATGTTGTGCGCGATCCTGTCTGAAGAAACATTACATCATCCCAAAAGTTTTTTCAATGTTGTTGAATTTTTTTCAGTTAAGTCCATTTATTCAATAATAATATGTAATTAATTTCAATAGCATGACGTGTTGATGTTTGAAATGTTTTTAATTCATTCTTCAAGGTCCTGAGGCCTTTTTTGCTGAGAAGGCTGAAGAACGAAGTTGAGAAACAATTGCCAAAAAAACACGAGCATGTCATCATGTGCCGACTCTCGAAAAGGCAAAGGTTCTTGTACGACGATTTCATGTGTCGTGCCAAGTAAGAATTCATTTGGTTATTCATTTTCATGTTCGCATTAGTTGATAGTAATTTTTATTTTGCTGATGATTTTTTATAGGACAAAAGAAACTTTGGCCAGTGGAAACCTTCTCAGTGTTATCAATGTTCTCATGCAGCTTCGAAAAGTGTGCAATCATCCGAATTTGTTTGAAGTTCGTCCAACAATTTCACCATTTCAGATGGAAGCCATTGAATTCGTGACAGCTTCCTTGGCTTGGAGTGCCTTGGATTATGATCCCTTTGAGGTGAGAATATTTTTTGTCATATTTACAGAAGTAATAATAATTTGATTTAAAAATAGCAAATAATAAAAACGAATCTTGATCACAGTGTTGAAAACCAGCTTGCTCTAGAATGTACTCATCCAAAAATATATTTTTTTCAAGCTTTTGATGGGACATGATGAATCTCTATTAAACGCGTGTATTGTTTATGAATAGTATGCGTATCCTGTCTGGAGAAACACAGAAGCTTTCATTATATAGCGTTATAATCGCATATACATCTAAAATATAAATTTATAGAAACTAAAATTTTCATACTTTTTTCAAGTTGATTATTCAAGAGTAAACCTTAATTTTTTCCTTACATAAATGCATACAATTTGTAAGGAATGTTGCACATTAACTTTATACCGATTTTTCCTTACTCTCTCTCTTTTTTTTTTAATTAGCACGTGGATTTAGGATTTCTTAACCTGCGCTTAGCGCAATTGGAAACTGAACAAACAGCATTTGGAGCTTGGCGAGTGCAGCAACTGAAAACCCCGAGAAAACTAATTGAAGAAATTGATTCACAACCAGAACCGGAGCCACAATGCCCTTCAGGGAACATCACTATCAATGTACGATTTTCCACCCAACCCAAAGGTGCTGTGCCAAAAATAAACAGTTTTTCTGGCGTTTCACCAACGACGCAAGCTGGAACTTCACCTTTGATCAAAGGAGGAGTTGGTGTCCAAAACAATGCTGGACAAGGTACATTTTTTCTCGTTGTATTGCTTTTTTGCTTTTGTATAATGTTAATATTTTTGTTAATGTTCGGATATTCCTTTTTTTTTATTATCAAATTTAATTTTCACCTCACCATTAACTAACAATTTTTAATGGAACATTTACCGCCTTTGACAAAGAAAAAGTGCAACTGATTACATAACTTTTTGGTTTTTTTTTTTTTTACAAAGGCGAGAGATCAGAAATCGTTCTGAAACTCGTGTATGTTAGAATTTACATGTGTTGCTTGATCCTGTCTAAAGAGCCATGTTTTTCTGGTAAGCGCCGCAAGGGTTCAGTTGCTTGCTATCATGGCAAGCACCTCACTGATTCTGAATATCTAAGCTATGTAGTTATGTGGGCACCTGAACCTCTAAGGCACTTGCCCGAATCAATGGGGTATACTTCATTCTGTGTACCTGTAACCACTTCTGTGTATTACCGTGTCAGGCCGAGCAAAATTGCTTCAGTATAAATGCAAATCTACTTATTTTTCTCATGGCAATCCTTAGAGCGTAGACATAAATTTCAAGCTACGGTACAGAGTGGCTGTAACACTCCAGCCAGGAACCGCGAGAGCAGCAATGCTTTGAAGGACTTGAATTTTTAAGACACATAATCTGACTTTCATACCTCTTTTCCCTAGTTGCATATAATATTCCAGATGCAAAGATTTTCTAATGAATTAACGATTCAATGCATAATTATGTAACAACTCTGGATAGCCGATGTGGTGGGTAGCGTGGGTTAAATTAAAAGCGCCGCTCCATGATGAGTTGAATCATACGTGCTGATATCAATATTGAGAACAAAAATTGTTATCAAGGCACCAAGGATACCAAAAGAAGGATGCCCTACTTGCCACGAAATCTGCTCGAAAAACGGACCGTATATTGTCAGCTATGTAGGAGTTTCTTCCATTTAACTAATGAGCGCTAGGAAGAGAAGGTTATAGAGCTGAATAGAGCAGAATGCATTGGTTCCTCCCACATCGCTAATCGTATGCTGACCACTTTTACTGTAGCGAGTTGGGCATCCTTCTTCCAGTATCCTTGCAAGGCACGCTCTTACTTCAACCTACAGGGCCCAATGTTGAAGTATAGGTGTCAGCTATTCAGAGTTATTACTTATCAGTGGTGATTTCCAGGAGTAACTGTGCGAATCGCAGGTGGTCAACAATTCCAAGGATACCCTTTGCAACTTGTCCAACATCAAGGAAGTGTTAAAGGTATGAGAAAAAGACCCTGTAAACTATGTTCATGGAATATTATTCATATGGTCAGCTGGTTCAGAAGAAATAATTGCATTATATTTCTAGTACCTAAGACACAAATACAATGATAAAATAGAATTGAAGAGTCAAAAATATTCGGCGCACTGTTCAAAAGTTAAAATTACATCAATTCCAGTCGGTCCGTTGACCCACAATTTGCAAGGGTCTTCAGTGACTACAACGTCGTCTATTGGTTCAGTAGCGACGGCGCCAAAAGTTGCAACGGCCAATGCTACCAATGCCAAAGAAAATGCTCAAAGAATTACTTCACAAACTGTTATGTTGAAACCAGGGGTATCAATGCAAACTTATGCTCAGCTACTTCAGACATCGACAGGAAAGCATCTAATTTTTTCTCCTCCGCAACAAAATACGAATACAAGTTAGTTTGTTTTTATTGAATATGATGGATAATTTTTGATTTAAAACCTTATTTGTTTAAAGACGCATAAAGTGAATAACAGTATGAGCATAAGTTGCATTTTGGAATGAACCTGAAATTGTCAATATTTATCCACAAATATCTCGAAAACAGTAGAATTAATTGCATTGTTTAAACAGAAGTAATGAGAATTTTTGAATCAATGAAATGAATATCAATCTCTGCTTTTTGGTGTTATTCTGGAATATGTGGTCTGTTATGAAAAAACAGACACAGCATTAAATGTCCTCAAGTAGGAATATCTACCAAAAAGGTTAAGCTTGTTAGGTCGGTTTTTCCATACCACGTCACATATTGTTTTCGTTAGGCATTACAAACAAATATTCAAGGGTGAAATACGTTTTGCTTAATTTCAGTATCTTTTCCATTAATGAGCACAAGTGGTTCACGTGTCGCAGTCCTCCCAACGAAATCACTAGTGAATCTGGCCTCATCACCAACAAAAATAGTTCCTGGAATTGTACCATCAAACCTTAATGCATCTCCTGGACGACCTATCATGCGAGTTTCTCCTCTGAACATCAATGTTGCCCAAGCACAAACTTCGGGCACACAACCAACAAGAGCTCGAAAAAATCTGCCCCAAGTTCCAAAATCGATATTTCACATGGTGATAATTCACATATGTTTATATTGATTTTTTTATTCAATTTATATAAACAACAACCACTAAAAATTGTAAATTACTTTTTTTCACAAATGTTTACTTTGATTTTTTATCATTTATAATTTACTAGTTGATGAAATATTGATATATTTTGCATTATCGATCGGTAATTGCATTTTTCGTGTGCAATCGCCTTTGCAGTGATGCTATATTAACTTGACTATGGCCAGCTAGTTCATGAATAAAAATTACATGAACTTTCTAGTACCTAGGATACAAATACTTGAAAAATGAGAAAGGGAACAATAGATGGTGAAAAAGTACCAAGAGATGATAGATTTTTCTTACCTCCTCCCTACCTACCTTTCAGTTGTAATCGTGAAACAGGAATATGTTGTGGACTGAAAGGTAGATAAGGACAGGTTAAGAAAATTCCACGAATTCACTGAGTGAATATTCAAATATTCACTCGGAGAAATGTTTTTAGATTGCATTGATTCAAAAACAATAAAAAATTTTCAGTTTTAATGCTGCATTTAGTTTTTCAACAAATTTTCTTGTTTCCAGTGTAGAAATCTCGAAAAAATGTTTCAATTTTATCATGTATGTTAGTTGTTCAGTAATGCTGCAATTCTCGCTAACTTGCAAGCATGTCGCTTAATTTCAATAATTCATTTAACTAAAACATTTTTTCCACAGCCACAATTGGAGGAAGCTCGTAGAGTTCGAAGGAATGCCAAACTTTCAATGATAGCCAACATAAATGAGCAACGCTGTGCTGCTTGTCCACTCTACGGTGAAGATTTGTTCATGGCCTTGAGGATAGGAAAACCTAGCACAACCTGCGGTTGGCATAACGGTTGGGTTAATTGTTCTACTGCCAAAAAACCTATGCGAACCCGGAAGCAATATTTTTCCTGCACCAAAGCACTATCAGAGTCAATCAAATCGACCGAAGAAATTGTTGAGGAGTTCCAAAGCATTTTTGAAAAGTAAGTACATACGAAAAAACTATTTGTATGTCTATAGAATAGAGAAGTGATTCATATTACATATAAAGCTTGTCGAAAAATAAGATAGACTGTACAGCTGAAGTTTTGACAATTAATTTCCTCGTTTGTTGAAGCAAATATCACTAAAAATAAAATTTTTCAAGTTCTGTGTGAAGTTAAGAATTTTCATCTAATAAAAAAACCCTATAGGTAAAATTTTTCCAATAGCTGGTGAATTAACATTCAAATTTAAATATAGTATCAATTGCAAGTGCTTTTTTTTTTACATAAATTTACTGAAAATTGATGACTGATAAAGAATTGTGCCATTCATACAATTCATATAAAAAAAACCATACAGGTACTAACAATTTTTATATACTCGCCTGTGAAATATAAAAATAATAATTTTTTGAGTAAATTCGATTTATGATAGCTGTCATAATTTATCGTGACCAACGAATTCTCCATACATATTCACAAATTTGATGTTATTTGAAGTTTCAAAATGTGAAATTATTACATGACATCCATAAGTACTGTCAACTTTGATTCAAACCCTGCGAAGTTGTTCGTCAATTATGGAAAAAATAATCTGTCGATTAAATTCAATTTATGATCGCTGTAATGTTTTATCGCGACCAATGAATTCTCGATACAAATTCCCAAATTTGATGTTATTTGAAGTTTCAAAATGTGAAATTATTACATGACATCCATAAGTACTGTCAACTTTGATTCAAACCCTGCGAAGTTGTTCGTCAATTATGGAAAAAATAATCTGTCGATTAAATTCAATTTATGCTCGCTGTAATGTTTTATCGCGACCAATGAATTCTCGATACAAATTCCCAAATTTGATGTTATTTGAAGTTTCAAAATGTGAAATTATTACATGACATCCATAAGTACTGTCAACTTGAAATCATACCCTGCAAACTTGTTCGTCAACTATGGAAAAAATAATTTGTCGATTGAATTCAGATTGTGATCGCTATACTCAGTTTTCGTGAACACTGTACTCGCTTTTCGTGAACACTAGATTCTCACCACAAACATTTTGTTTTTTATATGTATTTGGATGGCTGAAGAAAAAACAATCTTTGAAAAATGAAAGAATGTAGCTAACCTTACTGATCAGCAGGGAACAGAAAAAATCTGAAAATATTCATGAGGTTGTAAATTTTCAAAGCCGGTTTTCAAAAATTAAACATCATTATTTCATGAGTCAAAATATTATAAAGAAAATTCATGTTCCCTAATCTCTAAAAAATAATCAAACTATCTACTAATTACCAAATGCATTGAAAAACTCTAAATTGCTTTATTGTTTTCATTAATATGGAGTACATTTATCACATAAATCATTTTTTTTCAGATTTGTAGTGTTTGTGCCCCCGGTAAAGGCTCCATCGCCAAGGTTCCACGTGTCCCATCCGCCACCGCACAAAATCTGGAATATAAAAATATTAAATAAAAATTTGCGAAGGAAACTTTCGCCAAAATTGGCCCTGTTTCATCCAATTGCCAATTCCATGACAACACAATTTCCTGACCCTCGTTTGATTCAATATGACTGCGGAAAATTACAGTCTTTGGATCGTTTGCTGAGAACCCTGAAAAGTGAGAATCATCGAGTTCTGATTTTTACACAAATGACGAGAATGCTGGATGTTTTGGAGGCTTTTCTCAATTTCCATGGCCATATCTACTTACGACTTGACGGAGCAACTAAAGTTGATCAACGACAGGTTAATTTTGGTTTTTTATTTCGACTCGTGGATATTAAAAAATTTTCTCAAAGCCATAGGTTTGATTAAGCGAAGTTAAAATAAAATTTTTCATAATTCAACGCATTTTTGAAGTCTTCTTTCAAATTACTGACAAAAAGTTTCAATATGAATTGTATTGATGATAAAACTTGGTCTTATTTCTCAAACCATCTTGATCCAAAGTATACATGTATTATCATTATATATTTGTTGATTACTTGATGGAAGATTAAAAATCGCTTTTAAACGCATGTATTATGTTTATTTTAATATGTGTATCCTGTCTCACGAAACAATTTTCTCATTTTAAGAATATTTTTGTTACATTATCGAGTTTTTTCAATTCAAAAAAATATTTTGATTTGTCAAAATTTTGTACAAAATACTCTTCTTTTTCAATTTTGGTAGAGTCGTCCCCCTAGTTTATTCATGATGATGATTGAATGAAAAAAAAATGCATCAGCAACACAAGACGTACTGTCATTACTACAGCGCATTTTTGTTCTCCTTTAGGTTTTGATGGATAGGTTCAACAACAACAAAAAAATATTTTGCTTTATTCTTTCTACAAGATCTGGTGGTGTTGGTGTTAATCTCACTGGTGCTGATACCGTCATTTTCTATGACAGCGATTGGAATCCCACCATGGATGCTCAAGCGCAAGATCGTTGTCACAGAATTGGTCAAACCAAGGATGTACATATTTACAGGTACATTAAACCTTCAATGTTTTATCAGCTAATTAGTGATATAATTATGTGAATGTTTATGACCTATATCATTGTTTTATTTTATTCTATACATTTAACAAAACAGTTGACAAATAAACATTTTGAATGAAGAATCATCCCTTTGCCAATATTATCCAGTGTCCATAAAAGGGCAACAAATTTTCAATTGATTAACATTTTGACTTTCTGGACAAGTTTAGATCATATTTAGACAAAATTTCACTTAGTTCTCTGTTACATTTTCAAACCACGTAATAGTCTCGTTCGTGTATTTGACGAATGGGCAAATTGATTGTGGTGAAAGCAAGTACACCAAACATATGTAAGGCTGCTATGCATACTCGTTTCAGCCTAAGGGCAGTTTTGGTACAATTAAATTAGCTCATAATTGTGAGACAAAAAACTATCTATCTACAGTTTTACCGCTATTTAAAAAGGTTGAAATTCTTTGTTTTCAGGCTAATCAGTGAAAAAACTGTGGAAGAAAACATATTAAAAAAAGCCAACCAAAAAAGACTGCTCGGTGACCTTGCCATCGAAGGTGGAAACTTCACTACTGCATATTTCAAAAATGTATGCATAATCTTGATATTTTTTTATATTGATGAGGAATCAAAGACAACATTAAGTAAGTTTTGAAAATTTCATTACTTCATTTGACAACTTTTTTTCAGTCCTCCATTCAAGACTTGTTCGAAGTGGATCAAGCGGAGAACAATGCTTCTGCGCGAATGGCGGATGTTTTGCAACACAATCGAGATCGCGAGAAAGTGTTGCAAAAGGAAGTCGTTGCTCCCCCAGAGGAAAAAGTGGCTATTAGTGCATTCGAATCGGCTCTAGCTTCGGTGGAAGAAGACCTCGACGTGCAAGCTGCAAAAACAGCAAGGGCTGAAGTTTTTGAAGAGCTTGCCGAATTTGACGAAAATATTCCGATCGACGACCCAGACAGGGAAGACGCGCCAATAAGCAAAGGAGATTTGGAAATGCAAAATTTGATGGCTCAGGTTAGGTTCAGCTATTAATAACTTAAAAAAAGGTTCTATGTCCATTTGAATTGAGATATATATTTTGGTAACATCTAAATATAAGTCGTATTTATCAAATTTGTGGAATTCGCATATCAATTGTAGAGAAATTCAAAAACAAATATATATCAGGCTGTTATTAATATTTGTTTCAGCTCAAGGGCAGTTTTAGTACATTTTTATTAGTTTTGAAGTATAATTTTGTTTTATTCATGGTAATAAGATGTAAAATGCCCATTTATCTGATAACTTGCATAAATTTTACATTTTGCCTATTATCTTGGATAGAATTTTTATTATTAAAATTCTTCATATTTTAACAATACAATAATAATGCAAGGTAATTTATAACCAATTGGTAATTTGTTTCTGTTACAGTTAACACCAGTAGAGAGATATGCGGTACGATTTATGGAAGAGATGGGCAAAGACTTGGTCCAAACCGCAGTTGCTGCTGCCGAACGGGATCTTGAGGAACAGAAAAAGCAATGGGAGCTTGCCCGTTTGCGCCTGGAAGAGGAAAGTCGTGTCCATGCGGAAGAAGACGACTGTGAACAGACTTTACTTACCTACTCGCGTGAGGACGCTCAAAATCAGGTTAATAATAACACCAGTTGTAGTTCAGGGGAAAATGGTCGTAGGAAACGTGGTAGGCCAAGAAAGAAAAATGTCGCGGTTAGATCGTTTCTCGGTTCAAATCCTCGAGTCGGACGTCGTAAAAGGATGAGACAGGAGGAGGCAGAGGTTGAGGATAAATCAGAGAGCGATGACGATTCCATTACATCTTCGGAGTCACAAAGTCAGAGTTTGGAGGTTGATGATAGGAGCGATGATGGTAATGACGACAATTCGAATAATAACGACAGTGACAATGATGACGAAAAAAGTAAGGAAGATGAAGAGGAGGAAGATAGCGAGAGTGAAAATGAAGATGATGGCGAGCACAATGGTCGTAAGATCAAGCCTTGGCAAATAAATCGATTTGATATAAACAGTCCCAGAACGAGATCTCGTGGTGATGTTAAAATCAATCTTTGGAGTTTAGATGTAAGTCCGATTTTACCGCAAACTCAAAGACGCCGTGTCCGAAATGAACCTAAAAATGAGGAACAGGAACTGGTGGTTTCTCTTGAAGAAAAAAGTGGCGCTGATTGTAAAAAAAGAAGAAGAACAGAGTCACAAAGTGAAGTTACTGAACTGGAACCACCAAGGCTGAGAGCTCGTTCCACTGTTGAGAATGCAGAGAATCAAGATGTCAACATTGAGTCAAACCAAGAAGTAGAAAATTCAAAAGAGGGGGGTTGTGGTGAGGTCGCAGATTTGGACTTGGACAAGAAGGTAGTGGAAGACGAAAAGGATCGTGATTTTTATCCCACACGGTCCAGGAGCACCTTGGAGATAGAGAAAGGCAAAGTCAACAAAGAGCAGATGAATTTGAAGCAAAAAAATATGACCCTTCCAGGAAAAAAAAACTCCAAAGTAATTGTAGAGGACAATTCCTCGAATATTGGTAAGGTACATAGCAAGCCAACTATAATAAACAATGTCCCTATTCACACGAAATACATATTGAGGGATAATCAAAAGAATGATGGAGCAGAAAGAACATTAAGGTCTACGGACGCGAAGGTTAAGAATGCAAAAAAAGCGTGCGAGTTGCAGACAAAGACTGAAAATAAACCTGACATTCCAATGTCGAACGTTACGCAAAGTGAAGAGGATATTGTGAAAGTTCAGTTGTCCACGGCAGAATCGCAAGTCTCAAGAGACGAGAAATTGACATCGAAAATGGAACCCCAAGCTTTGAAAAATGCAGAGAAATCCGATTCGGAGACGGTTAACAATTTAAGTAGGCCCAATAAAACTTCAGACCCTCCGGTTCCAAAGTTATCAAATGATCAATTTGCTAGGCCAATCACGAGATCGATTTTGAATCCTCCCTCTACTTCGTCGGTCGCTAAACAAATAGACAGTGATGTTGTGAAGCAAGTTGTTTGTGGTAACAAATTGACTACCGCTGTCGTAAAGAACAACAAGGTTTTGATACCACTGGTGGTAAAATCGGAATTACAAAATGTCTCAAAAACGAGTGTCGTTTATCCCAAGAAACGACCTGACACTCCAATACCCTCTGTGAATTCGAATTCGGACGTTCCTTGTGATAAAAAAAACGCTGAACATTTGTCAGAAACATCCCCAAGAACCGCGAAAGTTGTAGCGATTATTACTCTAGATTCGTTAAAGAAAAAAAGAAAAAGTAGTGCAGAGGATGTTGCAGCAACAGGTTACTCTTCAACACCAGAGAAATTAGACAAACTGATAGAAGTGAATCGAAGTTTGGCGACTCCAAAGCCAATGGATATTGATTTAACAAAAAGTCCTGAAAAAGAGAGTAAAAGGGTGACAAGGAAAAGTATAAAAAGATTTTTAGGAGATTCTGGGCTGAAAAATGATGATATTGTTGAAGACCAGGGTAATAGTACGTGATAATAATTTCATATGGGACGAGTAGTAAGTTTCTCAAACGTTTCTATGAAATTGCTTTGCTTAGGACCTTTTCTATCAGTTATGTTGATAATTCTTTGAAATGCAAAAGATTTTTTCATCGTTATATTGATTGTTGATATGCTCGAATTAATTTTGATTCAAAAGTTATTGACATTCATTTTGAATGATGCAAAGCACAAAGTTTTTAAATTACTGTTACTTCACTAAGTATGTATAAATTACATAGACCCAAATAAATTAGTCAGTTGCAAACGTTAGCCCTTGAAAATTTCTTACGTACTTCAGCAGCAGTTCTTAGACTTTTTTTTGCAACATCCGAGAAACCTATCGTCGCTCCTCTCAAGCCTCCTCGAATGGTTAAACTCGAACAAAGAATGAGGCTCTGACTTAGTAGGATAAATAACAATGGTGAAAACAGGTTCATCGTTGTCGCTCTCTCTTGTATATTGATAATGTTAATAACAGTTTTGTAAGGCCAACAAAAGTTGTATGATATGCGATTTTTTTTACTTGTTTCTATAAAATTTCCATTGCTATTCTTCTCCCAATGACAATGTTTGATTGACATAAAGAATGAATAATTTGTTATTTTGTTCTAACTTATTTTTCGTGATAAATAGATTAATTCTACAATTTAGCTCGCATTTGTAATTTAATCAATGGCGAAAATTGAGAGTAAATTGTCATATTTCAAAATGACAGATCGAAATGGAAATTCGTATGTGAAAAAAGGTAACAGCTAATCACCTTTATGAATAATAATTTTGATCGGATCTTCAATTTGTAATGTTGAATGTTTACCAACATGTGCGTCTCATATTTTGTATAACCTCGGATGAATGTTTCAGATAAAAATAAAAGACAGTATTCCTTGCTATGCAAATTTTATGTGTTTTCTTATTTCTTGGTGTGTTTCCAAGTCCTTTGATTAAAGAGGAAAAAAGTTGATATGAAAAGGTTCAGTTCCGTTTTGGTGTCAAAACTTTGCTCAGTGTGCTTGTTTATATAATAATTGAAAATGCCAGTTTGGTTTGGTAAGGCGGATATGGAAATTTGTAAATTTTTCAATCATTGTTAATAGTAGTTAGAAAGTTTATTCGATCATCTACATGTGGAAGCAGGGTTTGTTGCGAGGTTTATTTCTTGCAATATGGCACCAAAACACTGCCTTTGCCATTCCAAACTTGGAGACAGCTAAGTTATAAGCAGGCACATGATTGAGTAATGCATGGAGCTAAAGATTCCATGTAAAGTCGAATGAAAAAAAAAATTATTATTATTATTTTTTTTTCATATTATTTTTTAGAATTACTAAGATTCGTTAGCTTGAAAAAATGTGATTACATTTAAAAGTCAAGTTCATGATTTTCTAATGCTGTGAATCTCCTAAGTTAAATGATTTCAAATCTGCTTGTGGATAGAAAAATTCTTATTTCATGATACAGTACAGAATACATTTTATTTAAAATATTGCCAAAATGCGATTAATTCATAACAAGGTCAATTGAAATTTCAAAACTTGAAGTAATTGACAAGTAATTTGTACGTTTTTGAAAAAATTGGTAAGTAAATCAACAATGGCTGAAGATTTGAAAAATTATTCTTCCATTTTGTCACGAGACTGCGTTGCAAGTATGAAATTCTAAGTACCGAATTTTATATAAAATAATTATTAAACAATATTAGACACGAGTTTCTTATCATTATTTATTATCTTTCAGATTTGGTTGTCTGAAAATACCTTGGAGCAAATGCCGGTAAGAATAATCAAATAAAAGTGTCATGTTTTTCAAGAATCGAAGAATTATTTTTGTATAAAATGAGATTTCATTAATTCAGTAGTAGATTTCCTCGATTCAATTTCAATGGAAATTTTTCTTGCGTCGAAAAATTATTGTAACGGAGAAATATTCATGGTGAACAGATGTGGGGTCCACCAACTCCTCCAACGACGGATAACGACGTTTATGTTGACCATGCTTTGGGTTTTCTCTATGATTTAACACCTATGCCGGAGTCACAATTACCGCCAGTTTATGTCAAGAGGGAAGCAATGAAGCGTAGACTTGATTCGTCGACTAATGATCGGGATGGTAAGTATTATTCATCATGGAGGGATTTGTTTCATATTTTGTTCAAGATCGGTGTTTTATTGCTACTACTTGATGAATATTAGGTATTTTGTTTCTATAGCTGTAATTTATTAAATCAGATGCAATGTTGAATAGCATTTTTCATCAGTTCCTTACCTCTAGTCAAGTACCATGGACTAAGAGAATCGGTGTAAGGTTTAATTGAAATAATAAAAGTTTTATTTTTCAAGTCCAGAAATGTGTATTTCAAGTAAATGTCCAGTTGGAAAAATTAGAAAATAATCTGACGAAGCGAATTATAAAACGAATGATTAGAACAATAATATATTTATATAATGCCGCATAAAGTTTGCGGTATTTTTCCGAAATGGTTCATTGAAAAATTTATTTAGAATTCAGTAAAAACACAAAATAATAGTATAATTGAAATCATTTCAGTTGTTCTACGATCATCGTTTATTTCTTCCAGTTCAGACGTGTACATGTTTTCTTTTTTTGTTTTTGTTGTGAAAGATTCAATCTTGAGTTTTCTTGAGATTTTCTCGAGTTTTTATGAAGTCACTTTTTTTAATCAGAAACATAACTTCTACAATTGCCAGTTTCCTAACATTTTCTAAGTTCATTCTAAAATTGGGAAATTTCTAAGATGGTTGCAGAATTTTAACATTTCAAGAAAACTCAATTTCTAGAAAGCTGAAAAGATAAATTTTCTTTCTAGTTTGTAACGATTCTCTTCTTATAAATTTTAAGAAGAGATTGATTCAACGATTAGTTTATAACAGGTTTGATTAATTTGATGTGATGGTTTTCGGAAGGCGTTGAATTGATTGTTGAGTATGATCGGGTTTTTTCATCACATTTCTTAGACTTTTTTGTGTTAAGCAACAGTAGGATAAATTATTTAAAAATTAACCTTTTCACATTTTCTTCGATTTCTCTATTGTTTTGGGCATATAGTATTTTTCAAAAAATTAAGTCCCTCGCTATTTAACATTTTCCGCAAAAATCAAGAAAACATTTGATATAGAATTCTCCAGATATTGCATAAAAATAGTGAATACTTTTCTTAATCATTGAGTAAAACTTTTTTGAAACATCAATCATTCATTATATATAAAATGTATCACATTTTTGAGGATGATTGAAAGTTTTTAAAAATATAAGGAATTTGTGTTAATAATGATGGGTCCAGGCATTTGACAAAAAATACTGTTTCTGCTAATTTTGTTTATACATTTTCTATAACATACATTAAAAAAAAAAATTAAAACATTAGAAATGTTACTCATCAAATTTTCAAAGTCTTAAAATGATATACGTTTCATGTACAATTTTCAGAAATTCAGATTTTTTGAACAAACATAAGTATACATCAATAATGTTATTTGTTAAGAAAATTGCATGATATTGAAAGTTCAGTTTAATCAATGAGCATTATTCCAAAATTTTTGAAGATTTTAAATACATTTCTGAATACTTGAAAAAATTTAAAACGAATTTATATGAAAACTCAATTTTCAACCATTTTTTTAAATTTAAAATACAAACTTTTTTTTTCTAATTTACGATTAATTGTATGAAAATTCTTATCAATTTTCCTACAATTCAAAGGTTTCCTCGAATATTTCAATTATTTTTCGTTGCTCTCGGAAATGAATGGCTAGTCAACATCTGTTGTCAGAAGTTTTGAGCATAAAAAAATTTTCCAACTTTGAGTCATTTTAGATCTATGCTCATTCCAAAAAAGTCATTCTCAAATTTTCGCAAGAAAATCATCAGTGTACAAAAAATAAATGTTCAGGCTTTTTAAATTTCTACGAAATAACAAAAATTTCGGTGTTTTACAAAACCTTATGATTTCCAAAGTGCCTGGATTTATCATTTATGTACATATTGTGTAAAATATGAGATTTTCAAATACATTTCCATTTACGATATTGCAAACTGTAAAAGTTATTGAATATGGATGAAAAATTTTTTAAACATCTCGTGTAATTAATTTTTAGGTCGTCGGCCATCTAAAATCCGTGTCAGAGAGGAATCCATTTCTGTCCCCCGTTCTTTGTTTGGCCATCCAAATCCAAGTGTAATGAAAATGCGACGTGATGTAAAAGCACCAAAATATCGTTCTATTGTGCCCACATCCATGCCAATTCCTGGCGTGAAATCATCCACAGTTGGCACTAAACCTTCGCAAGATCAGGACACTAGTCTGGAGTGGTCGATCTTTGAAGATAGGGCACTTTTACAAGCCGTTCAACTATACCAAGGTCTTCCCTTAGACCTCACGAGCATTAACCAAGGACACACTCCTAATTGGGATCTCGTTTCTGATATCGTGAACAACACATCGAGAATCTACCGATCCCCGAAACAATGCAAAGATCGATATGGATCTACTATAATTCTTCGAGAAGAAGGAAAACTTTTTTACGACACTTCCTCGAGGAAAAGGAAACATAAGTCAGTCTGCAAACTTCCTCAATTAGCAGAGGTAAGTTTTCGTGAATTTCTCGCATTTTATGTATTTTTGTACACATTGTTTGTTGGCAAAATCTTTGCATTAGATTAATAATTGTGGACTGAATTTTTTTTTTTTTTTTTTTTTTTTTTTTCAAAGCAACCAAGCAAAACGAACAGGCCATTCAAAACCCAGCAATTGTACAACTTGGACAAAAACTTAGAATTCACACAGCTGATGATTTCGAGATTCGACCAGATCAAAGAATTGAAAATGCAAGATGAACAAAAGAAGACTGCTCGAAAAGTCCCACCAGCTAATTCGTCACCCAAGAATGCCAAGCATTTGTTGATTTTGACTAATTTAAATGTTGTGTACGATTGTCCAATGGGGCCCGTGGAAATCGCTGCGCAAAAAGCTGAGCGAGCGGAACGAATGAAAAATAAAACTGCTGCCCTTGCGGTGAGTTGCATTATAGTATTTTATGTTGTGTCGTTGATAATATTGTTACATGAGAATGTGGTAAGTGTTTTGATTGTTTGGTACGCAAAAATATACAAAGAGAAACATGATTTTCCAAAAAAATTTTTTATATGAATTACCTTTATCAGTTTTTTTTTCAATCAAAGAATATTGATACATTTAATCAAACATTTTTTGAACTGATGATGTACTGTTAAAAAAAATGATAAAGTAGATGAATTAATCCAACAAACAAAAAAATTTTTGCTGATTCATTAAAAATCAATTATTTCCAATTTTATTTCTCATGAACTTTCAACGTTGATTTTTTTTCATTGAATTTGTTACGGAATAATATTATGAAAAAAAGGACAGAAAGAAAAAAAAATTTTATAGTTATGAACTTTGTTTAAATTAACATTGTGACAGTTTATGGTTGATTAAAATTCTTAATATGTCAAAACAAACTTACATTTCATACTTATCATTTTCCAAGATGATATAAATTGAATGATTGTTTGAAATGCAATTTTCGAAACACATTATTTATCACGGAATATTTCTTGTTTCATTTTTTAGTCGTTCAAGAAAAATTTGATTGTTTCGAATGATTCCCACATTTTTCAGTCAAGTTTCAATTCAGAACGATGAAGTTGTAAGTTTTCTAATTACAACTGCCTAAGAATGTAGTGAATTCTGTTTTTTTACAAGAAAATTTTACATGTTAGATGATATCTTATGTAAAATATCAAGACCAAAATCATTTTAAATCTACAATTTTTATTCTTTATTATTCTAATAAATATGTACTACTATTTTTCAATCATCTTTTGTAAAATTATACTCCATTTTTTTCACTTTGCAGTAAATTTGATAAAAAATACCAATTGACAACAAAAAAAACGATATTTCCACTCATCAATACAAATTTTCAAGAATACAATCAATTTTGTTTTTTGATCTAAAATGTTCCTACTTTTTGAATTTCTTCATTTAAGAAAATTAGAATTTCAAATTTTTCTAACCTGGAAATAATCATTTTCAATATATTGAATCTATAACCATTACTACATATTCGATGAATTAAAATTTCTTGCCTCTTTTTTTACTTTTATTTTGTAGTAAATTAAATAAAATGCATAGTTAAAAATTTAATGAGCTCTGAAATATAAAACAAAAGATTTTCAATAAGTTAATAAGAATGACATAAATTTTCCATCTTAACATCCAAGTCCGTATTTCTTCATTTATCAATGCATTATGTTAATTGTTTCGTTTCCCGATTACTCAATCAGAAACAAACATTTTATTGACGAAACACATTTCTAGATAAAATTTTTCAATCCAGAAGTTCTCTTTATTGCAGTAAATAATGATGATCAAGATATTTTCATCCGCCACCCAATAGTTTCTTGACAGTTTTTGATTTCGTACAAGCCTTTTTTCTATGCACGCACTTTTGGAAAAAAGGTCTTATTTTTGCCACACTGTGTCAGCTTCTCATAAATTTGACAACTATGAAAAGTAAATTTCCAAGTGAAATTAGGATTACCAAACAGTTGATTAAAATAAACATTCACACCAAACACAACACATACCCGTAACTAGTACTTTCTCGGCAAAAGTTTTCTTTCATATTTTCGCAACTTGCAACATTCTTCTGAGTGTGTGAATTTTTGTCACAATTTGAAGGAACACGCAATGGCTGTGCGATTCCATCCAAAACCGGTGCAACAGGCCACCCAACAACCAGCTGCAGCTGCCGCGAGCCAAGTGCTCCAACCTGTCAACGCTGTACCGAGTTCGCCTCTGCAGATGGCGAAACCAGTCGCGTCTGCGACTTCGCCAGCGAGCGCCAGTCCGGGTGTGGTCGCGGGTGTGTCCAGGTTATCACGACCGGGCGCCGTGATAAACATGGCAGAGGTTAGGGCTAGTCCTGGGGTTGTCAACATGGCAAATTTGCAGGCCGCCCAGCGACTAGTCGTTCCCAGCAATTTGGCCCAGGTTGCCCAGGCTTCACCTGTCGCCACAGCCGCAGCCGCAGCTGGTCAAAAAAGCATCATCGGGATGACCGCCGTCACAGCAAGTCCTGGTGGTAAAGCCTTGACGTCCGCGCAATTAGCGATGTACCGACAGCAACAGATTATTCGTCAACAACAGCAGCAGCAGGCGAAAGCGTTGCAGGTACAGGCTGCTGCTGGTGGACAGCAAAAGGTGAGGGGATTGAATTATTTTCCGTTTGATTTTTGGTTTTGTGAACTTGATAATTTCTTGGAGCTAACTTTTCATAATCAAGAAGTCACGATGATAAACCATCACGGAATATCCTAGCAATTGGGAAAGTTTTCATGAGTATTTCTAAGTGTTGATTACTTAACATCTAACGGGGTGTTGGTCTAATATGGGAAATAGGGAAAAGAGGGAATTTGTAAAAATTGCTTTAATCCATGAAATATTATATTACGTACCTAGGACATAAATTTTGTATTTGCGAGTGTGAAGTTTGTAAACCTCCGCTTCGCCTCGGTCTACAAACTTCACACTTGCAAATACAAAATTTATGTCCTAGTTATGTAGGATATTTTACGTACCGAGGGCTGGAAAACGAGTAAAGAGATTTTGAACTGGACGAGAAACGAGTTTTCTATGCCAGAGGTACGTAAAAATAAATTTTTCAAATTTTATAATTGGTCTATACAGATTTTTTTTTAATTTAGTTCACTTCACTATTTAAGGAATCGTGGCTTTGCATCAAAAAACCATATTTTTGAAAAGCTATCAATTAATATATGAAAATGATAATCGTATTAGAATTTTTAAACAATAATTGCAATTGTCATAAATATCTAAAAGCTATCATTGCAATCTTTAATTTGAATTATGACATTTCTTAATAAAAAACTTCATAGCAAAATTTTAAAATTTCCAACTCAACAATGAAACAATCAAAGAAATTAAAAAATGAATGTTTGAGCAATCAAATCATGATTTGGGCTTGCAAATAAAAAAAATACACCTTACTAATATCGACTACTAAATGATCAATTATTTTGATTATTAGGTCTCAAAATTTTTTGGTGATTTTTAATCAGATATACTGCAAAGAAGACAAGAAATGCAAAATACCAAAGTTACGGCTATGTATCTAATTAACGACTACTGAATATTTCGAAACATAAAATTTTGAAAATAACGAGTATTTTGCCTCCGAAAACCAAACTAACTGCAACGTCATTAATTTGTGTTGATAAAAGTAACAATTTCTCTTTACATTTATTATTCACTTCTTAGAATTTTAAATTTTCAATTAAAATTTTTTTATTGCATTTACTGCAAAGTAAAAGAGTTGAATAAAATGAAGAAATAAATGAATAGAAAACAATTACAGGTATAATAAAATATAGAATATTGCGAATAAAAAGATTGTGATCTAGATTGATTTAGATGAGGAATTTTCGAAATTGTCAATAATAACATTGATTATCAAGAGTAGAATTTCCCACATCACAAAAATTGCAATAATCTCATTATTTGACACACTTAGTAATTTTGGCTTGTAATTCATCTATTTCATACATTGACATTAAAAAATTAATATTATAGCAACATTATTTAGTGTTAGAATTTTCCAAAACCATGAACAAGGAAATTGAAAAATATACGGGAAATGCACTGCAATTCTTTTAGCTTATTCAGTAGACACCCTGTTGAAATTTGAAATCAGTTTAGATTTCGAAAAAATTCTGTTGCTTGCACTAGAGGGAAATGTGGATACTAAATTTGCTCCCTTCAGGTCTCAAACCATCTTCATCCAGAATATACAATGTTGAAAAGTATATTCTTAATTGGTGACTTTGATGGAAAATAAAATATCTCTCTTAAACGCGTGTATTATGTTAATTTTAATATGCGTATCCTGTCTCGAGAAACAATAATTAAAAGTATATTTTTTAGGAATTGCCTTGAGTGATTTCTGTTATGAGAATAGAATGGGCATTCAAATTGAATAAAAAAGTGATTAATACAAAAGTTTTTGCAACATTCAAAATGTTTTTCACTATCCACACAATTTTTTGTATTGATTTTCATCTCATTGGATTATTTCAACTGAAAACAAATTGATTTCTCGAATGGCATTAAATATTTGATGAGATTACACTGTAGTTACCACATGCATTAAATTTATCAATATTCTAAAGTTTTCATACCTGAGTGCTAGCAAATATGTTTTTATATGATATTTAAATGACTTTTTATTGTAAGTGTGAAATGTGATCTATTTTTTTTTTTTTTTTTTCTTTAAGACACAAATTCTGATGCTTAAAAAAATATAAATATGTAAATTCTGAGTGTTGTATTATGTTGGCAAACACGATTTTCTAATTAAGGTGGCCATGGCTGTTTCTAATCTCGCACAACCAAGAGTCATAAAACAGCAACAACTACATCAAATGCAGCAGCAGCAACAAGCGCAACAGTCAGTTGCAATGGCTACGACCTTGACGACTCAGGGGATAGTTGGTAAACCTGTATCACGCACTGTCACAGAATCAGAAATGGCTGCAATAATAAAACGACAGGCCCAACAACAACAGCTACTGCAGCAGCAAAAAAGTGCTCAGGTGAGAGTCTAGAAATTCAAAGAGTGTGAGTTTGGTTATTCAGTTACATAGTAAAGAAACTATAATATTTTACAATGGATTATTTGAGAAATTACTAGAGTCTCAATAAAACCATGCAACACATCCTTAAAGGAAAATATTTCAGAATTCTGTTGCTGTTGTTAGTATGTCTATTGCTTTGCTTGAAAGGTTTTTTCCATTATTTTTAGCAGGGTAATCAGGACCAATTTGCTCCAAATTAAGAAACTTGCTCTTGTTGATGATGTTGTTGAAATTTATTTTTGTGAAAACAGGTTCAGGCAGCAGGACAGGCGGCAACAACGCAAATATTCACGCAGACTGGGATGCAAGTTCCAGCTGCTGTTGGAACCGTTTCACCAGTTGCGGCTCTAGTGAAAACCCCGAATATAGCTGGAGTGAGAACAGTGTCTCCCCAACAGATGCGTCAGGTGGCTCTGCACCCGCAAATTATGGCTCAGACACGAAAGGTCATTCCTGGCAAGTCTGCTATTCAACAGGTACTTTTTATACTATCAGTCAAGATTTTTTTCACTTACAATAATACGTTCTTATTTTTGAGTGAGTATATATGTGCGTGTACTTTTGTTTTATAGGTCACAACTGGGCAAATCATTCCCCAGACTAGTCAAGTCGTGCTGTCCAAGTCTGCGCTGCAGCAGGCTCGTGTGATTACCTCGAGCGCTTTGAAACAACCCATACAAATCCTTGCCAGTCCCCATGCCCGTCAGGCCTTGCCGGCACAAACACTGAAGCCAGTGGTTGCAACGGCGAGAGCAAGTTCCAGTGGAAATCAAGTACGTCTGCAAAATATCCACCAAGCACAACAGCAACAACAACCGCCTCAAGGATCGCAGCAAAAGTAAAAGAAATCGTGTTTCCCCCTAGTGGCAAAATATATTCATAGGTTTTGAAACGTAGCTCATAAAATTGGTTAAAATAACTTGCATACTATATTGAATCAATGTATTTGAAAGTATGAAGTTAAAAACAACCCAGAGTTTGTTATTTTGAGGCTCAGTTTCCATATTTGCCAGATTTCAAGTTGATGAATGAAAATATTTATCCATCATGTAAATATGTACATATATGTATGTATAAATATCGGTAAAATGTTAGTGTCTCTAGGGGTAAAAAATGTAGGAGTAGAGGGTTTTTTTTTTTATTTAATTTTTTTGTTTATGGAAAGATTTTTGCTGCTAAATGAAGAATGTTAAGATATTAAAAAATTATTCAGACGTATAAGGAAGTCTAGTTTTTTTATGTTCCTGCAGTGGAGAAATAAGGAACGTTAAAAAAATTGAAAAATACGAAGTGTGAACTTATGAGGTGATATTGTAATTCCGAGGTATTTTCATTCATTGACTTACGAGATAAAAAAGGCGAGTGATAGTCATTTTTAAGGAGGGTTTTTTGATGTCAGGAATCCTGGAGTTCAAGGATTTTTGAGTTTTGTTTATTTATGGGAAAAGGAACGAGAAAAACATAAAAAAAATACTAAATCCCGGTTGGAAAGACAAAATTATGCATTTTTTTGGGTCTTTCTGGTGCTGTCCAAGGTACCAGAAATCTTGACAGAAACATTCCCAAACGCCTTAATTTACGAAAAGCAAAGACTAATACAGATGTTTATTTGAAGACTTGAATGATTCAGCTTTGGGCAATTAAAAAACTTTGAATTTATTAGAGTTTAATTTTTTCGGTTTCATGCATCAACCCATCATATATATATATATATACCATGTAGAGTATAGAATGTTTTTCAAAATTTGAATTTCAGAGAGTTACGAAGTAAAATTTTTGTACATTATACATTTCAATGGAAACAATCAACAAATCTGGAAATTTATTATGGTTTATTTTTCCAAAAAATTCAATGGCTGAAAATTAAAAAAATTTTATTCAAAAAAAATTACGTAACTGAAATTTCTTCTTGAATCATTCAATGCTACTTCATTTTCTAGTCGGGATAATTGACATTTCAATTATCATTAACTTAATGCTACAATTTGCTGTACGACAAGTAATCGTCATTGAAATTGTTGCTCTCGCTTGGAGCCCAGCTTATTACCTTGGGTATACATGAGTATACATAATTTTTTCCAATTCTTTTGTAAGAAGACAATAAATAGTGAAAGTAAACTATTAATCGTGAAAATAAAAACATTGTGTCACTTCGAAAACACTGTATGCAAATCATTCATTTTTTGTGCATTTCGTCCATGAAAAGAGTTCAAAATGTAGAATCGATGAACCTTTTTTTAACCAGACGAAACGGTGTAAAAATTGTAATAGTTTTCATTGTACAGATTCATTGTTATTCTGTTCGATTTATTGTTGGTTTTATAATTTGGTATATTCGGCTTGATATCTGCTGTATATTTATGTTTCAATTTACATTGTATCAGATTATAAAAAAAACAATAAATTCGTCAATTACATTATTGTATCATGAATCGCAGTGAATAAACAAGAGTATAACATACTTGTTCCACGTTTATTATTTATTGTTAGAACATAACAACTGTAACGTCGCTCGTGTTCTCGATGTCGATTTTTCGTTCCGCAGGTTCAGAATTTAATTTTTTTTCTCGTGTTATTAACAATGCTAAATTGATACCATAGAGAAATAATGGAATTATGAGGATCCTGTGTAGACAAGATGTGATCATTATTATTTTCATAATTATTATTATTTTTTTTTTCTTGTAAAATTTCAGGCATTTTATAACTTACCAGAAAGAAAATCCCAGATTTACAATGGAGTAATAATCTTTGGTTATAGTATCTCGAATCATCAAATTGTTTTTATTGATAAACTCGTAGTGACATCCAAAAATGAAGAGTACTAGTAAATTTAAGCCAAGTGTGATTCCTGTGGTTAAAAAAATACCCTGGAATTTCAACCTTTGGCGTGAATCATCAGTTATGAATAAGAATCATTGTGCTTTTTACGAATACAGTATTAGTACTTGGATGTTCAAATACGTTTGTGCAGGGCTTTTAAAGCAATTGAACAAAATGATTGTAGCATTCATAGATCCTCCTATGATCAATAGTATCATGGCAATGATAGTAGCTATCCATGCGCTGGCTTTTATAAAAATCCGTTGATTTTGAGCTGCGAGCAAAATTTAAAAACAATTTACGCCTGATATTTCGACAAAGAATGAAACGTTCGAGAATGTTAACTAAAATCTTACACGATGTAGGATCGTCATTACTGAAAACTCTTATGTCACGATTCGACAATCCAACATTTGTTTGTTCGACCAAACAGCGAAAAGGGGGATTCTTTCCTTCAAGCAAGTCTTGTAGTTCGTTTTCTATTTCTTCCGAGTTGGATAAACAGGTCCAATAACAAGCATTTGATTTCCACGAACAAGATACTGGAAAAAATTACTTATTGATCATTTTTGAACTTTTTAATCACTATTCTTCTGGAGCTACTGGATGTAATTTTATATGTCTAGTCTCTTAATATTTTAGAGTGAATTTCCACTCTAAATTATGTCAAAATGCTGCCTAATCAAACAAGGAGTGAAAATTTACTCCAAACTAGAGTATCAGAGATTTCTTCCAAGAAAAAAAACTTGATTTTCACTACTTTCGAGTTACTTCATTCTACAAAGCTTTGCATGTAATTCAATAGCTTAAGAATAATAAACATTGTTACAATAAATATTATATGTTGATGGGGCTGACAGCAATCTTCTGACTAAACTTCCTTTGAGGAGTCCACAATTTACATCCGATTTTCCAATTTGTTTGAATTCATCGTCCACGTACGCTTCTCCAATGATCCATTCATTTGTCCCAAAAGATAAAATATCAATTGCCAGTGTTAAAATCGATAAAACTGATATCCCAAAGAGGTATTTTCTGTATTTTTTCACGGCCATGATAAAGTTAACTTTGAAAAACAGTAAAATAAAACTCGTGGATCAGAAAAGGTTGACATAGAGAGATTGGATTTATTTTATATTCGAATTTTCACTTTCTAGTAAAAAATTTTGGTTTTTATATTAATTTTGAGACGATATCTCGCGAATTATCCGACACTGTTATCTATTACTGAACTGAGGTAATCCTTATCACGAATGCAACCAATAAATGCCGTGTGAGTATTTATTGCATCTCACGATAATTTCCTGTGTTTTTTAGAAAAACGATTTCTAGGAAGTTTCGAATGATAACGAAATTATCTGCCTCAAATTACGATCCTAAGTTCAATTTTAGTAATTTCGAAGTACATTCAATATTGTTGCACGTTTACGGAAAAATGAATGTATTTTTTCGTTTTTTTTTCAAGAGTTTAAAATTACAAAATGTAATTTATGTATATGTATATTATCGGGATTCATTGCTACATAAATTGAATGAGAAAATATCTTTTCCTGTACAACTTTGTAATGAATTTAAGGTTTGTAAATACGGCCTGATTCAGTAATCGTGTTTCGCACTTCAATTATATCAATTCAAATATGGCGCATAAAATGGCGATTTTGTGATGATTCAAAATTCAAATATGCGCAAAAACTTGTGATATAATGGCCGTTATTGTGATGCGTTGTGACTATTTGTAAAGTTCTGGTCTGGCAACACTGTCAAATCTTTGACATTTCCATGATTTGATTAGTGAGCAGGGGGGGTAAAAGTCTCGAAAAAAGTGGCACCGAAAATCTAGCCTTACCTGACGGGAGGTGATGGGCGATGGGGTCACAGCAGGGTCCGGGGCCAAGCGGGGAGAATCAGCTGTTTGAGAAATCGTCATCAGATTGGCGGATTTCAAAATTCCCGCCGCGTAAAGTAGTTCCCGGGGACAAAACTCGCGGCACTGCGATTGAATCAGCTCTGAACAGCCTGAATTACGGAGACCATTGGGCTTATGAGAGTTTTACCCCCCTGTTAGCGAGTCTGATTTTATCAAGTTTTTTTATTATATTGCGAACTGTTTTTTACAATTCTTCTGTCATTGATCAAACTACCAGAAAATAATTTGGATACCACAGAAAAATGGCTTCCCTAGTGGCGGATTACGGCAACTCTTCCGGGTCTGATAACGAAAATGAAATTTCCTCGCAAAATCAAAATAGCTCGTAAGTTTTGTCATTTTTTGTTTTCCTTTTCTCGGGTGTATTTCTGTAACTGTAATAATGATTTTCCGGAATTTTCCTATCATGATTATGGGATAAGAACGTTTCGTAACGTTACTGAAAATTATAGTTTTTTTTTTTTTTCAAATATAGAAAAATTCTTATTTAATAAAGCTGGTTCATATCCAAAATTTGAAAAACTGGGTAAAACTTTTGAATAGCGGCTTCTGCAAAAAGTTTAAAAAAATAACATATTTAATTTCAATCATTGTTTTTAAAAATGTTGATTTCACAATTTAAATCATGCCAAAATTTTTATAAGTTTCAATTAAATTATTTATAACAAAATCCTTAATGTTGTTTCTACATGTTTTATATCTTTGCTCAAACCTTTTTTTGCTGTAATGTCATTTCATGAAATTGTTTTTTTTTCCATTCAAAATAACAATATCTCATTACTAATGTCTCCCAGTATTTATTATTCCAGCACATACGCAATTTATAGGATTTTACCTTATATTTGTAAGAATTTTCTACATTGATTTCTAAAATTCAATGCTTTTGGAAATAAAATTTCAAAGACTCTTATCATGAAGATTTTTGGAAAAAATTTTATCTGCATACATTCAAGGTATTTCGCATACTGTTTGTAATTTAAAGATTTTTCTTTTTTAATGCTATTCATAACATTTTTCAAGACATTTTCCTTTTTTTTTTATGTATCCAACATTTTAGTAAATTGTAATATAGGCTTTCAGTACTTATGAGAATTTTCCAGGAAACATTGTTTCCAAAGATTACTGATATTTTGTAAATTTACGGTACTTTCAGTAAAATTTATATTTTTTCGTTATTCCTACTGTTTGGACGATTTTTTATTTTTCAGAAAAAATGTCTGTATAGAGTTTCAAAATTTTAAATACTACTGTTATTGGTAGTTTTTTTAAAATATTTTTAAGGATTCAAGAATATTTGTAGAATTAAAATAGCTATTTTAATTTATTTATTTTTAGAATTAAAACTGATATTATTGTTAGAATTTTTATATTTTTCAGCATTTAGAAAATTTTATTGTATTTTATTATATTTTTATAGATCTTTGTTAGAAATTTCTAGTATTTTCTAGTTTTTTTCTAGATCTCTAATAATTTTATGAACTGCTATGTAGATTAAAACAGGATCTTCAAACATATCCAATTTTTCCCAGGTTTCTAAAACTGTTAGTACAATTCTGAATTTTTTCAATATTCATGAATTAAATGAAATTTTCTACTACTTTGATAGATTCACATAATTGTATATACATTTTTATGATTATATTGCTTCCATAAATTTTTGAAAAGAAAATATCTATATGAAATTTCAGTGTTTTAGAGACTGCTATTATTGTTAAAATTTTTATATTTTTCAACATTTAGAAAATTGTATAGTATTTTTTTATATTTTTATAGATCTTCAATATTTTTAGACTGATATGTAAATTTTTTTAGTATTTTAGAATTTTTAGTATGTAATACTATTTATAACAATTTTAAAGATATAGTTTTCTATGTATTTCAAGCATTTTCGTATATTGTCATATAAGCTTCAAGAATTCGATGATAAATAATTCAAAGCTAATTGGATTTTATGTATTTTAGAGAATTTCATAGAAAACGATATTTGCAAAGATTACTTGTATTTCATAGATTTTTAGTACTTTTAGTAGTTATCATATTTTTTCAGTATTTCTACAGTTTGAGTGTTTTTTTGGCATTTTTATGTTTTTCAAAAGATTTATAGAATTTGATGCTTTAGGATTCAATGTTTCATAGATATTTAGTAATTTGTGAATTATTTAAGGAAATTATATCAACAGAAATTTTATGCATTCTATTGTTTTCTAGTATTTTTAGTATTTTCCATATTTTAGAGTATTATTCAAAAGTAGTAATTTTTTCGACGCTCTTTTTAGAAATCTAATATTTTTACAAATTTAAATTTAAGTTTTTTAAGTTTGATGAACTATAATCTGAAATTCAAGAGATTTTAAGTATTTCACAGATTTCTAAAACTCTTACTACAATCTGTATTTTTTCAACATTGAATTTTCTAGAACTTTGATAGAATCCCATAAAAATATACATTATCGGCACCACTAGGAATAAAAATTTGATAGATTATTATTATTATATTTCTGATGAAAAATAAAACCTGTATGGAATTTAAGTATTGAAGGAACTTCCATAATTATTTATTCATATTTCTCTTCACATAGGAAACTATAATATTTTTAATAATTTTTTGGACTATTATATAATTTTTAGAATTTGATGCTTTGACCTTCAAAGTTTTGTAGGTTCTTAGTATTTCAAATAATTTTTTACCACGCCGTTTTTTCGTAAATTTCTAGTGTTCTGAAGAGTTCTAGTTATGTCAGTATTTTTCATAGTTTTTAAAGTTTCATAGATAAATGGATTTTCGAGAAAATTTGTAACCTTATTCCCAATTTATTTTGCTATTAATAATTAAAATTTATTAAATTTCAGCTTGCTTTTTAATTTTACAACCACATCCTTGAACAACACTTTAAAAAATATCATTTATTTTGATACCTTTTCGCAAAAGCTGCTATTCTTAAGTTTTACCAAATATGTAGATCAGTACATTTCTGAATATTTATCATTCTACATTTTGTTTATTTTCGTATTTATTTCATCACTTACATCTACATGTATTATATTACAGTTTTTTTCTGTTCATAAAAATAATTTTTTTCAATGTCTATTACTTAAAATCATTAAATAAATAATGTCAAAATAACGCATATGAGTGTTTTCATGAATGCAATTCAGATTGATTAATCAATTCCAGAGTTTTTTCATTCATGAAAAAAAAAAAAAAAAAATACTAAAAAAATTGTATACCACTAAGCGTTGAATTTTCAATGTCTCAAGTTCCCGAGGTTAAAATATTTTTTTCTTTTACATCCATTTGATAAATTGATGCATTCAAAAGCAAGCCCTTTAAAAGCATTAAAAAAACTCCCCTGAAACATAAAAAATTAGCCCGGTTCTTTGTAATCTGATATTGCTTGACCGTCAGTTTCGAAGCGGAGAAAAACCTCGAAAGCGAAGAAAATGACGACATCGACAGTGAAGAGGATGACCAAGACAACTCTTCCAAGGACATTAATTCTTCCCAAGAGAAGCTTCCATTGCCCACGCCCGATTTCAACTCCACGCCCACCATGAAAACTTCCGTTTTCTCGAACCCCTTCGTGGAGGCCGAAAAAGCCAAAAGTGCCATACTCGAAAAGCACGTTAAAATGACCCCGACACTGGACGACACAAAAATGATAAATGGCAAAAAAATTTGCTGGAACTACCGAAAAGGGCGATGTCGCTTCGGGCACAATTGCACGTTTGCCCACGACTCGGACCTTCATCGTTCCAAAAGTGAACTGGAGGCCATGCACTCTCCACAGGAAACAATTGTTTGCCAAGCACAATACACGAACGGGAACTTCAATGGAAATGAAGAGGTCGAAGTTGACCAGGAAAACAATCAGATGGCTCTGAAAAAAAAGAAAAGGCCTGGTCTCAGCCAGGGCTTGGTCCCTGGGAAAAAAGTCCTCAAAATGTACAAGTCCCAGCAAGCGAAAACGAGTGTCAGATAAAATGGCCTAGAGCAAATAGTTGGTTGTGCAATTGGTGTTATAATACTTCTTTTCGTGAAGCAAATGAGCTAATAGCTTTGGTCTGGCGTTTCGATTTGGTGACAGTGGATGTTGAAAATGGGTTTATTTTCAACATTTTGACGTTCTTCCTAATGACGTTAAACACCAAGCTAAAGCTCTCTGCGCATTGGCAAAATGAAAATTTATTATAATACAGTTGAGAAGTTTTTTTTTCTTGCTACAAGGAAAAAGCTTGTTGAAAAAATTACAGCAGTGGGATCAAATAATTCATCAAGGAGCTAAGGGCCATTTTTCATATATTTTTGAAGTGAAACTTCTTTAGGCTTCCATTGAATCTCTTCATAAATTTTCAAGCTTATCGATTTATATTATGCATTTGAACATTGCAAATTTTTAAGAAAATGGGATCAAAATTAAAGTATTTTAATGGTGGATCTATCAAATACATACTTTGAAGTACGAAATTTTACAAGTTTTTAATCTGAATGTATACACATTTAAAATTATTTATTTAAATACACTCGCGTTTATTGAGATGATCAGAATCAGAATTAATAAATTTTTCTTTCTGAAAACTTGAGAAGTTTTACAAGTGTAAAGAAAAGTTTCAATCATTTTTAAAAGAAATTTCTTGAATTTGGAAAATGTATTACAACAGAAAAACGTGATTTTTTATTTTAATTCAAAAAATTGAGAATAATGTATTACATTATAATTCTCATTTCGACTTTTCGAAGATTAAAAATTGCAAATGTTCAAAATAGGTCAAATTCAAATAACTCCATGAAGCAAAACTGAAACGAGAAGTTTCACTTCAAGTTTCATTTTTATGGATGACAATGCATTGTTTACTTCCTCTTTTCTATTGTTAAACTGACCTTCCTTTGAAATTTGTTCCTATCAACGCAATACTAAACAAGACTCAATTTGAGTTTAAATGAACAATTTTCAACAGTGGCATGAGAAATTTACCAATCAAAGTCCAAGTTTTTTTTTGGTAAATTATCTCAATTCTAACTGATTCTAATATGTAACATAACGGCAGATTTTTTCAACTTGAATCATGAACAAAAGAATGCAATCCTTTACCAAATTGATCATTGTGAATATTGTTAATCGAATTGCTTCACTCCTACGTTTGAATGATTTTTAAGTGATTGGTTATTTATTCCTATATTACGAAAAAATTCTTAATCGGTAATCAAAATATTATTTTCGTATGATTATTTATACACAATCAGAGTTTTTTATTGCCATATTTTTGTAGGTGTTCAAGTTTGTTCAAGGTATTCAGCGTTTTTATACAAAATATTTGTTGACTTGATTATAGTGTTCTCACTTTTAAATACCACATGCCAAAAAATCGAACATTTTAAACCCAAGCTTCCATAGTTAACGTAAGACGAAATCAAGTATAAAATGTTATATCAACGAAGACGTATATCAAAATATTGTATGTGCAATGTTTGTTCGCAAAAAAGAATTTCTTTCTATTTTGTGGTACGTATACATAAAAATGTACCAATCCGCGTGCAACATTATCGAATCTTCCTTTTGTAGAAACGCAAAAATAATCGCTTCCGTACAATTGCCATTAGATTTTTTTCCCCATTTTTTAAATAAATCTTCCATAGTTAGTCATAGTTAGCCAGTTTGAATGTGTGCGAATTTGGGTGATTGTTAACACTATCAAATGAAAATAAAAATAAATAAACGAAATGTAGACTTTTTTTATCATACTCCCACGAAGCAACTGAAAAAAAATCTCGATGCAAATCTGCATACACAAATGTGATCAAAATTCTATTCAACGATTCCAGTTTTCACGCAAAGAAAAAAACAAGTTTTCGGCAGACTAACAGTTTATTCAAAAAAGAAATCATTACATAAAAAGTTAGCATACTCAGTGGCGTAAGCATGAGACAATTAGGGCTCCATAATTTAAAATCAAACCAAATTTCATCCCATCAGCAAAGTGTCTCAAAACTCAAAATGTGGAATTTAATTCTTCATTCAAGAAAAAATCGTTTTCTCAGTACTGTGAAAATGGTAATCTTCAAGATTTTAAATCCTCGTGCAGATTTTTGAAATCATTCTGCAGGGGATAGAAATTCTTTAACAATTTCATGACATTTTTTTCATAATTTTTCAGTTCCCATCCTCTCAGAAGTTACACCACTGAGCAGAGTTACATCACAATGCCCCTCTCACACACCAAATTCATCTCTCATTTTCTATTACATTACGTATTCATCCAAAAAATAGCATTTCATCGTGAAGTCATCTTGTTTGTTTTTTATTTCTAACATTCTTTCAGTTTATTTCACAGGCACTTTTGTCTCTTCAGCGAGCAAAATCTGTGACAGTATTTCTACTAACGCTGGGTAAACTTGAAATGTTATCATCACAGTTAAACATCAAGAAAACTATTATTTAAAAAACCATGAGTTTGCTATTTTTTTACACATTGTAACAAATGAAATCGAGTCAAAAGCTGTTTCCATCTGTTTCACCTAGGCAGCAACGAAAACAAATTCTACTTGAAACCACAGCTTTTCACTCTTATCAATTTAGTCTTTTTTCACTATAAATAATAGGAAATAATAACATAACTATATTAATTACAAGTACTTCACTGCCACAAGAGGAACAGTATGATACAAACATCACAATGATTTTCAGAAAAACTGTTCCGGTGAGTTTTTTTTTTACATTTCTGAGTTGAGTGGAAAACTCCAAGTTATGAATTAAAAAACAAAAGGAACGTAATTGATTAAATAAATGATTTTCATGTAGGATTTTTTAAAACTTATAGCCCGTATTTTTTTCGTGCAATTTTGAAAAATTGATGAATCAGCCAATTTCTGAATTCGATAATTTTGAGGAACAGATTGCAATATCGGTAATTTAAATCCAAAAATCCTTACGGGCTATCACTCAATAAATTCGCCCCTTGAAAACCTTAATTAAGTACATGTAAAATGATTTGTAAAAATCGACTGAAAATCGTGTATTACCAATGATCATTTGATTCACGATCGAGATGAAAAAATTTTCAGCTTTTGGATGTTGTAAAAATAGTTGCACGCATTTTCAATGCATCGATATTTTGAGCAGTCACGAAACAATGAAAATTTTAATACTGCACGTAAAAATAATCCGTTCAAAACTCCTTGAACCAAAGTCTTTTTCGTGAATTTGATTTTTGTACGAAAACGACAACATTTGGTTTTAAAATATAACTCAATACACGATTTTCATCGCCAGTACGAGTGCATTCAATGATAGGATAAATTTTTCGTCATTGCACAAGAGCTTTGGGCACGAATAAAATTCTCAAAATAACAAATTTAACATGCAAACCATCCTAAAGAGAATTTACATAAAATATACATTTTTTCTTGGAAAAAACTTTACATTTCCCAAGAATATATACAGTTCAATATCTTGGGTGGAAATTCGAAAAAATTCAATACAAAAAGGCGAATTGTGTTTTCTTAAAAATTCGTCATTTCGAAAAAGCACAATGATTGTATCAGTCGAAATTCGGACGATAAATTGCTGAAGAATGTTGCTTTGCACAATGGATTTACAGTTGATTAAAATTGCAAAAAGATTGATATTTTTATTGATTTTTCGAGATTGTTTTTAATGGCATTCTTGCGTCAAAACTTTGATCAATTCATTAAGTTTTGAGGCAGAAAATTTAAAAATGTGTACTATAGAATTACTCTAAAAAAAAATTAATGAGTTAATAATAAAAAACTATTTTTAATTCCCTGCCTCGAAATCTCATCAACCACTCCTCCCAAATAAAAAACATCTCGAAAAACCAAGAATACTTTCATAAAAACAAAAAAACAAAAACATGTATCTCGCGACGAGTATAATACTTCTAGTAAGACATGTAATAAAAATATATATGTTTACAAGATGTCCCTATGTCGAATCACAAAAATACAGCTACATCTTCGGCCATTTTTGATTTATATTCTCGATTTTACAGGAAAGTGGGCAAGAAAATCGCGTTTTGTTATTTAATTTTACACATTTGTAGAGAGACAAGGCGAATCCTGCCCCCCGAAGAAGTGGGCGATCGGCAAGGAAAACTTCTCCTTTACCAACTTCCCCCCACTCCGAAAAATTTCCATCGCTACTCAGCTGAAAATGATTTAAAAAAAATTCATTCTGCAAATTAAAAAAAAAAAAAAAACGAATACACACTCGTACGTATCGGTGTTACACGACGAATTGAGTAGTCTTTTATCGTAAATGTGTACGCTAATAATGCCTACAGCGGCCGGTTCTGAAAACGAATTCTTTAGTGTCTCCATGCTAAATGATGGCGATTGCAACGCAACAAATCATTTTCAGTCGTTTCGCAGTTTTTTCCGCTGCTGTATTAGTTTTCCACTTTGCCAATGGCCCCGTTCGTGGCAATTTCTGCATTTGGCTTACCGTTGAGTTGAACTTTTTTTGAGTTTCCGTGAACACCGTTACCGTTTATATGTTCTATAAACCGCGTTCCTGTGCCATTATTTTGTTTTTCTTCCAAAGATTGTTTCGATGGTTCAAAATCGCTTTTTTGGATCGGTTTATCAAGGGAACCTAAAAAATTGTGCATTACTAGAGATGGTGTCTACATTTTATGATAAGTAATTCAAAATAATACAATTCGTTACAAAATATTTTCGATAAAAAAAATTATAAATCTCTCATTTCCTTACTCCTTTGTTTAAGTAAAAATTATAATCAAACGTTCAATAAATAAATGTGTTTTTCTAATTTATTTTTGCACTAGTTAGTTGGAAAAAAAACTCACCATGAAGATTGTGACAGTACTTATTGGTAGCGTTCCATTCTTCTCGAAGACTGAGGTTGAACATGCTGTAATCCGGGTTTCCCGTTACTTCCTTCTCAATGATCAGGAACTGCGGCAAAATATTCACCAACTCCTCCGCGAACAAAGCCGTGTATGTTTCCAAAAGCATCAAACCTTTGCACCTGCAACCATCGAAATCAATTCATCAATTCCCAAACTTTCCAAAATAATAAAAACACTAAATCAGACTTGCACATTTTTCTAATTGTAACCTCATATTCTAACCATTTTGATCAATGTTCAACTAAAAATTAAAAGTATTTATTTTACACTCTACCAACTATGTTCAGTAAATTTTTAAAAAACAATTATTTCTGCAGAAACCTTCCCAACAATCAGTTCCTAATCTTTGATTATAATAATTCTTAAATCTATATATTCTATATATATAAAGCAGAATGTATTTGGAATTAAAAAAAATTTCGAAGTCTCAGTTAGAAGGTTAAGTAATTAGGAAGTGAAGGAATATGACACATGCACACACACAATGTCACAAAATCATAATACGTCACAAAATCTCACAATGTTACCAAATGTCAACAAAATAAAGTCAACGAAACATCAGAATATCACAAAATAACAAATTTTTACGAAATAATGATATCACTCGGAATCGTTAAATTTTCTTGACAGTTTTGACCTAAAAACCTACAAGTCTAAATTCTCTAATCATAAAAAAAAAAAAAATTAGAAAAACTGATTGTAGATGATAAAATATTGCTTTATCTTTTTTTTTCATAATGATTCAATCTCACTATGAAAGTTTATTTTTTAACAGAATTTTTTCGGAGATTTTTCTTATAATTTCCATAGCTAATAAAGTGTTAGATTTTGAGGGATTTTTAAAATTTATTTTAGTATCAATAGATTTTTCAAACGTATCCTGATTTGTTACTAAAATTTTAATAAATCTATGTATGTATAAAGCAGAATGTATGATTGTATGTCACCACATCACCTGAAAACAGCTAGATGGATTTTCAAATTTTTTTAAAAATATTTTTTCATGATCTAAGGATGGTTTAGAGCTAAAAAAATTCTCAGTTAGAAGGTTGAGTAACCAGAAAGCGAAGGAATATGACACATACACACATAATGTCAAAAAATGAATGTTACAAAAAACAAAATTTCACAAATATACAAAATATCAGAGTGTTCGGTACGAAATTTCATGAAATAATGAAATTGCTCAATATCACTAAATTGTCTTATCAGTTTTGGTCTATAGACTTGAAGGTGTAAACTCTATAATCATAAAAAAAAAAAAAAAAAAAAAATCACAAAACTAATTGTAAATGATAAAATATTGTTTTATCTTTCAGTGATTCAATCGCACAATAAAAGTACATTTTTTAGCAGAATTTTTTCAGAGATATTTCTTATAATTCTCATAGCTTATAAAGTGTTAGATTTTAAGGTATTTTTAAAATTTTGTTTGAATATCAATAGGTTTTGCAACCTTATCCTGCTTTGTTACTAAAAATTTATTTATTTATTAAATAAAAGTTTTTCATAAAAGTATGTTTGCTTTAAATTTACTAATTAAATATCATCGACTGAAGAAGAATATTTTCTATATAGTAATATAGAGTATATAGCCGCCAAAAATCCCGATATTTTATGAATATTGGGAAACATAGGGAATGATTTCTTTTGTTTAAATTTATTTTTGAACGTTTGGAACTTGAGGAACATAAATTCTAACTTCGTGTTTGTTGGGATGATGAATTACCGACAAAACTGCACATTTGCGAAAACAATTAATTATTTAGAAGACTGAATAACGATTTCGCCAAGAAGCGTCAAAATGATCGATCGAGCGAATATTTGGCAGCGCGTGATTTTACCTCGGATGCGCGGGTTCCTTATAAATATCCAACTGGAAGTACTGATTATTGATGAGAAAACAACGGCGACGTTTGTAAATGGTGAAGTGAGAAATGTCGCGTTGCTCCAACATGTTCAGGTAGTCCCTATGTGTTAATTGCGTTTTCACCTCGACCACTTGGCCGCACATTTTCGGCCGGCGAATTGTGTGAATGTATGACCAGTGTCCTGAAAAAATAAAATTCGTTACTTCAATTTTCACCTGGAAAATTCTGGATAGGTGGAAAACCCACTCGATAATACATCAATTTACAAATTGTAGTTAATATAAATTGTAAAGAATTCTTACGACTAGATTTATCAAAATTTTCCAAAATAGTAGATTTTTATTGAATTTATAAAATTATCAACCATCCATGTACGATAAAATATTTTACGATTTTAAAAAATTGTAAGGGTATTACGTGGTTTCTGTAATTGAAATTTTTCACAATCTACGAAATTCATCAATATTTTCTGAGATTCTACAAATTTTCTTAATTTTCAAAATTTTTAAACGTCATTCAAACTACTTGAAACTTCACAAATGTGATGAACATTACTTCGAATCACTACGATTTTTCGTAATTTTTTATAATTTCCAAGTTTTCCAGATTTTCATTATAAAAACTGAGAAACTTTTTCAAGCATATTTTGAAAATATAAATATGACAATAAATACACTCTACAAAATTCATAAACATTTTTTGACATTCTACACATTTTTAACATTTTCTAGAATCCTTGGAAACCTTCAAAATTTGCAATGTTTTTTAAAGTTTTTAAGTATCCGAAATTTCAAGTTCGAAAAAATTACCCAAAACTTTTCGAATTTCATAAAAATGTGCACGAGTCATTAGAATTTTTCGTTATTTTTTAAAACACTCCAAGTCTTTAAGATTTGTAGAAAAAATAAAAAAAACATCACACATGTCAAGGAAATATGATGTTGAATACAATCTACAAAAATCACAAACATTTTTCGAAATTTAACAATGTTCTTGATTTTTAGAATATTATTGACAATCTTTGAAATTTTCGATGTTTCAAACGATTCGAAAATTTTCAAAATTTTAAGCACAATAAAAATAATTTAGAACATCAAATTTCATATAAACCTGTCTAATATATAATGATTTTTGAAAATATTTCAATATTTTTTAAGTTTTTTAGATTTTTATTTAAAAATTTGAAAAATATTATATACTATACATCAAAGTCCCTGTATACGGAGACTTTTTTATGCAGATTTTTAAAAAGTATGGCAAATAACACAATCTACAAAATTTAATAAAATTACAAGTTTTCTAGATTTGTATAAGAAGTGATAAAAAAACATTATGTATATTTTGAAAAAATATGATCATGAACGTAACATTAACAATTTAAAAATACTTCCTGAAATTCGACAAAATCTGGAAATTCTAGAAAATTATTGACTATTTTTTTGGAAATTTTCGAAAATTCAACCATAAAAGCTTTTAAATACTACTCAAATTTTGTAAAAATCTGTTCAACTGACATCTTCAAAACATCTCGTATTTTTGAACAATTTTCAAGTTTTCTAGATTTACATTCGAAAATGAACATAAAGACATGTATATGTCGAAAAAATATGGTGATATGCTAATCACAATCTACGAAGTTTATAAACATTTTGCAAAATTCTACAAATCTATAGAATTTCATAGAATTATTGTCAATCTTTGTGATTTTCAATATTTTTTAATGTTCTAAAATACTACACATTTCTAACATAGAAAAAATATCAAAAACTTTTCGAATTTTGTAAAAATCTGTTCAATCTATTGTAAATTTTCATCCCTTTTTAATATTTTTCAAGTTTTTCAGATTTACATTTAAAAATCTAAAAAACAGTATTATACATATTTCGAACAACCAATCTACAAGATATATAACCATTTCTTGAAGTTCCACAAATTTTTAGTATTTTCGATAACTATTGGCTACCACGAAAATTTTCAACTTTTCTGAATTTCAATAACTTTCCGAAAATTCGAAAATAATCAAAATTATTCCCAATTTTTTTTCTTTAATTCATCGAACTAATCAAGATTCTTTGTCATTTATAAATATACTTTTTCGAAAAGCATTCAAGATATCACCTTCATAATTGAAATTTGACTTAGGATTTTCATGAAATATATATATGAAAGGTATTATCGTCATGATTACACCTGCAAAATTACAACTGGTTTGACTGTACCGTTTTTAAATAAAAAATTATCAAAGTTTACATGTAGTCTTATGGGTGGAAGCAGTTTTTTTAAAAATTTTCAACTATACCACACTTAAGATTTCAGTACAATTTTTTTCGTTGGCACATGAATAACTTACTTTGTAAAATGCTTCAAACAGAACGAAGATGTACTGTACAGTTTCGAAAAAAAAATAATAATCATAAAAATGAAACGAATTTGGCACTTTCTGCATCGAATCAATAAACTTGGCAACAGTGTATTCTGTCCGATTTTCACCAATGTTCAAGCGTGTTAACGACGTTGACGTTTCTAACAGCTGTTTTGTAAATATAATAATATAACCTATGCAGTGGATTCATTAGTTTTGCATTTTATTTTCATTAACTTTATTTGCTGTTTTATTTACTTTATATTTCCTATCTATTTTTATTTGCTGTCAAAATGCTTTTGAGGTTGTGTTTGTTATTGTTTATTATTTATTACAAAACAGAATCACATGACATACGAGGTTGGTTTCTCGCTCTAATAGAAAAGACGGCACAATGCAACGTTGCCGCTGTCAAAAATATGTGACATGGAATGAAGAAAGGTACCTAACAACATCTGGGCGCTTTAAGAGCAAAACGAGTTTGAAAATAGAAAGTACCTATGATTTCTACGAGCAGGTCAACTTTTAAGCTCAAATTTTTATGAAATACAAGTATCTTACAATTTGCTCAATCGATAGAAAAAGTTTTCTATATTCAGAACTATTGGTAATCCCACTTTTGATTTTTGGTGCTGTAAGGTACGTTTCCTCGTTCCACGCCACATATAATGCCGTGATCTAAAATCAGCTAGAACCAATTTACTTTGCAACTATATTCATTCATGTAGGCAATGCCTTAGAGTATTAAGAAAAAGATATCATACTTATTTAAAAGTACCGTGACAATGAACACCCCCTTTAATCAAATCTCAATCACTACTACTTACTGGACACCGAAAAATTGACATTCTCATGACCTGGAGCGAGGAAAGAAACCCCAGCACCAAATTCACACGAAAGACGATCATCTTCAGTTAGTACAGCAAATTTAATAAACTAAACCAACCTGATATCAAGGTCGTTTCAGGGTGTGACTATCATGACGAAGATGACCAAAATCTTACCTTTTTGACCACGCTTTCTCAAACGAGCCTGCATTCGAGGATTATTGCTCTGGAGGTAATGGTGGATGACGTCAAAGTCTTGAAAAGGCGGAAACGCGTCGACGGGAGGAAGAGGACCCTTCACCAGGAACTTGACCTTGCGACTGCTCGCGTGGAGCCGGTCGCCGGTGTCGATGCACAATTTCTGGCAAACGCACTCGATCATACGGCAGATCTTGGCCTCGAAGTCTTGCTTGTTATCAATCACGTCGAAGTAAGGATGGCCGACCCAGGCAGCAGCCGCGTTGTAATCGAGCTCTCGTGCGAGTTCGACTCCTTCAGAACGACACGCGTGGTCTTCCGTCGAGTAAAATTCCTCAGCCCCGTTGGCCGCCGAGACCATGTGGATGATCTGGTTGTAGCGATTGTCCCTCAATTCCACGTTGTTCCAACCATTCGAGCCCATCATCAGTTCCCATTTGTCTTTCGAAATAACTGCAATCAAAACGTTTACCATACGTCAGGCGAGTTTAGGTGCAAGTTCAACTCAGAAAAAAGCTCAGTAACTGCAATCGAAACGTTCACCAAATGTCAGGCAAATTTGGGCGAAAGTTCAACTTGGTAAAATCTGAAATCTTGGGTATTACGTACATGCAGAAGCATCCATGGCACCGCGATCGCAGATGATGAGGCAATTTCTGGAACAGCTTTCGCCAAGTTGGAAAAACGTGTTCTCAATCTGGATCATTGTTTTCAGAAGATTTTCTTGAAATTTGACAGCTGCAAGGAAAAAATGCCAATTCGTCATTAGTATTTCCACAGTGTATGCAAAAAAAACATTCTTATTTTATTTATGTGATCCCTTGAATTCCTGATTTCTCTTTTTATGTTTAATCCAAGATCGATAGGAAGAAAAGTTTTGGCAAAGTAACTGTATAATTGACTGGGGTAATACATGAATTGAATGGCAACAGGAAAAAATCATTTTTTCTAAAAAAAAGTAAACCTAATAAACTTAAGTGTAACTATATCTGCGTTTTTAGATGATTTTCTTGAAATTTTACAGCTGCGATGAAAAAAATGCTCATTCGTTATTAGTATTTCCTAAGTGTATGTAAAAAAAAACATTTTTTTTTTATTTATGTGATCCCTTGAATTCCTGATTTCTTGTTCCTTTATTGTTAAATCTAAGATGAATAAATTTCATGGCCTCAGGAAAACATCATTTTTCTTGAAAAAGTTATGAATCTAAAAAAAAACATCCATACCTCTGGAATTCCTAATTTCTTCTTAATTTTTTTTGCTAAATTCAAGATCTATAATAAGAAACATTTTTGCTAAGTAAATATATAATTTATTGGGGTAATACTTCAATGAATAAAACTGTTACAGGAAAATATCATCCTTTTTGAAAAATTTCCAAAAGATATAGAGAATTTTTGCAGAATTCTTTAAAGATTTCTAAAATTCAATGTTTTAAGAATGAAAGCTTTATTATTTTCCAGAATTGGAGAATTTTTAGAAATAATTAAATCAGCGTTTATAAGCATTCCGTTAATTTCTAGAATTTTTAGTATTTTTGTGTATTTATTGAATATCGTCAGTCCAATTAACCTAAGTGTAACTAAATTTGTGTTTTCAAATAGTTTTCTTGAAATTTGATAGCTGCAATAAAAAAAATCCTAATTTATCATTTGTATTCTTCAAGTGAACGTAAAAAAAACTTGCTTATTTTATTCACGTGATCCCTAGAATTTTTCATTTCTTGTTTCTCTTCCGTTAAATCAAAAATCGATAGTAAGAAACGTTTCGACAAATTAACTGTATTATTGACTGGGATAATAAATTAATAAAGTGGTAAAAAGAAAACCTAATTCTTTTTAACGTTTCTAAAAGATTTAAAAATTTTTAGTGTTTTTTGATTTTTATAAAGATTTATCAAATTCAATGCTTTAGGAATGAAAGTTATCTTAATTTTCAGAATCTTGTGGTTTTTCAAAATAATTGAATCAACATTTATAAGTATTATGTTAATTTCTAATGTTTTTAGTATTTGAGTGTATTTATCGAATTTCGCCCGTCCAATTTGATTGACTTGAAATTTCACAGCTGCAGTGAAAAATTGCAGATTCGTTATTAGTGTTTCTTATGTGGATGCACGAAAAACATGCTAATTTCATTATAATGCAATCCTTTGAATTCCTCATCTTTTTTTTTTTTTTTTTTTTTTTAACGCTTTGACAAAGTAACTGTATAATTTACTAGGATGATAAATAAATCAAATGACAACAGAAAAACATTGTTACTCTCGAAAAATTCCTCAAAGATTCAAGCATTTTTCGTACTTCAATATATTTTTAAAAAAATTGATAAAATTCAATGCTTTAAAAATAAAAGGCTTGTTAAGTTCCAGAATTTTAAAGCTTTTCGAAATAATTAAATCATCATTCATAAGTATTTTGATAAATTTTATTATTTTTGGTATTTTTGTGTATTTATTCAATTTTATAAATACAATTGACTGAAGTGTAACTAAATTTTTTTTAAAAAATTTTTTTTGAGATGTGACAGTTGCAATGAGAAAAGTTCAATTTGTCATTATTATTTCTTAGGTGAATGCAAAAACCAAAATATTAAGTTTATTTTATGTATGTGATCCCTAGAATCTAGAATTCCTAATAAACGTAATAGAAACTTTAATTATCAACCTAATTGTAACTACAGTCCATTTTTTTTTTTTTAACCAATTTAATTACAAACTAATGTTACTTTACTTTGCAATATAAATGCATAATTGAAAGTCACTTTATTACGAAAAAAATTCCTATACTTCGCTTTTTGTGAGCCAAAATTACTGGCTTATGTAACTGCAGAAATTTTGTCAAGGACAATAATTCGGTGCATCCGAAAACGAATCAAACGATTTTTTGCAGTTAACATTTTTCCTGGTTATGCAACACGAAACATACGCTTCTAATCCACGACCTTCCAGGTGCAAGAGTACAATGGCTTCCGGTAAAGTTTCTCAATGGCTTCTCTAAACCATCGTTTGAATCAAAACGTTCTTTTATTCATAATAATCTCAGGTTCTAATTAAGTTACGGCGTATGCATTGCTACACATAACGTATAAGACAAAGTAGATAAATTTACTACAGTATTATATTAAAGTAGTAGTGTGTTTTTAAATTAAAATTCAATATGATTCTCAATTAAATGATTTTTATCAAATTATTATTGTATATATCATCAAGTTTAATTTTTAGTTTTCATTGTCAATGTTAAAATGCAGAAACAGAAACGAAACGAAGAGTTGTGGCACGAGTCGAAGACGAGTTTTTTTAATTTAAAAAAATAGGTATAAAAATCGACTTTTTTGTTGGTGAAAGTAATATTAATGGTATACGTATGATTCGATTTTACAATGAAGTGACTATCAGAACTAAAAAAATTGTAACGTTCGATTATTATAATAATCATAGCTCCGCGTAATCAAAGCGTACAGCTCTATCAAAACACTTTTGCCGAGAAAATTACATGACAACTTTATTGCCAATAAAATTTATGGGTTGGAATGGTGAAAGTTCGCTTTGATAGGCGTACAATGTTATCTTTTGAAAAGTGCTAATCTTTTTAATTCTGATTTCCAACTAGATGTTGACCAGATGAACCAGACGTTATTTATTAAAAATGTAATAAAATAGCGAATATTTAAAAATATAACAATATATTTCATCAAATTCATAATACTTAAAAGATAATAAACAACTAATGTATTTTCTTCAAATACCATAAATACTACTTTAAATATCAAAGAGTGATCAATCAAATCCAATAAAAATTTCCAAAAAGTCTTTCAACAACTCTTTACACTCATCGAAAAATTCGACAAAAAATTACTCCCAACTCGTATTTCGTACAAAACTTCAAAAAGTACAATTTTTTCTTCATTTTAATCGTATTTTTAATCACACAAAATTATGTTATCACCAAAATCAGCATAAAAAAAAACCTGATGGAAGGAAACTGAACGCTCTAACAAGTCGAAATGAAATTTTCGTGAAATTCTCGATCTCAATAATTTTTAACTAATTGGGCTGACGACGTTAACCTTTGTTCATTTATATGTTTCCGCTAATTTCAATTTAAAATTGACACTAATAGCGCGTTAATCACTTGAGGTGTAAAATTGGCGAGGCGCCATTTCTTTATTTATACGTCATCTTTTTTGCCACTAGCTGCAACAACGCTTGTAAACATCATGGTTTATTAATACTTCATCAAACAAGTCTAGAACAATCAAAAGATAATTGGCGTTTACTCAAAAAAACGCCATTGTTGGATTTGGCTGAGATAACGAAGAAATTATTGCGTTCAATTACAGTGCAGGAACATACGCCTTTCAACCAATGAATTTCGAAGATTTTGAACAAATATTTACGAAAATGCGTAGTTTTCTTTGAAATTCGCAAGGTAGCGTGTGAAGTTTTCGTGTTTTGAGAATTTTGTACTTTTTAAAATTTTGCACGAAATACGAGTTAAGAGTATTTTTTTGTCGAATTTTTCGATGAGTGTAAAGAGTTGTCGAAAGACTTTTTGGAAATTTTTATTGGATTTGATTGATCACTCTTTAATATTTAAAGTAGTATTTAAAGAGAAAAGCCAAAAGAAGAATTATTAATGATGTTGGAAGACATATCTAAGTTTCAGACAAATTACTGAAAGTTTTGGCATTTTTCCTTCCTGGAAATTTACGTTCATTTTCCAAAAAGTTCAAGAATTTTAAGGCAGTTATCTGTGAAAATGCAAAGAATATTTTTTAAAATCTTAATTAACAAAAAAGTTCTCTCCAAGCGACTCTTCAATTAATAGACAAAAGGAAACCATTTCAAGGATCCTTTACTTATTCCAGCTTTCGACCAAAACTCGTGGTCCTTTTCAGGAATTATCTAACAAATTTATTATAAAAATCAAAACCAGGTTAAATAATTGAAAAATCACAGAGTAGAACAATTCACAGAAAACAATACCTGCATGTCAAATTTCCCTTTCTCAGTTTTTTAAAATTATAATAATTGCTGAATCATTCATTTAACATGATATTTCGAAGTCATTCAAATATACCTGAAACTTTTTTGAAAATCCTGAAAATTGCAGAAAACATTTCTTCGATTTTGAATAAATTTAGACATAAATACAATCAACATCTAAAAATACTCAAGTAAATTAAAAAATTCAACATCCAAGCAAAGTTCACCTTCGAACCTAAATGTTCTAATCCGGCCATTATTTCAGAATTTCGCTGACACCCTAAAAAAAAAAAAAAAAGGTTTCTATTTCTGTCGATGCGTTCCTACCGGTTGTTGCGTCTGTGATTTTATCTCGCAGAAATGAATGTCGTGCAGAAAAAAAAATTATTTAAATTACACAATGACTAATATTTCAATGACAAATTTATTTTAACTACTTCATCGTTCTAAAATTCAAAAAAATTCGAGTCAAGTCGCTTTTTTGAATGATTCAAGGGATCACTGAAATAGATATACCCAAAAATGTATGTATGCAATAAAGGAATAATTTTGCAGAAAATTTGTTATAATTTGTCAGGAAGAAAACTCACCTTCTTCGGCGTTGAGGTCTGAAAACTTGACACCGCCACTGAAAGATAAAAGAGTATTCCAAAGATAAGTTTCTTTTGAAGAGAACGGAGTTTGCAGTCCATTTTTATCCCCATGGACGGAGTGTGTACTTATCTAAAATTATTGCTTAAAAATAGGTCATAACAAAGTGATCCGATTTTTTTAAAAATCAAGTTAAGCAGTCCATTTTTTATTCTCGTGGTCATGGTTTGTATTTCTTTTAATTATTCTGAAAAAAGGATACTTCTTTTATTTTTCTTAATTTTATGGGAGAAGAAATCTACGATTCCACCAAATTAGAAATAAGAAAGTCCCCATTCGTTTTTAACATTTCTGGGGGTTCGAAAAAATTTCTTTAAATATTTATTGCATACATTTTTTAATTCAAAAAAGACTTTACTGTTTCACAGAATGTTAGAATAACTTGAAAAATATATTTCACAACATTTCTACAAGTTATTTGATTCGATTTCTTTAAAAATGCGGATAAGTTATGATTATTTTTCAAAATTCTGAAAATGTCTATTTTAGTCAACTTTACGAAAAAATCCAAGAGAAATTCTACTGTATTAAACTGCAGTTCATTTCATAAGTTTTCTGAGTATCTTCGACTTTTACAAATATCAACATCATTAAAATAAATTATAGTTTTGTTCCAAAATTGACAAACTAAGAATTTTTTCAAACTTGTCAATAACAGCTTATTTTTGAAATCTTGATATTTTTAAAAATATTACTTCATTTTCATGATTTTCTAGGTTGATAATTTTTGAAGATTATTACATGAAATAATTCTGAATTTCTGGAACTAAAAATTGAAATGATAAAAAGTTGATTATGAAAAAGTCGACAAGAGGTTTTCAAAAAGCCTCTTTTGAATTTTATATTAGTAACTATTTTTGTAATTTTTAATATTCTTGTATATTTTCGCGATTATATTTAAAAAATTCCAAGTGGAGATTCATCTATTATTGATTTTCAAACTGTTTTATCTGCCAGTGCAAGAAATTGGCATAGTTGAATTCTCACGTTACCATGTTCATTTTTTTTTAACAAATTTGAAAATGTTGAGAAAAATGAAGTTTCGAGTTCAGAATCTTCAAATCTAAAGATTCTTTAAATTTCTAAATTCTTGTTCAAGTCACCCAGCTTGTATAGTTTGTATAAACAAAATTTCGATTTATATCCGTGAAAACCAGAATTCAAAGCTTCCAACATAAATTTTTTGATTTTGTTAATAAATCAATGAATTTCAGAAACTACTTTTTCAAAATCTTATCTCAAAATTTTCAAATGATGCTAAATTTTAACTTCGATAATCTAACAGAAAAATTTAATTTGTACAACTTTCAAACAAGTTCACAACAATTCAAAATAATTAAATTACAAATCAAACAATAGTAATCACAATCTCAACAAAATCTTATCTACATTTAATTCAATTATAAATTTTTTATAAAAAAATGACGTTTCAACTCTCTGCAAAAAACTCAACTAAAATTCTGATAACATTTGTAAGGAACATACAACCCAATAATTTTTATTTCTGATTCGAACCCCTGGCAAAATACTTTTATGCAAATTTCCAACTTCGAGAATCACAGATTACTTTTAATAAAAAACTTAACAAAATTTAGGTCAGAAAGATAAACACAGAGTAAAGTGCAGTGATCTTGGTTTTTTTATTACGTCTTTTTTCTGAGGCTATCAATTCGGCTCACATGACCTTGAAATGTTCCAGTTTTCCTACATACATTACAAAAAAAAACTCGCTCCAGACGCTTAATTAACGTGGGTCATTAAAGTAAGATATCACACTTTTTTTTAAAATCGCGAATCGAGTGATTAATTCTCCAATCTCGGACTTTCATTGTTCAAAGTTCGCTAAATTCTTTGTCGAAAGTGAAACACGTTAAACAAAAATTTATTTACTATAAAAATTCAGTTAAAACAATGATTATTCCAATAACGAAACTTTTCCAACATTCATTTATTTTATCAGGAATATCAAGCAAACTGAACTTAAAAGTGAATTTCTTATCTACGTGATTTTATCACGATTCGAACAAATGATTTCCATTAATACATACTAAATGATCTTCAGTAATGTTAAATCTATATAAAGAAAAAAAATCATGTGTATTATTCCAGAGTATCATTTTAGCCCGAAACTTAAACTTTTTTCAGTATCCTGATAATTGCTTAACAGTTTATTGACAGTTCAAACAATTAATAGCATAGTATAAAATTGTAGTAATAACATTTTGCAATTGTTAAGACAAAAAAATGTAATAACAAGTTGAATCAACTAATGATATTATACTTCTAAAATTGTATAGTCAGCGAGATTTTTAAATTTTTTCTTGTTGATCTGACTTAAAAATCTAGATCACAAAATTAAGTAGCTACAAAAATTCAAAAATTAATTATTCATTAAATCGATCTATTTCTGAATTTCTCAATTTTGGATCTGCAAAAATGACAGAGTACAAAATCCATAATCAAACTACACAAAAACGTGTAAACAATTTTCGAATTAATAATTGACTGTGCAATAACTACGATTTTTTCATAAAAATCGTGTCGAAGCAGTTTTCTGAGTACCCCATTTGTTTCATTTTTCTCAGATTCGGATCTTATTTTATAAAAAAAAAATAACCATACCTGAGCAGCACGGTCGCTGTCTCTGGGACACGGAACACCTGAAAAAGAAGACAACCACCACTCTATCGAATCCTAAACGAAGATACAAACTTCAAAATTCTGCTAATGATTTTCATTTTCGTTTTCAAATCGTCCAAAAGTATTTGAACTGAACATTCAGATTCAAGTTTAGAACTGATGAATATAAGGTACAAAATGTTTTCAATATAAAAAAACAATTAAAAAAGTATTTACATTAAAGCAATTTCAATGTAACTCATTTTATCCCCTCAATGTCAAACTTTGCTCGAAGTTTATGAATTTTAAAACTTGTTTGAAATCCACGCATTTATTTATTGCAAACATTATTTATTTTAAATCATAATATGCATTATTCATACGCGCAAATTTAAAAATTCAACTTTGTCAATATCTGTAGAACAAAGTTTGGAATTGACAGGCTTAAAGTTTGGAATAAATTTTTGATTTACAATAATTGAATCATGTGTGTTATAAACGTGAATTCGGTTTGAGGTTCAACCAATTTTATTCCGAGAAACGTTTTGCAGGCTTGTTAATTTTGAATTTGGAAACTTTAAAATTGGTTCGTTAACAATGAAGATTTTATATGCTGATACTTGTTTCGTCAAATAGAAGAATAATTTTTATATACACAGAAACTCAGAGCAAAATTTAAATTATTGTATTTAAACATTTATTTACCTAAAAACTCATAAATCTTGAAAAAAATTGAGGATTGATGAATTTGAGGGTAAATTTAAATGAACTGACTTTATCATATAATTAACTTTAGAAATAGTAAATAAAAATTTTTAATTAACCGAAACAAAATGATTTTAAAAAATATTCTGTTGTTTTGGAAGTTTTTAATTAAAAAAAAAAAAAAAAAAAAAAATGCATTTGTGTAGCTCATCACAAAAGGTACGAATAACACATAATTTCAAATTTGAAAAAAAAAATGTAAGTACACATTTCTCAAACTACTTTGGTATTGGAACTATTTTTTGATTTATTTCAAGTTATTCAAATATATAAGTTATTCAAATTTATCTAATTTGTATATGTCTAAAAAATATTCGAAGGTATTCGAACAAAATTTTAAAGTTCCACAAATTTCCTAATTTCTTAATCTTTTTAATATATGGATAAAGTCTCGGAAAACAATTTTTGTACTAAAATTTAGTAATTTCCATCTCCAGTTTATTATACTTACAATTTTTATTTTTCATTTCATGATATTCAAGTTGTCTTCAGTTTCAATTTCCGAGCTGTCTAAAGTCAACGGAGCTTATCTATTTTTTAATTTTTTCTTATTTTTATCTAGAAAATTTTTCGAAACTCGACTGTTTTAAATCTTCTTTTTCAATCATGGAAAGTTTGACGAAATTGCGTTTTTTTTCAACTAATGTAGACGGAATTTATACACATATGAGAACTGGATTTTTAAGTTTTTTGAATTCGATACATTTTTTTTGTTTTCCATGATTTGAACGAAGTTTCAAAAAATAGTCTTGGTATATGAAACTGTGGAAAGTTTTGAAATTTCAGGTTCTTTTTTCATGCTCAAGTACATTTTTTGAACTCTACAATTTCATATATTATTATATAATATATTTATTTATTTACGAAGCCTATAAAATAGGAGATATTTCTAAAATTATGACATTCGACATATTTCTTTTTTCTTCACAATTTCATCCGACTCAAGTTTTCAACCATGAAAAATGTTTACATTCAAATAAAAATGCAACAGAAAATCCTTATCACAATGTAACCTCGAAATTATTGAATTTATCATAATTAGATTCAACAGTCCAAACATTAGATAAAATTTAAGGCAATCAAAAAACTAAGGATTGAAAAAAGCTGGGAATTCCAGGTTTATTCTATTACTATGATTTTCAATTTGTTAAATAATTGCGAACTTTATTATATGAGTAATACATCTCAAAATTGTCAACGCTCCAAGTTTTCAAAAACTAGAAAAAAAAGGAAGAATGAAAAAATCAAAATTCAAGTCACAAACCAAAAAAATGTAAAACTAATTTCATGAATTTTTTTATTCTAGTATGTTATATTTTATATCCACTCACAATTAAAAGTAAATATTATAATTACAATTTCAGAAAATAACGTAAGGCAACAGAATTTTTGAATTTTTCTACGAAATTTTTTATGAATTTAAAACTTGTGCACGAAAAAAAAAAGAATAATCTGTACAAAAAAAAAAAAAAAAAAAAAAAAAAAAAAACTTTCGTAACATCATTTTTCCACCAAGTAAAATACGGAAGTTTATAAAAGAAAATGCACTGAGTTCAAAACCAATGCAAAATTTTGCAGAGTATAACAAAAAAATTCCATCAAAACTGAAAATGTCGATACGACAATGTATCAAATTTTGCACTTTTATGTCTCGAACGTGGAACAAAGTATGTAATAAAGAGTATAATAATACGTGAATGACTTTCCTGCGTTACGTAAACAAATCGATAAAATATACACTATACAAAGACAAGGCAACAGAAGGAACGTATTACGATTAAAATGAAAGGAATTTTTTCAAATGCCCACCTTCCAACCCATGTTTTCGAAAAATGTGCATAATCTTGTTTGGCCGGTGGTTTTGCCGCCACAAGGACCTGAAAACATAAAAAAATTTTTTTTAAGCTTTTTGTTTAAAAAAATAACATTATTTCAAACTATTTTCGTGTGCCAAAGTTCCTGTACTTAATTTTTGGAAATTTTAGACAATTCTCTAATTTTCAAGTTTTTTATTTTGAACCGAAAAGATGGGATTTCGAAGTCCCAAAAATGTGGAACTAAAATTTAAAGTCGTTCAAAATTATCATATTTGGGTTGGAAAATTTTTCAATTATCATGTATGTTGTACCAAGTTTCATCATAATAATATGTTTCAATATTTTAAAACTTGTTTTTCAGTAATAAACAGTAATCAGAAAATATTTCGAAAAAGTTCAAATTTTACAACCATGATACAAAATTTTATTATATGTTCATTTTCAAAATTTTTGATACTTTATTTTTCACTCATAGTTTACAATTCTACATTCAAAACTCACTTATCAAAATGTATTGATGAGATTAAATCTTATAATTTTTTAATCAATAGTACAAATAACAGTATGTAAGCAGATTCTTATCACAAAAAAACGATGCTCCCAACTATCGTAATGAATGAATGCGATCGATATAAATCAAGATTGCGGCGGGAAACAAGTCAAGATCATTGATAACAGTTTTATCGAAGAATCGCAGATCAATCATTAATTCATAAATTGATGACTATGTTGCCCACGATTGATATAAATTATGTACACATGTTACAAATTTCGAAGTTTGTTCATGACGCTCTTATACATTTTTTTTTATCACTTCTGGGAACGTTTCATTGAGATTTATTGGCTCTTGTTAAAAAGTGATGAAATGATGTCCAACAAATTGGAAACAAAAACTGAATGATTCCCATTATGATTCTTTTTGGGATCGTCATACTTTTCAATTAATATACTTTTTTTGATTACAGTGCCAAAACGTGTAGGTAAATAATCGTAATTATTGCCATTTCTCATACATAAAAAGACGAACAAAAATGCTAATTTTTAGGACTAAAATTTTTAGTTTTAATAATTATGAAGTTAAAATAACTTAAAAAAAAAAAAAAAAAAAAAACGATTTCTTTCGTGTAGTTAAAAATTCAAATTTTAGTCATTCCATCATATACATAAGAGGACAATCAACAATACTAATTTTAAGAATATTAAATATTTATTACTGCAATAATTAGCAAGTTAAAATTAACATTGAAATGGGCAAAAAATGTATATTTTACATGTATAAAATGAATATTCAACTCATATTTTTTTTGATTGCTGCTCTTCAACAATAATCAAGAATCTACATAAATCATTCAAAACTAATATTTATGACTTTCAAAGTTTTAACGATATTTTTTACTATCACTCTTAAAAAACAATGAGGAATCGTTACTTATAATTCGCTATACACTTGTCACATTTTTGTACTTCCGTTATTATTGAGTTTCAAGTAGGTATGATTGTGAAGTAAAGGAAGTTTTATATTGATAAAAAAGTCAATGTTGAAATTCGATAAGTCTACAAAAAAAAAAAAAAATGGATAAGTTTATTTATATAGAATAACATGAAGGTAGTTTTACAAAATACCATGAGTATGGTACAAATTATGGATTATGTTTGAGTTTTTTTCTGACTGGATATTTTTCAAAAATTTAAAAATCTTATGGAAAATGAGAAATTGCATTGAAAGTTTTTGAAAACAGATTTTTTAGAATTTAACATATTTTGATTTTTTTTCGGTTCGAAATTTTTACGGACATTCAAATTTCTTTTAAAAAATGTACCATAATATGAAAAAAGTTCTTCGAAGCAGATTTATTGTTTTGGTTCTTATCAGTCTGATTTAATTTTACTCCTCGTTAAAATACAGCAGACTCGCACTTTTACGTTTTCCGTAATTGCATTGGTCTATCAATAGAACAGTCCACATTAGAGAAATGGTCGAGTATTGGCTTAATCAATCGGATAAATTTTCCAAATATGTATTTTTCGTGCACACTGGGAAATATGCACGAGAAAAATTTCTCACTTTTTAGTTAAATTATTAAATTTAAAATAATCACATTCATTCACTTATGTTTTTTCTTTCAATAAATTTAATTACTTGTTTATCTTAACATTCTCAACATTATACATTTAAATATCCAATCATAATGCAATTCCAAGCATTTGATTTTCTATACATCTATTTCATCATACAAAGTCATTTGCTTATCAACATCTTATGACAATGTAACTCAAAACCCCTCAAATGCACAAGCGATTGCACTACAAAGAAATTGATTTCAATGAGATATCATATTTTTATTCCGAGTATAGGACAATGAGTTTTGTCTGAAAACTTTATTAAGACTTTTACACTTAACAATATTCTCCTCTTCAAAAATTCAAATTCAAAATATAAAAAAAATTTCGTTGTTGCAATTCAATTATTCATATTTTGATAGATTCTATTAATTAGAAGTCTAAAACTATGTAAGTTTTTTTATTTCCTATATCAAAATAAATTTATAATTATTCTAGTGTAAGATTTATTACACTTTTATACTGCATTTCTGTCGACATTTTTAGAAAAATTTTTTTTCGAAAAGTTGATAAAATTTATAATTATTTTTTTCGAGAGTGAGACGTGAAATCATTGTAGAAGAAAATTTACAACTTTTGAAGTTTCGGTATTTTTTGTTTATGAGATTTTCAAAATTTGGAATTTACTGATTGGAACTTTTGGTAAACCCATCAAATCTAAAAAAAATACTTCAAAACCCTTCAAAATAATATTACTTTATCAAAAATATACTGAAAAAAAAATGTATATAAATTCGAAATTTTGACATCACAAAAATTAGATTTTAAAATAACATTACTTATATTACTTGACTCCAAAATTTTTAAATTAAAAAATACTTAAAAATATAGTTTCTAGTATAAAAAATCGAGTTTTCCATATTGTGTTGTACTGCCTCTCAGTTACCTTCAAATACTTGTCAAATAAAAAATTGCTGCATTGAAAAACTTAAATTATCATTCGAAAATGCAGTATTTGTTAATCAATAAAAAATACATAATTTATTTGTTCGAATATTATATGAAAAGATGACTGACAAGTGTCCAATTCAATCATTATAAAATAATATGTTATACAATTGATGCAATATAAATGTACAATGGTAAAAATATAACATAACTTGCACTTATTTATTTCAGACCTATATGGTAAAAAAAAACGTTTAAACCATGGAAAATATAAGATGTTTGTAGTAAAAATATGCCATGAAAAAAATAATGTATTTTATTTTTAACTTTTAACATAAAAAAAAATAATTATATAAGATAGACTTTGGAAGAATAAATACGTGTCAGATAAGAACTTACATTAAAAAACCTAAATTAATATTTAAGAAAGTATTATTCAATTCATACAAAAAAACATATGTTCAGATATTAAATTAATATCATTCATAGATGTGTAATTAATTGTTTATAAAACAATGTGTAGAACAAATGATACAAAATAAATGTACAATATAACTAAAACATTTCTGACCTGTATAATTATATAAAAAAATTTCTAACCATTCAAACCTTAAGATCACTCTATCAAAAATATCATATGACAATAAATATGTATCATGATTATAAATTTTGGTACATCAAGAATAAAATTGTATAATAACTTTGAATAATAGTACATTGCATACCAAGGGGAAGAACAGTGTCTTTTCATGGCAAGGACAACATTTTTGAAACGAGTGATAAGCCCAGTGCCAAAGGCCAGAGGTATTCCACTAGTTCCGACAATGTTGCCAAAGCCATGAAAACACTCTCCCCCGTGATATACACTATACTTTTTTTGGTAGCCGCACAAAATGATAAGCTTGTTTAGCTGCATAGCAGATTGAGTGTAGGTTCCGCTTTTCAAGTCGGTGGAATAATTGGTGACCTGGTACCCTAACACCCTTGTTTAGCCACGGCTTCTTCTAAAGCCTTTCACTGCTCAAAAAAGGGACCCTTACATTCTATCCGTGAGCAGCAAAACATGCTTGTTTTATGCGGCTACCATAAAAATGACTTGATTTGCTTGAAACTTATTGACTAATTCTGTGGCTTCCCAGCATAACAAATATAGTCAGGCATGCCATAACGTTTAAAGTTTTATCAGAATATCATGTAAAATGAGCATTATGGCAGAAGCGACTGTCAGTTATACCGGGAAGCCACAGAATTAATTCATGACTTCATGACAACGGTCGAAATAATTACTTTGAATAAATAAATACATGTCAAACAAAAGCTTTTTATATTGAGAAACTTTAATAATCATTTAAAAATGTAGTTTTTAGTCATTTAATAAAATTTAAGGTATATGTATGAATATTACATGAAAAATATTGATGAATGTGCAATGTGATATTTATATCATAATAATATAGACCTTTTTACTCCGTGAATGTGTTAATCAAGGTGAAGTTGGTCTTTTGGTATGAAATAAATAATCAACCTCAATTGAGTTTGACATTTATTATGTATTTCTCATTTTAAATGAGACATACATATAAATGTGAAGCTGATTCTAGAAAGGTACCTAATGATCAAAACCTCGATTTTGAGATTTTTACATGGTTCAATGGAGTAAATAATTATCTTTCATTTGCAACTAGTCTCACATTTTTACGATAAAAATTGAGCTCAGGATAAATTTTTTCGGAATGTATATTCTAATAATATTTTTGGTAAAATTTGGCTGAAGCATCGCTCTCTCACTCTACTTGCTACTACATTATTAGGCGTCACAAATGTTGACTTGACGATGGTATTAAAAGCAGTAAAAAACCCATTACACGGCCATGCTAATCCATCAAAAATATCAAAATTAAACATTTTTCTGATATAGAATTTCTTATACACAGCAGCAACTGCGTACGGCATTATTCAACATTGCTAAATATCAAATTAAGCAATGGCAGTTATCCAAAGTGAGCTTTTTTGGAAAACAAAAACAGTAGAAATTTGCCATATGAATTAAAATTTGAGTGTAAAGGTTGAATTTAGTCTGGTGAAGTTTTGAAAAAAATTGCTTACTCGTTCTTAAATTATCCACGAAAATACAATTGACTCTATAAGAACATATGAAAATCGACACATATTTTAGCATTTTTTTTCTCAAAAACTAAATAAACAAAATACTTGTAATTTAGCATACATGTTTTGTTATTTAATTGAAAATATAAAAATTTGTTCAGAAATTTTTTTTTAATTGCTTATAATACCTCAAGGTTGATGAGTTGTTTAACTCGAGATACCAACTTAACCTTAATTAATAAATAATATTTTATGCAAATGATAGAGAATACATGTAAAAATAAAAGTCAGCAGTATAACAAAAAAAAATCCTTTTCTATGAGACGACAGAAAAATCTTTCTGATGCATCAACAAACCTCACGAAAATTAATATTTCCCAAGATAAAAAAATGTCAATCACAAAGTACCAAAAAATTAAATTCTTGATAATGCAACCATTAAAAAACTATGCTTCAAAAAAAAACATTAAAAATCAATTATCTTTGAAAATTTATTTCTAAACGTGAAAATTCACTGCATTATAATTGAAAAAAAAATTTTTAACACGTGTCAACCACCGAGAATCGACCCTGAAAAATCCGCGTAAACCGCCATAGAGCACGTGATTTTCGCATTCCCATTTGCGAATTCAATCTTCCGAATGTCAAGTCCAAAAATAAACATTCCATTTTCACATCAGCAATTTCCCTGAATTTTATCAAGGACACGTGGAAAAACTCTAAAAAATTAAAAAATAACTCACCTCCCGTCAAGACCAATTTGTACAGTCGTTTCTGCTCCATTTTCACAAGTGTAATTCGGTAGATTTTTTCCCGAAATCGCGGGTGCTACAAGGGCAAAATTTTCCACGAGATTTTCGACGGTAGCGCGTTGATGACTTGACACGTGAAGAGCGTCCGCATTTGCAGCGAATATTAGAGAAACGTTTGCCGTAACATTCTACGCGAATGAGTCTTTTGATTCTTTAATCGCGACATTTAATCGGATTCAGACAATTATTGTCCACGCGAAGCAGAGACAAATTAATATTGAACAATGTTAAACAATGTGAACAACGCGGAATAATGCAGCTGACATATATATATATGTGTGTCAAACAATCGAATCGACAGTCGAACAGCCGAAACAATCGACATAAAATTCCCTAGAAACATATGATTTGTCTGGAATGTTACACTATATATTTCAATGAAAATGAATTAGCGACCAAATAAATCGATAATTTACTGCGATTACTGACTATTATTTTAAAAGTTTTTTCTTTTTTTTGTAAATTAAAAAAAATTACATTATTTGATTGGCAGCACTGGAAACATACAAAAGAAAAAAATCCCTAGGAACTTAATTTCCAGTGTTGCCAACCTTCTAAATGCATAGTTTGGCAGCACTGCTTTGGGGATTTTTCACTCTTTATGTTGGTACACAACGAGAGCAAAATAGAGGATTTGCCTCACAATTTAACTGCCGATTTTTTTTTTTCAAATTAAAGGTAAGGCTTTATGAATAACTTCTTCCTTGAAAAAATGTAATTTCTATCGTCCAATTTTTTATAAATAATTTTTAAAAGTCGCTAAAATGAGGTCCCGCTAAAACGCAACGTGATTGGTCGGCGCATCTTTGACGTCACTAATGTTTGTTTATTCTGGTCTCCCTATGCCAGCCTCGTCAAAAAATAAACCGACCAGCCCAGCCAGCCGCGTACACATCAAACGGCGTATCGGTGTGTCTCCCCTCCACGCCCGAGAATTCTCCGCTTTTGCCATGCTTTTGCGTTGTGTCTGGGCAAGTAGGAGATGTCAACTGCTCGCCGCGGTTTCTCGCTTTGACCAAGCCGGGCGACTCGCGTAATTGCAAAAAATGATGCATTTTACTGGCGCGAGGTTTTCCTTGCGCGCATGAATAATAGAAACATCAATATTTTATTGAAAAACATAATTGAACCGAACAGTTTCAAAAACGTATTGATGTATTTATTACCGTTAACAGCAAATCCATTAATTCGAATTTTTTTATTCATAAAGGCTATTACCTAATAACTTCGTAAATTAAAAAACATTTTTTTTGTTTTACTCATGGTTCAGACAATTTTTTTAAAAAATTACAAATATACGTAATTCTTATAAGCTTAAACTAAAAAAAAATAGTTGCCTAGTGCCGTGAACATGAATATCGAATTTCGAAAGATTCATTAGCTTTTTTCTTATTCTAACTTACAACGTTTTCTAGTTTCCTTTTTTGCGGTGATTTTATCGGGGCATACAAATTCTCTGATCTCATCAAAAATAAGTGGTCGCCATCAATGTTGGAGCAAACGCCTCCATTCGCAATTGTTCCCGATTTCAAAACACAAATGGCATCGATCGTTTTATCTGCTAAATGAGTTCTTAAATTAGTTACCACTTCTGTCAACATTGAAAACGCCCTTTCCGCATCTGCGTTGCTGTGAGGAAGTGTCATTATTGCACTTGTCAATACTGTCAAACGTGGATATTTCCGAGAACCGTCGTCATTCTGTTGTTTTAGAACATTTTGCCAAAATTTTTCGAAAACTACTTCATCATCAACCACGTTTGACAGTATATCCTCGGACAATGTGATTTCAGTTAAAAGCCTTGTCCATTCGGCTTCCAAACAATCCAAGTTATCACAGCCACTCAATTTTCTCGCTATGAAATCAACGATTTCAAAAAATTTTTCCCGATTAATTTCACCTCAAGCATTCTCTGGTTCAAAAATTTCCAATTTTTCGAAAAATTCATCATCGATGTATAGTTTTTCTTTAATCCCTTTTGCAGCAGTTTTCAAGAAAAGAAGAGCATTTTCTTTAATTTTTTTAACTTCGTCTATTTCCATGGATTCTAAAACAGACTTGCACGCAGCTCCAAGTTTAACGTGGTCAAGATCTAAACGGTTCTCACAAGCTAAAGGATCGATTGTGGATAGAACATTTTTATCGTTTTTCAAACATTTAATAACGAAAGGAATAAACATTTTTTCGCCGACTTCAAGCAGGAAAGAAAAAGATTTTTGGCTGAGTAAATGAGTTTGGAAATGCTTGGATCGGAAAAAAAGATTGTATTCGTGAAAAACTTTCAAAAAATCGTCTAAAAAAAGTAAAGTTGCATACATTTCGGGACTGTCTACACTTTGTCTCAAATGAACGTAGGTCTCATTATTTTTGAAATCTTCCTGAATTTCCCTCATAAATTCCTTGATACATTCGTAACACGTCAATAATTTGGAAATACACTGATAGCGACTAAGCCATCGTGTCGTGCAAAATGTCGACAACTGAATAGTTTTGCCTAAACGTTTTTTGCAAATATTTTTAAATTTAAAAACACGTGCTGGGACGCGAAAAAATGAAATTAAGTCTTGAAAAAATTTATCGATGTTGAGGGGAAAGGCTTTGAAGGCATCTTTTGCGATTAACGCGATTTTGTGGCAAATACATTTTACCGTTTTGACCTTCATGTTATATTTTTCTAACTCTACTCTAAACGAATTTCTGACTGCATCCATAACACTAGCATTGTCAATAGCAATAGCTACGATATTTGTTATTGGAATTTGAAATTGATCAAGAACTGCTTTAAATTTTTAAAAAAGTATCTTTCCCCTTCAATTTAGTGGGGTCCAGTGAAATCAGTGTCAGTAATTCTATTTTATTTTCAAAAGTTTCTGGATCGACGTACCTTGCTAAAAAAGTCATGTATTTTGTGCCGTTTACTTTTCCTGTAGTTTCATCTATATAAACTGAAAATGGGTTATGTTGTAAATCTTGGCTAATCTGTTTTTATGGACTGGGGCAATGACGTTTGTGACTAATGAACGAATTTTGTTTCGACTACATTTCATTTTTGCGAACTCTTCCGGAGATTTTTTAGCTTTTTCTTGAGACAATTTCAAAAGTTTTGCGGCTGATCGGAAACTAAGATTCCCAATAAGAGATTCATGCAGTTACAAATACTGGCAACGGGGTTCGCTCCATCCGTTGCTGTAAGATTTGTCTAATGTTTGCGAATGCAGGTGGTGGCAACATTGTAACCCGCTTATGTTGCCGTCACTGTTGCGCAATATATGCGCTACCGTGGTCTGCATTTGTTTGCGTCAGAAGCTGTGGAAAATGAGGACGCACCTTGTCTCAAATATAGATAAAATTTATGTCAACAGCCATTGCTTCCAAAATATTGCAAACGATAGCTGCAGCTATGTTCTGAACTTTTGTGAAATTCTAGATCTGCTAGATTTTCGTCTCACAATTGCATTATAAAACGGCAAATCTCGCCATTGCTGCTACTGCAATAGACATAAAGTTATAATTGATCGTATCTCCCGTGTCGCGCCATCAGTGCATTGTGTGCAATTGTGTGTCGTGTGATGCAGTGTGATGCAGTCTGACACCATCTGACACCCTCGAGCTCGAGTAATGAAATTGTTTTTCGCCTGCAGAAAGGATTGAAAAATTTATTCGACGAAGCGATTTTGGCTGCTTTGATGCCTCCGGAACCAGTGACAAGGAAAAGGTGCATCGTTTTTTAAGGAGCCTGCCCAGTTTTGTACACAAACCGAAAGCTCCTAAAAATTGTCTTCTTTTTGTGAGTAAAATGGATGGATTTTCTTATAAAAGCACGTGAACAGGAACCCTTGGAAGCATTCCAAGAAACTTTGCTTATAACTTAACAAGAACGATACAACTACATTTTTTTCAGAAGCCTTTCTGAAATTGAATTGTTTTTCAAAACAAATGTCGGTATTTAAATTGCTAACTAGGAATGCTAGGAATGCTTCATTACTTTCGTGGAAATTGAGTTTTGAGAGTTTCCTTATTTTTCAATATATTTTTGACTAATATTCCATCCACAATAACTATGTCAGACATTTAGGAATTTTTTTGTATGTTCCGTGCCCAAAAAATTGAGAATCAAATTTATAAAATCCCAAATATGATTGATAAAATTATAATCCTTTTTTAGCATGGTGTGCTTTAGTCTACTGAATGTCACTGAAGTGATTTCAAATTTTCACAATAAGTATTTCAGACATTTAGGAATTTTTTTGTATTTTCCGTGCCAAAAAATCAAGAATCAAATTTATAAAATCCCAAATATGATTGATAAAATTATATTCCTTTTTTAGTATGGTGTGTTTTAGTCTACTGAATGCCACTCAAGTAATTTTAAGCTTTTACAATACATATTTCAGGCATTTAGGAATTTTTTTCTATGTTCCGTGCCAAAACATTGAAAATAAAATTTCTTAAATCACAAATATGATTGATAAAATTATAATCTTTCTTGATTATTATGTGTTTTAGTCTACTGAATGTCACTTAAGTAATTTTAAGCTTTTACAATACATATTTCAGGCATTTAGGAATTTCTTTGCATGTTCTGTGCCAAAAAGTTGAAAATAAAATTTCTAAAAACACAAATATGATTGATAAAATTATGATCCCTTTTCATTATTGTGTGCTTTAGTCTACTGAATGTCAATCAAGTGATTTTAAATTTTTTAGAATACATGTTTCAGACATTTTCGCATTTTTTTGTACTTTCCGTCTAAAAATATTCAGAAAAAATTTTCAAAAATCCTTAATTCAAATTTCAAAATTCTAATCCCTTCTGATTATAGTATATATTAGTCCAATAACTGTTATTTTGGATTTTTAGAATACTTATTCCAGTCATTTCGGAATTTTTTTTTATGTTCCGTGCCAAAAAAAATTAAGAATAAAAATTCTAACAACCCTAATTCAATTCATGGAATAGTCATCTTTTTTTATTTATAGTGTGTTTAAGTCTATTGAACGTGAATTAAGTGATTGATTTTAATTAGTTAAATTAAGATTGAAATTATCTTGGTTCATTAGAAATAATATATTATAACATACATCATATGAACCTTTTTTTATCAATTGATTTATACTGATAGGATAGGTTATATTTTTGATCTTATTCTTTTTCATTTGTACTTCACAAATTTTTTTCATTCAATGAATCAAAATAATCATAAATTGAGATGAATATATAAAACTTAACATAACATCAAATTATGCACATAAAAGTTAATTCGACACTCTAACGTTATATATGCAACTTCGATCGTTCTGTTTGAATTTATAAAAAAGTAATCTCAGAAATTCAAACATTTAGTTATAAGTAATGTCTTTTTCGTGATCGTCGCATTTTGAAAGGTGTTCAAAAAATTGAAGAAGTCGGAAATGCATATTTTATATGTATTATTGTGTGTGTGTATGTATATATATATATATATATATATATATATATATATATATATATATATATATATATATAGATGTATACATCTGTATATGTATTTCACAATGAAGATATGTTATTTTTAGTTTCATGAAGCCTTCTACTTTCTAACTTCAATATGAAAATTCGACCTTATCAGTGTAAATGTAAGAAGAAGAGATCTCAGTAATTCTAACAATTAGTTATAAGCAATGTCTTTTTTGTAATCGTCACATTTTTAAAGTGCTCGAAAACTTGAAGTCGAAAATACATAATTTAATTCTTTTACTGGTAGAAGTAAAATGCGTTTAAAACCACTTTTTCGAAAAAAGTAATAAAACACTTCGATTGTACAAAATTCATATCATTTGAAAAGTAATGTTTTGCTCACGAAATTTGTGAATTGCTGTAAGATTTTTTTTTATACTACAAGCATTTGCGTATATTTCGAAAAATAAAAAAATGTTTAAAGTGCGTCATACCTACTGTATTTTTTTTTATTTTGAACATTTACATTCCTACCAATTTTCCTCTCTTCCATTTCAATTTATTCATTTTTTCAATAGACAAAAAGATAGAACAAAAATAACTAAGAAATGAAGAAACTGTATTTCACAAACAGTTTGCGATATGTTGTTTTTATTTTGGGGACAATTGATGCACACACGCTGCTACGACTGAGAGCTACTCGTTTGAGCGATATTGCTGAAAGGTTTGCGATATTGCGTTGGTGACACTGTTGCCGACAAAAGTATTGACGAATGAGGACGCACCTTATCGCCATCTTTGCTTCATGTCATGGACTAACGTTGCGCAAACATTTCACAAACATTGCGCAAAATGTCTATTTAGGTTGAGTGATACAACTTTTTCGCTGAATTCAAGTTCGAATTGAGTTTTTTTAATTTCAAAGGAACCCTTGTCTTCTTCAATTAAAAGAGCTTGTTGATCCGAAATAATTGGGAATCCCTTTTTGATGCAATTCCCGATATGCTTTTCCTTTAACGCGTGCCGATCGAGACTGACTATTCCTGATACGCAAGACAAAATTTCGTTGCAAGCAATACAGTGAACAGCGTATTCATTGTTCTCCTCAGCTCGCAACCACGGTTCATACATCGGTTTCTGCAGCCAATGTTTCTCGAATTTTTGCCAATTTTCAGTTTCTTTTCGAAGTAGAGCAACCTCCTGCTACAGCGCAGCTGCTGGGCCTAAGTCAGCAGCATCATGGTCACCCGGGTCCTACGTAATAAAATCATCCACTGAAGCAAGAATTTCTAGCGAACGTACCGAAAATTCATCGAATATTTTACTGAAATACGTAAAAATGTTTCCTAATTTCACGAAAGAAAGGCTGACCCTATGGAAAGAAGATCATATATGTGAGATATATGCAAGATATATGCGAGATATATGAAGCATTTTACCTGTAAGTGACATATATGCGACGTATATTTTACAGGATACTTATATGTTGCACATATGTCACTTATAGGTAGCATATATATCACTTACAGGTCGCATATACTATATGTCACTTACAGGTCGCATATAGGTATAATGCTTCATATATCTCGCATATATCTAAAGTATATGATCTTCTTTCCATAGGGGAGGATTTTCAATTTTCAAAATCGATTGAAGAAGAATGAATTCATAATCATGCTCTTTTCCACGAGTGGCAAAAGGACATACTTTTCTTACAGAGCAGAAAGAGTAGTTACTGTTTTCACTCTTTTTTGATAAGAATGAAAGAAATATGTTCTTTTTCGAAAAATAAAAAAATCGGTCACTTTTTACTCGTAAAGCAGTGAGAAAAACTATCACTTTTTCAAAAATAAAAAAAGAAGAATATGCGAAAAATTATTTTGAACACTTGAACAAAAATGTAACAAAAATAAACAAATTTACACTAGAGTTCTGGAAAATTTATGAAATTGTAGGAAATTAAAATAAATAGTTATATGGTTCGGAAAGCACTAGATCAATATCTGAAAATATTAAGCGTACCAAAAGCTCGAAAGATTTTTTTTGATGCCTCTTCGAAGAAACATGTTCTCTCATGCGAGAGAGGTCATGAGCAGTGCATTCTACGTGACAAAGATTGCATCGAAATTTTGCTGGATCGTCAGATTTCGAAATAAATTCGCCCACTCCACGTTGGTTGAGCCAGTCGTCGTGTAAACGCGGTATTTTACGTCGTTTTCGAAGACCAGGCGTTTCAGAGCAATCGGTGTTATTCATCACTCTTAGGAAAAATTACGCCAAAAAAAGTGCAGAAAAACACTAACTTTTTTTCAACACAAAATACAGGAACCGACGAGCTAAACTGCTTTTAACGGACTCAAAGATTTTTACAGTTTGAGAAAAAACGTGTTTTTGGAACGTTAGGAAAAACCCAAGATAAAACAATTCTCAGAATTATGCACCTAATGGTTGAAAATTTTTTCCGGAATATCATTAATCTCCAGTGCTCCGTGCGCCGAAAAACCCCGTGCAAACATTAGACCGGGAAAAGTTTTGACAGTCTTTTATTTATTTTGCATATACTATACCTATACATTGCATTTGTTTTTTAATTTCTCCACAGCAAAGAATATTAAAGTATTTAAAAACAGAAGTGGGCGGGATTAATAATCCGGCATTACAGATTACGGATTACAAGTAACTATAGGATTAGACGATTACGGGAATAAATTTATTCATGTAATACATTAATTATAATACAATACAATACAATAGTACATTACATTAATTACCCTCGCTACGGTCGGGCTAATTAACTTCACGCTCATTCAAAATCTGTCGCTTTTTTTACGTGTGGCATACGATACTTTTTTTATTATTCTTGAAAGAATGTCAGTTTTTTTTTTTACTTCTTTGCGCGTCAAAGGGATCACATTTTTTGCAATTTACGAAGTTATCAGTCCTTATGAATAAACAAATACTAATCAATGGATTACTGTTAACGACAATAAATACATCAATACGTTTTTGAAACTGTTTGGTTCAATTATGGTTTTCAATAAAATATTGATGTTTCTATTATTCATGCGCGCAAGGAAAACCCCGCGCCAGTAAAATGCATCATTTTTTGCAATTGCGTGAGTCGCCCGGCTCGGTCAAAGCGAGAAACCGCGGCGAGCAGTTGAAATCTCCTACTTGCCCAGACACAACGCAAAAGCATGGCAAAAGCGGAGAATTCTCGGGCGTGGAGGGGAGACACACCGATACGCCGTTTGATGTGTACGCGGCTGGCTGGGCTGGTCGGTTTATTTTCTGACAAGCCTGCCCTTTTCACAACACGGGCCGCGCCATTTCATTGCGCTTTTCTCACGCATGTGTATCTTAATAATATAGAAATGTATAGAAATATGCGTAAGAACAGCGCAATGAAATTGAAACTTTTTCCATTGTATTTGTCTATTTAATTTTTTTTCACATCTATTACAACGGAAAAATGTAAAAACCATGTACAATCCAACATTTATTTACCTTTGCACTGTGACAGCTCTGGATTCAGGGACGTTAAAACACTCTTTTTTCGCAAAGTATGCGAAAACCGTTGTTAAATTCATGTTCGGGAGATTATCTGAGATATTTCGAACAAACCCATTTTCCGGGTTTCGGCTCATTTTCCCGATTATTTGAATTTTCCCGTAAAATTCGCGCGCGGCCCGTGTTGTAGCATAGGGAGACCAAAATAAACAAACATTAGTGACGTCACAGATGCGCCGACCAATCACGTAGCGTTTTAGCGGGACCTCATTTTAGCGACTTTTAAAAATTATTTATAAAAAATTGGACGATAGAAATCACATTTTTTCAAGGAAGAAGTTATTTATAAAGCCTAATCTTTAATTAAAAAAAAAAAATCGGCATGTTAATTTTGAGGCAACTCCTCTATTAAAATTGTCACAACAATCAACAACAATAGTGTGAATGTAAACAAAATAATTGGAAACAATGCAAAACATCAATATTTAACTGTTTTTGATAATATTTCATAATTGAATCTTACTGTCAATTTTCATAGAAACACTACTATGCAAGTTTCTTCGAGTTTTAATGAAAATGAAGCTGTTTTTGGCAGAAAAATCGTGAAAATTGAGGATTTCAAAAAATTCAGTGAAGTCACGAAAAACTTCGATAAACAATTTTCTTGCACGTATGCTGCTCGATTGAAAAGTTTAGAAAAAAGTTTGGTCGAAGTGGCTACATCAAAATGGGGTGAGTTTGTTATTTTTTACTCTAGAAAAATAAAATGTTGAATTATTTAATCTAATGTTATTTACATAGTTCGTAATTACACAATTATATATAATATGTATGTAAAAGTATTAAAAATTCTAATTACTAAGTTAAAAATGAAAGAAATTTATATACCATGTGATGTTATTTTTAATATTTTATCTATAAAATTCATATGCTGTATTTATGAATAAATTTTTACCCAAGCAAAAATTTACTCATATATTACATATTGGGTAACTTAATTCATCAATTAAGAAAAATTTTAAAAATAGTAAAAAAAAAGAGTTCTCAGAAAATGTGTAAATCAACTTTTATATTTTATAAATGTTTAAAATAATAGAGCTTTTTTTTCTACATCAACAAAATCAATCATATAAACATTCAAAAATTTATTTTCACAGTAAACTTGTTAAGAAACAAAATAATGTTAAAGGTGACATACTTGAAATTGATATGTCATTCATGTCATTAATATTTTATAAATAAACACTTAATGCTTATATTCTTTCATAAACTATAATCCATATAATTATTTACTTAATTATTACATACTAGGTAAAGCAATTCCCTAAAATATTAAAATTATAATTAGTTCAAAATTATTCCTAACTATGTACACTATAATAAATGTATGCAAAAGTATTCAAAATATTAAATTTTAAAGTTGAATAATAATAGTTCTTTAAAAATTTTAGTTTAATTGATCTTTTTCCTTTTTCTTAACATGAGCAAAGTCAATTATCTAAATATTTCAAATAATTAGTTCTATAGTAAAATTGATTTAAAAAATATGAATTTTATGTCATAAACATAGAAGTAATTTACTAATTATGTCATTATGAATATTTTTTCCATGAATTTGTTTTATACTTGTACTCTTCAATAAATTATAATCCATCTAATTATTCACGTATTTATTACATATTAGGTAAAATATTTCTCCAATAAGTAAAAATTATTAATAATAAAATATTATTTACCTACTTAATGAGTTAAATAATATATAAATGAAAGAGTATTAATAATCTTTAATTATTTGGTTCCAAAATAATAGTTCTCCCAAAATTTTTCAATTAAATTGATCAGAGAGCCTTTTTTCAACATTAACAAAATCAACTATCTAAATATTTTAAAGAATTAGTTTTATGGCAAAGTTAATAAAAAAATGGAATTCATGTTTCATGTGATAAACATAAAATTAACCCATTATTTATACATATAATGAATATTTTATTAATAAATGTTTTATGCTTACATTCTTTTATAAATTATATGCCATGTGATTATATTTACTCATATATTACATATGAGGGTAAAATATTATAATAATGCAATTAATAAAAATTACAATTTATCAAATTTTAATGATATACTTTGTAATTACACAATAATATATAGAAGCAAAAGTAGAAAGAATCTTTCATTTTTATTTTAACTAAAAAAACAAAAGTTCTCACATTTCCAAATTAAATTTGCCACAGACAGCAATCCTTTTTTTTTCATCATCAACAAAATCTATTAACTATTTCAAAGAATTAGTTTCATGGTAAACTTGAATGAAAAACAAAAATTCTGTTTCAGGCGATAAACATGAAATTTCCAAATTTATTGGAAATAATATATCAAATACAACAAACATACATGAAACACGAATAATAATTGGAACGGTTTACAAACATCAAGAACTAAAACCTTCTGTTCTGAAACAAATAAGTAGTGAATTACAACTTAACACACAACCGCCACAAACAAGTTATTGTTCGACAAAAGATTGTTTATATTTGGAGGACAATACTCAAAGAATAAAATTGAGTGGCAATTACTCGATCGATGAATTTGTCACAGGAATAGTTTGTGCAATTTTGGGCCATGATTTGGGAAACGGGACATTTTGGGTAATTAATTTTTTCTTTAGACTGAAATTTAAACTAATTAGAAAATTTTGTTTGGAGGAATACAAAAGTATAGATAATAAATTGTTTTTATAGGTAGAAGATTATTGTTATCCAGGACTATGTCCAAAAGCATCCAGTTCTTCAAAAAATTTATCTTGTGAGAATAATGGGAAAAAAATATTATTATTATCAGGGCTTGATTTCATGAATTCCACTGACATAATGATTTTTAATATTTTACAAGAATGGATAACTGGTATGCTTGGAAATGAACACGAACAAGAAGAAGTTGCGAATTTAGTGGCAATTATAATTGCAGGTAATTATGCAAGGAAAAGTAACTATTATTAGTTTCATATTGTTACATTGAATTTTCGTTGAAAAATTATTTAAATAAAAAAATATTCTTTTGGGCTAAAATAATGATTGGCAACAATTTTTCAAGTGACTGCAAAATCACGTAGTTTGATTTTGAATATGACAGTTGATTTAGAAAACTCGAAATGCAGACTACAGAAGGAATTTTTTTTATTAGAAATGTTTTGTAAAATTTGACATCAATGTTTCTCGCAGGAAACAGTATAAAAGGATCATCAAAAAATGCAATATCAGGAATTGAAAGTGATCTGAGTGAGGGTGCAAGCTCAAAGAATTATGCTACGAATGTATTGATAGCTGCAAAAAGGCTTGACTTATTTCTAAGCGTCATTGCAGAAGTCTGCCCAATTATTTTGTTACCAGGAGAGTTTGACCCATCTTGCCATACTATACCACAACAGCCCTTGCATCCACAAATACTGTCTGACACATCGAGGTATACAATAATAATAAGGTGTAAATGTGTCACCTTCGTTACACTTCAGTTGAAAGTTGGTATAATTTCTGTACCATCTCTCCTTCTTTTATCACATCTATCATACTCCCTACCAAAATTTTTCTAAACCCCCACGCCCATCAAAGTGAATTTACACTACAATTAGGGGCATAGGTGAATGGGAGTAAAAGAGATTCAAACTTCTCCCGAAATTGAGGTAGAATTAATGATCAATTTATGTAAAAATAAAAAAGTGATTACAATGAGTAATGAATGATAAAAATGTATAAAATAAACAAAACAGAGTGAAAATTATAAAAAAGTAGGTACTGAATCTAGAGGATATTAAAAATAGTTTCATGTAAGTTTTAAAAGTTAAAAAAAAAAAAAATTATTAATCCCATTATCTCAAATATAACAACACTCGTGACTTTGCGAAAAATTTGTAAAAATTACAAAAAATCTTCTAAATCATATCAAGCACTGGAAAAATAGTAAAAGTGATAAACATTTATCAAAGTGATGTTTTTCAAAAATTTAAGCCGAATACTTTGTGTCTGTAAAACTTTGAATTTTAGAGCATCAAATTCTAAAAATTTATATAGTAATCTATATAAATGCTGTAGGTATTACAAAATTTTAGAAAGTCTGAAAAGTAAAGAAGTATATAAAAGTATTAAAATTTTTCTCTAAAACCCATTAAAATACTAACGATTCAGATAAATTTTGAATTCTAAAGCAATAAATTCTAGAAATCTATGTAGCAATGCACAAAAATACTAGAAAATCCTTTTAAATTTCACAAATATTTAAAAATACTAAAACTATGGAAAAAAAACTAATTTAAAAAAATTTTTGAATCTTCAAAGTTTAGGGCATTGAATTCTACAAATTTATACATAAATACACGAAAATATCAGAAAATAGTTGAAATTATATGAATACTGAAAATATATTAAAAATACTTAAATAAAAATCTGTACATAAGATACTGTTTCTAGAAAAATCTATTCAAATACATAACTTAGAAATTCTTAATTTTATAACATCGAATTCTGGTAATTTATAGAAATACCAAAATATACTTAAAAATTTCATAGGTAACAGAAAATACGAAAATTTTAGAAATCTGTGAAATTCTCGAAATCTGTGTAATTATTATTTTCTCAAAAATCTATAAAAATATCGAAACTTTTTAGAACTTTGAGTCCTAGAGCATCAGATTCTAGAAGTATATAGACCAATCCATAGAAATTCTATGTATCTATAAAAATACCAGAAAATACTACAAACTTTCACAAAAACCAAAAAATTCTAGAAATTTATAGAATTCTTGTAGTTTATATCGATTTTATTTTTTTCGTCATCTATAAAAATACTGAAAATCTTTTATACATTTGAAAAGAAATTTATACTAAAATTATAAAATTCTCAAAGTTATATAAATAATGAAGAAATGTAAAAAATACTAAAAGTATAAGCATTGAAAACAATTAACTTGAAAATCATGAATATCTGATTCAATGATTGGAACACGTAAATGAAAAGTCACAACTCTAAACCCCGTTGGATACACCACTCCAAAATTCGAAAAAATCCTACTCTTGAAAACATATATTCAAAGATTAAAAATCATGAAATCCTGAGGGAAACATATTTTTCCAATAAACCCCTTGTGAAAATTTGTTCTGAGCTTCTGGCATCAATTAAACAAATTTGGATAAATTTACAAACAGCTATGAATAATTGAATTTCACTTTCGTTCATGCAACAGATCAACAAATTTTTATAACGTCACAAACCCCTGGTTGGGAAAAATAAGTTCTCGCATTATTTACGGAAGCAGTGGCCAAACTATATCAGACATCATGAAAAACGTTAGATCCGATGATTCAACCCCAATAGTTTGGCTCGAAAAAACATTAATGTGGCGTCATTTCGCTCCCACTTCGCCTGATACTTTGGACGGTTCTCCAAATTCTAAAAGTGATTCTTTCGTTATGGAAAAATGCCCTGATCTGTATTTTGCTGGAAATATGGACAAGTACGAAACCAAATTGCTGACAGGTCTGCAGAATCTCAATATATTCTTTATTCAATAATTCTTCTATGAGAAATCTTATTTTTGGATAGGTTCACCATAATTTTAACAATGATTTCTTTGCAGGTACCGAAGGGCAAAAAGTCAGATTAATTTGTATACCAAAATTTTCCGAAACACAAACAGTAGTACTTGTGAGTTTGGATACATTAGAAAGTCAATTGGTGTCTTTTGGGAGTCAATAATTTATTGATACAACGACTTTCATCATTATTTCATCATTATATCATGTGTGATATTAACTTTCATGATGGAAAATCGGATAAATCATTATCCATTGCCATTGAAGTATTTACAGTGACTAAATTAGTCTAGAAATGATTATTTAAATTGAAAGATCTGTGACATTTTGTGTCAAATAATTTTAATCAATTCATAGAGGTCGACGATGTCACCTCGAAAGCTTAGTTATAGCTTTTGCTATAAAAAATCTAGTCAAAATTTGTATAATCATTATAAATCATGATTGAAAGAATTCGATATTGAGAAGACCAAAACACCAAATGAATGCAACCAATTTCTAGAGTCCAGCTTTTTTTACAGTGTTATTAGTCTAATAGATGTCAAAAATCAATTGTTGGAATTGGCGCCAAAGAAATGTTGTATATTCGACAATATATAGAATATTTATTTATCATTATATCGTCTTATTTTTTCTGAAAAAAAAGTTGATAAAAAAAAAACAAGTGAACTTTAAATCTTTTTTTCCCTGAATCATTCATATTTTAAAATCGTATTAATTTATCACGAGAAAAAAATATTTTTTAAGAGTCACAGATATGAAATGAAATAAAATAAATACTTCAGGGAAATTTTGAAAAAAGTTTATTCATCCTCAACTTATCTCGAAACACGTACAATAAAGAATTAAGTAGCACAAGCCCAGTTTCTGGGATCGCCACATCGATTATAACTTCTGCAATACACTTGAAGAGCAGACTCATTGATTGAACAAAGTCACGAAAATAAATGCTTCAGTCGATATTTTTCTTATCTTTGATCTGTTGAGATGAATGGCTTCGAAGTTGGCTATGAGCTAATGACAGGAATTTTCTCATATTTTGACTTTTTACACGAGTACTTATACAAGAAGAAATAGAATTTCAAAATAAGGTATAACACATCTTATCCTGAATCCACTATACTTCAACGAAAGTAGTACTTCGACTCGAATAATTGGCCAATTTTTATTGCGATGGTTTTATCACACGTTCGGGTGGAAATTTCGCTGTAAGTGGTCATTCGAAATCATGAGCTACACTTGAAAAAGAATTAACTGTAACATTAGGTGATTGAGTTCCCGAAGAGATTGCTTGAAATGTTCCAAACGAGTTTGTGAGCGTTCGTGTAGAGGTATAAAATAAACTCTGATATTCTGGCAATCAAATGACCACAAAGAATTTGAGCATCACGTACCTTGAAAATAATATCCCGATCGCGGTTTCATTGACCAATATGACTTTACAAATACTCAACGATGTCACATTTTATCGAAATATTCGGACAACTAGCGATACTTGACCCATAATCACTTTTGTGTCGTTCTCGGATGAGTTTTTGAAAAATGGGGAGTATCGTGACTTCGAGATGCTCCCTATCCGAGGAAGGGCCCAGAAATTTGGACACATTGTCGGTTGATCCACTGACTGTCCCTATTAGGGATTTGGGACAGGCGCCACTTGTTTTGCTGTAACCCCTTCCTCGTGGATTCGCTGTCAAGATTTTCCCACTGTGAATCGTTGTTACGTTTGGGGTACTTTGAACGTAACCGATTTGGGTCTGTTGACGCAGTTTGGATTCCGAGTGTATGCATTCTCGGATGCGGCGAGTTTTGTGGGGACATCCAGCGAATGTGTGTTTTGGCTTGCTTTTTTCACGAGTGTGCTCGGAAACCGAACGTTGGATTGTTTGAGAATCGAATTTGCCTGGAAAGAGAAAGCATTTCAAATGACCATAGTAATTTTGATGGTTATAAAAACTTTATAAGAAAATGAAATTTCTTATAAGGTGCACCTTAAAGTCCCTGTACATGAAAGTCTGGACACGAGCATTTGCGTCTGTAAGTGCAAGAGATAACTCTCTATCTTGCTCACTCATGCTCTATCCTTTACTTTCCTCTCTTTCCGAACAAAAAATGGCGGCGCTGTGACGTCATAGATACAATCATATGTTTTAGCAAACGTAAACAAATATATTAGCGGTATCAACAAAATATTTTGAAATGCCATCTTGCTGTTACAATGAATGCAAGAGCAACAATCGAAAAGGAAAAATCTACATGGCTGTCTTTCCGTCCGATGAACCACAGAGGCAATTGTGCTTTGAAAATCTGGGAAAACAAAATTGGACTCCGTCAAAAAATTCATTCGTCTGTGAGGTAAATATCTGCTATTGTCTTTATAACTGAAAAATTTTGTGAAAATTGCCATTTCCTGTGAGCATTTAAACAACATTTTATTTGTTTTAGGTGAGATTTCGACTTCGAATCTCAAGGACGCAGAAAGGCAAAAAAAGGGTCCTAGACAACAAACCGATGGCCATGCACTCTATAATAATATAGTGTAATGATGTTTGTATTTTTCTAAATGAATAAAAATTGAAAAAAATATATTGGATGTTTTTTCATTGCATAATACAAATTCGCTGTTCTATTAAATTGATAGTAACCGTTATAACATATATTTTTCAATTTTTTGTTATTAATGATTTTAGGTTCATTTCTAAAAGCAATGAGAAATTAGTAAAAAATTTTCGTATGAAATTTAAAAATTTCTGCAACAAGATGAATTTCTACTATTTGAATAAACTTTGTATTTCCGCTTTTTTTTTCATTGGTGCCGCCATTTACTGTTCGCCAATGGTGGCGCCTGCCAGCGCCAATCAAAAAGTTGCCACCTCGTGTCCAGATTTTCATTTAAAGGGACTTTAGCGCACCTTATAAAAAGCTTATAAGAAAATGAAATTTCTTACAAGAATTTAATTTATTATAAGGTTTTTATAAGGTAATTTCTCATAAGAAATTGAATTCTTATAAGAAATTTTATTTTCTTATAGGATTTTTGTAAAGATCAAAATTACTAGGAGAGACTGAAATTTTATCTTGGAATTTTATATGGTCTGCCTGGCTGCTCGAAAATGGATTTCCAAGTTTTTTTATACGCAAGTAATTTTTGGCTGGAAGACCTTTCAGGATCTTCAAAATTTATCGATATTTTGTAAAATTCTATGAATTTTTCGAATTTGTTAGAATTTTATTGGAAATCATTTTGGAATGTGTTTTATTTGATTATATTGGATTATATTATTGATTATATTGGATTGATATTATTGGAATCATTTGGAATGTGTTTTATTTGAATCTTCAAAATTCTTTACGGTCTCTTTAAAAACATTTTTTTAATTTTTCAAAAATTAAAGAATATCATACAGTGTATGTTATTGTCTGTAGGAGTTTTTAAAATTTTCTACAATCTGCAAAATTTTCTATAAATCTACTAATTTTCGATTTTTCCAGAATTACTGAATATCTATGAAATTTCAGATGTTGTTCAATTTCTCGAAATTTTCAAAGTTTCTAGATGTTTAATGAAAATTTCAAAATTATTGACGACCTTTGTACGAGAAATCATTTTCTGGAATTTTGAAAATTTCAGGAATTATACCCATTATCTGTAGTTTTACTGAATAATCTGTAAAAAAAATGGGGGAAAAAAATAAATAAATTTACTTTTTTTTGAGCAAGCTAACAAAAGACAACGCAACCATCTTCCTTTTTCATGGTCTGGCCCCGTCATATCAGAACTCAAAGTTAACCTAAAAAATCCGATCAAGTTGGAAAAAATCCATTTTGAACATCGTACCTGATCCTGATTGGTAACCGCTCAGAGTGACAGGAACACTAGGTAAACTACTATTGTGCATGTCGTTTAAATGGCGGTTCTTCTTACTGGTTGCTGTTTCCAATGATCCGTTATTACTTGTGTAATTGTGCCCTGCCCCTCCGTGCTTTTCGCATCTGTACCCAGCAAAAGATCGCCTGTGAGAACATTCACCGATGAAATACGCTCTTTCAAGGGATCCCAAATTATTTTCGGCGTACACGACATTTTCCGAGGAAATGTAGCTAATTGAGTTTATCGGAGCACTTGGACGCCTTTTCTCAAATAACTCATGCTGCGAATGCATTATGTCGTTACTTATTGCTGATGATCTTCGCTTGAGCGATGACCGACCCGAAAGAGTCGTGGAAACTGGAACAAGAGCATTATCGAAAAAGTTACAGATATCAACAAAAAGAATTTGTTTGCAAGAATATGGAAGTAAGTTGTACCCCCTTGTCGTTGTTTCGATACGGAATTGACTGGTTGCAGTAGGTTCGATTGTTCTGGGCGAACATGTTCCTTGTACGTTCCGAAAGAAACATTTTTTGTAGTCATCAAACCGTGGGTTGATTCCATGTTTTGAGCAGATTTTTGATTATTCGAAGATCTGTGACACGAACTTGAATCTGTTTTTCTTGTCTTTTCAGAAGCTGTTATTCCATCGCGAAAGTCTTGAGTCTTGTTTCTGTTTGTGCTTACTTGCTTACCATCAAAGACAACTGTAAATGTTTTGAATTTGTTCTAAGTGGGTGTCAAGCTGGTTGGGTAATTCTACATTAGTATGGATGCATCATTTTGATTTACCATACCATCTTTTTTTTAAGTGCCAAACAATGATTGAAACAATGATATAGGATCGAAGTACCATTCTTACTGTCACGTCCCGATGACATGCGAATTTACATACTAAAAACTTTCAATGATATTTTAGAATTGTTCTTTAGTAAGACTATTTTTTAGCGTTGTCAATGCCTAAAACATTTAAATATCGTCAATGCCCAAGTATGGACATGCAGAGTGTTGGGAATTGCGAGTTTCAGGGCTATAAAAAGGGGGCTCCGACTTCATCGGTAGTCTATGGTTTTTGGGTGCTCATTGTAGAAGCTTCGTGCTGTCAGTCGGTCTCGTAACTTTGTCTTAAATAGAGGCGTGTAAATTTGTTGTGTCGAATATAAGTAAATTAATAAATGTTATACGTCTCGAACTCACAGGTCGATACGTTACTACACTCACCTTTTGTCTTTGTCTCATCATTATTGAATTGTTTTGCTTGGGTTTCGGATGAAGAAACGCTGAATTGTGCGAACGGCTTTTCATCAGTGCTCAAAGCATTGTGAGAATTGTCTGGTACTTTTTTTTTGCTGCAACACAAGCAACAGTTAGGTTTCCATCGTGACTCCATCATGTATAAGATAGCGACTCAAGGAACTCGAAAAAAATTTAGTAACTTACTTCTCTTCAGGAGCTAACTTCCAATTTGTGCTATCCTGCTGTGTTAGTAAATTCATACTGTAGAGTGACAAATCTGTAGTATCTGTTGTCATTGAGAGCGCTGGAAAATTCAAGAAACAAGCTAGCTTCTACTGTTTTTAGAAATTTTTCGCTTCTTTTATGCAAATTGAGTTCACTGCAGTTGATAAGCAATGAAAAAAGCTCTATATTGAATTTAAATGAAATTTTCAATCATAAGACTCCAAATTCATACATGTGAAAATTTTTTACCGTCTTTTCTTATGATGCTATCTTGTGGAACGTTTAGTCTACTAATGACAGTTTGAGTTTCTTCAACGCCATCATCCTCCAGTCTCGTCAAGTATATCTGAAAAATAGTGCATGGTCTTTTCTTGGTAACTGTATAACTATGAGATGAAATTTTCGATTTATGGAAGTGTTTCAATAATTTGTGCTGCACCTGTAGTTCATTTTCTTTTTCGTTCAAAAGCTTCCGGAACCTGTGATTTAGTGTAGAAACTTCTTTGAGACGTTCTTCCAACTCACTGAAGCTTGAATCTCGCCGCGTTTTTGACATTGGCCTCAAAGTAGCTCGTATGCGTTTATCGATAGCTCCTTGTGGGTTTCGTCTAAGTTCGATCAGCTGCGAAAATAATGATTAAAATGACTTCTAAAGGAGACGCTTTTTAAATTGTCTGCGTTTTTCGGCAAATTGATATTTTTGAATGAGTAACTTTAGACAACATTCATTCATATTCCATTACCTTTGGTAAGAAAACGAGGCACAAAGTGGCGGTGCTACAAAAGATAATGAAGATGGAGAGCATGATAAACATGGCGTCTTGTTTGTCATCGAGTACAAAACTTATTGCTGCTCCAGTCACACACATGATAACGACGTTATAAACGCTCATCCCCACGTATTTGCTGTCATTCAGAGCTGGAATGCTGACGTGTCGGGTTTCCCACGCAAGAAATGCACCAAAAATCTTAAACAACATTTGTTTTAAACCATTCGTCAGAGTTGGATGAGAGTTATCCTTGATAATGTATGAAAAAACTGGGCAAAAAAATTTAGGGTGCGAATGGCAGTATGAAATTGGAGAGTTGATGTCAGTGGTATCAATACTCAAAAGTAGTATATTTAGATATTTTTCTAGATTATAGCTCGAATAAAAAAGTCATGAACTACTCTGTTAATTCCTTGGAGTGAATTTTCACAATACATCAAATAAAAATACTGCTACCCAAACAGAAAGAAGAAATTCACCTTTACAGAGCGAATATTTACTCCTAGAGATTGAAATACCACTCTTAGAGAAGTTAAATTTCACTCTTAAATACTACCTAGATTTCACTCTAAACAATTTGATGAGTTTCTCTACTTTCGAGTGACTTTTTAGATTTAAAAAGTGAAAAATTGCTTCAAGTTTGAGTGACTTTTTTTTTCTCAACGTAGAGTGAAAATCACTCTAAAAAAGTTAATTATCACTCTTAGAGAATTCGAATTTCATTCTTAAATTCTAGTTAGATTTCACTCTGAAAAATGTATTGAGTTTCACTCTGAGTGGAGTAAAATTTTACTATTTTTGAATGAATTTTTACAATAAAAATAGAGAAAAGCAATTCAAGTTTAAGTGACTGCATGTTTTCTCGATGTAGAGTGAAAATCACTCTAAAACAGTTAATTATCACTTTTCGAGAACTTGCATTTGGCTCTTTAATTTTAGTGAGATTCCTTTCTAAAAAAAGAGTGAAATTAAGTTTCACTCTAAAAGAAGTGAAACTGCACTACTTTTGATTGCCTTTTTACTCTAAAAAGTAAAAAATTACTCCAAGTTTGAGTTACTTGATGTAAAGTGAAAATTCACCTTAAAAGAGTGTATCATCACTCTCAGAGAATTCAAATTTCACTCTTTATGATAGTTAAATTTCACTCTACTAAAAGTTTAAAGTTTCATTCTAAGACTTGTGACATTTCACTACTTTTGAGTGACTTTTCACTCTAAAAAATTGAAAATTCACTTTAAAAGAATGAATCATAATTTTAAGAGAAATTGAATTTGACTCCTTAATTGCAGTCAGATTCCTCTCTCAAAAATGAGTCGAGTTTCACTCTAAAATAAGTGAAATTTCACTATATTTAAATTTTTTTTTTACTCTGAAAGGTGATCCATTACTCTAAGTTTGAGTGATAGTATTTTGAATGGATATAGAGTGAAAATTAACTCGAGAAGAGTGAATCATCACTCTTAGAGAAGTCAAAAAACACTATAAAAATCTGGTTATTAGATTTTACTCTAAAAAATTTGACGAATTCTACTCTAAAAAGAGTTCAATATTACTACGTCGGAGATAGTTTTGACACTAAAAACTTAAAAATCACTCCAAGTATGAGTGAAAGTATTTTTCTCAATGTAGAGTGAAAATAACTCTACAAGAGTTAATCATCACTTATTTCAGAGAACTTTTATTCTAGTCAGATTCCTCTATAAAAAATGACTTAAGTTTCACTCTAAGAGGAGTGAAATTGCACTACTTTCGAGTGACTTTTACTCTAAAAAATGAAAAATTATTCCAAGATCGAGTGACAGTATTTCGACTCGATGTAGAGTAAAAATTCACTCAAAAAGAGTGAATTCTCACTTTTGGAGAAATCGAATTTCACTCGGAAATTCTAGTGAGATTCTTCTCAAAAATTTCGTTAAGTTTCATGTTTCGCCCATAGAGTGACTTTTCATTTAAAAAATTGGAAAATTACTCAAAGTTTAAGTGGCAGTATTTTAAGTCGATCAGAAGTCAAAATTTACTCTTAAACGACGATTGTCTTTGCGAAAATTGAATTTCACTCCTAAATTCTAGTCAGATTCCTCTCTAAAAAATATCTTATGTTTCACTATAAGAGGAGTGAAATTTCACTACTTTCGAGTGACTTTTTATTCTCAAAAGTGAAAAATCACTCCAAGTTTGAGCGACAGAATTTTTACTCGACGTAGAGTAAAAATTCACTCTAAAAGGATGAATCATCACTCTTAAAAAAGTCGAATTTCACTTTCATTCTAGTTAGATTTCATTGTAAAAAATGTGTTAAGTTTCATTCTAAGAGTAGTGAAATTTCACTACTTTCGAGTGACTTTTGGCTCTAAAAAAGTGGAAAATCACTCCGAGTTAGAGTGGCACTACTTTGACTCATTGTGAAGTGAACATTCACTCCAAGGAATTAATAGAAAATTATAGTTATTTTCGCTCAAATCCCTGATTTTGACTATATTTCGAGAAAAAAAATTGGTCAAACTTCTTTTAGGTACTGATTCTATGAATATCGGCTATCAAATTCCATATTCCAAGTTACGCCATAAATTTCTACCCTCAGAATTATCGTAGCTTACCATCAATATACCCTTGTAAGCATATATACTGCCTAAGTAGATCGTCATTCTATTGCTTTTGCAGTACTCGTTTTCTGGAATGACGATGATATCTTCACTTGAAGGGTGAGGCTAAAAGAATCAAACCCCATCTTCATTACTCTCACTGTTAAACCAGAAAAAGTTTTCCATGGTTATTAAAACTTACATAAGGTTCCATGTGCTTCGTTTCCCTGTAAAATGGATCAGAAACTTGCCACGTTGTCATGATAGCAAGATCAATAGCAACTAACACTCCAACAACCATAAACAGTTGATAGTCTTTGATGACCTGTTACAAAAAGTAATGATAAAACTTATGAACCTTCAATCTATACAGATACAGGAGTTCACACTTAAGTTATATTAACAATGACGAACCTTTTTGTTCAGCTTCACATCAGTAAAAATTGAGTGAACTCGCCAAGTCTTGGAAAACATAGAACCAAATGCGAGAGAAAAACCAACCATCAGTAGCCAAGCTCGGGCCGTACATATGTACGGAAAAGCATGAACGCTTGATAATTGCGAATCCAATCCAAGAAAAATAACACTACTGTAGGTTAGCATACAGCCAACAATGATAAGGTTGTTCAAGTGTGGTGAAGACATTTTGATGTATCTGCAAAGATAAATCGACCTTGCAAATTACGTTCTTCATCCTCAATTGGTGAAATTTTCTGCCTGAAATCACCTTTGGTTCCTATACCGGATGTTGATGGCTAAAAATGTAGCTGCCATAACAATGCCAATACTGGCTGTAGAGGCTAAAATACCATATATGGTTAAATTGACAGTCGAGTGTTCTATTAAATGTAAGGTTCGATCTTTCGGTGGCGATTTCCCTCGCCAAACGAGTGAATTCCCTCTCATGAGATCTAAAGTTCCAGTTATGCCATCATACTCGCCTATTTTTATTTCGTTTCCATCTGGAATCGATCGAAATAATTTAGAAGATGGAAGGAATGACTTTAATTCTTGTATGTTCATCTAGATGATGAAACTCACTTTGGAATTGCTTAAGCAGAATGTAGGCTTTTCTTTCGTTGTCGTAAAAACGCACAGGACCCTGAAGAACAGAATTCTTATGATATACTTGTAACGACATAGATAAAGTAGATTGATTGCTATTTTTATAATGAAGATTTTGAGTGTTGAATGAAAAAAAGGTTCTCACTGTGACGCCTTCGAAGCTTGTGTTTCTCAATGCCTCCAGAAATAATTTTTCCCAAAGCTCATCTCTGTACCTAAAGTCAGCCACTGTTTCATTACGCCGATAGTGCCGAATGCGTCGAGCAACATGTTGTATCGCTAAGGCAACTGCCCAAATTCCATCATAAGTGTAGCCATGGAATCTTGAGTATTCGTCACCTCTTCTTGCGTCGTACTCGACTTGATATTCGTCAGGTGTCTAGAAAATATTTTTTGTGTAAGTTTTTTTTTCGGAAAGGCAGTGATAAGAAACATCTTCTGAGTTCCGACTCTCTTCTTTCAGTCTGATCCTTTGATAATTACACTTTGTCACAAAAATTATAGTGCAAATTTCAATATGGACTTTCAAAGTTAAAAGAAGTTTTATTACAGGATTTTTCTGTACAAGATGAAAGTTACAAACAGTTATAATTTATTTTGCTGGGATCTTATATTTCGACTTTTTACCGAGGAAAAGAAAGAAATGGTGGGTTTTCAGAATGACTTATTTCATTTTTCGTAATTAAGTTTATGAAATATTGCAACTTTCAAAAGCAAAAATTAGTGGTCGTACAATCATGAATGTGAGTGATGATTATTGTCAGTTGAAAGTATCCTTGGTTTTTTTGTCCTCTCAATACTAAAGTACTCTCAAGTTTTTTTTTTTTTTTTTTTTGAGGGGGTGAAGACTAGGATCTAATTTTATGCCTTATTATTTATTAACATTTTGAGTAGAGTTTTTGACGTTTTTTTTTAAATTTATACTTTTAATGTCGCATTACTAACTAGTCAAAAAATGAGTGAATGTAATGAAATATTTTTCAAAGCTTGAAAGTTCATTTAAATAAGTATTTTCATTTTCTATACAAAAAGTCAAACTGTTCTACGTACTTACAGTAAAATCTTGGGATTTTATTCTAGTTTACCGATTTGTATAGAAAGCCTAATGACAATCATTAAGAATGCAATTTTATTCTTTCGAAAATTCGACAAATGGTATACTTGAGACTTTTTACTGTCTCAATTCCATAGAGTAAATTTTCACTTCACATCGAATTAACATACTGCCACTCAAACTTGGAGTGATTTTTCAATTTTGTAGAATAAAAAGTCATTCTAAAGTATTGGAATTTCACTCGTCCCAGAAAGAAACTCAACTCCTTTTTTATAAATAAATCAGTCTAGAATTTTAGAGTGAACTTCAACTTCTCTAAGAGTGATGATTCACTCTTCTAGAGTAAATTTTCACTCCCTGTTTGAGTTGCTGTATTCAAGCTTGATTTAGAGTGAAAATTCACTCTAAGGAATTCTTTATTTCATAGAATAAAATGTTCGCTCTATACGGAGTTAAAATACTGCCTCCCAAACTTGGAGTGATTTTTCAATTTTGTAGAACAAATAGTCACTGAAGTATTGGAATTTCACTCGTCTCAGAGTAAATCTTCACTCATTTTTTAGAGAGAAATCTGAATAGAATTTGAGAGAGGGCTTCAACTTCTCTAAAAGTGACAACTCACTCTTTTGGAGTGAATTTTCAATCTTCGAAAATGAATTTCCACTCCTTGTTTGAGTTGCAGTATTTGAGATCGATGTAGAGTGAAAATTCACTCTAAGGATAGAATAAAATTTTCACTCTTCATCGAGTTCACACATTGCCACTTAAACTTGAAGCGATTTTCCACTTTTTTAGAATTAAAAACCACTCGACAGTAGTAGAATTACACTCGTCTCAGAGTGAGACTCAATTTATTTTTTGAAGAGAAATCTGACTGAAATTGAAGAGTGAATTTTTCTGTAAATCTTTTCGACTGAGAGTCCTGCAAATCGAATTCTCGAGTGAAAATTTCACTTTTTTCAAGGGAAATTCTACTCAAAAAGTGAATGAAGAATTCACTCTTTTCTTCGGGTGAAATTCTACTCGATCCAAGTGAAATTCCACCCAAATTTTGATTTGCAGAATATTCACTCGATTCGAGTGAAACTTTTTTTCAAAGAAATTTAGTTAGTTCAACTTGTCTAAGAGTGAAGATTTACTCTTTTAGAGTGAATTTCCACTCCTTGTCAGAATTGCAGTATTTAAGCTTGATGCAGAGTGAAAATTCTCTCCAAGGAATTCTCAATTCCATATAGTAAGATTTTCACTCTACATCGAGCTAAAATACTGCCATTCAAACTCAAAGTGATGATTCACTTTTTCAGAATAAAAAGTTAATCGAAAGTAGTGGAATTACACTCGTCTTAGGGTGAAACTCAACTGAATTTTTAAAGAGGAATCTGACTTGAATTTGAGAGTAAACTTCAAGTCCTTAAAGAGAGATCTCACTCTTTTAGAGTGAATTTTCATTCTTTTAGAGTGAATTTTCATTCTTTGAGAGTGAATTTCTACTCCCTGTTAGTGATTCAGTATTCAAACTTGATGTAGAGTGAAAATTTACTCTCAAGAATTAAGAGAGTTAGCAAGCATAATACATCAAGTGCTTCGACGTATGTTAAAGAAAAAGTTAACAAAGCAAAAACCATAAAAAATCTAAAAAAATCATAGATTTATTATACTTGAAAATACATAGATCTTCATTTAATAGATCATCTTTGTTGTATTCCATAGAATTTATATATAATAAAATTTGGTTTGTTTATCGAATACGACTGGTCCCTATTAATAAAAAAGAAATTTCGAAGATATTCCATGCACTGTAAAAAGAATCGTGGAAATCAAAAAATATATCTGCATTAAGAAAATATAATCTTGAAAGACATGTATAAATGAATGATTAATTTCGAGGATATTTTTATTGCAAAACGATAGGCAAGAATAAATCTCTGTGACTCGTGCCAAATCATCATTTTTTGAAAAATGAAAATTCCAAATTTTTACCGTGAGTGCGTCAAACAGTTTAACTTTATATCGGAAATTAGAATGCGTATTTAAATAAATTTAATAACCTTGAAAAATATTTCATTAAAAAAAAATATTTCATTAAAAATAAAAAATTGCAAAAATATCTACTTGATAACGCAATATTAGAAACATTGCCTTAAAAATAAACGTCAAAAAGTTTATTGAAGGTGATAAATGGCAATAATGCAAAAAACAAAACCCACTCCTCACGCTTGAAAATTTTCAGAACCGCTGTATTAAAAGCACGAGAAAACCGAAAAATACTCTCGGGCAGCGGTAATCATTAGTCACGGTCATGATCATACGACTGCTCATTTCTATTTTCGAAAGTTGCAATCTTTCATAAAGAAAAATGTGAAAAATGAATCAGACGATACCTAAAATCATTACTTTCTTTTTTCTCAAAAAGGTTTCTAAACCAGCAGTTGAAGCAAAATACAATATAATTGTTTATAACTGCTTTCTCATCCAAACTAATGTAACGAAATCCCTTGGTAATACTACTTTTGAGTATTGATACCATCGATACTCGATAGTAACTGTAAAATTCCATATTGCAATTCGCAATTTAAATTTTGTCACACAGTGTAACCCAATAATTTAAAACTACATATAATATTTTTCATGAAACCTACTGAACAAAATCCACAAAAATGTAAAAAATTAAGACTTACAATCCCAGCTACAGTAATTTGTTGCGATGTTGACAATGGTAGCAAATCTGTCAATATGGCCCCTTGAAGAGCTTCAGCAAGTTCCGATGGTGTACAGCCTCCTCCAGGTAACGTCCACCATTGCTCTGCGTATGTTCCCATTATAACCCATTGGTATTTTCTACCAAACATGTGTAATCTGAAAATAAAAAACAAAAAACAACACCTTGTTACTTCAAACACTACTAAACATTAGATGAAAGGTCTTCCAACTTGTAGTAGAAAGTATACTTTACCTGTACGCTTCGCAAAAAATTTGTCGAGCCCACATTTCATTGAAGTTTCCCAAGATGATTCGCACATCTTTATCACGCAATTTTTCCAACGCTGTAGTAACTTCTGTAGCAAAGCTCTGAGTTTCGACGACTTCAAGTTTGTATCCATCCAGATCTGCAACTAACCTGTTGTGAGCCTGCAAAATGAAAACAAGGGTTATAGTAGATAGGAGTAGTTACCAGACGCGTAGGCAAAGGGGGAATTTGGGAGTTCAACCCCCTCCCTAAGTTCTGATAAAATCAATCAATATTTCATGTAAAATTGAAAAAAGTTACATCAATAAACAATAAAAATATAAGTTACAAATAAATGCATAAAAACATATTGAAAATCTTTCGATTTATACAAACTCCAGAAGAATAAAGAAAATAATTGAATTCTATAAAAAAAGTGTTTTCTGAAAAATGTCGACAAATGCCTCAACGATCTATAAATTTTGGGATTCTAGAGCTTCAAATTCTAAATATACTAAAATTCTAGAAAATGTAACAAAATCTTTTAAATATTTCAAAAAACGAAAAAAGAATAACGATACAAAACGTGAAACATCTATATGAATGTGATTTTATTATTAATTCTTGAAATAACTGAAAATAGATCGAAATTTGCATTTTAAAGCATCGAGTTTTTTAAATCTCTGTAGCAATCTACAAAAATATAAGTAATCTATAAAAATACTTAGAAATCCTTCAGGGTTTGGTATATTATAAATATAATACTAAGAAATGTGAAAAATAAGTTTACTTGTTTACTAGCTTAATAATTTATTTGTTTACTAGTTTACTAGCTAACTAGTTTACTAGTTCAATAGTTAACTAGCTGACTAATTTACTAGCTTACCAGTTTACAAGTTGACTAGTTTACTTGCTTGCCAGTTTACTAGTTTACTAGCTTACTAGTTAACTAGTTCACTATTATAAATTTGACAAGTTTACTAGTTTACTAATTAACTAATTTACTTGTTAACGAGTTTGCTAATTTACTATTTGACCTTTTTACTTTTTTAGTGTTTTACTATTTTACAATTTTAGTAGTTTTATATTTTTTTAGGTTACTTTTTTTACTAGTTTAGTAGATTACTAGCTCTCTAGTTTAATAGCTTACTAGTTTACTAGAAATCTTTCAATGTATAAAAATTATGTAGATATAACGTTCTTAGAAATGAAACTTTCCGTCCTGGACCATATTTATCATTATAATACAAAAAGGCATGGTTTTCATTGTGCACAAATTTATTGAGCACCGTATTTATTGTGCACTGGACGATTGTGCACGTTTTCATAATTTTCATCGCTATAATCTTAAATTCAACAAATTCGGATATCTAACCTACTGGATTTTCAAAATTACACTGAGAATTCAGTTTTATATCAACCTGTGTACAAGTTCGTAAAAATGTGCACAATCATCCAGTGCACAAAAAATATGGTGCTCAATATATTCGTGCACAATCAACACCATACCATACAAAAATTATACACATATAATTTCAGAAATTATTCTAGATGTTCATATAGAAAATAATAAAAATTCATCTTATTCGATGAATACAATTTATACAAAGACACTTTAATTTGTAAAAATACTAAAAAAATATGGAATAAAAATATTGAAAATCTTCATAAAAGAAACTGTGGTCTGAAAAATTAATTCAAATTCTCAAAATCGTTGAAAGTTTCAATACTGTAGCATCAATTTTTAAAAATATATTGAGCGATCCATAGAAATATTAGTAATATATGAAAATACCAGAAAATACTACAAAATTCGATGAATAATATAGCATACGAAAATAATACAAATTTATGATATACCTTTTATCTGTGTGGTTAAAATTTGCTAAAATATCAATTCAACTACATAAATTATTTAGAAGTTTGATTCCCAGAGCATCGAACTTCAGAAAGCTCTATAGAAACCCATATTACTTAATATCAGAGAATTCTTAAGTGACAGAAATACGAAAAGTATTCGTAAAAAAAATTAAAACCTTGGTTAGTAATTGTAAATGACAAAAATCGAATTCCATTATTTACGAACATGAAAAATGTACATCTCTGGATTCCAAAAGTTGTATAACTTTTAAATTCTGAAATGTAAAATATTTCAAAATCACTTTCTTGTAACATATTGTCGAAGATTAAAATTATGAAATCCTGAAAGAAAAATATTTTTCAGAAAAATCCCTCTCGAAAGTTTTTTTCTGCCTACGCCCCTGGTAGTTACAGTAAAAACTGACTGTATAAATGTCTGCTGAAGATATATTTTGACGGACATTATTTTCTTTGAAACTTACCAAAGCGAATCTTGGTTCGTTTTGATATATTGTGCCGACTCTGGTCCAATTAAATTGCAACAGCAAAGAGACTCGTGGAGCATTGAAAGCATTTTCAGAAGGAACAACTCGGAAGAAATTAGGAAAAGTGTTACTGCTGAACATTGGATGTGTATCTGCGTAGCTCAGCTGTAACAAAATACGAAAATTCAGTCTATTCAATCTAAATTCACTCTTTAAGGATCATCAAAATAAAATTGGATTATTCAGTACAGAAGAAAAAGTTGGTAATGTTTCCTTTGTTATTTTTATTCTGTTGGATTACGACAATAAAATCGAAACCCACATTATTTATACTCTCGACTGCATTTGTGCTTGATATGCAATGAATTCGAATCATATATCGTATGTACCTCAAATGTCAAGTCTGTTCTTCTGTGCCTCGAGTGTTTCGAGTAATTGGCTGTGATATTTGCGTGCCTTTGACATGCAAACATTTCAAAGTTTCAAAGAAAATTGGCGTATTCCTTTCAGGTTAATCAATATTACTCGATGATGGTGATTTTACAAATATATTATGAAAGTTTGTTGAAAAAATTTTACGTTTGCGAGGTGTGAATGGAAATTTTAGTTAGTAGGTTTCCTTTGGGATTAGGAACTCATGAAAATTCAATTTTTTTATTCCAATGGACTGAGAAAATTTGAAGATTACGTGTTGTATGATCAGGAATCTTACAGTAGATATTTTTTGAGCAAGCAACAGGAAATTCTACATACTTGTGTAAGACGCCAGTGCTTTGATGCTTTAGCTATTGGATCTGTGACGTGGGTACAAGCTGCTCCAAAAAGCATGACTTTATGGGGACCACTATGCATCATGTCGAAAAATGCTTTTACTCCCACAGCAGCATTGCACTGAAAAGATTACATCATAGATACAAAGATCACAATAATGGTTTTTGATTTACTTTATTGGAACAGGAAACGAATTTTTTCTAAGATATCAATCTTACACTAGAAAATGTGGAAGAAAACTGTAGCAGCTATGTTTTCTTAATAAATCCTTCAATAATACAAATATTTTTGCTTTAGTTTACATAAAAATATCTACGAAGAATGATTCTGTTATTTCACCATTATAAGTAGATGTTTTCAAGTTTCAGAAGTTTAAGAACAATGAAAACAAAAAACATTCTTTCCATTACCTCCCGTTGTTTGGGTGTTAATAATTATTGATATTTAACAAATATAATCTTATGTTACCATCTATTTTTTACTTTCATCTTTGGAGAGAATGGAAAACCAATTTTTTTTCTCGTTTTTGTTTCGTTCTTAAACATTTGAAACTTCAGGCATATTTGAAGTCATTTACTTTCAGGGACGTTGCAACCGGGAGAGGGACAGTATATTTCTTTTGTCCTTATGCTTGTGATCATCATATTACAAAAATGTACATGGGATTTAACAAAAAACTAAAAAGTCGGACAAAATTTTTTAAGTGTTAAAAAATACAAAAAAGATAACAAATATACACATTCGCGAAATGTATGCAGATAAAATTTTCTCGATAATCCATTTATTTACCTTAAATCTATAGAAATCAAAATTTAAGAGCATCTTGTTCTAAAAATTTATATAGGAAGTAGGAATCCATGAAAATATCAGAAAATCATTGAAATTTTATAAATTTAGAAAAAACTGGAAAAATTATGAAATAACAAAAATTCTTTGAAATACTAGAAATCCATAAAAGAACCGTACACTGAAAAATCGTTTGAGATACTGAGAATCTATAAAACTTTGTAGTTTAGAACATCGAACTCTTGAAATTTTCGTAGCATCAATTTATTGAAATATTAGAAATCTGAAAGAATATTAGAAAATACTACGAAGTTTCATAAATAATGCTGGAAATATGAGGAAGACTGAAAAATATAAGAATTTCTAAAATAATGAAATTCTATATAGACATCATTTTCTTAAAATTTATGAAAATAATACAAATCTATAAAACTCTATTTTCCAAAACATTTAATCCTGAAAATTTACATCAGAATCTATCAAAATGCAGGAATACAATAATTGTATTAATTATTAATAAATACTGAAAAAATACAAAATGAATAAAATAAAAAGTTTCGAAAATCTGTGAAATACTTAAAATCTCTGAAAATACAGTTTTCTGAAAAATTAGTTGAGATGATAAAAATAATTTTTATTCCAGATTCTAACGAATAAAATTTAAGAAATCTATATTATTTGACTTCATTAAAATGCTAGATAGCTATAAAGAACCTAAAAAATCCTATTAAATGTTTATAATCTAAATAATGTGAATAATACTAAAAATATTAGAAATTTATAAAATACTAAAAATTCATGTAGATATTATTTTCTTTAAGACGACTCGCAACCTACTGTAGTGCGAGAAAGACGCCTAGAACGGGATTCAATTGAAAGAAAGAAGGACGAAAAGAGAAGGTCTTGCGAGTCGTCTTAATAGCAATAAAATTACTAAACACCATAAGACCATGAATCACGAAGTACCATAAAACTGTCAAAACTGAAAATAATACTGAAAAAATATGATAAATACTAAATAAAAGTAATAATATCTATGAAATAACCGTCATCTTGGAAAAGACTGTTTCTTAGAAAACTGTTTGACTACCTATTAAAACTTTAATGATTTTCGAATTCTAGATCATCAAATTCTCAAAACCTGTATGACATCATACAAAAATGCTAGAAATATATATTTTTTCTGAAAAATTGAACATCTATAGAAATTTTATGAATAGTATCTACTAAATACGATAGATCTTAAAAATATTAGTTTTCCATGAAATACTTTAAAATGGGAAGCTGGAGTACAAAACACCTGAAATATACGCAGATATAATTTTCTTAAAAATCTATAAGAACAATAAAAATGTATGAAACCTTGAATACTAATACTAATTTTAGTTTTCTAAATAAAAATTCATAAAAATGCCAGGAAATCGTCCAAAACATAAAAATACCGGAAGAATACGAAAAATACTGATAAAATTACTGAAATCGATGAAACTACTGTTTCTCAGAAAATTGTCTCAAATACCAAAAATCTAATAATTTTACAATATCATCCGATTCTCCAAACCTGTTTGACAATCTATACAATAATGATAAAAATTAAAAAAAAAAACACTAGGAAATATCATGTATAGGGAAAATTTTAAAAATACAAGCACTCTATGAAATACCTAAAAAAGTAAATCCAGAGTACGAAATACCTCAAATGTATGCAAACATAATTTTCTCAAAAATCAATAAAAAAAACTTAATACCTATGAAACCTTGATTCCTGAAGCATCGAATTCTAGAAATAAATGTAGAAAATTCCTACAAACACAAGATACTCCTTAAAATGGTATACATGCTGAAAAAATAAGTATCAAGAGAAGATAGAAATGAGATATTATGATTTTTTACAGAAAGTGACACATTTTAAAAAGTAAAAGCTCGAGTTTGCAAATCGATTTCTATGATGTTCTGATACCAAAATAAATATTTATCAATTCGCTAAAATAAATATATATCGACCCCCGCGACACTTGAGTTTGCCCCTCCATGTGAAATTTCGTTGCAACACCCCTGCTAACTTCCCAATAATTGCATGACATAAAATGATCTTACTGCTGTGTCATTCCACCACATATGCAACCGATAATTTCTTAAGATCGCAGGATTTTCATTGATGTGGTCAACAGCCAGCTTGACCGAAGGCATTACCCCGCGTCCAACATGGCTTTCTTGAACATGTTTGCCGAAGGGGAAGAATCCAGCAATGTAAACATCGCGTCTTTTTGTCGCCCCTAGATTCAGGGGTTTCTGTCCAAAACACGTGGGAGTCGCTCCAAAGTATAATAAAAGTAAGAAAGCGCAAGCCAAGTGTATTTTCACTGACGAGCATCGTTTATTCGCTATTGACATTTCGATATCTTCATGTGTGCTGCCGATATTGACGAACATGATCATAGGCAATCTTCATAGTTGACGTCTTTGCAATTTCACTAGCCAAGTGGTTCAACCACTGTTTAATTGAAGGCTCACAAATTCGAAATCCACAAAAAGCAGTTTTTTCTGGAACGATTTATTTTAATTTGTTTCTGGGATATTCATCGAAAATTTGTACAAATTTTACTCACCATGGATCAGACTTCTTTTTTTCACATTCGAGTTACACGCATGCAAAAATACGTGGAGTGTCATTGATTGATTTACATCGAATCATTTGTTCTTGTTCAGAATTATACAGTTCGATCGTATCGGAATTCGTGAAAAAAATTGGGATTGTTTTGCAGTCAACTTTGTATCCACAACGACAGAAGTGTATGATTTCATCACATCTTGGATTTCGTTTAAGTAACTCCTTTCTACACATGGTTGTATTTGAAAAAGTTGAATTACTTGTTTTGCATAGACATAATGTAATGAACCGAGTTTTTGCTCATGAACACCTAAAACAGATGAACATGCCAAATTTGTTAATAAATAAGACAGGTGAGCCAGAAGTTTAGTGTTGTGCATTTTTAAATACAGGGTGGGTATTTCGTGATTTCTTATGTACATTAATTCAGTCATTTTTTTGTGATAATTGCCTTAAACAAGCAAAATTTGGATGAGTGTTACTTTTTTTAAGTTTTATTTTGGAGTGACTTCATTTATTTTTGTGTACAACATTCCTATATTGTATTTCCACATCACTCCAAAAACTGCAAGTAGTTGAAGCTTATAAATAGGCAGCCATTTCGTGTCAAAGTTTTTCTAGATAAAAACTCCAATAAAAATCATTGCAAATTTTCGAAATAACAAATCCCTATTTTACAGCAAAAAGTTATAATTATTCCAAAAAATTTTCAAAACAGCATTTATATTTATTTCAGTAATTCACTTACATGAATTTCAAGTAGTATTTGCTTCAATTACAACCTAAAATAAGTGATTTATTTTTGTGGTTTTTAGCGTTCAGTTTATCTAGCTATTAGAGGTCATCTAACAACACTTCATTTCCTTTCTCTTGTCCTTTCCATATTCCTTTTTTTTTTAAACTTTTACAACCCTCGGTTTTATCGTCATTGGTCGAACATAAATCTTCTCTGAACCGACGTTGGTATTTGCGTCGACTTTGAATATCCCTGTTACCCCATCGACCTTCAGGGAAAAACCATGAAAAACCCTGTGGCGCAATCGGCAGACTTATCAACTGAATCTCCCTGTTCTACGACTATCCTGGGTGCTAGGCACCACCCTGAAGTAAGCACTTGAGGGGAATTTGAATTTCGTCCTAAGGGTCTGCGAAAAAATAATTATTCTACTCGAGGTTCTGTCGAGTACTCTAATTCTTCATGACCTCTAATTAAAAAGTTTATTTTATTCATCTTATTATTTCTAATAAGAAATGACTACTTGGGAGAAAAATGCAATGAACAATCTTTCGCTAATATCGAAATGATATTTAAATCATTCGTTCTTCAAAATTCCAAGTAGTTTAGGTCAATATCTTGTCAGGAACTTTACGTTAAAAATAAAAATATGAATGGAATTCATTATCAACACTTTCGATGCAATAGTTTGGATCTGAAAATATTTATTTTACATCAAGTAACTATCATTTCATTATATTGATAGGATCGTATGATAAAAATTATTTTCATTACTAAATAAATTATACTAATCGTAAGTAGTTCACGTCAAATTTAACTTATAATAGTTATTATTTGAAACAATTTTTTAGAATAAAATGAAATATAAAAAAAATACGTCATAATTTTTCAGTATTAAAAATTAAATGACAGGCATTACGAATTTTTGCAATAACAAAAATTTCGTTCAATATTCTTGATTCTACTACTCGTAACTCAAAAAATCATTATTTAAATTATTTAAATAACATCCTAGCACAGTAGTGCAGAATCGAAGTTGTGTACGTGAAATGCAACAAAATTAAAGAAAGAATTTTATTTTTATTCAAGCATTCTGTACCACAAATAATTTATTTAAACAAACAATTCACCCAGTGTGAATTCCAAGTAGTTTACGTCAATATTTAGTCAGACTCTATGTCAAAGATGAAATTATAAATTCTTGCAAAGAACTTATTTACTTAAGAAACTGCTTCTTTTATAACAAATTATTGTTCTTCTAATTAAATGGTAGAATCTTACAGTCAAAATTATTTTCATCCCCCTATTGATGTTATTTTAGGTGAGTAGTTCATGTCGAATTTAACAAATAATAATGAATATTTGAACGAATGAATTGGTTTTACACTAAATGAAGGTTAAAAAATTCAAAAATATCTCAACCAATGTTTAAAATTATCTATAATGATCATTTTTGCTGTTTAAATCAAGTAGTTTCATAAACGCTTGGTCAGGCATTTCATGTCAGCACTGTTCGGTGTATAAAATCAAACGTAAAGTATCATGAACTTTTGCAAATACAAAAATTTCGTTCAATACTCTCAATTCTACTTCTGATGAATTTCGTTGTAAACACTTCATGTTTATAAAATTATTGTTCAAATTATTTTAATAATCTCCATCACAGAACTGCAGAATGCAAGTTGTTTACGTGAAATGCAACAAATAAAAATTTATGTTGGAATATTCTGTACCACATACAATAAATTTAAACAGACAATTTACTAAGTGTTTGAACTCACTGACAGATTTATAATATTTGTATTTTGATCACTTGCGAATTCCAAGTAGTTTACGTCAATATTTAGTCAGACGCTCTACTTCAAAGATGAAAATATGAATGAAATGTATTATGAACTCTTGCAAAGAAATTATTTTCATCACTCTATCAATTCTATTAAAAGTGAGTAGTTGATGTCGAATTTAACAAACAACAATGAATATTTGAACGAATTTGTTTTAAAATAAAATGAACGTTAAAAAAATTGAAAAATATCTCAATCAATGTTTGAAATTATCTAAAATGACCATTTTTTGCTGTTAGAATCAAGTAGTTTCATACACGCTTAGTCAGACCTTTCATGTCAACACTGTTCGGTGTGTAAAATCAAACTTCAAGTATCATGAACTTTTGTAAATACAAAAATTTCGTTCAATACTCTCTCTACTACTAGTTCTTTTCATTGTTATCAGTTCAATAAATCATTATCTAAATTATTTCAGTAACTTTTAGCACAGTAATGTTGAATCCAAGTCGTTTACGTGAAATGCAACGAAAATAAAGAAGGAATTCATGTTGAAATATTCTGTACTACGAATAGTTAATTAAAACAGACAATCCACGAAGAGTTTTAATCCACTGATAAAATCGTGATAATATTTGTATTTTGATCACTCGCGAATGTCTGCGATTTCCAAGTAGTTTACGTCAATATTTAGTCAGGCTCTCTACGTCAAAGATGAAAATATGAATGGAGGGCATTATGAACTCTTGCAGTGAAATAATTTACCCTAGAAACTGCTTATTTTACAACAAATCATGATTTGTTTATTCAAATGATAGAATCTTGTAGTTAAAATCATTGGTTACACATTATTAATTTTATTAACGATGTGTAGGTCATGTCACATTCGAAAAATAATAATGGAAATTAAAACAAAATTGTTTTAAACCAAAATAAACGTTTCAGAAAAAAAATATACAAAATTAACACCTCGATCAACTTTTAAAATTATGAAATTCGAGTAGTTTTATAAACGTTTAGTCAGCCATTTTACGTCAAAGCTGATTAAGTGATCGTTATACAAAATCAAACGCGAAGTATTATGAGCTCTTGTAATTTGGAAAATTCCGTTTAATACTTTCATTTAACATTAAATGTTTATGAAATCTTTATTATAATTACTTCAATATCTTCTAACAAAGTTTTGCAGAATTCAAGTATTTTTGTGAAATGCAACAAAAAGTAGAAAGGAATTTGTGTTCACATATTTTAAATCAAAAGTAATGATATTTTTGAAAATTGATCAAGTATGTCAATCAATTAACGAATCCGTGATAATATTTGTATTTCAATCTCTGAAGCACTTTTATGAATTCTAAGTAGTTTACGTCAATATTTAATCACCCACGAATAAGCGTTCAAGCTATTTGAGACCAACATTAAATTAAAGTTATTTTAAACTCTAGCAGTGGCAAAATTTAGTGCAATGCTGTTTATTATACAATGAAATATTTCAATCAATAAAAAAAATTATGAAAATCTTTATTTTAATCGATCACTCACTTCTGTGAATCTCAAGTATACCATGTTGAGTAAAGAGCAATAAATTAAATATAAATAATTCGAAAAATGCATTTTTAATAAGGCACAAAGACATCCATCAATATATATTATCCTAGATACTTATCTCACAATAAAAACAATTTTAATGACTCATGCAATACTGCGAATTCTAAGTAGCTTACGTCAATATGCAGTCAGGCATTTCACGTTTGAGTTTCACACTATGAAAACTTAAATATCACGACATAAGCTCTTGATATGAAAAAAATTTCATTTGAAACTTTTTATTATGCAACAACCAATACGTGTCATAATAAACAAAATATTGATTTTATGAACAAAAATTTTCATTTGCTTTTTCTGAGATTTATCCATCGACCTGTGAAATCCTTTATGAAGTAAATTCTTCACTGGAAATGATAAATTAATCTTAACCATATCTTTTAATTGTCGTTTTATTTATCTGTTGGCGCCACAGCTTAAGGACGTTATCAAAATTTACGCTTATTAAACGTTTCTCATTATCAAATTTCGTAGTTGAAGTAATTGAAGAATCAAGCGAGTCCAAAATAACAAAGTTATTCTCTCGGAAATTCGTAAGAATCCTTATCGGGGATGGGAAACGAGGTCTCTGTTCGAAACACAAATGAAAATTGGGAGTTCTGTGAGCCAAGTGATTAGAAAATTATTACCAGGACAGTCTTATTATTTAATAAAGCCAATTACACTAATGGATAGTGTGGAGTTTAAGCCAAGTGTGAATTCTGATAACAGCTCCGAAATTTGGCGCCAGAAAGTCGATATAACGACATTGAATATATTACAATGAGTTAGTTTGACGAAAACCATACTATCAAGATTTAGACATTGTTAAATTCTTTCAGGAGTGAAAATTGAGCGATGAAGAAATTAGGATCTTTGCCAGAAAGAGACTTTTTGTACTATCCTAAGAAAAAATTATTGCTGTCATTTTAGATAAAATTGTTTTTTTTTTTTTCTCGTATTTCTATAGTTTTTTTAAGCATGATTTATTTTGTATATCCCAAGAAATTCGAGAAATATACCCCTAGAAATTTGTGCACAGTTTTCAAATTTAATGAAGATTATTATTTTTGCATCTGACTCTAGACTGAAGATAAATTTCTGGTTATAAAATGTTTTCAAGAACAAAACTTGATTTCATATGCGGTTCAATCAAATGTTAGAAACTCTTATAAATACTTACATTTAATGGGTTTTTCATTTATTTATTAATAAGGACCAGAAAATATGCCTAAGATAAATTATTGAAAAAACCAAACCTCATGATTATTTATATTCAATGAAATCTAAATAAAATACATTGATGTTTATATAAAAATTGTTCTGTTAGATATAACGAATAAATAATTTCAAGAAATAACTCATGAATTTTACTATCCTCTGGTAACTTTGATCCTTATAAAAAGCTTATAAGAAAAAGAAATTTCTAAGAATTCAATTTCTTATTTCTTATATTCAATTCCTCTAGTAATTTTGAACCTTATAAAAACCTTAAAAGAAACTGAAATTTCTTATAAGAATGTATTTTACATGATCTTATAAGAAAAAAACTTCATAAAATTTTTTCGATCATTTTTTCATAAGAAATTGCAGTTTCCGATAAGGTCACCTTATAAGAAATCGAATTCTTATAAGGTTTCTATAAGTTGCACCTAATAAGAAATTTAATTCTTATAAGAAATTTCATTTTCTTATAAGGTTTTTATAAGGATCAAAATTACTAGGGTCCTTAATATATAATCAGTAAACATAATTTTGCTTCTTAATTTTACTAACCTTGGAAGGTAACTTTCAATAAATCTAGATACTGTCCTTGATGAACGTTATAAGGATACAAAGCAGTCACGTAATTTTTTTACAATCGATTATACCAACAAGTATTTTGTATAAACTTTTCATAATACCTTCTTTTTTAGGTATAAGCGTCAATAATCTAATTAATGTCGATGTATTATCATAATAATACGTCAAAAATGAATTGATAATCTAAGCCTTTGTATTTTAAAATGCCCGGACTTGAAAAGAGTTATTAATTTCTAATGATTTTAAGAGCTGTGAAGATTGTATGAATTTGTGATAAAAATTTAAACATCAATCAATACAATAATTTTTGTGTAATTGGTTCTAATTATAATGGTTGGAAGTATATTACAGACATGTCAGAGAAGCTAAATCAGGGTATGAAAAAACGTTTATTCCAAAAGAATGTTTTCCCAGACAGTCCTTGAAATTTCCCAATGGTCCCCAAGCTACATCTAATTTACAACTTAAATCACTCTCGAACAATCTCCCATTCTCTGTTTCGAAATTCCCATTCGGGAACGCAAAACAATTTTCCATACTAATTCCAGTATCCTGCAGAATCGCTGATTTTCATTGTCATTATTTCACCTTCTAGCTCCAGTATGACGTTTTTCATAACGTATCGATTACTTTTGCTAGTGACTAACAGAAACAATATTTACCACTCTAACATTGCAATGTGTATTTGACTGAACACTGATTCAATTAACTTATTTTTCAACGAATCATTAACCATTGATAGGAAATGAATCATTTCAGACAATATAATTACGTAGACAATATCATGCAAAATTTTGTGGGTAAATTAAAGAAAAACCATCAACTTTGCTAATTTATACTGACCTTTCGTGGCGATGAGTTGTAGAAGCTTTAGACTTGTTTAAACACACGCGTTTCGAGATGTGCTTCGATGGATCCATGACCGGTTAAACACCAGAAGGCTAGTCTTGGCATGGTTGAAACGAAGAAGAAACGAGAACCGAAAATCACCGGGGTTTTCACAACGCGATATTTGTCTGCTTGGGAAAAATTTCTTGATAGTCGATCTGGGAAATATAATTCGTAAACGCCGTGCTGGCTGAACGACGAACGAGCGAAGGTTGGACCCTGCGCATGAGCGCGCTCGCGCGGTATCTACCCTGATAAAATGAAAAGCAACCCCCGAGGCTGTGTACTTTTGAGCCCATTCTCTGCACATCGCAACATGCACCCCTTCCACTCAAGTATTGTCGATGACCTCTGACGTCCCGAGGTTCTGGGTAGAACTTTGTTATCCTGTTGCCAGTCAGAGCGCAGTCTCCTGAATTTTTTCCGAAATTCATGGCATGAATTTGTCGAAAAACACAGAAGAAATTCTTTAGGGGCCTTTTTTTTGGAATTTTCGACAATGGTGTTCATCTTTAGTGTTCTATAATTTTCTTTTGGGATATTTCCCAATGAAAAAGCCGGAAAATAGGCTTTTTGAATTCTACAGAGACTTAGAAACTTGGTAAACAGAAATTAACCTGTACAAATTTTTGAATAAGTTGTTTTATATGAATTCAGTGAGTCCATATTTCAAATAGATAATCTCCAAGTGTATTTTTTATCAACTAAAAAAAATTCTTGAATTTTTTATTGAACGTTACTTTGGCTCTCCAGAGACCCATCACTTTTCAAGAAGTCGAAGAAATACGAAGTTTTCCTCGATCAGTTTTCATTACTTTTTAAAACGAGTATATCTTTCTTGCAAGGTATATAAGAGTCTCTTGAGTCATATATATGTGGCTTGGAATCAAGCAGGATAAAAAAACAGGGTATGTTCTTAGCTAATTGTGCGCAGCCTTCTTCTGATTGGCTTTACCAAGCGGCCGCCATATTTGTTTATAAATGCATTTGGGCCAACCAGAAACGACAAACACAATGTGTTGTTGTTGTTGTTGTTCGAAAATCAAAACAATGCTGAAATACATTATGAAATTATGAAAATGGCCCTCAGAATCCCAACGTATAAAAAAAGGAAAACAATTTAAGAAGACGTGGGTGTATTAGTTTAATTTCACAGTTTGCCGGAAAACAGTCAACTTCGATTAAAATGGCTTGAGGCCGCAGGGCTTGAAAAATGCAATTCAAAAGACCGTAAGTATAATTAAACAAGTGTGATTCAAGTAAAATTCAGTTTTACTGTATCAATATTATTGTTGACAAACATTAGTTTTCGAGGGATGGATTTGAATTTTTTCGCGCGGCACAAAAAACATGGTGGCGGCCTGGTATGCGCGAACTGAACGAAAACGCGTCATCGTAAGAACATACCCTGTTTTTTTTATCCTGGAATCAAGAAAGGAGGTTACAGTCGTTTGCAGTAAGGCCCATTTTGTATTCTCCCTCTTTTCTGTATCCTCGCAGTCAGATACACAGGAATATCAGAGAATGTTGCGTAGAGATGATCGCTAGCTCATTTCGAATGAGTGTACATAAGGGATTAAGGTGCCCTGTAGAGTGAATAAATTATCTATGGAAATATGCCCCTTTTTTTTTGCATTCACTCGTTCTGTTGTACATACTTGGATATCGGATTCCCAAATTTGTTTTATAGATGCTTGTCCTGCAACTTGCAAGTTCGTGACTTCCAATCCTATGTAGATGTTTTTTTTCGTTGTTTTTATTGGACTAATTTTGAGCTATACTATTCGAAATAAATTTTTTACAAAAATCCATTCCTCACAAGATTTCACCACTGCATAATTTTTTTAAAAATTCATTTTTTTACAAGATTTCAATTATCTTCAATTTTTTCGAACATGTTCAAAACCTTGAATACTTAATTTGAGAAGAGATATCTTTGTATTTTTGTATCTCTGATCGATGTATCTTTGAGGAGAACAGCGTACGTATTAACTTTCCCTTTTCAAGTTGCTGTGAAAATTTTGAAAACGCTCAAGTTCATTGAATTTTTCTTAATGAATGTGATGTAAAAAAGTACTTATTTGGTGTTTTATGACAACATACCTTTTTTTTTTTCAAATTTTAATATTCGTCGAGATGTCAATAAACTTAAGTTTTTTGCGATTGCAGGAAATATCTGCAGGCTATTTTCCTTTTACTTCTGAAAATTTCGAAAGTGTCTAACAACCCTTTCAGAAATCCTTTTATAACATTTTGTTTTTCCCACCGAAATTTTTCGAACAGTGTGTCAAGTTAAAAAAAAAATATTTGGAAATATTTAAAAATTTTCTTTCCATAGTTTCCATAGATATGCCTAATTATTCATTTTAATTCAGACCTCCGTAGACAAAATAGTTTTTATGGCTTTTTTTCAATCTATATTTCTTTTTTACAACAAAATTTTTCCAGGAAACAAAACATTTTCAAATTGTAAGGATTGAAAACACCGCTTATATTTATCATAAATTTATAAAAATATTTATCATCAATAGTTCCAAAAAATCTCACAATTATAGAATGTTGCTTAAACGTAGCAACATTGTTAATATAGATTCACAAAGACTTCTCAAATATATAGTCAAGATATTTTGAGATCTTTGAGATCTTAGCAAGATATTTCTAGATCTTCCAGAAATAAGGTCAAATTAATCCAGATCTTCTAAAAACGTTCAATATTTTACGTACCTCTAGCATAGAAAACTCGTTTCTCGTCCAGTTCAAAATCTCTAAACTCGTTTTCCAGCCCTCGGTACGTAAAATATCGTACGTAAATAAAAAATTTATGTCCTAGGTACGTAATATACTATTTCTAGCCCTTGAGAAAAATTCAATATTTTCCCAAACGCTTCGGAATCAGATCTTTTTCGATCTCTTGAAAAAAGTTAAGATTTTTCGAGGTTTCTACAAATTTTTCGAAGAGTCTCTTAATCTAGAAAAAATAGTAAAGACATGTTTTGACGTTTTCCTAGATTATTACTAAACCTCAATATTTTTCTTGATTGATCCTCCTCTAAGTTTTCCTTGATAGTTTAAAAAGACATGAGCTTTACATATCTTTCACGAATAAGTAAAATCTAAATAGATCTTTCAAAAATAACGTAGATCTTCAAAGGCTTTCAAAAAATAGTTGAGATCTTTCAAGATCTTTCAGATATTGGCAATATTCTTATAGATCTTCTAGAAATGAGAAAATTCAGTGCAGGCTGTCTAAAAGCATTGAAGACTTTTCAGTACTTCAGAAAAAGTTAATATCTTTCAACACGTTTTAGGCATAGATCTTTCTCGATCTTTAACAAATTTGTGGCTTCCCGGCATAGCCGAAAAAGTCGCTATTGCCATAAGGCTCATTTTACATGATACTCTGATAAAATTTTAAACCTTATGGCAGTAGTGACTTTTTCGGTTATGCCAGAAAGCCACAGAAAAAATATTGAAGATTTCGCAAAATCTCTCAAAAAATATCAAGTTTTCTCTTGATCTAGCGTAAATAGTAAAGATATTTTTCTTAGTTTTTCTCAGATCTAGATCTCTTCCTAGATTTTCGTGGTATTTTCCTTGATAGTTTCCAAGAGTCATGAACTTTCTATATTTTTCATCAATATAAGTATGTAGCATCTTTTCAGATTTTTGAAAAATAACATAAATCTACAAAGGTTTCTTAAAAATAGTTGAGAACTTTTGGATCTTCACGAGATCTTTCTAAATCTTCTAGGAGATAAGTCCATTCAATCCAGGTTCTTTGAAAACGATCAAGATAATAACTTTTCATTTGGAATCGACACTATGGGCCATGAATTTTTTAACTTTTTCGTATCTCGAACATTAAAACGTGCCTTTTCGAACGATGTTTTGGAGCGAGTGGAAAAATCGTGTGTTTTGTATTTACCAATATGAAAAATCACGGAACCGTGGGTAAACAACGGCGTTCAAGTGCGAGGTCACCATTTTCATGTCAGTTCTTGTTACGGACAGCCGATTCATCGATTCAGAAATTATATTTAATAATTATACTTTCTGAAATCTTCCAAATTCAAAATTGAAGTATGTACACTCGAGTGAACCTCAAATGCGTAATGTTCATCTCCATACTTGCAGAGCTCATCAGTATTTTTCTGTGGGTAAATTATCATTATTTAAATGTATAAGTTTATAATTTCGTAAGTTTTATACACATCCCTAGTAATATTGATCCTTACCCTGCTTAAAGAAACTTATTAAAAACCATTGGCAATGGGAATTTTGTTTGGTTTTCAATAGTCTTCAATGGTTTTTAATGGGTTTCTTTAAGCAGGGTATAAAAACCTTATAAGAAACTGAAATAAATAAAAAAATAAAGAATGGATCGCAAAAATTTTTTAAGGTTTTTTTTTCTTATAAGATTTTACCAAATACACTCTTACAAGAAATTTCAGTTTCTTATAAGGTTTTTATAAGGTTCAAAATCACTAGGAATACAATTGCATGGTTGTGCACATATTCATAATTAAACGTCATATTGTAATACATTTTTTCGTTTTTGTATTTTTGTTTGAGTTTATAATTCGATATCAATATATTTTCGACTAATAATTTGTTTCACTTCATATTTTTGAAAAATTTTTGTGTGTGCGTCGAGGCCCTGATTATGCTAGTTACACTCTTGCTCCCCAGTTAAAATCAGGTTTATATATCTCTCTGTTTCTGCCCAGTTTCTGTCTTTTGTTTTATCTATATGTGTTTGGTATTTTGTTGATTGTGTTATTTTACAGTTATCTTATCTTATCAAGTTATTGTCGATTGCTTAAGATCACTTGAGATCGTAAAAGGTTTATAAAAGCTTTCCGTTCGTTACCGTCAAAAATGTTTCAGGTAAAAATTTTAAATATCTGCCAATTATTTGTTAATAACCACGATGTTTTTGTAATTAATTAAGACGAATCGCAATGTTTTTGTTTCCTTTTGACAGACTGGAACGGATCATCCAAGTTACTTGGTTTGCTTGGTAGGAAATGAATATCGAATTGTGCTCTCTACTTGGCTTCAAGCTGGAAGGGAACGTAACACGGTTTATGCATTTGTGCCGCCGACAGATGATGAAAATGTAATTAACGATGCTCTGATCAATGAAGAATATCCAGAAAGTGACTGGGAGATAATAGAAAATTTGAAAATTTGCACCAAAAACGGTGAGATTTAGTACAAAAAAAACTGTTTGATTGCAATTAATATATTATAAGTGAATTAATTATTTATTCATAATTATTATTACATGTTTATGTATAGACATATAATTATATAATATTTATTATGTTCATTATATTAATTCAATATTTCCATTTCCCTAGTAAAAGTTACTTTATTAAAACTTTATAAAATCTTTAGAAATGCGGTCATTTTATAAAGTTTTTATAAAGTGATTTTACAAAAAAGACCCAAATTTTACAGAGTTTTATAAAAAACTTTACAACAACCAAAATTTCTAAGGTTACTGAATGTATAGAATTTATTTTTTAAAAAAATTTAACGATAAAAAATGTTTCGTATTTTTAAATAACAAATGTTGATATATATTTCAATAATAATAAAAAATTGAAATAAATTCTTATTATAGTCAGAATACCTGATTAAATTACGAATAACTGAAAAAATATTGAAATTTCACATTAATTGAGCCTTGTACAAACCTTATTCAAACCTTATAAGGATTCTGACTTCTTATAAGGTGACTTTATAAGGAATAAAATCCTCATGTTTTCAATTGTGCATTTGAGTTTACAGTTCCTTAAAAGGAAATAAAATTTCCTTATGAAGAATTGGAATTTCTTTATAAAGAACTGAAATTTCCTCATAAGGTCTTCATTTCACATTTCCTTGTAAGATTTGCAATTTACTTACAAGGAAATCTCCATTTTCTTATGAGCCCAAGTAATTTTAATTGTAATAAACAGCCTACAAAAATAATCAATTTTCTATGAAATTCCGTTGTTTTTATAGTAAATATGCAATCGTTGTGAAACTTGTATGAAACTTTTATATTTAAACAAATTATTATAAAGCTGCTTAATTTCTATATACAGCAGTAGTTGTGAACCTTATGAAAACCTTAAAATTCCTTATAAGAATATTCTTTAATCTCTTAGTTTCCTTCTGAAAATTTTTTTTCTTCATAAGACAATCTTATAAAAACCTTATTTAAAGAATGAAATCTTTATATGAATTTCAATTTCTATACATACTTTACATTTCCTCATATGGAATCAAAATTTCCCTACAATGAGCTTATGAGTCTTATAGTTCCTTAAAAGGTTACAAAATTTTCTTTTACAAGGAAATTACAATTGTCTCATGAGTCTCAGTAATTTTAGTTTTTATAATGGCTTTATTTTATCTTAATGAAATTTTTATTTTATAAAAATTTATTCAAATAAAAATGCCAAATCTCTATATACACTATTAACTGCGAACCTTATAAAAATCTTATAAATTCCTTATAATAATCTAAGTTTCCTGATAAGATTGCCAATTTCTTATAAAGTAACCTTATGTAAACTGTATTTAAGAAATAAAATCCTTACAAGGACCCTAATAATTTTGATCTTTGTAAATCCTTGTAAGAAAACAAAATTTCTAATAAGGTAACCTTATAAAATCCTTATAAGAAACTTTCTAAAGAATTTACCCAGAATATTTTATAAGGTTTTTTTTCTCTTCAGATTTTATCGATAAATTTGTCTAATGAATTTCAGTCTCTTATGAGGTTTTTGTAAGATAACCTTATAAGAACTAAGAAACTTCTAAGAATTTTATAAGGATCAAAATTACTAGGGCGATTTCAGTTTCTATGTACAGAATATACAGTTCCTCATAAGCAAATTTCAATTTTCTTATGTGTCTCAGTAATTTTAGTTTCAATAAAGTGCCTACAAACATACCCAAATTTTCATTAAATTTAGCAGTTTTCCATGATGAACTTTATAAAATCTTTATGAAACTTGTATACAAAAGTACCAAATATTTATATATTTATATTATTAACTGTGAACCTTATAAAAACCTTATAACATTGTTGATTCCTTATAAGGCAACTTTATAATTATACGTGTTATCCAATATCTGTAATCGAATTTTTCATTTTAATCCATTAAAAACATCAAATTTTTTTTCGAGTCAAAAATTATTTATGCAAATTCTATGATTTATTCATATTGAAATTCCACTTATTTCAGGCACTTTAGCTGAAGCACAAGAATCAATTAAATTATTGTTGGACCCACCACCAGACAAAATTATAGAAAGCAAACATAAAAAATCAAAAAAAATCAAAAAATCAAAACGCCACAAGAAAAAGCATAGGTCTGAACCTTACAAGGCTGAAGAATCCGATGGTGGATATTCAAATTCAAATGCTGAAACAGGTTCACAGTCAGAATATGAGCCCGAAATCGAATCACCAAGAAAGAAAAAGAGAACATCTGTTCGGTCACATTCGGAAAGCGAGGACAATTACGGTATCATTGAAACAACTTGTGGTGGCAAGAATATTACAATTTAAATGTGCTCACTTGAATAAGTCAGCACATTTAATGAATAATTATTCTTCTAGTCCCATCGCCAGTCAAAACTGAGATGCACCCAGAAACTGATATTTATGAAAGCAACACTTCCCAGTCGTGTATTTTCAAGAATGGTGATCTTGACTCTTTAAAATCTACACTGGGAATACTATTAGGTACAGAAAATTGGTTTTTGTTTAGATAGATCATTTTAGTCGTTTTATACTGCAAATACTTCTGTCTTAACTTATTTGTTATCTTTCACAGTCTCTGCACAGACCCTAGAGCAAAAAGTCGACAATCTCACAGAATTGGTCGACTCTATTGACAAAAAGGTTCAAATACTGCAAGAATCCTGGCAAAGCGGCACAGGGTCAGCAGAAAGCTTGCAGTATCAGGAATTCGAACCCGATGAGTCGATCACGAATGATCTACCACTAAACACCATGAAAGAATTTGACAAGTTCAATGAGAAATTGGAAAACAACGAGTTCATGGAAGAAGTCGTTAGTTAACATTATTCTCAATTTCAATTTTATAGTGATCAATTTATCGATGTGCACGAGAGGTGAAAACAATATTGACATAATTATTTAAAAAATTCAGAATAAACGTTTGAAGAATGTTTAAATTCTTAATTTTATCATAATTGCTAGTACTTTTCGTCTTAACATATATTTTGAAATAAGTTAATGAAAAAATTTAACTTTCACCTAAGAATTCACGTAAGAATTTTACAATAAAGTATTTTTGATAAAAGTCTAAGATTATTGATAATTATCTATAACTCATTTTCCTGGTATTTTTCACCAGTTACGTATACACTTTTCTTAGGCTGTATACATGAAAAGTATTGGAGGAGCAGACAGTAATGAACTTGTACGAAACATATTGAAGACATTCTTGACAAACGAATTAGCTTTACACTTCAACATTGAGGGGAGACAGCTTGTAAAAAAAGACGCCTTTGGCAACACCATTGAAAAAAAGAAGGCTTTCATAGAGACTCCTCTCTATAAATGCATAATTCGTAAGTTTGTTACATAATTCTATTTGTTACATAACTTGAAAATTTTCATAAAATTTTTTTCAATGCATTAATATGAATCAATAGTTATGTTTTTATATTATCATAGAATATTATGTTTTCAGGTGCTGCTCGTAAACACAACAATCAAGTAGACGTTAGTTCTCTAAAATCAAAGTCGATCGCATCATGGTTCTCAGGAGCAAAACTGAGGCTAAAACGGGAAAAGTAAGATTTGAAACTTGAGACTATTCAATCTGCAGCTTAAATTTTACGGAAAAAAACTAAAATCTTTTTCGTTTTCTATTCAGCGAAAAAAAGTTCAGACGCCAAGGCCTGGAGAATACAACAGAACAGGGCAGTTGAATTGATCATGTGATTTAATTATTGAAAAAATTTTTCTTATTTGTTCGAGCTAGTGATTGTGTACAAATGTTCCATAATAATATATAAAGTAATTTAACAAAAACTTGCTTGTGATTTTTCTACTGAAAACCTAATATAAAATTTATTCGTACGGCACCAGAGAGACTCGAGGGAGAGAGTGGCTATAGAAAATTTCCATTAAACACGCAAAAATCATATAAAAAAATTTTTTATTTACAACAAAAAGTCAAACATTGTTTCTACGCTGTCTTTAACAATGGTCTTCGACAATTATTTTTCAACACAATTTTTGTTCATAGCCAGAGTGGAGAATTTGGTCACTCCAAACATGGAGTCTCCTCGAAAGTGTACATTTTAAAAACATTCATTTTCACAATATCGAACATATGTACAATTTTGCTGCATAAATCTTCCTTATAGAAATCAAACAATGAAAAAAACCTCGCAATCTTGTTTAAATAGCAATGCCACGCTCCAAATTCAGCTTCGTCTCCTTGGTATATTGTCCATAGAAATGTTCCAATTTCTGATTGAATTTTGCATTCTTTTCGTTGATGTAGTCTATATCAGCATCATCATTGTGCGTCCTTCGTCTGCTGTACTTCTCCCTCTTCGCCACTCTGTAAACAAAACAAATTAGAAAATGAGCCTATCAATGTTAATTCATGTTAGCAGTGTACAATTTATCATATTGAATGTCATTACCTATCACTTCAAATTTTCAAATTTTTTACTCCATTTAGCAAAATAGTTACACTCGTTCCTGACGACAACGAACATCACCTGTCCTAAAATATGGAAATTTAAGTAGAATTTCAGAAAATATCCATCATTTTAATAATTACTTCTGTCATAATATGAATTATGACGAAGTAGTTATGCAAAAATATATTTTTTTTAAATTTTTTCATAAAAATTCACTTCAAAAGCATTTAAAAACTGAGATAAACAAAGATCTCGTAAGTTAGAAAATTTGCATACAATTCGAAAAATTTTAAATATTTCGCATTTCATTTGTTGTATTTATTGAATAAAAGTTGTTTGACTTACTCTTCGACGCTTCAAATCCTGTAGGCGTTTTAGGCGCTCTGCATGTTTATCTGCAGTAGTTTTAATATCTAATATCTGAAGATGTCGTTCCGCCCGACTTTTTCTCTATGTTCTCCATTAAACCTTCAGTTTTTTATCCAACACCAACACTGACCAACGCAAATTATTTACTGTTTGTCATCTTATTCAGGACTCTACACGACATTGAGCCAAATAACTGCTGATAACTGCAAATAACTGAAAATAACTACGTTTTTCACGCTACTTTTGACCACCAGAGCGCGCTTATCGCTATATATAGATATACTTTCGTCATATCCAGTCATATCATCAAACTCATAATTCACTGATTCACGTTTGTTCGTTTCTGTGAATTCAGTGAGTGTTGAGTTAGAAAAATAGAATATATAACCAAAAAAAAAAACGTCAACAAAGGCAAACAAAGGTAAATATTGGTAATGTACAAATCGTACAAATGCAATGTACAAATGTAAACATTGGTAAAACATTAAATTAAACATCAACCAACATCAACGAAAGAATCTGAAAAAATTATTCGCAGTTGTTTGAAAAAAAGCCTGACAATGTTATCAGGAATACTTTTAAGAATATCGTCGCTTCCTTGTTTAACAGGTAAATTCACGATGAATAAACATTCATGAAATCATTTACATCGTAGGCTATTTACTATTCTTTATCCATTACATTTATTCATTTTTCAGCTGCTGCAAAATCACACTCGTTCGTGCAAATCGCAGGGTTGAAATCTGGCTCGATACCAAAAAATTATGATTGTAAGCAATAAATACCATTTATCATAATTTTCATTCAAACTGTCAGCTCTATATTGATATTATTGAGTTTTTTGTCATGTTGATTTAGAATCATTTTCTATCAGAATTTATTGTTTTGAGGATGGGTTTGATTGTTGCAATAAATAAATTATTCGACTATAATATATTACACTTCAATGATATTTTATGAGGTTAGAATATTCAAGTTTATAAATTTTATATAGTAAGTAATTCTTCTTGTCATAATCTTTCGACTGTAGTCAAGGTATTTTATGTTTAATTTTTTCTTGTTAAAATATTTATGAAAAAAAAATATTTTAAATTATAAAATAAAAAATATATCATAATATTAATAATTCACTAAAATTTATTATTATATGAAATGTATATATATCCTGTCGCTTCTTGGTATAACAGACAAAGTGACACATGTCATTATGTTTAAAATTTTATCAGAATATCATGTAAAATGAGCCTTATGGCAGAAGTGACTTTGTCTGTTTTTCCAGGAAGCCACAGAATTTTGAGAAAAAGTTTAAAATAATCTAATTTTTTTTATTCCGCCATTCATCTTAAGATTTTTCGTTTTCTTTTAGAAACTCAGAATCAAATATTACTAAAAATTAGTAACACAAGTACAAAATTCTACAAATTTCAAATTTTCTCAAGTATTGTCGAATTATGTACTTAAATATGGAGTAAACACAATCAAATAAGTTAAAGTTTTGGCTCAATATTGTAAAATTACTTTAAGTTTTTAATTCTGTTGAATTTTTCATTTTGTTGGTTATTTTTGAGTGTTGAGTTAAATTAGAATTAAATAACAAGTTTGTGTTGAGTATAAAATTGTGGTAGACGTAAAATTACTACAGATTCCAAAGCGGTTAATAATTTTGCATTCTGTGTTCTGTTCTTGCAACTTAAAATGAAATTGTTTTAAAATTTATAATTTTTGTAAATTTCCCTAATTTTTTAAGGTTTTGTTTCTATCTATATAATTTTAAATCCAATCGCTTCATATTAAAGATGAGCAATGAGTTAGTTCAATATAAATCAAAATCCATACATTTGTTAATGATTTTGAGATTTTTAGTTTTATTCCTTAAATTTTCAGTCGAATCACCAAATTTTTGATTCAAAATGCACGAATTTCCAATCTTGCTGATTATTTATTAACTGTTACAATTAAAGGTTACACATTATTAACATAATTAAAAATATCACCAATTCCAAATCCTATATACTTTTTTGAATTTCTTGACTATTCATTGAATTTGAAATCAAATTTTTAGGATTTGTGAACAAAATTACTTGATACTGATTGTCATATGTTTTTTTTTCTTTAGTAAACTATTTTCAAAATTGTAATTAAATGGTAGTAAAAAAACATCAAATACAGGGATCGAATATCCAGAAAAAAGCAAGCTCAGAATCATGGAAAAAGTGCCTCAGTATCCACCCACCATACGACCATTCAAAATGCAAAAACGAATCCGTTACATGAGAGGCCCCGAAGAAGTTCACAATACTTTGCAGCACGAGCAATTTGGAATTGTAGCAGTAACTGGTGGTCGTATGAAACATGGACATTTTGAAATGGCGCGATTAACCATTTCTCGATGGTTGCCACCAGGTGCTTTTGCTGTTTGGCGCGTAGACGCTCCTTGGCAACCTTGCAGCAAAAAAGTATGCATTTTAATATTTTTAATGGTGGCAGATTAAAGTCGATTCTCAATCAAACAATTATTCAAAGATTTGATGAAAATAATAGTTTTGTTAAAGATTTTCAAATTTACAAATTTGGAAAAAATTAAGATAGTCCTTGTAAATTTTGCCAAAAAAAGCCTAGATTGTATTGAAAATAAAATTATGCTTTGTTGGAAAAGAAGGAAAAATTTTCAATTTGTGCCAGTCGTTGATATCATTTGTCTATAACATTCCTAATACTGATAATTAAGGAGAAGCTGATTGATTTATAATTACAAATTTCAGCCCCTGGGAGTTAGAATGGGAGGTGGCAAAGGCTCAATTCACCACTACGTCACACCAATCAAAGCAGGGCGTATAATTCTTGAAGTCGGAGGACCGGTCGAGTACTTTCAAGTATATATTAATTTATGAATGCTTGATTAATGAAAAATGATAATAGAATAGTATCTAATATGATAATTGATAATATAAAATATATGAAACTTAAAATTCTGTATTTGAAAACTCGTTGAGCCTGGGACTCAAGAGAATAAAAAAAAAAATTGAAAATTAACAGTTTTAATAACAGAATTGAAGGATTGCAATTAAAGCAAAGTTTTTGTTCAATTTCAGGTGAAGGACAGAATGGAGGAAGTGGCTCACAAATTGCCGTTCAAAGCTCGTGCAGTAACGTACGAAAAGATGCAACAAAAAAGGGAACTTGAAGAATGGAAAGAAAAAAATAACCAAAACTATTGGACCTTCAAGTATATTATACAGAATGATATGTTGGGTTGCTCCCAGTGGATTTGCCCCACTGATAGGTTATGGTTTGGAAAACATCAATAAAGTAAGTTTTTCAATTATTAACACGGACTATTTTTATTTTTTATTCCAGAATTTTGAAAAATCTTAGTTGATTTTAGGTTTTTAACGAAAAATGTGGAATTTCAGTAACTTAGTGAATTTTTGTTTTTATAAATTTAAATCCATAATTTTGTCATATTTGTTTAAAATAGCCATTAATTTTATGGGTTAAAATTGTTTCTTGCGGAAAGAAGGGGAGGGTATTTAACAGAAAATATTTTTATTTTTCATTTTACTGACATTTTGAGTCATACAAACTTGTGATATTACAGTTCCACTTTTCTTAATAAATGATCTCAATGAATTCAGTTTTTCAAATTTTGAATAACCAAAGAATAATTACTTTTTATAAATTGTAATTCTTAATTTTGTTTTAAGTGAAACATTTTTATTTTTTAACTGAGATTCGTGAATGTAAATTTTAAAATTTAAGCCTTTAAACTTTGAGCCACGCATTTTCTTCCATTTCTTAACATTTTTTTGTTTCTTTATTATTATTTTACTAACAAAAAAAAAGGCTTTTTCCTTGTAATGTTAGAATTTTGTGGGAAGGGAAGAGAGAGTATTTTTCGAGAATCTATGCTCACGTTCATGAATTCGTAATAAAGCCGCAGTCGCGCAAGAGCTTCCACCCGTGAAAGGTAACAGCCGTTTTTTTAAAGTTTTTTTTTCAACCTTTTTTCACGCGTCGTGCTCGAGTTCAAAGGATTTTATTATAAATAAATGAGGATTGTCTAGATCGATAATCATCACATTCGTCGCTTTCTTTAGAATATTAGATTATTGAAAACGTTATTCTCACAAAAAAGAGATCTTAAATTATTTTAGAAAATGGATCCTACTCTATGAGAAATTTGCTGCTACATTTCGAGTAATAATAAATGAAATTCCGCAATTTCGAAAATTCGAAAAATTCTGGTACGTTAACTTTGCAAATAAAAAAATTGATAGTTACCTTTTTTTTGACGAATATTGTAATCAATGTAGTATAAACTATGATATGAAAAAAATGTAAAATTCATTTTCGAAAGTGTGGTACATTGAATATTTGAAAATTAAAAATTTTCGTAATTTCATACGTATTATAAAACACTATAAAACAGAACATGAAAATGATGAATATTTGTACAGAAACCGAAAAATGTTATTTGTGTTTTTCATTTTTTTAAATAAAAAAGTATGAAAATTTAAAATGTAGCACAAGTTAGGAATTCGTAATTTAGTTTAAAGACTTTATTTAAAAAAAGAGAAAAAATTCGGGTAAAATATTGAATCATGTGAAAAAAATATTGTTCGATTTAATCTCTTGCGAAATAAAAATTAGAATCGATAATATAACAATTGTATGAAAAAACTTGAAAGTAATAACAAAGATTTGCCTGGATGAAAAAATGAAATTTCCAGAGTAAAAAACTCAATATGCAAATAATTTAGGCAAGCAAACATTGAAATGTGTATTTGAAACTGTAATATTATTAAAATATGAAATTTGTACTTGAAAATCTGAAATATCTGGGAATCTACAATTATGATTCCGAAATTCAATTAATTTATATATTATGACCATACTTTATATATTTAATACATATATGTGAATAAATAAATATGTAAATATAAGATATTTATGAATAACAGAGTATTATGTAAATAAATAAATTATTGGATGTAATTTATATACGTTAAGTTATTCATTGACAATTGAATAAATTGAAAAATAAAAATTAATAATTTAGTAATTTGGAATTTTAGAAACTTTTTCAATTTCAAAAATAATCCCATCACAATAAAAAATATAAAAATTAATACATCGTCCTTCAAAAACTACAAAGTTTTAATTGGAAAAATTTAAAATTGCAAAAATATTGAATATATTCTTGTAGAACCCCCTTCCCTAATATTTTTTCTACTTACATCCTTCAAATATATTTCAAGTCCATAAAACTTTTACAATATATCAATAATAGCACCTAAATAAAATTACAAAAATTTTGGAAACTCGCTGGATCATTATATATAAAAAAGCTACTGAAAAAACTTACTATTTATTTTGATTTTTGACTCGAAATGATTCATTTCTTAAAAAATTATTCATGTTATGTATTTTAAAATACTTATGACTAATATATTGAAACAATAATTTAAATATCTTCATTCTATCTCAATTGCGCTATTCTTTTTCTGTTCGACATTAATTTATAATTGACAACAAAACGGTAAAATAAGCCCTAGGGGAAAAAAACGGTTTCTGAATCCCAGTTGAATTACTTTGGTGACCTGAATTCTCGAGCAATTGACATGTTAATCTTCTGTTATTTGACGATTTTCGGCGTCTACGTAATATATAAAGATGATGGCGAATGATCCAAAAAGGCGAGAGAAATTGCGTGTCCTATTCTGTCTTCGTGATTATCGAAAAAAGACTCGAAATATCGAAAAGCTCTTACAGCCACGTAAAAAAGAAACGCAAATGTATATTATTAGGCGTTATCATCGCGTGAAGAAAAAAAGTGAAAGCATCGATTCGGCAAAGAAAAACCTCCCTATTGTTTCTAAAAACTCATTTTTTCGTGTAAAAATAATTACGACCGTAAATAAATTATAGTTGTTGAGAAATAATACTCAGTTTTTTACAAATTCGTTGTTTTTAATGATTGAATATTCCGTGAAATTAATGAAAAATATACTTTCGATTTCGAAAATTCTGCTTAATTTTTCATATGAAATTCGATAATTGGTTGAAGCCTCGAAAATTTTAAATCTTTTTCAGAAGTAAATAATAAGTAACAGTTATTTTAAAGTTTTTTTGTTTTGTTTGAAAAGTTTATACCTTGAAGAATTTTGGAAAAGTTTCTGCTATAAGTATGGAAACGAATTAGAATTTTATACTTACGCTTTGTTCAGGGCCTCGATTCTTCTCACGTAGAATAATAAACATGTTTGTTTATAAAAAATAAATAAAGCAATAAAATAACAATCAATAACTTGTTCTTTTTGTTACTGAATTTTTCGTATATTATTTCGAAAATATCATTTTATTTTTAAATTTGAGTATTCACGTTTCAATATTTGAATTTTTTTCCTTTTACTTTTGAAATCAAAAACTCTAATAAAATTTTCAACTGAACATGTTTTATGAATCGTGAAAACCGTGATGAATCTCGTGATAAATAAAATATAAAGTGAATCTCGTAAATTATCCTTCAAAGAGCTTTCGATACCGAAACGAGTGATGAAAGCATGCGAATGAAAAGCGTATTGTTAAAATATATGAATCTCGTATAATCTAAAAATTATGTTGAATCGAGGTTGATATCATTATTGTACCCTTATTTCATGGCAAAATGAGAAAATTAATTCCTTTTTCCATAAATACTGCGTTTAAAATTAGGTGAATGTGATTACACAATAAATGAAAATTTATCACTTATCACGGTTTTATACTCATCATGCAGAATTTTATTAGAAACATATTTTTCGAATGGACAATGTGCAAAACACGATTACTTATAATTTAATACACAACGACGCAATCGAATAGAAATTTGGACGGTATTATTATTAATAAAAAGATACATTTATGGAATTTGTTTATAGTTTTTCCGCACCTCGACGCAATGATCTGTCGATTTTATACAAAAAGTTCACGTGCTGTGAATAATTTTCAACAATTCGAGGATGAAAAAAGTAACTAAAAAAATAAAAGAGATGTGTAAACACCTGTTGAAATGTAAAATTTTGTCTTCTCTACGAAAAATGAGGTGCACATGCAAAGTCAACGTTATCAGAAATTATAAAATATTCGATTATCAAAAAATATAAAAATATGAACGAATGATGGATGAATTTGTTACAGATAAATTATAAATGTGCAACATTTAATGAAAAAAAGCTTTTTCGAAGATGTTTACACATCAGAAATTATAACAACAATAATAATCGAAAACGAGGGAAAAAAGAAGGTAAAACGAAAAAAAAACGCCCCGAAACAATTCTTTTAACGTGACAGTTTATTAAACGGAACCATTATAATTATATAATATTAATAATGATAATAATATTAATAATAAATCAATATAACTAAAAATCGAGAGGAAAAATCACATGTAAAGCGTGGGGTCTCGCGACCCTCCACCTAATAACTCATTTTACAACAAATCAAGAACCGACGTCGTTTTACATTCACGCATTCGCAAAAGAAACTACCATTTTCCAACATTTTCCCCGAAATTTCCGAGTTTCGACGGCATTTACATTTTTTTTATCGGTACAGGTATTATGTTCTAAATAACAAAACTAGCAATAAACAACTTGAGCACAGATGAGTTCGTTTGCGCCCGCGGTAAAAATGATTAAAAAAAATTCGTGACCGGAAAATTGTTTAATAAATGGAAATAAGGACGTTTTTCCGGAACCTCTTTTTTTATTCCTTTTCCGCTGGCGGCTTTCGTCAAAGAGTAGGGAAAGTTTTGCAAAGTCGTATAAAAACGATGATCGCTCAGGAACATGCAATAAAAATCGATTGTTGTTTTTTATTTAGTTACGCACGATGGTAAAAATGTTGAAATATACAAACTTTACGACGTTTCGAAGAGGGAACGTAAAATGAAAGAAGGAAAATAGACTGAGCTTTTGAAAATGAGATTCGTTTGAGGGGGTTCCGAAGGAAAATTTTTTTTATGTTTGACTTGCGAAATTGGGAGGTGGGTCATACGAAATTATGAAAATTGTTTTTGAGAATGCGAAAGTTAAAGACTCTAGATTTTTGGACTCTTAGAAAATGAAAATTTTTCAATTCTTTAAGAAAAACAAATTGTTGAAAAGCATAATCAGAAAAACCTTTTCCAAATTCTTGAATTCAAAAATATTTCCCAAATTTCACCATTCATAAAAACCTTCTTCCGAAATCCCCCGCTACACCTCCCCTACGTCATCGTAATCCGAGAAAAAACCACCGATCACAGAAGAGAAAAATCTACAGCTGCTCATCGGGCCAATGATTTGGTCAAGAAACGAATTTTAATTTATTTTACATTTAAAATTTGTACACGACGACAAACGCATCCCCCAAATCATTTGCCCGAATAAACACCCCCCCCCCCCTCCCCAACACCATCGGCAGTCTCATTTTTTTCATCCCTCGGAACGATGTGAAAGTTCCTCAAGAATTCTACATTTTCGCGTCAATCGCACCGATCGTAAAGTAGTTGACCATGGCCAGTTCTGAACCCCCGACCCGTCCATTTTCAAAATTTTCTGATTAGGAATTCACGGAATTTCCACATCGTCCGTAATTTTTTACACAGCTAAAAAATTTCTTCCAATTTCTCTCGTTCGGAGTCTGACGAAAAATTGTTTATTATTCTGCCCCCCCCCCCCCACCCCCCCTGCCCCTTAGAGAAGGTACTTGGAACATCTTTTCGCAAGTCTATCGTTTAAACCTTACACACCTACCAAATATTAATAATAATTAATAATAATAATAATATATAATATATATATTCATATTTATAATATATATATTCATTTATTCATTTATATAATCACTATTTACAGGTCTGTTCCTCTTTGTTTATTTGCAACATCTAAACGCGAATTGTCTATCCCCCGCCATTCCAATGTTCTTTCTTCCCCCGTGGCACTGTCGAGCTTATCTAATTTTTTTTGTGCTTTTGTTTCGTGCGCGTGCGCGCCAAGAAAAAATGTATCAGTGATTTTCTTTTGGAAGGGGTTGGGAGGGAAAATAAAATCATATTTAAAAGTTTTTGGTGTTTTATAGAAGTTTTATTCGAGACTTTTCAAATTTTTTGAAATTTTCAAGCGTTTCTTTAATTAGAAATTTCTCTATTTTCCAAAAAATCCAGTTTTTCACGAAAAAGGACATTTACTTTTTTTTTCTTACTTGCTATCCCGTTTTACTCGCTGAGTAATTTTCACTAGGCGCGTACACGCATCGCGTGCGTTTTCTCCCATTCATGTATGTACTTTGCGGTATCGTATTAATTTTCTTTTTCTCTTTCGTACGTTTTTAGGAAATAAGAAAAATACAAGTCACGCGAGTACATGTGTGTATATATATTCGCGCAATGCGACTTTCTTGTGCGCGCTGTTGTGCGAAATGCAAAAATTGCGTTTTTTGAAAATTTCGTAAGTTTGGGGAGGGGAATTAAAAAGACAAAAAGTCATGAAGTAATGGATTTTTGGCGACTTAACTTCAAATTATTGTAAGTGAAGAAATTTGAATTCATGAAATATTCCGTGTTTCAAACTTAGAAAAAAATTCAAAATTTGTAAATAACAAAACATTCAAAAAGTGATGAACTTGAAGGAAATACATGATTTTTGAATTTGGCATTCAATATTTTCAAATTTCGTGTGTAAAATTAGAAACATTATCAAATTAAATGAGAATAATTCAATTTGTCGGTCATTTGAATTTTTCCTCCCTCTCCCCAAATTATTTGCATATGCTTCTGATTTTTTAGGACGTAAGTACTGCGCCAGGGAAAAATCGAGAAAAATTATATTGAGTAAAATTGATCTTTGTAATTATGATGAACAATTTTGTTAAAAAGGTAGGTTCATTTGTTTCTATTATTTCAAAAAGAAAAAAATTAAATTATAGAGTTTTTTATTAGTTTTAGGTCGGCACTTAAAAATTTCAAAATGTTAAAATTGTACACATTATTTTAAAGTCTGAATGCAACAATATATTCCAGCAAATTCAGAGATTAGGATTATTATGGTTTTTAAATTGGAACACCTTAAAATTTTGAGAAAAAGAAGCAGAGGTTTCAGATTCCATATAACTTGCAAAACGTTCAATTTAAAGGCATGAGAGACAAAAAAAATGGATGATTTCATCTTGAAAAAGTGAGCTGATTTATAGAAAAAAAATTTTATTTTCCTGCACAGAAATAAAATAAGTGTTTCTCTACTGACAAACATTCACTCACTCAAAAATACAGAATTCCAAAAACTTGGATCACTTGCAATTTTACGAGTCCAAACATGAAAAAATTTGTATGTCTTTCAGTAAACATACAAATTTATTTCCATCCATAGAAACAAATAAACCTGTCGGAAAAATACCATTAATATGTAAACATTCCCCAACATCACGAAAAACATCAACAATTTTCTAAAAATTCAAAACTGCTCGTCAAAAATCCTTGCGAAATAAAAAATAATATTCTAATAAAGCTTTCTCCCAAAAAGGCAAGGAAAATAACGACCATTTTTACAAAAATACAAATGATCTTAAAAATATCAATGATAATAATAATTATTATCATAAATGGTAGCAATAACAACAACGAGAATGGCAGGCGACGCGCATAGAGAATGGGAACGAATTTGTTTACAAGAAAAAATTTTACTCCGACGATTATCAATAAAAAGTTAACATTTTCCATCCTTTTTATGTACAAACATCGAAGAATAACCAAATTTTTTAATAAATTGTCAAGCCCGTTATAAAAATGGGAACAACACGAAAATTGCACTCGGGGATGTAAACTTTTCTTTGTGTGGAGTTTTCGTACATTTTTTCTGATTTTTCGTAATAAATATTGATTTTGGAATATTTCATGAAGTTTTGGCATAGAGAAACAAATTCATCTTCGTATTTTAGTTTCATGAACATTACAGAATCTTTTTTTTTTTGAGGTAGTTTAAAAATTACTCAGATTATTTTTACTATTTCACTAGGTTTAGATGTTTAGACTAAAAAATTGAGATCATTTGAGTTTTTTTCTGTGGTGTTTTGAAAATAATTCTTAGCATTTCTACTTTGCAGAACTTCGGAATTTGTATTCGATAAAATTAAACTTAAGAATTTCAAGTTTTATGAATTTATAAATTCATGAAATACAAATTCAAAATTACGCAATTGTATAAATCTTTTTGGAAATTTCGAAAATATTTTTACTGTCGAACGAGTTAATTTGGATTTTCAAATTTCTTTTAATTTTCAATTACATTCAAATTGCAACATTACAACACTTTTAAAGTTATTGATTTCTGAATTGCTCACATTGCTTTATTCTCAATTTCACATTCTACAATCTGGTTTCTAATAAGTGTTTGAAATTCAGGGAATCTTTGTATCTTCAAATGTTTCAACGTATGAAACCAAATTATTTTGTCGTTCAATTCAAAACAGATCTTGAATATTCGAATCACAAGTTTTTTATTCTATTCTAATGAAAAAATTTTTCTACGTATAATGATTTATTTTGAATGAAAATATTGCTATTAAAGTAATTGATAAATATTTATATTTTGTTGAAACCCGTTCCATATTTCAATAATAAATATACCTACTGTAACTTTGTAAAGTACTTGTGATGTTCATAAAATTTGTATGAAAAAAATCTACGAACGTATGAAACAAAAGTTTAATTCCATTAAACTTTTCACAATTCTTGAACCATCTCAAACAGCCAAAACACCACTGAGTTGCCATTCTAGTACTCCAACTGAAAAATCAACCCAACACAAAAAGTTTCCAAATTTTTTTCCTAACCGTCTAGTTGAAATTACATAAATTTACTGAAAAATACACGGAACCCCATAGAAATTCTCAAAATTACTCACAAGTTTCTCAGAGACCTAAACAACAAAATTTTTATAAGTGCCACTCCATCATAGAAGTACACTCAGAAAAACTTCCGTTTAGGTATGAAACGGGAAGAATTTCGTGATGAAAAGCTCACCCTTTTAACTGTAGACGAACGTTTTCTGAGTGTACATGGGCCACCGAATTCACTCCACCCTCGAAAAAGAGCTCATCATCCCCGAGTGCCTCTACCCCCCTTATCCTAAAAGACCCCCCAACTTCGAATTTTACTGCTTGTCCTTGAGACCGCCGAGAAGGGTGTGGCCGTCCATACCGGACCCTAGATTGCCGAGGTTACCGAGGTTACCCAACCCCCCGAGGTTCCCCAGATTCCCCAGGTTGGGTTGGTGCGCGTAATTGCGAATTTGGTGCAGACTGATCAGCTGGTTGGGGAACGAGGATGTCGCGTTTTGGTTGACGACGCCACCTCCGGGGGTGACCCCGTGGCCAGTGGGGTTGGGCGAGGCCTTCTGAGAGGTGTTGAAGGCCTCGTAGAGGTAGGGCCTTGAGGCCGGATGGTGGCTGCCCGGGTAGTGCAGGTGGTTGAGGGGATTGAGTGGGTGCTGCATCGAGGAAATGGAGTTGATGGAGATGGAGGAGATGGGGGTGAAGGCCGAGCTGCTGTTGGGGTGGTTCGGCTGAGGGGTCTGTTGCCGCGAGTCGTTCTCCAGGGAGTCCGTCCGGTGGACCCCACCTCCATGCTGAAGCAACATGTCGCCGGGGTTCTGGCTCTGGTGGTAGTCCGCTGCGGCAGCCGCAGCCGCAGCAGCCGCGGCCGCGTGGTGATGATGGGGCAGCCGATCGTGGAGGTCGCTCATCACGGAGTCCGGGCTGACCTGGTTGGAGAAACAGAGAGAAGTGGGTTTAGCACACGCAGAGCTTGAAGGCAATTGCAAGGACCATCCACTCGAAAATCGATTCTAACTGAGTTGCTTGCTTCACTCCAAGAATAAGCTTGAATCACTCCAAAGAACCCAGAAATATCCTTGTAATGTGTTAGACAGAGATAGAGAATCACTCGCCATGGCCACGTGCCTTGCAATTGTGAATACTATTGGTCGGAAACCGGAATCGTGAGTGTACAGCCATCTCCTTGGTTCATCACTCAGATTCGCTCGAGTGCGATCAAGTTTGAATCGATTTTAAGCATAAAGAATCATTGACTTCCGGACTGAGGGAAGAGCGCAACACTGATTATCTTGGTCCGCAAAAATGATTATTGCTGACAGGAATTTCGACGAAAAACTGGCTCTCCGAAAGAATCAGTATTGCGGTCCGCAATAATACAGATATAACACTGACAGTCGTGCCCCGAAACACTCCTTATTGCGCGCCGCAATACTCTTTGTGGTGGTCCGCAATATTCAATGTGATTGGCCCTATTTTTCAAATTTCACGCTCCGCGACACTCAAAATAGTGTTTTGACGAGCGAAAAGCATTGGGGCGTCCAGCAATAATTATGAATGCGCGTGAATTAAAATTAGTGATCTATTTTATTTGTTCAAATATTTGACAGGACTTTGATAAGATTTTTAAGGCTAAGTTAATAAAAATTTGACTAAAAATCAATTCTTTTTTAATCGACCTAACGAATATCTTATAAAAATGTTCAACTTGAAAGAATTCTGTCTTAATTTTATACGAATATGAACTTACGTGATGAATATTTACAAAACCTTTATACTGCTTTTTTTCTTGAAAATGAAACTAAAATTCTATAATGCGAACTCATTCAAAATTGTCAGATACTTTTGGCAAACTTTGCTTACAGCAAATGTACAACATTTTAGGCTTACATTATAAGCAGGGCAACCGAAAATATTTTTTTAAATGAACAATATTTAAATAAATATTTTGACTGTAAACGTCAATAAATGAATATGATATTTATTATACATATTCTGTCAATATTCTAGTTTTTAGGAAATATTCCTGACTCTTTTGTCTTCGAATATGAATGAATCTCGCGATTCGACAAACGAAAAGTAACAAATGAATGTAATTTGGTGCTGCTTTTAGTTTTTTTTTTTTTTTAATTTTGACAGCAGTTTAACAGAAAAAAATATCCAATGAAAATATTATCGTCCATATATCAAGCAAATTTTTTTCATTGGGATAAGTAAGGTTTTTGTTAGCCTAATAACTTGTTATTTTGGTACAAGAATCATGTGTTTTGAGCTAATGAAAATATTCCTTGTATCAATACAAAATTTTTGTTTGATATATGGGCAATGAAATTTTCATCGGATGCATGAAACATTTTTTTTCGTTTATTACAAAATTAGAATCCTGATCAACACAAAATGATGAATTAAAGAGAGTTCTTCAAATTTTATCAAACGAGTTGTGGCTCCATACTCAAAATAAATAATCTTTGATGATCGACGAAGTTTATTTTTTATTTTCGGAAATCTTTTTCAGCATGAAAATTATATTTTAATCAATAAAAATATCAAAGTGTACAATGGTTCATTCAATTGAAGTATCCATGGAATTTTGGAAATAATGAATTATTATGAATATTCAACATCTTTCATAAATATTTATGCTTTTTTTTCGTGAATAATAAATAAATATTTTGCTTTTTTTCGTAAATATTTTCGGTTGCCCTGATTACAAGAATACACGATGGGGTATATGATCCACGATCATCATTCACTTTCACAAAACGATGTTCAAATCCTTGTTACAAGTATTAATGTTTTCTGCTAAATCGGTAAAAAATTTCATTTTATACATTTCTTTAGAGATTTATGTTATATTCTTTTTTCATATAAAATCACTAATATTCTTATCATGCGAACATTATATTTCAGTGATTTCTCATTAAAATAAATTTTTAAGAGGTTTGAATGAGTTCAGTCATAGATGAATTCTCAATTCTTGTAACATTTTTTATATGTAGTTTATATAAAAACAGTTACAAAGGGGTTTTTTAAGGTTATTTAACCTCGTGATTAGTATACGAAGAGTAGAAAAAATTGTATTTTTACAAATAAATAAAAAAAAACATCAATTCCTTTGTAACATCAAACTTACAAAAGAAATTCAAGCCTGTTTATTAACCAACTGTAAAAACCCTTTTGAAACTGTTTTTATAAGACCTATATTTAAAAAATTTATTAAAGATTAAGAATTCTTTCAAGACTGACCACATTAAAACCGTCTAAAAATTTATTCTTATGAAAAATTATAAGAATAAAGTTACTGATCCGAAAGATCAGTAATTAACAGAATAAAATATTTACAAGATTAGAATATTATTCAGAATTCTTTCGAGTTGAACATTTTTATAAGATTTACGTTAGGTCGATTTGAAAAGAATTGATTTTTAGTAAAATTTTTATTACGTTAGCCTCAAAAATCTTATCGAAGTCCTGTCAAATATTTGAACAAATAAAATAGATCACTAATTTTAATTCACACTTATTCATAATTATTGCTGGACGCCCTAATGATTTTTGCTCGTCAAAACACTGTTTTGAGTGTCGCGGAGCGTGAAATTTTAAAAATAGGGCCAATCATACTGAATATTGCGGACCACACAATGAGTATTGCGGACCGCAATACTGATTCTTTCGGAGAGCCAGTTTTTCGTCGAAATTCCTGTCAGCAATAACCATTTCTGCGGATCAAGATAATCAGTGTTGCGCTCTTCTCTCAGTGCAGAGTGGATGGCGATAAGATGGAAGAATGCGGTGGTACTGACTTTGGGCCAGTAGTGGTCTTGATGGTGAACCGCCGCCGCGTGGGCCATCGCGTGTATCGAGGGCCTGAGGCCGGAGCCGACGATGGGCGGCCGTTTGTCGGTGCGCTCGGCGTGCTTCTGCATGTGCTTCGCCAGGTAGGTCTCCTGGGTATAGCTCTTGCCGCAGTACTGGCAGATGTGGGTCTTGAGGTGCTTGGACTCCTTGTGCTTCGGTATGTGCTCCAGAAGGCTGGGCTCGTCCGAGAAGCATTTGTAGCACGAGTTGCACTTGTAGGGCTTGTCGGTCTGGTGGCAGCGCGAGTGGCTCTGGAGGTTGCTCAGCTGGCTGAAGGCCTTGGTGCAACCCGGGTGACGGCACTTGTACGGCTTGTCGCCCGTATGCGTGCGTATGTGCTGCTGCAGGTGGCTCAACTGCGTGAACTTCCGCTGGCAGATCTCGCAGCGGTACGGCTTGATGCCCAGGTGGATGCGCGTGTGCTGCGACAGGTACGACGAGTTCGCGAATGCTTTCGAGCACTGATTGCACTTGTAAGGCTTCGCCTCGCGCATGTGGATCTGAGTGTGCAGCTGCAGGTCCGCCTTGCTCCCGAATATCTGAGGACACAAAATGGTCGTTTTGCTCAATTTTTGGACGGAGGAGTCGGAATTGAAGAATGTTGGGCTCCATTCGGTGGAGCATTGAATGGATTGGTTAGATTGGGGGGGTACACGAAATTGATGTACCACGTGGTTTGACTATACGAATTCACCTTGTATATTCATCAAATGAATCTACCTCGTAGATTTTCACTATGTAAGTTTTATAAACACTTTGGAAATCTTTTTGTTTCAATAGGCATTTGCGTATAAAATGAAGAGTTTGCTTATAAATGAGGTCAGTGGCTGATCCAGGATATTTCGAGGGGGGGGGGAGGCGGTTTGAAAAACAACTCCAAAGTTATATCATGCCCCGTTTGTAATGATACGAGTAAAAGAATTGATAAATGATCTCTCGGAGCCACTTGATACAAATCCAAAATCCTTTATTTTATCAATATTTGACGTGTGAATATTTTTTTTTTACAAATAATGGTCTTTTTGACTAAGAGATTATATTGGTGTACCATTTTTAAGAAGATAGCTTCTATTATGGATGTAAGTTTACTGAATTTTTGTAGAGAGACTTTTTTAATGTAAGGATGTTTTTGTTGAGTTTTTTGATCTGTTTTTATAAAGATCCTGATGAGAACCCAACGTAGGGTGGAAATACTGATAAAATAAAGGATTTTGGATTTCTATCAAGTGCACTGAGAAAAAATTTTTGTATTTTCTGCAGTATATATTGTAAAAAGTACAATATTATTGTACTTTTCAGAATAGTACTGCAATTTTCACAATATCATTGTAGTTTTTACAATAATATTGTAAAATCTGCAATATTTATTTCACTTACTACAATATTATACAGTAAAACCGCTATTAATGTACAAATTACAATATGTATGCCAGTTTTTACTGTATCATTTCGGAAAATTTTAAATCTTAAAATGCAAATTTCACTATACAAACTGTAATTTTTACCATACATGGCGAAAAAAATGGACTACATTACTTTTATCCAGCTTTTTCGAAAACTGTATCATTTTACAATATGATGCACTAGAAACCTAGAAAATATACAAAAATATTGCAAAAAGAACCTATACAGATCTGCATACTGAAAAAGCTGTATAGAATTTTCAATAATATGGATTAATAGGAATTACAATATGATATTGCAAAAAGTACAAGAAGTATAGTAGAAAACGGAGGATGTATAGGAGTTTTTACAACAAAATATATCGATAACTACAATATCACTTGACAATATTTACAATATGTTATTTCAAAAATTGATATATTATTTTGCAAAAAGTACAATATGTCAGAGTGATTCCCGTTTACTATACAGTATTGTAATAATTACTATATTTTTTTCTCATGTGGCCGCGAGAGATTATTATTCAGAATATTGAATAAATTTCAAATAATATTGTGGACAAAATGATATATATAAATGGTATATTTTCATCATTCTAGTGTTGAGTGATTTTGACATTTTTATGTGTAAAAAAATTGAATTTTTCGCTCTGAATGTCCTGATTGGCCGAGTGAAACGATGGACGTAAGCGTCTTAATGGTCTTGCACCATTGAACATTCATTATCACATTGATAATGAATGTTGAAATGGACTCTCAGAAAGTTTTTTGAAAAGCCTCGAAAATTTAAGGATGATCAGAACTGTCTATACACCCTAAAAAATAAATGAAATATCTTCATATATTTGTATGGATATTTTTTCATACCGTATGGACATGTTCAATGTATGGAAAAAAACTTCAGATTTGAATGGAATTTCTTCAGTATTCTACCATTTTTTCCCATAAGTTTGCAAAGGTTTCTGTGCATTTATGGAAAAATATTTATACATGAATGGGAGTTTTATAGGGAAGTATGGAAAAATTTCCATCCCATGTTAATGGTAAATAACCTCACATATACATGTACGTGAAGTTTCCACATTTTATTAAAGTGTAGATTATGCGTTCTCAATTAGTCATAAATATATTAATCAATTCTCCAAAATTTCATACTGCATTTATCCTTGTAATTCCAAATTCTATAAAACCTTCATAAAATCACTTCAAAAATCACCGGATCCTTTATAAAATTATCGATTTTTCATAAGCCTTCTGTGCTTCATAAAATCTAGTGAAGTTTTATAAATGTCCCGATGTAAATTATTTATAAATACATGTACTTCACCGGACTTAAGAAAGATTTTTGAAAGTGATTTTATAAAGCACAGGCTGCTATAGAAAAATTGTATTAAATGTCTATAAAAATCGAGAATTTTAAAAGGAATTTTCCTATTTGTTAAGGGTTGAATAAAATTTTATGAAAATTTTTCAATAGTAAGAATTTCAAGGGTGTCCCTCATCATAATTGTTTTTATTGCATTAATAATTCCAAAATTAATTGAAATTCGTAAAAAACAGCAAACAACATATGTAGTTCTGAAAATATTGAAATTCGAACCAAATTCTCATCATTTGCGGAAGTTTCATTTTTTGCTTTCGGTGGGAAGAAAAAGGCAGCTGAAGCTTTTCGAATGATAGTGGAAGATCATGGTAAACATCTATAAGTAAATCAACCTATGAATTCTGGTTTAGACGATTCAAAAGTGATTTTGACCTCAAGAACAAAGACTCTATAATTCAAGACTTGCAAAAATTTGAAAATGCATAATCGCAAGAATTATATCAGACTAAAATTTTGCCATGGGAAAGATCCAAAAACTTGAGAAATTGTTACCACACGAATTGAAGGAAAAGACATCAAAGCCTTCTGGCATGCATATCAGAAAGAGTTTTTTATATCAAATCGTTGGTGGTGATGAAAAATGGATTTATTCAATCTTAAGCGCATAAAATTAAGGGCCGACCTAGACCAATCATCAAGATCCCAAAAAGTTTGAAATATTCACAGAAATAAGATTTTCCTGCGTATTTGGTGAGGTTAGAAGGAACACTACAAACTTCTAAAACCTGGTGAAACTATTCAAACTGAATGCGGCATTGAAGAAAAATCACCCATCATATCGTTCAAGACACAACAAAGTCATTTTGCTCCATGACAATGCTCTGTCTTATGCTGCAGAAACAGTAAAAAAATATTTGCAAACCATTAAATGGCAAGTTACCTGACTTTAGAATCAGTACTTCCATTCAAATTAAAATTGGAAAAAGTCATTTTTTATCGAAATGAACGTTTTCCTATCATAAGCAAGTACTCGCTACTTGTTACTTAATCCGTAATTTTTCGAAAGGCAAATTTTCCAAAAGAGGATTTCAAAATAAGTCTCGAGGCTTTGAAATTTCGATCGGTTGGATTTCAGTACAGATCGTGGACAAAGACGAATTATCTGGCGCGTCAGGTTATGAGGAAAGGAGGATAAATCATCCACCACGTCGTGGGCTATAAGGAGTCCGAGAAAAAGAGCGGGGAAGGAATGAGAGTGCGATATCTCTATGCGGTAGCCAGACGAGAGGCAGGTAGTAAATGTATGGCCCGAGGCCGCGCCGTGATAGACAAGGTCAGCCTCTCCTGTAACTTGGCTGGACCCCGCATGACTGTCCCTCGTCTTAATTTCCCCCTTCTTTTTTCGAATAAACAATTACCGAAATTAGGCTGAATCATCCGATTAATTGAATTCCCAAATATTCAAAGAAACCTGAATATTCTCCCAGTGATTTGAGAAAATCAACAGTTCTGACGTACGTCCACAAATTTCTGGATGTATTTGTCTTAATCTTCAAACGTCGATTCCAAATTCGAGCTCATTCTCGTTACATAATTCTTATTCCGGCTTGACATTTCGACTCTGGAAAAAAATGGTCTAATGATGCTGCCAGATCGATAAAGTTACCGTTGGAATTTCGACACGGTTATTTTCGTTCTTTAATGCCAAACATTCCTGAGAAAACCGATGTATTTGTCGTACCTAATTTGGTTTCGGAAATGGGAAAAAATTGTTTCCCCGAAATAGATTGTTCCTCGGATTTACGTAACACTCGACTTGTACTCGCGTGTCGGCGCCCTGGGCCCGGTCCCGAAATTCCGCCATTTTTTTTCGTCCCCTAGGAAAAAAAGGCCGATTGTCCTAAAATCGGCCAAAACATCTCGTGACTCGAGCGAATTACTCGCGATTCGCAGCTTCATGACCAGGCCTTTTCGGAACGCGCATTAAAATATTCCTCGATGGAAAAAAAATCCGACCCCGAAGACCTTTTTTACCTTCCGCTACTTAATTTACGGGGCGATCCAATTTCAACTTTGGGGCATCGGCAATTTCCAGGCTCGGAAAAAATTTTTAAACAGGATGAAATTTGCATTTTTCGGAAATTATCGCGGTTGAATTTCGTTTTAGAGCGAGGGCGAATTTTGAATTATCATGAATTCGGAAATATTCTCCATGTCTCACCTCAATAATTCAGATGAAAACCACACACTTGGCAAAATGACGAAAGATCGGGCGAGATTTAATTAATTCAAAAATTTGGCAGTTAATTAATCGCTCTCGTTAGGGATGACTTTATTAAATTACGGGTTCTCGAGAACGAAGATTCCTCGATTAATGTGTTCATAGACGGAGACGAAAAAAAAGCACGAACGATCCATTTACCATTGGGTGATGTCATATTTTCTTCAGGGGGCCCCCTGGAACGGGGATTACGTGGGCCCGTATACATTCGAGAGATACGGCTCGAACTTGACACCCGCAAGGACGCGTTTTGAAAGGAGGAAATAAAAAAAATGTCAAAGGACGTGCCAAGTCAGCTGTTGAAGCCGCTCGATATTACGTAAATTCATCAAAGCCTGATATATATTTCTTATCCTGCGAAGCGCGACGAAGAAAAAAAAAATAAAAAAAGCAACACAATAGAGCGAATGCGCCATACTGCGATATTTATAAAAATCTCACTTCTCGCGGGGTAATTGCCGGATTATCTTTGGGGCGGAAAATTTCGGGGTCGTAAAAAACGCCGGCTGCTGCGAAACTTTCTTTTTTTTGCCTTTGTTTTGCGGTTGTTTTGGAGTATGAGTTTTTCTGAATTTTCGCGTTCATGAATTTTTTATGCTTTGAGTTTTACGTTTGAGTGTTGCGATGAATATTGAGCGTGTTGTTGGAAAAATTCCGATTTATTTGAAGATTTTCATGAAATCTTTACTGATATTTGTTTCAAGGATGTGGGCCTTAATTTAAAATTTCAGAAAATTGTAGGAGCTTGAAATTCATGTTTAAAAAGTTTTTGCAACTTTTAATATCAGAGAGAAGTTTCTGCAATTATTTAGACAAAATGATTTTGTGAAATTCTTTTGATAAAGTAGAATACGTTTATTATGCGTATTAGAATTATTAGATGGACCAAATAAATAAATCGAATCTTTATAATAATTGGTTAAAAATTATTTTTTAGGAGTTATAGCGTTTTTAGTAAATAATATTTCAAAATCAATTCTATTATATTGTTTAAGTATTGTATGAAATAAAAAAAATTGATGATGAATAGCTTCATTATTACAAAAATCATATTGACATTTTCCATTATGGTTGATTGGAAAAAGTGAATCATTTCATGAACATACACACAAAGTTCTTGTAACACCAAAAATTGCAGTCCTCAATTTTCATGTACATAGTAACGTTTTTGGATTTGTACGTATTGTTTTATTTTTAAACAATATGTTTAAACTTTGAGAAAGGTTCCAAATAAATGCCATAAATAAACCCAGTAATATTTATAATACTTTTTTAATACTTTATTATTGACTATTGTTATTAATCAGATAAATTTGTATATGTAAATATACTTTTATTTGTTTTATTTATTTATTAGTTATAATAATTCTAGCAATAGAGCATTAATATTTACCATAATACTTATCCAAGAAATTGTTCAAAAATTTATTCAAAAAAATATTCGATCATTTTCAAAACATTTTAGAGTAATCAAATTTAGACTTTTGCGATGTTTTTCAATGATTTAGGATGCGTTTTAGAATCATATGAAAACTCAAGAATTTGCTGAGACAGAAAAAATGTTTAGAAACTTTCAAAAATTTTCAATAATTCAACAACTTCGGGAACACAAATAATTCTGAGTTTAAAAAAAATATGTTAGAAAAATATGACGTTTCACTTTCATAAATATATTCATAGAAAACCGTTATTGGAAACCAACGAAAATCCTAAAACTAGGAATGATTGATCACCTTGAAAAACTAGTAAAAGCAGAATCCTCTAACTACAAAAGAAATCATTATGTAATATATTCTCCTTTTGACTATTACCGCACTTTAAGTATGTATGGCTTTTTCGATAAATCACCGTGAAAAGCCAAAACGTTGTAGATTAGATGATCTGTGTCAAGGGCAAATCGGTAGAAATTTTCGAATGCCCAGAGAATAAACTTCACACCAAAGAAAAGCCGCATCGTTACATGCCTGATAGAAATTTCATGGCGCCTGATAGTCGAAATTCTATTGGGATGTGAGGTTTCACAATGTCTGTTTCAAACGGGATTTTTCCCGCATTTAACTGAAGACATAATAGAGAAAATATAAGCACAGAAAAAATTAAAGCAACATTTATCAATGATGAAAAAGATTTTTTTAAAGAATGTTGTACAGTTACTTTTACCTTACTAGTAACTGCACTCAGATTTAAAAATTCAAATTATTCATGTAAAAAACCTGACATTCTCGTGAAATTTTTGAAATCTTTATTCATAAACTAGTAATTCACTAGCAACATTTTAAATTATATTAAAAAAATTTTTACATCTTTCAATAAATGGATCAAAAATGAAAGGAACAGGAAAATTATAATTCTTGAAAAAACTACTTTCTTATACATTGCCTGTTATAATTTATGTTAATATATGGTCCAATGATGAGCATCTATTTTTCTCAGACCCGCACAATACAGAAGTAGTAACGGTTTTCCGAGGTTTTGACAGCAGAATCAGTGCCAGTCACTCGGAATGTCTCTGATTTGGAAATTGTGATTCACCGGCTGAATCAATCTCTGTGGAAGGAACAAATTCTTCCATGTTTTTCTGTTCGAATGAAAGGAAAAAAAAACGGCTGATAATTGAGTTTCACCGTCGGAGAAGTTACCATTTTCGTTTCCCGGATTGCGCAAGGAAAAAGTTACATGGATGAAGTTGACTAACAAATTTTTCAGTAACAAACGCTTTTTCAAAGATAACAATTGCTGTGAAATCGTAAATCATGGAAAACAGTCATTGTATTAAGCTACGGTCAAAATTAATAGCTTTATTTTTGAGGAAAGAAGTGTGAATGGTAACTATAAAAAAAGTAAATGTTACAGAAGTTTTTGATGGCGATACAGTTACATGTACTTTTTTTATACGTAACTGTGATTGTATTTGGATTAAATACCTTCAAAAAAGGTGATTTATTGTGTTGCCGTAACTGGTAACAATAATACATTTCAAAATACTTCCCCAGAAATAATGTAATTGAAAGAACATAGCTTTTCGAAGATAACTTCAGTAACTGTGATCAGTCAAGTTCTTGTCAATAAGGTACATATTTATAACGAGTTATTCATGAAAAGTAACCTTTACTGTAACAGACGTAAAAAGTTACTAATTACGAAGCCATAGTTTGATACACTTTTTCGAGGTAACTGCAACTGTTAGATTCCAATAATGACATGGTAACTGTATAATGTAACGATTGAATCATAGTAACTTCGAAAAATGCCAATACATAAATTATGCTGAAAAGAGTAACTGTGACTGTAATGTGACTGAAAGGTTTTCTCAGACTCTTGCCACAGTTACAAATACTTTCTCAAAGAAATGGTTACTGTTCATTCGTAACTTTCTATGAGTTATATTTACTATTACAGTTACTATAGCATTGGTTTGGAGTTTGCAACAGTTACATTCTGAGTAACTAAGCTACTTTAAAGTAACATAGTTACCAATTTCTTCCTTTAAGTGAGAGAAAAACAGTTACGGACATGTTTTCAAGGTACTGTTACTTTGAAATAAGCAGTAACTTTGAGTTACAGTTACTATGGTATCGATTTACAGTTTGTTACAGTTACTTTCTCAGTAACCAAGTTACTTGAAACGAACAAAGTTACCCATTTCATCTTGAAAGTGAGACCAGTTACTCTTCTATACAGTTACAGTTACAGTTACTTTTCCAACAGAAAGTAATTTACAGCTATTGAAATCTCATTAGTAATCGGACCAACGATTATTACTGTAAAAAATGCAACTGTGATGGAAAATGAAGATTATTTTTAACATTCGCTACAGTTACATATACTTTTTCAAGGAAACGAGTTACTGTAAAATCGTCAGTAGTTATAGTTACAGTTACGATTGTGGTTACTATGGTATCGATTTACAGTTTGAAAAATTTACTTTTTTTAGTAACCAAGCTACTTCAAAGTAACACAGATACTAATTTCGTCTTAAAAGTAAGGCCAGTTACTCTTATTTAGAGTTACGGTTACTTTTTCAAAAGAAAACGCTTCAGAATTACCGGATTCTCAATAGTAATCAGACCAACGATTATTACTGTACAAATGTAACTGAGATATAAAATAAAGATTATTTTCAACATTCGCTACAGTTACGGATACTTTCTTAAGGGAACAGTTACTGCAATATCGTAATTAGTTTGAGTTACAGTTACGATTACAGTTACTATGGTATCGATTTGCAGTTTGAAAAAGTTACTTTCTCAATAACCAAGCTATGTACTTTAAAGTAACACAGTTATGAATATCGTCTTGAACGAGAGACTAGTTACCCTTCTTTACAGTTACGGTTACTTTTCCAGAAGAAAATGCTTTACAATTATTGAAATCTCATTATTAATCAGGCTCACCATTATTACTGTGAGAAATGTCACTGCGATGGAAATACAAAAAAAAATATCTTTAACTTTCGCTACAGTTATGGATACTTTCTCAAGGAATCAGTAACTGTAAAATCGTAATTAGTTGGAGTTACAGTTACGGTTACATTTAATACGGTATCAATTTACAGATTGCAAGTTACTTTCTCAGTAACCAAGCTACTTGAAACGAACAAAGTTACCAATTTCGTCTTGAAAGTGAGACCAGTTACTTTTATTTACAGTTACGGTTACTTTTCTCAAAAAAAGCGCGTCACAATCACTGAAATTAAATTAGTAATCAGGCTAATACAATTAAAAATGCGACTGTAATGGGGAATAAAGAATATTTTTACACCAGCTACAGTTACGAATACTGTCTTAAGGAAACATTTACTTTCAAACCGTAACTTTTTTAAGTTACAGTTACGATTACAGTTACACTTGCGTCGACTTACAGCTTGAAACAGTTACTTTTTCAGTAGCCAAGGCACTTCAAAGTAACAGTTGCCAATTTTTTACCAAAAGAGATACCAGTTACTTTTTAAAATAAAGCGTTTCACAGTCACCTGAACTTGATCAGTAACCAGGCTCGCGATTATTACTGTAAAAAAATACCTGCAACTGTAACATGAATGAAAGGTTATATCAAACTCTCGTTACATTTACGGATACTTTTTGAATGAATCTGTAACTGTTGAACCGTAAATTTTTTATGTTACAGTTACTTTTGTTTATTTCTTCCTTAATGACTGAACCCAGTTACTAATCTCTCACCGGGCAGTAACTCCAGTAACTCTTCTTCAAAGTTACGGTTACTTTTTTGGAAAGTATCGCTTTACAGTTACTGAAACTTCATAGGATACTAGATCAACGATAGCAGTTACTTTTTCAGCGAGCTGTGTATTGAAAAGAGTACGAGTGTAAAATTTCCACGGTATTTTTAACAAAATAATTGTTATTATTGCTGACAATAAGCAATCCGTTGAGTATGACGGATGATAGCGGGATTCTAGGGGGAGATCAAAAAGCCGTAAGTGCCTTTTTGGATGCGAGGGAAGGGCCTGCAACGTGAATGGGCCCTTTTGGGTAATCTGTGATTCTTCGGCGGCGAGTGTTGCAGCCAATTTCTCGGCTAAGTAGGCTTTTCAGCGTTGCTTTTTCGGCCCTAATCTACTTTGACGTGGAACTTCTTCTCGGGGCGGTTCTCCGGCTCGCATGGGGTATCGGTCTTTCGCGCTTTCAACACCGGAAGTGCTTCAAGAGTTCGGAGAAAATGAAAGGAACACCGAAGTACGAAATGATAAAAATGGAGAGCAGTACAATATTTAGGTAAACTCCAGTATATTTGACTTTTTACCATGTTTTTTTGAAAACATGGTACATTTTTTTTGTGGAACAATATATTTTTCATTGCTTTTTTTTGCATGTTACGAACGGGATGTTAATGATTATGTAATTAATTAATAATTTTTATGATATTGATAAATCATTTGATGGATTTCTGGATTTTTCCATCGAAAATTTAAGAGAATAAAGACTCATCAAGGATTTCGAAATTTTGACCTGATTGTACGCACAACTCTTCGTTAATTAATCAAATAATGCGAGCGTTGATGATAAATGTCGCGAATTTCGCTACGGGCGAAATGTCAGGTCCCGGAATCGGAGATTAAAAAATTGCGCGACGCTCGAAAATAGAATGCCCGAATATTTTGCCTAGGTTTTTTTTTTCTTTCCTGCGCTTTTGTGTGTTGACTTTACTTTTACTTCTCGAGGTTTTTCGTTACTCACCTGGCTTTTGTGCGCGACTTCACGGTGTCACAGTGACACCGCTTTTATTTCGTGAGGACACTACTCGTTTGTCCGCAAATATTGGGGATGTTTTTTCTTCAGATCAATTGGTCTCGATGGAAAAATTCGGTTTCGGGTAAATTTTACAGCTATTTTATGTGATTTTGCAAATAAATGGTATATTATCATCAATCGTGGTCAAGATTTATGTAATCGGAAGCTTACTTCTTGCCAGTAGTGCATTTTCGTTTATTTTAAAAAGCTCCTGAGTGTTCTCAAAAATAGTAGAATTTGATTCAGTGCGTAATTTTTTATGAGTTATTGCTTTATTCGAGAATGATTAGAATTTTGTAGAGTTAATAGAGTGCTTTGAAATGTTGGTGATTTCGATGAAGTTGATGATTTATCAGAATCATTTTTTGTAAAAAATTTTGAACTAAATTGGAAGTTCGTGGAATTTCTTTGAAAGTACTTTAGTTTCATTGTAAATCATAGAATTATAAAACTTCCGAGAATTTTAACAAGTTGTTTGAAATTTTACGCTTTTTCCAAAGTTTTTGTATTTAAGGTATTAGCTGAATTTCTGGGAATTTCAAGATTCACGAATATTGATAATCTTAAGAATTTCTGTGAATTCTAGAAATTGATAGGAATTACTAGAATTTTTGTAAATTGATTCAAGCTTTAAGAATGATCAGATTACTGATACTTTTTTGGAATTCGAGGAATAAAAAAGAATGAGGTTTTAATTACTTCTTAATTTTCTGCGATTTTCAAAAATTACATTTTACCTAAAAATACGCAGAATATTTTTGAATCTATGAAACGCCTCTAAATTCAATTACTTCTTTAGAATTTTTATAATTAATTCGAAATTTCAAAGATTTTCAAAAAATTCAAGAATATGTCTGATTTTGTCAAGATTCATTCATAATCGTGAAACTTTCGATCTTCTGAAAATTTGTAAAGATTTTTAAAATTATTCAGTAGTTTTAAAAACCACATTTTAAACCATTTGCATAATTCTTGAAAGAGTTTTAACTCTCATCAGATGAAAAAAATTATGAAATTTTTGCCAAATGAAAAAAATTGATCTTGAAGTCACACAACTGCTGAAAAATGTTATAAATTCAACGTCAAATTTTGAAAATTGCAATTAAAGGGGGGGGGGGGGCATCAAAAAACGTTAACAGTCTTCAAAATAAGGAAGAAGCTAGAGAAAAATTAAAAAAAGGCTCATTACGCTAATTCAAAATAGCTGATTTCGTAAAAAAAGTTTTTGGACTTTGCTATCAACGGGGAAAAACAGAACGAAAATAAATCTAGAAACTAATCTCGTCGTTCCGCATGATTTTTTCCTCTCTCTTTTGCCTATGCCTATTACGTTTTATCGCTGCAGGAGCAAGGCCGGTATACCCCCCCCCCCCCCCCCCAACATCAAAATAGTATCTGCGCCTTAAGAAAATTCTTATTTTCCTATTTTTCTTGCTGAGAAAACTAATCCTCCGTAATTAATTTTAGCTAATAAATAAATTAATTTATTTGCAAAATTTCGAAAATTTTTGCATTTAAAAAAAAGTTGAGTTTGTTGTATCGGAAAACTTTGCAAAATTATAAGATTTTAGGGGGTGAAAAAAATTGGTTTATTTGATTTGACGACGTATTAGCATAGATGATTAGAAAATAAATCCATGATTTAAGTGACTTTTCGTAGGCTTTGTAAGTCACAAAAACATTCTAAATGGCTTGAAATTTCATAATTTTGATGTTGTTTTTCAAAAGTGTTTTGATGAATGATATCGTTTTAGTAGAATCGCTGATAAGGTCATCTTCGACCTTCCGAAACTTATTTTTCCTCTTTTTCTACGAATATATCAAAAGTTGATTATTACAGTTCTAATCTGAATAAGATAATTTTTTTTTCCATATTAAGGAGCACTTCAAATGTTCCCTACTGAAATACCCAAAAATATATGTATGTTTACTTAAATAATTTTGTTTAGATCCTAATTATTGAAAATAAAAAGTGTTCTTGAAAAAGTTTTGACATCAAAAATCACATGGTAAATGAGAAATTAATTATTATATTTACAATTTTTTAAGTTAAAAAAACTTTTCCTCTGGATAATTGTAGACCTGATACAAAATTTCAAAAAAATTTTTATTTTTGCTTTCTTTGGTAAAACTTGAGAATTCCAGAAGTTTTAGAAGTCTTAGATATGGAGTTCAAAATTTTCTAACGTTGCTTGAAAACTTGAACAAAAAATGGTTCGAACTCTGATGTTAGAAAAAGTTTATATAATTCTTAAAATTTTTTACAAAAATCGAAAGTCAAATGAAAATTATCTATAACTATCGAAATTCTTAACGAATTCATAAATTTAGAAGATTTTCAATAATTATATAATATTGAGAAAATTCATCAAAGTTTTTTTTAATAAAAAAAGGAATTTTTGGAAAATCAATTATCTAATACCGATCTCTTTTTTACTTATTCTGGAGTAATATTTTCCACGTTTTTACTCATAGTTTTCAAAAAGTTTTAGATTCTTGAACAGTTTCATCTATATTCAATAACTTTCAATTCATTTTTCTAAAATTCAGAAATAGATTCACAAGCATTTCTAAAATACACTCTCATTGTCAGCATTATTGCATTCTTACGTAATCGATGCAGTAAATTTTATTTTAAGCACTGTTTTTATGGGAAGTAACCGAGTTGTTACAAAACTTTAAGTATACTTGGAATGGCTGTATCAACACAAAAATTGGCAACAAAGACAGCGGAATTTCTCTTCAGAAACTGCGGCGAGAAAAAAAATCCTCGATTGCGTGCCGTATTTTCTTCCCTTTTACGAAGGGCCCTCGAGGCACGAGGCTCCACGTGTTGAAAAAAAAAATTGGGGCTAACTTTGACTGACGAACAGCAGCAAAAAAGACATTGCGAAAATGATGGAAAATTCGAGGGTTTTGGACGATGACAGATATTTTGAGAATATTTAAAATTACTGGTAGTTATCTCAAATTCTATGTACCTGAGTTCCAAACGTTTGAAATTTAACGAAAATAAAAAATATATGAATTTTTTGATTTTTTATCATGATGGGAAGTGTGACAATTATTTTTTTGGGGAGCATCAAATTTGTTGTTACGATCAAAAAGTGTTCAAAAGCAGCTAGAGATTTTTTCTCTCCTATATCAACTTATAAATTTTTTGTGTATTTTAAACGTTTGGAACTTCAGGCATATTCAAATTCCTTGTGTTTTTTGTTGTTTTAAACAAACTCTACAGTTTGAATACAGTTTCTACAGTTTGAATATTCTTTTCTTGAGCTGTACGAAATTTAAGATTACGTTTGTGAATTCAAACGTGTAAAGTTTGTTAAATGTACACATAGAATATAAAAAGTATGTCCTTTATTTCAGGGTTTTCTCTAAATATACATTTTTATTTCACCAGTTTCAAAAATCACAAAATCCCTCAACTCCCTATTTTCATAATTCAAAAAATTTCCAAATCCTAATACGAAATCCTAAAAAATCCGTTTATTTTTCACCCCATATTCCAAACTCCAGAAAATTATTAAAAACTATTTCAATATATTCGAATTCACGTTATATTCATCGAAATTCCAAACACATACATGTTCCACACAATTCATCACTGCATGTGGGGTATGAAAAGTGGCGTTGAGTTTTTTTTAGGGGGAGGGGTAAAACGGACGCAGATCGAAAGGACCAAATCATCATCATCAGCATCATCATCAGGGACCGAAAACCAGTTTCGCGAGTACTCGAATCACGCGACGTTGCCTTCGAATAGGCGGAAAGAGGGGAAAGGGGGGTTGAAGTACGTGTGAAAAAACACATGCACGTTTAGATTAGACACGGACCGATGCACTCGCGATTCAATGGGCTTGCATTAAATTGCAGTAACAGATAAGATTTTAATTTGCAAAGATAAGAATCAATGGAGATTTTAATTTGAGAATGATTAAGACGTCAAGGGTTGAAATACAGTGAATCTTTTTGAAAATTTTAGGGATTTGTTAAATTTATTTTTAATAACTTCTGGTCGGTATATTTATAGATTTATTAAATCGTTCGTTCTTTTTAAAAATGATCATAAGAGTTTTTGGCGGTTCTTATGACTGAAGACTTTACAGATTCCTGAGAATCTATAAGGATGTAATATGTAGTTCGGAATTTTTTAAATGTGTAGTTTTTAGGCTTTTGAAAATTATTGAAATTTTTTGATAGCTGTACAATTATATTAGGGATTTTTGAAAATTTTAAGAATTGTAGAGAATCCAAGAATTCTTGAAGATCAATAGCATTTTTATGTCAATTTTTCGGTATTTTTTTTGGTTCACAAAGTTTGTTTGTATAATTGATATTCATATAAAAATGAACAGCATTGACAGTAACTTCCAGAAATCTGAGTTAGAAATGAATCATCGTACAAAAACGTTGACAGCAGGTCAGAACAAGATTTGTACTTTTTAAGGAAGATGCTCACTCTCAGAAATTTCTCTATTGAATTTAACGGACTGTTTTTGAAGCAGATTTCCCATACAGTAAATTAAATTTTCTATCAAAGTTATGGACGCAACTATAAAAAAAAATAGACACTGTCTATGAAAATTATAAACCTTCTATGAAATCGAAGTGTTTATTTAATATAAAGCAGACATTAAAATCATTTTACCTTCAAATGACTTCTCATTGAAAATGTGTATTAAAACTTTTTTAATTTCAAGCAGATTTCGACAAAATAAATTTGTTTGGAGCAGATTTTCCCTAATTTATTAACAGCAATTTAAGTGAAACAAAAATTTTTTATTTTATGGAATATAAATTGTGTAACAAAAGTTATATTGTATATTTGATAATATGTAAAAGATATTTTAAAATATTCAGACATGTAGTGTCTTAAAATAAAATTAATGATAATAAAAAATATCGACATCAATATACCTAATATAAAAACAATAAATTTGACATGAATTTCTTTGAAATCCTTTTCATATACGTGTCCATGAAATTTCGAACACGATTTTATGAGAAAGTCTATAAAAGATGTTTGAAATTTCAAATTTATTTTGACATTGTAGATAAAATCCTTCGAATTTGTGGCGTTTTTTCAGGGCTTCATGATCGAAAAAGTTCTGCTAAAATTCCAAAGATCATCATGTAACGTGAATAAAATTAGGTGAATAAGTTTGTCTGGACTGAATCAATGTTAATAAAAATAACTCAGAGCTGTTTTTTTTTTCAATTATCTACAAAAAACTTAGCTCATTTTGAAAATTAGTTATTTCTGTAACTGACAACAATTATTCAATAAAACGTGATGAAATAACGTAGTAATTTGTGTAATTTATTAAAATTTACAGTTTGAAACGATACTCTACGATAAAATACAGTATTAATTGCTTGTAATTTATGCAGCCTAGAAATATTTGTGTATTTTTTAGTTATTTTTAAAAATAAGTCAATTTCAGTTTTTTCATTGTATTTGTTGGCAACACTTTTTGATTATTTACCGATTGTTTATATTTCGAAAATTTCAAGTGTTTGTGGATGATTCCTCAAAATTTTTTGTTTGTGTTTTACGCTGGAATTAGGATAATTTTAGAAAAAGTATCTAGAATGTATGGTAATTTTTTATGATACATTCGGCGTCGATGTGATCTATCTTTAATTACGAAATTCTGGAAATTTTTTTTAACTACTATGATCTCTATGACTTTTGACTTTCTTAATATTCCTATTATGATCGTATTTCATTAAAATTCGTTATTTTCGTCAGGATTATACAAAAGTTTAATTTGAGAATGATTTTATTTTCATTATCGAAAATACTCATTGTTAGGAAAAACTAAAACAAATTTTTCGAAAGATTTCAAAAATGAGAAACAATTTACCTCAAATAAAGATGCAAATTGAGGGAAAATTCATTCGGCAAAGATCATCTGGAATATCAAATAAGAAAAATTCTAATTATCTATACTATACTAGAAAATTAAATGTGCCTGTACTTCCAAACGTTTAAAATTAAACGAAAAAAATTTACAAGGTAATATAGGAGAAAAAAATTCTCTAGCTGCTTTTGAACATTTTTTGATCGTAACAAAAAACATGATGCTCCCCAAAAAAATATTTTTTGCACTTCCTATCATGGTAAAAAATCAAGAAATTCACATATTTTTATTTTCGTTTAATTTGAAACGTTTGGAACTTGATGTACATAACATTAAGACATTTGATTTAAAAAATAACCTTTTAAAATCAAAATGATCAAAATGTTCAAGACAAAGATAAGATTACGTAAACGCTTCGTCAAAAATAGCGAATGTTAATATTTCGTTGAATATTTTTGTACCAACCATGCTCATTCTTTTTTTTTATACAGAATGAGCCACCGTAACAGGCACTGAATTCGTTGATCGTCCAGTATGATTGATCGTGCGCTTCTAAAAATTTCTACAAGGACTTTCGCATTTTTGACACTGCACAAAAACTTGTTTCTGGCGTTTCTACCAACAATACATTTATTCAAAAATGAAGGTCGAGAGAATTTCAATAACTATTTAAGAATTTCAGGAAATAATCCCGGGAATTTTCAGTGTCATGAATGAGGTCTGAAATTTTGAGCCTATCAAATATGCACATCAGTGGGAAAATTTCCTAACTCGGAATTTTTAAAATTTCATTTTAAATGATTGTGTTAAAAAGTTATAAATCTAGAAGCTTGGTAAAGAAATCAATATTCAACGAAAGAAATAGGTTTTTTTATCAGATATTTTATTATTAAAAATTAAGTACCTTTTGATAGAGACAAATACTATTTTATTATTACAATTAATTAACGTTATCACGATGACTGTGCTAACTATTATTTTATTTTTGGGATCCAGCAGCTTTATTGCTTGACTGAAAAAATCAGCCAATCAGCCAAAATCTTTATCTAATTTTCATCATCTAAAAATTTTTCGTAAATCCTCAAGTTTCTCCTAAAAATTAAACAAACTGCCATAAAAATGTTTTTCACTAAACTAAACAAATTCGTTTATAATTTTTTTCATTGTATACGACTTCTTGAAAGCATTAAAATAAATTTCTCAACTTTGCTCGTGATCAATTTAAACACTATGACCATAGAGGTGTGTGGAATGTTGAGAGGAAGACGAAAAATTCTCAGACAAGCCAAACTAGCCGAAAAAAATGGGCATAGTGAAAATTTATCGTGTCTGTAAACCAATAGAGTTTACGTCACGGGACGCGACGGCGGCAATCGATCTTGGCGTCGGCCAACTTCCGAAAATGCGGCTTTTGAACACCCCGGAACACGTGTTCGTCACGTGCCTAACTTGTTTACAAAAACCCAGAATTGTTCTTCGTGATCCTAAACCTTGGGAAAACAATGAAAAATTACACTGAGAAAAAAATCTTGTACTTTCTGCCGTCTATATTGTAAAATATAGGGAAGAAGTGTCGGTTGTGGGTATGGTTCGGTGTGGGCACCCCTGGGTATCTTTTGACAGAAAGCAGGCTAGGTTTTTTTGACAAATGTCAATTGTGTATAACAGTAGTACGTTTTTTTTGTGCTAAATACTAAAGTGGATAGACGCTTCTGCTTTGTGTTGTGAACAAATTTACATATCTATGCTTGAAAAAAACCACAAAAATACTCTTAAACCGTTTGAAAAGTGTAATAAATCGAAGTAAATCAATCGAGAATATGAGTGCAATACATATTTATTTAGTAACTTTCTTGGACTTTGTGATTTTCCATCGATTGCCACCAACATATTGACACCAAAAATTTGTTCGCCACTTATCGAGATGACTGCAAAATTTGGTTATGGGCACCCACAGTAAAATGGTTATTGAAAACCTTTTGTTTAAGTGAAACTTGTTTGGAAATAATATTAACACGAATTTCCATAGATTTTATTTACTAATTAACCATCAAATGGCCAATGAAGATCACGGTGCTGATTTCTCCTATATTTGTGTTTGCATGCGCGCCAGATACTTCACATGCGAACAGACCATAAATTATGCCAATGAAGGTCTTTGAAATTCATAAATTTTGTTTTTCTTTATATTCATGGTAGATTTTCTTCATATTCATGGTAGATTTTCTTCACTTCTTTCCATTTGGCACAGATTTTCCGAGGGTGCCCAAAACCGAACAGAAAAAAAATTTCGACCAAAAATAACCACTCTACCGAATCGCAAAAAAATTTTTTCTGTTTGAGAGGATTGATTTAGTTTATCCATAAGTAGTTAGGTAAGGTTTTTAGCTTTCCATAGATACCCACATTTCCAGAAAATGTGCACTTGTTCAAAAGTTATAAGCCAAAAACGAAAGAGTGCCCACAACCGACACTTCTCCCCTACAATATTTATTTTACTTATTACAATATTATACAGTAAAACCGCTATTATTGTACACATTACAATATGTATGTCAGTTTTTACTGTATAATTTCGGAAAATTTGAAATCTTAAAATGCAAATTTCACTATACAAACTGTAATTTTTACCATACATGGCGAAAAAAATGGACTACATTACTTTTATCCAGCTTTTTCGAAAACTGTATCATATTAAAATATGATGCACTAGAAACCTAGAAAGAATACAAAAATATTGCAAAAAGAACCTGTACAGATCTGCATACTGAAAAAGCTGTATAGAATTTTCAATAATCTGGATTAATAGGAAATATAATATGATATTGCAAAAAGTACAAGAAGTATAGTAGAAAACGGAGGATGTATAGGAGTTTTTACAACAAAATATATCGATAACTACAATATCACTTGACAATATTTACAATATGTTATTTCAAAAATTGATATATTATTTAGTAAAAAGTACAATATGTCAGAGTGATTCACGTTAACTATACAGTATTGTAATAATTACCACATTTTTTTCTCAGTATATAGATAAGGGCCATTTTATATGATTTCAAAAATGTTGAAGGTATTTTATGGTGAACTTTTGGAAAAAAGAAAACCGAAATTTTTGCAATAGGGCACCAAATAATCCAAGAACCCCAGGTATTATGAAAAATCATAATGCATAAAAAATAAAAAAATAAAAAAAAACATTATTCGAACTTTTAATGACTCCAAATCATTGGGACGTTTTAATATGAAACTTTCTCGACATTTTTTTAGTTTAAAAAAAAAAAAGGAACAGGAAAGTTAGAAGTGATACTTATGAACTGAGATTGGTAAGCTAATTAGAAAAATAAAAATAAAACTAGATAAAAACAGAAAACTCTGCTCCCAACTTCAAATTTCGAAATTAACTCTCAATGGCAAGCCTGAAAAACTTCCAACTTGTAACTTTCCCGAAAAACTCCTCCTCCGACGTACCAAACAAAGAGATAAATAAGGTACACGAAACCAATGAAGCTAACAAATCCAGGGCACTTTTCCGCTTCCAAGGAACGATTCCCGACTGGTTACAATTATCCCTCGTAAACGGGGAACCCGGTCGTTCCCTCGTTGCGACGAGATTGAAATATAAAGTTCCATTTTTTTTTCTTCATTCTCGTTGCACCCTCCCCTCCCCCTTGCACCCCACCTTCAAGGAGATCGTCATTTCGAAATCATCGCTTTCTGGAACGCTCGGCGATGGTGCCCTAGAGTCTTTTTTTTACGCCGGAACCGATACCGGCCGGAATCGTCGTGAAATTACCGTCCTGGTCGTTAAAAAGAGTAATATCGGAAAAGGAAATTATCGCGGAGATTATTTTTGTCGACGGTGTACTCGTTTTTTTTTTTTTTTTTTAAGGAGGTTATGGTGTTTGAGGTACTTGAAGAAAACTGCAGTTTCTTTTTTCGAGAAGTTTGAGGGAAGTGTAAGGAAATCTGGAGAATGGAAAGAGTGTCTATAAAAATTAGAGATATGTATGGTTGTGGAGGAGCTAGTACCATTTGAGAAAAAATTCATGGATTCATGCATTCAAATTCTATTTGAAATCATGATTATATTTCTAATGACATGGACATTAGATGTATTTATTAGGGTGTAACATTCATTGGGTTTTTGTTATGCAGAAATCATGTTGAATGTGTGAAATAAGAGATATGACACGAAAATTTTCAAATTTTTGTGTATTAATTGAAAAATTTAATTGAAATTATTTTAAACTGGAAAACAATGTTTTCTATTTGTGAAATCATTTCGATTAGAGGTCAATAAAAATTCAATTGTTAATAAATTGCTGTCGAATTTTAAAGACTGCAGTTTTTCTAAGAATATTGAGTGGACTGTGCATGGAAGCAATTATGTACACTTGGACGTCGCCAACTGCGAGGCTTCGGGGCTCGCCTTGCATTTTCTCTTCGCGGTACATAAGGCATTCGTCTCGACTCGCAGTTTGCAATGTCCGAGTGTATACCAATTTTTAGCTGTCGATTCAAAAAGCCAAGTTATATCTTTATTTTAATATGAAGACTTCAGTATGCATTAGCCAAAGTCAATGGACTTCAAATTATGATGGTCTTTGGAGTAAGGTATAATTTTGTGAATTTTCATTTAACATATATTTAAGAATCCATTATGTACCTCAATTTCCAAACGTTTAAAATTAAACGAAAAGAGAAATTGAATGAATTTTGAATTTTTCTCATGGGCAGGGTTGAGTCAAATATTTTGTTAATGAGCATCAAGTTTGTTATTTCAAACGAAATATCCTTGAGAACAACAACAAAAAATTTTTTTATTGTAATACTTGTCTTTTTTTCATTCTCCGTTTCATTTAAAACGTTTGGAGCTTTATGCACATAACTTATTGAAAATTACGTCAATAACTTTGGAATTGTTGTTCATTGGATAATAATTTTTCTTGCTTTTACAATTCTTTCAGTTTAAGATTGGCGGTTCATAAAAATTGAATTGTCGAAAATAGCTGAGAAATGTTAAAAAAGCCTGCAGTTTTTTTTAATTTTGAGTGAACCTGTGTCTAAGTATATTATATAGATGTGGCAACTGTATTCAAATTTTTTTGCTGTATATATGTTGTTGAAGGATTCAGTACCAACAAAAATAAATGGATGCAGTATCCATTTCGAATCATGATCGTAGGATAGAAGAATTTTGAATGTTACACTTTGAATTGAGATATAAAATTCATCATATTACATGGACAAAGAATATTAATGTATAGAAATCATCTTAAATGTATGACAGGAGATACAACATGAAAATATTTTAATTTTTGTGAAATTTGAATTTAATATATAAACAGTTAAACTGCGATTTAAATTTGTGTTTGGAACTATTGCAAATCATATAACAATCACTTTTTTCTAATCATTTCAATTCATAATAAAACATTGATAAAACTTGAATTATTATTACATTTTTGTTAATTTGGAAGAACGTTGCAGTTTTTTTCGAGAATTTCGAGTGAACTGAGTATATAGTATAGATGTTACGTCTATTAAAATTTTTTATAGGTTTGAAAAAGATAGATTTTAAGAATAGTAAAAATTTAGTACCAACGAAATTAAATGGACGTAGCATCTTTTGCGAAACATTACAAAGTCGTAGAAATAATTTGATGTCACACTTTTATGTGTAGAATAAAATTGTCTGTATGTATAACAGGAGATCCAACATGAAAATATTTTAGTTTTTGTGAAATTCGATTGCAATATACATACAGTCAAATTTGGAATAAAGTTTATGCTTACAACTATTGCAAATCAGATAAATATTACTATTCTTTGTAATATCATTGTATATCATTTCAATTCATAATAAAAAATTGATAAAACTCGCATTGTTATTCAATTTATGTATAATTTTGAAGAAAATTGCAGTTTTTTCGAGAATACCGAGTTAACTGAGTATGTAGTGTAGATGTTACGTCTATATTCAAATTTTTTGTAGATTTGAAAAATAAAGATTTGAAGAACAGTACAAATTCAGTACGAACGAAATTATTGTGGATCATTATTGAGACGTAGAAATAATAGCAATAATAATAATAATAATAATAATAATAATTTTTATCATCGAGACATAGAAATAATTTAGATGCCACATCTTTATGTGAAGAATAAAATTGTATACATAACATGGGAACTGTATCTATTCATAAACAACCAGCAGGTTTTATATTCAAAGTTATAAAAAATTACTTTTTAACATCAATTGGAACATTGAACGAAAATCATGCCAATGACAAAAACTTAAAGATTGTTGTTAATAAGATATGAATTTTTCCTATTTCTAAAATCTTTGAAATTTATAACAGTATGACAAAAATTAAATTGTCAACAAATTGCCTTAAACCTAACGATTGTTTATTTTGATAAAAAACAGGCATTTTAGGACAAAGGCAACGTTGTCTCTAAAATTCCCTGTCGCATCTGGTAATGATTCAAAGCGACTTTGACGGCATGTTTGAACGAGAAAAAGTAATTCAAACGAATATTTTTAAATTTCGTTATCCATCATAAATTATCAACAACGACAGTCGCAAAAGAAGAATTTCGTGTTTAAATAAAACTAATTGTAATAATGTAAAGAAAATTAGTGCTCAAAGTTCATGGTATTTTTATACTACAATCAGTAATAAATACATTGAATGCTGAAGGTGAATTCGAGCATGAAAATTTTTGATAAACTATCAAATTAGGTATATCATTATTTGGGGAGAAATCCAGAAAATTTCATAATCGATTTATGCTTTTTTATAGTTTATTAAGAAACGCGAAGATTCTTTAGAAAGTTTGAAGAAATAAATGTACGTTGCGCAATCAACATTTTCTTCCTACAGCTATAAAAGTTTCTGGCATAGTTTAACTTTCTTCGCATTGTTAGGTAGTTGATGGTTCAAATAAAATGCGTCGATTGTATTTTATGTTCAGGCTGCTTTTAGAAAAGTAGCTCATAAACAAATTGTAGCAAAGTGAAAAAATTGCATTTTATCATTTATCAAACTTTTGGAAGCTTTAATCAAAATTCTTCTCTCACTGAAATCACAAAAATGATACAAACGATTCAGGGTATTTTTTCAAGTGAAAAAACCGTTTACAAAAAAAAATCTAAATACGGCTCAATCCGAAAATTATATTTAATCTGTTCAAAAATATTATTTCTATTCCGATTTTTGGCCCCTTTCGAGTGTCATTTCTTTCGTGGTTCGTATCAGAGTGACACGGCACAGGATACCATATTTCTTCTTCCGCGGTTAAAAAAGTGCGTCTCGAGCTCCCAGTTCTCGGGGTTAAAAAAAATCTTCCCTGCGCTTCTATTTTCGGTAAATGAGCAAGGTAGAAAAAAACGTTTCTTCCTGTTTGCGGCAAAGAAAGCGTACTACACGCAGCTGGTCTTTGCGTTTACAATAATTGTACGTACTTGTCGCTTGTAAAACGCGCGAAAACGAACCGAAAACCCGAGGCAATTTTTTTACACCTTTTTTTTTTACTTTACTTTTCTCTGTTTTTCAGTTTTCCTTTGGTTTTTTTCAGATAAATTGGGTCGACAATAAAATTCTATTTCAGGAAGTTTTTAAACCTTTCAACAAGTTTTTCTTTTTCTTCGAAACTGGATACAAATTTCAAAATGTCGAAATTTTGAAAGTATTAGATTGCAAAATTTATTTGAAGAGTTTTAATCTTTCTAATTTTAAGATTTATCAATCATTTTTGAAATGTGTACATTTTTGAGATATTAAAAATGTGTTATTTATTATCTAAAAGGCGGTTAAGCAGGGTGAATGGGAAAAATAATTCTACTTCCGAATTTAAATGTATGATTAATTGTATACAAACACTGGAGAATAAAATAAAAATAATGAAATTTGAGATCAGACTTCAACCCCTTCCTCACTTCAGAAATTTGAAATTCTGATGGTGAACAAAAATATTAATGTTCATGATTATCTTCAACAGAAAATTTTTTTCTGCAGATATTCAAAAGAATTTGGTGAATCAGCTTCTGATAAAATCATAAATATTGTTGATTGATTTTTCATGTGATATTTAAGAATGCTTTGTGATAAAATTTTCATGGATCCTTTGTGATAGTAGAAAAATTTCAGAAAACACAAGCTTCGTAAGTTTTTTAATAATTACAGAATTCGATGTCATGTATCAAGAACATTTATTTTTCATGAAAAATCATAATATATAAAGAATTTTAAGTGTTTTTCTCTCATAATTAATCTTTGTGAAGCTATTGTACAATTCGATAAATATTCTTTTTTTTGTCAAAATTTTAAACCAGTGTTTTCTAACGAAAATCAAAATTTTTTTTTTATTGATTAAGAAACTGTATAAAAATTGTAACTTTCATGTAAATTTAGATTTTTGTGCACTTTTAGTACTTTTTTCTTCAATTTCACTTCATTTCAATAGAAAACTATTAAATAAACAGGAATGAAGAGGTTTGATAAATTTATGTCAGAAAACATTATTTCAAGAAATAAATAAAAAAAATATACTGTTAGGAAAAAATTAGATTAATTATGACATTTAGTAATTGACTAAAATTTTTCACGAAATCAATTCAGTGACGAAAATTTGGAGGTAATTTAAATTAAAAATTTATAGTAATTTTCAAAAAGTGATACATACTAGAAAATTGAGATTCTGGATAACATGTATTTGGATAACATGTAATTGAATAGTTTTCCCTACAAAAATCTTAAGATTCTCAATTTTTTTTTCTTCACGAATTAATAAATGATTTGATGTACCTGAAGTTCCAAACATTTAAAATGAAACGAAAATAAAAAATATATGAATTTTTTTATTTTTTATCATGATAGGAAGTGTGACGATTATTTTTTTAGGGAGCATGATGTTTGGTGTTACGATCAAAAAGTGTTCAAAAGCAGCTAGAAAATTTTCTTCTCCTGTATTAACTGATGAATTTTTTTCATTTATTTTAAACGTTTGGAACTTGATGCACATAATGATTTGACATTGTATAAAAATATCATACAGTCATCCTATATACAGATTGAATTTCAACAACATTTAAAAAATTTTCCAAAAAGTCTATTCGCGGGGAAACTCAGTACATTAAAAACATTCAAATTGTTCAAGATTTCCTGATTTTGAAGAAAAATACATTTCCAAGATAAAAATTTCCAGAAACTCAAAATGTAAAAAAATCAAATTATAATGATTGGATCATAAAATTTAATTCGATTCAAAATTCTAAGGACAAAAAAATTTTCTTCCCCACATTTATATCCAATACTACATGAATTTTCAGACTAACTAAGATACAGTGAAATACAAAAATATAAAATTGAACCAAAAATTTTTCTACCAATGTAATTTCACTACCTCAAACCCCTCCAAAATTGATGATGGCCTAATCTATGCATGTGCTATTTTGATAAGGTTCATTTTCCCCTTAAACCCCCCAAATAATGAACCTTATCATACCTCGAATCTACAACCTTTCACCCTGCACATTACACATTTATGAAATTTCAATTTCGAAAAAAACAAAAAAAAAATCCACATCTCAATTTCGCCCCCTGTAACTCCGTGTTTCTCGCATTCTTCGCGTGCAATTTTCCAGAAGCAGGCGACAAAGCCGTTGTCACAATAAAGCGACTGAATGAGAAAAAAAATAGAGAGCCAGAGGATGAAAAAAAGAGAAAAAAAAGGAAATAATCGGTCAGTCGAGGTAGCGAAATAAACGACACAATCGGGCCTTGTCAATACATTGGCTTGGGGTGGGGGAAAGGTTAAGGGGAGGGGGGTAACATGGATTCAGCTAGAACGTAAAAAAGAAGAAAAATGGTGTAGTGTGGGCGTTCTCGTATTGTTGGTAGTCTACTTCTAAGATCGGTAATTCTATTTATTCCATTTGTCCGTCAAGAGATTTGGAAACTCGAACTGTTAAAAAGTCTTTTCAGGCCGCCCCCGATGCCCACGACATACGAGATCTCTGAAGGACTTTTTTATTTCGTAAAAAATCATTGCTGTCATCGAAAATTTGAACGGTATTGGACGTCTACATTTTATTAGATTACATATTCGTAATCAGATACGAGGGAATCATTAATTACATTGGAATGATTCTTCTAGAAGGGTGGGGGAGAAGGGGGGGGGTTGTGCAAATCATATTACGAGTGACCTTACTTTGTAATAGAAATTACAAGATGTTTCAGACCATCGTTGATTACGTATTACAAGAAGTTGGTTTCGATAAAACCAATCAACAAATTTTGAAAATATTGGTGAATTTTCATGTGAAGTATAACTTAGTGTAGATTTTTTCACTGATTAATTTATTACATTTCCTTAGAGTTAAAATATGGTCTCTTTTCTTCATCGTATCTCCGAGTTTTTCAGTAAATAAGAAATTAAATTACTTCTCGATTAACCAGTGGAACAAAGCAGAAAAAAACTTCATTTGCTGTGATAAATAATGTGATTATTGGCCGGAAAAGGCAATTCACAAAATCATCCCCTGGTAACCTGTTTTTTTTTATAAATCAATAATTCGGAGATTTGTTGAACGGGAATTAAAATTTACAGGAATAAACTGCGCTAAATTGTAGTTGAATGAAGTTAAGTTGTGGGGTAATTATTTTTATAAATAATGTGGAAAAATAGGAAACTGTTCTGATTTTCTAAACAAATGTTGGAGGAAGATCAAATTTTACTCAGCTGGATAAAGATTGTTTAATTTTTTTTTATTAACTTGAGAGGAAGTAATTTAATTGATTGTGGTAAATAATTTATTATTATTTCTTTTCCTTACATCTTAATTGAAAGATTTAAGGTTTCATGATCTACGTATTTAGATGGTAATTTGTGGATTTGTATTGAGGTTTATGAATTTTAATTTTGTTTCCGGTTAGTGCCTATAATTATTTTTCAAATTAAGATGATACGAGTAAACATTTTTGTAATTTCTTTAGTGCTGATGATTTATGAAGTGTAGGGATTGATTAATATCATTAATAGATGAATTCGAAATCTGATTTTTCACTTCACAGAACAAATAGGAAAATTCTCATATGAATTTTCTCAATATCTTTGTAAATCGCGCCTTTCTTAACGTAGGATATACTTTTTTGAAAATTTTTGAAGAAAAGTTATTTTTTTCTAATTTTTTGAGGGCAAGAATATATTTAGAAAAAACGAAGTGACCTTCGATATGATGAAATTTTGCAGTAACGAAAAAATTCTCATTGGTTTCCTCATAAATTTTAATGTTTCAAATTTTCTTTCTAAAATCTTTTTTCGAAATTTTTCAAGATATCGATTTCACTATTCTTTGATTTTAAATTCTTATGTAAAAAAAGTCATCTTTTTTTCTATGAATATATGTTTTGAATTCATCAAAGTCCAAAAATTCTTCAATATCAGTTTCTATGAATCCAAGACTAAAATTTTCTGATTTCAGACTTTTAAAACTGTTTACAATTTGAAATTCTGACATTGAATATACTGAGTATGTATTTGAATATGTACAAATACTATTACGTACTTTACATTTTTTGAAATCTAGAAATCTTTTCAACAACTTTCGAATTTCTCACATTCAAGACCTTAGTCTTTTTGATTGATTGTCAATTTCAAAATAGGACATTTTCAGAAAGTTTTCGAATGTTGTAACATTCTTTTTTTTTTTTTTTTTTTTTTGTACGTGAAGTAAAATATTTTGCCATATGTCCATACACATACATTGTTTGAAACATTTACAAAATCTTGAATTTTAATGTTTTTACACCTAACACCTAACTTCTTTGAATGGTATAATCAATTTAATTAATAAATAATTTTAACATTTCCAGTATGCTTGTGCCTTAGATTCTCATGTATAAGAAGTGAAATATTTCTTTCTTAAAATATCTATTCTGTAACTAAAAAACTGCATAATTCTTTGATATAAAATTTCATACATTTCAGGGTTAACTTTCTCTTATATAGACGTTCAAAATTTCCCATGCCACACACAAAAATCGTGAATTTTCAAATAAAATATTTTAAATATTGCTTCATTTATAGTTCGCTTCATTTCTGAATTTTTTGTAAAAAAAAAGTGAAACATGTTTTGAACTGAAAAATTCCAAAAATTCTTTGATATGGCATTTAACGTTCAGTATCTACTATAATACTGTCATCAGTCATTGGAATAAAAAAAATTAAATAAACAAATACAGTATCACAAACACGATATTCGAAATACGAAACATGAAGCAAAAAATTTCCTCCCCTTCCTTAACAAATCCTTAACATCTACTCTTAAACTTTTTCAACATACCTAAATTAAATTTGACTAACTAAATCCTTAAAATATAGCTCCGATAAATATTTCACTCCTAAAAAAAATTCAGTCCTATCGAGTGCATCTTTGATAGAATTTGAATATTTCAACGGGCGCAGAAAAATTTGATTCACGAATCTGATCGCAACGCGAGACCAAGACTTTTTAAAAAAACTGTGCCCAGCAGCCCACGATCACCTCATTCAACAACGTTGATTAATACGAATTTCAATGTATTTATCTAAAGTTCTAGATGTTTAAAATTCAACGCAAAAGAAAGAAAAATGTATGAATGTTAGAAAAAAAAAAATTATCCAGCTACAACAAACTTTACACTCCCCAACAAAATATTAAGCGTAACTCTCATCGTGACGAAAAATCAAAAGAATTCCTACATCTTTTTTAAATTCTAAACGCTTGGAACTTCGGGTACATCAAACTTCACAGGATCCAAGCATGAGAAAAACATGTGCCTGAAGATCTAAACGTTTATGATATAACAAAAAATTGGCTTTCAAACACCACTCAAGATTAAAGTAAAAAAAATTAACGTTAATATTTACTATTTTTCAATTATTACTTTTCACTTTAACCATGGAAGATAGTAGGATATATTTTTTAAAATATCGGTTATTTTTAAACGTTTGGGACTTCAGGAACATGTAAATTTGATGGATAATGAGATTAAATTGAAATTTATTGGAATTTGAAACATGGATATAATTTTCCCTTAGGGATTCAAAACAAAAAGAGTATGCAACTTCTTAAAATTCCGAACGCTTGGAACTTCGGGTACATAAAATTTCACAGGACCCAAGCATGGGAAAAATATGTGCCTGAAGATCTAAACTTTTAAGATATGAGAAAAATTGGTTTTTCAACTCCATTCAAAATTAAAGTAAAAAATAGTTAGTAACGTTGGATAATATTCATTATTTTTTACTTCAACCATGGAAGGTTTTGGAAACTATGTATTTTTTGAAATTTCAGTTATTTTCAAAATCTGGAACTTCAGGAACATGGAAATTTGATGGATAAAGAGATTAAATTGAAATAATTTGAATTTCGAACATGGATAATTTTTCCTTAGGGATTTGAAACTAAAAGCGTATCTTTTTGAAATTCTAAACGCTTGGAACTTCGGGTACATGAAATTTCATAAGACTGAAACATGGGGAAAACATGTCCTTGAAGTTCCAAACGTTTAAGATATGTCGAAATAGTACTTTACGTACCGAGGGCTGAAAAACGAGTTTAGAGATTTTGAACTGGACGAGAAACGAGTTTTCTATGCCAGAGGTGCGTAAAATTGGTTTTCCTACTCCATTCAAGATTAAAGTGAAAAATAGTTAGTAAAGTTGGATAATATTCATTATTTTTCAATCATTTTTTTTTACTTGGACTATGGAAGGTATTAGAAACTATTCCTTGAAATTTCGTTTGTTTTCAAGCATTTGAAACTTCAGGAAGATGGAAATTTGAAGGATATTAGATTCAGTTGAAATCGATTTGAATTTAAAACATGGATAATTTTCCTTGAGGATTCAAAACAAGAAGAGTATGCATCTTCTTAAAATTCTGAACGCTTGGAATTTCGGGTACATGAAATTTCACAGGACCCAAGCATAGGGGAAACGTGTGCTCGAAGTTCCAAACGTTTAAAACAAAAAATTAGTTTCCCAACCCAACCCAAGATAGAAGTAACAAATAGTAACGTAGAACAATATTTATTATTCTACAATTCTTATTTTTTACTTCGACTATGCAAGATGTTGGGCACTATTTTTAAAAATTTCGGTTATATTCGAACGTTTGGAACATGGCAATTTGATGGATAATGAGATTAAATTGAAATTAATATGGATATAAAACATGGATAATAATTTTTCCTTAGCGATCCGAAACAATAAGACTATGTATCTTCTTAAAAGTCTGAACGCTTGGAACTTCGGGTACATGAAATTTCACAGGACCCAAGCATAGGGGAAACATGTGCTTGAAGTTCCAGAAGCTTAAAAATTACAAAAAATGGTTTCCCAACCCTACCCATGATTAAGGTAATAAATAGTAACGTAGAACAATATTTATTATTCTACAATTCTTATTTTTTACTTCGACTATGAAAGATATTGGGCACTATTTTTTAAAATTTCGGTTATATTCGAACGTTTGGAACATGGCAATTTGATGGATAATGAGATTAAATTGAAATTAATATGGATATAAAACATGGATGATATGTTTTCTTATAGATTAGAAATAAAAAGAGCATGTATTTTCAAAATCCTGAAAGCCGAAAGAAGACGATACCTTGTCGTCCTCGTGGGGGGTGGGTGGCGTTGGCGGCGTGTACATCCTGGGCACGTAATCGCCGATGGAGGAGGCGCCCCCGGTGGAGGAGCCCTGGCTCCTCGGGGGGCTGAGGTCGGGTATCGCCGCGTGGTAGTCCTGGAGTCCAGGCACGACCCCGGGAACGACCCCGCTCGGCACCACCGGCCGATACTCCATCCCACGCACCTCCATTTTGGTAGCGACTGGGTACCCCGAGTAAACCAGCTTGAAGCCGTACCAAACCACTCGGTGCAACCGAAAATATATATATTATCTTCCCCCGAAAAATTTCCCGAAATTCGCTACGTCAACAATCCACGGGAGCACACCCCCGAACCGGGGAAAGCCCTTTCCCCCGGCTCAGCCCCGAGCACGTGTCCACATATCCCCCTAGCATCGGCGTTTCCCGAGACCGCACAACTTTCTCGGTTAAAATATCCTCCCGAACGCTGCGTTCGCGCACCAAAATACCATTTATATTCACAACGGACCCTTTCGTGACTACGTGCGAAATTTCGATTATTTACAACGATTAGAACGCGAGTTAGGAAGATTTCAAGTCGCGAATTACGGGTGGCGCGCGCGTGCCTAACGCGCCGACTACTTTTTGCCGACTGGTGTTTTGCCGCCGCATATGACTGTTCTTTCCCTTCCCCTTTTACTCCCTCATCGGTTCCTTTTTCTCCTCCTCCTTCGCCGCGCTCTTAGATGAGCGGCGAAGCCTCCCCCCTCCGCCATGCCAGCCCTGGTCCGATATCGCGCTAAGCCCCCACCCCTCGAGTCCTCAGGAGTACGCACGTTCGAATTTACACATACAGAGATGAGCGCTGGGGTGGGGTAATTAAGCGCCCCTGCGCTCTCACTCTTTCTCTCTCGCCACGGGTGATCCAAGCGCTCACGGGTCGCGCCTGGCTGGCCGTGGCGCGCTCTTCTTTCCCGCCCCGTTTTTCACCCTTTTCGAATGTTCGCAACGAGCTTTTTTCGAAGCTGTTTTGGGAGGCGTTTTTAGATGACAACGCCGAGGTGTTGGAATCTTATTTTGAAAAACCACCTTGGGTAGAGTTTTTTTAAGTTTCTTTTCTATTCTAGAAAGTGTGCAGGTGGTTGGGAGTTTTTTTTTAGGGGGTGGAATTTGTTTGTTTTTTTTTGGAGATTATTTTTTTGAAATTGTTGAGATACTTTTCCTTTAATTCGAGTAGGGAATTTTCGAAATAGTGGATGAAAAATTGACTTTCTTCATTGCCAAGCCGAAAATTGCCCAATCGTTATATAATTTTTGTTTTAAGTAAAACTTCTTAGGCGGCATTGCCGCTTTTCTAGAATGTAATTTATGTAGAGAGTAATTTGGAGATTTTACAGTGTAAGATGTAAAAGTGTAATATTTTCGATTGCAGGGAGCAATTTTGAGATTTCGTTGTAATGTAAGACTGTAGGATGTAAGACTGTAATTTTTTCATTTGCAGGGAGTAATTTTGAGATTTTGTTGTAATGTAAGACTGCAATGATTTGGTTTTTAGGGAGTAATTTTGAGATTTCGTAAGTCTGTAATACTGTAAGAGTGTAATGTTAGGTCGGAATAGTTGGAGGCCGATGATATTCGAGATTGTTTCGAGTGTAAGGAGTAACTTTGAGATTTCGTAAGTCTGTAACACTGTAAGAGTGTAAGAATGTCATTGATAAATTCGACTAAAAATTTCACTGATTTACAATTAAAAAACAAGAAAAATAGTACACAGAAAAATTGAGGGATCTGTTAGAACTAAAAAAGTTAAGAGGAATAAAAATCTATACATCGGAACCTTGAAGAAAGCGGCATGAGAAGTTTTACTCTTAACGCGTGTTGATTCAACACGCTTCAATTTTTATTTTGTAGGTAAAACCTAATTTTATTTTTACAAAATCCTTTACTTTATTTATATGATTAATTGAATGATTCCTGAAGAGAACAAAAAAAATATGACCATAAGCCAGAATAATAAAAAGAGAAAGATATTACACTCAAAGAAATCATTTCAATTCATTTTTAATAAAATTTTGTTTACATTATTAACAAATCGGCTTTAATTAATCGAAAAGTTTATCAAAACTCACAAATTCATGATAGGCTCATTTTACGCCAAACCTGTGATATTCTACATATGTAGATATTTCAATTTTTCCATTAAAACAATATTTTTACTTATTGAAGTAAAACTTCTTAGGTGGCATTGTCACTTTTATAGAATATAATTTCCGTAGGGAGTAATTTGGAGATTTTACAACGTAAGACTGTGACATGTAAGAGTGTAATATTTTCGATTGTAGGGAGTAATTTTGAGATTTTTTGTAATGTAAGACTGTAAGATGTAAAACTGTAATGCTTTCGTTTGGAGGTAGTAAATATGAGATTTCGTAAGTCTGTAACACTGTAAGAGTGTAAGTTGACATTTCGCATTTTTTTGTTTTTTACCATATCTTCCATGCATCCTACATCACGTTTTTAAAGAAGTTTCACTTCTGCACAGATTTTTGTCGAAGATCTGTTTTCTTACGTACGAAAAAATGCATCGTCAGTAAGTATCGTAAAAAAAATATCCTTTTATTAAATACATAATAAAAAATTGTGTTGTTCAAAAAAACTCCCCTCAACATTTCTGAAAGTAATTCAATTTCGTGAAACAGTAACTTTCACTTGCCCCGTGTTACTTACTTTGATAAATCGTTCAATGGACGTTGCTTTCCATCAATCTATCAATTTATTGCTGTATTTCTAAATGGACAAAAAGTTTTTCCGTTATTTTCAGCTCTCAACTATTCGATTTCGCGAAAAAACAGCCGAAATCCCGCCGCAACTTGCAAGCGATCGGAAAACAGTGCAAAGCCGATCCCCGCAGCGCGGAAAAAAGTATAGAGGAACGATAGCGAATCCGTGAGCGCCTTTTATTGCTGCTTTATTAATCCCTGAAACGGTGACGTCGAAAACGCTATTTTTTTCCTACCCCGCAAACGGCAGCACAATTACGCTTTTATTTGCATTTTTCTGCGACAAAGAAAAAGGACGAGGGAAAAAAACAGGTTACAAAAACACTAGTCATTTTTCAACTGACCTTTGCTACTGCGAAGAGAGATTTTTTACGGAAAAAATTTATTTTCGAAATTTAATGTTAGAGAAGGATAGATTCTTTTCGAAGGGTGGAAATTCTTGGTGAAATCGAATCAAGAAACACCTTACACTACTGAAAATCTTGGAAATATTCATGTGTAACATATATTTTGAAATTTTAGTCGTATGTAATATCCAGTGGAGGACATTGTCTGAAGTTTGAAAATACAAAAATCTGTTAGCGCAAAAATGACAGAAAATTTGAATTCTTCTGAAATCCTGGAATAGAATCATACAAATTCCAACATCCTGGATTCTTTGTATTGAATTTCTGACATATATTCGAACCTGTTTAAAACACCTCATCCTTGAATTTTAATATAAGCAACTCAAGAGGTCGATCGATAAAGATTTTTTCTTATAGAAAGATATGTCATATAGGAAGCATTTAAATTGCATTATTATCTTTAAGCCCCATAATTTGACAAATTGAAACACATTGCAAATCTAAATGCTATTGCTCCAAAATAGATCATCTTACAATTATCAACATTTTTGAGCCCCAAACGTCAATGTCTTGATCACCAAAAATCCAAGAATCTTTAAACATCAGTCGTCGATTGTTTATAAAATATAAATAGAATGCCACCATAGAAATGTCTTAAATTCTCGAACATCTTAAAATCTTCAAGTCCAACATTTTTTGAAATTCCAGGTATCCTCAGCAAGAAATTGTCTGAAGTTCGAAAATCTGATAATGCAGAATGTCAGAGAATCTATATTGTTCTGAAATTCTGGAATGGAACACCCAAAAATATTTCAGACATCCAAACATAAATGCCAAAAACATCTTAGAATTATTGAATCCTATGTCCGAAACATGTTCAAACCTGTTTAGAACACACTTTCACTTCATAATATCTTCAAAGCTTAATATCTATAATGTTTTGAAATTTTAAGAAACTCAAAAAATCACTTGCTGAATGTATTTTTCAATATGCATACAACCTTTAGTACATTTTTGAATATTCCAATTAACCACAAATCAAAGCACCAAGAAAGTCTTACAATACTTACAAATCTTCCAATCTTCAACATTTTCAAACCTTAAAGTAAATGTCCAAATCACCCTAAACCCTATAGCATCTTAAAACCATGGTGTCCAAAATATTTCGAAATCGCAAGAATCTTCGAACATCAATCGTCCATTGTTAGCAAATTATGAATATAATGCCACCTCAGAAACATCTAAAACTCTCAAACATCTTAGACTATTCATGTCCAAAACATCTTGAAAATCCAGGTATCCTAAGTAACAAAACGTCTACAGTTTGCATATATGGTATAAAAATCTGATAATGCAGAATACCAGTAAATCTAAATTCTTCTGAAATCCTGAGATGAAACACCCAAAAATATTTCAGATGTCCAAACATCAAAGACCAAAACATCTTGGAATTCTTGAATTCTATGTTTAAAACATGTTCAAACCTGTTTAGAACACACCACACTTCGAAATACCCTCGAAGCTCAATATCTATAATGTTTTGGAATTTCAAGCAACTCAAGAAATCATGATATGCGTGAATCTTTTATAAAACTTTTGAATATCCTAATAAACCACAGATAAAAACACCTAGCAAACATGAACTATGTTTCTTCCAATCCTCAACATTTCTAAACCTTGAAGTCAATGTCTAAATCACCCAAAACCCTATAGCATCTTAAAACCATGATGTCAAAAATATTTCGAAATGACAAGAATCTTTAGACATCAATCGTCTATTCTTTGCAAATCATGAATAGAATGCCATCTTAGGAACATCTTAAACTCCCAATCTTCATGTCCAAAACATCTTGAAACCCCAAGCATCTTGAAACATCGATCGCCCAATGTTTGCAGATCTAGATACACCCGCGGTGCGACATTTATAATCAGGCCGGAGCAATAAACAATGAGAGCGAGCGGCTCTGGCTTGGACATTGGCATACCTCGTGCTCGTCGAGCGCGAAAAAATGAGGCATGCCTGAGTCTGCGGGAAACGGCGGTTTTTCCGACGTAACGCGATACGCGGCCTTCGTGTGTACCGCACAAGTGCGTCGCGCCATCGAGAAACTGGCTCGAAGGACCTTGCCTCGGCGTATGTGCTTTCTCGCGGGAAAATTCGTAGCCGAGCGTGACTATAATCCCCGAAAGCGCCAAGTCATACCCGGATGCCTTCTGTTACCCAATACACATCGACGAGCAAGAAGATTCGATTCCACGCGATGGAATCGAAAAAAATGACGCATCGTTTTCTCATAGAAAAAATTATCGGGCGCTCCCTCGATCGATATACTGTCCTAGACCCCGTGTATGTATGTGATATGGATTCCTAGAAGTGAAATTTATTGCTACAGGTTTCATGTTTGTTTTGATACAGCAAGAACAGAATTTGGGAATATCTTCCAAAATTTTTCTAAAGAGTGCCATGCTTACTGGAAAATGTAGAGACAAGTTGAACTTATGACAAGAAGTCGAAGTTGGAGTGGTGAGTTGGTCTTAGTTGGTATGTCAAAAATTTTCAGATGAGTTTTTTTGGACAACTAAGGATTTTCATTATTTATTCAAGTTCATTTCGCATTGCCTCGTGCAATCAGCCTATGGGTGATGTAACGATGTTGTACATATATAATGAAAATTTTTTTTGGTGACCTATCCATCTATAGCCATGCCATATAGACTTATGCAGAGGATGATTAAACAGTTTTTTTAGAATATTTTGCAAATTTAAAAAATATTGTCAGTATTGACAATCAGAAGTTTACGAATGATATGACAGTTTTTGAGCAGTTGCTAAAATTTTTCTCACTGTAAAAGTTTTGACAGTTTTGAGTGTTTAACACAACTTCGTCTATTTTACAGTTTTAGAGTTTTTAACAGCTTCGATGATTCCAGAATATGTAACAGTTTTGAAATTTTGGATATTTCCAGTAGAATTAAAAAGGTAAAAAAGTTACTCTCAGTCCTGACTTTTTTCAGTCCAACAATTAAGAAAATTCCAATAAATACATTGTCAAAAACATTTGAAAATTATAAAATTTTTTAGAGAATTTCTTTTAAAATCGTGTTTGAAATTTCATGGACACGTATATAAAAAGGATTTCAAAGAAATTCATGTCAAATTTATTGTTTTCAAATTATATGTATTGATTTTAATATTTTTTATTATTATTAATTTTATGTTAAAACACTGCATGCTTGAATATTTTAAAATATCTTTTGCATTTTATCAGATATACAATATAATTTTGTTATACAGTTTATATTCCATACAATATAAATTTTTTGTTTCAATCAAATAGTTGTTGATAAATTAGGGAAAATCTACTCCAAAAAAAATTTATTTTGTCGAAATCTACTTGAATTTAAAAAAGTTTGAATACACATTTTCAATGAGAAAGCATTTAAAGGTAAAATGATTTTAATGTGTGCTTTATATTAAATAAACACTTCGATTTCATAAAAGGTTTATAATTTTCATAGACAGTGTCAATTTTTTTCATAGTTGCATCCATAACTTGAAGAGAAAATTTAATAGACAGTATGGGAAATCTGCTTCAAAGACAGTCTCTTAAATTTAAAAGAGAAATTTCTGACAGTGTAGACAATTTTTAATGGGTTTTAATAAAATAGCAGTTCATCATAATTTTCACATTTATGCAAGTTTAGAACTATTTAACAAATTTACGTCAGTTTAATTTTCTGTATATTATAACAATTTATACATTTTTAAAGAGTTTTGACATTTCTAATAATTATAACAATTCTTGAAGCACTGTACAAAAATCTTGAAAGATTATTACAGTATTTAAAATGAAAACATTTGAACAATTTAATTCATGAATCATAACAGTTTTCATATTTCATATAGTTTTAATAAGATTCAAAAGTTAAAAAGTTACTTGCAGTCTTGCCTTTTCACGATTCAACTGTAAAAACAATTTTTAACAGTAAAACAGTTTTTTATTGACTAAGAATTGAAGTAGTTTTGACAAGAAATCAATTCGTAACGATTTTGACATTTTCACCAGTTTACAATGGTTTTGCAGTTTGAGAAAAATGAAAGTTTAATATTTTCAATAATCTGAAAACTTTTCACTGTTTAAGCAAATTTTATAGTTTTTTAGGCATTGAACAACAGTTCTATCAGTTGAAAACAGAACTAGAAATTTGAAACAGTTTTGATTAATTCTACGTAATTTTTGACAGTCTTAACTATTTTAATATATATATAGGTTAAATCAGCTATGACACTCGTTAAAAGTTTTCGTTTCGACACAGTTTCCATAGTTTTGGAAAATTGACAGGTTTGAAATATATTAGATTTGGCATTCAACAGTTTGATGAAGATATCACGTTCTGTTACTAAATTTTTTTCTACAGTTTTGACATCAGTTAAGACAGTTTTTTTAAATCTTTGATGTCATATGATAGTTGTTCATATTTTTTAATTATTCTCCTTAAAACAAAAAAAGCTCAGATTAAACAGAAAATGCATCTTCAAAAGAAGCACTCCTAGATAATTCAAACTTACGTACATAATAAATTTCTCGTATGACAAAGAAGATAAATCGTCAAAATTTTACCTTTCATCCCAATAAATGAAAAAACAATTGGAATTAAAAATCAGAACAATCGTTTCACTTTCCTAGTATATTTATTTCTCTTTTATTTTACATAAACAACGACGAACATGGACTTTTATGGAATATTCGTCTCCTCCTCTATTCAGCTCGTCAATTTTCCGTGACAACAGTACACGTTTCGACACACTTTTTTCCTCAATGATGCGGGAAAGAATAGATTCACGTTTTTTATCGTCCAACGTCAAGTTTTGTCAACCTTCATTAAGTCATCGAAAACATACCTTTTATTCGAAAAAAATCCTCCGTTTTTCATACACGTCAAACAGAAGTTACAAAAATTAGCCAGCACAAAAACAACAACAAAAAAAGTAGCTTCAGCACGTGGTACTTTTTTCATCTTGGTACAAAAAACTTTTTTTTGGTCCCGGGCGCCAGAGGGTCTCTCTTTCTTTTGGCTTCGATCCTCGCGTCCCCTACCCCTTTTCGCGGTCGAAGAGCGGGGGGGGGGGGGCGATATCTTTTTTGCTACATTTTTTATATGTTTTTCCCACCATATCCACGAGCCTTTGAGTTTTTTTGCGCCGAATCGGGTAAATATCAATGATGAGCCTTGGAAATCTTTTTCATATGATTTCGAGCGGCTTAACAAGTGCGCGAAAAAAAGGGCGCAAAAAGCGTGAGCGGCGTCCAATGATCCCGTTTTTGTCATCGTTTTTGTGAAAGTCGAAAATACGCGCGTGCTAGCATAATTCCCACGACGTGTTCCTTTTTTTGCAACGATAACATCTTCTTCAAGATTCGATTAAGATGCGGAAAGTGGTCATAATTAAGTACACTTAATTATGAGTCGTTTCTTTCGAATTTAATTTGATTACAGGTAATGCGATTCGATCGAGAAGGGTTTTCTCGAGAGAAATTCACGTTAGAATCTGGGTTTTATTATTTGTCGCTCCTTACGATGAATTTATCATGAATAAAGTCATGAAATGACTTTCATCGCTTAATATGAAATCATTTCAGATATCCATGGGATGGAAACTATATATACGTGGGTTTTTTATGATTTTATCTGTACTGTAATGTGATCAGTGGTTTTTTGTGGACAAGCTAGATCACAGAAATAATTTCATAATTTTGCTAAAACTGAACCGATGAAGTAAAGAGGAGAAATTTATTTTCGAGTTCAATGTCCGTCGAGTATTCGTAGCTCCTACGTTACAATGATTTAATTTTCTAGAGGTATAATGCAATTCAATTTAATTTGTCTAATTAAAAGTTGGATATGATTCGATCAATTTTTGCACGAACATTGAAAATTTACCACATCTTCTATTTTGAAACTAATTTTACTCGAATTTCGATCGAATCTCTAGTCGGGTCGCTTTATTTGCGTGTAGTAGTTATTAAATTATAGAAACCATTTTTGAGATATACGTAGTTTTTTTGAAAATATGACCGAAGTAAATATAAAACCTTCATTATAAAATGGCAATTTTTTACATGTCTCCCGAAGCTTCCTATAGAGTCGAAATTAATCAACTTGAAAAAACTTCCTTTCTTCTTTAGATAAAATTGAAAGCATGCCTTTATCAGGAAACCATTATATTCTAAAAAAAAAAGTTAAATTCGTTCAAATATTCCCGAATTCTCGATATTACATGATGAAGTCTTTGTTTCTACATTTTGTAAAAACACTTTGGAAAAACTCCAAAACATCATCAAACTGAATCGATTACGTGTCGTAATCATCATACTATAAAGTCCTCCAGAATAATGTATTTTGATTATTGGAATATGCTTACTTAGATGAAAAATTTTGTGCAAGTGTTCGAAACTGTTCCTCTACTTGGTTAAAAATCCTGGGAACACTCCAAAACCTGATCAAACTAAAGTGATTACGTGTAGTAATCATCGTACCAGAAAGTCCTCCAGAAAAACTTTTTTATTTTCTAATCAAAATCTGCTTATTTCAATAACAACATATGTGTCGATTTTCAAAATTGTTTCTCTACTAAGTAAAAAACACTGGAAAAACTCAAGAACCTTATCGAACTGAATCGATTACGCGTTGTTATCACTATACAATTAAACTCTCCAACTTTCGATTGTCTAAATCAGCTTGTTTTTATTAAAATTTTATATTAAATATCCAATAATGTTTTTCTACTTGGTAAAAATACCCCAAAAGCATTTCAATATTTAATTGAAATTATTCGATCACATGTCGTAATCATTATACCATTATTTTTTACCGAGCAACTTTTTCGAATTGTCGAAATCAGCTTGTTCTGATAACAATATTATCATATAATAAATCTACGAAACTTTTTTTCTACGCGATAAAAAACATGGAAAAACGAACTCATTAAACTGAATCAACTACGTGTCGTAATCATTATACTTTAAGATCCTCCAGAATAACTTTCTTACATTGTCTAGATCGTCTTGATCATACTATTTTCATAATTCTGTTTGATCAAATTTTCAAAATTATTCCTTTATGGTTGATTACGTGTCGTAATCATCACACCATAAACTTCTTTAGAAGAACTTTCTATAATTGTAGAAATCAGCTGATTCTTGTAACAATATTTGATTGAATCTCCAAACTGTTCCTCCACTTGGTAAAATATGTTAAGAAAATTCCGATACTTAATTAAACTGGATCGATTACGTGTCGTAGTCATTTCACCATAATGTTCTCCAGAACCATTTTCTTAAATTGTTGAATCCAGCTTATTCTTTGATTGAATTTTTGAAACTGTTTCTTTACTTGGTAAAATACCTTGGGAAAACTCCAAAGCCTAATCGAACTGAATTGATTACGTGTCGTAATCGTGACACCATAAATTAGTCCAGAACCACTTTCTTGAATTGTCAAAATCAGCTTCTGTATTCTTATAATACTGTTTAATCAAATCTCAAAAATTGTTCCTCTACTTGGTTAAAACAACCACGAAAAAATTCCAATACTTAATTTAACCGAATTGATTACATGCCGTAATCGTCACACGATAAATTTTCTCAAAACGATGTTCTTGAATTGTTAAAATGAGCTTATTTTTATAATACTCTTTGATCGAATCTCCAAAGCTGTTCCTCTATTTGGTAAAAACCCTTAAAAAACTCCAAAACCTCATAGAAATAAATCAACTACGTGTCGTAATCATCATACTATAAATTCCTCTGGATCAACTTTTTTCAATAGTCCAAATTATCTCATTTTTATCGCACCCTTAGATTAAATCCCCAAAACTGCTATTTTTTGGGCAAATACCTTCGGAAAGTTCCAATACCTAATTTAACTGAATTGATTACGTGTCGTAATCATTGCACAATACATTTTCCTAGCACAACTTTCTCGAATAAAATTGTTAAAATGAGCTAATTCTTATCCATAACACTCTTTGATTGAATCTCCAAAACTGTTCCTCTATTCGGGAAAAAAAACCCTTAAAAAATTCCAAAACCTCATAGAAATGAATCGATTACGTGTTGCAACCATCATACTATAGCATCCTCTAGAACAACTTTCTTCAAGTCCAAATAATCTCCTTTTTATTGTACTATTTGATTAAATTTCAAAAACTGTTCCTCTACTTAGTTCAGAATTCTCAAAAAACTTCAAAACCTCATAGAAATTAATCGATTTTGTGTTGTAATCACATACTATAAAATCCTCTGGAACAACTTTCTTTATAAGTCCAAATTATGTCATTTTTATCGTACTTTTCGATGAAACCTTCAAAGTCGTTCCTTTTTGGACAAATCCCTTAAGAAAGTCCCAATACCTAATTCAACTGAATCGATTACGTGTCGTAATCATCGCACTATAAATTTTCACAGAATAACTTTCTTGAATTATTAAAATGAGCTAAATTTTATACATAACACTCTTTGATTGAATCTCCAAAGCTGTTTCTCTATTTGGTAAAAAGCCCTAAAAACCCTAAAACCTCATAGAAATGAGTCGATTACGTGTCGTAATCTCCTACTATAAAATCCTCTAGAACAACTTTCGTCAGTAGGCCAAATTATCTCATTTTTATCGTACTCCTTGATTAAACCTCCAAAACTGTTCCGCTTTGGCCAAATAATGCAGAAAAGTTCCAATACCTAATAGAATTGAATCAATTACGTGCCGTAATCATTGCACCATACATTTTCCCAAAACAACTTTCTGAAATTGTTAAAATGAGCTTGTTCTTATGCCTGAGACTCTTTGATTACTTGAACAACTTTTTTCAAAAGTCCAGATTATCTTATTTTCATCGTTCCTTCGATTCAACTTCCAAAACTACTCCTCTTTGGCCAAAACCCTTAGGAAAGTTCTAATACCTAATTTAACTGAATCGATTACCTGTCCTAATCATTGAACCATAAATTCTCCCAGAACAACTTTCTCGAATTGTTAAAATGAGCGAATTCTTATACACATAACACTCTTTGAACTGTTCCTCTATTTGGTAGAAAAACTGCAAAACCTCGTAGAAATGAATCGATCACGTGTCGTAATCATCATCCTATAACACCCTCTAGCCCGACTTTCTTCAATAGTCCAAATTATCTCATTTTTATCGTACTCTTTGATTAAACCTCAAAAACTGTTTGGTCAAACCTCTTTGGCCAAATACTGCAGGAGTGTTCCAAGACCTAATGGAACTGAATCGTATACGTGTCGTAATCATTGCACTATAAATTTTCCTAGAACAACTTTCTCGAATTGTTAAAATGAGCTAATTCTCGTACATAACACTTTTTGATTGAATCTCCAAAACTGTTCCTCTATTTGGTAAAATACCTTCAAAAAATCCATAACCTTATAGAAATAAATCGATTACGTGTCGTATTCGCCATACTATTACATCCTCTTGAACAACTTTCTTCAAAAGTCCAGATTATCTTATTTTCATCATTCTCTTCGATCCAACTTCCAAAACTATTCCTCTTTGGCCTTAGGAAAGTTCCAATACCTAATTAAACTGAATCGATTACCTGTCGTTATCATTGCACCATAAATTCTCCCAGGACAACTTTCTCGAAATGTTAAAATGAGCGAATTCTTATATACATAACACTCTTTGGACTGTTTCTCTTTTAGGTAGAAAACATCATAGAAATGATTCGATTACATGTCGTAATCATCATACTAAACATCCTCTAGCCCAACTTTTTTCAATAGTCCAAATTATATTTTTTTTGTCGTACTCTTTGATTGAATCTCCAAAACTATTACTCTACTTGGCAAAAACCCTGGGAAAACTCCAAAACATCATCGAACTGAATCGATTACGTGTCGTAATCACCAAACCGCAAAGTACCCAAGGACCGCGAAGGAGGTTACGCGTCGTTGTTCCGCGGGTCCCATGGCGGACATTCGAAAGTCGCGACAAAACGAGCGAGATCGATGGCACGCTCGAGTGCTTTTCGGTATTGGAGAGCCTCACAAAGCCCGTGAGTGCTGCTTTGATGGAATAGCTCTGCGCAGGGTGCACGCTTGGTTGCTCCTAATCATAATAAACGTGCCAAGGTGCCGCGGACACTTCGGAGCCGATTTCTATCTCCGCTTTTCCTTCGACGCCTCCGTTTCTTTTTCACGCAAAGATATCGCGTCCAGATACTACTCAGCAATGACAATCGGTACGTAACCGAACACGCGTTTTCGTGAAAAAGGACCGAGATACCACGCGATGATGCCTCGGAATAATAGGGATGCCTTAATTTTCATTCTAAAAGGTGCATATGGTGGCCAGCCTTTTATTCGTTCACCAAAATGATTCTTCTTTCTTTTATTGAGGCCCTGATGCTGCTGATCGAGATCGTTCTCGTTCGAAATTGTTTCCTTTTTGTTACGTGACAGACGTGATAAACGACCGATCGGCTGTATATGGATTTGGTGAACATTGAGCGTTAATTGAGCTGTAATCTACACGCTTTGTGCTCTTTTTTTTAGTTATTCTGGTGCAGATTATTAATTTTTGAAATGATACTTCCTTTTTGAATAATTGCTTCAAGAGAAGTGGTTTGGGAAATGCGACATGTAATTAGTTTCGGGTATTTTTATGGGAGTTTTTCCCATGTTTCGAATAAAGTTTTATTGGTTGAAGTAGAAGGATAAAGTAAGGTAGACTTTGCACGTTTTATTGGAGATGTTATTGATTTAGGAGTCAGTAAATAAATAATTATAGAAAAAATTCATTTAAAAGCTTCACATGTTATCTAAGTTTCTGTTTCGTACAATGACTATTTTCTCTAAAGTGTATTGAACTGCATCACTATAGTTAATTCTCGGTCAAATTTCGTATCATTTTTTTAAATTCTGGTATTTTTAATACCACTTTTTTATATGTAACTGTAAATCGCAGTATAATCCAATATTTTTGTGGTTTGGTGATTACGACATGTAATCAGCTCAGCTTAAAAGAGATGGAAACTTTTTCCAGAATGTTACTGTAGAATTTTGGAAATGTTATGATATTTTTTTCCTAAAAATAAGCGCAGTGAAAAAAAAGGATTAGGTAATACATGGATTACAACATGTAATCGATGTAAATGACCTTTTTTGATTTTGCTCAGTATTTTTTTCTTTTTACCTTTTTCAGGCGTTCTTGAAATTTAACCAGAAATTTTTATGTATTTATACAATTTAATAATTTTACAATGTTTCTTAGACAATTTCTTCCGTTCGATTAATGACGTCTAAATTTTAATAACGATGTGTTATTTGCTTTATCAAGCAGCTTCTAGAATTCCACTAGACATGATTTTTTTTTGGATTCTAAAACATTTGATGCAATACATACTTGATTATGAAAAGTGACTGATTTTGGGAATGTTTGGCTCTAGAAACAAGTATTTTCAAAAGTTTTGGGTTAAAATCATTACGACATTGAACTTGTTCTGTAAAATAAAACTTGAAACCCTCGCAAAGGTGCATTTTTCAAGTTTCTAGACAGCTTAAGAAAATTCGAGTGGAAGTATGAGTTTCTAGAAATTTCGACGTCTGTAATGTCTCAAAAATTTCTGTGTGATTACTTCGGTTTAATGAAGTTTTTGGATTTTCCTAGGATTTTTTACTGAAGTTTGAACAACGAAATAAAGCAAAGCTTGATTAGTTCAGGCACTTGTACTTGTTCATCTTATTTTTAATTTTTTCTGAAGAACTGATCACAAAACTAAATTCATCATGTTTCATCGAGTGTGCAAGATTTTATTCTATTTAATTATTTATTATGAATATTAGGCTATTTTATTCTGTATAGAAAAAGTTTTTAACTACAATCAGTAATAATCAGTTCGGTTCAACCAAATGGAAAAATTTTCCACTGTTTTTTCAACGTCTAAAAACAGTTAAGATGCATCCTTTACTCTTCGTGTGAAAAATATTCAAGCCAAAGGAGAACAAAATGTTCGTTCGTAACGAGATCGATTTTCAAGGCGTCGAAAAACCCGAAACAGCGGGGGCCGAAAATTACTCTCTCGAAAACCGGAAACGCACTGGCTCTAAAAGTACGGGTCTAATTTCACGCGACTTAATTTCGATGACTCGAGCATATCTTCCATTTATAACAGTAGGCTTTGAAAAAAAGGCGCCAGACAACTGACGGCTCCGGAGAACATTTGGAAGAGTTTTCAAGAGCTTCTCGATACTTTAAAGATTCTAAAAAAACTGGTAACATTCTTAGAAAACACTCGAGAAATGCAGGAACCCAAAACAATCCAAACAGCTGAGAATTGTTTCTTTGTTAGTTCAACAAAATTATCCAAAAATGTAAAAAACTGGTATAAATATTTCACAAATTCTTGGATTACCCTGAAGTTCTATGAAAAAAAACTACACAGTCTAAAAAAAGTCTTTAAAAATTAGGTGTCCCATTCAAGTTGACCATCGTGAGATGTCCAATCCCCCCCCCCCCCTTTAGTTTTTATTTTTTTCTTTTACATGCACCCTAAAAAAACTGGACTTTTTCAATGCTCACCAAAGAGCATCTGTGCCTAATCTGCATACGGTCCAGGTCACAGCTCCCTTCGCGGACCTTTTTGTTTAAATTTCCAAACCCCTCTCCTTCCCCCCTCCTCCCTTTTTCCCCCTGCAAATATTCCCCTCGCGCAAGGCCCATAACCACCGGATCTTTTGAATGACAATTGACCGGGGGGCCCGACGAAAAAATTCGGGGCCTCAAGACGAATTTCTCATCTCGTGCGACCTACCCCCCCTTCACCTTCCTCCCCACCCAGTGCTTTTTTCCACATATTATCTCGATCGATCAAACTCCGAAAAACGTAACTTGATATGCAAATATTTTTCTTCCACTTTAACGTCGTTGTTTCGAGATTAATGATGCGGTTGAGGTATTTTTTTTTTGGGTCAGGGGTGAGGATGGAGAAACGTATTTTGCAGGGTTGATTTTGAAATGTTGAAGATACGGTTTATCGAGTTATTTTCTTTAGTAGGTTTGAATTTTAGAAAATGATGACATTGTTTTTGTAAAAACTGTTGAATTTTGTTTTGACGCAGTTCAGAACTAATTTTGAGTATTGCGAAAGGGTTTCGAAAATTTTGCTTATTTTTAGAAGTTTCAAGAATTTTCCTAAAATCAAATGAAATATTATATTTATTGTGAGTCTTATGGATTCTCGATAATTCGATCAACATAGTTAAATTGTCAAGAATACAGAAAAATTTTTAAATTATTATGAATCCTTTGGGAACCTCCAGCATAAAAAATGAGAAAAATTGTTATACAAATAATCTTCAAAACAACATTGTACCTGTTATAGCATTGGAATTTTTGTAAGTTTTATATTTTATCCATAAATTTTCTAACGAAAAATTTCCAAAGTTTGAAAAGTTAATCAAGTTTTGGTAAAATGCATGAGAGGTAAAAAATCTTCCAAAACTTTTAACAATACTCTGAACGTTTATGAAGTGTGAAGAATTAAGAAGCTTCGATTAAATTATTTTAATTTATTTCAACCCCCTCCCCCAGAAATTTCTCAAACCATTAAAATTTTTTAAAAAATCATCAATTTAGTTAACCTTATTTTCGACAATTTTATTATTTATCTAAAGTTAAAATATGAATCTAACTTTTTGAGTCTATTTATTTATAGAAAAGTGCTAGAAAATTTTCGAAATAATTTACAGTTTTTAGAATATTGATGATTCGAGCAGTTTGAAAATTCGACAAATTATTACAACGTTTAAGATTTTTCTTCGTAATTTTCTCACGTCTCTGGATTTTGGAAAATAAGTACGGAATTGAGAAAACAATAAGCTTGTTTTTTTGAAAATTTCTTAAGAATCATCTAAATCGCTCGACGTTCTTCAAAATCTCGAAAATTTAATGTAAGAAGTGAATAACAAAAATCTCGTGTACAAATTCTTGAACGTTTTCTATTGTCCTGAAAACTTTAACAAATTTTACAAACTAGATAATATTAAACTTTTTCTTTATACAATTGGCGTCATATTTTAACTTTATATTGACTATGGATTTGTAGTTGATCTTGATAAGTGCCCAATATTCGATCGAAATATTGATCATTTTTAAGAAACAGACTAGAAGTAACTGTTAATAAAAAAAGTAGCTTCGTGTGATTATTTTCCCACCTTTTAAAAATGGAAAAATTTCATAGAAATTTCAAAATCGTCTTTTTATCCCGGATAACGAAATTCTAAATTTGTCAAAAAATTAGTGAAAGGTGTTAATAATTCTCCAAAATGATTCCAATCCAATAAAAGTACCCAATGTTTTCATATTATTTTATCATTACGTAAAAAATTGATAAAATTTTGTGAAAATTCTTCAGTACAAGAAATCCCAGTTTCAAACTTACAGCCTCCCTTACCCTTTATTCCTTCCATCGAAAAAATTCCAACGTCAAGTATGCAAAAATCTCAGCTCGAATAACGACTTTTCCCGGAAATTTTCGTACAAACAAATTCAAGGCCCTTAAATTGAGTCATTACTAAAAGCGTCTTCACGATAGCGTTCCATGAAAATGCACCATATAAATTCCTGTCGAACGGTGTGAAATCGTTTTCAAAAATGACTTCCAAAAGGCCATAAAAACAGGGGCAAAAAAAGAAAAAGAAAGGGAACCGGCAAAGGGGTCGAAAAAAAGTGAGCATTATTGGGAAAGGTTAGAGAGAGAGAGAACGTCCCGTTAGCGTCTCGGTTTTATGGCCCATTTACATTTCTATTTCTTCCATATCTCTGGTTTTTTTCTGCTTCATTTCTTAAAAATGAAAACACGAACTTTATTAGGGGCCTTTTTTTCCAGCGGCGTTTTGGGCCTTATTTTTTCGTGCTGACTAATTGCATTATCTCAGGGCGAAGTTTCTTTTGATATGGTTTTAATCTGTGTTTGCGCATGTGTTTTGGAGGGAATAATCTTAATTTTACGCATGGTTGGAAACAGGATTTTTATAACTTCCGTGGAAAATCGATGTTTTTGACGCTTCGAAAATTGTGTGTTTAGGTCGGAAATTCGAGAGGAGAAAATCTAAAATGTTTCGATTTTATATCATTTTTACTTTTTGATATCGAACTCTTACGAAGATGAAAAAAAAGATGTCCAAATTAGAGTTGCCAATTGAAAACTGGAATTCAACATTGTTCCTCATAAAAGTGAATTATATTAAATATGTAATCGAAATTTCACTTATTATAAAATTATATATATATTTTTAAGTTAACCAGACAACTCCATGATTTTTCGAATTATTAGCCAATAACTATATTAGCCAATACTGTACAATGTGAAACCACTAAAATTTCGAAGAAACTGTTTGAAAATACCTCAAAATAACCTTCAAAACTTTCATAATTGCCAAACCTTACATAATTATTCAGAAATATTTTCAGAAACTTTTGAAATGTCTCAAAGATAACATTCTCAGAAACAGCCTCCCCCCCCTTCCTCCAACCCTAATGGAACCTGATGGAACCGCATTGAATAAAATTTAGACCATGCTGAAAGTTTCAAGCTCTCGTAGACTTATCGGATCTGGTGTGAAAAGATGGAACAAATCTATGAAATGTGTCTCCATCGTTAAGATACTTGAAATGGAATTCCTAGAATATTTGTGTATCATTCTGTTCGAGATCATGTTGGGCATATACATATGTAATATGTAATCCACATGCTACATAATTATATGATATTGGAAAACTAGCTGATGAAGAAACAAAGAACCCAATCTATCTTCGAAAGTCATCTCGAACAGAGAGTTCAATGATGATATTAACAAAGATGGCCCGATGATTTCAAGGATGAATGGCTTTTTGGTGGGTCCTTTGCATGAAAGAGGATGTTCGCGACGAGTCGAATGGTACAGGTACGGAACACAATCGATTATAATTCGAAATCACGCAACTAGACCCTCGTGGTACAGATGATCGACGATCCCGAGTCACCTTAACTGTTAATCGCGTTTCCCAACACAACAGCCTGTCCCAAATCGAAAGTGAGGCAATATCAAGGACCGAAAAAAGCCTTTCATTCCATTCCTCGCGCCTTTCCAACGTGAATTTCCGTTTCAAAACAAATTCTTTTAAATATGATCGAAAATAGAAATTGAAAAGCTCGTTTAATTTTTCGTTTTTATTTATCTAATGATACTTAAAATTATTGGAAGTTTAAAGTAATGGTAAGTTTGTGGAAGTTGGAAGAATTTTCAGATATTTCGAGGTAAAGTTAAATCGTTAATTATTTAGTGGGTTCGAAGATTTCATAGAATTTTAAGAACTTTAGAATTTTTTTGAAAATTTATTACATATCTTGCGGTCTTGAGATTTTTGGAGTATCCTTTATTTGAAGTCATTATTCTTTGTAATGATTATTTATACAGTTTTCACTTGTAAGAACGAATTTTTTAATTTTTTCAAATGGTAACTTCAAATGGTCATGGTCAGTTGAAAAATACCATTGATTTGTCCCGCCAATTTGTTAAATGAAGTTTGAAAATGGAATCTCTAATCATGAACTTGAACAAATTGATTTTTCATGAGGTGACCTTATAAAAACATTATAAGGAATTCATAGTATAATTCTTGAAAGATTTTCGATATCTATACGCAGATTTTACAGTTCCTTATAAGGAATCTAAATTTCTCTATAAAGCATCAAAATTTTATTCTCAGATTCCAAATTTTACAGTTCCTTAAAAAGATTAGAAATTTCCTTATATTTATAGGAAATTTTAATTTTTTTATGAGTCTTTGTAACTTCAGTTTTAATAAAGTGTTTACAAAACTACCTGAATTTCCGTAAAATCCCACTTCTTTTCTAGTGACATAATGGAATCTTTATGAATCTTGAATAAATCTTAAAAAAAAATATTTTTATAAAATGGCTAAATCTTCGTAGAACTCAGATCCTCATATAAGATGACCTCATAGAATCCTCATAAGGAATACATTTTTTATAAAATTTAAATTTGCTTTTTAAAATTTTATGATTCCTAATAAGGGTTTCGCGTTTCCTTATGAAAAATTGTCTTTTCTCTATAAAGAATCAAAATTTTCTTATAAGAAAGCGGGTACTTATAAGGTCACAACTTTGCTTATAAAGGTTTTTCATTTCCTTATAAAGAATTGTGATTTTTTTAGAAGTGTCACGATTTTCTAATTTTTTGATTTATTCGCCTGAAACTGGATTGAAACTGAGCTTTGTTTTTTATACTGTTTTTTTATAGATCATTTGTAGAAAAACTAATAATGCAGTTGAAGTGTTATTTTTTGCATTTCATTTATTCATCTTTATACTTTCAACACGAATTCTACTGACATTTTGACCATCTTCTATTTGACCGTAATTTAATATTAGAATACACTTTTGTGAAAAATGCATACTTAAACAGTTTCCACGATTCAGCTCAGAAAAATCGTCAAAAACAAAAAAAACCGAAACGATTTAGTTTTTTGATGCCCTTGGCTATCGTTTGGTATAAGCTTTTTGGAAAATTTTCATTTCAACAATTTTTACAGCTACATAATTGACCCTAAAAAAAAATGAAATCATCGAATTTAGCCAAGGGCAGCATAAAACTAAATCATTTTTTTTTTGTTTTGTTACAGACGAATTTCATAAGCTGAATCGTGTTAACCGTTGTGGTATGCATTTTCCACAAGGGTTGTTTAGGACGCAAATTACGGTCAAATCAGAGAAAGTGAACATTTCAGTTATATTTGAGTTAAAAGTATAAAAATGAATGAGTTAAATTCAAAAAACCACACTTCAATTGACTTATTAGTTCACCTACAACCCATCCTCGAAAAATAGTATTAAAAAAGAGGCCAGAAGGTAGAAGACCCCCTTAGCAAGATAAATTTGAATATAACTTGAAATAGCATCCCAAGTATTTTATCTTAAACAAAGGTCTATACAATTTTTTTAGTTAGCTGTAGTAAGATTTTTCTTGCATTTGCATTTCTTTGTAAGATTTTACAAATCCTCATAAAATTTTCATCTCCCTTTAAAAGAATTTATTACAAATAAGGTTTTCATAATGTTGACCAGGACAATTCACATATTTTGATGAAAGAAGTTGATCAAGAAAAATCATATCCCACTCATCTTCTTCAGATAATCCCAGACGTATTAATTAAAAATTGAAAGAGGGGAAGGGCTAGAAACAAGAATACTTGAAAAAAAAAAAAAAAATTCGAAAGTGGGTTGATGGTTCTGAAACAGCAAAAAATAGCATGACGTATCACATGCACGACCCCTCATGTTTCTGTACGGAAGTCTTCCGAAAATTCCGTTGACCAGGCAAAAAAATGCATGGGACCACGTTTTTTCACACGTCCACTCGTCAACCCCCCCCTTCCCCCTCTTCTCCAAGGTTTCAGAAGAGCGTCAATTTTTGAACCCCCGATCATAAGTTTTGGGGAAAAATTTTTCCGTGGTCCAAAACACCATATGCGTGACCCTTGGGGCACCTTGTGAGCGCAGAGGTCGCGCGGGATCATGGGAATCCATGGGGGTCCCCAGACCACGGTGACGGACAATTTTTTTTTTTTTTTCGTCCCCTTACCCCGTGACGTAACACGGTCCAGGTGACCGCTGCCCGTATAAAACGACGCCGCCGGGACCTGCACTTTTTGCAGCATTCTTTTTCTCCCTTCCCCCACCCCAAGGTTGTTTTTTTCCAAGTTTTTTTTGGCTCTTTCTCCGTCATTCTAGAAGTGGCCAGTCTCGATTCGCAACGGATTTTTGAATGTTTTGGAAGATTTGGATGTAAATCTCCGGGAGAACTTTTATGGCCCGGGGCAAAAAAAAATGGAGAATGTGGAAAGGGTTTTGGACACGGGAGAAAATTTGGAATGCTCGAATTTGGTGGTTAGGTTAGGTCCGGGGTGAGGGGCAGGGAGGGAGAGGGTAGTTCAGAAAGAAAGGGAAAGTTTTGGGCACGAATTGGGAGTAAGGAATCGGTTCTGGGAACTGTAGAGAGAATTTATGGAATTCAGTGATGTAGTAAAAAATGACACTTTTATTTTTCGAAATTATTTCTTCCTCAATTTTTTGTATGGTATTTGTCTAGAATTATTTTTATTGATTTTCATTTCAAATCGTTCTTGAACTATTTTTTTCGCAACTGATCTACGTTTTCATGGAGCTGAGAATAATTTCGTAATTCATGGGTTAAATTAATCTATGACACATAATTATGCACGGCAGCATTTTTTTCTTTCGTATTTTCGTTGGAAGAGCATATTGCCATTAAATTTGATTGCGATGAGGGGTCACGCAGTTTTTTTGCATGTAATTTGAGTCTGGAACGATTGCATCAAAGACTTTTTTTTGTCTTCATAACTATGATTTGACCCACTGTCATTCAGAATTTTTTAACCTCTGTACATTGTATTTTGTTTTTGCGCTAGTCGTATGCAATTCATAGAAGTGTCATGCAATAAGTTGATAATTAATTCCATTGCACGGTTTTTGTATTGATGCACAGTCGATGAATTCATTAAATTTTAATCGGACTTGATTAGATCATAGATGAGTGTTAAATAGAATTGCGAGGAAATTATATTTAGATCAGAATTATGAGTAAGGTGTAGGAAATATTCTTCATTCAAATTATTTCATAATGTTTCTTAATTCAAAATTCAGTCTCTTATAGAACTCAAAAATTTCCGAGTCAGACAATATTTGAACGAGTTGAATTTTCATATTTTTTGAACATGTTTTGAAAAAGAATTTCCAAATCTGCAATTTGAAAAAGTAGACAATTTTCAATGGAGCACGATGAAATTCTTTAAGGTCAGAAAAATGTGTCAGCAAAAAAAAATTATTCAATTATTTATTATTAATACATTTTCGGATGTTCATTAGATTTAAGTGGAAATTAATGAGTTTACAATCAAAATTCAAATTAAAAGATCCTTGCATAGATATGCAAGGTACTCCGAAGTTGAAAATGTTATAAAATTTCCTAAATTTACTAAAATAATTACTTACTGAATTTCCAGTTACTACTGGACTTACTTACTAAACTTACTAATTACTTACTAACTTACTCATTAATTACTTACTAATGATAAATTACCTACTTTCTAATAGGTGAGTAAAAGTAAGTAAGTAATAAAAAGTAATAAAATGTAAGTAATTATTACTTACTGATGATAAATTACTTACTAACTAAACTTACCAATTACTTAATAAACTTACTAAGCTGATTTACTTTCTTAGTAAATTTTCTAAAATTTACTAAATTTCCGGTTATCTCTCTCAACACTTAACATTTCCATTTTTTCGATTTCACTTAAGATTGCTTAAGATTCCCACAAAGAACATTTATATAAAAGAAATCAGCGAAATTTCAGATTCTTTAGACGTAATATTTTTCAGACTTTTGTGCCAGGGCTACACTAAATGTATTTGCATGTTTATACATAGAAAGTATGACAGACTTGCTAGAAACTTTTCTAAAGAAATAAGATCTAACGAAATTTATGTCAAGTGTTATTTACGAAATATCTATTTTGAAGAATGGTTACGAAAATTTTTATGAAACTAACAAAAATATTTTGTAGGAAATCGAGCTTGCATATTTTTTTGCACATCCATAACTCACAAAATATATTTTGATGAAAGATACACGATGAAAATCGTGTGACTCGTGGAAAATAAAAATTTTTATTTTCTTCTGAAAAATTGCCTGATTGAACGATTGATTGATAATCAAGAAAAATAAAGAATAAAAAAGACAGAGTGACAATTGTATTCGGTCAAGACCATTTCATTTATACATTGTAGAGTAAAATACACGATTTATAAAGTACTATGATCATTCTGAACATTTTAACTTCTCTTATCATATTGCGTACATATAAAAATTTGTATAATAGTTTTTTCATACAATATTGTAATAAGCAGGGCAACCAAAAATAATTTTTAAAATAAAAAATGGTTAAATAAATATTTTGATCTTAAGCGTCGATAAATAAATATCATATTTCTCATACATATTTCGTCAATATTCCAGTTTTTTCAAAATTTTTTGACTCTTTTGCCTTCGAATATTAATGAATCTCGCGATATAACAGACAAAAAGTAAATAAATGTCATTTGGTGCAGCTTTTAGTTTTTATTTTTTTTATTTTGACCGAAATTTTTACAAAATCAGAATCCTGACCAATACAGAATGCCGAAAATTAAGGAAAGTTCTTTAAATTTCATCAAACGTGTTGTAGCTAAAAAATATCCTAAATAAATGATCCTTGATGATCAACGAAGATTATTTACATATTTTGGGAAATCTTTTTCAGTTTGTAATATTATATTGTGATCAATAAAAAAGATCGAACCCTTGTAATTTGAGTTTTCATACACTTTTTGTAAAACCCCATACAAAATTTCGGTTCTTTTTAATGAAACTTCGCTTTTTTATTAAGTGGCTATAAAAAAAGCAATATTTTACAAAGTTTTTATCAGTTTTAATAAAGACACTTTAAAATCTTTAGAAAATGCCTTTATAGGAACTAATGAAAAATTCACATAACTTTGCTCTTTTATAAAGTTAATTCATGAAAACAGTGGAGCGAAATTTTATAAGAGGTTTTTTACAAAGTTTTTAAAAACCCAACTTACAAGGGAAGTGCACAATAGTTCATTTAATTAAAGTCTATTTAAGTATCTATGACATTTGAGAAACGATAAATAAATATTCAATTTTTTTCATAAATATTTTCCCTTTTTTTAGTTACTGATGAATATGTATTTTCCTTTTTTGGGTAAATATTTTTGGTTGCCCTGGTAATAAGTAAGAAAACAATGACGAAATCTGCAATAATATTGTGAAAATTCTTGCTTAAGAGTACTAGATTTTTTTCACATCCAAACACCTTATAAATAAAAAAAAGTATCATAATGACAGTCTTCAATACAGTTATAAATTTTGATAGATCTTCATCAACACTCTGTATTCCTGTTTCCAAGACTTCAAAACCTTCAATGAAGTTAAAATCACATCGCCAGAACAGATCCTAACATTATAAAAACCTCACATAAAAACTTCTTAATTCCAGAAAATTTATATCTCATATCCATCAAATCACTCAACCCAATCAAACCCTGGTTCTCTCCCCAAAAATCCCTCGGAAACAAATCAATCATCCCATGTTTCTCTTTGACAAAACGTCTCAATACGTCATCCAAATATTTTAAGGCCCAATCTAGGGTGTAAAACTGAAGGGAAAGGGGCGAAAGTCAATCAGCGGCCTTGTCGATCGCGTCGTCAATGGGGCCCGTCCAACCCTTTGGAAAAAAAAGGAGCCAGCTCGCGCCTGGTCCACAATGGGACCTGACGCCCGGGGCCTTATTTACGGTGACGGCACAATGTGGGACAAAGCTATCGGGAAAAATCTATCGGGTATGCCTCGGCTGTTTTGTACCCCTTTCAATTACAGCTCAATACCCAAATTGGATCGCGGGCGAAAAAAAAGGGAAAAGCCCTTAGCCGCGAGACGTGTGCCGAGGTTCAACGAGAAAGGTGTTACAGATCAGGCACACGTCGCCCACAAAAAAAAGTTTTTACTCTAGCTATCATGAGGTATTTCATTTTATATTTGGGATGGTAAAAAAATTTGGAATTTAGAGAAATGCGATTTTGAAAACGACCAGGGGCGTAGGCAGAAAAAAATTTCGGGAGGGGTTTTTCTGAAAAATATTTTTCCTTTGGGATTGTATAATTTTCAATCTTTGACAATGTGTTACGTGAGAGCGATTTTTAAATATTTTACAATTCGGAATTTAAAAGTTATACAACTTTTGGAATCCAGAGTTGTACATTTTTCATGTTCGTAAATAATGGAATTCGATTTTTGTGACTTTCAGTTAGTAACTGAGGTTTTAATTTTTTTCATTAATACTTTCTGTATTTATACCACTTAAAGGATTATCTGATATTAAGTAATATGGGCTCCTATAGCGCTTTATGAAATTTGATGTCTAGGAATTAAACTTCTAGAAAATTTATGTATTCGAATTGATTTTTGAGCAAATTTTAACCACAGAGATTAAAGGTATATCATAAATTTATATTCTTTTCGTATGTACGGTATATTATTTATCAAATTTTGTAGCATTTTCTAGTATTTTTACATATTTCTAGTATTTATATAAATCGCTCAAAAAATTTGAAGGAAATGATGTTATAGTATTAAAACTTTCAACGATTTTGTGGATTTTAATTGTTTTTAGACGACAGTTTCTTTTAATGGAGATTTTCAATAATTTTATTCCATATTTTTTTAGTATTTCTACAATTGAAAGTATGTTTGATTGTATAAATTGTATAAATTGATTTGGATGTATTTTTATTGTTTTCTATATGAATTTCCAGAATAATTTCTGAAATTATGAGTATACAATTTTTGTAGCATATTAATAAATATGCTCCGGGACAGAAAGTTTTAGATATATCTAGGAAAATTATATCCACATATTTTTATGTATTGAAAGATTTTTAGTAAACTTGTAAGCTAGTAAAATAATGAAACTGTAAAATAGTAAAAAAATAAACAAGTGAAAAAGTCAAATAAATAACTAGCAAACTCGTTAGTTAGTAAACTAGTAAACTTTTGAAATATGTAATAGTAAACTAGCAAACTAATAAGATAGTAACCTTGTTAAAACAAACTAGTTGGTTAATAAACTAGTAATATAGTAAGCTAGTGAACTAGTGAACTAATAAACTTTTTAAGAAATAAATTAGTAAACTAGTAAACTGGTAAGCAAGTAAACAACTAAACCTATTTTTCACATTTTTCTTGTATTATACTGTATAATATACGAAATCCTGGAGGATTTCTAAGTATTTTTATGGACTACTTATATTTTTGTTGATTCCTACAGAGATTGAAAAAACTCGATGCTTGAAAATGCGAATTTCGATCTATTCTGAGTTATTTCAAGAATTAATGATAAAATTACATTCATATAGATTTTTCATGTTTTATATCGTTATTCTTTTTCGTATTTTTGAAATATTCAGAAGATTTTTTTACGTTTTCCAGAATTTATAGATTTATAGTATATTTAGAATTTGATGATCTCGCAATCCAAAATTTCTAGATCGCAGAGGCATTTTTCGAAATCTTTTAGAAAAAGTTTTTTCATAGAATACAATTAATTTCATTTTTCTTTTAGAGTTTATATGAATTGGAAGATTTTAAATACTATAATATGTAGTTTATATAGATTTCTATAACTTGATGATCTAACATTAAAATTTTTGTAAATTTTTAGCATTTTCGTAGATTTTTTTATTCTTGATTATTCACTGGGTTGCTACAATTTTTCTGATTCATATTTTTTACGTCACCTTACGTTTTGATAATTTTCACTATTCTATCAAATATAAACTGCTAAAGTTTTCATGCATTTATTTGTAACTTATATTTTTATTGTTTCTCGATGTAACCTTTTGCAATTTTACATGAAATATTGATTGATTTTATCAGATTTTCGGGAGAGGTTTGAACCCCCGAAACCCCCCTTTGCCTACGCTTCTGAAAACGACTAATTACAGGAGGAAAATAAATGAACTATTATTTATAATTTACCATGAAAATAATTTAACGTATCATTTCCCATAATACTCAAGAATGTAAAAAAACCTTCAAGAATACAAAAATATTTTTAATTGGTCCTCATCTCAATTCTTGGAAGTGCAATATCTAAATTAACGAATTTAAAAAAAAATCTCTGAAGGTTCGATGTAAATCAATTCATATCCTAAATAGGGCGTACCTGAATTTTACAAAAACTTCTCAAACTACTAGAAAATCACCAAATAATTTCTCGAAAAAATAGTATTTTACTACATATATGTATACTACTCCTTACCCTGCCTATCTACACAAGACTCCAAATTCTGTAATAGAGAAATTAGGGAAAAAACAGCGAAACTAAAAAAAAGAAAAATAAAACCCCGAAAAAGGAGACGTGTATCCAAACAGGACCGCACTTGTTGAGTCCATTTATGTTATGCTCGGCCGTCCCGACGCACCCCCAAGATCAAAAGTACCGGGAGCACTTTTTCTTTCTTTTTTTTCCTTTTTTTTCGTGTTTGTTTGCTCGCTTGTTTGTTTGCCAAATCCGACACGAGCCCCCCTCAGCGTCACCGACGCCATCGAATAAAGAGTACTCGAAAAGGGATAAACTCAAAAAGGGAGTGTGCCACTGATTTTTCCGAGCCCCCCAAAATTTTTTTCCTTCCATTTTTTGATGCTCTTGACAATTTTGATGTACTACTTTCGATTTTATGTAAATGCGAGGGATTAAGCATGTACTGTTATGTTTGTGGTACCAAGAAATGATCTAAATTTGTAAAGAACGCTGGAATGGAACCAATAGAAATTTAGTCCGAAATAATATGTATGTGTACACATATGCTTACAACTTTGGTGCAGGTGCTAGTCAATTTAAGTTGTTTCGAAAGTGTAAATAACTATGTTGAACGTCACGAAAATGTTGTTTGGGTTTAAATTTGAGAAAGAATTTTATATTTATTGTTTTTCTAGGTATTTTGATTTTGAGGTGTGTGAGCTTCGTTTTTAGAAAGTTTCGGTTTAGTGGAAGGAAGTGAAAGGTTAAATAAATAGAGAAAAGTATTTAAAGAATGAAAATCGAAATATTGTGCAAAGTAGCCGAACAAAAGAAAAGGCATTCTGTGGTAGAAAGAAAATTTCGAAAATGTAAATGCATTACAACATAATCCTTGTTTTGACCTTGTTGAAAAACTGCAGCCAACTCTATAAATTTATATTTGTAATTTTTTAATAATTCTATAAAATATCAGTGTGAAATAGGAAGAAAAATTTCTACTTCTTTCATAAGTCTTGATAATGTTAGGAAATATTCAACCATTGATTCGAAGATCTTCAAAGCTAAGCGTTTCAAAATTAGCATACATTAGGAATAAATATAAATAACTTTAGAACGTTCTGCATATTTAATATTAGAAACCTCAAATATTTGAGAAATTCATTGAATTGGAAAATGATAAAAAAAAGCATGTACAGTATATCATTAATGATTTTTCAAATAAAAATCCAAAAATTCGTTATTCGTGAGAAATTTCGAACTGTCTCTGTTGAAACAAAACTATCATTTATGATTCCAAAATCTGCGATTATAGTTCTAAAAAAACATGAGAAAATTATTGCAATAATGTACACTGTGTTCAGAATCAATAATCTGTGATATTTCTGACATGAAATTAAAAGGTATACGAAAGTTAATATTATACTTAAAAAGTTTTCAATCTTGAAAATACATAATCCTTCGAAATTCCTAAAACCTTCACTTTATTCGAAAAATTGTATTGCATAGACAGTTTTATTGCGAAAAACTTATATTTTGTGTGAAAGATCTTCAAATAAAAACATCCTGAAAATGAAGAACATATGAATTTAAAGGTTGAAAATTTAAATATGCACAGAAATTATAGAATGTTATCATATTTCATGTTCAAGATTTTCAGAAATATATTTGAAAACTCATGTCACAACATTTTACGTTGTTTTTTTTTCAAAAAATATCACTATTGCTAAAAAAAAATTATGATAAAATTATATTATAATACCTACAATGCTCCTGGGTTTAGCAATTTGAATAAATTGATCATGGGTCGAATCTGGTGATTCATAGAAGTAATGTAATATAATATATTAATGCTTAATTCAGAAAGCTCATCAGGTAAAAATTTTCTATAAAATAATATAATTGCTCATAAATACTCAGATGATATACACACAAAAATAGAATGAAAGTTCAAATATGTATATATGAATCGCAAGATTGAAGTATTTTATTTAAAATTTTAGAATTGGCATTTTCCAGCTCGAAAAACAGATTCAATAAAATCCAAAAATCAGATTGAAAAAAAATAAAAATTTTATTAAATTTTATTCAAGATTTGCACATCCAATTGACGATAGATTCCTGGATTTTAAAATCAGGATACCTCCATCACGTAATTTGTTTAAAATTCGAAAGTAAATCATTCAAAAACAAAAGTGTTTCGTTTAAAAACCTACGAAATTTAAGAAATTATGATTTTAATTTTAAGCATTCAATATTTCTGGTTTAACCATTCCATTACCGATGAATCGAACTTGAGAAATGCTGAACAAGTTAATGCAAAAGTTTTTTTAAATTAAGGAACCCATGATTGAATATTTGCAGATGAAAATTTCTTATTAGAAAGAATCAATCTCTAATCAACAAAGTTTTTCGATTCAAATCTGATAAAACGCTAAGCTCATATTTTCTAAAATGATTTGCCATAATTTTACACTTGTTAAATTAAATGAAAATCTTTATTTTAGAATTACATATACAAATATTTAAAGAAAAATGTTGAATATAAAGACTTATATCAAAAATCCAATTCAAAAGCTATACATATTAATTATTTTTCGATTCTTTTAATCACAAGAAGATTTCACCATCAAGAATTAGCAAAATTTTTAAAACTGAATCACCACGTTCCACATAAAATTCAATATCTCATCCTTTTCAATTCCATCATTCATTATCATAAAGAATGATCTAAAATTTAAAACAATCTCAATAATCCCAACAAATTTTCATAAGTTGTAGGATTGCAGAAGATGCAAAAATTATTTTTTTTTTTCGCATAGGCGTGAGAAGTGAAAATGTTTTTTATTTGTTTACTTTAAATTTCAAAAACGAAAGATTAAGAAGAATTACGAAAAATCACAAATTAGACGAATTTTCATGAAATCCAAAAGTTTTGAGTCGTAATTACGTTTGGAATAATTAAGATTCAAAAATATTACAAAAAACATTGCAAATATTTCATACCATCAATAATTCCCAGAATTCAAAAAATTTTCAATTTTTAAACCTACCAAACATACATATCAGCATATTCAAACCCGATTTCATTAGTATAAAAATAGCCAATATGTTAGTAAAAAATCCTATAACTCGTACCCTGAGAAAAAAAAAAAAATTAAATTTCATTACATAATCAATTTTGTCTTGAATCAGTCCAAAACACACTGAGTTCCGGCATCCCACATTCTCAAAAAAAATTTCACTAATTCAGTTTCGTGTCGAAACATGACAATACCATTTATTACAATAAAATATTTCATAATTGTCCCATTATTGCACCTCAAACTGTGCATCGAAGTCCCCAACGATTGCAATGTTAGTTTTTTAATCATACATAGAAAACCAAATTTTTTTTGTCATCGATGCTTAGAATGGCAAAACTCCGAAATAGGTGCAAATGGCTCATATCCTATTGCCCAAAAGTATCAACAGCCATTGAACCGAGATCGAACTCGGTACACACGCGTCAAAAAATCTAAAAAGAAATCTTCGACAGACGCATAGGTACACGTAAATGGGAAATTTGCACGGCTAAACGGATTACAGATGTTTTTTTTTTCGACAATGAGCGAAGGCGAGGAGTTTTCGGGCACAAAAGTGTCGCTGTTTTCGTCCCTCGCCCGCGTCATTGATTCTTGAGCGACAGTCATTCTTCAATTTTCAAACGTCGGATGAACGGGCCCCATTGCAGAAGCGCGCGCGGGGACTTTATGAATAATCCACGGCTAATGCGAGCCATTTTTTCTTTAAACGCCGGGCGTTTCGCGTCAACCAAAAGAAACCGACGTTTTTCTGCGTCGACCTGGATGCGTTCAATGATAATTCGATCTGGTTGCGCTTCGAATGTTACATTCAGTGCCAAAAATGTCGATGAAAATCGGGTTTTTTCGAGTTTCGATCGAGGGGAGAGAAACGTGGGATGAAATGTTTCCGAAATTTTTGGACGTTGTTTGCTAGTTTGTTTTTTGGATATGCAGTAAGTTTTAGGAAGAGTTGAGTTTTGGAAAATCTACGGGATCGTTTTTTTATTCTTTAGAAAGTAGCTTTTGATAAAACATTTTTTATATATGGTTTTTTTTAGAGGTTCTTCTAGCTAAGTCACATTTATTAATAATTTTTCAGAAAAATAATAACCACGAATATAATTTCTCCTTTTTTTTTTTATTGTTTTTCTCTTTAAAAAATATAGTTGTTTCAGTAGAACTACTTAAAACTCACTAAAAAAAAAGTTGAGTAGGTGCTGATTAGAAAGAACTTTTCGTTTTTTAAAAGGGATTTTCATGAATTTTACCAAAATTCCCGACAATCTAAATAAATATTTTGTTCTGATTCAGAATAATTTCATTTTAAGGGCTTAATTTTTGTTAGAATACGCACGTAATCAAGTTTATACATAAATTATCAATTTAATTGGGTTTTTATTAAAACCTTTTCCCAGAATTAACATGCATAATGTTTATAAGTTGAAATATGATGACGTTAAAATGGATTAAAACGGTAAATTTTTCTATGAATCAAAGTTTATTTTTCTCTGAAGAAAATTTTTTATTATTCGAAGATTTTAGGAATAGCTCAGGAAATTTTACAATAATTGTTTTCCAAAGTTCTTTTAAATGTCGAAAAACTTGATCTGATGATCACAAAGACATATTTTCCAGATTCAGTGAGGTTTTTTCAAATTTTAAAAAACTTCAAAAAATATTATTGAACTTAAAAAAATTTAGGGCAAAAATATTTTCGAATATTTAAAATCGTTGAACAACATTGTAGATCTGCAATTCAAAAGAAAGAACGTAATGTTTTCTAAAGTGAAATTGCAAAATCAATAAAAAATTATCATAATGAAGTAGACTTATTATGATTGAAGCAAGTTTTTTTTCTGCAGGAATTAGTATGAGAAAGTTTCGTTTCTGAAGTGATTTTTTCATGAATGACAGTATTTATCCTTTAAAGAAACAATTTCAAAAAATTTTGTGATCTCGATGACATTCTAATTTCACGGTATTTCAAAAGTTCTTGACAAAATTCAAATAATTCTAGAGATTGATAATTTATGAAAAATATTTAAGAGTCTTTGCGAGGTTTTTGATTTAAATTCATAAAAATTCGAAGTATTATTTACAAAGGGTGAACACATTAAAATTTTATGCGACTGTTTTTTGTAGTAATTTAATTTTTGTAGTTTTCATTTTTTGAGTATCAGGGTAGAATTTGCGTTTCCTCCATAAGCCTTCTATGAATAACAGTTAAAAAAAAAAAAAAAAAAACAGTTTATCTAATGCGAAGAATTCTAGAACAGTAAGTGATATTTTACGAGATTTCTACAGTAATTTCGAAGGTTTTACAAAATTTTTAAGGATTCTAAGTTGTTAAAAACCTTTGAGAAATCATCCTTAAAAAAATTTTATGAGGTAAGTTTCAAAGAACGAAATTCTTAATTAAGAATCGTTATTAATAACGATTGGGTAAGGCTACCATAAGAAAAACAAACAAACAAACAAACATAAAAATTTGATAAAGATTTTTGAGATTTTCATAAGAGTTTACGAATCTGTATAAAATTCACAGTTCAAATGTAAATTTCACTGCTTTCGGACTTCACCCAGAAATTTCTCAAAACTGATACTTTAACAGAACTGTAACCTACATTATTTGGAAGAATTAATTATTCAAAGTTAGGTAAATAATTAATTTTAGATATCCTATTATAATCATCGCAGATTTCGATATGTTCAAATAATTCAACTCCAGTTTTTTTTTATTGCAAATACTGAGTATTTCACGATTCAGAAATATTTTTAATTTTCTGTATCACATAATTCGATTTTATCAGAATTCATGACGTGGCAATCGTTTCAATCATTCATAGTTCTCGGGGCGAATTTCACAATTTTGAAATATGATATATAATTTTGTCATTTTCTCTTTGAAATTAATTTAATGTCATATATTATACATAAATCAAGTTGCTACATTATTATTATTAATTTTTCACCGTTAGAAAATTTTAATTTTCTTCCACCTACATATTTGAAGTGGATCTCGAACTCCATTTTCCACTACACATTTATCTGGCTTTCAAAATTTATGGCGTTTCAATCTCTTAAATAATTTCGTAAAAATTTTTCCCAAATATACCGTTAGAAACTACGGGATTTCGTGATATTTTCAAATTATTTTAGCTACTCATTCTGAATTATTTCTAACTATTATTTATAATTTTATTGTGAAATAATAATAATTTCATTCTATTAATCTAATTGAACAAATTTGTAAATGAAATTTTTTATTCCACATTTTCAAAAACGAAAAAAAACGCGTGTAACCGAATCTTGTTAGATCCTCGCGTCATAAAAAACTTAGTGAATCGTTGGAAATCTCCCTTTTTCGAAGGGCCGAAGAATCGCAATTTGGGCAAAGTGGACGCAATGGGAGCCCGTGAAAGGTAAGGGAAAGGGGAGGGATCGAATTTTTTTTCGCGCTCATTGTGAGGCAAATTTTCAATGAACGTTTTTTTTCTTCTGCATCGCTTTTTTCGGGGCCCGAAGAAAGGGCCCCGCGGGTCCGCCGGACGCTGGACGAACAATATGACGCGTAGGGGAGGGCAAAAACGGAAAAGTTGGCACAGGGAAAAAAAGTCTGACCATGTGGCCAGTTCGAGTCCCGCTACTGATAGACGAAAATTGAAGGATCTCCGTGATTTAATGCTGCGTCGAATCACAATTCGGGGCACATTTTGCTCGAATAAAAAAGTGTGTCCAATCTTTTTTAAATCAAGTATGAGAAAAAGTGGAATCGGATTTTTCGGTTTTTCTGAAATGACTTCATTTGGGGAGTTGAGTAGGGGAGATCATCAGATTATTGTATCGTGATGCGTATAAGATTATTGGATTATAAGATAAGAATATTGTATTTTTGGTTTTTGTTATTATTAGCAGTGTCACATTTTTATGAATAATATTACTCTACCCCAGTAATTTTGAAATTACTTAAATTGAGTTCTTGTAAGGTTTTCATGAAGAGCACCTTATAAAAAATTGAACTCTTATAAGAAATTTCATTTTCTTATAAGGTTTTTGTAAGGATCAAAATTACTAGGGTAATTAGAATTGTTATAAGGTACATTTGCATTTGTACATTATAGATTGTTCATTTTTTTGTATTATCTACATCATCATCATATATTCACAGTTTCAGAATATTTAATAATGCAAAAAAGTCGAATAAATACATTGAATATCTCACAATTTTCACCTACACGAAAAATTTTTTAAAAGTCATACCCTTCAGTACATACTAAAGAATCGAAATTCTATGCAAATTTTGGTAAGTGAAAAATCGTTCGAATTCAGAAGGAATTATTCTTACAAAAAGATGTAATAAAAAGTATTAAGAAAAAACATTGAATCGTCTATTGTAAATGGAAAAGTTCTGAAGTGTCAATTTGTGTGGGAGTAATGATATGGATGCATCAGATTTCTAGTTTCCGAGCTTTATTCAATGCATTAATTTATAAATAAATAATTAGTCACAGTATTTCTGACGTAATTGAGCGATGGATTAATTATGAAAATTATTCAGGCCTTCTATACTTTTCAAATTTTTTTTTCGCACAGGTGAATTAGTAATTATAATCGATGGAGTTAAAAGATAGTGGAGGTAAAATTATTGTAAGGATCATAAGTTATTTCAATTTCAAATGAATTTTATGGATCATTAAAATTTTCGTGAACTTTTAAAAATTTATTGAAATCGTTAGGCCATGTGGAAAGGTATTATTATATTGTTTAAAGTAGAAAAATGTATCATTATTTATAATTCGAAAAATTTTGATAAAGTTCGTGAAAGGTTCAATGTAAACTTGTTTTGAGTGACCAATTTGAAGTTGCATATTTTTTTTTTTTTGGAAATTAGAGTAAAACTTATCGGATTTTATCGAAAATGTATTGAAAGATTGAAATTATGGTTATAATCTATTATATTACTTAGAACTTGGGTTTATTTGGAATAATCATCTAATTTTCTTGTACATACTTTTATTATTAATTTGACACCTAAACAAATGTTTTTTTTTGTTCGTAGTTCCTAAAAATTTCTCAGTATCTCGATAATTAAAAGGACATACCCTGATAATTTTGAACTTTTTGAAAACCTTATAAGAAACTGAAATTTCTTCTTCGAATCGATTTGATAGAATTTAAAAAAAAAAAACCTTATAACATTTTTTCCGTGAATTCTTTATACATAAAAAATTTCATTTTCTTATAAGGTTTTTATAAGGTTCAAATAACAAGGAGATAATAATTATTATTCTCATTTTCACTTTATTCTATAAACTCTCAGACGAGCTTATACCTGGTTTGGTGCATGGTTTTCAAGGATTTCATTCAAAACCATTATCATAATGACAAGTTTCATCAAAGGTTAAAGATTATTTACTCACTCGAAATCAGGAAGCGAGTGATGGGACACGTAAAAAATCAGATCGCACTTACACTCACCTGGAACAGAAAAAAGACAATAAATTAACAAACAAATTTTCATTTCCTTTTAAAATTCAATTTTCCACCAAAAATGAGGTGCAAATGTAAATATCTGCGTTCTAATGTTTTGGACCTAAAAATTTGAGGTTCTTACGTATAATTTTTTTCAAATTGATACACATGGATTTTCACATCCTGTATTGTGCAGTTTTTTTTTTGAACATTTGTAAGTCTTACTTTACAGATTATCAGTAAAAAAAAGGTAGAACAACTGAACTCTCTTATACAGAAATTTTAAGATTTTCGACTTTAAAAAAAGCGTAGAATAATAAGTTTTAGATTTCAAACAAAAAATCGTTTATGAATGAAAATCCTGAATTTTCACATGTAAGGTTTAATAGATAAAATTCACACTCGAACATATGAAATAATATGAAAATGTGAACTGAAATTTTTTTTGATAGGGTATCTTTGTATATCGAGCTCTATTTGAAGGTTTTTTCAAAATCATAGTGTAATTCAATGGATAAATTTATAAAAAAAATTGTAAACATTCTTTTACTTTCAACAATAAAGTGCTTGTTTTTCATAGAAGGAAAATGAAATTTTTTCTGACAAAGTCAGATCTTTAATCATCAGATTCTACTATCACATCATTTTCAAAAATCGTCATGATTAGCTTTCTTTTTTGCATTCAAAAAAGCCCACCTCCATGAAATATGTTCAAGCCAAAAAAAACTCTGCTTTTATATTCCCAAGTCTTCGTTTTCATTCAAAACAAAATCCGAGTGCATTTATCCCCGCAGATGATTGCGCGTGATCGAGCGTGTCCGAGCCCCGAGCGAAGGAAGCGGTTTGCGGATGCCGTGTTCCGTCCGGAAGAGTATAAAAAACGAGCGTAAAAAAAGCGTCTCGCTCCCCTCGAAGAAAATAAAAACGGGGGATGCAAAAAAAACGGGCATTATGATCCGTCCGTTACCGAATTTTTCGAAAATCCGATGTCATAAATTCCCGCCACGAGGGGCAAAAAACTCGGCATTGCGCGTGCTGTACGTAACGATTTTTCGTGGTTTTATTCCATTTTTTCTCAAGGCGTCGCGTGTCGAGTTTTTTCGGTGTAGAAAATGTTTGGCACGTGCCCCTTGCTTGAAAGGGGTGAGTTTCATACGTGATTTGGGGATGATTGAATAAAAATTTCACGGTCGTCTTTTGCACGAGTTTTTTTTGACGTGGACAAGATTTTGAAGGCAAGATTATTGGGAAATTAAAGAAAAAATGAAAAATTGAAGGTGAGTTGAGGAAGTTTGGTGTTACTGAAATTATGAAAATGGGATTGAATTGGGCAAGATAAAACTTCAAATGAAAATAACAGTTATAGACAATTTTTCTTATTTGCTTCCCAATTTGTGATTCAGCTGCATAAATAATTGTAAAATCGAATGCTAAACATGATGTCCAATTTTTATCACCAAGATGCGTTGAATAAATAACAAGATTATGAGACACTTTTTTTTATTTTGCAATCACTAAAATACACGAAATTGGTCATCAATTTTTAAAAATTCTGCCTCGAAAACTAATACACTACAAAAGCTTTTCATAATTTCATATTATACCTACTGTTTTATATTTTAGATGAAATTCGCAAGCTCTAAATATATTTTAAACATTTATTTTCCTAATGAAAATATTTCGAGAATGAGTTTTTTTACAATATTACTTGAGAAAATTTTGTAATGATTATTGAAGCAACGTAATTTATATTTTGTGCACGCACTGTATTTGATGTAAGTGAAGAGGGGGGAGGGGTAAAATCTTTTTGTACATCAACGTTTGGCCAGATGTCCATCGTTCGCAGGTATAAAAAAGCGCATGAGAGGAGGAAGGAAACTCGATGGCTTTGAATCAATCTAATAACACAAAAACTTCGGGATGATGTTCCATCTATCAAATTTCTCTACTTGAAGTATATTTTATTTCGCGTAGTTTGACGGTAAAAAAAGCGTTCTCAAATCGAATTCGACATATTGTATGGTTAGAAATTGGCGAGAAAATATATAATTTATGGTTATTGAATGTTGAATGTTTTATTTTTAATTCATTTTTATGATAAGTCGCTGGTTTATTGTTTAAAAAGAATTATAATTTTGGGTAATCATTATTTTGTGAATAGAAAATAAAAGAAAACTTTTTTCTTTGTACTTTTTTTGATGAAGTTTTTAATAATGTCGTTCAGAATTTTTTGAATACTTTTTCTTACACATTTTTTCTTGAACATTTTTTGTAAGATTGCTTCAAAAATCAAGTATAGAAAAATCTGTACCTTTTATTATGTTACCATTATTAAAATATTATAATATTGAATATTATATAAGACTTCAATTTCTAATATGTATGAGTTTAGAAATATAAGAAATATTTATAATCATCTGATGAGAAAAATTCGATGCATAATCAAATATCTTACAATTTAAGAAATTCAATTATTTCAAATTTTCAACAAGGAAATCATTCAAGGACGATATTATCAAATCGTCGTTTCATTTAAAAAACATTGAAAATTGAGACATTAAGATTAAGAACAAAAAAAGTTGTTGTTTGTGTTATGAAATACTTCATTTTTAATGCGAAATATCTAACTATAAATTATTCTCATACTGATGCTTTTGACGTTACCGAAAATTTCATTTTCGAACAAATTCAATTTCTTTTACAAGTTTACTATTTTTTTTCTACACATTACCTAGATGATTTTATATGAGTTGTACTTGAATTTTCTGTCTTTATAAGATCTATTGATCTCCTGACTTTGAATGGCAAATAAAATTACTTATGTAGTAAAAAACACTAGCAAAAATAACATACAAGTTAGGCTTCCTATTGAAAAAAAAAATAAATTTGGCAATGATCAGAAATAAAACTTAAGTCATTAATCTCATTTTCTTTACAATTGTAAGACTTCCAGTAATATTTAAAACACTGTTTTACAAAATCCAGTCTTTAAAAAAAATTTAAAAGAATGTTTTATTTTACTGTTGGTTCAAAATCTTCAATGAGAACAATCTTTATTCTTTCTTCAACATAATTAGCACGTGACATTGATAAGTCTTTTATAAATTAATCTCAAAAACACACAACTTTGAGAAAGTCAGGACTCTTGCCTAAATTTTTTGTAGTCATTTCTCAGATTACTGTCTAATTTCACACAATTCGAAGAGGGAACGCAAATGTATGCGTTTGAAAAGTATTAGAAAGGAAAACATCTCATGAAAATAAAACTCGTGGAAAGTCAAATAAACTGAGCAAACCTATTTTTCATGACGGATTCAAGTGTAGTTACGTCAAACACCCACTGATTTGAAAAGAAAATTTCGAAAGTGGTTGCAAAAAAATTCATGAAATTCGTGAGAAATCGATAATATTGATTTTTATTTCTTAAAAAGATTGTTAAAAATGAATCAAAAGCTACAGATTCAAAATTGCTCAAACAATGGAAAAAATTTGATTGAGTTTCTGTAACATTTAGAATTTTGCGTTAAATCAAGTAATCCAAATTTAAATACGTTATATAAAATAATAAAAAATAAGAATACTAGTTTCGAAATTTCACGCACGTGCCTCAAATTTCTGACTTTTCGAAAAATTTATTTGTTAAAATTACATACACACATTCAAATAATAAATGAGATAAAAATTCCTATTATTATGTCGTATGATATCTTCTATCACTGCAAGTAAAGTTTAACTATATAAAATCTCGTCACTGACTTTTTGCAATGTCAAATAGAATTCTTTTTTCTACCTAAAAAAAGCAACTAAAAGTCAATTTCCCGTGTTTCGTAAATTTTAGCTACCTGTGTTCAAACGCAGCTTCCTGATCTTCAACATCTTGTTTTGCTCAACAAATATCCCCCCCCCCGCCCTTTCTTCCCGTGATGAGACAGACAAAGACGAAAAAGAAGAGAAAGATAAAGGGCGCGAGGAGCGGGGTGAGGGGGGAGACGTCTCGATTTTTTCGAGGGGGATGCTGCCCCCGAAGTCAGGTTCCCATGCCCTCTCTATTTTTGATGCCACCTGTCTAGAGTTTGGACCGTCGAGTTTTTTCCCCTCAAGTAAAAATAGGGAAATGGTAAAATATCATTGCACTGGCGAACCCATTGTCCTAATTTGAGTTTGTTGGTTTTTAATTTGTTTACTCGTGCATTTCAATGTGTTGACAAATTGATTTTCAGATCTTTGAAGTTTGGGTTGGGTTTAGGAGTTTTTTGGATGTTGGAACTAGTAATCGATATTTTGGTGTGATTTTTGGTAGCTAACAAAAATTTTCAAGAATTTTGTAATTAATTTTGGTTAGATGAAATAAGTTTTTTTTTTATAGAGTTTAACATTGTCTTAAGATTAAAGCCTTTTTTCTAGCAGTAGTGAAAATTTTAGGGAATTTTGAGTGTTTCAGAATTTTTTGAGAAAAAAAAGGTTGGAAGGTTCTATAGACCTACGAGAAACGTTGATTCGTATGTTACGTTGTGTATCTAATTCATTATAGAAGTGAGTTATGAAAAAGTTTTGACCTTACAGAGTTATAGCTCACATTAACAATTAACTGTTAATCAGTAAAAAACTTTAGAAACTTTTGAATTTCTTAGTAACTAATGTAAATTTTCGAAGTCTATGAAACTGTCAAAAATGTCAAAATTATTGTTTAATGAAACCACTTTAAAAATTATTTATTTTACACTTCTGGATGCTCTTGAACATTATGAATAGTGGTCAATTTACCACATGATCAATATATGTATATGAGTTATCGTCAGAATACTATTGACTACTATGAATAGTGGTCAAAAGTGTCCATATTTTTGCATTGTAATCGGTGTTGCTTACTACTTCGTTTAATTTTCAATAGTCAAAAATAGTGCCGAAATATATTTTACAGTGTTTAATAGTGATTATTAGTTCTCACATTTTGCCATGTGTTTTGAAACTTCTGCTATTAGTCCAATAGTGGTCAATGAATATTTCTCTAATATACAGTGAAACATAATATAAAATTGTTAAAATACTTGTTCATTTGAACCACTAGTGAATTTCAACTTTTTTCTTCACTTGTTGCAACTTGTAACATTGTCTTATATGTACCTATATATAGTAAATTAATATATGTTAACTACTTAAAAATCTTTGACTATTATTAAAACACCATTAAAATCATGTATAGTGTCCAATGTCTAATATATCGTAGAAGGTTTTCTTAAGAAAATATTTTAGTACTGTATAGTTATAAAGTATTGAATTACTATTGACCATTATAGTGCAATGCTGACCAACTATTAGCTAACTATTAGAATCACGTATTGTGACTAGTAGTAGTTAATAGATTTTTAATAGTTTTTTATGATGTATTTTTATACAGAATTTTCAAAACTGTTTAAAAACTGCTACAAACTTTGAACTGGCTGGACTGTTAAACTATGAAGGTTTTACGAACTGCTCAAAAGCGTCAAAACTGTTGAAAAAAACTGTCTTTCAAGTTGTTAAAACTGTCCATACTGCTTTGAACTGTCAAACTGAAAAAACAATGAAAAAGTTTGAGAACTGTGAAGATATCTCAAAAATGCTGTTCCTTTTTAAAGTAATGAGAGAAAAGTGTTCAAAACTGTAATTGCCTATATTGTTGGGATCTATCAAAATTGCAGAAACTCTTTGTAAAACTGTGGAAATATTGGAAATATTCAATATGTAACGTCAAAACTAATTAGCTGTCAAAAATTTGATCGTTCAAACGTCAAAACTGTATAATAAACTGTTTGAAACTCCCAAAACTGTGAAAAATTATCTAAATCTTTGAAATTCCTGAAATTATTCTGAACTGCTAAACTGTCAGAAATTGTGAAAACTGGCTTAATTGTTATATTAAACCCTCTAACCTTGAGGCGACTCACTCTAAACCACTCGAACTCGTTCATCCACGCTCAACCTTGCAAGAAATCCAAACAATTCTCAATGATTCACAACAGCGTCATGCAATTTCTCGTAATATTTCGGAATCTTACAGGCTCACACAAATCTGAAGTTTTTAAGCTTGGTCTCCAATATTATCTCGAATAAAGCTAGTTCTTCCATGGTTCTAGAATTTAGACAAGCTATATCATCTAAAATTCCCAGAATACAAAATCATGCATTCTCCTATTTCAAACTCCTTGCTAAATTAGCTCCTTAGTTACTAAATTAGTCTTTTAAATATGAAGCCAGTACGTACACAAGTAACATAATTACAATTTATAGTCATCAAGCTTATCCTAGACTTACTAAATCCGTAAATTCCAAGATCATTCATTTAGCAAATTTTCTAGTTTTCTAGTTAGTTCAGTCATTTAAACCACATTTCAGGTATCAAGTTCACAAACTAATCAACCAACTCGTTAACTACATTGTTCATACATTAGTTCCCTTTTCATTGACTCAGTTTTTTCCCATAATTCCAGACAATCCTGTGACGAGCTATTCATCTTGCGTCGATTTCAAGTTTTAAAAAAATGAACGCAAAAACGAAAGGCTCCACTGGCCCTTTTTTTGCGCTCGACGTAAAGCGCCTCCCCTCTCCCCTGACCCTTCCGTCCCCGGGTCCTTCGGGGTCCGCGCATAGTAGGGCCCCACGGTAGCTGATACCCTCGGAAATTGAGTAGCTATAAAATTAATTATCCGCCGTGCTTTATCGCCCGCGCGCCGCCGGGGCCCCCTCGTCCGAGGCCGGGGCCTTGGGGTCCGAGGGAAATAAGAAAGGCCCCGCGAGATGAGACGGAGGAGTAGGGGTGGGGTAAGGGGGGGCTGAGGGGAGGGGGCCTTACCGGCAAACAGGAAACGAGCCTCGGCGAAGCAATCGCTCGTAACGATCGCGTAATACGCCGCGGGCCGTTCAATGAGTCGTTAAAATCTTGGCGCTGGTATATATGCGTGTAGTGGATAAATATGGTCTCGTGTGTGTGGGATTTTCGTCATTCCGAAGAGTCGTTTCGAATTCAGAACGCTGATGACTTTGATTCTCGCAAGAACTATTTAGAGCTCTTATGGGATCTCGAAATTAGTCATGGGATTAATTGTTATGTCGACTTCAGGTCCATTTTGTAGGGGTTATGGTTTTTTCGGATATTGTTATTTTTATTAGAATTAAGGAATATAAGAACAATATAAAATTAATGCCAACTGGCTACATAGTAGTCGCAAATCATAGAATAGAAGAGGGACATGAATTGGGATAACGCTGGGATATTAGATAGAGAAGATAATTATTACAAGAGGTGTGTGTCAGAAATGATGTTTATTACGAAAACTGACGACACTTTGAATAAACAGGAGGAAACTAAGAAGTTAAATGATATTTATGATGGTTATTTGGGAATGTTTTGAGTTCATGAATTCCACGATAAAGTAGTTTTACTTTGAATATGTTTAGGTAAAAACGATTAGAGCTTTAGAGTCGTTGATATTGTACGTACTCATAGTACCACGATGAAGAAGTTTTTATTTATTAGTATAATTGTGAATAATGATAGAATCTTTATTTCATCACGGATTTCATCATGCATTTGATTACTTTTCGACGTGGTGGTTTAGTTCCAATTGCTGAAAGCCACTAGGTAAGAGAATTTTTGCGAATTTATATTCATAAGGAGGATCGTAAGTGGTGTTTGTAGAATGGATATTGTTGTAGAAGGAATGTTATTTGAAATGATGATTTTTGAAAAATGTTTGTAGTTTGCTCATGATGGCCTGATAGTGGGCCGAAATATAGAACGTATGACCATGTGACTTGGTTTTTCATTACTGAATGCAGTTCCTTGGCTTTGAATGATCATTGGTATTTTACTCATATTATTGTACGGAGCAAAATCAGAAGTATTAATAGGAGGTATTTTTATTCTTAATCTTTCTTGTCTTTTTTGCGGACTGATTTTTTTATAGAATCTTTTTTGGGACTGATTGGACGGAGATTTCTTTTTTTTTGCTTGAATTTCAGTTGTTTCGTCGTAGGTTAGTTTTGAGATATTGGATGGTAAGTTTGTTTTTCCCAATTGCAAAACGTGTTCACTTTTCTTCACATAATAATTCAATGACTAGGCCAAAAATTGTCCGATCAGTATAATTTGTTCTGAAATCCTGATTTCTATGGGAAAATCACAATATTTTGCTCTTAAAAATTTTGACATTGCATTAGTTTTTTTTGCTCGATTTATTTTTATGTTAGGTGAAAAAAACAATTATTAGTAGAAATCTTTAGTAGTCCAAATTCATTTTTTGGACCTTATGTTTCAAAGTCAAATTGTAGTTTTGCAGTTATTTTTATACTCATTTTTCTTGAAATTTAATAATTCCGCTCAAAATGGTTAATCATTCATATTTTTGTTAAGGTTAATTAGTATAGATTTATAATAGAAGAAAAATAATTACATAAAGAACAGAATAAATATTTTAGATTTCTATGATTTTATCGCTTAAGAAAATCAAAAAATTTTGAAACGAGGAATCGTGATATTCTATGATAAAAAAAATTGTTTTTGAACAAATTTATTGCAATAAAAAAATTCAACATTAATTCCTATTAGCCGAAATTTGTTGTTTGAGAATTACATTCTGAAGTTAAATTGCCATTTTTGCAGTCATTTTTATCCATTATTTTCTTGAAATTCTAGAATTCTACACCGAATATGGCTCGATCATAAAAGTTTTTGTTCATATACATATACAAAAACTTACTTTTGAAGAGAAAAAAATGCTACAAATCAAGCAAGTTTCGAAATTTCTTCGATCAAAGTAAAAATACTAAAAAATTTCTATACTGGAAAGTCGTCTTATTGTGTGAGAAATATTTTGTTTATTAAATGTAAAAAGGAATTTTTCAAGTTATGCATTTATTTTCTATAATATAGAGAGTCGGTATAAATATCATTCACATAATTTTCTTCGTAAACAATAATGATTTGTTGAAATCGGAGTTGTATTTCTTTAAAGATCTTATGCTACTGTGGATAAGTTGCTGATAGTGATTAAAACACGGAAATATATTGTTCGTAGTTTAAAAGATACTTATTCAGACATTTAAAAGATTTATTCTTAAAAAAAACTGCGAAAATTTGACCCCAAAAAATCAAAGTTTGCAAAAAACGAATTTTGGCTTTTAGAGAATGTTACTTCATGCCGATTAATTAACTTTTTTCAGAAAAATGTAAGAAAGAAACTGATGTAATGTGAAAATATTTTAGGTTGAAAGTCCTATGTTTTATTCATGAAAATCATTATGCTAATAATTTTTTCTAAAAAATGAAGTATACAATTTTCACTTGATAAGATGGAACTGTAACTGGAATATGGAAAAAAATTTTATGAAAATACGTGAATTTCACGCCAGGTTGTTACATGATACAGACAAATGAACATGTGTCAATCAAGGAAAATCAACTTTTTAGCCGATATTATAAAAATACTCTACCGCGAAATAACAAAAATTCAAGCTAAGTATAGAAATGCGTATTTCATATATTTTAATGAGGATGCTAAAAAAGTTTTCATACGAAAAAGAAGCAACTTGAATCACTTAGACGATCACAGATAACACGACCCAGTTATTTTCAAATAGTAAAAATTACACTAAGTTTCCTAATAATCCTGATTATTCAATACCACAGACAAATAACTCCACTTTTACATAAAAAGTCAATAGATTCAAAAAATATTCAATCAATCCAAAAACACCGACTTCAAAAATTCCACCAGAACCAGTTTCGCCTTTTATTAGATATAGTAATAATTGCTTTTCGAAACAAGTCGATCATTTTTTAAGTCACGCCGCGTCACGAATGGAACGCTTTAATTTACTCGAAAAGAAAAAAAATTGTTTTTGCAAAGTCACTTTGTTACAACCTCGCTCAACATTATAATAACACTGTTGTTTTCCCGTCGGAATGAAGCCGCAGTCGCGTGGCGGTTTTTCATGCGCGCATCCCAAACGGAGAGTCGAGAAAAAAGGTATCATCAGAGCGCACGGTAGCCGGCACGAAGCTCGCGCGAAAATTAGGGGCCTGCATGGCCCCAGAAAAAAAATTGAAAAAAAATGAAAAGGGAAGAGTAGCGCAAAAAGAGCATGTAGTGGCGAAACGAGGATGCCGCTCGTAAATCTGTGGCGGACCTCATCACCGGCATTGGCGTAATTTCTAAATACAAATCAGGCGAACTGCAATAAACTGTGATTACGCTCCGGTTTTTGAATAACATAATTATTTACTCAAGAAACATGAATATTGCGGCTGTAATGAGTATTTATTAATGATTTGTATTCAATGGGATTAAAAATTATTATGAAAGATAATATTGATGTTTTTCATCTCGGTTCAACCGGTGTTTATTTTTCAACAAAACTCGAATGTACTGATTTTTAGTTGATATAATGAGACAAGCATTTGTTATTTCGGTCTAAACTTTTTTTTTTGGATTTTAAAGAGGTATTGTTTCAATGTAAAAATTGACAACTTCTGTGTACGGTAAGAACTTTTTTTCAAGTGAGCATAACTTAGTCGACAATTGAAGGATTTTGAAAGTTTTTATTGATAATCTCTGATATGATTAATATTGTTTAATTTTTGTATTTAAAAATGTCTGATTGTTAGAAACAAATTATTCCTAATTAATAAACAAATGGTAGAATATTTGTTCGAAATCGAATCACTGGATATGTTTATTTTCATTATGTTTCAAATAATTTCAATCCAGAGAAGATATTTAAAATTGACATTCTGTGAAACTTCCCTCCACTAAAATTTTTTTTCCAAAGTTATAATTTTTTTGAAAAAAATTCTATTTCTCTTACATAATTGATTATTAGGAAGTAGCTGTTATTTTTGCGATGTTGGAATTTTTCGAATCCTACTCTTGAAAAATTTTGTAAATTTTGTTTTGAAATACGATTTACATTATCTCAGATTTTGCCTATCTTTTGACGATAATATTCATAAATGAATTTCGACAGTTCAATATTCAAAATATCCGGTAGAATTTACATTGTTTATTTATTGCGTTGACAACTTTCCAATTTATATGAAAAAACCTTTATTTAGGCGTGAACGAATAATACAGAATTTTGTCGAAATCAAATAATTTGAAAATCAAATCATTATTTTCTCAAATTTTTAGAACGTGAGGAAAATGATTAGTACTGATTAGTACCTTCATTCTGGAAATTTCCCTCGACTTAAATTTATTGTTAGTTAGGGAGTAATAATTTTTCAGAGAAAGAATTTTCTTATCTGCAATGTTAGATTTTTTTCAATCCTGGTCTTCAAAAATTACTTAAAGTAGAGAAACAATGTTTTTTTGCGAAATTTGAGTCAAACTGGATAATACAAACATTAGCAAAAAATAAACTGCAGTTTCGATTTGGAAATATTATACATGTTGTATACTGTATGTTTTATATAAAAATTAATAACTTTTTAAGAAGTACATATAAATAACCTATTAATTTGGGTTTTTTATCAAGTTTTTATAAAACTCCTCATAAAATTTTAGTATTTTTTATAAAATTCCGCTTTTTTTATAGATCACTTTATAAAAATAGCTATGATTTATAAAGTTTTCATTAGTTTTTATAAAATCACTTTGTAAAAACTTCAGTAAATATTTATAAAATGACGGAATTTTTATGAAGTGGGTTTCAAAATCTACTTTATGAAGATTCTGTCTTTCTATAAAGATTTTATAAAGTTTTAATAAAGTGAATTTATAAAAACTAATACAAACTTTATAAAACATTGCCCTTTTTAAAAAGTGAATTTATAAAAAAAGCGGATTTAAAAAAAAAATACCGAAATTTCATAAGGAGTTTTATAAAAACTTTATAAAAACTCGAATTACTAGGGATCTCTGAAACTCGACCAAGTTTCAGAATATGACAAAAAATCGAGAATAAAATTTTCCACAAAATTGTTGTCAATAGGTTACGATTTTTTTTGTCTATAACTTTGTAATGAAAAACATGAGCGAATACTTATTTAGGTGTTTGCAGGGTTAAGATAACAGTAATTAATACATTTGCAAAAATTAACTCCATAACTTTTTATCAAGTACTAAAACTTCGACAAGTTTCAGAAAATCATATATTATGAAATTCTCAAAAAGTTATGCATATTTATGTGAAACATACGAAAAGTACACATAAGTATTTTCTAACTGAACTTTCAGTCAATTAGTTACACATGTTCGTACATATGTTTTGATTTTACCTATTAATTTTGTAAAAACTTTTGTTTATCCTTTGATAGATTTTTTAACATCAGAAAAAAATTTCGACACTGCAGAAGTAACAGCTACTCTAGTAATAATCAATGTAGAGAAAAACATTTTTTTTTTGATTAAAATAATAATTCTCAACCCACAAATTGTAGTCACAAAAAATTTCAAAGTAGAGGAGTAACATTAATTTTCTTCCTATTAAAAAAATTGCAGAAAAAATAAAAAAAACTGCACTCTTCAAGTTATTCGGCTTAAAATGTTGTACTCTTTGCTTATAAGTTATTAATAATTCGTTTGTAGCAATCAGATAGTTGTTTAAACAATGTATCAACAGTGTGAATCATACCAGACATTTTTCATAAAAAACTTCAAGAACCCATTAATTTTTGACAAAGTTATGCGCACTTGAAAAATTTCTCATCGTAGACAGAAAATTTCAAAATCTTCACCTTTAAAATGAAATCTCCTGCAATCTAAAAAACTTCCTAAAACCCGCCTATCATATAAGAAGCAATATATTTCAGTTTCATTAAAAAATTAAAATCTTCTTCCAAATCGAGATAAAATCATCTTTTACAAACAAGTAATTTCCAGAAGCGATAAGAAGGATTACTATTCCAAAGCAAGTTCTTCAAAAAAAAAAAAGAATAGAAGAGAAAATTCAAATATCCCTTTTTTCGAGTCCTCGACACCCTGATCTAATGAAGAGCCAAAACCCATCATAACCTCTCGTTGCACCCTTTTGACGCCCAGCACCCTTATCCACCTTCCCGTCAATCGCGATGATCGGAATCACAGGACATTCACGCCGAAGCTTTAAAAAAAGGGAAGAAGAAGAGGAATAAAAAAGAAAAAAGGGAGAAAAAATCCCATCGAGATCCTTGATCGAGAAAAGAAAGGTCCGTGTACTTCGCCCTCTCCGTCGCTCATGCCATTGAAAAAGGTCCGTCCTTTTTCTGCGACGCAACGGATGGACGGACGGTTACATAACTCCGGTATTGTGCGCCGTCGTGCGATATAACATGGGACTTAGAAATTTCGTACGCGAGCAGTAAATGGGGTATCATGTTCAGTCTAAGGCTTAAGGACTTTTGTTTGGCGTGGGAGGCTACGCCGTGGCGCTCCGAGCTACTGGCCATGCCGCCTTCGGTTTAGGCCTTCGTCCTCGCACCTGATCCGACCTAGTGCGCCTCGGGCCATTCAAAAGTCTTCCGCCTCTTCTACACGGCTATGTACGCTTTAAATGTACGAATTCGGACGATATTCGACTATGTGAGACGGTATTCAGCGACAGCAACGTGTGTACCCTACGAATTTTTTTCCTTCTTCTTTTTTCTTCACGAGAGCCCTTATTGTTCTCCGAAATTAGAAGACTGAACCGTCAATCCAGTGATTAAGAGGATTGGGGTAGGAAAAATTGGATCCAAAACATCCAGATCACAAACTGACTACACGCAGAGAAAAGAATGGATAATACGTCCATGAAAATGGACGATTTCAGACAATCCTTAAAGAAGGATGTCTCATCTATTAGAAAAAGCTATCATATAGTTGAATTTGACGGTAGAAACATACATATTGTTGTGGTGATAAGCTGTAATTGTTCTTCATCCTTAAAATGGACATGACATCCTTTTTTTAAGGATTCTCCAAAATTGTCCATTTGCATTAACGTGAGCTCCATTCTTTTTTCTGCGTGTTGCAATATATTCTAGCATAATATAAATATCATCCAATATCATCAAATTGTATATTTTCTCTACAATTGCATATTGTGTAATATCGTTTCGAATAGTTAGGTTTTTTTATATTTATTTTCTTGTATATATTTGTTTCAAGTATTTAACAGGATCAAATGTTTGATAATTTAATCAGAAGTAATAAATAATTTACAACAATTAACTCGTAACTTTATGATTTGAATTCTTCAGATGTTCCGTATGTTGGAAAAAAGAGGAGGAATTTAAAGACAAGAGTCAAGGAACAAGAAAACAGTATTAGATGGATTTCTTCTAATCATAGTGTTTTGGCAAATCATAGATTGGAAAAAGGATATAATTTTGATTGGAAGAACGTGGAAGTTTTAGATAGAGAAAATAATAGATTTAAAAGAGGCTCATCCGAAATGATTTATATTTAAACAACGAATTATACATTGATTAAACAAGAAGATATTAGAACGAATATGTTGAACGTAATGAAAGTTGAATTAAACTTTCAATGTGTTTTGCTGACTGGTTTCATCTTAGAATGTAAGTAAAATTTGGAATTTGATGTTTTTGAGATTGATTTCATTCAGTCGTCGATTGCTAGTACTTGCTACACGTTATAAATGCAATTTTGGGTTATATTATATAGTCATGACTTGTTTCAAAATGGAATCAAGTTTGTATAAAATCGACGATGGTTTATTTGGATATAACAGACCTTTTTTATTCTTAAAATATAATTCGGGAAATATTTTGAATGTCAGTATACCTTGATTGACATGTTTATATGATTTTATGTTTCTTGATTGTAAAAGAAGTTTTTGTTTGTAAGGATCCTGATGAGGACTCCATACGAGTCGAAATATTGATCAGAAGATAAAGAATACTGTATGAAATAAATCTGATTTAACACAAATTGGCTCCAAATGATCATTTTTTCTGCAACACGAATTGTAACTTTATGGTGAAAAAAAAAAAAAAAAATATTTGTGTTGCATTACTCTGTTGATTGGTTGTAGCCATAAGAAAGTGATGAAAATCAATAAAATTCTATAAAAATTCAGGGTTTTATAAGGTTTGGGTGATTTCATTTTTTTCCTTATTGAAAAAATTATGTATCTTGTAAATTTTTGATTTTTCAAGTTTAAATTGTTGATCAATTCGATGTTTAGGTTTGGATTTTGTCCCCTAACATATTACGAGATTCTTGCACCGTTTGGTTGAGTCGATTTTTTGTATAGAGCATCCCTGACAAAGTGGACTGAGTGTTAACTAAAAAATGAACTTTTTTTATTTCACTAGAGGTTTCATTGTATCTTTGAAACGATTTCGTATATGTTTAAAATTCCAAGAAGTTGGTAAATTTGTATCAAAAAATCCAAAATATTTCTTTTCATTTATTAAAAATAAACTGTTTTAAATTTTTGACGTCGATTTTGGGTTTCCATCACAATGAGAGTTATAGAAAAGCAAGTAAAAACAACATTTTAATAATTATAGTTATGAATTTAATTAATGTGAAATAAACGTCAAAATGAAAAATACATGACACTTTGAAATTTTTGGGTGAATTTTGTTCGAATTGACATTGAAACAGTAAATCATCAATGAAATTCGTTTGTATGTCCACGAATATGTACGTACTTTTTTTGTGTGTCATTTTTTTCATGATAAAAATTTGATATTTTTTAGCAATTGAATGTCAACATGATATGTATTTTATTATAAAGGTTTTTCGTTTGATTTTTAATATATCAAGCAAAATTTCGCTATTTGTGACCGAAATTTTATTGATCTTTTGCAAATTTAATACATATTCTATTATAAAAAAATTCACAGTTGTAAAAATGCTTTATTCAAAGTATTGAGATTTTAATCAACCTTTTTAATAAAAAATTTTTATTTTATACTAATAATAAATTTTCCTTCGTACATTTCTCATTTTTTCCCAATTCTTCCACTCTGTAGTAAATTAGATAAAATATCTCCACCGAAAATTTATACATTTTTAGCAACACTGAATAATGACGATAAATGATAATGATGAGAAGAAATTCTTTCAGTCATCGAGACAATACAAATTTTTGATAATAATGCGATCAATTGAGTTTTTTATAAAAAATATTTAAAATTTTAGAAGTATCAAAGTAGCCCATTTTTCTGATATTGGAATTTTTTTTTTTCGTCAATTGAATCCATTGCGATAACTATTTCAAATTTTGTTTATTATTGCTTTTCTTTTCAAATTATGTCCTGTTGCAAATTCAACTGAAAAAATTTTAACGAAACATTCATAATATCTGAAATTCGAAAAAATTGATTTTATATTAGTCTACAGCAGTGAAGTGAATTTTTTTTGTTTATACAACTATTTTGTTTATACAACTATTTCAAACTCTGCAAAAAGTCATGAACAACGATTACTATACAATTTTCTTATCAATACAGACTGATTCAGTGTCTAAAATTTTTTTTCAAACATTCTCAAATAATTTCAATTGAAACAAAATGTTGATAATTATTTTAAAATCAATAGCAACGGATTACTTTCAAATTTGGGATTGGCAGTAACTCTATAGTGTTGACTTTACGTCCTCAAAATACAAAATCACAATATTTTCGATATTGCTCAAATTTATGTCACCAATATCTCGGAATGCCAGAGAGTTAAATAACGTCGTGCGGTTGAAAAAAATGACGTAAAAAACTGGTCCCCTCGAAAATCTCAACGCGATTCTTGTTATCTCAGAGCGCGAGTTCAAAAAAACGAGGTTTAAAAATAACGCGTTGCGAATGTCGTCGCATCGGCTTTAATCAATTTTTGATGGTTATCGCTAATTTGTCTGGTCGTTGAAAAAGTTTTCACTTTTTTTTTAATGTTAGTAAAAAATTCTACCATTCTATCATTCCGAAAATTAGAAAATTATTTATGGATATAGTTATATTGTTTGAATGAAATTCACACACCTAAATGATCTTGCTTTTGTATTAAATAAGGAAGGTTTTTATGAATTATTTTCAAATTTTTATGTGCAAATATTGGATTCTCGATTTAGAACTTTAAGTATTCCATTATTCATTGCATTAATTTTATAAGATTAAAATTCTAATTGATCAGATTTTTTTGATTTTTCTGAATTGTTCAGATTTGGAGTTTCATTTAGTTTTAGTTGTTCCACAAAATTCAAAAGTTTCTGCCTGGTAACATATCATTTGTTTATTTATTTTTATGAGGCTGGAATTTCATTTCTATTACTCTCAAGTTTAAATTCATCAAACTTTCTAAAATTTGAAAACTTTTAATTTACCTGCAATTTTTCGTTTCTCTCAATCGTTAGGCACTCGAAATCTGAATGAGTTATTGAGGTTTCAACAATAAATTTTTACCTAGTCTTAAAAATTTCATTTTCCCTCTTGTAGTGTTTAGAATATAGTAGGCTCATGAAAAAAAAATAAAATTAAAAAATGCCAATATACGCGTATGTAAATTAAAACCAGAAGTTGTGTGAATTTTTTCGAACATTTAGATAAAACTACGTAAATAATCATTCTGCATGTTTTGCAAACAATTTTTCGCGATAAACTGTATTTATAGGAGTCAAGATTGCAACGGTCTTCCTGATGCTTACGGGAAGTTATCACCCACGGATTTTCAGAAAGTGATAAGGTACGAAGAAGCTCCATAAAAAAAGGAAGTGTAGTAAAAGATTGCTTGTTACAGATAAGATAAACATTATGTAATGTTGTGGTTTAAATTTTTCGCGAGTTTTTCGAAAAATTTTCTGGTGAAACTATCTGAAAAGTTTTCAGAAAAAATCTGTTTTAAAATTGAATGACGATTTTTCAATGAAAAAAGAGGGGGAGGTGAATATTTTGGCATGGTTTTATCAAGATAAAATATTTTTCATAATATTGAGTAACAGATATTTTTTTTATTACTGTACCCTAATTAGCATATGAATTTTTAGAATTTTTCTAATTTATCCAAAAATACAGCAAATTTAATCAAAATGAAAAAGAATTCAACCTTATTTTTACAATATCTCAATCATCACATATTAATCCAAATTTTTTGACCATTTCTTTCAATTTTCAGAATTTAATCTCTCGCATAAAAAATTCTCATCTTCCTCACTTTCCAATTCATTTTTTTTCTCATTTTCAAGCTCTCGTGAACATGTGAAAATCGCACTAACGATCAGTTCCGAACTTTGATGAAGCATTAAAAAAGCCATAAAATGTCTCGAAAGGCCAGAGTAAAATGTGCAGTGAGCGCTCTTGCATTTCCCTTTTTTTTAATAAGAAAACTATAAACGTCGAATCGCGCAAGATTGATACGCTGTAAGTAGCGGATGGGGCACGATTAAGAAAGGTCGGGCCCGAATTCTCGGTCCATATAATAAGGGGCCTGGCGATTGAAATTAGATCTAGTCAATGTTTTTGGGATGCCTGGAGGCATTTGACGAGCTGGCGTGAGAAAAAAAAGGAGGAATATTTCAGAAATCGCTGAAACAGAGCCCTGAAACGTGGTTTTCATTGGCAGGGTCACTGAAAAATTTTTGCCTGGGATTGGTGAAGAGAAACTACAAAAAAAATAGCAAAACAAAACTGCAAGAGATAATTACAAATACTATGATGCTGTAAGATACAAAAACTATGGAAATTGTCAAAATATACAGAAAAGTACAAAAATTCTGAAATAATGAAAAAAAATGAAAGAAATCATTGAAAATTATGGAAAAGCATTTATCTGAAAGAATTGAGGGAAAAAAATGAAGTGAGCCAGAGAATAGAAACTGAATGTTACATCTTTGAATATTTTTAAGACAGTGCGTGTATTAAAAAAATGACACAGAAAACTACTAAAATTTCGAGAAACCAGCAAAGACCAAATTGAAATATGATTTTTAAAACCAGGAAAATGAGAACTGCAATAAAAATACAAAATATTAGGAGAAACTACAAAAAAGTAGGTACAAAAAACTGAAAGAATTTGAAAAAATTGAAAAAATCTTTGTATACTTGCTACAACGCATTTGAGTAGAAAAAGTACTATAAATAAGTTTTAAAAAATACGTATATTTATATATATTTTATATATTTATATTTATAATACGTATATTTTCGCACTATAAATAGGTTGAAGAAACTACTGCGAACATATAAATTCACATAATATATTGATAATGTTAAAAAACTTAGAATTATCTTGTACAATAAACGTGGTTTTATATAATTTTTTTCTTCTATATTAATTTTACATTTTTCATACAATTCAATTCCGAAAACAAAGGATATTTAAACATGATGTGACGACTAATGATAATAAGGTTTAAATAAAATTTCAAAAGACATGCAGAAATTTTCAGTTTTTCCGTTTTTGTTCAAAGTTTTTTGTCATCTTATAATTTTATTTTGTTTACAATTTTGCTGGCGTTTATGAGAGATTTTGAATTTTTTGTGTATTTACAGATATTCGAAGAATTCTGTTACTTTTTTTAGTGTATTTTTATACTTGTCATTTTCTTGAGTTAACATTTTGTATTGTTTTATAATTTTTGAAGGTCATTTTTTTTATAACTTGGAAACTTTTCGTTAGCTTATGATGATTTCTTTTCTGGATTTTCACTTTTGTATCTTCATGGAGTCTGAAATTTTCATAAGTAAAATATTGTATGAATATAAATCAATCATATGTTATTCTTTTAACACAATTTTTAACCAAAACTGTTTACATTTAACTGTAGATTACCGAAAAATTAGTAAATACTAGAATGTTTTACAGATAAAAATAGAAAAAATGAAGAAAAAAAAAAAAAAAACAGTGAAACAATGACGATTTTGGCGCAACTCATATCTAACATTGTGATTTATAAAAAAAAAATAAATAAATAAAACGAGAGAAGTTTTACAAAAAAAATATCAGCACATATAAGAAAACAACCCTAGTAATTTTAATCCTTATAAAAACCTTATAAGAATTCTGTTTCTTATAAGGTGACCTTATAAAAACTTTGGAAGAAACTTAAATTTCTTATAAGAATGTATTTGATAAGATTTCACAAGAAAAAATCTTTATGAAATTTTTAGATCAATTCTTTATAAGAAATTTCAGTTTCTTATGAGATCTATATCAGAAATTTTTTTTTTTTATGAGGTTCTTATAAGGATAAAAATTCCTAGGGAACTTTCATGATAAACAGAAAGCTGCCAACAATTATAGATTATTTGACCAAAACTGCAAAATTCCATACGAAACTCGGGAAAAATTCCAAGAGAATCCAGAAAAATAACAAAAATACAATAAACTAGGAAAAATCATAGCAATTAGATGAAAATAAAAAGATTGTGTTACCTTCTAGTTACTAAAGAGAAATACATGAGGAGGAATTTTTTTCATCACTCGGTTGAAATGTGGTTCAAATCATCTAAAATCAGGTAAAAATAATACCAGCTCAACTTCTTATCAAATTTGTGAAAACGTGAGTTTTGACCACGTCCAAGTAAGCTTGAAAAAATTAGAAATAACGTCTTTATAGGTCTTGATCAGATATAACACGAAGGTCTAAAATTCAATCAAGTTGAAATCAAAGTTTTAATCTCATCAAAAAAACTTGAACCATGATTTTCATTTTTGCTCAACCAATGTAACATTATAGTTAAAAAATTTATCGGAAACTTTTTGAATTTGGTCTACAATGTTCTTTCCATTTGATCTCTTCAATCATATCTCTCACACCAAGTAATGCAACTGAAGTCGTAAAAAAAACTGATTAAATTAATAAAATCCAAATATTTTTCTTAATATAAGTCAGGACTGATCTGGTTCTGGTGAGACGAAAGGATGAAAGTGTAGAAACAAATGCAGAAGCAGGAAAAGGATGTGTAAGAGAAAAAAGAAGGAAGCGAATTAGGGAAGACGGCAATTTCATGGGGCGAAAGGCGAGCGAAGAGGGAACGAAGGCGAAGCTGCTGAGGCTGATGAAGCTGAAGAATGAAGATGAAGATGAAGAAGGAGCCGCTCCGTGAGACAAGGAAAAGGCAGGATGCTGGCCCGTCACGCTACACTTGTGTCGGGACTTGAACCCCAGCCCTCCGGCTACTGGACATTTTTTATTCCTCTTTCGATAAGGATACTTCATTCATGCACTGTTTTCTGACGTTTTTCGCGAACCAACCGTTATTTGGACGTCATATGTCACAATTTGAGTAATATGTATTTATCGAGTAATATAACAAAATTTGCATTTCATTTATTTTCAATTTTTTCGTTAACATTAAAACATTAACTGTATTATTATTTAAATGTTCAATCTACAGTCAAAAATTTTTTAATAATAAACCCAACTTTGTGAAAAATGAATTGGTTTAAAAATTTTTATTCTTAATATCTTATATAATTCACAATATTCTATTATTGTAATCACAATTGTCTGATTTTTATGAACAAATCATTTTAAATTTAAAAACAAAAAGCAGAAAACTTTTTATCTCTCAAATTTTTTGTACACGAAGAAAATTATTGGTACTCTCATTCAATGAAATTTCGCTCAATCAAAATTTGTTGTTTAAAAGCTATGATTTTTCGAAAAAAAATTGTTTTTCTCTACATCTCGTACTATAGTCTCGCCCTAATTTCTAAATTAACCCTAATTAATAAAAAAATGTTATCTTTTAACATCTTCAACTCAACCACGAAGGTATACAATTTTTTACAAACCCTCACGTACCTAATTTTTGTTAATCATTCATTCCCTGATTTTCACATAGGATGCACAAAAAAGTTGCCCGCAAAAACTCCGACGACAGATCGCGCGTAATTATCAATTTTACAATTTCGAAACGTGGGAGGAAGGAAGAAAAAAAGCATCGACTTATCAATCTCGCTCAATTTTTCGCTCGGCAAATTTTTTACTAGCCATTTCAATCAATCAATTAGAGAAATTAAATCGACAAGGAGCGAAAGTAGGGGCTGTGAAAAAATTATCTAGCGGGAATGAACTTCTGATTATTTCCAGTTCGCGACAAAAACCGGAAAGTTATCGGAGTGATTGAAACGCGCTATAAAACATGGTGTATAAAAAAAGGGTTGGTGAAAAAATATTGAACAAACTCTTCCGGAAAGGTTAAATCATTAAAAAAATTGGGGAAAAATAATGAATTTATAATACAAAATCAATAAAAAAGTTCACGTTGTTTGTTTAGGGTTAAAAACATGAACTTTATTCCCTTGGGTGGATATAATAAAATTCGACTTGCTTCACTAGTGTCCAAAGTAAGAATTTTTCAACCTAGGAATCAAACATTGAATTTTTCTCTTCAGAGATTATGAATTATCTCATCAGATGCATAATTAAATTGTGTAATGAAAGTAATAGATTTCACGTACACCTGGTAATGAGAATAAGAAAATTGATGTCTGTAATTAAAAAATAACACTAACCTGGGGGCACATTTTGCATTGGTATTTTCTCGGTGGGTGTGCGTGGGGTCCGCCAAGGTGGGGATTCAAATGCGAGGGATGAGAAGGTTTGACAGTCAAAGGTTGAGGCACAACCAAAAGGCTTGCCGGTGGACTTCCGCTACTACTTCCGCCTGCTCCTCGGTATTGGTCGTCTGAAACAAAGTTTATAAAAGCGAGAGTTGAAAATAAATGTGAGAAAAATATTTTTAATATTTCATATTGAATATTTTTATGATGTAATATAAATATTTTTTATAAGTTAAGTATAAGTATCTTATATTTCTAACGTTCTCAATAAAAACTATTCTGAATATTTTGAAATATTTTGAATATAATTATTATTATATAATAGTACAAAAAATTTAAATGTAATTTAAACATATAAATATTTCATTTTAAATATAATCATGATTTCTCATTATAATTTGAGATACAGAATAACTGATATTTTTTTTCACATGCTGTAAAGGTTATGATTCTTAACATTTATGATATATTTATAGTATATTCTTATATCCATAGAATAATTATACACACCTTAATATATTTATAATAATCATCATGTATTTGCACATCTATGCATTTTTATTCAATATTTACATATTTATGTCACATTTTTGTGTATTGTGATACTCGTTTCTGAATCAATTGTTTATTCAAATTTTTATTCTCTCATTGTAAGGATTTTTTCATTTTTTTTTTGTATTAAAAACTCCTATTTCCAAAAATTTTAATTATTCTAATAAAAATCGTTCAATCACTACCAGTGTTAAAAAATATTAGAGATCCATATCTATAGCTAATTGTTCTTTCTTAAAAATTATCATCAATTATGGAATTACGTAAAATGTTTTACGATTTGGCACTGAACCGGAAAAGTTGAGATGAATGATACTGAATTATACCTTAAAAACTTTGATCTTTTTTTTTGATTTTTTTTAATAAAAACTCCAAGATCAATTTTCTGATATGTGTGAGCTGACAAAGAAATATGTAATACAAAAATTACAATACCCAGTACAAGATTAAATCCAAAATTTCAAAGTTGAACTTTGTTCACTCATTATCATTGGAACAATTCTTGTTTCCTTCAAGCTCGAATTTCATAAAATTAGTATTTACCCATGATCTAGAAAAAATATCATACTTGACTTTTGTGAGTTTTTTTTTCACTAGTCTGATTGCGAAGTTTGCCTTTGGCTCATGTTAAAACCCTTAGGTTTGTTGAAAAAAAATTATTCATGCCAGTTAGCGAATGAAATGATGGAGATGGCAGAACAATGACTTCATGAGTGATTTCAACGCTTGAAAATGATAGATTTCTCGAGTTACAAACAACTTGAAAATCATGACATGTTTATTTACGAATAAGTTCATTCAATAATGGCTTCAATAATAGTTACTTACAAAATAAAATAATTAATAATAAGGATAACAGTTTTGACAGTCTGCCAGAGTTTTGACAGTTTTGGCTATGTACAATATAGCAGTTAAAGAAAATATGTACAGTCTCTGACAACCCAGCAGTTTATCTCAGTGTCAAAACATTCCAAAGTTTTTATTTCTAAACTGTTTTGACAGGTTTTTACTTATTCAAAAGGTGTTCGACGATTTTCATAGTCCAAAAATTCATGAAAATTTTGATATTTTTGTAAGTTTTAACAATGATAATAGTGTACCAATTTTAAAGTTTTTGACTATTTTGATAGTTAGATATAAACATATTATTCAGCCTTTACAGTTTGGTATGGTAGTTTTGATTTCAACGCTTGCCTTCGACTTGTGTCACAATCTTCAGATTGTTGAAAGAAAACAACTTTCAACACTATTTTAGAAATGTATTATTTTTGAAAATGTAACAGTAATTTTCTCATAAGTATTTCCAGCTCTACAAAAATTGATTCATCGAGTAATGAAAGATTTGAACATGAGAGTTTATGAATTCATAAATTTTTTACAATATATAGTTTTTTTCAAGTATACCAGATTACAGCAGTTTCTAAAATTCCTCAAAGTTAAGGAATCAAAAATATTTTTAAAAATTTTGAAAGCTTTGTAACAATTTTTACAGTTAAACAGATTATAATTGTTTTAGAACTTTCAAAACAGTTTTAGAAGTTGCCTATCGGAGTTAGCGCAGTTCAGGCAGCAGTATATGTCTTTGAATTTCAGTTTTTGGAAACTCAATATGGAATTTTCGGCAGTTCAACAGATCATAAAGGGTTCAACTTTCCGAGAGTTTAAGCAATAATGACAGTTCGTTTATTTATACACTTTTCATTATTTTGGCAATTTTTTAAAAATTTTATATGAGCTTCGAAAGTTTGTTTTAAAGTTTCTTATTTTAGATTTTTAAAGAAAAAGGGATCTACTATCTTTGAAAATTCTTAAATATGTACTTAATGATCAAATAAGAACTTGTAACGCTTGAAAAATATGGATTTACCGAGGAATCAACGATTTGAACATGACAGTCTATTCATTCATAAATTTTTTACAGTTCATACAGCTTTTTTATGTATACGTAGCAAGTTTTAAAAGTTTCAAAATTCGTAAAAGTTAAACAATGAAGGAAATTCCTGGCAGTTTTAAAAGCTTATATCAGTTTTTACAGTATTATAAATTACAATTGCTTTAAAACTTTTAAACAGTTTTAACAGTTGCTCACGTAATTTCAGCATAATAAAAGATTTTTCAAATCTCAAGTTTTTCACAGCTTAAGAGTTTATAATAGTGTAATTTTCGACGGCTCAACAGAGTATAAAAGTTTCGTGAGAGATAATGGCAGTTCATTTATTTATACAGTTTTCAAAATTTTGGCATTTTCTTCAACAGTTCATAAAAGCTGTTTTGAAAATGTTTCAAAGTTTTGGATTTCAAATTTATGATATACAAATAATGTACTCTCATTAAAAAACCTCTAATTAAGGTCAATCAAGAATTTGCAACGCTTGAAAATCGAAATTATGGAGTCATGAAAGATTTAATCATGAATGTTTATTCATTTATCTTTGTTTTCTAATTAAAACAGCTTTTTTTCTGCACAGCAAGTTCTAACAGTTTACACATTCATCAAAATTAAACAATCAAGAACACTTCCTAAAGTTTTGAAAGCTTACAGCAGTTTTTACAGTATAACAGATTTTAATTGCTTTAAAACTTTTTGCTCAGAGCAGAAGAAAAGATTTTTAATAATTTTAGTGTTCAACAACCTAATAGTTTTTAATAATGTTATTATTTCCGAGAGTGTTACAAAAAGATTCTTTAGTTTGAAAATTTCTGATTTTAGATTTATGAAAAAAAAAACAAAAAAGAAATGTACTATGTACCATTAAAAGCTTTAATGAAGATCAATCAAGAATTTGCAATGCTTTAAAAACGAAATTATGGAGTAATGAAAAAAAATTATGGAAAAAAATTATGAAAAAAAAATTATGGGGTAATGAAAAATATAAAAATGAATGCTTATTAATGTATTTTTTTCTTATCTATACAGCTTTTTTTATGTAGAGCAAGTAATAACAGTTTAATACAGTTTTAAAATTTGTCCGAATTAAACAATCAAGAAAATTTCGTTCAGTTTTGAAAGATTACCAGTTTTTACAGTAAGTATAACAGATTGTAATTGTTTCAAAACTTTATTTGCTCAGAGCAGAATAAAAGATGTTTGAAAATCTCAGTTTTTAAGAACCTAACAGTTTATAATAGTGTTATTATTTCCAAGAGTGTTACAAATAATAAAAGTTTATTTATTGAGACAGTTAAAATAATTAAAGTGGTACCTTTAAATATTTAGTGGTATATACAGTTTATGAAAGCTTCTAAAGTTTGGACAATTCTGGTTTTAGATCTATGAAAAAAAGAAATATACTATCATTAAAAATGCTTCAATAATGATCAGATAAGAACTTGCAATGCTTGAAAAATATGGATTTACCGAGGAATGATCGATTTGAACATGACAGTCTATTCATCCATAATTTTTTTACAGTTCATACAGCTTTTTTATGTATCTCTAGCAAGTTTGAACAGTTTCAAAATTCGTAAAAGTTTAACAATCAAGAACGTTCCTGACAGTTTTTAAAGCTTATATCAGTTTTTACATAGAATAGATTTTATTTGTTTTAAAACTTTAAAACATTATTAACAGTTGCTCACAGTTCACGCTATTTCAAAAGAATAAAAGATAGTTTTTGGAATTTCTAGTTTTAGACAGCTTAATAGTTTATAATAGTATAATTTTCGACAGCTCAACAGAGTATAGAAGTTTCGTGAGCAATAATGACAGTTCATTTATTGATACAGTTTTCATAATTTTGGCGGTCCATTCAACAGTTCATAAAAGCTTCGAAAGTTTGTTTCAAAGTTTCGGATTTCAAATTTATGCTAATTAAATCATGTAGGTACTATTTAAAAAAAAGTTTTAATTAAGATCAATCCAGAACTTGCAACGCTTGAAAAACGAAATAATGGAGTAAATAAAGATATAACATCAATCAAAATTCCAACATCGATCAAAATTAAATAATCCAGAACATTTCCTAAAATTTTGAAATTTTATAGCAGTTTTTACAGTACAACAGATTATAATTGCTTCAAAACTTTTTTCTCAGAGCAGAATAAAAGATGTTTGAAAAATTTTAGTTTTTAACAACCTTGTATTTTATAAAAGTGTAATTATCGACAGCTCAATAGAGAATAAAAGAGTTCTTCTATGAATTCAATTTTCGTCCTCTTTTTGAACTTCAAACATAATTTTCATTAGCTCATATCATATTCACCAATTACAAGAGTATAAAAGTTTCAAAATTTCCAATAGTGTTGCAAATAATAAAAGTTTATTCATTTATACAGTTCAAATAATTTCAGCGGTACCTTCAACAGTTTATAAAAGCTTCTAAAGTTTGGAAACTTCTGGTTTTAGATTCATGAGAAAAAGAAATATACTGTCATTAAAAATGCTTCAATAATGATCGAATAAGAACTGGCAACGCTTGAAAAATGGATTTATCGAGTTACGAGCAACTCGAGAAACATCGCAAGTGGGCTGGAAAAATCCCGAGTTGCGATCACTGAAATCTGAATAATGAGTACTCGATATTCTCGTTCATCGACGTGCTCGTATCCGAGCAAGTGCGCCGTGCACGAAAGACAATTAAGTGGCGGCACTGACGCAACGTGCCCCGCAAGGGGCAAGGATCCTGCGGTGGCAAGGACGCTTGATCCTGCATTATGCGAGCGACTGTCATTTACGCCTTTTCTATAACAGTCACACGCGTCAGCGAGACGTCGCGCGTTTTCATCATAATTGCGCGTGTTTTGCAACACGCCCGATCGTTTTGCGTGGGTTATCTCGAGTGCTCTGAGGCACTGGCTAAATTAGGATGTTCGTCACCGATCATCGCGGAATTTTTCTTTCATCCTGATTCATTTCTTCATCAACAAAGTGATAATTATATCGATTTCATGCTAGAAATTCGCATTTTTCTTTGCTATTGAGTTCTTACTGTTGAATGTTGATATGCAAGGGTTGGTAAATGGAAAGAGTGGATGGATTTCATCGCCTTCAAGTTTCTGAGAATAAGTTCAAAATATTCGAAATATGCTGATTATCAGTAGTATTCGAATGGTAAGATCAAAATAGCAATAACATTCATCTGAAAGCAATCAATTATTTTAAGATGCATTTCTTTAATGAATGATATAGAAACTCACATGATTTTTTAAACTTTACACATATAATGTTATTGTTGTTAATATAAAAAGGCTATCTCTGTGTCCAGATTTTACTGCAAAATTCTCCATCAGCCTGAAATTCGTCTAGGAAACGCTTTCGTCGGCCTCAATGAGCCACACGTGAAGACCATACAGCAGCGAATGTATTTATGAGATAAAGTTTTCAACAGAAGCAAGTTTTTGTTTTCAAAAACCTGACTCATTTCGTACAAAAGTACATTTTTTGATGACATGAATTTTCATTTATTTATATTGTTTTTCATATTTTGTATTTTAGGTGGTATTTTTTTTGTGATATGAGTATTGAATGAAATTATTCAATGTTATATTTTAAATGTTATGATGTTCATTATACTTATATTGTTATTTATCTTTGTATTTCATATTTCATATTTAAAATTTGTTTATGATGATTCCATTGATAATATTTTTAGTAGTTTCAAACCGTTATGATATTTTTTATATTTTACATCAACTTTTCGAAAAAAATGATTTCGAAAAAATAACTGTTGCAAGGAAATACCAAATAAATGAATTCCAAGAAATATCTTGCTTTAAGCTTTCGGCATTTATTTTGCCCTCTTCAGGAAAACTGAATGTACAAAATCACAAACAATTAATAAATTTCAATTTAAACAGTAATTTTCATCACAAGATCACTTAATCCACTTACTCAGAATATAAATTTCAGTTCAAAATCATCTTATGTGTAAATACATTTCGTCAACTTTTTATAAGTGGATAGGAAAGAAACAATACACTATTACAAGCACTTATCAGTGGTCTGTACACGACTAACAAAAATACCTCAGTTTTCACTTCCTTATATAGAAAACGAACCGATAAGAATTCAGACCACGTCATCAATGCATGTACCGTAAATTGAACTTAAAAATCTCGTGTCTTCTTGTTTGTTTAAAGTATTTTTTGTCCTCAGCGTATTGTTTCTTTCCTATCCACTTATAAAAAATTGACGAAATGTTTTTTACACATATGATAATATTTAAAAAGTTGACGAAATGTATTTACACATAAGATGATTTTGAACTGAAATTTATATTCTGAGTAAGTGGATTTATTGATTTTTTGTGATTTTGTACATTCAGTTCTCCTGAAGAGGGCAAAATAAATGCCGAAAGCTTGAAGAAAGATATTTTTTGGAATTTATTCATTTGGTGTTGGCTTCAGAATGATCGTGAAAGGACAATTTTGAATTGTAATAGCGGAGCGTAAAAACAATTGTATAACTGTTGCAAGGAAATAATTGTCTTTTAAAAATCTGACTCATTTCTGAAAAATACTTCAGTTTGTGCGATGTAAGAAAACTCACATCGTCTGGAAAATTAAAAAAAGTTTTTTAATTTTTTTGTAGTGCAGCTTTATAAACATTTCCAAAGTTATTGTTGTATTTTTGAATTTCACTAAATACTCGACGATTCCTTATTTATTTTCGAAAATTCTTTGAATGCTAGTGAACCACACAACTTGCATATTTTTTATTTTCCATTAAATTATTCGATTATAAAAATTTTTTTAAATAAATCGGATTCTTTTCAAAAGTTCCAAAATTCTCTTAAAAAAAGTTTCTGAATTTCTCTCGTGATTTTTTAGAAATCTTTAGAGGTGAAAGAATTTTATTTCTAATAATATCCAAGAATAAAACTATCTTAAGACTGATGATGAAAAAATTAAGAGATGATTACGAATTTTCAGTGTATACATAGTTTCATAATAAATACATGAAAACTCTAGCAAGTGTTAAGGAAGTGAATGTTTTAATTTTAATCAGAAGAAAAAATTCAATAAAAACAGGGAATTCTCAGATATGCCTTGAATCTGTCTACAACGTTTTCAGGGAAATTACATAATCACACAACAGTAAAAATCATGAAAAAATTCAGAAATTGAATAATTCAGATGCAGTTTGAAGTCATTCAAAAAATATCAGTTTATTTTTAGGTATCGCTAATTTTTGAAAACGTGTTCATAATATTTTTTCAACCTAATGAGATTTTCCAGAATAACATAAGATAATTTAGAAGTTCCAAACAAAAAAATATATTTTACACAACGCCCAATGGATTTGAACTTTAAACACAAAATCTCTCTAAGTTTATAAAAATTCTCATTTATTTCCACTTACAGTTTGTATTTTTCGATAAATTTACCTTTTTAAGGTTTTTTTAAAGAATTTTTTGAAATTTTAAAAATTTCGAAAAAACAATCTTGAACAACATCCACACTTTTTTTTACTTATATACAATTGAAAAAACTATTAAGGTTAAAATATTTTTTAAAGTGACCCAGAATTTTTGAGATAAAACGAAACATTGATCATTTTTTCAATCAATTCATCAATACTTATCTCATATTTACATCGAAAAATGTTTAAATTCCATTCAAAAATATCTCCTAAATCAACTTAAAAATTCCACTCTTATTCTCATTATTATAAAAAAACGATTTCTTATAGTCAAAACATTTCACAAAATGAATGAATAAAGATATCACTTTTTCAATGTCAATTATTCATCATTTGAACGCTTCGAAATTCAATTCTCGATCGATTGTTCCCAAACAGCGATTTCAATCAATTTTCGATGATTCGTAATTTATTCATAAATTCGAAACAACGCGCAGAAATCGTGTTAAACGACACACCGAAGCGTTTAAAATGTCAAGGTCCCGCGAGATAAATGCTTTTTTGGCGTTTGGCGTTACGAAATGAAAGTCGGAAAAGTTCTTCCATTTATCACATTTTTGCCAATTGTCACCGTCAAATACATTTGCCACTGCTGTTGAAAAACGGAACAGAATTTCCCGATCAATGCAAAAAATAATGCAGCTACACGAAAACTAAAAAAAAAATCATCCGTTGTTTATCGAAAAACAAACGTAGAAAATTTTGGTTCAAGTGAGGAAAACATTTTAATTAAGAGACAAAAAATAAAATTTTTTATTACACTTTTTGTGACATGAAAATTTCAAAGCAATCACATCAAATTCATGTTTCAAAGTTCAAAAAGACAACAAAATACGTACAATTTCTCCCTGCAACTTTCTGTGACATGAAAAATTCAAAGCAATGACAACAAATTCATGTTTCGATTTTTTGTTTTCATTGCAATAATTATCACAGTGTCGGATGCTGCGATAAGTTTGACATCGGATTATTGGCGAGGTTCTGCATATTCATGGGCCCAAAGTTGTAGGTTATATTTCGGAATATTTTAATATCGCGTTACTGTGTACGTGGATTTAATTCGCTCGTGGAACAGCTAATTGATCTTTCCAACGTGCTTGAACCCGATAATTATCATTAGCATACTGCATGATCGTAGACGAGCCGAAGAATGCTGTATCCGTTTTCTGTGCCGCGCTCTGACAAATTCAATCTTCCATTCAAATAACTACGTGAATTTCATTAACGTTTCGTATTTTCCAACGAACCGCGAATATAATTACACGCGTATCAGCATTATGTATTCAGGGAAAAAGGAAAAATTCAATGTGGGGTAATAAAACGTATTGCTCGATGATAAAACGTACGCAACGGAATGAATTTACATTCTTTGTACGCAAAAATTAGTTTCCTGAAAAACGAGAATAGATTTTCATTTTTAGATGAAATTGTTTTGTAAAAAATTTTTTAGTTTTTCCTATGCAATAAAAGCAAAATACAGGTGAAGATTTGATCAATTTTTCATACTTTCAAAATAAAATTTATATTGAAATCCGATATTTTTCAATTTATTTGATATGATAATGTGATCTTATTGTTTTAAATTTTCTGATAAAAATCATGAATGTCAAAGAAAATAGTTTTCGAATCGTATTCATTGCGTGATTTTCTGATCATTTTATTTTTTTCATTGCTTCATTCATATTTTCTCTTGGTATTGAAACACACATTGCAATAAATCGATCACTTCTCAAGTAGATGTGATTTGCATAGGCCTTGCTATATAATAGAAGAATGTAGGCAGCGTTTAGATGAAAATTGTTCTATTTCCGAAAAGGAGTTTTTCTCGTGGTTCTCTATATTGAATAATGAATATGTGCTCTTTGGACATATTTGGAACACTATTAAAAAAATGTGAGCGCCTTCAAAAAAGTTTTTTAATTAATATTGCTTTTTGCAACAGATTTTGACGTAAATTTTGGCTACACTTTGACCAAAACTGAGAGAAGTTTTTAGATTCGTAGTTTTCTTTTAACGTTTGGAAAAATAATAATTATTCTTTGAAACATATTATTTAGTTTCAAGATGTGCTGGGTAAAATTGGATCTCTCAGGTTAAGGGAAAATAAATTCTTCTTCACAGTCAACAACAACAACAACAACAACAACAACAACAACAACAACAACAACAACAACAACAACAATAATAGTAATAATAACAATAACAATAATAATAACAATAATAATAATAATAATGATAATAATAATAATAATAATAACAATAACAACAACAAAAATGATAATCATAATAATGATAATGATAATGATAATGAAAATGATGATGATGAAGATGCCGATGATGAATATAATAATAATAATAATAATGATAATAATAATAATAATAATAATGATGATGATGATGATGATGATGATGATGATGATGATAATAATAATAATAATAATAATAATAATAATAATAATAATAATAATAATAATAATAATAATAATAATAATAATAACAACAACAACAACAACAATAACAATAATAAAGTTCGACCATTTTTGAAACGAAATTCTACAAACTATTGTGAAATATATACAAATATTTGCAGAATTCCATTCCATTGAATCTTAAGCCTCAAAAATATTTCATATATGAAATAAATACAATGTAATAGTTTGACATCTTACTATTTAAAAACACTCAAAAATTTATTTCATTCGAATTCAGTATTCCATCTAATACTTTTAAGATGTCTGAATGTGAATGATCTACATAGGTACATGATGCTCTGATAATAATGTGGTCCAAGTTGGGAAAATACTCTTGAAAATCATTGATACAAGAATTTTCTTATCCCTAAGAAATGAACAAATTATATCTGCACAACTGTTTCTAATTATTTTGCATGAGTATTTAAACATCAATGACGACACTATTAATAAAAAAAATTTATTTTTTAAAGTGACTTAATCATCGATAATTTTGAATTTTATTAATGTTCAATGATACGAAAAATTGGATCTCTAAAATTTTATGCATAAAACTCCATTCAATTTTTTTTTGTGTGATCCTCGGATGAGAAGTTTATTTCACAATAATTTCTTAGGGAAGAAAACAACAAAAATCTTCAAATTCTTTTATTATCGAATTTTAAAATTTTATTTTTCTATGCAATCAAATTTATTTTTTCTTTTGTCAATGATTTTTACGTAAATTTTGGCTACCCTTTCACCAAAATTAAGAGAATTTTGGAGATTTGTAGTTTTCTTGCAATGTTTGGAAGAATAATAATCATCTTTTGAAATATTGTATTTATTTTCAAGATGTGCTGTATAAAATTTATTGAAAATATGTAGACCATTTTTGAAACAAAATTCTACAAACTATGGTAAAATTTAAAAATATTTGCAGAATTTTAGTCTATTGAAACTTAAGTCTCAAAAATATTTCATATATGAAATTAGTATATTATAATTTGATATCTTTATATCTAAAAAAGAACTTAATAATTTAATACATTTCAGTTCAGTTGTAAATCTCATATTTGTACAATTTCTGAATCTAAATGATTTAAATAGGTACGTAATGCTCTGATAATAATGTGGTCCAAGTCAGGAAAATATTTTTGAAAATCATTGATCCAAGAATTTTACCATCCTTCAGAAATAAACAAAGTATTTATGTACAACTATTCTAAATTTTGGATGAGTATTTGAACATCAATGATGAAACTATGAATATGAAAATTCAGCTTGTAAAGTGACATCTTCGATAATTTCGAACTTTATGAATGTTCGATGATTCGAAAACTTAAATATTTACAATTTCATGGATAAGACTATATTTCAATTTTCTTTTGTCTGATCCTCAAAACTAAATCTATTTAACAATATTTTTTTATGGAAAAATCACGAAAATCAGTGTCTTTCTTCGTCGACATGAATTTTTTCTTTTTTTATGTTTTATCAAGCTTTTGGTCTTTGTTTATGGTCCTGATCAAAAAAAATCTGCATCAATATAATGGTTAATAGATGCAATATATTGACAATGTATAGAAATAAAAAAATATTTATATTCACTAAGAATTCAATGAAACATCATAAATTGAAAAGTAGATATCAATAAAAATTGTATGGTCTCTATACAGAAATATTTATACAATGTGTTAAAATATAAAAACTCTTCAATTACAATTTCGTATTGTATTTTACACTATTGAAATAGAATTAACAATAACGATTGAATAGTCGTAGAAAATGAACATCAAACTATAAAAAGTGCAATAAACATTTAACAAGACTGTCTTAATGTTTTATTTCAAAAAAACTTCAATTCACTGTCTTTCGATAATACATTCGTATTATTTTTATTTGCTAGTAAAATACTTTTTTATCGACTCACCTTTTATGGTATTTCTTTATTTTTCAGTATTACAATTTTGTCTGATTGAAATTCTGATTATTTTTCATACTAAGATCATGCACTACCAAATGAACCATTAAACTACATCTCATCCTATTTTCTCGTTTTTTCATTCTCCTTTTTCATTCCTTTTACGTTTATTTCTAAACAATATACCACAAATCAAACTTGATACTTCACAAACTAATTCTTGATTATTATCATCCACAGTTTCGTCTTCAAATTCTTTTATTATCGAATTTAAAACAATAATTACCATAAAACGCTTATATACTCTGATTCAGACAATTAAAAAAAAAGAATGACAAAAATCTTTTCGCAAATGTCTATTCAAAGACGCTCATTTTCGTTTCGGTATGTATAAATTGGCTCGAGAGTCTCGAAAGTTGCTGTAGTTATCAACAGTGAGCATTAAGATGGACAGTGGCCGCGAGCAGAAACGCCGTCATCTGTCATTAATGTCACACGCACACGATGCTTACATGACGGGCGAGTACGTCCACTACGTGACAGGTACTTCATACCCAACGTCGAGGAGAATTGTTCGATACGCGCTCACGCAATAAAGTGCTCGTGAAATGAAAGAAAAACGAAAATTTCCCGGGTCTATTATCTTTTTCGTCAATTTTCCGTGGAGTCGGAAAAATGTGTGCCGAACTTTCATAACTGGAAATGAAAAATTCTCGAAAATGAAAGCTTTGGATAATTTTTTATACTTTTTCTAGGAGTCGTAAGGTTTTGTTATCTGAAATATAATAACTTTTTAAAGTAGAGAATATAATAAGAATGATTAAATTATTAAGAATTTCAATTCTTTCATTCATTCTGAATGCATTCCATTCAATATGAACAATATTTAGAAACTCTTTCCATCTCATAATCATCCAAGTACTACCCTCTCTTTTTGAATAAAAATTGCTATTTCGCCTTCTTTCACCAGAAATCCTTTTCGAATCGATACGAAATTGTGGCCATCAATCATTCATCAACCTTATTCATGCTTGTTCGTGCCTAAAAAAACTTCCACGAAATCTCTCGATACAGTGTTAATATTCACAATAGCCAAAGACGCAACTTGCGCAAGTTTTTTCTGGCAGCACGCACGGCGTATATTTATTATCGTAAAACCCGATGTTGCAAGGATCGGGAGCTAATCCCTCTCGCTCCATTTTACGGTAAAATGCGTATTCCGGACGTAAGAAAAGTCGGACAAAGATTTTCTTAACACCTTGTACTGTAAGTGCAGAAATAAGGATTCGTTTTTTTTTTAAATTAGAAAATATTGGTGTTTTTGAAAGAGATTTTTTTCCGAATGAATGCTATGAAAGCTTATTTGAGGGCAGGCACGTAGGCAAAGGGGAAACTCTGATAATATCAATCAATATTTCATGTAAAATGAGGGAAAGTTACATCGATAAACAATAAAAATATAAGGTATAAATAATTATAAATATAATATAGAAAAATTATCAAAACGTACGATTACGTAGAAAATATGAGTCAGAAAAATCGTTGCGATTCCGTGGATAATCAAGAAAAATAAAAATCTACGAAAATACTGAAAATTGACATAACTTTGATTCTTAGATCATCGAATTTTAGAAATCTATGAAAGATTCATATTGAAGTATTAAAAATTTTTCGATTCATACAAAATCTAAAGGAAAGAGAAAAATAATTGAATTCTATGAAAAAAATGTTTTTTAAAAAATCTCGACACATGCCTCCACGATCTATAAATTTTGGGATTTTAGAGCATCAAATTATAAATATGCTATAAATCTATGTAAATTCAGGAAAATGTAACGAATTTCTTAAATCTTTAAAAAATACGAGAACATAATACCAATATAAATACATGAAAATTTATATTACTGAAATTTTGTCATTAATTTTTGAAACTACTGAGAATAGTTCAAAATTCGCATTTTATAAAGCATCGAATTTTTCATTTCTCTGTAGCAATCTACAAAAAAATAAGTATACTAAAATACTTAGAAATCGTCCAGGGTTTCGTATATAATATGTATAAAAGTGAAAAAATGTAAAAAATAAGTTTGCTAGTTAAGTAGCTTACTTGTTTACTAGTTTACTAGCTCACAAGTTTACTAGTTTAATAGTTAACTAGCTTACTAATTTACTTGTTAACGAGTTTCCTAGTTTACTAGCTTACTAGTTTTCTAGCTAACTAGTTTTTTATTTAATTAGCTTACTAGTTTATTAGCTAACTAGTTTTTTATATAATAAATATACTAGTTTATTAGCTAGCTTGTTTTTTATTTAATTAGCTTACTAGTTTACTACCTTGCTAGTTTACTAGATATCTTTCTATAAATGAGAATTATGTAGATATACTTTTCTTAGAAAAGTATAAAACTGTCTGTCCTGCAGTATATTCATTAATATAATACAAAAATTTAATACCTACAATTTTAGAAATTACTCTAGAAATTCATACAGGAAACAATAAAAATACATATGATTCCATGCATAAATTTTTACAATAAAACATAGTTTCAATTGAAAAGCTGAGAGTAAAAACCGAACTAGTAAGAGACAGATGAATGTGAAACTCCATGTTTTCTGTCTCTACTTGTTCGGTTTTTCCTCTCAGCCTGTCAATTGTAAAAATACTAAAAAAAAAAATATGGTATGAAAGTATTGAAAATCTTTATAAAAGAAACTGTCATCTAAAAAAATCAATTATTTATTTTTAAAATCGTTGAAAGTTTCAATACTAAAGCATCAATTTCTAAAAATCTGTCTAGCGATCCATATGAATATTAGAAATATATGAAAATAACAGAAAATATTACAAAATTTATTGAATAATGTACCATACGAAAATAATATAATTAATGGTGTACCTTTTATCTGCGTGGTTAAAATTTTCCAAAAATCAATTCATGTATATAAACTTTTTAGAAGTTTGATTCCTAAAGCATCGAATTCCAGAAAGCTTTAGAGAAAGCCATATAACTTAATATCAGATAATCCTTAAAGTGGTATTAATACAAAAAGCATTAGTGAAAAAAATTGAAACCTCAGTTAATAATTGAAAATTACAAAAATCAAATTCCATTATTTACGAACATGAAAAATTTAGAACTCTGGATTCAAAAAGTTGTATAACTTTCAAATTCCAAAGTGCAAAATATTGCAAAATCGCTCTCTTGTAACATATTGTCAAAGATTAAAAATGATGAAATCCCGGAAGAAAATTATTTTTCAGAAAAACCCCTCCCGAAATTTTTTTCTGCCTACGCCCCTGTTTGAGGGTGAAGTTTGTTACAATTCGACTATTTTTACCTTATAGGTACAGTTGCAAAAATTTTCCAAAATTTTTAGGGTTTAGATGAATTTGTTTTAGTTTCTAGAAGATATTGAATATTTGATAGAATTATAAATTCAAATATAATTAAAAAATTGAAAATAAAAATGTGAGACAATTTTGTTAGAATTTGAGAATATTATTTTTATAACTTACAAATTGAGAATTTTGAAATTCATTCTAAATACTTCAGTAACCATGAAATTGCACTAATAACTTACTTGATTAAAAATGAAAAATCTGAATTTCTAGTACGTCTAAGAACCTAAAAACTTCCCAAACTGAACTACAAACATCTTTATAAAAAAAAAAAATTTTTCTTCTCATATCCAAAAATCGAAAAATGCCGATGATCATAATATTGACAAATTCCAAGACGTAAAAATTTCGAGATTAGTTAATCCGGAAGGCGTAAATATCAAAGGTGCATCTCGGAGTCGAGTTTTGGAACCGGTCAGGAGACGAATTCCGATGCATTTCCGACCGTAGGCGTGTTACGCAATTTCGATACGGGCGGGCGTCGCGACGCGATTAGGTGCTGTAACCGGTCTCGCGAATTTTAAAGGCCCAGCTCCTGACCCTGACAATCGAACGCACCTTGGACATACTCGTGAGCATCATCAAATTCAGGAACGTCTGAGTCATTATAAATGGCCAAGTCGAATCGACAAAACAATTTTTTTGCCAGGACCATTTCAAGGACGAATATTCATTCTATGTATTTCGATAATGTGGATTTACGGAGAAACGTTGGTGTACACAAAATATTATTCAATATTTATTGAAGTTTGTTTTCAATGAGAATTATTATGAATCGGGTTATTTGATGGAGAACTGTCAGTTTGAATAAATAAGTGAATCATTGAATAATCTACTAACTTGATGACTTACTAACTCACAAATTCAATTATTTGATGCATTATAATACAAGTTAAAGAAATTATTGTTCAACTATATAACTTAACGATTAAGGATATAAGTAATTGATTGACTGAGTGACGAACTAACTTAGCAGAAAAGAGACGGAATCATCAAATAAATAACTGTCTGAACAATTCACTAAAAACGAGGTAACCAAGTAGCTAATAAAGTGGGTGAAGGCTCAATTTTCCGAATTTGTTTTTCTTGAAAATTTTTTTTTCCAAACCCCATTTTTTTCATACAAAATAACCCTAAAAGTCTTTTATTTCATAATGTTCTTCCTCCGAAAATTTTCTTTCCAAAAGAAATTTATAAAAAGTTTTTGTATTAAAATAGAATTATCCTTATATTACATACGATTCGTGTGTGAAATTTAAGCGATGAACTTCAAGTTTGATTTTGTACCATAAACAACTGGTCAAGAGTACTTTTTTTTCTTCGAACTATAGAATTTTGCCAATCTGGAAAAATATTGCTAAATTATCTGTAAAATATTCAACTGAGAATCACTTTTTGAAAGGCCAAGATTTTTTGAATATTTTTGATAATCTCTTTTTTTAAGATTGAGTTTATTTATACTGTAAGCTAATCATGTTCTATCATTTTTTATGATTAAATAATGATAATGACAAAAAATTATTATAAATTTTTATTATTTTATTATTATTATATAATTATTCAATATATTATATTATTATATTATTATTATTATAAATGTAAGGTTTTGCAAAGGTAAAAAAACGATTTGAAGTGATTCAAAATGTGCGTCAGCTTAAATTCAGAAAGTCAAAATTTCATCAGTTTCGATAGTTTTAAGAATTTTGACGTTGTAACATTATACGAGAGTTCCAACAGTATTTATCATTTTGGAAATTAAAACATTTTTGAGAGTCGAAAAAGTTTAAACAATTTTGATAGTTCAAATGATATGAGACAGTTTTTAAATAATTGTAACAGTCTAAGCAATTTTTACTATTTGTGATAGTACAACATTTCTTAAATATTTCTGATATTTTTAACAGATTTAATAATTCATAATACAATTTCGATAGTATAAAAATTTAAATATTTGAAAAAAGTGTAATGAATTTAGCAGTTTTTGAAACAGTTTTGACACTATTGACAGTTAATAGAAGTGTCATTTTTCCAATTGTCTGAATTGTTGAAAAATTCAAAAATTTTCAAAAATAACAAACTTTGAAACTTCGAAAACTATCTGAACTAAAGTATTATTTTATGTTTATACAATAGATAACCTCAGTGTTAATTTGGAGAGTTTTTTCTCAGTTGTTTTTTAACCTCATACTACTGATGTTGAAAAGAATATTTTGAAAATTTTGAAACTTTTCAGGTTGTCAAAACTATTGTAAGCGGTTATAAAACTATCAGTATTGTAAAAATTGAAACTTTCGAGTAGTTTCTTTTACCTTAAGAATGAAGAATTGCTAATTCAAATAATAAAAAATCCATTACGTATACTTGAAATAATAGATTTTCCTAAAAAATTACGAAATCAATGTATATAGGCATCACAAATGTTTCCATCAAAATCCTAAAATAAAATAACATCAAATTTAGAAATCCAAATTTCGCAATTTTACAAAATGCACAGAAGATAATTTTTAAGCATGCAAAATTTACGATCCTCAATATATTTTTGGAACCTGACAAAACAATTAAGGAAAATCACCTAAATTGTACGATGTCCAGTTAGAAAAAAATAAAAAACTTTTTATTAAGATGTTTGTTTTCTAATTTGAAAAACCTGCACCACCAAACCCTTAAAATCCGTAACCTCTGAAAATTAATTATGTCACTTTGTGAATTCTAAAAATTGTATGTGTCAAAGAAAAAACGAGCTTCATTTTTAAATAATGAAAAAAGCTTCCATTGCATCTAAACTCCAATTCCGCCTCGCTTTGATGCCACCTTTGATATTTTCACCTTCCGCATTTTCTCATCTTCGTTGGCCCGAAAAAACGAAGACGAAAAAAAAAACGAGTTTAATTGTTCATTAATTCATCAACTGTTATCTCAACTTGGATTTTTTTTCTGCGCCAGACAAAAGATGTGAATTCCTCAGACATCTGATTAACACTCGAAATGCTGTCATCGCTTATTCGGAATACTGATGCATTCTTTTATAAAATTTGCGATGTTTTGACTTTGATAATTTTCTTACATTGACTCTCATTTCTGAAAAAAAAAAATATAATTATAACTATTGTATGATGCATAAATTTGACTATTTTCGAATTGTTGTCCAAACTATTGAAAGTGTCAAAAACTATAATTTTAAAACAAATTTTTCAAGGTAAATTGAAGAAGAAACACTCGAAAAATGTGAAGTTTTTGGAACGAGCCATAGACGAGGTTCAAAACGTCGCTAGCTGTAAAATATTCAATACACTTGTTGCAAAATCAACATCTCCCCTATACCCTATTTAATGTTTCTCTTTTTCCAACTCTTGCACATTTTCCAGCTTTTACAAACATAAAAACTACTTTTTAATAAAGCCTCAAGTTTATAGAACGAGCTGTTAACGAGGTTTAGAATTACATGAGCTAGAAAACTACTATTAAACTTATAGTAGGATTCGCAAATAATAGGTAAACTTTCTCGATTTAACACATAAACTAACAATGAAACTGTGTAGGAAAAAAAGGAAAAAAAGAAAGAATAATTTCCTGTGACAACCGCGATTGTTTGAACCTCGTGTAACGATTTTATGATTACGAAGTGGCGCTGGGACGCAGCTCTGTATTGGCGACGTATACGTGGTTTTTTCCTTGCTTTTTTTTCATTTGTTTTTTTCTTCTTTGGGTCTTTTATTATTTTTCACTTCGTCGCGCCCCTGTTCCTGAACATTGTCACTCATATCGCGTTTTGCTTGAGCGTGCCACGGATCGATGGATCGACGCGGACCACTGACATTTTCAAAGCCATCTGCATAATTCACCGCGGGTGCATTACCGCGAGCGACCCCGGGATTAAAAATACCGGATCGCTCGTGACATGTTACCCGGGCCGAAATAAACCTGACCCGCGTTTTCGGGGATTTAGGAATGAATGATTAGTGACGTTCGAGGGATAGCAAATTCAGAAGGTGCCAGCCATTTCGAAAAATGGATTGAAATAACAGCGGAGGTACCATGATTTGAGAAGAAATTACGGTTTAGTTTCTAATTTACTGGAATATTAGATAAGAAGAATAAGAATCAGTTGAATTTTTTTGAAAGTGTTCGGGAATTATTTAATTTCAAACGAATGTTATTTCAATGCATAATTACATGTTTGTATTTCAATGCATAATTACATGTTTGTGTTGAAATTAAACGAGTTTACTGATTATTTAGCATAATTCTTAATGAATACGAAGTACTAAAACCCTCATTTTCATTCATGTTTTTGATAGTTCAACTTCGTGATAAAGATAACCCTTCATTTTTCCACATGTAGCTGCATAAAGTCCAGGGTTTGGAAAGTTACTTAAAAAAAAGTAACGCGTTACTTTACCGATACTTGAAAAGAAATAGTAACTATTTTCCGTTACCACTTAAAAATGTAACGTCCTGTTACTTTCACGTTATTTTTGGGAATAAATTGAATGTAAATAACAAGAAATCGAAAAACTAAGACTAAAAAAAACAATACGTACTCGTGGTTTGGTTCTATAGAAATGGTTTATTTCAAATATAATAAAATATGGAAATCCGTACTTTTTCACCTTGAAAAAAAGTCAATCAGCTTGTTCAATTTTTATACTTCTTTCAAGTTCACAAAATTTCTAGATATGACATTTGATTCAATGTTAGCCACAAGGAAACATTCGCAAATTCAATAGATTTTTGAGAAAACCTTAATACCTACCCAGATTTTCAGAATTTTTTTGTATTTTTCAGTATGCATAAAATGTTGCAGGATTTTCTATTATTTTTTATCAATTCGTACTATTTTTCTGTACATTGATATATAGATTTCAAGAATTTCATGCTCTGGAATTCAAAGTTCGTTATATTATTTGTATTTGAGAGGATTTTTCAGCAAATAGTGTCTATGAAGATTTTCATTTCCTTTAATTTTTTTGATACTTTTTCAATTTTTTACGATTTGAAGGATTTTTCAGTATTTCTGAAACTATTCGAATTTTTCAGGATGATAGAATATTTCAGAATTTCCTAGTATTTTTACACTATAAATTGTTATATACATTTCACGAATTTCGAACTCTAGAAATTGAACATCATAAAATTTTCCTTGTTTAACAAGATTTTCCAAATAACAGTGTCTAGATGGATTCTTACTCATATCAGTACTTTTTTAATTTCTTCAGTATTTCTATGATTTCAAGAATCGTTCATGTTATATTGCTGTATGAATTTCTGTAAATCAAAAGATTTTCAATGTTTTATATATTCACTCGTATTTTTCTTTTTGTATTTCTAAGTATTTATAGAATTTTGTGGAATTTTTGAGATTTTTTTAAAAGATATCTCTCTGAATTTGAGAATGAGATAAATTTGAAAGTTCAAAATTTCTGAAGTATGTATTTTGATCGATTTTGCAGAAAACAGTTTCTTTATAGATGTAGAGTACCCTTAATATATTAGTATTTTTCAGACTTATACGATCTGAAAAATTTTTTAACTTTTTATAGACTTCTATAAACATATATTTTCATGAATTCAAAGCTCCAGGAATTAAAGTTATTTGATTGCTGGAATTACGTAAATGTTTCAATAATCAAATGATATGAAACTTCTTATAGTATTTCGAGTATTTTTCGTATTTTTTTTTGTATTCATTATATTCTATAAGATTTTAAGATTTTCTAGCAGAATCTCTAGATTTTTCAGATCCTGCTATATATTTTAGGTATTTTTTTATACTTTCATGCGAATTTCTAAAATTTAACGCTTTGAAATGTTAAAGTTTCTAATAAAAAGTAAAAAAGCTTATTCTTCGTCAATATTTTTACACAAATTACTAATATTCCACATTGTTCCATTAAAAATTATTAATGTAGAATTTTTTATTCAAAAATGAGGAAGTTTAAAATTACTTATATCTCAGTTTTAGATTACTCCTTAAAAAGTTAAAAATGGTGCTAAAAATTTAATGAGACAGATAAAAGTAACGTAAAATATCGGACATCGGGATTTTCGTTACTCGTTACCGAAAAAAGTGACTCGTTCCCGTTATCGTTACTTGGTAATTAATGTAAAGCGTGACTCCTAAACCCTGGCAGAGACTACGTTCCACTTTTGAAAAATCATCGAAAATTTCTTAGACAAGGAAAAAAAAATCATAATTTGTATATTTTCTTCCGAATCATTTAATTTTGGTTTTGAAAACACAAAATGCAACATCTAGCATCCCAAAAATCTCGACATTTAGACATAATTTTGTGTTCAAATTCTCCTAGATTTTAAGTATAAGCCTTTAAATAATATTTCTGTAAAAACCATTCTAAAATAATGGATTCTGCAATGTCCAATGTCTCATTCTCAAAATAGAAATTTCGTAAAGATTTCTTCCAAACATTCGAAATAATCTTCACATTTTTCATCTCTGAAACCGTAAGAAAAGAAAAGGGCTGAAAGAAACGGCAATCTTTTTGCAACCTTAATGCACGAATTGCATGACGTCCGAATTTCCAAGGTTCCCTTTCTCCGTCTTAATTTTATTTCATTTTTTTTTCTTCTTTTTCCTTCTCTGTTCAGCTCTTTCGTTCTCTATTTTATTTTTATAACCGTAGTTCCTGATGAGAAGTAGCTTTGTAATCGATAAACTGATTTTCGTTTTTGTTCTCCGCCGAACAGAAGAGGCACTTAAAAGGTCGTGCGCGCTAGGGAGGCACTATTATTTCATTCGTGTGTTATAATTACCGCGGGTGTGAATGACTAATGATTCGAGTGGCCCTGCAGTCAGCCTTCACAAAAGATGCTTTTTGTTGACCCAAAATTACAGAAAAAATGATCAAATAACTCTTGTAGATCGGGGATAAAGTCAACGTCGTTGCTATTGTGATTAGAGTAATTAAAGAGTAAGGGTTCTGGTACAATATGTTTTTGGTGTTACTTAGGTGGAGGGTACAATGAAGAGTTTTTTTGTAGCTTTGGAAAACATTCTTTCATTGTTTTATCGTATAACTCAAGGTTTTTTCAAATTTATTTTGCAGAGTTAATAAATATGTATGAAGTGAAGGATCAGTGAAGGATACTGTGAATCTGAAGTTGATTTTCTTCAATGAATACAATAACTTTTATGAAAACAAATTCATTCCATTTTTTACATACAGCAAGTTTTCATTGTTAATCTTATCATTGAAAAATTTCTATTATTTTTTATCATAATATTTTTATTTTCTTTTAACACCAATATACATACTGTAAAATATTATTTTGCACAAACTTTTTTCAGATCTCGCTTTTTTTAATTTACACAGCACGATTTATTTTTCCATCTCATTACTCGGGCTTTCGAAAAATCAATTTTTTCGATCTAAGGTTTCAAGGCACTTTCTTTCCAAACATCAGATTACAACATAATGAATCACATAGGAAACTGTTGAACAAGATTTTCGTTTCAAAAATTTTACCGTTACAGTGTTCATAAGTACTTCATTTCACGGTACAAAAATGCGTTACGAAATTTTCAAACGATGATTTGGTGTTGATAGCATTAATGATTTTCTATTAGAAAATGTTTTGAGAGGTTTTTTTTTTGGAGAAACATGAACTTGATCTCAATTATTTGAGACGAAATTCGTGCTGGGAAATTTCGAAATGTTCGTATCGTGAAATCAAGAATGTACTAAATTCAATGTGTATTCTTTTTTTTTTGGAAAGTCATCGATATTTATGTGAAAGCTTCAGTGTATGGAATGTAAATAAAGTCGACTTTTGAAAATTTATTAGAGTTATTCTGCAATAGTAAGAAATAATTTTTTGTAATAAAAGGTGAATTTCTGACTTAACCTTTTCGAACATAATTTTAATTTAACAAATTTAAACTCAATTTAAATAATTTACGAACTTTTTCGTTTAAACATGATTTGCAACTTCTTGTTTAAATTTATCAAGGAAGTCGACTTATTTCGTTCTCAATTCTTTTGATACTGAAACTGATTTTTTTTATTTTTCGATAAGATTTTGTTGGAAGCACTAAACGTATGGTAATAAAACAAACAAAGGCCTGATGAAAACTTTTTGAAATTAAATTTCATTTGAGTTTGCAGATTTCGAAGAAATAATATTGTATATACGATTTTTTTTCTAATTTTTAGATAATACTGTTTCTTGGGATTAAACAAATGCGAATTTTCTCTATTTACGATAATGATTCTAAAAAACAATGATTTTCAAGTTTAAATGACTTTTTCTTCATTTGACTTGAATGTGTCAAACTGATTCAAATTTAGGCGATATTGACTAATGTTGTCTTCAAATTTAAATATCTTCAAGTAAAAAAAATATTTGAGAATATTCATAGAACAATTCCTTTGAAATTTTCAATTTTTTTTTTTTCTAATATTTTCGTCATCTAAGCGTTTTAGGCTTACAATGTTCAATGTACTAACAATTATTCAAATTTTGATCGATAGTACTTCAATTGAATTTCATTACAAGTCATTGCAAGAATTTTTAACATCTTGCATGTTTTTTCTTAGAATAAATATCCAGGATTTGAATACTAACATATTTTTAAATTAATAATCACAATTAAAATTTCTGACAACGTCATAGCTAAACGAAATTTTCGAAAAATTTTAGTCTTGTTTTTTGAGTTCAAGTAATAATTCAAATGATTTAGAAACTTTTATAAACTATTTTTTTGTGCCGCCTAAAAATATAACGAAAAATTTGTTGTAATTTTTCGAAAATATTACAGAAATTTCACAACATTTACCAACTACTTGAAAATGCACAGGATGGAAAAAAAATTAAATGTTCGTTCGTTAAATTTGCGAGTATAAATTTTTTTTAGATAGCTTCCAAACATTATAAACCCTTGTGCTTAATGAGAAAAATTTTAGATATTTTTAAGTATATTTTATTTGAATATTTTTTAATTCTCAAACTTCGCTTTGTGAATTTCTCCAACTTTCTTTTTTAAGGTGCAGTAGTAAAATGTGGGAAGTTTTTCAATAATTATTCTAACATAAAAACAAGGTTGTCATTACCATAAAAAAATCATGAACTTTTGATCGTTGAGATCCAGGATGGTTTAGATGATATTAATATTGCAAACGTTTCTCAAATCTCCGGAAAAAAAGGTAAGGTAAGGCAATGTTTTTGAATTTTGAATTCTTTTTTTCTTGTTATTTCCATTAGAAGATCCGAAGTTGTCAAATTTTCAAGTCATGTATGGAAAATTGGTTTTTTTTTTTTTTTTTTTGTAGATTTTGGATTTCTGTAAAACTTGTCTATTTCACAAGACACTTTGACAAAATACATGTCAGCCTATTTATTTAAAAATTTACATATACATATACCCTGTATTCCATCAATTCAAAATACAAAAATTCAACCATATCTATAGAAAAAAAACGACTTTTAAAATCTCGGAATCATTTTGTTCAGAAATATCTTGATAAGTCAGTTTACATTTCTCCCAAGGCATGCCATGATCAAAATTTAGAACCTTCTATTTGCAATGAATTGAAAAAAAAATGATACTGGAAATAACGGAAAAATAATACACTTTTCGAAAAAAATGTGTCTCAATTTTAACTCTAATGAAACTGAATGTACAATAAATGAAAAATGGATCGAAAATTGGAAATTCATATCCACGATAATATGGAAAGTCCGTATATAGATCCAAACGATCGAAATAAATATGAAAAATGTGTTTCTCGAGACGTCAAAAGTGACTGGTGCAAGGTCTTGGTCATCAGACAGTCGCTTTTAATTGGCAGTAAACTTGAGCTGGCTGCAAAAACATGAAATACTGTCACTGAACGAGAGTGAGCACTGGCTGGTCGAGTTCGGGCGCAATTTTTTACTTCATCCGCGTCTTTTTATTCCACGGTTTCCCTTCCCCTTTCGAGGAGTGGGAGGGAACAAACGGCGTCAGTCGGCCGTAACAGGTGCATGACTTTAATGCGTGTCCATGGCCATTGAGCAAACTTGCGTTTTTTTTTACAACAACCCTTAAATACTTCATTGACAATAAAAAAGGTTCGGTTTTGTTGAAGTTCAAGGTGTCTAGCACACGTAGCAATGTAAAATGATGGTCGTTGTACCATCATTTTGCAGCACCTGATTTTTATGGCACGAAGAAAATGTATACAGGAATTTTCTCAAAATGTAGAATTACTCTGGAAAGAATGAAAAACGAAATTGTGAGATGTTTTTAAGAGGAATTCATTGTGACATAAATACCCGGAGATAAAAAATCAGAGTATCCTTTAGTCTCAAGAGTGTTTAGAGTCTACTCTTGTTGTTGCTTTCAAGAAATAGAGTATTCAAATCGGAGATCAAAGGTGACTTTAGGAGACTTTCGGAGATTCGTAAAAAAAATTAGTTTACTCTCGGAGACTCCTTCGATACTCTTGGATACTCTTGGAGACTCGATGATACTGATTCCGAGACTCAAGATACTCTTGGAGACTGAAACGATACTTTAATTTTTTACCCCGGGACGTCGGACATACGTGTTGAAAAAACATGTGTACATTGAAGAATCATCACTGTTATTAAAAAGTGCAAGTTGAAATTTTTTAAACCCATTTTCATTATGAAAACGTTGAATTTCGAGAGGCTTGAATAATAATAATTATTTCGAATTCAACATCATCAACTTTCAATTTAAAAGTTGAAGAGCCAAAAATTGCAATAGAATTTCAATGAATATTAATATGTTCTTTAAAAACTCAAAATTTCGGAAATTTCGTATCCAAAGTTATGAAATTCAAATTTGAAACAGACGAAAATTTGGATTAGAAAATTCTCTTGCTTTTGATTATCTGGTAAATGTTTCGGAAATATATATGAAAATTTATAATAATATATATGTCGATATGGTATGAAGCAGTCTTGAGATTGAATTTCTTGAATTCTAGCCTTCTGAACTAAAACTTTCTCTCCCTATAATAAATTTAAAATGAGTAAGGAAAAAGTGTAAAAAAATTTACACATATCAATTCGCTGTTCAATATACATTTTATCCATATTTGAAAAAATTTTCGAGATGAAAAAAGGTTTGCTGGCTGGAGATATTTGATCAACATCAATTTATGCGAAAATTGAAAATTTTCAATTGCTTAATTCTTCGATTTCGAAGACGTGAAAACAAAAAAAACATTTATTTGATATAAATTGTGTCTATATTGTAGTTGAATATATACATTATAAATACTATGATTCTATTTATATTGAATACGAAATTTCTGAAATTTTGAGCTTTAAAAGTACATATTTATATTCATTGAAATGCTATTGAAATTTTTAGCTCTTAAACTTTTAAATTCAAAGTTCATGTTGTTGAATTCAAAACTACTATTATTCAGGCCTCTCGAAATTCAATATTTTTATGATGAAAGTAAGTTTTTAAAATTTCTTCAAAATTTTCTCTATTATAGTACGTAGAAAATATTTCATCATTTTTATATGAAAGTAAACATATTCAATATAAGTAAATTCATAACTACAATATAGATACAATTCATAACTACAATATAGATGCAATTCATATCAAATAAATTTTTTTTTGTAAGCACGTCATCAGAATCGAGAAATTAAAAAAATTTAAATTCAAATTTTCGCGAAAATTGATTTTAATCAAATATCTCCAGCCAGTACCAACAAAAATTTCAAAATTCTTCTGTATAATAAAATGTTAATTTTTTTGGTAATGATATACATAATTAAAAAAAGGATTCACAACTTTAAACCTTCCATTTTTCGTAGTTCCTTTGGCATGTAATCATCTCGTAAATAACCTCTAAATTCCTGTTATTGCCAGAATAATTTATACCGATAAAGACGATAAAATTTTTTCTTTGAAAAGCTTCTTGTCGTTTGCTACTTTCTTTGTCAACAATTTTTTCCATCACATAACGGTATGGAAATTCCGAATGACTCATTGTATGACCTCAAAAAAAAAAAAAAAAAAAAAAAAAACCATCAGGTTTTCTAATGGACCATTTAAATTTGGCCTTTGGAAAAACGAGCCCATAGGTGAAGCAATAATCTGGATTGGGAAATCGCATCTCATTTACATCCCGGTCATTACACCTCGAAAAATTGATTTCTTTTCCTTTCACGCTACTTGAAACTTCATCGAAAACATCATTTTAATTTATTCAATTCAAGATTAATTGTTCAACAAATTTAATTGGAATTATTTAACATCAACACTCGATGAAACTGAATATTGTTATTTTTGCATTTAATGTATTTTCCAGCAACTTTCGTATCATTTTTGACTTTTGTGTATAAAACATAATACGTATTTATAATCCCTACAAGCTCGGTGTAAAACTTAAGTAGAGCTTTTATTTTTTCAAAATCATCAATGGATGGAAAGAAAAAAAAACTCAAAATTAGGGGAGGAGGGTTCTAGATTAATATGGTGTAAAACAAATCAGAACTTGTTATTGACAATTACGTTTTTAAAGTAGTAACAATTTGATTATCATGCAAATTAGAAATATAAATAAGTTTTGTTCCCTTACCTTTTTGCAATTGATTGTGATCGGCATTCATTTTGGCCTGCAACAAAAAATGCTACACTTCAACAAGTAGAATATTTGCGTGCCTATTTTGGCAGGAAGGGACGAAAATTGATTTTTTTCGAGCATCTGTCTCACCTCGTAACCTTGTTTCGAGCCTCGTCCGCCGCCCCAGTAATCGCTTTCTTTTTCGTGGGGGTTGCATTGCTGGAACAAAAAGCAATTTCTTAATGAATTTTTAATACATGGCTTTCTACATCAATTCAATTAAAGAACATTTTGTTTGTTAATGCGACACATTTTTTTTAAAATAAGAACATGTATTTCCTGAATTGTAGAATCATTTACAATGTCAATACTTTTTTGATTGTTATAATTTTAGGCAATTTTAAAATATCTACATTGCTCTAGTGAGTGAAAAAGCATTATTGGACCTACAAAAATTTATTGAGAAATTATATATATTCGTTAATCTAAATAAAAACTTCTACTGTATTTCATGCACCTCTAAATAATTCTCTCATTCATAACGATTCAACACAAGTTAGAAAAACAGACAGAAATCCAAAGAAAAGAACAATATTTCTTCATAATTAATTAACAGGTTGTTTATAAGTGAATATAATCTTTTTTCGTCCGTGAGAATGTCATTTAACCAATTTATTTTGTCGTGACGTACTTCTAACCAAAGTTCATATTTAGAAACTAAAAATAAACGAACTCACTTAATCATAGTGAAATCGTATTGTCATGTAACTTTTGACAACGATAATTGATCTGTATCAACATCAATTAGTTACGAAATATGATCTGCGAAAATGAATGGAGATAAAATAGACGGTATGAATTCCACTCGTGACCATGTTCTTATTGATTAGAAGTTATTTTCGATTATTTAAAAAACGCACGTTTGAAGGTAAAGACTTCTGCGTTTTTTAATAGGAAAAAATATCAAGCCTCTCCTTTTTATTTATTTGAAATGTTATTGAACATTTGTTTTCGACTTCGAAGAGGATTTTTTATGTGTAATAAGATAAAAATGTCTATAAAACTTAAATCTAGTGATCCAGAAATGAACTCGTATTTTCGGAAAAATGAGCGTTTATCTGAGATTACAGTCTTCAAAATAAATACAGATGATGGATACAGTCATGAAAAAAATGACTGTATTCGAATCTGACACTAAAAGTGCCTACTATCTTTGTTTGAATTGGTAAAAAACTACCAATTTATAGTAGAATTTCATTAATTGAAAAAGTGAAAAGGGAGCAATTTAATTATGAGTAAAAATCTACTCATTGAATTAGTAATATAGCTTACTGATAAAATTTGCAATATTTGACTAAAGAAAAAAGTAAATAACTATCTTTAAACTTTAGTAGGAATTCACTACAACAGTTAGCAGGTTTTGACTAGTCATATTCGCGTATTATGACTAAAAGATAAGTATAGTTCAAATAATGAAATAGTGAATTATTAGTGATACTTTAGTAAATAGTAAGTGTTCAGAATAATAAATATTCACTACTGCAATTATTCAATACTGCAAAAATAGCATTCAAATGCCACTAATTAATTATTGTTTTATAGTACACAATCAAACAATAATAATAGACATGCTTAGACATTTGTTAAAATATTTATTTCTTGAAACACCAAGTTTTTAACAATGTTTTTTACATGAACTTTTTTACATCTAGTTGTTTATGATTTATAATTTAATTGAACTCAACTATTTTTTTAGTCAAATTGTGAAATTCTACTAATTTATTAGTAGATCTCTGAACATCTCTGACCTACTAATTAAATAAATCAAAATTTTAATACTTTGAATTGAGAGAGTAGTGGATACTTTCAGAGACTCATAAAAACAACTTCGATATTCTTGGAGATTCTCTTGATACTTTAGATACTCTTGGAGACTCAACGATACTCACTCCAAGACTCAAGATACTTTTGGAGACAGAAACGATACTCTGGTTTTTTTATGCCGGGAAACTCAACTAATGAAAAAGTCAATTTTCACTAATACTTTCGTAAATATTTACTGTTCATAATAATAAATATTCACTTCTGCAATTATTAATTATCTCAATAGCATTCAAATGCCACAAACTAATTATTGCTTTATAGTACAAAATAAAACAATAATAATAGACATCCTTAGACATTTGTTAAAATATTTATTCCTTGATACATCAAGCTTTTACCAATGTTTTTTACATGAACTTTTTTTACAATTAGAGTCATGTGATTCATAATTTAATTGAATTCAATTTTTTTTAGTCAAATTGTGGAATTCCACTAATTTATTAGTAGATCTCTGACCATCCCTGACCTACCAATTAAATTAGTCAAAATTTTACTACTTCGAATTGAGAGAGTAGTGGATACTTTCAGAGACTCATAAAAACAACTTCGATATTCTTGGAGACTCCTTCGATACTTTAGCTACTCTTGGAGACTCGACGATACTCACTCCAAGACTCAAGATACTTTTGGAGACAGAAACGATACTGTGGTTTTTTTATGCTAGGAAACTCTACGAATTCCCTCACGACCCAGCCCAACCTTGGCAGGATTAACGGGGCGCGAGTGTAAGGCGGACAAAAGTAAGAGTGGAGTCAAAGTAAGGAGGTTAAAATGAGGGTGCCGAGGGGGTGGGTGCCGGGGGTGGAAGGGGCAAAGTGGGACGAACGGCGAAGAGGGTCAGGACGGGGATAGTCTAGACACAACACAGACGGCTCGGCCGGGGGTGGCAGGCCTGTGACCTTGGGTTTCTATGGAGATAAACAAGGCTGCCGAAGGCTCTTAACCTCCGTTAACCTGTCGACCTGGCGCTTGCGTGCGTGCCCGGCCTGCGTGGGCGCGTTTTCGCTTATTTTCGCGTTTTTTCCCCCGATCGTGTTCCTATCACGGGGACAACGTTGTTCGAGGGTAGGATTCGGGGTGACCTTGAAAGGGTGACTCCTTCTTCTCCAAGGGGAAACGAACTAATTCGGCAAAAACGACAATGATTGAAATCTCTTACAGAGACGGGTAAACTACGCTGTTATATGAAAAGAAGAACTTATTTTGTGGCGAGGTTCTGAGTATGTTTTTTATGGTATTTTTGACCCGCCGATACCGAGAAGAACCATATTTTTTACATTATGAAATATTTCAAGATATTGCGAAAATTCGAAGGAGGAAACAATATATCTTATGGTTGCTGTATACTCTTAGAAAACTATTGAAAATTACAAAAGATCAAAAATGTGCATTAACTTTTTTTCTTTGGATCTCCATCTATTTTCGAAAAAAAATTTTTTTCTAATATGTCAAGGGGAAAGAACTATAGTTATTTTTGGAATCAGTTGGTAGAAAATACCTATAAAAACACCCTCAGAACTTTGCACCAAAAATTCCTCTTTTTTCTAAAGTCACTTTATAAAACGAGCAATGTTTTATAAAGTTTTAGTGACTTATTATAAAGTCACTGTATAAAAAATTTATAAAATCTTTATAAAAAGACAGAATCTTATAAAGTGGATTTTAAAATCCCCTTTATAAAAATACTGTCATTTTATAAAGATTTTATAGAGTGACTTATAGAAAATAATCAAAACTTTATGAAACATTGATTTTTTTGTAAAGTGACTTTATAAAAAAGCGGAATTTTAGCAAAAATATCTGAATTTTACAAGGAGTTTCATAAAAAAATTATAAAAACCTAAACTACTAGGGCTGTTAGCGATATTTGTGTCAATTATAAGTATAATTAAATCAAAGTCAGTAATGGTCATTAAGATCTAACTTAAATAAATAACAGGAATATAAAAAAAAGATTACTAACAAAATAATTTTCTTGATTCCTTAGCAGCAATCTTGTTCAATTACACGAAAATATGCATATTTTATTCTTGTTTGTCGAAAACTGAGCAGAAAAAGTCGAGTCACTAGGAGCAAACTTTTTTTTTTCATAATAATGAATATTTTGACCTGCATCAGGTTCTCATTAGGATTATTAACTGTGAACGCGAATAATTTTTTCGTCTTAGGTCAAACGAACCATTGGAAATTTTTTTATAAATATTTATTCAAGTTGTTATCATATTTAAGACAAATAAAGTGCGTTCAAAATACAATCCATCGTTTTCACTGATGACCCGTAACAAAATTTTAATAAGTATTTGATGTATATATTTGATAATTAAATTACAATACGTAAGGAATGTTGATGATGGTAATCTGATTGGATTAAAACAATTTAGACTATCTTTAAATATTTTTGCTAGAAGTGTTTCGTTGTATTTTAGTAAGTTTATGGTTTTTACTTATGCGGGTATTATAATTCTGGTAATTTTAATCCTTAGGAATTGATTCTTCAGCAGGTACCCAGTAAACCAGTGAGCTCGCAGTGAGCTCACAGCGAGCTCACAGAGAGCTCACAGCGAGCATTAATAGAGATTTGTGTTTATTTTTAGTGAATACTGATATGTACCTAATACTTCAGTCGATACTGTAAAAAGAGCTTGGATAGCACATAATCCATTTGTATTTTTCGTACTTTCATTTTCTAATTTTTTTCGGTAGCTTGAGTCTTCATGTCCAATATTTCCTTTTTACATTCATTCTCCACTTAAATGATATTATGCAGAGTAGGATTCCACTATCTTTGCTTACCACCAGATAGTCTACTATTTTACCTTTTTTTAAAATGTTTGAAAATGAAAAATCAGTCACTTTAATATGAAGTAAATAAATTTAACCAAATTGAACTTTTGTTTTTTTCAATCAAACCAATGAATGTCTATTATCAATGTTGACACATTTTACATGATTTCATAATTCTTTTTCTTTGTAGAAAATTTTTATGTTCTATAGAAATAATAATTTTAGAACTTTTTCCATAAAAATTCCAATTTTATCTGTGCATAATAACATTTAAGTGGAGAATGAATGTGAAAAGGGAATATTGGACATGAAGACTCAAGCTACTTAAAAAAAATTAGAAAATGAAAGTACGAAAAATACAAATGGATTATGTGCTATCCAAGCTCTTTTAACGGTATCGACTGCCCAAAAGTATTAGATATTTATCAGTATTTACTAAAAATAAACACAAATCTCTATTTATGCTCGCTGTGAGCTCTCTGTCAGCTCGCTGTGAGCTCACTTTTCACTCACCTAGAAGCAGAAATTGTGAGCTTGCCGTGAGCTCACTGGTTTACTGGGTATAATTATGTCAATTAAATAATTTGTGGAAGTTTCAATTATATATAATTCATTTCGAAATTATTAACCCACGTTCCAAAATTTTACGTATTTTACTTCAATTTTACAAAGTTTAGATAGCTACTTTATATCGCTATGAATTTCCGAAAAAATGCTGGCGACTTTTGGATTGTGAAGTACATAACCGAATTTGATGAATAATAACATCATAATCAGATTAATTATTTCTGACATGTGAAAACTATAATACAAAAAATAAAAGAAATAAAATATTTAAAAAATGAGCTATTGAATTAAAAACAATGTTTTTGAATGTATGTATCTTAAAACTTCAAATTATCAGTTTAAAATCTGTATATATTTGAAGTTAAAAGTGTGTTATTGAAAAACCAAAAAGTTTAGATTATAACATTTTTTTCAATGTTATTTTTCAAATATATCACAAATGTCAGAGTATTTGCAATCCATAACTATGATTGCACTGTGATTATTCTGAAAATCTTCATACTTTATGATTCATTTATACGTTTGTAACTTAAAATTTCTAATAATTTTTAATGATTGTCTTGAGGCAAATTTTCATCGATTTTACATATATATAACATACAGTACTGATTATTGATCCTAATTTGAAGGACAGTTGGGAAAACATTTTATTTTGATGCTATTATTTTCATAGAAATATATTATTCTATTATTTTCTATTTTATTCTATTATTCTATTATTCTCTTATTTTCATATTTTTATAGAAGATCCTCTTTTAAATTGTTTACCATGTTTTTATTATGTTTCAATTGAAACTTTCGATTGAAAACCTGTTCTCTTAAATCAACTGATTTATTCATTTATGAATGTTTCTTTCTTCAAAATCAAGACATTTTAGTTCATCTAACTGTCCTTAAATTAATTGCCTCTAGTGTATTTAAATATTGAAACATTTTGTCGTACCTAATTTTTGTTGAATTTAATGCTATCTCTTAGATAATACCTATACATTAGAATAAAAGGGAAGAATTCAATTATATTTGTCACATTTTTTTTTCTTTTCCTCCCTCTTAAGGCTTTTTCCATGGTTCAACATGACTCACGCTGTTTTCCATTCTACGTTATCCAAACAAATCGTCATGGCGCAATTTTTCATTCATTTTTAATCTCCCTTCGCCTTAAAAAGAATAGTAATGTACGTTTCCCAGCCGAGTTTCACGTCGCTGAAAAATGTTTCGAGTCCTACGTGACCACGCAACATTTAACATTTGACAGTCAAACATCTTCGAAATTGATAAATGCTTAGAGTGCCGAAAGAAGTAACTTTTTAAATTGCAAAGTAAATAGTATTCAAATATTTTGGAAAAACTCGTAATCATTTGGTCAGACTCACGTTCATATATTTTTTATATGTGAAAAGTGTTTGATGTAGAAAAACTGTATTGAACTGTAATATTAAAATGTAAGTGATTCAACTAATTTTCCAAACATTGAGTAAAATTAAAAATCACAAAAAAACAAAAAAAGGATTCCAGGGAAATAATAACTATGCATAAAAGAACTTCTTGATTATAATTATAACGAACATTGCAAAAATATTCATTGAGATTACTAATAGAAGAATAAAAAATTTGTTTAATAAACTTCAAGATCAAATGAAAATTTTCTTACCGCCAATGAAAAATTATTAGAATTTTCCAAAGATTCAGCCTCATAGCTTTAATATTTCAATTTCTGCGAAGGTTATTTTTTTAACGTTTCTGTGGGAAATCAAGACAGGAAAATAAACTCTCCGGCCCCGCGGGATATTTTCGTTGAAAGTTTCTCGTATTTTTTCTATTTTTCAACATTTTGAGTATTCTCTATTTCTATCGAATAAGGCTAGGGGGGAGGGGTTGTAGAGAAAAAGGGGAGAAGATGAGCGTGGAAACGCTCTAATTGCTGTTTCTACGCTTTTCTCTCGTTTCTCACGCGGGTCTATTTTTGAATTTAGGGGTTCTCGATTTGATCGATAACGAGCGTCGCGAGGTCCTGAAAAACGTCGAGCTTCGAGAGGCAATGACATTTCTACGACGAAGGGATACAATTTTTTTTTATTTTACGTGATTTTTTTACCTAAAAATTTTCTTTCTTCTGTTTTCAAATGACTCAGAGAAATGTAATTATTGTTTTATATGCAAAAAAAATAACCTTTTCTTATTGTGTAAAGCAGTTTTTGAAAATTGCAAGGAATGTCAAAAAATATCGTTTGGTATTCCTTTGATTCTCACATTCTCATTCATTTAAAAAAAAAATTCTATTTTACGTACATATTAAAAGTTTACGTTTGAGGTTAATGATTTAATAATAAAATACCCAAAATAAAATAACTGAATATTACAATCAATTGCAAATGAAAGACGTAATTTCGTGTCACGAAATCGTAAAAGAATTTTCGTGAAGTTCGGAAGGTCCAAGTTGAATGGTGAAAAAGCGAGGGCTTCGAAAATGTAATTACAGCCGTTGAACACTTTCCGAGCTTGGGATCGTAAAAAATGTGATGGAAGTGTCTAAGGAAAAAATTAATTTCTCCCGTTAGTAGCCGTTAAGCCTAGATTTATTAATCTCGAAATGAAGTAGCTTCTATTAAATATCCTAACGGATACTCTTATTACACACATCGGCTCCTAACGGATTACACAAATTACACATTATCATCGTTTAATTAGAGTTTTTCAATTTTGGATCATTAGTTATTGATGTTGAAATAAAAATGACGGGAAGAAAACTAAAATTGTAAGATTTTCGTCATTTTTTGGTGTGAATTAATATTTACTCTTAGAGTTTACAAGATTGGTTTGATGAGTTATTAAATTTAAACATTCGAGCTTCTTGGACTAAATCGTTGATATTCTAACAATTTCCAAGTCAAAATTAAAAAAAAAAAAAATTTATTGAGATGAAATTGTTCATCTAAATATACTATAATTTATATCATCTATTGTATTTATAAACAGACTATAGTATTTGTCAATTGAATTTAAAAAAAGTATCTAATAGCACACAGATAAGTACTTATAATATAATTGTATGTATATAAAAATAAATATATAAGTACAGATATATCTACACTACAATTATTGTTTACCTAGTTTTTGAAATTTCTTAATTTAGCAGACTTAAGAAATTTACTCGAAAAATGCAAATGTTTTTTAACGAAAAAGTGTTTCTTTATCATGTATTTTCATTGTGATTTCTAAGAGCAAAAATACAAAAAAAACCTTTCGTAATTTTCATAAATTTTGAATCAAACTGCAATGTTCTGGTTCATAATGAATTTGAAGGATTTTTTTACTTTTCAAGTATGTAGAAGAAAAGAACTTCATGAAAATCGAAGAATTTTTCATAATCTCTAATATATGTACATGAATTTATTTACGTATCTTGATAATTTCAAGACGAGTATTTTCAAAAATTTATTAATATAGGAAAATTTTTAAAGTCTGATACAAATTTTGAAAATTTCTGTACAACTTTTTTCACTATCTCGAGAATACTTCGATAACAATTTCCAAAAATTCTTCCCACGTTCCAAAATAACTGAAATCATAAAAATTTCGGAGTTGTCTAGAATAACTACGAAACATCAAACTCATTGATAATCGAAAAGTTCAAGAATCTCAAGAATTTCGTGAGCAATCGAGGCTCCCTAAAAATTTTCAGGATTCTTGGTCAATGAATTTGCTCTAGAAAACAACTCGATCTTCTAATCAATTCATAATACTGTAAGGAATGAGAAGACAGAATTTCGGTCGATACAAAATTTAAAGAAAGTAGTATGAACCTAGAAAGCTATTCTATTAATTTCACTCATTCGTTTCGCTGATTGCTCCTGCGATCGCATTTTTCGTCCCATTAAATTTATTACACCAGTTGATCCGACCTCGGATCTTTAAATCTCATGGGCTGGCGGCCAAAGACATTTTAGTCGAAACCTGATCAATAATGACAAAAGTGAAAGCACCTCTAGAAAGTGTATTGATAAATCTCCGCCAAAAAATGTAATGGCCGATGTGAGGAAAAGTTTTGTTATTGTTACATGAAAAATGCAAAAAAAAAAAAAAAATGTGTGGGCAATTGGTGCGAAAGAAAAATACGCAGAAATAAATACACATATAAAAAAAGGAACAAGAATTTTCTCTGTAACTTATAAAAATAACGAATTTTAGAAAAATAATCACTTTCGGATTGTCTTCAGGGATATTTTTATATCTTGGATAATTTATTTTTCGATTACTCTTCAAATTTTTAAGGTTTTTTTTTGTCTACGATAATTAAAGTAAGTCCATATTTTAAAATAACTAACTTAGTAGATTTGTTTGAATGAAGGTCCAGAAAATTAAAAGTTAAATTATGTATTTATTCTGTATGTTGTACGTTTAAATACAATTGATTCAATTTTGAGAATTAAAGATTATTAAAATTCATGACATGAATTCAAAAATACTCTGGTAGTGATTCGATACATATTTCAAAATCCTGAAAATTTTTAATTGCTTTTTTTGAAAGTGCAAGTATGCAACCTTAGAATTTTCATAATTTTTAGGAAAGATTTCAAAATTTTACAAAATGTAAACTATGGAAGTATGAAAGATAGTTGTGTACCTATAATTTTGAAAATTTAGTTTTTTAACATTACATATCTCTTTAACAAGCTGTATATTAGCAGATTTTTTGTTAAGTGAACTAAAAAATTGCGTAGAACATAATCAACGCTCTTTATTGATATCTCAAGTACTTGTCACATTTTGAAGAAGATTTTATAAATTTTAAATATTTTAATGAATTCGTCAAAGAATCTCGAATTTTCATGTCCACATTTTTTGATTTTCAAAATTCGAAGTATTCTAAGGAGCCAAATAAATTTAGATGCATTTTGCAGGGCGCCATAACAACATCAATAACAATAAAGTTGAGATCTTTAAAAGTTTTTGCATAGTAAAACTTTAAAATTAGAAATTTAATACATATTGCAGAATTTCATCTATGTGTATTTCCTGTCTGTATTACTAACAATAATTATGTACATACATATGATTTTTAGAAAACTATACCATTCAACTTAAATTTTCACGTTTTGTAACTTGTATATCTACATTCCGTAAAAAAATAAAGAATTCGATATTTTTATTTGTGTTCGAGAAAACAGGAATTTTTAGATTTAGAGATCGACTTGTGTATTTAAAATTTTCGATACAACAGCAGTAAGTCCTTGAAATGTCGAATCCTAGTCATTGTATGACTAAATCGTAGATATAGAATTGAATAATATCCATATTATGTTATGAGTCTTCGAAAATAACGACTAATCGATTTTCAGAATTAAAGTGAAAATATTTCGAATAGAGGATATTCAAAAATTTTTAAAAATCATTTTTTGAATCTTGTTTCCAGAATTTTGAGAGATTGTTATTTGATTTTCAAATTCCAAATTCAAAATCAGATTATCTGATTATCTGAATTTCAGATATGTAGCATAGCAGGTTTTTGCAATAACATAATTCCAAGATTCTATGACCTAATTGTTTTAAATGATTTTTCCCTCAAAGATTACAAAAAATTATCATCGGCAACCTTAAATTTGAGAATTAAAAAAAAAAATTCACAGAAAAAAAAATTAAATGTTTCAATCGCCTTGTGATTTTGATTATATTTGTAAAAATTAAACTTCACATTACCCTTGTAATCTTGATTTTTCTAAAATCAATAAAAACCTTAAAAAAAAACGAAATTTTTTTTAAAGAATTTAATTTCTAATTATAAGGTGACCTTGTAAAGTTCTTACAAATTTCCCAGCTCTTACAAGGTGACCTTATATATAACCATGTACGAAACTGGGATTTCTTATGCAGGATTTATCGACAAAATTAGAAAAGGTTTTTTTCTTATCACATTTTATAATTCAATTCTTATAAGAAATTTGAGATTAAAAGATCCGTTAAAAAAAACCATCGATCAATTAATAGGAAGAAAAACATTTTGCATAAATTTTGAACTTGTAAAAGATTGTATTATAGTGCTATTTGCTTCTTCCGAAATTTAAAACTTTTATTTTTTTGAAAACTTCCTTCGTGTATTTTCAGATCTTTATTGTAATTGCGAATCATTATAGAAAAAAAAATTTCTTTTCCAAAAAAATCTGTGTACATGAAGAAAAACTAATAACATCCTATTTTATAGAGTAAAAATTATTTGCATACTTTACATTCCAACCATAACATAGAAGAACATGAACATTTACCAACTGCATGTTAACAAAAGTTTTTAAATACATTGAATATATATCTTCAAACATCTTTTTGTAATCCATGAATAGCTGACAAAAATATTCGAAAAAATACAACATGTATATTTGAACATTATTCAATCATTCCGTTCCAAAATACTTTATCACTATCCAACGCTCATTTCCCAGCACCCCAAAATTCCTCTTTCCTATTTCTTGCATTCTCGAGTATCAAACAAATTTTCCGCGCCCCTCTAATCATTTTCTAATTCTCCGCTGTTCATCTTTGATTCGTTCGACATCTTTTGCACCTACGCGCGACGCCTTTGGCGCTCTTCATTTCTGCCTTTTCCTAGTTCGCTTTTTGCCCCCTTTTTTTTCACCCACAACCACCCCAACCCACTCTCAACCCCCGCGGCCCCCCTCGCCACCCCCCGCTGCCCCGGTGATGGCGTTTTTTTTTCGCTCGCCTTTTTTATCCTATCTGCCTCGGCTCGGACGACCAATCCGTGCCTCCGTCGATCGGGATTGCCTTCTCCTTTTTTCTTCCCACCAAAGTGCATATCGATCTTCCCGCACCTGAACGCCATTGCTTGGCCCGGCTGGATTTAAGGCAAAGGGGTAGGTAACGGGTATCGAAAAACCCGGGGCAATATCTCGCTCGTCGCTCAAAGATCGCGGAATTGTCGCTCGGCATGGGCCGCGGATCGGAAATGCGTTCACCAAAAAGGACAAGAAAAAAACAATAGGATTCTTCTATTTCTACTAACATCATTTCTCCGGGAAATCTTTTAGAAAATCTTGAAAATTTTTTTGACACTATTATTATGTACAAATTGATGATCTTTGGTGGAAATCATTTTTTTGGGATAGTGAGTGAATCTCAGATTCTGTCTCAAGCAGAACAAGCTTTAATGAAGTTCTGTTTAGGAGGTATTTTTATAAATACAACAAATTAGAAACCATTCTTCATAATTACGAAAATGAATCTTTAATCATTTATTTAACTGGAAAGTCTTTGAGAAGATATTTTTCAATATTTTTGACACTATTATTGTGTACAAATTAATGATCTTTGGTAAAAATCATTTTTTTGGGATAACGAGTAAGTGTTAGATTCTCTTTTGAAGCTTTTTTTCATAAATAAAACAAATTAGAAACAATTCTTCATAATTACAAAAATAGATCTTCCAATCATTTATTCTGTAGAAGTCCCATCTTGTCGATTTATAAAAATATGATGTCTACAATCTGAACGATTAACAAATGAAATTGTTACTGAAATCACATAAATTTTCGCGTCGAATTTAAGTTTCGAGTGAGAGGTTAGGTTCCGAAGAAGAGGTATCCTATTTATCTAAACTAATTGATCTTATACTGTAAGTACGGTAAGAGGCATATTTTTACTGTGGTTCATACAATAAAAAAATTTTATAATAAGAATCACGAATTTTTCGATGTTTGATATATTTGTAAGAGCCGTAATATAAAAGATCATATCTAATAATAATCAGGTTAAAAATCCTGCATTCAGGTTTCCTAAAAATGCTGATTATAAACAGGACTCTAAAATTTGTTATCTTCCTATTTATTTAACGTCTTTTTAAGAAGAATCATTTAGGACAGTGATCTTATATAAAAAATCTTCTAACTCTTTTTGTCACAAATTGTGACATTATTGCATTCAAAATCGAGATTATTTTTTAGTCCATGTTGAGTCAGGACAGAGTTGAACAACGAATACTACTTCAATGTTCGAAAACTCTAGTCATAGTAGAGAACTAAATGTATAACTAAATACATATAGTTCTCGCGATGAAATGTATAAAGAAATGTGTACCAAATATATAACTAAATCTGTAACTAAATGTATACTAAATATATAACTAAATGTATAAATGAATACATTTAGTTCTTTAGTCTTAGAGCATTCTTTTGTATGTCCGACGTACATTTTGTGAAACAGAATCATTACAATCGATTACATATAGAACATCCTACTGATCTATATATATTTTTTACCTTTGCCTGTATTTATAATTTTTTAATTAAATTTGTTGTTTCTCGTATAAATCATTCCAAACGCATACTTTTTCAATAAATTCTTAAATAATAATAATTCATAATAATTTTAGATATAGTTATATTATTTATTTATATATATAAATATATAATTATAAATAAAATTATAATAATAAAAAAAATCTTAACAATTTTCAACATTTATAGTAAAACTGAATTTATTTCTATTTTATTCTTTTCTCCTTGTCTTTTGTTTTTTTTGATGAATTTCATTGCATGATCAATAATTAACGATTTATTATAAATTTTTCATACCTTTTTATTATATTTAAGAAATTATTTTTCAGATAATTTTGAAACTTTATTAGCAAAACTGGAAACAATTTTTTTTCTGATGTAACAGTTTTTGGGAATAGAAATTCATCTGACACAATTATTATAATCATGATTGGGTGATTTTAGGTACGGAAATCATTCTGGAGTTGCAAAATTCGCAGACGCAGAATATTTAAGATAGATTAAAACAGTTTTTCCTAAACTTTTAGGCCGTTTATAGCCATTGAGTTCAAAATGCTGATAAAGGTGATTTTTCAACTTTCTCGTGTAACGAAAACTAGAAATCTTGAAATATATTCAAAGTTATATTGTTAAAAATGTTTAGGGTGATATTAAATTTCAATATATTAAAGATGTACTAAAATTACAAACTTGTGGATGAAATCGTGGTTAGTCAATATTTCTGATGAAAAAAAGTAGACCCTTCGCAAAAAATTTGAAGAGTTTGATGAAAGTTCTAAACGAATGCTATGAATCATCTGTATTATACAACAGCATAATTAATTTTAATGAAGTTTCATATTTTCGAGTCGACTTTAAAATTATAAACGAGTTTTTCAAACCGTCAAAAGTAAATACGTCTATTAAATTAAGTTAAATCATATTCAAATTCTCAATGTGTTCATTAAAACTGTAAAACGAGTGCATTAAATCTTTGAATGCATAAGATCTAAAAAAAAGTTACAATGTTTCTATGTGACCTTAGCTCAGTTGTCGAAACGTATGATAATTATAGATAGATTGGCTATGAAATTAAGTAGGTCTAAATTCTTCTCACTTGTTGTGGAAAAAATTTTTCTGTAGTCATTTCGCAATGTTTGAAAGAGTAAAGTGAGATTTGCCGAAAAAATGTGTCGAATTGTTTTTTTTGAAAATTTGAACAAAATATACACGAAATGTTTATTATATTTTAAATAACTACTGGATTGATTTTAATATACTTGAATATTTATATATATGTAGAAGTTTATTAAACTACGCAAAGGAGTTTTCCAAATTCCGAAATATTAATGAAATTCGAAGAACACTGTATATATATTTTAAAATACGTCATGTAAAAAACTTCCAAGACAAGTTTATTAAAATCAATACAAAAATTTTTAACAGTGTAGGCACAGATCTCAATTTCACGAATTTAAAAAAAACTTTTGGCACACAGCTTGAATCACAGACATTGCACGAATAAAAAAATGTTCATAACACTTAAAAAATATGCAAGCTCAATGATTTTCCAAAATTTTAACAAAAGTTAGTATATACAAACTCGGAGCAAAGTTTTTTCCCATATCACCAACTCATGTCATAGTTTCTAGAAATTCATTCAGATCAAAATTTTTTCAAAGTTAAAGCCACTTTATTTCTTGGACATACATATAAAATTTTATATTCTATTAACATTGATGTCCAACGACTTTTGCAAGGCAGCGTAAGTAAGGTTTCAATGATTTCACCTCTCATAATGTATAATGAGTTAAAATTTCGAAAATTAAGGTGTATCCAATGAATCTTATATCAATCATTTCCGTACATAAATAGATTTTATTTGTTTTTCTACACATTTCTTTCTTTTGAAAATTGAGTTCCATTAACAGTCTATTACGTGGGCTAAAATTTTTTCCTCCTATTTCTCCTATGTAAACTGAATCACAATTCTTTCATTCGAGGTTATAAACTATTTACTTGACCATCTTCTTCTGAAGCCTCATCTCTACCCTCATTGAAAATAAAATAATCCATTATATTGGTTCCTCGAAAATGTTTATCTTCACGTATATTTTCTATTTATTTCCTAACCTTCTTACAAAAAATATTATTCAACAAAGATATATCCTAACAAAGATGTAGTTCAGTTAAATTTATCTTTCCTGTCTTCTGCTGCGACGATTCCAAATAAAACGTTCTTCTCATTTGACTTTTACAGACTATTATTCAGTACATACAGCAAAATTGTAGATTTTCAATAAGTATCGCAATTTCGTAAAGTTGATTCCGTTTGGCTCCAAGAATCATATAATACACTGCATAATTATAATTACATCGAACAAATTCTGAGTACCTACAAAACCAAAAGCTCTTCTTAGAAGGAGAAAAGCCCTACTACAGGAAAAAAAGGAAATTCGCGAAATTCCAAGAACCCATACATCTTAACGGAGTGATCGGGGTTTTTTTTTCCCTATCGCGTTTCCCGGGGCAGAGAGAGGAAAATTTTTTGATACGCCCTGGCGTGGAGGCCGTGTGTGGGGTATTTTCTCTCACTCATACAGGGGGGGGGGGGGTGAAAGAACAACGGTCTTTGGGGTTTTTTATTTTCGCCTCCTCTTATTCGCTGCAGCCGCCCCTTTCTCCGACTCCCGACATTCCCGAGCGTCCGACGACTACCACGCCGGCGTTCTTCAGCTTCAGCTATCGGCCTCTACACTATCGTTACGCCGACCACCACCAACCCCCTTCCCCCTTTACCACCCCCGACAGCCCCCAACACCCATCGGCAATACCATCTCACCCACGCCATATATAATACACTTGAGAGTAACATCATCCACGAGCTTTTCCAATTTCTCCAACACTTTCGTGGGGGTTGGGGTGGGGTTCCGGGGGTGGTGCCCCCTACCCCTCTGTTGCCTTCCCTTTTTTTTCCTCGATCGACCCCCTTTCATGCCACCCATATCCACCTACGCACCCCTTTGATATTTTCGTGCGACTAATTACCAGATGATTTATACGACGGGCATCGATGTAAGTTGGGCAATGGGATGGTATATATAATTAATTTATTGTAGTGTGTGTCATGGTGTAGTTGATGAAAGAATTAGGTTTGGAATGGGGTATCTATGAATAGTGTAACGCGATTTTTGGTATTTTTTAACCCCCTACACCTTGTGTCACAAATTGTCACATTGGCTTTAGCCTTATTCCTCAAATGGTGTGATCTAAGAAAGTCTTCAAAAGCAAAATATAAATTATTGTTGTGTTTTTTGTTTCGTATTCTTTATTAGTATGAAAAATACAAAACTTAACAAGGATTTTTATTAGGTATCCATCCATTTTTACGGATGCCAAATCACGAATGACCTTTTTTACGAAAGACATTTTTCACGAATGCCATTTTCACCAATTGTAAGGCTTAAGTTCACAAAAAAAAATCTGCTCTGAATAAAATTGCTTGCTAATCAACTTTAGTTTCAATAGTTTAAAATCACTTTAAATCATTTATAACAGTTTTTTCAATATATCAAGTCTTTTTTTACAGAACATTTTGCAGCTTGAATGGTTTCATAAAAAACTCATAAAATAATATATAATTGAATAATTAAATAATTTAAGATTCCCATGTAAAGATTTTTATTCTTCTTACCTTTTCGAGTTCTAACAGATCCCTTAATTTTTCTGTGTAATGGTTTTCTCGTTTTTTAAGTGTAAATAAGTTAATATTATTAAATTCCTAATTTTTGTTGAATCTGTCAATGACATTCTTGCACTCTTTCAGTGTGACAGACTTACGAAATCTCAAAATTTATTCCTCAAAACGAAAACATTACAGTCTCACATTGTACAATCTTACATTACAAAAAAATCTCAAAATTACTCCCTGCAATCGAAAATATTACAATCTTACATTTCACAGTCTTACATCTTACATTGTAAAATCTCGAAATTACTTCCTACATAAATTACATTCTAGAAAAGTGACAATGCCGCCTAAGACGTCGTACTTTAATAGTTATTTGAAAGTTTTTTGAAAAATTTACAAAACGATATTGTGAGCAACCATCCTCAAATATTCCAAAATGTTTTCATCTTATTTATATACTGTTCCTTTTATTATACTAAGATCAATTTTTTCCAGGACTTCTTGCAATTTGGTAAATCATTTGCATGAAAAAGCTTCAGAAACATTCAACATAGATACGAAATATTGAACAAAGTTTGATGATATTTGTCATATATCTTTCCAGGTACAAGATAAACTACTTTTGATTCCATTCAGTTGTTTGTTTGTTATATCTCCATCTTTTTGTTGAAATTTCGTTGCGTCACAAAACTAAAAATAATTAATTTTTTGACCTTCTAGACTGAATTATTTATCGTTTCTGAATCAAAAACAGAAAAAAAATCAAAGAGTTCACTTATCCTAATCAATAAAACACAAATGAATATTATATTCAATGTAATTTAATTATAATAAGGTAGACAATACCAATACTTTATATAACAACAACGATTACTTAATGATTGTAAAATTTTTCTTCATCATATAATATATCAAAATTTTTTATCTGAAAATATTTTGTTTCCATCAAATTCAGTATTCGTTGTATGCATATTTAAGAAGTTTTTACGCATTTCAAGAGTTATTAGTTTATTTCAATATCTTATTAAAATTGTTCAAGTTTCTAGAACTTCCATTTTCTCCCTTGAAAATCAAGAAAAAATCATAATCTGTAGAACAGATTAAAAAGTAGCAATTAAAATTGCATACTATTTAAGGGGGGGGGGGGGGTGTAATTATTTGACAACCCTCCAGCACACTTGTTTTCCTCAAACTGTAATATGAACGTTCAAATGACCGGGAGCTATAAAAATCAGTTGAAAAGTATACAATTCACTTAAGGGATTTGAATGTAGAAATTTAAATACTTGTAAGACATTCGAGGTGTATAATTATTTGACATTCACCAGATCTAATTTTTTTACTGAAATTGTAAGTTTTATTGTTGGGCTCACCGGAAGCTACAAACACCAGTAAAAAAATTCACATGTAATTGTACCAATTTAAATATAGGAATTGGAGTCTACGATTTTAGGGGTGTATAATTATTTTACAACTCCCAGTCCATCTTTTTTTCCTTCGAATTGTGACTTTTCATGTTGGTCTTATTGTGAGCTGAGAAAATCAAGAAAAAAAATTAAAGGTCTATAGATACAATTTAGAGGTGGAATTTACAATGTACAATTTTCGGGGTGTGATATTATTTTATAACTACCAGTCCATCTTTTTTCCTTCAATTGTGATTTTTCATGTTGGGTTGACCACAATCGACGAAAATAATTGAAAAAACTATGATATACAGTTAACATTTTATTGTAGGATTTTGGATACACCTTAAATTTTAGGAGTACAAGATTTTTTACATCTCCCAGACCGGCTTTGTTTCACCTTAAATTGTAAATTTTTATGTTGGACTGAATTTTACGAATTTTTGTTTTTTTTTAGAGTTATTGCATTTAATTACGATTGTTATATGTACTTAGTGATAGATTTACTACATCTTTTTAAAAATATCATTGCGAATTGCAAATTATTTTCCTAATAAGAACATGAAATATTCTTATTTATAAATATTATATAGAAACTCCTACTTGAAATTTTAAATATTTATGCGTATCACTTTTAATTAAAAGTATCGTGAAATTTGAAGATACAAATATTACGCAAAGTAAAGTTTCGTACAAAAAATGCAAACTTTCACATTCAAAAAAATTAGAGTTTACTGTGTGTTCAGAGACTATAATCATTGCAATTAAGTTTATAGTGATCAAAAATCTTGCTTAGCAATTTCCAGCTTTCAAACTTACGTTTCCGTTGGAAAATGATAATGCATAAATATTGCAACAATGTAAATCTAATTAATTGAAGCGGATCACATGTTTTTTGGAATTATATAGGGTAAATAACTATTTCGTTTCACTCAAGCATATACCTATTGTATGAAAAAAATTTTCTATGAAAACTTCATGAATACAAAATGCTTCAGAACAGCTACTGTTTGTAATTACATTGTCCTTCAAAATTTATTTTTTTGCATCAATTGCATGACAATTGTTTTCATTTATTTTTTTTCTTTTATCATATTGCATTTTATAAAATATTTTGTACTTGAGTTCGATTCCTGGCTTGGAAGCATATTTTTTTTGTTTTTATCTATTCATTTATTTTTTATTGAATGAAGGGGGTATCATAGACCGGAATGACCGAGAAAACTGAGATTTATGAAATTGTATACTCATTAACTAGGGTTCAGAAGTTCTTTAACTAGTGTGGGAAAGTTTCTAAGGGGTTGTAATGCGAACTGAAGGCGAGCTTTGCAATAAGATGAGTTGGAAAAACTTGTTCGCACCAGTCAAGGACGATGTTTTTTTCAGCAACGTGTTGGTGAGTGTGAGTTTTAATGGGGTTAAAGAGTGGGAAAAAGTGGCATTTACATCACGGAGTTGAATAGTCTTTATATTTATTCGAACTATCCTACATAAAAAAAAAAATATTTCAGAGTTCATTTATTGTAGTCTCTACCAGTTTATTAACAATATGATATAGCTACATAAAACATTGAATGAATACATGTAGTCTTTTTTTAAATTCAAAATCTATCTTTTGTTTTTGAGATTTAAAGCATATATTAGATCAAAATATTACAAATTAATGAGTGCGTTTCCAGTTTTGCATTTTAAATCATTTAGAAACGTCTATCCAAAAAGGGAAAAAATCCTTTCCATAACAAAAGTACTTTACCATTCAACAAAAAAAAACCTTCACCATTTGTTTTTCATAAATTCATAGGCAAAACCGGCGCGTGGAAGGGAAATTGAATTATTATTAAAATGCCGTGTCGTCAAAGTTGCATTATTCGAGTAGAAAATAGTTTTCCTTTTTCATTGAAACGATTAGATTCAGGGGAAAACTTGAGCGCGGAAAAGTTTGGGCATTCAACGATACGCATATTTTACGTCGCGTGCAACTTTTTGATAAGACTTGCAGCATTCGAGAAAATTGAGGAAGTTGGCGAAACGTAATATTTTTAGCTTTTGTGGGGTAGTCACATTTTCCGAAGTTATTTGCAGCGCTATAAAAAATGTATCCGAAAGAATGGAACTCAGTTCACCGTAATTGTCTCAGGGAAGGAGAATGGGGAGTTTTTTTTACTGGCAATGCACATTTCATGTTCTTTTTTAATAACTTAGTGACGTTTTTGGTATTGTTATTTACAGATTTACGAATGAATACTTTACACATGTTGAAATCAGTTTTCTTTTTTCCTTAATTTGCTCGCTTCATAATAACAATTTGAATATACTTTATTTAAATAAAATTTAACTATTTTTGAACTGCGAATCCAAATTTTTATATTTTTATTTATCAATATTCGATACTTTTCTTTCCACACCAAATTCTTAAAATAATTATTTGTTATTAACAACTAAAAGCAACAATCAAATTTACAATGTTAACAACTCAGAACTAATTTTACGTTATTCCATTGAAACTCTTAGAGTCGAAAAACAAAACATAAAAATTCGCATCGAATCCCTCGAGGTTCAGTGATAAGAGTTTAATAGCCAAGTTGCTGTGGAAAAAGAGAAAATATAAAGCCGAGAATCTCGAATAAGATCTTGGCGCCCGCGATCCTTTAGGTACCGACAATCGACTTTCTCTAATTCTTAGTTGTTTGCCAGTCTACAATTAAATTAATCGATATTAACTTTAAGAGTAAGAAAAAATCTTCCTTGATTTTCATTGAGAATTTGTACAATTGATTTTTGTAATGATAATCACATTTCGAAGAACATGCGAGTATCCAAAATTACAGCTGTTTATTGGAGTAAAAAATTATTTCTCTTGTTACTTGTTTTTTTATATGAATTACAAGGTTTTTGGAATCGAATTACACTTAATTTCAAGGAGGTGAATTACATACTAAGGTTTCAAGTGAAAAATATTCAAAAGGCAGAAAAGGAAATAAGGGAAAATTTTTCCTAAATCTTGAATTGTGAGGCCAGTAAAATTTGTTAACATTAAATTTGAGCTTTAAGAACCTTTTGGCATTTGGAATAAATTAATTTGCTGGGATTCGAAGTAAAAGATTTTCTCTAATTACCAGCAAAACATGCAACTACAAGGTAAAACACGAGAACGAAGTTCATTACACCTCATTCAAGTCATGCGAAATCATGTTATTTTTCTTAAAAAATAAAAAAAAAGACTTGAATGAGGAGTAAAGTATATAAATTAAATATGGAACTCGCTATCTTGGTAAATTATACTGAAATTTATATTAACCTAAAACCTTCAGCAAAGTATATATTTACCTACTGAAAGGTAAAATTTGAATTGGTTATATTTCTTCTCTGTGTTCTACATTTTTAGTTTTATTTGAATAGTTGCATTCAGTTAAGTTGTAATACATTTACATCGATTCCCTCTGAAAAACTTAAAAAAGTAAAAAAGACTTTCGTGCATAAAAAAATATTGCTTAAGAGAAAAAAAAATGAAGCAACTAATCCAAGTATATTTTTGTTTGCGATGTTTGTTGCATCATCCAAAAAAACACATTCTTTCAAAATAATTTTCAAAAATATGAGAAAAGTTTCTGGACAAAGGAAGGTAATAAAAAAGTTTTTGTATACATCATAAGAATTATATGCTTATTATGAATAATATATATGTTCTCGAAAATAATAAAAAATTCTATGAAAAAAATCTTGAATTGATTACATACGCCTAGCTATTGAGTACATAAAACTGCAAACAAGCAATTTTTTTTTGTTCATGAAAATTACGTGATAAAAGTTTTATAAATAATGAGATAAAAATAATGCTTCGATTTTCGATTAACTTTTTGTAAATCTCCAAAAATCTCCCTCATTAACACCAAAATTTTCAAATCATGACAACCTTCTTCCTCAAAGAAAACCTAAACACCCTCCTCCCCCCCAAACCCTTCTACCACCCTCTCATGAATCTTTGCAAAACAGACGATCAAATTTCAGTTCCCTCCCTTGGATGGAAAAAAAAGAAACCCACGTCCTTGTGTTTTCCCTCACACACTACCTCTTTCCCCGCACGAGTCCTCCTCCCCCTCCTCGCCCTCCCTCCACCCACCGCCCCTATGAAAAGATAGAGAGAGAACGAAAGCCCGCGGGGGTGGGCGGGGGTGGGATGGGGTTGGCAGTGGGGGTGGAGGGAAAAAAAGCGTAAAAAATGCAGGCGAGAGCCGAGAAAAACGGGAGGAAAAAATCGGACAGCCTAGAAAAGGACGAGGAACCCCCTCCCCCCCCTTCGGCAACCGCCCCCCTGGAATCGTGCACATGCGTGACCGTCCGTTCGGAGCCCCGTGTATATACTGGAGGCGACGTATTGATCAGCCAAAGCGCCACGACGCCGGGCGTCCTTTTCTGGGAGCCTTGCTTTTTTCGGCGCCGCGCGAAGGAGGGTGCTTTCGGGGTTCGGGGCACCGGGGGCTGGAGGCCGGGGGTGGGGGCGGGGGATGAATCGCGGCTTCCTGGGCGAGCTACGCGAGCGACCTAGCCCAACGGACACTGTGACGTCAGGGTCCGTGAGGAGTTTTCGGGGTCGGGGATGATGAGGGTTAACCCGTATCGCGGAGACTTGATTTTTCGAGTGGATTAGTATGTGGAATATATACAGTAGGGTGGTTCTTAAAATGTCTTTGAAGGAATTTTAACCACGACTCTTTCAAAAAATACTTTCATTTTTTGAAAATTGAGACTTATGCAAATTATTGGTGTTTTTTGAAAAAATGATGTTTTTCGACAATTTTAGACTGATCTTTTCCATTTAAAGTGCATACGTTTGTCTCGAAATTGCGACCTTGTTGATACATCAGAGTATTCTTAGAGTAGAAGTCACAAACTCACAACATTTCTAATCTAATTATAATCAACGGAAAATAGTTACTCATTCCGCAGCAATAATAAATCGAATGAATGAACAAAATATATTGACATGGAGGGTACATCATTGCGTGCCAAAATATAATATGAATAGTGGTGTGCGGGATTAGGAATTTCGAGGGTCGGGATAAGTCAGGAAATTTTGCATCGGGTCGGGACGGGATCCCGAGTTTTTCGGGAAACTCGAAAATGTCAGGAATCTCGAAAAATGTTGGGAATCCCGGAAAATTCGGGAACTCAGAAAATTGCAGGAATTTCGAAAAATCCGACTATTTTCTAAAGTCCCAAAATATCGAAACTTCAGGATTATGAGAAGTATACAAATTTCTGCTCTGAAATACGAGTACCCAGGATAAAAAATTAGAGTATCGTTTCAGTCTCCAAGAGTATCTTGAGTCTCGGAATCAGTATCATCGAGTCTCCAAGAGTGTCCAAGAGTATCTAAGGAGTCTCCGAGAGTATACAAAATTTTATTAAAAAGGACTGCGAGTCTCCGAGAGTAAACTAATTTTTTTCACGAATCTCCAAAAGTCTCTTACAGTCACCTTTGATCTCCGATTTGAATACTCTATTTCTTGAAAGCAACAACAAGAGTATCATTTGAGTCTCAAGAGTATCTTGAGTATTCCATTTTGCCAAACGGAATACTCATTTGGAGACTGTTGAAGACTTGAGTATTCAATTCGGAGACTCGAGTCTCCAACAGTCTCCGAATGAGTATTGGTAGAGTATTCCGTTTGGCAAAACGGAATACTCTTAATGATCAATTTGGAGACTCTAAACACTCTTGAGACTAAAGGATACTCTGATTTTTTATCTCGGGTACATAGTGAGTAGCGAAACGCTATTGAATCACAGAGTTTCGAACCACAGAGAAATATTGTTACCCCTAAGATTTTCCGCAATCTACGGGAATTGGTAATTGTTGTAATTAATCGAAAAAAAAAAATGAACTGTGTTCAGGCATTTAGATTGTAGAATTGCTTTGTAAGTATTTTTTTTTTTTTTTATTCTCCTCAAAACGAATTAATTCGCAAATTTGTATTCGAAATGCTATCATTGCAATTAAGAGAATTTCAAATTTTACGATTTTTTAATTAAAATCTGGATAGAAAAATTAGTGAATAGATGGAGCATTTCAAATTTTTATTGAATTACCAAACAATTAAACAATGAAGAATGCATGTTAAGGTAATAAATTCGTGACTCAGAATTATTTTAAATGAAAGAAATACACCTCACTGATTTTGACTAGATCGAGATATAATCTCTAGGTTTTTAAAATTCATCAATTGTTCATGAGAATGTTTTCATTGGTTTAACAACTAAATAAGAGTTAAAAACAAAGGCAGAAAATGACAAAACTATAGAAGTGTTTTAATCTTGAAATTTTCGATTTATCAGGAATGAAAGTTTGAAAAGTAAAACAATTAGCATTTTTTATGCTTTGGATAAACATTGTTCAAAAATATAAATTGTTTGCGCCCAACAACCAAATTTACTGCAATCTTATGGATTTATATTGATGAACGAAGAAATTCCAAAATTTCTTATTTCCGAAAATGCTAATTTCCTTAGACTAATTCACTTTTTGACGTAAGGGAGGAGATGCACCTAAACGGCTGTAATCGTTCACAAACTTTGCGGGTGGATTGTGGGAAAACTATTAACGATAGGAACCCCAAATTTGGCACAAATGAAGTTCATTTGATATACCACAAAGTGATGAATGTCATTTTGTAAAAATGTTAACTCGTTCGCGAATCCAAGCCTTCAAAATGGCACCTGCACATTTTGCAGAGGCAAACGGCGGGACTTGAACAGCTTCGAAAACTCAATGTGAAAAAAAATGTTTGTATAAATTTTTTAGGTATTTACGTTATAAAAAAAAGAATTATTTATAATAACTAATTATCATTACATAATATTCAGAATTATTATTCAGGAGTAATCAATTAATAAGATATGATTGAAATGTGAAAATAAATGATAAATATACAGTTACTAATGAATATTAAGAAATAATTTTTATTGAAGAGAAATTCCAAAAAATTGTTACGTTGAAATTCTCTTACAAAGAATCAACATTGTGGTTATACTCGTTCCAACAAGAAAGTTTTCTATAAATCAATTAATTATCCTGAAAAGTAAATTTTCATCAGCCAGAGCACTTTCGCTGCGAGGAAGGATTTATCGTGTTCACAATGCGCTCCAAGAAATACAAAAGTTGCTTTTCATCGTGTTACGCGTGATGACGGAATCACGTGTCTCATTAAGATAGCAACAATGCGTTCAAATATTGAAGAAAAAAAATGTTTAACTTTCACCTCCAGAAGAAACATTCATAAAAAATTTGATCAATATATATATTTTTCCAGAACCTAATATCCATTGTACAGGATGAAATTAAAATTAAAAAAAAACAGTACATATACATAATAAATTTTCAAATAGACCCTGAATTTACGTAATCATATTTTTGCACAAACTATTAAATCAAGAAATAAAATTTTCGAAATAAAATATCCACTTGAATGAAGAAATAAAAAAAAACTTGTCATTTTAATCAGTTCTACACATAACTCTAAATTCATTAGAACCTTAGAAATAAGAAAACGATATTATAAATCCAAATTAAGAAAAATACCTTAGAAATCACGATTTACTACTATGTTTTGAAAAATCATAAAAATAATTCTCGTTCTAATCATGTGTCATACTTGTCAATGAACGTGCGCAATTTCCTCTCACCGCTCGCAATATATTTTATGCAGCATTGAACCTAAGACCTTGCCGTGATTTCTAAAGCAAAACTGGTTTTTAAACTTATATCATTGTCATGTCTTTCCAATACGTTAATCAAAGCGAAATTGAAATCATGCAAAATGAAACTGATTAAATTAATTCCTCTATTCATACATAATATTATATATATTTTGCATAAGTCAAAGTAAAAAATATGTCTTCTAAATTAATTATTGTCTTCCAAATTATTTTATTATAACAATCAATAAAATTTTGTTAAATAAACAAGTTGTCGAGCAATCGAACTTTATGTAAACAAAAAATTTGTATAGAAATGATATGATAAAAAATTAAATTTCTATGTTATACGTTACAGAAGTAGAATTCGAATCTTTTCAGGATAAAACATTAATATACACATATTTTTTTTATAATGTCGCTTATATAATTATTGTTAAACATATCATGACTTTTATTTCAGTACAATAAATACATTGATGGTAGGTAAATATATAAATTGTAAGTCTGAAAATCATTATCTTCATCAAATCCCAAACTGATACAATTTTGACTAATAAACTTTTTTTTAATTTTCTAAATTCAATTGATCATCATAGATTTTCAAGCCATAAAAATGATTTGGATTTGAGCAAAGTCACATTAATTCTTCGAAAAATGAACAATTTATTACCTCATATCATATCAAATTATCTAACTCTCCAATTAACATCTGTGGATCAAAAATTGAACTGATAATTTATTTTCCTGAAAAAGCTAGTACAGCTTCTCGAAGACTATTTTTTTCATCCCGTAACTAATGTTTCAAGTTTTCTCGGCTGACAGATCATACATTAAGAAATAGAGTAACGTGAGACCTCCTTTCAAACATCAACTTTCGGGCTCCTAGTTCATTACGTTTCGGAACACTGGCCGAATTTCTGTCTCGGCTAAAATATCGACTATTTGTCACATCCGTGGCGTCCTAAGATTTAAATTACGAGTCATATTACGAAAAAAAAAAAAAGAAAAAAACAACAATTACAGAACTCTCTTCAAAAGAGGCCCAAGGAAAGTCGAAAAAAATCATGCCTTCGACACTCGACTAATGCACCTCCGGGTGAGGTTTGATAAATTGACTCCAGCTGTTGAGCAGCACAAGGGTTAATGAAGGCAATGCACTGGATCGAAATTTTTCGAAAATTGGTTTTTCCAAATTTTAAAGAATATTATTTTGATGTGAGTATACAAATACTTAGTATGTATAATAGTTTCTGTCATTCTTAAGACCGAACTCAAAGTAATAAAATTAAATCTGATAGGATCTTTGAATTATTTCATTGCTAAAATTTCTCAAATGATTTTGGACTTTTTTCATATTTAATCTTAGAATCTGTAATAAAATTACATACTTTTGATAAATTCAATCATAGAAACTAGTTTTTGGGTTTTTATGAGTTTATTATTTGAAAATCTTTATAATTGAGGAGAATGAAAAGGACTCTACATGCAACTATAAATATTTGAGGGAATCGTAATTTATTTTTAACTTATTGCAGAAGTTTATAATACGGAGAAAAGATTTAAGAAACTTTTTTTTCACATCGATCAAGGTTCTCAACATGTAATGAAATATTATATGCTTTTTCAGAGATGCGAAAAATCAATCATGATGTACTTGCGTATACATACAAATAGTAAATTATTTAATTGCAGAGAGTTTTGTTGTGGAACTAAATTGATTTAAACAATTTTGTTAACATGATAATATTTTGACTCTAGTTCTTTTTGGATTGTGAGTAATATTGAGTAGGAAGATAATTTCATGTATACAAAATTTTTTTAAAATAAAGTATTACTTTTTTCGTAATATTTATGATTATTGAAATACAAGAATTTCTCTCCATAACATGATTAACATTTATCGAAAAATCATTGTATTTTGTTTACACTCAATGGTTTATGTCAAACTTGAAATAATTTTCTAAATATTATTGTACTTAACGTAAAAAAACTATTGACTCACCACAGTTTATTTTTAATATAATAGTATATTTGTTGAAATTCCATATCATGATCGAATAATATCCGTTATATTTGTCAACATCAAATAATATTTATAGTTATGTTATTTCATTTACTAACATAATGTAGTAAAAGGTGAACTGATTATTTTACAAAACGTTATAACAGTTTGTTGAAATTCTATATTATTCTTCAACGTTAAATTATCAATTCAAATACTGTAAAAGATTGATAGAAAAAATACGAACTTTGTTTTATTACTATAGTATATATATAGTAAATTGTATATAATTTACGTTCCACTGCAGAACTGTTTATTTTAAAACTGTAAAATTCATCAAAATTTAATAGGCTCTGTATATTCAGTAAGATATCGTTGTAAAAGTCAAAATAATTATTTAACAAAACGTTTTAGTACTAGTCATCTGTTGCAATACAATTAAATCAATTCACTCCTTTGAATATTTATAAAAGAAATGAACTATAAAAACTAATATTATTGAATAAAGTAATTTACCTTCCATCACAAAAGGTTAGGTCTAAATACTATAACGGTTATCAGTATTTTATGGTTATTCTAAAATAATAATCATATTTTGTTGAAATTCGGTAGTTTTTGGCAACGTACGATTTAATTTGTTAATATTTATATTTTTTCAATTAAGAAACTTTCATCTTGGGCACAATATTTATCGATAAAAACAATATAGTTATTTGTGACAACATCAGTATTTTTTCAATTACTATAATTTCTGTATAAATGCCATAATATTGAATGTAAAAACATTGCAAGTATAAAAGTACCGTAATTCATTTTCCGAAACAGGAGAAAAGAGGACTCGTGGAAATATAGAAATTTTTAATTCACTGAAATTTTTTTGAAGTATTATCTGATCAACTTTTGATTACAAATCATAAAATTACACAAGTATTAGCTACTGATAAATTGATTTCAATTATTCTTAACTGTAAAACAGGGTTATCCAAATTTTCGAAATCATTATACTTACAAAAACAGTTTTTACTATACGTACGATAAATAAATTGTTTACTATCTACATATAAATCATTCTTTGTATATTCATTCTCACTATAGCATGCCAATACCTTTGAATGAAAATTTTTTCTAATAAATAAACTAATATAGCCTTGAATCAATCGTTTTTAATTATTTTGAAATTTTTAAGCAGATTAGACCTCAAATGCCCCAAATTTTTAAGTCTTTGATTTATATTTTAGTAAAAAATATCTATGAAATACATTAATTATCGCCTAACTGTACTAACTACTTTTGGTTGCGAATTATTAAAGTAATACAATCCTATGTATGAATTAATTTATTCCAATTGTTTTTAACTATAAAGGATAATTACACCTTCAATTTTTCCTATATCCTAAGTCTTCAGTTTTAGAAATTATTATAACGATACTACCTATACATGAATTATAAAATAATTATATTATAACAACAAATGATATAACCACTTTTAATATTATATATTCATATTTTTCATGTACGAATCACGAAGTAAATCAATTATTAGTTTCCAATTCCTTGCTTTAAATTATTTTTAACTATAAAGCAAAATAAACTTTTGATTTTCTCAATCTTTTGAGTCTTTAGACTCTAAAAACTAGTTTTTACACTACTACTAATAAGTGAAGTAAATAAAATTATTCTTTTCAATTATACTTACATAAAAGTTTCTACCATATTATACCAATGCCATTAATTTGATAGTTATGGAAAATTTTAATCAAAAGAATAAATTGTATAATTTGATAAACAAAGTATCATCTTTAAATGCCTCGACTTCAATTCATCTCAACAATAAAACAGAATTAGCCTTGAATTGCCCAAATTTTTAAATAATTCTACAGAATCAGAAAAAAATTTTTCTCTATTTCGTCACTTGGTGTTGAAAATGTTTGGAGCCTAAACGTTCGAAATTTTAGTGCAACCAATCGCGTTGTTGTTTCTCCGGTTTTTCATTAAATCGCTTCGTGGGGAAATATTTCCGTCGCGCTTGGAAAAACGACCGTTTCCCTTTGTCTGGAGATAACGCGAGAAATTCATGAGTCCATTTTTCGCGCGGAAAATTATGCAATCCCGCGCGAAATTGTTCTCGTCTCTAAATTGGCCGATGCGCGTTTGGCACTAAAGGAGGGCGGCCCGAGCGAGGTTAGATGGAATAGTGAGTGGCCCGTCCATAATCGTAAAGCGCCGGGGAGCGACCCATGAATCGCCGCTGTGACTTTTATGCATCGACCCCGTGCTCTATTTTCCTGTAGGATGTTTCCAAAAAATCAATAAAAATATGATTGTGATTGAATTTTTGGAAATTTCATTGCAGATTTTATCTAATGTCATTACTATTTTGAATAAAAAAGCTTTATGGTTTACTGGATTTTAAAATTGCATCGTCAATAGTGAAGAAATTTTTAAAAAGTGAGTATTTGGTTCGATGAAGATATACAATATAAATATATTATGAAAAATCGATGTATTTGGAAATGTATTGATTGTATGAGGTATATCATTTAATATAGGTATTTATAAATCCTTAGAGTATCAATATTCAAAGATTTTCTTGTCTCATGTTTGATGAGTAAAAAGTTTTGAAATTGAGAAGTTAAGGATCCTGAGTTCCTAAGTTTAAAAGTTTTATTGAGCATTTGATGAGAATTCAAAATTTTAGATGTTTTAAAATAAGACCTCCATATGAATGTCATAAGAGTGATCGATTTGAATTTGAATTTTTCTAATTCTGAGACTTGAACAATGATTTAATAAAAATGTCTCGAACGTTTCAAATCAACAGCAAGTCTATAAATATAAAAATGAAATTTTGTTCGTTCGTAACTTCATAACTAACAAACGGAGTGAGGGATTTTCAAAATTTCGTTTTTTGTCTTTTTTGATATTGCTTTTAGAATAATTTTCACTAAAAAAAGTTTATCTATATGTATGAAAATGAAATTCAAATTCTAAGTTATTTCCCAGAAATCAGATATGTTCAAACTTTTAAGATAAAAATTGCTCGAATCACTTTATAGATGTAATTTTCGAAATTTTTTTTTTTCGTTCAGTATATCGTTCTGATTTCGAGATGAAAATGGAAGCTTTGGATGATTCTCGACTGGTCAATTATTTTATTGAAATCTGAAAGATATTCAAAAATTTAGCAATAAATTCATTAAAATTCAATTTAACTTAACCTTGAGATTTAAAATATGCAAAAATTTGAGCATTGTTAATTTATCAAATTTAGTTTCAAACTGTAAACTATTATTCAAATCTTGCCAAAATACTTCTTTCGACGATTTCTGTAAAAATTACTGATTTTTAAAAAGTATCTTACTTACTGCTTTTTTCTCCAAATTTTTGAGAAGATCAAGATTTTTTCCACTGTAGAATACCTGAAAACTTTCGAAACATGTAAAAAATTTTTCGTGAAGAATATTAATATTTAAAGATTTTCTTGTCTGATATTTGAGAGAGTAAAAAGTTTAAAAATTAAGGAATTAAGGATTCTGGTTTCCTAAGTTATAAAAATTTGTCGAACGTTTCAAATCAACAGCAAATCAATAAAAGAATATAAAAATGAAATGGTGTTCGTTCAAAATCTTATAATAAATGAACGGAGTGAGCGACTTAAAAAATTATTTTTCAGTTTTTTTTGTTATTGTCTGCAGAAGGTTTTTCATGAAAAAAATTTTACCTATATGTTTAAAGATGTAATTCAAATTCAAAGTAAGTTTCATGAGATCAGGTATTTTTAAACTTTTAAAAATAAAAATTGCTCGAATCACTCAATGTGATTTTCGAAGTTATTTTTTTTATTCAACAATTGTTTTTATTTCGAGATGAAAATGAAAGCTTTGGAATGATTCTTGATCGGTCGATAATTTTGTTGAAATCTGAAACGTATGCAAAAATTTGACAATAAGTTCATTTAATTGAATTCAACCCTGAAGATTTAAATATGCAAAAATTAAAGCATTGTTAATTCATCAAATTAAGTCTAACACTGCAAACAATTAATCAGATCTTGCCAAAATTTTTCGAACTTTTTACGATTTTTTTTTAATTACTTATTTTCAAAATCTATGTTACCGCTTTTTTCTCCCAATTTTTGAGATCAAAATTTTTTCTACTGTATATCTGAAAACTTTTGAAATATGAAAAAAAAGTGTTTGATTTCCTCTAAAGCTGTGCAAAATTTATCAGAAAATCGGTCATTATGATAATTATAAACATGTAAGTATCGCAAAACTCTTCTTCAAATAAAACTCTCAACATACTTCTTAGAACTATATCGCTGATTTTCAATTTTCATATACTTTTAGGAACATTCAAGAATTCCAGGCTTTCCAAGGATTGAGAAATAATCGCAAAATGGGCATGAAAGAAGGTCTTTACTGTAAAATTATGGCGATATTGACCGAAACGTAAATTCGCTGTCGTCGGGTTATCGGCCATCAAGAGAGTAAAGCGAAGAAGAACGAGCTCGGGATTTCGAGCCAACTGTTGAATTTTATCACTCTCGCCCTTTTCACTCCCTTTTGGCGTGCAACGAAAGAACTGGGCCAACTCAAATACTTGTCTAGTATTTTTTTTTTTTTTTTTTTTATTTGAACATCTTGGAGAGTCAAATAACATAATAATTGATTATGACAACGAATTTCTAAAAATGGTAGATCTATCATCGGATTTTTCGAAAAATTCACTGAATAAAAAATACGATAAATCGGGACAGCGTATTTATTATTTTTTGATGAATTTTCAAAACTGATAAAATAGAAAGATAAATTTATGAGTATATTTTTGACATTTATTAGATTTAAATTTGTTTGCAGTTTATAAATTTTTGTTACCTACGAGGTTAAAAACATTTTTTTGACTCTTTTAGACTACTGGATTTATCATGAGATATTTTTCCCTAATTCATAGTTTTTTATACGACTACGAGTTTTTCAATGCAAGATTCAAAATACTGAAATTAGAGTGGGGTCATAAAAAAAGAAAACGGAAAAATTTGGGAACATCAAAATTCCTTTATCTTGATCTACAGATTTATGAATAGAAACCAAAAAAACATCAAATTGCAAGTATTTGGATAAATATTGTCAAATATCAACTTTACAATACATACGCCGATAATGTATTATCAAGGATATAAACAAATTTTAATATTTCTCACTAGAATGAAATAATTTTTTTTGAATTAATTATTACTATTAGTTAGCACTCTGTTCTAAATAACAAAATACATGTTACAAAAGAAATTATATATGAAAGTTTTTGAAAAACTGTCTTTTTTCTGACTACCTTGAATCGTGTTTATGAGTCTGGCATTTTAAAAAACACTAGGTTTATAGAATAAATGTAAAAGTATAAAGACTCCCAAAAAGTGGTAATTTTATATTTTCAAAAATGACACTTCCTTATTATTTTATTCTGAAATCAAAATCGAAAATTCAAAATTTGTATACGTTCATTATTCAAACTGTCTGAATTTCTATTTGTTGAATATACATGTCGAATATTCAAAATCTTATAATTTTCGAACCATAATGTAGCTAGATGAAAATTTCGAGTTTATGATACTTCAGATTTCCTCGTTTGAAAAATTCGAATTTCTTCAAAGATAAAACTTTTAGCTGATGCTTATAATTAATCTCCATGATTTTTTTTTTATAAAAATCATTTTATTTTACGATTCAGAGTATTCAAAATTTTGTGATTTCAAATTCCAAAAAATATCATATATCATCCAAAGGTCAAGCGTGAAGAATATTAAAATAATTTCTATTTTGCTCAAAAATCTACGTTTCTCATATTTCAAATTCTAGAAAATGTAAGATACAAGACACAATTATTGGAAAAGTAATTAATTATTTAGTAAGTGACTTGAACATTTCGATTCACAGAATTTGAAACTTCTTTTCATTAGGATCTTTTTTCGTAATCTGCTCTCGCATGTGTCACGTAGGAGATACGAGACACATGTGCCACAGTCTGGAAAAAAAAGAGCCGAAAATGTCCAAGGCACTGACGACTGTGGGAACACATGCGTTCTTTGGACATCCAAATTAGAGCGAAGGGAAACAGTGTTTGACGGCTGAAAGATATAAGATTTACTCCCCGTGACTCCCTGATTTTAATAGTCTTTTTTTGGGATTTTAGTCAGGGTTTTTAAGGGTAAATATTATTCATTACTACTTTCATTCGATCATCGCCTTGTTGATATGTTACAAGAATCAACATATTCTGAAAAGAAACATTTGCTTAGCAAAATTGTTGCAATTTTTATGTGTTTTTGGAATTGCATAAAAGAAACAATTTTGAAATTTATTTCAAAAAACTAAAAAAATTCAAGATCTGGAAATAATATTATATGTTTCACTCTTTTTTGTACAATTTAAGAATTTTTACGTAAGTGGTAATTTATTTTTTAAGTTGTAAGTTTGTTAATATGTAGTATAAGTTTTCATGGTAACAAAAGTGCAGTAAGTTGACGAAAATTTTACAACTTTGAAAATTGTAAGATTGAAGTTAAAAGAATGCTTTCATCAAAGAATAAAAATTTTTTTAATTTCTCAAATAGTGGCAGTCAAAAATATTTAATTTTAGTAACGTTTATTTATGAGATATTGATATAAAATTTTGCAAGTACTATTTACAAGTAATGCGATAGTATAAATATTCCAGGCTCTTTCTACTAAATTATGTTGTTTGCTAAAAATCAACATTGCTTATCCACAATGCAATCTCTTCAAAAAATAAAAGAATCCCTCCACATCATATGAAACCTCCATAATACCCCAAAAAATTACAGTTCCTCAGCACTTTAATAACAATATACATAACATAAAATTTTCAATCCAGCATTTTACTCCAGATCGATTGTCGTTATAATAAAATTTCCTCCTAATCTTCTCGTTCCAAATAATCGAGCCCCGGAAAATTTCACCCCTCGCTTTCCTCAACCCCCCTCCAACCCCCCTATTTAATTTCACGAGTCGCAAAATGAACGGCCAATCACGTTTCTCCCCCGTCGTCGTTAAATCGCCGAGCCCGGAAAAGACCTGACCCAGACCAGTTTTTCTTCGCGGAAGGCTTTTCCCCATTTCCCGGCGTGACCGTATAAAAGTGCCCGGGCCGCGGCAGACAATTCGCAGTAAAATTTTTACTGCCCCGAGACGCGCGTACACCGTCTGGGGTATCGCGAGGTGAAACGAGGAAAACCAGGGACGTACGGGGTGGCTGTGGGGGTTGGGGTGGAACGCCAGACGGGACCATAAACCCACGCGTCTGCACGTCTCTTTATCGCTCTGCCCCAGCCCCCGGAATCACCCCCGCCCCATTTTTGTACGTTCGTCGCAGATTTTTCAGTTTTTTTGTAATTTTTTAAACTGGTGGTAAGAGATAACTTCAAAAAAAAAACACACACTTTTTTTGCTGACTTTTCACGGATATATAGTTGAAGCAGATTAATCTTAACTTTTTTGAAATTATAATACATCATCTAAAGAATATGCGGTTAAAATTTTTTGATTGAATATCGAAAAATAAGTCAGTGACAGAGCGTTTCCCAAAACGTCTTTTGAAAAAAACGTTTTGTGCGGTGAACACGATAGCTCAGTGTAGAATCATCTCAATCTCGTTTTTTTCTTTCTATTGTCGAGTTCAGGTGGTTTTTTGTCTACAAAATGGCGAAAAATTTAGCGGAAAATTGCATTTTTTACATTAAACGGCCACGAACAGTTAAAAAATGTAAATCATATATTAGAAACGACAGAGAGGGGCTCATATTCTGAGTAAATTTTTCGAAATTTTTAACTGTAGATTATTTAACGCTGAATTATCGTGTTCACCGCACAACGTCTTTTTAAAAAGACGTTTTGGGAAATGCTCTGTCACCGCCTTATTTTCCGATATTTTTGCACGAAATTCCAACTTTTCCTTTTTCTTCTGTTTTTTTCAACCATCTCTTTTTTTCAACCATCATTTACCTCTGTTAGATTACTGAAAAAACAATTGATACGTATTTTATCTTTTTTTTTTTTTTATATATATCTTTTTTGGTCCTCATCAGAATGATCTGATTCCATCAAATAATTGCACATCATCAAAATGATCATTAATTAAATGAAATTTCTTTCTACGTACAATCTAAGTGCAATTTCAATCAAAATCCATCTAATTTAATTCGACCACATTTCTCATCGTCAATATATCAATCCCTATCAATGAATGAAAGAATCTGGAGTTTCTAAATCTTTAAAACATAATCAAAATAAAATCAAAATAAATTTAAAATTCACCTCTAACCTCAATGTATCCCTACTTTTTTAATCTGGTCACATCAACTCCCACTTACATGTCAGAATAAAATCAAAAAATTCAGATGAGATTCAGTATTTTATCCATTCAACAGGATTCTTGTTTATCTTTGCAATCAATAGAAAGATCCTTCTTTTCCATTTTTTTAAAAAAATTTTTAGTAGAATATTCGTCATGAAACTAAGATTCTCCTGGTAATGTAACATACAGACTGAATGAAAAATCGAAAACCTTAATCTGAAACAGAATTCCACATCTTCAAAACATCAGAAAATCAAACGACAAAACATCAACAAACAATCAAAATAACTTTTACCACAATTCATCATAGTTTATGTTCAATTTTTCTGTATCAGTCTGTCTATTAATCATACCATTACCATTCTTTATGTAAATAATGTCTGCAATCATCCTTTTCTAAATAATTTTCCAACAGAAATAATTTACATCAAGAATGATAATTACTACTATTGATAGACAGACTGATACAGAAAAATTGAACGCAAATTATGAGAAATTGAGGATTAAGTTATTTTGATTGTTTGTTGATGTTTTGTAGTTCGTATTCTGATGTTTTGAAAATGTTGAATTCTTGGGATATCTTGTAGATTGGGTTATTTGATTTTTCATTCAGTCTGTATGTTACATTACCAGGAGAACCTTAGTTTCATGATGAATATTTCAGCTAAGGTTTATTTTCCTATGTGACAGCATGGAAAAATAAGCCTTATGCAAAATGTCGTTTGGCAGCCTTTGATGTTCAGCTATTCAATTATCCACTGAATGATTAGAGCTTACTGGTGTAATGTGCATTTTTTAAAGTAAATAATTAGGGAGATCTTGAAGATTATTTTGTGCTTTGAAAATGTAAAAATTTAAGAAATTCTCAATGTAAATTAATGTAAGACTTGGGAAAAAAACCACTTCATTATTTTATTGATTTATTCAAATTTTCTAAATTTGTTTTTTTAACTAAGACCACTTCATTTAAAAACAAACTTAGATATTCATATTTTTGATTATTGTTATAAAATACCTGAGAAATTCACGAGAAATTTAAGAAAGCAAGAATATGAAAAGGAAATAAAGTGAGGGAAAATGAATTATGTAAATCATTCAATGGAAGCAATTTATGAGGTGTCCATAAGTTATTATTGCGTATTTATAGTAGTATATGTATTAGTAATAGATTTCAAGTATTGAATATGAGTTCTAAGTGTTTGATTCTATTGATTTGGTAGTAACATTAGGTAGTAGAAGTTAGTATATTTTGTTTTATATTATACGTATAGTATAATTTTCAAAGTTTAAAATATTTTCGACATATCATAGCAATACTATATTATAAAATCTTATATATTACTACATTGTATTAAATAATAAAATATTGTAGTACATAATATAATATTCATAGAATAATAGTAAGTATTCATCACTAGATAAAATGGAGAGTATTTTAAAAAAATTTTGAATAATATATAAAGTATGATTGATTGCAATTAATTGTAAGGTACTAAGAATTAAGTAAAGAATTATAATAAATAGAATTAATATAAATGATGATAATAATAGTTATTCATAGAAAACTATTCTTTGCTCAAATAAATCATGGTTTAAGATAATTGACTGTGTATTACATTTTGTAAAAGCAAAGAGAACTACCAGAAATGATCGAAAACTCTGAAAAATAATTAATAACTGTAAAATAATACCAGAAACTCAGGAAAACCATAGGCCTTTTTTGTGAGCTATAGTATATCGAAGAAAATTATTGTTTACTAGAGAAACTAATGAAAAATGTTTCAAAAAAAAAAAAAAAAAATATATGGGATTCAAGATGATGAAAGTATATGGTGAGATATCGTGGATATCATATAAAATTCTGTTTACTCATGGGAAAACATGAAAAGCTATAAAAACTGGAAGAATAATAAGATATAAAAAGAAGTTATCAAAAAACGATAAAAAACTTTCATTATAGTGGATCATAGAATGACATAGTGAAAAAAAGGAAGACACAAGAGATATAAAAAAATAGAAGAAACATGCGACATTGTAGTTAATTTTGGATAACTACAACAAAGGGTGAGTTGTAAATCATGAAAAAACATTAAAAATTATATTAATATCTGTAAAAATGCATGAAAAATGGTTTAAAACGGTAACCGATGATTACTTAAAAATTAGAAACAATGAAATCATCAAAAATCTGAAGAAATGATAGTAGATCATACGAAACTCGAAAATTATGAAATATGGGAATTCTTTAGAAAGATATAATTAGGTCATGCGAAATTCTAGTAATTTGTAGTAAGTCATGGAAAATTTTTAGAGCTCATGAAATTTCAGCCAATGTCTAAACATCGAAACTAACCAAAAAAACTTCAAAAACTTTGAAAATCGTAGAAGTCTTACATATTACCGGAATTTTTGTGATTTTTACATTTGTCGAATCAACAATTTTTTCTTCACAAATATAGTTTATATTTTTCTCAATATCAACGTGTATTGCTGGAAACAAGAATAATCTGAATATTCTCGAAATCCTTATATATGACTGTAACTCTGCATCCGTAAAATCTGCAGCATCCTTGAAAGTCTCCTTATTTTTCACGTTTGCTAGTCTACTTGACCAATAAAAATTTCTATGAAATAACATAAAGTAACTTCACTGCCTAAAAATCATCATCACACAACAAAAATTTCTCAAATAAGATAAATATCTTTATATCCCAAAATCCGGTCGGATCTCCGCCGTTACAAAACACACTTCTTCCAAAAACATTAATAAACCTCTCATCTCTATCATTCCAAAACCCCCTCAATCCTCAAAATCTCTCCAAACCACCCTAAACAAATAATTTTCTCCATCCCTCAAACTCGCAAAAATCTCACGTATCCTCGAAAATTCCCACACCCTCCTCGTAAAACCGTGCAGACGCTACGTCACACTCGACGTCGATCCGGGAAATGTCGGCGTTATTCGAGGAAATTGGAAAAATAGTCGAGCCGCGGAAAAAAATCTGCATCCGACGTAATGAGGGCTCGTCGACGCCGTATTTTCCTTTTGTTACCCACCCCCTCCCCCTCCCCCTTCCCCACCCACTCCTCACAACCGCTACTGTGCGAGCGTCTCGACGCCGAAGTGCGCGGGTGAAACAGCCCCTTAAAACGGGTTTATAGCCCTGCACGGGGCGCAACGGCGTCTAGACGACGGAATCGTAAAATTTGACCTACTCACCCCCAAACGCTCCGACTACTCCAACAACCCCCCCCCCCCCCTCCACCTCCACCCCCAAAGGCAGCCTGCACCCGACACCGTGAAAACACCCTCTCAAGACTCCCTGCCACCCATTTTCCAACCCCTTACATGCCCGGTGGTTTTCCCGCTGGGTAGCATCCCTTAACCCAGAACCGCGGAAGTAGGGCAAAGGGTTGAATGGAAAGTGAAATTTTTACTGTCCCTTTTACACGGTCTTTCGGGGCTGCGTAATTAGAATGAGAGTGAGAGTCATTCGGGGTGGGTTCGCAGAAACTGGGAATCGTTTTGAATTGGATTTTGAAGTTGTTCTAGGTTGAGTAGGGTTTTCAAAGGGAATTAATGTAGTTTTGATGTTAGCATTGGAAGAATTTAATGGAGTAAGGCAATTTTTCATGGGCAAAAATTTTCGTCTGGAAAATGTAGCTAGTGGAATTTGGAAGATTTTTGTAGAATTGGAGTTGAAATCTAGAGGGTTTGAATTTTTGGCGAGGTTTCGTAAAATTAGTGTGTATCTTTGGATTTTTAGGGAAATTTTGTTTTTCATCAGCAGAGTTATTCAAAATATTTTGTTCGAAAGACTAAAATATGTTTCTTATATTTCGATCAAAATAAGCAAAATATGTAGTCAAAAAATATTCTTGATATAACTATAGTTATTCGAAAATTACGAATGTACGTTCAAATACCCTAGTAATTTTGATTCATATAAAAACATGAGAAGTTAAAATTTCTATAAGAATTCAACCTTATCAAAACCTTATAAGAAACTGAAATTTCTTATACGAATGTATTTCATAAAATCTTATGAGAAAAAAACCCTATCAAATTTTTTCGATCCATTCTTTATAAGAAATTTCTGTTTCTTATAAGGTTCTTATAAGGTCACTTTTTAAAAAATTTGATTTTTATAATAAATTTATTTTCTTATAAGGTTTTTATAAGAATTAAAATTACTAGGGAACGAAGTCATCATAGTAAATCACAACATATTTATTATAAGACAATCGAATTATTAGGAATTATCGTTGTCAAACAAAACCATGCTATACCATCTTGCCAAAAAACATTTGGATTTTCCTGATAAACTCAATTAAACAACTGCTTTGGTTTTTGCAGTATCGTTTTTTGATTTGACTAACAAATTATCAAAAAAGAAAGACAGGCTACATTCTTCTAGTAATTTTATGAAGGATTTTGTAATACGTCTATTACAAAATTTTTTTTAAAAACAATAAATATTTTAATAAGAGCATTAATGAAGCTATGTCAAAACTTTATAAATTCTTTCTAAAAGATTCTTAGCCATTAAGAACTTTATAAAAAATCGTTAGTCTTAATCACAAGGGCAGACTAGAGTGTCATTCATTTTGGCAATGTCGGAGTTTTTTCCATTCCGGGGCTTTAAATCAATCAAGATAATAAATTGATTTTTTTGTAAAGTTTTTAGCAAATCAGACATGATTCACACGTGCCACAAAACGACTGAAGTTTTAAATGGGATTAACATGTAGTTTTTCATACATTTTGCTAAAATATTTATAATTTTTTAATGCTTGAGATTTATGTTTGAAACTTGGCACAGTTTGAGTGTATAATGTTACATTTAAGATCAAATTTTTATGCATTTTTATATCGCTGTTACCTATGTTTTACAAGTACCGAAAAAGTACATTTTTGCGTTTTTCGGTGCTTGTAAAACATAGATAACAGCGTTCAAAAAATTCAAAAAAATTTGAACGTAACATTATACTCTCAAACTATGCCAAGTTTCAAACATTTATTATAAGTTTTGCACAAGTTATGAATTGTTATCAAAATTGGTAGACACACATTAAATATGTTATGAGGTTTCATGTGAAATTGAATCATTTTTTAAAATGATATTCATAAAACTTTTCCGGGCTTTATAGAAATTTAACATTCTGCGAACGTTTGTCAAAATGATTTCATGAAGCATAAACTGCTGTATGAAGATTTCATTTCAACTAATAACTACATAAGAAATTTAGCAATTTTCTAAAAGACTTCATTTTGATTTGAAAAATTTTTAATTGTAATATTGTCAATTGTTATGGTCCAATTTGCTTAACACTAAGAATAATCAAAGCAGTTAGGTTTTAATTTCATTTAACGATCCTGGAGATTCCTCTAATAAACGTGTCATTGAAAACCATAAAAAGTTTTCCTTGAATTTCATAGATATTCTGAGATTTTCATGGAAAAGTTTATTAAATCTTGCATACATACTTTTTGCTGAATTTACGTAAGAGTAAACGAATGCCTATAAACACATTTTTTTATTCCACTTGAATATACTAGTTTATCGATTTCAATAATACGTTCATTTAAAAAACTTCTAAAACAGTTTTTTTAAATGAAAAAAATTTTTGACAGTGCAAGACAAAACGCACTCTATGTTTATAAATAATAATTTATCGCCAACATACGTATTTTGTTCAAAAAGAGAGCGATATGGATGTTATTTAAAAAAATATTTTGGATAGCCCTGGTCATTTTATTTTTTATTATATACAGTTTTTCGAATTTGCCTTGATTTCTGCCACTGAGAAAAAAAAGACGATATTTTTTTTCTTTCATGTAGCATTTTGAGAAATACTTTGAAATTTGCATTCTGTTTTATGAACCTTCATAATTCTCAGTAATATGGTATGTGCGATTTCCTTTTCCATTTTTAATTTTTTTTAACAATTACAGTAATAATTGTTCACAAAAATCTTTTCAAGCAGTTCAAATACATCTATAACGTTTATCTACTTACCCAAAATACGAACACTACAGATACAAGTATAATAAATAATATAAAATATATATTAGATATTTTATATAATATTATATATATCATATAAATAATATAATAATATAAAAAAACAAAAAAAAAACACATAAATAACGTAGAAAAATCACGTTTCTTTAAAATCTAGATTATAATAATTTTTATAAATATTTTCCCCACTATTTTTTACAGTAACTATTTCAATAAATCACTGCAGCAAACCAATTGTGTTATTTCGTCTACACATTGAAAAATATCCAATCTCAAGTACCAATTTTGTAAAAATATAAGTATTCCAGCAATGTTTCTATTGTGCCCTTTTTGTATGAAAAAACTTTTCATTCTATTTTTGCCAGGATATCTGTGCAATATATCCCGGAACGCCCCGAAAATCAAAAAATCGTTTCGGACACTTTTGCTTTCATCGCGAAATGAGAGGAAACCTCGCGGTGCGTAACAATGCAAAGCCGCGGATGTGGCTGATGGATCCTGTAATTTTTGAAAAAAGCGAGAGAATAACATGCCACGCACGGTCATGTGTAATTCTGAAACGGCCGATAAAATGAAACCAGAGGCCGACTTTGCCAGAAACGACGAGGTGCCACGTGTTGCCTCGATTATTGTTGGCCAGTATCAGAAATTGATGTACATTCAATACTTCACTCTATTATACAAATACCTAATTTGCTGACATTTAAAGCTCGAAATTTTTCGTTGTCATAAAATTTGCAACAGTTTTTGACAATTTTTATAGTTTTTAACCAGTTTTGCAAAAAATTTGCCAGTTTAGATATTTTGAAAGAATATTAGGAATTAATGCAGTTTTTACAGTTTAATGAATTAAAGTTTCATTAACTTAGGTACCCGCAGGAAATTCATTTTAGGCATTTCCAAAATAAATAACTGAAGGAAACCTATCGTAGAAACACAAGAAAAAGTGCAGATGTTTTCGAATTCATTTCAATATTCATTTCTTATACTCTCATATTTCACTTCCGTCACTTGAGATTTTGCGAAAAAATTCACGGCCATGCGTCACGGTCTACGAGATATTGGAAAATGCCGGATTTCTCGCGAGTTATTCTTCCGTACGTACCGTAAATATTCTTCCTCCGATTTTCCGAAAATGAGACTACGATAAAATAGATAGTCCAATTTTTCAAAAATATCGTTTTCGAGAATTTGAAACCATTCACCGATCAAACGAACAACAATGGAAGAAGTAAACATAAAAAATATGAAATGAATGATACATTTTTCTTAAAGATCAAATATTCCATTCACATATTTTAATTTTTATCCAGACTTCGCTTTCTGCTACTCAACATTAATGCTCATAAATTTCCTATTCGATGGAAAATTAATAAGCTTTGTGAGACTGCTGACATAATTAAATATTGAAGTATTGTTATCGGTGCATTCAGTTATCTTCAGTGAAAGCAATGTAAATTCGTATAATGTTTTATTGAGATGAGTGAATTCTACCATGAAACTTAGTTTGCGAATCGCTCCATTAGAGGTTATCTCTAATGCATGTGAATATAATGCTTGGTATGATGTATTGTTTTAGGCAGTCACTATTATAACCGATAATTCATGGTTATAAATATTGTTTGCGAGAAGAAGATTAGTCGTCATCTCCCCTTATGAACTGCAAGACTGATATTTTGTACTTATGCATAAATAATGACGAAATCTCAATGAAACTACGTGAATTTGGAGTTATCTCCGTTATTCCTAGGTTTAAGATGGTATGTTATCATTTAAAATTTTTTGAAAAACCGCGAAAAGCTGTAAAAATTAACACTTTATGCAATTCTGAATATACGCATTAACTTTTTTTTAGAATCGTGAATTTTCAAAAATATGTACTTAAATTCTATATTTGATTATCTGTCAAAATTTTTTTCATAGGTACATGGTGATTCTTGGGAAATTGAAAAAAAGGTGCAGCTATAGTTAAAAGTGTCTTAAAACATTAATGATTATGAAAAAAAATTGCACTAAATTCTTGCCGAAAAAAAAGGTGAAGGATCTAGAGATCTACACGGTATTTTTTTTATCGATAATTGAAACTCGTTGCACATTAGAAACTTGGTAAACAAAAAAACAAAAAAAAATATAAATTCACAGATTATTATTGACTGTATTACCAGAAATTGACAGCATATTTTAACAGCCATAATTGCAATGAAGAAAATTTTTAATTTTACAGATTAAAACCTTGATCACAAAATGTGCTAGTAGCTAAAAATTCAGAATTATCATCAAAGAATTCAAAAATTCAATATGTACAGGAAAAAATGTATGTTTATATTAAGTAAACGTGGCTTAAATTTAAAAAAAATTATGCTTAACTGCTATTGATGCGTTGTTAATGTATTATTTTGAATTTTTAGGACTCATTAATTCTTCATGAAGATTTTTTTCCAAATATGTATACTTTAAAGCAAAAGTCGAAAAGATGGGCGAGGAACAAAAAATTCGAACAAAGTTACAGTTGTGTATTTAATTTCAAAAAAATTGAATCGTTGATATCAGCAAAATTTTTGATCATGGTAGTATGAATGAAAGATATTAATAATTGTGAATTTTTGCATCAAAAAACACAGTTGACTGCATTCTTATATGTTTGTATTGATGAAGGGCTAATTAAGTTATTCTTATCATAATTTAGTGTTTTGTATTCATAAATTTTCTATGTGAATTTTTTTCATCTACTTTAGGGTAAAGTAAAAGAGTTGCAAAAAATTGAGCAATTAACCAATGAAAAATAGTTGTACTTATAGGATATAGACTTTTGAAAAAGAAAGATTTGGTGTTCAAAAAGATTTGTGATCTCCATGTTTTGGATAAGAGATTTTCAAAATTGTAAATGTTTTTATTAAAAGAATAAATGTGGAATACCAACCAATAAAGAGAACTAAGTGCATTCTCAGGCAATTGTACTAAAAAAAAAGAAGAATTTTTGTATTATTTTGAAATTCTGGATTGAACCTCCAATGTGATATTGTATATAGCTCACTGTTGCTTGAATAAATAAAAAAATGGAAGAAAAACATGAAACATTAAAAAATATTAGAAAAATTTAAGTTACGAAAATCGTTTCATTGATATGATATAAGGAGGGTACTGAATAAACAAATGTAATTTTTCGTTAACAAAAAAATTTGGATTGATCATTATATCGATTTTAACGAAATTTACAGAATATATAAAAACAAAAAATGTTAATGATCTCGAATTCAGTATTTTCAAAATTATATCCATAACCCTTATAAATGTTTATTCTTTGATTTCTGGCCTTTTTTTTGAATGAATTCGATCCAAAAAGGTGTTAAAAATTCATGAGACATAAAATTCAATTTAATTCATCTTCAATTATAAAGTAGAAATTTTGGGGTTTGTTAATACAACTTCAACTACTTACAATTATTCCTTTTTTTTTTTAGTATATGGTATGGCATGGTGTCGACTGTGCACAAATTTATTGAGCACCGTATTTATTGTGCACTGGACGATTGTGCACATTTTCATAATTTTCATAAGTATGATCCTAAATTCAACAATTTCGGAAATCAAAACTTCTAAATTTTCAAATTTAAACTATGAAATCATTTTTATATCAACCTGTGTTCAATTTCGTAAAAATGTCCACAATTATCCTGTCCACGATAAAAATAGTGCTCAATAAATTTGTGCACAGTTAACACCATACCTACGGTATGAGTTTTAACAACTTATCATTAAATGCAAATTAATCAAGGCGAGCGTAGCACGTCATCTTAAGTCAATTAAAAAAATTGAATGAAACAAAATTAGAAATTTCAATAGACACATGAAAAACATAAATAAGAACTACATGTCTGGATATATATATATCACCTTAAATATTTATCATCAGACAAAAAAATTGTTATAAGTAATTTAAAATAAGAAAAACCTTGATATTTCAACCAACAATACAAGTAATAACATTTTCCCTCAACAATACATCTCAGAATTCGAAAAAAAACACATCTACACAATTACTTCCAACTTTATCTGCAAGATAAGAACTATATAGGAAATCCATCCTTCAACCCTGACAAACGAACAAACCGAAAAACCAATAAATAAACCGCGCCGAGCCGACGGCAAATTACCATTTTATCTTAACGGCACTGATTTAATGATCCTCTGTACCGCAGAAACGGAAACGCACAACTCAATAATGCAATATGCGCCTTCAGAAAGCGAGCTGCCATTTCTGCGAGGATACAAAAAAAAAGGGGGGGAAGTACAAAAAAGACGCGTCGGGCAGTCGAGCCCCTGTAAATCCGATGATATCGTTTATACTTTTCTCCAAGACGTGAAGCTATCTCGATGTAGCTATCACCCCCCCCCCCCCCTTGACATCCGCCGACTTTGCTCAATACTAGAACAACTATGAGAAACGAGCAATTAATGTGAATTGTCGACACAAATTGAGATATGTTATTCCAATATGGATATTTTGTTAAAATACGTAATTTTTTTATCGTGTATCTTAATTATTTGATTTAATTATGTATTTATAATAAATTTGATTGTTTATTCATAAGTTTTTTCTAGCCTAAAAAAAAGCCTTTTTAATTCAAAATTTCATCAAACAATCGAGAATTCAGGTGAATCATACAAAAATATTCTTTCCTGTGTTTCAATTTTTTAAACTCGTTTTTAATGTAGTACCTAAGCTTCTGAAAACATGGTGGTCATTGCGTGCAAGTTGGAAGCGCGACGACCTGATCCGAAAAGTGGAATCACTTTCTCCATCGCGCTTCATTCAGGAGGAGTAAAAGTGCACGCGATTCACAATCGGAATATTGCCCGAGCGATAAAAGCATGGTCGGGGCCCAAAGGCCCAAAGACCGCAAATTTCGGCACCCTGCTTGGTCGATGGCAGGTGCTGCTCCGGGGCCTTTTTCGGATTCTTCGCAGCAGGTTGCACCTGAGAGTCTTATGTGAGAGCTTGTGATTTTGTAAAAATGAGTCATGACGGAAATGTGACGTGACGTGATGACGTCCTAAATACGAAATTTTAATATTTCGTATATGAAATGAGGCGTCTTTTAGATTTTCAATGTAAGTTAAGAATACTGAAATGAAAAACCAAAGTATCCTTCAGTATCTAGAGAATTTTGAGTCTCCACATTGAGAACTAAGAGTATTCCATTTGGCAAAGAACACTTATTGGGAGAGTTGAGATACTCGAGTCTCTATGAGTTTCCAAATGAGTATTCCGTTTGGTAAAATGGAATACATTTCAATTACATGCAATTACAAAAATTTTCTCAAATTTTCCATGCAAAAGAAGCACGCACCAAAAACCAGGGTTTAGAAGTAACGCGCTACTTGTAACGGGTTACTCATAAACGTTACATTTTTTGCTGTAACGATAACGTAACGCGTTACTTTAATTAACAAGTAACGATAACCGGAACGAGTCACTTTTTTTTGGTAACAAGTAACGAAAGACCCGTTATTTTACGTTACTTTTAACTGTCTCATTAAATTTTTAGCACAATTTGTAATTTTTTAAGGAATGTTCTAAAACTGAGATATAAGTAGTTTTGAACTTCCTCATTTTTGGATGAAAAAGTATATTTTAATAATTTTCAAAGGAACAGTGCGGAGTATTAGTCATGTGTGTAAAAATATTGACAAAGAATATGCTTTATTACTTTTTATTAGAAACTTTCACAATTCAAAGCGTTAAATTTTAGAAATTCGCATGGAAATATATTAAAATACTTAAAACCTACTGATCTAAAAACCTATAGCAACATTTGTAAGATCTAGAGATCCTGCTATAAAATATTATGGAAGATAATGAATACAAAAAAAAAAAAAAAGAAATACGAAAAATACTCGAATTACTAGATTTTAATACGTTTCATGTTATATGATTCTTTAAAAATTTATGCAATTCCAGGAATCGAAAAACTTCAATTTCTCAAGCTTTGCATTCTAAAAATATATGTTTATAGACGTCCAAAAAAGGATAGGAAAATTTTTCAAATCGTATAACTCTGTGAAAAGTACAATAACTTTTGAGGGCACTCTTAATCTATAGAGAACTGTTTTTTTTGCAAAATCGATCGAAAAACTTCAGAAATTTCGAACGCTCAATTTTATCTCATTCTGGAAATTCAAAGAGATATCTTTCAAAAAACTCAAAAATTCCACAACATTTTATGAATACTTATAAATACAGATAGAAAATACGTGAAGAAAAATACGTGTAAATATATAAAATATTGAAAATCTTTTGAATTCCATAAATTCATACAGCAATATATAAAAATAATGAATGATCCTTGAAATCATAGAAAAACCGAAGAAATACGAAAAGTACTGGAATAAGTAAAAATCTAACGCAACACTGTTTTCTGGAAAATCCTGTGAAACACGAAAAATTTCATTATGTTCAAATTTTATAGTTCGAAATTCTGTAAATGTATATAATAATTTATATTACGGAAAAACTAAAAATATGTAGAAATATTAGGAAATTCTGCAACATCCTATCATCCTGAAAAATACGAATAGTTTCATAAGTACTGAACAATCCTTCAAATCGTAGAAAAATTGAAAAAGTATCAAAAAAATCAAAGGAAATGAAAATCTTCATAGACACTATTTGCTGAAAAATCCTCTCAAATACAAATAATATAACGAACTTTGAATTCGAGAGCATGAAATTTTTGAAATCTATATATCAATGTACAGAAAAATAGTACGAATTGATAAAAAGTAATGGAAAATCCTGCAACATTTTATGTATACTGAAAAATACAAAAAAATTCAAATATTCTGAAAATCTGGGTAGGTGTTAAGGTTCTCTCAAAAATCTATACAATTTTCTTGTTTCCTTGTAGCTGACATTGAATCAAATGTCATATTAAGAAATTTTATGATCTTGAATTCCTAAATTCACGACTGAAAAAAGTTCGTGAGTAAATTTTTTCTCCGGAAACGAATAAAAAAGCTCGCAAGTGTCCGCACTTACACTAATTTTTTGTCTACGACGCCGATGAATGAATCAGGGTGTTTTTCCAACGGAGCGAAAAAAAAATGTGTAATTGGTGCGAGTTAATCGGTTCGTTCTCGGGCGACTTTTTGCCTGTCGAAAAATCGAGGATGGGACTTTTTGCTGGGTTGTTATATGCGCGCGATTAACTGTTTTACGTAGGGGAAGCGCCCGAAACAGTAGTCTCAGTGTTTTTCAAACACGTGTTTTCAATGTGACGAAAAGCACGCTTGCGGTCCATCAGTCAGACACCACTAAAACGAATGCCCTTCTTTTTTTCCTATCAAAACCAAGCACCCTGTGACAATCAAATTCGTGAATTTTTTTTTCGTTCCATATCTTCCAACTTGTAATGAAGATCATAAAAACTTCACTATGGTTCTAGAACTGTTAATTCCTGGAACGTAAGGCCATATGCATTTTTTATTAAAAAAATCTAAAATATGAATTATTCTTAAAAAAATTTTTAAATGAGAAAAAAAGTCCTAACGCATTTTTCGTGCAACATGGTTGTCAAAATTTATTCTCAATAATTTTCTAGAACAATTTATGCTTTTTATTTTTGTAAGATATTGAAACTTAAAGCATATTCAAAATGTCTGATTGAAAAATTTGTTAACACATTTTCCAAAATTTAAGCTCTTCTCGAACAATTAATCAATGTTGAAAAAGAAACGGATTCAATCGTATTATTTGACGTTTCTCCACTTATTCTGGAAGCCTTTGGGGATCAAATTAAAACTGCCTAATTAATTTAACAAGTCAAAGATGCGAACGAATTTGTCATTTCACATGTGTAAATGCCTGGGAGAAAGTTTCGATATGCTTTTGGGGCGTTAAATTAATGGAGCCGGTCAAAGACCCAAAACATCGAGTCGATGAAATAAAAAAAAAAGAAGAGAAAAAATGTCGGGCCCTGTTCTGGGAGCAAGTCGTTGAACCGAATCGTCTAGAAGTAGTCTCTTCTTCCGGAATCTTAGTAAAATTACAAAAAAATGTATTGTCATTGAAAATGATTGCTAATCAGTTTTATTCCTCGAATTCGAGTGGTTTGTGTTTAAAAACTTGAAATATAGTTTTAAATCGTTAAAATTCTTGAAAAATTATTAAATTGGTAGACTTTCAGACTAATCAATACTCTTAGGCCTTTTTTTTTTATTTTTATGTTATATTTTGGAATCCAAAAATATCGAGAAACGACTTTGAAAATCCTGACTTATTTCCAAATTTCTATAATTTATCTGCAATCATGAGATTTAAGAAAGAAAAAAAAATGTTAAGATTCTGAAAAATTGGGATACCAAGAAAATGCTGTCGATTTCACAAGAGCATTTTGAATTGATAATAATTTTTATGATTTCACGAATAACGAAAATTTCACTTTTTATAAATCGTTGATGTATTTGTATTTAATACAAATTTTTGCCATGTCATGCTTTCCCAAGAACTATTTCAAATTATTTAATGTTCTGTAAAATAGATTTATAATTTTCGAAGACACTATATAAATTTTTTATAACTTCAACGAAGATCGAATTGAAAAAACTTTGCTTGAGTTATGAACGAATCTCAAAAAAACAGTAAATCCGTAGATATGTCCAACAGTCAGAAGTGTTACAACTGAGAATCTTAAAAAGTTGAAATATCAAGTAAACTTCAGTGTACTCATACAGAACATACAAATATATTACCAATATAATTTTACACAATTTCATAAATTTTTGCAACGCATTATAGGTACCAAATTAAATTACTTTTTATGAAGTTAAAAAACTTATTCGTAGTTATCATCAGTTTCCAAAAAATAATGCAAAGTTTACATGCACGTCTAGTAATTTTCATTGGCTTTACTACGCTAAATATATTAAACGGTTTTTTTTTAAATTTGAAAATATTCCCGAAGTCTAAAATCCTTTGAAATGCTCGAAAATTAAGAAAAGAATGTCTTCGCAAATCCGAAATCTCGAAATACCAAGAAAACGTTATTTGAATAATATAAAATATACGAAATTATTCCAATTTTCAAGTATGGCTATTAACTGATACTACTCATTTTTCAAATTCTTATTATATCACTGAAGTTTATGAAGATTTATTTCAAAAAACATCATAGATTGAAAAATCTCTGTAATACAGCAGTTAATTTAATGTTACTTCTCCACGTTATAAATAAAAAATTTTTAAGACATTTGAAAATATTTTAAATGATACTTTAAAACTATTATTAAAAAGAAAATTGAAACAAAAGTCATCAGAATTTTGAAAACTCGATAAATAAAGAAAACATTAGAATAATGTAGAAAATCGTAACCTTTTTTCATTTCAAAATAATAACACTTTCTGATTATGCACGTTCTCATAATTCGTACATAGTAAATTACTTGTATTTATTGGGAATCATTAAAATTAACAAAAAATGATTGATATATATCTAAAACGCTGCAGTTAATGCCATTTAATTTTTGTAGTTAAGAAATACCAAGCATGCAAAGGTCTAAAAATAAATTTAAAAAAATCTCCGGAATTCTAAAAAACTTGAAACTCTAAGAAAACGTCATGAGATTTATATTGAAACTCTAAAATTTTCCATGAATATTTGAAAAACATGACTTTTTCTCATATTTTACGAATTCTTACAATTTGCAGTTGATTGGTAAAATTTATTACAATGAATCCCAAATAATTAAAAAGATTTTAAAGTCCCCCAACTATTTTCGGTAAATGTCATGTAACTTTAGCAAATCAGAAAATAACTAGGTACATGTAACTAACAAACTATTAGTAATCACAAATTCATAGAAAGGCTGAAAACTCGTTCTCAAATGTAGTTAATAAATGACTCAGCTACCCAATTTTACTTTCTACCTTTCGGTGGCCAGTGTTTGCCGCCCTTTTCAACAATTTTGTTTATCTAAACAAAATTGTACAACATGTAGTTCAAACAGATATCACAATTTCTTACGCAATCAACTCCGCGAATCAATCTAACCAATTTCTTTGTCGAATTCCTAAATATATACTGCCTTTCATCTTGTCATTTCAAATGGTCTCAAATCATGCAGATTCTGAAAACTTCTCGAAACTCCATTAATCTTCATTCCAATTAGAATATACCAAACTTCGTAATTTTTGCATCCCCTTCTTCGCTGTCTTCTCCATTTTTCTCCTAGGGCCCAAAACGGCTGTTCGAAAAAATGTCAGGGTTAAGATCCCAAGGAGCTTGGAAAAAAACAATGCAAAAAACAGCGAGCCGCGGGGAGGGTATGCAGATGAACGGGAAAAACCGAGCACAATGGGCCCATAGTCTCACGCTATTGTGGGGCCCAGGTAAGATAAAGGGTTGGTGGCGCGACCCTGACAAAGCCGTGCCGAAAAAAGAAGGGCTCACCCTACGGCCCAGTGATGTCTCTTTAATTTTTATTAATGACGAGGAAATTTGAATTTTTGCATCCGTGATATGGGAACCCGAGACAGACGCGACGACGTCACGGAAACGTGACGCGGCCTCGCGTTCTCGTGCTTAGACTAATCGCGCGAAGCCGTGTCATCGACGTCATCCATCATAATTATCCACTGAAGCTTCGCGATCGGCGACGTTCTATTTTATTCCCCCCACCTACTTTTCGTCGGATTTCACAATAGGGTGTGTGCTGAATATTTTTCATTCCACTTTATATGAGCAATGTGAAAGGATTTGAAAAATTGAGAAATTATAAAAGTTTTAGGTGTGCTTTTTGATCTGGTTTAAATTCGCCTATCTTCAGATTCTTATGATTATGAGTTAAGATATATTTTCCAGGGGTTTTTGCTTTATTGTTGCAAATTCGTGATTTGTTATTTTAGCTCTGGAAGATTATAAGGTAGTTTGTGAAGTTACAGAAATTTTTTTTATTGCATTAGTTGATTTATACGTTTTAAGTATTTTTCTTTTTTTTTCCCTCAGATCATTCAAGGTTGATATACAAAAATATCAGATAATGGAGAAATAAATAGATCATTTTTTGAGTATGAACTTCATTCTACAACATTTGAGAATAATAAATGTAGTGTAATAAACGAAGTCATACATATCATGAAAATAGTATATTATTGACAGTTTTTGGGAATGCCTGGTTTGACGAAACAAAAAATTTCAACCCGAGGCAAAGCCGAGGATTGAACTCGTTCCATCAAAAAAGACACTTCCAAAACTGTCAATACGATATTTTATCTCTTAATGACGAGTAAAACGTGAATGTTTAATTCCAAATAAATAAAAAAATTTATTAACTGTAAATAATTTTGTTCATTCATAAAGTAACTTTTTTTGGATATCAACAATAGACTTTGAATCATCAAAGTGTTTATGAAAATGAAAACATAAACACAAGACAGAGCGTAAAAATATTAAATTTTTTTTATGTACGTTTAGAACACTTTGGAAAGTAGTGATAAAATGTTTTCTACATTTTTTAAGTCATGAGTCATAATGCCAAATAAAGATAAAAAATGCAAGATGATGCATTACAAAAATTATGATTGATGCAATAGAAATCATAGAAATCCCTAAAAATTTAAAATTTTTACAGAGACTAAAATATCTGCTGTAAAAAATATTGATTTATGCGCTTAACTAGGATTAAATATTTGAAGGAAGAAATCGAAAAAATTGTATAAAATTAGAAAATATGGCAAGTTTTCAACAATTTTAAGTAATTTGACACAAGTTCTTTTATCACTCTAATAATCAGAAAACGATAACTGCGAACATTTTTCATCGTTTTAAATTTTAATAGTATTTCGAGAATTGGGAAGTCGTTTTACTATCGGAGTTCTATACGAAAAAATTTCAAAGCTTTTTTTTAATTCTTGTAAAACTATTTAAATCAAATCATTTTCGGGATCAAAAAGAAAAAAGCTTGAAAAAAAGAAAGTAAAATTTGGCAAAGTTTAAATGGTTTTTTATTTTGTAATATTATAAGTTATTTTTCTGATTCTTAAAAAAATTTTGTAGAGTCATACAAAATAAAGGCTCAATTATTTTCCCTAAAATCATGAATCAAAGATAGAAATTGATTAAACGACTAATTTTTTCAAGAATGATTAATTTGCGAATGACTTCATTTCCAGAAAATTCACAATAACTAGTTTTCTGAAAAATTATATGAAAATCAAAAAATACATGGAAACATTAAAAAATTGAAATATTTGCAGATCAACGAAACCAATTTTTCCAAATTTATTTCGAACATCATTCGATTAAATGTCCATTGATATTTTTCATACAGGTTTTTTTATTGATGATTCCTAAATTAAAAAAAAAAAAAGAAACGAAAAAATTCTCAAGACTTTTAAACTATTTTTTAGCTTATCTTTCAGAATTTTTTAAAATTCAAGAAGTTTTTAAAAAATATTACGAAAAATTTGTAAATGATGAAGTCCTTTCCCAGAACTTTCTAAAAATTGTCGCAACTTTTCTTTTTTTTCTAATTTTAGGACTTTTTCATATTTTACAAAATTATCGAACTGATTCAAGAAGTTTTGGCAAAATTCAATGTTCAATAAAAATACAAAAGTTTTGCTAGCCAAAAGACTTCTACCTTCTCTTTTCCTTTTACCCCGAGTTTTCCGAACAAGCGTATCCTTTACAGACTAAATCCCTTTTTGTAAGGTTCAACCAAGGATGTAAATTTCGTAACGGCACGATTTTTTGCCCGAGTCTTAAGATAAAAAAAAGCGTCCATCGCGCAACCTCAGCTCAGGGGTGCAACCTCGTGTCCTATTCATTCCTCGGAATAACTAATGAATTTCTCTGGGCAACTTTTTTTCTCACTTCGCGCACCGGTAAATTTGTTTCAACGTTATTTTTTTAAAGCACGAGTGAACATTTTATAACGTTCGAATTTTCGTAAAGATCGTTCTGTTTTTTTCACTATTTAAATAAATAAAAAAAAAATTAAGGCTGGACAATATACTTACTAAAAAAACATTCATAAAAAAAGCACAATGCAAGCACTCTCTAAAACTGAATTTATGAAGGCACTCAGCAGTCAATTTTTATTGTGAACCTCTGTAAATAATTTTCTAATAATAACGATAGCCGCCGTCAGAATAATACACTATAACAAATTCCCATAAAGCTAAACAACCACCTCCATCGACAAACAAAAAAAACCTTCTATTCCCTCCCGCCTTTTTTCTCAAAGCCCATTCCCGTATCAAAACCAAAAAAATCACTCATACCTACGCCCTGGAATAATTTTCCGCGGTTTCGATTTTTCCGACGTCACTAGAAAAAAAATTATGCATCCATATAAAGCGCGTTTTCCATTCGCGTATGGACTCTTTGACGAGAGGTAAGGCAGTAGTTGGAAAAATTTTACGGACGAAGAGACGTTCGAAACAAACAAAGGCGCAGACGTGACTGGACATTTTCGTGAAAAAAAAAGAAACAAAATGGCGGACGACACACGCGTCCAAAGGGATGAAAATGAAAAAAAAAAGAGCAAAGAAAAGAGAGCGTCACGTTTTCCGCGTCCTCCGATTCTCTTGTTACCGGCGAACGAAATCAGCTTTGTAATTCCTTTCTCCTCTCTATCATTGTTCACAATTTTTTATTCCTTCGTTGCGAGGTGAAACGAAGTTACCGGTGCGCGAAGTGGGGGAAAAAGGAAGAAATTGAAAGGGGAAGGGGAAGGCTAGAGAAATTCATCGGGCATTCCGAGAGTCGATGGTGAATCGAGGGGAGGAAAGAGGGTGTTAAAAGTCTTTTACACTCTATTAAAGATTAAGAAATTTTTTTTTTTTTTTATTAGAATGTCATTTTATTGTGTACTTCAGTTAATTAGACGAATCCTGATTGATGGGAAATTACATAAAAATTGAAAGATATCATCAAACTTTTCACGCAAATTCGATTAGTCTACGTTTCGAAAAATTTCATTTGATTTAATAAACGTGCAAAAATACATCAATTTGGGAATTGCGATTTCACTATATCATTGGGAATTTTTCAAATTTTTTAATTGATCAAAATTTTTGGAGATTCCGGGATTGTACTTGAATTCGAAAAATCGCAGACTTTCTCTGTTGGATGAAACATTTTATGAATTTACGAAATCGAAGATTATTACACGTTTTGAGGTTTTTTTTAAGAATTTTCTAGATTTTTCATAATCTACAAAATATATGATTTGTTGCGATATTTTTTATTTTCCGTATCCCTTGGAATAATTGATATACCCAAAAATATTGTATGTTTATTTTATTTTTCGGAATATCGAAAATTTTGCAATATATTACAAATTATTTACATCTCTCGAAATTTCATACAGCTTCCTTTTAATCACTGAGATTTTTCACAATTTTCTGAAAATTTTTAGATTTCTTCAATTTTCATTCATAAATCAGAAAACATTGCGTATGCATATTTTGGAAAATATGCATACCTACCTAAGGTTAAAAATATGAACAGTCAGTTTCTCCGACTCAGAAAAGTATGGCAGCAATATAACCAAAGCAGAATCTTGTTCCGTCTATTACACTAAATGTATTCCATTTAATACTTTAGTCAAAAAGTGAATAATTCTACGAAAATATTATCTAGGACACACCTAATTTTAGCAGTAGTGTATCAAAAAGACTGCCGAAATAAAATATCAAAAATTAGTATTTTGTGGAATTGATGAATATTTTCCGAAATTGTACGGAATTTTTGAATTCGATAGATTCACTATATTTTTAATATTTTTCGATTATTTCGAATCCTTTAGTTTGTGCAAACTTATTTCAATTTTTATTAAAAAAAATTGTCCAGTTGAAAAAAAATTTCTTGTACTTGTTTGATAGTTTTCAAGTTTTTTAGATTTTTATCTAAAAATAAAAAAACAGCCAAAAAAAAGATTCTTGTGCATGATTCGAAAAATTGTTTCAATGTAGAAAATCAACAAAATTCAAAAACGTTTTCTAAAATTCTACAAATTCGGTGAACTTCATTGAATTATTACCTATTTTGTAAATTTGCAGTGTTATCGTAATCTTTCGAAATTTTCAAAGTTTTTAACAAAATGAAAAGTATTCAAATTTCTAATCTTTCAAAAAATTTGTTGAACTTATTAAAAATTTGCATTTTTTGATTCATTGCAGTATTTGAAATGTGTATAAAATATAAAAAAAATATCATACATCGTACAAAGGATTATTATTAGAAGAAGAATAATTTACAACATTTATGAAATTCACTAAAATTGTACAAATTTTTAATATTATTTTTAAGTGTCGATAGTTTCAATTTTTGAAGTTTTTTAGTTTTTCAAAGTTACGGAAGTTTTCTAACAAATGCAAATCATTTGCACCCTACCAAATTTCGTAACAATTTTTCAAACCAATTCAGATTTTTCGTTTTAATTCCAATTTTTTCCAATTTTTTAAAGAAAATTAAGAATTATTACAGTACATACTTCATGAATATATGTATATTCATAATTGCAATTTCCAATATTTGGGAATCGTAAAGATGCTAAGAATTTTAGAGAATTATCAACATCCTTTGACATTTTTCATGTTTTTTTTTTTCATTTCCAGAAATTTTTAAAATTCAAAACGCTATACAAACTATTACAGAATCATCAGATATAATGAACATTCGTTTAAGTGCATCAGATTTTCATAATTTCAAGATTTTTAAAGTTCCAAACATAATATATGCACTTACTTTTCAAAACGATTAGAATTTTTTAAAAATTGGTCAAACTCAATAAAGTTGTTCATAATTATTGAATACACTTCCAATTTTTCGGTTATACTTGAGTTTAAAGAAAAACAAACAATATCATGCACATATCAAAAAAATATAGTAATTAACAACTACTTCCTCCGTCTGTTTGAATCTCAGTTACTATACACCCAAAAAAATCATGTTTTACTACCTTTGATGACAACAGTCGCTTTCGTTTGCTTTTACGTTAATTCGTAGTGATGAAAAGTGCCTCGTTAAAAAGTGCGAAAATGAATGAAGTTTCACCCCGAAATAGAAGTAATTGAACTCGTTTTATTTTTATGTTAAATATTATAAAATTGACCCTATGATCATTAACTTTCTTGTAATTCATCACTAAATGAATAACTTTGACTTTGATGCAAAAATTAGACTCGTGGCGCCCTATCCAAAAAAATTTTACAAAAACAACATCCACAATCGCAAAGAAAAATACATACAATCAACCGCGAATTCAAGACCACCGAAAAATGACTTCTTTACAGATCAATTCAATCAAAACCCAATACCCTGGGGATTACAAGATCGAACCTTGTAATGGCATGAAATCTCTTGTTCCTTCTTGCGAACATACTCGGGTCGCACTTGCGTAATCCGGGGAAATGGCGACAATAAAACTCAACGAGAATACGATTAGCCTTCTTTTTTACATTCAAAAGCGGCAGTTTTTTATCGGCGCGTTTCCGAACCGCAAGAGCGTTGGGACGGAAGACAAAAAAGGGGATGAGAAAAACTTTTCCGCGTGACTGCCCAGGACGACAATGGCCGAGGTGACGATGAAGGGGTTGACAAACGAGCATCCCTTACGGGGCCCCATAACTTAGCCCGGGCCCAAATGTTGTGACATAGGTTCCACGAGACTCGTGGGCCCCTATAGTTTATTGGTGGAAAATAAAAATTGAAAAATATCAGGATTTTCGTCATTCCTAATATTAGTTTTGATAAATGATAGTAAACAAATGGTATATGATTTATTATACTCTGAAATGAATCCGAATTCTTCTATCCTCAGTTTTTTATATCCTATTTTGAAAAAAAATTATACATTATTATGAACTTCTCTCGAAAATTTTGCGTTACAAAGAAGTTGAGGAGAAGCAGAAATGAATTTTTGATTACGAAGAGCATCAATATTTAAAATAAGAAATAATTCAAACTGAACATTAAAAAAAAAAAATTAAAAAAAAACAGTTTTGCATCGCTTTTTTGCAAAATAAATGTGATTTATTCATGAAACTTTGAAAATAAATTTGGCTTTCAAGCTAAACAAATTCTGGAAATACATAAAAAGAATATTATTCAAAACAATAATGCATTCAAATTTTGGTCGTCCTTCATTTGACATAAGTATGAAATAATTCACCCTGTGATAAAACTTCAATTAAATGACATAGGGATGGGAATAACATTTATTGAAAAAAAAAAAAAATATAAATATTTATTTCAAGTTCATGTACTGAATGGTGCTCGTAACTTTTTTTTTTTCTCAACGAAGAAGGAGAATTCGTTTTTCAATCTCCAAGCTTCATTCAAAAGATAAAATTGAATTTTATTGTTGTCGTTGATTAATAAGCTCTTGAAAAAAATGAAAAAAACTTATTTAAGTTCATAAAAATTTTCAGTTTTTCTTGATCGCAAATTTTCTGATATTTCAATAGTAAAATTTGAAGTAATTTTAGTTCTAGGTATAAATTTAGCATCATTTAATAGAAGTATTGGAAGGAAAAAAAATTCGAAAAACCTTAGATGTCGAATGCAGAAAAAAATCAGATATAAGAATTTGGCATGTTTGATGTTGGGATTGAATTAACTACTGATGCAATTTTATAATTCTATAACTTGAAATTCTATTTCCGATAAAAATATTTTTAAATCTGAAAATATCGAAATTTCCCAACTGAAAAACTGAATGGTACAATCCAAAGCTTGATAAATTCAAATTTTTATTTGAAAACTTATTATAATGTATTTTGATTCCCAAATTCGCTTTTTAAATGTTAATTACAATTTGTTACTATCCAATTAAGCACCGACGTCATATGGTTATTATCAATGCAACAAAAATATTTTTGATCAGGATCTGAGAGTATTTCAATTTTTATGAAAATAAAAAAAGTTGAGTATTATAGATTCTCGAAGTATAATAAACCAACATACACATGAAAAGTAACTGAAAATTTTCTGTTGGAGTAGAAGGAAATTTTTCAATTCGAACGGAAATTATAATTTTTAACGGAAATTTTTCAGTTTCTTATGGATTTATCGATATCCAGAAGGCAAATTCTCATTTTTTGAATAATTTTTTCTTTCAAAATTAAAAAGTTTACGTGCCTATTAACGGAAAATTTCGGGAACTGAACTTGTTTATGACTTTTTGTCAAAACTGGAATTTTTTTTCTCAGTTTAAGTTTACTTAAAAATTCAAAAATCTCGAAAATACAATGCAGAAAATACACAGTTAGCAAAAAATTAAAAAAAATCTCTTGACTATGGAAATCTCAAGAAAACCTCACCAAAATATGTTTTTTAAAAACATGAAGTAATTTTAGACACGAATATGTAAAAAAGCTCTTCATATCGCAATTTAAAATCTGAACTGGATTTATGATGGCGATTATAGAATTCAAATAAAACAAATTCATAATTAAGCATCAAAAATAAGTATCCCGGAAATTTTTCTTGGAACGCAATTTCAATGATAAATTATTGTAATAAAATAAGAATTTCGGAATATTCAGTATGGAAAAATAACGGAATTCTTTAAAAACAAAAACTGAATTCTGAAAGAAAGTTTATTTAGAAAACAAATGAAGGTTTTTCAATAAGGATTAGTGAAAATTTAATCATATAACCCAGAATTTTGTTTTCTTCGATATTTAAAAAATTATTTCCATCTCGCAATTTTTCAGTTAAGAAAATGGTTAACATTTTTTTTTTATGTTAAATTTTCGAATTTCAACTGATTTTTCAAGTAATGTTCCGACAAATGATAAATTTTATAATAAAATTATCGTGCACTTCTAAAAAAGAATAATCATCCATTCCCTAAAAAACCCGATCATACTTTGTTGAAATTAGAATTTTTACAAAGTTCATTTGAAACACTATAAAATTTTGTAAAATATCGAAAAATGGATTACATTTTCAGAAATTCGCGAAGTCTACAAAAAAGCAATAACTGTATCATCTGATACAGAAATCATGAAGAAACCAAGTCTCTAAATTTTGTTTTATAAATACCCATACTCCTTGTAACCACTGAAACGAGTGTAACCACCTGAACCCATTTTAAAAAAGCTTGAAAAACGCCTTGAGCAACGGGAAAAATCACGGGTTTGTTATTACAATTTGAGACGCCGAGTTAGGTATCGAAACTCTTTACATAATCCTCGTATGGGGTGAAGTCTCTCACACAGCAGCCCATCTTCCGCGAGGAGTACAAAATCGCAGCATCCTTTGACAATGAGGGGCGTTTTGCATTTTTTAACAGCGCCTCGAGTAAATTATCCTAAAGAGTCCTAAGCGTTTCAAGGGATTACGGGCATGGGCGCGGAAAAAAGCCGAAAGGGTTGACCACCCGCTGGGCGGCCGTGGAAGGATTACAAGCGTAAGACGCGGAGAAACTTCAACCTCTACGATGTTTACCGCGCTTCATTCGCGATCTTCGATTATTCATGGAGTAAGCTCTTTTCGACGAGGATTTCATCGATCCTGTCAAATTAAGGGCTTCGCGGGTTGTAATTTTCAGCTAAAAACGACGACGAGGTTTTTTACACAGAAAAAAGTACCTACATATTAACTTGAAACTTTTATGATAACAGTATGCAAAAACAGTGTAAGTGATTGGTGTCAGGAATATACGAAATTGTCTTGAATTTGCTGAACAATTATATTATATTTTATGTAGAATACAGTTTATAATATATTTAGTTCTGACAATTGTGAGTATGTAAAAGCATAGAAAATTAAAGCGTGTTGAATCAACTCGCGTTAGAAGTAAAACTTTCTTCTTCTTCAATTTTTCTGCATAGTATTTTCCTCGTTTTTTAACTGTAAATGAAAACATTACAGCTTACATCTTACAGTCTTACATTACAATAAAATCTCAAAATTACCCCCTGCAATCGAAAATATTACACTCTTACATCTTACAGTCTTACATCTTACATTGTAAAATCTCCAAATTACTCCCTACATAAATTACATTCTCGAATAAATTACATTCTAGAGAAGTGATAATGCCATCCATCCATCACTACATTAATTTATCTATATTAAGGTAAAAACAAGTTTTGTCCAAAGTTTAAAGAAAAATTTTCAAGACGTGAAAAGAAATACCGTGAGAAGGGGTAAATTCAATTTTGTGGCGTTTCAAATGTGTGAGAAATTACATGTGAACGCGAAAAAACATCGATGTTGACTCACTCAAATCCAATTTCGCTAAAAATTTCACGGGTTGCATTTTTTTATGCACTTCGCGGTTTGTTTACTGTTTACGTAAATAAACTGCTGTATTTGACTGCGAGATGAATCTGGCGAGTTTTTTGTTGCCTGATTTTTTTTGCGAGCTGCCTGTGCATGGCTTGAAAAAATTTGGAGGGTTGAGTTATAATGATTTATGTGTCGTGATTATGTATTTGTATCGAAAACTGATTTAATTTTATGGAAAAGTTCAAATACTACGAGATACAATAAGGTAAATTAATGAAGAATTTTTTTTATTAGTTAGAATGATTACTTTTATGAAAAGCTTACATCCCAGTTCTTAGTTAATACTGTGGAAAGTTAGTTAATTAGTAATCTAATAAATTTTTGAGAAATTTTTCTGTTTTTTGAGTTTAAGGATTAGATACTTTTTTGAGACTATGAATTCTTGAATTTTATGGCTTATTTAAAAATGTGCTAAGAATAATTTCTTAGAAGTTTTTATTATTTTGTGCAATTTTTGCAAATAAAATAAGGTGAATTCGAATATTATGAACACTCTCTTACAATACATAAGTTTTTTCTTCAGATATTGAAAAATTTTTTCGAAAAATAAAGAAAATTTTCATCATTGGCGAGATTTTCGAAAATGTATGCATATCGAAATTCTGCAGAATTTTAAAGGATTTTGTAGGAATTTCCATTTTCTTCTTATTTGTACCCGAGTATTTGAAAAATTTTCTAAAAATTCAAAAAATGTTTCTCATATCTAATTTTTCAGAAAATAATTTTTGAATCGACAAAATTTTTTTTGTACGCTAAGTTAATGTATTTCTTACTTTTTTTTAGTGTCATCAAAATACAAAAAGTTTCATTTAGGAAAAACAAAAGTGTTACAAACTTTAGCGAAATAAATTGTTTGCAATTCCTTATTTGATATAAAAATGTTATACTCGATTTTCTGTAAATTCACAAAAAATTTTACATAGATTTATGGACTAATAAAGTGGTAATGTTTTTTCTTTTCCTTTTTTCAGGATATGTAACGAATTTCTGGATTATTATGTTATCAAATTTCCCCAGATTGTTTGCAGGAATTTTCAGAGTATAAAAAATGTTTTTCTTTAGACTTTTAAGAAATTACTGAAAGGATGCCAAATAACTTTAAGAACCACGTTTCAGTTGAATAAATATTTAAGAATCACTGTGAGAGTTATAGAAAATTTTACTGAATTCTGAAAAATAGTTCAGAAATAATAAAAAGCAATTTTTCTAAGTAGACCTTTTTTTTAATCATCTATTTTGTTTTGCATATAGCTTAAACATTGGTGCATTGGTCTCTTCTTTAAACAAATATGTGAATATCAATGTTTTCAGGGGTAGAAGGAATTTTCATTTTTTTTTTTTTTTTTTTTTGCAATCTCTAGAGAATATTTCAATTTCAATATTCTAAAATCAGAATACATCTCAATATCTCGAGTAAAGACTGTGAAATCAGGATATTAAACTTTCAAATTTAATGTCTACGTTTCTACGATTTCTTCATTCTTAAACCATTATAGTGAATTTTGAATTTTTTTTCAAATTCAATTCGAAAATTTATTAGTATTACTATTATTCTGCTTCATTGTAGTATTTTGTTAGTTGCAGCCTTCAGGAAAACTATTTTTGTAAGAACTTGATTTATTTAATGTTTCTTTGCCATTATGTTTATTAAAACAGGAAACCATGATATATTATCAGACACTATAAAAAAACAAGGTTTAATATAATATAATATTAAAAATTAAGGTAATTAAAGAAAGATGTATAAAACTACAAAAATTAACGAAAGACCAAGTAAAGTCAATTAAAAAGGAATATTATAACAATTCTGAAGAATTGTGATAAAAATTTTGAAAATAATCAGAAATGATTAGTATACATAAGAAATTATGAAAAATAATAGGAAACCACTAAAAAATATGAAAATTATTACGAACACTCATGAAATTAAAAAAAAATCAAAAGCTATAAAAAATCACAAACATCTTTGAAAACTACAAACAAATTTAAAAATAATTACGGAACCTCATGAAATATCCGAAAAATCCTCAAAAGCTATCAAAAATTATGTAGGTAAAACAATCATAATTGAAAGGAAACTGATGAAGAAAATATGAAACTATGTTTTTTCATATTAAAGTATAAACAATCGTCCTCGATAATTAAAAATATTAGAATATCTTTATAATTTTCAAAAATACATAGTATATAATAAAAAATCAGTGTAAAAAATTGATATCATATAAAAGTGTTACAAAGTATGGAAAATTATGCCACATTGTCACCAAACACCATGAAATAAAGAACTCGTAAGTGTAACATAAAGCCACTTGGACATAAAAACGATCAAAAACACATTCAACAAAAACATGTTCCTATCATTCAGAGGGCAAGAAAAAAAATCTTTCGCAGGCTCCGAAATCTCGGTGCTTAGAAAACGCGGCGTATTAAGGGTTAAGCCTTTATGGGGTTCGTAGGTATGCAGATTGCTCGATTGTCTTGGGCTTGGCTCCTTTTTTTTCTCATCCCCTCCCGAGCGCCTAATGTCCCGTGAGAATATCTTCGCGGACATCTGTGCGGCGCGGATTATTTAAATCATTTTTTATTGTCCTAGGATCTTGTGTTTATGGCGTTTCTTCGTGGCACTCGAAGAGACAAAAAAAACACGGTGGGGGCAAGAGCGACAGGTTATAGCAGGGAAACTCGCGCAGGTTCTACACGTTTGCCACGGCACTTCGAGGGCGCCTTATTCTGATTCAAATTTTTTTTCGACCTTTTTTCTCCGTGCATGGCACCGCTACCGGTGCCTAATTTTTCCACCGAAAAAACAAACGCTTATTCAGGATAGGCCCTTTTTTTCCTTGATTAGGCGTGAATTTTTTATAGTGGAAAATTTTTGTACAATGTAAATGTGCGTCCATGTCAAACTTTATAAAGTATTTTTCTTTCCGATATCCAGTGATTCAGATACATAATCAGTTTCATATCATTTTTCAGGAATTGATTTATTTGTTAGAAATTGTGAAAATTCTTCAATGTTAGCAGATAGGAATATTTCAGCTTTGGATATAAAATTAATTTTCTTGTAATCAATCTGTTCGTAATGTACAATAATAAATGTAAAAAAATATATTTTTCATAATTTTATGAGATAGACATAAATTCTGATTCCAAAACAAAAAGGAATTTCTCTTACCTATCTAAATTTTCCCTGATTTCCTCGTTATTTTCCGAAAAGTCCGGGAAAATGAATAACGATTCAACCCCTATACACACAATCCGACCTATCTATTCAAATGAGCAGCGGCTCGCACCCTGGAATCCCCCCCCCCCCCATCCCAGTAAAAAAAACTTTTTTTTTACGTTTCCGTTTGTTTGTTTTTTTCATCTTCTTCCCGAAGCGATGCACTATGCAAAGCGATCTTTGCTAACCCTTTCCCTTTTTTTCTGCCACCCATCTACCCCCAATTTTTTGCCCTCCACCACCCTAATCCCGACGAACGCGGGCTCATCTAAAACTTTAAGCACCCAGCGCTAGACGGCAATTTATGCAGGCGGACAGAGAGACAAAAAACAAAATCGTAGGGGCAACCAGTTCTCGCTTTTTTGCATATCGCGAGAGAGGAAAGGGGTAGAAAAAATTTTTTTCCGCGTCTAACGGTGGTGCATCCGGGTCATTTTTGTTTCACCCTTTTCTTGTTCCGACCGTTGGGTGGCCTTGGTTTGGTGTCTTCCTGAGGTGGAAGTGAAAAATTCGGACTAATAGGTTTTTGGTATCAAAGCTGTTGTTTTTACTTAAAATTTCATTCTTTCAGGGTTTTTATTCAGGATTTCAGTGTGATTAGAGAGGAATTAGGATACATTTCTTAGATGGTTAAAATTTTAATAAATGGTATTCTCCGTAATTTATGAATCTTCTTCGGTATTTTAGAATTGTTGAATTTTAGGATCTGAAATTCCAGAAAACATATTTTTGACGTAAGTTGTAATATTTGTGGAATCCTTTGACACTGAGACTCTGAAAAAGGATTTGAATCCTGATATTCCCAATAATTAGTTAATACAATTATATAACAGGCTAAAATCAGTTTTCCAAAATTCAAATATCAATTGGAATTTATTTAAGAATCATTGAACGATATCAGGAAGTTCGTGAATTGATTATTCAAAAAACATGATTCTCTTTATAACAAAAAATCAATCATTAAAACTAGAGATTGGTTTAGTCTAATATATTATAAATACTTTTCAAAGACTCGAAATAAAAAAAAAAAGGAGGAAGATATTTGGATTATAACAAGAAATTTTATATATGTTACATACACTATAGAATAAATTATTGAAAAAATGGAAATTACGTATTATAATACAATAATTTTATACAATTACACAAAACATGTAATTCATATTGAAATTCTCTATACGTTAACGAATTCTGTATCTTCTATGAATTTTAACAATTTTCGAAAAATTCTTTTTATGATTCTCTTTTGGATCGAAAAACTATCATTTTTTTAAAATATACATTTTTTGAAACATTACGTTTGAGATTGCTTTATATTCGCAATAGTGAATTTGCATAAATTCAAAACCTGAAAAAATTTTATTGCCATCTCAAGCTATTGTTAAATTATGAAAAGAAAAATCCCACCTAAAAAATTATCACGCCTGAACAATTTTTTCCGCTTCGTTTTCACGATAAAAGAAAATTGGATTCGTTTTGCACGGTTCTTGCATCTGGTACTCGTAATAAATTAATATAAACAAAGCAAATAAAACTGCCAAAAGACCCCTCAAAATGAAAAAAAACCCTTGTGTCATTGCCGACAAAAAAAACTGAAGTAAAAAAGCAACGGCTCAGGCGAAGATTCAAATTCAAATATTACACCACGAAAAAAACGCGCACAAAAAACAGCCCCTGTAGGAGAAGCATTCAGATGCTGTTTTCGCAACAATTAATATTTTTTTGATGATTGAAATCTACTGCTGAATTTGTGTGAAAAAAAATATTTTCGATGTAAAATAATAATGAAATATAGAATAGTATTAAAATCAAAATTAGGTTTATTACTGAAGATAATTTTCTAAGAAAAGGACTGAATTTTCTACGAATTTCTTCACATATTTGAAGTCATAAAAAAAAATTATCCTCAAATTTAGGTTATTCATCGGTATAATTTTTGTACTTACACTCTAAAAGATTAGAAACATTTGAAAATCTTGTGGATTCGCAAAATCTCAGCAAAACTGTCTATGCATAGATATAAAAATGTCTTTGATAAAATAGTTATTCCAAAAACTGTAAAAGTAAAAAAAAAAAACACCCACAATCAGGGGCGTAAGCAGAAAAAATTTTCGGAGGGGTTTTTCTGGAAAGTATTTTTCCATCGGGATTTCATAATTTTTTATCTTTGACGATATGTTAAAAGAGAGCGATGTTGAAATATATTGCATTTCGAAATTTAAAACTTATACAACTTTTGGAATCCAGAGCTGCATATTTTTCATGTTCGTAAATAATTATAATATTATTTACTCAGTTATAATGGAGTTCGGGTTTTGTGATTTTCAATTAGAAACTGAGGTTTCGATTCTTTTTACTGATACTTTTTGTATTCATATCACTTTAAGGATTATTTGATATTAAGTAATATGGGTTTCTATAGAGCTCTCTGAAATTCGATGCTATAGAAATCAGACTTCTAAAAAATTTATATATTTGAATTGATTTTTGAGCAAAATTTTAACCACGCAGTTTAAGGAACATCATGAAATATTATTTTCGTATGGTATATTATTCATCAAATTTTGGAGTATTTTCTGTTATTTTTATATATTTCTAATATTTCTATGAATCGCTCAATTAATTTTCAGAATTAGTTTTATGAAGATTTTCAATACTTTTATTCCATATATTTTTAGTATTTCTACAATTAAAAGTTTGTTTGATTATTTAAATTGTGTATATTAGATTGGATGTATTTTGATTGTTTTCTTTATGAATTTCTGGAATAATTTCTGAAATTATTGGTATATAGTTATTGTATTATATTAATAAATATGCCTCAGGACACAAAGTTTTATACATTTCCAAGAAAATTATATCTACATAATTTTTATGTATTGAAAGATTTCTGGTAAACTAAGAAGATAGTTAACTACAAAACTCGTAAACAAGTAACCTAGTGAACTAGTAGACTACTGAAATTGTAAAATAGTAAAATATTAAAAAAGTGAAAAAGTCAAATAGTAAACTTACAAACTCGTTACCAAGTAAATTAGTTAATTAGTAAACTGGTATACTTGTCACAATTGTAACAGTAAACTGGTAAACTAGTTAGCTAGTAAACTAGTAAGCTAGTGAACTAGTAAACTCGTTACCGAGTAAATTAGTAAGCTAGTAAACTATTAAACTAATAAACTAATGAGCTAGTAAACCAGTAAACAAGTAAGCTAGTAGACTAGTAAACTTATTTTTCACATTTTTTAGTATTATACAGATAATATATAAAACCCTGAGGGATTTCGAAGTATCTTAATAGATTCCTTTTTTTTTGTAGATTGCTACAGAGATTTAAAAAACTTGATGCTTTAAAATGCGAATTTTGATCCATTATCAATAATTGTATGAATTAATGATCAAATCACATTCATATAAATTTTTCATGTTTAATATTGTTATTCTTTTTTCGTACTTTTGAAAGACTTAAAAGATTTTGTTACGTTTTCCAGAATTTCTATACATTTATAGTATATAAAGAATTCGATGCCCTACAATCCCAAAATTTATAGATCGTAGGGGCATTAGTCAAGATTTTTTAGAAAACAGTTTTTTCAAAAAATTCAATTATTTTCATTATTCTTTTAGAGTTTGTATGAATCGAAAGATTTTTAATTCTTTCATATTAATTTTATATAGATTTCTAGAATTTGATGATCTAAGATTCAAAATTTTTTGTAAATTTTTAGTATTTTTGTAAATTTTTATTCTTCTCGATTATTCACTGGGTTTCTACAATTTTTCTGATTCATATTTTCCAAGTGATTCTACGTGCAGATAATGTTTCCTTATTTTAACAAAAACATACTGCTGACGTTTTCATCCATTTATTTGTAACCTATATTTTTATTGTTTATGGATGTAACTTTTTTTCAATTTTACACGAAATATTGATTGATTTTATTAGAATTTCGGGAGGGGTTGGAACCCCCAAAACCCCCCTCTGCCTACGCGCCTGCCTACAATGATCGAAACTTCTACAAATATCCTGTTTCAGAATTTTTCCAAAACTGCTCCAACAATTCTCGGTTTTCGTGAAAAATTTAAAATTTGAAAAATTACGTTGCAAACTTGTTCTGGCGACATGAGTTCTAATAATTTTGAGAATCTGTATATTTTTTCAATGAGAAGAAAATTCTTGATAAAATGAAAAAGACTTCAAATGTTGAAAAAATTTTTTTTTTTTTTGCCGAAGAATGTACGAATCTTCTGTAGACTAGTAACAAAATCCAGTAAAATATACTTGAATCATATTAAGAAGTTAAAAAAAAAAGAGTGAACTATTTTCTGCTACCAAAAATGTGAACTATTTTCTTCTACCAAAAAAGTGTTTCATTCTAATGCAGATGTTTAAAAATGGTAGTATAAAAATCATCTAATGACAGTTCCATATTGAAATATTTAGATTAGATGAAATGATTTGAAAAATTCTTTGAACCCTGTAAAATAAATTTCTCAAAAATTTGCTAGAAATTCAAAATCACCTCTAATGATTATCAATTCTATACCAAATTCTTTTCGACAAATCTCGAATTTCCATAAATTGAAGTACATTCAAAAAAGTCTATGATTGAAGATAAAGGAATTCTATTTTACATCATGTAAAATCCAAAAATCTCTTTAAAATGATGCAGAATTCCGCCAAATTCCCGAAAATTCCCGCACAACCCCGGAAAATCACCAGAAAACAAGGTTCTTTCGTTGTAATGGATCTTCCGATTCCGCTTCCGGTTCTGAAAAGCGAATTCCATATTCCGCTACTTTGTTTTTTTTTTCGCATATTACGAGGCCGCGCGCTCGGCCGTTAACGTCCCTCGAGCTACATCGCCCTTTAATTTCGCTCCGTTTGTTAATTTATTCATCGTGCCGACGGTTCGGAAAAGCTATTTTACGTTGTGTCCGTAGTTATGTAAAGGGCGTTGTTGTAAATTTGATTTGTTACAGACTGGCGATTCCGTCCGCGAACACATTTTCCTCGGATCGACGCTTTCGTAATTATCAGTGCGATATTTGCCAAGATAATGTCGATAATAATGCATGTTTTCCAGAGTTCGTTACTTTTCCCAAACAAGGAGATTTTTCTTATAAACAACCAGGGGGGCATGAATGAAAGGGGAACCAAGGGACAGTCCTCCTTAACAAATTTTTTCACAACATTTACAAATATTTGTGAATATTTAAAGTAATTCTGAAATCCTAACCAGTTTTTCAGCTTATTTTTTGATATTTTTCGAAATTAAAAACAATTGCACACGTATACAAAATTTAGTATAGCCCACAAAAAAGCAGACGAAATCGAACTTACAAAAAATCCGTAATAGGCTCCAGGAGAATTTGAAACAAAAAATACTAGAAACATTCTGAACCGATTAATCAATTATTCTGGAAAAAAATGAGGACCTTCATTTACATTCCGAAAATAATCACGCTCCTCGAGTGCTCTTTAAGTACATATTATTCTCGCGTGCGAAAACGTCATTGTCTCTGCGAAAGATTTTCAAGAATCGCGATTAGGAAAAAAAATGAAAAAACCAAAAAATTAGGACTTACATCATTGGAGAGGCCGTTGTTCCAGGGATAGGGGGCCTGAGGCGATGACTGTTGCTGATGGTGGACCCCCCCGACCCCCGCGGCTGAGTGCGGGTTGTGGATGTGCTCCGCCATGACACTGACCCAATGGGCCAGTCCGCCACTTCCGGCCCCGGCCCCGCCGGTACCGCCGCCAGTGCCCCCGGCGCCCCCTGTCGTCCCTCCACCCCCGCCCTCCTCCCCGCCCTCAGACCACGCAAAAGATGCTTTCTGCAAAAAAAAAGACATAAATATAAATATTTATAAACAATATAAATAACAAAACAGTTACATTTGTTTACATGAAAAATGTACCTCGTAAGCAAAGTGTTTTTTAGACTAATTAAAATTCACTAAGTAAGAAAATAAGGGGTATGCAGAATTTTTCAGGTCTGTAGTGCTACACTTAAAAAAATTAAATTTTGTCAACTAGAATTTTTTTCAAATGACTAAATAAATTTATTCAAATACTAATCTACTAAAATTTTTCCTAATTTTACTCAATATATTCAGTAGAATAGATTTAGTACGATTGACTACATTTTTTAGTCAGCCCGAATGTAGCATTTTTTTGTTTTGAATGCAGTATATTTTATTTTTGAAAAAGATCTTGATGTTTTTTTAAAATTTCTTAAGCTAAATTGACTAAATCATTTATTCACATCAAAATAAAAAGTACGATCGTTTCTACTCTAACTCATTGTAGTGTTGATTCTGTCGCCCCTGATTATGAAATAACTGTCATTTATTTTTCCAAAAAAGCGTTTTTTTTTCAGCCTATCCCACATTTTTTCAAGTTTCTCAATTTCGAACAGAAATTTGTGATTTTTTGATTATTTACACATTCTCCAATCAAGTTTTCTATCTTATCGTAGAATTCGAAATTCCTTCGATCGCAATTATACTGTCTTCAAAATGCAGTTTTTAGAAATTGCAGTAAATGCAAAAAAATTCTCTTTCGATGTGATTTTCGATCCGGCATCGAATTTCCCAAAATATTAAGATTCCGAATTGAAAAAAAGGTCGATCCCTCGTTCCTTTATCTCAGGGGCGGCAGAACACGATTTTTCCGGATAGGTAGTAAATTACCTAATTGTATTTTAGGGGTGGAAGGTTATTATATTTCGTCGAAATACGCTTGAAAATATTTTTTAGTTTTCAAATTAAAAAATTAAAAACTTGAACAATATTGAATAATTACAAAAATTTCTATTAAATTGGACAATGTTGCATAATCATTGAAAATTTATAAGTTGTTTTTTATAAGTTTGAAATTTCGAAAATTTTTTCCATTGTGACAGTAATTTTTTGAAATTCACGATATTGGTGAAATTTCTGAAAATGTGTCGTAAATTTGTATATTGTGTTGAGATTAATTTTTTCCAAAATATACACGATAATGTTTTTCCTAATTTTTGAAGAAAAATTGAAATACTTGAAAAGTACTAAAAAATCAAAAGAAACCTTTGTTAGCTGTACACATTTTTATCAAATTTCGAAAATTTGAGGAGTTAAAACCATGCCAGAAATTATACAAATTTTGAAAATTCAGAACGCATTGGAACTCATGAAAAATGTCAATAAATCAGAAAAAATCAAAATTTGTGTGAAATTTCAGAAAATTTTCATCATTTCACAAATCGTGTCTCTCATTATGTTTCTTCGAAACAGTCATTATAATATTCTTTATGTTCCAAACGAAAATTCGTAACACTGAAAAAATATTTGAAAATCACTTTAAAATTTTAGAAGTTTTATACATCATATAAAGTTTTAGTAGTGTTCACATTTTGTAAAATTTTGAAAAGTCATAACTCATCAAAAATTTCAAGAACTGTCAATTATCCTAGAAAAATTGAAATTTTTGTAGAATTTCAGAAAGCATCGATCATTTGGAAAATTTTGTTCATTATCATACGCATTCCGACAAAATAGGTATGCATTAAAAAAATTGTTTGAATTTTCCATGAAAAATGTACAGTACTTGACAAGCATTTAAAAATAAAGACAAATGTTGACAAGTTACACAATTCACATAAAATTCTAAAAATTTTTAATCGTCCACATTACGTTTACAATTTTAGGAATTTTAAAAATTCAAGACATCAGAGAATTTTTAATTAATATTATCGAATTTTGTCTATTGTATTCCTAGTCTACATATTTTTTATTTCTTGACAAAAATATGGAAATTTTTGAATTTTATAACAAAAATAAAAAAATTTAAAAAATTCAAAACATCACGAGAAATCTTCATGAGTTGCACAAATTTTCGTAAAATTTTAGAAGTTTCTGATATCTTAGCTCGTATGATATCCAAAATTTTAAAAATCTCAAAAAATCATAACACGTTAGTAATAATTCTAGAAAAATCAAAAGTTTTGAAGAATTTCCGAATATGTTCTATCATTTGGTAAATTTTGTTCATCATATTTCTTCTAAATATGCATCCTTTACTTTTTTTACAATAAAAATTCGGAATCCTTGGAAAGTATTTAAAAATGATGGAAAATCTTGCGTGAGTTAGGATAATTTTCATAAGTTGCATAAAATTAAATAATCTATAAAGTTTTAACTTATAACATTTTTTTTCAAACAGAAGACGTTAAAAATTCCAAAGATTGTTAATAATTTTGGAAAATCATTAAAATTTGTAGAATTTTCAAAAATGCATGTTAATTTTGTAGATTATAGAAATTTTCGAAAATGCTGTAAAATACAGAAACTGCGCGTTATCTTTTAAACTTTGAAAATTTAAAAAGTTTCCACTAAAAATCTAAAATTTTAGACAATTTTATGAATTCCGTGAGTTGTGAAAAGTTTAAAAAGTCAATAGAACTACAATATGTAAATTTAAGCATTCTCGCGTAGGAATTTTTGATTAGAAAATAACTGTCATTTGTTTTCCAAAAAAAGCGTTTTTAAAACATTAAAAACGTGTTTTTCAGACCTTTCAACATTTTTCAATTCCCTCTTTGCAATTTTTCGATTATTTACACATTTTCCATTCCAATGTCTATATTATCATAAAATTCGAAATTCCCTCTATCGCATTTACACTATCTAGAAAACGCAGTAATTAATCACAGTAAATGCAAAAAAAATTCTCTTGCTATACAAATTTCAATCCAACATAATTTACTCAAGAAATTTCGATTCTCAATACAAAAAATGATCGATCTCTTGTTCCTTCACCTATTTTTCTCTAAAAAAGAAAAAGGAAATAACAACATCCTTCATATCAGCACATCCTTAAACGGACAGAAAAATCGCAAAAATGTCTCAAAGCATTTCAGGATGATTCACCAATCAATCAGCCCCAAAACCGAAACACAATTAACGAGTGTGCGGTTAATCCGTAGATCGCAACTAGTGCGTCATCGGTTCATAAGCTCGACGCGCGTAACTATTTCTTCGGCGAGCCGGGAGCGGTTAATTAATTGGACAGGATTTAATTAGCGCCCGGATATTTAGTTGTTAATTGGCGGGTCCGCCGACACGAGTCGTGTCGTGAGAACGGTCGTTATAACATTGGAGCGGTGGCCCCCGCGCCCGGGCCAAGAACCACCACCAAGGGGTTGCCGGCACGGTTTCGGAGCCGCCGCCGGGCACAAAGGACTCACGTGGATGACACGATAGTAATTATTGACGCTGCCGGGTACCGGCTCGACGTTTTACGTTTCACCTCTCTTCTAACCGACAAGACGCTCGACGTTTTTCTTTTATAGTTCATCGCTTTTTACCGACCTAACATGGATTTTCCACCCTTCGCGAATTTCTTCGTGTGAGTTCTTACTCTGTTTTTTTTTTCTCATTTTTCTGGATTTCAAAAAAAAGATTGACAAAAATAACATCGAACCAAGTAATTGCGAAAAGAAAAATGATGTATAAAGGAAAAATAGGGGAGTCATTAAAAAATCATCTGCATGAATAAAATGAATGAAAAATATCAATTTTCAATATTAGTGAATTTATGTTATAGAATTGATATAATTAATCAGTAATAATGATAACCGATGAAACAACACTGAGAAAAAAATATAGTAATCATTACAATACTGTATAGTAAACGGGAACCACTCTGACATATTGAACTTTTTGCTAGATAATATATCAATTTTTCAAATAACATATTGTAAATATTGTCAAATGATATTGTGATTCCTATCAATTCAGATTATTGAAAATTCCATACAGTTTTTTCAGTAAACAGATTTGTAAAGGTTCTTTTTGCAACATTTTTGTGTACTTTCTAGGTTTCAAGTGCATCATATTGTACATAATATGATACAGTATTCGAAAAAGTTGGAAAAAAACAATGCATTTTAAAGTTATGGACGCATCAATGAAAAATGGACACTGCCTATGAAAATAATAAACCATACATGAAATCGAAAAGTTTATTTATTATAAAGCAGATGTTAAAATAATTTTCTTAAAGAAAATCAAGTGGATCTCAACATAATACATTTTTTTAGAGCATATTTTTTCAAATTTGTTGAGAGCTATTTCGTTGAAATAAAAAATGTATATTGTATATTTAATAATATACAAAATGTATTATCAAATATACAAACTTGTAGTCCCTTGAAATTTAATTAATAATAATAAAAAATATTAAAATTCATAGACCAATGTAAAACAAATTAATGTCAGTTTCTTTGAAATCCTTTCCATCTACATGTCAACGAAATTTGAAACACGATTTCAAGAAAAAGTCTATGAAAGATGTTTAAAATTTCAAAATTTTTTGACATTGTATATGATATCGAAAGAATAATAAGTTGAATTATTATATTATAATGATGAGTATGGACAGAAATTATTTGTTTCCTGAAGGAGTTAGAGTAATAAAAGAAAAGTTGAATTGTGAACATAACTCCTAATGAGTGTAATTACATACAGTTTATAAGAAAAAATGTGTGAAAACTGAAAACACTATTTTTTTGATAAAATTTTTTTTTTTTTCAGCATCGTTTTCAGAATTTCAACTATGGCACTGAGAGCATGTATAAAACTAAGTGATATTGACTAGTAAGTAATATTTATGTTTACCTCAATTTTCTGGATTCTGTGAATTTCTGTGTGTCAGTTCTTATTCAAAAAAATTTTCCTTATTTTCATCGACATGTAATACGAAAATTCTGTAAAAAGTACTGAATCAAAAAACCTAGAAAAAGAAAACAATTTACACAAAAAGAACACATTGAAATTCTTGTAAGGAACTATGTATTTGAAAAATATCGTTAAATAAAATTTTTGTAAAACTAAGTAAATATTTTTTTAAATGAAGTATAAGTCAAAAGTAAAACACACATTCTGATGGTTGGGAAAAAATAATAATTATTATCGAAATTGCTATTGAAAAGAAATGTTTTTCAATAATTAACTATGAAAATTGTTGGCAACAGAGTTCACTTGGGAACTTCACTTGATTTTTTCAATTTAATTATAGTTACACTTCTTCTTCAAGTGCAGTTTATCCCTTAGGCTTATTTAAAAGATTTTCACTCGTAAAAATTTATTATTTCACTGAGAGCCTGAATCAAACTAAGGTAAATGTGACTAAAAAGTAAATAAATAACTTATTTTGAAACCAATTTTCTACCATACGTGAATTTTTTTTGTTACTTTTTCTTGACTTAGATGATCAAAAAAATGCGTTTCTTTCAATTTTTCTTGAAATCGAATAAAAAAATGATGCAAAAAGATTTTGAACTGAGAAACGAAGAAAAGCAAAAAAATGTAATATATCAAGAAACACCATAAACAAAACATCTGGAAATTAATTAATAAAAAATAAAATATGTCGAAAACATAATTTATAATTTTAGGTTATCAAAATATCCTATAATCATTAAGAACATTATTCAATGTTAGGAATATTGTAATAGATGAAATAAATATTTCAGGATATTTGTTATTATTAAATGAAATATATATATGTCAAAGATAAATAAGAGTGATGAACGATAATATCAGTACTCGATAATGAAACCTTTTTATCGTAAAATAAATCTTAACTTCGCTTCATTTTACTTTGAAGAAGTAATTATAATTATACATCGATTTACAGAAAACGTATTTGGAAATGCACTTTTTTTTAGTGCAGTCAGCACTTGAGGCTCAATTTTATTGAGAATATTCACTCGTGAAAATTTATTAGAGAACTAAGAGGATTTATTACACTCAAGCTAATTTTTACAGCAAATCATATAAATTTGAAGTACAATAACATAAGTTTTTTACACTTCATAATTCAGCTTTAACAGGAAAAAACGTGCAACTGTGCTTTAGTTTTTCAAATTTGTAACAGTTTTACACCTTCTTTCCTCAAAAACAAAACCATCAACACTTTTCATTTGATATTCAGACACTCGACATTTTCATTTTCCTAATAATCTCAAATAAGAAGAGATTCAAAAAATTTCAATTTTTATTTTCTACCTCCAGCTTTTTACAATCAAATAACGAATGTTTAAGTTTGCAAAATTTTTCATGAACAGACGAAAATATCGTATGTAAACGAGTTTTACAGACATAAAAATACTGGTATTTCTAGCAAAGGAACTTTGAAAAATCATATTACACTAATAATTTCTTTCGATCAAAGATTTTCAATTACTAGAAAAATTAATTCGGAAAATCCGAAGAATATTAAAAGCTTGCATGTTGAGAAAAGTAAGGCTAAATGCGTTTCATTGAATACCGACAGACGCTCAATAATAATTCATCGAATGATGTCTTCGAAAATGAGCTCTGATTGTAGTTCAATAATTTTATTCTAGCACGATGTGCATATCTAAGTCTTATAAATCAATCTTTTCTGACCTCATGTGATTTAGTTTGCTGCTTTTAGAAATAGAGAATAGACGTTTTATAATAACGAGCTTTTTATCTTGGTCACATTAAAAGTTCGTGTTTTTGTCAACTCAGTGGTACCTACTAATGAAGAATGTTTTACCTCTATTTTCTATACATAATTTCAACGTAAGAACATGTCCATATGATTACATGTTCCTTAATATTACGTACGTTGGAAAATTTCAATTTTTTGAGATTATTAGTTTTTCGTACAATTCAATGATTGAAAATATTAGCCTTTACTCAAAAATGCATAAATGCTCGAGAGTAATAAAAATCTTGCAAAATCTTGAAAATGTGTGTAAAATAAAATTGCAAAAATTCATAATTTTCAAAAAAATTCTAAACAATACTGTTAACTCCAACCATAGAAATTACAAACATTTACAAGTTAACCAATTTGAAAGTTAACAAATAGTATAACAAAAAATAAGAAACAAATAAACAATCTAAAAAAAAGCAACATTTCTTATTCTAGAACGCTAAAAAAAGAAAAAAGCTCTAAATCACTTCAAAATAGAAAAAAAGTACTTCTTTTCATCCAAGGAAAAAAAATGACAGAATGTAATATGGAAGAAAAGCAGGATCGATAGTGTTCCTAGCAGAATCAGGAACTGAAAGTGCGGCGATATTCGCCGGTGAAATGAAAATAAATTCGTCATATATGCTTGAAATTACATTCTCCTAAAGATTGGTGGCCGAGAATCGATATTAACAATTTGCATAATTCATTTTTACAAGAACGCCCACTGGAAAAATTGCGCGTTTTACGAAAGGCTTTTGTGGTGGGCGTGGAACAGAGATGAAAATATCGCGGAAAAGCCATGCTATTTTTCCGCGTTTTCTTTGACATGGGTGTTTCAATTTTCTACGTTGGGCGAAATAGACTTTTACGAGTCATCTTGGAATTTTTCAGTATTTTACATATAAGAAATGGTTTAATTTGTTCGGAAAAAGTGGAATTTTTGTGGGGAACACGGGTGTATAAATTGTGAGCAAAAAAAAAAAAAAAACATTGATGCAAAAGTGTGGTAAAAAACCAGAAAATCTACATGAAAAGTATTTTTGTAGAAAAATACGGTTTTCACACAGTTTTTGATCTTTGAAGAAAGATGTAATATTTTTAATGAAAAGGTTCTAATAATTTCTAATGGATGTTGAAAAAACTTGTTAGTTATTCATAAGTGATGGGACGAAAATTTTCAGGGAAATTTTCTGCATGCGAAATCAATCGTAAAGTTTAAAATACACCACATGTTCGAAATACAAAAATTATTCCTTAACTGCTAGTTTTTTGCACTACTTACGAAGTGATTTGCCGACTTTAAAATGAGAATGGCTTGTGGCGTTTCTGAGATTTACATGTTCTTATTGATATCTTATTGCAACTAATGATATCTCTTCATGTAACTTAAAATGGTTTGAAATTTAAAAACTAAATTTTCACAGTTTTGGACAAATAAATAAAAATTGACGATTTAAATCAGTCAATGAAATCTACCTGAATTTTTTTTATCACTTCGTATATTAATATGAGCTAAAAAATAAAAAAAATGATCGTGAACATTTTGCTGTGTATGAAAGTCAGGTATTCGTCATTTTGATCATTTATTACTGGCTACAAAGTGCATTTGCATTAATACCTAATCGTTTGCTTTTTATTACATTTAGTTTGAATTTCAAAGTGATTTTTCTTCGATATCTAAAAAAAAAAAACTGGTGCATATAAAACCCTCTTTCAAATCAGCTGGTTCCAAAAAAATGTATAATCTTTCATAATTCTTCCTTAAGTATTGGTGCACACAATTTTATTCACGTACATTACGCAATGGAAAAAAAATTCACCATATATAATCATTTCCCAAATGGTAAAATTTTTTAACTTAGTTATTTATATATGTATACCTGTGTCATTCTCCTTACTTTACTAATAGAATTTTTTTCAATACCGAATAAGTTTTCGAGAATTGCAAAATCCTGCGTGAAATATGTACACTTACTGCGTATATCTTTACCTGGATTATTATAAAAAAAAAAAAAAAGAAACCAACTTAACCATATTTTCTCTAATTGTAAGAGCCAGGTTTATACGGGAGACTCCCTATTTTTTTTACTTTTTCAACAACTAAAGCGTAGTAATCAAAATGCAATTATTATTTGACATTTTATCATATTATTATGGGTTTTATCATTTATAAATCTTCGAATAAATATTCTAAATTTTCTATAATTTCCTAACAGTTTAGGAAATTTCCTTAGTAAAGGCGGGAAATCGATCACTCAGAGCCAATTTGTATTAATAGTAATTCTTAGCTTGGGAAACTGTGAGCAGTCTATTTAAGTAAATAGCTCATAACAATTCCTTTTTTTAAACAGTGTAAACAGTTGGAATAATGTTTTATAAAACTGTGAAATTCACAAAACTACAAATTTACACTAAATTTCTGAGCCACTTAAAACAGTTCAAACTCTGAAACTAATATTATTTTTTTCAATACTCTCAAAAACAGCTGCAATCGACAAAAATATCAAATAATTACGTTTAATGATAAGAAGACGTCAAAGAACGGACAAATTGTAATTAAAAATTTCAAACTAGAAAAAATGGCTTGGAGCATCAAAAACGAAAACAAAAACACGTAGAATTCTTGAGAACTTGAAAATTTACATTTCATTCTATCAAGTACCAGACCTCATCAAAATCCTTTTATCTCTTACGAATTTCGACATTTTTTGAAGTTTTTTGCATCTTATGACATATTAGATCTGATGCAATCATTGAAGCCATTGACAACTGTTTAAGCTTCAAAACTGTCATTACTTCCAAATACTGTCAAACAACTGTTTAAATCAGTAAAAATATCAGAAAATTTTACCAAATGATAAAAGAAGACGTCAATTTAGGGTTCATAGCTTTTTAAAGAATATTTTTCTTAAAGATTCTATTATGGGTATAAACACAGAATTTGTGAGGATCAATACATTCACTCAAGAAATTACAAAAAAAATTTTTTTGAATTCGTTTAATGCACTTTTTTGTAAGAAACTGTTTGATGACCCTCGGGAAATAAGCATGTCCACGCTGTTCATAAAGTCTCGAAAACTACTTATCAGTTTCTTATGAAATTTTAAGGGGGGGGGGGGGGAAGGAATAACTTAGAAAGAAAAACACTTCTTCTGCTGATTTTTCATCGAGATATAGCTTAAAATAATTAATGTAAACTCTTTTTAACTTTTAAAGCATTATCTGAGGAACATTTAGTTGAAATTTCGTGCTAAAATATTAAGAAATAAGCCGGTGATAGAGCATTTCTCAAAACGTCTTTAAAAAAAAGCGTTGTGCGGTGAACACGATAATTCAGCGTAAAATTATCTGAAATTCAAAATTTTGAAAAATTTAAGGAAAATATGAGTTTATTCTTCCCCCTCCATCGTTTCTCAGATATTATTTACATTTCTTAACTGTTCGCGGCCGTTTAAAGCAAAATATGCAATTTTCCGCTAAATTTTTCGCCGTTTGGTAGGTAAAAACCACCTGAAATCGGATGTAGAAAGAGAAAAACGAGGGAGGGGGAGAAGAAACTCATATTTCAAGTGAATTTTACAATATTTTTAATTGCAGATGATTCTGCACTCAGCTATCGTGTTCACCGCACAAAACGTTTTTTTTAAAAGACGTTTTGGGAAATGCTCTGTCACTGGCTTATTTTTCAAAATTTATTCAAAAAATTTTAACCGAATGTTCTTTAGATGTTATATTATAATTTCAAAAAAGTTTAGATTCATTTGCTTCAACTATATATCCGTGAAAAGTCAGCAAAAAAAGTGTGTGTTTTATTTGAAGTTATCCCCTATTCCCCCCCCCCCCCCCCACCTCGTAACTACCTATGTACATATGTACTATCGCGTTTACCAAAAAAATTTATGGATTTTATTATTTATAGTATTTTTAGATGACATTGTCAGCAGTACACTGTGGTAAAATAGTAGTTTTTCGTCTTTTCTTCGAAAAATTTCTGTAATTTTGTCAATAACGCATCCATATTTCAAATTGAATTTTTTGCGGCAGACAAGGATACGCTTAACCTAAATTTATTTGAAATTCATGTTCCGGATTATCCATCTCCAAGATTTCATCAACAGCGTGGACATGCTCACTTCTCGAGACGACACGTTTATCTAGCAGTTTCTCACAATAAAAGTGCATTTAACGAATTGAGGAAATTTTTTATGATGTTCTTGGACGTATACATATATTGATCTTTGCCCATAATCATAGTAGAATTTGTATGAAGAGTTCTTCAAAAAACTATCAATTCAAAGTGCTCAAAGTAGAATGATCCCTCAACAGAAAAATCTCTGAAAAAGAATTCAAAATTGAAGGTAACTCTGAACACTAAAATCAGCACCAGAAACGCTCAAAAGTCTCGAAAAACCTCCTAAAAAATTGATATTCAAATTCATCAAGTCTCAGACCTCATCGAAGTCCTCTCTTCTCAGCGCCAAATTTCTCGGGAACGCTGGCACGCTGCTGACCGTCAACCCTTTAATATCCTTCAGTTCCTTGAGGGCCCCGAGGGCGTCCAAATTGTTTCGAAAATTCTCAAAGTTTTCCTTCAAATTGAACCCCCGATTAAGCACGGTCTTGCCTAAAACGGCGCTGGCCAACAAACTCTTATAAAGTTCGTTCGGCAAAACGAATTTTCGACGATTATCGTCTTTGGAGTCGTCATTCGACGTCTCGCTGTCGACGTCGACCGACGAATTCGACACGACGCTTACAGTCGACATCTCAAAATAATCCTTCTAATTCCTCGTATTGTATATATATATTTTTCCCTTGTATATAGCTATATATAATCGAATATATATATATATATATATATATATTTTCCTCGTATCTGCAGAATATATCGTATAACTATATATGGCTCTACCGAATTCGTCCAACAATATAATCAGTCTCGGTGAAAACGCGGCTCGGAAAATCCTCGAGAAAAGCGTTGCCCGTTTTTTCTGGCCGCAGGAAAATTTCGCCCGTCGTGGCAACTTTAGGAACTTTGCGCAGGTCGCTTAATTAGCGCGGCCACGAGGTCCTCCACGTGTTGTTTATCTTTTGTTGCTATTATTATTTCTTTTTTTCTTTTTAAAGCTAGGTCATGTACGGCTAGGGTGAAAAATAGGAACTTTGGTTGATCTTGCGTTGTTGGAGTTTTTTAAATCGCAAGTTGAGTCGTGAGCCTACGGTGTCGTTTTTTCGGGCGGGCACCGGCCCCTCACTGCAAAAACCGGGGTCTCATTTTGAGAAAAATTTTTTTTTCGTGATTGGTGGGTTTGGATGGTGCTTTTGTCGTGGTTGGTGTGGTTTCGGAGTTTTTCTATTAGAGAGAATTTTATGAAAATGGAGTCCTGAAGATTTCATTTCGTTGTCTTTAGTTGAGATGATCTTAGGTAAAAAAAGCGAAATCATCTTCATCGAGAGAATATTTCTAAAATATTATTGCTCATGTGAAAATTTTGATAAACATTTTTCAGTTCAAGGGTTCAGGATTTTCAGAAATTGAAGATCTTTTGGAATTGGAAATAGTATAACGGATCATGGCAAATTTAAGAAATTCTAATGGCGCTTGTCAGAAATATAAAAATTGTCGAGTTCTATAAATCGTAAAACATTCTTCAAACCGTAAAAAAAGTCTATATAACTTTGAATGTTTCTGAATATTCAAATATTCCCCCCAAATTTTAAAACTATCGACAACTTAAAAAATTCTTACAAATAGCGGGAATCAACGAAAATTTTTCAAATACTTGAGAGTTCTTATGCTTTAAAAAATAGAAAATTGAAGAAGATATCAGAGTTTTAACTAAACAATCGGAAGAGTATCTATGAAAATTAAAGAAAAAAACTGAGATTATATCTTCTAGTTAATTTATTCAAAAATGTCATAGAATATTTAAAACTAAGCATTGCGTTGACATTGACCAAAAATAATAAGATTATAGCAATGTAATTTGATTATTCCCACACTACTCTCATGATTACAGTTTTAAAAAACTATTTGTGGTAGACTGATCGCTATTTTGAAAATTTGTAGATTATTCAATTTCATCCTTTCAGTATGAGTACATGAGTTTGACGGAAAACTGAATGTTTCTCATAAATAATTTTAAAAGCTTCTGAAAAATTTTTGACACAGCTACAGGAATAATTAAGAACCGCAAATAATTACCAAGTTTGTAAATCATTACCTAGATTCTAGTATAGCCTCATATAATCACCAAATGCCTGTCATTAGAATTGAATAATAATATCAAGTTTTTTATTTCTTGTTTTGAACACGCTGGATAATTTTCTATTTGTCTCTTTAAAAATAGCTGAAAATTCTGAAAACTATTTTTAATTCTTCAAAATAACCACCTTCTTCAAGTATAGTGTCTACAGCGAAAATAATTAATTAAATAATCGCCATAATAAGTAGTTTTCTTGATTGTATAGTTCCTCTGCATAAAAAGTGTATATTTTCTATCATGTTGTAAACAATGATTTGAGGTATTTTTTTATCAGTCATAGTTGCTGTCTTTCTCTTACGAGTTAATAACGATCATTCATTAATTGTTGATTTTTAGATAAATATGAAAATTATAGTTTTTGCTCGAAAAGCTCTCATTATGTATGTCACTCAATGATTCTTATACTCAATTAACTCAAATTTTTCATTCGAGAGATATCTTTGGAGGGAGTCATCTTCTCTATGTTTATTTTTATAGATCGCAATTTTTCAGAAGTAACAAAAATTTTCTTACTTTTGAGTGATACTCGGTAATTATTAATCGGCATGTTTGCCTAAATATTTATCTTTTCCACTTACTTATCTCATTTCCAGGCCAGAGGAACACCTAATAAATGATAATTTACCTTAAGAGTTTCATAGATAAATTTTTAAGAACTCTTCCTCAATAATAATCTCACTACATAATTCCCTACACAAAAATCCATCGTAACTTTGAATACTCCTCTTTTTTTATTAGTTTTGTTTCAAACTACTGTTAAACAATTTTTCCTCCAAGCGATTCTTCATTTAATAATCTTGTTCAAACTACTTTCTTATCTTTTCAGATCATCATGATCAATTCATCGAAAATAATTATCTGAAAATTTCTTTTCCTTCAAAAATTTGTCGTCTCATCAACTCCCGAAGAATTCTCGTAATCTCCTAGATCCTCCTCAACTATTTCATCCTCTCTATCTTTCATCTTCTAGATCATCCTCGAACTACTTAACCTTTCGAAATCGTCTTTACAAGAATATTCCTATTTCGAATTAATTTTCAGTAATTATTTCTTCATATGCTTCCCTGAATATTTATCTTTCGCACCTATCTCATCTTCAGCCTATAGGAATACCTCATAAATGATAATCATTCATTTAATAAATTTAAAAGATTTTAAAATATTCTCGAAGAATTATCCAACTTCACAGTTCCCTACTCAAGAATCCATCATAGCTTCGAATACTTTTCCTTCTCAATTACTTTTGTTTCAAACTACTGCTAAACGATTGCTTCCCCAGATGATTCTTCATATGATCAACCCCCCCCCTCAAACTATTTTTATATCTTATCTTAAGATCATAAAAATCAGTCCATCAATTAAAATTCCGCTACCACTCCTCTTCCATAAAAAATCCTTCGCCTCAACCGACCCCCCAAGAACTCCTGTAATCCTCCAGAACCACCCCAACCCCTAACAAGAAAGTCACCTCTAAAAAACACCAACCCTCCAATTAAAGAAATGCTCAAATTTACTTTTCACACTGCCCCCGGGCCACCCTTCGCCGACCCCGTCCCCCCGGTCCCCCATCCCCGCCCCCGCCAAAAAAACCCGCCCCCCCTCGAAGGAAAAAATCCTCAATTTTCGCGACGCGCCATGAGGGCTTTTCCTTCGCGTTTCGCGGGGAGAGACCGAGCTTTTTTCACCCGCAAGCTCCTTATTCTTACGTGCGCGCGACCGGGGTGAAACGCGCGACTGGCGGATGCACCAAGGAAGCGGAAGCGCCGCCAAGGAAAAATGCCGCCGCGCACGCTTTCCACCCTCGTCCACGAACGTCGTCGTCGACGACGTCGCGGCGCTTTTTTGCTTCCTCCTTACCTCCTCCGCCCCCGGAAGAACAAGGAAAGCCCGAGTCGCGTTTTCCCGATGCCGGAGGAGGAAAAAGCGATAAGACGGGGAGCGGCAGCGGCTGGAAAACGGGGAAAATCGAGGAGTCGGTTCGAGGGGGGGCAGGGGGGTTGGGGGAGGGGGGAGGGGGTTTCAGAAGAAGGCCGCGAAGAAAACTGTATACCATAAGGGGTGTGGAGAGGGCAGCGGGGGAAAGGGGGTTGCGCGCGCGCGAGCCCACGAATTGGAAAAATGGAAATAATAAGACGCGAGGGGGTGCAAAGACGTTTGGGGGTGGTTCGCGAGGGGGGGCTGGGGGTGGCAGGGGTGTGAGATGGGCTGCGCAGTGCAGGGTGCGCCATGTGGCGGGCGTCTTCGGGGGGTGGAGGCGTTTTTCTTATTGTTTTCTTGATGTTTTTGCAACGGGGGTGGGAGTGGGGGTGGGAGTTTGTACACCCGAGCACGTGGGTGTATTTTTCGGGTGTTGTTGGAAGCGTGATGGGCAACTTGCAAGGAAGAATTTTATTGTGTATGTCTGATAGAAAATCGAATACAAATTTGCACGTGTTTTTTCCTTTTTTTTTTCTTTTACTTATCGAGAATAAGAGCAGATTTTTGTATATTTCTTAGTTTTAGATCAACGAAGCTAAGAAAAAAAAATCAACGAAATTATGTATGTCGATAACAAAATGAAAATGTGAATAATAATGGAAAAAAAAGAAAAGACAGTATATGTCCATTTATTCTTAATTTGTAGTTTTACATTTTTTTTTCTTTGAAAATGGTTACAATTTTTCCATTGGAGGTTTCTGGAAAATTCACAGTTCACTGTGAGAAATTTTAGTATTGGTTTTTACAAACATGGCTTGGAAGTTTTTTACATAAACGCATTTAGTGATTTGTAAGATTGAATAAACAATCGATGCATATTTTTTCAACCAAAAAAAGAAAACAATTTGATAGTTTTTTAGTACTTCTTACTATATTCGTTCAAAAATTATGAAATGACGACAAAAAAATTTTTTGCCCCAAGGGGGATTCGAACGTTGTACTCTCCTACCTAAGCTACATATAATGTTTATACGTTTCGACAACAGCTGAACTTATGCCACATTAAACAATGTATTTTCTTTCAAGATCATATGCAGTCAAAGGTTCCATGCACTAGTTTGAAACTTTCAATAAACACTGTAGGGATTTTCGTAAGTGTTGAGTTATTTTTATAGACATGTTAATTATTTATCAACAGCTTAATTACTGGTTTACAATTTTTTAACACAACTTTAATGTGTTATAAAAGTACATTAAAATGTATGACGTTTTTCCATGATACAGATTTGATGTACTTGTTTATAATTTATGACAAACTCTTTACATACACTCTCTAAACTTGAAAAGAATAAAATATCTTCGACTATTTAAAAAAAGTGAATATGCATTGGTAAATAAGTGGAATTCCACTAATTTACTGGTGAAGTTTACGATTTCACTATTCTTTGAGTGAATATTCACTGGTAAAACAGCGCATACGCACAGCGAAACAGTGAAGTTTCACTTTAAGATTAGGAGAGCATATTTTCAGAAGCGTTTAGTTTTTTTTAATAGACATGTTTATTTACGACAGTTTTATGCCCACCTTTATGATTTTTAATGATTTTCAATTTATTATAGTTTAATAGAATCCTTTATATTTTTTACAGTGTAGGAGTCATGGGATTGTTTAACATTAGAAAGCACACTTCGTATTAGGATATGGAATTAGAGAATGCTGTTTTTAGGATTTGGGTTATTTATAAATAACTAAAGCTATTATTTATATTGTTTGATATACATATTCGCATTCTTAATTTTTCAATAATCTTGGTGTCGATAAATGTTACCTGCAGAAGCAAGTTATTTCTATTTTAGTTAATTACATTTAATATACGAATTTTGAAATTTTCAAACAGAGGTTTCTAGGAGGTTTCCTTGCAAAATTTTTATTCACGTCAGTGTTTTTTTTAATCCTTATTACGTGTTTATCATGAAAATTTCATTCCTGAAATTTAAAAGAACGTCACTGCTTAATTTGTCAATTCCAACGACTAGGTTTTTCGAATTTGTCATTTAACGAAAAAATGTATGTTTTTGTACTTATTTTTAATTACTTTTACTTTTCTTTTATAACGATCTTTCTAAAAACATGGGTTACCATAGTGAATCACCAAAAAAAGTATGACAATAAATGCTTAAATTACAATAAAAACTTCGATTTCATAAAAATAATGCCTCAACAAACTATTAAATAAACAAAAGATAGCAAATAAGTATTTCACTTACAGATAACTCGAAGAATCTCAGAATTTTTTTAAAATTGAAGTACAGATTCTCCAAGAACCAGTTGCTCAACTGTAAGCCTATATTTTACTTTTGAAAGTGAATTTGCTTTCAGCTATTTAGAATATTTTTTAAACTATTGTCAGCATCCACGCTTATTACTGTTTGTGGAACCAAAAATAATCAACAACAAATGTCTAGATAATTTGAACGTTTTCCACAATTCAGACATTTTCAAAATATTTTAAATGTTTCTGTAATATTGGCAATGTAACAGTTATAACAGTTTCGATGATTTTCAAAGCTAGTTCTGACAGTTTCACCAATTCTTACTTATTATGACGGCCCGACGGTTAAGGAAATTTAAAAAGTTTTAAAAATATTGACAGACCTGCCAAACTTTAGACTATCTAACAGTTGTAAAAGTTTTTACAGCTTGAAATAATCCAATGATTTTTATGATTTTGATGATTTTCATGGTTTATCAAAAATTTTATTTGTAGACTAAGTGTAATGCAGTATTTTTTTACATTCCTGCACCTAGAGCAATTTATGGCAGTTTCAACAGGTCAACAGTTTTTAAGAGTGTTGACAGATGTCAATGTCATCAATTTGCGGGACTGTTAGGAGTGTAAAATATGTAATAAACTGTACAGATGGTCAAAACTCCAAAACATGCCAAGACTGTCAGAAGTTTCATGAAATGTGAAAGTAAATGTCAAAATCGTCAAGATTTTTGAAAACTCTTGGGCTGAAGGAGCTGCAACTTCCGAACTAGTTGAAAGTTATTCAAATCGTTAAAATTTTCAAAAATATCCAAACTGTTATGAACTTTAAGAGTTTGAATATAGTTGAATTGTTCTGATGTATCTTCATCATCGAGACTGTTCACATTTTCAACTATCAAAAATGTCGAAACTCTTTAACTATTCTAGCTATGAAAGGAGTCAAGGATATCTTAAATTCATAAAAAATGTCGGATATGTAACAACTATTCAAAAACTATCAAAAGTGTTCAAATTCTTTAGAAACTGTTTAATACAGTAAAATTTATGTCAAGCCCCTGATTCACCAACTTCTCTTTTGATTACGGACTTGGTCTTTTTTTTTCATATTAATTTATAATCAGAATAAATAATTAAATTAGCATTCATAAATGCAGTCATTTGAAAAACTATAAGTGAATCATAATTTTCAGCACTATTATCGTCTTGACGACATCGTTGTTCAGTACTTTTCCAACATTATTTGATGATCAGAGTGCTTGGCTCTCAACCCCCCCCCCCCCCCCCCATGTTTCTAGAATTCTGCAAGTATTACTAAAAATAGACAGATGTTAATATTGTCTTAGATGATACGTAGTGATCATATCAAATAAAAACGTATCAAAAAAAGATGTTGTCAGAAAAATTAACTTGGCTCTACTGCGTCATCAAATTTTCCAGCGAAAAAACAAAGTCAGTTTCACAAAAATTTCCCTTCCTACGTGAATTCCGCCAAGAATCAAAACGACTATGATACAGCAGGTAGATCTCTAAGAATCACACACAATTTTATTCGTGACTCCCTCAGGCCCGACCCATGAAAACCTCCCCAAGGGTGAATCTACAATCACCATTGTAGCATTGACATGCAGATAAGTTCACACTCGTGGCCCTTTCTCGTATTTTGGTACGACTTAAATAGCCCTATGAGAGCCTGGCCTAGAAATGCCTGAACACCTATTCACCGTTGTCTCCGTTATCTCGCTTTTTCTCTTGCGGTACAACATTGTTTGTGTTTTGGTTTTTCGGGGCGGCGCCCGGAAGAGAGGGACTCGTTTCCGCGGCGGCACAATTGCCCGTATTTCGAGAGGTTTCAAGGGCCCTCGTCCTCGTCTGCGTACCTCATCTTTTTCCGCGCCGCCCTCTATTGATACAGCCATTATGGCACCGCGTAGACGCACATGTTTCCACCCGTAAGCACGCGTGAGAAGCCACCCTTGAGGATTCACGAGAATGCATCAGTACAGCAAATTATGCGGCGCGTTTGGATGATGTTGCGTCGTGCAACGCCTAGCATTTTCTCTTCTCTTTTTTCCCAAAACCATTGGAGAACAGGTCATGCAGTATAAACTTACTACCAGGATTATCTCCCACCAGGATTTTCAAAAAGTATTTTTTTTTTATTATGATCAAATTTGTAATAAAACTACAAACATATCGATGTCAATGATTCTTGAACAGTTATTTTCATAAATCTACTAATCATTTTCAAACAAAACTGGTTATTTTTGAAGAGAAAAAAAAGCTATCATCACTACATTTATTCATTTATTTTTGCTCTTGATAGATCCATCTCTTACATTTCATTGCATGTTTTCTGTATAGTCAATTATTATTTATAAAATAAATAAAATTTTTCCCAAAGAATTTGGAAGAAGGTCCTATTTCTCGAACGAAAAATACCGCCATCCGAGCCCCTGTTTCCTTCGTAAAAACGCAGCGTCGTCTGCATAGATCACACGATAAAAAATTCATAAAAGTGTGTCGAGTGTGTTGAGCTGTGCATGCGGAGGAGCCTTTAAAGAGCGTCGTAAATTTTTGTCGCAGTCGAAGTCGCAGACTCCACTCATAAAATGCGAATTCACCACGCGCACCGCAATTCCACTGTATTATCAATGTTTTACTTTAATTCTGAGGGCTCTTTTCTTACTTTAGATGCGTTTTATCTATTAGTGAAAAAATACAGAAAAACAATATCTCAACTCATGGACGCACTTTGTGAAATTGGGCAGAATATTTTTTGAATATGACTCAACCTTATTCAGAATTTTTGGTAATTTTCTTTTGTTTTAGTCAATTTTTCATCGTAAGTGAATTTTTTCAGGAGGCTAAGCAGACTTTATTGAGTATCTTTTTACAACCTCAAGATTCATACCTTTTCAAGATTTTTTGATAAACGAAATTGTTAATGAAAACCTTAACATTTCGTTTCCTTTTTTTCAACCAGCATAACATTTTTTACGTAATGTATCAATTTCGAATTAATAACAAGAATGAATGATATTCAAAATTTCACGAACTTAAAACAATTTACGTTTTTTTACATTTTTTTTTCTCTTCACAAAATTTGTGAGAATTTGTGTGAATTTCGTTGAAACCTTGTGCACTGTCAAAAAATTTTTAATTCCAAACATCTTTCATAGACTTTCTCTTAAAATCGTGTTTAAAATTTCATGGACACGTATATGAAAAGGATTTCAAAGAAATTTATATCAAATTTATTGTTTTCATATCAGTTATTTAGTTTCAATATTTTTTATTATTATTAATTTTATTTTAAGACACTACATGTTTGAATATTTTAAAATATCTTTTACATATGATCAAATATATATTATAACTTTTGTTATAAAATTTATATTCCATATAATATAAATGTTTTGTTTTATTCAAATAGCTGTTAATGAATTAGGGAAAATCTGCTCCAAAAAAATTTATTATGTCGAAATCTACTTGAATTTAAAGTTTGAGTACACATTTTCAATGAGAAATCATTTAACGGTAAAATAATTTTGATGTCTGCTTTATATTAAATAAACCCTACGATTTCATAGAAGGTTTCTAATTTTCATAGACAGTGTCTATTTTTTTCATAGTTGCGTCCATAACTTTAATAGAAAATTTAATAGATAGTATGAGAAATCTGCTTCGAAGACAGTCTCTTAAATTTAACAGAGAAATTTCTGAGAGTGTGACAACATAACGTTTCATGCCTTGAATTGTGTTACTAATATCCCTTGGTGAATTTTCTAGTTTTACAATGAAAAATTTACAAAACTAGACCGAGGTTTCTTCGAAGTTTATAAAAATTCAATAAGAAAAAGTTTATGGACGTAAAAAATAATGTAATTTTCAACTGCAATGAAATTTTAATAAATTTTCCTTTTGCTAAATGTATTTTATTAGTTTGAGATTATTTTGTAAAAGTGTGCACTGCTCACATAGTTATGGAAAAAACTGTTTCTTTATTATTTTATTACCTATATTAAGAATTTTCTAAGTGTCGAAAATTGCTAACAATTTCAAAATAATACAAACAGATTTTGATGACTTTCCAAAATTTCAATCGAGTTCTTTAAAGAAAATTACGTAAAAAGTTATAAAATCTGTTAGAAAATCATATCCAGAAAATTCAATAAGTATTTCATTGCTGGCAGTATTTAAAGTTTATAAGTATTTTATTATATCTCTTAAATATCAAGCAATTTCTACAAATTCTTTGAAATGTCTCGTAAATATGAATTCCAAAAAGTTTTCTTTGATCAAAATAAGCTCCACAAACTCTCCAAAATCGAAGTGAATGCTGTAAAATAAAAAAAAATTTTTGCTTTTTCGGTATATTAATTTAGGTTGGAAAATTTATGATGATGTAAAAATTCTTTGTTCACGACTCATAACTATAAGAATTTTTAATAAAAAGAAAAAAATTATAGTACCAAAACATTTCAGATTTAGCAATATTTTTTAAATTCTGAGACAGAAAAACAAAACAAGGAATCAAGATTTACTGTCCCAAACTTCTATTTCTCAAATTCATAATAATATGTAAGAGATCTAAACCCCAATATTCCAAGACATCTCGAATAAAATATTCTATACATCATTAAAATTGTGACCTTTTTTTGAAAAGGTTTTTAAAATAAATTTTACATTTTTCCTATTTTTCCAAGTTACTTGACCTGAAATTCAACAACGTATATAAATAATTTCTCGATACTCTTTTTTTACCCTCAAAATTTTATTCAATTTTTTCCCAATTGTAAATTAATACTTTTATTTTTCTCTTCTTCTAAGAAACAATCAATTACCCAACTTACAAGGAGTGTAAAAGCGCGTAAAATTACGAAAGGTCGGGTGGTATAAACTGAAGAACCACTTGTTGAACGGTCGGCCAATGGCGGGAGGGACGGGGAGGGAAGGGAGGGTTTGAGAAAAAGGGTGCGGATATGCAGATGAGGGAAACCTCCTGTGTAACTAACTTTCAACTTTTCCGTAACGCTTGGCGGTTTTCCCCGTTACTGACTCCCTCGCGGGACCAGTTTAATCGCTCCGTATATACCCCCTATCTCGTCTGTTCAAGTGCGCCCAACTTTTGTTCGATATTCATTTGTTCGACGCATTATTCCAGTACAAGTTAGAAGGAAGTTACTTTCTCATAATTTTCGAGCAAGTTCATAATTTCTTCCACTATTCTGCACGTTTAAAGGACCAATTTTTTTGCTTGGAAAAAAAACTGTTCCCCTACTTTGTTGGAATGAGTTTTTATTGAGAAAATTAATTTTTCAACGTGCTAATAAGTGGGAATAACTAGCATTGTTTTTAGAATAATGAAAAAATAGGAAATGTAGCAGATTGAAAAAAGTTGGATTCTGTAATAATGTGCAAGTTACTTTTGGTAAGCTAAGGACAATTAATAAATTACTTCAGACTTATTCTAAATCTGTCGCTTTTGTAACTTTAAGCAAAAAAGAGTTTTTTCTTTATAAATGTACAGAGGAAAAATCCAACGAAGTGGGGTCGTTTTTTTGAATAAGGGTCTGAATCGATAAAAACTTTCAACAGTTTTTTACAGTATTACGTATTTGTTTTCTTCTTCATTTCTCGTTTGTATGTAAAAATTAAGATGATTATTTTATTACTATACTGTCTTTAATTTTTGATTTTGGAAGTAATTTTTACTACGCACATAATCATTATTATAATGTATCAATTTCCAGTCTCACGTGTGACTGACACGAGAAAAATATAACATCGACTTGTAAATCAAAACTAGACTTTTTCATGAAAGAAAGATGAATTCACAAGCTTTCTTATAAAAATTCTGAGGAGACTTTGCTCATCACTTTATATATACACATCTTAAATAATTAGGATATTATGACGAATATGTATATGTCATCATTAAGACGTAAAATGTTGGAAATGATTGAAATGATTTTAAAAAATATGGATATTCTCAATTATTCCCACAACATGAAAACCACAAGTCCAGATTCCAAACTTTTTTACATAGTTTTAAATAGTCAAAAATTAATCAATATTAATAGTCATTTCAGTATTGACATCTAAAATAGTTATTTTATAGGGAGCAACTATTGTTTTATTGACATACTTAACTATTTTGACGAGTGCAAATCGACTGACATTGAATAAATCAATTTTTTCACAACATAATTAGTTAGTTAATGTCAAATTATTTTACGTTGAGCTTTTAGAATATTCTTGGTGATTTTTATACAGACCTGGAATCACCAAGTTTGGAAATCAACAAAAATCCTATTAGAAAATGATCGATTATAAAAATGATCTAACATTACAAAAAAATACTGTCGAGTTTTTCAATTTCTTATAAAAGTCTTTCAAAAAACGCATTCAAGATTAAATTACGCATAATTGAAAATTCTTAATAATAAATCAGTTCGAATTGACTGTATTTGTAGCTACAATGTCAATACCTACGAGCCGTAGGAATAAAAAATTGCAAAATCGATTCGATTGTCAAAATATTGGAAAATTAATATGTTAAAATTGACCGTATAAGAGTGAAAAATTTCATGACTAAATCGGTTAAGATTATTTACTCAACGGTCAAGATGTCAACAAACCAATATGACAAAATTAACTCTAGAATAGTTAGAATGCAGACAAATAAATCAGTTTTAATCGACACTTTCATAGTGAGTATTTCAAAGTTGACTATTCGACAGCAAAAATTGCAACAAGCATATAAGTCGCAATCAACTTTTTCATCGGAAAAATTTTGAAACCAATAAATCCCTTGAAATCGAGTCATCCACAGCTAAGATATTCTCGAATTAGATCAGTTTAAATTGACGATTCTCTGTTCTGAAAATTTTGACTATTTCAACGTCAATATTTCCACAAAATTCTGTCGACATTTACTATTTTTATATCTGAAACTTTCAACATTAAATCAATCAAAATTAAATTTTTCGTATTGAAATCACGAAAAAATTTGTTAAAACTTACTGATTCACAATGAAATTATTCCCTTATTCGATCAGTCAATACTATGTATTTTTGTCGAAATTTCGACTTGTTCAACAAGTAGAAGCTCAATATTTGTAAATAACTTCTTTTTCACTAAGAAAATTACTCAAATCAAACCTTGAATTACTTAAATTTGACTCATTCAAATGGGGAGAGGAGAGTATAAGACTCTGAATCAATGAACGAGCAAATTTTTAAGTACTCTCTCAAGTGAAATTGGTAAAAAGCAATTCATTTTTACTGACGCACTTTCCTCTTTTTCAATTCGTGATTTTCCACTCACAATTGGTCAATTAGTGGTTTTCTACTAGTAGTGATTTTTACTTGATAAATAGTTATATCATGACAATCATAATCAGTAAGTTTCGACTAATCACGAATAATGGAAAAATTACTTAAACAAGTAAAAAATTACTAATCGTAAGTAGAATGAAGTACTCATTAAAAAAAAGAAAATTGTGCCACTGAATATTAGTAACTTTTCACTAATTCAACTTCAGAGAAAATATAAGAATATAAATTTGTTGAAATTTACTATATTTAATCTGAAAAGTTTCCGTATCTACATCAGTTACAATTATTTATTTACTGGTCAAAATGTGAATGAATCTGGCAAAACTAACTTTCCAATAGCTAGAATTCGCAAAAATAAATTAGTCTGAATCAACAGTTTCATAGTTAATATTTCAGCACATAAATATGTACGTCGAGATCGACCATTGAACAGCAGAAATTTCAAATATAGTATACTGGTCAAAACCGACTTTTTTATAGTTGAAATTTGAACCAAACAATCCTTTGAAATTGTATAATTCACAAGTTAAGTATCCACTAATTCGATCAATCAATATTGATTACTTCTTGTTCTGAAAATAAAGCCAATTTTGAAGTCAATATTTTCACTCACGAATTAGTCGAAATTGACTAATTCAAAAGCGAAAATTTTAAATAGTAAATCAATCTTAAATGATTTTCTTACAGTAAAAATTTTAACTCACTAATTTGTTAAGACTTGCAAGTTCACACTCTCTTAGTTCGAATTAGTAAAATTTTTACTAATTCAATTAGCAGGTCATTGATAGTCAGAGATATACTAAGAAATTGGTAGAATTCCACAAGTTGACTAAAAAAATAGTTGAATTCTACTGAATAATATATGATATGTACCAAGTTGTAAAAAAAGGTCAATTAAAAAACATTGTTGAAAGCTTGATGTTTCAACGAATATATATTTGAACATATGTCTAAATAAATATGTCTATTTTTTTTTTTTTTATTATGAAACAATAATCAATTAGTAGCATTTGAATGCTATTTATACAATCAGTAATTGCAGTGGTAAATATTCATTATCATGAACAGTAACTATTTATTAAAGTATTTGTAAAAATTGTCTTTTTCATTAGTTGAACTACACTTATGTTTTAGACATAATGCACGAAAAAGACTAGTCAAAACCTATGTACTTACTGTAGTAGTGGATTTCTACTCAAATTTAAAGACAGTTATTCATTTTTTTCTTCAGTCAATTATTAATAATTTCATCAGTAAGGTATATCAATAATTCAATTGGTAGATTTTTACTAAAAATTTAGTTGCTCCCTTTGGTAGAATTTCACTAATAGTAGAATTTCACTAATTTAAAAAGTGAAAAAGGAGCAATTAAAGTTGTAGTAAAAAGTTACCAATTAAATTATTGATATAGCTTACTGATAAAATTAGTAATTTTTGAGTTAAAAAAAAAAGACTGACTATCTTCAAAATTTATTAGAGATCTACTACTACAGTAAGTAGTTTTTTACTAGTCTTATATTCGTGCATTACGACAAAAAGATAAGTATAGTTCAACTAATAAACAAGTCAATTTTTACTTATACTTTAGGAAATAGTCACTGTTCATAGTAATACATATTTACCACTGCAATTATTGATTATCCAAATAGCATTCAAATGCTACAAATTCATTATTGCTTTATTGTAAAAAATCAAACAATAATAATAGACATATTTAGAAATTGGTTACAATATTTATTTCTTGAAACATCAAGCTATTATTATTTTTTTTACATGAACTTTTTTCACAACTAGGTACGTATAATTTATAATTTAGTAGAATTCAACTATTTACTTAAGTCAACTCGTGGAACTCTACTAATTTATAAGTAGAAGTCTGACCATCTCTGACCTACTGACTGAATTAGTAAAAGTTAACTAATTCGAACTTGGTGATTTTCTACTTCATAAGTAGTCCTATTTTGACAATAATGATTATTTATCTTTATAAATTGTAAGTAATGGAAGAATCACTAATATTAACTAATAAATCACTTATCATATGTAGAAAGAAGTACTAATTAAAAAGAAAAAAAGTGAAAAACTAAAAATTATCGGCTTCTTACTAATTTAACCTATGAGAGTGAAGTATACCATACATTCCGATTCTCAAAAATATTCCGCAATTTCGGTCCGGAAGTGGCCGCGAAGGCGCGGTCGAGAGTCGCGGCGCCGCAGCCACCCCCAGGAGCACAGCGAGGGGCTGGAAAAAAAGGGGGAGAGAAAAAAAAATGGGAAAAAGCCGCGAGAGAGGCCAGCGAAGTGGAGACGCGGCGGGCGAAGCAATAACCAATGAGGACAAACTGGGCCACCGAAGAAAAATCTCCAAAGGGGGTTGGGGGTGGTTGGAAAAGCTCACCCCCGCTTTTCCTATGTACGCCGCGCGTATGGGTGTGTGCGTGCGTGTTCAAGAAATCGAAATCTCACCGCACACACGCACACGTTCGTATACCTGTACGTGAAGAACGCGCACAGGTGTGCATATTGGTTGGGCGATGGGGTTGAGGCGCGGGGGTGCTGGAGAGGGGGAGGGTATGAAAAACGAAGAATTCGAGGGTAAAACCTACCCCAAGGGGGTATGGGGCGCTCGCAACTCGAATGTGAAAGAAATAAAAAGAGTACGCGTAGAAGACGATGCGATCTAGGTCGAGACTGGTCGACGCCGGAGTAGAGGCGCCAGGCGCCTTCGCTCCGAAATTTTCGGGAAAAAAAATAAAATGAAAAGGAAGGGGAAAAATTGCGGGTATGACGCACGGGATGGATTTTATCGAGGTCCAGTTGAGCAATGCGTGACTTGGGATCAAGAAATGAGGATTGGTCGGGAAAGCGTGAGGTCTATTTTAGGTTTTAGGAGGGCTCTTAGCCGCACGTCGTTTGTAGGAATTTTTCATATGGAGGGTGAAGGTTTGGTTATGGTGGGTAAAGATTTTGTTGCATATGGACCAACCGACGTTTTTATAGTGCAGTGATAAACAAATATTTGGTTATTGTAAAGGGAGTTTTGGTTGGAATTAGAGATGGAGGGAGTATGAAAATTGTTTGTTGGATGTATTTATGCAAACTTTAGTTTTCACAAGCAGTATACTTTGGTCATCATCTTCAAATATATAGTATGCCTGGATTTTTCTTGATCTTTGGTTGGTTCAAGTCAACTCGTGCTAATTGATAATGATGTGTTGAAGCTACATCGATAAGCTGATAAGCTGATAAGTGATTGCTTCGACAATTATGTTTGAGATCAATCCTAGTACTCTACATTTCGTAGATTTACTAACGCGGATATGAATTCTTGAGCGCATATTTGAAACGTACCAATTTTCATAGCACTTTTCATGGAAGAAAGCTTAGCTGAAGGCTGCGCTTTAGGTCGGAGTTGTTTTTCATGTTCAAAATATTCAAAATTTTGTCAGTATTTTGCACAAAAAGTTTCTTGATTAACATTTTTCTTTTTATTTCTCACTAATACAAAAAAAACTACCATCTAATATTATCAAGATAATAATTGTCAATTTTTAAAGTCTTCGGGAAATTCTTTCAAATTATTTCAAATTATATTGGTATACACATCAAATTATTTCAAAATTATTTCAGAAAATTATTTCAAATTAGTGATGATTTTGAAAAACCATGTCTGTATTTATTCAAATAAAGTTGTAAGAATTATTGATTTCATTTCAAAATAATCGGTTTTTGCAATAACCATAAAAGAGTTTCTGATTTTTTTTTACTTTTTTGAGTATAGTATAGACTTGTTGATTTACAATGATTTGTCAAAATTTTATGGAACAATAGTCAATTTTTGTTCAAAGATCCCATAAGTAAATTGTAAGTAAAAAAGGAAATTGAAAGTAACATGCATTTATTGAGTGAGTCACAACACTTTACTAAAATTTTTTAAGAATCATTGATGAAAATCCGAATTTTTACCGTTTTTCATTTAAAGCTTAGACTTATTTTCGGTCATACTATACATAAAAAATTCTTGGAACCGTCTGTAAGATGTAAGATTTTAGAAAACTTCTCTCTAAAGACAGAAAAAATTATGGATTCTTCAATTATACATACACTTTAAGATAAGATACAAAAATCTATAATTTTTTTGAAATTATTCCACATACATAGTCAAATTCATTCAACACAGATGATACACAAATCATCAAATCCTTCCAAAAAATGAAAATTATTAGATTTTATCTGTATTTTATATATAGCTCGAAGTGTTTGATGCTTATATACAAAGAAATGAATAATAATAATTGATCCAAAGTGCCCTGCCAAAAAAATTTCCATCAGAAACATCTGTCGGTAGAATCAGATTGTGAACTTTTTAAGATTTTATGAAGCTTAAAAGTAAAAAAGAATTTGGTAAAGGTAGAAGCAAGGAAAGTAAAAATTGAAGTATCGAGCTTTTCTCCTTTTTTTAATCATTTTACATTATTTATCAATGATTGGCAATTAAAATAAAAAGATTGATGTTTTTAACAAAATTTGTTTTGTTTTTCCTTACTTTTCTGAAAACTTGAGGTTATAGAAATTTTCTAGAAATCTCGGAGTATCTTAAAAAATCCTCATAAATTTGTTGCCAAAAAAAAAAACTTACTTCCGAATTAAAAAGTTTATTTTTGAAATGAAAACATTGATTGAAAAATTTCCATCAATGTAAGATAAATAAAAGTAAAATTTGAGTTCAGGAAGTTCCAAAATCTTCATCTTCATGGTATCGAATTTTTTAAATTTTATATTCAGCGTCAAAATAATGTTTGAAATTCAAAGACTTTTAATTCATTTATAAAAAAATGACGGTAAAAATATGGTTTAATATTCTAGAAATCTTAAACTTTTGGTACCTAACCTAATGATGTCAAACTACAAAACATCACAATCCGATTAATGTATTATATTGGCCGGTTGTTTAATTTCTATGTTAAAAAGGTGCCTGAATCAAAATATTATAATTTTATAGCTATTATACGCGAATACATTTATTTTGTAAAATCTTATATATTGACGCTTGCATTTTCAATGAAAAATTCTCAAAAAAAGAAATAGAAAGTCCCGACATGATTTAGTGCTTCTAAATGTCGGAGATAAGAATACACAAAGGTAAATGAAGAAAACAACCAAGTCAATGAGTTTTGTTTTGATACAAAAAATTTAGCCGTTTATACTTATCGATTACATTCTATAAGGGTGACAACCAAAAAAGTTACACGAAAAATGTTTTGGGCCCTTATCATTTGTGTATATTTGAACTTTTAAGAATATATATATATATATTTTTCCGTAACATCACTGTAAAATAGTCTATTTTTGGGTAGACTGATGACTTTTAAATAAGTGAAAACCCAAACATTTGTTATTCGTTGTCCCATTACGCACTTAAAAAAATGTATCACCCTTAAAGAAGGCGAAATTATTAACAACCATAATACGTAAATCAAAAAGAATTACTGTAAATCTATCCTGAACTCCTGGTTTAAAAAACAAAGTATGTACCCTTCATTTCGGATAGGGTTTTGAGCCTCCAAATTGAATACTCGAGTCTCTAAGAATCTTCAAATGAGTATTACGTTTGGCGAAATGGAATACTCATGATACTCTTGAGACTCTTGTTATTCCTTCCAAGAAAAAAAAATAATATTCGAACCAGAGATCAAAGGCAACTGTAGTAGATTTTTGGAGACTCGTAAAAAATTTGTATACTCTCACAGTCACCTTTTTTTACAACTTTGTATACTCTCGGAGACTTTACGTTATTTTTTTATCCTTCATCGACCAAGTGATACTCATTTCGAGACTCGAGATACTCTTTGAGACTGAAACGATACTCCGGTTTTTTATTTTTGGTTATCTTACACAACGTGCCACGACCATAATCTATCGAATTCACAATAACCCGACATCAATAGCTCCTGTATCACTCATTGTTTCTTTGATTTCGCGACAGGTCTTCATCACGCAATTCAACTTGTAACGAGAACAACGTGGATTAAAAATTTGACATTCGATGCGTAAAGCTGATCGTGTAAATTGTCAAAGCTCGCGGTGGTGTCCTGTAAGCTTAAGGTAAAAGATTGTCTGGGGCGGCGTCTAGCCATGTCTATCGATTGCCTTCTCTCTTTTTCCATTTCCCGCACTTTCTTGCAACGCTTTCTTTCTTTATTCGCCTCGCACTTTGAGTTTTTACGATTTCAGTCTCTCCTCGTCTTTTACCCGCTTTTTCTAGCTTTCGACTAACACCGTTCAACGTACATACTCGCCTTTCCTGGCACTCCTGACCTGTCGCGAAATCGTATTCCAAGCATTTTACGCACAAGGCGAAATGGGAATAGTTTATTATGCGACTTGTGAAAGAAGTGAGAAATTATATACGGAAGATAGTAAGTGGGAAGAGAACTCATTGTTGACTACTAGTCGGAAATAGTATTTCACTAATGTATAGTGGGGAATTTTTTATTTTAGAAACACTGAAAATAGAAAAGTAAGTGGATTGAATGATGCTGTGGTAGTTTCACAATCTGAAGAGAACTTTCAGAAAATACCATACCTTTCTAAATTATAGGAATTTCAAACGTAAAATAATATTTTTTTATGTATCACAATATATCTTCCAATTCTATGATGTCTAGATATATGGCATGTTAATCTGGTTACCATAGTGGTGTTTCTACGAAAACTATGATATTTTGAGAAACTAGTATAGTATTTTTCCCAAGGTCATGATACTTCGATAAATGTTATATTATCTGTAAATTACGAGAAAACGGTGAATTTCCGATAGTCAGGATTTACAAATTCACGTTTCACTTGTAATTTACAGGTAAAATATAGTATTGACAGTTTTGGAAATGCCTTTTTTGACGAAGCGAAAAAGGCATTGCCAAAAACTGTCAATAATATACTATTATTATACTAACAAAAATTTCACTATACATTATGATACTCAAACAGTTTATGCTGTTACGACATTTCATTGACTACTGGTCAAAATTACATTAGATTCATCATAGTATTACATTATTGCAAGATATACAGGAGTACTATGATAAAATCTATAATATCATTACAAAATCATTGCTTTCTTCACCAACATCATATAGTTTTGACGGTATATACCACATTACAATGAAGATTTTCCTTTAGATTACTACAGTATTTAAGAAGAAAAATTTTTGCTATCTACTACAGTATTGCTAACAATTTTTATATTGTTACATTAATAATATTTTGTTCCATTTTATAAATTTATTTATTGAAAAACTATTTGCTTAAGATTGTATGAATAGAATTTTGTAAATAAAACAGTATTTTGACTTTAGCAATTTTTTACTACAGTAAATAGTACCATTAAAAAAATTTTGTGAGTTTTGAAAAAACTATAATGTTTTTTACAATGCGATTTTTAAAATACTAGGCATTTATTCAAACGCCAAGGTACTTTAATAAAAAATAAAGTTTATTTAATTTATTATAGACCTTTTATAAAAAAAAATTATTTTAATAAATAATTAGGTAGTTTTCAAAAAACTATGACTCTGTGACAGAATTAGCATGTCAGTAAAATACTATATTAATCCGAAAAATATCGTAGTGCAACAACAACTATCATAGCCTACAAAAACATACTATAATTTGTAAAGAAAATATTACCTGTGGATTTGAAAAAAAAAATAGTATGATATTTAATAGAAATGTGATAAAGTTTTAAAAAACATACACTATTGTATGTCACCGAATACCGCAGTTTTTATATTATTATATTACCATTTTCAGTATTTTTACGATTTCAATGTTTCATCAATCAATAATTTTTGAGTCTATTTTTTAACTGATTAAGAATGTTTTTCAAAAGCTGATAGTTATGTGAATTTTACAAACTTTTGAAATTCACTAATACTTACGTCTTTTCAAAGAAAAGTTTTTAATTTTGTATCATTTTTTCTGAATTTCTAGTTATATTGAAAATCACTTTGAATATGACAATATTTGGAATATTTTCCAAACTTGTCAGCTTGTTGAAGTGTGTAAAAAATATACTACATATTTTTCTGGATAATAACTTTTGAAACATTTTATTTTCCTGAACTTTATGACTTGATTCAAAAATATTTAAATCATAAACAATTGCTTAAGTTATTCAAAAATTAAAAGAACACTCCAAGAACATTTCTGTTGCTTCCCACCATAATAGAAAAAGTCAAATGCCATAACGTTCAAAATTTTATCACAATATCATGTAAACTGAGCCTTATGGCACAAGTGACTTTCTCGATTATGGCGGGAAGCCACAAATTTTAGTTACTCAAAGAACGAATAAATAATACTTATTTATTTTATGAATCCTTAAATTGTTTAAGTTATTAAAACATTTGAGTTATAAGGTTATTCAAACATTCAAGTTATTTTAAAACTTGGGTTATTCAAACGCTGCTGAACATGAGCTTACTATTTTAGAAATCCAACTGTTTTTGATCCTGAGATTCTTTAAAAATTCACAAATCTGCTCGAAGTCCTAACTGGTTTCGCAAAAAATTTAAAATTGGAAACATTTTAGATAATTCTGCCCTTCCACTGCTCAATGATTAAATTTATCTAGTTCTTCAAAATTTTTGTGTGAAATAGTAAAATTTCACTCTTAAAACCCCTTTAAATTAGTTGAAAAATTTTACAATCTCATTATTATCAAACATCTCCAAAATTTTTCTTAACCCTCCGTAAGAATACTTAAAATCACGTCATTAATAAAATTTCATTATTAGAGTGAAATTTTGTCAATTCCCCTCACATTTTTCTAAAGAAAAAACACACTTTTCAAACTTACTAAAACAAAAAACAAAAATCTACGGTAACAATTTTTAAAAACTCAAACGTTTTGACAGTTTCATACCTCGTTTTATTTTTAAAGTCAAGTTTCATATTTACTGACACTCATAAAGGGTTCAGTTGCAGTTATTAAGTGCAATTGAATGCATCTTTCACAGTCGATGAAAAATCGGGAAAATCTTCGCGATGGAAATTCCCCCATGAAAGTTCGACCTTAAACATAACAAATCAATGTTTGGAAGGAGACAACCTTGAAACGAGCAAACTTGGGAGCGACAACCCTCGGCCTTCAAGGGTCCCTGCCCTCGGTAAAACATCCCCTTTAACCGTCCTAACTAACACAGATACGTAGGACTTTCCACCCCCGGGTGGCAGGGGGAAGATGTCTGCCCTTCAAAACGACCCCCAAACGGGATCCTTCGCATGACCTTTGACACTTTCGCCCCACGATTTGACCGATAAGAATTCCTTATGAAGCTTCAAGCTTTAATAAGAGAAAAGCTCCCCAAAAAAATAACGCCCATTCGGGGCTTGAGAACTTGGGCGATTTATATTAGATGTGTCTGGAATCGAGGGATTTTATTTGCCGTATCGTGCGATCGCGTGATGAAAAAGTTTGCAATATTTGAGCTTTGCTTGTGTTGGTCTTGGAACTTTCGAGTTGATTCGTATTTGAGTTAGTTTGATGGTTCGTAAATTGAAAGATAAATATATTTGTCTCCTATATTTAAAATTTTATAGGCAAAAAATTAATTGTTTTGTACTGAGATATTAGAGGTATATGAAATAAAGTGTTATATGAACTGTTCTTCGAGTAAATTTCGTTGTAAAATAATGAAAAATTGAGAAATCAGTGTAGTTTGATGGTAAAATATTTCATCGAATAGTAATATTGATATTTAAAAAATTTATTCAACTTTCTTATATTTGGAACAAACTATGTACGAAGTAAAAATTCATGAATGTTTAAAAATACAATCATTCAGTTTGATTAATGTTAGAAAAATAGAGCTTTTTTATTGGTCTGGAAATGATAAAATTGTCAACTTATGAAAGGTACAAAAAACTATGGACCAAAAATTTCATGAGAATGAGTGACGTTTTCCTTTACTCATTTTACAAATTTATTTTTAAAAACGCAGACTTTCATTACACCATGCATTATAAACTGCAAAATTATATAAATGTGAAAATAATTTTCATGAGTTCAATCGTACGAATAATACATAAAGTACTAATATTGAACCAGAAAATTCTTTATATTTGTCATTTAAAATTACAGAAATTCATACAATTCGATTAATCCTGAAAATATTACTGAAACTTTATTTTTGCTCGAAAATGGACGTTCTGCATGAACTCGAAACACATCGATAAATTTTGTTAAACTCACTCATTTTTCGAATTTGGAAATTTTTTAAGACTCATGAGGGGAACCAAAAAAAAGTTTTTTCATGTTTTGGAAATAATATATATTATTAAAAAAAATTTGTCAGAAAAACTAGAATTTTAGATATATTTCAACATTTTTTTTATGGTTCCGTGAAGCTACAGAAATTTTTTTTCATCCTGGGAAGTTCGAGAGTCCTATTTCCATAATTTGTAAAATATCTCGAAAATATTTATGAATTTTTCTGGGGGTTGCTTTAATAGAAATTTTAAACTGACATATAGTTCTACCTAATTGATAATGTCTCAAAAAATACTTTGAATATTAATGTCGTAGTCCATGGTTGGAATTTATCATTGAAGAACTTATTGTAAATTTATTTTTTGAATCGTTACAAGCCAGGACAAAAACTTGATCAGTAGAATATTAGACTTTTTATATTATTTTAGATTTGCTTGAGAAGATAAGTAATAAATTTTAGGAAAATTCTAACAATTCTATAGACGGCATTTTCTAGAATATTTGAAATGTTCATAGAAGATATAATCATTCACAAATATTTCTTATCAGATTTTAAAAAGATATACCAATGTTTGCTGATTCTGATAAAATCGTTATCAAATTTACAAGACAATGAATATATTCAGAAATTTGTTAATTTTCCAAGATCATGAGAAGAATTTTTAAATTGTTTCGTGTTTCCCAAATTGTGCAGAATATAGACAAAAAATTATAATTTTAATCTTCTTATTTACATCATTTTACTAGATTATTCATCCATTGAAATCAATTTTTTGAAAACATGGAAAAATTTCATTTCATAGATTTATCTATGAGTGGTGGAAAATTTGCACGCAATTTTGGAAACGTTTTACATATATTTTTTAAATTTATACCTTTGAGTGAATTTTCAAGATTTAATGTTAATATCTTACATACTACCTTAAGCCTTATCAATGGTGAAAAAAAGAGAAGAAATTTATCCTTTAACTTTTCTTCAATTTTCTACGAAATATTAGGTATTTTGGGGATTCACAGAAAAACTTCAACTTTTACATTAATGACAATTTTGGTATCGGAATTTTAGTAGAATTCTAGCCTATGACATTAAAATCTTCAAAAACATAATTTACATTAAAAGCTACCTCAAAGCAAAAGTTGGCAAGAAACGGAATGGTTGAAAAGACTCCATCGCCTTGAACTTGGCGAAACTTGGACTGCCCAAGAACAATGTTATAAAGGTCCATACAAATGAACTGAAGTTGAAGAGAAAAAAATTATACCTGACGATTTTTTTTAGGTATCAACGACTTATAAGAATTGAATAAACGTTTTCGACGATTTTTAAAAAATGAAAAAGGACTTGACAATACTTGAAAAATGTAAAGAGAACCAAGAAAAAGAAGAAATGCCTAGAATTCAATAAAAATAAAATTTTTGCGTCGTTGACATTTTTTTATGATATATGAACTTTTGTTTGATTCAAGAATGATTTTTAGTTTATTTTAGAATTCATTGATGATAAAGGATCTCAACAATAACACGAATAAATAAATTCGTTAAAGGACTCATAAGAATATAGGTACTTTTCATTATTTTTAAGTTTTTTAAAATTTTTCAGGTAATCGTCCTCAATGATTTCTTAGAAATCGTAACAACTATTTATAATTTTTATGTAATTCAAGGAACTTTAGTATATCAATATTCGCACAAATCACCATGAGTACTAAATTGCGAATAAATGATATTGAAAAATTTTGAGGGATTGCATTATTTTTATTATTACTACAAAAAAAAAACAACAAATTTTCAAGATCGATTCATTTTTATAAAATTTTGTGTATTTCTCTAAAATACTTCCATTTTTTAGAACTGTTTAAACATTCTATGATCTAAAAAATTATCAAATGATGTATTTCAAATTTGCTGTCTTTTTTAACTGTCGACACTTTGTATGCATTTCAGAAATTTTCAAATTTCGAGAATTTAAACGTAAAAGTTTTAGAATGTAAATTTATACAAAGTCTTGAAACATAAAAAATCATAAAAACTGTAGCACTGTTCTCATGAGTTGAAAAATACCTCTGACCTGGAAGAAATTGCAGTTCAATTTCGCATAAAACTATCTCGAATTTATCAAAATTATAAAATTTACATGTAAACCGTAGATATAAATAATTCAAGTTAACTTCTTATTACGGGAAATTCGTTAAATTTTCATTATAACGAGGAACAATTTTGCCTCAAATTTTCAGAAATAAAAGCTAATAATAGAATATATTCCAATATAAAATCTCTGAAGATAGAAATTTAAGGGTAGCAAATATTGAAATAGAACGACCTGGCATTTGCAAAAAACTTTTTTGTAACCATCCAAGAAAAATTTAGGACCATGCTTTTTAGGACCTGAAAATTAAAAAAAAAAACATTAGCTAGATAAATTTCTCAAATACCAATTTCATTCAAAGCCTAGAAAACTGTGTGGAGTCTGGTAAAATCGGATTTCTGCAAAAAAATAACGAAATTAAAAACTGACCTAACTTAAAATTATATAAAATCAATTTTCAGTTACCTTTCTTATTTCCCAAAAAAAAAACGAAAACGTTTCAAATTTCATAAGTTGCTGACTTTAAAAATGAGTTATTGAAAATCTTTTAAAAGATATAAGACTATTGCCAAATATTCTTGAATACATGATTTTATTATCAAGAATTCATGCAAAGCAGCTCAAAATCAATGAAAGGATAAAAACTTAAAAAAATCATATTGTCTATAATAAAATTTATTTTCTAAACGGTATAAATAAAAAAAGGTTTTTTCAAAATCCAAAAGTATTTTTGAGCTGATCCCAGGCAATATTCTTGAAATGTTCACGACCCTCCGAAATTCCTGACGTTTTAAAGACTTTACCACAATTTTCGAAAAATTTAATATATCTTTTCTAAAATTTCTGAAAATTCGTTAAGAGTGTTGACGACATTTCAAAAATTAGTGAAAGCCCTGAAAAACAGTATTATCCTCGAAATTTTCTCACTTCAAAACCATCCCTGATGAATAAATTAAAACAAAATTTTCATTTAACATCCATTCTTGATATACTTAAGCTACAGCCGAAGCAATTTCGTGAGATACACGAAAAGACACTCCAATTTCACCCCTTCAAAGATAAAAAAAAACATTACCGTAAAAGTAGCAGAGTGCAAGTTCCGTGTGAAAAAAAAAGAAACAAGAAAAACCAGGGAGAGGATCTTCGGCGATACGCCAAAATATTGTTTTTTCATTCTTTCGCGAGACGGCGTTGACGGAGAGACGGTATTTTCTAAAAAAATACGTTTTGGCCCCGCGGCGGAAGGAGTGTGTATTTTTTTCCCTCCTCTACGTGGCCTTTTTCCCTCCCCCCAACGCTGGCGAGGTATAATTTCCAAAGGAAAATACAATGAGGAAAGACACTATCGAAGCTTTCAGCTATCGATCGCGAAATTGCGTAGCGTAATTGTCGCGAATACTCAAATTTTGTTACTTTCTATCTTCGCCTAAAACTATCTTTTTTTGAAAACAATTTGTTTCTATATTCCACGATATGTCAAGATTTTATATTGAATATAATCTTTTTTAATCATCAAAGTCATTTAAAAAATTTGAAGAGCCTTCCAAAATCTTCAAATATGTATGTACCAATAGAAGATGGATGAAAGCTCCTGAGTAATATTTCTCGATTTTTTTATGATAACTTAACATAAGGCTAAGTTTAACCGAAAATTTTCATCATTGCAAGTGACGACAACACGTGTAACTGTTTCAACATGAAAACATTTTTTATCGTGCAGTGGTTCATGAGAGTCAAAATACTGATACAAAAGTTGGATGAGTAATTCGACGTCGAGACTGTCAGTCTCTTGCCAGTTTCAAGATGATAAGGAGCTATTTTACATTGCATTAATCAAAAGTGACATGATACAGATGATACGACAAAGTTTTACATGATAATTTTAATGAGAAACCAAATTTATTGATTGATGAGTTAATTTGATGAGTTGAGTTAAACAAAGTATCCTAAAATGTGAAGTTAGGTATTTCAATACCTTGTAATCCAGAATGTTAGATATCTTCAAATTTGCAGTTTTTATAAAAATAGTGGGAATTTTTGAGAAAACTTTGCGATATTTTTGAGTTTTTAAGTACATTTCGTTTCGTAATAAGAATTTCAAGAAATTGAAACTCAATCTGTTTTTTGAGAATAGTTTTTAGGAAACCCTTGGACCCTTCGAATAATTGTAATAGAAGAGAATTTTAATGTTTTTGAAGATCAAAACTTTTACAAATTTCTGAAAATCTCGAAATATTTCTGTTTTTTTAACGAATTTCAAAAGAATTACTGAACCTTGAAGAATTGATGAAAGACTTCTGATTTCATTTCTAGAATTTTTTTGGTGGATGGAAAAACTCTAGAATTTTGAGATTTGAAAAATTGTATAGCATTGTCTGAATTTTTATACTTGTATTGAAGTATGAAGTAAAACTCGTAGGAAAAAAACTTTACTTATTTATAAAGTTTCGAGAAAATGGAAAAACTTCAAAAAATCATAAGATGGGTAAACAAATCTTTTCCTCATAAGGCTTTTAAGGTTTACAGGATTCTAAAAAATTTTTTTTTAAGTCAGCCTGAAAACTTTTCGGTAGATATTTTTAAAATTTTTACAACTCAAAAAATTTCTTTATCAAGTTATTAAATTCTCATTCTTATTACTTTAAGAGAATTAAAAAAAAAATTAAACTGATTTTTTTCAAAGAAGCTTCATACATATATGAGTTTTTATTTAAAAAAATTTTTGATGTCATAATTCTCGAAATCATAATTTAATTTAGATCTGCTCTCATCGAATATTTTCAAAATATTATGTAATATCAATATTATATTTATTATAATATTATTTTTATTGTACAAGTCTAGAGAAATTATTCAAAATAGAAAGCTCGAATTCAAAAAAAGGTCATAAAATAAAGTTTATTTCATATACTGAAGCGCTCTCTCTGTGAATGCACAAGACTTGAAGACCACTATTGATCTTTTCACGAGGGTAGGTTTGAAGGGTGGGTCTACCGTTTTCAACCCCTGTGCAACTACCCTTACATTCCCTGTTTTACCCGAGTTGGCTAAGAAACAATACGAGGGTATATTCACTCTCGGAAATATCCGAAATCTGCAAAACCACGCAGTGGTAGACTACCCTCGAAAAATGGTAGCTACCCCTAAAATTTTGAGGGTAAGTTTCCGACCAAATAATTCATCAATGGGTTCTTATTGTCAACAAATTTCGCAGTTGTCATTCAATAAATCAAGAAAATTCTTCTCTATGACTAAACAATTGCGAAAAATTCACTAGAAGGCAATTTTGTTAACAAAATTCATGGGAAATGTGTCCCATGATATCGTTTAGTTTGATAAAACTTTGAGTATAGATCCAGTATCTCTAAGCTGTTGAAAAAATTCTGAAAAGTTTTGTTTTTGGTTTCTTGGAATCGGTTTTGATAAATTTCTAACTTTTGTATAATTAGCTATTATTTGAAGAGTTTATTTATGAGTGAAAATATGTATCGAACCTTTCGATGACGGATATATATGTATTTACGTTTTTTAATATTTCTTCATCTGTACTGCCATTTTAAGAAGTGAATTTCAAATTAAGTTCATTAGTGATTATTGTGATACTTTTTTCGAAAATAGAACATTCTAAAAATATCTTCTAAAAAAGCAAGTGAAAGTGCCTACTTTTTCAAACCGTTAATTTATGCGTCAGAATCTAATGGTCTTTAGCTTCTGCGATATTTCAAACGGTGAACGACCGTCACTTGCACAGTTCAAAACTTTCTTTTTCTTCGTGTTCGATTTAGTACGTACATAGAAAAGTGATTCTCTAAAGTTTCTTGTACAAAGTGCAGTAAAATTACAATTTAGTAACTAAAAATTTCAAACTCAAAAGTTGTCTCATTCAAAACTAACTCAAAAAACTAACGATTTGAAAAATTCTATTAATGAATTTTAACATCATGATTCGATCATTATTAACGGTAGAATCAAAAGTAAAGGAAGAAAATTCTGACGAATTTGAGCATTGTAAATATTTTTTCAAGAAATAAAAAGAAAACCTTCTGAGGAAAAAAAAAAATAAATTTTAGTGGTTTTTTTCTACATTTCAAGTTTCTGACTTTTTCGGTAACGAAAATTCAGAGTTTCTAAGTAAAGTGACAACATGTTTGAGAATGTTTTTTGATTAAATATGATCATGTCATTATCGAATTCTATAATATTTTAATAAGAATTTTGAGTATTCTCTAATCCATTGTAATAAGTTTGAAAATAACAGGTAAAATAGATTTAAATTTTTTTACAGGATTGCCAACGTGGAACCTATGATTTAAGTTTACTTTCTAACATCTTTAGACTTTGTACTGTTTAATAAGATGTGCGATCCAAAATCATAAAATTTCCTTGGAAAGATATTGCTGAGTACTACGATAATAAATCATTAATTATTAACTTACTGTGAGTCAGAAAACAAGACAAGAAAACAGAAGATAAAACTCACCTGGAACAAAAAAAAAAAGTTAAAATTATAACAGAAACAATATTGCAAATTTTTTTCCATTACAAAAAAACAATGTACAAATTATTTTTATTAATTATACACTTTCGAGCAGAGGAATATTGGTGAAGGTTTTTCATCACAACGATTGTTTAGTTTTTTCTAAAAATTGAACATTTTTGAGAAAAAAAGTCGAAAATCATGAGATTTTGATTTTTAAAAAACATAAAATTCAACGTGAATGAAAAAAGTTTTCTATTCATAGGAACACACATATATTTTGATGATTAGAATCAAGTTATTCTAAATCATGTTCTAGATTTCAGAAAAAAGTCTACAATATTAGACAAAAATTTTTTTGAGAGAAGAAAGACAAATTTATAAAAATTAACTATCATTAATATGCAACAAATGTTCGCAATTTTTATCCATACAAAATTTTTAAATTGTTGAGTACGAAAATCACAAGGTAAACAAGTAAAATCCAACACATCAATTTTAAAATCAAGCATTTTGATGAATTCGAGAAATCAACATGAAATCTTACGTTGAAAACTATAACAAGCTCCTTTAAAGTTATAAAATTTTTAGAAATGGGTATATAATTATAAGATACTTTTTTTTAAAAAATATTCAATTTCCTGCGATTAAAAAAGGTTTCATAAAATTTCAAAACCGTAAGGAAACAAATTACATAATTTCAGTACTTATTAGAATCATGTAATCCGAAATCATTTTCAAGAAAATCATGAATTATAAATTTTCAAGAATTCGAAAAAAAAAAAAACGACATGATATTTTATGTCCGGAAATATGAAAAAACTTGCGAAATCAGAATAAAATTTTTTGAATGTACGGAGTACAAACGTCATAATAAAAAAAAGAAGAAAAATCTGTCAAAAACTGTAAAAATTAGATATAAAAAAAATGCATAGGAGCCAATGATTAAAATTCATTCATCATTCTATAAGACATCATATTAAAAATTTAGGCACATCAAACATACAATAACAACTCTATTAAAATGATCAAAAATCATTTCTATCTATAAAAATAATATCAATGCTAATTCAAAATATTGATTATAAACACAACATTCAGGAAAAATCATTGCCTGTACTATTTTACAAATACGCGATTATTTTATGTCATGATAGTCACTTCTAACACTTCCAAACAATGCAGAACATGATATTTAACAATTGAATAATAAGAAATAGTATTATTCCCATTAATTATATTTCATCAAAACATTGATATAACTATGAATGAAAATATAATTTTTCTAAGATTTTTTTAAGTTTCTCTTCTGGTAATGTATTACAGATATTTTGAAATTTCAGTCGAGACGTTCATATAAACTTTCGAATGATTGCAGCAGTACGGAAAAGTTTGAGGTATCGAGTTTCATTAGCAAGTCGATTGGCTCATGGTGTATCGCAAGGAGTGACCCCTAAGCGAGTTATTTACATACGCAGCCGATAATTCGCGTAATCCTCGATGCAAACGGAGGTTAGAAGTTACCTATCAATCATAGTTCGGCATTGAACCAGCCGAACCCTGCTGCAACCGAAGCTCGTTATGCGCACTTATCTTCGTGGCGACACTCTCCCTGCCGGCTCACGTAATCTACCGTGCAACGGAAAAAACATTCTTTCCAACGAATTTTCAAGTACGATCTTGTTTATTCACAAAAAAATTTCAAAAATTCCTATTCTAGACATATTCATACATAAATTCATAATATCCATAAGTGCATAACTATCCATGTATTAGGAAAAAATTTGTTGTAAAAGTAAAATTTCAAAAATAATAGCAGGATTCTTTTTAAATAAGTTTCTTTTAATGACAAAATTCATTCAGAAAATAAGCACTAGAAAACAACTTCTTATTAATCGTTTTTGGAATTTATTCTCGTACGAGACAACTTTTTTTTCACAATTCGTTTTTGCATAATCTGGATAGTAATGAACGAAAGGAATTTTTTTCGGACAATTTTTTGTTAACATGTTTTTTGAATAATCCAAAATGATGGAAGATTCAATATAGTATGGCCCTCGAAAATTGTCGAAACAAACAATCGCTCGAAACTTTGATCAAAAGGATTTTTTTGGGAAATCGTAAAACGAAATTATACGATAATCCTTCAACTTAAAAATTTTCTATAACTTTGTGGGAAAAAAACTAATTTAAAAATTTTTCCAGTAATTTGAGACTGATGCAATGGTTTTTTGTTGAAAAATTTAGCCATTATAATATTCTTGAAATTTTTCAAAACAGCGAATAAAATTTCAAAAAATGAATTACTTGATATCATGAATAATCATGCAACAATAAAATAATGAACAGCATTACTTCTAAGTACTTTTTTTCTTTATTAAATTCGTTTATGATTTTTTTTTTAAATAAATTTTAACAGAAACCTCATAAACAAATCAAAAATGGCATTTTTTGACTAGTATCCGTTAATCAGTTTTTTTATGATTCTAAAATACAAAAATAAAATCAAATCGTGTTCCTCCAAAATTTCTCATAATGATTCTTAAAAATCAAAAAATCAATATGAAAAAGGGTTTTAAAAACTTCATATCTTCAGAAAATTTCTTTTAGAATTTAACATGTACGTTTAGAAAGTTAACATGAACAATTAAAAGTTCGAGGGTTTCCATACAATTTTGTTAAATTTTTCGAAATTCCAGATCTATTTAGAATCCATCCTAACATCACGATTACTGTAGGTTTAATGAAGCAGCCAGTATTTAAAAAATGATGTTATAAATGATTTTCTATTTATCTCTTTTCATACGTACAAATGAAGTATTTTCGAACAATTTTTCATATTTCTCAAGTGAAAATATCTTTGAATAACTGATTGTTTTTTAATTTTCAATCAACCTATAGAATATTATCAAATTCATTGTTATATTGTATCATTCTATCAGTAGTATCCAGAACGAACGTAAAAATTATCAGAAATAATGTGGCAATGACTAGATATCCGAAACTATAAGAAAGTTGTGAAAATTTATAGAAATTGCAATGAATCCAATGAATTCTGCTAATATGTGGTTTTTAGAAATTAAAGAGAATTGTTCGGAGTATTTCAAGTTAAACTGGAATTACTGATTTGTCAATTTTTCGGACATTCACGATTTTACAATTCTAACTTAACTTTTTTAAACAAGCAGTTTCTAAATAGAAAATGAAATATACTGCTGAAAATCTTAAAAGTCATTGCCATCTTCAAAAAATTGAATTTCACAAAAAAAAAAATGAATATACTCGATATTTCCAGAATTGTCAATATCTTTTGAATTCATAGAAATACGTAGTTTATTAATGAAACTATTTTTTGCCCTAGTGGCGCTTTGTTTGAGCCAGTCAAGCGAGACGAAGAACAAAAAAATATAATTGTTTTTTTTATTGCTTCATGACTGCTAAAATAATACACGCACTGTTCGTTTTCTTGCCATTTCACAAACGTTGTTGGTTTTAAATAAAATTTTCTAAATTCAGTGTATAAAATGTAGAAATAACGGTTTGCTAGAATTCACATTCACATTTTGTTATTTAAATTCGTTCAAACGGTTACAAGCATATTAAAATGTATGCTGTTAATTTATACATGATAGGTTTACTTCAAAAAGTTTATTTCAAAAGAACGATCCTGATACATATACCCTTTACTAATATTTTATCAAGAGTGTAATGATTTTTCGACTACAAATTGACAAATTTCTTAAATTTCACATATAATTACATAAATTAGGAATATTCTAAAATATTGAAATACGTAATAACATTTTCGAGAATCCTGGAGAGTCGTGAAATAATTCTTCTAATTTTCTAGACTCCAGATACATGTTTTAAATTCTAAATGAATCAAATGAATTTGATGTCAACCAAATCCCTCGTCAAATTATTTTCAATGTAGAAAGTTTACTTCTTTTTTTGTGATGTAAGTATGGGAAATTTTAATAAAGAAGGCAAAAAATTCGTGTAATTGCGAAATAGAAAACACAAGAGTTTTAGGCACCGCAAACGAGATCCAAACGCATTCCGGGAGTTCGGTGCCGAGCATAAAAATATTGTCGCTTTTTATCCGCGTGTGCAAAAAAAGTTTTAACCGACGCTCAAAATTCCAGGCGGTGCCTTTTATCCGCCCGTGCAACCGTGCAGCTCTCTCATCACTATTGACTTCTTGAGTGAAACAGCCCCTTTCATAATTTTCTGAATTTTTTCTCGTTTCCTATCCTTAATGTGACAACCTATCTATCTTATTGACTTTCACTAATTGATCTATTGATTTGTAGATTTCAGATGATTAAAATAATAATTCAACAAATGTAAAGGGATGCCCATGTGATTACGTATAACTATTATTCTATCAGTTTAAAATTGAACTTTGATATTGTTTATTATGAAATCAGAAATAACGAACGATAGATGCTCCTTATAATTAGAAATTTTTTTTACGGTAATACACAGTTTTTATGATTTTCAAAAATTTTTTAGTTCAGTTTTTTGGTTAAAGATTAGTATAGCCAAATTTGAAAATGAAGGAAACTCAAATCTCGCCATTCATGTAGTTATAAAAAATGTACGGTTCTTCTTCTTTATAAATTTCAAACCGATCTCATCTGTCATTTCCATATAAAAAAAAATAAAGCAATAAGTAGATTTTGTAATTTTGTAATCATAGTTCATCTACAAAAAAAGAGGTTTATCATATTGATCTTTATTGGGAACCTTACACATGGGAGTTCAGGTTCAAACCCCTCTCAAAATTAGGATTAAATTACTATTACATGTGAAAATAATAAAAATTATAACAGTAAATGAGAAAAATACACATTGAAAATAATAATGCAGGAAAAATTAAATAAGTGCATATCAAAAATGTACCTACTGAAATGTTGAGAACATGACAAGTGATTTTACGTAAGTACACAAAGTTAACAATATCCAGGATTCCCAATTATACTAGCATAAAACTTGCAAATATTTTGTATCTAGAAGAATTTTTTCATTAAGAGAATTCTAATTATAAATAATGTTTGATAAGGATAACGTACTAAATAAAATTTTTGAAAATTGTTCCAATTGAATGAAACTATACCTACTGTATAAAATTAAAATTTACGAAAATCCTGGCAATCTAGGAAAATTCGAACCCTGAAGCATCGAATTCTAGAAATATTCAATAAAAATAAAGAAAAAATTCCAGAAAATCTTTTGAATTCTGCAATTTTTGGAGGGATACTAAAACTTGAAGTAGGTATTCTGTAAAAAAAATATTCTAAGACATCTGAATAAAATTATTATTATCAAACTCTAATGCATTATCAAATTTGGTAAAAAACTTATTGACAATATCAATCTTCAATCTATATTCATATACTTGAAATCTATAAAAACACAAGAAAAAAATTTACAAAATCGTGTAATACTAATAAAAAGAAAATATGATAAATCTATAAATTACAAAAAAACTATTTAAGTGTGATTTTTACGAAAATCTATGAAATAATTAATGATCGATTTAAATTTAAATTCTAGAACATCGAGATCTAGGAATGTAGGTACTTCTGAAAAATCTAAAAAAATATACACGATCTATGAAAATACAAAGAAAAGGTAAAAAATTTTATAAATATTATGAAAATACGAAAGTAAAATAAATCCATAAACACCGAAAATCGAGATACATGTATTTTAATCAAAAATCTATAAAAATGCTGATAATCAGCTAGAATTTTAATTCTGCAATTCTTAATTTGCAATATTGACATCTTTCTAGAAAATAAAAAAAAACACCCATGATAGTTAAAAATACAAGAAAAAGTAACAAAACCCTATGCACACTAAAAAAAATACGGAAATTTCAGAATTCTATGAAACAAAAAATCTGTTTAAATGTAATTTTTCCCAAAATTCATGAAATAATTGAAAATCGATTTAAATTTGGATTCTAGAACATTGAATTCTAGAAATATATATACGAAAACACTAAAAATCGTGAAATGTTCTAAAAAATCCTCCATGTTCCGTAAATAATAATGAAAAAAAAAAAAAAAACGCGAGATATACTAGAAATCATTTGATACTTAAAAAGTATGTTACGAACACTATGATTTTTTGAATAAATAATAAAACTTTGAGTTCTAGTGTGTAAAATTCTAGAAACCTACAAAGAAATTTATAAATAATAGAAAGTTCTTCAAATGCTTTGAATACTAGGTATAAAAATACGAGAAAAATCCAAAAAATATTGGAAATCTGTGTGAAAGATACTGTTTTATTCAAAATTCATTGAGGTACTTAAGTTCATTGAAATTTGCATTACTTAAGCATCAAATATCAAAAATCTAATAAAATGCAAGAGAATACTGTACATACAATACGAAAATTCTGGAAATTCATAAGATACTGAAAATTTTTTACTTATCATTTTCTCAACAATCTAGAAATATATCAACAAATCTTCAGAGCTTTCATTTCTCGAGTATTGAATTCCAGAAAGCTATATGAAAATTCAATGTATATCTGAAAATCTTTTGAGTCTGTATTTATGATAAAACATAAAAAAATATGAAAAATACCAAAAGTAAAAAGAAAAAATCTGAATTGCAGTGACTTTCATGGAAATAACAAAAATCGAATCCTATTATAATAAATACAAACATGGAAAATGCACAACTATAGACTTCAAAAGTTGTACAACTTTCAAATCCTGGAATTCAAAAAATTGAAAAATCCCGAAGGGGAAACGCCCTTGAACACGTTGCTTTGAAAAATCTGAACAACTATCCAAGACAGTGCAATTCTTTCATCTAACCATAAAAAGATGAGACTCAGGTCTTTCGTGGACCAATTTCGTCCCTATTCCAAAATCGTATAAATATGAAATTCACGTCGCGACGATGACTCTGGCAGCTGATGAAAGGCTATGGCAGCATAGCGATAGTCGAAAAGAAAAAAAGCAACCGAAAAAAAAAGATCGCGGGATCGAAAATTCCAGAAGCGCAAAGGGATAACCGCGCTTTGCAGAACGGACGCGGAACGATTGAAGAAGGGCCGCCGAGGGCGGAAGAACGCCGGGGATTCTTTCTCTCACATTGGCATTTCTGCACGCGGGACTAGGTCCAGGTTTGACGAGAGATTGATGCCCACGATCATCGCCGTCGCGGGTCGCAAACGAAAGGGATATAGAAACGCGAAATTCCTGAAAGAACGGGAGCGACGAAGAAAGGGAGCGAAAGGGGAACGGGTTTGCGAAACGGAAAAGAGTCGGGAAAAAAAGGAACGAGAGTCACCGCGATAAAAATGTGGCACTTTTCAATTATGAGAAGTCGGAAATCGCGAGGCAAACGATGGGGCAAATTTTTTTCCCCCTAGAATTTGCACGAAAATTGAGTATTACTGGTCTGTTTTTTGCATGGAAAATCTCCATCACACTATAGACGTGGATGGTAGATGGTAGATGGTCATTATGAAGTAAAGAATCTTGGAATCAAATTTTGTTCATTACTGCAAATTCATGAGAAATGTAAATAAAAGTTCTAACTTTTGCCATGATGTATTCCTGAACATAATCTTAAATTCCATTAGTCAAAAAGCATAAGATTCTAGCTAATTTCACTTTTTGCATTAAAAGTACGTAAAACGAAATGATAGATACCTATATTAGAAAAAATCAAATTATTAAAAATAAGAATGTCGTCAAAATATCTCACGTAAATAAATGAAGGATGCAAGAGAAGATTCTGTGTTTCATGTAAAAAAGAAGGTAGAAAACAGATATATGTTCAATAAATGTCATCCTGAAATGTGTTGAAAATATGTATTATCACCTACCATATAATGTGCGGAACAATTTTATCTTTTTTGCATTGCAAGCGACGACAACGTGAAGATAAAATAAAATTTATGATCAGAAAATCCACATAGTTCGTCATTTTATTTTCCGACGGCATTATTGAAATTTTTTCGTCGCAATTAACGTCAGCTTAGAAAAAATATTAGACAGTAACTTCAGAAGATGAATGATATTTTTGAACATAAATTTTTACTTTCGAATCGAATTTACAGAGTTTTTGAAAAAGTTTAAGGTTCTTCTTCTTTGCTGATAAATTTTTCAGGTTTTTCAAAACGTATGTCAGTATCAAAGTATTCGTTTGAAGAGCTTTCAAACTTTCGAGGGACGTGATAAATGAATGTTGGGAATATGCTGATGATTATTTATGGACTGATGATTGCGCAGCATGCTCATTGAAGCTGAACATTCACTTATAATAATTACATAATGTTGTTCGATTTGCAGTCTTGAACAAACAATTTATCAGTTTATGATGTACTTTGGAAATGTTCGAGTATTTTTGCTGAGCATTGTTTTATACACCTTCAAATTTAAAAATTTGATATTGTTAACGTTGCGGTTGAAAAGCAAAATATGATGGCCTTGAAGCTTGTAGATTTGGAATACAGAGACGTTAAAACCTCAGAAACATGGAACAATAGACATTTAAAACCAGAGGAATTTTAATCTTCAAGATTCCAAAACTTCAGAATGTAACAACCTTGAAATTTTAAAATCCAATCCTTGCAATGTTTCTATCACAAACAACCTTGATACTTCGAACTTTAGAAGGTCCAAATTTTAAAATTCGTCTGGTTTTCCCGGAAACTATGGTTCTCAAGATCTTAAAATATGTATAGCAACACTGAAACCTTAAACCTTTAGGAAATAAGCACCTGTTCAATTCAAAATGTTAGAACCTTGTATTGAGAAAACTTCAAATCCCCAAACTTAAATAACTTAGTACTCTAGAGAATCATAAAGAAACTTGCCATATCAGATATCCATAGTGAAAAAAAAATATATGATACCAATGATTAGAAGCATCAATATCATTTAACCTTGAAATGTTGATTACGACCTTGAAATTCTACAAGTTTCTAACGTTAAAAGTTTAAATTAAAAGTAAAACACTGCGACCTTGAAATTTCCAGAGTCATTACTTGAGACTGTTTTTGAGCTTTGCTGCTCTGAAATCTTAATATTGTTAATTTAAATAGAAACTTAGAACCTCAAGACCTTGAAATTCAGAACTTGAGTGAGTTGAAACCTCGAAATTTTAGATCCATAGGAAATTTGAACTCTTTAAACCCTGAACCCTAGAACCTTCAAAAGTTGTAATTGAAGAATTCTTGAACTTCTGAACTTCGTTATCTTACAACTTTGTAAGATATGAAAATTTTGCATGATTGAAACCTTGGAACTTTGGAAACTAAGTACCATATCTCTTTCAAATTTGGAATAATTGACACTGAGAAAACTTCAAATCTCCGAACTCAAAAATTTCAAAAATCGAAAAACTTGGTGCTCAAGAAAGTCGTAGACCTTGTTAAATCAGATTCCTGTCAACTATCCAAAATATAAAAATAATCCAACCTTCAAAACTCAATAAATTAGAACCTTGGAACTTCTGAAGTTCACAACTGTAGTAGCTTGTATTAAAATATGCAACATTGTGACCTTGAACTACACAAAGTCGTTACCTTAGAATGTTTTTTATCTTTGCTACTTCGAAAACAGAATGTTGTAAATTAGAATGGACTCTTGGACCTCGATACCTTGAAATGTCGATACTATGAAACCTTGGAGCTCCAGGATCTTGGAACCTAATATAGAACTCCATCAAGTTCGAATCTTCAAACATACAAAACTTAAGAATCCCAATTTCGGAAATCTTGGAACTCCTTGAACTTCTGATCTTCGTTATCTTACAACTGTCGAAGTCAAAATCTCAGAATATCGGAAACCATGCTTCCTAAGATTTCAAAATTTTGCATTATTGAAACCTTGGAACTTTGGAAACGAAGCACTTTATCGCTTTCAGATCTTGAAATCTTGAACCTCAGAAAATCTAAATTTTCTTAACTTAAAAATGTTAAAAATCGAAATACTTGGTGGTAAAGAAAATCGTAGGCCTTATTAAATTGGACTGCCGTCAACAAACGAATACATGAAAATTATCTAACCTTCGAAATTCAATAATTTGGAACCTTGAAACTCCTGAAATTTATAACTTCAGAAGCTTATACATTAAGTGGAACATTGTGACCTTGAACTTCAAAAAGTCCTTACCTCAGAATGTTTTTTACCTTCGGTGCTTCGATATTAGAATATTGTAAACTAGAATGACACTTTGACCTCAAGACCTTGAGATTTCGAAACCTCGGAGCTTCAGGATCTTGGAACCTAATAGCTCCATCAAGTTTAAAAATTTTAACATAAAAAACTTTAGAACCCTAGTTTTTGGAATCTTGGAGCTTCTTGAACTTCTCAACTTCGTTTTAATACAACTTTCAAAGTCAGAAATTCGAAACATTTGAAACCAAACTTACTAATAGTGATATCATTAAATTTCGCATCATTGAAACCTTGGAGCTTCAGAAATTAAGCAGCTCATCGCTTTCAAATTCTAAAACCTTGAACCATAGATAAACTTAATTCTCGTAATTTGAAAATTTTATAAGCCGAAAAACTTAGCAGTCAAGAAAATCATAGGCCTTATTGAACAGGACTCCTGTGAACAAACGAAAACATCAAAATCATCCAACCTTCAAAATTCAATAATTTAGAACCTTGGAACTTCTGAAGGTCATAACTCCATAAGATTGTAATAAAAGATGGAACATTGTGACCTTGAACTTCACAAAGTCCTCACCTGAGAATGTTTTTTTATCTTCGGTACTTCGAAATCAGAAAATCGTAAACTAAATTGGATACTTGGACCTCAAGACGTTGAGGTTTCGAAACCCTGGCACCTTGGAGTTTCAGGATATTGGAACCTGATAGGTCTATAAAGATCGAACTTTCAAACATACAAAACTTGAGAACTCCAATTTCCGAAATCTTGGAACTCCTTGAACTATTCTGACCTTCGTTATCTAAAAACTTTTAAAGTCGGAAACTCGAACTATCGGAAATCAAGCTTCCTAACATCTCAAAATTTCGCATCATTGGAACCTTGCAACTTTAGAAACTAAGCACTTTATTGCCTTCAAATTTTGAAACCCTAAACCCTAGATAATCTTAATTCTCTGAAATTGAAAATTTTATGAATTGAAGAACTTGGATGAATCGGACTCACGTCAACGATCAAAAACAAAATCATCCATCCTTCAAAATTCAATAATTTAGAACCTCGGAACTTCTGAAGTCTATATCTTCAGAAGCTTATAATAAAAGATGGAACATTATGATCTTGAACTTCCCAATATCCTTACCTAAGAATGCTTTTCATCTTTGGTACTTCGAAATCAGAATATTGTAAACCAGAATAGACACTCGGACCTCAAGACCTTGAAATTTCAAAACCCTGAAACCTTCTAGCTTCAGGACCTTGGAACCTAATAACTCCATCAAGTTCGAACCTTCAAACATACAAAACTTGAAAACCCCAATCTTCGAAATCTTGGCTATCCTAGAACTTGGTACTTCAGATAATGGAAGACTTGAAACTCTGAAAAAATCGGACTCGATAGCAAAGACAGAGTGTTCTCTGGCCAGTTGGTAGATTCGACCGCGTGTGACGTGGCGAGGGCTAATGATGATGACACTCGTATTTCTCGGGGAGAAGTTGCGGGTCATTTTTCAAAGGACGAGCGATCCGAGGACGCACTCGTATATAGCGTCGGCACGGGAAACAAAGGGGCGACGATCTTCTCTTTTCATCTTCTTCCGTGCAGACCTTGCAGCAAGAGCTAATGTTCGGAACGACTCTCGGACCATTAGAGAGCGAGGTGGACGAACTTATGGGATTCGACACGCAGGTAAGAGAGACGGAAATCGTCCGTACTTCTTTCATTATCTTCTCCTCCGCGGTTCGCTCCCAAGACCGAGCGAGAGAGACGTCTTAATCATCGGAAATATGTTACGGAGATAAGAAAATTATGCCTCCGACACTGCGTGCATGATAAACGGAAAGGGTCTTTTCAATAACGCCGTTTCCGCTCGAAGTAATTGGCGCGTCCGTTTAGGATTCAGTTTACAATGTTTGAAACGCGAAGTGTCTTGAGGTAAAACACTACCATGTCAATCCACAAAGTGGCTTTTGACGATATATGCTTGAAGATTGTAGTTTGCCCTGTCTTGAGTCTTCTATAACATATTACCATGTTGATGAATCTACATGAAATGCCTTATCCCCACCAACCTTCAGTCAAAATTTTTATTATCAAAATACCTTTTTCTGCCATTACATTTCAAGTGACATTTGTTGAGATTTACGGGTTAACTTTCTAATACACCGGTATAACTCTTGAGAAGTCTTTTTGTTGACGTTAATGATTCTTCACGTGGTTGTAACGGTTTGTAAAATGACAAAGTTGTTTGGATCAAATGCCCCGAAAATGCTTTTACAAAGATTTGTTATTGAGTGGCTCATTTTGATTGCGGAAACAAGAGTTTAAATAACTTCGTCATAACGCAATAGAAAGCAGGGTTTGGAAGTAACAATAACGTAACGCTTTACATTAACTAAGAAGTAACGATAACTAAGATATATGTAATTTTTAAATAAAAAATTCTATATTAATAATTTTTAATGGAACAGCGTTAAGTATTTGTAATTTGTGACAATTCAAAGCGTTAAATTTCAATCATTCGCATGGAAATATATAAAATACTTAAAATATGTAGATCTGAAAATCTATAGCAGGATCTGCACGATCTGGAGATCCTGCAAGAAAATCTTATGGAATATAATGAATAAAAAAAAAAAAAAAAAAAAAATACAAAAAAATACTCGAAATACTAGATTTTAATAATTTTTATGTTGTATAATTCTTCAAAAAATTTATGTAATTGTAGGAATCGAAAAACTTCGATTTGTCGAGCTTTGAATTCTAAAAATATGTTTTTAGTAGTATATAAAAAGATAAAAAAATTTTCCAAATCGTATATTTTAATTTTATCTCATTCTAGAAATTCAAAGAGATATCTTTAAAAAAACTCAAAAATTCCACAATATTCTATAAATACTAAGAAAAACAGAATGAAAATATGTAACGAAAAATACGTGTCAATATTTAAAACATTGAAAATCTTTCGAATTCCAGAAATTCATACAGCAATATGGAAAAATAATAAACGATCCTTGAAATCATAGAAAAACTGAAGCAATACGAAAATTACTGGGATAAATAAAAATCTTAAAGAGACTGTTTTCTGGAAAATCCTGTAAAACACGGAAAATTTCATTATGTTCAAATTCTAGAGTTCGAAATCCTGAAATCCTGAAGAATCCTTCAAATCGTAGAAAAATTGGAAAAGTATAAAGTATCAAACAAATCAAAGGAAATGAAAATCTTCATAGACAATATTTGCTGAAAAATCCTCTCAAATAAAAATGATTTAATAACTTTGAATTCTAGAGTATGAAATTCTTGAAATCTATATATCAATTCACAGAAAAAAAGTAAAAAGTTATAAAAATACTGGAAAATCCTGCAACATTTTATACATATTGAAAAATACAAAAAAATTCAAAAATTTCGAAAATCTGGATAGGTATTCAGATTCTCTCAAACATATATTCAATTTGCGAATGTTTCCTTGTAGCTACTATTGAATAAAATGTCATATTCAGGAATTTTGTGAACTTGAAAAAAATATAAAAATTTAAACAAGCTGATTGATTTTTTTCCAGGTGTGAAAATTACGGATAAACATTTTCTAGTATATCTTAAATAAACAATTTCTATAGAACAAAACCACGAGTACGTTAATATTGTTTTTTTCAGTCTTAATTTTTCGATGTCTTGTTACTTACATTTAACTAATTCCAAAAAGTAACGTTCAAGTAACGGGGCGTTACTTTTTTCAAGTGGTAACGGCAACGAGTTACTATTTCTTTTCAAGTAACTGTAACGTAACGAATTACTTTTTTCACCTTTGCAACGGTAACGCGACGCGTTACATTTGTTCAAGTAACTTTCCAAATCCTGATAGAAAGAGCCGAAACATAACTAGATCTTCAAATAAAATGGGTGACTTTTTAGATAGAGTAAAACAAAATACATGATGAAATATGAAAACACAACACATTAATGGGCATGCTGGGACGAGACCATAACTCGAAATTTTATCTTAATGATATAAAAAAAAAAAAAAAAAAAAAACAATCGTAACTGAGAATCTTTAAGTACTTCTACCAACTGTACAAGCCATCTAAATTAATTCAATGAATCTAATGTTTTTCTAGTGCTCTTACTTTTTCAATAAAAAAATAATCCAGTAGAACGCAAAAAAAACTACTTAATTGTGTCCAATTAACTTTAAAGGGGCAGAAATTACAAAATGATTAAAATTATTCATTTTTAATCACTTTTCCTCTTGAAAAAATGATTCTCAGGCGATAAAAATGCAAGCATACTTTTTTTCCAAATTCTTCAATCCTATCATTACCAAAAATTTTTAAATTGTTTAAAAATCCATGGTGATTTCGAAGCACACCGTTTTAAGGGTGGTGCAAAAATAATCCATGACCTTCGTCAAAACCAATTACACGACTCGTCGCGGGGGATAAAACTCGGGCGCGAATTCTTTGTACATAATAAATCATCGCGAGAGCGCGTACGGTAATTATATTCGGAGGATTGGGGCGTCGTGGGGCGACTCGTCGAGGGGGAGGTCGAAAATTTCACGGTGCGCGTCGTTGGCAATTAAAGCGTCGTACGGCAGGGGTTTAAGTAAGTAACCCAACCGATCAAATATGCAACATACGTACGAAACTAATCCGATCACGGTGCTTATACTCCTTCAGCTTAAAGTAAACATTGTCAATTATTTAAATAACCATGCACGCCCGATTGTTACGCGACACGAGTTTGTCCGAACTTTCAGCTTGCTGATTTTCAAAAGGCCAAGATACAAAAATTGCCGAATTCAATACATTGATAATAATAGAACGGACAGAATTTTACTCTAAAAGGTGCAAAAATTTTCCATTTTTTTGATTACATGAAAAAATTTAGGTGAAATTTTTCTTTGGTACGAATCAAAGAGTATGTAATGTTGATATTTAGTTATTACGTTGAAAACAACATCTTCATTCAACATCATTCTTTGAATGCTTAGAAATGGCACCGTTTGAAAATACTTCTTACCATTAAGATGTCGAAAACCTTCTATTGAATCTAGAAATAGTGCACAGTTTTTTGATGACTTTGAGCAGGGAAAAGCGATTGGTTTTTCGTTAATGAGCGATATCGTATAAACAAGCGCGCCCGGCGGTCGTTCGCAGTCCTTCATTTTCTTCGCTTCTCACGACGGAAGTGCACGGCGGACAAGATAGATGTGCGTTACTTCCGGGCGCGACAGGGGTGGCGTCTGCGGGACTGGCACCCTTATTCTTCGCCCAAGGGTTCGTACTCCGTTGGAATATAATTACCGAGTAGCAAGATTGTACTGGAAACATTGAAAAATGGAAAAGAAACTAGATCTTATTGAGAATTGCAATTACGCTGGTTAAAATAGTAGATTTACATAGATTTTCATCAAATTGATCTACCATAAATGGATCTACTTGGATCAATTATATGGAATATTTTAATACAAGAAAGTGATCACAATAACCTCTATAATGCTACAGTCAATAGTTTTTTACACGAAAACTAATCTTTCTTTACTTATATTTTTCTTTTATTCAATTTAAGACTATTACCTCATTAAATGTGTTCATACCTTAAATATCTCCGAAAACATGTACTTTATTATATGATCAATATAAATGGCAAAGTTAAAATTTATAAAATATAAACAATATATACGTTCATAGTTGATTCAATGCGTTCTGGCATAGATATTGAGATACACGTTAGCAACTTGACAGTATTGGTGATAAGTGTTACAATATGACTTTTCATACATGAATTTTTTTTAATAATTTGAAGTCACTTATACACTTGAATAAATTTTGTATAGACCTTTATAAACTTGACTCCATCTCCGTAGATTTACGTTGATCTAATTCAAATTTGAAATCTTTATAGATCGCAGTAGATCGCAGTAGATCTACTTACACAAATTTTACAACAAATTTCGAGTAATCTGTAGATCTGAATACATCTATGTAGATCTATGTAGATCTACCAGGGCTAAAAAACCTAAAAGTTTCAGTCTCCAAAAGTATATTGGGTCTCGAAATGAAATGAGCATCATAAAGCCTCCAAAAGTATCCAAGAATATTGAAGGAGTCTCCAAGAGTATTACGGTTTTTTTAATGAGTCTCGAAAACTTTTCATTAGGCACTTTTAGTCTCAAATTCATATACATAATTTTTCAGCACGAGTCTCTTTTATAAAGACTACTTGAGTATTTTTCGAAAGAGTCTTCAATTATATCTCTTTCGGAGACCTCGGTTCCCTTGAATCTCTTTTTGGGATACTCAAGTCACCTTGCGTTATTTTTTTGAACACCCTGGTATGTATTTAGAAGATTGAAGTCTCCATTTCAAATACTACCTCGATGACAACGAGTCTCAAAAACTATTCTGTTTGGCAAAACATAATACTCATTCAGAGACTCAAGATACTCCGGATACTCCAAGGATACTCCTTTTTTTTGTCCCAGGTATGTAGACTGAATGATATTTCAATAGAAATTTTGATTCAAATGTATATCTACATGGATTTCAAGAACATTGATCTCTGTACATCTAATCATGATATATGAAGATCCAAACGAAATCTATAAAGATTTTTTTTCACTTGAGCTGTTAATGGAATGAAAAAAATTAAACTCTGTGATTAAAGTTTCCTAATGGAGTTCAGAAACGAAATTGCCAATTAGAAACCCCAATCATTAACTATATTTAAAAATTCGCTAGTTACCTTCATGTTTTTTTTTTTTAATCAGCCATGATCAATTGCATTAAGAAACAGTTCTTCAGTTTTATTCGATCTAACTGAATTTTATTTGGAATAAGTATCATTAGAAAAGTCAATCATGGCGATTTAATTTTCAATCCTAATGATTAAATTTACAGTCGCCACTACTAAAAAAAGTTGGCATTATTAAATAATCATTCTTCTGTTTACTGCAATTCTAAATTTTACATATTTATAACGTATGACCTTGTGGGTTCGAGACGCTACCGTATTTTGGGGCCCAGGTTATGATTGGCATTGACGCTTTTGTCAATGCAAGATAACGCACTGTTGTGAGTCAAAAAACATTCTCCGGATGTTACAACTTATTTCGCTATTGGGGAATCCTAATGCTTTTTATGTAAATGAAACACTGAAAAAAAGGATCAGTTAATTCAAACATAATATAGTAACTATTAATAAATCGTATACTTGGATATGGCGAAACAAGTGTTTAGTTGAATCAAACTGACGATAAATTCATATAAACTATCTAATGAATTTCAAGCAAACTTCTGTACATTAACAGTTACTATATGCGTATTTGCTATGAATATCAACGAAGTAATCGCTATCAAGTGAATACCATGTTAAAACTCTTCAAAAAAGTATGGACAAAACTTGAATTATTAATAGTTACCATATCGCTATGTGCAAGAAAATTTCAAGTAACTTGGCTCAAGTTCAAAGTTAGTTGTTGGAAACTAAGATCGACCTAGGTTTTTTAGTGTGATTGTTTTTTTTTTCCCTATTTCACGGAATTCGCTCCCAATTCTATCAAGAAGATAATTTTTTTCCCGTCTTATCCGAGGCGCGCGCGCGTGAGTATCCGATAATCATCCATCCACGTTCAGACGATAGTTACCGCCGCTTGACTTTGGGACCTCGATGGTCGATCTTAAATGTAACAGCTCCAGTGGATCCATCGACAAAAACATTGCTCAGGCCGAAAGATATATAAAAATTTGAGTGACTCGAGAAGTGATTTAACTTTTGTTCCATAACATTGAAGATGCTGGAAAGGCCACACTCTACGAGGAGAGGCTGCATTATTTTGTTAAACAGTGAAAATTTATATATAAACTGGCACTCACAAGCTTGTCTGAGATTGTCAATATTGTCGGAAATTTTCCACAACATTCGTCAAGTATCGGTATATTTACTGTTACCATATGAAATAACTGTATATGAACAACATTAGTCAAGTATAAGTATATCAACTGTTACTATACGTATAGAACAGTTGCATCAAATATAAACAGCTTATTTGCTATTATTTTTGAATTTGAAGCTAACACTGACTTCTTACGCCATTCAAGTTTAACACATATTTGATCTTAATGCACGTGAAGTTGGTTCAAGTAACTTCAGTGAAATGTATGGTATATTCGTCACAAATACTGCATAATCCAAAGAAATTAGTATGAAACATATGCTATCTTTATAACTAATATATGGAAGGCTGAGAGTAAAAACCGAACTAGTAAGAGACAAATGAATGTGAAACTCCATGTTTTCTGTCTCTACTTGTTCGGTTTTGCCTCTCAGCCTGTCATATATATTAATAGTTGATAAATATTTGAGAAAACAACGCAACTATACGTGTGTATTTGTATTAAACTTACTGTTTTTTCAGTGAACGGTATAATAACGACGAAAAATTGAGTTCTTTGACGATGTTTTAATGGTCCAAGCATTGATAACACTAAAAATAGCCTTTCCTTGGAAAAAATTCTAGAATATTATTGTAAGTTTTTTATATGCAAATTCGCATGTCACTGGGACCTGACAATATCAACAAAAGATATTTTCAGAAACGACACACGGATGGAATTGGTGTAGTTAAATTTACTAAACATGTTTAGTTGTTCATTTTTTAGTCATCCCAGCAACACTATCAGTTATGTGGACGAAACAATGTATCGTTTCGTTTGGTTGAAATAATGGAACTATTCAGTCAAGAACTTAACAGTCGATTCAACTGAACGAACCGTTGACTATAATAGATTTTATTTGATACGAATCGTATTATAATTGGACATCTCAGTTGCACCATTTACAACATTTTACAGTAAGAATAATCAAATTCTCCAGTTAGCACAAACAAAAATTTTATGACGTCAACTTTTTCATCTCCAGATTGAAAAAAATGCAGTTGAAGCGACTGACTCGATTTTTTTAAGTTTACAATTGAATTTTTGCAGCCGGGACCACCACAACTGCCGAAATTTTTTCCCGGATCCCTCCACTTGATTTTGTACGGATTTTTCGATGGCCAAGGTGATGGGTCACGCGCGTCCTTTTTTACAGCGTCGTTAGCTACAAGGCTCGTTTCCCCGCTAAACGTGCAAAAATGCGTGCAAGGGCGTGGTGGAAATGCACTCGCGGTCCCACCTCTTGGGCGTGAACCCGTGTCCCTGCTTGGCCTGCACAATGGCTCTCCAATGATGCCACATAATAACAATGCACACGAGCGTCGACGTTCCATGATCGGTGCATAAGTTAATGAGCCGAGTCACTCACCTGGCGCAAGACCAAAGTCAAGACGCCGCGCTGACTTCATAAAGAGACATTGAAAAATTGGAGAAAGACGTATTTTTTTTTTTTTTTTTTTGTTACTGTATAATAAATACGCTTTTTCAGTCGTCGGGCGAAAAAACGGCGAGTTTTTGCACACCGACTTTTCAGCAATCACCTGTCTTTCGTGTTTTTATGGGACTTTCAGTTTCATGCATGGAAAAAACGTTTGGTGTTTTTCTCATTCATTGTCGAACAAGGGACATGATATGACAGGAGAATTTAAGGTACATTAGTGAAGAATGAGACATTGAATCTGAAAGTGAAAAAGAACTGTTTTTCGACTGGTAATACAAAATATTGGAACTTATGCTAGAAAAAATATGAAACTGGCTTTAAAAAAATATAAGGAACATGGTAGATTAAGCATTCTGGAGATATATTTTTTTGTTGATTTTTTAAACACACGGAGAAAAATCGAGAGTAAATCTCACCAAAAACGCACGAAGAATTACCAAACTGCTGAGAAACGCGGGATAAATTCCATGTTCGAGACAGAATGCTGAACTTCCAGTAAAAATGAACTACCAGGGTGATAAAAATTACCAAACGTTCGGCAAAAATTACATGCTTCGAAACCTGATTAGTCCGATTCTTTGAATACTTTTTACTTAAAAATAAACCAAGAATTTTTCGTCCTCGAAGAATTTTAAATGATATTGTTTTGTATTTTAAATAATGAAACTCCATTATACAAATCCTTCGTGATTTAGAACCTTTAAAATCTTGTAAGATTAAGAAATTTTATTCTTTTAAAAATTCATTTCTGTAGAAATGGTAGATATTTTGATGCTAGAAATTGATGATAGAATGAAAAGAGATATTTCGGTGTTGATCCTTCATTGACATGTTCAGTCATGTTCCTCAATTCTTTTACTTATTTCTTGTATATGGGTTTCACCCATATTTAAAGCATTTTCACAATAATTCGCAATCGAGAAAAAATTTCAATTAGCCACCTAGCGAAGCTGAATGAAAGTTGCTGTAGGGAAGCAAAGGAAACAAACGCACTTTTCGGCGACTATTAATAGAATTCTTCGGCGCGCACACCGACGCTAACGCACGCTTAAACGTGTTGCATTTAAGAAAAAGTGTAGAGAAAGAATGTGAATACATCCTTACGGCAAGAAATTTTTACCAAACGATCGATACATATTCTTTTCTTCGGAATAGTTCCTGCTGATATGTGGAATTATCCCGCGTTTCTCAGCGGTTTGGTAATTTTTCGTGCGTTTTTGGTGAGATTTACTCTTGATTTTTCTCCGTGCATGATTTGGAAATTTTGCGATTTGTGAGAAAAAACGTTATGGTAGTGTTCATATCCGGAGTAATAACTCAGAATTTTTTAAAACACTGAAAGTAGTTTTTACTGCATCCATGCAGATAAAAAAAAATTGTTATAACCTACCCCAAGTACTAAGTCGGTTAAAAAATTCATGATTAGAGTTGAATATTGTACAATATTTTAGAAAAATTAAGTTGGCGTAAAACTGAATGCAGAAATTAGTATTCATTAGTATGAGGTTGTATCATCGAATTCTCCATTTGACAGCTACAAAAAAGCGAAGTTAGATTTATCATTTTCTGTAACTTTTGATCGACAATAATTTACGAATGAATTTTCAGTTATTGAAAATTTAAATAAATTGTGTTTTTAATTTATTATAATAATGTACCTCTACTTCCAATAGTCTGTAACTTAAGTTGATTCTATGAATTCATCAATTTTCAATTTCGAACAATATCTTGCAGAATTGGAAACTATTGCATTACAGAATGGAGAATAATAAAAATAACTAAGACATGTGCATAACTAAGACGTGCGTTTTAACGATTTAAACATTGTTTGTAATATCGATAATTTGTTAATTTGATAGTATGAATTACTGTATACATTGTCAAAATTGACAGGTCTTGAAAAGGGCTCAAAACCAGAGCCAAAAGTTGACTTTTGTGAGTAAACAATTTTCAACGTGACTGAAAAATTGAATTATTATTATTATACAATACACAGCACACAATTACACTAAACGATAAAAATATACTTAACATTCTACTGATGTTAAATTCAATACTAATACAATCATTGAATTGTATATTTTATTTGGAAAAAATTTTTTATTTATTCAATGAAAATTTCATTGTCTATGTATCATGTAAATTTGTTTTATTGGGATAAGTAAAATTTTTGTGGATTCAATAACGTATTATTTTGGAACCATAACGACGTAGTTTGTTCTAATGAAAATATCCCTTGTATTAATAACAAATTGGATGAATCACACATTTTTTCCGTGTACAATGAAGTTTTCTAGAATTGTATTCCTATACCTGATCATTTTTTGATCACGTTTTAGCAAATTTAGGACTCAGTGTATTAGAAACGTTGAGAGTTACGTTGCAGAATTTGACATGCTGGATTTCTTAAATGAAAATAACAATTTACAACTTCAAACATCTCGATTATGCATTTTTTTCTTCAAATATGTATGTAAGTTGCAGATTCTATTATATACACTGAGAGAAACGTTTATTTATAGCAAATATGCAGCCAAATTTGGTATTTTTCAGGAATATTTATTAACATTCAAGAAATTTTCTTTCTACGAACTTTTCAAGTAGGTCGTTCAAATATTACCAACTTTCGATTGCAATAATTCGTTTATTTATTTCAAATCGTATATATTGCAAAGTTTAATACTGAATATTTAGATGAAACTGATAGAATGATTACTTTAAATACATTCATTTATTCCACTCGAACCTTCATGTTTCGTTTGAAACAAATGTTTCATTCCCTGAAACATCGATTCGTTACCAGTTAAGAAACGTGTCGTTTAAGCTGAATCGGTATGAGCATTGTGCGTGTCCGCTGTGAGTGGTGACGTGACTGTCCTAACAGTACTTTAAGGACTTCAAGCAACAACGTCCATATTTCACTGTTTTCAACTGTTTTGTAGTTTTGTATACCAAGTGTTTATAGTTCGAGTACTTCGAAAAAAAATTAAATATGAACATTGGTGAGCATTTGGACGCGTGGGGTCTTGACTTCATGTCCGAGAAACTTATTTGTAAGTTTTTGAATCATTACTAGTTTTTTGATGCACCATGATAAATCTATTATTTCTGCCTGTTAATCAAGGTTAGATTACCATGTGAAATTTTCAAACATTAGACACTAAAATTTTTTTGACAAAAATATTTCTTCCTGTTTTTCGAGACGAGCAGATATATATTTGCACTTGATTTTTTTCGGAAAACAGAAAAAAATATGAACCTGAAGTTCCAATTACGCAAGAAATGTACGAAAAAAAAAAACAAACAAAAAATTGAATTTAATTTCAACAAAAAAAGTTACTTTACGCTTCTACGCTCTGGGTTTTGAGCATGCCATTTTTGTACGAAATAAATGAAACTTTCGGCTTATTTTTATTTTATTCTACTAAATTTAGGATAAAAAATCAAATGTTTAAAATAAAATGGAATAATTAAACAATATTGGAAAAGACTGGAATTAATATAATCGTGAAATAAATTTCATTTACAAATTTATTTATTGAAATTTTATGTAAAATAAATAAGGAAATTATGAAGAATCATGTCATTAAATATTCAATCTTGAATACAATTATTAATTATATTAAATGTTATATCTATCATGATGATTGATAAATATTACATTACGCAACTTAAATATACATGATAAATATTATAAATATTTAATATAAAATATCAATATTCATTTAAATGAATATTTATTATATTTAATGAATATTAATTATATTTTAAATGAATATTGATTATATTTTTTGAATGAATGTTGATTATATTTTTTTTTATTTGAAAATTTGAATCTTAAGTTAAGTGTTAGACACTTTACTGGAAAAATTATACAATTGCTGCAACAAAACATTTCATAATAAACGAAAAATGATTATTCTGTTGAATGATAAGTCTATTTGAATGAAAAAGTAATTTGCTCACCTTCAATATCAAAGCACCTGTACGAAAGTCGGGTTTGTTAACTCATAATATGTATCTGTTCCCGCAAAATAACGATTATATAACTGATAACATACAATAGTTTTAATCAAAATCAGATTCATTTACTGTTAGTATGTGTTAGTTTCCATCTAATATTTATTTGCTTCAAGTTAAAATGGACGCGTTTGATTTAAATACAGATTTGTTAATAGTTATCAAATCACATTTACGACCAAAGACAGATTTCTTAACTGTTAACAATTCATGTATTTAAAGCAACTTAACCGCTCAAATCAGTGGCTTCTTTGACCAAAAACGATCCTTATTTGCTCGTATTCAAATATGGGATTTATTAACTATTAACGAATCTTATTTGATTGAACCGAACGTTTCTCTCAGTGTAGAATTACTGATTTTAAGGTATCCAACCAGATCATTATGATAATCTTCTGAAATTCAAATCGCTATTGTAAAATTTTCAATTCTAGAGATATGAATTTAACAGCTAAGTGATCTATAATATTGAACCTAACAGAATATTTCTGTAGAATCTTGAATTCTTATACGTGAATTTTCAAATTACAAATTTTGAAAGATCTGACTTATAGTTTTGTAACATAGAATTTTAAAAATGCAGACAAGAAAAACAATGAATTGCAGAATATTCCAAATCTTATCGTTATTATACAGAAAAAACACTAAAATAAGGAGACAGTCGATGAAAACATTTCAGCATAAAAATCTAAGGAATGTATATATTTTTTGTATCGTACTTATTCCTCGAAATTCGGAGTGAAACGCAACATGAGAATATAACACACTATATCTGCATAAAGTGATAAGCAAAAATCAATCAACGAAATTTGGTTAGTATTGAGCAAGCAAATTTTAAATTTAAATGAAATCAAACCCCGCGTATTTCTTTAGATTCTGAGGAAGGAGGGCTGCGTTATTTTCCCCCACCCTTTTACCTGCTATTGCTCAAACATTATAATAAGTAATTTTTTTCTAAGATACTTTCTTTTTAACACTCGAATTTCAGAATTATGAAATTACTTAATTTCAATACATTTTACAATAGAGAAATTCCTACATCCAAAAAACAACCATTGAATTTTCCATTTTTCACATCATGTCAAAACAGTAATAATTTCAAGATCTTTACTTCTACTTTAAATATTTTATTTTATCTTAGGTTCAATTAATGACCACATTTGACATTGTATTCCTTCTCATCTTATGAACTCAGCAACGTACAAAAAACCATCAAACTTAAAAAAAAACCACGAATTTCAGCAAAATTCTTGACAAATCACTGTTAATTAAATAAGTTCAACCTCTGCGCCCTGCATGTAAACACTGGATTTCGCTCCCTTTTTTTGCCTCCCTAGGGCGAAAAAACCGTCATTTTTGCTACATAGTGCAAAGAGGAAAAGGATCATCTTTTCATTCACCTGTCGTTTGCATTCAAATCGCACTTGCCTCCAATTAACCCGCGGGTTCACAGGTGGCTTCTAACCGAGGACAATCGAATGCATAATGGTGCTTTATATGTTTCGCCGTGTGCGCACGGCTTATGCAACGTCAATACCTGCCAACTTGCGTAATATTCCATATGGTTAATCGATGTGCTTGATTTGTTGCCTGAGTTTTTTCCCAATCGCGGGAATTATGACTTTGTTTAAATTCTGAGAATTTTATTCCAACACCTAAGATTACGTAGCAATGAACGAATCAAGAAAAAACATTGAATCAACAAAAAAAAAAAAAAAAAAAAATGGATCGACAGATCAATGTAAAAGCAGTGAAAAAAAGTGGAATCTAAGAAAAGAGATTTGATTTTTTAATCTTTATGTTCTTGAGTGATAATTCTGTTGAATAGGATTCCACTGTGAATGTACGTATATAGGATCCTTTTTTTTTCAACAAACTAAGAAAGTTTTGATCTCATAAAACAACTATGTTCCTGAAGGAGATGTTGTAATTAACATCGGTAAGATTTTAACGACGTATAAATCGAACTGATTTTGACATCAAATGTTCCTAGTTTGAAATTTTTCTAAAAAATTTTGTAACGAAATCCAAGAAGTATCAAAAATATGATCTGAATCGGCCGCATTGACGGTTCAAGCAATAATCATAGGGAATTATTCCACCTTGGGCAATGATCTTACCCCGGCTTTGATACATTTTAAGCGCTCGACGTCCAGAGTCAATCATGTATAATTTCGCCTGTACCAAATTGCCCCTCTTCCACCCTCCCCACCTCTAAACCAGCTTTTAAATTACGTACTCAAATGAGAATTCACAAGTTTTTTTTCTTTCGAAAGATTTGGCATGAAAAAATTTAGTGTCACGAGATATTTAATTGATTTTTGAATAGACGTGGAATAACATTTCTCTAGGCTATAGTTTTTGGTTGTGATATGTAGGTGCTGAAGTGTATTATTCTATTATTAGGATGTCTAGTTACTCTCCTTGGAGTAGAATATCGTGTGATATTTTACATGCATCTCAGTCAAATATCTTATTACCATAATAAGAAATGTCATTTAGTAATAATTTGAAATTAGGGAAAACTTTCTTCGCAACTGTAGGGAAAGTTTTTAACGTATTCAGCAAATATTTTGTCAAGTTGTAAATATGGTTCATAAGTCAGATGTTAGACTGCTATTTTACTTGTGTTGATATGCATTTCGTTGAGAAAAGCAATTTTGCATCTTATAACTTTGGCAACGTAATGCGTCAAAATTTTTGATAAAACAGAAAAAAAGTTATGGAAAATCCTGAAAATATCTATTTGGATTTTTCGCTGTTATAATTTTTTAGAGTAATTAACTATGAAGTTTCCATTCGGTAATTTCTTGTAAGAATTTTATTTAGTAATTTTCAGCGATCATTGATAATTTATTATTATATGTATTACTTATATTATTTACTCAGTTCATGAAATTTATAAGAATTTTTCGGTACTTGGTTCGTTATATTTCTATCAAATTTTCTGATAGTCCTATTATTAAATGGAACAAAATATGAGTGAACGTGTATGATTACATGCTCGATTAGTTGATTTTAAAATTTTACAAATTTATAAATTTAGTTTTTCAAATTTTTTCATGAAATCTTATTCTCATTGAATTTGAATATTCATCACTATAACCATATCATAAAAAATAAAAACTTATGTATCACATATTTATATATGACATTAAATAGATGATAAAATGGAAATCAAACAAATTTTTTGAATTATTTTTCAATAAAATAAGATTCATGTATTTTTAAATTAAAATAGCTAACTCTCAAATTCAAATTAGCAATACGCAATTTTTTAGCAAATATTTTTATTTCTGTTCAATTTTATTATATCTTCAAATATAAAGTTATTCATTGTTATAAAATCAGCTAAAATCTTGAATCTATAATTTTTCTAAATTTGTGGTAATTATACGGAAATTCGTATTCTAGAAATGAAGAATAAATTAAATTTTATTCAATATTTTATTCTGAATAATTATAATATTTATAAGAAGTATACTAAATGACCAAAATAAGAATAAAATTTTTAACAAAATTTATAAGGTTTTCAAACATCAAACATTTTTTGGAATTCTACCTCACTCTTTTAAAACATAACAATTTTCAGGTACTGCATAATTTTTTGAATCTCATGAACTTGTGCTGAATATTAAAGAAAATATGATCACAGCAGTACTTCACTATGTTTTTTCAAAATTTTCAGTGATTTGCTTCATTCAGGAATTCACAAGTAACTTAACAAAATCTCATAAGAATCATTAGAAGTTTTGTTGAAATTTTTGAAAATGTTGAATACGTCCTATCGGGAATCCCTAAAATTTTGAAATGGTAAAGAAATAAAACCTAATGACATTTTTTTAAACTCAAAAAATCTCTGCAAGCTTTTGAGGCATTCTCCAAACGTTTACAAAAATCATACAGAAATCCGTATGAAAAATTATTATTTTTACAATAATTTGTCGAAGATTTTTTGCTGTTTTTATTTTCAGATGTAACAGAAGATTCGAACTGATGCATGTCATACTTATTAATTGTACGTGTTTTGAGAACACTTGGAGGATCTTACAAAACTTTCGAAATTTTCCTTAAATAGGGCAAAACTTTTGGAATAATTTTTATTCTACAATATGTAATAAAACTATGCTAGAAAATTTTTCAAAAATTGACACATATTCCCCTTTTCCTAAGAATTGTTCGCGACTTCAAAAATTACATTTTGCTGGCTTAAAAAAATTTATGTTCATTAAAAAAATTTACCAAGCTTTTCAAAATCCGTTCATTACTTCCACTTTCTTTATTGTGTACGTATTACATAAGAAAGTAAATGATTCTCGACCGGTAGTCGCCAAACGTATGTTCACGAATTCAAAAAAAAAATTTTTTCAATGAAATTGTATGTACTCTTTCTGAATCTCCCTAAATAGTAAAATTTATATAAAATCTCTGTAGAGTTCACAAGCATTTTTCTGACTTTTGAAAAATTCAATACTTTTCCTTACGCTAGTATAACTTAGTGTAAAATATTTGTAAAAATAACTTTCTTCAATCTTCCCAGTCAATTAATTATTGTTTAATAATACTGTCAACGTTTTGACCTTATTTAAGTCCTTCTCAAGGCCGACATCACAGTTATTACTTTCAAACATAGTTAATCATGAGAACAACAGTAATACATAAGAATTCCAGTCGATTCTCCACCTAAGTGACCTTCCCATTCGTGTTTGAAAAAATCATTCGTAATCTCAAAATCTGTATCACCATAAACCCAAAAAACGCTCAGAAAAACTGTGATTTCGAGATAGAAACGGTAAAGAAATGAATACTAATCAAATTTCGAAAAAATGTGAGTTAAGTAAGTTTTCTCGTTGTACAGCGGAAACGGACGCGTGCGCCTTGGAATCGGCTCCTGCGGATCGGTCCGCTCAAGGTTCCAAGCGATACATTTCGATCTGATTACTTCTGTTCGTGCCGGCGCGATTTTCTCGGTATAAACCGACAAGTCCTTGGACCCTCAGAGATCGCCTTGGGGCCCGGTACCCGCCCAGAGCGCGCACGCGATCCTACTGCGCGTTCCAAAGACATCGAAATGTCCTCAGGACATTGGCCATTGGCCAAAATTTCAACAACAATTCACAATTGAAGGGTTCGATTCGTAACTAAAAAGGACAATTGTGAATGGCCACCTATAAATGGCACATACGACACATATATGGCGATAAATTGACAGTACTTTAGCAAAACTTACTACAAATATGTAACACATAAATGTCAGACATTTGGCACATATATGACATGATATTGTTGGGATTCACGGGTTAACTTTCTGACACACCGATAGTGCTCTTGACAAGTATTTTTATTGACGGTTATGATTCTTCACACGGTTGTAACGGTTTGTAAAATGACAAAGTTGTTTGGTGCCAATGCCCTAAAGAAGCTTTTATAAAGGTTTGTTACTGAATGGCCCACTTTGATTGCCAAAACGCGAGTTTAAATCACATCGTAACTACGTAATGGAAATAGCCGAAAACAACTATCTCGGAAAATAATTATATTATGTTGATTCAATTTTACGCATCGTGAAGTTCGTCAGAATGATCTTGTCAACAATATCACGAATCAGAATAACGTAACTAGGCCTTCCAATAAAATGAATGATTTTTTAGACAAAGTAAAAGAAAATACATGATGAAATATGAAAAGACAACAATATTACAACCGTAACTCATAAAACCATATCAATCACAAAGACTGAATGAGATGAACCATATAAAAATAAAGAAGTAAACAATCATCTCGATGAAGAAGAAACCTCGTTTTTAATTTCTCAGCAAACAAACAAAATGCAGTTTTTTTATTGCATAGCAGAGTCGCGTGATATCACGCGAGAAATTTTGAAATATCAGGGCGGCCTGCATCGAACACGAATCGATCGCTCCGTTCGTCATTCTTCATTAGAAAAAAAAAGAAACAAGTTCCCAACTTGTCATTATGCAGATCGGCAGAGCAAAAATTTCTACATTGTAATTTGTCGAGGACTCCCCTGTGGACATCGGCAATTAATCCTACGATTACAAAGTTTTTTTTTTTCAGAGATTATGTGTGGAAGCAACGGGTCGAAGCCAAGGTCGTTTCAGGGATCGCAAGTCATTTTCGATCAATTTACTTACTTACTGTCAATTATTGGCTTTGGATGCAAGTTTCACTTGCAGGAGGAGATTTATGATAGTATATGTGTATTCGTTTACAGATTTTGCGAGTTTGAAAAAACTTTCTGAAAAATCATGGAATTTTAAGTATACATACTTCTATAGTATATAAGTACGTTTTTTTTTTTTTTTTTTTTTTAATAATTTTTGATTAATATCAAAGAGACGGATGATACCAGGGGAAAATTCTTTTCCTGTTAAACTTTGATGATAATCATATTGAGAAATTCTAAATCATTGGTAACTTTCAAGTGCAACATTTACTTGAAAAAAAGATCTAACTTAGAAAAATACATTTCGTTCACAAAATTTCAATAATTATTCGGTCATAATAAGAAATTACCAAAAATCGTGAAAAGAGTTTACGATATTCTGAAGATTTGGCGAACAAAATTCGAAAATGCGTATAAGAGACAAAAATACATCTTGAATTTTTTGTTGGAAATTCTTTAAAACATAAATCAAGTTCCTTAAAACTTCCAAAATATTTGGAAATCAGAATTTATGAAAATTTCGATACCTCAAAACTTTTCAGAAAATTTCGACGGGCATTTTGCAAAGCAAAAAAAGAAGGTTTAAGATCGTCTAATTATATTTTAATTACTAGGAAATTTTCCGAAAAAGAAAACATTTTTATGAATTTTTCAGCTATTTCCTAATTAAGGGTTAGTTAAAAGATTAAAAAATATTGAAAATTCAACGAAAATGCACGCCAAAAAAAAGGAATCACAAAATTTTGAAAATACGGCTTAAAATTTATTTGAGTGAAACAACAAAATCAAAAATTGAAAATCAATTTCCAAACTACAAAAAATACTTATCAGTTCATACTTAACATTCATCAGCAAAAATAACAAAAAAAAAAAAAAACATGTAAAAGTACTGCAAAAATATATTCTGATTTTCTACAAACATTTAACACTAACTCCTGGACATTCTCACAAATTATGATCGATTTTCAATCAGTTCCTGAAATTATGCTTGAAATGAACAAAATCGTAATCTATAAAAAGCCTGAAGTCTTCTGAAGTTAAAAAAATTTGTCACAAAAACAACAAACTTTTCAAAAATCTATAAACTCTCCACTCAATTCATGAACAATAAAAATTACATTAGAATGTATAAAAAAAAGTTATTGCTGAGCAACGCATTTCCGAAAAATGCCAAAAAAAAAATTTTTTCAAAATTTTGGAAGTTGTTTGTCGAGTTTCTGGATTCTCGAAAATTTCCACAAATATTCAGAAACAGAGAAAAAAAAATGAAGATGTAAGATGTTATTTCAAATTCATTAAAACTCCAGAAAAAAAGTTAAAAATGAAGAATCGCTGGTCAAATTTTTTACCAATTGTTTTCGAAAAACTCTTAGAAATTTGCACTAATTGTCAAAAAAGAAATAAATTAACAAATAATCGTAAAAGCTTGAATTGTCGGAAACATATACATAAACCTTCCTCACTTTTCAAATTCTTTAAACTTTTCAGAAGTACGTACAACAAAATGAATAGTAAAAAATCCTTAACTTATATAGTAGTAATTTTATAAGTTGCAACAATTTTTTATGAATAAATGATTTTACAACAAAGAGCTTCTCATTTTAAAACGAATTATTTACGATGTACAACTTGATTTAAATTCAATAAACATAGCTAACAAAAATGTGAAATTCTGAAGGAAAAAATCTGCTTTAAAACAACAAGAATTATTGAAAAAATCATCGTTGCGTCATCGAAAAATACGAGATGCACGTCCTCGCGATCTCCGATATTATGAATAATCAAAAGCATTCGGGGTGTTGTTTTCCCGCGAGTTATCGCACGTAACAAGGCCGATAATGAGGCAACGCTCGTTTAGCATAAAATTAATTATGCATCGCGATCGATGGCCCTAATTGCGGGCACGGCCCGGTATCTGTGAAATAACTTGACAATAAATCGCGATGAATAAACATGAAAGCGCGGTAATCGGTATGTGCAGATTTGATTAATTCGCGCGACTCGGATTGATTCGAATTATGCCGCCTGATCGTAAGTCACGTGCTTGCGCAATTGTCGTTGCGGTAACGAAATTTCAATTTTCATTTGTTACTCAAGAAAGAAAAATATTTTTTTTATCGAATTTAATTTCATAGGTTTCCGATCTGTAAAAGAATGTTTCATAAAAAAAAGAGATTGTAACATTCTTTTGACGTTTGTTTGACGTCCTTTTTACGTCATTGAAAAGAGTATATCACGAAATCAGGTGAAAAAATCATCACTAAACCTGAAAAGTACTATTAAAAAATTTCATAAAATTTTTATGACTTCGTTAAATTTTTAAGAGTCCACGAAAACTCTAAATAGTTTGCATTACGTTCCACATTCCGAAAATTTCTACAAACTAAAAAAATTCCAAGATTTGAGAGATTGTCAAATTTAATAAATTTTCATAATTTTTTTGCTTGAATTCATCAACATTTTTCTTCGAGAAGTGCACAATAATGTTGCTTCATGTTTCAATAAATATCCAACAATTTTCAAAAATATTCCAAGTAGCGAAAAATATTGGGATGAATAGTTGGGTACTAATTCGAATGAAAATTGGAAAGTTTTGAATAAATTATATTAATTTTTAATATCAACAAATTTTGTGAAACTAAAGTACACTGAAAATTTTTACATATTATGGTCGATAATTTTTTGATGATTGCTACCACGTTCCGATAATGTAAAAATGGGGAGCAATTTTTGCCCTCGTTTCTGAACAAAAATTTGAAAAATTTGTATGATTTAAGGAAAAGTCCGAAAGTGTTGTAGATGGTGTTCATTACCATACTTCTTCAATGCATGCATGATATTGATGTTTTATTATTTATTCATGACAATCTGAAAAGTCTTAAAAAATTATAAAAAATTCTCATAAGTTTAACAAATTTTCACGGATTCAGAAAATTTTTAATAATTTCTATTACGTTTAAAATTAATAAATTTTCACAAAATTTAAAAACTTTGAAAATTCAAGAGATTCGTCAAATTTTATAAATTTTCTTAATTTTGTCGCTCTTGATCATTAACATTCTTCGAAGGATGTTTTTTCACGTTTTCATAAATATTATGAATAAATTAATTTTCTCTTAGTACATGAAAAATCATATTCTACGAACTAGAGATGAATTCGTGTTGGAAAAACATTTTAATTGATTTTCTGCCTTCTACAGATATTGAATCAATTCGTTATTTTATGATGGGTAATATAAGAATAGTTCAATTTTTTAGAATATGAATTGTACTATATTAATTTTATATTTTACACGTACAATGGAAAATGTGATCAATGAAGTACAATTTGCATTCTCATTATCATCTTTTTAAAACTGGCATATGTACATATAGTAATTTTTACATTACAACAAATATTCACTAATATACAATATTGTAATAAACAAGAATAATATTGACAAATTTCCGAGATTGGAAAACCTGCAATAATATTGTAAAGTTTCAATATTATTTTATGTAGAATACTTTTTTCACATACTTGATAAAACCTTCAAGATTTTTTTCCCATTGTTGTATTATAGATTAGGAAAATAATATTCGGTAGATTTTTTTGTATAATTTAAATGTCAATTAACACATGTTAATATGACGTTGTATTTATTTTATCAATAACATTTGGCTAAATTTAAACATCATAAAAAACTCTTAGACTCTGGTTTTTGATTCATTTTTGAGTCTTGTTTTGCTGCGATATTAATTTGATTTAATGAATATTGTATGAAAACTGTACACATAATAATAAAGAACTTTTGATATTAGAAATTCGGAACAAATTTTTTAAATAAAAAAAATTATCTCAAAAATCGTTATGCTTCAACAACCGTTTATTTGATAGGAAAAATCGAAATAAATAGATTGTAAGTTCTCAAATCGAGTTTAAAATTTCCCTGGTGATTTTGATCCTTATAAAAACCTTATAAGAAAATGAGATTTCTTATGAGAATACAATTTTTTATAAGGTCCACCTTATAAAAACCTTGTGAGAATTCAGTTTCTTATAAGGTGACCCTATAAAAACCTCATAAGAAACTGAAATTTTTTATAAAAAATTAATCGAAATAGTTTTATAAGGTTTTTTTCTTAAAAGAGTTTATCAAATAGATTCTTGTAAGAAATTTCAGTTTCTTTTCAGGTTTTTATGAGGTTAAAAATAACTATGATTTCTTATTTGGAGATAAAATGTCTATACATTACTAATGTGATTATGACTTTACTATTTTTTTTATATTATTGATTTCAAGTTAATTAATCCTTGCATTCAGATTTCTACTTCTTAAGTATTCAAATAAGGATTCTCATATTTTTGATACACAGTTTGGAAACTTCCAAAGTATAATAAAGTCAATTCTGAAAAACTGTTCAACTAAATGTGAAAAAACTTCATTTGCCGTGTTTTTTTTTAGAAAATTCGAATGAAAACTAATCTTCGATTCTCAGAATAATAATAAAATTTCCAAGTTGAGCTACGTAATAAAAAAATGTACACGATTGAATAAGGGAAGAACTTCTCAAACTCTCCACAGTTCTTTTAAGAAGAATAAAATTGATAGTTGCTTGTAAATTTCTTAATTTTAATTGAAATGTCAAGTATGCATCGTTCCATATATTTAATCATTAGACACCATGTTCATTATATTCATCAAAAGTACAATGATCATCATGAAATCACTTCATAAAAAACGACAATGCTCCTACTTTTTTTTATCAAAAATTCGCGATAATTAATGAAGAAATCAATCAACGTATCAAGACGGTCATCAAAATGCAGCGCCATGATTACGGAAAATTCGGCGATGCGCAAAGAGAGGCCACTTATCGCGTTGGCAAACACAAAGACCCGAAAAAAGGGGTAATTGGGTAGGCAAGGTTTTATCTGGCCACGCGACTTGCCCGAGCGAAGATGAAGCCACCGCAACCGAGCGGAATATTCATGAAGAGCAATCGTGATAAGACTAACGAAGCGGCCCTGATGATAACGGGACCGGGATCATCGATTCACTTTGGTCATGCCGATCTAACGAGATTTAAGGGTCGGCCTCCTATAAACGCTCGTTTCCGGACAATCGTGAATCATCCTACCTCACGGTGGTAGAATGTGCAAATCGATTATCACAATTTTCGATCAGGAATTCAATTATTCTGTCAATTTCATTACCAATCAACATGTGAGTAATCTTAAATACGTGAAAAGTAATCACCAAACCATTTCGAATCATGAACTATAGGAACCCAATTTTTTATGAAAAGTTTCATTATAGTATTCCCAAGAATTTTATTTGTTAACTTGTGCAAATTTAATACGAAAGTTCTTCAGGCATTTTCATCAAAACTCAAAACCAACAAAGTTATCATTATGTAAAGTTTATGAAAACCAGAATGAACCGCGTGCCGATGTCCAAAATGGCGCGCAGTCGGTACAGGAACGCCACCGCACCGCGGCGCTGCTTCTCAAACTTGATACTTTAATAGCTCCCTAATTTTCAACTTTGGAAAAAAACGGTTTGCGAACTTTCGTCTCGGATTTTCTCAAGCAATTTACTGCCCTTGGGATTTCCGTCGATTCCAGGACACCTCATACATCGGTTCGATCAAAGTTTATTTATATTGCTCGATTATATCCACGCTTCGGAACACGGCCCGGCAGATGGTCGTGTAATATAATAATGCGGTAGCCACGGAAATTAAACTCGCAACTGATTACCTTCGCGCGTAATGCCCATCAAAGCACTTTCTGTTGGTGATTACGTGTAATATAGAAGGATGGCGCGGACCAAAGTACTTTCTGATGCGGCCACATCTCCTTGATGAACCCAGGAGGTCGTTGAGAAATAAGTGAATAATTATTTACGTACACGTACGCGACACTTTCCCCGGTAATGAATGAATTTCACATAAATTATGGTCGTTTCGATATGCCCTCGCCGGTAATTGAAACATCAATTTATTTTGCGTGTCGTGCACCCCGGACAAGTTTCCATTTTGAGGCTACTCTTTTTTCGGATTCACCAAGAGTGGGAATTTCAATTTTTTGAAAACCTTAGGGATTATGTCAAAATTTTGATTTCCTCAAATTTACCTAAAATTTTTATATCTACCAGGCGCGTAGGCAGAGGGGGGTTTTGGGTGTTCAAACCCCTCCAGAAATTCTAATAAAATCAATCAATATTTAATGTAAAAATGAAAAAAGTTCCATCGATAAACAATGAGAATATAAGTTACAAAAAAATGCATGAAAACTTTAGCAGTATATGTTTAATAAAAAGTAATAATTACGCAAACGTAGGATTACGTAGAAAATATGAATCAGAAAAATTGTTGCAACCCAGTGAATAATCAAGAATAATAAAAATCTACGAAAACGCTAAAAATTCACAAAACATTGATCATTAAATTCTAGAAATCTATATAAAATCCATGTAAACGTATTGGAAATTTCTCGATTAATACAAACTCGAAAAAAATAATAAAATTTATTGAATTCTATCAAAAAACTGTTTTCTGAAAAAACTCGACAAACGCCTCTACAATCTATATTCTATATTCTAGAGCATCAAACTCTGAATAACCTATGAATGTATGAAAATTCTACAAAATGCAACAAAATCTTTTAGATATTTTAAAAATACGAAAAAAGAATAACGATATAAAACATGAAAAATCTGTACAAATGTGATTTTATCATTAATTCTTGAAATGACTAAGAATAGATCCAAATTCGCATTTTAGAGCATCGAGTTTTTTGAATGTTTGTAGCAATCTACAAAAATATAAGTAATCTATAAAAATTAGTAGAAATTTTGTATATTATACTAGAAAAATGTAAAAAATAAGTTAACTAGCCTACTAGCTTACTAGTTTACTAGCTTGATAATTTACTCGTTTACTAATTTACTAGCTTACTAGCTCACTTGCTTACCATTTTGATAATTTACTCGTTAACGAGTTTATTAGTTTGCAATTTCACAAGCTTACTAGTTTACCAGTTTACTATTACAAATTTGACAAGTTTACTATTTTTCTTTTTCACTTGTTTACTATTTCACTACTATACAATTTCAGTTGTTAACTAGTTTACTAGCTCACCAGTTTACTAGCTTAAGAAATCTTTCAACACATAAAAATAATATAGATATAATTTTCTTAGAAATTTATAAAACTTTCCATCATGGCGCATATTATTGACATAATACTATAATTATATATAATTATAAAAGTTATTCTAGAAATTCATACATAAAACAATGAAAATACCTGCAATTCAATTCATACAATTTATACGATTATACATACTTATACTTTAGAAATACTAACAAAATATTGAATAAGTGCTAAAAATCTTGCAGAAGAAACTGTCGTCTAAAAAATCAATTTGAATTCTCAAAATCATTGAAAGTTCCAATACTATAGCATCAATATCTAGAAATTTTTTGAGCCATCCGTACAAATATTAGAAATACATAAAAATACAAGAAAACATTACAAAATTTTATGAATAATATATCGTACGAAAAAAATATTAATTTATGATGCACCTTTTATCTGTGAGGTTAAAATTTGCTCGAAAATCAATTCAAATATATGATTTTTTAAAAAATCGATTCCTAGAACATCGTAGTTTAGAAAGCTCAATAGAAACCCATATAACTTATCATCAGATAATCCTTAGAATGATATAAATACAAAAAGTATCAATGAAAAAAATAAAACCTCAGTTACTAATTGAAAGTCACAAAAATCGAATTCCATTATTTACGAACATGAAAAACGTGCAAGTCTGGATTCCGAAAGTTGTATAACTTTTAAATTCCGAAATGCAGAATATTTCAAAATCGCTCTCTTGGGATCATATTGTCAAAGATTGAAAATCATGAAATTCCGAAAGAAAAATATTTTTATAAAAACCACTTCCGAAAATTTTTTCTGCTTACGCCCCTGGTATCTTCTCTTGAAGTCATAATCTTTCTAAATTATTTAAAAAATACAAAAAATTACTGTTATTTTTCGCAATTTTAGTGTATTTATACTTTTTTAGATAATAAAAAAATTCTTGAATCAAAAATAATATTTTCATTTCAGTGCATTTTGTTAAATTTTCATGACCCTCTAATGAGTATTCGGCTTATTGTCAGTTCACAAACGTGATGTAAAACTGTTCAAATTTTGAAATATGGAAGTTGACCAGATTTTCCCGTTGCACCGTAAAATCGTAAATAATTCCATTTGCACGGCCGGATAAGATCGAACGCGTATTCCCGTATCATCGTTTCGTAATTTACATTTTTTCCCATGACTCTCGTTTCGTGATTTTCGTTGTGTAACGGTACGGGCCGATTGGCGCGAGGATCGTGGCGATTTCGATCGATTTTCCATGATCGATTTACGACCGCAACGCAAACGTATCACATCGACGAGTTCTCGCGCGCTAATTTCCCTGATGGGGATTCGATATCCTCCACGAAATTACGTTTGCGGTTCGGCTCCGGAATAACCGAATTTAATTGATCGTACCGAGAATTGAAATGGTATTTTTGAACATTTTTCTAGCTTTTTTAACTGATTTTTTTAAGAATAAATATTGGTTTAACGGTATACTGATTCCAAGACTTCTTACTACAAATTTATATTGTAAACAGTTGAGAAGTAATAAAGAATCTAATATTTTTCAATGGTTTTATGTGTGAAACGTTTGAAGAATTTCAATCTAATGATAATTTTTTTTCTAAGGAATGCATAAATTTGAAAACACTTTAAATGAGTTTATAAATTTTTCCAGGATTTTATATTTTTGATATTTTTTGAAAAGAAGATATCACTAAACTTCGAAAAATTTCTGTTAATTTCCAGAAATCAACTGATAAAGAAAATCATTTAGTTTTGAGAAAGAAGATATACAACTAACAAGTAATGGAAATTACTCAAAAAGCAATAAAAAATGTTTTTTTCAGGCTTTCTTGATAATTTCTAGTAATTTCCCATAATTTACTTAAAATATTTTTCTTTACAAAATTCTGAAAGAATCAAACTTTTATCGCTCCTAATTACCAAACAATTTTGCATAATTTCTTTAAATTATTAAAAACTATTGCAACATTTTCCACATTCCTGAAATATTTCAAAAATTTATATGAAACGTTTCAACGTGTTAAAATAAGATTATTCACAATGATCTCAAATCTTTTCCAATATTTTCTAAATTCTGATGTTTACAAGCCTTCATAATATTTCGTTCGCAAACATGTGGGAGACGAAAACATAAATGTAAGTCAAGATATGATAGAGATGTTTCCCCTTTTCGGGAGAACGCGGTTGGAAAATATATGAATATCGCCGAAAAGGTTTGGTTCCCAGATACGGTTTTCAAGGGCCGAGCATTAGGGTCGTAGGTCAAGTGGTGATAACGAAATGCTACGATAAGTGTTTCTTGCCTACGAGGAAGATTTCGGGAAAGAAGCCAAATACGAATGGAATTTCATGAGTATGGGAGAATAAAAGTTGAGAATCTCGGAAAAATAGACTCTTGTTAAAAAACATTTTTCAGACAAACACTCGAATTGAATCGATAGGAAAATTCTCAGCAATAAGTTTTCCAGGTTTTCCACTTATTCCGATTCAATTCAAAATTTATCGAAAATTTCATAAAAATATTAGGTAAATATAAAATTCATATTATGATTTTGTAAGCACTGTGATTTTGCTTATTCTGTGATTAAATATGAAATGTAAGTTAAGGTAAAAAAATTTTTTTCTTTGTGAATTTTCATTAATATTCAATAAATCATTAAACAGTATTTTTTATTAACTAGTATAATTCCCTACTTCACGATATTTTTTAGAAATCATTAGCAATATTTTTTGTGACATAGACCAATAAAATTACAAAGTCGTCTTTTTTTTTAAGCTCCTGTGAGTTTTTCGTACTGATCACCAATAATGTGCGGAATTTAAAATACTTCGAAATTTCATCTCTCTGACAAATGGCAAAACCTAAGAATTCTTTTCAATAAGAAAATATAAGTAATAGTTATAAGTATTAATTTTTGTACAGATATTAAAAAAATGTCAATAGCAACAACTTGAATTTCAAATATATATTTAACCATAGAGATATCTATTATTTTGTTGACTTTGAGGTGCCTCAGTTCTGAGATGCTATTTTTCGAAATTTCAACTAGATTATTTTCTGATCTACTTTCTTGAGAATCGATGAAACAAATTTAAGTAAATGATTGAAATTCAATATTTCATATAGTAACTGAGCTAAATAGAGAAATAATCTTCCCAATTTTAAATAAATTCGAAAATTTCAACTTTCATAAAGCCTTTATCGTATAATTTTAACCATAGTCATTCGTTGTAAGTTATAAAAAAAATCAATTGCTCTACAATCAGTTTCCCATTTTCGCAAAATTGCACGCGGATCGACCTTCCTGGCAATTACGTAACGTTGCGTAATCACACCTCATACCTGAGACTTCCGATTCGTTTCAACCACGTCATCCCCTCATCTTTTCTAACTGGTACAACACCAATTTTTCAATTTTGTCATGGTTGTTGAAAAATGATGTACAGCTTGTGTAATTGCACGGAATTTTAATTTTTTTTACTTCTAAATTGAATGTTCATAACTCTTATAGAAGTATTCATATTAATAATTTGTTTTTTTTTTGTGGTGCAAAGTTTCAAAAAATTAAATTATTTTTGTTCCTGATTTTTTAGAATTAGGGAGAAATGAGGTGAAATAAAAAAAATCGTCGATGGATGTTGATTTTTAATGATTTTTTAGGGTATTCGTAAATCCTGATTTGCAAAAAAAAGTAATTCAATTCAATTCAAAGTAATTGAAGGAACTTCACTGTAGAAATTTTTCACTTATATTTCATGATATTTTATAACATGTTTTTAATATTTCGGAAAGTTTAGGTGAATGACATATTCATATCGGGAAAATTTTCGTATGCCTTCAAAAACTGTTTGAATAATCGATATTCGGTTTTCTTACAATTTTTTTTCAATTTCATAAATATTAAATGATGTTTACAAATATCTGTAATCTGTAATCAGTAAAGTATTCACAATTTCACCAAGAAAAAGTTAAAAATTCGTCAATCGTTTCGAAAAAAGTGAAATATTTTAAGAACACGTAGAATTAAATACCTGAACTCAACAATATTACCATTTCTGTCTTTGCAAAAAAACGAAACAATTTTAAAATTTTTCATTTATTTCCTTTTTTGAAAGTATTTTTATTACTTATGAATTATTTTAAAATGTCCCTGTAAAATATTGTATTGTAGATTTCCAACGAGTATTCTTCTGAATTTGATATAACTCCAAAAATTTCCAGAAATTACTGCGGAATTCTAGAGATTTACAATACTTTTACAAAACTTTATACAATAAAACCTTATACTTACGAAAATTTTTTAATACTCACGAATAATGCAAGATTGAGTTAGAAAAATAAAATGCATGCATAGGACATAAAACAACGTTTCAGGCCTATAGATATCTCGTTCCATTTTTCAGAAAACTTTAAAAAACTCAAAATATTTTCCAGTATCAATACTTACCAATATAGATTACTAGTAAGAAATTTTCAACTGCTCAAGTATCCTTCTTTATTTAAGAAAGTATTTAAAGTGTTTAATGTATGAATAAGCACCTTTTTCAGAAATAACATCACGGAAGAAACGTCCTTTCGAACTTGTATTCTTCCTAGAACACTTGGATATTGCCTTCATTAAATTCAAATTTGCCGAGACCCGTAGATTTTCTACAATAATTTCTTCGGAATGTTAATAGTTAGACAAAGAACGAAATCTGAAGGTACTTTGTTCTATGTAATAAATATTTTCATGTGGTGAGAGTTATTCAAATTTTTTCAGTAAATCAAATAATAAGTAGTAATACAATTGACAAATAATTTACAGTACATTCTGTCAAATTTTTTAATCAGAAAGTTTGTAAATTAATAAAAAAATTAACACATTATCGCAGACAAAGAATTTGTAGAAAAACTTATAAAATTTTAAAGAACTTGAATAGAAAATTGAAAGATATTCTGAAAATTCATGTAAAGTGTAATATTTGCCTAATTTCTTAAAAAATACAAACAAGCTAGGTTTTTTTTTTTCAGTTTCAGAAAATATATAAAAATTAAGAGTATTTAATTTATCAAGAAACCATGCAAAATCTTCAAATAAGGTGTAGAATATTATTGAATTTTCGGAAAACCAAAACTATGTCAGAATCTTAATCCAAACTTCCAAAGATTTGCAAGGATTGATGATTTGTTTACAAAAAAGGTGGTTAGATGGTTTTTTGGAAAGCAAACTAAATCTGAATTCACCAGAGTTTAAGTATTTATCATAATAAAAAAATTTAATTTTACAATTTACAATTATTCGTATATTCTGAAATGATAGGTAAGTTTCGCCAGCTGAATAAAAAATATTTCTTCTGAAATTCAATCCCAAATCATCCCTATCCAAATATAATCAACAACTGAATTTGGAATGATAAAATACACCAAACATTCGTTAATGTAAATGACTCTACCATAAAAATTATATTTCCATCCTGAAACTAAAAAAAACACAATACTCTCATCTCTCGTTTCGTGACTGATACAACGAAACTCTGAAAATCTTCCTCAAATCATCCATATAGTTCAATTTTTCTTTAATCGAGGTTCCAGTGTACGCCCTATCATACCTAATTAATATTCCTTATCACACTAACAACTTAACTTCACTGAAAAACCCTGCAATCCATCTACTTCAAACCCAACGGAAAATTCCCTTCTTCTTCATAACCATAAGAATTCAAATTCATTACTTCAGACTTCATTCAAGAACACAGTAACGAGATCCTGAAACACCATGAATGAACTCTCCCCGAAGAACGGAACGGATAACAAAACAAAAACGCGAGGAAAAAAGGAAGGTAAAAGGATGCTGCGCTGCATCTTATAAAAAAAAGATCAAAGAGGGGGAAAAGTGGCAGGGAGGGGGAAGGGGGGTTTGAAGAAATGTATAGCAGAAGCCGACGAGCGAGATAAAATTCCCCGCAGGATATTGGAAATACTTGTGGGTTGTTGTACACGGTCCATTCAGGGGCCTACGGGGCATTATGATCGAATCGAACATCAAATAACGCGAAAGTGGGTAAATGCGCGAACGGGGTAAGAAGGGGGAGGGGGGAGGGGTATAGCGCATTACAGTAGCTCCGAAACAGATACTGAGATTACAGGGATAATACGCCGCGTGTACGCGAGAATTTTGACTTCAATATTGGAATGGATGAAAAAAAAAACTATCATTGAATGACCCTCGAGTTGGGATAGTGAATTTGAATATCAAAATATTACAAATTAAATATTGTGATATTTATGATGGAGAATCTGGGAAAATTGGAAATAAATTTAAAAATGGAAGCTCAGCTTGCAGAAACCTTTTTTGGGAAAATGCTTGTTTTCAGATATTTTTTAGTACTTACTTCACACTTGCAAGAAACGTATAAAAAACCAGTGTAAGACACTCACCTGAAACACACAAAAGAAAATTGTTAGTAATCTAATGTAATATAAATTATTAAGGTTTAACAACTATTCTTGTAACGTTCATAGAAAGTTCGTTACGAAAATACAAGTATGAAATATCATTAGTTATTTTGACAAAAGCAAAAAATGGTATTTCCTTTGTTCAAACGGTAAAATAAATAACCTGGATTTTTAGGATGTTGTCAGTAAGAATAAAAAAATCCAAATTTCGTTCAATGTGCTGAAGGCAAGTTATATAGAATGTATGTTAAAAATTTATCATCATTGTAATAGTAAAAGTTGTATAAAAATTGAATAGTAATAAGCATGTGAATAATGTAATTATATAAAAAATATCTTGATCTTTTAATTAAAACTTCAAACTAAAAAATAAATCCAATCTCGAAATTGTAAGGTAAGAGAAAAATTAAATGTATTACCTACTTCTTCGAATTTTGCACAAATTTTCCTTTTTTCTTATCACTACAAACACTGCAAACGACATAAACATCTGCCTTCTGCCTTTTTTTTATATCCATTAATTTCTTTTGTATACTGTTTCATATGATTCATGCCTCTCATTTATATCAAAATTTTTTCTTCCTTGCAAATGTTTTGCTTTGTTTACCATTTTTGTACTTTCAGTGTGAATTTTAATGAGATTTTCATCATTTTCCGCTTCACTTGATTTTTCCCTTTTTTTTTGGATACAAAAAATCAACTTGAAAATGATGTTTTACATGAATTCTTTCCAACGTGGAAGCTTAGGACTTTCTCTTTACGATACAATTTAAAAATGTTGGAAAAAAAAATTTCTATGCATTTTATGCAGATTTATCAAAACACTTCCGACTCAACCCGACTTTCTCCTGTTAATATGAGAAATATTTTTATTTCTAAACCAAAACTTTAAATCAAAAAATAAAATACAAGAAATTAAATCCAACCTTTAAATTGACATTTAAGAGAAAAATAATGAGTATTTTTCTACTTCTTTGAGTTTCACCCAAATTTTCCCTATTTCCTATCACTGCTAACGAAATGAACATCTTTCTTCCTTTTTATATTATCCATTCATTCGATATCTCTTCATTTTTTGATACTCTCGAAAATTGTATTGTTTGTAGAATCATACAAGGAAAAAATCGCGTCCTAATGAAATCAGCTATCATTTTCTAACTACATTTTTTAAATCATAAATTTTTAAAGAAAATTTTTTTTTTAGTTTGCTAAAAATCAGACCTTTCGACATCAACTATTTGATAAGTTGTAAACAAAATATCGTAACGTGAATTCTGCCAAAATATACATTTCTAACACTCAGAATATAATTCCGTCTTCGGCTATTTCAGGAAAAAGTAGCTAAATTAGCATTTAATTTAGAGTTGAAAATATTGTGTCGATAAAAAACCTGTCAATGACATCGTGTCAATAATATACGCAGATATGTTTTTCAACCAGCGCTCTCCAAAATAAATTAAAGAAATTTCTTTTTATCATCATTCTTAAACAGTGTTTTGAAATTTATCAATTTTCGATCGAGATCCTTTTATTGCAGAGTAAAAGAGTTGAGGAAATTTGAAAATAAATAAATAAAAAAAAATCATAATATGTATTCATAAATCTAACTATTGACAAATAAAAATTTTGGATTTTAAAGGATTATTTGTAATCTAGATAATTTTTGTTCAGAGTTCTCAAAATTATATAATTTTCTGTTGTCAGAGTAGATTGTAGTCTGGCAAAAATTAATTGAGTTAACTAAATTCTCAAGCAGTTGTGACTGTAAAAAAAATGACTTGTTTTCTTACATAAAAGTTCTGGATCAAAAATTTACTGTAAAATAAGCGTATCATTACAAAATTGCAACTTTACGCTTTAATGGTCGAAAAATCAAACGCAAAACGTTTTTCTGAAGGAAATGTGTAATTTTTACATTAAATTTGGTTCACGTAAATAATACATGAGGAAAGTAAACTCTCATTAACATACGAAAAAAAATTTATAAACATTTATAGTCATGATATCGATTTGAACGAAACTCAACCGAAAAGTCAATGAAAATTTTTTCAGTTTTTTAATTTCTATTTCTGATTATTACAATCAATAATTGTGATTACAATATATATTGTATATTCTTTTATTTTTGGGATTTCTTTCTAACTCTTTATTTTGTAATGAATTCAATGAAAAAAAAAACAAACAAACAAACGAACAAAAAAAAACGGTGTTAAAACTTATCGAGAGATACGATTCAAAATGTTTAATTCTTGATTTTTTTGGTTTTGTCAATACACACAAATTTATCTACTCTTTGAATCTCAATCAATTGAATTCAACAGATCATCTGTTGAATTTTACAGATAGCCCCGTTAAACTTTTCGCTTTGAAATCTGTAAAATTTTTAATTTTTAATTTGTAGAATATAACAGACAATTTATAAAAATGACAGAAAATCTGTTGAATTTGACGGTTACATCTCTTTAAAGTACATATTTCTCAGTGATAATTACTGCCAGATTCTGATTAAAAGAGGTAATCATTGTTGTTTTTAACGATACAATAAGAATTTAAATATATTATTAATAAATTTAAACAAATATAGCTTTTACCGACTATAATTTCTCGAATTATTGATATTACAATGATGGTTCAGTGATTGTTATTACATCACTATTTACTATATGGGTGCACATCCCCATAGCAAAGCACTCGTACGTTCATGTCAGGGGCGTCGTTCTTTCGGTATGTCGCGCTTTCTTGGGACGTCAAGCGTTTTCTCCCTTGCGGACAGGACGTGGGCATTAAGAATTGTATTAATCAAGGACTGTCAGTGGGGTTGTTCTCGGGGAAAGTCGAGATGGAAGAAAGCAGAGTTCGCGGGGATGGGCCGGAAGCCAGAAAGTCGCGAGAGACCAGGACACGGCTTGTGGCCAGGCTATGTCTCGGCGACCGTGTGTTATATCTGCCGATGACGTCGAGATATAACGCAAAAAAAGGGACCCCCAGACCGAGCGACTGCGGATTTCTTTTCCTTTTTTATTCCTTCAACGTTCATGTCAGAATTCGCGATGGTCCATCAACTTTTCCGGAACCAAGCCAGATGGGCTTCAAGGATGTTACATAGTTACTCCCTGCAACTATTGATAAACACTGAGAAAAAAATCTTGTACTTTCAGCCATATATATTATTTTATCACAATAGTGTATAGTAAAACCGCTATATTGTACAAATTACAATGTCTATGCCACTTTTTGCTATATAATTTCGGAAAAATTAAAATCGGGAAATGAAAATTTTACTATACAAATTGTAATATTTACCATACGTTTTTTCTACGTCTCCTAAGGTCAGCCAACTGGGAACAGGTGGTGACTGGGTTTTTTTTTCTCGCCCGCAATTTATTTACACATGCATTGAAATAGATAAAATTCATTGCTTTTTTCCAACTTTTTCGAATACTGTATCATATTACAATATGACGCGCTTGAAACCTAGAAAGTACACAAAAATATTGGAAAAAGAACCTATACAAATCTGTTTACTGAAAAAACTGTATGGAATTTTCAAAAATCTGGATGAATAGGAACTATATGATATTGCAAAAAGTACAAGAAGTATAGTAGAAAACGAAAGATGAAGAGGAGTTTTTACAACAAAATATATCTATAATTACAATATCATTTGACAATATTTACAATATGTTATTTCAAAAACTGATATATTATCTAGCAAAAAGTACAATATGTCCGAGTGATTCCCGTTTACTATACAGTATTGTAATAATTACTGTATTTTTTTCTCACTGAAACTCAACATTCAGGATTTTCGATTTAAAATAGAATCCAAGATTGGTGGAATTATTTATCTTTGATAAGTTTAATACAAATACGAGTAACTAGACAGATGGTAAAACTATATAGTATTTCCTCAGTGTACAGGCTATTATCAAAAGTGTAAAGAAAAAAACAAAAGAATATGCTCGACACACCAAAATTCATATAAAATATAGGAAAAAATGCTACAAAATTTTCTCAATATAGAATTGACTGCAGTATCCCGAGTAATGATAAGTATAGACTGCAAGATTCTAAAAAAACGACTATTCAAAACTCTGTTAAACAAATTGAATTTTTACAGATAAATTTAATTTAGGATGCAACTGCACTTGAGAAATTAAATATTAATGATTGCATTTTTTGTGATTTCTAGACTTTTTCTGTTTCAATACAGAAAAATCTATTACATGAATTTTCAAAAATATTCTCGAATTTTTTATTATACTATGAACATGATTATGCCTTGAAAAATCAAATTTCGACAGTTTCAAAGATACAAGTCTCCCTTTAAAATACCAAAATTTAACACCTAAGATCATCAGTAAAAAGTTTAATTTTAAAAAAAGAAAGTTGCCGAGAATCTAAAAGTAAACGTACAAGATACTCGTATCTCGCTTAAATTTAATGATCCAGAAATAAACTTGTTTTTTTTTCAGAAAAATCGGCGTTGATCCGAGATAACAGTATCTAAATTAATACTTGAAAGATTGCTGGAGATAGAAGTCATGAAAAAATGACTTTGGGAAACAAGAGTCTCCGATTTGGTTACTGAAATAATGCACTATTCAATAAAGAGACTCATGTTAAAAAATTATATGTATTCTGAGACTCAAAGTGCCTAGTGAAGACTTTTGAAGACTTATTAAAACAACTTCGATACTTTTGGATACTCTTGGAGGCTCGATGATACCCATTTCGAGACTCAAGATACTCTTGGAGACTGAAACGATACTCCGGTTTTTTATACCGGGATGGAAAAGTTTAATGGTAAATTTTAGTTTTTATACTTAGTAAAAATCATGAAGTTGATGTTATAAAACATTTTTTTACAATTCGAGCAGTTTCTTGTGGTTTAAAGATTTGATATTATTCCCAATTAAATCACAAGTTTTCAAACAATTTAGACAGTTCTGACAGTTTTCAAGCATTGACAGAAAATGAGACTTTTTAATTTATTAAAGTCATCATTTTTTACATTGAAGACATAAATTATGATTTCTACAATCTTGAGTGTTTTTTTTTACAGTTTGGACATTTTTTCTAGTTCAAAAATTTATAACTGACAATGAGAAAGGATTTTTAGCAATTGAAAAAGGTTTATATTTTCGGCTATCCTGACAGTTTTTGCAACAAAGTTGACAGTTCCTATGCAATAGAAATTTAAAACAGTTACGACTGTTTTTACTACCTACTTATTTTACAACTTCGACAGCTTTGATGATTTCGTCATTTATTTCAACGATAACGACAATTGTTTATAATAATTTTGGAGTGATTGCTGAAAGTTTAGAAACTATATATTTGTAAACTTCAGGAAGATTTCAAACTGTTAAAACAGTTAATAATTCCCAAATCTCTAATAAAACTGCCAAATCTTGTCAGCTATCAAACTGTCAAAACTCCATGTGAAAATTCTGACATTTTTTTTAATTCTAAAAAACTCTTATAATTCTTAAAGGTGGAAAAAAACTACCAGAGTCATCAAAAAACGAGAATGTAACAATGTTTTTTTCAAAATTTTCAAATCACTAGTCGACTTTTCATACCTTGCAGTTTACATAATACAAAAACATAAAAGTATGAAAAATGTGATCTGTGGAATAATGAAGCTTGATTCCTTGAAACTTATGCAATTGAAATAATTTTGTATGCTTAGAATATCCTGCTAAAAATGAAAGTTTTTGAATATCGAGAAATTAACAAAATAAGACACGCATAAATAAAAATTGAATATGTTAGGCAGCGAAGTCACTCACGAAGATTTAAAAAATTCAAATAAAAATTTAAAACTTCTAAAACAAGACTAGAACTTCAAAAATTCTGTACACCATTTTTCATTTTTCCCATGAAAATTTTCAAATTCTAAAGAAGGCAAAGAAACTACTCTAACATTATTTCAATGATTAATGTTTGATTGTCATAAAATTAAAAATTATTTCTAAAAAATATCACGATTACTCTAAGGTTTAATTATGATTGTAGCCTATTAAGTTAAAATATTCAATTTTTTAGAAATATCATTCTAATAGTAAAATTTCAAATTTTTGATAGAAAACTAAAAAAAAACTCACTTTGTAGATTTTTCAATCCTCTTTAAAAGGATTATAATGACGAAGATACGACTGCGTGACTTCATCGAAAAAATAAAAAAAAAAAGGAAATTATGAAAAAACCAAATAAAGCCAGTTTTGATAATGAGAGTTGACCGGTCAAGCATCAAGCACGTGGAACATTACCTACGCGCTCTTATTTAGACTATTTCATGAAAAAATCTTTCTGACAAGAGTGACCTTACGATACACTGTCTCCGATATTACGACTATCTTCGTCATTCGTTGTACGACCTACTGCGATTCGAAAATTGGGTTTTTTCCGCGCGTTTGAGAGATTCTTTTTAATTTTCTGCATCAATTTTCGACAAATGAGAATAAATAAAATACATAAAGTATTTTCTTTCATTCGTTAATAATTTTATGTGATTTTGAAAATTTTTCATTATTCAACATGCAATAATCAATCTTAATCATCATTTCATTACTATTATATTTTTTGAAAAACAAAAGTAGACTTCGTAGGAATTTTAATAATAATTGAAACTGTGCACGAATATTATAAATCAACATAAATAACTCGAAAAAGTTTGCGATCTTCCAGCAAATATCAAAATAACAAAATTTCTAAACAGTAAGTTAGAATTTCCTTTTCATGCTCGAAAATTTGAAAACCTCTTAACTAAAATTCCCCAAACAAGTTTTCATCTACATACTGTGAATTGCCAATTTCAGCGAGAAAAATATGTAAAATTTTGAAGTTGTTTAAAAAAAAAAAATAAATACTTAATTTCATGATATAACATCGATAAATAATATTGACACAACAAAAAATGAGAAAGCTGGTTCTACAAACAAAATGAATATCGAATTATTTAATTTTTTTTTGAAAAAAAATTAAACAACTGAACTCGTGGAAAAACTTGAATCAACTATTGTCTTCAAAACTCCGATCAAAATCTTCATGATTCCATTTTTTTAACAATATACCTCCACTGAAATTTTCCACAAAAAAATTTCCATCGTCATTCCAAAACAACAAACAAGTCATTATTCTGGTAGCAATGATCGAAAAATTCTCCGAAGAAATTCAAAAACACAATGTTTACCGTACAACTCATGAAATCTTCTTCGAAGAAGCAAAAAATTAATGAACGATCAATTAAATTTGTCTACGTTCAAACAAGCTGGACGCAACGAATGTTATACGATTTTCGTCTAGACGAAACTAAAGTAGCTAATCTTTTGTCACGAAATGTCCAAGAAAAAACGTGGTAAAAAATTTCTCTCAAATGTGTATGCATGCCAAAATGTTGCCCGTTCGTGTGTTCGCATGAGTATGTAATTTGGTCATCGTTGAACGTATAACAATCATTTCATTTTTTCAAATGCAAAAAACCGTTCTAGACTGAGTTACGTAAAATGAATAATTTATTCAGACACGGAGTCAAGAGCAGAAACTGAAGATCATTAGAGGAAAAATTAATCATTTAAAGCATCGATTGCATGCATTTTTTTCCTGAAATCGCGGATTCAAAAAGCTTTGGAACATATGGAATAATTTAGATAGTAGTAATAAGTAAACAGTAATTTTTTGAATTAATTTAAAAAAATATCATCGTTAATATAAAAATCACAATTTTTCTTGCTACTCTAAAATTCCCGTCACATGTTTTTAATATGAAAATTCAAAAAACAACTTTTTGGCCAAAATTCATAATCTTGAAACTAGAAAGGAACAAATTAAAAATTGTAATTGTTCTTTTTAATCTTCAGTTTTAGCGCTTAAAAGACTTTGGTGCGACATCCAAAAAGAAAATTCCTTAAAAAGTTACAGGAAGGATTTTCCTCTTAAAATTGTGATCCAAAAATTTCTTTATTGTTTTTAATAATTCTGGAAAACAATGAAGTTTCAGACGCTTGAAGTTTTCGTAACTTTGTGACGCGCGCGCCATCAAAAAATGGCGCTTGTTTAGTACAAGACGCTACTGCTACGCGCACTCGTTAAAAAATTTTTACAGCTAATAACTCTATTATTTTAAAGTTTTTGTAAAAATAGAAAAATGAGTGTCAATACTTTTTAATTCATAGACGATTTTATTTCCATTGTTTTCAAACAAAACTTGCTCTCAAGTATGATATTTGAAATTATATTTGTTTGTTTCATGTAATTTTGTAGTTTCTTTTTTTTATCATCTTCATTATACTGAGATGATTAAAGTCTATGCATAGTTATGCACAACTTTCAATAAACTATTAGGATTCATCTTTAAATCTGAGTTATTCCCTAAAAAAAAAGTATAAAATGCAGGAATGCAAAAGTTGTAGTCTCAAAAAAAAGTCTCAACCTCGGAAAAATGCTGTGGCAAAATTTGGAGCAAAAAATGCTATTTTCATTGGATTGTGTCGTGGCACTGACTCGCAATTCTTGTACACAATTGATAGATACGCACTGCGGTTTCCGTGACTTTGTAGGCACGTAAGTTTCATTGCTACTGTACCGAGATTGCGGTAACAAAAAACCTTTGCAAACTTTCATCGAGGCTCCATTTAAAAACGAAGCGAACATTCATTGGGGTGTCGAAGGATGAAAAGGAGTTGCTATCTCACGCAACGATGATTTTCGACAAAAAGTATCTCAAGACAATAAGTGAACTTCTCCATACCACGTCTCCATAGAAACAGTAAAAAATACCAGAAAAACTCTTGTTCCAGAATTTCAAACCTCGGAACAACAGTCGCCAATATTTCCATCATTTCCAAAACACAAAGTTTGATCTAACCAATACCCAGTTTGAGTCCATTGAGAAAGAAAAAATCAATGTATGAATGAAATAAGATTGAAAATCAATTTCGGAAAATCCACAATGAGCGCCCATATTTAATCCACGCCACTGGGCACCAAGTCGGTTATGACTCCCCTTTGGTTCTCGTCATTCGTTCTGCTGGTCGCTTTTGTTTCAGCCAGATGAAGAAAGTAAAAGCAAAAAAGAAAGCGAAGGAAAAGAGATGAAGGAAAATAAAAAACGACGAAACAAAAAAAGAAATAAAAAAAAAGGAGAAGAAGAAGACGCCCGACGCCAGCGTTGTCCGCTCTCGTCTTTTTTCTTTCTTTTTGCCTGGCGTTCGGCTCGCGTGTGCTGAAGGAAGACGAAACGAGTGTGAGGATGAGCATGAACTTCCAGGGCAAAAAGGAAAAGGTAAAAAACAAGGGTTGAAAGAAGCCGAAGCTCGTACGGTAGCCGGTCAGAGCGTAGGTTGGGTTAGGTAGCCTAATTAGGTTCCCCTCTTTATGCTCCGGCAGTAATGCGAGATAGAGTCTGTGACTACCGGTTCTTACAATAATAGGACTTAGAGTAGCTGGATCAGAGCATAGAGGAAAAGTCGAATCAAAATTCAATTGAGGTCTTCAGTTCATCGAAATGAAGGCAGGTTTGCAAAAGTGATGAACAAGTTGTAAAACCTAAATAGGTGAATTTATATACAAATTAGAATCTATTTTTCTGGCTGAGTGTCTTCAGTATTCACTTGTCCTATGGAATGAATCAATTTTTCATATTTCCGAATCCTTCAAAGTCTTACATTTGAAATCTGCGATATCATTCTCTTCCCTAACTTCTTCCTTGGTCAAAAATTTAGTTGCATGCCAATTGGGGATTCTTCACAACATTTTTTTCCTCCAAAATATTCCGCCTGTTGTACGGTAATTAGAGACTATAAAAAAGTACAAATTACGTGACAGCTTTGAATTATTTTACGTCGTAATTATTATCGTAAAATGTTCCTAACGTTGCATTTTATCCCAATGTCGTGTAATTAAACCTCGTATAATCCAAAAAGTTCGAGAAACGAAGGTAATTGCTATTATTAATACTTTTTTTGCGCATAAATTATCCACGCTGGCGTTCGTTGACGGACGAAAAAAGGACCTTCTTCGCGAAAAATTTATCGCTCACCCGAAAATGTATTTTTCTGGAGTGAGAATTTATCGTGCAGTATTAGTTTATGATCTAAGAATGAGTAGAGAGGGTATGGAAAAAGTTTGTAGATACGTGTAGGGAAAAAATGAATTTGCTCAAGATTCAAATGTAATTTTCGGGATTTTGAATAGTATACTTGGAATTTTAATTAATTTTTGTTTTTCGTTGAATGGAGAGTGGTTTCGGGGATTGTAATCTTATTTTTGAACTTTCTTTTTTTTACAATCAAAAAGTTCGCTTTTCCTCAAAAAAATGAGTGAATAAAATATACACTATACACGTATTGCACATGCGTTTTTCTGACGTACAAACCTAAAAATGAGCGTAACGTCAAATTTCAAGATTTTTAAATAGATTTTTCATTAATATCAATTCGATTTCTTTTAACTACAGTATAATATTGGTCATACGAGAATCAATTTTTTTTTCGAAAGAAAACAAAAATTTTCAATTCTGGTATTCAAATTTTTATTTTTGCTTATTTCATGATTTTTGAGTCTGTATGTAGATGCAATCATCCTTTAATTATACATGTCCATATTCTCTAGCTTTTACTTTGATTTTATACTTTAATTTGGGTTTCTGCAACTTATTTTGTAATATTTGTATACTTTTATACTTCTAGATTTTTTTTAGCTTCGAATCTTGTGATTCCTCAATTTAATAGATTCTCAGTTCTTCGTGACGGCATCATTAATTTTTTAACTCACGTCAGTTTGCTAAATGATGTAATAATCAAAAGAACAAACATGTTAAAAACATTCTGAATTGAATTTTACCAACAAGTTAGGCATATAAGAACAAAATAGAAATTTCGAGATTAGCTTGTATATACATTTTCACTTAGAAAATACTAATTTACTTTCGAAAAGTAATAATCTGAAGAAAACACATTTTTCATTTGTATGAAAATTATATAACCATCATATGTCTAATGTATTGAAGACAAAAAAAAAGAAGAAAAATTCTTTCACAAAAGATGAAATGCTTTTAAAATCTAAATTTAAACTCAAATACTTGAACTTCTAGACCTCAATACAAATTCATGAATACTGTGCAAAAAGCCTCAATTTTGAGAAATTCTAAAATCTGTTTTCTGACAAACGAATAACACTCGAGCTCTTAAAAACGTAAAAATTAGCGCCATGGAAACTTAGAGAAAAAATATCTACCTAAAATGACTTGAAATAAATTTTTTCGAAGAAAACAACTAATCTTATACGAAACTTGGTTGTACTTAAAAGTTTAAACCATGCTCCATCAATTATTTGTAAATTTCTAAAGATACTGTCAATGTAAATGTAAGTGTACATTTATATATTCAAAAAAAAAGATTTAAAAAACTGAGGAACTACATTTTTCAAGAATAAATACTGGAACTCACGTATTTGAGAATTTAGAATATTATGTAAAACTTAGTTATCTGAAATACCCAAAAATGAGACAAAGATTACATTTATTCAGGAAATTTAGTGTATAATCAATTCTGACAATACATAAAACAACCTTCATTACATAAATATCGTAGATCCTGTGTTACATAGAAGAAATAAGTAAATCTACGATTTAGAAATTGAAAAATTGAAAAATAACCTAACATCGAAGCCTTATGCTAAAAATTATCTCTAAAAATAAAAAAAACGGAGATCCCTGCACATAAAAATTCTAATATCGAAAAATCCATACCGGTTAGTTAGTAGCATTATAATCACAATTTGATTTTATCAACTTACAATTTTGTACACCTAATTTAAATAAAAAAGGAAAATATATTATTCCAGCCCAGCATCTAGTATACAGCATATATGTAAAAACTAATGTCTCTAATTTTAATGATAATTAGAAAAAATGTAAAAACCTTCAAAAACACTTACTTAACAAACTATTTACTTCAATGTTCCTTTCGATAACAGTAAATTCAAAAATAAAAAAACGTCCATATAATAATTCCATGCAAAACTCTACACACCATAGGAACAAACATTAGAACGTAAAAATTCAAAAACCTTTTCCAACTAACACAACTAACCCTCAAATTCTTTACAATAGAATAAATAAATAAATAAAAAATGAATAAAATTGTACCTTAAATATCAACGATCAAAAAAACCTTCATTTCATCAAATCAGCTCAATCTTTTATCTCGATGCATCGACAACCTCGTCAAGAAGCACTCAAGATACCTGAGCATTACAGTTATGCTGAGCTAATGGAGGAAGGGGGGGGGGGGGTGCCCAGGATCGAAGGGAGGGGGGCGGTTAAAATGGACTGTAAACGTCTTGTAATTGTCACGAAAATAAGATGACGACGGTTTTCGCCGTATTTAAGAGCCCGAGATGAGATGAAGGCCTCGCTGATTCATGAACGCTACCGGGCTACGTTATATGGCCCTGCCGGACCGCGAGTTAAGACTCCATTAAGAAGAACGAAGACTGGCGATTTTTTTGGCCCCGTTTTCGATGGCGAAAAACGAGCAATTCCGAACGCAAGGGCGTAACCGTTCCCGTTTTTATTATGAGCTTCGAGATAATTATTCTCTATCTTCCTATAGTTGAAAAAATATGCATAAAGTAATTTTGAAACAATTTTTAGTAAAGATTTCGAGTAGATCTATTCAAACAAATCTTATTTTTCAAACATGAAGCTGATATACACCCCTCCCTAACCTCAACCTCCTTCCCATGTTTTTCTTATATCTTCACTTACAACGAAGCTATGTTATAAAACACATTTGAAAAAATCAGGAAAAAATTTTTACGAGTATGCTTTACTGCTTTACCCCCTTACTTGTAACATAATCTCAATTGCGTGTGATGGTGCGATTCCAATGATTTATATTTCCGTAAGAAAATATCTTGGACGGCCATTTTCTACTGCAATTTAGTCATCTTTGACTATATTTGATGAGTACATTTTGTTGTAAGATTAACAAATCGTTTTTATCATGGAATATTTGTTTAGAAACTTCAATTTCAGAAAATTACAGCAAGAAAAGTTTCATATTTCTTTATTTCAATCATTTAGAGTACGGAAATCAGATGATAAAATTTTTTGACAAATATATTTCTATGTTTTTTGAGAAAGACGCCAGCAATTCGGAGACAGTGCCTTAAGCATTTTAGAAATACCATGATTTTCAATAGGAATATAATTTTTGAAAAAGCAAACTGTTTGCTTCAGACGAAAAAATAGAGAATCATGAATGGTCACATTTATCCTTAGCATGAGATGCTAAAAATAACTTAAACCTGATACGGGTATGCAAATTTAAGAATAACAAGAACTCATTTTCGTAGAGTGGATTGCAAATTAAATGAGTGCATTAATTGTAATTCAACTAACCAAGTGCAGCAAAAAAAGACATTTTCATTCTTCCTCGAATCGGAAATTCGAAAAAAAAAGTTGGCGTATGTATGAAGAAATAAATTATCAATAAATGACACGTCTATGTTCGTAGTATTGAAAGTAAATTTATTTTAAAAATTTGGATTATCGGTATTGTTGGGTACCATTGGCAATTTCAGGAATTTTTGCTGAGTTAGAAAAGGTTCGTTCAAAAGAGAAAATCCTGTTTTAGTCACTTATTTACAATCATACTTTCAGAAGTTCCAACGGTAAATTACCTTTTTTTACTCCTTAATGTAAAAATTACTCTTCTACTCTGATTTTGGAATTTCACACTTTAAAAAATTTGACGTGTTTGAATTTCTTACATTTGTCAATGTTTTGAATACCTTTTTGAATATGTATATGAGCAGCAATTTTGTCAGTTACAGAAATTCTTCCACAATATTGACAATTTAGACCATTGGAAAAACTTAAGTAGTTTCAATAGTTTTTCGAAAAGTTTTAACTCTATTCATTTGCAACACTTTTTACTGTTTCGTTCATTTCTCGATCATACAGTTGCCAAACTATTGGCAATTGTTAATTTTTGCAACTGATTTTATGATTTGACAGCTTATGGAAGTCAACAGTTTTAACAGTTCCTGCAATTTTGGCAGTTTCTAAGAGTAATTTTGTTCGTTATTTCAACAATTTTGAAAGTATTGTCAATGTTTCTACTTATTTCAACAGTTTACAATGTCTAAACTACATTCTCTGTTGTCCTAACAGTTTTAGCAGTTTAGAGAAAACGCTTTAAAATATTTTGAAACTTTTTCAATAACTATTTTGTCAAAAATTCAAGAAATATGTCGAGTCACCAAAACTGATGTGGAATTTGATTGAAATCAAATTTTTTTGAGAAAGTATGCAACTGTAACATTTCTGCAAAAGTTACTACAGCGTTTTTAACAGCAAACATAACTTTTTTTCGTTATTTTTATATGCAAAAAAAAACTATAAGAAAAATTCAAATTTGAGATCACTTTGAATGAAATTCTTTCTTTTTGAAGAAACTTCGGATTTAGGATCGATGCACATTTTTGCAGTATACATATGCAGTAAAATGATGATACATTTAAGGACTGAAAAAGTTTATGAAACTTACGTCACTTTTTAGCAGGAATAATATCTATGAATAATAAATATTTACTTGAAAGTTTTTGTGAATTCAGATGTAGTAGTTTAAATCTGAAATACTAGAAATGTCATTGTTCAAGTAATATCAGTATTTTATACCAAAACTTGGTCCTTTTGCAAATAAAAGAAGTTCTTACATTCAAAAAGTACCTATTCGCAAATAATCGTTACCTCGTGAAACAAGTAACTGAAATTCTGCCATTATTCTTGAAAATAGTAATTTTTGTCAAGTGGTAAATGAAAAAAAAAAAAAACTGCAACTTTAACTGTAACTTTGAGGTCGTTACAATGTCACTGTAATTTTAACAGTGGCAGCTGCCACTGTTATAATTGTGTAATTGTTTTGTTACGGTAACTAAACTGTAACTATATTGTTACTATTGTAATGTAATTATCATGTTAGTAGAATCCAGTTATTTTAATATAAAATTAAAATATTTTTATTACTGAATTGAAAATAACTAATGATCACACGGGACATAAAATTCGTGTATTGAAAATTTTGATGAATCGATCAATATTTTAGCTTTATATCAAATATTACTCAGGGTCTTTGGACATAAATTACAGAAACAAAAAAACTTTTACAAAAAACAATTAACTTAAAATAAATTTTAACATGAATATGGTCAAATCTATTTACAGTTGAGTGTAATCTTTTTTTCTCGAAAGTGTGATCGATAATAACAAAGTTCCGATTCAAATTAACCATCGTCAAAATCACAAACAGACAAACATGAAAAAAAAAAATGAAAAGAAAACCTATTAAATAGTAATGAAATAAATAAATATATATTATAGGTTTTAATAATCTTCAAAACTTACTGTAAATTTCTACCTTTTTAAATTTTATTCTGTTTCGGAAAAGTTACTACAACTTTTACTTTGTTACTGTCTAGTAAATTGACTAGGAATTTGATTTTAGTTTCTAGGTAAGAAACTCACGCTCTCAATTCCAAGCAAATTTTGGTCAAAAGAATGTATCTATAATCGTTTATGTTACTTTGTAACTCTAACCTAAAGATCGAAATTACTGTGCTCGTAATGTCGATTCTTCGTTTTTTAAAATTCTGAAAACTATTTCAAACAAAACTTTCTACCTCACACATTTAAACAAAAAACAAGTCAAATTCTCCAAATTGCTACAGAAACTTCAACTTAAAACCATGAAACAGGTCCCAATTTTTCCAAATTGGAACAAATTCGATTAGCATGAAATCTCAATCAGCCGAAAAAGCGATAACAACCCGAGACGTTGTCGGAACGTAATCCGAGTAAAGAACGATTCTGAGGCGCGATTAGAAAAGTGAAAAATGAAAAACGGTCGGCCTTTCCCAATCTCCCACGATCTTTTCGACGTTGGGCAATACGCGCCGTTGCCGAAACGCCTGAAATATTTCGTTCCTCGTCCGCATACGTAATAAGTTTTTGATAGAGTATATCTTGGGCGTGCAAACACGCGTGATCCCATATATTTCACGAGGCGAAATAATCACCCTCGTCGAAATAACGGTGTTATCCGGGGCCTGACGCCAGAGTCGCATTTCGAAGGACGCAGACTCGCCAACGGACGTTTTGATTAATAATCGGCGAATCCTTGCCGGCGCGCAAATCAAGTGGCAAAATCTTAATCCGTCATTCCACGAAAACCCGTCACCGTAGCTCATTTTGTTGCATCCCAGTTTTTTAACTTGCGAGTCATTTTTTTATATCTTTTTTTGGGTTAGGTAACGTTTATTTTTACCACTGGTAGAATGACGTTACTTCTCGTTGGGATGAGCTTGAAGAGTTTCTTTTTAAACAAATCGAAAGACTTAATAAATTCAACGATTAGAGATGTTTATATATATGTCATTTTGCACGATAAATTGAGTTCTCAGAACTCAGAGTGAAGTTAGTTATTAAGGATAATGATTGTAACCTAAGAGATAAGGAAATTTTGGAAATTTCATTTCATTTTGAACTTTGTAGTATGGACAAGATTTACTGGTGATTAATGGTCAACTATGATGTTAATTATCTCGATTTAACCTGAGTGTTCGGAACGTGATTTTATTTTGCAACCAAACTTGAGTACATATTTTGCTTCTAGGTTGAAATGATGAGGAACGAATTCGTTTTTTTGCAGAAAACATTTTTTACTAATTTTCAGGACATTTCTTTTTGACTGTGAAAATTGATATTTCTCTCCAACGATAAGAAATTTTTTTCGAATGCATATACTTTTGTCCAAAGTCAATGGATTTCTGGCATTTGAATATTCAATATGTCTGGTATAACTTACACTGTTTCATTCTGACATTGAGAACTGTCCCATGGTTATAAACAAATTTTCAATTATTTTCTGAACAAAAGGTAGCTACAAAATTGTTTCAAATGTAAGTAGCCTAAAAACTGCATTTCTTTTTTTTCTCAAATTCTTAGTCAATGAAGTTAATTTGTACCTTAATTTTCTGTAATTTCCATCAACTGCAATTTCGGTAGGTATGACTTATAGTTGTTCGAAGAAAATTTTTTTTTTTTATTATAAATATACTGCTGATTCTTTTATTTACTTACGATATGAAAAATATCAATGTATTAAAAAACAATTTTACGTGAAATTCAAGTCAAATCGTAAAATAGAATTACGTGCAACGAATAAACCGAATAATTAATTTGTAAATATTAGTTTTTTTTGTGCATTCTACGTAAAAATTCATAGTTTTTTATAAATATTTATTCATTCTTCAAATTTGATAAAGTTCTAGTACATGACAAATGGTTTAAAATATAATTTTTTCAACATTTTTTACCAAAGGATAAAACTTATGATCTTTTATGTAATAACTGTATTGTGAGACCCACAAATGAATAAATTCAAGACGCATAATTAATAAATTTAAGTACCCATAAATGGATAAATTTAAGCTTTTCTGTTACTTATCGATATAAAAGAAAATATTTTGTATAAATAATGTACAACTCACACCACGTTTTTTAAACAAAACACCACAGTAGTTGTACAGAATACCAAATTAATCTGGAAATTCCAATTATATTATAAAAATTATTATATCTTATCAAATTGCATCAAAAAGTAAAGGGAAGTCATAATTGTGTGAAATATCCACTAAATTTTTACAGTATTAGGAAATCAACTATCTAAAAAATGCCTCATTAATATATCATACAATAGATTACTTAGAGTTCACTGAGTTCATTAAGTGGTTGACACAATTCTGATTAATAAATCTGAAAAAAATCTTATTTAGGACTACATATGTGTTAGGTAAGACAAATTTGTCAATTTTTTAAAATTTTCTATACGTTCCTCAAAAAATCACGAATTTTAACGTTCAACATAGGAAAAACTCTTGGTATTTTTCTTAGTTAAAGTTCCTGTCAATTTGTTGCACGTTTTTATATTATTCGATCCAACTTCAATTTTGCAAAAAAAAATTTTTTTTACAGTGATGGATTGTTTAACAAATTTTATGAAAAAATTCCAGCATTACAGAAATAACGTCTACCCTAGGAATCGATACAGGAAAAGCAAATTTTTTTTCAATATAATATAAAACTGTCGACTTCCCGGACGTTCACTGTTTTTTGACAATTTTAGGCGCATTTAAAAATTGAGTTCTTCATCAATGACAGTATTGATATAATCGTTAACATAACTTTGTAATTTTTTCGGAAAATCAACAGGATAAACGTTAAGTTTTTATTCACTTTATTTCTTAAAATTTTAACGTCTTACGGGTACATTTCATACTTTCATATTTCAATTCAAAGCTCTTGATATGTACTCTAGGGTGTCACTTACTTTGACGATGTCGGAATTTTTTCATTCCGGGGCTTAAAATCAATAGAGGTATGGAAAAAATTTTTTTTGTAAAGTTTGAATCAATTTTTATTTGGATTTACACGTAGTTTTTTTAAATTTTGGTTCAAAATTTCATAACTTGTGCAAAACTTACGATAAATGTTTGAAACTTGGCATAATTTGAGTGTATAATGTTACGTTTAAGATCAAATTTTTCTAGATTTTTCCATCGCTGTTATCTGTTATCCATGATGTACAAGCACCGAAAAATGGCAATGATGTACTTTTTCGGTGCTTTTAAAACATAGATAACAGCCATAGATAAATCCAGAAAAATTTGGTCTTGAACGTTACATTATACACTTAAACTATGCAAAGTTTCAAACAATTAACATAAGTTTTGCACAAGTTATACATTTTTGGACAAAATGTATGAAAAACTATACGTGAATCCGATTTAGAACTTCAGTCGTTTTGTGGCATATGTTTATCATGTCCGATTTGCTTAAAACTTCACTCTAAAAAAATTTGTGGTAATTTTACTGTACCGATAAGAAAGTCATTAACCATTACCTTTTGGTGAAATTTTACAATAATTTTACTATAGTTTTACCATAAACAGTTGGAATTTTTTAAGTTTATTTATACTGATATTCCATGTTTCGATGAAATTTTCCTATTCAAGAATGTGAAACATGAAAAAATAGTAAATTTGCAGTACCATTGTATAGGAAATTTCCGTATTTCTTTGACAGTGTTAATAAAATATTTTTTTCAAATTTTGGTTGGTTTGAAGTCCAGGAATAGAAAGAATTCCGACATTGCTAAAATAAGCGACACCTAATGTACTGTACCAAAAATTTACAACCATCAAAATGTATACTCTGAGAAGCATAAAAATTTTAATACAAAAGAGTAACTTGTAACACTTATTAATAATAACAATTCAGGTTTCAAACAAATAATAATATAATTCGAAATACGAGTCAAATATCTTTCATACGTTAATAATTAATTAATATCTACTAATGACATCATTATTATAAAATGATTATCGAAAGGGTCATGAAATAACTCAGTTAACGATAATAGAAACAAATAATATTCGAAAACAAAGTGCTGATTAAGTCTTGACTCAAAATTCATGAATAATCTTACATACTTCAAAAAGCTACCTGAATAATATTTTGAAAAAAAACTGGTGAATTAACAAGATTTCACTCTAAATATTCTAAAAACTTAATATTCCATACGGTAGAAAGTTACAACAAATGATTCCGTAAGTATTTAAGAAAAAGTAATCTGTTGTTCATGAATTTCTCCTTGCAACAAAAAATCACGAATAAAGTGAGTCGACGAATCACTCACGACTCCAAGGATCGAAAGGAACAGAAAGGAATAACGTTTCTAGTCAATGAAGCGAAAAAGTGCCAGTAACGCCACGCAACGAAGAAACCGTGAACTTTTTACATATACGTCGCGCTTCGACGATACATCAAAAATTTCATCATTGTATCTTTAACGTGATAAAATAAAACCTCACTCACTAACAGGGATGTCATTCACGACAAGAAAGTTTTGATCAATATTGACCGTCAGTTTACCTTACCGGTCAGAATTATTACATACTCAAAGACGACTTGAAAAAATGTTCAACTCGTTTGTAATTGCAGCTTTCCTTCCTTCATCAGATTTTCACGAGAAAATGAAAAAAAAATTGTGTTTCTTAAATAATAAATAATTGTTCAATTACAACCTTTCCATTGGAAAAGAGTCATTTATAATAATATATTACGTACCTAGAACATAAATTTTTTATTTACGGCTTCGCCTCGGTCTACAAACTTCACACTCGCAAATAAAAAATTTATGTCCTAGTTACGTACGATATTTTATGTTCCGAGGGCTAGAAAACGAATTTTGAGATTTCGAACTGGACGAGAAATGCGTTTTCTATGCCAGAGGTACATAAAGAAATATGCAAATTATCTCATAAAAGTGTGTTATTGATTAGGTATTTTTCTTCGGTATCTTTATTTTCGGAAAAATTTCTATTCTATGCAATTCACGTCAGTTTTCTACACTTTTTTAAGACAAGAGTTTTAATACTGTATATAAAGTATTATTGTACAATATATACATAATAGAGTATAATAAATGTATAATTAAGATGAAAAATAAGGCAAAAATGCTAATTTTTACAGAATTTTCCAATTTTTGACTATAGTATTGTATGGAAAACTTTTAGTTGAAGAAAGATTAAGTTTCAGTTTCATAAGCGCCATAGTTTTCAGGGTCGGGCAAACAGACTGTGCGAATGTCAAGATAAAAAAGAAGGCAAAAATGGTGATTTTTACCGAATTTTCCAATTTTTGACTTTGAAGTATTGAATGGAATACGTCTATTATTGTATACGTATATATTATTATATATTTATCTATTATTCTATTATTGTATATAAAGACAAAAATTAGAAAGTACTGTATTGTAAATGTGACAGTTAGACAAAAGACTATTATAACTAACACAAAGGTGAGTCAGAGTAAAAATTTTCTTTCATGATAAGAGATATCATTAATCTACATTCCATCACATACTTCAAATACCCTTAATTTTCTATTAAAGTAAGCTTAGAAAGAGAAGGGGTGAAAGGAGAAGGGACTTCAATCAAAAGCTCCGCCTTGCTGAATAGTGATTGGACGAAACAGAATTACTGATAACTCTTTAAATTTTGCGAATCTTAAAAAATTCAACAGGAAAAAGTGTCTCAAATTTTAATGAGGCATCGATGGCTTTCTGATGATCCACCGACTTTGGGACACTATATATTGTCCAGCGAATGCAGTAGTACAGTGACACTCATGAGGTTTTCCTAGAAAAATGGAAAAGCCATTTATGAAATGTGAAATAACAAGATTAGTGATTTTCTCCTGGAATTGCTGGAAATCATTTGGTCTGTAACGTTAAGTCACATTTTTTCATCGAAGTTTAGTCATGACCGGTAATTACTGACCAAAAACGAGCTTGACGGTAAATTATAGTTAGAGTTTTTAAATTTGAACGTAAATAACAGTAAATGACCGTCAGAAATTACCATGACCTGACCAATTTTTTTTTTGACCGGTAAATTCACATCCCTGCTCACTACCCTTTCCCACAACCCCCCCCCCCCCCCCCATAAATACCTACAATCTACAAGACTGATCTTCGATAAATGTATCACGATTTCTCAACTATGATAAATAAACAATGAATCCATCGCAAATATTCAAGTGACGCTGAATTTTTATAAATAATTATCTAAAAAACCTACTAAAAAATTCAGGTTATTCATGTTACCATTAACAAGATATATATTTTAGATAAAGTTATAGAATTATAAATTTCATTAATAAATTTATTTATTAAGAAGAAAAATTAACAGCCTACGCCCAATATATTCATGCTACTTGAAACAAAATGCTTGTACCTACAAAATAAATATAATAATGAACATCAAAAAAGAGATAAAACAAAAAACAACAAAATAGAATCCTGATGAACAAAATTACATATTGCTTTATGCCTCATTTAATTAGAATTATTTACGTAAATGCAAAATCTTGGAAAGTTAGTGGATTTTTTAGATTAAAAAAATATTTGTCACGAGGCATAAACTTAACTTCATGATTTTGAAGAATATTCGTGAAAAATAATTGAAAATAAGTTAGTTGTATTCCAGAAATAAATTGTTAAGTGCTATAATTCATGGAAGGTTTGTAATTTGCATAGAAATTTCATTATTTTATCTTTCATTTTATCGAAATGAACACCCCCTTCACTCTTTGAACTCACTAACGTAAATCCAAAAGTAAAAAACGCTATTTTGAAACATTGATAAATAATTAATTAATTTGAAGTGTGTAAGTTTAACTCGATTTTCTGATAGTCACTATTTTTAAACATTAACGTTATCATTTCCAGAAAAATTTTGTAACAGGGAGAGAGTTTTTTAGTTTGACATTCATTTCACGTTGTTGACCTCAATGCTGAACGCATACAAAGAGGTAAATAAAAAAATTCATACTATAACTGATGAATTGGATTGAACAATTCAAAAATGAAAAGAAAAATCATTTATCAAAGTTCTAGACATAATTTATTCATTATTTTAGGTTACTTTTACGTTATTATCCAGTGCGATAATTGAATAATAATTATCCTTGATTAAAGATGTAAAAATATGATGATCTAATATATTAGAAAAACATTATATAGAAAAATATATAACATGAAAAAAGTAGTTTGTTTCTATTACTCAAATGTAGATTTGATAAATGGAGAACTTAAAAAATATAATGGAATGTATGAAATGTTGCATAATTTATGAATTGCAAAACAAATTTAGGGTAAATGAAACCTTCAAGTCTCCGAAAATACAGAATTTCATAAAAAAAATGTAATTTTTTTAATGCCTACTTCGACTCTTGAAAATGTAAAAATATTATATTTCACTCTAATTCGAAATTCTGCGTAACTTTAAGCTTTTTTCTGTAATATTAGAGAAAGATACGAAGAAAATTAAAATTTGCAATAATAATATAACAATATAGCACAGAATTAACTACTTATTCATATCATATTTAGAAAACCAGTATCTCGATCCTCAAAACTAAATTTTCTTTCCAACAACAAACGCTCAATTTTTAGCAATCAAAAAGCTTTGTTCAATAAACTTTCTCATTTTATTAATATTTTGGTCCTCATCAGGAGTATCTTATTCAATCAAATAATTACACATCATCAAAATGATCATAAATGAAATGAAATTTCTTCCTACATACAATGCATGATCATTTATCTTATTCCAATCTTAATCAAAATCTATCTAATTCAATTCGACCACATTTCTCATCGTCAATATGATAAACCCAATCAATGAATGAAAGAATCTGGAGTGCCTATTAAATCTTCAAAACAACCAACAAATAATCAAAATAAAATCAAAATGAATCAAAAATTCACCTCTAAGTTTAATATACACCTATAAACAATTTACCTCATCATATCATGAATAAAATCTAGACACTTGAAAATCATACTGTATGTTGTTTTATCTCTGAATTTATGAAACTTTAATACAAAAATTAAGTTAAATAATAAATTGAAGGCTTGAAACAAAAAACAGAAAAGGATAATTAATGTCTAAACATATTTATATTCCAAAAAAAATTATATTTTACAAACCTCATAGTAGTATAACTATCCATATTTGAAAAATGACTTGAAAGACAGATATATTAAAAAATACGAACCTGAAGATATTGAAACAAAAAACTGAACGAATATTTTAAATCTAAAAATGGAGGCACGATTACTACCTATGAGATTGAATAAGGATACAAATTTTAAGTAGTTCAAAATTAGGTCTTTTTTAATTCTTTTGAAATACTTATTATATTCGAAAAATTACCTATCTGCTCAATTCCGTGAATTCAAATTTTCAATCTACGAAAAATTCAGTATCATAAATCCCTCCTGCTTCACTCGTAACTTCAATACTTTGCAAATACCAAAACCAGATGAATTCTTATTTTGTTTTTCTTCAAAGTTTTTGTCCATGATTGACAGATCAATCAATATAAATATGGAAATCAATACGATTAATATGGGAATAGAGGTTTCGAAAAGCAAATAGAAAACAAAAAATACATTTCCATACAGAGCAGATGTGCAACAAATAGAAAAAAATGCAATCATCTACGAGTGATGATAATAGTCATTTTACCTTGTAGTTTGGAGTCAGATTTTACGACACAGTTATTGCAACTTTCTATTTTAAAATTCCTATTGACTTGTACATTTGACTTAGAGTTTTTTTGTGTCAATTTTGTAATTTTGTGAGTTGAGAGGGTATTATTGAATTACTATTGAAAATTTACACTTAATACAATTTCAGAGACAATAGACGAACATTGTATTTTTTAACTGACAAAAATTTTCAAGATTTCTATTGGAATTTTTAAAAAAAGGCACAATTTTAATGCTCAGCAAAAATGAGAAGCTGCCAGAAAATTGAGGTTTGCAAAGTGCTGTAAAACATATATGTGTTAACAATGAGTATCTTTTTTATCCTGAAAACCGTTTCTTTTTAGAAGATTTTTTAATTATATGATCTTCGAAATAATCTTACCATTCTGAAATCGTTGGCTTTTTCTATCTTCGATAATACCTTCATTAACACGGTCCATTTATCGCAGCAATTTTCACAATTATCAAAATGAATGAATTTTGAAAGAATAAAATTACTAAGTTTCGATGTGCTTCAAAATAATGTTGAATGTTCATGAACATACGCGTTTTTAATATTGATACTTGAGAAATTAAAGTCGTGAGAAAATTCTTCACTGTTTTGAAAAATATTATGTTTATTATGTCCATACAATAATTTCCGAACGGTACAAATCAATTACTTTGACTAAATTATTGTGAGTAATTATTTCGAGAAGATGCAATATGCTTCTTCAGAAATTTGAGTATTGAGTTCATTTGATTCAATAAATTAAATAACATAAGAGTTAAATATAAATCTAGATAAAGAAGAAATAAATTCTTTTCTGCGTTAGATCAACCATTAATTAACTACCCAAGTCGAAATTAGAATCAAAATTTTAACCAACTTGAACCTATTAAATCGGATTTAAAACCTTCATGACCTGTGAAATCTGAAAAAGCACGAAATAATCCTCGTGAATAGTTTTACAACCATTCAAACATACGTATGCGAAATGAGGATCGAAAGTACAACCAAGTCGAACCTGAGAAAAACGAAGACAAACTTTTATAACTTTTTGTTTTTAAATTGAATAAAAACATCGAAAAATTTAATCATTGAATAGTAATAATTTTCCTTTTTTCCAAGTCGAAAAAATGTATCACATTACTTGCGTGTGATTTGATGAATTTTCATGGTATTAACTATATTCTAATATAAAACTGAATATTCCCTTGTTAAATGCTGGATGGTCCAATGATTGGATTTCATCTGTTACAATTTCACCCCTTAATATAATTATTTTAGGGAGAGAATGATTCACAAAATGATAATGTAAAAATAGTTTTCTTCAAAGTTCGCAGCCTTTTGTATGTTATGTGATTATGAAATGAAGAGACAAAATTGTTTACTGCTTTCATGTAATAATGCTAGTGAATATTTGGGAGGAATACTCATGTTATGCAATTTTTTATAAAAATCATTCGATATTTCTCAAACAATATATGTGTTCTCATCGACGATTTCTCCTTTTGTATTCTATATGCTGTTTTATTTTCCCACAGTACCGTAGGTATTCTATATCACTATTTCTGCGGTTTTCGAAATCGACGGTTTCATAAAAATTTTAGACAGTTCCAAAAACAGTTTCAATACAAAATAAGTGTTATTAATGAAAATCGCATTTGTAATTTTTAAGAGACGAATTCAATTAAAAGTATATTCATCAAATTATTATTATCCGAAAACAAGGGACAGTTAAATAAAAAAAATGAATAAATAAATCTGATCAAAGTAGTTTCATCTTGATAGTTTCAAAGCTTCGGAGTTTTTGATACTGAATAAATTCAGACGTCTCATGCTTTCAGAAATTGATACTTTTAGACATTTCAAATGCTAGATTTTCACTCAGATGTTTCGTAACACTACTTTGAATTTCCCTCGAATAAGGTACAAATTTTTCCTTTTTTTTCTCCGTACAGAGTTAACAACTCTGTCGAAAACAATTAAAACCAGGCATTCGCCAGTTCACCATGGCTCGAAATTTCTCCCAGTGTGAAAACAAAGACAACAAAGAACCGACAAGGGTCGTATAATAAACAGGTAAAGGGACGAGGTCGCAGATAAGGTCTCCGAAGTACGCTTATATCGGTAACAAGCGCCAGGGGCCTATCGACAGCTGCATCGAATCTGCTAAATCTCGACTTATCTCGAATCTAACAAGTTCGCGATGATTCTCCCCAGGAGGTATTGCGGCGTCCCGGGTCTGCGCTCGCGATGCCCCGGCGAAGATTACGCCGTCTCGCTGACACTTAACAGGAACCAATTAAGGCCCCTGCCCGGATTAATTATCTAATTAATTTATATCCGCGCTACGAGAGCGCTTACCCGGCTCGCCGACACCACTTCTCACCATCTCCCTTTTTTGCCCCGCTGTGGCCTGCCCGCCTTTTCGCCGTCGTCCGTATTGCCCCCGCAAAAACCCGTCGTCGGCGGCTTTCGAGATTTCGATTTCGATTTTTATCGCCCGCGGCTTACACACGCGTCTCGCGGTTTATCGTGACTCGCGGAGAGGATATTTCGTTGGTTATACAAAACCGGGATATTGCTCTTTAGATCGATCCAAGGTTTTTTCCATACGACGCGAATGAATATCACGAGGAAAATCTTTCTTCGACCTCTCAAAGGCGAATCGTACGGTTTCAACACAAAAATTATAGAAAAGATTTGAGTAAAATGAATCATCCTTATAGTTATTAAAATTACTTTTTAATTAATGTTAGACAACACTCCATTATTTGTTTCAATTCCTGGGGCCTATGTATTTTTTCTTTTTAGAGCTTCAAAAATAAAACACCATATATGTATTAATCGAGCTTTCGCCTTTCTATAAGCCCTAATCAGTATTATTACAAATCATATCAATGGAGTTTTAACTACGTAACACAAACATTCAGGACAGAAAACCAGAGTAACATTTCAGTCTCCAGAGTATCTAGTCTGTGAATGAGTATTCGGTTTTTCAAACTAAATAATTTTTGGAGACTCTCGGCTTTCAAGGTAGTATTCGAAATGAAGACTTCAATCTCCTAAATACGTACCAGAGTATTCAAATAAGTGACGCAAGGTGACTTGAGTATCTCAGAAAAATATTTAGGATCGAAGTCTCACGAAAAGATACCATTGATGACTCTATCAAAAAAAAAAAACTCGAGAATTCATAAACGCGGCTAGAGTTGACTACACTCTCCTAAATGATGATCAAAAGAGACTGCAAAATTGAAAAAAATGAATGTTCAATACTTAGCTGAAAAAACTAAAGTCGTACGGACATATGGGATCCATAGTATTCATATGGCAAGGAACTGCACTTGCGAAGATAAAATATGAAAGATTGTAGTTTTTATCATTTCTAGACTTTTCCTATTTCAACACAAACAAAACTGTTATCTGAATTATCCAATATATTCTTAACTTTTGTAACGTAATAGGAAAAATTAATATGACTCAAGAAATTGAAGTTTTCTTCTAAGAGACCCAAGTCTTCAATAAATGAGAGCATCAACGAAAATTAAAATCTAGGGTAAAGAAGCCTGCCAAGGATCAAAAATTAATACTCAGGATACTCTAGTCTCCGATATGTCTATTGATCTGGAAATGAACTCGAATTTTCGGAAAAATCGGTGCGAATCTGAGACCACAATCTCGAAAATTAATATTTGAGATTTTGTTCAAAACTGTAGGCATGAAAACAATGACTTCGGGAGACAAGAGTCTCCGATTTGGTTACTAAAATACTGCAGTATTCAATAAAGAGACTCGTGCTGAAAAATAATGTATTTGAATCTGAGACTAAAAGTGCCTAGTAGAGACTTTTGGAGACTCATAAAAACAACTTCGATACTCTTGGAGGCTCCTTCAATACTCTTGGATACTTTTGGAGGCTCGATGATACTCATTCTGAGACTCATGATACTCTTGAAGACAAAAACGATACTCCGATTTTTTATCGTGGGCGTTTTATTTTAACACGATAGTTTTGAAGGTGACTAGATCAGCTCAATAAAAAATCAGGATAAACACTAATGACTTTTTTTCAGAGTGCAAGCTTTGTACTATGAAAAATCAATGTACCATGAAGTATCAAATTTTAAAAGTTTGAAAAATTATAATCCCACTTTATGGTACCCAAGTATTCAATAAGTAAAAGCATTCATACAAATTTTATTCTGAAAAAGGAAGTTGCAGAGGATCATAAAGTTATCATACGAAACACTTCTGTCTCAGTCTCCTATAAATCATATGATCCGGAAGTGAACTCGTATTTTCAGAAAAGTCGGATTGAATCTATGACTATGGTATTCAAAATAAATACTTGAAAGATTGTTGGAGACTGCAGTCATGAAAGAAAAATGACTTCAGGAGACAAGAGTCTTCGATTTGGTTATACTAAAATACTGCAGTATTCAATAAAGAGACTCGTGCTAAAAAATGATGTTTTTGAATCTGTGACTGAAAGTGCCTGGTGGAGACTTTGGGAGACACATAAAAACAACTTCGATACTTTTGTAGACTCTTTAGATACTCTTAGATACTCTTGGAGACTAGAGGATACTCATTCCGAGACTCAAGATACTCTAGGTAACTGAAACGATACTTCGTTTTTTTTTTTCGTGCAATTATGCTCACAAATATTCATAATTAAATTAAAATAAATTTAAGGCATCGTGCACATTAAAATTAGAAAGGTGTATCGTCGATTGATATGAAAATACATTCCTTATAAGTAGGTATATCTTTCTCCTACAGTTTTAAGAACCTTTTAAGTAAACTTTCGGAGCGATAATGAAGGATGTCATAAACAACTCAGAAGTACAATGCGTCAACACCAAATTAAACAAAAAATTAAATCATCAAGTCTATTATGTATTATAATATCTTATAAACAGTTTCACCATAAATCGCGTTGAGGAATTCGGTATCCTCTAATTTATTCAAGGCGTTATTACATAGTTTCCTTTTGTTGTTGCCACTGTTAATATTTTAGAAAAGCCATGTTGAATATGAAGTTATAAAACTGTTTTTGAATAAAACACAACATCGTTTTTTTCCTAAGGCTTCACTCTTAATATTGAAAAAAAATTCAGTTGTTTCATTTTCGAACTTATTGTTATAACTATAAAACTAGTAGGTGGCCTGTTTTACCTGATTCTCCTCAAAAACTATACATTTTGGTTTCAACCAAGATTCCTGTCAGGAGAATAATAATAAAAAAATGATGCTGCGTATATTCTAAGATCTAATCGATGTTTGTTTTGTAAAACAGTGTAACTACAAAGTCTAAAAAAAAATAAAGGGCATATCTGTAAAAAGTATATTGTAAAAAATTGACAGACATATTCAATTTTTTCACGTAATATTGTAAATATATAGTTATGAATTTTTTCTGAATATAAATTATTGTTCTAATGAACATCGCTGGATTCAGAAGAATCGAATTTTTGGAAAAATATTCAAATCATTACATTCAGTCATACCGTTTACTTTTGAATATAATTCTTTAACTTTTTAAATTAACCTACAAATCTATAAATTCATGTTATATGAAAAAAAAAGACTGAAGTAAGGACTCAAGAATCAAAAATAAAGACAAGAACAAACTTTTGAACAACGACCAAGATCTATTTAAGATTGTAATGCATTGAAAATAATATCCTCATATATTAAAATAAAAGTGGAGATTCGTGTTGTTACCAATATTTATCTGGAAGCTAATGATTATATCAAAAGCATGAAAAAAAAATATAAATCAAATATTGCAGCTTCCAAAAATCGTGCATTTAAATGAATCAATATAAAAATTTTTTAGATAAACGTGCAAGTTGCAAGACAAGACATTTTCTGTTTCATTTTTTCACTTTTCCGTTACTGTAACAATGTCAAGATATATTCTATAAAACTTTTTTTTTCTGAAACGTGAGCAAAATTTTTTTTTATTTTCTCACAAATGATTGTTTTTTAGACTCTTACGTTTTGTAATAATCTCTCATCATTATTATATATTACCCTTACATTAGAATTTCATGGATTTAAACTCATGAATTAAAACAAAAACAAAAAAAATTCACAGTATTGATTTGAATTTCATATTTAATTTACTAAACTGTTTATAACATTTGTTGTGAGTTCACAGCTTTTATTAAAAGAAAATTTTTTCAGTTAAATGTGAAATACTCGAAAAAAAACCTCAAGAAAAAAGGTTCACCCTTCAACCTCTGTCTAAAATTCACCTTACTTCAGATTTAAACTTTCAAAGGTTTAAAAGGTTGATAGCAATTCAAGGTTATTCCATCTTCAAGTTCAGGTTATTTTTAAAATGGTAAAACCTACAACTTGAGGATTCTAACCTTGAATCGAGCGTATGACCAATAACTTAAGAATTGTTTTCAGAGTTTTACATTTATTGTAAAGAATTTTTTTCCGATAAGGAAATTACCTAAAAAATTCTAAGTATTCAAATTTCATGCCTACATTTTTCAACAATGGATAAAAGTAAATTTTTTCGTGTTCAAACTATTAATTATTAAACTTTAGTGATTTTGAAAGAACGTTATACTGTCAAATTGTGATTTATGGATTTTTGTTTAGTATTCACATTGAAATTTTAAATGGAATGACAATATGTAAATATGGAATATTAATTTAAAAAAAAAATTCTTTTCGCCCATCTCCAAAAGTCTCCTACAGTCACCTTTGATCCCAGATTTGAATACTCTATTTCTTGAAAGCAACAATAAAAATGTCGCTTGAGTCTCAAGAGTATCTTGAGTATCTCATTTTTCCAAACGGAATACTCATTTTAAGACTGTTGGAGACTCAAATATCTCGAGTCTCCGAATGAGTATTCTATTTTGCCAAACGGAATACTCCTAATGATCAATCTGAAGACTCGAAATACCCTGGAGACTAGAGGGTACTCTACTTAGTCTGATTTTTTTATCCCGGGTCTGATACAGAATATTCGCAAAATGATTTTTGAATCTCAAGATTGACTTATTTTCTGATCTATACTATTTTTTATTTTAAATTTGTTATTCATCATCCTATTTTCAGAATTATTAATAGTAAATGAAACCGCAATACTGGTTAGTGAAATGTGACTATTTGAGTCATGTTAACCCTAACATTCAAGATTGAGACGTTAAAACATGTTGTTGTGAAATTCATCAATGAAGGTCGTAAACAGTGATCATAGTTACCCGAGATAAAAAATCAGAGTATCGTTTCAGTCACCAAGAGTATCTTGAGTCTCGAAATCAGTATTATCGAATCTCCAAGAGTATCCAAGAGTATCGAAGGAGTCTGCGAGGGTATACAAAATTTTAAAAAAAGGTGACTGAGTCTCCGAGAGTTAACTAATTTTTTTTACGAATCTCCAAAAGTCTCTTAGAGTCACCTTTGATCTCCGATTTGAATACTCTATTTCTTGAAAGCAACAACAAGAGTACCGTTTGAGTCTCAAGAGTATCTTGAGTATTCCATTTTGCCAAACGGAATACTCTTAATGATCAATTTGGAGACTCTAGGTCCTAAATTATCGACTCCCGCTCGATCTAACAAAATTCATACAGACTTCAAAAACTACCAAAATGCTGACACCTTTATTACACAAACTAAGTCACATCAGCGAGAAACGGAAGTCCAAGTCCCATTTACAAAAATCCTGGAGAAGCCAATTTATGTAAAAGCACAGGTGCTAAGCTCAGGCAAACCCCCATTAAAAACCCCAAGTACACCTCAACATGTTAACCAAACATCCTTAACGTCTTCTAAAAAGCCACAATTTGCTCACTTACAAAATAAAACAGGAAGCAAACAAGTTTTAAGATAAGACGATGGCCATACATTTATTCGCGTAGACCCCCGACCCTTGACTTGAAATTCTACAGTCAAGTCCCGAATGTGCATGTGAGCGATACCGCCAGATACCGCGATAGTGCATCTGAAAGTGGCAGGACGATTGCCACCTACCTGGTGCGCAGCTTTTTATCCCTACTCCCACTGTGACTCGATTTACCCCACTCTGGATTCTAAAGAGGAGGCAGGTCCAAGCCGACGACGCCCGCGGCGTGATTCGCCCAAGTTGGAGCTTTGCGGTACTTCGGTCTCGCAATGTGAACCACCCAACAAATCCGCTAGAGCTCGATTTGTAATACCCTCCTCGCTTTATACCTTGGCCGCTTCCACTTTTACCGGTGACTTCGCCAACTTCCTCTGATACCCAAGATTTTCGCATTTTTTTTACCCCAAGCAACCTCGAGTGACATTAATTATAGGGATGGATGAAAATCAGGGAACAGCTCGGATAGATAGATTCATGAGTACTTAGAGGGCACACTGAAAGGGTTTACATTCGTCATAAAAAAAGCTCTTAAGCAGCTGGGGGTGTAAGTCTTAAACTAACCCTTACATGAAAGGGACTTTCCTGACAGACAGTTTTCCCGACAGATATGCGATTGACGCCAGGAATAGAAAAAATAGATTTTTTTATTTTTCGAATCAGATAACGCTTCATTTTGTTTTAATTTCAAAAATAACTGATTTCTTGGAGCCAATGTATTTGAATATTTTGGGTTTTAATTGAATACCATTGAAATTAGCTTTTCCGAGCTTTCGGCTCAGGAACTATGAAACAATACAAAAGTTTTCCTATTTCACGCAAAGAAAAGAATCCCGGGAAAAAAATCAGAGTATCCTTTAGTCTCAAGAGTATTTGAGTTTCCAAGTTGATCATTAAGAGTATTCCGTTTGGCAAAATGGAATACTCAAGATACTCTTGAGTACTCTTGTTGTTGCTTTCAAGAAATAGAGTATTCAAATCGGAGATCAATGGTGACTTTAGGAGACCTTTGGAAATTCGTAAAAAAAATTAGTTTACTCTCGGAGACTCGCAGTCACCTTTTTTTAAAATTTTGTATACTCTCGGAGACTTCTTCGATACTCTTGGATACTCTTGGAGACTCGATGATACTGACCCGAGACCCAAGATACTCTTGGTGACTGAAACGATACTCTGATTTATTATCCCGGGATGGATAATTCGTCCATGGAAATGGACAATTTTAGACAATCCTTAAATAAAATGTCTCATCTATTAGAAGAAACTACCACACAGTTGAATTTGACAGTAGAAACATAAATATTGTTGTAGTGATAAGCTGTAATTGCGCTTCATCCTCAAAAAGGACATGACATCCTTTTTTTAAGGATTGTCCGAAATTCTCCATTTGCATTAATGTGACATCCATTCTTTTTTCTGCGTGTTATACTAGCACTTGCACAAGTTCAGCAACAACAATTAATCATTATCTACTTACGAAAACTTCTTTATAATTATACAACTAAAATTGGAACAGTAAGTGTATTACCAGTTGGGAGGTTATTATGAATGAAAAAATTAAAATTTCCGTCAATAGCACTTCACAATTAATATAAGGGATCTTCCTCGTCAACTTGAAACAGGACAATGAAACTAAACTGAAAAATGAAATGAAAACTAAAAATGAACTGATAAATACTATTATGAAATTCCATCGATAAAACCATCATAAATCACGCCTAGGAATTTCATATCCTCTTGTTTGTTCAGAGTGGTCCTCGTCTTCTTTATATGAATCATCTCGGACACTGACCTTTTCCTATAATTCGTCTCCGTATCAAAAATTTTAACATTAAACCCATCAAAATCATGAGCCTTTTCAATTCTATGATTAGTCAAAATCGAGTGATTCTTCGTCAAATGTCTGATGTTATTTTCATGTTCCTTTATTCTGGCTCCTAAGCATCGTTTAGTTTGGTCCACATACATATTTACAAATACAATCGTTAAAATTTAATTTATAGACAACACCTTGTCGATTTAAATTATCCAACTTATCTTTCCCTCTTACAATAATCTTTTCATTCAACCTGTTGTTGTATTTATAGACTACTTCAAATTTATGCTTTTTTTAAACTCTGGAAATCTATATATGGCAAAACCATTAATCTCTTTTTAACCCTTTCATCAAAAACCTTGTCATTGCTTAGAATGTATTTCAACTTAATTCTAGATGTAATATTTTTATTTATGAAATCAATAGGAAAATTATTTTTCAAAAAAATCCTCTCAACCTTCTCAAAACTCCTTTTGTGAAATTTACTATCTTACTTATTAATATTTAATGATAAAATACATTGGCTCCAAGAAATCAGTTATTTTTGAAAAAAAAAAAAGGGGATCATTGCAGTCTGAGAAAGTGTCTGGAGTCTCAATATGAGTCAACTAGTCTCTGAAGGCTTTAAGAAAGTGACTTACAATTAGAGTTTCTGAGAGTATATACAAAGTTGTAAGAATACGAATTTTTTGCAAAAGTATTTTACAGTCTTTGGTGTCTTATTTGGTGATACATTAGTTCTTTAAATAAACAACTATTCCATTTTGCAGAACGTAATACTCATTCGAAGACTTTTAGAGACTCGTGTATTAGATTCGTGGACTCAAGTATCTGAAGTCTCTGAATAAGTGTTTAGTTTTGCCGAACGAAATTTGGAGACTCGAAACATTATCGAGACTAAAGGATAGTTTGGTTTCTTATTCTGGGAGCTCAACAACTGATACATTTCAGAATCATCACTTTTTTAATCGCTCAAGCTCAAATGTTTCATGCACTTTTCAAAACGGTTCATAACTATTCCATAAAAGTATTTAAATTTTATAGTATTGAAATTTTTATATTTAATTATGTATAGTATTTTTTCTCAGGAACAGATCAGAAAAATTTTCTATATGCTATGGGAATCCATCCATAAACTATGGAAAAATTTTCATACTTATGAAAGAATTTCCACAACGTAATGAAAAATTTCCTTATCTACCTGGGATAAAAAACCAATGTATCTTTCAATCTAAAAAGTGTTTTGAGTCTCCACAATGATCATAACAAGTTTTACGTTTAACAAAACTGAATACTCATTCGGAGATCCCAGATACTCAATTCTTCGAATTGAATACTCGAATCTTCAAGAGTCTCCAAATGAGTATTCCGTTTGGCAAAATGGATTACTCAAGATACTCTTGAGGCTCAAACGATACTCTTGGATACTCTCGGAGACTTGGTGATACTCATTCCGACACTCAAGATACTCTTGGAGACTGAAACGATTCTCCTGTTTTTTATCCCTAGTATTTTTATGAGAAACCCCATACAGAATTTAGGTTTCATTCTTCCAAAACCTTTACGGAAAATTACCCAAATTTATTTTAACAGTGCAATTTAATGTCAAAATCGTACTTAACCACTATGAAAACTACTATACAACAAGTTTTTTGACAAGTATTGAAGAACAGCTAATTTTAATCAAAATGTTGGCTATTGTGAATCCACCATTTTCAATTTAATAATTTTAATATTGGAATCGCAATAAGCGACACTAAAAAAGTGTTAAAATTGGTCTACAAAAAATGTATACCTTACGTCGTATTTAACTTCAGCGTTTAGTGGCAACATTGTTCATAAATATTTTTGTATAACTTTTTTTCCAGAAGACTTGTTGTAGGAAGGTGAGAAATTCGAATTTCCTATTACATGATGATAAAAAATTTGACGGTGATGATATCTTTTTGAGAAAAAATATAATTCTACAACTTTAGGTAAAATATTCTACACTTAATTGAAAATCGCTCACATATATTTTTCAGAATTTGATGCTGTAGAATTCAAAATTTTATGTTTTTTCAATATTTGTTAACATTTCCAGAAAAAAGACTCACATGGGTTTTCATCAATTGAGTATTTTTTCAGTGTTTCGATAATTATTTGGAAGATTTTCCAGTATTTTTATGGATTTCCATGAAGATTTTCAGAATTCGATGCACGACAATCCAGTTTTTTAAATTTTATAGCATTTTCATACATTATATTTTGTTTTATTACATACGTAAATGAAATAATTTTTCAAACTTTTTTTTTCTACGCTTATATTCAGGTCAAAATTTTCTAGCAAGGATTCTGTCGAGGAAAAAATACTTCTGAAACCATAAGGATTATTGTTATTTAAAGTTGGTACGATTCAGAATTTCCAATTTTGATTTACTCAAAAGATTTACATGAAAATAATTGTTACGTCCTTTATTAGATTTCAGTGTGTACATCTTTTATAATTCCCAAATTTTCAAAACGATTCGATAATTTTTTCCTGCAGATGAACAATTTTTTAGTATCTTAGAACACTGTTAAAAAAGTTTGGTACATTTTCCATAAAAATATTGAAGTTTTTAACTCATGTCCTGTATAGGATTTTTCCCATAAATAGATTTGATAAGTTTTCCATGAGCTATAAGAGCTTTCCTACAAATTATGGAAAAATTTCCATATTTATGGAAGAATTTTCATAGCGGATGGAAAATTTTCCAGATCTATTAATTTCTAGGAAAAATCCCATGTAGAATATGGGTCAAAAACTTCCAATACTCTCATGGAAAACTTACCAAATTTTTTTTAAGATTTTAAGATTACAAATTGAAGGGGAAAAATTTTTAAATTTTTAGAAGATTCGATAGGATTGTAAAGGCTTATTCAAAAAACTTCAGCAGTTTAACATAAAAGTTTTTGAAAATTTCATCGTTCAAACATTTATTGCAGAACGTATAAAATTATGCATTCAAAAACAAGTCGCTTTCCAAAAATCTGCAAATATAAAGTATGAATAAATTTTCCTGTACACTTTTGACCGAATACTAAACAATTTCAAAAAAATGTTACCAATTATTCTACTTGTTTTTACAGGTCACTATTCTTTAGTGTATTTCTGATAGCATTATTATACAATATAAACCCATATAATAAGAATTTCTTAGTATGTTCCCCTAAATTCTTCATAACTACTGAAAGGGATTCAAAAAATTCGCATTTCCGTAACACTCAATAGAATAGTAAGAGGTAACGTCGGAATGAAAAAAAAATTATTTTAAAAACAATGTGATTCTTGTGAAAACTGGCAACTAAAAGTTTTTTCTTCAATTCTGGAAGAATTATATAATTTGGGTGGTTCTCAGATCAGAAACTTTTTTTATCACCTACTTTTTGAAATCAAAACATAAGCCAAGAAACAGAAATTTTTCGAAATCACACAAAAAATGTTTATGATGAAGCTCTTTAGAATCTCCATTCTGTAGTCTACATGCACTCTCTAGTCTGCTTTCTTAATTCAAAAAAATTAACTCATTAATCTTGAAGATTACAAAAAAGTTTACTCTCTGATTGCTTCATTTTGTCTCACACGTTAAATCAATCTTAATTTCTTTTACGTATGAAACGAAAACAAACAAAAAAAAAAATTGAAAAAAAAAATAACCGATCAACATCGAAAATATCGATATTCCCTAAATCATAAAAATTCAGGCTGACTTTCCTTGAACTCACAAAAATACAAAATAAATTTCCGGCTGATAAAAACAATGTGTAATGCGTATAAATAAACAAGTCAAACAAGTATATTTATAAGTCTCGCGCTTTTTGCGCCAGCATTTAGCGCGACTTTGACATTTTCCGAGGTTCCTGAGGAGACGTAGTCCGCCATTGGCGCGGTAGCGTTCCTCGCGTGTCCCGTAAAAGGTGTTGGAACGAGTTTCCAAATTTGGCAATCCCTCCGCAGTTTTATTTCCGTTTTTTAATTCTTTTTCAGTTTCGTTTTCCCTTTTTCTTCGCTTTTTCCCTCACAAAAATGGCTCTGGCTCCTCCCTTCGCGACGGGCTCGAAGGGCGGTGAGTCGAGTTCAAGGTGCATACCTTTGCTTAAATAATGACGCTTTTTGCTTGCTTTGAATTTTTCTGTCACGGAAAATAATGATCGCTGTGTTGTAACTGAGAGATAAATATTCATCAAGTGTTGTCATTTTTCTCGGATTCAGAAAAAAAAACTATAACATTGAAGCAGCGGAAAAAAGTTACATACCAGGTGGGTTTTGTATTTTTTGATTTCTCATTGATAGAGTGATTGCTCGTCCCATAAATGTCGTTTGTTGAACGTAATTTAAAAATTTTTCAGTTACTATAATTTATATGTAAAACTCTAACTTTTTATGAATGTAGGCAAACAATTTCCTACTTTTTGGTAATACTGATTTTTCGACGTTTCTGCATAACATACAGAAATTGGGAATAATATTTTTAATAAGTCTTTATTCTGTGTTACCAAATAATAAAAGAAACATTATTTTGAAAAAATTAGAAAGGTTTCTGTTATTGTTACCACATAAAAAATTAAACTGATTTACATGTAAAAAATACATATTTTTAGCGAACTAAGAACAGAAAAAATTCAAAAAAGTTAGTGTTTTTCAAAAATCATGTGAATAAATTTCAAACCAGAAATTATTGATAGTAAATTTACTTCAAGACTGTAAGAAATAGTTGTAGGTTTTTTCATATATTTAGAAAAATTCCTAGCTGATATAAACAAAAAAGTTTAAATGGTCAAAGATACAAAAAAATATTCTATTAAATTTGTAAATTTTTTATGACTATATACTCATATAATAAAATTGTTTTGGTCCTTTTACACGAACATCTGAATTCAGCATTAAATTTTTGAATTCTCTAATATCGAGAAACAAGAGCAATAAAATGTCGAAAACATTTTTAAAATGAAAAGCATCAAAAAAAGGCTCGTTGAAGTATTATGTAACACGGACTTTTCATGTCTTTCAGATCCCCTCTCCTTTCACTTTGTAACGTATCATAACATTTTGCAAACCACTCTCAATGGATTGTTACGTAACACTTGAAACTTACATTTTAATTGGAAACGCTGTACATAATTTTGGAAATAATATAAATAAAATATATCATAGGAAAATATCACTCGAAAAAGACTTTATGAAAGGTTTATAATTTTTTCTTTTCTAAAGTTTGAATGTATATAAATTGCAATTTATATACTAGAATTCATATTCAAAAGAAAGCCCAAAAATATACAAAATTTATTTTTAGTTTCAATAATTTTTGAAAACGTGTTTAAGATACTTTAGGTTTTGCAAGTTTATTTTTTTTTATTTCAAAGAATACATGGTAATCGATAACACCTAAATTGTGTTAAAAAAAATTGAAAAAAAAATATCGAAAAAGATTGAACAGAAAATTTTGACTATCATGATCGAAAAAACCAATAACTATAATGGAATTTTAGGAATCAACAGGTTCAAAAAATATCTAACCTTTTCTGACTGCAAATATTCTATACGTATGTAAACACACGATATTTTCAATATTTTTACATAAGATCAACTTTATTTTTATGCCAACGTTAGATCAGCTCTGAAATAAAATAATAGAATACCGTTTTTACGACCAGTTTTCAATTGCACAATTTAATTTTGAATTTGAGCCAAATTTTAATCATCCACATATTTTGTCCATGAATTTTCGACCGATTCTTGATAAATTACCAATATAAGATTTTTCTGGGAACGATTTGTGACATGTCTAAACTTTTGTGTAAAAATCGAAAGTAAAAATCTCCCAACCACTTACGAAAAACGAGAGTATCCTTAATTCTCAACACTGTTTTGAGTCTCTAAAATTGAGAGACCTTTGGCAAAACGACACATTTATTCAGAGAAATAGTAGAGTCTACAAATTGAACACTCGTGCAGATAATCTTGAGATTCAAACAATATTCTTGTTGTCCATTCTAAGCAATAAAGTATCCGAATCAGTGATCACCAATGACTGTAAGAGACTTTTGAAAACTCTTAAAAAAATTTGTATACTCTCGGAGACTCCCCAGATTAAAAAAAACCGAGCATCGTTGTAGTCTCCAAGAGTATCCAAGAGTATCAAAGTAATCTCCAAGAGTATCGAAGGTGTTTTCTCAAGTCCCCAAAAGTCTCCACGAGCTAATTTGAATCTCACATTTTAATATATCATCTTCCAGCACGAGTCTCTTTAATGAATACTGCAATAGTTGACTAACCAAATTGATCTCTAAAGTATTCACTCTAGAGACTGTAGTCTCAGATTAAATCCGATTTTTCCGAAAACACAATTTAAGATCGAAAGTTTCAAATATTTAGGTCTCTCCTTAGGATACAATTGAAGACTCAGGTATCCTAAGGAGAGACCTAAATATTTGAAACTTTCGATCTTAAATTTTTTTTAGCATACTAATTTCTCATGCTACTATAAAAAACTAGAGAATATGTTGGATAACAATATTTTGAAATAGGAAAAATCAAGAAATTATGAAAACTAGAATTATTCCTGTTCATTTTTTACAAATTAAATTTTTTCAGCGGAGTTTTAGATAATTATTTTGCAGGATTTTTTTGTTTCTTTCCATCACTATTGAGGATACTGCATTCAACTCGAGTCGTGTTTATATATACTCGAGTATTTTTTTAAAGAGTCTCCAATGGTACTTTTTTGGGAGACTTCTGTCTCCTCCAATCTCTTTTTTGGGATACTCAAGTCACCTTGCATTATTTCTTGAATACTCGGATACGTATTTAGGAGATTGAAGTCTCCCTTTTTCATACTACCTCGATGGCCAAGAGTCTAAAAAAATATTCCGTTTGGCAAAAACGAAATATTCATTAGAAGACTCGAGAGACTGAAATGATGCTCCGGTTTTTCGTCCCGGGCTTACAGTCACCTTTTTTCAAAACTTTTTGTACTCTTGGAGATTCTGAGTTACTTTTTTAAGTCTTCTGAGACTTAAAAAAGTTCTATTTTTTTAGAGATTTTAATTTTGAGACTTAAAATACTCTTTTAGGCTAAGATGTTACTCTGATTACACCCAAAAAAAATTTGTGGTAATTTTACTGTACCGATACGAAAGTCATTAACCATTACCTTGTGGTGAAAATTTACTATAATTTTACTACAATTTTACTATACGCAGTTGAAGTTTTCCGGTTTATTTATACTTATATTTCATATTTTGATGAAATTTTCCTACACTGAGAAAAAAATCTTTTACTTCCTGCCGTACATATTGTAAAAAGTACAATATTATTGTACTCTTCAGAATAATATTGCAACGTTTACAATATCAGTGTAGTTTTTACGATAATATTGTAAAATCTGCAATATTTATTTTACTTATTACAATATTATACAGTAAAACCGCTATTAATGTACAAATTACAATATGTATGCCAGTTTTTACTGTATAATTTCGGAAAACTTGAAATCTTAAAATGCAAATTTCACTATACAAACTATAATTTTTACCATACATGGCGAAAAAAATGAACTACATTACTTTTAACCAGCTTTTTCGAAAACTGTATCATATTACAATATGATGCACTAGAAACCTAGAAAGTATACAAAAATATTGCAAAAAGAACCTATACAGATCTGCTTACTGAACAGACTGTATGGAATTTTCAAAAATTTGGATTCAAAGGAATTACAATATGATATTGCAAAAAGTACAAGAAGTATAGTAGAAAGCGGAAGATGTATTGGAGTTTTTACAACAAAATATATCTATAACTACAATATCATTTGACAATATTTACGATATGTTATTTCAAAAGTTGATATATTATCGAGCAAAAAGTACAATATGTCAGAGTGATTCCCGTTTACTATACAGTGTTGCAATAATTACTATATTTTTCTCTCACTGTATTCAAGTATGTAAAACATGAAAAAATTGTAAATTTGCAGTACCATGGTACAGGAAATTTTCGTATTTTTTTCACAGTGTACGTGATAATTAAAGAAGCATAAAACATAAACCTTCAAAATCATCAATTCCGTCATTCCGGTACATCATAACATCAGTATCATCATCTACCATCACTCATCGATTCACCAAATATCAGAACTCTGATAAATCGCTGGGAAAATACCGATGTTTGCAATACTCATATCAAAAATCGTCATATCGCTCATACGTGGGTTTCTAGGGACAAAAAAAGTCGTAAGTCACGATGCGCAAATCGACAATGGTGGATCGCTATGAGCGTCGGAACCCAGCTCGGTGCGTCCGCGCGCGCGGCGAGGCCGAAAGGAAAAACGTGTCGGGTAAAAAAGAGGTGTCAGCTTGCAAGCAAAAGTTGATAATGCGAGTTTTTTATGCGAGTTAATGAACGCTCGTATACTTATGGTTGTCGAGCGGAAAAGTGGTGATACGAGACGCGGTGTCTCGCTGTTTCTGCCCCGTTTTTGCGCGTTGAGTCAATGAAGTTCTCTTTCGTTCAACCTTTATGGGCTTATTTCTTCGGCTAGGAATAAACGCCGATGATGAATGGGATCGCATGCGCGTTTTTTCAGCTATTTCTGATTTTTCGCTGAAGTATTTATGGCATTCTAAGGGTTTTTGCAGAAGCTGAACGTCAATGAAAGATTTTCTGAGTTTAGAAAAAGGCCGAAAAAGGGAGAGCGAGTTTTTTCTTTATTTTTATATTATTAGACTGATATTAGAGATTTGATATAATTTTTCGAGACAAAATTGTTTTGGCTGAATCAACATATTTTTAACTCGATCAAAATGAAGGAAGGGAATCGAAAGGTGCTTTGACAGTTATTGAAAAAATTAATTGACGATTTCTGAATTTTGTTCCAAATTTACGAGAGGTCTTGGATATTTCATCATAGATATTACGTACATTATTGTTATTAAGATCATTGTTAAAATGCGTTGGAAAATTCCCCTTCGGCATCTTTGTAATATCAAATTTTTTTTAGTATTTTTGGGTTTATGGAAAATGACACTTCACCTAATATTTTACAAAAATTACAGGTGATGGAAAATTATTTGAATTTATTAACTGTCCGATGAAAATAAAAACAGGTTGTTTCCTACAGAATAATTAATTTTATAACAGATTTAGGAAAAAATGAGATATGTACATAGTTAACTATATAGAAGTTCATATAGCTGAAACAGAACAAATTTTATAATTTTTGCAACATATTTAGTTGACAAAATTTTTTTTTAATGAACGGTTAGGACTTTTTCACTCATTGACATTTCAGGTTGTTAAATTTTAAAATAATTCATTTTTTACAATTTTAGGATTGCCTATTCGAATTCGGGGGAAACATATTTTCTGTTGATTATGTTAACTGTATGAATCTAACAATTTGAAATAAAAAATCATGATGAAGTATTTTAGATGATGTGTTTTTATTATTAATATAAATTATATAGTGATGATTGACATATATATATTTTATTATATATTGATTTATATGATCGACTTGAAATGAGTGGAAATTTTAACAGAAAATAAAGAACTACATCATTTGACTGGAAAATTTACTTTTGATATTGCACACAATCCAGTAAATATAATTCATAAATTGAATTGATTCTTTGGATTGTTTTTTTAAATTATTTAATCAATATTTTTTTTAATGAGTTCATATATAAAAAAAAGTACCTGAAATAATAATTTATATTTATTTTTACTATCATATAATAATATTTCATTATCATTATTGCTTGTGCTAGAGTAAATGAGAAGTGAAAGGTCCCTCATTCTCTTGCACCGCAAGATAATGTTTACAAAAAAAATATTCTAAAGCAGAAGACACTAATTTACCTTTTCCTTATATCTTATTATTTATTTACATAGGCAATTTATGCATGAATAATTTATTATAATATACAAAAGTTATTCAAAATCAAATTTTCTGTTATTACTTATAACTCAATTAATATCTTATTACGATTGTGATTACTATTAGAGTGGATTGTTAATTATTAGGATATTTCATTTTTCGCTACATATTTTGTAAATATCAAATATTGTTTTTTCTTGTTTCCAATTCAAAATGTTCATACACATGAAATTATATATTATATTATGTATAATTCAAATCCAATATATAGGCGCGCAACCCCCTCAAAAGGTAATTTTTTCAATTGACAAAAAAAAGAATCTGTATGTAAATAATTAGAGTTGGACCACAGCAGTGACAACAACAAAAGTAAATAAGCAAGCAAAACAACAGGATTGAACAGTTTTATACATTGAAAATTTTGGTTTTTTTTCACTGGGAAATTCACTTTGAATTTCATTAAAGAAACAACACTTAGTTGATATCCCAGTCATGTATTTTTCCTTTCCTATGTTTCAACCCTTAATGTACCTTAATGTAACCTGCAGCTGAGTATTTTTGAAACATCTAAATTTCAAAAAAAAATTTCGAATTCCACAACGTCAAATTTAAAGTTTACGAATTTTAAATGTTCGCAGTCACGTTAAACTTCAAGATTTTTATATAAAAAAAATGCAACTTGCTCTCTGAGACTGAGTAAGTAGAAAATGGTTACTAATCATTAAAAAAAACGAATAAATCACACACTTTTTTTCAACTCTATAAGTGGTCAAGCATCGAGAAATCAATGACACTGAACTTCAAAATTAGTTATTTTCGACATATAATTGGTAATTTTTTCTCATTGTAATATTTTTTTGTTTAATAATTATTCTAGTTTAAAAATCATTCACAAAAATTACATAATAACAGGCTCTTAGTAAAAAAGACAACAAATTAATGAAAAATCATAAATCAAAAAAACGAAATGTGTACCACTAAGGATTAGTGTTTTTTTTCTTACATAGCCTTAGATAGTGAAAAATCAAAATTTTCAATATTCTGGACAATCCTGGACAAAAGAGTTTTTCAAATAATAAGGTAACATAAACTATTACATGCTGAAATCTGTGTAGTTTAGTGATTTTGAAATTCGCTAAATAATAAACATTGGACTGAGAATACTACAAAAACATTCATGATTCAAGGATTTCCGGCATCAGCAAATAATCAGATGAAACATTTGTCATCAGCACCACTAAGTTTGAAAGTTCAAGAATATTTTTAGGCCACTTCCAATTTTTCAAAATTTTATAAAAAAATGTCTTTATCTGGATATTCCAACTTAGATTGATAATAAATTCTGTCAATTTGATTTTTTTTTATTTCATGTAATTGAGGCATCAATGTTTGGAATTTAAACAGTTCAAAATACATTATTCGAAAGTTGGAAAAAATGATAAAACATCTTGTGAATTAAACAAAACACATACATTTTATAATCAATATAATTTAAATCTTAAACAAAAAATACAAACTTGATTCTTACTATTTATCACTTTATGTTCTGAATTTCAATCATACGTTTGAAATCGCAAGGTTTTGATGTCTGAAATGAAATCGATAGATTACTATAAATTTAAAATTCTATGAACAAACTTTTCAATTCTATTAAAGTAAGAGAAATTTCCAAAAACCACGAAAAAATCATGTAAAATACATTTCGTTGAATGTTAAAATATACTGAGAAATTTTCATGAATCTCGATACATTGTGAAGAACATTAACGATCTGAAAAAAACCAGTACTTACGAGAAGAAAATACCCAGTTTTTATCATTTTTCCTATGATTTTGAGAAAGTCATGTTAGATCCGGACTTTGGCAAACTTCATTTATTGACATCTTGAAAAATGCCCAAAGAAAGCTTGAAATCTCTTCAAAAGAAGAAAATTGTGAGTAATTTGGGGATGCTTTTACAACCATGGAACTATAATAAGATATTGAAATTTCTGAAAAATCAAAAAGTTTCTGCTAGTATATACTCAAATATTTTTCATTTTTGATGCTGTTTTCTGATTATTTCATCTTAGGTTCTCAGGTTTTTATTCATTTCTTTTTTTTTCTTTTTTTCGAAGAAGTTATAAGATAACATTGAAGTGAAAAAAATGATTGACTGGATTTATATAATACCTCAGAAAGCTGAAGATTTGCATTTGAAATTAACGAAAAAAGCTATGAATAACGTATATGCTTGATGTTCATAAATCGCAGGTTATCAGAAAATTCAGAACTGTAAAAAAGTTAAAAAGAAAAGCGTTTAAAGAAACTCATAAAAATCATGATTATTTCTAGGCAATGCAATGAAATTCTTATAATTTGTTTTAAGTCTCAAAAGGATTTAAAAAATTTCATAAAAATCATTGAAAATAGAATACATAAATACTTTAAAAACTTCTAGAAATGAGTAGTAACTTCCCAAAATGCTGTAGAAATACTTAAACAAAGCTTTTGGTTTTTTTTAAAGATCAACAATCCTTAGTAAATAAATGTGAAAAATGCAAAAACATAAACTTTGACTCTAAATTTTTTTTCTTTGTAAGAAAAGTTCTTGATTTTTCCACTCACAAAGAACGAATAACTTAAATCGTACGAAAAAAGAAAAAAAACTGCAAATTTTCGAGAACAATAAAAAATTATTGTTTGGTATACGTACGCTGTAAATGTCACTTTTTTAATTTGTTTGAACATAGTGTAATTTTTTCATTCTAAAAATATCTATTTCATCAATGTGATATAATGAATCACACTACAAGACAGTATAGCAACAATTTTTCGAGAAATGAATGAATTTTATTTGTAGCTTGTGTCTTGTAAAAAATTTATGAAATGATTGGGAAACTGCATTAGGATATTTGTTCGTTAAATCTCTAAAACTTCTAAATACATAACAAATCCATACAGAGTGGTCAAAATAAATTATAAATATGTATTCGAAAAATTTCAAAGTATATAATTCATTTTATTTTTCAATAGTCGACGTCAACAAACAGTTGAAAACAAATTTCTATATAGAAAAAAATTCACCAATTTAAAACTATTCTCCACTTAAAGTACGTCAATAATTACCTGAAAAGCGTTGACTTTCCCATTTATATTTCTAGACATTTTCATCATAGAAGACAGAAATAAACAAACTCGAAATCCTGATTCTCAGCGAGTCAAAAATGCAAACATCTAACCTACGTGCGCACGATCAGTTCAGAAAATGCTCGGGAAAAGAAAAACACAAATTGTACCCACAACAAAATAAAAATGCAGTTTTTCCTCTACTGTTACGATAGATTAAATATTTAAAATATCTGTGAAATCTTATGAATTCAGTTTAATGATTTCAACTAAGGCGCAAAATTTTCATGTTTTTGGTATACATAACTTAATTTTTAGTCAATCTTACAAGAAATAACTTATTATTGGCAACTTGCTAATAATCGGACATATAAGCGCGTAAATTATTAGCAAACTGTCATTAAAATATCGTGTTGTCTGTTTTGCAAATTGCCTTTTCTAATTAAACGATTACAACCCTTAGCTTCGCCTCGGGCTGAAATTTTTTGTTTCGCCAAATCATGCATTTTCTAAATCTGTCAATAATATACCATTTTATTCCGTAAAACTGACTTGAAATTGACTTGAATCAATTGCTTTTGCAAAATTTTTCCAAATTATCATAGTAACTTTCGAGAAATCTGACGAAAGTTGCTAAAAAAGTCAAAAATTGTCTATTCTATGTTCCTTAATGTTACATCTTAGAGTAGCTACATGTTACATAGAATTCTGTGAAGAACTTGAAATTTTTAATTACTATTCACATAACAGAGAAACAACTGTCTGATGAAAACAATGATATGCTCAAACGAACCAAGAAGCTAAAACAAATTTCCAATCCTTAACAGATCGAAAATCAAAGCATTCCTCGCTCACGAGCCAGTTTAGAAAAAAGAAAACTAAAATTAAGCCCCCAGAAATCTCTCCATTCATTTTTGGTAGAAAAACAACCTCGTTACTCCCACTCTAAAATCCTACAAAACCCTCAGTAACCCTTGTTCTAAAAAATACCCTCCTAGATTACAGTAATAAACAAAACTTTTTTCCCTAATCTGACCGCAACGCTCGCCTTTGGCTTTTGCGTTCCAACCTCCATCAAATGAAAACCTCTTTTCCGCGCTAATTAAATGATATTCCATTCCACCTACTTTACTCTGCACGTAGTCCAGGGCGAGCATGCAATCGGAATATCCTCCCTCGGTTTTAATCGTCGTCGCTCCTTGACCCGGCGTGCTCGAACAAAATCCGGTACCGACAACCGCGGCGACACTTTCCCTATACCAAGGGTACATCATTGATTCCCAAAATCTCTCCCAATTCTCACCAAAATCCACTGGAATTCCGTCAGAACCGAATCACCAGAAATCTCGCATTTAACGCACTACAATACACACTCCCCGACATCGACAAGTCCGAAATCACCGAATACCCCCGAGTACAACGAAACCGGTATATATGTAATAAATTAACACCCACCCCAATGAAACAAACACATGGAAAACTTGAATTTACACGTTACTGGCAGGATTTTAACGCTTTTTTCCCCGTTGAAGACGCCATTTTGGTACCGGTTCCGGCTTCACGCACCTTTACTTTCACTTATGTATTTCGATATTTGACTAGACTCGTTGATATTGCACTATATGGGGAAGTGATGCGTCGTCGGTAATGAATTGTCATCCGTGAGAAAACTTGATTACCGACGCCGCGGGAAAAATGCAAATGGCGGAGGGGCTGATGGGTTTTTCCGGGTTCGGAAAAACGGGTTTGTCGTTTTCGCGTCGACAAAGGACGTTTAATGCGCGTGTTGCTTACGCGGCGGTGACGGTGTACACTGGCGAAGGCGGCACGAGGATTCAAACGCTCGGCCTTGCTCGGACGCATTCGCGGCACTTCGGAGAGCCCGCCGCCGGCACAAAAGGAGCTTTTCGCGGGGGTTGAAAGGGACCGGCGGGGGAAATAGGGAAGGAGGGAAAGGGGGTGGGAGGGAGGGCCGAGCGTGGCCGCGCGAATCGTGAGGATGAGGATATTTCCCCGGCGCCGGCTTTCGAATACAGCGAAGGACTGAAGGAGTAATGCTAATCAAGTCCAGCGATGTGAGGCTGTAAATTTACCGGTAATTTTATTGGTAAATGACTTGTCATGACCGTCAATTACGACAAGAAAATGTTGGTCAATTTTGACCGTCAGTTTACCTTACCGGTCTGAATTATTGTGATGGTCAAAATTATTACATATGGGTTATTATTTTTAAAATCAGTTTGGTCGTCACTGACCGAATCACCCATTTCTCTCAAATTTCGAAGTAAAACTTCTTAGGTGGCATTATCACTTTTCTAGAATGTAATTTATTCTGGAGTGTAATTTAGGTAAGGAGTAATTTGGAGATTTTATAATGTAAGATATAGGACTGTAATGTTTTCGTTTGGAGGGAGTAATTTTGAGATTTCGTAAGTCTGTAACACTGTAAGAGTGTAAGAATATCATCGATAGATTCGATTGAAATTTAGGAAAGAATTAATTTTTTAACTGACGTACAGTCAAAAAGTGAGAAAAATACGACATAAAAATTGAGGGACCTGTTAGAACTAAAAAATTTAAGAGGAAAAAAATCCATACATCGGAACCTTAAAGAAAGCAGCATGAGAAGTTTTACTTCTAACGCGTGTTGATTCGACACGCTCCAATTTTTCGAATAGTCGCGTAAACTATTTTTAAAACATACGTATTTTTTATTCTGAACTGAAAATTGGTTTTTGTCAAGAAATTCAGATTTTCAATTAGGCTGTCAAACTCAGAGTAACCTTACTTTAGTCGAAAACTTTTTTTTAAATCCTTATTTCTCATCAGAAAATCTATGGATTCTGATAGATTCTGAAATCTATGGATATTAAATACTCTCACACTCATACAGTGTTACAGACTTAAGAAATCTCAAAATTACTCAAACACGCTCGAATATCATCGATATCCGACTATTTCGAACTAACATTACACTCTTACAAAATTACAGATTTACAAAATCTAAAAATTTCTCCCTCAAAACGAAAAGGTAACAGTCTTACATCTCACATTGTAAAATCTCCAAATTACTCCCTATATAAATTACATTCTAGAATAAATTACATTCTAGAAAAGTGACAATGCCACCTAAGAAGTTTTACTTCAAAAATGAAAATAAATTTGGTTTCTGAAATAATAAATGATCATACAATTACACCTTCCCATTTGAAACGATTTGATAATAAAGAAATAATTAAATCACTTCATAAAAATGTGTTGTTGATTTTTAAGTAATTTTCTTGGGTATCAATATTTTCGGACAAATTTCTGTACTATGTTTTGCATGTCAGTTTTCTACACTAATTCTAAGACAAGAGTATTGTACTTTTCACTATAAAATATTGTAGTTATGGATCAGTTTCGACTATCGCACTGTTTTTTATAGAAATTGCCTATTCTTTTCACAATATTTATGGCTAAAACTGGCAAATATTGTCAAGTTTTGTTAAAAATAAATGTAATAGCATATGCAACAAATTTTATCAAATAGTGAAATATTTGAGACTGAATCACAATCGCAATATTTTATTATTAAAAAGTATAATATTTTTTTTTCAGGGTATAGAATTTTTAAAGTAACCAGGATTCCAAAATTTTTATGATTATCGCGGATGACATTAATTTCCAAGCATAAATAATAAATATCTGTTTTCGATTCGTTGTTGATGACAACATATACATATATGTTGGGTAGCAAACGCAGTATGAATAACTTATGAGTTTTACTAGAAAATTAAAAAAGCCATTTATCTAGTAATTTTTATCATTTCAAAAATCTTATAAGAAAAAGAAACTTCTTATAAGAATCCAATTTTTAATAAGGTGCACCTTGTAAAAACCCTATACACATCGAATTTTTTATAAGGTAACCTTATGTAAACCTTATAAGAAATGGAAATTTCTTTTAAGAGTTCATTTGACAAAATATTTCAAGAAAAAAACCTTGCAACATTTTTTCGATGAATTCTTTGTAAGAAATATCAATTTTTTATAATGTATTTCTAAGGTCACCTCATAAGAAATCGAATTCTCATAAGGTTTTTATAAGGTGCACCCTAGAAGTGATTGAATGCTTATAAGCAATTTATTTTTCTTGTAAGGTATTTTATAAAGATCAAAATTACTAGGTTTATGAAATGTGAAACAACAAGATTGGTTATTTTCACCTGGAATTGTTAGAAATCGTGTGGTCAGTTCCGTTCAGTCACATTTTTTCAGGGAAATTCTGTCATGGCCGGCAATTACCGACCGTATACGCGCTCTGACGGTAAAATATAATTAGAAAGTTTTGAAATTTGAGTGTAAATGACAGTAAATGACCGTCATAAATTACCATGAGCTGACCCATTTTGTTCTGACCAGTAAATTCACATCCCTGTAATCAACTGATTGTGAGAGATTTTTGTGGAAAATCATCAGGAGGAGATACAGGAAAATTTTCAATAGGGGTATTTCAAAAACGCAAATTGTAAGTCTTGGAGTATTTTATACATTCCAATAGTTCAATTTATATCAATATTTTTTTTTCCTTTAATTACTTCGAATTTTTTGGGTGATATTTTTACACTGGTAAAAAACCGGAGTATAGTTTTAGCCTCCAAGAGTATCTTGAGTCTCGGAATGTGCATCATCGAGTCTTCAAGAGTATCTCAAATTTATGAAGGAGACTCAAAGAGTATCCAAGTTGTTTTGACTAGGCACTTTTAGTTTCAGATTCAAACACACACTCTTAGAAATTTTTCTATTGATTTTAATAAACTTATGTTGGAAGTTTTTTACATAAATGGATGTTAAATTAAATACACGGTGTTCTTACAATTTCATAAACGTTTCTGAATTTCACTAAACCTGTTTTCGGATTTTAATAAACTTGTATATAGAATATTCATGTATAAGTATAGTAAAATCTATATATGGTTTGTGAAATTCAATAAACATTTGATGCATATTGTGTTCAAACTTTCAAAAAAAAAAACTTGATAGTTTTTTTTAGTACATATCACCACAAGCTTTCTAAAATTGCGAAATAACTCCAGACAAATTTTTCGCCTCAAGAAGGATTTGAAACTAAGTAGTACTTTCCTACCGAAGCTACCTAGCCTATACGTTTTGACAACTGAGCTAATGTCACATCTGAACAATGTTATTTCTTTTCAGGTCATATACATTCAAAGGCCTAATGCACAAGTTTAGAACTTTCAATAAACACTGTATTGTTAATGAAAATAATTAATACGTTCAAGTAAAAAAAAGTATTACTTAGTTTATTTAAAATAATGAAATACTAAAAAATAATACTTGTATGAGAAATTCAACATACATGTTTATGAATTCCAAAGAACATTTTTATTGATGTAGAGTTCTTACAGAAATGAATCAATTTTAATATACTTTCATACATGAGTGTATATTAAATTTAAGCATAGTGTGTGCGATACACAACTCTAGCATTTTTAATAAACTGTCTTTAGATTTTAATATACGTGTATTTTTTTAATACGAAAGTTTATTAATTCTACTTTAACATACCAGTTTATTATTTTTCATACAACTTAAATACATTAGGGTTCATTAAAAGTAATAACATTTTTAACTTTCAACAGTGCATCATTTTTTAGCACGAGTCTCTTTATTGAATACTGTGTCCAATCCGGGATAGAAAACCAAAGTATGTTTCATTCTCAAGAGACTCTTCAAAATGATAATTAAGAGTATGCCGTTTTGCAAAACGGAACACTAATCCGGAGACTTGAGATACTCCAGTCTCCAAAGTCTCCAAATAAGTATTCCGTTTGGCAAAATGGAATACTCAAAATACTCAAGACACTCCTTCCAAGAAATAAAGTATTCGAATCGGATATCAAAGACAACTGTAGGAGACTTTTGGAGACTCGTAATAAAAATTTGCATACTCTCAGAGAATCACAGTCACCTTTTTTTACAACTTTGTATACTCTCGGAAATTTGAATTCAATTTTTTTAGGTCTGCAGAGACTAAGTGAGACTCATTTTGAGACTCAAGATAGTACTTTTGAGACTGAAATAGTAGTCTGATTTTTAATCCCGGGAATATTAGTTATTTTAGTAACTCAATGGAAGACTCTTGTCTCCTGAAGTCATTTTTTTCATGTCTACAGTCAAAAATCTCTCGAGTATCTAGACTGTAGTCTCAGGTTTATGCCAATTTTTCCGAAAATACGAGTTTTCTCGGATCATTAGATTTATCAGAGATTGAAGTAGTCCTCATGTTGTTAACTTTTTGATCTTCTGCAACTTTCTGCGTCCAAAATAAAATTTTCATGGATGCTCATTCTAAATGAGACTTAAATTTTTAGAACTTTTGAATTTGATTTCTTATCGCTATGTAATTTTTCATAGTACTTCACAGAACTTATAAACATATGGAAAATTAGGATGATAGATTTTTTCGTGTTAAAAAAAAATAAAGAAGTTATAAAAACTGCACAGAGGAAATTTAGTCCTTAAATGATACATTTAAGAACTGAAAAAGTTCATGAAACTTACATGACTTTTTAGCAGAAATAATATGTATATTCACTGGAAAATGTTTGTGAATAAAAATATAGTAATTTAAGTCTGAAATACTGAAAATGTCATTGTTTAAGTAACATCACAATTTTTACCAAGGCCTGATCCTATTGCAAATAAAAGAAGTTCTTACATTCAAAAATTATCTAGTTACAAAGTATCGTTTCCTTTTGAAGCAAGTAACTGAAATTTTGAACATTATGCCATTATTCTTGAAAATAGTAATTTTTTGACAAACGTTACATGATCGAAGTAACTGCAAATGTTAATGTAACTTTGAACTTTTGAAATCGTCACCTTCAAACAAAAGTAACTATAAATTCAGTCCTCAATGTTACTGCAAATATAATGTAACTGTTTGCAAACAAATTTGAAAACTTGTAACATAGAAAAACAAATGGATCCCGCAGATAACAGCTAAAAAAGTGCCATCAATTCTAAGAATACAAATTTTTTTTTTTACTTTGAAAGCCTCCTAAAAGTTATCTACCACCTTTTTCCTAAGAATATTCAACCTTTTCCTGGTGTTGCACGATTACCCTCGATCATCATACGGAAAACAGTGGAACCTCGTTTTTCTGCTGCTCCAAGTTATTCTAAAAATGTCACGCCTTTTTTGCCCCCGGCAAATTAGCCGGTACACCTCTGCCCTGGTGAAAACAAACTCGTGATAATATTCCGGTGTCGTTAATTGTTTCCGATCGTTGACCAGGACGGAAAAAAGCCGTCATTTCTCGGTCTCGCTCGCGCGCTCTTTTTCGCACTAGGCTTTTTGCCCCCCAAACGGGACCGATTATTTCCAGCGATAGATGCTTCAAATCGCGCATAAGACCGAGCTACGTTTTTTCTTCCCCGAGCGCGTAACGAGCCGAGTTCCGTTCCAAATCGCTCTTGATTATGTGGTTGTGCACGAATCTAGTGTTAATGATGACCTTGATTTGTTGTCAAAAATATGATCGTATTCGATAAAGTTATATAAGAATATTTTGAAACTTTTTCACTACATTTACATTAGAGAAATTAGAGAAAATTTAAATCTCGTGGCCTTTGAGCTTCAGGATTGTAGAATGATGAAACTAGATGATGAATTTGATACTTCGGAACTGAACTGCAAACCTTGAAACTTTAGCTGTACATTGTAGATACAAGAAAACTGAAATATTTCAAAATCGAACCGTTACAACTGTTAAACTTTTAAACCTTTTGACACTTGAGGAAGTTAGAATCTCACAACTTCAGTATCTTCGTACCGAAAATCTTTGAAACCTTAAACTTGGAATTAGTGGTTAGCTTTGATGAACTTTTGAACATTTGAATTCAAATGTCGTACAACCTTCAAGTTTATGGACTTTGTCTGGATGTAACTAACAAATGTAAGAATTTTAAGAGCTTGCAATTTCGAAATTAAAGATTTTATTGTAAGGCCCAATGAAACTAAAATTTCATTGTTGAAAATTGGGATTTCGTGGCTAATATAAAAGACCCTTGTTGCTTGGAAAAACTGTAACTGTCGAATCATAAAAATTGTTGATATCAGATTTTCACAACTCTGAAACAACTAAAATGTTGAAACCCTGGAATTCTCGAAGCTCTCAAAATCTCAAACACTATGACCTTAAAATTCTCTAGATTCTCTTAGATTGAGAAACGCTCAAACTGTGAAATTCTATGATCTGAGAACCGCAGATCCGTGAAACCTTAAGAAATACGTAGACTCGAAAGTTTTAAACTTCAAAACGTGAAAACATTGACCTGGTATAACTTTAAAACTTGAAAACTACAAAACCTTAAAACCGCGAAACGTAATGAACTTAGGATTTAGGGACTTTCAAACATTGGAACATATTTATTTTTTATTGTTTAGTTTATGAACTTTGACAATTAGAAAGCGTATTTATAAAGAAAACATTAACCCAAGCTTTAATGGAACTTCGAAGATCATATCTTCAAACATTTGGTACCTAGGAGTTGAAAGGACTTAAAACGATGGCGTATTGAGTTTTGTAAAAAGTGGCACAGGACTTTTCAACTCAGAAAAATATGGAGAAAATTTGGGAAAAGTTTGGTCCGTGAATTCTATCCCCACAAGTTAAGAGAATGCATCTATTTTTTAAATTTTAGACTTGAATAACTTTTCTAATATTAAATGAAAAGTGGTAAATGAAAATTTGATGAAAAGTGGTAGAGGACGTTTCAACCTGAAATCGAATTAAGAATCCATGGTTTATCGTGGACTTTGGGACACTCTGTTGTAATGTACCTAAATTACATTCTGTACTTAGATTCTCCTGTTTTCTAAAAAATTAACAATCAACTTAGTTTTTTTTTGTTGTTCAAAATCGTACTTTTTCTATTTTACGCTTCAATCATAAATAACTCATTAAGCTTCTCGTAATTGTTGTGAATGATTCTATTTTCCTCTTTTATCGCTGCAAGTTCATTGTGCTTCTGCCTAACAATGTTCGAAATCACTTTGATATCGACTCGTACGACAAGATTACACCAATCCAAGCTCGTTTTGAAATAGTCTTTTGATTCATAAGCTTTGGTCTATCATCGAAAACGGATCCGTTAGCTAGCGAACAAAAATATATAAAATCTGGAGAATATCACTGTTACGCTGCCTTCTCGATTGACCAACCTGTCTAATAACTTCAAGTCCTCGCCTGTTCTGTTTTTGGTCAATAAACCTACCATGTGGAAAGAATTGCGTACGAGTGTCGTCTTTCAAATCCCTATCCACCTTCCACCCGAGAATTAGGTATCGACGGGATCTTATACTGTGTTTCTGTTCTAATATTTATCCAGTGCTGCCTCCATAAGAACTAACTGTCAAAGCAAATACTTTCCCCACACCACTATCTCTTCTCATAGTAGAAGTAAGCCCTTCTCCCACGCGAATGTCATCAACCAACAATCTTCCATACCACAATCTTCTCATGTGCCTAATCTAATAAAAAATCCATAAACACGCAATGGGAAGAAAAAAATCCCCATGCCATGGACTCGACCGACGACTCCGGAAGGCCACGAAAATGGGGTCTTTCGAGCCGGATGAAAGTGCGCGAGCCAGCGGGTTTATCGGTCTGTCGGTCGTCGGCCAAAACAAAAAAGCCCCCTTCTGGCGAACGGCCTTGAACTTCGGGGCCGCAGCCTTCCCTCCGATGGCCGAAAAAGCGTGTCGCAGTTTTTCCCTCCGGCTCCCGGGGCAAGAGGTAGCGTGGCGCTTCTTATGGGCTACTTGTTAAGTCGCCGGAAGGTGCCGGGGACCCCCCCGCGATCGTTTTTCCCTCCACCCCCGGCAAGATTTGTGGCAATGGCGTGTTTTTGGTCTTCGAGGCGCCAGTTTTATGGCGGGAAAGAGGAAGTGATTCCAAGGGGAAAAAAGAGCCGGCGTCACCCTCGGCCGGGTTCCACGTGGACGGGGAGCTTTTTTACGCGGGGCTTTCCCTACTTAGCATGCACTCTCGAGGACGTTGAGTTGATTTTCGCACGAGGAGGCTGTTTTGGGGGCGCTTTTTGTAGGCTCCTCGAGCACTGACCTTTCCTAAGATTTCGGAGCTGGGAGGCTTTTTACGTTCGGGGGACGTTGATCCCTCGAAGTGGAACTAGGTTTATGATCGGTAGGGATTTGTTTTTCTAGAGCTTTTTGTAGGATTTGGAGGGATTGTTTTCTTGAATCATATAGGGGGTTGTAAATTTTTTCGTTGGCGGCTTTTGTGAGAAGATTGTCAGTGGTGTTCTCAAATGGACGACGATGACGATGGGGAGATGATTTTGTTGCATAAGTTTCAGTTTATATCTTTTTTCTTACGATCTGTTCAACACGACAGATTTTTGTATGATAACTTTGAAATTGACTTTATTCGTCTTCAGTGGAATGTGGATATCTGTTTTTGAAATTTGTCTTTGTACTGGTTAAGATACGTGACATTTTTTAGGCTTTTTTTTAATGATTGTCATGTTAAGAGGGTATATGCCAGTGTATAAAATAAAGTAAAATAAAATTAAAAAATTATGTAAAGGCTCATGCTTCGGGCAGTGAATCATTTTAGAAGAAAATTTTATTCAAAGACAATGAATAAAATGACGATTCAGTTAAATTTTTTTCGGAAATCTGGAGTTCATGTGGTATGAGCAGTTATGTTTTAAAATGCGTACATTTCACATTTGTAGCCAAGTGTTAATATCAAAAGTGAACCTTAAACGATTTTGTTTGTGAGCAGAGACGAACCTCTTTACATGTAAAAACAATCTGATTCTAATCTAAATTTTTTACGTTGATTTGCAGCATTTTTTAAAATCCTTCTGCATGATTCTTATGAAATTGAAAAAAGTTTTACTACTCCTCTCTTTACAAAACTTTTTTTCTTTTTTGACAAACATCGAAACACAAGTTTTCTGCTAATGTTTAAGGAGTTTGGAAAAGGATTTGCAACAATGAAGCATATTGGTGAAAAAAATTTGGACACAAGGTTCGTTGATCATTTAAAGTGGAATGACACTCTTTTTTCCGAAAATTATAAGCTGCACAAATCGGACGCTCAGCTATCATCAATACTGAGACTGTTGAGGCAACGAAAAACTAATTCTCGCCAATTTCGATGTGACTCCATTCATAAATATTAATACAGTCATTCTAGAAATCTTGAAGATGTAATTGCAGGTCATAAAGTATTTGAAAAGAGTGCAACATTATCTAACGAAAATGAACAGTTTTTTTACAATTTGTAAATAAGTAAATTATATTCAAATCTATACCAGCTCATTCAAAAATTTTGAGCATAGAAAACTCATTCCATTGAAATTGGAACATAAATATGTACAGGTCAGAAATGGACATCGCAGAGAATGTAAATATTGAAATAGGGATCTTCAATATTATCATGCATTATTATTTTCACTCATATTATTATAATTTTTTGACAGCTGATTTAATTTTTTTATTATTTGAAGAGTTGTTTGCATTCTACTTGCATTAGCATTTGAACTTCGATTAACTAAGTTAGCAGTTGGATCTTCTGGGATTTATAATTTGAAAATAAATTATTCGTGTGAAACTCAGACACTTCAGCATTTCTTATTTTGCCATATAAAATTAGAAGATTCACTTATGATGATTTTATAATTAGTTAATTTGTAGATAATAATTATAGAATTCTACCTTTTTTTCAACTGTTTAGATTTGAAATTCATTTAAGAACAAAAAAAAGACTGTGTGTTTAGAATAGTGTTTTAGTTTAAAGAACACAATTACTCTGAATTAAAAAATGCTGCCGAACATCCACAGTAGATACATCTGAATTAAAAAATTCGAATATTATGAACAATCTTAAATTCGCGACACCAAAACAAAGATACATGAATGAAAAAAAAAGAGAACTGTAAAACTTAAAAGAACAAATAAGAAAATACCTTTTTTTTCAACTAGTATAATACGTATTACTACTATAATATATGTACTACAGTAGATGTAATGTACGAGTATAATAGAATAAGTTATTGAAAAACTTCAAGTGAAAATGGGTTATTTCCTTTATAGATGTATCTATATCAAATATTTATTGACCATCGTAGCCTTTTTTTAAATTTTAACAGTAAAAAGTAGAAAACGTTTTGTTCTTTATCGATTTCACGAAATTTCACTACAAATAGACAAAAGTATTCCTTTTAAGCAACAGACCTTATGAACTGATGTCTCAAAAAGAAATATTACCAGAAATAAATTGAAAAAAAAAAAATCATGGCTTGGAAATCTTAATATAGTTTGATTTATAAAGGGGTAATTCGGAGAATGAAGAATTTTATAAATTTTAGTAAATTTCGATGCAAGTAAAGGAATATATTAAACTATTTTAAAAATATAGGTTTGAAACGTTTCAGTACGAAACATAGTATAAAAATCAGGAATTATCTGTAATGAATTTATTTTTCACGTTGATTCCTTCTATACTGTTGAGAAAAAGAACAATTTTTTAAAAATTTTTAACAGAGAAAAAAGAGAAACGTCTCGATCTTTATCAACGTAAAAAACTTCCACTCCATGCATAAAAAATAGTTTGAAAGTTAGTAGCAGTTTGAGAAGGAAAGGTATCAAAAAATTCAAAACCCTGAAATCTCTAAATCAATGAATACACTAATAAGTCTGATTGAAATGCCAAATTCTTTTTGCAATTCTTTTTGCGATTCTTTTTGCAATTCAAAAATTTCGAACTGCCCGTCTGCATCTTCGCTTTCTTGAAACTTTAATTTTCCCTATTCAATTTTTTTTCAACTTCATTCACAATGAATTACCCAAGTAGATATCTCAATACTCTGTTTCGTCAGAAGGCACAGGACTCCCTACCACCATTCCCCAATTTTTGCCCATCCCTAATACATAAACGACGAAACCCTCCCAAAGACGTCTTACCTTGTTTTCGAATGCAAAAGCCGTCCGATTAATTATTCGCCACCCCGAGACAAAAACTAGCGTCGATACATCAACTTCGTTTAGACGCCATAGAACGAGCGCCAATGAAAAAAGCAACTAACGAAAACTCGTTTGCTCCCGGGGACATTGTTAACCGGCGAGACGCGATCTTCGTAAAAAAGAAATGTCTCTGGCATTGCGATTTCAGTCGATGGAATAATCATTTGCTCGCTTAGTCATTTTGATTGGCCCGGCGAAACATGTCATTGCTCATGATCGGCCAGGAAATGCTCTAATGGATCGTCCCATCGAAGACAGGCGGCCATGTTGCTTTAGCGAATAAAGAACAAGCAGCAGGGAAGCGGAAGAAAAAGAAAAAGAAGCCAAGAGGCGGGAAGGCTTGATGCCCAATAAGAAATTGAGAAACAAAAAACAAAGACGAAGATTAATGCGAAACAAATTCGATGCCCGATCCGATCGCCGAGTTCGGTTGAGGATAGCTGCCATTTTGGTTCAACTCTTCGGGGAACTTATGGATATGCTGTCAGGACCCAGGCTGACAATATATCCACAACTGAGTAGGAGACCACAATGTCCAAAGATTTGTATGCCCATCTAAATGTCCAAATTTTCTTATTACTTCGGTCCAACTTCTTGAATTATTCAACTATCAACTGACAGCTTCCCTTGTTTATAACGTCAAACGTCAAATTTATCGTCGAGTCAATATGTTGACAGAAATCATCCAGATCTCTACGCTTTCTTCGTTGAACTTCAAAAAGAACAGAACGCCACAGAAACAATGTTACTACAACTGAAAATTAGACAACCAATACGAAAGAAGATGAGCCAAGTTGGAGTACAAAATGAAGAACGTATATACAACGTTGTCAAAAATTCTCAGGATTTCAGGACCATGTCGACAACAATTATGTCTTCAAATACCTCCGAACTCTTGGCAATTACGTTAATATGTAAAATCAACAGTGAATAAATTTCTTTGGTCTAAAACTGATCTTCATTTAGTCTTACAATATAGTTTGGACATCATAACTTGGGCATTGCGCTTTGACATTATGTTTTGGACATTGCCATACCCAATCCCACAACTGTCAGAGAAAAGTGGGGAACATTTTTAAAACTCAAGACATTCAATAGAAATTTGGAAGTGGCTGTCATGACAGCCAACAATATAAAAACGTCTATTTCCTTGTAGAAGGCACCAGGCAATCTGAGATTTAACAGATTTAAAACACGTAACCATAAAAGTACCTTACCAGATATAACTTCATTTTCCTAATCATGGGCTAGTAATTCCCTTTCCCTCTGTCCACCTCTCGTTTTTTCGTTTGTTCAACAAAGTTCAGCAAAATCCCGAGGGCTCTGAAAAACTAACCAATCACTGAACTATCCGGCTGCACGTCAATTCCTAGGGAAAACGTCCTTTTAATCAGCGATAACAAAGATTGGCTACTCCGTTCCGCTCATGCATAATTAATTTGAGCCAGCTCGTGGGTGAGGTCGGGGCTGCGCGACGACCTCGAGCACCAGGAAAGGTGGACGGCTCTCGGGAAAATAATAACACCAGGGATGGAAAAGGGGCGTGAATCCACCCCCGGCATGCGCATACCAAACCCATTCCACGGGCGAAATGGAAACGGATGTTATTCCGATCCTCCGGGAACGGTCTCGAATGTCGGTGTATAATTTTCTATGCGGAGATTAATGCGCCCGACAATTTCGCGCATTACACGCTACGCTACGCTGTTCGGCAAAAACAACGGTAAAAGCGCTTTCGGAATGTTTACGTTATGTTTAGGCGGGAAACAAATGGTGGCAAAAAAAAGGAACGAGTTTTTTCGGCATGAACACAGGGGAAATCCTTTGCTTTCAGGTTCAATGAGCAGAATTATACTATTTCAAAGTGGAATCTTGTTTGGAAATTGAAAAATTGGGCACATGAAAATCACTCATGAAAATACTTGTATCTATGGAATTACTGTAAATGTGTGGAACACTAATTAATGGTATAATAAAAAATTACGTAAACTTGCTCTGAACATAAATGCACAAGCTACTTACAGATTAAGTCACATACCAATCACTGGAAATCAAAGTATATATCGACTGATGTCTGTTATAACCGGTAAAACTATACTCTGAGATTGGCAAACGCCACGACACGCCGCACTGCAAAAAAGTCGATCGGAAATCCAGAAGAAACGATATTGAGATAAAAAACCCTAGTTTACCGAAGCAAAGAGAACTGCGGCTTTAAACGCTCCGCCGCAAGTTATAATTACACTCTCGACAAAGAAACCCATCAGTGAATTATCATGTTTACGTGCACGATCTTAATTAAATGTTCGCACATGCGTACAACACGAGGCAAACCAATATCCCATTATGGCTTTTTATTGCTCATCGTGTGCATGCGACATACAATACGAAAGAGAAGTGAGCCAGAACTGTTTTTTTATTTTCTTTTTTCTTTGTAGTGAAAGTATCTCTTGAATGGATGCAGCCTTATGAAAAAAGGCACAATTGGGCTAGTACTGGAAATTCTATTGACTACTTCAGAGATGACATTACTAAATAGCTGACACTTGACATGAATGTCATAAAAATTTTGGGAAGTAAAAAAATTGGCAAACAAATACTCAAGTTGTGGCACAGCAGGAAAACAATTTTTTATGAAAAATAATGTTTATGACATGATTTTTATGTAATATTCATCAGGGTGGCCGATATTTTTGCGATGTCGAAATTTATTCCAATCACAGTCTTGAAATAAATAGAGGTATTTAAAAAAAGTTCTTGCAAAATTTAGGTCAGACCAGATTATATTAACACGTGACACAAATAGACTGAAGTTTTCAATGGCAGTTACACGTATGTTTTTTAATATTATGAATAAAAATTTGTAATTTTTTAAAAACCAATATGGAACACTCTAAAACTTTATATAGTTGAAGTTTACGCACTGCAAAAAATGGTGTCTTGCCAGGAGACACTTTTTGACGCCATTTTTAAGACGTTCAAAGATGTCTTTTAAACACATCTTTTTGACACATAAAAGTAAGACACTTAATGACTGAAGACATGGATTTCACGTCTTCGTGTCTTCTACGGAGACATGTCTCATATATGTTTTTTGCAGTGCGATACAAAATCCAGACTTGAATTTTGAGCTCCTTTATCTGAATTAGAAATCCAAACTGCACCTTCAGTAACCAATTTACGACCATGATTTTGAATAAAATTGAGTAATTTTCAGATATTAAATCTGTGGTTTAAAACTTTTAACTATATCAATAATTTCTTATAATTCTTAGAAAAAAATTCAATTATAGCACAAAAAAAACAAATATTTGAATTGTAAATTTAGTTCAGGATCTCAACTAAAAATTATTTCTGCAATTAACTACATAAAAAAATTTTGCCTGTTATCTTGAATTCTGTTAAAATTTAACAAGTAAAATAATAATTACTTGGATTCGGCACTCAAAAAATTGTAAAATTTCACGTATTTCGTTAAAAGTTGCTGGTTGCTTGATTGGTATTTTTTATAAAAACTGAAAGACACAATGTTTTTGAGGTTATCTCACCAACCTATTACGAAAAAAGTTATTTCTATGACAAATTGGAAATCTGCGACTCAAACTTTGTTGATATACACGTGTCTCTTTAGAAATCTTTGACCATTAGGATTTTTCTTTTTCAATTCTAAAAATGAGATATTTTGAAGTGATCTCCTAGTATTTATCCTAGTAGTTAACGAAATTAGCGACTGAAAATGAATTTTTGGCCTTTTAGTTTATTTTTTCTAAATACACAAAAACAATTTTTTTCAATAGTTACGAAAATTAACAGCAATGCAATGGAGTTAAACCTTTCATTTTGGATTCAGTAAGTGAAAGAATCATAAAAAATCATCAATTTCATAAGAAAATCTGTACCGATGATAAAATTACTTAATCTGAAGCAATCTAAAAATTACTCGAAGATGAAGTTTTTTTTTTTTTTTTATTTGTAGCAAACTAATTTTTGAAGATGCTGTTTTGATTTCAGATTCAGATTAAGGAGCTCCAAATCAGGAAGAATATGCATTGTACATAAAAACCACAATTCTTAATCTTTGATGTATGACTGTACATAATTTAACTCATGAAGGAGTATTATTAAAGTGCCCTGTAGTTAATACAAATGCATAAAATGATAGGAAAATTAAAAAATTGAAATTCCGCACCTCATACTATTTAGACTTCATCAATATCAAAAACTTCATGCATTTCCAAATACGCTACGTATTTTTATTAATAACATACGAAATAATACATGTATTTACTATTTGAAGCCCGAGCCGATTTGTCGTACGTATTAGTGTTATCTTATTAGAATTTAATTTTGGAGGAATTCGTTTCTAAAATCTTAATCGAATTGTAGACCAGAAATTAAACTAATATAATTTCTTTGCAAAAAAACGCCTGCCACAATAATCTTAATATTCATACAAGATCTCATACAATCTTAAATAATTGCAATATACCTATCTTCCATACCACCACATAACGTCTTCCTGCATCTTTTGAGAAATAAGGTGAGACCTTGAATGAAATCTAAGAATGAATTTCGACAGGACTTCTGATTTTAACAGAGGTTATAAAAAATATTACTGGACCACGTCATTTTTAAAAAAGGCAAAACGAACACTCCACCAAGATGTCCAGATATGATTTTCTCTCGTAAACACGACATGTGAAGAAAAAGAACGAGACTTCTAAATTTCCCAGACTGTATTCGTCTATTAATAATATTTTTGTTGTTGTGTTGTTGCACTTGCCACAACCACTGTATTCATTGGAAAAGGCTCCCTGTAACTTCTGCTTATTATCAAAGCTGAAGAGACCCATGAAAGAAAGAAGTTTTGACAACATAGAGGAGACGAAAGCAGAATCTCTGAAGCAGCTAAATGCCATATCAAAAAATGAATTTCTTAAACGATCGAATGATTGGAAAAAGCGCTGGCGTTAGAGCATTATATCTGAGGGGGACTACAATGAAAAGGACATAATGAATTTTCACGAATAAATAAATCTAAAAAAATTTGTATAATCGTGCAAAATCAGTCACCTTTTTTTACAAATTCGTATACTATCGAAGACTTGAAGTCTCTAGTTCAAAGCCTACATAGACTAATCGATACACTCATTTTTAGACTTGAGATACTCTTTGAGACTATAATGGAGATAAAAGTGGATGATTTAAGGGGGACGACTGGAGGAAAATCTCAAAAAATCGTAATCATCAGTTTTAAAAAATCTTCAGGTGAGACAAAATGAAGTTCAAACGAGAAAAAGAAAATTTCATGGACTCGTAATTTTCCTCACAAACTCCTCAAAATCTCTCCAATGAGAGTATTGAAGGTCGATGGGAGAAAATTAGAGATGATTCTCCTGGAATCCTAAAAAAACTCTCCTGCCAAAATATTAAAGGTTCTTCATGTTAACAAATGATCAATTACACGTTATTATGTATTTTTCGTAAAATTACACTTTCGGGAGCAGAAATCGTTAGAAGCAACATGAATGTTTTTCATTGTAACTATTATTACCAATAGTTTGAGTGAACTTAGAAGTGAAAATCGTCACGATGACAATATGTTTTCAATTCCTATTCAACACCTGACACAAGGATCTTCGACCTGACATAAGAATACATCTGCCTGTTACAATGATATGTATTTGTATCGGAACGAAATTATATTCAGTGTGGTGATCTTATTGTCCTGGTAAATATTTGATATCGTTCCTTGCAGCATCTGCCCAGATTTTCAGGGCAACTAAAAAGTATTGTACCTTGCAGTATCTCATCGTCACACAGAAGTCCAGAAATCGAAAAAGATGGTCAAAATGTAAAAGCATTGTTAAATTCTCGTAAAAATTTATACTCGGGGATTTCCGATGTCGCTGATCTTGATTTTTCAATCAAATTTCAAAAAAAAAATTGCGGATTAAATATGGCAAAAAATTCTTTGAAAAATGAGCCTATTAGAACGAAATTTAATTGCGAATGATTTCAAAAGTCTCTAATGTAAAATCATGTACTGAAATTACTTTTTATTTATTTTGGTCATTCCAAGTTTATGTAAAGTGAAGCAAAAGAGGAAAATACGACATTGAAAAGATATTAGGTGGTATAACAATGTTGTTTGTTTCTTTCACATATATGTATCAGTACGATATCATTTTGCTGAAAGTATGCAAAAAAACCAAAGTTCGTCAAAGAGACAATAAAAGACTTAAGTACTTTTACACGCGCCACCATGACAATTTCAACTCACAGTGTGGCTGTGAATCATAACTTTGATGAATTTATTCAAAATCTAAAACGCTCTAATTTCTATGTCCACTTTTCACTCAAGAATCGATCAACAAGGAGCCATCATTTCAAGAAGTATATTCCAAATAAATACATCCATCGATTGTTTCAAGCTTTTGGCTTCAAATCAATGTTTTTCCTGTTGAGGGCTTACTTTGAGGCCGAAAGTTTGAAACAATCGATTGATGTACTTATTTGAAATAATATACTTCTTGAAATAATGGCTCCATGTTGAACTATTCTTAGGTGGAGGATTGAAAAATTTAAATTATCTTCTCTACGATCATTCTAGAGCCACAACAATTCAGTAATTCAGACAAACATCTTTTTCAAGCTTTCGGCAGTTTATTTTTGCCCTCTTCAGGAAAACTGAATTTACAAAATCAAAACAACAATCAATAAAATTCCAAATCAATCAATAAATTTCATCACAACATCACTCACTAAACTTACTCAAAATATAAATTCCAGGTTAAAATAATCATATGTGTAAAAACATTTCGTCATCTTCTTATAATATTAAGTAAACAGGAAAGAAATAATATGTTGCTACAAAAACTTATCAGTGGTCTGTACATGACTAACAAAATTACCTCAGTTTCCCTTCCTTATATAGAAAACGAACCGATAACAACTCGTATCACGTCATCAATGCATGCGTCATAGATTGAACTTGAAAATCTCGTGTCTTCTTGTCTGTTTAATGTATTTTTAGTCCCCTTTATGAAAAACATTTCTAAAAACATTCGTTTTCTATAATCTATCTTTTTATCAAAAATCTTTACTTCATCTTAATTAAACTCATGATTCATACTTATTTTATTTTCTGTTATAACTGAATTATTTTCTGTAAATTTGCGAATATTTCCCTCGTGTTCATTAATTCTAGTTTCCAAACATGTTTTAGTCTGTCCTACATATTTAAATTGACAATCCCTGCAATCTATCCTGTAAACTACATTGTGCTGTCTTTTATTTTCCAATTTATCTTTTCCCCTTTTAATAATATCCATATTCAATTTATTATCACTTTTATACATCACTTTCATATTTCCTTTCTTAAATATTCTCTCAATTCTTCTTTGTCCTTTTTCTATACATGGTAAAACCAAAATTCTTTTTCTCCTATCATTATTATCCAACAATTCATCATCTTTATCATTCTTCGATTTAACATATTTCAAAAAATCAATTCTAGTCTTAATATTTTTCTTTATAAATTCAATGGGAATGTTATTCTTGTAAGGCAAACTTTTAATTTTGTCAAAATTTTTTCTATGAAATCTTACATCGGTTAATTTAATAACTTTATCAACCAATCCATATATTATCCCTTTCTTCTGTACAATCGGATTTTTTGAATGAAAATTCATAAATCTTTCAGATGAAGTCGGTTTTATGAACCAATCAAATATTAGCTTTTCATCTTCTCTGATAACTTCCAATTACAAAAATTTAACCTCCCATCCCTTTCTTTTTCACTTGTAAACTGTATCCTATCATTGTATGAATTAAATCTCTTAAAAGTCGCATCCAATTCATCTTTCTTTGTTATCATAAAAATATCATCAACATATCTACAGTAAAATATTGGTTAATAGCTCAATTCACTCAAAACATCTAATTCCATATCTTCCATTGCTATATTAGCTAAAATAGGAGAAATCGGAGAACTCATTGGTGTTTCAAAAGTTTGTTCATATATTTTTCCAATAAAAGTAAAATATGTTAATTCCATCAATTTGATAACACTGTCTATAAATTCCTCACCAGGTATGTCCATATAAGGCTCCAAAAATCTAAATTTGATAAATTTATTACTTCAGATTTTGTTACAAGTTACATTGAATGAAAATCCTAGAAATCGAATCAATGAATATTAGAAATAAATAATACTTCATCAGTTAGATCTTAGAACAAATCGAATGATGATTTTTATACTCTTTGGAAAATGGAGGTAACGTGAAGTTTTGGAAAATGCTGTAACCTACTATCTACTGCTATTTACTCCATTTTTTGATAATATCGTAAGATAGGATGTAATTAATTTTTAAAACCGTATCTGATACTTAAAATGAAATTTTATACTCCTTTTGTTATTAAGTTTAAAGTAAAAAAAAGATATTGGAGAAAGAATGAGGATTTTAGGAGAAAAATGATTATTTTGGGTGAACAATAAGTCATAAATGCACTTCCGGAAAACAAATGGAGAACCTATGCCTCTCAGTTCTTCCAATTGTCTCCTTATGGTCATTTCCAACTTTCATTCCATTCTCCTGAAATCCTCCAAAAATAAGCACAAAAGGAATATCGATTTTCGACTCAGGTACTCTTACTTTCCATTCCAAGGGTCCATCTGAAAAATTTTTCCGCTCAGCTCGGGACGAAAAATCGTCCCTCACCCAAATGACCTGGACGTCTCAAATTGAAACAGCGATCGTTCGTCGGAGGACCAATTTTTTTTTTTCTTCGAGTGCGCAGAGATTTGGCGGAGGACTTTTTTCGCGAGGGGTTGCGGAGGTGAAACCGGGAGATGGACAGGAAGGAAGATGGCGTCACTGGTTCCCCAGCGACGACCCCCCCCCTTGCCCCCCGTGCCTATATGCTCCCTTGACATCGACCGTTGATTTTCCAGGCCGAGCTCCTGGGCACGCAGGTTTTTTGCGCTTGTGCGATGGGTGTAGCTGGTGCTGGTTGGCCGACCAATCGCCTTTACTTGCGTTCGCCTCCGCCTCTCCCCCCTCCATTTTACCTCCCGCTACAACCTAAAACCTAACCTATTCCGATCACGGTCGCGTCTCGCTATTCCAGGTATGCCAATTGAATTTAACCCTTTCCTTCCTGCACGAAATCGCGACCTTTCGCTTTTCTTTTATTTTGGTCGTTAGCGATGGACGTTGTGGTATTGTCGCGTTTGGGGAAATGATTCAGGTTCTCGGACGTCGCCGAGAATCCGGATCCGGATCGAGGATCCTGGGATAAAAAATCGGAGTATCGTTTCGGTCTCACAAAGTAGCTGGGACAAAAAATCAAAATATTTTTCAGAGAATTTTGAGTCTCTAAATTGATTATTAAGAGTATTCGGCAAAACGGATACTCAAGATACTGTTGAGACTTGAACGATATACTCCAGTTGTTCCTCCCAAGAAATAAAGTATTCGAATCGGAGATCAAAGGTGACTGTATGAGACATTTGGAGACTCGTAAAAAATTCGTATACTCTCAGAGACTCCAGGTAACTTTTTTTGAGCCTTCAGAGACTAGGTGATACTCATTTTGAGACTTGACATACCCCGAGTAGAAAAAAAAAGTATACTTATTCGTCACTTTAGTCTCCCAAAGTGTACGAAAGAATGCCAAAAGTTGACGTTGCCTCTAAAAGTACAGGGTGCGCCATTTCTTATGTCGGCATGTAAACATTGAATAACTTGAAAAAAAAACAACCGATTTCTGTAAATGAGGTATTTTTATTTAGTTTGGTCCTTTACAATTTATTTAGACTAGTTTTTGAACACAACATCAATCAAGTGGCCGCCCTTATTGTTCACAGCAAAATATGCCCTTTTTGCGGCGTTTTCCATTACCTTTTCGAGCATCTCGGGTGGTATAGCAATGATTTCGGCACGAATATTTTCCTTAAGCTCTTCAATGGTCTGCGGCTTGCTGGCGTACACTTTACTTTTCAAATAACCCCACAAAAAGAAGTCTGGAGGGGTCAAATCTGGAGATCTGGGTGGCCATTCAATGTCGCCTCTTTTTGACATCAGACGTCCAGGGAATTTTCGTTGCAGAAACTGGATTGTTTGATTCGCAGTGTGGCAGGTCGCACCATCTTGTTGAAACCAGTAATCTTCAAGACCTTTTTCACGCATTTGTGGGCAGACATAGTGAGCCAACATCCACCGATATCGGTTTCCATCGATCGTTTGGTTCTCTTTGAAAAAATAAGGACCAATGATGGTTTTGGCGCAAACGCCGGCCCAAACAGTAACTTTTTGGTCATGCAATGGCGTTTCATGGATCTCGTGTGGATTCTGCGTTCCCCAAATGCGGCAATTTTGCTTATTAACGCCTCCAGAAAGTTTGAAATGTGCCTCGTCGGTCATTAAAATTCGCTTCCAAAAATCAGGTTCAGTATCAACTATTCGAGCGATTGTTTGTCCATATTCCAAGCGACGTGGATGATCTGTAGGCAATATTCTTTGTGTTAATTGCATTTTGTACGGAAACAAATGCAAATCATCTTTCAAAATGCGCCGTAGAGTGGTTCCACTGATGCCGAGATGCTGAGCGCGGTGACGATATGAAACTTTTGGGTTTTGGGCAACGCTCTCTCTGACAGCTTCAATCAGTTCATTTGAACGTCTTGGTCGTTGATGAACGGGTTGTTCGCGATCTTTCACTGTCCCGTGGTCACAAAAATTCGACACCAAACGACGAATAGTGTTGTCAGATGGTGCCTGTTTGCCAAGATATTTTCGACGATATGCTCGTTGAGTTAACACAACTGAACGACTATTTTCAATGTACAAAGTAACTATTTCAGCGCGTTCTTTTGGTGTGAAGCGATACATGGTTGAAATTGTACTGAATTGACGTTTCCAAAACAAGTGAAGTCAAGTAAATCGGTTGTCAAATGTTTAAGTTATTCAATGTTACAATACCGACATAAGAAATGGCGCACCCTGTATATCAATCGATCTACCAAAGTATGCCGTAGGGTGACTTTAGGATACTAGTATACCGATGTTGAACACTAAAAGTATACCAAAGTATACGAAAGGTAGACTCTTGGAGACGAGTCACATAAAAGTCTCCTGAAGTCTATGAATCGTATACTTTTCGTAAATTTTTTTACGAGTTTTCAAGTCTCTTATAGTTCTCGGTGATCTTGAATTTGGGTAATTTATTTCTTGTAAAGAATAACAAGAGTGCCATTTGAGTCTCAAGAGTATCTTGAGTATTTCATATTGCCAAACGGAATACTCATTCGGAGACCCTTGGAGACTCGCGTATCTCAAGTCTCTGAATGAGTATTACGTTTAACCAAACGGAATACTTGTGATGATCAATTTCGAGACTTAAAAACACTTTTTGGGCTAAAGAATTCTATGTTTTTTTATCCCATGTCATACTTTGAATTTCTGCATGTTTCGACAAATTTAATATCCGAGAGATGGTGTGCCCTAAGTAAGCCTGCATTAAACGATAGTTTATTAATAAAAATATCATTTTTTGTAATCATAGAATAAGTAATTTGTTTTAGATAAGTGCGACATTTCTGCTAATGAATTAAAAATCAATTTTTTCGCAACCTATCTTCCATAAATTTTCGAATCTGATTTTTTATCGAATTTCCTACATAATGAAAGTTAAGGAGGAAGGCCGAAAACTAAACAATGATAAATGATTATAGTTGTGTATCCAAATTGTTCAAAATTTTTCAATTGAAAATTATCTGTTTTTGATCAATTTTAGGTGATTTCGATAGAATTGACAATCGACAAAAGGTTAAGTAAAAATTTTTGAAACGTTTCAACAAATTTCACTCCTTAATTCATTGTTTTCCTTCATGATATAAATTAAATGATATTTTGGCAGTAAATGTCTGAATCATAAATTTTTTTTATTAGAGACTGCTTCTCTTTGGTTTTTAAACAATTCAAGCGAAAATTCGCTTTTTTCGAACGATTCGCATATTTTGCAGTAAGCTTTGAATTCAGAAATTTTATTGGATGAAAAAATAATTTTACATCAATGCATGAAAATGCAATACATTCTAATTTTTAATGCGAATTCAGGATTTGTTTGAATAACGAAAAAACAATAAAAATTTCGGACAATCCTCATCAAAACTATCGTGATTACAAATCTTTTTAAAATTAAAATTTTTATTCGTTATATATTTACCTACTTATAGCATTTTTCTTATTTGTTTATTTCTCAATTTTTTACAACTATTTTCCTTTGCAGCAAACTCGATGATAAATTTTTATCGAAAATTTATAAATTTTTAATACTGTATAATACTGACAGGAAGATATTTCTTCATTCATCAACACAAATTTATGAGAATGCAGCCAATTTGGTTTTTTCATACAAAAAATTTACTATTACTTTTTTTTCCTACCTAAAATATCAAAATCATAAATTTTTCTCATCTCGAAATTTCGATTTTTTATTAGTTGTATCCGTTACCATAACCATTTTCAATTTTTTTTTCTTGTGTTTCCTTTAGAATTTTTTTTTATTTATTTGATTAAAAAATCGTCGTCAAAAACTGAAGTAGATCTGTTCATCGAAAGAATCTATTTCTTATTGTCGTTAATAGCAGTGAAGTACATCTTTTAAATCAACAGTCAAAGTCACGATCTCTTTATTAAGACGAAAATTTTTCAAAATTGCTACATTTTTGAATTATTTATTCGAAAACTTTTAATTTTAGAACTATATATGCACCTATGCATCTAGATGAAATTTAAAAATACCAAAATCATACAATGTGAAATTTTTTCAATAACAATAATAGCTGTTTAAAAACGCATTTACCTATAGTAAACGTCATGAACAATAATTATCGGTAAATTTTTGATACAAATTTTGATGCATGTTTGATAGCTTCTCAACAAATTTCGTTTTTCAATTGAAAAAAAAATATAGACCTCGGTTCTTTTTTTATCAGAGGCACAATATTTGGCCACAAAATTCTTGTGTTATTTTCCTATTTGTATTGTTTGGAGTAAACCATCGCTGAAAAAAACTTTCTTGTTGTTAATGTTTTTTTTTTTTTTTTTTTTTTTCTAAAAAAAATTTATACTCAGTTAAAACCCTAACGTTCCAGTAAAGATAATATATCTTTATTCAGTATTTTTAGAAAATAATTTAACGAACCAGCTCACACATATTCCTATAAATAAAATCAGAATTCCTTAAACAGATTCAATAAAAACCAAAACATCTCCAAAAACGAATCAAACAATTTTTCCCTTAAGAAATCAAAAATATTCCCACTAGCCTCAGTTCCAACTTGCAGATTCATTTCACAGTTATCAACCTCATTCTACAGTAAAAATATCCACTCAATTCAACGTTTATTCCAAGGTCACCGTACTCTAAAAAAATTGCGAACACAAGAAGAAATTTCTAACTGTGTAGAATAGGTTTTTCATCTGTCACTCGTGATTTAGTCACGCAATTTTAATTCATACATGAGCGGTTTCCTAATTAAAAAAACAACGGAACAAACGGGCGCTGGGTGCTCTGATCGGCCATCCGTCAAACGATTTTTCGAATGCCGCGACCGTGAAACTATTGAATGCGAAAATAAGGCAAAAAGTGGCCGATACGATGGAGCGCAGCAATGAAAGGCGAAGATGATTAACCTTTTCTAAAAGTGCTAAAAGGCGTGCGACCGACTTTAGAACCACGGCTCGTGCGACACGTGGTACCGTTACTACTTGCCTACTGTAATTGACGCCGTGAAGATGGCTGTTTATTCTGACACCACCAAGAGTTATGTCTAATGACGAAACGAAAAACAGGAATAAATCATTATTCATCATGAAACAGGGTTCAGTTGGGCAAAGTATCAATTTTGAATGGTAGTAAAACTTTGGTTATCATTTCAAGAAAATTCAGTAACCTTCAAGAACCTACTTACATTTTGGTGGAAATGTTCATTATTTCTTTGGCTTAAATATGGATTAATTAATAGTTGAACCATATTTCTGAACAAAAACATTTCTTCCAACTCAATGAATAACCCATTTGAAGCAACGCAATAGTTCAAACAAATTGCTAGTTTGACTGTACACAACTTTTATTTACTAGTATTCAAATATGAGATTCATTGACAATGAACGAGCCTTATTTGATAGGAATAAACCTTTCTCTCCGTGAATTTGACTATGGTCTTGATTTGCAAGATAATGATGCGAATCGATTACGTAATTACAAAGTCATGTACCGTCATTTCATAATCGAGCCTTGTTTACGAGCTGATGATCTTGAACTCGGCAATAACGTGTGCTACTCACGGAATTGTTTTTGCGACTAATACGTCAACAGCCTTACGTATTGTGAGGCCATGACTTTGCATCAAAGGATCAAACATTCAAGAATTATTGAAATGACGAGTTTAAGCATTTTTGAAAGAGTGCTTTTACATGTTCATAATTTTTTTTTTTTTTGATTACTTATGTGTGCGAAAGGAGCATCTTTTTTTTGTGTGCGAGAAACAAAATGATGTTTGATTTTTTTGAAATAGAACCATGTGATGGTGGTGAGTTTTCATAAATCCTGGGTTGAAATATCCATATGCTTTATGTCCTCTCTTTTTGGAGGATTTTATGAGAACTAAATAAAAGCGGAAAATGACAGGAGACAATTTAGGGATTTTTGGAGAGAAAACGTTCTCTATTCATCCTTCAAAAGGGCACTTACGATCCAAAATCTTCCTTTACTCTTTTCCTATTTTACTCTTTTAAATGTCTCTCTTTTAAGAGATCATCATCATTTTCTCACTTAGAGTAAATTTTCACATTAAAAATTCACTCTTCTTAAAGAAAAATAGTAATTTTTTCAAATCTTCGAATCTGATAGAACTTTCAAGTAGAACTCATCTTCCCAAAAAAATGATAATATGCCCTTTTAAAATGAATTCCTATATTTTTACCTAACATAATTCACCTTTCAAAGTCCACCTGAAATACAATTTCATTCCGATTTTCTTCTCCAATCCATAAAACGACTGTCTCTGACTAATCTCGAAAATCCTGCACTGAATAAATAAACACCCACCCTGTCCCAAATGAGCTGAAAAAGAGAATAATTTGGATACTTATAAGGAAATTAACGTCGGTGTTTCCGAGCTGAGGATAATTTGGTTTCTAATTCAAAATGTAATGAAAAAAAAAAAAGGGGGGAAAATGAGTGCCGTAACACTCCTGCATATGTAAAGGCGATTCCGCCTACTGTCTATTCGGTTTCCTTTTGTTCCTCTTCCTTTTTCCCTTCGCTTCTTAAATTCATCTTGCCGGGCTGTAAAAGCCCGGGCTTTACGAGTGTGAATAGACGTCGTCTAATTATCAGGATAATTGCGTCCGAGGATGAATGAAACTCCCGCCGTTATTTTCTGTGGGCTTAAACTTTGAACTTGTCATGCTTCCGCACGCGTAAATAACGATGCTATAATATTTTGCAGTTATGAGAAAGTCATAATCATTGGTTATAGAATTTTCTGAAGCTTCGAGAAGGCAAATTGCTTTAGTTTATGAAGAAATTAAAATTGTAAGGTGGAATTTGTGTGCAAATAGAGTTGGAATAATTGCTTTTTTAGATGCGTATAAACACGAGCTTCACTGTCAAAAAAAATTTTTAATTTCAAGCATCTTTTACAAATTTTCTCTCAAAATCGTGTTTAAAATTTCGTGGACACGTATGAAAAAGAATTTCAAATAAATTTATATCAAATTTATTGTTTTCATATTAGATATGTTAATGTCAATATTTTTTATTATCATTAATTTTTTTTTAGAACAATACATGTTTGAATATTTCGAAATATCTTTTGCATATTATCAAAATATAGTATAATTTTCGTTTTAAAATTTATATTCCATACAATTTAAATTTTTTGTTTGAATCAAATAGCTGCTGATAAAGAAGGAAAAATCTGCCCAAAAAAATTTATCATATCGAAATCCGCTTGAATTTTTAAAAGTTTGGATACACTTTTTCAATGAGAAATCATTTAAAGGTAAAATTATTTAAATGTTTGCTTTATATTTAATAAACACTGCGATTTCATGAAAGGTTTATAATTTTCTTAGATAGTGTCTATTTTTTTCATTGTTGCATCCATAACTTTAATAGAAAATGTAATAGAAAGTATGGGAAATCTGCTTCGAAGACAGTCTCTTAAATTTAATAGATAAATTTTTAAGAGTGTAATCTAGAGGTTTAGAAAACTGGCTGCTTCTACGAGAAAATTGATTTTTCAGTTAAATTATAAATTTAACTGAAATAATAAACTCACTGTCTCAATTATCTGTTTTACATTTTCTTACAATAGAGTTATGTAGATTGGAATAATGTAAAAATCTGAGACACCGAAAATAATTTGAAAAAATATTATTATTTCGAAACGTGGTTACGATTACGAATAAACAAACAATTCATTATATTCTTTCAATACATTAAATACTAAACTTTGTATTCCTAAAGTATCTAATTCTAGGAATCTATAAAGTGATCTATCAAAATTCTAAAAATTTTCAAAAATAATCCAAAATCTGAGAAAATTTATTAAATACATCACTTCAATATGAAAAAAAAAATACTAAAAACACGAGTTGTTTATTGAAAACTTTGAATCTGTGTGCATAAATTGTTCTCATAAATTTATAAAAGTAATCTTTACAACTTTATATTATATAACATTTCATTCTGGAAATTTAATAAATCCATAAAAATACACAAAAAATCCCTTGAGTTCGATAAAAACTGAAAAATACTATAATATTAGCAACCTATAAAATACTAGAAACCTTTGGAAATGTTGAATTTAGAAAGTTTATGAATATGTTTTAAATTTATAAAGCTTCAAATATTTTAGCATCGAATCGTAGAAATCAATTATATTTCTTTTTCAATTAATTATCATTTATTGCTTAATATTTCTTTATTCCTTCAGCATTCAATTTTAAAACACTAGGTACATAGAAATTCATAAAAATACAATCTAATTCTTGAAAAGGCACAAATAAAAAAAAAATGTATACTTATTAGTAAATTCAAATATTTTCTAAATTTCTAAATTGTTTAAAACTCAGTAACTTAAAACTTTATCTTAAAAAAAATGATCTACTCGGCATTTGCATTCTACTGAATTACTTATAATAATTTATGCGGATCACTGAAATGCTCGACATTCAGCTATTCTACTCGTTAGTAAGTTACTGAAATACTCAACTGATCACCTATTGACAAATTTTATGTATTCATATTTCACTAAAATACTACAAACTATTGATATGCACCACTGAATAGACATATTATTATATATATATTTCACTGATTATATGATATATTTTACTGATTTTCGTGCTATTAAAATACTCCACTGATTGACTAGTTATTGACTAATTCTACTGGTTCATAGCTAATCATATTATATTAAGTTAGTACAAATTATTTATTTGCATTACTGATGGACTTATCATTGATCTAATCTATTGATTAACCTTTTATTATAGTACTACAGTGACTGACTAATTATTGACGAATTCTACTGATTTACTCTCCCATCATCTTCTACTAAGTTATATTACAAATAATTGATGTGCATCACTGTTGACTTATCATTAATATATTCTACTGATTGACTCATTGTTGACGGATTTCAATGATCCTACAAGTTACTTATATCCTATACTTAGTTGCGAAAAATTATTGACATGTATCATTAATGAACTAACCATCAGTCAATTCTATTAATTAATTATTGATTAATTCCCATAATCTACTTTTTATACTCATTTTACTGAATTATTAAAAATTGTTGATATGCGTCACTGATATACTCATCATTAATCGATTATTCTGATAATATCCTTATTTTAATCGCTAACTTAAAATTCGACATAATATGAAATACATTTTAAAAATGAAATAGTAAGCAGGTATGTTTTTTCTGACTCGTTAGAAGTAGAAAATTATTGCTGTTTTACAAATAAATGAATGAAATCGGATCACTCGGGGCCACGTAAATGGGTCAATGACCTTTCAAATTTAAAAAGTATATCCTCTATATTTTAACTCCAATCGGGTCCTCTTCGAGAGCTATCACAAATATTTGTATTACACATAAAAATATAAAATTAACAACATAAAAATAATTATAATCTTATTGCAACTCACAATAGTATGCCAAAGTGACCTCCATTATTCATTAATCGGTAGTTGAATCTTCATATTCATCCGCCATAACGATAGTCACGTCAATCGGATTTTCATTATTTCGTTTTTATATACAATAACAAACGTTTTCAGGATTCATGTCACCTGACTCATCAAAAAACTTTAAAGTAGAGGAAAGAGAGCAACAGTGCATCTATATAATAACTCAAGAACGTACTAATCTCAAATCTAATGATAGAAACTAATACCAAAACAAACTGAGAATTCAGATCGAAAATACCTTCCTCCTTACTTATCAAAATTAATCAAAACGACTTAAATCATACGTAAAAATTTATCATGAATAGCATTCAAATTACATGCGTCTTCCTGCTTATTGCGTGTATCCTTAGTCCTCTTCATAAAAAGCATCTCAGAAATATTCCTTTCATGATCATTGGCTTCTCTGACCATTACCTCTACTTTTCTACTATTGCTGTTTTAAATCGCAAATAAATTTCAAAGGAAAGACAGAAGCGATGTATGATGTAATTCACGTTTGATTCCGAATTTATGGCATCTGTCTTCCATTAGGGATTAAGCCAATTACCGATGAAGCTTGTCAGATGCAATTATACAATTGGCGTCAATTACTGATCGCGTCTTTTCCCATGGGACGCAAAGTCTTGATGCCCAATTGCACTTATTTCTGGCAATTGCTGAATTAATGACTGCTCTAGATACATTTAATTATTGGACTAATCATGGGAATAATTAGGTCCGATGATTTCTAGCTCGAGTATTCTTGAGTTTTTTCTAATTGCGAGTCGTCGAAAAGCACCTAAGACTTTTCTCGCGTTTTTTACGGCCGATTTAGTAGCCCTCTTACGCGTCGTTTAATGGGCAGTTCGGAATAATCAATTGATAGGGAGATAAAAGTGGGACACGTTTTTGTCCTGTCACTTTTGTCCCTCGACCCTCGATGTGAAGGGTCAGTATTTGGTATCGATTTCCTTCTCAGTAGGGCAAACTTTTATTTGGAGGGTGCAGAGCGTTTCTTACCCTTGCTCGATAAAACACTAGAATTTACGAGTTGCGAGTTTGACTTATAAATTGGGTGCCTGTAATCATCAGGTGATTATTTTACGTTTTTTATTGCATTGAGAATGAATGGGGTTGTCTTTTGCTGAGCACAAGGTTGAAAAAAATTATAATTCTCAAAACTTTCGAAATCGAAGAGACCAAATGCGGAATTTTTTTATTTTTGAAATAGAGGGTATTTGATTGCTGTGACAAGGGAAATGTTTTTTTCATTCTTGTAACATTCGATTTATTAATTCGTGGATTTTTTCCTTTTCAGACTTGATGTTTCAATTGAGGAAAAAAAAGTTACAATATTGTGATTCGAGACTCTTTTTATCATGATAAGTTTACTCAATTGTCAGAAAAATCAGAAAATTGCACATCTAAATCATAAAATCTATAAAGTTCGAGTTCAAAAATTTGAAAATTACTCAATTTTTATTTGTAGTCTTTTATTCCATAAAATGCTAATTTCACCATCTTTGGACCGGAAATTCAAACTCCAAATATCCAAAGGTGGAGAAAAAATTTTTCAATTTTTAATGAATAAACTTAAAGAATCCAATAAAAAACAATCTTCGAATTTTCAAATAAATGGGAATAAAATCTTTCGCAACATACATCTTAGAATTTCTAAAATGTATTTTTATAACTGTCAAATCGGAAATTGCAACTTTCATGACTTACTGCAACAAAGTCTGAAACAAACTCCTGAATTTTGAAAAATTGAAAATGAAATTTAGCTATTTTGAAAAAGGTAATAAAAAAGCTTGAAAAGGAATAGCGTTGAATTCTTGTATATATTTATTATTTAACATAATTGTGTTTACACTGATCACAAAACTGATAATTCAAAAAACGAAAATATTTAATCAAAACACATGCATCGAAAAATCGTGGATACCATGAACTTTTACATCAAAAATGTTAAAATCATCAGAAGTTTTAGATTTAATGGTATACTTATTGTTTTATTTTGTTTTTATCAAATGATAGTTCTTTAATTCTTAAAACCAAAAATTTTAACATTTTTTTTTTTTCAATAAAAATACAGTAAAAATCAGAATAATTTTGAAAAGGCATACATGAAATTTTTAGAGTCAGATTCCGAAGACAAAAAGAAAATGATTTTTTTCATGAAATTATTTGATCGACAGAATGATTATTGGAAAAGAAATTCAGGAATCATGAAAATAATTTCTTATTCATTACCTCAAATATTGAGGAATATTTATTTTACGGTTTCCAAATTGAAAATCGTAGCAATTATTTATCAATGTATCAATATCCAATTTCGACTTTCAAAATTAAATTTATTTTACCCTTAAATTTACTAGCATTAAAAAAATGTATTGAATTTTAATGAAAGGTGAAAAATTTCAAAAACCTATCTGTAATTTGTTATCTTTTTTAGCAGTGAAATTGTAAGGTCCGAATTCATAAAAAAACCTAAAATTTAAATTCTCAAAAGTGATAATGCATTAGGATTTTGAAACTTAAAAATTAAAAAAGTGTGATTCAGAAACGTATGCTCCAAAGTTTAAGGTACTCGAAAAATCAAAAAATATTAAAAGAAAATTACACAATGTAAAAGTGCAGAAAAACTTAATTACATAATTCCATGTTTTAAAATCCAGAGAGATACGAATTTCATATTTTAAAAAGTTTATACAAAAACGTTAATATTATGAGACTCAATGTTACAAGATCTAAAAAAAATCATATTCTCCAGAAACTGTCCCAGTCAAAATATTTAAAAAATAATTTGAAAAAAATCGACAAAAAACAAATAGATTCATAATAAATTAGGTTTCTCATGTTCGTTCTCTATTTTAGGACCAATAATCAGCAAGAAATTCTTTACAAAATGAATGGTACTTTTGACCTAATCAAACGTGTACAAAAAATTCATTAACTTTCAATACGTGACACAAATTTTCTCACTTCCAGCTTTGTCTACATCTGAAACTCCAGAATGAATAATTTCAGAGTCCCAAATATAGACAATATATAAATAAATTAATCTAAGCCCCAGAAGTTCCTAAAAACCAACCAAAACTTAAAAATTATTTTGCAGTCAACACGCAAATTCTCAGTAACAAAAATTACTAACGAATCCATATTTCAAGAAACGCAGTATGTATCAAATGACACTTAATGACCGATTAGAAATTCCTCAAAATGATTTAATTATTCCCGGGAGCATGGCGTAACCGTTACAGTGTTGTTGAATAAATGGCAGCAACAATCAACACGTTCGTAATCTCACGCGGAATCAGAGTTGTAAATTGCTCGTCCAGGGTGGTTCGGTTAACGAGCCGCTTTGGGAATTAATTAATTAATTATATCCCGCGAGATCCGTCAGTGCGATGTCTGCGGAGGAAATGCTGCACTCGAGGTAAACTCGAACAATTTAGAGGAAGCCGAGAGTTTCATATCGCGGCTCGTTGTTGGCCATGCGTTCCCGGTAATTGCGGTAATTAACATGTGCGCCGCTATCTTGTGGTTCTCGCGGTGCCAGTCACACCGAGCGTGACACTCACGTGCCGCGTTCCATGAAACCGCCCACAAAATGGATCTCTAACCAGCTGTGCCGGATCAGGCATGGGTGAATTCCTAGCTCTTGATTTCTCAAATATGAATATACAAGTGACAGGATTTTTTCAAGGATTTTTGTTTCCTATACGATTAATTACAGTTCAATTACAGAGAGAGGGTTCGTGTGTTGAAACTCCTCACAAAAATCGAAAAGATTCTTTTTTGAGTAAACATAACAATGGAAATTCAAATACACCACAAAATGAAGCTTAATATGCAAATTCAAGTGTTTCATTTTGAGTGTGAGTAATTACTAAGTAAAATTGAAGAAAATCAATTTTTTTGACATTTCTAGTGTCAAATAGCCTTAATTTTTAGAGACATAGTAGACATAATTTCCGACACAGGAAGCACAAATACAATTTCTCGATCAAAAAACTCAATTTTCATACTTTCATACTATTCCTTTAATTTTATGATACTTTGAACCTGAATTCATTCACATATAATAATATTTGAAACTATTCAACTGTATAATTAAATGTTCTAAAATATGAGATTGATCAATTAATATAGATTCAATCGCATAATTACACAAAATGATTGGTGTGATTAAATTATATCCAAATAATGAATAAATAGTCCAGGGTTCAAAAAAAATTCTCAATTGCAAAATATAAAAAATGTATGTGCATAAATGAAAAAAAAAATATTGATCATCATTACTTATCTGGGATTTTTTTATTGCTTAATGTAACTGGACGTAGTAATAGTACGTATTTCATTTTTTTCAATCAAATGTAACTGGGTATTTCGATAATGAAAAATGGAAGGAAAATTAGATGCATTCATGTATTTACGTTTTTTTTTTTTTTTTACTGTGATGTCAAATTAGCGATGTCAGAATTTTTTCCATTCCTGAGCTTTCAATCAATCGAGATATAAAAAAAAAAAATTTTTGTAAAGTTTGAAGCCAATTAGACGTCCCACAAAACGACTGAAATTTTAAATAGGATTTACATGTAGTTTTTTATACCTTTCATTCAAAAATTCTTAACTAGTGCAAAAGTACATTATTGCCATTTTTTGGTGCTTGTAAAGCATAGATAACAGGTATAGAAAAATCCAAAAAAATGTGGTCTTGAACGTTACATTATACACTCAAACTATGCCAAGTTTTAAATATTTATCATAAGTTTTGCACAAGTTATAAATTTTGGAACAAAATGTATGGATAACTACATGTAAATCCCATTTACAACTTCAGTCATTTTGTAGGTTTTGTGGCACGTCTTAATCATGTTCAGTTTGCTTCAAATTTTACAAAAAAATTTTTTGTAATGTCTTTATTGATTTAATAAAACCCCGGAATGAAATAAATTCTGACATAGCCAAACTAAGTGACACCCTAAGTACGATTAATGCAAAAAACATTTCTGAAAATTTATTTTTTTTCCATTTTAAAAATTTTTAACAGTTATAGCAGTTTCGGCACTTAAAAAAGTTTATCAGAATGTATTTTAATAATTTTTACAGTTCCGACAATTCGGACAACTTTGTTATTCATTTCGACAGGTTTGATATGTATAATAATGAAATTGACAAAGACAAAGATTTCAAAATTGTTGGAACTGTTATAACAATCTATTCTTCGAAACTTCAACCTTTGAAAATACCAAACTTTGAAGTTATCTGGAACTTATCTGCCCTAAATTTTGAATAGTCCTAATTTTTTTGTGGTTTTGTTTAGCCAACATATACTTATAGAAAAGCTCCTAATTCAATATAAAAAAATGCTTTTCGACGTTAGTTTAAACCTATCGCTGAAAGTATTGTTCAAAAAGTAACGATAAGTTTCAAAAACAAGTAATAAGTAAAGAAGCTTTAGTCAAATCTCAAATTCTGAAAAATCGAAAGAAGCATAATTTAATCATGAGTATCGATGAGTTGAATAGCCAAAAAAGTTATCATTTTAATTTTGAAGTCTACATTATATTTTAAATTTAGAAAATTTACAAATATCACCAAGATACCCGATTGTTGAATTAATTAGTTTCATGATCAAAACATAATTGAATATAACAAATTAAAAGCTAAGGATTTCAGGATATTTTTTCAGCTTATAGAGGATTCTAGAACGATCAAATTGGTTGAGTAATGATCATTTTTTTCAAATTCGTATTTTAAGTTCTTATGAAACTCATAAAACTTACTTTTAACTCTAAATGAGGAATTTTAATTATTGACATATCTAATTCTCAAAATGTTAAAACCAGAGAACAAATTTTTAAAATTTGAGTAAAACTCTCTATATGAGAATCTATTAAAAATAACTGAATTCAAAAATATCATAATTGAATCTCACGAATTTAAATACTTTCAGCTAGAAACTCAATGACGATAAAACGTTATAATAAAGTCCCAGTAAACCTAATAATTCTTATTTTAAATCATTTTTTTCTAAAACTTACACATATAATCAAAAACTTTAAGAATCTATAATTCTATCACCGAAGTGCAATTCAAAAAGCCAGAAAATTGTAATCATCATTAACAGTTTTGAACTTAATACGATTATAAAAAAATTATCGATGCTCAAGAAAAAATCATTTAAACTACATCACATTTTCAGATTCTGGAAAATTCTGTAAGAAGCCTGAAATCGCTTTCCAGATTTTTGTTGAAACATCCAAAATTTCATTACCAACATATAATCGAAACCCAAAACTTTCAACCTCTCAATTTTCCAGACTAACCACGGGACGCAAAATCAACTCTGAATCAACGCTTTCCACGTTCTTGCATCCTCGCCCCCCCCCCAACCCCTCACCACACATACCTCGCAACCTCCCAGATCGCTCGATCCCCGAACCACCGATTAATTTACAAAAAAACCGTTATTTATAACCGATCAATTAATTCAAACGGGAGTCCCCGTCGCATAGCCGGATGCCTTTTTTCCGCGGCTTGCGCCCCTCGAACCCCCCCGTGATCGGTACCAAAATGGCCGCCGCTGCAGGTCTCTCAGGGGCCCCTTTATTTTATTTCTCTCTTTCTTTTATTTCCTCCTCCTTCTTCCTTTCGTGCTGCGCGATTTCTGCCCCGTTTCTTACCAGTGTGAGATCAAAGATTAACTACAAAAAATCGGCGCGATGTGAATTGAAAACGCGCGTTCCGAGAAAAGGTTCCATGCTCGGGTTTGCTCGTAAGGAGAAAAAGGAGGAGAAAGAGGGTGACAAAAAGAGAAAATCTCGGAATGCGTTTTTGACAGAGGCAGAAATGTGGATGCGAGGCGAGTATACTTGGCTTAATCGGTCGTAATTAAGCAATTAAAAGGACGAAGATACGGCCTTGACGTTGCGGGGGATTTTCAAGGAAGATTCATTGTTTTTTCGTTTGGCATTGCAAAATTTTTCCGCAATCATAGTGGTTAAGTTCGCTGCAAACGCGTCAACTGTGAATTTTGTGAGGTTCGGTTTCAGCAATATCGGTACCAAAAATAATACAACATTTGGTGATACCAACAATTGACATATTATAATTTTTATTATATCTAGTCTTGTTCAGTGCCATTTTTAGGATGATAAGACATGGGGATGAGAAAATTTTTGCTTCCATAGGAGAAAATAAATCATGAGCACGTTTATCCGCAATAAAGGATTTGAAAATTAACATAACCTCATTAATAATGAAATATACTAATGCATTAATAGATAAGATTAAACAAAATTAATCTAAATTGAAAGTTGAAAAATGATTCGATTCATCTGGATATTTTGCAGTATTTTTCAATTTCTAATGAATTTCAATAAATTCCTAATAAAAATTTGTACTAATACAGACATTTATACAACTTCACCGGACTTTACAAAGATATTATAAAACTTCAACAAAATTTTTAAAATGGCTTTCTAAAAACCTATAATTTTATAAGGAACTCGGTGATTTTGTAAGAGATTCAGAAAAATTATAGAAAAATTGTTTCCAAGTTGGATTTTTATAAATGTTTTTGTTGCGTTTGTATTTAAAAAATGATTTAACATTCGTTCAAAATAATATATAACATTATAATATAAATACAACAATATATTTTAACCTTTACGTCTGAAATTATGGTTATAAAGTTTTTAGATTTCATTGTGTTCTATAATTCTGAAATCCGGAAAATTGAAATCTCTAAAAATAAAGAGAACCCATAAAGTTCTACTTCAAAATAATGCAGCGTTAGTTATGTAATACATAAATCACTTTTTTTTATTACAAATTAACTATTTTACTAGACATAAGTTCTGAAAAATGCAATATTCAAGAATACCATTCATTCTTTTCAACGGGGAGAAATTTTTCAATTTGTTTCGAAAATTGGAGCATTCCAAAAAAGTTATATCAGGAGATCAAATTTTTCGCACAGCAGCAATTTTATCAGAGATTACTACAAAAGCTAAAGTTACTGAGGGCAAAAGTTTTGTGGTCTTCCTTGAAGCTTGGTTTTTTTTTCTGGAGCCAAGTTTCTGAACTTTTTTGCGGAAGAAGTTGAAGAATTTTTGGATCGATCGGGACTGAAGATATTGCATTAGTGGTTGAAAAAGTTACTTTTGAACATTACGATTGAGAAATTTGTTGTGAGGATAACGTTACAAGGAAATAATGAAAAAAAGATTATTCATTAAGGTAGAGTTTGTATATAATAGCACTGTTTTTTACATGTTTTCGACCCCTTCAGCTCATGGGACGTCTAAATTTGAAATTGCAAAGATAACAATATTTTTCCATCCATTACATAATAAATAAATGTTTTTTTCAAACGTTTATTTACTGATCGATTCATAGTTTCTCCAAGTAAACTGAAATTCCAGAAATTGATAAGATCCTGGAATAACGTACAATTTTCGACTTCTGTGGAATGTTAAATTTCTCCGAAACTATAAAATGCCAGCTCGACCAACTAGTGAAGTACCAGCAAAACTCAAGAAGATTTTATAGAATTTCAAATTCTGATTAGTTAACAAATATCAGGAATCCAGAAATTCAGAGTTTCTTTGATCTCAAATTTCCATAGTTTTGAAATTAAAAAGAAAACGTTGATCTGGGAAAATATTTCATTTTTCATGGTACTTTGAAATCGTACAGTAGTTCACATATTTTTATGAAAATAATATACTCGAAATCATTAGATAAATAATGAAAGAAGATGGAATTCTAAACAAATTTGACTTCAACATTTTGTAAAATTTTATGTGAGCTAGTTTCCATTATTTCGTTTTTTTTTTTTTTTTTTTTAATTTTCTTAGATATATTTTCTTAAATTTCAGTTTCCGGATATTAATTTACTAAGCATTTCTAAAATCTTAAAATTTTTTAGATCCTAAAATGACAAAACATTCAAGACTGTCATGAGACATTCAAATTCTTCGAAATCAGAACATTCCAAATCACTTAAAACTGACGAAGAACCAGAATTTAAATAATGTTGTAATCTGTATGAAGTTTCAAAATTTCACGTCATTATTAAGTTTAAATAAAGAGAAAATTTCAGATTATTGTGAACTCAAATTTTCAAAGTTCTGAAATTAAAGCAAATTTGAACATCGTGAAATTTTTATCTTCTACGAACTTTGAAATAGTAAAATATTTTCTTATTTGCCATTGGAATAAATTTGAAATTATGTGTAAAATAATGAAAAAAAATTAAAATATATGAGAAGGTAGAAAATTCTTCTATTTTCAATATTTTGTAAAATGTCATGCGAGCTGGATGTCATAATATTTTTGGTTTCAAGATATTTCCTCATGTAAACAAAATTCAAAATCTTCCAAAACTTTACGTGTTCAAAATATTAATTTTTTAAATTTCCAAAGTTTGACAGTTTCCAAATTTCAATAATTTTTTTATTCTTAAATCTAAACACATATCATAGGAAATTTCCTAGACTTTTAAAGAATATTAAAATATTTATAAATTGTTTAAAGAATTGGAAGTACTAAAAAATTTTAGGTGCTTTATCAATCTTTGACAATCCAAAATGTTTTTTTTTTATTCATATTTTTGAGATTCAAAATTTCTCGCGAGTTAAATAATATTCTACTATTAGGCTAAACTTTCAATATAAGTAAAAATTCAAATTTCGAAATAATTCACTGACCTCCGAGATTTTGAAAATTTCAGAAGTATGGTTATTTCAGCCTTTCATCTTTGAATTTCAAATTTCGAAAATTCAATGAAAAATTACTGTTGCATGAGTAAAGGAAATCGTCAAAATATTTTCGTTAAAAAAAAAATATTATTAAAATGATAAGAAATATAACAAACGTGTATAAAAATCCAAAAATTCCTCATGGTTATCGACACCATAACATATACAAAAAACCATCATTCAATGATATTTTAATAAATATATTTGTCATCCACGATCAACGGAACTATTACTAATTCGCGCTTGAACCCTCGACGATCATCTATCAAAATCTGACCAGAATCCTGAAAAATCGAAAATTCTCCCATTGCCAGCATCACCCTAAACCTGCCAACTATAGGAAATGCTTGCAAACGAACTCGTCCTGTTTTAGTTGCGAAAATTCCGTTTTCGTTGAGAAAAAAATCCAGTTACGTCGTTATTCACGTTCATTAATGGTGACCGATGTTTGCCGAACATCAAGCGGGGCTTGCGGTAATTCGTCAGGATTAGCCTCGTGCGTTTCCGCGCTAAGGGACAAATTAGAGAAAAACGTTGATACTCAAAGCTCGCATTTGTAAAGCTTACGGAAATAGACGAGAACACGAATAAAAGCCTGAGAAAACTGCCTCGAAGACGTCCACATATTCACGTGTCCAGTGGATTTTGATTCTACTTGATTGAACGCACGAGAAAAGAATCGAATTATTCTTCCACATTTATTAAATCAAGGAGTAAAAAATTCTAATGATCTCACACTGCCATGCAAAAGTCATTTGGCGCTCAATTTTTCGTATACTAGATATAGTGCGCACTACAGGCACTTGCATTTAATGATAATTTGTTTGAACTATAAATAACGTACATATCGATCGAAAAAATAATAAAGAATGTAGGTATATTTGAGTAACAAACCGAAAAATATCTGCAAATGAATTGAAAAACAGTTATTACGAATTCTATTTCTCATGAATTTCGAATGCCAAACTTTTTATCGAATTTATTGCAAAATAAATGTAAAAGAGGAAAGGCAGAAATGAAAGGATTCAAATTAAAGTTATAAAAATGGATTCAATGAACGAAAAATAGAAATTTATCTACTAAAAACTCGAGATTTCGGGTAAATTTCATGAAAATTTCCATTATGACAGTACATAATCGATCAGCATTTTTTGTACGTAAAAAAAATTCACTTTCTTATTTATTATTTACCTGGATGATATCAATTGAATTATTATTTTGAAATTAAATGTGTGAATCACACGTTATTTATGAAATATTGGTGTTTGTTTTGAATATTTTTATCATTCAAACAAAAATGTGATATTTTCGAATAATACACACTTTTTGCAGTGAAGTTTTAGTCCAAAATTTTCATATCGTAATAAATTTAATTTTTCACAATTAAAGCTGCCTAAAAATGCAGCACATTGTATTAATTGATGCCACTCAACTGTTTATTCTGATAAAAAATTAATAACAATTTTGACCATTGGTTAATCCAAAATTTTGATATGACTAATCTTTTGGAATTCAAACTAATTATTTTTCTCTAATTTGAATCTATAACGGAAACTTTTTTTCATTCGTATGTTTCTTGATTTTTTAACTCTTTAGCAGTATAAATTCAATAAAAAAGTTTCAATCGAAATTTACGAATTTACAACAATGAGTAATAATGAAAACAAGAAATTTTTTCACTTATCAACACAAATTTTTAAGAATACAGTTTGGATTTTTTTTGGAAATTATTAACGAATTTTAGAATTTTGCATGCAAAATATCAGAATCACAAATTTTTCATATCTCGTAATTTCTATTTTTTTGCGGTTACCATGTTGTTACAGGCAGTTTGTCCAGAAAAAGTCAATTGTTTAATTGAAAAACGAAAATAATCAAAAAATTATGCAAATCCTAAGGTTCAAATTCTTCTTCCTTTTTTTTTTTTTCTAATTTTTCACAGAATATGGATTTGTTAGATTATGATTACAACAAAGAGATATTATACCAATATAATAGATTGTACTGGTCAAAAAGATGTTGTAGGTAAAAAAAAAACAGATTCTAATGATACTTTTTTACAATAAAAGTAAAGAGTAGAATTGATGAAAGTTTGTGTTAATCAGAATGTTGTAATAATTTGTTGTATTTTCTGTTATTTCTTATGCAGGGTGTTACAAAGTCTGCGGATCATCAGAAAACTATCCATGTTTCATGAAATTCTGAGACACTGTTTCTTCTACAATTTTCCAAAATTTGCAAAATTTAAAGAGTTATTATGGAATGGTGATTAATGGTATCTCCTATCTTGAAAGACAATTTTTACTCTGACTCACCTATGTTTTAGTTATAACATTCTATTTTCTAATTGTCACCTTTAAAATGCAGTATCTTCTAGTTTTTTTGTACAGATATAAGAGAAGCTATGAACCTACATTCCAATATACACACCTTAGTGATCCAAATCCAAGTATTCCCATGAGAGTAAGCTAAAAAAAGAGAAGGAGCCTCTTTTTTGAAAAGCCTCATCTTCCAATAGTTAGTAGATGAAATAAAATTATTAATAACCGTTCAAGCGTTGTGGATTATCAAAAAATGCAAAATAGAAAGTGTCTTAGAATTTTATGAAGAATTGATTATTTTCAGAAGATCTGCTGACTTTGGGACACCCTGTATTTCATCGTTTCATAAATTTTTATGAGTTTTTGTGATATGTAACCTTCTGTGATTTTTGTGTTTGCGACTTTTGCTAAATTTTATAATTTTTTTTACTTTTTGTAATTTGTGTGTGTGATATTTCAACAGCGCACCGGGGGTATAGGTGGGGGAGTAGGCCATTTAGTTCATTGATAAAAACATGCCTATAACCTTCATGCATTAGTTGTAAAGTTATAGGCGCACAACTTACAGACATTCACATTTATATACATAGATTCGATGGATTTTCGATACAGATTTCGATCCAGCATCTAATAGTTTCTCAACAAATTATGATTTTTAAAAGAAAAATGATCGACATTTCCTTCCTCAACTTTTTTGTCTGTAGGGATTATAAAAGTACAACTGCATAAATATTTGATAAAATATTTAAAACGTTGATGGTAGAACGTTATTTCGACTTTTGTTATAGTCCTAGCATATTTGAAAAAATATCAAAAATCCACAATTTTGGACATCATTCTGGACTTGTATGTCTCAAATACTAAGTTTATTGAATTCCACACGATTCTTGCAAAGAGTAAAAAAAAGTGAGGCACTGGTTATTTTTACATTCTAGATACGAGTAGAATTTCGATTTTAGCTTTTTTAGGAATCGATACTAACTTACATCTGTGTATTTGAATTAACGTAATTTTTTTTCGAAATGATCATTTGACAAGACAAGATAATCCAAGGTGAGACAATTTGAAAATTTTCTCTTGATCCTCGGAGCAAGTAAAATTTACATTCCGATTTTTTTGCAAAAAATAGCACTTCGTTTTAGTCTACAAGAAAAAAATTATTAAAAGTTTTTTTTAGAGAAACTACGATCATTTCAATAAAAATTGGGTATAAAATCTTGACCTCCCCTGAAGTCCTAACACTTTTGCACTGCAGTGTATTTGCTTGCTTAGTTTATTATAAAAAAAACCAATCATCCTGATTCGAAAAAAGAAAAAATCAACAGAGTTCAACAAAACTAAAGAATGTTTTTTGGTAATTGGCATCGAAGACGAACATATCTCTGTACGAAGATAAAACATTGCTATTTTTCAAGTATGTAATAAAAAATCATTCCCTTGATGGTTTTTTAGATGAAAATGCGATTTTTTTGGCAAGATTCATGCTCGAATAGACGGGAGCACCCTACGCGACCAACTTTAATTACGCGGTGGCAAGTTTAATGCAGTCGAACATATCGAACAGCCAGCAAGCCAAGATTGCTTCGCGAAGTAATGAGGGAATGATGACTCGACGTTCGGGACCACCACGCAGCCAGCGTTCCTTGCTTCGAGTAATTAACACGCGATGCTACTGTACCCACAACATATATTTTCCAATTTTTCAACATAAGCCACGTCAGTTTCGGAGAAAAAAAAAAATAAAACTTGACATAAAAGTGAAGTTTTTCTCAGATGGATGAAAAATTTTCTGTAAATTTAAAAATGAAAAATTCTGACAATAGAAAGCACCTGCTGAAAATGATTTCCTAATTTCGTTATTGACTCAGAACATTTTTTACCTTGATTCATTTTCTTCAAATTTATCTAATTTTCAGTACTCGTAACATTTTTTCCCAATTTAGAAACACTTTTTTAATTTTCATAAGCTCAAGAATACAAAAAAAAATATTGCACAATCAATTATTAATTGCAGCAAATATAAATAAACGATTCTATCAGAACGTGAAAATTTCGACACAAATCATAGGCCACAGCTGCAACACATAAATCCATTCCAGAACTCAAGTTTTCCTAAAGATAAAAATAGGTTTGTCGAAGAAGTCAATAAAAGTCTAATCAAGATTCTTCGTTATTCTTTTATATTTCAAAAAACATAATGTATGCAAATAATTTATTCTCTGGTGATGAATCATTAAATCAAAAACTTACGAATTATACCTTCATAATGCTTACATCGAACTCAAGTATTAAAATGTGAAACATCCATACAAAAATATGTGTCTATCAAATTCCAAACAGTCGCCTAGAAAACCACATCTTCGCAAGGTGCATCACCGTATCAATTCGGTCCCTAGAACAAAAAATATAACAAAAAATAACTAACACAGTTTTTTCATGAAGTATTGTTTATAACTAATCGAGCTTATTATTTATAAGGGTATATGTTTATTCTTACTCCAACGTTCCGACATCATTTTCAAGGAAGTAGCCAGTCAGTAGGTCAAATTGCAGTTCGGCACAAAAAAATTATACGATCGTGTTTAACAACAACAAAAAACCAAAAAATTGAGGATTTGTTCAAAAATAGGTGATAGTTTCTTGGATTTTTTCAAAGAAAACTTTTAAGTCTATTTTCTGAAAAATACGTAAAGGGTAAAATGCTTTCTTTTTATCTTTAAAATTTAAGCTACGGAAAGTTGCTATATCCTTTTGTTTAAAAGATCATCAGCATCAAAGATCAAAAGCATTGTTCGGCACTTTTCGTTAAATTTTTTGTCGTTTTCGCCTGGTGGGTCGCGAGTAGAGGCGTGTGGTTTTCTTCGTGTCCTTCGGTTATTAATGGTTTTAACGAACCAAGTTCATTAGAAGCGCGAAACTTTGCGCCGAGTTAACAACGTATATTATTTGCAGTAAATTTTCCCATGTTCTGTACAGTCACTTCCGAGCAGCGCGCAATTTATTTGACGTTCGGGACTGGCATCAAAAAACTTGATAGTTTTTCAAAATGAGAATACTTGGCATGAATAAAGGCATATATTTCGATTATCTAAAATTTTATTTTTTAGGGATGCAATATAACGTCAAATGTCTTATTCGTTGAAATAAAATAACCAAAGTTTTTTTTTGTTTGTTGGATATTTTTGAAATGAAAAAAGTAGATTTAGCTCCTAGCTTTTTTGGATTGCTGAGTTTTTAAGAAAATTAAATAGTTTTGTTATTAAAATCTTTTAGAAACTTTTTTTTACTTGAAATTTTTCTAGTTATTTTCAAAAATTTTTGTTTTCTTGACAATCATGATTTTGAAATATCCTTATACTTCTTTATAGATTACTTTCAATTGTAGTGTATTATTTCTTTAAACAAAAAGTTCATGTCCTCTTTATTGTGTGACAAATTTTCGTAATGCATCAACTGTATTCCTTAGAAAATGTTGATAAAATGTTAACACTTTATAGCAATGCTTTCAACTATACACTTCTTCAAAATGCACATCATTTTGAAATTATCATAACTTTTCGTAAAAAACTTTTTATCGAATTTAACTTCTATTGTAAGATTTTCAGCGATGTTTACGATAACAGTATAATTTTTGAATTTTTGAGAATTTAGAAATTTAAACACTTGCGTGATTTAAAAAAAAATTCTGTCAATATTTCAGAATTTCGATAAGGTGTTCACGACTTCGTTTGTTCTTTTTTGTTTTTTTCGTATATTTTGTAAATCCAACTGAATAATCATGAACCGCAGCAATTCCAAATTATAAGAAAAATATCAGAAATATTGTTTCAAAAACTTTTCGAGTTTTTCATTACCATAGAAATGTTCTCCAAAAAATTTTTTACCATAAAATGTAAGATATTCTGGAATGCATCGTTTTACGAATTTGGTGAAGGTATATTTCTCAGTGACGGCGTCGTGTCTTTTTTGTTATTAGCTAAGTATACCGTGTCTGGCTAATGTCGAGCTGTAGCAATTATTTGCCATAGTCACTTGCTGTCACGACTTATTCGCGATGAAATACTTTAGAAATGCTTCTCTCCCTGATTCCTATACTACGATTATTGAATTATGAACCTTATTACAGATCAGGATGCGATTTCTTGTAATAAAGCCTCTTTTGAAATTCAACGAATCCTAATTTCTGTTGGTATAAGAAATAATAAGAACCTTAATTATTCCTAACAATTAAACATTAGTATGATGAAAGGATTCATTCCGGCTTATGGTTAGTTTCAACTTTCTGCATAAGGGTTAAATATTTGAAAGCTTGTAATTTATACTTATATTTAATCTCTAACCATTGAAATTTCGAAGTTGAAAATATTAAGTGGCATGTGGAATACTTTTCTGCTCTCTAAATTACGATTTCAAATTATTCTACAACAGTTCTCTATACACAAAATATGAGAATTGGATCATTTTTTCCCACTTTACAATGAATTACATAAATTAAGCCTGAGACGTTTTCAATTTGTTTACGAACAGACAAAATTCAAAGAAATATCTTTGAATTTCTGACCTTACCATTTTTATATTTGTCACCTACTTTATTCGAAGAATATTTATACATTCTATGAAATTTTGATGGATTTTAAATTTTGAAAAATTTCTCTAAAACATCTAAAATTTCAGAGCTGAGAATGTCGAATTCTTAGGGTTTCGAAAAACAACTCAACTTTTTCCATGATTCGATTTTTACTTTCACTGAGATACAGTTTTCTACGTACCAATATCTAAAATTTTGAAGCAATTTTTTCGTCTCATTTTCCAATGAATTATTCGAACCCAGTCTAGAATACTGTATACCTCGAATCTTCGAAATACTGACTCAATTATTTTTCAGATTTTCACTCAAACCCAAGAAAAATTTGAAAATCTACATTTCAAAAGAATTTTTCATCTTGAATATCTCCCTCTGTAAGAAGCATTCCATTCAAATAATTTTTTTTTATTCCGATAGAAACTCTGAAATTCCGGAAAACTTCCAATTTAATCATCAATTCCATCCAAAAAATCGAATTCCTCTGATTTTGAAGAACGTTTTTCCTTCTCTAATATTGTTATTCTCACTTTTTCAAAAGCAGTTTATTATGTACCAGAGCTCAAAATCATAATGTCGTTCTTTTTATTTTGTTTCTCTAAAATTAAACAAACGAAGTCAAAAATATTGTAAAACCTTGAATATTCGAATAAAAATCCGAAAATCTACAAATTTTGAGTGGTTTTACTATCTTAAAAATTTCCCTTCATTTAAACCACTCTCGCCGATCAATTTTTCCAAAACCAGGTACAAACTTCTACATTCCGAAAAATCCCCAATCCACTGATCAATCCCATTCAGAAAAAACCAGATCTTTCTAATTTTTGAGAACAACTTGCCTTTTTCATAATTTTTTTTCCACTTTTTGAAGAACAGTTTCCCGGGATAAAAAATTAGAGTATCGTTTCAGTCTCCAAGAGTATCTTGAGTCTCGGAATCAGTATCATCGAGTCTCCAAGAGTATCCAAGAGTATCGAAGGAGTCTCCGAGAGTATACAAAATTTTATTAAAAAGGACTGCGAGTCTCCGAGAGTAAACTAATTTTTTTCACGAATCTCCACAAGTCTCTTACAGTCACCTTTGATCTCCGATTTGAATACTCTATTTCTTGAAAGCAACAACAAGAGTATCGTTTGAGTCTCAAGAGTATCTTGAATATTCCATTTTGCCAAACGGAATACTCTTAATGATCAATTTGGAGACTCTAAGCACTCTTGAGATTAAAGGATACTCTGATTTTTTATCTCGGGTTCCTACGTGCCAGAAGTTGAAATTTTGAAATCTTTTTTTTTTTCATTTCTTAGATAATTATTGAAACTGAGTTTAAAAAATTGCAATAATCTTTGACTTCCTAACTTGATCATGCTTCAGATTTTGAGTTCTTTCACTAAGGAAAAAAATTCGAAATCTACAAAATTTCTAGTGTTTTGTATTCTATAAATCTCCCTCTAATAAGGCTCCTGCTATAACATAATAAATTTTCCCAAAACCACAAAAAAAACTTTGGATTTCTAAAAACTTCTAATTTATTTATCGATCTCATCAAAAAACATAGAATTCTTCTGATTTTCGAGAACAACATGCCATTCTCTATATTTTCATTTCCACTTTTTGAAAAAAAGTTTTCTGGGTACAAAAAGTGTAAATTTTGAAGTCGTTTTTTTCTAGTTTCTAGAAAAATATCTTAACTAAGTGGAAAATACAATACACTCCGAGTATTTGAACTTCTGACATACTCATTCCTATTTTTATTTAGAAAAATAAAGTCTAAGAACCTACAAAATGTCGAAAGCATCATTCATTTTTTCAATCTCCCAATATTGAAACCACTGTCACTAATCAATTTTGTCAAAACCAAGTACTAATTTTAAAATTCCAAAACGATTTTTGAGAACCTGCCATTTCCCATAATTTCATTTTAACTCATTTAAAAACAGTCTTATGCGTCTCCTAATTCAAAATTATTAGGTCTTTTTTTTAATCTATTTTCTAGAAAATTAATAAAACTAAGTCTTGAATATTGCAAAACTAGAACCTTTCACTTCCTAACTCATTATCCAGATTTTCGTTCATTTTACTCATAATTTTTTTCCGAGTCAGAAACAAATTCAAAAATCTATAAAATTTCTAATGAGCCCTCGATCTTGAAGATCTCTTGCAACAAATTTTTATCAAAACAAATATAAAAACTTGAAAAATCCGAAAATTTCCAATGTACCCATCAAATCCCATCCATCAATAATTCTTCACTTTCAGAACGACCTCGGGAAACCCCGTGAAAATCTCGTGAAATAAATCCGTTGTCTCAAAGGCGAGAGAACAAATTTGCGGCGCGACGTATCAATACAGTTGACTAGGCCAATATCGCATAAGTGGCTCGATTCGCCGTCATTTGTTACGTTTTGTTCGCTCCGAGTAATTCCGTCGTGGAGCCCTTGTGCTCTTCGATATTTCGCCCTTTTTCGACGCCGCTCTCGAAAGCGCCGGATCCATCTCCGAAAAACGCAAGGCACGAGAAAGAGGGGAACAAGGGACGCTAAGAGCGAGGCAAAGCGCGGGGCATCATCGCCATTCCAGAGCAAATCGCGGCATATTTGTCAGATTTTTGTTCGCGAACAAAACCCGGGAGCGAAAGAGGGTGAAACCGTAAGTGGATTGCTTTCACTCAGCGGGATAAGTTATATGCAGGCGTTAATTTCGACCATCGTCGTTCGTTTTCGAATACGAAAAGAATTTTTCTTTGAACCAACGAACCGAAACTGACGTATTTTGGTTGGGCACTGTTTTTCTCAAAAGAAATTTTCCTGAAAATTCATTTCTCCTAATGCCAATTGTTCCTAAAAACTCTTCATTCCGAAATATGTTTTTGGACATGCATTTTTTTTAAAAAAACTTCTGTGACACATATTTTTTCCTTATGTCTCCGACTTTTAGGAAAAGGTTGAATTGAACTAATGAATAAATATTTTTTTCTAGTCACGCAGTCCACAATATAAATATCTATATTATTGAAAATTTGGATAATTATTGAATTTGATGTACCAAAACTGTAAATTACGTTAGATATTTTTCAGGAAAGTTGCCCAGTCCTTATTTGCAGTGTAATTTTTATAAAATCAAATTATTTCGAATATTTATTTTTCATTTTCCTTTTACTTTTTTTATTTCTCCTTATTTTTCTGCACATTCATGATAGACTAATTACTATTGTGTTTTAATTTTTTTCGACTAAGAATCTAGACATTGAAAAATTGTTGAAAATGTCTTGGAAGTTAAAAACAAAAGTTTTTATTCGGATTAAAGAAATAAAAAAAAATAAAATTTAAACCGTATATTATGTTTAATGTATAATCAATATAATTCGTCTAAAGATTTGCCGTAATCATACCGATCAAATCAAAAATATTTATTTGGATTATGTTAATAAGAATTCTCTATATTTTTCAATTGTTTATAAAGAAACTACTAAATGAGTGTAATTTGAGAGATCTCAATTCTTGTAACTCAAAAAGTAGGTGAAACAAACTTGGAAATGTGAGAATCCTCAAACATCAATGAATAGATATTTGATTTGGAAAGAGGAGAAAATATAGGAATGTCCGAAGTAGAAGTCATTTCGTAATTCTTAAATTGCTGAAATTCGAGAAATTACGTTCATAAATAATTAGTAGATTAGTATATGTGTAGTACTGAATGAAAATATTTCTTTAATAACAAACATTTAAGATATTCCAATTAATTGGTAAAAAAATTACAAAATTAATTTGTCCTGATTGCAATACAATGTAAACGAAGAAAATCCTATGCATAAACACTTGTTTTTTTGTATTTATTGGAGAATGGCAAAATTCTAATTTTTGAAATTTTGAGATTTCATGCTCCGAAAATCAGAAACTTGGTAATCAAAATTTGAAGATATTTTCAATTTCACATCATCTTCGAACTAAAAAAGAAACTCCTCATTGTTATTTACTTCTGAATTTGAATTCATATACGACTATAATTTATATTATATCAATAAAGTTTATCAACTCAACAACTACAGTTAATAATATAACAACATTGTGAAAAAATGCAATTTGGAAATATAAAATCTACAAGCTATGAAATTTTTTTTTTAATTGTCAATTTAAATTTTCGCCTTCATTTTTTCCAAAGAATTTCACAATGCCTCAATTTTATCAGATTCTTACGTACACTTAATAAAATAATGACAGAATTTCTGAAACTTTCGTCATTGTTTCAGATTTGTGAAAAATTCGCATCTGACTTTCCCTGAATCCCGGTTTTTTCACCTCAGAACAAACCTAATTTTCCCTAATGCTTCATATCCTTATGACAGCTTGCTACTAACATTAGCAAGATGAAAATAATTAATTTCAGACTGCAAACAATGGGATTCGAGAACAATAAAATTTTTAACGTAACGTACCTTTAAACCCTTTTTCAGGCGATGACGACATTTCTGAATTTACCACGTCATCCTCGACAACGGGTCCATTTTCAATTGGGGTGTCGACCTAAAACAAACAAGGAAGGGTCTTTGAAGAGAAATTTTCTTTATTGAATAATCATAAGAAATATCAATATTGACTCTCCAAGTTCATTGCACTACAATAAAACAATCTCTTTATAGATGTTTGAACCACGAATTTTGAATTATGGCCAGACTAACTGCTATATTTTTTATTAAATATATTGGGTTGCAAGTAATAAATTATTGTGAGTAAACCTAACTTAATTCATGATTTTGAAAAAAGGACAATTTTTAATAAATAGTGCTCATCTAGGAAAAAACTGATTTCACATGATTTATGATACAAATATTTTTGCATCAAGGCAAAATTTTCCAGCATCGCATACATTCATCAAGGAAAAAAATTTTTGTGATTCATGCTATAGATATTTGTTAATGCATGTGAAAGAAGCAAATTTATTAATTTTGAACATTTGCGTAAATTAATTATTTTTTATTTTTCGTGCTTCAGAAATTAATGATTTCCTACTTCGAACTCTACCATTCTCAAACATTTAAATTATTTCGAGGCAAAAATTTTTTTGAATTTAATTTGTATGATAGAATATCTTTCAATTATTTTAGATTTATTTTTGAATGTAGGATGCCTCGAAAAGGTTTCAAAAAATGCATTTCTTTGTCTTTACTTTCTTTATTTTAATCTATCGTGTTTACATTTCTTTGCTTCGATTTTATAAATTAGAAACTCAAAATTTTGGAAATTTCAAGGCTCATTCATCAGAACCTGCGAATTTTTCATGCTTCAACTACTTAAACATTCGAAGTTTCTTGGTTATACTGTTTACGAAATTCCGATATCACATGAATGAAACTTCGAATCATAATTTTTTTCAATTGCGAAATGTGCACCTTTCGTAATCGGGAAAAATAGATTAATTTAAAAAAATAATATAGAAAAATTAGAAATTACGAACATCTTAAAAATCGGGGAAAATTGAAACCCTGAAGCATCAAATTCTAGAAATATACAGTAGAAATCCAGAAAAATACCAGAAAATCTTTGAAATCCTGCAAACCCTGAAGAAATACTAAAAATTAAAGTAGGTATTCTGTGTTAGTATTTTCTACATCGTCTGAAAAAAAATAATTTTGAATTCTAGAGTTTTAAATATTGAAAAAACTTACGTCATATTCTTTAATCCATATAAATACTTGAAATCTAAAAAAATACAAAAAAGTGAACAAAATCTTACAAATACTAATAAAACGAAAGTATAAGAAATCTGTAAATCACAAAAAATCGAAAAAGGTATGATTTTTCCGAAAATTTATGAAATTATTGAAAATACGAGAAAAATTTAAAAAGTGTTGGAAATTTGTGTGAAAGATACTGTTTTCTTCAAAACTAATTGAGGTACTCAAGTTCATTGAAATGTCCAAATCTAATACTTAACATCTATTAAAAGCCAGAAAATATCACAAAGTTCCATTAAAATATATACAATACGAAAATTCTGGAAGTCTATAAAATACTGACAATCATTTACGTATAATTTTCTCAAAAATCTAGAAATTGAAAAATTTTTAGAACCTTCATTTCTGGAAAAATCGTACACAATTTTACAAATACTGGACAATACCAAAAATACTCCTTGAAATCTTGATTCATTCAAAAAGTTATGAAAATAATCACATAATTAATTATTTTAAAACTATTCAAGAATCTCAATATTTGAAATGAATCACTTTTAATTCGAGATAATCAACTTGATTAATCATTTTCAATGTAGATCCTTGAATAAAATCACAATCCAGTAAAAATTGACAAATAATCTTGAAATTCGATGTAGGTATATAATATTTTATAATATCCGTTGAATACATGTATATTTATTGTACGTTTCTTGTTCTTTTCAAAAGTTTCTCTACTATGCATATCATTTGTAATAATTTTGAAAATTACTGAAAAATCATGTTAAATTTTTGGAAATCTTTTGAAGTTAGAAAAACGTAACTGAACTTTAGAAAAAATCACAATAAGAAGAAAAACATCGAACTACAGATGAAAAGCTACGTAAAAAACAAAATGGAAATTTAATCAAGCTAAAACTACTAAGAAACAATTTCTAAAAAAATAATAATGACCTACGAAGAACGTAAAATTATCGAAGATTAAAAAAAAGTAACAACTTAAATAGACCCGAAATTTTAAATAATTGCCAAGTTTTTTAAATAATTTAAAGTTACTCACACTTTAATTTTGAAAAATAAAGTAAGAACTTTGCACCTTATATATACTCCTGCCTCAACACCCAAACTTTTTTTTTTCCAAGTACACTACTCGTATTTCTCTCATTTAAACGTGATTTTCATTCGTGTTCTTCCATCCTTCTCACTTAGCAAAATTTTTTAATTTATTTCTCAAAATTCAAGGCATGTACTCCAAATACTAGTAAAAATTCATAAAAATTCAAAAAAATTCCTATTAACTAGAAAAATAGTCAAACACTCAAAGTACAAGTAACATAACCACGTTTGATAGAACGCTAACTTGGCGTAGTTTTTCCGTTGTGCAAAAGGGGTATGATACGTGATTGAATGAGCGTGCATGAGAAATAAAACATGAGGGAAGGGGGGGAGGGGCATTTGTAGCGTTACGGCATATAGTCTTGTCTATTTGTTTTTCTGAAGAAGGCTGATGGCGAGCATTTTAGCGATGCGCGCACTGAGGACATGTGTGAACAGCTGCCTCGCTAGGGCTTCCCACGCGTCTTCCCGACTCGCATATGCGATTCGCATACCAGTCGCACGCACCGCGATGCGCGACCAGTCGAGATTTGCCCTTTTTTTCAAAACGAATTTCTTTAATTAGTTACATTTAGTTTACATTTTTCCAAGAAAACGTGATCATCTTTTTACAAAATTTTGAATCAATTACAACTCGTTCCTCTCATCAATTAAATTCTCACTATTATAAAATCTTGATTCGTTTTACCAACAAAACATGATCATACATCGTCGAAGTTTCGAGTAAAATACAAGGTTCTAACCTTTTTGAAACCAAGGGATTTTTGAATACTTGAAAACCGATTTGATTCAGGTCACTGATATCTTACTGAAAATATTTCAGGAAGTTCTATTCAGCAAATTACGAGAAATTAAAGAAATTTCAAATTCAATCAAATTCTTTTCCTTTTGTTCCGATTTTGAGTAAAGGAAAACGCACGCAAATATAATTGAGCTTGCGAATATTTCACGTATCAGTTGACAGAAATCAAACCCATCGCTCGCCACTTCCCATTATCAAGCGCCGCTCGTTCGAACGTTTTACAGAGGAAACATAAAAAAAATTTATGTTCATTCTTCAGGTGGATATCTTTCCAAAGCAAACTGCAGTTACGCGCATCGAACTTTCGAAATAGCGCTCGCATCAATGAACGCGAGAAACTTGATGAATCAGAAAAAAGCCATTCATCCGGTCTTTTCCGGAAAGTAAAAAATGCTATTTTCCCTGTGATTAAGGTGCAGTTTTTTCAGGGTCTTTGTGAATGAGATTCTTCAACTTCTCAACAATTTTTTATATACTTGTGAGATTGGTTCTTCAAATTCGAGGTGAAATTTCGTTTAACACTCCTGGTGTTTTTATCGAATAAAATTTTGACTTAATCTGGAACTTGCAGTTTGAAACTTTTTCGCGACTTTCACAAATCTTTCTGAAATCATCATGTTTACAACCAGAAGGAAACCTATGATGATATCACGAGTTTCCTAAATGATCCATATCCTTAAACTTACAGTTTAACTTACTTTACAGTTTATGAAATTGATCTTATTATTTCAAAATTCTCAGAAATCCTCTTTTTTTATCAGTGATAATAATAACCTATGTAGATACAGTTTCTTTCTTAAATCTATGAAAATACTTAGAATCTAATATATAACTTTGAACCCTAAAACATGTTATTCTACAAATTTTTATAAATATCTATCAAAATACCAGCAAATTTTTCAAACTGTATAAATACTACAGGAATACACAAAATTATGAAAAAATAGAAATATACGAAGATAGTTTCTTTCTGAAAAATCCATGAAGGTACTAAAAATATACTGAACTTTGAATTACAGAGCATGAAATTCTTGTAATCTTTTATGCAATTCTGTGGCTTCCCGCTATAACCGAGATAGTCACTTGTGCCATAAGGCTCAATTTACATGGTATTCTGATAAAATTTTAAACGATATGGCACAAGTGACTTTCTCAGTTATGGCGGGAAGCCACAGAATTAATAATATCACTTTAAATCGATAAAGATAGTAAAAAAAACCCTTTTTTATTCCAACGATACGAAAAAAACTAATAGTACGAGAAATCGAATGAACACTAGAAATCAAGTAAATGTATATTTTGCAGTAATATAAAAAATTACATACTACAAAACTATAAAACCAGAAATCCTAGATCTCCGAATCCTAGAAATCTATGTATAATTCTTGTAAAATACCAAAAAAACGTTCCAAATTCATAAATACTGACAAGCCTCGAAAAATACGTAGAGAACTAAAAATATGTACCAACTCATGTAAATATAATTTACTAAAAAAATAACTTAGAATACATTCTAGTCATCTTCAAAACCTTGAATCCTAGAACATGAAATTCTACAAATTTCTGAAGAAATCCATAAAAACACTATAAACCTATGCAACAGATATAATTTTCCATAAATCTATGGCAACATTAAAAATGTATTAAACGTTAAATTATATAGCATCAAATTCTTAGAATCTATATAGAAATCTATAAAAACACGAGAGTAAATTTTAAATATAATCAACACTGAAAATATAAATATTTGGCAATAGATTTGACATTTGTCTTAAATTCTAAAGTGTTACAAACTCAGTAAAAAACACATTATATTTAAATAAATACTGGTCTTCTCAGCATTGAAATTCTACTAAGTTGTCAATAATAATTTATATGGATCACTGAAAAACTCGTCATTGACCTATTCTACTTGTGAATACATCAACGGAATACTCCATTAATTAAGTTATTATATCGACAATTTCTACTGATTTACTACAAATGACTGACATGCATCACTGATCATCTTATCAGTGATCTTTCTACAAATTATTGACATGAATCACTGCAAAAACTTATAATCGATCTATTCTTCTAGTTAGAGCGTTTTAAAAATACTCTACTGATTGACTCATTATTAATTTATTCTGTTGTTTCCCTCGTTCATCATATTCTATTAAGTAACTACAAATAAATCATATACATCACTGATAATCTTATCATGGATCTCTTTAACTGTGTGCCGCATTTCTGAAATACTCAATTGATTGACTAAATATTGAACAATTATACTTATTATTTCCTTAATCTTATTCTACCTTAATACTACAAGTTATTGACATGCCTAACTGCATAAAATTAAAATCTATCTATTCTTATTCTTTTAGTTAAAGAGTTTTCAAAATATTCTTCTGATTAACTAATTAATGATGAATTCTATTGATTCACTAGCTAGGCATATTCTATTGAGTGATTACAAACTGTTCATATGCATCACTGATCTATTTTACTTGGTGACTCGCGACTAAAACACTCAACTGATTGACTAAATATTGACCAATTCTACTGATCAACTTCTTAATTTCATTCTACCTTGTTACTTCAAATTATTTGCACGCAACACTGCATAAACTTATAATTAATCTATTCTTCTGGTAGGATCGTTTTTAAAATACTCTACTGGTTGACTAATTATTGATGAATTCTATTGATTCACTAACTAAGCATATTCTATTGAATGATTACAAATCATTCATATGCATCACTGATAATCTTATCGTTGATTTATTTAACTGTGTACTGCATTTCTGGCATACTCAACTGATTGACTAAACATTGACCAATTCTACTGATCAACTTCTTAATCTCATTCTACCTTGCTACTTCATATTATTTGCATGCATTACTGCATAAACTTATAATTAATCTATTCTTCTGGTAGGATCGTTTTTAAAATACTCTACTGGTTGACTAATTATAGACGAATTCTACTGATTCCCTCGCTAATCATATTCTATTAGGTAATTACAAATTTTTCATTTGCATCACTGATAATATTTTCACCGATCTAACTTACTGGTTGGTGCGTTATTGTAACACTCAACTACTTCAAAAATTATTCGCCAACCAGAACAAACCTCCACAATAACACTGATTCCCTAGATGATCAACCACCCTAAAGTTCCTAAAAAAAAATCAAGAAAAAAAAATCACGAGGCATTACATCAAAGAATGCCTCGAAATCCTTTTTTCCCATCACCCTAAAAATAGCGAGTGTCATCGGATGACCTAAACACACATGCCAGGGCTCCACATCTGGTTCCCGGTGTACGTTCCCTGTACGATATTTTACCCTGATTTATTCCAAGCGGCCTCGGGAGGTAATGAAGCCAACTTCGCGAAAGGAGGAGGGGTACAAAAAACATAAAAAAAAGGTGGGGAAGTAAGCGAGCTCTCGAAGAAGAAGAAGTCATTTCCACTGCCCTCGAGTCTTGCCACTTACGCGCTCTAAATTATAATAGAACGCTTGTCATCTAATAACACAGTTTGCTTCTTTGGGAGAGGATTTTTCTCTCGGTACAAAAGGCCGTTTCGCGTCGAGTTCATCGGGGATTCTCGTTTTCAGCGGGCGAGTGTTAAAGATTGCACGGAACGAGCGCCACGTTACGAAACGCCAGGGCAATATAGTGGGTTCGTTACGAGTCGGGACCGACGTGCTATGGCTTGTAATTGCAGAGCCCGGGCCCGGCTTCGGGCGCTGTACAGCTCTCTCCAGCCGGTACCTATTGTCCACTGGAAAACTCGAGCAAAAAACTACGACGACCTCCAAACGTCCCGGTTCGCGAAATTTCCCAATAATGCCGTTCTCCTGGATATCGGATCATGGCGATTGAGTATTTCAATAACGTGTCGACCAGTAAATTAAATTATCCCTTACAAACTACTCCATACGCGATTTTTTCAGTTTGGCTCGGATAAGCGAGATATAAACAAATGGATGTTCATGGAAAATTCAAATTGTGGAATGAGGAAATTATAGTGGTGACGTTGGTTCCATACTCATTGTCAGAGAAATTTTCATAGTGTTATCAACTGCATATTCATTTGGCGTTTTTAATTGAATGACGCGAAGTTGAGTTCACTGAAAGTCACTTTGTAGAAGTATTCATGCAGTTGACCAAACTGCATGCAATGGACCCAACTACATGATAATGGTCACCGTATTCATCGTCATGGCGTAGTTGAGCCAACTACTTCTCAGTTGTCGACACTGTCATTTCTCTCAGTTCATAAAGAGCTTCTTTGGGCGAACGATTCACACAGTGGCTGAACTTTGTTTGCGATGGCCATTTTTTCAAGAGGAAAATAAGCGTTATGTAGCTCCTTGTCGGATAGTGAAAAGCTTGGTGAATAGTTCAGCAAAGCTCGCCTCGAATCTTGTTACAAACTTCTTGCAAAAAAATTGAAACTGAATTTGAGTCACTTCATCTCGAATCGATTAGGTGATCTAGGTTGGGTCTTCATTTTGCGAGAAAATTTTGTTCTAGCATCTCCATCTAAATCGATAAGACACTTCTTTTTCAAGCTTTAATTTAAATGGTTTTCTTCAAGAGGATTAAAAATTTGATTTTTTTTAATCGCTACCTGCAAATTTTTTTTTTTTTTAGATCCATAACTTAGCCAAAAGTTCGCCGAAAGTTTTAACTTTTCCTTTCCATTTTATGGGGGAATTTTTATCCTACACTCAAAAACCAGTTTAGTTGGCTCAAACAAACGTTTAGTCGATATGACCAAACAAATATTTGGTTAGTTCAAATCAATTTTTGGTTCGAGCAAACAAGTTTTAGTGGGCTATGATATATTTTTGATACCGACAAACACATTATATTTAGCAGTCATTATTATTTTCTTGATTAAAACAAAATTTGTTTGAGTTTAATAAAATTTGTTTGCCCATACCAAACATTTATTTGAGTCAACCAATTATTTGACTGGTCATATATATCGACCAACTGTTTGGTTGAGCCAACCTAATCAGTTTCTGAGTGTAATAGAAAAAAATCGTTAACTTAATTATTATAGAAAAATGTTTGGCCTATTGTGATTTTCATGAAAAAAATCTGAAACTGTTCTTATATTCATGAATTTATTATTGATTTTTTTTTTTTTTTTGTTAAATAAACAAGAGTCAGTTTTTACCTCCATTACTCAAAAGTCATTGTTTTGCAACTACAAATTTTGAAGTCAAAGTGCCACTTTTGCAGTTTTTTTTTGCTTCATTTGCTCGATATTCTATAATTTTACTAAAAATATTTTGATCATATCAGTTTTGTTGAGGTTCATCACTGAGAATTTACTTTTGAAGCAAACAATTTCGAAGCTTAAAAAATATCCACAAAACCCTTAAATATCGAAAAAAAAAAGGTTAACAATTATTCGACTAAAAATTTTTTATACTGTGTGAATTTTTTAATTTCTCTCATCATAAAAACTTCCTAATTCATTGTTTGTGTATTATTTTGACATTTGTTTATAAGTGTTTTTATATTTTTATATATAGAAACAATATGTTTCCACGTCTTAAGTACTATCAACAGCATAATTACAGCACCGTGAGATTGTTGAAGTAATAAAGTTCAGCACAAAGTTTTTGTACAATAAGTAAATTAGAGTATTATTAAATAAACTGAAAATTTGTATGTATGGCTTCTGGAATACATTACATAATTTATAATTTTAATAAACACAAAAATTTTCATATGAATACTCATTGAAAAATTTACACAATATAACAACTTTCAAGTTAATAAATTTTTTTTTCATGGTGTTTAAAGAAATTTCAAAAATTTATTGATTTCCAAAAAGTTAGCTTTAAAACTTAATCCTAACTGATGTAAGCAAACTCTCATGACTGAAAATTTTTTGTTAAAATTATGAAATGTAAAGAAAATTAAACACAAAAATAATTGCGAAAATTCATTGTTCTCATACAAAGATTTTTGGCTAAGATAAAATGATTTCATAATCATTCATATGTTGCTGTTGAATTAATGATAACTAACCTTTTCTTCAAAAATAATAGAAAAAAACTGATGCGATGTCAATATTTTAACGTCAAATTTAATCCTTACTCATATAATAACACAAAAATCATTATGATGAAGCCATTTTCCGTGATATTGTAGAATTTCAAGAAAATAAATCATAGAAATTATTACGAAAACGACAACCTTGACTTTGAAAAATCGTAACTCTCCAACAGCGAACTTTAGTTAACAGAGATTAATATCGAAAGTTGTTTATGAAAAAACTTTTCAAAAAAATGAAAGGAAATGACTGACCCAATGTCGAAATTTCAAGGTCAACAATTTTTAATTTGCTTATAAAAATCACGATCGCGAGAAATTTTTTCCCTAACGATAAAGTTTACTTGAAAAATGAAAAAAAAAAAATGTAAGCAGATATTCGCAGTAAAAAAAGAAAGCTTTTTCCCAAACTTACGATTCCAGGAATTTGGTTCATTTTGAAATTTACAGCAATGCACCATTTGAATGCAAAAACGTACGATAAATTCTCTGTGTAAAAAATAAATAAAAAACCTTACACTTGAATATCTTCTGTTGCTCTAATTGTTACAAAAATAAAGATAAACTCTTGTTCCCTACTTTTTATAAGATAACAGATTTACTGGCAGCACTACTTTTATTGCGGTAGTTTCCTTGTCAAAATTGAAACATGGCAAAAAGCGCTTGTCTCGTGCAAGGGTCATTTAATAACCGGAGTTGATTTTCGAGTCGGTCGGAAGCGACGGGGAGTCAAGAAAATACACGGGTGTCGCGGGTTGACTGCAGAGAACCCCAAGTAATAATTTCCGTGCCGAATTAGCGCCATAAGTTTCGCGCCGCGACAGTCGCGGCGACAATATTAATCTACTTCTAATTTATGGCTCGCGCGCGCGTCTCTGACTCACGCTCGTGGTCGAAAAATTCGCGATTTTCCCATTTTTTTCACCAGGTAAGTTTTCATAGTCCAAATCCGTAATGAGTTAAAGTCATGAAAAAATGCTCATAAAAATTCAATCATCAAATTTCTGAGTTCGATTCGATTTAAATCAGTTTTGAGAATCTAAAAATATGTACTAAAAAAGTTTTTCAATGTAATTGTATAAAAAGCTCGTAATGGAAGAACGTACAAAAACGATTTTCAAACTTGAATTTCTTGCAGTTTATTTATTATTCTGATGACAGAGATTTTCAAATTCAAAATATTTTATTATTATAGCAGATTTTGAAATTTCCTAATATTTGAAGAATGTATAGACGGTTTTAGGCATAGCTAAAAGTATCAGTAATTTATTTTTATTTACAAGATTATGAAAATTTTCCGGTATTTTCAATAGTTGCCTGAAATTCATCAAAGATCATTGAATCAATTTTCATCACGAAATAGGAGCCATCTGGATTTATTTCTAAAATTCTAAAGTTCTACGTAATATTTAGGTTACAGCAAATATATTCATGGAAAAATGTTTCTAAATTTTACTAGTTGGTTTATAATAGGTGGCTCGATGCCAAAGAGTGAAAAAATTATTTGGTAATGAAAGTTATAATAAGTTAAGACAGTGAAAAACTTTCTATAGTGTAAAAATCAAAAGTTTATAGTCTATGACTAAAAAGTCCCAAGACTGCCCAATATTCCCAAAACCTGAAGCCCTTTCATTCATATAAAAAAATTTCAAGAATTTATTTGAATTCTCCACAGTTTTAAAAATTGCAGTTTATCAAAAATTAGCCTAAAATTTGTCAAGTACTGTATCAATAATTCAATCGATTTCTAGGTAAAAACTTAATAAATGGTAAACGAAGTTCGCATTTTTCATTTCGGTTTCTACTGACTTTTAGTACGTATAAACTAGATTTCCAGGATATAAAAAAAAATAAAAATTTCAATAAAAATTGTCAAATTTTATTTACATTATCCAAAATCTGTTGCAGAACTCTGTAACGCAAACAAATTTTTTTATTTATCCTGTCTTTTTTATTTGTACATAAACAATAGGAGCAAATCAGATTTTTAATACATGAATTTTCTATTTTTGGCTTTAATTACAAAAATTTTTGAATTCTAGCAATCAATGTCTATCTTTTTTCATTTCAGAAAACTTGGAAACATAGGAAAGAGCAGTATTTATGTATAAATCCATAAAATAATCTAAGATCAGCAATAAAAAGATGTTTTTCTTCATTTTATAAATAATTATCCAAGGATTTTTTTACGTTTTCAATGAATACTAAAGAGATGTCACAAATTTTCTAAAATGTTAGATCGATTCTTAAAAATACTGAAAGTGAAAAATTCGTAACGTAAAAACAACGCCCGGAATTTTCTAAAACTTGAGGATACTAGATATATCTCTGAATTTTTTTAATTATAATGGATTTTCCAAGAACCTGAACAATCCTTAAAAATTTTTTCCAACTTCGGTATTACATTAGTTTTTTCATTTTATTACCGATAAAAAAATAATTTCTCGGAATTATCGAATATGAATTTAAATAATCGTTAATGTTCAAAAATACTTGACCGACAAATTCTTAATTCTTTCGAAAATTATTCCTAGTATAAGAAAATTCTCTAGCAGTGTTGTAAAAATTTAAGCTCAAAATTTTTGAAAATCTTTAAGGTTGTTCGATCTCGGCGAGCTTTTCACGAGCCAAGAACAATGCATTTCGGACGGAGGGCGTGAGTTATTCTGAGACTGTCTTGGGTTATTTATCTCCTCGGCTGCGACGGGGGTTGAATCTCGCCCCCTCGACCGCGTCTTAATACCGCGGACTTAATAAACTCGCATATTCCCGAGCGTTACGTGCCCTCGACACCGCACCATCGTACGACATTATTTTCCTGCGTTCAATTAACGCTTGCCGCAGGTTGACACAACCTGAATTCGATAGTAGCATTTTCCTGTCTTATATCCTTCACAATTAATAATTCCAAAATAGAATAACTGATTTTGCATTCATCTATTGTCCACTCTACATGCCTTTTTTTTCGTTCCTGAAATACTTTGACTTGTATTTTTATTCTCATTAAAAAAATATGTATATTATTTAAAACTGATTCCATACAAGTCAAAATCAGTGAAGTATTATATACTTCAGTATATATGTATATTTTTTTAATAGCGCGAAATAATTTTTTCAATTTTCTAATGACCTCTTCAACTTCCTAAGAACTATGACAATATAATTTAATTATAGGGAATTTCAGAATATTGTTTGATTTATGTACTGGATTTATCTCTAACTTTAAATTCAAGAACATACACCCGAAAATTAAAAAAAAAACTGATAAGAAACTTTAAAACATTTTTAAAACCCTAGAACTTCTAATTTAATCCCTATAAAAAACAAGAGGTGAAATAACGAGAATATTCATAGTAACATTGATATTCATAAAAAACCAAAATATGTTGTAAAACGATCAGAAGTCATATCGAAATTTGTGTTGAAAGTCTACTGATTTATCGATTATAACTATGTCCCTTCAAATATAACCGATGCCTGTTGAAAAAGGTAGAATAATAATCAGAATCATCAGAGTACTGCACATTACTGCATATTTTTACTGATTTACAAATTTTGTCTATAAACGATTTTGTTCTACGAAATTGGACTCAGACAATCAAATAGAATATTCTACTGCATTTCAAAAATTGTACTTATCATAAATAAAAAATGAATTATATAGATTTTTGTTTTCCAGATTTAAGGATTTCACGATAAGGATTTTAAAAAAGTAAATTCACAATCATTAAAATTATTAATTAATTTTCATCGCAACACAAAATTAACTGCATTTTTGACAAGCTGTAATTTCAATAAGGAGAATTTTAACTGTAAGATTTCTGTAGCTTCTAAAAATGTCAAAATAGTTGAAAAATTTGAAATTTTTGAAGGAACACAGAAAATGTAAGGCAATCAAAGAATAAAATTATAATGTAAAGAAATCGTGACTTGAAAAAATACACTTTATTGCAATGAAACAATTTAGTCATCTTGAATTTTAGGTCTCGTAAATTTGGTTTGAGGATTTATTTCATCTACTTTGCTGCAAAATCAGAGTAAAAAAAAGCAGAAAATTAGAAAAAAATTCACGATAATTGTGATTCTGAATTAAAATAATACTAGTTAGAAATTTCAAAATCAAACAAATTCAAAGTTCTGATGTTTTGAATAAGGAATTTGAAACTTTGAAATATTTTGCATTAAGAAACCAAATTACCTTTTTATGCACTTGCATTGATAAGTGAAAAAATTGTTTTTTATCATTAACTTCCAGTGCTTGAAATTTATCAACATTCGTTCGTGTTTTTCAACATACTGCAAAATAAAAAATACTAACAAAATCGAGAAACTACCGAATGAAAAAGAGATGCTTATTTTAATTTATTTTTTAAAAAAGTAAAAAATTACAGACTCGAAATATTTTTGATCTCAATATTTTCTACTAGAAACTTCCGAATTCGTAACATTTTTTTCATATTATAATAAATGATGATCACGCATCAACAAATAAAGCAATCGAAATTTAAAAACATTGTTTCATCGTGCAAAAAGTTCCACATTGAAAATTTACTGTAAAATGTGTTCAATATTCGAAAGTAGCCAATTTTAACATAAATGACTAGAAAAACATACGAAAAATATTTCACAGTAGAGAACATATGATTCAGACATTGAACTTCAAAAAATTATCCATAGTTGATTTATTAAAGTAAAATACTAAATAAAAAGGTAAAATTGTCTTGAGATGTTAAAAATTTAGATTAACCATAATGTAGATTTAAACGAAATTCACGCATATTATCGAAATCGCGAAATTTTGTTGATAACCGAATTCGTATTTTTTATTACATGAATACAAAACTCTCAATATTCATTATTTTATGATTTATGCCTTTTCTTTAAGACGTTTACCTTGTGCTAAATTCAATGAAAAAATTAATGATAAAAATTCATAAAAGATGAAATTCAAAAGAATTGAATTTTAATGATATACTATAAATTTCGAGGTTCATGAACACAAATCTACATACATACTTCATCATTTGTTTAAACTATACATTATTTATAGTTTTCGCAAAAAGCAATGAAATGAATCATACACTGTTGACAAAGGTTGGTAAATTTTCCATAAAAGTATTGAAAGTTATTTTGTATGGGATTTCTCCCATAAATAAATCTGGAAATTTTCCATGCACTATGAAAATTCTTCCATAAATTATGGGAAGATTTCCATATTTATGGAAGAATCCCCATAGCGTATGGAAAATTTTCTAGATCTATTGATGGGAAAAATCCCATACAGAATATGAGTTAAAAACTTCCGATACTTTTATGGGAAATTTACTAAATTTTTTTCCACAGTGTAATTCTTCTATTTTCTATCATATCCACTTTTTTTCGGACAATTTATAAAAAAATTTCGCAAACTTTGGTCCATCTTAACATAACAGCGTACGAAACAAAGTTTTTGGGGGGTCATGGGATTTGTAAGCCATGAATGCTGTCTTTGTGCGAGGCGGAAGCATGCTCGGTCTCTGACGGAACCGAGACCGGGCGCGGTCTGGCAGGGCCTCGAGAGATAATAATCGAGCGTGGCAATCGAGAATCGATTACGAAATAATGCGAGAAAAAGCCCGGAAAAGAGACCGCGTGTTTCTTGCACGAAACGCATTCCGAATTATCCACGGCTCGAGCGAGGCCGAATTTCCTTGGCGTTCACCCTTTACGAGGCCCGATAAACGTCATCACTTTTTGCACCGAATTCTAAGCGTTTTCGCAGGTGAATCTCTTTGTCAGCAATATTTGCATCTCATACTTAATTCATTGCATAATTTTTGTGACGAGAGCGAATTTTTTTCCGATGTTGGTCCAGTTTTTACAGTTTAGATCAAAATTTTTTTTCAAAATTCTTTCACACTAAATAAAAATTTTCCCTCGCAAGACATATAAATTGAAAATTTTTAGTTCTGGAACTCTGTGGCCTCCAGCCATAAGCGAGAAAGTCACACATGCCATAACGTTCAAAATTTTATCAGAATATCATGAGCCTTATGGCACAAGTGACTTTCTCGATTATGGCGGGAAGCCACAGAACTATTTTCAGCAAAAATTCTCTACATCAAAATCTGTTAATAAAAGTCCTTTTCGAAACTGGTTAAATTTCTATTGAAATTTAATTGAATTGGATTAAGTCATTAAGTAGATAAAATTATGCAAACATTCTGAAAAACAGTATAATATTCTTATAATTTCCATCTCACCTAGACTTTGAAGTTGAATGCGAATGATAATCAACAAGTAAAATTACTTTTTTTTAAAGAAATCATCAAAAGAAATTCATCATTGTGCAAAGATATCATCTATTTCCAAAAATAGTTGAAGAAATGATGCGACTTCTAGTCACAAATAATTCTTTTTTTTTATAGCAAATATCTTGATTCGAATAATCATAACACATTAATTAGTCAGCCTGATTTTTTCTCGGCTGTTTTAGAGGGTAATTTGAATAATCACCGAAAGCTTTTTCTCGGGTGACGGTAACAGCTGTTTTATCCCTGTCTTTCCAGCTTCTAAATACGATTAGGGACGGAAATAAGCTGTTAACGATCACTCTATTATTTTTTAAGGTGCTTTCATGATAAAAAATGAAAGAAGTACAATAAAAATATGAAATCATTAAAGCGATTATACAATTTTCGGGTACATTGTCAAAGTGAGAACAAAAAGATGTAAGAATTTTTTTTAATTGCAAAAAGTCTTTCTCAAAAAAAAAAAAAAAAAAAAAAAAAAATTACACCAAGTCAATTGAACAAAATATCCTATTTCCTCAATATGAAGAATGTGATTATTTTTAATTACAAAAATCTGCATCAATAATGAATATAAATAGGTAAAAATTCACAGTAATCTAACAAAATATTTTATAAATTTCCATAACATACTCAAAAAATTCCAAAGCACATCCAAACTGATGACCATTAAAATGATTTTCAAAATTTGTAAGCAAATTCAACTAAAAGCTCTCAAATATTTCCAAAAACTCGCAGTATTCTATAAAATAATCAAAAATTTCGCCAACTCCTAAAAATTTTTTAAATGCTTCTCACGTAATTTCCAACTTCCTATTAACCGTTAATTTCATAGACTTTCTCGATGCTTGCGAAACATTTTCGGGAACATTCTCAAACCCGGAATTTCTTCAATCCAGGATGAAATTTCATTAGGACATCGCCTGTATTTGCAACTACCTGCAATTTTTCTCAGTGCATTTACAAAGGTTCGCATTTTTTCCCGCGATACGAAAATGGAGCGTATTGTAGACCGAGGAATGGATTTAATTAATTGAAGTAACTGTTATTTGCTCGGCGCGAGCCGTTATTCCGGCGTTGAAATTGGTTGTGTAATTACGCGAGACTTGGCATTCCAAAACGTTCTCACGCGCGGCCATCAAAATCTTAGGGATGTGTTTTGCAAGATGCCACAAAAAGACAGAAAAATTGGGTCTTCGATCTTATTCGAAATATAATCGATTTTACTCTTTCCGATCAATACTTGACGGAACAGAATATTTGCTTGAATTCTTTAGTACTTTTTGTGGACAAAAAATGCTACAAATTATTACTGTATTATGATGTTCAAAATTGTTGAATAATTTAGAAGTTTCTAAAGTGAAGGAGGAAGTGATAAAAATTCATTTAACGAGTCGCCAAAATATTTTTACTTTTGATATTATCAATATGTACCTATGTGATAAATATAGAAAATGTTCAATATATGTAAAAAAATTTATATGATTTTATAAGTTCTAGAACTTGCATTGATTTAGCAGTTTTTGACAGGTAAAACTAATTTATGCAGGTATAGTAATTTTTGTACTGTTTAAAAGTTTTTCAATAAGTTATATCAACAGCACAAAAATAAAAAATAATAAATATTTATGTTTAATTTTCATATTACTATGCGTGTTAAAAAAGGAACCAAATTTCAATAAGTTATACTGATTTTTGTCTATGAATCATATGTTATGAAAAAATTTTCCAATCCTAAATTTTCAATGTGTTCGGAAATTATTTATTTCATGTGAAAATATTGTGATATAACTCTGACACTATAATTAAAAGCCAGATACATAGAATCAGTAAAAAAACATATTAACTTCCTGTCCAAAATTTATAGCGTGAAAAAAAAATTTTTGGACAAATTCATAAAACTTACTGTCGAAAATTCCATATTAATCAGTAAAAAGTACAATAGTTAAACCCTAGAAAGTCACACTTCAGTAAAATCGCATAAAAATCACACTGGATAGAATTCACCAAAGCTCCAAAAAAGTGATATTTTTTTTAAAAAATGAGTTCTAATAATCTAAGAAAAATATCCTGCTATTCTCAAAGTACCTTCAGGAAGGAAAATTATCCGTGTTTTTACAATAAAAATAAATTTTTTAAATATTGCGAAACGCTGGCAAAGTGATTTAAACGAAAAAATTTGGTTTTTTACATAAAATAAAGTGTCCTACAAGATAGAATTGAAGAATGGAAACTGTCGAAAATTGTCTACAAAACATTTCAGTTTGATGAAAAATTGTAAAAATGTAAAAATAAAAATGTTCAATAGTAAGTTGACAAAGTCAAAAAGTTGACACGTAGAAGCATAAAAAAATGGAAGGAACATCATATGTGCATGGATAATTGGAGAAATGTAAAAATAAAAATTTTTAGAAATCGAAATGTTAACATGTTGAAGCATTGAAAAACGTAAAAATGTTAAACACAAAAATGAGCCTTGTGACTTATTTCTATGATTAACACAATTTGATCAAAATTTCTATGACAAAAATTTCGATTATTGATGTTTAATAAAATACTTCACGAGAAACTTGAAAAATCATGTGAGTGAATTTCACCCAGTGTTACTTATTATGGTTAAGTCGTCAAAATGTAATATTTCTAAACCCAGATAAATGGAAATAACCTACATATAAGAAAATTAATCTTTCTATGCTCTAATATTTTTTCGTTTAAATCACTATGCCAGTTTTTTTCAATATTCAAACGATTGATTTTTGTTATGAAAACATAAACTTTTTCAATGATATTTTGAGAATAGCAGGATATTTCTCTCAGATATAATAAATTTTTTTATGCTTCTAAGTGTTGACTTTTTGACTTTATAAACTTACTTTTCAACATTTTTATTTCTACGTTTTTACAATTTTTCATAGAAATATAATGTTTTGTGGACGATTTTCAACAGTTTTCATTCTCCGTATTCTACTTCGTAGGATACTTTTTTTATGTAAAACAACAAATTTTTTTGTTCAAATCACTTTGCCAGCGTTTTGCAATATTTGAAAAATTGATATTTGTTATGATAACATGATTACCTTTTTTAAAGATATTTTCAGAATAGCACGATATTTCTCTTAGATGATTAGAACTCAATATTAAAATGATCACTTTTTTGGAGCTATGGTAAATTTTATCCAGTGTGATTTTGATGCGTTTTTACTGAAGAGTGACTTTCTGGGGTCAAATTTTTGTTTTTTTTTTACTGATAAATATATAATTGTAGACAGTAAGTTTTATAAATTCGTCGATATTTTTTTTTCACGTACAAATTTTGGACAGGAAGTTAATTACCCTATTCAAAAACTTATAATAAAGACACATTTAATTCCCTCTTCAAAATTCCAGATTCTTCACATTTTAGAACAATTGTCGATTCCCAAAAAACCACAAAAAAATTTTGAAATCCATGAAATTAACCCTTTAAACATCTATTTTTACTTTCGGTAATTCCGATAAAAAAACCCGTTTATGAACCAGTTAAAAATTTACATACACTATTCAAAAACCTATTAAATCCGTTATTCAAAAATCCAGATTCGTGAACCTATGTCCAATTTTCATAATTCTTTGATCACTTGGAGAAAATTTCTTATTTCTTCATAATCCATACAGTCTTGTAAAACAACCCTTGTATTTTTCAAGCTTTCGGCCACAATTTGGCCCTTATAAATTCGGCAAAAATACAATAACAAGGGTTGTTTTACAAGAATTAATTGAACCCAGAAGAAAAAGAAACTTATCTCCAAGTGATCGAAGAATTATGAAAATCGGAAAAATATGAAACGTTATTGTTTTTGAAAATATCAGCTCAACTATTCTAAAAACCCATAAACTCAAATTTTCGAATCACTGCAAAAACACCGTTCATCAATCCAAAATAGATCTTCTCATTCACCATACGAAACCCCAGATTCCATAAAAACTCTTCCCTTCAATTTCAAAACATAATAATCTCCAAACCCAAAAACCGCTATAACTCTCAAAATCACGATCGAATGATGTCCTAGACTATATTTATCGACATAAGTTTAAAAAAAAAGAGGAAAAACTTGCAAGAAAAAATCGAAGAAAGAGATTTGTCCCCTAATGTAGTCGCTGAAGGGGGCGGAAAGAGAGTGAGTAATGCTCACGACAAACGCAGCTCTGTAGCCCAGGGGTTGTTTGGGGTGTGGGGGGTTGAAGGGGGAAGGGGGTGAGTGAATTTGGAGTTGTAGGGTTTCTGGTCGGACGCGAAGATCCCTGCAGATAGGGTGCTAAGCGACGCACTAAGGGACTGTGCGACGATTGTGTGCCACCTACCCATTTTCGCCTCCTGGGTAAGTGTCCAAATCGCTCCCGATCTATCCTAGGACGTTGTGAAGGGCGTCGCGGATTGAACGGGTGATAATGATCGTCCTCGGTAGCATGGCCGCGGACGCTGCGCGAAGCACTTTTCCCTCCGGGAAAAACACGTGTCTTGCGCCCTCAGATTGAATTAGTCATTACCCATTACATATCCAGACCAGCTCTCTGGCATTTTTATTGGAAACGCACGAAGAGAAATGTTTCGTTGCAGCAACTAAAGATATGGTGAAATATAGAAGAAGCAAATTTTTGGATATGACAACCAAAGTTTTGGTTATTGCTGCCAAACTTCTCGTAATAACCATTGTTACTAATGGTGTCGACACTGTTCACTCAGAGCCGATTTCAATGATTTAAATAATAAAACCTTGTATCCATTCAAAGATTTTATTATAAACAAGCTTTCGATCCCATTGCAACATCCTCATCAGGAATCTACATATTAAAAATCAATATATCAACAAATAAATCTCTATACAATGTAAGTTCAGAGCAAGTACCTAATAAAATTGTGACTCTGATTGTTTTCAATCGGAGTCACCTACAGTTATCAGGTTTTTGTGATTCCATTTTATGGTGCCAAAATCGAGATTTTGGTGCTTACAGCTATGACTTTGGTTGTCATATTCAAGACTTTAGTTGATCCATTAGCTCGAACCAGGGATGTGAGGCGGTAAATTTACCGGTAAAATACTGGTCATTACCGTCATTTACAACGAGAAAGTTTTGGTCGATTTTGACCGTCAGTTTACCTTACCGGTCAGAATTATTATGATGGACAAAATTATTCCATACTAAAACATGACTTGAAAAAATGTTCAACTCGTTTGTAATTGCAGCTTTCTTTTTTTTAACGAATTTTTATGAAAAGAAAAATGATGTGAAGAGAAGAGATAGATAATTTTTTTATCAGAAATTGAAATTTGTTCAGAAACTATCGAATGTAGGATCAAAATTTTTACCATCAGCAATTTATCGATTTATCGATTCTTATTATTTTTAAGTATTATGGATGCCTGTTGAACAACGTAATTTATGTACAAACTTTGTTCATAAACATTTTTATATTATATGTTCGGTCTGAGACTATTTTAGGGGAAAATACACTCCATTAAAAATTTTACTCATCAATAAAAGATAAAAGGTAATGCTGTGTTCCAGATTTTATAATTTCTAGACTAGATAAGGATTTTGAAACGTTAAATTGACTACAGTTAAGAAGAAAGGTAATATTTTATAAAAAATAAAAATTAAATGAATTTTTGAAAAACTATGATTTCAATTAACGAATACTATTGTTTATTAAAAGAGAAATTACATATTTCATTCTTTTTTTTTCTGTTTTAACCTACTTCCAAATATTTTCAGCACGAATAATAGAAATTGGAGTAACATGGCCATCTAAAACAATATTATTTTGAACCCTTTCAATATCTCGCTATAAAATAAAAGGATTTGAAATTTTATTATCGCTGGATTGAAAACTTGATCGCAAAAAATGTGATACATGGTTAAAAAATTTTGAATTTCTGATCAAAGGATTGAAGAAAATGAATATTTGAATCGAAAAATTTCGACTGAGACTAAAAAAAAAAAAATTATACACCTAACTGCTATCGACTGATTGAAAATCAATTAGTTCGAATTTTAGATGTTAGATCAAAATTTTCTTTATTAAATTAACTACAAAATGACATTGTAAATTAATGACAAGAAATTAAAAAAAATAAACAAAGTTATGGTTAGGATTTCAATATTATGAAATCTTTGTGAATTTGATATTTCAGATGAAAAATTTTGAAAATCGCGAATATTTTGCTTAAAAAAACCAAATAGCCGAATCCTTAAAAACTTGTTTTGATAAATAATATAATTTTTTATTATCATTATTATCTTGTGTTAGATTCATAAACTTTGATAAAATTTTTTTATCGAATTGACTGTATAGCAGAAGAGTTGAAAAAAGTCGATGAATCAACGAATGAAAAAAAGTTATTGTACAGAGATGGTTCCAACTAATGGAAATTAATTGTATTAAAAAAATTTGTCATCTCGATATCTTAAATAAAGAATTTCCGAATTATTTCATTTCATTGTTACTGCAATAAATTTTTATTCAAGATTAATTTTGTTAAACAAAATTTTAAACTACAAGAATTTCCATTATTCTGACTATGGAAAATTGAATATGTATCAACAGAAATAATTGGAAATTCGTGAGACTTCAGTAAATATTCACGATGAATATCTTGTTCATTTTCAAATTGATTTATTGAATTATCTTCTATTTCAAGATACGAGAATGTTTTTTATTGTAAAATTCGGAATTCGCAATTGATAGAAACGTTCCATTGACGTCAAAAATCGTGGCAAAAAATTTGACGAAAAGTCTGCTATTTCCGAACACCACTGTAAATTTTCCAGAGACTCAAGTTTCGATACATTTTTTTAAAATGCCTTTTACAGAAACATAACTAATCTGCAAAAAAAAACATACACACACAAACAAGTGAGAAATAATCAATATAATATTTTGCTTTAAGTAGAATATAAGATTCTGCTACAATTAATACAGATTATACCAATAGAATATGAGGTTCAAGTCGTATCATGAATTTGTTTGTTATTCACAAACAGTTGATCAATTTTCGACCTCAACCGATTCCGCAATAAATGACATAACATGTCTTTTTTCTCTCCACAAAAACCATTTCGATTGATCGAGCGATTATCTAATTTAAAGAATCGCTAAGGGGGCAGGTATAAAAAAGGCACAACTGTTTGCCTTGTTAACAGCGTAATGAAATAGATAAGATAATTGTCCGTGTAATGATCGGCTGAATTAGAACCGCGTGTATTGTAAACGATCGTTTCCACTTTTTGCCCGCGTACGTAAAGCTTGTATGGTCGTTGCGTACGAGAATGAATTCACGCTTTGAAATCCTAGTACGTCTGCTTTAAAGTCAATTTAGCACTTACTCAAAAGTTATGTATTTGAAAGAATTATAATTCAAAAGTCTGATGACAATCAAGAGTTCAATAATGTACAACTTTTGAGTATCTTATAAATATCAATTTGTTCAGATATTGTGTATTTCTTTTCACAGAAATCCAAAAGTATTAATTTGTTGTTACATTTTTCTTTCAAATTTATCGACTCTATTCAGAATCTTGTTCAAATTTACTTGATATACTCAGAAAAATAACTAAATTTAATTACAGCATATAATAGTCGAAGAATCAAGTCATTCAAAATTACCATGTAAGTGTTTGAAAAAATTACTATACTTATTGATAAACCTTTTAATTATGACGGACAAAGTTGAACACCCTCAAATTTCGATAATTATGAACTTTGGAAAATTCACTACGTAACAATAAGAATCTCTCAAATACAAATTTGACTTTCCATAGCTCCAATTCTCCAATATCGAGAAATAATTCAAAATGTAATTATAGAGCTTCAAATATCCATCAAAATTTCTCAATTTCCTACTTCCATATCGTCTTGAATTTCTCTCAGCTTTTTACGAATTTTTCAAAAACCCCTTTGATTACCCACAAAAATTTGATATTATGTTTAAAAAATCGATTACTTTAATTTATTTTGAGTGAAATGAAGTGTCCCTCTTTCATATTCTATCACATGAATTTCAGAATCAGTTACGCCCCTGACACGACTGCTTGAAAAATGAAAAAAACAAATAATAATGGCAATAAAAGTGCCACGATAAGGGACACAAGCGAGGCGTTCAAGGATCATCAGTTCGGCCTCTCACGGGGCACTCGATGCCGTGAAATGAATCCGTTGGCAGTACAAGCGAGCTTCTGTTTCTCGACTCTGAAGCTCTTGAGTCAAGATGAAGCGGCCCGAACCGGCGCTCAATTAGCTCGTCTACCCCAGCGCCTGCTTATTATAAAATGCCCCGTTTTATTTCGCCCCAGCTCTCTTGGCATACACTTCTTTTGCGCCTCATTTCACACTCGGCAAAATGTCTCGGAAACTGTACCAAGGTCTCGCGCGAAGATATGAGCTTTTCTAGATAACTCGTGTTTTTGATTTATTGCTTATTTTATCAAACATTGCAATTCATTTTGTTTTTGAAATAAATACTCAAAAGTTTACACTTTAAACTTCTTGCATTTTACTATAGCTTCTTCAGGAATCATTTTTTATTTTTTTCCATTTCAAAAGAATCGCAATCATAAAAAAAAACGTTATTTGATCGATTTTCTGATAGCTGATCACAGGATCAATCAAAAATTATGACAACAGACAATTAACGGTATGATTTTTTTCAATATTATGATAAATGTGATTATGAGAAAATAGAAGAAAAATCTGAAATAATAACCTAAACAGGTCAATAATTAAAAACCGAAAGTTTGAATTATATTTCGCTTTTATTGAATTCTTGATATTCATGTAGATTCTGTCCTAAAATAAAAGGGAAAAAGGAGCATAGAAAATTTAATTATTCTTGTTGTATTTTCACTATAACCTTTACTTGTACAAAATATTTTTATAAAATTTTTATGATGTATTATACTCATTTCATCAAGCATATATAAAAAAAATTGTTGTCAAAATTTTTGAAAAAGTGCTAATCATTTCTACTGCTTCGTGATTAAAAATTGAACTTTTTTTTCAGGGATAAGAATTTATTCAGTTTTGAAAAAAGTCATGTTTTTTTCCACGCTCCAAATACGAATTTTTTATTTATGATTATATAATAATTCCTATCAACTTAAACGGTCAAAAATATAGATTTCAAATTTTTATTATATGTACTTGATTACTTGCTCTCGCTACGCTCATGATAACTAATTTCAAACTCATCCAAAATTTGTCACTTTATCAACTTTTAGCATAATATACTTTTATCAACTTAATTGATGAATAAGTAGCCATACTATGTCTATACTTTTTTTTTTTTTTCTAAATAAATGTATTGAACTTTTTTAGAACAAAAATCGTAAAGTTTGCGTTGATATCTGGAACTCTCAGTTTCAAAATTTTTTCATTATACCAACCAACTAGAAATAATTCGTAAGTTCGATAGAATCTGAAATTTATTTGTAATTTCGAAATTTTAGAGCAGAAAAGCAAAAAAATTGATGAATGGAAGTTTTTCAAATTGAAAATTTTTGGTAACATACCAAAGTCTGAATAAATTATTTTCACAAGTAAGTACAAGAATACTCAATTGCAGAATAATTGATTTTAAAGATATTTGCAGAGATTTTGGTAAATTTACAGTGAATTTCAATAATTTCGAGAAAACACAAAATCAAATTAACAGCAAAATTCATGCAGATGCTTTTTTTCTTGCAATCTTCAATTTGAAAAATTTATCCGATGACTTAAAAGATGTTTTAAATCGTATAAAAATATTTTAGGCTAGATTGGACATTTCAGCTTTGAAAAATTTCAAAACATTTCTGTAAATATGAGAAGTGTCTTCAAAACCATCCAAAGTTAGTCAAAATGTTTCGAAATTTCGAATACTTAATATTACAAACTTATGAGCAGCTTGTACATCCCAAAATATAACACTAAATACCAGTAAAATTACCAAAAGTACGGTTTTTTACAATTTCTTGAAGAATTTTTGGAAATTATGCGGTTTTAAGACAGGAGCAAACTATTCGGCCACAATGCAAAATATTCAGGTTTTTCAGTGTCCAAAAAATTTATGATAATTCGAAATCGTCGCATAAAACTCGTCTTGATAAAAGCATCGTTGGAAAACAAATAACATAAATAAAATAAGAAACTTCATGAATCAACAAAAAAACACAAATGTTAATAACCAAAGATTTTCAAGATAACAATAAACATAGTAGAACGCTTGAAATTTTTTACAGTTGCATAAACATTCTTCAAAATGAAAAATAGATGAATTAAATCCTGCAAAAATTCTCGTTTATAAATTCCAATTTGATAAAAAATAAATATTCGAAAATCTCAATTTTTAGGTAATTTATTTTTTTATTCAAACATTTTTAAACAATCAGCAGATCACCCACACAGCCAAAAATTTTCATTTTAAAACAAACATCCGAAAAAATCAACAATACGGAAAAAAGTGCAGCAATTCCCTGAATACGAAATTTGAACAAAACAAAAAATATTAAAAATATTTTTAAAAAACATAAAAAAACAAATAAAATTGTAACAAAACCCGCGGTTTTAAGGCAGTCGCGAACGGAGTCGACCATAAATCACAGTATTTGAAGATTTTCCTTTTTATCAGTGCATGCCCGTGGCCTGGCGCGGATGCAGAAAGCCACCGCTGACCCTTCGGTCATAAATATCCCCATTAATATTAACTTAGGCGCATAGGAGGCGAGAATCGCAATAGCGTCGTGTCCGGGGGAAGAATAATAAAAAAATAGGCAAAAAAACTGACCAAGGTACAATCGGAAAGCGGAAAAAAAACATCTCGTATGCCAGGGACGAAACTCATATAGGGCACAGCTGGGAATTGGCAGCGCGAAAAAATTCATGGCGAGCCGAATTTCAGGAGGGTGCCACGCTTCCAGATTCGTCCGAAATCTTGCCTCGGGAAATTATTTCCAATGTGGAAAATCAATTCGATTTAGTAATTGTGACATTATTTTCGGACATGGCAAACATTTATTTCTCTCGAATTATGAACTTAGTTACATAAGTGAGACTTACTTTCAAAAGTTTTGAGGAATAAAAATTAAAGAATAACAAACATCAAGAGACGGAATTTCGAAAAATTATCTTATAGAAAGTAGTTATTTATGAGTTATATTTTTAATCCAATTTCACTTTTATCTAAGTTTGAGTTTTGTTTAGTAATTCGAAATTCTTGAATTTTTTTCTTCTCAAACATTTATTTTCGATGCATCTATATTTGCAAAAACAAATTACAAACTACACAACTTCAGTTTTGAATTTTATCAACACGAATCCAAAGGTTTGTAAAAATTCTGATAAATTTAGCCCACAGACTCTTCATCGACATTTAAAGCGACTTCGATTACAAACAAATCAATTGTAAGAGTTTTTAATTTGTGGAAGATCGAGTATAATTTTTGTTTTTTCGAGTGAAAAAGGAAGAAATAATCAGCGAACTCGCTAATTGTCGTGCTACGATCGCCGACCGCGCATTGAAGGCTGCTTTAACGCGAGTATAATTGGCGCTATTCGCGCAATAAAAAGAAAAAAAATACTTGCTTTTCCCCCAGGAAGAAATTCCAGTCATAGAATCTCAGAGTTAGCGCATTTTGTGTTCTTTCATCGCAAGAACATTCCTTACATTACCCAATTGCTCGAAATATTTCTTGATAAATGTTCAACATTTTTCTCTTGTTTTTTTAAATAATATTCTGGAATGAAATAAAATAAAAAATTACCAAATGAAAAAAAAAAAATATGTTGAAAGAGAATTTCTAAACGTTTCCGATAATAAATAAAAAGGATTTTTTCAGTTTTTTATTCCGCTCATTAATTATATTGACGAGGATTCAATAAACGTATTGTCAACTTTAATTTCTGAAAAAATACATAAATAATTTATAAATGTGCAGTTCAGAATTCATAAAGTGCATTCAAGCTTTTATTTCATCAGATATTTAATAAATTAATTCCATTTCCTTCCCTGATTTCAGTAGTTTTCAGTCATTCTAATGAAATTTCAAAAAATCACTAGACTTCTAATTTTTAATCTCCTATTTTGCAATGCCTACAAGTTTCTACATCCTAGGATCGAAATCAGTTGAATTTAATTTTCGTTCAATTTTCCATCCTGATGGAACAGATTTAAAAACTTGAAAATGATCAAAGTTATAAATGTATGTATGTTGATTTTCTGAAGGTTTTCTATCAATAATAATTTCGAGAATCGCGAATTTTTGGGTTTTTTGCTCGATTTGTAAAACATTGCAATGCCTATAGAAACGAGTTTTTGTCCCTAAAAGCGAAACAGAAGCAAAAGAAAAAGGGTGAAATCAAGGGGAGGCTGATGATGACGGCGCGTTTAAGCGTGCATCGATTTAATTGATTTGTTTCTCGGGAAGCTCTCCGCGTTTGAACATGATTGGACGTAGAAGATAAAATATTTCTCTTTTTTCTTTCTTTTTTGTTATTGTGATTGTTTCTTTACAGAAGCACTAATTATTTCAGAACAGTGACGATTGCTTTCCCAACTTTTTTTACAAGAATCTGAATTTGTTGAGGAATTAGTTGTAAAGTTTTCTGGCTTTTCCGATGTATCCAGAGATGTTTTATTATTTCAAAATCATCAAAGGATTATCAAAACTCTTCAATTTTTATGTATATGTTATGAGAATTAATTTTTCGAAATTCTGTGCAGCAGTAAAAAATTATAACTTTTAAAAATTAAATAATATCTGAACGTTTCCAATAGGTATAGGGAACATTCACGAAAAGTCATCGCGAATTTTCGTTCTGCTTTATACAACATTTATGAATGAATTTTGCCCATTCATCAATACATTTTTCGACGATCGAGACCGATATTTTTTTTCCCACGAAAAAAATAGTAACGCACCGTTTGGCGTTCGGAATTTCTTCATTTACAATTAGAGAGCAACTTTTTTCTTCCATAAAGCAGCTCATTTTAGGAACCGTTACAAAATGAAGCGAATCGATTTCATTCAATGTTTTTTAATGACTTGCTTCTTACTTTTTACGAGCAAGAACGAAAAAATTCGTTTTTCAATTATACAAAACCATGAACAAATTTCAGTATTCACAACTGTAAAATTTGTGGATTCCCCAAACGGAAGATAACGATTTTAAAAATACAAAAATCGATACGTAAATTTTTTCAACGAAGGAATAATTAGCATTTCAAAATTTTGGAAAAAAAAGACTACGAACTTGCGATTGCTAACTTTGAAAGATTAGGAATTCAAGAATTTAAAATTTTATACAGAATACCAAAACTATCAAAATTTGAACAATAACTTCCAGAAATATCATAGAATCAAAAAATATGAAATTCAAAATCACGAAATATATCTTCGAAAAACATTGTAATGAAAAGTTCGTCATTCTAAAAACATTCAAAAGTTTGAGTTTGAAAAATTTCAAATTATGTTACATTTTTACAAACATTTAATATTTCCCATCCATTTTATAAAATAAAAAAAAATTTTAGATGATTCAACGTTTCAAAAAACCGATGTAAAATTGTATGTAACATGCAAAAATATTCGGAAATCTTGATGAAAAATAAATACATTATACAAAATTAATTGATGATATATTTCTTTTCCACCCTACAGAGAAATGGCGTTTTTTACTCTCTCTCTAAAACTGTTACTTATTCCTCTCAAACATTCTTGCTATATTACAAAATAATAAAAAATAAATAAAAACTAGACAAAAAATGAGTGCAATTTTTACAATCACCTACGTTTTACACTATTAGTGACCTCGTGGTACAAAATTATATTTTTTACTGTCACGACTTTGTAAACACTTTTTCCACGTCGCAGAATTGATGAATGTTTGAACAATGCGAATATTTCAACAAAATTAAGTTGTAAATTGAAATTTTCGTTCATTTCAAATAAAAAATGAATAATTTTTAAATCGCTGTTTTCGAATAGAGTTCCAAAATAAAATTACCAATTAGACTTTCCATTTGGAAACTACATTCAAAAAATTGTCCTCTAAATGCCATCGTTTTTTTTTTTTTCAAATTATCCATAACCAATTGAAGTTTAATATTGAATTTTTTCAACTATGTCAAGACCTTATTTAAACCAACTTATTTCAGAAACTTTAAATTCCCAAAGAAATCACTCATTCAATCACACCAGCTAAATAATCTACTATTCATCAAACATGAAACTCCAACGTCACTTCATGCATCGAAAGCACGAAGCACTTCCATGCTCTCAAACCCTTTTTTTATAGAGCATGAAATCCGCTAATTTCATCTTCCATCATCTCGAAACACATCTAAAAATTCCCCGATCGTAATACAACGAACAACGAAAAAGTACTGTTTGTTTTCAGGTAGCCGGCCAGGGCACAGAAGCAAGTTTTTTGCCGTCTGGAGACAAATGAGCGTAACGCATCAAGAAGCTATTCGGGACTTCCAATTTTCTGTAGGTCTAGAAAATGAGAATGAGGTGCAGGGTTGCCACGATGTTTGAATCTTCAAAATTCAAGCCACAAAACTCGTCCACCAATAATAAATTTAACCATCTTCTGTTTTGGTGTCACGAGTAACTTGCTCAAAATTCATTCCTCATCAGTTGGAAATGCATTGAACGAATCCAATACATTTCCAACTGTAGTTATTCTCACATTACAATTCTGAACATAATAATTTACAGCAATGAACAATTACACGCAAAATCCCTAAGTATGATCTTTCAAAAACTAGGAACCCCGCTCTCTAAATCTAAATCAGTCAAATATGACAGACTTTCTCTCAAATATTACTGATTTTCTGTTGTCGCATTCCTTTTCATTGAATCAGTCAGATCTGACTGATTTCAATGTAGAGAGCACATCCAAATCTACAAGATAGTCAACCCCAAAAATTACACGTACCTCACGGTAATCATCGAACAAATCGAGATTGACAACAATTTTATCGAAAAATCCGGCAACCCTGCAGACTCATGTTTAAGTTGGTGTCAGGGTTAGGTTGGGCGCTTTCTGCATTGGCCGAGTAACAAACTGAGAATGAGAGTAAGCGAAATGACGCGTATGAGGGACGGAGATAGAGGGATGATGATGAGGGGGGAGGGCAAGGAGGGGAGGAAAAAAGCGCGTCCAACGCGGACATTCGTCACACGACATCAAACGCGGCTGCCGCCGGTCGTCGGAAGGAGACGAGACCGGGAGGAGACCGTCTCTAAAAGACTCCGCTCGATCGGCCATGAAGACACCGCGGACTGAGGTAAAAGAGAGCAAGGACAAGAAAAATATGCGAAAAAGAGCATCAAAAATGGGACGAACGCGCGACTATACAGGCGCCGATTTCCTATGACATTAGAAATCGAAGGGAGGAAATAGTACACTATGCTGCGTATTGGAAAATAAACGATTTTCAAATAATCTGAATGGAAATCCCAAATCACGTAGTCGAGTTTTCACTTGGAGAAACTCCTATTGGCTATTCCATTTCAGAACTCCATTCGAAACGAGTAAATCACCTCTCGGAGCCACTTGATAGAAATAAAAAAATCTTTACTTCAATCATATTCCCACCCTACATCAGGATATTCATAATAGAAGCCATCTCCTTAAAAATAGTACACTAATAATCCCAGGTCGAAAAGATCATTATTTGCAAAAAAAATTGTTATAGGTGAGAAGACCTTTGTCTACATAAGAGCAACGATGTACTTATTATTCGCTTACAAATTACTTTAGTCGCCGTCATTCAATGGCAATCGTATTTTTTCATATTCGTGAACGTGAACAGGCAAATGAAAGGCCAGAGAGCATGCATTGACAAACGACTTAGTCCGAAACCTTCAATTCGAAAAGCTTATTTTTGGAATCACAGTTTTGGAAAATGAAGTTACTAATTGGAGTTTCCGAAAACTCATTTATCCATCAACGAAATTCGAAAATGCCGAATGGAACAGCCAAAAAACGCGTTCCTCGGAGGTACTCTCGGGAGCAACGCGGTCCAATTAAGTCGCCTAATCCCCGCGACATTCCTAGTCTAGTCTAAGTCGTCTTGGGCTAAGAATTCTCGGGGCCTTTTCGTTATCTCGGCCATTTGACTTATCCATTGTTCGCCAGATCTTAAATCTAAATTGCGACGGTATATCACCGCGTCCCAACGGCTTTGCTCGGCGCATCCTAACCTTGACGCCCGAGCCATTTGCGCCAAGAACAAGAGCAATCGCCGCTAATTATGAGAAAATTATCTCACTCGTAGTCATGAATCCGCGGGACATTTTTCGAGTACACGTACGAGCTTTTGCTTTTGTAGAAATGTAATATAAAAGTTAATACCACACTGAGAAAAAAAAATTGATTTTTCTGACTGAAATGCTTTTCAACTGACTAAATTAATTTAGTCACATACCAACTGACTAAAATTTGTTCAAATTTTACTAAATTTATTAAGTAGAATGTACGATTGACTAAATTTTTCAGTCAGCTCGAATGCAACATTTTTTCGTTTTGAATGCATAATATTTAGTTTTGAAAAAAGATCCTTACACGTTTCGAAAATGTATCACGTTAGAGTGACTAAATCATTTAGTCACATCGAAAAAAAAAATATTCTTGTTTCCGCTTAAACTTATTGTGGTATGAAAGACGTTTACTTGCTTCTAAAGATGTATTTAGTACGACTTACTAAATTTTTCATTTACATTGAACTTGATGGTACTAATGCTTTAACTATTTGTTTATTCCTTTGAAAAGAAAGATTTTATCATTTTACTATAAGTCTTTGGTAAATTTAACTAATTTTCTCATTATTATAAAAAACAGAAGAATGTCATGAATTCAAGTTCAATCATTTATAAAAAAAAAAAAAAAAAAAAACAAGGTAGAAACTAAAAATCACAAAAATCAATTTTTCGAACGTTCGATTCAACTTCAGAGTTTGCACATTTTTTCGAAATCATCAAAAAGCTTGCAAATAATCTATGATTTAAAAAAATTATTTTCTTCTAGCTCTCACATTTTTTATGATTACTTCAAATTCGTAGAAAAACATACCTTCGTAGAATCTATAGAAAAATTATACAAAATACGAGACGAAATCGAAAAAATGCAATATAAATGATCAAAGTTATTTAGAATTAATCAATTTCTTTGCAAATTCATGAGAAAACCTTACATGAATTAATTCTAGATAAATCCTTCAAAATATCAAATTTTGTAAAAAGACAAGCACAGGAATTTTAATCGTCCTAAGAACACAATTTTATAAATCACCAATTATTCTTAAGTAAATATATTTTTATACGATTTGGTCACCTTTGACTGATTCAAAAGTTTAAAAAACTGGGAAAATTCAACATTGCAGCTTGCAAACGAAACTCATAATTACACTGAATCTTCTGAGTTGATTAATATGTTTTCACTCGAATCCAATAAAAACATGAGATATGCCAATACTTTATTTAAAATAATCACTAGCTCTATCGCTTGTCAACAGTTACGAAATTATTTCATTTTGAAAGAATCGATGCACAATACGCAAAAAGCTGCGAATTTTGTTGAACTTTACTATCAAAATAGTATACCTGCAAACTTTCTAAAATTGACTACATATTAAGTAACATATAAACCTAATAAAGTTTTTACCCATATTTACTGAAAAATTTAGTCAAATCATTAAAAATATTGTCGATATGACAAAATGTTTAGGTCGATTGGAGAAAAAACTTTTTCATGTTGGTATTTGACTAAAGATTTTCGTGAGTGTATAATTATTTATCAGTACCTAAAACATTTATGTTGGAAAGTAAAATTGCAGCAGATAACAATGGAATGCATAGTTTTATTAATATAAAATAACGTATCCAGAAATATATTATAACAAATAAAATATATTATAAAATTGAAACATTAGAATATGGTCGATATTATAATTGATAACGTATTACATAGTATGTGGAAGGAAATTAATTGTATCATTCTCTGTATTTGATTATATTTATGATACTCGATTCATGAATTTGAGAAACACTCGAAAACGGCGAGTGCACTTTGTATAATATAAAATTAATTATTTATACAAACTTGTAATGTGTTAAAAACAATTATTTTCTTTTTTCCCCATGCTCAAATCTATATAGTACTTCTATTTCTATTGATATAAATATAGGAATTTTTTTCTGTTGCAGAAATAACTTAAAGAAAAAAATTCACACATCTCCAAGACTTAGAATCATCCACAAATACCCTCATTAAACTCAAAAAACCTACTCAAAATTTCAAGAGATCACTCACCTCCCAACCTCTCAATTAAAAAAAAAAAAAAAAAAAAAAAAAAAACAATAACATCAATACTCCCCAACAAACCATAATCAATTTTCGTAAATCTTTCACGACTTTCAAGTTTCAAAAAGTTGCACGATCCCTCGTGCAATTTCATCGCTCAAAAAACTTCGCCCTTTACGAAAGAATGCACTTTTTCCATAAGTTCCCCCCGCGTATTATTGAAAAATGCCTTTCGCGAAGCCATCAAATTATTCAGATGGCGCATAAAACACCGAGAAAACGGGCGCCTCTAGAAATCGATAATAATACGCGAGTAAGAAAAGATGACGCGGGTCGGACGGTATCCCAAATCGGAAACGCGCCGGATCAGAGAGCGATGGGCTTTTTGGCGTCGTGGCAAAAAAATATGTACATTTACGAATTTAATGATTCCGCGGCGAACGTGGCGTGCCACGAAAAAGAAGCGGGGTGAATTAATTCGATTTAGAGGAATCGACAGATCGCGACCCGACATTGCCGGGGACCGCATTCCGTTGCACGGGAGGCCTTTTCAGAGTTTTGGCATCCTCCAATTGCATTCCTCGGTCGCGAGATCGGTTGACTGGTAGAAAGGCATTGGAGGGAAGGGGTTGTATCGTGAAATTTTATGAAAACATTTACACGAGTTTCAGCGTATTTACCGGAATCAGGACATGAATTTTGAAATTTGCCAAAATTTCAGTGAATTTGTATTAAAAATGATGACTCGAAGTGTTTTCTGACGATTTCAGTAGCTTGAATTTGATTGATAAAATACGTAGAATTCACCGATTTTTTTTCTAAAATTTCCCGAATCACATGAATCTACATGGATTTTTCCATCACTTTAAAAGGGATCTTTACGAACTTATTCAGTTGAATAAATTCTTTTAAAAACTTTGAGATTCTTTTTTGAACGATAAAACTTTAAAATTCATTTTCTTTGCAATTTTCAAAGTCACCAATTCCACCAATTGAGCTTTTTCTGAAAATTCTGGTGATTCCTTCATGTCTGTTTCACTTACTTAAACGATACTTTAAGGCACTAAATTTATTGGGTGCAACGATTTCGATTTTTTTCAAAAATTGAAGTGCAATCCTCTTACCTTTATAGTAAGAATGCTCTCCGGGTATATCCCAAGTTCCTCCAAAGTCTGATTGTCGTCTGTAAACTCTTCATCGTCTAAACTTAAATGTTGGTCGTATGGCGCGGCTTTACAATGTGGCATTGCCTGAAAAATTTGGAAATTTATTGCGTAATTAGAATTTTATGATTTCAATTACACTCTTTTACCATAAAAATACATCAAAAAATATACAATATTTCCCACTTTCCACCGTTCCATTCATCTTTTTGTTCATTTTTCTTCTCTAAAGTTTTAAATTCTTAAAAAAAAACAAAAGCCCAAAAGATAATAAAATTTTAAATTGCCCCAATTTTTCAAACGTAGAACTTCTCAAAAAACTACAAACATCTTTCTGTTTCTTTGAATTACATTTTACTAAAAAATGTCTAAACAAAAAAATCATTCACGGGTCTTTGATAAAAAAAATTCCCATAAGTATTTTTACCATAAATTATGCGCAGTTAATGATAAAAATCATCAGTCACGATAAATAATATTCGATTTTATCCTTACTTCTGATCAAAACTTATGAGTTTATAATTTTTTAATTTTTAACTCTTGTAATCTCATTGTGCTATCAAATTTCGAATTAGAAAATAAGCAAATAAATTTTTTCTTTTCAAGCTACAAAGCGTTAAATCTATACTCGAAAATACGTTCATTTACACAAAATCAAACTTTTTTTTTTAGAATTCCTGAAGTCAAGTTTCTAAAAACGAAATTTCGAAATTCCTTACATACCTAGTAATTTAATTTACGAAATTTCGAATCACTCGTTTCTAGAACTGCGTTTAAAAAATTAAAGATCTAAAATTTCTCATCTAGAATCTTTAATCTGCTACTTCAGATCCCAAGCTCTTGTACAGTTTGGATCTTTTTTTTTTTTAATGAAAATTTTTTTATCGACTCTTTATCGAAACCAATGAGATTCGTATCTATTCTTTTAGCTTAAATTTTATATGTTTCGTCATAGGGGATTTTTCAAATATCGCCTGAAAGTTAATGCTTCTCAATTGCAACATGTTAACTTTACTTTGAAATTTAATCGGCCAAAAATTGTCCAATAGTTGAAAATTTTTTTTATTTTGTAGCTCAAGTTTTGTTTTTACAAAAAAAATTGCGAAGTTCTCTGAATAAAAAAAAAACTTCATAGAACTTTTTTCATAGAAAGTCGTTAAAAAAAAAGAAAGCTGCAATTACAAACGAGTTGAACATTTTTTCGAGTCATCTTTGAGTATGTAATAATTTTGACCATCATTATAAGGTAAGGTAAACTGACGGGCAAAATTGACCAAAACTTTCTTGTCGTAAATGACGGTCATGACTAGTATTTTACTGGTAAATTTACCGCCTCACATCCGTGTTCGTGTATCATAACTAACTGGTTTTTTATGATTTTCCAACGCCAGATAATATGATAAATACAGAAAATCGGTCTTCCGAAATCTAGCGGGAGAAAAAAAACTCTTCAAAATCACGCCTAGTTAGCAAACAATCATTTCTCGCGCGTCCCGTAATTGCTTAATTCGCAAAAGTGCAGTCGGTGTCGGAACGCGTTGGCGCAAAACGCATTTGGTTCCGTTTTACGATCGGCAAGTGCATGCACTCCGACTCGCATAACAAGCTTCAAGTGCGCGAGCGAGATGGAAAGCATCGACGCGAGCATAACATTTCCCGTTGTGCCGTTTTTACCCCCGCGCGCGGCACATTTCGCGAAATTGAATTTCGTCTTCGAGGCGCATTTCTCTTTATGACTTTGTTAGTACGAAACGAGATTTCGGGCTTCAGGCTCGTTGCTGCAGTTTCGCTTTTGCCTCCTCAACGAGCGTTTATCTTATTAATAAAATTATACCCTTTCCTTAACAAAGCACTTTCGCAGGGGAAACTATTGCAATTATCATCGCGATCATAAAAATATTTTTATAGATTGTAATTATTGTTCGGCGGTGCTTAAATCCGCAAGATAAATGCCGTGGGTTTCGCAATTTTTCCGCAATTTTTCCAACATTTTTCTTGGAATTTCACTAGGTTTCGTTGCGAATTCTACTCTAGGGTTGCGAAAAATATTTGTGTCCGCCAATCGGGAACTCGGTAATCGTAAGAATTTTTACGCATTTTCTAGGATTTTCATGTATATTTCTGTAATTTTTGAAAGATTTTCCTTTGAATTTTCTAAAGTGTTTTTGATTAACTGTCAAGAAACTAATAAGTATTTGGGTTTGATAATATATTTCTGAATTTCGTAGCTATAAGTATTGTCATGCGTGTGGTAGATTTTTGATAGAAATTTTTTTTCAAGTTTTGCACTGTTTTTTCTATGAAACCCAGGAAAGTCATTCTTGGATTGCACCGAGAATTGTTGAGCGTTGGAACATATTTGAGACCAGTAATAGTATACGATATTTTTTCTAAATACTTATAAAAATGTTTCAAGTTTTTCCACAATTTTTATGTAAAATTCTATATCGAATACTTCGAAAAATGTTTATGTTTGAAAGTAGTAATATCAAAGATTTTTCTAAAGCAATATTTTCTTTTTTTTACAAATAATGATAAGAATTATTATTTCATTTTAGATGCATGAAAATTTCTCGCGTATTCACAAAATCTTTATTATTCAACACTTTTCTGAATATCATAAATATATAGACTATCTCGACAGTTTTCAACAATTATATAGTGTTCTCGGAATTGAAGTTATTAAAAATTCTTGATCTTTCTCTAATGTTTCTAGTGTTTCCCCCTGATTGCAAAAAATATTTGTATTCTTGTTATTTTCAATAATTTTCAACTGTTGTGATTTCAAAAAAAATTTATTTTCATAGCTACTCTGGAAAATTTCAGACAAGTTTGAACTTTGAAATATCTTGGATTTTTGAAATATGGATGTATTTCCCAGTTTCCTTATGCACGTATTTATTTACTCGAGAAATCTTTACAAAAACTTCAATAATCAGAACATCTTTTTACTAAACAGTAATATACGTATGATTTAAAGAATTTTTTATGTTTCAAAACTGTTATAAATTTATGAATAATTTTTCCAGGTCTACACAACTATAGCAAACATAAAAGATAATAATTTCTAATTTCACGAACAATCTTGACTATGAGTCAAAATCAGTTCCAGGATCTATACTTTCTAGATTCAAATTTGTTTTCAAAGTTTTCAATGTGTCACTTATCTGCTCAAAAGAGTTATTCCAGACATCGATGAATAATATAAGAATTTACAATTTCGTGGCCGTTTTATATGTTTCATGCTATAAAATAAAATCCTTTAAGAATACTTAAAAACCAATCGAATTTGTTTATTGATTCAATGTTTTTTCATTATTTTTATTCACAATAAAAAAATAAGATTCCGAAAAGTACCTAAGAACTCTTACAATGTTACATACATTAACAAAAAAGCTTTAAAAAAATTCGAATGTCCCAAAAAGTGCACCATTCCGAATTAAGAATCCTCAGTGTATATGATCATTTTTAAAACCAGAACATTTTAGCTAAACTGAAACCATTCACCTTTTTTTCGTTTATCTGTAAACGATATTCTAGAAAATTTTGACTTTATGGCCTGCTATTATTTTCCTTTGGTATTTCCTTTCAACGTGCAATTTTCTTTGTCTAATATAAACATTAAAAAAAATTATTCGCACGCTGCAAAATGCGAAAAGTTGCGAAAATGCACGACACTCCGAATGACGATCGAAGCGTGAAATATCGGCGAAAAGCGATAAACGAGTGATGTAAAATTATGATTATAAGAAAAAATAATAAGGGGATTCCCCGAAGACCAGTTAGCTCCACGTGGTTAATCGGTAATTACAGGTTGAAAGATAATTAGTTTCCGTTTCTTTTTTTCCGTACTTTTCACCGAGAGACGGCAATTACAGATCCTTGGACCCATGAAAATCACAAGTTTATAGTACGAACTATTCCACAATAAAAATAAAAATGTATAGACAAAAAATGTTTAGAAAAAAAAAATCGAATCCGGGGCGCTGCTGTTTATTTTGAAAAATTTCTAAATACACTGAAATGTAAAACACTTAATTTCCCAATATTATAATATCCGTTCATTCCCCAAAATATTTCAAATACAATAAAATACTTCCCAGCGACGCGATTGACAATGAACAACTAAAATTACTACTGAAAATTACCACGACACGATTGAACAATGTTACTGCACAAAATTTCTAATGGCACCCAAAAAACACCCATATATGGTCATGTTTTCCTACTTGTAGCCTACATTTTTTCCAAATGATAAGTCGCAAAAAACAATGGCCTGAATATCTATTGGCAATGAAGAGTATCTAATTCAAAATCGCTGATAAACTGATATGATACGTGACTACTTATTCGCCTGAAACCTTGAAATTTCCCGAAATCTCATTAATTCCCACTTACTCGATTTCTCAATCAATGATTTCTCTTATTGAATTCATACGTGAGAAAAAACCCGTCAGAAGCGAGGATCCGAACCCGGGACTCGATTACGCGTCGATTACCAATTGAGCTACTTCCCGAAATCTATTGACAAATTACGATTGTCTACACTGAGAAAAAATCTTGTACTTTCTGCCATATATATTGTAAAAAGTACAATAATATTCCTTGTGATAAGGGCAGATAAAAGGACTTAGGTTTACGATCCTTTTTTTAATTTTTAACGCTTCCCCCCTCAGGGAGGACCACTGTTGACTCAGTTGCGTGGTGAACAAAAAAAAATGCATTACCTTATTCTAACTTTTTCGAGTACTGTATCATATTACATTATGATGCACTTGGAACCTAGAAAGAACACGAAAATGTTGCAAAAAGAACCTTTACAGATCTTTTTACTGAGAAAACTGTATGGAATTTTCAAAAATCTGGATTAATAGGAATTACACTATGATATTGCAAAAGTTCAAGCAGTATAGTAGGAAACGGAAGATGGAGAGAAGTTTTTACAACAAAATATATCTATAATTACAATATCATTTGACAATATTTACAATATTTTATTTCAAAAATTGCTATATTATCTAGCAAAAATTACAATATGTCAGAGTGATTCCCGTTTACTATACAGTATTGTAATAATTACTATATTTTTTTCTCAGTGTAGTTGATAATCACTGATAAACTGGTACAAAATACGTGACCATTTATTTTCCCGAAATTTTGAAATGTCCTAAATCTATTGAGGCACACAAAATCAATGTCCCTAGAACGTGACAGGCAAATAATTGAAAAATGTTGAATGATTTGAAAATTGTCCGATAAAAATTTTTCATTAATACTCCCCCCTCCCCTTTCTGCCTCGTTGCACACAACAGCCTAATGAAGCCGTTCCCGAAACACGGGAAAGTGCAGGAAAGAGTCCCATTCACGAGCCTCGGGCGCTAAAGGTAAACGAGCCGCTGTGGAACATCGAGAAACAAAAATGGATGGGCACGCAACGGCCAAAGCTTACAACCTTCGGAAAAAGGAAGAACGAGCCGAGGCTCGAGATGAGGAGCCGAGTTCAAAGTGGAATGGAGACCTGTTATTAGCGCGAGGTTTATGCTCTTTCGAGTTTTTGCCAACGTTATGGTTCCGGCCTCGCAATATAAATACGCTTAATAGTTTAAGCGCACCGCGTCGTATGCTAACCAGCCATAACTACGCCTTTCTTTTTCATTACTATCGTTTTGTTTTGTTTTCGTTTTTTCGTAACCGATGAATTTGAGGGCCAACATTCGCTTTCTTCCCAACCTTTTTTGAAAATCATGTTTTCGATTTTTTCAAATAATTTCAGAAAGTTTTTTGATACTCAACGGTTTTTGCAAAAAGTTAAAAATCGTTGACGATTTCTCGAAATTTTCATTCAATGAAAAGAAAATAATTACAGGCAATATTATTGTTCAGGGGAAACGTAATCTCGTTTTTTCGATAGATAAAAAGTTCTACAAACTGATTTTTTGTTTTTTTTTTTCTTTATCTTTTGTTCATAAACATTCTGAATTTACACAGTTCCTGAAGTTCGAAGAAATTTCTAAGTCTTGAAGGATTAAAAAGAAAAGAATTTTCCTAAAATTTTCACAAAGTGAAAATAAATTTCAAAAGTTTAGGCTGTATTAATTTACGAATTATTCTTATTCGTTATGAATTTTTCTTTTTCAAAGACGAAATACGATACATCGTATTTTTCTCATCATTTTTTCATAGTAATTTCGTTTTAATAGTAGACTACAGATTTTCAGGAACAGATCGTAAACTTTTCGAATTTTTCACAACTCATACAATACTTATCAAAATTTGTGATAGACAAATTTTCAAAAATCTTCTTTAATGCATCAGATCATCGAGGATTTTCTGAAAAATCATGAATAAATGCTATTCGAAAAAATCGTCTAGAATTATGAAAATGTTTAAAAACGTCTCTCAATTAAAAATTAAAAAAAGAACAATTAAGAACTTACTATTGTTGCTCATGATTTTCTATTATTTTTTCTACAATATTCAATATAACATTGCAATAAATGAATAATTTCAAATAAATTGAGAAAATTTAAAAGATACTAACAATAAACATAAATGGTATGAAAAAAATGTGTTTGTTATCTTACGTGATAAAATTTGCAAAAAATTTTACATGTTTTTTGTAAGATTTTTCTCCGACTGATTTAGTTTTCTACAGATTTTCAGAATAGATATTGAAACCTCCAATTTCGCCACAACTATTCCAGTATTCACTATACTCACTAAAATTCATGACAAACAAATTTTTCCAAATCCTCTGGAATGCATCAGATTGTCAACAAACTTCTGAGAAATCGAAAATTATTATTAGCAAAAAAAATTCTTCCGAATTTACGTGTTACTAAGAATCATAAACATTTCTAAAAACATTTCTAAATTGAAAAGTTAGCTTTCAAAATATTGGAAGTTGAACCAACTTTTGGTTAAATGTACAAACATTGAGAATTATTACAAAAACATTGTTAAATTTCAATTTTGTCAATAGTCAATAGTCAACATTCAATAGTCAAACTTTGATACAGTCATTTTGTTATTAATTGATATAGCTTGGATTAAATAATAAAGATTTAAATACCATTCCAGAATTATTGTTTCCAATCATTCACTCATATTTTGCATACACGCTGCAAATTATCAATATGACTTTTCATATAACTGATTTCTTATAGTTATTGAATATTCAGAATCATATCCTTATTCCCTATTATATAATTTAAAGACTATCTATCGATATTATTCCACAAACGTTTGTATAACTTACCAAGACTTTCAAATCCTTCAACGTCATAGTTGAGGAGACTTTGAGCTCAATGCCTTTGCCTGCACGTCTTGTTCTTGACGATCGTGGTAAATTCATCTTCATTCTTTTTGTGGTCGTCTGGAAATTCAAATCATTTATCGATTTTTTTATTAATCAAACGAATAATGCATTATTTTATTATATTATCTTTTACAATAAAGGGTAAATGGTGAATATTGCTTTATTTTTGGAACTTCATTGCACCTCCGAAAAAGGAGAAACATAATTTTAACTGATTGATATTTTCAAAAATGCATCGAACTTCGCTAGGTAAAAATTCTGAGAAACTTGAAGAAAGATGTGAAAATTAGAAAACCTAAAATTAATAAAATATTTTATAGAATGACGATTTTGAAAATTGTCTAGGATGCCAAGAAAACTTCTAATTTAATTAATTAATATTTTATAAATAATATTCTAATATAATTAATTAATATTGTAAAAAATCATTTGGAAAAATAGAAATCTTGCAGATTTTTGGGAAATATGTTCGAAAATCATGAATTCCATGAAACTCTGAATTTTTGTATTATTTCCAGTAATTCATGAAGTTATTGAAGAACCTTTCTGATTATTGAAATGAATGATCGAAATATTCAGAGAAAATTCTTCAGTTATTAAATGCTCGGATAAAATACTAATAATCAAAATTATTTCGAAAACTTAAAAAGTTTGAAGTTATTCTTGTGATGCGAATGGAAAATCTTCATCTATCAAATTTAAGATAAATTTTATCATTTCTAGAATCGTAAAAAAAACTCGCAAAACCTAAAAAAAATGTAGGAAATTGCTTGGAATGTCCAGTATCCCAATAATTTTTAATCTATTCCAAGAGCACCAAGATATTCATATATCCTAACGGCATACCAAAATTTTTAAGATAACAATATAAGTCTGTGAATATTGAACACCAAGATATTCAAAGCATAAGTAAAAAATTCTCAAAACATCGTGAATTTTCGAAAACTTTTTAAGATTTCGCAATATCAAATAGTAGGCAATTATTGATAATAACTGGGAAAATTTGAAATTATTAGGAAATTTTCGATAAGGTTGCAGACATCGAAAAATATTACTTTTGAATTATTACAGAATTAAGATTCCTATTTTTATACTTCAGATATCTTTCGTCATTTATATGTAATTTTTGCAACTTCTTTGAAATTAGGTAGAACATTTCAACAATCTACGAGCTAAAAATATGAAAGAAAAATGTTTTGAATTTTTTTTACTGTTTTTAAGTTTTACAATAAATAAAATACTTCATTGCTGAACTGAAAACATTTTTCGCCATTAGATTTTTAAGCTCGAAATTATTCAAAAACTGTAAATGTGTGATAATTTTGTTATATTCTCAAGAATTCAAACAACTGTTCATTTTCCACAACTTTCTGCAGATACTCGAAATTTACTTTGAACTTATGACTCTTAAGATTTTCCTATACTTGCATAGAAAGTCATCAAAGTAACGAAAAATTCGGGAAAAAATACAATTTTCTAACCATTCTTGGCCATTTCGCTAAATTTCCGACACTCTTAAAATCTTTCAAATACCTCAACATATTCTATAATATTCTGGCTTCTTCCTAATTATCCTCGAGTATTGTTGGACATTCTAAAAAATTCGCTTGATCCCAATTTTTCAAACACTTTTTAAAACTTCAAAAACTTCTACAAATATTTTGCAACATCAATATCATATTCATAAGCCAAACATGTCGATATAAAATTTCTGTAGCACGAAAACTTTTTTCCTCGTAAATTTTTTACCACCGGACATTGGCACATTTGCCCTAATCGCTGAAACCTGCATTTCGGAGGCATCAAAAACAAATTTGAGCGCATTAAGGATCGCTGTATTTCACCGCGTCATTTGCAAAATACAATAAAAAAAAGGGAAAAAGTCTCGAGGGCCCTTGACTGACGAAACAGAAACGAGTCCTTCTTTATTATTATAACAATCATCATCGCCCGAGCCGACAGAGCCTTAAGTGGCCGTGAGTCAAGTGCAACAGGTTTCATCTGTGACACCTGCCTCTCACGATTTTTCAGTCGACAATTTTTGCTTTTGTGGTCTTTTGTTCTTGTTAATTTTTTTTCCTCGAGCGTAATTTAATTAGCTGAGAACATAGGTTTTGGGAGAAATGAATTCAACCAAAATCATGGAGTACAAAGATGCAACATTGGAAAATTGAATAATGATTTGGAACTAATTGTTGAAAAGAAATATATATACATTCAAAATGTTAGAACACAATGATATTCTACTAGTATATTTTGTATTGTTTGAATAATGTTCATTACTTAATGATTTAATGCACAAACAATTGTTTGATATGCTTGCCGATCATCATTCAGTAAAATATTTCGTATTATTATAATCATCGATATTTTTATCAAAAAATGCGTTTCAAAATTACTCGGATCCCCAACTCAGCTAAATATTAAAACATAATTATACAAGTATAGATAGTGTACACATAGTAAAAGTATTCTTCTAAATATACATCATAGGTATAAAAATTGATCCATTTCATTAAAATTTGTCGAATTTTTTTCATGCTTGAAAAATTTGAAAGCTAAAGGTTACGAACTTCGAATATTCGATATTATTACTTCGATATTATATATATCGAAAAAAAATATTTTCTCTGAATTGAAAAAAAATACTACATTACATTGGAAATAAATAAACAAAGAAAAAAATTATTAGAGAATTTGATCTGATTTTGAGATACTTCATCTTTAATAGAATTACTCAAAATCCAATTCATTAAAATTCTAACATCGACATTATTACAAATAAATATTGCGTTTTACCTCGTCATTTTTGGAACTGTCTTCATTTTCTTCAATGCACAAGTAAACTGAAGCATTTTCGTATTGCAGACTTTTCAGGCGCTCAATTTCAAGCAACTCGGCTTTACAATCATTGCACACATCTGGAACACAAAAAAAAGCATTTCAATACATAAAGTGTTTAACTCAACCATAGAAAACACTCAATAATAAAATCACAGTAACATTTGATTGAAAAAAAAATATGGCTTCAAGTAATGTACGAGTTCTTTCTGCATCCAAAAAACGTTTTGCAAACTAAACGAAACAAAAATTACTGGAAAAATTGAAAAATTGTTCAAAACATCTAAAACTCCGTCAAATAAATGACTAGAAAATTCTCAAAAACTCGTTGATTTTCAAAAAATCCACGAAAATCATTCTCTACCATGTTCAAAAGATTTTCGAAATTTCTCATAAAAATAACTCGAACAAATCGAGTCTCGACTTGGCTCTTTTTTCGTTGACCGCTCGACCACGGTGGCCAATAAAAATTCCCCGCAGTTACACAAAGTTAGGCAGACACTCAAGATTTCCTATAAAGAAAAAGGATCGAAGCAAAAAATTCGTCCAATTCGAAACAATGTGTCCTGCGACAGGAATTCATCACAAAAAACGATAAATGCCTGAGTAATATTACAGGACCGTATTTTCGGAAGAATTTTTGTTTGTATATATCCAAAGAATAAATTAATTTCAAAGTTCGACTAATTAGGACATGGAAATTATGAAACGTGAAACCCTGAATAATGAAATGGAAGAATTCTAAAATCGCAACATTTTCAAGTTCCAATTCAAGAATACTCCAAAAACCTACATAAATAAGATATAATCAGAAATCACACTCTCAAAATTTCGAAAAACCAATGAAAAAAATGAAAATGAAAACCAATGAAAAAAATGAAAATTAGAATATTAAGAACGGAAAAAATCAGTAAAAAAACCAGTATTGAATTACATTTTTGGAATTTTCAAGTTTCTAAACTCCTGGAATTTCATTTAAGAGTGCTCCAAAGAAATAAATTTCAATTTTAATAATGACAAAGCTCAAGGAACTTGTAATTTGAAACCTTGAAATGAAAAAACAAAGAGATTCGAATGACAAAAGTTCAGTGTTCTCAAAATTTTGGATGACGACAAATTATGCAGTCTAACTTTGAAAATTTTGAATCTTTTAATTTTGAAATCGTCCAATCCAAATAAAGAAAGTCAGTCTTGGGAACATTGAAAGTTGCTATCACAAACTCAAATATAAACATTTAAAGTTTTACGAATCTCAGATTTAAATTTGAAAAATACTGGCATATCATACGAAACTGATATCAAACATTCAAGAACTGTAAAAATCAATAAATGTCCAAGTACAAAAATTTAAAAAATCAAACTGAATAATAAAGAACCCGAAAATAAAAAAATTAGAAAATTTAGAATAGCTCATTTTTTCTCCTTTGATTCCCCCAATTAAAACGATTTACTCTTTCAAAAATCAATAAAGAAAATGATTCTTAATAATCAAATAATTTCAAAAACAAATGATTGAAGAATTGTTGATAGAAATTTCTTAATCATGGACTGAAAAAAAAAATCAATGGACATTTTTCACTGAATATCCTGACTACGAAAATGCAATTGAAAAGAACTATGAAGTTCTCCGGCGAATTTTTTAAATGAAGTTTGATGGTTAAAATTTCTAAATGAAAATTCTAATTGGCGATTCCATTACGTAACTTTATTCGAAAACTGTGATTCAAAAATTACAAAATCAAGTCGAGTCTTTTATCATTTTGTTCGAATTAAGTTTTAAAATAGAATCTTCAATCAAAGTTTCCAATAAATTTGAATTTCTAATTAAACTCTTGCAACCGGTCAATGCAGATTTGCCAAGCCTAAAAAAACTGGCTCTTAATTGCTGATTTTCATTTTCGAAATTGATTATATCGACAAGTTGCCAAGCTTCTCGAAAGCGAAAACCCCGAATTTCAAGGACCTCCGGCCGCACATGCATAATAGATCGTTCGAGTTTGGCCGATGATTAATACCGTAATTAATAATAAACGCGGAGCTTGCGAGGCCGGCAAGAAGAGCGGCCATTGTTGCTGGCCGGACAGTGCAAAAAGCTCTCGGCCGGGGCTTTCGTACGAGCTTTCAGGAGTGTTACGTCATGTTCAGACAGTTTTCCAAGGGTCTCGAGAGCGGCAAACTCTCGGGTCATGCCCCGGATGAATTCGAATGTCCACCGGACGACCCTACCTCCTGCCCAGCCTAATTACCCCAAGTTACACGATAATGTCGCGATTGGATTTCGCGATAATGAAATATCTCGGTTGTGATTAATGGGAATTGATTTGCGACACGAAAATCAATTTATTCACAAACCTGAAAGCCTGTGACTTCAATTTCGGCATGTTCAATTCTGTACGACACTTTTTCTTACATTAGAGAAAAAAAAACGTTCCTTAAAGGCGTAGAAAATTCAAACTGTTCATAAATTTCTAGTTGGCAATGATTGAGAAAAAAGTATGATAAGAATCGTAATAATTTATCGATTGAAAATTTGCGAATGAAAAACACTCAAAATTTGTACAGTGGAAACAGAAGTTCGAATAATATGCATTCATTGAAAAAATAATTTTAAATTCGACATTAAGATTCAAAATGTTCTTTGATCTCTAGAAAAAGTATATACAGGGTGCGCCATTTCTTATGTCGGTATTGTAACATTGAATAACTTAAACATTTGACAACCGATTTACTTGACTTCACTTGTTTTGGAAACGTCAATTCAGTACAATTTCAACCATGTATCGCTTCACACGAAAAGAACGCGCTGAAATAGTTACTTTGTACATTGAAAATAGTCGTTCAGTTGTGTTAACTCAACGAGCATATCGTCGAAAATATCTTGGCAAACAGGCACCATCTGACAACACTATTCGTCGTTTGGTGTCGAATTTTTGTGACCACGGGACAGTGAAAGATCGCGAACAACCCGTTCATCAACGACCAAGACGTTCAAATGAACTGATTGAAGCTGTCAGAGAGAGCGTTGCCCAAAACCCAAAAGTTTCATATCGTCACCGCGCTCAGCATCTCGGCATCAGTGGAACCACTCTACGGCGCATTTTGAAAGATGATTTGCATTTGTTTCCGTACAAAATGCAATTAACACAAAGAATATTGCCTACAGATCATCCACGTCGCTTGGAATATGGACAAACAATCGCTCGAATAGTTGATACTGAACCTGATTTTTGGAAGCGAATTTTAATGACCGACGAGGCACATTTCAAACTTTCTGGAGGCGTTAATAAGCAAAATTGCCGCATTTGGGGAACGCAGAATCCACACGAGATCCATGAAACGCCATTGCATGACCAAAAAGTTACTGTTTGGGCCGGCGTTTGCGCCAAAACCATCATTGGTCCTTATTTTTTCAAAGAGAACCAAACGATCGATGGAAACCGATATCGGTGGATGTTGGCTCACTATGTCTGCCCACAAATGCGTGAAAAAGGTCTTGAAGATTACTGGTTTCAACAAGATGGTGCGACCTGCCACACTGCGAATCAAACAATCCAGTTTCTGCAACGAAAATTCCCTGGACGTCTGATGTCAAAAAGAGGCGACATTGAATGGCCACCCAGATCTCCAGATTTGACCCCTCCAGACTTCTTTTTGTGGGGTTATTTGAAAAGTAAAGTGTACGCCAGCAAGCCGCAGACCATTGAAGAGCTTAAGGAAAATATTCGTGCCGAAATCATTGCTATACCACCCGAGATGCTCGAAAAGGTAATGGAAAACGCCGCAAAAAGGGCATATTTTGCTGTGAACAATAAGGGCGGCCACTTGATTGATGTTGTGTTCAAAAACTAGTCTAAATAAATTGTAAAGGACCAAACTAAATAAAAATACCTCATTTACAGAAATCGGTTGTTTTTTTTTCAAGTTATTCAATGTTTACATGCCGACATAAGAAATGGCGCACCCTGTACATAAAACCATATTTTACATAAATTAATTATAGAATAAAAAATTTACGAATTCCATAAAACAAAACTCGAGATCTCCACTCTGTGCTTGTCAAACTAGAAATTACTTGCAATCTTCCTGCCACTTTCGAAACATGAATTACGAGAAATTCTGTATGTGATTTCGAAGAAAAATAGAATAATTGACTGTATGGAGATGTAGATAACAAATGAGTTTTTTATTTTCTGATACCTAGGTTTCTTGCGCAAAGTGGCTATGTATTCCCAATGACAAGAAAATGTTCCCAAGCGCGATAATTCGCCCGTATCGCTTTAACTAAGCAAATCGAAACGACTCTGCTCGTTTTGGTCACATTTTCTCTTCGTTTTTCAAAAGGAACAGATATCAGTATCTATATGACTTATCATTTTCGTTTCGAGAAATTCTGGTACAAACCTAGGTGTACTTCTAGCCTACATTCATGCAAACATTCAAAGCATTTTCGTGCATTTTCTTGTACGAAAACTTACAAGTTCGATTGCCCGCACTTGAAATCAATATGACTGTCAAAATATCAACAATAAAAAAAGCCAAGAATCGAAAATAGATTTTTCCTGGCCACCTGAGTCCTGTGATAGGGATACGACGAATGAACGGGGCCTCCATTAGCAATATTCATAGAACCCTAGATCTAATTAAGGGCGATAAATCAAATAGAGATTCGTCGGACAGCTCCTTGGGAATTAGTTTTGTGTGAAAAAGGAGAAAAGAAGACAAAAACAGAAATAAAGACATAAGAAAGATAAGGGGATGATAAAAATCTTCAATTCTTTCAGATTTTGATTTTTGTTGAATTTTGAATAAGAGACTTGATTGAATGTGGAAGGTTTAAAGTATTTAATTTTTTTTTTTTTTTAAATACAACAGAATTTAAATTTTTTATATTCTGTTTTTTAAATTTGAAATGAGTAATTATTTGTTCTCAAATTTAACAAATGTTTTGAATAGAGCAGGTCAATTTTGAAAGATGATGATAACTTAATCTCAAATTTAAATTTAAGAGATGTATAGATTGCCTACTCAGAAACTTACACAAACGCAAGATTCAAATGAGGATATCTGAAATGTATTCAAAAACATTTAAAACTGTTAATAATTATTAGGGAAAACTTTAGTAACTGTTTCCAACAACTCTGAAAAAATTTTAATTTCTCATATTTAAATCGAAGTTTAAACAATCAAAAATATTATTAACTTTAATGATGAAATTTGTTAAAATTTTTATTAAGATTTTAAATTATATTGTTAAAATTTTCAACCTACTCGAACTTCGCATAAATCCAGTCTTCTAATCTCAAATATTAGAAAATATTTCAAATCTGTAATTCCTTTAAATTATCTTAAATCTCTATAAATGCTCTCAAGGTCTACAAAATTATTTTGTCAATTTGGTAGACTCGTTAAAAATATTTTCAAAAATGATCAAATTTAACTAATCGCAAGAAACCAAGAATAAAAAACCTCGTATACTCGATCTCTGGAAAATTTTGAAAAAAGTTTATGTGTATTAAAAACTTGAATCATAAACGTTTACGTTCATCATGCGAACTCAGAAAATTACTCAGTGAAGTTCCTCAAGTTTTCTCTAAATTAAAACAAATTCTTAAAAATTTCATAGAGTGACAATAAATGGACTTTTTTACCAGCTAAAACTTCCTTCAACGTATTTCACAAACCAGGAGTGAAAACGCGAAGAATAACGAAATTGCGGCGCGTTTGACAGAGCCAAGATATCAGCGACTAATTCAATGATTCCACTAATGAACGTCTAATTCCGCGTCTTCAAGAGGCGTGCGCCACAACAAAGTCGTCGCATAATCCTATTACACAGCAGAAGTCGAATTTCGCTCGCATCTGAATCGAGGGGCTTGGGGCAGGTAAAACGTGCACGAAGGGATTTTCAAACGAAATCGCGAAACTTTGGCATCGCATGATCCAAACGTATATACCAGCAAAAAGCGAGCGCACAGGTCGAGGGGTTCGCGAATATCAACGAGTATTGTATCTAAAAGACGATATTTTATTTTCTCTGGCAAAGCTTATAAGAATGCTTACTTAAACTGTAAAAAAAGGTTGTCAATTTCTTATGACGTAGTATAGCAAATTTCCTATACCTCGAAATTTACTACACCGCAATAAAATTTTTTCCCCGGCCGTAGGACTTTCACTGCTCTTTTCATGAATTCTTTCTATGTCTGGTATGTGAAAGATAAATGTAGTAATTTTACTATGGAACAATATTATTTTAATCTTCTTTCTGTATTCACAATATATTTGTATATTTTGTATACAAATTAGGATGAGGTCACTTTATGAAAACTTTATCAAATGACAGCATTTTCATAAAGTGGATTTTAAAATCTACTTTATAAAGATTCAGTCTTTTTATAAAGTTTTATAAAGTTTTTTTCAAGTGACTTCATAAAAACTGATGAAACATTGCTCTTTTTATAAAGTAACCTTATAAAAAATCGGAATTTTAAAAAAAATATCGAAATTTTCTAAGGAGTTTTATGAAAACTTCATAAAAACCCAAATTACTAGGGTACCATATAATTTGACAGTATTTACTACACTGTAAAAAAAGTTTGTAAATGTCTTATAACGTAGTATAGTATGTACCTGAAGTTCCAAAAGTTTAGAATTAAACGAAATTTTAAAAAAAAGTGAATTATTTTATTTTGTATCATGATACGAAGTGTGAAAAATATTTTTTTAGGGAGCATTATGTTTGTTGTTACGATCAAAAAGTGATCAAAAGCAGCTAGAAAATTTTTTTCTCCTATATTAACTTATAAATTTTTTTGTTTAATTTTGAACGTTTGGAACTTCAGGCACATTAGTATAGTAAATTTCCTATACCTCGAAATTTACTATACCGCAATAGAATTTTTTCCTCGACCATAGGACTTTTACTATTCTTTTCATGAATTCTTTCTATGTCTGGTACATGAAAGATAAATATAGTAATTTTACTATGGAACAATATTATTTCAACCTTCTCGCTGTACTAAAAATATCTTATCCAAGTACAAAAAATTTTTCATTTTTGGTTTTAACCGTATGGTAAAAAAGCTGGTAAATTTGTCCATGCCCGGTATAGTGAATTTCCGAAAATCTGCATTTTTCTATACTTCATTCGATACTTTTCTACGATCATTGCTTATTTACTATATTTTGCTTATGCATTTTTTCAATGTCTCGGATAATAAAAATGAATGTACATATCAATTTTACTACAGAACGATAGGAAATTTTTAATATTCCTGAGTACAAAAAAAAATGTACATGCCCTATTGGAGATATTCCATACTCGAATGAGGTAAAAATACTCTACTTAAGTATGATAAATACTATTTATATACAGTAAAGCTACTATACACTGGTATAGGAAAATTGCTAACCCTGGAATGGGTTACTTGCTTCCAATACCGGTATGGACAAAATACCATAAATTTTTGTATAGTGTACAGAAAATTCTAATATTTTGTCATCACTCACAATAATATATTTAAATGTATCCTTGAATTTAAAAAATAAGCGAACTGTGAAATAAGTAAATTATAATGTTAATGAAAACATATTATAATGTATAATTTATACTACGTTATTTTAAATTAAATATTCATCGATTCATCATTACTAACTTCTTAGGAAAATTTTTTCCCAGACCTTTTTAATACGCAGTTCCTAATTTATATTATTCTACCCTTCAAAAAACGTTTTGAAAAAACCCAGAGCACGTCTGCAAATTTCCAAATTATCAACAGGATGTCAAAAAAGGAAGTATTTCTTCAGTTGGATCCCGAACTTATTCCCGAAACCGATGAAACCGCGACGGCTCGTGGTCCGGTTCGCAGCGTTACACCGAAACTTCGATTTTCGGTCCCTCGTAAATATCGTTTAACGCCGTCGAATCTACAAATCACGCTAAGGTCGTATCGCAAAACAGCCCCGTCGTAAAATTAATATTCGGCCCGCGTTTAGATGTGGAGCACAAATTTGCAGATTAGTTTGCGTTCTAGGATACTCGCGGTGGCGGCCAAAAGTCCGGCTAGATTTAGTTATCCCGAAGGGGGGTTAGGGAAATGAAACTACGATATTGCGACGGGGTGGACAGCGCGTATTTGTTATAGGCCAAAAGCGGCAAGTGTGCCAGACACGTTTCTGATATATATGCATTCGCTCGAGCGTGGCCTGCTAATAGTGATTCACGACTGTGACTCGTCCAAGGAGTCGCGAAATATGAAGTATGCCCTGTTACAAATGTGAATTTGCATGAATACAGGGAAAAAGTCATGGAAATTCCAAGAATATTGTTTTTGAGGAAACGATATGTTTTGTGATGGCTTCCATAATAAATATTTTCGCAGTTTTTTGGCTTTTTTTTCTTCAATCGAATTACGGAATTTAAGAAATTATGAAATACCAAAATTCAATAAAATCGTTCAATTTTAAAACGTATAAGTATTTGATTCTTTAAAAATTCTACGAAATTCAGAATCCCAAAATCCGTTACAATATTAAAAATGGAGAATATTTCTTCAACGCATAAAACAATTTTTTAGTTCAGCTTAATTTACGTTTTAAATATATGAAATTTTTATTATAAAATTTTAATGTCTTAACACAAAAGTCAAAACATTTCATAAATTTTGAAGACATTGCAGGAATTTATACAAGCTATGAAATTTCGAAACGTGAAAAATCCTCTTATCTAAATATGTTTGAAGTCACAAAATTTCCCTTTATTGGAATACTAGATACCGTAGCGCGCTACGTGCGTTGATTTAACTTGTATTTTCTTCGCAAATAAAAGTCAATTTTAAAGTCAAGTTCAACCCTTGAAATTCGCACATTTTTTAAACAACTTTCACGTGGTAATGACTGTCATTTGAATGGGCTTTAATACAAGAAAAAAAAACCATAATAATTTCGATTTACATTTAAAAAACGGGGTTTTTCATATTTTCAACATTGACAAAAGAATTTCCTCGTCTTCTTCATAGACTTTTTCTGTTTCAGAAATACTTAATTGATTATTAATTGAATCCCAGCTTATTGTTGAGTGTTGTTGGGCTTTTTCAAGTACTATATACAATGTTATGAGAAAAAAAAAACTGACAATGGGGATTCCAAGGCCAAGAGTCGAATTTTTCTTTAAAATGAACCAAAGTGTAATGAAATTTCAATGGACAAAAATTTCAAATTCAAATGCTCTGGTAAACTTCAGGGAACTACAAGATTGAAGTAAGCGTTCAACATGACCGCGCCCATCGTGGTTGCTCCTTTTTCTCTTTAAGATTTATTACATTTCATTCAATACTACGACGAGTAATTTCATCATCCACGAATTTCGGGAAATTTCATAATTCCGAAATGTTATTTTGACTGTAACATTTTCCAGACTGGGAAATAACTCCAAGAAACATTGATTCTAATTAATTTTGCGTCCTCCATATATTTTCCACCCATTTTTACCATCCCTATACAAAAAATTCATTAAAAACCATTAAAAGCGATGCGATTCTCATTGACAATAATCTTTACATAGTTCCAGTAGTTCAAGACCATTTTTGTGTGTTATCAGAAATTTCAACAAAAAGCGATACAACTTGAGATTTTGGGCTTGTTCTCATAATTTTTCTTATTTTTATATACAGGGTGGTCTATAATCAGCTGAAATCCTTAAAACTGCAAATTATACATAAAATTTTTTAAAAAAATTTCCTATTACCAATTTTTCACAAAACTCATGATCAAAAAAGGTATTCAAGTTAGAAGTTTGAACAAATCAGATTCGTTCAAACATCTTTTTCGATTTTCAATTTTGTGAAAAATGTCTAAGAACTTTTCGACTCAGAAAAAAATAAAGAAAATTTTGTTCAGTTCTAATTCTTGGTTTCTACCTTCACTCGCAAAGGGAGGGCGTTGATTGGTTCAACTCACAACTTAAAAATGTTTTTTGAAAATGTTCTAAACATTGCTTTTAGAATCCGAAGTTTCAAGGATTTGCAGTATTTTCGAGACACCCTGTGTATAAGAGTTTTAAAACAAATTTTCGTTTCGTTCTTCACGCAAATTGCAACAGATAATGTAAAAATCGTTCAAATTAAAAATCATTCAAAGACAAATCCAAGCTTGGGTATTCCCAGTAATTACATGTCATTCTACTTATCGTAGATACCATTTACTTCGATTATATCATGAAAAAATACATTAATTACCGTCAAAACGCAATTTCTTAAATTTTCATGAAGAAATACGTCTTTCAGAATCATTTTAAGCAGGCAATCAACACATGAAACTCATTACAAAGCAATCGACAGCGAAGCTAGCAAAAAATTTATCTCTAAAATACTTTGAAACTGCTTACATTTACAAATCACAATTACTGTCAACGAATCGTGCTTCTCACAAGTTCCATATAAATTCTCTCAGTTCCATATTTGACTTGATTCAACGTCAACCATTGCTCCTGTCAATTCTGAAATCGTGAAGCTACCATGGTAACCAGGTTGGCCCTACTGGTGCTCTTCTGGGCCGCAATCTTGACAGAACCTGCAGCTTCGAAGAAAAAAAATATTTTCGACGTATGGAAAGAAAGAGAAGAAAAATTAGATTTGTCCAAAAACAATGATGTCGTCATCTTGCTCGGAAATTCAGGCATTGGCAAAACCACTCTGACGTTGCTTTTGACTAACACCTCTTTGAATTCTATCGACAGTTGCGACGAGTGCGAAGAATACATCATTGAAGACGATGAAGACAAAATTGGCGTGGGCAACCATCAATCGCACACGAAAATTCCAGAGCTGATCGAGGTGAAGACCGACGGAGAGCCAGAAATATCATTTTACGACACTCCTGGTTTCGGGAATTCAGATTCACCAAGACATGACGTCTCGACTGCATACTTCATCGACAAGTTACTGACTCAGGTAGATTCTTTCAAACTACTTTTGGTCGTTGAGAAATCATCACTTGGTACTCCAAAATTCGCAAATTTCACGAAAAAAATATTGAGCCTTTTGAAAAACGTTGATAAGTACAAGGATGGTATAGCGATGGTCGTCACTAAGTTTACCAAAGAAGATATCGATGCTACTCCGATTTCGGAAATTATGAGTCAACTAGGGAAAGCAAAAGAAATAGCGGATGAAAAACAAGATGATGAAGATTTGCCAGAAGAAACACGAAACTTTTACTCTGAGAAATTTAAGTTACTGGATACATTGACAAATGAAAAGAGAATAGGAGTTGTTCACAAAGTGGATGAAAGTGGTTCAGTGAATAGAATGAGAAATATTAAGAGTGCAATTACTAATATTCGAACAAAATTAATGGAACTCGAGTTCATCGAGAAAGAGGAAAACGCAGAGTTGGGGCACATTATCTCAGTGGGCTCAATCTCATTCGTTAACAAATCAATCGAAAAAATACTCGAAAAAGAAATTTATGATGATTTTGTCAACATCTGCGCAGAAATTGAAGAATTTTACCGAGACGCTTTTGAAGATAAGAACTCCTACAACGAATTCGAGGACACGCTTTCAGAAGGTAAAGATATTTTCGATGGTTTCGATGAATCTGAACCACTATCATTTTTGGAAACTTTTATCGAAAACACGGATGAGATAGCTAGTGTTGAGGCAAATAAAAACTTGAACCAACACTTTGGATACTTCAAATTCCTAATGAAAGCACACAGCAAAGATATGTTTTTTCCTGACACATATTCCGAGAAAATCGAAGAAGTTAAACAAAACCTTCAAACTCAATTCAACAATCGCTTTGAAAGTTGGAAAAACGAATTGATCAACTCGACATTGCCATCGGTCATTGACAGTGTGTGCTCGAAAATTGAAAAATTTTACGATGAAGTTGAAAAAAAAACAGCCGACATATACGCTCTGACAGAAAAGTTTTCGGATGCTCATGAAAAATTTTCTAAGGTGGATATGGGGAATCTGGAGTCATTGATGGATATCATCGATGATTTGGAGATATTCATACCTCCTGAGATTTACGATAAGCTGAGTGTACTCATTGAAAACATTAAAGTAGTAGTAGATATAGACAAAAAATACATTCAAAACGTGAAAATTGCGTACAATAGGTTGACAGCCACCATCCACATGCTTCGAGAATCTAAATTTTGGTACACCTACCTGACGCTTTTGCACCATGATTTAATATCAACGCAATCGTTTGAACAAGTTGTCAGAAACGTCATCGAAACGATCCTCAATGACTGTAAAACTGCCAACACAATTAAAGAAACAGGTATCCAGAACTTGGAAACTCATACGCCAAAAAGTTACCCTGCACTGAATACTTTGCTGAACGTACGCTTGAGCTCGGAGAAGAGGACATCTCTGGAAAAAGTTTTATCTAATTACATCGAAATCCCTCAAATCGCATGTCCGAATAGTGATATTATGACAGTCACTGGAAATGTCATAAAAATGAGTGACATTGTCGCTGACAGAAACTGCTGGCGAAATGCCAAATCTATAAAAATATTTGCCTTGGACTCTGTGATAATTGACAGAGATGTTCAGATAACTGACAGCAAAATCCAGATGGTGATCTTATCACCAGTTTGGGTAGTCTTCAGGAGACAAAAGAAGATATTGCTTAAAGGGCCCTTGGACGGAGGTAATACAGAGCCTCATGGTGGAAATTTCCTGGGCATTGGGCAAACTTTCGTCAACGATCAGCGCTTGACGGTTCAATCAGAAGGTGGACTAGGACGAGAAAATAAAAGAGGTATGTTTGCACAAAGCACTTTTTGAAAATAGAGAACCTTTATCATAAAATTGCGGTTTAAAAATATTTTGTAAGGTCAAGGAGGAAGCATCACCATCATCGGATTGGATGAAGATCCTCAAGTTCATAAAATATCTATAATATCCGATCCGGACGAAGTACCAGAATTGTACAAACCTGGGCACGTGATAAACAAGTACAAAAGTTACATACGAGCGCATGTAATTGGAGACTTTAGGGAATTAAACCTCCGTCAAGTGTACGAGAAATTGGAAGATAATGATGCTGTCAATGAATTCTACGACTCGTTCAGTTACATGGACGAGTATTACGGTTTGGAGCAAGAGTACTTCGCGAAGCAGGATGGAGAATTTTTCCTCCCGTACTATGAATCGCTTCTAAATCGATTGGGTAATTACTTTTACGATCTGTCGCCAGACGAGCTTCAAATTTGGAATCATTTGTATGCCGCGGCTTTGAGTAAGAAATACAGTCTGGAAAAGAAGCTCAATTACAGATCAATCTACGACATAGAAAGGTACTTGGACATAGTAATTGCAGAAATCGATGAGTTGAAAATAATAAATTCTCAGGAGGCAATCATCAAATACCAGGTTGGGTACAGCAATTCGTTGCAAGAGAAGAAGGATTCCGCGAAGAAACTCATCGACGAGGAAATCATGCCAGGGATTAATACTATCTTAAGCGACATCGACAATCTTATCATAGAGGCTGTAAATGACGCGAAAAACGAGATTAACACCAAACAAAAGTCGGTAGAAAAACTCCGTGGAAGTTTGAAACAGAGAATAAATTTGGAACCATTGAAGATGATAGGTTCTGCTATTAATTTCTTCAGTCCGTCTGGGATTTTGAAGAATGGCTTCGAAAGCATAAAGAGTATAGATAAGAATGGTTTCCTCGACTCTTTATCCATGCTTAAGAAAGACTTTGACAACGGATTATCTTTGTTCCAAGCCCAAATAACCCAGGTAAAGAAGATCTTAGAACCGCATCTAGGTGTCGTTGAACAAACCGATACCCTCGCATCCATCCGAAAAATGCTCAACTTCATCCATGAATCCGAACCATCCATTACACAAATGGACAAAACCTTCTCCAAAAAACTCTACGACGGGCGAGTCGACGCTATGAGAGGGCAGCTGAAGACCCTTGCCGTGGAACTAAAAAATAGTCATCATTCCCGACGAAACAGAAGAAATGACGAATCATCATTCTCAAAAGCAAGTAGACTCGTCGGCGCCATCTCCAGCTGCAACAACATAGCAGTCAACGTTTTCGAGAACATCATGAACGACGAGACCAAAATTGAGGAAACCAACAACGCTATAGAGGAACTGCAAGATGACATCGAGGCCCTTCAAGAGAAAAAAGAAGAAATCTACCAAACTCTGATTCCCGCAATCGAAAGCATGAAAGAGAGCGTAGAAGGACTAAGTGAGTTAGAAGACTTATCACAAGCCGAGTTACGCATAGAAAAATGGAAAATCAACGACCTACTGCTTGATATCAAATCGGACTTCAGTTCATCAACCGAGGAACTGGCCGTCCAGGAAGACCTTCAATCGAGCTTAGCAAAGATAGAACTTGGCATCTCTGCGTTGATAGACATCTACGACCGCATACATTCTTACGAAGAAAGCATTCAGCTGGGCAAATACATTGCCAACATCCGCTTGGCTAAAATTTCGAGCTTGACAAAAATCGAAGACCCCGAGTTGAACCAGGAATTCGTCAAACTAAAAAAGATGATTCACCTGAACATCGTCCTTGACAAGTACAAACAAGCTATATACGGTATCACACAGCACTATTTCCCAATCATCAAAAGCATGGTACCAACTTTCCAATTGCTAAACACCTCGCTGACGACCGACATCGATTCCGTGATCACGGATGTTGTTAACCAAGTAACAAACTGGAAGACATCAATTGTAGAGGGAAAAATTGTATCCACTGAATACGACAAAGACATGCACAACTTGGCCAACTTTGATGGAACGGATCAAAAACCATTTTACGTTTGGAAGTATGAGACGATCAAGCAAGAATTGAAGGAGCTGTTGCAAGGTAATCCAGTCAAGTTGATTGCAGACATAGGCAGAGGAGTTAACCAAAATGCTGTCAAGTTCAACGACATCGGGATCCGCTTCAAAATGCGATCGAAGAGCAAAAAACGTCTGAATAAGCTCAATGACGCGTTCAGAGTATTTTCAATCCGCATGGAGATGGGCGGGAACAATTATTATCGGTGCAATAACCGAATTTATTATATACCGTTGAACCAAGTCATCGATATCAGGCACCAAATGCATCAACATTCGAATGGTGCGTGGAAGGATCCAACGGAGACTTTGAGCAAAATTCAGAAGAACCACGCGTTTTTGAGTCCATTCGGGGAATGGACTGTGACTTTGAGAACCGATTCGAGGAAATTTGATGAATTGAAGGAGTTCGTGGATGAGGCAATGGATTTGGAACTGATTGGGCGAGGCCAGTACTTAGAATCCGACGAGTACATTTTCAACATCTGCAACGAGGAGTTGGATGCTTATTTCGCGTTCGATAAGATCCAAAGCAGTGTTCCTACTTGAGGTAATTATGATGGGTTTTATGAGATTATGATTATGTGGCTGTTTTACATCTTTTGGAGAAACATTCATGGTTTCATTTTTCAGTGAATTGGAGAATTTGGTTGACGGATTCAGAACTTAGAGTGGGTGAAATGAGTTATGTCAGAAATTGAAAATTTTTAGGATCTTTTAACCAAGTTATTTTTAGAAAATTCTGTTCGTAAAAGTTGTGAATTAAGCTATTTACTGAGATTTTTTGTGGGAAATTCATTTAATTATAAATCTCAAATAAAAATTTTTAATTTTGCAATGTTGTCCCTATTGGAGATATGGGATTAAAAAAATTATTTATCACGAAAATATAGACATTTTTTTGTACATCAGCCACCAGAATGTTACTTTTCTCAAAAAAAACCTAAATAATAAATTTTTTTTACCTCTTTTAGATTTGAAGATGTTGCAGAACAACTCTAACCGGATTTTTTTCAAGGAAGTTGACAACGTTAAAGAGCTCAGCCCCCAATAAATTTTCGGTTGAAGTACATTGTAAACAATACTTTCAATTAATTTGTCATTAACTAATTGAAATTAAAGGTTTTTCATCTATATCACTTGATAAGAACTTCGAAAATGGTTGTTATTATAATATACTGTTTGTGAAAGAATTTTTTTATTAATAAAATATATGTTAAAAGTGCAAAGAATGGTAGCAATTTTTTTCGAGACTTTCTACAAGACTAAAAATGACTAAAATCCCTCATACCATGATTTCTTTATGTTCAGTTGGAAATACTTAAACAATAAACAAATTAACTCGTAAGTAGGCAAATTTAGAAAAAGAAAAAACATTTTTCTCTCAATATTTCTTCAGTTTTTCTAAAATAGCTGTGGACTCAATTCTAATAGCCTAATTTTTTGTCTAAATGACGAAAAAACCAGGAATTCATCGTGTATCTAATCTCTCTTCAACAAAACATTGACATGCATAAATAACACTAATTTCAAAAAATTAATCTACTTATGAAAAAAATACTTTCTTTTTATTTATCTGTAGGGTTCCCAGATTTATAACTTTCTACATTTTTTTTATCCGATTCCACTGCTTTTTTTTGTAAATATTTTTCATTTTTATTTCAAGTTGATACGAAACACAATATTACCTTAAACCTTTTTTTCCAGGAGTGGATGATTTTTTCAAATAAGTGTTTTACTTACATGTCAATGTTTTTTTGCCGATTACACTTTTTTCGTTTCATCCCCAACAATAATTATACTTCAAATACGCTTTCGGGGGACGTTTTTTTCTGCTAGAAAATAAAAAAACGACGGAAAAAATTTTCTGAAAGTCAAGCACAAAATCGGAAACGTCGACATGCACGCTCGAAGTATTAGCATTGTCAGGATGATCCGAAGCGGGACGCGATCAGAGACATGATCCGTGATATCGGCGTCGAACGAATATACTTCGGCCACCCTCGCTTCGCTCCCGGGACAAAGTTTCGCTCCTCGCGGTGGCAAAGTTTTCCCGAGCTTTACTTTATGGTTTCACTGCCCTCGAATAGCACTTTAGGGAAATACACCCGGCAATAGCGTCTCCCTATTGTGCATTATCTGACAATAAACACGATGTTATTCGACATACCGAGACTTGCCGCTGATTTTTTTTACTCTCGCAACTTTGATCGATCGTTGAGGTATGGAAAACAATCCAGAACTTTATCACAGAATACATATTGGTTAAATCTTGGAAAGTATCTACTTCATTTCCTAGCAGCATAATGTACTATTTCAATTCTTAGAAAAACTCTTGGAAAAGATAGATTTCAAATTCAGATTCTTTTTCAACCAGTAGCATAACGTACAAATTATTTTCCGTAAAATTAAGTCAAACGACTCGATGATTGAACGTTTTCGCAGCCAAACGAAACTCTTATGCGATCCCCAACTAACGCCACAAGCGCAACCCTGCTAAGCGAGCTTTATCCTTGTTTTATCTTGTTTTCCGCGTTTCATTCTCCGTCCCTTATTCCCTGCTGATGCTTCGGCCGGCGTCAGCAGCGAGCCCCAATTCGGGGCATCGGTCATCTAGGCGCTCCATTTAATCCTGGAGAAAAGCCACCCCCCGTCGTGCTTACGAACAAGTAGGGATCTTCGCCGGGATAAGAGAGACAAAAATTAAGGGTCGCCTTGTTTGCCAGCGAACGTGCTAATTTGCCCCCCTGTAAAATTGCCGTGCCAACTTCTCCGGCTTCCGGTACCGCCACTGTTTTCGCCTCAAAAGATTTTCTCATCTGGGATTATTCCTTTTTCAAGTTGAATTCGATATTTTCAGAATACTGGGAATGGAGAAAATCTTTGGGCATCCATAATGTATTTATCTCTTATCGTTTGAATTGAGAATCTAAATTTCACAATTTTTCAATTACAAGATAATAAATTCATACTGAAAATATTTTTGGTTCAAAGAAAAAGTTCTTGCATTTGATGATACTTTACCTAAACTAGTAACGTTTTATTTAAAAAAAATTGATTAAGTGAGTATGTCAACAAACTGAAAAATTTCTACTAATGAATTGAAATTCAATTATTTCAAATTTCATCCTTTATGAATTTTAAACTCTGATTTGTTTAATAGAATTCGTAATAAGAGTTATAAAGAAAAGCCAGAAGTTTAAGAAATACAAGTAATTACAGTTACGAATGAAGTTAATTAAAAGTTGAAATCTTGAAATCATAAAAATTTTGGAATTTTTATATTTTGGGTAAGTAATATGAAAACCAACAATCTGGCAGCATATGATCAATCAACATTTTTCATGTCAATACAAAAACTTACCTTTTACATTTATCATTTCCCTTACCGATATCGATTGAATTATTTTCTGAAAATAAATATCTAAATCAAATAAGTATTCCTTTTAACAGAATGTTTCTCGTTATATTTTTCAGTCATTCAAGGAAACATTCGTTATTTTTGAATGATCTGCACATTTTGCAGTAAAGTTAAAATCTAGGACTTTAATATAACTAAAAAAAAAATATTTTCCAATTGCAACTGCTTCAAAATGCAATAAATTATATTTATCTGTGCGAATTTACCATTTTTTCTAGCTACAAAAAAAAATTTCAATTTTCAAAATTCCTGATTCAGAATTTCGACATTACAAACCTTTTTGAATCCAGAAGTCGAATATTTCATTTAATGAATTCCTATTTTCAACTTTCTCAATTCCTTTATTTTAATATTGTTTCAACTTTTCTTGCCATAGAATCAATTAAAAAAATTTTTATCGAAAATTTATGAATTTTCAACACTAAATAATAATTAGAAACGTCTTCATTTCTCAACACAAATTAATTCAAAATACAGTTAATTCAGTTTTATATTGCTAAATATTTACATCATTCAAAACTTCTCATTCAAAATATCGAAATCACACATTTTGCTGATCTTGAAATTTCTAAAATTATTCAATTTTTAATCCAAACCGAAAGTGCTTATAATTTTTTTATACTATTCGCATGCCTTTTTTATTTTAATTTTGTAGTAAACTCTTTAAAAAAAAATTAACATTAAAATTGACAAGTTATAGAATTAAAAATAATCGATTTCCAATAAATCAATATCGGTAAGGCGAATTTTTTTATTGAAAAGTCTAAATGACAATTTCTTTATTCAAACATTCCTTTTTTTCATTGTTCAATTCTTGAATCGTGCAATCAAAAATTTCTTTTCCAACTATTCTCACATTTTTTGATCAAGTTCTTAATTTGGAAGATGTAAAATTTGAAATTCTGTTTTTATGCAATCATAGCTTTTTCAAAATGCAGCATGATTTATTTTTGATATTTATTTTACTTCAATTTGACTATTTACTTTATTTTGAGTAAATTTACTATTCAAATTTTACGGTCGAGAAATTCTGCGATCTAAAATACTGTATTATTCATTTTTAATTGATAAGTAAAATTTTTGCATTGAAAAATATTTTCATACGTAATTGTTTGAGTCAAATTCGTAAAGAAATTATTTACAAACAAAATATGTACATCAATTAATTGACCTCCGATAAAAATTTTGATCCTGCATCCGATAGTTTTTAAACGAATTTCGATGTTCAATGAAATAAAATTACTCATCTCTTCCCTTCACCTCTTTTTTCTATTGGGAATAAAATTTTCTAATATCAAAAATTCAAGTTTTTCCTAATCTGGAAATGTTTTAGCAATTGATAGTTTTTGATTTTTGTGAAAACATTGCAAATAATCGATTTTCGAGAAATCAAGTTCTTACATATCTAAATAATGATTTCTAAATTTTTTCTTTGAAATTTTCTCCACATTTAATTATATTCATTTGACGACAAACAAAAATAGTGTACATAATTTAAAAACAAACCATGAAATTTCATTTTATAACCGAAATATAACCTCTTAGACACTCTTGCATATCGAAAATACGCCAAATTACCAAGTTTCTGTGGTCTCACAAAAAATAGCAATAAATCCGACTAAAAAGTAATCAAATTTATTCTACTTGTATAATAAATCATTTTTTCAAATTGAAAAGACACTACTTCATCCACAAGTATAGAAATAAATAATTTTCTAGCCCCAAAAAAGTGTATAATCTGACTTCCTTTAAGTCATGATAAAATAATGTTTTGAATGTGTTCACTCAAATTAGAACCAACTAAACTTTAGTACCAAGCTTGCAACAAATATAGAGCTAATTCTTTCATTTTAAAATTTGGACACGCTCTCACTTAACGTGCTGTACGTTTCGTTAAAATCCGAAGGGTGCCTCTCGTTCGCATTAAGCACTCGTCCGAAGTCGTATCAATCACCTCCCGAGGAGGGTCGCTAATACCGGCGCTTGACAGAACCGGAGGTGACGCGATTGAATATCACCCTTCTCATTTTTCCAAGCATATAAACACAGAAATCTGTTTTCTTTAGCACCCGTTCATCGTTTACAATATCGACCTACATTTTTTCAATCAACTGACAAATTAATCTACCTCCCCAAAATCAAACACCCATAATTTTAAAGATTCTTATGTAACTTATCTCATTGGAATTGAAAATGCTAATTATTGTAGGTTAAAAAAAATCTCTTACTTCCCTTCAATGTTAATTTACAAATTTCAACCAGTACATGTGAAAATTTTCCCAGGACCAAAAAATTCTGTAGATGTTGCGTATCAAAAAAGGCAAACTCAAAATGACTTTCCCATATTTGTATGGCCTGATCTTTCATATTGGATTAGTGATTTTTAATTTTAATTTTTTTCTTTGCAACAAAAGCTGTGAACTAGAGAAATTCTAAAACTTTGATATGATCATTGCTAAAATAAACAAATTTTTTTTTGAACAATTATTGTAGCAGAAAACTTCAGTTCTGAGAATGTATTCATATTTTCTAGTTCGTTTTAAAAATGTTGATGAACATGTACTACTCTAAAACTTCAACTACTTATATTGAGACATATTTTCAAAATCTCCAAAATATTTAGTGACTAAAATACTGAGTCGCTAATTATTTTCGTTTTTCATAATTGAACTGCATAAAAACGAATTAGAAAATCGATACCGAATACGAACTTTCATTTCTAGTTGCAATATTGTCTTCGACCTTGAAACTTACATGATAAGAAAAAATTAAATGTAGTTCTTCAAAGACTACAAAATCAGGATTAGATTCTAAAAATCAATTTCTTCAAGACCAACTACAGAAATTCAAAGAAATTTCGAAAATTTTTAAGAATGCATATGTATACTCTAATCACAAAGTAAATTAAAAACTATAAATAACCTATTTACAGACATTTTTGAAATAAAGTTTGTAAATCCGAAAAGCTTATAAAAATTGAAGTTCAGTGCCATGACTAGTCGAAAAAAATTGTGATATTCTCAGCAGTAGTTCAATTGAGGTTCGTGATTTATTCAAATTTTAAAAAACTTTTGTGCATAACTGAGAAATAATCGTGAAAAAATAAATTTTTTGTTTGGATGAATACAGCATAGCTGAATAAGATGAAAAAATTCATCAAAATCAGTGTCTGGTTTTCTTTTACATACAATATCTTTTAAGTCATTCCATGAAACCGATGAAAGAAAATTTTTCTTCAAGAAAAAAATTGACGAATATACATTTTTCGTCAAAATTCTGAAAAAAGGTGAATTTTCCATACGTAAATACATTGAGCTATTTCGCCTAAAACTAAGGCACCGCGACGAATAACAAAAAATCGAACATGTCCTGAAATATAAGAAAGCCTAGTAACCCTGCCATGTATTGGAATTTGAATTCCTACATAGCCCTAATAAAGTAAATCGTGCTCACAATCGGTATTCGTTGTTAAATTAGTCAGTGGCGTATCAGTCACCGAAAGCGACCCCTCGCATTTTTTCTCTAATATCCCCAGAGTCGTGGCTACGAGAGAAGACTTCACCGCGGTCCTTAAAATGAGCCGAATTGTCTGTTTGTTCCGGTCCCTCTGTCTCCTCTCGCTCTATTTGTCTACGCTTCGCTTATTTCCCTGTCCCGGTGAAGATATCACGTACCATTTTACGGTTTCGTAGGGAAACAAAAACAACACAAAAAAAAATTTTTCAAACAGCTAATTTATAATAGGAAGCCTGAATATTAGTAAAAATTCAGTGGCATGTTTATCACATTTAGAAAATTCTCGTGATGCACAAAAAAATTAAAAAATATTCAAAATATTCAAAATATTCAAAATATAAAAAACTTTCAAAATATTCGAGAAAATAATCTTGGATCAAAATTTTTATGGACTTACGAAAAAAAAATTTTAATATCCTTGAAATTCTGAAGCAATACTTCAAAATGAATAAAGCACCTTCTGAAGCCTTTCAAAACCCGCAAAAATCGATCGAATTCAAGTTTCAAAGACGTCTACATTACTGTCAATTCGAACAATCAAAAAGAAGTTGAATTTTCAAAGATCGCATCTTTCTCTAATCCGGAAATTTCTCGAAACACATGGAACATTCTGGTTTTACAAAAAATCTGACCAAAATATGAAAAATCGCACAAATCTCTAAACACTTTCACAAACATCTAAGAAAATATTCTATAAAAAAAATTATTACCAGTTACAGTTCATTATTCTAATTTTTTTGAGATCGAAACAAAATGCTTCAAAGTAAACCTTCCAAAACATACGAAAATGCTTGAAATTCATTTACTATTTTTTTTTTTTTGAATTCGTTGAAAACCATTTACTATTAAAAAGAAATTAGATTGTGTACAAATAACATTTATGCAGAATCATTTCACAAAGAATTCGAACTGTCAAAAAGAGGTTAAACTTAAAAAAAAAAGGCATCATCTAATCTGAAAGTTTTTCGAAATTCGAACAAAATACTTCAAATTTAACCTTTCCAAACCCACGAAAATTCTTGAAAACCTTACACTGTAAAAAAAATACCATTGTCATGGCATGGAAATTTTTCCATACTTCCCTATAAAACTCTCATTCGTGTATACAAATGTTTCCATAAATGCACAGAAATTTACGCAAACATAGGAAAAAGTGGTAAAATACTGGGAAATTCCATAAAAATCTGAGATCTTTTCCATGCATTAAACATTTCCATACGGTATAGAAAAATATTCATACAAACGTATGAAGATATTCCACTTATTTTTTACAGTGTAAAAGATATCTCCATTAATATAGAAAAAAAGTTCTTAATGTGATAAAGTAATATTCATGCATAATCATGCATAATCATGTGAAAAGGAATTCTAACTACCAAAAATAATCTGAACTTTTAAACACGGCATCTTCTATCGATACATAAGTTTCTCGAAAATCAGAAAATATACTTGACTCTCTGATCGAAAATCCAATTGGAAAATCTAATTGGCAATTTCGTTTTGGAATTCCCTTTCAAAACTTGAAAAAGTTAAATTGTCCTGGAAATTTTTGTAAATTTCAATTAGAATCTTCAAGTAATCGCAATTTAGGTTCTGAAATTCAATTGCTAATTGGAGTTTCCAATCAGAAACTCCAAAGCCCATTTAAAAAATTAGTCAAATAGCTCCATAGCTTTTTCCTTTCTTCAAAAAGTAAGAATAAAATCATCTTCCGTCAAGGAGATAATTTTGTTGCTAAAGTTTCAATTCGTAACATTTTTCTGTACGATTTGTTCAATACGATAGATTTTTGTATGATAACTTTCATGTTATTGGAATTTGCCTTTGTACTTATTAAGATAAGCTATTTTATTTTATCATTGTCATATTTATACTCGTGTATAAATAAAATAAATAAATAAATAAAAATATCAGCAAAATGTGCCAAATAGCCTAAATCTCTACACTTCCACAAACATCCATGAAAACATCCTTACATAAAATTTCTTTTGAGTCCCAGATAACTCTCCCAATATTTTCGAAATCCTAACACGTTGTTTTTAAATAAATCCAGTACATTCAAAAACCTCTGACACCCGCAAAAATTTTCGAATTTAAGCTTGAAAGACGTCTTCATTACCGTCGAAAAGAGGTAAGGTTCCCGGTGTTACCATGGTGGGCGCGCTTTAGCAATTCAAATGTCCCGGGGGTATCTTCGATAAACGTTTCCTTGACAAATGTGGCAAAAAAGAGTCGCGCGCAAAGAGACAGACAAGACAATGGGATGTTTAGAGATGGACCGTACACGATACAGCGACCCTTTCGCGCGTACGACCAACACGACCCTCTTTTCGCTTTCTTTCGCTTTTAAAGAGAAGGAAAGAGAAAAAGCTCGCCGATCGAACGTCACATTGCCGCTCAATCTGCCTGCGGGGGAAACAAAAGGACAAATTGTCCCCGCGAATCCAGACGGAAGAAGGGACATTAAATACGTCACGACCGGGCGCACTGCACTTTTTGCTAATTCAACCATGGGCATTTTCGCGATTTAGGATCGTGGAAAGTTGCCACCATACGAATAGTACAAATTAATGCAACTATATTCAATGATTTTCCAACTATTATCTGTGATGCAACAACCGTATATTTTCTATTTGAAATCAGGCTGCAAAAGTGGGGCCCAAGTTTCCCAATCTATTAAATATACATAAAATTAATTATTTTCAAAATCAGTTTGGTCGTCACTGAGCAAATCACCGATTTTTCTCAAATTTTGTAAATAGATACGTAAACTAGTTTCAAAACATACGGATTTTGCATTTTAGGCTGAGAATTAGTTTTTCTCGAGAAATTCAGATTTTTAATTAGGCTGTCAAATTCAAAGTTACCTCACTTTTGTCAAAAACTTTATTTTTTTTAAATCTTTATTTCTCATCGTTAAATCTATGGATTTCAATCATTTCTGTATGAAAACGTTCGAAATTGTATGAAATTCATGAATAATGAAGTATACATATTTCTCGTAGCCTTGTTGAACTGTTAGTAGCGTAAATGAAAAAAGTGAAAAAAAATTTCGAGTGAGTCTTTTTCATATTGCATTATTTTTTTCCTTCCTGTTTTTTTTAAATTTATTGGTAAAGGTATGAACGAACTACATTCTGTAAAAACCGTTACATGCCAAAACGTTTAGTTCGTAAGTGAGAATTTTTTTTCGAATTTTCAACGTGTCATTACCAAGTGATTATAAAATTTCAATATATTTTAACTTTACTTGATCTTCAGACACTGTGATATGTTCCATTTAATGGTGATATATATATTTTAAACTAAAATTCCAGCTCGGAATACAACTTGAAATCAAGCTATCGCGTGGATCTCTAGATTGCTAAAATACTTATAATCACACTTAATTTCATAAGAATACTTTCTTTTTCATTTCTCTAACACACTTTATTGAATTTTTATGTTTATTTAGAATTATGAAGGCAGGTCTATTTTGCATCGGAAAAATATTCAACTATGGAATCATGCGATAATGTCATCAATTTTTTGGTTAATATTTTAAATTTTCTAAAAAATGCCCTTACATTTTAAAGTAAAACAAATGCATAGAAAAATATTAATTCGTATTTGAAAAATGTTCATTTCATTTTAAACCAAATTAATTATTTCAATGTTTTTTCGGTAAATAAAGATGCGTTTCGTCATTACACTATTTCGTTTAAGTGTGGATACATCAAATTACTTAAATGAGATCTTAATTTTTGCAATCTTATGTAGAAAATTACTTGAATTTTAGTATTTTTTTTACGTGTGAAGTCCAAAAGTATAAAATCTGGCGTGTAGTTATTAATCAGTTTCTCGAATATCTCCGCTTTAAAAATGCATTTTGAAAATTTCTATACATTAGCTTAATTAAGTCATTATCATCTATAAACAATATGCAAATAAATATTACAAACAAAACAAGTTCACGCAAGTAAATATAAATATAAAAGTTATCCTCAAAAGACACTCAAGAAAAATTGATTCCATGTCATATTCCGTGTAATGCAAAATTAAGTTCGGAAATTTTCATTGAAAATGTACATTATTGTCGAATGGAACATACGGAACATACTACAGTGTCTTAAGATCAAAAAAAGTGAAAATATATTAAAATTTCATAATTAATTGGTAATGACAGGTTGAAAATTCGTAAAAAAATTCTCACTTACGAACGAAACGTTTTGGCATGTAACGGTTTTTATAGAATGCAGTCCATACCTTTACGAATTAATTTTAAAAAACGGGAAGAGAAAAAAATGATGCAATATGAAAATTAATTACTAAAAATTTTTTACACTTTTTTCATTTACGTTAATAACAATTCAACAACGCTACGAGAAATATTTATACTTCATGATTCATACATCTTATACAATTTCAAACGTTTTCATACAAAGATGATTGAAATCCATAGATTTAAAGATGAGAAATGAAGATTTAAAAAACAGTTTTCGACAAAAGTGAGGTTACTCTGAATTTGACACCCTAATTGCAAATCTGAATTTCTCGAGAAAAACTAATTCTCAGCCCAAAATAAAAAATACATTTGTTTCAAAACTAGTTTACCTATCTTTACAAACAATTTGAGAGAAATCGGTGATTTGTTTAGTGACGACTAAACTGATTTTGGAAATAATGTCCCATAAAAAAACGAAAAAACCGATCAAATCCACGATATTCAGAAAAAAAAATCACAAATCTCACGGAACTGTCGCACGGAGCTCGAAAAACTTGGAAAAGAAAAGCCAACCCTAAAAAAAGCGTCATTTCCCTGACATTAACCCCTGAAAATATTCTCCCCGTCTCATCGACGCAGTTTTTTCCGTCGGTTAATTTCTAGGATACTTCTTAATTATAATGAGACACTTTTGTGTGTAAGGGAAGAGGAGAGCGGAGGAGGAAGGGGGAAAGACCCTCAAGCAAAGTCAAGGGAGGATTTATGTAAATCGGGAGCTAATGTCTTTCGGCATTACTCGTTACGTCGGCGGGGAAACGCGGGCAAACGACAAGGAAGAATGGAAAATGACAAAGATGAGGCCAAAGAAGGCATAATATAAACAGCGACGTTACAGTGTCAGCTCATAATGATCCGAGGGTGAAACCAAAAAGATCATTTGCATAATGACTCGCGAATAAACTGAAAATTAGCCATTGATGCCGATCGAAGTGAATAACTACTCGATACGATAATTAAAAAAACGGGATGGGTCTGGCCTTCGTGATTCATTTATATTCAATTTTTTTCACGGTCTTGATTTCAAGCTCAAATTAACTTGAAATTCCATTTTTTGGTGAAAATCGTTCAAAACGTTTCATTTAGCTGAAATTTCCTGGAATATTTTGCGAATTCGCCAATATTATAAATTAAAATTCCAAGTTAATTATCGTTATGGAAATATTAGTAAACAAATTACATGAAAATCATCCCATTTCAGTGGGATAGGGCTGATATTTTTCATATGCTTATATTCACGAAACTACTGAATGAACAACTTTAAAATTTTTCCTGCTTTCCAGAAAATGTAACGAACTCCAAAAAAACTTTTTATTCTCTCTACTCGTTTCTTTTATGACGAAGGAAAATTTTTTTCGCCTCGTCACTAATTGCGCCAACTAAGTAGAGCCTGGATTCTTTGGTAATTCGAAACTGACGTTTATGAAGCGTTAAAATCAAAAGCATCAGCGTTATTAGCAAGTCGGAAAAAAAGCTCGTAAAAAAGCGGTGCAACGCGGATCATTGATTGCTCATTCGTTGAGTTTTAAACTCCCGCGTCAAAATTGAGTTATGTCCCAGGGCCGCGAAAATACGAACGACGCGCTAATGATTAATGAATTCACAATTCAATGTGGATATTTTTCCGAAACAGGAAAAATTGAAATAAAATTGATAGGCGTGAAAAGAGAAAAGGTTTCATCAAGAAATTTCATAAAAAAGAGAATAAGCATAAAAACATAGGCTTGAAGAATTTCGATGATTCAGTAAACTTTTTTATTTTCCAGAATTTTCTGATAAGCTTTCTATGAATTTATAAAAATTGTATGAGTTTTTTAACTTTCTTACATTTTGGTTCATAATCTCCTGTGGAGCATTTATACTATTGTACTTGATTAACTTATTTTCATTAATTAAGACCAGCTCGCAAACTTTAAGCCCTGGATCGTAATTATACGTCATTTTACAATTTTTGATTCGGAACATAAAAATTATTCGACCGAGAAAATGATTGATCATCTAAGGATTTTAAATAACTAGGATTTCAATTTTTGTATTTCAAGTTATCGCGTTTAGTCTGACAAATTATTTTATTCCAATGTTTGATTTTTAAGTTTGAAACTGTCCTCTAATTACAAAAATGTTAAGCTTGGAACTTTTTGAACCTATAAAACACTGAATTATTCTGCTTTAAAAGAAAATATACAATAAGGTGAAAAAATTTAACACTTTTAAATTATCAAAGATGTACCTTATCATTGTCGAAATTTTCAAAAGGTTTTAATTTTTTGAATCCAGAAAATGTATTTTTTCAACTTATATTTGTGGAAATTTTCAAATTTTTGTTCAAATTTTTGGATTTAGGAACATTAAAATAATATAAAAAGTCTGCCAATATTATGCAGATATTTGAATTTTAAATTCGAGAAAAAATTTTCCAGAAAGTTTCTACATCGGAATTATCGAACAACGGAAAAATTTATGAGAGACTAATAACTTTTAAAACGATTGATATTAAAAATGTAAAAAAATCCGAAAAATCTATGAATCTCGAAAGTGATTAGGATCATTACAACTTTGAAAATTGCACATTGAGTTATAGGAAAGATTTTACAAAATTATGATTTTCGACTTCATGAGTAAGTAGTTATATGTGTCTGAAAATAAGACGAAATCCGTTCAATTTTTGAATATTTTTTTTTTTTTCTATACGAAAGATTTTATGCAAAATATTTTTTTTATCATTATTTTTTTTATCAAAAATAATGATATAACTAAAATAGTCCAAATAACAAATTCTCTTTCCATCTGAATCACGATTTTTTCATCATCTTGTTTTTTCGTAGATTGTTATTACATTTGGAAATTTTCGAGTTTATATCCAATATGCAATAAATTGTGTAGATAATTTGTTTATAAAATTGAACAAAGTTTATAATAATATCATTATTATTATAACAAATGTTATAGTCATAAGCTGATAACTCGAAAAAAAATGTTAACGAAGACAGCAAAAAAAAATTTTTGGAGTTTTCAAAGCTAAATATTTTCCAAGCTAATTATCATGTTGTTAAACAACTATAAATAATGACTACAACCCACAATAAGACAAAAATTATTGAATATTAATTTTATAAATAATACAACATATCATAAAAGAAAAATTATCTAACTCTCACTTAAATATTGAATTTGTTTTTGAGGCTTGCAATTATTATTTATAATTTAACAAAGATTCTTCATTTAATATTGTACGCAAATTTTTATGTATATGTTGTAAAAGTGCCATGGTAAAAAATAATTTTTTCATTTACTCACCGGGTTTGGTTTTGCATTTGCCATTACTTCTCATGATCGTGATTTCATGATCGAAGGGATAAAAGCTCGTTAGACCTTGCCACTCCTCTTCAGTGATAATGACGTAACTATAACAAAATAAAAAAATTTTCGTAATTTGGATGAATAATGACTACTGAAAAATGTTGAACAAAAAACTTTGTTATAACAATCAACACGATGTTAAATGATGAAAGAATTAGAAATTTGTGAAACGAATGATTATAATTTTTTTTTTGTAAAAAAAATTTTTTTTTTTTTTTTTAAATTTATAGAAACTTGATAAATTGTCACAAGTACTTAGCAGTATCTATACATTTCGAATTATTTATTCCATGAGTTCATATTTTTGAAAAAAATTAATCCTCGATTTCCGTTTTTCGAGAAAATATTTTATGATGATACACTTGAAGCTTACCATCACAGTCACATACTTTTTCATATTGAAAATTCCAAAGTTCACAACTTTTTATGTCGTTTATTTATTTATCTCGTTTACCTTGTAGAAAATCATTTCATTAAACAACATCTGGCTGGTTTTTTTTTTCTAAAAACTGTCCAATTCCCAAACGACTGATCAAATAAAACAGAAAAAGTAGCCAGACCATTATTTTTACAGAAAAGTTTGCACAAGATTGAACCCAAAATTTACCCCGAAGAGAAGAAATTTCCGCGATTTCCCAGCGTTGCCGGAATACGGGCCGAGCTTTTTGCCGCGTCCCCCTTAATTATTCCGCAAATTAGAAATTTCTTGCTACCACGTAGCTACGGCTTTCGCTTTTTGCCGAGCCACTATTCGTTGCTCGAGATTCGCCGGAAATCCGGAGACAAGTACAAATTCGGTTTTTCATTTTTGTTGACTTTGTTTCTATAGCTTTTCGACAACAAAAAACGCTGGTTTTTTCATCGTCGAGTCTACTTTTATTCGTAAAATACATTTCGAAACATGTCTAGAATTTCGACCATACGTAAGAAAAAAAAAGGGAATTCAGAAACTTTTGAAATGCGTTGAAATGTTTTTTTCACTGTTCTCAGCTAAAACAGACTAAATTTGCATTGTACGATTTATATTAAAAATAAGTGTAGAATTTATGAGATTGTTATTTAACTTTGATAATGCTGGAAATCTTAATTAATCAGCAAAGAAATGGCAGAATTAAAATAATTGCCAGAGGATAACTTGATATTTCTGAAAGTTGTTCAACATGCCTATTTAATTTTTTTACAAAAATTATCCTACAGTTAGCCTTGGGAATTTGATACGCTTTTCACAGTTTAAAAAGCATACAAAATTTACTTTAATCTTTAAAAATTCTTCTAATTTCCTGTATTCAATCAATGTCATGTTTAAATTTATTCATGGAAAATAGTTCAATATTTCGAATTGACATTTTGACAAGTTTCACAGAATTATCGAAAATGTAAATTTGAGACTCTTTGAAACAGAAAATTTTTTCGATTTTCTTAAAATATTGTTCAAGGCACGGAAATTCCTTTGAATTCAGATAATTTTTAACGTTTATGAAATTTCACGAGCATTTTTGAATAATATGTAAAAAATGAGGAGAGTTTAAATACTTCAGAACTCCTTAGGTTTGAATGAAAATTATATTGATGCTCATTGATAAAACTTGAATTTTTGAATATTATTTGCATATTTCAAGGAATAATTTAAATTCCAGCAAATTATCAAATTTTACTGTGGAATGTAATTTCCACCAAACACCATTATTACCTAGCAAAAATGAAGTACAACACAGATTTCTACATGCTTCGTAAAATTCGCTATAACTTGAAAATTTTCGTTCTTCTTCATTCGCATTTACATGAACATGAACTTTTGAAATTGTATTGGTACTGAAGCTACAAAAATCCTATTTGAGTTTTCATCGTATCCTTGATTAAAATTTTGAAAACATCTTTAATGATTGCTAAAAATCCTCCTTTTTCTAAATTCTTGACGGAATTCCTAAATCAACACAAAAAACATTAAAATAACATAAAAACTCAATCATGGAAAACATGATAAATATTTCCGAACTTCTTACCCACCTTACAGGCTAGAATTTTAATCATAATTTAATTTAATAATTAAACTCATTACAATTCTATTAATGTATCCTTTTCCTATGTGATCAAAACGAAAAACTCTTTAATATTTCGATAAAAAGAAAAACTTTTTTCAAAAACAATGGATTCAGCTGAATTTACAAAAACCTCAACAGTATACTCAAAATAATTCCCAATACAAGTCAAAATCCTAACAAAACTATTCAAAGTTATCTCGTTATTCAAAATTTCCTGATTTTCTAAGATCTTTTCATTTTCAAAGTATCAAAGCAAAATTTTACGAAAATCTTTCAATTTCGTAAATCATAATTTACAAACCAATTCAAATAAATAGATATGAAAGAAAATTTTTGTGTTATTCCAGTTTAGTACAGGAGGGATAGTAATGTAAAGGGGAGGGGGTGAGATATAAAACTTATTGATAATTAGTCGCGCGACATTAATCTCAATTCAGCGCAATATGCCGCTCAGGCTGATTTGAATTTTCCTGCCCAGTTGCAGGCTGCGTCGACAAAAAGGGACGGGCTAGCGTGTCGTCTCTCGATGTATTTGCCTAACGCTCGAATAATGGTGGCAGATCAAATGAAGAAAAAAACCAAAAAGAAGCAAAAACAAAACAAGCGATGACAAATAAAAGAAAAAAAAGACATCCAGTAGCAAAGTGAACTATTATGTTAGTGAATTTGATTCCCCTCGAACGATTCTTTTGTATCGTTTCGGAACGGAATTTCCTAGCTCCTGTGGAGCCAACACAATGAATTAAAGGGGATCGACGAAACGAAATTATTGATATGATTCTTATATCGTCATGTTCTTGGTAGTGTTTATCATTCTTCATAACGATTTATTGTTGTTCGATAAAAGCACTTGAGCCATTTTTCACACGAAACATTTTTCAACATACTGTTCAACGCAGTTTACACAGTGTCGACGAATTTTTATAATTAAAGGATAATAGTAGGTAATGTTTTAGATTTAACATAAAGTTAGTGCAAAAAGACGGTAATATGTTTCGAAAACGTATGTTTCAATTTAATTTAACTTTTTTTTACATTTTAAGTTCAATTTTCAACAACTAAACGTGAGACATTTAGCGGTTTGACATCTGATTTTTCAAGTAACTTCAATTCGAACTTAATTTTCTTTTTTTTTTTGCGATAAAGTTGAGAATTTTCTGATCTTTATGTGAATTTCTGAGATTCTAAGAATTTCAAAATCACACAGTCTCTGAATTTCTTTAATAAATATCTTTAACGTAACTCGAATTTTTGAAATTTTTCAAGTCTTAACTTTTTAATCACCCAGCTTCTCAATATTATTATAAAAATAGGAAGTTCGGGGGCATTTATTCATTCACAGAATCTATTTGTCACCAATGTAAGAACAAAAGTTCAAGAATATGAAACAAAATAATAAGAAACATTGAAATAAAGATTTGAAAAAAAATATTGTGAATAATTTAATCCCTATAAAAGAAATTATAATTTTTTACATTTACTGCAAAATAATGCATTTTTGAGATTAACTTTTATTGCAAGAAAAGAATTGCAAACTTTACGATATCTAGATTAAAAATTTGATCGCAAAATGTGTCAATGATAAAAAAATTCCCAAGTTTTTTATTGAGGAATTGAAAAATTAAATAATGAAAAATAAATGTTTCCGTAAGAAAACTGCGACTCAGACTTAACATAAAAAAGTTACACTTCATTGATGTTAATGACTAATTAAAATGAATTGTTTCGAATTTTAGATCTCATTAAATTTTCATGGCAATTTTCTCTCCAAAATCAAAAAGTACGGTAAAAAACAAAAAAATTAAAAATAGTTATTGTTTTGATTCAAAATTTATGAATTATATTTCAAAACCAGAAAAATGTGTGCCTTCTATATTTGAAAAAAAAATTTCGCATCAAAAACCGAATTAACTGTACATTCATTCATGGAATTTCTGTTGAGAAATTTAACAATTTCTTCTCATAAATATAATAACGTGTTTTAAATTCGTGAATTTTCACAATAAATTCTTTATTAGGTTTACTGCAAAGTAAAAAAGTTGGAAAAAACTAGGCAATAAAGAAATTAAAAAAAGTTATAGGTACAAATTCAAATAATGGAACATAAAGATTTTTAATTTAAAAAAATTAGTAATGTCGACATTCCGCATTATGCATTTTCAAAATTTATAATTTTTGTTATAGTTAAAATAGTGGTGAAGTCGCATCAATTGACAAAATCCACTGCATTCTTTCACAGTTATTAATTGAAAAAAATAGAATTTTTTATAATATTGCAAAGTTCTGGATTAAAAATTTACTCAAAAATGTGAAGATAGCTCTAAAATAAGAAATTTTTCCTCGAAAGATTGAAGAATCAAACAAAGACTTATGAAAAAAAAGTGTGAAATAGATATTTAGAGTCAAAAAATCATTTATTTGATATTATTAAGGAAAATGATGAAAAAAAGGTAAACTCATGTTGATATATTTTAATTCCGATATTAAATAAATTTGCACAAAATACCCAAATCACAAATTTTCTGATCGTAAAATTTGTATTCAATATCAAAAGTCCATATCAATGATTATTTTCAATTTTCTTATTCATGGCTTTCATTTCGTAGTAAATTCAATGAAAAAAATCGACCTTAAAATTTCATGAGATAAAATTAAAAATAATTCATTTTTTGTTATTTTTTGGGAATCCCTCAATTCATCAATACAAATTTACCCATCCAGACTTTTTTAACGATACGATATGAATTTAAATAAATTATTATAAAATTCAAGCACGCGTAGGGTGAACTATTTCTAATATAACTTATTATATTTTTATAATATAAATGATTTGATCATTAAAGTTTACGTCATTCGCCATTGACCGAAAAACGCCGACTTTTGATGCGGAAAAAAGACAGAAGAAACGACCTTTTTTTGTACAAATTCAGAAAAAAAAAATTTTCTCTGTTTTTTCGGTAGAAGAAAAAAGTTTCGCAAAGAACACTAGATCATGTAGTGAAAGTGCGTGACCCGCTGGCACGTCTTTTCATGCCCTCTTGGCGTCGTCCTTTGGACGTGATGGATACGCGAAAGTGTCAGCCACACGCCCCGGGGCACTGACGACCAACCCCCCTCTGACCATTATGCTAAGCCATTGTCCACTATCTGCCTAAGATAGCGCTGGCTCAAGTCACCCCTCTTCAACTCTAGGGCACTAAGTTAAAAAATCATTTTCCCCATTTACGCTATTCCACGCCATTTCCCCACAGCGGAGTATCTTGAACGCTCTAAATGCTACAGTCTGAGAAAGTTCTTCGAGCAATTAAAAGTGACCTTAACATTCTAGAGGTACAACAATCATTTTTGCAACTTATTTGACGACTCAATTCACTCTTAAGGAACCATCTTAAAATGTATAACAGAATATTCACATTTAAATTTGTTATAAACTTGTATATTCCAGATACCAATCAATATTTGAAATCAATTTTCTGCATTCATGTATGTTGCTGAATACTTTTAGGCTTATTTGGCAATCCTCTGAATTTTTTGAGCATGCTTCAAAATTTTTGAACATTTTTCAAGGTTAAATATCAAATTGTTCATTATTCTCATGGAAATTCAAATGACCACAAGCTAGAAGAATTTAACAATATTGTAATTACTGCACCTCACGACTAAAATTCATATCGATTCAAGAGCCAGTCTAAAACTTTAGAACTCTTCGTGAATAGTGCGAAATTCTTACATTAGAATTTTCATATCTTAAACCATTAAATATGACCAATTAATTCATGTTGTATATTCTTTGAAAATCACGATACTTCCTAGACTTAACAAAAATCTCACGATCTTGGAAACTTTCATCACGTTTTTTTTTTTTTTTTTTTTCTGAAAAAAATGAGATCTAAAATTCCAAAATTCTTTCAGTCGAAAAATCCAATCACAAATTTGTTTGGCCTTAAAAAAAATTGTACGCTTTTCCAATTTCAAAAATTTTATTGAATTTTGAGGTATTCGTTTTTGCATAATTTTTGATAATTTTAAATATTATTTAGAGATGACCAAAATCCTTACAGATGATGAAAAATTCTTTTAATGTAATAAAAATTCATTTAAGTTGCAATTTTCATAAAAGACTCTAAATTTTGATACAATCTTAATAAGGGTAACCCAAATTTTCTCAATCACGAATTTTTATTTGAAATTTATTAACAAATTTTAAAACTCCCTGACGCTCGAATTTAACACATCCCAAATCTTCCTACACTCGAATTTACTCTAGAACTCCAAATAAAATTTTTCAATTTCACAAACTCAACTCCCAAAGGCCCTAAACTTTTGAATTTCTGAAATTCTCGAACTGCAAATGAAGACAATAAATACTTCTGATTCTGCTCCGTACAATAATATGAGTAAAATACCAATGACCACTCAGAGTCAAAGAACTGCATTCAGCAATGAAAACCAAGTCACATGGTTATATGTTCTATATTTTGGCCTACTATTGACTATCGCGCCCTCATCAGGAAACTGCAAACATTTTTCAAAAATCAACTATTTCAGAAAACATTCCTTCTACAACAATGTCTATTCTAGAAACACCACTTAGGATTTTCCTTATGAATGTAAATTCGCAAAATTCCCTTCCCTAGTGACTTTCAGCAATTGTAACTAAATCACCACGTCGAAAAGTAATCAAATGCATGATCAAATCCATGATGAAATAATCACAATTGTACAAACAAATAAAAACTAGTGGTTTTCAGCAATCGGAACAAAACCACTACGTTGTGAATTAATCAAATGAATGATCAAATCCGTGATAAAATAGACAATCTACCCATATTAACAATTACGCTAACAAATAATAACTTCTTATTCGTGGTACTCTGAGTTTCTACACAACTTCAAACTGCAAAACTTCAACTTCTGTAAATCCAAATCTCCACTATACATATCCCTACAAACTTTCCAAATTGACAAAAACAGTAAAGAACCCCCCCCCCCCCCCCAAAAAAAATAGAACAAACACAATCAGACGATTGTTTCAAACAACAAACAAACAAAAATGCTACTCACGCTTCCGAATTGAACTCCGGCAAATGCAAAAATCCTTTGTGAGCGGTGCACAAAAGTGTCGCGTTCTCGATCATCGTCGGTGGCGCTTTCGAGGAGCTATCCACGAATCTGTAACAGACAAACGAACATTTTTCATGTCCGCCCTGAAGCCATCCAACATTCGAAACAGTCGCCTCACGTTCCCCTTTTTTAACGTTCAAATAAGGGACACTCGCTCGTCAAAAAAGTTTTCAAAAGCTGAAACCAACGATACGGAGGGGGGAGGGGATGAAAAAATAGGAAGGAGGGGGGGGGGAAGGAAAAGATGATTTTTTATAAACTTGTCACTTGCTTAATCGTTACGCGAGGAGACTTACTGCGAGTCCCGGGGATCCCAAGATTGGGGTCGGCCATCATTTTTCACGTACACGAGGGGGCGTACAAGAGAACGCGGACGCTTTTTGCGCGTATCCCGATAATGTCCTTAAAGACGGATATTCCTCGGGATCAGGTAAGCCAGGGAAAAATTACATTTTTGGAAAAAAGATTACCAGTTATCTAACGGGGATTTCGGATTTTTTGGAGCTGAAAGTTTCCGATTGATTTCAACTGAAATCAACATGTCACAAAAATTACAAGCTTCAGGAATTTCAAAATGATGAAATAAGATTTTTATAGCATTTATCCGAATTTTCGGGAATTTTTTTATTTAATCACGTTTCAATTGAGATTTTTTGTTTTCTTGTATCGCAGTCATGAAATTTAAGTTAATTCATTAGTACATATACTTTTCAAATATCAGACTTTCAAAATTTCAGATACCAAAACATATTCTCAATTTCAAATGTTTTTATTCTGCGAAACAATAACTTTTCATAATATATAACTTATTTTCTAACTCTTGAAATTCGAACAAAAATGTTCAAATCTGTAGTAAATGCACCACATTCTCAAGATTTTTTATTTTTTGAGTCTTCAATTTTTATTTTCAGAATTCGAAAGCTATAGAATTAATTTTAAATGATACTAAATTTGTAGAATATTCCATTTCTTATACATAGTCAGTTTAGACAATTTTCAAACTAAACTTTATGCAAATAATGATATTCAGTAATTTCAAAAACTTTTCAACTTGGAAATTCAAAATTCGGTATAAGTTGAAAATGAAAGAATTCAATACATTCTATTAAAAAAAAAAAAAAAAAAAAAACAAACAAACACACTAACAAATTTAAAAATATTCCGATTGGTGTGGGCTGAAATCAAGATGTTACCGAAATTCAAAACTTGAAGAATTTCAAAATGATAAACTTGGATTTTTAATAGTATTATCTGGATTTTGAGAATTTAACTGCAATCCAGATTTTTTGTTTTCTTATTTTTCCATCAGACATTTTAAACTTCTTGGTAAGTGAAGTATTAAAGTTAATTAATCGTTTTTTGTGAATTTGTATGCTTTCAAAAACTAGTATAATTTTTTTATTTTTATTTTCAGTAAAACAACTTTTAATGTTTTATAACTTTTATTTACTGATTTTTGAATTTCGAAGGAAAATGTTGTAATACATACACAATCTGAAAATTTTTTGATATTGAAGTTTTTGTAATTTGAAGTTTCACTTATAAAACTTACAAAATTTGAACATTATCGCGAATTATTTTCAACGATACAAAATTTGTAAAAAATTGCATTACCTACATCCGGTTTTCACAATTTCAAACTCAATTTTCAAAAGGTGTGTTGCTATTGTGAAAAGGAAATTTAAAATTCCCGAAAAGCTAATCATAATATTTAGTGAAGTAAAAAATTTTTTTTAAATTCAGTAAAAGTCAAAAATGAAGGGATTCGATATTTTTTAGGAAAGAATATATCAAATTTAAAAGCATTCCGATTGATTTGGACTTTAATCAAGATGTTACCGAAATTCGAAACTTGATGCATTTCAGAATGGTGAAATTAGATTTTGAACAGCATTAATTCAAATTTTAAGAATTAGACGGAAATCGAGATTCTATGTTTTTTTATTTTTCAATCAAGAATTGTAAACTACTTGGTAAGTGAAATTTTGAATTGAATCAACTGTTTATTGTTTATATAATTTCAAATATTGAAACATTTACAAACATTTTCATTTTCAGTAAAAAAAACTTTTAATATTTCATAACTTTCCCTTTCTTACATTCTTCAATGAAAAAACATGTTTTACTTAGGTACTAAATACTTGATCTAAAGCTTTTTTCAAAATTGAAGTTTCTGTAGTTTAAATTTTCACTTCCAAAATATACAAAATTTAGACCTACTCGAAAATTACTTTCAAAGATACTATTTCCAAATTACTAAACTTTCTAAAATCTCTTAAGCAACATCGTAAGCTTCAAGCAACTAAACAAAAAAAAAACAAACAAAACAAAACAAGCTCTAATAATACTACTAAAAAAATCCGGAAAAATTTCTCCCTCATTTCCATCATCTTTTAAAACTTCTCAAAAATTCCGATAAATCATAAACAACCCTTGCTCTGCGCAATTTTTTTCGCTCTTAATCGAGGATTCGCTTTGAAGCACGAAACTTTTCTCGCGTATGTGCGTACAAGTTTCGTCCACTCGATGGCGATCTCCTGGGAGCAATATCGTTTACGGGAAAAATTCAACGACCGAAGTTAAACAAAGCTCCGGGACGAGGAACTACCCCCCCCCCCTGCCCTCCCCCCTCAACCATCACAGGAAGAGGGTAGCAAAAAAAAATTCGTTTTTCTCTTTGTCGCGATGTTTGAACGAGAGTCATAATTAATACATATTCATCTCCGCGAGCTAAAGGGCGGCAATGCAGAATGAAAAACATTTTTTAAAACAAGAGCGTGTTTGCCTTAAACCGAGCTCGTCGCGAAGGGTTCGTCGATTTTTTTCCTTCTTTTTCTTTTTAATGGGATACCTTCTGATCCTTTATTACGCGTTTTTTTTTGTTACTGTCGACGTCGAGATAAATCGCGGAAATATTGTAAATACTACCTCAGGAAGACAAGAAAAATGTATAACAAATTAATAAAAAAAAATTACCATTCAGTTTGTGAAACTTTTCGAGTTTCTGAGATAAATATGACGATTTATTTTCTTTTTTTTTTTTTTTTTGTTTAAGGAATTCCGAAAAACGAAAAACTCTAAGAATGTTCCAGAAAATATAAGAAAAACGGTTGAAGAATTATCAATAAAAGCTCGAAATTTGTCCAATTTGTCTAATTTATTAAAGTTCATCAAAGATTGAATCATTTCAAATTACTTCAACTATTTTTTAGTATGTAAAATTTTTTACAATTATTTAACAGTAAAGATCTGTCGAGAATTGTCCTCATGAATAAAAAACTATTTTGGCGACATTGAATAGCAATGTGGAATTTTATTCTGCTAATAAAAAATTTTTGTGGTAATAAATATTTTTAAAAAACTATTCCAAATTATCACAAAGCAACAGAAAATTCAAAGAAATACATTTTAAGTAGTATCGAAATTTCGTAAATAGCCATTTTCTTAAAAAAAATATGTATAATGATTAAAAATTTCTCAAGTTCAATGCTAAATTTATCTTTCAAACATTTTTATTCACTCCACAAACCTTCTCAGGTTCTTAGATTTTTATTCTTCAAGCATCCCATAATTTCATGAATTTTATTCGAACTAAGCATAATAGAGTAAATTCAATTTTATTCTGGATTCATACTTAAGTTTTCTAAAAAGATGGTTCTTTTTTGAACTTTTTATTTCTTGGATACGAAAATCAAGATTACTTTACTGTGACTTAAAAATTAGGCTTCAAAACATTATAAAGAACTGCCAGGCGACTTCCAGATTATCGAATTTTTTAGTTTATCTATGAAAAATACAATAATTGTTTAAAACTTGCCTTTGTTGGTTTTCAAACATAAATATTTTATAAATCACACGCAATTAATCATGGTTTTTTAATATTCGATTTTGAAAGTCCAGATAAAAGTTCCATTGAGAAACTCTGAATTTTTTTTTTATTTCTCTGAAATTTAAATCCAACTATTTTTGAATTTCGATACTTTCAACATAAGAACTTTCATGAATTTTATCATAATCATCTAAAATACATAGTTTCAGGTGTCAAAACTATCAAACAAAAATTGTCAAATCAATAAATCAACGTTTTCATGATTGCAAACATTTTTTTGTGATCAAAATTCTCATTTTCGATTTTCCAAATTTCAGAACCTTTAAATTGTTAAATCAGTAGAATGCGTAAATTCTTAAACATATCATTCAGCTTTCAACAATATTCTAACAATCCTTGACACTGAATGATTTCGAAAAGAAGTATATCCAAATCATTTCAACGAGTTGGCAATTTTCTCAGTGCACTGTACATGTCGCGCGACCCGTCTCGCTTGGTTAGATCCGGGGTTGTCGTCGGACTCGTTCGTGCATAGAGCAAAAATTGTGTTCCATAGCCAAGGCTCAAATAATGAGATTCTGACCGCAATGACTCGGCCACTTTTTGTCGAAGCATCATGTGCCTCAGGCTCACCGAGAGGGATATTGGAAGCGCGGGAAAAGCGCTGCCGAAAGAAACAAAAAGACACTATTCTTCACTTGATTTTTCTAATTTAGCGTATACGCTAAATTGTGAAAATATAATTGACGTCTTTCTTTTCCTTAGGTACACGAAACGCAGACTTTTAGAACATTAGTTGCAAGCGACTGAGAAATCAGGCCAAGAAAACTTATCCACTGGTCCAGTATTTAAATGAAGTATGAAAAACTTGCATTCAGAAGAAAATTTTCTTTGAAATTTATAGATACGCAAGTAAGTTTCTAATATTTTGACAAACTGTGAAGCAGCGCTGAGAAATTTTTTTTTTGTTATATAGAATTTAATTAATAACTCATAGAATGTGTACATATTTATAACAATTAAAAATGTTCATCAAGAATCAAATTGTTTCTACACCATTTGTTATTGATTGAATTAGGTGTTGCTATAAAGAAATATCAGAGAATTTTTTCAACTTGTATGCCTCTTGTCCCAAAAGATTAAATCTTCAGACTCGGAACCAGAGGATTATTCCAGTTGTCCATTTGCAAAAAAATTGATATCTTCTCTTAATCACAGACAAAAGCAAAAGATTTTTTTTATTAACTAGAATTGAAATAAGTTCTCATACAGTGTAAGTACATATTTACGAAAATTAAAGCAATTTATCGCAAATTGAATTCTTTCTCCATCATGAGCTTCTTTTCTCATAAAAATTTATTTTTTAAAAATTTTTCAGAATTTTTCTAAAATGTCATGTTTTGAAAACATGAAAATCTTGTATCTTGAAGTAAAAAATTTCGTAATTTTTAAAATGCAAAAAAGATGTATAATATTTTTAAAAACTTGGAGACAGTCGTGTAAATTTTTTTTATTTATTAGAATTTTAATGAATGTACATATATTTGTTCAAATTTGTCCATTGGAGAAATATCAAGCATAAATTTAAATCTTTCTACAGTATTTATTATTACTATAACTGTTATACTCTGAGAACGTTACCAAAAAAACTTATTTCAATCATTCAAACTTTTGGGAGAATCAGCTTATCTCGGACTATGATAAACTAACGTCTTTTTTTACAAACTTTAAACAACTTCAAAATTTTCTTAAGCTATTAAGACACTACAAATTTCGAGAAATTCCAGAAGATCATTTTATAAATTTGTAAATATTTTCGAGAACTCGATGAAAAGTTTTGTCTATATTTTTCTACAAATTTTCTTCTTGTATATAACAAAATTAATACAAAATTATTTGGCTATGATTTTCGATTAATTTTTTCTTAGAAATTTTGACATTACTTAAAAACAATTCAAGCACTTGAAAAATGTTCAAATTACCTAAAGCCTCAAAAAATTTATCATCATCAAATTTTCAAAAATAACGAAAAATTCTTACCAATTCTGTTGCTCCCCGCTTCCCGAATTCCCAGTTATATAATTAATAAGTATATCGAAATTCTTTCAATTTCCTTATAATTTTTTCATACATATTTCAATTCAATCACTTAACTTTTTATGAAATGTTTGAATACCCTAAATTATAGGCAGAAGATTTTAGCATTTTTATACTAAGATTTCTAATGAATATATTCATAACTTTTCGATATTTGCAGAAAAGTTTGTTTTTTAACAATTAAGAATTGGAGACACATAACTTTAAACATTTGAAAATATTTCAAGGTTCCGATATTCCCAAAAAAATACCACATTTATGTATTTTTTTAATTTTCTTGTAAGTTTTCCAAATTTCAAGCCAAATTTATATTTCCCTAAATTTTAATGCATTTCTGCGAGCCACAAAATTATAGAAAAATTTTGAATAATTTGAGTCAATCAAAACTATTGATAATGAAATATTCGGAAAAAGTCTATCACTGAAAATCTCAAGCATATGCCTTTATTTTTTCAAATTTTCAAATAATATTTAGAGACTCGAGTAGATCAAAAAAAATTCTGCATAAATAAACCTACAAGAATCGTTAGCAATCTCCTAAAATTTCGGAAAATCCTTAGTAATCAAATGTGTTTCTTTAAATGAACACTAGATTATTTTCAAATTTTTAATCTTATAACTAGATTTCTTTATGAAAAACTTTCTTAGAAATTATCAACTATTGGGAACCTCAAGCCTTCATAATTTGTTCCAATTGTCAAAAATCATACAAACGTCCTAAAAATTTCAGAAAACTTACACAAAAAAATCTCGGAAAACTTTCAAAAATATCGAACCACGCAATTTAATTATTAATAAAATAATAATATCATTATTGATCATAACTCGTAATTCTCATTGTTCATGTTTTTCTCTTTCAAAATAGGTAATTACATACAAAAAAAGATTCGTTATTCCAGCGCTCTTTAGCAAATCGAAACATTTGTTCTATCCCCAAACTTCATTTTTTACCGAATCATAGCTGATATATCACTGCACGTAGCTTTGGGGTCCATCAAAATTTCCGGAAAATTAATGTAAAAAAAACTCGACCCGAGGGACGAAAAGCAACATTGGAAGTTGTCTCCTGTGTCGGACGTAAGCGGAAACAAAGCGCTTTTCGCGCGTGACACAGTCACAGTTCAATAGGGTGAAAAACGCTTTTTTCTGGCTCTCCCCATATCGCACCCTTCATTTTATTTATTGGCGTAGAAGCGATATTACGATCCAAAAATCATTTCACTATGAAGAACGTTATGAATTCCAATTCATCTAGTAAATCCAATTTCATTCAATTTTTCGAAAAGAATCTTTCAACTTACAAATTAACCAACAATTTAGGTTTACTTGAACACTGTTACTCAAAATGCTGCGTTCCATACGATGTCTCTACATTTTTCCCCAAATTTCTGTCTGTCTGATCTTTAATTTACTAAGTAAAAGTAAACTTGAAAATTACCAGGATTTTTGTTTCGAATCCTCTTGAAGAGTAGAAAAATGAAATTTATTATGTTATAAATTTTAGTAGTTTTCTTAAAAATGCTGCATTCTGGAGCAAGATAAACCTTCGATATCTATGTCTAGAAATTTTTGCTGTAGCTGAATACAACTCTTTTATATTTCATTGGCTTTTTTCACAGGCTCTTGAAATATTTTCCCGTTTTTTTCGTTGAATTTTTATTTTTTATTGTTGCTACTGTGAATCCATTTACCACGAACACGTACGCTGTGCGTAATGACCCAAGGAACGCTTCGATGCTCCTATCTAACCGCGTAAAACCATAGCCTCACACGTTCATATGCGTTATCCCACGTTTTTGCCAAATCGAATTACACCAATTCGTTTCGCTTTTTAAATCTGAATCTTCACGAAGTTCAAGAAATTCGTTAAAGATAACATACTCTAATCACTGCAAAAATGAACGCAAAGTGAAATTTCAAGAGCTGAAATTGACTAAAATTTGAGCAAATTCCATTATTTTTACAAGTTGAATGAATTGAAATTTAATTGAGTACGAAAAATTCGTGCATAAGATCCAGATAGATAGAACTTTTTTCACTCTTAAATTACATAATCAATATACTGTATTTACGAATGAAAATAAAAAACTCTCACAAAAAAAATTTAAACAAGGTAATAAAATCTTAAAGATCCAAAATTTTATAAGTGTATCAAACTTGTTGATAAAATTCAAATCTTAAAATTAAGGTTTCATTTGAAATTAAGAAAAAGACGTTATTTTTCGTTTAAACAAACGGCGAGTTCGAAGTGTAAAGACTTAAAAATTCAATAGTTTGAATTTGAAACAAAATTTTATTCACTAATTCAATAAATACTCGAATGAAAAAATGGACAGTTTGAATGGTGTTTGAAAAATCCCACAGGCAAACTATAAACAATCAGTAACTGCAAATTCTACAATGTAAACAAAATTCAAAATTCGAAAATTCAACTAGAAAAAAAAATTGAAGACGGATATCAAAAATTATCTAGTTCATACACTCAAATAATGAAATACAGAAACTAATAACGTTAAACTTTGTGATTTAAATATTTCCTAAATTGCAAATCTGAAAATTTCAAAAGTAAAAGATTCAAAATTGTCACTATTCTAATTTCTTCATTTTGAAAAATTGAAGGAATTTCTCATCTAAAAAACTCAAAAATGACAATTCTTAAACGATCATTTTAATTCGGAGAGTAAACATTTTTCTACGTAAAACTTCAAGACATTCTATCTATTCCAAAATGTAAAATATTTTATCAATTTATTAAAAAAAAATATAGGCGAAGTTCGAAAATAATCAAATTTGAAATTAAAAACTTGATAACCTCGGATCGCGAGAGTAAAAATTCAAAGATCGTAAGAAATCATAGTTCAATGTAATTTGCTGTGGACGATAAGAATGAAAAGTTTTCAATCACGATTATAACACATTTTTTTCAAAAAACACATTTCTTTTTTATAGGAGAAAATCAAAATGTTAAATCTTTGAACTGAATGAGATGAGATAAATCAAAATATTCAAAATAATGTGAAGTAAAAACTGGTATTTGAAAAAAATAAATATTTATTAATGTAACTTAAAAATGAAGGAATATTATTATTAGCAGAAACACTTCAAAAAAACTACAGGCATTGAAACATTCGAAAATTTCGAATTTAAGACAACACGGGAGACTTTCTCTTTCTGTCCTTTTTTCTTTCAAATAGTTTTTTTCTCGCGTCTTTCTTCTACTACAGTAGGTTCCGAGTTGTCTTCAAATTATTCTATAACTCCGATGATTACAAATATTTTTTAACGAAAATAAAGAAATCCAAAATTCATATAATTTCAATTACTTGTAAACAAAAATCACAGCGGATAAGTGTAAACTGAAATATATTGATCCCAAAACTTTTTCTGGAAACTATAATATTCAATATTCCAAAACAGAAAATATTTCTTACATAAAATTAACTTTTAATTTTACCCCTTAAAAAATTAGATTGCAAAATTTCGTGTCCTTAAAATACAAACTTCAATTATCAAACAAAAATTTGTACATGAATCAGAAAATATGAAAAGACGAATTTGGATCTCTTGGACTTATAAATCGCAAAACTTTCAAACTTCCGAAACAAAAAATGTCAAAATCAGTTAAATCCATGAACTAGCATTATTTATGAACTTATAAGACTTGGTGATGTAAAATTATGAAATTCTGAAGATGTTACAGATAGAAAAAAAAAACCTCCTTAATATTTTTCTTGCTTTAGTCCCTGACAACATTGAGTACATTTAATGTGTTCAATGCTGTCATATGAGATAAGATTTTTTGAAAAAAAAAAAGGAATTTTTCTACTCTAAACACACAAAAAATGCAATATTGTAGTTTGAAAAAAAATTTCTCCTACTCAGCATAAATTTTCAAAACTGAATAAAATTCTCAATTCTAAATTTCGCCGAACTCTTCTTCACTTATGTATATTGATACCTATACAAATAACAAAACATAAAAAGGAAAAATTTGCGTTCCTAAAACACATACCAGGTGTACTCCTAAGTAATTTCCGGTTTTTTCAATGGATAACGTTCTGTTTTGTACCGCTGTTGGTAACACATACCATATGTCATTTTGTTCAGTCATATCGAGTGCTTGAACTGCGTTGACATTTTCTCGAAAAAATCTTCCAGTAAGTTTTTATTGCGCTTCAAAAATGTCGAATTTTGTACCGAATTTTGAGCATATGCGCCATGCATTGCTTTTCATGTTCAATCAGGGGAAAAAAGTGTCCGAGAGCCACTGTGCGCTTCTGGAAGTTTATGGTGATCGTGCATTAACACTTCGAACATGCGAAACGTGGTTTCGACAGTTCAAAAATGGAGATTTCGACCTGAACGACGCCGCACGCTCTGGCAAGCGAAAATCGTTCGATGACGCCGAATTGCAAGCATTATTAGATGAAGACAACACGCAAACGCAACGACAGCTTGCAGATGCGTTGGGAGTTCAACAGCAAGCAATTTCCAAACGTCTGCGAGCCATGGGAAAAATTCAGAAGTGTGGAAAGTGGGTGCCCCATGAACTGACCGAGAGACAAATGGAGAATCGAAAAGTGACCTGTGAAATGCTGCTTCAACGATACAAAAGAAAGTCTTTCCTGCATCGTATTGTTACTGGTGATGAAAAGTGGATTTTCCTGGAGAACCCTAAGCGCAACAAATCGTGGGCGAGTCCAGGTGAAGCATCGACATCGACGGCACGGCCAAATCGTTACGGTCGGAAGGTCATGCTGTGTGTGTGGTGGGACCAGTCCGGTGTTATATACTTTGAACTGCTGAAACCTGGTGAAACTGTGAATGCCGTTCGCTACAAACAGCAAATGAAAGATTTGAGCCGAGCCATTGTGGAAAACCGACCAGAATATCAACAACGACAGAAGAAAGTGATTTTGCTCCACGACAATGCGCCGTCGCATAAGTCGAAAGTCGTTCGTGACACGCTGGAAAGGCTCAAGTGGGAAGTGCTTGATCATGCGGCTTACTCACCAGACCTGGCGCCATCCGACTACCACCTCTTTGCCTCGTTGGGCCATGCCCTTTCTGAGCAGCGCTTCGACTCGTACGAAAATGTACGAAAATGGCTCACCGAGTGGTTCACCTCCAAAGGCAATGATTTTTACTGGCGTGGTGGTATCCACAATTTATCAGAAAGGTGGGAAAAATGTGTAGAAAGCGATGGAAAATACTTTGAATAAAATAAAGGTTACGGTTTTTTTGAAATTATGTGTTTTATTTGCAAAAAAACCGGAAATGAATTAGGAGTACACCTGGTATGAGTTGGAGAGATCTCCTCGTTGACGGAGTGATGCCATAGGTGTCCCAAAACCATATCTTCAGACGAAGACCGTTTTCAGTTGCGCAGTGACGTCCATTGACGTGAGCGTGCAAGTTCCTGTATGCACAGGTTGAAGCTCGCAAGTTTTTCAGCGATGGGCAGCCCATATCTTTCAGGTCGATGATGGTAGGCCAGCTCTCCAAGGTCCCCTCGAGCCATCCTTTCTTCTCACGTCCCTTGATGAAAATGTAGCTGACGTTCTTGAGTTTGGCGTTCACGACGTTCTTGCACTCGTTGTAAGGTACATCACCTGTTGCCCAAGGAATGCCGTGGTAATTGTTGGTTGACCAGAAATTCTTGACCTTGACTGTTGCGGGTAGACTCGACCATGAGCATGGCAGCTTGAAGAGGAACGTCTCCACGTCGTTGGCTGGTTCAATCGTGATGATGGCAAGTTCCTTGACGATGAACTCATCTGCTCCCCCACTGCTATGCATAGAGAAGCCTTGCACGTCAACGATGAATTTCATTTTTTCGCTCGAGATGTTTCCGCGTCGAGTTCCTGACGAGAATGTTGCTTCCGTTCGGGGATCGCTCTTTATATAGGACCTCTACCTACTCCAACTGCCACTGCTACCACCTTTAGTGAGTGAAGAACTCACAAGAGTTCATTTTCCCGCCGAGGTAGCGGTAATGGACGTGGTTGGTATTCTCCGTAGCATCCTTGAGTTGTTGGAGTTGCTCCGGGTCCTCGTGCAGCATCTTCTAGACACGCTCAGGCAGGAAGACTGTAAACTCTCCATCGAGAGTTATGATGATTTTCAGTCCGAATGACGTCGTGACCTCGGACACCCTCGTAACCCTGTAGCTCTTCTTCAGGTCGAGATCCATAATCCTCTTGTGCTCCAGGCGAGAGACTGAATTCAATTTCGTGAAGTCCATTGTAGCACTACAATATCGGTTGAAATGTGGTTGCTTCGGTTTCTCGTTGAGACTGATGATTCTGCTCGGGGATCCCTCTTGATATAGGGCCTCTCCCCACTCCAAGTGCTGCTGCTGCTGCCAGTGGCGATTTCTTGAAGTTCTGTTGCCGCTCGAGATGTTTCCAACGAGAGTTCGATGAAACTAATTATTCGCCTCTGAAATGCATCTCATTATATACCCTGAATATCCAGAGTTACCTCCACTTTTTTCCACACCCCAGCCAATGGGGTTCCTCTTCATCCCACTTCAGACTCGGGATCCAATCAAAATTTACTTTTTCCTACCACGTTCCAAACGACCAATTAAATTCAAAGATGAATTTTATTCAACTTACAATTTTCATGCAAACCTTCCTCATAGCTAGTAACAATGTGTATTTCTTGAAAAAACATGATTGATGATTCTAAAAAGAACCGATAATGAATGTGAATTTTTGACCTAAGTGAATGTTAACTCGTTGACCATATACTTATGATGAAGTTATATTTCTTGACAACATAAAAATTTTCGTAGCCCTGAAAAGGAATGGCATCTGAAATTTTCGTAAGTCCAAGTCATTAGAAGTTCATCGAGGAGAAAAATGTTTTTTGTAGCCCTGAAAAGGGCTGACTTCCTAAATTTACGCAAAGTCGTTACAAGTTAATTAGGATGAAAAAAAAATTTTGTAGCCCTAAAAAGAGCTGCTTTGTAAAAAAAATTGTAACCCTGAAAAGGGCTGACAATTTAGCAGCTTCTCGAGTCTATCCTTGACGGATAAACCCGAGCACGCTCTTTCAGCTTCCCCTAGGTCCTCCAGATTCGTCATCTCCGCTGCTCCTCTAGTTTCCTCGTTGGTCCTCCAGCGTCCCCGTCGGTCCTCCAGATTCCACGTCGCTGCTCTGCTGATCCTCCGCTGCTGCCGCTACTTCGCGGTACACTGATCCATCTGGCTCGCTCGCTCGGGTATACCAACTCGCACGGACCTTGGAGAGTTCCAACTGCCGTTTTCGCTCCTCCACTCACGCCACCACCGCAGTTTTTCCCCCACTCCCCCACTCCTCCGCCGCCGTACTTCAGGAGGAGCGATCGCGCTTCCAAACCATTCGGCTCTTGGGGTCGGAGGGCGAACAACGTCCTCAGCTCCGCGCTCCGATGTAGTCGCTCCACTCCTCGAGCCTGACTTATGCTTTCCAGCAACTACTTCTAGGCTTCACTCAACTCTTTTCTGATTGGTCAATCAGAGAGTGGTGGGGGATCGAAACATCATTGGCTACCGAGTCAGGGGTGGAAGAAGAGGAACCTCATTGGCCACGAAGTCAGGGGTGGGGGAAGTGGAACCTCATTAGCTACCGAGTCAAGGGTGGGGGAAGTGGAACCTCATCGGCTACCGAGTCAGGGGTGGGGGTATATTGGTTACATATCGGCTTGAGCTCGGTCCGCCAAGTGCTCCCGAACCCGCCTACGTATACTACTTATAAAATTTAAAACCCACTGAGAATGGTAAATTGTCACTATGACGAAAATATCCTGTTATGAACGATATTGTAAGCTCATCATCAGAATATCACTGGATTCTGCAATCCACTATATCAGATTGCTACCGCAACGATACGCGTATTATTGCGAGTTTATTGTCACATGAACCATCCCTCACTCTTAGGTGAACTTTATTGAATTGTCACTCCTTTACTGTATTGTGACTCTAAGTATACATAACCTTCTATGATCAATCTTGTATCGTTCTCTCAAGGATATGCGATGATCGTTACAATAATGAAAACATTTCGCTACTGCTCAATTCTGTATGCTTCGATAAACAAAACATACCCTAATTGTAGTAATGCAGTGTATTGTCAAAGAATATCGTTGCCTCAAAAATCTCACGTTTTCAGTGCTGTAACAGACTTTTTTTCAATCTCAGAACATGCCTATTACTGTCGAATGGATTAATTGTCAAAAAATCATCGATAAATATCCTTTTACTGAAAATGGTTCATTGTCATCATAACGAAAATATCCTATTATGAACGATATTGTAAGTTCATCATCAGAATATCATTGGGTTCTGCAATCCACTATATCAGATTGCTGCCGCAACGATACACGTATTCTTGCGAGTATATTGTCAGATGAACCATCCCTTACTCTTAGGTGAACTTTATTGAATTGTCACTCCTTCACTGTATTGTGACCCTAAGCATACATAAGCTTCTATGAACAATCTTGTATCATTCTCTCAAGGATATGCGATCATCGTTACAGTAATGGAAACATTTCGCTACTGCTCAAATAAATATACTACGAGAAACAAAACATACACTTATTGAGTAATGCAGAGTATTGTCAAAGAGCATCGATGTCACCAAAATCTCGACTTTTAGTGTTAGAGGAAAAAATTCAAGAAAAGCTGGAATGTTTTGGACGCCCTGGCGAGGATCTGGCAAGTAGCCGAGGCGTAAATGACTCTTGTGGAGAGTATCCTTCGGGTATGAGTATTAGTGTAGTGGTCCAAGCCAAGAAGAAGCCAGGGCGTTTAGTCAAATAGAAGCTAGAGGAGTGTAGCATAGCGGCGGGAAAACGCTAAATCAGGGACAGCAGGGGACGCACTCGTTCTCTCGTTCGCGGAAGACAAATGTCACTTGGTGGGGACCGACCTCCTCCGCATAGATGCATGGTCTATGCCGGTAAATCAAGGCTGGTGATATTAAAAGGCCGCTTATACGCGAAAACGCGAGATTTATTTTTCTTCCCAAGAGAAAAAAAAACGAAAAAAAGAGCCCTATAACAGGCCTCCGGCATGTAGGCTCATTCTGTGGCTTTTCAGTAATTTTTTTCACTAAATTTTCAGCTCTTACCCTGAAATTCTTTGATTTCTTGAACGGCAATGCAATGACCATTATTTCACTGTAACTACGTATAAAGCTATAGTATATATTTAGAAACTGATAAGTGCAAAAGTCTTTGGACACTCAATTTTTCATATATTATAAGAATACACTCTAAAAATTGAATTTTATTTTAAAACAAACATCACGGCACGGCTTGAAACTCCATTACTTTCAAGCACGAAAGTCTTAGATTATGATTTATCATAATTTCAGGAAATTATTCTTGATTCAAGACATATTCTCTAAATTTAAAACTTACTTGCTTGAAAATAAATTTGAACATGGTATAAATTTAAGATATAATATTCGAATTTCAAGACGTGCCTTAACTTTGTAGCATCTTTAAATAAGACTGAGTTTTTAGATAATACAACTGCAAAAATATGTAACAGAAAAACATTGAAATATTCATCGTAAGACACTATTACAACATTTATGATAATCCTAACATAAAGGCAGTAATTGATAATTTCGAAACTTCTTGAAATCTTAATTTTTTTTAATTTGGAGGGAGGAGGTTAGGAGGCTTAGTTTTAGAATCATTTCAGTAAAATTCTGAATTCTTTCAGTTTAAATTTCAAATGTCCCAGCTTAAAAATTTTTTTTTAATTATACTCCTGCATTTAAATTGTTCTTCGTAATGATTATAAGCAAATCAAATTATTTAGGAGTAAAGGATAATTATAAATATATTGTATCGTTTGTTTGGAATATCCTATTATTTCAATTTCAATGCTCAACTTTTTTTTCATTGTTTTACACATATTTTTTCAACTCTGGACTTTCGTTTTCATTCTGCGCGTCTTTTTTTCAAGAAAAAGAGGACCATTGAATAAATTTTTTAATTTTTTTTTATTTATATATGTGCAAATTAAAGTTTTGAATTATTCTTGTAGATCAAATTTTCCCTCAATTCTATTTCTAAGTTTTTTATACTTAAACTTCTTAGACCTTAAATCTATCACTTATTTTTCTTTTAAGGGGATTGAAAGGGGAAAAAATGTTTAAGTAACACTGAAATACATTTAGAACGTTATTATTATTGTTATTTTGGTTTTTCCTATAATTAGGGAGCATGAATTATAACTATAGGAACAAAAACAACAAAAACATTAATAATAACAACGTTATGAAAGTGTTTTGGTGTTTTTAAAAATTTTTCATAGCCGAAATAAATGATTCAAACATTTGTTGTTAAACTCATACATGGAATTTTTGTGATATTTAGATGAAATCTAAAAAACGTCCTTAACTTTTCAAAACTTACATTAATGTATCAATTTTTTCCAATTTTTTAGTAACCGTTATTAACTTTGTAAAATTCTACACGACTTTGAGTTTTTATTTTTTTATAGAATTCCTCTCATTCATTTTGAAAAAATGTTAATATGCAACAACCTCATACATAGATTTTTTGTGAAATTTGAATGAAATATAAAAAACGTCCTTAAACTTTCCAAAACTTTTAAAAATTTCATTTATGTATATATTTTTCCAATTTTTGAGTAACCGTAGATAACTTAGTAGAACTCCACACGACTTCGAATTTTTAGTGTTTTTTTATAGCATTCCTCTCTTTTATTTTTTAAAATTGTTAATTTCTATCAATTGAAAGGCTACAAATATCATTATGAACACTCCGGTTTCATAGACTTTTGCATTATTTTGAATAATTCTCAAGTATCCCTCATAGCTTCCTCAATCTTATTTTATTTATTATTTAGCATTATTTTCCAAAATTTCACAAAATCTCGCCTCATCAATAAAATTTAAGGTACCTAGAAAATGAAACATAAAAATCTCAAAATTCTTCAAAATCCACAAAAATACTCCTGAAAATCCAACAAAGCTGATAACATTTAAATGGAGTTATGGCCAAAAAAATCATGATATACATAACTTCTCACATTTTATTCAAAATACTTCAAAATCGTTTAAAATCCAGACTAAAAAATCGAGTATGTAAAAACTTCCATAAATTTCCTTAAAAAAAGTAAATCTCCATATATCCCCTGATCCCGTCAAAATCAGCCTTCTACGTTTATTCCTCGTATAAAATTCTCCGTTGCTGAATGGGCAGGGAAAAAAAGGGGAAGGAGAGATCGAGCAAATTTCGACTATTTTGCGTACATTTGGCAGAAACCGGAGAAAATTGGAAAGGGTCCTGGACCGGGGTTGGGGAAAAAAAAGGAGAGGGTGGCGCGGAAGGAAAACGATAAATCATTGCTAGGAAAAGCGTCGTCGTCGTCGTCGTCGTTGAAGTCGGCGTCGACGTCGTCGTGCATCGACTCACGAAATCCAACTACCCTTAAATAAGTTGATTCATTGCAACAACCGTATGGACCCCTCGCGTCTCGACCTCCCCCCAACCCCCAACAACTGAAGCGCTGTTGATATTTTGCTAATTCCTGAGAGATTACCCGCGACTCCCTTTTCCAACGATTCCGGCACCGGAATCCACTGCAAAATGAAATATCGACTGCGTCTTTTTTTTCCTCGCGTTGCCCATAACTCATTTCTTCTCCGTTTTGTCACGCGATTTTTGAAGCTTAGCCAAATAAATGTATCGAGGAAATTCATTTCGCAAAAGTAAAAAAGTGGGAGTTGTTTGTGTGTGTTTTTTTATTCTTGTCGTAATAATAATAACTCAATTGACATTTGAATAAAAAATCAGCTTCAAGCGTATTTTATTTAGGTGCTATAGTAGCTAGAATTTTCAAAAGATAAAGGAGGAGATCGGTTCTGAAATTCATTAACTTTATGAACACTCAAAAATCTGAGTTATTCATGCCTTTGTAAGTTTTTCGATTTTAATTTTGACTTGGTAGAAATTCGTATTGATGATTTTGCGTACATCAAGTTAAAAAATTATTTATCATTCAATAAGAATGAATGATTCTGTTATGCAATTTGAAACATTATTATTTAACATATGAGCAAGTACAAATTTTCAACTGATTTAAAAATTGGTCAAACTTTTGAGAGATAGTCAGAAATTAATTTTTACAGTATCGTGTTACGTTTTTTACGATGAGTAAAAAGAAAGTTTTGCAGATGTAAAAATCCTGGGAAAATCTTGAAAATTTAGCTGCTTGTCACAAATTATCGAAACTAAACTTTATTCCCTATAGAGGATAATTCCTATAGGAATTCGCAGTATTAAAAAGTTTTATGTATAAGTGCAAAAATTTGTGAAATATTCAAAAATCACGTAGATCCTGTGAAAAGTGATGGAAATCGTTAACTACGTTGCGTAACACAAAATACAACCTAATTATCTAATCATAGGTAATATGGCTAAAAACTTCCAACAAAATTATTGGATTTTTTCTAGTATTTGTATACTTTTAGTCAAGATATCTCAGCATGAATCAAAACACCATAATATTTGTGGATCTGTGATCATATTTAAAAAAAAACGATAAATACCGTGGAAACTGCAATATTCGTTTTCAAAATTTTCAACACTGTGCAAAATCTTTCAAATCTTCCGAAATCATTAAAAAAAAGAACAGTTCAAAATACTCGAGTCTTCTTAATTAAAAGTTATAATAAAGAGAAATAAATGAAGAAGAGAGAAATCAATCCCAGAGGTTAAAACTCATAAATTAAAAAAAAATTTGCATTATTCGAAAATCACCAGATTTTCAAAACTTAAACTGAATTTTCGAAGAAAAAAAACCCCTATATAACTTATGATTCAACAAAAAATATTATAAGCATCTTGAATGTTTGTATATTCCCATTAGAACTCATACGATTCGTCGAATTTTGCAAAATAAGAGAAATTTTAAAACAAAAGGCAACTATTAACTAAAAAAAAAAAAATCTAAAAATTGTCTTAAATGTACTAGGAAATCTAAACTCTTACAAACCTTTCAAAGTAAAAAAAAAACTCAAAAACTTCCATTAAAAACAAATAGTGATAAACAATTTCGACAAATCAGGCTATTCATTTTGAAATTTATTTATTTAATAATTAACCATTACAGGCTATATACCCCAAAGATAAAATTTATTCATTTCGAGTAAACAAAATTAGGTTACTTGTTGGTAGAAGTAGATATACAATGATGATAAAATCATACCAAATTGTACCATCAAAATTATAAAAATCCCGAAGATACACATCCCTAGTATGTCTTTCAAATTTTAACTGAGTTTCTAAATTCTGTAGAATGGAGATTATTTTCTAAATTAGAAGTTTTAAAAACTAAAGGACACTAACCATAGGATGCCAAACTAAATGAAAGAACAAACGAACCCCATCAACGAAATGTATATTTAATCATACTGTATTGAAATGTCTCCCTTCATTCAAAACAATAAAATTCTTACCATTTGTTAATATTTCATGTAGAACACAGAAATCCATTAATCTCTGTAAGATTTCTAAGAGCTTATATTACACAAGAGTCGCAATTTAATTATAATCATGATTTTATGATTGTAATCATCATAATTTGATAATTTTAATCATACATATCATATCAACAATAAATGTTCAATATAATAAATTTTAATGAACATGTTTATCATTGTAATCAAAATTATCCTCAAATATGTATTAAAAATATTAAATATATAATACATATTATCAATAAATCAATACATTAAATGAATATAATGCGATTGCTAGAAATGGGTCATTTGAGTGTGACTTGTTTTGCGACTCATTGAATGCGTCTACTGAATACATTGTATTGTTCTAAACTCTATTCACAATTTTTCATAACTATTGTTAAATTTCCCGACTGCTAAGATACATTTTTCTATAGTAGTCCTGTAATGGGTGACAACTTGCTAGACTTATATACTCAAATAAATAAAATTTGAAAAAGAATTTAAATAATTCCTTAGGTCTCATAAACCCAACTTCCTCGCAGCAAAGTATAAAAAATTCATGCTAAAATCAAAAATTACAAATACTCTCCACTAATTTTCACAACACAAGTAATTTCGTCGAGACGTTTAAAAGGCTTGAGAAAATGAGAAAATTTCGTCTGGTCTTTTCCTCGCGAAAATTCAACGAGAAGGGGAAAGACGAAGGAAAGTGGAAAAGACTAGCGTCGCGCTCGCCTAGCTAGCGCTGATGATAGTTTTTGCTCGGCAAGATTTTTTGCTTGCCCCCCCCCCCCCCCGTTAGGATGGAAGAAGGGAGGATGATATATGACCGCCCCTGAGACACCAGCCAACCCCTTCCCCCCAAGAGGAAAAGGATGGGGAAGAAAAGCAACGAGGGGTTGTTAAGGACATCCCGATTTTCTTCGGAATTATACCCTGCGTGTCTTCGTAAGCGATGATTCGATACTTGCTTGTGATTTATACACGTTTTCTTTTAATTTCGAAACTGAGAAAGCCTCAGCGATTCATTCTAATTCAAAAAGTTTTCCAGAAGGTTTAAATTCAAAAAGTTCCATAACAAGTTCAAGTTCATTTCGAATTTTACAGAATTTTTAATTTTGATCAAGAACAGTCTTCAGTACTTTCCTGACTAGCAAAAATGTGAAAATTGGTGAAAAGTCTGACTGAGTAAAATAAAGTTCATGGAACGTTTCAAAGAGTTCTGAGATCCCTAAACTTCATGAAACTGTAAATTCTACCCTTTTTTTTTTTATTTTGCGAAAATCATCCAAAATCTTAAGCAGGTAAATAGCGAGAAAAAAAAGGAAGTCAAGTCTTTCAATTTGATACGAAGTAAAAGGAAGTCCATAATTTCGCTTCGGGATTGAAGGAGTGCATTCGGGCGTCGAAGGCCCCGGCGCCTTTTTGCTTGATTTTTCGAAACCGAGGAGATCGACCCGAGGGCAGAACAAGAATAAAAAAAAAACACGCGTTAGCTGCGCAGCAGCCGTGACCACCGTCGCTACCGCAATACCCACGAAAAATACCGAAACGCCATGCTCCGCCGGGTTCATATATTTGCACAGCGAAAACGAATCAAAGAGAAAAAAATAATAATAATAATGAACAAAAAAAATCTGCAAACTCCGGGAGACAAATATGTGTAAATCAGCGAGTAGCTCAAACTTTCTTGAATTTTTTTTTTTATTTTATTCCCTTTTTTTGAAAATACACGAATACATTTTCATAATTTTTCATACACTATTGCTGTTTACACTCCGTTAATAGTGAATTGATATTAATGGTGAAGAAATCGATGATTACAAGATTAGGGATTCGAACCTGGAACCTTGAGAATGTGCGTCACTTTAACAGCTCGAGTCAAAATACTGTCACCCTAACAGGGAGTAAAAATTAACTCTCATAGAATGGGAATTCACTCTAGAAGAGTGAATCATCACTCTTTAGGAAATTGAATTTCACTCTAAGAGGAGTAAAATGTCACTACTTCCAAACGACTTTTCACTATAAGAAAGTTAGAATCATTCCAAGTTTGAGTCGCAGTATTTTGATTCAATGTAAAGTGCATTTTTTATTCCGATTTCCGATCATTTAAGATTGGATACGGTCCATTTTAATGCCATAAGCGTATTTTTTAAAATTACAATTTACCCTCTAGGGTTTCAAAATTCATCTGATAACTATACAGGAATTACAATAAATACGATTCGATAAGTGATTCGATACATTGTGAGTTGAAATTGTCATGGTGACGATAAGATACTGCAAGGGACAATACTTTTTAGTTGCCCAAAAATCTGGGCAGATGTTACAAGGAACGATATCAGATACCTACCGGGGCAATATGGTACCTACAAGACAATATGATTTCGTTATGATACGAATACATATCTTCGTAACAGGCAGATGTATTCTTATGTCAGGTGTTAAATAGAAATTGAAAATGTATTGTCATCGTGACGATTTCCACTTCTCAGTGTAAGATTTACGAAAACTTTTTTGCTAGAATCTGATTATTTAAGGAAAATCTCTTGATTTCAGATAATTTTTGAACAATTTCCTTGAGTGTTTCAATTTCATCTTCATTTTGAAGGAAAGAAGAAAAAACGGTAAGAAAGCAAAAAGAGCCAATCATTTACTCAATCACTATTCTTGTAACTGAATCTTTTCCGATCTTTTCAATAAATTATGCACCGAAATCTTTCAAAAATATTCTTTCCATAAAAGTGGTAAAATAAGCAAAATATTGAAACAAATCTTAAATTTATGGATATTTCATGTAAATCATAGGTAAATGTAACAAAAATTGCTCAAAAACAATACAACTTGTTCTATTAATGCCTTAGAGTGAATTTTCACTCTCCACCAAGTTAAATTCTGCCACTCAAATAGGGGATGGCATTTCACTCTCATAAAGTTAGAATTCACTCCAAATAGTAAATCGTCACTCTTAAAAAAGTTACATTTCACTCTTAAATTCTACATTTTCAGAAAGATTTAGCCGTTCCTTTTTCTTCTTTGTACACCTTCACCAGTTGTTATTATGATAAGGGTTGTTTGGGGTTGTTAAAAATCTTCACCCAATTGGTCATTTTGATTTTGATTTTCTTTTAACCGACAATTTTGTGGTTTTTTGCTTGATTTTTTTCACTTTTTTATTTGTTTGTTTATTTTTTTGGAGGGGAGGAGGGTTTAGACTTGATTCGCGATTCAGGAAAAAATATAAAATACTTAGAGTTCCCGGTAGAACTATGATAGGGAGTTCTTTGCGAAAATTAGCAATAGTTCAGCAAAAATAAGAAGCGTTACGCTTTAAAAACAAAATATAGACTGGCGCCGTATTTTGCAGAAAAAAGAGTTCTGATTTGATAAAAACGATCAAAACGAAGAGTTCTGGAGTTTGCAAAAATTGTAATTTTATTATGTTGGGCTCGTCGCGAGCTACGAAAAACAAGCAAAAAAAATCATTAAATGAAGGGATTTGATAGGACGCATTGAAATATATTGGGGGTGCAATTATTTTAATACCGCCAGGCCGTTTTTTTTCTCAATTTGTGAATTTTCATGTTGGGTTCATCACGAGCAACGAAAAACAAGAAAAAGTTTTCTTGAAAAGCGCGACATGCATAGTTTGCCAAAAAGTCAAATAAAAGAAAATAAAAACCATAACGACCATTTGGTGAAGATTTTCAACAACTCAAAAGAACCCTTATCTTGCATTCTGATAAGATTCCTCTCTAAAAATTGAATTGAATTTCACTCTACGAGTAAAAAATCCCTCCAAGCTTGAAAAGGCAACACATATTTAGACTCGATGTAAAGTGAAAATTCACTCCAAGGAATCTCGAGCCCGAATCATCCTCCTACATTTCCCATCCCTGCAAATTTCAAACTGCTGCAACTTTTACGATTTCGGTCCGAAAAATCTGGGAAAAAATCTCCCAGGTCGCCCTTGGCGAACAAGAACAGAAAAAAAAACACAATCGACTTGGCTGGCTTTGTCAATGAATGGTCGATTAGGTAGGATACAAAGTGATGCAAGCAAAAGGCGTTTCGATCGGTTGTCAGCGAACGGAAGCCGTGGCGTTGCGCGCTAGAATAACGAAAGCTAATTATGCGCTCGGTCGTTGAAAATGCGGCATATAACAACGAAAAAAAAGGAAAGGCGAATCGCAACAAAAACCATCGATAATCGACATCCTGCCCGCCGCCTTTGGCGCGGCCAGCATTAATCCCGAGGTCTTTGGTCCCACTCCGCAAAGATCAACCTTCAGGCAAATAGAGCGTGGGCAAAAAGCCCAATGGCACGCTCGCGTGGTCCGAACTAACCTTACCCTAACCTGATCGGAAATTGCACTTGAGAAAATGAGCCGCGGTGGCGGAGTGGTTAGGGTGCGCGGGAATTCTCGAGGTCCTGGGTTCGATTCCCCGTGATTATTGTGTTCAATTACCTCGATATCAGTGGCAAACGCAGAGAGGCGGATTCGGGGGTTGAAACACTACCCAGAACCTTAAAAATATCAGGGTTTGGAAGTAACACGTTACTCTGAAACGTTACATTTTTTACTGTAACGATAACGTATCGCGTTACATTAATTAACAAGTAACGATAACGGGAACGAGTCACTTTTTTCGGTAACTAGTAACGAAAATCACGTTATTTTACGTTACTTTTATCTGTCCCATCAAGTTTTTAGCACAATTTGCAACTTTTTAAAAAATGTTCTGAAACTGAGATCTTGGTAATTTTTAAGTTCCTCATTTTGAGATATGAAATTCTTTATTTATAATTTTTATTGAAACTATGTGGGATGATCGTAATTTGTGTAAAAATCTTGACGAAGAATAGGCTTTTTCATTTTTTATTGAAAACTTTTACGACTCAAAGCGTTGAATTTTAGAAATTCGCATGAAAAGATATGAAAATACTTAAAATCTAGAGATCGCAAAATCTATAGCAGGATTTGTATGATTTAGAGATCCTGCTAGAAAATTTTATGGAATAATAATGAATACAAAAAAGAAAAAACAAAAAAGAAAATAAAATACGAAAAATAATAGATTTTATTAAGTTTCAAGTTGATTTTTAAAATATTTATGTAATTCAAGGAATCAAAAAACTTCAATTTCTTGAGCTTTCAATTCTCAAAAATGTATGTTAATAGAAGTCTATAAGAAGATAAGAAAACTTTTATACTGTATAACTCTGTAAAAAATACAAAAAATATTGAGGGCCCTTTAAATATATAAGAAAACTGTTTTCTGCAAAATCGATCGAAATATACTCCAGAAATTTCGAACCTACAATTTTACTTTATTCTGGAAATTTAAAGAGATATCTTTAAAAAAAACTAAAAATTCCACAACATTCTTCAAATATTTAAAAATGCAGAAAGAGAATGGGTTCAGAAAAATACAAGCAAATATATAAAACATTGAAAATCTTTCGAATTCCAGAAATTCATACAGCAATATATAAAAATAATAAACGATCCTTGAAATCATGGAAAAACTAAAGAAATACAAAAAGTACTTGAATAAGTAAAAATCTATCGAGACACTGTTTTGTGGAAAATCCTGTAAAACACGTAATATTTGATTATATTCAAATTCTAGAGTTCGAAATTCTCGAAATGTATAGAGCAATTATTATTATAAAAAAAAAAATTATGGTAAAATACTAGGGAATTCTGCAATATTCTATCATACTGAAAAATACGAATGGTTTCAAAAATACTGAACAATGCTTCAAATCGTAGGAAAATTCAAAAAGTTAAAAAAACCAAATGAAATAAAAATCTTCTTAGCAATTTTTTGCTGAAAAATCCTCTCAAATACCAATAATTCAATAAACTTTTCATTTTAGAGCATGAAATTCTTGAAATCTATATATTAATGTACAGAAAAATATAAATTTATAAAAATTCTAGAAAATCCTGGAAAATTGTACACATACTGAAAAGTACAAAAAGATTTAAAAATTCTGAAAATCTGGGTAGATATATAGTTTCTTTCAAAAATCTATTAAATTTGCAAATGGTTTTTTGTGGCTAACATTGAATCAAATGTCAGATTCAGAAATTAGATAAACTTGAATAAAATATAAAAATTCGAACAAGCTACTTGATTTTTTCTCAGGGTGAAATATTTCAGATTAACATTTTTTATCATATCTGAAATAAAAAATTTCTATAGAACAAAATCACAAGTACGTTAAAATTGTATTTTTCAGCCTTAGTTTTTCGATTTCTGTTATTTACATTCAATATCTACCAAAAAGTAACGTGAAAGTGACGGAACGTTATTTTTTTTAAGTGATAACGGCAACGAGTTACTCTTTCTTTTTAAGTAACGATAACGTAACGGATTACTTTTTTCACCTTTGTAACGGTAACGTAACGCGTTACATTTTTTTAGGTAACTTTCCAAACCCTGTAAAATATATTCCAAAAATGAAACTTGACGTCCAAATCTATGTTTTGTTTCATTAGACAAAATTTTACTTATTTTGTGATAGTCCTGAATGGAAAAATAGTTTTATAAAACACGTAATTAAAATGTTTATAAAAAATGCGCAATTTCCACTGTGGAATTAGAAAGATTCAACAGTTTCAACTACCAAATGATAACAGCTGAATAATTAATTTCAATACCTACAGTCACTCTGTCATGTTGAATTAGTGAAAAGTCACTAATTTTAGGTAATTTTTTCATTATTTACAATTAGTTAAAACTTAATAATTATAATTACGATATTATAATTTATATAGTAAAAAGTCACTAATCATAAGTGGAGACTACTTATTGTTAATGAAAAAACACTCGTTGAAAAAAAGGAAAGTAGAATTGGTAATTTTTCACTAATTTCATCTGAGAGAGCAAACTCTCGAATGGTTAGTTTCGATAGCTAAAAAGTTAGATGAGAAAGTAAACATTTATTTCACATTTGTATTGTTTAATATGGAGAAAATGAAAAAATTACACTTCAGTATCAGAAACGATCAATATTACATATCTTCGAATTCGAATAATTTGTTGTAATTTTTGGAAGATAAAACTTCAAGTAGCAGTTATTTGAAAAAAAGGAAATAACTTCAATACAAGAAAAACAAACAAAAGGTTTTTTTTTTTAATTGAAAGATTCAATGTTGTTGAATTCATAATGACAACGATTTGATGTGAGTTTTCAAAATAGAGAACTTATGAGTACAGTTATAAACAAATAAACACTTTTGCTGTTATAAAATAAATGTGTTTATATAAAATACTTTTGTTTATGTGTTTATATAAAACACTTTTGCTGTTATAAAAAAAATGTGTTACATAAAATAAACACATTTTTAAATATTTCTTATTTCAAATTAAATAAGAAACATTTAAAAATATAGGAGGTGAAAAAATGAACTTAAGAAATTTAAAAAATGTAAATTTCAGTATATATGTTAACTTTAATTTCTCGAGTGGGAAAATCTCTAAATAAATTTGTTATTGGTAGAAAAATGATATTATAATAATTGAAATTAAATCACGAAAAAAATAAAAATATAATACCGAGAAATCTAAAAAGCTTATATCCTAAGTTTTTAATTATAGTAATAATTCTTGGTCAATTTTCAAGACATATTTTAGCATAGAAAAGTTTCGCGAAATTATTGTTTCAATTGATAAAATTTTTTCTTTAGAAAAATTGACCACTTTATGTTTATAACAAAGTACCGAAATTTAACATGGTCGAACCTAAAATTGAAAAAAAATCCAAAAATCTTAAAATCGATAAAATCTAAGACGGAAAATTGAGGATTCATAATAAGTTATGGAGGAAATTGGTAACTCAAACCTGTGGCTTCCCGCCATAACCGAGAAAGTTGCACATGCCATAACGTTCAAAATTTTATCAGAATATCATGTAAACTGAGCCTTATGGCACAAGTGACTTTCTCGATTATGGCGGGAAGCCACAGAAATAGTTATTAAATACGCTACCAAAATATTTTAAGAAGAAATAAATTTTTTTTTTTTTCGAAAACCCCTCCCGAAAATTTTTACTTGATGCACCCTCGCTCGGTGTAAGTGATAATAGTGTAATTTCACTTTAGAAAAAGAAAAAGTGAAATTACTTTACTCTAAGTGACTTTTCACTCCAAAAAAGTGTAATAATCACTCAAAGTTTAACTGGCAGTATTTTGACTTAATTTAGAGTGAAAATTCACTCTAAGAAGCGTTTAAATGAATTTAAAGTGTATAATTAAATATGTAATTCAATTTTTTCGAAAATTATTTTTTTTAGAGTAGAGTATGTTCAATAAATAGCAAAAACTGAAAAAGTATAAAAATAACGCCCAAAATTACTCAAAATTGTAAAGTTTGTTCAACTGCTTCTATGAAACATGATTTCTACACCAACCTAAAAGAAAAATTAGCTAATTGATCAGATAAATGAGTGTTCCTTTTCATGCTGGAAATAAATGATATGGGAAATGGCAATTTGTCTGGCGTAAGTACTTTTCGAAGTTCCGTGTCTAATCTGTCAACGTCAACTCGAGCGGATTTCCAAAAGGATTAAGTATTTGCATAGACGATAACTCAACCTTGATTTTCCCTTATCGGGAAAGACATTCGAAAATTACGTATGGTAGTTTTCTCAAGTTGACGAAAAATATGCTTTGTTTCGAAAAGAAGAATTCATATTATTTTTCAGAAGTTTGTTATATTCTTTCAATTACACAGGTCTGCAAATAAAGGGTTCGTATTTGTTGTTGAAAAGCTATGGGTCGTTTACGGGGTAATTTTTCACGTAGAATCCGAATCCGAGCTCAGAATTGGCCTATCACGTCAGGATTTTGAGATATTTGAGGTTATGTGCTCGAAAAATAGGGTTTTTTTGCTACTTTTGAGGTTACGTGCAGGGCGCAAGAAATTTTTCTCGTCTTTTTCGTGGATGTCGTCATTTAGTACTAATCTTCCTCTTCAAAATGAGCTTTTGATCAGTTATGAGCGATTTTTTTCACGAAGATACAGCCATAACAAGTTTCGACATTTATCCAAACAACGTAATAGGCATTCACATTTACTTTTTGGAGCCTACCATTTTGCACTTGAAAATTTACCTTGAAAATTTGTACTTGAGGTTTTAATGAACTGTAAATAAGAATTTACCGTCAGAAAATTAATATTTTCATTCCTTAGATGGCGGATTTATAATGGCAGATCGAAATTCACGGAATTTTACGATTTTGCTCTCTAAAAACTGATAAATATCAATTTTCTGACGGTAAATTCTTATTCACAGTTGATTAAAACCCTCAAGTACAAATTTTCAAGGTAAATTTTCAAGTACAAAATGGTGGGCCCTAAAAAGTGAATGTGAATGCTTATTAGGTTGTTTAGATAAATGTCGAAATTGTTATGGCTGTATCTTTGTAAAAAAAAATTGCTCATAACTGATCAATAGCTCATTTTGAAGAGGAAGATTAGTAATAAATGACGACATCCACGAAAAAGACGAGAAAAATTTTTTGCGCCCTGTACATAACCTCAAAAGTAGCGAAAAGCCCGATTTTTCGAGCACATAACCTCAAATATCTCAAAATCCTGACGTGATAGGCAAATTCTGTGTTCGGATTCAGATTCTACTTGAAAAATTACCCCGGTAACGACCCATAGCTTTTCAACAACAAAACCTTGCAGACCTGTGTTATTCATTCACGATACCAATTTCAGTAGTCTTTGTTATGTTTATACATTTAATTTTTGAAAATCAACAATTTCTCACGTTTGCAATAAGAAACATACATTAAAGACATGGATACAAATTAAATTCTCAATTAAAAATAAAACATTCAAAATCCTTGCAATTCTAAAAAAATTCTGAAAAAATTCCAAAAGAAAAGAAAATTCACGTTGGTATAAGACAGTCGACAATTCCTCAACGCTAAGGTTGTGCATACCTCTTATAAATTGTCAACTTTCCTATGCAAACGCCAAAAATACTTTTCATTTCATATAAAGAATCGAGTTTTTATTTCTTTCATATTTTTTTAAATGAGACATCGACTACAGATTCGATTTCATTTAAAATTCCCAATTAAAAAATTGCTATTTTCTTGAAATTATTTATGTCACTCGACTTGTTCGAGTTTTTTGAAGTAAGTAATCTTGATGGGTACCCCGCGGAGGGTCGAAAGAGCGTTCGACCAAATTGGGATCAACTCTTTGCGCGGATTATACGGGTGTCGTGTCACACACGCCACTTGAGGAGTTAAGGGTTGAAATCCTCGAAACGAGATTCGGAGATTTTACGACTCCGGCCAACGGCTCTCATTAGCCCGGGGCAAGTTCTTGCGCTTTCGTATTTTGAAAACGGTGCGCTTTACTCGTTTGACAAACGTCAGATTTGTCACATCAGATTAACCCTCGTTTTATCAGCATGTGAAAACGCACCCTTGGGCCGTTCCAAAAAATTCCCATCCACGTTTTTCGTGCCTCAAAATATTTATGTTGAAAAAGAAAGGTAAGGTCTTTCTTTTTTTGCTTTACAGTACTTGGGCCAAGAACTCAAATTGATGGTGAAGTTATTGAAAATTATATTAAAAAATAGAGTAAGTTACATTTTCGATATTATTCAATCTATTATTAAATGAGAAATGATTTTTTTCAAGTTTAAGAAAATTATAATAATTATTCCATTTTCGGTTGTTCTAAAATTGAAAAAATTGATGTGATAATAAAAATGAATTGTCGTGCATATAATACGTCGAGCATCTGGGAAAATATCGCAAATTGTGACGAAAGTGTGACATGGGAACGGAACCTATGCATTACGTTTTCTGAAAAGACTTTTTAACTGTAGTATTCAATTTTTTACTTTTTTTAGACATTTTTTAAGAATTTAAAGAACTTGATGAAAAATGGCATAAATGCTAAGCATTGCTGAGACTTTTTTCAAATGTTGTATCATCCGATGAATTTGTAAAAATTTAATAAAATTTTCAAAACATTGCTAAAAACGCATGTTTCTATGAGTATGTACTTCAAATAATTTATAAAATTTTATAACTTTCTGTTGTCCCTAGAATTTTTCTGAAGATTCAAAAAAATACAGTAACTTCATTTTATTTTACTTTTTTTTTATTTATACCTTTTCAATGTTATCGAGGCTTTGAAATTTAAATTGTTTTTGTAGAAGTTCAAAGAGTATGCCAAAATTCAGAAATATTAAATGTAATGTGTATGCAATATTTTCTGTGATTTTCAAGGATCTAAGGGAATACTAAGAAAAATTTGTCAATTTTTCTCAAACTTGAAACAGCTTTCCGGGTATTTACATTTATCATTTGAACTATGAAAAGCTTTGAACTTTTTATTAAAAATTGGCCTGATATTTAAGGTTCTCGAAAACTTTAAGCAATAGCAAATAACTTGATACGATTTTTTTAAATTTATTACGAACTCTCTAGTTTCTCACGCCTACCAAGTTTTAGTGAAACTGTTTTTGTTTCAGTTTTTTGTTTGTTTTTTTTTTTTTTTTTTCAATTTTTAGAAATAAAAAAACTGGTGGACTTCGTGACAATTCTAAGTATTTTCTATGAATAATAAAATTTACAAATAATTAATTCAATTTTACTTCGTACAAATTACTAAAACATACTGAAATTCTAAAATTGTTTGCGATTTTTTTAAATTCAAAAGATTCAGTACCATTTTCTTCGATTTATGAACTTATTTTTAGAAGATTCTACATAATTTTATATGACTTTCCAAAATTTTTCACAATTTTCAAACGGCTTCAAAATTTTCTTAGTCTTGAATAGTAAACAATTCCAAAAAAATCAAAAACTCCATAAAAATTCACCTCATAATTAAAATTCGCAAGTTCATTAAAACGGGTTTTTTCTACGAAATTCACGTATTTCTGTGTCATTTCCGTTGAATTTATATCAAAGTAAAAAAAAATCCTTTATTGAGAAAAAGCACTGTTAACAAGATAAATGTTTAACCATAAAAGTGTAGAATTGAGGGCGAAATTTATGAGCGGCAGAAGGACCTTTTATAAGCCGAAGAGCGCGAAAATATTTTCTCAGCCCGCGGCCATTGTTTCCGAACCGTTCTTTTGTTCGCTCTTGTAATTAATGTCTTGGCCGATCTAAATGCATTTTTCCGCAAAGAATTTTCCAACAATTTCACAAGGGCTGCCGAGTAAGGTATATACCTTAACGAGGAATAACACGTACATTAACAATGAGAGAAATTAAAAACGAATGAATATGATGAATCATGTACAACTTTTATGTAAGATTATTTGTGATTTAGAGTTACGAAAACAAAAACTTTTGTTAAATCGAAATTCCTAGTAAAACGCAAATTTTTCAATTTTATACTTTGTTTTTTGCATCTTTCCATGTAAGAATTGAAATCGTGCAATATCGAATCACTAAATTATCAACTTATTTTATTTTTTAGAGTTTTGAATTTTTTCTTTTCCAAAGAATGTACTACATTTTTTAATTTTTATTCACTAAGAATTTTTACCTTTCATTTTCTAAATTAGGTTTGCCAAACATTGTAATTAAAGGTTTTTTTATTTTCAAATTTCACATTGTATTTTGGCAGTGTGCTGAATATAGATAGTGTAGTAATTACTTTTTTGAGTGTGAACCTTTGAATTTTCGATTTTTCAATTTTATAACCCTCTAATTTCAAGGTCTTAGAAAATTTGCATTTTAAATTACATAATTTTAAATTTTTTTACATATTTTCTTATTTGGCATCTTCTCACGACTGAATTTTTTCTACGTCATGTAATTTAACACCAATATTTATTATTTGTTCTACGTTTAAATTGCAATTTCTTAATTATATTTCATTTTCTAAATCTACATTGATTACTGCAATTTCGAAATTTTCGAATGTATATTTGTTTTGTATCGAACAACAAATTTTTCATTGATTAGATAATAATTTGATGGATTCTTTTTTATGTAAATTGGCTAGTAAAAACAATGTAACGTCAAAATTTTAATATTAGAAATTTCAAAGTTTTAGGCAATGAATGTTTCAAATTATCAACATCATTACATTCTTCCATTGTTGTTATTTTCAAATTTATTATTCGCACAATTTTAATTCAGCTACTGCCTTTCAGCGATTTGGAATAAAAAATCTTACAGCTTTCGATGTAGAAATTTTTTTTCTATTTCAATTATGAATTCCAAAACATAAAAGTATTATTTGTCTTAAGTTGTAGTTTCGACAAAAAAAATTTTTAACCAAACATTGTATTCCATTGAAAAGTTTTTAATGATAGATTTCCCAAGTTTTCACGGAATAATTTTATAATCATCTAAATAATTTGGATTAATAAATTTTCAAATATAAGAATCTTAAAAATTTGTAATTTCAGAGTTCTGCATTCTAAGTTGCTATGTTTCACTGTTAAAAAATCGTCGATTTGAGACTTGGAAATTTATTTCCGAGTTACCTTACAAATTTTAGAATTTTTTTTTTCGGATTTAGAATTCGGATTTCTACTTTCGAAATGTACGTTAAGTTTTTAAAAATTACTAATTTCTCATGAAAACCTCAGAATATTAATACTAAAAAGATTGAACTCTATGATAAAAACTTCTTTCTAGAAAAATTCAAATTACAATGTAATTTCAAAGCATTCAATTCAAAATTTAAATAGCAAAAAGCAAAGCTGCAAATCATCGAAAGTTTTAATATATTCCCTAAAAATCTAAAAGTTTGAATTAGTTTAACGTTTTCCCCTCTTCAATGTTTCTTTATTGTAATTCTATAAATTTCATATGAAAAACTTTTAATACATTCAATATTCCAATATCACCAAATCAACCAAAAAAATTCAACCTAAACCAAACATCAACACCGAAAACCTACTAGTTCCTTTCCCCATCATTATATGTGAGGCGATCCGAGAAAAGGGACCTACTATCCAAAAAATCGTTTTTCCGATTATGAGCGATTCTATAATTTTTTAATCCAATCTTCAATTATGTGCAATCAGAACTTACTAACTTTGATTTTTTTGCAAGCTATGAATTTTCAAAAATCTTTCATCCTGTTCACCGTTGTGTATTTTGATTCATTCAATCGCCCGTCCTGTAAAATTTGCTTTTTGGATAGTAGGTCCCTTTTCTCGGATGCCACACATATATAAACCCAAAAAAGCTGCGAAAAAATTGTAGTACAAAAAACGGTCTTTTTCAAAGCAAACAAAGTTAATATCGACGCGCCGTCGAAGAGTATCGGTACAGGAATCGTCGGAAAAGCGTGACTTGGTGTGAAAATGATAATTAATGACGACGGAAAATGTGACTTCGGTCGCGTTGACACGGCATTGTAGCCGGTAGACAATGGGCGCCGGTGCCAAAAGGCGAGGGGCGCCATAATTAATAACTTAGAATTGATTAAGGTGTCAGATAAGTCTATGGAGCCCGAACGTGGGTCGCCGCGTTACGATATGATTAATAATTTCGAGATAACGCGAACGTCGCGAGCCACCCCTTACTTCCGACCGGGGATCGAGAGCGGGAGCTCGATTTGTGGTTCCACTTACGGTTTCATAAATGACTAATTATCTTCATCGTCCACTTTCGCGTAATCTTCGAACGCCTCCCGAAAAAGGCCGTTTTATTAAATTTCTGCCTCCTTTTCTTTCACGTGCTTTGCTTTTTTTTCCCACGTTGAGTCCAGAGATTGATTCTTTACGCGTTTCTCGTCTCGTCACTCAACGATCAGCAATTGCTTCTCTTCGATCGAAGAAGGGAACATTCTACTATTTCAATTAATGAATGGGTAAGTTTGTCTCTAATTATTGACAAAATGCCAGTTTTTTCACTGTTTCACGAGTAAAACTAGCCAATTTATTTACATTCATTTTCGACCTATTATGATTTTTTCTTTATTTTTGACAGATTTTTTTTATCAAAGCCCTGAAATCTTTTCCTTATCGTATATTCCTCCACGTAATTTTACGATAAATAAAGTTTCTTAGTCTTAAAAATTTAGAATTTTTTATTTTCGTGGATTCATCATTTAACTTGCGAGTTGGTAACATAACTTTTCTACCTGTTGACTGAAGAAAATTTTTGATAATTCATAAAAGGTGAATTTTGTGGATGACTGGCAAACATTTTTTTTTTTAATTTTGCAATCTACAAAAACTTTTGAATTATGAATAATAAAGATTTGGTATATTTCTGAGATTCTATCTGAATTTTTGCAGATAAAATTCAACAGGCTCAATCATTTTATTTGCTCATTAACTTTTCGAAATTATAATTTCTTCTGTTATGAATCATCAAATCATAATACTAAAATTGGGAAGGCGTTTGATTAAATTTTTCTTTCAAGAACATACAGCAGTCTTAACAATCCTTTTTCTTTTTAACATTTTTCAATAAATTCGACAAATTTTAGAAGCTGGTGTTGAATATCATTCATTTTTGAAATTCTGTAGTATCTTCAGTATTTTTACCATTTAAATTATTTTTCAGTATTCTTATGAATTGTGGAAATTTTGTGTATTTCAATGCTCCAGCTAGTGAAGCTTTATGAATTCTTATAAATTTATTTATTTATACTATTATATTTTTTAGTATTAAAATTAAATGTTGTAGGATTTCCTGGTTTTTTTTTAAAGATAGAATGTGATTTCTTTGAATTCGAAGTTTGAAATATTTAGAAGAAATTGTCATTTCTTCTGCAATGAATCATAATACTAAAATTGGCATGGCGTCTGATTAAATTTTTCTTTCAAGAACATACAAGTCTCAACAATTCTTTTTATTTTCAACAATTTTCAATAAATTCGACAAATTTTAAGAGCTGGTGTTAGAATGTTGAATATCATTCATGTATGAAATTCTATAATAATTGTACAGCAAAATTCAGAAATTTTCTAAAAATTCTTGATAATTTAGAATCACTGTGATCATCTTCTAAGGAGTTCAACAAAATATCTAATTTTCTCGAGCATTTTCTTATTATTGAGAAAATTCAGGAAACTTGAAAAATTGTAAATAGTTTCGAGATCAAGCAAGGAAATATTCACAAGTTTTTAATAATTTTCAGCATTTTTAAGAAACTTATTTTAAAAGCCCTAAAACTTTTGCGATTTTCCTAGATTTTTACAATATACACTAATTTCTGAGATTTCTTATGCTTCCGACCGTTTAAAAAATTGTCGAAAAATCATTTATAAACTCTAAACACCCTTGTTATTCATCACAGAAATCAACAAAATTTCATGACCTTCAAAAATTTTCAACATTTTTTTCTAATTAAAAAAAAAAAAAAAAAAAAAAAAAAAAACAACTTCAATTGCTCCCGAAAACTTACTTAAATGTTTTAGAATTTATAGTTTATGATACAAGTTGCGTTTCCCGTATAAATATCCCCGCAAATAAATTTCATCAAAATATCACTTCCTTCCGTCACTTATTACGAAACTCGTATTATTTCTACGGCCATTTTCTATCTTTCATTCGCAAATCCCGAAAATTATGAAAATACGGTAAAAATCGCAAAAAAGATGACTTTAGTGGGAAACTGTTTTCCAAGGCAATTGCATTTAGCTCGGCGTAAAACTCGGGTAATAAGACGAGAAACATTATTAAGACGGGGTCTCCGTCCGGAGGTCGATGTATCATTCTACGCCAGGTCGTTAGGCGGTTTCAATTAGTTTTCCCTATAGCCGTACATCCCTTCAACCCCCCCCCCCCCACTAGACTGTAATCGCCAAGACCCGCTTTTTCTGATAATTAGGAAAAGCTCATCTCCCGCTGTTGTACCTTTTGTCCGAATTTTTTCTTTTTTTTTTTTCAGTTCTTTATTCCGGAAAATGCAAACTTCCGTAAATAGTACTAAACCAAGGTAAAAATTTACTTATTACAATTTTCCAATTTTTAAAAAATTTTTTTCCTACCATAGTAAGAAATACCAAATAAGTGTGGGAAAGTATCTTTTATAGGAGTTTTTTTTTTTTTTCAAATTTTCACTTCTTAATATTGGAACTTGCGTAAGATATGCCGATCAAAAGTATTAAAACACGTTTTTGTTAAAAAAAAAAAGTGTTTCAAAAAAGTGTCCAAGTCTGTAGTGTCCTTAGAAAAATTTTATCTCCATGCCTGACTGAAATCAAAATGTGTAGTATCAAAATCTGTATTGTCTTTAGAAAAATATTATCTCCACGTCTGAGTGAAATCAAAATTATGTAGTATTTAAGAATGTAGTGTCAGAGGGAAAATTTCATCTCCACTTCAGAGTGAAATCAAAATGTGTAGTGTCCAAATTTGTGGTGTCCTAAAAAATTTCATCTCTAACTGAAAGTTTAATCAAAATCTGTAGTATCTAAGTCTTTACTATCCGAATCTTTCGTTTCTATTGGTTTGTGTTGAAAAATGTTTACAATTGAGTATTTCAAAATGAAAATATCAATGGCTAGGCGAAACGAAAATCTCCAATGAAATCTATATTCTCCGATAAAAATCATATTATTCGAGGTAAACCATAATCTGCAAGGATGACGGAAATGTGGCTGCAATGAATTGAAACCTAGTACAATAAATGATCCAAAAGCAAATCTGCAGTGTCGAAGGAAGTGTACTGAAACAAAATTTGGATTTTTCAATAAAAAATCTTGCTATTAGAGGGAAACCATAATTCTATGGTCGAGGTACATTTGGCCACAGTAAATTGAAAAACCGGTAACAAGATCTAGTAGATTAAATTCAAGATTAGAATAATGTATCTCTACATCGAAAAAAAAAAAAAAAAAAAAAAAAAGTTTTTTTCCAGTTTAAATGAAATTTACAACCTTGTATTGAAATCATATTTGTATATTTCAACACTTCAAGAAACTTATCAAAAACTCGAATACAAAAATTCTGTGTAACAGAATGCAATATTAAATAGTTCAGATATAATGAATTTGAATATTTAATAATATATAGAATAAAATTTAAAATTCAATATTCAATCGAACAAAATTCAATATTTAAAATTGTATCGAACGAAATTCAATATTCAGTATTGTAATTAAGATTCACTAAATGTCCTTTATTTATTCAAAACTCAACCAAAAAGCAAAACATCATAACGACTTGAAAAATCTGTGTACGATGTTTACACATCCTAGGACGAGTGCCTGCACTCTCTGATTTTTTTTTTTTTTGAACTCTTTAATTAATTAATCAACAATTTCAAAAATTTTCTAAACCAGAGATATTAAAAAAAAAACCATTACGGCTTGGATGTCAAACTATATAAATTCATAAAGAAAGATTGTTCAAATTATTCAAACGTTTGTTTATAAACTATGTTTGAAACGTGTGGAATTCTTCAATATGTATTGAAAAAAAGCGCAATCTTCATTCCTCTTCTTCTTTCATTTTGTTCCTGTTTTCTTAAAATCGAAATTCAAAATGTCGGATTTTTAGATAAAATTTTTGTAGTTCTTATAATTTAAATTAAAATATTTCTTTATTCTAATGTTCTATAATTGAAAGTGCCTAAATATTAAATTTTCAAGACAACGATTTTTTAATCAAAAATATAACTTTACATTTCATTGAAACCTGTAAAAACATTTACAAGCCTTAAAATTTGGCCAAATTTCAAAGTTTGCAAAAATCGAGATTCATATAATCTTCGCGTTTGAATAAATTCTTAGATTATGATATTTACTGAATTACACATTTTAAAATCTGGTTTTTTTCTTAGTACATTAATTATGATTTATCCAAGTCTTCGATGTTTTAATAATTTTAATTACCTTTAACTCTAACCATACGATATTTAGTGGTGGATCTAGAATCTCACTACCCGAAGGGGGGGGGGGGGGTTGACTTTTCAAAGGGTTTATTTTTACCAGTGGCATCGTCTTTTCACAATGCAAAAAAAAAAAAAAGTAAAATCCGCCACTGACAATATTCCTAAGTTTATGGATTAGAAATAAAAATATGTACACTTTTTTCTCCATGAGTTCCCAAGTTTTTTGATTTTCGAATTTGAATTCAAGACTAACGAAACTTGATGGTATCAAAATTTTTATTATTTTAAGTCTCAAAGATGCAGAATTAATGGTGCATTGAATTTACATATAATAATAAGTTATTGAAAATCAAAGCACGACAAAAATGCATTAGGTTCTTAACATAAATTCGATTTGAAATTGAAAATGTCGCGAAAAATAAAAATATTCTAAGTACAATTACCTAGTACCACTGATTTCAAGCAAATTCAGCCTTATAAAAGAACTTTAATTTCGTATTCTCATTAAAAGAAGATATAATTCGATTAGAAGAATTGATCACATCACATTCAATGTGAGCGAACAAGGGGTGTGTGGGGGGGGGGGGGGGGTAAAAAAAAAGTGGAGAAAATATTCTAGCTCAATTTTCTTGGATCAAAATTTACAAAAATTTTTTCCACTTGGTTGCAAAATTTTTCCAATCTCTTTCGTTGGTTTTCAAATTTTGAAATCATAGTTCGGAAAGTTCAAATTACAGGATATTTCAAATTCCAATTTTCCCCTTTGAGAATATGAAATATTTTCAAACTTCTAATGTCAAAATTTTTAATTTCTCGAGATTTAAAGCACTATGAAATGAAGGTACGAGGAGGGGAGGTAGAAATTTTGTTGTAATAATTTTAACGAAACAAATGCCATTTACAATGACGATTTTAAAATTCATACAAATTATCAAGGGGTGAGGACATCGATTTGTGGCAAAATTCATGTTATTTGGGATAACAATAGCCTAATAATTAAAAAACAAACATGGTATCGTATTTGAGTTTTTGACTCACCGAATAAAAGCTTTCCATGAGTCGAAGAATTTTTTCTCCACGATGTAATAGCTGTTTTTGTCGAGGAAATGTTTTCTCTGAACATAATAGAGGCTTTTCAAAGCCTCTTTTTGTTCTTTCGCCTGGATTTTGTCGTCTTCTTTGGATCTTTGGGCGTTCTCCATATGTGCCTGAAAAAATGAATTTTTCAAATTACAAGAAGAAGTTAACCAACCCCCCCCCCCCTTTTTTACACAGTACATGCATTAAAATAATGAAAAATTAGTTAATTTTCGTAACCATCGCAAAGATAAAAACTTTTGTTATTTTTTGCGAATCCTCAAAATCATTAGAATTCAAATAAGTTTAAAATTTTAGAAAGTTTCATAATTGACAGACTTCAACGCATTCAGATTTTTTCACACCTTCACAAAGTCTTCAACAGATAAAATAATATCAAAATTTTCACATTTTGTTAATTAAAATCCAAACATCAAGCAGCTCAAAAACAAAAACCAATAATTCAAGAAATTCTTCTCGTGATTTAACGATTCCCAACCGATAAAAATTTCTCAAATTACAAAATTTCTTATCACCAACCTCACAAACCACGCAGGGATCTGAACCGAACGGATATTCTTGACAATCAGGAAAATATTTTCCAATAATTTCCCATGCTTCTTGAGGAATCATTTTTCTTTTGGAGCTAACCGTACTCAATCCTCCATGCTCGCAAAGCAAATCCTCGTTGAAATTTATGATTTCACCGTCTTCCGAATCCTCGTTGTCCACCTCGCTTTTAGGATTTTTTTCTTCTTTCGACAAAGTTTCAGAATGTTCGTCATTTTTGGAGGTCTCAGAATTCTCCGGTTCTTTTCTGTCGATTTCAGTATCTTTTATTGATTCATCCAACTCTTGTTCATTTTTCGACACGTTCGTTGTTTTGCTGCTATGTTCATCCTCGAAAATTTCCACTGCTAATTTTCGCCACGATTTCAAAGAATCCGCTCCAATAATGTAAAAATGCTCATTTCTGAAAACAAGATTATCGAAACTTAATTGTTTGCGAGTTTCAAAATAATTGGTTATCACAATTTCCATTCTAAAGTATGTTAGATTCTTCTGAATTGAACATTTTCGTGAAAACGTGATATACAGAATTTTAAAATCAAATGTTTGAATTTCTTAACAACCAAAATTTTAGATCGTCTTATATTTTTTTAAGTTTATGAATATTTTAACAATTTATTTTTTACTTTCAACAATGTTATTAACATTTTTTAAACTGCTACTTCCATGAAAATATTTTCGCATTCTTCAAACCTAGAGAATCTTCAAATAGCGACATTTTCACTGTTATTATTTTTGAATTTTTGGACTTCTAGAATAAAATTCTAAAGTTTCGAGTGCAAGTTTGCACATTTTGATCAAGTATCCAAAAACACGTATTTACATAAAATTCTCAAGTCACAAATTTTTCTGCAAGTTTGAAATTATCTCGAAATTGAAAAAAACTGGAAATTCTCCTGAATTCGACGTTCCTACATTTCCAAAAGTAATCTCTATAGAAATATTCAAACACGTTACATTTTCCTGAAAATTTTTCCACTTTCAAACCAAATATTTTTATTCTCTTGAAATAATTTCAGTATAGTAGAAATTGTTAGAAAAAAGAATCTCTTATAATCAACTTACACTTCTTTGTTCGCACGAATAATGTCATTCACTTTCTTTTTGTCATGCTCCAGGTCTTTTTTGAAACGAAGAAATTTGCAGCGTTGCTTGACGCAGATTTCACACAACGAAGTTTTGTCTAATTGTAGAAGGCATTCATATTCATCATACAACAATTTGGCGCATTGAACAGGCACACATTTTACACGAGTCGTTTTATCAGGATTCAATTTGTCGTGCTCGCAAAGCAATTTAAAATTATTAATTGGCTCAACTTTTCCAGACAGCCATTTAACGAGCCAATCAGTGGGAATCCAATGGTACTCATAATCGTCCCCCGATTGTTTGATGGCTTCATAAAATTTTTGAATCAATTCCCTTCTTTTGATTTGCCCATCTATTTCTTGTTTCTGAAAAATGCATACACCTATGTTACAATAGTGCAAGGATTGTTCCAAAGGAGGAACTGTAAGAAAGTTCCCCTGCCAAAATTTCCTGGATATATTTTCGAAAATCAGGTTATATTCACAGTTCACGTTGAATTTTGACTGTCTTTCAAAGAGTTTTGACAGTTTTAACTATACAGACGATCAATTACCTAAATTTTTTTTTCAAGTTTTTTCCAACTTTTCACAGGATTTTTTAAATATCTCAGGATTTTTCATTTTCAGGAAAATTTTAATATCTAAAAAAGGATTTCTAAGAATCAATAGTAAAAAGTTTTCCAAAATTTTTAAAACCTGTAGATGTAATTTTACTTATTTGCTTTAACTATAGTTAAATTGTGTTGTTTCAAGACTTTTAAATACAAGAAAAATCCTCAAACTTCGATATTTCATAATCTTTGATTATAAGAATTTCAAAAGAACTCAAAAACTTCAAACGAGATAGATAGATGGGATCCCAGTTTTTTATTATGTATAAAAATATCATAATATACTTATGCGTTAATAATTTATTATATTTAGATGTTTTTTTTACCTTCTGAGCTTGCAACTCGAAAAGGCTCACTTCGTAGCTTAAATTTTCCTGCCTCACAATTTCTCTCAAAGTTTTGTTCACTTCCCATTTTTCAAACTCTACCTAAATAATCAAACAAAAAAGAATCAGTAAGTGAACAACAACTCGAAAAAAATTTCACATAACGTGTACAATTTTTATTATCTTACTTCTTCACTGTCGATTTTCTCTGGAAATTCATGTGAATCACCATTGCAATCGCCAACTTTCACGTCTTCTTTTGACGTGTCTTCTACAATAGACAAAATCAAAAATACAAATGTAATGCAGACAAGTGAAAAAAAATTATACCTTGAAAATCGAAAAAGAACAAATAAAAAAAAATGATGTGATTTATCATGAAACCGCTGCCTGATTTCCAATTGAAATTATTATTTAATATTCATAAAATATAAAATAATCACGCAATACAAATCAATATTGAAAGAAACAATCTTAAAATTACAACAATGAAATAAGTCTTCTAATCATCAACCAATATTGAGAATACACCATTATTCTCTTACCTTTTACATTGTTAACTTTTTTCGAAGAATCAATTTTCACTTTTTTTGTGGTGTCAGGAGACGTTTTTAGGTTGACGACGACTTTGCGTTTCCCTTTTTTCACACTTTCACTGTTCTCCGATTTTTTTGGGTTCATTTTTTGAACATCCACAGCATCCACTTTTTTATACATCAACATGTACGCAGAATTTGAAGAAATAAAACCTTTTGGGACTTTTTTCTTCGAAGCTTTCAATTCCTCTGTAGATTAACATAAATTAATTTATTAGAAAATATAACTTTAAAAAAATCGACGAACATAAAATAATGTAAACTAAAATCATAAGATTTTCAAAAAGAAATTCTTCGTTTTCATTTTTCCCAAGAAACATTTTATTTATTTATGTATTTTTTTTTTTTTTTTTTTTTGGTTTGATATGGAATTGAAATACTTTTTCGAACTTTTAATTTTCAAACTGAATTCAGTAAAATGTCAAAATTAAATACAATTATTTTCAGGTTTATAGATTTTCTCTACTTGGAAATTTTTGAGCAGTAACATGTGACTTACGATTTTTATATTGTGATCTTTATTTTGGTTTCGAACATTTCAAAAATCTTTTGAATGTACTAATTGTTTAAAACTTGCAAATTTCAAAAATACCTGATCTTTATTATTGTAGATTTTCAACATTTTTTCTCATTTTTAGCATACAAAATTTAATAGTTTAAGAATCAGATCTGGTAATAGCATTTCCAAATATTCCTCTGTTCATCAGAAAAATTGCTTTTTTTTCTAGCCTTGAATTTCCTAATATTGGCAAATAATTGAATATTTCACTAATTCAAGGTTTGAAGTATTTTTATCTTTTTCTCAGTGAATTTAAAAATTTTCAAACATCAAGTTAACATTTAAACTACTGAATAACATAATTCACAAATCTCAAGATTGTTAAATTTGAATATAATGAAGCATTTTTCACATTCTCAATAAAAAAAAAACTCTATTTAAATGAACTCAATAAAAATATTACCGGCAGTTTCATCCTCCATTCTTTTGTGAATAATTTTTTCAACTTTGTCATCGCTGAATTGAAACCATTCACCCGTAGAATTGCAAATGTTGGCAGTGTAGTGTCCTGAATTGGCGTGAGGACCTTTGTGACTCAAAACAGCAACCAAGTTATAAACTTGGGTGCCTGGTGCACATCTCAAATACTCCGACATATCTAGTACTTCAGGAAACTGGATGAATGAGTGCAATTTTTTCTTTTGATTGTTCGTGCTGTAAAAAAAAGCAACAATTTGGAATTCAATTCCAAAATTCGAGTTCTTAAAAAAAATTTCTAAGTAATAAAGTATGTGAATCTTCTATATTGAACAGCAACAAAACCACAAATTATCAAAATGAGAATAATTATCATCAGTATCATCAAAATCATTTTTACCTAATATTGCAGTCGGACAAGTTACAACATTTAAGAAAATGATAAGCTGGTGTGCAAAATGAAGAGGTGTAAGAATATGAGAGCTAAACTACAATTATTGATAAATAATTAATAATACAAACACAGTCGGAATAACGATATCATTCTCGCAATTATTATTTTACCGATTGAAAACGAAGCGCAACAATTGAATATTTAAAACATCAGGAAGTTTGTCCAATCTGATAAATCTTTTTGCATCTTGTTTGCTGTTGCAAGTGGTGCAAAAATACTGATTGGAATCCGTCAGCTGTTCTTCAGACAAATATCTTCCCAGAGCTTCCTCCAAAGATGGTGCCAACTGTAAATCCAACTCGTAAAATGTTGTTGGCGTCGAATATTCTGTCCCACAGGCCAAACAACTGTAAAAAAATTTTTTAACTGAAAAATTTTTAAAGATTCACATTCATAAATAAATTGTTCATCCTTGTTAAACTCATCAGAAATTGCTGAAAACATGTGAATGGTCAAATTTTTTCCAAAGCCACTTCAGCATATTTCGATGTTTGAAATGTTATTTTCAAGTCCACAATAAAATCTTACATGGATTCATCTAATTTATAAAAACTTTACATACCCAAAAAAATCAAATTTTAGTACTTAAATATTTACTTTCTTATTCACAAAATGATTTTCAGTTTTCCGAATGTATAAATATCCCTAAAAATCCAATAATTTTTCACCCAAAAACTACTTTACTATTTCCCTGATATCTCAAGTTAATAGAAAACATTTTCTCCATACTAACCAATTAATGTAACTGTATTTTCCTTGGGTCAACTTTTGCAACATTTTTATAAGTTCTGGATTTTGTTGCGATTTTTCTTCGAGATGACACAGCAGAAGTTTTGAAAATTCCTGCACATCTTGTTGCATGCTCGTGTCAAGGGACAAAGCTTCGGCCAAATTTTTGGGATCAAGGTGCTTTTTGTTTCCAAATTGCATCATTGCAAAAATAAACTGCAACTGTCCCATTGCAGTTTTGGGAACGTAGGTTTTTCCTTGCATTTCGCAAGCTATTTTTGCTTCTCTTTCTTCGGGATCCATGTCGATGTCCCATTTATAAATAACTTTCCTGAAAAAAAAAAAAAAAAAAAAAAAAAAAAAAAAAAAAAAAAAAAAAAAAAAAAAAAAAAAAACAAATCTGTGAAACAAAGAAGCTTCTTAGGGATGGTGGGAAACTAAAACTAATTAAAAATTGTTTCTTGAAACCCGTAGGATTTAAAAATTTATGTAACAGAAAATTTTTTGAATTTTTTTCACAAAATTTATTTATTTTATTTTGAGTCCTAGAAATATTCAATTTTCAACTTAATTATCATGCAATAAAAAAGAATAGAAATTGAAATAAAAAATTTCCAAAATTTCATGTTTGAATAATAATTCATGAATTATTGAATTGCAAATGTACTATTCTCTAGAAACATTTGATTTTTTCTCTCAAGTAATTTTGGATTGGCAGATTTATTTTTTGGACTCAAGTGATTCTCTTTTGAATTTGAATGATTGTCTTCATAATGAAATTTCATATTATTTGACTAGAGTTAGAAAATTTCCTTTTATTTTTAGAATCCAGTTTCTAAGTTTACACAGTTTAAAATGATGAAAATTCCCTTGTTCAGGAATTCGAACTTTTTCAAGAAACAGACCATATCTTCAAAATCACAAATGCTTTGAAGCATTTTAATATAGTTTTTAAAGTTATTTAAATCAATTAATTAAATTAGGTAGTTGAAAAATTTGACCTATCTGGCATAAATTTGTGGAGCAATTTTTTTTCAATAATTTATTATTCCCTGCAATAAACCATGCTATTTACCTCAAGTCCTCATTGTGGAACCATACTTGTATCAAAGTATTTACATAACAAGTGGCCCCTAAATTTTCTAATCCCACATATTGCGTTGGATCTCGCAATTCTTCCATGGAACTGTCCAAGGAACCTGCTTTTATTGGCTGAGCTTTTAAATGCTTATCTTCACCCATTCCTGTAAGGCATTTTGGATTGAAGCTACAATGCCGTCTGTAAAATATAAAAAATATACTTAAACCATATAATAGTACATTTATAATGAAAATAATACATTAAGTATAATAAAAATCCTATAGTCCAAACAGTAAATTTTTAGAAAATATCTAATAACTTTGAGTCAAAAAAATCACAAAAACTTTTAATGTAGATGCGAATTCGTTGTTTTCAAAAAATTATAAAACAAAATTGCGTGTTGCAAATAGCTTTTTAATTTTTGAGTGAAAGAAATATGAGTTAAAAAATGTAGCTATTATCTTTGAATACAACTTAACTCATGAAAACCAAAACCAAGTATGTTCGTTGAAATAATTTATTTTTATTCAAGTAAAAAGTAAACCTTAGAATTCATAAATGAAGTTATTTATATCACAACTGATAACTTGTGAATGATATAACTACATTGACTATAGTATTGAATATTTCAAAATAATGCAAGGTATTAAAAATGATTATTTACCTGCAGTTTCTACATTTTTTCAAACTGAGCTTGTAGGCGGTTTCCAAGTGCACTAGCTGTATTTCTTCTGGAGCAACTGTTTCTATCCAAGCCCACGCTTGCTTGTCAGCGTCTGATTTTTTCATGGGAGCCATTTTCTACAGTGAAACAAAATTATTATTCTCCTCAAACTTTCTTTCTATCGAACTTGTAATAATATTCAAAAATGTATAGTAAAAAATTTTTTGTAAGTTCGAGCTTTAGCTTCTCATCACATCTTCATCAGGAACTACATTAATCATTCAATTGAGACACAAATTACTGATTGAAAAAGACTTGTAATGTGGATATTTGTATGAAGAATCCTCAAAATCATCTTCTTAATTAAATAAATAGTTAATTCACATCAATAAATAGAACTTACTGCATTCTCAAGAGTAATAACTAGAAAAAAAATTTTCGTTGCATAAAAGAACTTGATTGAAACTACTGCAAAATGTAAGAATAATTAAAAAATAGCAAATTGTTGCTTTAATGACTGGAAAATCGGACAAAAACTATCCTGTAACAAAAAATGTATTATTTGAATATTTTATTTCGAAAAAAGTAACTTAACTGATATCATTAACGAAAATGATAGCTAAAAAAGGAGTAGATAATAAAAATTTCAGTTGATCATTATTAACTTTTATAATGTTGATTTCAATGAAATATACCTAAAATATCTATATCACGAATTTGTTAGATGTCTAAATTGCTATTTACTATTAATTAATTAAATTTAAAACTGTAATTATTTTCATTTCTTTCAACTCTGAAATTTTTTCAACTCTATTATGTAGTGTATTTGATGCAAAAAAATGGCATAGAAAATGTATACGAAGTAAAATTCAAATCATTGATTTTCAATTATATTTTTCGATTTGATAATACAAATTTACCTGCTCTTTTGACTTTTTTAACAAAACGATGTTAGTTTCTATGACTTATTATTAAATACAAATGCGCGCTGTATCTAGTCTTTCCAAATCGACATGTACCTGAAGTTTTAAACTTTTAAAATAAAATGAAAAGAGAAATTGAATGATTTCTCAATTTTTCTCATGGGCAGAATTAAGTCTAATATTTTATTAGTCTTCATAAAGTTTGTTGTTTCACCCGAAATATCCTTGAAAGCCACAAGAAAAATTTTTTTATCAAATATATATATAATAAATTATTTTATCTAATGTCTTTTTCATTTTTCGTTTAATTTTAAACGTTTTGAATTTCATGCACATAAATCCACATGAATACTTGAATATCCTGAATATGGTATAAATATTGAAAGACATTATAGATAAGATATATAGTGATTTCATAGAAAAAATAATAATATATTTTCCGAAAATAAAAATTTGAGCATCCCTAGCAGGTTTTAAGGATTTTTTGATAAAAGAATTCCAATTATGTGTTTTAGGGTGTCACTTTATTTTGGCAATGTTGGAATTCTTTTCATTCCCGTCCTTTGAATCAATCAAGATACTAAAAAAAAATGTCCTGTAAAGTTTGAAACGAATAATAAATAATTAACTCTTGCCACAAAAAAATTGAAGTTTTAAATGAGAATTACATGTTATTTTTCATACATTTTGCTGAAATATTCAGAACTTTCGCAGAACTTTAGATATGTTTGAAACTTGGCAGAATTTGAGTATGTACATAATGTAACATTTACAACCTATATCTTCTAGATTTTTCTATCCCTGTTATCTATATTTTACACATGCACTCAAAAAGTACATGTTTGCCTTAATTTCATGTATTTTTTTATATATTTCCTTCGCATATTTGTAACTTATAAAGCACTTATTATAAACTTCTGAAACGCGGCAGAGTTTAAGTGCATAATGTAAAATTAAAAAACAAATTTTTCTGGATTTTTCTATCACTGTTGTCTATATGTTACAAGCACTCGAAAAATAGATGTTTGCCTTATTTTTATGTGATTTTTGAATTACTTCCTTCACATATTTATTTGTAACTTCTAAAAAACTCAGTATAGACTTTTGAAATTTGGCAGAGTTTAAGTTCATCATGTTGTTCTAAATCAAAATTTTCGTGATTTTTCCATAACTCTTATCCGTGCTTTGTACCAATGTTTATGGTCCAATTTATTATATTATTCAAGTTCATTGATGAAACTAACAAGAAGATCACGTACTTTTACTTTAATTGTATACTAAAGCAAACATGTACTTTTCAAGTACTTGTAAAATATAGATAAGAGCGATAGAAAAACCCAGAAATATTTGATTTTTAATTTTACATTATGCTCACCAACTGTTTCAAACACGAATCTTGTTTTGAGAAAGAAATGAATATCCAGCAAAATGTGGGAAAAATTACATGTAATTCCCATTAAAAACTTCTGTTGTTTTGTTGTCTGGAATAGTCATGTCTGATTTGCTTCAAACTTTATGGGAAAATTTTTTATAATATTAATTAGAAGGCCTGGAATAGAAAAAATTTCAACATCGCCAAAATGAGTGACATCCAAATAATATATATATTAGGGTATATTACAAAAATCACAAAATGTCACAATGGTAAATCATCACAAAATTCTATGAATCACAAAATCATTCATTGTCACAAATCATGAAAAGATATAAAATTATTATGATCCTCATCATAATCATATCCTCATCCTGATTATCAAATAAACTTTCATCAATTTTACTTTTTACCTTTATTGTAAAAAAGCATCATTAGAAACTATTTCTTTAAAATACTTATAAAATCTTTTGGACTATTATGATCCATTATATTGGTATAATATCTCTTCGTAGTAATACATTTTTTATGAAAAAATTAGCAATTTAGCCAGGCCACGATTGTCACGGGTCATGTGACCGTCACGAACTTTGCATCAGTGACCGTCACATGACGGTTACGTCACGGTCATAATGACCATCATACGATGTTGGCACATCTCTAGTAAGGAGAAATCGTTTACACCAAAACTGTTTCTATCTTAGGAAAAACGATTTCTGTCTCGGGAGAAACTATTCCTGTCTAAAGGAGGAAACGTTCCACGCACGTTGGGCGCGAGTAAAATGCGCTCGCAATGCATCAGTTGCCATTATTGTTTACATAATTTTGAAGTTGAGTGCGTCTCTCTCCATCTCTCTCTGAATGTGTGCACACTCTACTCGCGCATAACACGCGCGGAACCTAACCTCACGTAACAAGCACGGATGTGCTCTTTGGCGAAACTGCTATTAGACCGAAGCAACTTTAAGCAGGAATAGTTCCTCCAGAGACAGAAACAGTTTCGGTATAAACGATTTCTCCTTACGGAAGAACAGATCTTCCCGAGACAGAAACCTTTTCTGCCCGCGCAGTAATTAAATACCTGTAATAGAAAAAATCCCAATATCGCCAAAATAAATGACATTCTTAATATATACTGTATTATACATTATAATATAAAATAACATAAATAGTTATGACTTCGTAGAGTATAATAAGTAGTGATATATTACAATATATAAATATGATGCAGTAATATATACTATAATATTAGTAGATCATATACGTATGTGCAAAATGTAGAATATAGAATATGTGCCTATAATATGTATATGTGTATGCATTGTAGTAAAGATATGTGAAAAAAAATTTTCTTCATTTAAACCTCAAATATAAAACAGTATGCAACACTCAAAACTTTGTAATTTGCATAACAAAATTACCGCCGTTTTTTCGCGTATTAACCTGCGATAGTGAGAAAAAAAACTAAATCACACCATTTTATAAAACAAGAACAACCTTAAGCCAAAAATGAGACTGCAATTTTTTAAACAATTACGGAAACCCGAGAAAAATGCCAAAAAGACACTGATTTTTACCTTAAACTCGCTTTTTACAGCGGTGTGATTCCAATGTTTTTTGAGGTTACTTCAAATTTTACCGCTTTTTCTACAATATTTCCATCGCATTCGCGAACTTTCGCTCCCGTGTGATTTATTTTGAATAGTTCTATCCAAATCACTTTTTTTGAGGTACTTGCAGTGTACTTAATTGTATCCAAGTACTTTCGAAAATAATATGGAATAATATAAACACCAGTCAACCCTGAAAATTTATACCAATTTATACAACTTTTGTACGGTTGAACAAATCTCAACCCAATTCAACACATTGTATGACATTGTATATATGTGGCATGTGCATATGCGCAACAGTAATTGCTGCAAATTAATGCGTAATGGCTGATACGCATGTGCGGTGAATTTGAATTATTATTATTTTCTGCTGATGCGTGTTCAAATCTGCTGAAATCTGCCTGGATCATAATAATTATAATTTATAATCTCTTTAAAATCCTCTTTAAGTTGATGGCAGTTGATGGGTTGATTAACGTTGACTGTTTATTCTTGTTTTGTTAATCACAGTTAATCAATATCAATTACACGAAAAGTTGTTTGTTGGTTTCAGTTAGTTTCAGTTAGTTTCTTTTAGTTTCTTTTAGTGAATAAAAGTTATGTATTCCTCAAACAGAACGAACTGGCAAGCGAGTAGAGGTTGCCCTCGAGCCGCTGGTGAATCAGACGACGAGGAAGATGATTACGATGGATTCTCTTTTGGATACGATGTAATTTAAGCGGATATTTTTCTTCCCTAACCTCATTTTTTCGTTGCTAGCAGTCGGCTACCGGCTGTATTTTATAGACAAAAGAGAGTTATAATTTTCAATGATCATACTTTTGATTATAATAAAATTATAATTTAAATCTCATAATGAGAGTTGATTAAATGATACTTCAATTTCATCAAAAACTGGATTTGCTAGAATATATTTATTAACAAATTTTTTTCAATTATTACATTAAATTTCTTTATTTTTATTTATCAATTTCAATTGATAATGATTATATTTATCCATTAAGGAAGTTAATCATACAATTTTTCATTTTATAACGTATTATTCATTTCGTTATAATATCGTCATTTATTTGTAATTAAATGATTATTTTTTATCAATTTTCCTTCATTTTCTCAACTTCGATTTGAATTTTTCTTAATTTATTTTTGATTCTGCAAATATTTGAGTAAGATACTCAAATTTTATCAAAAACTGGATATACTCCAATTTATTTATTTATTTATTCATTTCATTGATTAATGCATTATATTTTCTGATTTTCATTTCTCAACTTTGAATTTGTCTTAATTTTAATTATAACAGTCCGACGAAATTTTACTTTCAGAAATAATTATTTTCAATAAAACATAAATATCCTCGTAGTAAACATATACCCCAAGTATTTAAAACCATAGACTACCTCAATTCTTTCCCATTATAAGCCCGTTTTTCGTCTCTCTTTTGTCTTCCTCCTTTTCTCAATACCACAATTTTTGTCTTTCCTACATCAAATTCCAACCCATTCCTATCAGTATATTTCTCCAAGTTCCTTATCAACTCTGTAAGCCCTTTCGCATCATCCGCAATGACTACCACATCCTCGGCAAATTTATTCTATTAGGGAGGAATCTATTATTTCTCCCTATCACTCTCTTTACTTTTCTCCCAGCTCTTTGTCATGTCCTCTATAAAAAGATTAAACAGCAGTGGGCTTAGTCGACATCCCTGTCTTACTCCTCTGTATGACTTAAACTTCCCTGTCTTCCCTATTCCTGTTACTACTTCATTCTCCGTCTCTTCGTACAACCTCCTGAGCATCCTCAACATCCTCCCTCCTATTCCCAGTCCTTCCAGTTTCCTCCATAACAAATCCCTCTTCATCATGTCAAAAGCCACCCTAAAGTCTATGAATGCGACGTAAAGTTTGCTCCCCCCTCCTCCCCTTCTCCTTTAGGTTCCTTCCTATTAAAGATTTCAACACAAAAATCTGATCTCTCGTCCCTTTACCAGCTCTAAAACTTGCCTGACTTTCCCCTATTATTCCTTTTTCCTCTGACCAAATTTTCAGTCACTCCTTTAATATCTACGCCATCAGTTTGTATCCACTGTTGAGTAGCGCCAGGGGGTACTCACTCCGCTTAAAAACGACACCGATTTTCTGAGAGTGTGTAGGTTTCGCGCATACGCGTGAGATTTTTTTTGTCCCTTATGAATTCCCACAGAAGTGAGTACCCCCTGAGTGGCGCGATCCCTCTACAATTCCTCATGTCCTCTTCATCTCCCCCCTTGTGTATATGCATTATTCTAACCATCTTCCACTCCTCTGGTACTACCTTTCCCTCCCATATCTCTTGCAGGGCCTTGGGCAATTCCCCTACCCATTCCCCTGAGGGGGCTTTTAAAAATTCCCCAACCATCCCGTCGTTACCTGCCGCTTTCTTCCTTCCCAGTCTTTTCAGTGTCTTTTCGAATTCCTCTTCCTCAATCCATACGTCCCACTTCCGCTCTTTAAACTTCTTTTTTCTATCTCTATACAGTCTTCTCATTTCTTTCCTCGCATCCCTCCTTTCGCGTTGTATATCTTCATGATTGGGTCTCGACTTGTTTTTTAGTGCCTCCCATAACCTCTTTCTCTGCTCCCTGCATTCCTCATCCCACCATTTCGTCCTATCACCTTTTCTCTTCCTACTGTTACCCTCGTCTACAATTCCTAACTAGAACGCTGTTTCCCATATGGTATCTTTAATCCAATCCCAACCACTTCTCTTTTTATTTTCCTTGTTTCTTCTCCTTCATTTTTTCGCTCAGAATATATCGGTATAGTTCATACTTGTCCTTTTCCCACTTCAGTCTTTTTTCTCCTCCTTTATCGCTCTCTTCATGGTCATCTTCCCATTCTTCCAGTGATTTGTCAACTCCAACGGAAGGTGGTCTGACTCAATCCTACTCCCTACTTTAAGGCTACCTATTGCACTAAAAGCCAGCTCCTCAGTACTCATTACCAGATCCAGAACTGACCCCTTCCCCTCTATATAAGTCAATTTCCCTTCACAGTCTCTCCTCGTGCATCCGTTCATTATCTCGATCCCTTCCTCCGTGCAAAAATTTAATAACTTCTTTTCTTCTCTGTTCAGTGTAGAGTCCTCTGAATTCCTAGTGATCCCTTCTTGCCAATCACCCCCTCTCTTCCTATTCTAGTGTTTCAGTCACCTGCTATGATCACCTCTTCCCCCCTTCGTACCCCTTCCAAGATCAGCTCTCTCATTGCATCCGTCACTTTATCCACCCCTGAGTTATTGTAGACTGCTTTTAATCTAGTATGCCTGTCTCCCCCTTTCAGTCCCTTAATTATAATTGTGTAATGGGAATATGGATGTGTAATTACACATCCATATTCTCAGTTGTCTACTTTAATTCCTTCCCCCCTTTTTTTCTTCCACCCCACTAGTACCCCTTCCTTAGCCCTCTCCTTTTTCTGAACTCTCACTGCATTTCTGCTCTGCCATTTATACCCAGTGTCTAGACCTTCTATCTCTTTAATCGCCCTGTCTGCCTCTAGCCATGTCTCCAACAATATGATTATTTCAAAACTCCTCAAATAATCTCAAGCCCCCTTTCTATTGTTCACCCCTGTTATGTTGCACACCAACGCCCTACTATCTGGCAGATCTATTCGCTTACATTAGAATCTATAGCCTGAGATTCCTCTCCCCTCCTGTCCCCGTCCTCTGGATAACAGGTATTCCGGTCCATGGTCACACGCTCTCCCACCTCCTCCTGGTCTACCTCGAAAAAAACCAAAGTCTGCATTTTCCCTTGATACCTGTGGGTGCCACTTTCCTTCGCGACATAATTCTAGCCCTCTCTCTTTAAGCCAGTCAATTCTTCGCCCGGCCTCTTCACACCATGTCCCAGTCCCCCTATTGTCTCTCTTTTCCATTAGTTTTCTTATATAAATCCTGGATAAATTTTATTTAATTTCTTCGAATAATTTATTCCTGATTAGCCTTAATTGACATATATTATTGTGGAAATGATTAAAAACAGTTTTGCAGCTTAATGTTTTTTTATTAATAATATAAAAAAAATAATAGAAAAGTGACATGAATTGACACATAATTTTTAAAAGTTTCTGTAAAAAGTACTGGCAAAGATACGAAAAATATACACGTAAAGTTAGATACTAAATTAAAACATATTAATATAAATGCATAAGTAGAATGCAGGTGAAAAAAAGTAGCAAAATAATAAACTGCGATAATTTTTCTTTCACTTGCTAATTTTTTTTAGGTTAAGTCAACATCTTGACTCATTTTTAACTCATATCAAGACCTTTGTTGCTATTTTTAATGTTAACGTTCAGATTTTTAGGCAGTTTTAAACTATTATCAGTTATCAGAAATGTAAAATTTTCCTTAGTTCATTTGACTGAAAATCCTGAAATAATTTTTGAAGATTAGTTTTCCACAATCGTTAAAATTTTGTAAAATATGTGTCCCTTCCCGAAAATTTGTCAATGTGTTCTTAAGATGTTTAAAAACCAAAAAATTTCATAAACTCTCTTTATTTCTACTCTTCCTTTTTTTCCAATAAAATTAGCTCAACAAATCTGTGAACAATTCTTTTAAATGATTTCATTTATAATGTATTTCTTGATTCACCAGGAACCAAAGCCACGAAGGCAATATTCTTTCAAATCCTATCGCTCAGAAGAAACCACCGAAACTGAATCAACGTTTGCAGTTGTCACCGAAAACGAAATTCCTGTGAAAGATGAAAAAAAGACAAAAGAAATCGAAGATTCCGTAATAAAAGCATGCACCAACGGGCAAATTGATGTTGTCAAAGATTATTTGAATGGTAAAGTTTTTTTATAAATGAGAACACCATAAGTACATTTATAAAGAATAATTTTCTGCAATTCAGATGGGAATGATCCTAATATGATGATGTATTCTGACTGGACTTTGTTGTTGTTCGCCACTTCTTCCATGGAACCTGAAATTGTGCAACTGTTGCTTGAAAAAGGAGCTGACCCTAATTTGCAAAAAGGTAAAATTTTAACTGTAACGAGTAGACGTCAGAAAAGAAATTTGTGCAAAAAAAATGTGTGCTCAGCGTTTTTATAATTCGCCTTGATGTTTCAAAACTTAAACTTGAAAATATTATTTTATGTACCTCTGGCATAGAAAACGCGTTTCTATGCCAGCTCGAGATCTCTAAACGCGTTTTCTATGCCCTTGGTACATAAAATATCGTTCGTAACAGGACGGATGTGCGAATTTCCCCGTTTGGCCAAATTCGCACATCCGTGCCTGTTACGAAATATACTTTTCTGATTTCAAAAATTTTATAATTATTCGGCTTTCATATTTTACAAAAAATTTACCATTTTTTAAAAGTCGAATGTTCCCAAACATTTCTGAAACTTTATCGTAACACCCAAAAACTGTCAGTTTTCATGTTTTATAACAATTTAGTACCACAAGTTTTAATATTCTATACATTAAATAATTTGAAATTCATGTAATCAAGAAATGAAAAGAAAAAAGCACGAATTTTTTGAGAAAACCGAAAAATAGTTCATCACATTTTTCAGATGGTTGCACTCCGTTGATTGCTTTGAGTAATTCGATCAAAGTTGAATCTTCTAGTGAGAACTCTCTCAAGTGTCTGAAATTACTTTTGGATGCAAAAGCAAATGTCGAAGCTACAAACAGACAAAGGTTCATCTCAAAGATATATTTTGTTAATTTTTTTTCAATTCATAAGTGATAAAATATGGATTTTTTTTTTATAGGGAAACTGCATTGATGTTGGCTTGCAAATACAGGGTGCCTGCTTTTGTCGAAGAATTGCTCAAACACTATAAAGACATCAATGCTTACGATTGCGAAGACCAGACTGTAATTTTCTTTATTCAATTATTACACAGTTGAAAATTATTCAATTTGTTTAATGCCAAGCTATGCAATCATAAGGGAATAAAACCAATTTTCCCTTATTGAAAGATAAATAATTGGAATTGTTTCAGGCTTTGTTTTATGCAGTATTGGGCAAAAAACCTGAGGTAGTCAAGATGTTGTTACAAAAAGGTGCGATAACAAACCAAAAAAACAGATGTGGCATGACACCTTATGATATTGCAAGGCACAAAACGTACCATGAGGTAAACACGCTTTTTCACAAATGTTGCAAATCATTTTAAAAGTTCTGAAGTATATCGAATTCTATGTTCAGAAATTTAAAAAATCATCCACTTTCCTATCTCAAGCAATTTTTGAAGAACTTTTCAGCAGTATGTGAAACATTTTTTTCATAGATTGAAGCATTATTGGCAACAGACAATGTCGACGATTTCGTGTACTGCGAAGCGAAAAGAATCAATGGATGGGAAGATTTGTTTCCTGGATTGCGTAGTAATAATGTCAGCAATAAACTAATCAACCAAGACATATCAGCTCTGCTTTACGGAATGAATTTAGAAAAATATCAACGCCTTTTTTGCGGCATGGAGCTGAAAACATTCCTGAGATTGAGCCAACAAGATTTGATTGATTATGGCATCGACATAAGCGTGCACAGAAAAGTGTTTCTTGATAACATTTTCAAATTTCATAACAAAAAATGGAGTCAAAAAAGTCTTGGACCTATCAACAATAAGGGCACTTACACGTAAACTACAAATTTTAACATTAAAAATTTCAGAATTTTATTTGTTAAGCCAAATTTTATAATGGTGGTGGAATTTTTCAGAACTTTGAAGGCAGTTTGGTCACTAGGAAACATTTTCAAACACATCCAAATACTTGGTTCGAGTTTCCATTTCTTGAAACAAAGCATTATCAGTTACAAAATGAATGGAATTGATTTTACTGATGAGCAAGAGAAAAGCTTTAAGCAGGAGTTGAAAAAAACGGAGAAAACTATTCATGATTTAAAAAGGCAATTACAAAAAATGAAATCATTGGCTCAGCAGGTAATGCAATAAAAGAATTATTTTTAAAAACTTACAGGTTGAAAATGAAGACTCGATTATCAAGTTCAACCACGTCAATTATAAATTGGTTTTTTTTTAATTTGCAGATCCAAAAAGAGACGAAACATTCTTTGCCAGCAACATATATTGGTAAAAACGAAGAAAGCTACTCTAAAATGCGAATCTTTTTTGCAGTCGGTGGTTTTACATTTGCTGTTGGGCTATCTGGATTTTTCGCAGCCAAAACACTCAACATTCATTAACTAATAAATTGCCATTATTTTTTCTACTTAACTACCTCCATTTTTGTAAATATCAATACAGATGTTGTCAGAAATACACTCTGGATTAAAAATAAATAAGTTCATATTTTTAAAATTGAGAGCTTTTCATTACTCCCTTGTTTCATGACATTCATATGAAAAAATAAAAGTGTGATTTCGAGATTGAGTTTCACAAACTCTTTCAGTTTTTTTTTATATTGTGATATTTGAAGAAAAATGGCAAATCATTTGAATTTCAACTGAATGTTAGGTTTATAATTGCATTAACAAGAAATTTTCGAAGATATGACAAAAAATCAGTAGGAACAATGAACTAGCTACTTGTTAAATTTCCTGTGAATGAGTATAATAACAAAGTTGCAAAATTTCAAATAAAAGCTCTCAGAAGGCCACATTTTTTGTGCAAGTTTTTTTTTTAAATGTCATTAATTTCTATGAAAAACTGTATTGAACCATCTCGAGAATTTTCAGAAGATACAACCTATTAGCTTTGTAATCCATACAGAATTAAAATTCTTTCCAGTCGGCTTTTTCTTCACTCTTTGACATGATTGATACACATTTGAAGGTGAGGAATCCTCCTCAACATCGCGATTCTACTGTACTTCATTAACGTAATAAATATCAACTACAAAACAGTCAAAATTTAAGGGACCTGGATAGATCCAAATCAAAAAGCTCTGATATTCTTAAAAAACGAACGTAACATATATTTTCATCATTAAATATACATTTTTACTTCTTCTTAGCCACACCAACAGTGCGACCTTTACGGCCTGTGGTCTTAGTGTGTTGACCACGTGCTCTCAAGCCCCAGTAGTGACGAAGTCCTCTGTGGGCACGGATTTTCTTCAATCTTTCCAAATCTTCACGAAGCTTGGCTTCTCTGTTGGATCCCATCATCTATTGCAATCAACAAATAACATTCATTAATACCATAATCGACAGTTGCCTGGCTAAAAATACAACTTAAAATCTGATAAAAAAAATCAGGCTTTATAAAAATTATAATTTCAATTTAATTTTTTGATGCACTACTGTGAGAAAACAATGTGTACAAAAAAATAATGTCATTTTAAGAAATCATTCAATGTATGCAATGTTGCATTTTCAAAATACCCATAATCTCTAATTAGAAATGAGTTGGTTAAAAAAATGCAGTTGTTATTGCACAAATTACCAATCTATTTGCAATGTTGTGCAAAAGATCGTGGTTTGTGCATTAATACTATTTCAGATAGAAAAAAAAAACAGTTATTATAAGATATTGTTAAAGTTTGCTATGTTGCGTTTTTATAATCCACTATCTCTTGTCAAAAATGAGTTAAAGTAAAAAATGCAGTATTTACTGCACAAATAACCACTCTTCTTGCAATATTTTTGTACAAGAGATCGTGGTTCGTGCATAAAAATGGCAATATAAAAAAAAAAAGAAATATTGCAGTAAGTTTCTTTCAAGTACCTGGGTATATTTGCCATCCACAATGTCTTTTTGTCTGTTGAGGAACCAGTCAGGGATTTTGTACTGTCGAGGGTTGGACATAATGGTGATTATTTTCTCAACCTGTGGGCAAAAACAATAGAATTTAATTATATGGTCTATGTTGTACATGAATTGATACTAAATCGAAACTAACTATCATAACGTGATGCATGTTGCATGTATTTGGAAGGAGAACTTTAGAAAATTGACGGAAAAAATGTATGGCTCCCTCTGGCATTTTTCGGTCGAAAAAATATCAAAAAATTGAGAAGTGTAACTTTCATAATGAGGGTGAACATGAAATTCTCACATTTTTAGATTCATTTTAATTAAAAACCAAAAAACTTAAGGTACATGATATTTTTTTAATATAATTTAAAACATTTTTTTTATTCAAAATTTTTCAATTATATCACATCATATTAAAAGTGAAATAAAACTTGACCATTTTGTAATTTTTATACAAAAATGTTCATACTGTTGATTAGAAATATCAGACTATGAAAAAATATTTTGTATCAGTTTCAAAATTGTACATATTACAATATAATCCTATTAATTACAAATATCGTACTAACAAATATGATAAATATATTGAGAAAAATTTTAAAGCAGTTAGAAAATTATGAATATTACTGTTTGCTTGAATTAAATAATGATCAACAATGAGTTTACTTAATATCAACAAACAACATTGCAATTTTATCTACAGAAATCTTATAAAAAAACTATTTAACAGTATTTCTTGAGTGACCAGAAATATAAAATCCTCCTTTTTTTTCAATTCTAAATTGGTAGAACTTCTAGTAATAAATAATATACATTTCTTCAACATTGTATGGAACAAAACTTTAGAATTATGTTATTTTCAGAAAAAAAACATCAATACTGTTAATTAGAAATTTAATACTGGGAAATATTAAAAATTAGTAAAGTAATTGATAATTACTATCATTTGGAAATATTACGTTATGAAATGAACCGTTCAAATTAAATTCTACAGTTCAAAGATTGAGAATATCAGTCTTAATTACTTGCATTGACGACGATACTAATCTAGGAAATCAGTCATAGAAAAAGAATTTTTTTAGTTAAATCATGTAAAGAATCACAGTATTTAACCAAATTCATATTTTTGAGAATCGAGTTCATTTCCAACTTGATAAATTAATTGAGAAGATTTGCATGTCATTATTATTTTTCAAGATTCGATAAAAACATGTTTTCAGAGATAAGGATTTCAGAAGTGCTGACATAAAAAAATCAACGAATTAGAATGAAAATCTTCTTTTAATATCAGGGAAAAAAAATTTTGTTGCCTCTCCCATATTAAAAATGAGTGTATCCAAACACGTTTTGACATGCACAAATCAAGTATTTCAGGCCGACATGCAGACTGTCGACAAATAACTGTCAGCAGGGAAAGGGAGGTCCTTTAAACCCACCGAGTTTAACACAGCAGACTAAATGCCCCCCCCCCTCTCTTAACCCTGCCAGCTGTCATTTTCTCCAGCCTCTGTGTTAACCTTCAATACTTCATTTGCCATGTCTCAACAGTTTTAATACGCTCATTTTTAAGGTTTTCGAGGCAAAAAGTATCATCTGTACCTCGGAGCAATAACCGCTGTTTTCGAACGAGTGTTTTTACCCCTAGCAACAGAATATACTATTTGTCTTGAATTATGTTCCAACGTTAAAAAAGACAATAAAGTTACTTAGAGATTCCAAATATGAATTAAGCTTTCTTCAAATAAGAGGAATATATCACGATTTGAGACACTAGATAAAAATTGCTGGTGACATGGAGAAAATAAAATTTTTCTCTGGAAAATGATAGTTATCATCAATCTGAATTTTGTGAAGAAATACATGTGAATTATTTGTTTTTTTTCCATTAGAACACATACATATTGACTTTTTTATACTGAAATACATTTGAGAATCATCCAAGTAGATGTCAGTAAATTTTCCAATCACAAATAGATTGACAAAATGATCTTATTTTGCTAAAACTTCTTGGAAAATAGTGAAGAAAATAAAACAAATAGTAACGATGACTTGTCTCCAGTACAAAAACATAAAAATTGCAGATAAGATAGGTAATTATTAAGGATGCTTACTATTGCGACAATTGCACTTTGAAAAATAAAGTGTGAATTAATAGAATAAACCAAGGTTTCTTTTTTTTTCTCAAACATGCAATTCTGTTTTTCGCAAAAATATGTAATCGCTTTCACTGTTACAAACATAAATAATAAATCAGTTATGTATCATTTGACACTACATTTTAAATGCTCACTACTTTATTGCTCATGTAATGTAATGCTTGATTAAATGAGAAACAAAATTTTTTTATTGTACTCGTGTTCTTCTTACTTTACTCATTTATTTACGATGTATCAATTACCTACTTCATTTATTTATGGTGACTAAGTTAAAAAAAACATCACTAATATGAAATTTAGGCTTATAAAACATTGACGTTTGTGCTTTATTGATGAAGAACACTGAAATTGCATACCTCTTCCTCTGAGCATTCACCCGCTCGTTTGTCCAAATCGATATCAGCTTTTTTCAAAACAATATTTGCGTATCGTCTGCCAACACCCTGAATGGCCGTCAAGGCGAACATCACCTTGCGGTTTCCATCGATATTGGTTCCGAGCACACGAAGAATGTGTTGAAATTTCTCTGGGATAACTAGCGACTGCAAAAATAAACATAACCTCAATACACAGTACACTACAAAGTGTAAACAAATCATTGCTATTTCAATTACCATTTCTAATAACAGAGCGAGAAGTATTAAGAATAACTTAAATTTTATGATCTGACATTTTTCTTCTTTTTATTTCAAGGTGGAAAAGGTTTGATCGATTTTTCTCAGTTCAATTGAAATTTACAGAACTAAATGTACCGAGGACAGAAATATATGGTCGAAAAAACGAATTAAGCCTTTGTTTGTAAGAGTTTCAATTATTTCGCGTGCAAAATTCAAGGATTATTTATTTTAACGTGGATGAAATAATCAAAAATTACGTTATAACTTTACCATTATGAGGTTTTCCAACAGCCGGGTACAAAAAAAAGACGGAAAACGATTCAACAAGATGGCTGCTTAAACATGGTTATAAATTCACTGTCCTTGTCACATCAGTCATGTTTTCCGAAGATGCTCGGACCTTCCCGAATAGCCACGATGCACGCGAATGCATGAATTCGAGAATCTTCGAGCAGTTTATTGTGATGCACCCTTGATTTGTGAAAATTAGAGGCACGAGCACTATATATACTAGGGACCCTAGCCGAAGGGGTTAAAATCAGTTAAAAATAAAAAAAAAAAAAAATATAAATAGAGTTTACCAGAGTTTACGTGAAGCAAAATAACTAGCTATTGTTAATTTTAATTGTTTCTATTTTTGACTGTTTTTGTCTCGTATTAGCGCAATGAAAAACAAAAAATGTCTCAATTCGAAAAAGGTGATTAAATACATTACAGATACAGAACAAAACTTCTGAAAAATAAAAAATAAATTAAAACAACTTCTTTTAATATATGATTTACATAAACCTTCGTGAACGCGATATTAAAAATTTGAAATTTTAATCAATGTAAAAAAAGAACAACATTCGATAATTCAAATTTTAAAAGTAATTTTTTTAATATTCATGAAAGTAACATATTACTTGCGAAAAAAATTTATAAAATATGTAGATATTTTCGAACCTAATTTTTTCTCAACTGGAAGTAAACTTTTTGTACAATACGCATTGTTTTCCGCATATCAAATGATAAATTATTATAGATAAGTGAATGGTTAATAAATAATAATTTCAAAAAGCAATCACATTATTATTATATAATATTTCAGGTGTAAATGAACTTTCTGATAATTATCAATTTATTTTCATCGATAAATCGAATGACCCCTTGTTATTGTTAATAACAAATTTATCAATCGTTCAAAAAATAATCAATTACTATTAATTTAAATAAATTAATTCATCACAAAATATGTATATCTTTATGTATGTGTCTTTCTTTTTAGTGAGCACCGACATCCTTCTAGAGCTTTTGCAAGTTTCTTTCCATAATATATTATACTTTCGAAAAACCTACCCAGATGAAATATTTGTGAAGAAGCAAAAATATGGATGTGTGGTACACGTGTCAGAACATCCAGAGTTGAACGATTACATAAAAAATGTATTGAAGAGCATTGGAGAGTTGCTCAACGCGGATGATGAAAGCATCAAGTCCATTACTTTAAATTTTCTGAACAAAGACAAAATCCCCATTGAGGCATTTGTTTTCGACTTGATTGCATTGCAAAGTAATGTCACAGAGTAGGTTGCATTATTAAGTTGATTAAAATCAGAAAAAATGGATAATGTCATTTTCAATTCTCCTATCATTCACATTCACGACAGCAAAATTTTTGAAATTCAATAAGCCAAAATCTTGTTACCAATGCCCAAATAAAGACTTTTAAATTTAAAATCAAGCAAATAGAAATTGGGAATCCCAAAAACTCAAATTCTAATTTGGATCTGATAATACGACTCATGACATATTTTCAAACATTAGAATTTGAAACAATTAAAAATCTGATGACTGTAAACTTTTATATTTGTATTTTTACAATTTGAAAATAAATAAAAATTTCACAACAAAAATGAATACTTGAATTAATGTAATGTGAATAAATTGAACAATTTGTTATATCAACTAATTTTCTTTAACACAATTTTTGCATTCTCTTATTGTTGAACTCTCCTGCAGGTTCTGTATAGAATATGTAGAATAAAAATATGTTAAGATATAGTATTATAAGCCATCATGTACCATGATTTAAAAAATTGTCTTTTAAATGAACCCCCAATAAATTGTTCAAGCATACTCCTTTTCTCATGATGCTTAAAAATAAATGTATTGTGTACAATTGTTTCTGTTAATTTTAGGAGAGATTCATACTTTTTAAAAACTGAAGAATCTTTACGAGCAATATGCATGAAACTGGCAATGGCAGAATCAGATTTGAAGCCTCTTCCACCAGATTCAACTTTCATCATTGAAATTATGACTTACGAAGCAGCACATATTGCACTCAATGAAAATCCCAATTGTGACAATTTTCCTTGGATTGTAAAAGAGAATCAACGAGCTATGGAAAATCAACGATTACTGCCATTAAAAACTGTACAAACGCAACATTTGACCTTACAATTGTATGTTCTAGAGAATGAAGATAGAAAGTGATATAAATAAATTATTTTCATTATTTATTTGTTTGAATCACGATTTTTATAAATACATTTCCAACCTTTTTAAAAGACAATTTAGGAGACCACTGACATGTCTCAAAATTTGCATTGAATTTCAGTAATACAAACATTCTGTATATTTCGATTGAGCGACATACAATGGAACTATACAAATTCAGGGTTTTTTTCATACTACTGCGAGATTGATGGCAGTGGCAGAAAAAACGTCAAAGACATATTATATACAAAAACTAAAAAATTTAACACATGAAACTATTGCGTGTCCCATTGTTTTGGGTTTACATCATAATCCTGCATTTTGTCTCTCAAAACCCACCAAGTGTCGCAAAAGCCAACATCTATAATTTTTTGGTAGAATGTAGCATAAGGTGGTTTCAAGTAGCTACAGTTAGCTTTGTACAGGGCGCAATCTTCATTATAATTACTCAACCAAATGAAAGAAATTATGCCAAGACTGAAGCTACGAATGCATCGACTTGAATAATAGTCTCCAAGTTGTTCCAAATGTTGGATCGTTCTGGGATTACAGCACTGCTCGCTGACGTGAATCATTTTCATGGAATTGTCCAAATAATCTTGTCGAAAGCAGTTTTCATCTGGTGTGTGTTTCGCCAAGTAGAAACCTGAGCCCAGCAGTGACACATAAATCGAGCATTTCAAGGGATGATGCCTGAATTCCTTAAAACTGTCGATTGCTACATCCTTGTAATCCACGTACAGGCCTTTCCAATACTTGATCCATTTTTCTATGAAAGTGCCCTTGAAGTTTTGAAAACGCAACAACAATTGTCTTTCTTATTATATCACCTCCAACTTGGACATTTAAAATAATCTAAGAATATTTCTGAATTGCTTTTTATATTTAATGCGCCGTCTTATATGTTACACTGGAGTATGGGCAGCGTCCAGAAAAATTTATAGCATCTACGTAAGGTCAGGTGCGTAGGCAGAGGGTGTTTTGGGGGTTCAAACCCCTTCCAAGATTGAGATAAAATCAAAAATCATTTCACATAGAAATATAAATGTCATAATGAAAAAAATACATGGTATAAAAACATTCATGGAAATTTATAATAAAGTAAATAAAAATTATCAAACATGTATTTATTGAAATCTATAGGACATGAATGGTTTCATGTAGGTTCACAAAGTTAAACAGTGTTTAGCATTTCTTATTTTACTAATTAAAAAAGAACAATAATCCTGGCTTCAGAAGAATTTTTTATTAAATGAAAATCAAATCACTAATGTTTCGATAGGATAACGTAGAAAATTAAAATTTCAAAAATTTTTTCAACAAAGTGTATTATTAGTAACAATTAGAATCTACGAAAATGATGATAATAAAGAAAAACTTTGAACCTTGAGGTATTGAATTTCTGAAATCTTGACAGAAATCCATGAAAATACCTGAAAATCTTTCGAAGCCTACAAACTCTGAAAGGGTACTTTAAGTAAAAGAACATTATTTAAGGACTATTTCTTAAATAACTGAATTAATACCTATGATCTATTTAACTTCAAATATTAGACCAACAAATTCTGAAAAAAAGTATATAAAAATCTATCGATATACAAGAAATCTGTAAAAATACTAGAAAATGCGATGAAATCTTATAAATACTTTTAAAAAGTACGAAAATACAAGAATGTTATAGGACATGAAAATCTATATTTATGTTTTTTTTTTTTCAGAAATTTTAAAGTTACTGAAAATCAATTGAAACTAATTCTACAGCATCGAATTCTAGAAATCAATACAATATACAAAAAAACTAAAAATATATAAAAATTATGAAGAAAACTTTCAAACACTAAAAATATTTCAATAGATAAAAATATGTAAAACTTTGAATCCTACAGCATATGATTGTAGTAATCTAAAAATATGCATGAAAATATGTACCTGAAGTTCCAAACGTTTAAAATTAAACGAAAATAAAAAATACGAGAATTTTTTTGATTTTTATCATGATAGGAAGTGTAACAAATATTTGTTTGAGGAGCATCACGTTCGTTGTTACGATCAGAAAGAGTTCAAAAGCAGCTAGAGAATTTTTTTCTCCTATATTAACTGAGAAATTTTTTTCGTTTAATTATAAACTATTGGAACTTCAGGCACATCATGAAAATCTATAAGCACACCAAAAAGTTTTCAAATTGTATAAATAAAACAAAAACAAACAAAAAAAAACTGTTGAAAATCTGTGTAAAAAGATACTGTTTTTGGAAATATTAGATAAAATACTCAAAATCGTTGAAATTTTTAGTATTGTTGTATCAAATTCTAAAAATATATAGAAGGATTCATAAAAATACTAGAAATCAATGAAAATACTGAAAAATCATTTAGTGTTTTATAAATATACTTCAAAAATTTGAGATATACTATCTACATGAAGTTCCAAGCATTAAAAATAAAACGGAAAAAGAAAAAAGACAACTAATCAAAAAAAATTTTTATGTTCCTTTCTAAGACTTTAAAGTTTAAAAAACAAATTTTATGTTCACCAATAAAATATTTAACACAATCCTCTCTGTGACGAGAAATGGAAAATTCATTGAATTTTTCATTTCGTTGAATTTTGAATGTTTCAAACGTTAGATACTAAACTACTAGAAATATAATACTTCTAAAAAACTATGTTATTGTAATTTTTCCAGAAATGTATAAAATATTGAATCATTCTAGTAATTGAAATGTCAATAGATAAATATATACGAAAACGTTAATCAAATCGTGTAAATATTGAAAAATATGGAAAAACGAAACCAAAAAACAGGAAAACTGTATAAAATACATTGTTTCCTACAAAATCAATCAAGTACTCACATTGGTTGAGATTTGCTATAACATAGCATTAAATTCTAGAGAGCTATAGAAATTCCTTAAAAATTATACAAATCTCTAAAAAGGCCAGAAGGTATAAAGTTTTATAAATACCAGGGGTTAGGAGCCGCTCCGTCATGAGCTCCGCTTCAGCCCGGATTTTTTACGTCTATCAAACTCCGGAGCTTATAAGCCGGCGGAGCGGAGCTTATAACGGAGCGGCTCCTAATCCCTGGTATTAGCACTAAATAAGTACTAATTTAGTACACTAGTTTGATTTTGGAAATCGCAGAGAGTGTGCTGGCCTAATAATTAACTCAGCACACGCAGGGTGGGTAACGATATTTTTAGGAAAATATGATGTGACGTTGGTTTCTTTGGTGCACTAAATTAGCACTAAATTATTCCTCACCGAAAAGTAATATTGTGATTTGGAAGTTGGTGTGTGCTAACTTAGTTTTTAATTTAGCACACTCACTCATATCTGGCGAAAACATTTGGCAATAAATTTTTTATTTATGTAATGTATTAGCACTTAATTAGTACTAATTTAGTACACTAGTTTGATTTGGAAATCCCAGAGAGTGTGCTAGCTTCCTGATTAACTTAGCACACGCAGGGTGGGTAACGATAATTTTGGGAAAATTGGATGTGACGTTGGTTTCTTTGGTGCACTAAATTAGCACTAAATTATTCCTCACCGAAAAGTAATACTTTTTGTGATTTGGAGTTGGTGTGTGCTAACTAAGTTTTTAAGCTAGCACACTCACTCATATCTGGCAAAAAAATTTAGCAATAAATTTTTCTTTTGAGTAATGTATTAGACAGGGGTTAGGAGCCGCTCCGTTATTACGCTCGGCAGCTGGAGCGGAGCGTATAAGGTCTTATACAATACGCTCCAGCCCCGGATTTTTTAAGCTGATAAAAACTCTGGGACTGGAGCGGATCGTATAAGGTGTTATACGCTCTGCTCCAGCCCCGGATTTTTAGGCAGTTAAAAACTCCGGGGCTGGAACGGATCGTATAAGGCTTTATACGCTCTGCTCCAGCCCTAGATTTTTTAAGCAGATACAAACTCCGGGGCAGGAGCGGAGTGTAGAAGGTCTTATATGATCCACTCCAGCCCCGGATTTTTTACGTCTATTAAACTCCAGAGCCATTAAGCCGGCGGAGAGGAGCTTATAACGGAGCGGCTCACAACCCCTGATAAATACACTGTAAAAAAAAAATTAGTAAAATTACTATTCGCCCGCGGTGAAAAAATGGGTCCCCGCCAGAGGACGTCAATAATGATGACCATGTGCATACAATATTGCGAGCAACTAGTAAATTTTAAATATATTCACTGTAAGCACAGCAATCATACCATGCGCAAGTGTATGAAATTTCTAGAAAAAACTTACACATTGAGAGAAAAATAGTTTGGCAGCCAATAGGCGCGCATCACTGCTCAATCTGCTAGCGAAAAGTTTTTTAAGAGATCGCTTGCCAATATACGAAGTCGGGAGAATTGTCTACGCTGATCTCCAACAGATGCGCTAGATATCGGTAATCGTCGCTTACGAACACTTAAGTAGAAATATGAAGCGGTGTATTGATCTGAGATCAGCAGACACATTCACACATTCAGGTAATCAGTGGGCACATGTATGTGATCGATGCATATGTTTCTCCACCCGCCAGCACAGCGTTTTTCGGTGCGCCCGTGGACTGACCACCAATCTGCTGCGCATTGACTGCCGCACTATTTTTCTCTCCGTGCAGCTGAGTAGCATTTTTACTTTGAGATTTTTTACAGTTTAACATACAAAAACCTACCGAAAATGAAATTCTCATATTAATCTCACGTCAGATCTTATATAAGATCTAAGACCGTATTCCTACAATAAATATCACATACAATACTTTATTTAGGAATATGGTTCTTAAAATGAGATCTCATGTCTCAAATGAGATCAGGTATGAGATCTAACACCAGTTCTAGATAGCCAATTTTTAACGTGAGATCTGGTAAGATATAACATAATTAATTCCGTGGCTTCCAGCCATAACAGAGAAAGTTACTTCTGCCATAAGGCTCATTTTACATAATATTCTGATAAAATTTTAAACGTTATGGCAGAAGTGACTTTCTCTGTTATGGCGGAAAGCCACAGAATTGGCCGTTCAGAAGTTGTGTGAGATCTCTTATCAGATCTAATGTGAGAATAATATGATAATTCCATTTTCAGTAGGCAACAGAAATTCTAGAAATCTATGGAATACTGAAAATCTTTGTTTACATAGTTTCCTCGAAAATCTACAAAAATTTCCAAAATGTTGAAAACTTAGATTTCTAATTCTAGGAAGCTATATGAAAATTCATTAATGTAAGAAAATCGTCAGTTGTATTAATATTACAGAATTATAAAAAGTAATTGAACTCGTACAGCCCAAAAATATTAAGAATTGAAGTTCATTAAACACAAAAAAATAGATGAAAAATGTTCAACTTAGGACTCCAGAAGTTGTGTAACTTTAAAATTTAGAAATTTAGAAAATTGAATAATTCTATTCTTGTAACTAGATTCTCAGAGATCAAAAATGATATAATCTTTAAGGAAATACATTATTTATGAAAAAACTAGTCAGAAAATATTAGCTGCCTACGCCCCTGCTTTTGAGTAAAGTCCTCAATTTATTTGGTGGGTAATTTTTGCAGAAAACACCTTTTTTCTACATTTTTTAAAGAAATCGTACTATCTAGAATGACGTTATTAAGTTTTTCAACTGCAATTAAATAATAAAAGAAATATATTATTCGTTAAAAGTAAATATTTATTTCTGATTGGTAATCAAATGACATATTTATTTAATTTAATTTATATACTAATTTGTAAATTCTAATAGTTATTTAAATTTTTTTCTTTATGAGAAATTTTGCAAAATAAAGATATATATCTTTGTTTGGATACAAACCTTCAATTTTTCCGGCGTTTCGAAATTTCTCACAGCTCCAATCATTTGCTGAATTTTTCCATTTCTAGAAGTTGATGGTGACAAAAAACTGCTATGAGACGTAGCATAGCTCTTCATTCTGGATACCATTATGTGATTACTGTCGATTGCTGTCAATGTTTTCATTTACTTGAATATTTCGACTGATTTTGATGTACATATGTAAATATTTTTGTGCAATACACAGCAATACAGAAACTTTGAGGTTATGTTTATCGTACTATATATAGTGTGTACATATGTGCATATGTATTTGTATCCTGGTGCATTATCCACAGCGACTGTTTATCCGCAAAATTGAATAAAAAAAATTGAAAAATAGATAATGGTCCAAAGATCATAAATAGTGACCGGGCCGGCCCCTTTCAATCAGGTGATCCAGACGCTTTTTTATTTATGTATTTTTGAAGATGGAGAATATTTAAGTGCCTGTGTTAATAATTATTAAAAAAAACACATTTGTTTTCAGCTAGCATTGTTGATTTTTAAAAAAGTATATATGAATAAATAATTATACGTAAATCTGAATTCGATGTTCTGGTATTTAAAATTGAAAATAATATAAAGAAATTATTTTAGACTATTGTATGTTGTATCAGTTAATAGAAATTATAATATAATGTTTTTTACAATGAAAAAATATTTTTCATTTGCTTATCACTGTCATGACTGTATTTGATAGATGATATTTTTCGACCCATTCTACAAAGATCAAGCCAAAAACTCTGAAATATACCTACATATTTATTCTGAAGTTTTTAAATTTAAGATACGATTCTTCCAACATATCTTTTATCCAAAAATATACAGGCAAAACATAAAATGATTTAATTTTGTACAATGACAAGTTTTAGCCGAGAATTGTAAGATTGCAGTTTCGCATTTACAAAAATAAAAACCGATTACATTCGAAATGATTCATTCTTCTAGATTTATAAGTTACTTCGATATGAAATTGCTAAACATTTTTATAAAAACCAAAAAGTTATAATGTATTGTGGAAAACTTTTGTTAAAATATTCCGTTAGTCCCAGTAAAACCTTCCTAAAAGAAAACAAAAAAATGTAATCCATTCACTATATTTGAAAAAAAAATATTAAGAAATTCCACAAATTTTGGGATAGTTATTCACAACTTTAAATTTTTTCACATATTCATGATTTTCCAGAATATTAGGATAAACGCATAATACTTAAAAACCTATTATTTCAATTCTTTTTTCAGGTTTCCAAAATGGTCCATGACAAGAAAAGTATGCACCGCAGTAGATCCAGAGACCGCGATCAAGAAAAAGATCATGAACGTCGGGGCATTCGTGATCGACGCCGCTCGAGAAGCGAATCGAAGGACAGAAAAAAAGATAGAACGTTCTAGGTATCTAGACTATTATTTATTATCACATAAATATCATTAATACCATGTGCTTGAGTAGGTTATAGGCATGTTTTTGTCAATGAACTAAATGGTCTACTCCCTCACCTACACTCCCGCTGCACTGTTGAAATATCTCGCTCACAGACAAATCACAAAAAGGCAAAAAATTATGAAATTTTTCGAAAGTCGCAAAAAGTTACCAAAACAAAAATTACAACGACACCAAATCATTAAATTATGCAAAAAATTATGAAAAGTCACAAGACCACAAAAGGTTACGAATCACAAAAACTCATAAAAATTGATGAATCATAAAATAAAGAGTGCCCCAAAGTCAGCGAATCAACCGATAATCAACAATTATTCCTCATTAAATTCAATGACACTTTTTCCTTTACAATTTTCAAAAATTTGCAACACTCAAACAGTTATTGTCAATTCAATTTCATCTACTAACTTTTGGAGAGACAGGGCTTTTCATAGAGATGACCTTCCTCTTTCTTAGCTGACTCTCGTGGAAATAATGGGATCACTGAGGTGTGAATAATGGAATGTAGGTTAATGGCTTTTCTTTAGAAATGTCGGATTCCGAGTCGATTTTTCAAAGTATCGATACTTGGAACAAAAATCAGATTTAGTACCCATTTCCTCAGTGAACGATACTTTTGGAATCGATATTTTGATTACAATACTTGAAGTATTGGACTCCGATTCCCACTAGATAATAGTGAGTTTTTTTATTGAAACAATAACAAGTTAGCATCGTTGGCAGGACAGATTTCTGATGTTATGCGGCATATGCACCCACATATCATCAAGTGGGGATAATTGAGGCGTGTAATGGAATGTAGATGTCTCTTTTATCTTGAACGGCAATTTTTACTCTGACTAACCTTTGTTTTAGTTATAATATTCTTTTGTCCAACTGTCACTTTTACAATGCAGTACATTCTTAATTAATTTTTAGAGATAAGAGAAGCCATTAACTTCTATTCCATTATCCACACCTCAGTGATCTCAGTATTTCCATGAGAGTAAGATAAGAAAGAGGAGTCTTTCATGAAAAGCCCCACCTCTCCAAAAGTTAGTAGACAAAATTCATATATGTAATACTTCTTTATGGCCAGCTTCTATTGTACTCCAAAAGGTGAGCGAGCGAAATTGAAGGGAGATAGAAATAAATTATCATGCTGTCAACGCGCATGCGCGAAGAACCATGTGACAAATATATAGACATACTAGCCATTGTTTTGGTCGACGCTAGCTAACCTCTTGCTGACTACCGGCGGTAGTCTACCGCCAGCTATGATATATACATACGCTATGTATAGATATACATCTGTAGATATATAGAAGTACTTTATAATTCCAGTACTTTATTTATACTTTCAAATTTTCCATTCTTAAGTGTAAAATTAGCATTGAAGAAAAACTATTTATACATATCCATTTTCCAAAACTTGTTATTCTGGTATTTTTAATACCAAATGTGGTACTTTAGGTAGTTGAATTCAATCAATAATGAATCAGTTGATCCCTTTGCAAATTAAAAATAAAAAATATGAACGTATTTTTATTCAAAAAAGTTGATGTTTCATGTGCCTGAAATTCCAAACGTTTGAGAAATGAAAGAAAATGAAAAAAAAAAAATCAATTTTCTATTGTTACTCATAAAAAAGGTGAAAAAAAGTTTTCTAAGTTAAATAACATTTGTAAAATACTATAAATTAATTATTATTTTCATTAAGACAGGTAATGAGAGTATTTTTTTCTGTTTTCGTTTATTTCATAACGTTTTCTTAACGCAAAGGCCATTTTCTCCGCCTCCTCTTTCCACTCATTTGTTTTCCATTCTATGCGTATTTCTTGCACTTCAGCAGCTCCTACAATCAAAAAGTTAGAGAACCAACGTTCAACTTTTGATTTTCTATATTTTAAAAATTGTAAACTGAAATTGTTTTCCTGTTAGTAAAAAGAAGCCAATTATTATTCCAGTATTTAGTCGTTAAAATTTTTTTCAGAGATAGTATATAACGGATTACCCTGAAGAAGTTATAATTTGAACATTCGGAATGCAACGAAGGGAACGATAGTTATGTCTACCTTTGTGAATGGGGTTGCAAATTCGAAATTTACGCAGATGCGATTCTAGCAGGAGAAACAAAAGAAACTTGCGGTTTTTGCTTTCTTGTTATTGAAGTTCTTTACGACAAAGATGATTTTGCCGAGAAATATGCAGAAGATTCGAAAAGAAGTAACAGCGCAGATGGAGAATAGACCGTGTAAAGTATAGTATAAAATTAAGGATGATAATTTGAGTGATGAGTTAACTTATTCTAAGCACATGTGCTTTCTCAGATGTGTAAACTTCTACATTAGTTCACAAGTTTCTATGTTCATGAAAACCAATAAAAATACTCAACTGTATTACAAAACTCCAAAGTCCCTCAATGATAAGTTAATATCACGATTTGAACTTCTACAAATTTTTAGTGAAACGATGTAATGCTTGTCCATTACAATTCATCATCAAACTCATCTGAAGAAAGTTTGTTCATAAGAATGAAAGCCGTTCCATTCCAATTACAAGAAAAGTTCTTATGAACGTAAATTACAACGAATTTTCCTTGTAAGAAAATTCTACATCAAGTTGCCTCATAAACCAAACCATCAAAATTGAATAATATTTGTAAAATTATCCAATTAAATCAATAATAACTTCACAAATAACACAGAGTTCATTTATTTAGGAAAAATATAATAACCAAGCGATATTTAAAAAATACAAGCAACATATTTAATAACTTAGAAACGTGTCAAAAGTTTTTTTTCACGTTCGCAGCACAGAAATCCTTTATTCTTGTGTTTACTACTGTCCTGTGAAAAACGAATTCTCTGCCACCGCCTTTCGCTGCTTTTTCTATGCCGCTCCAAGGTCGAGCGGCATAGAACTCGTTTTTTCACGACTCAACAGTAAACAAAAGACTAAATGATTCATGTGCTGCGAGCGTGAAAAATATCTCTCGTGTCAAGAAGCATCAAAATGCTCCTTGATACGAAATATACTATTACGTAACTAAATGCTTGGTGAATTTTATTTCCATCAACTTTATAATACACTGTTTCACTGTGATTGAGAAAATAAATCATCACCAGAATCAATAGCTGTATAAGAAAACTTGGAAGAACAACCCATTACTTCTACAGATTCTGCCGACTCGTCAGTTACTTTCAACTCAATGTCAACATCGCTTTCTTCCAAAAAATCAGAGATGCTACGTGTTACATCGTCTGAAGAATTGTTTTCTAATGGCATAACTTTGGTGTGATTATCTTGAGAAATTTCATCGCTTTTCCTTTTTGCCCTACGAAAACTACTTTTGTCTTTCTCCTCCTGTGTGACATTGATTCCCTTATTATTGACGATTGCATCTCGCTTATTCCCATCGTCATTATCATCGTCGTCATCATCAGTCGTTTGTTCGTAAATTGCATCATCTTTACTCATCTCACTCTCCAACATTCGAATTTTTTCCTTTTTGCTGTTTAAAAGTAACAAGAATTTTTCATACAACTCTGACTCGAAGCAAGTCTTGGCTTTGGACATTTCTTCGCAGAGTTTACTCATTTTGGTTTCTCTAGCTTTCAACTCGTTGTTTTCAACTTGCATTTTTCTCACTAAATCTTGCAAATCTGCGAGATTTTCGAATGTATGTTGCAATATGTTTGAGAGTGTTTCAAGGCTATCGATGGGATTCACCTGAACATTGCCAAGCCACCAAATGTCTCTGCGCCATCTTAGCATTGTATGGAAAAGAAAAAATTCTACTTTTGCATCCTCATCTTCTTCAGTTCCAGAGAAAATATCTTTTGTTTCTTTCAGACATGATTCCATAGGATTTAATTCGTCTGGTAGTCTTTGACGTCTATCGTTTGCCAGTTTTTCAAAGTCTGATTTTGTTAACTGGAAAATTGAGAAAACAAATATTCTAACACTCAAATCAAAGTGTATTTTTGCTTCTTAAACATTCTTTAAGGCTGAATTGAAAATTAAAAACGTTTATACTTTATAAAATTTTTTCTCTGCTCCACCTCCATGGTTCTAATTTCTTCCATGAACGCTACTTTTCTACAATTACTTCTCATGTTTAGAAACTCGTATTTTAAATCATTTGATGGAAAACGCAATGTTTATTTATTCTTATTTTTTAGTATTTTTACAGTAATACTACTTGGAGGTTCATCTTCATTATTTTATAATGGAGTAACTTATCAATCAGTCTCAAAGTAATAAAGCTTGATGATCCACAAACTAATCTCAATAATATTTCTCTCAAAAATTTTTCTAGCTAATTATTCTTTTTAAATAATAAAATAAAGATAAAACTTTTATGACAAACGTGGAAATTTGATAATGATGCCGCACGTCAAGTAGGCAATTTATCACAATTCAGGGTGTGCGTGCAATAAGGGCATAGGCTGGATAAAACTGCCTATGCCCTTATTGCATGTGCACCCTCAATTTTACTGAATACTGCAACAAATAATTTTTGTAGTTTGTTCACATCATAAGTAACATCATTAAATTAATTCTGCTTAGGCAATGAATGAAGATATTCAATTTTTTAATAGAATAAATACCTATGATCCGAAATTTTACATGCAATTTCAGTGTTCGATGCATTTTTGAACAATTTCGAAATTTTGGCAAATTGGGCTTTGTCACCTTTTAAATACAAATTTGTATTCAAGAACTCAAGTCATAAAATATGTATTAGTAAATTAATTTTTTTAGCATAAAAGAACTTATAATTTTTAAATTAGTTGTATTGTTAAATTATGCTGGAATTGAACTTAAAAATCTTTAAAGTGCAGAGTCTGAATAACATTATTTCTAATGACGTCTATAAATGAAAGAGAAAAATTGTAAAGAAAGTTACACAAACAAGAATACCTTGAGTAGTATTAAATATTATATGCATTAATTATTTAGTAAATTTTTCTTATTTTCTAGCATTTTCACAGTAAAATAATTCTTAGGTTAAAATTTATTATTACATTATTTATATATCAGTTTTAAAGTAATGAAACTCAATAATCTTTGTGTTAATAGTAAATAGAAAAAATATGTTTCTCAAATAACTGTTTGGCCATTAATAACTGTTAAATAACAATTTAAAGATTAAATTTTGAATATTTTAATCAAAATGAAAATTTGAATATGATGCCACAAATCAAGCGCAAAATTTATAATTACAGTTCTGGATACTACATAATACAGGGTGCGCCATTTCTTATGTCGGCATGTAAACATTGAATAACTTGAAAAAAAAACAACCGATTTCTGTAAATGAGGTATTTTTATTTAGTTTGGTCCTTTACAATTTATTTAGACTAGTTTTTGAACACAACATCAATCAAGTGGCCGCCCTTATTGTTCACAGCAAAATATGCCCTTTTTGCGGCGTTTTCCATTACCTTTTCGAGCATCTCGGGTGGTATAGCAATGATTTCGGCACGAATATTTTCCTTAAGCTCTTCAATGGTCTGCGGCTTGCTGGCGTACACTTTACTTTTCAAATAACCCCACAAAAAGAAGTCTGGAGGGGTCAAATCTGGAGATCTGGGTGGCCATTCAATGTCGCCTCTTTTTGACATCAGACGTCCAGGGAATTTTCGTTGCAGAAACTGGATTGTTTGATTCGCAGTGTGGCAGGTCGCACCATCTTGTTGAAACCAGTAATCTTCAAGACCTTTTTCACGCATTTGTGGGCAGACATAGTGAGCCAACATCCACCGATATCGGTTTCCATCGATCGTTTGGTTCTCTTTGAAAAAATAAGGACCAATGATGGTTTTGGCGCAAACGCCGGCCCAAACAGTAACTTTTTGGTCATGCAATGGCGTTTCATGGATCTCGTGTGGATTCTGCGTTCCCCAAATGCGGCAATTTTGCTTATTAACGCCTCCAGAAAGTTTGAAATGTGCCTCGTCGGTCATTAAAATTCGCTTCCAAAAATCAGGTTCAGTATCAACTATTCGAGCGATTGTTTGTCCATATTCCAAGCGACGTGGATGATCTGTAGGCAATATTCTTTGTGTTAATTGCATTTTGTACGGAAACAAATGCAAATCATCTTTCAAAATGCGCCGTAGAGTGGTTCCACTGATGCCGAGATGCTGAGCGCGGTGACGATATGAAACTTTTGGGTTTTGGGCAACGCTCTCTCTGACAGCTTCAATCAGTTCATTTGAACGTCTTGGTCGTTGATGAACGGGTTGTTCGCGATCTTTCACTGTCCCGTGGTCACAAAAATTCGACACCAAACGACGAATAGTGTTGTCAGATGGTGCCTGTTTGCCAAGATATTTTCGACGATATGCTCGTTGAGTTAACACAACTGAACGACTATTTTCAATGTACAAAGTAACTATTTCAGCGCGTTCTTTTGGTGTGAAGCGATACATGGTTGAAATTGTACTGAATTGACGTTTCCAAAACAAGTGAAGTCAAGTAAATCGGTTGTCAAATGTTTAAGTTATTCAATGTTACAATACCGACATAAGAAATGGCGCACCCTGTATTATTTTAGAAATTTGCTTACATCACATGCGGCACCATTAAAAAAAAGTTTCTGTGGCATTGAATGGTGATATTCAATTTTTTGATGTACATTAAGTAAGCGATTCGTGCGACACCGATTCGTGCGACACCGATTCGTGCGGCGTTTAAAAAACCGTGAACAAATATTCTCGCGTTGGGCCCCATGTGGCCATTCATACAGAAATCGTCTGGCCCACGAGACACTTGGGTATGACATTGAAACAGCTCATTTATCTAGGCTTTCTATTCATAGTTGTTGACTTAATGCGTTCTCGATTCATATGACTTTTTTCTATACCCCCGAACTGTCTCCCGAATCGCCTACCTACTGTAATCAATACTTATGGTCAGAAATTTTTTAAATACAACTACAATTTTATATTAATTTTTAAATCATTTAAAAAATTTCAGAAATCGAGCCTTGTTAACTTTTAAATACATCTTTAAGAATTAAAGTTAAAAACATTATTAAAAAATTAATATTTCATAGAACAACTATTTTAAAATTTGGTGAATCATTAAAGTATTCTGAAATTGGATTGAAAAATATTTGAAATGCAGAGTTTGAATAATATCATTTATGATGACATGTATATATGAAAGAGAAAAATTGTGAAAGAATTCATATGAATAAGAGAATATTCAGAGTAATATTGAATATTGTATGTATTTATTATTTATATTATTGTTCTTAAAATATTTTTTAATTTTTTTCACGCTAATATTACTTTGTGGTTTAACTTGATTTTTTGATAACAGAATACCTTATCATGTGTCAGCCTCAAAGTGATAAAACTCAATAAGCTATAAATTTATCCAAGAAATATTTATAAATTAAATATATTTAATAATAAAAGCAATTTTTAATATCACAAACAAAATTAAAATCCAATAATGCTTCACAAGTCTAGAAGCAAATTTACATGTAACTATTATTTTGAATACTATAATGAATAACTTTTGAAATTTGCTTGCATTACATGAGACACCATAGTATATTTGACTTTGTCATTGACTGAGGATATTTAAGATTTTGACGGAATAAAGATACCAAGCCAGAAATTAATTACATACAATTGCAATTTTAGATACGTTTTTCAATCATTTAGAAATTTCGAAAAATTGTCTCTTGTTCTCTTTCAAATTTTTTTTCAAGAATTTTGATTGAAAAAACTGTATTAAATACTAGATTTTTCAATGAAAGGCCGAATCAGACAATTTTATTGCTTTTTATCTACTAAATTATATATTATCTGTATTTTTTGAGAGAATGGGTGATTAGATGAAAAATTCAGAGTTTTGTCAGACGCGATGATTTTTTTATGCCAATCAAATTTTAAATTAATACCATCACGTATGATTTTCAATTCCAAAAAGTTTATGCTATTTTCGTTTTCAATTTCATGAGTCAGTTGAGTCAAAGAACACGAAAATAACATTAGACATATGGCTTCAACACACAATGTAGTAACTGAACATCGCCTAAAAAATAATCTCAATTTTGATTGGAATAACACGAAGATTTTGAATTTCGAATAGAATTATCAAAAAAGACAAAGAGCAGAGATGATGTATATTAAAACAAGAAGTAATAATATTAATAAACAGACGGATACTATAAAATTAAACGCTAATTATGACAAATTACTGAAGAAAATTAGATATTAAAACATTTCAATTAACTAGGATTGATTTTTTTTGATTTTTTGGCCACTCGGTTTTTATTTTTATTTTATCTTATCTGTTCTGGTTTGAGTTTGATTATGGAGACTTTTGAAATTCCTTGATCAGTCACGTTTCGTCCCCCAAAGACAAAGCACACAATTAATAAGGGACACATTTTGTGAAAAGAATAGAGAATGAAGAAAAAATGACTTGGGGATAAAAAAGACATAGAATATCGTGATGTAATTGACAAATCAATTTAGATAAAGAAAGCATTACAAAAATGAGAAATGTAAGTGTGAAAATATGATTTTATTAATATTTATTTATGTAAAAATGAATTGATACTTTATATTTATACTTAGTTTCCTGAAGAGGACCGAAAATTATAAGGTCGAAAACTTGAAGAAATAAAGAGAAGAATAATGATCAAGATACTGACTTATTAATGGCTCCTAGAGATCAATTATATTAATATTTACTACAAAAAACGGAGCGAATGAATAATTGTTAATATATTCTTAATTCACGTAATATTTAATATTTATACTGTAATATACATTATACTCTCAATTACATATAATTTATATTAATTAGAATAGATGTAATTTTACTCAACTATATGTATTTAATAACAGGATATATTAAATTAAAATATCAGGGTACATTTTTAAACTTCAATCTAACTAAACATTAATAAAGACTTTGCTCAAAACTTTAGACCATCAGCAATGAGCAAAACAATTAAAACTAATAATTGTGAAATTATCTTACCTCCCCTTGCAAAGATTTGCCATTGCCAACAATATAAATTGAACAAGCGAAATCTTTCCATACTGCACATAGTGTCAAATTTTCTACTGAACTGCTGTTTGATTTATTGAAAAATCGCCGAACTGTCATTTCCTTCATTTTGTAACTGAAATAAAAAAATATAAATAATTAAATTTCCGATATTACTTTTGCAATTAGAAACAATATCATATGGAAATATTTCTCAATATATTTCAAGTAGAAAAGCTTACGTGAGAAACGATGTTTTATAAGAAGTACAAAAATTGTTGCATGTATGAAAAAATGGGAGACGACGACGATGAAAAAACACTTTTCATCATTAAAAGATTGTTCAAATCCAAGCGATGAAAATAAATAGCAATATTGGCGAAAATTTAACAACTAAGACGCTAATAAACTTCGTATTTCGTATCAAAAGAAAAACCGGAATGTAAATATTTACCAATATTTACTAGTGTTTACAAGGTGGTGCTTAGACTTCGGGTATCTTCGTATTTTTCGTGTATATACTTGGTGTAATATCGGTGTGATACCGAACGTGCGCACTGCCTCGGCGGCCTCGGCCAATAAAAAGTGGCGTGGGTTTGTGAATATTGTGACGTCACAATTGATCATATGTAATAATCACAAACACGTCACAGTTTTCCAACATATGGAATCACAATAATATATATAAACACAAACAAACACACATGTGCTTAACATCAAAACAATGAAAATTAGTGAATATCAATAAATATATAAAGTGAAACTTTCAACCAAATCTACTTTACATATTAAACACATTTGTTATTTTATGAAAAACAAAAAATTTCAGAAATAAAAAAAAAAAATGATGAAAGATATCGAAGAAGTAAATAAAGTTGAACAGGAAGAAACGGACGAAAAGTAAACCATGACCTATGCAAACCTAATTTCAAAAATTTTTAGTTCAAAAAATACTAATTTTTTCTTTTTCCCCAATTTTTGAACATGTTATATAAATTTACTTTATCACTAGTATGCCTATTATTATTATAAGATAATTATTATACATAAAATTAGTTATATTATTATTAATATTGACTTATGAAATCCTTTTAGGGGTATATAACTCAACGTTTCTTGTTTATTATTTGAAAATTGTTGACTTGTTAGTTTTCAGAATCAAAAAATTATAATATTTTAACTTGGAATATTTTTCAAAGGATACTAGTTTGATGAGGTAAACAAAGACAAAATAACATTCCCTACATTTAGAAATGTATTCGTTATTCTCAGTCAAATAATATTATCGTATTACTATGTGATAAAAAAAAGTGAAAAAATTCCTAGGAAGAATAGTACATTGTGTATTTAGGGGCAAAAATGGCTGATTTATAATCGGCTGTTTGAGCTCCACGATACACACGATAATTTTCACCTCGAAAACATTGAAAATGAGTCACAGCCATACCTGTGTTGACAGACGGAAATGAAGTATTGAAGGGTCGACACGTAGGCGGTGGGGAATGGCCCGCGGCAGATAGGAGAAAGGCTCCTCAGGCATAAAGTAATAGTTCATTGCAGGTCTAGGCCTGCAATGAACCATTACTTCGTACTTGAGGGGTCTTTCTCCCACCTATTGCCAGCCATTCCATACCACCTGCATGTCGACCTGAAATACTTCACTTTCCGTCTGTCAACACAGGTATGGCTATGACTCATTGTTAATGCTTGAGAGGCAAAAATATGTTTTAACTCACTGATATTTCCAAAAAATGTAGCCCATATGAATAATGAAGTATATAAACTTCTTAAGAGATATATGTAAAAAAAATATATATTTTTAACTCAATTCATTATTACAAGAAAATTCATTTTCATTTTATTATAATATTCATTATATTATTTCAAAAATGATAATATTTATTTTTTATATTTTTTTTTGTATATAATTAAAAAATTTTTTACTCGTCAACTTCTAGAAGCAAAAAATTATCGTATACTTACTTGAAATATTATTTATAGAACACAAGTATCAGGCAAATACAACTTAATATTTCATAAATTTAAAAAATTGTTTGATATTCCCATGAGAACATTATCATCTAATTTCTATAAGAGAAGAAATTTAAAAAAAATGCTTAGGAAAAAATTCATAGAGGTTCTTAACTCGTAGAAATTTATAAAAAATACAGCCCACACAAATAATCAAAAATCTGCATTTTCCAAAAGCAATGAGTAAAAAAATAATATACAAAAAAATATCTTATGCTCACAGTTTTCAATTCAATTCATTACTTTAAGAAAGTTAATTATTAATTTATTATATTTATCATATCACTCCGAAAATGATTATATGAGTATGACCATTATGTTTGTAATTAATTATTATCTTTTATTCTATTTTTTTAGCTTATAATTTAAAAATTCTTTACTTATTAGTTTCCAGAATCAATAAGTTATTATATTTTAATTTAGAATATTTTTTTTAGAGTACAAGTATGATGAAGCTAACACAAAAAAACATTTCTTTAATTCACACATATATACTCTGTATTCACAATTAAACATTGTAATTGGTCTTCTATGCATGGAAAAGTAATAAAAAAAAATATTTCTATAGGAAAAAATTTGTAAAAATGTTCAACTTAATGCGATTTTCAAAAAATGTAGACTACATAAATAATAAAAAAAATGGATTTTTTTACACTTATTGGTAAAAAAAATGATGTACAAGAAAAATATCTTGCACTCCAAGTTTTCCATTTAATTTATTATGATACTCATAATATTACTTCAAAAATGATTATATTCATAATTTCTCTATCATATTAATTTTGATCGTTATATGTTCAATGTGGTTACACTCTGTTTATATCAGTCATTCAACAAGTATCATTCTCTCAGAGCAAAAATTTTTTTCTTTTCAGTTAGATTTGAATTACGAATAAACCACTTTCTAACCTTTCATAGGAGTTATTTTATTTCAATATTGAACCTCTAGCTTTCAATTACATTCCGCAATCCTCATCAGGAATCTTTGAACTAGAACTATCCTTATGAAAATTTTTTAATCAAGAGTACTACTCTATCGTTTTTTTGAATCGTGACATTGTAAATTCAAATTTGGAGCTGAACAATCGTGAACTAATATATCTAACAGGCGTCACAGTCAATGTAGAACTGACTGTAGAACTGACCAGTTCTACATTGACTGTGACGCCTGTTAGATATATTAGTTCACGATTGTTCAGCTCCAAATTTGAATTTACAATGTCACGATTCAAAAAAACGATAGAGTAGTACTCTTGATTAAAAAATTTTCATAAGGATAGTTCTAGTTCAAAGATTCCTGATGAGGATTCTTATGAGCAGAATGCAATTAAAAGCTAGAAGTTCAATATTAAAATAAAATAACTCCTATGAAAGGTTGGAGAGTGGTTTATTTGTAATTCAAATCTAACTAAAAGGAAAAAAAATTTTTTCTCTTAGAGAATGATACTTGTTGAATGTTTGATCGTTATACATAAAATTACTTTTTTTTTATGTTATTTCTATTCATCATTTCAAAACAAACTGAATTCATTATTAATATTCATATTGTAGATTAGTCGAAGAAAGCTTCCAAAAAGCAAGTCAACAACTCGCAGAAGGTTTATTATCATTATATCAACCTCCATTAGAAACAGTAAAGAAAGAACTCGATGATTTAACGTAAGTATAAAGAAAAAGTCCACGAACAATATGCGACATGCATCATTTGATGATTAACATATTATTACAGATCTAAACAAGAATCGCTTTTAGCTCACATGCAAATAGAGAACAAAAAAATTCAAGACATTCAAGAAGATGCCGAATTAAATGAAATGGTAATTATTCCATGACCCCTCAATATCAGCCTTTTCTAAAATAGGAAAATTTTATTTCAGTTTTCGAAAGTCGCAACTTTACAAGAAAAATTGGCTGGTATAAAAAAAAACATGTTTAATATTCATGAAAGAACAGTCAAGTTAAAAGTGAGTACTTTACAAAATTCTCTGCATGGTATACTTCATCAATAATTATTATTTCCAATTAATGATTATCATTTTTGCAGAAACAAACTTCACGACTCCGACAGTTCAGAGATAAAGAGTCACAGAAAAAGGAACCAATGTAAAATTGTATTACAAAATCCTATTTTATGTACAAAAATGTTGGATGTTTTTGAAAAAATAGAATTTATCCATACATTGATAACATTGTTTATTCAGTCTTAAGTGTACAAACAGTGTGTACTTATTGTTTTTCATTCAACCAGATGAAAGAATCAGTAGAAAAGCTTGATTTTTAATTTTATAAGATTTCTGGAATTTTTACTTTCCATGATACATTGTATGTACAATTCTGTGGCTTCTAGCAATAACAAAGAAAGTCATTTCCGCCATAACGTTTAAAATTTTATCAGAATATGTAAAATGAGCCTTATGACAGAAGTGACTTTCTCTGTTATGGCGGGAAGCTAAAAAATTATACATAAGACACATTATTGTTCACCAGTCCATACGATTTCCCATCTGCCCTCAGAAGGGCATTTTTTCGTATTACATAAATAGTTGAATGTTGCATCTGCTGGAAATCCTATAATTTCTCTGTCTTCTTGAATTCGAAACGTAAAAGTTGATTCTTTTGTCCCCAAAAAGTACCTAAGGCAAACAACATTTCTAGCTATGCATTCCTGATTATTTTAACTTATTTTCTTCAAATAATCATTAATTTTATTCAAACTTTGAAAGAGGTTTCAACCCCTAATAAGTAGTTAAATACCTGCTGTAAGAACATATTATTTGGTCGATTATGGCTACCCCACCGTCTTTGAATTTACGGGCAACATCTCTTGTTGCTTGGTAACGGTAAACTTTAAACTTGGACAATTTTTCCTTCAACTCGTTGAATTCTGTAAATAATTTTATTCTTCAGATCAGATCTGTATCATGATTAATGAAAATATATTATAAATACCATTTTCATCAGCATCTGTGGCTATAAAAACTGTCTCCAAATTAAGTTCAACAAGCTTTGCCCCAATTTGAGAAGATACGTTTTGGATTGAAGGAATTGAAGATGATCGACTCCGAAGAAAATCTCCCCTTCTTAAATGTGCTGCCAAGTATGGACCACCGATCGCGTTTCTTCTACTCTAAAAAAGGATGAAAGAAATTAATTTTTGAACTTGATCAATGGGGGGAAAAATAAAATATCTATTGAATTATTTACTTTTTCTTTTCTCCAGTCATCGGGGCGTTGAGTGTTGTCTAGGGTATCATTGGAATTTAAATATTCTCGTCGAAACTCCTTCGCTATTTTGTAGAGCTGATGATTGTATCTCATACTTCTTCGAGCTTCCCAATAATCCACAGTACCATACAAATCATGGAGTGCTATTTCCATGTGGTCAAACATTATGGATCTATAAATAAAAAAAATAAAAAATTATTCAACATTTTTACGGAGTAGAAAAAATTACATTATTGTTGACTCATCATGCCTTATAAAATCAGGTTTTAAATTTTTCTTCAAACCACTGATCAAACCATGAAAAATGACACAATTGACAGCATGAGCAGTCACATTAGAATAACCCCAGAAATGGCCAATATATTTGTCTCCATCCACTTTTTTATATCTTTTACTAGCTGTGTTGATTGGACAAGGTACTCTTTCGTTTTTGTCCTTGAACTTGCCAGTTTCAAACATTTTCTGGTCATTTTGTAAAATGTAAACTTGATCGAGAGTAGTTTCATGGTTTTTCGAGGGATACTCTAAAAATTATCTTAGCTTTAAAATATCATTACTTTTTCTGGATCACTTCCAAATTAGATTTATCAAAAATTAAAATATTGATCATAGTAGTACCTTGTAAAAATTGATGCATATCTATGACTGGGGCAAATTTTTGTAAGCTTGGAATGTCAAAGAATATTGACCATGGCAATAGTTTTTGAGGACCTAAATCTAGACTTTTCCAGTGGTAGATATTCCCTGTAAGCGGTAGTATGAAGTTGAGGAAAAACTTGATTGAGAGTTGTTTTAAAACGAATTGAAAAATTTGTTAAATGCATAAAAAAATTAACCCCAAGGAGGTAAAACCAATGTCCATTGATATTTCATGTGATTGTTTTTCATCAAATTTTTGACGAAAACAGCAACTCTTAAGTAAACGTCTCGTCGAAGATTGAAACCTTCTGGAGGGTTGACATCATACAATATGTATCTGCAAAAAAATTATATTTTTGTAAGTTTAATTGATATTATGCAGACATTAAAACACAAATCAAAATAATTGTTCCCGAGACATCACAATTAGGGGAAGGGGGGGGGGGGGCAGTATAATAATTTTGACCGTCTGCTTGTGAGAGTTCAATTCAAAAAATATGTTTGTGATTACATTCAAGAACTAGAAAATTATACATAATGTTGTAAGTGCTAAAAATTACAAAAAATACAATAAATCTATAAATATTTGAATTGTATGTAGATACGATTTTCTCCATTATGCATGTATTTACCAAAAATTCCAAGAGCATCTCATTTTGAAAAATATATAAATCTATGAAAATATTAAAAAATGATTTAAATTTCATAAACATGGAAAAGCTTGAAAAATACTGAAATAATTAACATGAATTTTTGTAACAATTGGAAATCTTTGAAAAACTGTGTTCTAAAATAGTATATTGCGTATCAAGGGACCAAGCAGCGTCTTTTCATATGTGACGGCAACGCTGTCAGAACGAGGTTATTCGATGAGTTCCATTCCGAGATGGAACTCGTGGAATGATCATGGAATGATAAAAAACTGAATATCCTTAAAATAATGAAATTTATAAATAGTATTAGGTACGAAAAAATCCTAAAAGCTCTTAGATTCTATGAAATACTTTAAAAATCAGAGGTACAGTATGAAATACCTTGGATGTTTGTAGATATAATTTTTAAAAAAACCTATAAAAGTATTAAAAATCAATGAAACTTTGAATCCTAGAGTATAGAATTTTCTATGAATCAATGTATAAAATTCCCACAAAAATTATAATCCCTTAAGCAATATATAGACTGAGAAAATAAGTACTGAGAAACATTTGTGATATTGCGTGGAAAGTAATATATTTTGAGAAGTAAAAGCTTGTACTTTTAAATTGATTTCTAAGATGATATGATGATAAAATAAATATTTATTGATAACATAAAATAAATATATATGTAAACCCTTTTGACATTTGAGTTTGTCCCTCCATGAAAAATTTTATAGCGACAACACTGAAAATTGTTTCTAAGTTATTCTCAAAAAATGACAAAATGATAAATTTGAAAATATTGAAATATCAAAAATCATAATAATACAAACTGTAAAATTATTCGAGCAAGCAAAATATTTATTTTTTTTTGTAAAAAAATTTAACAATGGAATTACGGTTTTTAGTGCATACCTTTTTTCCAAATGGTTTGGATTGTCATATTTTCGACAGAAATTTTCTTCTTCGTTTTCTGCAAGTGCAGAACATTGTTGTTCACCTCTATCAGTCGTCGCATAAATCATAGAAATGTGCAAAATGCAGTAACAATGTATGTATACAGTCATACATTTCATTCTGGGTTTATTTTAAGTTATATTAATCCCTTTTACAAAATAACATTTAGAACGTAAGTTATTTGCATTCGTGGGCCATTTTTCACGTCATTTTTTCAATTTCTTTACTCTCGTTTGTGAATTGTTATATCTATGTAAAATGAAAACAAAAACAAATTGTACATTGTACATACATACAGTACTGCACACAATACGAAGTTACGGTATACCAATAAAACAAGCGTAAAAAGCCCGAATTTTACGATTTCTCGTACGAGAAAAAAATTAGGCCTCTGATCAAAACATTGTCATAACTGGTCAGAACATTGCAAAACAAACATTACTGAACATTACCAAAACATTACCACGCTCTACCTACGCTTTACAAATTGTACCAAATTTAATTTGAATTCCATTATTCATTCCATGTTTTTCTGAAAACTGTGTACTACAAGGTAATTCTCGAAACAGTCCTTTCCTGATGAATATTTAAAGATATTTTTATCTTTCTTTTTGGCATTATTTTCTTGCACGACAAATCATTGTTGTAGGTTATATAAAATATTGTAAACACACGACGGAATTTATGCATATTATCGTCTATTTTTCTGGATTATTCGCACGTCAGATCATTAATGATTTTTTTTTATCATAAATAAGTTCGGGTGATTATTTTAAAAGATTCATCGTGGCTTAGATTTTGTAAAATTTAACATTTTGCAATTTATTGTCAATTTCTTGACAGTAAATTTTGTTGACTTGGTCTTTTTCTACATTTTAATCGGTTTTTAATTACAAAATATAATTGATAATCTATGATCATAACAATCCATGACTAGAATTATTACGATATAATTATAATATAATTGACGATACAATATTCATATAAATACATATATCTGATTATTTATTACAAAAATTGTCAAATACTGATTTTCGTGTATTTATGTTTGTTTATTTTGTATGTTTTATGTATTGTTACTACATATTTAATTCATATATACTAATATTAGTTAATATATTTTTTTATAATTTTTCTTGTTTGAGGCAGACATTATTAACTATTATTATTGCTGAGTTTTTTCGTCATGAAAATTTTAAGGATTCAGTTTTTTAAAATCTTCTGTTCGTAAAATTTTAAGATATATATACACTAGTTCCTCGCAAGGACGAGCATTATCTGTCCTTTTTTTCTAATGCTAACAGATCAAAATAGAAAGATAAGAAAGTACTCGTTCCTGCGAGGAACTAGGCAATATTTATCTACGATCAAACTAACTTACCTGTTGTGAAGTTCGATCGTAATTATATGAGAGGTTCACTTGAAATGATCACATGGTAGTCCTTCTCCATTGCCGTACCAACCACCCATTTACAGTTTGAAAAATCAATAAAAACCAAAATTCTATCCTTCTTGTCGTGATCTCCATAATTTCAAAGTATTGCAAAGTACTAGTCTTGAGGGTGGGAGAGAGGGTTGTGATAATCTCAAGTGATACACAATACACAATTCCATGAACATAATTATTTTAATTTAAAAATAGTATTCAAACATTTGGAACTTTTGAAACATGAATGTATAAGCTCTTATTTGAAAATTAGAGAATCAATTTATGAAATTCAGTTTTCATTATTTTGAATGTTGTGAACTGGAATTATTTTCCTGTTTGTAAAAAAAGCAAGTTTATTATTCCATAACTGCTACATTGGAATTTTTTCAGAAGTAGAATATGACAGTGTACCACGACGAAGTTGAAATTGAAGATTTTGAATACGACGAAGAAGACGATATTTATTACTACCCTTGTCCTTGCGGTGACAAATTCGAAATATCAAGAGAGGATCTTCTGGCAGGAGAAGAAGAAGCAACTTGCCCTTCTTGCTCACTTGTTGTTAAAGTCATTTACGACAAAGAAGCTTTTGCTGCGAAATTCGAAGAAGTTTCGAAAAGAAAAAACAGCGCAGTTGAAAAACAGACGGCTTGAAGTAGGTTTATTTTCCGATTTTTTGTAATTCATGCTCAAACCTAAAATTTTTAAAGCTCTAGTTAGATGTCAAATATGTTCTGAAATCTCTATTGTCTTTTTTCAGTGTCCAAGAAATCAAAGCAAATCTCTTTTCATGTAAAATATTTGAGTATTTTTCCACATATAGATATCTCTGTTACATCAATAATTGTAAGCATAAAATGGTACACTCTAAAATGAAGGCAAGATAATGATTATTTATTGCCTGCAGTATTTATTCAAGGACATTATTTATTGCAGATCCTGCCACAAAATGGCTAGCCGTGGTCGTGGCAGAGGCCGAGGAGGCACAATAAACATAGAGCAAATCACAGGCATAAAAAATGAGGTTAAACAAGAATTGCTACTTTATGCCCCACCTAAATTTCCTCCTTTGGATGTCAAACCTATTCCATTTTCCATCGACGAAGACAACGAGATGAGCTACCTGATCGAGTTGAAGCGTGAATTCGCCGAGTATACTCGCGAGAGTGATTTTCATGTCAACCCTATTGCAGTTAAAAAAGACATTGAACGCTACTCAGATCGATACAAGGAAATAATAGGCCAGAAAACAAATTACGAGACAATTTACAACTGGTCCAGAGTTCCTAACGAGCTCCGATCGACAGGTGTCAAACGCAAGAAGACGCAGAAGAAAAAAGATAAGAAAATAAAAAAATGCGAAGAGAAATTAAAGGAGCTGATAAAAGTAGAGCCTACTACTGATGATGAGAAGGACGAGGAAAATGAAAACGAAGCGGGTGAAGATGATGAAAAAGTGGAAGCCGAGGAGGAAGATATAGATTATGAAATGGATGACGGCACTGATTACGCCTGCAATTATTTCGATAATGGGGAAGGAAACGACAATGAGGATGATAATTTGGATGATGAGCCAACTTATTAGCACTTTGTCTTTCTATTAAAATAAATGTGATGTGATTTGGAACTGATTTTATTTTTTTTGTATACATAGTCAAGTCAATAGTTTGTAAGCGAAGATTTATGGACTAATTCAAAGTTTCATTGTTACATCTATACTGTTCAATCTAAGGTATTTTTTGTCATAATAAATAACTAATAGTTTTTTTTAAATTCTATTAAATTGTAAACAGGAACAAGATCATCTAGTTTTCTACAAATATTTTCTGACTTGAGACATTCAATAAAATGCATTGCAATTTATGTGGTCGAAATTATGAATATTTTCGTAGCAAAAACGGAGGGAACATTTTAATTTTGTACGTTATTTGATACATTGAATACAAATGTTTCAATTATGAAATTAAACAAAACAGTGAGATACACAAGTATGTAATTCGACATTTCTAGATATTTGAATTTAAATACTAGTATTTCAGTCAATATCTAATTACATTGCAATAAACAAGTGTCCCTCGCCAATATTTTGATATAGAATATTTATTTCCTGTAAAAAAATTATTGCATTTATAAATTTAGTTTCACAATCATAAATTACATTTTTTAACTCCGGGATTTCATAAAATCCAAGAATCAGTCACATTAAGAAACACATTGCAAAAGTATTGTTCATAAAAAAGTTTTAGATTGTAATAACCGAAAATGCAGGATGTTATGGAAAAACACATAATTTATTAATGTTTGTTTACATAATAAATGCCTAAATCTTGTTTTCCAAGTCTAACGGATATTAAATTTACTTCCTACCAGGTTGTGGTGGTTTCTGCTGATCCTGAAACAAAATAAAACACATTCTTCAGGATTTTATATAAACTCATTATTTTCAGTACACCGGGTATGTTTCACTATTTGATAGATTTCTAGTATTTACAGTGCCATTGGTATTCTTCAGCATTAAGGAAATTTTGTAGGCTTCTCTAATATTTTCCTAGATGATAAAATCGATGTAAAATGAATGATTAGCACCTTTTTAATATTTTCAAACAAAACAAAAAAAAATCCCTAAAAATAGTGGCTTTAATGCATTTTCATGATTACCCTGCTGGGGAACATCCTCTGGGGAGGTGTTCGGATCCTCCTGTTTTCTTTCGACCTGTTGCGCACCACTTTGCTATGAATTGCACATGACACGCAATAGTGAAGCTTCGCATATAATTTAGGAAGCACGTATTGGGTGTAGACAGACGCATCGGATATATCCCGAACGGCGGCAGCCTCGACAATGTTCCTAATTACAAATTTTTTGATGGCCTTGTCTTTTGGGACACACCTTGCACAATTTGTGCAACGTACTGGCTTCACATGGCCACGGCCATGCTTGGCCCTTCCACCATTTCTCCTTTTGAATGGCTGAAATAAATCATGCATCAATGTAATTTATCTATTTGTTTTTTTTTTTTGAATAATTGAACTGATGAAAATATCAATACTTTTTAATGATCAGTCTACAAATTGACAATTATAAATTTTATTCAATAGGTTTCGAAAATGGAGAAGAGTTTTAAAACTCCAATGATAAATTATTAATCAACAAATGAAAATCACGAATGATTTCAATTCATAGGAATTAAATCACGAATGATATTTTTATGTACCTCTGGCATAGAAAACGCGTTTCTATGCCAGCTTGAGATCTCTAAACGTGTTTTCTATGCCCTCGGTACATAAAATATCGTTGGTAACAGGCACGGATGTGCTCATAGGTAAAACGGGTTACAGTCTTCGGCTTCGCCTCGGACTGTAATTTCCCCATTTCGCTAAATTCGCACATCCGGGCCTGTTACGAAATATAATATTTTTTGCAGGTTTTTACTTTTTCAGTATGGAAAGAAGAGGATGAGGAACAAGAAAAAGGCTTTTTTCTAATGGAAAATCTATAAGGTCATAGATAGTACAACCATTTTTGAATGTAAGTTGTCAAAACGCTATAGTACTTCATCGATAAATATGGAAATTTTCTTTTTTTTTTATGGAATGATACCCATGCCCATGGAAAAATTTCCAGATTCACTTGAATCCAGGCATATCCCATACAAAATATGGGCCAAGAACTCTTTATACTTTTCTGGAAAATAAACCAATTTTTTTAACTGTTTTGTTTTTACTTTCTATGACTTAAATAATTTTTTTCATTTTTTCACATTATCGATTTTATATTTTTGTTGCTACCTTTTTCAAATATTTCTTTTTCGTTGACAATTCGAAAATTTCGAGCCTGCTTGAAAATTTACTAATTTTTAAAAATAAATGTTTGAATTATTCACTTCCTAACTTTCATAAAAGACATCATGCTTTACTAGGTAAGTAAATGTTTTACGGATAATAAAAATTGTACTTGCAAAATATGCACTTTTATACAGAACTATCTATTCTTTGTATTAAAAGGAAAATATTTAATTATTTTGATATTCATTGAAAAATAATTTTTAAAAAATCTAGCAACTTTTTATTGATTTTAGAGTTCGTCCACATTATAGACTATATAGTGCATTAGTCCTGGGAGATTTTTCTGTATTTTTCAATAATTATAAAACGTTATTGACAAATTTGCTTAGTTATTACAAATGTATATTAAAATCATCTACTCATTATTATATATGTACTTGACTATTATAATACATATAATAGTTTTATATTTAAAAAAATTTTTAAGGGACTTCATCAAATATAGGTAATTCAATAAATTTCACTAAATAGATCAATAATTCTTTTATTTTTAAAATTTTCTAAAAAACTGTTAACATATTTTTTAACGTTATGTTATATTATCAAGCATGATTAGGAATTACTAACGAAGAAAAAAGTTCACGAAAAATTCAATAAATTTAGTGTTTGTCAGGGCATACAGCTTATACATAGAAAAAAAAGTAGTACACTGCTCGATCTCAAAACGGACGAAAAAAAATCCTGAATAAATCCCAAAACGGACGTGATCGGAGTAGGGGCTCCGATCTGAAAACGGGCAGTATGAATGTCATGCTTATTGTAAACATAACCTCTTTAGCTACGAGCCAATCAGATTGCGATTTCTTGCCCGTTTTCAGACGAAATTTCGTCCGATTAGGGATGTGTATGTTTTGAGATCGAACAGTGTATTTAGATTTACATTGTTTTGTAGGTTATGTCACAATTATAGAAACAATTTTTATGTTTACTTTTGAAAGACGTAGAATAGAATGTAAGTTTAGGGCGCGAAAAAAAATAGTCTCGTACAAATAAAGTAGTTCAATTGCAAATAATTTTATTTTATATTGAAAAATATACAAATATAGTCGGGGGCGAATCATGCTGCGCGTGACTAACGATTAAAAATTCGAGTAGAATTATTGAAATTTTTGGCAAGAACAGAGGATGTTATTTTGAAATGAGCAAAATCAACTTGTGTATTCGAAAAATTACAAATTGCAGTAACAAATCAAAACGACATATTTACCATTTTGCAGACGATTAAACCAGACTAAACGAACGATCCAAGTCAGTGTGGTCCAACTCACGTAAATAAGGCTCAATGCAATATGAAGTGTGCCTATTGGTCTATATCTGTATATATATATATATAATCATACATGCATACAGGTGTCGCAAATTCCGCGGTACGAAGACTGGAAGTTCCTTGCAAAATTCCAAGATAATTTTCCTTTTGCGATTTTTAAAATTTAATTATTCCAGCCACTCAGAACGCGGCCTTAGGCAGAACTTGATAATCCGAGAGAAATTTTTTTGATCAAAATAAATTGCAATTTTCTCAGTTGAATTCTAAATTTTTCCCTAATAACGATGGAAAAAATTTTATTACACTATTTGATACATGAAATACAAATGTTTTAACTATAAATTTGAACAAAACAGCGAGATACAAGAATATGTAATTGGAAATGTGCAGAGATGTTTGAATAAGAATTCTAGGAAATGTGTAAATTATACATGTACTTACCTTTTTTTACACAGATACTGTGTAACTTTCAATACACAGATGTCTATCGCTAAGTTGATACTACAGTACATACATTTACCTTTACTAGTTTCAATTATGTAATGATAGATTATAGCATTTATACAGCAAGTTCTACAATCGAGAATCAAATTTTTCAACTCACAGAACTTCAAAAATCTGGTTGAAGTAACTGAAAACGCACAATGTTATGAAGAATCACATTATTTATTCATGTTTGTTGACAAAATAAATGTCGCTATCTTCTTTTGCAGTATTGCATTTCGTGCAATGAATTCTGTTAAATGGATATTACATTTACTTCCTGCCGGGTTGTGGTGGTTTCTGCTGATCCTGAAATGCAATAGAACATAATTTAAAGTATTTTATACCACCATAATGTTTTCAGTATAGCAGATATGCTTCACTTATTGAATGGCTGGTGTCTAAAAGGGAGTAACCCACATTTTAGTAAGTCTCTTTTTCTCATGAGTTTCCAATAAAAATGCACTTTATTGAAAAGTCAGTTATCCCTTTTTGGATGCCAGCCATTCAATTGACAGATTTCTTGTGTTTTCACTATAAATATTCATTTGGATTTCAAGTATTTTTAGTCATCAGTATTCTTCAGCGTTAATGAAATTTTGTAAGTTTCTCATATTGTTTCCAAGGAAGGGCAGCCAGGCAGTGGGTTTTCTGCTTTCTCACTTTATAACCCATGGATTATTTGGGTTAATTTCCTCTTTCCTTTCTTCCCGCTTGCACAAGCAAGAAGAAAGGAGATAACTAATGGGTTAAAAAGTGGGAGAGCAGAAAACCCACGACCTGGCTGCCCTGCTCCTAGGTGGCAAGTTTGATAAATATTGTCATATTCAAAAATTGACTTCATAGTTAATTAATATAGTCAATGGTAAAAAAAAAAATGATAAGCATTTTTTCAACATTCAATACAGAAAAAAAAACCCTCAAAAATAGTAGCTTTAATGCATTTTCATGATTACCCTGCTCGGGAACGTCCTCTGGGGAGGTGTTCGGATCCTTCTGTTTTCCTTCGACCTGTTGCGCACCACTTTGCTATGAATTGCACATGACACGCAATAGTGAAGCTTCGCATATAATTTAGGAAGCACGTATTGGGTGTAGACAGACGCGTCGGATATATCCCGAACGGCGGCAGCCTCGACAATGTTCCTAATTACAAATTTTTTGATGGCCTTGTCTTTTGGGACACACCTTGCACAATTTGTGCAACGTACAGGCTTCACATGGCCACGGCCATGCTTGGCCCTTCCACCATTTCTCCTTTTGAATGGCTGAAATAAATAACGCACTGACGTAATTAATCTAGTTGATTAATATTAATGATTGAAATAATGAAAATCGAGAAAATCTCAATACTCCTTTACTACCAATGTACAAATTTATAAATTTCAAAACTACAACGACACTGCGATGACTTCGAGAATAGATTTTTTTTCTTGAGAAATTATTATTGTAGGTGGTTTTTTAAGATTTTCAGAATTCATTGACTTTTTTGTTTTGTGAAATTATGCCAAAAATTAAGGAAAGTAAATTTCAAAACCATAAATAATTAATAGTTGCAAATCAGAGCTAACTTCGAAAAACCCTTTGGCTGAAGTGTTCAAAGGGTCTACTCTGTCCACTTTAGCTCATTTCGATCTATTAGGGCAACTAAAATCTGCCGCACAGTGTGATAGTTACTGATAAATGAGAATCACCAATGTTTCCAATTTATAGAAAAATATCATGAATGATTTATCTGACAAGTTTTTAGTTTTTCAGTATGAACAAAGAGGACTAGTTACTAGAAAAAGGTTACTTTTCGATGAAAAATCTATAAGGTTATATAACCAGTTTGTAATGCGTTTTTAAACAGACATTATTAAAATCAAGAGAATTATAAACTTTACAATTTCTATAATATTAAACTTTTATTTGAACTTGTAAATTTCGATATAAGGAAATTACCAATTTTGATATTGTGGATGACAAATTTTGTGAATTTTAAATAATTGTCATTATAAAACAAAGGTCACTGCATGTCTATAAATTCATTTTAGTTATGAATAGATCTGTATTTATCATTGCCATCAGTTTTTTTACATCACAAAACCTGGATAAATATTTCTCAATAAATTCTACTGCAGAGTAAAAGATTGAGGAACCAACAGGTAAATAATATTTGCAAAAGCAGATAAAACAAATGAAAAGTCTATTGCTTTGAACATATAGGCACACGCCACTATACCTAGTATTGTATTTTCTATGAATAATTGTTCCATATTTCCTTGAAATTTAAATGGGAAAATTTTGAATGTATAGCATGAGTTCATTTATAAAAATTTTGACTACAATAATGCATCTTGATTCAGAATATTATATGCGTAGAATAATATATTCTTCAATCACATTGAATGCAATTGCTTAGATTAAATACCATAGCTGCAGGTAATTAATGATTTCCGAAATCTTAATACTTTACTGTTGAAAAAAGTTGGGGCGATTATCCATTTATATACTGACAGTATTTGGTCTCAATTTGTATGGGATTTTCCTTATGAGTACTGGAAATTCGTCAGAACGCTGCCATAATTCTTCAATAAATATAAAAATTATTTGAATTATCAACAGTAGAATTCCCAAAGCCTATGGAAAATTTTCCAAATCTACTATGGCTGCATATTGGATACAAAATGTGGGCTAAGAACTATTATTATATTTATGAAATATTGACTGAATTTAGAAGTTTTGTTTTAACTTTCGACAATTTATATTATTATTTTCTCTATTCCTCACATTATATATATTTGTTGCAACCTTCTATAAATAATTTTATTGTTCATTATTTATAAATTGCAAAATCCCTCAAAATTTGCTTGTTAAATGTTAGAATTTTTCACTACTTACTTTTCATAAAAGATATCATGCTTTACTAGGTAGATAAATTATGTTTGATGGATACTAAAAGTTGTGCTTGCAAAATTATACTTTTATACAGAATTACCTATACTTTCTTTGTATATTAAAAGGAAGATATTTAATTATTATAAAATTTATTGAGTAATGATATTGAAAAAATCCAGCAACTTGTTTGTTGATTTGAGAGTTTGTCATTATTAACTACATACTGCATACATAGGAAATTTATTTGTATTTTTTCGCTATTATTGAAAAATCTACTCAATTTTTACAAATGTATATTGAAATCATTCACTTATTATTATAGGTACTTGACTATTATGGTGTGACAAAGTTCAAGATTTTTTCTTAATTTCTAGGAAGCTTCATTACATATAGAGAATTTGATCAGTGTCTTGTATAACTCTGAAATTCTTGGGTTTTTCGAAATTTTTTAAAAACCTGTCACCATATTTTCTAATGTAATACATAACACGATCAAGCATAATTGGACATTACTTACAATAAAGAATAATTCACGAAAAATTCAATATTTGTTAGGGCGTATGGCTTATGCTTAGAAAAATAGGAATCTGAAGATTTTCATTATTTTCAAGGTTATGTCACAAATGTATAAATAATTTTGAAATTTACGTAGAATCGAATTCAAGCTTAGGAGTGAAAAAAATAGTCTCGTACGAATAAAGTTATTACATTGCAAATATATCAATTTTGTATTGAAAAATTCACAAATACAGTCAAGGGTAAAACGTGCCACATGTGAATATAACGAATTAAATCGAGTAGAATTATCCAGCTTTTGGCAGGAACCGAGTTATTTTTTAGAAATGAGCGAAATTAACTTGTGTATTTGAAAAATTGGGGATTGTAACAAAAACTTAAAATACAATTTTAAAAAATATTTACCATTTTGTTCTCCGGATTACTCTGGATAAAGCGAGAGAGAAAACGAAAAGAATATGTTATGGTCGACAGCCAGAATATTGTACAATGTTGCACAATGATAAGTCACAAACAATCACATTTATCACATCTGCACACAGTACCCTAGCTAGTGACAACAATGTTGTGTTACGGCGACCGGCACTATTAAGCCCTGGTTGCATGCGAGCGATTTGCAACTTACAACTTGCGTGGCTTGCTGCTGATTGGATGCGTAAAGCAGTGATCCATTCTGGATCTTGCAATTTGTAACTTGCGTTGCTTGCTGCTGATTGGATGCGTAGAGTAGAAATCTGTTTTGCGCAGGTTCAAGTCTTACTTGAAACCTGCGCAATAGATTACTGCGCGAGTTGCAGGTTGTGTGGCGGCGCCGTCGGAGAGTGAGAGGGAGTGTGGCAAGGAAAAGGGAGGAAGTTGCCAACCACGGCGGAGTACCAACCGAAACCTGGGGGACGCGCGAAGCAGGGCGGCCACACCGGTTGGCCAGAGGGGGGAACGAAGGAGAAAGCAGACCCTGTGGCCACGGGGAGAATGAGTCACGACCCGCGACGCGCCTACACTCCCGTTCCGCACCATATCCATTATTTCAGTTTATTTTTATTACATTCAACGTCGATAATTTCATGCCTGTAATTCAACTGTAAAAGGAGTCAGTGGAGTTTCGGAAAGTTTATAAATAAATACTTTTTAGTGTGATTTATTTGAGTTCTTTTTCATCGGCTCCACGTGTCTCGCCATCTTGAACCCGAACCTCGCTCTTTCTCGGCCTTTTGCGGAGCCCATCCGCTACATTGGTGACCCCGACGAAGCTCGAAAAGAACACAAATTTGAAGAAGAAGGTTTTGACTACAATTTATGATGGCAGAATATCAACAACTCCAAACTCAGATCGCGACTCAGGCACAACAGATCAAGCAACAGCAAACCGACAACCTACATCTTTTTGAGCAGAGTAAAAGCCTCCATGAACAGAATAAGGAATTACTGGCCAGGTTAACACAGTTGGAGGCCCAAAAAGCTCAACAAGACGCGATTGCGGCAGAGAGGCTTCCACAAGCAGCGCCAGCACAGGCCGAGGTGGCGGCCATCTCCGCTTCGGATTCCGCCATTTTGGAGGGAGAACCCGAATCTCTGGTTCGGTCAAGTCGAAGCGTCCTTCGGAATCGCCCACATTCAGTCAGAGTCAACAAAATATCGACACATCATCGCAAACCTGGACCCTGAGGTACTGACTTACATTTCCGACCTGGTTACATCCCCCCCGCCGAACAACGGCTACCAACATATCAAGGAGCGCCTCATCGGAACATTTGGTGAGTCCTCAGAGTCAAAACTACGTAGGTTGTTGCGCGAGACAGACTTTCGGGACGAGAGGCCCTCAATAATGCTGCAAAAGATGAAAAATTTGGCGGGGGGCAATTGCAATGACGACATTCTGCGAACTTTATTTTTGGAGAGGATGCCACAGAATGTTCGTAGTATTTTGGCGATCAGTGAAAACGAGGACACCGAGAGGCTGGCACTCCAAGCAGACAAAATAATTGAGGTTTCCCGGCTCAGCGTCGCAGCAGTTTCCCAGACACCTGCTGGCATCCCGGACATGGCCGCAGCCATCGCCGAGCTCACCAGGTCCATGGCCAGGCTGAGTCGTGAAGTTAGTGCCATCAGAACAGCGGATAATCGCCAGCGCTCCAGGAGTCGCTCAAGGTCAACTCCCGGCACGCACAGAAATCCAAACGGATACTGCTACTACCACGCGACCTTTGCTGAAAGAGCACGGAAATGCCAGGCCCCGTGCACATGGGAAAAGAAGCAGACGGAAAACTGAAGACGCTGTCGTTGTCAGCGGCTATCGACGACAGCAACCTGGAGTACCGACTCCACATCATGGACCGCTCTTCCGGACATCGATATCTCTTAGATTCCGGTTCATCAATTTCAGTTTTCCCTCGTAGCCTTGTTGGGCACAGTCTTTTCCCCACTCCACTCATTTTATATGCAGCGAATTCGACTAACATTAAGACTTATGGTGAGCAACTTTTTGGATTAGATTTAGGCCTCCGACGGCCACTCCGGTGGAAATTCACTATAGCCGACGTCGCGCACCCAATCATTGGCGCCGACTTCATCGCGAAACACGGGCTGTTGATCGACCTTCAGAACAAACGCCTGGTCGACACCCAGACGACGCTGTCAGCCCTGGGAAAACTCGTTGGTACCGCCGAACATGGTATTTCTACGGTCGACAAGCAACCCAGCACACCGCCGTCGGCACACGACCCGTTCATGCACCTGCTGCAGCAGTATCCTGGGGTCACAGCTCCCAGCTGCTACCACGGATCCAAGGAGACAGCAGGAGTCGTCCACAGGATCATCACCGAGGGCCAGCCGACCGTAGAACGCCCACGCCGACTAGCCGGCCCCAAGGATGAAGCAGCAAGGGCCGAGATAAACGAGCTACTCGAGCAGGGCATCATTCAACCTTCATCCAGCCCGTGGGCCAGCCCTCTACACCTGCAGAGCAAACCAACCGGAGGCTGGAGAGTATGCGGGGACTATAGGCGGTTGAACGCGATGACCGTGCCGGACCGATATCCTGCTCCACTCATCCAAGACCTTTTTCCCAAGCTGGAAAAGAAGAAAATTTTCACCACCCTGGATTTAAGAAAAGCATACCACCAAATTCTTATGGCACCCGAGGATGTCCAAAAGACGGCTATAATAACACCCTTTGGACTCTTCGAGTACACGACAATGCCATTTGGATTAAAAAACGCGTCACAGACTTTCCAGAGATTCATGGATTCCATTTTCAGAGATCTGGACTTTGTATATGTGTACATAGACAACATAATCATTTTCTCGGAGTCCAGGGAACAGCACCTGGAACACCTGAGGGTCATCCTCGAGCGTCTCAAGAAATATGGTCTGACAATAAATCCCAACAAATGCCAGCTGGGGCTCGCTGAAGTCATTTTCCTCGGCTTCCAGATCAACGCCGAGGGATATCAATCACCTCAACACAGAGTCCAAGCCATCGCCGAGTATGGACTCCCTGAAAACGTCGTCAAGCTGCGAAAATTCTTGGGGATGATGAATTACTATCGTCGCTGCATCCCCCAAGCCGCAGATCTACAAGCACCGCTGAACGCCTTTCTGGGAGATTCCATCCGCAACGACCGACGCCCGATACCCTGGACAGAAGAATCCATACAAGCATTCCAGAAATGTAAAAACAGCATCACACAACTTACAAACATGCATTTTCCATCTCCTTCGGCACCACTCACCCTTACCACCGACGCTTCCGACGTGGCCATCGGAGCATCCTTGGATCAGCTGATCGACGGATGTTTGAAACCTATAGGTTTTTTCTCGAGGAAACTCAGCCCGGCGGAAAGAAATTATAGTACATATGACCGTGAAATGCTCGCCATATTTGCAGCTATAAAATTCGTTCAACACGAACTAGAATGCCGGAATTTCACCATCAGGACTGATCACAAACCGCTGATTTATGCATTTTCACAACGTACCAGTAAAGCTTCTCCTCGACAGATCAGACAACTCGATTTCATCTCTCAATTTTCCACAAACATCATTCACGTCAAGGGCACCCAGAACGTCGTCGCCGACGCGCTATCCAGGGTGGAGTCAATCCAGATGCCGACAGCACTCAGCGCCAGAACCATCTCCGAGGAGCAACAAGATGACAGGGAACTTGAGAAGTTTTTGAACAAACCCCAGTCACTGAACCTGCAAAAATTGACAATAGAAAATGACACCTTGTACTGCGACGTCTCGAGAAACACCATCAGGCCATTCATCCTAGATACCCTCAGAAGAATGGCATTCGACACAGTACATGGACTGTCACACCCCAGTGCACGCAACACAGCCCGGACCTTGAGGGAAAAATATGTCTGGCCCGGCATCAGCAGCGACGCGCTGAAGTGGTCGAGGGAATGTTTGCCGTGCCAACGCTCAAAAATTCAAAAACACAACCGAGTTATACCACAACATATAACAGTTCCGGATACTCGATTCAACCATATTCACCTCGACATTATTATTTTACCACCTATTGACAGTTTCAGATATTGCTTGACAATTATTGACCGATTTTCAAGATGGCCCGTGGCGATACCACTCAAAGAGACGACTGCGGGAACAGTAGCTACAGCACTATTCAATCATTGGATCAGTAACTACGGCACGCCACTGACCATCACAACCGACCAGGGTCCACAATTCGAGGCCGCACTGTTCAAAGCACTAACCAGGTTCCTGGGGGCAAAAATTTCAAGGACGTCGCCTTACCACCCCGCATCTAACGGTATGGTAGAGAGGTGGCACCGAACTGTCAAGGCCGCACTCATGTGTAAACTCGAGGTACCCTGGATTGACCTGCTTCCATCTGTCATGCTGGGGCTACGCACCACTTTCAAGGAGGACATCGGAAGTTCACCTGCGGAGATGCTGTATGGGACCGCACTTCGACTTCCGGGCGAATTCTTCGTACACCTTGATACGCCGTCAGACCCCCGGGATTTCATCGTCGAACATCGCCAACACATGCGACAGATTCGACCAACATCGACAGCACACCACTCCAGACCGAGGCCTTTTCGATGTGGGAACATCGACTCCTGCACGCACGTCTTCATCAGGGGCGATCACGTCAAGGCCCCACTGGAACCTCCGTACGCCGGCCCCTATCGCGTCGTGGAACGTTTGACGGCGAATCTTTTCAAAGTCAACGTCGAGGGGCAGCAGGAAAACATATCCGTCGAGCGTCTGAAAGCAGCACATTTGCCAAGCTGTCAAGAAGACGGGCCGGATACGCCAAGTCCACTACAACAAGAATCCACTCCGTCCACGGCACCGCAGCCAGAAACTCGGCAAGAACCAGCCGGAAATTCCACAACAACAATAACACGCCAACACGAAAAAAAATCCGTGACGTTTGGTCCTCCTGTCAGAATCGTCCACAAACACACTGGGAGGGGGGTGGATGTGGCGGCGCCGTCGGAGAGTGAGAGGGAGCGTGGCAAGGAAAAGGGAGGAAGTTGCCAACCACGGCGGAGTACCAACCGAAACCTGGGGGACGCGCGAAACAGGGCGGCCACACCGGTTGGCCAGAGGGGGGAACGAAGGAGAAAGCAGACCCTGTGGCCACGGGGAGAATGAGTCACGACCCGCGACGCGCCTACACTCCCGTTCCGCACCATATCCATTATTTCAGTTTATTTTTATTACATTCAACGTCGATAATTTCATGCCTGTAATTCAACTGTAAAAGGAGTCAGTGGAGTTTCGGAAAGTTTATAAATAAATACTTTTTAGTGTGATTTACTTGAGTTCTTTTTCATCGGCTCCACGTGTCTCGCCATCTTGAACCCGAACCTCGCTCTTTCCCGGCCTTTTGCGGAGCCCATCCGCTACAGTTGCAAATCGCTTGCATGTAAACTCACCTTTAAGGAATTCGCCCTCTCCCGCCCGCCTGTTATACCGGAAACAGAGAGAGAGAGAGAGAGAGAGAGAGAGAGAGAGAGAGAGACTACTTTTATTTCCTTTGTACACTTTTGCTTTGTTTTGCTTTGTACATACGTTTACGTTTTATGTGCAAATGTGTGTAAACAACTATTCGTACACTGTTGTACACATTTGTACACATTGGACTGCATTGGACAACATTGGACCACACAGCAGGCTGCTCGCAAAAGAAATCACAAGCCCCGCGAGCCAACTCCCCTCTCCCCCACCACGCTACCTCGAATAGCTCTTACCTGCTCTAATAGACTTGCCCTCTCGTTCGCTCGTCGGCACTGTTCAAATCGTTGACGGGCCGCAGTTTCAAACGACCCTCAAATTTCTAATGGTCTCTCTGGGCTAGGAGCCGGAAAAGGACTTCGAATTCACAATGAATTTCACATCGCTCGATTTTCGAGTATTGTAAAAGCATATAAAAGGCTCCGAAAAATGAAATAAACGACGATGTACAGAAACGGAAACAATTTTGATTTCACTCAATTTTTGCAATTTTTTTTTATAGTTCTATTTGTCTCTATGCTACATGAAATTTTAATTGCGGCAAAGATTAATTAAGGTAGCCTTTGCCGTGATTTGTGTTGTTATAGAATGAACAATTTGCATGGTATGATTGCTATAATTTCTTTTAATCACAATATAATTATTAATCATAATACGAAATTGTGTAAAATAATAATAATAATAATAATGTTTCACATTAGAACAAGTTTTTCCTCCGCACCGACTTTCATTATTATACGCGAAGAAAACTAATTTTCTTTTGAATAAAATTAAATTTTTGCAAAACACGCAAAAAAGTTGTACTTCGAGGACCTGTATTGCAGATAAATTGGTCCTCGCCCTAAAAGCCACGCCTCAGGTCCTCGGTACAAAATATACTATTACGAGTATTACGAGTTCAATACTATATATATTTTAACGGATAATATTTCCAGCTTATCATATTAAAATGTAACATTGTTAGACTTGGTAAATAGCTTGAAAAGATGGGAGCAACTCAAGCAATTAAAAATATTTTCAATGTTTCACATTTTCTTTTATTTTGGATATAAGAAAAAAACAAGTTCCGATTACTTCTAAGTTAAAGTTATTCCTACAAAGTACACATAACTACACGCTGAAGTCGCCGTTTGAAAAATTAATAATTTTTCTCAAAAACATAAATTACAGCCACATATAGGTACCTCGCGCATAAAATATTCTTACATACTTCCCGAAAAAGTGCTAAATGTAAATTACATTATTTTTGCTACTTGAGGTATTGGCACAAATTTATTTTACACTATTTTACTCATTGTCTCTTATTTTTCTTTTTTTTGCGGATGAAACTGGTGCATACAAATTCTCATGCCTCATCAAAAGTAAATGGTCACCGTCAATTTGTTTGCAAACACTTCCATTCCCTATAACTCCCGATTTCAAGACGCAAAGAGAATCAACAGTTTCATCCGCCAAATGTATCCTTAAATTGGAAATAACTTCCGTCAACAATGAAAATGCTCTTTCCGCATCAGCGTTACTATGAGGAAGTGTCATCACTGCGCGAATAAAAACTGTCAAGTCGGGATATTTTAATGAACCATTTATATTTTTTAATTTCATGACACTTTTCCAAAACTCTTCAAAACCAACTTCGTCATCTAAATTTGAAAGTAAATCATCCGAAAAAGAATCTTGGAATGGAAGCATTCTCCATTCCACTTCTAAATTATTCAAATCTTGACATCCACTTAACTTTGCTGCAATGCATTTGACAATCGTACACGATTCGCCTCTGTTAATTTTATTCAAAGCGTTGTCTGGTTCCAAGATTTCTAAATTTCTGAAAAATTCGTCTGAAATATAAAGTCTGTTCACAATTCCTTTAGCTGCCGTTTTCAAAAAAAGCAATGCATTTTCTTTTATTTTTTGCACTATCATTAAATCCATTGTGTCCAATTCAGATTCGCAATCAGCCCCAAGTTTAATTTGATCAAAGTTGACAATGTTTTCATTATTATCGTAATCTAGTTGGGATCCCAGTTTCCAGTCATTTCGTAAAGATTTCATCACAATAGGAGTTAAAAATTTTTCGCCGATTTCTTGGAGCAATGTAAAAGATTTTTGACTTAGTAAGTAGGTTTTGAAGTGTTTGGATTTAAAAAAAATGTTGTGTTTATTGGACATTTCTAGTACATTCTTCAAAAAAAGCAATGTGGCGTACATTTCTGCGCTGTCTAAATGTTTTTTTTAAAAAAGTAAAAGTTTCATTTTTCGCATTATCTTTTTCGATGTCCTTCATGAATTCTTTTAAACAATCCCAACATTCTAATATTTTTGTAATACATTCGTAGCGACTGAGCCATCTGGTTATACAATATCTTGTTAATTGAATAGTTTTTCCTAAAAGTTGCTTGCAAATTTTTCTAAATTCAAAAACACGAGATGGAACCCTAACGAACGTGACTAATGTATTCAGAAACTTATCTATTTCGATCGGAAATTTTTTGAACGCATCTTTGGCAATTAATGCGATTTTGTGACAAATACATCGTACCGTTATCACCTAAGGATTAATTTTTTCGAATTCGACTCTAAAAGAGATCTTGATGCCATCCATGACGCTTGCGTTGTTAATCGCGATAGCGATGACATTTGAGCAAGGAATTTTAAATTCATCAAGAACTCTTTTGAATCGTGAAAAAATATCTACCGCTTTCAATTGAGTAGGGTCGAGCGAAATTAGTGTTAATAATTCAACTTTCTCTTCGGCAGTTTCAGGATCGATATACCTAGCTAAAAACGTCATATACTTCCTGCCATTTTTCGCTGTAGTTTCATCTAAGTACACAGCAAAACGGTTTTCTCGCAAAATTCCTGCTAATCGATTTTTGTCTACAGGAGCAATAACTTTTGTTACCAGCGATTGGATTTTCGTAGCACTACAGGTCATTTTTGCAAATTCTTCAGGGTATTTTGCTGCCTTTTCCTGACAAAATCTAAATACTTCTGAACCGCATCGGAAACTCAAGTTAAGAGCCGCTACTTTTTCCGCATAGTCAAGTTCTAATTGAGATTTTCTTAATTTAAAAGTACCTTCTTGATTTTCAATTTCAAGAGCTGATTGCTCCGAAATGATTTCGATCCCGCGCTTGACGCAATTCCCCATATGGTTATCTCTTGAGGCATGTCGATCGAGACTAACTTTCCCCGACACACATGAAATTTGTTTGTCACAAGCGATGCAGAAACCCGCGTATGGATTGTTTTCCACAGCCCGCAACCAGTTTTTGTACAATGGGTTCTGGAGCCAATGAGATTCAAATTTTTTCCAATTGTCCGCAACTTTTCGGAGTAAATTTACTTCATGTTGCAGCTCATCCTCTGAATCATTGGTAACAATTGCTACCAGCTACTAAGTAAATAAAAACCCACTCTTTAGAAAAATAGTTAACGAAATTGAACAAATCATAATAATTTTTACTTTACAGAAGAAATAGTGTCTCATTTGAAAGTGTTGTTAAGTACATCGATAACACATGTGCACAAACATTAATTTATATAACGAAAAAAACGAGAAATAAATATATAAAATAGCACTATCAACTACGAAGAATTACATTTTTAGCTTAAAAATCGTTAGAATCCTTAACGTTTTTTGCAGACAAACATTTTGAAATGATAAAAAAATTAAATTCTTGTAGACACCCTCGCTCCCTGGGAACTACGTCCGAGCAACATTAAAATGTTGCTCAAATGTTGCTGTGTCAAAAAAAGATAAAAATCATAAAATGAAAAGCTTTGAAGTTTCGGATTATATTTTTATTTTCTATTATATTTTATTTTTTCTGTTTATATTCTTTTTTTTATTTTCAGTACCCCCTTCAGGCTACTCTCTTCACATATTTATAGCCAAATATACTCTAATTAGAGAGCAACAAATCCTGTTAGTTCTTTTCTTTAAATCAGAAAGTAAGTTTCGAGCAAATTCTAAGCATTTATTTTGTCTCTACATACATGTAGAGACAGGTACATGTTATTTGCATGAGCAACATTTGAGCAACATTTTCCGTGTTGTTCCCAGGGAGCGAGGGCACGAGGTCTTGCATAGAGTTTACATATATTCACTAATAAATTTTCTTAATAAATTTTCGAAGAATTTACAACGTTCCTTACAAATTGATAAGATATATCTCCGATAGAATGTCAGTAAAGTTAATTTCTTTGGGCAAAATTGAACAATAATGACTCTAATTTCCATTATATTTAACAGTTAATAGTTGCCCTTACCTGTAGTAGTTCAGAAAATTTTTTTTTATGACTTTTCGATGAAACATGTTCTCTAACGCGGGAAAGATCATTTGCTGAATAGTCACGATGACATAAAGTGCACCGAAATTTCGTTGGATCATCGCTTTTTGAAATGTACTCGTCGATTTCGGAATCTTGAAGCCATTCTTCATGAAAACGCGGTACTTTTTGTCGCTTCCGCACTGCTCCAAGGGTTTTAGAGCAAACACTTGTCATAATGTTAAGAGAATGTTAATGCAAAAATGTACGAAATTAAACAGGAATGGCAATTTTGCTTTTTTGTACAACGAACAGAAATGTCGACGATCACGTATGTTCACGGTAGACTGAAAAATTTTCTATGGTGAGAGCTGAACTTTTCCAAGCTCAAAGCCATCAAAAACCATTGGGGAATTAAAGTTTCAAAAAATTCTTATACAGATTTCACAGGAACTGCAGCTGAAACTCCAAGAGTGCTGTAATAATTACATTATACCATGTCCGGGGACCCATCCAAAACCATTAATTTCTGAGTTGGAATTCCCCAAATTCTCTGAGAGATATCTTGAAAACTGCAGCCAAAACTCTTAGTGCTGTAATAATTACATTATACCAGTTTCATCCGCGAAAAAAAGCAAAAAAAAGAGACAGTGAGTAAAATAGTGTAAAATAAATTTGTGCCAATACCTCAAGTAGCAAAAATAATGTAATTTACATTTAGCACTTTTTCGGGAAGTATGTAAGAATATTTTATGCGCGAGGTACCTATATGTGGCTGTAATTTATGTTTTTGAGAAAAATTATTAATTTTTCAAACGGCGACTTCAGCGTGTAGTTATGTGTACTTTGTAGGAATAACTTTAACTTAGAAGTAATCGGAACTTGTTTTTTTCTTATATCCAAAATAAAAGAAAATGTGAAACATTGAAAATATTTTTAATTGCTTGAGTTGCTCCCATCTTTTAAAGCTATTTACCAAGTCTAACAATGTTACATTTGAATATGATAAGCTGGAAATATTATCCGTTAAAATATATATAGTATTGAACTCGTAATACTCGTAATAGTATATTTTGTACCGAGGACCTGAGGCGTGGCTTTTAGGGCGAGGACCAATTTATCTGCAATACAGGTCCTCGAAGTACAACTTTTTTGCGTGTTTTGCAAAAATTTAATTTTATTCAAAAGAAAATTAGTTTTCTTCGCGTATAATAATGAAAGTCGGTCCCAGATAACATTGGTGAATTCATCAAAAATTCACCTCGTGAATTCACTTAAATGAAGGCACGGTGAATTCCCCGGGCGTTCACAAGCCTACACCGAGTCGCCTGCGATCCGCCCGCGATGAATTTTTCGTGAAGGCTGTATTGCGCATGCCCGGCTCGAGCAGCAGTGCTCCCAGATTTGGTACGGCGTAAATCCGTAGTTTATAGGATATAAGGGGGGAGCGTTCATGAAAAAAATCCGTATAAAATCCGTATACCTTTAAAACAACTAGTGCGACAGAGATGGAGGATTGTAGTGGGGAGCGCGCGCTTAATTCAAATGTAGTGAATAACTTGACAAGTATTATGGATTATTATATACATACTAAATCAATTATTCCTTTATTTCAAACTAATTGCTTCACATTTTTGAATAAATTAATTTATTGTATTATAGCTTTACCAAAAATTTACTCACTTATTTTCCCACACATTATTAAATAGAATGATCTTAGAAATTTTTTGAAAATGTTTTTCAAATCTTTCAAATTAATTACTGGAGAACCAATAATTGAATAAGAGCTATAAATAAACGATTATTAAGTAGAAAATTATGCGAGACGAAATCAGCTATAGGAAATGACGAGGATATAGTATAAGACTTGTTAACTGCCTTTTTAGGGAAATAAAGTCATAGTTAATGCGTTATACAGGGTGCGCCATTTCTTATGTCGGTATTGTAACATTGAATAACTTAAACATTTGACAACCGATTTACTTGACTTCACTTGTTTTGGAAACGTCAATTCAGTACAATTTCAACCATGTATCGCTTCACACCAAAAGAACGCGCTGAAATAGTTACTTTGTACATTGAAAATAGTCGTTCAGTTGTGTTAACTCAACGAGCATATCGTCGAAAATATCTTGGCAAACAGGCACCATCTGACAACACTATTCGTCGTTTGGTGTCGAATTTTTGTGACCACGGGACAGTGAAAGATCGCGAACAACCCGTTCATCAACGACCAAGACGTTCAAATGAACTGATTGAAGCTGTCAGAGAGAGCGTTGCCCAAAACCCAAAAGTTTCATATCGTCACCGCGCTCAGCATCTCGGCATCAGTGGAACCACTCTACGGCGCATTTTGAAAGATGATTTGCATTTGTTTCCGTACAAAATGCAATTAACACAAAGAATATTGCCTACAGATCATCCACGTCGCTTGGAATATGGACAAACAATCGCTCGAATAGTTGATACTGAACCTGATTTTTGGAAGCGAATTTTAATGACCGACGAGGCACATTTCAAACTTTCTGGAGGCGTTAATAAGCAAAATTGCCGCATTTGGGGAACGCAGAATCCACACGAGATCCATGAAACGCCATTGCATGACCAAAAAGTTACTGTTTGGGCCGGCGTTTGCGCCAAAACCATCATTGGTCCTTATTTTTTCAAAGAGAACCAAACGATCGATGGAAACCGATATCGGTGGATGTTGGCTCACTATGTCTGCCCACAAATGCGTGAAAAAGGTCTTGAAGATTACTGGTTTCAACAAGATGGTGCGACCTGCCACACTGCGAATCAAACAATCCAGTTTCTGCAACGAAAATTCCCTGGACGTCTGATGTCAAAAAGAGGCGACATTGAATGGCCACCCAGATCTCCAGATTTGACCCCTCCAGACTTCTTTTTGTGGGGTTATTTGAAAAGTAAAGTGTACGCCAGCAAGCCGCAGACCATTGAAGAGCTTAAGGAAAATATTCGTGCCGAAATCATTGCTATACCACCCGAGATGCTCGAAAAGGTAATGGAAAACGCCGCAAAAAGGGCATATTTTGCTGTGAACAATAAGGGCGGCCACTTGATTGATGTTGTGTTCAAAAACTAGTCTAAATAAATTGTAAAGGACCAAACTAAATAAAAATACCTCATTTACAGAAATCGGTTGTTTTTTTTTCAAGTTATTCAATGTTTACATGCCGACATAAGAAATGGCGCACCCTGTATGTACCATATGTATTAAACAATCATACAAATTGTATCGCTGTACAAAAATTATTCGCCCTCTTTCAAATACATATTCGCTCACATCAATTTCTTTAATCGTTCAACATCGATTTCGGTCACTTTTCTGTCCCTCATTAAAGCTTTGCCATGCAGTACACCTTTGATTGTATCGTTAGCAAGGCTGTTTCGCAATTTGGTTTTATTCAAATTAATTGAACTAAAAATACGCTCGCAAGTAGCCGAGGAATGTGGTAAGACAAAGATACGTGAGACAATATTTTTAATTGATTGAAATTCTGAAGTGCCATCAGCTTGTTGATAAGTTGGGAATTTTTTGTTCCAAAAAATTTGCATATCACACTCGGTGTTGTCTTTGAAAGTAATTTTGAATTTCTTAAATTCTTGGTGAACTTGTAAAACATTGAATCCAAAAAAATTGGCGACCTCCCCAATATTCTTCGTACTTCTGAAATTTATCGGTTCCAAAAATTGAAGCTGCCTTAAAATTCTGATTTGCTGTTCTTTGAATGGAAAACGTTTGTAAATTTGTTCAGCTACACAAATGAGGAAACTTCGACAAACTGTACGAAATTCATCGAATGCGCGAGCTGGAGTTTTAGGATGCATAGCCGCCAACTCTGCAGCAATCACTGGCCCTAAATCGATGTCACGCAAAGGTTCCCAGTTTTTTCGATTATCATGAGTTTCCTCAGAAAACTCAATGAATTCGGGGTCTGTGTTTTCTACATACTCTTCTTTCAAGTACATTGATAAGATTGTTTTAAACAAACATTCCATTTTGGAATACAAAGTGAAAATTTTTGGACTTTCAGATTGAAACTCAACTGTGTATTGACATACAATTGGAAGAACGTAATTTAAAAACTTCAAATATAATTTGTTCCATGGGTTTTTCAACGAATGGTAAATTGGAAGAGCATTTTTGGCTTCTTGGGTCTTCATTGAACTTTCTATCTTAAAAAAAACTTCTAAAGCTTCATCTTGCTCAACATAGCGTTCAACTGCAGACCGTAGAGAGGACCACCTGATTTTCAAAATTTTGAGAGTTTTATGCTCCGGGATGTCTAAAATAACTTGAATTTTTCCCAAAGCTTGCTGGCGCTTACAACTGTATTTTAGATACGTATAAATATCTGTCATGAGTTTTTCTACCTCGGATGGTAGCTTTTTCGTCGCGTATGAAATTTCTAATGCAAGCGAATGACAAATCGACGTGCCCATGCAGCTGTGTCTTATTTTTTGGGCGCGAATTTACTTTCTCTTAACTCCGAGCGTCCCGACCAAAGTATCAGGTGTACAAATTGAAAACCGCCGTTTTTCTTTCAATGGTGCCAGCATTGACAGTCGGTTAAAAAATCATGTCAGAAAACTTGAATTGTCAGCTAAGGCATTAGTCAACAACTACAAATCACCACATCAGTCAAGTATCAATTCTCCTTCCTTGTTTCGTTCTGTGAAAATGTCGGAATTCAAGCCGAATAAGCGTCATTTGCGGGAGGTTTTGCTTTTCGCCTTTAATTCAAAAAAATCTGCAGCCGACGCGCATCGAATGATTGTAGAAACTTATGGTGAAGATTGTATAAGTGAAAGAACGTGTCGCGAGTGGTTACAACGCTACAAAAATGGCGATTTCGACGTAGAAGACAAGGAGCGTCCTGGAGCTATGAAGAAATTTGAAGACACAGAATTGGAGGCTTTATTGGAAGAAGATTCTTGTCAAACGCAACGAGAACTGGCAAATTCTCTAGGCGTGACTCAGCAAGCCATTTCCCATCGCTTGAAATGCTTGGGAATGATTCAAAAGACAGGACACTGGGTGCCACATGAATTGAAGCCACGAGACGTCGAAAGGCGCTTTTTAATTTGCGAACAGCTCCTTCAACGGCAAAAAAGAAAAAGTTTTTTGCATCGTATCGTCACTGGTGATGAAAAGTGGATACATTACGACAATCCAAAGCGAAGAAAATCATGGGGGCCCCCTGGCCATGCATCAACATCGATAGCCAAGCCGAACATCCATGGCTCCAAGGTCATGTTGTGTATTTGGTGGGACCAGCTCAGCGTAGTGTATTACGAATTGTTAGGACGCGGTGAAACCATCACAGGAGCCCTCTACCGAACTCAACTGATGCGTTTGAGCAAAGCGTTGAAGGAAAAACGGCCACAATATAAAGATAGGCATGACAAGGTGATTCTTCTGCATGACAACGCTCGGCCACATGTTTCTAAAGTCGTCAAAACATATCTGGAAACACTGAAATGGGACATCCAACCTCACCCGCCGTATTCACCCGACATCGCTCCTTCTGATTATCATCTATTCCGATCAATGACTAATGGCCTGGCTGACCAACACTTCCGTTCTGTCGAAGAGAGAAAAAATTGGGTAGATACATGGATCGCATCAAAAAACAAGCAATTTTTTCGACGCGGAATTTATATGTTGCCAGAAAGATGGGAAAAAGTTGTATCAAGCAATGGACAATATTTTCAAGAGTGAAACTATAAGTATTTTCCCCCAATAAAACCTCAAATTCTGAAAAAAAACGGCGGTTTTCAATTTGTACACCTGATATCTTAACTCTGTCGGCTCGAGCAACAGTAGCCTATGCCCTTGGCGCGCGTTTACTTTCTCTCAACTCTGAGCGTCTCGCACAAAGTATCTTAACTTGGTGACATTGCGGAGCTATATCTTATTTTGGGTAACTGATTCCGAACCATCTTATTTTCCGAGACTCTTGAACAGAGTATTCTAACTCGGAACGCCTGGAACACACTATCTTATTTCCGGCACTCGAAAATATTTTATCTTAATTTGAAAAAAAGGTTTTTGAGAAAACGCGTTTCAAAGATTCGGGCAGTTCGAACTTGTATTTAACATCTTAATCTTATTTAATATGGCTTAGGAAAGTGCTATAATAGGTTTTTGGGGTCGCTGATCACAAATCCACAATAATTTTTGCAAAATTTCTATGTTTAAACATTTTTTGAAACTAATTTTCCTGACGTTTTATCAATTTGTAAAAAAAACTGCTTATCTGCGATCTATGGGGAAAAAACCTTAAAGAATATTTCATTGATTTTTGTATCATAATACTACAACAATATAAAACATTAAAAAATAAAAGCCTGTCACTTAACGCGAAGTATTGGAATTTCGTTTTTCATTATAAAGTTGGATATCAATTCATGAGATCTTTTGCTTGCTCAATACGGATATAACTTTTTTTTGCAGAGTTGAGTTTTCTCAACAATTTGTTGAAGAAATAGTTATACAATTTTATGTTTTCCCTATATGTGTATAAGTTTTGCAGACTTTTTTAGTTTGCTAAATAGCTATTTGACACTTGTTTTGTAAAGTCTATGTGTGTAAACAAATTTTTGCAGAACTATGTTCTTTGACAAGATGTATGCGGTTTTCATATATTATTTTTTTGAGTAGCTAAAGAAGAATTTAATGGAATATTCGCAATATAAACTTGTTATTACAAATTATGGCTAAAACCTACGACTCGTATACTTTACTTTGACACTGTTTTTCTCATATTTCTTGAAATAGAAAATTCCTAAAAAAAAAAACTTAAAATGAAAATATAAAAAAAAATATCATTATTTTGTTTCAAGGCAAAATTATAGAAGTTGCCATGACTTTCGAAAATTTTATAAAACCAGCTTCATTAAGTAATTAATGTTAAACTGAAACATTATATCAATTTTTGTTTCAAAAAATTATATACGTTTTTAAGAAATCTCTGTCGATGCAATTTTATTTTTCACTCAAAATTATAAAAAATTATTTTGGGTCGCTGAACGAAAATTTGACGGTATTTTTAAAAAATAATTTTTTTGTAACCATGTTTTGAAAACGAATTTATGAAAAATTTTGTATTTTTGCAACACGTATGTGATATTCATTGTTTTTTGGGCTCTTAAACAATAATTTTTAATAGTTTTCGTTAATTAATTTGTTTAAACAAATTTTTTAAACAAACTACTGCAAAGTTGTCAATTTTTTTCAATGTCGTGTGCATTTTACTATTTTTGGATGCTGAATATGAATTATACATTTGTGACAAATATAACAAAAATTAATTCAACATCAATTATTATTGATGAGTCGGATCCAACAACCTGCTCACCGCGTGAAATCGCGTATGAGTATTGTCTACTTTCAGAATCCAGGATATGAAAATTTTTTGGGATCATGCCAAGTAAACAATGCATGGTCTTATATTGTGCAAAGGAACATTTTTTTTTGCTATATAATTTTTTTTCAAGGCCGATCGTTTTTTCGTAATTAAATAACAACTGGTTTTTAAGTAACCCAAAAACCGTGAAGTTTCAAAACCTTAATTTTCAAATCTCGGTCATTTTTAGGCCAATTAAATTTTTTTGTACCATATTTACGTTCTAGCATCACTTATGCGCTTTATGAAAAATTAAATAGTAAAAACAATTGCTCAATATCCAATTTTTATCAATCAAGGTAGAGTTTTCTACTTCTTATTTTCACTATACGAGGAAATCTGGTTTTTCAACTTGTATTAAGCGATTTTTTAGAGTGTTGCTTTAAGACGTTCAAAGCTTATTTTAGCGAATAATTAAGTTGATTCGAGTAAAACACGAACTCTGAGGAATTTTTTTCCAATCGCTTGGAACGCGGGCGATTTTCCAATCGCATGCAAAAAGCAGTTTCATTTCGCTTACAAAAAGGGGAAGGAAAATGAGAAACGATTTTTCATAAAAATTGGTCTTTTTTGCAAGCCGAACTCTTGTATCCTAATTACCATTGAAACCATACTTCCAAACATGGAGTGTTTCAGCAAATCTTTTGTACTGAAATGATGACAATGATGAAAAAAAAGTACTGCTTTTCACATTTTTTAACAGTTTTCGCTAATTTTGTGCAGGAGGAATTTCTGAGTCTCAACAAAACAATTTCATGTTTTTTTGGAAATCCACAAAATTTATCACTTTCAAATCAAGTTTTTTTAGCGCAGATTCATGAAGTATATACAAACAGGAGAATGTTGAATAACAAGAACAATAATTGCTACTTTCACATCGTGCACGTTTATTCAAACTTATGGAAAGTACATTTAAATCTTAATGACTTACTGAATATGATCCATATCTTTTTACCCTCATAACTTCTACGATACAGTCGAATGAATTCTATGAATGTCTAAAACGAAGATCTTACAATTATTCCTCTCTTACAGGCAAGGACCGATAAAAATAATGATGCGTTGATGGAATTGCATCTTTGTCACACAAGTCCATCAAATCTTTTTTCTTCGCCTTATCAATGGGTAAAATGTCATCGTAAGCCTTTTTTAATTCATAAGAACAAACATTGAAGGGGTGCCTTTTTTTCCCTGATTCAATCGGAGTTTTCGGTACTCGTCGTCCTTGAATGAACATTTATACAAAATTTCATATTCTTCATTAGGAGACACACTGAATTCCTGGACTTTGGTGATAGCAAACTTTTCCCCTTCTACATCTTTGTCCCACTTGAAATTTTGAGTCAAATCTTTGAAATCAAAAATGTTTTTCTGCTCTACTTCCTTGACAATGTACGGTTTTTTACCCACTTTTGCAGTTTAGATTATCACAATCCAGTCTTCCGGGCTACAGATTTTTATATTTTTGCTTCTCCTTTCTATTAAAGCGTCCATGGAATCCCCCTCGTTTTGCGTATGACCAACTTTCAAGAATCTGTGTGTTATATGTACTTTGAATCGGAAAGCAGCTAACACATAGATAGAGAATACAAATTGGTTTCGGTTTTGGCCAGCGCAATTATCGGAATAAAAATAAAACTTGTCTACCCCCGCTGATACTTTTGTCTCAATGAAGTCTAGAACGAAACTGGCAATTTCATTGCTGCCTTTCGAACCGATAGTCTCGTTCCAAATATAACAATACCCTTCATGCGCACAACAATCATAGACAGTGAAGTTATACAAACCAAGATGTCTCTTGTAATAAAAGGCAGAAGATTCCGCACGAGGGCGCATTGCAAAACTTTTTGCAAATCAAAACATGCTATGCACGATGTTGGATCTCGCTTACATTCTTCTTTATTTTGGTCTTTTATGTCTCGAGCCAAATTTTTCAATTGAATATGAGCATTGTAATCAGGTTCCAACCTCGCTTTTTCTTCTGGTGTTGTAACATTATTATACGTAAAACAAACATCGCACTGATCTTTCTTCGGTTGAAAAAAAGACAAATTGAACGAAGTGTTGAAAATGTCGCGGTACTGGCGTAAATTAGCTACATTTTCCTTCGAGGGATATTGTTCTTTCATCCAAATTTCGTACAGAGAATGCATCTTAGGCACCAACAAAGTTTCATTCAAGTACTCGCGATTTGATTATTTCCTGCAATAATGTGATGGCACTTTCAGAAAACAATTAATATGCTCTTTAACACTTTCTTCAAACTCTGGATTCAAACACTTTTTTTGTTTTTGCCGCGCTGATCGTCTCCTACTGAACTACCCGCACCTTGCTTTCGAATTGCAGTTCTAACCCACTGATCATTAATTCCCAGAGTACTCAGAAACATTGGCTTGCATACTTGAACTACTTGGCCATTGCTACGAAAAGAATAAGATCTCGTATCAGCGCGTCTGGACTTCCAACATGTCGTAGGTGATTTGACGGCAACATTTCCGACGCGCCTCGCTAAAAATTCCCACTTTTCTTTATGACTCCCTATTTTCCAAAACTGTGTAAACAATTCGCATCTCTCATGTTCCTGTATTTTTTCTCCGTACTTACGCCTACATTTCTTGTCGCAGCCTTCCCCCATTTTACGTGCTTCGATTTGCGATCCCTTCTCATTATTATACTCTTTTCCGGACTGTCTCGCTTTCTTCGCAATGTTTCTTGACCACTTGTAGGTATTTACACTACGCTTACGTGAAGCAATTTTTTCTTTTACATTCGCCAAATTGTCGTCATGGACTGCCTGCCTGTCGCCGTCAAGATCGATATCCTGTCTAATTACAGTTTCAGGTTCTTTGCTTGTTCCAGGATGACTTGGTGTAGTGTTTGTGGCCACGAAAACAGGTGTGAGTTCGGTCAGAGTAACTGCAATAATGTGAATTATCCGTAATGTTAAAAGATAAAAATACAAATCAAGATGTTCGAAGTAAAAACTTGTTAATAAGTAATAACTTGTCCTAAGAATTTATTTTTCTAATTGTACTTGCATTGAAATGGGTCTGTATGTTAAATTGAATTAGAGAAAATAAAATGAAATCTTAAATTCAGTCAGGGTAAACTAATTCGTAAGGTAAATAAGATTAAGAAACATCTTCATAAGTCCACATTTTTAAAAATTTTCTTTTTTCGACATAAAAAATTTTTCCACGAGTTCACATTTAAAAAAATATACCAAATTCGAAATAAAGAATTTTCATGAGTTAAAAATTCAAAAAATATTCTATTTTTAAAATCCATAAATTTTTCGAATTCAAAATTTTTAAAAATTTTCCAAGTCCAAATTTTAAAAGGTTTTTCTATGTTCAAAAATTGTCGAGAATATTTTAAGTCCAAGATCATGAGTTTCACTTAGTCCAAGAATTACTCGAACCCGGAAAAAAGCACAATAAAACCGAACAATATATATTTGCAAACAATAATTATTCTACTATGTACACGATCAAAATTTAAAAATAAAAATAAACATTGATTTTGACGTTAAGCAAACAAAATTGACGGTGCCACGCTGATGCTACGATCGTGCTACGACTGTGCTACAAAATCATGGTAGCAACGGCGTAGCACCGCGTCTGATTCATGAAAAAAAAAAAAATTTGCTTGTAAAATTAGGTCAGAATATGAAATTCATAGAAAGAGTTATATTAAAAATCAAAAACAAAAAAAATGTTAAAAATCTTGACACATATTTCAACAAGCTAATTTTCTTCATGTAAGTTTTATGAAAGCGATTTAAAAAAATCCCGTCAGTCATTTTTCATATTCTCTTATAAAGAAAAGGAAATTTTTTGAAAGACATAGTCGTAATACAATCATGAATTATCACATCACACTAAGAAATTTTCGAATAAAAATTTGAATTTATGAAAGATTATCGATCAGTATTTTTGAGTCGAAGAATTCAGAATGAAGACATTTGAAAAATAATTATGATCATGAAAATTACCTTCATCGTCCTGTGTTTCCTCAATGTTTTCTTCGTGATAAACTGAATAACTGGCAGAATACCCTTCAGGAGATTCAGAATCATCAGAGAATTGGTATGGATTTATATTGTTCTTTTCTGAACAGAGAACGTTGCTTTAGACCCAATAATATCATATTATCCAAAATGCATGAAAATGTTTTGTTATATAATCACCTTTTCCTGGATTATCCAATGAAAAATTTGACTTGTCGACTACTTAATATTGTACATGCTGACCGTCACCACTGATGCACCGAAACCGATGTTAAAGAAAAATTCAATAAAATAAATAAAACGTGTAGTGCGGAATCAAAGTTAGCAAAGAGCTGAGTGACTTTGTCCGAAAATGATATTCCGAGATGGAATAAAACAGTCCCCAAACTGCTGATGGCCAAGAAAATCACGTGCTTTTCTCGGCTGACCTATACACGTCTTCTCATTGGTTCATTCTCGTATTTCCCCATTATGATGGGGAAAACCAATTCGCCATAATAGCGCCTCTGTCTCATTGGCATCTACTCAACTGACGAGATAAGGCCAAAGATGGTTAAAAATAAAACACGGGAGACAGAAAAAAAATCTGTGATTTCGATTCAAAATTTCGGATAAATTTTGGGGTCTTACAACAACAAAACGACGGGCTTCTGCTTTCTGAACAGAATCAGAACAGAGATCACAGTGCTTAACGGGGCAAGAGGTAAAATTTGTGCACAATGCGCTATTAGAAAGGGGGAGGGTCACGCTCATTAATTTTGGGACTTTATCACTTCATTACTTTTCCAGACATAAATCATTGCTTTTAAAAAATTGATACAAAAGTTATTTTTATAGACTTGATTATTGAACAAAAAATTAGTAATAAACACTGTAAAAAATCTTAAGATTTCTTCGATTTCTTTGGTAGAAAAATTTACATAGCCACTGGTAATTTTTATTTATCTACCTTGAATTTAATAAAAAATTTCAAGTTACTATGTAATTTATCAACCAAAAGAATGTAAAAAATTCAGTTATTTTTAACAGTAAAGGAAACAACTACAAAACAAGCATTGCGAATTGTTAAAATAATGTTCTGAACTAAAAAACATTTCTTCGAAATTTTATTGAATAAAAATTTTTTTCATACTGCTTGGAAAAATTGTTAAAATATCTGAAAAAAAAAGATCATTATATGATCATTGTCATTCAATATTTATTTGTACATACACTAAAACATTAGTTAACGCCAAATAATCACTAATTAATGACCTCAGAAGTTGGAAAACTTCCATTACAATTTCAGTTATTAAAACTCATGTTCTAGATATTTTTATTGTTTCTAATCGCGTTTAAAAATTTAATTGAAAAATCTGAATTTTATATTGCATTTTTATCTTCAAAAAATGATAATGTGATTAACTCTCCAAAAATCGTTGTCACCTTGAATTTTAAGACTGTACATTTTTTATAAGATTTAATTAAGAAAATTCGAATTCCACTGATTCTGTATTCCCCTGTGTTTGGCACATTAATAGGTCACAATGACCAAAATAATATTTTTATATTATAATAAATGCTATTGTATCAGTCGAATGAAAACTTGCGTTCATTACTGCAAAAAATAAAAAAAAATATCACTAAATATGAATCTGCTTTCTACCAAAACAAACACATTTTGATAGTTACGCAATGTTTATCAGATCTCAAAATCAAGAGATTTAAAATTTCACAAATTGTAAAATTAACACATAACTCGAAAATTCTTAAATTTATCCGGTAAAATTGCAAATCTTCTTGTAAATTAAAAATCTACAAATTGATTTGCTATTTTACTGCATGAATCCAGAAACTTTTATGTTACATGATTAACAGTGCGTATTTGACAACAATCACTCCGCAAAGAGTTCACTTACCTTTAGAAAAAAAAACGTTCAACTAGAAAAAAAACGGTCATTTTGACCGTGAGTCCGAACGGTGGATTCATTTTCCTATTTAATTCTAACATTGACGTTCAATTGGGTGTTCAAAATCACGGTCAAGTTAGAGGTTTTTTTCGTGAAGGTAATTAATGAATTTGCTAATTGTAAAACTGATTCGATTATGATCACCAAATATTTTCATATTTGAAAATATACAAAAGACGGCATTTTTTCTTACAAAAATTTACTCAGTTTTTTATTTTACAAAAGAAAAAAGGAAAAAACACGCACTAAGGAACATTCCAAGGGAGAGAACGAAAACATTGGTCCTTTAAGTGCGTTTTCAATATCAAAAAACATGGGCTCAAAGAACATTTTTAGTGTGTTTTTTGCAAAAAATTATTCTTGAAATTCAAACATGTCATTTCACATCGTTCACATTGAAAAAAAATTTTAAATGCCAATGCTAAAAAAAATCATGCCAAACAACTTGATTAATAAATTATTTCACTAATCTTGACTTTCACCGAACGCGCCGAGTTAAGATAGAAGGGAAGAAAGAATTTGTAGCATTCTGACAAACGTTACTTAGTTTTTTCGTAATAATGGGTTCAAAAACAATTTTTTTCAATTGAAATTTATCTGAGAACTTCTTCACAGTTCAGTGCATTGAATTACATAATTTTTTCATTTTTTGGAAAAATCAAGTTAAGATAAAATATTTTCGAGTGCCGGAAATAAGGTAGTGTGTTCCACGCGTTCCGAGTTAGAATACTCTGTTCAAGAGTCTCAGAAAATAAGATGGTTCGGAATCAGTTACCCAAAATAAGATATAGCTCCGCAACGTCACCAAGTTAAGATACTTTGTGCGAGACGTTCAGAGTTGAAAGTAAACGCACGCCAAGGGCATAGGCTACTGTTGCTCGAGCCGACAGAGTTAAGATACTTTGTTGGTCGGGACGCTCGGAGTTAAGAGAAAGTAAATTCGCGCCCAAAAAATAAGACACAGCTGCATGGGCACGTCGAAATACATTTCATTAAAAAAATATTGGGCACTTCTCTCGAGAGAATCGATGCTACCGACTGATGCTCACCAAACATGACATTCGTAGTATCTGCTCCGAATCCGACTAAATTCGTGATGTAGGGAATCTCATTTTCGTTGAAAAATTGGAAGATTGATGAACAAAGACCGGGGGCAGTTCCATCAGACACCTGGAAAGAAAACAAAGATTAAAAAAAAAAGTTTTTCAAAGACTTCATTGCCTGTTTTCAAAAAGATAATTACAAAAATAGGAACTTCTAGTGACCTTCACAGCTACTCTAATAAGTGGCTTCACAAACCCTAGGGGATACTAGTTCTTTTAAAGATTTGAAAATTTTTCATAAAATCATTGACTTTTTACAAGAATTTCCTTTTCACATAAATTTAAAAGAATAGCAAATATTTGTATATTTTCATAAATTTGTCATTTCAAAATAATTCCAAAAACATTTTTGGGTAATATTTTATTGCATAAAAAATTTTATAATACTACATATAATACCTCCAGCAAAGCGAGAAATTCGTCATGGACTTCACCATCATCTTCAAAGCGGACGCATAGTACCAGATTTTTATGAGTTTAAATGTCTGTCGATTCATCTATTATCATTGAAAACAATCTAGATTTCAACATTTTGACAAGGTTTTCGAATCTATATTTTCCTATAACGTTGCCAATGATGGCTGTGCATTTTGTTTGGTGCAAAGACAGCTCTTTTTGAACATCTTTATCGATATCTGCTTTTTTTAGGAAATCAATCAATTCATCTGAAACTGCAATGGGGATATTTTTTTTTATCATGAACATGGTTAATTGTAGCTCAAATGTGCGTGCTCGTTCTTTTGTGTTGCAATTTTTTTTGCAAACATCAAATAAATTTGGTTGTTTTGAAGGGCGACTATTGGCAATTTTTTGGTGTTTGGATCCGTTTTCATGTCTTCCTAAAGAAGTGATGCCATCTGCTGCACAGCTGAGATTTTTGTCTCACATTTTGCAGTAAAAATGTATCGTGTCTGCAATAAAACATGAATGCTTATAAGATAGAAATATTTCAAATATTTGAATTACTTAAAACAACATATTAGTGTCAAACAAACCTTTTTTTGACTCAGACACCCAAGAAAAGTTATTTTTCCAACTTGACAAAAAACGTTGATCTACCCTGAAACGTACGGTATTGTTGTAATATATATAAACATAAAAAAAATTAGAGGTTGCGAAAACAAAATATTACTTGCTTAATTTACATTCGAAATTTAGTCTGAAAGCTTACAAAAGTTTTCGACTTCAAATTTTACATTCTTTGACCCATAGTGCATGCCGAATATCGCAAAAAAAAATTTATTTCTCAAGCTTTCTTTACATCAATGCAAAAAAATTAATTTTTAAGAATGTTTATTGAAAAGAACATTTAGACTCATAGCTTGAAAATATTAAAAAAAATTTCTTCAAAGAAATCACCGCAAATTAAAATATACTGAATTAAATTTTTTTCATATTTCTACATTTTTTTTTATTTTTAGAAATTTCAAACTTAGAATTTTTCTTTCATTATCAGTTTTAACTGCATAACATTCAATAGAAATAATGATACATAATTATACGATTATATAAATAATTATTAGATTAGAATATTGAAATAATAATTTATTATTTATAATATATGTATAATTGATTATCAATTATATATTATTGTTTACTCATGATCATTAATTCCTTAATAATTATCATAATTTTTGATTATTTACCTTCGCAGATCATTATATTTATACTACTATAATTAACTAGTAAATAGTACTCTTACTTTTTGGCTTTTCTCTTCTTTCGTTCAGTCTCACCATCGTCTGTATTTATTTTTTTTTTTGAAAATCACCATGAGGTTAATAAAATTAATCAACCAAAACAACTCAGTCGCGATACCCTGGCGGCAGCTAAAAAACCGCAAATAACCAAGCCTTGGTTTTTTGTGGTTTTTTAGCTGCCGCCAGGGTAAGCAAACATGTGCGTAACCTAAGTAACCTTACTTTGTTCGGGATGGTGATTGACGTTCCGATGTCGAAACTGACGAATTATCATCAGAATCACTTCCTGCAGAACTATCGGGCTTGGAATTTTCCATGTTCGATTTTTCTGAGTTTTCCATGTTTGATATTTATTGATTCAATTTATTGGGATAAGTTTAAAAGCAACTGACATTTTTATTCTTTCTCTAGTTTGCTCTTTCTTGTTTCTTGTTCTTCTCGTGTGAACACGTGTGAAGTCAGTGAAGTGTGAAGTTTCCAGTTTACTTAACATCGATGGTATATCGATTATTCAATTGATTATAGGTACCAAGCGATCTGATTCGATCGCACTTTCGTGAGATACAATTCTTTTCGAGATTTAGGGATTTTCGTCTCATTTTGCTGGTATGTACCAACAAAATGAGCCGAAAATCTCTAAAATCCCTATATCTCGATCAGGAATAACTTTAGCAAGTGCGCGCGTGCGTGTGAACACAGTAAAACCTTCATTTGAAAAGGGTTCTGATAAAATTGTAATAGACGAAAAAGGTAAAAAAGTTTATTTCACACAATTCTTTGAAATTCCGTATTAATTCCGTACCATTCTGAAAATCCGTACATAAATCCGCATAACTTTTTCATGAATACTAAATTCCGTATGAATACGGATAATTCCGTATATCTGGGAGCACTGTCGAGCAGCCTGCACCCCCCTTTTTATTCAACATATGACATATGTTGTTGTTTTCGTGTGATTCGTGTCAAGTGTTCTGCTCGTGAAAATGAAACACAATATTAAAGTCTGAATTCTGCAGAATTTTGCCGGTTTATTTTATTTATCGGGTTTATTTTGTCGGGTACTATTTATTTGGACCTGTCACCTGCGGTATTGAAAAGTTTGGAGACTGTTAATTGGAACAACTTGTTGGTGTCTACACGTGTTTACAAATTCTATTGGTAAGTGAAAGTAAATGAAATTTATTAATTAGATCCTATCAGGTATTTGGAGTTGTAATCCCTCCCATAATCTGGATGAAATTGTTTATTATTATTTTTTAAATAAAAAAAAACTTTGAGGACCTACCCTAGTAATTTTGATTTTTATAAAAAAGGGCCAAATTTTTATAAAAATTCGAAATTTTTTATAGGAATTCCGTTTTTTAAAAAACGACCTTATAAAATTTTTATAAAAAACAACTTTTTTATAAAGTGACCTTATAAAAACTTTATAAAAAAATTTTTTTTCATAAAAATGAGAGAGAATTTTACGAAAAATTTGAATTTTTTATAAAAAAATATTTCAGCCTCGTACTTTTTTATAAAATTTGATTTTTTTATAAAAACAATTTTCCAATTTTAAAAGAATCATCAATTTCTATACAAAAATGACAGAATTCATTTTGTGAGCTTTTTTTTGATACGTAAAATATTTATAATTAAAAACAAACATTTTATGAGAAAAATTTATAAAAAAAATATTTTTTTATCAAGTTTTTATAAGGTCGCTTTATAAAAAATTTTTATAAGGTTTTTATAAGAATTAAAATCACCAGGGTACCAAATGGTTTCATAAGAGTTCTCAAAGTTAAACACAGTTCCGAATTTCCAATTTTACTAACTCCAAAATAACAATAATACTGGCTCCAGAAGATTTTTTTATTGATCGAAGTTCAAGTCATCAATATTTGGCTGGGGTACTGTAGAAAAGTAACATTTGAAAAATAGTGATTAATAAATAAAAATTATAATATGCGAGAATGCTAAAAATTTGAAGAACTTGGAATATTAAAGCATCGAATTCTAGGAACCTACATAGAAGTCCATGAAAATAATAGAAACTATTTCTAATAATACAAAATCTGAAGAAATACTAAAAGTGATGGAAAATCTTTCGACAAAACTGTGTTCAGAAAAATCCAAACAAATACCTACGATCTTTAAAACTCCAAATTCAAGAGGATCAAATTCTAAAACGTGTATGAAGAAATCTATAGTAACACTAGAACTTCATAAAGAAAACTCGACAAAACCTTATACCTAAAAAAAAAGATATACAAGAAATCTATATTTCCCTACAAATGAATGAAGTTATTAAAAATCGGTCGGAACTTGAATTGTATTACATCGAATTCTAAAAATCTATATAGCGATCTATTTAAATTCTCAAAATCTATAAAAATATTTAACAATCATGTAGATATAATTTTCTTGAAATCTTACAACATACTACACGCTCAGAGCCAAAACGGAACAAGTGAGATACAGACTTATGTGAATCTTTATATTTTCCACATCTATTTGTGCCATTTTTGCTCTGAGCGTATCATATAATTCTAAAAATCTACGTAAAAATCCATATAAATACCAAGAAATTGTTCGAATAGGGAACTTGACTAAAAAATTCTATAATATACTTTTGTTAGATAATTGAAAAAAAAATTGATATGTATTTTTTCATTTATTTTTTTATTGAGAACTGCAGAAGATACAGAGGTTCAAAAAATTTAGAGTGGGGGGTGTGACGTCAATATCCATATAAATTTCTATTGTCTTTGTATGGACAGTGACATCACATAATTTTTTTAAAATCTTTGTATCTCTAGCAATTTTCGGTATATTAAGAAAAGAAAAAATATGTGATGATTTTTTTTTGATTCTCTAGTTTACATCTAAGGTGGATTCAGAAAATTTTTTCGAGTCAAGTTCTATATTGTACACATCCTAAAAAAATGATAGAAAAAAAAATATCACTGAAAATCTGTATGAAAGTTAATTATTACTGAAAAATCAGTTTGAATAATCATAATCTTTGAAATTTCCAATACTGTGGTATCGAATTCTATTTTACAATATATTTAAGTGAATCAATCAATCAATTAAACTAAATTATTATCATAAAGTTAAATAGAAAATAAAAATAAATGATGTTATTAATGAATAAAATACCAAAAAAATAATTTTCATTCGAAGATCCCGGCGCCTCAACCGCAAAGCCAGCCAAAAAAACTGACGATTATAACGCTGTCAGCAGTGTTACAGGCATTGGAGAGACGAATAAAGTATGCATCCTAATTCTAATAAGAATAAAAAATAACTCGTCGCTCTTGCATGTACAATTGTATTTTGATTATCAATATATTTCAGAGATGTTCCGAAGCCTCAAAGCCCGCCAACAACGCAGGTTGATCTAAAATCATTGGAAGAAAGGGTCAAGTATGCATCTTACTCATAATAAGAACTGTCTATGGACGGTATCAATTTTATTCCCAATAAACCAACGTTGCCAAGCAATGTAGAAGAAATGTTTGCTATAAATAATTTCTTTGAAATTTTTTGCAAATTGCTAGAAATCTTTACTCGAAACGCTTGTCGGACATTTAAAAAGGCAATTTGTGAACAATACTGCAGAAATTATTGACGCACTTATTTCTAGGTAATTTGCAGAAACTGTAGCAGCAACAGTTTTTGTCAATGCGATGGCAATGCCTAGAAAATATCTTTTTCATTTGTTTGGTTGCAAACAGAGCGCTATAAAGGAGAAATCGTTGCCGCACACATTTTTAGTGATTCGACAAAAATCGTTGCAGCAACATTTTTGCTCAATTCGCAGATAATTTGCCTTGAATTATTTTCATAAGATATTTGCAAAAACATAAGAAATTTTAAATGGGCAATGAGAGAACAATCCGCTGGAAAAGTTGCCGCATATATTTATGTTTGCCTGACTGAAACTGTAGCCGAAAGAATTTTCGCCAATTTGATAGCAGTATCCGATAAATGTTCGTTTCATTTGTTTGGTGGCAAATAGAGCGCAATAGAGCAAAAATCGTTGCTGCACGCATTTTTAGTATAATGACAACAATTGTTGTATGCGGCAATATTTTTTACCAAGTTTTAGTATCATCTACTGTGAATTATCAATCATAAGATTTTTTCGAAAACATAATAAATCATTGATAGGGAAAAGAGAGCAATTCAGTAGAATTATTGCCGCATATCTTTACGTTCCTTCGGCAGAAACTCTTGCATCAACAATGTTTATTAATCTGAAGCTAATATCTGATAAATATGTTTTTGATGTGTTTGGTGGCAATTAGAACGCAATAGAACAGAAATCGTTGGCGAAAGCATTTTTTTGTTTAGCGTCAACTGTAGGCTGCGCTTTATCTCATATTAAGGGGATGGGTTCACTTTCACCTTCGCGTCTCTCTTCCTCTGACGCGCTTTCTTTTCTCTACATCTTTCTCGCACCTCAACAGCGCTCCCCTCCCCTTAATACGCTACTAGTAGCGTATTAAGGGTGGGGGGACGCTGTTGGAGGGGACAATAGCTGTTTCGAGACGTGACTCGTGACTTGCAAAAACGCGGTAAAACAAGGCATCACGCCCAGCCAAAACGTCCTTAATCCTTATTTACGAGTCACGAAAAATACGTTTGGTTGTGTTACACGTCAAAATTTGATTGGTAAATTATCAATCGCCATCGATCAGACGCAGCCAGAAGATATTTTTGACGGTAAGTGAAAAACAAGTTCACTCATATAAAAAGTAAGGTTATGAGGAGATATCGTGAGATATCTCCGTACGTGGAATCACGTGGAATTGCCAAGGATGAAATACATACATATTTTTTTTGCATTTTCCTGTTTCAACGAGTATAATTTTTTATTCACAAAATTTACTACTAAAAGATTTTGAAATGATTAAGTATAAACATGTACCATGCATTTGTTATTTTTTTGCTGAATAACTTATTGTAGTATTGTAGATTTTTTTTCTACAATGTGGTAAAAAAAAGGTATTATGAATGTATTGTGGAAAATTATTCGGTAGGTGTATAATGGACACAAAATTCTACAAATTTCTCAATAATTTATACAATGATTGTAATATTCGTTTTTTTTTATCAATATGAACAGTAATTATTTCTGATAATAATAATTATTATAAATGTATTACTATTGTAGAAAATATAAAATTATGAAATAGGCAACAGAAAATTAAAATGATTCAACATGGAAATTGCGTGAATTTGGGAAAATTCGAAATTCAGAAACCTAACCCTAGTGATTTTGATTTTTATAAAAAAGGCCAAATTTTTTATAAGAAATCCGTTTTTTATATGAACGACCTTATACAACTTTTATATAAAACAATTTTTGTATAAAGTGATCTTAAAAAACTATATAAAAAATTTTTTTTTATGAAAATTAAAGAGAATTTTATAAAAAAATTCAATTTATTATAAAAAAATATTTGAGCCTCGTACTTTTTTATGAAATTTGATTTTCTTATAAAAAATTTTCAAATTTTATACAAAAATCATCAATTTTTCTAAAAAATTGGCAGAATTTATTTTGTTAGCTTTTTTTGATACGTGAGAAATTTTTAATTAAAAACAAACATTTTATAAAAAAATATTTTTGATAAAAATTTTTTCGGAATATAAAATTTTATGAAAAAAATTTTTTATAATGTTTTCATAAGGTCGCTTTATGAAAAAAGTTTTTTTTATAAGAATTTTATAAAGTCAACTTTATAAAAATGTTTATAAGGTTTTTTTAAAAATCAAAATCACTAGGGAATGTTGCTGAATTAAAAACTGTGTGTTTAACGACTCTGACATCGTCAGAAAACGGAAATTTTTTTACTGATGAAGTTGCATTAAAAATTCAAAATTTTCAAATGTTTTTATGGTTTTTAAACATTTTAACCCTTCTTTTTGAAACGATTTTATGAAATAAAAAATTTAGAAAACTTTGCAACGGTTTTTAAGAGTTTTGTTATGTGTAATTATCAACCCTAATTTTATTCTCCAATGTGTTCCTCCATAATGACAATCGAAAAATGCTTAAATTGATGGTTACCATGAAGAAATATTAAAATATGAGAATCTGAAAGGTTCTGTGAAAAATTGAAAACATTTTTATTTAGTTGGGAATGGAAAATCAACTACTCGACTATATTAAATAATTTATTCAGAAGATGATGAATATTTTTTCTGTTTGCATTATGTACAATTTTCAAAGAAGAAATTTGAAAAATTTCATATTAATATAATACTTTGGAATATATCATTGGTAAAGACCTCTATTATTTTACAATAATTAATTAACATATCGAAATATCTAAGGGTTCTAATCAGAAATATGTATTTCTTAATTTGTAGATTACTGTATATATAGTTCTTAAGGCTACTGAAGTTGAGTATTTAGACGAGAATTAATAGTAGTTATATTAAAAGTTTTACAATGAAATTCTTGCGAATAGTTCGTGTGTAGCTCTGAAATAAAAAATAACTTTTACATTTTCTATTTTCAGTATATATAGTGAAGATATTCATTATTCATTGATCTCAAACATCCAGCATTATTATTATAATTTTATTTTTTCATATGGTACAAATGATAAAAATGCCTTTAAAATATGTGAGTGAAATGTGCATTATTCAACTTTTATTTTACTTCGTGAATAGTGACGAGATTCAAGTATTAATGACAGTAAATATAACTCCTTTGAAATTTTTTTTTTTTCGTAGAAGAAAATTGTACTGTCATTTTAGTTCCAACGCATTCGTATATTTCATACATATTGTTCTCTATCTCTCTCGTGCGCATTGTATTAATAATTGTACGGATTTTCAGAACGTTCCCCCCACTTTTTTCACGCTTGAATCAAAAATCAAAATAAGGAATATGTCGTCAACTGACGATGGTCAATCGAGCGGTGACCATGGAGCGGGCAAGTGAGTAAAAAACTTCATATTGAAAATATCATTTGTAATTGCTCGGAGTACAGAAAAACTCAGGCAATATGTACTTATTGTGTGAGCTATGAAAGCATTCGTTTATCAAACGATGAGATGTGAACGCAACCTAACTAAAAAACACGAAGTATATTTTCAACTCATCCACGTGCAAGTTCTAAATTAACAAATGGATATCCTTGTTTGTAAAGCTAAATTTGTTAGATAAAAATTGTAACTTAAGTTTTTCTTAATAGACAAGGTAAATGAAAGACAATAATAAATAACAATAAATAAGAGACAGTAATAAATACAATAATAAATAAAAATACAATAACGATAATTAAAAGATAATAATAAATCAATTCGAATTTCTACAAATAATGGTGTAACAAAATTTTTTTTCAAAATGTGCTTTTTTTCATAAAGAAATCGAATCCGTTTGCAAAAGACGCCTCTCGAATATTATGAAATTGTTTAAAATTGCAAAATAGTGAGTGACAGTGCAGACCAACTGGCAACTTTTTAAGAGTCATAAATGATGTGAAAAAGGTGAATAAACTTAACGAATTTGTTTTTAAAAGGGTTAAGCATCTCCTTTGACTTGAAAAAAGTAATTTTGGATTAAAAAAAAATAAACAAGAAATGGCGAAATGGGGTTTAATAATAACGTTCAAAATCCAAAAACGGTGGAAATCAAAATCTGATTTTTTCTTTTAAGGGGTTCTTCTCATGTAAAAAATGCTATATTTTATGACCGTTGTAGAAAATTGATTATTAAAAAACTACGAACGATTTTAGAGCACGGTTTTTTGGAAAACGTTAGTCTATTATTAAACTTTGAATATATTTACATGAATCTACCTACTTGACTTTCATTTGTCTTTGACCATGCTTCAGTCAAAAAAAGTCAGGCTACACGGGGTAAATATTTTCAGGAAAGCCATTGTACTTATCAAGTGAAATTTATTTTTTTTTCCAGTAAATATTTTGTTATAGTTAGACAGGAGATTTTCAGGAAATTATGAAATTTTTTTTAATTTGCAATACTTGAAATTGAATGATTTTCTTTTCATTTTGTTGTTTTTGCAATTACTGATAGTAAAAGGTTTACTGAAAATTAAAAAGAAAATTTGAATTGATGAGTTCTATGGCTTTTCTGAAAACATACACACAAAATGCATGATTTTTGAATAAACGTACTTATAAATAACTGAATTACTAATACGAGGAACCGATTTAAAAATGAACGAACGTTAGTTTTGATGGTAAATTATGAAATAACTGATGAAAAGTATTAAGACTAAAGGTAGGTGATGGTAGAATGATGGAGTGATCATTTCAATTGCAAATTTTTTCGGCAGGATGTAGTTAATGTCAATAAATTGAACAATCATGAGGGCCCTGCGAAATCTTAACATAGCTTCAAAGAGATGCCGACCACTACGAACGGTATCACAAAGACAACTGAGATCACGGTTGAAACAGCTGAAAAGAAAAATTCAGCAGAATATGCGCAATACAGCAAACATTTTGACTGTTATCCCTGAAACTGATGAAAAAACAAAATCCCAAACTAATATATCCACGATCGAAATTCTTAGAGATGATATTGCCAGTACAACAGAGACAGAAAATGATTCCCGATTTATCGGAATCGATTTATCGATCGAAAATTCTGAACAAATCCAAAATAATAATGACGCTACTTCTCATGCACAAAAAAACCCTAGAACAGAATTCCAAAAACGTTTAGCAGAACTTATGCTAGATTCGACTCAGTGTTTCGGTAACAGGTTGGTAGAGCTGCTCAGAAGTCATCCTTGCTTTTCTTATTTGCCTAAAGATATTAGGACACTTCTTTCGACACCTCGTTTGCCTCCAGTTCTTCATTCCATAGACCCCGGTGAATATTTGCACATCGGGGTAAGAAAATGTATTTTCCAAGTGTTAGAAACAATACCTCTTCATGAAATTCCTAAGGTGTTGAAACTCGATTTTAGCACTGATGGTGCAAGATTAACAAACACTGGGAAAAAGAAAAATATTTGGCCGTTACAATGCCGAATTGCCAACATAAAAAGATCGGTTCCCAAGACGGTCGGTATCTACCAAGGCCAAAAAAAAGCTGCTTCCGCTACTCTTTTCTTCTTATTATTCGTATCTGAGATGCTCGAAATTTTTGAACAAGGAGGATTAGTTTATCAGAACGTTTTGTTTGAGATTCAATTACGTTGTTTTATTGCGGATGCGCCCGCTAGAGCTTACATTTTAGGGCATAAAGGCCACCGAGCTTTGGCTCCATGTTCAAAGTGTAAGATCGAGGGATTTTCCGATGGTAGGTACGTGGTACTCGATGGAGTGGACCATGACCGGAGGACAAATGAAGAATTCAATTCACAAGTTGATGAAGATCACCATAACTATGAAAGTGCACTTTCAAAGTTGCCGAATTTTGATGCCGTCAATGATGTTGTATTCGAATATATGCATCTTGCATGTTTGGGAGTCATGAAAAAACTTATTTTTTCGTGGTTCTCCGGAAAATATACTAAGAACACAAAACTCACAGCAAGTCAGATAAAAATGATGTCCGAGAGGAGTAAATTGATCTCGACCTTTTGTCCTCGGGATTTCAATCGGGCAGTTGAATCATTTGAAGAAACTGGCGATTTCAAGGCAACTCAATGGCGTCAAATCATGTTATACATCAGTGTAGCATGTTTCAAGGGTATTCTGAAAGATTACGTCTACCAACATTTTTTGCTTTTCCACTCTGCTATGCGCATTTTCGTATCACCGAAATTTCACTCAGCTGAACATTTAAATTTCGCAGAAGCAGCAATGAAAAAATTCGTAATGCTTTGTGGTTCTATTTATGGCAAAAAAATTTTATCCTACAATTTCCATGGATTGCTACATATAATAGATGATGTACGTCGGTTTGGTCCTTGCGAAGACTTTTCAGCATTTCCTTACGAGAACAGTATGAGGTTTTATCGAAAAATGTGTCGAAAGCAAGGGAAGTCTCTTGTTCAAATATATAACAGAAATGTGGAACGGGAAAAATGTGACATGATGAAATACAAGGACCAGGAACAGGTCAAGTTAAAACACAAACATTATACTATACCATTGTCAGAAGCTCGATTTGTAGGTACACGATTCCATCAATACAAATGCTACGAAAGTGCATCCTTAAAAATCAGAACAGATTTGCGGGACAGTTGCGTGATGTTGAATGATTCAAGTATTCGTATTGTTGACAACATTCTAGTTTTTGGTGGGAAAGTTTTTCTTTCGGTGAAAAAATTCATGCATCAGGTTGATTTCTATGAAGTGGGGGTTCTTTCGTCGAACGTAGGAATTTACAAATGTTCAAAATTGCAGGAGAGTAGCGAAATTATATGTATCACGGAAGTCGCGCACAAATGTTTCCGAATGCCAACTTGGGAATCATTTTCTGTCGACGGAGTTGAGCAGTTTCGTCAATCAAAAGATAAATTTGCAGTAGCAGTGCTTCTGTAAATATTGTTGCACTTGTTTAGTGTGCAAATATTAATGTAGAAAAAAACTTTGAAATAGGTTGTGATTATTATATAATAAATTGATTCATTTTTAAATGTACATATTGAGTGAATGAATAAATAAATGACAATGGTGACAATGACAGTCATTGAGCATAGTTTGAAAATTAACTAATTACTTGAAACAAAATGGAGATTCTTTCAAATGTTTGCTTATTTCGCTTTAATCTGCAATGCACTTCTGGCAGTACTGAAATCATGGATGGTATGTGGCATCAATGATTTTCATTTCATAAAAAGCCTGCGGCAAAGTTCTTGCTCTTATTTCGACGGTAGTTGCTTAGCCAAATGCATACCATCAACATCAACACCCTAGTAATTTTGATTTTTATAAAAAAGGGCCAAATTTTTATAAAAATTCAAAATTTTTTATAAGAATTCCGTTTTTTATAAAAACGACCTTATAAAATTTTTTTTTATAAAAATGAAAGAGAATTTCATAAAAAAAGTTTGAATTTTTTATGAAAAAATATTTAAGCCTCTTACTTTTTTATAAAATTTGATTTTTTTTATGAAAAATTTTCCAATTTTTAAAAAAATCATCAATTTTCATAAAAAATTGACAGTATTCATTTTGTTAGCTTTTTTGTGATACGTGAGAAATTTTTCATTAAAAACAAACATTTTATGAAAAAAATTTTTTTTATACAGTTTTTACAAGGTCGCTTTATAAAAAGAGTTTTTTTTAATAAAAATTTTATAAGGTCGAGCTTATGAAAATGCTTATAAAAAATGTTTATAAGGTTTTTATAAGAATCAAAATCACTAGGGCATACCATTTGTGTACCATAAAATGACAGTACTTGCACAGTATTAATGCTCAAAAAATACTTTTTTTTTTCATACACTTGAAAAATACATATTTTTCGGGTTTCTCTGGAAAAATAACTTTTCTTTCACACCCGCCCGAAAAATACGATTTCGGACACCTGGCGGCACACAGCCAAAGTAATCGATTCCATCATCGTTAATGAGAGCGTATGGTAAAGTGGTTTCTTTACTGCACTAGTGCAGTAAAGACCACTTTACCACACGCTCCCATCACCAATAATGGAATCGATTATTTTGACAGTTTGTCGCCAGACCTCCGAGATCGCATTTTTCTTGGCGGTGTGTAAAGAAAATCGTATGTTAACTTCGTGGGGAAATAGTCGACTCCCAACTCGCATGATTGCCACGCTCGCTTCGCTCGCGGGGCAAATTTCATGCTCGTGGGAATCTCCTATTTTCCCCACTTGGTTAACAATATACTATTTCTTATAGTAAATAATATTGATGTTTCCAGTAAAGCAAAGCGGGTCAAAAGACATGTAAAGAAACCACGAAGGTACAGAACAACATCAAGTGAGGATAAACTGAAAACAAAAAGACCCAAACCCTCCGATGAACAGTTGGCACAGCGAAAAGTCCTTGATGAAATTCAGAACTTGCAGTCGACGTTTGGGAAAGAAATTCCGAGCACTTCATCGAACAGCGCGGCGCTCTCTGCAGTAGAGCCACAAAAACGAAAACGAAAACGAAAACGAGATGAAACTAGCTCCGAAAGCGACGGTTCTGAAGATCGCAACAGTGAAAACTCCAAGGAAAACAACAGTACGCCAAGCGACAGTTCGTACACGAGAAATGAGAAAAGCGAAGTCAGCCACGAAAACAACGACAACGGCGATGACATCGGTCAAGGTTCATCAGTGGAACCTGAGAATCTACAAGCAGAAACTTCTCCAGACGAAAGTAATGATCAGGATGGTCGTACGATTCTAAACAAGCCAGCCATCACCGGTGGGAGCAGTGGAAAATCTTCAGAGCCATCGATCAAAAAGGTGGTGGACATGCTCATCGAGCAAAAAGAATCTATAAGGTATATTATACGAAAGAAGTTGCATAATTTATAAAAAAACACGCAATTTTACGGACTAAGAGAATTGATAAATAAAATTTTATTTTTAAGAAGAAAAATTACGACTTCAATAAAATGTGATTCCTACATAAATTTGCACTGTTAATTAGTAATTAATTTGCTTCATGAGGTTTATAGGCGGCCCTTTTCTAACTCCACATGTTGGACTGCTCTATAACTGAAAGGCCAAAAAATTATGTTTCAGACTTTTGGAATCAAAAGTTGATACCGTGATGAAGAAAATTAACTCTCAATTCGACTCGGAAATGCCAACTTGCCCGAAATTCCTTCCCTTTAGCAAAGTTGAAGAAATGAACTCCTTTTTAAAGGATTCTCCGGAATTCGATGAAGTCGTAAGCGTCCATTTCATTACATCATAATAATTTGTCTATACAAAATTACGTTCATGAATAACTTTTTTGTTTGTTTCTTATGCAGGTCCGATTTTTCAAATTCCTAAGCTGCGTGACTTTCAAAGATGGCGTGTACGCAGCTATCGAGCAGGGGATCTCGCTAGAATTGGCCTTAAAGTATACTTGGTTTGGATCTGATCCAGCAAAGGATAAGTTGTGCTTCTTCAAAACAACGATGTGCATGGCCCTTTATAGTGAGTCGGAAATCAATGATCTTTAATAATTACGTTTTATGTATAATTATGTAATGCAAATATCATTCGACTGAACAATTAAATATTTGAAAAAAAAATTAACTTATTATTTTCAGAATTATTATAGAAAATTTTTTGTGTTTATCACATAAGGAATAGTCGGAATTAGAAAAATCAATGTTTTAGACCAAAAACCTTGCAATGAATGCAGAAAAAATCTTTTATTTCTGAGAATTAAAAATGAAAATTTACTTAATTACATTTTTGTTATCTTTTTTTTATTTAACCTAATGTGGAATCCACAAATCGAGAAATTTATCAAAGTAGATCAAAAATTTCTCTTATCTTCTTGGGGGAACAGTAGCGCCATAGAATATGTAAGAAATATATTTTTAAATACCTATTTAATAATGAACATAATTCAAAAATTTCAGAAGCTCTCTCGGTCAGCAATCATTATGGAAAACCAACGCGGGAGGAGTTTCAAGTTGCTGTCACTGGTGCACTGAAAAATTACAAGCAGAAGTTGAACAACAAGAAAAAAAAATCAAATCCGGCTACCAGTCGGCATTCGCTACAAAATGAAGCTGATAAATTGTACAACTAATTAAACAAAACCTTTTGTAACTTTTATGTGTTTCTCGCAATAAACTGACTGAAACTATATATCTCCTGATGAATAATTTATTACCTTAAATACAGTCAATTCCTGACTGAATATTTTAACTACCGAACTGCAACAATTCATTTTAGATTCAAGTCTAATTGCTTGCAAAGGGTACCACCGATATTGCTGTTAAATTGCACTCAAATTGCGGATTGCGAATAACGTAAGAGTTGCTATCAAATCCTTGTGCTGAATGCAAAAGTATTAGGCAACGGTTTTGACTGAAATTTTTATCACCTACTTTCGGCGAATTGGCAGCAATTTCGCAGAAACCTATTCATTACGTTCTTTGATGTCAAATTTCGGTCAAGTTGCCGGCAAAGAGCACGTTAACGATTTCTGTTCGATTGCACTCAAATTGCGGATTCCGAATAACGCAAGAATTGCAATCAATTCCTCGTGCTGGATGCGGAAGTATTAAGCTATGGTTTTGACTGAAGTTACTGTCATCGATCAGGGAATCCTATTTCTCATTGATTATCGATGAATCCACGGACATTTCCACGACAAAACATTTGGTTCTTTGTGTGCGCGTTTGCATGAAAGATTGTGTCGCTGACGAATTCCTTGCTCTTTTAGAGGTAACTTATATAAAGTTAATATTGCTCCTGGTGTTTTAAACAATTTAAAGTATGTCACAATAAATGTTCACAATAAATAAAATTTTTTCAAAAATAATATGAAACATTTATTGTTTATTCATATTTTGGATTTTATGTCCCAATAAGCAAACTTCCGGAAAATTGCTGCCAAATTTCCGGATATTTTTATTTTTTTTTTATTTCCGGATCCAAAATATGAATAAACAATAAATGTTTCATATTATTTTTGAAAAAATTTTATTTATTGTGAACATTTATTGTGACATACTTTAAATTGTTTAAAACACCAGGAGCAATATTAACTTTATATAAGTTACCTCTAAAAGAGCAAGGAATTCGTCAGCGACACAATCTTTCATGCAAACGCGCACACAAAGAACCAAATGTTTTGTCGTGGAAATGTCCGTGGATTCATCGATAATCAATGAGAAATAGGATTCCCTGATCGATGACAGTAACTTCAGTCAAAACCATAGCTTAATACTTCCGCATCCAGCACGAGGAATTGATTGCAATTCTTGCGTTATTCGGAATCCGCAATTTGAGTGCAATCGAACAGAAATCGTTAACGTGCTCTTTGCCGGCAACTTGACCGAAATTTGACATCAAAGAACGTAATGAATAGGTTTCTGCGAAATTGCTGCCAATTCGCCGAAAGTAGGTGATAAAAATTTCAGTCAAAACCGTTGCCTAATACTTTTGCATTCAGCACAAGGATTTGATAGCAACTCTTACGTTATTCGCAATCCGCAATTTGAGTGCAATTTAACAGCAATATCGGTGGTACCCTTTGCAAGCAATTAGACTTGAATCTAAAATGAATTGTTGCAGTTCGGTAGTTAAAATATTCAGTCAGGAATTGACTGTATTTAAGGTAATAAATTATTCATCAGGAGATATATAGTTTCAGTCAGTTTATTGCGAGAAACACATAAAAGTTACAAAAGGTTTTGTTTAATTAGTTGTACAATTTATCAGCTTCATTTTGTAGCGAATGCCGACTGGTAGCCGGATTTGATTTTTTTTTCTTGTTGTTCAACTTCTGCTTGTAATTTTTCAGTGCACCAGTGACAGCAACTTGAAACTCCTCCCGCGTTGGTTTTCCATAATGATTGCTGACCGAGAGAGCTTCTGAAATTTTTGAATTATGTTCATTATTAAATAGGTATTTAAAAATATATTTCTTACATATTCTATGGCGCTACTGTTCCCCCAAGAAGATAAGAGAAATTTTTGATCTACTTTGATAAATTTCTCGATTTGTGGATTCCACATTAGGTTAAATAAAAAAAAGATAACAAAAATGTAATTAAGTAAATTTTCATTTTTAATTCTCAGAAATAAAAGATTTTTTCTGCATTCATTGCAAGGTTTTTGGTCTAAAACATTGATTTTTCTAATTCCGACTATTCCTTATGTGATAAACACAAAAAATTTTCTATAATAATTCTGAAAATAATAAGTTAATTTTTTTTTCAAATATTTAATTGTTCAGTCGAATGATATTTGCATTACATAATTATACATAAAACGTAATTATTAAAGATCATTGATTTCCGACTCACTATAAAGGGCCATGCACATCGTTGTTTTGAAGAAGCACAACTTATCCTTTGCTGGATCAGATCCAAACCAAGTATACTTTAAGGCCAATTCTAGCGAGATCCCCTGCTCGATAGCTGCGTACACGCCATCTTTGAAAGTCACGCAGCTTAGGAATTTGAAAAATCGGACCTGCATAAGAAACAAACAAAAAAGTTATTCATGAACGTAATTTTGTATAGACAAATTATTATGATGTAATGAAATGGACGCTTACGACTTCATCGAATTCCGGAGAATCCTTTAAAAAGGAGTTCATTTCTTCAACTTTGCTAAAGGGAAGGAATTTCGGGCAAGTTGGCATTTCCGAGTCGAATTGAGAGTTAATTTTCTTCATCACGGTATCAACTTTTGATTCCAAAAGTCTGAAACATAATTTTTTGGCCTTTCAGTTATAGAGCAGTCCAACATGTGGAGTTAGAAAAGGGCCGCCTATAAACCTCATGAAGCAAATTAATTACTAATTAACAGTGCAAATTTATGTAGGAATCACATTTTATTGAAGTCGTAATTTTTCTTCTTAAAAATAAAATTTTATTTATCAATTCTCTTAGTCCGTAAAATTGCGTGTTTTTTTATAAATTATGCAACTTCTTTCGTATAATATACCTTATAGATTCTTTTTGCTCGATGAGCATGTCCACCACCTTTTTGATCGATGGCTCTGAAGATTTTCCACTGCTCCCACCGGTGATGGCTGGCTTGTTTAGAATCGTACGACCATCCTGATCATTACTTTCGTCTGGAGAAGTTTCTGCTTGTAGATTCTCAGGTTCCACTGATGAACCTTGACCGATGTCATCGCCGTTGTCGTTGTTTTCGTGGCTGACTTCGCTTTTCTCATTTCTCGTGTACGAACTGTCGCTTGGCGTACTGTTGTTTTCCTTGGAGTTTTCACTGTTGCGATCTTCAGAACCGTCGCTTTCGGAGCTAGTTTCATCTCGTTTTCGTTTTCGTTTTCGTTTTTGTGGCTCTACTGCAGAGAGCGCCGCGCTGTTCGATGAAGTGCTCGGAATTTCTTTCCCAAACGTCGACTGCAAGTTCTGAATTTCATCAAGGACTTTTCGCTGTGCCAACTGTTCATCGGAGGGTTTGGGTCTTTTTGTTTTCAGTTTATCCTCACTTGATGTTGTTCTGTACCTTCGTGGTTTCTTTACATGTCTTTTGACCCGCTTTGCTTTACTGGAAACATCAATATTATTTACTATAAGAAATAGTATATTGTTAACCAAGTGGGGAAAATAGGAGATTCCCACGAGCATGAAATTTGCCCCGCGAGCGAAGCGAGCGTGGCAATCATGCGAGTTGGGAGTCGACTATTTCCCCACGAAGTTAACATACGATTTTCTTTACACACCGCCAAGAAAAATGCGATCTCGGAGGTCTGGCGACAAACTGTCAAAATAATCGATTCCATTATTGGTGATGGGAGCGTGTGGTAAAGTGGTCTTTACTGCACTAGTGCAGTAAAGAAACCACTTTACCATACGCTCTCATTAACGATGATGGAATCGATTACTTTGGCTGTGTGCCGCCAGGTGTCCGAAATCGTATTTTTCGGGCGGGTGTGAAAGAAAAGTTATTTTTCCAGAGAAACCCGAAAAATATGTATTTTTCAAGTGTATGAAAAAAAAAAGTATTTTTTGAGCATTAATACTGTGCAAGTACTGTCATTTTATGGTACACAAATGGTATGCCCTAGTGATTTTGATTCTTATAAAAACCTTATAAACATTTTTTATAAGCATTTTCATAAGCTCGACCTTATAAAATTTTTATTAAAAAAAACTCTTTTTATAAAGCGACCTTGTAAAAACTGTATAAAAAAAATTTTTTTCATAAAATGTTTGTTTTTAATGAAAAATTTCTCACGTATCACAAAAAAGCTAACAAAATGAATACTGTCAATTTTTTATGAAAATTGATGATTTTTTTAAAAATTGGAAAATTTTTCATAAAAAAAATCAAATTTTATAAAAAAGTAAGAGGCTTAAATATTTTTTCATAAAAAATTCAAACTTTTTTTATGAAATTCTCTTTCATTTTTATAAAAAAAAATTTTATAAGGTCGTTTTTATAAAAAACGGAATTCTTATAAAAAATTTTGAATTTTTATAAAAATTTGGCCCTTTTTTATAAAAATCAAAATTACTAGGGTGTTGATGTTGATGGTATGCATTTGGCTAAGCAACTACCGTCGAAATAAGAGCAAGAACTTTGCCGCAGGCTTTTTATGAAATGAAAATCATTGATGCCACATACCATCCATGATTTCAGTACTGCCAGAAGTGCATTGCAGATTAAAGCGAAATAAGCAAACATTTGAAAGAATCTCCATTTTGTTTCAAGTAATTAGTTAATTTTCAAACTATGCTCAATGACTGTCATTGTCACCATTGTCATTTATTTATTCATTCACTCAATATGTACATTTAAAAATGAATCAATTTATTATATAATAATCACAACCTATTTCAAAGTTTTTTTCTACATTAATATTTGCACACTAAACAAGTGCAACAATATTTACAGAAGCACTGCTACTGCAAATTTATCTTTTGATTGACGAAACTGCTCAACTCCGTCGACAGAAAATGATTCCCAAGTTGGCATTCGGAAACATTTGTGCGCGACTTCCGTGATACATATAATTTCGCTACTCTCCTGCAATTTTGAACATTTGTAAATTCCTACGTTCGACGAAAGAACCCCCACTTCATAGAAATCAACCTGATGCATGAATTTTTTCACCGAAAGAAAAACTTTCCCACCAAAAACTAGAATGTTGTCAACAATACGAATACTTGAATCATTCAACATCACGCAACTGTCCCGCAAATCTGTTCTGATTTTTAAGGATGCACTTTCGTAGCATTTGTATTGATGGAATCGTGTACCTACAAATCGAGCTTCTGACAATGGTATAGTATAATGTTTGTGTTTTAACTTGACCTGTTCCTGGTCCTTGTATTTCATCATGTCACATTTTTCCCGTTCCACATTTCTGTTATATATTTGAACAAGAGACTTCCCTTGCTTTCGACACATTTTTCGATAAAACCTCATACTGTTCTCGTAAGGAAATGCTGAAAAGTCTTCGCAAGGACCAAACCGACGTACATCATCTATTATATGTAGCAATCCATGGAAATTGTAGGATAAAATTTTTTTGCCATAAATAGAACCACAAAGCATTACGAATTTTTTCATTGCTGCTTCTGCGAAATTTAAATGTTCAGCTGAGTGAAATTTCGGTGATACGAAAATGCGCATAGCAGAGTGGAAAAGCAAAAAATGTTGGTAGACGTAATCTTTCAGAATACCCTTGAAACATGCTACACTGATGTATAACATGATTTGACGCCATTGAGTTGCCTTGAAATCGCCAGTTTCTTCAAATGATTCAACTGCCCGATTGAAATCCCGAGGACAAAAGGTCGAGATCAATTTACTCCTCTCGGACATCATTTTTATCTGACTTGCTGTGAGTTTTGTGTTCTTAGTATATTTTCCGGAGAACCACGAAAAAATAAGTTTTTTCATGACTCCCAAACATGCAAGATGCATATATTCGAATACAACATCATTGACGGCATCAAAATTCGGCAACTTTGAAAGTGCACTTTCATAGTTATGGTGATCTTCATCAACTTGTGAATTGAATTCTTCATTTGTCCTCCGGTCATGGTCCACTCCATCGAGTACCACGTACCTACCATCGGAAAATCCCTCGATCTTACACTTTGAACATGGAGCCAAAGCTCGGTGGCCTTTATGCCCTAAAATGTAAGCTCTAGCGGGCGCATCCGCAATAAAACAACGTAATTGAATCTCAAACAAAACGTTCTGATAAACTAATCCTCCTTGTTCAAAAATTTCGAGCATCTCAGATACGAATAATAAGAAGAAAAGAGTAGCGGAAGCAGCTTTTTTTTGGCCTTGGTAGATACCGACCGTCTTGGGAACCGATCTTTTTATGTTGGCAATTCGGCATTGTAACGGCCAAATATTTTTCTTTTTCCCAGTGTTTGTTAATCTTGCACCATCAGTGCTAAAATCGAGTTTCAACACCTTAGGAATTTCATGAAGAGGTATTGTTTCTAACACTTGGAAAATACATTTTCTTACCCCGATGTGCAAATATTCACCGGGGTCTATGGAATGAAGAACTGGAGGCAAACGAGGTGTCGAAAGAAGTGTCCTAATATCTTTAGGCAAATAAGAAAAGCAAGGATGACTTCTGAGCAGCTCTACCAACCTGTTACCGAAACACTGAGTCGAATCTAGCATAAGTTCTGCTAAACGTTTTTGGAATTCTGTTCTAGGGTTTTTTTGTGCATGAGAAGTAGCGTCATTATTATTTTGGATTTGTTCAGAATTTTCGATCGATAAATCGATTCCGATAAATCGGGAATCATTTTCTGTCTCTGTTGTACTGGCAATATCATCTCTAAGAATTTCGATCGTGGATATATTAGTTTGGGATTTTGTTTTTTCATCAGTTTCAGGGATAACAGTCAAAATGTTTGCTGTATTGCGCATATTCTGCTGAATTTTTCTTTTCAGCTGTTTCAACCGTGATCTCAGTTGTCTTTGTGATACCGTTCGTAGTGGTCGGCATCTCTTTGAAGCTATGTTAAGATTTCGCAGGGCCCTCATGATTGTTCAATTTATTGACATTAACTACATCCTGCCGAAAAAATTTGCAATTGAAATGATCACTCCATCATTCTACCATCACCTACCTTTAGTCTTAATACTTTTCATCAGTTATTTCATAATTTACCATCAAAACTAACGTTCGTTCATTTTTAAATCGGTTCCTCGTATTAGTAATTCAGTTATTTATAAGTACGTTTATTCAAAAATCATGCATTTTGTGTGTATGTTTTCAGAAAAGCCATAGAACTCATCAATTCAAATTTTCTTTTTAATTTTCAGTAAACCTTTTACTATCAGTAATTGCAAAAACAACAAAATGAAAAGAAAATCATTCAATTTCAAGTATTGCAAATTAAAAAAAATTTCATAATTTCCTGAAAATCTCCTGTCTAACTATAACAAAATATTTACTGGAAAAAAAAATAAATTTCACTTGATAAGTACAATGGCTTTCCTGAAAATATTTACCCCGTGTAGCCTGACTTTTTTTGACTGAAGCATGGTCAAAGACAAATGAAAGTCAAGTAGGTAGATTCATGTAAATATATTCAAAGTTTAATAATAGACTAACGTTTTCCAAAAAACCGTGCTCTAAAATCGTTCGTAGTTTTTTAATAATCAATTTTCTACAACGGTCATAAAATATAGCATTTTTTACATGAGAAGAACCCCTTAAAAGAAAAAATCAGATTTTGATTTCCACCGTTTTTAGATTTTGAACGTTATTATTAAACCCCATTTCGCCATTTCTTGTTTATTTTTTTTTAATCCAAAATTACTTTTTTCAAGTCAAAGGAGATGCTTAACCCTTTTAAAAACAAATTCGTTAAGTTTATTCACCTTTTTCACATCATTTATGACTCTTAAAAAGTTGCCAGTTGGTCTGCACTGTCACTCACTATTTTGCAATTTTAAACAATTTCATAATATTCGAGAGGCGTCTTTTGCAAACGGATTCGATTTCTTTATGAAAAAAAGCACATTTTGAAAAAAAATTTTGTTACACCATTATTTGTAGAAATTCGAATTGATTTATTATTATCTTTTAATTATCGTTATTGTATTTTTATTTATTATTGTATTTATTACTGTCTCTTATTTATTGTTATTTATTATTGTCTTTCATTTACCTTGTCTATTAAGAAAAACTTAAGTTACAATTTTTATCTAACAAATTTAGCTTTACAAACAAGGATATCCATTTGTTAATTTAGAACTTGCACGTGGATGAGTTGAAAATATACTTCGTGTTTTTTAGTTAGGTTGCGTTCACATCTCATCGTTTGATAAACGAATGCTTTCATAGCTCACACAATAAGTACATATTGCCTGAGTTTTTCTGTACTCCGAGCAATTACAAATGATATTTTCAATATGAAGTTTTTTACTCACTTGCCCGCTCCATGGTCACCGCTCGATTGACCATCGTCAGTTGACGACATATTCCTTATTTTGATTTTTGATTCAAGCGTGAAAAAAGTGGGGGGAACGTTCTGAAAATCCGTACAATTATTAATACAATGCGCACGAGAGAGATAGAGAACAATATGTATGAAATATACGAATGCGTTGGAACTAAAATGACAGTACAATTTTCTTCTACGAAAAAAAAAAAATTTCAAAGGAGTTATATTTACTGTCATTAATACTTGAATCTCGTCACTATTCACGAAGTAAAATAAAAGTTGAATAATGCACATTTCACTCACATATTTTAAAGGCATTTTTATCATTTGTACCATATGAAAAAATAAAATTATAATAATAATGCTGGATGTTTGAGATCAATGAATAATGAATATCTTCACTATATATACTGAAAATAGAAAATGTAAAAGTTATTTTTTATTTCAGAGCTACACACGAACTATTCGCAAGAATTTCATTGTAAAACTTTTAATATAACTACTATTAATTCTCGTCTAAATACTCAACTTCAGTAGCCTTAAGAACTATATATACAGTAATCTACAAATTAAGAAATACATATTTCTGATTAGAACCCTTAGATATTTCGATATGTTAATTAATTATTGTAAAATAATAGAGGTCTTTACCAATGATATATTCCAAAGTATTATATTAATATGAAATTTTTCAAATTTCTTCTTTGAAAATTGTACATAATGCAAACAGAAAAAATATTCATCATCTTCTGAATAAATTATTTAATATAGTCGAGTAGTTGATTTTCCATTCCCAACTAAATAAAAATGTTTTCAATTTTTCACAGAACCTTTCAGATTCTCATATTTTAATATTTCTTCATGGTAACCATCAATTTAAGAATTTTTCGATTGTCATTATGGAGGAACACATTGGAGAATAAAATTAGGGTTGATAATTACACATAACAAAACTCTTAAAAACCGTTGCAAAGTTTTCTAAATTTTTTATTTCATAAAATCGTTTCAAAAAGAAGGGTTAAAATGTTTAAAAACCATAAAAACATTTGAAAATTTTGAATTTTTAATGCAACTTCATCAGTAAAAAAATTTCCGTTTTCTGACGATGTCAGAGTCGTTAAACACACAGTTTTTAATTCAGCAACATTCCCTAGTGATTTTGATTTTTAAAAAAACCTTATAAACATTTTTATAAAGTTGACTTTATAAAATTCTTATAAAAAAAACTTTTTTCATAAAGCGACCTTATGAAAACATTATAAAAAATTTTTTTCATAAAATTTTATATTCCGAAAAAATTTTTATCAAAAATATTTTTTTATAAAATGTTTGTTTTTAATTAAAAATTTCTCACGTATCAAAAAAAGCTAACAAAATAAATTCTGCCAATTTTTTAGAAAAATTGATGATTTTTGTATAAAATTTGAAAATTTTTTATAAGAAAATCAAATTTCATAAAAAAGTACGAGGCTCAAATATTTTTTTATAATAAATTGAATTTTTTTATAAAATTCTCTTTAATTTTCATAAAAAAAAATTTTTTATATAGTTTTTTAAGATCACTTTATACAAAAATTGTTTTATATAAAAGTTGTATAAGGTCGTTCATATAAAAAACGGATTTCTTATAAAAAATTTGGCCTTTTTTATAAAAATCAAAATCACTAGGGTTAGGTTTCTGAATTTCGAATTTTCCCAAATTCACGCAATTTCCATGTTGAATCATTTTAATTTTCTGTTGCCTATTTCATAATTTTATATTTTCTACAATAGTAATACATTTATAATAATTATTATTATCAGAAATAATTACTGTTCATATTGATAAAAAAAAACGAATATTACAATCATTGTATAAATTATTGAGAAATTTGTAGAATTTTGTGTCCATTATACACCTACCGAATAATTTTCCACAATACATTCATAATACCTTTTTTTTACCACATTGTAGAAAAAAAATCTACAATACTACAATAAGTTATTCAGCAAAAAAATAACAAATGCATGGTACATGTTTATACTTAATCATTTCAAAATCTTTTAGTAGTAAATTTTGTGAATAAAAAATTATACTCGTTGAAACAGGAAAATGCAAAAAAAATATGTATGTATTTCATCCTTGGCAATTCCACGTGATTCCACGTACGGAGATATCTCACGATATCTCCTCATAACCTTACTTTTTATATGAGTGAACTTGTTTTTCACTTACCGTCAAAAATATCTTCTGGCTGCGTCTGATCGATGGCGATTGATAATTTACCAATCAAATTTTGACGTGTAACACAACCAAACGTATTTTTCGTGACTCGTAAATAAGGATTAAGGACGTTTTGGCTGGGCGTGATGCCTTGTTTTACCGCGTTTTTGCAAGTCACGAGTCACGTCTCGAAACAGCTATTGTCCCCTCCAACAGCGTCCCCCCACCCTTAATACGCTACTAGTAGCGTATTAAGGGGAGGGGAGCGCTGTTGAGGTGCGAGAAAGATGTAGAGAAAAGAAAGCGCGTCAGAGGAAGAGAGACGCGAAGGTGAAAGTGAACCCATCCCCTTAATATGAGATAAAGCGCAGCCTACAGTTGACGCTAAACAAAAAAATGCTTTCGCCAACGATTTCTGTTCTATTGCGTTCTAATTGCCACCAAACACATCAAAAACATATTTATCAGATATTAGCTTCAGATTAATAAACATTGTTGATGCAAGAGTTTCTGCCGAAGGAACGTAAAGATATGCGGCAATAATTCTACTGAATTGCTCTCTTTTCCCTATCAATGATTTATTATGTTTTCGAAAAAATCTTATGATTGATAATTCACAGTAGATGATACTAAAACTTGGTAAAAAATATTGCCGCATACAACAATTGTTGTCATTATACTAAAAATGCGTGCAGCAACGATTTTTGCTCTATTGCGCTCTATTTGCCACCAAACAAATGAAACGAACATTTATCGGATACTGCTATCAAATTGGCGAAAATTCTTTCGGCTACAGTTTCAGTCAGGCAAACATAAATATATGCGGCAACTTTTCCAGCGGATTGTTCTCTCATTGCCCATTTAAAATTTCTTATGTTTTTGCAAATATCTTATGAAAATAATTCAAGGCAAATTATCTGCGAATTGAGCAAAAATGTTGCTGCAACGATTTTTGTCGAATCACTAAAAATGTGTGCGGCAACGATTTCTCCTTTATAGCGCTCTGTTTGCAACCAAACAAATGAAAAAGATATTTTCTAGGCATTGCCATCGCATTGACAAAAACTGTTGCTGCTACAGTTTCTGCAAATTACCTAGAAATAAGTGCGTCAATAATTTCTGCAGTATTGTTCACAAATTGCCTTTTTAAATGTCCGACAAGCGTTTCGAGTAAAGATTTCTAGCAATTTGCAAAAAATTTCAAAGAAATTATTTATAGCAAACATTTCTTCTACATTGCTTGGCAACGTTGGTTTATTGGGGTATTACAACTTAGTTATCAGTGTTTTTCGTTTTGTCTATTCTCATCTTTTCCTTATTTCTTTTTTACATAAAAAAATATTTTATGTTAAATCTATTTCATCTTTTATGCCGAAGAGTTTTATGTTCCAAATTCTATATATCTGAAATGATTATTTTTGGTGTTTTATAAATGATTCAATATATCTTTATTATTTTCAAGACTTCAGACTTTGAAAACGTGTTTTATTAGTTTTTCAAATTTTAAATGCTGAAAATCATTAGTTTTTTTCTCTTTCTCAAATAAAATTAAAAATATTGAATGAAAACAGTTATTCAATTATCACATTTTTCGCAGGTTATGGAAGGAGATCACAAATTGCTTTTCGCTCTGATTTTCGAATTCTTCAACAAACATGAAATCGCTTTTCAACAAAACATGGTTGGTTTTGCCAGCGATGGAGCCAGCGTTATGTTCGGTGCTCACAACTCCGTAGCTGCCTTACTGCGAAAAGAAATTCCGGGCCTCTTTACTATGAAGTGCATTTGCCACTCTTTGGCTCGAGCTGTTTCTGTTGCATCGGAGTTATTTCCCCAAGAAGTTCAGCAGCTCTTGGCTGATGTGTACAACTACGTGAAAAACAGTAGCAAAAGACAAAATGCGCTTAAAGAATTTCACCCCAGAGCGAAAAATTCCGAGAATTTTCAAAATTCGATGGTTGTCGATGGAATCCAGTGTCTCGACCTTCCTCCAAGAATATGACCCTATATTCCACTACTTCAAAAAAGAAGCAGCCCAGCCTGGTAATGCCGAAGCTGAACGCATTTTCAACATCCTGAAAAAAATATTCACAAAGTGGCATTTGCAGTTTTTGAAACACGTTCTTTCTCTCGTGTGTGCAAGAAATAAAGAATTCCAAGCTGAAAAACCCAAAATACATGAATTGTATGAAAAAATTGAAACCCTCTTCGAGTCGATTGTCTGTTGCTACTTGGAGATAGATTTGGTCAGGAGAATTCACTTGGAAGACATCTACGGTGAAAACACGACATTTTTCGAGCAGACAAGTGACATTAAAAAAAACTGGTTGGCGCTGCGAGATTTGGATCTTGGACCAGTCGTGCAATCGGACATTGAGACTTGGTTACACAACAACCCTAATTTTTCAACCCAAAAAATTGATGAATTTCGCAACACCTGCTGATCTTTCTTGATCAAAGTGGCCAGAGAAATTTACATGAGATTCCCGTTTAAAGAACCCAGTGTTCAGATGTTGAAAAATTTGGGATTTATGCAACCATCCGTTTTGAAAAATTTGAGAAACATCTCTGGTGTTGCGAAATTTTTCAGAAAAGATTTAGAGGTCGTCCACGCTGAGTTTCAAAAGCTCACGTTGATGTTCTCGGAAGAGATGGAGCAAGACATGGATTTCGAAGACTTCTGGAAAAGAGTCGAAGATGCCAAATTCCATGACGGGACTCCGGAATTTCTAGAAATTCTGGACATTGTGCAAAGGGTCCGCGTTCTGCCGCACTCCTCTGCAAATTGTGAGAAGATCTTAAGCAGAATCAACCTCAATAAAACCGAAATGCGCAACTCCCTTGAAACGGAAACGTTGACCGGTATTTTGTATTCATCCGCATTATTGAGAAACAAAAAAGTTCATGAGTTCGATTTTAAAGATATGGCAAAACTCGTTGGCCAAAAAATGTACAAATGTATAATGTGCAATAAAAAGTTTTTTATTTGTACGTTGAATAAATGTTTAAATAGTAATAAGAATTGTGTGTTTTTTTTTCAGAATGAGGCTGCTCATTCAACAATTATTTAAAAAATGGGGACAATCCTGGCTTACCCTCAAATTTTTTCGTCCGACGACTAGAAATTTTTATGAAATTAATTAATGACATTAATGTTAATTGTGTATAATGTTAATTAACATATACACTAAGCACGACATTCTTGTTTTTACACTTTTTAGATAATGATTTGTTTTTTATTCTTCGTTATTACTAAGAACTTTAGTTAGCTTTTTATAATCAGGCTTTTATTTTAAACGATCAACTTTTATATCTTTCCGGTTATTTAAACTGTAATATTTTTTGAAAATTTATTTTTATGTTATACTTATTTTTAATTTTTGTAGTTTACTCCTATATACATGTACATATTTTGATGTAATATAAATACTATATATGGGTTATAACGATTTATAAATTTTTTCCTTATTGTGAAAAAATTACTTCCATAAAGTTTCACTAAAATTGTTTTGTCTACTGATACATTTGAATATAATGATATTATATACATATTATGTCACTATACTGCATTATTTTTAATATTTATCCTGGTATATTTGTTTTAATCTAGCGTTCCCTTGGACTACAAAACAGTGCGTTTGTCAAAATTCTAATATGCAGCAAACGACGACATTTTTGGTGTGATTACTCAACTGGTATGTAATACGAATATTATTACATTAAGTTTGCATTTACAGTATTTAGAGTTGTTATTTTTTTCATTCAAATCTCTATTTATTTCGCGCCTTTTTTCAAACACACAGTTTTGACACATGAATGAGTGCGAGAGAGATAAGAGATGGATACGTATTCATACGTATTTTTCGATCCCTTACCCCCACCACTTTCTCCCACTATACGTAAATTTGCTCTTTCTGATCTGGCAGCACTGGGACTGACTCAGAGTAGCCAAATTGGATGCGGCAAGCCCGGCCAAAGCACTTATACTATACCTTTATATATTATATATATAGGTATAGTATACGTGCTTTGCACGGGCTTGCCGCATCCAATTTGGCTACTCTGGACTGACTGAGACCGCATTGGACTTTATTTTGCTCCTTTTCATATTATTTTGTATTATTCAGTATTATTTTTAATAATCGGGAATCACAATAACTGTTAAAAGTGAATTTTTATATTCAACATGGGGAAAGAAAAACGCAAAAAGAATACATTGCACGAAAAAAGTAATTTTAATCTAAAGAATCCTACAACTACCGAGGATGATTCTCTTGCCGAAAATATGGAAAACGAAGATTCTGCCGATATTCTTTTAAGATTAACAGACCAAGTGAGGAAAAATTCCGTTAAAGATATACACGCATTTACAACTGATTTCGGTTATAAATAATGTATTTTTGAAGTTTTTTCATATTCAATTTGCTTTTTTTGGTTAGAAAAATATAACCTTCAAACTGTGATTGAACAATGAAATTAAAAAGTTGCTGTATCAGAAAACAGTATTTTTTCTATGAACTTACATATAGAATGATGAGCATAAAAAAAATTGAATAACATATTAATTCTGCTCCTATCGGCTTGTTTTTAGATAAGTAGATAAAAGAAAAAAAAAGGAAATGGTTTTTTAAAATTAAAAACAACTAAAATTAATAAATGTAAAAACCTAACATAGTCATGGTGCCAAATTTGTCGTGATTTTTAAATTTTTGTCAAATCCAAGATTTGAACGATTAATCCCACTTTTTGAATATGTTTTGGAATTTTTAGAGTTTGAAACTTTATATTTGTGAAAAATAATTTTTAATTTCTTTTTACTCGTAATATTTTTTTTTATTGTTGCAGAATAGGACTTTAAAAATCTTTGTAATATCAGTAAAAAATTTTTTATTTTCTCTCTAAATGCTCAAAAATTTTTTAATATAGTTATAAATTAAATTTCAAACTTCAGAAAATTTTACATTTTCGGTTTTTTCCAATTTTTCAAAATCTTGCCCATAACTGAAAAAAAAAACAAGATATTTCTGGATGTCTTTCGTAACGCTTAAAAACTATAGTAATCCTCTTTGAATACAAAAAATATCAAAATTCGTCTACATCAATTCAAAAATTCAACATGTTTCGAAATAATCATAAAAATTTCTCACTTAAGTATATTAATGTTCGAATAAATTTGAACTCTGGAAAGGTTTGGATAAAAATTATTGCAATCAATTTTTTCTGGATGGCCTTATGTTGAATTGGAAAATTTGTTTCAGCTTCAATCGGTCAGCGTTGAGGAAAAGCTGTCAGCATTGACAAATTTGGAAGCTGCCTGCAGAAATAATGTTTTTGCTGAATTGGCAAGCTCTCACTGCGAGCTTTTAAAAAACTTAGGATCCATGTTATCAGATCATAGCAATTTGGTACGAGGGGCAGCTGCGAGTACTTTGCGATCAATTGCTGATACTCTGCATGACAACTTGGAAAAACTCTTGGAAAATGACATTGTCACTCCTATTGCTGGACTACTGAGAAAGGTTTGCATGTTTTTTTTTTTTTTTTTTATCATTTAAGAGCTTTTTGAATAGAAGAAAAATTCCAACATGAGGAACTTCTAACATTGCTAACTGAAATTTAAAAATACTCACATATACATTTTTTTGGGTTTCGCAACATGTACTATTATTTTTTCAATTTTTTCAAAGCTATTTTTAAGTTTTTCAGTTTTTTTTACTGAATTTCTTGAAAGTGGTTTGAAAGAGAAAACTTGGATTTACAGTTTAATAGGTTTCACATTTTGCACATTGACTTGCAGATTAATTCTTCATTTTCGTAACGTACTTGAAATGTTTTCAAATTTATGTATTTGAATTTTAAAGATGATAAGTTTTAGGATTTTTATACCAAAATCATTACAATTCATAAGTTGTAAAATGGCAATCTCAGAAATATATAATTAGTTGAATATCTCCACTTTTCAGAAAACTTTTTGTTTTGAATGAGGGCATCAACTTTGAATATTTTGTGTATGAATAACATTTAGGTTTTTCAATAAAATAAAAATTCTTTGACTCATGAAACATAATGGTAATCATGAAGTAACAGATGTGAATCTTGAAATTTTTCAATTTTTTAAGCTAGAAACAACACATTTTTTAGGTAGTCAAATATAAAGCTTAAAATTTAAGGATCTTTTTTTCATTTCCAAGAAAACTGAGTTTTCAATAAATTAAAGTTGCAAATAGGAGATGTAAGATTTTTTATAGTAAGTTTTGCTATATGTTGGGTTTTTGAACATGATTTCAAAAAGTTTCAGGGCTTTTAAAGACTTATAAAATTTGGGATTGAAACAGATTTTATCACAGAACTTTTAAACCATTAATTTTTAAGTATTTGATTTCGTAACACGCTTTTTAGAGATGAATAAATTTTTGATAAAAAACGTTCGTAAATGTGCCTGAAGTTCCTAACGTTTACAGTTAAACTAAAAAAATTTATAAGTTAATACAGGAGAAAAAAACTATCCAGCAGTTTCTGAGCACGTTTTGATTGTAACAAAAAACATAATGCTCCCAAAAATAATATTTGTCACACTTCCTATCATGAAGAATAATAACAAAATTCACAAATTTTTTATTTTCGTTTGATTCTAAACGTTTGGAACTTCAGGTACATCATTCGTAATTACTACATAAATGCTAGAATTTTTGGGGTTTAAGAATGAGAATTCCAAACATTTGCTGCCATGTATTATATTTACAAAAATATATTGTTTGATGCAAATTTTTATTTTTCCACCTTCTTTTTGACAAGTATTGGGAAAATTATAAATATTTTTGAACCCTTATGACAAAATCTTGAACATTATTATTGATACAAAAAATCGAAATTTTCAACTTTTTCAATTTTTGAAATAACGCTGAAATTCCCCTTTCCACGTTTTTGAAGATTCAAATGATGAAAAATGTACAAAAAAAAAATTACTTTCATTATATCTCATATTCGAAGTAATAAATATCAAAATAAGTAATAAATACAAAATACTGTCCAATGTTGCAATATTATATTTATCATTTTGATCTGATGTTAAGATGTAAAACCAAATTTTTTTTTTTTTGTCTATTTCCTAAATTTTGAAACCTTAGGTATTTCTTTACATTTTTCAATAATGATCATTCATATTGTAACAGTAAAAATGATTTTTAAAAAATTGTATTTTGTAGCACTACACCAACTGGCAACCTCATATGCCCATGAAGGGCGAAGAATTCCAAGAAAAAGAGACTCTAATACAAGTGGTGACCCTTTTGTGGACTTTGGCTGAGAAAAATGACCTTGCCCTGAAGCGCTCTGACGAAGAAAACCTCCTTGCCATTCTCATCCCTTTCCTGGACACATGCACATATGACCCTGAAATATCCACTGTTGCCATGCAGTGCATTTTGACGCTGTCTGAGGACAGACCCTCGACCTTGGCCGAATTGAAAGTTTGCGAGAACGCAATCCTCAAGATGCTGGACTTGGAACCCAATAAGAACATCACAGCACCTCAGGTTAAATTGACAAAGAATATATAGATTTTAAAGAGTTAAAAATCAAAACAGCGTTATATCCATGAAAGAAATATCCCCCACTTATATTAACACTAAATATTTATCTCAAAAATGGAACACGCAATTTTTTGCCATATTTTTCTCTGCTGATTGTCCTTTTCAAACTTAAAGGCATAACACAATTTTGAAAATTTGAAATCTAAAAATTGAAATAAGTAATATCCAGCATTTTTTCATTTATGTTTTTGTAGATCATGGCCCTTCAAACATTGGCCTCCGCGCTTTTGGTCAACATGAACGATGTTTTTTCCAACGATCCATCGTCCTTGAGAGTCATTGCTAAGGTTTTGACGATTTTGTCAAAAACTTTAGATATTGACCATAGCGAGAAAATGGCCGAGTTGGGAGAGGTTTTAAAAAAGGAGGGGGCAAAGCAAAGCCGTCAGACGAAGGAGAGGCTGAAGAACTCAAAGGCCTTGATTCTCGCCCAACTGATGGCGCTGGAGATTATCGCAAACGTGTGTACAGAAGATCAGGACGGTGGTGAGGAATCAGACTCAGATCCTGAGGATGGTTTGGAGGTCGTGGGTGGAGATGAGGTTATGGACGAGGAAATGGAGTTCGAGGGAGGGGAGAACTTGGTATGTTGACATTTTGTGTATTTTATGACGTTAATTTTGAGGTTCTAGACATGATGAGCGCTTGCATTTAATAATAAGTTATTCAAACTTATATCGTATCATCAAAAACAATGATGAAGTAGCTCAGTTTGTATTGACAAACCAAAAAATTTCCATTGATATATTGTAAATCAATTATTTCGAATTCCGTCTTTGAATAGAATATTTAAAGTCGATTTTTTCCATCCAATTTAATGTGAAATAAGAGTTAAAAAGAAAGCCAGAAGTAAAATAATGCAAAATTAATTTAGTTATAGATTGAATAAATACAAAATAGAAATTTCAAAATATTTTGGCTGAATTGAGTTGAAACCGATGCTTAGACTATATAATACATGGACTGCTACTGCCTATTGTTCCCGGCAGGAAAAAACGGTCAAACATGTCGGACGAGAGTGACGTCACAGGGTCAACCAAGCCCGTATCTAGATACAAAACCCCCCGGGGGCCTACCAGCCTTGTACTTATTATTTTCGCTCCATGCTCATCTTTTCGAGCTGTTAGAAAATTATTTAACAGCTGCAACAAAAATATAATATTTCTGAAACATCACCTGAAAAACGCGGGAAGTAAAAGGAGCGGTTAAATAAGTGAAACTTAACCTTCCTGTAAACCAGGCAAAAATGTGACATTTTTTCAGTCACTTTATCACATTGTACATCGATTTTTTTCCTTCCATTGATTCACCTTAGCTCACATCCACCTCAATTCACATCCTCACTTTAAACACAGGTTAAAAAAACAACTCTCTACGTGTACGTTTCATAAGTAAACATAAACACAGGTGACGTTTCAGCGGTAGGCGATTGGTCCTGTGACGTAACTCTCGCCTACCATGTTTGACCGGTTTTTTTCTCAAGAGTAGCAGTCCATGTATTATATGGTCTAAGAACCGATGTCGTGACACATAATAATCGATCAAAATTTTCATGTCAACACGAATTTACCTTTATTTATAATTTTTCTCAGTGATGTTTGTTAAATAATTTTTTCTACTAAAATGTCTAAATCACACATTCTTTATCCCAGAATATTTTTCTTTTGTGCTTTTGGTCATTCAAGCTAAAATTTTCTACTTTCGAGTAATTCGTATATTTTGTAGTGATTTTCAATCCAGAACTTTTATATTATAAAAAATAGTATATTGTGTAGCTAGGAGCAGAAACAGTCGATTTATAACTCGCGTTCTAAATCACACGAGTTCTACTCAGCTGTTATTGCTCTGAGTTACACACGATACTTTTTGCCTCGAAAACAGTAAAAATGAGCGTATACTGAAATACTTCATTTGTTTATGTCAAAACGTGTTTTAAAATGCTCCTTTTTAGTGTTTCAGAGACAAAAAAAATTTGAACTATTTCCAACACGAGTCAAAGGGTTTTTGGATTGTTCAAGATTAGTTTTTGAATTCATGAGGTTCCTGAACATGATTATTGAAATTTGTTTCAACATTTTCATGTCCTTGAATAGTCGCATATGTGTTTCTGTATTTTAAAGCTTTCTTAAAAAATTTTAACGTTGCTGACAAACATCATATTCCTTAATATCGATGCATTAATATTTTAAATATTGACGAATTAATGCTCTAATACACCAATTAACATCTATATGCATAATAACACTACAAAATTTTGATTTACTTATGTAAATACTGATGCATCGAAGATCATTGATATACCATAAAATATATTTAAAAAGAAACTAATTAATGATGGGATATTGATGGATTTATGTGTCGAAAGTTAAAATATTGTTGGGTGTCCTTGCTTCTAGGACTCGGACTTGCCAGTTGAAATCGTCGAGGTGCTCAATTCAGAGAATCTTGTCAGGAAAGTATGGGCCAAGACGCGGGCCATTGAGGGAGCGGTTGAGGAGAATTTTCGGCAGGATTCGGAGGGCACCGAGGTGGTTGAAAAAAGCAGGAGCCTCAGGTGTCGAGCATTTTTATGCTTGAACAATTTAATTTCATGTTTGGATATAGACTCCCTAGGCGGTGCTGAGGAACTTTACCAGTAAGTGACGTAGGAGAACATTACTTATTAGAAAATTCGATCATCGAATGAATGAGCCTGCAAATGTGAAAATTCGCATGACTTTTGAATCTGAAATATTTAGCGTTATGCTGCAATAAAATGTTTATTTTATTACCAGTTTGGTGAATGAATCGTGAAATCTGCGATTATCTAAGCATGGGAATTGGGAATTGTAGGAAAATTGAATTTGAATGTTGAAATTATACTAATGGTTCAACTGCCATATCAATTTTCAATGAAAGTTTGCATATTTATGCACTGTGCTTTTCTAATAGCTAGAACTTATTGGAATCTAAGTGAATATTTCATTAAAAAAATTTAAAACGTTCAAAAAATTCTCGAAATTAATCTACCTAAAGCAATGAAAGAGAAAGAAAATAGTGAATTAGCAAATCTTACTATCAAAATATTAGAATTTTCAATTTAGAATATTAAAAATCATTTGATTATTTGTGTTAAAAACTCAAAGTTAAAATTGAATTTTCAAAATCCAAATGTTCGAAATGAGATATATTTTCATTCAAAACGTTGTAACTTACACGTTGTAATGTCCGTAAGATCGAAGTATCGTGTGAATAAGTAAGCTCTGAGATTTAAAGAAGGTAAGTCTGAGAAATCGAAGATTAAAAAATTCTAAAATTCAGAAAATCCTTTTGATGATGATACCAAAACTCCGCAATTGAGAATGAAATTTTTTTTTTTTATTTACAGTGTATGGAGCAACTTGGGAAAAATCGTGTTCTTCGAAACTAACTCGGATCAAGTTGAATTGTTGGAATCAGTAACATCTGCAATGAGAGCAGCTCTGCAAAAATTAGCTGAGACAAAAAAAATTGACTTGTTTCAGCAACTAAAAATTGCAGATTTGCAGCCAATGTTGAATGGCGAGCGACAGTGTCAGAATGCGAACGTTCGAGTCAATCTTATTCGAATGATTGGAAGCTTGGCGTTGATTTTCGTTAACAATGGAGCCGTGGAAAAAGAAAATTTTGTCAAAGTAAATAAAAATAGTTACTATTCAAAAACTTGAAAAAATCAAAAATATGTATGGAGATTCACATAGTTTGAATTTATATTGAAAATTTTATATCTCGATTCTTTAAATCCTGAATTAAAAAATATAATGGTTTTGAAAATATTTTCAGAACGTGTCTGAATTCTTGTTGGAAACCTGCACCAAGGAAAACGAAGTTTGGGTAATTGCTGAAGCCTTGGATGCAATAATGGACATTTTTTCAGAAGACGAAACTGACAAATTGGCTTTTGATATAAATTTAGTTAGAAGACTAGGACCATTGCTGTCTATCGTGAAATCTAAAGTAAGTATCAAAAGTTCAGGTTATGAAATTCTTTGTTTTTAGTAAAAATTTGATTAAAAAAAATCACAGCTTTTGTTAAAAAAAAATTCTGACGCATAAATTTGTAACTTGATTTTTTTTTTACAGCTGAAGCAACAAAAAAGCAAACTTGGAGAAAACATTGCGGTAGTTGTGACAGTGAAAACAAATTTGAATAGATTTTTGCTATACAAAGGTAAACGACTGTTACGTTTTCGTAAATAAATCATGTTAAAAAAAATTGACACACATTATTGATCCTCCAGTTTCAAGAAGATTTACATAAATTTTTGGTGTTTGGTATTTTCGACAATCTTGTTCTTAAGAATTCTTTGGTGTTTTTAAATTAATTTCACTAAAGAGAATTTACTAGCTCCTTACACATATTGTGTTGTTTTCTTAAAGTTAGTTTTTTTAGGCGTACATACAGTTGTTTGAATATTCTCTTTGTACTGATAGTAGAGTGTATTTGTTAGCAAATACTCGGGAATTAGAGCACTTTAACGAAGTTAGAACGCCACTAAAACATAACTGTTTCCTGCGCTTTGCAGTATCCTCGTGTGCGACGTTTAATTCAGCTTTTTAATATGGTACTATCAAGATTTCAGCTTTTTATCGAAAAAACATTATTTTTTTATTGAATATTCTGAGTTTCTGCAAAATATTGATCCTGAGTTTTATACTTGAATAATTTTCTAAAGTGAAACATTGAAATAAAAAAATTTAAGATATATACATAATGTAATTTTTTGAGCTGATAACAGTGATAACCAATGAATTGAGACTTTAAAAATTCAGCACCAGGAATTTTAACTGTTGAATTTCAATTGGGGTTCGAATCGCACATTCGAAAAAATACACTCAAAATTCAAGATTGAAAAAAAGTTTTAATTTGACGGCTTACAGATTTACAAGAAATTCAACATTTTCATATAAAGAATTCTCGATGTCGGGCATTAATTTTTTTTTTACAGAAACTGTAAGATATCTAATGTTAAATTCAGTCATTTAAAAACTTTCCAGGTAAAGATTAAAAATAACGCGATTTTATATTGAAAAATCAAGACTGAGAAAGTCGTCATTAAAAAATTTTATTTTTTTTTAACGAACATTGAAAAATTTGTCGTTTCGAAATTGTTGCATTTTGGTTTTGATAGTATAAAAGCTCATGATTGAGTAATTTTACAAATTTTGGAGAAATTTGAAATTCATTAGAATTTAAAGTCAACCTTGAAGTTCAAAAACACATCGATTTACATCCAGAAAATACATCTGTGGCTTCCGCCATAATCGAGAAAGTCACTTGTGCCATAAAACTCAGTTTACATGATATTCTGATAAAATTTTGAACGTTATGGCATGTGTGACTTTCTCGGTTATGGCTGGAAGCCACAAACATATCACTCGGAAATTCATATTTTTTCGAGAATAAAATTGTTGGCTTTGCATTCTTGAAATGAAGAAACTGCAAATTAGGATGAAGTAAGGGATGAAAAATAATAATCAAAGTCTGAGGACTTCATGTCTGAGATTCATAAATGCTGGAAGTTAAAACTTCTGGATTTACTAGAGTCGTTCCTATCTTCTTAGAGATAATAACTGATGACGGAATATTCTTCAATTTCAGAGTTGGCTTTAAAGAGATTATCAGTCAAAATCGTAAAAATGAGTAAACGGTTTTTATTTCTTTTTTAAGAAATAAGAAACATTTAAATAGTTGTAATAAAGTAACTGTGGTAAAAGTCGAAGCGAAAAAATGACTTATTTTTTAAAAAATTTTATTCTTTTCCGACAGGAGAAATAGTCGTTTTAATTTAAATTAAAAAGAACGAAGGGCTCCCTAGTAATTTTTATCCTCATAAAAACCTTATAAGAAAATGAAATTTCTTATTTAAGAATTCAATTTCTTATAACGTGCACCTTCTGAAAAACCTTATAAGAATTGATCAAAAAAATTTTATAAGGTTTTTTTCTTAGAAGATTTTATCAAAAATACATTCTTATAAGAAATTTTTATATGGAACTTATAAAGAAAAATGCTGATTCTCATAAGGTTCTTATAAGGATCAAAGTTTGTCAGGATCATTTTCTTATAAAGTTTTTATAAGGATGAAAATTACAAGTGCTTTTGCGTTCATGATTACAAATACTGTAATGGTGTTCATAAGTAGATCTTGAAAAACTCTAAAAAAAAAATTTTATTCGATATATCCAGTAAAATGCAAAAAATATATATATATGTATTACAATTTCAAGAAACAAACAACTCTTAATAATATTTCCATGATGAAAAATTTTCGTTTTTGTGTATGGGTTCGTAATTCTCTAGACTTTCATTTTTTTAAATGAATAATAAATTAACGAAAAAATTGATTAAACGTTGACTATGTCTAAAGAAATAAATATTTCATTAGAGATATTTCACATAGTTATGGTTTAACAGTTTTTCGATAGCTCCGGAGTTTACATTGAAAATATTTGCGCCTTTGAGTCATTATTTAATTGATTCTGATTACTTTTTGGATTTTAGTAAATAACGCGTGAGCGCGAACGCGCACGTAAAGGTAATTTATAATTATCAGTGACGTTAGGCGGGGAGTTTTTCTTGTATTCGCGGTCTGAAGCCGGTTGTTCCCAGTGTCTCAGTCACCCGGCGTGAGTTCGCGCGCTCTTACATTCCGCGGCTGATAATTTTTTTTACCTCAAAAACGTGCAAAAAGTGTTTTGTGCAAAGTTTGGAATTCCTTGACTCCACTGAATGGAAATTACTATTTTTTGGTAAGTATTAACTTGAGGTCAAATATGAACATTTTTTAAAATACAAATGTTTTTACTCACAATTTTTTAAAAACATCAGTTATCGTCAAAATATTTTAATTCTTGAAGAAACTTGTAGACATGTCTTCTTCTTTTTTGTCTGCTTCTTGACCTGTCATCACAGTTTGATGACAGGTCAAGAAATGACAAGGATAGATAAATTAGACATGTCTAGAAGCTTTGGTGTAGTATGATTTATAATTTATAATGAAATAATAACTTATTTTTAATTTGCGATAGTAATCATTCAATCTTTTTCCTGGATTCATTAAATGATTGCAGAGTTTTCACTTGCAAGCTCGAAATGATTCGCAGTTTTGCCAGAAACATTTTGCTTATGTAAGATATCGCGAAGTGTGTAAGTACTCAAGCAAAACATCGAGCGCGATACTTGTAGTTTGGGAATGATCCAGATGGGATGAAAATGAAAAACAAAATTGTTGGAAGTTTAGAAAATGAGAGAATTTCTTAGTTTTGGATTCAAGAGATATTAGTAGATATTCAAACATGATCGAATTTTTTTATCCTGAATTTATGGATGGTCGTGTATGAAATTTGAAGAGTTTCACTTTTCTTATAACTTTCAAATATAAAATTATGAAACTGATATTTTTGAACTAATTCATTAAACGAATCTTCAAATTCTGATGACAAATTTTCTACACTATTTAAACCTTTAAATCGTGAAGTTCTGTTTACTCAATATATTTCGTGATGGGTTTTTTATTTTTGGTAGCCCAGAAATCGTAATTTTAGAATGACCGAATCGGAAATGCCTAAAATTCAATTCAAATCTAATTTCTTGAAGTCTCGTGGACAAATTTTCAACTTCGTTTATATTTGTTACTTAATATACGCTGAAAATGAAGTAAATAACAATTTTTTATGAGTTATAAAAATAGCGATTCTTTCATTAGCTATTTTATCGATTTCTCATACTAACCTCAAAGCTAACATTTCGTAGTGAATTTTCGGCTATCGTAACAAAAAATTTCTCACGCAAACGAATAAGGATGTGCTCATAGGTAAAACGGGTAACAGACGTCGACTTCGCCTCGGTCCATTATTCTCCCGTTTTGCCAAATTCGCACATCCGTACCTGTTACGTAAAATATACTAGGTATTTCGCATCTCGAACATTAAAACGCGCATTTTCGTGTTTACGTGTAAAAACCCTACAACCGCCTTTTCGAACAATGTTTTGGAGCGCGTGGAAAAATCGTATATTTTGTACTTACGAATATGAAAAAGCACGGAACCGTGGGTAAACAACGGTGTCAGAGCGCGAGGTCATCATTTTCATGTCAATTCTTAGGGACGGCCAATTCATCGATTAAAAAAGGCGGCCTTGGGTTTTTATTACACGTAAACAACGAAAACGCTTGTTCAATTTTCTAGATAAAAAAAGTACTGTTCGTATCAAGGGGCAGAAACGAGTGTTTTTATGAGTGCAAGAGGAATATGTTATTTTAGAAGCTTTCTATCGTTTAGGAAACTTAAATGTATTGTAAAATAAGTTTCTCGATTTTATGAATGATTATTTACAATAGAGGTCCAGAGAATCAGCTGTTTTTATTGGTAAAAAAAAATTTTTTTTTATTGATGACAAAATAATATGATTCGTAAAAAGTTTTCTTGGACGTTCTAAAATTGATTTTGGATATCTTCGATGTCGTTACTAACCAATCATCTATCGTAAATTTTGTAATTTTACAATATTTCTAGAGCTAGTTTCTATCGATTCCGATGCGCTTGCAGAAATTTTTCCGATATACATTTTTAAGGGGTATTTAAGTATCTTGTAAAGTATGTGGCAATAGTGTTATGACACCAAAGTTATTGTTTTTTAAAAGTGTATTGTCCACTTGAAACAACAAGTATTTGTTCATAAAAAAATATCAACAATTAGCGGAGTTATGGCCCTTTCCCCGAAATAACTTTTTTTTTGAAGAGGCTTTGCGGTGACCACGATGCAAGTCGAACAGGACAAGTTAAATTAGAAAATCCAAAAAATTTCATTAGTCTAGAAATGTATCTAGTTCTTGAACGATTGAAAAAATGAATATTACGTTTTTTCTGTATGCAAGAACGTTTTCCCCGAGATTTCGATTTTTTGAGCTCTGAAAATTTTATGAAAAAATTTTCATCTGCAAAATAAAAACTGTCATAAAAAAGCGATCGTTCAAGAACTAGTTATATTACTAGAATAATGAAATTTTTTGGATTTTCTGATTTAACTTGACTTGTTCGACTTGCATCGTGGTCACCGCAAGCCTCTTCAAAAAAAAAGTTGTTTCTGGGAAAGGGCCATAACTCCGCCAATTTTTGACATTTTTTTAAAAACAAATACTTGTTTTTTCAAGTGAACAATACACTATTAAAAAACTAAAACCTTTGTGACATAGCATCATTGCTACATACCTTAAAAGTTACTCCAAATCATCCTCAATTTTTCCGCACAAAAAGGTATATAACCCCTTAAGTTCTCGAATAAAAATGACCAGGTTTTTTTTATTTTTAAAATCGATGTTTTTTGAGGATTCACTTTAATTTAATAAGATTTTTTTCGAACACTCTGTTGCTTTCGGAGTAGCTTTTCAAAAATGTGATGAATTATCGAAAATTCATGTCAGTTTGTGAAAAAAAACTTGATTTTCGTAATTCTTGCAGAATTTCAAGAACTCTTCAATATTTCTGAAAATCCTTTGAAAATTAACAGTAACATCTTAAAAAATTGTTTGAGTTTTCCAGATATAAAATAACTTTTTGCCCTTTTTAAAATTCCAAAAAAATGTAATGAAAAAAATTAAAATTCATAACTTCCACCTTTCAAATTAATTTGAATTTATGAACTGGACTATACACTTGCCAATTGTTATTCTTACATCGTAAATTTCATATTCTTTTTGAGTAATCACTATGCATTCTTAAAATGTTTCCATGATGTGATTTCATCATAAACATACTTACAACGTTTTTGGTTTCTCATAAAGCATTTCGTTCGAAAGTCGTCACCCAGTTGACCAGTTTTTTCTGAAAGTACAACTCCTCCATTGTAGCTCCTGTACGTAATACTTTTTTCTTCATCTTGTTACGTAAGGAAATACACGAGAAAAGTAACGTGTTTCCATAACTTGAACTACAAAAAGTTACTTGGTTACAGTTATAATCACTTCCTCAAAAAAGTCACTAAGTTGCATATCAATGTAAGCCGCAACAAGTAAATTCACGTGTATTACGCCGTCACTTCTGAATTCTTGTTGGAGTATTCCAAATGTTTTTTCTAATGAGTATACGAATATGACAAATTTTCGTTTTTTCGTTAACTTGTGAATCGATAAATTAAGAATGAATATATTAGAATATTATAATATTAGACAATTAAAAGAATACCAAGTATTAAAATGAGAAAAAAATGTCGAAATTAGATGATAAGTTTTTGAGATAAGTTTTCAATGGAAAATTGGAAAAATTTTGAAATCCAGTTGTCAAAAGTAAAAACGTGAAAAACCCTTACAATTAGACAATAAATTTCACGTCGCGATTTAAAATACTAATAAAGTTTCAATTCATCTTCATTTCAGGATTTTCATCAAAATTGAATGTGATTCATAGTGTAAGACCTCAAATTTCCGAATTGTTTGTAATTTAGAATATTCACACTATTTGGAATTAGAGACTAGAAAATTAAAAAATATATTTCTCGAACGTATTCATTCATTTTCTTATTTGGTATACAGTTATTTTGTAAGATTATATGATTCGTGAAATTCTGGTCAAAATAAATTTTTTTTTAAATGTGACTTGGAATAAGAAAAGGGACCTATGGTTACAAAAATCGTTTTTGAGTTATCGACTTCAAAAATCAGTTTAAAAAATTTCCTATTTAATGAGCTACGTCGCAAGTCTCTACGATCATTAATGGCCGTAGAAGAATTTTTTTAAAAATACGAGCAAGCATAAAGAGAAAGGTTTCTCTTCATTTTCTCAAGATTCTCGTTTGTAACGATAGGACCCTTTTCTTATTCCAAGCCACAAATAATTAACTAACATGTAAATGCAACAACTTAAATAAATATAGAATATAATTGTTGGGTCCTTACTTTCAAAATTACGTTTAACATTAAAAAAAATGTTTTTATAAATGTAAAGCGTGTACCAAACTAACCATAATAATATTGCTTTTGAACAGTGTCTTGATTAGGTCTGAATCGTGTCACGATCAGGCTTCAATTAAACAGTTATTGTGGAGAATAGTGTTCTATTGTTGTCAAATACTAATCAACATTCCGTCACTTGAAATCCGTCGAGCAGAGAAGTCGAGATAAGCGCGATACGCGCATGGACAAATTGATGCTGTTGCGGGCTCCATCAAATATAATTGGGTGCCAATAAAAACGACGGGTTTGATTAATTGCTCGTGCGCGAAATGCAAGTCGCGACCAATTCTATTCTGTATTACCGGATGCTGTATATTTTGAAAATACAATATAATTCGTGATATGAATCTGTCTCTTAATCCCTTAGAAAGATTTTTCACTCTGCATTCAGTTAAAATACTGCCACTTGAACAGGGAGTGACAATTCACTCTAAAAGAGTGAATCGTTATTCTTACAGAAGTGAAATTTCGTAACTTTCATACAAAATTTCCGAATTTAGAAGTTAATTTTGAGAAATATGGACTAGGTCCTTTCGATTCATCAACATTCAATTGAACTTGAATTTCTTGTGAAAAACAAAGTCAGGGTCTTTACTAGGCTAGATTTTATAAAGTGAAGGGTGTAATCATCCCTGGGAACGCGATCAATTCATTTTCTATAGAACCAAAGAACTCTGTATACATGATTTCAAAATTTTCATCTTTTCTGACTCATGCTGTAGAATCATATTGAAACCCCTAAGTTTCACGACAGTTGCCAATTGAATTCATGTCATGTTTCACGTGAAGCTTTTATCGATTTGAGGCTTCATAAATATTTCTTATCGATTAAAATCCAGGCTACGCAGATAACGCGAAGACAAGCTTATATTTGCAACGTTTGTCGATAAACCGACATAATTCATGAATTCAGATGAAAATTTTTTTTGGCATTTATTGAAATAAAACACTAGTCTTATGTTTTTTTAATTAACTTACGATATCAGCAATAAAAAAAACTAATGCAACCCACCTAAATGTTCCTCAATAATTTGTTTCCTTATAAAAATAGATAGAGTAAAATCTGTGATTTCAGCTTTTCGAAACATACTGAATTCTTACTGAAAGTATAGACATCATCACAATGTTTTTGTAAAAAATAAAAAATGTTCCAACCTGTCCTGATTTCGCTTATAATATAGCCATAAAATTGAAAACTGGCACTCGAATCGAAAAAATGTTGCCTTTGAATGGGAAGAAAAGGAATCAATTTTATTCGGAAATGTTATTATTTCAGGTCAGAGAAAGTGAACTAAGTGCACGCGTAATGGACGAAAACGTAATTAAAGTGAATACTTGGAGTGATAGTACGTGAAATTTTTGCGGCAAGAAAATATGTCGTGCTCGAGAAGACCGAGTGTCTCTGCCCGCGATTACCCGGAGCACCTGAACCCGTTTAATGATGAAACTGACGTGACTCTTCGAGTCAAGCCAAGTTACGAAATCAGAGAAAACTACGAGGACAAATCCGAATCTAGGAAAAAATTCTGGACTTTCGGTAGGAACCAGAAGAAGAGGCATAATAGTTTTTCCTTAAAGTCTACTTGGTGAGTACAATATGTGGTTTTTGAAGTTGAATTTTTTGAAAAATTGCAATCTGCTTCAACCAGGCGTAGAAGTGAACCTTTTTGGTCATATATGTGAATGGTTAAATGAGAAAATAGGTATGATTTATACAAGATAACTTTTTGAAATGGTGTGTATTTCCTGAATCTTCAAAGTTATTATTGTAAACTTTTTGTATATTTTCGACGAATTTACAAGAGGATTGATGAGTGATGTTCATTTAACGTTGAAAATTGTTCCACTTATCATTTATTTGCTGATTTTCATCTTATGCTTTCAACTTTACTAATTTTTCAAAGCTTAAATCCGTTTACTACCCATATACAATCTTCCATAAGAAGTTTCACTTTAATTATGTATGAACTTGACCCACATTTGAAAACCCAATCAATGACATACACGTATACTTTATACAATTCGTAACCTTACTTTTGATTTAAATCAAATTGAACTGAGAGTTGAAATAACTCGAAAAATTCAGGTCGAGTCTGATTTTACTTATGGCTTAAGGGCTTATATACCTTTTTGTGCGGACGAATTGAGGATGGTTTGGAGTAATTTTTAAGGTATGTAGCAATAATGTTATGACACCAATGTTATTATTTTTAATAGTGTATTGTCCACTTGAAAAAAAAAGTATTTGTTCATAAAAAAATATCAACAAATGGTGGAGTTACGGCCCTTTCCCCAAAACAACTTTTTTTTTGAAGAGGCTTGCGGTGACCACGATGCAAGTCGAACAGGTCAAGTTAAATTAGAAAATCCAAAAAATTTCATTAGTCTAGGAATGTATCTTGTTCTTGAACGATTGAAAAAATGAATATTGCATTTTTTCTGTATGCAAGAACATTTCCCCCGAGATTTCGTTTTCTTGAGTACTGAAAATTTTATTAAAAAATTCTTATTTGCAAAATAAAAACTTTTTTATGAAAAAGTGATCGTTCAAGAACTAGATATATTCCTAAAATAATGAAATTTTTTGGATTTTCTGATTCAACTTGACTTGTTCGACTTGCATCGTGGTCACCGCAAGCCTCTCAAAAAAAAAGTTGTTTTGGGGAAAGGGCCATAACTCCGCCAATCGTTGATATTTTTTTATGAACAAATACTTGTTTTTTCAAGTGAACAATACACTATTAAAAAACTATCAATTTGGTCACAAAGCATTATTGCTACATACCTTAAAAGTTACTCCAAATCATCCTCAATTCGTCCGCACAAAAAGGTGTATAACCCCTTAACTTCAAATTTTGCCAAAATTTTTCTAGCGTATATTTTGCTGTTTCGACTATTTACATGTTTAAAAAATCGATCATTCTATTTTAAGATTTTTATGTTCGTTAATGGAAATTCGGAATTAATTTTCGAAAAAATTTTTTTACGAACATTCTTACGATTTTTCTTTAACCTTGCGTTCAAACATTTAAATTCATTTCTTTCGTTTCTTTAATTATTTTGTTCTGATAATAGCGTTCGAAAATTTAAAAAATTTGCTCCTTGCAAGCTTCAATATTTTTAGATTCATCACAAGTTGAAATGTGTTGTGTATTATAGTATTCAAAGTTTTTAAATTTGTGTGATTCATTTTTTTAAATATTTTACTGTGACTACTAAATTTCGAAATAAACTTAAAATCGTTCATCAATTAATTAAAATTACATTATTCAAATACGTGTCCACATTTTTAATATTTAGGTATAATTATTGTAAAAAATACACGTTTTCGATTTTCGAAGATTATTTACCAAATGTGACGAATGTACAACTATCATATATTTCTCAAAATAACGAAAATTTGCATAAATTTTTGCTCTTGCATAACTCAAGTTATGCACAATTTTGCACACTTATCTGATTGTTATGCAAAGCTAAAGTTTTCTCTTATCCATCTCGAAAATTTCCATTCCTTATGTTGTAAATTTTCTTTAAATGAGTTTTTCCAGGTATTTGTTTTTTTTAGTAGACCCCCCCTCACCCCACACTCTGTGCCTTTTAGTATGTAGAGAAACGAATTATTGGAAAAATATGACGCTTATATTGTGTACATAGGTTCCATTTTCCCTGATAAATGTATTCTTTTCACGAATTATAGTAGTATTTAATAATATGATTTGGTTTATATATAACAGCGAATTTTTCGTAAATGTCTTCAAATCTTATTTTGAAATGCTTGTTTTATTTTTTATCATTCTCAGGCGATTTCAAAAAGTTTCTTGATACTTTATTATTTTGAGAATATTTCCATGGTCCTGATAAATATCTCGTGGAATTTTATGATAGATATCTATTCTGAAGTCTCAGAAAATAATATGAGCATTTTGGAAATTTTGAAAAAGCTTGTATAATTTCAGAGAGTCGTCAGTAATTTTAGTTTATCGTTTTAAAAATTTCTCACATATTGCAAAATAAGGGCCATAGTAAATTAAAATGATGGTATCTAATTTTTCATAAATTTGATAATTTTCTTGAAAATTACTATGAAAATTTATCATTAGTATCAGGAACTCATGAATTCGTCTAGGGATTCCGCAAATACAAAACTTTCTAATAGCTATTTCAAATGATATATTGTCTGAAATATATTTCATCAGTATCGACGAAAATTGGAATTAAAAGTAAAGAAATTCAAAAAAAAAAAAAAAAAAAAAAAAATTTCGAATTCGATCAAAATTTGGCACTCCTGGGGAACAAAGTGGAGTACGAATATCGGGTTCAATTATTTAAAATATTGAATAGTATCTTTTAATATTAAACAATCCAAAATTCGCAAGTATCCTCTATTGTTCGAAAATAAAGGGTTGATTTTTGAATTTAAAATAATTTAGCGTAATACTAACCGATTTTGAAAATGAAAAAAATAGAATTCCCGATGAACGGAAAAATTATAAAAACTTTCAACCCTTTCAAAAATGTATGAAAATGCAATTCCCGATTATAGTCAACTGAGCATTCGACTTCCGAAAAGTCAAAGTACATGAGATTGTAATTTTCAAATTTTTAAATCCAAATAACGTATAAATTGAAAAATATGTAGCCCAAAGAATGATACCTCAAAAACTCAAAAACTAGCGAAACTAGAATTTTTCAAATTCAATTCAATAATGTGTCAATTTATAATACTCGAAATGAAAAATATCAAAACTGTTATTTTCAAAATTCCAGAATCTAAATCAAGGAATACACGTATAAGAATAAAGAATCTTATAATCTTCAATTAAATCTCCTGAGAATAAAATCATGAGAGCATAAATTGTGCGCACTTTCATTTTTTAACACTGAAAAATTGCAACCACTTTCTCACAACACATAGGTACAAATACAGAGTAGATTTTCAAAATTTAGAAAATTAAATTCGAAATTCATTTATATTCAGAATAAGTGTCTTATAAATTTCAATATAAAAATCAATATTGAAATCTCAAAACTCTTACTTGTTTCACTAAAAATTTATCGTTCTTCGAACACTAACGTAAAAATTGGTGCTATAATTTCAAATCTACAAGTTTGTAATTTTTGAGTTAAAGAAAAATTCCACTACATCTTCTGTTCGAAACTGATTTTTTTTCTAGAAAGCAAAGTTGAGAATTTTTCGTATCTCATGTAATGAAAAAGAAAAATTTTTAGTTTCTCAAAAATCATAACATCTTTCTTATAAAACTTTTACATGACGCTCATTTCCAATTTCTATCGTATTATCGAAAAAATTAAAAACATGTAATTTATTAGAAAAGTATAAAATCCATGAGACTGGTGTTTTAAAGTCCCGAAAAAATCCAACTGCACCTCTGTTTGAGACTGGTTTTATTTTCCTATAAAGCAAAGTTAGGAGTTTCTAATAATATCTAACAGAGTATAAGCAAGATTAAAAAATTTAAAAATATCGTAAAAAATCATACTATTATAACTTTTACTTTTGGATTGTAGTACGTATTTAGATATTTTAATTAAAAGTTAATAGCACTTCAAATAGTCAGACTATCGATTTCTACAACTCGGAGAAAAGACGAAAAAATTGCCCCAGTAATTTTGATCCTTCAAAAACCTTTTAAAAATTCAATTTCTTATAAGAATGTATTTGATAAAATAATAATAATAATAATAGTTAAAAAAACCTTATAAAATTTTTTCGATCAATTCTTTATAAAAAATTTTAGTTTCTCATTAAGTTTTTATAACGTCACCTTATAAGAAATTGAATTTTCATAAGAAATTTTATTTTCTTATAAGATTTTTATAAGGATCAAAATTGCAAGGGTAAAAAATCGAGTAATACTTTTTTTGGGTATTTGAATCAAATGTAACCCTCCAAATAGCCAGACAATTGATTTCTAGGCGAAAAATTCCATATCAGACTTAAAAATCGAATAATACTTTTTTAGGGCATTTAAATCAAAAGTTGGAACTCTAAATAGACATACCATTTTAAATATCGGAGAAAATCTTCCTAATCTCGATTTTACATCTGGATTTAGTATGTTTTTCGGTATTCAAATCAATTGTTATTAGCACTTCAAATAGTCCGACTATTGATTTTTTATAGCTCGGAGACAAGACGGAAAATTCCATCTCAGACGAAAAAACTGCCCTAGTAATTTTGATCCTTATAAAAACCTTACATGAAGCTGAAATTTCTTCTTTGAATGTATTTGATAAAATCTTTAAAAAAAACCTTATAAAATGTTTTCGATCAATTCTTTATAAGAAAATTCAGTTTTTCGTGAGGTTTTTATAAGGTCACCCTATAGGAAATTGAATTCTCAAAAGAAATTTCAATTTCTTATGAGGTTTTTATAAGGATCAAAACTGCTCGGGTTAAAAATCGATTAATACTTTTTTGGGGCATTTAAATCAAAAGTTGGCGCTTCCAATAGCCAGATCATTGATTTCTATTGATAAAAAATGAATTGAGTAAATTATCCAGTAAGTTATATACTTTTCGATTACTAGTTATTAAAAACAGGAGGTTTGAACCTTCGCCCCTTTAGCAACCCTTCGTCCAATGCCCTGAATCCCATTTGTGCGAAATAGAGGAATATATCTACTATCTGACCTATTTCAGTAGTTTATATTTAACTGCGGTACAACACGGTCCTTAATTGTTGCCCCGCCGCCGCCACAAATTATCGAGTAGCCGCAGACGATCCGAGGCCGATCGCGTGTAACACGTACGCGACGTCGCGATTAAAATAAACGCCACGAGACACCACGACTTTCGGTCAAAGTGCGAACGCGTAATTTTTTTTCGCTCTCTTTCATGGCCGGCAAGTTTTACTTTTTCTGCAAACAATGCAATGTTTCTGGCACTTACGAAACTTTCAAACATTGCCTGATTATAAATAGTTTCTTGGCTACCTCGAAAAGAAATTTAATTTTCGTCTGTAAAAAACATGAAAAAATATTAATTCGATTAATTTAACCAATCAGAGTAGCATTTGTGTTATAACTGTATAAAAATGATTTTCTTAATAATTTTGTGCCATTCTATTTTGAATCGAATAGGTAATTCAGGTTCGGTTTTCTTTTTTCGCGAGGAAATTTTTCTATAGATTCTCTGTCGAAATTGATGAGATACGTATTTTTTATTTTCGCTTAAATTTCAGTTGTTTTGTCGTAGGAAATTTTTGAAATATCGGCTTATCAGTGGTGTGATTTATCAGCAAAATGTTATTTACATTTTTTTTTATTTGATCTAGCGCGAACTTGGAAGTTTTTTCTGAAACTTTGTATCTCGGTTTTCACTTGGTTTTTTTTTAAATTTCATTTTCACTTCATTTTTATTACTTTTTTGCAATCTTAAACTTTAGAAATTTCAAAGCAATTGATTTATTTATCATAAAAGTAAGCTAGAGACGTGGACTTTTTAAGATGTATGTCAACTTGACAAAAAAAATTGGAATAATGAATTTCATAAGATACTCTGCCGTCAAAAACTTCAAAGTACTCAAAATCTTGGGAAAAAAAATTTTCCTGAAAAATAAGGATCCTAATGATTTCTAGATTTTTATGGGTAAAAAATTTTCTCAAACTTTAACTCTATATTCTTTCGAACTTTTTCAGTTCCACATAAATTTTCCAGCATTCGAAAATGCAAAACAAAATAATGAATAATATTAAAGAACCTTTCTTCGCAAATGAAAATGTTAATTCTTGAAGTCTCAAAACTCTTGATCAAGCAATTTCTCAAAAATTTAATCTACAATTTTTTTCAACCCTCTCAGATGCACGTTCATTTTACGGAGTCTTTAAATTTCTACTTTTTTTCTACAAAACTTCCTATGCCAAAAATTTTCTACATTAATATAGCCTATACAGTAAAAAAACAGATGTCTAATAGTTCAAAAATCTCGAAATTTTGTTAAATAATAATTTTCTCAACGCCTTGATTAATAAATGCTTAAAAACTTGGGACCCATATGAATTTTCCAGATTCATTAAATATCTCTTTTTTCATTTAAATAATGTACTCAAAAAGTTTTTGAATTCAAAAACTATTATCAATATCAAAAATATATTAGTCCAAAATTTTGTAAATTTTTAAATTCTGGTAAGAAAAATTCAACTTCCATTTGATAATATATTTTCAAACTTTTTTAAATCCAAATTAAGTTCTCAGAATTTGAAAATGCCGATTATTGATGAAAAAAACTTTCCAAAGAAAACCGTTTTGGGCGCAAAACAATCGCGATCGCGCGATACAATGCAAACATTAGACTTGATAGCAACATTAAGATTGACGTCATTCCGGCAATAATCTCATACATCCATGTGTAGAAAAATATACATACATTTATATGGATACGTGGGTATCGCAGTCAACGACAATTGCGTTAAATGCGTTAATATACATAGTTTTGTTGCATATATACAATGTGTCAGTTGTGTAAACTGTAAATCTGCATGATCTGCGGAACTGTATTCTTATAAGTGTATACACATTTAAACTTCTGAATTTGATTACACATAATTCATGTTCATACTTTGCATTAAATACTGTGAATAATTTATATGAATTATGACTAAAGAAAAGCTATATTTTTTAAAAAAATGAGAATAGTTTTCATCCATGCATAGAAAAAATATGAGACATTACTGAAATATATATGTTTTTTCAGATTTAACTTTTGGAAACCATTTAAGAATAGAAAACATCAAACTTGTCAACATTGAAGCATGAAAACCTTATTTATCAAGCTTGAACGTGTACACAACGTTTCTATAGTAATTGCAATAGTTCAAAGTTTTTTACATTCTAAAGATTTCAGACGAAGTAGAGTTTGAAAAATACAAGTCCTAATAAGTAGGCCAAAGAATTTTTAATCAACTCATTGATCGCATAAGAAGAAGGACGATTTTAAATCCGATATATTATTATTTCTCTTGCTTCTTGAAAAACTGCTTCAGTCCATTTTGCCATTAGGCCGAAAATTTTATTAACAAATATTAAGTAAAATGATCCTTTCGTCAAAATGCATTTAAACGTTTCTTCTTAGAAGCCAAAGCATTCTAGCTGAAAACCGATTTTCGTTTGTCATAAACATGATTTATAGATAAAAAAACTTTGGAATTCAAGTAGTATCTATATCAGTATAGAAAACAGTTTTTTTATCCAAATTTTCGAGAAAAAAATAAAATTATAAAAGTTAAAAAGGTTGCATGTAGAAAAAATTGTTTTTCTGCAGTATCACAAAAATAAGAGCTAATCGAACAAAATTATGATCATTTTAGGAAAAAGCGTGTTCAAATTACCATAAAAAAGTTTCTCTTTACTCTTTACCCTGCATTAAAACGACTGTTGATGACTTGACTAATAATCTATATATATAAATACACACACACACAGTCAGAAAATTATAAAATTTTGCGAAATTCGCGAAAATTTTTAAGAACAATAATCACAAAAACATAAAATTATGCAAAATATCACAAAAAGTTACAAAATCACAAAAGTTTACGAATTACTAAAACTGATAAAAACTTACGAAACCATGAAAAACAGGGTGTCCTAAAATCAGTGAATCATCCGAAATTCATCAATTCCTCATAAAATTCTAAGACTCTTTGTCCTTTGCATTTTTGAAAATTTGGAACATTTGAACAGTTATTAATAATTCAATTTCGTCTACTTGTTTTGGAAGAGTATCTTTTCTTTCATAAAAGAGATTCGTTCTCTTTCTTAGATCTTTTTTTTTAAAAAAATTAGAAGATTCTGCGCCGTAGAGGCGACAATTGGATAAAAGAATATTTTATCCTAAACAAAGGCGAGTGACCAAAAACTTTAATTCATAGAATTTTTTTGTATAAAAATTGTCTTACTTTTATATAAGAGTAAGCTTAGAAAGAGAAGGGGCTTCAATCAAAAGCACCGCCTTCCCGAATGGTGAGTGGACGAAACTGAATTATTAATAACTCTTTAAATTTCGCGAATTTCGAAAAATTGTACAGGAAAAAGTGTCTTAGAATTTTATAAGGCATCGATGGTTTACTGATGATTCGCCGACTTTGGGACACCCTGTATAAGAAATAACAGAAAATATAACAAATTATTACTCAAGTCACAATATGTCACAATGGTAGATGAGCACAAAATTCTGTGAATCACAAAATCGTACATTGTCACAAATCATGAAGTCATAATAAAGTTATTATTACAACCCTCATCATGACCATCTCGTAATCCTGATTAACAAATAAACTTTCATCAATTTCACCCTTTACTTTGATTGTAAAGAAGTATCATTAGAAACTATGTTTTTAAAATACTTATAACATCTTTTTGGCAAATGTAATCCATTATATCAGTATAATTTCTTTTCGTAGAAATTCGTTATTATCTAACTAAATCATATTTCGTGAAAAAATTAGAAATTATTTCAAAGAAAAAAGCAAAATATTTTTAGCCTTGGGATTCGGATAATTTTTTGGCAATTTTCGTTTTTCAATTGGAGAATTGACTTTTCCTGACCAAACTGCGTGTATCATCGTGGTAACCGCGGAGCAAAGCCCGCTGGGACAGCTAGTACATAATATTATTGAAATAACTCTGAACTTCCTTCACTATTCCTCTTAGGAAAAGACAAACAAAAATCTTCTTTTTGAAATAATCTTTCATTTTAGAATAACATTTAGAGCTTTCGGCTAATGCAACATGTTTAATTAATATGTTGTTTTCATACTTACAATGAGTTGCAATTTACTCAGAAAGAGTTACAATGTAACTCTTCGGTTTGCAATACTTACATCGCGGAAAAAGCAAGCTAGTCCCTTGCGTTTCAACTTTCTCTCTAGGAAATAAATCCGAAAGGGCAAAAAGACGGCTTTTCAGTGCACAAACGGCGTGGTTACCGCATGTACAAGTTTGCCGAACTTGAACTTGTCCATTGGAAAGCATGAGCTGGTTTCTGTATACGTCGCGTGTCGTCACGCTGGCGCAACTCCAAATGTCACAAATAGCTATCGACGCGAAATAATCGTCAACGGAGCTTTTCATTTTTAGATCTCATTTGAGAACATTTCATATCATAAAGACGAAACTTTTTTTTTCAATATCAAACAATTTAAAATGACACATTGGGCGAATATGTCGCCGAGGGTCACTCAAGGTTTGGATGTAACGCGTTACATTAATTAACGAGTAACGAGTTAATTTTGTTTAAAAAAAAAAAAGAAATTCATGTCGAAAATCCAAGGTAGAAAGCAACAATATCGAAAGTAGAAGTTAGAGGATGTTCACCAAAGTAATAAATCATAAATGATGAAAATAGGCAGTTAGCACATTGAGCCTTTGAGTTTCATAACCTCCAGTCTATAACAATCTTTATTACCTTTTTATGCATGTAATTTGATCAATTATAAGCAACACAATGTATGACATCTGCCTGGCGAAGACCCAGTTTCATTCCTCACATATTTCGCTCCCTTTTTCACATCTCTCTCTGTTTAGATTCTTTATTAGGACAAGAGAGACGGAAAAGATCAATGGTCATTACACATCGAGTGTCATAAAAGGGATCCTCCATTCCCCTTCAAGTGCTCGTTTCGAATCTCTTTGTGCCGCTTTATTCGCGAAAGTCGCATTAACAACTCGAAGCTAACGATCGCGATTAACCGCTTTTCGTTTATCTAACAAGTATACACTTGAATGATTGAAACTCTATGTTTCTCAAATACAATGCCGGTCAAGAAAACTTGACTGATGTAGAAACGATCATTTTTTTCACCTATCAGCCCCATTCAATAAATATGAATGATTTTATCAATCGTTTTTGTACGATTTATGAAAAAAGCAGCGTTTCAAAGTATGAAGCCTTGAAAAACATTAAAGCAATGTGCATGGTATGAGGATCAGATAGTTCTTGAAGAACGTTTGAACGAGTTTTTCTATGAAAGTGAGCACCTTTATTTGAGCATTTTTCGAACTAGTTTATGCAATGTCTCATGTTTTTCACGCTGATTGAAGACAATTTTAAAGGTATATGTTTAAATTTTCTGGTTCAAGTTTCTTGATTTCTCTTTATTTGTGCCTTATTTAGCGTTTTCTGCAAAAATTACAATGGATTTATAATTTCTGAACGTAACTTCTATGCAAGTGTGCGCGGTCTTGAACGTTACAGAAAATCAAGAGTAAAATTGAGCACAGCAACTTTGATCGTAAAATTGATGATATTTATAACGTCATTATCTCAATAAGCATAATCTGATAAAAATTAGTCACGAATGTTTCAGACTCCAGCAAGGAAAATATTCACTTATCGAACAATTTATTCATTTTGTTTTCAAAGACAATCAATAAATGTTTAACTACAAGCGTGGTCTGTTTAAGGAAAAAATCACAATTCTGATTACAAAAATAATCAACGATTCTGCATTTACGCACATCGATATGTAATGACACTAATTAATTTAGTTTGCAAGCTAGAAAATTAAAAAATTTCTATTCATTCACCCTTATACTTTTCGGACATTAATAAAGTCGCTTGAAATAAAAATAGATTTCATATTTCATTTATTTACTATGCATTAAAAATAACTTACTTCAACTTTTTGAAGTATTACTGAAAAAAAAAAAAAAAAAAAATGAAAAAATCACCCCGACCAGGAATCGAACCTGGGTCACTCCCAGTTTTGATCAATAACTCTACTGCCATGGACAATTCATAAGAAGCGGGCGTTCTTCCACTGAACTATCGACGTTTTCATGAATTACCGTTTCAAACGCATCATATATAAAAGTTACCTATTCTCAGGGTCGGATTTAAGCATGGGCAGCAATTTAATAATAAATAATAATAATAAATAAATGATGATAATAATAATTCATAGTAATTATGAACAAAAAATAATAATAAATTATTACAATAATCAATTACTACAATTATAATTATATCTATCATAATCATAGTAAAAATGTTAATTATTTTTGTAAAATAATATAATTGTGAATTATTACCCTGGCAAACAATCTTCAACCGAACTTGAACCTGAGAAAGTTATAATTGGGTTAAAGTTCGATTGTAAATTTTTCAAGTGAAAAAAATAGGCCTTGGGCACGATATTTTTGCAAGGAATGGCATCGGTTAATCATCTTTTATTATTATTCGGGAAATTCAATCGTCAGAACTATAAATTTTGCCTTTTTATTGTTATTTTATATTATTTTATGGCTGGAATTTCCTTGAAATATTAAAAACGCAATAAGACTATAAAGACGATGCAGATAACTAATTGTAAATAAAAAATCATTTTGACACGCTCTACGTTCTAGGATGTGTTGATTTTTAATATTTTTTATTAAAAATTGTAAGCTATCCATAGATACGTGTACATGAAGGAAATTTTATCTTTAAAAAAAGAAAAAATAACAATTAGAGGCAAAATTTATAGTTGTGACGATTAAATTTTCCAATAAATAATCAAACATGATGAAGCGATACTATTCCTTGCAAAAATATCGTGCACAAGGCCTATTTTTTTCATTTAAAAAATTTACAACCGAACTTTAACCCAATCATAACCTTTGAAGGTTGAAGTTTGATTGCTAGGGAGGAACAATAAATTAAAAAATTATAATTAAATAATATATAATAATGAAATGTAATATTCCATGTTGTACCGTTAATATTATCGTTTATTTATTATTTATTATTAAATTGTTGTCCATGCTTAAATCTGGCCCTGAGAATGCGTAACTTTATATATGATGCGTTTGAAACGGTAATTCATGAAAACTTTGATAGTTCAGTGGAAGAATGCCCGCTTCTTACAAATTGTCCATGGCAGTAGAGTCATGGATCAAAACTAGGGGTGACCCAGGTTCGATTACTGGTCGGCGTGATTTTGTCATTTTTTTTTTTTGTTTTTCAGTAACACTTCAAAAAGTTGAAGTAAGTTATTTTTAATGCATAGTAAATAAATGAAATATGAAATCTATTTTTATTTCAAGCGACTTTATTAATTTCCGAAAAGTATAAGCGTGAATGAATAGAAATTTTTTAATTTTCTAGCTTTGAAACCATATTAATGACAGTGTCATTACATATCGATGTGCATAAATGTAGAATCGTTGATTATTTTTGTAATCAGAATTGTAATTTTTTCCTTAAACAGACAACGCTAGTAGTGAAACATTTATTGATTGTCTTTGAGAACAAAATGAATAAATTGTTCGATAAGTGAATATTTTCCTTGCTGGAGTCTGAAACATTCGTGACTAATTTTTATCAGATTATGCTTATCGAGATAATGACGCTATAAATATCATCACTTTTACGATCAAAGTTTGCCTCCAAAGTCGTTTGATTTTTGTACAATATTCGTTTGATATAGTTCCAGAAGTTGGTTGATGTCAAATAGTGCACAAAAACTTGATGTCACTCGGATGAATCGATCCCGTTTTTTATTTGGTAGCATCACTTGATTCAGCGGAATGGTTTATTTTAATGACTCTGAGTCATGCGAGATTAAAAATGCACCGAAGAGCTTATTTTGCATCGGTCGTGAAAGTTTGATGCGCTTCGTATTATGCATTTGAAAGAACTTTTGTTCCATTGCAAATGAATATGTAAATTAATGTTGCAAAACGACACGAAAAACTCTTGAAGATAGAGGAAAATTTATTCACTATCGATTTGAAAAAGTTGTTTAAAGCAAAGACGAATTATAAATTATGGGTTTATTGAAAATGATCGCAATTTCGCAACGTATTATTCGATACATTTTCGGATTAACTAATCTTTGTATATTGTCGATCAAGAAAAGTTTTGGGTTGCTTTTCGAATTTTGACAGAAATCCTCAAAATGTATGAAATTATACTGTTTTTACTGGAGGTGTAAAAATCTTTCATGTGTATTTTCACGTATTTAAAATGATTCTTAACATTCCAATCGCAAAAATTTGGAATAACTATATGCATATGACTATAATAACTTGCAAATTTCTTTGAGTATTCAGAAGTTTTTATAGATTTTCGAAATGAGGTCCTATGAAAAATATTTTTGAAACGACAAAACCTCAAGTGGTCTAGAAAAACTGCAATTTTCATTATTTGAATGATATTATAAGAAAATTTTTTTTCTTTAATGGTACTGTACATTGATATTATATCTTAAAAATAAATTAAAGCTTGTGAAATCTGAAATACGCAAAAATGAACTTCTAGAAAAATAATTCCTAGAAATTGAGTTCCTATAGGATGATTCTAAAATAATAAAAATGAGTTATTGGAATTCATAACTTTGAAAAATTTCCAAGAATATATATTCTAAGTAAACGTGAGAAAATTACAAAAATTGATCGAAAAAAATATTTTCGACGTAATTCAGTCCTGCATTAAATATTACAAATTGTTCCCGGATGAAGAATGGCCAGGGAAAAAAAATTAAAATTTCTAAAATATCCGAAAATTGAGGCGAACAAGTTTTTTTTAAGTTTGGAAAAATAATTTTTACCCAATTTATACCCAATTATAGTAAAAAGTAGAGGAAAAAAATATGTTTTTTTTTTTTATTTTGCAGGAATGGGTTGTTCGGAAAAAACAAAGATTCTTCCGATCGCCGGGCAACAGTTTCCGAAGGTACGACATTATGTTTTTCATTTCGGAAAAACGATTCGCAGCTTCAAACAAAAGAGAACGGTAAAAAATGACAAATAACGAATTTAGTCACAGATGTTAATAACCAAGTAGTGAAATTAACAAAAAAAGTGACTAATTTCAAATACACACTGTTATTTGAAAAAATTCGTTGCCTAGAAGTGGATCTACAACTGTCTTGGAGAGGGGAGGGAAGCTTATACTTTTTTTATTTGGATAATTTATCATAAATGAACTCTTGGAAATTTTTCTATTGTATTCAGAAAATTTAAAAAAATTGCCGAAGGCTCAACATTTTTCCTGTTATTTAAGAAAAGTCGCAAATAGTTCTACATACCATATATAATGGAAAATTATATTGCTTGATTATTTAATTTTGCTTAAATCGAAATTTCAAAAATTTGCACAATCACCAATTTACCATTCACTTATTATTGATTTGATTGCAGGTTAATTCACTTAAATTAACTCCCTTTTCAAATAACATATATTTCTATGGTTTTTGATCACGGTGAAAAGAGTTGCATGGAAGGGTAGCATAAGGGAAGATTGTGTTGCCCTTAAGTAGTAGCAGTCGTAAATTAGGACTAAAGAATTTACGAAATTCCTAATTTTTTTTTATCTTCTAAATACAGAATATACTGCAACGAGAAACGGTAAACCTGCACCCTGGAGAATTTCCAACAGGGACCAGATAGAATTCGACGAGGCTTTGGGAACTTTGACGAGGAAAAAAAAGTACACTTTCGATGACTCCTCCAGGTGTAGTTCCAACAGCGTGGCCAACGGCTTAACTAGCAGGATTTATAATGAAAGTCCTCAGGAAACAACGACCTCGATTTTAGGCAATGTCACGCCGAAGCCACCAGCGAGAAGGTGAATAAATTTTTGATTTTTTTTATTCGAAATTTCTGGACATAGCAATGACTTTCTAAGCATCATTCTAAAGCTTTTAATGAAAAATTCGGAAAAAGTTGTATGTGGTTAGAAGTCTGAATGTCTGAATGTTTCGAATTTTAATTTTTGTGAAATATTTTTAGTCATAGTTTTTATTTATCATATTTATTCGTAAAAAGAAAAAATTTATTTCGTAAATCATTGAAAACTCTTATTGAATTTGTGTAATTTTGAATTTCGCGGTGAAAAATTGCTGTAATTTCCAATTTCTAATTCATACATTTGATATTTCATTTTAGACACAAATTATATTTCGAAATTCCAAAACCCTCAAGTTTATAAACTCAAAGCATGCGAGTAGTTTTTTAATTTTGGAAGTTTTAGACATCTGTTACCATATTAAAGAGTTGAAAAATCATAGTAGATGGATCGTTCCACGCTTCGAGAGTCTTTTTTCTGGTGTGGAATGGCAAATTTATGCAAATAAGAAAAAAATCCGTACCAAGGTGGCAACATGATTTACCACTTGCCATGATCTCCAGCAATTGCCGTGTCACGGTGAAATATTGTCAACGAATCGTATCATCCCGCACTTAATTACGAAATTTTTCAATCTAGTCCGTAATTACTCGCAATTGTTTTATAAAAACCGAATCGCCGCTGCAATGAGAAGCGAAACAGGAATAAAAAATGCCTTGAAATCGTGAAATACGTTTGAAAAAAGAATTTCATTCTTCTATCGGATTTCAGGGTCATTTCAAAGCTTTTAAGAATTTAGTAATAATTAATGTTGTTTCTCAAAAATTTATATCTTACCTGTATACTTTGAAAAAATGGCATGCAAAGGATTTGAAGAATTTACAAAATTTCGGAAGGTTCAGGGAACTTCTTATATTTTAAATTATTTATTGTTAGTAAAATGGTCTGAAAAACATTACTGGAGTATGCAATTGATTTTCACAAGTTTCTGCGTTTTTTCAAATATTTTATAAATTTTGAATTTTCGTTTTTCCTCTCTATTCTTGCATATTTTTGCAAAAACCGCATAAAAATTAAACGATGAAAGTAGAAAACATTTTTCTACAGTTTGCGATTCGTCCATAAATTTTAAATAAATTTTCTAATTATTATTTTTCACCAGATTTTATTTAAATAATTGGTAGAATCTTTTCTGTATTTTCTCTTTTTTTCTGAATAATTTTGGAAAATTTCACTTGAGTTTATTCTTGAAGTTATCGAAATATTTGTGAATTTCCAACCTTTTAAGGTCTTGAATATTTTATTATGATTTCGTAATATTCTCGTCATTCCAGAAGACTTCACGGATTCGAAAAATTTTGAAATAATAATGAACTCATATTGGTAATTGAATGAAGTAGATGTTGACTAAATGTCTCTTTTATTTTTAAATTACAACAAATTTTTTTACATATGCAAGATTGCTTGGATTAGTTAACAACGAATTTTTCGAAATTCACTCTTTGGCTAAGTTGAGTGAACCTTAGTTTCAAGTCATCAAAAATAATTTTTTATATTCTTGAAAACTCGTTATAATTTTTTCCTCCAAATTCTCGAGAAGCGTCATGAACAATATCAGGGAATTACCCAGATAGCAACTGATAGAGTCCATTTTCGGACCATCAGATGCAGTAAATATGGTGTATGAATGATGCATGCATATAGTTTCAACCTATTTGAACGAAAATATCGATTTCGCAATCTTTGATCAATAAATTGACAATTATAGCTGCATCTGATTTATGAAATATTGCACGATGTTGAGGTCGTATCTTTGATAAATGATTCCACAAACGGTTTGTTCAAACGGATTACACTATGATTGTGCATACATGTAAGAAACGAGTATGCAATCGTCCATCACACATTTTTGCGGAATTATCGCACAATCTCATGCAACAAGGCTCCAGTCATCGTATAAATAATTAAATGATGATTCAATTATGGTGCCATAGCATTATGCATGGCTGACTGTTCGATGTTTGGTTCAAGATGGTGCAATTTAATAAAAAGGGGTTTTTGCGTATCGCAAAAAATAACTATATTTTTAGTTTACTGTCACATATTTAGAAAGCAACTAGATTTTCTCATTTGTGTATTGAATTGCAAACGGCTATTAATTTTGAAAGGCAAAAAAATCAAATTTTTAAACATTCTGAGTATATTTATTCAAGCATCATTTCGATGCATAAATGATTGTGGAATGATGAGGACTTATCTTTGATGCATCATTGTCAAATCGTACTCACAATCAGACATATGCAATCATTATGCTGCAATAATTTCTACCCCTTTGCTATCTGGGTAGTTGCAAAAAATGTAATATTTGTTTTATTTATAATTAAAATAATTTTCATACTTTTTTTTTAGAAATTCATCGATGATAATTATGGTTGAAGTTATAAATGACCGATTTACAATCAATTGAAATATTTTTGACATAGTTTTACACTTGTTTTAAAAGTTTTGACATTTTATGATTGTTTCAGCGAATGTTGCTATATTTCACAGTCTAAATTGTAATCCAGTATGAAACAGTCGAAGCTGCTTCAAAAGTTGAAGTTTGTCAGAACTCAACAAATGTGGGACACTCTTAATTCTTTAGAGTGAATTTTCACTCTACATCGAGTCAAGATACTGTCACGTAAACTTAGAGTGATTTTTTACATTTTTAGAGTGAAATGTCTCTTAAAAGAAGTGAAACAGAACTCATTTTTTATAGAGGTTTGTGACTAGAATTTGAGAGTGAAATTCATCAACTTCACTAAGAGTGACTTTTCTCTCTTTTGGAGTGAATTTCCACTTCCTGTTTAAGTGTCAGTATCTTGACTCGATGGACATTGAAAATGAACCCTAAATAATTGAAAGAGCACTGTAAAACGGTAAATCTTTGTGAAAATTTCTCTTAAACCATAAAAATCGATAAGAAAACTGTCGAAGCTGTCAAAAACTGTTAAAAAACTTTCTGAATTGCTTAAATTCAAATTTCAAAATTGTAATTATATTCTTAAATGTCAAAACTAGTTGGAAAAATGATGCGAATCCTTTAGTCCTTTATCAAAGGATTGTCCAAAATCATTTATTTGATTCCACATTTTATAATAATTTATGAAATAACATGATAATCTGAGCAATAAAGAATCTTTTTTTTCGTGTGAGCTTATTGTGAGGCAAATGGTTCACTAGGTTAATGTGTAGGTAATTGGGCTTGGCTTCAATTGAGCAAAATTTTTTTGTTCAACGTTTTTATTTTGTACTGGACGATTGTGCAAATTCACACAAATTTCATCGCTATGATCCTACATTCAACGAATTTGGAAAGAAAAACTTCTAAATTATAAAATTTGTACTGAGAATTAATTCGCTATATCACCCTGTGTACAAGTTTCGTGGCATTTTGTACAATCGTCCGGTGCACAATAGTACTCTGCACAAAAAAATTTTGCACAATTGAAGCCAATCTGGTAATTATAACAAAATTTCAATCTCATTCCGCAAAATTGTGAAGTGCCATGTTGTCGCGTGTCACTGATAAGCGCCGATTTATTATTTAACTTCATTCATCTACAACAGGTTTGGACAAGTGAGCCCGCGACCGGGAGATAAAATACCCGCGATCATTTATGAGGACAAGCAACGGGGCCATGACGGAAGTGGCGCCGACGCCGAACCAGATCCGACGCCGGTTCCACCTAAGTACGTATAGTTGAATATTAAAAAATTGCCGGAAACAAGTGCGTTTTCGCAAAATAAAAAAATAAAAAAAGAAATATTGAAGTTATAATCTCCTTACTTACTTATTTCTTTAAACATTTAATAGAACCAGGGGGAAAGACAGAAAAAATTTTTGGGAGGGTTTTTTTTTAGGAAAATCTTAAGGATTTTAAAGTTTTCAATCTTTAAAGATCTGATTTGAAGAAGAAAATTTTTAATTTTTTAGAAGCTTTGAACTCGAAACTAGAAACTTGCAAGACTAAAAAAACTTGAATAAAAAAAAACTTCGTCATTTAATTCTCACAAGTCACACTGAACTTGACAATTTTTTATTCGTATTTTGAAGTATATCCTGTTTTAGAAATTTCCTTTACTTCTTAACACGATCAAAAATTTTGAAAAAACCGTAAAGCCTTAGTATTTAATTGAATTCATGAAGATCTGATACACTTTCTAAATTTGAATCGGTGAAAAGTCGTTCACTGGTAAAAATCTGTGGTTTTTCCCTGATTCACACTTCTCACTGAAGAAAGCAAATCTTTCTGATTCAGACTTAGAGAAAATGTTTGCAAAATAAATTATAATGTAAGTTAGTAACGGAATTTATTAAAATATTAGGAGAAACAATTTTCGAGCCTCGCAAAGGATGCTTCCTGGGAATTTCGCATCGTCGTCTGATTTCGGTGCCAGGGACGAAAATGAGAACGAAAATGATTTTTCGTTCAAACGTTTTAACCAAGATCCTTCGAGGATGTCGAACTTGTCGATAAATAGTTGCATTTCCGTGGGCAGCACAGCGAGCGCTTACGCAAGAAAAAAGCGCCGAGCGCCGCCGCCTCCGCAACGCACCACGCCGACGCCAAAGGTGAGCAAAAATCCCATCCTAAAATATTTCAATACAGTATAAAAAATTTATTAACGATTTCGAGAAATTAAGAATTTTCAAATGTTTTTCTGAGCCCGAAGAGTTTTCGTAACAAAAATTTTCATATGTTGAATATTTATTCGACATCTGGAAATTTTCAGAAGCTTTTGAAAAATGTTCTGTAAGTTGCAGTAACGTTAGGGGATATTTTTTGTTGATTTTGGACACTTCTCAATTTTTTTCAATTTTAGTGAAAAGATGTATATTTTCTTGAATAAAAAACTTCAGTATATTGGAGCCGAAAAAATCTTCTACCAGAAAAAAAAGAATTTCAAATGAATAACTCCTTCTAATTTTCTCGAGCTTAGGATCTTTTTTTTTACCGTATTTTATTCCACTCCTTATTCTTCAAAATTTCGACTACTTTACACATTTCCAGAAATTTTCTCGTCAAGTAAATACAAACATTGTATCTTTGTTGTTTTGGCTCCAACAGATTCAAGGTTTTTATTGTTAATATTGAAAATTGAGCGATTTCATGACAATTAATTAATATATTCCTGGATATCATTCGTAATTTCATACAATTATTCAATATTTTTGTAAGGCATGTGACGTGTGGTCATTTTATCAAAAAAATCGAAAAGTTTTCAATAGATAATTAATTTTTTAACAATATCTGCAACTCTGTAGATTTCAGATAACTTTTCAAATTGTAGAATATTTTAGAAAATATTCTCATCACGTTTGGACAAAAAAATCAATTAATTAGTTGAAAAAATCTAGTTAAGAATTTTTCCACATTCCTCACAGGTTTTGAGAATATCGCAGACAATTTTTTTATGGTCTTGAAACATCGATTCCAGAATGATAGTTCAACTGATAACTATAAAGTTTCAAAAATTTTGAAAAAATTAGTGACTAAATGCCTTTGAAGAGGATTTTTTTATTTTGGAATTCTCATAACTTGATAATTTTAATGCTTGTTTGTGTCGACTGATTTCGGTGTCATCATTTAACAAATTTTTTGATGAACTCTTTGACTTTTGTGCAAAAATTATTCAATGTTTTTTCAGCCCTTTGACATTTTGAGTATTTTTTTAATGGAAAGCATCGTAAAAATGTATGTTTACAAATGCACAATTCCATCAGTGATTAATGTAAAGTACGGAATTTTCGAACTTTATATTTTAAAGGAAAAATAAAATCCTGAGAATAATCAAACAAAAAAAAAAGGTTCAAATCAAAGAATATAATAAATTTTATAAATTCTTCAGCGAATTCCTACATAAATCCGTAGATTTTGATGAATTCTTCAAATTGTAGAAAATTTTCATCACGTTTCAACAGAAAATCAATCAAATTTCTGATATTAATCTGAAATTAACAATGTTTTCTCTCATTTCTCACAATTTCTAGAAATATAGCAAAAAAGTTTTTTATGGCCTTGAAACATCGATTCTAGAATGATTTTTTTACTATGTCGTACCTACAACATTTACAACATTTCAAAAACTTAAAAAAAATCGGTGACTGAAATTTCTTTGGAAGACTTTTTTTTGTTTAAGAATTTCCATGACTTGATAATTTTCATGAATTTTTCTTTTGTGTGAACTGATTTCCGTGTCATCATTTGAAAAAGTTTTTGAACTTTTCGTGAATTTTTTGCAAAAAATTTTTAATGCTTACAACTTATTAGAACTTCCTCCGAGATTTTCTGGCTTTAATAGGTGTAGTATACGAGGTTTGACAATCAAGTAATGAGACTGATTCCATAAAAACCGTATATTTAAAAATTATTCTACAACTCTGCCATCCCCTTCAAAGTAGTCCCCTTGAGCAGCTATACAACGATTCCAGCGCGTTTTCCACGCTTCGTAACATTTCTGGAACGCTTCGACTGGGATGTTCGCGAGTACCTTCGTCACGGCCGCTTGGATGTCCGTAATCGACTCAAAATGGGTTCCTTTGACCACCGATTTTGTTCTAGGGAACAAAAAAAAGTCACAGGGTGCCATATCGAGCGAATAAGGCGGCTGTTGCAACACGGCGATCCCTTTAGAGGCCAAATACTGGGACACGCTGAGGGCGGTGTGGCACGGCGCGTTGTCGTGATGAAGGATCCAGTTACGAGAGATGTCTGGGCGCACCCTGTTGAATCGTTTTCGCAATCTTTCGAGTACTTGGCAATAGTAGACTTGATTGATGGTTTGCCCCGGTGGAACAAATTCTTTGTGGACGATTCCACGGCTATCAAAAAAGGCAATGATCATCGTTTTCACCTTTGATTTGCTCATGCGAGCTTTTTTCGGGCGGGGGGCGTGCGGAGACAACCATTGTGAGCTTTGGCGTTTGATTTCCGGGTCGTATTGGAAAAACTAGCTCTCATCGCCTGTAATAACTCGATCAAGTAGCGTGGGATCGTTTTTCACTTGTTCCAAACAGTCTTCTGCAACGTTCATTCGATGCTGCTTCTGCTCCTCAGAAAGGTTCTTTGGAACCATCTTCGCGCACAACTTTTTCATCCCAAAATCGTCGGTTAAAATTTGTCTGACTGTTTCACGGTTCATACCCAGTTCCGAGGCCAACATTCGAACTGTTAAACGCCGATCTTCATGGATTAGGGCGCGCACACGCTGCGCATTCGCGTCAGTCCGCACCTCGACTGGTCTCCCGCTCCGCGCCTCGTCTTCCACGTTTTCACGACCGTCCTTAAACTCTTTATGCCATCGAAACACCTGGGCACGACTAAGAGCACTATCACCATGCACTTTTACAATTTTAGCATACGTTTCCGAAGCTGTTTCGCCTAATCTGGCGCAAAATTTTATCGCGACGCGTTGCTCTAGATTTTGTTTCTCCATTTTCGTGACGAGCACCACCAACACACGTCTACTCAACACGACGTAGCAGGCGAACTAAACAAACTAGAGTGACGGTAAATACATCAATGGAGAGGGGATGGATGCCGGGGAAAGGGGAAAAAATTTCAAGGTCGCAGGTTTACCACAAGCGCGGCAATACAATCAGTCTCATTACTTAATTGTCACACCTCGTATGTAATACTTACTACACCTGTTACATCGGGATTTCGATAAAATGTAAATGAAATTAAATATTTTTCAATAAAAAATTCAAAACTGAATGAACAGAATTGGTTCTATACAACTTTTGCAATATGGTATCGACATCGTATTATCGATATTACAAAATCTCCCTTAGAGCTTATAATATTCTTTCAAATAGAAAGCATTGTGAAAATTCATTTGCAAAAATTAACAATTTTAGTAATAATTATAGATTTAGGTATAGTTTAGAATTTTCAAACTTCATATTCAAAAGAAAGAATTTGATTTTAATTCGAGGAAAATCCAATTTCAAAATGAAGGTTTGATATTTTTAGCACTTCTTAATTTCAGCTCAAAAGTTTCTGTTTCATTTCAAATCTCGTGTATAGATTTAAGAAATAATAATAATCATAATGCAACTATGGAACTCACATCTCTGAAATGAATGTCTGAAGATTTTAAGTTTCGACAATCAATCTTGAAAACATTATGAAACTATTTGTCACTTTTCCAAAATTCGTTAAAATTAAAAAATATGAAACTTGGTATTGAAAAGACAATGAATCCAAAAACAACAATAAACTCTAAAGTTGAGAGATTAAATAAAAAATTTCAATCAACTTAATTTTACAGGAAAACATCGAAACTCTTCAAGAGCCTCGAAAAAACTACGAAACTTCTCTAAAAATTCTAGAAGGCCCTCAAGAAAACGAAAAACAACCAACCCAACCCAAAATCTCTTCCAAAGAACCCTCCCCCGAGAAAACTACTACAGAAATCCCAAAAAACCCTTCCACTCCTACAAAAACCGAAGAAAATCAGAAAACCTCAAACTCGGAAAACCTGGAAAATACATCAGAACCCAAAACCGAAACTTCAATAAGCGACAGTTTTTCCGAGACAATAGAAACCGAGGAAAGCGAAACGCAAAAAATTTCTTTAAAAGATGGTTTTTCCGAGAAGGAAGAAATCGAGAAAATCGAGGTACAAAAAATTTCCCGAAGTGACAGTTTTTCCGTGAAAGAGGAAATCGAAAAAATAGAGAAGCAAATCAAAGAATTGGAAGCTCGGAAAAGCGACGACGAGGATTTTCCGGCGCGCCGAAGTATTGAGGAAACCAGGAAAAGTTTCTTCAAGGAAATGCTAGGAAATCGCGTAGACGTGAAAATGGCTGAATTACCCAGGGTGCGAAACGATTGCAGCGTCGTGAAAATAGAAGAAAATTCGGGGGAAACGGTGAAGGTCATCGAATTGCACATTTCGGAGCCGATTCAGGAAAAACCGGAAAATTTTGTGCCGGTTCCACGTCGAAGCAGTAGTTTTAATTTTTCAAGGCACAGGTCAATGGATTCCATGGATTTGACAGCTTCGAAAATTTCTTTGTAAAAGGTGGAAAAGGGATATTTTCATGAAAACTAGAATTTTCAGAGAATTGGACTATGAGTATAAAAAAATGATAAATCTTTTCACGGATTTTCGAATCGTTGAAATTTTTGTTTTTTTTTTCCATGCACAGAGTATACAAAAAGATTCCATAGTTATTGTTTTCGTCTTTGAATCTACGAGTTCAAAAATTTGTATCTGAATTTTTGATTTTCTGAGTGCAATAAATATTTTTATAAAAATATAAAAGTTATGAATTAGAGAACTCGAATTTTGTTTTCATCCCAAAGTTTGGATATTCGACTTTTTCTGTATTTTTGATGTAAATGTTTATCTTTTGCTGAATTTCAAATATTTTTGCTTTTATTTTTTTCATTAATATTCAGAAATTGTACATTTTGAAAAATTAAATTACGATATTCTTAAGTTTTTTAAATGTTGACTCATTTTTTTGGAGGATATTTCACTGTTTTCAAGCATTCTAAGTTAAAACGTTTTTTTAAATTCAATTCAATTCGTTCTGTCTAAATATAAATCGATAATTTCAGACAGACGACATTCAAGATTCTAGCACTTTCCATCCAATCAAAAAGCTTGTAAGAAAAAGTTCTGGATTGATATTTAAAGTATGTCCAAATTGAAAAGTCTGAATATCCGTAAAAGAGTTCTTTGAAATCATTATAGAAAGAGAATTTCTGTTACTAAGTTGATAAAAAATATCAATTTACGAAGTCAATCATTACTAAGTCTTCCAACGAAAGTTATGCAAAACAATGAAAAGGGGAAAAATAATTTATTTCTGAGATAGTAGATCAGCTGAATGAAAAAATTGTGTTATATAATTGCGTGTGTTGTGAGTTCCGAATAAATTAGTACATATTTGTAACTTCGCATTGTTGTTTTTTTTTACCAATATCCCAGCGATTCTTGATAATTTTATTAATTACAATTATCATTAATGACCATTTTTTCTTGAAAAAGTATCTTTGTTTATGACGATAAAATTGATATGAATTCTAGAAAATGAAAGCAGAATTTTTCTGCAGGTTTTTAAAGAATTCCTGTGAAAGCTCAAAAATCGATTTTATTTTGGAAATAAAAAATATTAATGATATAATGATGTATAATGCAGTTTCTTCCTGCAATTAAGTACTGAAATGAGGAAACTTTTTTATTATAAACTTGGAAAAATTATTTGTAATTATCTATTCCATGCTTTTTACATTTTTATATAATGAACTCTTTGAACTTGAAAAAAGTGAAATAACTTTTACTACTGAAAGTAGTGAGTATGCACTGACGAATTAGTGTAATTACACTTATTCACTAGTAAAATTAATAACTTCACTGAGCTTATAGTGAATATTCACTAATGTAAATAGTGCATTGCCATTTCCAAGATGGAAGACTTTTCACTGCTGGAAAGTGAATACGCACTGCGAAACAGTGAAATTTCACTTTTTCAGATATAAGAGAGTTTTTAAGAATCTAAAATGATTTAAAAAATAATGTAAAATTCCTATAACGAAAACTTCCTATTTCTTTATAATCAATTCGATAGTGTAATTAGATGCTTGGTATTTATTAATTACGAGTACCGGTGAATCATAAAATTATTTACTCAAAATTTAAATTATGAAGTTTTTAAGTGTATCAAATATTATTCAACAATTGCTAAACAAAATTTGATTATTAAGTAACTTGTAGCTACAAGTTACTAGTACAAATCGAGATTCACAGATTTGTCTCCGCTTTATTTATGATCTTATATATTCGAAAATTTTAGTTTATTACTGTAATATTTATAGTTTTTATATGTAATTGATAAAATTTTCAATTTACGTTCGTATTCATTTTTGAATGTTGACGGTTACTTCTAAAGCGTACGTGCTGGGTGATTAGTACGCTCCTGTTTGCCTAGGTGGCTGCAACAAATATTTTCTCAAATGTCATTTATTGTTGTAACGCTTTAAATATGAGAGAAATCTTTTGTTCAGTATCGCTTCGAGGCTTCATAGCTAAGATTAAAGTGTAGTATCTGTTCTTATAAGCTTGATATCTAATACGTGATTCATTGAACTCCTAGTATATTAAACTTATATTTGAACCTAGAGGAAGTAATGGAGCTTGTTCCAACTTTCTTACGGGTGGTCCTTATATTGCACTATAGCAAGGTTCCGCCCAACCATGTATGTAATATTACATATATGCGCCCACATACAAGTATAAACAAAAATTTTTTAATTACTCATAGATATACATCCATAACCAACCTTCAACAAGGTGCGTTCCTCTTGATCTTGTAATTAATTATCCTGCTAATTGACATCCTCTCTCACTATTAATTCCGGAATTTCTTTTTCCGTTTGTAGTACCTTATTTGCAAATAAATATTATCCACTTTTTGGTTTCTCAATGTTTTTTTAACTCTTTTACTTTGCAGTAAAAATTATTCAAATTTCGTGAATGCGAAAAACTGAAAGCAATGATTAATATAAAATGTATTCATCAATCAATATAAACTTTATTAGTTATGCAGGGAACTTTGTACATTGATGACAAATATTTGCAATTCAGCAAATTTCTCATGCACAGTATGAAAATCAGAAATTTTCCTATCTCGAAATTTCTATTTTTCAACTATCAAGTTTCCTTTATTGCAATTATAGTTTTTCGAAAATGTATTCAAAAATAGTTTGTAATTACGTATGACGTTGATTTTTTGATGAAAAGTAGCCTTTTTCTTGTTCCTTGTCCTCTTTTTTTCATACTGAAAAAGTAAAAACCTGCAAGAAATATAAATCGCATTCATGACTTAACTCCTATGAATGAATGAATCCTGATTCTCATTCATCAATAAATAATTTATCAATGGAGTTTTGAAATATATTCTACATGTTGGAAACCTATCGGATCAAATTTAAAATTGTGAATTTGTAGACTGATTCTTAAAAAGTATTGATGTTTTCACAATTTTAATCAGTTCAATTATTAAAATTAAACAAATAGATAAATCACATTGTTGAACAATTTATTTCAGCCATTTAATAGAATTTATGTGAACAAACATTAATAAATGTGATACTCCATAACTTTTTTATGAATAACTCTTTCGAAAAGTGTTTCTAAATATGGCTAATCCTCAGATTTTTGAAGTTTCCTAAGTCAACAAATTTTATTCCCGATTGTGGAACTCAATTTATAAATCCAATTACTTATTATATTACATTCTTGAACTTAGAACTTGTAAAAATAGATGTTCCTTAATAATTTTATCAATTAACTTATCAGTACGCGATATTTTGGTATCACTATGTAATTATGAGTAAGTATGTTTATTTACACTAATTATATTTACTTCAATTCAAACATCTCTGGGAATGACGAATTACATGTTCATGTATCTCACTTTTTTGTTCTATTTTAAATAGTTGAAACATTTTATCTGATGTATCTAATAGCTTGATAAAATTTTTCTCTTCGTTTTCACTAGCGAAAAATTCATAATTCTAACCGAATAAATTGCAATTTCTTCTGATGAATGTCTCACTAAGGTCAAAAAATATCTGTGGAAAGCTAGATGATCTTGTTCCTGCTTCTAAAGTAATATATTACTTAGGACAATGAAAGACATCTTTAGAGTGAACAGTATAGATGTTACATTATAATTTGTATTATAACTCATACATCTCCAGTCAGTAGTTTACCATGTACAAAAAAAAAAATCAGTTCCAAATCACATAATATTTATTCAAATAGAAAAACCAAGTGCTAAAAAGTTGGCTCATCATCCAAATTATCATCCTCATTGTCGTTTCTTTCCCCATTATCGAAATAATTGCAGGCATAATCGGTGCCGTCATCCATTTCATAATCCACATCTTCCTCCTCGGCTTCTACTTTCTCCTCGTCATCTTCACCCGTTTCGTTTTCATTTTCCTCGTCCTTCTCCCCATCATCATCAGTAGCAGGCTCTATTTTTATCAGCTTCGTTATTTTCTCTTCACATTTTTAAAATTTTTTTTCATCATCTTTTTGCATTTTACTCCAGTTACTCCGAGCTCGATTGGCACTCTCAACCAGTCGTAAATTAAATCATAATTTGCTTTTTTATTTATCAGGTCTTTGTAATTTGAGTAACGCTCAATGTCTCTTACAACAGAGATAGGATTCACATAGAAATCGCTCTCTCAAGTATACTCGGCGAATTCACGTTTCAACTCGACCAGGTAGTTCATCTCGTTCTCTTTATCGATGGAAAACGGAATAGGTTTGACATCCAGGGGATAAAATTTTCAGGTGGGGAGTTTAATGTCAATTCCTGCGGTTTGGCCATCTTGGGACAGGATCTGCAATAAATCACGTCCTCAAATAAATACTGCGAGCAATAAATAATCATCCTCTTGCTCTTATTCTAAAGTGTACCGTTTAATGCTAACAATTATTAATGTAACAGAGATTACTTTATGTAGAAAAATACTCAAACATTTTACATGGAAAGAGATTTTCTTTGATTTCCTGGTCACTATGAAAAATTACTATAAAGATTGCAGAACACAATTTACATCTAAATAGAGCTTTGAAAATTTTAGGTTTGAGCATGAATTACAAAAAATCGGAAAATAAACCTACTTCAAGCCGTCTGTTTTTCAACTGCGCTGTTTTTTCTTTTCGAAACTTCTTCGAATTTTGCAGCAAAAGCTTCTTTATCGTAAATGACTTTAACAACAAGTGAGCAAGAAGGGCAAGTTGCTTCTTCTCCTGCCAGAAGATCCTCTCTTGATATTTCGAATTTGTCACCGCAAGGACAAGGGTAGTAATGAATATCGTCTTCTTCGTCATATTCAAAATCTTCAATTTCAACTTCGTCATGGTACACTGTCATATTTTACTTCTGAAAAAATTCCAATGTAGCAGTTATGGAATAATAAACATTCCTTTTTTACAAACAGGAAAATAATTCCAGTTCACAACATTCAAAATAATGAAAAATAAAGTTCATAAATTGATTCTCTAATTTTCAAATAAAAGCTTATACATTCATGTTTCTGAAATTCCAAATGTTTGCAAATAAACAAAAACATAAAAAACGCCTTTATTACCTCTAATTGTTGAAATAATTAATAGATTAAACTAAGATTATTCAACTTGACAAACATTTTCTTACCTTACTCTTGGATGGAAATAAAAAACTAATTTTTTCCATTTTCGTTTATTTCTTAAAAGTTTGGAACTTTAGGCACATGAACATTCACTTTTTCAAGTTATTAATGTATGTTTCTATTTTTTATCAAAAATTTTCCAAGTTATGAACCAATCTCCTTTATAAATTTAAATACCCAAGAAAAAACATTTGGTATTCCAAACATTAAAAATGTGAGAAATATCAGTTTTAGAAAACGAATATGTTTGAATAATTAGGTTTCTGGGATGAAGAGTTTTACACTTGGGAATTGAAAATTTATGAATTGAAATGAGGTACTGAATTTTTATAGGATCCAGAAACTGACATATTTATATATAAGAGTATTAACTTTTGTGTATCCAATTTTAAAAATAAATATATTTGAATACTGTTTTTCCAGTTTTGGGAGTGTAAGAACGAATATAAAAATGTTAGTGCCTGAAATTTTATCACATACAACATTTATTCATTATTTTTTTAATTTTGGATACATGAATAATTCTTATTTTTATTTTTTTTAAGTGTCGTAAATTAAAAAATTCTATGCTATGAAGTTTTCATGAATAAATGTTTCAGGGTGTAGTTTTTTAATTATTTCTTTGCATAAGAATCCGCAGGTGAAAAAAATCAATGTACAATTCAAGAAAACATAAATGTGAGTTCTTCAGTTTGAGGATTCATAGATTTTCTTGTTTCTAATAGTTTCATGACTTTGTCATTTCCACACAATTTTAAGAGTTATTTATTTAAATTTCTGTGTAATTTTCAATCCTGGTGCTAAATAATTCACAATCATGGATTTGAAATTCTGCAAACAATATCAGAATTTCATCAATAGTTTTTGAAAATTTTAATTTTTTTTAGTAGTTTTCAAATCATGTTCTAAACAAATAACCAATTTTATTTATTTTACGACACTATAGAATAGTTTAAATCAATTATAAGTTTTTTGAACATTTTATATTAGTGCTCAAAATTAACTTGCTATCAATTTCTTTTTTAAAATTGGTCACAAATATAATGGAATCATTTAGAACATGAAAAAAAATTATCGAGCTTGCTTTGTCGGAAAAATCTTCAATGTAACTACTTAGCAATATTGAAAGTTGCCATTTTTATTTCTTTTGTAACTTTGAAACAAAAATTCATGGAAATGAACAGTATCTGACAGTGTTTTACTTATTACAGAATTTATATTGTTTGATAGCCCAAAAATTTTGTTCAGTTTTAAAAAAGGCCTCAAATCGACAGTGAGACTTATAAAACAGATTATTGATGAAATTTATCAAGAAATAAATAATGGGAATTTGACTGAAATTCATAACTTTGCGGGTCAATAATAATAAAATTCTTAAATAAAACCTGGCAAAGTATGTTTGAATTTACATCGATAATTTTAACAAGGAAAAATCATGTGCCTGAAGTTCCAAACATTTAAAATTAAACGAAAAACATTTATAAGTTCATATAGGAGAAAAAAATCCCCTATCTGCTTTTGAACACTTTTTGATATTTAACAACAAACATGATGCTACCCAAAAAAATATTCGTCACACTTCCTATCATGATGAAAAATTGAAAAAATCATATACATTTTATTTTCGTTTGATTATATTCAACGTTTAAAAAAGTTTGGAACTTCAGGTACAGTCTTTCTCAATAATGCCTTCACTTGCTTCGCATTCGAAAACATGGTTTCGCTTTCGAAAAAGCGAAGGCATTAATGAGAGACTGTACATGAGAAATCAATAATTCAGAAAAATATTTTAGTTTAAATCTAATATTTAATGTATGAAATTGATTAGAAATTTGAAAATTTGAAGATGAAATTTCTAAATAGTTGAATAATAAAAGTATGTTTTTTGAAAGTATGTCAAAAACTGGCCACTAATTGAAAATAAAAATAATTGTGTATTGCAAATATTTTTCGACTTTTATTAATATTCCTAATGATAATAAATATATATCTAAAATTTCCACCAATAGAAGATTTAAAAAAACTGAATCTTCAAAATTTTTACTACAAATAATTCAGCGATGTCAATAGTTAATAATGTCTGCCTCAGACAAGAAAAATAAAAAAAAAAACAAAACAAATAAAATTAGTACAAATAAATGACGTAATTATGCAGCAATAATAAATTAATTAAAATATACAAGATATACAGAATAAAAATATGAAAATCGGTATTTTAACTTTTGCAAAAAAAAATTTCGTGAATAATGTTTATGTCATTAGAAAACATATATTCTACGAAAACACCAAGCATACAAAATGTGTCGACAAACTCGTAATAAATTGTGGAATGTTAGGTTTTACAAAATCTAAGCTAAGAAAAATGTTATTAAATCACCGGTACTTATTTAAAGATAGAAAAAATAATGAATTACCTGTCGTGTTAATAATTCAGAAAATTAGACGATAATATGCATAAATTCAAACGTGTTTACAATATCTTACATGACCTACAATAATAAATTTTTGTGCAAGAAAATAACGCCAAAAAAAAAAGTTAAAATATCTTAAGTATCCATAAGGAAAATATTGTTTCGAGAATTACCTAGTAAAACGTAAAACTCAGAAAATCATGGAATAAATAACGCAATTTGGTAAAATATTTACGCATGGTATTGTTATAAGCAGTTTCAATGGTATCGTGGTAATGTGTGGTAATGTTTCGTCATGTTTTGTTTTGTTCTGTTTGGTCAGGTCAGTTCGGGTTAGTTTTGTTGTTGCAATATCCGATCGCTGTCGATAATACCCGACAACACCCGAAAAACATCCGGCAATGCCCGAACAACAACCGACAATGGTCGAACAACACCCGATGACGCCCGAGAACACTCGAGAATTTCAACAGTGTCACCTTTGTTATTGCTGGTTATTGTTATTTATTATTATCTATTGTCATTGTTAAAAACAGTTTGATATATCAAGGGCTGTCAATGATAAATGAAACTGTTATGGAAAACCCATTTTGAATACTTGTAGACGACAAGTGGAGTTACAAAACTACCTTACAAAATGATGCAACAATATATGAAAGAATTGGAGCAGGTTTGTATTTTGGATGTATACAAATTATAATCACAAATGACGTTTACATATATTATAATTCTGGCATAAATTCAATTGGTCTGAAATTGCTATTAAAGATATTCCTTACCGAGTTGTCGGATTCAAAAAATTATGGAATAAAATTCTGTGTCTGTCTAATGTCAGAAATTTGTAATGTTCATTTGCTGCTATGATTAACAGTAATTACCTCACAATTTTACTTATTTTTCTTATTTAAGTTCTTATTCTCAATTTATGTGAATATTTTATTTACATTTTTTTTATAAATTAGTTAAACTTGTCATAGATTCATAATATGTTACAAAGGGAAACTTTTTAGTTTAGCTCAAAAGTAAGTTAAAAATCACTTAATTTTTAGTTTTTTACACTCAAATCTTACATTAACGAGCTCTACGTTATCGAGCACCCGAAACTTGCATCAATGAGCGTTCCCCTCTGTCATTTCACTCCCACCACTGAAGCGCATGTGCTCGCCAAAGTAGCATGCTAGCCAATGAGAAGGCTCACGTACACTCAGCTCTCTGTAATGCATGAGCACACATGAGAGTACAACATGCTCGTCAAGATTCTTGTCGTGTTTCATTGGTCTGTATAAAGACAAATCACGCAGGACCACTTGAGTGGTGGGGTTTACCTCAACAGCTCGTTAAGGCAAGGGCGCATGCATTTTCCAGCTCGTTAATGTACGGTTTGAGTGTAATTTCATGAATCAAGAATTCTTATATTGAGAATTATTTTGAAATTAATTTAAAAATTGACATAAAAATTATCAACATTTTTGGGTGTAATCAAGACAATTTATTGTATTATCACTAGTCTTCTTTATTTGACTTTTATTTGTTGTTATAAATCCCTCATTTTTTCTTTTGTGAAATTGTTATTGTATTCCCATTGTTTCATTGCCATAATTTGCACTTGATAACTGAAAATGTTCTGGATTTTTCTTATTTATGTTCGAATTCTCAATTTTTGTAATTATTCCATTTGCATGTTTTTTATGAATTAGTTTAACTTCTTATTGATAAATAATATGTTTTTTACTTTTGTTGTTTATAATCTTAAGAATTAGATATACTTGTAATCGTGAAATGGAAATTGAACAAGTCACAAAGAATAACTTTTTTGTTGAGTTCAAAAATAATTTGGAAATCACTTATTTATTGCGAAATTGAAATTATTTTTGAACTATTTCATTGCCATAATTCACACTTAATAACCCAAATTTTCTTGGATTTTTCTCATTTAAGTTTCAATTTTCAGTTTCTGTAATTATCTTATTTACATGATTTTCATAAACTAGTTAAACATCTTATCATTGATAAATAATATCTTTTTCAGTTTTGTTGGATCCAGTCTTCAAAATAAGAAATATAAAACTAATAGTTATAAAGAAAAAATTACTTGTGTAGTTGGGGAATAATTAAGTAATCACTTATTTTTTCATTGTTTTATTTCAAAAATCATTAGTGCACAGTTTAAGGGTTATTTTAGGAGAACTTCAGAATTTAGAAAGTACAAAATTAGGTGATAAAGTTTCTAAATATAAAAAACTTTTTGAACTAGTGAAATATGCATGTAGCTGATGAAGCTCAAAAATTTTGAGATTCAGAAATAAAGGTTATTTTTTCACTACTTTTGAATAAAGCTTAAGTAGAAAATTTTTAAAGTAATTTATAAAATTCCCCATGACTTATGGAATATGAAAAAATTATCACTCTTTCAGATAATTTAAAATAAATAATAAGATCCTAGTAGTAGTAGTAATTAAAATTAATTTAACTTTAGAAAATTACTAGATTATGAAATTAAATGATCGTAATACTAAGTCTTAATTTTGTGCAATCAGAAGTAAAAAAAAAAAATTATTGTTTAAGCTTTTATTCAGAAATCCACAGAAGTAAGGAATTATAGAATGAAAAAATAGTTGCAAGTATATTATAAAAATGCAGTTTTCAGAAGTTTCAAATATTATCAAATGTTTTTGAAAACTATAATTAATTCAAAATTGCTTACTGAATAAATGTTCCAGCAATATTTTATTATGCTCTTCCAAAATTAGAACCTTAAAATATGAGAAAGTAAGCTTAGAATTGTGAAAATTACTATGTAAAAAACTAAACATCCTGTGCTAATAAATTCACAATTTCTATTTTTAAAATTTCAATATGAATTAAATACAATCTTTAATTAAGATGAATATGAAATGAAGTTGAGAAATTTGAACAATGTATTAAATTTTGTACCAAAATGAATGCACCAAAAATCATTCGAAACTATGAACATTCTTAGATTATATTCCCAAAATTATAGTATTATCTTATCACGATTACCTTTAATTTTTCCTTTTTTTTCTTACTACTACTTTTCATGACTAATTTTCTCTGCTCTAACATTCAAATCATAGGAACCCTTTGACTCCGAAGAATTCGTGGAGCGACTCGCTTGGAGAACAACAAAGGACACATCAAAAGGCGAAGGCAAAGGATCTTTCGAACCTGTTGGAATTCACGAAACCTTTCTTCAGGCCATCAAAGATTTGCAAGTCCTCCAAGAGCGACAGCATAAAAAATGCGAAAAAATTGAAGCGACCTTGAAAGATGAAGAAGCGAAGCATGTTTTGGAGATTTTGGAAATTCAGGAGAAAAACCGAAACGCCATTGATCTTTTCCATCAGCTGGACGAGAGGATCAATTTCGTTGCTACAAAAGTCTTACATTTGGGGGATCAATTGGAAAGCGTTAATATTCCTCGAGCTAGAGCAGTTGAGGCTCAGAAATTGATGAGACATTTCTCAGAATTTTTGAGTCCAGGACCCTTGAGTGATGGGGTTCTCATCGAAGGTTTTGAGGTATTTTTTGTATATTCCGTATATATTTTATTTCATTTCCATCCTGATATATATAATTTTAAATAAACCAGTAAAAATAAAAGTAAACATTAATTCCATATCCACAATTTTTATAAAATATCCATTGATTTTCCAAAATCTTTTAAAATTATCGAGGCTGCTATTTTCTCAACTTTTTCATTTCATTTTATTTCAGTTGGAAGAACGCGCTGACATAATTCAAAAACTCCACCTCATAAGCCAGGAACTGCCATCTGAAAAATTCGACAATGCCAAAAAGAAAATCAGCTCAAAATACGACGCCATCGAAAGAAATCTTATAGAAGAATTCGTGATGGCCCAGCAAGTCGAGGACGTTTCACGAATGAAAAAAATCGCTTCCATCCTCACTCACTTCAAAGGGTACTCGCAATGCATTGACGCTTTCATCGAAGAAAGCAAAATGAACTCTTTTGCAGGCGAAGACGTTTTCCTACAAGTTCTCCCCCTCTGCAAAAAAAATCATGAATTGGTCCAACAAATTTTCTCTAATCCTGAACAAGTAATGGCGAAATTCGTGCTGAACATATACCACTTGAGGATCCAGAAATTCGTGGAAGTAAAATTGTCAGATCGAGCGGATCCAGAAAAATACTTGGTGAATTTGCACGAGTTGTATTTGAAGACTGTGAAATCTTCTAGTGAATTGAAGTGCTTCAATCTTGGAAATAATGATGCTTATTTGGAGAAGCTCACGAAGAACATCTTCCAGAAGTATTTGGATACTTACATAATGTGAGTATTTGTTTTAAGTATAAGTTTATTTATTTAACAAGAGCCTACTGAAATTGTTGTTTTGATTATTTTTTCTAGAGCTGAAATCCGAACGTTACGGGAAACAATGACTGGCCTTTTGATAAAATATTACGACTCGAAAAATCACCAGAAGAAGCAACTTCAAAGTGGTGGTTTCCAAGATTTAAAACGTGACATTCAAGCAGTCATATCCACGAAAACCAACATCAACATTGCGCAAATTGAAGATTACGGAGGTGAAACATTTCTGTCCGAAGAATTGGCCATTGCATTATTGCAAAAAAGCAAGGAAGCTTTTCAAAGATGCCAGTCGTTGTCGCAACCAAATGAATTGCCAACTAACGCGGTGCAGATTTTTGACGTCCTTCTGCACAATTTGATCAACGAGCACGTGATTTACGCCATCGAAATGGGTTTGCAATGCATCCCGATTCCGGAGAGCAAGAGCCAGCCTGAAATACATTTTTTCGACATCATTAGGCAAATCAATGTAATAATGAGGCTTTTAGAAAGCCAGTTCGTGGATAGTTTGGTGCCTCTTGTGATGTGAGTATTACACATTTTATTTATGGTTATTTGGAAAGCGATGTTTCGTATTTAAAAACTCGAAATACTAGAATACAGATATCTGAAATTTTGCACTATAAGGCATAAATTACAAGAATTTTAAATCATGGAACGGCGAATCCCCGAATTTAAGATTTTTGAAAATAGAATAAAAGAATCGTTCATTCTGAAAAAAAAAATTTCAGAGCTCCTAATTCTATGGAATAAAGTTCGAGAATTCAAGATAACACGCTTACAAATTCTGAGTCTTTCAAGTTTCGAATAAAAACCTTTGAAAATAAAAAGTGATGAAATATTTCATTCTAGAATGTAGAATGTCAGACTTATGATGAATGAAACAGAGAAATTCAAGATTGACTATCAAAGTATAGAAAAATATGAAATTTCTAATTATGGAGTCTGTGATTCTAGAAATTTTCAATTCTACTTCTTCATGTTCTATCATTTAGATTCTAAAAACACTGATATCTTGAGTAGTATTAATTTATGATATAGGATAATGAAATTTTCGATCCTACTGTATTGAATTCTAGGATATGCTAGAGAGTTCAAAGATTTTTCTTTCACTTTATTAATTATTCTCGATTTATTTAGTTCTTAATCAATTTCTGATATTCTCAATTCTCGAAAAATAAGAGTTGCAAATTTTAGAAGATAGTCTGGAATTCAAAATTTCAGAATGCATGTGACTTTCATTTTCAGTTTCTATTGCATGATTTTTGATAAGAAATGATGAGAATTAAAATTCCACAGTAAATGATTTCAAGTATTCATCTTTTAGAGTAAAGACTCTAATGATTCCAAACTATATATTATGGGATCACGCAATTTCAGATCGTACTATGTAGAACTCTACGATTCTGGTTTTTAGAATCATTAATTTTGTGATATAGAATTGTTATTTTCTAACTCTAGAATGTCAAATTTTGAGAATAACAATTTCCACTTTATAGAATTTAAGTGTGATAGGGCCTAAAATACATTTATATAATTCTGAACTATAGAAGGTAGAATAAAAATTAAGGAGATGGTATTCTGAAAATCTAAATTCTAGAATATAGATTTCTGTGATATTGAATTATTATGCTTATGAAATTTTGAAATTTGACTACTACAGTCGCGGGGGGGGGGAGGGGGCAGGGATGGATCCCCCTGAACTGCTCGAATCAAGAATGATTTCCTCTAATTATGATATATCTTCTTAATGTAAAACTTTTGCGCTTGAAAGTTGAACATATAGTAAGTGTAAGGTAATATTTGAATTTCAAGGGGGGAATCCTGTTTGGCAGCTTGAAAAGTAACCGATTTTCCAAGATTTGTTTTTAGGATAAAGAGATAACCAATTTTTCCAAACTTTTGCAGTTTATTGAAGTTATTTTGGATTACGAAAATTTATTTATCGGTTTGATAAATAAATTTCAAGGTTTCAAGGTTAATCAGTGAACTACTGAAAACTGTTAAAATATTGGTTTAAACAATTCATTTAAACAAATTCAAAATAAAATTAGCCTAAAAATCGGTTTTTTTTCTAGTTGTTTTTTTGTACAATTATAATTTTTTTCTTAGATTTTTTTGGTTTACTGACTCACCAAGAAACCCAACTTGGAAAAACTTTTTGAATTTGTTGTTTCAGACCTTTGAGTCAGGAGCAAAAAATCGGGCAATTTGGTGTATCGTTTTTGGACACGTTGCACATATGAGCCTATAAATCGTAATGTTATTTATTTATCAAACCAATAAAATGAATTTTCGTACTCCAAAGTAACCTCAACAAACCACAGAAGTTTTGGAAAAATTGATTATTTTCTTCATCCCCAAAAAAATCTTGGAAAATGGGTTACTTTTCAGGCTGCTAAATGGGATTCTCCCCTTAAGTCGTGCCTTGATTTTGTTGCATCTTAGAATAAGATTCAATTTTTAGAATGAAGAAAATCGTGAAAAAGAAGTTTTCCTAACAAATGAATATTTTTCTTTTATTCGTTGTAGAAAACATAATGTACATTGTGTATTTTTTCTTTATTTTGAGTAAAAATGTGTTCATTTTTCACCTCGAAACTATAAAACAAATTTTTTTGATTATTAAATGAATTAAAAGAGTCATAAAACGAGTTGTGTATATCTCAGAGGCAGAAATAACCATAATAGCTGATTTTAACACGCGTGCTTGATTTTGGTAAAAATTCGTCAATTCTTATTTGATTACAGTGAAATTTTAAATCAACAAAAAAAGAATGAATGAAGCTACAAAGTCAATCAAATTTAATAATTATGTCATGTATGAGGGCCTAGAGCAAAAGAAGAACTTTCATAAGACATAGATAGAAGAAACCATATTTTCTGCCTTATATAATTTCTTCTTTTGTTCTAAGCGCCTCGTATGTGATAAGGCTTTCGATTTCAAAAATTGCAAAATTCTGGCTGAAAAATTAATATTGTTCGCCATGAACACGATTTTAAAATAGAAGAACTACGCAAAATGTAAAAAATAAGGTTTTGAAGTTCAGTTAGTATCCGAATCCGAATAATTAACCGTTTCTGATATACAAACGTGAGAAAAAAGAAGATTATAGACATATCAAAGTGTACATTTTTGGAATCAGTGTGCTCATAATAACCCAACAATATACTCTACTCTGCAGCAAACAAAAAAATTTATTTTTTTCCATACATACACGGAAATAGCCACTTTATCGACGCGATTTGCGTGGAAAATGTCATCTTTTGGGAAAAGTTTTTGCGGGAGCAATGTTACATAACTTATAACCTATCTATCGAATTCCTCACAAAAAAGTTCGTTTCTTCTCGACTAACTGTGATGGGCCATTTTCCGTGTATATATGGAAAAAATATTGTATTTAACATGGGAGGAAGTGATTTCAACTCGTGTGAAATCACTCGCCGAAATCGTCTTCTTCCTCTCTTGTTGAATAAATGTCTATTGCAGGCCAGTGGAAGTGTTTTTTTTTTATCAGTCCGCCCTCGGAATTAGGGATATTAGAATAGGGGATCTGGCCCTCAGAATTTATTTATTTTCTTTTAAAACGAGGAAATCTGATGCGGTTTCAGATCGACCCCAAAGTACGGTGATTGCGTGAAAAAGAAAAAACTCGCTCTAGAACAAATTGAGACGAAATTAGACCAAGGGTTGGATCGAAGCATAAACGCGATCGTCGGTTGGATAAAACTGTACTTGCAAACCGAGCAAAAAAAAAGCGATTTCAAACCCGAAACCGATGTCGATACCCTCAACACTCCACCATGTTTGATAGTCGCGCAATATTTTTCCGAAACCGTCGAGCACATCAAAAACAGCCTCGATGGAAAAAGCTTGGAAAGCGTTTTGGCGGAACTAGGCATACGATTTCACAGAGTTATCTACGATCACTTGCAGCAATTTCAGTTCAATTTCGCTGGGGCGATGTGTTGTATTTGCGATATAAATGAGTACAGAAAATGCGTGAAGGACTTGAACGTGAACATCGTGACATCACTTTTCGATACTTTGCACTCTTTGTGCAATTTGCTGCTGGTGAAACCGGAGAATTTGAATCAAGTTTGTTCCGGAGATCAATTCGTAAGTTTTCTTCTCGTCAACTTTGGATGTCATTATACTTTGACTAGTTTTCGTTTTTTTTATATATATATTTGCTCAGTGGTAAATAATTTGTATGAAATGAGAATCTTAACTGAAATTCGTTAATCAAAGATGATAAATCTTTGTGATAAAATATTGTGAACATTATGTCATATGACCGACAGTTTAACGATTTCAAAATCAGTATTCACACCCCTGAAAATTTCGAGTATACGTCATACATATTTGTTATTTTTTTTTTCAGCCTTTTTTGGACCGTTCTGTGTTGGTGACTTTCATCCAACTCAGATCCGATTTCAAATCCCAGAAACTGTCGAGTTATTTAAAAAGCCTAGTAGCTTTATAAAAATAGTTATTCACGTTGATTTGTAAATGTGATAAAATGCTACTACTTAATTTGACTACTAACACGAGTCACAGTTATAAAACCAAAAATATCTAAGCTCACTACCTATAAATACAACAAAACATCGCTCAAGTTTTGCTTTATGATTACAATTTTTAGAGTTAAAAGCTCATTTTATTTCTCTTTATTCTTATTTTTTACAACTTTATACTTCCATGTATTCTAAACTAAACTGCACTAGAATTCAGAGATTATTTTCTACAGTACGTAATTGTAGATGAAAATTCCAATATTTAACTTCCCAGTCAATTATTTATTGAACAATTAATAGCTGAAGTTTCGCTGTATCTTTTTTATAAAACCGGAAGGAAGGTAAGAAGTTGATTATTATTCTTTTAATAAGTGAATAACTGTGAAATAAAATACAATAATTTTCACCTATGACTGCACTGCTAATCTGTCATTTGCTTATTCGGTTGCACTACTTTTTGATTTTTCTGGTAAAAAGTGAAAGAGCTTGTTTATTCGAATTTTTCAGTAGTTGCTTTCATATTTGGAAAAATTTGTATTAATTCAAGCATAGGCTAGGAAATGGAAATATTAGCCTGTGCACTGCGGAAACTTGGTGCGTATTTTTAAATTATTCGCCTGTTTAAGTGTTATTTTACGAAAATATATTTATAATTATTTTGATGATAAATTCGTTTTCGATTATTTACCTGTGATGTAGGCGGTGAACTCAATAGAAACAAAAAGTATTTACAGAAAATGGTTGTCTTCATATCTAGCGAAATAGTAGGTGATTTTCGGTATTGCAGTATTTTCCGTTGAATCTTGCATTTATGAAAATTCGAATGCAATAATTTCTAGAGACTCAAAGTCAAATTCCATGGATTATAAAATCTTTGATAATCCTGAACCTTATAAAAACCTTATAAGAATTCGAATTCATTAAGGTAGTATTCAGTATGTAGTAGGTCGATATTGTACCTAATCTATGGTAAAAATTTCATAATTGCTTACCGCACTGATTTTTGAGTAATAATTTTTTGAAATTAACACGTACTTATATGGGGAATCATGCATTCCCGCTCATATTTCAAAAACTTATCTATAAATAATTCTAAAAAAAATTACTGAAAATTACTTTTATTATAAAAATCAACCTTGAAAAATTTCAAAAAGGGTTACCGAACCATTTTTTGAGAAATCTACAAAAAAAATATACAACTGTTACTTTTCAACAGACCATGCAACTAAGGTGGTACGCTTGGCAACGCCGCATTTTGCAAGACGCAATGATAATATTTCCGACGTATTTATATCATATAAAAATTTTAAATAAATCACAAAAAACACTATATGTGTGAACTACGACTGACTACGATTACGGCTGCGCATATAAACATATTTACATTCGCTGAGCGAGATATAGAAAAAACAGTTGCAATGTTGCCAAGTCTACGCATGAAAATTGCGGAGCTGATTGAAGTTGGCCCCGCAAGACTGTGCGACTAACTTCAATATCTTTCAAGTGAAGAACTACCTTAAAAAATGACAAAATGTCTACAAAAATACCCACGTTTTTTCAAAATTCCGCTGTTTTTCTTAGTGAATTTATGAAATTTTGATGCAACTTGTAGGAAATTTTAATTTTATTGAAAATTGTTGTTATAAAACAGCTTCATCTGTATAATGCACGAGTAACTCAAAATATAGAACCCTTGTAAATTCCTTATAATAATCCAAGTTTCCTTATAAGAATTTCACATTTTTTTATGAGAAATTTTGTTTTCTTTATAAGGAATTGCAATTCACTTATAAGGAAGCAAGTCCTTGTATGGTGTTAAGTTTCCCTTATAAGGATCAAATATTTCCTCATGATTATCGCAATATTCCTTACATTTTAATAAATCTCTTAGAAACTAAATGTAGCGATAGTCGAAGAGATTAAACGCACGAGATACACAGCAACTTTTTGAGAGACTTGGTTCAAAACTTCTCTTTAACAATTTGTATAGGTAAAAACGATCTCTTGGAGCCAAATTATTTTTAATTCCCAGCAAGGACAATCCCCAAATGAATCAAAAGATTATTAAATTCCGTCCATTTATTTACTTATTTAAATTTAACTACATTAAAATTTCATATGAGTGATGATCCTGGATTATTTAAATACATTGACTGACAGTTTATGTCTAAAAATTTATTTTAACTCCTCTGACAAAGAAGGTGAAAGAAAAAGAAAAAAGTGACGAATAGAATCATAAAGAGAAAGGGGATATGAATGTGTAATTTCAAATAGTAAGTAAAGTTCAAAGGATTACATTCTACATGAACGAAAATTTGGTTTTAATAATTTATAAAATTGTTGTGATTTGAAATTATTAGATACTTGAATTTTCTGATGAGGACCACAAAACACATGGTCGAAAGCTTGAACGAATAATTGAATAAATGGACGGAATTTACTTATCTTTTGATTCATTTGGGGATTGTCCTTGCTGGGGATTAAAAAAAATTTGGTTCCAAGAGATCGTTTTTACCTATACAAATTATACAATTACGGAGCGAAGAAAGAAGATTATAATAATTCTCTTTAACAGTTTTTCCGATATATTCATTATAATATCGACCCTTATACAAACAGAACAAGAAAATGAAATTTATTAGATTTCAATTTCTTATGAAGTGACATTATAAAATTCTTATAAGTTTATGAGTTCTTATAAGGTACCCTTATGAAAAACTTAAAAGAAACTAGAATTTCTTATAAAAATTTATTGATGAAATGTTATCATGTCAATAAAACTTATAGAATTTTGTAAATAAATTTTTTATGAGAAATGTCAGTTTCTTGTAAGGTTTTTTTAAGGACACTTTTTAAGAAATTGAATTCTTAGAAGAAATTTTGTTTTCCTATAAAGTTTTTATAAGGATGGATTATTATGAATTGATTGAACTCAATTAATAACTTACAACAAATTATTTATAAAATGTTATTATCTTGTCGGAGTGAGATTTTTCTCACAAAGTTATTCTCCTTATAAGGTTCAAAAATCCTTGTAAAAGGTTCATCTAACCTTATAGGGATTTTGATTCCTTATAAGGTTCAGAATTACTATAAATTCGCTAATCTTAATTCCAAAACTATCAAAAAACTGAATTCGATTCATAACGGAATTACTGTATGTTAAAAAAAATACTATTAATTAATCTTGAATACCCTTGAATACATAAAACGATTTTTTTTTCTCGTTTTTGGTGCACTTATCTAAGCTAATTAAATTAGATGCACAAAGTTTTCCACGAGACGATAATACAAATTTTGAATAACTATTTGACCAAATAAGTTAGAAAGTCTAACTAATATCAGTGTCCAAAAAAACTTATTATACTTCAATACGAAAACAAAAACAAAAGATGTGATGAAAAGTTGACTCGAGCAAACGCCATGTGGGTTACGTAAACCTGAAAAAAACTTTGATAAAATGATGATACATTTCTAAATTGGTCGTCCAAAACTTCGACCGCGTTATTGATCTTGATTGTTCTGAATCCCACCAACGCCTTGGTGATTCTCTGTTTTTGCATAACTCCTCGAAACATGATCACAACAATATTTCCTGCTTCTTCCGAGATTGCCCTGATGATAAATAACGTCTGGCTCTTATGACATTATGACACAGTAACGTAAAACAGGCCTTGAAAGTACATTGTGGGAGTGGGAGCTCTTCATATGGAGCCGCAAGCAAATGATTCTACCAGTCATGATACCAACTTTACAAAGTGCTTCATGCAATTAACGATTTGCACATACGTACACCTCGATCTCGCGAGAAATTAAAGACCGGTAATCGATGCGTGAGATCATTGTGGTCTGAATAACTTCGTCGAGCATTATTCCTACTAAATCGCATTTCATTTATCAAGTTTGTGTCACGAGCCGAAAAATTTGATTCGAGGTTTGTCGTAGCATAATTTTCAAATTTTATGCAAACTGGGTGTTTGATTGAAAGTGCATTTAGAACGATCCTGTTGAAAAAAGAGGAATTTGTTCCTTGTCAGTTTTCAGCATTGTTGGAAAGATCGCGCAAAAAGCAGTTGTTTTTTTCATTGGTTTCCATAATTTTTCATAAGTAGTGAAAAAACGAAGCTATGCTTATCTAATGAATTTTAATTATTTGTTGTATTACGTGGGATACATATTAGACGTGGAATGTAGCTGTATATAGGGAAATTTCAGTGATTTTTATCACGAAATCATGGTCAAGTCTCAGCATTTTTGATACAAATTTCCTAATTTAGTTTTTTTATGCTTTGAATTTTGAGTCGTTAGATTCATAATTTTAAGAATACGAAATTTTTTTACTTGTAAAAGTTTGCAGTGTTAGATAATGCATATAATTATAATGTTTTGGAGTTCCGTGTTTCAAATGCAGCCACTTTGAAATTTCAGTGTTTTGATTTTGACATTTGACTGAAACGATATTTCAATAAATAAAATCTAGTTCATCGATAATTACTATTTATCATTCGATTATACAAAATTCAAGCTCGGGATACTTAATTTCTCGTATTTGACAATACGAAGTTATTTAGTCTTGTCATATTTAGGAATGAACTTTTATAGTTTGAATGATTGTTTGCCAAAAGTCGTGATTTTGACATGTTAGAATTTTCAAGGCTTACATTTTATTTTTATTTTTTATTTTTTGACGTTCCAAGTTATTGACCGTGAACTTTTTACTTTACTAAGTATAGGAATTTTATTTTCTCTCTGATTCAAAGGTATTAATCTTTCAGAATTGCGATTCTTAAGATTTTAGAAATGAGAGTTCTTCATTCTTCGTATTAAGATTTTTTTATTGAAAAATTTAAGTTTGCAGATACGAGTCATTCAGTCGATACATTTTCATATTTTTCGCAATTACTCGTTTTATTCTATTTTGAAATTCATATTGAATTACTGGAATTTTCACCTTCGAAATTTTAGCTTATCAAGATTTTATCCTAAAAATGAGTTTTCTCAAAAACATAAATCGATTTTTTTTATTTACATACAAATCCAAATTTTTATACATCTTGAAAAATGCTACTTATTATAAAAAATTTTTATTTTCAAATATAGCATGCGTCAGATTCCAAAATAAATATTTAAAATAATTTCCTTATTCATTATCGCCATAATTTCTCCATTCGGAAATTGAGCAATTTTATTTCTTATATATTTCATGAGGGTTTTCCAATTTCAAGTTCCTATTCTTCTCACTTTCGGAAATATAAATTTTACTTGAATTTCACTATCACGAAACTTACGAAATCCTTTACTGTGTACACTCTTGAATTTCAATAATATTTTATGATCACTGCGAAAAATGAAGGAATAATTACTGAATTAAAAATTTCCATTACTTTTTATCAGTGTTTTTTTCAGCAGAAATAGTTTCGCTTTCTGCAAATACATTTTCTACCACAAATTCTTATTCTAAATAATGCCTGAAATGATAGTTCATATTGTCTATTGTACTTTGGATAATATTTATTGATTTCAGCTATGAAATTTCATACTCTGCAAAATTGTTCTTCAAAATAAATTTAATTCATCTCTAATATATCCAAAAGGGTGATTTTCGTGATCTCAAAGTAGCACCTCAGGAAATTTCCTTTTCTGTTTAGAAATGGTACATTTGGAGGCTTACATAATTCTATGCTGCGTATTTGTCAGAGCAGAAGATGAATTCATTTTCCCAGACGACTACAAAATTGCATCAAACCAAAGAAAATTACCTAATAACCAACAACAAAGCTGGGGCATGTATAGTCCTGCACAGCAGGCTGATTCATTTACTAATTCTGTGATCAAAAACCCAGTGGAAAATAATGCTCCGAATAGAATCGCTGTGAATTCTTCAGATTCGAGTCGCATTTCAGTATCAGACGTATTGACTCCTGTTTGGAGAAACCATGTAAGCTCACATGAACAATTTTATTGATATGACCCTTGTAGACATTTTGAAGTTGAACTCGTCAAATACCTTGTGAACAGTTCATACGTAAAGTATTCACATGATGTTTGCATAAAATTTACGTGTTTTATGCCCCCGATTAATTATGTTTTCTGTTTTATAATATTATTGGCAATATATGTATATGTGTCATAATATAGTCCATATTTCGAAAATGGAAAAATTTCAAAGAGAGCTGTGTGACACTTGATACCACGAATGAAGTTTTTTTTCAAAAACAGATGTTGGTTTTTTTAAGGGGATAAGTAAATGAGTTTAAAATTAGTGCAGAAAAGAGAAGATATGTCGAAAAATGTTGAAATTATAATATTTTCAAAAATCATTACTATGGAGTAACGCGAAAATAATGTAATAGACTAGAAGAGTGTTTGGGACACTATAGTTGATTTTCGATCCATTTTTCGTCTGATTTTTTTTTGCATTAGAGGCGTTCGTTAGATTAATATCATATCGTTTGAAAAATGATAGGGTAGGTAAATTTGTTTTTACTAGGTGTGAAATTTGCATTAAATAATTAAAAAAATTTAATTTTATCTCTCATGAATTTTAAACGCTGACTTTTTTCACCGAATTCGATGCAATGTAAAAAAAAGGCTATTGATAAAAAAAAATTACCAATAAATTTATATATGTACATATACGTGAACAAAAATTTCGAAATCGCGAAAATTTGTGATCTATATATTTTTGGCGAATTTCGTTGAAATCAATATTCAATCAAAATTTTTTGTATAATGTCAACCCAAATTTACCTTTTTTGTTCAAAATTTTCTCTATTTAAGCAAATTCAATGATTTTTTGAAATTAAATGTCTAAATAATCACACTTTTTTTTTAACAAATGTTTTTTGCTTGATTTTACAATCATTCGAGCAAAATTCGTTATTTTTCATGATTCGCACATTTTGCAGTAAAGCTTTAGTCCAGAACTTTTATAAGATAAAAAAATTTTTTCTGGTCCTAACTGCTTAAGGAAGCAATACTTTCTGTTTACTGATGCGAATTTACCATTTTTTTAAACAACAAAAATTTACTATTTCGAAAATATCCCATCTAAAATATCGAGATAGCAAATATCTTGCAATCCAAAATTTTAATTTTTTATGAGTTGTATTATGTATATGCCTTAGGATGTCACTTATTTTGGCGATGTAGGAATTTTATCCATTCCGGGGCTTTCAATCAATCAAGATATTAAAAAAAATTTTTTTATAAAGTTTGAAGCAAATCGGACATGATTAACACGTGCCACAAAACGGCCAAGTTTTAAATGAGATTTGCACCTAGTTTTTTATACATTTTTTTCAAAAATTCATAACTTAATCAAAACTTATGATAAATGTTTTAAACTTGGCATAGTTTGAGTGTATTATGTTACGTTCAAAACCAAAATTTTCCAGATTTTTCGATCGCTGTTATGTATGTTTCACGAGTACCGAAAAAAGGCAAACGCGTACTTTTTCGATGCTTGTAAAACATAGATAACAGCGATATAAAAATCCAGAGAAATTTGGTCTTGAACGTAACACTATACACTTAATATTATTAAATATAAAATTAACTGTCATCAAATATTCATGAGAAGTAAAATTCCAAATAAGTGATTTTCAATCACTCAATTCAATATCAATAAGGTTTATTTTTTTATTTCAAAGTCCAAGTCCTGATCTTTCCATTCAAACAATAATTTTTATCTGTAAACTACGAGAAAACGATAAATTTCCAGTGGTCTGAAATTACTAATTCACGTTTTACTCGTCATTTTACAGATAAAATATTGTATTGACAGTTTCGAAAATGCATTTTTCGTTTCGTCAAAACAGGCATTTCCAAAAACTGTCAATAACATACTATTCAATTGTTCAATCAAGAATTCCCAATTTCTTAATTCTTCCCACATTTCGCGATCAAGTTTATAGTCCAGAAATGGGAAAATTTGAAATTCTCTTTATTGCAATTACAGCTTTTCGTATTTACAGTGAGTTGCAGTATATGCAGTAAATCATAATAATCGACCGATCAACAGACTTTCGATAGAAATTTCAATCCAGTATTCGATAGTTTCTCAACAAATTTTGATATTCGAAAAAAAAGATCGTTATTTCTTTCCTTCGTCTCTTTTTTCTATGAAGAATAGCATTATAGGCTTCAAATTTTTTAATTCACTCAAAAGTAGCTCGAATCATCATTATGGACAAAAAAAAAATTGAGTATCGCAGGTTTTTAGTGTCTGGTACAATTTCAATTAATTCATTATTATTATTAGTTTGAATAGTGAGTCCTAAATTGTAGCTCAAAATAATTAAAAATGTTATTTAAATTATAAATTATTATCTATCAGTATAATAACATACTGACATTCTAGGTCAATAATATCATATCAACCGGAATACTCAAGTTTGCATTGGATATGGATAGGGCAGTAAATGTTCAAGACTCAACCTTCAAAGATGCAAACATCATTTTTTCTCCTTTAAGCCTATCCGCAACAATGGCCATGGTGTTGATGGCCTCAAGTGGGCAAACTTTTACAGAAATTGCCAAAGTTTTAGGCCTAGAATCTGGTGTAGATATAACTCATCATTCTGAAATTGTGCACCAAATGTTTGGATCACTCATTCGGCAGATAGATATTGCAAAAAGAGCAGGAGAACCTGTTGCTAATTACGCAAGTGGGATTTTCGTTCAAGTGAGTTTGAAGGATTCAATTGCAGACATTACTTGAATGAATGCTCTCAATTTCTTAATGAAACAAGTCTTGAACGTGTTTATTAAGATTTTCGAAGGTTCTCTGAGATGCTCTACCACAAAAATTGAACTATGATGAAAATTAAACCCTGGGCATTCTATGTATCTGAGAAGATATTTAAATGTACATTCTAGCGAGATTATTCAATCCGGCCAGAGTTTTCGAAAATAGTCCAAGATGTTTACCGAAGTGACATCGTCACGTTAGACTTTCAACACAACTCATATAGTGCTCGAGATTACGTCAATTTTTGGGTGTACAATAAAACTAATGGGAAAATACCGGATATTTTATCGGAACTTCCAGACCCATCTACTAAAGTTATTTTCGCATCAGCACTTTATTTTGTGGCTGAATGGAATCAGCATTTCTTCGAACAAGCTACCAAAAAGTAAACTGATATTGATTAATGATATAATAATAATATATCAGATATATTCTTTACAGAAGCGATTATATCAGGTTGCCATTATATTTGATGACGATTCGGGGTTTTTTCTTCAGTTGTTTTTTAAGATTCTATCGGTAGAGAAATTCGTAATAGTTACGAAACAATCACTTGAAACAATTTTTTTGTCTGAATAAATGAATTTTCCGATAAGGGATTCAGCACGAAAAATTCGAATCATTTGATATAAAAGAATAATACTTGGGAAGAATAAATCAGTAATTTTATCAAACTAACTAGCGATCTATAATAAAATTAATAAATTGTTGTCAAATTTGAAGACAATCTGATGACACAGCTTTACTTGCACGACACAATCGTCCCATGTAGGATTTCAATTCTTTTATTAATAATCCCATATGATGAACCATATCGATGAAGACAAATAGCACCAAAGTTTTCTGCATCCAAATTTCACGTGTTTTAATCTTTTCGACTAAAAGACAATATTAATCTCTGGTGTAATAATGTTTTTTACTCTTCAGTGAAATCAGATTTCTTAAGTATCTTACACTCTGAAGGGCGTAGGCAGAAAAAAATGTTCGGGAGGGATTTATTAGCAAAAAAAGTTTCCTTCAGGATTTTATGATTTTCAATCTTCAATGATCTGGTTTTAATTGTGCCATTTTTCTTTTTTTTCTCGAATTTGAGAATTCCTAAGCTACATTGGAGCTACAATACATACAAGCTATATATTGGGGTACTTTTTTCATTTTCGTTATTTTTTTTTTTTTTTTTGGCTTACTTTGATCATAGAAACAGATTTTTATGATTTTCAAATCACTGAGTAGGTACTAGATAATTTTTTTTTCTTTTTTCTAATACTTTTAGTATTTTTCATATAACTTCAGTATTTGTACAATTTGAAAGATTTTATGATCTTCTTATGTATCTCTATATAAATTTCTAGAATATATCCCATAGAGTTCAAGGCTATATAAAATTTTATTGTTTTTATAGATTTATAAGAACATGAAATGGAAAAATTTAGAACATTTTTTAGATAACTAGAACTTTTGCATTTTTTATATTATTAGGATTTTTTAGTAAAATCCTCGAATTTTATTTTCAAAGTTTGGAAGAGATCTAGTATTGTGATGGATTTGCGAGAAAACAATAAATATTTAGATTTTTGGTGTTACATAGATTTTAGAATTTTTAAATTTTTTGTAAGTTACACATTTTATAATAATGTGTGGTATTTTTATATATTTCTTGTATTGATATTAACTGCTCTATATAGATTTTCAAAATTGTATGCTACAGAATTGAAAGTTTCGTGGATTTTAAGTATTTACATGAATTTTGTAAAACACAGTATATTTTACGTAGATCTTCATTATTTTAAGCTTTTTTTATATTCTTTTAGTTCTATACGATTTGAAGGATCTTTTGGTATTGTTTTGGATTTCTATGTAGTATTTTATGATCATATATGCTCTGAAACCTGAAGCTTCAAGATTTTCGAAAAATCTTTATGTGAACATAGTTTTTAATTCCTAATATATATCTGGTTTTTTTCATTTTTTTTTAGTCTTCCTGAAATTTCAAAGGATTTCCTAGTATTTTTATAGATATGTAGTGATTTTGTGGGTTTCTTTAAAGATTTCTATAATTTGATCCTCTACAATTGAATTTTTGAAGTAAAACTTTTTAGGCGGCATTATCACTTTTCAAGAATGTAATTTACGTAGGGAGTAATTTGGAGATTTTACAATGTAAGATGTAAGACTGTGAGATGTAAAAGTGTAATATTTTCGATTGCAGGGAGTAATTTTGAGATTTTTAAAGTCTGTAATTCTGTAAGAGTGTAAGAATTTCGTTAATAGATTCGACTAAGAATAGGAATTAATTTATTTTCAACTAATTTACAGTTAAAAAACGAGAAAAATACTACTCATAAAAATTGAGGGATCTGTTAGAGCTAAAAAACGTAAGAGGAATAAAAATCTGTACATCGGAACCTTAAAGAAAGCAACATAAGAAGTTTTACTTCTAACACGTGTGGATTCAACACGTTTTAAGTTTTTTTATAAATTTTTAGTATTTCTATAGATTTTTGAGACAAAAACATCTACATTGATTGTTAGTATGGTGGAAGACTTTTTGTATTTTTAGCATTTGTAAAGTTTTGTTGTTTTCTAGTATTGTCATAGATATTTAATACAATCCCATACACTGAGAAAAGTTCACCGCATTGGTTACGGGGAAAAAAATTTTTTTTTAACCTGACTCATTGCGGTATTGACAGTACTGAGTCAGGGGATAAAAAAAATTTTTTTGTCAACGTAATCAATGCGGTGAAATTTTCTCAGTGTACAATGCTATAGACTTTTTTTTTTAGAATTCGATGCTCTAGAGTTCGAAATTTTACGTATCTCAAGTGATTTCATCAGATTTTTCAGAAAATATTGCCTTCGCAGATTTTTACTACTTTGAGTATTTTTCCAGTACTAGAACGATTCGAAAGATTTTCTAGTATTTTAACGAATTTATATGTAGATTTCTTGAATATCTGATGCTCCAGAATTTGAGTTTTTTTAGATTTTCAGTTTTGTAGATTTTAATTTTCCTTATTTCTTATTCACACTATTAAAACAATTTTGCAAATTTTCATTTTCTTCACTATCCTGGACAAATATTTATGATGAAAATTCCGTTTAAGAAAAAATTATTCTGAAGTCAGGATCGTTGATTTTGAGTCAGCGAAATTAAGAATTGTGAATATAGTTTAATTTTTTGAATTTACATGAAACTATTTATTATGTCCTGTAATTTCAGTTAGAACATTTCTGGTAATTTTGGCTTATTTTTATTCAAAACCATTATCTTATTGATTGTTTCATTTTTTTCATGAATTATGTCATTTTTACACATTTTTTTTATATTATATGTATTTACATAGTCCTTTATTCATGACCATTAGTTTTTGTTTATTTTCACATAAAATAATCATTAATAATTTAATATACTTGAATTTCGGGAGTGGTTTGAATATCTAAAATCCCCTTCTGCCTACGCCACTGAACAATAATGTTCTTTATACAATTGATCTAGATTCCAGACAATAAAATAGTTTTTTTTTAACTATCGTTTTTCATAAAAAAAAATCGTATTATACGTTTTTATTTATAATGCAGATTTGTTCGATTCTAACCACACTTTATTTGAATCACAGGGATATAACAACATTTTATTAGATTAATATATGCAGTCTTCTGATTTTAATCTTATCGTATCAAAACGTTCTTGAATCAAGAATTTTATCCGAAGAACAGAAAAGGGACATGCACGAGATGATTGCGCTGTGCATGTGTCTATTGATAATTTTATACTTTCCTGATAGCATTTTTGTATAGATTTAAATGACCAATTCATGCTCCATATAACTATAGACAACAATTTTACATGGAACAAAACTCTGCCGCTGATGTAAATATGATGTACAATGGAGGAGAATTTCAGTTTCATGAGAATCAAAACCTGGGTGTCAGAATATTGGGTATACCTTACAAAGGAAAAGAGGTTAGTAGTATATTCTTGAAAATAATACATTTTTGAAATGAAAATATAACATTTCAATCCAGTGCATTTTTCAGCTTTACCTAAAAAACTTGTCAGATCGATGTTCAAAATTCCAGTACAAAAGCAAAAATAATTGAAAAAATTATTGATAGTATATGAAATACCTGTAAAAAAGATTCAATGTCCTGGAATGTGTGAAATGTTGCATATTTCTAAACAATATTAAGATTCAAAATAATTTATTGAATCAAACAAAGCTCAAATGAAAATGAATGAAAAATAGATAAACTAAGAAGTGAGGAAAACTACAGGAGAAAAAGGCTCATTAGTAACTCTGTGGCTTCCTGGCATAACCGAAAAAGTCACTTCTGCCGTAAGGTTTAAAATTTGATCAAAATATCATTGAAATGAGCCCTATGGCAAAAGTGACTTTTTCGATTATGCTGGGAAGCCACAGAATTGATTTCAAATAATTCAACGACTTCAATTTTACAGGTCACTATGTATATTTTACTCCCTAATTCAGGAGGAGCACAAGCTTTGAAAAAATTCAAACAAGGTCTTTCTCCAGTTGTAATAGAGCAACTGATTCGCAACATGCGTAAACGTACTTGCATTTTTGCACTGCCAAGAATGAAACTTTCTAGCACTCTAAGACTCAAAGAAGCCCTTGAGTCCTTGGGATTAATGTCACTTTTTCGAGCAAATGTAGCCGATTTAAGTATTTTGTCCGCAGCAGGAGATTCGTCAACTACTTATAGTTAGTGAAATATTTCCTTTCGAAAATGTGCGATCGAAATCAAGACACCTGTTTATCGCATTTTCTTCACTTGAACCATTTAAAAGATGCCAGGACGTGAATTAACAGTTCAATCATTGCATCTTTCAGGAAACCAGAATGCCAAACAATTTAATTCTAGCTATAACCAAACCCCGGTTCCTCCAAAAGAAAAAAGGCAAATCCGACCGATCAATGAAGAATTTATTAACTTCGTGAACTCGCAAAACATTACAACATTTGGAATCGATCAGTTGAGGAATAGCGGGACAACCATAAATCCTGGGCTGTATGTTGACAACGTTGTTCATAAAGTTGAAATCGAGATTAACGAAAGAGGAACTGAAGCTGCTGCGGCAACTGGAGTGACTATTTCCAGAGGAGGGAATATTATAAGATTCATAGTTGATAGGCCTTTTATGTTTATCATCAGGCATGATCCCTCGAAGCTCATATGGTTTTGGGGAACAATAAATAAACCATGAGTTTATATTTGACGCCAAATTCGCTGTAAATGCTACAGTTTTCAAGTAAGATGAGGAAATTAAAAAATTTTTTTCTGACAACTTTACATAATAATGATTTTTCCTTGATGACTTTCAAAAATTTTTTACAAGTATTCGTTACATTTTATTTTTTCAGTTTTCTTGGACATTTCAGAAGGTGAAAATTAATGATTACGAGAAAAAATATGTACTAGTTGATATCAGGAAATTTGTGATTCAGTTGATAATAGTTTTTTTCATTTTTGAAATACGCTTTGAAAATCAGTGTAATTAAATATTGTGATTATATCGATGCACTTTTTATAACTGCGAATTATTTGTACGTTTGTATTTTGTTTTTGTCTGATAAACTTTTTTTTTATATGTACTTTCGATGTTTTTTTTACCGTATGCATTTGGTGGAGATTTTCGTAATTGCTTCCTGATGCACCTGATCTGTTCTAGCAATACTTTTTTGGACATTCGGATTTGAAAGTAGATTTTCGAAGAAAATTTCGACAGAATAGCTTTAATGAACGAAGAATTATTTGAACTCTTCAATTTTCAAGGTTGCACTCAACTTCGAGGAATTTCGGAAGAAATAGGAGAAAATCAATAATTAAACAATTTACAGATACTAGCATATTTAATTTCGAATATTTTCAATAATAATTACTACATTTAATAAAATGATATATTTCGTATTCTCTGCTAAATGATGCCACTGTAGAGTCTCTGCATTTTGTATTTTGATTTTTGCGAGTTGGGTTCAAAGTAATTCTGAAAAAAATTAAGGGTTTTTTACTTGGAGTGTTGGCTATATATTCTGTTGAGGGATATTCGAGTGAAATTCGAAGTCACCCTACAGTTCGAAGTTAGAAAAAACAAAATTTTAATTTCACTCAGTTACAAAGTACTTCATTTGAATGTAATAAGTTGATTTTTACTAATGTACTTCGAATGAATTTTCACTCAATTAGAGTGGAATTTCGACTTGAGTTTAATTTGCAGTAGTTGAGATTTAAGTATAGTACTATACTTTTTACAAGCTTTAAACCATTTTTCACATTTTGTCTATTCAGCAAAACTTTTTTCAAAAATCATGGAAAATTTTCAAACTACAATTTTTTGAAGGTTTACGCGCATTCAATAAGTGTTATTTTCAACCGCAAACAATATAAGATATTTCTAAGACATGATCGTCATTCATGATTTTTTTAAATTACAAGATATTTAGAAAAAAGTTTCTCGAAAAGATTTAGTAAATTCTATATGAATACTCTGAAGTGTTAGAAAAATTTGTAATCAAATTTAAATCACTATTTAAATTTTATCGAAGCTTGAAACGGCTTTTGAATATTTCGATTGTATCATTCGTTTCCTGAATCGTGAAAAAATATCAATAATATCAGTTTTTCTCGAAAATTTAATCTACTTTTTTTAGAAGGTCGAAAAATGCCTCGATTCGTTCGAAAAGGATGAGAAAATATAAAAAATTTGTAATCATACATCATATAGTGTAAAAAATCTCTTTAGCATTGTAAAATATTTATTATTTTACTAAAAAGATTATTGCATGTGGAAATTTTTTTTACCTTCATTCTACAAAATCACAGTTTTTAAACGGAAAAATCATTAAGAACTCGGAAAACTTTTTGAAACTTACGAAAAAAATCTTTTTATCTTCGTCATATTTTGGAAGAATCTTTTTTCATAGCATTTCGAAGTCACGTTTTCCTCGTTTTATCCAGAAAATCCCTCGCTTACGACTTATAAAACTTACGCTTCCAATTAAAATGGCTATAATGATTAGACCACACATGATCATCAACGCTGGAAGAATAATATTAAACAAGTTCTTATTATGCTCTTATTTTTTAATAGATCACGAGGATTGAGAATACTGATTCTAGATTTAAATGAAAAATCGGTTCTCCCTTGATTCATTGGAATGATTTTTCACTCTACATTAAGTCAAAATTGGAGTGAGTTTAGATTGAAAAGGCACTCGAAAGTAGTGCAATTCCACTCCTCTTAGAGTGAAACACAACTGATTTTTTGAAGAGGAATCTGACTAAAATTCAAGAGTGAAGTTCAACTCAAAAAGAGATGACTCGCTCTTTTGGAGTGAATTTTCACTACCTGTTTGAGTGGCAGTATTTTGACTCGATGAAGTGAAAATTTAGTCTAAGGAATTCAGAGTTTTTTTTATTTATACGGTCAATAGATATATACTAACAAAAAAACAAAAGTATCTTGGATAGAAAAAATTCGAGAATTTCACTCTATTCGAGTGAAATTTCACTCGTATACAGGGTGTCCCAAAGTCACATATAAAAAAAACACCTTATTAAATTTCTAGTCGAAAAGTCCTTTACCACTTTTCATAAAACTCAAAATTTAAAAAATTATTTATGTCTAAAATTTAAACAATAATTGCACTCTCGACAAGTGGGGGTGAATTTCACGGACCAAACTTTTCCCAAATTTTCTTCATATTTTTCCGAGTCAAAAAGTCTTTTGCCACTTTGCACAAAACTCAAAATAAAAAATGAAATTCGGGTGACAAGTTTTAACCAATTAATTAATTAATTTATAAATTTCTTAGATTTTAGACTCGAATATCTTTTTTGATTTTGAGTTTTGTGAAAAATGGAAAAGGACTTTTTGACTCGGAAAAATATGAAGAAAATTTGGGAAAAGTTTGTGAAATTTACCCCCATTTGCCGAGAGAGTGTAATTATTGTTTAAATTTAAGACATAAATAACTTTTTAAATTTTGAGTTTTATAAAAAGTGGTAAAGGACATTTCGACTTGAAATTGAATAAGGAATCCAAGGTGCTTTTTTTATATGGGACTTTGGGACACCCTGTATATTTGAGGGTGATTTTACTCGAAAGAAAAGAGTGAAATATTACTCGAATAGAGTGAAATTTTCACTCCAGAGTTTGCTTCGCAGGACTCTCACTCGAAGAAATTTAAAATAAAGGGATAACCTTCAAAAAACCAGGATTTCAGAGTTTCTTTTAAACATGGATAGATTATTTCCTCTAAAAACAATTTTAGAATTGAAATTGATAGAAATTTTCTTAATCCGATTTTGTAAAATAAATTTATTTATTGTTAAATTTAGATTTATTTACGTGTAGACCAGGATACAACGATGGCTTGCTTTCCATTTTTCGATTGGTTTTGTGCAGCAGATGTAGGTTTCGCATCATTTTCACTCAGTTTCTCAAGATGCTTCATTATTTTCATATTTTCTGTAGAAGCCAATGAAAGATCAGAACCCAGTGTAGTATCTGTCGTTTTTTCATCATGTTCGCTAAGTTTTTCACGATGTTTCATTAATTTTATTTTCTCAGTTGAAGTCAATAAAAGATCAGAACCCAGGGTAGTATCAGTTGTTTTTTCATCATTCCCACTAAGTGTTTCATGATGATTAACTGTTTTTATATTTTCAGTAGAAGTCCATAAAATATCTGAACCCAGTGTAGTATCTGTTGTTTGTTCATAGTTTTCAACAAGCTTTTCATGATGCTTCATTATTTTTATATTTTCAGTAGAAGTCCATGCAAGATTGGAAGCCACATCAGTAGTGCTTTCGATTTCGTTTATTTTCGAAGATGACGTTGTTTCGTAATTTGCAGTCGTAGTTGTTTCGAGAGTTGATAAAATACTGATAGATTCAACTGAAGTAATCATAGTTGCTTGTGTTGTGCTTAAAATAAAGGTAGTAGTAGTTTCTGGAGAACTAGTGATGTCATTATAAACAGTAATTTTTTCAGTACTGATATTTGTTGAATTTTCATTTCCCTTTTTACTGGGAAGGGAATTCAGAGAATCGTTTCTTTGTTTTTCTATCAGTTTCTCAGACGATGTAGTAAATCTGAGGAGAATTTTTGTTCGATTTTCAAATATTCGAAATTGAGTTTTTTAAGAGCAACTTCTTTATATACGATTTTGTTCGAAAATTTTTAGAATTATCTAACTCAAAGAAGATGCTTCTGCATGATTTAATAAATTGCTAAAATACTTTCACAGCTCATGAAGTTATTAAAAAAATTATTGAAACTTTGGAGAGCTTCAAAAAACCTTCGAATGATTAGATCTTTGAAAATTTTACAGTGTCCACGATAATTCGTTTTTAAATGAACTTTTGGTTTACTCACTCATTTTCCATAGAATTATTTAAGAAAACTGTGTATCCATATTCATTTGTTTCCACTGTGTGTTTCCCAGCTAAAATTGCAGAACCCTCAGTTGTTGCTGACTCCACAGAATCCACGAAATGCGTAGATCCATTAAATTTAGTAATTTCATCATGTAAGTCAGCAGTTGGAACTATAATAATCTTTATTCCTGATAAAGTACGTATTGGCATTCCAAGAATGCAAAGACAATATAGTAATGGAATATCCATTCTTAAGTTATTCATTTATTAAAAAAAAAAAAAAAAAGAAAACAAGTATATTTTCACTGCCAGAAATTGTTACAATAATACACGAAAAACTACTGACTCGGTTCGGTCGAAAAACGCGTTATATGAGCTCGTAAAAAACTTGTTACACGTATGTATAATAAATTTTTATGTTTTTTGAACTGAAACAGCATCAAGTGGATCATGAATAATTTTACCTAAATACGTACGTGTAGATACGTACAAAGTAAATCGCTTCAGTTTTAAATTCGAAGAAACAGTTTTCATTAAGAAAACAATTCAATTTTGATTTTGAGTAAATTGTTTTTAATTTTTACTTTTTGAATTAAGGCTTGGTTGAGAATTTGCTTATTTACTTGTATTGTTTAAAAGCATGAATGAATAATCTATGTTGATTATTCGTTTTTCAAGAAATATAGCTGCGTATTAAAATTACCTTAAGGCTACATTTTGAGAACTGTTCGAAACAACACAGTTTTTTGAATAGGAACATGCTAACAAACAAAAAACAGGTTTGAAAAAGTTTTGAGGCTTTCTGAAAATTTGAAGAATCGACACATTTTTTTGGTATTTTCTCAGAACATTTACTAACAGTTTTATAACATTATCTTACATTTTTTCAAAATGGAATCTGCTGTACTTAGTTACGAAATTTTTTTACTTTTTTACTTTGAACTTGTCCAATTTAGATATCTTCGAATTACTTGTTTTCCCCGAAATCGTATGAATTATAAAGTTTTTTTATTCATCCCAAACTAATATGCCCACAGTACTTTGAAAATAAGATTCCGAAATTGTTATTTTTCAAATCATCTAGAGTTCATCGAAAAATTGAATATTTCATTTTATATCATTCTAATGTCGGATGTTCTAATTAATTTCCTATACAGCTATTATCAAGAACCGAAATTTTGAAAAATCCATCTCACCTCCAAAAAAAAAAACGAATAAAATAAACTTTCGAGAATGCAAAGTCTTTTACAAAAATAATATCAATAAATTTTTTGGTCTCAAAAAAAAAAATTGTCTGTAGTGGGATTTGAACCCACAATCGTAGAAACGACCAAAAGTCCTCGAATTTCTGAAAATAATGAAATAATTTCATTTTCTCAGTAAAAAAAAAATTGTCAGAAGTGGGATTCGAACCCACGCCCTCAAAGAGGACCAGAATTCTCCTGTAGCCCATGTAACATGGGAAGGTATCAACCTTGAGTCTGGCGCCTTAGACCGCTCGGCCATCCTGACATCTGAAGGATCTTGCACAAATATTGCATCATGTTCAATTAGGTGAGCTTTTTTCAAAATGATGTCAAAATTAATAATAACTTTGTAAATAAATCAATATAAAATGAGTAGGATCTAAAAAGAATAAATCCTATTTAGAAAATTTTTCTATTTAAAACATTAGTAAAAATTTCAGCTAATACTTGGTCATTTTAAAGCCCAAGAAATTAATGCTTTTATGTACCTCTGGAATAGAAAACGCGTTTCTATGCCAGCTCGAGATCTCTAAACGCGTTTTCTATGCCCTCGGTACATACAATATCGTTCGTAACAGGCATGGATGTGCTCATAGGCAAAGCGGGTTATTACAGTCCTCGGCTTCGCCTCGGACCGTAATTTCCCCGTTTTGCTAAATTTGCACATCCGTGCCTGTTACGAAATATACTATTTCCAACTTTTTAAAGATATTTTTCGATGTATGAAATCACTTAAATACATCTGTGGCTTCCTGGCATAACCGAAAAAGTCACTTCTGCCATGAGGCTCATTTTGCATGAAATTCTGATGAAATTTTAAACCTTATGGCTGCTTATGGTAGAAGTGACTTTTTCGGTTATGCCAGGAAGTCACAGATATATTTAAGACATTTTTGAAGTTGCAACAACAAATTTACCAACTTCCATGATTAAAAATTAAAAAAAAATTTTCAGGGTATTTGTTGCAGTTGCTATTTTCATCCAAAACCATCAAACCAAAAATTTTCTCAACCAAGAGGGATTTTTATCGTCGATAAGCTAAAATCTTTGAGAAATTTGAAAACGTACATGAAAGTCAGATTCTCAAATTTAATATTTCCATTTTCGTTTGTTAACGAATTTGTGCGTTAAAAAAATTTAAAAATGACATAAAAATTTCCAAGGGTTCGAAGCATCTTAAATTCAAAATTAGATTTGAATTCTCTAAAAAAAATTTGCCAATAGCAAAATGTATAAACTAAAAACAAAAAAATGGGAAAATGAAACACAATCTAACTCGCAAACGTAAATTTTTATTCTGCAAATGCTTTACAAGATTTAACTTTCCACCGCTTAAAACATGAAAATGGAAAGAATAATTTTTTTGTTTTGCCAGTATGTTATTTTTTTTACCTTCCACATACAATCCTGTTTTTTCTTTGACAAAAAAAACCGTGGACTTCGATTTAAAACAATTCTGCGTGATTTAATAGAAACTTTACTTTAAACAATGGGTGAATCGCTATTTTCATGCTTAAAAAATCTAGAAACTAGATGTATACTATAGAAAAATAGTAATAATTGATTAGGCGAAAATTTTTTCTTCTCGACGCTTTTTAGTGACAACAGTACCAGGCTTGTGCTGTGCTTCGGGATGATTTTGCAGTTCCGGAGGGCACGTTGAAATGGGACTCGAGAGAATAGTTTGTTTCAAATCATAGAAAAGATGACTGTCATCCTTGGTGCAGAAAGAAATAGCAAGACCGGCTTTTCCGGCACGACCAGTTCGTCCGATACGATGAGTGTAATCTAAAATTAAAAAAAAAAAAAAACGATATAACGATAAATGCAAAACCTTCATTTTTAAATAAAAAACAGTATAATTATCATTACATGATCAACCGTAGACTTTTATGTAATAAAAAAAACTTCATATCCTCATTGAATGACTAAAAATCAGATTATAATCAATGTATCGACAAAATCGTCAATTTTCATAGAAACAGTACCTTCTATTGTTTTGGCCATGTCGTAATTTATGACCATAGAAACGTCCTTGATGTCGATACCGCGACCAGCAACGTCTGTGGCCACCAAAATGTCCTTGCTCCCGTTTTTCAAAGATGCCAAAGCAAACTCTCTCTGCTCTTGACCTTTGCCACCATGCAAAGTACAAGCATTGTACTGCAACAGAAAATATAGTATGTGAATTTCTTCTAAAGAAATTTTTTCTAAAACAATCGTTGAAGCAGATCATTCAAATTTGTTTTTCTTTCGTCTAACAATAATAAATTACTTTTCAAGTCGGTATCTCATATTTTCAGACGATGACATCATGAAATTCTACAATGTAAATTCTATCTTTCATTATTTTTTTTTCGTATCTTTACTTACACCAAATTTCTCCAATCCTTTTGCGAGCACGTCGGCGCCTTTTTTCTGGTTGACGAAAATAATAACCGGAGGTTCCACGCCCCGGCTGAGGATTTCCATGAGTTTTCTTCTTTTGTCGCCTTCGCCCATAATGTGCACAATTTGCTCAGTTCGCTCCGTCGGTTTGCCTACACTGCCAATGTATACCATCGCAGGCCTACGCAAATAGGTTCTCGCCAATCTTTCTACGGCTGCTGGCATCGTTGCTGTAAACATCACTGTCTGAAAGACAAAATTTTTTTCAGAAATTTAATTTTTTGAGAACTTTTAACGAATAAGAAAACATGCATTTCTTTACTCATTGAAAAATTAGGATATCAACTTTGAATTCAACAAATTCATTTCTGTCAAAAGTTATAGGCGAAATTTTTTTGATGACTATTTAGAAGTGATGCAGTGATAAAACTTTTTGAATTTATGCTTCGTTTTTCTTGAAACTCAAAATAATCAAAAAAATAATTGACTCATAGTTTACATTATTTTGTCATTGTAACACATTATAAAAATTTTTGGCTATTTTAAAAATGTTTTTCAGACGCTTTAACTTTATTTTTTAAATTCAATCGAGTGAGGACACCATACCTGTCTGTATTTCTTTTTTGTGTTGTAATTCGCCAGTAATTTTTCTTCATTTTCTGCGTCTTCATTGTCTGGTTTCAAATTGGAAACTGGCATGTACTCCAAAATTTTCTGGACATCTGCGAAAATGAGATTGATTTTAATCGACTGGCAATCATTCCGGATTTAATCTTCCAAATTTCAAGATCAAAATGGTATAATCATTCGTGATTCTGGTATAAAAAATTGATTCTCTTTTTTTTGCACTACCGAACAAAAATATTTTTGCATAATAAAAATTATATTTTTCAATCAATGTTTGTGCGCCACGGGGCGTTGATAACGGGCCCGCGCGCTGAAGTTGAAGGGAGCTTTTGAAGGAGATTTGGAACGGTGAAAGAGAACACTTTGATCGCCGTATGTAAACCGAATTATTTGAAATGGCGATAACGAGAAGGCGCGGACGAGTGTTATCGGAGACGCAGGGCCGGATTAACCCTCAACGGGGCCCTAGGCAACCATCAATTTGGGGGCCCTTTTTTACGTCCGTTCCCTTCTTTTTTCGATTAAAAAATACAAACTTATATCTTTCATAAAAATTTTATTGTCACAATGCAATAATATCAATAAAATTACTATCTACATTTTAAACATGTCGTTTTCTACATTTGTTTTCGGCAAATTCATCAATTATATCATCAATATCGATTTTGTTCAATAAATCTGACTCAATGCAAAGTATACCTAACATCTCGAGTCGCTCTTGTCGCGTTGTAGCTCTTTCAGCAGCTTTGATTCTTTTTAATTGCGAGAAGGATCGTTTGGCAGAACAATTTGCGATCATTAATGTTAAAAAAATTCGAAGAGCTATTTCTGTGTTAGGAAATACTTCGGCTAATTGATCTTCCATTAGAATCTTATACAAATGACTATGATTTTTTTGTGCATCGGTGTATCTGGAGTTCACGTAACTTTGGAATTGTTTCATTTCAATGAAAAATTCTTCCAAATCTCTAGGATAAAAACGAACTAAGTTATTTATAGCTTCGTGGAGGTCTCCATCACTTAGAGAAAAGTTGATGAGAAATGCAAATCTCTCTGAAACTTCCATATACACTTTCGCACGCCGTTTGATTTCACTGTGAAGATTGTCGATGATTTCGAGGAAACCTTTTGTTCTAAAATCATCGCGAGGCGAAAATTCTACTTCTGGAGCATTTCCGTCATTAGGTTGTTTTTTTCTACGACGAGTACGTTTTACGATTTCTGTATAACCTACACCAGGTAATAATCGTTTTGTTTTTTCCTCGAAATCATTGAACTTTTCACGGAATGAAGCTAAACTCTCTTCTAACGATCCGTACAAAGAAGCACACGTTTGCAAATCTGCTTTTTCACTTTGCAATGACTTACTCACTGAACGCATAGCAGTCAAAATAGAGTTCCATAAAATCAACATGAAACCAAATTCGAATTTTTGCATTTTATTCGCGATACACGTCGCCTCATAACGAGTATCAGTATTTTGTGATTCATCATCAGCAATGATTTCTAGAGCCTCTAATATGATATCAAATGAATCGTAAACTGCATTTGTCGCATTCGAATGTGCTTCCCAGCGTGTAGTTGACAATGTCTTCAAAGTTTTCTCATTGTTTATTTTATTTTTTAATACGCCCCAACGATAGGTGGAAGCGGAAAAAAAATTATATAATGTCTGCATAATGGCGAAAAAATCTACTGCATAAAAACAGCACTTCACAGCATGCTCTCCAACCAAATTAAGGGAATGCGCGGAACAGGGAACATAGATCGCATTCTCATTCAAACTCAATATTCTTGCTTGCACACCTTTATACTTTCCGGACATGTTGAATGCGTTGTCATATGATTGTCCGCTACAATTTTGAATATCTAAACCACAGTCTTCAGTAAGAAAGTTTAAAGTTTGATTCGCTAGACTTTCACCAGTATGACCTTCCAACTGAAGAAAAGTTATAAACCTTTCGACTGGTTGAAAATCGTTCGGAGAAACATATCTTAAAATAATAGACAATTGATCAACATGCGATACATCAGGAGTCGAATCGATAGATAAGCTAAAATACCTAGCCGAAGTAACCTCTTTTAAAATGTATGATCTGACTTTTTTACCCATAATGTTAATGAACTCCTCGCAGATCGTCTTCGATAAGTAAGAAGTTACACCTGTCCCAGCATTGCCGTATCTAACAATATGACCTTGCAAAAAAGGATCGAATTTCACAACGAGTTCAAGTAACCCTAGATAATTTCCGTTGCCCGGCACCCCGAATTGCTCGTTCGAACCTCTGAATGACAAACCTCGCTCTGCTAATGTGGTAATGACAGCAACTACCCGTTTTAAAACGTCGCGCCAGTATTTTTTTTCACTTAGTAGTTCATTCTCGAGTAGTTCTGGCAGATTATTTTCGTCCTTTCGTTTTTGCCGGTAAATCAGCAAACACTCCTGATGTTTTGGATTTTTTTCATCCTGTTGTAAATGACTTCCGATGTTTTTACAGTCATCATATCCTTCACGAGAAAGTTTTATCGATTGGTCGGGTGGTAGAAATAGCTTGCAATAAAAACAATAGACAGACCCTGTGAATAAAAACCAAAAATTATTATTATCAATTACACTGTGTGCCTAAAAATAATTTTGAAAATTATAAAAAAACGAAACCTGTCTAGAATGGTTGGTAATGACCCCCTGAATACTTTCTTTACAGGTTTTTTTAATGTTAAGTCTATTTATTCGACCGGCTTTCCGGTTTTCTGTCATTTTCCGTTTTCTTTTCTCTGAATGTTTTTTCAAGGTCAGAGAATATAAAAAAAAGACTCATTGACCGCTATTTCAAATTTTTTCCCGTGCAGTTTTTGACCTATTTTATTCCAGAAACGTGATCAGGTTAATAAGAGGACACAACTAGTCTTTTGTTCGAAAAAAAGGACCAATATTACGTGATCAAAAGCATGCTTTTAAAAACAATTAATTTAATGAGTAAATCGAAAACGAGGGCTAAATTTGAAAAAAAAATGAAATGGAAGTATTTAAAGAATCATCACCAGCCATTGTAGACAGGTTTCGTATTTTTTTTTTTTTTTTTTTTTTTTGTAATTTTTGAGGTCATACAGTGTTACAAAGTATGTGAATGATACACAAACTATGAATTAAGGGTGGGTGAGTTACTTTTTAAAAGAAACTTGGTTGAGTTAATGTAACTTGTTCAAGTTAATGTAACTTGGTTATATTACAAGTTACTCATACATTTTCAAATAAGAAATTAGAAGTTACTTTTTAAGCGAATTCGTTTAACCTCAAGTTTTATTCTTTAAGGATTTTTTTTTCTTGCTAGAAAAAAACCTGATTCTTTCTCAAAAAATAGAGTGAATTTCGTGAAAGAAATTGATTCAAATCATACATCACCTTTTATTGGTGAATAAATAAGCCAATCTCGGTTTGTTTTTTCTCCATTTGGTTTAGTCCCAAAAAATACGTTGGGCGAACAATATCTCGATGTTGATTCGTTTTCATACCAACGCTTAGATGATTCGAATGGTCCAGTCGAATTTTGACATGTGGATGGCCCATGTTCAATCCAAAATCTTACATCTTCACTAGTAAATTTTTCCCATTTTCCTGGATCGTTGGAACGGTTGGAAATTTCTACACCTTGATTTTTATGTACACTTTTGCCCACAAGAAATTGGTTTGAAGATTCAGGTGTTGAGTTGACTGGATCATCGTTCAATTCAGGACTAGTTGCAAGTCCTTGACTGCCTGATGAATTTGGTGTTTTTACGTTCCGATGAAAATAATTGTCGACTTTTGGAACTTTTTCTAACACTGCACTTGTTCGTGATCGTTTTTCTTCGGCAACCTTTCTTTTTTGCGCACCACTTAAATATGAACGAGACATTTTTTTACAAAATAACAACTTAAGACACAAACGATGGTTTTAGTATTTACTAGTGTATTGCACTTAAACTATCACTCCCGAAAAATGATGGTCTCACTACGGTAAAGAAAAAAACGCGGACATTTACGAGATAATAACAAGGATATTTCATTCACTTATTCACTTTACACTATGTTATTGTTCACGGTGAGTATTCTCAGACGTGACTATCCCCGTACAGCGAATTCTTCGTCTTATATACAAATTTAAGTGTTCCAGAATATTACAGAAAATTCCAGTCATTTATTGTTCTCGAATATTCTCGACCTTTTCATTGATTTCTATTCTCGAACATTCACGAAAACGTATTTGTTAAATGATACCAAATGACAGGCTCAGAGGCAAAACGACACAAGAATTTTCAAGAAAGCATAAAAAATATGCTGACTCACATAAGTCGGTCTTTCTTTTGGGAATTCTTGTGTCGTTTTGCCTCTGAGCCTGTCATATGATACATTAATTTATTTGTCATTTATCATCCATCATTCACTCATTCATCATTCACGTTGAAATTTCCGCTTGAAGGCTTCTATTCAAGTCAATTGTGATTTCACTTTGTTTGTTTTATTATTTCGTATTTTTTCAATTATTTTCAGTTCTGATTATATTTTTCTTTCACTCTCTAGAATTGTATGTTTGTAAGAAAATTTTAGAAGTCTTTTTCATTTTTCGGGGGCCCCCTAAAATCGGGGGCCCCAGGCAACTGCCTATTCTGCCTACTTGTTTATCCGGCCCTGCGGAGACGGAATACACGCGCTTACGACTTCGAATAAATGCTCTGACTTTGAACGACTCTTAATGGTCGACTGACTGAAAAGGACGGTCTATGAATGAATCTATGAATTGGTCTCTGAATGAGTCTCTATGAATGAATCTTTGAATTAGTCTCTAAGGTCTCGCTTCGGCCGCCTTTCTACAGGCTTTGGAGAAATTCTAGAAATTTTCCAATTACTTCCCGATCGTTTCCCCCCAATTCATAGATGTTGGAATTCGATTGGATCAAAGTACTTTCGAGAATCTCCCGAATGAGTGTGACACGTTTACTTGACTCGTCATCGGTGATGGCGTGTACAGGACGATTTGGGTTTTCGATTCCAAATGTTCTGCTGTATTTATGATTGTAAACAGAAATAGAACAAAATGTGTATGAAAACAAGTCCGACGAATTAAAAAAGTGTTGAAAATCACGAACGAAAATAAATAGATGACGAAATCACAAGACAATTACGAATGAGAATAAATTCCATTTAGGATCAAAATTGATTAGGAAATTTTCATGTAATTTTGTGTTCGTCGTGAACAATGTTTCTCTTGAAACTTTCAAGAAATTTTTGTTATATATATTTAAAATTTTAGATTTTGAGATACTGAATGTACGTAATTTTATTTCAAACTTGTTTCTTTTTCGCTAGTAAAAAATGTCTCAGGATAGAGCTGAAAATTTTTTGTGAATACTAGAAAAAGTATGTTATTATACGGAAACTGTACCTGGTTCAAAACCCATGTCAATCATACGATCAGCTTCATCGAGGACGATGTAAGTACACTGATTCAAAACCAAGTAACGATTTTCCAAAACGTCGATCAGTCGACCAGGGGTTGCAATAACTATCTGAAAAAAAATTATTGCTCATAAAAAATTTAGCCTACAAATAATCAAGCTTCACTAAAAAATGTCTGCAAGCGATTTGAAGACCCAGAATCGTAACTTCTTTCTACATTTCAAAATATTTCATAATTCATAATTTTTTTTTCATAAAACTCTTGATAAGTTATATTTTTGGCAATGTTCAGAATATAAAAACATCACGTGTTTGAAAACGTTCGAAATATGTTGATTTGAAGCATCTATTTTGAAAATATACAGATTGCTTTGAAAAACTCATGCCATTATTCATTTTTTTTCAGTGAAAAGGTTTTGAAAATCATCTGTGAATAAATTTATGAAAATACTTACTTCACATCCCATTCTCAATCTGAAACCTTGTTCTTCACGGGAAAGACCTCCAACGACAACAACTGTTGTTATTCCTAAAGGCTGACCAAATTTATTCGTTTCTTCTTCTATTTGTTGAGCCAACTCACTAAAGAGAGCAAAAACAAAAAAACAGATTAAGAATATAAATTGTAAGGGATAGTATTAATGATTAAACCCTGGGGATATACTGTTCAAAATTAATAATATATTTTTTTTAACGAGATAATATGAAATGTTTAAACTAGTGGAGACCAGGGCTATATTTATGTTAAATTTCTAAATTACATATTAGATATTATTGTCTTAAATGAAGCATTCGTACAGCTAAAATTTTGAATATAAAACTCTTGGTATGTAGAAATAATGTCCAAAAAAAGCTAAATGTTAAAAACGCTGTAGTTTCGGAAAAAGGCAAAAAATGCTTTTTCTGCAAAAAAAATGACCATATATTTTATATGAAAATATTGTTGACAGATTTACAAACAAGATTTATAAATGATTAATTAGTATTTCAAAAATTCAACTTCACTAATCTCAATTCAACCTTATTTGAATTTGTTTTGATTTGAGCCAAACCTTCAAAGGTTGTACTGGAACTTATCTCAGATCTTTCATGATCGTATTCAAACTTGAAATGTAATATTTTTTTTAATAATATTCAAATACTAATTAAATCAATTCAAATATTATGATTATAAAAAACATTAGGCTCATTACCGAGTTGGCGCCAAAATGATGCTGTAAGGCCCTTGATCGGATTCTTCAGCTCTTTCCATTTTCGGCAAACTCGTAATCCAGAGCAGGAGTGGAATAAGAAAAGCCAAAGTTTTACCAGAACCAGTTTCAGCAACGCCGATAATGTCCCTGTTTTGCAGACCAATTGGAATGGCTTGTCTCTGGATAGGCGTCAAATCTTTGTAACCAACTTTGTCGACGATATCGAGAATTTTCTGCGGGAATCCCGACTCCTTCCAACTTCTTATAGGGTCTGGAATTCGCCCGCCTTTAATCGTGATGTTATAATCCTCGCGGAAAATACGCCAATCTCGCTCTGTCATTTCCTTCATTTCTTTTTCCGACCAATGACGGTCGTCCCATTTTTGCTTTTCTTCCTTTTTCTTCACTTTTTTCAGCCGAATCCTACAAATATTTTCATACGTTTGAGAAATTTTATTCAAATACTTAAATTCCGCAATAACAAAAAAAAAAGGATAACTTGTTATCTTAATTTTCAAGTTGCAAGTTTTAAATCGTACATCTTATATACATGATGTTTATTATTATTTCTTTAAATTTTTGTCATGCTCTTATAGCAAAAACTTACTTTTCTTGTTCTTTCTCAGCTTCGGTTCGTCGTTTTTCCAAAAGTTCCCCGTAAAATTTACTCTGATCACGTTTTTGTGCTTTGATGTCAATTCCAGCGAGGTTTCCTCTGCCGAAAAATTGCACTTGATGACGATCCTTGTAGATGTTGTTATAATCTACGGAAGTATCTTCGGACGTGTCCCAATCGAAAACGAACTTTCGATCGTTCAGTCGTCTAACGCGTCTTTTCTTTTTTACAATTCCCAAATATCTCTCTTTGATGGCTTCAACTTCTTTTTCTTTATCCTTGTCTTTTGAGTCTTCATCGCGAGAACGTTGACTTTCTCTGCGTCTGCAAATCATTATAGAAAGGAAATTAAAATTCCGATTCAGGAAATTATACAATTTTCAGAAAGTGTGGAAATGAAAACAAATTGAATTCAAGGAAAGTCCGAAAATTCAGAAATCGAAGTACCGAGGTTTTTTAAAACTATTTTGTAAGTCAGGAAATCAATGTATGAAGTAAGCAAAAAAATAAAAAAAAGAGCAATGGAATGCTTAAAATTTGGTCTAAATGGCAATAATTCAAGAATGATTCATGATGTATGATAAATATTTAAAATAGTTTGAAAACTTCGAAACATGATAATTGAAAATAATAATGCAGTTTCTAGAGATTTTTCGATATTGAAAAGTCGAAATTCGAGTTACAGCAGTGGCAGATTCATGAAAAGTATATTTCAGAAAGTTTCTCAAAATAGAGTGAAATTTTCATATTTTCAATCCTTATTATTTTGACATTTTTGGGCAAGTTTTATTAGCTTTCATAAAGTTGTTACAGTTTTTTAAAACTTTAAATTATATCAGACAAAAAAAATTTTGACACTTTACTGGTTTAGATAATTATTGATTGTGTAACAAATAATTTTCAACAATTTTAACAGCAACACAGATTACACAGAAACTTTGACTTTTAACAATTTTTATCTACAAAAAGAAATGAATATAAATGAATTGAAATATTGAAATGATTTTTGAACAAATAATCCAACTCAAGGAATTATTTGAAATAATTTAAACTCTAAAAATTATAAATTAAACAAACAGTAAAAACAAAAACAGTATAATGATTATGATGATTAATATTTTTAAAAAACTCGTCAATGAAGCTGAAAATAAAACCAGGATATTTCAGACTATTCATTTTTTACATTTTCAAATTTCAAAAAGTAACAGATATTAATGAATTACTTTGATTGGAAGAATCATAATATCGATAATTATTCTTTAAAATTCATTTACAATAATTTCAACTCTGAAAGCTATTAATACATTGTACAAATTAAAATAATAATGTGAAAATCAAATAGAAATGATAAACTCATTTGTAATGATCATCTACAAACATAATAAAATTGCTAAATTTTGCGAACCTTTCCCTCTCGTCCCACTCTCCCCTGTCTCCTCTTTCTTTGCCAAGGCTGGATGCCTCTTGCACAAAGGCCGATTTCCTCAAGGCTTCCTGTTCCTTTTTCATTTTTTCTACTTGTTCCTCTCGTTTTTTCAGCGCCAATGCCGCCCTCTCTTCTTTTGTCAAAAACTTGGGCTTCGACCTAGCTTCCTCCTCTGCTTTTTTCTTTGCCAAAAGTTCCTCCAAACTCAGTGGCTCCTTCTTTGGCGTTTTCTTTTCGTTTTCGTTTTCCTCTTCTTCGTTGTCTTTTTTTGTCTCCTTTCTTTTTTCATCCTCTATTTGAAATATTGGACTTACTTTTCGCTTCCTGTCTTCTTTCGGCTTTTCTTTGTTTTCTCGTCGATCGCGATCGCGATCACGCTCCTTTTCTCGAGACCTGGAACATAGAAAAACCAAACCATTCGAGTTAAGTCTTGGATTTTTTTTCTACATTTATTACTAGCTGTCACCAGCGGGCTTTACTCGGCAGTTACCACGTTTTTTCATGTGGTTTGGCCAGGAAAAGTCAATTGTTTCATTATAAAACAAAAATTACCAAAAAATTATATGAATTCCAAAGTTCAAAATCTTCTCTTTTTTTTCAAGAATTTCTAATTTTTTCAAAGTAGGAGTTGAATAATGATGAATTACTATGAAGAGATATTGTACCCTCTAGCAAATGCGGCAGTACCTAACAAGGTACCAGTTAGGTACCACTTAGGTACCAGTTAAGTGATTTCTCAAAAATCTACTCATTTTTATTGAAATTCCGTAAAATTTTGATTGTATAATGTTTAACAAGTTTTTTTCTTCATTTTCATGTAGTCGAAAATTCGAAAAAATAATGTATCCTAAATAGAAAAAGGAAATTACATCGTGGTGGCGGCCATCTTGCGTAACTCTCTGAAGTTAGCTGCGAGTTTAGAATTGTTTATGTGATTCACAATTGTTTTTGTGATTCACAATTATTTTTCAGATTCATAGTGTTTACGATTTAAGTCCCAGCTACGTTCAGCCGATTGATTTGAAGATGTTTTTTATTCTTTGCGTGAAATAAAAATTTACTTTCGATTTAGATAGGGATTGATATATTTTTGGTGGAACCTGCATGGCACTTTTTCTACATAGGTAATTTGTGAGAAACATTGATTTTCTAGAATGGGAAATATTTGATATATTTTTCTGGTAACTACCATCCTAATTAGCAAAAAACCACTACATTCAAAAAACATTTAGCAAATTTCCTATCCTATCCCAAATAAAAAAGATGATATCATGGTGTTGGCTATCTTGTGTAACTCTGAAGTTAGCTGCGAGTTCAGAATGGTTCAGTGATCAATGATTTTAGTGATTCATAATTGTTTTTGAGATGCACAATAATGTTCACAATTCGAGTTCAATTTTTAATTAGAAAACCAGTTGGAATGCCAACATATACCAATGGGTCATTGGAAACTTACAGCAGCGTAGTACATCTGAGTAAATAAAAGCGCGGAGCGCGTAATGGTAAATCTAGTTAATTTTTAAACAACATGAATTAGAACACATTTCGAGTAGATAATCCATATGTCATGCGCCAGATAATATTCAGATAATGAGCTACGCGGGAAATTTGAAATGCGCTGTCAAATCAGTTGTTCTCACAGTGCCCTGAATATGTGCGCCTCTGTGAGAACAACTCACTGATATGTAAAAACACTGGATCGGCAATGGGTGAAAAGTGGGGGTAAAAATTTGAAGGTCGACAGATTTCATGGTTCGTGGCGAACGTGCACACTGGGTTACTACACTGTGAATAAAGGTTATACGTATGGTACACACATACAAACGTGCAAAGTTTACATACTACGTAAGCATTGCACGTTAGTATGCGTGCCTCATACGTATACTTGTTGTTCGCTGTACACTCGTCTCTCCCGTTAAGGACCTTCCCGATAAGGACACCTGGGTTGAAGGACCGACATTTCAATCCCGTTAAGGATGAAATTTCTTCAAAATAAGGGCAAGGAATCGAAAATCTGATTGGCTCTCAGCTGAAAGAAGGTTATGTTTACACTTAGTAAACATATGCATACTGCGCACGCGCGCCCCTATTCCGCGGGGAGCCCCCACTCTGATCACGTCCTTATCGGGAGGTTTTCCAGATTTCTTTTCGTCCTTAACGGGAGAGAAGAGTGTAGTGTAGCAACCCAGTGTGCATGCCCGGCAATGAACCATGAAATATAATGGACGTTTAAATCCATCGCGAGATGAAGAGTGGGGGGACGCCATTGCCGATCCAGTGTTTTTAGAGATCAGTGGAACAACTGATTCGACGGCGCATTTCAAATTTCCCGCGTAGCGCATTATCTGAATATTATCTGGAGCATGACGTATGGGTTATCCACTCGAAATGTGTTCTAATTTATGTTGCTTAAAAAATTAATGCATTATTTTTTTGAATGTTCAACTATGTAAAAATGAAGAAAAACACTTGATAAACATAATGCAATTAAAATTTTACTAAATTTCAATAACAATGAGGAGATTTTTGAGAAAGTAATTAACTGGTACCTAACTGGTACCTTATCAGGTACCACTCAAGTACCGATTAGGTACTGGCGCGTTTGCTAGGGCCAGTATAATAGGTTAATTTGGCCAAAAAGATGTTATAAGTATTTTATAAAAATAGTTTCTAATGATACTTTTTTTTTATCAAAGTAAAGAGTAAAATTGATGAAAGTTTATTCGTTAATCATGATGAAAAGATGATAATAAGGATCATAATAATAATTTTATTATAACTTTTCATGATTTGTGACAATGTAGGATTTTGTGATTCATAGAATTTTGTGATGATTTACCATTGTGGCATTTTGCGACTTTTGTAATACTATTTCAAAAGTGTTGCCAATTTTTGAGAATTGCAAAGGAAAAGTTTCATAGAATTTAATGATAAATAATTGCTGATTATCGGTTGATTTTCTGACTTTGGGACACTCTTTATTTTATGATTCATAAATTTTTATGAGTTTTTGTGATTCATAACCTTTCGTGGTCTTGTGACTTTTCATAATTTTTTAAATAATTTAATGATTTAGTGTCGTTGTGATTTTTGCTTTGGTGACTTTTTGCGACTTTCGCAAAATTTCATAATTTTTTGCCTTTTTGTGATTTGTGTGTGTGCAAGATATTTCAACAGTGCAGCGGGAGTGTAGGTGAGGGAGTAGACCATTTATTTCATTGACAAAAACATGCCTATAACCTACTCAAGCACATGGTATTAATGATATTCATGTGATGATAAAGAAAAGTCTAGATACCTAGAACGTTTTCTATCTTTTTTTCTGTCCTTCGATTTGCTTCTCGAGCGGCGTCGATCACGAGTGTCCCGCCGTTCACGATCTTTTTCTCGATCACGGTCTCTGGATCTACTGCGACGCACACTTTTCTTGTCATGGACCATTTTGGAAACCTGAAAAAAGAATTGAAATAATAGGTTTTCAAGCATTATGCGTTCACCCTAATATTCTGGAAAATCATGAATACGTGAAAAAATTTAAAGTTGTAAATAACTATCCCAAAATTTGTGGAATTCCTTAATAATTTTTTTTAATATATAGCCAATGGATTACATTTTTTTATTTAACTTTTGAAATTTAAAGTTTTTTGATATACATAGACTCCATGTAGAATATTTGGAAATCTGCTTAACAGTTTAAAAGAGTTTATACAATTTGAAAAAAATTTCTTTTGTTCGTATTTGAAATTTGATTTAATTTTTAAATGTTTCTACAAATATATAAGAAATATTGTTAAATCTAAATAGATTAGAAATGTGTATTAATGGAATATGCAAAAATTTTCTCTCACTTTGTTTGTAAAGAGAATTTTAATATTTTCAGTTTATTCTCTTAATATCAAGGAAACGTATGATTTATTAATGTTCCAAGAACAAAACACTACTTGAGCATGTTTTGGAAACTGCGATGTATATGTTATGAAGACAGTTAAGAATGCATCAAATTTTTTTTCCAGGAACTAGCAGTTTTTTTATTACTTTTTTTAATGAAAATTTTCTAAAATGTTTCTTGGAATTTCAAACAGTTTATTCAATAGTGATAAACTTTATAGTTTGTCTTTCGAGTGTTTCTTTCATTAGTCAAGCTTTTTCAACATTCATGATATCACTACAGAAATTGTTGATGTTTTCATTCAGGTTTTCCATAATTTTGAAAAATACTTCAATTACTAACATTTCTGATCATAACCTTTACAACTGTAGTATTTGAGGAATTTCATACTTTTAAAAGATTTAACTTGAAAGTTTTTTTTTTATAATAATTGGAATATTTTATTTTCTTGATGTCCTCAAAATTTAAATAAAATTCATTGAGATTCATGAAAACTATTTGGGATAGTCATGGGAATAGACAAACATATTTTGAACAGTGGTCTGTATGTTATAGAAAAATAGTCAATATATGTATTGCTACTGTATTTATTTGATGGTTAATAATTTAGAAAATGTAGATAGGTATACAAACTTTTTAAACTTTTACCTTGGATACCAAAAGATAATCTAATTTTGGATTATTGTCGAAAAGGTATTATATTTATTTAGGATTTGAATATTTTCAAGAATTCAATATTTTTGAGAGATATGACAGGAAGGTTTTTTAGTTTCATCATTTTTATGATACATTTCTGGATCCACAGGTTACCTTTAAAATGTGAGAAAACTTAATATAAACAGTGTGCGCCATCTTAAAAAATATTATTTTGAAGCATTATTACTTTTTTACATGATAAGAGTTTGTATTTATATCAGAATTATCAATACCTCGAAATTAATTGTCCCAGAAAAATTCGAAAATGATAAGTTAAAATGCTCCCTTCATTTTTAAAATTATACCAAATTTATGTTTCCAATGTAATGCATAAATATGACAATTTCACAATATTCAATTTTTATTTTGTTCTTTTTAGATAAAAAAAAATGTTGTTTTCATTTTATTGAGCTTTCTACTCACTGAGCGAGATTCCAAAATTTTTCGTGTAGAAATGTGAATAGGGTTATTAGAGAACACAAATTGTGTTTTGTTCGAAAAAAAAGTACCAATATTATGTGATTAAATTATTTTATTGAGAGCATGCTTTTAATGAAATATTAGTTCAATTAATAAATCGAAAACAGGCGCTAACTTTGAAAAAACCTTTACAGGAAGTATTCAGAAAGTGTTTGACAGGTTCCGTTTTTTATAATTTTTAATGTCATGCAGATTTACTTCAGGGCTTACATACACTTGTTTTTGCTCGAGGAAAAAAAATCGTTTTCACGATTTTTTTTTTGGAAACACAACCTAATATTTTTTTGTGAACTTACTGCCTCTTTATTTATCAATGTTACAAGCTATTTTAGAATTTATTTCAGAATGAAATTTTTGTTATTAGGTGCACTACAGTAATTATCCAAAAATCCGATGTTTTTTGAGGTGAGCACAGTTTTTCAAAAACCGTAAATCTGGACAGTATGAATTTTTTAAAGCTTTTTAATAATTATAATAGCCTCTGCGTAAACGAAGGATTTTGAAATTTGAGCGACACTTTTTTTTTGCTGCAAAAACCGAAAGCCCAGATGTTGAAAAATCAAACATTTAAGGAAAATGACCACTACTTTCATAAAAATATTAGTTTAGCAAAATACTTTGTCTACACAGAGCAACAAGGTATAAATTAGAGGTTTTTTTTTGTTCTTTGAATTACAGATGAACAGTTCTTTATTTTTCATGCTCACCGCACTCAGTGTCAGAAAAATTGTATTTTGGCATGATGGTCACCATCAGTGTTGGGGAACCGGGTTTCGTTCGCACAGCCTGGAGCACGAGTCGGATAGCAACGTCACAGAAATCCCAGTTTCCCTGCTCATCTCCGCGTACTCCGCCGCTAGAAACTGCTGAGAAGTACGTCGGAAAGCTGGGATTTCTGTGACGTTGCTGCTCCTCTCAATCTGCGCGAAAGACGAAAACAAGCCAGTCCCCCAACATTGACCTTAATTACCAAAATTTTTTTCTGAAAAAATTTATAAAATACCTTAAGACATGAATATATAAATAGGCTTCGAGTTTTTTTGAAGAATTGTTTCGTTTTTTTGGGAAAAAATCATAAAAATGCCTTACGTTTCTCGGCACAATTGTATATAACTCTCTGACTTATGACTTCCTGAATACATTTAAAAAAAAATTGATATTGTAAATTGATTAGTTAAATTTTGTAGCCAGGTACATTTACTTTATCGTTTGACAAAATTCTGCTGAAAATTACAAAAAATAAATTCATTAACATTGAAAAATTACAAGTCGCAAACGCGAGCTAACTATAGAAATAATTTTTGCAGAACAGTTCAAATTCCCTCCATTTTTGCTAATTTCAATTCATTGGGACAACTATATAAGTTAAAATTTGGCGCACAGTAATATTAAAAAATTTTGATTTTCAAATATTTATCTTTAAATTTTAACAGTTGGAAAATGTAATTATCTCATCCAATATGAATGTTTTTCAGTTTGATGGTTTGACAGAAAATTTTATTTACTCGGGTTATTTTCAAAAAATTTCAGAAAGTCAAAAGATATGATTCCTGGTAAACAAACCAAAATTTTCGAGATAGTTTTATTTTTGTTGGACTCAATGTCATATCATTCCAAAATACATGTGGAATATACTGTCAAAAACTTGTCAACTTATTTTTTGGTACCTTGTCAAGATGTGGCGAAAATCGCGTATAAATGCTGCGAGTAACACGTAAAAACTCGAAAACTTGAATGTTAAAATAAAATAAATAAGAAGTAATTTGTAATTTCGTAGAAATACCGTAACTGTACTCTGTTTATTTTTCACTTGTCAGTTGTCACCAGTTGTCACTAGTTGACATCAATGCAAACAGTTGCGTCTTTTTATAATGACGATGAAAAATATGAAACGTATGAAACCAATTGCGTCTTTTATATGAGGGTTGGGAGCCGCGCTTCTTATTGGTGGATTCAGTTGAGTCGCTTCATTTGTCTTGATTCAATTCAATTCAATTCAGGCCGTTGGGATTTTGAAAATAGACTATGCAAACAATGAAAAATGATGGAAAACACTGCTAAGTACTGGCACGAGAAATTGCAGAAGAAGAAATTGCAGAAATCGCCCTAAAACAGTGTAAAATAGACAATGATGAATTCATAACTTTCAACTTGTAATAAGAAGAACGGACAAGAACAGAAGTGCGGCATTTTTTGTTATCAATCAGGATTCCTGATTTACTTACACAAGGTGAACAATCAATTTCGACTTTTTTCTAATTGGCTGTAAACAAATATTTTATTTACGCATCTACAATGTACAATTTTTTGTCGTAAGAAAGGCCGATGATATTTTAAGGTTATGGGCGCTGTTTGTTTACTTTGCATAAACTCGATGCATTATACAAAAACATTCAAAAACGCTTTCCAGCTCTTCTATATTCTGATGTTATTGTCTGATATAAGCTATTTACAACGTCAAAGTCGTTAATTTTGAAATCCGGTTGGATTTCAACCGGATTTTTAAAGTTTTGAAGACCCCATGAAAAAAACGCATCCGTCCCGCTTCGCGATCGTCAACTCAATCAAATTTTTTCACACTATTTTTTTTTTTTCATTTCAAAACGAAGAAAAAAATTTGAAGACTAATATTTCGAAGAGATTAGTTTAAGTTATGATGACTAGATGACTGAGAAAAATTGGGCATTTTTTCAATATATTTTACATTCGAAATTTTGTTAGATGGTATCAATTATTTTCAGGTCATCCAAAAACCGAAATTGGCCTGCAGCATATGAAAACGTGACAAAAATGCCAAGACCATCGAGAGTTTCAAAAGCTTTGGCAATGGATGTCTTGGAGTCATTTATTTCACATTTTGAAGATCCAGATCCTTCTAAATGGCCGCCGTACTCATCAGATGTATACAAGCAAATGAGTAACATAGTTAATGGGGAGTGGAGTGCTCATAACTGGTACGTCTCAATCAAAAATGATCGCCGCAACATACATTCCGACTTGAGGAAACTTATAAACCTACCAGATGTTCTTCCAAAAACCAAAATCTTTAAATCAAGTGTTGAAACTGACACTTCTGGCAATGATTCAATTATCTGTAATAATGATAAAGATGCTAATTATCCTGTAAGAAAATCATTGAAGAAAAAATTAGTCAAATATAGTACTGATTCAAGTAAAGAGCTCAAGTATCAAGAACAAAGGATGAAAAATGTGATTTCTGATGCTGCTCACGTGATCAGTGACATAGAAAAATTAACACTGAAGCATCCGTATGTTGGTTCGATACAAGAGATCTCATCGCTACCTTTCAAGGTCATATATTTTACCCCCATGCAATTGGAAACCTACAAAAATTTCTGTGCCATGAATGAAGATTCGACTGAAATTAGCATCGACACTACAGGGAGTCTAGTCAGAAAATTACATTGGAAGTATAAAGTAGTATTGGATCCCATATTTCTGTACTCCATCGCCATCAAAATTAGAAATACCTTGCAATCAGTGTACCAATTGTTGACAGAATGCCACACCTCGGAAACCTTCGTATATTGGCTTTCCCTTTGGCAAAGATTCGAAGCGCCAGTTCCAAAAACCGTTGTCGTGAGTTACTCACGTGCTGTGTGGTGTGGTTGCTCAATGAGTTTGAATAAAATTTCATTGAAATCATACCTAAGAGATAGTTTTGCACGGGCAATTTCAGGGAATGAGAATATTCTTTTGCCAAGAACGTTCATTCGTGTTTGCATAAACCAGCTTCTCAGAAAGGTCTGCAGTTGGACTTGCATGCAATACCTTCAACACCCTCAGGTTCAGGATTTCTACATTTGCTGCATCATCCTTCTTGCTGAATGTCAATCTGTTCATCAATTCAAGGAAATTTCCATCTTGGTCTGTGCAGTTGCTGCGAATCCTTTCCGCGATTCAATTGTTATACTGAATTCGATAGAGATGACAGTCAACGAGGCCACAGAAAGATTGGAAGATCGCATCCTTAGAAAGCAACAAACGAGCGAGATTTTCAACAGGCCTGTAGATGAAATTTTGAAATCATCTGTAAACATCATCGAGCCAATCGCTACCAAAGAAGAAGGTGGGCCTGACAACATTGAAAAGTTCATCATAAGGATTTTGTGTGAAGCTAAGCAGAAGCCAAAAGAAGTTGGTAAAGAGTACAGCCTTCATTATTCCGAAAAATTGGTTAAGGAGCTGGAGGAACTTCTCAGAGATTTCCCGCTATGGACCGCTGCTACTCTTCCTTACCACGCTAACCATGCCACGTCGTACAATCATCAAGTTTTCGATGACATTCAAGATCGTGTTCTGGGGGAATTCACGAAGCCGGTCCACACCGAAGAGCTTGTCAGACTCCACCTTGAAGATCTTTTGAAAGGTAATCTCGCTTCGCCTTTGGAAAGGTCACATTTTTCAATGAGTCAGGAAGAAAGTGAACCTTCGAATTCCGAAATGCAAAATGTTTATTCTGAGTTTGAGATGGAGAATAGTTTATAAATAGATTTTTGTACTGAGGAAACTGTAGTTAAATGTCTTGAACATGATTTGGATTAACTATTTGTACTGAAATAGTCAATTCAGTTTTGTTGCAAAGCAAGTATTGCAATTAAAAAGTTTGTAAAAGGGGAAAGGGAGATACAAAGAAGATTCAGATAGTATTTACTATTTTTTCCACTATTCTTTAAATAATCATGAGTTTCTAAATAAATTAACATTTCGACAACTGCCATAAAATTTTTTAAAAAATTGAAGATTGATTGTCGCGTTTTTTGTACTTTGAAGCTTAAGTGGCATTCAAATGTAATTTTAATATAGAAATAATTTAATTTCAGTTTTTTCTGGTTAAAAATTGTTTAAATAGAAATTAATTCATGAGGAAAAAGTAGAATTTTCATCAAAAAAATAAGTATAATGAAGATAATTATTGAAAAAAGTATTATGAGGATACTAATAATGAGATTATATTTTTTTATATCCATGTATTGGAAATATGTTTTCTTCACCAAGTTCTGCAAAAATTAAATTTCTAATTAAACATTTATTTTGTCTCAGTTATTAATGTCTGTTTGAACCTGTTCATAATTTTGTTACAATACGAGGCTTTTTTTATTTTTATCTAGGTATGAAGCTGAATGTTTGAGTTCAGTTTTTGTAACCAAAAATCATCATAATTTCAGGTGAACTTTGTGTAGATTTTTGTGTTCAGAAAATATTGGAACTATGCTTTTGTAACATGATTGTTGAAGGTGGTAATAGCGTGAGTTAAATTTTCCTTGGTTTTTGTTAAAATTTCTGTCACAAATTATTTGAGGGTTAAACTACACACCAGTTAAAATTTCAAAATTTTTTACTGTCTGTGAATCGAGGAAAAAAATCACAAAGTTTACATTGTGTTATATGGTTAAGATGTGATTTAATGGGATATCTCTGAAAATTTTTCTTGGAATTCGATGAAAATTATGGAGTACAAGTATATTTATTGGAGAAACTCATAGAACTTTATTTGAAAACGATCTACTGTTTAGTTTTTGAACAAATCTAATATTTAGTCATGTCATTGACATATCAACAACAAACTACGACCGATCTGGCACAATCTGGCAACGCTGCAACAGTGAAAGTGAACAGTTGATGCTGAGCGCGGAACGTCAGATTGATCAAATTGCATGTTTTTTAATATTTTACAAAACGATCGGAACCGAAAAATAAATTTTGAAACCATTGTGTTTTCACGGAGTTTGTTTTATTTCAACACAGTGGTTAGGTAAAAACACTGCGGTGTTGCCAAACCTTGTCTCAGCTGGTCTCAGCAACGGCTGATATGAATGTAGCTTCGGTTTTAAGGATGCTTGCGGCAACGTTCACTTTGTAACTCGTGCTAGAACCACCTTAAATGAACATTCTGGCAGTATGCAATACAAAAATTTCATGGGTTAAAGGAATCTTGAAGGGATTTCGTTATTTATGAAAATTTCTAAAAATTTGAATGATTTTTTGAAATTTTCAAATACATCATTGAAATATGCTCATGTTTGTTAGATTTTTCAAAATCGCCCTATGGGAAATCTTGTAATAGTATGTAATTCATGAATTACAAAACTATTACAACCGGCAGGGTAGATCTCTGCTATACCAGCTAATCAACCTGATCATTTCTTGGCGCAAAATGTATAATTTATATTTTTCTGGCATCTAACGTATTAAATGTACTTTCAATGATTACAATTATGAAAGATCCATATAAAACTTCAACTCTAACACTGTGATTTTGGTAATTATTCAAATGAAATGATCTGGATGATCAGCTGGTACAATCGGAATCTACCCTGCCAGTTGTAATAGTCTATAATTCATGAATTACAAGATTTTCCATAGGGCGAGACGTATCAAAAATTATTCAGAAATATCTAGATTTTCCAAAAATGAATTGTAAAATTTATTATATTTTTATGTTTGTAAGTGTTTTTGTGATTCTCCACATTTTTATGTAATGTTTCAATTTTCTTTTATGAATTTTAATTCATACTTAGAAATGCGTTAAACGAACTAAACCAATTTTAAATAAAAAAAAGTCATTATGGAACAATATACATGCACAGTAGTTGATTCGATCTCTGACGATGTACGGTGTAGTGCATAATTAATTTTTGTTCATAATTATTTTTGGAATAATTCCAGCATTCTTCAGCTGCGTGGAACCTCTTTCCATGGGTTTTAAGTTACCGACTCTTTCAGTTGCGTTGTTGCCTGTGTTAAAAACTCGCCAGTAGTTTTTCAATAAGATCAAACGACGTCCATTTGATAATTAGCTGATTTGGACAACTAAAATTTTTATTTGCAGAATTTTTTCATTATAAAAAATACTTTCTGGAAGAGCTAAAAATGTTGACATAAATTTTTCAAAATTCTCAATATATGTATCCATTAAATTTTAGAAGCTACAAGAAAATATAAAACTGTTTTTCATTTATATTGCCTCTTGAAGATCGCCATGGATTTCACTATCGAAGATACTACATTTCGTGTAAGGATATTCAACCTGAAACAGGAAGGATGATAATAAAAAGAAGGCCCAAAGTATGTGATCAACAGGGTTTTTTAATATACAATCTTCAGGTTCTATTACCAAGAAATAAATAGGTACACATTATAACGCTTTTACAATGTAGAACTCCAAAGATCATGGGAAGCCGCGTATTATGAATGTTTATTCGGCTTTTCTTATTATTACCCTAAAATTATTTAGCTCTCGTTCATTGCTGCAAATTCAAAACTTACGTAACAATCATTGAGAGTAACAAGTAATACGCAATCCATAAAAATTCATTTTCTTTAAATCACCATAATCATACTTCCCCCAAAATATTTTACATCGATGACTTCGATAAGTCATTATTCTATCACTTTCTGTTAGCTTCGCAAAAACGTTCCAACGTTGGGGCACGAATATTTTGAACATTCCTCGCAAGAGATGTCATTCGGATATTGTTCTCCGTTATTGAACTTGCCATTTTTCTTCAAACTCATTTTGCTGCGTTTGTTCTCAAAATTACCTACATAGTATTTCAGTTATGAAAAGTTCATCACATAGAATAGGAAACTTGCATGTTTTCAATGACATTATTTTACCAGCAAAAAAGTTACATTCACGTTAATAATTTCTAAATAATTAATAGTCACAAAATTTGTTTTGTTTGTGGAAAACGATTTATACTACATTTTTTCATTCTCAAAATAGACGTGAGTACATTTACATAAAACATGAGTGAAAATTTCAAAGCCTGTGAGTGACATTTCAAGCTCATCCCACTTTTACGGATTTCACTGATAAAAATTTTCATCTCCATCCTGCACACAGTATTTTACATCTCTATTTGATATAAAATGACACAAAAGTCAATTTATTATCGGCTGAAGTAGACATGAATCAGAATATCAGAATAAATAAAATTTAAGCAGAAAGACACTGGTTGATCCAAGTTGACAAAAAGTATCAATTACGTTTGAATCAACATGTCACATTCTGATAAAATGTTAAGTACTCATGAATCTACAAGTTAGTGTGGACGAAAGACGTAATCTAGTAAGTTGATGAAAATTGATATAAAACTAAAAATGAATTGATTGCAAAGGCAGAAACTTAATGTAATAACCATTAAATAAATTTCATTGCGCTTATACCGACTTTTAATACTAAAAGATTCCAAAATTAGAACTTAAAACTGCTCATCATTATTCAACTAAAAAAATAATAAAAGGACAAAAATCTATCCCTAATACTGAGAAATTTCAAAGAAATGAATTATAAATTATTCGATTTCAATGTACACTTCGAACTAAAAATTACAAAGATTCGAGTATTCTCGTTAAGTACACAAAACTCTAAAAGTAAAAAAAAACTGGCTAAAGGAACACTCACGTCCATCTGGAACCCAGAAAGAAAAAGCATCTGACATGCAAATTTCCCATTTTCAAAATTTACTGACTGCACATATTAAAAATAAGCGCAAAAAAAGTTTCCGCGAAATGCGAATTGCACGATTGTTTATTAGCGTAACGAAAAAGCCTACTCGTGAATTACTGTTTGAATATACAATTAACATTAGTCGTTGATATTTGTCATAAGTCATGCGTCATGTTCATATATGTATCAAGAATCTGTTGGTACTCATTATTTTGTCAATAACAAAATACTTTTTTTTTTTTGTGGAAAAAAGTGTAGGCCTCGCAACGAGATTCTAAAAGGGACAAAGTTCCTCGGAAATCAAAAGCTTCGCGAGTGAATTCAAGGCCCGCTTTTAATTGGTCCATTCCTGTTCTCGCCGTTGGTGCCAATGCGTCGCATTTTTCAGGTATTTTTTTAACGATTGACAATTAATAAAAAAATAACCGAAGGAATTCATAGACCCTGAGAGCCAAAATTGGCCGACGAAATTTCGTTTCACGCGAATTTTCGCATTAAAATCAACTTCGCAGAATCTGCAAGTGACGTGCAGTTCTTTGAGTTTTGCTTTTATTCATAATTCTTAACAAAATTCTACCAATCAATGTTAAACCATGATAAATTTGAGGAATAATAATGTTGTTGTAGTTGGAAAATTACTCTCTTCAATTTAAGTATCCGGCGAATTTAATCTCCGCCAATAAATATATTGGTTTAGATTAAATTCGCCGGATACTTGAATTGAAATAGAAAAAAGGACGTAATTACATTCACGAAAATCAATTAGTAATCTCATAGAGTAAAAGTTCACTCTAAGAAATGAAGAGAGTAGTGAAGGAAAATTCGGGGTTAATGTGCAGTTCTGAGGCTTTTGTGGGGGGGGGGGGGGGGGGGTAAGAAAAATGTCGAAAAATTGTTGTTCCACCCCATCATTTTTGACTGTCGCTTTCCCCCATTCCATTCAACGCCAAAGTCCCCAAACTGCAGATTTACTAAATACGGAATGTAGGAACAAAACACCACATTAATGTTTGAAAAAGTGGAAAATAGAAACATCATAACAACGGAAATTAAAATCACAAAAAATACCATTCAAACAATTTTTCATAACTTTCCGAACTAAAACATGTTGAAAAAGCAGACAATTTTAAAAAACCCACCCAAAATTCGTTTTACACATTCGTACTTCAAGATTCTCATTTCAAAGTGCGCCATAAAAAATGAAAAATTCAATATTTCGAACGAGAAAGTACACGTGCTATAAATTAAATGATAGCGATTCATGAAGGCTGGAAAATCTTTTTTCCATTACCATGACCTTGTAATTGGTACTTCAGGATGTTGCAAGTTTTAAAAATTCATTAAGAAACTGAAATCTGAAGAATTCAACCTTCGAGAATCGCCATCACGATAAAAAAGCGTTTCTCCTCAACTTGCTCTTCCTCCTTCGTTCACACTATCACCCTACATTTGTTTCATTTTTTCTCTACAATTACATGTACAAGCACCTGTTGTGCAAAATGTAAATACAATAATGTACATCTTTTCGTCTTGGAGTTTCAAACCTTACCGTGATCTTATCGCTCGCGTGCCAAGATTTTATGGCGATTCGAAGACTTCGCGTCGACTTTTTTCACTCCTTGGACATTTTCACTTTAGGACCTCACTTTTGGAACCTGACCAATTTCGGTTCAGAAGAAAAAATTACGATTGAAAAACTGCGTCAAGTACTATCTTAATTCCTTGTAGTGAATTTTCATTCTCTATCGGGTAAAAATACTTTCACTCAAACAGGGAGTGGAAGTTCACTCTCATAGAGTGAATCGTCACTCTTAGAGAAGTTGAATTTCACTCTCAAAAAGTATAAAATCACCCTAAGTTTGAGTGGGCGGTATTTCAACTTAATGTAGAGTAAAAATTCACTCTGAAGAATCAAGAGAGTATTCAACTGAACATTGATTTCTGTTTTTCATTAAATTTGATAAACTGCTCTGAAATAAAACAAGTTGAATTTATCAATCCGAAAAAATATTCAAAAATAAAAAACCCAAGTCGAGAATTTCAAGACTCCAATTTTGAAATCAACAGTAACTGATGTACAGAAAATTGATAGTCATAAACAATTTTTTTTTGCAAGCAAAGAAACTCGAACTTTGAAAAATTTCTAAAATGGCCAGTTGAATTCATCATATGTAAAACATCAATAGAATTCAAGTTGAGAAATAAAAAGAAAAAGAATTCCGCTTCCTCATAGCGTTACATTAAATTCATCTTTGCTTTTGAAACTTTCGACCGAAATTGATCAAACTTCATCGAGACCTTGAAACGCAACGCGAATGGTCTGTCCATTATTTCACGCGCCCCTCCCCTTTTTTTCAGTTTTCTCTGTGTTTTTTTTTATCCTCGGTTATATTCAAAACACAAAAATATATTTTCGTATATTTTCTAATGGTACAGTGATGATATGTATCATTGCTAATCAGCCTCGTCAAAAAATAAATGCTGAAATATCATGTAAATAAAGAAACTCAAAAAATTAAAAAAAAATCGAATCGCATGGCATTTCAAGGAAGCTTTTGTGTTGTGTGTATGCATGTGTTCATGTCCATGTGCAAAAAGTGTGTGTTTTACGTGTCCTCGGAAAATACAGATATTGGAGAAGAGAAAAACGCGTAATTCTTTGGATCGCGTAAAAACTACGGCGATTTTAAAGCATTTTTTTCACGCTAAAAGTGCGAGCGACGAATAATCAGCCGATAAAAAAAATTTATGGGATACCCACTTTTTTTGTTCAGTTTTTTGCTTTTTAAAGAGATAATGCAGTAACATCGACAAATAATGCTGAGGAACGAAGTGTGTCGATTTGAATTATGGGGTAACGAGTAAAGGGGAGTTAAACTATGACTGAAATAATTGGTAACTGATGTAAGTAGTTGAGGCCCGTGTAAATGGCGCCAAAAATATCTCGTGAAAGGGGAAGAATTTTTATTTGAGAAGCTGATGGGCCCTTTCATTGGCCACCTGTATCCTTGTCTCGTTGGATTCACCCTGAGAACATAAAAAAATTCATACGATTCAGGCTAGGTCATAATATAAAAAAAAAACCTAGAAAATCATACGAAATATAAATACAACCTAGAAATTGGAACGTGTTTAATCAACATGCGTTAGAAGTAAAACTTCTCATGTTACTTTCTTTGAGGTTCCGATCTATAGATTTTTAGATACCTCTAACCTTTTTTAGTTTTAACAGATCCCTCAATTTTACTGTGTGGTATTTTTTTCGTTTTTAACTTAATTCAGTTGAAAAATTAATTCATTCCGAATTTTCAGTTAAATCTATTAATGACATTTTTTTTTGCTTTTATAAAATAATCTCATATATTTTAGTGATTTTGTGTATTTATGACATTTCATGATTTTTGTGCTATTTGTGATTTTGTGATATTTTGTGTTTGTGACGTTTTGTGATTTTGTGACATTTTTTGCTTTTGTGACATTAAGTGAATTCGTGATATTTTGTAATTCGTCATGAGCCGTTCAATTATATGGTAGATTTTACTTACATCATAATCTTACAGTTTACAATGTAAAATCTCCAAGTTACTCCCTACATAAAATTTATTTTCTAGAATTAATTACACTCCTGAAAAGTGATAATGCCGAATAAGAAGTTTTACTTCAATATTACACTCTTACGTCTTACAGTTTTACAGTGTCACATGTCACATTGTAAAATCTCAAAATTACTCCCTGGAATCGAAAATATTACACTCTTACATCTTACTGTCGTACAATTTACAGTGTTACATGTTACATGTTACAAAATCTCTAAGTTACTTCCTACATTAATTTTATTCTAGAATAAATTACACTCCTAAAAAGTGATAATGCCGCCTAAGAAGTTTTACTTCAAAAAATTTTTTCTTCACTGTCATTTAAAACAGGCAATTCAAATTTAACTCATAAATTTTCGAATCTCAAACATAAACATTTTCAGGATATTTCTTTCTTAAATATAAGCTCAAGATTTCTAATTCCAATCTCAATTTTTAAATTTTGCGATTATAACCGATTAGAAAAAAGTAACCCTGAAATTCGGATTTTGAATATTCGAATTCTTTATTCAAATTTGAGAATCGCTTTTTTTTGCATTTCAAGTAATTGGTGTTTGGAATTTGAAAATTGATAAATTTTAATTTTAAATTTTCAGTTGAATTATCAGTAAATTTTTTATCCTTGTATGGAGTATACTTCTATTTTTACTAGTAGGAATTTCAAAAAAAAAAAAAAAATGCATTGACTTGAAGAACTCTTGATCACAATTCTTAAATATGTGAATTCTTACATTTTACATAAAAAATATCTCGATTTGACAGTAAAAGTGTTTGAAACTAGACGACAAACTTTCGAATTTTCTCAAGTTGTCTATGCCAAGAAATTTTCTACAATTTTCTAAATGAATGACTTCAAATTCTTGTAGGTTTAGATTCCTACATTTGATTTACTGTTTGAACTCAAAGATGGATTTTTTAAATTGTCGTTTAATTTTCAAGCTCTATAACTTTGACTTGAGAAACATTTTATATCGCCTGTATAAAGGCTTCAATTACACAAAGATGTTTAGTTCCTTAATTACTTTAGAATTTTCGAGAGAAAATCCCTTTAGAACAAAGAAGTTAAGGAACAAGCGATCGATCATTTTTTGTGTGGAAAATCGAAGTTTGTTGAGAAAATCTATCGACTGACTTATCAATTATAATCTTTAGGTATATTCAATGACTGTTAAAAAAGTAGTATAATTACCAAAGTCATCATAATACTTCAAACTTCACTATACTGCAGATTATTGCTGATAGAAAAATATCGTTTGTAAACAATTTTATTCACGGACTAAGACAATTAAGCAGAAATAAACAATGGAAAAAATTTCACTCATCAACTTAAAAACATTGTTGAGATTTATAATTAAAATTAACTTCACTTATATAAACAGTGAATTCGTATTAATAAACAAAACTTACTGTATTTTTGAAAAGCTAATATTGCAATAGACAGACTGATGAATTTTTTGATTCTTGGACTAAAAACTTGAATCTAAAATATGTTAATAATTGAAAATTTTTGAATTTTTGATTGAACAACTGAAAAATTAAACAAACAAAAAAATATATATTTGAATGAAAAAGTTCTGACATGGACTACTAAACTTAAAACACACCTTACTGCTGTCGAGTTGTTAAAAATGAAACATTTCAAATTTTAGATTTGTTTGATTTTTTCACGATTTTTTTAAGCTGACTTTTTGCAAAATAAAAGTGAATAGAAAAGGGATAAAAAAATTTACAATAGTTATTAAAAAAGTGTAAATGATTAAAAAAAAAGAAATTTCGAAATCTAAAAATTTGTGATTTTCATGTATTGGATGAAGAATGATGAAAATTGTAAATATTTTGCATAAAAAAACCGAATGGAATGCATTTCTTTCAATTTTTGCTGATAAATAAAAAGATATATTTTTAACATTAATATTTAACGTTTGAAATTCACGAATTTTCGTTGAATATTTTTCTATTATATTTACTGCAAAGTAAAAGAGTTCAACAAAAATTGAGAAATAAATAACTGATGAATTATTAAAGGTGTTTATTTAGCTAATGAATAAAAATTTTTGGATTCAAAAAGATTTGTATTCTCGATATTTAGGATAAGGAATTTCCAAAATTGTAAAATTATTTTGTTATCAGAGTAAATGGTTAATTTGCATCAACTTACAGAATTAATTCGTGACTTAAGTTCCAAGTGTTTAAGAATTTAACTAAAATGGAAAACGAAATTTTCATTTCTACCCAAAATCAAGGTGAAAAAAATTGGTAACATTTGATAACACTGTGCAATACAAATTTTGATCTCGGAAAATAAAAGCAAAAATGAAATCTACACCAAATATGAGGATACACGTGTCTTGTGATTTTTATAAGTTAGGTCGCAAAATTGGCATATTTAACAATTTGTTTCATCTTTCATCTCTTTCTAGCGCATTACTTTAGTAGGCGTGTCCTTCTCGCACCTCAAGCTTTAAATAGGAAGCTTTTTTAATCTAATCCAGCCAAACCCTGGAACACGTATGTCTTCAAATTTAGTGTAGATCCCATTTTCATTAATATTTTTCCAGATCAAAATTTTATCTGAAATTTGTCGCACAGTGTAATAGTTGTTTTGTTGAATATCAGTAACAATCTATTATTCTGACTATGAGAAGTAATAAACTCAATTTTTTTTTTCAAATATAATTTTTTTATAATATAAAAGTTCCACTATTTGAAAATAGTGCATTTTCGCTTGAATCGCTAAAAAATCAAACGAAAATAACCCTATAATTGATTCAAACATTTCTGTGGCTTCCAGCCACAACCGAGAAAGTCACACATGCCATAACGTTCAAAATTTTATCAGAATATCATGTAAACTGAGCCTTATGGCACAAGTGACTTTCTCGATTATGGCGGGAAGCCACAGATTTATTTTAAAAAATCATTTAAATTCTATCATTGAGGGAAACGATAAATAATAAAGGTTAATTTATGTTGACATATAAAAAGGTTTACCTGATTATTGATTGTCATAATTCGATTTTAACAAAATTAACAAAAAATACCAAAACAACAAATCTTTTATTTTCAAAATGTCTATTTCTCATCAATGGCATCAATTGATATAATTTTTTTCAGTTGTTTCATTTCTGGCTCTTCTTTTTAACCTTTGTCTTGTTAGAAATTGAATTAAAAAAAATTAACGTCAAAAATCATGAGAAACAATTAATTTTTCATTAATAAAAAAAAAAGTTTCCCGGTTTGTAGATACAAACTCACCTACTCCATAGTTTTTTTTAACGAAAAAAAATCTTACCTTGCGATTAACCCTGTCTATTTGTCGGTTTTGGTTCTCAAGTTCACTGCCCATGTCGATGGCCATGTTTCTGAGGTTACCGATCATGGTGTTGACCTGGCCCATATTGTCCTCCATCTCGTTTTCTCGAGCGTCGTTATTAATTTTGCCGATGTAGCCGGTCATGGGTCCAACGCCGTTACGGTCGTCGCAAACTCGTTGGGGTTGGTTGTTCACGACTTTGCCATCGTCGTTACCTTTCCACGTGCCTTCGTCTTCTTTGAAACTTGCACCCCTGGAAATAACGATTCCGTTAGAAAATCGCTATTCCGTGACCAATTTATAAAACTCACTAAACTTTAAACCCCTTCGATCGTCTTCAAAAAGGCTCTCTATTTTTCAAAACTTTGAACTAAGTTGATCAAGTATTCGATGTAAAAAATATTATAAATTAATGAAAAATCGAACATGGTATAATTTTTTCTTAATGAGCAAGTTTGTCAAAATTTTAATGAAAACGTCAAGATATTTTTAGTGAACCCAGCAGCAATCAACAGGTGATTTTCAATATAATACAATTTCATTCATACAATCACACAGTAAAATTGGAGCTTGTAAAAACCAATTTCCGATATTATTAAACTAAAACTCACTTGTTACAAGGTAGCACGCACAATCCACAACATTTTTCCATTCCTGTCAAGTTCTTTTCAGCCTCACGCATGTCGGCATTAATTTGGTCCATTCCCTCCTCGATCCGATCGAGTTGTTCTGTTCATTTTTGAATAATTTGTTTTATTTTGCATAAGATCGAAACATTGATTATCGGTCGGATATACTGATTGGCGTTTACTTTATTTCCAACCAATAATTGTGTTAAAACCAAATACATTGTTACTCGTTTACCGAACGATGATTGCATTTCATCGAGACATAACATCTTGATTTATTTTATCGGAATCCAACAAATTGCGTTTTATAGAAATCCAATCATCGGAAATGCATTCTGCAATTCAAGGTGCTTGATAAAAATCTTGAATACAAACTTTTTGAAAATATAAAAAAGCTCGTCAGAGTAAAATGAACTGAATTGGAAAATATGCAATACCATTAGAGGATTCTTGGAGCAAAACAGAACTAACTCAGGCAAAGATGTAACAAAAAATTAAAAATAATTGGCAACAGTTTTGATTAATTACAGCAGATTTATTAATGCAAGATCAAGAAAAAGAATGTTGGAACAAATTTAATTACGTAGTCTTATTTTATGATAAATTTTTTGATGACATATTGACTGTTTTATTTCCGAAGATTCCTTGTGATTTTCATTTGAAATTTACACCCGAATCACCGAAAGATATTCTCTTAATTCTTCAGAGTGAATTTTCACTCTAGATTGAGTCGAAATACTGCCACTCAAACTTGGAGTGAAATTTTACTTTTTTAGAGTGAAAAGTCACTCGAAAGTAGTGGAACTTTACTCTTCAACTCATTTTTCAGAGAGAAATCTGACTAGGGTTCAAAAGTGAAATTCAACTTCTCTAAGAGTGGAACTTCAATCTCTTAGAGGGAGTTGTCACTCTATGAGTGTGAGTTTATACCCTATGAGAGTAAATTTCCACTTTCTGTTTAAGTGACAGTATTTTGACTCGTTGTGGAATGAAAATTCAGTCTAACGAATTAAGCGAGTGTATCAACCGATATTTAAAAAATAAAAATTTTTGAGCAACTAAAACAAATGTACATAGGTGAGATTTGTTCACTGAAATCTTTCTTAAATTTAAACTTATTGATCTGATAAGAGGTAAAAGAATAAAAAAGTTTTATCTACCCAACCATGAGTTTTCTCTTTTAATGCTTTAGAGTTAATTTTCACTCAATATCAAGTTTAAATACTGCCGCTCAAACTAAGAGTAACGTTGCACTTTTTTAGAGTGAAAATTTACTCCAAAAGAGTGAATCGTCACTCTTAGAGAAGTTGAATTTCACAACGAGTTGAGTTTCACTCTAAGAGAAGTGAAATTTCACTATTTTTGAGTGTCATTCTAAGTTAAACATCATTTATAGTTGCAGTGACATCATTTTGACTTAATTTAGAGTGAAAATTCACTCGAAGAAATTAAAAGAGAATGAAATAGAATGGCAACGTATTGAGAAAAAAATGAGATCATCTTGTTGTGCATAAATTGTTTATTCTACATAGTAAATTTTTAGGTTTTGATGCGTACCACGAATAATATTCAAAAATTGGAAATAAAGAGCATGTGACAAATTAACATTTTTCCTCCATCATTTTTCGAGCAACTTCTGTTTCGTTCTGAGAATCGTTTTATTGCAATGCATATCTCATGTATAGAACCAAAAAAAAAGAAATTAAAAAATGAATTGTAAAAGTATTGAAAAATCTATAGAAGTTTAGAAATACACACAAGCCTCTTAACTGCAGTAAGGCTAAAATTTTGAATTATTAAAAACATTTCACTGTAGGAAAAATTTGTCCAAGACACGAACACGTTTCCCCTATTTTTTCTAAAGCTACATAAATGATTCCAAGTTTTTTAAAAATCAAGTACCTTGAACTTGCACCTTACATTACAGCGTTCCGTGATGAACAATAACTTTTCAAGTAATAACGAGCTTTAAACTAATATACATCTGCATAAAAAAGAACATATAATTCATCACGAAACGCCCGAAAACACTAAAATAAATATACACACAAATGTAGTAAAGTGTAAGAATATCATCGAGAAAATCAGTTTTCAGCGTGAGTGTTGATAAGTCGTAGAAGAAACGAGTTAGATCTGCAGCATTATCGACCATGTGAGGCGAGGTTAGTTTTTGAGTTGGCTGTTAAGGTGTCAGTGGGCATGGTTAGTATTAGCATTTTGTCATTGTTAGGTTGCCAAGTCACGAGATATTTATCTCCACCGGAAAAGAATATCAAAAACTTAATTCGCAGTTGTCGAGAAGTTTTTGTGACACGATTGAACCACGTTCGCTTCTTGTAAAGAAAATAACATTTCTTGTCGGAGAAATCTGAACGTAGTCAAAACAAGATGTTGCTTACGATCCACGAAATGAAATTTGGCAATGAAATTTGAGAATATTAAATGGGTCACTGAATGCGTTCGATGTTTCGATGTTAAGTATGAATAATTCCGCAATCGTTGCACACAAAAGTGACACTATCCATAGAATATCAAATAAAATGTTAACAGATATTCCCAAAATCATTATTGAACCATTGAATATATAATTAAAATATGTATGCTGAAGGTAGGGTTTAAATGTAATATCCCAGCAAGAAATTGCTGTAGTCTTGCCGATTGTGACGAACGGCCCAATATTGGCGCAGCTTCGGTGTACGACCGTCGCCAGCCTATATGTGACCAATATCGGCAAAACAGTTGAACCAGTGCGGGTTGTTAAAGTAGTAACGGTTGCCAGTGTTGGCCCAGTATTGACTGGCGTTATCATTTCGCTACTACGCCATGGTCGAATACCGAAGGTGGAACAACAGCTGCCGTGATTGGCCCGGTCGTCAATTTCTTGCTGGGATAATTCTGTAATAAATTGTTCGAACAAACGATGTAAGGAATTACTCATACCGAAGCACCTTGAGTCGTGACACCTGTTTTTGCAGAGTTCTCACTAAAGGTTCGGTGTTTTGGATTGATAAAAAAATTATTGAAGCTAGAGATGGATGGCTTACCGCCTTGCTCGTCCAGCATTACGAGGGATTTCATCCCGACCTCATGGCTCTAAACAAGCAACCGACCAATAAAGAGGCATTAACATCAGTAAACCTCGGATGTCAGCGCGTTGCACCAGAAAAGGAACAATCAATGAGACATATATGGAAAATGTGGTTTTATTTCGTTAACGTTCGATTTTGATCCATTGTTCTTTTTCAAGATGCAATCAGGTCATGGTGCATTAGTCCTGGTCTGAGATTAATTAGAAGATACCGGAAGGACTGACTTGGCTCAAAAAGCTACTCAAAATGAGTGGTCATTAGTCAATTATCCTATGCATTCTTTATCTGGACATGTTTAGGGATTCACTACTTTGGAAGTCTCTATAACCAAGATCGAACAACTCAACTTCTCAACTTGTTAGCTGAGTGATTGCCCAACCTTCCGTCACACGCATTATTACCAGGCGATGGCAAAATAAGTTTCTCATCGCCAGAGGATTATACTTGATTAGTTCCTGATACATCTTGGTACAGTAAGCTAATTATAACTTTTTGACGGGAAGCGAGGTCTTAAGCTGCAAATACATGAAAGGAAATTCGGAAAGTTTCACTTCAGGCAAGAAACTACTACATTGTAACCGTGATGTTATCGTAAGAACAGAAGGAAAAGTTAATCGACTTTATGTTATTATTATTTAGCGAAGCTTGTTATTCTGATATCTACAAACGTCTTCGCTTTCGGAATAGCTGGCTGAAGATTTAAATGTTCAATAGAAGCTGATAAACTGATTCTCATCGAAGACGCCTGCGGTTATAAGTAAGGTAATGAGATAATGGATGTTGATGGATATCCAGCGTGGCTGGATTTCACTCGCTTGCTTACCCCCTTGATGATTTAACATCGTCATGGTTAATATTCCTGTTTCCTCGCTCTAAGGTGGCCCACGCAACGGAAAGGAAACGAAAAAAAAAACAAAACAAAACATTTTTGTAAAACAAAACATAAAACAAACATAATTAAAACATAAACTTCTCGTTCTTTTCATATAATCAATTACTATTGTTGGAAATAAAAGAAACAAGTCGTACACGCGATGTCAGAACAAAAAATTGAATACAATGCATCCACTTGGAACATCCCAGCTTCTACATTTTTAAATATAACGAAAAGTATCGGAAATAAACTTCCGCAATAAATTTAGGACAGAGCAAAAGAAGCGACATGAACTTCCAAAACACGCTTGTCGGATTCCTGTTCGAGTGGAAATGCTCGAATTTTCCCGTATAAATAAATGTCGACTACCAGAGCATGAAACTCGAGTGACTTGGGCTACGCTCTATATAGTAAACAATTACTCAAACACCCCATCCTTTAAATCACGAGTTATCTCAACTTCTTCGTGTTCTATTCTATTTAAATTACATTGGTTTGGCAACAAAAACGAGGCAAGCCGAAGAATCGATCGCGAAGAGCGACCCGCGCTCGCGTAAAAGATGGCTGCTTAAAGCCCAAGTTACGGATGCTCGCTCTTTAAGTCGTTTTCGGCTCATACTCCAGCGTTTTTAGCCAGATAACGACTCATCTCCAGAAATCCGAAATTCGCCTTGAAAATTAATAGCCGCGTCTTTTGCTCTGAAAGAGAAGATCACAAAAAAAAAAAAAAAAAAAAAAAACAATCAACTAAAAATAACATGGGGACGAATTGAAAAGAAAGTTGTCGAAAATTGAATAGGGGAAGCGATAAAAGGGGAGAATAATGAAATCAGAGGAATCTGGGCTCGACTGTGATAAATGAGGTTTTTTTTTTGTGAATCAAGGAATGGAGAATAAAAGAAAGGGTAACTACTGCTATAAAACAAGTACAGATATGACACGGGTACACACTAGAGCGAAGGTACACGTACGAAAATTAAAAGCGACACAGTTGAAAGCTTATGTGGGGCTACGAAGGCTTCGTTTCATCGTTGAATAATTTTTCATTAATTTTTTTTATTTATATAATCGGTTTATTTCAAAGCGAACAGTAGCCGAGTAAGCTTTTGCAAGAAAACTTGAGATGATAAAGGGCAGAAAGAGAATATTTACTATGAAACCACTATCAATGTGACACTGAGGAAAAAATCTAAGAATTATTACAATGAAATCTTTTACTGTGGGCTTAATCTGAAATATTGTAATTGTTGCTAGTTTTTCACTGCATTTTTTACTGTATTACATTGGTAACATTTTCTTATAATATTTTAGTAATAGATGCATGTTGTAAGAACTCTAGTATGTATACTATACTTCTGTTGTACTTTTTACAATATCATAATATGATTCTTAGTAATCCACATTCCAAAAAAAAGTCAAAAACTTTTCCCAGTATTTAAATCTGTTCGTTCTTTTCACTAGATTTTTGTTTAATTTCTCTTGTAATTTTCAATCATTGATATTGCACTGAGAAAAAAATCTAGTAATTTTCGGCATATTTATTTTACTAATCATAATATTGTGCAGTAAAAATTGTTATATTGTATATTTTGCCAGTTTTTGATTGAGGATATAAGAAAAGTTAGGGTATCCAGAATGCGAATTGTACTATGTAAATGAAATATTCTATTATAGTAGTACCCGGAATTTAATATCCGTGTATAGTGAAATATTAACTCATTTATTTTTCCTTTTATTATTTATGTTTCTAGCCCGTAGAATATGGTTCTTCGTATACTAAAATAAAATAATGTTAGAGCCATTATATAGCAAATCTTCATCAAATATACAATATATTTTTACACATTGAGAAAAAAGTCTAGTAATCATTGCAACACAATATTTTACTGCAAAATCAGTCTGAAAAATTTTACTTTTTGATAGCTATTCTTTGCATTTTTTTACTATATTATATTGGTAATATTGTTTAATTATATTGTAAAAGTGGATACCTGTTGTAAAAACTTTATTATGTATTGCATTTTATACCACACTTCTGTTGTAGTTTCTGTAATAGAATATTATAATTCTTACTGATGCACATTTCAAAAAAAGCCACATAATTTTGCCAGTATTAAAATCTGTGTCGTTCTTTTTGTGCGATTTTAGTGCATTACATTGTGATTTTTAATTATTATTGGCATTGTAAAAGTATATTGCAAATTTTACAATATTATATGAATTTTCACTAGCTACTGATAAGTACAGTATTTTCTCTCAGTGCATACTATTCCATATAATAGATTTTACATTGACTCATTCCTTTTTTTATATTGACAATTAGAAACTGGCATATATTATATACTAATGTGTACAACGTAACAATTTTCACTATAGAATATTGTAATAATAAGCAAGATAAAAATGACAAAATCTGCAATAATATTGTCGAACCTGTAATATTACTGTAAAAGTTACAATATTCTAGCGCTTTCTACTTAAACATGCCGAAAAGTATTAGATTTCATTTTTGAGTGTAGATCTTAAATTATACTAGTTCGTCGTAAAAACTTTTTTCACATTAATTCAATAAGAAATTCACCTTATGAAGATCTTACGCTCATTTTTTCACAGTGATAGTAATTTTCTCCGAAAAAACAAAAACTCTAATCTCTCAAACTTTATTTTGGTTACCAACATACAACGGACTCAAAACGAACGAAAATAATATTCCAGAAATCTAATTATTACTTGTCAACTTGACTGAAATATTTATGAAAAAATCTCCCAAGCAGGGACTTTGGGTAAACTTTCGTTGCCAGCATTTCAATGGAAATGTTCGCATTATACGTCAGTTTCTGATGCATTTATCGGCCACTGTAGCACTTTTGTCAAAATAAATTCTCAGGGATTTAGCTCGAGGAAACGAAAGGTCAACACTAATGGGAAAAAAGTATTGCGCAATATGAAAATGCATCACGGAAACGTTTCACTGCCATTACTCCCGCGAATCCTCGGAATTTATTTTATACAGTTTTATGTTTTACTTTTCATTTATTTAATGGCTGGGTATTTCCATGTTATTTCTAAAAACAAATTTAAAAATTCAAGCCCTCGGAGAAAATTTTCCTATGAAAATGAATAGAAGCCACTGGAAAATGACAAACTCAATAGTCTATTTAAAGACTTCGAGTTGCGCAATTTTTTACACCCGAAACCTTTGCAATAAAAGTCATTGGATAATCACGAATCTTTGATTCGGTTTCAGGTAGGCGGAAACCTTGAAGGTGAAAATTTTCTCCGAGAAACAAAAAAATAAATATCTATGAAAAACTACTCGTTTCGTAACATTTATTGGGTATTTTTAGTTTTCTTACTCTACTTGTTTGACACGCTGCTGTTTCAGAAAGTTGAAATCAAAGTGCAAAAGAGTGGCAGAAGAGAAAAATCATGGCAATAGCAGCGGTTTCATGTAAAAAGTGGTAGCAATCCAGAATCTAATTCTAAACATCCGGAAATGTTCGAGGATATTTTAAAAATAATCAATGAACCATTTAAAACATCGCTACCACTCTCTTCATTCTTTAGAGCGAGTTTTCACTCTACATCAAATGAAAACACCACCACTTAAATAGGGAGTAAAAATTGACTCCAAGATTGAGTGACAGTATTTTGACTCGATCTAGCATGAAAATCCATTCTAAGGAATGGAAAGAGTGCAGCCATGCAAGATTCTCAACTATATTTTCCGAGGTTCTTCGATTATTCGAAAAATATGGTTTTAAGGTTGAATACATGTGTTATGCAGGTCTTGAGACAATTGTTTGTTCTGCCAGACATTTCTTGATTGTTCCCAAAAGTTTAGTTTCACGTGGGGTGAATAAAATTTGAGTTTTCATATTGTATTGACCAAGCAGTTGCTTGATACGAACGCTAACCAACACCTTATCAACCAACCAAGTTGCATATTGACGTGTTGTGATGCTTATCAAGGCTGCGCTAGTCAAAGTACCGGTAACAGTATTCGTCATTACAAGATGCATGCGTGATTAGCGGGCGCCTTCCCTGGCCATATCGTGATTTCGGAAACGTGTATATTAATGTACGATGTCATGATATCTTTCACCAATCTCAATCTCATGAATTGTGATTGATTGAGTCATGTTCAATAATAGAGATATTGTAGAAAAACATTCAAAGGATTCGTTGTCTGCATTTTTTTAGGTGTCTGACACTTTTTTAGCATAAACTCAAAGAAACATATTTCTGATTTGACCATTATTTTCAACTTAAACACTGTCATTTTTCATTGTAAAGGAGCCAATCTCGTCAATGTTTCAAAAGAAAGTCGCGATGAAAATATTGTTTGACATTTTGCAAATCGTTACTTCAGTTTACCCTAAGAAGGAAGAGGAGAACCAGCATATGAGAAGGAGGTTAGAAAAGCCTAAAAATCACTAGTTCGATTTATGGATCATTCTTAATTCTTAAATACTAATAGTAAGTGTTTCTAAAAAAAAAATTTAGTGAACCATATATTTTTTTTAATTGATAAAAGGTACTTTGTACTACTTGGTCCAACTATTGTTACTTAGTGCCGCCAATTTCGGAGCTCTATTGTCACAACTATTTTGAGTAGCTGAACTAACCAATAACTTTGCAGACTGTCTGATACTATAATTAGCAAGATCAGATATTCGCGTATAATTCTCGTGACAAAAAAAGTGAGTAAATTTTAGAATTTGCTCTCGTCAGTTCAAGCTAATGTACGTGTATAAGTTAGTTTCACAATTACTAGCTTGACATATTAGCTTATCAATTTCACTGTAAAAAAAAGTATGGAAATTTTCTATACCATGGCACTGCAAATTTACTATCCTGAACATACTTGAATAGTGAAATTTCATTAAAATATGGAATATTAGTATAAATAAACTGAAAAATTCCAATTGCGTATAGTAAAATTATAGTAAAATTTCACCACAAGGTAGTGGCTAATGACTTTCGTATCAGTACAGTAAAATTACCATAAATATTTTTTAGTGTTCATAGTCACAACTTTTTTTTTCAGTACATGGTGTAACCGATAATTCTGCAGATTGTCAAGTACTGTAATTAGTTAAATAAGCTATATAAACAATAAAACAGCAGAAATGACGTTGAAATATGTAGTCAGTCACATATTTTTGAGTTGACTAACTGTATTGCTATTTGAATTGTATTATGATCAGTAAATTATGTTAATAGTTTTAATACGTTTTATTATTCGGGTAAAGATCATTGGCGATTTCTATTAGAAAAACGGTGCAGTACTTGGCCATATTATTAGATCGAAGCTGTAAAATATATTTCATATTTTTATTGTTTTATCGTCAGACGGTTAGTATTTCATAAAAATCCATGCATTAAAGTCTAACTTTTTCTGAATAGAACGTCACAAATATAGTTTTGTTTGTTTAACAAGAGTAGAATAGACACTTGTAACGAATTCATTAAAAACTCTTTAAATAGATATATAAATTAATCATTAACATAAAAATTGATCACCAGTAAAGTTTATAAACGTTATATTTTTCATACTGGAATTGAAAGTGATTTCAAAAATATCTATATCATACACTTTTTTTGCCGTTTCTAAGTTTTTCAAAATCTATTTATAGTGTTTATTTCATTTTTGTTGATCACGAATAATTTCCACGTTTTTGCTTCACTGTCTATAATATGCAATATATAATCAGACACTGGGAGCCAACAGAATTAACTCATAAAAGTGAGTAACAAATATTATCAATAATTGTCATTCATTTTTTATTGATTTTTTTTGTCTTTCAAACTCATGACCATTATATCTGGTCATCATCAGGAATCTACAAATTACTATTCATAGTAAAAAATTTTTAAATGTCATTAATATAAAATCTTCTTCCTTACACATTGACATCCATAATTTTTTCTGGACGATGAGCTAGGAATCGCAACGTTTTGTGATGAAAATTTTAATAGTGCAAAATAAATCTGAATAATAAGTTTATTTGTAGATTCCTGATAATGGACACAAATGAAAGTCGAAAGCTTGGAAAAAAAAAATAACAAAAGTTACTCATCTATTGGCTCCGGAGATAATAGTTTATTGTAAATCAGGAATATAACTTTGACATTCAATTTCATTATTATATCCTTTTATTCTGAAGTAATGCTGATGGTCTTAAACTAAAACATTCTGAAAAAAAAAACCTTTTATAAACCTCTGCTTCAACCAGTAGTTTAAACCTACTAGCTTTAACTATTAAAATAGTCAAGACAAATGTTTAGTTAGTTTCAAATCCAACCAACCTAAAGTACTTGCACTTACTAATAAACATTCAAGCGCATGAATGCCACACTAAAATAGTTGAATTACCAGTTTTTTTCGTTGAATCAACTACTTTTTTCGAGAGTGAAATAAAGAAAGTGCTAAAGAATGCAGTATATCAAAAGTTATATTTTTACAACAGGTGATAAAATAATTCCATTCCTCACATTTTTCGTCAGACACCTAAACTTACGTGTTTTTCAATTTAACTGAAACGAAATGGACACTTTATAATTGTATTGTAGATAATGCAGTGTTTAGCAACGACTTAATTTATTTATAAATGACGTCTTTAATTATATCCGGTTAGTTTGTCGTGGAGTCACACATGAATTATCATCGCTACCCGTTTCCATGACCAATTCAGGGCGGAAGTTCGAGAACCCCACGGCAAAGCATCGAAATTGCGTTGAAGCATTTCACTCGTGTGAGGTTCGTTATCGTTAGTAAATGAGGAAGAAGGTGAAAATTGTATTAGTACGATAGACTCACCTCCCTGGTCGTCGAGGGCGACCAGAGTGCGGATGCCAGCCTCCTTGCTCTACGATAGACAGAGGCAGCAAAACACACACAACCATCACCAGTGTTAGAGTGAGTAGTATTAGTAGAATATCATAATACGTCAATATATTAGTAATGTATATCAGGTATATTGGGCGTAATGATAGTATATCAGAGTATAAATCAGAACCTTCGACATGTCTTGATTTTACTCGAAAAGTCATCAATTGTTTGAAATGACTCCATCCAAATCATTGCTTTTACATTTGTTCCATTAAAATTTATAAACGTTCATCCCAGTCAAATCGAGACAATGTCAAATATTGGTAATGATCGAAAATGATATAAAGTTATTGTTAAACAAAACATATAAAGTCATGTACAAAGAGGAAACTTTGGCTCGAGGTGTTGTCTTTGTGCATGTCTTTGTGTCCTGGTTCATTTACTTTCGTATGGACATTGATTTTAGGTTAGGGGCGAGTTTCATCAATACTCCGATGGTTTTTTCATCGCCTTCTCAAGCGTCTCGAGCCCACGTCATATCTTTTATCAGTCGTTAATAAGGTGAATAAGTTTGAATTAGAGACAGTCGAGAAGGATTTAGAGTGTGCGTGTGCGACATGATAACTGCGATCGATCGCCGTGTGGAATGGTAATCGGAGGGGATTTGTGAATGGATTAATGTGAAAATTATATTTAGCCGCTATGAATTTCCTAAAAACAGATTATTTGGTTCGATTGTTAAGAAAAAAAAAAATATGTTTTGTACGTCATTTCTATCTCTAAATAGACTAATGTTCATTGAACTATATTTTGGATATTTTTTCGATTTAGGGTAAAAGTTGTTTTATTTCTAGACTTTTTTCAACCACTAACTAAAGAATTATGGCATTCAACTTCAAATGATCTGAACATACTCTCAACGCTCGAAAATCATAAAAACACTGCACATAAAATTCTTTACTCATAAAAACTCTTCCTAATTTTTACGACCAACACAAAATGCGAATGGTTTGAATGTACACATAAATAAAAGAAAAAACACGAAGGAATTTTACATCGAAAAAAAGAGTCCAATAAATATAGCATGTACATAACCTTGCTCACAACCTAAACCTCAAAATTGAAAATTCACTCACTCTTCCAAAATCCAACATTTGCCTTATATAAATATTTGCAGTTCTTACATTAGCGAGCGATTTTAAAAAAACTCAACAAGAATATTTGTTTTCGTTAATCGAGTTTTGTTCTGATTCGACATATTTTTCGGTGTGTGTGTTTAAAATATGGCAAGTTTTCGGTTTGAGCAAATTATTCACACACATACACATACACGAGACACATACAAATTCACACAAATCAGCCACTAACAGATCAACAACAAATTTGGCAATATTTAGCAACGTTAGCTGTAATTTTTATGTCGATGTGTAGACTTATATTTGTTTTCGAGTAAGCGCCATAGGAACAGTAAGCCATCGAGTGATGAAGATTTGTGATTTTAAAAATTTCATAGACGATGAAGGTTTTTAACAGATTCAGAGTGTATCATAAAAGAAGAATTTAAAGAAATTCTAGAACGAAAGGTATGAGTTGAAAGAATTTAAGAATAGTAACAGCAGCAGTGTCAGGACTAAATTTGTGTGAATTGTGTACATTAGAGACATAAATGCGGTTCTGTTTGCGACAAACAAAGTGTTGACGGGCCATTGATCAATAAAACGTCGTGAATCGATTTTTACTTCAAAATGAACCTGATTAAAGAACAGGTCAGGAAATTTTCATGAAATAGCATGCTCCAAAAACAAAAAATTAATCAACATAAAAAATTGTGAGATTTCGGAAATCGAGAAAAAAAGCATTTTTGAATTATTATTCGTGAATGATCATTAGCACCATTTCGATAATTGAACGAGTAACTTACAAATTACACAAATTGGAAGGAGTAACTTACAAATTACTCTTGATTACTTGGAGTGAATTTTAACTCAGCATCGAGTCAAAATACTAAATAGAGTGGAAATTCACTCCGAAAGAGCGAGTAGTCACTCTCAAAGCAGTTGGATTCCACTTTCAAATTCTAGTCAGATTCCTCTAAAAAATGAGTTAAATTTCACTCCAAGAAATTAAGATAGTTGATTCAACAAACTAAATTCGTTATTTTTCTAATAAACAGAATGATAAGATATTGTCCATCCAAATATTGGTTTGTGCACGTTTTCTAATTTTGCAACTATAAGAGTCTGTTTCAAGCAACGGAAAATTGAGAAATATTGCAAAAATATGTAAAAGTTATTGACTTTTTGATAACTGTACATCTTAAAACTCTGTTCCAACATAGAAAAGAAGAAATTTCTACCTAGAAAAAAAAAACAATTATAAACAGCATCCCAATTTACTCTTAATTTTAATTTGGTAGATTACTCAAGCTGCCTTTTTTCATGAAAGAACGCATACGAAATTATCGTTTAACCTCTTTATTCCTACTGTACGAAAAATATCACAAATTTTATATAATTTGAGAAGAAAACAAATGAAAAAATTTCACTTCAGATTTTTGCAAGGAGTCTCTCTTGTTGCTAACTGAATTAATTAAGTTGAAACTTGTTTAATGAAACTTGGAAAAATTAAAAAGATTTTTCGACAGTGAAAATTGTCGCAAATCGACCCATAATTTCTATTGAACAATCGTGTGCGAACGACAATCCGTGCAACAATGGCGACCGCACTCGAGCGAGAAAGCGGAAAGATAACGCGAAACGAGAGAAAAAAGGGGACGCCGACGATCGAGCAATTTAACAAACAGACAAGCAGGCAAAGGGTCGTAAAATTTACTTACGACAATTTTACACACATTTATACATGACTAGAATGCATGCACGCGAACAATGCGCGTGTTTTTAACGACGCGAAACGAACCAAGTCATGCAACATGAAAGGAAAGGGAGAGAAAATTGTGAGGATCGAATAAGAAACAGTAAGAAATTATGGTAATTTTACGTTTTCAAATTTTTAATAATAAAATTTGAAAATTAATATGCCGAGAAAAAAATTTGTTGCCCTTAAATTGAAAAAATTAAGTGAAATATTAGTTTTATAGCTTTGTAAAATAACGATATTAAATGAAAGTTGTGGAAAAACCTTGCAAACTTTATAAAGTGGAACTCCGATCATTAAATCAGATTTTTATCTAACACAATACATGTAATACATGTTAGAGACCATCTAACGAACGTAAATCTAGATTAAGAAAAATTAAACCTAAAAAAACTTTTTTAGCTTATTATCTTATGACTTTCGTATTTAACAAGAATGATATATTCGCCTAAAAATTTATCCCGAAAACTTCAAGTTTAGCGACACCAATCAAACATTTCGATTGCACACTAGGAAAGTTTGGAACTCGTGTTTTTTATTCATGAATCAAGCATATATTAACGATATACACAGACGTAAACGTTTCCATGTTGCTTCAGAAACTTGTATATTGCGAGTTTAAACATAAGAAACAACTTCCACATTACTCCACAAAATGGAAGATAAAGATAATGATAAAAACCCAAAGCTTCGCAGTAAATTTTGAGATAAGTTTTTTCAAAGGATTTAAAATAATTTCAAAAGTTTCTGAAAATTGTTAAAAATTCCAAGCAGTTATGTGTAAGAGATGAATTTAAAATTTCAAAATTATGTACTGGACCAAAAATGAAAATCTACCTTTCATTTAAGAATAACTTGTGAGAAATTATTTATAAGTTAAATAAATATTTTTCACGTTCGACAATGAATTTTGTAAATTTTAATCTTAAATCCCTGCCACCTTGCAGCTTCTAAAATGAATTACTTCAAATTTAAGTCCATAATAAATACCAAACAGCATAAAGATCAAATTTTAAAAACTATGTATAAAAAAGGGAAAAACATAGGGAAATGATAGGATAACGATTAAGATTCTCAAGGACATAATAAAAGACGATGCGTGGCCATAGGCGAGGGTCGTAGAAGGGCAAAAGTTTCATAAATCGTCCACGCAACGAGCCTTCTGATTTCTCTAATATATTTGAGGGAAAAAGTCACAACCTCGAAATAGTCCTTTCTTGAGTTGCAACACTGCATTTAAAATACCGCTGCTTTCGCAAATTTTCATGAATCTAATCCGAAAAACACGATTTTTTTAAAAATGATGACATATTATCATGAACTTTAATCGAGAAATAGTTCATGACATTTATGATACGTTTTTCAATATATACAGTATGATACGCGGTTTGTTATATTTTATGATAAATAAATATTATTATAAATATATATTATGTACAATACAAAGCAGATCACATGATTTATTATATATATTAAATGTTCACAATAATTTACTATGATTTATGCATAGTACGCACTCGATTGTCAGGCTATATTGTAAATCATTTTTCCATGATATGATATATTGTAGTATGACTGATTTATCATCAAGTGCTCTTATCCCTATAAGAAAAAGAGGCGTGGGAAGAAAGATCGATCATTTTTTTATCGAAATTCTTAATTTGTTGAGAAACTATCAGATTCTGTATCGAAATTTGTATCAAAAATGTATCCATCTATCAGCTATTATTATCTGTAAGTATAATCGATGCTTATTAAAGTATGAAATGTAATAATCAAATTTATCAGAGAAATGCACAGTACTGTAGATTCTGATGGACAGATTTTGCTTGTTAACAATTTTATTCATTTTAATTTATCAACGTTTGATCAGTCGAAAAAAAAATTAGGAACTATGTATTTCATACAATCAAATTTCTTGATGCAAATTTTTCAAATCAAATTTACTACAACCAAAATTAATGGTAAATTTACGTTTAAAACAGAATTTACTGCATTTTTGAAAAGCGATAACTTTAACAAAGAGTATAAAAATTTTACAATTTCTGGGTTAGTAACTTGATAGAAAAACGTGTGAATAGTTCAAAATTTTTACAATGAATTTTGCAATAAAGAAATCATGGCTTAGACTTTTAAATAAAAAAATACACTTTACTACTATCGACTCGTTAAAAGTTAGTTATTTCGAATTTTAGATCTCAGCAAATTTACCACAAAATTATAATAAAAAAGATAAATACAAAGATTAAAAAAATAAATGAAAATATCAATAGCTATAGATTTGATGAAAAAAATTTCGATATAAAAAAATTATTGGTTTTGATATTTTGAATGTAAAATTTTGAAAATTGTAAATATTTTGTATCGTAAAACCAAATTCACTGCATTTTTGTAAATTTGTGTTGATAAATAAAGAAATTGTCTCTAATCAATATTATTCAGTGTTTTGAATTAATAAATTTTTGATGAAAATTTTTTATTAAATTTACTGCAAAGTAAAACAATTTAAAAAAAGTTGAGAAATGATTGAACGAAAGAAAATGAAAAATTTTGTTAGAATAAATGGTTCATTAGTATCAAATTACTTAACTCATTGCATTATTAGGCAGTTATAATTTGTTAAAAAATAGTTTTTTATTGTTTTTTTTACTAGCAAATTTGTGCTTGAATAGTTGAAGTATCAAACGAAAAACTTTCTATCAAAAAACTCAAATTCGAAAAACTATTCGATTGATATCATTAAAAATATGATAAATAAAGCAGGTAAATTTGTGTTGGAATATACTATATTTGGTACATCATTACCTCTCATAATAACAACTCAACGAAATTCATTCAAAATATGAAAATCACACATTTTTCTGATTCCGAAATGACTATTGTTCATTTCTTATATTTTTCTACTACGATCAATTTTATTTCTTAAAATTGTATTGGGGATGAATTTCGAAATATTTAAAAAAATTTTTATTCATTAGTAGAAAGTTTTTTGTTTTCAATACACACTAACCTACTATATAATTTTAAATAACGATACGTAATGAGTTTACATAACATATTCAATGCTTTAATATTCAGTGTTACGTGAAAGTAACAAAAATCGACATCCATTACAATACCCACTCAAGAAATAAGCAAGCCTCCTTCCATTTTGAAAAATTATCGAATTTTGATTCAAGATTTTCACAACCAATTCGTATCATATTTGTACACTTTCAATGATGATATAGTGACCCCCCCCCCTCCCCTTTAAAAAAAACATCAAAGCAATATTGCTTTGCTTAATTTCAGGATGCGTGATAAAATTTTTCTTAATCTCTGGACAAAACTTGAAAAGTACGATCCGATTATTTCTCATCGTGAAGAGAAGCTCACCCTTTCTTACAATAGGTATTTTTCTTTGTAAAAAAAAAAAGAAAAAATAATCTTGAATTCATCCTGCGCTACCTACAATCATTATTTTTGATCCTGCCGAAAGTACAAAAAAACTTCAATGAATATAATCCATAAACATGATGATTTTAACATTAGGTAGGAAAATCTGACAGGGGAGGTTCAACTGAGCCTTCGAAATTTTCACATATACTTATAATAATCAAACCCTGAAGCGTAAAATAAAAAATCACCAGTTGTGCATCGATGGAAAAATCCAATGCACTGACCTGCGTCTCGACAAGATTCCTCTTTGCAGTATCTTTATTTTATAATTGAAGTGAAATCAAAATCTCATTAAGCGCCACATTCTCGATTTTATCACCAAGGCAAGAAATGAAATGATATGCAGAAGCGACCTTCTTAAGCATTTGAGATGACGAAAAAGCTCACATGAAACACGGGGGAGAACATTTTTTTTCTTTTTCACGAGAGAATTCATTTTATTCTCGAATGCGAGTATGAATCCATTTTTCATAGGGGAAAAGAGATGAAATATTTAAGTGATAAATGGAATAAAACTTACCTCCTCGCATAGTGCCAGCATACGCCGCGTGCTCTCCAGCGACTGAAAAGCAAAATTAGGTTTTTTATAAAAATATTGAAATAAATAAATACTCAAATGATACGAGAGATTTCCCTTGAGATACATTTCAATATTTTATTTAAATCAGATTAGTATTCAACGTTTTTTTTCAATTGTTTTTTGAGTAACACGACACAATCGTTTTATTAATAATAAAAAATTTAATCAATTGAAAACCTGATAAATCTTCAATAAACTTCATAATTTTTAGATTAGTAGTAGTAGGGATACAATTATTTATGTTAAGTTAGGATAGGATGAAAAATTCGCGATTTTAGATCTGATCTCGTATCAACATGTCCTTAAACTTTTGACCTAGGTAGCACATGCATAGTCAATTTGCGAAACCACTTTTTAATTAATGCACTTCTTAATCGATTATATCGTATCACGTTATACTTTAAACTGTATTTGTTTAAATCATTTTTATTGGATGCGCTACAAATTCAACTTTACTTTCCATGACGTCTGTTGCATAAATAAAACGCATCATAGAACTTTTTTTCCATCGATCATTGATTGCTGCAATACATTACATTTATTATTCTAATTCAATCATAATGGAAAATTTTTAAAACTTGGGCAATTTCATACTAAATTTTTACAGGGGAAAATTCTTAAGTACGATTTTGTATTTAAGTAATCAATTATTGGTTTTAAGTGTATACAATATTTTTGTTCACTGTATTTTTTAGATAGCAATACATAACATAAATAGTCATGAGGGGGCAGAAAAAGTTTTTGAGACTAATTTTTGCTGATTTCGATCGTTTTCCATACATATCGATATTTTTTTCGACAATTATAATCTATTAACATTGATGCTAATTTTTTACTTTTTTAAAATTGTTAGATTGTTACATTTGAGTTTTAGCCATGATAAACTGAAACGTTATAGCACACTCCAAATTTTGATAATTTTCTCATGTTTCCGAAAAATATTAAATATACACGTCGTACAATTTAATTGAAATTTTGTCTAAATAGATAACTTTTGAGAGTTAAGTGTTTTATACAAGTTTATGAAAATGCTGGCTAAAATCAATAAGTTTTTCTCACTTTTCATTCTTTGGCCATGATTTATTAAAAGCATACCACAAAGTCGCATTTCTGATAATTTATTACTTATAAGAATGTAAAATTAAAATCAAAATTGTTCAGAATAAATAATTTTTGGTGGTCATTAGTAAAAGAAAAACTTTGTTAAAATGTAAATAAGCTCGTTTTTGGAACCATTTCTTAGAAAATTCGTCAAATGACGCCAATCATTGGGAACTATCAAAAAACGTATAAAATCTTCCCCTTTCGAAATTATCAACATACTTCATAAATAATCAAGGGTTTCCAAAAATTATCAAACAATAATAAAAGTTTAATCTCAATAAAAATCGTAAGCTCAATCAAATTTCTTAAAATTTTTCGCATTGATACAATTAATCTTCCACAATTTTTACCAATCGTCTTCAATTTCAATGAAATTCAGTTTGAAATTTGTCCATTTTTCAAACTTGTAAAATTTTCCACATATTAGAAAACTTAAAGTTCGAACAGTTTTATAAAAAAAGTTTAAAAGAAACACGAGATCCCACGTAAAGAAACATACTTGCAATTTATATTATATATAAGAGTCATTGAAAATTCTGCACTTCAATTTGTATCACGATTTCTATCGTTTTTCATATTTTCCCAACTCCATCTTTAAAACACTGTCATAGATTTTCATCCCACAAATTCTTTAATTAACATTTTAAAAATATAAATCACAATTTATGATGAAGTAAATATTCTGGCATTTTAAATTTTCATTTTGATATAATTTTAGTGATAAGTCTTTTCACGTTTAATCCTGAATAATTTCCTCATTATTCCTAGATTTTCCAGGGTTGCGAGACACCACGGACTCATGAGTCATGAGAAATTACATAGCAGTTAGCTTACCTCATCTGTGGTTTGGTCTGCTTTGAATTGTAATTCCTGAAGTTCTGTGCGGGGCGGGCCGGGCTCCGGAGCCGCTGCTGACGTTGGAGCCGGCATGATTCCTCTGTTTACGGTGGATCAGCCGACTTTCAACAAATTCTAGCCCTTGCTGAAGGTTTTGTAACTTCTGCAACACAAAATCACATAATCAATGCCTTTATCTTGAATATTCACAAATATTTGCATGCTAAATCCTACAGCGCCAGCTTTATACCTTAATTTAGAAAGAATCACCAACAAACTCTTTAGAATTCGAGATTTTTTATAGATTTTTGAGATAACCTTATCCACCTGGATATTTAGTATTTCTAAAACTATTCGTATTTTTCAGTATGTACATGGAAAAAAATTTTCGGGTCGAATTCATATAAAACTGGAATGGCAGGACGAGGGTCGAATTTATATTTTTGTCCTTAGCTCACTGTATTCATTACTGTGTCATTTCATACTTAAATGCCTACTATTCACTGTAAACCCACGATATGTTTCCAGACATTTAGTAAAAATTGACGAGCCGAAAGTCACGTGATACGTGGGTGTTTCAAGTGCCATCATAACTCTTTTGTATTGTAAAGTATTTCGCGGAGTTGTTGCATCGCGATCGCCAATTAGTCGCCAAAGCAAGCACCAGTAAACTGAGGGCGCAACTGGGATGAGGAGCAACGCCGACTCGGATTTCAATGGAAAAAAAATTCCTGCTGAGGACGACTCTCAGGACAAAGATTGAAAAAAATGCCCCAAGGCCGCCACCAATGACGGTACAACGGCTGGCGGGAGGAGAATGGGAAGAGGAGGGAAGAGGAGGGGGGTGAATATTTTTGCTTTTCTTCCAATTTCCCACGTTCGTTTGGTAATTTTGAAAATATCGTGTGGGTAAAACAGCAAATCTTTGGTAATAGTTTGTAGAAACACGGTAAATATTCCCACAAGCAATTTTTACCATATGTTTGGAAATATATACTGTGAGTTGACGCCCACCTATTCCAGTAAATTATGGTAATTTCTGAGGCACTTTCTAGCACATGATCCCATAAATTTTTTTCCGTGTATAACATATTGTAGGATTTTCTAGTATTTGCATATATTCCTAGTATTTTTAGAAATTGCTGAAAAGATTTCAAGAATTTCGCGCTCTAGAATTCAAAGTTCATTATAAGTACTTTCTGTATTTGAATGGATTTTTCAGAAAACAGTATCTCCATAGATAATTATAAACTTGTTTTAGTATTTTTCGTATTTCTTCAGTTTTTCTACGATTTGAAGGAACGGTTGTACAGTATTTTTATATACATACATTTATGAAATTCGATGCTCGTTATTAAAGTTTCATAGATTTTTTGTTTCTCATATATTTACTCGAATTGATAATATTGTAGAATTTTCTAGTTTTTTCAAGGGTATCCCGTTTAATTTTTATAATGCAATTTTTTGGGATTCTAAGTTTAAAATATTTCAAGTATTTCAATAGCTTTTGCAGAAAACAGTATCATCATTGATTTATGGAACTTTTCAATCTTTTTTTATTTAAATTTATTTAATTGATGATTATTTTTCGTATTTATCAAAATGATTTTTTCGAATTGAAGGATTTTCTTGTGTTTCTTTCAACTGCTACATATATTTCAACATATATTTCTAGAATTCAACGCTCGAGAAATTAAAGTTTTATTAATTTCTAGAATTTTACTAATTTTGAAAGAATTTATCGGCATCTATAAGAAACTAATTAAAACGTAGTATTTTCATTGATTTCCGTATTTAATAAATAACGTACAATTTTCTAGCAGATATACGTTCGAAGTATTTTTATCAATTTCTAAAATTTAATGCTTTGAAATTTGAAGCTTTCTAAAAAAAAGTAAAAAGCTAATTCTTTCGTTATATTTGTACACAAATTATGACGTTTCACTCTGTAATTTAAAAAAAATTATCCGGGTAGATGTTTTAATTTGATAATAATGAAGTTAAAATTACTCTTATCTCAGTCTCACAACATTTCTTAAAAATAATTACAGATGATTCTTAAAACTTGATGAGATTGATCTAAGTAACAGAATTTATGTTACTCGTTACCTAACAAAAGTAACTCGTCTCCGTTATTGTTACTTGTTAATTAATGTAATGCATTACAGTTATCGTTACAGCAAAAAATATAATGTTTCAGAGTAACGCATTACTTCCAAACTATGAATATTAGCAATATCTTCGAATTCTGTCCCTCATTATGTTTAACATTTCTGAAACAAGAAATTTGATATTATCATGATTTTCATGATAATCTCGAGAGTTTTCGAAAAACCTGTGGAACCTTCATGAAATTTCCCTATTTCTCTTAAATTTGCTTTTTTACAAGATTAAGAATTTTCATAAGTTACGAAATCACAATCAAAAATTTCGAATGGTGTCCTAGTTTTTTCTGCTCAAATCCCTCGTTTTTAATGATTATGCAGAAATTACAGATTTCACAAGTTCCCAGTTAATCAATAAATTTTTCATGTGTTGAAAATTGTAAGTTGATAATTATTTGATAAACCCCCTCAAAAATCCAACAATTATCTGAAAATATTTATTTCAAAAAGTTCATTTGCAGCTTTTCGAGTTGTATTGAAATTAAAAATTTCGAAAAACTTTGGATCAAACGCCTTGATTTTATTCAACAAAGTTCCAAATAAAAAAAACGCAAATTACTAAATATTTACGACAGTTAGGAATTTTTCGGAGTTTTCGAAAAACTTTTTTAATTTTTCGAATCGAACATGGTCAGTCAGCAATATCACGAAAGTAAAAAAAAATTTCATGTTCATGAGCCGATTTTAAATCTGTTCAAATGTTTTTTTATTCACTTTAAGTTTTCGCAAACTCTTACTTAAAATCGCTGACTTCTTACTGTATTTTATAAATCAAAAGTTTTTGGAGAACACCAACTCTTTTCAATCAAAATAATCGCTCAGCATAACGCAAAACCTCATCGACTCGCACCGTTTAAAATTGAAGTTAAAGAAGTAGCAAAATTATTATATTGTTTATTAACAAAAATATTTTTGAGAACGACAAAATTTCGTTTTTTACAAATTATAATCACGTGAAGATTTATCTTAATTCAAATGCAAGTTGCATGAAAATCTAATAAAACGTTCGAAAGTTATGTTCATTTGTATAAAAATCCTTACGAAAATAAACTCCAAATAATTATTGCGAATATGATTTATAGTTAGAAACTCGTACAAATGAACATAACTTTCGATTTTTTAATTAGATTTTTTACCTAACTTGCATTAAAATTGAGCAAAAACTTTACTACTACATGACGTGATGATAATTTGCAAGAAAAAATTGTATTAATATCAAAAGTGATTGTTAACAAGCAATTAATTAGTTTCGAAACTTCTGCACATTCAAAGTTGAGCTATTATTCCGATCGAAAAAATTTGGTTAACCAGTGAATTCACTCGAAAACCTTACGATTTCTAAAGTTCAATAACAACCATCTGATTTTCATATTTGTGGAACTGTGCTTAACAAAATCCAGTCAGTTTTTATAAAATTTTCCGAAATTTTGAATTATGGTGCAACTTCAAAGCCAACTCTTTGAAATTAATATTTTGCAAGAATTTATAAAATATTTATCAACGTTAAACAATTTTGAACCTAAAAAATTAATTTATTGTCTGGAAACTTTATTACATTTGTAAATTCTTTACAAGGTTTAGAATTTTCATAAGTTGAGAAATTAAATTCAAAACTTCCCAGAATAAATACGCATGTCTAAAGATTTTCTACATGAATCACAAGTTTTCGTAGCTCATGCAAAAACTACGGATTTTGTAAATTCCTAGACGATCAATAAACTTTTTATGTGTTGAAAATTGTTCTACACTGATAAATATTTTATAAACTCCCACCAAAAGTCAACAACTGTCCATAAAATATTTATTTCAAAGATGTCAATAACTTTTCGAGTTTGAAGCGAAATTTCAAAAAGCTTTGTAAAAACCAACTCAATTTCGTTCAACGAAATATCACAAAAACGTAAAATGTAAACGTCGACGACAGTTTAAAATTATGTGGAGTTTCCGAATTTTTTTTTTTTCGAATCAAAAATTTTCAGCAATTTCAGAAGAATATACAATCATCGATATATGTAAGCCAGATTAAAAACTGCCACAATTATTTTTTTTTCTAATTTCTCCGAATAATTAAATTGCTGAAAACCAAGATTTTAACCAACAGATAAATAATCCAACATTATTGAAATTCGTATAGAATATTAATTATTGTATCATGACATATAATTGCATATTTTTATAAACATGACGAAGAATCAAAATTTTTTCGTAGTGCAACACAACTTTTTTGAATCTAGTATTCTCTGGAAAACCGATTATAAGTTAATTCAAACACTAATGAAACTTTGTTGAAAATTAGGAAACCAACATTTGTGCTCGATGCGTAATGAGTAATGAATGAGTGAACCACTAATTGCTAACTTAATAAAATACTATTGTTATTGCGTTCTCTAGCAAAATAATGAGCAAACATTTGCTCTTGCTAAAACTTCACGGCACTTCCCAACTTGCTTTCTAATTGTTTCAATGAAAACGAGTATAAATTGATGAGTTTGTTACGTTTTTTGTAAGAACTACACTAAAGATCTCAAAATATATCTTATTTGTTTCCAATAACAATTTTTACGCTGTTATTAAAGCTTTAAAAAAAGTTCTTCATTGAAAATATTGATACATGATTTAATTTGTCTCAAAAGCTTATTGCGATTCAGTTCACAAATATTAGCTTAAAATCTTGAGAAGAACTAAAATTAACCAAAATCAACCGTATTTGACGCTCTAATCAATTTCGCCCAAGTGTTCAAGTCATTTTACATCACAAATACGCACGAAAGTCTCAAAAAACCTTGAACAGTTCATCTTCACTTTAGAACTTTTCTTCTATCCAATAAAAATTAATCAAACCAAAACACCTTACATCGCAAAAAATGTCTACGAAAAATGTCTACCATACTAAAAATTTCCACCCTCCCTCGAAAAGAGCTTAACTTACCAATTAAGTTTTTTTGCTTGCAAACAGCTTTTTCCGAGGACTCTCGAGTGTGCGCGCGTTAAGTTCAAAAACATATATGTCTATTTGTGGCCATATATAAGTGAAACAAAACGGCGACGTAGGAAAATCAATACTAGATTGTGCACAAGCTCCACGTGCATACTTTTTGCTTCACTATCCACGCATATTTCACAACGAAGAACAAAATTTCGAAACCGTCAAAAACGTGCGAAATTTTGAAGAAAAAATGACGTGTTTTTCTTTTTTTTTTTAAGCTGAAAATAGTCGTTTCAAAGCCTTGTGCGGTTCTATCATGATCATGGCCCATTCTCAATGTCATGTACTTCTGCTAGGTGAAGGATGGATTTGTTTTAATGTGGGTCATACAAAAGAATCAATGTCTTTATCATTGACGTTTTCAAAAAAACTGCACTTTTTCGTATTCACGTAAGTTTTGAACTTGGTGAAATCATATTGCAATAAGTAAAGGTAATGGATTATGCCTGCACCGAAAAACCCTATAAATCGTTCATCATTTGGTAGCGTTGTCACGCGTATTTCTTAAGTTTCGAAAGCCTACACGAAAAAAAAGCTAGTCCAACTGAACAAAAGTCGGTTCAACAAAAGTATTAGTAGCCCTTATGATCTGCACTGAGAGAAAAGCTTTCGTCAAAACAACTAAAATTTAGTCTACATGAGTAAACTGTAGTAGGCTCATGTGTATGACTCAAGATTTTAGTCGCTCCATTGAAAGTTTAGTGAATAAAACAAAGCTATTTATTTCAACTTATCGCAAGTTTAATTATATTAACTAAATTTTCTTTCTAAAGACTAAAAATTTTTAGTCGTATACAAGCCTACTGAACTTTATTCATTTTAACTGCATTTTAGTTACTTTGACGATAGCTTTTCTCTCACTGTGTGTTAGTTCATAAAAGCTAACTTGTATTTTTGGTCTAACTATTACTGATTTAGTATCACTATCTAAGTAACTTTATTGCCGCAACTCTTTTGAGTAACTGGAATAACCAATGATTTTTATGATTGCCAGGTGTTATAATTAGCAAAAAAAAAATTCATGTACAATTGGCTTGAAAAATGAGTTTATAAATTTTATGATTTGCATTTTTTAATGTTATTTAATTTCTATCTGTTAGTCCATTGATTGCTACTGTCACATTATCTCAGAAACTTTATAGTCACGACAAATCGCAGAAGCTGGTATGAAAAACAAATATTAATTTTTTATGAACATGAAATGGATAGAAATATATGTAAACTTTTTTTTCTAAGCTTATTGAAACGTTTCACACTTGGTAAATAATTTTGAATTGTATCTGTTGGAAAATTATTTAACAGTTTTCCTCGAACGAAGGTCCATCCTTTGTTATAAGCTTGTTTTCCGATATTGCATAGCTTCATAGAATAGATGAAGATGTCGAATTGAGGCAACGTTTATTAATTGTCGGTAGAAACTTTGGTAATTGATAGAGGAAACTTTAATGGAAACTGAGGAAATATGTTTTGGAGGCTGCTATGTTTTATAACAAAAGGTGAATTAATTATGTTTTCCCACAAGTCTTTGAACGAAATTTTGAAAAACGACTTGCTTCATTACGAGTTTGTTTTTAATTTACAAGTGAACTATAATCTGTTTGATGGTAAATATAACGCCACATGTAACGTTTTAGAAACAAGTTTCGAATTTATTTTATAACTGAAATATTAATTATTGTGTTTGTGAAAATTCTGGAGTTTTTTTTCGAATGTTGGTGTATTAATTTTTTTTTAACTGTCAGAAAACTTGACAATATATTATGAAATTCTCGAATTTGAAAAAAAAATTCGAAACAGACAAAATTTTGAAACAGAAATAATTTGAAATTTCGAAACAGAAATAATTTTGGTTACTAAATAATAAAGTGTCGTTGCGAAAGACAGTTTATGAAAAAATTTTCATCGTGTTCATTAAGTTTTTTATTGTTTAAATAGGGAACTTGACGAAAAAATTCTATCATACACATTTTTTAGACAACTAAAAAAAATCGATACGTATTTTTTCGTTTTTTTATTAATTGAGAATTGGAGGAGATACAGAGGGTTTAAAATGTGGAGTGGGGGGTGTGACGTCAAGATCCATAAAAATTTCTAGTGTCTTTATATGGACGGTGACGTCACATCATTTTTTTTAAATTTCTGTATCTCTAGTAATTTCCAGCTTATCGATAAAAGAAAAAAATACGTGTTCGTTTTATTTTAAATCTTTAGTTTACATCTAAAATGGTTTCACAAAATTTTTTCAAGTCAAGTTCCCTATTCTTAAAGTATCCTCTCAACAGTGTAAGTTTTGACAATCTCGTTAGTTTTTCGAGGAACTTGGAAAACCATCGAATTAATAGACTAAAAATCTTTGAAAAATTTCGCACAATTATAAAAATTTTGATATCGAAGTTGGAGTAAATTTTTAAATTATTAACAAATTAAATAACGCTTGAGAATGTAAATGAAAATTCCAGCAATATTGAAAGTCTAGAAGGTTCTGAAAAAATCAAGCGATTGTTGGTTTTTCCTGAATTTCAGGGATTTCCGAAGCTAAGAATTCTTAAAGTCATAAATTACTTACAATATTTAAACACGCAAAAACTATTTCTCGCTCGAAATTTCCAGAAATGCTAATATTTTGCGAATTCACGAAAATTCTGTAGATCTTCCCGCCTCCTCCTCCCTGAAAATAAGATAGCATCTCAAACAACTAACATAATTTAGTCAACATATTTTTAAATTTGGAATATTCCTCATTTCTAAACATTTATCAATGATCGACTTCATGAAAAATAACAAAATAACAAAAAATTGTATTATGATATACCTACACTTTTCAATACTGGCTTGCCAAGTAAATAAAATTCAGATTCTAGAATACAGTTTCAGAAGTTTTTCAATTCAAATAGTTTAATATCACAATTTATCATTATTGACAATAGAAACTAATTAACGTTTCAGTCGATTGTGTTCGTATAAAAGCACCAGAATATTCGAAATAAAAAAATTTTGAGCAGTGTTCGTTATTCTAAATTAATATCCCTCTTTCATAAAAGTCAAATTAAACTTAACGAACTTCGCTATAATCAGGAACTAAACTATTGAATTAAAAATACTCGAAGTTAAACATTCGAAGAACTGAATAATTTTAATTACAATCGCGGAATTTCTAGAATCGATTGAAAATCAATTCTATCGAATTCGATTGAAAATCAAGAATAATTCCAAGAACTGGCTTTTAAAACCGAACATTTCAATTTTTTTTTTTTATTTAAACCAGGAGTGTAGACATACATATTGTAACAATATTTTTTTTTAAACGTGTGTTTTCTTCCGGATTTTAAAATACTTAATCTTCGTCGATCTAGTTTCTCAAATAAAATTTATGAATTTTTTAGAATTTCAAAATTTTCAAGTTATCCAACTTTTTAAGCTTAAAATTGCACATTTTCAATTTTTTTAAGCTTATTTTATTTACATACATTGATTTCACGATTTTTTTTCACCTAATGAAATAAAGCATTATGAATCCTGAATAAATTAGTTTTCAAATTTCTCATTTTTTATCAAGTTTTCAAGATTTATAATAAAATTTGTCAAGTGCGAATTTTTTATGTAACTGATCTTCTAACTGTACATTTTAGAAATGAGAAAATCGTATAATTCGAAGTTCCAATTTCCCATATTCATTTTATCAGAGATAATAAAGAATACACATAAGAATTTAAAAGTTAGGATTTTCCAGTATTTTGATGATTTAAAGTGAAATTTTTTCTCTACTAGAATGTTCTACGAAATATTATATTTCTCAACGAGTGTAGAATGAGCTTGTTTGGCGAATGTGAAGTTTGCAAGACGAGCCGAAGGCGAGTTTTGCAAACTTCACATTCGCTAAAAAAAGCTCTTCTGCCTAAGTTGAGGACTATATTTTTTCCAACAACGTTGAATAAATGCTAGTTTCGACGAATCAAGCTGTGGAGAAAATCGCATTTTTTTCACGGCGTTGGGAAAAATCATCATTTTTCGTAAGTTGCGATTCCAAAGTTGTTCGTTTTTTTAAAATCACATTCAATTCTAGAATCCAAAATAAAGAGTCCTTCAGATTTAAGTATATATTTTTAAAATCTTTTTTTTTTTTTTTTTCAAATAATCAATAATTGTACATTAATTTCGCAAGAGGTTCAAGCTCCTAAACTCCCTTTCTATCTATGTCTCTCAATTTCAAATTATTCTTGAACATTATTGATTTATTATGTATCTGAAGTTCCAAACGTTTTAAATTTAACAAAACGAAAAATTCAATGAATTTTCGATTTCTCCCCATGTGGAGGATTGTGTAAAATATTTTGTTGATGAGCATAAAATTTATTGTTCAGATCAAAAAGTCCATGAAAGCATCAGGAAATTTTTTTCTTGAATACACGTATTTTTTCGTTTTTCGTTTAATTTAAAACTTTTGGAATTTCATGCACATGATTTATTTCAATATAAATTTGAAAGACAAATACCAACTCTAATAAAACCTAGAAAAAAATATATACATTCCGTCGAAATTTCATGCGAGAAATCCCACCCGATAAACCTTTCATTACATTCCAAACGCAATTCCGAAACCACCCTAGCATTCAACGATTCCTGCATCATATACCTTCCCCGACAAAACATACCTCTTCAAACCGCCGAAGTACCCTCAATCATTTATCAAAGTCCCACTTAAAGACGTCACCACATTACTACAAAAAAACCCACGAATATTCCAACGACTACTTGAAGAATATCGATTTGCGAACTCACGTTTTTTTTTGTCCCTGAATAATCAATTGGACCCCGGGCTATGAGGACTTCGCACAATCACAAAACTTTGAATTCACCGGGACCGTTTCACATTTTAGCGAAAAACAGAGGTAGAAATTGAAGGAATCGGGGTTCGTCCACGCAAAGTCAACCGAGTGGGACCAAGTAGAGGAATGAATTCAAGGCGAGCGCAGACAAGTGGAAGAAACACTGAATGTTCGGACGGGGGGAAGAGTGGGAGACTGAGCTCCCTTATTGGTTATTCGCAAGAATCCAATACACGAGTCACGACGACGGGAACAAAGGGAGAACAATGATCTCGATTTCATCCAGGAAAATTAAAAAAAAAAAAAAAAAAAAAAAAAAGGAGAGCTCGCACGTGGTTAATGATCGTTTCCAACTTGACCTATTTACGTGCGAGAACGTTGAAGGGTGAACTCGTGCTGATCCAAGTGGTCGAAATGTGAATGGGATAGTCGACTTTTCGAATTCAAAGGTATATTAGGGTGTTCCTTTTTATGGCTTTGGTGAAATTTTAACCGTGACGCCCCCCAAATCGGCTCCAAATGACACTGTGTAACACACATTTTAGTCTCGGAAAATACAAGCAAAAATGAAATTCACACAAAATTTAAGGATACACGTGTCTTGGGATTTTGCTAAGTTACGTCGTAAAATCGGCATATTCAACAATTAATTACATCTTTGCTTTCATTCTAGCACATCACTTCCGTAAATGTGTCCTTCTCGCACTGGAAGGTTTGAATGGAAAGCTTTTTTGAGCTAATCTAGCGAAAACCTGAAACACGTATGTCTTCAAATTTGGTGTAGATTTCATTTTCCCAGACGAAAAATTTTATTTGAAATTTGTCGCACAGTGTCATTCAAAAAAATTTTCAAATTTTTTCACATTTTTATCTCAACGTTTCCCGTGCCTATAGAGCGCTTTTGTTTCCATTCCATTAACATGAAATTTCGTCTTGATCTGGGTCTCTAATTTTTTGTGGGCGCATAAGACGTCTTGAAAATCAGTTTGACACGTCAAATTTTGTGTTACAGTCAACCGTGAAAAAATTTCAAAACCGTACACCAATATTTCGCGCATTGGTCTTCATGAAGAAAATTGAGTATTATGCGAATTATTGGTATTTTTTGAGAAAATTCATGTTTTTCGACTGATCTTCTCTAATTTGTAGTGCGTATTTGTCTCAATCGCGAACTTTTTGATACATTAGAGTGTTATTAGAGTGAAATTTACAAACCGACAATTGTTCTAATCAAACTATAGCCTACTGTTCATAAAAAAATAGATAAATAATAAAAAATACTTATTTCACAACGGTAATATATTGTATGAATGAACAAAATATAATGACATGAAGGGTAAATCATTGTATGCCACAATGACATATTCAGTAGAGTGATACGAAAGAGAACTGTATAAATGTGTAAGATACAATAAATTGATAACTGGATAAAACTATTAGCAAATTACAAATATCCATCTCATTATTTTGTTCGTTTTTTTTGGTTGTTACTGTTGTTTGAATTTAAATTTTATCGCAATTCAACAGGATATCAGACATCTTATATACTTTCACAATGAATTTTGATCTTTGAGTGTCAATTTTCATCGTTTATTCATGAAGGAAAAATTAATTTTGGGAAATTACTGTAAATTATTCAACACTAGCTGTCCCAGCGGGCGTTACACGCGGTTCTGTCAGGAAAAGTCAACTGTTTAATTGAAAAACGAAGATTACCATAAAATTATCTGAATCCCAAGATTAAAAATCTTCTTTTTCTTCTTCTTTTTTTCAACAATGTCTAATTTTTTCACGAAATATGAATCAGTTAGATGATAATGAATTGATCCGAAGAGATATTACACAAATATAATGGAACATAATGGTCTAAAAGATGTTATAAGTATTTAAAAAAAATAGTTTTTAACGATGCTTTTTTACGATTAACACAAAACCCATTAATTTTCGCACAAAAAACAGGACACTTTACAAACTGTCCACATCTAAGAAATCTGGTGATCATATATCAACTCGAACTTTACTTGATTATTGCAGATGATGACGAGCCAATATTATGTCATGAAGATAAGTCAGCATTCTGCATAATTTAAATGGAAATAATGAATAGTTGCATAACACAATAATAAATCCTGAACCCTGAACAATCCAAGTGTGATAATGCATATATAACTTGCACTTTTCAACTTCGATATCAATTCTACCTGTCAAATTTAATTATTGCTTATTTTCCACTCACTTATTTGACGAAAAAGCTGTGTACATATGAAGAAAATCATAGGACATAATTAACTTCTGTAATGTTTAGAATATTTCTCACAGTGTCACTATTGAATGTGTCTAAATGGAATTAAAATTTTTCGGATCCAATTTTTATATTGAATATAATGTTAACTACAGCAACTATTTCATATTTTTTCCTAATTGATAAATTAAATTGGATTCGCAACATTTTTTTTTATTTCTATATTCTTTTTCGTTGCATAGTAAAAACCGAATTAAAAAGTTAAAAATTAGTCAAATTCCTCCTGAATATAATAGGCATAATGTTACAATCTTGATTTAAAACAAAAACCTGGACCCATGTAATTTTCACGAGTCTGAAATTTTAAGTCGAAGTGACACTTTTTCCAAGTGCAAAAAGTATGCATGTAGTACCATGGTTTTGTGGTGAGCCTTTAACATTCCAGAGGCGACACATCACCTCACGTTTTAAATAGGAGAAATAATATTTCCAAGCATATTTTACAAAAAACCTCGTAACACAAAACATGGGTATTTTTAAGACTTGACAGTTTTTAAAAAACATTGTAAATTTTCAAAATTACTTTAAAGTATAATAATTTTTATATTTCAACAAGTTTTTACAAATTTATTTATTGAAGTATATACTAGATTTCTGTAGAATGAACCTAACAATTAAAGTACAATACTCATCAATTTAATGAAATCATAGCAGATATTAAAAAAATGTGATACGTAAATTCCAAGCTGGTTTAAAAAACTTATGGAGCTCATCACAATTAAGAATTTTTTGAAGAATCTCCATTTGATTCGATAATTCTCTGAAAGTTGATCACTTTTTTATATAAGCCGTAAGAAATATTGTGTATGGTAACTTTCAAGGTTCTTTTGAGTTTGAAATTTTTGAAATGAAAAAGAAGATTTCATTCTATAAGAGAACATGGAAACGATTAGAAAAGATAGTGAAAGTACTTGAAAACTAAAATTCATTCTAAAAAATTATGTACTCTAAACCTCTCTGAAGTTCTTAAATTTTTAAAGAAAATTAAAATTAGAAAGACTTTACATACTTCAATTTACAATCATTATTTAAACTCGTCAAATTAGCTATTCAACTTTTTTGTAATTCCTATTTTTTTTTCTTTCTAAAGCTATACTGAAGCTTTGGATACAAATAATTTCTCATTTGGCAATTCATGAAGATTTGCTATAATTGGTTGTAAACTGCAAGCTATATCGATGTTGAAAATTTGAAATGTTGACTCCTGGATTTTTCAACTCTATAGTTACAAAGATATTCTAATGTAAGTTGGTAGACAAAATTTATGTACATAACCGATTATTGCGAAATGTGTGCGGTACTCAATATACTCATGCAGTCAAAAGTATCGCAAAAATCGAAAAATTATTTATTTTAAAGACTTTGAACCCAGACATCAATGCCTCTATAGGCATTTTTGAAAGTATACCATTAATAAATAATTTTTCTGCACACTTTTCTAAAAGATTTTAATAGATGAATGATTGATTGGTAAGAACTTTTTTTAAAAATCGATTCGAAGTATGCAAAATTAAGTAAAAAAAAAAGTAAATCATAAAATGTATAAATAAATCATCTATCCCTTATTATGTTGTTGAATTCTGATGTATTTATTAATTTCGTTGGTTGTTTTATTTAGCAACAGTCTTACATATTAATATTATTGGATGGTCTGAGAAAAAGTTCCATAGTATTTTGAATGATATTCTTTTAACGAAAACCGTAAAATCAAGATAGATTGCAATATACCAAATAGGATTGTTAGCTTTGAATTTTTTCAACCAAAAATAATAGATATTCATAAGTTCAAATGTAAAGAGAAAAAATTTTCAGCCTTGCCATGTATGGAAAACTATCAAAGGAAAATTGAGAATACATTGAGTCAGGGAAAATAAAATGCTATTTATAGAAGTGATAATCAATTTAATAGTAAAACTATAAAAAGAGGTTAAGATACATTGGATAATATAGATCAAAAAAATGTTGTATATAAGGTAGATCATAACAACTGAATGTACATATATAGGACCAACGATCTCTAAGTCCGCACACGCGGTGACTGAGAACGTGGATGTTTGAATGTCTTGTTCATTCGCCCCGTCACTGCTTGTGCAAGACAAACCGTAGTATACACGGGGCTCGATGATACTATTTAGTGAGCGTGATTTTTGTGCCACTAAGACTGGTAACTCCAAAAAATTTGTTTGCCCAACTGCAGGATAAGAGCGGCTCGGTCGCGACGTCGACACAAGGCTCTTCAAAATTAGAAATATTACAGTCCGGTGGTGATAATAGAGATGATGGGCCTTTTCCTCAGCCCGGAACATAAAAATATATTATTATAGCGACTGAGTCTTTCTTGAGCTTGTCTCAAGCCGTCCAAAAACCCCTTTTAAAGGGGAGGACGAGGTACCAGTGGCAAAGAACTTTATGTTCAATCAGTTCCGGGCGAGATCTCACACTCTATGAGTCAAATAAATAATATATAGCTTTCTATCTACAAGAGAGCACCTATATTTATTCTAGAATAAACAATTGTTCATTTGTGTACGAGTGCTGCGACATGTCAGCCGTTACCGAACTTCTAAAGAAAAAATATATCAAAGAGAGAGTCTGCCCTCTCATTCAAACTACTAAAGTAAAAAGAGTCTAAAAGGAGACAAACGCTTAAAATAAAAATAAAAAAACGATCTCTAAGAGCTAGAATAAAAAGCATGAAAGTAATAATAGAAAATTAATAGGGAATCACTACTCAATCATTTGGTTCTTACGGAACATAGAAACAAACATATTCTTTATAAACAAACATAGAGTATTCCCCCCATTTTGTACGTGCCTCAAGATTCAAACATTTAATAATGAACAAAAACAGAAAAAACTACTTACATTATATTTAAAAGTTACAGTAATAAATAATAATTGGTATTAAACAAATATATTCGAATATTGATCACTTTTTTCATCTGCATCTTGAAAAACATGAATTAATTTTTTTTTTTTTTTTCAATTTTTGTTTATTTCGTGAACGTTTTGAACTTTAGACACACCATTACTTTATGTTATGTCAAAAGAGAAGTTTCCAAATACATAATTAAAATCAAGGACCACAAAAACCAAAAACGAAACCGATTCGATTCGAGCGGGAACGAAACTAAAGAAATCATTATTGAGGATTTTTAAGAGCCGAAACCGAAACTGTAACCAAAAAAATTTTGTCGGTTTTCACATGCTTTTTCTGATTCCGCAGGATTGCGCAGGACTTTGTTTATGATTACTTGTATCGTTTTTGAATCAGTGTATCCTGACTTCGATCGCTTTTTTCCACAGAGAATTATTTGCGTCAACTTAAATTGTTTGATACCTAAATTACAATAGTTTTATTATTGTTTATTTTTTTATTTTGATGCCATTTACAGTTTTTGACTGAATATTTCCTACTAATAGTGACTCTGGTATAACAAATGTCACGCTAAGAGCAACTAAGGTATATTTCAAAAATTATGTAGATTACACTTGTGGAAATACAAAAATGTTTAATGTTCATTGACAAATTTAAAATATTTGAATGTTATTATAGAAGTAATAAGCTTCTGACCAACTTTAAAAATTTGCTTCGAGATAAAAAAGAAATAGCTGCAAGTTAAATGAATGAATGGAAAAATAAATGTTTAATTTCCGAGTCAATTTATATTGCAATTCAATTTTTAAAACTACTCACAAATCGAATATTTATTACTCTTTTAGTTTACATACCGAGTGACTAACTTTTATACGATTAAATCAATGATTGAAAAAAAAATAGGCAAGTAAATTACTTTCTCTTAATTTGTCGCTATTTTTGTCAATTAATTTAGATTTTTTATATTTCCAACATGTTAGTTTTATTTAAAAACGTCATGCGATTTCTGGTTTTTAACAAAAAGATTACTAATTAGTGATTGTCTTATAACAAATAAGGTATTTTGAAAAAATTGTATAAATTACATATAAAAATGTCTGATAGTCATTGACAAATTTACAATATGGAAATGTAAATGTAAAAATAATAAACCTTTAATCAACCTCCAAATTTTGCTGTGAGATATAGCAAGAATCGGTAACTCGAATTCAAAAAGAAAAAAAAAAAAAGAAATTGATGCAGTCTTGAAATTTGGCACAATTATTGTCAATTAACTAAGATTATTGGATCTACAAAGTACATTAGTTTTATCTGACGTTTCAATGAGACAGTAATTTTTCAATCAATGCCAAATAATATTAACTTATAACAAATGAGGTATATATTTTAAAAATTGTGTAAATTAGACATGTGGAAATATGAAAGAATTTAATGCTTATTGAAAAATTTTAGAACATGGAAGCACCAATTTAGAAATGATAAACTTTTTATCAACCAAAGAAATTTTCCTTTGAGATACAAAAAAATTGATAAGTTTAACTTATACAAAAAATACATAAATAAATAAAATGGATGTTTTTATGAATAAATAAAACAAAAAAATATCACTAATTAACGAGAGTTTGTTGTTACTAAATGTTCATATCCAAGAACTTATAAAAAATGTCTGTGATATTTTATATAACAAATATATCATGTAAAAGATCTCCTGGAATGGCAAATCAAAATATTGAAAATTTGATTGTATTGAACAAAATTTCTTTAATAAACTAATGAAAATCGAAATCAATTGATTTTATTTATTCTACAGAAATTAAGAACATTGTTTTATCATATAGGAACTGGAATGGGAAAATTTTTTTTGTTCAAGAACAAAGCCGTAACCATAACTAATATGGATTTGGTTTCAGAAACCAAAACCATTATTTCAATATTTCTAGAAACCTTCTACAACTCCTCGATTCCTGCTTAAAATGTGTGACAATGATGAAAAGTGTAACAACAATGTTTATATTTATTTGAGACCATGAGATCTATGAAAATGTTTAAAATAGTCAGAATTTTAAAGAAATGGGAGTAAGATGAAAAATTTTGTTGGAAATATAAGATTTACAAATAAAACTAAAATTTTGGTAAAGAATTTTTATATCCAATTATAATAAAAAATAATTAAACTAAAATGCTAAAAAATTTTATGTAGTTCGAAGGACTGAAAAATAATATAATTTGTAAAATTGTAATTTTGTGAAAATCATAGTTCAAAGTTATAATTGAAGGTCAAATAAATGATCGAAAGCTTAAGGAAATGAAAGAAAATTCATTTAATATTCTTTTCGTTGGGAAACAATTTTTTAGCTCCAACACATCGAAAATATTTTAATGCTGAAGAAGAAAAATTTTAATTCAAAACAACAGTTTCGCTACAAGATGCGACAAGCTACAAGAACACGCGCCACGTGTCATGCGCAAACGCTCAGATTGTCATTGACATTTGACATTTCCTTGACATTCGCGATTTTTGAGACTACATGTATACACATCAATCAAACGATCGCACCTGAAAAAAACCACGAAAAACCAAAAATCTTAACAAGCAACTCGAGAGTCGTGACTGTAATTTTGGCGATCACAACGGCATTTAATGACACATTAACAAACTATGTAAAATCGATAAGTTCGCTGCTGTGCAACATGAAACTCGTCGGCCATGTTTTAGCCCACCCGCTACAGGTATAGCAGCTGGCTTAGGATCAATGTCAAAATTAACAAATATCTTTTGAAAAATCAAACTCACAGGCGATAAATTTGCACTCTGGAAAACCGTGTATATCAATTGATGCACTTGTATTACGACGCGCGACTGTTTTTACGCTACGAGGTTTTTTGACAGTCAGCGCATACGCCGTTGGTATGCGCGAATTACGCCGAATTGCACAGAATTACGGGCCGGAACTGTACCGGAAGTCGATAGAGTCATAGGTCGGGCTGCGCCGTCGCGAAACTTGTGTGCACTTTGCACAACAAGTTTGCAATGTTTGCATTTGCAAAAAATTGCGACAGACAAGTCACAATCAATCACAATGTTGACATTGATCACGTGGTATGATAACAAGTATCTTATTATCTTCATTTTCTAGATTAAGCGCTCACAGCTATTGAAAATGTGATCAGATAAGTATCTTGCTATCTAGGCAATTGTTCAAAAAACGCGCAATTTTTAAAAATTTAGTAATAAAGAACTGAATTATTACAATTTAATTTGTTTTCTATTCTTATTATTATTATACTATTGAAAATACTTCAAATTACATTCGATGTTTTCCTATGCTACAGTGATATTATTCACCATCTTCACCATATTCACTTTGTGTGAATCATTCAAATTATTGTGATCATTGTCACAATCGTTATAGTTGGCTTGTGAATATATATACATATACATATGTGCTATCATTGGCTATCATACACGTGTACTTTTTACGCATGAGTGTGCATGAGTGTGTGTACCAGTGTGCACTAGTGTGTGCAACACGATTTTTTAGTAATAAAAATTGCCTCCACGTTTTCGTTAAAAAATTTAGCAAAAGTAAGTGAAAAAATCTCACCCCAAGCATCCCGTACATGTTAATTTACTGTGCTATTCTCATACTTAACAAGTGTTAAAAAGTGCAGATGATGATTCGGTTGTCATTCGGTATGTTAGGTTAGAATTTACCAAAAGTTGCAAAGAGCATATGTTAAAACACAATTATTACAGTTTTCATTAAAAAATAATTAACGCAACGAAACGCCCAAAAAATTTTCTGCAAACAATTTTTTGTCCGAATTGCTTTAGTTTAAAGTTAGCTGAGTGCTCAAACATGTTATGTGACACAATTTGCTATTTCATTATTATTTCTGATTGACATTTTTATTTTGTTTTTATTTATTCTCTTAACATTTTGCTCGTAAAAAGTGATAAACTGCATCATTAATATATAATTTTGTTTATTTTCCATTTATTCATATTTTATACCAATTGTTTGTATTTATGTATGTTATGTTTTTTCTGCATATTTTATTATTATTATTATTCTTTTGTTTTACTTATTTTTTCAACTTTTCGCGCGTGAAAATGAAAAATTACTTTATTTGTGATGCGCTGCAAAAGAAGAGCCCTGGTGCAAATAAAAATGATTTTCAGGTTTTTACATAAAAAAAAATGTCTTACAGTCCAACTTTCTTTTTGCAAAAAACCAACAATTTCTTCCTCATTTAGTTTTCAGGAAACTAAATTTTTTGTGCAGTCGTATGCTTTTCATGTTTTGTATCTGTAAAGTGGACGCGCAAAGATATCTTTGCAATACATGTCATTTTACTGGTAGCCAATTCCCTAGCGGTAGAAAATTTACCAGAATCGACCACCTTTGGATTGTGCATTCTCGTGACACGCATTGACACTCAGTTGTTTCAGCAGACATTGACTCAGCATGGACGCTTTATCTTCACCACAAAGATATCTTTGCGCGTACACTTTACTTTTGACAAAACCCGAAAAGCGTTCGACTTTGCCTAAAATATCTTACATATCACGAAAGCAAACCCTTTGACGTCCTTGGCCGGGTTTCTCAGTACTCGGCTGTCAAATAAGGGTTTGCTTTCATGTTAAGTAATATACTATCAAAAGCCCTAGATCTTAATTCCCCAAGTTAAGTTTCAACTTTAATAACTCGTTCTGTAAAATTCTCTTTTTTTGCATCAGGACCCTTCTTTCGTGGTGCATCATATTAATATATATTATTATTTGATATATTTTCTGTTCCTTAATATTTTATAATCACTTAATGTGAATACATAATGTATTTTATGTACCTCTGGCATAGAAAACTCGTTTCGCGTTCAGTTCAAAATCTCTAAACTCATTTTCCAGCCCTCGGTACTTAAAATATCGTACGTAATTAGGACATAAATTTTATATTCACTAAAAAGATTGTGAACCTCGGCTTCGCCTTGGTCTACGAACTTCGCACTTGTAAATATAAAATTTCAGTCCTAGGTACGTAATATACTACTACATGTTTTATTATTTTTATTTTTTCATAATCACATCACAATCCTAAAATTCTAACAAACTAGCAATTATCAAGAATCATGAAAAATTCATGTAATTTACACAAAAATATGCAATTAACATTCGTTTGAACATTTTATCATTACACGTATGACATTGTCATCTATTTGTAAAATAAAATATCAATTATAATTCTGTGGCTTCCCGACATAACAGACAGAGTCACACATGCCATAAAATTTAAAATGTTATCAAAACATCATGTAAAATGAGCAGGATTCAATATGTCAATTTGTTCTTCTTGAATTCTCAACTTGGTTGTTTAATTTAAAACTGTTACTGATGTAAATTGTATACCGAACAATTTGAAAGATTCAATGTTGAATTTACAAAAATATTTATCATTTTTAGAATCAATGTCTGAATTTATTAATTTGGAATTCAGCAATTATTCAATCAATTATGAAAATCATTGAATAATTTAAATTGTATTTGAAAAAAAAGGTTAATTGTGTAAAATTAAATCAATGCATGAATTCAATCATGAATAATATTTCATGCATTCAATGATTACTTAAATAATTAATTCAAATTTTATAAAAATACTACGAAATCTAAAATTCATTAATCTTGAATTCTAACTTTAACTTATGTTTCTTTCTAAAAATGTTCATCATTGCCTGAAGTTGATTGTTATGTAGAAATAAAATGCGGGCACATCACATAAAAATGTAGGATTTCAAATAATATGTTTGTCATAATTTGACTGTCAGGGGCCAATGACAAAAAAAAAAAGAAAAATTCAATGGTGCGCCCGACAGGCACACAAAAATAATCTAGTTCGATAAAATTTCCATCAAAATATATTTAGCTGAGATTTAGAAAATCCTGAAGTTAGCATTATCCAATTTTTTTTGCTGTTTGAATTGAATCAGATTTTGAAATTACTGTGGTTTTGAACAATTGTTATTTTTATCACATTTGCACAGACATTCTAGTCAACCAATTTTTTTACTTTGATATTAAATACTTGTAATTTCCTTACTGACTATTATTCATAAATAAATTTTCTTTGTAATATTTAGAGTTTATCTGAAAATGCCTCCAAAAAAAGAGATCGAAGAATCCTCCAAACAAACGAGAATCGCCATTGTCAACAAGGATAAATGCAAACCAAAAAGATGCAGGCAAGAATGCAAACGTTCTTGCCCTGTTGTCCGTCTCGGAAAATTATGCATTGAAGTTTCTTCCAACAGCAAAAGTGCAGAAATTTCAGAGGAATTGTGTATAGGTTGTGGTATTTGCCCTAAGGTATATAAAGAAAAAAGAAATTGTTTTTGAAACAAACGAACAATCTAATGTTACAAGAACTCTTTTTTAGAACTTCTTATCAAATGTTCTATGGAATCATAACTACCTTATCACTTGATGATTGTTTTTTAATACGAATTTTGTACCTTTCTACCAATAAATGCTGAAAAGATTCTTTAATTGTTTAATAATCAAATCTGTTTCCTTAATCGATTATTTATTTCTGTTTTCAGAAATGCCCTTTTGGTGCATTAAATGTCATTAATTTGCCAAGTAATTTAGAAAAAGAGACCACGCATCGCTATGGCAGAAATAGTTTCAAATTGCATCGTCTGCCAACTCCAAGACCTGGAGAAGTTCTGGGTTTGGTCGGAACAAATGGAATAGGAAAATCGACAGCTGTCAAAATTTTGGCTGGAAAAGTCAAGCCTAACTTGGGCCGTTACAATGTGAGGATACATTTACTTATTTCATTCTATAAATTTTTACATAAAATAAATCGAGTAGTTTCTAAATTCTGGAAATTAAAATGTATTCGTGGTACATTTTATTTCTAAAAGATCTTCTTCATTCAAATGGTACTGTGTATTTATTTTTAAAAAATTTGCATATGTTTTCATACGTTTTGGCAGAATGCTCCTGATTGGGTTGAAATTTTGAGCTACTTTCGAGGCAGCGAACTGCAGAATTATTTCACCAAAATTTTGGAAGACAATTTGAAGGCTCTTATCAAGCCCCAATACGTTGACCAAATTCCAAAAGCTGTAAAAGGCACAGTTGAAGAAATCATGAGAAAAAAAGATGAACGCCAAAATAAAATGGAAGTTTCCGAAAAATTAGGTAATTTATCAGTTTTTCATGCAGACGTTGTGAATCATCCAAAATGCAACAAAAAAAAAATTCCAATGCCGAAACTACATTAATTAAATCTATTTATTCATACGATTTTAGTATTTCATGGAGATAATTGGATATGAAAAGTGTTCAATTTCAAAATCAACAAGTTTCATAGTATTATTGTATTTTATGGAAAATTGGTATAGCACATTTTTCTATTTTTTACCTGTAATTTTTTTCTTCAAATAAATATGACTTTATATGATTTCAAAAGTTGTTTTTAAATGTTTCTAGAGTTTTTTGATTTTAAGGTTAGTACAGGTTTGTTAGAAAACTCACTTTTCCTCATATTATTTTCAATTTCATCTGATTGTATCCAGATTTGATGAACATCCTCGAACGCGACGTGCAAAATTTGTCAGGAGGTGAACTGCAAAGATTTGCTATCGCTATGCTTTGCATTCAAAAAGGAGACATTTACATGTTTGATGAGCCATCTTCTTATCTTGATGTCAAACAGCGTTTGAACGCTGCTTTGACGATTCGCTCCTTGAGCACTCCTGATAAGTAAGGATACATTTTTAAAAAATGAAGTAATCCAAACAAAAATTCTTTTAAACTCGACACTTATAAGCGATTTTCTATTTCAATCGTTGTACTCAATGATTTCATTTTTTTTTTTCGATCTTTATACCTGAAATTAAAGTCATCCTCAATCTTTAATGTTCGGTATTTTTGATAAAATGTAAATATTACTGTATTTTTATGTTCATTGTAATTTTGGTTATTTTTCTGTTGAAATTTTTAGTTCACTTCAATCCATGTTTTTTTTTTTTTTTGTGTAAAGGGCTTAGTATTTGTAATATAGAAAGAAAATAACTTTTTCATTAAAGGGAAGCAAATTTTTTCACCACATCTTTTCTATTGTTGAATTTATAACAATTATAAAATACACTTTTACTTATTAACTATTTGCTATTTTTCCATACTTTTTCTACATACACGTTTGGATGCGATAATTATAAAAACTTCTCATTTAGATCAACATCACCTTTAGAATATAAATCTTGATACAGTAGAAATAAATGAAAACTGATCATATTCTTATTTCGTTTATAACGACTGAAAAATTTTTACTTTCAGATATGTCATTGTGGTTGAGCACGATTTGTCCGTACTAGATTATTTATCTGACTTCATTTGTTGCTTGTATGGAAACCCCGGCGTGTATGGTGTTGTAACCATGCCTTTCTCCGTCCGCGAGGGCATCAACATCTTCCTTGAAGGTTTTGTGCCCACGGAAAACTTGCGCTTCCGAGAAGAGGAGCTCACTTTCAAGGTCGCAGAAACCGCCAGCGAGGAAGAGATCAGGCGCATGAACCACTACCACTATCCTGCAATGAGAAAAAGCATGGGAGACTTCACGCTTCAAATCGAAAAAGGACAATTCACGGATTCGGAAATTCTCGTGATGTTGGGAGAGAACGGAACCGGGAAAACGACTTTCATCAAGTTGTTGGCCGGAAAAATACAACCTGATGAAGGATCTGGTGAAGAAAAACAATATTTGAACAATGATAAATATTAGTAAATCAAAAAGCTTTATAATGTGAAAAAGTATCCTGTTTATCTCAAAATACAAAACATGGGATTGGCATATGTACTTTGGATACTCAATATTAAAGAACCTTGAAATTTTCATTTTTAAGGGCCGTAAGATGATGCTAACTACTGAAGATATTTCACTGAATTTAAAACTTTAGATTGATATATTTCCTAAATACATATTAAAATTATATTATTAGTTAGATCAATTATATTTCATAATTATACCAAGTACAAGAATCAAGCATTTCTTCTTTATAACTTTTTTTTGTTCATTTCAGAGAAAGTCCCCCAGCTAAACATAAGCTACAAGCCTCAAACAATAAGTCCCAAGAGCCAGAATTCTGTTCATCAACTTCTGCATGAAAAAATTCGGGACGTTTACATGTTCCCTCAATTTCAGTCCGATGTAATGAAACCTTTAAAAATCCAAGATATTATGGATCAGGAAGTTCAGAAACTCTCAGGAGGAGAATTGCAACGAGTCGCGCTGGCTTTGTGTTTAGGAAAAGCAGCGGATGTTTATTTAATTGATGAGCCTTCCGCTCATCTGGATTCGGAACAACGTCTCGTCGCTGCTAAAGTCATCAAAAGGTATTCTAACATGAATCATGATACATAATTTTGAATTAATATTTGCATTTGTAAATTTCGATGATTCAACTTACTTCTTCAATTTGTTTAAATGTAGTTGATGTTTCTTCACTTTGAATAATACCTTGATCACATTGTTTCAATTTAGATTTATCTTGCACGCGAAAAAAACTGGTTTTGTTGTTGAGCACGATTTCATCATGGCGACATACCTTGCCGATCGTGTGATCGTTTTTTCGGGACAGCCATCCATTTCAACAACTGCTCACTGTCCACAGTCTTTGTTGAACGGAATGAACCGATTTTTGGAATTGCTTGGTATTACTTTCAGAAGAGATCCCAACAATTACAGACCAAGGATAAACAAAAAGGCTTCTGTCAAGGTATATATTCATTTTTGTATTTTAAATTCAATCTACTTATTGTTTCCCACTTGACTTGAAGTGATTATGACGTTTTTTTTTTTCAGGACGTGGAACAAAAGAGATCAGGTCAATACTTCTTTTTGGAAGAATAAAAACATTAAAATTGTGAATAGAAACAATTGCCATCACTCCGCTGCAATCTGGTTTATTGCAGTTTTTTATTCGAGGAGTGTTTTATTCTCTATTTTGTACTTTTTCTGGGACCCGTCGAGTTTTTTTGTCTTCACTTATCGAAACGTGTAAGTGAAATAATGAAATATACCTTCATACCTTCGGTATAATGAATTAATAAATGATATAGTATGTCACTATTTGAACGAATAATCTTTTTTTCCGAAACATTTATTTCGAATCTTTGAAATACAGGGTGCGCCATTTCTTATGTCGGCATGTAAACATTGAATAACTTGAAAAAAAAACAACCGATTTCTGTAAATGAGGTATTTTTATTTAGTTTGGTCCTTTACAATTTATTTAGACTAGTTTTTGAACACAACATCAATCAAGTGGCCGCCCTTATTGTTCACAGCAAAATATGCCCTTTTTGCGGCGTTTTCCATTACCTTTTCGAGCATCTCGGGTGGTATAGCAATGATTTCGGCACGAATATTTTCCTTAAGCTCTTCAATGGTCTGCGGCTTGCTGGCGTACACTTTACTTTTCAAATAACCCCACAAAAAGAAGTCTGGAGGGGTCAAATCTGGAGATCTGGGTGGCCATTCAATGTCGCCTCTTTTTGACATAAGACGTCCAGGGAATTTTCGTTGCAGAAACTGGATTGTTTGATTCGCAGTGTGGCAGGTCGCACCATCTTGTTGAAACCAGTAATCTTCAAGACCTTTTTCACGCATTTGTGGGCAGACATAGTGAGCCAACATCCACCGATATCGGTTTCCATCGATCGTTTGGTTCTCTTTGAAAAAATAAGGACCAATGATGGTTTTGGCGCAAACGCCGGCCCAAACAGTAACTTTTTGGTCATGCAATGGCGTTTCATGGATCTCGTGTGGATTCTGCGTTCCCCAAATGCGGCAATTTTGCTTATTAACGCCTCCAGAAAGTTTGAAATGTGCCTCGTCGGTCATTAAAATTCGCTTCCAAAAATCAGGTTCAGTATCAACTATTCGAGCGATTGTTTGTCCATATTCCAAGCGACGTGGATGATCTGTAGGCAATATTCTTTGTGTTAATTGCATTTTGTACGGAAACAAATGCAAATCATCTTTCAAAATGCGCCGTAGAGTGGTTCCACTGATGCCGAGATGCTGAGCGCGGTGACGATATGAAACTTTTGGGTTTTGGGCAACGCTCTCTCTGACAGCTTCAATCAGTTCATTTGAACGTCTTGGTCGTTGATGAACGGGTTGTTCGCGATCTTTCACTGTCCCGTGGTCACAAAAATTCGACACCAAACGACGAATAGTGTTGTCAGATGGTGCCTGTTTGCCAAGATATTTTCGACGATATGCTCGTTGAGTTAACACAACTGAACGACTATTTTCAATGTACAAAGTAACTATTTCAGCGCGTTCTTTTGGTGTGAAGCGATACATGGTTGAAATTGTACTGAATTGACGTTTCCAAAACAAGTAAAGTCAAGTAAATCGGTTGTCAAATGTTTAAGTTATTCAATGTTACAATACCGACATAAGAAATGGCGCACCCTGTAGAAAACGTTTGCTCAGTGATAAGGAATGACGCAGGGTGGTACAAAAATGATAAAATAATACTCAAATATTTATTTAATTGAAGAGTCCTACAAAATGTTTTGAAAATTACGCACACTTCCTCATATTTCAGATTCACTCAAATTATTCTATACACACATTTTGGCCGCATATAAAATAGTCATTATAAATTAAAACGTACAAAAATTATAAGTGATGTGGACAGTGTTTATTAATGTAGCGTTGCTTAAGTGGAGTAATAACTTTATCACAATATGACTCGATTTTGATAATGTACAAAAAAGATGAAAAAGTCACCAAAGTCTGACGCCATTTGTGAATTCATCGAACTTCTGTTGAATATTCCGAACGAAATGTTTACTTATTGTCCTTGAGCCAATATTTTTTTTATCCGTTCTGATAAGTTCACTTATGCAATATTTATCGATTTTCCCTAGCAAAGGTGCTGGAAAAAACTTTTCTTCCAGTTCTCTAACAAAAAGTTTTTTTTTTTTTTTTGCAGAAAAGGGTAAAAATAATGATCTCGTTGGAAGTGTATCATTTGATAAATGAGTTTATGTATAAAGTGGGAAAATACCGCACTTATTGTAGAGTTCTTTCAAATTGTAATTGTTATTAAAAAATTGAATATATGTACATTCAGGAAGTTATAAGTTTTTACATTCAGAAACAGATACTTATAGAAAATACTCGAATCATTGATTTACAAGTTTCATAGGCAAATTTTCTCATGCTAGATGCTTCTTTCCGAATTCGTGACATTATTTTAATAAAAAAAATCATAAGTTCAAATCAAAAAGATTTTACAAGTAGCCATATTTCCGTCAACAAAGGGACTCTTAAAAAATTATCTCAAGATTTCGTTTGCATTTAAAGTAACATTAAATAAATTGCCTAGCGAATATACAATTCGAGATTTTTCACTTGCTCGGAAAAATCTAGCGTAACATTTCTGCATTTACTCCATCGACGATTGGTCCCTAATTTCAAGAACCGAGAAAATTTAGAAGCCTTGATTTACAATGATTCAGCCCAGACACGTAGCTAGAAAAGTGGATAAAAATTGCTTAAAAATCATTGAAAATCATCAAAAACTTTACTTTCTCGCAAATTTGCTAAAATTTGAACTTAGTTGAGCAAGAAAGTACTAAAATACATAATTTTTGATACATTTTGATTCCAATTATAAACTCAATGCGTATTTCAATTTAGCTTTTGCGTTTCAGTGATTTTTTGTTACATACTTTCGTGTTTGGAGATTGAGGTCTTATAACAATTGAGATTATCGCAGGGCTTTAAAAAAATTATGAAGGTAAGGAAATATTCCTTAAAAGACTAAAATTATTACAAATTTTCAATTATTTGTGGAAAATGTGAATTTTTGTCATATTTTTATTATTCTTTTCGTGCTCTAGTCATGTGGTATGGATTATTCTGTAATGTTTCAAATTTACCCAATCGAAAAAAGAAATGTAAATTACATAAAAAATCTTCCGAAAATATCATACATTCTGGAAAAATCTCAATTGCCAAAAGACTTTTCGAAAATTCAACTACGTAAAAGTTGCATATGCATAAATGTTCAACTTTTACGTAGTAATGAACGAAATTTCTAGCTACGGACCTGATTCAACGGCGACCCGTGATTACGTATCATAAAAATTCTCTTTAACTAGTCAATTACATAAATAATAATATAAATATGTCAAATTGAACTAAAATTTGTCATGAAATAATATCGAATATTTAAAAAAATGCAATACATCGAAAAATGTCAAACAACAGTTTTGTGCACTCAGGTGAAAAAAAGCTTTAGCTTTTCAATTCTTTCAAAAAGTTCAAATTGCAAACCAAAAGCTTCTCCAGAATAACTTATTACGTAAAAATCGAAGACTCTTTACTGGAGTAGCTCGTATTTTTTATATGTATAAAAATTTCTACAGATTTTTTCCACGCCCTCCCCCCCCCCTTCTTTGTCTGGCCCCTTCAAGTTTATGAAAAAGATGATGAAGTTCGTGTAAAATTTTTGACTCAACTCTCAAACCTTATTCTTGATTAATTTTAAATATCTTACAACAAATATTGCAATATGAAGTTGAGATATTTTTTTTCCTGTCCATGGCTAAAAAAAATGTGAAAATAAGAGAATTGAAGCTGGAGAATTTTGGCATATTATCAATTTCCTGTCTTTTGAGAAATTTTAAAAAATTCATTATTATTTTTATTATTCAAATTGAATTATGAACCCCTTTAGACAAGCTTTATTGACACTAATTCAAAATTTTTCTAAAAATTGCAAAAATTTCAAACTATTATTGAAGCTTTTAGATTTAACTTTGTCAAAAAGAAAATTTCATTTTCATCAAATGTCCAATTAACGTTAAAAATCAATTCAATCAGGCAATATAACGTCAATGTTCTCCCCTCTAAAATATAGAAAATTTTTAATACAGTTTATAAAAGTTGCATAATTTTTACGTTCGTTTTCAAACCAATAATATAGTATATTTCTTATCAAGGAGCAGAAACGAGCGCTTTTACGAGTGCGAAGTTTTGCGAGCGAGCGTAGCGAGTGAGCAAATCGCACGAGTAAAACGCGAGTTGTGATGCTCCTTGACACAAGAGATATTTTTCACGCTCGCAGCACATGAATCATTTAGTCTTTTGTTTACTGTTGTGTCGTGAAAAAACAAGTTCTATGCCGCTCCAAGGTCGAGCGGCATAGAAATAGCAGCGAAAGGCGGTGGCAGAGAATTCGTTTTTCACGGAACAGTTGTAAACACAAGAATAAAGGATTTCTGTGCTGCGAGCGTGAAAAATTTGTTTTGTTAAGAAATTCGGAATCGTATTTGAGAATTTGATAGTTTTTATGTTTCGTATTATATATTCTTGAAAAGTACCTAAAAGACGGCCGAAAGCTTGAAGAATGTACTAAGAGAATTAAAGGAATATCTATATTGGATCGGAGAGACCAGTATTTTGAATCATAACAATAAAAATTGCAAAATCGACAGAAATTACATTAATTCTTTAACAACATTAACTTTTTTTCATTGCATGATCTTTCATCTAATAATATGATAAAAAATTGTAATAAAATTAAAATTCATCATTGCATATTGCAAACTGTAATTTTTTCTAACCAACATTATTCATCTTGGATGTAATCTATTCTAGATCTAATATAATATATACGTGACCTGAAACAAAAGAAAATTTGTAGAGGTAATGCATTTTTTCAGCAATATTGAAGAACGAATCCTACAAATTTTGAACAGAAGGTCCTTGTCCTCATCCCATGTCACACATGATATATTATACATCTTTTAAGCATTAAATCACGTCATTTATATTATTTATTCAAAGTAAAAAATCGTTAATACACGATTTAAAAGTGAAAATTTCTATTCTGACGATTTTGTAATTTTAAATAATAGCTTAACATTTTCGCTGTTTTCTTTTTTTTATAAAAATGCGTTTGTCAAAAAAGCTGATGCAAAGAGATTGATCATTTATTTTGAATGATAAGGAAGGGAATCATTTTTTTCAAATTCATAAGAAAAAATGAATATTATGCTAAAATTCACTGACTTTTCTTCACATGTTCCTAGATTGTTGGGTGCCATGGACATGAGAAAAGAAAGCAAAAATTTGTTACTCTGATGCAAAAAATTTCCAAAAGTTCAGACAGGTTCCCTTCCATATTTAAATATAATCGAAAAGTACTTCCTCGTTTTTCTATGAATTCAAAATCATCAGGCAAATGATTCTTTGGTGCTTCATTTCGGAAAAAAATACGAAAAATGTTTATTTTGACGATAACAAAAAAATCTTTTTCTAAATAAACTTTACATATATCTGGAATGTCTCAGTAAACTCTACATAAATATCAAAAATATAACTATGACTGTGGAACTCGTGCCAAGATTTTGAATCGTTTCGAATTCACTGAGAAATTCATCAGCTATCTCAAAAATTCATAAAATCTATCTTTTGACCCATTATGAATATTCAAAAAAAAGTTTTTAGGCCAGGAAAAATTTTCCCTGAAAAAGACAACCTTTTTATTAAACCCTAGACTCGGAAATGTTTTTTACATATTTTTAGGCTTTCTCGAAAAACTCAAAACTTAGGGTAGGTGGGGGGGGGGGAGGTATAGGTGGCTATAAATTTAACTTCGAAAACAAAAAAAAAAGACCATTAAATTGTTCACGAGCTACTTAAATATTTTTCGTTCCTAATCAATAGAGCGTTAGAATATTCTTCAGTTTTTACATTTTTCATTAAAAATATGGTATATCCATATGATTTTTCAAACCAAACACCAAGATAGTCATGATGCCTCATCATGCGTTTTGTTTATTACATTCGAAGAAAAGTATATTCATGTTTAATTAGTATGGAATTGTCACATGTTTAGATTGTAGTGCTAGAATTTGAATACTCACTCTCGCCGTTTGTATTCTCTTTCTCGCTTTCATTTTGTTAGCTGCCATTTTCTAAATCATTTGTTTACTTCAGACAATGTAAAAACATACAACAAATCATGCGCTCCGTTGTATATATTCATCTATTAAGCCTCAGAGCCAAAATAAATTATTTTGGCTTCGAGGAGCACTTTATAGATGAGTAAAAACATACCTTCCAGGCTATTTTTCGAAACTTGGAAAACATTATTGTTCTTCTAAACTTGGACGATGTTTTAAATTGTTTGCAACCTAAAAATAACATTGCAAAATTCTCTAAGTATTAGTAAAATACATCAACCATTCTGTTTCGAAGGTTCGAAAATTCACCTGCTGAACGGATACTCGAGCTCAGGTTCTGCCTAAAAATTTCAGGGCATGATATGGAAAAATCATGTCAGGGTGATGCATAAAAAGTGCACATACAAACACATAAAAAGAGTAAAATTAGTCGATGATCAAAAATGAAATCAACGATTGCGAAAAAATTACCGAAATTCATGAAATCGACTAGAGAACGTAGAGTAACCAGCCTCTACACCAACTATTTCCAATTCAACGAAAAGTGCATTTCAAGGTAAAATTATTCGGAAAAAAATCACCAAATTACATTGAACTGCATCAATTTTTGCAAGTCACCCTGATCAGACATTTTTAACCTTCACAGAAAGTTCATTTCTCTATTTACACTAAAACCTTCTTCACTATGCCTTGCCCAAAGCTGTGACAATCTCTGGACCATTTTAGTTTGTAATAACATGAGTTTGGATGCAGTGAACTAACATAAATCATTCATTTCCAAACAGTTTCCCGAAAAATATTTTGTTCCATTTCATGTCTGAACGTGCTCAGACTTGCACGAAGAAAAAGACCTTTTTTACCAAAAATAAAGTAAAAAAAACCTATCGGGGTTGCAGAGATGACCTCGTATCCCTGAAACTTGGAAGATACAGTACAAAAATCTTGTAGAAAAAAAAATGTTACTAATCCGTCGTAGATTCCTTTTTAATATCGTCCTTGGTAATATTCTGATTCATCTGGTCGTTTTCGTACTCTACGAAGTCGTCAAAAAGACTTGGCCAGGCTTCCGCGTCATCGTATGAGCCAAGATCGTCGCCGATACTTTCTGCGAAATTAAGGAACATGTTCCAGGTGTCCCTGGGGATGCCCCGAACGTGGTGCGACTCCAGGAACTTCAGCCAACGACACAGCAGTGGGGGTTCTCGTATTGTGAAGACAAGGTTCCAGAGAACGATAGCCATGTCGACTGGAAGAATTCTCTGACCGGAGGAAACGTCGAGGCCGAAGCGAAAAGTAAATCTGTACAGATCCTTAAAGAGTTCACCATTTACCTGCAAAAAAATTTGAACCATTTCTAGATATGAAGTCAATTTTAATCACCAAATCAAAGAGCAATTCGTTATTATTTTAGAAAAATTTTTTTAAGGTCAATGAAAAACCCAGATTTTAACAAAAGAATAGAGATGGTGTGCCTGAATTTATTGATATAAAGTAATGTAAGGTAAGATAATTTAAAATGTATCGATAAAAAATTATTAAGTAGGTAAACTCGTATTGACAAACCGAAAAATGTATAAAATTCATTAAAGAACTATTTATTCAAATTCTATCTCTCATGCATTTTTAACCCTGAATGTTTGCATCGGATTCACTATTAAATAAGACTTGAAAATAAAGGCGAGAAATCATAGAATAAAAAATAAAAGTTTTGGAATCAGAAAAATTTGTGATTTTGATATTTTTGATGAATTTCGTTGAACTCGAAATCACGATAGTTTATGTTCAATCAAAATTTTCAATATGGCAAGTCAAATTTACCTTCTTCGTTTGTTATTTTACTTTATGCCAATCAAATTTTTTTCTTTGATTTTTAAATTATTCAAGCAAAAATTTACTATTTTTAAATAATTTTTTTATGTAAAATTTCAATCCAGAACTATTACATGATGAAAAAATTCTTTTGTTTCTTATTACAACTGCTTCAAAATGTAGTGATTGCTGATTATAACATTAATACCAATAACAATAAAAATTAACAATTTTGAAAATTGCACATCCAAAATATTTCTGTGGCTTCCCGGAGTAACAGACGAAGTCACTTCTGCCATAAGGCTCATTTTACATGATATTCTGATAAAATTTTAAACGTTACGGCATGTGTGACTTTGTCTGTTATGCCGGGAAGCCACAGATTTAGATTACAAATTTTTTTTGGATAAAAAATTTCGTTACTCATTAGTTTAATCTATACCTATAAACCTATAACTATTTTTCATTTATGTATTTTCAAGTTTTTTCCCAACTTTTATACTTTATAGTAAATTCTATAAAAAATTGAAAACACTAAAAAATAATTAGGAATTTTTTTATTTATCAAGACAAATTTATTGAAATACAGTCATTTCGATTTTTTTGTGCAAAATATTAACAATGCTTAAAATTTTTCATCCAAAATGTGTATCGAACTGACAGATTATTTTTATATAGAAATTTCTATTTTTTATCCATTACCATAATTTTGTCAAGTTTTTTTTATTTTTTCCCTTGTTTTTTGACTTCTAATTTCTAATAAACCCAATAGAAGAAAATCGCGATAAAAAATATATAAGATTCAAAATAGTAATAATTTATTTTTAATAAGTCTATGTATATCAATAATACGTGTTCTGTAATTTTCAGGCCTGAGCAACGACTTATTCATTTTTTAATCGTTCGATATTTCAATTACTCAAATAAAAATACATTTCTTAACCATCCACTTATTTCGCGATTAAGTTCTTTATCTAGTCATTTTCAAATTTTAAATTCTATTTATTGCAATCATAGCTTCTAAAAAATGCAGTCGGTTGAATTTTTTAAAATCCTTATCGAGAAATCATATAATCTGAATCACTGCATAATTTATTTTTTATTAATTATTAAATATTTTTCTATGAAGTGTATTCTTTTATTTAATTTTCTGAGATAAAATTTATAGAATAAAACTATTTAAAAATAAAATTTGTCCATAAGTCACAATCTGCACTGCTCTAATGATTCTTAGATAATAATAATCAATAAATTCATTGATTTTCGATTAGGCATCTAATAGTTTCTTAAAAAATTCTAATCTTCGATAAAAAATTATTCATCTCTCGTTCTTCAATTTATTTTTCCCATAGAGAAATTCAAGGGAAATCCATGGACTCATACAGCAACTACTTAGCATTACACAAAAATATTCGAGGCTGGAAAAAACTACATACAACTATATTTTCATAAATAGAAATAATATATTTTGAAGATCAGACACAAACTTCGGTGTGAAAGAAATTTTTAAAAATGCCAGCATTGCAAATACTGACTGTCAGTTCCCAAACAATTTCGGGTAGGTGGAGTTGGATTCCTTGTATGCTGTCAACTCGCATGGATTTCAACCCTGAGACGAATTCAGGTCGTGTGAACTGGCACATTTGTTCGGCGTTGAGCTTCCATGCCAGAACCAAGACTTTGAACTCGTCGGGAGAAAGCTGAAGATCTTCGCAAAGTCGCTCAATGCCATCTGCGAGGATGACATCTTGGTTCGGTTCCTACAAAATTACATAAAAACGATTGGCATTGCATAGGATATGTGTTCAATCAGAAAACGAATTTGTCCCTCCAGTAAGAATGAGAATTGAAACGAAAAAAAACAAAATATTGGCTATTCCAATGTATTGGAATCATTTGATGTTCTATATCGACGTATCAGAAAGAAAATATCGATATGTCGATGTATTTCATGGAAATTGATGGTTTTTTCAGAAAACAGTTCACTGATTTATATTACTTGAAGTGTTTTTCGAATTTTATTAGGACATTCACAATTTGAAGGATTTTCTGGTATTTTTATAGCAGATTCAAAGATTTGTATGGATTTTGATATGCATATATAAATTTTATACTCCAGAATCTAAAGTTCCATCGATTGTTATATTCATTATTTATTCAAAGAACAGTTCCATACTTCACAATATTCCTAGTATTTAATAAATTTTTGATTGATGAATACAAAAACTTTTGTAGATATAATTTATAATATTGTTTTTATAGTATGTAAACTTTATAAGAATAAAATAATGAAAATATCGTTATGAAGGAATCTTAATGACTATCAAATATTCTTTTAATTGTATTTTTGAAACTGACAACCACATACTATTTTCTATATGGACCATGCCACTATGATATTTTGCAAGTAAAAAATTTTAAAAAGAAGAATGAAATTGATTGTGGAAGAAATCACTGATGTAAGTGCTGAATGAGTGAATATGTATGAACAAGGACATCGCAACGAAAATCGTAGTTTCAATTTTTTTGATGTGTTAACATCTTTACTCGCGAGTAGAATAATAGAAGCTGAAATTTGTGAGAAGCTTTCAAACGTTATATATAGCAATCAGAAAAAAGTTAAGAGCGTAATAAGATCAAATCTCTCATTGAATATGCTTATCGAACGCGATCTTATTGCTTTTTTCAACGGACTACTTGACTCCATAAAGTCTCTAAATCGAAAAATGTATCGAAAATATTGCCTTCAATTTCTTTAACATAAATTACACTAAAAACATAACTTAGAATAAAAACCCTTGAAAAAATGAAACAATAATTACTTAGGTAGTAAAACTGCAACATTTTCCCTCTCATTATTCATGATAATGGATATGGAGTTAAAAGTATTCGATTAATGATATATATTAATTAGCGGTTTAAAGTTACAGCTTCACTAAAAGATCACACACGATATAAGGTTTTTTATATTCTAATACATTTACGGAATCCAGTGCGATTTCATAACAGCTAATTAATACTCAATACTTAAATTCTTTTTTTTCCTTAATTTAAATTTGAATTTGAAAATTTGAATTTAAGTATTAAAATTTCTGCGCATGCGCGGGCAGTTAATTTTCCCGTTTCCGGCTTTCTCATTTTCGGTCCGTTGTCCGTTACTGTCCGTTACGTTCAGTTACGCGTTAGTTTACATTCACGCGCGAATGCGCCGCTAAAAAAATCCCTGTTTCGTACGTTTTTTCGCTCGGAATAAGACACGCCGTTCGCACTTTCCGAGTTTTGACACGTTCCCATCGAAATCCGGGGAAATCGCGGAACGTCTCGCGAAAAAACCCGAAAAATCGCGTGCCAAGTTTCGCGTTGCTAGGCAAAGGGATTCAAGCAGCGCGCCGCCATTTTATTAAACGGTCATTTCCGAGAAGTTTAAAATCCACGACGCGGGCTCTGTGTATTTGTATGTGCTTTTTTTGCCAAACCCGGTCGTGTTGGGAAAAAAGTGTACACTGAAAAGTGTTTTTTTTTTTTTTTTTTTTTTTTTTTTTGTATTAAGTGTGAAAGTGAATAAAGTGCAACCCTATTGGATGCAGCGTTGGATCCAAACCATCGATTTGCATCAACTTCGACAACAGCGATCCTCGAGCGATCTTGAGGCTACGAAAGGTCAGATTACGCCAAATTTTCGTGCATGGTTTCATTGTTGTTTGCGATTTTACGAAATTGATCATTTTTATCGTCTTCCCTGTCTGGATTGGCGGGAAATTTTGCGTCACTGGAGCTGGGGGGCGGAAGCGCCGCCATTTTTTAAGAGTCATTTTCGGCCAATTTCAAATCCGCGACGCAGGCTTTGCGTGTGTGTTATAATGATGACAATGAAAAAGTGATAATAAATAGCGTGAATCGCCGTAAAAAACAGTGAAATAACAATAAAACGAAGAAGGCAAGTTTTTGCGAATATTTTACACAATTTTTACATGTGTAAACATCTTTCCTCGCGGGTAGCATAATAGAAGTTGAAATTTCCGCGGAAGACTAATACAACCGAAAATTTTAATGTCTAAGATAAAATCTATAGTGTCCAAGTCATTATTTTCACATCGAAATCTATATTCTCCAATAAAAAATTATACTATTGGAGGTAAACCATAATCTGTAAGGTTGAGGGAAATGTGGCTGCACCGAATTGAAACTAGTACAATGAGTGATTGAAACGAATATCTGCAATGTCGAAGGGGAAAGTTTTAAAGTGAACTGAAACAAAATTTGGACTATTCAATAAAAAATCTTGCTATTAGAGGGAAACCATAATTCTTTGGTCGAAGAAAATTTGGCCACATAAAATTGAAAGCTCGTAATAAGATCTTTATTTAAAAGTACATATGTATCTCCACATCGAAAAAAAAAACCAAGCTTTTTTCAAGTTTCGATAAAACGTACCATCTTGTATTGAAATCATATTTGTATATTTCAATACTTCAATAATCTTATCAAAACTCGAATGCAAGAATCTTATGATACAATAGCTATTTACTCAACGCGTGCAGAAGGAGCTTTTTTAACGAATGTGAAGTTTGCTCGTTTTAAAAACTTCACATTCGTTAAAAAAGCTTCTTTTGCAAAAGTTGAGTACAATATTTTACATGACAACGTGTCAAAAGTAAAATTTTCGATACGCGAAGCGTGGCGAAAGTGCCTACTTTCACCACTAGTCATGAAAAATGCAATATTCAATAGCCCATGTAAAGAAATTGAATATTCAATATTGTATCGAACAAAATTCAATATTCAATATTGAATCAAACAAAATTCAACATTTCAGGTATTATGAGCACGTAAACAATAAGAGAATGTTTCTGAAAAAATTTTCATTTGTCGATTACAATCAAAAGAACGTGTACACTAAATTACAAGTTTTTTGTCTACTTAGTTTTTAAGAAAAAAATGTCGAAAAATGCGTCGATTTACACGTGTTCTTATTGAGCGAATTGTATTTTCTTGCATAAGTCAAAAACGAATAAGGGAATTTTTCTAAAACTTTGTCATACTTCGAATTAAACATTCAAAATCAAGTTTCTATTTACCAAACGAATTTCTACTATTTAGTTTTTCTAAAAAATAGTAAAAAGTATCACTTTCGGATAACTGTGATTGCTGAATTTGACATTTAGCAATGTTTAATACTGCCATATGCAGTTGCTGTTGTGTATGGAGTATATAAATAATAAAACATGGCAATTTCAAGATCAGAAAAATGAGCAATTTTAATTTTTTATGAATATCGATTTTGATAATTGTGATATTTTTGACAGCTTTCACGACTTGGAGCCATGTTCAGGGTATTTCACAGCTCATAATACCTTAATACTGTATCAAACGAAATTGAATATTCAATATTGTACTGAACAAAATCTAATATTGAATCTTCTGTATGGCAAAATTTCATTTTCAATATTCTGTATAGCAAAATTCTGTGTAACAAAATTTTATACAGATGTAGTCTATTGCAATGGCAATGAGTATATTTACCATCTTGCTATAGTTTTGAGAAAGGATCAAAAATATTTATTGATACTAGGCTATGAAAGTCACGCGTTTTTTTTAAACAAAGAGTTTTCTTGTAGATGAATTCACTAAATGACCTCTATTTATTCAAAATTCAACCTTTTTTATCACACATCAAGGTTGCAATAATGTTTATTATCAAAACGAAAATATCGATAAAGCGATTTCTGATTTTAGAATATATCGAAAATAAATATCAGTATTTCGATAAATTGAGAAGTATCACCCATCCTTATTCTATCGTTTCCAGATTATTCCACTCACCTTGTATCTATCGAAAAGATTATTGAGTTTGGCTTCAGATGGTTCGCGTTGTGGCTTGAAATCGTTTACAGGTTGATTGGCAGTGGTTAAAGTTGAAGAGCGGCCCAAAGGTGGAATCCTCGCATAGAATCCACGTGATTGGCGCAAGCTGCTCTGAGATACAAGAGGCACTGAACCACAATTGTCGGAGCCTACATTGTTTCTTACTGGCAATTTGCATAGGGAATTTTTGTTGTTTCCGTTGGCGTGCAGCTCCAAAGGCATTTGGGAGGTGTTCTGGGAAGCATTTGGGGATAATAATCCTGCTTGTAGCTCCATTGTGTCTAAAAGTAATGAAATCGAAAACATTGAAATTAAAAATAAGATAAGATGCTCAAACTTATACAAATGAAACCCCAAGTTTATGAGAAACAGCTGTCAATATTCTTCATACAGTTTAAAAATTGACTTGAAACTGAAGTTAGTATCCGATACCAGAATAAAATCGTATTGGCAATTATTCAACTAGTTTGAAATTCAATTTTTATGGAGACTCTAGAGTGTAAAAGTGATTTGACTTTTTTTTTTTTTAATAAAACTTGCTAGGTTTGTTTGACAGTTTTTATAGCGAAAAGTGGGATTGACATTATTGAACGTTAAAATTTCATCCAGCTTTTATTAGCAAGAACCAGAAAAATTATGAGATTAATTACCCAATTTTGATAGATACAGTTAGTTTTGTATATTCCGAAAATTAAAAAAAATAACTTCAAGTAAATAGTGATGTTATTGATTTTGGTGATTAATTGTATATTTGAAAGAAGAATGAACGTTATATATACTCATTCTCAGAAGGATCTTTTGAAAAGATGAAATTTCGTTGGGTAATAGAAATTATTTCAGTTCAGTTTGATGAAGTTTCTCTTGTTTTATCTTTGTTTATCTTTGACTTAGAGGTGTTCATTAATGAAAAAAGTTTTTGTATGCGACGTAGTAATAGGGGTGGAGGTACCCTCTTTGTGTTCTTCTATAATCGACTGATCAGTAGCTGACGCTGAAGGGGGCACCTTGAAGCAAGAACAGCAGTGTCCCATTGATGCTGCGCGTACTTGACATCTGAGTTTATTGCCGCTTTTATCGATAGGTCAGTCTTACAAAGGCAGTCTTTATTGAAAGCTAAAAACAATGCAAGTCAGGAAATTAAACCAAAACGAATTACACTGTAAGAATAATGTTCTTTGAAGACTGATGTGAACTTCTAATTTTTTTTGTGAATGAGAATATTGATCTTTGAAATTTTTTAACGCAGATGATTGAATTCTTTTTCTTATCACTAAATGCTGCAAAAAACTTGGATAAATAACAATGATCTGTAACATTTTAGAAGGTATATTTTTGCATTTTTTTCTCACCATTTCATGTAGTAAAAAATTGTTCATATTTGTATGGAGTTTTGAAATTTCAAACTACACTAATTTGTTAACAGTCAAATAAATATTTGTAAGTTTTATTGGGGATTTTTTCTTGATTTTTCAATTTTAAAACTACAAATTATTTCCACTTCTGAATATTCATGCGTGATTTTTCAAGAACCTTTTTTTTGAATGCTCACATTTGCATTTTTAGAAAAAAAGAAGTTGTAGCAGTTTTTCAGTTACGAAATTTTTTGATTCAAGTACATAAAAAGGATTAAAAATGTTTTTATTTGTGATATTTAAAAATTGTTATTTTAATATTCTCAGTAATTTCATTCTTCAAAGTTATTAATTGCGCATGTTTTAACTTTTTAATTTGCCATTTAAAAAAAATTTTTTTCATCAACAAATTTTCAAATTATAGTGTTTTTAGAAGTGACAAAAAAATGTGATTCTATTGAATCTATTCTTTCAAAAATAAAAGTATTATTATAGAAAAAGCAGTCTTTATTCAAAGGTGGAAAAAATGAAAGCTAGTTTATGAAACCAAAGCAAAAAACGTTCTTAAGAATTACATTGATTCTTAATAAATATTCAACATACAACATTTATTCATGAAATTTTCTTACGTACATTATTTCATTTTTTTCTAAGAATTCTAATTTATAAAAAAATTGTCTATGTCTTAATAAAACTTACAAGTTTAAGGGTATACCTATTTGTTACGATTTAATTGAAGAATCGAAAGTTTTGATAAGGATTTTTTCTTGATTTTAAAATTTGTGAATCATGAATATATTTTGATTCTTTCTGAATATTCATACATGATATTTCAGATCCTGTTCATGCATTGGATATAAAAGATTTTCAGAAATTGAAGGTGACACAAAAATATTTAAGTTCGAAAACTTCCTCATATTAATGTATGTATAAAATTTCGTGTTCTTTATATGCCTAAGTTTAAATTAGAAATGTAGATATTCACTGTAAATAAATATTTAACGGATTTTTTTTTTATAACTGCTCATTGCTATTATACGTATTTAAAATTTTATTTTGATGATAGAAAAGCTTTTAAACTTTTAGTTCGGTTCAAAATTAATAAATACAGAGGAGAATTTTAAAGTGCAATGTTGCATTTAAGAAATAGTTTCGTTGTAACTGAATAAAATATTTTATATTATAGTATTCTTCTTACCCAGGAATAACTATAATAAAGAATCACAATAAATGGAAGTTTTTAGTTATAATCTTGTTAATTAAAAATATTTTTTACGAGTACTGTTTTTTTTCTTTTTTCATGATGAAGGTAATTTTTTTATATGAGGAAAAGAAGTGTCTATTTGCACTCACGTCCAACGTGCGCACGTAAAGCTACACGTTGTGAGGTTTTTCGGGCATGCACAGCTGTGCTCCGCAGCTTGTCACGTGCTCGCGTGTGAATACAAATCGTCCAGATGTAAATGCTAAACGTGCACACGTAAGCCAATATGTCAACCAATCGTATTATTATTTACAATTATTTATATTTGAAGGAATCGAAGTTCGGTATGTTCTGGTTAAGTTTGCAATTCAATAATCGCTCAAAAAAGCGATCTAAATAAAAGAAACGAGCGTAAAGATCGAGTGTGTAGTATAAAAGGTGGCAAGTGTAAATTGTTAAGTCAAAGTGAGAAATATGAGGTGGAGAAAAAAGTGTGCAAGTGTCACATCAGGATTTATGAACTGAAGTACTATAAATAAAAAAATTTGAGCCATTATTAAATCGCAAACTTAACCCAAATGTATCAAACTTCGATTCCTTCAAATGTAAGTAATTGTAAATAATAATAAAATTGGCCAACATACTGGCTTATGTGTGCAAATTTAGTATTTACATGTGGACGATTAGTATTCACACGTGAGCACATGACAAGCCGCCGTATACAGCCAAGCATGCCTGACAAACATCAAAACTTGCAGCTTTACCTGAGCACGTAGGTGTGCACATTTCACGTGAGTGCAAATAGACACTTCTTTAAAACAATTATTTCATTTCTGGCATATTTCATGCTTTGGCTATTACTTACTCGAAGGTTATAAATCAATCTGGAATATGATAAAAACCTCGTTTTCATATACTGTTTAAATATTTAGAAAATTGTTCAATTTATTAATTAATTTTCAGAATATAAAATAACTTTTAGAAATTAATTTCTATGAATGTTTTCAATATGCGTTGCAAGTTTATTGAATTTTCAAAACAACTTTTCTGGGGTCATTCAAAAAACATGAGCCTTAATTTTCCAACTAAAATACATTTTTAAAAAATGACTTATTCGAACTATTGAAAAATTAAAATTTAGATATAACTAATAATTCTATGCGCTAATATCTCAATTTGTTGTTCTATCTATTACAGATTCCTGAATTATTTTCAAAATTTTAATTTTACAGTGTAAGAAAATATTTCAAAGGAAATCATTAGTAATTGGACACTTTGTTAACAAATTTGAGTTTGGTTCTGTAAAAAATGTATATATCATACTTTCATTTCCTTGAATACGTACTGGCAGAACCAGCTCCGGCTAGCTCCATAATCTTCATAAACCAATTAATTAAAAAAAAAAAAATCCCAAGCTCCTGAATTTTAATAACAGATGAAAACATCAACTTTAAAAGACATAGCTGTCAAAAAACATCGATTTGCACCCTGATTTGGATAACTAGAATTTCCAAAAAAACGTCAACGATTCGAAAAGCGTGGTCATATTTTTGAACCTTGACAGACAAAAACTGACAAAAACGAAAAAAAAAAAAAAAAAAAATTGGAGAAAATAGTCTCAAACGTCAAAATTGTCAACAGAATTTGCAACTCACCTCCAAATCAGAACTATTTTTCAAATTCCTGACATCCGAATTCACATCAAATTTTCTCTTCTTTCACCGTTACTTTTTTCTCTCTGAAATCGTTAAGTCTGCGAGACAGAGAATTAAGCCATTTATTCAGCCCTTCACTTTTTCACTTTCCGTCGGGCGAAAACGCGTCTTTGTTCGGACGCACGCATTATTTTCGGGGAAAGAATCATGAAAATAACGGGAAGTGAAATTGACAAGGACAATGGTACTGCAATAATTGTTGAGAAAAGCCACTGTCGGCCATTGTTGACAAACTACCGTATTTATTTATATTATTTCACAGCTTTACAGTACACTCACATCGTTCTACTCAGTTCTATTCATGCTCTACACTATGCGCAACTCACACCTCATATCAGGGCTCGTACACTCCCGTGTTAAAAGTTTGTCACCCAGAATTCCTGTGGGGAATGTAAATAGTGTAAATATAAATAGAGAGACCTAACCTAACATTACTTATTGTCACAGCATTCACAAATCACAATATCACATTCACAACTTTCACAAGCAATCATATGACGATACTAAGGAACGTCTATATAAAATTACTCTCTCTCTCTCTCTCTCTTTCTCTCTCTCTCGCTGACTCTCTCGAACCGATGTAAAAAAGCACACGACGTCGCGAACTAAATAAAAAAATCCGTCTTACCTTCTAGAATCAACTTGAATATTCATTTTTATTTTATTGGCCTTAATACCCGCGGCCAAATTCCACCGAGCGCAACGCCATCACCCGTTTCCGACAAGAACCCTTGAAGTATGTGTACGTGTGTGTACATACGTGTGCAAGTGTTCAGTAATTTGTTCACCAATTTCCCAGTCGGAAACGGGTGATGGCGCTGAAGTCACACGACAATTTTTCCCATTAGAGTGTACGAGCCCTGCCTCATATATTCCAAGACTATAATAAGGACCCAAAACTCGGTCGAAATCATGAACGCTGAGACGGTCTCGCGTAGGCGGAGCTTATGGTCGAGCTAAACTCGCGCGAAACGTTCTGCGCAGCTTTCTCAATTGCAATAGTGAAAGAAAGAGATTACCGGAGTAATGTGTTTATAGTTACAGTGTTAGACTCAGTGAAACCGACGACACATGCACATCGGCGCAAAAGATAAAATTACGCTTTCTGCGCGAGTAGGATATAAGCTCCTCCCACGCGAGAACAGCCTGGGACCTAAATTTCGTTTTCGTGACATATATGTCACCAGTAAGATAATATGGCAGATTCGGTGACGTATATAGATATAGTTTGTTTAAGCCGAGTCTGCCCGAACGAACGGTGACATATATCTCACCGGTGACGTATATGTCACGAAAACGAAACTCAGGCCCCTGAGCCTTCACTGCCGAACACAGTCAGGTATACGGAGTCTCGAGTCCTTATTATACATTGTTCTTGATTCCAATGTACACTAATCGTAACATATGACTACATATGTATAAGTCTCAGGGCCGTAGAAGGACAATACGTGCCCGTAGAATAGGTAATGGGACGAAAAGCTAAAGTTCCAAACGTTGAAATACCACATTTCTAAAGTCTCTAACAGTCTATTGTCCCGAAAGTGAGATGACCAGAACAATAAATATCCCGACATGCAAATTGAACCGAACTTCAAATGAGAGGAATTCGCAAAATTCCGAACACAAGAAAAGTACCGAAAATTAACTACTGGAATTGTCGCCAGAGTATTAATTTGATAACGTCATTGAAAAAAGCAGTCAAAGAGCTTCAGAAAGGCGTATAAAAGAATTTTAAAAAAAATGAACATTTTGAGTAATCATTCTTTGAAAAATCAAAAAAGTCCAAATAGCTTTAATTCCGGAGAACTGCTGTAATTAGCGCCTGGGTATAAATTTGAGAACGTCATGAGAAAGAGCAGACATATAGCTTAAAAATGGTGTATAAAAGAATTTTTTTAAAAATGAACATTTTGAGTAATCATTCTTTGAAAAATCTAAATCGTCATAATAGATTGAATTCCGGATAACTGCTGTAATTGTCGCCTGAGTATGAATTTGATAAAGTCATTAAAAAGAGCAGTCAAATAGCTTCAGAATGTTATACAAAACAATTTTTTTAAAAATAAACATTTTGAGTATTCATTTTTTGAAAAATCAAAAACGTCCGAATAGCTTCAATTTCGAAGCTTAAATGTAAAATGTAAAGATTAAATGTAATAAATTAGCACTAAATATAAGGAACGCAATTACCACAACATTTCAGTTTCTTCACGAGTTTGCTAGCTTAAGTTTAAGCTAGCAGGATTTTTTATTACATTTTACTGGGTGGTGTAATAAATTTTTCGTTTGTGTATTCTGTTAGCACTAAATTATCCCGAATTTAGAATTCTAATTTTTTTGCTGTCTGCTACATATGCCCTGCTAGCTTAAGGGACCTCAATTATCACCCATTTTATTTGTCACGTCTACTCAAACAAAAAACTCTGTTTGATTGCTTCACGACACACGTTACCAGATTATCATTGGATTTTTCATTCAATGCTTTAGCCCAACTTACTTTTAAACACGAACGTTACGCATTTCGATATTGATGAGTTCAAAAGCGATCGACGGCCCGCTATGATGAAAAAAGAATAAATTAAAGTTACAATTTTGGTAATAATATCGTAAAAAATTATTTTAACTGGTTTTAAATTGCACATCTGTTCTATTGAAATCATCGTGTGCTAATTGAAGAGCTTAAAGTCATGTTAGTCAAGTTAAAAGGCAGTCTCATTAGACTATTCTATTTTATAACCACATACTAAAAAGTTAAAAAAAATTATTTTTATAACCCTAACAAACGCGGCGGTACCTTACAAGGTACCAGTTAGGTACCCCTTAGGTACCAGTTAGGTAATTTCCCAAATATGTACTCCTTTTCATTGAAAATCGGTAAAAGTTTTTTTTTAACTTGTAAATGAAGTGTTTTTCTTCATTTTCCAGTGGTCAAACATCCGAAAAAATAGTGCATTAATTCAAGAAAACGAAAATTAGAAATACTAATTGTCAGATAAGTGTAGATAACGCACTTGTCATGCGGTAGATAACATTCAGATAATGCGCTACGCGGGAAATTTGAAATGCGCCATCAACTCCGTTGTCCTCACAGGGGCGTACGTAGTCGGGGCATATCAGTCCGCGATTATTATTTTTTTGGATAGTTCTATTGCATTTCGAGTGTTCCCAGCGTTTTCGAACTTCATCATAATGATGTAATAATAGACAATTAACATTCGCAAAATTTTTGCTTAAGTTTTCTCGAACTTTATACACGATGAACATCAAAATTTTGTGTTGAGGGTTTTTACGACTAATTTTACCTTTAAATTATTCAAATTCATTGAGAATTTTTTGATTGCTAGAAATTTCACAGATATAAAAACGTACGGTGTAAAATATTTCCGTTTTTCATTCACGATTATCATCGACATTTTGCTGTTAGGGTTTAACATCTAATTTTACCTTGAAATTATTTGAATCCAATTTCGAAGTACATCGTGTATAACGTTCGAAAACTCTGGGAACACTCGAAATGCAATAAAACTATCCAAAAAAATAATAATCGCGGACTGATGTGCCCCGACTACGTACGCCCCTGTGAGAACAACTGAGTTGATGGCGCGTTTCAATTTTCCCGCGTAGCGCATTATCTGAATGTTATCTACCGCATGACAAGTGCGTTATCTACACTTATCTGACAATTAGTATTTCTAATTTTCGTTTTTTAAAATTAATGCAATTTCTTTTCGGATGCTTGACCACTGGGAAATTAAGAAAAACACTTCATTTACAAGATAAAAAAAAGTTTTATCGATATTCAATGAAAAGGAGTAGATATTTGGGAAAGTGTTTAACTGGTACCTAAGGGGTACATAACTGGTACCTTATAAGGTACCGCTTAAGTACCGATTAGGTACCGGGGCGTTTGCTAGGGAATGTACAATTTTTGTGGTATGTGCTTTCGACTGTTCTCATATGAAACAAGTGGTCTTCTGTAAAGGCATAAGTGACATAGATAGTACAAGGTAATGCTACACCTCATCCCTAGCATTCAACTTATATTAACTTACTGCTATTAGCATTTTTTTGTGAGTATCGGAGAATTTTAGAATTTCAAGGAGAGAATCCTTTCAAAAAACGAGAATACCGTAAATACGTCCGAATCAATATTCTAATGACTGACTAAGATGCAATGGAAGAAAATAGGTATGTATTTCGAAAATATCATTGACTCAAAATATAACATCAAGCGGACCGTCGATCGCTTTTGAACTCATCAAAATCGAAATGCGTAACGTTCGTGTTTAAAAGTAAGTAGAGCGAAAGCATTGAATGGAAAATCCAATGATAAATCTGGTAACGTGTGTCGTGAAGCGATGAAACAGAGTTTTTTGTTTGAGTAGACGTGACAAATAAAGTGAGTGATAATTGATAATTACTTAGAATACTAAAGAATCTGTGACGCTTCTCTTGATATCACTACTTTTGGATCTTACTTTTTTCTTTCATTTTCAAGCGTGGGAACCACACACGATTACGACAGCGACCTTTACATTGGCAATGTCAGTTAAGAGGGAAAGGGGGGGGGGGGCGGCGGATTGTTTACTTTCTGCAGTTTTTAAGCTAATGTTTAGTTATACGTATTATTTCTTCAGTTTTTTGCATAAAAGTGTTGTTTTCCAATTTCATTATTTTAAATTCACATGAAATAATTGTATTTCATGTGATAATATATGATAATAAGTTATGTAAACGTGTAATTTCATACATAAAATGATTTTTATAGAAAAAATGTTACATATTAAGATGATGATTTTTGTACTTAAGTTATTAAAATTTGTAATACAATTGGCTCATTATTTTTAAAATTAATTTGGTCCTCACTGATCAAATCACCGATTTCTCTCAAATTTTGTAAATAGTCACGTAAACTAGTTTTAAATCAGACGCATTTTTCATTTTGGGCTGAAAACTGGTTTTTGTCGAGAAATTCAGATTTGAGATTTGGTTGTCAAATCCAAAGCAACCTCACTTTTGTCGAAAACTTTTTTTTAAATCCTCATTTCTCATCAGACAACCTATGTATTTTAATAATTTTTGTATTAAAACGTTCGAAATTGTATGAAATTTCTGAATAATGTATTGAAAATATTTCTTGTAAAGGTGTTGAATTGTTATTAGCGTAAATAAAAAAAATTGTAAAAAATTTTTCAGTAAATAGTTTTTAAATTGCATCATTTTTTTCCCGTTTTTTGTCATTGATTGGTAGAGGTATTGTTGTACGTTGGTCGTAAAACCGAGAAAACCGTCAACATAGATAAGTTTTTCGGAACGGGAGATTCGAGCGTTTTCGAGAATGTTCTAGAACACTCGAAATTTCCCCGCTGCCTTATCGGGAGATAAGAGCGGTGAGTGGGGAAAATTATCAAAGTTTCCTGATTGGCGCGCGGATCGCGACCAAGAAGGGACTTCAAGCATCGCGCGCGACAGAAGCGGCAGATTCCATCGAGCTTTTCACGGCTCTGAACCTTATTTTCTCGGGAACCGTCCACGGCTCTTACTTTTCTCATTTATTTCAGGAGCCGCCCACGGCTCTGAACCTTTTCCATTTTCTCGGGAGCCGACCCCGGCCCTTACTTTTCTTATTATTTCAGGAGCCGCCCACGGCTCTTAACTATTCCTATTTATTTCAGGAGCCGCCCACGGCTCTTACTTTTCTTATTTATTTCAGGAGCCGCCCACGGCTCAGAACCTTTTCTTATAATTTCAGGAATCGCCCACGGCTCCTAACTTTACCACAACTGAAAATACGGAAGAACTTTTTCCGGAAGCTGTCCCACGGTTCTTCCTTCGGAGACGGACCACTACCTACGACAAGGAAACGCAACCTACCTAGGCGAAAACAGGAGCAAATAACAGAATATAAAAAATATAGATTGTAGGAAAATTTGTAGAAAAGTGAGGAGGAAAAAAGGAATAAATTTCCAATATTTTGTACCATAAACTGGAGTTATCTTTGAATTTAAAACTCCTATCAACTAAAAATAAGTCCCCTCTACCTTGACTTACGTCAGTATGAACTACATTCTGTAAAAACCGCTACATGGCAAAACGTTTTGTTCGTAAGTGAGAATTTTTTTGCCGATTTTCCAGCCTGTCATTAACAAGTGATTATGAAATTTCAATATATTTTCACTTTTCTTGATCTTAAGACGTTGTAATATGTTCCATTCAATGATGATATATCTGTGGCTTCCAGCCATAATGACGAGAGTCACTAACAGCTGTTTTCGAGAAAACAAGCCTTAAAGTTTTCGAAGTGTTTTTCGAAATTCGCAAACTTTTGTGACTTTTTCTCTTACGATGTCATCGATTGCATTGCGTAAGTGAAAATATTTTAGTTAAGTGCTTGCAAATATACTAGAAAGTATTTTTTAATTGAAAATTATGACTTAGTCGGTTACGCTGGGAAACCACAGATGTTATGACGTGTGTAACGTGTGTGCACAGCCGCACGCAGCCGTCAGCTGATGTTAAGCTGTGTTCAGGGTTGCCAGTAAAAATGGTGGCGTGCAGCCATCTGGTGGAGAATAAGTGGCCAAAAGTAGCCAACTTTGTCCGCAAAAGTAGCCAGAAAAACAGCCATATACTTTTAAACATTCTTTTGGCTTTTTAACCATATATTTGAATAAAATCATTGTTCTTTGTAAAGAAATTCAATATCAGTATTGGGAATAGTGAAAAAAATATTTTTCAATGCACATATGTGTGGAAAATACAATTCATTCGGTAAAAAAAATATGAATCCTAAAGAATCACAGTTTTAATATCTATGATGGCATATGTAGGGCTAAATATCACATATTTGGAAGGAACAGACAATTGCGTGTAACTTGAAATTATGAACACAGAAAAAAATATGCGTTTTAAATCCGCAAACGATAGGAATATGATATAAAGTAACTTAAATAGAGACTGAAGGAATTGCACATAAAAAAGGAGCGTCTTGCAATATGTCGAGCAATTCCAGCTCGACTGGAGTAAAATCGTCTGAAACGACTGAAACTTCGTCAGTAGGTTTTACCAACTGAGGGTACATTTGTTTATAATTAAATTTGGCGATCATTTTTTTAGAAGGTTCAAAATTCTGACAACAATTACCAGTCTCAAAAAATTTTAGGCGCATGCGCATAAGAGCTTCAAGCATTTCCTCATTTATTCTATAACGTAGCTTATTTTCACGCAGTTCATTATGGAAAAAGCTCGCTCAACGGTAGCATTGCTTGTTGGTAAAGTCAGGATTTTCAGAGCAAATTCAGCGAGCTCTTCAAAAATTCGAACTCCACCCGCATTTTTATATCTATAAACAACAGGCCAAAATTCATAACTGATTTACAGAACGGATTTATTCTCTCTGTAAAATTCTTTCCACTCAATAACCATGAGTTTTTGCCATTGTGTTTCCATTTTGCTCAAATTTTTTGGGTCAGCAAAGAAATCGTGAAAAGGCAAATCTTTAAATTTAATCTGATTTTGATTGAGGCATTCCTTTGGGCTTAGCAATTGAACTTTTTTAAACATTGATAAATGTTTTGGTAACCTTAGAGCCGTTTCTGAATATAACGTTTTTAAATAAGCAAATGCTTTATTATCAAAAGCATCTTTTTCGGCAGTAGTCATTTTACAATTTCTTAAAAACCGAGAACAATCTATACCAAAATCTGTATCTTTTGGTGATACAAAAGCAAACTCATTTTCTGATTCGCGAATCACATCGTGGATGTTGTAGCTCCAAAAAAGAGGTTTTAAAACTTTTTTCGAAAACAATAAAAGACGGCTTTCTAAATTATCATAAGCTTTTCCTACTTCAATATTGTTTCTCTGAAAAAGTAAGTTAACTTCGTTTGTTTCGCGCAATAATGGCTCCAAAAAAATGAAAAAAGCGTAATTCGAGTCGTCGTTCAACATGTTGAGTATAACTCGTGCGGTGTAATCTTTTTCTTTTTTATCAACATACATTTTGAAGTATTTAATTAAATATTTCCAATTTTCAATAATTATTTTGTCCGCATTGTGATGACAAAGCCAAAGAGTTTAAGAAAGCTGAACAAATTTGGATAGTTTTTTTATTCGGATCAGTCTCATTTTCCTTTTTAAATGTAGCTTCAAAATCAGCTCTTCCTTAAGGACGATTTGAAAAAAAATTAAAGATTTCGCGACACAGATAATTGACTGAAGAAGGTAATTGTTCAGCTGCCTTGGAATTTGCATTATTTAAAGAATGGCACACACAGCGAGCTAACTGTAAATTGGAAGCAAACTTACCTTTTAAAAGAGTGTAAACTGAGTGATTCTTTCCGCACAAATTATTACCTCCGTCAGTACCTAAGCCAATTAAATTATGTAAATTCAAACCAATATCAGTGGCAAAATCTTCAATGTATTTAGTTAAATCGACTGATTTTGTGGTTTTGATGTGAATTATCCCAAGAAAAGAAGTAGTCAGCTTTTGCTGCTGTTTTGAAAAATACTTGATACATACACATGTATATTGCATAGTTGCAACATCAGTTGACTCGTCAATAAGCATGGAAAAAGATTCATTGCCTAAATCAGACATTAATTCTTCAAGCAAACTGGGCGCGACGACATATTTTATCAAATTCCCACACTTTGTGCGGTGCATTTTAATTGTTCCCGTTTGCAGTTTGAGGGAATTCAGCAGATTTGACAGATGATTGATTGTACTGATGGAGGAGTGCGCAGCTATATGCATAGTTAGCTTGATGTCCCTTATCTTTTCTTCCTCTTAGGTCATCAAAAATGGTAATGTTTCTTGATTGGGCGCTGGCGTGGCTTTTTTTATGTTTCTCTCATGTTTGTCGACTTGCGAACGTTGTTGCACATTAAAAGCATGCGCTCGCAACGCAGTCTTTCATACTTTACAGTAAGCTCTTTGCTCACAATTTGATGGGGCTTTGCATAACCAACCTTAACAAAAAATATGTAATAAATGTATATGTTGTCATTTTCAAACCTTCCAACGTGAAAAAGTTCAACGTGTCACTATTTTTAACATAGCAAAATAATCAAAAATTTTTTTTAGCGTGAATTCCAAGTAATTCCTTACTTTTGCACAACATATTTCAATAATTATGAATATATTCAGCTCTCTAACTGTGATTGGACTGTGATCAAATAATCATAATTATATAAATTTGTTTTCAAAAATCGAAAAAATATGAATTTTTCAAAAATAAATCTTGAAGAACTGTACTTTCTAATCCTATATTCTGAAAATTATAAATTATCTTTTTAATGAGTGTGATTCAACTGTTTAAAAATCACAACATTTATTCATAAATTACGTTTAGTTTTAAAAGGTTGAAAAAACTTTTAATTTTTAGAAGAAAGGTGGTTTGTTTGAACTGTTATTTAAAATAATTATTCTAAAAAATTGGACTGTTTAAAAATGATTATTATCATATAAAATTATCATCATATGTTTTAAAAAGTTAACAAGACTTCAAATTTCTCAGGAATCAGTTACAAAAAATTTTAAATCCTAAGAGTATTCTAAAAATAATAAAAAATTATTTGGAATAGTATTTTTTTGTGTTTAAAACTAATCATAACCATAAAAAAATTTTATTAGTTGCAAAAGTCAAATTAATGCTCTAAATAATCATTTTAAATTTTTTGAGTACTCTTTTAGAATGGATACCCTTTCAAGATTTATTTATTCAAAAATAATAGTAATTTAAAAAAAATAATTTACAAGATTGCTAAAAGTAAATTCCGTCATCACTTAATTATATTATCATATATATAATAATAACAGCATCATTTTTATTTTCGTCATTGATCAATAGTAAGGTTAGTTGAAAAAAAAAAACAACATAAATAATAATAGAGTTACCAACACTCCGGGTTTGACCCGGAGACTCAGGGTTTCAGGATCGTTCTCCGGGTCTCCGGGTGAAAACTTTTTTCTCCGGGTTTCACTATCAACCTGGTAGTGGTAATTTTTTTTGGATACTCAAATTTAAACTCCCTCCCCCAGGGCCGGATTAATTTAAGCAGCGGCAACATGGGCAACTGCTCAGGGCAGCAAAATTGAAGGGGACGGCAAATTTTCGGAGGTGTAATAAATCTAAAAAAAAGGTCGTCAATAATGTTTATTACGTTATATCGATATCCCCCGAAAAAGTGGTGACCTTTTTTTTTTTTTAGAGAACGCGATCTCCGGGTGAGGCTTCGTGTCGCGTTGTTAACCCTAAATAATAATATTATACCTTTTGCCCATTTTTTTGATTCCCACGACTTTTTGTACTCTCGTACAACTTTTTCAACTTTTCTGGGCGATGACTTTTTTTCAACGTTTGTTTACCTATTGTAACGGTTTTTTAACAAGATTTTATTGCAATATGCACCTTCACTTTAATAATTTCGCCAGCTGTAAAATAACTGTGATCAATTATAACAGACACGGACATACGAATGGCTGCATGAATTCGTTTTCCCGAATTCCTTACTTAAACGGTTCACAAAAAGAAATCGGCCCTCAGAATCCCCCGTTCCTCGTCAAACAGCCATTTATCTCCAAAATCGGATCTACGTTTACGCCGTTATTGCATTCGGATTTTTTTCCAGGCCTTTTTTCATTCTTCGCCGGGTCCATTAATCGTTGTATTTAATTTCCCCATACTTCTCTTGCATTAATTGTAATGATTAAATACTGTTTATTATACTTAAACAGTGTAATTTTGCCACTACACGTAAAATAAGTGACTTTTTTTATGGAGCAATTGAGATGTAAATAAAAACCGTAAAAACAAAAGACTGCGGGGGCCACAAAGCAAAAGTCGGTACGAGCAGGTATGAGCACGTTGCCACAAGTCGATTTTCATGAATTGCTCTGATTGTTCTCGACAGGCTTGTCAGAAAATAAACCGACCAGCCCAGCCAGCCGCGTACACATCAAACGGCGTATCGGTGTGTCTCCCCTCCACGCCCGAGAATTCTCCGCTTTTGCCATGCTTTTGCGTTGTGTCTGGGCCAGTAGGAGATTTCAACTGCTCGCCGCGGTTTCTCGCTTTGACCGAGCCGGGCGACTCGCGCAATTGCAAAAAATGATGCATTTTACTGGCGCGGGGTTTTCCTTGCGCGCATGAATAATAGAAACATCAATATTTTATTGAAAACCATAATTGAACCAAACAGTTTTAAAAACGTATTGATGTATTTATTGTCGTTAACAGCAAATCCATTAATTAGAATTTTGTTATTCATAAAGGCTATTACCTAATAACTTCGTAAATTAAAAAAACATTTTTTTTGTTTTAATCGTGGTTCAGGCAATTTTTTAAAAAATTACAAATATACGTAATTCTTATAAGCTTAAACTAAAAATAAATAATTGCCTAGTGTCGTGAACATGAATATCGAATTTCGAAAGATTCATTAGCTTTTTTCTTATTCTAACTTACAATGTCTTCTACTTTCCTTTTTTGCGGTGATTTTATCGGGGCATACAAATTCTCTGATTTCATCAAAAATAAGTGGTCGCCATCAATGTTGGAGCAAACGCCTCCATTCGACATTGTACCCGATTTCAAAACACAAATGGCATCGATCGTTTTATCTGCTAAATGAGTTCTTAATTTAGTTACCACTTCTGTCAACATTGAAAACACCCTTTCCGCATCTGCGTTGCTGTGAGGAAGTGTCATTATTGCACTCATCAATACTGTCAAACGTGGATATTTCCGAGAACCGTCATCATTCTGTTTTTTTAGAACATTTTGCCAAAATTTTTCGAAAACTACTTCATCATCAACCACGTTTGACAGTATATCCTCGGACAATGTGATTTCAGTTGGAAGCCTTGTCCACTGGGTTTCCAAACAATCCAAGTTATCACAGCCAGTCAATTTTCTCGCTATGAAATCGACGATTTCAAAAGATTTTTCCCGATTAATTTCACCGAAAGCATTCTCTGGTTCAAAAATTTCCAATTTATCGAAAAATTCATTATCAATTGTTAAATTAAGGGTCCAAATAACAAGATATTTCACTGATTTAAAAGAAAACTTCGGATTTATTTTGTAGAGAGGTCTTTACAGATTTCGGTTCCAGAGCAAAGTGAACAAAAAAAACTGGTGAGAGTGAACCTAAAATGAAAGAGAGAGAGCTAATGCTAGGGAGTGAGGGAGGAGAACTTTCTCCCGTTGTGGTACACCTGTGTGCTCTCGGTAGGGCACGGGGAGGGTGGTGACAAAATATTCCTAGTTTGGAGAGCGGGAGAATTCAAATACAAAATTTACTTCTTTTACTTCAACACTCCCACCAAAGAATCAAATTTTTATTTCCTTATTGTCTATATTCTTCTTTATTCTCTGTTGTGTCGTACGCTGCAACTCGTGCGTTTTGAGCCCGCCCGGTGTAGGTTGATGCGGTCATCCCGTGTGCCGCAGGGTGCTGGGTTGAGTGTAGACGCCCCTGCATTTTCCTCCGCGTCGACTTTGCTCGAGCCTGCTCGAGTCCCGAAGCGTGTTCGTGTACCTTCGTCGGACGTCGGCTGCAATGTCGCTCGTTGTTTGTTGTTGTTATGCTGAATGCTGGTGTCGTTTTTTCGCTTCTTCAAAGTTCGTGACGTTCAGCATATTTCTCTGCATCTCGAAGTTTACCCGAGGCAGAGGTTTCGTGAGGAGATCTGCCTGCTGTTTCTCCGACGGTACATGTTCTAAAACAAAAACATGGCTCTGATATTTCTCGCGAATGAAGTGGTAGCGCACGTCGATATGTTTTGTACGCTTGTGAAACTCGGGATTTCGAATGAGTTTCACAGCGCTCAAGTTATCGATGTTCAGCGTTGTTTTCTCAACGGGAATCCCAAGCTCCGCGAGTAGGCCCTTGAGCCAGACAATCTCCTTGACGGCCGTGCTCGCTGCGACGTACTCGGCTTCAGTGGTGGAGAGTGCCACGGATTTCTGCCTCGCCGAACTCCAGGTAACCGTGGAATCTCCAAACTTAATCACGACCCCGCTTGTCGACCGTCGCGTCTCAGTATCCCCGGCGTAGTCCGCGTCGCTGTAAACCTGTAAACAGTGATTTTTGCGAACCGGAAAATACAAACCAAAACCTGTAGTGCCTTTCAAATATTTCAGTATCCTCTTGACCGCGCTCCAATGGATGCTCTTTGGGTCCTCGAGATGTTGACTGGCAGCATTTACAGAGTACGTGATGTCCGGCCTCGTAGCGATCGACAGGTACATGAGACTCCCCACTACTCGCCGAAATGCCGTCCCGGGTGTGTCTTTGCCGCCGTTTACGTGGGCGTCGGCGCACATCTCGTGGTGTCGGTCAGCGGGGGTGGCAACTGCGTTGGCCTCGTCCATTTTGAAACGCCGTAAAACCGTCATGGCGTAAGCCTCCTGGTGTAGGAAGATGGACCCGTCGTGAAGTCGTCGAATCTGCACTCCGAGGTATGTTGAGACCTCGCCTGAGGTCACGCTGAATTCCTTCTCCAGGTCCATGAGAATCTGACTTGCCGCTTCTTCTCTTGTCGCTGCGATGAGTCCGTCGTCGACGTGGATGGCCAGGACCAGGAGATTTTCCTTGTTGTTGTTTGTGAACACACATGGATCGGCATCCGTGGGCTGGAGACCTAGGTTGTTCAGAGCCGACGTAAGGCGTTGGTTCCAGCACCTTGATGCCTGCTTGAGCCCGTACAGGCTCTGGTTCAGCTTACAGACTCGTCCTGTGCCATCCTCGTATCCCTCTGGCTGATGCATGAAGATGGCCTCCTCGATTTCCCCGTACAGGAACGCAGTCTTTATGTCAAACTGTTTCAGGTATAAATTCTCCGATGCTGCCATTGCCAGGATTGTTCTAATGGAGTCGAATTTCGTGACCGGGCTGAACGTCTCGTGGTAGTCGACTCCCGCAGTTTGCCTGAAGCCCCTCGCCACTAGCCTGGCCTTGAACCTTTCGATCCTTCCATCGCCCCCTCGCTTCAGTTTATAAGTCCAGCGGCTGTCAATTATCTTCTGATCGTGAGGTGGGTCGACCAAGGTCCAGGTGCTGTTCTCCAGCAGGGATTTCATCTCATCATCCATAGCTGCTTTCCACTGCCCCGAGGTCTGTGATGCCATGGCCTGTTCGAAATCTTCTGGCTCACTGGTGTCCACGGCGGAAAACATGGCCGTCGAGTACCTTGCCGGCATCTGGATGTCCTCGCGATTTCTTAAGTTATATCTGGGCCGATCTCCACCTGGAGCCTGATCCTGTCCGACTGGTGGTGGTGCATTTTCCCGCGCTGGTTCGTATTCTTGAGCCTCGTCCTCGACGGCGTCCTCGATGACGTCCTCAGGTTCCTGGTCGTCGGTGACGTCTGCAGGTAGTATTGAGAGATCTATTGTCTCCTCCTGTGTTTCACTTGGCATTTCGTCCTTGAATAATCTTCCAGTGAAGACGATGTCCCGGTGAATCTTGACTTGGTCTCTTTCTGGGAACCAGACACGAAAACCCTTGGTGTTGCCGTCGTACCCCACGAAGAATCCCTTCTCCGCCTTGACGTCCCATTTCCGGCGCTTCTCCTTTGGAACATGGACGTAGACCAACTCGCGAAAAATGTGAAGGAGGTCCATGTCAGGTGGTTTTCCCAGCCAGAGCTCGTTCGGCGTGCTCCCTGCACGAGAGCTTGTTCCCGTCTGGTTGAGCGAGTGCACCGAGTAGTTGATGGCCTCGGCCCACATCCTCAGGGGAATTCCACAGGCGTGCAAAGAGGTCCTGGCCAGTTCGACGACAGTTCGGTTTTCGCGCTCTGCCGATCCATTCTGCTTAGGTGTGTATGGAGCAGTCCTTTGGTGCGTGATGCCCAGTCGACGTGTCAGGTCAGCCACTTCCTGGTTGACGTACTCGAGCCCGTTGTCGCTCCTCAGGACCTTTATTCCAGTATCAAGGTGTTTCTCAGCCTTCCTAAGGTAGTGGTCGATCCAGGTGGGGGTCTCGGCCTTGGTCTTCAGAAAATATATTGACCTGTGGTGGCTATAGTCATCCTTAAACATTAAGAAATACCTCGCGCCTCCCAGAGACTTTTCCTGCATGGGCCCACAGAGGTCGGTGTGGATCACCTCACCTATTTTCGCTGACCTCGAGCCCCTTCTTGGAAATGGTAGACGATGCATTTTCCCCAGGATGCAGTCCTCGCAGCTTATGCCCTCGCCAGGACACTTGATCCCCGACCTCTTTAGAACATCCTTGACCTGGGCCATGTTCTGATGCGACATCCTCTGATGCCAGGTGTGGAGGTCGACCTGCGTTGCCATGTTCGCCTCGGGCTGCCCCTGGACCGCTTCGATGACCTGGAACCTCATGCTGAACAGTTTTCCTGTCCTTACTCCCACCGCAACCACGTCCCCGTCCTTCACGAGTCTGCATGAATTTCGGTCGGATTGATGCTCAATGCCATTATCTAGCGCCGCGCCTAGTGAAAAAAGGTTGTAAGTGAGGTCAGGCACGTACAGAACATTCCTCAGGAACTTTCGTTCCCACTTGTGACCGTTAAAAGCCAGAATGTCTATTTCACCCCTCCCCAAGGCCGGAATCAATTTTCCATCCCCGACCTTGATGGACTTCCCCTGGAGGTTGGTGAACGAGCGAAACCAGGATCGCCTATTCGACATGTGGTCTGTCGCCCCGGAGTCCATGAACCAGGCCTCGGCCTCGACCCCGTGGATGATGTCCCTCGATGTCATGGCTTCCCCGATGAGGGCCTCGCCCCTGTCCTCTGCACCTCTCCTGGTGCCAGCCGTTTTCTTCTTCCAACACTCCGCCACCCAGTGCCCTGGTTTGTGACAGTAGTTGCAGTTCCCTGGCCTCCTAGACTTGGGGTTTGATTTGCCGTGAGTGGTCTTACGAACAGTGAATGCCGCGCTTTCCCGATTATGGTTAGGGCTGGTGCGGGATTCCTCGATCGTCAGTCGCGATATCAGGTTCGACAACGTGCGGTCTCCCGAGGGAGCCGAGTCCCACGCGCTGATAAAGTGCTTCATAGTGGGGGGGAGGGTCATAATAACCTTCGTCATGATCATGCTTTCAGGAATTTTCTCACCCAGGTTTTCAAGGCGGTGGGCGAGATCCTCGAGACGAGCGACGTGGGTTGCTATGTCGTCCCTGGGGTCTTTCTCGATGCTGTACCATTTCTGCATTAGTGTGTGGATGCTGACCTCGGATTTCTGCTCGTACACGGATTGAAGTTTGTCCCACATGGACCTGGAGGTATCGCAGTTGATGATATGCAGGAGTGGTCTCTCGTCGATGGACGTCACGATTATCCTCTGGGCCGTGTTGTCCAGCTTCTTCCATGCCTTGATGGGCGCTTCGTCGGCCCCGGCCGCCACTTCCGGTTTCACCTGGGAGCCGTCGACGACGTCCCATGTCCCCGACGCCCTCAGTGCCACGCGGGCCCGGAATTTCCACATCGCCCAGTCCTCGTTTCCAGTCAATTTCGGGAGGCGAACATTTTCAGATTCCATCGCGGATGCACGAAAAAGCTTCTCGGCGTGCACTTGACGGAAATAAATTTCAAACCCGCACTTCGCGCGCAATTAATTTCAGACCCTCAGAAATATCTGTTAATTCGCGAACCTGGGCCCATAACCTGTTAAATTAAGGGTCCAAATAACAAGATATTTCACTGATTTAAAAGAAAACTTCGGATTTATTTTGTAGAGAGGTCTTTACAGATTTCGGTTCCAGAGCAAAGTGAACAAAAAAAACTGGTGAGAGTGAACCTAAAATGAAAGAGAGAGAGCTAATGCTAGGGAGTGAGGGAGGAGAACTTTCTCCCGTTGTGGTACACCTGTGTGCTCTCGGTAGGGCACGGGGAGGGTGGTGACAAAATATTCCTAGTTTGGAGAGCGGGAGAATTCAAATACAAAATTTACTTCTTTTACTTCAACATCAATGTACAGTTTTTCTTTAATCCCTTTTGCAGCAGTTTTCAAGAAAAGAAGAGCATTTTCCTTAATTTTTTTAACTTTGTCCATTTCCATGGATTCTAAAACAGACTCGCACACAGCTCCAAGTTTAACGTGGTCAAGATCTAAATGGTTCTCACAAGCTAAAGGATCGATTGTGGATGGAACATTTTTATCGTTTTTCAAACATTTAATAACGAAAGGAGTAAACATTTTTTCACCGACTTCAAGCAGGAAAGAAAAAGATTTTTAGCTGAGTAAATGAGTTTGGAAATGCTTGGATTGGAAAAAAAGATTGTATTCGTTAAAAACTTTCAAAACATCCTCTAAAAAAAGTAAATTTGCATACATTTCGGGACTGTCTACACTTTGTCTCAAATGAACGTAGGTCTCATTATTTTTGAAATCTTCCTCAATTTCCCTCATAAATTCCTTGATACATTCGTAACACGTCAATAATTTGGAAATACACTGATAGCGACTAAGCCATCGTGTCGTGCAAAATGTCGACAACTGAATAGTTTTCCCTAAACGTTTTTTGCAAATATTTTTAAATTTGAAAACACGTGCTGGGACGCGAAAAAATGAAATTAAGTCTTGAAAAAATGTATCGATGTTGAGGGGAAAAGCTTTGAAGGCATCTTTTGCGATTAACGCGATTTTATGGCAAATACATTTTACCGTTTTGACCTTCATGTTATATTTTTCTAACTCTACTCTAAACGAATTTCTGACTCCATCCATAACACTAGCATTGTCAATAGCAATAGCTACGATATTTGTTATTGGAATTTGAAATTGATCAAGAACTGCTTTAAAGTTTTGAAAAAGCATCTTTCTCCTTCAATTTAGTGGGGTCCAGTGAAATCAGTGTCAGTAATTCTATTTTATTTTCAAAAGTTTCTGGATCGACGTACCTTGCGAAAAAAGTCATGTATTTTGTGCCGTTTACTTTTCCTGTAGTTTTATCTATATAAACTGAAAATGGGTTATGTTGTAAAATCTTGGCTAATCTGTTTTTATGGACTGGGGCAATGACGTTTGTGACTAATGAACGAATTTTGTTTCGACTACATTTCATTTTTGCGAACTCTTCCAGAGATTTTTTAGCTTTTTCTTGAGACAATTTCATAAGTTTTGCGGCTGATCGGAAACTAAGATCGAGTGATACAACTTTTTCGGTAAATTCAAGTTCTAATTGAGTTTTTTTAATTTCAAAGGAACCCTTGTCTTCTTCAATTAAAAGAGCTTGTTGATCCGAAATAATTGGGAATCCCTTTTTGATGCAATTCCCGATATGCTTTTCCCTTAACGCGTGTCGATCGAGACTGACTATTCCTGATACGCAAGACAAAATTTCGTCACAAGCAATACAGTGAACAGCGTATTCATTGTTCTCCTCAGCTCGCAACCACGGTTCATACATCGGTTTCTGCAGCCAATGTTTCTCAAATTTTTGCCAATTTGCAGTTTCTTTTCGAAGTAGACCAACCTCCTGCTGCAGCGCAGCTGCTGGGCCTAAGTCAGCAGCATCATGGTCACCCGGATCCTACGTAATAAAATTATCCACTGAAGCAAGAATTTCTAGCGAACGTACCGAAAATTCATCGAATATTTTACTGAAATACCTAAAAATGTTTCCTAATTTCACGAAAGAAAGGCTGACCCTATGGAAAGAAGATCATATATGTGAGATATATGCAAGATATATGCGAGATATATGAAGCATTTTACCTGTAAGTGACATATATGCGACCTATAAGTAACATATATGCGACGTATATTTTACAGGATACTTATATGTCGCATATATGTCACTTATAATATCGCATATATATCACTTACAGGTCGCATATATGTCACTTACAGGTCGCATATAGGTATAATGCTTCATATATCTCGCATATATCTTGCATATATCTCACATATATGATCTTCTTTCCATAGGGGAGGATCTTCAATTTTCAAAATCGATTGAAGAAGAATGAATTCATTATTATGTTCTTTTCCACGAGTGGCAAAAGGACATACTTTTCTTACAGAGCAGAAAGAGTAGTTACTGTTTTCACTCTTTTTTGATAAGAATGAAAGAAATATGTTCTTTTTCGAAAAATAAAAAAATCGGTCACTTTTTACTCGTAAAGCAGTAAGAAAAGTATCACTTTTTCAAAAATAAAAAAAGAAGAATATGCGACAAATTATTTTGAACACTTGAACAAAAATGTAACGAAAATAAACAAATTTACACTAGAGTTCTGGAAAATTTATGAAATTGTAGGAAATTAAAATAAATAGTTATATGGTTCGGAAAGCGATAGATCAATATCTGAAAATATTAAACGTACCAAAAGCTCGAAAGATTTTTTTTGATGCCCCTTCGAAGAAACATGTTCTCTCACGCGAGAGAGGTCATGAGCAGTGCATTCTACGTGACAAAGATTGCATCGAAGTTTTGCTGGATCGTCAGATTTCGAAATAAATTCGTCCACTCCACGTTGGTTGAGCCAGTCGTCGTGAAAACGCGGTATTTTACGTCGTTTTCAAAGACCAGGCGTTTCAGAGCAATCGGTGTTATTCATCACTCTGAGAAAAAATTACGCCAAAAAAAGTGCAGAAAAACACTAACTTTTTTTCAACACAAAATATAAGAACCGACGAGCTAAATTGCTTTTAACGGACTGAAAGATTTTTACAGTTTGAGGAAAAACGTGTTTTTGGAACGTTAGGAAAAACCCAAGATAAAACAATTCTCAGAATTATGCACCTAATGGTTGAAAATTTTTTCCGGAATATCATTAATCTCCAGTGCTCCGCGCGCCGAAAAACCCCGGGCAAACATTAGACCGGGAAAAGTTTTGACAGTCTTTTATTTATTTTGCATATACTATATATTTATACATTGTATTTGTTTTTTAATTTCTCCACAGCAAAGAATATTGAAGTATTTAAAAACAGAAGTGGGCGGGATTAATAATCCGGGATTACAGATTACGGATTACAAGTAACTATAGGATTAGACGATTACGGGAATAAATTTATTCATGTACTACATTTATTATAATACAATACAATACAATAGTACATTACATTAATTACCCCCGCTACGCTCGGGCTAATTAACTTCACGCTCATTCAAAATCTGTCGCTTTTTTTACGTGTGGCATACGATACTTTTTTTATTATTCTTGAAAGAATGTCAGTTTTTTTTTTTACTTCTTTGCGCGTCAAAGGGATCACATTTTTTGCAATTTACGAAGTTATCAGTCCTTATGAATAAACAAATACTAATCAATGGATTACTGTTAACGACAATAAATACATCAATACGTTTTTGAAAGTGTTTGGTTCAATTATGGTTTTCAATAAAATATTGATGTTTCTATTATTCATGGGTGCAAGGGAAACCCCGCGCCAGTAAAATGCATCATTTTTTGCAATTGCGCGAGTCGCCCGGCTGGGTCAAAGCGAGAAACCGCGGCGAGCAGTTGAAATCTCCTACATGCCCAGACACAACGCAAAAGCATGGCAAAAGCGGAGAATTCTCGGGCGTGGGGGGGAGACACACCGATACGCCGTTTAATGTGTACGCGGCTGCTTGGGCTGGTCGGTTTATTTTCTGACAAGCCTGGTTCTCGATGTTTAGAATTAGAGCAGAAGCTTAATAAGTGCGTGTGTCGTGTATCCGGCGATTTCTCTCTCTATCTCATTGTAAATGAAGACAGAGCAACTTTTCTCTGCGTTTCTTCGCTGACCACAAAATTAGCCAAAAATAGCCAAGGTTTGACCACAAAAAAGCCAAAAAAGTAGCCACAGCCAAATCAACAAATTTAGTAGCTACAAACTTCGAAAATCAGCCATTTTGGCCGGATTCAGCCAATACTGGCAGCCCTGGCTGTGTTCCGTACCAGAGCTCCTACACTCCTTTGTTAAAAAAAAGTTCCACTGTAATCAACGCCATCTAGGCACAGGCTCCCTTTGATCCAGGGCTCGTACACTCCCGTGTTAAAAGTTTGTCGCCCAGAATTCCACCGAGTGCAACGCTATCACCCGTTTCCGACAAGAGATCTAGAAGTATGTGTACGTGTGTTGCATGCGTGTCAAGTGTTAAGTAATTTGTTCACTCGCTTCCCAGTCGGAAACAGGTGATGGCGCTGAAGTCACACGACAATTTTTCCCATTAGAGTGTACGAGCCCTGCTTTGATCGGTATTACAGTTTGGCATTTATCAACATTTATACACCTATACATACATGTTGTGTACAACATGGAAATAAGTCGGCAAAGAAAATTTTTATTTCATACTAGCGACATGTCCAAACAGGCTCGTTTCTAATTTTATGGAACTTTTTTTTAACAAAGGAGTGTAGGAGCCCTGTTCCGCGCCAAAACAAAACGGAAAATGACGGAAAATCAGTGATGATCAGTGAGAAAAAGGGTTGTTTGCGTGGAAATTACAAAAAACAGGTAAATCGAATGAACAATCGTACCATGCAGTCGAATTATTTATTTATTTTGTCCGCGTGAAATTGTTTATGGTGATTGTTTTGACTTGCAGTTGTTGTTATGTAACGTGTAAATTAGATGACAAAATTCTTTGTGAGCCTTTGCAATTTTTCCTTGAGACTATAGTAAAATCATAGTGTTTAAATTTGCAAAAAGATATTGAAATTACTATTCTCATTTTCTTGTTGAAGGATTATGTACACTTGTTCTCCAAGAAAAAAATGCATCTTAAAGATTGTTTTTTGGGAAAACAACACAATATTTTTTAAAAAGATAACTGCCTATTTATTTATAAATGTCACAAGGTATTTTAGCAATCTTTCAAAATGAAATCTTCGTTATTGGGTGAACTTCAACAATCGTGCCAAAATCCGATGTTTTTTCTCGGTAAGCACAGTTTTTCAAAATCCATTTATCTGAATAGTCTAAAATTTTTTTACATTTTTTATAATCATAATGAGCTCTGCGTGAATGAAGGATTTTTAATTTAAAGCAAAACTTTTTTTTACTGCTGTTAAAACCGACAGCCCAGAGTTGAAAAATTAACGTCTTCATTCACGCAGAGCGCAAAGGTATAAAGTAGAAGTTTTTTTTGTTTTTCGTATTATAGATGAACAGTTCTTTATTGATCATGCTCACCGCCCGTTGTGTCAGAAAAATTGTTTTGCCACAATGGTCACTACAACCTTTAGTATAAAAATTGTTTTCTGAAAAAATTCATAAAATACCTTGTAACATGAATACATCAGTAGGCTTTGAGTTTGAAAAAAAAATTTTTTCGTTTTTCTAAAAAAAATTGTAAAAATGCCTTTCATTTCTGGAGCGCAAGTGTATATAACCCCTTAATTCGATTTTCCATTTATTTATCTCAACTTTCTACATTTAAATCTGGGAATAACAAATTGAAGTTATGCAAAAAATATTTGGAACTTTGAGAATATGTAAAATTTAAATATTATTATTCGATGACTTCCTCAACGATAAATTATTTTATTGTTGAAAATTTGTAATCAAATACTTCAAGTGAATGAAACTTGACTTTATATAAATTTGTAGAACCGTAATGCCTATCCTGCTGCAATGAGAGCTTCAATTAATTTTTTATATTGAATAATATTGCATCTGCGAATGCTTTTAACGTAATTTTAATATTCTGTGTTTGCAGTAGTATGCTAGCGATTTTATATTTTTACGGATGTTTATATTGGGAACTGTTAAAACATTATCGATAGGATACAATAGAATGCTATAGAATATCATAGAATACCATGGAATAATATGGAAGGACATAGAAAGGCACCAGAAGGTTCTAGAACGGTGTGGAGACATTGAGAATACAACTAGAAACTTCTGGAACAATCTAGGTCCTAAGATTACCCTATATAAGCAGTGGTAGGACTGCAAGCGGCAGTTCAGTTGGAATCGAATCGTAGTCGAGTGAACATCGATCGAATCCCTAAGTGCGCGTACGCGAGTAAGAGAAAGAGAGCAATATCGGTCGTAGCCGTTAAGGTGAGTTTACATGCAAGCGACTTGCAACCTGCAACTCGCGCAGTAATCTATTGCGCAGGTTTCAAGTAAGACTTGAAACCTGCGCAAAACAGATTTTTACTCTACGCATCCAATCAGCAGCAAGCAACGCAAGTTACAAATTGCAAGTTCAATCTACGCAGAACGGATCACTGCTTTACGCATCCAATCAGCAGCAAGCCACGCAAGTTGCAAGTTGCAAGTCGCTCGCATGTAACCAGGGCTTTACTCTTGTTGCGTTATTTTACGGTCGGAGCCGTAAGAACTATTGTGCGCGAGTGAGAAGGTCTATTTGAATTGTATAACAAAAGTTTAACTTTGTAATTAAATAAAGTAGTTGACTTTGAGTTATATTCGTGTTGTCAATCAACCTCACCTGACCCATTAAAAAGAATAATTACGCTCTCAGTGAAATTTATAACATTCTAAGTGTGGGGTCATTGAGGTAACCGCGGCGCAAAATTTGAACGAGTGAAAGTGTCCGTGGCGCGAAGTTCGAAAACAACCGCGGCGCGAAACTCTAACGAGTAAAAGTGTCCGTGGCGCGAAGTTCGAAAACAGCCGTGGCGCAAAAATTCAAAAGTGTGTGAAGATGCAAAATAACGACGAGTTTGAAAGATTGCAACGGCGAGTTAACGCCTACGGATTATTATACACTTACGCCAATGATTCAACGATGTTCAACGCCAGTGACCTTGAGGGTACCATTCGAAATATCGGAAGACCAGATAACGGAGAACCTTTGCGAGGGCCACTAGATGGATCGCTTTTCCATACTGTAGAGAATTTGAAAAATGAAATGAGGCATACTCAGAAAAATACAACAATGCAACCAGCCCCGTGCAACTTCGTTAGTTCCCGATTCACGCTGTGGCACCGACAGGTTCACTCACACATCAAGCTTTTGGATTGTGTCCATGTGATGAGAAGCTTCGGCTTGATTCGGCTCGGGCCGCGGACCAAGCCGAATCCCGTTCGCCCGTTCGGCTTTTCGCTGAACGCCAGCAGGGGCGTTCGGCGAAAAGGGCTGGAGGGGAGTGGAGGGTGGGTACGTGAGGAACCGGGCGAACCGGGCAAACATCAACTCTGATCAAATCTGCCGTTTGGTAGCATCGGCAAGCATCGGAGTGATTCCACGGTGCAAGCCGTGCGAGTCAAGCGGTGCAAGAGGTGTAAGACTTGCAAGGATAAATCATTGTATCAGTTGTAATTAAAAAATCACGCACTCAATTTTGCAATGGAGAGATTAATTTGAAACGTCCTTATAGACAAATCGAAAAATTTGCTTCAATTTAATACACTTTTTGCTGCTATGTCTTGCACTTTTTCGATACTAAAAATTGACATGCTTGAGAAAGTATTTATTTTTATTTTACCTATGCTTTATGTACTTTAAATGCTTGAAATAATTAACTTGTGTTGTTGATCAATTTTTGAAACTATTGAGTTGTAGTTTTAATTAAAAATATTTGTGTAAATTGAAATTTTCAAAGAATTATGATTGGAAGTGTTATCTTTTATTTCAATTTTTTTCTGTTATTATTACTAAGTATATTATCAGTATTCAGGGCATAACGACGTAAAACGTTATTTTCTACGAAACTGAAATTTCTCGATAATTTGTAGTTCTGGTATAAGATATGATTTTAATAATAATATTTCTGATTAAAAATGAGCATGAATACAGTTTTCATTTAATTTTTTACAACTAGAAAAAAAGGAATATTGAAATGAATACATATCTATTTAAATAAGCATTACAGTTTTCTTACTTGGATATAAGTGAGTATTTAAAAGAATTACCAGTAATAAAAAATCTCAACTTGAGTAAACTATTTATTACATTCAAGTAATAACTTTTTCTGGTGCTTATTCTGATGAGTATTTATTTACGTACCATAATTCAAGTGACCATTTCTCGAGGCGTGTTGGAAAATATTTTCAGTAAAAGAAAATGTTACACCAGTTGATAAATGATACATATACGAGGGGGGACCCAAAAGTAACGGGAATTAGGTGGTGGGGGGACCGCGGAGGGGGGGATCGGGTTCTCCACTGGTTCTCTTCCAAGCTGCTACTCTCCCAAGTCAGTGTGCAAAGTTTATTTGCTGTGAGTGCATTCGTTCGTCCGTAAGAATTTTTCTAGTGAAACGACTTTTTCCGTTTCGGCGAAAACGTGAAATGGCTGAGTGCGGAGAGCAACGCGCGGCTGTAAAATTTTGTTTTTCGTTAGGAAAAACACCCGCGGAAACCCTTGTGATGCTGAAAACAGCTTATGGGGATAATGCTTTGAGTAAAACGCGTGTGTACGACTGGTTTTCGCCTTTCAAGAATGGAGAGATGTCGATAGAAGACCAACTTCGTTCTGGGCGCCCCTCGACTTCAAGAACGGACGAAAACATTGAAAAAATCAACACTCTTGTTCATGAAGACCGTCGCCGAACCATCGATCAACTTTGTGAGATGTCTGGATTCTCATGGAGTTCAATTCAGAGGATTTTAACTGAAGATTTGAGCATGAGGAGGATTGCAGCCAAATTTGTTCCTCGCCTTCTCTCCGACGATCAAAAGGAGCGTTGACTTCAGGCCTGTCTTGAGCTGCAAAATCAGTTGGATGAAGACCCAGATTTTTTTCTCAAGGTTATAACTGGCGATGAATCATGGCGCTATGGCTACGACCCCGAAACAAAGCAGCAATCAAGCCAATGGAAGACACCTCTCTCGCCTCGTCCAAAAAAGGCACGCCAAGTGAAGTCCAACATCAAGACATTCCTCATTTGTTTCTTCGATTGCAGAGGTATTGTGCACGCAGAATTTGTTCCTCCAGGCCAAACGGTCAACCAACACTTCTACTTGGAGGTTTTGAAAAGGTTGAGGGAGAACATCCGGAAGAAAAGAGCGGATCTTTGGCGCACAGGAGATTGGTTCTTCCACCACGACAATGCACCTGCCCACACAGCGCTGTCCGTGAAGAAATTTTTGACCAAAAACGGCATGACACCGATTGTTCACCCCCCCTATTCACCGGACCTTGCCCCCTGTGACTTTTTTTTGTTCCCTAGACTCAAAAGGGACATGAAAGGAAAACGTTTTGGGACTGTCGAAGAGGTGAAATAAAAATCGCTGGAAGGTTTAAAAAACATTGAAAAAAATGAATTTCAGAACTGTTTTGAACACTGGAAAAAAATATTGAACAAGTGTATTACAGTCAATGGGGGTTACTTTGAAGGTGATAAAAATTGTGTGTGAAAAAATTTGTCAATAAAAAAGTTGTAACACAATTCCCGTTACTTTTGGGTCCCCCCTCGTAGTTTGTTGCCAAACTTTAAAACAAAAATAAGAAATCAGAACTGTTAACAAGCATTTTACATTTGCTGAAGTCATCTATTTTCGTTTAGAATTACTATCACAATAGATTACAATTCATGCATGGATGAGAAAAACATGAATTATTTAATTTTTTTTAATGAATACTATACGATTCGAAAATACATTAAGATTTGATTGTTCCAAACACCCGTGTGGTGTTAGCGGTATACCAATTTTTCATCAAATAAATTAGATCACAAAAGTAAAATTTATGTATTGAAATTATTGAATTTTGAATTCCACAATGAAAACCTTTTGATTATGCTAAGAAGAAGTTAAGTTGGAAATAATACAGCAGAATTTCTTGATAACTTTTCTTAAAAAAAGAACTTGTTTCAAATAAACACCATGAACAAAAACACGAAAGTAAAATTTTGCTAACAATACATGATTTTAATTTATTGTTGCAAGACGTAGAAAAAATATCTTTTGTTACCAAGGAAATCAATAGATAATCCGACCGTAAAACAATATTTGGATTTACGAAAAAGATGATAAATAGTTCGATTGTTTAATAGGGCAACGATAATATTTCGAATGTAGACGTAAAGCATTTATATCTTACGTTTATTAAAATCCACGGACTCATCCATAGTAAAAGTTCGCGCGAATTTTGTGGATTTTGTGTAAGCGTTTGTATTTCAAACGCGTTTACATGATATTTGCATGCATTCCGTACAAACTGCTCTATCAAGTCAGGAAATAAGTTCGAAAAAAAGTAGTGATACATGTTCTGCAATTAAGTGGGATATAACGAGGGAGCCTAACGTAGCTTAATGAAAAAAAAAAAACAATTATATATGTTTTCAAAAAATATATATATTTAAACCAATTTAACAAAAAAACAAGGAAAAAAGTAGAAAACTGATTTTTCAAAAATGCATCAACTGTGTGTGAACTTCGACAACTTTTTTTGATGACGATTCTTCTTTTCGACATCTCTTGACTCTTTGACGAATTTTCGGAGTCGAATCAACAAAAACATTTTCACTGCTTGTGAAATTACATAGATGCGGTGTTCGTTGTAAGGAAAATTAGAAATGCAAGTTTGCACAGCTTCATCCACAACATGATAAGATACTTCTGGAGATGAGCAATGTTTCTGAAAAAGAGTCTCTAGACTGATCACAAAATTAAACAAAGAAATATTTGGATGCTTGAAATCAGTATTGTCTGTATTATCAGTAACAGTCGTCACGTTTATGTAGTCTGTTACTACATTACAAGTCTTGCTTGTCAATGCAGTTTTGCAAACACTGCAGTATTCAATTTTTTTGCATTCCAGCAACATTTTGCAAATTCGTCCTGTCACGTAGTATGACAGGCAATCAACTCGAAGAGGACCACGATAATCGTGATTGACAGCTTCGAAGTAATCCCAGTCAACGTTGGCAATAATTTGCTCTAACTTTGTTTTTATGTTTTCAAGAAATGAGGTCTTCTCTTGGGGAAGGTTAGTCTTTAATTGCGACAGTTTGAGGAGAGGCTCTTTTGGACCACTGACAGGAATGGAACAGTTTCCATACTTCGGAGGTTTCAATAAAGAATAGGTGGACAAAATCTTATAAATTTGCAGAAACGTTGGGGTCGATGGGTGATCGTCGCATCCGCCACCTTGCCTCACACAACCGAAAAATCTCTGTAAATGACGCATAATACAAGAAGTTACACATAGTAAGATACTCCTCTAAGAATGGCAGTGTCATCACTTTTGTCTATAAATACAGGATGGCCACAATTCCACGACCGATAATTTAACCAAATTTTTTCCATATTTTTCCAAGTCGAAAAGTCCTCTGCCACTTTTTACAAAACTCAAAATCAAAAAAGATATTCCAGTTTGAAATTTAACCAATCAATGGGCTCTATTGAGGAGTGGGGATAAAAACTAGAAATCAAATTTTACAAGAATTTGCCCTATTTTTTTCCGAATCGAAAAGTCCTTTGCCACTTTTTAAAAAACTCGAAACCAAGAAAAATATTCAAGTTAGAAATTGAGCAAATGTGATTGGTTAAAACTTATAACTCGAATACCTTTTTTGATTTTGAGTTTTTTAAAAATGGCAAAGGACTTTTCGGCTCAAAAAAATGTGGGAAAAATTCGGGTAAATTTTGGTCCGTTGTTTTAATCCCCACTCCTTAATGGATTGCATTGATAAGTTAAATCGTCAGAGCCCAAATCGACAATTGCTCTCAGGTGCGAACATAATTTTTCATGTTGAAGGCTCTAAATGTGTGATTTAGCGTCACGCACAGAGGCAAAAATCGCGACTTTAGCGTCTGAGACATGAAAAATATTTTTATTATTTGTTTGAAAGTGTTTTTCAATCATTGTTTTAAAAGTTAAATTTTGTCGAACTGTGTAATATATATTATATCGAATGATAACGTATGACATCACATTCAATATACATGTGTACAGGGTGTATCCAAAACTACGGAGGATACTTTGCCTGATTTTTTTCAGATTTTTCTAAGACTAAAAGTCCTCTGCCACTTTTCACAAAACTCAAAATAAAAAAGATATTCGAGTTTGAAATTTAACAAAAAAAAGCGCTCCTTCGAGAAGTGAGGATAGAGATCATAGACCAAAATTCACCGAAATTTTCTTCATATTTTTTAGAATCAAAAAGTCCTTTGCCACATTTTAAAAAATTAAAAATCAAAAAAGATATTCGAGTTTTACATTCGAGAAATCTGATTGGTTAAAACTTCTAACTTGATTATTTTTTTTGACTTTGAATTTTAAGGAAAGTGGAAAAAGACTTTTCGACTCAGAAAAATATGAAGAAAATTTGGGTAAATTTTGGTCCATGGCTTTTATCCACACTTGTCAGAAGAGCGCATTTATTGGTTGAATTTCAAACTCAAATATCTTTTTTAATTTTAAATTTTGTAAAAAGTGGCAAAGGACTTTTAGTCTTAGAAAAATCTAAAAACAAAAATCTGGCAAATTATCCTCCGTAGTTTCTGATACACCCTGTATAAATTATATTATGACATAATATTTATTGATGATTAAAACCATTATCAATATGATTAACAATGAAATAAAAATTGAAATATATAATCATAACATGAAAAATTTTTACATTAAAACAGAACGACAGAGCGAAAAAATGACATAATTAAAATTTTTAAACTCAAAACTCGGAATTTCTTGCTTACGCAAATCAAATTAATATCATGCGAAACTCGTTTCTTCTTGGGTTAAGGCGTTCGCATTTTTTTTCGGTCGAGTCACGTAATCGAGAGTGTAAAATGGGAAACGAGGAAGAAAAAAAAGTAAAAAGATTTCGAGCGAAAAAAAAAACCTAGTACAAGAGAATCCGAGTTCTCCGAGTTTGTAGAGTAATTGAACTATAATTCAGTGACAAAATTTATAGTTTATCATGAATTGCTTTTTCACCTTAGAAATTAATTTCCCATTGTAGTCGAAAAACTCCTTCTCTCTTATGATATTATCCGGAGAAAAATGTTTTTCACAAATTAAACGTGGTTTTTTACTGGCTTTGTTTATATAATCCAGTCTCTGGCACAATGTAAAATAATCACTTTCTTGATCCCGAGGAATTTGAAATAAAGAACATTTTTCTTCTGATTTTTTTTCCCGATGAGCACTCCCTTACTTTTCAATAACTCATCGCGGTAATATTTCAATTCAAATACGATAAGCGCGATAAGCACGATAAGACTTGTGCTTGAGTTTAAAACGACACTTCGACAGCTTCGAAAGCTCCGAAAACGGTCAAAACATAATAACAGAATACGATCATTCGGGATCATTCGTTATATTGGGAGTCAGTCATCTTCGTACTAGTCCGTGATCACCGAAATAACCTGAAGCTCAAGCCGAAGCGGCTGAGTGGGCAGAATTCGTGGAGGCACACGGACAGAGAATGAGCCTCTGCCTGTGTTAGAGAACCATTTTTTTCGGGAAGCATAAGTGGCGCCTTCAGAGTCGCGGTGCCACTTCGTGAATAACTCTTTTCTATAGGAAGCATACGGAGTTGCACGGGGCTGAATGCAACCAACTACTGTAAATCCACAACTGCCACCAGCATTTCAAATTCCCGGAGTAAATGAAGAACAAGTGAAAAATACAAGTGATCCTGCCTTGATACAAATGATATCCGTTTTAACTCAGCTCACTCAACAAAATGCAGCCCTGATCCAAAATATGCAAAACAACCAAAATTCAGGAAACCGATTTCAAATTGCACCAGATATTTCACAAGTCATCGGAGAGTTCATTGAGGAAACATCCTTTGAAGCAAAAATCTGGCTCGAGCGCTTAAAGTTGACAGCGGCAACATACCAATGGCCCGACAGTTTTGCCCTGGCAATGTCAAACATGAGGTTCACGGGAGCAGCCAAAACCTGGTGGGCGATCAAGTGTACAACTATAAAGAAGTGGAGTGATTTTGAAGCAGCATTCAAAAAGGCATTCCTACGCAGTACAAATCTAACACAAGCATGGGAAAGGATGAAAAGCAGAAACAAAGGTCATCAGGAGTCCGTCGCTGCCTACTTCCTGGACAAAATACGACTCTGTCAAGCGGTTGGATTATCCGATTCAGAAACAAAAGAAAGAGTAGCCGAAGGTTCCCGATCACGAGAATTGACAAGTTTCGTTTTCAACAATAAATACCTCAACATTGACGACTTATTGAACGAAGTGGCATCCCTCGACAAAGTTTTACAAGCACAACGACAATATCACAACCAGGACCGAAGTAGAAGCTACCAAGAAAATTTTCGCCCAGTCAAAATTCATTCACAACCAGAGAGAATAGAAATTCGAAGTCGACCCATACCCGTTGAAAAACATGAGTCCAAAATCGTATGCTTCAAATGTAATCAACCTGGTCATTACGCAAGGCATTACCCAAGTAAAAACCAACCACCTCGGAAAATTTCAGAAAACTTCCAAGAACAAAATCCAACTATCCACACCGTATCAGGCGAGCAAAGCCAAGGAGCTGTCAACAAATACCTGAAGGAAGTTACCTTAGGAAATGGAATTTACACAGCTTTGGTCGACACCGGAAGCAGTGTGTGCACCATTCGAGCCAGCATCGTGATTACGGAAGGTTTCCAAGTCCAAAGGAACTCAAGTGAACTATATGGCTTTGTTCAAAGCAAAAACCCAGTGATATCTCCAGGAACGGTCCAAGAAATCATAAAAGTTGACAACATTACGCCAACAAAAATTTCATTGAAAATCGTACCTGATTACGTGCAAGAATACGACATCATCATTGGTCGTACATTCATCGATTTGCCACACGTCGCATATTTCAAAATAGGAGAAAAACTGCAATTTCACGACCGGCAAGTATTGCAGGGTTTCGAAAACTTCGAAGACAACGTTCACTTTACAAAACCCAGCACCGTGAAAACAGAATCATTGGCACCTGAAATAATCAACTTCATTTGAGTAAACTCTGGAGACAAAGAATTGCCCCTACCTATCATAAATTTCGACAACAAGCAACAGATACTGGAAAAAGGGAGCGAGATAGACCAGCGCATTCTTACTCTCGAGGAAGCGGCACCCTTGGAACCGAGATCCAAGCCTATTCTAATGGAAGAGCTGAACATTGAAGCCAACGTCACCGACCAACAACGATGTGAGTTATTAGATTTGATGATTATGTATCGGGATTGTGTTGCGAAAAATATTTATGAACTCGGAAAAACCGATTTTATGTAAATGGACATTGTCTTGAAACCCGGTAGTGTACCGATTTCATGTAAGCCATACAAAGTCAATGCGAAAGAACGGGAGTCGATACACGAAATTGTGAGTGAATGGAAAAAGGCTGGAATTGTACAGGAGACGACATCACCCTATGCAAGTCCAGTCGTGCTTGTGAAGAAAAAGAATGGCGAAAATAGATTAGTGATTGACTATCGAAAGCTGAATTCACAGACACAGCGTATTAATTTTCCTCTTCCGAACATGGATGAATTTTTGGAGTCGTTACATGATGCAAAAATTTTCGCCTCTCTTGATCTCGCAAACGGGTATTTGCATTTACCGTTAACGAAAGATGCGAGAGAAAAGACCGGTTTCATCTCGCCAGACGAGACCGGGGAATTTACCAGGGCCGTATTTGGACTGATGAATGCCCCGTTTTATTTCACGAAATTGATGGAAAAGGTCCTTGGACCATTGAGAAATAGGATTTTATTGTTCTATATGGACGACATCCTCGTGCCAGCACGTGACTGGGAGGATTTATTGAGAAAGTTGCGTGAGATTTTGGAAGCGCTGAGGAGAGCGGGTCTTACATCGAAATTGAATAAGTGTTTTTTTTGGAAAAGAGCGCGTGAACTTTCTGGGATTCTCACTTGGGGCCAATGGGGTTAGGCCCGGGAGGGACAAAGTACGGGCTATTGAGGATTTTCCGCGTCCCAAGAATGTACACGAGATCCGGAGATTTCACGGGCTTGCAAGTTTCTTTCGGAGATTTGTGCCAAATTTTGCAAGAATTATGGCGCCAATCACTGAATTGACGAGGAAGGATGTCCCTTTTCGGTGGGGGGAAAGGCAGGAAGAAGCATTTTCGGAGGTTCGTAAGATCCTGATGACAGAACCGGTATTGGGCATTTTTGGCCCAAACGCGAAAAGAACGGAGTTGCATTGCGATGCAAGCGCGGAGGGAATCGGGGGAATACTGTTTCAATCTGACAGGGATGACGTTTTACGCATCCTGTCATCCTATTTACGCGGTTTCGAGGCGAACATCAGAGACTGAGAGAAAATATCATTCAAGTAGATTGGAATTAATGGCTGTAGTCTGGTCCGTGGAGAGGTTGCGTTCGTTTCTGTTGCCTCTTGAGTTTATCATAATCACAGACTGTCAGGCCCTTGTTTACATAAACGCTCATAAGACAACGAATCCTCAGATTGTTCGTTGGAGTGCCAGTCTTTCGGAATACAATTTCAAGGTGCAACATAGGGCTGGCACTTCTATGAGACATGTCGATGCGTTGTCTCGAGCACCTGTAGACGACCCAGACACAAATCAGGAGTGTGAGGTCTATCAGATTGTCACAAATGATGAGGAAGTCGGGCTATATCAGCGGAGTGACACTGAGCTGAAAGAAATAATTGAGATTTTAGAGAAACCAGAAGAAGAGTGCACCAAGGCAGAACGAGGGCAAACTCGGGAATACAGATTACGTGACGGGATTTTGTATCGGAAATCTTTAGTGGATGGTAGAGAGAGGTTCCTTTATGTGATTCCCAAAGCACTACGCAAGTCCATTGTTATCAAGTATCATGATTCGTCGAGTCACTTGGGTCTCGATAAAACCATTGCACGTATAAGTCAGTATTACTATTTTCCGAAAATGCGATCTTATACCAGAAGACATATTGGGCATTGTCTGGAATGCATAATGAACAAGAGAAGGGTAGGAAAACAAGCTGGGGAACTCCATCCAATTCCCCTTGGGCCTAGGCCATTTGCAGTGGTACATGTTGATCATGTAGGACCCTTTGTCACGTCTAGAAATGGAAATGAGCATGTCATGGTGATTGCGGATACATTGACGAAGTATGTTAGTTTAATTGCCGTGAAAAGCGTCAATTCTGTCACCACTGTAAATCGGTTCGAAAGATTCATCGAAAGATTTGGAGCCCCACAGCGAATAATAAGCCATAGAGGAACAGGTTTCACTTCAGGGCATTTCGAGCAATTTTGCCTGAAGTACGGGATCAGGCACACTTTGAATTCCTCTCGTCATCCACAGGCAAATGGCTTGGTGGAGAGAGTAAATCAGACACTTGTTCCTCTAATGCGAGCGACAACCGAAGAGGGAAATCGTTCAGACTGGGATAAGAAACTGAAGGCCATAGAACGCGATTTGAATTTATCCGTGAGCAAATCAACGGGATTCTCTCCTTTTAAAGCTTTGTTCGGATATGGACCAAGATTTGACGACGGCGAGATGCGTAAGCTGACGACTCACTGCGACGGTTACCAGTTACCAACCGATGTTCGGGAGAAAATCAGAAGGAACATTCAGCGGGCGCAAGAGATGTACAAGGAAGATTACGATTCACACCGATTGAAAAATGTGAAGTATTGCGTTGGTGATATTGTATTCATGAAGACAAATCCGATTGCGACGGGCGAAAGTACTAAATTGCAGAGTGTGTACAAAGGACTGTTTGTTGTAACAGGGATTTTACCGAGCGATACTTATGAATAAAAAGATTGTCAGGTAGAAATAAAGATAGAAGTAGAACAACAGCAAGTGTAAGTCAATTGAAGATCTGGCAAACCCGAGATGTACTTGATTGTGAGTCGAGTGAAGAGAGTGAGAGTGAAGATGATGAGATTTCTGAGAGAGGAAATGAGAATTGTACGGATAAAGTGGATCATAGAGATAACTCTCCGAAAAAGGACTCTCAACAGACTCAGATGAGACCGAAAAGGGATAGAAAGACCCCTTCTCATTTGGCTGATTTAAAATTAGGATAGAATTGTTATCTTGAGGGTCCAAGATAGAAGCTAGGTTGACCGAATGCTAGCGATTTTATATTTTTACGGATGTTTATATTGGGAACTGTCAAAACATTATCGATAGGATACAATATAATGCAATAGAATGTTATAGAATATCATAGAATACCATGGAATAGTATGGAAGGACATAGAAAGGCACCAGAAGGTTCTAGAACGGTGCGGAGACATTGAGAATACAACTAGAAACTTCTGGAACAATCTAGGTCCTAAGATTACCCTATATAAACAGTGGTAGGACTGCAAGCGGTAGTTCAGTTGGAATCGAATCGTAGTCGAGTGAACATCGATCGAGTCTCTAAGTGCGCGTGCGCGAGTAAGAGAAAGAGAGCAATATCGGTCGTAGCCGTTACTCTTGTTGCGTTATTTTACGGCCGGAGCCGTAAAAACTATTGTGCGTGAGTGAGAAGGTCTATTTGAATTGTATAACAAAAGTTTAACTTTATAATTAAATAAAGTAGTTGACTTTGAGTTATATTCGTGTCATCAATCAACCTCACCTGACCCATTAAAAAGAATAATTACGCTCTCAGTAAAATTTATAACAAGTATAAAATTATTTTCAGATAACTGTTTAAGTCCAAGTTTTATTTGTACTGTATAGCTGTTGATACGTAAGTTTCGATTAATTAAATAAATTTCAACATTTGTTTTACAGATTTATTTTTCTAAAACAAATTTTAGTTTTTGATAAAAAAGGAAATTGTTAGCGAAGTCTATTTATTTGAGTTTCATAAATTGCTGTTATACTTTATGTTTTACTTGATCATGTAAAGTCATAACATTGACTATATATTAAAACGAATTTGTGTTCTAACTGAAAAGTCGACTAATTTGCCACTGTTTGAAAATGGACCTATTCATCTACAACCTCTTCAATATCTTGTTCAATTCAAGATTCACAAAATTCAAATGGAATGAATGAAATTGCTGCCGAAGTAAAACAACCCCCGTAAAGTGACTTCCTAGAAACACCTGAAGAAGTAGAAATTACTACTGAAAGTCTTGATGGTACTTGAAGAAATTATTCAAAATAACTCAAAGAATTATTTTTAATGAGTTTTGTTTTTCCAGCATCTGCGCAAAACGAAAAAGAATCTAAAGCATCAAAAAAACTGAAACGAAACTCAGGTCAATCCTACATCAGTCACGGTGATAAAAAAATTGAAGAAAGACGCTGCAATCCTCTTCCATGATGTCGTGCAGGATGTAATACGAAAATTCCACTTGCAGACCAGAAGCGAATTTTTTGATCATATTGGGAGCAAGCAGATATACAAAATATATACAAACAGATATACAAAAAGAGTAAATTTTGTCACAAATCTGATTACACTTGAACCAAAGAAAAAAATTAGATTAAAAATTAAAAGTAGCAAAAGGCATATTCTCAAACGATTTACTGCAAAATACCATTTGCGTGTTGAAGCATTTGATATACCAGCCTGCAGGTCTTGCTTTTGTAAAACACTTGGGGAAACAGATTCTTTCGTTAGACAGTGCACTAACAGGATGTGAACATCTGTAGATCAATTTTTTGTAAAAGACAATCGTGGAAAACACATCCCAGCAAATAAAACTACGGAAGCTCAAAAGAAAAAAGTTGAAGACCACATAAACGAATTCCCAGCATATGAAAGCCACTATTCTCGTCGCCATACATCCAAAAAGTATCTTCAAAAAGGTTTGACCGTGTCGAAAATGTACAGATTTTATAAAGAAAAAACGGAGAATCCAGTAAGCCAAAAAATATACAGAGAAATTTTTGCAAAAACAGGATTAAAATTCAAGCCACCTCAGCTTGATACCTGTCATAAATGTGACACTTTGCAAGCAAAACTTGATTATGAAACAGATCCCCAAAAAATTTCTGAATTTCAAACGTTACAAAATGAGCATCAAGAAATGGCTGATAAAGCTTAAGAAAAGAAAAAAAAGACAAAGAAGCAGCGAAAAAGTCCAAAGGATCCTGCCTCTACGCTTGTTTCGATATCCAACAATGTCTACCCACTCCTTACGTCAACACTTCTGTTGCATTTTACAAGAGACAGTTCTACACCTACAATTTGACTGTTCATGCAATGACCGGAACTAAATGCTTTTTGTGGCATGAAGAGATTGGCAATAGAGGATCAAACGAGATCGCTTCGTGTCCTTATGCATTTCTCAAAGAATTGTCGCCCACAGTAGAGCACCTCATTCTATACTCCGACTCATGTGCAGGTCAAAATAAAAATTCAATTGTTGCCGCATTATTCTCAACATTTCTTTTCGATCACCCCATCTTAAAAATCATTGACCATAAATTTTTAGAGCCAGGGCACACACACATGGAATGTGATACTGACCACGCCGTGATTGAAAAAGCAAAAAAGTTTTCGAACAAAAAAATTGAACATCCAGACGATTGGTATGACTTGATTCGAAATGCGAAGATTACCAATCCTTTTGCAGTAGAGGTTATGGATCAGCAGAAAATATTTGATTTTGAAAAAATATTACAATCGTTTCTTGCCAAGAAAAAGAAAGATAAAAGTGGAAATGTCTTTTTTTGGAGGAAAGTGAAATGGCTGCGATACACCCAAGAACAAGGCTTGATCAAATACAAATACGATTTGAATCGTGACACACCATTTTTAGAGTTGAATCTAAAGCGAAATCGACGTGTTTCACAATTTGATTACTCCGATCTTGAATACTGCTACGATGGTCCACTTCCAATAAATAAAGAGAAAAAAGAAGATCTCATGTCAATGGTGGAGCTCCTGCGTCCAGAAGTTCGTTCTTTCTATGGAAATTTACAAGCGAAAGAGAACAATTCAAACAGGAATTTTGATCCTGATTTGGAACGTTCTGATGATGTACAAGGAGATTCAAACGAGTCAGAACTCAATCCCCAAATTTCTGCAAAACCTTTAAAGAGCGCCACAAAAAAAAATTCGGATTCTTGTGTTGAACAGAGAAAATCAATCAAAAGACGTGAGAATGAGTATTCATGCGATTTCACCAAATCAAAAGATGGCAAAAAAAGTAATCAAACGGGACCTATTGCAAAACAATCAAACAAAGAGAATCTTGAAACTAGTACACGAAAATCGAAACGCAATGTTAAGCCAAAAATTCATGACAAACTCTACGAGTATTATTAGTATTGTTCAGTTACAAATATCATTATTATTGGAAAATGATTCTAAATTTAGAGCTTTCCAGAAAAAAGATTTACTTATGTGATGTAACATGTCTAAGTTTGATTAGAGATAAAATGCTTTGAAAATCTACCACCCAACGCAGCAACTTTTTACAGAAGTGTATTTTCAATTGTATTTCGATGAAAATAATTTTTTTAAATTGCCACTTGTTTGAAATGCTATCGCATAACAATACTTCTCGTCTGCAATACTACTTTAGGTAACTAAAAGAAACAAATGGAGAAACGTTTAACACGAATTCAATTTTTTATCCATTTCTAAAAGTTAAATATGTCAGGTTATTATACTGTTGGGATTCCATGAAGTTCAGCAATATGCTTATCACAATGTGAATCGAAAACGTATTTTAACAGTATTATGTTAAACATTGTACCATACTGCAGTTTTGCTAAAGCTTATTTTATGAAGTATTTTTGTACAAGGTCCTTTTATCATATCTGTTGTTTACAGACATAACCAAATAAGTCACTTCGGCCGTACTATATAAAATTTTATCAGAATATTTTGTAAAATAAGCCTAAATGCAATAGTGACTTATAGGAGAACTACAGATATGGATCTGATTTGTTCAGTAGATTAAAAAAAGTAAGTGATAAATAAGAACCGATGTGATACCAAAAATATTCTACTTAATTCATTTTCTCAACAAATTTATATTTATTTAGATCTGTGGCTTCCCGCCATAACAAAGAAAGTCACACATTTCATAACGTCCAAAATGTCATCAGAATATCATGTAAAATAAGCCTTTCGGCATAAGTGACTTTCTCTATAATGGTGGCAAGCCACAGAAATATGAGGTGTCGAATTGTCACATAGAAACTTGCAATATTCGAATATTTCAATGTTCCTTAAGAATTCTATTCATCGAAGCATATGTAAAACCTTCATTATACGTAGTTGTTAGTATGGGTACCTAACAGTTTATACTTTGTGCGAAATGGAGATTCATTAAAAATCATTTTATTACAATGTTGTGAATTTAAAGTAAATTTCAAATGCTTCGTTTGAATGAGCTTGGGATTAATAATAGGTGTTACCCATAGTTAGGACTTGTTTTTTAAAATGTACAGAGTTCTGTAGTTTAAATTTTTGATTTCAGAGATATACTGCTGAGGTTGTACTTTTGACTTAATTGTAAAGTAAATACCACTGGAGCATTAATATTTCCCTCGCCTGTTTTTTGTTTATTAATAGCAACACCTTTTTGTTATCTAACAAGTAAAAATCTCACTATTTCTAGGGAATTTCTCAATATCGCATTATTCAGGCATTGAGACAAAGATACTTTGACACATTTTATTGAATTTTATTATTGACTTTCATCATTTTTTGACGAAACATTGAATTTTGTTTTTTTACGGTATTACCAGATTTAAAATGAATTTGTTAAATTTTAACCAGTCATACAACAAATTAAACATTTAATGAAAGAAAAAAAATGTAAAATATATCTACTAAACCTGTAGCTTCTCGGAAGAACAAAGAAAGTCACTTATGCCATTAGGCTCATTTTACATGATATTCTGATAAAATTTTAAACGTTATGGCATGTGTGATTTTCTCTGTTATGGCGGGAGGGAACAGAAACCTTTTCACACCATAATACATCTGTGGCTTCCCGCCATAACAGAGAAAGTCACATGCCAAAACGTTCAAAATATCATCAGAATATCATGTAAAATGAGCTTAATGACATAAGTGACTTTCTCTCTTATGGCGGCAAGCCACCGACATCATTATCAAACCGATTTAAACAATGACGGATGAACTGATTCCTTATGCCGGGAAAACGCTGAGTTGTGTTGTTATGCTGAGAAAAATGCAGTTTGTTGGTTATGAAATGTCGATATAACGAACTAGATATTGAATATTAGAGTGTCAATTAACATTTTATAGAAAGATTAACATTTACAGATATCAAATTTCACATAAACTCAATTTCGAAAAAAAGTGAGTTTCGTCATTATGGCGGGAAGCCGCAGATATATTCTCAATGAAAATAATGAACAAAAATTCCTAACCAGATGTTCGACGGCTCAGAATACAAATTGAAATCAAGCTTTCGCGTGGATCACGAGATTGCTAAAATATTAATAATCACACACAATTTCATCAGAATACTTTCGTCTCCATTTCTCTGAAACATTTTAATGTTTATTCAGAATTCTGAAGGTAGGTATATTTTATCTATCGGAAAAATGTTCAAGTGTGGAGTTCTGCGATAATATCATAAATTTTTTTGTCCAATATTTCAAATTTTCTGAAAAATAAAGATGAATGTTTGAAACTTGACATTGTTTGAGTGTATAACTCAAACGTTCAAGACCAAATTTTTTTGGAATTTTCTAGCCTCTCGTTATTTTCCTACCTCGTGTGTCAAATAGACTACCATGAGTACTAATAGTACATTACGTGCCAGGCATTAATGTGCGAATTTAGCGAAACGGCAAGATAATGGACCGAAGCGAAGCTAAGGTCTGTTAGCCGTTTCGCCAAATTGCACATCCGTGCCTGTTACGTGAAGTATTTTACGCCATTATAACCGAGAAGTTACGTCAAAATGTCAGTTTTGAGGTTAAAATAGCGTAAAATAATTTCCTATCCGCTAGGTTTTTTACGAGGTGATCTTTTATAGTGTACGAACCAAATTTTTTTTCGACGAAGTTTACGAGGCCGAAAATGTCCATATACTCCGTTTTTTACTCACCACTCACGACTCACGATATTTTAGAAAAATTATGTTTGTGATTGACAATTGAGAGATCAAACGAAGTTACCTGTAAGTGATGTTCGATCGTGATTGTACTAAAGTCTCGTTCGAAGACGATTACTCACATGTAGTACTGCTACTCATCCCATATGCACCACAAGGTTTAAAGCAAACATGAAAAACGAACTTTAATCCCCTCCTCTACTTATCCTCTATCTCTGTCTCTCTATCCTTTCTCATTCATTCAAAGCTCTGACAAGAATTAAATGGGAAAAAAGATGAGGGGGAAAGAGAATCGTAGGAATCCTCAAGATAATTCCCATCGTGGGTGGGTCTAATCGTCTTCGAACGAGACTTTAGTATAATCACGATCGAACATCACTTACAGGTAAGTTCGTTTGATCGCTCAATTATACGTCAAGTCTCGTTCTCAACGATTACTCACATGTAGATGTTCAGAGTCGTAATGCCAAAATCTTATTTCCCTTTTTTTTTTTTATTTCATCACTTGTGAAACAGGAATGCATAAGTACTAATAATAATTAGGCACACGTCGGTATGAAGTAAAGAAGGACAATTTTTTTTTTTTTCTTTGTCCGCTATGAAAAAAGGACATCAACGAAGGCCTCTGGATCCACAGGCCAATTGTAGTGTCTTGCAAAGACTGTCCTTGGACCATCCAGCCGTCTTCTTGATGACTGCCAGATCCCCACCTTTTTTCAGAGCCGCTGATGTCGCTGCATGTCTGGTGCTGTGGGCCCCAAAGTCTGTATTGAGACCACAACGAGTAAGAGCTGCGCGAATCCAGCGACTAATCGAGTTCGGGGAAGCCTGTGTATAGGTCTCCTAGTCAGGATCAAAAGTCGCTTGATTTGACCTCTCAGTGGCAAAGTCGTTTCTATATATTTGTCTAAGGTCAGTGTCATACAGAGTTCCGGTTTCTTCTCAAAGACAGGTATATGAAAGAAGGGTTGTGCGGCTCCAGGTCTTGATGTTTTCAAAAGCTCGGGGACCTCGATATCATACCCCTGAGGGGTTCGTTTTATGAAAGAAAGCGATAGTGCTGCCAACGTTTGTACTCGCTGGGCCGTGCTCAAGGCCAAAAGTAGTACCAATTTTTCGGTCAACCTCCCGAGGGACAGGCTTTCCAAGGGCCACCAGCCCTCCAGGTCCTTCAGAACCCGCCTGACGTCCCAGGTTTTCTCGTACCTTGGCTTCGGAGGTCGAAGACGGAAGCAGCCTTTGAGAAATCTGGCTATGGCGATGTCTCTGGAGACGTTGTTCTTCACGATCAGGGAGATTGCAGACCTTGTCGAATTGATGGTCGTGTATGAAGCCCCCCCGTTCCAAATTCCAGTTAGGAAGGAGAGGATGTCCTTTGTCTCGCCTAAGTACAGGTCCAGAGCTCTCTGCCCGCAGAAATTGAGCCACTTGGTGAGAGGTCCTACATACTGCTTCAGTGTGGACGAGGCCAAGGATTCTTTCATGATCTCCGTTGCTGGCCCAGGTATTCCCTGTCCCTGGAGCGCACTCCTGATAATCTCGCGGCAACGAGCTCCAGCTTCCGAGCCAAGGGGTGTTGAATTGACCTGCAAGGTGATCGTAAGAGTTCAGGAGAAGGCCTCAAGTGGAGCGAGGGGGATGTACGGAGGGAGTTGAATAGGGGGAACCATGGTTGGTTGGGCCATAATGGTACCACGAAAATTCCCATCGCCCTGTCCGTAATAAGTTTTCTCAGGGCCCTCAAAATCAAGGCGAAAGGTAGGAACGCGTAGAGAAACCCTAACAAACCCCAGTCGCAAGTGAAGGCGTCGACCGCCACGGCTCCGGGGTCAACTCCCCATGAGAAATATCTGGAAGATTTGGTATTGACCCTTGAAGCGAAAAGGTCCACCTCAGGGATTCCTAGATTCTTTGTGACAATCTCGAAAGCATAGTCGGCTAACTCCCATTCTGTATCAATCCTGATGACCCTAGACTCGTGGTCCGCTTCTACGTTCGTGGAAGATTTAATATACGAAGCAAAAACATGATTTCCCCGTGTTTCGCACCAGTGCCAGATGTCTTCAGCTATCTTACTCAGTCTAGGAAATTGGACGCCTCCCATCTTGTTGATGTAAGCAATCGCCGTGGTGTTGTCGATGCGTAGTAGAATCTCGCTGTCCCTGTAACTCTGCGCGAAGCATTTCAGGCCAAAAAAGGCAGCCAGGAGTTCCAGGCGATTAATGCTGAAGCCACACTCTTCGACTGACCAAAAACCACGAGCCGACTTCCCGTCACAGAAGGCGCCCCAGCCCGTCAAGGAGGCATCTGAAAAAATTTCCAGGACGTAACTTTCTCTGCGAATCGGGGCTCGAGCCAAGGGGAGGTTGCTCTTCCACCATAGGAGGTCCCCCTTGATCCTGCGAGGAATCCTGACCGTGATATCGAAATCTCCCCCGTATTTCAAAAGCTCTGAATAACGAAGTTGTTCCAGATGCTTCGAGTATAAACGGCCATAGGGTAGGGCCTGGCAGCAGAAATTGAGGGACCCGATGAGATTTGCCAATCGTCTTAAAGTATGATTCTCTCCCACAATAAAAGGTTCGAGCTTCGCTAACACCTCCGATTTCTTCTTTCGGGGCAAGCCGATTGACATGGTCCGGGAATCGTAAACTATACCCAAAAATTCGACCGATGTACTCGGTTCTCGGACAGACTTTCCCTCGTTGATAGTGAAACCCAGGGATTCTAGGAGTTGAGTTGAAGAATGAACGTTCCTGCGACACTCCCGTTGGGTGCCCCCGATACAAAGGATGTCATCCAGATATATAACCAGTGAGAATCCATCCTCCCTTCGTCCCTTCGTTTACTAACGACAGGTTTCATAATCTTCGTAAAAATGAAAGGAGCCACGTTCAGGCCGAAGGGCATACAGGTAAACTCGAAACAACGACCTTCAAAAATAAACCTCAAGTACTTCGAGCTATCCGGGTCCATTGGAACTAAGAAATACGCGTTCTCCAAGTCGATCTTGGCCAACCAGTCTCCTGGGGAAAGAAGCCTGGCCGCGGTCCTTCCGTCTTCTAATTGACAATGCTCTGCAGCGATATATTCGTTGAGATTTCTAAGGTTCAACACGAAACGAAAATCTCCATTAGGCTTTCTAACCAAAAAATAAGGGGAAATGAACTAATCCTCAGATTGTCTACAAGCTCTGATTGCCCCCAATCGCAAAATTTATTCTCGGATTTAACATCATCCATTGAATATGAATCGAGTAGTAAAGGAGCCGTTGAAACGCCAGATTGCAAAGGTAGCCTGTCTAATTCAAGCCTGAAGCCCTGTACACAATTCAAAATAAACCTATCCTTAATCAAGCCTTTCCAGACTGGGAGGAACAATTTTAATCCTCCAGCTTTTACCTCTAGCGTCTTCCCCGCTCCGATCTCAGGGGTTCGTTGCGTCGAACTGATCTCCGTTGCCTCGGGATTTTCGCGAACCGCAGGGTCTTCCTTGGGCCCTTTCTGTAGTAAGCCTGCCTCGGTTGGCCTCGGAATTTTTTGGGCAGGCTCCTGGCGTTTCCCGAAGACTGTGGCTTTGAGGGTTGCTTTCTGGGTTGGTTGAAGAGGTCGTGCCCCACCTTGGCAGCTGACTTGGTGGCCCTCAGTTTATCTCCCAGGTCCCGTCCAAAGAGGAGCTCATCGGATTTTGCCCCTTCCAAACACACCTTATATTGTTTGTCAACAATCTTTGGCAGAACCAGTGCCTTACAGGATGTTGTTTGTTGGAAGTGTAGGTCTGAGAGTTATTTTCTGCAGTCAGCCATTTGGCGCAACAGATCAGCGGGAATAATCTCCTTGCCTTCTGCGAGAGCCTCAAGGATCATGGAGGTTGCACCCCCAAGGGCGGCCATTGCGGAGCCAAGACAGTTTTGGGATGCCGTGAGATGCTTGTCACGGGCCCTGCCCGAGTCGCTGAGTTGTGCAGCTATCTCTGGATTTAAGGTCGGGGCCTCCAAGGGACATTTTCCTTTTCGGTTGTAGGAGGAAAAGAGTTACTCTTTTTCTTCTGGTCGAAGTCCATTCCGTATCCAAAAAGCCCAGCGTTGTTCCAGTTCTTGATCAAAAACTGTCGTTGGGGGGAGGGGTTTGTAGCTCAGGAATAACGCCCAGAATATTCAGGGTTTCTTGGTCAAAGCGAGGCGTATCAAGGTCCCCTTCCGACTCCTCCTCGTCTGTCGAAGACATGACTCCGACGTCATCCTCGTCGTCTGAGGAACCTGCTCCCTGGTCTTCCTCGATCTGAGACTGTGGCCCCGGGCGACTTTCTAAACAAAATAACCCGTGCAAATTAGTTTCAAAGAACTTAAAGTCAATAATTTCTTTTTTTTTTTAGCTCTCCTTGTCCCCTCTCTTGCTTGCACGAGCCTGGATCGGGTCCTCCTTTATTGAGAGGTTCACCGTCATGAAAGGCGTTTATTCGAGAGAAGCGGATAAGGCAACGCAGCGCTGTACCCCCCCCCCCCCTTTTTTTTGTCTCGACCAGCATTCCCTTCACACCCCCCCCCCCCCGCCCTATAATGTGGTGGGATTTGATCAGGCCCTTCTTGTTTGTAAGGTTCACCGTCAATATTCTCTGAGAATTCCTAATGAGGGGGTGGGGGGGTAAATGTGAGTAATTATTTCTGAAAAATTGATACTTTACCTCGGCTCGATCCTTGAGAAGTTACGTCATTCTGGATCGCCGTGGCGTTAAGGGGTCGTTCACATATTACGTAATGCTTTTTTCTGTTGGTGTCTTTGTCTTACTTATCTTAAATCATATTCTTGTCCTCGTTTAATCGCCTTACGTAATATGTGAACGACCCCTAATGGCCGGCATGGTCGTAATGGCCGTGTTGCCCGTGTTCACTGATTCCAGTAACTCGCGAAGTTTCTCTCGAGCTTTCCGCATTTTTTCACGTAAACGGTCCGCGTACTCACTATCCGATTCCGCGGGTCTCCGTTTCGGCATTTTTCGCGAAAAAATTGAATGATGTAAAACAATTGAACGATGCACGATGTGGTTGCGTCAAGCACAAGAAATATAATGAGAAAGGATAGAGAGACGGAGATAGAGGATAAGTAGAGGAGGGGATGAAAGTTCGTTTTTCATGTTTGCTTTAAAACTTGTGGTGCATATGGGACAAGTAGCAGTATTACATGTGAGTAATCGTTGAGAACGAGACTTGACGTATAATTGCTTGTTTGATGCAGTTTGCTGTTGTTTTGAGATAAGCGTTTTTTCCTGTTGAACATGGCCGTAACTGGGACGGGATTGGACGTTAAAAAACCGCGTAACTCCATTCAAATTTCAAATATTTAATGGTTTTTTCTACAGTGTATCTTAAAAGTTATTTAATATGTTAGTGTAAAATCTTGGAAGTTAAAAAATTATTAAGAAATCAATGAAAATTTAGATTTCAACAGTGAAAATAAAATTTGGTTAGAATGAATGAGCAGCGAATAATTAGACATGCAAGAACCGTGTAACTCAATTCAAATTTCAAATCCAGAACGGCTTTTTTTTAACGGGCATTCTTTCACGGCAAAACTTCATTTGAAGATCGCGTTAAGTGATTTGTGTTTTGCAAAACGTCTTTTTGAAATCCTAGATTCGCCACTGTTAGAAACTTTTTCATTTTCTAAGAAAAAGGGACAATCGAAATAAATAGAGTTAATATTTAACAGATCTCACCCACCTGTACCCAGAATGGGTGGCTGCTTAGGGAAAAAGAGCAGGAATGCTCCTGCAGTAGTTAATGCTCAATCAAAATTGAACTCAAAATCACAGTTTCCATATCAGCGAGCATTCAGCGACAGTGCTTTATATGATATACATAAACCAAAAATCATCTAACGCAAGTGAGTAACCGGAAATGCTCGAGTCCAGATTTACTAAAAATGAAATGCCATGTCTTATCCTGTTATTATTTCATTTCAATGCGAAAGATTTCGTTTTTTTCAGGATGTAGTTAATTGCATTTTTCAGGTGTCACCGTTAATAACAACATTATTTCTACATATGTGCAACTAGTTAAAATCATCTACCAATTATTTGTAGTATTTAAATTTTTATATTAAATTTTTGCCTCAAGATTCTGTGGCACACCTTGATCAAGTCTTCCAATCAATCAGTCAAGAGTCTTGACCAAGACTTGAGAAATATTGGGAAATAGATTTACTCAAGGGTTGCTCAAGATGTCACAAGAACCTTAGGCACATCTTGATCAAGTCTTGCCGTGAGTTGATTTTATGGGGACTATGATTAAAAATAACATGAAATAATTAAATCATTATCTTAAATTATTCAATGATCACTGAACTAATAATGAATTATTCATTATATTTAAAAGTCATTCCTAAATCTTCGAACATAAATCGCTTAATATAGAGGGATTTAATATTTCTTATTCTAAAAAAAATGTTCGTGACTCTACCAATTCACTCTCAAGTCATATTCATATTGCAATTTTAAATAATTTAGTGCTCCAGGCTCTGTACCTGTAATAACCCGCGCAACAGCCCGGGGCATTTACTTTTAAACGAGTTTAGAAATTTAGAACTGGCAGAGAAACGAGTTTTCTATGCCAGAGGTACATAAAAGTCCACCTAGAATTATTTACAAGTTCTTGTCTGCTCCTGATTATAAGAAAAACGAATTTTCACGAGAAACTATATAATTATTCACAAGTTCCTGGCTGCTCATGATTATAAGAGAAATGAATTTTCAGGGGCAACTGTGAAATTAATTCGGTCAATTTCAATAAATAGCTAAGTAAAAGTTATTTGCAAATTCCATGGAACACAGTAAATTACTGTTTTAACCGACATTCATGCAGTATTTTATGAATGTAGCATTTGCATATCAAAATGTACGCTGCACCACTTATCATAGCTTCCTAAGTAATAGATAACAACTGTAAATTTTCGGGAAAATTAGTTTTTCAAACATTTTCATTTTGTGTTTTTCTTAGAGCCTTTAAATAGCCTTTATAGTTGTAAAAAAATTTTGATGAAAATAATTTTTAACACTTATCTCGCATTGCTCTGCTGGTTCCAGCGTGATTAGATGAAAATCATCATTTTACCGGAAAATTCTTTTTCCAATCGTTTTGATTTTATAGTTTTCCTGAAGCCTTTAAATAGCCCTAATTATGGTTGTGAAGTAAGGTTATGAAGCAAGATTATAAGATAAGAAAAAATAGTCTCATCAATACTGCTTTTTAATTAGAAAATTATAAAAAATTTAAAGAATAATGTGTAATAAAAATTACGCATGATGAAAACTTAAAGTCTATACAACATAAAATTTTTATTCTGAAAATAGTCTTTTCAACATTGCTTTTAAGTAGAAAATATTTAAAAACAAAAAGAATAATGTGAAAAAGTAATAAAAACAATATAAGTTAAAAATTGTAGAAATTATATAGAATAAAACGTTTAATCAGAAAATAGCTTAATATTATCTTTTGACAATAAAATGAAATAAATAATGTAAAAAAAAAAATTTTCTCAACTAGAATATTGTTTCCTTGATACAGCTGATATAACTCAATATAAATAAACACTAGTGCAATGAAATGAAACAAAAACCACAGGAATTCGTTTCTTGATCGTTTATTCAGTTTCTCAAAAATCATATATGCTCTGGATATAGTGTCTTGCAGTTTTAAAGAAAAAAACTCACGATTCCTAGCAAATCCTAATGTAACCTTATAATGTTATAATTAAGTTCCAATAAGTTACATGCTTACGTTTCTCTAAATGAATACAGTATAAGTATGAGAGAAACGAAATAAATATTGCTAACAATTACCAAAAGAATATCAATTTTAGAGCAGAAAAAATTTGAGCATCAAACGATTAATTCAATCAAAAATTGGTATAGCTATTTTTTCATCATAAAAATAATGGATAAAAAATTAAATTATGTAACAGCCTTTTTATATACTTCTGAAAAATCAGGCTTACACAATGAATCTCGTTACTATCTTACTTATACCAAAATCAGTGACGATTAACTTTCTCAAAAATGTGAACTTCTCGTTTCTATCATTCTGACTATAAATCACTGAGATTTATACTCAATTTAATATAATTTTTATTCACATCATGGAAACATTTGAAAAACAGTCTTACTTTTAACATACCAATGCCACATCTGTTTTATCAGAAGGCGCTGATCTGATGCTAAGCTAATGAACAGAATAATAAAGTTTACATTAGAAATCCTGGAAGTTAATCGCCACTGACTATAATAATTATAGAAGAATAACTTTTAGGAACTTAATTTTAATTCAAGCATAACCTTATAAGATTATGCACAATCTGCTAGGCAATGGAAACTTGAAAAATCATCAGTGTTGCCAGATGGTTTGAGTTCGAATCCTACTGAATGTGAGTTCAGCAAAGAATTTGAAAAATTTCGTTTTCTAGTCTCGATTAATTGTTGGTAACTAAACGCCAAATAAAGGATTTACGTGACATCGAAAATAGGTCATTTTTGAAATCAAAATGAATATGATATAAATCGTTACAAAAAAAATACTGTCCTATCTTCAAACTAAATATTTTTAAATGACAAAATTTTTGATACATCAGATTTAGTTCAAAAATCATCGATCTGGCAACATTAAATCGTTTTCAATCACCATATGTAGCATTTTCAAGTTTTTTAAACATACTTCGAATTTCTCAACATACAGTAACACAGCTTTCACCATTTTTGAGTCCTTGAAAACGCTCGCTCATCGAAAGTCGTTTTCTATCCCTTCAAATCATTTCAAATCACAGATATCATCGCTTAAACAAATAAAAAGCAATAACTAATCAACCCTCATTCTCCGTGGATTGATTATTTATCGATTGTTATCTTCAATTAAATAAATACATTTTATATTTTTTTCTGGCACGTACCTCGTCTATATAGTAGTTATCAACATTTTTTACATGCTCTTACGTGCATAAGTGTATTTACGTCGTTGCTTTGTTACAATATTCGTATGCTACAAACATGGAAAAATGCGCTATTGTTACAAGGTAAAAACAGCATAATTTTTTTCATCTTATAAATGTATTATACAAGTACACGCTAAGTAAAACAAATAATAATCAAAGTAAACTTTATAGAAAACAAAAAAAACAACAAATATTTCATTCGAATTCATAGGGTTTTTAGGTTTTTACAAGAAATAAACTCTAATTTTGCATTTTATCGTTTCTCAAATTTACACTTACTGCAAAATTACAATAAAGTTTAAATTGTGAATAGAGATGCCACACTTTCCGAATCAATCTATCCCAAAGAATAATTTAGTCATATTCTAAAAAACTGCCAAAAACCCTGCAAATTCGGGAAAATTTTATTCATTAGTTAAAAATACGATCTTTGGATTAATCCTTTACCTAAGAACGAATATTCCACAATTCCCGGGTATTTTGAACATTATAAAAGCAAAAAAACAAAAGTAAGAACGCAATATTTCCTAGTTTTGCCACTACGTTTGTCACGGAAACCCTGTTCATTTGATGAAAAAAGAGTTAATGTCCAAACGTTATGATCACGAAACAGAGAACCCTGAAAAATGCGAAATACTCTATTCTTGGTTAGGGAATTTATATAATCCGTTACCGATTAAATAACGTTGGGCTGATCTGGAATTAACGAAGCAAAAAACGAGGTGAAAAACATCCAAGTAAAAGCTAGTGCACCGGGTCTTTCCGTTTCGTTCGCCTCGTTGCCGTTGTTCCCCGGCTCGGTATTAGCTGGCTGCTGCTCGTTTTGAGCATTTTCAGCATTTTCAGCTTCAGTTTGATGGGCCTCGTTTTGAGGTGCCTGATTGGGGTTGTTTTCGGGCCTCATATTGTTATCGTTGTTCAGGGCAATGTTTTCTTCGCCACGTATCAGCTGGTTCACACGGGGAAAACCGCCGCGATACCTGAAAAATTGGTCAATCTCCTCTGAACACGGAGCACATTTTTCGCGTGTTTTTATGTGGGCTTACAGCGAGTTAGAGCACCTGTGGTCAAAGTAGTACCTCCATGGCCCAAATTTTATAATAGACGAATTTTTTAAAATTTAAGATTAAGCTGTTCAAATATGAAAAACGATTCCTTGCAAAATTTCAAGCTGCTTCATTGCGTGAAAAAAGTGTTTTTAAGACTAACTTTAAGACAAACTAACTAACTAACTAACTATTTTAAACTAACTTCAAGTGTTTTTAAGACTAACTTCTGATTTTTCAATACGAAAATAACTGTCATTTATTTTGTGAAAGAAGCATTTTCAAAATAATAAGAAAAAACTTTTTTTTTCTTAGTTATTGTCAGAAAAATCAAGAAAGATCGAATTAGCATACCTTTCGGATAACATAGTCTATGTTAATAGAATCGATCGTTCTTGATATTTATGTAAATAACTGAAAAAAATCTGAAAAACATGTTCATTGCTAACATTTGTAAAAAGCTACCTCGATAAAATAAATTACATTTATTTATGTATTCAGCGACTCCAAATAAATCTAAAAAACTTTTGTCCTGAGGTAATTTAACTTATTGAAAAATTTGAAAACTAAGTGTTATTCGACAATCTTTTACATAGGATTATATAAAAATAGCAACATTTTTTCAAATTAAACAAAAACTGACTAATAAAAATTCTGAAAAGTATAGGAGTTTTTCTTCGATACCTTCTAATTTTTCTTTCAAAAATTTACTGAAATCGTCTTTTTATTTGTTCTAGAGATAGTTCGTGCCTCAAACACCTGTTTCTAAATGATTAAAATTTTTTTAAATGTATTGATATTATTAAAATTTTATTAAATTAAAACCAGATTTTTTTTTCATTTTTATTAAGGTCGTCAAAATGATACGTCATTTAAACTAATAAAATATAGTTCAATAAAATGACGATGTAGGTAAATTTTTATTGTCAAACCGAAAAATTGCTACTTATTAATTAAAAATCAATTGTTTTGGATTTTATTTCTCATGCATTTTCAATGCTGATTTTTTCATCTTTACTACAAAATTAGAATTTAAGAAGGTATCCCAGCAACTAAACAATAAAAAAATTATAGTTATGGATTCAATTTATGAAAATCAGAAACTTTGAAATCAGAAAATTGTTATATGATGTTTTGAGTGACTTATGGTAAAAGTGACAGTATGAGACATAATGATTTATCAAAAATTTTCATATGCCAATAAAAATTCACCTTCTTTATTCATCATTTTCCTCCTTGTTGATATTTATTGATCGATTTTCCAAAATTAAATATCGAAATAACGCATCCTTCATTTGAGAATATTTTCTGATTTTTAAGTAAATTAAGCCAAATTTTGATATTTTCAAATGATTCACACATTTCCTAATCAAGTTTTAATCCAGAATTTTTATGATAGAAAAACAATTTTTCTTCGTCATGGTACCTGCGTATTAGTGCAGCAAATTTTATTTATTAACGAAAACTCACAATTTATTCTAAGAATGAAAAAAACTCAAAACTTTAAAAATTCCTCATCCAAAATATCGACATTAAATTTCTTTTCGATCAAAAATTTTCATATTTCATTACTCTAATCTACAATTAAAATTATTTTTCATTCATTTATTTTTCAATTATTTTTAACTCTTCTCATCTGCTGTACATTTGATAAAACAATTTCCATCGAAAACTTATGAAATTTATAACACTGAATATGGTAATCATGATGAACAAAAATTTCTTCATTTAAAATCTCAGATGATCAATAAAAATGACTTTAATTTGGTTTTTCGATACAAAAAATGAATGTTTTCAAAATTTCTCATCCAAGTTGTAAAATCACAAATTTTCTGATTTTTAAATTTGCATTCATTATTTTTGAATCCATAGCCACAACTTTTTTTTTTGTAATTTTCTATTTTTTACTTCTTTTTAGCTCTTTATTTTGTAATCGATTCGATAAAAACTTGTTAGCCATTCACACATTTTGGAATCATATATTTATTCTAGATATATATAATTTGAAATTATTACTATTGAAATTATAAATTTTCAAAAATAACGTTAATTGCAGTAAGTACAGTAAATGATAATAATAATAATAATAATAATAATAATAATAATAATAATCATAATAATAATCGATAAATATATAAAAAATAATTAGCTTTTATATACACATATGTGCGAGACTTTCCACATTAGAAAAACGTTTTTGTAGTACGAGTTGCTTCTCGTATGAAAAGAAAATGCAAAAATAGACCCACAGGTACCCTAGAGCGAGTTAGCACACATTTTTTCAGAGTCAGAATTACATCAATGAAAGACATGCACAGATCAAAAGAATTCAGATCCACCAAAAAGCACATTGTTTAACTTTGACAGAAATCAAATTCATGATATCATTGTCAAATTCTTTTGCAATTTTCTTGATATTTCAAAAAAACACGTTTTAAAATTTGTTTGTAGATCTGAACTCTTTAGCAAAAGAGGCCTTACCTCAATTCGCCCTTCCCTCTCTTGTCAATTAAAGTAATTAAAATTTACACAATTGTTTAACATCTGACGAATTCAATATTTTAAACATTAAAATTTGAGTAATCTGAGAATAAATATGAATTAAAACGATCGTACAATGACGTCTATTAGAAAATAATATTTTTGCCATTGTTGTTTTGTTAAATCTGCTCACTCGCATAAAGCCCGTATTACAAGATATTCATGTTTAAAAAAATGTCCCTAAAATCGATGATTTAATGAGATTCCTTTGATAACTGAAATTCCCTTGATCAAAACAATTGGACAGTACACATTTTTAGCAGTCGTGATCAATTTTTCAAAAAATAAAATATTACAAAGATAGGAATAACTGAAAGTAATGCTCAAATTTTCCAGTATAAAAAAACTATCATTAAAGATCTACCTCTAAATTCAAGCATACTAAGCAGAAAACTAAGGTGGTACTTTCAGTAAAACAAATGTTAATAATTTAATTTCTACAACTCTGTCCATTGTTAGGAATGTAAAAACAATTCAAATTTTCCAATTTCAAAAATGACTTACAAGTGGATGGCAATGCCTAGTAACGTGACGATGAGGAACCTTATTGGGGACGAGTAAAAGTAGACTATGCTGACAAGGACGAGAACCCTCAAAAAGAGGAAAATGGATTCCAGCCAGTCGCGGTCTCCACCAATAGCCCCTTCTTCTTCTTCATTGTTGGCGACCTCTGGCGGATCTTGGGCGGCTCTCGTTTCCTCATTTTCTCGGTTGTTGGCATTCATTGGGTTGGCACCCTGGTTGAAGTTGCTAGCCTGAATATAAGGCACATTGTTCGGCATTCGGATGCCTTGGGCAGCCATTCTGTTGGAGAACAGCAAATCGTCAATCAGAGAAACCCAAAATACATCATACTCAATGCTCAAGAAAAGAAAAAAAACATATCCTTCCACTAAAAATACACCTTCAATAATTGCACAGGCAATATAATCTCCAGATCACATTTGAGCAAAGAAATTCCAAAAAATGTTAAGTCATACTCAACATATTTTATTCAAGGAGCTTCTGAATTTCTACTCACATTTGCATGTACTGCGACAAATACTGTGCATAAGCTTGTTGCATCCAAGCAATTTGCTGATTATTCAATTGCCCATAATATCCCGGCACCGAATACAGCTGGCTCTGTGATTGCACATTTTCGCTATTTTCCCTCGACGTGTTCTGCGAGCTTCTGTCATTTTCCTCAGACATTGCAGAGCTTGATGACGGACCACTTATAGTTGTGCTGGACTCGCTTTTGGGATTACTCATATTTTTACTTGTGGCACAAACCAAATGTACGATATATGAATTGTTTCCTTCTTTTTCGTAGTTTCTCAAAACATCCTTCAAACACGTTGTGTCTTTGAGCAAGTGTCCTGAGTAAATCAGTTTTTGCTCTGATTTGTTCTAAAAAACAAAACGAAACGAAAACTGGCGTTTAGACACACTTGGCATTTTTTTAAAGCTCTAAACGTGAGGTAAAGACAAAAGTTATTTGAAACATTTTTATCAGCCCAAACTTGGCTTTATTTCGGTTGATGAATGAAAAGCTTTTAACTTTTAGGTTACAGAATTTTTTCTTGATATGAAATGTTCACTGCAAAATTTGAAAAATACAACAGATTTAACTTTAAAATTTTATTGAGCAATACAATGAAACTGTAACAGTGTGATGGTGGATTGCTGAAATGTTAAGTAAAAAAGTGAATCTACCGATATCTAATAGGTATCTACCAAACAGGCTGAAAAATATTCTTGTACATTTTTCAATTATTCTGTACACAGTTTTAGAAAATTGTAGCATTGAATAATATTGCTTTATTTTTATTTTTTCAAGTTCATGGATTAAATAGATGAATTATTAGCCAAAGCTACAAAGCGTGTCATATAATGCGATCATTGCAATCATTTCAGGTATGGGAAATTCCACTTTTGATTATAAAATTTATAATTTACAGTTTTTAAAATTTCTCATCCAAGATATCAGAGTCGCTAATCTTTTTTTATCAAAAATTTCCAAATTTGATCAGTTGAGTCTATTCTCTCAATTTTATTCTATTCTATTATATTTTATTTTATTCTAGTCTACATTATGCTCCAATTTTTCATTTTTTCATTCTTTTTTCAACTCTTCTACTTTCTAGGTAAGTTATTAAAAAATTTTCATTGAAAATGTAAAAATTGAAAGCTCAGAATGATAAAAATAATGAGAAATTTTTCCATTCATGAACAGAAATTTATGAGATTGCAGCTCGGATTGCAGTTAATTCCGTTTTTAATTAATACAAAATATCAATAATTTTGAAAATAATATTTAAAAAATATCAAAAGCACAAGTTGCTCTAATCTCGAAATTTTCATATGTCGATAATTAAATCCAAAACTATAACTCTAGTAATTTTTTTTTTCTTGCCTTTGTTTTTGACTATTGTTTTGTAGTAAATCCGATAGAAAAAAATCGTCATCGAAAATTTATGAGATATAAGATATAATTAAAATTATTGATCTATTTAAGTAGTCCATACAGGTGAGGTGGGTGATTGATCATAAAATGAGGTTTCATTATATAAAAGTGTATCTCTTGATTTCATTATACTCTCACATTCATTTTTTTTATAGTTTAATTGTTATATTGTTATATAGAAATTTGGGATTTTACAACACTTCATATATTTTACTAAAAGCTGTGCAGGATCCCAACATTTCGGGAACAAAATGACCGTCCCGACTGAACAAATTTATCTTCCCGCACAGCTCTAATTTTACTACAAAATTTTTGATTCAGATATCGAAAAATTTAAAATTCTCTTTATTGCAGTTACAAATTTTCAAAAATGCAGTTATTTTGGTTTTTAGATACAAAATATACGATGCATTTAATATTGAAGTGAATTTATTTTCAAACATTATCAAACAGTAATTGTAAGATCGGGAATCCCAAATAATTTTTTTTTATCTATTAGTAAAAACTTTAGAATAACGAATTCCTGTACATTGCAGAACATTTCTGCATATTTCACGTGCAGGAAACAACCCGATTCATTTCAAACGTTTATAGTTCAACATGGAAAAAATAAATAAATTGCCTGTGCTTTATGTTACGTTACGTTAGTAATTTTAAAGATGTACATCATTAAAAATACTCAATATTCCATACCTCGTTTGGAATTCAGTAATGTATTGTGAATTTTAGAAGATAGGTTTTTAAATAAGAATTAATTGTAATTATAAATCAAAAAAATGTCGGTATAGAAAAAAAGAAAAAAAAAGTTTTCTAATATAAAAAGAAATTAATATTTCCGACTTCAAAATTGTTGAAAAAAATGTCTGTATAAGAATACAAAAAATAAATCTGGATGATTTTGGGAATACTAAGAAAATTGTCTCGATGTGGATTCTTTTTTAAAAATTTCATTTATAAAGGGATCACAATTTTAATGTTTTTGGGATAAATTCGAAAATGACTTCAATGATTTATGATAGTAAAAATTTCGAGTCGTTTTTGTGATTATTTTTTTCATATTTTTTATGATTTTTATAATATTTTTTCAGAGAAACTATCTTAATTTGTGCTATCATAAAATTAATTCTTGTTGCCAAACCCGAGATATCAAAAATTCCTGCATATGAAAGCTGGAACTGGTTGCAGCTTTCACTTCATATTTTTAGAAAAGTACGTTAAAAAGTATCCTTGAAATGCGAAAAATATATTTGCAAATAATTTCTACTACCTTTTCAATTTTTCGATAAAAATAACATGGAATAATTTAGATATATAAATTGCATGATTGATGAAATATTCAATTTAAGTTATTTAATTACAATTAAGGCTAAGTTTTTGTAAATAATTTAATTTGAAATTGCTAACTAAGGAAAATGTATTTATTTGTTAATTAAATGATCACACTTTATGATAAATGAATGATTTTTATCAGTTCAAAATTTAAAATTCCATTTGAACGCAATATGTTTTACGTATTACTTTCTACTAAATTTTTATTTATTCTATAATAATATCAAATAATTTACAAATATAATCGAACAAATTTTAATCAATAAATTTCACATAGAATAAAATATCAAAATAAAATTCAATTAATTTGCTGTAAATTATCCATTAAAAAATAATTCAAAAAATATTTTTTTACATTTAACTGATCATATACGTTAATAAATAGATAATTCTGCTAAATATAAAATAATTGAAAAATTGCATGTTATTCAACATAAGGGAAGGTTTACCAACCCAACAATCCGAAAATTGTAAATAATATTTTGAATGATACGGCTCTAATATCCATTACACAATCATTCAAGTCTTTTATTCGTTTCCCAAAATCAATTGTTTATAACACAAAAAAACTTTGGATTTTTTATTCAACTTTCATTATACATTACACTTTCACTCAATATAGAAACCAAAATATTTACTTACAGGTTTGCTCGGGTAGACCTCGGAAAGATGATTTTTCAGCCTTTCAATGGTCCAATCAACTTCGCAAGCAACGACTTGATCCTCGATTTGCTGATTTGAAGCTTTGACAATCAACCTGACGGAATTTTCCATCGCGATTACGCTAACGATGAACTCTCATGCGCACTTAAATATATTGACACGTAAACAAATTTCTATTCGGGAACGCAATTAGCAACACCCAAAAAAACCGACGGAATTCACTATCAATTCTCGAAAATGACGTCTTCTCGTTCGGAGCTCTAAATGCTTTGTTTTTCAGGTTGCGTCATCGCTGAAAAAAGTTTGCGAAACTAGGAAATCACTCGATTTTATAGAGTATTATTGTGAACTATTGATGAACGGGAACTGATAACAACTGATAACTACGGCACTAAAATCATGATAAAAACAGATCGCGTGTCAATTATGACAGGACATGACAGGATTGGGCAAATATTGTGTATTTTAAGCAATTTGATTGGTTGAGGACAACATATTCGGCGGTTGCTGATTGGTTAGCTGTTGTTATCAGTAGTCATGGACGAATTTGATTGGATGTGAGGGAGTGTGAACACGAAGACACAATGGGATTTGTGTACATTGATATGAAGAGATATTCTTTCTCTCTTACTGTTGCATTATGTATTGCACTTTCTTTCTCTCTTCTTCTCATACGTTCATATAAGTGTGAATGGTGTGAATATATCTGTATACATTATATTTTGATTTGCAGCAATTGGCAGGTCATTGTTGTCATTGCCATTGTATATACACAGTAAAAAAAATCTTGCAGAACTACCAGTTTTAAGCTAGCAAATAAAACGACATCCTTTGGAAGGGGTAAAATTACAGACTTTAAAGGTGCAATTTCATGGAGCGATTTCCTCAGCGATTTATCGCAGCGATTTTATTGGAATTGTTGAGAGGGGGAAGACACGTGACTTTCTGCGACGGAAAAAGACCAAGTCACGTGACTTTCAGCGATCTGCGATAAATCTGAACCTTGCTCGGATTTATCGCCGATATATTTATTTTGTCGCGATGATTTTGCAGAGTAAGGTGGGGAGTGTCACATGATCAAATTCTGTCGCGGCAATCTTTTTCCGTCGCAAAAAGTCACGTGTCTTCCCCCTCTTAACGAGCCCAACAAAATCGCAGCGACATTGAAATCGCTGAAATGTACTTATCGCGTCGCCTGCGGAAATCGCGCGAGTTCCGCTATTTATCGCTGCGATAAAATGCAGCGACAGAATTCGATCATGTGACCACCCCCACCCTGCTCTGCAAAATCGCTGACAAAATCGCTCCATGAAATAGGCCCTTAAGTGATTCTACACAGAGTAGCAGAAGTACTAGGATCTAGTAAAAGTATTTGAAACTTATAAAATTACTAGGAATTTGTAAAAGTACTAGAAAATATTTAATGAACTGAGAAATTTGAGGTTAGGTTTGCATGGCATGAATCGGATATGCAATACCAACATAATAAAAATGAATTAAATATAAACTGCTTTATTCATCACAAACTGAACAAGAGAACATATAATATTTTCTTCGCATAAGACACTGCAAGACGCGATAAAAATGCAGCAACACACGCCATGGTACAAGAGGCCAAAGACGCAACAGGACGCTAAGTCCAATTTGCACTTTAACGATTTCATTGCATAAATACGATTTGGTGATACTTTTACCACGGCTGCAGCGATTCTAATCATAAACATAGGAATATTCCTGTGCCGCCAGCGTGCGTATATTGCAAGCGAAAAGTTGAGCCAAGCGGGCTATAGTAGTGTGCGTAGCGTCTGTGTGAGGAGAATGAGATGCGGGGAAAGAGCAATAAGTTCCTTGGTGGGAGAGCCAGGGAAGTATATGCTGCGCTGCGGCGGAAAGAGATAATAATGATGGATAATGATTAATGACCTACGGTTTTTTGGAATCTTCTTTGGAAAAGATTTTCCGAATCAAAGAAAGGAATTTTCAAGCCTCAAATAATTCAGGCTGGTTCGAGCTGAGCCAAACTAATAATAAAAGTGAAAATTAATTATTTTCTTCGTCGAAAAAGATATTGTCTAGGAACGATAAAATCCGCACCACTGTAATTTTAGGGAAAGAAGGATGTTTGAAAATTCCTGTCTTTTTTGTCATTCGCATTCATTTGTTTCGAATACAATATTTTTTTTTCTACGTTAGTTTTCTTCAGAGTCTCGGTATCGGAACAAAAAAAGTAGCTCTTCATTCGTTTCCAGTTTTTTCAAAGCTATTTTCGAGAAAATCGTTAATTCTTTATTAACTATTCTCGTTATTGATTTTTTTCGCTATGTTGTCTACGCTTAAAAAACGTAACAGCGCTACTGTGTACAAATTTAATCCAGAGTGGTTAAATAACGACCGCTTAGATAGCTTCATTACCGCAGACAATGAAGATTCATCTAAATTCCATTGTCTTGCTTGCAATCAGTCGTATGCAGCCGTTGATTTTACACGGGTTGCTAATCATGTGCTCAGCGATCGTCATCAAAGAAAGTGTCAAATGTTTATGGTAAAAATTTTTGTCATGTTTCATTAGTCTCCCAGCGATCTATGAGCTCAACATTATTTTCGGCAACTTGCAAGAGTTTTGATAGTTTCTCCTTAATTTAACAGTATTTACGGTCTTTGACTTCTCGATTTTTTTCCGATATTTATAATCGTTATCCAAAAATTTTGAAAGTACTGCCAATTTTCACATTTTTTTAACTGTTCAGTTACTGATTATTATTTCCATGAAAATTTCGCTGCGTATATTTGCAATATTTGAAATAGCATGTTAACAGTTTTCAGTGGCGGATCCAGGATTTCCAAGGGGGGGGGGGGGCTTGGATTTTTGTTTTGATAAGAAATATTCATAAATAGGCACATGGCCGGTTCCATTTAAAATCGTCGAGGTTAAAGTAGGGAAAATTTTTTTTTTCATTCGAAATTTAGGAAAAAATAAATTTTACAATATAAGCGAACACGTATTTTTTCTTTTGCTTGAAATGTGAAAACTACAGATTTTGGGCGAACTCGAAAATGAGGTTATTCCGAGATTCACATTTTGGATTTTTGATCACACTTTTGGGCCAAACAAAATTTCACAAATTAGCAAGTTACAATAACAACATGCAAAAAGACCGATGAGAATTCATCTATTATTCTCGAAGTAATATTCGTTCGAAAAAAAAAACCTTCATTCAAAATGTGAATCTTGGGAAAACAACCTCATTTACGAGCTCGCACAAAATCTATAATTTTCACATTTCAAGCAAAAAAAAGAAACGTGTTCACTTATATCGTGAAATTAATGTTATCTGAAATTTTGAAAGAAAAAAAAATTTTTTTGCCCAGTTTTACTTGCACGATTTGAAATGGAACCGGCCAGGACGAAATTCTCAGGTAATTCTTTGAAAAGCCTCATAAATTAAAAAGTGCATAACCCTACGCATAGATTTAGGAGCATTCCTCGATGTATTAAAATGATATTTTATAATTTATAAATTCTTTGAATGGCATTCGTTTTCATTTTATTTTTTATATAGCAATGCTGTTTCTTGAATACAATAACATTTTTTTGTTTGATTTACATGTATAAGAAGATTTAAATTTTGAAGCATAACCCGATGGTGGGGAGGGGGTGCAGACCCGAACCTCCTCCCCTGAATCCGCCACTGACAGTTTTCAAAATATTCAAGTATTATAACAGTTTTTACACTTCTTATTATTTAAAGTGAAATTTTTAGGATAACATTCATGACGATGAGCAAACTTTGCAAAAGAAACAACGGAAATCGTCGTTATTTAACAAGGAATGGCTGAGCCATCCTCAACTTCGCCAGCGTTTGCGTGAAATTCCTGAGAATGAGACATGTTTCGGTTGTTTTGTTTGCGGTCTTGACATCCAACTTGCGTGTGCCGCGGGTAAAGGTGACTTGTTCCGGCATCAAAATACCAGGAAGCATATCGGCAATTGCGTACGAAATAATATAAAATTGGTAACTGACGCGGATGCACAGGAGATACTTGAAAAAGAAGGGTCCAGCGATACAAAGAAGAAGAGTATGGAGATTGAATTCGCAGAATTAGTAGCAGACTGCAATTTATCCTACAGGTCAGCTGAAAAACTCTTGAAATTTTGCCAAAAAAAAGCTTTGGAAAATCCCGCGAAATTTCAGAATATTACATGCGGCGTGAGCAAACTCTCTTGTTCAACGAAAAATGTCGTCGCTCCTGCCGAGACACATCGCCTTGTAAATATATTTCGTGGAACCCCATTTTCGATTCACATTGATGAGTCTACATGTCAAATAAAGAAAGTTCCGTTCATGGCGATTTTAACGCGATACGTTGATCCTTTAACTTTTGAAGTGAAAAGTGAGCTGCTACGCGTGCTTGAGCTTAACCCAACACAATTAGATCACTCGGGATGGTTCAAGGCCTTTCAGTCGGTATTACAAAATGAAAAAATTAACGTAAAAAATGTCAAAGGTTTTTCTTCGGACAACGCAAGCGTCATGATAGGGAAGTATAATTCTTTCAAGACAGATCTCGAAAAATGTACATCCTTTTACGAATCGAATTGCGTATGCCACAAAAGCGCTCTTATTGCTCAGAATGCATGCAAGCCGTTTGCGAACAATACTGAAGAATTTATTCGAAATTTGATAGGATACGTCAACGCGAGTCCTAAACGAATTTTTAAGTTTAATCAAATCATGTTGTTACGGAAATCCACAACCGTCAAGTTGTTTTCTTATTGCACAACGCGATGGCTTACTCGCCGAATGCTCATTGGAAAAGTGCTGTTTTGTTGGGATTGCTTGGTTGAATTTATGTCAGTTCAAGTTGAGGAAGACCCTCAACATCAGATGGCTGCGAAGTTGCTGGGTCAATTGCATGACCCTGTGATTCACGCAGAGCTAGCATTTTTAGGGCATGTCCTTTTTTATTTCGATCACTTCAACACCTTTTTCCAATCAAACCAGACCCGTATTCAACTTCTCCATTGCAAATCATTATCCTTTCTTCTACAAATCGGTTCTCATTTTCTCAACTTGCCAGCCATGCAATTTATGCGAAACAATCCCACCAAAGCACACACAATCGATTTCGGCAGTGCTAACAATCTCAAACCTTTGAAAGATATTAAACTCGGTCATGAATGTGAGCTAATTTTGGAAAATGTCAGCGAACAAACGGCTTCATGCATCCGTGAAAAATGCCTCGCTTTTTACATTGAAACATCGCGTGGAATAGCAAGTCGACTTTTTATTCAAGATGTTCTTCTTCAAAAGTTGGGCGTCCTTGAAAAAGTGTCAGCAATGAATGATTCGGAAGACCGCTCCAAATCATTCACTGACGTTTCCTACATCGCGGACAAATTGTGCTCAAAAGACGAGTACGACGCCGACGAATGAAAAAAAGAGTGGCTGGAACTTCCGAGCGAAATCAGTGCTTTTACAGATGAGGTAAATGAAGGTTTCGAGGACGAAGATTTCGACAACTTTTGGAAAAAAATATTTTTACTGAAAAAAGCCGATGGCACGGAAAAATACAAAAACTTGCGTGTGGTAGTCAACACAGTGAGAATACTACCACACAGCAACGCTGAAGCCGAAAGAGCATTTTCATTATTAACAGCGACAGTGACAAAAGCAAAATCGCGTTTATCAACAAAGTCCATTAATGCCATTTGCGTGACTAAACATGCGATGAATAATAGGGACCCAAGCGCTGAAAGTCATATGACGAGTGATCACTTTTTTTTCACGAATTCTGAAATTTTGTACGCTCCAGAAAAACGGCGCAGTTATTAAATCTTTAACAAAGTTGACGATATAATTGAAACCTGCTTTAATTATTGGAAAGAGCTCAAACTTGGAAGGCTTAAGAAATTCGCAAAACTGTTAAAGAACGATGCAAATATTGTATAAAAGGCAAGATATTCTCAAAACTGGTTAAAATTGTTTTAAAATTTTAAAATTGACAAAAATGTCACAACTATTGCATAACGTTCTCGAACATTGCAAAAAACATCAAAAATTTTTTATACCGTAAGACTGTTGGAGCTCTTGAAATTTGAAAAAAAAAAAATCAAAACCACGATTAGCTCTCGTAATTATTTTTACTCTATAATTGTTGAAAGACTAATGGTAACTGTCAAACTGTAGAAATGTAAATATCTAAGAATTATTGCAAAAGTTGTAGAACGTTTTCAACTGTTGCATAACATTTTCGAAAATTACAAGTGTATCGTCAAAAATATTAAAATTTAAAGAAACATTTAAAACCGTGGTTAGCTCGCGGAATTATTAAAAAAAATCAAATTATTAGAAGCCTATCAAAAATCGACAGAAACATAAAAAATTCCTGAATCTTGGAGGGCTTAGGAAATTTCCAAAACTGTTGCAGAACGATGTAAATATTATATGAAAGGCGAGATATTCTCAAAACTGATGAGAATTGTAAAGATTTCTAAATTGGCAAAACTATCACAACTCTTGCATAACGTTCTCGAACATTTCCCCAGTAACATGTAATCTCGTAGTTATAGTTTTCAGGATGAGCGATAATATACTTGAAGCTTGTGTCTATGTATTTTGCATGTAAAATAAATATGAATTGTTTGAATACAAAAAGCTTGTGTGTTTCTTCATTGTAACGTTGCTCGAAATGTTATTATTGTATTAAAATGTTTTTGAACTTGATGGATAGAACTGGAAAAATTTTTACGGAGAATATTCTATTAACGCTTTAAAAAAAGACCTTTTCCAGGTATAAATTAAAACCTAATGCTATTTATGTAAGTTAATGTTTAAACTCGTTAGTGTAACAATTAATCGCACAATTTGTGCTTGTAAACATAGTTTTCATTCACAGTATAATTTTCTCTCTTATTATTAGTTTGGCTCTACTCGAACCAGCCTGAATTATTTGAGGCTTGAAAATTCCTTTCCTTGATTCGGAAAATCTTTTCCAAAGAAGATTCCGAAAAACCGTAGGTCATTAATCATTATCCATCATTATTATCTCTCCGCCGCAGCGCAGCATATACTTCCCTGGCTCTCCCACCAAGGAACTTATTGCTCTCTCCCCGCATCTCCTTCTCTTCACACAGACGCTACGCACACTACTATAGCCCGCTTGGCTCAACTTTTCGCTTGCAATATACGCACGCTGCCTGTGCCTATGATTCTAATCTTTGGTAGCACTCTTAAATCAATGTAGTAAATTTACTAGCGGTCGTAATTCGACCCCTTCCGAAGGAGGTCGTTTTATTTGCTATATTGAAAGGTGTACTATTACGCATTTTTAGTACACTTACTTGACGCTTGTAAAGCTACTTTATCCGGTGATGCTCATTTACTACACTCTGGTAAATTTGTACTACTTTCTAAACTCTAAGTAGTAACACCTCTCCTATACCCTAGTAATTCTGTAAAATTTTTTTAACTGTGTAGCAGTGTAGAACAATGAGAAACATGTAGTGTACACATTGTAAACAAATCATTGAAACCAAGTGAAACAAATGATAAAAACTGTGTAAAAATCTACATATTTCTGAAACATCTTCAACAGAGGACTTGAAATTTATAATTCAAACATCAGCTTCAAAGAAAAAAACAGTAATTACTGAAACTTCAGTTGATATGACGAAAGGTAAGCACTGCATATTTGAAGAAGTTTGTTTATTTAGGATTCTTAAAACAACGAACAAATTGATGATTTCCTAATATTTCGAAAGATATTATTAATTTGTGATATTCTGACATGGATTATGAAAATTTGGAAACATTTTAGTGTAACTCAACCTAACCTCACTTTTGTGTCTGCAAACAAACCGGTTGCTATTTGTAACTAATTAACTTTTTTTTTATAAACTTTCATTTTTTCCGGTTCGATTTTGTATCAAAGTAAGGTAAATGTCCTAGTTTGTACGTATGTAAGGATTTGTGCAGTGTTTTTTGCGTAAAAAAGTATTTTTAAAATAAATAATAATAAAAGATAGTAATAAACGCAGTTTTAAATTTGTTGCATCAAATTTAACCATCAGTTTGATATTAACAATAATAATCAATTTAATAATTGATAATATTTGATATCATAATAAACCTATTTGAACAGATGAATTTGTATGTAAAACCCATTTTATATGGATCAAACATCCTTAGTAACATTACATTACAGATTATAACAAAATGTCGAATTCGTTGATTTCGATGGATTCTTACATGAAAATACAATGTGAAATTAGGGACATAAAAAAACTTTCTGGGAGCGATTATTTGAATTATATTTTATTCGCCCTAAAATAAGATTTAAATAATATTCCCCTGTTATTTTTAAGATTGTCCAGTAATTATACATTATATTCAATAGTACAAACTGAGTTGCTCATAAAAAATGTGACATTTACCTTAAACTGGAAACAGTTCATGAAAAATTGTTCAGATAAGTTCTACGAAAATTGATAAATAAAATTGTAACTATTTATAGTTATTAATTGTAACATGATAATATTTATAATATGTATTATATTTCAACTACACAGAACAAATTTTAAAACATTTTTTTTGGAATTATGAGTCTTCAGAGTTTTAATTTCCTTATATGACTAATGGAAATTAGTTATTGTCCTTTCTTGAAACTATTTAGTTTTTTAATCTGTGATTATTTAGTTTTTGTATTATAATTTATCTTAATATTTATATACTTTCTGTACTGTAATTTCGTCATTTCTGAGTAGTTGAATTTTTGTTCTCTTGTTGAATGTTTGAAATTTAAATTTGTAATTATAGGTAAATCTAGAATTCATCTATGACAACCATAATTTTGGGTATAGTTTTTTTCAGACCTCACATAAATTTTTAAAAAACTTATAATTATAATATAAATCTTCAGAACTCGCTTATAATTAATATTTGGAATATCAGTATAAATAACAATATTCCAACCTTTTTCGTTTTTTTTTTTTCCCACTTTTCAATAAAGTGCATTTTTATCGGAAACGCAAGAGAAAAAGAGACTTATTGAAATGTGGGTTACCCCTTTTTGAATGCCAGCCATTCAATCATTGTTACATTTAAAATAGTAAAAATGTACCCAAGTTTTTAAATCAGACATATTCTAATTTAAAAATTTATTAAGACCATTTGTTTTCTTTTTTTTTCTAATTCTGATTGTTTCAAAAAAATAGTTCTCAAAAAGTGATATTTTGATGTTTTTTATTTTCTGATTTCCCTTTTGATAATTTGAGTTTCCAAATTTAAGAGATAATTTTTACAAATAAAAAAATTCAGCTTTTATACGCATATAATTTTAATATTTTCTTTGCTATATTTTACTATTACAGACATAATAAATTAAAAAATGTTCAATATTTCTCATTTTCAAGTGCTATTTTTCAAATTCTTTTTTATGTATAATATAAAAATTTGAATGTGATTTCTCAGTATTTTCTAAAATTCCATCTGTGATCAACAATAGCTTGAAAGTTTCATTTCATTAAAATTGTTATTTGCTGCCAAAATTAAAAGTTGAAGCTGTTCAATATTCTGTATTCCAAATTTAAGTTTGCCAATATTTTATTTTTTGAATGTTGACTTATACAATCAATAAAATATTTTAGAAATTACACATAAGACGTTACATCTTTACGTTAATAATACAATTATTAATTTCAACATAAAAATATTTGATTTTTTGTATCTACGAATTTTTTTATGTTTTTTTCTTTGAAAAATTAGAATTTCTTATATTTCCACAGAAGTTTTCAACTACTTTTACATTCTCTCTTTTATCATATACTTATTTATTATAATGTATTAAAATTACAATAATAAATAATAAGTGATAAGTAGGTCAGAATAGTGCAAAAAAGTTGATATCTATTAAATTTATAATTTATTGTCGATTGTACATATTATTTATAATCTCTATAAATTTCACATACCATGGTTTTTGTGCTCATGCCTTTATTATATATGAAAAGTATTTCATAAAATTATTAATTAGTTGCAGAAAAAATGGGAAAAAAGTCAGAGGGAAACGATGACTTGGAGAAAAAAACTTTGGAATCAGGACCAGATCCTACAGCTCCAATTACTCGAAAAGGTGTTTTGACTTCATTAGTTACAGGCAATCCTATGGAAGTTCCAGAACATGACATTGTAAGAATATATTTATCAAGAACAACTTTCAAAATATCAGTGACTTTCAAAACAGCATGAATATTCCCAAAATCAAGAATTTCGGAATGTTGAGTCAAAATTTGTGAGTTCAAGCTCATCTAATTACAAAACATTCAAAACAATTTTTGGAGTTCAAAATCTATTTTATTTTAATAATATGAAATAGATTTTTCCTTTTGAAATAGATTTTAAATAAAGTTTTACCCTAAAAACTTTATTTTCTAGCTGGGAAAATGCAGATTTGTCTCCGAATTCGAAAAAATAAACCGAATCGGCGAAGGAACGTACGGAATTGTGTACAGGGCTCGTGACACGAAATCTGAAAAAATCGTGGCCTTGAAAAAAGTGCGAATGGAAAACGAAAAAGACGGTTTCCCTGTGAGTGGACTGCGAGAAATAAGCGTTCTGCTTTCATGTCGGCATGAAAATATTGTACACTTGAAAGAAGTCGTCGTTGGGAAATCCTTAGAGAGCATTTTCTTGGTGATGGAATACTGCGAGCAAGATTTAGCGAGTTTGCTGGATAATATGCAAACTCCTTTCTCGGAGAGCCAAGTTAAGTGTATCATGCTGCAGGTCTTGAAGGGCTTGAGATATTTGCACCATAATTTCATAGGTAAAAAAATTGAGTGTCTAATAATGAACATTTCAGTAAAGTAATTAGAATATCAAATTGACACATAAAATTTTTGTAATGCAGAAGAAAAAAAAATTCTTTTTACTGGAGTTTTTAGTGTATTCAAAGTGTTAACAAAAAAATGAAAACATACATTGAAATTCAAATTGATTTGATAGAGGGTTTTCAATTTTCTAGTTCACAGGGACTTGAAGGTTTCGAATCTTTTGATGACGGACAAAGGTTGCGTGAAAATTGCTGATTTTGGGCTCGCAAGGTGGTTCGGTTTGCCCTTGAAATCAATGACTCCCAAGGTCGTGACCTTGTGGTACAGGGCCCCAGAATTGCTGTTACAAGCCAAGACCCAAACCACAAGTATCGACATGTGGGCTGCTGGGTGCATTCTTGGTAGGATTAAATAGACAGATACTTGGAAAGACAAACGTAAAAGTCGCTAGATGAAATAAAAACATTGCTCTTATTTTTTGTAGGGGAGCTTTTAGGGCATCGTCCACTTTTGCCAGGACGAAGTGAAATAGCGCAACTGGAGTTAATCGTCGATTTATTGGGGACTCCGAGCGAGGCTATTTGGCCGGAATTTAATTCCCTACCGCCTCTCCAGAACTTCACATTGAAGCAACAACCTTACAACAATTTGAAACAAAGATTTCCATGGTTGAGCGCCGCTGGGTTGAGGCTGCTTAATTTTCTTTTCATGTACGACCCTAGAAAAAGAGCCACTGCTGAGGAGTGCCTCCAGAGCAGTTATTTCAAAGAAGCTCCTTTGCGTAAGTTTAAAATACTTTTTTATACATTGACAAATGTGATAACGTACAATAAATAATTAGGTTTGGAATGTTTGAAAGTTTTAACTGTGTAAGTTAGTGTTTCAAATTTTAATAGTTGTAAAAATTAAACTTGAAAAATTTTTGTGGCTAAATTTTTCTTCAACACTACAAAATTTTAAATTAAGTTTTTGGTTGAAGGCTATAAGTGTGAAAGTTTTTCGAATCTAAGAGTTCAAACAAATTTTCATTAAAGAATTGAGGAATGTTGTTTGACAACATTTTATTTTACAAATGTCTTCTTTCATTCTCTGAAAAGATATATAAAAAAAAAAAATGGGCAGTTATGTCTGACAAGTTTAAAAATTGTTAGTTGATATTTGAATATTATAAAAAACTATTGAACTTAAAGAAATACAGAGGAAAAAAAATTTAGAAATATCAGTTTAAAGAAGCCTCTCTGAGGTACTTTTTTTTATAATTTATTTCTTTTTATTTATTGCATAATGTGTTGAACAAAACGAAATTTTGAATTAAGTTTGAAACGTTTGAAAATTCAGAAATGTTATTTGCGTTGGTTTCCGATACTTTTTTTATTCGACATATTTTTAATGTTCCTTAAAAAATGCATTCATTAACACGAAATTCAAAATAAATTTAATATCTTCGAAAATAAATGATATAAATTAGTATTTTAGAATTAAGTATACAAGAAATTGATTCCGAAAAAAGTGAAATGTAAATAATTGAGAGTGCATCAAAATGCGTCAAAGAATAAAGTATTTTTAATAATAAAATTTGTCGAAATTCGGCTTTTGGAACGAACTCAATTTTTATCAGTTAATTTGTAAGTTTCTTGGCTTGTAAACGTAAAAAAAAATTAAAATCAATGCAGAATTTGTCGAATAGTACATTAGATTATAAAATTTTTTACAATTTCAAGAAACTATTTAAAATAAACATTTCAAGGGTGAATTAAATTTTAAAGAATAGATTCTGTCCATTCGATATCATTTATCAAAAGTTTTCTATTATTATTATTTTGAGAGTTCTTTCATAATAATGTAACTAATAAAATAACGGAAAAAAACAATAAAAAAAACAAGACTTATGGAATTCAAACATTCAGAACTATGAAACTATAGATTGTATCATATAAAATGTAGAATGATTTTTTGATTTTGAAATTCATGGTTTCAAGTAATCATGATTTGTTTCCTTTTATGCTGGAATTTGAAAAGTTGATTCTGGTATTTCGAAATTTATATTTAATAAATCGTAAAACTTTCAAAAATCCTTTTACTTAAAAGTTGACCAATTCTAATGCTGAAAATTTAAAAAAAAGGTATATAAGAGTTTAAATTAGAAAACATAAAAGTACATAAATTAGGAAATCTAATGATTGATTAAATGAGAAATTGAAGAACTGAAATGAAAAAATGCATTAGCTTTGAAAACTATTGTCCAAAAATTTCTTCTTTTACAATTCAAAATACAATATGAACCAGCGTTAGAAAATTTTAAAACAATTTTTCATTGAGGTTGAAAAAAAGATCTCTTGAATTGTATAAAGTCATTTGGTATTCGAATACAACTTTATTTTTTCGGCTTGAAAGATTAAAAAGTGAAAGCGAGTGTCATTGGTAAACTCTCACTTGATTGCCTGTTAACAGTTACCAATCCTCTTGAAAGTACATGCATTTATACGATCCCATTATGTAATTCTCTTTCGTCATAAAAAAAAACTCTCTTGCACGCCAATTTTTGTGACACGACAAATGACATTTTTATCCATCAAGGAAATGAATATAAATGTATGTTTACAAAAATTTTATAATTAATGGCACATTTAATTATCATTTGTGAAATTATAATTTATTTATGAACTCTGTTTACATAAACGTAAGTTTATTTTTTCGATGTTCTGTAACCTGTTAGTATCAAATATTCGAAAAAATACGAAGTATCTTGAGCTTATAGTAAATTAATAAAAATTGACGAAAAAAAAACATCGAAAAAATACAGTTTACTTTTTTTGTGTCACAAAGAACGAATTTCGAAATCGTTAAATCACTGTATATTGAGAAATTCATAAATTTTATAACTAATAAATGTAATCGTTCATATTTTGTAAATATGAAGAGACAAAATATGAATTTGTTATCAATAATTGTGGGTAAAAACAAATCGAAAACATATTTTTTTTCAGAAGAATCTTGTAAATGGGTAAATAAAAGTAAGGAATATACAGAAATTGATCTTTTTTGTAATAAATGCAACTTTTAAAGATTAAATAAATCTTTTTCTAACTAGCGAAACGCTAAATAATATAATTTTTCTTTTTCTTGTTTCAGCGTGTGACCCGAAATTAATGCCCACATTCCCTCAACACAGAAACATGAAAAAATCCAGTGCTGTGAAAGAAAAACACGAACACGAATCGACAGTTACTGACCAAACGAGCAATTTGCCTGCTATTTCCGACCTTGTAAGTACACATCAAGAAACACGTTTTCAATTTATTAACCTGTACAAATTTGCCAAAATCTGTTATATTGAAATTAAAACATTAATTACATATTATTATAAAAAATAGATGTAAATTTTTTTACAATATCGAAGGTAAAAATATCTAGATTGAACATTGAGAAAAATGATAAATCACTATTTTATGTGTTGACAAAACAACACTGAGAACAAAAATACGTAGGTTATTTATAAATTAATTAAAATAATTTTTTTCAGCTTGGAACTCTTGTCAAAAAACGCCGTTTAGAATGAATTAATTACCACTAAAATATTTCAACTAATCGATTCACGACCTATGAATTAATTTGGAACAATCCACCAACGGAATTTCAACGCACTTTTTTGTAAGTTTGTTTAATTTTTTGCTGTTGAAACGACATAATTAAATACAAAATATTTGTCAGCATGACTGCCATGAGTTTGAAAAACTATAATAAAATTCGTTTCAAACAGTTTGTTTCTAAACTTTTCTTGGCCACATTTTCTCTATAACTATAGAATATTATTTTTTCTTGGAGGGATAAATGTGTATGCGAAAATTCTTCTCAAACTGAAATATTTGCCATGACAAAAATGTAATTGAACAATATTTTTTTAAAGTTTTTCAGCTTTAGTCAGCTATATTGAGTTAGTAATGACAAAAAAATATTTGAATGATATAAAAAAAATTATAGTAAATAAATTTATTTAAATGAATTATTTTTATTAGGATTTATTTTATATATTATAACTATCAAAAAATTTTTTTAACTTACACATACGTTTCTTTCCATCTTATTATTTTCATTATTATTCTTTTTTTCATTTAAAGTTGTAAATTTTGGAAACTGTAAATGTTTTTCATTTAAATTTTGAAAATAATAATTTAAATTTAAAGTGCTAAAAGGTTTTCTTTTAATCCGAAAATTCGTTTTTTCGTTTTCGAATCAAAGTTTGTTTCCTACATTGTTTTTGAGTTTTATATGATAAACGTAGGAAATATGAATTCAGTTCTAGAATTTTCTAACTCATTTCAAATTAATTTCAGATAAGTATTTTTAAATTTTTGATGATTAACAAAAATGGCTGAATTTTTGTGTAAAGTTTCTGAATCTATGAAATATGAATCTAAGCAATATTTCATGCAGAAATTTTCAGGATGGAAAAAATAACTATCATTCATTAAAAAAAAAATTATCGAAAACTATGAATCATGTAACTTACACATTCTAAATAATTATTATCACTCATAATAAATTAGATCATTATTATCATAATTAATTAAAAAATATATTTCCTTTTTGAAAATTCGAACTGCCCGAACCCCGGTGATGAAAAATTGTGAAATAATTCCAGTAGACAGCATTTTTTGAAAAAACTTTTTCTGTAATCAATTGAAAAAATTACAATACCTGTGTAACTATACTACACATAAAAATTTAGGTTCTGAAAATAGTTGATCGTTGTTTTTTATGCACTCTTGGATTGTTTTTGGCGGAGTTCAGCTTCGTGGCGTTTCAGGAATTTTCCATCAGGATCGTATTTGCTCAACAACTTTGGCCATTCTTTTCGTGTTTGCAACTTGGTAATAACTTTTTTCGAAGTCTCTTTTTCTTGGGCAGTGCATGTTTTGCAGCCAGTTTCCAAAGCTTCGGGAAGTCTTCCTAAAAATAAAAATTATTTCCATTGAGTTCTGGGTTTTTAGTTTTCTAAACTCCAAATCAATAAATCAGGCTGAAAATCAAAATCTTTCGCTGTAATTTTCAGTATTTTAAACTTACGAAATAAATATACAATAGTCTGAGTAAATGTAAATTAAGTATTGTTTTGGAAATCTTTAATGTTCATTCTTAGAAAACTTATTAACTCAAATTTGAGCAGTACGAAAATCAAAGTCTCCGATTTTTGAGTTTGAATACTATATTTTTGAAATTACTTGTCCTAAAAATTTCGGCAAGTTTAGATTTTTTAATTTTTACGAGGAATAAAATTTATTTCATGAAGTTCTTCAATGACAAACGATGATACAAGAGCAAAATATGAAAAGTCATTCTTTTTGTTATAATTTAACACAAAAACTTCACCCTGGAAATTCGAATTGATTTATCTGCACGCAATTGTTATAAGAATTTTTCTTTTGGAAACATTGAAACAAAAAGAAAAGTTTTGGCTACTAGTAATTTGGTTGAACTAAAGTTTAGACTAATAACTTTTCAGTACCAAATTCAAAAAATTGAATAAAATACCTATACTTTCTCGGAAAATTTATTAGATAAAAAAATCTGATATCGGAAAATATTAGACAAATTTAGAAACGTTTAGAAATTCAGATATATTCGACGGAAAAAATTGATGAATTTGCTAGATAAACAATACATTATTCTAAAATTCTAAATATTGATTTTTGAAAGTATGGAAAAAAAAATTTCTTCAAGTATTTTTTTTGGTGATTAATTAATCCTTGGTTTTTACTATTACAAATGTTCAATAATTCTCAATAAAAGTTATAACTGTTGCGAGCATTAAAAAATTTACATCGAAAAATATTGAAGCAATTCAAAAACTCGTATATTTTTGAAGGAAAAATGTCGATGAATTTTCCAGATTTTCATCACATAATTCAAAATTTTTAAATAGGGACTTCCAAGAATGTGAAAATAAAGTGCAAATTACAAAATATCGAAATTTTCTGTCCAAATTCTGAAACTGACAAATTGTTACATAAGAAATTCTAATTTTTTTTTTTAATTCTGTTACTATATAACAAGAATATTACAAAACCAGGATTACAAAATTTGAAGGTTTGATAGCTTTTATTATGAAAATTCTAAAATAGAAAACTTTTGAAATTGAGAACTGAAATGCCGAAGATTGTAAATTTTTTTTTTGTGAAATTACACCATAAAAAACGTGAAGTAATATAACTTGAATGTGAATTTCCAAATCCTGTAAAATTTTTGAGTTGCAAAATAGAGCGATGGGAGTTATATTTTGAGAATTTGATCTTTGAACGACATGGGCATCGAAAAACAGAACCATGTTAAAAAACCTGTGAATTAATTGACGAATTCAAAAATAATGATTTTCTAGAGACCAATTCCGTTAAAAAATTTGACTGAAAATTCCTAAATGTTATCATTCTTAATTAAAACATTGTAAAATCAGAGGACTTAAAAATAAAAATTTTCTCAGTTTGAAAACTTCGAATTCCAAATCCTGAAATATCTGAATTAAAAAATTAAATTGAAAAAAAACTTCTAAACTGAAAAATCAAATTCAATAATTTTTCATTTACACATCTCTAGATTATCAAAGTGAAATACCGAAAATACCCGAAGTTTGAAAACTTGCAAATTGAAATTAAAAACCTCGAAAATTATATCTTCATCTACTTACTTTTCAACTCGCGCCCTTCGTTGGTACAATTTCCCTCATCCAACAAGCATTTGATGTAATTTCTTGAAAGCCGCTCGTTATTCAAAATTCTGTCAACGTCGATGTTGGCGTATTTTGGATTTGAAACCATCTTTTCAGCCGCAAAAGCGACCCCCAAAATAGCCAAAAACACCACCGCAATTTTCATGTTTCTTAGGTGTTAAAATTTGTGCACAAAAATAAACAAAATGTGAATGAACTTAAACTTTTCAACTGATTTTTCGTGTACTTGACTGTACTTGACGTAGGGTAGACTGGCTTCGAACTGTAACTTTTGCTCACTTTGGAGACTTGAATGACCAGAAGAAAACAATTTCACCTTTTATATAAGCGAAAGGGAACGCGGGTGGGATACACTTCATTATACGAACGCTGGAACTCGAATTCATGTCGCTTCTTACGTGGCCACGGTTTTCCCGAGACCTTTCGAGATTCTGCATTTTTTTCGCCTTTTCTTTCTTTGTATACATACATAATGGACTTCGTTATATTATTCAACTATTTTAGTTTACCGAATTATATAAAGACTTTTAATGGATTACATGGTTAGATCATTGCCTATAATAATGTATTTATAATTATATTACATGTATTCTATTATAACGAAATTTGTTGAAGGTTTGAGTGATGAAATAAAATTTTTTACTTTGCTGCAAATTTGAATAGAAATAGCTCTAAACAGTTGAAAATTTATGAAAAAGCATTGAAAAATGAGTCATGAATATTCACATGGGCAAATCCTGAGAATGAAACTCAAAAAATGTTAAAGAGATTTTCTGTTTTTACGTTCGAACTTGAAATTTGTACAAAAGCGTATTTTTCATTTTACTCGAAATGCAAAAATGTTAGCTAAAATGTTGTATCAGTTCTTATTATACAATTTTCATGCTTTTTAATAAACAGGAATTATCCTTTTTTCCTCTAAAAATGACAATAAATTATTTCACAACGTTTCTGGGACACAAAACTTCAATTTCTCATTCAAATTTTTATAAAACTTAATTTTTAATGCTCATTACCACCTTTAAAGTGATCTTTAGTTTTCGGTAAGTTCACATTTGAAATTTTGCTTTATATTTACATATTTCTCAAAATGACTTAACTTTTTATTGCTTTTATTTTTTTTATTGCTTTTAAATTTTTTGCAGTGTAGTAAAAATTAAAATCAACTCGGTTCCAGCTCATGAAATTAACGGTAACTCAATTTTCTTTTTAATATTTTCTAAAAATGAATTACAATATGAATAAGATTCTAAAAAGCTATGTGCGAATTTTTTATGAATTTTATCGTATCTTTATTGTTTTTAAAAATTACAAAGAATCATTCAAGACCATAAAACTTTTAGTAGTTGTTTTCAAGTTCTTCAAATAATGATTTGGTAATGTTGAGTGAAAGTCTGTAGAATTATTCTGCAATCTTTCATAAGTCTTATTTGTTAGAATTTTCCTAACTTTATTTTGTAGTTCAAGGTTCATTTAATTTAACCTTATGAAATTTCAATGACTCAATTTTCGTGATTATTTTTACTAAACGTATATTTTTAATGTTTTAGAAAATATGTAAAAAAGTAAAGTCGAAATTCCCATGAGATTTCGTTTTGTAGAATTGTATTGCTCTTATTTTATTTCTAAATATGGAGAGTTTCATAGAAATAAATTAATTTTCAATGTTTCTTACGCTCTTAAAAATTCTTAAATTTTCATTACTTTTCATCTCTGATTTCGCGTTCATACTTTATTCACAATAATAACATAATTATAATTCCACCTTGTTTCTCGTTCAGAGTTTTCTTGAAAATACATTTTCGGAAACTAAATTATTGATAATAAATAATAATAAACCCACAAAAATGACATTAAAATAAAGAGATTGTAATAGTTTATGCACTTGTCTATGGATTTGAATTTGGTTTTTTTTGCCTGTTGGTTAGATAAATAAATAAAAAAAAAAAAATATTAACAAATTATCTATCACTAAATTTATTCGTATATTTTCGCGGAGTGCATTGAACGTCCACCAGCTTTCATCTCACAAAATTTTTCTATATCGAATTTGAAAAGCGACGAAAACCTGTTTTGGCCTTGTTAGAAAGTTATGGAATTTCCAAACTACGTAAGTTCCTTTTGTTTGTTTTTTTCCCCCGAATAAATCATGGATTCACTGGGTTAAATGAGGGGAAAATAAACGAAAAATGCTGATTATTATGGACAGAAAACTTTTTTTTCGTCGGGCTACGTTTCTATTCTCGACTCGTATAATGTAAAGATAAGACACTTACGTTAAAATGAAACATGCGTCACTGGGATTTCATTTGCTCATGAATAATTCACGTTTTCTTACTCTAGCACCGAAATATTTCCGAAGGTTCGAGTTCGAAATGTTATTCCTATAGTTTAAAAAAAACATATGACTTCATCACTAAAATGAAAACAACCTATTGTAAAACATTTATTTGAATTTTTCACGAAAGTTCGAAAAATATCTTCACCGTGACGGACTTTAAAATTCTTCGTAATTTATAGAAATCTACGATACTATGATACTCGTCAATGTTAAGGGAACGAGTGTAAATTTAGTTGAATAAAATTATTGTCCAACTTATGATTAGAATTTATACTAAAAATGCTCAAGTCTAAAATAAAAAAAAGTTATGTTGAAAATCAGAGAATTTGAACCCAGAATTTCGATCCAAACATAATAATGTTAAAAAGGGAGAGCTCCAAAAATTACACTACTGTATTTTTCTGAAGTAAAATAATGTGCAACGTAAACATGTTTAAACCTGAATTTTTTTTTAACATCAACCACTGCAACATATAGCTCAGCAAAAAATCTAAAAATTAAATTTAAGAGCGAAAATACAGGAATTCGACAGCTCATGAATCGAAAAATTGCAATTAATTCTTCCTTTTCACCTTTTTACCTTCTACTCGATGACAAAAAAAGACAGGGTACAACAAATAATAAAAATTAGTAACATTTTTAAAGATATATTCAAAAAGCTTACACTTAATGAGCTTTCACAGTACTGCAAAATGTATGATGCGATCGTTATATTATATATGCTGTTTATTATACTAAATCAATATTTTCGTTTCAATATTAAGTACATAATTATTGGTCCAAACGATTCGGGATATTTAGTCTATTAGTTTATAAAGTTTCGTGATGTGGCAAAAAATTTCCGTGGTCCTAGATGTGATGAACTTAATACAACCCTGGTGAAAAAAATCCGACTATTTTCCGACTATACTACAACGATTAATCGTCGTAAGATAGTCGTTACCCCTAACGGAACGCACCCGACCAACTTTCGAGTGTTACCCGACCACTGCGGTCGGGTAGTATTCGGGTTTCAGTGGAATATTGGTCGGGTGGTAGAAATATAGCAACCTAAACCACTGTGGCTATAAATTTCAGTCATAAATGAGTAATGGATTGTTTTCGCTACCATTAGGTTAAAAAAAAGCACAAAAATCGCAGTTATTTCACTGAAAACTGTTAAGAACATACGTCTAGATTTTCGTCACTTCAAAATAATTGACGTAAGATATACATAATTTTTTCATTGAATATTACGAATAACAGTTATTAAAACATACTGCAAAAATTAATTGCAATAGATATCGTTAATAATGTATTAAAAATGTAAGGTGACCAATTTCCGAACGTTACCCGACTATGGCGGTCGGGTCAGTTACGTTAGGGACGCTTGACGAAGTTACGACTATAAATTTTATTATTTTTTTCCTTACGCCTGATGGGACGTTACGCGGTCATGTGGTTGCGAAAATAAGTAAAAGTGATTAATTTATTGATTCCAGAAAAAATTAGACATTTTTAATTGCGCTTATTGAAAATAAATAACAATTTACAAATAGTATTCGGGTTGGGTAAAACAGAACAAAACAGAACAATGCGACTTTACCGACGAAGTTTGTTTATCTCTGTTTATATGTTTATCGATTATAATATGTTTTTTTACATTAAAATCGATAACACAATTATATTATCATATATACAATATGTATAATGTATACAAGAAAAAAAATGTATTAATATTAAATTCATAAAAAATAATAAAGTAATAATCAATAAATTAATTATTAATTACGTATTATTTCGTTAATAATTTGTTATTTAAATAATCAAATTATTATTTAATGATAAATTAATTAGTATTATCAAATAAATTATCAATCAATAATAATTCTAAACATAAAATATATATTTTTATAAATATGTCATAACTGATATATATATATATACTTTAATTTATTACATTAAAATTAATATACTATATTATATATATACATAATTAATTGAAGAATGTAATTTTGCTTCTTTTATGACAATTTTTCGCAAACTACATGATGGGATTTACCTAAAATTGGAGTTTAAAAATACAGTCGTTACGTCCGACGATGTTACGACTATAGCCCGATTATTTTCAGTCGGAACATTTTTACCAGGGCATAAAATAACTAATAGTTTTATCATCGATTCACGTATATAATGATAGTAATAATAATAATAATAATAATAATAATAGTTTTTCCTATCAACAACATTAATAACACTCGTTTGCATTTTAAAATACGCAAATATATTTGTGTTACGAGATTACCACTTTTCCAAACAGCCTCAGGTTACTCTGTAATCAGACGAAATTTTCTGTAATGTAACCGATAAAAATGAAAATTCATGATACCTCTGATACACCTCCCCCCCCCCCCCAAAAAAAAAATCCCATAAAATGTTTCAGTGGTGAATATATTTATGAAATTATATAAAACATTTATTTATCACAAAATATGAATACTGTGTCTTTAAATTACATGTGCATTTATTTGGAAATGTTACTTTTTCTACTAAAAATCAATCTTTACAATTAAGAGAAAGTTTCCAATTTTTTAAAGATCAATCCTTAAACTTGAGGTGAATCAAAAACTTCTTTAGTATGAGCTTTAAGAATTTTCATTAAATTTTCAATGGATTTTTGAAATATCTATCATTTTTCATCGGTTTCATTTAAGAAAATTAACAAAAATATTTTTTCGTCACACAGTGTTATATAGATTAAATGTAATCTAAGCTCGAATCATACATACCAAAAGTTATAATTAACTTTTTGGATATTCCAAACACAGGGTGCCTAACAGAAATGGACAATCATTTCCCAAATTTTGTGTTTTTAAAGGTGAAATTCTATTCCATGTTGCATGATAAAGTAGTTTTTTTTTTCATATAATTTCACGTAATTTTCTTCGTTCAATCTTCAAATTTATATTTAACCACGTTTGCACAAAGAACATTGAATAAATAAATTTCCGATAAAATGAAAGATGCTTTACATTTTTTCAATGGTTCCAAAAATTGCGAATCTGTTAGACACATTGCAGTTGCAACATAACACGATGAAATTCTTCAATTTATCACTGAAGCATCGATTTGCAATTACAAAAATAAAATATTTGTATTATCAACACACCAATACAACGTCCCGCGCTTTTAGCTATGAAATAAATCCATTTTCTATACTCAACATACGTGACGTGCCACGAGAAAAAGACGCTTACGAGCAAACCATCGATTTGGAAAATTTCCACCACTTTCTATTCGTTTTGTTCCAATTTTTCAAGCAGTCGTTAAATTCTCATTTAGCGCGTCAGCTTTCTTTTTTTGTGGCTGGTCACAAATACCGATAGGAAATTCAATTTCAACAAAATATGCACACATCGCAACGAAAAAATCGGACGGTTGTATCGAACAAAAGTCCTCATCTCAAAATTAAGTTATTTGTCACAAAGATCAAACCAAATCATCTTCACAACAGAATGAACACTTTCTAGTGAATTCTCGAATCATATAAATAACATTAGACATTAGTAATAACACTGAGTACTACTATTGAATCTCAATGTTTCATCTACAATGTGAAAAATGTTGAGTAAATTTTAAATAATGGGTTACATTAACGAATCTCATAAATTCTTTTCCTTAAACAAACATGTAATATTAGTAAAAAGATCGGTTTGTAAAAGTTAACTTGTTTATATATTCTGAGAGGAATAAATAAACAAATTCACTGGGAGAAACTGAGTTTTTATTCTGGTATTGACTTGGCAAGTGATTCATAAAATTATTCCTTAAATATGAAAATGTATACAGCAAGATTAACATTATATGTAGACCCTGTCGAAATGATAATAAAATGATATTTGCAAACAACAATACCCAGTAATTGTGTATACATCTTAAATTTATTAAATGGATTTTTTTCTTAGCTTGCAAAAAACAACGCTAGGTTGGAGAACCGTTGCTTTTTTTAGGAAAACTTCATTAAGGCATTGATTTTCTGATAGAAACAGTTCCTACAAAATTCGTGCAAAGTTGATGTGACCTCGTTAGTTTTCTCAAAATTTTCGCAAACTTGAGTTTGTTCTGGACTTAAATCCAATAAAGTCATACTAAAGCTGGGAATTTAAACGTCATTCTGTTATTCAACATATTACCCTTGAATTTCTTTATTGTAAGATTTTGGAGTTTTTTTTTTATAATACTTAGATATCTCTTTATTTTTTACTAAGTCCACAAATTTGAGGTTCCTTGAATTTCGAAAAAATAAACTTAAAGATGAAAAATATTTTTATCTAACATGAATCCATTGAATTTAGAAACTTGATTTATTCAGAATTTTAAAAGACTTACAATCAAAAAATATTTTAACATATGTTATACAATATTGTGAAATTTTTAATTTTCTTCAATTAAGAAAAAAAGGTCGATTGATGTCATTTCACAGAAGAAATTCTCAAATTTTTCGTCTCCAAATCGAAAGTTCTGAAATGTAACATTTTTGAAATTCCATTTTACAAACAATAGGTTAATGTCAAAAATTTTGAATTTTGGAACACATGGAAATCTTATACATGAAATGTTTATAGATTTTGGAGAATTCATATGCAAAGTTAAAAATTTTGACATTCGGAATGTACTAAAAAACTGTGAAATTTTAGGATTTTTACTTCTTCCGTAAGTATTTTTAAACTTAATTTGATTAAACTTTTCGATTACGTTAATTACATACATGATTTATTTCTGATAGATCGATTTTATAATTTATATTTGAAAATCTGGGGCCACTGAAAAACATGAAGATGATAAATTTAGAAATTTTGGGATTCAAATCAATACATTCTAAGAACATATTAAAAACAAGAAAATTACTTTGCTCTTATTGCAGAATCTCCGAATCACGAAAATCGAGAAATGCAAGATATTTTAGTTCTGAATCTTAATTTTTATATTCCTCAAGTTTAAAGTTATTTTTTTATTTTCATAGTTTCCAATTCAAAATATTTTATTCCTTGAATAAACCTTGAATCTGCATTGTAAATATTTTAAATAAAAACTTATATCTAGTAATTTTTGAGTAAAAAATCCCGATATTTAAATCGTATCAATTTGTAAGTCTTGATTTCTTTTATTCAAGTTCAAAAATCCAAGCCATCATAATATGAAATTTTTATTTTTTGATATTAAATGCATGCAGTTTCGAAAGTTTGATCAATTCTTAATTTTCTCTTTTTAAAGATTAGAATTTATCTTACTCCCAGTTATAGATTCCAAAATTTTCTAATTCCATATCTTAGTTCTCAACAGTAAATATTTGAAGTCAAAACTGTCCAAGCAGAAATTTTTCTTGTAAAAAAATCCTGCAATTAGAATTGCTTCAATTTTTAATGATTCATTTTCGTGTCTTTAAATGTACAAATTCAAATCCTGATCAAACAAAATTTTTATTTTCTGATACTAATTGAATGAAATGTACTCTCCAGTGTTAAATTAAACGTCAGAAATCTCGTCCAAAGTTATGTATTATTTCGAAAGATTTATTTTTGATTAATTTAGATATAATAACATTATTGCCATGGCATTTTTCTCGTTCTCAATTCAATTCCGAATTCTTAAATTTCATAAGGATTTACATAAGTTTTCATTAAGACAGAAAATACGTCATTTCCAAAAAGCTATGGTTATCCTTAAACTTCGGTTCTAGGCAAATCTGGCTTTTTTGAAATTATAGGTGTGCCTCTGTATATTTGCTCGGAAATGAGGCCAAAAACTTGGCGTAAACCTGTTTTCTCAAGGCCTCTATGACATAATAATATTCTATAATTTTACGAATTCCGTAAAGATAAACAGCGCTTTTTTTGTAGGCTAAGAAAAGCAATTGCGTATGACTTAATAAACAATATAATAAAACTATGAGTTTAACTATTTCTTCTATTCGTCAATCTCGTCAACTCATTGTATTTTCTTTTTCTTATGTTTTTCTCAACACAATGCAGTGTAAAATCGTAAGTACACGTAATTTTCCTTTTCACAAAACAATTCCACTTTCAATTTATCGTTCGATGCATTCTTGACAAAATCCGAGACGCGATTATCATCTAAAATCAAAATTCACGATTTTGTAAAATCTACAACTGCACGTACCTAATTTTTGTATATAAAAACTAATTTTTATCGAGTATCTCCTCAGTTTTCTCGTTTTCTATAATACTGATGGTACTGTAAATTTGGGCATTAGTTTCATGCTTCTACCCTTGATGGAGAATAATTTTGTACAGTAAAAAAAGGTTCAACAACCTGTCATGAAGAGCAGTTGTTTTATGTTTCGTGTCATTCTGTTCGTGTATGAGTACCTACATGGAGAGTGAAAAAGTGGGAACTGAATTTCAATAAATTATCTTTCTACAGTAAATATTAGAAAAAAAAATATTACAATTTGTTAACCCCCTACTGTACAAAAAGCTAAGAATTATTTTTTAAGTCACTTTTTTTCTTTCAGTTCTCCCTTTTTCGTTCTGTGTTCGTTAAACAAATTTTTTAATTTTGATATCGAAACTGATGATTCGGAGCTAGAAGAAAAGTATTATTGAAGTTTATTAAAAAAAATTTTTTTAAATTTTTTTTCACACATAATTGAATATATTAAATCCAAAACATTCTTTTCTAGCAAAAATACCGATTTAGCGATATAGAATTTTAAAATTCTCAATCCTGATATATTAAACAACAAAATTTTAGACTGCAGAAAAGATCCCAGACTTTAATATGTATACAGATCGAGAAATGCATAATATTGATCATTCTGCAATAGCAAATTATAGAACTCCAAATTTCCGCGTCTACGATTCTGGCATTTCAAATTCTATTACTATTGATCAAAAAACTTTTTTAGCTACAAGTAGTTTTTCTATTTTTTTGTAGTTACTGTAGTTATTCGCATTTTCTATAGTTTTTTTTTTCATTTTCATAGTTTTTCGTAAATTTTTTCATAATTCACTATCGTTTTAAATATTTTTTTGCAGTTTATTTCAATTTTTATAATTATTAAAAATTTTCTGTTCATCATCGTTGTCTTTTTTTACACACCTGCAATTTTCTGTAATTTTTTTTACTTTTCTAGTTCATTGTACTTTTGTATATTTTTTGTGTTTCTTTGTAATTTGCTACAAAGCTGGTTTCATATAGTAGTTATGTATTTTCAGCAGTTTTTCGGTTTTTATACTTTTCGAGCATTTAACACTATATCTTAAAATTTAATCGTATTTGCATACAAATAAAATAAAGTTTTTTTTTCTCCTTTTATAATAACTTATGAACCCACTTCTTTTTAACTTCCAAAAATATAAAAAAGAAATAAAAGACAGGACATTTTTTATAAAGGAAAAAAAGAGAAATTTAAACCCTCATAACAAGAAAAAATTATGAATTCCCAAAAACACAGCTAAAAAAACAAACAACTCAGATAAAATATAAAAATATCTGAAATACGACATAATAAAATCGAAATTTTATAAATAGCATGAAATTTTTTATATTCAGTTTAGTTACAGAAATATTAACAGACATTAACAATTTTTAAAAAAATCAAAAAACCCGATATGGCGAAAATTGTAAGAACTTGTTTAGCACAAATGTTCGTAGTTTACGATCTTTCTTTTTTTATTTTCACAGGATTGTTAAGGTCGGCTGTTTGAAAAATTGTTTCATTCATAGGTATAGTTTCTGTAAGTTTCTACATATTTTCCGTTGCTGTAGTTTCTAGTAGCTTTCTGTATTTTGAGAAACTTTTTGAGTTTTTTGAAGTTTTGATCGCGCTATCAGTTCATTGCATTTTCTCCTGAATTTTTTTCTCGTTTAATTTTTCGTAGTTTTTATTCAACTTTCTGTAATATTATAAAGTAAATAATCTACAAAATAATTTCTGTAAATTATTGTGAAATATGTATATTTTGAAACCTAATTCTTTACAATATCTTGTATTTTTCCTTATCATCAGTATTTCCGTTGCTTTTCGTAATTTTTTCCATTTTCATGCTGCATTTTATATTTTTTCACAGTCTTTTTTCTATTGTTTGGTCGTTTAGTGTATTTTCATAGGTACTCGCAGATTTTCGTTATTTTGTAACTTAATGAATAATTTTCAACATATTTTCTGTTTTGGAGTTTTTTCCTTAAATTGAAAGTTATTTTGGATGTTTAATTTATGCACTTCATTGCAGTGCTTAACAATTTTTATATTTCCTTTAAAATTTTCTTATTTATTTGCAATTTCCTTTTACTTGTATCAAGTCCAAATTTTTCTTTTTGCGACTCAGGGTTCGTACTCCGAGTCATCAATTTAAATACCAAAATCAAGTAACCAACGCGGAGTGTGGTGATCGATATAAATTTTTTAATGCAATGAATCATCATAGACAAAAACGTTTATACATAAAAACTCTCACTCTCAAAACTTGAACATGTTATTTTTTAGTTTAAGTACTCTTATATATAAATTGCCTCATCCCAGTGATTTTTACTACGAAAATAAAAACTATAAAATTGCAAAAAATCACGCAAAATTTTCAAATCCCACAATTTTTGCATCAATGAACTCTAATATATGGTTCGATATGAGATTTTGAGATTTATTAGAATTTTGTGTCGAATAGATATGAAAGTTTTACAAATTTTTTTGAATTGCCAACTGGTAAATGCTAAATTGATATTCAATAAATATAGTCAAACAGTTGAATTGGTTTTGGTTGATTGAGTAAAAAACGGAGGAGACAAAATTCACAAAATTTTTAACAGGAGGAAATGAAAAGTATTAAAAATTCATTCAAAGTATTCACCTCGAGATAAATTAATGTGAACTTGAGTCATTTTTTACTTATTTTCAGACTTTTAAAGAATTTTCTACATTTCTTAAATCCTTCGGTATTTTGAGAAAATTTGAATTTAAATTTTAGAATTGTTAATTTTTTTTTTTTCAAGTATTAGTGACAAACTGTAGGTATAACTAGTTTGCTAATCCTGAACCTTTGAAACATGATAATTTTGATAAACAGATTCGAGTGTTCAAACTTTTGTCAAGTTTTCTTGAAATTCATAGGGTTCTTAGAAATTTCATAGATTTACTAAACAACTAGAAAATTTTACTGCCTTCACTCTTCAGTTTTTTCAAAAAATAAAAATTTGAATCCAAGGATTGCTAACTATTTTTTTCAGGTACTCCGAACAAATCAAAGAATAGCTCTCTAAATTCGAAACCCAATTCAGAAAAAAAAAAAACTGAAATTCAAAAATATAAACATTTAAACCTATGAATTAGCAATCAAAAAATTCGATAATTTTAATTTCCATGATTGATTTTTTGCAGTTTTGTCTCCTCCTACTCTTAACACGTCTGAACTACTATTAGAACTTTTCCAAAAACCATTTAAAAACATTTCAAAACATGTACGAAAACGTAATGACTAATCAATATTGATGGCCAGACTCCTGATCTCTAAAAAATTCCAATAAATGCATGATCCCATGTCAATTAGAGAGCATCAAACAATTCTAGATAATCGAATATCCACGATGACCAAATGTACGATGCAAACTTGAATGCATAAACACAAGTCAATTTGCAGTCAATCACTTTGACCGACTGAATATCCAACCTCGAGAAAAATAAGGGAAAACTAAAAATTGTACGTCCAAGTCCCTTTCGCAGATTGAATGTAGCGCATAGGCGGCAGCGAATTTCTCGATTCCGAACTTTTGGGTCGACCGATGCAATCCTGACTCAAAACCCTGCACTTGCCTGGCTCAAAACCGAGTCTATTTCCACGACTTGGAATGCTGTCGCTGCTCATCACTCTTCTCACCTCGTTTCGACGTTTATCTTCATCGTGCTGAAGTCATATTCAAGGGAATTTGTCATTGATACACTCTAACAAAAATTGGTGGTAATTTTACTGTACTGATACGAAAGTCATTAACCATTACCTTGTAGTGAAAATTTACTATAATTTAACAATAATTTTTCTATAATTAGTTTGTATTTTCCAATTTATTTATACTAATATTCAATATTTTAAGGAAATTTTTCTATTCAAGTATGCGAAACATGAAAGAATAGTAAATTTGCAGTACCATGGTATAGGAAATTTCCGTATTTTTTTACAGCGTAGGTAAAAGCAATGCCCATCAATTTTCACTGGACTAGTCTATACTGGGAAACTTTCATGAATGGTGTCACAGATTTTGGGAGTTTTTCCCCCTCTCTATTCCCTTATGTCACAAATTCGCAAAAATTCTCTTCATGTCAGGCGGCCCGTGCGGACAGGGGGGGTTTTGGAGGTTAGAGCGAGATCTTTCAAACGATTCCGATGAAATGCTTCTATTATTGGTTTTTACGTTTTGATATAAATTTTGATATCTTGCATTGCATGATATTTTTCGTAAAAGAGCGCCTGAATAGATTTTTATTTCTTTTTGGTATTTTTCGTATATACCTTCTATGATTTGAAGGATCGTTCAGTATTTTTGAAACTATTTGTATTTTTCAAGATCTATAAAATGATACAGGATTTCTTAGTATTTTTATATAATTTTAGCATTTTTATACAAATTATTATCTAGATTTCAAGAATTTTCAGCTCTTCAATTCAAAGTTCATCAAATTGTTTTTGTTTCAAAGGATTTTTCAGAAAACAGTGTCTCAACAGATATTTTTTCTTCTAGTATTTTTCGTATTTCTTCAGTTTTTCTACGATTTAAAGGATTGTTCAGTATTTCTGAAAATATTCGTTTTTTTAAGGACGCATAAAATGTTGCAGGATTTTCTAGTATTTTTATATACTTTAAGCATTTTGATATAAATTTTTATACATAAATTTCGAGGGTTTCGATTTTTAAAATGTGAAGTTCATTAAATTTTTCATGTTCTAAAAGAACTTTTCAGAAAACAAGTGTCTCGATGGATTCATATTTTTTTCAGTATGCCTCGTATTTTTTCAGTTTTTCTACGATTTGAAGGATTCTTAAGTTTTCTTGTATATTTCTGTATAAATTTCTGGAATTCGATGCTCTAGTTTTGAAAGTTGTATAGATTTTCAATATTACATAGATGTACTTTTATTTTTCTATACATGTATTTTATTTTTGTATTTCCTAGTATTTATAGAATATTGGAAAATTTTAAGCTTTTTTCAAAAATATCTTTTTGAATTTCAAGAATTAGATTTCCTAGAGTTGAAAGTTTGAAATATTTGCAGTATTATGATCGATTTTGCAGAAAACATTTTTTTTATAGATTTTTTAAAAATCTTTAACAGATTTTTAAAATTTGAACATTTTTTTAGTATTTTTATGGTTTTCTATACACATATATTATTAGAATTCTATGCTCGAGAAATCGGAGTCTCTTGATTTCTGGAATTACAGATATTACGAAGAATCAAATAGCTTTTTAAAAAAAAGTGAATGATATCTAGTATTTTTCGTATTTCATTTTTTCTGTATTCATAAACTTACGTAAGGTTTTCTAGCATAATCGGTAGATTTTAGGGATCCTGCTATAAATTTTAAGAAATAAGGTTTCCAGTATTTTCATGTATTTATAAGCAGATTTCTAAAATTTATTGCTAGAATTGTGAAAATTTCTAATAAAAAGTGAAAAAGCATTATACTTTTTGTCGATATTTGTACATAAATTACTAATATATCACTCTGTTTCATCTCAAATTATAAAATTATACAATTTTTATCTGAAAATAAGGAAGTTAAAAAATTACTTATATCTAAGTTTCAACAAATTTCTAAAAAAGTTACAAATTGTTCTAAAAACTTGATGAGACAGATGTAAAATGAATAACACGATTTTCGTTACTCGTTACCAAAAAAAAAGGAACTCTTTCCTGTTATCGTTACTTGTTAATTAATGTAACGCGTTACGTTATCGTTACACTAAAAAATGTAACGTTTTTGGATATTATAATTTCAGTTGACTTATTGTATTTGCATTGCAGTCACTGCAAGCCTCTTAAAAAAAAAAAATTTGGGAAAGGGCTATAACTCCATTATTTGTTAATATTTTTTTCATCAAATTAAGTTTGTATATTAAAGTTGATAATATTCTAGCAGAACAATATAACTTTCATGTAATAAAATTATGTGCTATATACATTGAAAAATAATCCAAACCGTCCTCAAAAAAGGTGTATAGCCCTTTAAATCATAAAATATGTGTATAGCGTAATAATAAAAAGTTTCTTTTTTTATTTGTTATGCATTCGTTATACATCTCAATGTGAAAAAGAAATAATAAACGTGTTTTTCGCAATCACATATCTGTAATTATTGAGTTGCTTGTGTTTAATTTGTTGAAAACATAACAAAGATTCAATATATAAAATAGAAGTTGTTGTAAGCAATTGATTTTTTGATATTGCCTTATATATTTGATTATTTATTGATTATTGAATATATTCATTTACTTATTTAATCTAGATTTATTATATACATCACTATGATTGGACCATGCACTGTCAAACCAAATAAATTTCGATTGCATGTTATTTTACAAGTACAACATAAAAGTTGAAAACTCCTCGCAAATACAAGTTTCTGTGCACGGGCCTGCTTCATGTTAATAATGAAGCTCGCGATCCGACAGTCAAAAGGTAACAAATTTGTTATACATTGTGATATAAGGAAGAGGAGGATAAAAAAGCTGTGACAATGAAAACTCCTGAATCTATCCAAAAATTCACACATTTTTCTTAACGCGTTTAGAGTTTGTGGGACACGACATGTGAAAAAAAATGATAAGTTTTACCCCTAGCGTTTTCCTTGACTGGCCAGCGACATTTTCCTTAAAATCAACTTCTTGGTGTTCACTGCGACGCTCAATCATGATGTTCTTCAGCTGACGTTCAACTGCGTGTAAGTCTGGCGCCGCTCGTTGATTCTGGACTGCGGAGGAATTCAGTGAGTCGGAAAATTCGGGGCTGGGGGCCAAAACGGGCTCACTGGGGTGAGGGAAAACCGTCCCCGAGGGCTGGAGACGGCGTCACAAACATCATTCTTCCAATTCGTCCATTCGGTTCCTGACGGCCATTTCCACAACCTCCAGACTAGGATAGTCCAGTTCTTTCACAAGGCAAAGCACTGCTGAAAGGATGTTCGAGTTCTGCGGACAATCAAACATTTTTTTGTCGCAAACATTGGAAAATTTGACTCGAGATAGTGAAATCTTTGGATGAATCATTTGGTATTACTTACTCGTGTTACGGGCCGTCGGTGATAATGAAATTGCGTTTTGCACTTTTCCTTATCAGTATGCCTGACCCATCCCGGGACATGGCTGATTTGCTCGTCCTTAAACATGAAACGATTTCAATTGTTTTAAGCAGTTATTGTGTAAGATTACTTCCTCAATCAAAAAAGTGGTATTTTTTTTTGCATTCTCTCATATCATAATCGTCAATTGAACCTTACATGCCCCTGAATTATCAAATCAGAGGCGTAGGCAGAAAAATTTATCGGGAGGGTTTTTCGAAAACAATTATTTTTTTTTTATTTTTCAGTTTTTCGGATTTCAGGATTTCAAAGTTATACAACTTTTGAAGTCCAGACTCTGGACTCCAGAGTAATGGATTTTCCATGTTTGTATTCAATATAATAGGATTCGATTTTTGTGATTTCCCTGCAAGTTCTTGAGATTCAGATTATTTTTCTATTACTTTTGGTATTTTTAGTAATTTTTTTCTTTCATCATGAATATATACTTAAAGGATCTTCGAGTATAATACTTATAATTAAATTTTATATAGCTTTCTAGGATTCGATACTCTAGAAATGAAAGTTCTAAAAATTTTTTAGTATATTTCTAGATTTTTGAGAAAATTATACGTAAAAGATTTGCAGTATTCTATGGACTTTCAGAATTTTCGTATTGTATCTATTTTTATTAAATTTTGTTATGTTTTCTGGAATTTCAATAAATTTTTAGTATTGGATGTTATAGTATTGCACATTTCAACGAACTTGAGTATCTCAATTAGTTTTGAAGAAAACAGTATCTTTTTCACAGATTTTCAATACTTTTTGGATTTTTCTCGTATTTTTATAGTATTCAAACCATTTGAAGAACATTTTATGTTAATGAATTTCTTTATAAGTTTCTAGAATTGCATGCACTAGAACTCAAAGTTTTACACATTTTTCAAAAAATCATAGTTACATTATATTTGAGTATTAAATAATTTCCAGTGTTTCTCGCATTTTGTTCATTGTTTACGGAACCTGAAGAATTTTTTAGTAGATTTCCCAATTTTTAGTGTTTTCGGATATATTTTTTATAGAATTTGATGTTCTAAAATGCAAATTTAAATTGATTTTCCATAATTTTATACATTTTTGGAAAAATGACATTATACAGATTTTTGTGTTTTATAGATTTCTGATATATCTGTATTTTTTAAGTGTGCATAGGATTTTTTAGCTTTTTTTTTGTATTTTAAGAGATCGTTGGTGTTTTTCCAGATTTTCTAGAAGGATTTTAATTTTTTGAATTCGATATTTTAGGATCAAAATTGTAGTCGATTTTCAGTAATTTTAAAGATTTTGAGTAAATTACATGGATATCGATTTTTAGAATTTATAGATTTCTCGTACTTTCGTATTTTTATAGTATTTTCATATAAGATTTTGTACTTTTTCTTTGTATTTTCATAGATCGTGTGTATTTTTTCTGATTTTTCAGAGGTACCTACATACCTGGAATTCGATGCTCTAGAATTGAAATTTAAATCGCTTTTCAATAATTTTATGGATTTTTGCGAAACCACACCAACAGATTTTTTGTGATTTATAGATTACTGATATTTTGGTTTCATTAGTATTTACACAATTTTATGAATTTTTTTGTATTTTTATAGATTTCAAGTATGTATACAGATTGAAGATTGATACATAAGTATTTTCCAAATTTCATGCTCTAGAATTCAAAGTTAATGATGTTTTTTTAAATGTTTTAGACAATTTTTTTACAGAATACCTATTTTAACTGTTTTTATTTTTAGTATTTCTCCAGAGTTTGCAGGATTTAAAAAATATTCTGGTATTTTTCCGGATTTGTATTGTAGATTTCTAGAATTCGATACTTTAGGATTCGGATTTTCCTAGATTTCTGAGATTTAATTTTGTTATCGTCTGATTTCCTTTAATTGGAACTATTTTGCAAATTTAGTTTACTACGGTATTTTTACCAAACATTATTCATGATTAGAATTTGTTTATGAAAAAATTAAGGATCCTGAATATTGTTAACTTTCAGTTCTTACATGAAACCATTCGTTATTTTCTCAATATTTCAGTGGGTAAATTTTTGATGATTTGTGTCAATTTCATTTTTCCTTCATCATTCTGCTATTGTGTATTTTTCTTATTTACTGTTATAATTTTTATGATTTTTACATGAAATAGTATTTTTTTTACCAATTCCAGCCCTCTGCCTACGTGCCTGCATCAAATTATTATGCAGGTGGACACAAAATAAAAGTATATAATATAATATTATTTTTTATAATATTATAATATAATATAATGAATATTATTTGTTCCGACTCCCAAATGCTCGAGAAATTCAGATGAATCACCTCAAATGTGAACTGAGTTAACTGAGTCATACTAATGAACACGAATTAAATGACCTAATGATTTGATTGAATAGTTCTCCATCAAATCTGGGAGATTGCCAAGGTCTATAATTTCGATAATAATTCTTTATGAATCAAATAAACATTCCTCCTTGTGTAAATGGGTAACGGAAATTCTAGCAAAAAATTACCCTCTCGCTGTTTTGATAAGATCCGCTTCGACGGTGCTGGGACTCGTCATAATCTAGCATGCGCCTGTCTTCGTAGTCGTAATTATTTCTCCTGTCGTCCGGGTATTCCGCAGGATAACGAGAGCGAGGCGATACTGGAACATGAGTCCGCGGATTCGGTTCGTTTCCGGTATACTCCGCAAAACATGGCAGATCTTCGTACTCCCCGTTATGTTTCGACAGAACCGGCCGTTCCTCATACTCCTGAAATTTTTTCCGTTTTCGACGTTACGTGAATCTGTATGAAATCTACTCTGCTTACGAATCGAATCAAACATCTTTTTTGACTTCGGGAAATTGAACCCTAGCAACCCTGAACCCTATAAAAACCTTAGAGGGATACAAATTTCGTCATGAGATTTTCAATTCTTTATAAAGTGATCTTAATATGATAAGGGATAAAATGCTTTTAAGGAATTGAAATTTCCTTGAAAGGTTCTCAATTTTACAGTTTCTTATAAGGATTTGCAATTTTTTTGTAAGGATTTGAAAATTTCTTACGAGACAATTTTAACTTTTTTATGCGTCTCAGTAACTTTAATTTCTTTCAAGTTTCTACAAAAATACCCAGATTTCACTGAGAAAAAAATCTTGTACTTTCTGCCATATATATTGTGAAAAGTACAATAATATTTATTTTACTTATTACAATAGTGTATAATAAAACCACTATATGGTACGAATTACAATATGTTTGCCACTTTTTGCTATATAATTTCGGAAAAATTAAAATCTGAAAATGAAAATTTTACTATACAAATTGTAATATTTACCATACGTTTTTTCCACGTTTCCTAAGGTCGGCCAACTGGGAACAGATGGCGACCGGGTTTTTTTTCTCGCCCGCAATTTATTTACACATGCATTAAAATAGAAAAAATGCATTGCTTTTTTCCAACTTTTTTGAATATTGTATCATATTACAATATGATGCACTTGAAACCTAGAAAGTACACAAAAATGTTGCGAAAAGAACCTATACAAATCTGTTTACTGAATAAACTGTTTGGAATTTTCAAAAATCTGGATTAATAGGAATTACAATATGATACTGCAAAAAGTACAAGAAGTATAGTAGAAAACGAAATATGTATAGGAGTTTGTAAAACAAAATATATCTATAACTACAATATTATTTTACAATATTTACAATATGTTATTTTAAAAATTGATGTATTATCCAGCAAAAAGTACAATGTGTCAGAGTGATTCCCGTTTACTATACAGTATTGTAATAATTACCAATTTTTTTCTCAGTGTTGTATAAAATTTGACTGTTTTTTATAGTGAATTCACAAAATCTTCATGAAACTTGTGCATCAAACTTTTATTTTATGAAAAATTATTCTTTTAAACCGGCTCAATCTCTAATATATACACCAGAAACTGCGAATCTTATAAAAACTTTATCAATTTCTTTTAAGAATCTGAATTTTCGTATAAGATTGACGATTTCTTATGAGGATATAAAATCCTTATGAGGTGACCTTATATAATAAGTATGTAATAAAATTATGAAATAAAATTAATAAATTATGATAAAATTGCTTTTTCTTTATAATGAATCAGAATTTTCTTATGAAGCAAGTCGTTTTTTTTTTCGAGGATTATTATTATTATTATTATTATTATTATTATTATTATTATTATTATTATTACTGTTATTATCATCATCATCATCATCATCATCATCATCATCATCATCATCATCATCATCATCATCATCATTATGTATTAATCTAACTCAATTGATAGGTTTTAATATAACTTGAAACCACATCTCAATTAATTACTCACGAAAAAATTGTCTAAATTTTTTATTATGAAGGAGTGAGATTTTTGTGAGGTTTTTTTCCTTACAAGGATTTTCATGTGAGGTTTTCGAATCCTCATAAAAGGTTCATCTTAAATTATTAGGATTTTTACTATGTATAATCCTTATAAGGTTTTGTAAAAGGTTCAGAATTACAAGGGAATAATGTTGTCTAAGAAAAAGATTCTGCGACAGATTACAATAAACTCCAATTTCATTAATATTAAAAAATTTTATACAATTTTTCATCTTTTTTATTATTGTGAAAATTGATACAAACGTCATTTATCTAGAATTTTAGTCATTCAAAGGTTATTATATTATTAGTTACAGTGTTAATTTTTCCTGCTGAAAAAAAAACTGATGAAAACTGATCGAGATTTTAAGCTCTATCAGTTTTTATCGGTTTAAATCACGTAATTGTTTCATATTTTTGTGATGAAAACTGGTGAGTTATGATTGATATTTTCGTGATGAAATATGATCGAGTTTAGAGAGCTAATGTCTTTACTTAATTTAGTAAAGGGCGCTGACTACGACTTCCGAATGATTAAGACAAGCAGAATCGACTTTTTAAATCTATAGTTTATCTCATAATGCAATTTCTGGAATTTCAGATTACCTTAAGATTATTTAAAATTTGAATACTTCGTAAAATCTGATAATTTTTCGACTCTCACGAAAATTTCCAAAATAAAAAAAAATTGATCTGAAAATCTGTGTCGTACTCTGTGGATCTGATAAATACATTGTATGAAATATGCTTTCTATATTAATAATTCATTTCTCAATATCGCGTGAACTCGCTCACTTAGTTTTTGCAACAAATAAAAAAAAATTGCGGATGATTTTATCAATGTTCGTGCGTTGAAATGAGACAAAATGTGTTACACGCAGATGAATTCGATACGACTTTCACTTTCCAGCAATCGAGAGGCTTCCATGAGAAGCTAGAAATAGCGAGTACTATATTTTTCACTAATTCTTCACGATTTTCTTAAGGCCCTCAAAAAAGATTTAAAAAAATATACGAATCTCAAAGAATCTCTGGAAATACTCCAAAATTTTCAAAAAAATTTACTCCAATGCACATAAAGAAATTGAAACTTATATCTGTGTTTCACTAATTCCTTCACACAAAATATAAAACTGTAACACCCACCCCCAACAAAAAAGAAATTCTGAATATAGTTTACTCGATTAACAAAAAGTACCTTCGGATTCTCAAGAGCTGTTGAATTGCTGGTAGCGTTAAATGATTCAACATGCGAAGCGCTGCCACTAATTGTACGTGGTTTTTCATTTTTAAGCTGACCGTTCCGCAACTGTCGGTGTAAGATAAAAAGCAATGTTATGAAAAATCAATATACTGCTCTTTGCGTCAACAAAAAATGAAACATGAGCCGTATGAATTAAACAAAAAATACAATTTTTAAACCATTTTTAGTGTAAATTATTCATAATTTGCAATGAGTGAACTACACATTGAAACGCTATCATGACAAGTAAAAATAGGTAATTATGCGTCAGGTTGAAAAATCGACCAATTTTTAACGTAAATGACTATTTTTTTAACTTGAAAAAAAAACGCAAACTTTCCACTATTTGAGCGCTATTTCTTCTCTCGTGAGAAAATAACTTTTTCCTCACCAACCAAGGTTGACATGGTGGAAAATAACTACTCTTTTGTGGCGTTCTTTTTTTTTTGTGATATTTTGCTAATCTCAAGATATATTTCACTAATAGTTAGTAATTTCTTCATTGATTTTTAATGATTATTCGACTTCAACAATCAGTAAGCAAAATTTGTAAAAAAAACTACTAGTTATAAGTGGAAAAGCACTAATTTATTATTTCCATGTCACAAATTTCTGAGTGAATAACCAGCAACAGAAATAAAGACAAGCGTGCCACTAATTCATTATTTTTTACTAATTAAAAATCATTCTCTACTAATTCAATCTGATTGAGCACTAGTGAAAAAAAGATGTTCTTTTCCTACTGGTAATGAAATTGGCCAATTTTTTCCACTGTTTTGAGTGCTATAACTTTTTACTCGTGAAAAAATAAGTTTTCTTCCACTAACGAGAAAAAGATGTTCTTTTCCCACAAGTGAAGAAATTGTCCACTTTTTACACTGTGTCAAGCATGAGGAAAGCGAACAATTTTGTTCATAGTGGAGAAGTAACAGTTTTCCTTCACTAGTGAGCAAAAGGTGTTCTCTTCTCTTGAATTTGGTGTGTAAGGAAAACAAATAATAATTGTCTTCATGAGTGGAGAAACAACATTTTACTCCGACTCGTGAGAAAAACGTATTCTTTTCTACTAGTGAAGAAATTGGAAACTTTCTTCTACTGTTCTGAGAGTTATTATTGTTTCACTCGTAAAGAAATAAGTTTTCTCCCACTAGTAAGAAAAAAATGTTGTTTTCCCACGAGTTATGAAATTGGCCATTTTTTCCACTTGTTCGAGTGTAAGAAAAGTGCATAATTTTGTTCAAAGTAGATAAGTATAAAGTAGATAAGTAAAACTGTTAAACAGTTTTCCCTCACTAGTGAAAAAACAGATATTCTTTTTCCATGAGTTTGGTGTGTAAAAAAAGTGAATAATAGTCTCGATGAGTGGAGAAACAACATTTTTAGTCCTACTCGTGAAAAAAAGATGTTTTTTTCCCACTAGCAATAAAATTGGCCACTTTTTTTCCACTGTTCTCATTGTCAGTGCCATTATTTTTTCACTCTTAAAAGAAATTAATTTTTCCCAGCAAGTGAAGAAAATGCGTTTTTCTCCACGGCTTGATTCGTCGAAAATCGCATTTTCTCCACTTAGTTGGAAAAAATATAGTCCTTAACTTGTGCAGAAGGGCTTTTTTGGCGTTTTTGGTGAAGTTAAGAAATATACTATTATCCCACTAGTGAGAAAAATATGTTTTTTTTTCCAATGAGTAAATAAATTTGCCATTTTTCCACTGTTCCGAGTGTGGGGAAGGCTAATAATTTTCTTCAAAGTAAAAAAGCAATAGTTTCCTCTTACTAGTGAGATAAATATGCTCTTTTCCCACGAGTTTGGCGTGTAAGGAAACGAATAATTGTCTGCATGAGTGTTGAAACAACTTTAAACTCCCACTGATGAGATGAAGATTATTTTTTCTCAATTGGTCGCTTTTTTCGGTCTAGACAAAACCAATAACAGAATCTTTCTTCCCGCGGTAGTTGAATTGTATGACGCAGCGCAATTAATCAACACGCAGAGTGTTAAAATGCTATTCGACAGTATGAAAATGAGGAATGAACGTACCTCGTATGAATACTGATTATTTTGAGGATGCTGATGAGAGGGTGATGTGTTATAATTTGCGTTTCTTTTGTCTGTGTCGTGATACTCATCGGCGTGGCCTGGTTCCTCGTAGCTCCTCTGTAATATTAATCAATCAAATTTGCGTCACGTTTTCAATCATCAATCAAACCAATGCCCAAAGGATAAAGCGTGTGAATCGGAGTAAGATGATAAAGCAAAAATTTGTTCGATATTAGAAAAAAAAAATTGGCCATGATACAAAATTCAGAGGAATTGAATTTCGCTGATAAGTGAAGAATATTTTTAAGAAAATTCTCGGTAAATGAGTGTTTTAGTACATAAAAACCATCAAAGTCTATTTCTGTGGAGAAATTAATTGTGAAAGAAAGTCACCACTGAAAATGAAAAATCACTACTTGCCTTCGTATCTAACGAAAAAAGTTGTTTACGTATGATTACGAAGTGAAATGAACTTTTCTACCCTCCGAGTGATAAAGTCCATCTTCCATATTATAATCTCCTTCATCTCTCACGAGTCGCACAATCTACTATGTATTATCAGAATTAATTATTATTCATGGAGACTTACCTGATCATCGGAAGAACTATATCTTCTCTGTTCGTTCACGTCTGCTTCTGCTTCGCCTTCGTCAAGATAATCGTTGATCTCCTTATTCACAAAGTTAATTATAGTTAATTACAAGGTCGCGATTACTACAACGACAGAACAGTTCTCAATTTTTATGAATTCCATAAAATCATACTTGTTAGTTATTATTTCTTCAATTTTCTTTTTCATTTAGTAAATGGTCCAACGAGTTACTCGAATTTTTTGTGCCTAAAAAGTAGTTTGCGCCTAACTTGAAGGCACTAGAAAGCCCAAATGGTAATACGGTAAGGCACAAAATAATGCATGTAATACAGGTGGAAAAAGGTTTTGAACATTTGTACCAGATTATTATTTTTTCTATCGGAATATTTTTGCATTATATTGTGCAAAAATTATTTTTCCACCCATGGTATAACATTTTTTTTGTGGCTCATCGGCAAACTTGAAATACAACTCGTCCGTTAGGGCAGTATGAGTTTATATTGGACTAAGCATCCCGATGCATGATAAAGTTTAATTTTTTAATACAGGGTGCGCCATTTCTTATGTCGGCATGTAAACATTGAATAACTTGAAAAAAAAACAACCGATTTCTGTAAATGAGGTATTTTTATTTAGTTTGGTCCTTTACAATTTATTTAGACTAGTTTTTGAACACAACATCAATCAAGTGGCCGCCCTTATTGTTCACAGCAAAATATGCCCTTTTTGCGGCGTTTTCCATTACCTTTTCGAGCATCTCGGGTGGTATAGCAATGATTTCGGCACGAATATTTTCCTTAAGCTCTTCAATGGTCTGCGGCTTGCTGGCGTACACTTTACTTTTCAAATAACCCCACAAAAAGAAGTCTGGAGGGGTCAAATCTGGAGATCTGGGTGGCCATTCAATGTCGCCTCTTTTTGACATCAGACGTCCAGGGAATTTTCGTTGCAGAAACTGGATTGTTTGATTCGCAGTGTGGCAGGTCGCACCATCTTGTTGAAACCAGTAATCTTCAAGACCTTTTTCACGCATTTGTGGGCAGACATAGTGAGCCAACATCCACCGATATCGGTTTCCATCGATCGTTTGGTTCTCTTTGAAAAAATAAGGACCAATGATGGTTTTGGCGCAAACGCCGGCCCAAACAGTAACTTTTTGGTCATGCAATGGCGTTTCATGGATCTCGTGTGGATTCTGCGTTCCCCAAATGCGGCAATTTTGCTTATTAACGCCTCCAGAAAGTTTGAAATGTGCCTCGTCGGTCATTAAAATTCGCTTCCAAAAATCAGGTTCAGTATCAACTATTCGAGCGATTGTTTGTCCATATTCCAAGCGACGTGGATGATCTGTAGGCAATATTCTTTGTGTTAATTGCATTTTGTACGGAAACAAATGCAAATCATCTTTCAAAATGCGCCGTAGAGTGGTTCCACTGATGCCGAGATGCTGAGCGCGGTGACGATATGAAACTTTTGGGTTTTGGGCAACGCTCTCTCTGACAGCTTCAATCAGTTCATTTGAACGTCTTGGTCGTTGATGAACGGGTTGTTCGCGATCTTTCACTGTCCCGTGGTCACAAAAATTCGACACCAAACGACGAATAGTGTTGTCAGATGGTGCCTGTTTGCCAAGATATTTTCGACGATATGCTCGTTGAGTTAACACAACTGAACGACTATTTTCAATGTACAAAGTAACTATTTCAGCGCGTTCTTTTGGTGTGAAGCGATACATGGTTGAAATTGTACTGAATTGACGTTTCCAAAACAAGTGAAGTCAAGTAAATCGGTTGTCAAATGTTTAAGTTATTCAATGTTACAATACCGACATAAGAAATGGCGCACCCTGTAGAAAAATGTTTTACCTCAGGACTTGTTGGTTTTGATTGTTGCAGTGCTTCCATGTCGAGAGGATGCACTAAAACGCGACCACGAGAAGCTGCAGTCTGTACTTCGTCGGCTGTTACGATTTTTTCATCGAGTTTTTCGAGATTAGGAAGCGCTCGTATAACGGCTAAACGATACCTAATATGACAACCGTATATTTTTTGTATTTTATACAGCTACTAGTCGAGGAATCGATTGAATTTCGTTCAGAATTTCATTGAACTACACAGAAAAAAATCTTGTACTTTCTGTGCCGTATACATTGCAAAAAGTACAATATTATCGTACTTTTTAGAATAATATTGCAATTTTCACAATATCACTGTAGTTTTTACACTAACATTGTAAAATCTGCAATATTAATTTTACTTATTACAATATTATACAGTAAAACCGCTATTAATGTACAAATTACAATATATATGCCAGTTTTTACTGTATAATTTCGGAAAATTTTAAATCTTAAAATGCAAGTTTCACCATACAAACTGTAATTTTTTTCTATACATGGCGAAAAAAATGAACTAGGCACATTACTTTTATCCAGCTTTTTCGAAAACTGTATCATATTACAATATGATGCACTTGAGAACTAGAAAGTACACAAAAATGTTGCAAAAAGAACCTATACAGATATGTTTACTGAATAAACTGTATGGAATTTTCAAAAATCTGGATTAGGAATCACAATATGATATTGCAAAAATACAAGAAGTATAGTAGAAAACGAAATATGTAGAGGAGTTTTTACAATAAAATATATCTATGACTACAATATCATTTGACAATATTTACAATATGTTATTTCAAAAATTGATATATTATCTAGCAAAAAGTACAATATGTCAGAGTGATTCCCGTTTACTATACAGTATTGTAATAATTACTATATTTTTTTCTCTGTGTATTCTCTTGATTTCTTCGAGTGAATGTTTACTTCACATTGAGTCAAAATACTACCACTCCAAATGAGTGAAATTTCACTCTTCTTAGAGTGAAATCGAACTTATTTTTTTAGAGAGAAATCTGACTAGAATTTAAGAGTGAAATTCAACTTTTGAGTGAATTTTTTTTATTTTTGTAAAGTGAATTTTCACTCCACATATTTAATTTTGGCACCAAAATTTGAAATATGAAAAACTTAAACGAATTACTTATCAAGTGTGAATTTCGAAAACCTACCCTTCAACTTCCGCACAGGGATTTTCGCCAAGCCATAAATTGCGCAAATTGGGAAGTTCTTGGAGGTAGCAAATCTCGTTTAAATTCGAGATATTGTTCTTACGTACAAACAAATCCTTGAGATTGGTGCAGAATTGGAAATCTGCGAGACTGTCGATGTTGTTGACGCTGAAAAATGCGTAAAGAACTTTTCTTGTCATTGAGATTATTTTGTGTTTCTCTAGTTTTATTAAATGTAACGAATGTACTAGATGATGTTATGCAGGATTGGGAAAAAAAGACATTTTATATTTTTTGCGATAATTAAAAACAAAACATTCTCAAATTACAATATTTCAAAATCATGTTTCAACAGTATTGATTTGAAGCATGTATATAAAAATGATCGATTTCGGTATTTCAAGTAATTTGAATCGGAGCAAAATTATTCTGGAGCCTATTAAGTAGCTTATTAGATAATGAAATTATTTAGTATAGCTCCAGAGAATATCCAATTATTTTCAACAGTAATTAATAAATTTTTATATAGTCTAGTCGTCCAAATGTTCCTAAAGCTATAAAATTAGTAAACACTTCATGTACTACATTCATTAAAAAAAATATCAAGTAATATAAATTTAATTGTATAGAGTAAGTGATATAAAAATTAGAAGGAAAATGAATATTGAATATGAAATTCTGGATATCAATAAAGAAATTCAAATGATAATCAACGCCCATGAAGGCACAAGGGGATCTTAAAAAATTGCAAGAAAACGAAAAATCCTTATAACACAAGACATTTATAGATATTCAGAATTAAGGTATATGTATGTGATTTATGAAAAATCGATAAAATTATCCAAAATCTACAAAACTTTGAATCTTAGAGCATTGAATTCTAAGAATCTGCATAGCCATAGGAGCACTAAAAATTTTTTCAACATTTATGAATAGTAAAAAGTACGGAAAATACTAAGGGTATCAGAAATTTATAGAGTTCCTATTTTTTTTAAATTATTCATTAAAATACGAAAAAAAATCAGTTTTAATTTGAAAATGCTATATTTTCCCTGGGTCGAATTAAAGTGAAATGAAATTGGTATCGATCTCCCAGTCAAATTGTTTATTTCAATTAAGTGTCGACGTTTCGATCCCCATGTGTGGGATCCTTTTCAAGACTAATGAACAACGAACAAATTACTCCTCCTCGATGTCGTCAAAATCTCATAAAAATTTTTCTGTATCTCATGATCGTAAAATACATCATCGACGAGATAACAATGTAACATTAAAACTTTTTGATTTGACATATAAAAATAATTTAAGTATGTTATATAAAAAGTTTTAATTTGACATTGTTATCTCGTCGATGATGTATTTTGCGATCATGAGTGATGAGATTGAGACACACTTAATTGAAATAAACAATTTGACTGGGAGATCGATACCCATTTCATTTCATTTTTAAATTTTGGAGCATTGCATTCTAGAAATTTATACAGGAACTTATAAAAATACTGAAGAATATAAAGAAAAATCTTATAAAGAATGCTAGAAAATTGAATACAGACTAAAAAATATGAAAAATACCAAGAATACGAATAATCTATAAAATACTGAAAATCGATATTTTCTCGAAAAACTATACAAAAACTAAAAATCGACTAATTGTAAGCTCTGTATCATTGAGCATCGATATAATTCTTAAAATTTATACAGGAACACAGAATATACTAGATCTTACAAAGACAAATATACTGAAACTACTAGAAATCTATGAAACACTAAAGCAACCTATGAAGATACTATTTTCTGAAAAAATCCGTTAAAATACTAAAAATCAATAATAGTTCGAGAGCTTGAAATTCACGGCATATAAATAGCAACCTATAAAAATACATGAAATCTATCACTGTACTAGAAAAACTCACGAAATTTTATTATAACCTACTGATGGATACGAAAAAAAAAAAAACTAGAAATTCATTAATAATCAAAATCTATACATGTAGGTGTAATTTTCTCGAAATCGATGAAATGGCTAAAAATGTATACAGAAATTCATAAAAATAACAGAAAATACTAGAAATCTCAAAAATACTTAAAAAATACGAAAATCACTGAAGGTACCAGAAATCCATGAAAACGAGGTATAGACTTGATATTATCAAAAAAATTTACTCAAATATTCAAATTCTATGAGACTGAGTTCTAGAGGATAAAATTCTAGAAATCGAACATAAACATTTATTCTTTCTGGACTGCCTCTATATGAGATAATGTATTTGCCTTTTCTTTCCGTATTTTTCATTTGAAAACACTCGTTAGCCCATTTTCCGTAAACGTGGCACCTACATGTAGGAAACACGCCGATTCAGGCGATAAGAAAAATTATTCATCGATTTTTCACCAAAGCTGCGATTCTAAATGTTTGCTTCATTGGAGTCAAAGAAAATTTTCACATAAAAAATGGCACAGTTAAACAATTTTTCAAATTGTTTAAGCGCTATATTTCTATTTAAAACTAATAATTTGATACGACATGTTGGCAATGTTTTTTAATCTATTTTAAATAGTTTTAGAGAGTCAGTATGTATATATTCAACAGTTTTGAACATTTTTTCCTACAATTTCAACGTATCTTCTACAGATTTGTAAATTATGATTCAAATATAAAAATGTTAATGGTTATGCTCTTACAAAAATTAATTCCATTGAGATTTTGGAACACTCTCGTAATCAGCAATACTTCCCAACAGGTTTTTATCATAATTTCAAATATCAATACAACTTTGTTTTTCAACAAATTTTGCTATTAAGAACATCAAATCCTGATCCCTCGGAGCCAAGTTGAAAGGTTATGTAATCACAACAATAACCAATAGAAACTCAATGTAAAGGAATCTTCTATGTTTCAGCCGCTAATTAGGCTCTCTTCAGGATGTTACAATTATAAAATCAAACTATAAACAAAATTTTAAATAAATAGAAAAAGAATTAATAGAAGCCTTACTCACATAACATAATTCTGAATCCAACTTATAAGTGACCATATATAATAGTTGATCGCAATAAATAAATACTTTTTTTGCTATTAAGATTCTGGAACATTCATAATTTGCAATACTTGCTAACAGGTTTTCAGATAATAATTGAAATAATGATAGATGATATTTATCGGAAAACGGTGTAATTTACAGTTACTTTTTCGGAGCGAGACGATAATTGTGCGAACAGCGAATGATATCAAGATCGTAATTGCGCAAAAAATTAATTTAGTAAGGTGCGAAGTTTTCAGAGCGCGTCGACGGACGCACAATGAAAATTGGTTTCGATGTAAAACGACGAGAAAGTAAATTGTACAAACGTCTCAAACTCGATACCGTGGTCTTGAAATAGAAAGCGCGAATCGGCGGAAAAGCGTAATGAAAGATATTTTCATCCGAATTGAAATGACGCCACAGAATTGGGTTAGAGTTTCTCATTTAATAAATCAACAGAGTTTCTAACGAGCATCATAATTTCTCATCTACTTCTGTGTTTCGAAAAGGGATTTTTTTTATTTCAAGCAATTTGATTACGAACAGAAACAATAAATGTTAAGATGGCACAATGATAATTTTTGTTGTTGTTGTTGAAGATATCAATAAATTTAGTTGAATTGTCATAAAATATTCAACTATTTTATTTATATTTATGGTACTTAAATTATGTATAGTATATTTTTTTCTATTCATTAGTCACGTTTGCATGTTTGCAAATTCATTATTATAACATTTGGTATGTTCAACATGTGAAGAGTATGTAACCTTCAATTTTTAAGAATTTCAATATTGATATGTGAATAAAAAAAATTGAAATGATGACTATTTAATTATATACGACTTATAGTGTAATTGAAATCGTAGTGATATTATCAGGATTGTTCAATTTTTTCGATGTTCATGATAATTCTTGTGCAATGCATTTTTTATTTAAATCGAGTTTTAAGTTTTTTTTTTACTGTAATTGGTTCTTATTGAAAATTAGAAAGGATATTATTGAATAATAAATGCTATTTATGGAGAAGATTCGATTTGTTATAAATTTTTTTTATAAACATAACATATATAACTATTTGACGAGAGGCTGGCTTGAAAAATTATTAGAAAAGAGAATTTATTATATGGAATTGTTGCATGTTATATATTTTTTACATTTTTTTAATTTTTTATTATTTATAACCCATCTCAATTTATTAATAAGATTACATTTTTTGAACATGATGTTTCAATTTCATATTAATTTTTGACACGTTTGAAAATTTGAAATTATATTTTTCAAAAAATAAAAATGATAACGATTGAAAGTCAGGAGTAGTTTTTCACGAAAATATATTTTCTTCGGGATTTAAAAATTTTAATCTTCGACAATAAGGTTTCAAGAGCACAATTTTAATTTTTTTCAATCTTTAAAATTTTAAACTTCAAAATTTATGAAGTCGACACATGCAAATTTTTCATTTTTGTGATTCTTGATTTACATATTTTGATCATAAAATTCGGTTTCAATGATTTTGAAGTCACTGATTACTAGATTATTGTTATTTTCGAGTTACTGAAATGAGGGGCTCTGAATTTTGTTTTACTTTCAGAATTCATACAGAACTTGGATCGTAATGTTTGAAATTCTTATCCTGTTAATTTGAAATTATATGTAAAATAGGTACTCATTATTCACAAATTTTCAAACATTTTCACTCAGCTTCTTTCTTTCCCAAAAAAAGAAAGCAACACATTATTTTATTTTCGAAACATGTTCTATGTACCAAGTTATTGTAATTTCTTGTTTTTCAATAGTCAACTTTTCAAGATTTGGAACATAACTTTTCAAATCCGAATTTTTCATTCTCATGTTCTTTTTGTCTACATTTTTTACATTTGAAATTCTCAAAGTTGGAAGTTTCAAGTTCTTCCATTTAGTTTATCAGAGATATATCTCTGATAACAACAAATTAGTAAAAAAAAAAGGTATGATTGAAAATAAGGACTGATGTCTAGTATTTTTAAAGTTTGCAGGAAAATGTTTCGTCCTTCCTAAACTCGAATTCTTACGTTTCCACAAGAAATCTTCATTGGTAAAAAATAGCAATTCCAAAGTTGTTCTTTTTTAGAACACATTTATTTCCAAAGTTCAAAACAAAGAGTCCTCTTGATTAAAATGTGTAGATTTTTTATTTTTAACTTATTTTATTCAAATAAAGATTAATTTTACCGAAATTTTGGTTTTCTACGATCCTATACAGAGTATGGATTCAAATTCTGGTGTATTGAAATTTTTTTCATTGGAAAAACTTAAGTTAATCAGGGCAGGTAGACATGAACTGAATATCGATTAGGGTTGTAAAAAAAAAAAAACAACAAGTATCGAGTATTTTATTACGTTATTGATTCAAAACTTTGATTACGTCTTTACGATCGTTACGTTTTTTCATAAAAAATGTATTGAAAATCCATGTGGGAAGAACAACTTTGTAATCTGTAGGCTGCGACCGTGGAATTAATGATCATGCGTGACCATAGCAGGACACCTTACTTATGGCTGGACCAATACACAATCTCGAAATAACAAAAAATAATGAAAAAAGAAACCTTCGTCGATTCGTATAGTGTTCGAAATTTTCTCAAAAACTGTACTAACGTTGAGTAAAATTCTTGTTTCTCTCATTCTCTATATTTCCATTTTTAATTCGAAACAACAAACTTTTACTGACTTACTGAAAATTGTAAAAATTTAAGCTGGAGCTGGCGTGATCCAAAATAGAAGAAGACAGTTTTAAGCATGAATATTTCAAAACCAAGAATGAAGATTTCGATTAAATGGAAAATTCAGAGGAATGTAAATTTCAAACCGATTTCTACGAATTATTACAAAATCTTCTGAATCAAAAATTTTTTAAATTTTTGAAGCAAAGAATGAGTGAACTTCTACACAGATATTCTTTGATTTATATCGATATATTCATGATTTCATCATTTGAGAATCAATCAACAAAAATTTGTGAGTACAAATTGGAAACAATTTAATTTATATTACAAATATATGAAATGCATGATTGATAGTTGTTGCTAGTTTCCCATATTATATGTATTTATTAGAAAAATAAGAATAAATCTTACCTGAGAGATAGAACTTCTACGTTGCTCATTTTCCTCAAAATGCTGACATCCGTCAGCTCTGTCCCCCTATAAACAATTTTACAGATACAGAATTTTCACAGATGTGTAATACTTTACGATGTAAATCGTCTATGTTTGTCTCGCACTTATTTCACATTTAAAAATGATCAAAAAATTAAGATTTAACAAAATAGAATGAAAATGTATGAATCGAAATATCGACCAATGAAATTTCCGAAAAATTATGCAAATTACAATGTACTTGGAGTTCATAACGTATTAAATTTAATGAAAAAAAAATGTATGAACGTTTTGTAGGGAAAAAATTTTCTAGTTTTCTTCGAGCATTTTTCTTTACTTTACATGCTTCCAAAAAAATTTATATCACAATCCTTCATGTAACAAAAAATCAAGAAATCAAGAAATCGTATACATATATTTTTTGTTTCATTTTAAAAGTTTGAAATTTTACATATTTAAGTTACAGGATGAAATATCAGCTTTGAAGACATAAACAATAAATATTTTTATTTGACCAATTATTGACTGGGAACTGGAATACTGAATCAGTTAATAACAATTATTTCACACCTGTTGATAAATTATTATTTCTACAAAATCTCTCTATTATTATCTATCATTTACAATGCTGAATTATCTAAAGTTCATCTTAATTAAATTTTTTAAATAATTAAGTGCCTCTTTCTTTTCAATATGTTTCAGATCTCAAAAATTTTCAGATTCATTAAATTTTATTTTTATTTTACATACCCAGGGATAAAAACTATATATTGAAATTTAGTTTTTTAGATCTTCAAGCATTTGATGTCTTCTATTTTTCGTTTGTATGTACTAATTTACATCAAAAATACAACTCTTCTAAAGAAATGTATAAATTTTACTTCAGTTTTTCACAAAAGAATGCGATTTTAAGTATTCGCCTCAAGCTGAAAATTCTTATCAGAAGTTAGGTTTTTGGCAATCAAGTTTTTCTACAGAATATAGTGAATTTTGCAAAATTCATTGTTTGTAACAATTATAAGTATTATGAACAAGAAATTTGCAAATCATTACAACTTATTTGCAAATCATAAACAATATGCAAGTAATTGCAAACAACTGCAAGTAATTATTATTTTTGTTTTTTTTTGTAATGAAGTTTTCATAAAATTTACTGCTTTTTTCGCAATCAAGTGTTTTGCAATAATTTATGTGTAATAATACGATGATTTTAAGTAAATTTGCAAATATTTCACAAATTGTAAATAATTTGCAAATAATTTACAAATCGCAAGTAACTTGCTAAATATTTAAATTTACGTATTCGCAAAAATATGCAAATTATTATTTTTTGCAAATATAAATAATTTATAATAAAATTTTTCTGCTGTCAAGTTTTTTAGATGTAAAAAAGTTCACTTCATGCAATGAGGATTCTTTGAAATTTTTTCTTCTTTAAAATAATTTTTTCTGAATTTGATGAACAATTATTTATTATTGTGTGCTTCTGAGAAATATTCACCCCTGATATTTTATTCCTTAATTTATATGTATTTTCATCGAAATTCAATAGTTCTATGCGAATTTACACATTTTTTAAGCTAAACAAACAAACTAAAATAAAAATAAACATTCTTACCAGCAATTAAGTTTTTTTGCTGAGGAAAAATCCGACACTTTGGTGCGAGCGATAACCATTTCTTCCGTCAATTTCACCATTTTGCACTGTAATGTTTTCTTTGCTAATTTATGTAATATAATAACGCACAATTTCCTTCTATTATGCGTGTTTATTGCTGAACTTCCCGAAACATGAATTTTTGCACCATCCCACTCGAGTAAAATCAATTTTTTGCTCGTTTAATGATATTATTTGTGTACTGTCAGTTCCGTTGACTTTTTCGTTTTGAAATGATGATAAACAATGATAAACATCGCTGAGTGCTGGATTCAAGATTCCAGCACTCAGAGTTTTTATTTTTAATTTAAGAAAAACACCACAATGTGCACTGACGTGTTCACTCTAAAGGATTTATTGAACTGCATTGAACTGAACTTAACTGAACTGGAAGATCGGTTCAGTGATAGTAACTGAAGTTAATCAAGTGAATGGAAGTGAACGACGAACTCATTCAGCAATGCATCAATACGCATTCCGTTACGTACTGACTTATACTGATTGATAACCATTGATAACTGCAGATAACTGATAACTTTACTGACGAGACGAGGTAATTGCAAGATGAGATACCAGAGTGCAAGAGTCCATACACACGTAGGTATTCTCGGCAGCCATTCGGTTTCCATGCCCTACAAACAAGTTGACAAGAATGTCAACTGTCAAAATACTTCACTTTTTGACACAGCAAATTTGTCGTCAGTCGAATTCGCTGCATCTTGACGACGTTGCTATTGACGTTGCTGAAATGTCGACGTACTGTCGACACCATTGTCGGCGACATTGTTGTCAACATTAACGTCGACATGCTGTGTCGTCAATTTTCAAGGGCTTTTTTTTTATTATTCATTAAAAGTTTTCGCATCCAGACATTTTTTTACCCCTTAGGGATATCTAATAATGTATAATTTTTATAATCCAGTGTAAATATAAGCAATTATAGGTGTCGACAAATTTGTCGACAAAAATGTTGGCGCCGACATGGTTTCACAATCATCGACAAGATTCCAGGTGCAAGTACATGAAATTGGGAACGTATTTTTTTAAAAAAGAACAGAAAATAAAAAAAAGGAATGAACAAATAAATAGAAATTTTGTAAGATAATGGGAGGGCAATGGGAGGGTACCCTACAAACCATGCATGTCGGCGCCAACATTTTTGTCGACACCTATAATTGCTTATATTTACACTGGATTATAAAAATTATTCATTATAAGATATCCCTAAGGTAAAAAAATGTCTGAATGCGAAAACTTTTAATAAATAATAAAAAAAAAGCACTTGAAAATTGATGACACAGCATGTCGACGTGAATATTGACAACAATGTCGCCGACAATGGTGTCGACAATACGTCGACATTTCAGCAACGTCGTCAAGATGCAGTGAATTCGACCGACGAAAAATTTGCTGTGTCAAAAGCGTCAAAAGTGACGTATTTTGACAGTCGACATTTTTGTCAACTTGGCGTCAACATGGTTTGTAGGGTATCGATGTTTGTGCATAAATTTTTCTAATGCGAACGGAGTATAGTTTTTAGCTAATTTCTATAGTAAAAAAAAAATAAAATTTTATAAAAGTGTGTTTGAAAAATCATAATAAATGACCTTCCTTCATTCCTTCTCTCAAATTGCATTTTTTTTAAATTGGTTATTTGTGATGTTGAAAAAAATTTTGCCCCTCTAACATACAAACCTGGCTACGGGCCTGTAACCGTCTGTGACATGATTATTGCAGATTTTTGCAATTTTTTTGTTTTTCTGGATCGTGCTTGATACAAATCGATCTAAAAATATGATTTCATAGTAAAATTCAGTATTATTATACCAATTTTCGTTGATATACACAGAATTCCACGCTCGCATATCACATAATCGCGAACCTGTCAATAAATTAAGTGAAAATGAGTGTGATCGCAGGTTTGCGGTTTTCTACCGGCATATCTGTATTTGCCAAACAAATGCGAAATTTCTCGAATAGAAATATAATAAAATTACACGAAAGAGGAATTATAGAAGACATTTTTCCTGATACAAGTGGGTGAGTATCAACAATATTTGTGTAAAATAAGGTTATGTTTTCTGTTTACATTTTGAATTTCAAGTACAATCAATAAACACTTGTGTTTTTTGGTTGATGGATAAAGTGAAGGAATTTTCAAAAATTTCTAATGATTTTTAAAACTAATAATGAGATATTTAAACTAATATAGTAGCATTATAAAAATGACAGAGTAGATTAATTTTCATTATTAACTAAAAAATTTATATAATACATTTTATTTTTATTTGAAATTTACAATTTTGTTATTTGAAGTGAATTTTATTAAAATCGACCTTATGACACTAATTGAAAATCATGAATTCAAACACAAATTCACCTTTTTTATTTTCCATTTCACATAATATCAATTGTATAATTTTTTGAAATACAGTGCATCCGCCTTGAAGATGAACACCAAAAATTCCAAATTTAATAAAATTTAATTTTTTCTTATTCAATTTATTTAATTTTTATTTAATTATAATTTATTAGTTTAATTTCAATTCAATTTTAATTATAAGGTGAGATTTAAATCTCCTCTTCGGATACCTGCATCTGTTACTTCTTTCCTTTCGTGGAAAATTTTAGACTTGGAAAAATTTTGGTGTTCACCTTCAAGGCGGCCGCACTGTACAATGTCTAAATCACACAGCCTTTATGTTATAGTTATAGTGTTTTTTATTTGATTTTATATTCACTCAACAAAAATTTGCTGTTTTTGAAAGATTTACACATTTTACAGTAAAATTTCAATCCCAAATTTCTAGTTAATGAAAAAATTACATTAATTACAATTGTCATTATCTCAAAATGCTATACATTCTATTTGTTGATGAAAATTTGCCATCTATTCTTTTTGAAAATTTTTCTTTTTCGTTCCTTACATTATTCATTTTTCAATTTTTTTAAAACTCTTTTACTTTACAGCAAATTGGATTAAAAAATCTCTCTCTTTTGAAAGATTATGAATTTGAAACACTAATGTTCGGAAAAAATTCCTATATTAATTATCACATATTTACAATAGTTCAGTGAATTCGGTCATTTGATGTAGAATATTCACAATTTTTAAAAATTTACATTAAAAATATCAGGATAAAAAATTTCTCTGACCTGTATTTTTACTCATTAATTGAATGTATAAAAATTACTATTTTTAATTTTTCCACTCCTTACCTTTCTTTTCTAATCAAATTTTTTACTAAATTTTATCTTAATATTGTTACAAAAAATTCATGAGATCTAATATGTGAAATAATTGACTTTTAATTAGCCTATAGCAGCATGGTGTATTTGTTTATTTATAAGTCTCAGTTACGATTTTTTGATTCAAAAATTGATTCAGGAAATTTTGCAATATCCCAATTCAAAAATTAATGATTTTTGTAACTATTCAGTTCACACACTTCGTGATGAATTGTTTAATCATGAAATTGTAAGATTTATATCGTTTTTATTGCAGTTATTGCTTTAATATACTGTTTCAGTCATCATTTGTTTTAGTACTAAAAAAATAAACGATTTCATAAATTTTCTATAAAAACTATCAAAATCACAAATCTTTTTGGATTCAATATTTTTATTTTTGAATTGAATCTATATCTTTGTAATCCATTTTATTTCGATTTTCTTCTACTCTTATGGCCAATTTCATTCAAAAAATATTCCCTGAAATTTTATGGTTTTAGGACAATGAATAATAATGATACTAAAATATTTTTTCATTGGTCAACACAAATTTATGAGAAATGTTGATTTATTTTTAATGATAATTCAAATATTAAGTCTTTTTAAAGATCTGGACGAAGTTTGAATTCATACTAATAATATAATAAATACAAACAATTACATTTAAAAATATAATAAAAGATGTATAATCTACAATTATTATTAAGAATTTTTCATCTAAGTAGTATTTAAAAAAATATCCATTATAAAAATTTCCTTTTCAGAAACGAAATAACAAATCTTCTTAACAAATCACCTCAGTGCGTGTATGCTGGCTTCGATCCAACCGCGGACAGTTTGCATGTAGGAAATTTGCTTGTTTTGATGAACCTTTTGCACTGGCAAAGAGGAGGTCACCAAGTGATCGCTCTCGTGGGAGGTGCCACTGGCTTACTTGGCGATCCCAGTCACAGAAAAGAGGAAAGAGTCGAATTGTCTAACACCAAAGCTGAAGAAAATCTTGCAGGCATAAGAGAAAACATTGAGCAAATTTTCAACAACCATGAGAAATATCTCTGGGACCATCCTGATTCAAAATTGAAACCAATCAAAATAGTTAACAACAAAGACTGGTACAAGGATTTAAATGTAATTGACTTCGTTTCGGGTATTGGACGACATTGTAGGGTCGGCTCAATGTTAGGTGAGATTTATTTGAATTTTTCGTCTGGTTCTTTTTTTTATATTCCAGGAATATGAAAGGTTTTGACTTTAAAAATAAAATGCTTAAAAATATTTATCGTCAAGTTTCATTTTAAGTATATTTGAATTTTTTTAGTTATATTTTCTAAAATAATTGATCCACCACCAAAATTAGGCAAAATTTTTTTTAAAATTATTACATTATTTATTTTGTTTTTAAGGAAGATCATCAGTTCAATCACGTTTGAAGTCCCCCACAGGAATGAGCTGCTCCGAATTCCTGTACCAAGTATTCCAGGCCTATGATTGGCTTCACTTGAACAAAACTTACAATTGCAATTTTCAAGTGGGAGGAGGAGACCAAATGGGAAACATCACTTCTGGATATGACCTTATTTCGAGACTGACAAAAAATAAAGTCTACGCCATGACATTACCATTGATGACCTCGGAAGGCGGAAAAAAATTTGGCAAATCCTTGAAAAACTCAGTTTGGTTGTCCCCTAACAGAACTTCGTCTTTCCAATTTTATCAATATTTCCTGAGGACCATGGATATGGATGTGGAAAAGTTGTTGAAGTTCTTCACCTTTTTGCCGCTAGGAAGTATCAAGGACATCATGGACAAACATGTGATGGCCCCGGAAAAACGGACAGCGCAGAAAATTTTGGCAAAAAATGTGACCATGCTGGTGCATGGAGGTAAGTCATTGAAAATATTTTAGGATCTCAAACTTGATGAATTTTTTTATTTTTTATTTTGTAGGCTAAAGTTTGATTCAAAAATATTTTTTTTTATAGTGATAATGAGTTTTTCGAAAAAGTATAAATATATGTTATGAAAAATATTGTGTCATCAAAAAAATAATGTGGATAACTGTGTATTGATAAACAGAAAAATGTCTAATAATTATTATAACAGTACTATCCTATATACTAATATAATAATAATAATAATAATAATAATAATAGTAATAATAATAATAATAATAATAATAATAATATACTATGATATAATATACAAAAGAAAAGTTTAAAAGAAAGACCAGAAATAAAATAGTTACCGTTGTGAATTTAAGTAATTCAAAATCATAAGAATTATTATTTTGGTATTTTAGGTAAGTTTTGTATAAATTGATATCACAAACAATGTTTAATATAATATTATTATTAAAAATGTTGTATTATTTTATTGATATTATTCAATTTTTGTAAATTCAGCGCTAATTTACCTTTTTTGATTAATCTTTTCCTTAAGATTCTTGATCGAATCATTTTAATAAATAACATGTCTAAATTACTTGAATATTATTCTTAAAGAAAAAAATTCTTTATGATCGAATGATTTTCGTTGAATTTTTCAGTCATTCGCGCAAAAATTTACTACTTTCGAACCATACACTTATTTTTCAATGAATTTTTCATCAATTACTTTTATGTGGGAAAAAATTGAATTTTTTTCAATTATAACCTTGCCTAAGAATACATTAAATTATATATTATATTGATGGATATCCGCCATTTATTCCAGAAATAAATTCACAATTTTGAACCTCATATTTTTCTTCTTAATTAATTAAGTCATTACTTACAATTTTTTTTATTTGTTGATGTCTCTATTTTTTCATCTATTTTTCTCTGCAGTAATTTCGATAAATAATCTTCATCGAAAATTTATAAAATTTGGCACACTGAATAATATGTAGAAATTTCTTCTTTTATGAACACAAATTTATGAGGATGCAGTAAATTTAGTTTTTTGGTGTAAAATTCTCACGTTTTCCAAAATTTGTTATCCAAAGTATCTAAATCGCATATTTTTCTTATCTCGCAATTTCTATTTTTGATTAATTGGATCCCTAGCCGAAATTAAAAAAATTTTTTTTTTCAATTTTTGCCTTTGCTTTTGACTTTTTTTGAGTTAATTTGATAAATAATCTTCATACAAATTTATGGTATCTATGTTTTCAAATTATTAATTTCAAGTTAGTTGATATTAGTGATGTCTTTTTTATTATTTCAAAGTTTGAGTCACGATTTCTTCACTTAATTATTCATTTTATTAATTATTCGATTTTTCAATTGTTAAATTTCTAGTACTTCTATAAGTTGTTCAATAGATTTTTGAAAATTGATGCTATAGCTTCGAAACTTTCAACGATTTTGAATATTTCAATTGATTTATGATGAAAAAATATCTTCCATATCGATTTTTAATATTTGTACTTCATGTTTTTTGGTATTTATATAATTGAATGTATGCTTAATTGTTTGAATTCTAGAAATTGAATCAGATGTTTTTTTATTGTTTTCTCTATTCATTTCTTTATGAATTTCTAGAATTATATTATTGAATTATGTATAGAACTATATCAATAAATATTCTCTAGGATTAAAAGTTTGAAAAATTAAAAAATTATATCTACATAGTTTGCAGGTAAGTATTATAAGATTTCTATAATAGTGCTTTTTGCATTTTTATTGTATAATCTACGGAATTCTTAAGGATTTCTCATTATCAGTAGTTTTAGGGAATTCTTATATTTCTGTAGATTGCTACAATGATTTTAAAAAAGTCCATGCTCTAAAATGCGAATTTCGATCTATTCTCAGTAATTCCATAAATTAATGAGAAAATTACATTTATAAAAATTTTACATGCTTTATTGGGTTTATATTTTTTCGCATTTTTGAAATATTAAAAAAATTCTGTCACGTTTTTACAATTTTTATAGAGTAATAGTATATTTACAATTTGATGCTCCAGAATTCCAAAATTTATAGATCCTAGATGCATTTGTCGAGATTTTTCAGAAAACAGTTTTTTCAAAGAATTCAATCACTTTTAGCATTGATGACATAAGATTCGAAGTTTTGAAATATTTAGCATTTTCGTAGATTTTAATATTTATACGTATTTTTTCAAGCCTTGTTTTTTAATTATAATGTTCTAGAAGAGGGATTGCTGGCAGCTGAAAGAGTTTCCGAAGTTTTATATGATAATTGCGTTGAAAAAATCAGTACCATGGACCAAAAAGACGTTATCCTTTTGTTCGATGGCGCACGAGTGGTGGAAATCATGCGCGAGCCAGGAATGACCTGCTTGCAGTTGGCTCAAAAATCTGAATGTTTCAAGAAAAAAGGCGATGCCCTACGAATAATCGAAGCCGGTGGTTTTCACATAAATTATGAAAGAGTGACGAATATCAACGAGGCAATCGTTCCAGGAGTTCACGTTTTGCCCAACGACTTGACCATTTTGAAAGTAGGAAAGAAAAGCTTCCACATCGTCAAATGGGTTTGAACAACATTTAAGTGAACAAATGTCTACATTTTTTGTACATATGGAAACAAATATTATTTATCATAATAGAATGAGTTTAAATTTCCAAAGATAGCAAAATTTTTCGAACTTCGTATTTTAATAGAGGAAAATCCTTTTCCGTTTGTTGCATGATTTCTTTCAATTGCTCGTTTGTTGATTTTTGTTTGCACATCTCTTCATGTAATGAGACTCCTGATTTGAAATAGTTTTTGTACTTTCCAGTTTTTATTTTCTCGAGCATTTGTACTTTGCGTTGTTTCCGAATTAGAACTTCTAAATTCTGTAGGCGTAAGTTGGTTTTTTATGAGTCAAGTGAAAATATAAATGGATTTTTTGGTACTTACGTGGTTTTTTAATAAACACATTTCTGTTATTTGTTTGTCTATTTCGGGAATCGTGTCTTCGATATCGCGTAATTTTTTTTGTTCGGCATCTAATTTCTCGAGACACGCTTTTTCGTTTTCTTCTATTGCTGAAATTTCTTTGTTTATTTGCGTCGTTTCCTGCAAGTTTGATTAGTTAAAAAACATTTTTTGTGAATTTTGAAGTTTGAATCAATTGGGAAGATTTTGTTACTTTTTCCATTTTTTTTATTTTGGATTTTTGTTCTTCCAAGCGTTTTTGAAGGTTGGTTTTTATCATTTGTTGGGATTTAAAATTTCTTTTCTCTTCGGCATTTGCTTTCTCAAAAATATTTTCTCTTCTGGCCACGCAAAATTCCATGTCCTGCATAAGTTTTCCTTGGGCTTTTTTCAAATCCGAAAGACGAATTTCCATTCTATGAATTTCGCTTTTCATGGCTGAAATGTCACCTGCCTTTTTTTCTTCTTTTATGTTTTTACTGGTTTCGGTAGCCATTTCGACCTTTTTTTTTTTAAATTAAAAATATTTTCAACTTGGTTTATTTGACATCGAAATTTTGGATAGCTTCACAAAATTAATTTAATTTTAATTCTTGTATGTTTGAATAGTCTAAACTACCTTTTTCTTCCAAGCTAAAACACTCCATTCAACATTCCTAATTTCTTCCATCAGTAAAATTTTTTTCTGGGCAATTTCCTGCATTTCCACTTGCAGTTGCTTCAATTTCCTTTCAGCGTCCTTCAAAGACAGAATAAACTCGTCTTTCGCCAAAGAATATTCATTTTCCAAATTATCTTTTAGCTGTTTTTTCAACGCAAGTTTGGAACTGTTCTGTGAGAGTGATTGGTTCAATTCACGCATTTTTCGGTTCAAATTTATTTGCTCTTCTTCCTGTTTCTCCAGTTCGTATCCCAGTTTATGATTTTTTTGCTCCATTATCATTATTTGCTTCGTCAACAATCCAAATTCTTGAAGTTGATTCGATCGTTGTTGGCTTGCAGTCATTAATTGTTTTTCTTGACGAGCCCAATCACTGTGGAAATTTTTATTTTTTTCTGCAAGTTTTTCTATTTGGTCTTCCAGGGAACTTATTTTTAAATCGTCTAGATTGGTTTCGTTCCCCTTTGTAATTTCTAGAATCTAAGAAAAAATAATTATTTTCAATTTGTAAGTTCATAATTTTCTGTAATTCCAAAAACTTTTTTGAAAAATGTACAAAATGGAAAAACCTCTTCAATTTTTGTGTCCAACGAAAAAATTTCCCTCTGTTTCGCTGCAATGCTAGATTCTTTTTGTTTAATTTCGTCCTTGAATTTCTCCAGATTTTTTTCTCTTTCTGCATTTTTTCGGATACATTCTTCTAAATCTAATTTTGCACTTTCAATGTTGGAAATGGATTTCTCAATTTCAAAAAGATTTGTCCTGTAAACTCGTTCCAGTTGGCTAAGATTAAATTCCTGTTCTTTATTTTTATCTTTTGCTTCTTGCAAAAGTTTGTTTAGAGAACGAACGGTTTTGTCGAAAATCACAGTTTCGCTTGTTCTTTTCATTATTTCATCTTCCAGGTCACTTTTTTGTTTCGCTATTTTTTCATGTTCCTTTTGGAGATTTTTTTCTTCAAGTTCTATAAATCGCAGCTCCTAAAAATGTAATAAATTGTTTAAAATTATGTTTCCTTTTTAAAATATTCAGTGCAAAAATCTTGTAGGTTGTCGTTAAAATTATAAGTTTTTTGCTTACTCGAGAAACGATTTTCTCTTCTTCCTGGCATTGTTCGAGAATTTTAGAATACTTTATTAACTCGTTTTCTAAGAATTCAAGTTTTTCCTTTTCGGATTCGTAATTTTTTTGAGTCATAAAAAATTCTGCGCTCATTTTCGTTTCCAAGGCTGTCAAAAGTTCATTGTTGTCTATTTCTTTTAAAGTTTCTTTTTTCACGCGGATCAGTTGCGACTGCAGATTTTTGTAGGAATCACGCATTTCCCTGCGAAAAAATTTTTTAACATTGAAAATTGAATATTCTGGTCATCAGTGGCGTGGGTAGAAAATTTTTTCGGCTGAGGGGGGGGGGGTTGTCCACCCTCCCCCCACTTCTGGTCATTGAATAATTCGTATCGAAAATTATCTGTTTTAATTATTAGAGTCGTTGAAAGGATAAAATTTTCACAGAACTTTGCAACAAAATTTTTCATAAAAATTTGAGATGAACTTAAATAACCAGTTATATTAATGTAATATGAATATTCATTGTGTTTCAAGTTTTTTCCATTAATTTGAGTAACTATATTTTAATATTTTGATAATTTTTATATAGTCTTGTATATCTATATAAAATTCAAAAACCTGTATTTCGGTCCCAGTGCATTAAAAATCTCATCCCTCTGTTTAATGTCCACTAAAACCGAATTCCATTTCTCCATCAAAATTTTCTGTTCCTTCTCGATAACACTGATTTCCGCGTCCACGCTCGCAATAGCGCCGCTAATTTCGTCTTTCTCCTTTTCCCTTAACGCCATTTGATCTTGCAACATCTTTTTCTCGTTATCCAAAATCCAATTTTCCTCCATCAATTTATACAAAACGAAATCTTGCTTCTTCTTTTCTCTCTCTTTTTCACGTTGGATGATCTTGTCCTTTTCTGATATTCTTTTCGAAAAAGAAATATCATCGGAAATCTCTTTTTCAAACTTCATAAATTGTTCGACTTTATTTGTTAATTCATGAAGTTGTTTGGAAGTTTCGGATAATTTGTTTTTTTCCATCGAAAGCTCCTTCAAGGCTTTTCCATGACTTTCTTTGGTTTTTTCGACCTTGATTTGGTGAAGTTCTCTCATGTTCGACATGTCTGATAACATTACTTGATAATTTTTTAGCAATTTCTTTTGGGTTTCTGTTTCACTTTGGATGATATGTAGTTGGTTGTTTCTGTTTTTTGTTTCTTTTGTGAGAGATTTCAATTGCATTTTCTGGTGGAATAATTTACAAAATTGAAGAATGCCTTATTATTTTGATTTTACTTGTGTTCACAAAAATGTTGCAAATGAAATAAAAACATTGAAAAATTTACTTTTAGAATGAAATATGAAAATATTGGAACAAAATATCAAGTCTTAATTCGATCGAATAAAATTGTTTCATGAAAAGCAGACTCGCATTGAGGGGTTAGAGAATGATTACTTTGAAATTAATTTTACCATTTCATGAAGTTCTTTGTCCAATTTATCATTCGTTCTCGTAAGATGAGCTTTTAAAGCATCTTGAAACCTTTTCATCAAAGGATCATCCGGATGCAAAATGACATTGGGCCCTTCGAAAGCTGGCCATTTTTCGCTACTTTCCCAATTTTCTTCCTCATGATAATTTTTTTCTCTAATGGAAAAATTCGTATCATCGGTCATATTTTCAGAAAACATTGTTTAATAAAGCTTTCTCTTCTTGAAACAGTGTTATCAGTTGTTGCATAGTTTGGTCAATACATAGTTGTCATGGTTTTTGAGAATTGTTTTCCTGATAGATTTTGTTTACAAACAGTTATAAATTTAATGGGTTTATTAACCAAAATATGTATTTTTGTCTACAAAAAGGAAATATATAAAAATAGCACTTTTTGAGAATTATTTATCAGGAAAAATCAATATCACTATTATCAGTATATTTGACCTGAGGAAAGAAATTTAATTTTGTCTCTTACCTCAATTATAATTTGTCACATATACCAATCAGTACTTTCAATTTGAAATATTTTTTTTACATTCCCACATAATACACCTTGCCTAAAAGAATTATACATGATGATTTTGTATCCATACTTTAACAAATAAGCCAAAAAAGTATAAATGATTCTTTATTTTTTTCTTTATTAATTCGTAGTACAAAAATGCGCTTAGAAAATAATTTTTTTTTACATGCAAACAAGAAATTTAAGACTAGGAATATCCCTAATTATTTATATCTCAATTTTAATTTTTTGAACCATTTATAAGATTTTTCATTACCATCCTACCTTATAGCAAATTCATGATTCTTATGGAACAATAATTCTTACGAGGTAGTTTTTTTTATCATAGTATGGTTATGTATATGCTTAGTTTTATGAAAATCGTGTATTTTATATGATTTCTATAAGGCAAACCAGATTATAAATGAAAAATCCTACAGCAAATTGAAGTGTTTCGTAAATTTTTCATGCCAGTTCTAATAGAATCAAAGTCACCAGGGATTCGTGAAACTGAACGTTATTTTTTGCTCATATCCAAGTGCTAAAAATATCACAGAATGTCTCAATATGAATGAAACTTCAGTACATGAAGGGTGCATTAATTTCGTGTATTCAAGTTTTTTGGTATATGATTTCGCCTTTTCTTCAAACAAGCTGTCATTGATATTGCAATAAACAAATTTTTCATGCATATTTATTTAAATTTTTTTTTGGAATCTGATTCACTCTGCTTTTGCACTGAAGGTCATGGCACATGTACAAAATTGATATATACAAAAGTTCCAGCTTACATAAAAATATCGCAACTTTTTCTTTTTTTTTTGGCGAGATCATTCAAGTCACTCGGTGACCTCATCGACAACTAAGTTACATTTTGTTTCGTGTTCCTTGAGTTTTTTTTCCAATTCTCTAATTCGCTTTGTCCTTGTGCTGCACAAATAACGAAGGCTAGATTTTTCTTTTTCGATTTTCTTAATCTTCTCTTGGTTCACGTAATCCTGCAAATCGATAAGAATATTGGTTAGTTAAAAAAAATTCAAAGAGATAGACAATGATGAAATTTCCATTATTTTTATAGCAAAAATTCGAAAACAGAATTGTCGCAAATTTTTTTTTATTTTTGGAATAGTCCAGCTTACAATGAATATTGGAAATTCTTGAATGACTTATGTTGTTAACAGAATCTTTTAATGTATTTTGCCTTAAAAACATTAATTTTTCTAAAGTTTAAATAGTCAAGTTCAAATTTTTATTAAAGTTCTTAAATTAGTAAGTTTGAAATTTGTAATTACATAATATATTTCTTTGACAAAAATTCTACTTTTTAACCCTGAAATCTTCAAAAACCACAAAGATAATTTTCGAACAATAAAAAAATAACGTAATCCCTTTAAAAAATTTTCTGATGCATCACAGTTTTCACTTGACTCTTCAATATCACACTAATATTGCTTAATAATTAATTAATTATTTTCTTAATACTTACGGCCACAAATCCACTGCTCATTCCAGCCATGCTCGCTGTTTCGGTTTGAGTGGCAAAATCCAACTTGTTAATTTTCCTTTTTCTGCAAATTTGACATTCCATGAAGCTGACGTTTTCAGCGTTGTACTCCAATTGCCTGATTGTTTTTCTCAATTCTTTTATCTGAAAAAATTTATAACAATATCACCATTACATAATAATTCTAGGATTCGATATATTATAGCAATTTGAGAGAAGGAAGGGGGGGGGGGGGGTTAAAAGAGACATTTTTAAGCCATTAAACATTTCTTTTCTTTCCATTCGATAAATAGTTGCTTAAAATTACTGATATAGGAATAATAATAACATTTTATAAACATGTTATACCTTTTCTTGCGAGACTTTGATAATTCCCTCCTTTTCCTTGATTTGGTTTTTGTAAGGCAAGAACTCGCTTTCGATTCTCAATTGCAAGGTCGCGATTCTGGAGTTTTTCTGAACAATTTCGATTCCTAGATCCTTTATTTGTTGACGCAGATTCATGCAAATACAAAGCGTTCCTTTGCAAATTATCGAGCACTGACATTCCTCATTCTTGACGTTTCTCGAAGTTTCGTGGGAACCGAATTTGCCTAAGTTTTGGATTTGGTTTTTCAGTTTCTGGTTTTCAACCACGATGTTTTTAAGTTCATGCTCGTATTTTTCGATCTTCTGATCTGTAAAAATAATCGACATCGATTGAATAAAACAGGTCATTTTTGGAATCCAAGAGAAAATTTAAATAAATAATTTGTAAAATAAATTTAAATCTGTTGAGAACAACTCTTAGGCCTTCATTTCCTTAATCTAAAATGTAACATTTGATTGTTCTTTTATCAACATATTGATCTAAAAATACTTCCACGTATTTTACTATCTTTTCAAAAATTCTTATTTCTCTTAATTTTACCAATTATTGAAAATTATCAAGGATTTTCTGAATTCCAAAAATGTTGAAAATTTTCGGTGCATCTAGATGCACGAGAAAACAAGATTTTTTCCTCCATACTCACTTGCTTCGGTTTTGTAATCATAGAATTCTAGATCCTTCTCTACATATCTAAGTTCCCAATGTTTGTATTCTTTTGCCAAACCCTCGCACTCCTCTTCTAGATCTTTATTCTTTTCATTCAGGGTTTCGATTTTCTTCTCGAGATTGATTTTTTCTTCCTGCAGAATATTGCAATCGATTGGGACTTGCAAGAGCTTGTTTTTCAACTGTTCGTTGAGATTATTTGCTCCATCCAAGTTGGTTCTTAGGGTCCTGATTTCGTCTCTCAAATTTTCGATTTCGTCTGGTTGTTGATTGCTGACGCTTCTTCGAGCCTGAAATAGTGTTATTTGTCTTACTTTTACTTGAACGTACAATTCCTATAGAAAAAAAGTTAGAACAGGAGAGATGGATTGTTTTCTATTGAAAAATCTATCGACTTATCAATAGTTATTATACACTGCAATTTAGTGAATTTTTGAAATTCCTGATTTTAATGAAGAAAGTTTGGAACTTTATAATTGCTAGAATTAAAAACTAAATCGCAAGATGTGTGAATTTTTGATTGAATACTTATAAAATGAAACAATTTGAAAAATGTATACTTCAAATTATGATAATTTAAAATATGTATTTAAAAAAATGCTATCCAGAGAATTTTCGAACGATTTAAAAATTAACCAGAAATTCAGTCATGACTACGACCCTGATGCTGTTACTTACTTTGCTAATTACTGATTTCGCTTTCACACACTCGGCATTTTTCGCAATTTCCGTTTTCAGAGCGTCTATAATAAACAAAATAACAAGTACAAATGTAAAATTTTTTCTTTAAAGGTACTACAAAAATTTGATGAGCAATTGTACTTCAATTGTAATTTCGAGCAAAATACTTGAGAAACATTAAGATTTAACAAGTTATGTATTCATGTGCTATACATTTTCTATTTCATGACTTAAAATCATAAAAATTATTCATATACATTAAACGATTTGAAATTTAATGTAAACTAAAATACCTATTTCCAATTTATTATTTTGTATAATGATTGTTGCATCCTTTGCGTAGGTTTGCATCCTCAAATACTCCGGTTGCATCGTTTCAAAAGCAGTTTTGTACTCTGTAAAGGCATCGCATTTTTCTTTAAGAGCCACCAGTACCTCTTCAATTCGTCTCGATTTTTCAAGGTTTTCATCTTTCAATATCTCACAATGCTGGAATAGTCCCTGAAATGAAAAAAAAAAAAAAAAAATAGTGATATTTAGAGTTGTAACGTTTTTCAATTTCATACATAAAAACGATATAAAAAAATGCAAGATATGTTAAAAGTTTTCAGAAATTTTTGGGAAAATGAGACATTTAAATATTGCACAGTGTTTTTATCAAAATACAACGATTGATAATTTCTAGATGAAATTTTAGATTTTCTGGATAAGAATTTTGTTAAGCTTCAGGTTCTGTGGTTGCCCTTTGCTCTTCAAAGTTTCTTTACATGATTTAGCACAAATAGCTTATTTTCTCTTGTGAAATTAACAGTTGAAAAAATCTAAAAATATTTTGACCATCTTTATCCAGTTTCTAAGGGTTTGTAGAGCCACAGAAAAGCATTGTTTCTTATTATTAAAAATATGAAAAAGAAAAACGATAAAGTTCTTCATGCCTTACTTTAATTTTGGTTTCGAGTTCTTCAATTTTTTGTTTGGAAAGACCACTTTCATGATTGTAGACAGACGTTGAATCAAGAAACTGTTGTTCAATATTTTTGAGGTGATTCAAATGAGCATTGAGCTCGACATTTTTTGATTTGTATGCTTCGGCAACATTTGTGAGCTGTTTCATCTCTTGAGCATGGACATCTTTTTCAGATTTCAGTAGATTGTGGAACTCGGTTTCTTTCAAATTTAACATTTCGTTGGCCTTGCGAATTTTTTCTTCGGCTAAAGAGACAACTTTTGTTGAACTCATTTCCATTTGCGTCCATCTGTAACAAAAAAAAGTGATATGAAATTTGATGGAATTTGAAAATTTGTCCTAAACTGTACAATTTCTTATGAATTTCAACGATTTTTTTTTCAAAAATCTTTAGGGCAAGTTTTTCAGGATGTTTTTATTTCAGCTTTTCATTACCTTGTAATATTAGCACGCATTTCATCAAGCTCCGTCTCAAGAACTTTTATTTTTTCTTTGAGCTTCTCATTTTCACGGGAAATTTCCATTGATTCGACCTTCGAACTTTCGAGAGTTTTCTCAAACTCCAGGATTTCTTTTTTCTTCTCTTCCAAATCTGAAAGCAACTTTTTGTGATTGGTTTCCCAATTTGCCCTTTCTTTTACAAGTTTTTCTGAACTTTGTTCTTTTTCCTCTTTCAGTTTTCGGGAAGTTTCTTCGTATTCGGTCTTTAATTTTGTAACAACTTCATGTTCCATTTTCATGATTAGCCTCAAAAAATCAGAGAATAATTCTGTAACTGTTTTCCCATCAATTCCTTCCATTTTTGGATCCAATGATTTCGTTTCTTTGACGATTGTCGTTTTTGCATCTGTTAATTCTTTTTCAAAATCGTTCTTCTTTATTAATTCTGTTTTCAAGGTCTCAATTTCATCTCGCAGAGTCACGATTTCGTCTGTTTTTGTTTTGCTGGAATCCAAACTTTGCTGGACCTGAAACAATTTCGTTATTTCTGTTTAATTATTCGAGATTGAATAGCATGTAATGAAAACATTAAAAGCTATTGCTATTTTTTGGAAAATGACAACCGTGTATAAAACTTCTGTATTTTTTATACATCGAACTAACATCATGATATTTTCAGAAACACATTCACAAAAAAAAAAAAAAAAAAAAAAAAAAAGAAGAGAAGAAAAGAAAAGAAAAAAGAACAAAAGGAGACTTAATTCAGAGTACTTTGAATTTCGATTTGAACATTTGAATATATTATCAAATGTTTTAATTCTTTTTTAACTATCAATCGTTTCATAATTTGAAGAGTCACTTAAAAAAATTTATTTTTCTCACTTTTGTTTGTAATTTTGCGTTTTCCTTTTGGATTTCATTGTATCGATCTTTTAGTTGCTGAAGTTCCGAGGCGAGTACAATTTGTTGGTTTGTTCTTTCAGCCAATTCTTTCTGCAAAACGCATTCCTCTGATTCTTCTTGTTCCATTTTTGCTTTCATGTATTCAGCATTTCTTGCGATTTCCGTTTTCAGAGTGTCTATAATTAAAAAACAAAAAAAGGCAAGTATCAAGTGTCATGTTTTGAATCGATTTCTTTACATGTACTTGAAAAAATCTTAAAAATGCAGTTTTATTTCGGTGAAAATAATATTTATGCATCAGTGGAATTATTATGAATAATTTACAAATGATTATCAATCAATTACGTTCTTCACAAAATAAAACATTCCATTGAAACCTAAACCTGTTGAATGCAAAATTAGTTAATATTCTAACGATAATTAGTAAAAATAAGTCAAGCATCTGAGAAGAAATTTATTTAAAAAATACGTACTTTTTATTTAACTACTTTTTTTATTTCTACAATCTCCACAAATTTGAAATAACCTTTTTATTCCTTCTAACTTTTTCATTACATCTGGAATTTTTTTTCGACTTGACAGTTAGTTTCTTCAAGTTACACTATTATACAATTTAATAAAATAATATTTTCAATTTCACTAATAGCATTATTGAGAATATGTAATTATAAACTTAAAATAAAAATTGAATGAAAAAAACTATAAATTGAATCAAAAGAAAACACGATAAAAAATAAAAAATTATCAGTTAGAAAATACAAATAAAATTTAATATAATCTACTGCAATTGAAAAAAATGTTGAACACTTGTTTTAGCTGTTAATAAAAATAAATTGTGTTAATTGTTCTAAAAACAGTATTGGTTTTATTTTCCCAAAGTTACTTGTCTTATTTTTTATTTCGGCATACAATAAAAAAAGAAAAAAAAAAAAAAAACAAACAAACAATTCATGATAAAGTAATATATTATTTTAAATTTAGGGAATCGTAAAGAGAACAGTTTTTTTTCTCACAAAGCAATTTACCTATTTCCAATTTATTTTGTTCTATGATGGCTGCTCTTTCCTGCAGATGTGTTTGCAGCATCGTATACTCTGGTTGCATAGTTTCCAAAGCAGTTTTGTACTCTGAAAGTGCATCACATTTTTCCTTCACAACCACAAGAATCTCATCAACTCGTCTCGATTTTTCCAAGTTTTCCATTTTCAATCGCTCGCAATTTTCTGAAAGTTCCTGAAATCAAAACATCGTTTTCTGTTCATCATAATTGTGTCGTTGTTTTATTTTATTAAAATAGCTCAATCACCATTTTTCCAAAGTTTCTGTATTTTGAACAAATACTTGAAAAAATCGCTTTTATTGTTAAAAATTAAACGAAAAAAAGACCAGTAAAATCCCCATTCCTTACTTTAATTTGGGCATTGAGTTCTTGAATTTTTTGTGTGAAAAGGCCACATTCATGCTTGTAGAAAGAAGTCGAATCATTAAACTGCTGTTCAATATTTTGCAGGCGATCCAATTGTGCTCTAAGCTCAGAATTTTTGGATTTGTAAGTTTCCACCAAATTTGTCAGCTGTTCTATTTCGTGATAATGAGCGTCTTTTTGATTTTTCAGCACATTTTGTAGCTCTGATTCTTTTAAGCTCGCCATTTCGTTTGCTTTACGAACTTTTTCTTCGGCTGAATTTACAACTCGTCTCGGACTCATTCCCATTTGCTGCCATCTGGAACAGAAAATTTAATGTCAACGACTGAAATTCTAATACAGCATACAAAAACGACCAGAATAGCCGAGATAAGCAATGTTAATTAGTTTTTTAATCTACTACACAACTGATAACTGCGTGAACTTTGTCCTAAAATTTTCTGGCATCTTTATAAATAATTAATTTTTGCATTACCTTGCAACATCAGCACGCATCTCATTATGCTCCGCTTCAAGAACCTCTATTTTTTTCTTGAGCATCTCGTTTTCATGGGAAATCTCCATCAATTCGACCTTCGAAAGTTCGATATTTTTCTCATGCTTCAGACACTCTCGTTTCTTCTCTTCCAAATCCGAATGCAACTTTTCATGATCGGCTTCCAGAGTCTTCACCCATTCTTTCGTGAGTTTTGCCGCTTGTACGCTCTGCTCTTTTTCTTCTTTCAATTTGTTAAAAGATTTTTCAGATTCAGCCTTCAATTTTCCGACTATTTCATTTTCCATCTTCATTATCAACTTCAAAAACTCGAAAAACAATTCTGTAACGGTTTTTCCATCAATTTGTTCTATTTTTGGATCCAATGATTTCGTTTCTTTGATTATGGCCATTTTCGCTTCCGCCAATTCTTTTTCAAAATCGTGATGTTTGTGGGAATGTAACTGGTTCTCTTTTTTCACATTTTCTATTTTGTTGGATAATTCACTGACGGAGTTTTCAAGTTCTTGATTTACTTCTTGATATTTTTGGGCCGCCGATGAAAGCTCGTCTTTTTCAGAAAGCAATTCTTCGTTTTCTTTTTTCAGATTTTCTAGATCACTAAACAATGCATTGTGGGAGGTCTGAAGGTTTTGGATTTTTTCTTCATATGATTGAAGCATCGATAATGAATTATTTAGTTTCTCATTTTCTGTCTTGAAGGTTTTCAATTCATCAGACAAAAAAGATTGGGAATTTCCAAGTTTTTCCAATTCTTCTTCCAAATTTTGCTTGGCCAATGAAAGCTCGTGATTTGCCAAAAGCAATACATTGTTCTGCTTCTTTATATTGTCCAGTTCTTTCATCAATGGAATTTGAGAATTCGTGGATTCCTCGAGGCGATTTTGAAGTCGCGAACGTTTCTCTTCAGATTTTTCAATCATTGATGAAAGTTCGTTTTGTTTGGTAAGCAATTCTTGGTTTTCTTTTTTCAATTGTTCTAATTCGGCCAGCAATCCAATGTGATAATTTTGATATTCGTGAACTGTTTCTCCCAACTGTTTGATGAACAATCCAAAGTTATCTACTTTTGCGAGTGATGCTGTGTTTTCTTTTTCAGACTTTTCTTGAATTTTTTCCTCATATTCATGGACATCCTGCGAAAGCTCGTATTTTCCCTGAAGCAATTTCTTGAATTCTTGGATCAAAATTTCCATGTTGTTCATCATGTCCATGAAAAAATCTACATTTTTTTCCATCGATTCATTCGGAAACGGTAACACAAACTCCAAATAGATTGTGGCGTTTTGTAACTCCGTCGACGATAATGTTAAAGACTTATTAAGTTCCCCTATTTGTTCGCTGGATTGTTGGGTAAATTCCTGCATTTCCAGCGACTTTCTTTTGCATTCTTTCTTATAATGTTCCAAATCATTTTCCATAAGAATCCGCGAATTTTGGGATTCATTGAGAGAAGTATGAAGTTTCTCAAGTTGTTCTTCCAATTTTTGATTGACCCATTTTGCCTCATGAAGCATCTCTATGTTTTCTAATTTGGCCAACAGTGAAGTTGTAGAATTTCTTAGTCGTTGAATTTTTTCTTCAGATTTTTGGATCACCAATGCGAGTTCACCTTTTTCTGAAAGCAACTTTTCATTTTCCATTCCCTGATTTTCCAGCTTTTCAATCAAGACAACATGTGCATTTTTACTTTCAGCTAAAGATTTTTCAAGCTCTAGAAGCATTTCACCAGATTTTTGGAGTTCTCGATTTTCTTCTTCGGATTTTGGAATCATCGACGAAAGTTCTTGTATTTTCAAACGCAATTTTTCGTTCTCCTTTTTCGAACCTTCTAATTCCAACATCAAGAGAACCTGCTCGTTCTCAGGTCTATCCAGTGATTTTTCAAGATCACGAAGTTTTTCATTCGATTCTGTATTGATCGACGTTGAGCTTTCGTTCGATTGCGAAAACGATTCTTGGTTTTCTTGTTCCAAGTTGCCCATTTCTCTAAGTTTCTCAATTTCGAGTTGAAGTGTTTCGATGCTCACCAAAAGTTCTTGTCTTTCTAACTGCATAAACTCGTTTTCTTTTTTCAGATTTTCCAGTTGAGTCATTGAGATATACTGAAGTTCCTGAATTTTTCCATCAGATTTTTCTTCCTCCATTCGCTTCTTCAAATTTTCTAGTTCAGTCTTCAATAAGGTTTTAGATTGTGCTATTTTTTTGTTCTTCTCTTCTAATCTTTTGACTTTTTCCAGCTGTTTAGCAACTGATTTTTCGTTTTCTATTTTTTGATCTCGCAATTGACTTGTTGGCAATGGAATTCGGGAATTTTCTCGTTTTAGACATTTTTCAGGTGTACGTTTTTCTTTCGTTCGCGTCTCGTCTTTTTCTGTCATGGAATTCATTGATTCTTTTTCCAGCGAAACCTGCAAGTTTTTCAATTTTTTTGGAGAATTTTCACGCTTCAATTTGGCTATCAGTTGCTGGTGATGGATCAGCTGATCGGTCAAAGCGGAATTATCGAGTTCAAGTTTTGAAGTTTTTGATTTCTCGCGAGATATCTGAAACCAAAAAATAAAGAAACAAACATAAGATTTTAAAATTGATTAGATAATTTTTAATACAGAACTTAATCTCAGCCAACGAATATATAATATATATAATAAATTTATTCATTGGCTGAGATTAAACTCGCCGGATACTTAAATTGAAATAAGAAAGAGGACCTAATTACATTCAAGAAAATCAATTTAATACAGAACCTTTAGAAAATGAAACTATTAGTTTATGATAGGAATTATAGTCATTTTGGAAAGTACCGAGTTTTTTTTTAAATTTATGAAGTAAGAGAATTTTAAATGACATTTATATACAATTTTGACATTACTTATATCGTATTATAATCTCATAACTTTGTACCAGACTTTCTTAATCCAAAATTGAAAATGCTTTTTTATTCGTACATTGTCTGTAAAATTTTAAGTTATTTGTTGACAAATAATTATCACAATCAATTGCTTATCAAACTGAGTTTCAGTGAAATTTACAATTATTATACACGTAGGTAACAGCATTATTAATTATCATCAATTAATGGTATTAATTATTTGCGAAATTCATAAAAATATTAAAATTATGATTATAGAAATATGTGAAATAGTATAAAATTGATATTAATACAAAGTATAAATTGATATTCATATTAGGAACATGTTTTTATTTACTATGAATATAATTTGTGTAATACAATCGTATGTAAAAAATAATAGTACATTACGTTCCGCGAGCGCAATATTTTATACACCGAGGGGAAATAAACAAATTTTCCCTGCGAGAGCAGAGAAATAAACTGCCCTTTATTTCCCTGAGGTGTATAAAATATATCATACACATACTGATAAACATTATATTATTATATTATTTTCTATTTTGACAATAAGAAATTATTGTTATAGCGTGAAATATGTAAAATGTTAAGTCGTTTGTTCCTAAATAATGATAAAAATCAATTTATATGAAATTGAGTCGCTGTTACTGTAAAAATATTCAATTATTGTATAAAATAAAATGATCATTTTATAATTTCTTTATGTAACAATATTATCGTATTATAATAAAAATAAAAATGCATGATTTTATATTATAACTACAATAATATTCTATTATTTTGTAAAATTGTTTACTATAAACATTTATTATTCATATTTATGAATTACATTATTCATATATACAGTATTCATTAATGCGCTACATTGTTACATAGTTAAAAACATCTATCATATTCAAATATAAAATGATTTTATGTAAAAATATGTAATACATATTAATAAATATTATTTAACTTATTGATTTATAATATTTATAGTTTCTATAATATGATCAGTGACAGAAAATCTGTAAAATTGTATTGTATAAAAATTTTATTATTTAATAGCTTATACATTTTTGCTATGAGTTAACCAACATTGTTAAGCTTATTTTTTTTAAGGAATTTTGATCTCTTGAATTTTGCTTGTTTTGGTTATAACTAGTTAAACTAGGCTGTGTTATTTAGAACAAGAAAAAAATTCTGTAATTCTTGAAAATACACACAAATCTTAAGAAATAAAAATAAAAAATGACGCTGTATTTGAAATACCTTTTCAAACAATTTAACTCCTAAATTTCTTTGAATATTCCCGAGAAGGGACTCAGTTTTATTGAAAGTTTACAGAAAAAATCAAACCAAGTGAACTTTTGAAAACATGTAATGTGTAAAATCAAAAAACGTTTTTTACCAAAAAATATGAAAATTCTTAAAATCACCTCTTGCTCCAGAGCATCTTTGATTCCTTGCAGATCCGAAATTGCTTTCTGCATACTGGTTCTGTCATCGGAAAATTTCCCGAGTGCATCTTTGACGAGCGTGAATTCGGAAGAAAGTTTAACGAAATCTGACCTTACATTTTCCAAATCCAAGCCAAACCTTTCAACCCTATCATTGTTCTCTTTTTTGTGTATCCTCGGAGAATTTTGCGGCGACGTCCAAGATTTATCGAAACTCATATCGTGCAATTTTTCCACTTCATGACATTTTTCATTGTATAAATCCATCAATTTTTCGTGGCTCGTTTTCAAATTTTCCAATTGTTGGTTCAAATTCGTCACCTTGTCTTCTACCATGGAAACGTTCAATTTTTCATTCATCAAGGAACCAACGATGACATTTCTTTTAGCGCTTGAACGAAGATGTTGAGTTTCGCTTCGTTGTAAATCCAACTTTTCCTGAAAATCTTTCAATTTGCTGCTTTGGAGTTTCATCTCGTTTTTCAAAATCAATTGTTGTTGTTTGTAGATATCCAGGTTTTCGGCACATTTGCAAGATTTTTCGAGTTTTGGTTCTTCTGTTACAACCGGGTTGAAAATTTTCACGGATTGTCCATTGGATTCTGGATTTGATCGCTTCTGAAGGTTTTCGTCTTCTTTAGCAGGTTTTTCAACGATCGAGTCCAAATTCGTAACCACGCGAACATTTTCTTTGTAGGTGTTCTCCAATTCTGGAATGTTCGTCTTGATAGATTTCAATTCGTCGATTTTTTCCGTCAGTTGATTGATGATGATCTGAAAACAAAATGAGCACTTCAGGAATTTTCCAAAATAATTATCTAAGAAATACAGTCGTTTCAGAGTGATTGAAAATCGAAAGTGAAAATTTTTTCAGTTACCTGTGAAGTTTTTTTTTCATGCTCCAATTTTGCAGCGAGATCCTGATTTTCCAAGCCCAAATTCTCGATTGTCTGGTGCAATTTCACCATACCCAACTTCAATTCCTCGAAATCATTTTTAATGCCATCAGATTCACGAGTTTTTAATTCCAAATTAACTGTCAGTTGGGATTTTTCCATTTCCAAAATGGTCTTGGCTTGTCTCAAAATTCCTACTTCCTGCAGATCGACAGGAGTTGAAATAGTATAATTGACTGTATCGTTAGGAATTTCTTCAGTCATAGAAACGTCCATCATTTCCTCGAAATAAGTGTTATTTGCAAAAACGCTTTCACTCTCATTCATTGTCAAATTCAATCTCTGCAAAGTTTTCATATCGCCGGAACCATTTTTCCATGAGACGGTTATTTCATTCATTTTACTTAGTAATTCGGTTTTCTCTTTTTCCAATTGACAAATTTTTTCCTCGCTAGTCCGATTTCTCAACTCGAATTTTTGCGTTAAATCGTACACTTCTTTCTTCCAATTGTCTTTCATTTCTTTAATGTCAATTTTTTCATTTTGCGCATTTTTCAATTTTATATTTTCTTCTTCTAGTTGTTTAACTTTTGTTTCCGAATTCTTTTTCGAGGAATTCAATTCCTTGATCAAATTGCGATTCTGATCTTCCAATTTCAGAATCGTGTCTTCAAGCTTACTTATCCAATCTGCTTCATCTTTGTTTGCAGATATCGTAGCGTTTTTCTGATTTTCTATTGTGGAATGTAATTTTTTTATTTCTTCATTCGCTATTTCCAGTTGAGCTCGAAGTGTTTTTTCGAGGTCAGGCTCTGATTTGGCGATTTCCAAAATTTGCACGTCTTGGCTTTTTTTTTCAGCATTTTGAAGTTTGATTTGCAGGCTTTTGATTTGATCTTCATTTTTTTTCGTGTGGGATTCTAGATTTTTCAAATAAAATTGAAGATCGTCGTAATTTTTCTTGTATTCCAATTTTTCCCTGAAACAAAAAAGTGATGAATATAAAATCTCTGCAATCGCTGATTTACTTAGGTACACAAGCAAACAAAAACAAAATATTCACCTTTCATTACTTGCGCTCAAATTTTTTTCCACTTCCAACTTTCTCTCGGCATCTTCTTTTTCTTTGGTTAAATTTGCGACGACCGTTTTTAAATTCTGTAATTTCTGCTTCACGTCAAAATCACGATCATCTATCATCGTCTGCTTTTCCAAAGTTGCATACTCCCGCAGCTCCATCAGCTCGGTCTCCAAATAAATCAACTGCTCTTCATTTTTCATTAGTTTGACTTGGATATCGTTATATTCGAGCGGCATTTCCTCTTCTTGAAGAAAACTCGCTGGAAAATTGACCTCAGAATACGATCTGGTAGTTACGTTTTTAGGGAGCCCAGTATTGCTATCTCGGCTTTGCTCATTCTTGATCATGTCCAGTTCGAAATCCTCAAAAGGCGTTTTACTGCTGCTAAAAGATTTTTCCAACTCGAAAATCGGTTTTGAATACGAAGTTCTTTCACGAATTGGAGAAAGGCATGAAAACGAGCCGATGTTTTGGAACATTTTGGAGCGTTCCGGGGCCCAGGTTCTTCTACGTCTTTGTAGGCATTCGATTCTTTCCTGCTTGGGAATAATTTTCGTAGATATGATTTTCTGCTCGAGCCTTTCAATGCGTTCGGACAAAATCACATTCATTTTTTCTTTTTCTTCGAGTATTTCTTCCATTTCTTTCACTCGTTTTTCCGATGCTTTGTTTTCAGTAGCCATCTGCAAGTTACACAAGTTCTTTCAAAATCACAGAAAATTTGGATGAAACTCATTTTATAAAAATCTTTTACAATTAAAAATCATCTAATCATGGAACCTTTTATTAAAATGCCAATCAATTTTAATTTAAATAATTTCAGCATCTAAATATTCACAGTTTTTTAAATTACATAAATTAAATAAAATTTCGACTTTCGGAAATTTTCGAATTTTTGCGATTTGAATATCTTGCACACTATTTCTTGGTACTATTATTGATGCTTCATTTGCATATTTTAATTCTTAGATTTTCAATGTTTTTAAAATGTGTTATCACAGGAAACATTAATGCTTACAAAATAAGTATACCTTGAGTTCGTTTTTCAATTGTTCAATATGCTTCTTGTACCGTTTCAACATCACTTCATCAGACATAACTTCGTTGATCTGCGGTTTGTTCTCCACGTTTTTAGCCCTTGAAGCAAAACTGCAGGAACGTATAAAAAATTGATGAGAACTCATGCTATACATTAACTTTCCTAAAAAAGTAGAATACGTTTTTCTCCATCGTAATGAATATACTTATTTATATAACATTTTTTTTTTCAAGAGTTACATTTTTTCTATAGAAATCTCAGAAATTTCTAGTCAAACCAAGTTTTGACAAAATCATTGAGTGAAGTTAAAAGAATAATCTACATCTACAAATATTTCACAAGTTTCAATGTGTAAAAACTCTTTCAAAGAACTTTTATCTCACAATTTTCTCCAAAAATTTAAAAAAATTAAATGCAGTTATTTTCATTCGTAATACTGGAAAATTCATGGAAAAAAAGAACGAAAATAAAATATTCAAGTTACACTCACGCTAGAGTGGATTGCGTATCTTCAACAGATGCTGGAGTAATTGCACATATTATCGCAGTCATTGCATTTCCACCCAACGAGTTTTGCAAAATGCGAGTCAGTTTGCTGTCTCTGAAATTCACAAATGCCCCTTGTTGTGCTTCGCTTAGTTGTTTAATCACCAGTCCCAAAGTAGAGAGCGATCTGTTGATGTGGGTTCCTTCTTTAAAACGCTCCCCGACTGCGCCGGTGGCGCTGGCTCTTTCGGAACCCGCGAGGTCCACGAAATTCAACTGAGAGACCTGGACAACGCCATCAGAATCGCTACTTGTTTCTCTGCTTTCGATGATCTAAAAAAAATTTCAATTTTTTCTTATTTATACTGCATAATTCATTAAGTTTTGTTGATGAAGAAAAAAGTTTACTTATTCTCAAATTTCAGAATTTTTGAAACATTTCATTTCTATATAATTTTTAAGAGTTAAATTGATTCTACTTTTCAAAATAAAAGAGTGTAAAAAAAAACCTTGACATATTTTTCAAATCATATCAAAATCTGAGAATTATAAATTAGGTATTAAAAATAAGTGTTTTTATCAAATTGTTTTTATAAAACTGTTTGAAATCGAAAAAAAGTATTTTGAAAAAAATTAGTGTGATTAAAACTGCATGATTAATAGTTTTATTGATAAACAAACAAATTTACCGATTCTTGCATTAAATGATTTCTTGAAGTGTATTTTTAATTTTCAAAAGTTAAAATGATTTCAACATTTTCCAATAGAAAGTGTAGAAAGAAGAACTTAAAACATTTTTGAAATAATATCAAAATTCAAAAATGATGAATATGTTATTAAAAATAAATATTAATATCGAATTAGCGTTTTCAGGGAACAATTTGAGAATAATTATTGTAAAACTAATGTTTGACATAATTAAAAGTTAATAACACTGCATAATTTATATAGTTTTATCAATCAATAGAAAATTTTTCCCACTTTTCGATTATATGATTTTTTGAAGCTGAATGCTTTTGTTTTATTTTTGAAAGTTGAAGAGACTTGAACTTTTATTAATAAAAAACGCGAAAAAAAAACCCGAAAACACTTAAACAATGAATCCGGAATATGAAACAATGGAAAAAAAGTATTTTTATTGAATTCGCATTTTTAAAAATAAACAGAGAATTAAAATTTGACACTGCTAAAATTTAGCGACCCTATAATTAATGAAGTTTTATTTATAATCAAAAATTTTTTTTCCATTTTACAATTACATATTTCTATCAGGTCTTCATTTTTATTCAATATTCAATGGTTGAAAAGATTTAAGATTTTTTGAGTAGAAGAATGGAGGAAATCTCAAAACCTCCTAAAGTAAAATCGAAATTGAATTTTATGATAAATAAATTTACAGGAGAAGTATTTTCACAAAAAAACTTGATTTCAATTTTAACTATAATTTAATTTTAGCATTTTTAAAGAAAAGTTTATGTTTGATGAATGTATAATCAATGTTTGGTATTGCTAAAAGTTATAAAAACTGTATGATTCATAAAATTTTATTTTGAAAAAAAAATTTTTTCGATTCCCTGATATCAACATTTCATGAAATATTTATCTATGTCGAATATTCAGCAGTTGAAAAGATGAGCATTTTCAAGTTAAAAAATGTGGAAAAAAACCTTGAAACATTTTAAAATTATTTAAAAGTCTCAAAATGATGAAAAAATCAACAAATATTTATATAAAATTTATATTTTCTAGAAAAAGTTCAAGTTTCATGAATGTGAAACTGACGTTCAGCACTGCTGAAAATTTTAGTAAATTCGTGAAACTGATTATAGTATATAGTTTCTATGAATTAAATACGTTAAATAGTGCAAAAATGGAAATTCAGCGAAAAAACTAACAATGCGGAATATAGTATGACTCCTGCTACTGTGCTCATTCATGTCTGTTTTTCCAGTCCTTCGAATTTTGTCTCCTTTCCTCATGGCTGCAAGAACTTCTTCAGAATCCGTCAGAACTTCTTCTTTGCATTTCACGACTACTTCGCCATTTTCTTCTCGAATTTTTACAGCTTTATTCTCATCATCCAGTAAATCATTGACTTGTTCGTTATAAATTTCTATGTACGAAACTCTGTGAACCAAAATTCCAAGAACAACAGCATTAATGTCATTTTTCAAGAGCGAAAATTATAATTTTTTCAATTTGTTTTGTTTCTCAAACTCTCAGAACTACACAAAAGTTTACGAATTTTCAATTAGTAGACTATTTTTCATTTTTTAATTTTATTTTGTAATGAATTTTTATAGATTTAAGTGCAAGATAATGATTCAAATTTTTCCAGTTAGGTTTTGAATTATCTGATGAAAATTTTCAAGGCAAAAAATTGATTTAAAAAATCGAGTTTTATGCGAAAGGTTGAACATTCATATTTTTTCAATATCACCTTATGAGGAATTCGCGACCTTCTTTATTTGCCAAAGACTTGAATAAGTAGTCAATCGAGGCAGGCAAAATTCCTGGTTCTTCTTTATTACCCATCATAGTATATGTTTTTCCGGAACTAGTTTGCCCATAGGCAAAAATTGTGCCATTGATGCCATTGATGGCAGCATCGACAACTGGTTTCGCGATGATTTTGTAAATATCCTCATTAGATGTTTCCGTATTGAAAATTTGATCTTGAATGCAAACAGAATATATCCTTATTCATTTATTATTATGTTTGAAAGAATAAATACTAGATTAAAAGTTGATGCAGTTTTTAATTCATAATAATCAGGACTGTTTGCATTTTTTTACTTTTAATCTCACTGTTTTTTTTTTTATTTTTGGATTTTGCATACTATAAATCGAATTATTATGTAGTCAACGTATCTTTTTCCATGGATTCAGGAAGTTTACTATATTAAAAGGTTCTTAAAGTCAAAAGTATTAGAAATTATAACTACTAAGCTTAAAAAGTTAATATTACCATATTACTGATAATATTACCAATATTACCAGTGAAAAGGAGAAATATTTCAAAGTAATTTTCATTGCGAGACATCATTATCTAAACATTCCATATCGAAAATTTGATCTTCAAAAAAAAAAAAACCTACATGAAGTTCCAAAAGTTTAAAATTAAACGAAAAAAGAAAAAAAGATGAGTATTTGAGAAAAAAAATTCAATTTTTTTCAAATGAAATACAATTAATCCTACGTAAAAATAATATCAAGTAATACTTTAATAAATTTTATCAGTAAACTACAAGAAAATGATGAGTGGTAGTCTGGAATTAAAAATTCAAGTTATACTCATCATTTACAGATAAAGTATTGTATTGACAGTTTTGTCAAACCAGGCATTCCAAAAAATTGTCAATAGTATACTATTATTTTAGAATCTAAAGTAAAAATGTATTTTGAATATAATTTCTTTTTTCCTCTTGGATTTATTACAAATTAAAACATTATTCACTTGTAAAGTATGATGAAACTAGCTATGACTTTCTTTTTCAAATTATTCAGTTATTTATATTTAACTTATCTTTCCACAGTATTTTTATTGGTTCAAAAACTTGGTTAAATTTTTAAAAAACCCACAAACAAAAGAAATAAACTAAAAATTTTCTTTTTTATTTTGTATATCATAGGTACGAAAATAAATGTTAAGAGGAAATTTATGCAAGAATTTTTTTTACTTTCACTGTTTTCACATACTTGAATTTTATGACTCACAATTTAAACTATTATTAAGTTTGACTATTTTCAAGTATTGATTTAAAAAATGTAATTGAATGGTCTAAATTTGAAAAAGGTTTATTTGAAATTAATTTAAATTAAATTTTGCTTATGTCAAGTTTGAAAAATGGCTTTCAAAATTGCAAAAAAATTTAATTGATGAAATTTTGTTCTTTATGCATAAAATTTTGAATTCGGAAATTATTAATTTGCTTTTTTTTTGTTTCATAGCTTTTAAATTACAATATAAATTATAACCAGTATTGTCAAAAAATAATGAAAAAAAAATAACTGAAAAATTCAGTGTCAGGCTATGTATTAGGTTTGTATTAAAATTGTGTTTTTAAAAATTTTATCTGATTTTTTGAAACATAATCTCAAGGTTTAGAAAAAAGGCATTGAATACCATAACCAAAAAATCTCATTCAGGCAGTTTTTTATGCATGAACTTTATCAATTATTATTTAAAAACAAATATTTGCATAAACTTTAAACATACATCAAAAAGGAACATGAAATATAATATAATATATTAGAAAATAATATTATATTAAATATTAATATATCTAATTATAATATACTATAACAACCACCATCGAAAATTGGTATTATTATTTTTTATCTAACCGGCTTGAAAGAAATAAATCCAAATAATTGCCTGATTTTTTATTAAACATAAAAACAAAAAAACCCTAATCAAGTCATGTATAGGTTAGTTTTTCACAAAAATCTTCCGTGAAAAAAGACCAATTTACCAAACTGGTGTAGGCAGTCGTTTCTTTTTTGCAATTCGCCATCTTTTGGAAAAATCGTTTTGTCCCTGACCGTCCACGAAATGGGCAAACCTTCATCAATTTCACGCTTTATTAGCGGTCTTATTTTGATCGCGACTTGGATATTCGTCATTTTGCCGCCAAAAAATGTTTACACTAGATTCATTGTACATTCATGTCAATTTAAACGTTATAAACAAATTAATTCATCAACTCCAGCGCACGAGAACTCGATTCGCACTCAAAATCACTTAAAATGCATCTTTTTCATTACGTTTTTTCGTTCAAATTTTCGCGATGACGGTTAAGTTTTTTTCTATACATATAAATAAAATGCGTTCTGATTTTGCGTACGTACCGACTCATCCCAGCATTATCGACAGTTTTTGCAGCATTTTGCAGTACAGTGCAAAGTTAAATGCAAGTTGGCGCAAGTCACAACAAAAACAAACAACAAACATGCTTAAGATTTTCAATAACAAAGAACAATGTTGCTGGAAAAATTAGAATATGTTCTCGCAATCTCGACGGTGATTTTTGGAGCCGGGATTGCACTTTTTGACAGGTGAAATTTCGTTTATTTTGAGACTGTTTGTAACTTCTCATTTGAAAAGTAATATATTCTATTTTTGCATATATGTTCCATGAATTGATAATTTATTCAATATTTTTTCATCCTTTCAATTAATTTTAAGTTACAGTTAATTGCTATTGGAAATTAGAACGTCATCTTTCACATTTTTATCTATCTAATAAATTGCGTTTGTAACTTTTCAATTAAATTATATTTTATTTCAATAATTTGGCAATGTTGAAATTCGTTTCATTTCGGGCCTTTAAATTAATGAAGATACTAAAAAAAAAATAAAAATGTAGTATTTGAAGCGAATCGGACATAATTAAACCGCGCCACAGAGCGAATGAAGTTTTAAGTAGAAATATTACGTGTAAGTTTTCTGGATTTTTTAAATTACTGTTATCTATATTTCACAAGCATTGAAAAGTACATGTTTACTTTAATTTCATGTATTTCTAAATTAATTACCTTCACATATTTGTAACTTCTACGAAACTTATGATAGACTTTTGAAATGTGACAGTCTTAGTTCATGACATTAAGTTCAAAGTTCAAAATCCAAATTTTTGTGATTTTTTCATTGCTATTACCCGTACTTCAAAAGTGCTTGAAAAATGTAACTTTTGAAGTTCCATCGATGAACTAGAAGAATATATAAAATTTGCCCAGAACACTATTTTGAGTTGTAAATAATTTAATGTAGTATAATATAATATCACGAAAATTTATTATATAATAAATATAAATATTTATAATAATATATATAATAATTAAAAATTTTTATTATGATTATTATTATTATTATTATTATTATTATTATTATTATTATTATTATTATTATTATATAGTAAATAAATTAATAACTACGCGAAATTAAGGCAAACACGTACTTTTTTATGCTTGTAAAATATATCTAGATTACAGCAATGAAAAAATCCAAAAACTTTTGGTTTACATAATTTTACATAATGGTTACATTATGCAATCATATTCTGCCCAATTTAAAAAGTCTATCAATTTTTTAGAAGTTGCAAGTATGTCAAAGAGATAAATGAAGAAATATATGAAAATAAGGTAAATATGTACTTTTTATTGCTTGTAAAATATAGATAACAGCTATAGATACATGTGACGCTGTTTCTAGAAAGGGACCTAATGACCAAAATGCGTTTTAAGTTTCAGTCTCCGAAGCAGGTAAATAGATGTGAATTCATTCCTTCCTTTTCTATTTTCTACTCCATTCTTGGACGAAATAGGCGTGAACTAGAAGATGTCATTAATGATTCGACACAATGAAAATACAAAGGGACAAGTCCCGAGGATCCCGTATGGACATGGTTTAGTAGCAAGCGGAGTAAAAGAGCGATGCTTTAGCCAGATTTTACAGTAATATTATTGGGATATAAATTCAGAAAAAAATTTATCCTGAGCTCAATTTTTATCGTAGAAATGTGAGACTGGTAGCAAATGAAAGATACTTATTAACTCTATTAAACCGTATAAAAATCTTATAATCGAGGTTTTGGTCGTTAGGTCCATTTCTAGAAACCGCATCACATATTTGGATAGATTTGGTTTTTAACATTATATTTTGTACTTAAATTCTGCCAAGTTTCAAGCATTAATTATAAGTTTTGTACGAGTTATGAATATTTGAGCCAAATATTTGAATAATTACAGTAATTCTCATTTAAAACTTCAGTCACTTTGTTGCACGGGTTAATCATGTCCGATTCACTTCAAACTTGACAGAAAATTTTTTTTTCAGTATCTTGGTTGATTGAATGGCCTGGAATGAAAAATTCCAACACCCTAGGGTGTCACAATATTAACCAATAATATCAGAGTGTTGAAGAATAATTAATTATATTATATATTCAATGAATGGTTTATTTACTAAATATCTTGTTATTTTTTTCATTAATTTGAAAATTACGAATAGTTGTTATTACCATTTAGAATACCTCATCTTTTAATTTATATTTAGCGCCCTTTTCGACAGGTCAAATTTTATTTGGATTCTGTTTGTAACTTCTCGTTTGAAAAAGAATATATTCCATTTTTCTCGTAAATTTTCAATGAATGGCTAATTTGTTCAATATATTGTTTATCTACTCCAAAAATTTAAAAATTAAATTCGATTGTCATAAACATCTAGGATATGTAATCTTTGGAATTTCTGTTTATTTTGCTTTTTGATACATAAAATTTTGTTTATCTGGATTCCATTTGTTACTTCTTATTTGAAAAAAGATATATCCTTTTATCCCATGTATTAAATGAAAAACTAATGTATTTATTATTTTTTTATACCCTTCATTAATTTGATAAGAACAATTATTTGTTTTCAAAATTTAGATAATGTGTTAGATATTTATGTTTGATTCGCTTTTTAGCAAACTAAATTTTGTTCGTTTAAATATTTGTTTGTCACTTATTGTTTAAAAATAAGATATATTCTATTTTGTCATAGATATTCAATAAATGGTTTATCATTTCAATATTTTTTAAATATTTTCTATTAATTTGAAAATAAAAATGAATTGTTAGTAATATTTACAATATGCCATCTATTTAATAATGTTTGTTTGATATGCTTTTTGAAAGGTAAAATTTTGTTTATGTAATTTATGTTAGTAACTTCTCATTTAAAAAAAGATATTTTATGTCCACATATTTATTCAATGAATGGCTAATTTATTCGATATTTTTTTTCATCTTCCCTGTTAACCTGAAAATGACAATTAATAATAGCGTTTATAATATTATGTATCTTTTAAATTTGTGTTGAATGCGCTTTTTGAAAGGTAAAATTTTATTTATCTGAATTTTGTTTGTAACTTCTCATTTAAAAAAAAGATTCTCGTATATGGATTCAATGTGGTTAGTTTATTCAATATTTTTTTATTCGCTCTATAAATTTAAAATTAAGTGCGATCAATTATAATTTAAAAATTAGTCCGTTTAATTACAGTTAATATTACAAATTTAAAAAAAATTATTGATTAGTATAGAATGGAATATATAATCGTTTTTAAAATATTTAACCAATAATTAATTTAAATTACAAAATTTTGTTTATATAATTCTGATTGTAACATCTCATTTGAAAAAAGATATATCGTATTCCGAGAATACTATTCTCGTATGTATACTCAATGAGTGACTAATTAATTCGATATATTTTTATTCACCACATTGATTTGAAAATCTCAATAGATTGTTACTAACATTAGAACGTGTAGTTTTTTATTTTGTGGTTTATTTATTTGAATTTGAATGGCTGTATAACAATGCACTATAATTTGTATGATTGCTTATTATTGTTATTGCCTTTAATAAAAATTGCTGTTTTCAGCTTACTTTATGCCGCAGTCATTGTCAGCATATACGTCGTTGGTTTGATTTGGGGCGATCAATTGGTTCAATTCTTCAGTATTAACATCTCCTATTTCAACGAAGCTCGTTCGAGTTACTTGTCGGCAAACAATGTTTGCAGCGTTTGCCAAAGTGAAAGTTGCAAGCGCCATAAAAAAAATGTTCAGAGACAATGGGTCAAAGTTCCTAATGACTTGGATTCTGCTCTGGAAAATGTAATTTTTACAAATAAATTATATCTTTACTCCGATTTTATAAAGTTCAAATTCTAATGTCACAAATATTGCATCAATAAAATGAAAATAAAGTACATAACTATGCAAAAATTCAAGACTCCTAATTTTCTTATCTCTAGTTGTTTGAAAAATTGCTGCAAGACTACATCTGCGCTTGGTACTCCGATTTTTCCTCGAACAAAGCTTTTGTTCAACAAATTCGATTGGGTATAACGACTGCATCGAGGAATCTTGCTGGTAGAATTTTGAGTTCTGACGTGTCGGAAATTGTTTTCAACCAGTTGGTACCAGTTGCCTTACAGCATGCCCAGGATTGGCAAGAGTTAACAAAAAGGTCAAAGGTTGTGGGAGATCATCCTCAGGATCATGTCTTAAATTACCTGGGGAACAAAATTCACCCTGCAGCTTATTCGCGAAAAGCAGAAATCGATTACCTTCGAGGAATCTCCACGATTTTGACACCCTTTCTATTGCCAACGACGCATATTTCAACCAACAATGAGGTGATTTTCGTTAGGAAAACTGTGGCTTCCATAATGAGGAGAAATTAAACTGTGAATTTGTTCGAGTTTTCTTTGACTTGAAGCATAATTTTTTTAGAATTCTTAGCTTAGAAATCGTCAGTTTGTGCAATGTTCTAAAATGAAAACTACTTATACGAATTTTTCTCAAATTTTTCGACAGAATCCATAAAACATAGAAAAACGTAATTTTTTATTGTCAAGTTATTTATATTCGATTCACACACAAATTTTGATTGATTCGTAAATAATTGATAATTATTTGCAGGTGATTCTGCGCGAAATCATCGCGAATTGGTTACTTTTGCCAGCAATGGACGCTCTGGCAGATCCTGATAACATAAATACTTTGATTATTTTGTCGACTTATTACGAAGGGGATTTTTCCGAAGCAACAGACGCTTTTTTAGTTCCTCTTCTTCATTCCTGGATTTCATCACCATCGAACAAACAGAATACGTCAAGCGTATTAAAACCAACTTTGGATGAAATTTTGAATGACCAAGAACTCTTGTACATTTTTATGCAGCACATCAAAGAGTCGGGGCCTGTTAGTCTTTTACAGTTTTTTTTGGATATTGGTAAGAAGAAAAATTAATGTTCAAATTATTCATGAGAGATTATGAATTTTTTCGAGTAACTTTTTTGTTAAAAAAAACATACGTAATGTTTTAAATTGAGGATATTATTGAACTAAAAATAACAAAAAAAGAAAAAAATCAAGAAAAAATGTTTATCTCACAAAGTTTTTCGAGGCTTTCGAAGTATTATTTGATTTCCGGGATTCATTATATTGAATTAACAGATTCAGGAATATAAAAGTTGAAATTTCAAGTTCTGTAAATTTCCAATTTCGATTTATCAAACCAGCGCTGAATCTTTTTTGATAAAATTTGCAAGGAAAATGATCGAATTTTGATTCGATAATTTAAGCGTTTATAAACTTGAAATTTTCCAATTTGTTAAAAATCTGCATTAAATGAGAGAAAAACAATATTTTTAGACATTTTAGGTGAAAAATTGGTTTCCACTTCACCAATATTTATTATTTTAAACATTGTAAATCATTTACTACCTGTATTTTTTGCAGATGATCTAAGTAAACGAATGTTAAATCCTGACATGACCCCCGAAATCGAACAAACTTTGTATGACGATGCTCAAAATATTTATTCTTCATATCTTCATCCTGAAAGTGCGGACTACGTGCATTTGCCGCAGCATGTTTCGGAAGGCATAAAGACAAGTCAGACAATTTTTTCAATTCAATTTTTTGAAACGTATACTTTCCGTTTATGTATATTGCGAACAAATTTTTCGCAGTTTTTGTCTGGTGTCTGTCAAGTATATGTACGATAATTTTAAAATTTTCTCATTATTTTCAATGGTTTTTTATAGTTTTCTTTCGTTTGATGATGATATTTTCCATGCTTTTCTATAGTTTATCATGATTTCTCATGATTTTTTGTAATTTTTTTGACATTTTTTATGGTTTATCATTATTTCACACAATTCACCATTATTTTCCATAGTTTTCATTAGTAATTACTTATGGTTTGTATTAAATTATACGAGGAGCTCAGAAGGAAAGGAAAGTAACAATCTTTCCAGGGAGACAGCAGGACTTAAAAAGCGCGGTCGAAAAGAAAAAAAAACATATCTCAAATATCAGTAAAGGACGATAATATAATGTTAGAAGCAAAAACCAAAAGAGGATTAAGAAGAGGTAAAAAGCAACTCAAGTAAGTCAGCGGTAATGGACGACGAAATAAATTTTGAAAGAAAGCGTTACAGAACGGCAGGTACAGGTAGAAATCAACAAATCTTGTTTAGCGGTAAAGTACAACAAAATAAGTTTAGAGGAAAAACGTGACAAAATAGCAGGCATAGGTAAAGAGCAACGGATGTCGTTGAGCGGTAAGGCGCGGCACAATATTAATCTACATGAGAAAAATACGCAAAAGAATCAGATAATAATATGTAGTCTGAGAATGTTAATACTACTCGCTTGTTTCACGATCGCTCCAACATAACTGGAGTTTAGCGCGGTAATCTCTAAATTAACTTTAACGTATTTTTTCGTGTCTCTTTGTAAGAGTGTTGCATTTTTTTCCACGAAATCATTTAAACTTCATTGCCCAAACAAGCATTTGCAAAATTTTATATTCCTGCAATGTACATGTTCTTTTTATAGCTTTGCGGTTACCCTAAGAATTTGAAATTCTTTATTAAGGACGAATAATTATTTTGAACAATTTGATTCCATACATTTTTGTGGATTGGTATGTTACCGTTTTTCGTAGTTATCCGCGGGGTCTTTGAACAAGATTTTGACATCAATATACCTGTTTCTGCTTGCCTGCGTGTCGGCCTGAAATACGCCATTTTTACCGTGGGAACAGGGCTACAAATGCTCATTTTAGATGTTTGAGAGGTGAAAAATCTATTTACGCCATTTTAATCTAAAAACTGAAATTTTGACATGACTTCTCAGTTATCATGGCGTTAAATACCTCACGTAACAGGCACGGATGTGCAATTATTTTTCCCCTGGAATACTTTCTTAATGAGGGTTTTTGTCTTATTCGATCATTTACTTACTCAACCTTAGGAAATCGGCATTCAAGTAGATATGAATACGCGATAAAAATGCAGCAACATACGCCATGGTACAAGACGCCAAAGACGCAACAGGACGCTAAGTCCAACTTGCACATTGACGATTTTATTGCATTAATACGATTTGGTGATACTTTTACCACGGCTGCAGTGATTATAATACTTTGGTAGCATTCTTACGTCAATGTAGTAAATTTACTAGCGGTCGTAATTCTACCTCTTCCGAAGGAGGTCGTTTTATTTGATATATTGAAAGGTGTACTATTACGCATTTTTAGTACACTTAATAAACGCTTGTAAAACTACATTTATCCGGTGATGCTCATTTACTACACACTGGTAAAATCGTACTACTTTCTAGTACATTAACTATACAGTAAGTAGTAACACCTCTACTACACCTTAGTAATTGCAAGATTTTTTTTAATGTGTGGTCCTCGGTTAGTCAGATCAGTATAGAAACCGTCGTAACAAAATCCGGAACGTGCTTCTCGAGTGCTTCTTCAACTCTTTCTTGTATGTTAAAGCTGATAATTTCCTTTCTTACATCTTGCCCTGCTACCTGCTACTCGCGAGTTATTTAGTGGGTACGGATCTTGCAAATGTGTGAATATTTTTTGTTTTATTTTTCATTGTATGTAACACAGTCCACCACAAAAAAAAGTTCTGGCGAAATTTTTGCGAAAACTGATGCCCGGGGTCAATAATAAACGATCCTCAAAAAGGTTTCGTTCGTCGAGATCTTTGTCGAGTTGCATAATAATAATGATAAGAAAAAAATGTGAAAATCTAAAGCACATGTCCTATTTGAAAGAGATAAAAAACCATTCTTTTGTTTCGATAAGATGAATCCGTTCCCCAAACTTTTTTGCGAAAAATTCATTATTAAAGCAAGTTCATTTTGCTGTGTTAAAGGCGGTTTTTTTTCTGGAAAGGTCTGCTTATTTTTCAATATGGAACATACTTTCAGCTCTTCCTCATATCTACTTGAATGCCGATTTCCTGAGGTTGAGTAATAAATGATTAAACAAGACAAAGACCCTTATTCAAAAAGTATTCCAGGGGAAAAATAAATGGATTTTTCACCTCTCAAACATCGAAAATGAGCATTTGTAGCCCTGTTCCCACGGTGACAAATGGCGTATTTCAGGTGGACACACAGGCAAGCAGAAACAGGTAAATTGATGTCAAAATCTTGTTCAAAGACCCCGCGGATAACTACGAAAAACGGTAACATACCAATCCACAAAAATGTATGGAATCAAATTGTTCAAAATAATTATTCGTCCTTAATAAAGAATTTCAAATTCTTAGGGTAACCGCAAAGCTATAAAAAGAACATGTACATTGCAGGAATATAAAATTTTGCAAATGCTTGTTTGGGCAATGAAGTTTAAATGATTTCGTGGAAGAAAATGCAACGCTCTTACAAAGAGACACGAAAAAATACGTTAAAGTTAATTTAGAGATTACCGCGCTAAACTCCAGTTATGTTGGAGCGATCGTGAAACAAGCGAGTAGTATTAACATTCTCAGACTACATATTATTATTATATTATATTATCTGATTCTTTCCGTATTTTTCTCATGTAGATTAATATTGTGCCGCGCCTTACCACTCAACAATATCCGTCGCTTTTTACGCCTTCTATTTGTTACGCCTTCTAATCTGTCACGTTGTTCTTCAAGATTAATTTCGTCATCATTTACCGCTCAACGATATCCTTTACTTATGCCTGCTATTCTGTCACGTTTTTCCTCTAAACTTATTTTGTTGTTCTTTACCGTTCAACAAGATTCGTTGTTTTCTACCTGTACCTGCCATTCTGTAACGCTTTCTCTCAAAATTTATTTCGTCGTCCATTACCGCTGACTTACTTGAGTTGCTTTTTACCTCTTCTTAATCCTCTTTTGGTTTTTGCTTCTAACATTATATTATCGTCCTTTACTGATATTTGAGATATGTTTTTTTTCTTTTCGACCGCGTTTTTTAAGTCTTGCTGTCTCCTTGGAAAGATAGTTACTTTCCTTTTCTTCTGAGCTCCTCATATTATATTAAAAACTATGTATGGTTAATATTGAATGCATTAATTTTTGGCGTTACAGTATTAGATGGTGGCCCAGAAAAAATTCAAGAATTACGGACTTCAAGACCTCTTTACCAAGCTCATCAAGAAGCACATGCACTGCTTGGAAGTACTTGCCTACCATCTTTTCATCATAGCTACGAAGTAAAAAAATTAAGTAACTTTACCGGAAATTGTGAAACGTGACGTCATCTTGACATTTAAAATCTGATACCTGTGTTTTATCGGAAGATCTCTTATGTATTTCATTTAGTTTCGATTTCTTGATTACTTCAGGAATGAAGATCGTTAAATTAGATTATAAATGAAATTATTTTTTTTATGTATGTACTTTATCATACATTTACTGAAATCGCATAATTAATTGAGGGAGGAGACATGGAATCTTATTTTTTTTACTAGGTCTTTACATTGAGTTTTGATTGAAATGATGAATAATTTGTGTTTTTCAGCTTCACAGATTGATTTGTGGAGCCTCAACTGCTGGAAGTGTATCAAAACCTACAGCTTCTCGCTCATGGTAAGGCCTATATATTTTTTTAAATATGATTAACTCAAAAACAAAATTTTATGACATTCCCAATGAGAGTTCAATTTTGAAATTTTTGAAATATTTGTGTCCGTGATTAGTTGAATTTACTGAAGTTAGGAATAAAGAGATGTAAACACGTAATTTTGATAAAAAAAGCATGAATTAAAAATCTATGTTTACCATCGATGGTTGAAATTTTTTTGTGAGCTGAATTCGAAAAATACATGTTGATTCCCATTCATAACTCAGTAACTGCCGAAAATTGTCCGATTGCTATAATTTTTTTGTTATTTCAAAGGTGAAGTTTCATCCTGATAGAAAAAATTATGAATTTCATTTTTTGGAATGAGTTTTCTCGCACTCATAATTTTTATATAGAAATTTCAACATGGTATCAGTTTTTATACTTCCTTTTTTAATAAACAAGTTTGTTAAACAAATAATATGTAGTAATTTTCTCTACAGTCAAATTTTCCTGTTTAGGAACTACAACTTTTTGATATCAAAGTGTCATTTTTGCAGTTAATTCAATGTTTTATTTTCTTGAAGTTCTATAATTTTACCATGGAAGTTTTGATCATAATAATTTTCGTTGAAGTTCACTAAGTCTACAAACTTGTTACTCGTAAATGTAAAATTTATGTCCTCACTACGTAATATAATTTTCCAGCAGCGTTTCCTCCGGAGTTGGTACTAAACTTTCCAACCAACTTGGCAAAATCCGTGGTGCCCTTCGTGTAGCTGCAGTAGATGGTGCTTCCTTCGATGCCCACCAAGTTTATCAAGCTGAGGAAGCCAGCTGCAGTAGTGACATCATTGAAAAGTAATTACTCATTTTAAGTACAATAAAACGTAACATTTTTAAACTGGTATAAAACTTGTGAGATCATACAGGCGCTTAGGCAGAGGGGATTTTTGGGGGTTCAAACCCATTCCGAAATTCAGATGATATTGATTATTATTTTACGTAGAACAATATATTATAACCAATAAAAAAATACAAATCGTAAAGAATATTGGATAAAAATACTAATGAATAAGAATAAAATAATTTAAGGTAATCAGAAATTTACTTCCTGAAATCTGGAAGACATAACAAATGGTTTCATGTAAGTCTTCGAAGTTGAATAATATTCGGAATTATTTATTTTCCTCACTCCAAAATAACAATAGATATGGCCTCAGAAGAATTTTTTCTTGAATAAAATTCTAATTACAAATATTATCCTAGGATAACGTATTAGAGAATAAAAATTTGAAAAATTGTTTCAACTCAGTGAATTACCGACAAAAATTAGAATCTACGATGATGCTGAGAATCCAAAAAACTGAATCCTGGAACATTATATTCTAGAAATCTACATTGAAATCCAGAAAAACATCAAAAAATCTTTTGAATCATACAAACTGAAGAAATACCCAAAGTAATATATATTAGAATTCTTGAAAAGAACTGTTTTCTGAAAAATCTAAACGAATACATTACGTTCTAGAAAACTACGAATTCTAAAAAGCGTATATATAGAAATCTACAATTTTATTATAAATCTGTACAAATACTAGAGAACGCGACAAAATTTTTCAAATACCGAAAAAAATACGAAAATATAAGAAATCTATAAAATATGGAAAAATTGTATGAATGCGATTTTTCCAGAAATCTATAAAATTACTGAAAATCGATCAAAATTTTAATTCCAGAGCATCGAATTTTAGAAATCTATGTAGAATTCTACAAAAATTCTAGACATCTTTAAACATACTAAATAATTCTGAAAGGTTTTATACTGAATTCCAAGAAAATGCGAAAAACACTATAAATATTTTAATACTTGAAAACTATGTAGATATAATTTTTTCCAAAATTTATAGAACTTCGAACTTAAAACATATGATTCTACAATCATTCTAGAAATATATAATAGACAACCATAAAAATATTTTTATTTTAATTCATACAATTTCTACAATTGAACACTTTTTCGTTTGTATTGTGTCTATACTAAAAAAACAAATACGAAAAAAAGTACTGAAAATCAATGTGAAAGATACTATAAAAACCAACTTAAATACTCAAAACCGTTAAAAGTTTTAATCTGTAGCATCGAATTCTAAAAATCTAAAGAGCGATTCACATGAATATCGGAAATCTATGAAAATAGTAGAAAAAATATTACACAATTCTATGAATAACATACAATGCAAAAATTCTAGAAATTGATGAATTACTCAATTTCATTGATTTCTAGATAACTAGATAATTTCTAGAAAAAAGAAACACTTCTTGTGATGATAATTTTCTCAACGATTCATAAACATATTTAATTCTGTTAGAACTTGGATTCCCAGAGCATCAAATTCTAGAAAGGCGAATAAAAATTTCATAATATCGGGAATTGGTATATGAATACCAAAGAATCATGGAAAATATCAGAATAAGATTATCTAAACCTCAGTGACTTGAAAATCACAGAAATCGCATCAACTATGTTATTCCTAGACTGCAAAAGTTGTATAACTTTGGAATTTGAAGTCCTCAAATTCAAAAAATTGAGAAACAACACTCTGGTGACAATATCGTCAAAGATTAAAAATTATAAAATCCCGAAAGAAGTATATTTTTTCGAAAAACCCCTCCCGGAAATTTTTTCTGAATACGCCCTTGGAGATCAATTATTAATTGTGACGTTTTTCAAGAAGTTGATACAAATTTTTCGTGACATTCACGTTAAAAAATATAATATGAAGTGATCGTTTCAGATACGTTCCGGATTTGACGACTTGGCGCGTCACCATTCCCCACGTGGATGTTTCCTCGACGCACCCTCAGTACATGGTCTCCATTCACAGTGCCACCGAGGAAAAATCTTGGACCGTTTTGCGCCGGGACCAAGATTTTCACTCCCTTCGATCTCGACTCGCTGAATTCCACGGTGACAAAGAACTCGAAGACTCCCTCCTCCCTACTCGCAAAAACCAACCTTCGTCGGTCGCAGCCAATCGGCAGATCTACCAAGATTTTTTGCAAACACTTTTAACCAAGCCCACTTTAAGGAACAGTCAACTTTTGCGAATTTTCCTGACGGCGCATAACTTGAAACCTCACTTGTCTGCGTACAGCGCATCGGATATTGGATTGCTGTACCAGAACGTGACGCACAAATTGAGGAAGGAGAGAGGTCAGCACCTGGATAAATTCATGAGCGTTTTTTTGACCTCGACAAACATCAAGCAGGTTAATAAATGTTTACCTCGTTAATTGGAAATTTATATTTGAGATTTCAATGATTGTAAGTGCAAATTGTAAATTGAATTCGCTTACGATTCTCGAAAACAGGAACACCCTGACGTTGGAGTGGAAGTTTCCCCAGAACAAGGAGTCGATGGGAGCAAAAAGAGCCGGAAGTCGGACCCAAATCACAGGATATTTGGGAATAATTTGGATCTGGATTCCAGGATTCAAGAGTTTCCTTACGTTGGATCCAAGAGAAAGCACGTGAAAGGAGTTTGCTATTGTATTGCAGAAGCAAGTGAGTATTGGGAATTTCGGTTTGTAGGAGAAAGGTTCACTCATTCTTAGAAGCATACTTGAATTTATTTTTTCTTTTCTCCAGTGGACACTCTTCTGAACACCTCACCCATGAAGTCACAGGTAATTTGGCTAATTGCTTCAACACTCCGCAAACGACTCGATCCGATCATAAATCGGGGCTTTCATAACGTTCTGGTAAAATTGTTGAGTGGGGGTCGAGCCGCTTTGGTCGTTAGATTATTGCACTCGGCCATTTTTGACACCGACTGTGGTAGAAAAGAATCTTTGCCAGGGTCTTCGGAGCGTTACAACAGAGCTAAAAATGGACTACGTTCGTTGTTGCCGTGGTGGTTTTTAGGGGCGCACTCGCAATGGTGCAAATTGATGGATTCATTTTTGGATCCTTTGCAAAACGCTGCGCTCAATAAACATTTGGCCTATGTTTTGCTCGATCAGTTGCTCATCAACCTGTATCCGGAACTGGCAACGCAATCGCAAATGTTCGGTTCCTAGATTTTCATTCTCAGAAACGATGGGCCCTTAGGAAACGATGACCTATTTGGCTAGATATATGATATATGAACGACATAAGTGACATACATGGTATAGAAATACGAGATATAAATGGCATATATTTGATACTTTTGTGTAACACGTTTAAATGATCTATAAACAACATACAGTGGACTCTGTATACAATAGAAAGTTTGGGAGGATTGTTTTCTGTAACCCACGAATTCTAAAACTCGCAGCAGATTATCGCGATGAGCGTGAAGTTGGATCGGGGCAGTCGAATTCTATAGAGGAAGTGAAAGTTTTGAAAGATGCGGCCATGGACTTGACAGTGAAAAATATATTTCTGGAAAATTCGTCACTGCGGGTTTGTTGCCAATTGTTGCCTGTGCCGACTTTTAGTGTAATTCTAGGCTGTTATACGCCGAGAAATCCCTCAACTTTGGCCGACCGCTGAGTTGGAATCTCGTTTACCTGCGAGACGTTCTGTTGAAGTTGAGAAATTCGCTTATTCTCAATTCTAGTTAATACAGAGTCCACTGTATGTATTTAATTATGTCTCTGACAAAGACATTACCTAAGTGTCATATGTTTGTCATTTATATGTCGTTTATATGCCTTAATATGTCGAATATAGGTTATCATTTTCTAAGGGGATCAACTATGCACAGATTGGATCTTCATTGAAATTTGAAAGTTTCGAAAGCCAAAAATGAGTTAATTTAACTTTTTAGGGTCGTGGTAAGTATAAGTGTGAAAGGTGTGATCAATAAGTAGTAGAACTGAATGCCTGTAGCGCGAACTAAGCGGTGGAGAGCTATCAAACCACCTAGACATGATAGTGTGGAACCTTCCGAAGAGAACGATATTTTTTCAAGTAGCTTGTGGGTAAGCGGAGAGTCAGGACGATGATTTTCGTGAATCTCTGTTTAGAAGTGTCGTCGTGAACCAAGATGGAGAAAAATCTCGAGCTGTACTACGCTATCAAATTCTGCGTCAAATTCGGGAAAACCGCAACAGAGACTCTTGGAATGATCGAAGATGTCTAAGAGAATGCTGTTTCGAGCTGCTCAAAAGCGTTCAAATGACAAAAGCAGTTTTGTGAAGGGCGGGATGTCGTCAAAAATGCTCAGCAGGCAACTTCAAGAATTAATAGAAATATAGCCAAAGTGAAGTCGCTTCTGGACTCAGACGGGCGCACAAACATTCGAGTTATTTTTTAAAAGTTAGGGATATCGTACGATACCGTCAAAAATAGTATTACCGAAGATTTTGTAATGGTGCGCGACAGCGCACGGTGCCACACCACGCTGCTGGTAAAGGGGCTTCTACACTGCAAAAAACATACCCTTTACGGAGAGCGCTTGACCGTTTTTCGCCCATGTCTCGACCAAAACAGCCAAAAAGTGGTCGACCACGGATAATGAAGTATTTCAAAAAACTTTTCCAGCACAAGCACGATATGTCGACTTTACGTGATATGGACCAAATATAATATTGAGACACTAAAACTTAATTTATCTTATTGAATTTACATTAAAAATTTACTATTGTCGAATATTTCGAATATTCGAAATATTGTTAACCTTGCTAGACAATAATGATAGTAAATTGAGCTGTCACACGATTGAATACGATAACTCTTGACATTCCTTTGCTGAATGTCACTTTATATGGTAAAAATTCATCAAAAAAAGGCACTTGACCATTATTCGACCATGCCTCGACCGTTACTCGACCATAATGGTCGAGTATCCACCGTCAGGGATGTGATACATGTCTCTGTAGAAGACACGAAGACGCGAAATCCATGTCTTCAGTCATTAAGTTTCTTACTTTTATGTGTCAAAAATATGTGTTTTTAAGACACCTTTAAACATCTTAAAAATGGCGTCAAAAAGTGTCTCGTGGCAAGACACCATTTTCTGCAGTCCAGATCTGGGATCACAAGACTTTCGTTTTTTCCTTTAGCTCGAGCAAAACCTAAAGGAAAATCGATGTAGTTCCTATAAAGACATCCAAAGGTCCGTGACGGGACCTCCAAAGGGGATCCCGGAAAGCGAGTTCCTGAGAGTGTACGCGTTGTGGGAATCGCGTTATACGCGTTGTGTCCCAACACAAGGGTGCTATATCGAAGACTAAGGATTTTTATCAAATAGTTTTATAGAAACATTTTAATTAATCAAGTCCTACTACTTATTGTTCACACCTTGGACATTGTACATACATTAGTTTTGGAATTTGATGCATTGAAAATGAAAAGACAACATTTTAAGCAGCAAATTCCTATGGAAAAAAGAGTTGAAGGAACGAGATATCGATTATTTTTTATCGAAATAATTTTTATTGCTCTTTCGAAAAGTTCTGAGTATAATGGAGAGAATTTCAAATTCTACGATTTCTGAACTGAAAACGTAATCGCAAAATGTGTGAACTGTTATAGGAATGAAAGTTTTTGTTTGACCAATCGAAAAATTAAGCAATTTAAAAAGTATGTGATTCAATGAAGGAATCGTGACTCTTTGAATAAAAAAATACACCTCGCGTCTGTCAAATAATTACAAATCTATTGAATTTTCGATGTCATTATTTTTTTGTGAAGTTTTTTAAAATCGAATTTACTGCAAAATAAAAGTCTTAAAGAAAGGCAAGAATTAAAAAGTTGAAAAAAGTTACAGTTATGGATTCAATTAATGAGAAAAATTTTGAAATCCGAAACATTTGTGATCATGATATTTTGGATAAAAAATTCTGAAAATTGTAAATATTTCGCATAAAAAAACCAAATCGACTTCATTCTTATAAAATTGTGTTAAGAAATGAAGAGTTTTCTTCATACCACTATTCAGTGTTTGAAATTTACAAATTTTTATTGATAATTTTTTCATCAAATTGACCCCGAGCGAAAAAGATAAAAAAATTAAAAATGAACGAATAAAAATAGTATTAATAGGTTAAACAGATTGCAATTAGAAACGTAAAGTTTTTTATCATGTACGTATAAGTTCTGGATTAAAACTTTACTGCAAAATGTGCGAATTTTTCGAAAATAGCGCATTTTTGCTTGAATGATTAAAGAATCCAACAAAAAACATTAAATGAAGCATGTATGATCTAGATATTTTATTTCAAAAAATCATTCAATACTGATAATATTGAGGGAAATTATGAATTTAGAAGGTAAATTTGTGTTGACATATAAAAAATTTTGATCGATCATTAACATTCATTAAGTCGATTTTAGCGAGATTCACCAATAATATCAAATGCTCAAATTTTCTGATTTCGGAATTTCTTTTTTTCATCAGTTGAATCTCAATTATCATCATTGTTAGTTCTTTAATTACTAACCTTTTTTTAAAACTATCATTTGGCAGTACAATCGATGAAAAAAATTGGTGTTGAAAATTCACGAGGGATTAAACACGGAATAACTGATTTGAATCTAGATTAGAATTAGTAGACATTCTTTGATTTGTATAAATAACGTATGCAGTCGCGAATCATCTCCTATTCATCAAAAATGGGAAGACAATATGCCAAAGGCAAAACATTAACTAAAAAAAAAAATCGCACAGATTCAATAGTAGTCTATAACGTAAATGGGTGGTACTAGTAATAGAAAAACCTTATAGCTTTTACTGTGATTATGTTTGTAATTTACGATTCTTGTATATATTTTTATAATAACGAATAATAAACGTGATACGCCGAAAATATGCAATTTGATAGCTTTTGTACGAGACTACCTCTCTGTTATAATTTTATAAATTTGAAGATTTATTTTGAATAAAAAGCATTTCATCGAAACTTGTTTGGTGTCTAGGCTTTTGTGAAAGTATCCCTTGGACGAACATGAACGAAATTAATAAAATGACGTTGAATCGAATGAAGCAATGGGAATTTTTTCACGATCCCTTATTAAAGCAGGGATTTACGTTCACTTTGATCTGGATGTTGGATGAATAATCCACGGAGAATTTAATTCCCTCACTTCCTATTTCAACTCTATATTACCTCGAGCTTCGAATCTATGAATAGGTAATAGAGAATTATTGTACAAAGTATGTAAATGAAAAATCGATAATTGAGCAGAACAACGTCACATAAATCTGATAGTAAAGAAAACTGCCAATAAATCGTGAAAAATGCGACGAGAGGGAAAGAAGAAAAAGTAAGTTTCAAAGGTAACGCGTTGGGAAATGATGCATGGGATTTTTCAGTCCAGTTGTTTATTTAAACTTCCATGACAGAAGTGTGTGTATGAATTTGATGAAAAAATAGGCACTATAACGTGCTTTGTGCAAGCGCGGATTTTTTACGCCTTCGATGATTAATTGCACTTTACTGCATGAACATTACCTTATTTAGCTTCGATCGGAGGAGGATATTTTTGCATTAAAATTAACGAATGTTTGTCTGGTGGCTGAAATCAATACAATGAGTGAATTTACTCTTTATATTTTTAAGAAGGAAGTTTCTTATTTCGCAATCTTAATGAATTGATTTTTCATTAATTTTTTCTACTAGAAAGTACATTTCGTCAATCCAATTTTGGAATTTATATTGATTTCTTATTATATACATTTTTAAAATATCGTGAAAAATGTTTTAAGCAGTAATGGTTTGAACATTTAATTATACCTCGAAATGGATAACGTTTTGCTGTACGAGTGTGAATAATGTAGTTCTTCATGAAAAGAGATCGTTCAAAACCATTAAATCATTTATCAATGAATTTCATTGCATGTCTTTTAGGCAGAATATTACTAAAATTTTCGGAACTTATCATCTCATGCAGACCCAATCACTCTAATTAACTTTGCCTTTACAGAATTTCATGTTTGAAGATTACAAAGCACTTCCATCATCACTGAATTGCAAATATCAGGAGTTATAGAACTGCAAGTATTTGAATATCGAATATTTCAATAGTATATATCGACATGTTGGAAATCAAAGTATTTTAATGAACGAGTTTTGAAACTTCAGAGTTAAAACTCTCTGATAATGAGTTATGAAATTTCGAAAGAATCAAAACGAAATATCCAAAATTATTCTTTACTTTCTCGTAGATTCAGACTGAATGGCTCAAATCAACTTACTTATTTCCTTTTCTAGTATAATTAAGATTCTCAATTCATACCTTAATGCTTTTCGAATTTCATCATCTGTATGACTTTCATACTTTGATATTGTTATTATTTATCCCAAAATGAACAATATTTTAAGTAATAATGATAGATACTTTTTCGTCTGAATATATTTGTCCAAATTCTGGTGTTCCTCAAGGGCCTAACCTAGGGCCTCTTTTTTTTCTGTTTTTTTTTTTTTTTTTTCAATGATATCGGAGCTAAGCTGACGTGTTTTTATCTAATGTTTGCTGATGATTTGAAATTATTTCTCCCAGTTTCTGAATTAAGTGATTGTGTTAATTTGCAGTGTAATTTGGACATGTTATCTGAATAGAGTATACTCAATAAATTGCCGTTGAATCCAGAAAAGTGCAAAGTAATAACCATATCTCGTCAAATTTCGTATTGTAATTTTGAGTATCGGTTGGGTTTCTGATCAGAATCTGCCGTGAATTTAGAAATGTGAAAACGATTATGTTGCTTTATAAGACTTTGATCCAATTAAAGTATGACTATGCATCTGTAATATCGTCTCTGAGACATATGAAGTGTAAATTGATGATCGAGAAATGTCAGAAGAGGTTTTTATCCGGCACGAGGGTCAGATTATCTTGATTTATGCAGAAGGTTTCAATTTTGGACCTTAGAAAACAGGCAGACTTTTCTGGGATACCTACCCATATTTTTAGATTTTTTTTTGTATTTTTCAGTATATATAAAATGTTGCAGGATTTTCTAGTATTTTTTAAATTTGTTCTTTTTTTCTGTACATTGATATACAGATATCAAGAATTTCATGCTCTAGAATCGAAAGTCCATTAAATTATTTGTATTTGAGACAATTTTTAGCAAATAGTGTCTATGAAGATTTTCATTTCCCTTGATTTTTTTGATACTTTTTCAATTTTTCTACGATTTGAAGGATTGTTCAGTATTTCTGAAACTATTCGTATTTTTCAGGATGATAGAACGTTGCAGAATTTCATAGTATTTTAAAATAATTTCAGTAGTTTTATAATGTAAATTGATACATACATTTCATGTATTTTGAACTCTAAAAGTTGAACATAATAAAATTTTCTGTGTTACACAGGATTTTCCAGGAAACAGTGTCTCGATAGTTTTTTACTTTTTTCAGTACTTTTCGTATTTCTTCAGTTTTTCTATGATTTCAAGGATCGCTCATTATTTTTATATATTTCTGTATGACTTTCTGGGATTCGTAAGATTTTCAGAGTTTTACATACCTACACGTATTTTTAATTACGTACATATTTTCTTTCTGTATTTCTAAGAATTTATAGAATGTTGTGGAATTTTTGAGCTTTTTCAAAGATATCTCCTTGAATTTCCAGAACGGGATAAAATTGAAAGTTCGAAATTTCTGAAGTATTTCGATCAACTTTGCAAAAAACAGTTTCTTCATAGATTTAGAGTGCTCTCGATATAAATGTACTTTTCACAGAGTTATACGATTTAAAAAATTTTCTTGACTTTTTATAGACTTCTATAAACATATATTTTTAGGATTCAAAGCTCGAGAAAGTGAAGTTTTTCGATTCCTGAAATTACATAAATTTTTGAAGAATAAAATACCATAAAACTTATTTAAATCTAGTATTTCGAGTTTTTTCGTATTTTTTTTTGTATTCATTATATTCCCCATGAGATTTTCTAGCAGGATCTCTTGATCTTACAGATCCTGCTATAGATTTTGAGATCTATAGGTTTTTAGTATTTTTACATATTATCATTCGGATTTCTAAAATTTAACGCTTTAAATTGTGAAAGTTTTTCGATAAAAAGTAAAAAAGCATATTCTTTGTAAATATTTTTACTCAAATTACTAATACTTTACATTGTTCCATTAAAAATGATTAATATAGAATTTTTTATTCAAAAACGAGGAAGTTAAAAATTACTCATATCTCAGTTTTAGAAAAGTCCTTAAAAAGTTACAAATTGTGCTAAAAACTTAATGAGACAGATAAAAGTAACGTAAAATAACGGGATTTTCGTTACTCGTTACCGAAAAAAAGTGACTCATTCCCGTTATCGTTACTTGTTGATTAATGTAACGCGTTACGTTACCGTTACAGTAAAAAATGTAACGTTTTACAGTAACACGTTACTTCCAAATCCTGGTATTATAATTCTATTCACACTGTACTTATATACTTATGTACTCAAATAAATAAATAAATAAATAATTAAGTATTAATCGATAATCTTGTGATTATAGATTTCAACTTTACAAACCTCAAACACTTAGCTAAACAATATGGGACAGAGAAAATTTTGAGTTCAATTTTTTCATGAATAAATAACAAAACTAAATAATAAATCTTCAGATAGTCAACAATAAATCTTCAGATTCCAAAACCCATCTTCTTATTTCGAAAACATCCCCGAGTCGAAATTTTAGAATAAAATTTGGAGAAGTTTTGAGGACTTCTACATGAACTAAAAAGTCGATTCTCACGTTTATTTCCCGCATCATTGAAACGTAACTATTATCATTAAAAAGCCCTAAACTTCAACCCTTAATGACTCCAATCAACTTATAGTTATTATTACCTTTCCTCATAAAAAACATTCTCTTTATCACTCCAAAGTGAAACATATTCGTATGAATGTCATGAATAAATAAAAAGGCTGAAAAAGGCTCACACTACGTTTGCCGTAAAAATAAGAAGCGCCGTGAAGCACCTCGCTCGCCATCGACACCCCGTGCCTTTATCCCACGAAAAAATGGATTTAAGAGGCGACAGGTATCATGGGAGCTCTTGGCCCCAGAGCCAAGGGCGCAGCCGCGCTCGGAAACACCCTCGTCAACCCCGCACTACGTCGACACCACAGTCGTAGACCCCCCGTAATCGGGCACTGGGGTGTGGATCAAATCGCGTGCTCAAACTCTCGAACTCGCTCGTCCCGTGCCCAAAAGCCGCGAATTTTCCCCCGAAAAAAAAACCATCTCCTCCCTTATCCGCGCACCCAAAAACCACCCCCTCGGGAAACTACCCCCGCTCGAGTTATCACAATCGATTCGACGTTTTCCGCCCCTTTTGTTCGTATCGTCCATTTCGCCGGTGCCGAAATCCCCCTCCCCACTCCCCGAACCTTAATTAGCAATTAGCGGCTGTCCTTGATTAGACGGGCATTAATTTCGCGGTTCTCGCCCCCGAAAGGACCCGATTATTTCCCAGTCGCGTGAGATGTGAGTCAGACGTGATTATCCAACGGGGGTGTCGCAGAGGATTTCGTGGCGTGATTATGAGAAGAAAATTCGGAGGAGGATAGAGACTCGTTTGCTGGGTTCGAAGTAAGTTGTTGGGAATTGGTTTTCCATGGGGAGAGGGTGGTTTTTGGGGTGTAGAAGGCGCGGGGACAGGGTGGTTTCGCGCTTGAGCTGGTCCACAGATCGCAGCACGAATGAGGATGGTTTTGTTAGGTTGTTAATTAGGCTGGGTGTGGGAGGTGAGGGGAGGGGGCTCGTGGTGTACCTTTTTTTCAGGTTTTCAGTTTTCTTGGTGATTTATAAGTAGCAGGTTTTGTGGGTGTGTGGGGGATGAGACGGTTGTTTGGCGTCGTTTGATTGATAAGGTGCTAGTCTAGTTTTTTAAAGGGTTATTGTAGGGTAGGTTTGATTGATAGGGTGGGTTTTGATTAGTATGTTGAGGAAATTACACATTTTGGGATTGGGTTAGGGAGGAACGGGAGTGTGTAAGGGGTCGTTTTTGGCAAGTGTGAGAGATGTTGGATGGGTTTCTGAGTTTGGGGATAGAATGCTAGTGGTTTAGGTACACAATGTAAAGGAAATCTTAATTAAGGCACTTGTTTGAAATCTGATTACATTTAGAATAAGACTGTCATGTGTTTTCGAATATTTTGTGTGTGATTTTAAAGAAACATTTGAAATTGGCAGGGCTTGGAAGTAGTGTGTTACAAGTAACGCATTACTCTGAGACGTTACATTTTTTACTTTAACGATAACGTAACGCGTTACATTGATTGAAAAGTAACGATAACGGGTACAAGTTACTTTTGTTCGGAAACGAGTAACGAAAATTGGGTTACTTATTTTATGTTATTTTATTAGTTTCATCAAGTTTGTAGAACAATCTGTAACTTTTTAGGGAATGTTCTGAAATTGGAATATATGTGTACAAAATTTACAACTTCTTAATTTTCGAATGAGAAATGCTGTATTTAACGTTTATTAATGGAGCAGGTGAGATATTAGTAATTTGCGCATAAATATCTACAAAGAATATGATTTTTGACTTTCTATTAGAAACTTTCACAATTCGAAGGATTAAAAAATTCTCAAAATCTATAGCAGGATCATTAAAATCTATAGATTCTGATAGAAAACCTTACTTAATTTATCAAATACAAAAAAAAAATACGAAAAATACTAAAAACACTAGATTTTGACCAGTTTTTTATGAATGCTATTAGATTCTTCGAAAATTTGGGTTATTTCAGTAATCAAGAAACTTTAATTTCTCGAGTATTCTAAAAATATACGTATATAGAATTCTTTAAAAAATAGAACATTTCATCAAATCTCGAAAGTCTGTGAAAAATTCAAAAAATCTTGAAGGATATAACTAGATCTATAAAGAAACTGTTTTCTGGAAAATCAATCGGAATACTTCAAACAGTTTAAACTTTCGATTGAAGGAAATGTCATTCTGAAATTTAAAGAGATACGTTTGAAAATATAAAGGAATTCCATATGCTAGGAAATACAACAAGAAAGTACATATAGAAATATACAGGTAAATATATAAAACATTTAAAATCTTTACAACTTTAATAGCTAAAGTATCGATGAGTTCCACAAATTTATAAATATAAAAATTCTTAACGAATCGTAGAAAAACTGAAGAAACACGAAAAATATTACACTCAGAAAAAAATTCGCTCAATGAAGACGCGCTCAACGCGATTTATCGCGTTGAGCGCGTCTTCAGCGCTAAAGTTTTGGCTCAACACGAAAATCGTGTTAGCACAAAACGGTTTTCGTGTTAAACACAACAAAATCGTGTTGGCACAACACGATTTTTGTGTTAAGCCGAAACTTTAGCGCTCAAAACGATGGATCGTGTTAGGACAAGCGAATTTTTTCTGAGTGTAAAAGAAATAAAAATCCTTTGAGACACTGTTTTCTGAAAAATCCTTTGAAACGTTAAAAATTTATGTACTTTGAATTTTAGAGCTCGAAATTTTCGAAATCTATCTATAATAATGCTAGAAATATATGTAAAATTGAAAATACAAGAAAATCCTGCAACATTTTGTAAATCCCGGAAAATATGAATAGTTTCAGGAATACTGAACGATCGCAAAAAGAAATTATAAAAAACTGAAAAAGTATTAAAAAAAAGTGTAAAAAATCAAAATCTTCATGGATGCTATTTCCTGAAAAATCCTTTCAAGTACAAAAAATGTTAGAAACTTTGAATTCGACAGCCTAAAATTCTTGAAATATATGTACCAATGTACAAGAAAACAATAAAAATTCATAAAAACACTATAAAATCCTGCAACTTTTTATACGCACCGAAAAATACAAATACCTACTGTCAAAAATACTAAATATCTAAGTAGATAAGATTCTCTCAAAAATCTATCAAATTCGCATTTTTTCCCTGTGTCTAACATTGAATGAAATGCTATATTTAGAAATTTTTTGAACTTGAAAAAAATACAAAAACTGAACAAGCTAACTGATTTTTTTCTCGGTTGAAAAAGTACAGATTAACAAATAATACTTCATGATTTTTCTCACTTGAAAAAATTATTCATGGGAGGCTCGTCCTAATAAACAACAGATCTCGAAAATGTAATGTTTTATTCGAGCAAAACGTCTTGTTGAAACTCAAAAAAATTGAACACGTCTAATATTTTCCCGTCTTAAAGCATTTTATTATACCTGAAATAAACAGTTTCTAGATCAAAACCACAAGAATGTTGATATTGTTTTTTTATCCTCAGTTATTCGATGTCTTGTTATTTACATTTAATTTATTCCAAGAAGTAATGTGACGCGTCACGGAACGTTACTTATTTTTGATAGTTATTATTAATTTTCAAGTAATGGTAACGTAAATAATTACTTTTTTCATCTGAGCTACGATAACATAACACGTTACACTTTTTTAAGTAACTTTTTAAACTTTGGGAATTGGTATGATTTTACATCAGTTCCTTGAAATTCAGAATAGAGAACCAACATTTTCGTCTCTTCTCCTTGAATTTCAACTTATTTAACATAATTTTTCCAGGACACTCTCAAATTCAGCATCGAGTTTTTTGACTTTATTGAAGAGTAGTTTTGAATGTCAGTTTCTAGAAAACTTGAAATTAGATTTTTTTTAGACTCATTTCAAGCATAATTACTAGTTTTTGAATTTAAATACGAACTGCCTTGGTTTTGTTGTAACGTAATGCAGGATGCCTTTGGGGCTGAAATGTAGGTTTTCTTTTTGAGTGTAGGTTTTTGGTAAGATATGATACTCATTTTTATGATAGAGTCATAAGAGAGATATATTGTAGTTCGAATTTTTAGAACCTTGAAGGGATGGTTCTGGAAGGGATCAGTTTTAGTTTTTTTGAGGTCACTTACAGAAGAATGGTTTTTTATTTGGATTCAGAGATTTATGGGATTTGGACTAAGGTAGGTTTTGGAAAGTGTGTGATACATGAAACAGTTCTCTGAAATGTAAGATCGAAGGTACTTGGTTATTGAAGGTTGTATTATAGTAGTTTTTCTGTAAGATATTCAAGTAATGAAGAAATTTACGTGAAGATAGTTGTAGATGAATTTTTGGGACCATGAAAGACCCTGAAAGAAAGACAACTTTATTTTCTAGGAGTTGCTTATGGGAGAATAATTTCAGATTTGGATTCAAAGATTTATAAAGTTTTCGCATTCTCTATGATAACAAATACAACGATTTTCACATAAAATATGGATTAAGCACTTCCTATTCAGCTGCAATGAAAAATAACAGTATTTAGATAATTTTTTTACTATAATTCAATTTAATGCAGTTTTTTCTGAAACTGTCGTCAAAATACAAGAAGAATATGGAAATTTTTTACGGCAGGCAAGTAACTTATTTTTAATGAAAAAATTCCTACATTTTTTGTTCATATAAAGTAGGATTCTATGTTAGTGTTAAGATGCTCTGATAAAAAATCATCATCACATTGCTTTGACTGAAGACCAAATTCTCAGAATGTTTTTGAAAGGCCTCGAAAATTCAAGACTGATAAGAACCATCTGCAAATTATGCATTATTTCCAATGATCAAAAGATATTGATTGATGTTGTAAAATTTTATATTCCTTTTTTACCTTTGTAATCCCAATTTTCATGAAATTTCAATGAAGCAGACCCTGCTTTATAAAATCTTTCTGAAGTCTGGCGAGGTTTTATAAATTCTTTTATATAGAAGGTTTTTTGAAGACATACATCTATAAAAATTTCATAAAATATCTTTCTGAAAACCGATAATTTTATAAGAAATCTTACAATTTTATAAGAGATCCTATGAAAATTGTGTACAGATTTTACAGAAGTTGGAACTGTAAGAGGCATCATCATCATATATATCTATTATATAATTGTTTTTATTATAATCATGATTCCTAAATTAATTGAAATTCGTACCAAATATCAGCTAGATTGCAAATGGATATCAAATTTTTTTTTGACCTACACACAATTTGGGAGCATGATTCCAAGGGGAGGGGGGGCTTGGACCCGAAACCCCCCCCCTGTGGATCCACCCTCGATAGCCTCTAATAAAACATGTAAATTGCGCCTGAACACATTGTGTAAATGACTTTGTTGTTAACGTAAAGTTTATGTAGACATCGTGCAAGCAGTTTACTTTAAATGTTTACGTAAAATTAATGTAAACATTGAGTAAACAGTTAACATACACAATGTATATAAAGTTTACTTCTTTGTTTGAACCGTCCTAAAATGAAAATTTATTCACTTTATTTCATTCATTTAGTTTTTTTAAAAAGGCACAGTAATAAATAATGAGATTATTTTATTGAATATATAATTATGTTCAAAAAAAGGTTGTAGCATAATACAAGATAAAATCGAACTTTTCTTAATTACGCAATGAAATCAAGTTAACTCGCCAATCATAAGGAAAAAATCTTTCTTCCTTTTACTCATTCATATCGATTTGTTGATGTCAATAAGTCAGAAGAATTTTCATTCACTTTTTTCCTCATTTGAGACTCAATATTGTTTTCGTCAATTTTTATCTTATTAATTTCATGAAAATATATGGAATCGGGTAAGTAGTTGATTTTATTTCGTTTATTAAATCGCTGATTGATGCTTGAAGATGACCAAAAAACTAATGGTTGGAAGCTTGAAAAATATTGAAGAAATGTAATATAATTAAGGTAATAATCTTATCAATAATTACAACCGTGACTTTTTAAATACGTAAAATTGATTATCAAAGTTAAGTTATTGATTTCTCAGATTTATTCCATCAAATTCAAGATTTTTATACTTTGATGACAGAGTTTTATGAATGCTGAGGTTATTGAAAATTTCATAACTTATAACTTTGAAATTGTAATTTTTAAATGGGAAAACAAATATTCTGATATTTTACTGCTGGAATCCGGATTATGTATTATTATAAATTGATGAAATCATTTTATTTATGAACATTTTTGGTATCAATAGAATATTTTTGTTGGTTCTACTTAACTTCTCGTATGTTGAATAACCTGTAAAAAATTAACTATTTCTTTAACGGAAAATTTCAATGTAATTCAAATAAACCGGCGATTCAACTAACATTTCCTACGATTTGTTAGGTTTCGATTACGGGATTATAAGCCCGGTTAAGAGACTTTCCGGAGAAAAAAAATTTCCTCACGAAACTAGCACTGAAACGCGGTTAGCGGAATAAAAAAGTTAGCTATTTCAATTTGTCACTTTGAATTAAAAGCATTTCAGTGTTATACTAATTGCGCTTTCTTGCTTCGGGTAATACGATTGAGACTTTCTTGGCGTTTGAATGTGCACTCTTTTCTCGCGAAAGTTTTTTTCAGCTCCGGAAGATTGAATTTATTATAAGTCAAAGGTAAATTCGGTAACGCGGAAATTCCGCGAGGTTTTCGTGCAGCCGCAGCGGATGTCGTGAAAGGGTTCTTGCAATATTTAAAATTTTCGAAAGTAGTAATAACCCGCGTTTGGGCAAACATAGCGCACATATATAGATCCTGGCTGATAAAGAAAGTAGAGTGAGCCTGTCTTTGGGGAGACGTGAATGAGAAGCGAGATAAAAGTCAGTATGAAAAATAGGGAATCGATCTTTCGAGTCGGAAAAATACTGGAGCAAGAAAATGCGAGAACGAGCATGAAAATTTTTTTGAAATTTAAAATTTGAATATGAGTTACATATTTACATTGAACTGGTGTTTGAAATTTGGTTTCATTTTCGAAAAATTTGTGGAATGAATGGAAATCGTTCATGAAAATGTATCAATCTTATACAATTGTTGGTGCTCAGGTTTCTCCATGTTGCGTAAATTTTTGAAATGGATCGTTGATAAAAATTGAAGGATAATTTTTGCAGTATGGTACAGATTTAAATCAAAATAAGTCATGTAATCAGATGTTTCTTCAAATCCCTGTAAATTATGAATAAATATGATAAATGCTTGGGAGTTCAAGTAAACATTTTTGAAAATTCTTTAGAAATAAGAAGATTAAAGAAAATAGTAAAACTCTAATGAATTATTGCAAAATTTACGAAATGTCATAGTGAAGTAAATTGTGAAAAACAATTCTCATCATCATAATTTCTGCAAACGAGATACTCACAACTGAAAATCCTAAAATTTATGAAATAAACGAAAATTAGAGAAGGTGGTTTAGTTGTTTTATTATTCAAAAATCATTTGAGTTCGCTTTATACTCTAAGGTCAAGGATTATTTCAAAATAAATGTATACATTCTATCAATTTGACAAATTTGCAATCCCTGTACTGATTAAATCTAATTTAGAAAATTTTGCTTGAATATTATAAAAATTGAGTTATATCAGAAGTAGAGTGTCTAGTTTTTTTCATGAAAAAAACCCTTAAGTTAAAGCATTTTGAAAGAATCGCAATTTTTAGATTAGATATTTAAGAATTGAGAGGTTTTAGTATTTATTACCTGGAAATTCAATGTGTGATAATCTTTCTGGTTTCCGGTGAAATATTTTTAAGTTTCAGAGTGCCTCTAAATATCTTCGATTCATTGCGAAAATTCAGAATTTTTCATTTTGTAAATTACGAATGTGTAAACCCATGCTAAAGTTATCCAGGGAGATTGTGGATGTGGAACAAAAAAATTGAAAAAACCCTGGCAGGATACTCATTTTTAGAATATAGGAACTTCGTAATTTCAATTTACAAACATTTGTATTATTTGGAGTATTTTAGAGTATTTTTGATCAAAAAAATCTTCCAATTTGAGTATTTTGAGAATATTGCAATTTCGAGATTAAATGCTTGATATTTTGGAATTTGAAAAATTCTTCACATAGCAATGTGATATTCAAGAATTTTTCATTAACGATTATTTTTAAATTTTAAAGTTCCTCGAAATATTTGTGACCAAATGTAAACAACCTAATTTTTTTTATTTTGTTAATAAAAAATGTGATTTCATGCTCTAATCATTCTGAGTAATTGTGGATATAGGAATAAATTTTTAAAAAACTTTCAAGTACAGTAGGTATTTGATTTTAGGATATTAGAATTTCAATATTTGCAAAAATTCGTAAAGCTTATTCTACTTTTTTAATCTTAGAAATTATACAAATTTAAATGTTTTTACATAAATTTTGAAGTTTTTATTACTTTCGATTGACTATTTTCTAAATATGAGTTTTTCTTAAAAATGCGTTATCTAGAAACATTATATTCAAGCATCTTTCAGATAAAACTTTTTTTGAGTTTCAGTGTTTCTTTAAAATATGTCTCCGATAAATTAAAAACATTCACAATTAGTTTTTAATAATAAGTACTTCATACTACAATGCTTGATCAAGTTTATAATATTTGAGGCTCATCAATACAGAAAATAGTACTGAAGTAATTCATTTCGAATTTATTGCATACCTTCATTTTGAATATGATATTTCACGATATTCTAATTTATGTTTCAGGTGCACTGGTTAGAAGATGGTCCGTGACTATTTAATCTTACTGTCATGGTTTTGTATGGTACACGGAAAAATAGGTGAGAAAAATAAAAGACCATCGAGAAAAATTCAACCATATATCGATAAGAGATTGAAAACGCGTGAAACAGTAATTGAATTCCTCAAGTAGAAATAGCTGAGTTTGATCAGACGGATGTCACGGAGCCTTCGATCGCACGAAAGATTCCGAAACTCACGAAGTCTTTTTTTTCTTCATCAAATGAAAGTTTTCCAAGATTATTTCCCCATGTTATTATTGACATTGCAGCTGTTTTGCTTGAAATCACGTAGTTGCAATGATTTATTCAATTGAATTTCTTTCTCCCCGATATACGTGAATAGCCTGAAATGTGGTTTTGGTATGTTGAAACAGGTTATTTTTGGCACATCAGCGATATTCATTACGATCCGAAGTATATGAGCCACGGAAAATCAGAAAATAGTGAGTTGAAAAAATATATGGATTACTTCTTTTATTGCATATTCGAAATGTCAGTGATTGTTTAGAGATTTTTTTATGTACCGACATATTGTGAATGGATTTAAAAAGTTCTAGTAATGCAGTTTTTTCAGTCATCATGTCTTGAAACTTTTTCTTAACTGAATTAAAGATTTTTTTTTCATTGGAAAACTAAAATAGTCGTCGAAATGTTCATTCTTTAGAATTTTTGGTGACTCGCTAGAATCATAAAGTATTTTGTCTAAGTATATGTTTTTCCGGAAAACTTAAAAAATATGATTAGATATTGTTTAAAACTTAAAAAATTATATTTTTCGAAATTAGATAATTTTGAGATACTCTTGAAAGATTATTTTGGAAATTTCTTTTCATTTTTTCTTACCTTTTGTAGATTCTTCATATTTTACAAATTTTTTTTCGGCCTGACATTTTTATTTTGCTATTTTCTAATTTTCTGCAGTCAGAAAAATTTCATATGGTTTTTAGATTTTTTTTAGTTTTGATTAGTTACTTAAAAATATATGAATGCGTTTATTTTTTGTAGTTTTCCTTATTTTTATTTCGTGTAATTTTTTTGTAATATCAGGTATATCTCGTAGTTTTTTTCTTATTTTTGGCAAGTTCTTCATATTTTTCCGTAGTTGCTTTTATCCCTAAATTTTCATTGTTGTTTTACATTTTTTTGCAGTAAACTTGAATTTTCGAAGTATTTTAGATTGTTCGTATTGTTTACTAGCTACTCAAATTTTTATGAAAAAAGACATTAAAGGCATAAATTTTTGAACTTACATGCTTTATTTTTATTTTCGTAGCTTTATGCATTTTTCGAGTATTCCCAGGTTATCGTAGTTTCCTGTAGTTTTCTGCGATTCCATGTATCGTTTCAATGTTTCCTGAAATTTAAAATATTCCTCGTAATTTTTTCTACAGTCATCCAAGTTTTCATGTATTTTTTGTATTGAGTTCTCTAAATTACATTTTAAAGTTTTATAGTTTCTTGCAGTTAACGTACTTAGGGGTGGTTTTTAATTTTTTTCTACTTCTCATTATTTACTCGAAGTTTAATGTATATATTCAAACCTACATGCATTACTTTCCTATTTCACCTTGATATATTTTTGTAGATATTTTTCAAATTTTGCATTATTTGAAGATTTGTGTATTTTTAATTGTCTTTGTATATATTTTTGTGATTTGTATTCCTCTTAGTTTTTTGTCTATTTTTTAAAGTTTTTTTCTTACTTTTTGTTTATTTATATTTTCAAACTATTTACTTTTCATTTCCCTACATTTTTATTTTGCTTTTTCGTAGTTTTCTTAAGATAACGGATCTCAAATTGGTTTCCCACATTTTCTGCTAGTTTTGAAAAGTTACTCTAATTTCTATGTATATTACCAAACGTATTGAATTACTTTCCTTTATGTAGTTTTAAACATTTTCTGTATTCCTGTATTTTCGTTGTTTATTTTTCGCATATGTGCACTGTAGTCTGATGTATTCCTCGTATAGTTTTTTCGCATATTTTTATAGTTTATTTTCAATTTTTTCTGAATTTATCGTACTTTTTTAACTTTTTTGCTTTTATTGACATTTTCGTTTTGCTGTTTCACGATAATCTGCAGACAACATAATTTCGAGTAGTTGTTAATATTTTGTCTAGTTTTTATAAACCAAGTTTTATGTCCTTTTTTCACTTAACTTTTATTACTTTCCTTTTCGTAACTTGATGAATTTTACGTGTGCCTATTTTTTCGTAGGTTTCTTTCATTTTACTTATACTTATTTCGCATATAATATTTTCTGCAGTGCGATGTAATCCTTGCAGTTCGTTGCAGTTCATTGCAGTTCGCCAATTTTTTTTGTTTTCTCGTGTATTTATGCAGTTCTTTAAAGTTTTTTTACAGTACCTTGCACTTTTCGTTCCTCTTCGCGAATTGATAGGATATTTTTGTACTATGATTTTTATAGTTTTTTTTTTTCAGTTTTCGTAGCTCTTTCACATATTGTCACAATTTTTACTTTATTTTCCAGTTTTTTGTGTCCTGTAATATTCAAGAGTTGTTCGTTATTTTTTCGCATGATATTTCATGTACCAATTTCCCAAACATTTTCGTAACTTTTTTTCCACGTTTGACAGCATATTACTGATTAACTTGAAAAATTTAGTTCAGTCTTAACTGTAGCTGTGAAATCTCAACTGGGGTTTATTGATACCCCAAAATTGATAGCAAAACCCTTGAGAATTGAGGGCTCATTTGACGATGTCAGTCAACATTGATTATAGAAAGCGAATAACTTAATTGCACAGTGTGTGGAAATACGAGAACCAACATCGACAGCGGCCACATTCGCCTGAATAAAAATTTAGCCGGGAAATTTGGCAACTACAGTTGCGATTCGCCGTGGGCTTTGATCGAATCCGCGGCTTTAGCAATGAGAGCCAAACACGGGGACAATATCGAGTTTGTTTTATGGACAGGGTAAATAGATGCCATTCACATTTCTCGTTTTTTCGAGCTCTTTAGGATTATCATGTTTCCAAAAATGCAAAAACCTTCAAAAAAAGGATATCACGAATTCTTCATTATATGTAGATAATGTTTTTTAGCCATGCAAACAAATGTTTTATAAAACATCGACGATCACTTTAGGTTCATTTTTTTAATTCAGTTTGACTTTAGTTTAAACAATTAACGTGTTGAAAAGTAATGAATTAAATTTGTTGAACTGAGATCTTTGAAAAAATACGTGAAGAGTTTGTTTTCATTTTACGTTCACCTTTAAGAATTCAAAAAAGCTTAAAAATCCTTATAAGAATCTTGCAATTTTTTCGTATAGAAGTTTAAAAACTAGCCACCGAAATATTGACGGATTTAGTAGAGTTTTTGACGGGAATAGCCTAGATCTCATCATAATCATGTAATTTATCAATTATATCAAACAAATATTATCGTATACAAAAAATCAACCTTATTTTGTAGTTTCATCAATTACAGACTAGATGAAAAGTGATCAAAGAATGTCAATGTTCGATGAATTGTCTAATCCAAAACGTGCTTTCAGCTTGAATGTAGCTTATGATAATTCGCAGGGATGCAGTATCACACAGTGTTGGCCCAAGTGAAACTTTGGAGTGTCTTCAAAACCTCACAAATCTTTTATCTCAAACGTTCAATGGTCCGTTTATTCTTCCTGGCCTAGGCCACGAGGACACGAGTCTGAATATAACCCAAATTTCGGATGTTTGGAAACAATGGTTGCCGGAAGAAGCTTTGAAAACTTTCAAAAAAAGTTAATATTTTATATCCAATTCATCGCTTCCTGAATATAAGCAATGATTTGTCATTTTGAACCTTTTGAAAATCATAAATGCAATCATTCTGCAATGAACCAATGAATTAACAGTTGTTTAAATAAGGAAAACAATGGTTTTTCAGGTGGTTATTACACGATAGAACAAAAGCAGCAGAACTACCGTATCATAATGCTGAACACTAATTTGTGGACGGAACCAACAAGCAGTAATCGAATTCCGCAACGTCCCAATAACAATGTCGTAGAAAATTCGAACGATCCTTTGGGACAGTGGGCCTGGTTCGAGTCGGAACTTCGCACAGCTCGTGAGAAAAAACAAACGGTAAATACTGAATTTTTCATTGAAATATTTATGAACCTGCGATATGTTTGTAGTATCTGTGAACCGCAAGGAAAAACTAGCTTTCGGAGCTTTAAACCAGAAGCTTTTTGAGCGTTAACATGTCAAGTCACTCAAATGAACATAATTTTTCAATGTTGTTTCCATTTGTTCTTGTTGCAAAGTAACAAGAAAAATGGAAAAAAACTTTCTTGTTCGCTGTAAAAAAGTGTTTCATATATTTCTCACGTTCCTTATCGTTAGAGTGAATTTTCAATCCACATCAAGTCAAAATACTGTTACTCAGACTTGGAGTGACTTTTACTTTTTTAGAGTGAAAAGTTACTCGTAAGGAGCTTAACTTCAATCTTCTTGGATTGGAACTCAACTCACTTTTCAGAAAAGATTTGGACTAGAATTTAAGAGCGATGATTCACTCTTTTTTTCATTCTATGAGAATTAACTTTCACTCTTGGAGTGGAAATTTACTAGAAAGAATAAGGAAAGTGATTTTTATTTTGAAAAAATTAATTTTTTCTTTGTTGAAGTCGAAAGTCGCTCAAAAGAAGTTGAATTTCACTCCTCTTGGCGTGAAACATAATTTTTTGTTTTTAGAAAAAAATTTGACCAGAATTTAAGAGTGTCGTTCACTTTTTAGGAATGTGTTTTCACACCTTGTTTAAGTAGTGGTTTTTTGATTCAATGTATAGTAAAAATTTATTCTAAGAATACAAAAGAATGAGTTGAGTTGCATTGGAAAAATGCGAATCCCGATTTTTTTTCTTTGTATATGGGTAGTAAAATTAAGAAAAAAAACAATTTGAGAATTTCTTATAGTGGAGGGATCTGGCGTCGCTTAAATGGCGCATTCTCATATCAGAGCAAACGAAAAGTACTATTTAGATTCATTCTTCTTCAAAATAAATCACTCTACATCGAGTCAAAATACTGTCACTGAAACAGGAAGTGGAAAATCACTTTCACAGAGTGAGAATTTACTCCAAAACAGTGACACGTCACTCTTACAAAAGTTAAATTTCACTCTTGAATTCTAGTTAGATTTATCACTAAAAAATGAGTTAAGTTTCACTCTAAGAAGAGTGAAATTTCACTACTTTCGAGTGACTTTTCGCACTGAAAAAGTAAAAATCACTCCAAGTTTGGGTGCTTGGGTGGCAGTATCTTGACTCAACGTAGAGTGAAAATTCCCTTTAATGGATCAGGAGAACAAGTTTTATTGGAAAAATAGGCGGATCTTAATTTTTTTGTAAAGGGGTAATAGAATAACTCTCAACCTGTCAAGTAGAACATCTTTATATCAGGCAAAGACAAAAAATATTCACTTTCTTTTCACTCTTTCCAAGAGTAAATTTTAACTTTGCATTGAGTAAAATATTGTAACTCAAACATGGAGTAAAAATTCACTCTCACAGAATAAAAAGTTACTCCAAAAAAGTGAAACGTCACTCGTAAATTCCAGTCAGATCCCCCCACCCCCCCGAAATGAGTTAGGTTTCACTCTAAGAGAAGTGAAATTTGAATACTTTCGACTCGACTTTTGCAGAGTGAAAAATCATTCCAGATTTAGATGGTACTATCTTGATTCGATGTAGAGTGAAAATTCACTCTAAAATATGAAGAAAGTGAGTTTTATTGAAAAAGCAGGCGAACCTCAATTTTTTGTGAAGAAGAAGTATATAATAATCAACAACTCTCTTAATTTATTAGAGTGAATTTTGACTCTATATCGAGTCAAAATACTGCCACTTAAACTTGGAGTAATTTTTTACATTTTTAGAGTGAAAAGTCGCTCGTTAGTAGTGAAATTTTCACTCCTCTTATAGTGAAATTCAACTCATTTTGTAGAGTGAAATCTGGCTAGAATTCTAGAGTGAAATCCAACTTCTTTTAGAGTGAGAATTCACTGTTTTGGAGTGAATTTTCACTCTGTGTTTGAGTGGCCTTCATAATGGATCACTCTACATTGAGTCAAAATACTGCCACTCAAACAGGAAATGAAATTCACTCTTATAGAAGTTAGATTCCACTTCTCAATATTCTAGTCAGGTTCCTCTCTAAAAAATAAGTAACATTTCACTCTAAGAAGAGCAAATTTTCACTAGTTTCGAGTAACTTTCATTTTAAAAAAGTGAAAAATTACTCCAAGTTTGAGTAGCAGTATCACTCGACGTAGAGTGAAAATTCACTCTTAGGAATTAAGAAAGTATTAATTCAAGAGGATGTCTCATTGATGCAGTTTTATACGTTTGGAGTAGAACTATACAAGTGAAGCGAAAAAGTTTCATTGGGGAAAATGAATAAATTTCGAAGGTTTTCATTGTGGGTCATACACCGCCCGGCGTTGACGAGCGCGAAAGCGGTGTTTCCGGCTTGATGGAGAAGCACAACACGAAGTACTTGCAACTTATACGCCAGCAAGCCGATATCATTCGAGGACAATTTTTCGGTCACTGGCACTCGGACACGTTTCGCGTTATCTACAGCGACACGGGGGTTCCGGTCTCTTGGCTCACAGTCGCGCCCAGCATCTCGCCCTACTGGTCCGGTGGACCTAACAATCCAGGCTTGAGACTTTACGAATTCAACACGGAAACGGGCAAGGTAAAGCTATATTTTTTCCATCAGCCGCAAATTTTCTCAGATGAAAACTTTTGTATTGGAAAAGCTGGAGATCGACAAGGGTGGGCGCAAAAGGGTGGCAAAAGGGATGATCGGTCCCTTTTTTTAGAGACCGAAAAAAGTGTATGATTTCGATGTGGAAAATTTATTGATCCTTGGGAGTTATCTTTTTTTTGCAATAATAAATTAATACAGCAACATAATCTAAGATTTTGGCTTAAATGGATCACTCTTCAGTAACTATTCAAATAAATATGATCAAATAAAAACGATTCCTCATAATAACGAAAATAAATTTTCAATTACTTACGTAATCATCTAACAGTCTCATCCTGTTGATTTATGAAAATACGATTCACAGAGGATTCATAGTTAGAATCAAATATTCCTTGACTTTCTATCAAGTAACATAAAAATTTGTAAAATACGATGTTTAAAAGTTCATATTCATTTATGATATACCCTCATAATGATGTGCGTATAATTTTCTTCAATATCTCGAATGTATTAGGGTAAATAGGGTAAAGGCGGGTAATATGAGACACTTTTATTTAAATTATTTTTGGGTTCTGCCCTTATTCGGAAAAAAATGCATTGAACTTTATAAATGGTTGTATGAAGCCTGTAGAACGATATTAAGATAACTGTTGCAAGATTTTGCAAAATGTGTGGGTATTATGAGGCATTTCAAAAAATCGGCTGTAAATTGAATGATGTATTTATTTAGTAGATACTATAGTGAAAATGAAGCTAGTGCAGAATGTTAAACATGAAATGATGAATATAAATCGAAAAATGAAAAATACTCAAGTTTAGAAAAAAATTACATTTTTATAAATAAAAACTCCAGATGATTCATGTAATTAGGTTGTTTCTCCTTTATCATTCAAAATTTGTAATCAGGTGACTTCTCCTTAATCATTAAAAATTAATAGCATCAAGCAATAAAAAGTGATCTGGGAATAAATATTCCAGGATCTCATATAAGCTGCAGGGAAGTGTCTCATATTACCTGCAAAGTATATAAAGGGTGTTCGTAATTGACTTGAGTGATAGAATAAAAAATAAGAAACCTCAATTTTTTGTATCTCTTATTTCTAAAGGTTTTGTCAATATTATCGAATGAGCGAAATTTTCACTCGAATCGGTTTTTTTAAATATACACCTGTTTTTTTTAATGCTTCATGGAAGTACCACGATATATTTGATATTAAAAAAAGACCAGAAATCGAACAGCGACAAAGAATTTTTCAGTGCACATGATAGATGAATTTACGATGGCAATACTTACTGTCAAAAAAGCAAGTAAAACGTTGGAGGGAGTGTCTCATAATACCCACCGTCTCATATTACCCACCCATACCTTATATGCAAAATTTTCCTCGTGTCCAAGAAGTATCATTGATTAATTATTATGAATTTTATAATCTCAAGGATGAGAAGAATTTTAAATTTAAAATTTATAAATTTGGGTTCTAGAATTTCCAATTTCCGATGTAGAATTCGAAGGTTTTTAGGTTGTAGGCTTTAAACTTTATAATTCTAGGATTTTGAATTATTCAATGAACGATTCCAGAGTTCGAAGCCCAGAATATAGATTCCGGATTAAGTTGAAATCTTTACATTTTAAATTTGGTTTTCTTACAGTTTTTTCCAGAATATACCATCCCATACTAATTGAATGTAGATACATAATGGAGAATAGATCATTTTAGAATAGAGAAATCTAGAGTTATAAATACACTATGTGTGAGGCGATCCGAGAAAAGGGACCTACTATCCAAAAAACCGTTTTTCCGATTATGAGTGATTCTATAAGTTTTGAATTCAATCTTCAATTATGTGCAATCAGAATTTATTAACTTTGATTTTTTTGCAAGCAATGAATTTTTGAAAATCTTTCATCCCATTTACCGTTGTGTATTTTGATTCAATTAATCGCCCGTCCTGTGAAATTTGCTTTTTGGATAGTAGGTCCCTTTTCTCGGATCGCCTCACATGTAATGAAATCTCAGTATTTATAATTGTGAAATGTAGATTTTCGCAGTTCTCAAGCCCAAAATTTTTTATTTCATGATATAAGATCATTTTATTTGAAGCCGTCAGTATCGAATTACAGAAGTCCATATTGTAGAGTATAGAATCTGAGGATTCCGATTTTAACGGAGTATACTTTCACAGCTAAAAAATCATTTTGTGTAAGAGTTCATTCTATGAGATAGAATTTCTGGAACTCCAAGTTCTAGACTATATTGTATCTTGAATTGCCAAGTATAAAATTTTAGAATATGAAATTTTAGACTTGTAAACTCTAGAAAATAGATACAAATTTTTAAGTTTTTGAAAAGGATATTCTAGAATTTCAAATTATGCGATTTCCAGAACCATTAAATTGAGAGCTTAAGATCATGAAGTATTATTCAACAAAGATTTCCGTTTAGATAAAAAAAATAATAAACTCAATAAGGACTCATAGAACTTGAAAATACAATGAAATTATACTACTTCTAAAATTTGATAAAGTGTGCAACCATTATTACTCTTTCTTATGCAAGAATATTACGTACAAGCTGCAGAAAACGTGCAATACAATTCTTCGTAAAATCTACAAACTTTTTTAGTGTAAAATTGGAATGAACAGTTATAAATTGACATCCTGATAATAACACTCTGGAAATTCGATTCCAGTTGAAATTTTCCCAGATTTCAGTAATTCCAGAAAAAATTCGTTTCGGAAAATGGGCGGGAACCTTCTTGACTTACTCAAAGAAAGAAAAAAAGAGAAATTCATTCGTCATAATATTATTTAGGTTCTCGATTACACGCAATTTTACTTGGACCTTCCACAAGCTAATACCAAGGGACAAGCGGAATGGAGGGAAGAGTACACGCTGAAATCGTATTACGATTTGAAGGAAATTACAGCACTGACATTGCACGACTTGGCCGATCGCTTCACGCAATCCAGCGATCACGCGTTCGTAAGGTAAAGTATATCACACGTACGGCACCTTCGCCAATCTAGAGAATATGTGTTGCCCATTCATTCGACGGTGATTAAATTTTCTATAATCGAGGGGGTTTAAACGTTTTGCGTGCGCGGCTATTACGTGGCGAACATGGTGGCTTTGCCGTGGAAAGTAGAGCAATTATGAATATGAGATTTCCCGAATACCGAATACAAGCATCTCTTGTAAGCCTTCATTAAAATCTAGGAAATTCTTAATAACGTTTCGATAATCCTTATAAAAAGTAAAAAGAGGCTTCCTGGCACATAAAGATGTTTGTGAAACAAAATGTGAAAACGAAAGGAAATTATTTCATTAAAACCGCGATATAAACTAATTATATTTTAAAAATTTGTTTAATTTTCGAAAAAATGAAATTACGGAAAATTTGCTGAGAAAAATGAAATGAAAATGAATGCATTGAAAAATTTGGAAAATTATTTACATTACTTTTTACGTCACATCCTTTACGATTATAAGAAGCAAGTGATTTTTGGATTTTTGTTAGAAATTTTTTTTTATTGCATTTTTTTGGACAAATTTTTTGTTACTGAATTTCGTTGACAGCTTTATGAATCGAGACGAATATAAATGGGTTTTTTTTATAGTACGAATATTTTCAAAATAAAATTGACACCTGAGTTTCGTGATATTTTTTGTTTGTTTCAAAATGTAATGTTTATATGATATGTAGTTCTGTATACATTCGATTGCACTATAGAGCAAAGTATGGGCCGCTGAAAAATTACCGGGACGAAAATTTTCAAAATATAAGTTATGAACTGTTTATTTCAGATATAATAAAATGGGTCGAGACAGAAGAAGATTAGACGTGTTTAATTTTTTTTTGAGTTTGAACAAAACATCATATTTTCGAGGTCTGGTGTTTATTAAGACGAGGCCTCCATGAATAATTTTTGTAAGAGAGAAAAACAATAAAGCATTTATTAATCTGTACTTTTTGACCTGAGAAAAAAATCAGTCAGGTTCTGTAGTTTTTATATTTCATTCAAGTTTAAAAAATTTCTGAATTATGACATTTCATTCAATGTTAGCCGCGGGGAAAAAATTGAAAATTCGATAGATTTTTAAGAGAATCTTATCTACCTACATTTTTATTATTTCTGACAGTATTTGTATTTTTCAGGAAATAGCATCTATGAAGGTTTTGATTTTTTTCACTTTTTTTTTGTGCTTTTTCAGTTTTTCTACGATTTTGAGGATTTCTAGTATTTCTGAAAGTTTGTATTCATATTTTTCAGAATTTACAAAGTGTTGCAGGATTTTCTAGTATTTTTATATGTTTATAGCATTTTATATAAATTGTTATACATAATAGATTTCGAAAATTTCGTGCTCTGAAATTCAAAGTTCATCGACATTTTCATGTTTCGAAGGATTTTTCAGAAAAAAGTGTCTCAAAGGATTTTTATTTCTTTTTGTATTTTTCGTATTTCTTCAGTTTTTCTACGATTTAAAGAATCGTTCAGTATTTTCATATTTGAATATATAAATTTCTGGAACTCGATGCTCTAGTTGTTAAAGTTGTATAGATTTTGAGTTTTTCATAGATTTACTCGTATTATTTCATATCTATTTTCTTCTTGTATTTCCTAGTATAAATAGAGTGTTGTAGAAAGTTTTGTTTTTTTAAAAGATATCTCTTTGGGATTCCAGAATGAGATTCCCTAGAATTCATAGTTCGACTCAATATTTTTTGAATTGTTTAAAGACTTTTGAGATTTGGAAAATTTTCTTGTATGTTTATAGATTTTTACATTCATGATATATTTTTAGAATCAATGCTCGAGAAATTGATTATTATTGATGCCTTGATCCCTTGAAATACATTATTTTGGAAGAATCTAATACCATTCATAAGAAACTAATTAAAATCTAGTGTTTTTAATATTGTCCGTATTTTTTTATGTTTTTATTTAATTACGTAGGTTTTCTAGCACGATTTATAGATTTCAAAGATTTAGCTATAGATTTTAAGAAAATGCTAATTTTGATATTTTCTATCGGGATTCTTTTTCACACATCATTGCTTAGATTCAGTTTGTAGCAGATAATATTTTCGAATAAATATTCACTTTTTGACTACAGTATTGAATTTGATGTAATACTACTAGTGGAATGGACAGAACAAGATTCTCCTTCAGTTATATTGCTGTCATAATTTTCTGAGTTGAAGAATCTGACTGTGGGTAAAAAAAGGATTAAAAATAATGGCAAAATGATAATTTTCGATATTTTTTTTCGAGATTGTTTTTTACACACCATTTAACACAGATTCAGTATGTCCTATATATTTTCATATAATTATCGACTTTTTGACTAAAGTATTTAATGGAATATATTTAATGAAATGGACAGAACAAGATTCTGCACCAGTTGTATTGACGCTATGCTTTTTTGAGTCGGAGAAACTGACTGTGTGTATAAAAATTATTAAAAATAATGCCAAAACAGCTAAGAATTTTTACGTATTTTCGTGCAGATTTCTTGTGAAAGTATCTACTAAAAAGTCAAAAAGCATATTTTTTGTCGAAATTTGTACACTAATCACTAATATTCCATTCTGTTCATTAAAACTGCTCAGTATAGAAATTTTTTTCGAAAATAAGGAAGTCAAAAATCTTACATATCTTAGGTTTAGAAGATTCCTTAAAAAGTTACAGGTTGTTCTGCAAACTTTACGAGACTGATAAAAGTAACGTGAAATAAATAACGGAATTTTCGTTACTCGTTGCTGAACAAAAGTAACTCCTTCCCTGTTTTCGTTACTCGTTAATCAATGTAACGCGTTACGTTATCATTACAGTAAAAAATGCATCATTTTTGAGTAACGCGTTACTTCTAAACCTTGAATTTCGGGAAAACAACTGCTTCTGGCAAATGTAAAATGGAGAGAGGATCAATACAAAACTATAATATAACAAAAAATTCAATAAACAGTTAGCAAAAAATACAACAATTTACTCTATCAGCTTGAATTGGTAAAAAAATACTAATTGAATTAGTGATATATCTTACTGATGAAAATAGTAATATTTGACTGAAGAAAAAAGTGAATAACTATCTTTAAACTTTAGTATTAATCCACTATTAAAGTAAGTAGGTTTTGACTAGTATTTTTCGTGCAGTACGACTAAAAGATAAGTATAGTTCAACTAATAAAAAAGTCTACTTTCACTAATATTTTAGTAAATAGTTACTCTTCATGAAAATAAATTTTTACCACTGCAATTATTGATTAACAAAACATCATCTAAATGCTACTAGTTCATTATTGTGTATAGTAAAAAATCAATCAATAACAATATACATATTTAGACATTTGTTCGAATATTCATTTCTTAAAACATCAAACTTTTAACAATGTTTTTTACATGAGCTTTTAACTAGGCTACATATAATATATAACATAGTAAAATTCAACTATCTTTTTGTCAACTTGTGGAATTCTACTACTTTATTAGTAGATCTCTGACTATCACTGACCTACTAATTCGAACTGAGAGAGTAGACTGATTTCACAGTAAAACATTTTATTGCAATATAGTAACTGGATTTTTTCTCAGTGTTGAAGTTAAAAAACTGAATAGAAATTTCACAGATTTCCATCATCAATGATGTTTGCGGTTGAAATTCTAATGGGTGATCCGAATAATGAAAAATATTGTAAATGCCGTGAAATGGAGGGATGGATAAATACAAATGTTGCACGTGGGCAGGTATTACGCGGCGAATACGGTGGCTTTGCCGCGGGAAGTGGAGCAATTATGGGGCTGCGGAGGTGCATTGAACGGGGCTTGTGCTTTGCACCACTACTGCGCCGTGACGCGGCTCAATCTGAATTCGTACAACGAATGCTATTCATCCTACGCCTACGCTTTGGCCGCAAGCGCTCTTCCTTCGAGGCACGTTGATCCGATTATCTTGTATCTCGTCATATTCGCCGTCATTATGGAAAGAAAAATGCGGTAGGGTAAAGTAAGCCTGTCTGGCGGTTGCGGCGCTGGGCACGTTTTCGCAAGCTCCGGAACGTTTTCAAAATCGAGCACACCATGCAATGCAAAACACATTCTCAGAAATTGTTTCTAGCATGATAGATAGTTTATAATTCAAGGTTGTTTGGAGAACGTTGTATCGACGTGATGTATCGAATTCTAAGATTCATATTTATTGATACGAGCGTGACACTCAAAGTCGGAGAATTCAGTATTGAAACGAAGATGATTGATGAATTTGAATTATTGATCCTGTCGAGAACTGATGCAATTCGAAAGTCTCGAGAATTCGAGAAATGAAAAAAAGTTGCTACGTTTACAGTTTCGACTAGAATAATCAAAAAGTTTTTGGATTTTTTTTTAACATGGTTTCATCGAGTGTTCAATATGAGTGCTATTAGCATTATTTACACTCTTCCATACCTGAGTTTTCAGATCAATGCCACTTTTGTTCAAAAGAAGATTTTCATTGAATAATCATCGGAAACTCACACATTTTTCAATGATAATTGTTTTTATAAATGTCAGTTTTTTCGTGTTCTATTTATTCCTGAAACGTGAAAAACAAATTTTTGGTAAATATTTCCGAATCGTGCTCAGCGAATTTAGCATCGAGGTGCATCAACAAAACAGTATACGATTACCGATTTGTGTATACAGTGTATAGGCATTTTATGCAAAATCGAAAAATTTACAATTTAGATGGTAACTTGAATAACGAATCTAGAAAGAGGTTGAAATCGAATATTCGTATATTTCTCAAATAATTTGAATAATGTTGCGAACAATAATATGCGATTTCTCGAATTTTCAAAATGTCTTTTTAACTTTCGACTCAACAAATTTTGAAATAAAACACACTTATTAGTTTGTTTTCAGGAAAACTTATAATGAAAGTAACTGACTTGAACATTCACCTCAAATTTTCATTTTTCACGTTTTGTTGGAAAGATCCTGAAATTACACATATGAGGTTTCAATCATATAACACTATTCGCGAAATTGATCAGATTTTGTAGGAAATGCCAGATATATAATAATGTATATGTAAGCAGATAAAGTGTGACAGATGACGTCATCGACACTCGTGGAAAAATATTTTGGTGTTACAATTATATCCATCTATGGATCAAACTCAAATGCAATGGCAGTTTTTCAGTAATAATATTTGTTCGCAGGCACGTAGTCAGAGTGGGGTTTTGGGGGTGCAAACCCATCCCGTAATTCGGATGATATTGATTATTATTTGATATAAAAAGAATTTATTTTAATCAATAAAAAAATACAAATGGTGAAAAATATTGGATAAGAATACTAATAACTTGGAGTAAAATGATTTAAGGATATCAGAAATTTACTTACTAAAATCTATAAGACGTAACAAATGGTTTCATGTAAGTTTTCAAAGTTGAATGAAATATTCGGAATTCTTTATTTTCTTAGCTCAGAAATAACAATAGTTATGACCTCAGAAGAATTTTTTCTTGAAAATAAATTCTAATCATAAATGTTAGCCTGGAATAACGTAGAGAATAAAAATTTAAAAAACTGTTTCAACCCAGTGAATTACAAACAAAAACTAGAATCTACAATAATGCTGAGAATCTAAAAAACTCAATCCTGGAAAATTATATTCTAGAAATTTACATTGAAATCCAGGAAAATAACAAAAAATTTTTTGAAACATACAAACTTTGAAGCAATACTCAAAATATTACATATAAAAATTCTTAAAAAGAACTGTTTTATGAAAAATCTAAACGAATACATTACGATCTAGAAAACTACGAATTCTAGAATATCAAATTCTAAAAAAACGTCTAATGTCATATACGATTTGATTAAAAATCTGTACAAATACTAGAAAACGCAGCAAAATTTTTCAAATACCTATAAAGAAATATGAAAATTCGAGAAATGTTTAAAAACATGAAAAAATTATATGGATGCAATTTTTTCAGAAATCTATAATATAACTGAAAACCAATCGAAATTTTCATTTCAGAGCATCGGATTCTAGAAATCTATGTAGCAATCTACGAAAACTCTGGACATGTATAACATACTGAATAATCCTGGAAGGTTTTATAAATACTAAAAAAATATGAGAAATGCTATAAATCTTTTAATACTCATAAACTATGTAGATATGATCTCAAAAATTTCTAAAACTTTGAAACTTGGAGCATATGATTCTACATTCTAGAAATATATATAGAAAACTATAAAAATATTTTCATTTCAATTCATACAATTTATACAATTGAACACTTTTTCATTTTTAAGAATATTACAAAAAAACAAAAAAAAAGCACTGAAAATCTATGTGAAAGATATTCTAAAAACTAATATTAATACTTACAATCGTTAAGAGTTTTAATGCTGTAGCATCAAATTCTAAAAATCAAAAGAGTGATTTACATTAATATCACAAATCTATCAAAATACTAAAAAAAATATTATAAAAATTTTATAAATAACATACAATCCGAAAATTCTAGAAATCGATAAAATACTTCATAGAAATACTTTTGTGTGATTATAATTTTCTGAAGAATTCATAAAAATATGTAATTCTGTTCCAACTCGAATTTCTGGAGCATTAAATTGTAGAAAGCTGAATAAAAATCAATCATTTAAGAAATTTCTCTGATTTAAGTAAATACGGAAGAATCATGGAAAATATCAGGATAAGATAATCTAAACCTCAGTGACTTGAAAATCCTAAAAATCGAATCCACTATGTTATTCCTCGACTTCAAAAGTTGTATAACTTTAGAGTTGAAAATCTTTAAATTCGAAAAATTGAAAAAAACAATCTGGTTACCATATCGTCAAAGATTAACAATTATAGATACCGGAAGGAAATATCTGTTTTCGAAAAACTACTCTCAAAAATTTATATATAATAAATACACAGCTACCCAAGCTTGTGATTTTTCACTCTTTTAGAGTTAAAAATAACTCGAAAGTACTGAAATTTACCTTTTCTCAGAGTGATAGTCAATTAATTTTTTTAAGAGGAATTTGACTAGAATTCAAGAGTGAAATTCAACATCTTCATAAGAGCAGCGATTCATTCTATGGAGTGAATTCTTACTTTTTGTTTGAACGGCAGTACTTTAATTCAATTTAGAGTGAAAAGGTACTCTAAGAAATCTAAATAGCATCATACAATTATACCTTGATCCCTCTCAAACACACGTATATACTATTGCAACGTTCAAAAATATTGTTGCAGCACCCATTACATATGGGCGAGGCAAACATATTGATGTATGTTACTGTGACACCAAAACATTTTTCTCTTGGCAGTGAATGGAGATAGAAAATGTAGGCAAACTCTTCCGTATTGTCATTTTGACGAGGGACTATAAGTGTATGTATACATATATGTATGTATATATATAAACGTATTCAAGTGTATTACTTTTTGTCTTTTTTATATAAAACTATTTGTGAATAATAATAATATACTTACAGAAATCTATTGGTTCACTTATATTTATTTCATGGTGAAAAAAGGACTGTTATATTGTAATAAATATATATTGATACTCTTTTATTTGACTGAAGCATTCTTTATATAGTTTTTGTATCCAGAGATGGATTTCTTTTCAGACTTTCCTGGGTCTTTGATGCATGTTGAATTTTATTTAAATTTGATGTTGGAGATCATAAAAACTTGATATGAAATTTGAAATACATTATTCAGGATCTTGCTTCTTCTGTAAAAAAATCAAGTCGTATGAGAATATGGTTATTACAGACTTGTTCTGAGATAATTTCTTTATTGTTAAAATAATTCTTTATATTTTTACTTTGGCTATAAAATTTAAAAAATTGGTACCCTTAAAATTTTGATATATTAACGAATTCCTCCAGAATTTTCAAATTTCTACAAAAATAACGGAATCATTTTGTTCGACTCTTGAAAGAAAATGATCTACGAAAATCAATGTAGGCTCAAATATATAATACACTACTTAATTGTTTTCTCTCTTCATTCTTCAGAATTAATTCTTCTATCTCTAAACATTGTTTTCATTTTCTGGCCACGGGAAATGTCGAAAATAAATCGATTTCAGAGTCATGTAACTTCGCAACCGCGTTTTCTTCATTGGAATGAAATTCATGGTGCATTTTATCTATCTAGGATAAGCTCTGGTGTTACACAGTTGCGTCAAATAACGAAAGCGAGATATTCTCAAGTAGAGTTAAATGTTTTGTTTTAGAATGTTAAATGCGAACGAGTTGAAACTGATGTGAGCATCGCGCGATCCCTTTAGAATTGGAAATTCCACATTCGCTTGTTGGAACAATGAATGCGCAAGACGACTTTTATATGCCGTGCTTTCATTCATCGAGCGAAAATAAAATTTTTTTACTGCGTTCCATGAACATTCGCGCGTGACTGAAATAGTTTGTATACAAATTTTTCTTAGTTTCTTCCAACTTCCGTAAAAAGTGTGCTATAGATACGAAAAAAACTACGTTTTTTTGACAGTATTGGAATATTGTAAAATTAGACTTTGTTTTTGCACGTTTCTTACTGTATTTCATCGACGTGAGGCTAGATTTGCGAAAATTTGATTACGTAAGTGGAGTTTTGATAGAAAATTTTTACAAATAATTGTAACAAGCATTTACATTACAAGATTGTGTATGTACGATAATACAAATTCTACAGTATTTTTTCCCTAATGTGAATGAATGATTCTTGTACAATTCGTATGTAATAAAAGAATTCGTTTTACCATATTTTTGTTGTAATATCCTTGTTTTAGCCACCTCTGCACGAAAAAAAAAAAAAAACAGTCGAAGTATATTTGAATGATGTTGATGAAAAATTGTCGATTTGACAAAAACCGTCATGATTGGATATTATTTACTTGGAGATGCTGGGTACTGGTGGAAATTGCATGAGTATATGGACCTTGCATGGCCGCGAGCTATGGAATTCTTCTTGCAAAGTTCAACAATGTAACGCTGTTACCGAAATTTTGGGACCAATTTTACTCAAAACGGCAAACCGAAAAAGAACTAGATGCAATATGAATTCTTAGAAATTCGAAATTCAATAGAAATTCGGTTCTGGCTGTTCATTTTTGAAAAAATGAAAATTTTCTTTCATAACTGATCATTTAGTGGTAAATTAGTAACAAATTTTAAGTCTAATATTTTCTCATCATGCAAATTAATTCTCAAGTTGTTTTGAAAATTTATCACGAACTCAGAAAAACATCGTTTTTTTCATACCTAGCAACATTAGTTACAAATTTTACTTTTTTACAACCGATGAGCCAAAAACGAGCGGAAAATTTTAAGCTTCGTGATTTTAACTTTGCAAATTGGTCCGAAAATCGTTTCTCTAACTTCTCATCAACTAGGCGGAACATCGGTTTTTTTGTCCACAGACAAGCGCAAATTATACGGAAGATTAAGGCATAAACCATACATTTTCTGAAAATGTTGTTTCGTCAAGTTTATGGAATGGTCCCAACCGCAATGGAGACATTTCATTTTTAGTTTGATAAATTAATTAACATTCTAATAATTATCTCTTTATCATTCATCCAGGATGAATTTTTCAATTAATAACTTTCCTGTCGTTAATCATTAATTGCTTAAGAATCACGAATTTTGATTATAAAGTTATACAACTGTAGAAAATGAATAACTGTGTGATTTTTGCTTCGTATTTACTTATCATCATTTGATACGATAACCATTCTTCATAGTTTTTAAAAATGTATTTTTACTAGTAGATACTATTTATTCGATCGGAGTATTGCAAAAAAATATTGAATCCGTATCAAAAACTGTTGAATATGAATTGGTGATAAGAATTCCTTAGTCATAAGATAACTTTAAATTACTATTTCTTACAGTTCTTGATTGTCAATAATTATTTATATAAACATTATAAGAATGAATCATTTGAGAACCATCAACGATGTTATCATAGACAATCATTTAACTGAGTTGTTCTTCGATTTTATGCCGGTTTCGACGTTTTCTTTTCATACAAAGCAGCTACTATTATGATAAAAAATGATAAATAATTTCATATGAATTTTCGACTGAAACTTTATAAAAAATCAATAGATATGTCAATAACTGATACGGATGCGTAGGTAGAGGGGGGTTTTGGTGGTTTGAACCCCTCCCGAAATTAGGATAAAATTACCATTTCATGTGGAAATAATAAAAATTATAACAGTAAAAGAGAAGAATGCACATTGAAAAGAATAATGTATGAAAAATGAAATACGTATATATCATCAAAAATGTACCTACTAAAATCTTGTGAAAATAACAAATGTTTTCTTGTAAGTACTCAAAGTTAACAATATTACAATACTAACATGAAAATTGCAATTATTTTGTCGCCAGAGGAATTTCTTCATAAACGAAATTCTAATCATGAATAATATTTCGTAAGGATAACGTATTAAACAAAAATTTCAAAAACTGTTCCAATTTAATGAAATCATACTTATAGAAAAATTGAAATTTACGGAAATCTTAGAAATCTGGGCAAATTCGAATCCGTAAGCATCGAATCCTAGAAATCTACAATATAAATCTGAAAAAAAACCGGAAAATCTTTGAAATCCTGCAAGCTCTGAAGAAATACTTAAAATTAGAGTAAATATTCTGAAAAGTATTTTCTAATATATGTATGTGGAAAAAATCATCAGGTTTGAATTCTAGAGCATCGAATTTTCAAAAAACCCATGAATCAATCTTCGATCTGTATAAATACTTGCATTCAATAAAAATACAAAAAAATTTATAAAATCGTATACATTGAAAAAAAAAACGTAAATAGGAGAAATCTATAAATCACAAAAAATCTATATAAGTGTGATTTTTTGAAAAATCTATGAAATTATTGAGAATCGATTTAAATTCAAATTCTAGAACATCCGATTCGACGAATGTAGGTACTTCTGTAAAATTTGACAAAATACATACGATCTATGAAAATACAAATAAAAGGTACGAACTCTTATACATACTACAAAAATATGAGAGTGCAAGAAATCTATGAACACCGAAAATCGATATACATGTAGTTGACTCGAAAATTTATGAAAATCGGCTAAAATTTAAACTCTACAATATCGAAATCTATAAATAAACATTCTTTTCGAAAGTCGGAAAAAACTCCTACGATCTCTAAAAATACAAGAATAAGCTTCAAAATCCTATGCATACTAAAAAAATTCGGCGATACCAGAAATTTATAAAACACCAAAAATCTGTATGAATGTAATTTTTCAAAAATTTATAAAACTATAGATAATCGATTTATATTTGGATTCTAGAACGTCGGATTCTGGATATATGTTTTTACAAAAACAATAAAAGTCGTGAAATAATATTGCAAAAAAATTCTTCAGGTGTCATAAGTAATACACAAAACGCGAGAAATACTAGACATTATTTGATACTCAAAAAGTATATAAATACGATTTTTTTTCTAAACTTATAAAAATTTAAGTTCTAGTGCATACAATTCTAGAAACTGATACAAAAATTCATATAGTAGAAAGTTCTTCGGAAGGTTTGAATACTATGAAAATACAAGAAAAATATCCGAAAAGTATTGGAAACCTGTATGAAAGATACTGTTTTTTTTTTTCAAAATTATTTGAGGTACTCAAGTTTTTTGAAATTTGCAATACTTAAGCATCAAATTTTATAAAAATATATACAATACGAAAATTCTGGAAGTCTAATACACTCTGGAAATATTTTATGTATAATTTTTTCAAAAATTTAGAAATATATTAAAAATTTCCAGAGCTTCCATTTCTAGAGTATGAAATTCTAGAAATATATATAACAATTCATTATATATTTGAAAATCCTACAAGATTACGTATCTATAAGAAGACAAAAAAAATTATAAAAAATTCCAAATGTAATAGAAAAAAAATCTGAATCTTAGTGACTTGCAGAGAAATAACAAAAATTGAATCCTATTATATTAAATATAAACATGAAAATATAGTTCTTGAAGAATATCGAATAGTTATTATTCAATATCATTGTAAATTTTTGGATCTTCAAACTCCAAACGGCGCTCATTTAACACGATATTAGAACAAAAACTACTGCTCTGTCAAAGAAACCACATGTAGTGATTTTCCCACAAAAATGTTTACTTTCAAGAAACTTGGATGAAAAAATTTTATACTTATTCTCGTATTTGCACTCTTTAACAATGAAAAAATATATAAAATATAGTCAAAATATCGTTTAAAAGGGATTTACTCATATTTTGTGGGATAGTAAGCACAGTTTTTTTTATAGAATACTTTTCAAAATTTTTGGATCAAAAATGTCGTGTTCTAGTTGTAACTAGAAATATCCGTTTTTCACTTAATTTTGACAAATATTGTTCATGTTAATTTAATCGATGTTTCAAAATATAAAACAAAAACTATTGTCAAGAATGCATTATTTTTTATATTTTGCTAATAATTAGTTGCAATTATTGATCAACTAACTATTTTATCACACTTTAAAAATTCTCGTGTTTTCTGAAAATGGTTAGGAAATGTCCATATTTGTGCGTATAGGCGATTGCGTCGAAACATTGAATTACTGTATGTCTCGAAATACGTTTTTCTTATCGATACCGTGTCATAATATAATGTGTTAGTTGTTAGTTGTCTCCTGCCGAACGGAGAGTTTCGGTGTTTTATTTTTCCATAAAATTTCGATCGGCCGAGCTCGTTTAGAATACAATTGACTCAAATATTAATGGATTATTGGACAAAAAAGCTGCGAAAGTGTAAAAAATGTGACGAACGATAGAGTTGATAAGTTATAAAAAATGTATGTACAAAATACATGTACATCAATGGAACAGTAGTTTTACAAAAAAACTTCAGATGATAGTTTAAAAACAACTCAATCATCTGAAATGGAAAATGAATCAATATGTTTAAATGAAAATCGGTTTCTTTATCAAATGTTTAAAATTTTACTTTGAATGATGAACAATTCTTCAAATTTTAAACGAGTATTAATGAGCTTTTTCTTCTTTAGAAGTATGTGTTCGTTTACCAATCAAAATCGAACGACGTTTTACAAACTCAATCATGATTTTTTTTCTGTGAGTATAAAAAATATTTTTTGGAACTTTTATCGCAAATCGTTAATTTCATTGATAGCGTAACGATGAATTCATTTGTTCTAACTTCTCGTGATATAAAATCATTTTCACAAACGATCCCAATTCTCGAAGTCAGAAACAGATAATAAATTTCCCCGAAACCAAAGTACTGTATCATTTTTGAGAAATATTTTTTCAAAAAGACGTCAAATGAAAAATAACACAACGAAATGGAATAATTTAGCATACGAATTTGTCGAGTTCAACGTGTTTCACGTTAATTTCGAGACAGATGATATGCACAAGCTTTATTAGTCTTTGATAGTATGCATCATTTGGACACCGGAAAACGTGTTTTTAATGTGAGAGCTTCGTATTCTAGAAGTAATTTTTAACAACTTGATAAATTTCTATCTAATTGTTGTTGAAGTATGCTACTCGACGAATATGTCCCTCCACAAAATTTCGATGTTAGACACGTCGAAAAAAGAACATTTCCTCATTTCAACGTGAAGAATCGTGACAGACAGGTTGTGTCTTCTTGGCTGTTGTAATCGTGAGTGGTTTTTACTAAAATTATCATAAAATATTGTATTTCTCATCGCTCTAAACATATGCTGTGATAGTGTTAATTGTGCATAAATTTAATGAACACCGAACTTATTGTTTACTGGACGAACACTTGTGCACGATTTTTGGAAAAGTTATACAGGGTGACATCTTGAAAATGAATGCATATAACGAATATAAAAAATGAAGTTTTCCTTTCCATATCTGTGAAATTGAGAGCCATTGTGATTAAAATCGTGAAAATACGCACAATCCTCCAGTGAACAATTGGTAAGATTTATTTTAATAGATTTGTTTTCGATTAAAACTATCCCTATTGAAAATAGTGTCAAAATTTTGAATCCATCGTCAAAGATTTGTTCGACATATGTTTCTAGTTTGAAAAAAGTGGTTTTGAGAAAAAAGTGCTGAAAGAGTGTGCTTTTTAATAGTTCATTGACTTAAAATTATTGAAAGAAACCTCTTTCAATAATCGTCATTTTTTATTATTTTTGATTTTGATTACGTACGCAGTTCAACAGTCGGATAGGTTTTTCAAACAAGTAAGTGATTTTGTTAGTGATTTGATAAAAACAAGCGAGTCATTCATATTGTTACAATCATTCTGAGAAAATATCATGAGTAATTAAATAGTACTTTGAATCAATTACACAATAAATGTAATTTTTTGTTACTCTAGTCTCAAAACTGACAATTTAAAGTTATTTTTCGGCTATTGTAACAAAAAATATCTCACGTGAGCTAGTACGTTTACGTAGGTTTTTATGAAAAATATATTTCCTTCGGAATTCCATAATTTTCAATTTTTGACGAAATTCTTATAAGAGAACATTATTTTCAATTTCTCACATTTTTAAATTCAAAATTTTAACAAAAGCTGGAGTTTAGAGTCGCATAATTTTCATGTTCATTAATGGAATTTGATTCTTGTGATTTTTGATGAGTCACAGTAGTTGAAATTCTTTTTACTCATACTTTTAATATTTATGAAACCTGACGAATTTTCTAAAATTATTAATAATTTTTTATAGCTTTCTAGAATTTTATGCCAAAGGAATCCCAGCTGAAAAAATCCAATTGGTTTTGCCAATAGCTCGACCAATTGGCAAAACCAATTGGCAAACTTAATATTCTGTCCGATTGGCAATCATAATCGTCGGGCCAATTGGCAATTTCAAATGGTCGGACCAATTGGCAAAATGTCAATTTGCCGATTCGTTTTGCCGATAAACGTGTATTTAGTTTATTATGTATTAATTATGCAATTATATATTTAATGTTTCACCCTCGGTGGAGTTGGGAAAATTCCGCCTGAATGTATAAAAAAATAGTGATACAACATCGCGTTCCCGAAGACGCGAATAGCATTATACTTAATGTATCAGTGCTAACCTTGTAAAATGAGAAAAAAAAATTGACTTCCGTCTTGTGGATCTCGCAGTAACTACTGGTATGGCGCTGGATTTTTCAAATGTCGCCCTCAAATTTGAATATTCCGCGCCATACCAGTAGTTACTGCGAGATCCACGAGATGGAAGTCAATTTTTTTTCTCATTCTACAAGTTTAGCACTGATACATTAAGTATAATGCTATTCGCATCAGCGGGAACGCGATGTCGTATGACAGTCGTATCATAATTTTTATATGAAGTTATGTGAAGATGAGCGGAAATATCCCAATTCCACCGGGGGTGAAAAAATAAATATATAATTGCATAATTAATCTATAATAAACGAAATACACATTTATTGGCATAATGAATTGGCAAATTGACATTTTGCCAATTGGTCCGACCATTTGAAATTGCCATTTGGCCCGACGATTATGATTGCCAATCAGACAGAACATTAAGTTTGCCAATTGGTCGGACCAATTGGGAAAATGCCGATTTGCCAATTAGTTCTGCCAATTGGTCGGGCTATTGGCAAAACCAATTGGATTTTTCCAGTTGGGATCAAAGTACTAAAAAATTAATATATTTTAATAGATTTTTGATAAAAAATACAACCACGCAGATTGCTTGATAGATTTATAGATTCCATGCTTTAGTTTTAACAGGGCTCCTACACTCCTTTGTTAAAAAAAAGTTCCATAAAATTAGAAACGAGCCTGTATGAAGATGTCGCTAGTATGAAATAAAAATTTTCTTTATCGACTCATTTCCATGTGTTATACACAACATGTATGGATAGGTATATAAATGTCAAACTGTAATACCGATCAAAGGGAGCTTGTGCCTAGGTGGCGTTGATTACAGTGGAACTTTTTTTAAACAAAGGAGTGTAGGAGCTCTGGTATTGAAATTTCCAGTAAACCTGTGAGCTCACTGTGAGCTTAATTGTGAGCTCACAGTAAGCTCACAGTGGGCTTCCAACTTCCGCTTTTCAAACACGTTGGCGTGAGCGTACAGTGAGCTCACTGTTAGCTTTCATGGAAAATCTCAAGGTGGGTTTACCGTCGGTTTTCTGTAAGATACTTGTGAGTTTCCCGGGAAAAACAAATTTGCATTTTTTATGTATGCCACATGCATCAGCATGCATGTCGAAACAAGCGATTTTTTTACTTTCTTTTTTTGCATTGCATTTATTGCGCATGGAAAATTGCAAGTTAAATTTGCAACCATGAAAAAATGTTCGTCTGTATTTGTAGAAAGTAAAAAAAAAAAACAAATTGGACCTAAACTTCCTAGTGATTGCGTGTACCATGCCTTTGTGGCACAAATATTGACATTTACTAGGGAAATGGGCAAGAAAGTATCATGCTAATTAACAGGAGACCAGGGTTGCCAGTAAATCATAACTGAAACGCGCCAGTCTAATGCAGACAAATCGCCAAAAGCGCCATCTCTCAGCGAAGCAAAGCGCCAAAAAAGCGCCCAGTTTGAAAACCATTTAAGTACTTCAATGTAATGGCACAATGAGATTTTGAAAGGTTTAACAGATAAAAAAACAAATTGTAAATCACGAAATTTTTATTTTTTTATTTTTAACATTCGGGAATACAAATACACGGGAAGTCGACAGAATTAAAAATTTCAAAAGTTTCTTGAATACAAACTGCAAATTCCTTATCCTGTTAGCTCACTGTTAGCCAACAGTGAGCTCACAGTACGCTCACGCCAACGTGTTTGAAAAGCGGAAGTTGGAAGCCCACCGTGAGCTTACTGTGAGCTCACAATTAAGCTCACAGTGAGCTCACAGGTATACTGGGTTTAATTGATTTTTCAGAAAACATTACCTTTTATATAGACTTTAAATACTTCTATATATTGTTTTTAGTATTAAAACAGTTGATAGTATGTTCAACTGTATAAATTGTATGAACTGAATTAGTTGTATTTTTATTGTGTTTTCTACATAATGTCAATTTCTTCGATAGTTTTTAGAATTATATATAATTTCATCATTATGAATAGAATTATATTATTTTATGGTTTTTTTTTATATTATAACAATTCATTTTATATTTTTTTTCGACCCAGAAACGCACAAAATAATTATTTTTCATGATTAAATCGTTTGTAAAAATCGTCAAATGCAAAAGAATAATGAAATTGTTCAATGTACGTTCATTGCTTCTTAAGGTCGACAATTTTTTTTACTTACAATTATATCATGTATACAAATAAATCGTGTTTTAAATTAACGAAATAAAATAGAAATAAATAATATTACTTCAATAGTTACATACAATTTATTATGAAGTAACTTCTTTCTAAAATAATATTATGTTTATACATAATACATCTAAAAAAATACACATACGTGAATTTTATTAAAAAAGCATGCACTTATTACAGCATGCTTGCATAACACAATTCTTATCAAAATGCAGAACTAGTCTCGAGCATTTTCAAATAGTCAATGTCACTGTGAAAGGAATCATATAAATGGATAAATTAATTTTTATTATAATAATTGCTTGAAACTAGGCCTGCGATCGGAATCAAAATGGCGAATTCACCGTTAAAAAACCATTGTAAAAAAATAACATGGACTACGTTGAAGAGAAAATTTGATTTCGGCACATCAACTGAGGGTGCCCATGATAACCTCGCCAGGGTCATGGGGCCCTTTGACTTGACTGCCCTCGGGGTTGGAGCTACACTTGGATTGGGACCTTTCGTTCTCGTAGGAGAGGTCGCACGCGATTTGGCAGGACCCGCTGTATGCGTAGCGTACATTATCGCTGCTCTCGCTGCTGCATTTTCAGGCATTATTTACCAAAATTAACGATTCCGCAAAAGATACATTTTTATTGAAGTCTAAAATATTTATAATGAGCTTTGAATTGCAAACCTTAAGAAAAATTTTATAAAGATTCAGATTTCCTTTAAGGATCCAGATTTAGTTATAAGATTTGACCACTCATAATTAGACAGCTTTATAAAAACTTTTTAAATTCCATGAGACAAAATGAGATTCAAAGAATAATTTGAATTATTAATTTACTTCATAATTCGAGGAATTGTAAATTTTCTCCCAAAATCCTCAAAGGTTCTCGAGTGAAAGTAGTGGAGATTAGTGGGATGAAAAATTTCTTTTAATAATTTGTGTTTCCTCACAAGATATTCCATAATTTTCATATTACATAATGTAAATACATTTTCATATATTGAACCCAGCAAGTTCTTTGAATATAAAAAATTTTTTTTGCAGCTCTGTGCTACTCTGAATTAGCATCAAGGGTGCCGAAAGCCGGATCAGCCTACGTATACAGTTACGTGACAGTCGGTGAATTCGCAGCATTCATAATTGGCTGGAATCTCATTCTAGAATATGCAATTGGTTAGTGTTGCTCGCATCTAAAATTTTGAACATTTTGCTCTCGAATTTTCACACAATTATATTTCAGGAACTGCATCGATTGGACGAGGATTGAGTGATTACATTGATGCACTGTTCGGATTCAGCATCAGTAATTGGCAGAAAAATGTGTTATCAATGGAGTCTTCATTTTTTGGAGAATACGTAGACTTTTTGGCCTTTTTACTTGTTATTATAATGACGTGTTCGTTGCTTTTTGGAGTCAAAGAGTCTTTCAAGTTGAACAAAATACTCGTGTTGGTCAGTATGTTGGGGATTGTTGGTATGGTCATCGCTGCTTCGACACATGGTAAGATGGTTTGATGAATAAATTGAGTAAACGCGAATAAGGAGCAGAAAAAAAGAGTATTTAATGGATTAGTAGATGAAAAATATAGATACCAGGTCATCTGATAGATTTGAAATAATTTGATATTCAATGCCGATGTATCAGAAAGAAGATATCGATATGCCGATGTATCACATGAGTTTGATGCATTTTTTTAGAAAATATTTTGTTGAAATATTTATAGAAGTTTTAGTATTTTTTGTATTCTCTTACTAATATATTTTGAAAGAACTTGTTTTGATTTTTTATTAGACTTCTATCTAGAATTCGTTTTCATAGAATTCACAGTTAAAATAACTTTCAGTAACTTCATAGAGTTTCTAGAAAATCATAAGTATTCGGATTATAAGTGTTTTTTTTGTAGAATTATAAATTTTGTAGGATTTTTCTATAGTATTTTTATGAACTGCGGTAAATGTTTCTAGAATTTGGTACATTCTAGAGTTCGAATTTTATAAAATTGTTGAATTCAAATGGGTTTTTCAGGAGACATCTTTATTGATTTAAGTTATTCTACTATTTTTCGTACTATTTCAATATTTCTATGATTTGAAGGATTTTTCAGTATTATAATTGATTGCTTTATAGATTTTTAGAATTCGATGCTCTAGTTCTTGCAGTGTTATAGAAAAAACAAAAAATTTTTTCTGTTTTTTTTTTAGCGTTTATAAAATTGTAGGATTTTCTAGTTCTTTTAGAGAATTTTTCTAGGATTTCAAAGATGCAATTTATTGGTAGGCATTTGAAATATTTCAATCATCAAAATAAATTTTGGATTATTATTCTTCCCATTTTTTTCTATTATTTTCAAAGTATTTTTATGATATGAAATATTTTCTAATATTCTGAATAACTTTTTAATAGGATTCTAGAATTTAAAAGTTTCATTGACTTCCATTTATATATTTTAGAGAAAACTAAATCAGCATCTTAGTAGTAAAAAACATTATAATATTTTCCATATTTTTTCGTATGTATAATATTTTGTGAATTTTCTTAGCAGATTCAGAGATGTCTGTTTTTATATAGAATTTTCAAGATTCAATGCTTCAGGAATATAAGTTTAATCAAATACCAGAATATTCATATTTTTTTTAAAGAATTAAATTGGCATTGAAGTATCTGAAAAAAGTTGTAGTATTTTTCATATTTTATCGTAGTTAATTGAATTTTGTAAGATTTTCTAGCAGATCTGCAAATTGATTTGAAGATTTTCAGAAGTTTTATAGATTTCTACAATTTCATGTTCTAGAATGTGAAGTTTCATACATTATTTATCCATGTCTAGGTTATCGTTCATAGAAAAGTTACTTGATAGATCCCTAGTATTTCATAGATTTTTCTATGTATCTTCAAAAAATTGTTGTATATAAATTTATATCATCGATTTCACATTAAAATCATGAAAAATTCATTCTGAAAGAATTTGAATGTCTATTAAAATATTCCTACAATAAAATTCCTGAAACTCAAAACCGCAGACTGTTCTTCCTATGGATTATGTAACTATGATATTTCGAAAGTAAAAAATTAAAGCATTGTCAAAATAAAAATGAAACTGATATTGGAAGAAATCACTGACCTGTAGGTTTGATGTTTGAGCAATTAAAAAAAAATTAAATAAAAAATATGTTTCCAAATTTTTTTCTCAATCTAAAAGCTTGCAATATCGTTTAAAATTGTGATACATTGGAAATAAATACCTGTTCTTCTATATCCTCAACTAATTGAAGTTTTTTTTATTGATGAATAACATGCATTTTATTATTTTTTTCCAGCTGACATCAAAAATTGGAAGCTTCCAGCTAAAAAGATTAATTCGTCTGACAATACAAAAACCGTCGAAACGTATGGAAATTTCGCTCCATTTGGAGTTACAGGCATTTTCAAAGGCGCAGCAAAATGTTTCTACGCCTACGTTGGCTTTGATGCTGTAACAACCAGTGCTGAAGAAGCCAAAAATCCAAAACGCAACATTCCTTTGGCTATTGCTATTTCGTTCGCGATCATTTTTGCCGCGAATTTCGGCCTATCCATTGTTCTTACTTTGATGATACCTTTTAATGAAGTGGTAATTATATCTATTTTTCCGCATTCATTCCATAACTGAAACGTGATTATGCAGTACGTGAAGTTCGAGCCCTTCGATATGATTTCATCAGTTTTTGTTTATTTCAGAATGTGAAAATTCCGTTTCCTGATGCATTTCGTCGATTTCCACCCTTAAAAGCTTTCATTTATGTCTCGAGTGTAGCAGCAATCTCAGCGTTTGTTATCAATATTATAGGGATGATGTTTCCTTTGCCACGCGTGCTCTATTCCATGGGAAAAGACGGTCTACTTTTCAAATTTTTCTCCAAACTGCACGGAAAATCGAAAACGCCTGTTATAGCTACTATGACGTGTGGTATTTTCGCAGGTAAATAAATTTAGAGATGCTTCTGTGTGAATAATCTGTACATGACACTTTTTTTTTATAAGCTGGAGTCATTGACTTTTCCAAGTTTTAAACTATCTTTACAATATTTCACAAAGCAATTTCTGTTTCACCTGTGTCTCACATATTCAAAATTGTTGCATAAATCAAAGAAGTATTTGTTGGACTTGTTAGATCTAAAAAGTTGTGTAGCGAATAAGAAAATACATCTTACACATGTCATTCGTACATTGCAAAAAGAAATTGTAATTTTTCTATACTTGGATATGGGAATCTTTTAAACTTATAAACTTTTTTGCATACTTTAACGTTAATAAAATATCTATGCATGTATTCGACTATTTGTATAGAGATATTTTCATATGAGTACGAGAAAGTACTGTAAAAAGTAAAAACGATTTTATTTTAAATTATACAGGGTGCGCCATTTCTTATGTCGGTATTGTAACATTGAATAACTTAAACATTTGACAACCGATTTACTTGACTTCACTTGTTTTGGAAACGTCAATTCAGTACAATTTCAACCATGTATCGCTTCACACCAAAAGAACGCGCTGAAATAGTTACTTTGTACATTGAAAATAGTCGTTCAGTTGTGTTAACTCAACGAGCATATCGTCGAAAATATCTTGGCAAACAGGCACCATCTGACAACACTATTCGTCGTTTGGTGTCGAATTTTTGTGACCACGGGACAGTGAAAGATCGCGAACAACCCGTTCATCAACGACCAAGACGTTCAAATGAACTGATTGAAGCTGTCAGAGAGAGCGTTGCCCAAAACCCAAAAGTTTCATATCGTCACCGCGCTCAGCATCTCGGCATCAGTGGAACCACTCTACGTCGCATTTTGAAAGATGATTTGCATTTGTTTCCGTAAAAAATGCAATTAACACAAAGAATATTGCCTACAGATCATCCACGTCGCTTGGAATATGGACAAACAATCGCTCGAATAGTTGATACTGAACCTGATTTTTGGAAGCGAATTTTAATGACCGACGAGGCACATTTCAAACTTTCTGGAGGCGTTAATAAGCAAAATTGCCGCATTTGGGGAACGCAGAATCCACACGAGATCCATGAAACGCCATTGCATGACCAAAAAGTTACTGTTTGGGCCGGCGTTTGCGCCAAAACCATCATTGGTCCTTATTTTTTCAAAGAGAACCAAACGATCGATGGAAACCGATATCGGTGGATGTTGGCTCACTATGTCTGCCCACAAATGCGTGAAAAAGGTCTTGAAGATTACTGGTTTCAACAAGATGGTGCGACCTGCCACACTGCGAATCAAACAATCCAGTTTCTGCAACGAAAATTCCCTGGACGTCTGATGTCAAAAAGAGGCGACATTGAATGGCCACCCAGATCTCCAGATTTGACCCCTCCAGACTTCTTTTTGTGGGGTTATTTGAAAAGTAAAGTGTACGCCAGCAAGCCGCAGACCATTGAAGAGCTTAAGGAAAATATTCGTGCCGAAATCATTGCTATACCACCCGAGATGCTCGAAAAGGTAATGGAAAACGCCGCAAAAAGGGCATATTTTGCTGTGAACAATAAGGGCGGCCACTTGATTGATGTTGTGTTCAAAAACTAGTCTAAATAAATTGTAAAGGACCAAACTAAATAAAAATACCTCATTTACAGAAATCGGTTGTTTTTTTTTCAAGTTATTCAATGTTTACATGCCGACATAAGAAATGGCGCACCCGGTATTTTTCACATAAACATGATCAATTTCCAGGTGTGATGGCACTCGTCTTCACCACAGACAAGCTTGTTAATATGATGTCTATCGGAACTTTACTCGCTTTTACCATTGTTGCTGCGTCTGTATTGATATTAAGGTTAGTTAGAAAAATCAACCATATTTGAATAATCCTTCCAAAAACAAACCTTTTTTGTTTCTACAATTACAAATTGTGGAAGAGAAATTCAGGAATTCAAATTTCAGAAGTAAAAATTCTAGGGCTTCATATTTTCTGATATAGAATTGAGTAGTACTTTCCATGTCAAGGGGAAAAAACGACTGTTTTTACGGGTAAAAAGTTTTAGGCACGAGCGAAGCGAGTGAGCAAATTGCACGAGTTAAAACTCGTGAACGTAATTATCGAAAGTGCACGTTTAAATGTTCAAAATACAAAAAATATTCAAATGACTGAAAAATTGCCGTTTTAAGTTTTGCGTAGCAGCAACAATCTTATTTTTCAGATATCAAGCAGAAAACGCCGAAGAGCAAGACGATCCACTGTCATTAAGCGTTATAGCTAGCATTTTAAATTTACATAAAAGTCAACGGTCAACATTATTTTCAGCCAAAGTCGTTAAATACAGTGTTATTTACTTCGGTGAGTATTATTTGTGCTTTCCCATTTTTTTTTACATAATTCCTCTATTCATTTGAAAGTAAAAAAATTATGTTACTTTTCAGGCATCGCGTCACTTCTTTGGGGATTCATTTTGACATTTTTCTTACTTCCTAATCAGTATGGCCCTAGTCACATCAGTGAACCTGTCACTATCACGATATATGCAATTCTCAGCATAATCGCATTCACCCAGATAATGGCTGTCGTTGTAATCAGTAGACAGCCAACGCAAAGAGTGGAATTGGCTTTCAGAGTGAGTTTAATAATTTTTCAATATTTCTTAGAACTATTACAAGAGTAATCGAAGTCATATGAAAAACATGAATTTTTTAGGTACCATTCGTCCCAGTTCTTCCATGCTTCAGCATATTCATGAATTTCTACTTGATGTTGCAACTAGATGGCATGACTTGGAAGTGTTTCAGTGGATGGATTTTGTTAGGTAAATGCATGTTAACAAACTTTGTTGCTCTTGGATTTGGATCTTCAAGAAAATATTGATCTAAGAACAATATTTTTGAAAATCACAACAATTAATCTTTAAATGAACTACATTTTCTGTTCAAGGACTCGTCATATACTTTACGTATGGAGTAGGTCAGAGTATTCAAGGAAAAGAGAGCAGAAGAAAGAAACGGGAGAAAATAGAAGAGGAGAAGGCCAAAAGGGACGAGCAGATCAGAAGAGACGAGCAGACCAAAAGGGACGAGCAGATCAGAAGAGACGAGCAGACCAAAAGGGACGAGCAGACCAAAAGAGACGAGCAGGCCAAAAGAGATGATCAGATTGAAATAGAAGACGAGCAGATTGAAGAACGAGAACAGATTAATGAATCAAGACAAAATAGTCGAAGCAGTTCGGGAGTTTACACTGAATTGGGTATTGTTTGATGGAAATGCACCATCGTAAACAAATTCATGTTTTCAAGTGATTTTTTTAATATGACTTAAGATGGACTATGTAGAATCGTTTGTGCCATTTTCACATTTGAAACATTCCTAAATCTTGACTGTAATTCAACTAGTCTGTTCTCATGACTGATTTTTATAGCGTGGATTTTATTACGAAAATATAAGATTTACTTAGGAAACAAGGCTTTTTATACATGTTCATTTTATTGTATTCACCCCATGATCATTATTGTATTCACTTATCGTAAAAAAAATGATGCAGTAGGTAAATTGTTATTGGAAAACCAAAATATTTTGAATAATTTCTTGAATATTATTACTTCGAATTTTGTATCTCATAGTTTGTTACGACTATTTTTTTTCATCAAATTTATTACAAAATAAGAGTTCAAATGAAATGTACTTTATCATGTAATAGTTATCAACAAATGTCAATTTTCGATAGAAAAATGATTTAGTTGCGCTATAGTAGTCTTGTGGTACATTTAAAAAAGGTTCAGCTATTATGGAAAACTATTGAAGAAAATTTGTTACATACGTTTTAGTAAAACAGTAATATTTGGCAGTTTTTGATCTGTATAAAATTCATAAAAATGTAACGCAGGCTATATTGTTTACTCATTCGTGAATTTCGGCGGACGTTTTTCGATGAAAGCTGTCATGCCTTCTTTTCTATCCGCCTGAAACAAAAAATTTAACACATCTTCTACGTTTATAATTTCTATTTTTCCGAAATGACTTGTACGTAAAAAAAACTTTCATCTTCGATTGATCTTAGATATTTTTTGAGTATTTGAGAGAAAGAAAATCCAATAACGCCGAAAATCATTGACGAAACGACTGAAAAATACCTTATGGGATAATCTTCGAAATTTGAGACTTGAAAACAAATTTTTTGGTATCTTACCGTTGCAAAGGTGCCATGGAACATGCGTTTCTCATACAGTAGACCTTCTTGCAAAGTCGTTTCGTAAGCTGCAAAGATAATGAAAATATTCCATATTATATTTTATGTGAATTCTTATCGTAGGTGACAGATCAAAAAACAGTTGAAAGTAACTGACGGAATAATACAGTGTAAGGGATAAAAAAATTGTCAAATTTTATCATTTCCTTTTTTCGAAATTAGTTTTTCAGTGTATTACATCGTGCTAACCTAACGTACATGATTTTTACTACTAGAATCGAGATTCTCCCTTTTTCAATTACCTTTATTGACGGATTCTTTAGCAATCATAACGATCAACTGCGAGTGTGAGGCTATTTTTTCTCCCAATTTCACTGCTTCACCAACGAGTTTTTCGGGTGGAAAAACCTTGCTAACCAATCCTAAAAATGTTTTTTTGAGTGTAGGTTATCATTTTTAAATGATAAAAGACAATATTGTGAAATATATGTTAGTTTTACGAACCACTTTTCTCCGCATCTTGAGCACTAAACTGGTTCCCTGACAGAACGAGTTCCATGGCTTTGCTTTTCCCAACAGCTCTTGTCAATCTTTGGGTTCCTCCAGCTCCAGGGATTGTTCCGATCGCGATTTCTGGTTGACCAAAGTTTGCTTTTTCCCCAGCATAAATGATGTCACACATCATCGCCAGCTCGCAACCTCCGCCCAACTTGAAAATAATACGAAATCAAAATGTACTCTTTTTATTTCTTAGAGTACATTTCACTCTACATCGAGTCAAAATATTGTCACTCAAACTTAGGGTGATTTTTCACTTTCTTGGAGTAAAAAGTCACTCTTTTTAGAATGAAAGAGAGTGAAGCCTAAATAGTTTTTAGCAGAATTTTGGAGGTTCAAACTCCTCTTAAAATTCTGATAAAATCTATTAATATTTCATGTTATAATAAAAAAAGTTACTTCAATAAATTATAAAAATATTAGTTACAAAAAAATGCATGAAAACATTAGTAATATATATTTTACAAAAAAAGTGAAAAATCACAAAACGTAGTATTACGTAGAAAATATCAATTTGAAAATTGTTGCAAGCAAGTGAATGATCGTAATTTTAAATCTACAAAAATGCTGGAAATTAAAAAAATTGGATAACTTAGTTGATTAAATTCTAGAATTCTATGTAAAAATCTTTCAAATCATATAACTCTCTATAAATTTTGGAATTTCAGAGCATCAAATTCTAAATATACTATTACTATGTTTTTAGAAAACGAGTCAAAATCTTCAATAATTTAATAATGTGATTTTCTCATTAACTTATGGAATCACTGAGAATAGATGGAAATTCGCATTTAGAGGATCGAGTTTTTTTAGTCATTGTAGCAATCTACAAAAATATAAGAAATCTCTAAAATTATTGAGAAATCTTCCAGAGTTTCGTACAATATTATACTAGAAAAATGCGAAAAATACTGCCAGAAATCTTCTGATACATAGAAACTATATAGATACAATTTTTTTTCAAAATTTAAAAAACTTCCAATCCTAGAGAATATTTATTGATATGGTTCTATACATAATTCAATAATAATATAATTTTAGAAACTATTATAGAAATAAATATAGAAAACAGTGAAAATACATCCAATTCAATTTCTACAATCTCTACAATTAAACCTATTTTTAATTGTAGAAATACCAAAAAACATGAAGTACAAATATTAAAAATCTATATACAAGATACTTTTTTATGATAAATCAATTTAAATATTCAAAATCGTTGAAAGTTTCGATACTATAGCATCAAAATTTGGTAGTGAGATGTTTTTTCCACTCAATAATTTCCACTCCGTCTTTTCTACTCTTTTTCTTCCACTGAATATTTTTTATACTGGAAAATTTTTCCACTTACCTTTTTTCTTACAGGACATTTTTTTCACTTGCCTTTTTTTTAACGAAATTTTACATTTTAAGTTTGTTTGATAACCAATAACCGTCTTATCAATAAATGTTTTCACTTTCGAAAATGATAAGTGGTAGTAATGTTGAGTGGAAAAAAGAATTTGTGGGAAAAAGGTCCGGTGGAAAAAAGAATTAGTGGAAAAAAATCACAGTGAAAAAAATGGATTAGAAAAAATGGTGTACCCTAGTTTAAACAATAATTTGAACGTACTCACTTCAACTAATAAAATAGTTGTGATGACTATACATATAATATGCTTAGTTTAAAATCCAATCAATGAAAAGTAGTTGTACTCAAGAATTATTATTCAAGCTCATACATACCTACCAAACTAAAATATTTCAGTTACTAATTTTGCTTAAAAATGTATTAAATGTCGAATTCAAAAAGTAAAGACCGAAGTCATAAATCAGAATGATTTGAAATTTCAAACTTCAACTGATTAAATTATATGTAGAAAAAAAAATCAGTAGACTCACGGCATAACCGTTGACAGCAGCGATAACTGGCTTTTTCGCTTCCGTGATTTTGTTCCAGTGCGTCAAAAAATTTTCTTTTATGCATTGTGAATAATGATTGTTTTGCATTTCCTTGATATCCGCTCCTGTGATATCAGATCTTAACTTTTAAAAAAGTTTAATAATATTTCATTTTTAATTGACATTGAATTTCGATTTTAATTCTTCGTTTCGTTGTTTAATTGGTTTTACCTGCAGCGAAAGCTCTTTCGCTTCCTGTTATTACTATCGCACCAATTTTTTCGTTTTCGTCGAAAGTTTTCACTGCATCGTTTAGTTCATTCATCAATTTTTCGCACAAGGCATTCAGTGCCTTTGGTCTGTTAAGAGTCACTAAACCAACATTTCCTTTTTCTCCCGTTGTTTCGACTTTGATGAATTCGTAATTCGGTTGAGCTAAAGAATCATATGCAAATTTTATGATTCAACTAATGATAAACATAATAATCAAGTTTAAGAAATATATAAGATCAGTGAGAGAAGGATGCATAAAAAAATTACGTATGATTTTTGTTTTCCTTTGAATGTTACTTTTACAATTTTCAAAGTTGATAAAAAACCTTTAAGCTTAAATGTAGAGAAAATTGAATAAAAAACAAATGGCTGATAAATAATTTTCGAAATACTGCAAAATTATTCTTTACTGAACGTTATTTACTTTTATGCAAAATAAATGTTTTTGTTCTTAAAGAGAAATGATAATAACAGGCTCCCAAAAAATTAAATAAATAAAAAAAAATAAATAAATCTCAACATAATAGGATGAATATTGAATCATTTTCGGTAATGTCAGTTCCGAATAGCATCGATTTTTTTTTAAAGTATGAATAAAAAATTATTTGTTTTAAAGTGAATGAACAAATCATCATGTAAAAAATCTTCACAGCAAAAAAGTCGCGCTTTACCGAGCTGCATATTGCGAGAGTACATATTCTTTGTTGGACGTTTTTTCAAAAATTTTTTTTTTTATTTTTTTATGGAAATTAGACAAAACTTTGACTCAGTTTCTCGAGGAGAGGCCTCTTTATATTCGGATTCTTCAGTTGTTGACCACATGACAGTAATTCCTTTCAATTACTAGTCAACCGATTCTTCGGTAATTGCGACTATTTAGGAAAAATTTTTCTTTTGACTAATTTGGAAACGCTGAGTACGAAAATAACTCAGGCACGCAGACAGAGGGGGGGGGGGGGGGGGGGTTAAGGGTTCTAACCCCTCTCGAAATTGGAATAAAATTACTATTTCATGTAAAATGATAAAAATGATAACAGTAATTGAGAAAAATATACATATAAAAGGAAAATGCAGGAGTAATGAAATGAGTACAAATCATAAAAAATGTACCTATTCAAATCTTATGAAAATAACAAATAAGTACTCAAAGCTAACAAAATTCAGAATTCTCAATTATGCTCACATAAAAATTGCAATTATTTTGTCGCCAGAATAATTGTTTCATTAATAAAATTCTAATCATGAATAATGTTTAGTAAAGATAAGGTTAGTAAAAAAAATTTGAAAAACTGTTCCAATTTAATGAACTCATACTATAGAGAAATTGGAATTTGCGAAAATCTTAGAAATCTGGGCAAATTCGAATACTGAAACATCGAATTTTAGAAATCTACAATAGAAATAAAAAAAATACCAGAAAATCTTTTAAATCCTGCAAACTCTGAAGAAATACTAAAAATTAGAGTAAATATTCTGTGAAAGAATTTTCTAAAACATTAGAAAAAAAAAAATATAATTAACTTTGAATTCTAGAGCATCAAATTTAAAAAAAAACTTAGGTATTAATCTTCAATCTATATAAATACTTGAAATCTATAAAAATACAAAAAAAAAAAATCACAAAATCGTATAAATACTAATAAAACGAAAATGAAAGAAATCTATAAATCACAAAAATCTTTTTAAGTGTGATTTTCCCCAAAATCTATGAAATGATTGAAAATCGATTGAAATTTAAATTCTATAACATCGAACTATAGGAATATTAATACATCTGAAAAATCTGGAAAAATACACACTATCTATAAAAACACAAAGAAAAAGTATAAACTCTTTTAAATATGTACTAATATAAAAATAAGAAAGTACAAGAAATCTATAAACACTGAAAATCGATAGACGTGTAGTTGACACAAAAATCTATGAAATTACTAAAAATCGTCTAAGATTTCAATTCTACAACATCGAATTCTAGAAATTAACATTCTTCTAGAAAACCTGAAAAAATACTTACGATCTCTAAAAATATAACGAAAAGCTACAAAATCCCATGCATACTAAAATATATGGCAATATCAGAAATCTATAAAACACAAACAATCTGTATAAACGTAATTTTTACAAAAATTAAAAAAAATCAAATGTTCTCGATTTTCCCAGTCAAATTGCTTCTTGAGATTTATTATAGTTACAAATCGTCAATTTTACAAAAATGTATAAAATTACTGAAAATCGATTCAAATTTAGTTTCTAGAACATTTAACTCTAGAAGTACGTATACAAAAACACTAAAAATCATAAAATTAAAAAAAATCTTTCAGATTCCGTAAAGAATAAACAAAAAGCGATAAATACTGGAAATCATTCAATACTCAAAAAGTATGTAAATATGATTTTTTAGTAAATACAATTCTGGAAACCTAAAAAGAAATTTATAAACATAGTGGAAAGTTATTCAAACGGTTTGAATACTTCAAAAATATGAGAAAAACCAAACAGCATTGGAAATCTCCGTGAAAGATACTGTTTTCTTCTAAATGAATTGAGGTACTAAAATTCGTTATAATTTGCAATACTATAGTATCAAATACTAGAAAACTATCAAAATGTCAGAAAATATTACAAAATTTCACAAAAATATATATAATACGAAAATTCTGGGAGTCAATAAAATACTGAAAATCTTGCACGTAAAATTTTTTTAAAAATTTAAGACATACATAAAAAATTTTCGGAACTTTCATTTCTAGAGTGTCAAATTTTTGAAAGCTTACAAAGATTCATTTTATATTTAAAAATATGTACTTCGAGTATATTTTCATAATAAAACCAAAAAATAAATAATGAAAAATACTAAAAGTAATAGAAAAAAATCTGAATCTCAGTGACTTGCATGGAAATCACAAAAATTAAATCTTATCATAATGAATACAAGCATGAAAAATGTACTCTTCTGGACTTCAGAAGTTGCACGTATAACTTTTAAATCTCGAAATCCAAAAAATTATAAAAATCCCGAAGGAAATGATTTTTTTCGAAAAACCCCTACCGAAAATTTGTCTTGCCTACGCCCCTGCCCAGTGAACCTGTGAGCTCGCAGCGTGCTCGCGGCGAGCGTGAAAATCAAACTCGCTGCGAGCTCGTAGCGTTTTCATTATTTCCGCCCCTTTTCGAACACGCCGCGAACTCGCCACGAGCTCACAGAGTACTTCCAGTCGTTGATAATTATTAATATATATTTCAGGAAAATAAAAAGATTATTATTTACATTATTTTACATTATTTACAGTAAAAAGTAACCACAATGAAGCTGTAAAACGATTATTTAATAACAAATTTCTCCCGGGTGGGAATCGATTCCGTGTTCTACGGAGTTGAACGCCAAAAAGTATCATATTAATTAACATGAGACATGCACTTGATTTAGGCATTCTACACAAAACTTGAAACATGAAAAATCAGCGAGCGGAAACCGTGCTCGCGGCGAGCTTACAGGTTCACTGGGTGGTAACAATCATTCACTTTTTTTAAAGAAGTGTTTTTTAAATATTAGCAAAAAACAGGTTTTCAGATTTTTTTAGTTTTTTCCAGAAACATCAAGAACGATCGGTTTTATTGACGTGTAATATATATATACCACTCGAAAGGTATACTTGTTAGCTCTACTGCGATATGCTGTTTTTTTTATTCGAAATAGTAGTTTACGAGTTATAGGTGTTGAAAGTCGGAAAAAGCACATACGCATAAACATGAGTAGTTTTCAAAAAATACACTTTTCTTCAACTTTGAAAGCCTGTAACTTCAAAACTACTATGTCGATTGACAAAAACAGCATATCGCCGTAAACCTAACAAGTATACCTTTTGAATAGTACATATTTCATTTTTGTAAAATTGATAGTTCTTGATGTTTTTGGAAACGATCGAGAAAAAAGCCGAACAACACGTTTATTGCAAATACAAATTTTGAAAACGCTTATTCTCTGGAAAAAAATGACAGTTATTTTCAAACTCATTGATCTAAAATCAGTCTTGAAAAACACTTTTTTTACAAGGTACATTTTCATGTAATCTATAGTTACTAGCGTAGACCTGTATCATTCAATGAAATCGAGAACGAAAAATTTTCTTACGTATGAAGAAACTGATTATAGAATAAAAAGCCAAATAACACGAATTTATCAATCGTAAAAGATAAAAAAAGAATCAAATCAGCTTATCCGCAATAAATTATCGGCAGTACTAAGATAAAATTTCCAGTAGGAAGAAGAGTTGAATTCGTTTAATTTATTCGAAGTTTTCATTTCAATCAATGCTTCTATTCATGATTTGCTTATAATCGAACCTTTTGACTCTTATTATATGAAGTTGTGAACAAAATTATCGTATCGAAGTTTACAGTACTCGGCTTCGCTTCGGACTGTAAACTTTCGTTCTCTGAAAACAGGCATTTCTAAAACTGACAATTTTAAACTATTATCATGGATGATGTAGAGATTTTAGAACTATGAAATTACAATTTTACATAATTTTTGAAATGAATATGCATGAAATAATAATAAGATTAGCAGCTATCTTAACACTCTGCAACTTCGCATAAATATACGTTTTATTTTTCATAAAAAGACAAATTACATTTTTGATACAATTTCGACGAAAATCGTGGTTTCCAACATTTACTCTAGCGACTAAAATCTCTAAGACATGAATTTGATTACGAGAAATTTATTTACTCATTTTTCGTACTTTATGGAATTAAAAAAATGTTTGTTTATTTTATTAAAATCGCAGTTTTTAAAAAAAATGGATATACGTCTGTCACGACCTTCGACTACTCATTATGAAATCACGCGATTTGACGAACTGTATCATAATTTTTTCCAGTTTTACACTTACTTGAAAAAGCTTTGATACTCAATGGTGAAAAACGCGAGTTTTTTGCAACTTGGTTCAAAACTCTGGTTACGCGAACAGCTGCCATTGCTGGGGAATTAAAAAAACCGAATGTTCGAAACAGAAAAATCACGAAAAACACACTAAAATACCGCACTTCGCGAGGTGATTGTGGGCAACTGATCAAAACTGATTAATAAAATGACACATGAGTACATGAAACTACGTGCGCTCTAAGCACATGTATGAACGATTATCTTTCGTCGATGTGGCAGTTGAAACGAGTTCGACCACTTCGACCTCCCTTTTCTCCAGTTTTTCTCTTGTATTATTTTTATCATCCACTGGCGTAGTAATGAAGAAAATGAATAAAAATATCAATGAATTCAGGGTTGGGAAAGTTACTTGAAAAAATGTAACGCGTTAAGCTACCGTTACAAAGGTGAAAAAAGTAATTTGTTACGTTACCGTTACTTGAAAAGTAATAGTAACCCGTTGCCGTTACCACTTGAAAAAAATAACGTCCCGCTACTTTCACGTTACTTTTTGGAAAAAATTAAATGTAAATAACAAGACATCGAAAAACTAAGGCTGAAAGGAACAACATCAACATACTCGTGGTTTTGTTCTATAGAAATTGTTTATTTCAGATATAATCAAAAATGTTAATCCGTACTTTTTCATCCTGAAAAAAAAATCAATCAGTTTGTTCAAATTTTTATTTTTTTTCAAGTTCACAAAATTTCTGACTATAACATTTGATTTAATGTTAGCCACAAGAAAACATTCACAAATTTAATATATTATTTCTGAGAGAATCTCAATACCTACCCAGATTTTCAGAATTATTGATTTTTTTTTGTATTTTTCAGTATGTATAAAATGTTGCAGGATTTTCTAGTATTTTTATGAATTTGACAAACCTTATGATTTATGCTTAAAACTTGGCAAAGTTTAGGTATATTATGTAACGTTCAAAACCAATTTTTCCTGGATTTTTCTATCACTGTTATCTATATTTCACAAGCAATAAAAAGTACATGTTTGTCTTAATTTCATGTACTTCTTAATTTATAATTAAGTACGTAAAAATTATTATAAAAGTATGATTGAATTTTGAAAATTTGAAATTGGTTGAAAAAGGTATTTCACCAAACATGCCCAAAATAAAGATAGTAATCAATTTCAAAAATGCAGCTAACTGCACTTGTACCTTGCAATTGCATCACGATAATTTCAATTTCTATTGAACCAAAGTCAACGCAGGCGCGCAACCCCACATTATGTTGTTTACTCGTTCCTATAGATACAACTCTGAATGTCGGAAATCACCCTTTATTAACCACCGAACCACACACAATAATTTATTATTACGCAAAAACAATGCAAAGGTACACCTATTTGCTATACACATTTTTTTAAAACTAAATTTATACTGAAAATATTGCACTGCTACTGAATAAAATGACCGTGAATTGGAGCACAGGAGCCGGTTTCAAATAAGCAACGACATTTTTTGTTACTCTATGTGTAAATTCAAACTCAAGAAAGGTAACAATCTATATCATTATTATAGATTTCCAAATATTTTGGAAAAATCGGTAGTGGGAACTTTTCTTCTGTTAATATCGATGACAGAAATCATTGGACATGGTTGTTTGAATAATCCTTGCATGTATGGCGTATGTGTGGATAAAAGCAACAGGTAGTAGAAATTTTTGTAATTAATGAAAATCCTGCAAGTTGCGTAACAAATTATGAATTACCCTACACTGTTCTTTCCATGCCAATCAATTATAGTTTGAACATTTATTTTATGTAGAGGAAAAAACGTACGTAGATGCATTTCTAACTCAAGAAAAATTTTCTAACAGTACAAATATTAATCATAATTTATGGACGAAATGAGAATTCTGTATAATTAACTATTTTATCGTTGAGCGTGAGCGGAAATCTAATAAATTTTGAAACTTTTTAATAAAAACAGTTCCTATTCGTGTTACTGCATCGATGGATATACTGGAATCAATTGTGAAGTTAATTGGGATGATTGTTGGTCCGATCCTTGTCTTAATGGTGGAACATGCAAAGACGCAATCGCAACATATAATTGTACATGTACTAGTGGATACGTAGGTAAATCAAACGAGTGAATTAAAGATGGTATCTTTTATTTATATTTTACTTACACAACTCCAAACTTTTTTAAAACTCTATTTCTAAAAAGAATAAAAATGTAATTTTAAAATTTGTTCTAAGGATTCAATTGCGAGCAAAAATACAACAAGTGTACGGATTATCCCTGTTACAATGGTGGAACGTGCATCGATGGTGACGAAATCGTCATATGTGAATGTCCAGAAGGATTTTTAGGTACGTTATTGAAAAATAATAGCATGTGCCAACATGGTTTTGCAAAACACCCAATTTCTTGGGAAAAAAAGTGACGGCCTGAGGTGAAGTCCAAAGAATGAACTTGAAAGTATGAGTAAAAAACGTTAGAAATTGATAAATCACGGACTTGGAAAAAGTCCAGTATATTTCGACATATTTGTGAAAAAAAGGACTAGAATATTGTAACTTTCACAATGTTATTGCAGATGTTGTCGTTTTAATTTTACTTTTTACGAAATTGAATAGTAAAAGTAGCCTCTTGTTTAAATCATTCCATGTATGCAAGTTTTTAATCAATAATACAACAATTATGAGAATAATAAAAAATTTTCTACGTGCGAATCGTGTTCCATAAATTGTATATTTTATACTATACAAGTTCAAATTATTTTATATCGTATCGGTGTATAGTGAAATAAAAATAATTATTTTGCCTAAAGTGAAATCTCACTGATTCGGAGTTCAAGAATTAGTAACAAGCAGAAGTACAATATTTCAAACTGATTACAAAGTACTATATTAATTCGATTTTGTAAAAATCACTAAATTGTTTTCTCAGTAAACTAATGAACAGTTATTGCAGGTGATCATTGCGAAATCGATGAGTCAGTTTGCAACGATACGATTTGCAAAAACAATGGCACTTGTATTGAAGGGTCTGGGTTCTCATTCATCTGTGAGTGTGCTGAAGGTTAGTTGAAAAAATTATAGATTTCCAAATTTGCCAATTTTGGAGGCATGTACTTGAGGAAAAACTATTGAGTAATGTTACTGTATAAATTTGAAATTTTTAACAACCAACATAATGAATGAGCAAATTGAGTTCGAAGTCGATTTACTTACCATTGATACATAAAATTCTTCAATTTTTGTACCAACGATTCTCAAACTGTTTGAATGAATGAAAAAAGTATTAAAATATTTATAGGGTGGAGAGGGAAGTTTTGCGAAGAAGACATAAACGAATGTCTGGAATCACCCTGCCAAAATGGAGGTCTATGCATCAATCTTCCTTCAACTTACACCTGTGCATGTCTATTTGGTAATTCTCAATTTCAATGAAGTTTTGTTAATTTTCGGTGATTATCTAGTGGAAGTAGGATGTGTTTTTCTCAAAAGTGATTGAATTCTTTCTTGAATTTGATTCATCATTTTTCACTTTTATTATGCAGTTACCTTTATTCCACGTTTTTCTCTCAAGGGTTCACTGGCAAAAACTGCGAAAAAACTCATTCCCACTGCCAATCGAGCCCCTGTAAAAATGAAGCGATTTGTCTTAAAGAAGACTCCGAAATGACATGTTACTGCGTTCCGGATTATCATAGCACATTTTGTGAACTGAAATACAACGATTGCGAAGCGAATTTCGTGATTTGTCAAAATGGTGGGATATGTCTCGATGGAGTCAATAATTTTTCGTGCTCTTGTCCTCCAGAGTACAGCGGTAAATTTTGTGAAACTTCTATTGGCACCTCGACTTCAGAACCAACTTCGGTAACTTTAGATGTAGGAACTTGGACGCAATCGACAGTTCCTGATGTTTCGGAGGTCTCTTCTACGGAATTCAAACTGGTTATTTCTTACATCTAGTCTAAGTATGCGATCGATTGTATATTGATCCAGATGCATGTATTGATATACTGTTTGATTGTTTCACAATTTACATTTCAATTTCGATGTATCGATTCCTCATAACATTGAACATTTAAAGGGATCGTAGAAATATTTCATTAACTAAAGTCTCTTTATCGTCATTCGCTGAAATAGAACTTATGAGAAGAAAAAATTCAAACATCTTTTTATTTACATCAATTTCCGAGTTAAAATTGTAGAATCATTTTCCTACATTTGAAGATTCCTTTTCCCAATATCTGCCTTCTTTTTTGCAGACGACAAATGCTCAATTACCAGACATGACCTCCGAAACGACATCATACCTAAACCTGACCCTAACCGAAACCACCGAAAACACAATCTCCACAATACTTTCAACAGATCAGTTTCCTCAATCTTCAACTGAAGTTTCTCTCAAGACTACTATCCCTGATGAAAGTGCTTCCGAGTTTTCTACTCTACAAAACCCAATTCACACTACACAGATTGGAAACGAGGACACTTCTTTCACTGAATCTTTACCAACAATCGCCAATTGGCTAACTTCTACGGGAATAGCTCAAGAAACTTCACCAGATGATTTGACTGAGCTTACGTCTCCTTTTGTTTTGGCAACAAATTCTGGAAGTGATGCAACGACTTTGAAAGGATATATGGGCAATTGGACATTTCAGGAATCAACCACTATAAGGTGAGAAAGTTTTTGTAAAAGGAAGTTAGAGGAAATATGAAGAATTCTTCTGTTCAAAAACCTTGAGCATGGTTCCACCAACCATAAAAATAATGGATACTAATCTTACTGTTGATATGGTTTTGACGACCATTCATTCCGATACGTAATTCTTGGAAGAACGTTTTATTTATGTATAATGTATGGTGTTCCATGATATTTCAGTTATGGTGAAATTTTTACTGAAGAAAACACAACATGGACGCCAATGACAGATAAAATTTCTGGTTTCACAAGAGGAATGACGGGTAGTGAAACGATTACTGAAGATTCAGCAACAATCGGATTGGACATTCATAAATGTGAAAAAGAAGAATGTTCGGATACATCACTTTGTTTACACAATTTTACTGAAGTAAGTGTGTCGAAAAATTGCAGATTTGTAAAGATTCAGTAGTGGAACCACATACACCCTATGATTTTTGATGACCTTTTATGCAGAAAATCATCAATTAGTCTGCACTGGAAAATTCAGATCGCATGCACCTAATGAAACTTGATTATTCACAATGGAATGATTTTTCTAGTGCGATTGCAGTTTCCCAGACAATTGTATAAAAACATTCAAGGCTGCTTTTAATGGAAAGTCCTACATAAGACAAGAAATTTCTCTCGATGACGGAAATTTAGGAATTATTTTACGACTGAAGACGAAAATAAAGAACGGCGTGATTGTTCATTCACTTTTCGATGATGAGAGATTTGCGTCATTGTATTTGGACATGGGTCAACTAAAACTGCAATTCTCTTGTGGATTTCAAACAATGTTGTTCGGAGAGGTTGATTCTCCGATAAACAATGGTTACTACGTTGACGTAGAACTTAGGTAATGATTGAACAGCATTTTTTAGTGTGCTTAATATTTATAAAATATGTAAGAATCGAATGATATTTCATCGTACGGGCATTGTCCATAAGGTTGAGAACTTCAGTCAAAATCGACGAATATGGCAAATGATGAAAAATCAAAAAATATTGAAAAATGCAAAGATCCTCAATAATTCTTGGAAATTAAGGATTCTTTAAAATTTAGAAAATTATGATTGTTGCTGATTGTAAAAGAAACTCAAAAAATTTCTTTAAATTACGGTAACTTTAGTATTTATGAAATTTCAAAGATGATATTTTATCGTATAAAGATCGTCAATAATTTTGAAAACTCAAATGTATTAGGTCATGAAATTTTGTAAATTATGAAGAATCAAAAATTATTAAAAATTTAGGCAATTGTCAATAATTATAAAAAATTCGAACAAATTTTAGATAGAAAACACGTTTTAACGTAGAAAGATCGTTGATAATTCCCGAAATTTCGATAGAAACCAATGAATTTTGAACATTATGAAAAATTGAAAAACATTGTAGATTTGAAGATATTGAAAAAAATTGTAGATAATTTTAGAAATTTCAATGATCATCTAGAAATATCAGACATGATATAATAAGTTCAGAAGCATTAAATATTCCAAAAATTATCAATGATTTTATGAATTTAAGATATTTGTATGATTTTGGGCAAAAAGTACGTAGATTGTATAGAATCTGTCCAATTTCGTAGATCTATACACTTCATTATTCATGTTTTTTGAAAATCAAAAAAAATTTTATCGTAAGAAGATCGTCATTACTAAGAATAATTTTTATCAAAATCTAGAAATGTAAGAATTCAGAACAAGTAAAAGACAATGGAAATTCACAAAATTCTGAAAATTTCCCAGAAATTCGAAAAATTTGTCCAATTTCGTGATAAGTTGATTCATTTTATACATTGTATACAATATTAATGATTTTATAAAATAGCAAAGACTAATAAATATTCTAAAGGTTCAATAAGCAAAAAGAAATGTTTTATCGTATAGGAGAACGTCGACCATTGTGAAAATATCAACGAAAAAATATTAATTCTAAGTCTCCAATAATTAAAATGCCTACATGAAAAATTTCAGATACTTAAAGTTGTTGTTTAATTCTGTAGCATCCAAGAAAATATTGTAAAATTTAATAGAATGCGAAAAATTGAGGAAATTTCATTAAATAACAGAAACTGTGTGAAATTGATGAAATTTTTAAAAAGTCAAAACACATTTTGTTGTACAAAGATTGTCGATAATTTCAAAATTTTGAATATAAATCTAGAAATTTAGGAAATTTCGGAAAAATATATATTATATTGAAAATATAAAAGATTTGATTATTACCCAAAACGACAGTTACTGTGTATAGTTTCTAAAATTTTGAAAATAGAAAATATTTTGTCGTACGTGCATCGTCGATAATTAAAAAAAAAATGTAAAAACTTTGAATATTTATATTCTAGTAATAACGGCCTGGCATTATAAATTCTGGAATAAAAGCTTCTAGTATTATATATTCCAAAATTGAATACTCCTCGTTTCTATTTCACCAAATCGAAACTCTCGAAAATCTCCATTCTGGAAAAGGAAACTCTAAATTATGTGCTGCGTGGCTTGTGTAATTAATAATTCTTGAATTTCACCTTCTAAAGCTTAAAACTCTAGGATAAAATTTTATATCGGAAAATTTGAATTTCTAGAGCTCAAATTCGTAAACTATGAATATTCTCTATACAGGGTGTCCCAAAGTCACATATAAAAAAAACATCTTGGGTTCTTTATTCAATTCCAAGTCGAAAAGTCCTTCACAATTTTTTATAAAACTCAAAATTTGAAATTTTTTTCAAGCCTGAAATTTAAACAATAATTGCGCTCTCTCGACAAGTGGGAGTCGAATTCACAAACCAAACTCTCCTCAAAATTTCCGTATTATTTTTCTGGCAATGAGTCAAAAAGTCCTTTTTCATTTTTCACAAAACCCAAAATCAAAAAAGATATTCGGATGACAAGTTTTAACCAATCAGATTTCTTAGAATTTAGACTCGAGTATCTTTTTTGATTTTGAGTTTTGTGAAAAATGGAAAAGAATTTTTCGGCTCAGAAAAATATGAAGGAAATTTTAAGTAGAGTTTGGTTTGTGAATTGAACCCTCACTTGTCGATAGAGCACAATTATTCTTTCAATTTCCGGCTTAAATAATTTTTAAAATTTTGAATTTTATAAAAAGTGGTACAGGACTTTTCGACTTGAAATTGAATGAGGAGTCCAAGGTCTTTTTTTTATATGTGACTTTGGGTCATCCTGTATAATATAATTTATGATCCTCTTGATATGAATGATTATATAACATGTGTAATTTCTGATTTACTCGAAAAAAATCCTAGTTTTCAGTACATCGTCGATGAAAAAACAGACAAATGTATGGCTAAACTTTTAGTCAACGATTCTATGGTGATGAACGGCGAGCAAATTTTACAAATGCACGGACACGTGCCTCGACACGCGAGATTGCACTTTGGCGGAATACCAACGACGACCCAGCATTTTCCGCAAACGGCATTAGGTTTCATTGGATGCATGAGTTTTCTGAAAGTACGATTTTTTACTGTCTAGATGTAATTTGACTTTGAGTTATTGTCACTTGCAGAAAACAAATCATACAAGCACACTTAAAGTCAAAGCTTTTCTGTGATTACTTTAATAGTTTGATAATGTAAGTTAATGTCGAATTTTCAATTTGAAATCATTTAGTAATTGTAGTTTACAAGTGCATGGTTTCTTTTTTTAAATAACAGGTAAACAACGCACGAAAACATTTCGTCGACGATTCCACTGAGACGTTCCAGGTCAGCGAATGTCATTCGTTCATGTGCTACTCAAACCCCTGCAAAAATTTCGGGGCTTGTCAGGAAATCGATGGAAAAGTTCGGTGCAATTGTAACTCTGGGTGAATAATAAGTACAATTTGCACTTCTATGTTTCTGCTCAATTTTTTTGCCTTACTTTCATTTCTTCACATTCGAAAGTAAATTGCAAGAATTTATAACCTAAGAAGAATGATCGTCCTATACATTGCTCAGAGCTAATGAATTCAACGAATAAGTAATGATGACCAGTATCATCAGTATATTCAAGGTCAAACCCATAGACTACATAATGATCTCTAATTGACGATCTTAACCTTTTTGAAATAACTGTACAGAAGAGTTCTTAATGTTCATGTATTTAGTGAATCACGATGACTTATACAGTGCTTAAAAAACACGTTCTTTCTGTTATAGGTACTGGGGAGAATATTGCGAGAAATCAGCATGTGATAACAATCCTTGCCGTTTAGGTGCAACTTGTTCAACCATTGCTGGAGGAGGTTATATTTGTCTTTGTCCTTTAGGGATGCATGGGTTATTTTGTGAACAAGGTTATTATTTATTACTATTCAACACTGACAAAATAAATGATAATACGAAATAAGAATAAAAAATGTTGTAAGTGTTTCATTCTATAAATGATAAACGTCGTCGTGACTTCCGAAGTGGTAAAATTCTATATACAAGATGCTTCTAAGTATTTTTTTTTATTAGATACTTAATTATTTTATTGTTTTTTTATAGAATACGTCATCAATAAACCTGCGTTTTCCATTCTTTCGCCTGGATTTTCTTCTTACATAGCTTACGGAATCGACAAGTCTGTGAAAAACTATATGGAATTGAAGATTCGATTCATCCCTCATACTCAAGAGCAAATTTCTCTTCTGGCTTACATAGGCCAAACTGCTTCGAGGAGAGATGTAAGCGACTACTTTTCCGTCACTTACGTTCGAGGATATGTTATGCTCACTTGGGATTTGGGCTCAGGTAACAATGTTTCTACATGCATATTTCAATTGTACATTGGAAAAAGTCATATAAGTATATAATGAAAATACAAATTCTAGAAGAAAATGTACGAAAATCGTATTAATAAATAATTGAATGAGTAAATAAGTAAAACTGATCAATTATGTACTTAGTGAAATGTAGGAAACATAAGAAATAGTTTCATGTAAGTTCTCAAAGTTAAACGACATTCAGAATTCTTTATTTCACTAACTAAAAAGTAACCATAATCCTGGCTTCAAAAAAACTTTCACATAAACAAAATTCTTATTTTACGAATACTTGGCTAGGGTAAGAAAATAAAAATTCGAAAAATTGCTTGAACCTAGTGTATTATAAAGAACAATAAAAATCCACGAAAATGCTGGAAATCTTTAAAGCAAACCCTGGAGCATCAAATTCTAAGAAAATATGTATATAATAATTGATAAAAATATGAGAAAATTTTTCGAATCATAAAAACTCTGAAGAGATACTAAATATACTTTGTTAAAAATGCTAAAGTATGGCAACAGTAGTTTTTATCTTTGATGACTTATGTAACCATTTAATTATTCATTTTCGTTTTGCATTCATTTTGGAAAAGATAAGGGAATATGTTAGAATTTCATTTTCATTTTTTTTCATGTAAGATTCTGACGAGGGCCTGGAAGATTCCGAAATATAGACATTATTTAGAAGTTATTCGTTCTGGTTATTTGACTCATTTGGTTTTGATGGATCAGATCTTTTTATCTTATAAATAAATATGTTAACGGACGAATATATAAGCAGTGCATTTCAAAAGTTATGAGTAAGACGTAAATAAATATTCGTTTTAACAAAAGGAGTGCGGAGAATTTTCACTCAATCACCATTGAAAATCGCCCCACGCAAGTCTCACACTGTAATTGCTGGAAGACGAGGCAGAGATGCATGGTTGTACGTTGAAGAAATAGGAAATGTGACGGGTCGTTCAAAGGGAACAATGACTGACTTGGACGTTTCTTCGATACTTTACATAGGTAACAATCGTGTTGAAACGCCATTTTTTGCACAAACAAACAAAAGCAAAATTCTTCTCAACTGTTAATTTCGTTCAAAACAAATTTGACTTACATTTTCTTATTTATCTAATTTTCGAACTCCAAAAATTTCACAATTAGAATTGCATGACTGTCCTAGTTATTCTTTCAAGTATGATAAAAATCTCAGTGAATCATAAAAATTACAACATTATTGTAATAAATGTTTAAAATTAAAGTTTAACTTTGTAAGGTACGATTCTTCAAACTATGCTGACAAGCTTAAAATATTTTTTTCCTATAAGTTTTTTTCCAGAGATAATACGATACTGATTTTATTTTCTGTAGGTGGACACAGATCAAAATACTTCGAAACACTGCCCCATGATTTGCCTTTGCACACGGGATTTGTTGGTTGCATTTTCGAGGTCGTTTTGCGAACTGGAAACAATGTTTTTTCGGTTTCGCAAACAAGTCCTGCAACAGGACGAGGTGTTGGCGAATGTCACTATAACGAATGTTCCAACAATGCATGCAAAAATGGTGCGGTTTGCATAAACCATGGACCGACTTACAGGTAAAAGTCTTGGTATTGGATTTTATAAGTACGTCTAATTTAATAAATACCTTGGTGTGAATTTTCTTTCTATATCGAGTCAAAATACTGCCATTCAAATTTGGAGTGATTTATGACTTATTTTGAGTGAATGTCGCTCGAAAGTAATAAAATTTTACCTTTCTTAAAGAGAAACTTGAATCATTTTTGAAAGAGGGATCTGACTGGGATTTAGGAGTGAAACTTAACTGTCTGAGAGTGACGATTTACTTTTTTAAAAAATGTCCACTCTTCATTTGAATAGCAGAATTTTTACGAGACGTATAGCGAAAATGCACTCCAAAGAGCAGAAATACATAAATGTACAAGATGCAGTTTCACTAAATCGTCAGAATTTTTGAATATCAACATTTCTTAAAATTACTCATTTCGATTGAAAATTTTAAACTAATAACTTCCTCCGTGATTAAAACATTTTTCAATTTTCAAAAATTTAAAAGATATAACACGGTTTTAGCAATTTAATGAAAATTTCCAAAATTGTCTACAATTTACAGAATTTAATAACTTTTTCTGGAACTCTAGAAATTCTTCTCAGCTACCGATATTTTTGAAAAGTGTCAAAGTTTTCTGAATTCATTGTTATTTTTCAAATTTCAAACGTAATTTAAATTACTGTCAACTTCACAAATTTTATAGAAATCGGTCGAATTCGTTTGGATCATTTGTAATTTTCTAATACTTTTAAAGTATCAGATTTTTGTTCATGAATAAAAAAAAAAACAAATTATGATTATGGACAAAACATACAAAACTGATGAGTATTTTATGAAATTATAAGAATTCGTTAGATTTCTCAGAATCATTTACGACCATTATAATTTTTATCGTTTTTTTATATTTTAAATTTTCAAAATTTCACACATAATGCAAACTGTCCAGAACTTTCCAAATTTCACGAAAGAGCATTCATCTCTTTTCTATTTTTAGTAATTTTTGAATACTTTTTAAGTTTTTCAGATATATATCAAAACTGAAAAACCATTATTATGCATACTGCGTATAATATTTTAAAAGACTAAATTTACTAATTTGTTAAAATTTTTCGAAACTGAACAAACTTTTTAGTTTTTTGAATTATTGCTAATCTAAAAATTGTCTGTTTTTATAGTTTTTAAAAATCCACAAAATTTCGAACGTGGTTCAAGCTATTAAAAATTTTTGATTCTTGATGAAATTTTCTGACTCAACGAGCTTTTTCGTGGTTTTTTACTATATTCTATCAAATCGAAAGACATTTTAATGGATATTTCAAAGAAATATGATAATGAACACAATCTAGGTACAAAGTTAATGAACATTTTATGTAGCTCTACACATTTTTCAATTTATTCAAAATACTTTACAATCTTCAAAATTCTTAATTTTTTTCTTAGTTTTTCAAAATATTTCAAACGTCGTTCAAACGATGAAAATTAATTTTAACTTTAAAAAAATGAGTGCAATTCATTGAGATTTTACGTAATTTTCTAAAACATTTCAAGTTCTTACAATTTTCATATAAAATAAAAAGAACATTACTATAAAGATTTCAAAGAAGTAGGATTGACAAAATTTACTTAAATTCTTGAAATTCTACAAATCGATGCTGGATTTTTTCAGAATTATCGACAACTCTTACAAATTTCACAGTTCTATTAGTTTTCACAAATTTTCGAAATCTCGAAAGTAATTCAAACTATCAAATACTTTATAAACTCGAAACAATATTTATAACTCTTCAGATTTTTCGTAGTTTTTCAATACTTTTCGAATTTTTCTGATTTTAACATAATGCATATTTCAAAGAAATGAACATATGTACTTTACGAAATAATGATCTTTCCCCGAAATTCTACAAAAATTATCAAATTTACTACAATAATCGACATTCTTCAAAATTGTCGATGTTTCACTATCATCTACTAAAAAAATCGTTTTCCATCGCCCCTGGCGACTCACAAGAAAAAGCCTCTCGTTGAAACTTGAATTTTTGTTAATTTTCAGCTGCATTTGCATGAAGGATTGGGAAGGCCCTGATTGTTCCAGAAACAATTGCGACCTTATGGAATCAAAGTGTCATCTAAATGATCATCAACGGTGATGAGTACAAGTTCTCGAAATCGAGGGATAGTCAACATATTCAAGATTTAATGAAAATTTCGAGTTTGCATTTTACCTGATAACAAATTTGTCTTAAGTTCACTTATCTGTCACTGCCAAATCTAAATCTTGTTGAATTTCAAGTGTAATCATGGTTTAATGTCAAACAATAAAGTATTGTAAAATACATTGCACTGAATTTGGTGGATGATTTGGTTTTCTACTACTTAAGTTAAGTTGGCTATTGATAAATAATGATTCCCAAGTTGCAGTACGGATTGACATCAATCATCAGAAAAACAATTTTATTTGTACATTGTAAACCTCAAGCATACATCACATTTTTGATCGAACTACACTCACAATCGGCACGAAACCCTCATCATTTTTGTTTTATGTTTGCAATTGTTGAATTCAAATGGATGAATAAAATGGCAGCAGATAATCTAGCTTGTGAGTCTTCTTTACTGAGATCGTGACACCATTCGACGTTTCCCCAGTGAGAGGTCTGCGAGAAAAATTTGATAGAATGGCGATTTTTGAAAAAATGTGACACACAAAATGCATGTCAAACACTTTGAATTTTTAAATTCTTTACCTGATATTCTTCTTCTAATCTAGACAGATACACTGCATCTTTCACAGAAATTTTTCTTTCGGCTGCAGCCAATGTAAGAATCACTGATTTTATGGTATCTACTCCATACATGAAACCTGTGAATCATTTTTTTAAGTAAATGCATTCAATTTCATGGAAATTGAAGTTTGTACTTCTCATTGCAAAATTGTGATTATTCAACTTCTGCCAGTAAAAAATCAAGGAGTTCACAAAGGTATAGTGTAGTAAAAATAGTAACATTACAAATAATTTATGCAATGACTTCAATCATCAAAACTGTTTACCATGAAGAGCTTCGAAGTTGTGAGAAAAAAGATGCTTGGCTAGAGCATCTCTCGTAATTGGAGAAATAACTGGAGCTTTGATACTTTGGGTTTTGACTATATCCACTTGAAATCGGTCACAGAACCATTGAATCAATGGGTCCCATTTTTCAACTTGCAATTTATACAATTCTTCAGATTCCTATAATTATAATCAAGTCATTACTACTTATGAATTTGTCTGATTTGTGTAGGCAGCTTATGATTTCTGAAGATGAAACATTGTCACCTTTAACGATTATAAAACTTTTATTCACCACTGACTGGAATAGGATAGTATCAGTTTCCAAATAGTTGACTATGTGCTTCACAATGTCAAGTTTCGACAGATTGTTTGGATTATCTAGAACTGTACTACTCAGTGCTGTCTGTAATTAAAACAAAATAAAATATTTCTGAGTTATAGCTTTTTCCTGTTAAAAAACGAAACAATTGTGAGTACTTTAAAAAACTGCGTTTCCTTCGGTTACTACATAAAATAAATATGACTTAGATTGAATTTTGAAAACATTTTTTTCTGCATTCATTTTTAAGGCGATTAATTCATTCAAGAATGAAATTATAATTTCATTACTTTTGGAGCATAAAATATTTTTTTTTGTTTTCAAAAGAATAATTTTCGAAATCATATTACAAAGAAATACTTTCAACAATGGCTTAGCTGTATACACTATTTGACATAAACATTATTTGCATGAACTAACCCTGGCGGAAAAGGAAGGACTGTATGAGGACTATAGGAGGACTGTTTATAGTCCACCTATAGTCCTCCGCGGGACGATGTGAGGACTGTGTGATTTATGTGATCATATGTAATAAGCCAGCTGCTGGGCCTGCTGGGACAGTCGAAAAATACCCGGGAAATTTGAAATATACTTATAATGTGTGTTATATTATATTACATTATCATAAATTTATAACTATTCATATCATGATTATCTACAAGTTTCTATTATTCATCGATCCTTTAAAATAGTACAAATAACAATATAATATAAAAAATATGGTGTAAGACAATATAATATCACGATATATTAAATGATATATTATTTCATAATATAATAACATATAATAAAAAAAAAAAAAAATATATCATTATGTAAAGTGATATAATATAGTATAATTTGCAGAAGTATGATATATTAAAATATGATATAATACTATAAGATATAATACTATAAGATATAATACATAATGTAATACAAAACTATGTGATATCATATAATATTATTATATTATATATCATATCATATTATATTATATCATATTATATTATACTTTTATTCTACATTTTTATTTCAAAATGCTGCCTGTATATTAATAAGTCAACAAAATCAAAACGTTTTTATTTTTGAATTTTCCGCGCTTCAGCACATTCGAGCAGACAAAACAGGATTGACACTGAAACTTTCGACTGTGATTCATTTAATGAATAATTAATAATAATGGGAAGGAAATATGAATTTTTGTTACTTTAATTTTGCAAAGCGGGAAATTATTCACACATGGAAATAGTTTTTCAATATTAAAATGACAGTATTTTGCTAGAATTAGACTTTAAAAAATAGTCTATTTCGGAGGACTATAGAAGGACTATAGGGAGGACTATCTTTCGTCCTCCCTTTTCCGCCAGGATAAGGATGCTCGCATAATTTCAAATAAGACTTTAATATTATTTTTCTTACCAAGTGCATATTGCTTCTGTTAATAATTTGTTTCTGACTGTCCCATTCTGCAGCTATTGCTATAGCCAATGGCTTACTAAGAACTTCGAAAATTTTTCCATTTGGTGTTTTCAACTTCCTTTGATCTAGTGTGATTTCATATTTATCGCCATTCGAAAGGATATTTGTGTTGCGATAAAATCGTTTTACTGTTGCTGAAATTATTAGATTATTTTTTGATGATGATTTTTATGATGATTTTAGATACTGATTTTTTTATAGATAATGTTGCGATAAAATCGTCATACTTTGCTAAAATTATTGAATTTTTTTTTTATAATGAAAACTTCGCGAGTCAACTTAAAAAAAGAAAATGATACTTCAGTTAATTGTATGAATGATGTTCAATTACGGATTGGAATATTGGGTCTTAAAATATAAATTCCCAAATTGTAGATAAATTTATTGATACAAAAATTAATAGAACAAATGAAATATATGTAACAAAAATCTATATAATGAATTATAATGTAGAGTTAATTATGAATACTGTATTATTCGTGAGGGTTTCATATTTATCACCATTGTCACAATTTTATCGAATATTCATGTTGCTATAAAATCGTTTTACTGTCGCTTAAATTATTAGTTTTACTTTTTTTATAAAACTTTTCGAATAAAATTAAAATAATATGAACTAAGTGCATGAATTGTATGGATATTGTTGAATTACAGACTTAAATATTGGATCAAAGATATATATTCTATCTACAATAATAGATAAATTAAATGATGGATAAATTCAATAAAAAAAAATCGATATTGTGCATATATAATATCTGTTGCTTGCCGCCATAACCGAGAAAGTCACATGTGCCATAACGTTTAAAATTTTATTAGAATATTACGTAAACTGAGCCTTATTGCACAAGTGACTTTCTCGGTTATGGCGGTAAGCAACAGATATATATCATAAATTATAATGCTAAGTGTATTATTTCATATTCGTCACCATTAGAAAGGATATTTCCGTTGCAAAAAAATTGTTAACATTTACTGAAATGAGGAATTGTTTTTTGATAGAACTTTTAAAGTTAGGTAGAAAGAATAGAATAAGAGAATAGTATGGATTTCGTTGAATTTAAAACAGGCGTATTAGATCTTTAATAATATATTTTGGAATTATAAATAAAATTATGAATAAATCAGTAAGAGAAAGTTAACATCATGCATAAATAATACATGTCATTTAAAATAAATAATTTTTGAAAAAATATAATTCTGTAATATTTTTTATCAGTGTTGTAAATTACTACGATATTATTACGTAACACGTATATATAATGAAATACATCTATATGTACTATTTTATGAATATAAAAGATTGGTGATTTTTCATAATTGAAGTATAAATTATATGCACAGTTCCATACATAAATTATAGATAACCTAATAATATGTACGTATTAACTGTGATATGCATAAATGATCGAATAAAATATACAGAAATAAAAGAAATAATACACTATTTCATATACTTTAAAACATATATTTTTATTCATTTTTCTCGAGATCATGCACATAATTTTTAAATGCATTGGAAATCAAGTTATGTTACCTCTTTGAAAAATAATGTTCATAAATTTGACTAAATCTTGAATGAGCAAATATTTGACATAAATTACAAATCAATCGAAATCCCAGGAAAAAATGCTTTATTCAAATGTACTTGTATTTTTTTAAATCATTACCAATGGAATTCTGTTACTTGAAAGATAGAGTGATCGAGGATTGACAGAAATATGAATAAATTATTGAAGAAGATTCGATATGATATATAAATGGTATATGTAATTAATATAATAAATGATAATTAGTAAATAATATTTTATGAATATATTTTATAATCATCAAATATTATTAGCATAATATATTGATATAGAATATTTTATTATTATTGCAGACAGTTTATTATACAAAATGTGCATGTTTATAAAAATTACACGTACTATATATCTGTCGTTTCCTGGAATAACAGACAAAGTCACTTCTGCCATAAGGCTCATTTTACATAATATTCTGATAAAATTTTAAACGTTATGGCATGTGTGACTTTTTTGGTTATGCCGGGAAGTCACATATATATTTACATGAAATATGTATAAATTATACAGCTTGTACCAAAATCTCCCAACCAAAAAGAAACCCAGTATTTATTATCAATTATCAAGTTTCAAGTCTAAAAGTCTTTTACCGCTTCCTAACAGACTCACAATAAAAAAGTTATTGAAGCCAAAAATTTAAGCAATACATACGATTTCTCGACAAGTAGACGTTGAATTTATGGACCAAACATTACCATATTTTCTTCATATTTTCAGAAATCAAAAAGTCAGAATAAAAAATTTATTCGAGCATAAAATCTGAGAAATATAATCAGCTAAAATTTGTTCCACGAATATCTTTGTTGGTTTTTTGTTAAGTGGCATATAAGACTTTTTGACTCATAAAAATATGAAAAAAATTTGGGAAAAGTTTGGTCTGTTAATTCGACCTCTACTTGTTAAGAAAGCGCATTTATTGTTTAAATTTTTGATTAGAATAACTTTTTTAACGTTAAGTTAGATAAAAAATAGTAAAAGAATTTTATATATATTATGCTAATATTTCATACCTATGAGAAGTATAATGTAATAAAATATAGTGAAAAAAATTATAAATTAACTATATCATGTTCTTTCAATAATATATTTTGAGATATCATTTTTATGATCATGTATATTATTTTTTAATGTACTGTAAGTGTACTTTAATGACTTGTTCACAATATTATTTTTGAATTCTAAAAATTCTTAAGTAGGCAGATATTTGATGTAAATTAAGAATCAATAGACTAATCCAAAACTAATTATTGTTAAACTCAATTATTTGTTGGAAAAAGATAAATGTTCATAACTAACTAAAAATTTTTTATAAAACTTAAATTGAGTTTATGTACTTACACATTCGCCTCGTTGTTACTAGATTTGCAATAAATCTCAGATTTTTGTAATTAGACATTATTGCAGGAAATTTGGCAGTTCACTACACTTTTTAAAATTTAATGCGTTTTTTCGTAAATCTTTGGATTATTATAGAATTAAATACTGTTTAACACGGAGTTCGATTATAGAGCATTTTCAAAACATTTTGGAGTTTTTCGCAGTTTTTCGAATGTAAAGAAACAACCACCAACAACTACAAATAACAAAGCTGAAAAATGTCAAAATATATCAGAAATAATTCAAAATACAGATTCGTAAAAGTTCGGAAGATATCGGACAATATTCGGACAAAATCGGCTGATATCGGTCAATATACATATGTAAACATTGGTATTGACTTGTCAACACTTGTCAAAATTTGACCAAATTTCACCTTCTGCAGAAAATTGTAAACATTAAAAATTAGTGTCGCATTTTTTGCTTTGTGTTAACAATTTACGCAGCATACAAAATGAAGACCCGGTTCAATACATACGATATAATATGTACTGTAACGGAACTACAAAGGTGAGAAAATTTGCCATAATTTTTTCACGACAAAGAAAATCATATTGTTACATACTTTACCTATGTTTTAATACATGATGAATTTACAAAATTAATAATCGTCGTTCGAAGTTTTTTAATCAGTCAAGGGCATATTTTTTATTTACAATTTTTGGTTGAATGAACAGGTATACAATTTTCCCTTGAAAATATAATATAAATATGAATAATAAATATAACAGTATAATATTATTGTTGTTGTATAGAATACATAATATATTATAGAATTCAATATATTTTATTATATTATAGAATATATACAAAATCAGTCTGATGTTCCCTGGCGATCCAAGAGAGACCGAAGATGGACCGGAATTCGGTCGCTCTTTAGTCGCTGTTTGGCCAGTTTGGTCCTTCTGCGGTCCTTTTTGGGTCGCTTTTTGGTCAAACTCAAAGCGTCACTAATGTGCACTCATGTACAAGATTTTTAGGAGCGTTAGGAGTAAAAAAAGAGACTAGAGCACTGTGGAGGACCAATAAGTCCCGAAATTTTCGCGAGCTTCTGCTCGAGAAATCGACCGCAGATGTAAGCTAATAGTTTGGCATGCATTAGCGGTTATGTTGTAAACAAAAACATAAATACCAATGTTCGTGATATTCAGACGTATTTTAGCGAGTGTTAAATTTAAATGTGAAAAAATGTAATTTAAACTAATTACCCTAGTGATTTGGATTTTTATAGAGTTTTTATAAAACTCCTTATAAAGTTTCAGTATTTTCTATAAATTTCCGCTTTTTTTTATAAAGTCACTTTATAAAAAGAGGAAAGTTTCATAAAGTTTTCATTAGTTTTCATAAAGTCACTGTATAAAAACTTTATTAAATCTTTATAAAAAGATGGCATTCTTATAAAGTGGATTTTAAAATCTACTTTATGAAGATTCTGCCTTTTTTATAAAAATTTTATAAAGTTTTCATGAAGTAACTTCATAAAAAAAAGCGGAAATATATAGAAAATATCGAAATTTTATAAGGAATTTTATAAAAATTCTATAAAAACCCAAATCACTAGGGTAATTAGTTTAAATTACATTTTTCCACATTTAAATTTAACACTCGCTAAAATACGTCTGAATATCGCGAACATCGGTGTTTATGTTTTTGTTTACAACAACATAACCACTTATGCACGCCAAACTATCAGCTGATGTCCTCCGTCGATTTCTCAATCTGAAGCTCGCAAAAATTTCAGGACTCATTGGTCTGCATTGGTCCTCTACAGTGCTCCCAAAAATCTTGTACATGAGTGAAGTTTCGAGTTCGACCAAAAAGCGACCCAAAAAGGACCGAAGAGGGACCAAACTGACCAAACAGCGACTGAAGAGCGACCGAAGTTCAGTCGCACTTGGATCGCCAGGGTTAAACTACGAGTACGATATTTAAGTGAAAAATTCTGCTCCACATTTTTATATTATGTTTTTATGAAATAAAATGTAATGTTTCCAAAATTATATAAATTATATTTGTACGTTTTTTTGAATTATTAAATTTTCCTATCTTAATTTTCTTTTCCGATTTTGTAACTCGCTTTGAAATTTCATTACATTATTTAATACTTTGGTTTTTTGTACAGTTTTGGAACTGTAGAGATTTGACAAGCTCATAATTAGTAATTCGAGGTTAATTTTTCTTCGTTTTACATAATGTGATTTGTGTCCATGATTAACTTTTTTTTTAAGTTTTAAACACGAAGATCGAATCTTAGAAATTAGAAAATCAGTATAGAATTGTTTTTTTTTTTTTTTTTTAATATAATTCAAAAATTTACAAACTAAACAATATTAATTCTGAATATTTAGTTTTATATCAATTCTTTAATATTTAAGTTATGTAAGCTTTAATATAACACTGCTTGTTTCTAGACCTTACATTTTGTAAAATAAGTTTCACAAATTGTAGAATTTTTCTCTGGTGATTATCATGATCCTTGGAGGTAGAGTCATGTTTCAAAGAAATGGATCACACAGTGTTCTTATTTTCGAATATTCATTTTTTCATTCTTTTTAAACTTTCTAAGAGAGATGATTAGCTCTTTCAAGAGTAGACACGATTCAGACGATCGTCAAAAAATTTAATGTAAATGAGCTATTAAGTCATAGTTATCAATTGGACAAAGATATAATGAATCATAACGAATTGACAACAGAGTCATGATTGTAAATTGACGAAAGGTCCACGGATCGATTTTTTTTGACGAATTTTTCACTGTATAAAGAAAATGAAGTTTCCCATAAGGAATGACGTAATTGATGTCAGGATTGCTGTCAGGAGATAATTTTTTAATTCAAGATGATTCCTGAAAAGGACCCAAAATTAGTGTTGAAAGCTTAGAAAGAATAAAAAGATGGATATTTGAAAATGAGAACACTGTGTGATCCATTTCTTTTAAACATTACTGGCTCTGAGGATCGTGATAATTACTCAATATAATACATTGTGGAGCAAAAAGAATATTGAATTTTCCTTGTTGTCTTTAAAATTTCTACATTCTTAGAAATTTTTCTATTTAATTATGATGGCTTATTAAATAATCCATAAAAGTCATAGATGAATTCATTAACAAAAATAGACACTTTATGTAAAACTTTATGTACTGTCTAAAAAACGAATTCAAAATATGACAGATTGAAATCATTTTCACTTATAGAGGTTTTTCAATAAAAATGCATATTAAAACTTTTTTGAATTTAAGTGCCATATATAGGACTGCCTATGAACACTCTATTGATAAACAATTTTTAAATACAAGCAATACAATTTTTACATTGAATTTCAGTTTTTCTTGAGATATTTTTTATTGACTCTTAGAATCATGTTTGAAACTTCAAAGACACCTTCGTGTGAATTGTTTTAAGATATTTACTTTAGAAAGTTATTGCTGTTACTGCTAACTTTGAATCAAATACATAATTTTTCGAAAATGGTCCTTCAAAATCCAATGGTTTTAATACAAAATATTGAAATGAATAGATTCAACTTAAATATTTTCAAAGTCCTTTTCATATATGGGTCCATGACATTGTAAACATGACCCAAAGATAAAGTCCATGTAAGATTCATGAAATTTCGAAATTTATTTAGTGTAAGAAAATTTTAACATTTAAGGAATTATATACCTTTTTGTGCGGAAAAATTGAGGATGGTTTGCAGTAACTTTGAAAGTATGTAGCAATAATGCTATGTAACAAAAGTTATAGTTTTTATAGTGTATTGTTCACTTGAAAAAACAAATATTTCTTCATTAAAAAATATCAACAATTGGGGGAGTTATGGCCCTTTCCCCGAAACAACTTTTTTTTTGAAGAGGCTCGTGTTGACCACGATACAAGTCGAACAAGTCAAGTTAAATTAGAAAATCCAAAAATTTCATTAGTACAGGGTGCGCCATTTCTTATGTCGGTATTGTAACATTGAATAACTTAAACATTTGACAACCGATTTACTTGACTTCACTTGTTTTGGAAACGTCAATTCAGTACAATTTCAACCATGTATCGCTTCACACCAAAAGAACGCGCTGAAATAGTTACTTTGTACATTGAAAATAGTCGTTCAGTTGTGTTAACTCAACGAGCATATCGTCGAAAATATCTTGGCAAACAGGCACCATCTGACAACACTATTCGTCGTTTGGTGTCGAATTTTTGTGACCACGGGACAGTGAAAGATCGCGAACAACCCGTTCATCAACGACCAAGACGTTCAAATGAACTGATTGAAGCTGTCAGAGAGAGCGTTGCCCAAAACCCAAAAGTTTCATATCGTCACCGCGCTCAGCATCTCAGCATCAGTGGAACCACTCTACGGCGCATTTTGAAAGATGATTTGCATTTGTTTCCGTACAAAATGCAATTAACACAAAGAATATTGCCTACAGATCATCCACGTCGCTTGGAATATGGAGAAACAATCGCTCGAATAGTTGATACTGAACCTGATTTTGGGAAGCGAATTTTAATGACCGACGAGGCACATTTCAAACTTTCTGGAGGCGTTAATAAGCAAAATTGCCGCATTTGGGGAACGCAGAATCCACACGAGATCCATGAAACGCCATTGCATGACCAAAAAGTTACTGTTTGGGCCGGCGTTTGCGCCAAAACCATCATTGGTCCTTATTTTTTCAAAGAGAACCAAACGATCGATGGAAACCGATATCGGTGGATGTTGGCTCACTATGTCTGCCCACAAATGCGTGAAAAAGGTCTTGAAGATTACTGGTTTCAACAAGATGGTGCGACCTGCCACACTGCGAATCAAACAATCCAGTTTCTGCAACGAAAATTCCCTGGACGTCTGATGTCAAAAAGAGGCGACATTGAATGGCCACCCAGATCTCCAGATTTGACCCCTCCAGACTTCTTTTTGTGGGGTTATTTGAAAAGTAAAGTGTACGCCAGCAAGCCGCAGACCATTGAAGAGCTTAAGGAAAATATTCGTGCCGAAATCATTGCTATACCACCCGAGATGCTCGAAAAGGTAATGGAAAACGCCGCAAAAAGGGCATATTTTGCTGTGAACAATAAGGGCGGCCACTTGATTGATGTTGTGTTCAAAAACTAGTCTAAATAAATTGTAAAGGACCAAACTAAATAAAAATACCTCATTTACAGAAATCGGTTGTTTTTTTTTCAAGTTATTCAATGTTTACATGCCGACATAAGAAATGGCGCACCCTGTACAAAAATATATCTAGTTCGTGAACGATTGCTTTTTTATAGAAAAGTTATTATATTGCAGATAAAAATTTCTTAATAAAATTTTCAGAGCTCAAAAAATTGAAATCTCGGGGAAAACGTTCTTGCATACAGAAAAAACGTAATATTCATTATTTCAATCGTTCAAGAACTAGATACATTCCTAGACTAATGAAATTTTTTGGATTTTCTAATTTAACTTGACTTTTTTGACTTGCATCGTGGTCACCGCAAGCCTCTTCAAAAAAAAAAAATGTTTCGGGAAAAGGGCCATAGCCATGCCAATTATTGATATTTTTTTATGAACAAGTACTTGTTTTTTGAAGTGGACAATATACTACTGAAAACAATAACTTTGGTGTAATAACATTATTGCTACATACCTTAAAAATTATTCCAAACCATCCTCAATTCGTCCGCACAAAAAGGTATATAACCCCTTTAATGCCTGTACCTGTGTCAAAATGTCAGATTAGTTTCAAAAATTCAAAATGAATTTTTCTAGGGACACATCATAGGCATCTTACAATCCTCAAATTACACATGATATTCAATTTGAATTTTGTCGATTTTCTATTTTCCTACCCAATATTTAATATCATAAAGATCTTGAATTGTTTTATTGGGTAACAATAATTTACTTGATTAAAAAATTTTAATCCATAAATTTTATTATCATAAAGATAAAAGCATAATGATAAATAAATTTTTTCCCATTCTTTTTATGTTTACAAACTTGATAGTTCTTTTTTTTTAAATTCAAGTATGCAATATTTCAAGTGTCTAAAGTTCCCACAATGAAAAATTTTCATCCCAAGTTTTCTATTTGATTTTAAAAAAACATTGAGATCTGAAAATTTCAAATGCTGAATGATTTTATATAATTTTTGATATGACTAATGAATCTTGTATTCACTTGGTCTCACTGAAATTTTCAACCTCTTTAAATATAAATCCTTAAGTGAGAAAATTACTAATTACTCTGCAATTCAACTTCTACCTTAAAAGTTGTTCAACCTTGAAATATTCAATACTGAGTTTTTAATCTTTTTTTGAAATATATGTTAACATGAAAAATTTCAAAAAAAAATATTCTATTACTTCTAAAGTTAAAAAAACATTAATAAAAATAAAGGATTAAGACAAACTGAAAATGATACTTCTCATTAAAAATCTTTTATTCTGGGTTTGAAGAAATAATCTTATGTAACTTGCCAAAGCATAAATTATGAACTATATACAAAATTATTGTATACAAAATATTTCCCCTAGGTTGGTTGGAATGCGTGTGAACCAAATTTACGACATAGATCGAAAAACGTATTTGATGCGTCTACAACGCACCGATGAAAAATCTATGCTACTAATGGAATCAGGATCGAGAATTCATACAACCAATTTCGAGTGGCCAAAAAATGTGGCTCCTTCAGGTTTTTCCATGAAGGTAAATAATTTTTTAAACCCTTACAACTTTATTGTTCTTTAAAATATCATTCTTTAAAAAAAAATTTCACCTCCAGATGCGGAAGCATCTCAAAAATAAGAGATTGGAGAGTTTGAAGCAAATCGGAACAGATCGAATTCTCGACTTGCAATTCGGAACTGGCGAAGCTGCGTACCACGTAATTTTGGAACTTTACGATCGTGGTAACATCATATTAACTGATCATGAAATGGTGATTCTGTATGTTCTGCGCCCACACACAGAAGGCGACAAAATTAGGTTTGTATCTGTAATAACCCCTCAAAAATTGGGGTATTTTATCATAGAAATGTAGAATATCAGATAAAAGCAATGTTCAGTTTCAATTGATTAAAGATTCAAAAACTTGAAGAATCTTGAAAAGGCACAGTAAAGAAAAACTGGTTCATTTTTGTAATCGAGAACAAACAATAAGACTTCCTTGTTATGCATCTTGGAAATAAATCAGAAACAAAACAGATATATTGTTTATATTCCACAATATTTGTTCAAAGAGCGATAAATGTGCTACTCATCATTCCAGATTTGCAGTCAAGGAAAAATATCCTGCGGACCGTGCTCAGACCACAGCCATGCCCCCAGAATCCTTTCTTATCGAAACCGTTCTTTCTACAAAACCCGGGGAAGGCCTCAAAAAAGTCCTCAATCCTCACCTCGCATTTGGCTCAGCTCTCATCGATCATGTCCTCCTCACATCTGGCTTTCCCAGCAACGCTAAAATCAATCAAAATTTTGACCCCACAAAAGACATGTCTAAACTCCTGGAATCTTTGAAAGCTGCCAACGAAATGTTGGAATCCGCGAAAAACTCCTGCTCTAAAGGCTACATTATTCAAAGAAAAGATTTGAAACCTTCCAAAGACGACAAGGAAGAATTCATTGTCACCAACATTGAGTTCCATCCATTTATGTTCGAGCAATTCAAAAACCAACCTTTCGCAGAGTACGAATCATTTGATCAGGCTGTTGACGAATACTTTTCCTCGATGGAAGGCCAAAAGCTGGATCTCAAGGCTTTGAACCAAGAGAAAGATACGTTGAAGAAACTTGACAACGTTAGGAAGGATCACAATCAGAGGTTGGAGTCGCTTTTGAAGACTCAGAAGGAAGATAGGAAGAAGGCTGAGTTGATAACGAGGAATCAGACTCTGGTCGACAACGCAATCGTTGCCATTCAGAGTGCTTTGGCTAGTCAAGTGTCTTGGCCGGACATTAAGGATTTGGTGAAGCAAGCTCAGAGCAAGGGAGACATCGTGGCAAGTGCGATCAAGGAACTCAAGCTCGATAAAAATCATATGAGCATGCTGCTGAGCGACCCTTACGAAAACGAGGATGATGAGGATGATGACAAAGAGGACGAAAGCGATGAGAATATCGAGGAGATGAAGTTGGAGCCAATGGTTGTGGATATAGATTTGGGTTTGACAGCATTCAAGAACGCGAGGCAGTACTACGAGATGAAGAGGTCTGCTGCGAAGAAGCAACAGAAGACGATCGAGAGTCAAGGGAAGGCGATGAAATCGGCGGAGAAGAAGACGAAACAGACTCTGAAGGAGGCGCAGGTCATCCATAGCATAAATAAAGCGAGGAAGGTGTACTGGTTCGAGAAGTTTTATTGGTTCATCACGTCGGAGAATTATCTTGGTAAGACAGGGATGTAGATTGAGGGAGGTTGTTAGGGTTTGGATCCCTTTGAAATTTGGGTAGTATTTTTGATTATTTTATGTGAAGATAAAAAATGATGAAATTAAAACAAACTTACAGTGAAAAAATAATAATAATAATGATAATGATAATGATAATGATAAATAAAATTAGTAAAAATGTTTGAAAATATAATAATGGAAATGTAGAAGGTAAAGCACATAGTTTTATAAGGAGTTCTTAAAGTTTAAAAAACTTGAGGATTCTTAGTTTCATCAACTCAAGAATAAGCATCTTGGCTTTGGGAGATTTATTTCTTGAACAGGATTTCAATTATAAATCTATGGCTGGGATGATAGAGGAAATAAAAATTCGAAAAACTGTTGCAACGCAGTGAATTATTGAGAAAAATTGAAATCTATGAAAATATAAAAACTCTGAAAAACTTTGAATCATGGCGTATCAAATTTTGGAAACCTACAAAGAAATCTATTAAAATACGACGAAATCTTACGAATCATGTAAACACTGAAAAAATACTAGGTAAAAGTTATGAAGATCTGTGAGAGAAATGTTTTTTGAAAAGTCTAATGGAATACACTTGAGATTTATAAAACTTAAAATTTGAGGGCATCGAATTCTACAAAATGTAATCGATAAAAATACTATGAATCTGTAAAATACTACCAAAAACTACAAAATTTGATAAATAACAGAAATTGGTGAATACAATAAGTTTATTGTTATTTCAGATATCTATAAAAACACTAAAAATGTGATTGAATTCAGAGCATGAAATTATAGAAATCTGTACAGAACTCCACAAAAATAATGGGAATCTTCAAAAAATACTAGCAAATACTTCAAAATTTCATCAGTAATAAAAAGTACCAAATGTACCAAACATCTAAGAATTCTTAGAATGTATGTAGATTTAATTTTCTCAAAAATTTCTAAAATTTGGAAGTATGAAGCATTGAATTCTAATATACTTAAATCCATAAAAAACTAGAAAATAATTAAAATTGAACCAATTGGTACTAAAAAATTACAAAAATCTAAATATACTGGAAATCTGCCTTATATAAATAATTGAATACTGTTTTTTGAAAAATCTATTTTAACGCCGACAACTCCTGTACTTTTTATTATTTTACAAAATTCCAAAACAAAAAAAAAATAGATAAAATAACAGAAATACTTAAAATTTGAGAAATTTAAATTACAAAAAATGCGATAAACCTGGGATTCTATGAATTCCTAAAATCTTTGTAGCTTTTGTCTTTTCGAAAATCTATGAAAGTAATAAAACTATTCAAACTTTGCATCAGATTTTATGAACGTATAGATCAATCCAAAAAAATACTAGGAATCTATCAAAATACTGGGAAATTTTACAAGTAACAAAAAATTCTAACAATCTATGGAATACTTTAAATTATGTCTATATCGTTTTCTAGAAAATCCATAAAAATAGGTACTTAAATCAATAATAAAATCAGAAACTCCTCTAAGTAATGTAAATACTGAAGATATGCGAAAAATACCAAAAGTATTAAAAATAAAAAAAAATTTTCAACTACAGTGACTTGAGAATCACGAATATCTTATTTCACGATTATAACAAGTCAATGAAACGTTACAAAAGAAAAATGTGAAAATCTGAACCCCCAATATTTACATAATTAAAAAATCCTGAAATAGCGAAACAAATTGAAAAATCACACTGTTGAAACCAGATAGTCAAAGATTGAAAATTATGAAATCCCGAGGGAAAAATATTTTCCCAATAAATCCCCCCCCCCCCCCCATTTTTTCCTATCCCTCAATAGTAAGACGAAATTTGTAGAAATATTTATACTTGTTTATCAACGTAATTGTTCCATGAAAAAAAAGAAACCTTGTAACTAGACACTTTAACAGAAAATGACCTTGAAACTATCGATATTTCAATTCTCATTTTATAGTGATTGGAGGCAGAGATCAACAACAAAACGAAATGATCGTGAAAAAGTATTTGAAGGCTGGAGATGTTTACGTTCATGCAGATTTGAGTGGTGCCAGTTCAGTTGTTGTTAAAAATCCTGGTGGCGGGCCGATTCCGCCAAAATCGCTGTCCGAAGCTGGAACTATGGCAGTCGCGTACAGGTAAAATTCCCAAATAAATGTCAAATTACAAAATATGCAAGTTATTTAATATTCCATTGTATTTTACAATGAAAGAAAAAAAGGATAACCGTTTTACAAATTACTTATGTACAAGTTCGTGGAGTAAAAGCAGTTTCATTTTTTTTTGCAGCATTGCTTGGGAGGCTAAAGTAGTCGTCGGTTCCTGGTGGGTAAATTCAGACCAAGTTTCAAAAACCGCGCCCACAGGAGAATATTTGACGACCGGTTCGTTCATGATCAGAGGAAAGAAAAATTACTTGCCTCCTTGTCAACTTTCTATGGCTCTTGGATTTCTGTTTCGTTTGGAAGATGGCTCAATCGAGAGACATGCGAACGAACGAAAAGTCAAAGCCATTGATGAAATGAGCGAGGATTCGGGACAGTTCGAGGTAGAGAGCAAGGAAATTGAGATCGAAGTCGATGGTGACAGTGAAGAAGGTAAAACATCGAGATCTATGACATGTTAAATCGTTCAATTTTATAAGAAAATTCGCTTGTTGCAATATTTTTGAATTCTGCTTATTTATTTCCGTTGATTACTTTATCTTGCATAAATTACTTTATGATTCTCAATTATAATGATGCAGTTGAATTTTCATTGCTTGTTTCTGTGATTTTTGCTGTAACAAGACAAATTTTGGAAAATTATCTCATTTGTTTCTTTTTTTTTACAGAAGATGTTGGTGGGAACAGTAAAGAAAAATTGGAACCAATCACAGAAGAAAAATCCGAGGAACCCACAGAACAAACAAATGCAGAAGATAATGATGTTTCGGAAACAGGAAAAAATGTGTTTCCTGATATCAAAATTGAATTGGATTTGACTGGTTCCAAGTAAGAATATCATTTGATTACATTTTTATTTTCGATTTGAGTCAAAAAAATCAACTTAATGTTTTTTTGACTTTAGTAATTGAAGATGTTTTTGTCATTTTCGACCGAATAAAAAAATATTTTTCATAATAAGTTGTGACATTTTATGATTATAGAATAAAAATGCACATTCCATCCATCCATAAATCAAACACCGAAGAAGAACAAAAAAACAAAACTCCTGTTGAAAATGAAGTAAAAGTACCCATAAAACCTCGTGTAAAGAAAGAAAAAGGAGCCCCGAAACCGAAAATCGAAAATGTGAAACGTGAAGAAAGTCACCAAGATGATAAACCTGGTCTGAAGAGAGGCCAAAAAGGAAAGATGAAAAAAATGAAAGAAAAGTACAAGGACCAAGACGAGGAAGATCGAAAACTTTCAATGGAAGCTTTGCAAGTAAGTCAATGTACTTAAAGGTGCAGCTTTTATTTTTATGGAACTATTATATTTTTCGTTTGCTTTTATTTTTTATGAACTCAGTGATATTCTGATCATATTTTTCATAATCTCTGTCCAACATGTTATACCTTTTTTGGAATTTCATTTTTTGAGCTCCAACCTTTCAATATAACAAAAGTTGAAAAGATTGAAATTTTTATGTACGTAAAAGTGAGACCAAATTGCAATGCACTGAATAGAAATTTTTTTTTTGTTACGCTTTATTTGTTCATTACACATAGTAATTTTTTATATTCCTTCAGAAGAAAATTGTTCATTTTTTCAACATTTTAATTTAAACTACCATATTTTTTTAGACCATGTGCTCAATGATTCAAAAATGATTCTGTTCGAATAAAACTCCAATATATAACAACAAAAATTGTTTGAATTCAGTCTGCAGGAGCAGCAAAACCAGACAAACGCAAAAACAGGAACAAAGATCCATCTGGTCCGAAGGGTCAACAAAAGAAAAAGCAGGAGAAAAAGTTCAGTGCCCAAATATTCAGCGAAGAGGCCGTTGAAAATGTCGAAAATGTTGATGATGACGACGAGGAGGAAGCGACACCTGGACCGGAAATGGACATGCTCAACCAGTTGACCGGGCAACCAGTCGTCGAAGACGAATTGTTGTACTCCGTTCCGGTCGTGGCTCCGTACAATGCAGTTTCAAATTACAAGTAAGGATATTGTTTAATTAATATTCATTATAAATATATAATTTTATGACCACGTTGGGTAGGAGAAAAATGTGATAAGTTTAACTTCTCTCACAAGTATAGAAAATGGCGTGAAAGTACATACTACTTTGAATATCAGAGCAGTAAATTTAGTTCTGAATTATTTAATCCTTGCTGTTGCTTTCCGCATGATAATTCTGCAATAATATTCCGCAGTTTTATCTCAATCTTCATATGCTTTTCATGATTCTTACCTAAAAAGAGACGAATTGTCATTATTTTTGTTCTTTTTGTTTTATCCAGGTACAAAATGAAGATGACACCAGGAACGGGCAAAAGAGGAAAAGCTGCAAAAACTGCGATCGCTGTCTTTTTGAAAGATAAACTTATAACTTCGAGAGAAAAAGATTTGCTGAAATCAGTGAAGGATGAAACCATTGCGAGGAACATACCTGGAAAAGTGAAATTGAGTGCTCCACAAGTTTTGAAGAAAAAGTGAGTAAGTGAAGTTTTTTTGTACATTGTACATACCGGGGATTCTGTAAATTTGTCTGTTTTTGGACGTATAAAGGCATAGTATTAAGTCGAGTAATTTACTAGATGATTTTTGAATAATAAACGCATGTTCCTGAAGAAAAGTCTTTTTTTTTGGGAGTGGGGTCGATAGGGGAGAGTCAAAAACGTTACGTGTTTTTTTTAAAATTTCCAATAATGAGTTCTTTACTATGGACCCTGTGCATAAATAATAAAAAAATAAATGTTTTTATGCAAACTTTTTTTTTCACTAAAGATACAATGTAAAATTCTTGTCAATTATTTCTTTTCTTTTTATTTATAAACAATTTTTTTTCTGAGAATAATTATATCGTAAGTAATTCAATAATAGAGAAAAATGGGATAATACAACCATTTAGATTTTTTTTCTTCAACAAATTAAAATATCATTCATCGGTTGATAAAGTGGATACTTATCAGTTTTTTTCCATTGTTCTGGTCCCGTATATAAATTCTTACCTTTTATACAGCAATTATAAGTTTTTGAGTCAAGCGCGAGCAATATTCGACGACACTTTTGAGTTGTGAAAAAAAGTGAAAATTGACGTTGGTAAGGTGAGGTAAGTGTTTTTGTTAAGGAGGAATTCATGATGAACATAAAAATGTAAAGTGTTTGTCGATATTCTTGTTGTTTAAAATTATGAGAGTTTTACGGAAAAAAGTGCCTTAGAGGAAAAAAACTAAGCAGTAGTTTGGTAAAATAACCCATCGTCAAAATGCAAAAAATTCAATGATCATCAAATTTTAACCATTTAACACAGTAATTATGAGTGAAAAACAGTCAAACTGGTTGAAAACAACGTAAAACGTGCCATGGATATGATTTGAAATAGCACCATGGTCGAAAAATACGAAGTTGCTTGTAAAGTATTGAGAAGCCAAATAAAAAAGAAATCGAGGCTGTTTAGCACGAAAAACAGTTATTGCAAAATGCATGAATTAATAATAATACATAATAATTACAAATATAATAAAATTAGAAACATCATATTGATGTTAATTAGCTTGAAAAATAAAAATATCAGAAACGAAGTAAAAGTAGCGAAAAAATTGCAAAAAATTACGCGAAAAACTCAAAATAGTAAAATAAAATAGCGGTAAGAAGTAGAAAAAAAAATTTTGAAGAAAGTTGCTACCGGGAAAGGACGAAAAAAGTAAGGAGGAACTCATCTTACCGCTCCAAACGTGTTAGTCTGAGGAAAATTTACTTCGAAGAAAGTATAGAAGAAAGCGACGACAATTAGTGCAAATTTTGAGTATTCTTATTTTTTTTAAAGATTAGCAGTTTGTTAACAATAAAAAACATCATGATGACAATTTTCGAAAATTTTTTATACTTAGTTAAAAAAATAACCAAATGACAAATTTTTCAAAAATAATTTTACCTCGCAATGAGTGCAAGTTACATGCCAATATATCATTACATATTGTAGGCAGGAGTTCAAACTTTCAGGAATGTGTTGAAGTTTAGGGATATTTCTTTAAACGCATGTTCTAGAGCGCGTCAAACACAAAAATGGTTATTTTATCCCATCTTACCCTAAGACCTTATTGTATTGTGATATTGATAGTAATTATATTACATATTATGATCATTAACTATTAACAGTAATTGTTCGTAAAAGAAAGAAGGTAATAGTTTACGAAATTTTCAATGAGGGAAAAATTTATTTCATGATGTATATTGACTTCGACATTTGATATGATAAAAAGAATTTCTCATACCCGCAAAACGAATTGGGAATTGAATATACTTTGAGATTTTTAAGACAACATAGAGATTTATTATTTATAAAGGCTGATAAAGGTAATGTGACAGTTGCTGTAAATAGGATAGAATATATTGATAAGATTGAATTGTTGTTGAATAATGACACATATACCAGAATAAAGATTAATTCTTTGAACTCCTTATTGAATTCTTTGAGAAATATTACGAAGAGATTATTAGATAAGAACTTTATTGGTATGTCAGAATATAAAGGGATTTATCAGACATTTGGGAATTTCTCTCGGTGTCATGGATTGCCGAAGATACATAAAGTTGGTTGTCCGTATCGTATTATTGTTTCTTCAATAGGTTCTCCTTTTTACAAGATGGAAAAATGGTTATTTAGAATTATATCAGAGAGTATTGAACCTTCAAATTTCAATATAAAGAATAGTTTAGATTTTGTAGAGAGGATTAAGAACATTAAGGTGCCTAGGGATTATATGATGGTTTCATTCGATGTTGTATCATTATTTACGAATGTTCCCAGATCGATTATTTTGATAGCATTGAAAAAGAGATTTCATAAGATTAGAAGTTCAATTAAAGGTTCAAAAAATTTAACATGGGAAGAATTTGAGAAATCTATTAATTTAGTTTTGAATTCGACATTTTACATTTAATGATAAATATTATAAACAGATTAAAGGCACTCCTATGGGGTCACCTGTTTCGCTTATTTTTGCTGATTTAGTGCTAAGAGAATTAGAAGATTTTGTTTTTTCTTACCCACTGAAAATTTATAAATATTTTAGATACATATGTGGGTGATTGTTTCTTGATTATACATAAGGACTTTGTTTCTGCGATGTTGGATAGATTTAATGAATTTCATGTGGATTTAAAATTTACTTTGGAAAGAGAGGACAATATGTTGTTGAATTTTTTAGATGTTACTATTGTGAGAAAATTGGATGGCAGTTTAATTACTAATTGGTTTTCAAAACCCAGTAATTCTAATAGAGTTTTGAATTTTTGCTCTTCAAATCCGATTCATCAGAAAATCGCTATGGTTTATAATTTAATCAATAGGGCTTTTCTTAGTTCGGACCCTTCCTTTCATCAGAGTAATTTAGAAAACGTGAGGCGTATTTTAATTGAGAATTCATACCCTAGAGACTTCATTGATAAATATACGGAGAGAAGATTAAGAAGAATAAAGAATGAAAAGAAGAATAACATTAAATGCATTGATTCAAGATTGACGAGTAGAGATTCATGTAATTCTAGAATAGTTTTACCATACTATAGAGGTGTTTCTGATGATATGAATAAATTGTTAAAAAGGAATAATCTCCATGTCATTAATAAACTTGCGAACAAATTGAATAATGTAGTGTTAAAAGGGAAGGATAAGATTAAGAAACATGAAAGAACAGGAATTGTTTATGGTATCGATTGTTTTAACTGTGATTCAATATATATAGGTCGGACAAAGAGAGCTCTTAAAACTAGAATAAATGAACATATTAAATCAATTGAGAGAGGAGAAGATAAAGTCATTCCTAATCATGTTAGAGAAACATTTCCAAGTCATGAATTTGATTTTGATAATCCTAGGATTTTTGATTCAGAGACAGATTTTGGACGTAGAACAATTAGTGAGATGTTATACATTAAAGATAACAAGTCTTGTTTGAATATAAAGAGTGACACTGAGAATCTTGATGTATGTTATGGAGGATTATTTGTTTATTAAGTATTTTTGAATAAGGAGATTTCGAACACTGTTGAGGTTTTGATACCTGGGGAGATGTGTGTACGTTAGTGTTTTTGTAGTTGAACTCTTGTATTGGTTTGAAATGAGGTATTTTGAGTTTTCTATTGTGATGTTATCTTTTTTGATCGAGGTTAGTTGAAATTGTCGGAAAGTCGTTAGTGTGTTCCCGCCTTTGGGCGAGGTAACAAGTTTTCCGTGACGATGTTTTCTCACAGTCACTATTTTTTATCAGTTTTATTGTTATTTAGCTTGAATTGACCTTCTTGTAGGCGAGTGACTGGGAGTGTTTTTTGATTTGCTTTGTTATGGGATTATTTGTTAGATCAGCGTTATGAATTATTGTTAAATTTTGTAGATTGTACTACTGAACCCTGATGATGTTCTGAATAAAGACGAAACGTTGGTTGAACATAGGAGTTTGATATTCATTGTCCAAAGTGGCCGATTCAATTCCCAATTCGTTTTGCGGATGTTGGTGAACAGAAAATAGGACGTATTTAAATTCATTCATCATCATTAAAAGAATTTCTATTTCAATGATTTATTGGAATGATTCTTGAAAAAGACCGAAAAGTAAATCATATGGTTAAATGCTAGAAAGTTGAACGAAGAAAAGTATATTCAAGGGAAGAATTTTCATTTGTTACCTGACTTTTTGAATATCAAGAATTTGCTCCGAATGATCTACGAGTTTATGAAATCATACATAAAACGTCAAAATAATAGTATCTCGCATCATTAGGCTTGCTCTCGAAACTTCAATCAGTCATTTTTTGACTGATGGAATGAGTCGTGCCTTAATGACTGATTCAACAGTCGTTTCTGATTTTCGGCTGGCGAATCAGCTAAATTTTGGCTCCATCAGTCAAAACAACTGATGAAGTTACTCGAAACCGCTGATATATTAGTACTCAGATTGCAGTGATTGAATCAGTCGAATCGACTGATTTCTAGTGGAGCAATATTAACTGATTGTCAGCCAAAAACGACTGATGGAAATTTAGAGAGTGAAGGACCAGTAGAATCAAAATTTCGACATATTTTTAGGTACATCTTTTATTTATGCGATTTCTCAATCGTAGTATAGCTTTGTTTCTCAATCTTATAATTAGTTCTTTCGTTTCTAAGGGTTATAGGTATTTTTCACAATATTGACTCTATCCCCTATTCAGATGACTAAAGTTTTTTTTATCTACAAATATATGTATATACCCGTTACTTACACACATACACGTGGTCGTGTATGTATGTACGTACATACGCTCGTAACTTTATTCTTATAGCACGATATACGCAGTTTTTTAAATTCCTCGCTCCTCGTGAGAAAAACGACGAAAGAATGAAGGTCTACGTACCGAATTCGAAAAACTCACGAGTTGTTTCTAAATCGCTCGCTATTGTTTAATGTTAATGTTTTTCGTTTATCAGATTTTTTTTAACATCGATAGAATTTAAGGAGCGTTTGTAAATTATGTGAATAAGTACGTTCAAAGTCGTAGATTTACACGGTTTTGACACATGTGATTGAGGTCTCGAGCAATGTTTTGTCGCTTTTTAGCTCGCGTCTCACAGCCTAGTAATTTTTTTCCCGAAATTTCTTTGCGTTTTGCCGATGTTTCACGTTTTTCAAAATTTAAAAAAATCACGACCTCGCGTTTATTCTGACGAGTCGCAATAATGTCTCGTTTGAAAAAACGCGAACCCTTGCAATTCTCTAGAAAATATTTGACGGAGACCGGGGCAAATTGGACCTTGTTTTGGTAAAGTCCGTTTTTCAGGATTCTGGGGCAAATCAGTCACCTCGTAGAAAAAATCCAGCCAACCTGAGTTCCATTCTCAGGCCTGTTTTTTTTTTTGAGAAAATTTGTTCATTTCAAATAAAATTCAACACGTTTGTTACTGAAAAAAAATTATTGCATTCATACCAGTTGTTACAGCAGCATTTTTGTGCAAGAATTTTTTTGTTCTTATGTTTTATTCTAAAGTAAAATGACTTTTTCTTTAACTGAAGAAATATAATGTAAAAAATTAAAATGCAAGTTTCTTGATTTTTTCTGGCTCAAATAGCCCCAATAGTAACTGTACTTAGAAAAAAATAAACGGGAAGTTGAAAACGAAATTCTGTAATCCATTGAATTGTTTTTTAGTGCATTTTCCCAACGATCATATTTCGAGATATAGTAAATGTCCGTATTGCCCCGGTCTTTCCCCTACCATATACCTACGTTATTTACATAAATCTTTTAACTAAAGGTATTTTTCAATAAACTTTGTTTACAATTAACTTGTATAAATTCTTTCGTACACATAATAACCAATAATAAACGTATTGTAATTTTATACTTTGCACAATAACTAATGGCTTTTTTATCTCACTAAATTTTTTATTGTTCTCCTTCAGCTCTTTATTTTATACTTTCTCGTTACGATGCAGCGAAAAAGTGATTTTCCGAAATTTTCGTATTGCCTTAATTTTCGTTAGGAATTCGTTTCGAGCTGTGAAATTCGACAATGGAACTGCATCTTTTTCGAAGTTTTTAGAGCGTTTTTCGAAACATGAAAAAGTGAAAAACTGAGAAGATGGAAAAGTGGCTTATCTATTGATTCAAGTGGATTATTTCTGCTACCTGAATGACCTTAACAAATTCCAAAAAAGTCTTGAAAAAATTGTTTTTCATTTTCGCAGCTTAGAAAACGAACTTATGTATTCATAAGAATTTAGGTTTGCATTGTTTGATTTTCACATTTTCGAATTTCAGTTGTCTAGCATTTTAGGAATTTCGGAATCGGGAAATTTTAAAAATTATGGAAAGAAACGATTTCTTCATTTGGATTGAAAAATTTTTCGAGATTTTCGAATTTACTGATTTTTAACCTCATGTAATGCAGTAAAAAAAAAAGTAAAAAACTAATATAAAATCCAATTCATCAAATTTATACAGACAATCCTATATCTCAAGCTTTTGAAATCCGAAAATGTAAAACTGCTCAACTTTGAGACCTGACATCCAGGTACATCAATTCCAAAACTCGGGAATCCCAACTGCAAATACTCAAAATCATGTGAGTCGAAAATCCGAATAACTCGCAAAAACAAATTACGAAACTCACATGAATTCAAACTCAAAATATATATATGTATGTAAACTTTCTTTTGCACAGCCAAATCTGTTCCAATACTTGTTCCTTTTTTGCAAAAATTGCGAGAAACTCTCACTCACTTTCACGCCTTTTTCCCGAAATTCTTCTAAAATCACAAAAAACGCGACATAACAAATTAAAAATAACGTTCACTCTGATTCTGTAAACAGACGAAAACCCAAAACCATACAAAAACTTTTCTAGAGAAAAAACACTCAACTTTCTTGAAAAACTTCAAAAACTTTATGCTTATAATCTGCAAAAGTGGATTCCATCCCAATTTTCAGAACCTACTATCGCTCCAAGGAACGTTGATACTCTCTAAATCCCTTAGTATGAATTTTCACTCTACATTAAGTCAAAATAGTGCCACTCAAAGAGAGAACGAAAAATCGCTCTTAGATAATACTTTTCCAAAAAACAAATATCACTACTTTTAAATGACTTTTTACTCTAAAAAAGTGTAGAATCACTTCATCTTTATGCGTCAGTATTTTGACTCGATGCAAAGTGAAAATTCACTCAAAGAAAATAAGAGACTACTCTGTCATTGTCAATAACTACTTGAAATTTAGTGTGCAAAGCTTTAGATTTCATCTCGGGCTCCTCGCGTGACATTTGTTTATCTTTTGATATTTTAAGGTCTTTTGTTTTTTTTTATAATACATCCTTAATTCTATTGCTATTGCTGAGTGTTCTGTAAGTTTTTTTATCATAACGATTTAGATGCACGATTTTCCAACCGGTCACAAAACTCTCGCTTATCATTATTATCATATCCACTTACGATTACGATCATAACGTTTTTCTATACCGAGAATTTTGTCCACAGACATTGATTAATTATACGTTAGCTAAGAGCTACTTCAAAGTCGTTGGTTTCAAACTACGAGATTTCATTCTTTAAAAAGATCGAGAGCGCTTCCTTAAGTCGTAATCGTCGAGAAATAAGTACAAGTTGAATTTAAAACTAGGTGCACACGACACTCAATAATTTTTTTTATTCTACACTGGAAACTCGTTTATAGCTCTTGTGGAGAGTGTATTATAAAAAATCGTGATTGGCCGGGGCTGTTGCGCGTCGTGTGAACTGGCCTTTAGGTTTTTGCAGCGTGAAGTAGGAAAAGAATCAGGGATTTCAAGTAAATTAGTCGAGACATAATCGAGTTTTCAGTGTCTTTTTCTACAATTTATACTTGGCGTACTTGATGAGAATGAACAGGAAATCTTCAGCATTTTTCGTTTCCAACGAAACAACGTTTCCGTCATTTCAAGCAATTTCGATGATTGAAATTGGCGATTCTACAGTGGCATTCATTTCGTTAGATTTTTCGTAAAAATGTCAATCATAGAATTTACATAATATTTTAACTATCACATTTGTATTCCCTTTGGCGTTACCTTTTTGATGGATTTGTAGAAAAGGTGGAGAATCGTAGAAATGATCGGTGCATTTTGTTTCTTGCGTTATTATTTTAGAATCCATATGACTCCATTTTCAAACTCGTTCTTTAAACTTGGTGTCCACCGAATCTTCAAAATCCATCAAACTCTTCAAAATTTGCCTTTTCACCAATGATCAAACCCACCTCAAACGTTAAACAGAGATTTAGAGTTCATCAATAAATCAACAAAGTGCACAACATTCGAGTAGGTAACTCGATACACATGAAACAAACAATAGTTGGAGTGGAAATTCCAAAGGCGTTAATGACTATCATGAAAAGGTTCGTGTCTTTTGAACTGACAATAGTTCTCAGATAAGAAGATGGATTCAGCCGGCATGGCATTTAGCACCTTTTGAATTACCCCTCTACAACAACGCTCCCTCCAAACAACAATTTTATTATTTCCTCGCGCAGCTCGCGGGATGTAAGCTCGCGTCCTCGAAATTACTTGCTGCTGCGCGACCTTTGTTCAGAAATAGGTCGCAACGAAACGATACGAAATACTGCACCAGATACTGTGAACAGTAACGAAACAGAATGAAACTTTTACCGAACGTTCAAGACATATTTTCCTGACTTTGATTCTGCTCTAAACTTTCATGTTTTTTCTTAATCATGGGATTAAATGCCATTGTAATTGAGTGCGTTGCGCGCGTATACGTATGTCATAGCTGTCTCTTCCTGGCATTTTTTTTCCAACTTTTTTTACTCAATATAGAGCAATGATTATTTTGAGATTGGAAAATTATAGTGTTTTTATATGTTACGATTATACTGTCTTATGGAACTTGGGAGGTTTTTTGAAAGATATTTTTTTTTTCGTGTTCGGGGCAGTAAAATATCTAGATAATTGTGAAGAAAAGGGAAGGTCAGACGGAGGATTGTCAGAAAGTATCAAGTTTTTGTTTTTTTGATGAATTCGGAAAAATTTCTCAAGGTGATTAATTAACGTCTTCATGAGTTTTATTGACAATTCATACTTTTTTTTAGAGGAAGAATAATGGAATAAATTGGAAGCTATTTTCGTGACTTTTTTACTTACAAGTCCGAAATATGTAGTCAAATATTTTAAAAAGCAAATTAACAAAAATTTCATTTCCCTCATATTCATTTTCACTAAATATTTTTAGTTTATTATTGTCAGTTTCAGAATTTGACTGACAGACTAATAAATCCCATTAAAGAATTTAGGAAAATAAAATTTTATAAATTGGAGTTGAAAACTTTTGATTTTTCGATACATAATGCTAAAGTTCTAATCTTTGGAATGTACTATACAAATACAATACACAATTCAAAAATTCCAGTTCCAGATATAAAAATTTTAGGTGAAAATGAGAAATCTTGCAATTAAAAATGTGAAATAATTAAATTTCCATTTTTTATAGAATAACGCTAAATAAAGCATTTTTTTTTAAATTATTGATCGAATGTGGTGATTTTATGCTAAGAAGATGAATAATAAATCATATTGATTTTATTAGATAAAGAAAATATTGTAGATCAAAAGTTGTAAAGTATGATAAATTAACTTGAAACACTCCATTTCAGTATATTGTTTAAAAAGCTTAATTATTATAAAATAAATTCAGCATGAATAAATAAAAAATCTTTTAACAAAAGGGAAGTTTAACTTGTCATAATTTATGCATTATATTTATGATAGTAAAATCACTCTTTTTAACTTGACAAATCGTTAATATGCAATTCGAAAAAAAAAAACCTAATTTTCATAAACCTGAGGATTATACGATTTTTAGGTCTAAATATACAAACATTTTCATAATCAAATTTCCTATAACACAGTGGAAAAAATCGGTTTTAAAACGTCCATTCACAATAATTTTCGATTTTTATGACCAAAACGAGATTTATTATAAATTTGTTTTTCAATACTTTCAACAACATTTCTCGAATGAGTGAATTTTACAGCATCAAAAATAGCTTCGAATTTTAGTAATGTCCTCATCTCAAGAAACAATTGCATTGTTTATAAAGTTTATCCTCAGAGATTGATAATTCAGTTTGGGTGACAAAACAATGGCTCAATTGTTTCCAATTCGTCTAAATAAAAATAAACTGAAATCTGAAAATCCTCAGGTAAACCTGCCATTTAAAAAATATTTTTCTAGGTTCTTAGGTGTCCTGAAAACGAAGAAAAAAACTCCCAATTCTGCTGAAAAATCACTGTAAGACCGTGTTAATAGTGAAATTGTTATACTTGGAGTACTTGCCTGTTGAAAACTGTTATATATATTTTTTTAAACATGAATGATCACGAGTGTTGTGAATAATCTGTCAAGAATATTGACAAAATATGACTTGGAAATTTTGAAGTTGATCTGAAAACCGCCTTTTTTATAAATTAAAAATTGTTTAACAGCTATGGTCTTGGATTGAAAAATGTTAATAAACAATTAAGCACGGTTTTTTATACTGCTTTTAATGCAACTGCCACTAATTTTTTCAACAATTTAGGATTATAAAATAATACTTCTCAACATCCTCGAAAATGAGGTAGCACAGAACATTTGTTGAACTTAATACTTGTTTCAAAATTAATAAGTTGTAAATGCTTGCGAGGAGGGCATCAATATTAAGCTTAGAACTGAGTAGTTCCCGCAAATAATCCTTTGTCGTTTATAAAAAAAGTAATGAAAGTTGCATAAAGAGCAGTAAAAAATGTATTCAACATTCACGAATCATTTGAAAACATATAAAGCGATATTCGCAGAATTCTAAAAATTGTTTTGGCCCCTTAGAGAGACCAGTTTATATATATTTTCATCGATCATTTATTTAACAGGAATATTCATTTAAAAAATGAATTTTCAAAACAAATAACCCTTTGCTCACTTTGATGGTATTCACTCGTAATGCAGTCATTTGATACATTATTTCCGTAAGAGCAAAGGCATTTCTGTAACGTTCCCTAGACAGCTTTACGCGTCCTGCTTTTAGTCAAAAGTAGCGCAACCAGGGATCGTAACATGGCATCGTATATTGCGCTACGACCCCCGAACTCCGCCAGGGAATGCCCATTTCTCATGTTTACTCAAAAGCACGGAAATTGCGATTCTTCCCTGAACGATGTACTAACGACGATGCAAGTAGAAAAATGAGCTTTCACGCGTCCTTGGTTAAACACGAAACATTTACAACCGTGGCAGTGATTTTCCGTAGATGCTTCGACCCCAGCCTCGGACGATTTTTTTGTCTTTTTGATTGTTTTTCTTTCAACGCACCGAGAAACGAAAAATTGTAGAGTGCTATCTAAAACCTTGCGACAGTAAAAAAGAAAACGTATTCACGATCGTACGTTGCAAAAGAAAAAGTGTTTTCTTCCCCTTTTTGGCACGCGACACTTTGGCCAGGTGAAATGTGTTCGAGTATTTCTAATTTTCTAATACCTTTTCACTCGCGCATTCACGACCATTCGTTTTAGTTTTTTTCTTTTTTTTTTCTTTTTATCCACATTCAAACTATGTGTGTGAGTTTTCGAATCGCAGTGAGAGTTAAGACGAAACCAAGTGGGTTTGCGAAGTAAATCGCGGTTGTAGAGTGCACTTTTCACGAGTAGATGGTTATGACCTCTCGGCCGCTTCCCCGCAGCATGACCACTTTTTCCAGGCCCTCGGTTAGGACTTCCAGAAATTCCATATCTGCAAGGATTCATTGGTTATGATGTTCGTGATGATTAGGAATTAGGTAATTAGTATATTACGTAACAGGTACGGATGTGCGAATTTGGCAAAACGGGGAAATAACTGACCCAGCCGAAGGCGAGGTCTGTTACCCGTTTTGCCTATGAGCATTTGAGAGTTCCATTCGAGTTATGTCAGTCGTTGTTAATGCTTCATGTGCCTTTTCGTGAAAAATGACGACGACTAAAAGAATTTATAAATGGATAATAAGCGGTTACTCTTATGCAGACAATGGTCTTCTGACCTATAACTATTTTTGTACAAATAATGGTCATTTTGACCTGGAATTATTGGTGAACCATTTTTAAAGAGATAGCTTCTGTTATGAATGTTAATGAACTTTTGTTGAGAGATTTTTTATATGAAGAGATGTTTTTGTTGAGTTTTTCAATCTGTTTTTATAAAGATCTTGTCATCTTGATGAAGACTTAATGTGGAGTGGGAATATCGATGAAATAAATTTTTGGATTTCTATGAAGTGGCTCCGAGAGATCATTTATTGATGTATTTATTCATACCACATCCATACCTGTATACGTGAGATATTTTTTGTTACGATAGCCGAAAAGTAACTTAAAAATGTCAGTTTTGAGGTTAGGGTAACGAAAGAGTGATTTAGTGGGTCGTCCAGGAAGTTTTCTCGATCCCACGGATTTCATAATATTTTCTTACAAAATGTATGAATGTGATGGACCGTGCATCTTAAAGCAAAATTTCATAACTATGCTCTATTAATTTCTTGGCGTGAATTTTCACTCTAGAATTCTAGTTAGACTCTTTTCTAAAAAAAAGAGTTATGTTTCAATCCAAGAGGAGCGAAATTACTTTTGAGCTTAGGTGACAGTCAGCTTTGAGTGCCAGTATTTTGATTTGATGCAGAGTAAAAATTCATCCGAAAGAATTAAGAGAATGTGAAACTACTATTTTTCATTTTATACTGATGATGAGGGCAAGGTCTGAAGTTGAAGCGATTAAATGTTTATTATTTTTGATATCATTGCTTCTTATTATTATGATAAATATATGTTTCAGACATATGATGCAGTCATACATAAGCTTTTTTCAAAATATCAACCTCACTCGTTTCTATCAGTTATTATTTATTAATTACTGTAAATCGCTGAGTTACGAATTCTGTCATGAGAATTTCGAAAATTCTCATTTCACAAATTCAGATTCTTGAGTTTTAAGATCTGAAATAAGTGATTTTAGAACTTTTAATTCTTCAAAACACAGTCCAAGGCTTCTCATTTCAGAATAAAGATTTTTGAAAATTTTGATTCAGTGGTACAGAAACCCCAAATTTTTTTACTGTAGAATATAAAAACCTCTATAGTTTTAAACTTTTGCGTCTGAAATTTCAAATTACAATGTAGAGTTCTGGCATTATGGAAGATGAATTGGGTATTATGTTATGATGAAATTTTTAACCGTAGAGTATTAATATCTAGAACCTTGTATTTTTGAGAGTTTAGAATACTGATGTAAAAATTGTAAGATTAGAATTAATATAATTTCTCATGCGTATGATTTTTTAGCCTAATCTAGCTCATAATAGCATTATATTGCTTAAATAACTTACAATTCGCTTCTTTCTCCATACTTGTACCCTTCGGGGGTCCCGGAAGATTCAGAATCACCAACTGAGCATCCTGACTCTTATTTACGATGACGTGGTTCAATTTCACCGCTGTGTTCATACGCCGTACGTTGCCCTCATCTCTGTTAAACAATATTGGATAATGGTTTTTACAATTGCACACTACTTTTTTCACTCCGTTAAGTTCAATTACTTTTTTCCTATAGTTCTTTTTTCCAACACTTTTTTCCAACTCACTTATTTTCCTATCTTTTCTTAAACTCTTTTGCAAAAGTTATTCGTGTTTTTAATTCTTTTCAGATCTGATACCTAGACTTATGTTTTTACGATTTCTAACTGTCAGAATTGTTAGGACCTAAACATTTCATTGAATGCATAAACCAATTTGACGCATCAAATGAAATTTATCAAAGTAAATTTATTGAAACAAAAAATATGATAATGTAACATATTATAAAATATGAAAATATACTTATTTTTATTCTCAATATGAACATCTAAAAATATGATATAATTATTCAAAATATAAGTATTCCATTTATTATTGATTGAATAAATCATTTTGTGAAGTATAGTATTGAATAAAATCATAATATTCAAAAATATCCAAATAACTATAAATATATATGTTTATATATTTAACCAATTATACTTTTGTATTCCTTCTGTTGAATTCAAATTCTTTAAATGGATATTACTTTTACATTTATTTATTGAATTGAAATATAATAAGATCAAAAATATAAAAATGTATACGTTTTAATAAATATTTTATAATGAAATTACTGCCATAGTTGTAATGTAATATATTTGCAATATATATATATAATTGCCTAGAATAAGGAAGAGGTATTACAGCCGGACCTTTTGTTGTGTTAGATACAGGATTTTCAATGTTTTACCACAGGAGATTATAGATATTGTACTTTAGGCTTAATGCTTATTAGAAAACTTGAAGGGTGGCTTTTGGATTCAGAAGAAAAGGAGGCGAGGATGATTTTTAATGGTAATGATGGATAATTTTTTTCATCTCAAGTACATTCTTCACCAATTTTCAGCCGAAACTTACAGATATATCTGTGCAGCACTGGCATTATCATCTCCCTTATCTTGACTTTCATTAAGTTCCTTTGATTCCTTTTCATTGTTTTCTTTGTTTTCCTGACTAGAAGAGTCTTGCGTTGTCTTTTCCTCCTGAACATTCTCAACTTTCTCCTCTGAAGGTTCAGTTTCTCCATTTTCTTTGGTTGGTTCCTTAGGCAGTAATTTTTCTTGCGTCTCTTCGATTCCGTTTGGTTGAGGTTGTCCTGGTTCTTGAAAACGCACTTTGGTAGCTGTTTTCACGTCGTAGTGGTGATGGTCAACGACTGATTGAACCTGAATTCGTTTTTGTCAGTGTCAGTTGACGAAAGAACATCTTGTTTACTTAACATTCCGTGATCGTTTTATTCTAGTTTCGAAGCGACGTGATCGCTAGATTAGTCGTCAGGCTCTGGAATAATTTTCTTTATTCGAAAATATATGATGATGAACTTTAGGTCATTTGTGACAGTTGTGAATTCATCTGTAAGTGATTTGGGAAAGAGAAATAAAACTATCCCAAAGCCTGCAAACACCTAACTTCATCTAATCATTGTAAAAGCCAAAAAAATGAGTGCGACGATCAAGCTGGAATAAAGGCATGAATGATGATGATTCGCTGCAATGATGATGACAAACATGAATGTTGGCAGAGGTATAGTCGCTGGAAATAAACGCCGCCATGTTTTTCGTGGTTTTGATCAATACCTCCGACAAGCATACATTGACCATTGAGATGCTTTGTCGGGTGCGTTCGTCTTGGGTCATTTCATGATTGGACGATGATCAGGCCTTCATTGGGAAAGAACATAACCTTGAAAGTCATGTAATTGACCTTATCAAACTCGATCGATCATAATAAGAATTTTTGAATACGATTTCCAGTAAATTTATTTAAGTTACAACGATTTCTTTCCAGATTTCTTTACGCCTCAGAATCGAATCAATGACCCAACTGGTTGTGAATAATGATGAACATGACATGAAGTTTATTGTCTTGGACTATTCGCTTCGAGTTTGGAATGAGAATTCCAGTTACATTCCTTCCCTTTAGAAACTCTCACAGCAAAGGATCGCAAAAGGACAGTGAAGGGGCATGAAACAATCGAGTTAAGGACCGCAATCGGGGCAAAGATGAGAGGCGTGACAGACCAGAAGCGAGTTTTGTGCAGCAGGTACCTCGTTAAAGTCCTTCAATGAGTCCACCTTTTCCGCGATGAGCACGCAAGAAACAGACATTTTCGGATCAGTATTTCGCTCCTCGCATTCATCCTCTTTTTCGTGTTTTTTTTTTATTCGATACACGCTTTTTTAATTTCTGTTTCTGGTTTTTTGCATACACGGTTTTTTTATTTCGTTTTTTAAATAACTACGGGGTTGAAATAACCGATAGAAAGCGGCAAACGGCAGAAGAAACAATGGTGGATAGAGAAGATAGAAATTAATTTTCTCCAGAATTTCCCCCTACTTACAAGAAAAATTGTGGTGTTTATTCATATAAAATCGACTCACCATTCCAAGAGATTCTTTTTTGTTAAGATGCAATTCTCGTAGCATTTGGTTGCGTTGCTCCATCATCAAGGTGCGTTCGTAAACGTAGGCCGAAATGTCAGAATCAGTCTGGAACATTACGTAAACAGTTTTTGTCATTCCCATGCGTTATCTCACTCATGGTCACTTACCATTTCAACGACTTCAACTTCTGCCTCAATCCTGAGATCATACAAAATCTTCTTCAAATCCTTCTTCATCTGGATCGAGTTGTCCTCCATTTGCGCGACGGTGAAAATCCTTAATTTGCAGTTCTTCCAGGTCCTGTGTTGCTTCAGCAAAAATGGGAGCAAAATCAAAAGTCCACCGTCGTGGACTATCCACCAGACGTCGATGTTTCCCACGACTTTTTCCGTGGAGTCTGGGAAGAAGTTGATGCCTTTAGGGATGATGAGGGCGTTACGCGCGGCGGTCACATTCCTCATAGTTTGGAGGAAAACCCTCCATTGCCCTTCGCTTTCGCGTTTCCAGCTATAGGGCCAGCCTAAAATCACGCAATTGGGCTTCATCCCACCGAGTCCCGTCATTTGCACGAGGGAACTCAAACCATCCATGCGATTCTTCGCGACCAAGACGTCTACGAAACCCTTGACCTTTTCCTCTTCCATGATTTTCCGAAGGGTCTGCCTCGCCGTTTGCGCGTCACCTTGAACCAGAAGCGACGTTTTTGATGATGTTTAAATAATTATGTGAGAAAGTTCAAAGGACTTACCTGAATTTTTCGTGTAATCGCCATCGATGGAGCTCGCGCAGATGGTAAGGCCTTTTCCAGCTTTGAGTTGACTCGCGAAAGCAAAAAGTTTGCGATACTTGGGCACCAAACCTTCGTTAAGTTTGATGCAGATGAGGATTTGAGGTCGCCAGTTTTTGGTGTGCGGAGGACCTTCCTCCAGTCGAAGGAGTGAGTAGCGCGCAGCGGAAAGCGCGAGACCGCGAATCCCGTCACCCCATTCTTTTTCCGCCCCGCGATACTCGATGTACTTGTAAATAAGGCCTGCCATGCCCATTGCGATTAGAGCGTAATACCAGCTAGTCATGAACATGATCGCGATGCAAAGGGAGAGACCAATAGTCGAGAGACTCCAGTGATAATATCTGCAATTGAGAAAGGCAAAGACCAATTGTGAACGGATACAAGAGGTTTCATGTACTACATTTTTGTCTGTGTTTGTAGTGGTGGAAAGAAAATTTAAAGTAGATCTGCTTGTTGGAATAAAGAATTTGTATTACTCCACCCAGTGAAAATGAAATACAGACATATGACTACAGCAGCTACTAGACGGAACATAAAAAAGTGTCTTTCATTATTACATGATGAGATGATTTAGAAGATCATTGGATCAGTGAAGTGACATTATTATTTTGAAGAGATGTCATTAGATTTATACACCTGAATATAGCACAATAACGTACTTGAATCTGGGCCTCCAATTCGGTGTCCTGAGAAGAGTTTGCAACGCGCAGGCCAAATTCACGAATCCGTAGCACATAAGGAAAAACATGGACAGCAACGGAGCTAAAAGATCGACGTTTCCTAGCAAGATGCCGCACTGACATATGATGACCGTCAGAATCAAAGCTCGGGTTGGTTCTCCTCGACTAGAACTTTTGGCGAAGGGTGCCAGAAAAGGGATAATACTGTCTTTCGCGATGGCCTGCAGAAGCCGAGGTGCCCCGGTCAGAGACTGGAGCCCGGCGCCCAAAGTCGAAAGGAACGAGCCGATCAGAATGACCCATTGGTTTGGCCATGCCATGTTCGCGACCACCAATTTTCCACCGATGCTTTGGCCAAATTTGTCCCTTAGCAAAAGATTGTCAACGGTACCCGCGAAAAGAAGAACGCTCGATAAATAAACGGTTGAGGTTGTCAAAATGGCGCAGATTGTTCCGATGGGAATGGATTTTTGGGCGTCTGCGAGGTCGCCGGATCTGTTGGAACCTGCCATTATTCCTGCGAGAAGAAATCTTTTGTTCGATGAAAATGTATATTTTCGAGTATGTTTCAATGGCTTGAATTCGATAATCATCTAGAACTAAATATGTAAATTCGAACTGATTCTAGTCTCTTGAAAGCATGCAACTAGAAATGATTCTAACAAATTCATTTTTACGTACCAGTCACAGATGGGAAAAATATCCCAATGAGGATGGTAAATGTGGTCGTGAGGTCAACCTGGATCTGGTTGTACGTATTTTCACCCATCCAATCGACGTCTTTGGGCTGGTTCCCGAGCGCAATATATTGGTTCAGTTCTTGAAAACTGCTCTGAAGGTTTTCTGAAAATTGATCAAACTACTTGTCTTATTTCTGCACGGATTCGATGAACCCTGCAATTTTCATGACAAACGATTCTTCATTCTCAAAGGAATTATAGCCAATTTCCAATCATTACACTTTTTCATCCTAAAATGACGTAAAAACAATAAAAGCTTCATATGACTTGTAAAAATTACCGAAGAAAACGCCGCTTGCCAGACCTCTGATTCCCGTACGAACCGTGGCATTGTTGTTTAAATAATACGCCTCGCACCGGCTTGTTCCGTTGCAGTAAAGCTTGTGCAAAGTGCTCATGTAGTTTTTCGTACACTCTTCAATTGCTACGTCCTTCAGTAACCTTTTGCCGAGTACGCATATCCTGTGATACAAAATTTTGTTCATTTTCTCTGAAAACTTCTTATTGTATGTTAAAAAAAGTAGGCTTGAGGATTTGGAAAATGTTTGTTTTTCTAAACTCATCAGCTCTTATTTGAATAGGCAAGGAGTGGATTCGATGTTTTATCTGTTTACGTTTTAAAGTGGGTTCTGAAATCTGCGTTTTTTACTTGAGATTATCGTTTCCGTTGAAATTTGCGAAAATTCCAACGTAGACGGCAATGATGGAGAGAATAACGCAGGCCAAGGCTACCGTCGCAAATTTGTTGACGAATTTGACACCAATGAAAACTATGGTGCCCATTACCATGAGTAGACCGGTGCCATATACTCGGAAATTATTGTACATTATGCTTGCATCTTTCGTGAAGTCTCCGAATATACTCAACGAAGGTGCCATGTATGTCTGAAAGGGAAATATTTTGAAGCTTTAAATTTTAATGTGTTTTGTTTTGTTTTTGTGTTTTGGAAATCTTAAAAGAGTTTTTTGTTGCGTGGAATTTAGTGTCTTTAGGACACCAAAAAATGTAGAAAAGAAGGAGACCAGTCAAAATTTTTGCTTTTAATCAATTTTTGTTTTTCGACGAATTTGAAAACATGGATTCGTTTTTTTTCATCCATACTGATGTATTAACCTCTTTGGTCAAGCTTTATTAACGATGCATACTTTTTCTTGAATGTTATAATCATTATAATGTTTTCATAGAATCTTTGTTATAACATTGCACAAATTTTGAGCTAGTCGAACTTTAACGTCGAAAATCAATACAATTTTAGTTGTGAATTTTAAAATGACATTAAGATAACATAATTTTTTTCAATCTCAATGTATCAGAATTTTCATTACGAAATTCCCTACAACACAAGGGTAGAAAATTTACGTGTAAAATTCAGATGTTTTTCTCGACAAACAGTGTGCATTGTCAATAAAGTTAATGCAAAGAGGTTGATAATTCAGTTAAGTGATTAATAAAGATTTGGTTTTTTAAATTTCATTGAAAAACAGAAATTTATACTATGGGAAAGTTCTAGGCTGATTTCTTCTTTTTTCACATTTTTTTAAGTTTTTGATTGCCCTGAATTTTGATGGACGAAGTGATTACCGATTTGATGATTATAATTCAGCAATAAGAAGAAAAAATAAATAATGCAATCAAATGATTATGGATAGGTGAATTCAAAATTCTTACGTAAAAATTATAACCTTATGATGTATTTATCATGTATGTAAAACAGCTGGAATATTTGCGAAATTCGACTACTTAAAATGATATTTGTTCATTTTTTCTCCATTTTCTTGAACAAGATATCAAACGAGATTCGATTCAGAATAAATGATTCATCATCAACATCGAACAAGATAGTAATAATTCTTCCGTCTTCTTTCGATAATTTTAAAAGATTCACAGATTGCAAAATATAGAAAGAATTGTCTCTCTTAGTTTCGAACTTGTAAAGTTATTGTCGAAGACAAGACTTTTTATTTCCTCTCTTGTAATGAGCTCAGCGATCTTAAAGGGCACTGCACGCGAAATTCGATAAAAGTATTGTTCGCAGGCCAGAGTTTATCTCGAAGAAATGGCTCCTATGGCAGTTAGATAATGGCGCACATACCTCTTCTGTCTTAAAAGATAAAACATGTTTCTAGGTAATTTTTCTTTAGATTCGCTTGATAATCGAAAAACGAAACTTTCATGAATAAATTAATTCATTTCGTCGTGAATACCAGAATTATTGTTGTTGAGTTGAAAATTGAATTTCTTGATTGTATTAAGTAGAGATTTTTCAGACATCGATGAAATAATAAATGAAACAAAGCATGCAATCATCTTTGAAATAATATTAATTTTTTTTGCCTAAATCAAATTGCCTAATTAAGATATTTTCTTCATGAAGTTTTATTAATGCTTTTGGAATATGTTGTAACTATCTCGATTGAATGTAAAAAATAACTTACAAGGACGATTTCGACGGCACCGATAATGTACATGGCGGCGGCTAACGTGGTGCCAGTGTAGAAGAGCATTCCTACTGCGCCGCCAAACTCAGGCCCGAGACTCCTGGAGATCATGAAGTACGAACCTCCCCCGGGAACTACCCCATTAGTTGCAATCGCACTCATGCTAATTGCGGTCAACATCGTCTGTCATTTGAAAACAAGAAATTTTTTTCTTGAAATACAGCATCAAACTCTCTAATTTCGAAACAGTATAATTCCGCTGATACACCAGTGCAATTCTTAGTTTTTGATTGATTTTTTTGTGTACAACGTGACTTTTTCTTTTATTTCGCGTTCCACTGATTCTCAGAGCTGCTTTTTTTACTTTTCATCATTGAAATTCCAGTGTTTAGAATTGAGAAAACATGAATTCAGAATTAGTTGGCAGGAGTGTAAGCTGAAAAAATTTGCGAGAGGGGTTTTTCGAAAAAATATATTTCTTTTGGGATTTTGGAATTTCTAGTCTTTGACGATCTGTTCAAGGGAGTACGATTTTTCAATTTTTCGAATTTTGGGATTTCAAAGTTATAGAACTTTTGGAGTGAATTGTCGTGATTTTTGAGTTTATCAGGTTCAGGTTTTTTTTTAATGCTTTTGGTATTTTCATAGTTATTTAGGATTGATATAACTTGAAGAATTTTCTTGTATTATTATGGATTTCTATTCAGCTTTCTAGGATTCGATGCTCTAGAGATCAAGATAATAAAAGATTTGAACATAGATTTTTAAGATAACGATAAAAACAAATCGAAATCATTTCATAGATTTCTAGAGATTACGAATTGTATGTTATTTGTACAATTTTTACAAGTTTCTAGTATTTTTATGGATCGCTATATAATTTTTGGAATCAGACCAAATAGTAGTGAATTTCAACCATTCTGAGTATTTAAATTGATTTTTTAGAGAACAGTATCATTTTATTGATTTTCGATGCATTTCAATTCTATTTTTCTACTTTGTTTGGTATTTACACAATTTGCAGAATTTTCCGGTATATTTATTGATTTCTAAGTAGTCCAGTAGAAATAGACAATGAAATCCAAAAAATTACAAACAATTTCATCATTAGACTGTCATTTTGCGCAAAAAGAAAAAAAAACCATAAGTCTCAATTTGCTAAGCTATTTGCGGTCCGGAAAATGTTTTGATAATAACTTTTGCAAAAAATACTATAATTGGCTAAAGAAGATTGAAAACATTTTGCAAAGTTGTAATCCTTTTCAATAAATGATAATCTTGTATAAGACAAGTTTGCAAAGCATGATTACATACGGAACATTATATATTAATAAAAAAATCGTTTTTTGTTAATAACTTTTACAAAATAATTAAAAACATTTTGCAAAACGATATGCAGGTGGCGAATAATCCCTTTTATCTCATTTCTAATTTGCAAAACGCTTATTCATGCGAAACATTCTTTTTTCATTTAAAACAATTTTTTATTTGTTTACGACAATGTTTATAGTTTTAAAAAATTGCGAACATTTTGTTATATGTTTGCCAAGTTTTGAACCTTAATAATTAACCTTCTTTGGAGTTTGCAAAATAAACTTACGTACGGAATAATGTTATTTAATTTTTTTTTCACTATCATTAAAAAAAAGTGTGCGATTCTGATTTTGAAAAAATCACAAACATTTTGCAAAATGACGTATGGTTGGCCAATTAGCATTCTGATCTAATTTTCAGTTTTCAAAACGCTAATTCATACGGAACATTTTTTTTCTATTATAAACAATGCTATATTTGTTTAAGACAATTTTTTTTCTTTTTATGTCTATTTCTACTGGATTGAAATAAATTTCTAGAATTATAAGCTCTGTGATTCAAAGTTTCATGAAATTTTGAGAAAATAATGTCTAACATAGTTTTCTAATGTTGAAATATTTCTAGTGCTTCTCGCATTTTTTAAGTATTTACGAAACTTAGGAGGATTTTTTAGTATTTTGATGGGTTTTCAGTACTTTTATAAATTAATATATTGATTTTTCGAATTTAGCTCTCCGGAATTTCAATTTCGATTGATTTTTCATAACTCATTAGATTTCCGGGAAAAATAAACTTTGGATAGATTTTTGAATTTTTGTAAAATCGTATTTTTTTTTTATTCCTAAGATTTTGTCGCGTTTTCAGTATTGCTACAAATTGCTATGTAGGCCTTTTAGAATTCGATGATCCAGAATTAAAAGTTTTATTGATCGTACGTATTCGTCTAGATTTTTCAGAAAACAGTTCTCTCATAGAATTCTATTACTTTTAGTAATTTTTTCAAAGTTTGAATGATTCAAAATATTTGATATTTTTATAGATTTCTATGTAGATTTATAAAATGTAATACTTCAGAATTCAAATTTTTTCAGTTTTTCAGCATTTTCGTAGATTCTTATCGAAAGGCTGAAAGCGTAAGTAGGATAAGTGAAAGATTGAAGTAAAACTCCATGTTCTCCGTCTGTACTTGTCCAACTTTTGCTTTCAGCCTTTTGATTGTTCTGTATTATCTACTTAGTTGAAACAATTTAAAATTTTTTAATCTTCTACGTTATCCTGGGCAAAGAGAATTTTGTTTAAGAAAATATTCTTCTAGAGCCAGGATTATTGTTATTTTGTAGTTAGTAACATTCGGAATTATAAATTTTATTTGACTTTGAGAACTTACATTGAACCATTTGTTACCTCCTTTTCATTTAAGTAGGTTTCTTTCTAATGAATCTTTCACTGGGAAAGTTTTTTAGCATTTTTTCCTATAGTTTATATCTCTTATAATTTTGAACTTTATTAAAACCTTATAAGAAACTGAAATTCCTTATAAGAATGTATTTGATAAAATCTTATAAGAAAAGAATCTTATAACATTTTTGGGTCTATTCTTTATAAGAAATTCCAGTTTCTTATAAGGTTTTTATAGGGATCATAATTACTAGGCATGATTTTTTGTCCATCGAGCATATTCTATTGTTTCTTCATAGACACTTTTGAAAATAGCCTATATATTGAGGAAATACTGGTAAAAATATAGGAAACACTCCCGAAACTCTTAGAATGCTTCCTATAGTTTTACCAGTATTTTCTCAGCTTAAGAAAAGTGTATAGAAAAAAACAAAAGAATATGCTCGATACACCAAAATTCATATAAACTATAGGAAAAAAGGCTAAGAAATGTTCTCTGTGTATTTATTTCATTACTTATCAATTTTTGTGTGTCATTATTTACAACTCTTATTTTTGCTATTCAATATTACAAATTTTTTTTATTTTTACATGAAATAGTAAATAATTTTCCTAGAACTTCTGGAGGGGCCAGAACCCTCAAAACCCCCTTTTGCCTACGCGTTTATTAGTTGGTAAAGATCAAAAACTCACGACGCAACAGCAGCACAAAACGATAAGGAATCCTTGAATGGCACCAGCGGTCCCTACGACCCAGGTGAGTCGGATGAATAGGATGACCCCGAAGATGTTTTGTATGCAGGGTAGGTAGACTCCTATGATGGTGCCCATTCGAGCACCTCCGGACGCGGCAGCGGGACTCGGTTTCGCGTCCGGGTCCGTCGGTGCCGGTATCGTCGTGCTGTAGTTCGCCAAACTCCCCAGCAACGTTGACAAGTGCGGCCTGTCTTCGATATCTTCCTGAAATTTAAGACATGTTTTCACAGTACTACCGTATGTACTCGAATATAAGCCGCACCCCAATTTTTGAGGCCTCACTTTGTGAAAAAACGTTTTATCACGAGTACAAGCCGCACATTGAAAAGTCGTAGTTTGCCATGTCTGCTATTTAAGTAGTACAACTACATATCTATGTGAAAAATTGGTTTAGTTTCATTTTAATAAACTTCTCGTATCTTCTACTCGTAACTAAAAAATGATATTTGAAATATTTTTTAACAATTTATCTTTTTAACCTTCAATCCCAAATTATTTTTGGTAATCAAATGGTTATTTTTCGATATTAAGTCCAATTTTAATTAAACTGCACCTTGATTTTGAAGTTCCAAAAATACGAAAAAGGTGCGGCTTATATTCGAGTAAATTAGTTTTTTTTTTTCCATTCTAATTTCAATAACCTAACTTTGAAATGGATTTGCGGGTCTCATGGGATAAAATATTTTATTCAACTTGGTGAAAATGTTGAATTCAACAAAGACCATTCAGTCTCTCGGCTTCACCTCGGGCCAAAACTCTCGTCCTCGCCATAATCGACAAGTGTACCACGTTGAATAAATATCTGTTTTTCAATCCAAGGAGTCAAAAATTGAAAAATAACATTTTGTTTACATGTTATTTTTCATATGATACTTGAACCACATTATTAATAAATAATAAATTTATTATGTATATGATTAATGAACCATGAAAAGCCTGAAGAATTCTTGTTAATAATAATAATGTGGATGGCAATGGATTTTCATTCATGTCATTCATAATAAGTTTCTTATTATTGGACATAATTCACTGATTTTTTTTTTCTATAACCATAATTATGAATTAATAATTATCTGGAATGTTTCATCTTTTTATTATTTTTAGGATGACGTCTAGTATAATCTCAAGGAACCAATAGAAAAAAATCACAAAATTTTTTCTTGTTTGCTTTTGGCATTTGATTTTACCTCATTTAGTAACTATGACATGTTTATAAGAAAACAGCACTTCGGAATTACTGAAATACTCAATTTCACATAATTATTTGATAATAGTATGGATGACAGTGAACTATTATTTGAATCATTGATAATATGCTTATCATTTCTTCCTCAGGCTAAATTAGTGAGAAATTAGCCATTTTTAGTGGCGCGCATTTCTCTTTTTTGATCAGTGAATTTTCACTAGCATTTATCAATTTTCTACTTATAGTTAGTTTATATTCACTTTTTAAATAGTCTTATCTTGACAATAATATTTGAAAAGTTTGATTAATTGTAAATAATAGAAAAATCACTAATCATTACTGGAAAAAATAACTTACTGAAAAAGAGGAAAGTGTACTACTAAACATTAGAAATTTTCCACTAATTGAACCTAAGACAGTTGACACATTTTTTATAAAACAATAAACATTCGGAATGTTTTTTATTTTTATTATTTTTATGATGAAATGTAACACGATCTTAATGAGCTAATGAAAAAACATTAGTAATTTATTTTTTGGCTTTTGGCATTTTATTATGCCCTCCTCAGGAACAACAATATCTGAGGAGTACAGAAGTTTACAGTTTTACAGAATTATCATCTTCTTATCGTTCAATTGCTTATTTTATTTTTTTTTTTCACAATTTTTCAACTATCGCAATGAGTATGTAAAAATCCTATTACATATTTCGTAATTTGTTTATTGTGAAATTTTACGTGATACTTTCACACTTAGTATTTTACTCTTTTTTTTTTTTTATCGCTAATGCTGTTCTTTTTACTCATTTTATTATTACACTTTTTTGAAAATTCTTAACTTGTATTCTCGACTGATTGAAACTGTTGCTGATTATAAATGAATTATGAAACATGAATAATAATTATATGAAGTAATCAGAATAATTAGGAGACGGAAATTCATAATTTTTTTTAACAGATACAATTTTTAACCTTTCACGAAAACTAGGGGAAGAAGTCCTATCTGGACTATTTTAAAAATTTTTCGGAGTCGAAATCGCACTAGATTGAATATTAAAATTGAAACTTTTGCGAGTGAGACATAGAAAAAAGGAGCCAATTCAACGAAATAAATTGATAACTTAACAATTGAAGTTTTGTATAAACGTGCCCGAATATTTATTAGAAAATGCAACTTCTTTAGGTCAGTTAGATTTTTGACTAAATAAGTAGTCTTATCAACTTTTTTAGTGTGTAGTTGAAATTCGTAGATGTTGATTAATAATTGAACTAGAGTTAATGGTAAATTACAATATTTTTGTAGTTGAAATTGCCAATGATTTTAATTAGAAAAACCGAATCTATTACTTGGAACTGTGAAAAATTCTAGTGGTCAAGTTTAGCAGTTAACAAATTTTCGACTGACTTTTTTCAAACATTACTTCTGCTTTTTTATTATTCGAATGGCTTGTTTTTCAATTGAAGGAAATAACATCTAATCCTAATAATTACGTATTTTATAGTCTGTAATGTCATTCGTTCAACGAGATAGTGATATAAGTTGCGACAATGAAGTTATATAATTTTATATTATGTCACGGTGTTGATAGGAAAAACGTATTTTAAGACTTACAACAATGCAATTTTTCAACAAAATCGCCTATTTGCAGAAACATCGATATTTATTTATGTATATAAATATTCCGTATAATACAAAAACAAGCCATGTCAAATTATATCACTTCAGCAAATGACAATTTGTTTCAAGGGCCTTATAAAATCTTTTTATAAGGCCACTTGTTAAATATGAAAAATAACGAAAGACTTGTATCTATTATTGGGTTCATTTGTTAAAATATAGAATGTAAAAACAGTTACTACAAAATGAATAGAGTTTTCTTCAAAATAAAAAAACCGATACTTTCGTAGTTTCAACTAGCACAAAACATTTTTTGAAATCTCGACTTCAAGAAAATCATGAAGATTTATTCAAAAAATATGGCTACGTCTGTTTCTGCAGAATGACATGAAAAAAATTATGTATTTTCATGAAATAAATATACGATCGAATGTACAGTTTATTCTTATAAGATAGTGAAACAAAAGATCACTGTATCAAAATTTTATCAAACTGTCTAGGAAGTAACAAAACCTACATTTTGCAAAACGATCATTACAGTCTTTTTGACAGTGCAGTATTTTTTATTCTAAAATCGAGTCAAAAAAGGCATTTGGAATGTTACATTTTAAAAATTCATAAATAGTATATATTATATGGTTAAGGTATAGATTTCACTAAAAAATTTAGTCGAACCAACTATTTTAACCCAAGGCATTTTCAGTTACTCGGACGATTTTTTTCCCTGCATTTCGCTCTAGAAAACAGTCAAGTTTTAAACCTCATTTTGGAGTGTAAAATCAATAAACTTCGCTTTTTTCGAGTGAGTTTTTTAACCCAAGCTTAATTGGCAGAATATTCACTCCCTACGAAGTTTAAACCTACTTCATCAAGAAAGTACCTCTTAATTTAAATGAATATGTAAAAGCGGGAAAACAACCGGCGAGTGTTCGAGAAATCTTAAAAGCTGTAAAAATGTAGATTTTTGAAGGATGCCGATTGAATATTTCAAGATTCATTTGAAAAATTCTTTTTTGGAAACAATATGTGAGAAGCAAACATTCATTACTCTCTATTTGGCTAGTATTTTTGAACATTGGAATAGAATTTACATCACGGTATGCAAATAAAAAAGCAATTCATTTACTTACATGGTACAAGTACAAATTCGTCTCCAACTCGGACTTCTTTTGAGGATTAGCAATAGGGTCTCCTTCGCTTGCAGCACCATTGCCTCCGCCTCCTGAACAAAAAGAATCCAACGTTTCTCATGAATAAACCGTCTTTGAAGCATCAAAATTGTTGCAAAACAGTAATGGAAAATGTTAATTGAAACAAAAAAATTCCATACTGACGATGAGAGAGAAGTTTCTTACAGAAACTACATAGATTTGGTAAAATATGGAGCAAACAAATTTAAGCATGCGACAACCTAAGTTTTGGACGTGTAAACATAAGTTTGCATTATGACAATCAATATTTAATTTGCATAATCAAAACTTTGGTTGTCGTAAACAACACATAAGTTGCTAGATCGACAACTTAGGTCGGGCCATATTCGACCTAAACTTTGGTTGCTGGAAGTAAAATTTTCTTTCTGTGAAAGAGATTGTATTTCAAAGTGACTCCCTAAGCGACTACACTGAAAAAAATTAAAGCCGGAGACCCTTGTTTCTGACTGGAAGTCATTAGCCAGTTCAATTTTTTAAATCTTCTGTTGGAAAGCACAGAAACTGTTCAATTTTGGAAAAAAAATCTATGTAAAACAAGAATTTTCTTTCTATACGGATACGTCTGTACAAGGCTGAAAATTTTCTGTTAAGTTATTATAATTTCCGTCAAACTGGAAAATTTTCTTCTATTACAACAGGAAAATTTCAATTTTTTTTACAGTCGATGCTATTTTTTTATAATATCTTAAAATATTGGTAATATTGACATGAAGAAAATTATATTTGAAAAAATGACCTTGTATGTAATATAATCTTACCCTTGGAGTGACTAGAAATAAATCATGAAAACGTAGTAACAAATAATATCAATTTTCAACATTTATTTTTCCAAGCTTTCTATGATTGATTGTACCAAGTCATTAGGATTTTTCACGCGATGATTCCAGTTGAGTACTGCAATCAAATAGAAGCTTGAAAAATAACAATAGATGGATATTAAACATTGATATCAGGGACGTAGACAGAAAACAATTTCAAAAACAGTTTATTGAGAAAATATATTTTCCTCGGGATTTCACCCTTTTTTACAATGTAGTTTCCAGTATTTTTTATAAATTTTTTCGAACTTTCTAATTTTAAAATTACTTAACTAATAGGGTTGAGAGCTGCACATTTTTATTTTTGTAGCTCTTTATTGACGTGTTTTAATCACGGAAAACAATTTTCATGATTTTCAAGTCAATGGCGTTAAAAATTTTTTTCTTTTCTTATATATCAGGCATTTTTCATATTTCTTTAGTATTTATAGAACTTAGAGGATTAACTGACGATATTATGGATTTCTATATAGATTTCTAGAATTCGAAGTTCAAAGGTTTAAGGTCATAAAAGATTTTCAGCATTTTCTTAGATTTTGAGAAAAACTATATCGTTATAGATTTTAATTATTCCATAGATTTCAAGAATCATCGTATTTTTTAATATTTTCTTATATTTTTGGAGATTTTCAGAATTTATATATGATGTATATATTTCTAAAATTTGATGTTTCAGGAATCAAAGTTCTTAAAAGTTTCGTATTTTTAAAGATTTTCAGGAAACATTAGCAACACAGATTATAAGTATTGCATAAATTTCTAGAACCCACGTATTTTTTGTTATTTTTGAAAGTTTGTTCTACGTTTTGGTATTTTGATAGATTTGTAGTATTTCTATGAATCGATCTAATGATTTCTTGAATTTGTCATTATTACACTGAAAATGACGGAAATTTTCAGTGTTTAAATATATTTGTTTTTAACAGTAGATTTCCAGTACTTTTCGTATTTTTCGTATTTTTTCAATATTCATTCAATTTCAATTTTTTATTGTTTGATCATGGATTTCTGTATGAATTTATTGAATTATGTTATCCCAATTTGCAATTTCGAAAAATTGTTGGCAAAATTGTACCTAAATATATGTTAAGTACTAGAAAACTCATTGTAGATTTCGTATTTTTGAGTATTTATGAAATTTCGAAGGATATTATAGTGTTTTTATATATTTCAGCTATTTTTATGGTTTTTTATATATATATTTCTAGAATACAATGCACTGAAATTCAAATTTCTATGGATTTCCAGTATTTTCATTGCTTTCTGAAACAATTTCTACCTAGATTTCGAGTATTTTATAGGCTTCTTGTATTCTCCTTTTTTTGGTATTTATGAAATTTTGCAGTGTTTTTTAGTATTCTGTAAGATTTGTAATATTTTTATAGATTACATATCCAACATTTTGTAGAATTTGATTCTCTTGAACTCGAGGTCTTAAAAATTTCAACAATTTAATGATACTTTTCAGGAAATATAACTCTCATAGATTTCTATCAATTTTAGTATTTTATCAATGTTAATATGATTTACAAGATTTTCTGGTATTTGTATGTTTTGCTATGCAGTTTTCTAGACAATACTCCATGATTCAAAGTTTTTTAGGTTTTGATTACCTCCAAATAATAAAATTTTTTTTATTATCTGATAATGAAAATTAGAATTTCATTATTTTTGAGTAAGTACAGTTGTACTAAGTATGAATCTTTCTGTTTACTTTTGAGAATTTACGTGAAGCGATTCGCGTTGTCGTCCGAATTTCAGTAGGTATTTTTTCAATCACTTTCACTTATTTTCCATAATTAATTTATTATTATATTATTTTCAATATTACATCTTCCTGATCATTTTATTATTGTAATTTTCATTTATCTTTTCATAATTTAGTATGTCTGTCACAAGTTACTCATAATAATCAGTTTTTTTTATACCTGAATGAAATAATCATAAAAATTCTTGACACTTACGCCCCTGACGAATAATATTAAATTCTGTTGGCTTCGACGATCAGATTATTCGCATATTATGTTACGCATTACTGAGCATAATAAAATTAAAACAGCACAATAATGTATCCACCAGATAAACGTGTTTGGAATATTAATGTTTCACAACATAACACACGCCTTATTAACAAGTTTATTAAGTTCCCATGTTCTTCATTTCGTAGCAGCACGTTTCCAGAACTAAAAACCTTACGAATTTGTTTAGCACCACAGATAATACCTAATAGCTGTAATAGATATCACGACATATACTTGTAACCTCGATATTTATCTCCATTATTTCATGAAAAACCCTGCCTACTACAAACAAAACATGATTACTCGAAAAAAACCTGATTCAAATAATCACCTCCACCTTTCGTTTCGATCTCCTAGACTCATTTACCTCTCGCCTCGCCCTTGTTTATTGTCACTGAACCGACACTGAATTCTATGGTCTCCGTAATTGAATGGTAACGCGCAAAAAAAAAAGGGGTGGAAAAACGGAAAGAAGGGATGAAGAAAATCTGGTCGTAGGTGCTTACCGGCGTTCGGGCGAGCCGGCGACCCTTCGACATTTTTCTTCTGCGCTCCCTCACTCATGGCTTCGGATCCCCCGAAAACCTCGTTTTGCGGTAGTCCCTCTTAATCACATAACCTTAGTCTTCCACAAAACCTAGGGTACTTGCATGTACCAGAATTATTTGCACCACTTGAACTCCATCTAAGGGGGCAGTACAAGTGGATGGAAATTTCAAGGGGTTGCCACATGGAGAACAATTGTTTTATCATCCTTGATTGGGGTTGCAGCGAGAGTAACCCCATTTCAATGAAAGTGTCAGATCTCAGGTAGATTTTATTGAAATCGTTGAAAAAAATCACGTGAACTATCTGTTACTGATTCAGATTTAGAGAGTGAAGGGTAATGCTTGAGCTGAGATCGAACTTGAATTTTAAAGGTTTCAACCTCATGATTTTATGACGTATGATGAAGGTTGGTAAAGGCAGTTTGTGAATAATAATGATTGTGATACGTATTTTGTGACGAATTTGATTTTAGTTTGAGTTCGGGGTGAAACGGTCAATAGTGAATATTCGGAAAGAAATCGAAAATTTTAGTTACAGAGTAGAATAATGTATTTGATGGTGAGATATTCGAGGAAAAGGCTTGCATTATTGAAAAGTTGTTTTTTTCGGTTGAGGGTGAAACCTTGGAAACTCAAGATTTCGTTTGCAGTTTATCGTAAAAACCTAAAGCTGAGAGTTGAACCTTTAGTATCTTAGAGGCTTTGCTGTATGGCTTCATTTGCTAACCATCAAAGCTTATCAGATTTATACTACTGCGAAATTCGGGATGATTCAGGAAAGTGAGGGTTGTTTATCAGGGAACTTTATTAAATGTTTAGTGAATTTTGAATGGTTGGAAATTTTGAGTGATTTCAGAATAAGCGTGAAAACCTCTAATGATTTAGGTTGTTTAAGTGTTGCAAATATTTGCTCGATAACGAGAAATTCTAGAGGATATAGTAGTTTCGATCGTTATAAAAACCGTATGAGAAAATGAAATGTCTTATGAAGAATTGATTGAAAAATTTTATAATCTTTTTTTCCTATGAGATTTTATCAAATATATTCATAAAAGAAATTTCAGTTTCTTATATGGTTTTAATAAGGTCACCTCATAAGAAATTAAATTCTCATAAGAAAATTCTTTTTTTTAAGGTTTCTATAAGTATCGAAATTATAAGGGGAGTTACAGAAAATTTCTGACAAGACTTGGGGAAAGCTCTAAAATCAAAAATATAAATCATCAGTTTCGTATACTCAAGTAACTTAGAAAATCAGCTCAAATTACTTGATCAGTGTGAATAAAAGAGAATTTTTATACTTCTTTGTAACATTTCATGCTTTTATACAGTTCTTGTGAAGCCATATGTTTATTTAATCCAAATAACCTGAAATACGTTAAATAAAAAAAAGTCTTAATCAATTTTCAAAAACCTTTTTTTTCCAATTTTATCACAATTCCATGGAAGACTCATATTATTATCATCGATATTGTGATGACTGAAAAAGGTCATTTGAATCCGTCCAGGTGATTCAGATTGAATCTTTTTTTTGCGTGGAAATTTTCCATAGCATCTCTATCGAAATCAGTGAGAAACGTATTTTTTTCTTTTTGCCTGAATTTCAGTTGTTTCGTCGTAGAGAATTTGGGGAATATAGGCTTAAAAGATTACTTCTTTAAATTTCTACATGAAAAATTTAATTTGTAATTCCATAACTGGGCTGACATTATCAGATCATTCTAGTTTCTTGTTTTAACTTTGTGGGTAAGTTTTCATTCTAATAGAAAAAATTCCTAACTTTAAACATATCTAGGAAAACAATTTCTCGTAATCGTGGTTTTAGTAAAAAATTAGGAAAAAAAAAATGTTTCACGAAAAAATTTAGACATTAAATGAGTTTTTTTTTCTCATTTTTTCTCTCAAGTTAGTTCAAAAAACAACATTAAGCTTCAAATTTTATGAGTGAATATTCATTTTTTTGAAATACAATTTGTTTAAAGCCCATGTGCCATTATTACAGTAATTTTTATGCTTCTTTTATTAAGGTTCTATAATTTTTCCAAAAATCGATTATTCATAAAATTACTCGTTTCATCCATCAGTGGAGATTTTCTTTCAAATATTAAAAATTTATTATTCAACAAATTTTTGAAAATTCTATCATCATCGTGAAAAAAATCGAAAACTTTTTGACTTGGAACAAGGATCCTGATGCGTCAGTTTTTTCTTGGAATTTACTACAAAAATACTTTTGTAAATATTTCTATGTACTGATGAATTACGAAACTAATTAATTCAATTTTACTGTAGTAATCTCATTTCATTTTTTAACAATATTATGTTTATGTTAAAATTGTATTTCTTCAATAATCCTACGCTGCTGTAAATGTACTGCTGGTAGTATTTAAGCACGGAACATGTTTTTCAATAAAAAATAAATTACCTCTTTTGAAAAAAGTTTCAAGTATTACATTGGCAAACAATTTTCATGAAAAAAGAAATAATAAAACCTAACGTGATATGAAACCCAACGAGTCGAGATATTTTTTGATTTTGTTTACGATCATGAAAGAAATTTTAAAAATATATTGAAATTCGATATTTTTTATATGAAAGTATATTCTTCTTAAATAACTAGAACAGAAACTATTGCAACTAAACAATTTTTTGTGTTTTAATAAAATTTTAAGAAAATAAAACATATAAATAGGTGTAAAAATGGCACTTTGACTTCAAAATGATAAAATCGTAGCTCCTACACAACGAACTTCTATTGGAAGAGATAATTACTTCATTTTTTACTCTCAATGAACATGTTGAAATAAAAAAAAAAATAATGTCTTCCCAAAACGTTCAGCTTCAAACTTCTTATATAAAACTTCAATTCAAACTTCTTATATAAAAATAATGATTGCAAGAAAATTTGTTTAAAAAATAAGAATAAGGATTTTTTTACGTTAAAATGAAACTTCACCTAAATAAGGACAAAAAAAAATACAAAGAAAAATAAACGTGTGTTAAGGAAGGAAAATTAACTTTGTAGCCAACATTTTTAAAGAAAGAATATTTTTAAAGAAAAAATACGTGACTCATCGATTTCCACAGAGATGCTATGCGAAAATTTTCACGCAAAAAAAAGACGTGACCTGAATCATCTGATTTATCTGAAATCAAATGACTTGAAAGTCATTAAAAATGAAAATTTTCAGAGCTCAAAATTGAGAAAATTATGGGAAAAAATTTACAAGTTTAATGAATAAACAATGTTGTGAAAGTTATATGTATGAATTAAAACAGTATCAAGTTTGTAATATTCAAGTTAAAGTGAAAATATTACAAGAACCGATAAAATAAGCTCTTATAACCAAGAAAATTTTTCAAGCATTTGAGAGCCCATTAAAAAAATATGCCACTTTCGACATTTTTGAATTTTTCAAGAAAAAAAAGGGTAATGCGAAAGTCCCCGAGATAAGGAGAGAAGTTCGTAAAAACTGCATTTATTTCTCGAAACTTTTTTGAGTTCACCAGAATGCCGAAGTCGAGTGTAATAATAGAGGCTCAAAAGTTGAGCGAAGCTCGTCCCCCTGGATGTAATGAGGAAAATTCCTGGTGTAATTGAGCTTCACCTCGATTTCAAGGATTTCAAGGGTTGCTTTTAATTGAAGAGGACTTTACACTTTTCTCTGCTAGTAATGTCATGACAGACAGATCAAGATTAAATTAATTATTTTTCCCATGTAACATATTTTGATAACTGCTCTTCAAAGAAAAGAGTCCCTTGCGTTTCAAACTTATACTTTTTTTCTGCATCGTTTTTTTCTCTCAATTTATCATAACTTTAAAAGCGACGATTTCACACTTTTTCCTTCTAAAGAAAATTTTAATCATCCGCTCATTACGTTTCCCTGAAAATTTCCCAACATCGTTTTCTGAAGAGAGTTCACAAATATAGCTGCAGTATTGAAGGCTTTTTAAAAAAATTATTTTGGTTTAATTAAACATAATTTTGTGCTGAATTTTATGTCAATTTTTGAAGAAAACTTTTATATTTTATGTCGTTATTTTGCGACAAAAAATAATTCTAGTCCATTAATTTCAAGGACGTTAAAACTTGACCTTTTTAAAAATCGAAGTGTGAAAGGGTGAACAAGATTGTAACAAATTTATCGAGCGATTCAAACTATAGAAGAAACTGGAAGTGCTGACGTTCAGTTATTTGAAAAACTTGCAATCTTTACAAAAAATTATAATGTGCAAGCATTTTTGGAGCTATATCATAAGCAATGAAAATACGTTCATTTTTATGTTCGTCGATTAATATAGTGAAACTTTTAATTTGATACGCTCAATACATTTTTTACAATTCTACACATCATTTGGCACCTCCAATATCGGGCCACGTTCCAAAGCCTTTAAGACATGAAATGGCGCGAGTAACAGGATAAATTGGCGGAAAAGGAGAATTAACGTCAAAAAAGACGTGAGATTGATTTGGGATCTTTCGGAAATTCTCTTAAGAAAATAATGCAAAAAGTTCAGCGGCGTTATTAAAAAAAAATTATAAGCAACTTCAATGTTTCTCTACTTTTATCAGTATCTTTCTGCAAGAATGTATACAAAACTTTAGTGTTTTAATAATTAAATAGCATTTTCGTTCAGAAACATAAGATCTTCATACAAAACGTAGTTACGATGCCTTTGAAATTTGTTCAAATTTTTTTTGATCTTGAAGATTTTTGTGGTCCAAATGTGACTGTCTTTGGATAACTTTTTAAGATACTTATGATATCACAATAATAATTTAAATTTTCTACGTAATTGCAGAAACGCTTCCATAAAAACAGTAGCAGATACAGGAATTCTTTAAAGAGGGAGGAGGGGATGCTGTAATCATGAATTTTAGAGAATTTCAAATTCTGAAGTTCAGGGTTTTGAAACTTTATTGACAAAATTTTGTATGATGAGCTTTACTACAATACTATGGTATTTGTATTCCTGAGATTCTCCATATTCAAGAATTCAAGTTTCTGTGATTCATTTCAGAATTTATAAGTCTGTAATTTCTTATGGAATTTTATATTGACTGATACAAGATTCAATTGATTAGTATTCTAGAGTTAAGAGTTCCAGAATATTATATCATATAATTCAACACTGGTATTTAAACTTGAGAAAGCAAGAAATATATTTCAGATTTCTTATCTTTGGTAATCTATACTCTTGAAATTAAAATAATTTTATTTTATTCTCAACAGTTACGATACTCTATATTACAACTTAGATAATTTTTTTCAATATTAATTTGCACAGCTGAAGTAAATAACAAATGTCGGTTATGAAATTTCATACTTTACAATACAGATATATAAATATATATTTTGAAATATACCAGGGTTCAAAATAAAATTATTAGTACTCTGTTATTGAATCTATGAATCTTGGAATTAAAATCGCAGAATTCTTCATCGTAGAATTAAAAATTTTAAACGTAAACGAATTCACGGTTACAGGTATCCAGAATCGTAAAATTTTTATCATAGAGCTTGAATTCCAGATTATTTGATTTGATGATTTGGAAATCTAGAATTCTCTATTATAGGACTTGTAAGTCTGCAATTAAAATTTTTTATAACTATGAATCCTTGAATTTCATATCGGTTGATACAGGATTCGATGAGGTGATATTTCAGAGCTTCTTCTGATAAAATTTAAAACTTATAATTTCTAGAATTATGTGAGAGCAAGAAATGTTTTCAATTCTTTACATGGAATAATTTCATTTTATGCTTTCAAATATAGAAACGAACGATTCGGTATTGTAAGGTTCAAAACTTGGTAATTTTATGTTATAGCATTAATGATTATAATTAATGATTCCAATAATAATGAATGTAGAAATCTACATTCTAGAATTAGGAGTTTTAGGATATTTGCTTAAAAAATTTGGTATTTCGTGGTTCTTTATTCTCAGATTAAGGAAGAAATTCATTTATCTCGTGTTATTTTGAATTCTAAAAATTCATACTAGATTATTCAGGATTTCATGTATGATCAGTTTATCATTGTTCGAGAATTATTTTGCCTCAAATTTTCAGCTCTCATATTTTAGAATTTAGATTTTGAAGAATATATTTTACATTCATTAGTACTTGAAGTCTGTACTGAAAGAATTGAAATCCAATGATGATATACGTTACAATATAGATTTTTTTTTTTTGATACTCAAGGGATCAGAATTTGATAACATTATCTTATCAAATTAATGACCTTGAGTATCATAATCGTAAAGCTATACATTGTAGCATTAGAAATTCCTACGATTTTCAATCGAAAATTTAGAAATCCGGAACTCTGTATTCTCAAATTGACAAGTTTAAATTTGTTCTTTCCGTGTTGTAATGAATCCTTCAATTTTATAGTCAGTAATCTAAGATTTGATAGGTGAGTTGTAAATAATCTAATAACTTTCTAGAATATCACATATCTTGTAGAACTTGTAACTCCTGTTCTGTAAAATTGAAAATTCTAGAAACACACTTCACGATCTTTAGCTCTGGAAGTCAGTAGCATAAAAATTGTCATTTTTGAATTCTGTACTCTACTGCAGAAATTAATGGAATTCAACATTCTATAGAGTATAGTATTCGATGAGCCTAGAAAACAACGTTCAAAATTTTAGTTATTATAAATCGTAAAAATTTGAATTCTGGAATACAAAATGCTAGAATTGCAGACTTGAAAATCAAGAACTCAGGAACTCTCTTTTTTTATTATTTGATTTTTCCTATACAACAATCGAATAATCAAACAATAAACATTAATTATGAATTTATAACATGTCTAGGATTCTTCATTCTAGACTAAACAATTTTGGTATTTTAAATTTCACAATTTTGGAATCTTATATCATCGAACTAAGATTTTCTTTAATCTGAGTTCTGGATTTTGGAGTCTTTGGTTGTGTGTTGCGGGATTATAAATTCTGGACCTATACAATGTAAATATTAAATTTCAGAATACTGCAACATAAAATCGGAAGCTATAGGAATTTTCATGCGTGAAATCAATATTCCCAAAATTCTTTTCTATAGAATTCCAAATTCTGCCATTCAATTTTTTCAATTCACAGTCATAAACTAATAATGAGAATTAAAATCAGGAAATTTTCTTATGGACACATTTGAAATTTTTAATAAGATCATACATTTTTTTCGGATTCTAAGAGTGGGGGACTTAACCTTACCTCCCCGTATCCGTCCTTGCGTGAAAATTTAAATTTGTTATGTGACTGAAACTGATTTTACGAAGTAATTTTTATTGAAATGATTGAAAAGCTATGAAATTTTCTAAACTTGCAAAAAACTAACAATTTCGGAAATGAGAAGTTTTTTGTAATGAAAAAATTCTTCCATATATGTAAAAAATCTTGAAAAGTTACAGTTGCTGAAAATTTTTATAATTCTGAAAACTGATTTTTCCCACAGAATTGCAAGCTTTGATTTATCTATAATTTTCAAAATTTTCATTATTTTCAATTATCTAAAATTTGACGTGATGATGAGTTTAAAAAAACAATGTGTATTTTAAAGTATTTTTTAATCATATTCTGGTTTCTTTCAACTGAAAATTTTTTCGCTGTGAACCAATTTCTCGAAGCTGAAAACGTATCCGCATTTCTAGAATTTCATGACATTTTCAGAAACTTTAACAGAAGGCACTTTTCACACAAAATACTACTAATTTGAAGATTCAATGCTGATTCAAGAGCTGTATAAAAAATTGAGAGTCTAATTCCAAGAAATGCAAATGCATTCGGCGTATTTCAACAGTAAATTTGAAAATGCGGTAAATCAGAAGAAATTTTTCCAACAGTGTGAAAACAATGAATTTTTAACAAGTTTCAAAAATTTCTAAAATCAAAATTTTTAAATCATAATTTCACGTCAAAAACTTTCATTTACTCATGGAAAAGATTCATTCTAAAACATTATTAAAGTTTTCCTAAAATACATTTGTATTCAGAATAGTCCAAGAGACTTCCCAAATATTCCGTTATTTTTAGTATCAGGAATTCGTTATGCATCCTACTCTGATTCTCCAGAATAACAAAAGATTTCCTGCAATAATGCAGAATAAAATTTAAAACTTATGAAAATTTTGCTTCTCGAAACTGTTAGTTATGTATATCAAATTATCAACATTCTCAGAAACCGTCTAAAATTGTACGAAAATTTATGCATAAAACTGCATCTCGAAGATATATGGTAGATATATATTTTTCTTAGAAGATGGTAACGAAATCTATTCAGTATTATATTCTTCACCTCAAGTTTATCATTTTCCGCAAAAGTTACAGGTTCTCCATGTTGAAGTTTTCTAGGGCAACGAGCACCGTCATAGTCATTATCAATATTTGTCCATGAAGTTTATAAGACTTTCTATAGACCTTTTATGCACTAACGAACATGACAGATAAGAAATAGCACGAATTTTTTAGAAAATTTCCCCAAGTCTTGTCGAATCAAATTTTCGTTCGACATGAATTCACCTTCATTAATTTTTTTTTCTGCAATAGTGTTGACTTAAAAATCAAATTCCTATCTCTTCAAACTTTTGTTACCTGACATAAATTTGTCATAAAACTTGAGGTCCTGGACATTTTTTTTCACAGTGTCCTAAATTTTCAGGATTGAGATAAACAAAACTCATTTTATGGAATATTTTATTCTAGTGTTGTAAATTCCCAGAATTTTTTTATTTTCAATTAGAATACTTTATGAATATCTGTATTTTTAAGGATTAAAATAATCATCGAATTTGCCATCTCCAAATTTTATTTTACACCCAATATTTTCAGGTAAATTGCTGAGTATTATAGTTATTTGAAATGTAATTTTCATAAGATTTTACATTGTTTAAGATTTAATTTTTTTGGTTCCTTTTCAGATCGTGATTTTTCCTATTTTTTTAGCCTAGTTGTAATGGCCTAGTTGTAATTTTTTTTTCATTGTTATACAGAATAAATGAGTATCTGTGTTTCTAAGGATTTTCATGATTGTCGAATGTGCTATCTTCAAATTTTATGTTACATCCAATATTTTTCAGGTATATTGTGAAGTAATTATTGCAATGTAATTTTTATAAGATGGTACAATGTTTAGCGTTTTATTTTTTCGGTTCCTTTTCAGATCGTGATTTTTCTTATTTTTCTAGCCTAGTTATAATGGTGTTATCATGCGATTTTATTCTACTAAAAGTTGCTTAATGATAAAAAATCAAAAGTTGAAGGATAATTAATTTAAGAATAGTTGATGGATGAATAATTGAATGATAATATTGAAATTTTTTTACTATTTTTTGCGACAGTTTGAATAATGAAAAATAATAATAATAATTCTTCTGTAGTTCTGTAAAAGTTCTGTTGGATTAGAAATAAATGCGACGAGTAAAATAATTTTACAATAAAAAGTTGGTGTATCAACTATTCTTTGTAACTAAATGTTCTAATCAGTTCAACAGTGACTCATGTAAAATTCATAACTTCAAATTGACCTCATAATGAGAGCAAAAGAAAAATGCCGCATGCTAGAAAAAAACCTAAAACTCTTTTTCATTAATATTGGCTCTTAGAGATAGTTATATCTTTCACTATCCAAAAAAGAATTTAAAAAATTGAAGAAAATTGTATTACAAAAAATATGAATATTGTAGAACATTGGTAGGAATATTTTTTTTCTTGAACAAGCCTAAAAAAACTTGATGTGGGGAAAAAAAAGGTTCTTTAATGAATTCTCTGAGAAAAAAAGTTTCTGGGAATAAAATCCGAGCATTGGGGAAAATGGACCACTTTCGACTCCAACCCCTTTACGTCTAAAACCCTTGAAAACCAACTGCTTTAAAACATCAAGTACCTCCTGAAACGTACCTAGATATTACGAAAATAGCTCAAAAAATCTTGAATTGGGTGAAATACTCGCAAGTTGGCCAGCTATTCCAGACTCCCGTGGCAACCCCAAAGGCAGAGGTGCACAAACGCGAAAGGAGAGCACGCACTCACGCACGTACACACACAAAAGGTAGAATAATTTTCCAGGCAGGCGGAAAATGCCTTTGGAGGGAGAGGCACCGGGATCGTCTGCAGGGCACTTGGGGGGACGAAGCGGATTATTTTGCTCCTGTGGCGGAGCTCAAGGTCTACGTCGGGCGTCCCGCGACCCGCGACGTCCCGGGCGTAGTGAGCTGCTCGCCCGCGATTTCCACCCTTATCCCGCGCCTGCGCTCCTCCCGAGATGATGCACGTCCTCTCCCTCTGCATCCTCCTCTTCAACCTGTCCTCTTCCCGGCCTCAATCCACCCCCGAGCTTCTCGCGCTCCTTTTTTATATCACACCCTTTTCAGCTGCACCCCATCGCCTACTCCCGTGGATGACGTTTCCACACCTGTCCTCGAGGGCAAAAAGGAGGGTTTCAAAACCTTTGACTGGAATGCGGAGTTCGAGGCATATTCTGGAGTGAAGGAGGCTGCTGGAGCACTTCGGAATACGCTGATTACGCGAGCTTTTCGGGAGTCCGAGGGTAGGTCGGCGTTTGGAAATGGGGTTTTTCAGGCGAGGTGTCATTTGAGCATTAATAGACAAAAGAGTCAAGCCATGTCCAGTGGGTTCTCGATTTTTCGATCAAATCTCAGATTTTCCAAATAACAATATTTTTGGGAAGGGAACGTGTCACTTATATTACCATATACATATTTTGCGGAAATTCCGTTATTTGTTAATGTTATCAACAATCAAACTTTTGAGTAGGGTTAAATTGAAAAATTTCTTTCTCTACGTTACTCGTTTTCTTATTATGATCATGATTACTCTGAGCTATTACGTGTTTTTGATATTCAGACTTTAGCAGGTACAAGGTCTCAATTTGGTATGTTATTTCTATTCAGGATGATTAATAACTATTTGCGGTGTTCTGATCTTTGCGGGTTGGTATCCTACAGAATTTCGAATAAAAATCTTAGACTCACATCCAGAACTATTTTTGATGTCAAGCCTGTTCGAACTAATTATGGTGGTAATGAACCTATAACAAGGATATTGACGTTAGTAAATGACTTGTCTTCTGATCTGAATTTCTTTGGTAGTTCAATGTCACGTTCTCAGCCTGGGTTAACCACGCTTCTCTCGGATGGTCGCGGGCATTAATATATGAAGTTTTGGACTTTGTTTTACCTCATTTTTCATTAATTTTTTTCCTTTCTTATTTAGAGTGTATGGCTATTAGCCAGTTGCCATTTACATGAAAAGCTTGTTCTTGTTTTTATATCATTGAAAAGGGTATATAACCGTGTATACTGATAAATAAAATAAATTTAAAATACTGAGTTCCGTTCATCCTAAAAATTGTGGATGTTTTGAGAAAGGGAATTTTGACGCGCATGTATTATGATCTGTGATTCGTTTTGTTTGTTATTTTTTGTAACATGGTTTTGATTTCGATGATCAATTGGTTAAATAATTCCTGATGAAGAACAAGAATTTTGGTGGAGAGCTAGAATAAATAAAAAATTTTTGAAAGTTTCCTTTTGAGTCAAGCCATGTCAAGTGGGACTCGATTTTTCGATCAAATCTCAAAATTTTGAAATAACAATATTTTTGGGAAGGGAACGTGTCACTTATATTGCCATATACATATTTTGCGAAAATTCCGTTGTTATTAATAATAAAACTTTTGAGGACGAATAATTCGAAAAATTTCTTTCTCTGAAACTAATGAACGAAATTACATGAAATTTGGCACGATTTGTAGAGCAATGTTGACATTTTCGAATTAAAAATGATAAGATGTGGAATGTTTTAAAAAAAGGTATTTTGCAATAAAATTTTTCAAACAATTGAAATTTTCAATGCGTTCTTCACGCTCAAAAACATAAATTTCGCATGTTTTGATGCGGCAAACGTCGGCCTTTAGTAATCTGTGAAGAATATTTTGTATTTTTTCTCCGTTCCGGAGATATAAATTGTTTTGTCATGCGATGCGCTCGCGGTTGGAGCGACGCTGCCCGCTACTATGTGCCTTTCTGAACTTGCACGTTAGCCCCTGATTTGAAATACACAGCAAATTCTTCAGAAAGTTCAAGAAGTAAATAACTTGTCAGTATGTAATTAATTAGAAAATTTATTATCATAAATAGTTGGAGACAAAAAATTTGATAGAACTAATTAACTTAATAAAAACGTTCCTCTTCATATAAAAACCAAAATATTCTTAGTATATGAATATACTTAGAATATAGAAGTAAATTCCGCATGGGAATCAATAATTTTCTATTTGGTAAATTATTCAGTATGTGAAAAAAAAATTATTAAATCATTATTCGGATATTTGGTATCGTTATGAAACAATGTTGTTTTGTGATTTTTATAGTATCATCATTGAATATTATTATTGTACTATTTCACTATTAAAGATTTAAACAATATGAAATTTACAACTATTAAAATTAATGTTTTTCAGTACTTATTGATAATGTTTCTCGAATTTTTATACGTATATGTACCAGGATATTGAAACGTTGAAGTATAAATGGATTTTGGAAAAGCAAAAATATAATAACTGGTATATTATCAACTAACTACGTCGATAAAACATCGATAACTATGGAAAATATTCTATTATAATGATAGCGTGAACAAATTATCACAGAGAAACGAATAACAACCCTTAAATTTATCACATTTACCCTGTAAGATGTAATTTGAACTAGATTTTTATACTAATCCTCTTTAGTTAGCAAAATGTTCGAAAATATACCACATCTAACTTAATACTTTTGATCAAAATATCAATGTACTCAGAAAATTTTGGTTTTGATATAAAGAGAAACGTTTCTATTTAGTTACTTTGTTCTTTTAAATCTTTTGTCTCCAATTATTTATAATTATAAATTTGATTATTACATATTTACAAGTTACTTACTTCTTGAACTTTCTGAAGAATTTGCTGTGTATTTCTAATCAGGGCTAACGTGCAAGTTCATAAAGGCACATAGTAGCGGGCAGCGCTACTTTTACCGCGAGCGCATCGCATGACAAAAAAATTTATATCTCTGGAACGGAGAAAAAGTAGAAAATTTTCTTTACAGATTATTAAAGGCCGACGTTTGCCGCATCAAAACATGTTTATGTTTTTGAGCGTGAAGAACGCATTGGAAATTTCAATTGTTTGAAAAATGTTATTGCAAAATACCTTTTTTTAAAACATTCCACATCTTATCATTTTTAATTCGAAAATGTCAACATTGCTCTACAATTGGTGCCAAATTTCATGTAGTTGCGTTCAGTAGTTTCAGAGAAAGAAATTTTTCAATATAATCCAACTCAAAAGTTTGATTGTTTATAACATTAGCAAATAACGGAATTTTCGCAAAATATGTATATGGCAATATAAGTGACACGCTCCCTTCCCAAAAATATTGTTATTTCAAAATTTTAAGATTTGATCGAAAAATCGAGTCCCACTTGACATGGCTTGACTCAAAAGGAAACTTTCAAAAATTTTTTATTTATTCTAGCTCTCCACCAAAATTCTTGTTCTTCATCAGGAATTATTTAACCAATTGATCATCGAAATCAAAACCATGTTACAAAAAATAACAAACAAAACGAATCACAGATCATAATACATGCGCGTCAAAATTCCCTTTCTCAAAACATCCACAATTTTTAGGATGAACGGAACTCAGTATTTTAAATTTATTATATTTATCAGTATACACGGTTATATACCCTTTTCAATGATATAAAAACAAGAACAAGCTTTTCATGTAAATGGCAACTGGCTAATAGCCATACACTCTAAATAAGAAAGGAAAGAAATTAATGAAAAATGAGGCAAAACAAAGTCGAAAACTTCATATATTAATGCCCGCGACTACCCGAGAGAAGCGTGGTTAACTCAGGCTGAGAACGTGACATTGAACTACCAAAGAAATTCAAATCAGAAGACAAGTCATTTACTAACGTCAATATCCTTGTAATAGATTCATTAGCACCATAATTAGTTTGAACAAACTTGACATCAAAAATAGTTCTGAATGTGAGCCTAAGATTTTTTTTTCGAAATTCTGTAGGATACCAACCCACAAAGATCAGAACACCGCAAATAGTTATTAATCATCCTGAATAGAAATAACATATCAAATTGAGACATTCTACCTGCTAAAGTCTGAATATCAAAAACACGTAATAGCTCAGAGTTATCATGATCATAATAAGAAAACGGCCTATGGTAAAGATATGCTAAATGTCTTTAAAATCTGTGTTGAATCCTCTCCAAGGCATTGATGTTAACTTGTGTGTATGGATTCCAGATCACTGTGGTATACTCTAAGATAGGTCTAACCAAAGTCTGATATAGTAATCGATATAATGATGGACTTCTGAAAGTCAGACTCAATCTGTTAATAAAACCAAGCATTTTTAATGCCTTATTCGATATCGATAGGATATGTCCATTGAAGGAGAATTATTTAGAGTCAAAACAAACACCGAAATCACAAATTCTGGATACCTTTGATGAAGTAGTGTTGTCAATAGAGTAAGGAAATACAATTTGATTCTCAGATTCACTTAATCTAAGAACCTTTAATTTCGTGATATTGAGAGGTAAATCATTACTAGATGACCAGTTGACTAGATGACAATCGTAGATTTTTCTCAAAACATCCACAATTTTTAGGGTAAACAAAACTCATTTTCTGAAAAATCTACTCCTAGTGTCCTAATTTTCCAGGTTTTTTTTATTGTCATGCAGAATACGGTATGAAATTCAGTATTTCTAAAGACTTAGATAATTATCGAATGTCCATTCTCCAAATTTTATGCTACATCCAATATTTTTCAGGTATATTGTGAAGCATTATAGTTATTTAAAATATTATTTTCCGAAGATTGTGCTTGATTCAAAATTTAATTTTTTTGGTCCCTTTTCAGATCATGATATTTACTATTTTTTTTTGGCCTAGTTGTAATGGCTTAAGCATTATTTCCTTATCATGCGAATTTATTTTACTAAAAGGTGCCTTAGGATAATAAATAAAAAATAAAAGGATAATCAATTTAAAAATAATTGTAAGATGAACAGTTGAATGATAATCTAGAAATGTAATTTTTCTATTCTTAACGACAGTTTGAAGAACAAAAAATTAAAATAATAATTACTGGTAGTTTATCATTAAATATTTATACAGACTTTTGGAGAAAATTTTATACCTACGAAAATCTTAAGTACATCAAAAGTTCTTGAAAATTATTCATATATACGTTGCTTATGAAATTTTGTGGTATATTCTAGTATTTTGATAGATTTCTAGTATTTCCATGGATCGCTCTATGGATCTCTAGATCTTAATGTTATGTAACTCAAGTTTTAGATTTTGAGTATTTGAATAATTATTAGAAAAAAGTATCTTCTATTCGAATTCCAAATACTTTTCGATTTTCTTTTTTCGTGTTTTTTTTAGTATTTTTACAATTTTAGGTACTTTCTGGTATTTTACAGATTCAATATATATTTCTGGAATTATATGCTTAGCATTCAGAGTTTCATAAATTTTCAAGCAAATTATATATATACTTCATTTTTGAGTATTAAAAGATTTCCATTATTCATCGCATTTTTTCAGTAATTACGAAACTTAAACGGATTTCCCATTTTTTTTTATTTCTAGTATTTTTGTAGATTGCCATATACTGTATTTCTAGAATCCGATGTTTTAGAATCAAAATTTCGTTCGTTTTTCAGTAATTTTAAAGATTATTGAGAAAAGTACATCTATATATTGGTATTTCGTGTATCATAGGTTTCTCAAAATTTGTACTTTTTTTTGTATTCATGAGATATCCTAGCGTTTTCTTATGTTTTCATAGATGTTTAATATTTTTAAAGATTGCTGTATACCTTTTTAAATACTTGAATCAATTTTTTTTCCTTTGCCTTCTCGACCCTACCGGGTATCTTAATGCTTTGAAATTACAAGTTTTCTATATTGTGGGTATTTTTCAGATTTTTCAGGAAACAGTTCTTTCACGGAATTTTATCACTTTTAGTATTTTTTCTAAGTTCGTATGACTCAAACGATTTTACAGTATCTTAAAGGCTTTTTGGGTAGATTTCTAGAATTCGATGCTTCAGGGTTCAAAGTTCTTTAGAGTTAGAGTATTTTCGTATATTTTTTTTATTTATGTACTAGGTTCAAACAATTTTTCAAATCTAATAAATACCTAATTCTGTTTTGCTCCATATAATAATATAAGTAGAATATCAATGAACACTTATAATTTTTCAAATGTTTGTTTTCTACGTTATCCTAGTCAAAAATTTATAATTGTTGAATCAAAATACTCTTCTAAAACCTTGATAATTGTTATTTTTGAGTCAGTGAAATTAAGTTGTTGAACTTCGAGAATCTAAATAACCATTTGCTATTTCCTCTTGGTTTTCAGTATTCGTGTAATTTATTAAGATTCATATAAACAACTTTTATTTTTCCAGTAATAATTATCAATTTTATGCGAATTTAAAGAGGTGTTTGAACTCCCATAACCTCCTTTGCCTACGCGACTGGTTTTGAGAATTGGTATTCTGTGCAACGTGTGTCTCATGCATCGTATAGAAATGAAAACACATCAGGTTTACGAGCTTTTTTGAAGACGCAATGATTCTTGGAGTATGTAGATTAATTTTTTTATGTAGGAAATGATTGTTTAGGATTATTTCTAATCAGAAAAACGCTGTATAGGAAAAAAATGCGACTCCTGACAGGACATTAATCTATTGTGCGATTTTTGTTTCATCGTCCTGATTTCGTGCAGCGGAGGATTTCGCACTTTTTTGCACATTCCAAATTGCTTTAGTAGTTTTTTTTTTCTTTTTTTTTTTGTTTTTTTTTTTCGTTTTTTTTGTTTTTTTGTTTTGACAAGGTGCTTATAATGTTCACATACTGGACAAGGGAGGATACAGGGTGTTGCATTCCCACTTCCAATCTACTTTACTAGAGCCAAAAAAAGTTTTTTATTTGATATTTCAGGTGTATACCAGCAATATTTACTACTTTTCATTCATTTAATGTTGCAAAAATTTATCATTCTATTTTTTGTTTAAGAATATAAATTGCAGCGTTATTGATTTCATTATAAAGAGTTGACTAAATATCAATTACTCAAATCAAAATTCGAGAATTTCCGATTGCTTGATGTGGAATTCTTTAATTTTAGGATTCGGAATAAATGATTCCAGAATTTATAGTTTCACAGCACACAATTGATACGTGATTGAACATTGGGGATAATATATAGCCGTCCATTGCAGTAATAAACAGTCATTCTGGCGCAAACTTTTGAGTATATTTCTAAGGTATCAACCTATCAATATTTATATGGTCTTTTTCTAAAATAAATCTACAGTTTCATCAATTTGACGATCTTTTGGAGCTTATTATTTATATTTTAGTAGCTACAGTAATGAATATAAGATAATTTATTTGAATATAAAACTTCTTCATATAAACATTTTCATAAAAGAATTTTCTTTTTTTTTTGTTTATTTAATAATTTTTAATGAACAGCACGTAAACCGAAATCACTACAACATTTTGAATGGGATGGTCGTTTCAATGAAAATTACAACTCTTAAGACTGATTTTCGAGACTTCGCAAAAAAAGTTGTACCGTAATTTTAGATCTGGAAATTCCGTTGAAAACATATTTTATAATTGCTTAATCATTTACATCCCTGGAGAACATTTCAAAGAGTTGTTGCCAAAATTGACTATGAAGAAATTTTAACGAAATATCACGTTACATAAAGAAAATATATTTTTTTATGTATAATAAACATTACATGAACTTTAAAATTCTCTTAATTCAAGAATGTTCATTAAATATAACCATAAAAATTGTCAAACCCAAATCCTAATGTTTTTTTTTTGTAAAATACAACACTTTCAAATATATTGTATGAAAAATGTTGAAATTGTAGTATATTATCGATATGTTCGAAAAAATACGTATTTCATTCATTTTAGGACCGGAAACGAAAAAAATTCCGACACTGAAAAAATAACTGGCACTAGATCTACGTGAATCTTCAACTTTAAATGGCGTCAGCTGTCTATGCTCTTATTTGAGGTGCACTAATGAATGGGCAATGTAAGTTATGCAGCACGTCGAACCTGATTTCCATGTTTTAAGAAGATGCAAATACGCTCATAAACAGTAAAATAAGTATTCACAAATCAATATAAATGATAAACTTGTCAATTTCAAATATCATTTCCAATCAGAATCGTCATTCCAAGGTTTGTCCACCGATTCACATGCACTTTTTTGCAAATCCTTTTACAAAGTCCTTGAACACACGAAAAAATATTTTTTACATTTTTACCAATATCAAGCATTGCACAGTCAACAAACGTAACATCGGTTTTCATCACTCAGGAAAAAAGTAATATAAAATAGTAAAAATAAAAAACAATAAAACTAGGTTCTAAACTATTTCATAATATGGAGAATATTAGTTTATTTTTCAGGTAACGCACGAATATATTTCACAAAATTATGGCTGTCTTGAAGCCCTCGACCAACGACCATCGATTTATGAATATTACGTAAGAACAAGTCAGGGTGGAGTGTGGATAATAAAAATAAAACTTTACGGTGGGTTACAGGAGTAGAAAGAAGTCTAAGAAAGAGAAAAAATTGTTACGTAAAGCTTGTACGACCGATCATTGTCGATCAATAAAGAATTTCAGTTATCGTTATGAAAATTTATCTACAGTTATGAACAATATATGTACATCTTTATGTCACGTGCTAAATTCGTGAAATGGTTTTTTGATTTTAGCATTATTTCGTTATTCGTGCTTGCGTACTCAAGTTCTAGGGTAATTTCCAATAAAAGCGTTTATTCGCTAGAGTGATGTCGTTAAAGGGAATGTAGCATAAAAACTATCTATAAACTTAAATGATTGCCAGTAACAGGTTTTAAAAAAAGCAAGCTGAGTTATCTGGTTGAAAATGTTACTGAAAATGTAATTCTTTACAAAGAATTTGAAAAATAGGGATGTGTTTTTCTCTGTAACGGCTGCAGTATTTCCAAGTTGATAACAAGTGTTTTCATTGTTTTATGTAGATAACAATTTTTTCCAGTTATCAATTTTTTAATCGAACTCCTATTTTGCAATCATAAACGATTTGTTTGATTGACTTTTTTTGCAACGTCTTTTACCTCAAAATTTGAAAAAAGATGTATGATTATATTTCATATTTTGAGTGTGTATGCATTATATTTATTTATTTTATGCATTATCGAATCATTATATTGTAGATTTTATATTCAGAAGGGTGTATTTCAAAAACTCATCAAATGAATCACTGAAATACTATGCGAATATGATGAGATTTGTGGCACACCCAATCAGAGTTGCCGAATAGGGAAGACGAATTGAAATTTCTCAAAAATTATTTCAAATCTGTCTGGTAAAAGACCGAAAATCAATAGACGAGTATTTTTTCCTTTTTTTCTATTATCGAAAAATCAAAGACACACAGAAGTTCTACCATACGAAAAATACTTGAACTGTGACATCACAGCATTTTTTGACTCTGTGTTTTCTATGATTTTTTTTACGAAAAAAACCAAAATTTGGTGTATATTTTATTCAAGATTTTCATCAGACGGATAGATTGGGATTTTTTCCACATGTTCCCTATTATGAATTCTGTCCAATAGAATCCTAAAAATTTTTCTTAAAAAATAAGAGAATCTAAAATTATTTCGATTTTTTGTTCAGCTGTACACTCTAATTATACATTTTAACGTTCTGGGCCTAAAAATGTATGAATGATTCTAAAATTCTAGCTTATACAACTCATATCACAAAGAACATTGGGGTTTCGAATCTCAGAAGATCGATATTTGAAAATTTCAAACTCAACTTTCGGATTTATTATTCTTTGATTCTTGATCCTTTACAGAAGATTTCTAGACTCATTTTATATAGATAAATAAAAGCAGAACTGAGTTTTCTGGAATATAAAATTATGGAGTTCTTAATTCTCAATTCTAAAATTTTTGCAACGAGAAGTCTACAAGAATGTTAAGTTTAACTGTTATGATACTTATAATCATGAATTTGGTAATAAATGATCGTAAAATAAGTGGGTAATACATTTTTATAATTATCTGGAATTCTACAAAACAGAGTTTTGGAACTTTTTTCTGGACTTCTAGAAAAATTAACTATTGAATTGTGATTCAATATAATTAAAACTATAGAATCCAAAATTTCTAAATTGTAGTATGAAGGGCTGTAAATCTTAAAGTTCACTTCAAGTTCTTAATTTTTTCACCTTCACAATTCTGGCAGTTGAAAATCTGAAATGTAAAGTCTTACAATTTAGATAACTAAAATTAGTCATTTATTAGTAAAGGATCATAAAATTTAGAACTGTTGAGTATCGAATTCCAGAAATGTATATTTTTATGTATGTAGTATCTTCACAAAATAGAATCTTAGAGCAAAAGAATGTGAAATGTATTTCTAGAATTATCGACTCTTGAAAACAGGTGTTCAAAATTTTACTATGTATATTACCTTTTCAAGAGTCCTGAGTTTCAAAATATTTTGATGTTTAAAATTTTGTATCAATCAGTATGAAATCCTATAGTTCAAAATTATGGAATCGAAAATTCCAGACGTAGAAATCTAAGAAAATAACATTATAAAATTAGGAATGCCAGAATAAAGATCCCTCAAAAAACTTCAAAAAATAAAAAGTGTTCAATAAATCCAATGATGTGATCTCTTGGAGGCAAATTCAATTTGGAAGGGACTAAAAAACAAAGATTGTAATCGTTTTTCTAAATAATTCTTCATATTTTAGCTCAAATTGAACCCTTCAGAATAATTATGATAAAATTTTTTGCAAAAAACTACAAGTGTCGTCAGTTACAGTATTGTGCAATAACAAACACTAAGTCAATAACATCTTTCTTTTAAATTCATCTGTATGAGAACAGTATCAATGAATTGAATAATATCAATACCTTTCTAATCTCTAATATTCCCAATGAAGGACGAAGAATGTTTTTTCAACCTATGTTTTTTTACCAGGATGTTCGGGCATGCATTTCTTACTAAAAAATTCCTAGATAAATGTACAAATGTACAGAAACTATTCATGCTGGTCAAAAATTAAGTTCAAAAGAAAGCTCAATTCATCAAACTAATTGGGACCCTAATTCAGTTCATTTGACATAAACCAGAATCAATAGCTCTATACCACGTTAGGCGTAAAACTACTTAAAATAGTTTTCATTCCTTTCTCGAGTGAACTGCCGCTCCTAACAAGCTGTATTGTTCAAGTTACCTAGAAATAAGGGAGAGCAACTCAAGCAACGAACACATTCCAGAGATCCATATATCTCAAACTCCAACCAAGCTCTGGAAATGCATATCATATATTATAATCTACGATCGTGAATCAACATATGTTATGTAGTTTTAGATACATTCTCGTATGCCTTTCATAAAAAACAAAAAAAGTCAACCAGAATCTAGTTGAAGTTTTCTCTTAATTTTCATAATATTCCTGGCGAATTTTCAGCGACCATTTTCATCAATCTAAAAACAGATTGCTTACCCTCGAGCAGAGGGTGAGCTCTTACTAACAGTAAATTCCAATCTATTTATGTCTCAAAACGTCTCTTCAAAGCTGTTCCGTAAACTTTGATCGCCTTGAAATGAGTAACACGATTGGAAAGATATTTTTCAACCCCTTTTTCCAAGGGTCGGAAGTGTACGTCAAACTTTTTTCCTGCAGGTATAAAAAGTATTAAATAACAGAAGACTAAATTTTTTTTACATAATAAGCAGTATCGTCGGGTGCATAAAATACTTTAATATGTAATAACTCATCTTCTACTCGATCATTTTCGAGCCATATTCAATCAATAATCAGATAAACATCTCTTTCATTCTAGCTTTCGGTGCTTTATTCTTGCCCTCTTCAGGAAACTGAATTTACAATAATCAAAACAATAATCAATACAATTCCAAAATAATCAATAACAAAATCATCATAACATCATTCAATCTACTTTCATCAGAATATAATTCAGGTCAACAATATCCTATGTGTAAAACATTTTGTCATTTTTATGATATTGAATCGATTGGAAAAAAACAATATGTCGTCACAACGAAATTACACTTTCATGTGTAATTTCCGGACGCAGTAAAAATATTCCATAAATTATCATCTGTTTTCTCAACGATTTCTTCGAATTAGTTCCTACACCGTTCTTCCGTTCTACTGGCGCCAAAACGTTTGACGTTTAGAGAGAGTTTCAAAGGGGCGCAAATTCGAGAACTTGAGCGAAAAGGAGCGTTTCAGAAACCGCGAATAAAGCCGAGAGCAAAAGCTCACGTGTCCGTGCATTCTCCTTTACTCGAGCTTTCGCCCCCTTTTCTGTCTCTCTTTATCTCTCTTTCTCTCGTACGACAGATCGATACAGCGGAGTCTGCGTCTCCAAAGCTCTCTGAAACACCTGGATATTTGCCTACTGTGTCATACGGGTGCACTATCCGAATGTAGTCGATCTATCACGCTACCGAATGCTTTCACGAAACCCTATATCCTTATTACGAGAGTCAACTGTATGATCAAGGAACTGCAAGAATCCAGATTGGATTTGCCGGAGTCGATAGGGGAAATTCAGAGATCATTTCACGCTGAGAGAAATGGAGTCGTCTCAAAGTGCGCCTACGCCATTGCCTGAAACCACGAATCTGGACTGTGGTTTGAAATGACGGGCTTGAAATTTGCACATTTTTCGTTATTTTTGTTTGTCCGTTGAATGGATGGATTATTTTTAGAAAAAAATTGATTAACAAAGTTGATTATAATGAGCATATCAATGACGTCATTTTGTTGGAATGACGTCACTTCTATCCACTTTTTGAAGCGATTTTTGTCAATTTTTGAGATTCGACAATGAGGAGAAATTCTTGTATAAAATAGTTTTTAATAAACTGACAAAATCAGTGATAACAAACATTAACGCAAGTTCCCAATTTGATGTAAGTTATTGAAAAATTTCGATTTCGTGAAATTCTGAGACGATGTTTCCTTTGCTATATTGGTAAAAACTCAAAATGGACGGAGATATCAATGATGAAAATCAGGAGAGTTGGACTAATGACAGCGCGCCTTGAGAAACCAGTATACACCGATCATCTTGGGCGGAGCTTAGGCGCGCTGTCATTAGTCTAACGCTTATAATTTGAATTACTCATAACTCCGTCAATTTTGAGTTTTCGAGAATTCTTGAAAACTCAAAATAGGGTTTCTCAACCCTATTAATACGGTTAAGTTAGGTTAAGGAACCTCAGTAATTTTGATCATTATAAATACCTTATAAGAAAATGAAATTTCTTATAAGAATTCGATTTCTGTAAAGGCGACCTTATAAAAACCTTATACGAAACAGAAGTTGTTCATAAGAATTTATTTGACAAAATCTTATAAGAAAAATACCTTATACAATTTTTTCGGTTGAAGGGTTATATACCTTTTTGTGCGGAAAAATTGAGGATGGTTCGGAGTAATTTTTAAGGTATTTAGCAATAATGCTATGTCACAAAATTTATATTTTTTTATAGTGTATTGTTCACTTAAAAAAAAAGTATTTTTTCTTGGAAAAATATCAACAATTGGTGGAGTTATGGCCCTTTCCCCGAAACAACTTTTTTTTTTAAGAGGCTTGCGGTGATCACGATGCAAGTCAAACCAGTCAAGTTAAATCGGAAAATCCAAAATATTTCATTAGTCTAGGAATATATCTAGTTCTTGAACGACCACTTTTTTACAAAAAAGTTTTCATTTTGCAGATAAGAATTTTTTAATAAAATTTTCTGAGCTCAAAAAATCGAAATCTCGTCGAAAACGTTCTTGTATACAGAAAAAACGTAATATTCATTTTTTCAATCGTTCAAGAACTAGATATGTACATTCCTAGACTCATGAAATTTTTTGGATTTTCTAATTTAACTTGACCTGTTCGACTTGCATCGTGGTCACCGCAAGCTTCTTCAAAAAAAAAAAAAAAATTTTCGGGAAAAGGGCCATAGCTATGTCAATTATTGATGTTTTTTATGAACAAATACTTGTTTTTCAAGTGGAATATTAAGTCATAAAAAAAAAAAAAAATTTTGGTGTCATAACATTATAGCTACATACTTTAAAAGATATTCCAAACCATCCTCAATTTGTCTGCCCAAAAAGGTATATAACCCCTTAATACTTTATAAGAAGTTTCAGTTTCTTAAAAGGTTTGTATAAAGTCACCTTATAAAAATTGAATTCTTTTAAGAAAGTACATTTTTTATAATGTTTTCATAAGGATCAAAATTACGAGGGAAATATCATCTTAGAATTCCACGGGTATCTGAATTTCTTAGGTGCCCTGGCCATTTTTAATGACTTTGTTAAACTGTGTTCTGTTAACAAGAAGTTAACACCGAAAAGAAGATTGATAATTTGGGATGCATCTTTAAAAAAAGATGCTGCAACTATTTTGAGAACAAAGTTCAATAACAGATTACCATATGAATGTTTTTGATGTGGAATTTAACTATACATCACCTTTTAAAATACATGCTTTATCTTTTTTTCAGGATTGTTTAAAATCATTCATGTTCATGAACGCGAAATTCATTATTTTTTTCAGCGTGTCCAATATCTTTCAATAAAAAAGTTTGTAAAATCGTCTATAAAAAATCACTTCAGTAACTATGGTAGAATATTTGTGAATAAGAAATGAGAATTACTTTTTACTTAATGATTTCCATTTTTTACTTAATGATATCCATTTTCTTTTCGGTGTTAACTTCTTGTTTACAAAACACGACCTAAACAGAGTCATTAAAAATGACCATAGCACCTGAGAAATTCAGATGCCTTGTGAAATTCTGAAATATTTCCCTCGTAATTTTGATCTTTATAAAAAAGTTATAAGAAAATGAACTTTCTTATAAGAATTAAATTAGAAACCTTATAATCATAAGTAAAAAGTAATTTTACTCGCGAGGTAAAAAATAATTTTTCTCGTTGTATCATAAGCAGGTACGTCGTAATCAGGCATGGGGGGGGGAGGGGCAAAAGGCCAGTAACCATCCTAATAATTCCTATGAGAGGGCAGTATACTCATATCCTCTCCATTATTTAAGAGATCATGTTTACTTGTCGCAACTTAGCAAATGTCCTTCTAAATATGAGACTGTATATACATTTTTAGTTTTTTTGCGATGTAACAAATATCAGAAAAAAACTGCACCTGTTGAGTATAGTTTCACATATTTAGAAAGCAACTTAGAGCGTATTCTATAATAATAATGAATTCATGTGCGAAAATACAAATTTTTTTCAATACTAGACAAATGCCATTCGACTATAAGAATTCCTACTTAGACCCATGCATTATGGTTTAACATACTAATTAACGTTGTTGTCGAATACCCTTTTGTCTCAGGTCAACAAAAATCTGAAAAAATACAAGAAGATGCTAAATTCTTCTTGAGTAAATTCTTCAAATTCTATGCTACCCCGGAGCGACTTGATCCTATAATAAAAACACCCTTAAGATGAAGTATTACAATTCTTAGACTTTATACTACATTTACATAGAAAGAATACAGAGTAAAGTATATTCGGTTGAAATGAGTTTTATGGAGGTTGAAAGAAAAATGAAATGAGAGCATTATATTAAAGAAGTCTGTGTAGAAATTCAAAAGATCTATGTAGAATAACATTAATGGATGAAAATACAGAAAAATATTATAATATTTCCTAAACAGTAAAAAATACCGATGATACTGAAAATACTAGAAATCTCTAACGACTCTTACAGAATCTAAATTCATAGAGGTATTATTTCTCCAAACCCTATCAAAATACTGAAAATCTATGTAATATTTGAATTGTAGAGCATGTGATTTTTGAAGCTTTACTAGAAATTGATGAAAACATCCATGAAATGTTTAAAATTGTATAATTATTTCAAATGTACGTAAAATACAAGTGAATATAAAAAAATAATATTTGCTTAAAAACCTTTTCAAGTAATAGAATTCTCTTGAACTTTTTCTTTCTAAAGCATCATACTTTAGAACATTATGTAGAATTTCATACTGGGTAATTCTTGAAATTGTATAGGAACACTGGATAAATACGGTATATAATTACAGTACGTAAAATGAATGAAATACTAGAAATACATGAATGTTGTTTTTCGAAAAAACCATAATATTACTTAAGATTCAATTAACCTTGAATTCTAGAGTGTTTATTCCAAGGAATCTATACAACAATTCATAAAAAAATACTTGCTAAGAACTAATCAATCCAAAATAATTTAATCAATATTTAAAAATATGAGAAATATTATTAGTACAAAAAAAACCGATGATAAAATCCTTTCAGGTGGGATTTTCTTCAAAATAAAGTTACTTAAAATCGAGTACACTTTGAATCCTATCTCAAATACTAAGAATGTACACACAAATTTATTAAAAATTAGAAAAATCTATAAAATCGTATGAATACTTAAAGTACGAAAAATGCTTACACTATTCATTTTTGATGAAATTTCGTAAATTCATAAAGAAACTACTTTTAAAATATTCATCAAAGTACTATATATCCATAAAACTGTTCACCTTGAAGCATCCAATTCCAGAAATCCATGAAAAAATCCATTATATTACTACAAAATCAAAAAAAGTACCATATGCCAGCAAATTTTATGAATACTAAAAGATACAAAAATACTATATTATATTCTAACAGTATATGAAATGTTTTCAATGTACGCAGATAAATTTTGTTCAAAAATCTACGATGATATGGGGAATCCATTAAATTTCTAATTCTAGAACATCAAACTTAAAATCCATATTTATCCTATGTATCATTATACCATACTCATACATTCTAATTACTATATATCTATATTAATAATTCATCTGCCCTTTTCACATTAGATTTTGCCCCCTTTCCATGAAAAATTTCGTTTTCACGTCTCAGGCTATAAGTACGTGGTTCCAACAGAGTTACTTTGCTACGTACTTCTACGAAATTTTTTACAAATGCATAAGCCATGTCGCAGTTTTATTTTTTCACATAAAATTCGAACTCAGTGCCTCTAAAACCTAGAAGTACTCAATCTTTATAAAATAAAAAAGTTTTATCAAGTTCTGGCCAACTTTCCGAGTTTTCAGATCACTGTGCAATGATACGACGAAGCTTTCGGGTTAAAAACACGATCGCAGAGTCGTTTTTAGCGACGACGAACTTCTGTGTTTTAAGTGGCAATAATCTTCTTTGTGTGGTAATAGGTTAACCATTGTCTCACGATGGTTATCGATAAGCAGAGCTCTCGTTAACTATTGATTGTGATTTTCATCACATCAGGAACTTGGTGCATTATATATAATATTATTCGATGTACCCAATTATACATGATGTTTGTTTTTAATTATTGCGAAAATTTCAGGGCTTCTTGAGACATGAATTAATAAAAAACTTTTGAGAACTCGTGAATGCTGAGTATAAAATACATGAAGTCTATACCAAAGCTTTTGAAACGTGAAAAAACTTCATCATTATGTTCTAAGTTTGGAAAATCAATACAGTTTTTAGAGCTACTAAAGTTGACGATCGATACAAAAAAAGTAACGTTTTTTTTATATCCCAACCACGGAAATTATTACTTCTGTATTCTGAATGTATCTTTTTTGTGTACAATTTTTATGTATGCTCATGCACGTGCGAAAAGGTGCACATATGAAAAAATCCACATTATTCACTGGAAATGTTAAACTTGAGCCATCTGCGTATTCATTCAAAATATTTTTTTTGATTCCACAATAAAGCAAGTTTTCATTGTATCTTGCTCAGAAATGATTATGCTTGTGATTATTTCAGGTATCACTGCGCTTGAACCAAATGTAAATAATTTATTGAAGTGTAAACCGTAAGTGATTCAGAAAGTGATTTCAATGGATGTTTATTTGGAAAATGTTTTTTTCAAGACGACAGAGCAGTTGTTTTCAGAAAATAATCTTTTTATCATAATAATAAAATATTGCACTATAGAGTCAGTCTGGAATATTTCATTTTTTACTAGTTATTGATTGCATTTTTTTTCAATTATATTGTAAACATAATCAAATTATATTCAAGTTGTAGATGTATGTTTCTGCAAAAACTTCAACATGTATTGCATTTTACATCATAATTCTGTTGGAATTTCTGTCTGATATCATAAAGCTTTATTTTCAATATATATTTCTGTGGCTTGTAGTTTATGAAAAAAATTGTAGTTTTTCATTGTTTATATTATAAAAGTATGATATGAAATTTTGCTAAAGATATATGCTGATTGGAACAGTATTATTTTTTAAATGAAAAAACACATTGTTTGAACTGGAAACAAAGAATAACAGAAAAAAATATTTGAATTTATGTTTCATTATACTTTATATACTGACAATAAATTCTGTATAATGTTTTAGTAGAAAACTGGATTTACACATGTAGTATAATTTGCATTCTGAACAATACAACTTTACTTGTATATTTCTTGAAGAACTGGCCTAAATATAGTATTTTTCACAATAAAATGATTCATTTTATTGTGAAAAAAAATATTTATTAATAAAATATTCATTTTCAAAAAAATATTATTACAAGTTAGATAAAAATCACAAGGTCTGCAACACTATTGTGAAAGTAACAATATTTTAACATTTTTTACCAAGGGCGTAGGCAGAAAAAATTTTTCGGGAGGGGTTTTTCTGGAAAATGTTTTTCCTTCGGGATTTCATAATTTTAATCTTTAATAATATGTTTACAAGAGAGAAATAATATTTTTGATTTCTGAATCCAAAAGTTATACAGCTTTTGAAATCTAGAGTTGCACATTATTCACGTTCGTTAATAATGAAATCCGATTTTTGTTATTTTCTATTAGTAACTAAGGTTTCAATTTTTTTTACTAATACTTTTTGTGTTTACACCACTTGAAGGATTAACTGATATTAAAAGTAATATGGGTTTCTATACAGCTTTCTGAAATTCGATGCTCCAGGAATCGAACTTCTAAAAAATTTGTAAATTTGAATTGATTTTCGAGCAAACTTTAAGCATACAGATAAAAGGTACATCATACATTTATATTATTTTCATATGGTATATTATTTATCAAATTTTGTACTTTTTTCAGGTATTTTTGTATGTCTCTGATACTTCTATGGATCGCTCACAAGATATTTGGAAATTGATGCTATAGTATTGAAACTTTCAACAATTTTGAGAATTTAGATTGATTTTTTAGACGGAAGTTTCTTTTATGAAGATTCTTATAACTATTATTCCATATTTTTTTTAGCATTTTAACAATTTAAAATATGTTTAATTGTATAGATTGTATAAATTGAATTAGATGCATTTTTATTGTTGTCTATATGAATTTTTAGAAAAAAACTCGTTAAGTAGCAAATGAGTTATTTTGTAAACTAGTAAACTTGTCGAATTTGTAATAGTAAACTAGTAAACTAGTAAGCTAGTGAACTAGTTAAATAAAAAAATAATAAGCTAGTAAACTACTGAGCTAGTTGAATAAAAAACTGGTAAGCTAGTAAGCTAGTGAACTAGTGAACTATTAAAATCGTCAACAAGTAAATTAGTCAACTAGTTAACTGGTAAGCAAGTAAAATATTAAACTTGTAAACTGGCAAGCTAGTAAGCTAGTTAGCTAGTAAACTAGTTAAAGAGTTAATTATTAAGCTAGTAAACTCGTAAGCTACACTGTTAAAAATTTTCTTAAATTTCATACACTTTTTATTCAAAATGTATTAAAATGAACTTTAAATTTCGTAAGCCAGCTGTATGAAATGTATATTAGGTACACATGTTTTAAAAGTGTATGATTTAAGGACATCTACTTGAGTTTAATACACTTTCCATAGATTCTGTATTAAAATGTACCTGAAATTTCATAAACTTGATATTTGAAACATAAGTATGATACACATACTCTAAATGTGTATAAATTCGAGACACTTATTTGAGTAAAATGCATTTTTCACACAAGTTGGTTACTACACTTGTGCTCGCTAGGTGGCTACACCAATTTTTTTCTCAAATGCGAATTATTGTGGACGCCCTTCAAATATGAGTGGAAACCATATAAATAGTAAGGTCAAGTAAGTTGAAGGTGGGTGAAGGACCTGATAGATGGAATACTACATGCAAAAAATTATTTATCTTTGAAAGTGTTTTATTAAGATGAAATTCAAAAATACTAATAACTGAAATAAATAGAAGGGAAATTTAATGTAAGAATGTTTTCTGTAAATATTTTCTCAAAACCAAAATTTTTTGTATCAGAATTTTAACAGAAAAAATTTGGTGTCGACATGGTTTATTGGGATGTAAGGCAAATTACACATTACTTGTATTAAATTTAATCCAAACATTTTTGTATGATTTTAGTACATCAGTGCATTAATACAAATCTGACTTAAATTCATCTGGAATATAATAAAAGTATATACTAATGTCTTGTATAAATTTAAACACACATAATGTATAAAATTTAAGGCACCCGTATATCAAAGTAATGTAAGCGTGTACATATTTTGTATATTTTGATTTATTATATTAAATTTGCGTTTTACGCGTTCTATTAAATTTAAAACAATAATTTCAAACAGTGTAGTATACTAGTGAATTTATTTTTCACATTTATCTAGTATAATATACGAAATCCTGGAGAATTTCTGAGTATTTTTGTAAATTACTTATATTTTTGTACACAGATTTCAACAGAGATTTAAAAAACTCGATGCTTTGAAATACGAATTTGATCTATAATTTCAAGAATTAATGATGAAATCACATTCATATAGATTTTTCATGTTTTGCATCCTTATTCTTTTCGTCGTATTTTTAAAATGTTTAAAAGATTTTGTTGCGTCTTCTAGAATTTTTATAGATTCATTATATTTTAAAAATTTGATGCTCTGGAATCCCAAAATTTATTTATCGAAGAGGCATTTGTCGAAATTTTTCGAAAAACAGTTTTTTCATAGAATTCAATAAATTTCAATATCCTTTGAGAGTTTGTATGGATCAAAAGATTCTAATACTATTATATAGATTTCTAGAGTTTGATGATCTAAGATTCAAAGTTTTGTAAATTTTTAGCATTTTCATAGATTTTTATTTTTCTTGATTATTTAATAGGTTGCAACAGTTTTTCTGATTCATGTTTTCTATGTAATCCTACGTTGTAAAAATTTCTACTTTTTTATTGAATATATACTGCTATTGCTTCCATGCTTCCTTTTGTAACTTATATTTTTCTTGTTTTTCCATGTAACTTTGTCATTTTCCCATGAAATATTGATTGATTTTATCAGAATTTCGGGAAGGGTTTTAACCCCCAAACCCCCCCCCCCTGCGCCTACGCACTTGCTGTTTACCATAAATATGTCGAAAAGTACTAGATTTGTTTTCTCAGTATACCATGTTTAAAAACATTAATTTCTTTTTTTAGCAGTTCGATTTATATTTATAAACATCCATACATAGATTTATAAAACTATTATAATCATATTTATAATAGTTCATTGTAATTGTCTACAATAAATTTAAACAATAAATTACTGTGAGCACGGTGAGAAATACTTTAATCTATTTCTTAATTTGTGTACTCGTCTATGATTCATAATTTGAGCTTTTTTCCACATTGGTAAACTGAATAAAGGAATACCAATTCCTCGTGATAAACCCGTCTAATTCTAAGTAACCTAAACAATGAAAAATTTATCGTTTGGAAATCGCTTTCGATTACTTGCCTTCATCGAACGACTTCTTCGCCAGTATCAAGGGTATGGCCTTAGAGTTGCTCATTTTCGTGGATTCCTCGTCTCTAATCCGGCACTATCGATCCCGAATCACGTTATACGCGAGTTCATCAAAATAAACGAACTATTTTCGCAACATAAAAGACTCGCCGCGGAACTAAGGGCTTCGCGGGCACTTCATAAACTTTTCAAACTCGGTTATTAAAGAACGAAGTAATTATTTTTTCACGCTGCCTAGGGCAAACATCACTGCAATTAAAAAGGCATGGAAGTGACCGATAAGGAGTATATTTCGATGACTATTGATGTTCAAAAACCGCATTGTGGATGTCAAGTATCATCGACTAAAACAGTCATTAATGATTGATGCCAAAGTAAAAAAGAACTTCCATAACAAGTAAACGATTCCACATCATAAATAAAGGGCGCAGCAAACTTTTATCAATGCCCAGCTCATCAGAAGTCACTCTCAAGTTTCCACAACAATACTTGCAAAACTTGAGACCAAGGTTCCCTCCAGAAATACCCAGTTATCAGATTTTACGAAAAATTCGATACATACTGTTTACATAAATCTACATTAATGCATATCCTTGCAGCATGCATTCAAAGTCAGTTTTTTAGAATAGGAAAAACTCTATTGTATGAATCTACATATTCTTGTGAGAACAATGTGTTCTCTGTAGAAACATGCCAAATGCTAACGATGCTGGAGGTCGAGAACCGAAACCGCATCCGAATAGCTGAAAATCCTCTTTCCACGCACCACGGAATACCAATAATCATCGATCAATACCCCAATCACCAACACACCCTGACTGACCACTTTTGTCCCTTGGGACCCAGGCAACCCCTATTCTCACAACCCCTATAAAAAAAAAGAAAATAAATAAATAAATGATATCTGCACACCGTCGTCACTTGGTTATCATTGTTAATCTCCTCGTCTTATTGTCCGCTAGCTCATAAAGCCAGAACTGGGAAACGACTCCGGACAAGTGTTTTCTCCAGTTGTCAGGGGTAGTTTATTACCCCACTCTTTCTTCCTCGTTAAGGTGCGCACTTGGCACTATCTGGGGTTTACGATTCCACGCCTGGGTTACCTTTTTGCCACCCCCATGTGCACCTGGCTCCTACCAGTCACTTCGAGCCACCCCACTGCTCAATTCGTACGTATTCGGTCGTCTATATCGATCACGTTTGTTTGCGAACACGTCAAACATGTGTCCAAGCACGCGTCCACGGGCAAAGGGAGGGGGTGGTTCAAGGGGTGGTTGGGGGTGGAAGAGGGTCGAGGTGAAATGCTGTTTGTCGATTACTGTCGCGGAAACTAAAATTACGAAACATTTATTTGTTGAATGATCGGTAGTCGATGAAAGGGTGTCCGTCGTAAGGAAAAATGATACAGAGCAATCCGTCGAGGATCGGGATGAAAATTGAATCGATTCACGGTCATTTTCTGCCGGAATCCGGAAAACTTTTACCCGGAATCGTATTTCTGGAATGATATATTCCGATCTTCCAGAACTGGCATTTTATGGAAAAAGGATGAGCTTCATGGAGGAAAAATTGTTTAATCTATTTTTAAATAGAAAATTTACAGAAAGAGACTATTCCCATTAGAAAAAAAAAGAGTAATACGATGAAACCGTTGGAAGCAAAGAGATTATTCGAAATCGGAAAATAATGCAAGGATAACATCAAAATTTTAGTATACATTCGCATTATTTTTGTTATTTCGGAATGAAATTATTTATAGACAGTGTTAAAATTTGGAAGTAAAATAAAATAATGTAAATTGGAAGTGAAATAAAATAAAATAATATGAATAGAATTCGGGATTAAAATAAATAACCCAAGGGAACCATTTGAATTTAAGTATGACAATTGTTTTCGTTAGATTGAAATTAAATATAGTGTTGAAAAAGGTTAGTGAATTTTCCATAAAAGTATTGGAAGTTTTCAACCTATATTTTACAGAGGATTGTTCCTATAAATAAATCTGGAAAATTTTCCATACGCTATGAGAATTCTGTCATAGGTTATGGGAAAATTCCCATATTTATGGAAGAATTCCCATAGCACATGGAAAATTATTAAGGTCTTTTATGGGAAAAATCCCATGTAGAATTTGGGTTCAGAGGTTATATATCTTTTTTGCGGACGAATCGAGAATGGTTAGGAGTATCTTTCAAAGTATGAAGCAATAATTTTATGACACCAAAGTTATTGTTTTTTAATAGTGTATAGTCCACTTGAAAAAACAAGTATTTGTTCATAAAAAAATATCAACAATTGGCGAAGTTAAGACCCTTTCCCCGAAACAACTTTTTTTTTGAAGAAGCTTGCGGTGACCATGATGCAAGTCGAACAGGTCAAGTTAAATTAGAAAATCCAAAAAATTTCATGAGTCTAGGAATGTACATATCTAGTTCTTGAACGATTGAAAAAATGAATATTACGTTTTTTCTGTATACAAGAACGTTTTCGACGAGATTTCGATTTTTTGAGCTCAGAAAATTTTATTAAAAAATTCTTATCTGCAAAATGAAAACTTTTTTATAAAAAAGTGGTCGTTCAAGAACTAGATATATTCCTAGACTAATGAAATATTTTGGATTTTCTGATTTAACTTGGCTGGTTTGACTTGCATCGTGATCACCGCAAGCCTCTTAAAAAACAAAGTTGTCTTAGGGAAAGGGCCATAACTCCGCCAATTGTTGATATTTTTTTATGAAGAAGTACTTGTTTTTCCAGGTAAACAATACACTCTTAATACACTACATTTTTTGTCACATAGCATTATTGCTACGTACCTTAATAAAGAAACCATATGAGTTACATGATACAGATTATATATCCTATATCCGTTTTGATACAATAAAATAATACATAGGTACAATGTAATTCAAAAATAAATAGAACAATGCAAGAAGACCAATAGAATTGCAGAATTAAAATCATATCCGTTGGCTTAAAATACAAACAACACAATGAGACCATTAGAATTAGAGAAAAAAAATATAACCCAGAATAACTACCGAATTACTAATGGTTTTACTATTCTTCTATAAATGAAACAAAAAATGCCTCACTGCTTTTTAATCATAATAAATAATGCTAAGACATTCGAATAGCGTAATAAAATGAAATTATATAAAGAGACCATTGGAACTAAATAGCAAAAATTGCCTTATTTCCGTTTAAAAAAAATCAATAGTAAGGGATCATTCCAGTTGCAAAATTAATGGAAATACACGACTCATAAAACTCTATAATGTGTGCAACCTTTATTCAAATTACGCTCTCTTATACACGTGTAATGAGTCCAGGCTGCAGAAAATTTGCAACACTTTTTTTCAGAAAACTATCATAATAGCTATTTCAAATAATAGTATTCTAGATACCTATTTGATTCCAGTAAAATTTTGTCTGGATTTCAGTAATTTCAGAAAATATTTGTTTCGGAAAACGGATTCCGTAAAATAGGTAGGAACCATCGGATCAAGTGCATCTGGAGGCTCTGGATGGAACGAGAGTGTGCGGGAAAATTGGAAAAAGTTGGGGAGAAAGAACGAGCATGGCTCAATAAAAGGGGAAGAGACCTGGTCTTGTGCTTTAAGATCGGGTCGAGAAGTAGAGATAAGGGTTGATGCGTCCAAGTTTTCGGAGATGCTTTGAGGTCTTGCGATTTTGAGAGTTGATGTATGTGTTCATTTGGTAGTTGCCGAAGTTGTCATCTGATATATTCGCCATTCGATGTTCCAACTCTAAGTTACTTTTCAATACAAACGTGGAGCGTTCCGGTATCGGGGTTTTGAAAAGCGCTCGACGACCAGGTCGATGAGGTACCATATATGTAGTTTCGAGGTATTGGTTTGGTTCTTCTTGAAAGAAATAATGGGTCATTTTATCTCACGTTTTCCAGGTTATTCAGGTTGGTTCAATTTGCTTAGGGAATTTGTAGGGAAATCAAAGAGATTCGTATTTTTTCTTTTCGCTAGAATTTCAATAGGGAATTTTTTAAATATTATCGGCTGGAAACTTGATTTTCAATTTGTTGATCTTTCTTTATAATTCAATGATTCTGCCAAAAATGGTTCGGTTGTTATAATTTTTTCCTGTGTTGTTGATGAAGTTTTATCATAAAAGTAATAAATTCTTAACTTTAGTTTTTGAGAACAGTTTTCTCGCAATCGTGATTTTCATAGATAAATCAACAAATTTCAATTAATAAAATGATTTTAATTCTTCAGTTATTTTCCTTCATTGTTTTTAAAAATAATGAACGAATAATATATATTAGCCAACATTAGTTGTTGAAGAACTATAATTCAAGGTCAAAGTGCCATTTCGGCAGTTTTTTCGATGCTTTTTTTTTCTAGGAATTATATAATTTTACTGAAAATGTTTTCTTCTAAATGATATCAATTTCATTCCATCAGTAAGGATTTTCGCAACAAAAAGAAGTTTAATGAATTTTAACCTTATAATTTTATTGGAATTCGACATTGTATCTATTTTTTTCTTGATTTTTGAAGAGTGAATAAGTAAAAATAGCAAAATTCAATATGAATCGTTGATAGCCAAAATTTGTCGTGACTGCAATTTTTCAAGTCAATGTGCCAATTGTGCAATTATTTGTATGCTAGACCTTCTTGTTATTCTAAACGTTTTTTAAAAAAATAATACGATCATGATGATTTTCAATAAAGTTGATGAGTAAATATTTACCTTCCAAGAGAAAAAAATTTCACAGGTCAATAATTTTTCGAAATCTCTTTGATTACCGAAAAAAAAAATGAAATTTTTCTGATTCATAAGGTGTTATATTACTTGAGTTCTTTTATAAGTTTTTTAAGAAAAATATTTTATTTATCATAAACATTTACCAGCTACTTCTACTCAATTTCACTATATCAATTTTGTCTTCTTTTCGAACAATAATGTTGTGCTGAACTTGGAGTTATATTTCTTCAACAATCTTAAACTGATATGCTGCTGATAGTATACAAACAAAACGCGTAAACATATTGCTTGTATACTTCGTAAAACATCACAAATATGAGAAAGATTAGAAAAAATACCTAGGTAGTGAAGAAAAAACTGAAACTAAATTAATGCTTGACAAAACTTTCAAGAAATTTTCCATTTTATTTTGAACGATCCATATAAAGAATTTCTAAAATTTATTCAGTTGAATACTTTTTTTTTTTTAAGTGAATTATAAGATAAGTGACAATTTTGAAAACAAACTTTTACGATCTAATCATTTTTGGTAAAACTATAGAATATCAAGGAAATAGAGCACAAAAAAAAACTAGAAAAAGTGCACGTTGACTTCAAAAAATCGTAACTTATCAACAATAAACGATGAGACATTAAAAAAAGGAAAAAAACCTGATGCAATGTCAAAATTTTCGGTTTAAAATTTTTTAAGTTCTTTGTATAAATCATGGTTACAAAAAAATTGTTAAAAAAAATGAAGTGCTGAATTCTTTCTCTCGAAATAGAATTTTACACGCTAAATGAAGAAAAAAAAATACAGATATTGAATAATAAAGAAAAAAGTGACTGGCAGAAAATGAAAAAATGAACTTTTAAGTCGATATTTCCAAAATTTTTCAACGAAACAACTGAAATTCAAGCAAGAAGGAAAAATCCGTGTCTCATCAGTTACGATGGAGTCGATAAAAAAATTTCCCCACAAAAGAGACACAACCTGAATCACGTAAACGATTAAAAATAAAAAGATCTTGAAGTTTACATATAACTAATGACTGACTAAATCACTCCACAAACTTTTTTCTAAATACTGTTAGTCATCATATTGATCCTTAGACATTGGGCCGTCAAGCTCCTTTCAACCCATCAATACCAAAATGCGTAACGTTTGAGCTTGGAGGTAAGCTGAAATTGAAACATTGAATCGCAAAGCAAATGACAACTTTGGGAACGTTTGCGATGCGACAAAACAGAATTTCTTGTTTAAGGAAATGTGGAAGATGAAGTAGATGATGGTTATTCATACTGCGGTGAGTATGAGACGCAAATTCTATATCACTATTTGTGCATCTTTCCCCTTTAATCAATGTACAAACGGGTTCATGGAAAAAATTCTTGTGTATTATTTTGCATAAACATGAGACGATTCAAAGAGGAAGACGAAACACTCTCTTTTCAAATCTTTCCCCTAATTGAGCATGTACATTTGAGCAGTCGTATACATAACGATTCGCTTGGGAGCGAGGTTTTTTTCATACTACTCTTGGATATCTTTGTTTGAAGCTAGGAAATCGTTACGAGTGGCATGATATAAATGAATTTGGTGTTCGTAGAATTATTAGTTGTTGATAATTTTTAAACAGATGGAAATATTTATTTATTTAGTATTTACAAGTCTCATCGCACTATTTCTTTCTTCTGAGTGAAAATTATTTGAACAATTTTTAGAATCATATCGTACAATATTCAGGAACAAATTAATTGTAGAGTACTTGTGAAAAGTAACCCTCTCAAAGTTTTGAAGAATTTTCAAAGGATTTGAAAAAATTACATGTCTGGGTAGTTTTGACAGTTTTTCGATATTTTTAGCAGCTATGAAGATTTTGACAGAATTTGGAAAATTTGAAGTTTTCCACAGTTCAAAAGCATTTGAACAAAGCATTTGTTTGATAGTTTAACGAACAACTTTGACAGTTTCAAAATTTTTGTTTAAAATTCTTAACATAGGTATAACTTTTGTAAATTAACAGCATTCTAATTTTTTTACAGTTTATAAATGTTTCGACAGTTTGTTACAGTTTTAACGGAGTCCAATTTTAATGGTCTCAAAAATAGCTTTAACATTAAAGTTTCAGAATAGCTTCGGTAATAATCACAATATTTTCGAAGAATTTTCACTTTATTTTATGGTCAATAACTGAGTATAACAGCATTGAAATTTTTTACAGTTTTGTCCCTTTTTAACAATTTTGACGGTTACACAGTTTTGATAATCAGGAAAGTTTTTAGATATATTTATTAAATGTTTTCATGGTTTTGACAGTTACTAGTTTATAGCAATTTTACTATATAATTGATTTTTTTTTCTGGAAGTTAAAAAATTTTTTTGTAATTGATACATTTTATATCAGAGCAGTTTAAGCAATTTAGAGAATTCGTATCATTTGTCTAAAATTCTTGCATATTCTTACGACAGTTATAAAAATTTTATAGTTCCTGAAATAAGAAGGAAGTTTCTATATTTCAATATAATTTACCGTATTTCTGTGCAAAACACTTAATTTACCTATGATTTCCATAAATTGCAAGAATGTAGCTTGTAATTGTTTGGTATATTTCATAATATTTTACCCAGTTCTTTCAATTTCAGGAAAAATCAATCCCCTTATCGAAATTTTTGCTGACAAAGTGCAAAAAAACCAAAAATCCAACATTTCTCAATTTTTAACTGCGATGTCAATAAATTCAAAAAATATTAGATTTCGCAAAAAAATAAGTATAACTGATAGTTTCTACAATTCTCTTCTTGAAACTTTACTCTGCATTCGCCCCTGCAATATTTTTATGTTATTTTCATACCTTTATATAAGAATATCGCATTTTGAATAAAAAAAAAACCTAGAAAATTTAGTAAACTTTGTCGTGATCATTTTTTAGCTTATACTCAAGCAGATGAAAAATTTTCGAGAATTCGTAACTTTTGTTTAGAATTTTTAATAAAACTTTTGTCTGTTTTCATAGTATTTTCAATTTTTTATGATTCTTAAAGAATGTGGAACTTTAAAAATTACAGTAGAAATATTTCACTAAGAATTATCATTTATGAATTACGGAATTATTTTGTTATAATTTCAAACGATATTTATAACGGTTTTTTATATTCTGTAAATTTTTATCTAATTACCGGGGATGGTGTTAATTGTGCATAAATTTTTTGAGTACGTATTTATTGCGCACTGGACGATTGTACACATTTTCACAATTTTCATCACTATAATTCTAAATTCAACAAATTTGTAAATAAAAACTTCTAAATTTTCAAATATATACTGTGAATTTATTTTTATATAACCCTGTGTACAAATTCGCAAGAATGTGCACAATTCATACAGTGCTCAATACGCTTATGCACAATCAACACCATCCCAATCACCGCAACTTTCAACGAATAAATATGATACTCAAAATCGTTGCTAAAAAATGCTCAAAAACCAAAAAACTCCTATATTTCTCGACATCAAACCATCATAATGTCAGTAAATTCTAAAAGCTGTAGATTCTGCCAAAAGATTAATTTGTATTAATTAGTATGACAGATTATTTTTATAGCTTCATATCTAAGATTTAACTTCGAATCTGCTTCTGGTATTTTTCAATTATTATTTTTCATAAAATACAAACTGAAAAAATATATATAATGTTGCAAATATTTTGGTTATCATTTTTCAAAACCTCGATAATGGTTATTTTTTTGACGTCAATGCAATCCAATCATCATACTACTCCAAGTGTTGCATCAAACAACACTACACACTACGCGATCGATCCCAGTTCGAGGGTCAAGGCTAAAAACGATAGCCATTCTTTGTAATCTATATACTCGAAGCTGGGCTAGACACGAACCTGATTTATTCGTTCGCGTTAATTTACAACTGAAAATATATAAAAACAAAACTCTGGATCAATACAGCAAGTCTAGACAGAACTGTTACACGAAACTATTAATGGAATGGTAAACTTGCATTGTCTGATCAATTTTTCAGGATACAATAGTTTGCTGTAAACAGACGCAACATCGATTTCAAAAGAATAGAGAGTTATAACCGAAATCGAAGTTATCTTGCCTTTTTCGATAAATTGCATATATGTCTGGGCGGCTCCGCTTCTCTACCTCTATTTCGGATTTAATTACATTTTCATTTTAAAGCCCTTTGATGCAACTTTATCCGAGTCGTTTTAATCTTTTAGTATGAATATTGTTCTCAAAGCTACAGTTATATAGAATCGAGTTACCCTAGTTATCAAAGTTATGCATTGTTATTTTTATAATGTTAGACTGACACATATATTCTAATAAAAATGAAATTGGCTTATTTCAAAATACTTGTGCGTTTGGAGTTATTAGAAACAAGTAGTGATAGAAATGGAAATTGATTTGAAATTCTTTCATTTAGGTTCTTTTCAACTTGTCAAAACCCTTTCCAATCCACCTCCTAAAATTTTTAACAGACCGGATCTCTTTAACTCACAGTTGTCACAACTTTTTTAATCTTCACTATTTTTCTTTAGATGAAATTCTTGCAGTTACGCTTTTCAGACTTCATTCAATCAGAATAAATTGACTCATCAATCTTGAAAAATCGAGTAGTTGTCGGCGGCTATTACTGGTCTGAAATTAGGCCGATATCTGGTGTAAAATGAACAAATTTTCAGCAAAAGTCGGACTCGTATGCCTGCAAATATTCTACCAAAGAAGTTTTTCTGCACTGCATCATGAAGAAGAATTCACTGGCAAAATCTTCTGAGTCAGCAAAAATTTATTCTCCAGGTTAGGTGTGGCTTTTTAGACACGCGCAGTACTTTCTTTCATCGGATAATCTGTTTTCGCTACATCATCTTCAGAGTTCTATTACAGCCCTTTGAGTCACGAAAAGTATCAAACGACAAAGCCAATCAATAAATAAGAACTGATACAGAATAATGTATGTGGATGCTGTTGGTTCCTCATCTTATTTATATGCGTTTGCATATTGCTTGCTTATTTTGTGTTTTTTTTCTGTCTAAACTTATTGTGCATATTGTACGTATATTTGCAACTGATATGAATGTATGAGTTTGAAGTTATAAATCTTTCATAATTCACAGTCAAACTAATTAGACTAACAGTTACAACGAACAGTTGATAATCAAGTTTCTTTTATTGTATAATTTTTATGCTCGTCACATCCATTTATAACCAAATAGAACTTCTATTGACGAACAACTGTGTATTCATGTAGAATTTGCGATTCGAAAAGAATTCGTTTTAAAAAAACATGAAAACATCATTGAACCATCGGATTAGTTAATCGTTGTTATGTGTCTACGTCTGTATGAATCTCAAAATTTTTGTCTCAATCGAACAATATTCAAAGTAAAAAATGCTAAAGGAAAAAGAATCTGTGTAGCAATAAGTTTTGAATCTTAGAGTAAAAACATATAACTGTCTTTTTCTTATTGACATAACAGTGAAATTTTGCGCAGTAATATTTTGGAAAAAACTCTAAATTAAAATGAAACGATGGACATTTTTATTTCCTATTGTATTTATAATTTAGAAAAAAAAGACGTTTTTCATTATATATGAATTAAGTATCCTCCAGCATTATCGAGGATCCAACAGGTAAAAATTTTATCAATGTCAGTAAAAAATTGTAGATTGTATATATATATTTTAAAGAGTTTCAGTATTCTCCCTAGTTATTTCGATTCTTATAAAAACCTTATGAGAAACTTAAATTTCTAATAAGAATGGATTTCATGAAATTTTATAAGCAAAAAACTTCATAAAAATTTTTCGATAAATTTTTTATATGTAATTTCAATTTCTCATAAGGTTTTTATAAAGTCACCTTATATAAGAAAGTTTAGATTATCGATGTCTATTTTAAAGAGTTTCAGTATCCTCTCCAGTTATTTTGATCCTTATGAAAACCTTATGAGAAAATGAAATTTTTTATAATAATACAATTTCTAATAAGGTGCACTTTTTAAAAAACCTTGTAAGAATTAAATTTCTTAGAAGGTGACATTATGAAAACCTTATATGAGAAACTAGAATTTCTTATAAGAATGTATTTGATGAAATCTTATAAACAAAATACTTTATCGAATTTTTCCAAATAATTTTTTATAAGGAATTGCAGTTTTTCAAAAGGTTTTTATAAGGTCACCTTATAAGAAATTTTAGATTACATATCTCTGTTTGAAGTATTTCAGTATCTTCCCTAGTTATTTTAATCCTTTAAAAAACCTTATGGGAAAATGAAATTTCCAATAATCATTGAACTTTTAATAAGGTGCATCGTATAAAAACCTTCTAAGAATACAATTTCTTATAAGGTGAACATATGAAAACTTTATGAGAAACTGAAATTTTTTATAAGAATGTATTTGATGAATTCTTATAAGAAAAGAACTAGATATAAAACTTTTTCGATCAATTCTTTATAAAAAATCTCAGTTTCTCATTAGGTTTTTATAAGGTGCAACTTATATGAAATTAAATTTTTATAAAAAATTTCATTTTCTCATAAGGTTTTTATAAGGATAAAAATTACTATGGTCACCAATGAACAAGACAAAATTTGTTATTCTGTAACAAAATTTTCGCTTTTATAAACTTTAAGAAATTTGAGATTTCGTCTATGATGGCTAATCTTCCAAAAATGACTTTGTTTCACCATTTTCTCGAAACGAAATTGCTATGTTCAAATTTTGTCGATTCCAAAACCTCTACTGACGATCTTTTTCCAAATATTATGCAATTTTTCTTAACAGACGCAGAAGGGCATTTTTGTTCGATAAAATAGAAGAACACGTCAACCTTAATTTTTATAAGAATAGGGATGATGTATGATGCTGATTTTTCAGTCCATTCTGCATACATTTGTGGTTCTGTAGCAATATAACATTTTTTAGTGCATTTTATCAGGCATAATAACGAATTTTTAGGGCATACTTTAAAAATGAAACTTTTAGAACATATTTTTATACGCGCTGCTCACAAATAAGAAAAACAACGCAGTATAGGCAATATACAGGTTAAATTTAAATAATTTGTTTCTTTTTTGTGTTTTTTACGAACAAGTCTTACTTACTGTTTTTTTTTTCTGAAATAGACCATTCATCACTATACAATCAGTAAGTTTCTGTTATAATATGGTATTTTTCATTGTTTTTGAAAAACTTTTTGTTTAGAAAGAAATTTTGTATTGTGTTAGTATGAAGAAAGGATCATTATGAATACCCATTATTGCCGTATCTTTTTTTCCAAAAAAGAGACTTTTCCGTATTTCGATTCTTTGTTCGATAGTCCATTTGATATTTTTTACATTTTTCATTATTTTTGAAAACCACTCAAAAAACCGACCAAAACCTTGACCAATAAATTTGATTGATAATTGACTAAAAATTCGAATAACCCATTATTTAAATGATGAATAAATTCTTATCAATTTCCAGTGCTCTCTGTATGATTACAAATAATGATGCACTTGTAAAAAAAGTTTCTTCTAAACTTCCCTGTGTGCTCTTCAGTTAATTCAGTCATTATTGTTGATTCAGTGACTTTTCGAATAACTAAATGATTACTCGATAAACAAGTTTTCAACGACGCCTTGCAATCCAAGTAATCTTGTACACCCAGGAATGAGAAAACTTCAATTGCATAATCCTCTCAACGGTGTGAAAGCAATAATCCGAAATAGACATGATCTAATTTAAGAGTGCTTTCCCGGCGTCGTCGAGAAATAAGTGTGTGTGGGGGTGTAAAGGTTCATGTGTACACTTTTACACCTTCGTGCCGGTGCTGTCTTGGGTGGTTGCGCCCGTGTGCCTGTAGCTAGCCAGCAGCACCCTTGTAAATACGAAGGTCTAGAGGAAAGGTTGCATGCTTTGCGCCAGTTAACAATTGAATCGAGGTCTGCATTCATGAATAATGCTGATGATGCGAAAGCTAAGGTCGCAGACAATGAACCTTGTTCCAGTTCAGGGCCTTGCACCGAGTGCGCGAGACCTTGTGTAAGAGACTACAGTGTAGAAAGCTACATCTACATTTTCCTACATTGATTTACCAGAGCTAGATAAATCAATGAGATACCTCGCAGCTGTGACATTTTTCTTGCTTTCCCGGTGACTTAGAGCTGCTCTATCTCTTTAGTGTGTCAAAGAAGAGCGCGCTTGGGTTGAACTCGGTGAAACAAGCTATAGGGAAATGTCAGGTGAGAAAAATCTGTGTGTGAGGGGGCTGTTGGTGATTTGGGAAATTCCAGGTCTTCCTAACATTTTCTTCCGGTTTGTTTTCTCAAGTGAGGAAAATTAGGTGTTGTATAAGAAATAGTAGAACCAATTTTTCAGGATTGAGGTTTGGGCGTTTTCTGAAAATTTTGCTGGTAGCATTGGTAAATACAGGGTAATAATTTCTAAAAATTTCATTAGTAGAGTTTAGGATGATGGCATACTCTGGCAGGCGCGTAGGCAGAGGGCGGTTTTAGGGGGTTCAAACCCCTCCCGAAATTCTGATAAAATCAATTATTATCTCATGTAAAAATGAAAAAAGTTACATCGATAAACAATAAAAATATGAAATACTAAAAAATCCATGAAAACGTTAGCAGTATATATTTATTATGAAAGTAAACATTATCAAAACGTAGGATTACGTATAAAATATGGATCAGAAAAACTGTAACGAGCCAGTAAACAATCAAGAAAAAATAATATTTACGAAAATGATAGGAATTTACAAACTTAGATCAATAAATTCTAGAAATCTATGTAAAATCCATATGAAAGTATTAAAAATCTTTCAGTTCATACAAACTGTGAAAGAATAATGAAATCAATTATATTTTATAAAAAAACTGTTTTTTGAAAAATCTCGAGAAATGCATCTACGATCTATAAATGTTGAGATTCCATAGAGCATCAATTCTAAATATACTATAAATCTTTAGGAATTTTAGAAAACGTTACAAAATCTTTTAAATATTTTAAATATACGAAAAAAGAATAATAATATAAAACATGAAAAATCTATGTGAATGTGATTTTATCATTAATTCTGTAAATTACTGATAATAGATCGAAATTCGCATTTTAAAGCGTCGGGTTTTTAAATCTCTGTAGCAATCTACAAAAATAAAAGTAATCTATAAAAATACTTAGAAATTCTCCAGGTTACGTACTAGAAAAATGTGAAAAAAAAAGTTTACTAGATTACTTGTTTACCAGTTTACTAGTTAACTAATTTACTTATTAACGAGATAACTAGTTTACTATTTTTCTCTTAAACTGTTTGCTATTTTACTATTTTACAACGTTAGTAGTTAACTAGTTTACTAGCTTACTTGTTTACTAGTTTAGTAGTTGACTAGCTTACTAATTAGCTAGCTTACCGTTTTCCTAGATTATAAGTTTACTAGATTACCAGTTTACTAAATATCTTTCAATACATAAATCATGTAGAATAATTTTCTTAGAAATCTATAAAACTTTCTATCCTGGAGCATAATTATTATTATATTACTATTATTATATATATTTTAGAAATTATTTCGAAATTCATACATATACATAACAATATAAAAACATCCAATTCAATTGAAACAATTCACACAATTAAACATACTTTTAATTGAAGATATACAAAAAAAAAATATAGAATAAAAGTACATATTCAAAATCTTCATAAAAAAAACTGTCGTCTGAAAAATCAATTTAAATTTAAAAATCGTCGGAAATTTCAATACTATAGCATCAATTTCTAAAAATCTATTGAGTGATCCATAGAAATATTTGAAATATATGAAAATACCAGAAAATACTACAGAATTTGATGAATAATATACCATACTAAACTAATATGAATTTATAAAGTACCTTTCAACTGTGTGGTTAAAATTTGCTCATAAATCAATTCAAATATATAAATTTTTCAGAAGTTTGATTCCTAGAGCATCCACTTTTAGAAAGCTTTATAGAAACCTATATTGCATACCTAATATCAGATAATCCTTAAAGTGTTATAAATACAAAAAGTATCAGTAAAAAAATTGAAACCTCAGTTACTATAATTGAAAGTCACAAAAATTGGATTCTATTATTTATTAACATCAAAAATGTGCAACTCTGGATTCCAAAAGTTGTATCACTTTCAAATTATGAAATGTAAAATATTTAAAAATCGCTGTATTGTGACCATTCTGTCAAAGATGAAAAATTATGGAATCCCGAAGGAAAAATATTTTGCAGGAAAACCCCTCCTGAAAATTATTTCTGCCTACGCCCCTGTACTCTGGAATTGTTCATTCCAAATTCAAGATTTTGTATTTCTCTATTCAAGTTAACACCGAGTAGAGTAATCACGTCTTAAAAATCTTCCTAAAGTCCTCTTATTATGCTCAAAAAGTGCTCAAAGTATCTTTTCCTATTTATACATATCATCAACGTTTCAAAAGAGTACTCTAATGTTCATCAGAATTTCATCATTATATAATGAATCAAAAATTAAGTTTGAGTGACTTATCTAAATATCCTCAAAGTCATCTTTTTATCCTGCGGATGTTCTCATAATACACAAATTTGCATGGGACCGAACTGAAGTAGACCGTATTTAGGAACTCTAAACTTTACAGAATACGGACTTTTGAAATCTCGCACTATACGATATCAAGTATAGAATTTCAACTTATGGAATCCAGAATACAAGAATTGTAAATTTTATAAAAGAGAATAAAAGAATCGTTTATTCTCCAACGAAGAATTTCAGAGCTCCTAATTCTCTGGTATAGTATTAGAAAATTCATGAATAAGCGCTACTTCACAAATTATGAGATTTAAAAATAATCTCGAATAAAAACTTTTGAAAACCCTAAAAAATATAAAGTCATAAAATATTTCCTTCTAGAATGTATAAAGTTGGACTTGGAATAGATGAAACAAAGAGATTCAAGATTGATCATTCAAGAATAGGGAACTACAAAATTCCTTATTATAGAGTTTGGAGTTCTAGAATATAAGATTACATATATTTCTCTACATTCTATCGTTTAGATTTAAGAAATACTGATATCTTGAACCGTATGAATTTATGATACATGATTATGCAATTTTCAGTCCTGCTTTATTGAATTCTAGAAATCCATGCTCATTATTTTTACTAAATAGAATTCTCGATTAATTTTATTTTAAATATATTTTTAAAGTTCTAAAAAATATGAATTGCATATTTAAGGAGATAGTCTGAAATTCGAAATTTTAGAATGCACGTGACTCTTATTTTAAATTTCGATACTATGAATTTTTAATTTTTAATCATGGGAATTAAAATCTATAGTATTGAATTTTAGATGTTCAACTTTTAGAGTAAAAACTCTCATTAATTATTCTATATTTCTACGATTCGAAAATTTATAGTTCTGATAATAATTCATTGATTTAAATACATATTTCATATTTCTACAATTATAAAGTTCTCTACGATTCTCTTATTTATATTCATTAATTTTGTAACATTGAATGGTAAATTTTTCAATTATAGAACATTAATTTTGAGGCACTATAATGTTTTCACTGTACAGGATTTAGGTGTGATAGAACCTAAAATACATTATCAGAATTTTGAATTATAGAAGATAGGAGACTGAAAATTAGGAAGATGGTATCATGAAAATCCTAATTCTAGAATATAGGTGTCTGTGATATTGTATTATTATATTGGATAAAAATTTTGGAACCCCCTTCCCCCTCTATCTACGCCACTTATTCGAGGACTTAAAGGTCCGTTTCAAATTCTAGAATTTGATATTCATGAAATTTAAAGAGTATTCTGAACTCATTAATTCTGAAAATTCTATTTAGTCTGATTCTCGAGATAGTCCAAGAAAACTGTTTCCATGAAAATATGAAAATATAAAAATTATGATTGCTTTTTTTAGACCCAAAGTATCTTCAATATTATATTTAATAATAGTATGTATACCTGACGAACATCCAAAAATACTCTGACCCAAATTTACTACGAGAGAATCAAAGAAAAAATGACGCTTTTTCAAGTAAAATTAGTCGTTATGCGAAGTTTCGATTGGTGTTTCAGAAATTTTCATTGCGTATCGATAAAAATTGCCAAAATAATAGCTCAACGCCTCTTTAATGATATACTACAATTTATATTATATTGTTGAAAAAATGTTGAAATTCTGGACTCTACTCACTATAATCGAAAAAAGAGCTTTTAACCTTCAACCCTTACTAAAAATTGCTAATTGGTTTGTATGATTGGGAAACCAATTGGATTCCCAATTGAATTTCCAATAAATTTTCCAGTCAGTTTTGTAGAATTGAAAAATGTTTTACAAAACACATCACAAATACAGTTGGTTTCCCAAATCGGAATATGTATATTTTTTTTATGAAAAATGGTTTGTATTTAAGACATAAGTTTGTTTGCAAAAAATTTTCTAATCGGACAAACTTATTGGATTCCCAAAGGGGTATATAATAATTGATTTTCCAATTTGGAATTTCCATCAGAAATTTTGCAATGGCTTGTAATTTATATATTATAGCAATTATTTTTGCTAATACAAAAGACACATGATAAATTTCTCCCAATTTTTCCAAATTTTGAAAAATTTAGAGTCTCAGAATAAATTTCGAAAATTTTTATAGTTTCAAAAGTTGTATGGTCGTAATATACATTGTAAATTGCATAATCTTCAGTAGCTTTAACTTCACTAGTTCCAAGCATGTTAATTACAACCATGAATCCAGAGCTTAAGGCGATGTCCAAGTCTATGGATGACATCGTTCATCCCAACTTTCCTGACATATTTGCCCTCGATTCAAGCAATATTAATTCAATCGTTTCAAAATTCACTATGTTGAAGAAGAGAAAATAAGTTATAATTTTGAATCAATTCATTCTCATAAGGTGAAAATTTTCAAAATAACAGCATTCCAAAGTTAGCTGAACGACCCATCATAGAAAAAAAATCATTTTTTTGATTTTTGTAAATATAAATGCACGTTACTAAAAAAAATTATTTCATGTGGTCCTCTATAGTTCAGCAAATTCTTTCATGAAGTAATTTCGAAATCGTTAACCTAGAAACTGTATCCTCGAGAAATATTTGATAGTGCACGAATAATAACATAAGAAAACTTCATTATATTCTGAAATTCATGTAACGAACTTCCACCGAAAAAATAGGGAAATCGATATCCATAGTACAGCAGAGTGTCGGAGTTCACTAACTTTGTTATACAAACAATAATCATATGATTGTGAGGTAATGAATAAAGTATCTTGGGAAATGTTTCGATGGTCTGAAAAAAGGTCAGTTATTGTGTGCCGCAGCCGAGAGGTTCTTGACATACTGGATGTATAATTGCCAAGTCGTAACACAGTGTGCTAATTTAATCGTTCGCCGATAAAAATCCAGTAGATAACAAAAACGAGAGATTGGATCGTCATATTGTTCGATACGATAACCATTCATATCTTATAATTCAATGAAGACTTTTCACTTTTGAAGTCGAATCACATGTTTAGAACATTCAATAAAGATACTGAGCTTTATTGAATAGTTTATAAATAATCGATAAATGGAATAATTTTAAATAATTTTCTAAGATTTTTTTTCTCAAAATAATATTTACATGCAAAATAAGCTTGTGAAACATCCCGTTTTTATTGAATGAGAATCGTCAAAAGTCTTGATTTTTCAGTCCTGCCTCTAATTAATTTCGTCTAAAAATGCTCATTGTCAGATACTGTACTAAACGAATGCTCAAGATTCTCCGGGAAAAATCCTCTTTGTGAGGTAGTTAGCCCTGGCTCGCTGATAGTCTTCGTCTTTGTCATGTCTACTACAAGTGTAAACATTACCATTGCACATATTTTTTCGTGCCTGTAAACTATCATCGCATGCCTTTGTGTCAATACGGTTGTCATGTTAATGAGGAACAGATTTCAAATCTCATTTTCAGTTGTAATTCTTATCTATGTATATATCCATTAATCAAACGTACATATCTTTTACGGGCTCATTTATTCACCTAATATATACACGAGTAATGCACTCTGTAACTTGAAAAATTGTTATGAAAAAATATACGATTTAAGATTGTGTATCTGTTGAAATCTGCAGTAATCAAAGTTGAGGAAGTTGAGTTAGAAATTCAATAATAAATCTCAGTAAATTTTCGTAGGTTTCAAATTTTAGAACAATTATGAATATAATTAGTTCGTATCCACCAGGGGGATGAGGCCATCATAAATTTTATTGAATAGATAGCTCCAGAATTCAGGGTTTCAGAAATTTCATTTGTACAATTTGAGGTACATAATGGAATTCTAGGATTTACAAGTTTGCCATTTTTGAATAAACAATTTTGAACCCTATAATTTCATTAAATATCCTATGGAATAATATTCTGTAATTTGGAATTTTGAAACACTATCATACAGAATTAAGGAATTATTTTTCTTTCAATTGAGAAATTTATGCTCCAATATACTCATTTAAAAAATTAGAATATTTGAAATTGTGTCAATTAACATGGGTTCTTCTGCTATCAAAGTTCCCGAATCTACAAAATTATTAAACGAATACATAATTAAAATTAACATGAGGAAGATTCTGCATAAATACGTTTTGATCCATCGCATAATACATATTGAATGGATATGAATAAATATAAATAAAAAGAATGAATACATACAACAAAAAATACCAAAGAAAAACCGACTTGAAACACAGCGCTTAACCCGTGCATTTTTAACGAGTTGCTTCATTCACCAAAATCCATAGAAACGGCCAATTCCCTCCGCGATCGGTGAAATTCGGTACCGAATTTTCCAGTGAATAATGATCGATTTTCCGCTAAAAATATACGACCTGATTTTCCTCATTCCAACAGTTTTCAGGAGTTATATCAACAATTTCGAAACTCTCTAAATTTCCAAAATTTCCCCCGAAATTCCAAGTCTGATAATTTAAATCTGTATAAGTCTCAAGGTGCACGAAGAGATTACTGTGGGAAGCAAAACGCGAGATGTCAAATCTTGAAGTGGAGAGACAAAATTGTTATTAACGAGATCGTTATTTTCTAAATCGCGATGATTCATTTCATAATCGCTGTGGAAGAGACAGCAGCGACGTTAATTCCAGATCCCAAGGACATTATAACGCAGGTCAAGAAACCCGGCGCGACAACATAGCGCAAATGGATGATATGCGCTCGCACAATTGCAAACAGGCTGGGCATTTAAATTCGCGTGTGATGGATGTAAACAGCGTGACGTTACATCACACGGAACGCGCCAAAAAAGCGATAAGACAGCTCGCATTTTATCGCTCGGAGTGGATTCGCTCGATCGTGTATGGTCAATTTTCAATCTGGAAACTTTTGTGCTCTCCCGAGTCGAAATAAGAATCAAAATAATAACCAACTTGAACCTATTAGATCAAATTTTAATCTGTTATGACTTGTGAAATCTGAAATAGCACGGAATAATCCTCGTGAGTGGTTTTTCAACTATTTTAACCTACGCATTCGAAATCAAGATCGAAAGTACAACCAAATTGAACCTAAGAAAAACGAAGGCAAACTTTCATGACTCTCGTTTTTTAAATTGAATGAACATATCGAAAAATTCGATTATTGAAAAGACTATATTGAATGATAATTTTCTTTTCCTCCAAGTCGAAAAAATTTATCACATTACTTGCGTTTGCTAATTATCACTGAATTAAAGGAATATAAATTTTTATTGCTATTTTGAATAAGTACGCGAATATCATTACATTGTACAATGTAAAAAAGTTTATTCAATTACGTTTGATTAGCAGATATTCAGAAATATACAGTATCGTCAAATTTCATTGATTAAATTAGGGACAATGTGATCCTTCCATCTTAAGAATGGGGGTCTAACTGACTTGACAGTTTGTGATACAGAGATAGGGAAGGCAGGAATCAAGAAATCCTGAAAATCGGTTTATTTTATTGATGAACAGTCCATTCAGCACGTAATATTTCTTAATCATTTAAAATTTTTTCAGAAACATTTTGGAACATTTAATGTCAAATGGGAGTTCCTTGAATGTAAAATCTGCGCTTTGAAAAGAACGCATCATTTATTTTTCTAAAAATTTGAAAACAATAGAGGTATATAGATTTCTTGTTGAACGAACTTACTTCCCTTCGAAATTTTCTTTTCTGACGCCGTGACGAAATTTGTATGTTGACAAGAGAAGAAAATTAATTCTGATCAAATTAAATTTATTTATAATATATTATAGAAATATAATTAAAAATCATTTATGTTCAAAGTGAAAGTTAATGTATATTTATAATACAATTTAATAACTACCGCAATCTGCTGTACTTATATTTTCACGGCTTTTTGATTCTGGCACATTTCTAACTCAAATCGACTTTTGTTTTTCGTTCCGATTTCCATTTTATATGTCAAATGTCAATACGCGTTAAAAATTGTTTTCAAGTGTTGAAAGTTTATCAAAAGTATGAAAAACTGGCCAAAAAAAAATTGCTTTTATTTAGTAGATAATTAGGAAAACCGAGAATTTTCAAGCCAAAATCCTCACGATCGATGGTGAGTTAATTAAATTATTATCAATTTTGCAAGTATTCGTTAGAAATGTTCTTTTTAGTGCATTTTTTTGATTATGTCTCTATGAGGAAAACTGGACAAACGAATATTTTTGAGAATATTAATGTCATATTTTTTTATCATATTTTGCGTTTCTAGAGCTTGTATCATTTTGAGAACGTGTAAAGAGATTGAAAATGAGCTTAGTTTGAACCGGTAAGAACCGAAATATCCTCGATTTATTTGGTTCAAAGTTTGATTCTGATTTCGACTCGGGCTACAACGTTGTGCGATTTTTGATGGGTATGGGTGCAATGATCATTGAATTATAAAATTATATTACCCTGAATGCGATGTTCAAAAAGTAAATATAGTTTTTGGTTTGGCGAGAGAAATCGAAAAATGTGAGAGGGAGTGGTTATTTTCATATCAACATTTCAATTTATGTAGGTAGACTTATAATTGGATAATAGAGAAAATGTGTATGTTGTATACTGCAATCAGTATAAAATGTTCAACGCTAGATATTTTATAGGTAAATTATTATGTATTATTGATTTAGAAGTTATTCTTGATTCCGAGAAAGACAAAATATAGAATACACCCATTCTCCTATAAGTGGGTGTTCGATGAGCAGTACTCGGGCCGCTGTCTAATGTACCAAGAAAAGAAAAGTATACATAAACATTTTCAAGCAGTTTTACTTGCCCAAGATATTATGAAACTAAGGCCTTAAATAATTCATTTCTATAATCAAATGTGCCATGCCAATTATATTTTAAGTATGAGTATAATTAAGTATTGCTGGTCTCGGCTACTCCCGAAAAAAGGCCGTTTCGATTAGCAGTACACAGCCCCAGAACAGTACTGCTTAGGGGGGACGAGTGTACGAAAATTGAAAAAATTCGAATTCAATTGTATAAATACAAACTAAAAACATAATTAATCACAAACGAATGAGCTGAATAGAAAATTCATTGAAACACAAATAAAATATGAATGGAATCCCATAATGTATATATATATTTTCCAGATACGGATCTATGATAAATGTATGTTTGTAATCGCCAAAAATATACGTATGCATGAACCGAGCATTTAGAAGTAACACGTTATTGTACTCTCAAACTTTACATTTTTTACTGTAACGATAAAGTAACGCGTTTCATTTTTCACTGTAACGAGAACGTATAAGTAATACTTAACTTCATTTTTTGTTTACTAAAAATTTCTACATTCATAATTTTTAATGGATTAGAGTGAAAGTAATTTGTGTACAAATATTGACAAAGAATATACTTTTTATCTTGTTATTAGAAACTTTCCCAGTTTGAAGCATTTTAATCAAATTTATGAATCCGCGAGAAAATACTTGAAATCTATGAATCTTTAAATCCATTGCAGAATCTTAGAAATCTTCAGCTCAAAACTTGAAACACTAAAATTACTGTATTCAAATTAGTTTCTTCAAAGTATTGATAATAAATATTTATAATAATAGCAAACGCTATTGTATTCTTCAAAAATTTATGTAATTCTAGAAATAAAGAAACTTCAATTGTCCGAGCACTGAATTCTGAAAATATATGTATATAGTAGTCCATAAAAATACTAGAAAATTTTCCGAATTCTCAAGTCTGTTAAACATTCATAAATATTGAAGGGACTCCAAATCTATAAAGAAACTGGTTTTTGAAAAAATGATCGAAACACTTCAAATATTTCAAACTTCCAACACTAGAAAATCTCATTCTGGAAATCCCGAAAGATTTCTATAAAATAACCGGAAAATTCTACAACATTCTATAAATACAAGTCAATAGAAGATAGTATAATGTATAAAAATACTAGTAAATCCATGAAACATTAAAAATTTTTACAACATTTATAACTACATTGTTTAAAAAGTTGGAAAATTTTCGATAAAAGTATTGGAAGTTTGTAGCCCATATTCTGTATGAGATTTTTCCCATTTATCGATTTGGAAAATACCCTAAACATTATGGGAATCTTTCCATAAATTATTGAAACGTTTCCATATTCGTGGAAGAATTGCCATGGTGTATGAAAAATTTTCAGATTCATTTATGGGAAAAATCCTATATAGAATATAAGTTCAAAAATTTCAATATTTTATGGAAAATTTACGTAATTTTTTGTGACAGAGTAGAGCATCGAATTCCAGAAATTTATATAGCAACATTAAAAAATACCGAATGATTCTTCAAATCGTAGAAAAACTGGAGAAATATGAAAAACACTTAAAGAAATGAAAATCTAGTGAGACACTGTTTTCTGAAAAATCCTTTAAAACACAAAAAGTTTGATGAACTTCAAATGTTATAGCTCGTTATTTTCAAAATCTCTATAACAATTCATATAAAAATGCTAGTAGTATATAAAAATACAAGAAAATACTGCAACATTTCATATATCCTGAAAAATACGAATAAGAATACGTTTCAGAAATTCTTGAACTAGAAAAAAATACGAAAATTTGAACAAGTTGACTGATTTTTTTCTCAGTGTCAAAAAGTACAGATTAACAAATGCCTAATGATTTTCTTGACTTCAAAAAATTATTCATGGAGGGCTCGTCCAAACAAAAAACATATGTCGAAAATATAATCTTTTGTTAGAGCAACACGCTTCGTTGAAATTTAAAAAAAAATTAAACACGTTTGATCTTTTTCCGTTTCACACTATTTCGTTATATTTTAAATAAACAGTTTCTAGAGCAAAATCACAAGTATACGTTGATATTGTTTTTTCATCCTTAGTTTTTCGATGTCCTATTTATTGACATTCAATATATGTATATTTTTATGAATTTTTGGATTGTTTACTACTCAGAAAGTCGTTTGAATATAGGTTATAACTAATAAATAAATTTTTGAATGTATACAATGAATACAACATGAAAATTCTGAAAATCAGGGAAATTAGAATTTTCAAAATAGTAATACAAAATCAATACATTAACCCTATTCGCTGTCATAGAAAAATAATTGAAACAAAAATTCAAAGTATCAGAGAAACAAGAATTTTATAAATGTAAAAAAAATCGATTCATAATGTGCCCTGACCATATGAAGTTTCACTAAAAATTCATTGAAACACTAGTCAATTATTTCTTATTTTCCTTATACTTTTCAGATACGAATCCATGAGAAAGTTACGTTTGAATTCACCATATACCCAAGCATGAACGAACCTATGTCTGAAATTCATTAAAAATTCATGGATAACTGTATATAAAATAGTTTTTGGAATATAATAGATCATCATTTGTTCGAAAAAATGTGTCAACAAATTTAATAGTCATATCCAGGCCTTAATTAAATATTTTGAAAGACTGTCTTTACTGCAAAGTATGTCTTCTAATTTGAATCAAAAAATGTTTGACTGTGTATGATTGGCATTTCATATCTTATGTAATATTCGCACACTTTATTGGAACATTATTTTAAACAATTTATCAGTAATATTTAATTTTAATCAATAAATCCAATGAATGGATTAGCATTTACCTATTTCATGCATGTTCTTCACACTTTTTCCCAACATTATTCCAAACGAAGGGAGAATGATCTCTTCAATGGCCGAGCCACTCATATATAATGAAAATAATAATCTCTCTATCTCAAGTAGCGGCAGCTTGCTCAAGTTCAAATTCTAAACGTTGAGGTGAATGAAGGCTATTAGGCTATCTACCTCGCCTGCTCAGCAGAGCCGACGTGTAAATAGGAAAGCCCTGGCTACCAACATCAACGAATTCGCGCAGATTTACGCAATCAACGGGAGCCACGAAAAATATCTAGGCCAGGCCCGCCAGATAGTTAAATTCTACGAACCAGAGATGATGAAATAAATCAAAAAAGATACAGGGAACGAAAAGTAGCGTGGAGATATCCAACGTAATAAGAAAGATAGAAAATCTCTCTTTTCTATGTAAAATATTAGCAGAATAAAAGTAGAAAACGATTTTTTTTCGTGAAATGCCACAGAAAGTTATTGTTAAGCCTCAATAAATTCCAGATTGTGAATGAAAAAATGCATTGAAGCATTCAGATTGTAGCAACGAGGAATATGATATTCCTCGAAATCAAATTTCAGTCATTGCACGCGAAATGCGTCATTGAGTCGAAAAATTGCGCGCCGCCGACACCTCGATGATTTTGAGTCTCTGGGTCTGCGCGCCGAATTTATTCGATCGTTTAATCGATAACCAATCATTTCCCTCCCCAACCCAGCTACAAGATGACGTCGAAAAATTTAGGTAGGGCAATGATTCGCCCGCGAGATACAGCTGCATGATGCAGCTGCGATATGTGACACTCAAAAAATTGCTGACGCAGCGGTTCGGATCGCTAAAGGAGCCGAGATGATTTGTTTGTTTTGACTCGCCATAGTGGTAACTCTCTACGAAAAAAACATAATTCAATTTTGAGTTCGACGCGTCCTAGTTATGAAAGTTGAAATTCACTTGTTTGTCATGAGTAAATTATTATTGATGTTTTTTAGTTGGCAAAACAGACATAATTGAATCAGTGATTTCTATTTTGTGCACTAATCAAATCCGATTGTAGCTGACTATGAAACCTTGAGAACGTCGATTATCAGTCAAAATGAGATCAACTATAATTTTTTTTATTAGTTCAACCTCCTATATAATTGTTACGGAATTTTTTTTGGGGAAGGGGAGGACAAACTCAAATTTCAAAAGGGGTTCAAAAAAATCTTCTAATATGAATTTTTTTCTGAATTCATACATTTTTATGAATTTGCTTGTGAATCTCAAACTTTTACTCCTTTAAGGTATCGCTTTTTTGATGAAATCACAAAATCTTATTTCCCACATCTCTCCGTGTACTAATCTTATCAGTATTGATATCATTTGATATCTGTATATACATGATATCAAATGATATAGATTGCAAAAAATTTTCGTATGTCGAGTTATTCATAAATAAATGTATGTATAAAATTTTGTAGAATTCGTAGCATTTGAAAAAATTGCTAGTATCAATGATTTCTATCCTAATTTTTGGAATTAGATGCTCTAGAATTTAGAATTTTATAAGTTATTCGTTTTATACTAGGTTTTTTAAAAAACGGTTTCTTGATAGATTTTTAATACATAAAATAATATTTTCAAAAAATTTTAGTATTTTTCACACTTTTTTAGTATTCATACAATCTGCAGGATTTTTTGGCATTTTTGTAGATTTTCTTATAGGCCTCTAGAAATTGATGCTCTAAGATTCAGAGAAAATAGATTTTCAATATGTACATAGAGATTTTTAACAAAATTATGCATACATAAATATTGGGCGTTTAGAGCTTTTTAGTAATTCTATTATTTTCCGTATTTCAGTATTTATGAAATTTTGTATGATTTGATATTTGTATGAATTTCAAATAATATAATGGAATCTTTTATCGGTTTTAATAATTTGACAATCTAGCCATGAAAATTCAATAGATTTAAAAAATATTATTATTATATAAATTTCAGAAATCAGTAATCTTTATAACTCAGTAAACCTGTGAGCTCACTGCGAGCTCACAGTAAGCTCACAGTGGGCTTCCAATTTCTGCTTTTCAAACACGTTGGCGTGAGCGTACTGTGAGCTCACTGTTAGCTTCCATGGAAAATCTCGGGTGAGTACTCTGACGATTTTCTGTGAGATACTTGTGAGTTTCCCTGGAAAAACAAATTTGCATTTTTCATGTATGCCACATGCATCAGCATGCATGTCGAAATAAGCGATTTTTGTTCTTTCTTTTTTTGACATTGCATTTATTGCGCATGGAAATTGTAAGTTGAATTTGCGACCATGAAAAAATTTTCATCTATTATTGTAAAAAGTAAAAAATAACATATTGGACCTCAACTTCCTAGTGATTGCGTCTACCGGGCCTTTGTGGCACAAGCAATGACACTTACTAGGGAAATGGGCAAAAAAGTATCATATTAATTAACAGGAGACATGCACTTAATTCAAGCATTCTACACAAAACTTGAAACATGAGAAAAAAAAACCAGCAGCCATCTGGCGAGCTCTTCATAAGCGCTCGCCAGATGGCTGCTGGTTTTTTTCTCATGTTTCAAGTTTTGTGTAGAATGCTTGAATTAAGTGCATGTCTCCTGTTAATTAATATGATACTTTTTTGCCCATTTCCCTAGTAAGTGTCATTGCTTGTGCCACAAAGGCACGGTAGACGCAATCACTAGGAAGTTGAGGTCCAATATGTTATTTTTTACTTTCTACAAATACAGATGAATAAGTTTTCATGGTTGCAAATTTAACTTGCAATTTTCCATGCGCAATAAATGCAATGCCAAAAAAAGAAAGAAAAAAAAATCTTTTATTTCGACATGCATGCTGATGCATGTGGCATACATGAAAAATGCAAGTTTGTTTTTCCCGGGAAACTCACAAGTATCTCACAGAAAACCGACAGTAAACTCACCTCGAAATTTTCCATGGAAGCTAACAGTGAGCTCACAGTACGCTCACGCCAACGTGTTTGAAAAGCGGAAGTTGGAAGCGCACTGTGAGCTTGCTGTGAGCTCACAATTAAGCTCACAGGTTTACTGGGAAATTTTGATGACTCAAATTTTTTTTCTTTATTTCAAGCATTCATACAATTTCAAGGATTTCCTGGTGTTTTCATTGTTTTTAAAATAAATTTCTCAAGAACTCGATGATTTGAAACTCAAAATTTTCTAGATTTTTACTTATTTTTAGTTTTACAAAAAGCAATATCAGCGCATGTTTTTGCATTTTATAAATTTTGCGAAATTTCGCTATTTTCCATATTTTAAAGTACATATTTACAAAAATACTGCAAGATTTTTGAGTATTTCCATGAACCTCTGTATGAATTTATAGAATTTGGTGCTCTAGAGTTCAAAGTTTAATTGTTTTTGACAATGAAAATAAATTTTTCAGAAAACAGTGTCTTGAAAGATTTTGTATATTCTATAGGGAACATGAATTTTTAGTATTTTTTTTATTTTTTGCAAATTTTGATAATCTTTAGAATTGAATACATACTTTTTGAATGGAATCAACAAATTTTTTCTTTCATGAATTTGAAACTCAAGGATTCAAAGTTTTCAAAATTTCTAGTACTTTTTTCTATTTCCTAGAAAATCTTTAGTATATGAACAAAGATGTCTAATTTTCCACCTATTTTTAGAACTTCAAATTTTTTTTCTAGTGCCAATTAATGCAATATTGAGGGATTTTCTTATACTTTCATGGGTTTCTAATATTTTTGAATTTCTGCATAGAAATGTAAAATTCAGAGGTCTTCCTTAGTTTTCCTCTTAACTTCATATTACTCCGTACATTCATTTAAATATATGTACTATAGCGTAATAGAATATGAGTTTTTCATCTATACAATGTGTTACCAACATGGAATCATATATGTGAAACATATATATGCATGGAATACCATCGTTTCAAGATTACATGCAATTCCAAGGATTTACTAAAAGAGACTTTACTTATCTTCTACACTTTCTTTGAAATTCTTTGTAAGCTCAGAAAAAAAATTATTCAAGGACGAAGTTCAGTATACCAAACTACAATCAATAGGTTTTAATAGAAAATCTGAAAAGAATAATCTGAAAATTTTCCCATAACATTCCTGTACTTTTTAATGAAATTCCTACTAGAGACAATTTAATTATCTTATCTTAAGGTCTCACTGAGATGGAAACTTGAAAAGTATCGACAACAATTCATCAAAATAAAAATACCGACTTTTTCAGACTTTTCTTTGGCCCGAGAGAATTCCGCAGCACTAATTAAATTAGTTTGACATTTTCTGTTTTTCAAATTCTATAAGATACGTATAATTGTAGACTGCTGGTCGGCCGTTTGCGAATTCCTTGTCTGACTGAGATTGCAAGTTAAGAATTAATGACAACAATTTATCAAAATTGAGATACTGACTTCTCCAGACTTATGTTGGCCTCAAAATAATTCTGCAGCTCGAGTTTTACTGATTTTCTGTTTTCTGAGTTTCGAATGGTATCAGATATTGATAACTTCAGATCGCTAACCGGCCGTTCGTAAATTTCAGGTCTCACTGAGATGAAAACTTGAAAAGTATCGAAAAAAATTCATCAGAATAAAAATACCGACTTTTTCAGACTTTTCTTTGGCCCGAGAGAATTCTGCAGCACTAATTAACCCTTTGCAGCACGGTGGGAAGACGTATATCCCACCTAGAATACTACCATTTTTTTCAGTTTTCAAGTGCTTGTGACTCGACTTTTATGATTTTAAATTTAAATTCACTATACTTATATGTTAGGCCTTGAATATTTCGACTTTGTTATCTCATGTTGTTCATCAATTTGTCAATATCAATAAACAAATAGTGAAAAAAATCACTTTTTGCAAAGAAAATTCATTATCTTGAAAAGTTTTCAACGGATCAATTTGAAAATTTATTATTACATGTTTTCCATGTCGCTGATTAAGAATTTGTGATAGATTTTCAAAACTCAAAATGGCGGATCCAATATGGCGGACCGAATTAGTTAAACTTATTCATATCTGTATGAAAATTGGTATACAGGGATTTACAGGGTCGCTGATTACGATTTTAATACCAGAATTTCGAAATTCAAAATGACGGATTCAATATGATGGACACAATAACTATGTTATAAGTATTGGTACCAAATTTTTTGTTGTTTAAGAAAAAAAAATAGCTCCAAGTTGATGACAACAATAAGTACCGCTCTCAGCCGAACCCGGAAACACGAACGAGGACGTAGCGGCTATTGCCTCTATTTTTTTTTTTTTTTTTTTTGGTATTTTTTTTTATTTTTGGAATTTTTTTTTTATTTATTTTATATTATGTTATATAATGCTCTATATAATAATTATAATTTATATAATATTATGTATTTTCTGCTGAATCTTCGAAAGGTAAGCATAAATTTTCTGCTTCATGTCCGAATGAAAAAAAAAAGAAAGGGCCTACCCATCGCAGCATTGTCAATAAGCTTTGACATGATCATCCGGTCTAAAAAGCATCATTAGGCAGATACGAAAATGATAGCGTGACTTCAAGAATTTGTCTGGAATTCTCGTCTAGGCTTATTTATCCGATAAGCCGTGTTCACCGATTCTTTCACGTTGATGGGTCGAGCAATGTGATTTATGGTCAGATTTTCAGACAGAAGCGTAAAACCAGTTTGAAAACCTTTAGTTGTTGAGTATTGAGTTTTCCTGAAATACGTCCAATGCATACCTCTACGTTGGAGCTTCCATTCCATTCATGCTGATGCCAAACGCGGACGCAAGACGTGGAACATCAGAAACTGGTAATCTTTGGGCAAATTCATATCGCAAAATATTGTTTTTCTTTTTTTTTTCAAATGCCGGAAAGAGTAGAACTAACGGAACTTCCAAGTGATGCAGAATCTGCTGATGGACTTAGTGATTCATCGGATGATGAAAATTTTACAAACAAAGACACAAGTGTACTACAAAATGATTCTGATGATGACTTTTCTGAAAACGAAAATGAAGCAGAACATTCAGTAGAAGAAGTGTGGACTAGTCGAGGGAAAAAAAAATGGGATTTACCATTTACGAAAGATCATGGGCCAAATATTCCCGACAGTGCTACATCTCCATCTGAAATTTTTTTCCGTCTTTTCCCTGATGACTTGTTGGATTGTATCGTTCAACAAACTAATCTGTATATTCAACAAAAAAAAAGTGGCGAATCCATCACAAAAGATGAATTAACTACTCTTATAGCTATCAATATTTTGATGGGAGTGAAAAAGTCCCCTTCGTACCGTGATTACTGGTCATCAGATCCGAAACTAAACGATCCATTTATAAGTCCACTGATGACGGTCAATCGTTTTTGATTCATTTTGAATAATTTACACATTGCGGATAATAGTAAAGAACCAAAGAAAGGTGAGCCAAATTATGATAAACTCTATAAGTTGCGACCCCTATTGACAAGACTTGGTGAAACGTTCAAGAACTGCTGGAAACCAAGCAAATATCAGTCTATAGATGCGCCCATGATCAAATTCAAGGGTCGAAGTAGTTTAAAACAGTACATGCCGGCAAAACCAATCAAGCGAGGGTATAAGTGTTGGGTACGTGCAGACGAATCAAGCTATGTATGCGAATTTCAAATTTACACCGGCAAGACAGAAAATTCTGAAAAACAATTGGGTGCAAGAGTTGTAAAGGAGCTTACACGCGAGCTTGTTGGTGGAAATCACCATGTATATTTTGATAACTTTTTTACTGGCGTTGACCTCATGATTTCATTAAAAAAAGACCAGATTTTCGCATGTGGTACAGTGCGTTCGAACCGTGCAAGATTACCTAAAAGCACAATACTTGACTAGAAAATGAAACATGGACAACACGAATTCAAAACTTCAAACACTGGCATTCGTTGGATCAAATGGATGGACAAGAAAGCTGTGTACTTTCTATCTAACTATCACGATCCACGCGATGTCACTTTCGTGAATCGAAGACAAAAAGATGGATCTCTAATAGAAGTAAGCTGTCCAGTAGTATGTTCTGACTATAACAAGCACATGGGTTATGTTGACAATGCTGATCGTTTGCTATCAACATATAAGATTGATCGGAAATCAAAAAAATGGTGGCTCAGGATATTCTGGCATTTTGTCGATCTGTCGTTGACTAATGCCTTCATCATATATTCAGTCAGAGACCATGGAACTGCTTCTTTATCGCTAAAAAATTTCAGGTTGCGCATAGTAGATGAAATCGTTGAACAAAATATACCCAAAAAAAAGGAAAGAAACGCCAGTCTACAGTAGTCGGCCACCACAAACCTAAAGTGCCTCTTGAAAAGAGACGTTCTCAATCGTCTCACATGCCGGTCTATGGTGGACATTTTAGACGATGTGCTTTGTGCAGCACAAAAGCCAATGAAAAAAGAAGTGAATGGATGTGTAACGTTTGCGACGTGCCATTATGTTTGTCAAAAACGAGAAATTGCTTTGCGAGCTACCACACTTAGAGTAGTAACTCTACACTAATGAAGTGAAATACGGTCAAGATTCACGGAAGATCATGTTTGTTGAAAGAAAGTTATAAATAATTCAGAAACTTGACTAATCATGCAAAAATTTGGAAAAAAAGGTAAAATAAAAAAAAAATTCCAAAGATAAAAAAAAAATACCGAAAAAAAAAAAAAATGGAGACGATAGCCGCTAAGTCCTCGTTCGTGTCTCCGGGTTCGGTTGAGAGCGGTAGATATTGTTGTTATCAACTTGGAAAAATTTTCCTTTCTTTGACGACAAAAAATTTGGTACTGATGGTTATAACATATATATTGTGTCTGCTATATTAGATCCGCCATTTTGAATTTCGACAATCTAATATCAAATTCGGGATCAGCGACCCCGAAAATCCTTAACGCGACTATTTTCATGAAAAAATAATTATCTGAAAAATGTATGCTTCAAAGGGTTAAATTAGTTTAACATTTTCTTTTTTTTTAATTCTATGAGATACATATAATTTTCGACTGCTGGTCGGTCGTTTGCGAATTCCTTGTCTGACTGAGATTGCAAGTTAAGAATTAATGACAACAATTTATCAAAATTGAGATACTGACTTCTCCAGACTTATGTTGGTCTCAAAATAATTCTACAGCTCGAGTTTTACTAATTTTCTGTTTTCTGAGTTTTAAATGGTATTAGATATTGATAACTTTAGATCGCTAACCGGCCGTTCGTAAATTTCAGGTCTCACTGAGATGAAAACTTGAAAAGTATCGAAAAAAATTCATCAGAATAAAAATACCGACTTTTTCAGACTTTTCTTTGGCCCGAGAGAATTCTGCAGCACTAATTAACCCTTTGCAGCACGGTGGGAAGACGTATATCCCACCTAGAATACTACCATTTTTTTCAGTTTTCAAGTGCTTGTGACTCGACTTTTATGATTTTAAATTTAAATTTACTATATTTACATGTTGAGCCTTAAATATTTTGACTTTGTTATCTAATGTTGTTCATTAATTTGTCAATATTAATAAACAAATAGTGAAAAAAGTCACTTTTTGCAAAGAAAATTCATTATCTTGAAAAGTTTTCAACGTATCAATTTGAAAATTTATTATTACATGTTTTCAATGTCGCTGATTAAGAATTTGTGGTAGATTTCCAAACGAAATTTGAATAATTACGTCTTTTTACGACATTTTTAACGACCGAGTTGCCGGTAAAGAACTTTTCATTGCAATTTGTTATGTTAAATCAATTTCAACAAATTGTAATACAAAACAGGAATGAACAATTTATGAAACTAAACCTTAATATGTCAATTCTCGTCATCAAGGAAATAATTAAACAGTCATTATTCTACAACAAATAGTTATATATAAAGAAATAGTTGGAATCATAAATGGCGCCTAGTATATTTTGCTCATTTTTACATCGCAAAAGAACTTTCTGAATTTTGTCGCAGAACCGTGAAAATTGGTGAACATATGTATTGTTACCGCGAGATTACAGTCAAAAAGTATATATTACAGCCTAAATACAGCAACACAGGTTTTTTGGTAATGAAGCTGTATTTATCCTGTAATATATACTTTTGTATTTGGTTCGAATCAAGTAATAATATATTAATATGTCATAGTCACCACAGTAAGAATCACACTTTGTTTGACGGCAAGTAACTAAGCATTATTCTTATGTAAACAAATTGTTCGGAAAAATTGCATGTACCCCTACAATTTTTATCATTTTTTTTTTAAACAAAGAAGTCGATACCCACGCCAGAGACCTAGTAGCTAAGCTATTGCATCATGACTTGACCGAGCACACATTTACTGACAATGAGTTTTATGTGGAGTCAATATTTCTACAACCAATGGATGATCATTCAACGGTGCTTTAGGTATTCTTTCAATGTACTGGAAATGATGTTCATGTCGTTGATAAGAATAAATTTGAAATAGCTTTCTAGGTGCGTTTCAAAGTATAAGTAGAAATTACGTTTCTAGCATCTGGTGATTATAAACTGCATATTTGTCAGAAACTTTTCATTTTGCAGCCCCCTGATTTGCAGAAACTCGCCAGACGTGACAGGTAATACTCAACTCAAGAGTAGAACTTGAACCAGTTTACGTCATGTTCAAATAGGGTGAAATCCTCAACTTGAGGATCACTTTCGAATCGAAGGTACGCTCCAATTCAGGGTTACTTTTGACTCCCAGAAAAAGTTACATAATAACAATGCGGCGTGAAAGAAACTCTTTTTCGAACCTTGTAAGGCTGTTGAAACTTTTTATTAGGAGAAAAAATTGCTCTATGGATTGAACTCTCAACCTCGCGTCATAAATATAATGCCCTATGAACTGAGCTGGTCAGTCAGATATTTTTTCTAGCTTAAGAATAGAACAGTAGATTGTAAAGATAATTCATGAATGACTATTCTCTCGAGCTAAATAGCTGTTGGACGATGAGAAATCGCGTGATTAGAAAAACTTGACAACGTGAAAATTATAAATTCATCTGATCAATTGTATTTTTCATGCATCTACCTGATCAGGATTTCTCGTTCAAATGTCATCGCGTGTTTTAATCTCGTTTATGAAATTGTTATGTAATGCTTTGGCGTTACAGGAACTAGGAAGAAACGATGGTGTTGAAGGAATGTTGCTTTTAAACGTCTTGATTAAATGCATTGTCGATGGCTTAGTCTTAATTTACGAGTCAAATCTTCGATTATTGGAGATCTGTCTTCAACTCTTTACAGTTGGTCAATATGAAGTGAAACCCTTAGAAATAAGGATCTTATCCCTCATTTGAAGATGTTTTGCTTCAAGTTGAGGATATTTTCAAATTGAAACATATGAAGTTACTTATTATACGTATACATACAACATTTCTTAACATCTTGATCTTCGATCATCAATCATGTTCATGCTTTTACTATTGGAGTAGCTCCAGTATATATAATAATCTTTGAAAAACTGAAAACTTATATTGTTCCAACAATTATTTCCGGATTGTTCATTCAAAAACGACTATTATGCGCAAACTCATCCTAAGAACACGACGATCATTGAAGATTCAGATGCGAGGCGCATTCAGTGTGACAATTATGCCGCGCGTTAATTCCAGCAAATTGGAATGCGTCCGATGGTCTCAACATTCACTCAATGCAATTAAAGTGGGTGCAAAATTGATATCATCGTTCAGTATATGTGAACGTGGAAAATGCCGGGGATTCTTTGTTCGATGTGTAAACAGGAGAAACGATATTCGTGCATAATACGTTGCTTGATGGAAGCAGAGAACCCATATACTCCCATACAACTCTGCACAAATCGATAAAACGAAAATAGCTCACCATTATCTTCTGACTCTCGCTCATTGTCAGCCAGTGTCACGATAAATCGATCCTGCATGCTTGCAAGTATTCACAGCGCGAATTCGATGCACGTTGCAAGAAAAGTCATGATTATTCCAAAGGCATCGTTCTTGGCTTTTTTCCAAGGCACTTTTTAATGTGCGATATCAATTTCACTCACAGCACTGGACCAGGCGAGCTATCGGCCGCAACTGAAGTATGAGCAGTTGCTATTCATCATATTCACGCATTTACTTACTCGCGAATGACACGCGACTCGCGGCCACCGCGAATACACGCTTTTTCTTTAAACTTGATATACCGGGACTCTTCGCGAAGCGTTGCCATGTGCACGCGTTTCAATACATGAAAGCTTTCCGCGATAGTGTGCGCATCGAGTGTGAGCGTGGGTGAAATAAAGTGAGGATTTTAATCGAGGCCGATGTGCGTGAGTTGAAAAATGCAGAGTTTACACGATATGGAATTATCACTTCGCTAGCTTTCGGTAATTCAAAGAGTTTGTAGAATTTAACCTGGTTACTACGTTTTGATAAAAGATGTGATTAGTTGATAGGGCTGCCAAGACATTGAATTTTAATCTGCTTAGCCATTCCAAATTTCTCCGAAAGTTTTTTTATAAGAATTGAAAAATTTTATGAGGAAATGCAGATCTTAGGAAGAAATTGAATATTACAGCAGTCTCAGTCCTCCAGTTTAAAATTAAGATGTACCTAGTTTCAAGTTCCCTTCAAATTTATTCATTAGAAAAGCTCTTCTGTGTGTCGCGCGTTTGATCCACTCGATGGCTACATTTAGGTTCAAACTGATAAATTTTCTGCAGGAATAAGGATATACTTAAGTTTGATATTCTTATTGGAAAAACATAGTATGAGGGCATTGAGTTGTTTATGTAATGAAGTTTCTAAATGATATCATTAGCAGAGCGAATAAATGTATGCTCGTGCATGAAGCATGCATATTTTGCATATTTCGGTGGATCGAGCATATATTTTTTAATCGTGCATATGACAATTTTTTTCAATTCCCATACAACTAGTCTTAATATTCCACTTCCCATTTGCTGTAAACAACTACGGATACATAGTTTATTATTTACTGTAAAAAAAAACGTTTTTCTTGAAATGTATTGTTTCTATGGCGGAAGAAAAAGAAATTTAAAGTGAAATATAAACAAAAGCTTGGAATCCAAGGACTTCATATCGAGGAAGACTCAAAACTTTTGAAACAATTCACGAAATTTCGAATTCACTTCAAAATTAGGAATTTGTAGAAAAAATGAATGCTATTCTTCGACGCAGCAGAGGATACACTAGAATTATTAAAATAAGAGGCCTACTATATTCAAACATTCTTTCTTCTGACGCATATTTGTGGCTTCCCGCCATAATCGAGAAAGTCACTTATGTCATAAGGCTCAGTTTACATGATATTTTGATGAAATTTTGAACGTTATGGCATATGTGACTTTCTCAATTATGGCGGCAAGCCATAGATATGTGAATGCTCTTTCGCCATATGAAATATCAATGTTTTGATACTGTTCTTTTACTTTAAATGACGTTGAACGATTTTTTTCAAATTATAATACTTTTTTGACTGACCGATGAAAATCATTATTGCTCGAAAATTCGAAAAAGCACGTTATCGTCTATTGTAATCAAGGAAGTGGTGATGAAAAAATTGATATTCAATGATTTTACTCTTATATTGAACATGTTTTTCATGCATATTTTTCGTGCATATTTATGTGTTTTTTTCTGCATTTATATGCGCATATTTCCGATTTTTTCTTGCATATTTTTGTTCGCTCTGATCATTAGGTACAAAAACTGTGATTGATATGGGTAAATAAAAAAGAATTTCCACTAACATTTTTCTGCACTCAGCTTTTTTATTTCACTGTCAACTAATATAAATAGCAGTATGTGTGGCTTTTAGCCTAATTTGGAAGTTCTTTTTCAATTAAAACATACAAAACTTTAATTAAATAATGGTCATGCATTTTATTGGAATAATGTAGACATCTTGAATAGGGAGGAAAATTATTTTAAAAGGATGATAGCAGAATTGGATACAAAACAATTGAACGCAAAGTATGACAAATTGTTGAATAAGTTATTTTGATTGTTTGTTGATATTTTGAAGTTCAATTTTCAGATGTGAAATTCTTGAGATATCTTTCAGATTAGGGTTTTCGATTTTTCTTTCAGTCTGTATGTTACATTACCAGGAGAACCTAAGTTTCATGACAAATATTCGACTAACGATTTTTTGAAAAATGGGAAAGAAGGAGCTTTCCATCGATTGACAAAATTCTTATTGGATGGATATAATACTGAATTTCATCTGAATTTTCGAAATTTTTCTGATATATAAGTGAGAGTTATTATGACAAGATTGAAAAAGGAAGGATTGTTATTCATGATATGAGGTGAATTGTTGATATATTAAACTCAGAGGTGAATTTCCTATTCATTTTGATTTTAATTTGATTATATTTTGGTTGTTTTAAGGATTCAGACACTCCAGATTCTTTCATTCATTGATTGGGATTCTTATTTTGACGATGAAGAATGTGGTCGAGTTGAATTTGATGGATTTTGATTGAGATTGAAAAAAGATAAATGAGAATGCATTGTACGTAGAAAGAAATTTTATTTCATTCATGATCATTCTGATAATGTGTAATTATTTGATTGAATTAGATTTTCCTGATGAGGACCAAAATGAAAAGGTCGAAAGCTTGAGAGGTTAATAAAATAAGAAAGTTTATTTAAAAAGGCTTTTTGTTTGCTGAAAATAGAGGTTTTTGTTGGGAAGAAAATTTGACCCTGAGGATCAAAATACTGGTTTCCGATATACATACAAGAGAGCGACAAAGATATAAAAATTGAAACTTTGAATCCTTTCGAAACATATTAGGACCTGCAAATTTTATTCCTTTTAAGAAAATCGCAATTTCTCATGAGGAAACCCAAAATCATCATTTCTATAGAAGGGAATTTCAACCTTAAGAGAATCTGATTCCTTTTTATAAGGTTTAAAGAGAATTCGCAGTTACAAGGGTAGGCGTACCTAAAAAAACAGTCTATCATTGTTGAATTTTATTAACCATAATTTCACGTAAAATCTTCAAGGTGGCGAATTCTAAAACCTATTCCGCAATTATGACTTTTTGTACAGATAGCGAAGACCTATGTAAAATTTTAAATATTTCAATTGTAAAACATTTTTTGGTTAAAGACGTGTTTAAGATTCTAAAATTTCATCTAGAAAATAATTTTTTAGGAAGTTCTACAAATTGTCATCCCTGACGGAATTCGGAGACGTTATTTCCGTTGCCAAGTTTGCAAAAACCAAAAATTGACAAAGATATAAGCGATTGAAATTACGAGCGTTGGACCACTCACAGCTGGTAGAGACGGGGCGCGCTTTCTTTGTTACAGCGCTCATAATTTAAATCGCTTATACCTCCGTCAATTTTGAATTTTAACAAATATAATTAAGGAAATGTAGTCTAAGAAGTTCGCGAAGAATCTAAATTGATTTTTCACACAAATCTTTGGATTTGGATTTTACACGGAAAATATCATAATCACAGTGTCTGCGCAGACATTCAAGATGAAAACGTAAAAATTGAAACTTGGAAATTGTGAAACTCTCAAGGGTATATTTTTCAAGCATATACATATTGCAGTATTACACATAACTTTGAAATTCATGAAGAGCATTCAAACTGAGTGTAGGAAAAAGCATTCAAAAGATTGATGTGAGAGGTTCAAAAATTCAACTCTCAAAAGTTTTACTGAGACATTTCATCTTCTATTCTAAATATGAAAGCAAATATCTACGTAAGTAAAGTTTCACTATAATCAAGCTAGACTTAGATATATAAGTTTGTATTGTTTGTATATAACATGGTATTGACATAGACACTTTTATGAGAAGGCCCTTAAAAACCACAGAATACTCTTTATTTTCACACATTTATTCAAAAAATTTTCAATACAATTCACATGACGAACATATCTCTTACGAGTTTTCTGACTCTACCACTAATGTACTGATAGTCGAAAATGTATCATGAAGAAATAACAATAGCAAAACAGTTCACGCAGGAAATTGCATATCATACTTAAACTCTAATCTCACATCGACGGTCTCATAGATGACAGATCCCAGCTGTGTTTAAAAACGAGTATAAATTAATTATATAGAGATTCGATTGACGAAATCTTTATCAACCAACAGTGGTTCACTCCCAAAATTCATCAAAAAAATATGTGAGTTTCAAAAGGTTACAAACCTGCATCGTTCCATTCATCAGGACAGAGTTAGAGTAAAAATTGAAATGTCATCATTATCAATTCAATCACTATGATAAACAGCTGAAGGAAAAGTGATTTCAAAAATCAAACATTCGCATAAGAGATTGATCCTGGTTTTCATGCCAAGTCGTGAATGATTAGCTTACAAATAATTTCTTAGTTACATGGATTATTATCGTCATTCGTTTCAAAGCGCCTCAAAGAACTTATACATATATGTGCAGAAATGAAAAATTGAAAAATGTACCGACGACACGAATAGAATAGAGCGTGATCTCAATAAACTAGGTGTGCCGATGACAGGGATGGAATAGATTTCATTTGAGTGAGTGACCTCGATAACGCAGAGGTATACACGGATACGAAGAATTGTTGTGCTCTAGAAAAAATATAATATCGGCAAATCAGGTTATCTTATGATATAAACAGTAGAGTTTCAGGAAGCGCGTGATCTTGATTGACTTGTACCAACGAATAGTGAATAGTATATCAGCTGTATTAAGTCTGTGGTTGCAACAAATTGAGCAGCAAGTTTGGAGAACGCTCCGTTTGAAATATCGTTAAGTCTTTCAACTATTGTTAACAGCAACATTGACATTAAGCGTGAGTTAGTAACTATCGAAACGCATTAAGGCATCACTCGAAAACGACTTTACCTGGAATCCAAAAGCAGGTAGCTTGTGAATTCATGTGCTTATTAGACGGATATCATCATTATCATTACTGTGCAAAGATTCATTCTAGCGTCTACTAAGCTCAAGTATACTATCGATTGTCATCGTCAGAACTACACACAATGATTGACTATTGCTTTAATGAAATTAATTGTAAAGTTTTGCGAATCGGACCTTGTGAGTCATCTATCTGGTGAAACTTGCCACATCTGCTTCACCTTAAGGTTTAAGGTTGACCTTATGGAAATTCCTTTCAGTTTTTGAAGGTTGATTCAAATCATGTTAATAGTTAAGTTGGGACTCAACTCCAAAAGTTCAAGGACGAATAATCAAAAAAGATGAATGGAAATTTCCGTAAGGGCCAGTCACTAAACAGTCGCAGCTTATTTTAAAACAAGCAATATTTACAATAATCTGATCAACTTACAAAAGCATTGTTTATGAGGAGTAAGTTTAACCATTGTACATAGATCCTTATTCTAACACTAGCACCTGGCAACTGATTTCTTAAGTTGGTCACAGCCAATTTAATCAGAAACAGGCCATGGTCAAAGTAACTTTAGTCGGCCAAATTGACACGCAGTTGGTCTCAGTAGCCACTCCGTGATGTCGAAGGTTTGAGAATAATAAGTCGATTCATACAATATAAAAATAGCAATTTAAATTTAATTATCGATTAGCTGAAATGCGTTGATTGCAATACAGCATTCAGCAAGACTGTATTTCCCGAATGCATATCGTAATTCTTAGTCTAATTTTCAATAAGTAGAGACTTAGAGCTTTAGCTGCCTAAACCATTCAGTATGTTTCAGTACAAAACATCAATTTTTAGGGCAGGGCCAGTTATAAAAAATTGACTTATTGGTAAATATGTATGCTTTAGGCTCAGAACAAATCTTCAGGTTTCGTTTTAAAAAAATCTTAGGTCTATAATCAGATCCTATAGAATCACAACCAGTGAGTACCTAATTGACCTGTACGATTTATTTTCACAATTATATCAAGTTGTTGTTTTTTTTTTTTATTGTTTTATGCTTAACGTTTCATGTTTTCTTTAAATTCAAATTCTGTATCAATAGATGGTATATGAACAGATAAATTTTACCCGTTTTGTTGTTATTCAAGATCCGGGATTTCAGTGCTTTTTCGTGGAAGAATTCATCAGTCTGCTTTTTGTGATTACTAAGTATTTCGCCCTTAAAGACAGCAAGGCTATACACAATTAAGAAGAAACAATCAAGGACTTTGTGAGACTGAAGTCATTGTTTCCAACACGTAGATACATTTAAATACTGTAATTTGCATGGTATCGCTTCACGAAAATATTATGTCGTTTGAAAAATTTGTCTTCTCGAAGCCAATGAGAAGAAAAATTGAGTAGCATGAATTTAAGTAATCTTCATTTATTTAAATATATCTCAAGCATTCGACCTCTTTCGGAAATTCTCATCAGAAATTTCGAGTGTCAAAGACTCTTGTCGTTGCCCGTCAAAATAATTGATTACAGTGTATTTACAGGTTTTGAACATCGAACTGACGTCATGACGATATCAAGACCATTCGACACCTTGTCATTTCTTCCAGGATCTTTCAGTTGTTTTAACATAGGGGAAAATGGGTTGAAGTGGGAAGTTTTTTTTCTTGACTGCATAATTCAAATGGCAATAATTATTTTTAATTATTTCAAATGCAGTCATAAAAAAAATTGGATAATTTTTACAAAAATATTGGTGCCCTGTCGGATTTTAATTCAAACAGGCATCTCTGAAATGGGCAAAAATTCATCTTATGTTAAAAAAAGGTCAAACAGGACATCTAGAAGAGAAAAGATGAAAAAAATCAATACGAGTCAAAATTGAATACTTCAGCTTGGTGCCTGTTTACAAAGAATATTTAATAGAAAGATGAAAATTTTTTGACTTAATGGCAAAATACTATCCGAACATTTTTTATTCAAAGACATTAAATAAGTCAATATTACTTAAAAATTACAAAGAACTTACAATTTGGCTGCTAATTTTTTGCCTGAGCTTACAATAACTCTTGCAATTTTTTTTCCTTTTTCAACTACATAACAATACAAATCATTTTTTGGGATATGGTTATTCATTGATACTTCATAGTTTGTTTGTCCATTTTGATTGCTTTTAATATTCTTTCAGCAACATATCCAGTTCTAAAACTTAATAATCTGTTTTTTAATGTTATATCTCAGCATAGTGACTCACAATCATTATAGAAAAACTTAAAAATGAATTTCGAATTCTTGTTTGACAACATAAAAATGTACGCATAATCTCATATTGATTTTTAACATTTCCTACTTTACCTCATAGAAATTACCCATTTTGCATTAATAGCCAATATTTCAAAAATCAGAGTGTCCCTTTTTTTCACTACATATAAATTACATGGAAAGTTTTTGTATTTTTTATGATAATACTTGGTAAGTCATTTTGTTATATTTACATCAAATTTACCAAAAACAGAGAAAATATCGGTGTTTAAATATCAAAAAGAAAATTTCGAAAATGATGGAAAAACTTGAAAAAATTCTAGAAAACCGATATAAATACGAGTGTTTGCTTCAATATACCATAACTATAACGAATATATGACAATAACAAAAAATCGATGTTCCCTGGTTCACTCCACTTTCCCCTAAGTATCATTATTATACACACGATACATACACCGAATTTTCATAGAATATGTCTCAATAATTCACAAACGTTGATTTTGTTTTTGCCTAGAATATTTGCAAATATTCATATTTCCCTCTTGCGATATGAATTAATGATATGTTAAGGTTACAACATCGAGTAATGATAGAGAGCCATAGTGAAATATTATTAAAAATACATTCTCCTTCCGGAAAAAGTTACATCGTCAAATATTAATGCCCTTACAAAGCAGTATTCAAAACATTCTTTCTAAAACATTTCATCCTTTCATTTGGAACATGGTACAAGTGAAAAATACAAACCATGTCCATACCAAAATTTGTTGTATACTAACTTAATGTTACGAATAAAATGTTTCATTGGAACGGTACTTTCGAGAGTTTGGGGTTGATATTGCAAGTGCCAATAGTCACGCTGTTTTGGATATCATATTTTTCATTTCCGACCTGGAATGAGAAAAAGGACCTCAGGACTCAATCAATAAGACAGATTTGGTCCTAAAGTCTGTTCTCTCAAAACATGTTTTTTTTTTTTTTTTTTTTTTAATCGAAGTACTGATCACAATCTTCTTATTCAAAATATTTTTTTTTAAGTTTTGGATAACAGTCCAACTAACAGGAAAAATAATTAAAGCGACGACCCAGCTTGACTTTGGCAATATATAGGGGGGGGGGAGGGTTTGTATATACTGTCATTTTTTCAACTTCATTCAAAGACAAGAAGTATGACAGGCAGAAGTTAATGGGAAAGAGTGCCCACATAAAAGCTGATTGCTAGTTTGGCCACCACGTGATAAATACTCCAAAAATGGACTGTCAAATGTCGATTGTCAGAATGTTAATGTACGTGTAACAAGCATTCAAATTTTACTTGTTTTAGCTCCTTTAGTACACATACATAAGTTTATTCGATTTGTTTATACTTGGCGATTGATAATAAATTATCAAAGCAATCGATTATTCAGAACTTTTTACTATACCATTAATCACGATGCAAAATATTTCTCTTAAAATGGTTTTAGTCTGTTTCATTCATACCCACGATAAGCGAATAATCAGATTTTTTTCTATTCATCTTGTGCAGCTGTTCTGCACAAAAGAACTATTTTGAAGTCTCGCAAGATGAGAAAACAATTCTGGCATTCAATTAAAAGGCGCCACAATATTTAATTAACGACATACAATTTTCAACAATCGAATAAATCTCTAGCGTGAAATCTAAACATTTACGTGAAATGCAAAAGAATAAATTTGCGCATCAATGGAATTCACAAAATTGTTTTAATTTACCCACACATGTATAAAAAATCTGACAGTTAAAAGTGTAGTCTCGGATATTGACTGTGGTTACATTTATTCAAACTTTATCAAACGGTTGAAAGCTGAAAATTGAAATAAAAAGTAAATTTAGTGATATGCTTTCTGTTTTTTTGTAAACATCATTACCAGCGTTTTTTTGAGGAAAGATATATCTACATTTTATAGGTTGAGTTTATGTTATATATATGCATTTGATATGCATCGTATAATTTTCTCATCCATCATTTTTGTTCAGACGTTTGACATAAAATAGTAGACATGTCAATGTAAACATATTTTTTTAATACAGTGTAATCATTATCCTGATAATAGTAAAAAAGACAATAGCTAAGGATTCGAAAATTATTCTTTTAACATCTAGAAATCACAGACTCTTTCAAATTCCTCTGTTTTTAGCCTGGATTTGTCAATTCACAAACTCTTAGATTCCACAACACGAATTTCTCAAATTTAAGTTGTGTACAAAATTGTGCACAAATTTACAATCGTGTACAATTGTAACTTACAATCGTAAATTTTCATCCGTACAAAAAAGATCGAACTGTTGATACTATTTTCTAGTGTTCACTAAAAGTCGATTTTCGTTAGATGTTACATCGATGTTAAATTTAAAATGTAACCATCAACCGTCATTCAAATGACTCATGCCGTATTCCTTTAATAAAATTTTCTCTAAAATCATACGACAATTATGGAAAATTCTTGACAATTGAAGCATTTTTGATGAAAAATTTGTAATTGAACTCAAAATTTTTCAACGAGTGATTAATTTGAGGGATGAATAAATACATAAGAAAAAATTTTTATCTCGATGTACTCGACTTTCTTAAAAAAAAACGGCAACATCGCCAACATCGATTAATAATCGGCAATATCGACACATCGCTTAATAATTGCCCTCACCGATTATAAAATCGATTATACTCGATTTTTTTAAAAATCGATTTTTCGTGAACACTACTATGTTCAATTTTTCGATGCCAAAACTCAATGATAAACCAGGCAAAAACTAATAGCAATTGAAAGATAAAATGGCTTGTGCCAGTAGTTGTACAGTGTACAAAGAACTTGATTACATCTCAAAAATCTTTCCATATTTATTTCATCGCTTCGTGTATAGCTTTCTGATATACTTTAAGTCACAATTGAATAAAAAAAAACCGCGCAATAAATTTCGAGCCTACTATTTCTGGAATCTTACCGATTCACTTTATCCAATTGACCATTTGTAGCGCATTTAGACAGACAGATTTTGTTTCGTGTAGGCTGCAGCATTTTCAAGTTTAGAAAAATCTTACAAGTGCAGTGCATTTTCGCTAGTTGACTATGCAAAAATATGTTCATAGATACAAGACAATCGCACTACCTATGTGTCCGTACTTTGATGCAGATTACTATCATCTTCGAAATTCATAAGGGTTCGATTCTTACTGCAACCAGGATCAATCATCTCATTTTTGTCAGTTTTGGCATTTTCATTTTGTAGACAGTGGTCCAAAAACAGCTGTCGTTTATCAGCAGTCGTTGTGTGCCCGTTCAAAGGCCTGTGTTTCGCTGGAAACGGCCAAATGACTGGCAGCCATCGTGCGGCTGCTACATCGAGCCAGTTAGATAGAGCCTGATTATTACTAACGATTGATGTTAGGCCATTTCTTGCCTGATTCGCAGATATTTTCGAAAAGTGGTAATCAAGATTTTCAATCTCTCGTCGCTTTAAATGATTTAAGTGATTGTTCAGAATTTGAGAAATTTAAAATCCTGATGGGCTTGCTCAATTGAGAATGAAATACATTTTTCGTACCTCTTGATGCGATCTTTCTGTCAAGCGTATTCGGTGTCTGTCGACGTTGAATGTTCGAGATTACTTCGGTGCGATCCAGTTTGAATTATTTTTTCCGATTGCTGCCTTTGCTCTTCTTCCTGAGCCTGTGCGAAAGCTATACTTTTTTGGTAACTGAACAGTTGTCTCTCTAGGGTGTAATTTTCATCTTGTAGTGTCGCTATTTCCCGACGCATCTGCTGGTTGTGGATGCGACATACGTCATCGTACCTAGGAAATAAGTTTTTTTAAGTTACTTGATTTTGTTGAAACATCGTAAGTCATCAAGACGTGAAGGAATATGACGCTTCAATGATGAAAATCAAGACATTCTTGGAATGTAGTGCTGTAACTGTCACACCTCCAAAATTTTCCAAATGTTACCTCAAGAAAAAGCACACACTTCGTTTAAATCACATTCCATATTATTTTTTTAAATAACATGTTTTTCCACAATCTAATAAAATATGCAGTTATCCTCAAATCTTCATCAAAATTACCTGTGGTACGTAGCTTGAAACAACATATGGCACTCGTTCCACTCTATTCGCACCCGGATTTTACCCTTGTTCATGAAAGGACATTCTTCCTTTGTTTCGCTGACTCCCAAATTCGTTTCCATAATAATGCCTTCATCCACGTTTTCCTGGGCATAATAACGACTGAAAGGTGCACCTGGAAGGCTCACAGCTTCAGCACTGGGTTCTTCACCTTGCATCAAGTACGCTGACCAACTCACGTATCTGTATGAAAAGAAAAACAGTACAAGAAGCTTCTAAAGAATTAGTTAGACATGATGAATAACAGGGTTTGGAAAGTTGCATACTTAAAAAAATGTAACGCGTTAAGTTATTGTTACAAAAGTGAAAAAAGTAATTAGTTACGTTACCATTACTTAAAAAGAAAAAGTAAATCGTTGCCATTACCGCTTAAAAAAAGTAACGTCCTGTTACTTTCACGTTACTTTTTGGAATATATTGAATGTAAATACCAAGATATCGAACAACTAAGGTTGCAAAAAACGATATCAACGAACTCGTGGCTTTGTTCTATAGAAATTGTTTATTTCAGATATGATAAAAAATTTTAATCCGTCCTCTTTTACCCTGAAAAAAAATCAATCAGTTTGTTCGAATTTTTAAATTTATTTCAATTGTTAGATTCACAAAATTTCTGAATATGACATTTGATTCAATGTTAGCTACAAGGAAACATTCGCAAATTTAATGAATTTTTGAGGGAATCTCAATGCCTGCCCAGATTTTCAGAATTTTTGAATTTTTTTGTGTTTTTTAGTATTTATAAAATGTTGCAGGATTTTATGATATTATTATAAATTTGTACTATTTTTCTGTACATTTATTTATACATTTCATGAATTTCATGCTCTAGAATTCAAAGTCCATTAAATTATTTGTATTTGATAAAGACTTTCATTTCCTTTGATTTTTTCGATACTGTTTCAATTTTTATACGATTTGAAGGACTGTTCAGAATTTTTTAAACTATTCGTATTTTTCAGGATGATAGAATGTTGCATAATTTCCTAGTATTTTTACATAATTTTAGTAATTTTATTATATAAATTCTTTTATACATTTCAAGAATTTCCGACTCTAGAATTTGAGCATAATGAAATTTCCCGTGTTGTACAGGATTTTCCAAAAAACAGCGTGATAGATTTTTACTTATTCCAATAATTTTCATATTTTTTCAGTTTTTCTATGATTTCAAGGATCGTTTATTATTTTTATATACTTTTGTATGAATTTCTGAAATTTGAAAAATTTTCAATGTGTTTTATATTCACACATATTTCTCTTTGCGTATTCTCTTTATGTAGTTCTAAGTATTCATAAAATGTTGTGGAATTTTTGAGTTTTTTTTTGAGGATATCTCTTTGAATTTTCAGAATGAGGTAAAATTAAAAGTTCGAAATTTCTGAAGTATTTCGATCGATTTTGCAAAAAACAGTTTCTTCATAGATTCAGAGTGCTCTCAATATTTTTTGTATGTTTCAAAGAGTTATCTTTTTATACACTTCTATAAACATATATTTTTAGAATTCAAAGCTCAATAAAATAAAATTTTTCGATTCCTGGAACTACATAAATTTTTAAAGAACCAAACAACATCAAACTTAATAAAATCTGGTATTTCGAGTTTATTTTTATTTATTATATTCCATTAGATTTTCTAGCAGAATCTATAGATTTTACAAACCTGTTTTAGATTTTGAGATCTATAGATTTTGAGTATTTTTATATATATTTTCATGCGAATTTCTAAAATTCAACGTTTTGAATTATTGTGAAAGTTTTTAATAAAAAATAAAAAAGCATATTCTCCGTCAATATTTTTACACAAATTACTTATACTCAAGATTGTTCCATTTAAAAATATAAATAAAAAATTTTTTATTCTGACATGAAAAATTTAAAAATTACTTATACCTAAGTTTTAGAAAATTCCTTAAAAAGTTACAAATTGTGCTAACAACTTAATGACACAGATAAAAGTAACGTAAAATAATAGGAATTTCGTAACTCGTTACCAAAAAAATGACTCGTTCCGGTTATCGTTACTTTTTAATTAATGTAACGCGTTACTTCCAAATCCTAATGAATAAAATAATTGAAAATACAGTGTCGTGCCTTCGCACGAAATGAAATAAATCACTTTCAGTTTTCTTGAAATATATTTATTTTACAAGTGATCTTGATGATCTTGTTCTGATGTGAACGATTACAGAATAAAATCCAATGTGCAAGATTGCGCGCCGGTATTTATACAAAGCCGCGAGGAAAAAATAATAGTAAAATAATCGTAGATATGCATAAGGATTTATAGGTCACAGATTCAAGTCGTGCATGAATCTGCGACGATAGGAACAAAGATGTCTGTTCTCAATGGCTAAACACACTCTTGTCTCCACAAGTGAGAAACGTTTTGGGATCATGGAACAATTGACAGAGCAACAAATAGACGTATCTGCATACCTTAAGTGGTTCCTTGGAACATTGTGAATGTCCTGGAACACTAATTGCAGCCTGACCGTGTCCGAATGTAAATCCGCCCTGATTGTCCAGGCTTGTTTGTCACGATCGTAACAGGGAGTAGGAGGTAAGTTCGCCGTCCCTGTTGCCAGGACCATAACGTCTGAAATGATTCTGGCCTCAATCATCTCCAAAGACACACGGAGGGCTCCCTTGTGAGCTATATCTGACCAACGCACGCGAAGGTGCCAGCCGAAACCCTGGCCCTCGATATTCGACATGTCTTCTATTTGACCAGACTCGATTTTTCTATCGCAGTCGCCCAAGGTCACGCTGTAACGGACCCGGCAATAATGATCGAACCCCTTGTGTCTCATCAGGTACACGCTGAGCCTCCCTTCGAGGTCCTTCTTCTCGTTGGGGTATATCAGTAAACTCCAGTCGAAACTACCGAAAGTGAAGTACTCCGTTTCCAGCTTGTTGGGTTTCGACTGGCCTGCAGAAAAAACGCCAGTTGGCATCGATACCTGAAAAAAAATATGGTTTTATCGTCTTGACGCTGATTGATGTCAAAAAATGGTTCACGCACTCATAATTTCAATCGCCTATATTTCTATCAGTTTTTCATATACCTTTATTAATTTTTACAGTGCTAAAGTTGTATCGGATAGCCAATTATGAAAATGAATATCAACGAATTTTCTTATCATATATTCAATTTTTTCAACGTAATGCATTTGAAGTATCTAACGAAATGTGTTCGTCAGTTGACTTTTAAGTTTTTTAGATACGTATAAATGACGAATTTTCTTTTCTCGTTGGATACAGATCATGTTATTCTTCTACAGCGTTGGAAGAACACATACCTCGTCTGTGAAAACGGTGCGAATGTTGGACATTGACAACTCCAGCTGGAACTCGCCATTTGGATCAGCGAAATTTCGACTGTAGAGATCCGAGATAGCGATGTAATTACGATTTCCCTGTGCAGGAGCCTCGAAGGTGAATTTCACTTTTTTGCCTGAAAACCCCTCGTTCATAGAGAAATGTTCTCGATTGAGGAGAGTGAAGGTGAAGTCGACGTAGACGCGCAAACCTCGAGTGGCATTTCGCCAGACCAAATAAACACCTAAAACCTGAAACCACATGAAAAAAATATGGAAGAACTCTTTTTTTTCTAATGTTCGGCAGCATCTGAAATCGTTTTGATTTGAAATACCGACAAGAATTAGTATATTTTGTATCAAGGAGCAGAAAAAAACATTTTCATAAGTGCGGAGTTTTGCGCACGAGCGTAGTGAGTGATCAAATCGCACGAGTGTAATGCGAGTAAATGCTCCGTGATACGAAGTGTATTTTTCATGCTTGCATGTTGTAAATTATTTTGATGGTGTATACTTGCTGAAATTTGAGAATATGATTTTGAAGACCCGATGATTGACTTGAGATAGAAAAATGTTGCAAGAATTCGTTTTTCACGACACAGCAAGTAGACATCAGAAAAACGATTTTAGAAATTTGACCATGAAAAATACTCTTATTGTGATTTTCCATAAAAGTATTAGACTATTCTACTCCAAAACACCCATTTTTTTGTTCGTCGTCATGTTAATACCTTAAGCGTACGTTTGGATTTTAATAAATATGAACGAAAAAAAATTGTCAAGTGTATTTAGACGTAATCTGCATTTCTCACGTTTGATGAACGTCCGTGAAGCCCGACGTGAAATTTAAATCTAAAGCCTACTTTGTGACGGATTGAGCGTCGTGAAAGTAGATTCAGGCTTTTTAAACTTTTTAGTTATTTTTTTATTTCCAGGAATTTTCTTAAACAACAATACTCTTCTGATTATCGCATCTGGACCTTTATTTTAGAATTTAATTTAATTGAATTACATTTATTCTGCATTTTCTTCTTTTTCACGTCATATTTTAACTTCAGATTCTATACTATAATATTTTAAAATTTGTTATTAACGTGAATCGGCTGCCTGTGTCAGGAAAACACTAATAATGTGCTTATAAAATAGTTTTATTAAGCCATTTTTTCCAGGTTACAAACTATAAGAAGTGGATCTGATGAATTTTCAACAATTCTTTTCCCTCATTTCATAACTATAAAATAAAAAAACATCTTTATCAAAACTCAAAATGTAGAATTCTAGTTCCAGGAACGAAAAATCCCACGTGGAAAAACCTTGTCAGCAAGAGTTCAGTTGAGGTGCTCGAAATTTTTGAGGTTAAGTTTGATAGAATTTGGCAAGAAATTTTTAACGCTTGTTCGGCCATAGATATCAAGCTCTCCGAAAAGCTAGCGTTTTCTGAACTTTAGTGGAAGTTGGGCGATGTCCGATCTCGAGATGATTTTCGCAAATGTTGGCAAGGTCACATCTTATTCAAAGTGTAAAGCCTAAGTTTGACAAGGTCAATCTCGAGATTTCAGAGAAAGTCTGGTACGGTCATACATTACGAAATTGTATGAGATGAATTCGGCTAATTTCAGCAAAGCCAGATTAGATTAAAAAGTGCTGAAAAATTCACCGGAAGAATTTCAGCTGAATTTTGCATATGATTCGATAAAATATTAACTTGATATATGTAAATAAAATTCACATATATGTAGATTATCTATTAAAAAACTTGATTTCTAAGAGCCGATGGAGTGAAAATTGTAATCACCACAAGTTCAAGCAATCTTCTTCAACATCTCATTCAAACTCTTGCCGAACAAATTTTTTTCACGCGGCATGTGAGCACCCAGACACTTGTGGATTCAGCTCTGAAAACATAAACATATTTTCACAGAGAATTTATGTGTTTGAACTTGGTAGCATTCCATTCCAAAAGCTTATCATGCGTTCTTCCAATTAATTCAGAGTTTGTAAACATTCTATTGAATATTGTGAATGAATGAATTGTTCCAAATTGTAATAACAAAAATAGATGAATCCCTTTCAAAATATGCAATGTTCGATTTGGAACAGCTTCAAATGGGTATTGTACTTCTATTCTATGGTTATTAGTATGATCATTGAAGTCGTGATTTACAATAATTTACTATTTCTAGCTTACGAGTCATTCAGGAAAAGAATTCACAAACTTTATTACAGGGAATAAAAAATTAGTAGATCCTACGAAAAAAATTAGTAAGTCAGCTATATGAGTTTTCTATAAAATGCAACTACTTGAACTATGTGCAATTTCCAATTAAATAGATAGTCACCTATACTAGTTTAGTAGTTGAAGTCAGTAGATTTAAATTGCCAGGTTTACATTTAATTTACTTTGAAACGTTGCATATTTCGCTGTAATGATAACGTAACGTATTGCAATTATAAACAAATAATTTTTTAAATAATTACCTGCGTAAACAGTTTTCTCTTGTGAAAATATTAAAAATGAACACATGTTACTACTTTTTCGTTTCTAAAATTTTTTCGGAATAAAGATTTTTAGTAAACGCAAAACTCGTAACATTACTCAAAATTTGAGAGCTTATTACACAAAATCTATCAGTCGAATGAAAATCTCGTCAAAAAAAAGAAAAAATAATAATAAAACTCAATGTCCACCTTCCGGAAATGAACTTATTTTTGTGATTTTAAAAATATTTCTAAATGATTCTACATTTAGTCTTTCTACATGTTACAAATTTTCAAAAAATCTTTCTTGAAAAAAAAGCAAAAAAATTTGAAAAAATGTGTGCAGAGAATTTCTAATCTAGAATATATAATATATAATATTTTACTCCATGAGGCAACATTTTTTTTCCATGGAATGAACTATATTTTTTATTATATTGGGTTTTGAAAATTTTTTTCATCTGCAAAGTGGATAAAAAAAGAAGTCTTTTAACCTGACTGCGATGCAAAAAAGGTGATTAAACAAGATCTAAATATCAAGTATAAAAAACTCGTGGAGTGTCCCATATCGAGCAAGCCCTAATAATTTTGATCCTTAAAAAAATTTTATGAGTAAATGAAATTTCTTATAATAATATAATTCTTTTTTAGGTGCACCTTATAAAAACGTTCTAAAAATTTAATTTTTTGTAAGGTGACCTCACAAAAACCTTATATATGAAACTGAAATTCCTGATAAGTATGTGTTCGATAAAATCTTACAAGGAAAAAAACTATAAATTTTTTTTTATTAATTATTCATAATAAATTCCAGCTTATTATATGGTTTTTATTAGGTCACTTTATAATAAATTGAATTTTCATAAGGTGCACCTTATAAAAAATTTATTTCTTATAAAAACTTTCATTTTCCTACAAGGTTTTTAGAAGGATCAAATTTACTAGGTAGGATATTAAAACTCTTCAAAATAGACATATATTATCGAAAACTGACATTGAAAAAATTTTTACCAGTATTAGGATTCTTGACAATGCTATATGATATTTAATTCATTCCCAATGAAAGAGGTCTTTTTAATTTTAATTCGAAAACATGATTTCTACTTATTTTTGAGGAGATATGCATTCCATTGTTCAAACATTGACTTTTTACCCGATTGAAATATAGGCAACTGTAATTAATGATTGATTTTTTATAACGTAGAACTTTATTTATAATGGACTTGCTCAAAGTAAAGTATTTTGAAGTGGAAACCAAGATGCATGCAACAAATCTAAGATTGTCGATGTTTTATTTCAAATACTGCAGAATTTTCAATTTCTTTTCATCTGAGCAAACATTTTTGTCATTGCAAACTCCTCGATCTTTGATAGCTATGGTTCTGTGATTTTATGTATCGTCGAAAAACATAAGATACACATTTTCGAATGCACTTGATTTTTCAGGGTAAGGTTTCAAGGTAAAAAGGCGATGTAGGTACATAAGGCACCAGTTTTGTAAAATATCAAAAAAAATTTAGAAAGAGTGAAGGTCAAAAATGTATTGTATAGCTCCCACTTTATAAAAAGTATACTCACTTTAAAGAACGATTATACAGTAATTTACAGATTGTCTGGTACATACCTAATCTTTGAAAAATATTAGCCAGATTATTACTGCATGTGACAAAATTGATTACTTATTCTAAGAAGTTTATTTACTAATTAAAAGCCAGTTGCGTACATCCAAGATTTAAATTATACTAGTAAAAAGGATTTGTTCAACATTTTTCGTCTGAATGTTATCAGTCAATTGAAAAATAAACTCAGCTCAAAGGCTGATCACAGTTCGAACAAGTAAACTAATTTTCTTCTTTTTGTAATGAAGATAAGCAAGAAAAGCCTCAAAGGCAGGAGAAATTATTCTAGTCAAAGAGTAAAGATTTGAAGGCGCTTTAAGAACTTTATGACTTGAAAGAAATATTCATACAGTTCAATACAACTCTACCAAGTAGCGCTCCGTGTGAAAGGCTCTTTAGCACCGGAGGGCTCGTCCTAACAAACAACAGATCTCGCACATTTGATGTTTTGAAAGTTTTGTCTACACTTGACGAAAATTACATCTAAAACATTTTTTCGTCACAAACCATTTTATTATACCTGGAATAAATAGTTTCTGAAACCAACCCACGAGAACTTTGATATAATTTTTTCTTCTTCAGTTAATTTTTTCATAATAAACTTTTACTTTTTTCCATCAAGTAAAGTAAAAGTAACGGTAAGAAAATTACTAATTGAACTAGAGTTTATAGTTGGATTAAGAAATTTTTTAGTTGAAACTGCTGGTGTGACTGACTTTTTTAAAATATTTGTTCTGGTGCTTTCTCTTGTAAACATTATCAGTATTGTTAATTAAAACAAATATCATCTGTATTTTTGATTGTAATGCTAAAAAGTCTGCAAACTAATTGTATATACTAGCTACTGAAATTAGCTGCAACAATCTAATTGTACCAGGCTGATGTGACTATAACTTGCAATCTTAAAACTAACTAGTTGAAATAAGCATACATGAGCAAATGTTAATTATGAAAATAACTTACTTTTTTTTTGTCAAGACAACTATAGGACGAATATCTAATCTTACTTATTATGATACTTGATAATCTGTTAAGTCGTTAGTTATATTAGCTACTGAAATTAGTTGTAACAATTAAGTTACTAAGCTGATGTGGCTAACTAGCAATCATGTGAATAACTTATGCAGCTTGTGTACATTGAAAAATGTTAATTATAAAATTATTTACCTTATTTTCTTAAGCCAACTAATATAAATATCTTGTCTTATTTATTATAGCACCTGACAGTCTGCAAAGTCATTGATTATTCTAGCTTCTCAAAATAGTTACAGAGTAGTAATAGAGTTACTGAGCTAGTATTACTAGTTGGATCAAGTAATAAAAGTTAACTTACGTCAACTAACGCAAGATGAGATAAAAATCTAGTAATTATTACAATAATATATTGTACTGTGGAATTAGTCTGGAACATTGTATTTTTTGCTAGTTATTCATTGCATGTTTTATTATATTATATTGTTGACATTGTCAAATAATATTCTGCTAGTAGATATATGTTTCTAAAATTCTAAAATGTATTATTATTTTCTTCAATATCATATTGTAATTTCGATTAATCCATAATTCGAAAAAAGCCATATATTTTTCCCAGTATTCGAATATAAATATTTCTTTTTGCTATATTTTCAAGTACATTACAATATATTATGTTGTAATTTTCAATAGGTGATATTATAAAAATATTGTGTAGATTTTATAATATGATATTGATTTTTGCTATACGTATACTGACATAATTTTCACAAATGCACAACGTTAAACCGAAATAATACCAGAAATATGTCGAAAAGTACAAGATTTTTTTCTCAGGCCAGATTGTAGAGTTCAGGAACTTATTTTGTCGAACCGAAATTTTTTCAAACTGCTTTTTCACTAGTTGAAGTAATTTTTTTCCCCGTGTACGAATGAGCGCAGGAGCAAAAAAGCGTAAATTCTGTACCTTGTCTCCACGGGAAAAAGCGACGGCCCATTTTTGGAAGCCGCAAACGAACTCTTTGCTGGTAATGTCCCTTTCAGAATCACGTACTACGCTTCTCGTTACGATGAAAGAGAAGACTCGCGTGCCAGCGCGATCGGGTAGCTGAGCAAATCTGTAAAGAAGGGCCATTACCGCATTCCGCGACCCAACTTTAGGTACTTGCTTCCGGTCACCGCTACTTTTTCCAGAAACCTTCTGAAACGAGAAACGCTTAATTGACTGAGGCTACTTACTGGTAAATTGAGAATACAGAGAACTGCCTTCTAATGCTTTGGATTAAATAAAGCTGCTGTAAAAAATTTTGTATGATTGCAGAGCTTCTTTATCATTAAAAAACTTAATTTAGGTATTCCAAAGGAAGTTTTGTGGGTTCAAGGTTTAAATGTCTCCCGAAATTCGAAAACAGTTAATTTTTCGAAAGGAAATTTTTCTGTCTATGCCCCTGATTTAGATATTTTGCACTGTCTTCCCGAGTCGAAATTAGAATCAAACTTTAAACTAAATAAATCGAGGATATTTCGGTTCTCATCGGTTCAAACTCAGCTCATTTTCAACCAATTTTACACCATAAACATGGCAGTTATTATCGATTTCACGGATTTTACGCCTACACTAGGTTTTACTGTAAACCTCATTTAAACCATTTATAACCAACAGCGGCGAAAAATCTGCTACATTGCGCATGTGCGATTTAGGCATGAAATACACGAAAATTTTCAACGTTCTCAAGATGATACAAGCTCTAGAAACGCAAAATATAATTAAAAAAATGCCATCAATATTCTCAAAAATATTTGTTTGTCCAGTTTTCCTCATAGAGACATTAATCAAAAAAACGTACTGAAAAGAACATTTCTAACACACAATGCAAACAAAAAATTATTGGAGACGCAAAATAGGATTGAAACTCACTGCGTTTTAATACTTTTTTGGCGTCGGCGCCTTTGATCTCACGCAATCTCCCGCACAAAGCATTGGAATGCTGTACGTTTGAATCAACTTTTGTGTCTTTCAATGATTTTCTGTTTGCAGTGCATACTTGAAAATTGATGATAATTTAATTCACTCACCATCGATAGTGAGGATTTTCGCTTGAAAATTCTCGGTTTTCCTAATTATCTACTAAATAAAAGCAATTTTTGTTTGGCCCATTTTTCATACTTTTGATAAACTTTCAACACTCGAAAACAATTTTTAACGCGTATTGACATTTGACATATAAAATGGAAATCGGAACAAAAAACAAAAGTCGATCTGAGTTAGAAATGCGCCAGAATCAAAAAACCGTGAAAACATAAGTACAGCAGATTGCGGTAGTCATTAAATTGTATTATAAATATACATTAACTTTCACTTTGAACATAAATGATTTTTAATTATATTTCTATAATATATTATAAATAAATTTAATTTGATCAGAATTAATTTTCTTCTCTTGTCAACATACAAATTTCGTCACGGCGTCAGAAAAGAAAATTTCGAAGGGAAGTAAGTTCGTTCAACAAGAAATCTATATACCTCTACTGTTTTCAAATTTTTAGAAAAATAAATGATGCGTTCTTTTCAAAGCGCAGATTTTACATTCAAGGAACTCCCATTTGACATTAAATGTTCCAAAATGTTTCTGAAAAAATTTTAAATGATTAAGAAATATTACGTGCTGAATGGACTGTTCATCAATAAAATAAACCGATTTTCAGGATTTCTTGATTCCTGCCTTCCCTATCTCTGTATCACAAACTGTCAAGTCAGTTAGACCCCCATTCTTAAGATGGAAGGATCACATTGTCCCTAATTTAATCAATGAAAATTGACGATACTGTATATTTCAGAATATCTACTAATCAAACGTGATTGAATAAACTTTTTTACATTGTACAATGTAATAATATTCGCTTATTTATTCAAAATAGCAATAAAAATTTATATTCCTTTAATTCAGTGATAATTAGCAAACACAAGTAATGTGATAAATTTTTTCGACTTGGAGGAAAAGAAAATTATCATTCAATATAGTCTTTTCAATAATCGAATTTTTCGATATGTTCATTCAATTTAAAAAACGAGAGTCATGAAAGTTTGCCTTCGTTTTTCTTAGGTTCAATTTGGTTGTACTTTCGATCTTGATTTCGAATGCGTATGTTAAAATAGTTGAAAAAACACTCACGAGGATTATTCCGTGCTATTTCAGATTTCACAAGTCATAACAGATTTAAATTTGATCTAATAGGTTCAAGTTAGTTATTATTTTGATTCTTATTTCGACTCGGGTTAGTTATGAAACATCAGAATACTCATTAATTAGCAAAAAACGGCTAATAGGGGCGAATTTCGTCATTCCTTACTAGCCAACATTTCTTGTAACATTGCAAGATTACGTTTCCATGTCATTTTTCTGTCAGAAAAGGCTCTAAGGACTGATTTTTATCAGCGACGTTAAGGCGACTCTTCAACGTCGCCCGCATTTTATCAGAGGTGATATACTATTGTTCAACTCCGTAGGAGGAACGCTCTTTTTCCCCTACACTCGCATTCCATCAAACCCGCATTTGCTCACGTTCAACATGATACAGCTGCCGGAATTGTCGATACGGTGTCAGGACTTGAATATGTAAAGACCGTGTAATACGGTCTTGACATCATCTTGGCCGAGATTGTATCAAGACGGTAATGCTATAGTGTCATTTACGACGATTGGCGATAATATTGACCTTTATAGAACTTTCCAAAAGCTTCGTTTGAATTTTTTATACATAGCTGCGATAAAAAAGGACGTTTTCTGCGCGATCGCAGTTAATATTTATAATTCTTACGAAAATTCCCCTGAACTTTGCAGTGTAAACTCTCAAGTTTCATAACAGATCTTTGATTTTAAGTGGTAACTTGCAAACGACTTTGGGATTAATCCTCAACGTTCATGGTTACGCCCTCGTGCTGGAATCGAACAGTCAACTCAAGAGTTCATCTTTTCTCAATGGTAGGATTTAATTTAGAATCATTGCCTGAAGTTTCTAAGTACAAATTGCCAATACGTGACTGTGATAAAAATTGTGAGAATGCTTATTTGACAAGGAAATCTCTGAAAATGCGTGAACTAGTGAAAATTTTGAAGAAGTGGTTAGTATGAGTTAGATACATAATTTTCCTGATGAGGGCCAAATTAAGAACCAAAAGCTCTATCAAAAGGAAAAGTTATTAATTTGAAATTCTTCATCCTGGAAGGAGATGTATTGGCTCGAACAGATTGAAGTTTTCTTTATTCATGAATGTGTATAAACAAAGCTCAGTTGCTCAGTTTTCACGAATTATTGAGTACGAATATGCCATATATATGTGCATTAAGTCTATGAAATTTGTAACCATTTTAACAGTGGGAATGTTGAATGGAAAATTTCCTAAAATACGTTCAAAATGAAATCACATGATATCAAACGATTTATTATTGATCAGTTTTTGGGTTTATACTACATTATTCGTATGTTTTATTGGATGTTCCATTTCACATATAGACTAGTGAAGATAATGCCCTTTGAAAGTTCCAATTTAATGCTTTCCAGGGAACATATAAAGAGATATATTAATAATTTATTGAAATTATTAAACGATTTTAACAATAAGTTGTGAACGACAATTCTTACGTATGCATAAACAGTACACATTTTTTTTGTAAAGTTATAATATGGATTATTTCACTGATTTTATCTTTAACTATGCACGATTTATTCAATATTATTAGTTTTGGACAATTATTTTAGAATAATCTTAATTAGTAATAGATGGTGATAACAATTTTTATAATTTCATACCATTCAAAGAACTGTTTTTAAAAATGAAATAGGTGTAAATAATTGTTTTGAATTTACCTACAATAACAAAATATTTTGGGTAAGAATTCACTACTTTTTTTATATGTTACGTTAGTGTTAATAAACGCACGTTAGTTATCTCTGAAAGTTGGTTGGTCCAAACAACCTTGGAATTGAAAGATTAACAACCAAAATTTAGTATTCTTGGACAAATTTATGGTAGAAAGTACTAGCATGTATCGTAAATTTTACAATACTATTGCAAATTTTTAATTCTATTTTATTCATTTCAATATTGGTCACCAAATATTGTTATGTTGAACAAATTACATTATGTTTTCTGGTTTTTATTAGATAATATAAAAAAAGTTAAAACGTGTAGAATGGAAATCGTACTTATAAACATAAATATTCTACGCTTCTATACTGCTTCACAGAATTATATATCCGTGTGTAGTGAAATATCAATTCAATTATTTTGCTTTTTACTGCTCATGTTTCCAGTTCGTACAATATGTTATTTCATGTACTAAATACTGTACACATCAGTATTTAGCAAAAATCCATAAAATTTTGTAAAATCTACTGAATACTTGTACAATGTCAATAATTAGGAATTACAATAGAATATACTGCGAAGTATGCGAAAATACAGAAAAAAAAACTATACACATTCGTATACTCGGGAAACTATATTATATACACTATATTCGAAAGGTAAATTAATAGAAATCACAATATGTAACTGCAGAAAATACAACGTATGGTATGAAATTATCATGAACTTCTTACATTTATATAATTTACTACCACAATATTATTTGACTATGTTTCGAATATAAATAGCAAAAAATACAGTTAAAAACTGGCAAAATATACAATATGTCAGACGGGTTTCACAGTGCAATAAATTATGTTTTAATAATAAAGAGGTATTTTTCTCAAAAACTTCGGAAAGTTGAAGGTAAATTCTAAAAGTTAAGCATAAACTGTATAAGTTAAGATTACTCCTTAAATTTAAGCAATCCAAATAAACCTTAAATTTGAGGGTCAACCCTCAAAAGTGGAGAGGAATTTCCATAAGGGAAGTTTTAAAATTTTATCTGCATCTTTTTCATAAATTTCTCGCTCTCATTTAGTACTTCATATCATAACGTAAATTCACTTGGAACTATCTAGCTTGAAAAATGAATTTTTTAGTTTATCGATCTAACATATTCTTATAAGGGTAGAGAGCATAGCTGGAATATTTATAGGCTAATCGAAAACTTTTCATCAGAGTACATAGTAAGCTTATATATCCTCATGTGAACATAGAAAAAACGATAAACAACAATCAAGGTACATATTTCATGATGAATTATCCCAAGAATTTTAAAGAGTAATTCAGAATCCTTTAATCAAGCATTCAATAATATTGATTAATTTTCCCTATACAGATAAAAGTTTGTAGAACGTATTCATTGTATAAAAAAAAAAAAACTGAAATATTCCAGAAAAAATTGAGAACTATACAACGTTCTACTTCAAGCTTTAGTTGCACACATCATAAATGTATAACTCATGCGAAACAAACTATTTATGTAGGTCTGAAAACCACTTATTTCCCCGTAAGTGAATTGAAAACCTCGCAAAACACCTCAACACGTGCGAGCTAATTAAACTTCGATCGCGACCGCAAAGCTTTATAAATATCATCGCTAACCCATGAAAGGGTAAATTGAGAAAAACGACCGTATGGAACAAGATCCAGCAATTTTTTAGTAGGATGGAATATTTAGGTAATTGCACCAAAATAAATCCCGACACGTGTAGACCCTTTGAACTTGAATCACCACTAAAAGTGTCAGTAACGAGCGTCGTCGATCAACGCTAGGCGCAAATTTGATGGTGACTGAGTGGGAAAAAAGTAGTAACGCGGTACCTGTTACGGATGATGGGGTGCGTAGAAAAAGGTCCAGGGATGAGTTTCACGAGGGTTGGAATCGAGGACGAATGATAGACTTATTTTTATGACGCGGTTGGCAAAATCGCGGATCACTGGAGAGGTAGCTGCTCTCCAGCGGCGTCACCACCGAGCCATAACCCGGCCGAGCGGACCTGAGCGAAAGTTACCCCTGTGGGAGCCAGAAGTCCGCCACCTCTCCCGCGGAACCAGCGCAAGCGTGCCTCGGGATAGTGTAATTTCCCGCACTCGCAAAACGCACCGATATAATAATACAGTCGACTCTGTCAATAGTGCCTCTGCCTATAGTGCCGCTTCCTCTCATTTTGGTTTGAGCGATGCCTCCACTCGAGTGTCGCTCTCGAGGCAAGCTCTCCTCTCCGGAATTTTAATCATACTCCGGCAATAGTGCCGTAAAATGAATGCAGTCCATTTTGATGCCATGTTTTATAATTGTATGCCAGAGTGGTTCTTGAAATAGCTTTGGTGGAATTAAAACCGTGATGCCCCCTAAATCTGCTCTAAATGATTTTTAAAAAATTGTTAAATTTTTTCAGATTTTTATTCCAACGTTTACCCCTGCCTACACTGAAAAAAAGGATTAGTTAAATCAAGTATAATATGGTGACTATTAATAAATCACATACTTGCACGCTGAAAAAAATCCATAGGTTCAGGTAACTAAAATCACTTTGTTTGTCCTTGTTAAGTTGAGAGAACCACTCGATTCGTTAAATTAACAAAAACATCATGATTCTTCGTAACAAAGAAGTTTTATTGATCTCACAATATACTATGTAGTTCTATCAACGTTAGTTATTGTTACTTGAACAATTTGACCGAGACATCTAACTTTGTCGTTGCAGCCAAGTAACAAGTTTCTGAGAACAGTCTGTTTCGGTGCTATCAACCATGTTCATAATTAAATGAACAATTTTTGACTCATGCGCGCAGAAGTGCGTGAGGGAGGAAAGGTCGTCATGGTGCGTCATGAACCTCTGTGAACTGCAAACCTCTTGTTTTTTCACGTTTTGCTTTGTCGGAAAATTTTTTTCGGTAAAAATTGATAAACGTGTGTATGTTACTGAGGTGAATAAGTGATGAATCGCACTCTGCATTCGTGGTCGACGAAATTCTTCGGAAATTGGGATTGTCGTCCATGAGAAATATTGATATTATTGAAAGTTATTATAACAAATTGTTTATTCAACTGAGTATTTAGTTAATGATATAAAGTGACATAGTACGGTTGACCAAAAAACACGAATATTACAGTCCAGAAAATTCTTTTGAAAGCTGAATATAACCAAATAGGTTTGTTCTTTGTAAGGAAAATATGATTGCGTTTAATAACATGCGTGATACGTAATAATCTATCCATTGCTGTAACAAAAAGGTAACATTCTTTTGACAACCAGGTAAAATTGTCGACAGAACCAAGTAGCGAAGTATGAACTTTGCTATTTTGATCATTCGTAACCAAGTAATTTTGGTGCTTCTAACCATAATGAAGGACCATGTCAAAATGGTACGGGCAACAAAAAATATGGTTGAGTCCATATCAAACATGTGATTTTGTTGAAACAACCAAGTATCTGATTACCTCAAACAACTAGTTTTTTCAGTGTGCAAAATTTAAAGAGTTCTCAGTAATTCAGTTTCGTTCAATCACTATTCAGCAAGGCGGAGCTTTTCATTGAAGTCCCTTCTCCTTTCACCCCTTCTCTTTCTAAGCTTACTCTAAATAGAAAATTGGGGCTAATTGAAGCGGGTAATGGAATGTAGATTAATGATGTCTCTTATCTTGAAAGGCAATTTTTACTCTGACTCACCTTTGTGTTAGTTATAATAGTCTTTTGTCTTACTGTCACATTTACAGTACAGTATTTTCTAATTTTTTTTAAATAAATGAGATAAGAGATGAAAAAAGTACAATAATCGAAACTGATTCACAATTACAATGCCTAACGGTGAAAAATACAATCCTCTTGTCTTAAAATTAGTGAAGAAAACTGACGCGAAGTACATAAAATAGAAATTTTTCCGAAAATACAGATACCGAAGGAAAATACTTAATCAACGACACACTTTTATGAAGTAATTTGTTTATTTCTTTATAAATGACTCTTTTCGAATGGAAAGGTTGTACTTGTGCAATTATTTGTTATTTAAGAGACCAACTTTTTTTCATTTTTTCATAAAAATTCGATGAAAAAAAGAAAGCTGCAATTACAAACGAGTTGAACATTTTTTCATGTCATCTTTGAGTATGTAATAATTTTGACCATCATAATAATTCTGACCGGTAAGATAAACTGATGGTCAAAATTAACCAAAACTTTCTTATCGTAATTGACGGTCATGGCCAGTATTTTACCGGTAAATTTACTGGTAAATTGACCGCCTCACATACCTGGCCACACTGCACGAGGAGAAGCTCCATTATTTTGTTAAACAGTGAAAATTTATTTATAAGCTGGCACTCACAAGCTTGTCTGAGCTTGCTGATATTGTCGAAAATTTTCCACAACATTTGTCAAGTATAGGTATACTTATTGTTACCATATGAAACAGTTGTATATAAACAACATTAGTCAAGTATCAGTATATCAACTGTTACTATATAGAACAGTTGCATCAAATATAGACGGCTTATTCGCTATTATTTTTTAATTTGAAGCCAACATTACTTTTTACGCCATTCAAGTTTAACACATATTTGATCTTAATGCACGTGAAGTTGGTTCAAGTAACTTCAGTCAAACATATGGTATATTTGTCTCAAATAATGCAGAATCCAAAGAAATTAGTATGAAACATTCGCTATCTTTATAACTAAGATATATATCAATAGCTGATAAATATTTGAAGAAACTACGCAACTTTACACGTATATTTGTATTAAACTTACTGTTTTTTCAGTGTATATAGAGCCCTCTTTTTTTCTATTTATATAACGTGGGATTTGGTCTTTATCTGGGTCTTAAATTTTTTGTGGGTGCATAAGACGTCATAAAAATCGGTTGGGAACGTCAAGTTTTAGGCAAGTGTTGCAGTTTACTGAAACAAAATTTGAAGAGCGTAAAAAATACTTCGCGTGTTAGCCATCCTGAGAAAATTGAGTCTCATGCGAATGATTAGTATTTTTAAAGAAATTTGATGTATTTCGACCATTTTCGACTTATCTTATCCATTTAAAGACCAAATTTGTCTTATTTGGGAAAACTTACTGATTGTGAGATGGAACATTAGAATATTGTTAAAGTTACATTTACAAATTCCAGTTGTTCTCATCTAATTATAGCCCACCGTTCGTACAAAATAATCATATTGAATAACACTGTGGAGCAAAAAAATCCCAATGTAAAAATCACATGCAACATGTATATATTGGTCACCGAAACACGTGTGCAAAAGGATTTTTAAATTCATAGTGGAATTCGCGAATTATAAATGTTTACAGACTTTAAGGCATTATGAGCGCGTAAACAAAAAAAAGGAATGTTTCTGGAAAAATTACAATTTGTCAATTTGACGCAGAAAAATGTTTAGGTTTTATTACAAGTGTTTTGTCTAATTAGTTTTTAAGAAAAAAAAATCCAACATATGTGTCGATTTACACGTGTTCTAATAGACCGAATCGTATTTTCGTGCATGATTTAAGAGGAATAAGGGAGTTTTTCTAAAACTTTTTCAGCCTTCAAATAAGACATTTACAATCAAGTTGCAATTTACAAAACGAATTTCTACTATTCAGTTTTTCTAAAAAATATTTACAAACATCATTTTTAGATAACTGTCATAGCCTAATTTGACATTTAGCAATATTGAATACTGCCGTATGCAATTGCTGTTGTGTATGGAGTATGTATATAATAAAACATGGCGATTTCCAGATCAAAAGAATATGTAATTTTAATATTTTTGATGGGATGGCAGACGGCTTTCACGACTTGGAGCCATATTCAGAGTATATTTCACTGCTCATAATACCTTAAAATATAAAAAATTCAGATCCTTCATTTCCCATCTCATTTTAAAAATTAAATAACAATTTTTCTTTTTTTTTACACAGAATTCGAAATCTTAACGAAATCGCGATCGCATAAATACTTAATTGTGCGAATCCCCTATAAGATTTATTTTTCTCTTCGTCAGTCTTTCCTTTCAATCCGTATCGAATCATGTTTCGGACCCATTGACACTTGAAAAATGGACGAGACACAGAGCTCGGTCGACTCTTATCATTATATAGGATAAACATGATCCAAGAGGAAGAAAAACCTATTCACAAATATTGCCGTTCTGTTTCTCGTCTATTTTTCACGTGTCATTAGGTCCAAAACATTATTCGATACGGATTGAAGGTAAGAATGACGAGGAAAGGAATAAATTTAATGAGAAAATTCGCGCATTTACGTATATGCGATTGCGATTTCGTGAAGATTTTTCAATTCTGTGTGAAAAGATGGAAAAAATAAACCGAAAAAATTCATCATATTAGTTATGAAACGTTGAAAGTACGTTCTGAACTTCGACTCATATTAGTTCCGTATGAAGTCCACGTGAACCACTGTACCAAAAAATGCATAACTCCTACAATTTTTAAGCTACCATCAAAGTTGAACTACCAAAATTTGTGTAAATTTGGGACCATCAGTTGTAGTTTTTTTTTTTTTTATTTTCAAAGATGGGGTAGTTTGAAAAAATTCAATTTCGTTGCAAATATGTTCATCACCTTATTTATTTTTAAGGTTAGGTTTTTGAAAAAATTATTTGCTGAAAGGGCTCTATTGCAGGCATTATGATGAATTTTTTCGGAATTCGAAGACTGTTTCCTGATTTGATAATTGGAAAATTTGCGAACGCTACGTGAATTTTCAATAATTTGCGTAATCCATAAGAGTGGACCGGAAATTCCGAAACTCTACAGTTAATCATCATTTAAGCTCCTCTATCGAAATCCAAAATTTCAATAATATCAGATACATGACCCGTTGGTCGCGGCCGATATGACATATGGAATGCCCCTTAAGTTGATCTATCAACAGATTTTTTTTACTTTTTATTTTACTCTTTATTTCATTCTTCTGACCTGTTCTCATTGTAGTTTTCCGAATCGATCTTCATGATTGAAAAATCAAATTCATCAGAGTTTGGATTTACCCAGATAGCAAAATGAAGTCATAGTGCGTGCAATATGCATCTCACGCGTGCGAGTTTTCTTGCATGCGTGAGAGTCGTAGAGTACAACAGATGCACGTTCATATGCGACGCAAATGCCTTTCATGCGTGATAGTTCACCAATCTCGCACGCGTGAGTCTCAATGGAGTCTCAAATTACTCGCATTCGTGATAGAAAAAAAAATTTTCGGAGAAAATAATTCATGCTTTTTAGTATTTTTAAATAAAAAATGCAATATTTCAGAACGCGCATTATATGATTACTGTCGGCTCGCGAAAAGTCACTCGCGCACACGTGCGTCTCAATATGACGAATTATTACACGCACGCGTGCACCTGCACACGTGCGACTTTTGTGCGTCGCACGCTTGCTATCTGGGTATCTAATTGAGAAATTTTGATCGATTGCGCAACAAATGATCACGCAGATAGCCGAATTTTCAGTATTCCACGATCACAAGTAATTCACCTATTCTCATTCAGCATAAAAATAAAGAATTATCATATAAACATTAACACATTTGACATGATGAATTAGGAACTTACGTTTGATTAAGTTTATGGTGCAAGCTCCTAGAAGATTAATAATATTCTTTGACGTTGCCAAGTGTTGCTTGACGTTAGAGTTTAGTTGCATTAACTGGAGTATTGCAATATGTACAATATAAAATCGTTCGATCCATGCGAAAAACATCAGGATATGTGTCTAACATTCGTTTTAAAAAATTTTGAACTGATTCTTTTTCTTTTGGCATTTTGACTTAAGAATTTAGAATTGCGGAAACGCAACTTTGACGTTTCGAAAAAGAATGTGACAGGTAAAAAATTGAATAAAATGCGTGAATTTGCTTCGCTAATATTGCCAAAAGTGAAAAGTAGCCTAATATGCACAATATGCATTATAAGCTCAAACGGCCGAAATATGCAAAATAAGCATGCAACATGCAAATGCATATTTTCGGTCGCCCTGTTTATTACTTTATAGTATGTTAAATAAAGAGTATGTGGATAGGATCGTGACCGCATCGACATACCGGAAAGAATTTTTATTATTTCGATTTTTTTCACCTCATTCGTAGAGGGATTGGGACGCTTGTTTTTTACAAGGATGGGGTTAGTTATAACTAAACCCCTCGTCATATATGACGATGAAGTGGTCCGGGTTGATGGTGGTCACGTTGGGATTTAGGTTTGCGATGTTACAGGATTGATATTCTCCCTTGCCCTAGAAACCACACAGTGTATGTGCAATTTCCTGATGAGGGCCAGAAACAGGCCGAAAGCTTGAAGAATGAAATTATAAATAAAATTATGTGGAGGATTTGATCGATTTGTTTTTATATTGCTCCGAGAGATCGAAGAGATTAAAAATTAATATCAAATAAACTTCATTTGTGCAAAATTTGGGGTTCCTATCGTTTATAGTTTTCCCGCAATCCACGTGCAAAGTTTGTTAATGATTTCAGCCGTTTAGGTGTATCTCCCCCCTTAAGTCAAAAAGGGAAAAATTCTAAGAAAATTATCATTTTCGCATTATTTTTTATCTTTTCGGGCACACAGTCGTTTTCCCGACCCTGGAAAGTATAGATCCAATGAAATCGAAGAATGATCTTGTTCTCTTTTTTGCACTAGATATATTCCATCAAATACTTTAGTCAAAGAGTGAATTATTCTAAGGAAATGAGCTTTTTTGGCAATTGCCAAAAAGGCAATAAATAATAAATAGATAAGAAATTTTGAAATTTCTCCGTTCATCAATATAAATTCATAAGATTACAGTAAATACGGTTGTCGGGCGCAAACAATTTATATTTTTGAACAATGTTTATCCAAAACATAAAAAATGCCAATTGTTTTACTCTTAGAACCTTTATTCCTGATTAATCGAAAATTTCAAGATTAGAACACTTCTATAATTTTGTTATTTTCTGCCTTTGTTTTTAGCTCTTATTTAGTTGTGAACCCAATGAAAAAATTCTCATGAACAATTGCGATGAATTTTAAAAACCTAGAATAATAATCTCGATCTAGTCGAAATCAGTGAGGTGTATTTTTTTCATTAAAAATAATTCTGAGTCACGAATTTATTACCTCAACATGCATTCTTCATTGTTTAATTGTTTAGTTATTCAATCAAAATTTAAAATTTTCCATCTTTTCACAAATTTTTCTATCCAGATTACAATTCAAAAGTGTCTAAATCTTTAAACCAACATATAATCAAATTAAAATCAAAATGAATCAAAATATCCAGCTCAAAGTTCAATATATCAACAATTTACCTCATCATATCATGAATGAAAATTCTGTTCATATCAACTCTCTTATGTCAGAATAAATTCAAAAATTTAGATGAAATTCATTATATATCTATTGGAAAAGAATTTTGTCAATCAAATAGAAAGCTCCTTCTTTTTCATCTTTTCAAAAATGATGATACAAAAAATGATATAGATGATGTTACTTACTTGTAACATATCACGTCATTCGTGCACGAAGATAGTCCTTTTTTTGCGTAAAAGTTCCTTTCATGTAAAAGCCTGGACATTTGCATTGAAAAGATAAAAAGTTTTGACTTTCCAATGATAGTGAAGTTGGCACGGAAGCGGTTGGAGTTTGCTTATTCAGTTGCTTCTTGAAACGCAACAAGTATCACTAATCACAATGACCCTCCATGAAGGACCGTTTGTTACCCTCAACTATATATAGGTTTCCAGAAATACCTCGTGAAATGGCCTTCATTTCCGCACTTTCCAAGACAAACAAAAAACTCGAAAATCATATCTGCAAAAGTTGGTATCGGAACATGACAGTAAAAAACCTTGCAACATTATTATTTACCAAATATATTACCACGTCAAGTACTTACAAAAACAATATATTATATTGAAAATAGCGCATCATTATTTATCAACAAGCTCATTTGTGTGTATATACAAAATATTATGTACAAATAATGAAAAACAAAAAAAAAACACGTGTATCCCGGAACAATTGTGCTTTCATCACTGGGGTAAAAGGGGCTCACTCTCGGACTTGACCACGTTCTTGACAAGTGTAACAATATCATCGGAACTTTTTCCCATCTCCTTACTGATCTTGCCTGACTTTTCTGCCTTCAACATAGCGTCGTTTAGGCAAACGTTGTTCAAGCTAACGGCGCTGTTGGAAAAAATAGCCGTTCCCAAATTGGGATCGTTGGCGTCGTTTTTCTTGGCATGCGAGTTTTTCGGTATGGAAGGTTTGACGAATTGGGTGTTTTCGGATTTCGCGTGCCAAGAAATGAGATCGCTGGCTTTGCCGAGAATGATGATACTGTTGAGGATGCTGAGGGTGAGTAGGATCAAGTAGACGAGAAGAAGGAGGATTACGTCAGCGGCTCTTGCGGAAGGTGTGATCGTGGTGCAGAGCACGCGGCCCATCGCGACGCCCAGTGGAAGAGGTATGAAGCCCATACGTCGGGCGACCAAATCCGATGAATCGGAAAAGGCTGTTTCCTGCCGAGTCTGAGCCATGTCGTAAGCCAGGCTCAACGTGTAGTCTCGATACACAGTGGATTCCAGTTCGTTGAATCGCGTTATAAACGCGTGTTTTATCTGCAAGTTTCAACTTGATCCATCATTCGGCAGATGCTATTTCAATTACACTGTGCATTTGCATTTTGATCTCGGAGAATAAAAGCAAAAATGAAATCTACGCCATATTCAAGATTCGTTTCATCTCTCATCTCTTTCTAGCACATCACTTCAACATGTGTGTTCCCCTCACACCTCAAGGTTTAAATGGAAAGCTTTTTCGAACTAATCTAGCGAAACCCTCGAATACGTATGCCTTCAAATATAGTCTGGATTTCATTTTCATCACTATTTTCCCAGATTACAATTTTGTTTGACTGAAATGAAGGACACTGTAAAATTTCTGTTTCGTACCGAATCGACTAGAACCTCTGCTAAAAGTAGCAAAATACAGTCTGGAAGAAGCACCGCAAAACGATCCGCTCTCCAAGCGTACTCTTTCATCGTTTGCAATATGACAGCGAGCAACAAAATAGCCAAATGAAATCGTTCCCTCACATCAGCGCACGACAGTTGGAAGAGATTGTTTTTGTCAAACTTTTTGAAAACTGCTCCCTTCAGTTCTACAAACTAGAAAAAAGGGAAGACAAATTTTTAATTATTTGGAAGAGTACATTTTTCTGGAGACTACGTTAAAAACCTATGTATTTGATATTTCTAGTCACTTACAAATTTATTATTTCTTTCTCAATATTATTAGGTGTAGATTACTGCCAACGCATTATTTCATAAATAAAATAATAATTAAAATCCACAATTGATAACAATAACGATTCCTCCTATTGACAAAATAATAAATGACCTATATCATTATTGAATATAATATAATTCATTCGAATATTATTATTGATTTATTAAATAATGAGAATGATAACAGTGTCGGATGCATAAGAGGGAAAAGTGTGAAATTTTTCCTGCTAAAAGTTTTTCATAATATTAAAAAGATTTTCACAATATTAGGAGTTTTGATTATTTTTAAAGGTGGGTGGCAATTTTAAAAGTCGTGACAGATTTTCGAAAGCTTTTCATGTTTGACAGTTCAACAGTGCTCATATTTTTTACAGTTTTCTAAATATTTTCAAACAATTTCCAACTTCCTTTTCTATTATAAACATTTTTTTAATTTTTCGTCATTTTTTAGCAGGCTGGGTTTCAGAAAATTGTAATATTTTTTCATTTTTTACAGTTAAAAACAATTTTAACAGTTTATAACAGCTATTGTTGTAAAACCGTTTAATTTATTTATCAAAGTTTTTTATTAATTTTTGACGCAGTTTGAAACAGTTTTGCACGGTTGCTATAGTTTCAAGATAGTTTTGATAGTAATAACGACAGTTTACAGCAATTTTCACTTATTTTTAAGTGCCTAAAACTGAAAATACAATAAAAATTTTTGACAGTTTGACTTTTTTGTAATAGCTCTGACAGTTGAATAGTTTTCAGAATCTGAAAAGTTTTTTAAACTATATTTTTGAAATACTTCTAAAGTTTTCATAAATTTACAGTCAAGGCAGTTGAACTGCTTATAAGAAGTTTGACAGTAATAAAAATATTTTATTTTTTAGGATGTTTTGTTTTTCATGTTTTTTAAAAATAAATATTCGATTTTTTCAAATATTCTAGATATTTCAAGATTGTTAGTGATTTAATCTATTTTATACATTTTTGTATTTTATTACTGAAAAGGATATTAATTTTATATTATTTTAGAGAAAGATAATGAAATTTTACTTGGTTTTGATTTCATTTTATACTATTCAGATAATTCGAGTTCAGTAACTTTTTTGTGCATTGCATGCAAATTTTTGGAAGTGTTTTTTTAATTTCAATTATTTCTTCGTCGGAAAAAAATGTGTTAAAAAGTTAACGTTCCTTAATTAACACATGTTAATATTTCTTTATCATTCAATAACTCGGCCTAATATTATCCGATTGGTATTTTTTTTTTTTTTTTCTTCATTTTTTAAGTCAAGTTTCATCCAAACATAAAAAATTTTCCGTTTTTATTTATTGTAAAAAGTCTTCTAGTGATAGTCATTTTTATTAGAAATAATGACAATTTGAAGCCTGAAAATTTCGACATCGCATTTTTTCTACCCTTTCATTCATTTCAAGTTATTTATATATAAACAACATTAGGTATTAAATAAACAAAATTCGGTGTAAAATAAATAACAGTCAGTAATAATTTCTATTCCTCAAAATTTGTTATGATTTTTTAAAGTCTCAGTGTAATTTTTGTTGTATTATATTTAGACTAACAGTATAATATCAATTTTGATCTATTTTATTTTATTTATTCATATAATCTGATTTTTTACAGTCTACGCTCTTTGAAAATAAATCTTATGCATTATGTGAACGGTACTTGTATTAAATTCGTTGGTACTAGTATTAAATTCGTTTATCGTAAACTACAAGAAAATAAAGTATAATATTAGAAATTACACTTCTCTTCATGTTTTAATGACTCCTTATCTCATTATTTAAAGCTTATGATTAATTATCTTGAATAATTCAAATATATCTGCTATTTTTCGTTCAGATTCCCACACCTACTTCAAATTTGTAAAAAATCTGGAAACTTACATTGTTCGACATCATGATTGTTAGCAGAGCTTTGTTGCTACTGTTTATAGCGACATTTAGAGTCGTTGCTTGAAAAAGTACCAAAACGCTGTGAAGAACTGAGAAAGTGACATTAAGGAAAATATATTTTACTACACAACCTGAATATTTATTTATGTATGCCATAAATGCTGAAAAACAATATAGATGATTCCCCGACTTTGTCAAGATACCAGCTGAAACATAATTTTGTTAACATTTTTACTTAGTCAGTACAAGAAGAAAAGTGAAAAAACAGGATGGATATCCAAAAAGGCATAAAATAATAATGTGCATGAAAAAGGATACAGACATACAAAAGAGCGAAAAGCAAGTGAGGCAAGGTGCCTAGATGTTGAGTGCGAGATGAGTACAATCTTGATTTAGGCTCTGTTGCAGTCCACAATAAAGCATCAATCGCATCTTGCCCAAAGGAGCTGAGAAGTCGATCAGCGACTTCTAGCATATTGAAAAAAATGTAGAGTTTGATGACGGATTGACTTTTCACCACATGGTACATCATGGAAGTGTCGACTTTCCATGTAGCCACCCAGCAACTCAGCACCACGATACCTTTCAAGAGATCGCATACTTCTGACGGACGAAGGATTCTTTCATGCTTTCTTCGCAACCTCTGACCCCTGAAACAATTACCACGCAATATTGTGGAATTTTCATTTATTGTCAGAAAAAAAAGTTGGCAGTATGCATATAATTATTGTCCTAAAACATATATTTGAATCGTGATTTTAGGTCAGTTTTCAATATATCACTTTTAGAAAACAAATGAATAATTTGTGGAAGTTATATGTTTTACAGTAAAATGCGTAATATGAGAAGAAAATTCTGGAAAAAATAACTACTCCAGATAAACATATCGAGGTGTTTTTTGTGATTGAAACATGTATAAGATGAAGGTATATTTTTAAATTTGAGAAATATAGAAATATTTTATTCACTCAATATAGCAGTATTGCAGGATGAAAATTTTTACCTGAAACAATATTTTAGAGGCCTTGTCACAACAGCCCAAAGCGCCATCATAAATCTTATTGGTAAAAACGTGTAGACATACAAGAACGAGTCGGCGCACTGAAACAAAATTCATATATTAGAAATGTGTATATATATTATGATACAAATAGATAAAATTTGCTAAACATATTTTAAATATATAATTTTCATATTATAAAAGGTTGTTCCAAATTTCTCGATATTTTTAGAACATCTAAATAAAGGGCATAATAGCAGAGCTGGCATAAAAAATGTATGTACCTTCGAGATTGGTAAAATTGTTTTGTTAATACTAATGTTGATATGACCCTCAAATGATATTTTAAAATTTTCAAAAAATTTAAAACAAGCAGATTATAAGGATTTCGTCTGTTGCAATTTTTCTCAAAAGTATCATTGTTTTTTAAAAATATTCAGGGTACATTTTGTATGTTTTCCTTCCTATACCTTTTCATGATAACAATATGTAAACTAGTTTCATATCATTCCAAAAATATTTATCAACTCAAATCAATCAGTTATATTATTAAATTGTTAAAAATGCAAAGTTTATCATGATTATTATAATTGATTATAAATATTTATAATACAAAAAGTTGAGAAATTCTGAAGTATGATTTTCAAGTCACAGTTCTTGGAACCCAGAGCATATTTAACATTATAAAATGATGAAAAATCTTAATCAAATAGTACTTCTCAACTGACTTGTAAAAAACCATATGATATAAATCGTTCTAGTTCCCTAGGTATTTTCATGAATGAGTATAGTTTTTCCCTCCTTGTGGCGAATCTTTCTTCGTCATGTTCCAAGTGGTAACCCCTCGTTAATTCCATTCTCAAGAACTGTAGTAATGGCACTTCTGAAAAAAAAAATAAATCCAAGGCATATTGTCAAAACCTTAATTATTAATTATTGATAATTATTTCATTTTATTACAAAAAAATTTTTGAAAACAGCACGTTCAAACACTATTCGATAAATGTTATCCAATGTGGCAATATTTTAATTAATTAAATACAAACTATTGTAATTCGTAATTTCACATTTAAAAAAACTTTGTCACAGAGTCACAAAATAAAATGATTTTTATTGATGCCATTGAAATGACGTTTGGTAATTTTGAATTACAAAAAAATTTTGAAAACACAGTGTTTGCATGTTATTAAATAAATTATATCGTAAAAATCTTTTGACTTATTGGAAATCAACTGTTATAATTCATAACTTCACATTTAAAAAAACTTCGAGTCACAGAATCACGAAACAAAATGATTTTCATTGATGTCTTTAGAATGAAATATCAGTAATTTCTAACAACAAAGCAATTTTGAAAACACTACGTTAATAAATAAATTATATCGAAATGTATTCTTTTTATTTTCTGGAAACCAACTGTTATAATTTATAATTTTACATAAAAAAAAAAACTTAAAATCGTAGAATCACGAAATGAAATGATTTTCATTGATATCTTTAGACTTACATATCAGTAATTTTAATCAACAAAAATTTTTTTGAAAACATAAAGTTGAAGACTATTTAGTAAATTGTAACGTAGAAATCTTATTTATTGAAAATCAACTGTTGCGATTCGTAACCTCATGCTTAAAAAACTTACAGTTACAAAATCATGAAACAAAATAATTTTAATTGATATCTTCCGGATGAAATATCACTTATTTTAATAAACAGAAAAATTTTGAAAATGCAACGTCCGTGGACCATTAAGTAAATTTTATCCAATAAATATTTCCATTAACTGAAAATCAACAAGTGTCATTCGTAACTTCACACCTGAAAAAACTCCAATTCACAGAATCATAAAACAAAATGATTTTATTAATTGATATTCGCAGAATGACATATTTATAAGTTTAATTAGCAAACATATTGTAATAACAATATTTTTATATACTCTTCAATAAACTGAATTATAAAGTTTTTTTATTTATCGAGTATCAACCGTTGTAATCAGTAACTTCACATAAAAAAAATGCGATTCACAGAATCATAAAAAAAACGATTTTAAGTGATACCTTCAGAATGACACATTAATAATTTCAAGTAATGACAAATTTTTGAAAACACAACATTTATAGACTATGTAATATATAATATTGTAAAAATATGTTTATTTATTGAAAATTAACAGTTGTAATTTGTAACTTCATATCTAAAAAAAACTTCAATTCGCAAAATCATGAGATGAAATTATTCCAACAATTGATATTCGCAGAATGCCACATCAATTATTTTAATTAACAAAACATTGTCGAAAACACGATGTTCATAAACTATCAAAAATTATATTGTAGAAATATTTTCATTTATTCAAAATCAACTGTCTCAATTTGTAACTTCACATCTGAAAAAACTTCAAGTCATGAAATCATAGAACAAAATGATTTTGATTGCTATTTTCAGAATGACATTGTATTATTAATGTAAATAAAGTAAAAAATTTTGAAAACACTTTGTCCAAAGACTATTATTTAAATCATAGTATTGTAGAAATCTTTTCATTTATTGAAAATCAACGGTTGTAATCTATAACTTCACATTTTTAAAAAACTATCATTCACAGGATCATAAAACGAAATGATTTTAATTGATACATGCAGAATGATACATTAGTAATTTTAATAAATAAAAAATTTCTAAAAACGCAACGTTCATAAACTATTAAATAAATCATATTGTAGAATAGTATATTACGTAACTAGAACTTAAATTTTCTATTTAAGAGTGTGAAGTTTGTAGACCAAGGTGAAGCCGAGGCTTACAATCACAAGAGTGAATATAAAATTTATGTCCTAGTTATGTACAATACTTGATGTAATAAGGGCTGGAAGGTGCGTTTAAGGAATTGGAACTGGACGAAAAATGAGTTTTCTATGCAAGAGGTACATGAATATTTTTATTTATTGGAAATCAACTGTTGTAATTTGTAACTTCTCATCTGAGAAAACTTTAAGTCACAAAATCATTAAACAAAATGATTTTGATTGATATTTTCAGAATGACATATTAGTAATGTAACATAAATAAGTGAAAAATTTTGAAACTACGTCAAGAGACTATTACTTAAATCATAATATTGTAACAATCTTTTTATTTTTTAGAAATAAAATGTAATTCATATCTTCAAATTCAAAAGAAAACTTTGAATCACCAAATTATGAAACTGAATGATTATATTGGATATTTTTATAAAACGTTTTTGTCATTTGAATTTCTGTGTAGAAAATTACTAAGAATTGAAAATGTTACTTTTCTAAAACTTTACATGCAATTCAAAAAATTGTTGAAAATTCATTCAATATAATTAAAATAAAATAAAATAAAATACATTAAAATAGTATATGCTTATATTATTCTATATATTTTATACATTAAATATAATAAATGGAGCAGAATTCGCGAAAAATCCTATCCATAAATTTGTTGTCTACAATTGCCACCAAACTTTATGGAAATGTTTCCATATAGTAGACCTTTTATTATGTGTATCAAGGGGTTGCTATACTCAGCGGTTGCTGATGCACAGGGGCACAAGAAATTGATATTTTTTCGAGGCTTCTTTATTGCGTATTTTATACTGGAAAATATTTAATCGGACGAACATTAAATTAGATATGTTTCTATAGGTTTTTTTCATGCTTTCAGATAATAATATTTTCAACAGCCAGAAAATATTTTTAGTTCGTTAAAATCGAGTTTTCAGATTTGCTCGAGTTTTTAGTGGAGTTCAGCCATTTTGATTTGTTTCAAGTTTCGGTATTCTAAAAGCTTGATTTTTTACCTGTAAAATAAGGAAGAGAGTTGAAAGCGCAATAAAAGCTGAGATATGAATTATTTTGTGTGCGTTCGGAGTGCGCTTAGATTGCTATTTCACCTGCTTTTTTGTTGTTAGAAACAAATCGAATTTCTCGCAAGATGAATAAACTTTACCAGATAATTCTAATTGCCACAAAGTTTGGTGGCAATTGGAGACAACAAATTTTAAGATGGGATTTTTCGCAAATTTTTCCCTAAATACATTAACAATTTTTTGAAGTATCCTCATCTTGATTTTTAGCATAATAAAAAATTTTGAGCTTCGAGTAACAAGTCATGGGACACTCATTTATGATTTACAATTTTTAAACAAGAATTCAAGCAATATAAGCAGTAAACAAAACGTTATGAATTTGAATAAAAAACATCAGACATTGATCAAGTGAATGCATGAGTAGAAAGTGCAAGAGAAAGTTTGGGAAAAAAGACAGCATGTAAATAAGAAATAAAAACATGTCATGCAAAGAAAAATAATGGCAAGTAACTTAAATGAACAGGAACGTTACTTTTGATTGTGGGAATTGGTTTTGCCTCGAAATCGAGGTTTTCCACTCTCGAGGTGTGCTGTTTCGAGTCATTGTTCCGCCTGCGGAAATGCATTAATCGCTTCCTGAAACTTGAAGCCCAGCTCTGGGTGCCTTTTTCTCCGCTGTCCACTTCCATGTTTATCGGATCATTGTTATTTTTTTTCTCTGTTGACATCGGTTAACATGTCGGAGATATCATCCACATTCGTAGCAGTTTCTCCAGGTTCTTGCTGTTGCACTTATAAGTAAACTGTAAATAAATATCTCACATAACGCACATAACCTCCGAAAAACAGCTGTTGACAATGTTGACAACAGTGACAGCTTACACTGCTCGATCAGATGGTCCAGTTTAAGATCGAGTCGATCTCAAACTGGACCATCATATCCCAAATCGGACGAAATTTCGATCCCAAATCGGATGAAATTTCTTCTGAAAACGGGCAAGAAATCGTAATCTGATTGGCTCTCAGCTAAAGAGGTTATGTTTACAATAAGCATGACATTCATAATGCGCAAGCGCTGCCCATTTAGATCGGAGCCCACATTCCGATCACGTCTGTTTAGAGATTTGTTTGAGATTTTTTTCGCCCGTTTTGAGATCGAGTAGAGTAAACTAAAATGTCAATTAAAAAATCGTACTCTATTCTGATAATATAATCCTGCAGCCAATCAGAAACGAGAGTTTCTCCGGCTGTACCCGAACGCTTCCGACTTTACCCGAACATTTCCGAATTTATCCGACATGTCAATGTAGGTTTGATTGCAATTACACTGAATTACACTTTGTTAAATGTCATTTGTGCAGCGAATTATTAATGATTTTGGTTAAAATATCAAATGTTAATTAAAAATAATCGGAATTTATTTTGTAATATAATCCCGCAGCGGGAAGTTACTCCGACTGTACCCGAAAATTTCCGAACGTTTCCGATTGTATCCAACATGTCACTACTGTGAAATCCTGTCAATATAGGTTTGCAAATTGCTAATTATTGCTCATTATCAGGGTTGCCAGATTGGGCGATTTATCGCCAATTGGGCTACTTTGAGAGCTCTTCAGGCTATCAATATATTGGTCAGGCTACAAGTCGCCAATTGGGCTATTTGAAAATATGAGCTGGGCTACAAATCGCCGATTGGATTAGATGTGAAAATTTGCGGTATGACTGTCGACAGATAGTTTTTTGAAAGTTGGCCGTAGTGGCTGTAGAAAAGATCTTGTCAAGATACCAATATGAAATGATTATTTAGCGACTTTTGTAATAAAATTTTTTTGAACTGTTTTTAAAGTTTTATTATGCACTTTGTGTCATTTAGTGTATTTACGATACAAAACATTGTATACAGACATTTAGTACATAAAAGTGTATTGAACGTTATTCCGTTATTCGTTTGTTTCGTACAAATCCGTTACACTCAAATTTAAGTATCTGTTGGTTTATTCGAGTTCGGAAAAGTTCATAAATAAAATGTTTTTTTGAAAACAATAAAAAACGAGAACGGTGAGTTACAGCAAGTACGAAAAAATACAACCCTGACTGGGAAAAAGATCCGATTCTAGGCCGTACGTACATTGTATACATTTTATCAAAGTAAATATTTCAAACCACAGAATTAAAAGTAAACAAATTTATTTATTCATATACAGGCTTTATAGCACCAGCATCAAAAGACGTCGTGCTCCAGGGCAAAGGCCAAGCATGGTGCAAAATTTGCAAAATAGCTCTTAGAGCTCAAAAACACGATTTGTTGAAACATGCATCGACAGCAATCCATAAAAGAATGGCTTCAAGCCTGCAATCGGAAAAACTGACATGTTTTGGCACATTATTTATATTTTTCATTCCCAGAATATTTATGTGTATTTATTGAAAAATTTTAATGCAATATTATCAATGCGATACATTTTTTTTTGAGGTTTAACTACAGTAGAAGGAAAAATGAAATAAAAGTACATTTGATAAAAAAAAATATTAAATACAAATTTTGATAAATTGAATACAAATTGAAATTTTATTAAAAATTAATAAATTTAAAACAATTTTATGAATTATAGATTTAAAATACATTTAATACATTTTATTTTATCAAAATAGATAATATAATCAATCTTAATTTATTTAATAACTTTTTAATCATTAAAATTTTTTAAAACTTACTTCTGAGAATCAGAAAAATAATATGCAGCATATACCTATAATAAAAGATCAATAAAAAATATGTTTGATTTCATTATTGTACATATAAAAACTTTGTTACATCTAAGCTTTTTAAATGAAAATTTAAAAACTATAAAAAATCCATCGAAAAAATTATCACTTTGGTTTGTTTTAAATAAGTTCTATTTCAATTTGGTTTAAAGAATTAGTTTTTAAATATTGAAAAGATGATTTATTGAAACAGAATGAAAATCAATCTTTTAAAATACACAATTGTAAATAAAATAAAATAATTAACCATAAATAATATTTTTAATTTTTTGGACGTATAATGTACTCAAATTGTTATAAATATTTATTTATTAATGCGAATGTGTTATAGGTTAAGTTTATTTTATGAATATACCAATATATTTACAATTCATCAAAATATTTATGTAGATGAATATACATGTAAACTCTAAATATGTTAAGCAAATTCATATACCATATGTATATATATTTGGCATATTGACTTTATAATAAAATACTCAACAATTTTAAAAAACTTTTACTGAATAATTTTCCCTGTAACAAACATTATCATAAAAAAAAATCGATGAATTTTTATTACTTTGCAGGGATCCAAACAAAAATTACTGAATCAGAAAAGCAAATGAATATTCAGTTTGCTCTTTTCACTGCTGTCCATGGATCGATCAACAGCGTTGATCATTTATGCGAAAATTTGAAAAAAAAATGGGAAAAGAAAATAGTTCATTTTCAAAACTTGAGCTCCACAGAACGAAATATTCGAAACTAATTCAGAACGTTATATCCCCTGCTTTTTTAAAAGAAATTATCAAATACGTTGGAGACGGTTCATATTCAATTATTCTGAATGAATCAACTGACTGCTCAGTGGTGAAATACATGGCCTACTGTATAAGATATTTCAGCTCAAAACAGAACAAGATGGTCACAGATTTTCTGGGCCTCAGTGAAATCATCTGAAACAGCAGATAATTTGTTTGAACATTTTGTCGAATTTATGGGCAGTATTTGATTGAAACTTGATCGACTTTTGGCACTTGGGACAGATGGTGCGAGTAATTTATTGGGTGCCAAACATTCATTGTACACGCTTTTGAAAGAAAAAGTTCCTCATCTGCAACTGATGCAATGTGTTTCTCATTCTCTGCATTTGTGTGCTGGAAAAGCTTGCGAAGAGCTACCATCGTCTTTAGAGTTGCTGTTACGAGAATCACACAACTGGTTTTCGTACAGTTCTCTGAGAAAGGTATAAAATCAATTATGTCAAGATTTTTTGACTTTTGATTTCACATTTTATTCTCTTTGTGCAGGTCAAATACAAGGAACTTTACGAACTTATGAACGATGGTAATGTTCCCCTAAATTTGATTCAACTCTCTGCAATAAGGTGGCTCGCTTTCTTCTACGGCGTTGATATAGTTTTGGACTAATTCGATGTATTGAAATTGCACTTCAAAATGGCAGCGAGTAAAACGAGAGCGGAAAAATGTCTATCGGCACGAATTACTTCGGACATGTATGAAGATGAAATGAATTAGCTATTTTTGATATTCTTGTATCCAATTTTAAAAGAAATTACGCGTTTGAACTTATCTTTCCAAAAAACAGACAATGATCTAATGAAGTTGTATGTAGACTTGAAAATATATTTGTTGGCTACCGCCAAACGAATTATTAAACCACTTTATTTGAACAATAATGTTATAGTTGAAAAAAATGAGACCTTAGATTTCTCAGAAATTGAAACAGTTAAAAAAGCCTTGGAAAGAATTTATGCTGAGTTTGGGAACACTGGTTTGCCATTAGATTCAATTGACTTCAGATTTTCATTCGAACAAGCTGTTAAGACTGTTAAATTACACAAGCCGACAAAATTTGAACAAATTTCAGAACCAGAAACCAGCGTATACTTTTCCGAAGGTTTTTTGTGCGCTGAACAAGAATCTGACTTCAGAATTGCTCCATCACCTCTGGTTTTCGAGATATCTTAAGCTAAAAGTACGAAAATCGCGGTTTTTGCCAATATTTGAGGTTATGTAGCATAACGATTCTAACTCTTATTGTAAAATCACTGCCAGCATCTTAAAGTACAAGCCTTTCCCTTTCAAATGCGCTTTAGTTTGCTCAAATACCATTTTTTCCCTTTGAGATATTAAATATTTAAGTTTGGAATACACATCAATTTCTCAAGTTTTGTACACCTTCACGTTTAGTAAACACAAGATGTAGAGTGACAATTCTGAGAAACGATAGATGTTTTACGGGTATCGAGGCATCGCGGAATCAGAATTAGCTATCAGTTTTGCAGAATTTATTAGTTAAACCAATTTGTTTAAACAATTTATTGCACAACTTATAGTGTTAGCGAAACAAACACCGACATCAGATCTTTTGCAAGAAATATGTTCAAAATAGTATTGGTCTGTAATGCATTAAGGTTGCTGTAAACAAATTATATTAAATAAAATAAATGTATCAGTCTTAATGAGACCTTCGAAGTTCAACAGCTCTAATCTCTTACAACTGTTACTTACGGCTCTCGGCCGGGTCCAGAGTCATGAAACGTGTACGGAGCGTTATCGACTCTTTTTTTAAATAATTGCCTGATGCACATCGTTTTATTGATTATGTGCTCCTTTATTCTTTTCTTTCTTTACTGTATTCAATTTTTTCAGTTTTTTTATTTATTCAAACTAATCTTTATGATACCCTTAATGATGTTCTCGATACTTTTAGACTATTTCTAATTTCGGAGTATGTCTTATAATTTGCCGATCATTTTTACTTTTCATCAAAATGAAATGAACTTTTCTCAATTATATTTTGTTTTTTTCATGAAAACGTTCTCGTTTACATTCGAAAGATCGTTTTTGAGACTTTCGAGATTGTAATACATCATTCCTTTTCAAAGACCAGCAATAGTCCGCCATCATTGTTGTATACCACCTACCTTGGTAATGTCGTTCTTTTTCTTTCAAGTCCTGATGGAATCTCTCCCCCATCTCTTCACTAAAAGCTCCAACGTTTTCTGGGAAGTAGTCCAAGTGAGAAAATAAATAATGCAATTTCAAACTCATTAAGCACCCCAATTTTTAAAAATGAGATAACATTGTTGAAACAATAGCTTTATATTCTTTATCCCGATGGTTTCCTAAAAAGTTGTATACAACCTTTTTAAAACTAAGCCAAGCATTTTTATCTGTTTTCGTCATAGACTTCTCGAACTCATCATCTTTCACGAGTTTTCTGATATCAGGCCCTACAAAAACACCTGCTTTAGTTTTAGCGTCACTCAAGTTTGGAAATGTAGTTTTGATATATTTGTAGCAGTTGCCGTCCTTATCTAAAGCTTTCACAAATTGCTTCATCAATCCCAGTTTTATGTGAAGTGATGGCAACAAAATTTTTTCGAGATCGACAAGACTTTTGTGTATGACATTTTGTGAACCAAGCTTCCACTCTGACCTTTTTGGCCAATCCTTTCGTATGCAATATGAGTGTCGATCACGACTATCCCAAAGACATAAAAAACATGGATATTTTACATAACCAGATTGCAAACCAACTAAAAGATTGATCATTTTAGAGTCACCACTACTACGCCATTGATGCAAATTGTAGTTAACTGAATCCAAAGGACATTTCAAGCTTTCATAGGATTCTTTTAAAATAGTTGAATGAGCTATAGGAACTGCTGCATACTCATTGCCATTGTGGAGTAATACAGCTTTAAGGCTTTCTTTTGAAGAATCTATGAAAAGCCTCCAATTCGCTGGCTCATACATATCTGTTTTGTAAAAATTTACAAGTCCTTTGATATCGTTGCAGTAAACCATAGAATTATCACTTGCAAAATATTTCGAAAATTCCTCATGTCTTTTTCTGTAAATAGTGATTTTTGTCCCAGGTAATGATAAATTTCTTTCTTTCAGCCTTGAAGCTAGTAATTCGGATGAATCTTTAGGAAGATTAAGATCACGAATAAGATCGTCTAAATCATTTTGGTCAAAAAGTATCGGATTTGTGTCATCCGAAGTACATTCATATTCACGTTCTTTTTCATTGTCTTTAGTAACAATTTCTTCAAAATCACTTTGATCAGAATCTGTATTTTTTGAAATCTCTATTTTTTTTTTTACGGCTGAGGTCACACTTTCGACGGAAGGATAAACAATGTTATGTTTATTTTTTTTATTGTAGCCCGTGACACTACATGCACAAAAGTAACAGTCATCATGGTGGTTCTTAGGCTCACGCCAAACAGCTGGTTGAATAATTGCATCTTTTTTTGCCTCTTTCCATTTAATGAAATTCATTCGACAAGAATTACAAATAGATCGAGGAACCCATAGCTTATCTAAGTTTTTCATAGGTATATTGTAACATTCTAAGTACTTAGCTTTTGCCCAATCATTGATACTCCTACGACAATCAGAAGTCTCAAATTTTCCGTAAACATAACAAAACATGTCAGTTTTATCTGAACAAGACGTTCGTGAAGTCTGGCTTTCGTTAGACATTGTATTTTTTGTTGAATTGCAACTTGAACGTATAAAACGATGCAGTATAAGCCTACCTTGTACAAATAGCAAACCGTGAAATGGTTATGTGAAGCGAGATAAAGCTCTCTAACACTCCGAACCCACAACTTCTCCCACCATTCGATTTGCCGTGCGGTCAAAGAGCGAGAGAACCCCACTTGGAGCTGGTAATTCAATGGAGCTTCTAGAACAATTACCATGGGAATTATCAGGTAAATTTAAGAATCGTGTGCATTTCTTGCGTATTGAACTCCATAATAGACAAATTGACTATCTTGATTTCTCAGCCAATTTTAATTTTCAAAATTTAGTGATAAAAGTCGGCAGAAGCCAAGAAATGAAAGGTTCAATAATGCGTTTAGCTATCGAGAGGTCTCGGCTTTAACTGATTGTTGTCACAAAAAAACTTACGAATGAAAATTTACTGAGAAGTCCATAGAGAAACATAATTTTTTTGGTTTATAGATCCCGCTACAGATCGCGATGCAATTGAACACCAATGGCGTGTTTTAGGAACATTGAAGATGCAAGACATCAATGTCAATTTTGTGAATGTCGACGCTATCGACTCTGTGAGCTTTTGGGCCTCTTTATGGGACATGCGCAACGCACAGGGAGATAGATCGTTTCAAGACCTCGCTGGATTCGCATTGAAAGTTTTGGTGCTCTCTGTCAGCAATGCTGTCGTTGAAAGAGTATTTAGTATTATGAATATTGTAAAAAACAAGTTGCGGAATCGAATGACCCTACCAGCTCTCAAAGCTGTCATCCGATCCGAGTTGATTTGAGCGCTCTTGGCAGGTGTTGCTACCAATACAATGCGACACCAGCCATGATCGCTTTACTTAATTCGAAAATGTATGAGAACAAAAATTCAACCGTTGACGGCGACGAGAAAAAAAATGACGGAGCTTTGTTAGACAAAGCAACGTCTCTCATTAATGTTGAAAGGATGAAACACTGATTTTTATATAAAGACTTACTTCTTCGTACATATATGTGGTGTGGAACGAGGAAACGTACCTTACAGTACCAAAAATCAAAAGTGAGATTACCAATAATTCTGAATATATAGAAAACTTTCTACCAATTGAGCCTACTCTCAAAATGGAAAGATTATTTTTATTTATTATTTTGTATTTTCAAACTCGTTTTGCTCTTAAAGCGCCTAGGTGCTATAAGGTACCTTTGTTCGTTCCGCGCCACAATTATACTGACCAAAAAAAAATATTTTGTTCGAAATAATTTTATATATTTTAATAAAAGCACAACATATATAAATGTATACTCACGTTATTTTTCTTTGTAATTTGAAAGTATATATACTTTTTATAAAGTATAGAAATATGTATGTTTAAAATTGAGAGATATAATTCACATGAGTTCACACTGTAATTCTTCCATATCCATACTTCTATTTACTTCTCATCAAAATATGATTAATAATACATGTTCTTTTTCGGGTTACTACGAATTAAATTTAATGACATTATGTTTTTTGAAATTGGGCTACATTTGGGCCACTTCAAAATAAAGCGCGGGCGATTTGGGCGACTTCAGCGCCATTAGTTGGCGATTTTGACTAACGATCATCTGGCAACCCTGCTGATTATTGCAATTACACTGAATTACACTTGGTCAAATGTCATTTGTGCAGTGAATGGTTGATTTGGTTCGATCGCAAGTGGCCGTGAGATTATCGGTTTGGTTCGTGTCGGTCGCATTCGAAAAAGAAGCGAAATACATAGGCTTGCTGTTTTCGTGTTTTCGCGAAGTGATTCATTGTTGGAATGGCTGCCCTGAAGCAAGTGACCGGTTTAACCCGGGCTTTTTTGACGGCATCGCGATTCTCTCGCGTTCACGCTCCGAAAACCTTCTACACTTATGTCAATGAGCCGTCAATGCCCATTCCTGGAAAAGAGCCTTGTTGGGTTAAAACTGCCGAGGAAGCTCTTGAACATGCTGGATTGGTGTCTGGTAAGTTTGGAATTTCTGCACCTAATAGAAAAAAAAAAGAAAGTATTTTTTTTTCACGAATTTACTTGGAATTTCCGTAATTATGCTTGTTTCTAGAAGAAGAAGAATTTTTTTGGTTTTACAAATTTTTATAAAATTAAGAAGGTTTTGAGTAGGTATTTTGTTTAAAATTTCACAAAATTAGAATATGCTTTTTCCAGATCATCTTTCATTGTCTTTCTTAAATATTAGCACGATGATAGTTGTCCATTTTTTATAGAAAACTGAAAAATTTTAAATGTATAAAAAAATATAAACTAGTTATTTGTGTACCACGGCCCCGTATTGCCGTTTTGAGGATAAGGACGATAATTTTTCGTCGGAGGTGCTGGCCGAGGACAGGAAGATATCGTCCTTGTTCGAGGATGGAAATTGCACCAACGTACACATTGTATTTTGTACGTCAACTGACGGAAACACGAGTTTGAGCGGAGTGAAAACAAGCCTTTTTGCTCCGTCGGCATACAAATACCTTATTAGGTAATGAATTTTCAGAAAATTAAGGAAGATTTGAATATTCTCTACTTTGTTAAAAATGTAGTAAATGTAAGTTGGAAATATTGTCAATAATTCAAAAAATTTGTATAATTTCACAAAACTCTAATGAATTAGGCAGATTATCTTTAATAGAAATTAGTGTGATAGTTTTCTATTTTCTATAGAAATCTAAAATATTTCAAAAGTATACAAAAATTAAGAAAACCCTTATCAAGTTCCACAGTTCATCATAAAATCCTGATAGTTTTGACTATTTTCTATTTTGTTGCAAATTTCATGAAATTAGTAAATCTAAATTCAAAAGATAGTCGACAATTGGATAAAATTCAAAAAAATTTGTTTATATTCATAAAATGTTTATGAATTTAGTAAATTGTCTTTATTATCTTTCTTTTAAATTAGCTCCATAATCATTTCCCATTTTGCATAAAAATCTAAAAAATGTTAAGAGTATACAAAAATGGAAAACCATATGAGGTTCCTCAAATTTTCATAAAATTTAGAATATTCCTAAAAGTTTTAATTTTGTATCAAATATAAAGTAATAAGTGAACAGAAATTTGAAATATTGTTAGTAATTAGGTAAAATTCAAAAAATTTGTATATTTTAATAAAGTGTTCATCAGTTTGGCAGGTTTTTTTCGTTTCACTATTTCAAAATTAGCACAATGATAGTTCTCCATTTTTCATAGATATCTAAAAAATTTCCAGTGTATTAAAGAATAAATAAAAAAACCCTAATTATGTTCTACAAATTTTTATGAAATTCAGTGAATTCCAAATATCTTTTATTTTATTGAAAATTTTGAAAAATTAGTAAATGTAAGCTCAAAAAACTTTCAATAATTCAGTAAAATCAAAAAAATGTGTACATTTCCATAAAATGTTTATGAATTTAGCAGATTGTCTTATTATCTTCCTTTAAAATTAGCACGATAGTTTTCCATTTTCTATACAAAACGTTTTATTATATATCTATGTATAAAACCTAATGAGGCAATAAATTTTCATAAAATTAAGAGTGTTTTGAATAATTTTTACTTCGTTAAAAATTTAGTAAATGTAAATTTAAATGTTCGTCAATAATTCGATAAATTCCGAAAAACTTTTAGGTATTCATAAAATGTTGATGCCTTTGGCAGATTGTCTTCATTATCATTCAGTAAAATTAGTGTGATAATAGTTTTTCGATTTCTATGGAAATCTAAAATATTGCAAGAGTATAAAAAAATAAAGAAAATCCTAATTTTGTTAGACCAATTACTATGAAATTTAAAAAGTTCCACATATTTCCTACGTTGTTAGAAATTTCGAAAAATTAGGAAACGGAAGTTGGAAAGATCGTCAAAAATTCGAAAAAAATTGTGAAATTTCATAAAATGTTCATGAATTTAAAAACTGTGTTCATTATCATATTTTTCTGAAATTAACACGGTGATAGTTCCCATTTTCAATAAAAATCTAAAATATTTCGGGGTAAAAAAAAAATTTTTATTATGTAGACAAATTTTTATAAAATTTGGAAAGTTCCAAAGAGTTTCTATTTTTATTTAAAACTTTTAAGCATTAGAAATTCTGATCTTAAAAGATTGTCAATAATGAGAAAAAATTTTAGAAATGTGTAGAATTCCATTGAATTCCATAAAACGTTCATTAAATTTGTAGATTGTGTTCATTATTATTTATTCATTCATTATTCGTTCATTATTATTTTTATATAATATATAATTCGTTCATTATTATTATTATATTTCTTCAAAATGAGCACGGTGATAGTTTTCCATTTTCCATACAAAACAAAAAATTTTGAAACATATAAAAATATACCGGAAAACTTTTTTGGGTGATACAAATTTTTGAAAAAAAAAGGTACGTTTAGAAGGTTGTCAACGATTCAAAAAATTTTAAAAATTCGTAGAATATCGTAAAATGTTTATGAATTTTGAAGATTTAATTCAATTCATTTTACCATTTTTCCTTCAAATTAGCACGATTATTTCTCATCGTGCTGATTTTATATATTCCAAGAGTATAAAAAAATGATCATTTTTCTTTAAAAGATGCATGTTGTTTTTTCCATCTTGAAAAAAAAATTTGGAAAAATTCGAAAAGCATTAAAACTTACAAAACATCTCAAAGAGTTGGGTACATTTTTTTTATATGGAAAATTTTGAAAAACTTATAATTTTTGGAATTCAAAATGAATTCAAAATCAATCATTTGCTCTAAGAGTTCTAAATTACTATTCTACTTAAATATTGACGGAAAAAAGGATTAAAATAGAAAAACTTTAATATACAAACAGCGTTTTTCGCTTTCATTGAAAAACGTTAATTTTGAATTAAAAAAAAGTTAATTAGGTACATCAAAATTCATAGTTTTTTCGTATTTTTCATAAATATTTGAAGACTAATCTCAACAATTTTTCACGCTCTACAAACAACCATAGCTACATGAATTTGTTTAAAAAAAAAAAAATTCGCAAAATTAGTAATTAGTTAGATTTATGCTGTTTATGAATCGAAAGTTTAGTAAATAATTGTAAAAGCTCATTTTTAGATAATAAGCTTTACTGTACAATCTGCTTTTTTCCCGGAATTGCAAGATGATATTTTTATCACCGTTTAAGAGATTATTTCATTATACATGTTTTTTATTTCGTTATCAAGTGTTCGATTCGCCGTATGAATACAAATTGACCTGAATTCTTTCATTGAACCAGGCAAAACTGCGATAAAAATTAATTCTTTCAAATCACAGTAATTATGTCTAGCCACGGCTCAATTTGTCAAAATAAATATGTAGCCATACATGAATATAGTGCTGAAAATTGAATTCTCGAATCTGCCAGAAAGGCTTGTTTTTCAAACGCAATGGAAAAATTTTCTTTGTTAAAAAACAGTTTTTCTTTACATATTGACATAATTTTGAGTGTCTAATTGTAAGTATGTATGTAAAATATTGAAAACTGGATTAACTGGATTCAGTTGAAATTCATTCAAAATTTAGAGATTACACATACTCTCTCAGCAATCTCAAAATCTCTTAAAGTAACAACGCAAAAACAATGTACTTAAAATTTTAATATTAAAATATCTATCTTGAAAACGATATGTTTACATGTGAAAAAAAAACCTTTGTTTTTTCCTTCAATTAAACATGTATTCTCAGGTTTTCAAACGATTCGCAAATAATATCAGTACTAAATCTGAAAATAACAATAAATAAATCATAATTAAGAAATGATACTCAAAACAATAAACATAACAATTTATATTAATTAGTCATGTTTAAATTGAAAAAATGTAAAACAATTTTTAAAGATTTATTGAGAATTTTTTGGATTTTTCAGACTCTTGAATGAAATCTCAAAAATATTGAAAGTTTGATTACGTCAAAAATTGCAAAATTATCTTGAAGTGAATAAAAATTCGCAGTTCAAAAATAAGTACGAATTCTGTACGGTATTTAAAATACCAATCTTTTAAAAAATAAAAATGTCAGATTTTTGTATACAAAATTTACAATTTAATTTTTCATTGTTCAAAAAGGAAAAATTACTAGCTTTGGTTAACTAGAAGATTACAAACCTTCGGACGACTCTTCGAATAATTAAATTCTAGATATCATCGACAGAAATCATAAACATAATTATTACAAATATAATTAAAAGCTTTTACTGACAATTCATAAAATGCAGCGTTTATTATTCAACAAGGATTTTCAATTTTTCTCAATTTTTTTTCACGTATCTTCTGTTGTATTTATCTCCCAAATTCGCTGTAGTTCGAAGTCTCCGGGCATTTTTTTTTCGCACAAAAATAATCTTGATCGTGATATAATCTATGGAATTTCATACATCTACGTATATATAAAAACTTCAGGAGACTCGAACATCACGTTATTATTTTTGGTACCAATTTTAGAACTGGAAACTGAATAACAAAATTTAAAACAAAGCTAATAGTTAATAAAAGCTATAAATTTTCCGAACGAATGATTTGAAGTTATAAATTTATTCAAAACTTCTTGAAACTCTACAGAAAACATTAAAAACTATTAAAAAAATCCGTTTGGTGAGAACGTTGTAAAGTTTCCTGTGACTCGTGTATTCATATTAAAAAAAAAAAAACTGTTATTTTTATAATAATCTATAAATTCTAAATACTCTTATTCATTTTTTTTTTTTTTTTTTTTTTTTTTCAAATATTGTGAAGTATATTTGCGGCCGTTGCTCATTCTTCCTTCGATTATATTTACTTTTATGAATGTCGATTTTTTTATTAATCTAATATTCATGTAAAACAATTTATATCAAAAGAGCTTAAAGTGCTTTATAACGTGTGTACGTATTTCAATCTGAAATTTTTTCTCCACTGGTTGCATAAATGATGCAGAATTTTCAAACAGTTTTGAGTTTTGTAAGGTCAACAATGCTCACATGTGTATTCCATGTATGCAATACATTTTCAATTCGCATTATCATAATGCGATATCAAGTTTACAATCCAAGGCCGATGCTTGAAAATATAAATTACATAATTCCTCGCTCATGCTTTAAAGTGGAAATAACAAACTTTCTTAGGAAAAATCAAAAAATGATGATTGAATGATAGGAAAATCGAAGTACGAATTTCGAAGAACATGTTGAATAATAGATGTAGATTTAATAATGATACAAAGTATTTAATAAATATTGATGAGAATCTTCAATATAAAATGTTGTCCAATAATATATTTATGGATAAAGATTGATCATTAGATATTACAAGATCATTAGATATTCTACGTTCAGTGATCATGAAATAAATCAAAATGCAGAATATGAATATGACTTAATAAAATAATAAATTTAAAAAAATGAGTAACAATATATTATTGATACCTTGATTATTGATTATTCTGTTATATAGGGTTCATTAAATTACGCTATATTCAATAAACGCTTGCATTTCCAAAAAATTCGAAAGCAGATGAAATTTTATAAATCGTTGACACTATAACATAATAAATATTAATTATGAACAATTGAGAATTCTACATCAATACCTAAAAACTTAAACGATTGCTTTTTTCAATTTTTTTCCAGTTTCACTTTTTTTTACTTTCTGAAGAATCGTAGATACATACTTTTTAAAGATTTCGCGAGGAATTTTAACATTAAATTCAAACATTTAACAAATTTTTGGAATAGGTCCATTCAAACTTTTTAAATAGTTCCTTAAGAATTACTGAAATTTTGAATGTTTTTATTTTTTTTTATTTTTTGAAAATTTGAAATCAGCGAACACATTGAAAAATTCATCTAATCTAGAAAGATGTTAACTTTTTTTTGATTATTTGTTGAATTACATCTAAAGTTTTGATAATTAAAACAATGTTTGGAAAATTGACGATTTTTTCGGATTTTCAGGAATTCCGGTCACTGTTTACAATGTTGTAGATCGCATAAAATTCAAGAGAATTTTCAAAATTTTGCAACAAGATTTTAATTTTTTTTAAATGTGCCTAATTTTTCGAAAAATTAAATGTTAAACAGCTTTTTAAAAAAATTTTTTAAATCTAGATGGATTAAAACATATTTTCATTAGTTTCTCGGATCCAAAGAAAATTTCGACAGTGTTTTGAAAAATGTCGACTTTTTGCATTTTCAAGGATTTTTGTTACTGTCTACAATGTTTTAGGATTACGAAAAATTGAAGAGAATTTTCAAAACTTTTAGCAAAAGTTAAAATTTTTCAAAGTATATAAGTCGGCTGAATTTTCGGAAGAATTTTTAATCGAAAATTTCGATAATTCAAACAATTTCCTGAAATACGACGGTTTTTCTGTACTCTATGAAATTCCCGTAACTGTTAACAACGTTGTAAAATTGCATAGAATTTAGACAAATTTTCAAAAATCTATCATGGTCATTGTGTAAAAAAGTACACTGAGAAAAAAATGTTGTACTTTCTGTCACATATATTGTACTTCATATAATAATATTGCGATTTTTACAATATCATTGTATTTCTTACAATAATATTGTAAAAACTGCAATATTTATTTTACTTACTACAATATTGTACAGTAAAACCGCTATTAATGTACAAATTACAATATGTATGCCAGTTTTTACTATATAATTTCGGAAAATTTAAGATCTCAAAATACAAATTTTACTATACAAACTGTAATTTTTACTATACATGGCGAAAAAAATAAATTACATTACGTTTTTCCAACTTTTTCAAAAACTGTGTCATATTACAATATGATGCACTAGAAACTTAGAAAGTATACAAAAATATTGCAAAAAGAACCTACGCAGATCTGCATACTGAAAAAACTGTATAGAATTATCAATAATCTGGATAAATAGGAATTACAATATGATATTGCAAAAAGTACAAGAAGTATAGTAAAAAACGAAATATGTAGAGGAGTTTTTACAACAAAATATATCTATAACTACAGTATCATTTGACAATATTTACAATATTTTATTTCAAAAATTGATCTATTATGTAGAAAAAAATACAATATGTCAGAGCGATTCTTATTTACTATACAATATTGTGATAGTTACTATATTGTTTTCTCAGTGTATCTCGTAAATTCCATTGAGAATCTCGTAGATTTCGAGCATTTTTATTTCATGATCTTCTTGAATTTTTGGGAAATTTTGGAAAATGTGTCAGAGAATAAGCCAATTTCCTCTTGTTTCGGACTAAAAACAACATCCGAAAACACAAAAATGCGAGCATTTCTTGCTCTTGTGATCAGGTGCTTCTTGCCAAGCGCTGTTTTACTCAAGGTTTCTGGGCCAGAAATGTGGGACAAGGTTCGGCAACTCGCGAATCGTTAAAATGTTTTCAAGTGATTCGCGTTTCTGGTCGATCAAATTATAAGCTCGATGAATTTTTCATCCGATACAAAAATGCTGCTCGTTATCAGAGATAATAATAGTGCGAAGAGTCGAGGTTTAATTTTTTTTACACTAGCGACGTAGCAGTCCAAAGGTAGTTATTGAGTTTCTATTCGATACAGTGAGGTGTTATCGTTGGGGGAAGGGGCCCGACCATTTTAATTCCCAAGTAATTTAGAGTATAAAGTTTTTTAACTGTCATTTATTGTATTATCAACAAAAAATATTTATAAATTTTGTATGAGAAATTCAAATGAGATATTCTGTTTAAACAACGAATAATGAAAAGAATATCTTACTTTTGTCATAAAATTTATATCACTTGTAATTAACAACCTAAATGATACTTCTTATATTACGTTGAAGAAATGTAATTACTCTTGGAATTGAAACAAACTGAGTAGACAAAAAAATGACTACACTCTCAGTCTGATGAATCTGTAAGATCTCAACAGATTGCAATTCGTTTGAAGTTTTCACTGAAAAATCTGTACTTTCAACATATGTATCTATCAAAGTCAGCATATGGTCTGTTGTATTCTAAAAATTCAATCTGTCAATGACAGATTACATTGGATTACATTGTAAAAATTTTAACAAGGCAATCTGTAGAATGCAACAGATTCGGATTAAGAGAGTAAGGAACCCTAGAATGACAAATAATATGAAGGAAATTGAGTTCATGCGGTTAAGCAGAGAGAGGGATTTGAAATACTTCAATTATTAGTTAATATATATTATTAAAACATTTTCATTGTATTTATTGCAGACCAAATCTTGTTCGCTCAGGGAGCTGCTGCGACACCGACTGAATTGCTCAGAGCAATGACCCAGGTTGGGAGAAAACGTGACGTAAAAAATGTGCGATTGTATCACATGCATCTCGAAGGGGAAGCTCTATTTGCCAGCAAAGAAAATGCAAGTAAGTAGTTATTATTTATGCAAAAAATTCAATGTTCATTTATAAGCTACTAACCGTCACCAACGGGCTTTGGTCCGCGGTTATCATGTTGTTAATACACGCGGTCTGGTCAGCACTGAGAAAAAAATCTTTTACTTTCTGCCGTATATATTGTAGTTTTCACCATAATATTGTAAAATCTGCAATATTTATTTTACTTATTACAATATCATACAGTAATACCGCTATTAATATACAAATTACAATATGTATGCTAGTTTTTACTGTATAATTTCGGTAAATTTAGAATCTTAAAATGCAAATTCCACTATAGAAACTGTAATTTTTACCATACATGGCGAAAAAAATGAACTACATTACTTTTATCTAGCTTTTTTCAAAACTGTATCATATTACAATACGATGCACTAGAAACCTAAAAAGTATACAAAAATATTGCAAAAAGAACCTATACAGATCAGAATACTGAAAAAGCTGTATGGAATTTTCAATAGTCTGGATAAATAGGAATTACAATATGATATTGCAAAAAGTACAAGAAGTATAGTAAAAAACGAAATATGTAGAGGAGTTTTTCAATAAAATATATTTATAACTACAATATCATTTGACAATATTTACAATATGAATTACAAAAATCGATCTATTATGTAGCAAAAAGTACAATATGTCAGAGTGATTCCCATTTTCTATACAGTATTGTAATAATTACTATATTTCTTTCTCAGTGAGGAAAAGTCAATTGTTTCATTGAAAAACGAAAATTACCAAAAATTTATCTGAATCCTAAAGTTCAAAATTAATTTTTTTTTCTTTTTTTTGCAACAATGTCTAATTGTTTCAAGAAACATGAATAAGTTCGATAATAATGAATTACTACGAAGAGATATACCAATATAATGGATTATATTGGTCACAAAGATGTTATAAGTTTTTTAAAAAAATAGTTTCTAATGATGCTTTTTCACGATAAAAGTAAAGAGTAAAATTGATGGAAGGTTTGTTAATCAGGATGGGGAGATGATCATGATGAGGATCATAATAATAATTTTATTATGACTTTTCATGATTCTTGACAATGTATGATTTTGTGATTGATGGGATTTTGTGATAATTTACCATTGCGACATTTTGTAACTTTTGTAATAATTTGTTATTTTTTCTATTATTTCTTATACAGTGTGTCCCAAAGTCGGCGGATCATCAGAAAATCATCGATGCCTCATGAAATTCTAAAATATATTGTAATATATTTATTGTAAAAAACAATACAATATTACAATATATCTATTGTAAAAAATAATTCTACGATTTTCTTCTTCATGTTTTAGTAGATAATGTTTTTCAATGTGTAAAATTAATTAAGAAAGTATAAATGAATTTTTTCCACATAAAATAAAAAAAACTGTAGCTAATTAGAGTTACCTATATTTTACTACGAATTATCGAAAAGTATTTGTAAAAAATTTTGGATATCCAAATATCTAACCTTTAATTACTTTGCGATTAACGTTTAATTTATTTATAAAAACAGTTTTTTTTTTTTTTTTTTTTTTGAAATTTTTAGAAACTGACATTTATAAAGAAGTCTCATCTTTCTAATGATGAAATATTTATGTGTGGTGGATTTTTTAATTTTGTGTAGAATATGTTTACAGCAGTTTTCGTTTTTATATTTTCAAACGTAATATGTTTCAGACAAAATAAATAAATAAAGTACGAGTACATAATTTCCTACGAAATATCAAAAATTGTAGATGAATTAGGTTATCTAAATTTTCCTGCTAAATTCGAGAAGAATTGAAAAAAATCTTGATTTTCCAAATTCCTTTTTTTTGCGATGTGCATATAAATGATTCTTGACGAAATCTTGAAAATGTATATTAATTGTTTAAATTTTCAAAAAAATTTTTCATAATTTGTTGTATGAAAAGAATATTAGTTTTGTGGATTTTTGACATTTTTTGTAAAGAGTGTTAAATCTGATTTTCATTTTCATACTTTTCAATGTATCTGCTACGTTTAAAAAAAATTATCACTTCCTATAAAATTTTAAAAATCATGGCTAAATCAGAAGATTATCTACATTTTTCTACAGAAATCGAGAAATATTTGTAAAGATCTTGGGTTTCCGTATTTTAAACCTCTAAAATTTCACAATTTACGTCAAATTAAATCCTATCAGAAAAGTTTCAAGAAATATTAATTAATAGTGACTAGTTAGCCAATCTCGAAAATTCTAGAACTGCTAATATTTATAAAAAATTTTTATTATCATAATTTTTTTCCAATTCTAATTTTATAGATTTCTTATTTGTCTTTAAAAACTTCCGAAAAAGTTCTTTATGGTCGAATGAATGAAAAATTACTAGTAAATTGAAAAAATTAAATTCTACGTTCTTAAGTTTATCGTTTTCTCCAATTTCGCTGAAATTTTTTTTTTTCATAAGGTAGTAAATGGACAAAATACAATAAATAAAAAAATCGAATTTTTGAGTGGCTTTTACACATTTCCACATCATGAAATTTTTAGGGCAAAAATTTACTCTTTTGTTTCAATAAAGTTTGAAAATCTCAATAATTGAGTAATTTCGCTAGAAACGTTTAGAATTTCTGAAGTACTGAGCAGTCAAGAGTTGCATATTTTACATTAATTTTTTTTTGTTGAATGTCTTTGAGAATATTTATGATATTGTGTAAAGAAATCTAGAAAAATCTTCGAAAAAATTCTAAAGTTCCTAAACAATGAAAATTAAGCAAATTATTTTTTGCAGAGCATTTCAGATCCATGAGCTTGTTCATCGGAGGCAATGTCAGAAAGGCCGTGAACGAAGGTAGAGCTGACTGCGTGCCAATTTTCCTTCACGAGATCCCAAAACTTTTCGACGAGGGTTACGTTAAACCTGACATTGCTCTAATCCACGTTACGCCGCCCGACAGCAAAGGCTATTGCTCACTTGGGACCAGTGTCGATTGTGTACGGTCCGCCTTGATACATTCCAAAATTGTCGTAGGTAAGCCTTTTTTATTTTGATTAATAAAAAAAATATATTCAGATACTTTTTTCAGGCTACCATTACATTATGTTTAGCAAAATCTAAAGTATGTAAATTGATAAAAGATGTAATGTTATGCCATACTGTGGCATGTAAAAAAATGTAATTCATGTATAAATGAAAGAAGTCATAACTATAAATTTAAAAAATTATAATTAATGTTAAAAAATGTACAAAAAATATAATTAAAAAAATAATTACAACTATTTTATAAGAACCTAAAATTATCAAATATGTATGTACATAACTATAAAAAACTCAACAAATGGGTTCAGGTAAGTTCTGAAAGCTTAACAAAACTCAGTATTCTTCATTTCACTAATTTAGTAATAACAACATTCCTGGCTTCAGAAAATATTTTTTAAAACAGACTTCTAATTTTAAATGTTTGAGTAGAATAATGTAAAAAATAAAGATATGAGAAATTGTTTCAACTGAAAAAATGTTGAATAAAATTGAAATCTCCAAAAATGTAAAAATTTTAAAAACTTTAAATTCTAGAACATCGGGTTCTAGTAATCAACATAGAAATCTATTAACATACTTGAAAATCTTTTGAATTAAACAAACATTGAAAAAAAAGTCAAAGTGATTGAAATCTATGAATGTACGGTTTTCTAAAAATGAAAATAAATATTAAAAATTCATAAAACTATGAAATCGAGAGCATCAAATTCTTAAATAGGTTTGTAGCGATCTAGAATTTCTAGATATAAAGAAAATACATGAAAACACTACAAAATCTCATATATTAAAAAAAAATTTTAAACACTAGAAATCTGTTGAATATTAAAAATTTCTGTTAATATCACTATCATAAAAATATTTAAAAACATTGAAAAAATGAAGAATTAATATTCGAAAGAATCGGATTCTATAAATCTACATAGCAATCTACAAAAATATTACAGAATTTTAAAAATCTTAGAATGATTTTAAATTTTATATTCACTAAAAAAATGTGTAATTCGTATATTCAATATTCTACATAATTGTTGTAAAGTATTGTGTTATATTTATTAGTAATTTATTAGTACTATATAAATGTATTGCCTTTCAGTATAATTACTATTGCGTAATTTTTGTATATTATTGGGTTGTAATTATAACTATTGCATAATTGTATAATTACTGGTGCATTATTATATACTTAATAAAATCGACAAAAAAAATTACTGGAAATTTGTATGAAAGATACTGTTTTCTTAAGAGTTTTATTTATTCAAATACATTAAATCTTCAAAATTTCTAATACCATTCCATTACATTAAATGAATCTACAGACGAATCCACATAAATACTAGATACCTATAAAAATACTTGAAAATACAAAAAAAACGTATCAAATTATATGCAATTCGCAAATTCCAGAAATATATGAAATACTTGAAATATGTGTATGTGTTTTTTTCTTATAAAAAAATAATAGAAAATTAAAAAAAATTTTTTTCAAAACATCAAATTGTAGTTAGCTGTATAGAAAATCTATAAAAATATCAATAAATCCTTCGAGTCGTATAAATACTGTAGAAATATAAAAAACACAGATTTTTTATTAAAAATTCATTCATTTTATTAAAAAAACTCATTTGAAACGGAAACAAATTTTTTTTGATCGAATCACATTATATACAGTGTGTATTTTCAATACGTGACACTTGGCTTCAAAAGATGCATAACTTTAAAATACCAACATTATAAAAAATTAAAAAACCGTGTTTCATCAACCAGATCCTCAATCAGAGCCTAACAATTTTTCAATTCTAAAGGAAATATATTGTAGTATTATCATGCTATGCCATTATATGTCATCTTATGTCATATTATACCATTTTATATTCAATTATGCGATTTATGTCATGCATTTCTATTTTATGCCATTTTATGTTTTTTAATGTCGCTAAGTCAATGTATGCAATGTTATGTTAATATGCCATACAATGCCATGTTACATCATGCCATGTTACATTTTCTATCATTCATAAAAACAAAACTGAAAAAAAACTTAATTCAATAACCCTTATTAATTGTTGGAAAATAATTTATTCCTATCATTATTTGTATTTGGTATTGATAATTATTTTTCCAATTTCAGCTCAAGTAAACAAACACATGCCAAGAACATTCGGTGACGCTTTGATCCATCAAAGCCACTTCGATTTTTGCGTCCAGCACAATACTCCGTTGCCCAATCACGGCGTCAAGGAACCGAGCCCCGAAGAAAAACAAATCGGAAAAAACATTGCCGATAATCTTGTTGACAATGGAGCGACTCTGCAACTGGGAATAGGGAGCATCCCAGACGCGGTTCTCGCCTCATTGAAAGGCCACAAAGATCTTGGCGTCCACAGCGAAATGTTCAGCGACGGTGTCGTCGATCTCGTCAATGCTGGCTGCATAACCAACAGTCAGAAAAAGACGCACCGAGGAAGAATCGTTGGATCGTTTTGCGTGGGGTCGGAAAAACTTTACGATTTCATGCACGACAATCCTTTTATCGGTAATTTGTTGAGAGTTGAATTATTACATCTAAATGAATGAAGATATTCATATTAAAAAACAAATACACATTATTGTAAATTTGATTCTACTTAAACTAACAATAAATTATGAAATACATTTTTTGATATGAATAAGCACAATGAAATCTTTGCAAACTGTGAATCTGACGTGGGTTTTCGAAATTTTGTTCAGAAATGTTAGCAGTAGATTACGTCAACGATCCGAGAATAGTTGCCCAACAACCAAAAATGACTGCCATCAATTCCTGCATCGAAGTCGATATCACGGGACAAATAAGTTCCGATAGTATTGGAACCAGGATGTATTCCGGGTTCGGAGGTCAAGTGGACTTCATTTCCGGTGCCGCGATGAGCGAGGATCGCCGTGGAAAGCCAATCATAGCACTTAGGTCAACTACGAACAAGGGCGCCAGCAAAATCATGCCCGTTCTCAATTTAGGTATGCATTTTTCTACTCTGCTATAAGTCTGAAGTACACAAAATACTTCGAATTCAAATAATAGCGATTATACTGTGAAATCTAGATAAATTTACATACCTACTTATATGTAAACAGTTATGTGTATATTTCTAGTCATTTACCCAAAATACTTGGAGGCCAAACATTGGCATCAGTGATACAGATACATTTATTTATGTTTGTCTATTTGATGAAACTTTAGCTCTCTCTTCGGTAATTTTTGTGCAGTGTATTGTGTTGATTTCAGGAATATAGATTGAAAATTAATTTGATTCTACATTTTATTATTTTGGCCAGGGGCGTAGGCAGACAAAATTGAAGGGGGGGGGGGGAGTTTCTAGAAAAATTATTTCCTTCGGGATTTTTCGGATTTCAGGATTGACAAGTTCTACAACTTTTGAAGTCCAGAGTAGCGCATTTTTCATGTTCGTATTTTATATAAGATACGATTTTTGTGATTTCCATGCAAGTCACTGAGATTCGGATTTTTTTTTTATTACTTTTGGCATTTTCCATAGTTTTTTTATTTTGTTATATATATGTACTTAAAGGATTTTCAAATATATAGTATTATGAATTTTCATATAGCTTTCTAAAATTTGATACTCTAGAAATGAAAGTTCTGAAAATTTTTTAATGTACTTCTAGATTTTTGAGAAAATTATACGTAAAAGATTTTCAGTGTTTTATGGACTTACAGAATTTTCGTATTGTATTTGTTTTTATAAAATTTTGTAATATATTCTGGTATTTTAGTAGATTTTCAGTATTTGATGCTATAGTATTTCAAAATATAACGAACTTGAGCACCTCAATTAATTTTGAAAAAAACAGTGCTTTCACACAGATTTTCAATACTTTTTGGATTTTTCTCGTATTTTTATAGTATTCAAAAAAAACTTTCTATGATGTTTATGAATTTCTTTAGAGGTTTCTAGAATTGTATGCACTGGATTTCAAGTTTTTATTTATTTTTCAAAAAATCATATTTACATACTTTTTCAGTATTAAATAATTGCCAGTATTTCTCGCGTTTTGTTTATTATTTGCAGAAACTAGAGGATTTTTTAATATATTTCACGATTTTAAGTGTTTTTGTATACATATATATTTCTAGTATTTGATGTTCTAGAATCAATATTCAAATTTATTTTCAATGATTTTATCAATTTTTGTAAAAATTACATTTAAACAGATTTTTTGTGTTTTATAGGTTTCTGGTATTTGTTTACTTTTAGTATGGATAGGATTTTGTAGCTTTTTCTTGTATTTTTAGAGATCTTTGGTGTTTTTTTGGATTTCCTAAACGAATGTTAATTTCTGGAATTCGATATTGTGGAATTGAAATTTGAACCGAATTTCAGTAATTTTATAGATTTTGGAGTAAACTACATGTATATCGATTTTCGACGTTTATAGATTTCTTGTACTTTCGTATTCGTATTGTAGTATTTATAAGATTTTGTACCTTTTTTTTTGTATTTTCATAGATCGTGTGTACTTTTAGATTTTTCAGCAGTACCTACATTCATAGAATTCGATCGATGTTGTAAAATTTAAATTCAAAACGATTTTAAATTATTTCATAGATTTTCCAAAAAATCACACATACACAGATTTTTTGTGACTCATAGATTTCTTATTTATTAGTATTTAAACGACTTAGTAATTTTTTTTTGTATTTCTATAGAATTCAGGTATTTATATAGATTGAAAATCGATATATAAATTTGTTTGAAATTTGATGCTCTAGAATTAAAAGGTAATCATTTTTTTGAAATCTTTAAAAAAAGTATTTCACAGAATACCTACTTTAATTTCTAGTATTCCTTCAAAGTTCGCAGGATTTAAAAGTTTTGTTTGTATTTTAATGGATTTTTATTGTTGATTTCTAGAATTTGATGCTCCAGTGTTCGGATTTTCCAAGATTCTAAGATTTTCGTAAATTTCAATTTTTCTATAGTATAAGTAATTTGATTATAATGGAACAATTGCTCAAATATTTGTTTTCTAAGTCACTCTTACCAAACATTATTCATGATTAGAATTTCTTTCATGAAAAAATTCTTCTGCAGACAAAATAATTGCAGTTTTCATATTAGTACAATTGAGAATCCTAAATATTGCGTACTAACATGAAACCATTTGTTATTTTCTCAAAATTTCAGCAGGTACATTTTTGATGATTTGTACTTATTTCGTTTTTTCTGCATTATTCTTTCAATGTGTATTTTTCTCATTTATTATAATAATTTTTATTTTCTTCACATGAAATAGTACAAACTGACCTTTGACTTTTTTTCTCAGGAGCCGGAGTTGTCACAACTAGAGCCCTTGTTCGTTATGTCGTCACAGAGCACGGAATCGCGAGCCTTTTCGGAAAAACTTTGCAACAACGAGCCCACGCTCTGATCAATGTAGCGCATCCAAATCATCGCGAAGCATTAGAAAAAGCTGCCTTCGAGCGTCTAAAAGTCATGCCAGCCCCTTAGAGCGACAAAGAAAATTTTTTCTCGATTTCGGTTTATCTTGAAAAAATGTTAGTTCTTTCGTTTGTTAAATTATTGTTTTGGCTACTCGTTTCTTTTAACAGAAAATTAGTAATTTGTTTTTATTTGTGATTTTTTCTTGTAAATACTAGCATGTCAATATTTTCTTGAATTCACTAGAGGAGACGTATTTTTATTCCGGTGCAACGATCAGAATTTCTGTTCCAAATGAACTTGCCTATCCATGCATTGAATAACGTAAGATGTCGAGTAAAGTGTCATTGCATTTGGATGAAATTTTTAATTCTTTTTGATTGTCAAATAATACTTTATTCGACATTTTCGAATGGCTGTAATTGTATCGATTTGTACAACGGTTTTGAAATGATAGGTAAAGAAACTGCTGGACAGTATTGAAGAAATAATCAGGAAAAAGTGGATAAAATTTTCGTGGCTGTGATGTCTGCGCTACGATTTTATTGAGCGAGATTATGACATTTTATGAGCGAAACTTCATTGCCAATGGAAACGACAATTTCCACATATTTCCATACAGATAAAACTTTTCATGGCTGTCCATGACAGTTTGAAGACATTGTCAATGGTTGCGAAATAAGAGATATCCTGTCGGTCGTATGCAATGTATATCTTTTCCCTTACTGTTTACTCAATCCGCATGTATTTTATTTTTTTAATGTTTTATTGTAAGATAATTATGAAATCATTAATAAAATTACAGTCAAATCTAATGGAATACAATTGTATTTTTGTTACCCTCAAAACGCCCATTTTTAATAAGGCATCATTTTTTATTCTGCAAAATCGTCCATTAAAGTTTTTTGAATGAGTTTAGTTATAATAATAAATTACAATTTTCAGTGATCTCCGCAATTTCAAATGTCTTACTTCCAATGTTAGTTTGAAAAATTTTCAGTTTTTGTTTTTGTACGAGATCAAAATCTACGTGTAAAAAAAATTTTTTATTCAGTTGTGTAATTTTTCATATTATAAACAATTTATATTGTAAATTTCGGTGATTTAGAATTTATAAGATAATAAAATTAAAATTTTCAAAAATTTTGAGTTTCATTTAATTTACCTATCCTATATTTAATTAAAACATGTTGAATAAAGTGTCATCGCATTTGGATAAAATAATGTATAAGTTGCTATTTGGAGAGAGCTTTGAAAAAATTTGCAGATTTTCACTTTTCTGGAATGTTTTATAATACTTCATTCAACATTTTTAAATGGCTGTAAACGTGTAGATTTTAAGATGATACGTAAAGAAACTGCGAGACGTATTGAAAAAATAATCAAGAAAAAGTGATAAAAATTTTGCTGAATGTGAGGTCTTTTAGTTTTGTTGATTCTCAATTCGAAAAATAATAAAATTTTGAACATTGCAAAATTTTCAGCTTTAAACACAAACATCATTTAGTCAGTAGTCTAGTCTCGTTTTTTCCAATTGTAAATTTCGATTTTCATGACAAATTAAATAAAAATTAACGTGTATCTCGTTGAAATAATAAATGAGACTTTCTGATTAGGAACCGTCTTAGCTTATCGGTCATTTTTTATCTCCCAGATATATCTGGTATCGCTTCTGGCAAGTTATAAAGTGTTGAACTGAAATAACTCGTTTTGCAGTTGTCAATGAATCAGAGATTTTTTACTTCTTATATGGTCTATAAAGTCCTATAAGGTCGATTATTGAATACGTTAAAAATTTCAAACACATAAAATCACTGGAAAACATTGCACGTTGAAGCTTTTGAAAGAAAATTTATTCCACAAGCATTTTTCGTTTGAAGAATTTGATACATATTCGTTGTCACTTAATAATTCAAACAAAAAGTTGAAGTAAGAAAACTTAAAGTGTTCGAGAATGTTGCGACCGTTTGTATTTATTTTTCTCTGTGTTTCTGCGAAAGTTTTTGCAAAACCTTTTGCTGACGATGAAAAAATAGGAGCCAATTCGAACGTCCACGAGCTGCCAAAGACGTCAAGTGCGTTCTACAAAAATAGTGAGAAACATTTTTTTACATTATAAAAAGTTGCATTTATTTCATACACTGTGATAAGTTGTGAGTATATAATAGACATATTCTATAAAGCATGTTCATTGAAGTCGAATTTCTGCAGTTATCGAATTTATTTATTGTTGTCTTTCACGCTGTTCCTATTTTTTACGTTTTTGGCTGATAAAAGCTATGTTCATTTCACTTGATAAGAACTTCTCACATTGATATGTTTTTGCATGTTGAGCATTTTCTGTAGATCATTCGAGAGGTAAAATAGTTAAGAATGTATTTATTGCTTAATTCAAAATTACCTTCATGAAAAATTTATGTGATGGATAAAATATACACACAAAAATGCATAGATTTACAAATTACTGTTTTGCTACATAGTCAGTTCTTTTCATAATTTACAAAATGCATGAATATTTTTAGAGTGAAAGTACTGTATTGGAATTTTCAAAACAATTAAGGACCTCTGTACAATGAAGGACTATTTGATTTTTTAAAACTTGAACTGAGCATAAGATATTATATTGTTTCTGTATTTCAACGAAAAATTCAATTATTAAGTTGGATACTATTCACAATTTTCACGTTCTCGAAGATTCAATAATGTTTTCAAATTTTTCAGTAATAGCTACGATGCTAGAAATTTTCGAGATTTCGAGTTTCTCGAATCTGAAACCGACCATTCAAAACATTCTACATATTATTTTATTTCAGTTTTTGTTTAATTTTTTCAGAATTTTTGTGATTTTTGTGATTATTGACTTTTTTCAAGTTCTTCAGATTATTAGTGAAAAATGAAAAAATTTCATTAAGCACATTTTGAAGAAGTATGAAAACAAATACAATTTGTTAATTTTAAAAGCTATCTGAAATTTCATGAATTTTGAAGACTCTTTCAAATTAGTGAACATATTTGAAATTTGAAAAAAAGTTTTAGAGTCGCAAAATTAGGGAAATTTTGAACATAATAGATGCTATTTAAAACTTTACGGTTTTCGAAAAAAATTTTCCTACTGAAGATTTCTCACAATTTCGTATTGTTTTCAAAAATTTATAAGTTCTTATATGGAAATAACATAAAATGTGTGCTATGACAAAAAAATAGGTATATTCCGAAATTTCGCAAATTTTTCGAATCGAAAAATCGATATTTTTTTATTTTTAAAAATATGCAAGATTCAAAACACGTAATAGAAACTATTCAATACATAATGAATTTCGTGAAAACTTGTCGAAACAATAAAATTTTATATGATTTTTTAATAATTAATTCCTCAGATGTTAATTACAATTTTTTAAAAATTACGGTAATATTTCGAAGAAATATAACATAGAACACAGTATAAAACATTCATGCAGTTTTTCAAAAATTCTTAATTTTGTTAAAATTCACAAAGTGATTGATATTCTTTATAATTTCAAATGCTTTTTGATATTCCAAACTTTTCAAAACTTCCGATATAATACAGACCACTCAAAGCTTTTTAATTCAATAAAAAATGTCAGCTATTGAGGATTTTTCGTTAATATTAAAAAAGTTCCGAAGTTTTTCCAATATCCCAAAAAACCACATTTCTCCGCTCTTTGTTTACTGCACATTATTAGTAGCGCATGTGATTCATTTTCGGTTATAGAAAAATTGCCATGCTTCTCCATATGTGCTTTTGTATATAGAAAAACCTTTTTTCTAATTCAACATATGGTTTATGTTTACCATCGTAATACATTATGTTTTACTCGACATTTTCACTTCGAAAATTCTAGTTCTACTAAAAAGTAAACAAATACAAGTAATTCAAAATTTCTAATTCAAGCTGCTCTTTACAAGGATGTCAAATTTGTTTTAAAATTTTTCTATTGATCTTATGATAACAGATGCTCAGCTTATCTTAAGACACCCCATGTACATAAAATATAATCATCAATTACTTCCATACTTTTCCCCAAGACTAAGCTGCATTAGGAACTTCTGAAGCAGAGTCTTCTCCAGGTTTTTCACTTTGACTGTCTTGCGTGGAACTCAAAGATTCTTCAGGATAGAAATACTTCTTGACTTCTTCTACATCAGCGTCAGATGATCGTATCATTGCAGCTTCCAAAATTTCTTTTTTGTGATTGTTATATCTTAACGACTCGAGCAGTTTCTCGTACTCCGCATCATAGCCCTTGTAATCTCCCAGTTCTAGAACTCCACAAGTGATGAGACCTATGCAGGAATGACGTATCTAAAATATTCTGCACATATGCCCCAACTCGTCCAAGATATTTTTCCGCCGAAGAATCAGAAAAGTTTGCACTTCGGCCAGTGAGATACTCAGAATCGCTGTGATACGGAGCAGGATCAGACAGGATTTTCTCTCTCTCTTTCACAATGGGTATGAAATTTTTGACGTTTGGACAGAACTTGGCCAAGTCACTTCCGATGATGCTCTTGGCGCCTTCGTACGCGAGATAGTGTTTGATCGCACCTTTTGGAAGAAACCGAAAGTGTTCTTGAGCATTATTTGACAAACGTAAATTGAATTCCTTGGGCTTCACTACGGGTTAGTAATGTTTCAAACTACCGATCCCAGCAATGCTCAAGAATTTTATGGTACTGGTCCAACATTCCAGAGCATGAGCAGCGACTTCAAAATAGTCATTTTCCCTATACCACCGCCAAATGTCACTGTATTCCTCGCGCACTTCTAGATCACGACCACTTCACCAGATTGCTTTTTTTGCGGTTATTATCCTCAAAGCTGTCTTCATGTTCTCTGGTGTTGTAATACCTTCCAATTTCTCGAGCCATTCTGCAGGAATTTCAATGGGTTTATCGGTTACCTTCCAATATCCATCTGGGATGTACATCTCTCGATCTTTCCCAAATTTTTCAACGCGATATCCAATCAGACCGTAATTTAGCATCACAGCTACTCCAGCGATCATTCGGTTGATGCCTAAGTCATCGGTGGCATTTTCCTTAGCTAATACAGTCACGATGTATCCAACACAAGTTCTGAAAATAAGTTCGGCATCGGCTGGTTTGCTGTCTTGGTGCAAAATGGGAAGCATTCATGTTGAATTCAAAGGAGGATCACCGTTTACAGAAAAACCTTGTCCGATGGATAAGGGAACTTTTGGAAGCAACGATGTCATTGTCACATAAAGTTCCTGGGGATCACATTAATTGTTAGAAATTTTCGTATCAATTGGAATAAACTGTCTTTGATGTTTTCTACATGAATGTTATTCAAAGTCATTCTAAATGAATGTGAAGCGTTACTTAAAATTCATGCAAGTTCTGGGATTCTTGTAGATAAGTTTGTTAAATTTAATTTATTTGTATTCAGAGTATGGTGTGAAGTGATGAAAGTGAACGAATTTTAATCGACATGTTCAGTTATTGCAGTTTGACATACTATAGAAATTTCGATCATCATAAAAAACTTGCAAGAAAATGAAATTTCTTATAAGAACCCGATTTCCTATAAGGAGCACCTTATGAAAACCTTATAAGAAACTGCAATTTCTTATAAGAATGTATTTGATGAAATCTTATAAGAAAAAAACCTTAGAAAAATTTTTTCATCAATTCTTAATGAGAAATTTCAGTTTCTTCATGCTCTCTCAGTTTTTTGTACATTTTGATAGTAGGAGTTGTGGGAAAAAAATTTTTTTGACTTGACATGTGTCTCACTGTTGCAAAGGATCTAATTTTTTTTTCGGCGACCTCGCTTTGAAAGTTTCTCCCTTATGATGAATTGAATATAGGTAGAATATGTGAGTTTTTTTTATTGTTATTGTTGAAGTGGTTACAATTTTCCGGGGATCGTATGTATTTGGTTTGTATTCAGTTCCTGATTAGGGCCCTAATTGAGAGTCGAAAGCTTAAAAGCATAAATAGTTAAAAGGAAGGTGATTGAAGAGATTTTTAACTATTTGGCTCCTGGGATCGATTTGATAATTTGGAATTTAAAAAAAAAATAAGGAGCAATCGAATTCTTTATCAGAAATTGAATTCTTATGAGGTTTTTATATGGAACATAATTACTAGGACACTATCAATAACACGTTTACATGAATATCTTTTAAAATATATTTTACAAATTATTGACATTTCAGTAGCGTAGATTTACAGTTTTACAAAGCGAGTATAAGTTTGGTTATATCACTTATTCCATAAATGATATATATCTGAAGATTATAAATGATATCTTGTCAAAAAAAAATGTTTAGTTTAACAATTCTGAACGATACCCCACTATTATCATGAATACTAAAAATAGTCGAATAATTTTTCAGAGGTTATAATCACAAACTACACTGTTGGGAAATTCTCACTTTCGGATTCTCTATTATGCCCTCTTTAGGTACCAAAATATATTATAACAATATAACAAACAGTACCAAATTTTTGTTTACATTGAAAATAATTATAACTGCAATCAAAAATAATAAATCAACTATTTCATTTGTGCCTTGTTTATTATAGTATTTCATATTGATAATTTCGATCGTTCTTCATATAGAAATATATATCTAGTTGTAACAAAAAAAAATTCGAAAACACTCTTTTGATAACGTTTCTTTGGAAAAATAAATGACAATTATTTTCATACCCAGCGATCTCAAATAATTATAAAAGACTGTTTTTCCGTGTGGTGCTCGCAATGATTGGAAAATATGTTTGCTATTGTAACAGACGAAATAACGAAATTTTCAAGACCAAAAATCATTTAGGATGATATTCAGAAATGCATTAGTTCAATCACTCGTTCATCTTACATCAATTAAGTACCTTGTAGGTAGCTCACACGTGTTGTGCAGTATATTTTATTCCAACATCCGAGTCATACTACTTCTGATACACTTGAGAGGATGAATGCAAAGAAAATACATTCTGTTCTTCTTGACATTGACCTGTGACGAGAAAATAAAGCTAACACTGCAGATAAATGGATCTTGAAAGAGAAATTTTTATTTGTTAGAGTCTATTTCTGCAAAGACACGGTAGCACTTTTGAAATTGCATGGTTGATTTTGAAAAAATTAGTGATTTTGAATATTGAAATCAACTTGAAAGAATCCAAAAAAGATTTAGTAATTTTCGAAGATCATCAGATGAAAGAATTTGTTTTTATCAGAGGCAACAAAAAACCTGTAATTTAATAAAGTCAATTATTATTGGCGTCCCTTGGTTGATTTTTTATTAAATATGTCCTTTGATCATAGACTTGGATCTCTAAATAACTCAGTGACGTAATAAGAAAGGCTTAGGAAAATTTTGAAGGTGAAGATACTGAACAAGTGTTCTATAATACAGAAAAAATCATCTTCAATAAAATTACCACCGAAATGAAAATGAACGTATGATAAAAATTTGCAAGATACGAACATTTTGAACATTTTGATAAACTTCTTAGCGTACATACGTGACTGACAGTTTATCAGGATTTATGTAATAGAATTTCGAATAACATTGCTTAGGTGGCATTATTGGATAGATACAGGAAATTTTGATGAACTATCTAAACCTGTGTAAATTGATATCTGAGCAACTGAATAAACATCACGTATTTTATCTTTGTAATTTGAACTAATGCAATGACGTCAAATGCATGCGATATCAGTTTTCAAACTGGGGCTTGAATTTTTATAATTATGATGATTTCGATTCAAACAATAATGATATCGAGACCATCTCAGTGAATAAAAATAGTTTTCAGGCAGATTAGTTAGCTTCCATCTCTGTAAACAAAATATTTGTACGAAAAGTAATTTTACGTATCCTCATAAAATTTAGCGAAAGCATTGAAAAATGAGTGAATTTTCCGGAAACTCCGTAGAGTACCTGAAATTTTTGAATTCTCGAAGGAAATTTAGAAATTTACAGTATTTTCTTGAATTTGAAAAAACTTTTGAGTATAAAAATGAATATTTCTCGTTTCTTTACTTGAAATGAGAAACATAATGACAAAATATTTTTTTCTCTTGTTGATCTCAGGCTGTGCAAGGTTAAAATTCATTTTCTTCTGATTGCTCAAAGTGTGAATATTTTTTTAAAATTTTTCTTCTATTGGACATACGATATATGCCATTACTTTCAATAGTTTCAGCACTGAAAGATAATTCATCTACATTTGACATCAAATGTATAAAGAGATCTTCGCAGAATTGACTCATTTCATTATTAATTATTTGTCAATATTTTTTAGTACAAAAGATAAATTCTACAGTTTATTGGAGTATTGGACTTTTAATTTTACACACATAGTAATAAATGTACAGAAATGTATGATGTTCTAATAACAGCATGAAAATCAGCTTGTTATTTATCATTAATATCTTTTCAAAAAAGAAAGTACAACTGCTTTAATGTAGAACAAATAAGTACAAAAACCTTTTTTTCAAAAAATTCATGATTAAATGATTCCGATTTCGCTGAAATAACGGTTTTTTCATTAATCGTGACTTTACAGGATTAGTTTTTTCGTATTTCCTCTTTTTTATTCTGAAACTTTATCAGCGTACTACACATACACAGAGTAAAATCATTTTACTTGCTTCAAATGCATATTTTAAACCAGGGGACAAAAAGTTGACATCACGAAAAATTATGTCTGCCCTAATTGAAAAAATCCGTTAACGTCTGATCTGCCACTGAACAATTCAACAATTTTACCGGAAAAAAAAGTTACAATAGTGCAACTGAGATATTCAGTAATGCCACCGCCGCATCTGAAAAATTTAGTTGTGGAACTGAAGATATGCGTTGTTATAAGTAAAATCTAAATAGCCGCAATAGAAAGTCAGCTTCTATTCAGTAGAAACAACTAGAAATTCATCATTACAACCGACATTTTCAGTGATGCCTATTACAACTTAAATTAAGTTGGATTAAATGAAACTGAAAATTTTTTCCCACTATAAACTGAAAAAATGAGGTATAATTGGTTAAAAGTTATATTTTTTGTTCATAATACTTCAGAACTGTCTTCTGGCTCAGTCTACACAGGAACAGCTGTGAAACCTTTGGGAACTCCCTCAAACGTTAAAATTACCAGCCTTTCCACGGATTCGATTAAAATCACGTGGAAGAAGGTGCCAAAGGAGTTGCATGGAGGGCCAGGTTTCAAATACATCGTATCTTATAGACCCAACGTCGGTTGGATAAGTTGGACCGACATAACAATTAACGATTGGGAACATGAGAGTTACACGTTCAATGGTCTGAGTCCGAATTCCTTTTACTTCATCAAAATCGAAGCTGCTAATGATAAAGGAGTTTCTGATATCACGCCAATAGTAAATTCTGCATATACCCTAGGTGGTACGTATATCAATTATATTTAGCACGTCGAACAAAAAATCTTCAATCACTATAATAAAATACAAATATACAATAAGTTGTTTCACAAACTTTTTCCGTGAATTTCTCCTAATGAAGCGATTAATTCGACTTTTATACAACGTAAGATGATGTGTTGAAAAATACTAAATTGTTTTTATACAATAGGAAAAGCTAAAAAAAACCCTACAGTTACTGAAGTGTCAAGCCCTTCTACTGGAGTCATGAAAATAAAATGGGAAATATTGGAAAGCAAATGGACTCTAGGACCATATTTCAGATATGTCGTATCTTACAAACCTAATGACTCTGGAGAAAATTGGCAGGAGAAAGTTATTGACAGTTTGACCCAAGACGAAGTTTCTATTAATGGATTGATACCAGGTCAAAATTACAAAGTAAAAATGGTCGCTGTCAATAACTATGGAGTTTGTCCAGCTCCGCCAGACGTGAAAACTGTGTTCATTGTCGATGGTGAGTGTTATCAATAGTACTTTCAGAAAGTGTAACCTTATTTATTCAGTGCAGAATGGATGCTTATTGAATAGGTACCAGTGGTGGATGGAGAGTTTTAAGAAGGGTCTTTCACAATGTAGGGTAGTTTATTTAATACGTACAGAATTTTTTACCCATAATTGCTTATTTAATGTTTTGATTCGTAACGTACTTAAACATTACCTCTATTTTCTCGAACGCAATTTCGTCCATTTTTTGCGTCATCGAAGAAATAAAATAAATTTCAGCCAATATACAACATTATGTTATCAATAGTCCATTATATAATTTATATTCATAATTTATCATATGTATTGTGTTATTTAAATGTAAAATACATTTAATCATTGATAGGTATGCAAATGATTATTTGTATTCTACCGTTAAATAATATTCTCTATGACATAGAATGTATAATATAAGGTAAAAGTGCAGTATTATGGAATGTATAATTATAATATAAGAACTACTTAATAATGTTGACTTTCTTTTTTTTCTAGGCTCATCAAACTCTTGAAACAAGCTGAATTTTTCGTGTGATCGACTGATGCCTGAGCTGGAGATTTTCAACATGTGAAGCAGTATACTTTTAGAAAAATAAAGTATGATGTAAATGCTATTCATAATTTCTAGTTAAATACATAAAGATTCGTATTTCTGAATAAAGATTATATTTTAAAAAACTATATTGAATTTTGTTATTGTTGACTTGAACATTAGTTTCTCTCTGTATCAGTATGTATATTCTTTTAATATTTGAATATTAAATTTTTTTCTATGGAAAAAAACGATATGCGATTTTCGAAAAACGCGATTTATTCAAGAAAAATTTCATAATTGGAATCAATCTCATTGACGGAATACCTACTGAACGGAATTTTGCAGGTAGTAATGAGTTTGTGCAAAAATTGACTCGCAATTAAACATAAAGGTTCAAGTGAAAAATGAAAGACATTTTTTAGAAAAGCTATTTTATATCACGGTATAAGTTTTTTCAAAGATATGGAGATTTGTCAAAAGTTTTTGACTTTTTGTCAGAAATCCCGACAATAAAATAAACTCAAAGTTGTAAATTTTAAAAACTTTTGAATCATAAGACCATGCATTAAAACGCATAAAACTATTCATCCAATCCATACCAATAATTTTTTATTTAACTATAGTAGCGCATTCATAGAGAAAAGTAAATGTCAGAGATACCTAAAAAAACTTTGGACAATGGCAGAGTCAGTGAAAATTTGTTCATCATGAATCAAGATCTATTTTAATAATGTTAATATATGTAGAGCGTGTTATGCTAGATCTAGTTAAAAAATATATCCATGCTTATCAATTATAATGAGAATAGCCAGAACTTTTTTTAGCGCACGTTCTTTACTCTGCACAATATATTTGCTATTTGGTTACCTAAACGTAACAATAATTTGTATTAAAGTGACATCCATTCTTTTTTTAAGGGTTTCGAAAGGTTTCAAGTCACAAGGATACCATGTTTCTCAAAATTGTGTAAGTGATAATGCAAAAACTAGTGGACTAATTTTCATAATCTAGCATTAGTTCAAATATTGAAAACAAATCATTTTCACATTCTTACAAATTTGGGACGGAATCGCTTACAAAATTTACGACGACAAATGCGACATGACTTAATAAGCATTCAAATTTACGATTCCACGAATTTTTTATAAAAGCTCGTCATACTAGGTTGAAAAAGTCAAATGAAAATCGTTATTTCCGAATCCAACCTCAAACCACATAGTTTGACATCAAAATAGAAAACATTTTAGATTATGTTAGGTACAAATTTTCCAGTCGCCGATGCATTGCAACCATAAAGTGTCTCTCAAAACTTATATCTTTTTCAAAAAATGTTTCGAGTTTTTTCCAGCATCTCAAAAAAATTATGTACCCCCCGCAATGTCAAACACCTAAATTTTGAAGGAGTTCGTCACTTCACACGTGAACCTTTTCACCCAATTGCTCGATGTCCAAAATGGGTTTGCGTAGAAGACGCGATGAAAGTCATAAATTCAGGTAAAAAACTGTTTAATAAATCTTGTTTTGAATTTCGGAATAATTTTTACAACTCGAATAAGACGTGAAGGGATTAGACTGAATTTACATAGTGCAATAATATGCAAACATTTGTAACTAAACATATCAGAATTCTTAGCTTTGACCTTAAAATTGGCACTTTCAAGAACAAAGAACGATGATTATTTCAATAGCGACAATAAACTAAAAATATTAGGGCAGAACATGCAGATTACGAAGCAGGAAACTTAAAATTTTTCAATTTCGAAATTTAGTTCCATAAACCTTTTTTGCTTTCACAAAGTTTCATTTTTTTCTTTTTCATTGCCATGCACCGCAGACAATTACTTTAATTTTATTTACTTTTCATTTACCGGAATTTCATAAAACTTTTCGGAAACATATTTCAAACAAATGTCATGTTATAATTTTGAAGACCTTGTAGTGCTGTAGTTTTTTTTTTGAATCATTAATATACTTTGCACACTTGAATGATTTATTCATAATAAAGAAATTTGAATATGAATTTTTTTATCTCATTATTTCATCAGCTTCTATCAATAAATTTAGAGCATTCTCAATTAGTCTTATAAACATACAGACATATGATTTATCGAATAACTTTCCAGAATCTGAGGGAATTTTAGCGAAATATCTTGGCGGATTTTTTATATATTCTTTGGATTCTTTTAATGGGAAAATTTTTCTTTCAGAATCTTTGGTATTTATTCAAGGAGGCGCCGCGACGCCGTTCGAACTTATTCGGGGCATGACCCAGCAAGGCGCCTGCAACAATTTAAGAGGAGTTCGGGTGATTCACATGGCTTTGGAGGGTGACACGCCATTCGCGAATCCAGAGTTTAAATGTAAAATACAGTCAATGTTTCCAGATTGTTCCCTTCCATTTTCCGAAATCCGTTTGCCAGAATGAATATTTTATAAAATTACTACAACCCACAGCCAAAATTTCACTGGAATCAGATTTCTGGAATGCTATTATTCAGATTGACTTCTTTCCAGAATAACTTTTTCTGGAAAATATTTTTCCTTCGGGATTTCATAATTTTTAATCTTTGACAATATGGTTACAAGAGAGCGATTTTGGAATATTTTACATTTCAGAATCTAAAAGTTATACAACTTTTGGAATCCAGAGTCGCACATTTTTCATGTTCGTAAATAATAGAATTCGATTCCCTGGTGACGGGGCTCCGAGAGACTTCCGAGAGAGTTCCGAGAAACTTGCACATGCATTTCATAGTTTTTTAGGTCGCTGATCATGAATCTGAGGTCAAATTTGGAAAATTATTTTGTTTAAACAATTTGTATTAACAAATTGTGAAACAAAAATTTACTAAGATGCATATGCTTTTTATCGTTTTTCAGGTCGCTGATCATGAATCTGAGGTCGAAATTGCAAAATAATTTTGTTTAAACAATTTGTATTAACAAAATAATTTTGCAATGTCGACCTCAGATTCATGATTAGCAACCTCAAAAACCATGAAAAGCATATGCATCTTGGTAAAGATTTTTTTTTCATAATTTGTTAATAAAAATTGTTAAAACAAAATAATTTTCCGAATTTGACCTTAGATTCATGATCAGCAATCTGAAAAACCATGAAAAGCATATGCATCATAGTGAATATTGTTTTTTTCATAATTTGTTAATACAAATTCTTTAAACAAAATAATTGACCAAATTCGACCTCAGATTCATGATCAGCGACATTCGAAACCATGAAATGCATATGCAAGTCTCTCGGAACTATCTCAGACAATTGTCCGAGAGAGTTCCGAGAGATTTCCGAGAGAGTTCCGAGAGTGGACTCTCGGACCCCCGTTACTAGGGTTTATGCGTGCAATTAGTAACTAAGGTTAAAATTTTTTTTACTAATACTTTTTGTATATTTATACCACTTTAAGGATTATCTGATATAAAGTCTATGGGTTTATACAAAGCTCTTTAAAATTCGATGCTCTAGAAATCAAACTTCTAAAAAATTTATATATTTGAGTTGATTTTTGAGCGAAGTTTAACCACACAGATAAAAGGTACATCATCAATAAATATTATTTTCGTATTGTATATTATTCATCAAATCCCGTAGTATTTTCTGGTATTTTTATATATTCCTAATATTTATATGGACTGCTTAATAGATTTTTAGAAATTGATGCTATAGTATTGAAACTTCCAACGATTTTGAGAATTAAAATTGTTTTTTCAGACCACTGTTTCTTGTGTGAAGATTCGCAATACTTTTATTCCATATTTTTTTTAGTTTTTCTACAGTTAAAAATATGTTCAATTGTATAAGTTGTAGGTATAAATTGAATTGGATGTATTTTTATTGTTTTACATATGAATTTCTAGAATAATTTATAAAATTATATATACTTATAGTATTATTTTAATAAATATGCTCCAGAACAGAAAGTTTTACAAATTTCTAAGAAAATTATATCTACATAATTTTTATATATTGAAAGATTTCTAGTAAACTAGTAAGCTATAGTAAATTAGTAAACTTGTAAGCAAGTAAACTTGTAAGCTTGTAAACTAGTAAGCTATAAAAAGAGTAAACTAGCAAACTAGGAAGCTAGTAAACTACTAAACTAGCGATTAAGTAACCTAGTAAACTACTGAAATTGTAAAATAGTTAAATAGTAAACAAGTGAAATGTAGAATAGTAAACTAGCAGACTCGTTAACAAGTAAATTAGTTAAATATAAACTAGCAAACTTGTAATAGTAAACTGGTAAACTACTAAACTAGTTCAATAAGAAACTAGTAAGCTAGTAAACTGGTAATCTATTAAGCTAGCATACTAGTGAACTAGTAAACTAAAAAAAAAACGAGTTTAAAACTAGTAAACGAGTAAACGAGTAAAATAGTAAACCAGTAAATTATGAAGCTAGTAAACCTATTTTTCACATTGTTCTAGTATAATATACGAAACCCTGGAGGATTTATAAGTATTTTTAAAGAAACCTTATATTTTCGTAGATTGCTACAGAGATTTAATAAATTCGAAGCTTTAAGATGCGAATTCGATCTATTCTCAGTAATTTCAAGAATAAATGATATAATCACACTCATATATATTTTTCATGTTTTATACCATAATTTTTTTTTCGTATTTTTGAAATATTTAAAAGATTTTGTTTCGTTTTCTAGATTTTGTATAAATTTAAAGTACATTTTAAACTTGATGCTCTAGAATAACACAATTTATAGATCGTAGAAGCTATGATTGAGATTTTTCAGAAAAGAGTTTTTTCATAGATTTCAACTAATATTATTTTTCTTTTAGAGTTTGTATTAATCGAAGGAGTTTTAATACTTTCAGGAATTTATATAGATTTCCAGAATTTGATGATCTAAGATTCAAAATTTTGTAAATTTTTAGCATTTCCGTAGGTTTTCCTTTTTCCTAATTATTCACTGGGTTGCAAGAATTTTTCTGATTCATTTTTTCTACGTAATCCAACGTTTTGACAGTTTTTACTTTTTTATTAAATGTAAACTGCTAAAGTTTTCATTTCATTTGTAGCTTATATTTTCATTGTTTATCGATGTAACTTTTTCCATTTTTACATGAAATATTGATTGATTTTATCAGAATTTCAGGAGGGGTTTGAACCCCCCCCCCCTCTGCCTACGGGCCTGCCTGAACTCATTATACATGCATAAAGAAGTGTAATAAGTAAAGGTTGCACAAATTATACTAAAGATTTATGAGTAGTATAAATTAATTCATTATCAAATTCCTATGACCCGTTATTTTTTTTTTTTTTTATCGAAACAGAAATGAGGCAATCTTTATTTTCAGTTCAAATAGTCTCTTTGTATTATTTCATTTTATTCCCCAGTCCGAATTTCTCTGTATATTACTTAATTAATATAAAAAAGCAATGACGCATTTTTTATTCCGTTTAAATAATTATAGTATAACTATTATACCAACACTGTATAAAATGTAGTAGTAACACTATTATATAATAGTAAGTATGTAGTTACTCCGTATTACTTTCTTTTCTGTTGGAATAATTAATAAATTGATGAATGGCAATCAATAAGCATAAGGTTCTGTAGAAAATCTTTTATACCAAATGTATGCAAAAACATGTTAAATATAGTGAATTACTAATCACGGAGTCTAATCAAAGTAGGTATCCAGCTTTCCTAGGTTTCTAAAATTTAACTTTTTTCGTGTTAGAAGTATGAGAATCAGAAGCTACAAAAAATCTAAAATTTATCAACTTTTCATTTTTTACAATTTGCCGTATATTATGAAAACTCTCTCTTCCAACTAAGCCGGCTTCAATATTCTCATAAATTATATCTGATAACAGACATATTGCACGAATATTCTGTAATTCCATCAAACTCACTGTAAATGATAAATAACTCTTCATCGAAAAGATTCTTTTCTAATTTTTTCAGATGAAAATATGAATAAACAATGTGCTCATACATTTATATCACATTTAAACAGCTAGTTTCAGATCCATAAGTTTCTACGTTGGAGCGAATCTGCGGGAAGCAGTCAATGAAGGCAGAGCCGATTACATTCCGATTTTCATACACGAAGCACCTCAATTATTTTACAAAGAAAAAATCGTGCCTGATGTTGCTCTTATTCACGTCAGTGCTCCTGATGCCAGAGGATTCTGTTCTCTTGGCACAAGCATTGACATCACTCGAGCTGCTGTTTGCAAAGCCAAAACTATAATTGGCAAGTTTTTAAATAGTTTCTTTTGTATAAAAGAAAGTAGACTCAATTCGTTAGAGAAATTCTAGATATATATTGAGAAATGGTACAAATCTATTCAAGGTTGTGTCAAATGTTGGTTATAATATAACAACTACATCTTTTTGTCTCAATTTGCCGTGACTTGAAATTCATATAAAAAATTGTTTCACTTGTGCTGAAAAGGTTCCTGTGTGTAAATGACAAACTTTCTAAGCCTCAGTTGCATAATGTACTATGATTGCAGCGCAAGTTAATGTCCACATGCCAAGAAGCAACGGGGATTCCGTCATTCACTTCAGTCATTTCGATTGGGCTGTAAGACATGATTGTCCATTGCCCTGTATTTCCATGGCACCACCTAATGACATAGAAAAAGACATCGGCAAAATTATTGCTGACAGGCTTGTTGAGGACGGAGCAACTATTCAAATCGGTGTTGGAAATATCCCTGATGCCGTTTTGTGCAGTTTAGGAAGTCACAAAGATCTCGGTGTACACACCGACATCATTTCAGATGGAATGGTCGAACTTGCACAGAGAGGGTGCATAACAAACAGGAAAAAGAAATTACACACTGGGAGAATGGTCGCTTCCCTTGCTTTGGGAACACCGAAAGTCTACGATTTCTTGCACGATAATCCTTTTCTGGGTACAATTTTCATTCGGAATTATTATTAATGCCTTGAAGAAGAGTTCCCTTTTCGCAGAAAGTTGTGTGAATGTAACAGAATATTATTACTTTTTTTGGACAGTAACGGTTGCGTAAGGCTTTACGTTTATCTATGTGAATTTCCAAACCCTGACGATCATAACTAGAAAGTCATAGTAATTAAATAAAAACAAAAATTGATATCAGTTTATTAATTCTTTTTTCCTATATTGCCTTTTCTTTTACCTTCTCACCGACGCCGTGAGAAGTTTCACATCACTAACGAGTTCGTGATATTATCTCCGTTTACCTTTTAGAAAGTTATCATTCATCGAATATCTTAGTAATTTGTTAATAAAAAAAAGTTCCTTCTGGAGAAAACTTATTTTTGTCTTCTGTAGAAATGCTGTCCATCGATTACGTAAGCAATCCACGTATAATATCGCAGCAACCAAAAATGACATCAGTGAACTCTTGCATTGAAATGGATCTCACGGGGCAAGTTTGCTCGGAGAGTTTTGGCACGAAAATATACAACGGTTTTGGAGCCCAACTGGATTTCATAAGAGGGGCTGCAATAGGTCGCGATGGACTTGGAAAAGCGATTATTGCTTTTCCATCAGTGACAAGTAGCGGAGAAAGTAAAATCCAGCCTGTACTTACATTAGGTTTGTGGAAGCTTTGACTAAGAACCAGGTCCGATTTTTGACATAAAAGAGATTTCTTTGAGGAATACACGTTTTTAAAATAGCGTCAAAATCAAATCTTAAAGTTTCTGTATATGTAGCAGTTATTTAAATTTTATATGAGTGGCAAATGTTATATAATTTTTTTTATCAATTAGTTATCTTATTTCAGGTGGAGGTGTCGCAACAACGAGAGCTCACGCTCATTACATCGTCACGGAACACGGTGTCGCCGAACTTTTTGGAAAAACTCTTCGTCAAAGAGCCAATGCTTTGATTCAAATAGCCCATCCAGATCATCGTGAGTGCTTAGAAAAAGCCGCTTTTCAACGACTCAAAGCCATGCCCTCGAAATATTTATAATAATAAAAATAATGCTCTGTCCATCAATTGAATTCTCTTTTATCTTCACTGAGAAAAAAATCTTGTACTTTTGCCGTATGTACTGTAAAAAGTACAATATTATTGTACTTTTGACAATAATATTTCAATTTTCACAATATCATTGTAGTTTTTACAATAATATTGTAAAATCTGCAATATTTATTTTACTTATTGCAATATTATACGGTAAAACCGCTAATAATGTACAAATTACAATATGTATGCCAGTTTTTACTGTATAATTTCGGAAAATTTTTAATCTTAAAATGCAAATTTCACTATACAAACTGTAATTTCTGCCATACATGGCGAAAAAAATGAACTACATTACTTTCATCCAGCTTTTTCGAAAACTGTATCATATTACAATATGATGCACTAGAAAAAAAAAATATTGCAAAAAAAACCTATACAGATCTACATACTGAAAAAGCTGTATGGAATTTTCAGTAATCTGGATTAACAGGAATTACAATTATATTGCAAAAGAACAAGAAGTGTAGTAGAAAACTAAATATGCAGAGGAATTTTTAACACAAAATATATCTATAATTACAATATCATTTGACAATATTTATAATATGTTATTTCGAAGACCGATATATTATCTAGCTAAAAGTATAATATGTCAGAGTGATTTCCGTTTACTATACAGTATTGTAATAATTATTGTATTTTTTTCTCAGTGCTCCCCTATCATTGAATATCTGGAAAAGGGAAGGAAAACATGCGCAATATTTGTGCAAATTAGCTTTTCTTGAAGTAAACTCCAGTAGAGACTGTTTCACGTTTGATGTATAATGTAGGCATATCCCTACTGAATACCCCTATCGAATTTCGGATTATATTGATTATTATTTCATATCAAGTAAATTTATTATAATAAATTTAAAAAAAATACAAATTGTGAAAAAATTGGATAAGAATAGTAATGATGAGGAATAAAATAATTTAAAGTTATCAGAAATTTACTTACTGGAATCTAGAAGACATAAAAAATGGTTTCATGTAAGTTCTCAAAGTTGAATAATATTCAGAATTCTTTGTGTTCCTAACTCAGAAATAACAATAGTCATGGTCTCAGAAGAATTTTTTCTTGAATAAAATTTTTATCATTAATGGTACCCTAGGATAACGTAAAAAACATTTGATAAATTATTTCACACCAGTGAATTACCGACAGAAATTAGAATTTACAAAAATGCTAAGAATCTAGAATACTGAATCCTGGAACATTAAATTCCAGAAACCTGCATTGAAATTCAGAAAAATACAAAACAATCTTTAGGATCATACAAATCCTGAAGAAATAATGAAAGTAATATTTATCAGAATTCTTGAAAAGAACTGTTTTCTGAAAAAATCTAAACGAAAACATTACGATCTAGAAAACTACGAATTCTAGAATATTGAATTCTAAAAAACGTCTATAGCCATTGACAATTTTATCAGAAAACTGTACAAATACTAGAAAACGCGAAAGAATTTTCTAAATACCTAAAAAAACCGAATATACGAGAAATCTATAAAATATGAATAAATTATATAGATTCAATTTTGCCAGAAATCTATGAAATTACTGAAAACCGATCGAAATTTCAGTTCTAGAGCATCGGATTCTAGAAATGTATGCAGCAATCTACAAAAATTCTAGACAACTATAAACATACATAATAATCCTTAAAGGTTTTATAAATACTAAAAAAATGCGAGAAATACTATAGATATTTTATTACTTACAAACTTTTTTGATATAATTTTCTCAAAAATTTATAGAACTTCGAACTTTATAGCATATGATTCTACTACAATAATTCTAGAAATATATATAAAAAACCACAAAAATATTTTCAATCCGATTCATACAATTTATACAATTAAACGCTCATTCATTTGTATGAATGCTAAAAAAAAACATGAAATAAAATTTACGTGAAGGATACTATGTATAAAAACCAATTTAAATACTCAAAATCGTTAAAAGTTTCAATACGGTAGCATTAAATTCTAAAAATCTAAAGAGCGATTTATATCAATATCGGATATGTATAAAAATACCAAAAATACTACAAAATCATAAATAACATACAATGCAAAAGTTCCAGAAATCAATGCAATACTTGATAGAAACACTTCTTTGTAGTTAGTATTTTCTCAAGAATTCATAAAAATTATTTATGTTGGAACTTGGATTCATATAGAGCACCAAATCCTAGAAAGCTTAATAAAAAATTATAATTAATAAATATAATTAATATTAATTATAAAATTAATAAAAATAACAGAATATTCTCCAAGTTATCTATATACGAAAAAACCATGAAAAAATATCAGAATGAGATACTCTAAACTTCAGTGACTTGAAAATCACAAAAAAACTTACCCATTATGGTATTCCTCGACTTCAAAAGTTGTATAACTTTGAAGTTTAAAATCCTCGAATTCAAAAAATTGAAAATAAAACAGTTTGGTTACGATATCGTCGAAGATTTAAAATTATGAAATCCCGAAGGAAATATATTTTTTCGAAAAAACCCTCCCGCAAGGTTTTTACGTATACTTTACTGATATTCTCCAAAAGAATAAAATTTGCCTTTAGACACTTTTTTTGCTGCTGACTCCTAATTTTATTCGAAAAATTGCAATTTTTCAACCTAAATAAACCTGCTAACGACTTTCTTTCTCATGTTCTTAAAAAAATTATTATTCATGGGAAAAATGTAAAAAAACAAAATAAAAATGTAGGTATTCGGCAGAAAATCGACTTACACAAAATTTAAGGTTCATCCTGAACCGAAGTCAATTATTCAAAAAACTATTATGTAAAAGTACAACCATGCAAGTTTTTCTGCTAAACAACAATCTTCACCAACATCCTTCATATCATCACCAACCCAGAAAAGCAGAATTATTTTTCTAGGACAGATTGTCACAATAAGTAATACCAGCATCAACTGTTTTACACTGAATTTATATCGACTTGAGCAAGAATTCCTATGATGATTTACACTCTTCTCACTTACCATAAAATCATAATCGCACTCTAAAATAATATTTAACAATAAATACGCCTAGGAAACTTAACACTACGAAAGACAAAATTTTCGTTTCATATTCACGCAAGATTCTACCCTTTTTTAAACTTGATCAAAATGATTGCCATACTTTGGAAGATTGCGATCCAAATGAACGTTGCGATGAAGCCTTCGTAGACTGTGGGGTTACTTATTGTCCAACCTCTGGCCAACATTGCTCGAAATGATTCTGTGCTTTTTGTCAAGGGTAAGAAATAGCTGATAAATTTGAGGATCGGGTGCATTCCTTCGATCGGCCAGATTATGCCACAGAGCATGACGATTGGCAGGAAAGAGCCCATGGCCAAGTAAGTCGCGCTTCGCTCGTTTTCGGTAGCACATGCTACGACGAATCCTGAATAAAATGCATTATTGTGTAATGTAAAAAATGTTATTAAAATAAATAAAAGATAATATAATGCATGAATGATAATACAAAATGATACAAATCATTGCTACAAGATTTTTTGATTGGCTATGATGCTCATGACAAAATTTATGTTGGGGTCCATAAGTGAAATTCCGCAAGTGATAAAAAACTCAAAGTGTCTGAAAATGTGTGAAGTGGTCAAATTGTGAAGGAATAAAAGTGAGTAAAAGAATTGTCTGATTAGGGTCGAATATCTAAGTTATTTAATCCTCGAGTTGAACTCTCTAGTTACAATGGACATTTTTGATACTCACCAAAACACATTCCACACCATCCAGTGAGAACTGTAAGCACCGTAACCCAAATAATGTCACCCTCGCATGTTACGTTAAAAACTGCGAAGGCAAAGATCAAAACCATCACGGTTTGCCCTGTCATTACCACAAACTGGGTAGTTACATGGCCGAACAGAATTTCTGCACCAGTTATACCTGAAATTCGTTCAAATAGTATTTCGAATGTTAAAAAAAATTTCATTTTTTATAAATCGTAAGATTTATAACTACAGTGATAAAAAATTTAGGGTAATATCTACCAAAAATTTTTTTCAATTGTAGCATACTAACTCAACAATACGGAACCAAAGAGAATGATGTGACTAAAATTCCTAATGGATATGATAAGAACTCTAATTCAATATTATCTTTGAAATTTATGCCATCATTTTTAAGAGTCTCAAATTTACTGGTATAGTGTTGATTATTCTTTGATCAAATCTAGTTTATGAACAAATTTACAATTTACATACCAGAAACCAAACTTCTTTCCATCAATCCCTCGTTCCTCTCCAACAACATAGCCCCCGATGTAAGAGCCACAGATAAGAAAAATATGATTCTGCAATTTGATGTAAAAATTACACTTTGTTAGTCGCGAAATTCGTTAAACTAGGGCACCAGTGTTTTAAACTAATTTTATTACGCTAAAATACGTGATGCTACTTATTTTTCCAGATAAGCATTAGTTTTGGAGATATTTTATTCCTTAAGTTTCAGGGCCTGAGGCTTTCAAAAAATCAATCTTGTTGCGTTTTTTAACAACTTATTTCACTAATATACATTTATAACTACACTTTTGATAAGAATAAATTTAGCGAAATGCATTTGAGAAAGAATATTTCAAAATATTATACAAATTGTTCGATTTTTAATAGTTCTTCGTTATTTTTGAGAAATTGTCGATATTTTTTTAAATTGTTCGATCATTTTCATTGCAAATTAATGTAAAGGCATTAAAAATAGTACAATAAATGTTTTTTTCTCTTCAGTAAGTTCACATAAGAAAGAGAAACATAAGTAAAATTTAGATTTTCTGAAAAATTTTTAAGTAAACATTTCCCTTTTTTTTCAAGTATAATCCAAATTTAAAAAATGTACATGGTATAATATAGTAAAAACTATAAAAAAAGTGTAATATATTCAAAAATATATAATATATAAATGTAGGATATATCACCATATAATAAATAAAATATGATATATTAATAATAACATCTTATATAACAAGGGCGGTCCAAGAAACAATTCTTAGGTGGGGGGGATTAACAAAAAATCAGGCTGATGACCTTTTTTTTATAATGCATTGTCATTCAATCAGATATATCCTGCTCTTGGGAGGGGAGAATTTCCCTAATTTCTCCCAACCCTTGGACCACAACTGTATATATATATGATATTGAAAATATAGATATTTATAAAATTTCAGATTAAAATTGAATGCGAAAATCATAATAGATAAATTATACTAATATTTGTAAAGGATAATGAATACTCACGTAATATTTATTTTTATATGAATTTCCCCAGATAGCAAGCGTGCGACGCACAAAAGTCGCACGTGTGCAGGTGCACGCGTGCGTGTAATAATTCGTCATATTGAGACGCACGTGTGTGCGAGTGACTTTTCGCGAGCCGACAGTAATCATATAATGCGCGTTCTGAAATATTGCATTTTTTATTTAAAAATACTAAAAAGCATAAATTATTTTCTCCGAAAATTTTTTTTCTATCACGAATGCGAGTAATTTGAGACTCCATTGAGACTCACGCGTGCGAAATTGGTGAACTATCACGCATGAAAGGCATTTGCGTCGCATATGAACGTGCATCTGTTGTACTCTATGACTCTCACGCATGCAAGAAAACTCGCACGCGTGAGATGCATATTGCACGCACTATGACTTCATTTTGCTATCTGGGTCATTGGATATATATTTTCATACAAAATATTTTATTCACTCAGATATCATGTGATAAACAAATTTTCATATTTCGCTTAAAATAATGAAAATTAATTTAAATCAATCAATTCACACAATATTCTGAAACGTTTTTTTGACTTATTTTCTTTTCTCAATGTACTCTAATCATGAACATAGTTAATAATTAATATTGATGGAAGAATTTGTTGCAAAAGCATAAAAATTTGTCGCTTCGAAGCCTCTCAACACGAAGAAAAAAAAATTCAATTAAATAACTATCTCGTTTAGTCGATTCAATTTAATAAATATTATTTAATTTATTAAAGATCTCTTCAATCAATATCAAAAATTCATCCACTTTCATATTATACATTGAATAAAATTCATGATAATTATGAGAGTGGATGAAATTTTGATGATGCTCCGAGTGATTGAAGAGATTGATATTTAATATTTAAGCGAAGTAAAAAAAGGAAAAATAATTATTAAAATTCAATATCTTTAAAACTGCAGGTGAACCGACAAAATGGCTAACACAATTGGATTCAGCGTATCCGAAATTGCTTAAAACACAAGAACCCCAGTTTAACAAAAAATGTCTTTTGATTCATCACAGTATTATTGACTTATGGGATAAAATATTAAAAAAAAAATCTGTTATAATTTTTGTATCGTGTAGTAATTCCAACTTACGTCAAAATAACTCCCGGAGCAGCGAAATCCGTGAAATTCGGTTCTTGAGGTCCGTAAATGGGCGTTCGAAACTGTGGGAACAAATATTTACAGCAAAAAATTTCTGATGTTTCTACAAATTTCCCGAGTAAAATCTCCACAAGTTTTGAAAATGTATTATCACATTCGTTACTTAAGTAACTGGAAAACTATATAAAAAATTGGTTTCTTGTAAAAAGCTCCTAATTTTTGAAAAAAAAAAATTCAAATTCAAATTGAAAACAATAATGATTTTTGTAAAAAATGTGTGGAAAAACAAATTCCTGAACTATCAAAAAATTTTTTACTTTTCTAAAAACATTATGAAAAAAATTCACATTTTCCCTGCATCGCCCTTTGATTCTAATTCGGAGAAACTTCAAAATAGTCAAATGCGAAACAAAGTTTTTCATAAAACTTACATCAATAGGAATGTCCGCCAACTTTTCACTGAAGTTACAACTTTTCATGATCCCTCTGGAAAATGATTGTAGAGCATAATACAAGTCCCGTTGTAGCAATAATGCTATCTGTTGATCTGAAACCACGTAAGACATTGTCTTTGCCAAAAACATTGAGAAAAAAATGATTGAACAGCGAGTGGAAAAAGAAAAAATCATCAGAGTCAAAAATACAAAAAAGAAAAGATTGATTTTAATTTCGATTGTGTAAAATTACGACTTTCAAGTTTGGAATTCGTTTAAAAAATTAAATTCTGAAATAATCTCAAAACAATTTCTAGAATTCAAACAAAAAAACTTAAATCGCTTTTGTAGCTTAGTGGAAAGAGCATAAAACTGGTAACCGAGCCACCTGGGTTCGAGTTCTGGCCTAGTGCCCACATTTTTTTTTTCGTTTGCATTAGAATGATCGATAAAACTCAGATTTGTGAATTAAATAAAAGTTTTTAGGTTGTTTTCAACTTAATCCAATGTTACATATATTTTTTGTCAAAGTTCTGCTGGAAAACTCGTAATAAATGACATCGTTTTTCGGGATACAAAAATCGAGTGAATAAACGGAGATTAAATCAATCACAGAATCATAAATTGCTATTACTTGACATGTCCATAACGACATTCATGTCCGAAGAAAGAATGCTCCATTCGTCAGCATCTTGGCCCATAGTTATTCTTTCCATCAAGGACGACGAAAAATTGGCGGAGAAAGTCAAAGCACCCCAACTCCATCCTTTCGCAACGGAATACCTTGCCTCTTCTTCCGTGTCGTAGGGTAAAAAGTCGACTTTTCTGGCTTTCAGATGTTCCAAAAATCTACATGAAAGGTGATCGTGGGCACAACCTGGCGTAGGAATGCAGGTTTCCCAGCTGTTGTTAAGCTCATTGTTGACGATTGCCATTTTCAGGCCGACAGGATCTTTGCCAATAGAGAGGCAAAAAATGATGATTTGGGTCACAGGTAGAACGATTATGAACGCCATCATTCTATGGAGCATGAATTTATATTTGTTTCAATGTGCATAAGAATAAGGTAGCAATCATACACTAAGAAAAAATCTAGTAATGATTACAATGAAATATTGTGTTGTGGAATCAGTCTGAAATATTTTAAATAACGCACCCTACGTTCCTCCACATCCAAAGAAAATTTTTCCAGATTAAAGCCTTCATGTGTTTTGGATCCAGCATTTTGAATTGGGAGGAGCCTTCTTCGTCAGGAGGAAGTTCTGGTATCTGTATGGATATTGATGAGTCGAAATTATACAAATTATGCTGGTTGAAGCAATAGAAAAGCTAGAATATTTATTTCTATTTTTGAAATAATGATTAATCTACTGAAGATAAGCCCTTGAGCTTACTTTTAAGATCTGACGCGAAGTCTGTCACCTTAGATTTTACAACAGAAAAAACGTAAGTCGACAATTTTAGAAGGAAACCCAAATTTTCATCATTTGAAGATCATTCGAAGCTTACAGTAGAGCTACAAAAGTTTTAAATGACTTTGAAATTGAGTAACTTAAGTAATCTCTCAAATTATGTAAATGTAACTCTGATATTTTTCAAATATTGGATAGCTTAGAAATCTGCACCTAAAGAAGAAGTACTATTTGGAAATAAGATTATTTCAATTTTATAACTTATTTTAGAAATAAACCTCCATCATTTTTCTACTGTACATTAGCGTTCGCTAATTTGTTCTACTAGCCAACCTTTTTTTTTCTGAAATTTCAGGTATGAATCATAAACTAATAAGCAATTAAGCTTGAAAATTAAGAACCACCCTCAGGGCAAACTCTGAAGAAGTTAAGGAAAATTAACAGCAGAGTTGAAGCTAGAAAGTCAGCAGATCATTCTTAAAAATGTATTCTATAGCAAATCCTTAGGAGCTGTGGAACTAATAACGAAATCAGTATGGATGATAAGTATAATGACAGTAACCTAGGAGAACATATATTAAAAAAGCGAATGTTTCATGATTTGATTAAATTCCTCGACTTGAAGACGAAAATAAGAATTAAACTTACATGGTCTTCATCAGTTACAGCAACACTTTTTCTTCGACTACAGACACTCACATTGTCACCAAATTCGCCACTCATTTCATCTTCAGCGTCCTGAAAAACAACACATTCGAGTTCGATGGAGATTATTTTTGGATGTGCATATGGCCTCATAATATTAATAGATAGTATGAAGTAGTATCATAGTAATAATAGAAAGTATTCTTCTATTTATTATTATATTCTATATATTAATAGAAAGTATTCTTGTTCCTACAAAGTCGAGAAAAAATTGTTGCACTGATGATACTATAAGACTAAGAATTCATCTTCAGAATCTTCTTCTCCCACCAACCACACAATCTACTATTCCTCAACATGAAACTCGGAAAATCATACCACATCGGGCTGAACTCCAGTGACACTGCTGAGAATACTACTTCTCCTCCGGAGACCCATATTTTGCCTTTTGCTGAGTTTCAGAAACACGTCTTCTAAAGAATCGACCTGATGCATTTCCATGAGTTTCCTCGGAGATTCCTCCGCCAGGAACCTTCCACCCCTCATGAGGCCAATGATTCCAGCCTGTCTTGTCTCCTCTATGTAATGCGTTGTAATGATGATCGTCTTGTTCCCATCTTTCGTGATCTGGACCAAATGATCCCAGATGTTTTGCCTTAGCACCGGATCAACGCCCACAGTTGGTTCATCCAAGATCAAAAGTTCAGGATCAGCGAGAAGAGCCGCTGCAAAAGACACTCTTCTCTGTTGGCCTCCGGATAAGTTTTTCACGAAACGATTTTCCGACGGCAAATCTAAAAACTGAGGGTTGCGGTTTTTTCGCACATCATGTGACCGGCATTTTTCTGACAGAATGACCAAATGTACAATCTTTTTTTTACATCGAGATTGTCTGTTATTTAGTCTTTCAATTTGTTGAATGACTGTTGTTACGATCAATTTTCTTCTTCGAGAATTGAAAATATTTCATGGATTTTTTTAGGCTCTTAATAATGATATTCATGATTGTTTTCAAGTTTGACAGAAGGAATCACAATGCTTAATATCCGAAAAAAGTCACCTTCAGCAGAAACTCTATTTTGTCGTCTACTTGATCTGTGGTCATTCCCGCGATCCACCCAAAGTAAATGAATGTTTCTCTGATGGAAAATTCTCCGTAAAGCGCTATTTCTTGGGGCATGTAACCAACTCGCGGTCCCGGAACTCCGGAACCTTTGGAACCTGGGCGACCCCCGAGGACCCAAATTTCTCCGGCGTTCAAGCGCCTACGGCCGACGATGCACGAAAGAAGAGTCGTTTTGCCACATCCACTGGCTCCCAAAAGGCCATAACTGGTTTCGAAAGAACATAGAATTTGCAACTGTCCCAACATTTGTTAAAAAAAATTGTTTGCAATAAGGCCAGAGCAACAATAAACACTGAGCTATAATCATTTTGCTGCAGGGGAAGAAAAACTTCTTTGAAGGAATTTCAGCCCACTGATTACGAAAATGGCAAATTTGTGTAATTTTATTTTTCCTCACGGAAATTTCCCTGAATTTCACCGTGAAGTTTCACTTTTGTTTCATTTTCTTGAATATTGAAAGTATTTTCTAAGTTTGTAAAATAATAAGAAGTCTAAGGATAATTTATACATTTTTTCATACTAACATAGTTCCTTTTGGCACTGTCATATTGAGACCATCAAGTATAATATTAGGGTTCTTTTTGGGTCCATATTTTTTGAAAGCCCTTCGAACACAAACAGCTTGTCTTCTTCTTGTGTCAATTGTCGATGCTTGAGGTTGAAATTGAGTCCTCCGAGTTCTCAACTCAATCGACGTTCCTGTAGAAGTGCCACCGTCCGTTGCCATTTCTGTAACAAATTTTAAAACGTTTTCGCTACAAACTTTTGCATTTAACGTGCTTTTATTCCATTTTCCCGAACTTACTGTCCGGAATACCCTTCGCCTAAATGACTGTTTTTTCAAAATTCCTAATACTCGAAAACCTTTTTCTCGAACGATGATTCTCCTGAAGTTCCAGTTATGTTCAGATCCCAAATTTCAAACAAATACAATTCTAAACAATTCAACGATCTTTACTATTTCAACTACCGTACGTTGTTTGCGTAATTCGACATTTTGAGCATTAGTCTAAGTTTTCGAGTGTTTCCTGAATTTCTAGTTAATTTCGAAGAGATTAAAATGATACGCCAAAAATTGTTGGCATCAAATTTATTTTAAGTGAGCTCATGTATTTGAGATTGAAAATAATATTATTCTGGCGTACAACGCATCATTTCGAGTTTGCACGAATAATTTCTACGTTCAACATAGAAAACACTAATAAACTGAATAAAGAAAGTTTATATTTAATAAATGTACTTCAAGTTCTAAACTTTCAAAATTAAACGATTTGATTTTTCATCATGAGGGGAAGTGTGACGAATATTTTTTTGGGGAGCATTAACTAAGTTTGTTGTTAAGATCAAAAAGTGTTCAAAAGCAGCTGGAAAATTGTTTTCTCTTATGTTAACTTAAATATTTTTTTCGTTTAAATTGTGAAAATATAATTTTAAAGAGGAATAAAATATAAATTATTATCGGTTATACAAAACATGTCAAAAAATAATGAATCAAGTTCTTTATTAAAATTCTCTTAACAATTCACGAAAAAAGTCATTCAGTAAAATATTTAATTCAGAAAAATTGACTCAGAATGTCAGCTGAATCGAATGTGAAAAAAATGACTTGAGATATAAATTTTCTGAAAAATCATCATTCAGTAAAAAGAATCATTTTAGAAATATGATACCAAAAAAATGACGATTCGAGAAAATATGGTAATTTAGAACATTCAATTCGGGAAAATGTACGGTTATCTTTCACGTAAGTAATAATGATAAGTTTGAAATTATGGGGTCCAAAAATAAACAAAATGTTGAAAATTCGGCTTGGTCAATTGACTTTCAAACTTCATGGATTTATTTCTGCACTAGTTGCAGTTAGTTTTTATTGTTCAATTAATTGAGTCAACTTTGATCATTTGTCATTTTGTATTGCGACGTTATATGTTCAATAAAATTAATCATTCGTGTGAACTTCGAATCATATAATTTTCGCTTTCACAAAAACAAAAAATTGGCTCAAAATTGATCACTTTATACCGATTATGGTAAATTTATTTGTTACTCTGCGCGATAACTAATCACGTTTTGGAATTCCTGACTGGTAATTTTGTTTTTTTACGAGCGCAGAATTACTTTTAGCAAATACAGAGTTATATTCTTCATATAATTTTTTTTACTTCATGAATTAACTCCATTTTATCCCAAATAGTCGAAAAAAGTGTTAAATTTTAATCGAAAATCGTATTCTTCGAAACGTTGTTAGAAAATTTAAAGATTGATTGAATTCATGCAAGATTGTGTTTTTTTCATTTTGAAATTAAGGTTACAATGTGTGACATTAAGTTTGCAAGAAAATGATTAGAATAATTTGCAACAATTTCCACCAGTAATAATAGTGTAAATTGCGATTTCAGTGATTACCCTACTTTGCGAACCATAATAAGAATTTCACGCGTTTACGCACCGAGAAGTTCATTTGTATTAACATTAAAGAATGAATTTTCCTCATTCCATTCATTATTTTCGGTAAAAATAAGAATAAAGTCATGAAGCTCAATATTTTGTACGAATTGAAGGCAAAAAAAGTGAGAAATAATCCAGATATATCTCGAAATTAAAAAAAAAAGACGTAAATGCAGTTTTTCACTTCTTTCACAAAAATCTGAGAATCTTATTGAATAATTTTCGATTGCACGTATCAGTTTAATATCATGATATTTGAACTTAAAATTTAAATTACGCAAATAATGTTTCGAAAAATGAAAAGTATTTTTTTGATATATTGAGATAACACAAGACAATATAGACAATATTGATTGTGATTTTAAGCAAAGAGCGAGAAAATTTCGAATAAATCAAATCAGAAGCCGTTTATTTTAGATGTTTAGAATTTAAAAGTGAAATTTGTATATAGACTTAGATTTGTCAATATAAATTGTTATCGAGACATTACGTATAATCGGAATGGAATAAAATCTGAGAATTGGTATAGAAATCCATAAAAATACCAGGAATCTTAAAAAAAATTAAAATTCTAACAAATTTCATAAATACTTACAAATACAAAAAACACAAGAAAATTTTAAATTCTCCAAATCAATAAAAGTCATGGATAATTCTGTCGGATCTTTACTTCGTTCGATATTACATTTAGTATTTTTTTTATTCAGTTCTGTAAAAAATTGTGTAAAAACAATAAGTTGTACATTTTGTTTGCAAGTTTGACTATTCCTTTTTTCCTAAACATTCAGGTTGTCAGAATAAAAACTCAATTTGTGTTAATTTCGTATAGTCCATAATTAAACAAAGGTTGAATAAAAAATCACGAAAAAACTGCAAATGCTCAGTATGAGAATCAGAATTTTATAACTTTTTTGTCTATTTCACTGATATTTTGACACATAATCTTGGAATTTTTAGGAAATTTTAAGATTGACAACATAGGTATTTAAATTCGTAGAATACACAGAAATACTTTTTACTGTTAGACTCAGAAGGTAATTTCTACATTAGAAACTAAGTAATGTAAAATCACAAAATCAGTAATAGTTATTGCAGTGAAATAACTTTTTGGACAGTTCTCATACTTTCAGTATTTCTGATATTTTTACAGTTAATGTCACTCATTACGTAAGAAAGGATTTCCACAGTTTTAATAACTCAAACAGATGCTGAATTCATCGAGTTTTTACAGTTAAACAGTTATTAATAGCTATGATGATGATAACTATTTATTTTACTATTATTGAAAATTATGAAAACGTTTATAGTTTCAAGTTTTAACAGAGCTAAAAGTGAGTTATAGAGAAATATTTAAATAATGACTTCAAGTGTTAAACTGTCGACACTGTCGTGAACTGTTCAACGGTTAAAACAATCAAGATTTTGGAAAACTTTAAAATCGTTAAAAACTGTTATGAAACTTAAAAATAGTTGCAACTGTGAAATTGGTTCAAATATATTATAATTCTGTTAAAACTGTTGATAATGTTAAGAACATGTATCATTCCATATTTTGCATAAAGTAATCATTTGTAAGTGTTGTAACAAATTTTTGTGGTGCGAACTCAATTGTAGGGGGGGAGGGGGGGGGGGGGTATTCGAAATTGGAGCGTGAAAAATATTTTAAAATCCAAAAGAACCAGAAAATTCTTGAATTTAGTTAACAAATTCAAAAATCCTTAGAATTCAAGCTTGAAATTTTGAAAATCTTTTTTTTTTTATTTGTTGAAGTTTTGAGAATTCAGGAACTTGGAAGCTCAAGACCATCTTCTTACAATCGAATGAATTTCACAACCGACACGTAACAATCCAAAGTTTAAAAACTATCGATAATTCTGAGATTGCAAACTTTTAAATTCAGATTTCCATGATTTTTGAAAGCGATAATCAAACGACCAAAATTGATGCATCAACAAATTCAATAAAAACGAAATTGCATCTAATTTGTTTGAATAATTTACCACTTTTTTTTGAAATCGTAATACTGGTATTGTTTCTTTTTTCTGCGCGTTCTTTTTCAGAAGTGTACAACAATGAGAGAACATTTTTCAGTTTTTCTAAAATATTTCATAACTAACAGCCCCAGATAATTAAAAATAAAAAAAAATGGTCTGAAAAATAACAGACCAGAATCCATTAGCAATAAATCTGATTGAAATTCGATTCTGTCTATGCAAAAAAAAAAAAAGAAAGTTCTATGGCTTTGAAGTGTTCGCTATTTCGCTATCAAACTCCGGCTTAGCGCGACAAATGATCATATTTAGCGATAAACAGTTTCAATGTTTACGACTGAGAAGGACATAAAGCAGGTACTATTACTGATGAGGCAACTTATACTTTTCAATGAGATCGTTGACCAGCCAACGTGACGTAAATAAATTCCGGTGCTCTCTCTTTTCAAACCGGTGAACTCGAAGATTTAGGAAGGATGATGCTTTTTTCTAAAGAGTACAAAAATCGAAGTAAAACAGAAATATTGAGAAAGAAACTCTTATCTTTAGCAGATTTTCATGAATTTTTTTATATGGAATCATATACTGATAAACACTGCAGATTGGAATATTGCAAAATTACGCTAATGGGGGGGGAGGGTTGTTATATAAAATGTTTATTTATTTATTTATTTGTTGTTTGGAATCCACAGGATTTATATAAAGTGTAGAATATGAAATGCATTTAGGTATGTAACTATAGATAATAGCAATAAAAATCTAAAACAAATACAATTATAATTAAAAAAAAGAGGAAAAACGATTAGGTACTAGACTGAATAAAAGCTATGTGGCAATAAAAGAAATTCGCTCCAAAATTTTACTAAATAAACACAATTGCTTCATAGATTTATAATAGAAAAATAATAATACATAATAGAAATTTTGAAGTTCAAAACTCGTGAAGTATTTTATCTGAGGCGAAAAGGTTGAATGTTTAATTTTTGATAAATTTCGAAATTAAATTGATCGGGTTACAAGTTCAAAAACACATGTTGAAAAGATGTTTTTTTAAAGTTTTGAAAAGAAAGGATCTCAATAAAATTTGGAGATTCCAAATTTGAATCGTACGATGTCGACAGCATGTTCTAAAATTTTTAATTTGAAAATGAAGGAGTCTGATCTCATTGATCGAAAAAATTTTAAAACCTTGATTGAATAAATGGTTGGAATCCTATAAGTTAGAAATTTCAGAGATGAAAACTTTGAAAATCGGCGTTTAAAATCTGGAGAGTTCAAAATGAAAAGGAAAAAATAATAAAAGTCATTACAAAAATTTCAAACTCAGACAATAGAAATTTCTCAAAGTTAACGAAGTACATTATTGTTAAATAATTCAAAGACTTTTCACTGAAAAGTATTAAAATTTTTAAGTAATGAATATACTAATTCATGAGGAGTTAGTCGAAAATTTTCAACACATACATTCAAATATATTAATAAATTCAGAAATGAGGGGAACCAAATTTCAATGATTTGAAAAATTTCTTTTCCACTATAGAAGAATTTTCGAGAAGTTTAATACTTTGATGTTTAACATCTTTATTAAAATTCAGAAGTTTAAAATCCGGAATGATTATAAATTCGTGAAAAAGATAATGAAAATTCTTAAATATTGAAGTGTAATTACAAAAATTACAGATTTAAAAAATTTGAATTAAATTTTCCGAAAATTCGAAGACCTTTTTGGTAGAAAGTTTTTACATTTTCACGTCATAAATATCACAATTTAGAAAGTAAAATTTGAAAGTTTACAGGTTTTAGAGTTTTAAATCAGTAGAATCTTGAAAAAAACTTATGTTTCTATTTGGCAATCAGATTCCTACAGAATTCCGATTTCATCATGTACAATGCAGAGTTTCTTACATGTCGAATTTATTTAAAAAAAAAACCCATAACACGAAGCTTAAAATTTCAGAGTTAAAACCTTGAATTCAAGAGTCTGGTATATACAAAAAAAAGAGAAAAATAAATAAAATCTCTCAACATTGATTTGTTGTTATTAAAGTCTCAGACTCAAAAAATTAAAAAAAAAAAAAAACTAAGTACGTCAACTACAAAAACAAACAACGAAAATTTTTTATTCTCTACAAATTCAGATCATGGTAATAAAAAACAATCAGATTTTTTCATTGTATACTGTAGAATAATACAAAAAAATGTTACCTATTTTCTCATTTCATTCGAAACTGGTAGCTACGAAAGTCACGCAAGTCACGATTGTAAAATAAAATATAGATATTCATCGCGTGACGTGTTTATGACGTGAGCATATTTTATAACGCTCATCTCCATCAATTCCCGATACGTAAAATGACATGTATATATAAATAATATCCTAACTTATTACGAATAAAATTTTTCGACATGCACAAACATCAGTCAAACCAAATATATAATGCAGACAAATGTTCTCCAAATTGTTCTGTTCAAAATTGTTCATAATACAAAATCCTTGAAAAAAGTTTTCAAGGAATATTGTTCCAAACATTTTTGAGCCAAGCATTCTTGTGAGATGATTACAAATGTGAAGGACGGTGCGATTTATTATAGCTCATTTGTAATACACACCATGCATTCTAGGGATCAAAAGTGCATGAATGAAGCAGGTGAATGAGTAATAGTTAGTCATGAAATTCGAGAAAATTCCGTATTTGCTCAAAAGTCGTACGAAGCATGTCAAGTAGCACTTCAAAAAAAGGCTTAAGTTTGAAAAATCTACACGTCGATTGCAAAAATCGACACCGCTAAAAACGTTTCGACCTAAAAAGCTTTCAATAATAATAATTTATCATGTACGAAAAATAAACAAAATTTTGGCAAAACCAAAACTATGATCGAAAACCAACGACTCTTTTTGAATTTTATGTAACGTTCAGAAAATTTGAAAAAATGTCGATTTAAGTTTTCTTACAATACGTACAGATCTTTGCAGGTATTTTTAATTCGCATTTTGAATTTGAAGACAAAAAATAAAAGCGAGCATGATAGACAACTTTTTACAGAAAAAAACAGTGTAAAAACTTATCGCCAAGCCTACATTTATAGCCAAGATACTTTGATGAGGAAACTACATGTATTTTGTATGCACCGAGGAAAAACTCTACACTGAGAAAAAAATCTTGTACTTTCTGCCATACATACTGTACTTTTTACAATAATATTGCGATTTTTACAATATCATTGTATATCTTACAATATTATTGTAAAAATTACAATATTTATTTTACTTATTACAATATTGTGCAGTAAAATCGCTATTAATGTACAAATTACAATATGTATGCCAGTTTTTACTATATCATTTCAGAAAATTTAAGATCTCAAAATACAAATTTTACTATACAAACTGTAATTTTTACCATACATGGCGAAAAGAATTACATTACGTTTTTTTAACTTTTTCGAAAACTGTATCATTTTACAATAAGATGCACTAGAAACCTAAAAAGTATACAAAAATATTGCAAAAAGAACCTACACAGATCTGCATACTGAAAAAACTGTATGGAATTTTCAAAAATCTGGATTAATAAGAATTACAATATGATATTGCAATAAGTACAAGAAGTATAGTAGAAAAAGAAATATGTAGAGGAGTTTTTACAACAAAATATATCTATAACTACAGTATCATTTGACAATATTTACAATATGTTATTTCAAAAATTGATCTCTTATGTAGCAAAAAGTACGATATGTCAGAGTGATTCCCATTTACTATACAATATTGTAATAATTACTATATTTTTTTCTCAGTGCAGTAATTCTTACATTAAAGTATTGTATTGTTTACTATGAGTATACCGAACATGACTGGATTTTTATCCAGTACAACACGTATTTTTACTTCAGAAAAAATAAAAGATTCTTACGTAGAACCTCAATAAACCTACGTTCAGATTTCGTATTTTTTTTCACTAACTTTTTATCATGCAAATTTCATTTTCGAATCGTCATTACTTTAAAACCTTTTTTATTCTTTCAATTTGCCAGTAAAAAATTGCCCGTGAAATTCATTTGCATAATTTCTTGCGGCACGAAATTTTCTACGTTACGTTATTTGTGTAGGTAAATATATTTCACAATCAGGTATAAAGAAAAAGTGAGAAATGGGATACTTTATACTTCGTCAATGAAATCCAGAAACGCTGATTAATGCGTTTGTGAAACTGCGTACATGAGTAGAATTCCACGCGTTCAAAAAAAACGTTGGCTTCAAGTACAAAAGCAAAGAAGAATGAGTAAACGAAATGTCAACGTCAATTTCGATTTGAAAAAAAGAAAACGTTCGCGGAAGTAATGGCAAACGTTCGAACAAGTTTTTGCGATATTTACGCAATAACAATAAAAAAGTGAAATTTTTATCAGGGAATGACTTGTTTTGAGCCTGAAAGAAACATTGAAAAACTCCGGAGCTTTTGAAGCAAAAAGATCTAACAAGACGTAGAAGTGCAGAAAATCAGAAAAATTAGAATAATTTGAAACTACTTAACACGTGTCTTGAATTTTTTTTAAAAGAAGATCAAAAACGATCATATTTTTTCATTTTTTCTGATTATTTCATCTTTAAGTTGATGCAATATTTGCAAAGTACAAGATCAAAGTTCAAAATTGTAAAAATGATGAGTTATGAAATCGAAATAAAAAAAGCCGTTACAAATTTTCAAATCTATGTCGATCTCTAGAAGCAAAGAGAAGATTAATTTATTTTCCTTTCGAGCTTTAAGTTTTTTTATTTTAACCTTTTACAGGAAATATTTCTGATGTTCACAAATGTTCAAACACTCAGTCGTAATAAATAAAATGTATTATTACAAATCAGTTGTTCGATATCAAATTTAATTTCATGAATGAATGAATTGAAGTATATAATTTTACGGAAAGAAAATACTTGAACGAATAATTGACTGTAATAATATGTTTTTATTACCATGACTACAATTATGTCAAGATTTATAAGCATCAGAAATATTTCCTGTAAAAGGCAGTTGTAAAAATAGCGAAAGCGAGAAATAAATAAAGCTATAATTTTTTTATTAGCACTCTAAGATCAACATGGTTTTTTTAAACAACACTAGTTTGTAAATTGTAGTTGTTAAGATTGAGAGAACACAAGAACAAAAATAGCGTACAACGAAAGAATTCTAGCAAGATTTATCGATTTTTAACAACCCGAAAAAATTTCCATTTTCAGATTTCAAACTTCAGAGTGTTAATGTTCAAAATAAAGCAAATATTGAAATAAAATATTAGTACTGTGGAATGGGTCTGAAATATTTTTTCGCTAATTATTCAAAGCGTTTTTGTGATATTATATTGTGAACATTGCCAAATGATATTGTAGTTAGATATGTGTTGTAGTCAAAATTCCAAGGTGCATCCAAACTCCATTTTATGCATCGAAACATGTCTCGAGTTTAATAATACATGCCTAAATGAATATACATACTCAGAATGTTTAAAAATCTGAATTTTTCGCCATTCAAAATTAACAGTCATTTGCAATTTATTACACAAATGAAAAAATACCTGTGCCTTCAAAATGTCTGACAATAAACTAAGAAATGTAGTTATTTTCTGCGATACACGAAAACTTTTTTTATTGCACCATCTTGACACAAACATCGAACAATCAGCCATGCATAATGCTATGGCACCATATTTGAATCATCATTTAATTCTTTGTACAACGACTGAAACCTTTTTGCATGAGATTGTGCGATGATTCAACAAAAATGTGTGATAGACGATTGCATACTCGTTTCATACATAAACGCACAATCATAGCGCAATCTATTTGAACAAACGGTTAGTGGAATTATTTATCAAAGATACAACCGCAACATCGCGCAATATTTAATTAATCAGATGCAACTATAATTATCAATTTATTGATCAAAGATTGTAAAATCGACGTTATCGTTCAAATAGATTGAAGCTTTATGCATGCATCATTCCTGCATCATTTTGACTGCATCTTATATAATTCAAAAATGGATTCCATCAGTTGCTATCTGGGTTGTATAATACAAATTTTACACAATATAACATAATAGAAGTAAATATATTCTAGTATTTTTTACTACGTAAATACGTCGAAAAGTATCAAAATTTTTTCTGTCAATCAGTGAATTATTGTAGGAGTATTCGAATACATATTCTTAATAATTTAAGAAGTTATTTTCTGTCTCCCCCTGGCTCATCAGCAGCATAAAAATTTCTATACACTGAAAACGATTAGAGAAACCTGAAATTTTTGAATCGCGATAGGTTCAATCTTACGATAATCACATACCATTTATCCCAAACGTTCGACCAAATGAATAATAAATTTACCCCCGGTAAATTGAGTCAAACCAGTTTGTGTACTTTGTCCGATTCCGAGACGAAAGAGGGACCTTGAAATTTCCGAAGTTCTTTTCGGGTGACTTCAACGTCTGCATAAAAACGCCACAAAACTGAATTCGCATTCACACATTTGCAATTCATGCACAAGAAGTCAACATCGACAAACGCAAACAGCTCGTGAAAAAGAACTTTTTCATACGCGCGGGAAAAATAAGAAAATCAATTTTCTATCGTTCTCGAAAAATACCTTAGTTATTTTTCCTATTCCACGCCTAAAACAGTGACAGATTTCATCACTCAAGAAAAAACATCCTTCTTCTGCGATTCAAAACCAGGAAAGCTTTTTTTGAAAGAATTATAAAAAAAAAAAACCCAAAAGTGACGAAATTCAAGTATAACCAAGGATATATTTTATCAAAAAAATTATTGATGCAATATTCACCCTCGCTAGGCTCAAGACAACTGACTCAAAATATGTCACTTTTTCAACTAGTAGCATAAATAAAAATTGTACATCTTCAATCCACATACTACTTTATATTGTAATCTCAGATTTCAGTGAAAGTTGCGTCAAATCCACACTTTTTTTTCCTGTTAGAAGTTGTCAACACTCAAAAATCACAAACTCGAAGATTGTTGAAAAGTGGTGTTGGGAAGTTGGAAAACTCGCGCACGAAAAAAAATTCACCTACTTCTTTCGGTGCACGAAAGTCAAATTTTTCAGACACGCGAGATTAGTTGTGCGGTTGTGCGTTGACTCGGGCGATCATTGAGATGTTCCGTGGACCGGAGAACGAAATGAGAAGGAACGAGAGTGGCCCGCTCGCAATGCCACTGAGAACTGGCTTCGCTTCGACCGCGAGATGATGTGGTACCAGAAGCTCTTGAGCAACTTCAAAGTCAGCGCAATCTTGCAGTGGGGAGACATTGGACATCCTCTGACAATGTGCGAGGAACCCCATGAGTGAAAAACACCGAATTTCATTTTGCCCTACACTTGACTTTTTAATTTGACTCGAAAATTGGAAGCAGAACTCTGTACTTGAAGTGTTTTTCCAGTGAACTAGTATCATCAAACGTATACTGACACACTAAAAAGTAAATCTTATTTCCAGCTTGAAAATGCTGCTGAAATTACAATGCAACAAGATTCAACAGAAGCTTTTTACTTCACGTAGCTACTTTTATTCTGAAAACCAAGCCAGACATTGACTTATTTTACGTTGCATCTGACTGCAACATGGATGGCTTCAAGGAGGGAGGTCCCTTTAAGTCCTTAAAAAAATCGAGTTTTTTAAAATTTTATTAATTGATAGGTATATCGTCTTAGAATATTGTGCCAAAGTTCCAAAAGTCAATTCTCAAAATTGTGAAAAATATGCTACTTAGAAGTGACCAGCGTTCAGCCGGCTAGGGGTCTAAGTGTCAGCGATCTCTGCTTCGTGGGTGGTATGTCTTTACGGATTATTTCACTCTTCTTGAATTTAAGGTGATAAATATGACTACTGCTAAAAAATATCCTTTACGAACCTGGTAGAGCAGATTTAGATCGCATTTTAGTAAGTTTCCTTTTTTTTAAACGATCTTTTTCGAATTGGTGTGCAAGATTACTAAAAAGCTAGTGGACGAATTTGCTATATCCAACATTCACTTCAAAAAGCATAAAAAAGTACTTCAAACGAACCACGATCTTTGAAAACAAAACATTTCTAGACCACTTTTCACACACAAACAATTAAAAATTTGTCGTGGAATATTAACATTTTTTTTCCAGAGCCTGATTTTTATAGTTGACTTTCGAATTTGCAAAGTTCGTGGTTCATCGACGATAACAAAACCCTCTCAATCGTGAAAATGTCAGTTTATATGATTTCATTTGAAGATTGCAGCTGAGATCGTGCACGCCAATTTGGGTGTCTGCGGCGACACGCACGGACATCACCCTTAATAAAATTTTTATTTTAAGTACAACTATTATTGTATAATTTTTTTTGTACTTTCAAACGTTGCTTTCAATATCTATTAAAAAGAATTTGAATGTTCTGTGATCATTTTCACACAAATAAATGGCAAAAAAGCACTTCTTTTTCGGGTTCTAAAGGACCTTCCCCCTTAAGCTGAATTTCAGCTGGCTCTCAGCTGCGTTTTCGAATGCAGCGTGTAAAACCAGATGACGCGACTACTAAACAACAAAATTCGTAAAATTTTTCAGACAAGAAGCTATTTTTCTAACAACATGAAAACTGTTTTTCAAAACTGAACACAGTGAAATCAAGCGCTATTGTATTTTTAGCTTGATCGACATTCCAATCATGAACATACGATTTACTTTTAGAGTGTAACTCACAACACTGAAAGAAAAGTTTTGTTACATCAACTTAAAATTTAGTAACATCTGAACCAACCAAATGCCAGCATATGAAATACTAAAGATTTTATTTTGAAAGCAAGTTTTCGTTATGGCAACAAGAGTAAAAAAATCCATACTTCTTTGGTCCTAGGTTGATTCTCTCAAGAGGACAAAACGTGAATGAATGGAAAATAAATCTCCAAAAATCGCAATCTTGAGTCTCAGAGAATCCTCAAATAAACTTCAGTGAGACAAAATGAGGTTCGGAAGAGAAAAAGAAGAATTCGAGGACTTGTAATTTTTCTTCCCAAATCCTCAAAAATTCTCCATTGAGAGTATTATGTACGTCGATGGGAGAAAATTGGGGATGATTTTTCTGAAATTCTTGAAAACTCTCCAGCGAGAATATTGCCCCAGATAGTAACTGATGAAGTCCACTTTCGGATTATCAGATGCAGTCAATATGATGTATTAATCATTCGTGCATATAGATTCAACCTATTTAAACGAAAATGTCGATTTCGCAATCCTTGATCAATAAATTGACAAATATAACTGCATCAGATTTATGAAATATTGCACGATGTTGCTGTTGTATCTTTCGGAGAGAGACAGTCGGAGAGTTTGTTTGACACTACGTCAAATTGATTCAAAATTCAATATAAACAGATAATACCCAGTGACAAAAAACATACTGAATATTTTAGTTCATATAACCTCCAAAATATATTGAATTCTATACCATACTTTTATTGTGCTTTCTGCAATATTATATCGTAATTCCTACTCATCCTATTTCAAAATCTCAATTTTTTTCCTAAACTTTTTGTTCTAAAATAATTTTATCCTAATATACATAATTTTTGTAGTAAGAGTGTAATTCAACCCATTACTAATGTTTTCTCATAGTCGCACAAAATACAGTATAAATACCTGTGAAGAACATTATAATATCATAGAAAAAAAAATCTGTTAAAACTGTAATAAATTTTCAAAACTGACACAAGTGTGTGTCCTTTAATGCTGCGGATTTTTCATAAACAATCTTGAAAACATTTTTTCTGGCAGACCGTTTCTAAGAAAAAAAAATGAGTTATGTTGATAATATGTTTATTGAACGTATTAAGACGTTGAAGGAAACGATACATCCATGAACTTCTTCGTAACAAGCTACGTTTTTCGAAACAACAAATAGCAATCAAATTGACATTCAATGATCGCCGGAACATAATGAGGATTATGTAACATTAGGAAGTTGACTTCGTATCTGATTCTGTGATTTGATTGCTATCGATGGCAAAAAAAGTTGGCACAGTCTCGGAAGACCATTTTTTTTGCGAAAAAAGAACTTTTTATTCAAAAACAAGCTTACCTTGACATATCCGTAGGGTAATATGCGTGATAAAAATTCCGCGAGACTACAGATGTCATTTATTTTTTAAGTAACGTGTAACCAATCGCTAATATTTGCGAGTCGATTACTGACCTTCAGAAATGTATAGTTAATTGTTATTTTCATTCGAAAATTGACTGAATATTAGTTATGTTAGAACCAGCAAACGATACATAATAATCTTGTCTAGTCAGCTGGTAGAAAAAAAATTAACTAGTTTAGGATATTGTATTGATTACGACGTTTGGAAGTTGAAATTCAATTTCTCTGTAAATATTTCGACAAAAGCTTTTTATCGAAAGAGAAAAATTGTTTGAGGTACTTCAATGTCTTTTAAATTGTTGATTTCAACATCATGAAATTAATAAATATGCAATAAGAGAATGTCTACGAAATTTTTCAAATTAGAAGAAAAATTTTTTGGTTAATTTCAGACATGTAAACAATAATCTATTTTTTACTTCCCAGTCACTTCATTTTTCTACCGATTCTAATACCGATCACTGATTAAAAAATATCAACTGACGAAACATCGAATTCTGCGAAATCTGCGACTACTGTTTGTAAATATTTAAATATGGAACAACACAATTTCGTTAATTTCTATTATACAATTTTTTCAAATTATTGATTACATTATACTTAAATTGCTCATTTCTTATGACCAGGCACAGCCAACAAAATTTACTCTTTTCGAGAAAATAATGATTGAACGGACTAAAAATTACCTCGTTTTCAAACTATTCAAACTCAAAACGGAACACATTTAAAATACTTACAAAAATACAAAAAATTGATTTAATATAAATATTTATGTACATTTTTTTAGGTTTAAGTAAGTTCTTAGATTCCAGGACATAAAACCCAAAAAATTGAAAAACAACTAGGTGATACCTGCCTAATTTTTTTTTTTTAATATTTTTTGAATAGTATAAAAAATTCAACTCCTCTAACGATTTCATTATTCTAGATTACCAAGGATCAAATTCAATATTTTTTTCGCTTCAGTAAAAAAATGGCTTTTTGGAAACGGAACAAGCCGAACGCCTTCTCTTCCAAAGAAAACCAAAAAGATCTAAAACCGATACTCCGCCACACATATACGTTAAATAGAAAACAAACTTTTGTTTTTTTTTTTTTTTTTCGTAGGAGAATCACGTCATTTTCCACAGCAAAAATAAAAACTGTCCTTGACCTCGCCATGAAGGTGCTCCCGAGTAATAAACATACGGTGCATAATAAGCTAGAGAATTTTTTGCACGACGCTATAAATGATTTTCATGATTACGACTGCAAGAAAAGTTTTCTTCTTCACGTTTCGAATCGTACTTTGAATGCTAATGAATGATTTTTGTTCTTTTCAACCTGGAACAGGTTCTGCAGAAATTAATAAACGTCGCGAGGGGTTGTAAAAAATTGCCCGTCTCGAAAAAAAAAACCCCGCGTTTCACGTTTGTGTTTTCTGAACGAAAAATATGTGAAATAAGATAAATACGTAACTGATGATGACATGTAAATAATGTTGATTTTTGAATAATTGATTTTGTATGGAATGGCGTATTTGAACCTTCAGACCTACACTGAGAAAAAAATCTATTGCTTTTCGATATATTTTTATGGCAAAATGTACTAGAATATTGTAAATTTTACAATATTATATGACGGATATGTTTCTGGATATAAGGATTCGAATTTAGTGTTCGTATTTAAATGATTTCCAATTTTGAAAAAGAAACTGCGAATTTCCTGAAGGATAATTTTTTGATGTTAATCAAATTGTTTCCTCTATAAATTTTACATTTTAAAACTATTTTAAATAATCTGCAAAAAAACATAAACAAATGCTTGAATATAATTTCACTTGTTGCCACATTTTGAAAATTTCGAATTTGTTGGAAGCCTTAGACTTTCATTTTCTTGAAGGAAGACATCAAGGTTACAATTTTTTTCTGCTGTAGCTCTTAAGGGTAACTTTTTAATTTGATGTTTCCTTCAAGTGCGATTTCGTCATTGTATGGTTAAAATGCATGTTTCGAGCAAAAATGAACTTGTGAAATGAAGCAATTATCAATATTGTGCACGGTATTCAGGAGCAAAACTGGTTTACCCTCACTGGCTGACCTTGCCTCCAAAAAGGAAACATGTCAATATCAACCGATATCGGAACTAGGGTTGCCGCCTTGCGGATTTGTCAAACTCAATTTCTTTTTTTTCATCCCTCTTTTAAAATTTTAGGTTTCGAAAAATTCGTGGTAACTTTTCTAGTCCGAATAATTTAGAATTTTTCACTTTCTTAAATCATATCTAGAGTTGATAGTAAGAAACATGTTTTTACGCCCAAATTCACTGTTTAAAAAAATATATATAATTGAACTAGAAAATCAAAATTTTTACTTTTAAAGCAAACATATCAAAGGGTTTGAAATCTTCCTAAAATAATTAAAATAATTTTTTTTTGTGATAAAATATTTTCAGCAAATGACCCAAAAGAAAGAATTCCAATAAAATAGTTGACTCGTGAAAAAGTAAACAACTAGAACAAATTACGTGAAATAAACTTTGAAGTCGAGAGTATAAAATTTATTCAAATCGAATAGTTCGGATTCTGAATACAGTGTGAGAATCGATTCATGAAAATGGAGTCAAAAATTATGAACAACAAACAAATAAACTTTCGAATCATACATCGAACTTCTAAAAAGCGAATATACATACAATTCAACTGTTTCCTTATAGAAAAAAAAGGCGAAGGAACGAGAAATCAATCATTTTTCATAGAGAATAAAAATTTTTTGAGGAACAATCAGATTATTAGATGCTGGATCGAAATTTATCGATTCATTAATTATCATTATCTACAAGTAAAATTTATATCTGTTGAAAAGGAGTATAATGATTAGAGTCATCAGAGTATTGCACAGTATTGCAGATTGCTACTGATAGACACATTTTGTTTGTATTCAATTAGATTTTTACAAATTTGGACTTAGACAATTTAATAGAAAAAAAAACTTTATTATTAAAATTGTCCTGATCAATAAAAAATAAACTCTACATTATTTCAGATTGTATCCTTTCTCCATCAGGATTAAAAAAAATTATATTTACTAAAATTTATAAAAAATTGAAATTCGTATCGAAAAACGAAATTTGCTGCATTTTTTGGAAAGATATGATTGAAAATGTGTGAATAGTTATGAAGTTTCCAGTTTTCGATTGAACAATTTAAAAGTTGAACATTATAAAATGAATGTTTGAATAAAGAAACTGTGACTCAGATTTCAACATTCAAAAGTACAAATCACTACCATCAACTCATTGAAAATCAATGATATAAAATTAAGTATCTTATTAATTTTCTATTGCAATTTTTTTATCAAGTTCACTGCATAATAAAAGTTGAAAGAGAAGGCAGAATGAACAATAATTATGATTATGTATTTAATTGATGAACAAATATTCCGAGATTTGAATAATTTGTGATTTCGATATAATATATGATATTATTTAGATGGGAAATTTTGAAAACTGTCACTATATCAGAAAACCGAACTCACTGCATTTATATCAATGTGTATTGAAAAATAAAGAGATTTTTTCCTATAATTATTACACCGTGTTATATATTATTGGATTTCAATTATTTTTTCATCAGATTTACTGCGAAGTGGAAGAATTGAAAAAATTGACAAATAAATGAAAAGTAAAAATTTTTTATTCGAAAATATTTGTGATATCGAGATTTAAGATGAGAAATTTTTCAAAATTTTTAATATTATTATAATAAATGGTTAATTCACACCAATAAATACAGTTAACTGCGTTCTTAGGCAGTTGTAATTTGAAAAAATAGAATTTTTTATCAAATTGAAGTTTTGGATTGAAACCTCACTGCAAAATGTGCAAATTATTCGAAAATAGCAAATTTTTGTCGAATGACTGGAAAATTTAACAGAATTCAATTGTCATTAAGAAAAATAATAAATAAAAAAGTAAATTTGTGTTGACACATTAAAAATTTTGACTGATCATGAACTGTCATAAAATCAATCCTAACGAAATTCACACAAAATCATGTGAATTATAGGTATATCTGATTTCGAAATCTTTATTTTTTATGAATCGAGTTTATGACTACAATTTTTTTTATTTCTGGCCTTTTTTCAACCTTCATTTTGTAGTAAATTCAGAGAAAAAAATCGGTGTCGAAAATTAGTGAGACATAAAATTCGAAACATTTGATTTTTAATATATCAGTATAAATTTTTCAGTTTGTCAATACAAATGTCCCTAATTTATCATTTTTATAACAAATACGTGATAAGTTTCTGAAAACTTATTCATAAATGCAGGAAACTTTTACACAACTGAGAAATTTTCTTTTTACCACACATCGAGAAAGATGCACATTCTCCTACTCCATGAACCTGCAAACTGCTTCTAAAAATGATAAACTCAAGAATTCCCAAAAAACTGTCCAACCCTGTGAGGTTCTTCACAAACCTCAAAAAAATTCACCTCAAATTACCAATCGTTGTCACATCAAACACCCCACAAAAAACTCGACCAACCTTTTCAAAAAACAAAAATCATTCTTTATTTCTATAAAATCTCGTTTTCACTGTAACCACTTATCAATAATTATCCTAAAAAATCGTCCCAAGTTCGAAATAAAACGTTCGATCACCATCAATGTCCAACACTGAATAAGTCTACGATGAACTACACGTACTGACGTGACTGTTCCATTCGTCTCTATGGGAAAACTTTTTCAAACACACTAAACACTCGTTGCTCCCATCCTCTTCCTCTTTATGCGTCAACGAATGCTTCTTCAGAGTCTGCTTCTCCTTAAAAACCTTCTTACACATCTTACACTCGTAAGGTTTTTCCCCCGCGTGTTCATTCAACAAATGCTTTTTCAGGATCACCTTTTCCGTAAAACTCTTATCACATATGTGGCAACTGTGCCTTCTGACGCCAGTATGAACGGAAGCCATGTGAGTGTTGAGCCTAGTTCTCTCCCTAAAAGCCATGTCACAAAGTTCACAGGCGAAAGGCTTTTCCCCCGTATGAATCAGAACATGCCTATTGAGGTCGGAGATCTTGGTGAATATCTTCTCGCAAATTTTACAGTCGTACTGGCCACCGGTATGTGAGAGGATGTGACTCTTCAGGTCTGACCTCCTGGCGTAAGCTTTGTAGCAGATATGGCAACTGTGAGGCTTTTCCCCGGTATGCACCAACAAATGGGACTTGAGTTTGGACCTTTCCCTGAAGGTCATAAGGCACTCCTTGCACTCGTAAGGCCGAACCCCAGTGTGCACCATGTGATGACGTAACAACTCGCTCTTCCTCTTGTAAGACTTTTTGCAGACAGCGCAGGTATGAGGCTTGTCCCCGCTGTGGGACGTCATGTGGTTGTTCAAGGCCGTGATGTTTGTGAAAGACCGACTGCATATCGAACATTCCAACTTCTTGCTTGCTTCTTGACTGTCTTGTTTCGTTTTTTCACGGGTATTTTTCGTTTCTGGTTTTTTGGAAGGTGGATTCTCATTGTTCTGAGTGCTCTCGTGGCTTTGCATGTGGTTCCTGAGACACCATTTAAAGGCGAAAGTTTTTAAGCATATGTTGCATTCCAAGGGTCCCATGCCCACGTGGTTTAACATGTGTGCATGGAGTGTTGTGGTGTCTAGAAAACTTTCCTCGCAGACCTCGCACTGGTTATTGTCGCAGTGGGTCTTGAGATGGGCGATCATTGAATCGTTGTTGAGGAACCACTTTTTGCAGACGATGCATTGGACTTTGATGAATTTTTGATGCTCGGTGTTAGGGGTGATCTTGATACATGCGAGGTCGTCATCGGTGAGGCATTTTTGAATATTGTCGTCTTTGAGACTAAGGTTTGAGGTTAGGTGGGACGACCAACTGTGTTGAGTACTGCTTTCACCTTCGAGTTCCAGTTTTACCTGGAATCGCGAAGCTAATGTACTAATCCTATTGAATAAAGAAAAACATCATCTTTCCGATCTAATTGAATGACTTTATTGCTTCTCTAGCTTTTGGCCCTATTATTTGGCCCTTTTCAAGAGTTCTCTAAAAACAATAAATCTTTTCAACGTAGATAACAGCCATTAACATATCCCTCTTTCCTCGTCATGCCTAATTATGACATATGCAATTCTCACACGCATATTCCAAATCCTGTGTCACCATTCAAAATGATTCTAATACAACCGACAAAAATGTCACTGTCAAACAAAACCGCTCAAACTAACGAATCAAAAACCACTGGTGAACATATTTCTAACTGAGTTCGATTTTAGACTAAATTATGGAATCATTTTGAATGGTGACATAGGATTTGGAATATACGTGTGAGAATTGGATATGTCATAATGGGACAAGATGAGGAAAGAGGGATATGTTAATGGCTGTTATTTACATTGAAAAGATTTATTGTTTTTAGAGAACCCTTTAAAAGGGCCAAATAATACGGCCGAAAGCTAGAGAAGCAATAAAGTCATTCAATTAGATCGGAAAGATGATGTTTTTCTTTATTCAATAGAATTCTTGAACCGATCAAAACTTGCCTGTTGTAATCAGGGCCTTGGAAATACTAATGTACTAATACTTTATAAATGGTAATTTGTCATGGCTTGGTAATTTTTACTTTAATTTTTCCAGCTTTGTAGCATGGTGGTAGAGGCTATTGACTGTCAGGTCGAAGTTTCAAGTTTTAATACCTACTGTGTCTGAGATTTTAGTCGCAGGAAAAATTATGTATGTTTATTATGCAGTTGTTGCTCGAATAAGTGTAAAAACATTTCAAAAAACTCCTAATGAATTCAATTTCTAATGTTCAATTGGTACGATAAATCAATGGTACACTTAAAGCAAAAAGTCACAAAACTTTTGTGGGTGATTTTTGCAATTACAGTAGTGCATTCTCTTTATAATAATTCTACGAAAAAAATAAAATGTGGAAAGATGTATTTATCGCTTTATTTTTACCGCAGAGATGCAAGAAAAGGTCGAAATAAATACCAGGTTTTTAGAGTATGGGAAGGGCATGGATTTCGATTACTGAAAATTTTTTTTTTTTTGTGATAGTTTTTTTTCGACTAGCTAAGGTTGCTAGGTCCTACTATTTCCAGCTCCTTAGCTGTATAACGTACTATTCATGGATTTCTGCATGTAAGATAGTTGATAATTTTTCTTCACCTCGAGAATTGAAAAACAATGGAAATTTTTATAATTCTGGAAGAATAACTTTACGAAAGATTTATCAGATAGTCAGAGGCGTTGAAACGCGATTTTTTCAAATGGATAGTGATTGACACACAAAATGCAGGAGCAAATGTATCTTTGATTATATTTCTTCAAAACATGTGTAAAAATGTTTTTTTTTTTTTTTTTTTACATTTTTGATAAAAATATGTATAACTTAAAAAGTATTAAAAAAACCAGGAAAATTCCTCATAACTTGGTAAATTTTGTAAAGTTGAGAACGTTTTTAAGGGTTCGTGTTATGTTTTAAATTGACGAAATTTCAAAAACTTAAAAAAACCTAGTAAATTTTGAAGATTATCAATAATACTGAAATAATCATAATTTTTTCCACATTTTAGAAGAGGTTGATTAATTTTGTGAAATATTTTAAAGGGTTAATTAAAACTACAAACACTGTGTAATATTTTGAAAGTTTTTGAAATTTTCAATAAAAGACTTGAATTTCAGAAAATTAAAAAAAAAACATTGATTATTTTCAAGATTGTCGAAAGTTATCAAAAACTCGAAAAATTCGTAGAATTTCGAAAAATGTTAAAAAATTTTGCAGATTATGGGAAATTATGAGAATTTCGTAAAACTATAAAAAATGTAAAATTGAAAAAACTAGTTGAATTTTTTCCATACAAAACATTTCATGAGTATGATCGTCGATATTTTTTGAACGTTTTGTAAAAGTAAAAAGTAGGAAATTTGAAGGATTATCAATTATTCTGAAACATTGGAAAAAAATTGCAAAATTTCAAAAAAAGAAGGTACATTTTGTCGATTGTGAAAAATTTTGAAGATTTGGTAAAAGTGGATAAATTGCGTAACATTATTAATATTATTAAAAATCAAAATATGTTGAATTATATTGAGATCGTCGAAAATTTTACGAATTTCGAAGAAAACCAAACATTTTGAGAGTTCTGAAAAATAATGTGACATTTATAACTTCTATGATTGTTAATAACCCCCAAAAGTTAGATAAATTTGTGGGATTTCAGAAAACATTGATTAATTTTGTAAATTCTTGTGAATTTTGAAAATTCTATCAAATTATAAACTCTTTGTACAATTTAAAGTTTTTACGATAAAAACGTGTTAATCGTACTGAGGTCATCAACAATTTTGAAAACTTCAATGAAAATCGAAACATTTCAAAAATGTTGAAAATAATATTATTTTGAAAAATTAAGAAATCATCACATAAGAGATTATAAATATTTGTAAAATGAAAAAAAAATTTAATTTTCGTGAATTGCAAAAATTTTAGAAGATTTCGTAAAGCTATAAGGATTATGTGATATTCTCTAATTTTTTCAATATCAAAAAATGTTTTATCTTACAATGATCTCCGATAAGTTTGAAAATTCAATAATAATCTAGAAATCTAAAAACTTTTGAAAAATTGAAAAGCATCGAAAATTTTCAAGATCATTAATAGTTCGAAAATTTTCAAGATCATTAATAGTTCGAAAAACTTTGAATGATTCTATAAAATATTAATAAACCTGATCAATTTTAGAATATTTTAAAGATTCTGCAAAAATACAGAAACCGTGTTATATTATCGTAAATTTTAAGAATCAAAAAATGTTTCATCATTAGAGGTAACGAAAGTTTAGAGAATTCCAATGAAAATGTAGAATATTCTAAAAATAAAAAACATTTCGTGAACTTAAGTTTAAAAAGCTGTTGAAATTTTTCTGTATAGATTTTTCACTCAAGTAATAAATAAATATCGAAAAATTTCGAGTGCAGAAAATAAACCTTGTGCAACAAAATATTACAAATTGGGAAAAAATTCTACAGTAAAAAAATCAATTCGAGATTCGTTTTTGAGGAAAAATTTTATTAAAAAAATGTGTAATAAGAACAAACTTAAGTAACATATTATATAAACATTTATATATTATATGTTTCAACAATTTCAGTAAAAAAAATTATCGTGAGTTTGGTATGTAAATTTCCAGTGTGTGGAACTACCAACATTATTTTTAAAAACTGTAACATAAAAATAATAACCACTTTATGTTTCATCTAGTCAAACCTACGAAAATTAACTTAAAAAAGGCCAAATTTGGCAATTCATTGTGACTTTACAATCTTCTACAATTCGTGAAAATTTAGTATGAATCTATGACATGAATTTTGTAGATTTTTTGTTTTTACAAATATTTCTACAATATATTTTAGCTGGCAAAAAATTAAGGTAACTGACATTTCCACGCTTAATTTAAAATATTAAATCCGCGTTGAGGTCATTAACTTTTTAGGAATTCCTTATATCCCGATGCACCTGAAGTTCCAAACGTTGAAAATTAAACGAAAATAAAAAAATAAAAAAAATATGTAAATATTTTGATTTTTTATCATGATAGGAAGCGTGACAAATATTTTTTTAGGGGGCATCATGTTTGCAATCATGAACAAAAAGTGTCCAAAAGCAGCTAGAGAATTTTTTCCTCCTATATTAACTAATAAATTTTGTTCGTTTAATTTTGAACGTTTGGAACTTCAGGCACATTATATCCCGAAATTCACTAACACAATCGAATTTAAAAGAATTTGCTGGATAAAACCAATGATTTTCAGACTTTTTTTTACCATGTCATCAGGAAAATCGACGTCGTTGTTGCTGATGGGCAGGAAAACTTTTCCAGAAAGAAAGGATGCCTCAACGCATATATCTTCTATGTATCCAGGATCAAATCTTTCACCAGGTTCCTCTTTTAGCACAACACTGACTATGTTTTCATCCTGTAGTTAACAAAAAGACTGGAGTTAATTGTTAAGCTTTGCAAAGAACGCAATAAAAATTACTTTACATAAGTAAATGCAGACAGAACATCAACATAATTTTGAATAAAGTTTTTAAATGATTTCATGAATATGAATAATAATAATTTGGGCGCACAGAGGATAAAGCAACAAAATTGAATGACTTAAGTTTTTGAAGAATGCCTCCGAATTTGGGAATCTATAGAAAATCAGTAATTTCCAGTGCCATTATTTAGTTTTCTTCAAAAATTTATCTTATGCTCATTCACTTCGAAATTATGTGAATTTTGAAATAGGATAAAGAAAAATAATTTTCAAGGTATGAGAAATCCAAGACAGTTTTTAAAAGTCTACAAATTCATATCAAGGTTTTTGTCATGCTCTAAAAATATGACCTGATTGAAAAATGTTTTTTCAATGCAATTTCTTGTTTCTATGAATCAAAATTTATAATTTTTTTAGAGTCTTGAAAATCTAGGGATTTTTCAATACATTACAAAAAATTCATATTTTTATAATTTATAATTTGTCTGAAATAAAGTAGTACATTTTGTTTCAAATAAATAATTTGTGATGAGATTTTTTCATTCTTGATTTCACTATTTTTATGCCTATTGTTTGCAATAAAGGGACGTATATGTGTGTTTCAAGTCTCCCTTTCAACAATGATACGTAAAAAAACACAGTCAAAAAATGCCAAAGCGACATCTCAGTTCTAAATTTTGATCAATCTCCAAATCACTGTTTTAATTCGTCTATTGGATTTTTAAACATAGAAATTCAAAGACTTTTCACAATGTAACAGTATTTTTTCATTTTTTTATTTGAAAAATTTTGATGAAACTAATATTTTCTTATATGTGTTATTATATATTGAAAATTTTATTTTGTAGGAGAAACGTTTCAAGATTATACTAAAAAATACTTTGAAGCTCGAAGTATTATATTTAGTAAAAAAATTTCCTGATTTGAATTACTGTAATTCGAAACATGAAATATTTGTTCTTTATGGAAGGTGAAAGTAAAAATATTTGATATTTATCATCTTTAATACTTACTCTACCTTCAGATTATGAAATTGTAACAATATTTTTTTTAATAGTAAAACTGGCGATAAATGTAAAATTAAGAATATGAGATCTCAAACACATAAATAAAAAAAGAGATAAAACCAATGTGCAATAATTTTGTTACTTGAAAAAACAGTTTGAAGTTCAACTTTTTTCGATCATGATTATGACCTTGTCTATTGATATTTCGGATTTATATATTTTTACCATCTAATTGCGATTTGAACATAATTTAAATCCTTAATGAAATTTGTAAAGAATTTTTCGATTCGTTTCAGACACATTGCTTTTTGGAATAAAATAACAAAATATGTTCATTTTCTTAGCAAAATTCTGATAAATAAAATATAGTTTCAAAATTCTGTGTTCCAAATTCAAGAAATCTATTTTTAAATAAATGCTAAATGAGGATTTTTTGATTATAGATGTTTAAATTTTTGTATTGTTGAAAAACTATCAAAATAACATCCGATATTGAGGAAATAAGTCAAATGATGTACAGGTTAAATTATTGATTTTTTAATTACAAAAATTGATGAACTTCAAAGAAAACCGCAGGAATTGCAATAATAAACGTCAAACCAGTTTGATTTTTTTCCAAAACAGAAAAACATATACAAATAATGAAACATAATTGCTTTTACCAAAATTTGTGGGTCCATATCCTCGGTGTCATCCATTTCACTCAAAATTTTCCACGAAAAAATACTGTCATGAAAGTTCTCCAGCGGAACAACAAATGCCACCACTATCAAACTAAAGTCTAGAAAATATGCGCAGTTTAAAAAATATCACAATTTTGGTGGTTTGGTAAACTCAGAATTAATAACATTTTTTTGTCACTCATAACTAATGACAGTCAAAAATAATAAGCAAACTGTATAAAACGAAACAATGTTTATAAGAAGAATGTTTTCTTTGCGAATGTTTCTGACTGTTTTTACATACTTTATGGAAGACGATTTTGTAAAGTTAATTTAGAAACAAATTGCATAAAGCTGGATCGTTTATTAAGTTTCAAGTTCTGAGTTTTTTCGATTGTCGATTTACATGCATTTGTTATTGTTTACTGAATGTCAGAACAGAACCGTCAGAACTGTCAAAATGTGTTAAAATAACACTAATTGGAACTATAATATATATACACGACCTGGTGGATGCCATTTTGAGGGAGGGGAGGGCAAGTTTTTTTTAAACAGCTTAAAATAATTTTTTCAAAAAGAGAAAAAAAAGCGACGATTTTAAAACACAGAGAATATTTTTAAAAATTTTTTACTCTTCTTCAAAGCATAGGGAAATAATCTTTTAGATTTTTAAACAATTTAATTTTTGAACGTGCAATGTTGCCAAATTTCACGAATGCAACTGATTGCCAATTTTTAAATGCAATGTTGCCAATGTTCAGCACCGTAGCGAGGTTCTCGGGGGCCCTGGTAAAAGATTTTCTAGGGGGCCGTTCAAAAATGATTTTTTAGAAAAAGGCTTTCTCGTGGGCATTTTCTACTGAACGCTAATAAGAGCATCGATAAAAAAAGATTCTGAAGGGCCCTTTCTATAAGAAATTAAAATTCATTTTATAAAAAAAGTTCATCGAGGGTCTTTTCTAGTTCATGCCTAGTTACAGCGCTGCCGATGTTGCCAGGTTGTTAATTTTTTTTTTTCCAATTCTTTATCCCTCTTTCTGTTTACATGTGTTATGTACAATGATCGTATAAAATTTTTCCCGGTTTTTAGCGTTATTAATTTAATAATAATTCTACCATCATGGAAAAAACTCGGGCATCCTGCGGAATCGATTTCTGCGCCGTCCCCCACGTCAAACATTGCCTTCACTTGGCGACGTCTTCAAAGTAAGTTTCCTAAACAAAATTCCAACCTCAAAATCAGGGTAGAGATTCATTATTTTGATAATTTTACTAGAAAGAATTGCAAAAATGAAACAGTTTATTTACTTAGAATTAATAAATAACACATTTTGTAAAATTGAGTTAAAAATGTATATTAGAGTTAATTAAAATACAAAGTAATACAGTGGCGTAGATAGAGGGAGGATCAAAATCCCCCTGACTGTAGTAGTAAAAATCCAAAATTTTATATCTAATAATTCAATATCACAGAAATATATATTCTAGAGTTCATATTTTCAGAATACCTCTCCTTAATTTTTAGTCTCCTATTTTATGTTGATCAAATTTTTAAAAATGTATTTTAGGCCCTATTACACTTTCATTCTATAAAATGAAAATCATAACTCAAAATTTGACGTTCTACAGTTAGAAAATAACAATCCTATGTTACAAAATTGATGATTCTGAATACCAGAATTGTAGAGCTCTCCCTGGCAATCCAATGTCAGAGCGACCGAACTGTTCGATCGCTTATTCAGAAAATAACAATGCGTTTAATTTGACGCAACACTAATGTTTTGTCATTGACAATGACTCATGTACATTAAATTAATTACAAAAAATATTCTCATGCATTGAAAAAGTGAAAATACTGTATGTATAAATCATATAAAAAGTAAAAATAATCTGTTTCTACACAGTCGTCTCAAGCGAACCACTTTTATAAGTCTGATATGAGCAAAATTCCAATAGTTTGCTAATAAAAATGTCTTAAATTTTTTTACCTTTACACATTTTTAAAGATAATAGTTCATAAATAAAACAAAGCGAAATTATGAATATTGCTGCAAACTGTTGTTTGCCATACTAACATATCCTTGTTTAACCTTGTTTTTTCTCTGCTAAGGGGTGAAAAAAATTGAAACAAAAAATAAAAAAATAAAAAAATTTTTTTCTTTTCAAAGATGCTTAGATTTTTGTCGTTAGGAAGAAATGACATTTTTTATCGTAAAAGAAGAACACTTGGTTACTCATATTTATAATTTTGCTATACTTTTGAGCTTTTTTCTTTAAATGTGTAAAGGAAAGAAATTTTTGTCACCAGGACAATTTTTCAATAGCAAAATAAAGTAATTTTGATAAAATAAGACTTTTAACCGGTGACAGCCAATGAGAGCCAAACCAACTTCAGACAGTTATGAACTTCACTTATTCAAAATACGCGGAATTTCGAAAGATGCGCTCACATTTCTCCGTGACAGCAAAATTAGTGATGTTTTGATAATGCCTGAGCATTTGATTTTGTACTATAAAATTTGGAATCATTAAAGTCTGTACTCTTGAAGTTAAATATTTGAACCCGTTTACCGTAGAGTTTTAATTCTTATGATTTCTTATCAAAAATTCATGTGATAGAAATTTAAAATTCAAGTTACATGCATTCTGAAATTTTGAATTCCAGACTATCTTCTACAATGTAAAACACCTGTAGTTTTAAAAAAATAGAGAATTCGGAAAACTTTTTAAAATGAAATCAATTAAAAATAATCTATTAGGTATAAAGAATGTCAATTTTAGATTTTTTTATTTGATTTTCTAGATTTGCATTATTTGATTTCAACACAAATAAAAAATTATCCAAATGCAATATAAATATTTTTCAGTTTCGTTATATTAAAATTATTTTTTATCATTTTTCACCTGATGAATATAACTCCAAATTCTCGATTTGGCATTTCATCTATGGAAACTTTGAAATTTCAATAAATAAATCGTCCAATTTCGTAATTCCCAAATTTATATGAAATCAGTACACAAAAATTATAATTTCCAATCCCAGGTTCTTTTTAAATATAAAATTATCTACTGCATGCTACAAGAATTTAAAGCTTACATTCTGGCAGAATACTTTACTGTGCATCTTATAGGGAACTAAAAATGACCTCCCCCTGTATGTCGTTCAATTTTTTATAAATGCTAGAAAAAATATATGATTAGATAAATTTTTGGTTTTTTCGAGGAATTAAGGTACTGAAATCAAAGTTGTAATTTCTGATGTGCAAAAATAAAATTATTATTCTGAATGAAATGAAAATTATGAAAGAAAATAAATAATCGAAGAATATAACTAATTTTCACGCAGTATCAACAATAAAAATTTTTTGCCAGAACGATTTTCAAGGGTAAAAAAATTTTTTATGGTTACAGATATGACTTCGTATTATTTCCAGTCGTTCATCCTAGATACAAAAGAGAATTGATTGACTCTAAGGCTCGCCAAAATGAGCCGTTTACTAGGTCGGACATGATTTTATGCAACACAGGTAGTTTTTTCGACCCAGGTATTTATGTGTTCGCTTCACTGCACTCATTAATTATTTTTAGAAAGTTGTGATTCAATAATATAGTTTTTTGAAGGGTACATCCCATCACCAACGTGACTTACGTCGCTTTTTTGGAATAGAAAAAATATTACTCTCAGTGAGTTTCGAAAATGACACATCTGATTCGAGAGAAAAGTGATTCAAAATTTTTACAGTGAGAAAAATTTGTGATTTTGAAATAACGATTTTGAATCATTTACACTCTCGAGTAAAAAAATGTATCATTAAATTTTTTATATGTTTTCATAACTTTTTTCATCAATTTTGTTTCACAAATCATGGTATTCATACATATTCATGTTTTTGATCATTCAAATTTAACTAATCGAATAATGTATGACTTGAGAACTTTTAATTTTGGTTTCAAATAAACATTCAAACTAATCAGAAAATTTATAATGTGCTTACTTAAAGGTAATAATTTATCTCATTTTGTGCATCTCTCATGAGCTTATGTGACTAATTTAAATTATCATACAAGAAAAGTAAAAATGTGCACATTTTCCATACTACTCAAAAGTCTTGAATTTGAAAATGGTTAGAATTTCAAGCCAAATTTGTTATACTCGAGTGTGAATTTGTAAACACATAATTTGAAAAGCAAGAGTTTCATTTCACTATTTTTGAATTTAAAATTTTCATACAGGTCAATGTTATGAATAATTTTGAAAAAATGGGAGATATTTTCCAACTTGATACTACTGAATTTATGCAAATCGTGAGGTTCCAGTAAGATTTTGAATTTTTTAATTTTATCTTTGCAACTTCGATTTTTGAAACATACGAAACTCAACTATTCTAACATGTTGAAATTTTTGTATTTTTGTTAAATTTTTTAACTCTAATTCATAACATGGTTTTCACTGAAGTATTAAAAAAAATTATCGAAAATCCATGAAGAAAATATTGCAATAATTTCTTCATCATCAATAAAACATTACGAAATTCAATATATACAATAAATATAAATACTAAAATTTTTTTACATGCATACTTGTAAATGCTGTTTGGATTTTTTCCACAAATCTCAGTGCATCGAATTCTAGAAATATGTAATACGTGTAAATCCTTAAAAATACCAGAGAATATTTAGCATCGTAAAAATCCTTCAAAAATACGATAAATACTTACATTTACTCAGAATGTAGAATATTTTATCACCAATTTATCAAAATAACAAAAATATCTTTAACTTCTAATTCAAGGAAATCGCATCTAAGAAATTTAAAGAGGTTTTTTTACAAAACTCAGAAATCCTGCAAAATTTCAGAAATAATAAAAAGATATGTCAAAAATGTTAAAATACTCGAAACATGTAGAAATAGAAAATTCTTATAGCAATTCATAAGTGTACCAAAATTCTTTAAAAAGTATAAATGCTAAAAAAATTGAAAGAACTAAATCCAACATAATAAGATACGAATTCCTTCATGAAAAATCTATTCCAATACAAAACATTTGATAAACTTAAAATCTTCAAGCACAAAATTCTATAAATCTCAATGAAATCCAAGAAATCTCTGTAGGAATTCATAAGGGTACCGAAATTCTTCAAATATAAATACTGAAAAAATACGATTGAATTTAAAAGAACTGTTTTGATGACAAAGCTATTCAAATACAATTTTGAAAAACTTTAAATTCTCAAGCGCAAATTTCTAGAAATCACAATTAGATCAATCTATAAAAATATGAAAAATCTATATAAATACTACAAAATCCTAAAAAATTGTCTGAGCAATGGAAAAAGAAAGGAAAATTTTCAAAATCCAGATAATTATGGTTGTCTCAACAATATCTATAAAATTAACTAAAAATCTTCAACCGTTTGAATTCTATGTAGGATCAAATCCTAGATATCTATGTGGAAATCAATCAATATGCCAGAAAATCCGTCTAATCGTTCAAGAACTGAAAAATATGAAAAATACTACATTAAGTATGAATCTCTGATGAAACTGTGTTCGGAAAAATCCATCAAAGTTTGTGCAATACGTGAGCAAAACGATATTTTCTTTGCCTATATTAGAAAAAAATTTAAATTTCACTATCACATGTATTTTTGTATATTCAGAACGATGCATCATTTTGCGAATTAAAAACATTCACCGGCAGAAGTCACTTATTTTTCCATGGTTGTGAGTAGTACGATTGTAATTGACTTTAAAACAAAATAATTTTAAATTAACATTAAGTAGTATAAATAGGAAAGTTTGGGCCTACTTCGTAGGGCTGTGACAGGTTAGGCTAGTTTCGGTTCCCCACCCTTGTTTCGGCAGCCAATGAGGTTTCGCGTTTCTCCCACCCGTGTCACGGGAATCAATTAGGTTTTACTATTTCCATACCACTGCCCCAATTTATTATCAATCTATGCTAGTAAAAAATTCCAACAAAAAAAAAAAAATATTCAACATGAATGACCTCAACAATTTGGAATGAAACCACCAGTATTATGTTTTTAAGTTAAAATTCTTTGGAGTTGAGATTGAAATTGAGAAATTTTATGCATTTTTACCTTTCTTTTTCTCACCAATATTAAGATGTTAATAATTGCAGATGTTCAGTACAGATTAACCAAAATTCTTTTAAAATTTTCGAAACATGTTTCGTGCGAAATCTTGAGTTGTAAATCTCTCAAACTCAACATGTATGTATTCTAGAGTAACATCTTTTAAATTTTGGAAAAAAAAAACCATGCATTCAAATGACATTCACATCACATTCTCATCATTCGCATTTCATGGGTAGAGAGATTAGAATTCAAGAATATAAAACATGGAAGGACACATTTGAAATAATGTAAATCAAATAATTTGTTGGATACAAACTTGCTAATGCCATTATTTCTGACCTTAATCTCAAGACTGGACCTCTTTCGTCGTTGCGAAACTGTCGCCCCATATCGATGTCGATCGAGGAACTCGAGATATCATCCGCAACAATGAAGAAATGTTGAAACAAGAACTAAATCTTGTCTCGCACCTCGGTGTAACAGCAGTGACTTTCAAACTGACAGGAAGCATTGAATACAATGCAAATTTCGCACGACTTATCAGCCATAGACTTGCCATTCCTTGTAATCACGCGGTAAGAAGAGGATTTAACTGAATTTTACAGATTCCAAACTGTGGAACCAAAATTTCCTACCTCTGGAATTTTTAAACTTAAGTTAAAAAATTGTACAAAGCCATATGAGTTTCATAGTATTTTCAGTGTTATATTTTTTTTAAATGTATTTTCAATCTATTGATTCCTATTATGAAGAGACAGATTTAGTTAAACAAAAAAAAATCTGAACTCCCCACATCCCTTTTTTTAAATTTTGAAAACTACTAAAATCGTTTGTAATAAGAATCTTGGATTATCCACGGTCATCATGTTTGAAAAATTGTGAGTAATTATTTTTTGTTCTCTCTTGTAAACGCAGGTTTGGGTGCAAGTGCCAATGGAAAATCCTCGAAAGCAAGCGAGTACTTACCGAGAGGATCTGCACAATGTTGAATGTGAAAGTCCATGGGAATGGTGGAATTCATTTAGGGCAATTTGTGATTTTGATCGAAAATTGGGCGTCGCTTTGATCCTTAGTCAAGACATTCCTGATCAAGATGAGGTATGCTTGGCTCCCTTTTTTTTTTGTAAAATAGTTTTTTTAACAATCTTATTTCCCACATGGGCTTTACTGAAATTAATTAACGTGTATAAAACTAAACTTGAAAATTTAAACTGCTTATTATGTACATGTTTTTAAATAAGATTAGCATAATAATTTTTTTTGAGGAGTTTGGCATTGTTTATTCCCTAGAAGTCTTTTTATAGAAGGATTTATATTCACAACTTTCCTGCTACATTAAAGTCCATCTCTCCTTATTTTTCATGTGTAAGAATTCTTTAGAAAACTTGAAATAAGATTCCCAGTTTTTGCCAATCATAGCAATTCTGTAGAAATAAAAATCTATAGAAAAAGGAGACGAAGGAACAAAAGATCGATCTTTCTGAAAACTCAAATTTCAAATTTTACAATGATTTGAACAATAACTTGATTGCAAAATATGTGAATGATTAAAAAATTTCAAATGTTTGATTCAGTTATTGAAAATTTAACCAATTAAAAAAAACGTATGTTTGAATAAAGAAATTGTGACTTTTGAATAAGAAAATACATTTTCCTGCTATCAACGAATCAAAAATCAATTATTCCGAATTTTAGGTTTCGTTGATAAAAAATGAAGATGAAAAAAAAAGGCAAGAAATGAAATGACACAATAATTATGATTTAGGATACAATAATTGAAAAAAATTGCAAGTTTAGACAAATTAGTGATTTTTGAGATTCGAGTATTTTGGATGGAAAATTTCGAAAATTCTTAGTAACTTGCATCGAGAAATCAGATTAACTCCATTTTCATAAATTTGTGTAGATAAATTAAGAAATTTTTTTTTTATTTTCTTTTTTCGGTGTTTTGAATTCATAAATTTTCAATAAAGATTTTCTTTCGAATGAAATGCAGAGTGAAAATTTTGGGAGAGATTGATAAATTAAGGAATAAAAATACTTTCAAGTATAGATTTAACTTCTGAAAAATAACGATTTTTTATCAAAAAAGATTTGTAATCTCGATATTTTGGATGAAGAATTTTCGAAATTCGAAATATTTTTTTTTATTAGAATAAATCGTAGATTTATATCAATAAAAATAATTTACAGTTTTATCATATAGTTGTAATTAGAAAAATAAAATATTTTTACAACTAAAAGTTCTGGATTAGAACTTTGAATTGTATGAATTATTTGAAAATAGAAAAGTTTTGCTTTGATGACTGAAAAATTAAACAAAAACTTCTTCATTAAGGTAGGTGTGATTTAGACGTACACCTAATGAAATATTAAAAAATCAATTAATTGCATCAACGAAAGAAAGCAAATTTGTCTTGATTTATATTGAATATTTGATTAACCATTGAATGTCATGTCTTTTCATGAAATAAACCCAAAATCTAAATCACAAAATTTTCCCATTTTATGATTTCTAATTTCAATTCTTTGCATCCATAGCTATAAATGTTTTTAATTTTTTCATTCTTGACCTTACATTTTAACTCTTGTTTTTATCTGAATTTGATAAAAAAAATCACCGTTACTAATTTATATGAAATGCAGTTCATAATAAATAATTTTTACCTAATAAGTTGAAATTTTCTATTTAGTTTGATTTATTTTTTATTAAATGCAATCGCATATAATCTCTAGTTTGATGAAATATTATAAGTCATGCAAAATCCAAATTTTTTTAGATTCACAGATGGTTTGGAGAACCAGTGAAGTGCTTGGTCATTCCTACTGAGATTTTTATTTCTAACAAAAAAAATTACCCAGTTTTGAGCAGAGCTCATCAAATGCTGGTGAAAAAATTCTGTTCTTTGGACATACAGCTTGTACTATCAGGCGCAAATCACTCTGAGGACATCTGCCATTATCAAGCGTATCTCAACTATTTGCACACGGTATTGTCCTACTTTATTTTCTTTTTTTTTTCTCTGCTCTACCCTATGAAGAGTAAATTTTCAGACTGAAAATCAGACTTGCATGAAACAAAAAGAATCCTATATGATTTTTGAGTTTGTATATTTCAAAAAGAACTCAAATCTCCAGATTTTTCAATTATCCTTGAAAATAAAGAATCATTAACAGATGTATGGATGTCAGCTTTTTGAATCTTATTTCTGAATGATTTGTTTATCAAATGGCAATTTTTTTAGAACTGGAAGAAAAATGGACCGATTGAAAGGTACGCCTTTGGGTATGAGGATTACCTCCAGAGTCCTTTACAACCGTTGATGGATAATTTGGAATCTGGTACTTACGAAGTTTTTGAAAAAGATCCAGTGAAATACACGCAGTACCAAGTTGCGATTCACCAAGCTATCCTCAGAAAAGGAGAGGATAGAAACGACCAAGAGAATCCAATGTGAGTTTAATTTTAACTAACAAATACATATTTGATTTCATTTCTTGTTCTCTTGTTAAAAAATTAGCTAAAATTGACTGAAAAATAAATTATTGTCTCAGAATCACATATAATTTAAGATATTATATGGTATATTTATGTATATTTATTAATTGATGGATTAATTTTTTTACAACGTTAAAATTTTCAGCGTGATCATGGTTGTCGGAGCTGGAAGAGGCCCATTAGTCCTCGCATCTCTGAACGCTGCTGAAAATGCTAAGAAGGAAGTGCGGATTTATGCAGTTGAAAAAAATCCAAATGCAATCATAACGTGAGTACAATTCGATTTTGCTCGTGTTATTTAAAAATCTTTATAGAATTTTGTAGTAGTTTTGAATTTGAAATACACCTTTCGAATGAAATAGTAACATAGATTTAATTTATTAACTTTGTGGAAGAATGATCTAAAAGTTTCGAAATTAAGATTGAAAAATATTAGCATTAATGTGAAATTGGGTGAATCAAGAAAGCAAAAGTGCTTAATTATTATGACATGCATGTTCTACTATAAAAAGAATATTTTTTTTTCTAACAGGTTGCAGGCTTTGAAACGAGAAGTTTGGGGAGAAAAAGTGACTGTCGTTGCATCGGATATGCGTACCTGGGAGGCTCCAGAAAAAACTGATATCCTTGTTTCCGAACTTTTAGGCTCATTTGGCGACAATGAACTTTCACCAGAGTGTCTCGACGGAGCGCAAAAGTTTTTGAAAGGTAATATATATGAAAGAATATAAGATTCTTCATAACTTTATCAACATAAAAGTTATAATTTTTTCGTTTTACCTTCTTAACTCTTTGTTTGTTTGTTTGTTTTTTTTTTTTGTTTTTTTTTTTTTTTTTTTTTTTTTTTTTTTCATGCTGAAGATTGGACTTCACAGTAAATTGGAAATTCGAAAAAAAAATGTATTCATCAAAAATAAAAATCGATGTTAATAGCTTTTGAAAAAGTCGTTAATACCATGTTAAAATACTGAAGTACAAAATTATGCTGTGAAAAATATTTCTGAATGTCTTCTTCAGGTTTTTGAAGTTTCAAATGATGAAACTGAAATTGACAAGAAATTATTGTTAAATCATTTATTTTCAGACGATGGAATCAGCATACCAAGTTCGTACACTTCGTACATCGCTCCGGTTCAATCTTCAAAATTGCACTCGGAAGTCCGATCATGCAAAGAAGCGAACAAATATCCCCTGGCGCATTTCGAAACGTCTTACGTCGTTCACTTGCAAAACAAGTTCGACATCGATGAACCACAGCCTCTTTTCACATTCCATCATCCAAATAGAGGTATTATTATTATTATTATTATTATTCTTGATTATTTTGGAGCAGATCAATTTTATCGATGTTCAGCACATTGCAAATCAATTCAAATTATCCTGTGCTGTCAACTATTATCGTTAATCTTGAAAACTAAACAATTTTTTGAAAATTGTATTGCAGAACCTCACGAAAATACAAGATACGAAGTGAGGACTTTTCGAGCCGTTCAAAATGGTATTTTACATGGTCTGTCGGGATATTTCGATACTGTGTTGTTCGAAGATGTGACATTGAGTATTTTACCAAGAACGCATAGCCCAGGGATGATCAGTTGGTTCCCGATATTTTTCCCCATCAAGGTATTTTTGGTTTTGTGATGTTTACTAGTGATAGTGCGCGCTATGCGTACCTATATATAATGAATAATTGTTAGAATTTATATCTTATTATTGAAAAATTATGAAGTAGATAAATTTGTATTGATTAACGAAAAACCTCTTCTAATTAATTCAAAATCAATTATTTCGAAGTTTATCTACTGATGAATTTTCAGAGTTGATTTTTTCAATAGAATGCAAAGAAAATGCCAGTTATTGATATTATGGGTTGGAATAATTATAAACAGACATTTTCGAATCAGAAAAAGAAAGGATATTGATATTTTTGGTGTATTTCGTTAGAACGGATATCATGACAATTATCAATCAAAAATTTTTAAATATTAACACAAATTGATCTACTTGTTTTATCATTTTCTCAATAATATCAAATGAATAAATTTGAAAATCAAATATCTTTATTTGAGAATTTTTTCGTTTGTTTTTAATTATTCAAGCAAAAATTAGCTGTTTTTGAACTGCACATTTTATAAAGTAAAATTTTAATCCAGCAATTTTATGTTATAAAAAAAATTGTATTTTTTTGAATTATAACTGCTTGAAAATGCAATTAATTTTATTGATTAATGGAAATTCGCTATTTATTCTAATAACAAAAAATTTATAATTTCGAAAATTCACATATTAAAAAATCGAGATTACAATTATTTTCAGATCAAAAATTGTTATTATTTTACAACTTTTATTCGTTTATTGCTTAATTTTTTGCAACTCTTTAAACCTGCAATAAATATTACAAAAAAATCTTCGTTAAAAATTTATAAATTTTTATTGAATAATGATGAGAAGAAATTTCTGTTTTTATCAACACTAATTCGTGAGAATTGAATCGATTCGGTTTTTCGAAGCAGAATATTAACGATTTTCAAAATTTCATATCAGAAATACTATATATCACAAAATTTTCTGATCATGAAAGTTCAATTTTTCTTTTTTTTTTTTTTGAATAAATTCATAACCAAAGCTATTTTTAGTTTTCTTTTAATCTTCCTTGACTTTTTCGTAGTAAATTTTATAAGAAAAATTGTTTAAACAAATAAACGAAATCTGAAATTCGGAATAATTGATTTTTCCAATAGGTCAATAACAGTAAAGTGTTTTTTTAAAAGTCCAAGTCACGATTTTAAATTCATAAGGTTTTTTTTTTATTTGTGAACACTTTAAACAGTTTAGTTCAAAATTTGAAATGTTCAACTATTTACCCACTCTGAAATTAGTTTTTTAATCAAGAAATTTATCAATTTAAAAATGTTGTAACTGCAATTATAGCTTTTCAAAAATGCATTAAGTGCTGTAAATAATAATTATCGTTAAATCGATAGATTTTTGATAAAAATCTTGATTTTGGATCCGACAGTTCTTCAACAAATTTAATTTTTTGATTAAAAAAATTATTGATCTCCCATTCCTGCGCCTTTTTATTTTTTTAAGATTTGATATCACGTCGATAATAGTTGTAGAATTTTGGAATGCTATTATTATAATATTCTATATATATATATATATATATATATATTAAAAAATTTTTCATAACAGCGCTCATTTCATTTCACACACATTAATAAAATGTGGTAATAATCGAGTTCGAAACAAAAGGTGAAAAATGAACTGATGAAAATTATGAATCATAAACAAAAAATTGCATCAAAGAATTTTTATTTCAAGTTTGTGGTAATTTTACAAATAATCGTCCTTTTGGACTCAACAGATATTATAGTTTTTGAGTTCAACCATGAAACTGTATTGAAATAGTAAATTGATATGTAAATAATTTTTTAATTAAAGTTTTCAATAATAGTCTATTATTTGTGTTTTTGATACATATTTATGTTGGACAAAAATTTTTTATTTAATAAAAAACTTGAATGGGAAAACTAGTTTAAAGCCACGAATTTTTATGGCAAGAGTAAAAAATAATTACAGTTGATTTGAGAGGTTCGAATTTTTTTTTCTTCAAGGAACCTGTACACGTGAAAGAAGGCGACGAGATAGTCGTTCATTTCTGGAGGTGCTGTAGTGCAAAAGACGTCTGGTATGAATGGAGTATTACAAAACCGGTGCCTATTTCCATTCACAATCCTGAAGGACGTGGCCAAAAAATTGGATTGTAATCAACAAAAACAAATCAATCGAGTTTTGTGCAAACTTTTATCATTGAACATAACTAAGTTTCATTACGAAATTCAATTTCTTTATTTTGTTCCATTAATCAATCAGAAAATGGAAAATTTGTGTTATTTTTATCGTTATCATTTTTCATCGAACTTGGAAAAATAACAAGAAATTTTCAAAAATAAATACCATGAAGAAAGCAAAAAATTAAGGTTCCTCATTGATATCAAACCCTTCATACTTATCGATTCATTTTTTTGTGTAATGATATTTGATGGTTTGAAAAAGCTGAAGTGACAAATTATTCTACGACTTCAGGTACGTCTTAAGAAATACTACTGTTTCGGTTACAATTTCAAGAACTTACGAGAAAAGTTCTTTAACTTTAAGGTGATTGAATTTTCTTGGGACAAACGTAAAGAATATTGAATTTTGATTGTTTGAGAACTCAAAAGGTTTAATATTAATTTGTTGCATTTTCTTTTGATTATTTTAGTTCCACCTTTGCATATTTTTGAATTTTTACATGTATTAATTCAGTATAAAAACCCAACTATTTTTATTTTATTCAATACTAGGAAAACCTATTCGATTATCTAGTCAGCCATTTATTTTAATTTTGTGTTGTGTTTCACAAAAAAATTCTATCCACTAATACGAATATCGTAGTTAACAATTTAAATCAATTTTCTGTTCACTTTCACAATTTAAAAAAAAAATTTTTAGAACCTTGCGACATGATGCAGAAAATTTTGGAAAAGTCGAAATCATTTCTTCATATCCTAATACAATACCTTTTTAAATTATATGTGAATTATTCAAGAATGAGTCGAAAAGTTTTTCACTAAGAACCTCAATTCTTCCCAAAAAGAATATTACATTTCACTCTTGATGTATTTTAATCGGATTTTTGCGAAGGTCAGATTCTTTTGTTTTGATTTTATGACATTCAACGAAATCGTATGTTTTATATTCTTGAAATGTAATTTACGCAGAGTGTACATTTTTTAGCGGATATTTTAACTAAAGAGTCGTTGAAATTTGATCACTTGTTCACGAGATAAAGTATAATAATCGTGTCGTAACATTGAACTTATGTTGTTAATGACTGTCACGAAAATTAAATTCGCTAATCCAACTCTGAAAATTAGTGTATATCATAGATACTCCAAAAATGCATTTTCTATGAGGAGAATTACTTACGATTTGAAGTAACTTATGGATAAAATTCGAAAAAAAGTAAAAATAATTTTCTGTAAAAACATGGTGTTATAAACTTCGAAAATATAATTTGGAAAATGTATAAATAGATTCTACTCACAACAGTTGAAATAAAGTTTTTTTCGTCAAATAATCATGAATTTTAATTAGTAATTATAATTACTTTTTAAATATAAGATAAAATGAAAAATAATTGCTTCAAGATAAATCAATTTTTATGAGAATTTTGTACAATTTTTCATAATTTTATTGATATTTACTACACAATAATGATTTATGAAACTTTCTATAATGTATAAATAAATTTTTAAATTCACTGTTTTTTCAACAACAAATATTGAAAAACATATAATTTTCGACGAATAGATTTTCTTTTCAAACATTTAACTTATTTTTCATTTCAAATCAGGAATCCACTTTTTAACCTAATCTGAAAGGAAATTATAATTTTCACTTTCAAGAAGTGTATTTTTTTCGGCTTTTCGGCGACTTTGTTATAGTATTCTCTTCTTTTTTTTCAATTTCCCAAAGAAAAAAGCGTAGGCAATCATCAAATCTACGAGACTTTTTCAGATGAATGAGAAATTGACCTTTTTAGTTAGATGAGAAACTTTTTCGGTTGAACAAATTCATAGAAAATACCACAAAGATAAATACTGAGAGACGTTTCATGAGATACTGAGTAATGTTATTTTAAATGAGAAGTGGTATATTTCAAAAAGTCAATTTCTAAGATGCTATGATGCTAGAATTAATACGTTGAAATAAATATATAAATTTATCAGTCTGTCTCTTTGAAAAAAAAAAGATCACAAATTCTATGAAATAAAAAAAAAATTATTTTTTTTTTTAGGTTTTCATCAGAGATTGGAGTAAGTCGTTCCACAAAGGCCAAAACCTCTGTAAAATTACTTTTTTTTTTCACTTTTCGACATGTTTTGAGTTACATTACCTGTTTTCTATCAAAAACAATTTTTTTTTCGAAAATGATGATAGTTTTAAATTGATGCTAGATAACGTAATTATTTAAAACAAATGCTGTAGATTATAACAATGGAAAAATCAAATTCGTTGTGAACAATAAACACAAATACTTCAAGTATATCAGACATTAAGGTTCCAAAATAATTATTCGAAGATGTGTCAAAATTTTCTGACCTGAAAACATGAAAGTAACGGTTACTCCTGGCTACAAATTGACATTTATGAAAAAAATTTTGCAATGATTGAATTCTTTCCAATATTAACGCATTGCTTTTGAATAAACTGATGACGTTTTATCTGACATCCAGTTGAAATTATAGTTTATGTTATTTATCATAATTTTCGAATTAAAACTTTTTTTTGTTTTTGAAGGGACACTAAAGTTACTTATTTTGGCAATAGTGGAATTATTTTCATTTCAGGCCTTTAAATTAACCAAGATACTAAAAAAATTTTCCGTAAAGTTTGAAGCGAATCGGACATGATTATTGCAATTTTTCATACATTTTGCTCATATACTCATAACTCAAGCAAAACTTACGATTTTTGTTTCGAACTTGGCAGAGTTTAAGTGCGTGATGTAACGTTTAAAATCAAATTTTTCTGGATTTTCCTATCGTTGTGATCTATATTTTACAAGTAATAAAAAGTACTCGTTTGGCTTAATTTCATGTATTGTTTAATTTATTTCCTTTAAATATTTGTAACTTCCACAATACTTATGATAGACTTTTTAAATTTTGTCAGAATTTGAGTTCATGATTTAAAGTTTAAAAGAATTTTTTTTTTATTGAATTTTTTCATTGCTGTAATCTATGTATTTTACAAGCACTCGAATTCAAATGTTTGCTTTATTGTTGGATTCATGAATTTTTTTTATTTATTTCTTTCTTTCTTTTATATACTTGAACTTGTACAAAATTTATAACAGACTTTTGAAGTATAGTTAAGTCTTACAATTAGTCTACCACGTTAAGTTTAAAGTCAAAATTGTCGTGATTTTTCCGCTACTATTATTATTATTCGTACTTTATGAGCACTTTCAATACGAAAAGGAAACAAATGAAGAAATACATAAAATTGAAGCAGACATGGACTATTTGAGTGCTTATGCGTATAAAGCAATGGAAAAATCTAAAAAAAATTTGGTTCTTAACATTACATTACGTTCTCAAATTCAGCCAAATTTCAAGAGTCTATCATAAGTTTTTCAGAAGTTACAAATATGTAAAGGAAATAAATTGAAAAATAAAAGAAATTAAGGCAAACATGTATTTTATTTTGCTTGTAAAATATAGATAACAGCAATAAGAAAATCCAGCCGAAACTCTGCCAAGTTTTAAACATAAATCAAAAGTTTTGCAAAAATTTTTTTTAGTATCTTGATTGATTCGAAGGCCAGGAATTAAAAAACTTCCAACATTGCCAAAATAAGTGACACCCCGAGACATACCCCTTAAACATTTGACTTTGTCCCTCCATGAAAAATTTCTATACAACGTCCCTAATTATAACACTAATTGCTAATTCGAATGTATTCTACATTGCTAAAAAAAATGAACACATTCGTAAAATGACAACAGTCACCTGCAGGAAAAAAATGCATTTTTCCCACACGTAATAGGACGAAACTAGCATTCGAAAATAAAAATAAATAAAAACTGTCTCAATGTTCCTCTCGGTCTGCATAGAAACCGGAAAGCCTATTATCTATTTTTACCAAAAGACCAAAGGATTTCCGACGTTGCTCTTCCAGGAAATTAGATCCTTTTTTTGCACCTGAGAGCCATTCTATTCTGGCAGGGCCCAGGTTAGGGCCTTTTGTATCTTTACCTGCGATGGCAGGTTGCGTGCGCACGAGTCGCGCAACAGGTAAAAATGCGACTGAAGGAAATTATTATTGAAAAGAGCGACCTGCCGCAGGTGCGTGGGGCGCAGGGGGAGAAGTGACTTCGAAAGGTGGGAGTCGAGAACTCTCGTACCTGGCCCCAGGACAGGACTCGACGACCGCAACCAGTCGCCACTAGAAAGTCAAACTCGCTCAACTTATGCCAAAAAGTGTGTTTTATCCCTTATAATTTCATACATTTCTAACAGTTTTCCTAGGAAAAAAGATTTTCCAGCGTAATACCAGGTGAGAAAAGCCGGAAAACAGTGGGGAAAGTTTGACACCAATGTTCGCCCTTGAGAGTTGTGCAATTTTGAAACGCTTCAGGGGATAGAAAAAGTATTGGTTTTCGAGGTGATTTTCATGGGGAAAACTTGAGGGTTGAGTTAGTGTTGTCTGGGAGGAAAGTTCAAGTACTGTTAAGTTTTGCCCACGCGATTGTAAAAAAAAAACAGGCCAACCCGTTCAACGGCATTCTTGCGGGCTACTCAGGACAATACCCGGTCTAACGTTGACTTTTACCACTGTTTTTGGCGGAAATCAATGAAATATATTTTCTTACACTAGTGATTATTACTAGATTATTCTTATGGTGTGAAAGTTGTTAGTAAGAAATAGTAAGAAGTTGAAGTATTTTCTATGAAAAGATCAGTAGGACAATCTGAAAGTAACGTTCGTTCTTAAGGTTTTTCTTTTTTTTGAATTGTGACATCAAAATACTAAATATTTACTATGAGAAAGTCACCAAAATGTTAATAAATATTCTGTGAAAGGGTTATAGTGATTTTGCGAAAAAATTCGAAGAGCTGCAGAAAAATTACGTTTTGGAATGCGAATTCAAATTTAGAAATTCAGTCATTTATTTTAAGACTCAATTTCAGAACTTTAATATGTGGATAGAAAAAATTTTCCAGTTCTGAAAATATAAAATCAACATAATTTGAATTGATTTGTTGTTTTCAAAGTTTGCAAACTTTTTTATTTGTATTCAAAGGATGCAACGATTCGCAAAAAGTAAAACTAAGACAATAGATAATAATCTAAAAGTCATGAAATTGACTGAACGAGTATGAAAATTAAATTTTTAATTTCTTGTCACAGGGAGAATTGTCCTAAATATTTTGTTGGTGAGCATGAAGTTTGTTGTTTCAACCAAAAAGTCGTTGAATGAAACAGGAAAAATTTTTTTCCTTGACTACTCGTCTTTTTTCCTTTTTCGTTTAATTTTAAACGTTTGGAACTTCATGTACATAAATTTTCGAAAACCTCGGAAACCAAAGCGCAACCTCCCAAACTCGAAAAACACTTCCAAGGACATTTTTTCCTCATCTCTTCAATGACACTTTTTATTACCAACAAGTTTTACAATCAATGCTAATCAAGTCAAAACACAAGAATTGCATAATTCAACTGTCGTAAATGACTCACTAAACGATAGTTTCCGGTTTTTGAATCTTCACACTTTTGCGAATTTGAGGGAGAAGTATATAAATGGATTTGACTGCTTTTGAACAGATTTCGCAGTTTTAAGAATATTTTGCCATTCGAATTTGTAGTTTTGACAGGGTTTGGAAGTAACGCGTTACTCTGAAATGTTACAGTTTTAACTGTAACGATAACGTAACGCGTTACATTAATTAACAATTAACGATAACGGGAAAGAGTTAATTTTGTTCGGTAACGAGTAACAAAAATCTTGTTATTTATTTCACGTTACTTTTATCAGTTTTTTTAAGCTTTTAAAATAATTTGTAACTGTTTACGAAATGTTGTAAAACTGATATGTGAGTAATTTTTAAATTTTTTACTTTCGAATAAAAATTTAATACATATTTATAGTTTTTTAATGAAACAGAGTAAAATATTAGTCATTAGTGTACAAATATCGACAAAAAATTTGCTTTTTGACTTTTTATTAAATACTTTCACAATTCAAAGCATTAAGTTTTAGAAATCTGCATGAAAATTCATAAAAATTGTTAAAATCTATAGCAGGATCTTCAAAATTTAAAAATTGTGCTAGAAAACCTTACGTAATAAAATGAATAGATAAAAAAATACGAACAATACTAAAAACACTAAATTTTAATTAGTTTCTTATGAATGCTAGTAGATTGTTGAAAAATTGATGTAATTACATGAACCAAGAAACATCAATAAAGAAACTGTTTTTTGTAAAATCGATCAAATTACTTCAAATATTTCTGTTAACTCTATAAAATCTCATTCTGGAAATGGAAACAGATGTCTTTAACAAAAACCAAAAATTCTACAACGTTCTATAAGTACAAAAAGAAAATACATTTATAGAAAAATACAAGTAAATCTATGAAACATGAAAAATCTATATAACTTTAATAACTAGAGCATAGAATTCCAGAAATTTATATAGAAAAATAAAAAATACTTCACAACTCTTCAAATCGTTGATATACTAACGATCTACGAAAAATACTAAAAAAATTAAAATCTACTGAAAAATCCTTTGAAACACGAAAAATGTTAGAAAAATATCAGAAAATCCTGTAATATTTTATATATCCTAAAAAAATATTTTTATAGTTTCAGACATACTGAACAAGCTTTCAAATTGTACATAGAAAAACTTAAGAAGTACCAAATAAACTAAAAGAAATAAAAATCTATGTAGACGCTATTTTCTAAAAAATCCTTTCAAACACAAAAAATTTAACCAACTCTGAATAGAGCACGAAATCATTGAAATCTATATAAATATTTTCAGAAAAATACTAGAAACTCTTGCAATTTTTTTTACATCCTGAAAAATACTGTCAGTTTTTAACAATCCTTCAAATCGTAAAAAAAATGAAGAAGCACCAAATAAATTAAAAGGAATAACAAAATCAGTATCGACACCCTTCCCTAAAAAATCCTCTAAAATACAAAATATTCAATAAACTTTGAACTATAGAACATGAATTTGTTGAAATCTATATAGCAATGTACAGAAAAACAGTACATAATTATAAAAATACTAGTAAATTCTGCAACATTTTATACATACTGAAAAATATAAAAAGTGTCAAAAATACTAAAAATCTGCAGAGATAAGATTTTCTTAGAAATCTTATTGAATTTGCAAATTTTTCCCGCGGCTAACATTGAATGAAACGCCATACTCGGACATTTTTTGAACTTGAAAATAATATCAAAATTCTAACTAGCTGACTAATTTAGTTCTCAGGGTCAAAAACTACAGGTTAACAAATGCTTAATAATTTTCCTCACTTAAAAAAACTATTCATGGAGGGCTAGTCCTAACAAACAACAGATCTCGAAAATATTATGTTTAGTTCAAGCAAAAAGTTTTGTTGAAACGCCAAAACATTAAATTTAATTTAAAGAATAAATTCTTTATCCTTCTCAAAATTTTTATATCACATCTGAAATAAACAGTTTCTAGAACAAAATCACGAGTACGTTGGTATTGTTTTTCATCTTTAGTTTTTCGATGTCTTGTTACGTTTTTTAAATTTATTCCAAAAAATAACGGAATAGTAACGGGACATTACTTTCTCTAATAGCGGTAACGAGTTACTATTTATTTTCAAGTAACGGTAACTTAACGAATTACTTTTTACTTTAGTAACGGCAACGTAACGCGTCACACTATTTTAAGTAACTTTACAAATCCTGAGTTTCAACATTTGACAGTTTTGACAGTTTTAAAGTTGAAATGTGTAGATGAATTTTGTACAGAACTTGTAACTTTGGACAGTTTTTTAACGTTTCTGGGAAATTTTTTCAGTTTTGACAGTTTTAACAATTACTTTTATCATGAACTTAATTACAATAAGTCTAAATTGTGATAGATTGTATAATTTTGCGTTACACTGTAAAAACTGTAGAAATCGTCAGGTTCATTCAATTTGCAAAAAATATATTATTTATATACGGGTCATATCATCTTGATTCGTCCAGGTATATCAGATTACATCTTTTTTGTTTTTCGTGAAAATTTTTTCATAGTTTTAAACACAGCTTTATTTACTGATAAGTCCCGTGTTTTTTTTTTTCAGCTTGAGTTTCAATATGTTCCGCTGTGGGGAATTTTCGAAATATCGGCTGAAGTGTCGATTTTCTTTATAACCAAGTAAAAGTTGTATGATTTTCGAAATTTTTTTATTTCATAGGAAAAGTTTCATCCCAGCAAAAAAATCCAAGTTCAACTTTTTTTGGTATCATATAAATTTTCTTGCAGTCGTGATTTTTATGACAAGATGAAAAAAATCTTCAACTGAAAATGTCGAAGTTACATCAGTTTTTGTCCTTGATTTTATTCATTTTTATTTTTACAAGTTTATTAAATAAACAACATTCAGGTGTTCATATATACTGGACAAGATTTTTTGTAAATTTAAAGTGCCATTTTTGCAGTTTTTTTTATGCTTCATTTTCTTGAAGTTTTACAAATGAATCAAAAATGTTTTGATCCTAATAGTTTCTGTTTGCATTCATCCGTAAATATTTACTTAGTGAAAGAAAAAATATTTCAGAGCACAATAAATTTATGGATTTTTCTTTATTATCATGGAAAAAAACTATTCTCGACTGATAAATTTGAATACTACGTGAGTTTTTTCAGTCTTTTTTTGAAAAAATATTGCTTGGTCATTGCTTATTTATTATGAAAAGATTTTTTTTAAATTTGTAATTAAGTGATTATATTGTGTATTATATGAACGATATGTTTTCGCGTCTCGAATACTATCAGCAGCATATATCTGCAGCAGCGTAAGATTGTTGAAGAAATATAACTCCAAACTCCAACTTCAGTACATCATCATTTTTCAAAAACAAAATTAAATGAACAAAGTGGCATTAGATTTATGGTTCTGAAAATGAATTGATACAAATTTGTAATACACAAAATAATTTGTTATGAAAAAGTCCAAAAAAAACTTACGTAATATGACAACTTTCCAGTCGAAAAATGTGTTTTTTTTTTCGCGACAATCAAAGAAATTTCGTAAATTTATTGGGCTCTACAAATTTTATTCTTCGAAAAAGTTTATTCTTACTGATAAATTTGAACAAAAACTTTTCTAATAATTATAGACTAATTTTGGTGAAATCATAGTTCCTAAACAATGAATTTTGACTTAAAAGGACAAATATTAAATGTAGTTTATTTAACATATTTAAATAATAAATATGAAAAAATCGATATAATCCAAAAATTGCTGTGTCACACATTCAAGTTTTTTTTGACGATAATAAGAGAACTTTTGAATATACAAGTTAGATCTAAAATTTTCAGTCTAGGACAATGAACCTTGACTGATGAATTTCAATAAAAATCATTATAATTGAACCTTCGTTTGTAAAATCATAGAATTTCAGGAAAGTAAGTAAGAAAAAACTGCGAACATGGCATTTTGACCTTTAAAAAATCGTCAAAAAACTGACACAACGTTGAAATTTTTAGGTTAAAATTTTTTAACTGTTTTCATCAAGATCATACTTGCAAGAAATTAATTCTTGAAGATAAAGTGTAAAATTTTCTTTCTGTTAGAATGAAATCTTACCTACAAAATGAAAAAATTGCAACAACCGTACTATTTTTGGCTGTTATAAACCAGCATGTTGCAATAAACTTTTCAGTCGATATTTTGAAAATCTCTTACGACTGAACATCTAAAATTCAAGCTAAAGGAAAAATTCATGTTTCATTTACTTGGCTGGTACACCCAAAAATACGGCCCAACCTGAATTACATAGAGATGAAATTACCCATATATTGCAAAACTGTCGAAATTATCTTGACTCCAAATAATTTACTTTAGTTTTTTAAAGATTTTCTCTGAATTTCTGAAATAAAAAAAGAAAATTCCCCGATTGTTTCAAAACAGAAGTGTGCAAATTTGAAGAAGAAAAAAATGGACTCCCCTGAAGACATTCCTTTTCGCTACGACTGATTCCGCGAGGAAACTTGTGAAAATGAGTTTTCCAAGGAGAAGCGATGTTTTTTGGGCTTTGTTGCTCGCGATTTTGGAGTTTTCGTGGTCGGGGGCGAATTTGGACCCGGAAGGGGGTGTAAAATGCGGCCAAAAAAGATGCTCCCCTATGGAATACTGCAGCCCCTATGACACCCAATGCAGGCCATGCTCCATCATTTGCGATCGCACAAGCCACAATTATCAGTCAGAGGATTGCAAGCAGGATTGTCAAGGTAATTTCATTGTTCGGTCCCTTTCACTCGTTCGTTTCGAATGTCCCGCGTGCAAAACTATTTTATTTAACCTTTAAATGTTACAATTATTCGAATGTTTACTATTACTGTTGTACTGGTTAGCAAAGAAAAATTTCTGAATTGATGATATGAATTTTTAATAATAAGAAATGAAAGCAGATTTTTACTAATTTTTTTTTTTTTCATTTTGAAGCAAAAGTTTTGGGATTCGAATTTCAAAACTTATAGACTTGTGTATGGGATTTGTACTAGGTATTGTTGATATAAGAAAATTGTTGTTGTGAATTTGAAAAACAGAATATGAGATGAAATTGATATGAAAATTTAGGGATTCGGTTTAGGAATTCGAGAATTCGGGAATAAATAAATTTCGCATAGGTTTTAGGAAATTTGTAGGACTTTTGAAAACCTTCTATGCATGAGTGACATGGAAGCCCTCTTGGTCTATTCCTTTTTAAGGCTCCTTATAAGGTAACTTGTAAGATACTACTTTTTGAAGCACCTTATAAGGTGATCTTGTAAGAACTTTATAAGAAGTGTGAGCCTTATAAGGATCCATTACCTTTGAAGATTGTTAAAAAAAAATACGCAACTAAGGGCTTATAACAAAAAAACAGTAAATTACTTTTACATACTTTGAACTTACATAAACATGTTAGGAATGAATCCCTGATGAATTAAATTAAGAAAAATATGTTCAAATTTCTGATAAATCTTTATGACATCTCATAAAATTCCAATTTCTCTGGAAGGATTCGATAAAGTCATTTTGAAAGAATCATAATCTTATGAGGAATTTCAATAATTGATAAGATTTCGTTTTATTAGAATATGATTGATCGTTTATAAAGTTCGTAATGTTATTTACTAGAGTTACTTTTTAAAGTACCTTCTGCAATCTTAGAAAGTTTTAGAAAACTAAAAATATTTGCAAGGTTTTTACAATATCTTATGAAGTGATATACGTTTGAAATAACTCATAAAATATAAATATAAATAATAACTTTATAAATATTATTGAAAAACCTGATGAAGTTGAATTACGATTAAAATTTCTTTGAAACCTCATGAGTTTCCAGAAATCTCAGAAGGTTTTCATAAAAATATTTTTCGGTTTTTTTAAACCCTATAAGAAAAAAATGGAAATTCTTTGATTGTCCTTGTAATTTTTATGATATTTCAGACACCTTTATACAACTTTGTAAACTTTTTTCCGAAAAAATTGATAACTTACTGGTAAAACCAAAACTTTTTTTCCCTTTTAATGTCTTTGAAAATTACTGAACTGTAAACTAGTGAAAAATACATTTTTTAAGAACTCGTAAAAATTTTGTATAGTTGTTTGAGGCTTGTTGTACTTGCTACTCCAACGTATGAAAAAATTTTCCAAGAATTTTATTGAGTCACTTTCAGAAAATTGTAATTTTATCAGGGATATCAATGATGTTTGAAGATTTTTTAATTTCAGTCGATTGATAATTCGAAAGGTTATCATCAGGAGTACCTTCAGATATTTTAAGCCTTGGACATCAATATCTCAGGAAACTAGAAAATTTGCAACGTTTTTATGGATCCCATAAAGTCATCTGAGGAAATTTTTCAAAAACTTTTAAGGTCTTAAATACACATTAAATTGGTTACATCAAGTGGATCTCTACACAGAAAACTTCATAACGTTAAAAAATAACCCTTAAAACCATGATTTCCAGAAATTTTTAGAATTTCTTAATTTTTCCAAAAAACATTCAGGTGTTTGTAGAGCCTTATGTTTTTTTCATTTCCAATACCTTCTTTTATTTTTCTTAACTATTGAAGTAACACTTAATAGAATAAACAAAATATTTTTTGGATATCGTTAAAATTTACAGTTAGTTTTTTGAAAATAGCGAGGAAATTTAGATAATAAATTCGTTTTTGGCTTGATTTCCGAACCTGACTATTTAGACCTCGAGATATTTCAGAAAACAAGAAAATTCGCAAGGTTTTTATAGAATCTCATACAAAGCGAAGTACGAAGTTCTTACAAAACTAATAAGATGTCAAATATGTACACATTATATTCAATTATTGTGGAGTTTTGCACAGAATACTTCATAACGTAAAATAACCTTTGAAGTATCATCGAAAAACCTCTTGAACAGAACCGTATAAGTTTTCAAGAAATCTTAAGAGTTTTTTATGAAACCATAAAAATTCTCATAAAATTTTTATGGTTGTCCTTACGAGACACTTCATAAAACTTTGTATCTTTTTCTCTAGAAAAAACTCATAACTTATTCATAGAACCCTTCAAGTTTATAGTAAAACCTTTTGCAGTTTAATCAAAAACCTCAAGTACAGCGGTATCACCTAAAAATTTTTTTAATTGTTGAAATTTCGTAAGTTTTTTCAAAGTCAAGAGGAAATTTCTTCAGTAAATTCGTTGTGGGCTACACTTTCGAACCTGGATGTACCTGTCATATTTCAACGTGAGAAAAAAATATCCAAGTTTTTACCAATTTCGTTACGAAACCCGAGAACCCCGAGAACACCTTCGGAAAGGTATCGAGACGTAAAAAAGAAGAGGGTCCAGGTGACTCATCGCCTGCCGATGTGTAGAAAACGGTCAGGTGCAGAGTAAAGTTAACAGTCAATGACTTCGTTATAGGCTACCTCACGTCGTTCCAAGATACGAGAATTTATTTATGCATTTCAATTGACTGAAATAAATTCAGGAACAGATTTCTTTTACGAGAGAAGGATCGAAATTTTCGCCATGAGCTCTCAAAACTTGATCAATGGGAAATAATATGGAAATTAATCATTCTCATGTACATAACATTTTTTTTTCAGAATTTTTTCCTTGAAACTTAGACGGAAATTCATTTTATTCATTGCATTAAAATCTGTATGGTAACCCAGAAATTCTGAAATCTGAATTTGTATTTTTTGAAATTTCGAAAATTATTGGTCATCGCAGATTGTAACTTCGTGAGAGTTTTCGTTTCCTTCATTTTATCAGTTTCAAAAAAAGTATGAACGTTATCTTTAAATAGTTTAGGAATTTGAGAAATTTTCAATTAAAATTCAACAGGATTTCATTTCATTTGAGTCATTCTAAAATTTTGAACACTTAGAAGTTGTATTTCAATTTTAATCGTTGCCAGAATTTTGGAAGAGTTACGGAAAAACTGTATAGAATTTTTATTTCTTGAAATTTTGAAAATTTATTCATGATCCAAAAAAATATTCTGAAGGTTTTCATTTCCTAGATTTTCTCAGTAAATATCGCAAGAACATGATCGTTATTTTTGAGTAGTTTCGGAATTCGAAAATTTTTTTTTAATATCCCTGAATTTCGTTGAATTTAAAACTTTTCAATTCCAAAGACTTGGGAGTTGTATTTATATTTAAAATGTTATGGTAAATTTTAGAAAATTTAAGAAATTCCTATGGAATACTTATTATTTATAATTCCGAAAATTTTTCGTTTCCTACATTTTTTCAGTACCTAATATCCAACAAATATGAACGTTAATAATTAATAGTTACCGAACCCGAATATTTATTTGAAAATTTAACAAAACTTCGATTTATTTAAATTGTCTGAAAATTTTGAACACTTGAAAATTAGATTTGAATTTAAATTGTTTCGTAGAGTTTTGGAAGATTCAAGGTAACTGTAAAGAATTTGTATTTTTTGCTTTTTCAAAAAATTATTTGCGATCTTGAATTATTTTGTAAAAGTTTTTGTTTCCTATATTTTTTCAGTACATATCTAAAAAAAAAAAATGAAAACTACTTTTAAGAAGTTTCAGAATTTGAGAAGCTTTTCTTGGAAGTTCTACAGCATGTCGTTTCATTTGAATTATTTTAAAATTTCAAAGATTTGTAAATTGTATTTTAATTTAAAGTATTATGTAGAGTTATGAAGAATCAAAGGAAACTTTATAGAATTCGTATTGAAGTTTCGAAAAATTATTCGTAATTAAAAAAAATTTCGCAATGTTTCATTTCCTACGTTTATTCACTACGAATACCCCAAAAAAATGAACGTTATATCTAAAGAGTTTTAGAATCAGAAACTCTTTTCTTGAAAATGGAAGGGAGTTTAATTTTATTTGTAACATTCTAAAATTCTAAACACTTGAAAGTAACATTTTAATTACAATCGTCACGCATAATTTAAGAATGTTTAAAGAATCATTATTGAATTTCTATTTATTCTTAAAATTTTAAGAACTTTCTAATGTGTGTGTGTGTTTTTGTTGCAAATTCTTAAACGGAATTTCGTTTGATTCTAAACATTTTAGAATTTCAAACTCTTGGAAGTCAATTTAAATTTTAATTGCTTCTCTGAATTATGGTCAAATTAAGATAACTGTAAGTAATTCATATTTCTTAAAATTTCGACAAATTATTCATCATCTTAAATAATTTAGTGGAAGTTATCATTTTCTATATTTTTTGAAAAACCAAAAAATTTGGACGTAATTTGCAAGTAGTTTTGAAATTGTAAAAGATTTTTGGAAATTTTGCGGATTTTTCAGAGCTTTATTTATCTTTCTAAAAGATTAAAATCTGTATTTCTTGTAACACGTGTACAAAATTCGAAAATTTTACAAAAAATTTGTCTTATTCTAAGAATATCCGGAAACTTATGTTGACAAAAGATGTTTTTGAATCTTTGATATCATTCAGAATTGAATTGAAAATTGCGTTATCCTGATAACACTGTGGAGCAAAATTTAGGTTTTGCCAGATTCCAACATTTTTTTCATGCAACAGGTAGATATAGGTCACTGAAACACGTATGCAAAAAGATTTTGAAATTCATAGTAAAATTTGCGAATTATAAATATGTGAAAGTATGGTAATGCAGAAGACTTATTTTTCATCCTATTCAAAAAATTTAAAAAACCATTTTTTCTGTCTTTTTACACAGAATTAAAAAATTTTCATGAAATCGTGATTGCATTAATACTTTTATGCGCAAATTCCTTTATAAAATTTATTTTTTTTCGTCTCGGACTCATTGACTCGTGATTTATTTGTCCGGAAATTCTCCTAGTAAATGTTTTTTTTTTTTTTTTTTTTTTTTTTTTCTTTTATACTTTGAGAAGCGTAAAGATCTATTTTCTCTACCATCATTTAGACATCTTTTGTCATTTTTCACGAGTCATTGGGTCCGGGACATGGATTATAAGGAAAGAATAACGAGGAAAAAAATTAATTTCGTGATGAAATTCGCGCATGAAAGTATTTATGCGATCACGATTTCGCTAAGATTTTCGAATTCTGAGTAAAAAAAGAGCAGAAATGCTGGTTTTTTCATTTTTTAAAAAAGCATGGAGAATAAAGAATCTTGATTTTTTTCATTTCAAAGTCTGTAAACAATTTTAATTCGCGAATATTGCTTCGAATTTCAAAATCCTTTTGTACACGTGTTTTGGTGACCAATACCAACATGTTGCATGTAATTCTCACATCGGGATTTTTTCGCACCACAGTGTAATAGTTCTGTGGTAATATTAGATGACTTCTTGAAATTCACAGTTTTTTTCTTATATCTCTATCAAATATTTATAATTTCATGGAAATTTCTTTAAAAAATGTCTTGAACTTTCCTGTCATTTTGAAAATCAATTTCAAACTTTTTCTGATACATGGTCAAATGATAGGGAATTTTTGAAATTTTCATAAAGCTTTTACTTATTTACAATAGCTTTGGGCATTCTCAAAAATATTTAGAATGTTTACGAGGATTCACCCATACATAAGAAAAACCTTCATATGAGAATACATTCAAATAAACTTTATAAATTGTAATGTCTTTGCAGTAATTTCAAGATGTTTTTACAATCCTGGCAATTTTGTATGTTATTTCTAAATAAATATAGAATAATTCTGGATGAGTAGATAATATTTAGGTATATGAATGACTTTACAACAGAGAAGGAGCGAAATCCCTTTTTCTCATTGCAACCGTATGAGCTCGATTAATAGGTACGGTTTGATATTGTTGCCTTAAAGGTTGCCATCGCGACAGTCAAGTTACGTCAGCCCGGAAATTGCAGGTACTCGACCTGCAGAATTTCCAGCGTGCAAAAATGTTCTAAGAGTTCAATTATTTAGGCACTAAGAAAAGATAACTATACTAACTCACAAACAATGGTAAAGACCAACATTTCAAATATTTGACTGTTTATTATTCCCATTTCAAATGCATCATTTTCAATTCTAAAATGTAGTTTCTCAAATCAAATGCAAAGGAGAGATAAAAGTTCCAGAATTAGAAAAGTTGATGATTTGTAAAATATTCAAATTATTTTCTATCCAATAAATAATAAACATCTTTTGATTCTGATTACGATCTCTTTGTTGAACAAAAAACGACGGTCGCTTCTCTCGTTTTCAGTTTTTTTTTTTCGGGTGGTAGGGTTTGATTGTTCAATCACACGTAAATTTCGGCGCTTTTTGTGTGCTATTTGATAACGCCTTGTCCTGAATTCGTGAAAGAAATGGAAAAGCAAACTCAAGCGGTTTTGCATATTTGGATTGGTTAACACAGGTGTTGGTAAAATATAAGTCGGAGTCGTTGTAGATAAGGAAACGAAACGTGCCAATATCGTATTGTGAATTCGACACGTTTGCGTTTCGTAACGCAAAAGAATGCACGGACGAATGATATTGTAAGCGAGAAAATTACGGAACGTTCTTTTCCGTGAACATTTTCTTGCGCAATGATATTGAAAAAATTTTTTTTCATCGTCGGATGTTGTACCAGGGATTATGCCGTTTGGAGGGTCTTTACAAGATTTTGATTTTTTCGTATGTTATCATGGAAAATTCGTCGATTCTAATAGGTTTTTATTTTCCTTGTAATTGAGAATGATTAAGTTGATATAGATAATTCAAAAATTCTTAGAAAATGTAAACTTGCAGTGGATTTTAGTATGCTATACTGACAACTTTCATTTATTCAATTTTATTTTTTGAATCTTTTTTGCGACGATATTCCAACACTGTGCAAAAAATTTAATATTTCAGCACGTACTAAAACAAGGATTACCTCATATAATTGATGTACGCAGTGTAGTAGAGTAGATATAATTTAATATGTATCTATTTTAAATCAATATAACAGAAACCTGTATTCTTGAATTCAGATTTTCAGAATACCACCTCCCTAATTTTTGGTCTCCTATTTTCTATAGTTCAAAATTGTAGAAATGTATTTTAGGTCCAATCACACTGAAATTCTATAAAATAGAAATCGTGACTCTCAGAATTTGACGTTCTAGAGTGAAAATAACTATTCTCTGTTACAAAATTAATGATTCTAAATACTAGAATCGTAGACTTTTACATAGTACGGTCTAAAATTCCGCAATTCCATACTATAAAATTTGGAATCATTAGTCTTTACTTGAAAATTGATGCATTTGAGATGGTTTACTGTAGAATTTTAATTCTTATGATTTCTTATCAAAAAGTCATGCAATGGAAATCGAAAATTGAAGTTACATGCATTCTGAAATTTTGAATTTCAGACTATCTTTTAAATGTGAAACTTCTATTTTTTGATAATTAACAATATCAGAATTTATTTGAAACAAAATCAATCGAGAATGATCTAATAGGTATAAAGAAGAATTCTTGAACTCTCCAGCATAGATCGAAAATTTCATTATCCTATACAATACATTAATACGATTCAAGATATCATTATTGTTCAAATCTAAAAGATGGAATATGAAGAAGCAAAATCCAACATTCTAGAATTGCTGATTTTATAATTAGGAACTTTGTAGTTTTTTCAATGAAAGGTGAATCTTGCATTTCTTACTTTCATTCGTCATAAGTCTGACATTCTACATTCTAGAATGAAATATGTTATAACTTTTGTTTCATCAAGTTTTTCCAAAGTTTATATTCGAAACTTGAGATTCTTAAATGTAATTTGTAAATGTGTTATCTTGAACTCTCCAACTTCATACAAAAGATTTCGAAGCTCTGAAATTCTGTGTTTCAGAATGAACAATTCTTTTATTATCATTTTTAAAATTTCAAATTCTGGGATTCTGGATTCTATCATTTAAAATTAATATCCTATAGTGCAAGATTCCAGAAATATGTATTCTAGAATTTAGAGTTTTTAAATACAATCTTGTTAAGTTTGGTACCATGCCAATTAGTGTGTTTCGAAAACACTCGTACGATAAAATGACGACTTTGATGATATTTGGGTGACTCACTGAAACCTAATTTTTGATTCATGTAATTATGTAAAAATTTTGTGAAATATTGGAGTGCTCGTTTTAATCGTTCATGATATGAATACATAATAAATGAGTTCTTTGAGCACTTTTTGAGCATAAGAAGAGGACTTTGAGAAAATTTTATTCAAGATATTCTAGATTAAAGTTTTTAACTCGGTATTCCTCGACGGTTCACCATCTCTACTAAATATACGTATATATGGAGTTCAGTGTTCTAGAAATTTTCTTTATAAATTTCGGCAGATTATTGAAGTTTATTCGACAATCTGGAATTTAGAGTTCTGCAATTTCTTATTCCAGAAATCATGATTTTAGAAACCTGTATTCTAGGATACACGAGTTCGTTATTTTCGATTCTGCGATTGCATGTCGATTAACTCGAAATTCTATGAGTTGTTATAATTTTGAAACTTATAGAATTTTAGATAGAATACTATCTTGTAGAATTTGGAACTCCAGTCCTCTATAATTGAGGATTCTAGAAATATAAGAGAAATATAGAAACATAGAATATGCATATGCTGCGAAAATCAAAATCCCTGAATTTTATACTCCATAATTTATTATTCTCTAGAATTTCATATTTTGAAGTTTGACGTTCAATGACCCTACGACATTAAATTGAAAATTCTAGGTACCGAAATCGTAGAACTCTCCATCGTAGAATATAATATTCCAGAATATTGGATTCAGAAATTAAGACATTGGCAATCCTTAATCATAGCATTGAGAATTCTGAGTTTTTCTTATTCTATTTATATTTTGGACTCTACAATTCTATATTCATGAATTAAAGATTCTTTGAATGAATAGTCGCTTGAATTCCTATAATTCTATTTTTTAGAGTTTAGAACTCTTGTTGTCTAAAATTAGAGATTGTAGAAACGTAATTCACATTCTCCGTCTTTGGAAGTCTTTACTGTAAAAATCGAAATGATTAGATTCTACAATATAAATTTCTAGACTTTGATACTCTTGGTTTCGAAACTTGATGATAAAAATTCATGATTATGGGTATTATAATTGTAAAATTTTGCAATGCAGAGTTTGAAATATAAGCATTTATAAGTATGATTTTTAGAGTTCTATAACAATTTTGAATTCTAGAATTTATTATTCGTGTATTCAAAATCCCATCGATTTATAGTCTGGAACTTAAGTTTTAGAATAATATGTTGTAGAATTCGGAACTCTAGTTTTCTAAAATCCAAAATTCTAGAAATAAAATTCATATTTTTTTATTTCTAAAATTCATTAGATTCTAGGAGTCTATGCTGTAAAAATGTAATTCCTCATTATAAACTTTATAATAATTCATATTATAGTCCTCTGGGATTTAATACTCTAGGGTTAGAAATTTGATGATCTTACATCATCAAATTCAAAATTTCAAGTATCAAAATCGTAGAACTCTGCGTTTTAAAATTAAAAATTCTAGATATTTTATGGGAACTGAAAAAATCTAGAGTAATTTATTGTAGGATTTACTTGAATTCTGCAAAAATGGTAATTCTTGAACTTAATTATAATTGATTCAAGATTCTACGAATAAAAATCAGGATTGAAGAATTCCAGTATACTATCTTGTAGAAATGAGATATCCTCTTTTTAATAATTAAGAATTCCAGAAATACGAGAGTTTACAATCTTCATATCTGAAAGTTCATACTAAATAAATCAGTATCCTTCGATTCTATATTGAACAATACAAACTTCAAAAATTTGATATTCTAGGGTTCAAAACTTGATGATCATATTAAATTCATGATTGTAGGAATCAGAATGGTAGAATTAAGTATTGGGAAATTTTGAATTTTACAGGATGTTCAATTTAAAAATTTAAAAAATTTTGAATTTTCTATTTGGAGACCTAGAACTCTGTCTCTCTTAATTCTATGATTTGAATTTTATCATTCCATATTCATCAATTCAAGATTCTATAGATTGGCAGTTTAGAATGAAGAGTGTTAAAAGAAAATCATGTTGAATACAAAACTTCTGTTTTCTAGGATTGAGCATTCTAGAAATATTTTTTACATGTATAGCTTTTGAACTCTATACTGTGAAAATCGGAGTCATAAGATTTCATACTTTAAAATATACTTCTCTAGAATTCAATACTCAAGGATTTAAAATTTGATGATCCTATAACACGGAATTCGAATTTGTAGGCATCAAAACCGTATAACTAAAATTTAAAAAAGTATTCGAATTCCAAAGAGTATAAGATGAATTCTTCATTCTCAAATTTACAAGTCAGAATTTTAGAACTCTACTATGATTTTCAATCGAAAAATTTTGTATTCATGCATTCAAGATCCCTTTTATTTATATTCTGTAATAAGTTTTCCAGAACTATATGTTGTAGAATTTTGAAATCTTGTTTTCTAGAATTGATGATTCTACAAATTTACTCCATATCATCTAGCTCTGCAAGTCTAAACAGTAGAAATCAGATTTTTTTTTTATATCTCTACAGTCAAATGCTCAAGATGTCATGATCCTTATTATATGAAATGCCCAGATTTTAGATCTAATTCTATGTACATTTTGAGAATGCTAAATTTTGCTTACTCTTATCTATGTTCATTGAGCCTAGGATTCTAATCCTAGAAAAAAAAATGACTTTACTATTTTATCTTTCAAATTCTAAAATTCTTCAATTTTACATCTTGGAATATTCATTTTCTGAAAAATTTATTAAAGAATCGAAAATCCCGAATCGTGGGTCGTGTAACCTAAAGTTTCGAAATCATAGATGTCTCTATAATTGTATATCAACAATTCGGAAATTCTGAAATCAATATTTTTTAATTTTGAAATCCTTAAATAATTTTTGACAGAATTCGCAATTCTTTCATTCAGTTTCTAAAACTTACAACACAAAATTAATGATACAGAATGGTAATGAAAATGACGAAATTTTGTCATATACTTTATGAATTCCGGGGGGTCGGGTGTGCGATTTTCGCAATAGCATCAAAAATTTATTTCCACGCTATTTGCAAAATTTTCTTCAATTTGGTTGCAAACTATTTTCGATTTATCATGGCACTATAATTTTTCTGTTCCAGAGTATTTGCTCGATCAGAGATACGTCCAACGCGAGGATCTGGAAAGTGAGTTAAATAATTTATTGCGAGTGTTGAGTATAAGCACGCGATGTGTTAAACTTCGCGAGTGTACGTCTCGTAGGGTAGCCCAGGTGAGTCATCCTCGGAAACCGGAACGACGCTTGGTACCGCGCGTATTATGATACAGTGTGGTAGCGCAATCAAGTTTTTTTATCTAAAAAAACTCCCATAAAAATTCGATTAACGGATTCCGAACCACCCGCAAAAAAGTAAAAAATATTCACGAAATTGCTCAATAAGATTGAGCAACGCCACATAACCGAGAATAATCCTGCTGCTTTGATGACTAAATTGATCTTTAGAGAAAACTATTTTCTATTTTCAGGAGAAATAAGAGGACTAAGGACAACAGTGAAAATCCTGGTACCACTCGTGTGCTTTTTAATAGTCGGGATATTGTTTTTCGTGTGCAACAGGTTTGTCAAATGGAGCAAAGTGTGTGATGTCGCTCGAAAAACTTTGGGAAAGAGGAAATGGTTCAAGGTAAAAACTTTACGAAATTCGTGAATTACATACTAGATACATAATTATGAGCCTTCGAATTTTACTTGATAACAGTAAAATTACAATTTTTGAAAATGACCTACATTCTTGGAACTTTTAAGATTAGAGATTTCTTAACTCAAAACGTTGTAGACTTGGAACTTGAGAACTTTAGAACCAACTGTATTGGAACTTTTTGCTTGGAACTGTCGGTTCAAAACAATTATTTTGAAATTCTTGTCGTACAATCAGTCAGCGATGACCTGATCAATTCTAAATGGAAATGACCCAGAATCATTTTGATGATCGAGTGGCATCAATATTGATTCCATGCAGGTGCGTTGGCAGAGGGAAAATTAGGGGGTTCGAATACCTCATAAATCAATATTTCATGTAGAAATTACAAAAATTACATTGATAAGCAATAAAAGTATAAGTTACAAAAAGTAGGTAAAAATGTTAGCAGTATATATTAAAGAAAAAGGGAAAAATTATCAAAACGTAGGATCACGTAGAAAATAGGAATCAGAAAAATTGTTGCAACCCAGTGAATAATCAAGAAAAATAAAAATCTACGGAAATGCTAAAAATTTACAACACTTTGAATCTTAGATCATCAAATTCTAGAAATCTATATAAAATCCATATAAAAGTTTTGAAAATCTTTCGATTCGTACAAACTCTAAAAGAAAAATGAAATTAATTGAATTCTACAGAAAAACTGCTTCCTAAAAAATCTAGACAAATGCCTCTACGATGTATAAATTTTAGGATTCTAGAGCATCAAATCCTAAATACACCATAAATCTATAAAAATTCTAGAAAACGTAACAAGATCTTTCAAATATTTCAAAAATACGAAAAAAAAAATAACGATGTAAAACAGGAAGAATCTATATGAATGTAATTTCACCATTTATTTTTGAAATTACTGAGAATAGATCAAGATTCGCATTTTAACGCATTTTAACGAGTTCTTTTAATCTCTATAGCAATCTACAAAAATATAAGAAACCTATAAAAATACTTTGAAATCCTCCAGGGTTTCGTATATTATATTAGAAAAATGTGAAAAATAAGTTTGTAGCTTACACGGAGAAAAAAAATATAAGAAATTTTAGTCTACCTTCTCAGACCAGAATCATACCTCAGGCCCATAGCTAAAAATTGGTAGACCAGTATACTAAAATATACAATACGTATGATGAAATTTCTTATACTATATAATAATTTTTGGTAGACGTCGAACAAAAAGTGTTCTATCCTATACTAAATTTTAGTATACTAATGTACTGATTTTAAGATATAGGTCTGAGGTATGATTGCAGTCCGAGAAGGTATCCTAAAATTTCTTATGACTTTTTTCTCCGTGTACTAGCTTAATAATTTACTAGCTTGATAATTTACTCGTTTACTAGTTGACTAGCCAACTAGTTAACTAGCTCACTAGTTTACTAGTGCACTATTTTACAAGTTTACTAGTTTACTAGTTTACCAGTTTACAAGTTTACTAATTTACTTGTTAACGAGTTCACTATTTAACTAATTCACTAGCTTACTAATTTACCAGTTTACTATTTAAAATTTGACAAGTTTACTAGTTTACTAATTGACTAATTTACTTGTAAACGAGTTTGCTGGCTTCCTATTTTTCTTTTTTATTTGTTTATTATTTTACTATTTTATAATTTCAGTAGTTAACTAGCTTACTAGCTTACTTGTTTACGAGTTTACTATCTTACTAGTTCACTAGAAATCTTTCAATTCATAAAAATTATGTAGGTATAATTTTCTTGCAAGTTTATAGAACTTTTGGTCCTGGAGCATATTTATTCATATTATATTATAATTTTATATAATTTAAAAATTTATATTACAAATTCATAAAGAAAACAGTGTAAATACATCTCATTCAATTTATAAAATCCATTCGATTGAACATACTTTTAACTGTAGAAATACTCAAAAAATATTGAATAAAAGTAAAGAAAATCTTTATAAAAGAAACTCGTCTGAAAAATGAATTTAAATTGTCAAAATCGTTGAAAGTTTCAATACTATAGCATCAATTTCTAAAAATCTATTGACCTTACCATAGAAATATTAGAAATATATGAAAATACCGGAAAATAATAAAAACTTTGATGAATAATATACCATACGAAAATAATATAAATTTATGATGAAACTATTATCTGTGCGGTTAAAATTTGCCCAAAAATCAATTTAAAATCATAAATTTCATAGAAGTTTGATTGCTAGAGCATCGAATTTCAGTAACCTTTACAGAAACTAATATTACTTATTATCTGATAATCCTTAAAGTGGTATCAATACAAAAAGTATTAGTAAAGAAAATTGAAACCTCAGTTACTAATTGAAAATCACAAAAAATGAATTCCATTATTTATGAACATGAAAAATGTGCAAATCGGGATTCCAAAAGTTGTAAACTTTTGGAAAGGTACGATATTTCAAAATCGCTTTCTTGTAACCATATTATCAATGATTAAAAATTACGAATTCCCGAAGGGAAATTATTTTTCAGGAAAACCCCTCCCGAAAATTTTTACTGCCTGATTCCATGCCTCTGTTTTTTCATTAAAGAAAGCAACGAGCTGTAACAAGATCAAAGTCGACGTTGAGTCAGCTCCTCAAAAACAGCAAAATGGCCTGAGATTGTCCATGCCCACGATAAGTGGAATGGTCGCTATGGAAAGCCCGAAAAATTCAATGAAAAATGGAAATGGATCGATGACGCCTAGTACTTCGAGTACGAATTTATCTCGCAAAGTTCCGAGTGAGGATTCAACGATCGAATACGTTTACGACAACCATGCGATGACCCCGAGTCCTGAAGTCACCCAACAACGTTCCAAGCGTGAAAGTACCATTTGATCGAGCCTTACGCGCACTTGGCAGCGAAAAAAAGTCTGCTTTGTGTGCCATTAAATTCTCAATGCTATTCAACTAACAATAAGAATGAACTGGAGCTTTTTATCGGGTCAAAACTATTGTAACTGCCTGTAAAAATGTACATATGCTCATATGAATTTTGAAGATGGTACCGCTTTTGGTTGCAACGACCAGCAGGGGTTGCAGAAGATGTGGAAAACACAAAAATGCAGCAGTTTATAAATTTTAGTTACACTGCATCGTCAGAACTTTTCACAATTTACGGAATTTATCAAAATTCTCTAAAATTTTAGATTTTCACTGGAATTTAAAAAAAATTTTTAAATGTTTCGCAGTTTTTGTACATCGACGGAGTTTTCAAAAATTTTCACTATCTACTAAGTCTAAGAACGTTTTCTGGAATTTCACAGAATTTTCGGAATCTTTGTAATTATTAGCGATTTTTGAACTTGCCGATGTAATCTGATTTTTCAGAATTTTTGTGATTTAAGACATAGTACGAACTATTATTCAAAACTTTCGAAATTTCATCGAATTACTTCTTCATCATCAGTACGTTTTATACTTTTTAATACCGTTCGAGTTTTTTTAATTTTCTTTAAAAATGTAAAAAAATTACCCATCAATATTTCGAAGAAATATGATAATGAATACAATCCACAAAATGATTGAAATTTTTCGGTGTCCCACTAATTTTTTCTAGTTTTGAGAATTATGAGCAATCTTTCAAATTTTTAATTTTTTCTTATTTATAAACATTTGCAAAACGTTAACGAAATGCAAACCAAAAAATTTCTCCCAGTTTTTTTTAATGAAAAAAAAAAAAAAAAAAAAAAAAAAAAACGTAATCATCCATATTTCCAAAAAACAAAAGTATGATAAACGTGTTCTAAAAAATTTATGAACGTTTTTTCAAATTCTGGACATTTTAAATCATTATGGACGGTTCTTAAAATTTCCAACGTTTTCAGATTTTATTCTCCAAATTTCGAAACATGTAAGAACTGTTTAAAATCTCAAAATTTGATAAAAATTAGTTCAAGATGTCAAGATTTTTCGCAATCTCAGTAAGTTTTTCTAGTTCCTCCTACACACACTTTTTTTTTATATAAAATTATCGGGCATATTTCAAAATAATATGATATAATGAACACAATATACAAAATTTATAGACGTTTTCTGAAATTTCACAATTTTCTCAAATTTGTATCAGTTTTTGACAATCTTTAAAATTTGTAACGTTTCCAAATTCGTATGAATTATAAAAAATATTTTAAATTTGTTAAGTTTTCGGATTTTTAGAAATTTCAAAAATAATACTAACTTGTACAAACTACTAAAAACTAAAATTTGATAAAAATGAGTTAAACTTATCAAGATTTTTTGCAATTTCAAAATATTATACAAGTTTTTCATATACATATAGTGTTATTTGTAAAAAAAAATAATCGTACATATTTCAGAAAAATATGATTATGAACAAGATATACAACATACGAAATTTATAGGCACTTTCACAAATTCCCTAAATTTTTGAAATTTTTATCAATTATCGACGATCTTATTGAAAATCTCCAACGTTTCCAGATTTCTTGAAAATTTTCTAAATTTCAAAAATAATATAAACTGTTCAACATGTTGAAAATTTGATAAAAGTTACTTTAACTTATTAAGATATTTCGTAATTTCTAAATACTTTTCTAGTTTTTCATATATATATTTTTTTACCTGAAAACATATCATGCATATTTCGAAGAAATATGTTGACGAACACAATTTACAAAATTTAGAAACATTTTTTAGAATTTTCCAAATATTTTTGGATTAATGAAAATCTCCGAGATGAACAATGTTTTACAATTTTTCAAAATTTTCAATTTTTCGAACGTATGTAATACAAACCATTCAAAAAATGTCACAATTTCGTTGAAATTTGTCAAATCATAAAGATTTTTCTTATTTTCCATTACTTTTCGAGTTTCTTGATTTAAATCGAAAAAAAAATTCCACGACTCCTGACGACCAAATTTCACGGTTGCTGCAACCAAAACCCAAGCGAAAATTTTTATTTCAAACGATCTAATGCGGTTTTTATAATTTTTTTTCACATAAATACAATCTGAATACTTGGAATATTATAAGAATATGTAAAAAACAAGTGCAGTGAAAATTTTCAAGGAGCTGCCCACCTTATCTAAAAATATTACTGTAACTTAAAATAATAACGTTTTGCATGTATGAACAATGGAAAATTTGACTCGTTAATTTCAAATTCTTTTACACGATTCAATTTTTTAAAAATATTTTGTACTGTTTTTCAATTCTTTTCTGGAACACGAACTTGGTATGCAGTTTGAAATTTTACAAAAAATTTTTTATTTCGAATTTTTACGCATAGTGCAATTTTTCGTAATCAAAGTATTTGTATTTTTTATATCAAACGTAACATTTTTTATAAACCGTATATTGTATATAAAATAACACATAATTCTGAATAGATGGTTTTAGGATTGATTGTTTGGAAAGTGTATATGATATTTTTTATTCTTGTGTACAATTATTTCAGTATATACATTTCGTGGAGTTTGCGGCAGTGTGACTTAATATTTTGCCTTTGAAACGAAATCTTTTCGCTGGAGAAGGTTTCTAGAATATTATCTCCCGCGAAAATTCGTCGTAAGTTAGTTTTAGGATAAGTTTAATAAAATAAAATAAGTAATGTGCGATTTGTAAATAGCATTTTTAGCAATACAGAAACGCGAGAATATATGAACCCTGTCAAGTACAGAGTGCTACTGTTTTTTTTAACGGTTTATACTTAATCGAGAAAACTTTATATTGGATGAAATGTACCGAAAATGTTTTGATAGATGTTTTACTTGATAATATAAATTTGAGGATTGGAGAGACTATTCGTCAAAATATTTAAGAAGTAACAAAATTTACGTTTTTTCTACAAAAAATTATGAAATATCAGACTTGATTAATCAAGAAACTAAACTCAGTAGCTCTTAACTTGACAGAAAATATCTTAATAATTATTGAGTCAGTTTCAGAAGTGCAATTGTTGCAAATTCGTAATTTTGTCGAAAGTAACACACGCAATCGAATAATTGCATGAATATAAATATGTCAAAGGCTGACTGTGATACTAGAATATTTAATGAAATTCTGAATTTTAAAAAGTGAGAATACAAAGTATCAGGAATGGAAAATTTCGCAAGCATAGAAAAAAGTGATTAATATCTATAGTAAAAAAATCATTTTATCACAAAATAAAAAAATTTCAAATTCATAACAATTTAATTATCAAGTACTTGACGCAAATATAAGTCCAATGCGGACTTGATCGTTTCATTATAATTTATAAAATTTCAAAATCTAACTAAAATAAAAATATTATACTAGAAAAAGATTATTTCAATTGACTCCGCTTGTGACTTGATTTGTTAAACATTTTTTATGACATACATTTTTCTATCGAACTGTCATATGACAGTTACGTGACTATTACGATAAAAAGTATATATTATCTCAAGTTATGGCCGAACAACAAGTATTCCAGAAAAAATTTGTTTAGCCAATAAGGACTTGTAAATATTTGTACATAAACAAAAGAGATACCCTATCAGTTACTCCGTCCAAACGTAACTTTTTATTGTGAAGCAATATAATATGATTGTGTTCTTCATAAATTTATATACCTACTTTTACAAACGAGCAATAAGTTATTTCTAACATCTCTCAAATAAAGAGCGAAGTAAAGGATCTGTATTAACTTACTAGAGGCCTTAAAATGAGTCTAAGGACCAATATTTTAGGTCGAACAAAGATAGTCACTGAGATGTAAAAAGAAAGTAGACATTAAGGAGAAACTTGATTTTCAAGGATGAAGAAAGATGCATTTATTTGTGCTCAAGTGAGTTTCGATGATCAATTCTCTTCTAGTTTTGAACCGTAGAAAAAATTTTTAATTTGAATACAATTACGCTACGTAGCGCTACGTCGCGCGATGATATACTAGGCTATAATCCTCATACTGTTTTGTAGTTCGATAAATTTCAAAAATTTCATCACATGAAATTATGTAAATACTGTTTTGATAGGTTAATTAAGTAGCTTAAGTTGTTTGATGACGGAAAGCGTCATCAAATGTCTTCCAGAATGCAGGATATTATTTGCCCGAGGCAGCTTTCTTAAGTGGATATTTGTAGTTTATGCAATGTTACAATAAATATCCGTTTTTGTAGAATTGTTGTGTTAGATATGAATGTTTGCATTGTTACGTTGCAGCGAATAGTGAATAAACGCATTTTTTATAATCGAAGTTGAGAGTTCTTTCGTAACCTTTCTATGAATTTTCTGGGTAAATTTCAGGATTGGCTCCTTTTTTTGGAATGGAATTTTCAATTTTTTAAGATTTAGTCTTTTATCAAAGAGTTAACTAAACCTTTCTTTCGAGTTCGAATTTTCTCATAAGTTAATTACTTCTAGTGAATGAAATTGGATTTTAAAATTAACATTATTAGATCGTACAATTTTTAGCTTTGTAGTGAAACATCAAAAGTTGGAGATATAGAGGAAATGAAAAATGTGAGATATTCTGGTTTGGAAATTTGGAAAGGGTTGTCATTTTTTATTGTGATTGAACGTTAGATAGAATTCCGAAAAATTTGACTGGAATTCAGAAATTCATAAAAGTTTCGTTTAAAATTTAAAAGTTCATGAGGTTTTGGATTGTCAAATATGAGATAAATCTATTTTTTAAATTCACATCGTAAAACTTACGAATTCATAATTCAAATTTTTCAGTTTGAGCAAACTTCCAAACTGAAAATTCCATATTGTATTTTACCTTTTTTATTTATCTTGATTGACTAACAATTCGAGAATTTCAAACATTTTTGAACTTCGGATTTCAAAAGAATAATATGATTTTCTCCTTATTTTCGAACTTTGCAATTTTCAGTCCTTATCTAACAGCAATCACTCGATTAATTTGAAATTCAAATATTCCAACCGATAATTTGCTAGTCTCAAACCCTTTGATTGTCTCGAAAAATTGAAATCACTTAAATGTTAAAAAGTGAGTTTGTAATTCAAATTTGAATTTGAATTACAATGAATAAAAACTGCAAATTCTTCAAAATGTCAATCTATGAAAGTTATAAAAATGTAAAATATTGAAGGAAAATGGAGAAAATTCTTAATTTGTTTTAGAATTCACGTATTTTAACAGCAAAAATTTCGTTTTTGGATAAATTTTTGAATTAAAACCTGCTCTAAATGACCACCTAAAATTATTTATAACCTTCAAATTTCTGCAAAATAAAATATCGTTATAAAATTCAATGAAAAATTTACAGTTTTTGAGTTTAATATTCTCTGTAAATAGTGAACAGCCTCTTTTCTTTCTTTTGCGAAGGTCAAAACTCGACCGCGTTTTGAAATATTATTTTCTTCGAAGATCAATACGAGGAGGTAACGTTTTTGAAATATATATGAATTTAAAACAGAATTACTCGAATATTTCTTTAAACGTGTACTCGTGTTCAATATATATTTTTGCAAACAGTGCGCGAAATATATAACATTAATTTTTTTTTCATTCAAGGATATTTGTACGAGATGTACATAATGTTGTATATGAAAAGTAGCGCATGCGCATTTTTAGTATGTACATTTTACGCAAAGATTTCAGTACCTTAGTAATCTCGATTCTTATCAATGGACCAACGCTCTCATCATTCCTCTTAGAAGTACAATCATTTACTATTAGACTGGCATTTTTTGAAACTGTGTAGCCTTTTTATTTGCATTCGTTAATTAAATTTATATTGAAGTTAGCTACATTTTTTCTGGGTACCAGATTACAGCATCATAAGTTTTTGATCTTAACGTATTGAATGTGGGCAGCTGCGCGCACTACTTTCAGGTATTTATTCGTTCTATTTTCTTTAAGATTGTTATTTGTTACGGAAAATTATTGCAAAATACCGGGAACAATAGATTTGTTTAAATTATCTTACATATTTTGTAATGTTTGAATAGTGCAACTTTTCAAAATATGAGTTTAAAAATTAGCAGAAGCCTGTGATTTTACAAACGTTTCCTCATTTCGAACCATTTGAGCTTCGAAATTGAACCTCGCAGATTTGAATACTTGTTTTGAAATCGTGGTATTAACTATTTCGTATTCAAATGACAGTTTTTTTTTAATCGATACACATAATTAAGAACACAAATTTTTAAATTCTTCTGTGTTTCACATTCCGCAAATTTATCAGGTAATTTTCAACTCTAACGTGTTAGTTTTTGAGATACTCGAATTTTTACTTTAAATTGTTCAAATGTTCAACTTACCTTTTCTATTCCCGAAATTACTGACATCCCAAGTTTTTTTAATATTCCAAACGATACAAGTCTGAAAATTCATGACACTTTTTTTCGATGATTTAATTTTTACGAAAGCTTACTATAGATTTCGATTGTTTAGAAAATCTGACATTAGAGATTTCGGAATCTAATCTTTTTGAAGATAAAATTTTTTTCATTAAAAATTGAACTATCGAAAAATGGTTGTTGAATTTGTTGGACGTCGGAATCCCAAAAATCAAAAGTATTCTAAACTAGGAATTTTTTCATCTTCGAAATTTTAATGTTTTTTCAACTTTCTAAACCCCGATTTTCGATACAAAAAATTTCAATCTGTGAAATGTCCGATATAAAAGTATTCAGATTCTCGAGACTTTCGAATTTCCAAAGAGTCTAGAATTCCAGTCATAAAATTTTTGAATTCCTGTTTTTGAGTTCTGAATGTCTAAATTCTACAACTCTCGATTATCCTAAACTTCTTTAGTTCCTGAATTTTAAAATTTTGAAATTCACATTTCAAAAATTCAATACACTTCAGTCTAATGTAGTTTCTCCTTTTTTTAAATTTCTCCACACAATTCAGGAAACCTTTTTGCACCGGTATTTGCGCAAAAATGCGGTATAAAATTTGACAAGTAGAATTTTCAGGTGAAAACGTGACGTAAACAAGACAAGTTTTCCGAAAATGGTTTGCCTGTTTTCCGGAAAAACATACCTGGTTGTGACTGGGGCAAGTCAGGGAATAGGACGTAAAATAGCAGAAAAATTTTCTGAATCTCTGAGCAAAGATTCTTGCATTATTTTGCTAGCAAGAAATGAAAATGCTCTTAAAGAAGTTGCACGTAACATGCCAGAACATTTGCGTGTTTTTCACGATGCGCTGGATCTGTCATGTGCATCTGCAGAACATTTAAAAAGTAAGTTCTTTTTCTCTTTCTTTTGCTCCAATTTTGAATTACTCTCTATTTTTCCGAGTTAATTTCTATTTAAAAGTGTTAAAATCATCAAAATAAAGCTCAAGTGAAATTCCTACTCGAACTTGACTTCAAGGATTTTTAATCGTATCGAATAAAATTTCGCTGGAAGAAATTGAGAGAGCATGGAAATGTTGTACACATTAAATGCTGTTTTTATTGTTAAAATCAAATTTAACAATAATGACGATTTGCAATTCTGAACATAATCGAAGTTGAACATTGATATAACTTTTGAGTTTTCTGAAATTAGTTTCATGTAAGTTCTTAAAGTTGAACTATATTCAGAATCTTTTAACTTAGTTACTAAAACATAGCAATAATTCTAGCTTCAAAAGAATTTTTTCTTAGACAACATTCTTATCATAAATGTATGGTTAGAATAGCGTAACAAAAAAAAATGTGACAAATTGTTTCAAACAAATTTATTATGAAAAAGAATTTGAATCTATACGACAAGGCTGAAAATATAAAAAAAACTTTTAACACAAGAGCATAGAGTTCTAAAAATTCACATAGAAATCCATACAAATACCTGAAAATTGTTCAAATTTTACGATCTCTGAAGAAAAACTGAAAGTAATAGAATGTTTTAAAAGAAGTTTATTTCAAGAAAAATATCAACAAATACTTAAGATCCATGAAACTTCAAATTCTAGAGCATCAAATTCTAAAAATCGTATATAGCAATCTATATTATTCATACTAGAAATATATAATAATACTCGAAAACGAGACAATATCTTGTAAATGCTAGAAAAACACGAACGTACACATAAAATCTACAAAACATAAACTAATATAATTTTCTCAAAAATCTATGGAATCACTAAAAATTCTATCGATTTCTAGAAATCTTTGCAGTAATCAACGAAAACATTAGAAATTTTTTCAAATTTCAAAAAATCCTCTACAGTTTCATTACTATACAAAAGTATTGAAGAATTGTACTAGAAATATTCTAATTCTCAAAAATTATAAAGAAATAATTTTTTCAAAAATTTATAAATCATTGAATCCTGGAGCATATGATCCTAAAAATATTTCCAGTAATCTATGAACACACTGAATGATTCTTTTAATTGTATGAATACTAAAAAACTACGAAAATAAACATACTGGAAATCTGTAGAAAAGATATTGTTTTCTTCAAAATCGATAAACCATGGAAACTTTCAATACTATAACATGAAATTTTAAAAATATAATAGAGCAATCCATAGAAATACTAGAAATCTATGAGAATACCAGAAAATATTAAAAGTAACGTAAAAAACAAAAATTTCAGTAATCTATGAAATACTTCAAATCTTTGTAGACATAATTTTCTCACGAACATATGGAATATTAAACATTTCTAGAACTTCGATTCTTAGAGCATCAAGTTCTTGAAAGATATATAAAAATTCATTACTGTATTGAAAAATTCTACAAGTTGTAAAAATACTAAAAAATTATGAATAATACCAAAAGGATTGGAAAAGAGTCTAAGCCTTAGTGACTTGCATAAAGAATCACAAAAATCGAATCCTAACGTATTGAATACGTATAATGGAAAATGTGCGACTCTACACTGTTGTAAAAGTTGTATAACTTTCAAATCCCGCAATTCGAAAAAAAGAAAAGTTGCACGAAAAAACACTAAAATGTTGTTACGTAACTAGGTCAAAAATTTTTACTTTTTATTTGAGTGGCAGTATTTTAATTCGATGTAAATAAAAATTCACTCTTACGAATTAAGAATGTCAAAACTCCCGAAAATTTCGAGATTTTTCTAATGCTTTCTATTTTTATTGAATCTAGAAGTTTTGAAAAAACCTTTGGAAGTAGACCCAGGCCAAGATTTTCAAAATGCGGTGATAGTGCATAACGCAGGCTCCATTGGTCAAATTCAAAAATCCACTGTTTGCATGAGCGATATGGATGAATGGCGAAGGTATTACGATCTGAACGTATTTTCACCGGCCGTACTTAACAGCGTTTTTATGGAAGTTTTCGGTCAGAAGGAAAACACGAAAAAAATTGTGATTAATATCACATCCCTTTTGGGCATCCAGCCTATGAAATCTTTTGGACATTATTGTACGGGAAAAGCCGCACGAGAAATGTTCTTTAAGGTATATATTTTCCATTGAACCAATGCAATTCGAATTATCAATAAGGTCATAATTTTCCGTAACAGAATTCGAAAATCATTTAAATTATTTAATATGTGACATCCATTCTTGTGAGGAATTTCTCAAAATTTTGAATTTCGATCGATGTTCTTCTGAGATCGAACAATGAGAATAAAATTACACTGCAAAAATTCGGAAATCCATCGAAAAATATGAAACTGCACGTTTTTACTATTCCCTAAAGAGACGGAATCGGAAGCTACACCTGAACATCAAAAATTTTAAATTGTGAAAATTTTCATAACAATATTTATTCAAATTTTAACTTGACTTAGAGCTACACTTCTTTATTGATCAAATTTGAGTACATCTAAGTTGAAAAATGTAAAAACTTGAGAATCGACACTTACAAATCATAGAAATGTTATCGTACGATTAGCTAATTGAGTATGTACGTGATGTTCATACGTTCTTTCAAACTAAATTTCAGGTGTTTGCGTTGGAAAATCCTGATGTCGATGTTTTGAATTATTCACCTGGGCCAGTACAAACTGAAATGTTAAACACGATTTGCAAGGACATTGGGAACGCAGATGTGCAGAGAGAATTCCAAAATTTGTTAGAAACAAGAAAGGCTTTGACTACTTCGGAAACTGTAGATCGTCTGTGCACTGTTTTGCAATCTAAAAAGTACAAATCTGGTGATCACGTCGATTACTTCGATGATGTTTGAATTTGCATTTGACTTTCGTCGAAAAAAGGTTGTTATATGTTTTTTTAAGTATTACAGAACTTGTATGCAGATCGAATAAAAAAATTTTCGTATAAAAAGTAGTTTTTATTACCACCTATGCATGAATCATTAACATTTTCTAAATTTGAAACAAAATATTATGTAAATAAAAAAATACGAAAATGAAAAATGCACAACCCTGAAATCCGGAAGTTAAGAAACTTTGAAGGAATCAACATCTTTGGAATATTGTGAATAGATCATTTCTATTAGATTTTCCCAGTCAATTCATTGTAAATGAGTGGCCGAAGTTTCGACCATTTTCGAGTCTTTTTCAAAATTTTTTGTTTTCAATCAATAAAGTGTTTAATTTCAATAAATCGAAAATATTGTGATTTCAAACTTACGATTGTCGAATACCATAATATTCAATGTTCAAATGAAAAATTACAGCAGTTGAAAAACGTAACTCCACATTTAAAAAATTGAAAAACTTGAAAATTTAAAACAAGGTCGTCTAAGATTGGAAATTGTCGAATTCTGTAAAATATGTCTTACTGTAAAAAACCTCTTCAGAAAAATTTTTCCCTACTCACTTTTTAAACAAGTCTGATTACTGCAAAAAAGTGTTTTTCAATCCATAATATCCCCCCCCCCCCTTCCTATCTTAGGGTCGATGCCCAGAATGAAAAGACGAAAACTTCATTGTCTCTTGATCAAATAAAAAATTTCCATTAGAAAAAGGAATATTTTCATCGGCACAAAAAACGTTGTTCTTGTTCTTCAATAACAAGTTCTTTTACCAAACAATATTTCGATCGTCCCAATAAGAATGTTTTGCTTAATATAGTGACACAATGTTTTCTTTGGATAAGTGGGGCATTCAAAAAAATTTCATTTGTAGCTTTGAGATAACACATATTCACGTTTAAAACCGATTAATCTCAGACAGTACTTAACTTCAAAGTGCAATTTCAAAACATTTTGAAAAATTTGCAACACTCTAAAAAATTAAGAAACCGGAAAAGTGCTTTGAATGAAGAAGGCCTCTTTTGCACTTCCACGCTTTATTTGATGTGTGTACCAGGAATATTGAGTACTTTTTGCTGAATATTAATTCATCAACAAAATCATGCTGAGTGCACTAAAAATTCGTATGCATAACATATACATCATGAGGATTGCATGAACGTTTGTCACAACGTGCAAAAATGCACGTACGAGTTTATATAGCCAGCGAATCATTTATTATCCAACCGAGTCATGATAGGGTTGCGATGAAGCAACTAAAAGTTGTTAGCGTTTCTCCAACTTTTTGAGCACGTAGGCCATGTAGCATTAAATTGAGCCCGTTTATTTGTTTTGAAGCAACATTTTCCAAAAAAGTAAATATTTTAATAATTGTTAAAAACTTCGCAATATTTACCAGGTGCAAAATAACAATATTTTCCAAAAAAATAAAAGACTAAGTTTGAACTTTAACTAAATGCCTTTAAAAATACCTCGCGGAGAAGCGTATGATTTTGATTGCATTGTAAAAAACGGTTGGTTAATTCTAAACCTAATTCATTATAGAATTCACATGAGAATTTTTCGAATAAATAATCGCATTCTACAATAAAAAAATTGATTCTAATATTAAAGTATGAACTTGAAATCGTTTATATACACGGAAAAAATTTGCTGGGTCGAATTCCCATAAAAAACTGGAATGGCAGGACGAGGGACGAATTTATATTTTCGTCCTTAGCTCAATGTAGGTAATATGAAATTTTATTCCTTCATGCTATTAGAAAATGCTACAAGTCCAATATTTATGGGAAAAAAGTAATTTAGCCTCATTTCATATTTAAATGCTTACTATTTACCGTGAGCCCAAGATATGTTCCCAGACGTTTGGTGAAAATTGACGAGCCAAATGTCACGTGATACGTGGGTGTTTTAAGTGCCGTCATAACTCTCTTTAACACTAAAGGGTTTCGTGGAGTTGTTGCATCGCGACCGCCAATAAGTCAGTTGTTAAGTCAAGTTGCAGTTGCTGAGGTCGCAACTAAGATGAGTCAGCTTGGTTTCAACGAACTTCAACGGAAAAAACATCGCTACTTAAAACGGTACCCTCAGGACAAAAATCGACGAAAATATATATAAATCAAATGAAAATACATATATAAAATATTACATAATAATAATGAATATCTTTGCTTTTTTTTTTATTTTTCACGTTCGTTTGGTAATTTTGAAGATAAAATCACCTCAAACAAAGAATCTCGTTCGTCAAAACAAATTTTTTATTTTTGACAAGGCGTAACATTTCAACATTAATCATCAAATTATGACAACAAAATTTTTGGTTCCTTGAAACAAATTTGATCGAACCAAAATTTTTGTAACAAGGAATTTATTTCAGTGTACTAAAGTTTTGACTGGTCAAATAACGACGTTAGGCGAACCAAGTCGGTTTTTGAGTGCACATGAGTACAATATTTCTACAAATTCCTATACAAAAAAAATTACGGGAAAGCTGCACAAGAAAATAAGTTTGATGCAAAATTATTTGTTTACCGTACACTAATGTACAGACAAATTGGAAACTGTAATTTTTCAGGAATCAGAAGAAAAGTATCGTGTTATATTATACATTTGTTGTAATAGATTCATTTTTCAATACTTGCATAATGTATTCTAATTCTATTTACGTCGTAAAAAATAACTATAAAAATATTTACTATACGTAATATTCATCTCCAATTTCATAAACATAATTTTTTTGAGAAAGCGGCTTTTTGACACCATCTTGTTTTTTGGCTAGCTGTCGTTTTGGTTCACTGTCATATACCATATGTAGACCCGCAAAGTCCTCATTCTTTTTCGCTCTGATTCTTATGCAAGATGAAATTTTTGTGAGCAAAATCACTCAAAATTATATTAAATCGGAAATTATGCAATTAAAGAACGTTTGTTTGCAAGGAAGCAGAAAGAATCGGCATTTTTCAAGAGTAATTGAAGAAATGTCTTGTGTGCTACAAGTAAAAATATTAGCTCGATTTTTGTCAACTATTGCAGCATAATGCATTGTTTAAATCCTATAAAATGACAAAGAAGAAATTCATTACATGTATCATTCTTCCCTTACTTAATTGAAGGAATTTTTCTTAGATAGCAGCCTTTTGACGCCATCTTGTTTTTTGGCTGCCCGAGTGGAAAAAAAGGTCGGAGAAATATCGTAGCGATATTTTAAATTATCGCGAGATAATCTCTATAGTGATATCATCACGACATCAAATCGTCACGCTCGATAATCTCGCTGCCATGTTTTTCTCACTATCCCGAGTGGAAAAAAAAGTCGGGAAATAATCTCAACATATCGGAGCAACATCATATGTCAGATATTCTCAGATATTCGTGACAGAATATCGCGAAGATGTTTTTCGGCATATTATTTCTGTACATTCCTGGTAGAATGTCGCGAAGATGTTTTTTGTCATATGTTTTTGTGCATATCAAAAATGGCACTCTCTTTAGAAAAAGGTTGGAAGGAACGCCCCAGCCCAAGTTCTTCGACTCTGTTCGACTCTACCGCGGTTCACGCAAGCGAATAATTGATGTGATTTGCACTCGTTTAAAACTTTTGAAATCATAATAAAATATCCGTTAAGACAGTAAAATTTCCATTTTTTCTACCGTACACATTTTGTGATAATAATTGAAGGGCCGGATGATATAACTTGGAACGCACAAAATGCCGTGAAATTTTTACCGAAGCTACGATTTCCATATTGAATTATAATTTCACGGCATTTTGTGTACTCTGAGTTATATATAATCCCGACCTTAATTATCCAACATTTATATTTATATTTACAGTATGTCGTGAAACATCGCAGCGATATTCATCGACAAACATCGCAAAGATATTTATCTAAAAACATCGCAGCGATATTATCGAGCGTGACGATTTGATGTCGTGACGATATCACTATAGAGATTATTTTGCGATAATTTAAAATATCGCTACGATATGTCTCCGACCTTTTTTTCCACTCGGGATATGTTGATGCGATATTTACAGAAATACATAGCTGCGATGTTTTTGGATAAATATCTTTGCGATGTTTCATGTCATACTGTAAATATAAATATAAATGTTGGATAATAAAGGTCCGGATTATATATATAACTCAGAGTACACAAAATGCTGTGAAATTCGAATCCAATATGGAAATCGTAGCTTGGGTAAAACTTTCACGGCATTTTGTGCGCTCCAAGTTATATCATCCGGCACTTAAATTATTGTCGCATAACGTGTAAGGTGGAAAAAAAACGGAAATTTAACTGTCTTAAAGGATATTTTATTATGAATTCCAAAATTTTGAACGGGCGCAAATCACGTATAGTTAATTATTCGCTTGCGTAAATCACGGTAGATGAGTCGAAGGACTTCAAAGAATTTGAGCTGGGACGTTTCTTTTCCAACCTTTTGCCAAAGAGAGTGCCGTTTTTGTTATGCACAAAAACATGTGTCAAAAAACATCTTCGCGACATTCTACTAAAATTATACAGAAATCATATGCTAAAAAACATCTTCGCGATATTCTGCCACGAATGTCTAAGAATATCTGACATATGATGTCACTCCGATATGTTGAGATTATTTCCCGACTTTTTTTTCCACTCGGGTGACTGTCGTTTTGGTTTACTGTCATATAGACCCGCACGAGGTATGACAGTGAACCAAAACGCTAGCCAGCCAAAAAACAAGATGGCATCAAAAAGCCGCTTTCTCAGATAAATTTCTTTCTATCAAATGAGAGATGAATAATAATAATACAATAAGCATTTTCATAGTATATTTATGGGAATTAATCAGTTTATTATGTTCTGAAAATCAAAAAGTCGAGCTATTGTACGTAACTTATAAAAACGACATTTTGGGTATGATTGCCGAAAAACGCCGATTTTACTAACTTTTGTGCATATAAACGTATTTCAATTGCATAATTTGGTCATATTATATTATAAATTTATAATATAATGCGACACAATTTTTAATTTTGAACTAAACGTTATAAACTCAAACACTCTGCTTAGTTTCGAAAGTTTATTATGATTTTGTTAGTAGTTACAAGTATGTTTATAGAGGAAACAAATTAAGAAATACATGAAATTAAGGAAAACGTGTACAATTTGAGTGCTTTGAAAAATATATATGTAGATTAAAGCAATGGAAAAATCCAAAATAATTTAGTTCTTAATAGAAAACCAATACCCCAATCCTCAAAGCCAAATTTTCTCTCCAACAAAAACCTCAATTACCAGCAATCAAAAGGCCGTTTTCAATAAATTTTTTCTTTTTATTTACTTATCAAGCTTTTGACCTTTACATTTTTGTACTTATCAGCAGTATCTAGTTCAATCAAATAATCAAAATGATCATAAATGAAATGAAATTTTTTTCCACTTACAATGCATCTTTATTAACCTTATTTCAAACTAAATCAAAATCCATCTTATTGAATTTGATCACATTTCTCATCGTCAATATAAGAATACCCAATAAATGTATCTCTAATAAGGTCTGGTGTGTCTAACTAAATCTATACAATAACCAACATATCCATCAAAATAAAATAAAAATGAATCAAAAATTTATCTTCAAGTTCAATGTATCAACAATTTACCTGATCATATCATGAATAAAAATGACGAACATTCATGACGAACATTCGACTGAGGATTTTTTGAAAAGATGGGAAAGAAGGAGCTTTCTATTGATTGACCAGATTTTTATTGAGTGGATATAATACTGAATTCCATCTGGATTTTTTGAATTTATTCTGATGTACAAGTGAGAGTTGATGTGACCAGATTTAAAAAGGAGGGATTTTTATTCATGATATGATGTGGTAAGTTCTTATACATAGAACTTCGAGGTAAATTTTTGATTCATTTTGATTTTATTTTTGATTATATGTTGGTTGTTTGAAAGATTTAGACACTCCAGATTCTTTATTAATTGATTGGGATTTTTATATTGGCAATGAGAAATTTGGTCGAATTGGATTAGATGGATTTTGATTAAGATTGGAACAAGGTAAATATGCATTGTACGTATAGAGAAATTTCATTTGATTGGAGATTATTTTCACGATGTGAAATTATTTGATTGAATTAGATACTCCTGATGAGGACCAAAATGTAGAGGTCGAAAGCTTGAGAGGTTAATAAAATGAAAAGGTTTATTGAAAGAGGCTTTTTGATTGCTGAAAATTGAGGTTTTTGTTAGAAAGAAAATTAGGCTTTGAGGATTGAGATACTGGTTTTCTATATGTATAAAAGAGCAAAGAGATATAAAAATTGGTTATTGATGTTGCATTACGTACTCATATTCTACAAAATTTTAAAAGCTATAATAAGTTTTTCAAAATTCACAAGTAATTAAAGGTAATAACTAAGGCAAACATGTACTTTTTATTGCTTGATGTAAAAATCCAGAAAAATTTGCTTTTGAAAGTTACATTATATACTTAAATTCTGTCAAGTTTCAAGCATATATCATTAGTTTTGCAAGATTTATGAATAATTGAGCAAAATATATGAAAAATGACACGCAATTCCCATTGAAAACTTCAGTCGCTTTGTGGCACGGGTTAATCATGTCCGATTCTCTTCAAACTTTACTGGAAATGTTTTTTTGGTATCTCGATTGATTTAAAGGCCCTAAATGAAAAAAATTCCAACTTTGCCGTAATAAGTGTCACCCTCGTAGTGCTACCCTCCATACCCACATCTTTCGTCGACCCTGAACGCATCCATAATCGCGATTACGATGCCTACGTCCCACACGGAGAAAAATCGAGAGTAAATCTCACCAAAAACGCACGAAAAATTACCAAACTGCTGAGAAACGCGGGATAAATTCCATTGCCCCTGATAAATTCCATGTTCGAGACAGAATGCTAAACGTTCTGTAAAAATGAACTGCCAGAGTGATTAAAATTACCAAACATTCGGCAAAAATTATATGCTTTGAAACCTGATTCGTCCGATTCTTTGAATACTTTTTACTTCTATGGTAAATAAAAGAAGAATTTTTCCTCCTTTTCGTCCTCGAAGGTTTTAAATGATGTGGTTTTGTATTTCAAATAATGAAATTCCATATACAAATCTTGAGTGATTTAGAATCTTACAAAAATCTTATCAGAATTAAAATTTTATTCTTATTAACAGTCATTTCTGTAGATATGGTAGAAATAGATGCTAGAATGAAAAGGGATGGTTTTCACTCATATTTAAAGGATTTCCACAATACTTCGCAATTGAGAAAATATTTCATTCAGCCACCTAGCGAAGTTGAGTGAAAGTTTATGTAGGGAAGCAAAGAAAACAAACGCACTTTTCGGCGACTATAAATAGAATTCCTCGGCCCGCATACCGACACTAACGCACGCTTATACGTGTTGCATTTAAGTAAAAGTTTAGAGAAAGAATGTGAATACGGCCTTACGGCAAGAAATTTTTACCAAACGATCGGTACATATTCTTTTTTTTTGGAATAGTTCCTGCTGATATGCGGAATTATCCCGCGTTTTTCAGCAGTTTGGTAATTTTTCGTTCGTTTTTAGTGAGATTTACTCTCGATTTTTCTCCGTGCAGGTCAATCCTATTCGCTTTAAACTCTACCAAAAGTTCTTTTCTAGTATCTTAATTGATTCAAAGGCCCGGAATGAAAAATTCCAACATTCGTTGGAATTCCACCCTCGTTGTGCTACCCTCCATACCCACATCTCTCGCCGACCCTGAACGCATCCATAATCGCGAATTCGCTGACGTCCCAGGTGCGCTCTCACGCCGATTCCGCCCTGGAGGGAGCTTCTTCCGCCACCCGCCGCCATCTTTAATACGGAATGCATGATGCATTGCATTCATGCGGGATTCAAGATGGCGGTGGGTGGCGGATGCGTGAAACGGAATGAATCTTGGCCTCTATTTGAACGTCTCCGGAACTCGAACGGCCCCCAGCTGACTACCGCAATTTTGCACAATTTAAGTATTAGTGATTAGTGACTGTTAGCAACTCGTCGCTCACCTCACCATCAAAGGGAGTTTGACGAATCCGCGGAAAACCCAAGACCACCAAACGGGTTTTTCCGAGTCCGAGATGTTCAGGGAAATCTGTCCGATCTGAGACTGACCCTTTCGAAATTCACCCCCGGACCCATGAATACTTCGGCTCGCTTTTCATGGGGTCGGCCTGTTGCGAATTCGTCGGGGCTGGACGCGCTCTCTCTTTTGGCTAGGACGATGAATCGGACAACGAGCGAAGGTAAATAGAGAAAACCATAGTAATAGAAAGGCCCGGAAAAAAAACCCAGCGACTTTCTCTATCCTCGATTAGATAGAAATTCCGTCAGTGTCGGAGTAAGGAACAAAGAAAATGCGCCCGTATAGGGAATCGGATTCTCGCGATAGTGACAATTTTTTTTGCCGAGTTCTAGTCGACGTGAAATCGCGATAATCTAAGTACATAGCAATATTGGCTTTTTTTTATTCGTCGTCGGGTAGGGTTTGTCTGAAAAACGTTTTTTTGAGGCTTGCCCTTTTCCGTTGCGAATATGTACATACTTGATTTTCGAGGGTCTATATTCCGGGTTTTTGAATCGATCCATTGCGGTCATAAAGACATTTATTGTTGGGATTATTGTTACATACTTTTTTTTATGTTGAGAGGGATCGGGAAAAGAAAAAAAAGGAGGGTGAAGGTGATATTCGATGTCGATGAGGACTTGATTATTTCGCATTATCGGAAGTGTTGGTTTCCGACGCGTTTTTCCGCTGGGAACAATGGGGGATCGAGTTTCAAAGCTGTGAGCGCATAATTCAATTAATCGCGAATTATTGATTTATTTCATATGTTAACGGGGAGGTGTATGGTGACTGGAGGATTTCAGTTGGCACTGTAAGTGTCTGAGCATTGATTTAGATGCTAATTTTGGAAAATGTTAAGTCTGCTAATTTTTAATGTTGGTACAGAAAAATTCATTCTGAGCCGAAGTTGGAACTTTTGAATAACAAATAATCATTTGAAGTATCAATTATTTCTATTTCTTACAAGCCACCTTGTTCCCATTTAACCCTACCGAAAATTTTTAAGATCGCAAAAAATGTTTGGTAGAGTCCAAAAAAGTTGCATTTTCGTTTTAAACAACAATTATAAAACTGATAGTTGAGCGTATTGTAATTAATGTTTTATTATTGTTAACAGAATATTTATTAGAGTGAAACTAAAATTCTTTTGACAATACACACATTTGTTACATTGTAATGGAAGTTTTTTAAATTTAAAAATTTTTCACCACACTAAAATATGTTTTTTTTTTTTGAAGATTTAAAGATTAGACGTGTTCAAGATTTGTTGAGTTTCAACAAAATGCTTTGCTCGAACAAAACATTAAATTTTTAAGATCTGTTGTTTGTTAGGTTGAACCCTCCATTAATCATTTTTTGAAGCAAGGGAAATCATTTTATTTATTATTCTTCACTTTATAACCCTAAGAAAAAAATCAGTCAGCTTGTTTGAAGTTTTATATTTTGTTCAAGTTCAAGAAATCTCTGAATATGCTTTTTTTCATTCACTGCTAGCCGTGGGGAAAAATTTGCAAATTTAATAGATTTTGAAGGTTATTTAAAGGTCAAAGTGATTTATTTTATTTGGCGCACTAATTTTTGACTAACGTTTAGAAAGAATGTAAATTTTATGTATAAAATTGTGCTCATGAAGGTCATTTCAAGGTCATATGAACACCAAAAAGGGGATTATGACTTGTTTGCAATAATACATAGTTTCCTTAACTGTACCTTTAAAAAATATGAAAAACACCATTTTAGGAAACAATATGAATGAAATCGATACCAGAAATTGAAAAGCCGCGAAGTTTAAAAAAGAACCTTACTAAAATAATTATTTCAAATAAATAAAAAAATTATTTCACACAGAAAAATGCGAAAAACTGAAATTGGGTGACATGGGCGCCCTCTATTTATGTTCTAGTTGGTTATACAGCTTTGCTCTATAAACATAAATTGTAGATATTTTCATCGTCTTCAATTTTGTCTTACAAAATTTTCTATACTACTTACGGTTTTTGCAGTGAATCAAATCCAAAATCTTTTTGAGTTTCCTAAAGAACGCGGGGAGGAAGGTCGCAACTTTTTGAATTCAAGCTTTTCTCATAAACTACTAACGACTGACAAATTATGAAAAAATAAATATGAATAAATAATGTAATAAGTGAATATCATCAAAAGTGTACTTACAAAAATACGGAACAAATAATTTTATATAAGTATTCTAAACTAATCAATTTCCAACATTCTCAATTTTACAAACTCAAAATATATGATCTAAAATTTTGGAAAAATAGTTTCAACCAATCGCATTACAAGGAGCAATTATAATCTACGAAAACGCTTAAAATCTAAAAATTTTTGAACTTTATAGTATGAAATTCCGGAAATTTACATCAAACTCTATGGCAATACCAGAATATCTTCCGAGTTATACAAACTCTAAGAAATACTGAAAGTTTATGAATTTTATAAAAGTAATTTTCTCTGAAAAATCTGAACATAAATCCGTACAATTTTAAATTCTGGAGTATCAGATTCTTAAAAAAACAAAAGAGTAGAAATAAAAAGAATACAGGAAATCTATAAAATATGGAAAATCTATAAAATAACTGATAATAGATCAAAATTGGAATTCTGAAGCATCAAATTCTAGAAATTTGCATTGCTTACTATGAAAATACTAGTAATCTTAAAAATTAAAAATAAAAAATCCTTCATAGTTTCATAAGTAATAACAAAAAAAGGAGAAACACTTTCAATTTTTTTTTGCAACTCCTACTTTTTGCAGTAGATTCGATAAAAACTAAATAATAAATGCATGAATTCAAAAAGCTAAATAATAATAATTATAAGGAATCTTTTCATAAAACAACACACATTTATAGGAAAGACTTAGTTAAAAAAAAAAATTTTTTTTTTGTTGCAAGAAATTTACAATTCACAAAATTATTTATCAAAAGTATAAAAATCACGAATTTCTGTGATCTTGAAATTTTAATTTTTTAACAATTTTATCTATAATCATAGCTATTCCTCATTTTTTTTTCATGAAATTCTAAGTCACGATTCCTTTATTTATATATGTATTTTTTTATCTGCTTGATTTTTTATTGTTCAAACGAAAGTTTGAGATCCAGAAATTGTGAAATTCTCTTTATTGCGATTATAACTTTGAAAAATGCAGTAAGTTGCAAACGTAGCAAATAATAATGAGTCGATAAATTGATATATTTTCGATACAAATTTTGATTTTACTTAGAAAAAAATGGATCTCTTGTTTCTTTACTTTTTTTTTATAAGGTTAATGTAGCTGTAAATATAAGAATATACTTTTCAGTATTCCATCAATTTTATATTATATACTATGGGTTTTACAGGGAAATAAGAGACTCATGTTACGTATCTGCGCAACAAAGGGATCAATTCGCAACTTGTCATCCAAAAAGAAGTGTCAAAAGACTGACGTGAGATTAGTCGAGCAGATATCTAGAACTGCTAAAGCATTACCATGAGGCTTGCAAAGGTAATTCTTGGAACTGCAAATATGTAATCAAAATCCTTCAAATTTAGTATTTTAATTACACATGAGAAGCAATTGTATTAACGATTTCCAATATGAAGGAAAACAGTTTGAGTACTTTTTCTTTATTCCTCAGAAAAAATATAAGATTGAATTCCTATTTTACTGATTCGTTTTTGAATAATTAATACTTTTGTTTTATTCAATCCAATTTATTGTACTTGGTTGATATATTCAAATTTGTTTTCTTATGTAGTATGGAAAGCAATTGAGAGAAAACTACAAAGCGTTTAGAAGCAAACAATGCGACCAATCGAACATGAATCACGACAACTCGAGTCAAACTCCTAACAATGGTCTGACGAAAAATTCGGTTACCAACAATGCATCAACCGTAAGTTCAATTTTTAAGCAACTTTTGGATAGAAAAATGTTTTAAGTATCCTCTCTATAGATTTTTCCTTGAGTTATGGATCATGATTGTAAAAAATTTCATCAACTTGTTTATAAAAACAAATTTTTGACCTGGTTTAACTATATCGTTCAATGAATAAAATTGGAAATTATCGATGATATCAGGAATCCATACGATCACGAGTGGCAATGGATTTTACTGGAAGCGTGGGCCGAATAGTAGAAGATCCATTGGAAGCTGAAGAAATCGCTGAACGTGAAGGGGCTGCTTGGAGAATTCATTGGAAGCCATTTTCGAGGCCTACAAAAGATGGAAAAGCCATGGCTCTTCATGGTTTGGACGCTGGTGTTCATGTTTTGCAGCCTTGGTTTCACGGTGATCTGAAAAGAGACGTTGCGGCGAATATTATTCGAGAACAGGGACCGGTTGATGGGTGAGTTATTGAAATTTTTTTTTTTCTGAACAAAAGCATGTAATCGAAATTTGCTAGCAGGTCTCTGAAATATTTAAAAAATAGTTCAAGAACCTTCCTTTATAACTTAAATAAACTCTATGTTATGTAATGATTCTCTGTAAATTAACACTATCTTACCTAATAGTTTAAGTTTAGAAAATTTGAGTAAGGAGACAAACATAATTCAAAAAAAAATTTTCATTTTTCAGTAGCTGTGCAAACAGCAGTAAAAGAATTTTTTTCAATTTCAAAATCTAACAATAGAAAACCTTAAATTTTAGAAGAGACAAAGTGTTGGAAATTTTTGATTTTTATAAACTAGTACTTGCATAATATTTACAAATTTGCTAGAGAAGAACTTTCATATTTTTAGTAAAAATTTCGAAAGTTATGCCCTTGTATTAACGTATTTAACAGTTCAAATTTTTACAATTGAACTTAAATGATGGAAAATATATTCTATAACAAGTTAAAAAAAATGAAAATGCTATAAACTTTTTTCTAAAACAAATTTTCTCACAATACCAATGATTTGAATTAAATTAATAGTAAATCTGTTTTTTATTCCATCAAATCTATTCTTTTCAATAATTCTTTTGTGTTTTATATAATTTTTCCCAAACTCTAAACTATGCGGTTGTTAATTATAAAAAACTGTGTTCCAGGTATTAAAAACCATTTCTAAATATTACTGTTTCAGGACATTTCTTGTGAGAGGAAGCAAAAGTAAAAAAGGGACCTTTATCATAACATACATCTACAGGAACAAAGTTATTCATTCGCCAATAGAACAAGTGAGTTTTCCATAAATAATGATCTTGCTACAGAAATCAGAGACATGTTAATATAAATAAATTCTGAAGGGTGATTTCATATTGTTATCAATTGTATTGTTTATTCAACAAGAGTATCAAATAATAATCATAATAGCTTTATTTAGTAAACATGATAATACTAACAATAATAAGTTCGATGTTTAAAATAACTCATAAAAATGTAGAAACAATACATATAACCATTTTTTTATTCATTTAAATTAATACGTTGACATGATTCATTAAGTAACATTAGAAAATTGATTGAATTAATTGGATCTTTTCTAAATTATGAATTCATATTTATTGATGAATTTAATGTGTGGTCACTACATTTTTTATTTTTTACTTTTTCCGGACAAAGAAGACTCGTTTTTAATCAATTACATTTTGAAAATTCCAAGAATTTTGGTATTTCGTTGTAATTTTTGAACCTTTTCTTTTCAGTGATTTGTGCGATTTTGTTCATTGCATTAGTGTAATTATCATCGTTCCATTAGCTTTATGTAATGTGCGATTGCGTAAACCTTGATTAGAAACAATGGGTACATCCAAGTCTCCGGCTTTTCAATCATTATCATGAAACCTTAAGTCCAGCAATTTTTTTTCTTCAGTATTTTTATTTTTTTTTTATTTTTTGAGCGAAACTCAACATAGTGGGTGCCTGCAATAAATAATAAGTTACTGAAATTTATATTGTGTTGTAGAACAAAAGTGGAGTACATAGGTAAATTTATATTGACAAACCGGAAAAGTTCTAATTATCAATTAACAATCCATATTAAAATATCTTACATGTATTCAAAATATGAATTTTTTTTTGAATTTACTGCAGACTTCAAGTTTGAAAGAAAATCCAGTGATAAAAAAATTTTTTTAAATAGGTATGGATTCAATTTATAACCAATGGAAATGTCGTAATCAGAAAAACTCAAGATTTCGATTATATTTAGGGCAAATTTCGTTAACATCATGACAGTTGATGATCAATCAAAATTTTTAATCTGCAAATACAAATCAATCTTCTTTATTTATAATTTTTCTAATATCAATTGAAAGATTTTTTGAAATAAAATGTCAAAGTCACGTATTCTTAATCAAAGAATATCTTTCGTCGATTTTTTAAATACTGCAAAAAAGTATAAATGCTACTTAAATATATTAAAATAAAACAGTTGTTTTGATCCAAAGTTTTATTTTTTCAATTAAACTTGAACCAATAACTCTTTTTCATTCGTTAATTTCGTAATTTTTCTCGACTCTTGAACTTTGCAGGCAATTCGGTAAAAGAAACTTCGTTCAAAATTTATTAATTGGAGACAGGGCTATTCTCATTATAAAAATAAAACTCTTAATTTATCAATAATTTATGTGTAAAAAAAACAGTCGATTTGGTTTTTTTGGTGTGGAATATTCTAAATTTGCAAAATTTTTTATCTAAAATATCGAAATCACAAACTTTTCTGATCTTGACATTTTTACAAATTATTAATTGAATCCACTACCATAGCCATTAAAATTTTTTTTTAATCTTTGACCTTTTGTTTTACTTTTAGTTTGTTGTTATCCTTATCGAAAATAAATGAGATCTAAAATTCGAAATGATTGACTTGCTTAGTTAATAGCAATAATATAAATTTTTTTTAAGTCTATGTCACGATTTCTTTATTCAAGCATTCATTTTTTATATTGTTTGATTTTTTAACTCTACAAATTTTGCGATCAATAATCTTGTCCAGAAATCGTTAAACTCGAAATTCTGTTTATTGTAATAATAGTTTTTAAAAAACGCAGTAAATTGCATTCTTAGTGATTTAGGACACAAATTTCGATTTTAGATGTAAACATGATAGCTTTTGCTCTTTTACATCTTTTTTCTATAGGGAATAGTAATTTTTGACACAGTAACGTAGTAACGTACGTGCGTTATTGACAGACATTGACAGATGAGATTTTACGTTTTGTTCATCACTGAACTCTTTTTGTATTCTATAATTTTGACAGAATTCGTTGCGAAAAATTTTTCGGAGTTCCAAAAAATAAGACACGAATTTCTTTCTTGAGAAAATAACTTATTTTTATGCTTCGATTATGTATTTCTCTAATTAACTAATATTTGTTCGATAACCAATTTTTCTAATGAATCATCGGAATTTCATCAATGCTTTATCGTTTTTACCAAACTTCAGTAAACACTTTTCTTTCTTAACGAGATAAAGAGCTAAAAGTAGTATTGTTGGTATAATATTGATATCCTGAAATATTGATAATATTCTTTTTAATTTCAATATTTGATACTTAATATTGATAGTTACGATATTGATGATATTTGGTATCACATTCTAGATATCGATATTTAAAAAAAAACATATTCACGAAAGCAAAATTTCAAAAACGATATTTTTTATTCTGATAACTGACATTTTAATATTTAAGTATTTGAGTATATAATTGATTAAAATATTGATATTGCTCTTAACAATTATCAATATTTCGGATAGTGTTCCAATTTTTGATACATCGGAATGTCAGTATTTTTATATGATATATCAGTACCAATAATAATAAAAAAAAAATATCTCAATGTCGATATTATTATGAATATCAACAACCTGATAACTGAAATCGTTTTTTGATCAAACAGGTTTACGACGAGAACGGAGGAAAATCGCTTTTCAGCCTGGACAAAGGCGCGACCAAATTCCACGACGTCCAACAACTCATTCAATTCTACCAACTTAACGCCGGGCACTTACCCACAAAACTGACGCGCATCGTCTCCTGCGAGCGAGGAATCCCCGGCGTCGCCGAATTAGGGAACAATCGCAGTCTGTCGGCGTCTTCGCCGGAAATCTCTCAGGACATGCAATCGCGCCGTTTGAGCACCAAAAATAAGGGTATGTCAAAGAACATGGAATTCTAAGCCCGCAAAACCTGTCGGATTTACCTCAAACATTTTGGCGCGATCCGCAAATCTCGATAAAGAAACCAAATCGTACCTGAACGTTCAAAAAAAAAATAATAATAATGATAATGAGTACATTAAAAATAATAATAATAATAATAATAATAATAATAATAATAATAATAATAATAATAATAATAATAATAATAATAATAATAATAATAATAATAATAATAATAATAATAATAATAATAATAATAATAATAATAATAATAATAGAACCAAATTTTTGGAGGAAACGTCGAGGTAGTAATCGTCTCTTTCTTTTCGGTTTCAAACATTTTCCGAATACGTCCAGAACAGATGCAAAAATGCAGAAAAAACATCGAGAATCCGCTTTGCAGAAAGAATACTGATCTCATTGTGAAACGATGAAGGATAACTATTTGTGATTATCGAGTCAATAATAATCAGTGGGGAAGCAATGTTTCGAAAAGTATTAGAATTTTGCGTTTATTCGTGTGAATATCGGCAATGACATTTTTTTAAGCTTTCGGAGTGGAAGGATCAATCGCAGTTTTTTTTCTGAAGCTTTCGGCCTTTTGTGTACATATGTCTAATTAGGCCTTGTACGGTAATTAGAAATTAACGAATTTTCCAACCCAAAATCGTCGCTTTTCGTCTAGTCAGCGATTTGAATATCAAATTTGATAGCGGTCATCATGTTTGATTATTCGGGTCGTGCTGCTAAATTAAATGTTCACAAAAAATGTATTACTTTCATTCTAAAAATACATAGATGAAAATTCATGTATGCGTTGAGCGTATGTAGCAATTACTGTGACATCTGAACTCGGAACAGGTATATATTTTTTGTAATCTGTAGAACGGTATTTTCAAGGCTCGCGAGACTGAAAAATTTGGTAATTTATCTTGTAATGAATTTCAATGGCAATGTGATGAATAATGAGCAAATAAAAATAAAATCGATTCGTATTACATGTAGCTGTTATGAGGATACGCACCAGTATTATAATTAGGTTGAAAAAATTTCGAATTAATATAATTGCGTTCGACTAACCCAGACATATAATTACAATGGAAATCGATATAAATCAGTTTCAATGATAATTATAATAACGATGATTGTATGTGTTGAACATGTTGAACATGTTACAATTTGAATTAATTATAAAACGAACGAACGACGCGTGTACGCGAGAATATGCGACTGGGGTAATAAAGGCAATAGGCAAATTTTGTAGCGCGATGAAATTCTGTGTATTGAAAAAATTTCATGTTTTCCTGCAAATAGATTAGTTGCTATACTTTCTGGTTTTTTGTCACACGGTTCTTCTCTGTCTTCAGCAATGTAAGATGTTTTCAATCGACACTGTACTCGCACGTTCTTCGTTCAAAATCTTTTCTTCATTGATTTAATCCTATCAAACGAAGAATCTGAATTATTTATTGTAAAATGAGAGTGTAAAAGGAAAAATTGAGACGGCGTTATGTTTTTGTACGAACCTCTGGTATGCAATAAACATCCATTCAGTCTAAAATTGTTCTTTTCATTATTTTATAACAAGCAATGTACAAATTTTGTATACATTCAAGTGTATATATTGATAATAATTTATGCAATAGTAAATTATTTTTTGATGTTAGATAATAAATAAATGAAGAGATAAATAAATAGAAGTATCATAAAAAAAAAATAAAAATATAAAAACGTTGAGATTTTCCAGTTGACTCGACAATTCATTCGAATTCATGCAATTTTATTTGAGAAATATTTCACAGCTTAACGTAATGTTTCACCAACAAATTTCTTGAATTCGAGGCATTCTAGAGATAACCCAGTAAACATTCGTGATCGTGATGTCATGTACGCAGACACATGCTTCCACATACATCTGTCATCATGATGTCACGGCATGACATGACATCATATGACGGCATTATGATGTCATGGCATGATGACAGACATATGCGGAAGCATGTGTCTGCGTACATGACATCACGATAACGAATGATCACGAATGTTTACTGGGAATCGTTACGATTTCAATATTTATTAAAATGTTATAAAATGTGAAGGATTTGAAAAAGTTTTTTTATTTTTGATATTGATTTTGATGCTGATTTTACATAAATTGTTTTGGAATCAAGTTACATAATGAATATTAAAAAATATCGATTTTTGAAATAATTTTTTATTCAATAATTAATAATTATTAAATAAAAAATTATATTATAAATATATACTAATTATGTATAAATATAATTAATAATTTTTAGTTTTAATTTTGTTGTTGGAAACGTTTTTTTCAAAGTTTTTTGATATTGTGCACGCAGAATTTGTTCCTCCAGGCCAAACGGTCAACCAACACTTCTACTTGGAGGTTTTGAAAAGGTCGAGGGAGAACATCCGGAAGAAAAGAGCGGATCTTTGGCGCACAGGAGATTGGTTCTTCCACCACGACAATGCACCTGCCCACACAGCGCTGTCCGTGAAGAAATTTTTGATCAAAAACGGCATGACACCGATTGTTCACCCCCCCCCCCCCCCCTATTCACCGGACCTTGCCTCCTGTGACTTTTTTTTGTTCCCTAGACTCAAAAGGGACATGAAAGGAAAACGTTTTGGGACTGTAGAAGAGGTGAAACAAAAATCGCTGGAAGGTTTAAAAAACATTGAAAAAAATGAATTTCAGAACTGTTTTGAACACTGGAAAAAAAGATTGAACAAGTGTATTACAGTCAATGGGGGTTACTTTGAAGGTGATAAAAATTGTGTGTGAAAAAATTTGTCAATAAAAAAGTTGTAACACAATTCCCGTTACTTTTGGGTCCCCCCTCGTATATATATCCACATATAGATATATTTTACTAACGATCCCTCCTGCCCCGTCACCCCACTTTTTCCTTATGGAGTGGTGACCCCCAGGGGGCAGACACCTCAATGGAGAGATTTTCATTCTTTTTGCCGTAGTTACTGTGCCCGCCGTGGGGCAGCAGGACTTGTCATGTATGAATAAAGTGTATATCTGTATACATAGCTTGGGTTGTGTTGAGTATCACTGACAGGTCAATACAACTGAAAATAGCGTAGTATTCGTGCCCGCCGCGGGGAAGCGCTGCGAAAAATTTCGACAAATTCATAACATGGAGGTGTCTGCCCCCTGGTGCCCCCTGCTGCTTACATCCCCAAAATTATACTCATTATACTCGGAAAGTTTATATATTTTTTTTTATTATTATACATTGTTATAATTATTGCATTTAATCATAAGTTTATGAAACTCATAACGTTTGACAAGTTAATATTCGAAAAATTTCTACCAAATAACCTGAAATGAACATTTTGTTCTCAATTTCCTGTTGATTTGTTTAGCCAGTTTTTTTCATCAAATTGACTACGAAGAAAGATCATAAAAAAGTAAAAAATAACCATACTTTTAGAACAAACAAGATATTAGGTAAATTTTTCAAAATCAACATAATGAAATTCAATGATGATGATAATAATAATAATAATAATAATAATAATAATTTTATTTAGGTGCAATAATTTTTACAAAGTGTAATACAGAATGTACACTTCCCGCAAGATTTCGTATAAAATCTGTCGCGTGCCTGAATTTACAATTAAACAAACTTAAATACTAATTACATCTTTTCCAAATTTGAAGTATACTACAATGTAATACAATTATTCAAGTATCTTCAGAATCTGATTATCATCAAGATCTCGAATCCATTGCTTGATTAAACGCTTTAGTTTTAATTTACATATAAATTTTAAATATGTTCTCTTGATATTTTCTGGCAATGCATTAAAGAAGTTAAACTTTACACAGCAGAATGATTTACTGTAATTTTCTTTTTTCATAATTGGTAATTTTAAAGTCGAGAATCGGATATTTTTATTGTTTCGTAAGTTAAGATATTTCAGTTGTAAGTCTGCAAATTCTTGAATCAAGGTGTTATACATGAAACATTTGTGAATATCAATAATTTTATGATTTGTAAATAGTGTGGCAGACGGAAAATCTTTTTTTTTCTTAAAGATTATTTTTAATATTTTTTTTTTGTAAAGTTCTGATAGGTTTTAATACATTATTATTAGCGCTACCCCATGACACAATCCCGTAATTTACAACCGACCAAAAAAGAGCGTAATATATATAAAGTAATTTTTTTTCTGAAAATACAAGTCTTAATTTATAAAATAGATAAATCTGGTACCTCAATTTTCCTACAATTGTATTAATATGTTCCTTCCATCTCATATTTTGATCAATTGTAGTAATACCAAGATATTTTGTGCTAGAGACTCCTTCTGATTTCCTGGCAGTTACAAAAACTTGGTTTATTATTTAAACAATTACTATCATGGGCACACAATTTGAAATGTTGAGGAAAACTATCTTTGTACGAACCAAAAGTAATAAATACAGTTTTATCTATGTTTAAAGTTAAAAAATTATTTGCAAGTCATTTTGTAATAATGTTCAGTTTACTTTCCGCAAGCTGCTTAAGCATTTCCCAAGTTCTTTCCTTGATGATCATAGCAGTGTCGTCAGCAAAAGATACAATTTCCCCAGTCAGGAATAGTTTAATCAAATCATTGACGTATAATATAAATAAAATTGGACCCAGAACTGTACCTTGAGGCACTCCACAATTGACTTCTAGAGAATCACTTCGTACTTTATTTATATTCATTATTTGTTCCCTTTTATGTAAGAAGCTACTTAATAATTGATGTGATATACCCCGAAAACCATAGTTATACAACTTATTTAATAAAAAATTATGATTAACTGTATCGAATGCCTTAGCCAAATCCAGAAAAATTGCCAAGTAAGGAACTGTTTCATTTATTGCTGTATAAATTTTTTCCGTTACACAGGAAATCGCATATGTAGATGATTTATTTTCTTGGAATCCAAATTGCATAGTATCTACTATATTTTCTTTTATTACAAAATCAACTATTCTTTTTTTAATAATTCTTTCAAAATTTTTCGCAAAATTAGAAATTAATGAAATTGGTCGATAATTGTTCAATGAATTTTTATTTCCCGTTTTCAATATGGGTATTATTTCTGCTTTCTTTCATTCGGTAGACCAAATTCCTTGTTTGATCGAATTATTTGCAATATGTTTAAGTGGACTTAATATGTACGATTGAATCATTTTGATAATTTTAATGTTTATATGATCTACTCCAGCAGCTTTATCCTGTTTCATATTCGAAATAATTTTTGAAATTTCCAATTCATCTGTGGGATATAGACATATTGAGTTTTATACATATGTCGATTTATTATCAAAATTTTCAGTAATTTCAATCAAACTTGCTAATTTTGGTCTAATATTATTAAAAAATTTATTAAATTCAGTAACAATTGATTTTGTGTCTGTGATAGTTTTGGTATTATCCCCCGATATAATACTATTTATTTCATCCACATTCTTATTTTTATTATTGATTATATTATTAACATATTTGCATAACTTTTTCGGGTCATTATTCGCTTTACTTAATTTAGTATTATAGAAGTCATATTTAGCTTTTTTTAGCATCTTATTCAAGTCATTTCTAAATTTATGAAAAACAATTTTAAAATTATTATTCTGTGGATGTTTAATCACTCGATTATACATCGCATCTCTTTTTTTACACAACCAAACAAGTTCATTCGTAATCCATTCTTTTCTGTATTTTATCTTTTTCTTTGCTGTGAACACTTTAGTAGATCCTTTTAAATTATTTTCAATGATATTTGTAAAAAATCTGACCATGGAATCCACCTCTTTTTCATTATATATGGTACTGCTTGCCAAGATTCTTCAGATATTAACTTGAACAATTTTTTGTAATTAACCTTAGTTATCTTCATTTTTCCATTTAATTTACTCTTTTCTAATTTTGTATTTATGTGCAATAACGTCGAAAAGTGGTCCGTGAAAGTTGTTTTTAATATAATTGGCGTTAATTTCTCTTTAGTTATTTCACTTTTGCCAAAAATATGGTCTATGCAAGATTTAGTTTTTGTTGTTACCCTAGTAAAGCTATTAATTAATGACAAATATCCCTTTTGATAATAATTATTTCAGTATTTATTAATGAGAGTAGTTGGTTTTTCAATGTCTAAGTTCATACCTTCTATTATAAAGTGGTTTTTAATTGTACTACATTTATTTTAAAATTCGTCTAAATTTTCTACAAACTGATTTTTATCAACTGTATGGGGTCTATAAAAAGTTGTGATTAGAATTTTCGTTTGATCTTCAAAAAGTTCTATATTGAAAGCTTGGATTAACCCAATTTTAACGTCAAACACTTTATAATTACATTGTCTAGAGATATAAGGAACTGTTTCTTCATTTTTATTATTTTCAATATTTTTGTAATAAAAATCATAATTTTCTAATTCAAATTCTTTTGGAAATACTATTTTAAATGATTCTGTACAAATTATAATATCTGGTTTCTTAAGTAAATTAGAAATTGTCATCTTTAAATCTTCGAAATGTTTGCCAAGATTTCTTATATTTACATGAAAGATATACAGACCATCCTTAGAAACCGTTTTTTCAAGAATTTGCAGATTGTCACAACAGATAGTCACAATGTTTACGTCGTCAATTATACAATTAATATTCTCTAACATTTAAATTCAGATCAATTCCACTTGTTTACTTTTGAAAATGTTTACGGATGCTTTACATGTTCATGTTTATGTGATAGTTTAAATATCCTTTTTTCATTCCGTGAATTAACATTCAAATAAAAAGAAGCCCCTCACAAAATTTAGTGACAATATTTGTTGTAACAAAATAATAACGATGAAAGGCGTTTGTATAATTAAAACTGAAAAAAGAATCAAATGAATCAAGAATTCTAAGCGTAACACAAAAAGCATTATCCGTAATTCACTTTGCTTATATTTAATTTTCTTAAGAGTTTGTACGTTTCACAATTTTCTTCATCAGACGCTTCATGGTTTACATCACATTGTTTTTTAAATTTTTCTACTTGTCTGACGCAGTTGATACATCTTTGTTTGGATCTATCAGGACACTCTCTACTATCATGATTTCCTGCAGACGTCTTGCAAGTTCGTTGATTTGTGCACTTCTTCCCATTATGATAGTAACCGCAACAATTAAACTTGAACTTTATAACGCTTCCATCCAATGTAAATTTTTTCTTCTCTCATCATTTTTCGAAAACAAGCTGGACTGGTCTCCGCGAAAGCAATGAAACTTTTGTAAGTGGACAACTTTGATGTTGATTTGTTCTTTGTTGGATAAGTCATCAAAATTTTGGCTCAGTATACTATCTTCAAGTTCATTTTTTGTCATTTCTTGTTCGATTCCTAGTATTTTAATTCTTGGATTTTGTAGTTCTTGGACCTTGATATCATAATTATCTGCCAGTGTTTTTTTCAATACTTCCATTTTGTTGGCGTCCTCATTGCGAGCACATTTGATTTTTGTTTCTCCGTTTTTGACATCTTTTGAAGAATTTATATTGATTTTGTCTTTCTTAGTGTCAGCTTTCTTCATAACTTCTTTTCTCCTTATCAAGGCATCTTGCATTTTCTTGGGTTTAACGTGAATCCAGGGAGCATTCATGATTGGATGGGATGTTATTGTTTTGGTTAAATTTCCGGTGACTTGAGCATACGAGATAGGGAAAGTATCGTTGTGTTTATGCTGTACTGCTTTTTCAAGTAATGTTTTGTTTTCTTCGAGTAAACTTATTTTGCTAATCAGCAATTGATTTTTTTCATCTTTCTCGGAAATCACAGCTTTCAATAAAGAGATTTCCATTTCGGCTTTATCAAACTTGGCACGGCATACTTGAGAATCAGATTCGTTTTTAGTGAAAACTCTTTTTACTTCTTGATATTTTTGTTGCAAAGCTTCGTATTTTTCTTTCCAACCTAATTCCGTTTGACTTTCAACTCCTACCTTTTGTTTTGTTATTGTTCTGTCGCTGTCCAACATAGTTTCACAACATCTCACCCGGAACTCATCAATACGTTTGATGTTGGAGGGATCTTTCTCTAGGCAGGTTTTGTGGAAATATCCTCCGCAGTTAATACAGAAGACAGTTTTCAACTCCTTCCCGCAGCATTTGTAAGATTTCGAGCGTTCTCCTCTTTCCTTTCCTCCAGATTCGTCCGCCATGATGCTCCGATTGACGTTATGTTTTAGTCGAAAACAATAGTCCGTGAAATCAGAGTGTTTTCGCAAAATGCAAGCAAACGACTCAAGAGTCGGGTGCATTTGCGCACCCTGAAACGGTTTTGCCTAAAGAAGGCTCGAAAAACAATGTAAGAACTCACAAACAATGACAATTTTGAGAGCGACGTAAGAGCAATGCTTGTACTTACAAATCATGATACGATTATTCGGGATTTTTTCCATTCTGCATTCACTTTTTTGATTAATCAATTTTTTCCGAAGACATCAATTTTAAATGATTTTTCAAATTGAATGTCTAATCACTTTTTTTTATTACAAAATTTGTTTGTTTTCCTACACATTCATGCGACAATATGCTGTTTTTGAATAATTTACACATTATTTTGACTGTTTGAAAGGTGGATGTGGCCAGTCGTTATTTTTCTTCAACGATTTGACGAGACGGGATCAAAAATAATTGAACACAAAAACTGAATTTTCCTTCAATGTTTATTGAGATCACTTTTTTCTGTAATTTAAGTACATCAATTCGAAGCACAAATTTGGAATTCCGCGAACACAGTATTTTCGTGGCGCGACGCGAGACTTGATCGAACGCTTCTAGAATTGACAGAAATGAACTTGACGAGATGAAGCGCGTGACACTGGTGTTCGAACTGACCGCACGAGAGAACGTGAAAGGACTGACTCTATCTCAGTGACGCGCCCCTTTTTATCCTTGGCCAGTCAGAACTCTCCAGAACCCGCCTAGAACGTTCCAGCGCCCAGTAGAGCGCCCAGAATCTTCCAAACAAGCGTTCTAGAAAATTCCAGGCCCAGTAGAGCGCTCCGGACCACTCCAGACAGGCGCACAGTGGTACAGGAACCGAAAAAGCTGGCCAAAACTAAAAAGTTTGCTTTGAAATTATTGAATTCTTACAAAATTGTAGGGATAAGGGTTTTTTGGGTCGCTGATCACGAATCTGAAGTCAAATGAGGAAAAAAACAAAATGGCGGCTACAAAATGGCGGGTTATCTTCTTTTTAAATTGTTGGATTCGTATGAAAATCAACATGCAAGGGTTTTTGGGGTCGCTGATTGAAAATTTGATATCAAATGAATAAAAAAAAACAAAATGGCGGCTACAAAATGGTGCAAAAATTTCTTATACTCACCGGATTCGTAATGAACTCAGCATGTAGGAGTTTTTCGGGTCTCTGGCGTTGATCATGATTAAAAGGAAAAAAAGGTCTCTGCAGAATTGTGGACGAAATCCAAAGTGAAATAAAAAATTGAATGTGATATCAAAAGTTTATTAGTTTCCTAATTTACTGTAGAAAAATGTATAAACGTACATAAATTTTAATTTATCTAATAGCACGACAAACCACGACGACAATTTTTAATAAATGTGAAAAAGAACGAACGTGTTCATTATTCGTGCGTTTGTTCCACAAACGCTTTTTTGACTAATTACTATCGGAGAGATCGTCAAAATCTTCATCACTCTCATCATCATCGATGTTGTGATTAGAATTATTATCAGTGATTTTTACATTTGAAGGATTACCTAACAACTCTATTGCTTCGGGTAACAATGATCTTAATTTTTTTGAAGGTAATTTTCTCAGACTTGAAATGTAAGGATCCGATGCGACCAAAAGCCTGCAAAAAACATCTTCCATGTTCTTCACCCTACTACATTTACGCGCGAAATCCTCTCTGTACCTTTTTATGAATTTGTTGCAACTTTCCTGAGCCTCTTCAGACATTTGGCCGGTAGGAAGTAGGGAGGAATCTATGATTAGATGACCACGGATGAGGATTTTGTGTACACTTGTGGGCATATAAAACCAAGGATACTGAAGTACAAAGTATCTGGCAGTATCTAGAGCGTACTCTTGAAATTTTTTGACGTTTATTTCAAAACCACAACAAATAACTTGTAAAATGACATGAAATTTTTTTATCAAATCCTCATCGACCCCCGTAATAGTTGAAGCAACAGTAGAATTTTGAAAAAAACATCTTGCCGTATTCCCATCATTCGTACTTCCATATCCTTGCTTAGGTTGGTCGACGATCAACCCTAACTGTTCACGAAATTCTTTCTGGATGCTTTTTTTCCTATTCTCAAATTCATTCTTTAAATTTTTATCACGAATCTGCCATTTTTTAATTTCAAGTCGGTATGAGAGATGCAGACAACATTCAAAAAATCGTATCCACGCATGAAGCGATGAAATTCCGAATTCTAAATGTTCTTTCAATATTGGCCGTTCTAAAATGTTGTCAATGTCATTGAAATTTTTAGAAGTCGCGTGACAAAGATAGCAGCGTAAACTTGATGATACATTGGCAACGGAATTCCAAACCTTACCATCTACCATTATAAACAACAATTTGTAATTGACGCTGATTTCTTTGCCGTCAACAGTTGTGTGAAATGGAGTGAGATTTCGTTCTTGTGCTTTTATATTATTAACTTCTTCTCGTGTTATATCAGCTGTTTCATGCAAAAATTGAATTTTTTTTGGGCGACAGATTCGGGATGATGATGAACGTGGATTTTTCCAAATAATAATTTTGATGTTTTCAACTTGGTCAACAGAGGAAATTTCTAGTGGTACGAGTGAAGTAAAAAAAATGTTGGCATCGGTTTTGCACTCCTCATTAGAAAATTTTTGTTTATAGCTGCTTTGGCCTTCATGGATGGAACATCAGGCTTTTGGCCTGATGTTCCATCACATCCCCATTTACAGATCATAGTCAAATCACAAACGTTTTCATGTGAAAGGCTTTTGATAACATCGGATTGAGTTTTTATTATTCTTTGAACTGTATGGTCTAATAATGCTTGGAGTGAGACAGCAGCTTTACTTTCATTTATTGAAAGTTCTGAGTCATTGGGGTACGGTCTAATAATGCTTGGAGTGAGACAGCAGCTTTACTTTCATTTATTGTAAGTTCTGAGTCATTGGGGTAGCAGTTTTTTTTGGCTTGCAAAACATTTGAATAGGGTGGAAACACAACAATTTTTTCCTCTGCTCGTTTGCCTGAGAATGAGATATTGATTTTTCGAAAGTCTAGACTCAATTAACAAAGATAACGCTTCATCATCTGAAAAAGTTTTTTCTTCAATCATTTGTATTGATTTTCTATACTTGGATGGTTTCGATGGGCTGCCAGACGTGATGTCCTGTAGAACATGTACTGCGTCCAATTTTCCTTCAGCCCTCAAGCTCATTTGGGTAGCATAGGCTAATTCTCCACTAGTTCTATTGTCTCTGATGTCCTTTGTTTTTCTTCGTTTTGTTCTATCACTTGATTCACTTAAAGTGATTGAAGGGCGACCACCCAGTTTGTTGTCGGATGATTCCTTTGAAACATTTTCTTGCTTATCAGCGAGAAGAACAAACTTGCTCAACCATTCCTCAAAATTCTTCAAAAATATATTTTCTGTCCGATGAACTTCTTGCCACTTGGTCTTGATTTTTTGGAAAACGTTGCGTAAAGTCAATTTCTTGTCTTCAGTTAACGTGAAACAACATTTTAGTTTTTTGGACATTTCTTTCTCAATCGTTAAGTAAACAAAGTGAATTTCTTCATTTAAATGCCCTTTTAATAAATGAAAAATTTATTTTCTTGTGAGACCAAGTGTATCATCTGGATCTGGAATAATAATTATACAAAAATATCAATAAATAATAAATATAAATAAATAATAAATATACCTATAAAAATAAAAAGGAAAATAAAATAGAATATAAAGATGTATTCTTATTTCAACTGTCCATCAAGCTTTGACCTGAAGTTTTCAATAAATTGCCCAAAATAACCCTTTATGTTGAGTTTCATCTTAATCGAGTGATAATTGAGAACATTTTTCCACCACTTTGTAGCTACTTTTTTGAATTAGACTTTAAATTCGTGATCAGGGACCGGAAAAACAGTTAAATTTTGAGTTTTATACAAGTCTAGCAATTATGAAAAAAATGTGTCCGCCATTTTGTGGCCACCATTTTGTTGCTGTTGTAGTTTAATATTATATTCATGATTAGCGACACAAAGACCCATAATCTTCATGATCTAATACGATTTCGATAACCACAAAGCAATTTTTTACTTTGGACGTGCTAACGCTCTTATGGATTTTGTCTTACTGCGTATGAGATATTTCAATATATAAAAATTTATAACAGCCGCATAGGCAGATATTGACAGCTGAATTTTGGTTATTTTGGACAATAAATGTATACCGAATAATATGCAAAAAATTTCATTGCGGAATTCCGTGGACTTTTTTTTTGGCATACTCATAAACATAAATTCTTTCATTTTTGAATATGTATTTTTGGTTATAATTAGTTTAAAATTATTTATTATGAGTGCAGTTATGTTACAGAAACAATAACGTATTTAGATTCTACATACCTTTCTGCCTTCCAGCCATTTTTCATAATTGCAGTGCAAAGTTCACGAAATTTTTATTTTAACATAAAACTTTGAACTTTTCCTAGTTGCAATAGCGTTCAGGCTGCAACGCGCTCGAACGCTGAGTTTCAAATGTATTCTGATGCAATGTTTTAGAATAAGCTTAGTCATGGCTACAAAAATAGGTGCCCTGAATGGTTCCCTAATGGAATTTGAGATAAAGAATGAATTTCCAGGCAATTTTTTTTTAAGGTTTTGACCAGGTTTTTGGGATTTCGTACCACTGTGAGGCGGTCTGGAAAGTTCCAGACAATGCCGCGCTTTTCCACCATCATTAAACGAATACAATAATTCCTAAATAAATAAACCTAATAAAAGAATTCAAAAATCTCAAACAAACCGCCCGCCTTGAAACACTAGTTTCAAAATCACGAAGTACAAAATATCAGTCGCATGTCGGTCTTATCCGCATATAAAAACAAATAGGAACTCGCTAAAAATCCTCATCCAAACTCTATGAATCCACTGAGACTTCGCCGGAACTCGAGTCATGGTCTAAAGCAATCGGCAACAAGGCCAGCTCGGAAATCGGACGCTCGAACTGCGATGTTGCAGTTCTCAATTTCACAACGCGAACCCGACCCAACGAATCCGAAAAAGTCTCAATTACTCTTGCCAGACTCCATTTCGTTGGTGGTACATTTGGTTTTTGCATTAAAACCAACTGACCCGGCGCGATTGACTCCCGCCCGGCACGCCATTTCGTGCGCTGCTGCAACGATTGCAGGTAGTCAAAAGACCAGCGCCGCCAAAACTGCTCCGCGAAAAGCTGCACCCGCTGCCACCGAGATAATCGATTAACAGCCAAATCAACCACGGATGGTTGTGGTAACGCGTTTAAGGGCCCCCCCACGAGAAAATGCCTGGGCGTCAGGAAGTCGAGATCGTCAACGCTATCAGATAACGGGCCCAATGGTCGAGAATTAAGCATTGCTTCAATTTGGCACAGCAACGTAGCCAATTCCTCATAAGTGGGAGTGTGATCCTTCAGAATGCGTTTCAGATGGGTCTTGACACTACGAACTCCTGCCTCCCATAAGCCACCAAAATGGGGGGCAGCTGGAGGAATGTAGCGCCAGGAAATTTTTTCACTCGCCAGAAAATGACGCACTTCTGGGCTACTCAAAATCTTCAAAAAATCTCCATCCAAGGCACGTTGTGCACCCTGAAAATTGGTGCCATGATCAGAATGGATCCGAGCTGGAATGCCACGGCGTGAACAAAAACGTTTGAGGGCCTCAATGAAAGAGTCTGTCGAGTAATCCGTCACAACCTCTAGATGAACGGCCTTGACCGCGAAACAAACAAAAACAGCAATATAGCACTTCTGCGACCGCGAACCACGACCACCCGCCATTCTGACTGCGAGAGGGCCAGCGTAATCAATTCCACAATCCGTAAAAATCCTCTCGGGGCGAGTGACCCGCCGACTGGGTAAATCAGCCATCAGTTGAGTCGCCATTTCAGCACGCAATTTCGCGCAAATAAGACAGCCCGATATGACAGATTTGATTTGTGCTCGAGAACTAATGAGCCAAACCGTTTGCCTTAAGGTGCTGAGAGTCAACTTTAGTCCACCATGAAGACAACGATGATGAGTCTGAAGAATGAGTAATCTCACAAGCGGATGGTTCGACAAAATCACAGGGTGTTTCATCTGAAATGGTAACGCTGACTTGTCAAGCCTACCGCCCACTCGAATAAGACCTTCACTGTCAAGGAAAGGAGTTAACGACGCAAGGACACTTTTTGGTGAAACCACCTGACCACTTCGTAAGGCCCGGAGTTCATGCGGAAATTGAATTGCCTGTAACTAACTAAACCAATAAACTTGCGTGTCATTTAACTCTTCCGCCTCAATCTCACGCTGGTATTGAACAACTCGATTCGAAATTCTCGCACGACAGAGTCTGATAAAACGAAAACACATCGCCGTGACTCTCTGCAATTTTTCCCATGACGAGAAACGATCTGAAAAATCTGGCAATAATGCAACAGGGTCGTTCTGCACGTGATGAACAAGAGGCTTGACTTCCAGATCCACATCGTCAGGGACGGATGGGGGATTTAGTGGCCATTGATCAGGAGGAAGTTTCAGCCATTCTGGCCCCTCCCACCAAAGTCAATTTCCAATGAGACTGAAAGAAGTACAACCGCGTGATGCCAAATCTGCCGGGTTGCTTTCAGTGGGAACATGGCGCCAGTTGTGCCCTGGCAAGAGCGTGTGGATCTCCGCAACTCGATTCCCAACAAATGTCTTCCATGTAGATGCGTGTCTCTTGACCCAAGTTAAAGCAACAGTGGAATCCGTCCAACATTGGACAGGAATGTCATGAAATGATCGAACCTCCTTCATAGAGTTGAGCAATCGAGCAAGGAGAAGAGCAACTTGAAGCTCTAAACGAGGAATTGACAATCTTTTTACAGGTGCGACCCGTGTCTTACTCGTTATTAATGATACTTCAATCTCAGATGGACCTTTCACTACGCGCAAATAAATGACTGCCCCATAAGCCTCTTCGGGCGCATCTGCGAATCCATGGAGCGTTGCCTGGACCTGAGACGAAAGTCCAGTCCATCGCGGGATCGAGACCTGACTCAAATGCGTAAGCGACTCAAAATACGTCGTCCAACAAGCGGCAAGATCAGCTGGAAAATCCGTATCCCAAGAAATTGATTCACGCCATAATTTCTGCATCAAGATTTTTCCAACGATAACTACCGGAGCTATCCAACCTACTGGATCAAAGAACCTTGACAATATCGACAACACGGCTCGTTTGTTCATGGGATCAGGGAGAGTGACATTTATCATAAACTGAAAGGAATCCGAAGAGGGGTTCCAACCAAGACCTAAGATTTTAATATTGTCCTCTGTCGTGAAGGTAGAATCCCACGCCAACCCATGATTTGCAGGATCAATATCCGACAATAAAGATGAAGAGTTGCTCGCCCACTTTCGAGCCTCAAGTCGAGCTTTTGCCAAGAGACCGATAACCTCAGAACGCATTTTCTCAGCTGTCTTTTCATCATCAGCTCCAAACAAGATATCATCAACAAAGGTGTCCTTATCAAGAATGGGCACTGCCAATGGAAACGCACAACCTTCATCTTGAATTAACTGTTTGATAACTCGAAGTGCAAGGTAGGGAGCTGCGCGAGTACCGTACGTAACAGTCGAAAGCTGATACTCTTCAATCTCATCGTCACGTGAAAATCGCCACAAAACCCGTTGATAATCGCGATCACGAGGGTCAACTAGTATTTGCCGATACATTTTCGCGATGTCGGCTGTATATACAAAACGAAAAGAGCGCCAATGCGAGAGAACGAGAGGAAGTTCAGATTGTAGTTTAGGGCCTGTCATCATATGATCATTAAGAGATGTCCCATTGGTCGTTCTGCTTGATGCGTTGAAAACAACACGGAGCTTAGTAGTAAGGCTATGTTCACGAAAAACCGGGTGATGGGGAATGTACACTGCGTTCGAACCCAGAGAATCATGACGAGGCACCTTTTCCATGTGTTGTAGATCCTCATATTCTTTCATGAAATCATAGTACAACTCCGCTCGTTCGGGGTTTTTCGAAAGACTCGATTCGATTCTGAGCAATGATTTTTCAGCGATATGTCGAGATCGACCAATATTAGGGGGATGGGTCTTGAATGGAAGTCGAACCATATATCGTCCATCCGGAGTCCGCGAATGAGTAGAACGAAAATGACACTCGCAGAGTTTATCCTCGACCGACAAAATCGATTTGGTTGGGGGTTCTTCGACCTCCCAAAACGCACGCAAGGAAGTTTCAAGCTGTCTGTCCGCGATGCAATGATGTATCGAAATTGGAGTATCACGTTGAGAAGAACCAAATACATCATCCGAGGAAATATTCGAATTTACCCTGCCTGATAATACCCACCCAAAAACGGTATTCTGGGCAACAGGCTCATTGCTTTGACCCTGTCGTGGTTCACCAATCAGCAATGCACCGTAAAGATCAGTCCCGATTAGCATGTGGATTGGCTCAGTACTCGACGGATCATCAGAGAGAGAAATGCCTTGCAAATGTGGCCAATGAGACAACGGCGCAGTCAAAGTTGCGCTGTATGAGGTAATCTGAGGGACGACCAGCGCTTGAGTAGAGAATCGTCTGTGATCCATGGGCGAGGAGGCCAATTCAATATCCACTGCCGTGGATGACCGCCCAATGGATGACCCACCTAGGCCGGACAGCATCGCTGAGATACGAGTCGGCTGAGTATTCAACGTCTTAGCAAGCCTCTCAGAAACAAAGGAAAAGGTTGAACCCTGATCGAGCAAAGCACGCATTCGCACACTGCGACCATTTGAAGCGACAACCCAAACTCGTACGGTAGCAAGCAAGACAGAATGCGAATCCTGAATAATAGCCATATGCGTCTGAGCGTCACGTGTCCCAACGACCTGAACACCAGAGGTGGTGGGGCGGGGGGAGTCCGTACCCGCGTGGTCAGTCGGATTTTCGCGATGTAACAAAGAATGATGAGGTCTATTGCAGATGGCGCACCTTCGCAGGCTCTTGCATGCATTAACCTTATGAGCCCCAAGACAATTAATACAAAGCCCCAACCCTTTAACAGAATCAAAGCGCTGTGCCATTGTTTTCGACCTAAATGTATCACACTGATAAATCGCGTGGGTTCCTTTACATACTGGACAACGAGTACCCGAAGGTGAGACAAAATGAGAAGCAGCATGCACCTGTCCCGATTGTGAACCTCTATGCGATGACGACACGAGCCTGGGAGTGGGGTTTTCGACCCTCGCGCCGCTCGCGCCCATCGACTCCAACGCCCGAATCCGGTCGAGCAGAAATCTATCAAACTCATCAAAGTCCAGACACTCGGTTCCAGACGAAATTTGCATCTCCCAGTCTCGTCGCGTCTTCGCATTAAGCTTATCAGAAATCCGATTCAATAAAATGTCGCTGTAATTCCTAACCGGACGCCCAAGATTCTCCAATGCAGTCAAATTTCTCCGGAGTATATTACGTAATTCCAGTAACCCGGTCGCGGATTCTTTCTTAAGCGGTTCGATAGAAAAGATGTCATCAATATGCGCATTCACCGCGGCGCGTACATTTTGATACCGACTTTCAAGCAATTCTAACGCGATTTTAAAATTCGAAGCAATCAATTGAACGTTACAAATCAACTCTAATGCTTCACCCTTCACGGATGACTTCAGATAATGAAGCTTCTCTAAATCACTCAAACTACTATTATTAGAAATCAATGAATCGAAGGAATCCCTGAATTGCACCCAATCAGTGAATTTACCTGAGAACGGTTGAATGCTTATCGCTGGTAATTTCGCATGGTTAATCTCTCGTGGTGATCTTGTAGTCGCGAGACTCTCAGGAACCGGTTGGCGGGACGTGGTTGCCTGTTGATGCAGGGTTGCGAGCAGATCCATCGCCTCGACCCACTGCTCCTAGAACACGGTGTAGCTTTTGGCAGTAAAGTTAGATCGAGTTTTCTTATCCTGTTCAGTGGCTTCCTTCAGGATCTCCTTATGACGAGCTTTTGCTTCCGACCATCCTTAGGTGAGTTGGTGAATGCGATTCGCCACAATATACTCAGAAGTTTCAAAAGGTTTCAGGCCTCGACTTCGTTGAATAGCACGTTCGATTTCATCAAAAGTATCCTTTTGCTCCACAAATAAATTATCAAGATGGCTGCGGGGTTGCGGTTCAGATTGACCTTGGTCCAGTGTTTCATTTTGAGATTTTTGAGACAACATGTTTCAGAACACTCGCGCACTAAATACCCGTAACTCGTCAATATCCTGGCAGGATCGCCAAATTTGTTTGAGAAGTGGATGTGGCCAGTCGTTATTTTTCTTCAACGATTTGACGAGACGGGATCAAAAATAATTGAACACAAAAACTGAATTTTCCTTCAATGTTTATTGAGATCACTTTTTTCTGTAATTTAAGTACATCAATTCGAAGCACAAATTTGGAATTCCGCGAACACAGTATTTTCGTGGCGCGACGCGAGACTTGATCGAACGCTTTTAGAATTGACAGAAATGAACTTGACGAGATGAAGCGCGTGACACTGGTGTTCGAACTAACCGCACGAGAGAACGTGAAAGGACTGACTCTATCTCAGTGACGCGCCCCTTTTTATCCTTGGCCAGTCAGAACTCTCCAGAACCCGCCTAGAACGTTCCAGCGCCCAGTAGAGCGCCCAGAATCTTCCAAACAAGCGTTCTAGAAAATTCCAGGCCCAGTAGAGCGCTCCGGACCACTCCAGACAGGCGGTCTGGAAAGTTCCAGACAATGCCGCGCTTTTCCACCATCATTAAACGAATACAATAATTCCTAAATAAATAAACCTAATAAAAGAATTCAAAAATCTCAAACATTGACAAATTTTCATTCTTATCAACTATGACAGTTCAAAAATGCAGTATATTATTTATTTTGACGAAAACTCACTATTTATTCAGAGAACGAAAAAAATAATAATTTTACAAATTCATGATTTAAGGGTTTATATACAAAGTTCGGAATCAAAAAATCGAAAATTTTTTTATTCCATATTTTCAATGTACATGCTTTTGAAAATATTTGTGTTAAGTTTCATTTATTTCGGAGCACTAGATCGAATGTGAGAGCCGCCCGCATTGATCACTGTTATACATGAATCAATGGGACACAAAACTTTAAACGCGATTATCTTAAACGGAATCGTGTTTTTTCGAAAGTACGGTTGCCGTGAACGCGATAACTTAAAAACTTGTTAACCAATTTGCATGATTTGTTTTTTAAATTGTGCCTATTGACAACCTTGTATACTTAAACGATTGCTTTTTTTACATATAAATGTGAGATTCGTTTCAATAATTTTTTGTTTAAAATTTTTGACACCTCAAAAATCGCTTTTTTTTTGCAAAAGGGTTTTTGCAATAAACAACATTTTTTTTTGTCAAACGAATCGTTTAAGTACACCATCAAACGTTTTTGTACAATAATTTTTTGAAATTTTTGATTTTAGTTGAGTGGTTCGCCTTCAATCGCGTTCACCAGAAGGCTCTTAGAAAAAAAGCGTTCCGGGAAATGGGCCATAAATCGTACAATTTAAAAATTTTTTTTAATGTTCAACTTTGAATTTTGTTCTTGAAAAAATGTTCTATCGAACTCTATTTGGTACATATTTAGCAATAAAGTGTTCATAACATCCTTCAAAAAAATCACGTAAATATACTAACTTTTCTGTTGTACTTTGTATAGAACCCCTTAAAATAACTAGATCACGAATTTTCTTGAAATCAACATTTTTATTTTCCATTACTTAAATATGTACTTATCAGATTCTTTTATTGTCTTATTTCTGAATTTTTAAAATTTATTTATTCGAATTCGATGAAAAAATCTTGGTGGAAAATAACTTAAGACTATAACTAATACTTTGTAACACAAACTGATAATGAAAGACATTTTTTCTATTTATCTACACTAATAAAAACACAGTCAATTGGTTCTTTTGATGCAATTTAAAAACTTAAAAATTTGGTATTCAAAACATTCGAGTCATAAATTACTTTTCATCATTCTAACCTCAAAACTGACATTTTGAGGTGACTTTTCGGCTATCGTGATGAAAAATATCTCACGTAAACAAGTACGGATGTGCTCATTGGCAAAACGGGTTTCAAACCTCGCCTTCGGCTCGGTCCGTAATTACCCCGTTTTGCCGAATTCGAACATCTGTATCTGCTACGTAATATACTATTAATCTCAAAATTTGTGTTTCTAGCAACAGTTGATTCCATAAAATGATTAGCTGATTAAACTCATATCGTTAGGAAGATTTATTAGTTGGTTCTTTTTTGTTAGTAGAATGAACGATTTGTCTACTAAAAAATTGAAAATTATATATATTTGTTCAATTTCATTTTCTGTTGATTTCGAAAGCCCGTTTTTTCATCCGATCAACTAGATATTAAAGTTGAAAATGAAGGTTAGAAGTAGACTCATCGAAATGACTATACTTCTGGATTCAAATTATGTGAAATTAAAATTTGTAAATCATTATCATTGGCCATTCTGATGTAGAGGTGAAGTTTGCTGAAATTAACATTATAACAGTTATCAATTAATCCAACATTTTATTATGTTATCATGAACTCAACTAGTTTGTTTCAAAGATTTGTTTTTCAAATATATTAATTGAATTACTTTTTCAAATTAAATGCATAAATGACATTGATTACAAAATATTTTTTGTTCAATTTTTACAAATGCAAATGTATACATATTTTCGATTGGTATAATTAGGTATAATTAGGAGTATAATAAGGATTTTTATATGATAAAAAATTTTTTTTTCAATTGTAACTGCTTAAAAATGTTGTAAAATATATTTTTCGATGCATTACCATTAGTTCCCATAAAAATAATCCACAATATTTAAAATTCTTTACATAAAATATCAAGATCACTAGTTTTCTTGAAGTCAAACTTTCCACATTTTATGAGACATATATATTTATTATTGGGTGTGTCGGTGCAACAACCGCCTCTGACGCTCATAACTGTCCCGTTATTTTTTTTTTTTTTTTTGAATAAAATTTTTTCCTAAAGTGACAGGGACTGAAAATTTTCATACCTTTTTAAAGCTATTCATCTGCTCTTCCATATGATATTTTCAAATTCATGCTCAGGCTACTATGACAGCAGTTATCCAGAGTTTAAGCTACAATGAAGTTTTTTATTATTCGAAAATTCATAACTTAAAAAGTTCAATTTTGGAAAAATTCTTATACATACTACTTTGAAGCTATTTGTCTGCTCTTTTATATAATATTTTCAAATTCATGCTCAGGCTACTATGACAGCATTGTTGAAGTTTAATCTACAATGACGTTTTTATTGTTCAAAAATTTATAACTCAAAAAGTTCATTTTTAAAAAAAATTCTTATACATACTATTTTGAAGCTATTTGTCTTCTCTTTCATATGACATCAAATTCATGCTCAGGGTACTATGACAGCCGTTATTCAAAGTTTGAGCTACAATGACGTTTTTCATTTTTAAAAAATTTATAGCTTAAAAAGTTCATTTTTGAAAAAATTCTTATACATGCCATTTTGAAGCTATTTGTCTGCTCTTTCATGTGACATTTTCGAATTCATGCTCGAGCTACTATGACAGCAGTTATTCAAAGTTAAAGCTACAATGACGTTTTTTATTTTTAAAAAATTCAGAACTCAAAAAGTTTATTTTTGAAAAAATTCTTGTACATACCAATTTGAAGCTATTTGTGTACTGGCTTCATTTCAACTATGAGCACTTAATTTAAAAAAAATGACAAAAATTAAGAGGCCATAATTATTCTTTGCTATTTTTCTGTTGAAAGTGATGAGCACATAATTTTCAAGCAAAAGCTATCCATCCATAATTTGTCTATAACGTTATTTAAACTGTAAATACTCAATCACGCCCTATAACTACGCTCTAAAGTAAAAAAATACGAAAAATTGGTAGCGCATTATTATTTTTTGCTATTTTCCCGTTCTACATAATGAGCACATCATTATTGACCAAAAACAATGTATTTAAAATTTGTTTTCAATTCCAATCTAACAATAAGTACTCGACTTCGGCCTATAACTACGCTTCAAGTTGAAAAAAATGAGGAAAATTAAGAGCACATAACTATTCTTTGCTATTTTTCTGTTCATCATGATGAGCGAATAATTATTAGACAAAAGCAATTTATCCATAATTTGTGTATAACGTTATTTTAACAATAATATAACTCGATCTCGCCCTAATACTAATCTTTAAGTTTTAAAAATATGGAAAATTAGGAGCACATAACTATTTTTTGCTATTTTCCTGTTCTACATAAAGAGCACATCATTATCGGCAAACAACAATTTATTTTAAATTTGTTTCTAATGTCATTTAAACAGTAAATACTCAATCTCACCCTATAACTACACTCTAAAAAAAATAGTAATTTTCCCATTTTTGAATTGGACGTGATTAACCTATTTTTTATTAAAAAATTTACCATTGATCGATATAGTCAATTTTCTCTTCATATATGAAAAATTTGTTACACGCATTCACACTTCTTCCTTCTATATGAAAGTGGAAATAACTATTCGCAAAGGAAATTTTCCCATTTTTTAACTGGACGTAACTGACCTATTTTTTATCAAAAAATTGAACATTCATCGATATAGTAAATTTTTTCCCATACATCGAATTTTAATAGACGCAGTCAAACTTTTTCCTTCTATGTGGAAATGAAAATTACTATTCGTATTGGAAGTTTTCCCATTTTTTGATCGGATATATCACATTTTTCTAAATAAAAAATTTACTATTCACTGATTCGATACGATATTGTACTATCATGTTAAATGTTGATGTAGTTATCATTTTATGTATACTAGGGAGTTCACCCTGCACACTGCAAATAGCTGAAATAGACAAATAGACATTACAGAATATAAACATTTTTTATCCTATAAAAATTGCCTGAATCGGGACGCGAACCTCGGACGTTGGACTAGCTGCTTTCCATTCGCTAAGCAATAATTAAGTGCTAATTAAGTGCACTAAAGAAACCAACGTCACGTCAAATTGTCCCAAAATTATCGTTACCCACCCTGCGTGTGCTAAGTTAATTATGAAGCTAGCACACTCTCTGCGATTTCCAAAATCGAACTAGAGTACTAACTTAGTACTTATTTAGTGCTAATATATTACACAAAAGACAAATTTATTGCCAAATTTTTTAACCAGATATGAGTGAGTGTGCTAGCTTAAAAATGAAGTTAGCACACACCACCTTCCAAAACACAATAATTATTACTTTTTGGTGAGGAATGATTTAGTTCTAATTTAGTGCACTAAAGGAACCAACGTCACATCACATTTTCCCGAAATTATCGTTACCCACCCTGCGTGTGCTAAGTTAATTTTGAGGCCAGCACACTCTCTGCGATTTCCAAAATCAAACTAGTTACTAAATTAGTACTAATTTAGTGCTAATACATTACACAAAGGGAAAATTTATTGCCAAATTTTTTCGCCAGATATGAGTGGGTGTGCTAGCTTGAAAATGAAGTTAGCACACACCAACTTCCAAATCACAAAAAGTATTACTTTTCGGTCAGGAATAATTTAGTGCTAATTAAGTGCACCAAAGAAACCAACGTCTTATCGAATTTTCCCAAAATAATCGTTACCCACCCTGCGTGAGCTAAGTTGATTATTACAGCACACTCTCTGCGATTTCCAAACTCAAAGATGTACCAAATGAGCACTAATTTAGTGCTTATACATGACACAAAGAGAAAATTTATTACCAAACTTTTTCGCCAGACATGAGTGAGTGTGCTAGCTTAAAAATGAAATAAGCACACACGAACTTCTGAATCACAATAAGTATTACTATTCGATAAGGAATAATTTAGTGCTTATATAGTGAACCAAAGAAACCAACGTCACATCAAATTTTCCCAAAATTATCGTAACCTACCCTGCGTGTGCTAAGTTAATTTTTAGGTCATCACACACTGCGATTTCTAAAATCAAACTAGAGTACTAAATTAGTACTAATTTAGTGCTAATACATAACACAAAGAGAAAATTTATTGCCAAATTTTTTCGCCAGATATAAGTGTGCGAGCTTAAAAATGAAGTTGGCACACACTAACTTCCAAATCACAATAAGTATTACTTTTCGGTCAGAAATAATTTAGTGCTTACTTAGTGCACCTAAGAAACCAACGTCACGTCAAATTTTCTCAAAATTATTGTTACCCACCCTGCGTGTACTAAGTTAATAATGAAGCTAACACACTCTCCGCGATTTCCAAAATCAAACTAGTGTATAAAATTAGTATTAATTTAGTGCTAATAAATTACGCTAAGAGAAAATTTAGTGCCAAATTTTTTCGCGCGATATGAGTGAGTGTGCTAGCTTAATAATGAATTTAGCACACACCAACTTCCAAATCATAAAAAGTATTACTTTTCCGAGAGGAATAATTTAGTCCTAATTAAGTGCACTGAACAAACCAAAGTCATGTCAAATTTTACCAAAATTATCGTTACCCACCCTGCGTGTGCTAAGTTAATTATGAAACTAGCACATTCTCTGCGATTTCCAAAATCAAACTAGTCTTCTAAATTAGTACTTATTTAGTGCTAATACATTACACAAAAGAAATTTATTGCGAAACTTTTTCGCCAGATGTGAGTAAGTATGCTAGCTTAAAAATCAAGTTAGTACACGCCAATTCCCAAATCACATTAAGTATTACGTTTCGGTAAAGAATAATTTAATGCTAATTGAGTGCATTAAAAAAACCACCGTCTTATCAAATTTTCCCAAAATTAACGTTACCAACCCTTCGTGAGCTAAGTTAGTTATTACAGCAGTAGATAGGCAAAGCGGGTCCGCCCCCCCACTCCTCCACCCATCACGTGACCACCCCAGCCCGCATCTCTACCCTCCCTAAGATTTGTTTTGTTTTTCGTTTGTTTTTTTTTTTTTTTTTTTTTTTTATTTATAAATTTCAAATTACAATGTTTACAAGAACAATACATTAAACCCTTAAATGAAAACTCGCAGGCGTTAAATTTTCCTCCGAGAAGACGGAACTTCCCTAGATTCTTCGACTTTGTAGAGTTTTCAAGTTTATGCAGCTCATTTGGATCTTCTCGCAGAGTTTTGCAGATCCTCTCGTTTGGAAAATCTCAAATTTTCTATCCAGAGTGATGATGAATTTAGGCCTAAATTTGGTGTCAACAGAGCGAATTCCAGTTACGGCATAGCTTTTGCTAACTTCCAACTCGAGAATTTTTCGCGTTGGGAGAAAACCCTCTGCGCGAGCCACTTGGTTGAGCTTTGAAAAATCCATGTTGCCTGTGCAAAAATTGTCGTCAGACTGACGCTTGCGAGTTTGCTTATCCGTACGTTAAGCGATATGTTATGACGTCATGACGGCAAGTTGAAACACACTTAACCTTGAAAATCTATTGCGCGGTTAGCGATCACGTAAACACATTCCTAAGCGATGACATCACTATTAATAATAAATAGAATATTTGACCTTGAAAACATATTGCGCATTTAGCGATCACGTAATCACATTCCTAAGCGATGACTTCATCATAATTTAATAGCAAAACCTTGAAAATCTATTACGCAGTTAAAAAAGTGATGAAGTCATAACGACAAGTTTAGACACGTTATCGGAAACGATGACGTCATCCTAACTGTGTGAAGAATTCCTGAAAACGTTATCTCGCTGATCAGGCAAACAATGAGTCATCAAACGATGATGTAATCTTACATTGAAGGGATACGAATTTATTCATAAATTCATTTTCGAATTATTTATTTTACTTATTCATACATCTTTTTTTTTCTGCAAAGGGCCCCTCCCCGCCCTATGCTGTGAGGCTTAACCATAAGAGTAGCCCCTCCATTTTTTTATTTTTTACAATCTTTTACATTTTTTATCCTTTTACCATCTTTTACATGTTTTTTTCTTTCTTACACATGCTACAATCCTTAATCATAGGACGTATACCAACATCATCTTCACTAGTTGAATTCCAATGTTTTTCGCATAGTCTGCAAGCCATGAATTCTTTGTCACTTTGCATATTCAGCGGCAACTTTTCCCAAGCTTGAGCGATCCACTTTTTTCGGAAATAAAGTAAAAATTCTCGTGGCAGTGCAGCGATATCCTCAGAATCCAACTTGTGCAGCCAGTTGGCGTATGAGAGTAGAGTAAATGATTTTTTCGTTGATGGTGTATCGTTAAATTTTTCCATTAACCACATCCTGAAGCGGCGGGCGTTTTCCGTGGCACAGTGATGATCGTAGACGGATCGATGAAAATTGTTGTAGGGGCATGCAGATACTCGTAAATCATCCAAGGACGGGCAGCCTATATCCATCAAATCGATTATGACCGTATTTGTGTACTGCTTCAGCCAACGCTTTTTGTCCAATCCTTTCACAAATACAAAGCTGGCATCCTTGAGTTGATTCTTGAGCACTTGGTAGAGTTCCTCGAATGGCACATCTCCAGAGTTCCAAGGTATACCATGATAGTTTCGCGTTAGCCACAAATTAGTCGCCTTTACTTTTGGGGTCAAACCATCCCAGGCGCATGGTGACTTGAATAACGTCGTGACAGCGTCGGCGTGGGGCTCAAGCTTTAATACTGCCAGCTCCTTGACGACAAACGTACTTTGCACGGAAAATCCTTGAACGTTTACGATGTACTTCATCTCGGTACACTGACGCGCTCTCGCGTATCCACCTCCTTTTATACCCACCACCACCACCACCACCACCACCAACTCATTAATTCTTCATTTTCTCATACTTGACATCAGTCTTTTTCTTGTCCTTCTTCTTATACGACACAGGCTTATACTTGTCAGACAATTTATCTTCATTTAAAAGACAACGACGTTCATCGTTTAACTTATCCATTGCGACTGAGTAAAACAGAGTAATTATCTTTATTTATATATACTTGATTATACATGTAAACATAACCTAAAATATAATCGATAACGTTGCAATGTAACAAGTATCGTTCAACAATATAAAAGTTGCAATCAAGAACCGCTAAGCTATCGTGAGTACTTACAGCACATGCGCAGTAGTTACAATCAAACGTTTTATAATTTTCTGACAATTCTGCTGATTGGCTGATATTCAACAACGCGATCGTGTATAATGAGGCAATAAGCCGCAATTTGAGCTGGAATATTCGCAGCCGATTCAAACTTTAAACGAACGTCAACTGACCCCGTAATGAGGGACTCGTTTTGTTTAGCACAATCAATGACTACGAGAGGCGCTAGATCTTTGAATTGCACTTTTGTTAATAATGGAGCATTTTCCCTGCCATAATAGGATGATTGAAAGTTGGAAAACATGTCATACAACGCTGCGAATTGATTACGCTCGAAATTGATATTCAGATTCGTGTAAGGATAACATTGCGAGTTGAGATAGAGCTTGATGTCGCGCAAAGGGCAAGTATCAAAGCCACTTGTGTTTGCTCCGCGAGCATTCTTCCACCCTATTTGGAATCCTACAATGACGTATCTCGGCTATTCCAGTTGAGTCGTTGTTTTGACGTTCCACACATGCTTGGTAGTTGTAGGCAGCAAAAGATATTCGTAGAGTTCCCAGTTCCTGAAGCTCATAGCGATGGTGGGATCGCTAGCGATGTAGCTGAGCATTCGAATCTTTTCAACGTCCGACACTCTGACGTACGGCAACATCCATTCGATTTTGCTGAGGGATATTTGAAACTGTTCTGGAACTGCAGGAGCTACAACCGCTGTCTGCTGGATAGCGTTGACGTCTGTGTTAGCTCGGAGAATGATGAGCTCATGTTTAGCGTTGACGATGATTCGTTGATAGTCCTCAGCGAATCGAAAGAGAAATTGCAGTGGGATACATATATCGAAATATCCATGATTGTCCACCAATGATCTCGCGTCGTCGAGAATCCATCCTGCATTTTCCATCAAGTCCTTCTGATCCCAACTTCGTGAGATGTAGGCTTTCATTGCAGTTGTTGGGCCAACGTTTTTCACCCTTTCAATCTCCACGGCATTCAGCTCGTAACGAATTTCCTCAAATAGGTGGGCTATACCATTGTTGACTATAGATCTATGAACGACCTCAGCTCCGTCAGCTTTCGTTAAACGTCCTTGAATATGCAGCGAACTCTTGCTTGGCAACAAGTACGAATCCTGGTTCTGTACACTGATGCGAATTTCATCATTATTGTTGTACGTCGATGACGCGTACGGTTGATGCGCGTGTACTTCGTACTGCGCTATCGCCTCGTCGAAGACGATCTTCTTCTCGATGGATAACATGGTATCAGGCAGATGATGCAGCAGCAAATTTTACTCTTAACCCGAGGCTTTTCAGGAACTGCACGTTCCGCGGTGTGAGCACTTTGAAAGGTTTGTGCCGACTTATGATCCGTGGACATGTTGCTGGACTTTTATATTCTCCGTAAACGATTCCCATTATTCACCTTTAACATGCAATCTGATGGTGATGATTTCTGCTCGAAAATCCACCAATTGTCCGTCTTGATCTAGAATGCGGAGCTGCAGGTGATGTATTGCTTGCACGGTGATCGGATGGTAAATGACATGCGTAGGTATTTCAATGATCTTATATCCTGGTGGCACTACGGGAAAAAACTCGTGAATGGTATGCACGCGACGCTCGTTGATGTACGCCCCCGCAGTGATGTTGCATTCAACGCGCAAGGCGTTGACGGCGAGTATTCTCACCGGTGATTGAGACTCGTGCGCAACGTCAGCCTTGAGAATAAGCGGATCGAAGCCTAAAAGTTTTCCAATAGAATCTTTTGGGCGAAAGTCGATGGCTCGATTACATTTGATTTCATTGCGCAGCGGGATACTATTGGCTTGCAGATACAGTTGGATAATCGACGGCAACACTTTCTTCAGGTAACGCTCGATGCTGTCCAACTCGTAGCTCCCCGGAGGTATGGTAAACACTTTACCGTCAACGTAAAACTTGTTGCTACCAACGTCGAGGTTGTGGATCGAATTGAAAGTCAATAGTTCCACCAAGCCCAATGAATAATTTTTTCGGCGTGACAGTTCAATAGGAGGAAAGTAGTACACCTCCAAGACAGACGATGTTCCCGAGAGGGTCAGAGTCAGTGTATCCATGATGGTTGCTTGTTGTTGACCGATACTCACTCACACACTTGCAACACTTTTATCGAGTAAAAACTTGAGACACAAGTGCCCGCAAATAATTTGATCATAGTTTTGATACTGATCACGATTATATAGAATAATGCTGCCGACACCGAAATAATCCACAAGTTCTCCAGGTGGTCGTAAATTGCCAAAGCTGTCGAAATACGCGATTTGATTACCAGTTTTCCGATATGCGACTCAATGAGTTCCATGACCATTTTTGTCATCTAGATCAACGATGGAAGCCTCGTATTTTTTAGGCCCACTTTTAGGTAAATCATTACGCATGTACACGCCTCGAAACGATGGAATTTTCAACATTTTTGCATATTTCAACAAATCTTTATCGGTAAGTGCTCGGTGTGGTAGCTCTATACGTTTTTTAAATGCAGTCTCAGTCCAGTTCCCCATGATTTTAAATACAATCCTTTTCCCACGGCGATTGATTCCATTTTGAGGTTATGTCGTCTTGATTCATCCAATTGCCGCTTGGCGGCTGTGGCATCGTTGATAGCTTTAGCGATGCTCGCAGCGCCACCTGCCAATGCTCCTGTTGCGCTTAATCCTGCAAAGACAGGGAGTAGAAAAGCAGGTTAAATGCCACCAAATTTACTGGATACAGGTAGTACACTTGGTACTCGAACTTTCTTCTTTCCTCCTGCTTGTTTCACCGCGGCTCTAGCAGCTCTCAATGTTGATTGCACGGAACCTGTAGCTTTAGCTGCAACTTTCGCTGCGTCGATGACTTTTCTCAAGGGAATATTTTTTTTCTTTGCTACTTTCTTCAATCCCATACCGAGTTTCTGCTTTACTCCCATGATACCAGTTACTCCAAGAGCTGCAGTTTTTTCACTAACTCCTAAATCTTTAGCGAGAAGACGTTCGATAGCTTTTTCTGCAAGAACTTTATCAGCTTCGTGTCTAGCTGTAAGATTGATATTTTTCGAATATGCGATATCATGCTCCCTGCACGCTGAATCAAGTGGATTGATTCCACGATCCCCACGTTTTAGCCTTTTAGCAAGTTTGGTGCCTGGACCACGAAATTGATACCCAGGAATGTGGAGTTCAACAGGGAGCTTGTTGATGATAGCGTTGACGAGTCCGCGTCCTTTCACTGCCATAACTCAACTGAGCTCGTGGCTATAAATACGCGGTATTTATAGGTTTTCGAGTCAGACGCTGACAGGTCGTCATGGAGTTTACACCGCAAAATTTCAAGTTGCCTGTCGTAAACTTTGACAGTGTGGTGGAAAAGCGGGAAAAATTCAAACGGCATGGAAAACTAGTACCGAATACAGTTCGCGCAATAATATGTGGTGCTTCAAATTGTGGTAAAACTAATGCTCTGCTCTCGCTTATTACGCATCCAAACGGGTTGAGATTCGAGAACGTCTACATTTACTCAAAGTCACTCGAGCAACCTAAATACAAGTACTTGGAAAAAATCATTGAACCGGTCAAAGGAGTTGGATATTTTCCGTATAACGAAAACGACCAAGTCGTTAGTGTTGAGGAAGTCAAACCAAACTCTGTAATGATATTCGATGATGTAGCTTGCGAAAAACAAAATAACATTCGCACATACTTTTGCATGGGACGGCATCGTGATGTAGACAGTTTCTATCTCTGTCAAACTTATGCGCGCATTCCTAAACACTTGGTGCGAGATAATACTAACTTGCTCATACTGTTTCGTCAAGACGATATGAACCTGAAACATGTGTACGACGATCATGTTAACACTGACGACATGACTTTCGCACAATTTCGAGATTTATGCGCAGCATGTTGGAGTGACAAGTACGGGTTCATTGTCATTGACAAGGATAGCGAACAAGGGCGGTATAGAAAAGGCTCCGATTGCTTTGCTACTATAAATTGAAGTGTTTTCGTGACAACTAAATCAGTATTGTCTAAACACTGAAAGAAGATGGAACGTAAAAATGTACTACACCATATCGTACAAGCGAGCGAAGCCATCCGCTGCAAACATCGTCAGCTGAAACGTGGAAAAGCTGCTGCGGAGACGTCGGTGCGAGAAGTGTTCAAGCCCATCATTGATCCACTACAGTCATTGACTAGAAAACCAATGGACCTGAAGGTGGAGTCAGTAAAAAAGGAGGAAGCGGAAGAAGAATTACCTACAATGGAGGATGATGATACATTTGAGCCATGGAGTGAAAATTTCGAGAGCTTCGATCAAACCATCGGTGACCAAACATTTGCACCGAATATTGTCAGTTCCTCAGCTCCTGTTGACACTCTAAAGAAATACTTTAAAATGATGAAAAACAAGGATGAGCAAAAGAATCTCGATATGCGGTATGGAGTACGGTCGTTGAAAAGTGGATTGCATATTGGAAACACGCCAATCAGTTTCGAAGAAAATACTGTTTACGTGGGGACTGAGGAGTTTGAGAAAACGCCGGGACTTATAGAACTGCTGTTTAAAAAAATGCCAAACAGTTCAATTGTGAATAAAAATGATGTTGAAAACTATAAGAAAATCGTCCAACTAACAAACGCGGATAGAAAAAATTATCTACCCGACAGGAGTCTGCGTGGTGGTGGCAGAGATTTTAAATATCTTACATACATTGCTGACAAGAAAGTGGGCACAGGAGTAAACAATGTGGTTACAAAGAACGTAACATCGATTATGTGCATTGGGATGATCCCAACGAACTCGTTGATCGCTTGCGACTTATACTCGCGTCACAAGCTGCTGGCAACAGCAGTCATACCAACGAAATCAACTCAATCATTGAAAAACTTAGAGAAAATGGCATTATATATTGAAAGTCTCAAAGTTTGGTATCTCATTCATGAGCTAGACAATGACAAGTGTAGACGTGTTTGGGAGACACTTGATCAAGAATCGGGAAATACGTGGACCTCCTGGTGTTGGATTCAAGTTGACCCCTGAAGGTCATTACGATCTCCAACATAAAAAATTAGTCAACGTTGCTAAGGGTGATTACGAGAAAGATGGCGCTTCCTATCAAAATATTATCGATTTCGAAGAAGTGCTGACAGTTGAAATTAATCAACTGAAAAATGTGGTGGAGGAAGTGGAAAAATCACTAGAAACCTTGGCTAACATGTATCAAAAGCATGTGACTGAAAACTTGGCAATCATTTCCAAACTACAGCGTCGTATAGAACGTATCGAGAAGGAAGTATTTGACGATGTTATGCCCCAAGAAGATGTTTACGAATACAAGCTAGAATACAAACGCTCCTCATTCATAACCGTCCCGGACGTCGAAAAGATGAAAGAAGCTCTAGTGGAAGAACTCCATAAACCTGCAAGAAGAAATTATCGACGTCGCCATGTTGATATACGAGGACTCGACGAAACGTGGCAAGCCGATCTTGTAGACATGTCCACCTACAAGGATAAAGGCTACAAATTCCTACTGACCGTCATCGACGTCTTCTTCAAGTACGCGTGGGCTGTACCAATAAAAACCAAAAATGGACCCGACGTTACCGCTGCTATGAAGACTGTACGACGGGATTGCAAACCCAAGAATCTACACGTTGATCAAGGCAAAGAATTTTACAACAAGGACTTCAAGGCACTCATGAAACAACATGGAATCAACATGTACTCTACATTCAGCGGCATGAAGGCGTTCATTTGCGAACGTTTCAATCGTATACTCAAGAGTCAGATGTGGAAACGGTTCTCCCTCCAAGGACATTACAAATGGATCGACATCTGACCTGATTTGCTATTGAGTTACAACGCCACCTGGCATCGAACAATCAAGATGAAGCCAAAAGATGTTACCGCAACTGATGAAAAACGTCTGCTTGATGAAATTTACCATGTCAAGCAACAGAAAGAGAAGAGCAAGTTCAAGGTCGGTGAAAAAGTCCGGATCAGCAAGTAAAAACATGTTTTTGAGAAGGGGTATACGTCCAATTGGACAACGGAAATTTTCACCATCGCTGCTGTAAAGCCAACGCATTCCACGACCTACAAGCTCAAAGATTATCAGGACCAGCTCATCGAAGGAGGATTCTATACCGAAGAACTCGCCAAAGTGAAACATCCGGATGTGTATCTTGTTGAAAAAGTGTTGCGCAAGCGTGGAAACAAACTATATGTAAAATGATTGGGGTTTGATAATACTCACAACAGTTGGATAAATAAATCAGGCATGTAATCAATAAACGTTTATTCGTATATATCTAGTGTTTTTATTTACCCTTTGCATAAATATATAAAATAAATATATTTATACTTTAAGCATGAATTTATTTCCGCACCACCAGAGCCCGCTTTGTTCTCGCATGGGGTGGTAGAATTCATGGTGCGTTTTTGTTGACGTGGTATCCCCAGTAGGCCTAATCCACGATCTATCTAAATAGCCTAGTACAATGATATTTACAATTCGTCGATATCTATCAATTTCCTTATTTGCCTAGAGCAATGTTCATTAATATTTACAATTCATCGTCGACATCCATCAATTCCCTTATTTTATAGTGGCCGTGAGCCAAAGTGTCCGTTGTAGTTGACAATAGGTGACGCTTGTCATCATATGGATTTAACGCGAGTTTTGTTTGTTGAATTGTTTGAATTTCATGCAGATGTGATCAAAACAGATGTTGAACGCGATACTCTGTACTCTCACTGTACAAGCAATGTACATAATCATCGAAATCTATTGTTTTCGCCATAACCAATCCTTTGACTCCTTTGGCTTTTTTAATTCTATCCTGACCTTCAACTCGAACACTATACATCTAACTTCTCAATGCTACAAATTCAGTTATGATTTTCCCGTTGCATTCGTCCTTCATGAGACCCAAAACTTTTTTGTTTTTCAATTCGATTCCGAAACGATTAGGTGAGGGATAATCTGATGTATCGAATTGATCATTGTTTTCTTTCATTATTTTACATGGGTCAAGATTTCGAATTCCATAAATCAGACTGTCGCTATCGGTATACAGAATTTTCGCGTTTGTTGCAGGTTTCATAAAGTCGTAATGAAAAGAGTAAAGACATGTTTTGGATAGGTCGAGAACGCAGAAACCTATATAAATGGGTTTGTTCATTGTAACCTCGACGCGTGCTAATTCAATGGCGACTAAATTCTCATCGAAAATTGTACAAAAGCTGAAATTTTGTTTCGAAATCAAGGCTTCTGCGCCATATCGACCCAACCATTGCATGACTAGTTTTATATTTACACGTTTTCTTACATTCTCCATGGTTTTTCCGTATACTGCATTGTTCATCAATTTATAAAGATTTTTTTCAAATTCATTTTTTGCATTTTTACGCATTTCACTGTTGAAATCAATGTAAGATTTCAACCATGGAGATTGCTTAAATTTCAATATTCTATGAATGCACCGCAAAATCAGTCCATGACGCAATGCCTGCCTCAAATTTCTGTAATGAATGACATATCGCTTTTTCGGTTCAAGAGTTGTTCAGAGCTTTTTACGTTTCGAACCGTATGGAGTTTTGTGCTCTGCGTAAAACGGTAAGTCATTGTGAGAATCATGAATTTCTGATGGATACTCGAGATCCACTTCTAGGATGTAACCTTCTCCGGCATCATCAGCAACATCCCACGGAAAATCTTGTTGAAAATTTTCAACCCACTTAAATCCAGCGTAAGGAAAGCATTGTGTCATGGCCCACCCATAAAGGTTATTTACATCATAATAGATGAGGTATTTGTCCTCTTCTTGGGGATTATAATCGGTGGCGCAGTAGGGATTGTTAGCCCTGGCGTATCGATGGCTGCATTGGGAGATGCCTCCTCGGATCCCCCGTTCGATGAAGAGGAGCTTGTCGATGTCGGTGAGAAGCTCCAATTCTATACCCGTGTGCTTGAGCATGGCTTCCCAGCTGAATCCTGGTGTTGTATAGTAGTGTGCAGGATCCAGTCCATAAGACGCAAGGCAGCCTTTTCGAAAGTTCTCAAAGACGTCCGCCAGGAGAAGTACGTCAGTCTTCAGGTATAGGTCCGAGTACTCCATAAGTGACTGAATGTTGAAGGACTGCCAGACTATCTGAGCATGACTAAAATCGAAAAAAAATTTGAGAACTCAAAAAATAATACAAAAAAATGACAATGATAACTAAAATAGTTTAATTACCGATAGTCATTGTCGGAAACGTTCTCATCCATCAGGGTGCTGTGGAACGCTTCTTAAGGCGGCAGCTCGGTCGCCTCCAATTTTTCTCAAGAGTCCAGGTACTCATAGGGGAACACTCCTTTCTTCATGAGGAGTTTTAATAGTTCGTCGTCGAGATGCGAGTATTCTCGATGGATGATGGTTTTTTTATCGTCCCCCAAGTACGACGCAAGTTTATCCAGCGATGACGCCATGAACCTGAACGAGTCAATTAATCGCAGAGATATCTTGCTGTCCTCGATATGTTTGGCGAAGGAGACGTATCTTTCCATTGTCTGTGGAATTAGGGTGATGCGTCCCTCGATACAGTTGGCGATTTGTTTGATTACAAGATGGCTGTCATATCCGCTTAGATTGTGAAATATGACCCGAAACAAAAAAAAAACCACAATTTTTACCTTCGAATCCTTGTTGCATGAGATGTATTTTCTAACAATAATCAAAATAGTAATAATTTTTTTCACATCTCAATAGTATGATCAACCAAAGTTACAATGCTCATAGATATCTTTTTTCCAAGTTTTATTAGAAAAATATAATGACATAAAATCTTACCGGAATAGTGAGTGCATCCTGGTATAGGAGATTGCATTATTGTCTCTGGTCTTGCAGATGTGGCAGTTGGCAGATTTTCTAAACATCTCCTTCTCTGCCGGGGTGAGGGGCTCCATGGGTTTGGGGTTCTTCATCTTCTCCTGGACTTTTTTCGTGAGTTTCACCAACTCATCGGAGAACCACTGCGCGGGATCCTGGCCTCGATAGCTCGCGTAACGAGATTGTTCTTCATCGAAGCTACATTGGACATAGTAGCCAACGCTACAGGCCTCGTGAACTTGCACGAATCGAGTGTTTTTCTCTTTGTCAGGAACTACTTTTTCAATAAACATTCAAAATCCGCGTAAACGACGTATGGAACTTTAATATTGTTTTTATGATTGTTAAATTTGAGAATATTTTTGTTGGGAACAGGCAAATTAACTCTACATGTATTCACTTCTTTACAATCAATTTCGTGAGAGATGAGTTTTTCTTTAGAGCGGAAGTAATGTAAGCACCGGTCACAAACCCAATGTTTACTGTTGGTTTTAGAAAGTTGACTGTTCACAAGTCGAGAAAGATCTTTAATCCAGACATAATGGTAGCGGAGGGGTTCGCTCTCATCATCTTCATCATAATGATTTTGCATGAGAAGTAAATTTATATGCTTGTCCTGTTTTTCTTTAGTAACATGGATAAGAGTAACTGAAAAATCTTTTTTCAAAAATCGTTTTTCAAAAGTATGTAGATATTTATGGAAATATTGTTAAGTTTTTCGAATAAAGGAGCCTGCTTTGGCATAACAGGGAACGTAATTCCTTCAAAGTTTAGTTCTCTATCATATTTTTTGTAATAGGGAAGGCGTCCTGGAGTTTTCATATTCCTTTCCACAGGATGTAATGCAGACCATTTAAAACACTCATCGTCAAAATTTTGAATATTTACGCATGCCTGCTTTCGTTTTATTGGTCCTGGTAGCCCGATGAAGGAACTTGCTCGCATAGGATTGTATTTGTTGATATGCACACCGAGACTCACGATCCGACGCAGCGTCCATCCGGATCCTTGGTGTTGTAACTCTTCGATCATTCTCAACAAGTGATCCCTGACGTTGGTGTTGAACCAGGTGTTGAGATCCGCTGTTTTGGTGTTGCTGGCGTTGCGAATTTCAAAGTTTTTCAACTCTCCGACCTCTTTATCGTTCTTCAGAATGCTAAATTCTCCATCCAGGGAAGTGTAAACTTTTAAAGCATTTTTGATCTTTAAGCTTTCTTCCATTTTGGTGACGAAAATTTCTCGGGCTTCCAACTAAAACTTGGTAATGTCCAGGTGGCGTAAGTTGATTACGACGCCCGCGCGGATGTGCGTCTTGAAGGCACTGTTGAGATCTTCCCATTTCACGCCATTTTGTAATTCAGCTCCAATCACGAGTGAACCGCGCAACTGGATTATGTAACTGCGGAGTCGTTGGATGGCACGCGCACATTGAATTTTCACTTCACTCGAGCTATTCGTACTCATTTCACGCAATTCATCGATGTGTGCTATAGCGTCATTGTTCAACACTGTAGGATCAACAGTACCAGTCGTTTTTGTGCGTTAATCACCTCGTACGCAGCCTTGAGTTTCAATTCCACCATTTTTCGAAAATTAAATGTCACTCTGCGTTCTAAAGTTCGACACTTTGAGAGCCTTGTTGGTAGACTGACGCTCCCGTTCGAGAACGTTGTATTTATAGATAGTGATGGCGCTGCAATCGCGCGCAATTGCTATGCGTGCTCAAGGTTGGTACTGTTTACATGGCAACTCATGATGAAGGTTGTCGAACCTGCGCACTGTTGCCACGTCTATCGTCACGCATTGTTGTCACGTCTATCGTCACGCACTGTCTTAAAATTTCCTTTAAATAACCCCGTACACTTAAAATCTTTCCAAGCTATCGTTCAACGATGCGATAATTATAGAGTGACTTGCGATCATGTCAAAAATGTGACTGACTGATGATAGGGAAATCAGGGGATATTATATAGAGAAATGATGACGTCACCATCGAATCCCCACTGCTCGATATGAGTCAGAGATGTTGACTTTGTGGTTTTGAGAATCGAGCGATTGCTTCTGTAAATAGTCGAATCAAATGACTTCTACGCAGAGTTAAAAACAGGATACTCAGATTACAATTGTGCTGAAAGTGTAAACAAAAGTATCAAATAACAACTGCGCAACGAAAAAAATATCATGATCATATCAAATCTAGGACCGGAAGTCTTTTTGTAAACAAAGATAACAAAAGTCATAAATTTGACGCGTTCAAAGAATGTCGACTTGTAAATAAATAATCACAGTGCTGGAAATTGGTAACAAGATTAAATTACATCTTCGAGCGAGCGACTCTTCTAAACAAAAGATTCAGATTACATTTACGCAGCAATTTTTTCATACAAACATCTAGATCTATATTTAGCTATGATCAAATTACATTTAAACAGAGAAACCCAACTCTGTAAACAAATGGAGCAAAGTCTATCTTGGTATCATATTTTTAGAACATTCCAAACATAAATAATTGCATAAAATTGATTGATCTTCGAATTACATTTACGCAGTTTTATTCAAACGTTTCAAGTTCAACGCTTGCGATTTAAAACTTGTCATTATGACGTCATCGCTTAGGAATTCCACACTGCGAGGATTATCAAACTATCACTAATAAAAGTTTATTATTTTCTACAAAAATGCATTATTATGAAAAAAGGAATAAAATTCTCAATCCCGTAATATTATTCACTTGGTATCAATAGATTTTCGAAATAAATTTCCAATATAATTGAATTTTTAAAGGAATATTTTGAGGGATCTAAATGCCGTTATTTTCAGCGCTATAAGAGATAAGGCGGCGTAGTGTTTATGAATTCGCGCGGCCGGTGATCGTTATTTCCCCTAAATATCTTTGATAGATTTAAAGGTAAGCATATTATGTTCAAGTTCGTAACAACGAGTTATTGTTTCTCAATTCGTCATAATCCACCATTTTATCGAGGGAAGGTTTCTCTAGGTGAGGGAAATATGTGGAAAAGAGATAAGGAAAATCGAGGAATATATATGTGAAACCGCGGAAAAATGGTGGAAAAACATGAAAAATAAGGAGAAAACTGTTTAAAATAAGTGTAGAAAATCTGAAAAAAAATTTGGAGGAAATCCACGAAAAAATAAAAAATATATATACATATAACGAATATGATATAAACATATAACAAATGAATGTAATAAATATGATAAATGAAGAAATATAAAAACAAAAACTCGGAAAAAATTGTTTTAAAAAATATGTGCAATGTAGAAAAATCCCTGTTTTACCGACAGGAGGTACGCCCCTGTTTTACCGACCGCCGCCATCTTGGATTTCAGGCGCCATCTTGTTGGATGTCATCTTGTTTTCCGACCGCCATTTTTTTTTCTAACCACCATTTTGTTTGACGACATTGTTATGGTAGAAAATCTATGTGAAAACCTAGGAAAAATCCCGGAAAATTTGCGGAAAATCGCGGAAAATTCTGGAAAATATAGGAAAATTTACGGTGAATTCGTGGGAAATTTCGGAGAAATATGGGACATCTAGATAAATTCCGGAAAATATGGAAAATCTAGGGAAACTCCAGAAAACTCGAGGGGAGGGGACAGACCAATCAGGACGCAGGGGGCGTGGCCTAGGAGAGGGGGAGGGGAGGGTGGAACAATCAGGACGCAGGTGGCGTGGCCTTGGGAGGGGGTAGACCAATCAGAGTGTAGGGGGCGGGCCTAAGTAGGGGCGGGAAGGTGTAGGGTAGGGAGTCGCGTGATGGGTGGAGAAGTGGGGGGGGGGGTCGGACCCGCTTTGCCTATCTACTTAAAGCACACTCTCTGTGATATCCAAAATCAAAGTATGTACCAAATTAGTACTAACTTAGTGCTACTACATTACCCGAAGAGAAAAATTAGTGCCAAATTTTTTCCCTAGATATGAGTGGGTGTGCAAGCTTAAAAATGAAGTTAGCACACACCAACTTCCAAATCACAATAAGTATTACTTTTCGATGAGAAATAATTAAGTGCTAATTAAGTGCACCAAAGAAACCAACGTCTTATCAAATTTTCACAAACTTATCGTTACCCACTCTGCGTGAGCTAAGTTAATTATTACAGCACACTCTCTGCGATCTTTAAAATCAAAGTATGTACCAAATTAGTACTAATTTAGTGATAATACATTACAAAAAGAAAACATTAATTGCCAAACTTTTTCGCCAGATATGAGTGATTGTGCTAGCTTAAAAATGAAGTTAGCACACACCACCTTCCAAATCACAATAATTATTACTTTTTGGTGGGGAATGATTTAGTTCTAATTTAGTGCACCAAAGAAACCAACGTCACATCAAATTTTCCTAAAATTATCGTTACTCACCCTGCGTGTGCTAAGTTAAGTTTTAGGCCAGCACACTCTCTGCGATTTCCAAAATCAAACAAGTGTACTAAATTAGTACCAATTTAGTGCTCATACATTACACAAAGAGAAAATATATTGCCAAATTTTTTCGCTAGATACGAGTGAGTGTGCTGGCTTAAAAATGAAGTTAGCACAAACGAACTTCCAAATCACAATAAGTATAACTTTTCGGTGAGGAATAATTAGGTGCTAATTTAGTGCACCAAAGAAGCCAACGTCACATCAATTGTCCGAAAATTATCGTTCCCCAACTTGCGTGTGCTAAGTTTATTTTTAGGCCAGCACACTCTCTGCGATTTCGAACATCAAACAAGTGTACTAAATTAGTACTAATTTAGTGCTAATACATAACACAAAGATGAAATTTTTTGCCAAATTTTTTCGTCAGATATGAGTGAGTGTGCTAGCTTAGAAATTAAGCCAGCACTCACCAACTTCCACATCACAATAACTATTACTTTTCGGAGAAGAATAATTTAGTGCTCATTAAGTTAACTAAAGAATCCAATGTCTTCTCAAATTTTCCTAAAATTATCGTTACACACCCTGCGTGTACTTAGTTAATTTTTACCGCATACTCTCTGTGATTTTCAAAATCAAAATATGTACTAAATTAGTACTAATTTAGTGCTAATACATTACACAAAAAGAAATTTATTGCCAAACTTTTTTGCCAGATATGAGTGAGTGAGCTAGCTTAAAAATGAAGTTAGCACACACTGACTTCTAAATCACTATAAGTAGTACTTTCCGGTGAGGAATAATTTAGTGCTAATTTAGTGCACCGAAGAAACCAACGTCACATCAATTTTCCCGAAATTATCGTTCCCCAACTTGCGTGTGCTAAGTTTATTTTTAGGCCAACACACTCTCTGCGATTTCCAAAATTAAACTACTGTACTAAACTTGTACCAATTCAGTGCTAATATATTACACAAAAAAAATGTATTGCTAAAGTTTTATGCCAGATTCGCGTGTGTGTGCTGGCTCTATGATTAAGCTGGCACACGTCAACTCGAAACTAAAAAAGCCAGGACTGTTTGTTCACGAATAATTTAATGCTTATTAAATACGCCAAAAAAAATTTATTGCCACATTTTTACGCCAGATATGAGTGAGTGTGCTGGCTGAAAGATCAAGTTGGCACAGTCCAACTCGAAAACACATAAAGTATTATTTTTTGCTCAGGAATAGTTTAATGATAATTCATTACACCAAAAAAATATACGTTACATCATAATTTTCCAAAAGTATCGTTATCAACTTTGCGTCTGCTAATTTAATGATCAAGCTAGCACACTCTGTGCGATTTTCAAAATCAAACTAGTGTACTAAATTAGTACTAATAAAATGCTCACTTATTACACACACAACATATTTCATTTTTACATTTCTTTTGCAACTGCGATTTGCTAGTTCCACAGTCAAGTGAGCACTAACTGTAGTTAGTGCTAACTAAGTAAGTAAGCACACAACTGTATTCATGCTGTTTATTGAATAATAGTTGGAGTAACTGAAAATACAGTTGTGACAACCGCAATTTAAGGTTTTCTAAGTTCGCTGTCCGCAGTTGACGCTTAACTATAAATTCACAGTTCGTTTTAGAACCTACACTTTTCGTATACTCGGTGCAATTGTGAATTTAAGTTGCTACTAGAATAGTCGTACAGGTATCCGAGCTTTTCAAGAGGCAGTTGTTGCATCTTTTTGAAAGATACTCGAGGCAACTATATCCTGTAGAAAACCACATAATATTAAAAGCTTAAACAAGGAAAGAAACTTGACTGTGAGTTGCCGTTTTTGTCTCGAGGAGGAAAGGTCAGTCATATATTTTGAACTTTTAATGTTATTTTACTTCATAAAGTGGCTTACTGTGAAATAATATTCATGCACGTAAATGCTTTTTTTTAAATCGCGCGCGCACGAACTCGCTGAACTGTTTCACCCATACATATGAACGACAATTAAAAACAGTTGTTGACTACTGCATTTTCCAACCGCATTTTCGACTAAATTTACGAGAAAAAAGGACGAAATATCAAAAATTGACATATTTATTTTGTAAGAAAAATCTTTCAAAATGACGAAATAGCGTACTTTTGTAATATTAGGACGATTTATCGGCGCTGTCAACTTTTTTTCCTAACCCCACTTTGCGACAAAAATGAACTAACTTTTCAACTGTAGTTTTATAGTTGATGCAACTTTAACCTTTCCTCAGAAAGCGTAGGTTTAAAAAAAGTCTAGGTTCCAAAACGAACTGTGAATTTATAGTTAAGCGCCAACTGCGGATTGCGAACTTAGAATACCTTTATCAGCAGTTTTCACAACTGTATTTTCAGTTACTCCAACTATAATTCCCTCAACAGCATGAATACAGTTAGAGTAGCTATCATCAATTTTTTTCAGTGTAGGGAAGCACACGCCCTCATTAAAAAAAAGGGCAAAGAATTTTCCGTTTCGACATAAAACGAGCAAATAATATATTTGAAAATAGTACGCACCTTGCTTACATTAGCGTGTGCATTTTTCTTTGGCGATGATCCGCATGCATTGTAGTTTGTGCAGTTGTGTGTGCTTATTTAAGGTTAAGTTCCCACATGACACTGTATCTTTCAAAGGAATTTCGCGATAAATTTTGAGTTAACGTACGTAATCATCACTAAATTAACACGAGCATAGAACACTTGTTTAATTCCGAAAATCCCACAGTTGTTTCTCGAATGTGTTTCTCAACTGTGTTTCTCAACCGCTATTTCTCATAAAGAAATTTGGCTATGAATTGTTGGTTAACGTAGTTGATAAGGAATAAATTGACACAAACTTCGTAGTTTTCTTTGAATTTGAAAATTACAGGCTTTGTCCCGATTTGGAAATTTAACTTGACACACGCAGAGAAGGTAACGATAATTTTGGGAATATCCGTCGTCATAGCTTTTGTGTTTTCGAATAGACGTGTGCTAACTTGACTGTGAAACTAGCAAATCATTGTTGCTAAAGAAATGTGGAAATGAAATATGTTGTGTGTGTAATAAGTAAGCATTAAATTAGTACTAATTTAGTACACTAGTTTGATTTTGAAAATCGCACAGAGTGTGCTGGATTAATAATTAACTTAGCACTCGCAGGGTGTGTAACGATAATTTTAGGAAAATTTGATTTGACGTTCGTTTTTTTGGTGTAATAATTTAGCACTAAATTATTCCTGAGCGAAAAGTCATACTTTTTTTGATTGTGAGTTGGTGTGTGCTAACTTAATTTTTAGCTAGCACACTTACCCATATCTGACGAAAAAATTTGGCAATAAACTTTTTTTTTGAGTACTAAATTAACATCAAATTATTCGAAGACGGTAAGGTATGAAATTAGTGATTTTATTGATTTGTGCTAGCTTAATATTCTTAGAGTGGCACACACACTCATATCTGGCGAAAAAATCTGGCAATAAATTATTTTTTGCGGATTTAACTAGCATTAAATTATTACTAATTTAGTACACTTCTTTTAGTTGCGTGTGCTACAATTGTTGTGCCATCTTAAGGGACCTAGATTTCTCTTACAATCAATGTTTTATTGTTTATTATTTTAATTTATACATACAACTATATTGCATTACGTTATTTCTCAAAGTTTTCAGAAAATCTAATAAGAATAATAATAATAATAATAATGTTGAAAAATGATTTCTTCATTTATTTACACAATTTATAACAAATATGGGCGATTTGGTTCTTTGATACAAAATTTTCTCGATTTTAGTACTTTTTGTCCAAAATATATGGCACGATTGTTTTGATCTTAAACGACTGTCTTGTGTCATTACTTAAGTGTAGTGAAGAACAAGTATAACGAACTGTAACAACTTATTAAATATTCTATTTATATTCTAATTTCTAATCTAGTATCAAGTAAAAACATACTGAGTCGATTCGAATTGACGTTTTCAACTTGATAAAAAAATATACGTTATTAATTAAACAATTTAGCCATAAATTTTAATGTCCTCTAAAGTCTCACCAATTTATGACACTTGTTTATTTTGAAAATCGCACAGTGTGCTAACTTGAATATTAACTTTACACTTACAAAGACGATAACAATAATTTCGCAAAAATTCGTTGTCATATTTGTTTGTTTTTTTTTTGTTTTTTTTTCTTGTTTGTAAAGAGTTAAATTCATCTCAATCCCAGGAATTTATCACAATGGAAAAATATTTTTGAGAAAATAAATTTATTTAAACTCAATTTCAAAATTTGGACATAGGGAAAATTTTTTCTCGAGAAAAATTTCTAGAAAACCATCATTGTTGAAGAAGAAGGTTTTGAAAATTATGTAAGTTGTAAATATTGTGCTTCAAAAAACTAAATAGATGGCATATTTTTACTAATATATTAATATATTAATAATTATAATTCTTGTTGATGAATGAAGAAACTTGTTATCATCATAATTATCAAGAATTTCAAATTGTAAATAATAAACGAATAGGAAAAATGTTGATTTTGAAGTGTTTTGTAAATTCAATATTTTTGAAAACAAATTTTGTAAATCATAATTTTATAAATTTTTAGATCGAATAGTAAATGTACATCATTAAACAACTTACTGCATTTATAGACATTTTTAACTAAAAAAATTTAATTTTTTTAACAAAAGTTTCGGATTGAAACTTTAAAAAACTATGAGAATCATTCAAAGATAGCAAATTTTCGCTTGAACGGCTGAATCATCTGAAGAAAAAACTTCGAATGATAAGTTAAGAATGATAAGAAAGATCGATTGACAAATAAAGTTTTAAAGAATTCTTTAATGAACGTTATCAAGGAAAATGATAAATAAGTAAGGCACATCCATTTATTAATCAAAATTTTTATTGATCAAACACTATTCCAATGTTGTTTTTACCGAAGTTTATTTAAAGGATGAAGTAACGAATATTTCTATTTTCGGAATTTATATTTTTTCAGAATATAACCCATAACCATCCATTTTAGATTCTTGTATTTTTGGCTTTTTTTTTTAACTTTTATTTTTTATAGTAACTTCGTTAAAAAAAGTGGTACTTATTATTTAAGATACATCGAGTTCAAAACAATTCAAATTAAATTATTCAGTAGGTCTTTTCAGTTTTGTTCATCATTACAATATTTGTTTGAATAGCTCATTACTAAATTCAGGCGCCTGTAGCGAACATCTACACTAGCATAGTAAATTTTTTATGAATGCCTGTGTAACATTGCAAATTATAAAACACGGTAAGAGTATCCAAATGGTTTAATGAATTTCAGACCACCAAACAGCAGAAATAGGCCTGAAGCACATGTAAAGTCAACGAGAATGACGAGAGTATCGAAAATTTCAAAAGAATTGGCAGTGGAAGTCTTGCAGTCATTCATTTCACATTTCGAAGATCCAGATCCTTCTAAATGGACACCATACTCATCAGACGTATACATGCAAATGAGTGAGAAAGTTAACGGTGAGTGGAGTCCTCATAACTGGTATACCTCAGTAAGAGAAGATCGCCTCAACTTACATAGCGATTTGAGGAAACTTCTCAATTTACCCGATGTTTTTTCAAAAATCAAAACCAAAAAATCAAACATTGACATAGACACTGCAAGTGATCATTCAAATACCTTTGAAAATGATAAAGATGTTGATTATCCGGTGAAAAAATCGTTAATGAGAAAAACAAGGCCAACAGTCATTTCCGAAAAATCTTTGAATAACAGGAAACAAAAAGCGATCAAATACAGTAGTGAATCAAACAAAGTGCTCATGGATGAAGAACAAATGATAAATAACATGATCTATAACGCTGGAACAATGATCTGTGATATAGAAAATTTAACATTGGAGCAGCCATATGTTGGTTCGGTACAAGAGGTCTCATGCTTGCCTTTTAAGGTCATTTACAGCACCCCAATGCAGTTTGAAGCGTACAAAAAATATCACAGTATATTTAAGCATAGATGCTACAGGGAGTCTTGTACAAAAATTACGTTGGAAAAATAGCTTAGTGTCCGATCACATACTTCTGTATTCTATCGTCTTCAAATTCGGGGATATCTCGTAATTGGTGTACCAATTGTTGAGACGGAATGAAATACCTCGGAAACGTTCGGATATTGGCTTTCACTTTGGCAAAGATTCAAAGCTCCAGTGCCGAGAACAGTTGTCGTGAGTTACTCACGCGCTTTGTGGTCCGCTTGTTCAACGAGTTTCAACAAAATCTCGTTGAAGACATACTTGGAGAACAGTTTCGCTCGAACGATTTCGAAGGATGACAATATTCCATTGCCAAAAACGTTCATCCGTGTTGGCATATCCCAGCTCATCAGAAAGGTTTGCAGTTGGACGTGTATACAACACCTTCAACACCATCAGGTTCAGGATTTCTACGTCCGCTGCGTTGCCCTTCTTGCCGAATGTCAATCCATTGATCAATTCAGGAAGATTTCCATCCTCGTCTGTGCCACCGCTGCGAATTCTTTCTGCGATTCAATTGTTCAATTGAATTCGAAGGTTATGGTAGTCAACGGGGCAAGAAAAGAATTGGAAAAACTCATCTCTGAAAAGCAACAAATGGACGAGATTTTTCACACGCGCGTAGAAGAAGTTCTAAAATCATCCCCGAACATCGTCGAGCCAATCGTGACTGAAGAGGAAATTGGGCCTGGCAACGTTCAAGAGTTCATTGCCATTATTATTTGCGAAGCAAAACAGGAGCCTATAACTGTTGGCAATGAGTATAGCCCTTTTTATTATGACAAGGTGGTTGACGAGCTGGAGAAACTTCTTAGAGATTTTCCGCTATGGAGCGCTGCTACTCTTCCTTATGACGCTGACCATGCCACGTCTTACAACCATCAAGTTTTCGATGACATTCAAGATCGTGTTCTGGGGGGATTCAAAAAGCCGTTTCACGCTGAAGAGCTTGTCAGACTTCACCTTGAAGATCTTTTGAATAGAAATCCTGTTTCGCCAGCGGAAGAGCCACATTTTTCAATGAGCCAGGAAGAAAGTGAACCTTTAAATTTTGAAAAGCGAAATCTTTTTTCTGTGAATTTGACCGAGCGTGATTTACAGAGAAATCTTCAAACCGAGAAAAATGTAGGGCAATGTCCTGTGGGTAATACTGCAGTAGTCGAGGTAGTTTTAGAGCAAAGCAAGGATGGCGATTCAAAAGATTTAATTAAGGAAATCGGGGGTTACAAAGAAGGTTCAGATAGTATTAGCAATTTTTTCTCCTTTGCGGAGAGTAATTGTGAATCGCTTGAAACAGTGGGGCAACTGTCATAAAATTAAAGATAAATTCTGAGATTAATTTTTAGTTTATTATTTGTTTGGAGCAAAAAAACCATACATTGTTAAATTGTAATTATTGAAGTTGGATCTCTTGCAATAAGAGAATTTCATTGAAAATAGTAGATGACTAGCAAAAAGTGTTAGATTTTCATTGAAAACATATTTATGGTGGAAATAATGATAGTTTTGAAAAATGATTGTAAACTAACTAAGATTTTATTTTTTCAAGAGACTTTTTTGTACATAATATATGTCTGTTCACTGAAAATGCATGTTTATTTTTTGTACAGTGAGTTATGTATTTCCACAAAATTGTGTGAAAATAAAATTTTTGAATTCATTGATGAATTTGAGACGAAATTGAGGCTTGTTTTTCATTTTTCTTGAGGTTTCCAGATGAAAATTTGCACCAAACTTTCGTGAACGAAAATTATCATTACTTTTCACACATTTTGTGTAAGATTGCATATTTGAAAACTTCCTAAAGTTTTGGATTAATGTTTTTCTAACATCATTTTATCATAAAATTTTATAATAAAATATTTTTCATATCAAAATAATTTTTATAATAAAATAAAATTCATAATGAAATTGAGGGATAGTTCATTTATAATGTATGTACTGTTATTTTTATTTTCATGTGTTGGTCATAAGCCCGTTGATTTATGTATTTGAATAAATTAATAAAAATTTAAAAATACCTGAATTATAAGTATTCAAATAGGATAATTTTTATGATATATTATATTGCTATAATTTATTGTAGAAGATTGAGGAACGATTTTCAGTAGGATTTTTTCATAATGTATGTTTTCTCTGGTGTATCAAGAAATTTAATGAGTTAAAGCCATTTTGGGGAATAACTTTCAATTTCGATATTTATTAATATTACAGAAAATACAAATATTTTTCCGAAAATTTTTGTTTGTTCTCGATAAAAATTTGCTGATCTTGATTGTATTTTTCGGAGTCGAGATATATACATAAAAAATAGAAAAACGTTGAGATTTTTCAATCGACTGGAAAATTACCATAATTCGAATTTATGCAATTGTATTTTAGAAATATCTCACAGCTTCACGTAATGTTTCACCAACAAATTCTCGAATTCGAGGCAATCTAGAGATAATCGTTACGATTTCAATATTTATCGAAATGTTATAAAATTTGAATGATTTGAATAAGTTTTTTTGTTTTTTGTTGTGAAATTAAGGTACATTACATAACAAATATCAAAAAATAGCGATTTTTTTTTAATTTTTAGGTGCGTAAGCATAAACTAAATTTTTTATTATATAATAATTTGATGGAATGTTTAAGTTTTATTTCTCTAATGAATCTCTATGCATTTGTAGTTATGTTAAAGTCTTTTTTATTTTTTTTTATGGAATAAGTAGACACTATTGAAGACTTTTTCTATACATATTTACTATTTCATCAAAAAATTATATCCTTAAAATTTCAGTTGTTTGGTTAGAGTTGTCGAATTTTTCGGTGAAATAATCTTTAGCGATTTTGAAGCATTACGAAATATTTTTCAAACGATGTCTGTTGCTTGTAATGTTTGAGAAGTATTTAAAAAATTGATTTGCAGGCGTAGAACTGTAGCTACAAATTTTTAATTTTAGTTCGCCTGTGTTCATACTTGCACTTTTTACTATTTTTAAATCTAAATCCCATGATTTTGAAATTGTGAAATAACATCTTATTTTGAAACAAATAAAAGAAAATTCCAGAACCAAAGTAGGGCGCGTGATTGTTTTTGTTAGTGGATATTTTAAGAGAAGGCTTAGGAACTCAAAAATGTCGCAATATTAGAAAACTATATGTATTATTGAAAAAATTTTATTTATATAAAATAAGTTTAACAATTTTGCGAACTACCTCTAAAGTATTCTAGTATTGATGTAACAAATTTATCCTTATTTCCGCTTCATTTTCGTTTAGCATTGATAGCCATTGAATTTTTTTTATGGAAGTCAAAGTATGAATGAAAAATGGAGTCAACAACAGGCTGTGGTGTATCTTGGGTATCATTTACTCTCCAAATTCAGGATGACACTCATGCTTGGATTTTCGTCGAAGGAAAGAACTCGTTGCATTTTTCTTTATCAGCCGAATTACAAAGAGCCTGAAAAATCACACAGTTATGATTATTATAGCATACTTAAATGAGAAAATTGAAAAATCTGTTTATTTGTTTTGTTATTTATTTATTATTTTTTTTTGCGATTGGTCGATTTTGTATTTTTCTCAGAATTTCCCAGAGATAAATTTAATAGCTTTTTCGTGCATCTAATGAGTTGTTATTACAAAATAATTGTCATAGTCTTAATTTTGCCTGTCGACTTTAAATACTCGTATTCAATTTTTTTTATTTTTATACGATAAATTGACTTACTGCATCAGCAAATTTCGAAGCTGGTTCCAACAAATTCTCATATAGTTGATGTATTCCTTTAGAACATCTCATTTCCGTGTATGGTTTCAAGTGTTTTCACGAATGCGGGCATGGCACTTAAATAATTAATGTAATTTATTTATTACAAGTTATGTAAGGTATATATGTAAAGGTACAGTATTCAACATAATTTTTTTTTCAGTAGGGGGTCAAATAGAAATAAGTAACAATTGTTTTCATATAGATACTTTATGACCTGCTGTACAGTCATGTGAACAATTAATCATTCTTCGTTAGTGACAACACTTAGAATGATAATAACTATGAATTTAAAAAAAATTTCGTAACTAAGTTATAGATATTGCTGGAAAATTATTATTGATTGATTTTTTCAATTACATATACGTTTCCAGATTTCAAACTTTATTCTATGTTCTTAATTTTCGGATGATTCCGTACTTTACTTGGTGTTGACTTAAAATGAAGAACAGAATTCAAAAATCGATTTTAAGCTGAATGTTATGCTGACAAAAAATCTTTTAATTTTTAAATTCATGCAACTAGCATTAGTAAAAATGAATACGATCCGAAAATAGGAAAAATATTTTATTGTTTCAAGTATACACTTGGTTAAACAGTAGTTCTTGAGCAGTATCGAGAAGTTTTCTTCTGATTCATCGCAATCCTTGGATTCATTATGTAAAACTTTTACACGCTAATAGAGGATCGCCTAATTTTTTAATGTAAAGAAAAAGCTAAACTGTAGGACAATGTACATACATAGTACTCAAATTTACCAGCACAAAACATTCTCAATAAGTTCTGGCACCGGTTCATGTTCTTCGTTCATTGGATAACTTTCTACCATTTTTACGAACTCCCTAAGAAATCGAGGTAATTCTGGATCCTTGATAATGCAGTCGAACTTTTTATAAAAATCTGAGAACATAATGATGTATTATTTATAAAAATTGCTCGAAACGTTGTTTATCCCAGAATTTTATTCTCCATATAATTAAGGTAGCGGAAAATAATGAAATTCTAGAATTCGGAGTAACTATGTTACAGCATTAATTAACAGCAGATTTTACCATTCCAAGTTAATCCAGAATCTGCATAACTCTGTAGTACTTCGGTCAATGATGTAAGCTCGGTTTTAACATTTTGACAATCGGGAATTTTCATTAGAAGTCTAATGCATTGTATTTGTTCCTGGCTGAAAAAAAAATGTATTCACTAAATCTTAAAAAAGTTTTTTTAATGATTCCTAGGTGAATGGAATGTCGTAATATTTTCTCGATGATGGTCGAGGTTAAATGAAAAATCCTTCTTAAATTTTTCCCAGCATTTATGCTTTTGAAAAATTCCCTTCGTAATCATCATGGGGTAAATAGAATTTTATTTTATAATCATGCATGAGTGGATTTGAATTATTACACCGTGTGACGAGATATAGGAAATTATCGTGAGATTTATTGTAATTGTTTCGTCAAAATAGGCAATTGCCAGAATTCGCAATACGATTTACAGATTCAAAACGTCCGAGTTCTAGCAAATTGTGAGCAAATTTTTTTTGATACAGTGTTCTCAACTGTACCAATCGATTGTATATGATCCCATAAGCATATCTTCAAAAACTTGTCACAAAGTAGATAAACTCTTGTTTCCAAGGTAAGAATTTATTTGGAAATAATTAGGAATGTCGACATTGGGGAAAGTCGACGCGGATTGGGAAATAGGAAAAAAATTGGCGTCATGAATTGACATCAATACACATTAGAAAAAGTCTTTTAAACGGCAACATTTTTAGAAAGTTTGGTGGCAATCAGAAATAAATTTTGAGATGGGATTTTTGGCGAATGTTGCCCCATGTATAGTATAATTTTAGTATGAATTGGACCTAAAATATGCTTACAAATATTCGGCTCGTCCCAACTGAGTGAAACATCTCGTTAATTCAATGCCACATATGCTGGGACTCATGGGACTGCATGGGACGCACGGGACTGCAGCCGACCAGTCCTGTTATAAGATTCGAAATAAACAATGATTACAGTTTTACAAGATAATTTTCAAAGAATTGAAACTCTAAAAGAAGGAAATTCAATTGTCTTTCACAGACTTAAAAGGTATACGTGGGAATATGAATATAATTTTTTTTTGTCATGTGACAAAATTTTAATACAGAAAGTATAGTATTCTGCTATTTACATATTGTCGAGATATTTCTAGAATATGATAGATTGCAAAACTAAGTATGTGATTTTATTACATACTGGACCTTGCTTTTTTATCTAACTTTTCGCATTGATGTAACTTGGAACTGAAATTTATTGTTCGTACATTGTCTCAACTTTCTAATAATTGTAAGTTTTAATTGGATGTCCGTTTTTTGAAAATACAATATAAAACTCGTATGAAAAAACAGTCACTCTAAAGATTTAATTCTGGTTGCGGTTATGTGATTTATCACTGTTTACGTGATAAATCTGATGTGTACTGACTTTTTCTAATCCTCATAAAAACTTTTAAAAAGTGTTACCTTTGATTATTTAAGACTAAAAATTAAAAAATATATTTAACTTACCTTCATTGTATGCAATGAGAAGTATAGCAGCCGAGAATATTCGTACCATGATTCAAACAGTGTTCGCTTTTAAGGATAGATATTCAAATTTTAAGCTAAATAGTTTTGTTAATTTAAATAGAATATTTGTTCCAGAGACTCACGAGCATGAGGAATCAAAACGTGAATGTGGAATTTTCGTCGTTAATTGCGTGTTGTATAATTTACCTTATCATGCCCCGCTCTTTAAAATGCAAGAACCAGGAAAAAAAAGTAGTAGGGATGAGTATGATAATAGATGACAAGTCGTGTCAGTGTAGATATCAAATAGAAGTTATGAAAAATCTTAGATCCAGCGTTTGATATTAAAATATCATTCTGTATATCATTCTGCCTAAATTAAGAGCAGGCTTTAATAAATAATAAATATATAAGAATTATCGATTCCTTTTTCTCTCACTATATAAAAACGTGCAATAATATAGTTTTAAAAAAAAGATCTCGATAATATGTATATGAAATCGTACTTAACGTATTTTTCAGTTTGCAAATTTTGTTGATAAAAACGTCAAACCATTATGGAAATGTTATATACCTACGCAAGTATGGGAAATGAGTTATGAAAAACTCAAAATTTTCAAAGTAAATAATGTACCTTGTCAATCTGGAGATAGTAAGAAAAAATCCTTGATATAATATACAGTTTTAAATTAGAAATGTGAATATCCAAATTTAACAAACATGTAGGTTTCTGTAATGCATAGTTAAATAGAGTGTTATATTTCTTCGGAATTGTTTTTGTTACATAAATATTAAGAATATTGAAAAAGAAAGGGAGAATTTGAAATCGATACTTGAAGAGGGTCATTGTTAAGTTGAGAAAAATCTATTCATTGAGTAATCGCAAACATTATGTTGCCAACACATAAAAAACATGAGAATTGAGAAATGACTGTGTTAAGAAAGAAAGTTAGTATGTAAAAATCAGAAAAGCCCTTGAAATTTCGAATTGTCAAAACCAGGTTGTATTAGCCATATTATATTATTATCAATATCTAATCTTACCATAAAATAAATGATTGTAGTAAATTATCGAAGATGTCATTATATCGATATCAATATTGAATCGAAGAAACAAACTTAATCAACAATTATTAAGAATAAACCATTTTAAAAACTTCAAATGTCGTTGGGAAAATTTATGATAAATCGTGGTAAAAACTTCATAAACAAATGGGATGGATTAATAGCTCAATTATAAAAATAATTTATCTTGAAAACCTATTTTTTCGTAAATAGGCTTAAAAATCATATTTTTTAAGTAGGGTTAGATGGGGTAAAATAACCATTTTTGTCTTCGATGAGCTCTAGAACATGATTTTGAAGAAACATCTCCAAACTTCAACACATTGAAAATGTGATATATTTTCATATTATCATGAAAATGTGATATACATAAAAGTATGGGAAATGAGCTAAAAAACTCAAAATCTTTATGATGTAAATAATGTGCCTTGTCAATCTGGAAGTATCAGAAAAATTTCTTGATATATACAATTTTTAATTAAAAATGTGAATATCCAAATTAAATAAACATGTAGGTTTCTGAAAATAAATGTATATTTTGATAAAGTGTTATATTTTTCCAGAATTTTTTTTGTTATATATACATTAAGAATATTGAAAAAGTGGAGAAGAATTTCAAATTCATACTTGAAGAAGATCATTGATAAATAAGTTGAAAAAAATCTATTCATTGAGTAATTGCAACCATTATGTTGCCAACACATAAAAATTTGAATATCTGATGGGGAAAATTCGGAATCTGAAACTTGTCGTCGACGAAAGGTTAGATTCGAGAGAGTGAAGATACGAATTGAGAAATGATCGTGTTAAGAAAGGTGAAAGTTAGTATATCAAAATCAGAAAAGTCCGCGAAATTTCGAACTTATCGAAGACATAGTTTTCGAAATCCATCCCAAACATTTTTTCTGATTTTATATATTGTAGATATTTTATATCCACAACATTTCAAGCCAGGTTATATTAGCAATATTATACTATTAATATGAAATCTTATACAATAAATGATTGTAGTAAATTATCGATGACGTCATTCTATCGATATCAATATTGAATCTAATAAAAAAGCTTGATCAACAACTATTATTATGAATATACCATATTAAAACTTCGAACGTCGTTGTGAAAATTTATGACGAATTTGTGGTAGAGCTTCATAAATCAATCGGATGGATTAATGGTTCAATTATAAAAATAAGTTATCCCGAAAGTTTATTTTTTCGTAAATGGGCTTAAAAATCACGTATTTTATGTAAGGTAAGATGAGGTTAAAAGACAATTTTTGTGTTTGATGAGCTCTAAAACATGCTTGTGAAGGAATATCACTAAACTTCAACACATTCCTGAAAGTTTGAATCATTATGATATTTTTATTTTCTTAAATTAGACGTATTTGAGCGATTTTTCGAATTATATTTATTAAATATCTCGAAAAATGGATGCAAACATTCAAAACCCTTTTGAGGTTTGTTAATTAATGACTCAAGGTTGTCATTTTTTCAAAATCTTCTCGAGCATTTTTCCGAAGGTCAAATTTTGTCGAACTGTGATATCGCTTAGGCTTCACTGAAAAACTTTTAATTGCTGTGCAATACATACGTACACTAAAAGAAGATTAATTTAATACAAAATAAATGTGTACTTGATAATGGAGAAATGAATATTCATACCAATTAAAAACACTGACTCAATGGTTTGGAAATTAGAAATTTATTGAAGGATTTAGTTATTGCCAGCCAGTGGGATTAATTTGATGCGAATCAACATTTCTTTCGCCATAATAAAGTGCATGTATATTTTTTTAAAATCATCTCTTCCCTGAGTGTAAAATGTGGACGTGAATTAAAAATCGGAGCCAACAATTCAATACATCCGAATTTTGTTTGCAATTAACATTACTTAAAATTTTCATCACCGAGGAATCAATGAGTGATGTTTTCGTACTAATATAATCTAATCACCTTTAAAACGATAATATAAGATTATCGATATTATTTCCATTCTCTCAAAACCAAAAATAACTAGAGATAATATGATAGAAAACAATTGAAAATAATCATTTTTTGTACAACTAACGCAGTAACGTCGAGGTTGTGAAAAATTTATCAAGTAGCGGAAAATCATGCTTAACAATATATAAAATGAATTTTGAAAAATGAGCGATTACGAAGCAGCATTTTTTTACAGCGAGGATGCGTCCTATTATAGAAATAATGCAGATTAGAGAAATACATTATTCACTATTCACACAAATTAATATAAGTATATTTTTCTTTTATATAAAGTGAAAAATTTAGATTGAAAGACTAAAGAATGTAAAATTCTCTCGTCTTTATAGTAACAATAATTAGGCTATTTACGTAGAAAAAATGAATGTTTTCGAATTATTAACTTAATAGGCAAAAAAACTCAAATTTTAATTCATAGGAAAGTAGTTAGTAGGTACATAAATTAGTTGATGGATTGAAGCATCTGAAAGTGACTACATAAGTATGTGAACTTGATATTAATAAACGGAATGAACATATCTATAGTAAAAAGAGAAAACACTGTAGAATATATGTTAATTACATCAGAGGAATGTTTCGTTTTCTCTCTAGTCTTTTGATTCGCAAAAATTTATTATGTTTCCTAAAGTTTTCTTTACATTTTCAAATCAGGAAAATTTCAAAAGAAATGTTTCGTGTTTTTGTATTGATTAGAAAGTTATTTTGAAACGAAGCAAAAAAATAGTTAATAATTTATGAGAAAAACGTAAAGAAAAATTGAAATGATCTGGAAATAGCATTCAAAAAATCCTTAATATAACGTTTTGTCATACATACTATGGAAAAATGGTAATGTATTTGTAAGTGTTAAATCGATAGATATCCTCCTTTATACTTCGAAGGTAAAACGTACGTTAGGGTGACACTTAGTATTTTTTATTTTTCATTCTATTTTTCACTGGATGTTCATAATCAATAGCCTTTTTCATCTCAAATACTCAAATTAACTAGTCCTTTCGGGATATGATTATCAATTTCCATTTAACTTTCATATTTTGTTTTTTGCTCAATTAGATAAAACATTTTTTTCTTGGGCGAGAAAAAATTTTTTTGCCTTTTTTTCGTCAATTTATTTTGTTAATACATGTCTATTCTTCTTCGTTCATTATTTCTACATAAATACCATCTTTTGACGTTTGTTCTAGTTGACTATTTTTGAAGAAGTTTTAAACAATAGCCAATCTTTCTAATTTTGTAATGAAGAAAAACTACGGAATATTTTTGAATCTGAATTTAAAATCATGCTTTTTTTTTAAGGTTTTGGCATTTGCCATTTAGAAATTAAAAACTTTTGAAAAAAGGATTTCCGAAGTAAAACGATTTCAAAATCCATATTTTGCTCAAAAGTATGTATGATCCTTTTTGAAGATAAACTTGCGATGACTTTGTAAACTACGCAATTCGCTGAGCTATACTTTTCTTTACAGTATAACAAAACTGAAATTATACAATTGGTACATTATGACAATCTATATATTGAACAACTTATGACCTCCATTCGATAATTTGGTAAAATCTTAATATTTCAGAAATGAATTAGAGCTGTTTGTCATTTGGCTTTATTAGGATCGTAACTGTCTAATTGATGGAAAAAATGGACGTCTCCAGTTGCAGATTTTAGACAAAATTGTGCTGTTTCTGCTCATTGCTAAATAGATATGTAAATGATCTTCTGTTTGTTTTTTCCGAAAGCTTTAACTATTCTAAACATTGTGAAAAAATTTTTTGTGACGCGTTTATTGTCAGTAAAGTTATAGATTCTTAAGAAAATAACACAGGTGATAACTAAAAAAATCAATTCAGAATAAAAAATGAAAATTACGAAAATATCTCGAAAAGTTCGTCTTTTTTTTTTTCTTTCTACTTTCTTTACATATTTCATACATGCATTTTGTTTCGATCATTGATTTTGAGCTTAAACCTGTTGAGTTATTCAGCAGGAAATAAATTACTGATTATTTTGCAATATGCGAAAAAAATCAATATCCTTGAGCCACCTCTAAATCACCTTCGAAAAAATCCTATTTGAAAATAATTTTTTCCTCGATTTCTTTTAAAATAACGCAAGTGTCCTTGCATGAATTAAAAAAAAGCTTTTTTTCTCTTTTTTATTACTTCAGTGGAGCTGATTTAATGTACATGGAATGAATTTCAGGCAACAATTTCAAAAAATAGAGCTCATTCTAAAAACTAATTCACGAAGTGCATCACTTGTCAATAATTCTCAAGGGTCTTTCAGTTGAAATCACGTTAGTTGTGCGGAACCACAATTCAAAACTCATGGCGCCATTATCAGAAAAATTTATCATTTTTTCGCAGAAAATGTTCGTTGAGAACATTTATCTATTTATTTTTAAAATTTTTGGGTTAGCCCCTTTTTCATCGAATTTCATACGCTACAGTGAAAGAGAAGACAATATCGTGTGTCGTCGAGAGTTCCATCGGTCGCCTCGGTGGAGAATTTACAGTTTGGTGGTTTATGTTTCGGCCGTCAGTGCATTATGCTTTGAATGATATGTCAAATTCGAATATATTTCGCCAGCGAGACAGATTATCTTGGTGTTCACGATTGTCTTCTTGGTCATTACACTTGCGTCTATCGCGATTACACTTGCAACGCGTCCTGATAAGTTCATTGGAGTTTTAAACGACTTGGTGACATTGAGATGTTGTTTATCAAATTGGAAAATGGATGAAAATACTTCAAAATATTTTCTGTTGTTACCATGTTCAATACTTATTGAATCGGTATCTATAGTTTTTATGCTGGCAATCTATATTTTAAAAGGAGCAGTGAAAGGAATACCTACTTTCTTTGCATTGGAAATAATTTCAGGATATATATTGTTGTATGGTTTCGTTGTTCAGATAGTTTTAAATGAATTAGTGACTTTGAATTCTATTTTGACGCGTCTCACTGTGGCGAATAGGAGAGAAACAGTCTTGACAATAGAAATGGTTCCTTACAACAATCAAGTTAAGTCGATATTGGAATCGCTGCACTTGGTTTACATGGATTTGTGTCGAATCTCACGTGAAATTTCTGATATAAACTCGATACCATCTGTCTTGACGTCAGCTTCTTGTTTCGGGGTTCTGTGCTATTTCACTTATCACATGAGTGTGGTGTTCACCAGGAAGTCTTTTGATGGTTTGAGCTTGTTCACCGTTGGATTTTTTACAGTTTGTTGGTTGTTACGGATACTTGTGACCACTCAAATTGTAACTTCACTATTGCAGAGGTATGAGATAATTGTGTAAAGACATTTTTTTACTCTAAAGAACATTAATTCGTACATTGATTTTTTACCGTCGCATACAGAAATTAATATTGGCAGATGATCACCAGTACCGAAATTCATGTTCATGAAATTTATACTCCGACCTTCATTAGAATAGAGTTGACATCAGTGCTTGCGATTGATGGTACTCTAAATACACATTTTTCGTCATTCATGTGGTACCATGTTGTGAAAAGTAATGAGTCACAATTTAAAAATCGTTTTTTTGAATTTATGAAGAACAAGTTTTCTTGCGATCTTACAATGCTATACTGATGGGAATTTGATAGAGGTCGAAATATTGAGTATTCGAAAATAAATGTGACTCTTAAAAATGATATAACCGCTTTGATAATTTTTTGTTTTGAAAATGATTTGGTGTACAAACTATGTATCTTCAATTCTGAACAATCTACGTAACTGATAATCTAAAGTGATAACAGAAAGTAATAAAATTATAATCTAAAATTTGCTAGTTATATTTGTAAATGGAAAGATTACTTTACAATAAAGAGAAAGGTTTAAGAAGTTGAAAACTATATGCGAATGAGAATAGGTTCGTAGAACCTTCTGATTCCGATTACAAATGGATAGGCTACTTTATGATTTTGAAAACAAGATTTGTCCTAACTCGTTCTTACTGAAACAACATTTTTCACATAACTTCCATTTTTCAAGTTCTACCACCAATGCTTCCAATGTCTAGTAGGGATTAAGATTTTTTGATATTCCTATGAATCATTAACCGTTTTCGTTACGTTAGTTACTGAGGTTTCAAATTTTTAGTTCTCTAAACCAGCGGTAATCTGAATTCCCTTGTAACTCGGAAACATACAAGATTCCAGAAAATCTTATAACATTTTCAAATAACGTATATGTTTTGCCTGTTCTTATTTTGACTTATAGAGCTCATATAATATGTTTTCAGAATCTTATAAGGCGCGCATAAATGTTTTCGTCAAATTTATATGTTGCGCACATCAGTTTCTCAGAAACATATTAGAAAAATTTTAGACTCAGTAGAGTACTTATAAGTTTCCTCAGAGAAAATAGGTTTTGGCAAAATTTATAGAGATTGGACGTAAAAAAATACGAATTTGACATATAGTACGATAGCTCAGTCGTACAAAAAATTCAACCGGATGTGATAATAATGAGGTTGCATGTTCAAATCCCCCTTCCTGCAGAAAATTGCCTCCGTAATTTCCGAGCAGTTAAACAGCAGACAGACATGTAGAGTATTCGCTTTATAATCTTTTGAAGTTGCTCCGTTTCCCTAGTAAATCGAATCTTATGAGTAATTCTATAAAAAAAACATTTATATTTGAACTTACAAGTGCGCTGTATAAAAAACTGAAGTAAGTCAGATTTGTAAGCTTTTAAGAACTTATGAGTCAGTGAAATTTTATTAATCAGGCTAATAAGTCATCAAAATTCTTAGTCAAGTATAATTATTGATTAATGTTACTGAATATTAATAATAATAAAAATATCATTCTGAAGAAAGTTAGTTACTAAGAAAATTATTACATAACAATATTCCAGAAAATAACATAAAAAAATTAATGGGTAAAATTTGAACCCGAGTTGTACTTTCACTTGCTTATAGCTTCATGATGTGGCAAGCATTTTAATTGTTTACATGTTTATTGCAACGCAAAAATATTAACACAAAAAGATTAACATAGCGAAATATCATTACTTTACATCGAAAATGTGTTAATCTGCATAATTACGAATGAAATCGATTTTGATAATAAGTCTTAAGGGGACCTGATTGAAAATTTATCCGTTTCATACGGATCGGTAGGATTTTTAGAGTTTGCTAAAAAAATTATAAGTTTTGCTTTATAAAACAAACTAACTTATAAGTCAAAATTATAGACCATAGATAACTTAGAAGTTTTATACGGCACACTTAGAAGTTGGCTCATATTTCAATAAGTTTGCCCATAAGTTACACGTAAATTAGAAAATTTTAAGAGTAAACATATTTCGAGTTCACTAGGGTTTCAATATCTCATTCTATTGTAAGACGAGACGAGATTTTCTTACTTTAATTATGACGCTCATTTCCTCACAGCAAAATTTATTTCGTCCGAGTTTTCCTGGTAACAAGACATTTTTAGAGAATTTCACAAACCGAAAGAAAAACACCTCTAAAGAAACAGAAAAAGTTGTATCTATCATTCTGATACTGTGATTTTCGAGAATGAATTACTAAACTCTTATAGTTAAAGCGAAAAACGATACCTCTGAAAAGATTCATGAACGTCGTCAATGTACTGCATTAGTTATGCGAAATGGATTACCTATGTTTTAGGCTAAAAAACTGGAATATTGGCCCAAAATGGATTAATTCACATCGACAACGAAGAATTAGCAAAGCAGGTGTTTATTTGAAACTTATTACTCTCAAAAATAACTATATACTTGCAATGTTTACTTAATACAGCGATTATTTCTAGTTACGAGAATTAGCACAATATGTGTCACTGGAAGAAGTCAACTTCACTGCTGGTGGATTATTCCCATTAGATAACACGCTCTTCCTATCGGTAAGATTTAAAACTTAACCGAAAAATCGGAGCACAAATAATTACATTCAATTTCGTGTAAGATCATTGGGACTTTAAGGGGGTCGTCTACGTAGCAGCTTGATTTTCGAGCCTGTTTTCCAGAATTTATTACGAAGGAAAGGAAAAAGATATTCACACACTTTTTTTTGTTTTTTGTTTGTTCAATCGTAATCTTTCAAGAGGCAATTTCGTTGAAATGATATTTCCACATATTCAACTGCAGGATGACCTTGAATGTGCACTCATCAGAATTTTAGTACCAATTTCCCTGCAAGATTTTTGGTTAACCACGTAACCTACAACAAAAAACCAAACTCATCTATAATTCTTATTACATCAGCTATAGTTAGACACGAGCTTTTTTTAAAATTCAAAAATCTTTTGAAATGATGGACATTTTTGAAACAAAAGTGTTTTTTTCCTTTTTTTTCGAATTATTATTGCCTTTTTTAATAATATAAAAACAATATTTTGTCAAAAGCTCGTGTCCAACCATCGCGACAGGTCTTCTGAGCAAATGAAAAAAAAAATCAAACCGATACGTGTACAACTTTACTCAAAATCTTGCAGGGAAGTTGAAAAAACACGACTTTCGGGAAAACGCGTTTAAAGCTATATAGTGAAATAATACTTAATTGGCAAAACTTACACTTAAATCATCTATGAAAAAGCCGTAGAGCTCTTCTTCTTTTTCAAATAAATGTTACTGGTTCGTAACTTGTAAAAACAGTTGAAAACATTTCACCAAGACCTTATAGCCATTATACATGAGGAATAATAGGCGACGTTACGGCGTAAAAGGCCCAGACGGGACTAGGTATGGCGCTCCATAGTTTGTTTATCAGCATGTTTTCAAATAAATCCTTCATAGAGCATATTCCTAATGACGTCTAAATTGGAAATAAGCCAAAAAAAAAAAATTGATTTTTCGAAATCACGAACGTAGACGACCCCCTTAACTCATGTGAATTCGATTTTTTACTCGCAGATAGTCAGCACGACCGTGACTTATTTACACGATAATACTGCTGCAGTACGAATTTGCAAATCAACATTGAAGATTTTAATTTCACTACATAAGATTTTTCCTGATTAAGCGATGATGCATTGTTTTCACATTTTTGAAAGTTTGAGTGTTATAATGCAACTTGCACGTAACGATAAAAACTGTCGTAAAAAGGCTCCATTTTATGTAAATTGCTACAAAAAATCGATCACTTTGGTCTATTTTTGAAACTGCAACGAAGAATCTTTTCAACATAGAATAAGGATCTGAAAATCCTCGATGCAATGTCGGATTTTTTATATATCTGTTTGCTTGGAATTTTTAACTCATTCAAATACATTATTCAAGCTGATCGACGAAAATTTAAATAAAATGTTTGGCCTTTCAGAAAGAAGTAATCATTGAGTGAGAATCGATATGTGTGGGGGAATATACCTGTCAGCAAATGGTTTTTTCGTATCTTGAACATTAAAACGCGCATTTTCGTATTTACATGTAGAAGCCCTACGACTGCCTTTACGAACGATGTTTTGGAGTGTGTGGAAAAATAATATGCTTTGTATATACGAATATGAAAAAGCATGGAACCGTGGGTTAGCAACAGTGTTAGAGTGCGAGGTCACCATTTTCATGTTAATTTTTAGGGACGCCTGAATCATCGAGTCGGAAAGGCGGCCTTGGGTTTCTTTATGTTTATAACTAAAACGCTTGTTAAATATTCTTGATTAAAAAAGTAATGATCGTAGAAAAGCGCATACTCATGTTTTAACTCGTTTCTGCCCCTTCATACGAAAAATACTATTTCATATAAAACTTGGAAAATGATTCAGTGGTCCAAGATTCTAATCCTGTCTCGGAGAAAGAACTTGCGCTGGTTAAGATAAATTGTGTAATGATTCATTTTTATCTGAACTGAACTGAAGTGCAGTAAAAACACTATGGAAAGTAAGGTTATTTTTGTGCTTGCGATTTCTAGCGTTTTTGTTTTAAAGTAAGCCTATGACAGTAAAAATAAAAAATGGAGCATAGCTGTTTTATCTCAAAATATGTGCAGAACACGAAGTAAAATTGCATTTGTGCGTGAATTCGTGTGCCACAGAAAAAAAGCCACTGATCTATTTTTGTTCTGTGCATGGCATGTAAACTACTTTTTTTTTAATTCATCGGAAATCCGCAGGTTTAGAGTCACTAGCTTCTATTGATTAAATGTTTGTTTTTTGTTCGTTCATTTGACCAGGTTAAATTTTCAAATCATGGTAGAATTTATCACTATCATATAGTTAGTACTATAGTTTTCTTAAAATTATATATGTAAACATATTTCAAAATACGAAAAAATGAGATTTGGAATTTTGAATACAAAGTTCTATTTTGATTGAAGATATTTTTAATATTAGTCAAAATTCATAGTATTTCTAGGCTACTTTGAATACTGTAATTATTTTTTTCACGTAAGAAGATTTTCTAACTTCCAAACAACTTAGCTTTGGAAAATTATTGATATTTGACGAAGATCGTCGATAATGAATGTTTCAGTTTCATAGAAATAGAATGTATTACTTCGAAGGTTGTGCAAAAACTACTCATCAATAATAACGATTTTCAAAAAAAAAAAAAAAAAACGACAAAGTTATTACTTCTGTCGGTATTGTAAAACTTTGGGCAAATATCTTCATAAGTCGATGTTCTACGGCGTTTCAAGGTATTCTAGAAAAAAATATGTTATTTTATGTTTCAGAATGTTCAAAAATTTCTAAATCGTTGCGGAACAGATTAAATGCATAACATATATGATACACCTTTATTTCAACGACGATCATAAATTTAATATTTGTAGGTCAGAAAAGTGAAATTCTAATACCCAGAAAGTGCCACTGATAGCCTATATATCGACAAAATTTGCGGATTAAAAAAATTGATGGAAATTAAAAGTTTTATATAAATTTATGGAAAATGTTAATTATTTTCTCCAGTCTTGCAATGATTTGGAACTTCATAAAAATTATCAAATTCAGTACGTATATATTTTTACATCAGGAAATTTTGCTTCAATTCATTTCGCGTTTTTCTTGGTGATTTTGTAGTACCTTTGAAGTAAGTCAAGAAGTTGCAAATCGTTTACAAAAATATCGTAAAAATCAATAAATTTGTGTAAAAGCTGGTATTTTGAAGATTCTTGAGAATTGTTGTGAAACTGTTGAAATGTAAAATATGCTGAGTGTTGACTTGATAGATTTACTCCATTTTATAGTTCGATGATTAAAAGCACATCGCTGTGGTTATAATAATAATGGATTGAATCTCCATTTTATTTTAAACGAAATGTTTGGTAAAATTGTGTAACTGTAAAAACTTGATGACATGCAATGTGCATAAATTTCTAAGCTTGTGTGCGTTACATGTTGAGATAGTATAGTAACAATAAGTGTAAATTTGTGAACAATAAATGTCTCTTGCTATGTAAAAATTGTTGTTAAAGAAAGAATTAATCCCATCTTTAACAGAATATTTTTGTTTTGTCACAGAATATTTATCAAGTACTAGGTTGACTTACGTAAGTTTTTGCATTTATGTAATACATAATTTTCGTTTTCTCCAGAAGAGAATACGTTCAGTGATTGTAGAAATTAACCTGCGTGGTCATACGATCATACTTTATTTTAATTATCCCAAATAATATGTTAGAATAATTAAATATATAGAAAAACCGTACTTAGTCTGAATCAAACATTTTCAAGTTTTGGTCTTATTTTCGGATTTATTGTTCGATACACCATTACTATTGTAAATAGAATAACGATTTTAGTGAATTTAAACAACTGTATATACATCCAACTCCCAAAATGTTAAAAAATAACTTCAATTGCCATTTCGTTTCCGATTGGTAAAATTAATACTCATTTTAATATTATGGAATAAGCGGGGTAAACGTAAATAAACACTGTACGAGTAGTGTAAGAACGTTATTTCATTGTTTGCTTTACTTGAACTATGAGTTGATAAAAAGATTTATCATAAATGACGAATCTATAAAATAGCCAAAAGACTTATTTTTTTGTACAGCATTTTTTTCATTTTGATATGATAAGGTGTGTTATTCGTATAACAGGCGATGATTTTATCACCGATGATCTCATAAAATATGAGGTTTTGCTTTTATTTTTAATCAAAAATAATACTTACACTTATGATTTCAAATACATGCAATATCGTGCATATATAACTGATTCCAAATAATTTCTTCATATGAATTTTCCAAAACTTTTTGCCGCATTTTTCTTTCGCAGCTGAATCACAGAGAGTCTGGAGAATAACGCAGGTATGATTGGGTAGCAGCATGATTGAATAAAAAAATTAATACGAGGACAAACTTAGCGAAGAGACGTAATTAAACAAAATTTTTAAAATAAGAGAAACCCATGTAATTTTTCAGAAAACTTTGAAATATGTGAAAAAGTTGCGATGAAGGCCACGTACGATTTAAGAAACGATGTTCAAGTAGGACGCATTCGAAAGATTCTTGAAAAAATTGTTTTTGGAACGACGTGCATGTTATGTAAGCTAAGTGACACATGAAGTGATTAATATTTTTTTTCTTAGGGGAGAGGTCCTTTCAGTGGGACAAATTTTTTGATTATGATTCGTTATGTTTTTTTGCCCAGATTCTTTTTTTTCAGATTAAATATATGTATGTCGAAAGCTATGCTATATTGTTAGAAAGGTGACTTCTGAAACTCCATTTAAGTAAATTAGTAGTTTTATTGTATAAAAAAAAATGTATAGCCAGTTCCCAAAAATGCAATTTTCGGTCAGAAAAATGTTTTGTCTGTAAGGTTGGGCACTCATGAAATTCCGAACAGAATTATCTGAAGTCAATGAAACACCGTTTTCAAGTGTGTATCGCTAATTTTTAATCAGAAAGACCTAAGCCATAAAAATAGAAAAAAAGCTTAAGCTATTATCAATTTTCCTCAGGAAAATCGATGCTATAGTTACAATTTAAAAAACTATCATTTGATTTCCCTAAAACTTTTTAATACAATCGGTAGGTTTTTGTGTTTTTTTTTTTCAATTTTATAAAAAATTTTATTCGGTTTGTTTGAAATTTAAATACTGTATGACCTTTTCTGCATTATTAAAATATTGAACAATATATCTTTCGATTCAACTTCTTTAACGCTAAGAAATTTCGCTTTTCTCTTTATACAATTTTCTAACAATCATTTTTTTCAAAAATGTTTTTGGCATACTCTGACTTCGATACAGTAACCGTGAGCTTACGCTTGTGTGGTATATAAAGTTAGCAACTTATACATCAACGTCATGAAAGGATTTACATCAATACTGCCGGCTGTCAGGTTTAAAAAATTCTAACTGTCCCTTCATAAGGATCTCTCCTCTACTTTCATGATGATAAATACGATTTTACGTTAGTGATACTTAGCATGATAGGAAATTTTATAATTGGTTAAACTGGAAATTTTCAATTATATTTCAATGGATATATTGGTAAATGCGAGCCAAAAATCAAAACACCAGATGTTTTGTGTTTTGAAATTATTCATTATTCTCTTTTTAAATAAATTGTCCGCGGGCCTCGGGAGGAGTAACATGAATCCTAAAAGTTTTGGTTGTTCTGTGAAAAAAGAGTATAATTGTGAGTTAATAAAGAAGAAAAATTGATTCAAGCAGTGGAATTACGCCATTTTAAGATCTCTGATGAAGGCTCTATATGTAGCCGAAAGCTAAGAAAAAAGAGAATAATAAATCATTTCAAAACACAACACATATGGTGTTTTGATTTTTGGCTCGGATTTACCAATATATCCATTGAAATATCACACTTCACCAGGCATTGGGTAACGAAATTCAATTATATTGTTATTTTATGGAATATTGTTTACTTGTAAGATTGAGATTACAATGCGATTCGTATTAATTTCAAAACATGTACCTACTATATGTTGAGAGTGATTAGAATAGCGGCTTTTGATGTATCAGGGTTTATTGGCGGAAAATGAATGTTCGTTTCAGTTTCAAGATTTGTTGTATGTGAAATAATTCACGGTACAGAATATTAACTTAATATAACCCAGATAGCCAGACTGCAACGATCGGTCGCATTTTTGCGCATTGATTGAGCAATCAGCTAAACAATGTCTCAATGAATGTGCGAACATGCCACCGAACGTTTGCAGCCTGACTATCTAGGAAAGATAAATCAGACAGTTTTTTTAACAAAACCATGCGCTCTTGACACATTTTTACATGAAAAATATGTGAAATGAATAAATATATTTTATGCGTGATCATATTTCGTTTTTGTATGATGTTTACGTTCGTACAACTGAAACCCACAAATATTTTGCAAATAAGAATCATGAAAATCTAGCATCCGGACTATTTGCAAGTTACAGTCACATCCTAGAATGAATAGTTGATTATAAGGTCATTTTTACTTCGAGATGTTTATGTCTTTATTTATTTTGAATTGTATTCTACAAAAAACGATGTTGCGAGACATAGTCGTTAATTTTGTTTATCGTTAATATATTCTTTAAAAATATTTTTTTTTCATTATTACATGCCTTCTTTTAAAATTGTTATTCCGCTCCGAGAAACAATACCACGTGGCTTGTTGCTTACTGACATTTCTGCAAAACTGATGATAAAATTGTGTATATAAATGAAAAGTGTTGCCTAGAATATAATGTTAGAATTTTAAGGTGTATTGTTCATCCAGCTTACATATGTGACGAATATATCAATTTTCGTTATCGAAAAAATGCATTATTCCTGACTAACTATTCAAAAAGGCCTCAAAAATCATACAGTTATAAATTGTATGAGTGAGTTCCAATTCAAAAATATCGCACTTGAGAAGAAAAAATTTTCAAATGACTCATTTGTTAAAACTTTGTTGATTTTGACATAATAAAAGTGATGAAAAGTATTAAAAAGGTTCATTACGAATTCTCCAAAGTTATTTGAATCCGGATCATTGAATAAGGCGCTTGCCCTTGAAGATTTTTCTACCAGCCGATTGGTCACTTTTTACTTATCACCTTACAGAACGTTTGTGATGTTAAAAATTATATAATTAAATAATATTCCTACTTTGAAAATACTGCCTGACCTAAAACAATATTAAAGTCCATAGTAAACATATTGACAAAAGAACGGTTTGAATTTTGAAAAACTTAGGGCATTTGTCCTAGAGCTATCTTCGTATTATTTTATGATGCCACACAATTATGTACTAAAATGTACATACACCACCTGTTATACTGAAAAACGCCGACCGCTGACCTGAACCCTCGTATTGCATTCTAAATGTGGAGCATGTTTTCTTTTTTCCACAAAGGTAATATACCGAAAATAATAACTTTATGCAAGCAAAGTGCATTCTGAAAACTAACTTCGAAAGTGCACCGCACTTGTCAATAACTCTCGAGGGTCTTTCAATTGCAATCACGTCAGTTGTGCAGAAACACTCTTCGAAACTTATGGCGCGATTGACGGAAAACTGCATAATTTTTTCGAAAAAAAATGTTTATCGAGAACTGTTATTTATTGATTTTCAAGTTTTTCGGTTTTATTCCTTTTTCATCGAATTTCGAACGCTGCAGTGAGAGAGAAGATGAGATCGTGTACTGTCGAAAGTTTCATCGATCGTCTCTATGGGAAATATACAGTTTGATGGTTTTTGAATCGTTGATTAGTAGTTTCTGCTATCTATTTAATGTCAATATTGGACAAGTTACGCGAGTAGAAAAGACTATCTTTGTGTTCACGAATCTATTCTTTATTGTCACAATTGCGTCCATTGCGGCCACTTTTGGAGCACGTCGTAGAAAGTTGCTCAAAATTTTAAACGATTTGGTTAAATCACGTTGTTGTTTATCAAATCGGAGAATCGATGAAAATACTTCAGAATATTTCCTGTTGATTCCATATTCAATATTTATTGAATTACTATTCATCGTTGTCCATACGACAAGCATTTTATTATGTGCGACAATAAGTGACATAGTTTTTTTTGGTAGCATTAGAAGTTGTTTCAGGATGCATATTGTTACATGGTTTTGTTGCTCAGATTGCTCTGAATGAATTTGTTACTTTGAATTCCATTTTGACGCGCCTTACTGCACCGATCGCGAGAGAATCAGTTTTTGAGGTAGGGGTGGTTCCTTACAACAAGCAGATAAAGTCAACATTGGCATCACTGCGATTGGTTTACAAGGAGTTGTGTCGAATCTCTCGTGAAATTTCCGATATGAACTCGATACCATCTGTCTTGACGTCAGCTTCTTGTTTTGGTACTTTGTGCTATTGCTCGTACTTTATGTCCACGTTTGTAATAAAGAAGACTAGTGATTATTTTTTGATATTTGAGGTTGGACTTTTCATAGTTTGTTTGTTGTTACTCGTGTTTGTGACAACTCAGATGATTACTTCTACCATTGCAGAGGTACGTTATCATTGTGTGAGAATGTTTTAGAATATTTATAAGATTATTTAAAATTCAAAATTTTGGAAATATTGACCGAATTTTTGAAATTTTTTCAACGATAACAGTCAAACTGACCATTGGGAAAGTGTTCAAAGGATTAAAAAAAATAGAAAAAAATACAATCGATGTGGATAAAAATATTTTGATGCTTACACTCATTTCTAAACATTCGTATTAAATTTCAGCTGAATTTATGTCAAACGTTATAGTAAAATTCTTTTTTACTGGTTAAATTTGTAAAAATTAATAGATACTAACAATATACAAATACAATTTGAACCGTTTTTAGAATTTCTGCCAATTTTTTTTTAATCTCATTTTTGGACAACATGTTGAAGAAAAATTGATAACTGATGAACCTTTTATAATAATTTAATGCAATTTTTTTCATAAGGGTGAGAAACTTTTTGATAACCACCGTGATTTTTTCACAATGAAGTTCATAAAATGACTGAATTTCAGATAGCAATTTTCGCAACAACTCTGATGATTTCTACCTTCATGAACTATAATCGTGATATGATTTTGACAGAATGTAAACCTTCAATTATCGAACTTGATTGCGTTCTACAAGATTTTTGAAAAAGCTTTCATCAATAATAATATCTGCGTTGAAAAAATTTAAATTAAACTTTTACTTCGAGTTCTATCGTAACTATTATCTCCTTAGAATAACAACGTTTCGGGAAAAAAAAATTCAATGACAAAAGTTAATGTACTACGTTTTTAAAGTTTCAAAGATGCAAAGAACCAAGTTAACAAAAATTCAATAGTTTTTGTAGAAATCCCGAAAATTGAAACAAACATTTTGAAATCTAATTTTCCTGATGTCAAACTTCGTCAAGTTCTAACCTTTTTGATTTTTGAAATTCGCCATTGTCAAAATTTCTCGGCCTAAACCTCAAAAGTTTAGAAGTGAGTTTTCGAGCTTTGCCCTTTATTCGATATGAGAAGCAAGTTTTTTCACAAGATTATTTCACTTTTTCCCCTTTAGCCAAATTATTTTCGTCTCTAAATTGTATCATCACTCTTAGTAAGACATGTTATACCCCTTGTTGCAACATTTTTTTCGTGAGAAACTCCACAGATTGAATGTATATGTTTGTAAAAAAAATTACAATGTTCGTCTTATTTTTCCCTGTTTTCATGAATGATTACTTTTTGCCCTCAAAATATGAACGAAAAATACTTTTTTATCAGGAAAAATTTAGCATGCATTCGTTACGATCTCGTGTAACTTATCGTTATTATCATACATGTGTTCCAGACCAAAAAAACTGGGAAATTGGCCTAAAATGGAGTGGTTCACGCATCTAATAAAGAATTTGCAAATCAGGTGTTTACTTTAAACTGAAATTGACGGTAATTCACAGTCTCCAGTTTGTTCAATATAACAATTGCTTCTAGTTACGAGAATTCGCACAATATGTCTCTCTGGAAGATGTCAACTTCACTGCTTGTGGGTTCTTCCCTCTTACTATCGGTAGTTTGAAATGTACCCGAAGTGAAGAACAAAACATTTAAAACGTTTTGCGTGGGATTATTCACGGCTTTTGCTCATGCAGAAATTCTTTTTCTTACCAGCAGATAATCAGCACGACCGTGACTTGCACAATAATTTTGCTCCAAAACAATTCTGCAACTCGAAATTGAGGTCGGTCATTCAAACAATTATAATTTTTTCAAATTCACTTAATAATACTTTATGCTGATATTGTCCACACGCTCAGTCTTCATGAACCAATAAGATTCGGGATTAATTTTTGCTATGGTCGTAACGTTTTTATGGATGCTAGGCGATCGACTCGCAAAAGTATATAAGCACATGTGAAGGACGTTGTAAAATTGTGTTTGTTTGTATGTGAGTTAAAAAAATTGTTATTGATTGACTCCTCTGGTATGGATAGTATGAATTTTTTTCCTCGAATTCATGAGAAATTTTTATGTTCAAAGCAACTTCCACTCATTGGAAAATTTTCGCAGTTTTCAAACTTAGAAATTTTTCAGAAAACCTGAAAAACTGTAAAATTGATACGAAATTTTATTGACTGAAGTGGGTTTATCAAGTAATTATAACATCGCAGAGTTGCATATGTTATGTTATGTTTCGAAATGTTTAAAAATTCGCAAATCGTTGTGGAACAGATTAAATGCATAATATTTATAACACACCTTTATTTTAACGATAATGATAAATATTTGTCGGTCAGGGAAGTAACATTGTAATACTCAGAAAGTGTGACTGACAGCCTACAAAGCAAAAATTTTAAAAATAAACAAAACCTTTGGAAATTGGAAATTTAATGAAAATTTCTGGAAAATGTTTAGTATTTTCTCCAGTATTGTATTGATTAGGAACTTTTTAAGAATTATCGAATTAAGTACATATATATTTTCACGGCAGGAAATTTCACTTCAATTCATTTCGCGGTGTTCTTGGCGATTTTGTAGTACCTTTCAAGTAGGTCAAGAAGTTGCAAATCATTTACAAAAATCTCGTAAAAATCAATAAAACTTTGTGACCCTGGTGACGGGGCTCCGAGAGACTTCCGAGAGACTTGCACATACATTTCATAGTTCTTTAGGTCGCTAATCATGAATCTGAGGTCGAAATTGCAAAATAATTTTGTCCAAACAATTTGTATTAACAAAATAGTTTTGCAATTTCGACCTCAGATTCATGATCAGCGACTTAAAAAACCATGAAAAGCATATGCATCTTGGTAAATATTTTTTTTGTTCATAATTTGTTGATAAAAATTGATAAAACAAAATAATGTTCCGAATTTGACCTTAGATTCATGATCAGTGACCTTAGAAATTATGAAAAGCATATGCATCATAGTGAATATTGTTTTTTTCATAATGTGTTAATACACATTGTTTAAACAAAATAATTTACCAAATTTGACCTCAAATTCATGATCAGCGATATTAAAAATCATGAAATGCATATGCAAGTCTCTCGGAACTCTTTCGGACAATTGTCCGAGAGAGTTCCGAGAGAGTTCCGAGAGTGGACTCTCGGACCCTCGTTACTAGGGGAGCGTTGGTATTTTGCAGATTCTTGAGAATTGAAGTGTTGTAAAACTGTTAAAATGTAAAATATGCTGAGTGTTGATTCAATAGACTTACTCTATTCTATTATTCGACGATTGAAAGCACATCACTGTAGTTATAATAATTATGGATTGAATTTCCCTTTTATTTTCAATGAAATGTTATTTTTAATATTCGCTAGTTACGCAAAAGTGTGTAACCGTAAAAACTTGATTGCTTGCAATGTGCATAAATTTTTAAGCTCGTGTGCGTAGCATGTTGAGAAACTAGTGTAGCAACAGTTGTAAATTTGTGAAAAATAAATGTCTGTCATTATGTTAAAATTGTTGTTATAGAAAGAATTTACGATGACTCATCACTTTTTGAGTAGAGATTTTTGTTTCGTTACAGAAATCATCAAGTAATAGATCGACTCACATGAGCATTTTTGCAATTATGTGATACACATACATACAATTATGTGATACACACATCCAAAATTAACCTGCATAATCATACATTCTACAGATCATACTTTGTTTCCCTGATCAACAGTAAGACATCAGAAAAATTTGCTGTATGTTACACATGAAAAAATCATATCAATGTTGCTGAAAACTTTTTACAAACTTCGGTCTGATTCTCCAATACATAGTTGAATTCAGCATTACAATTCTGTGGCTTATGAAACAATAAGCTTCTTGATTAATTTTTGGCGACGTTCAGAAAAGGAATGTGATGAATTAAGATGGTCTTTACGTCTATGGTCGTAGCGTTTATATGAAATCTCGGCAATCGATTTAAAAATGTATGCAAGTACATGTGTAATGGACGTTGTAAAATTGCGTTTGTTTCTATGTGGGTCATAAAAAATTTCATCGATTGACTTCGGTGGTATGAATAATATGAATTTTCCTTTTCTTGGATTTATGATAAATTCGCAAGTCCTAAGCAACTTCCACTCATTGGATAAATTCCGCAGTTTTGAAACTTTGAAATTTTTCGGAAAAATAAGAAACCTCTCAAATTTTAACAAAATTCCATTTACCAAAGTGGGTTAAATAAGATTTCATAACCTCGCAGAGTTGCGAAAAAAGTTTCAAAGTACGAACGCAAAAACCATTACATTGGAAATTATGTTCGTTTTATTGTGTGAAACGAAAATATTTCATACATCAACGGTTATAGAAAACCGTTCATGATAGTTCATACATGAATAGATACTGTATACTACAATCTAATTTTCAAATTATTTTGAGCTGCATTCTACATCTTGCTTCAGGACGAATTCGGCACTTCGGTATTCGTTGGATGGAAGTATGTATCACATTCTTTTTTTGCAATTGAATCGCAGAGAGTCTGAAACGTGAGACAATTATGAAAAAATGTAGTATAACCCATAAGAAACACACAAAATTTGGAGCTGAATTATTTATCAAACATTACGTTGCTTCTAAAATGTTTTCAATTCCTTGAAAATCGCTGATTTCAGTATTCGAAATGTTCACTCGGTTAATTCAAATATTATTGCATTTAAATTCAAACGTGTTTTCATGCGAAATCTGAAAAGGTAAAATTTAATTTTACTCATAAAACATCAGGAATTATGGCTTATAAATTAAGATTTAGAGAACCATTCATTTCTTTTTTGGAACGTTACCAGACTGGAAAATCTAACATAAATGAGTTAGTACTGAACTTATTCGCAATAAACGATTTCAAAAGAACTTTTTATACCTTCAAAAATTATAACCTAATATTTTCAGGAAACTTACACAGTTTTTTTCATGCTTCAAAATTGATGTAAATATTATTGAATTCTATAGAACTCTGTAAAGTTCAATAATATTTTGATTTTTCAAAATTTTTTGAATTTCATAAAATATTTGAATTATTCAAATCTTTCCAAGTCTTATATTTCTATAAATTCTATATATTCTATAATATAAAGTCTATAAATTCCTCGAACTAATTAGTGTCTTTTGAAAATTTTTCATATTCTGATGAAATACAAAAAAAAACAATTAATGCATACATCTAAAATTTGAATAAAAATTAAAGTTTCCTGAAATTTCAAAAGTTTTTCAAACCATGGAGAATTTTTGATTTTCACTGTAAGTGATTAATTTTTCTAATTTTCAAAATTTCCGAAATTTCAAGCGTCCTTTAAATTATCTAAAATTTGCTGAATTTTATGAGAATTCGTTCAGCTTACAAATTTTTTTAGAATTTTCAAATTCTTTCCAAGGTTTTCAATTTTTATGAAAATATATCAAAAAATACTTATCATGCGTATTATTAGGTGTTATCGCATAATCCGTTTTCAAGATAATTTTAAAAATTTCCGGAAATTCCACATCGTTTTTGAATTTTTTAAAATCATTTTCAATCTTTAATGTGTTTATCACTACCTAATTTCAACGATTCCTCGACATTAAAAACATAGTATACACTGTACGAAACTTTCTTAATTAAATGAAATTTTGTATAACTCATGAAGATCTCCCGTGATTTTGTAATTTACACTTCTCGTATATACGATTTTATTGACATGAAAGAGATATTATATTGAGTTTAGAAAATAACAATGAACTTCGTTTACAAAATGCATTTACATTTTCTGGAATTCCAAATTAGAATTCAGAGAATGATTTTGAGAAACTTCTAATGTATTTAACTTCTTTTAACATTTCCATATTTTCAAGCGTTGTTGAAACTATCCGATACTACATATTCAGATTTCATACATAGCGTTTGTGTCACACATTGAGAATCTTCAAATTTCGCAGTAGTAAATAAAGTGATACCCTCAGAATGTTGTTTGTAACAAATTTTAACATGATATTTTAATTTTGAGAAAAAAAAAAACTATTTTTACTGTGTTTCTTATAATCCTAATCGAATCTCTTTTTTACTGAGGGATCCGAGGAATTTTAATCTAACTTTTTTCCTCATCACTGTCACATTAATAAATGTATACCAAACAGACCTTAGTTTAGCTTAAGGCTACCTTTTATACTCATATCATAATTATTTTATTCGCTATTCAAGAGTTGACTTACCAAATCAGTGAAGTTCACAGCTGATTCTAACATATTCCCGAACAGTTCATGCACCCCTTGTGAACATTCCTTCTCGGGTACAGTCCTAAACACTTTCATGTATTCGGGTAAAGAGCTAGAATAATCATATTTATTGTTAAAAACTAATAAAACCTTTTCATACATGTTTCGAAGAAATATAATAATAAACAATACATATACAGTTCACGATCGTTTTACAAACATCAACAAATTTAGTATAATACTGTGAAGTTATGAAAAAACTTCAAAATGTTCGTTGTTTTTGAAACACGAAAATTTTTTTTCAGTCAAACGTTTAAAAAACTGTTTAAGCCTAAGTGAGCATATTTTTCTTAAGAATATAGTCTACCATTGTTTTTTCATCATGAGAATGATGGTTAGACAATGGAAAATCATCCAATAATATTTGATAATATAATAATTATAATTTGGCCACAATTGTGGTGGCCAAACTTACCAGCACCCTATTGCTTCAATGAGCCTGGGTGACGGTTCTTCTGACGTACGGTTTGCCTGCTTGAATTTTATTATTTGAACGGTTAGCTTAATGACCTCCTGTATTTTCTTCTCCATTTCTAGACATTTAAATTTGTCATACACATCTGAAGGAAAATTAAAGGACCATTTTATAACAAATTTTCTTCGAGCATCATCATTTTTTCATACTCAGAAATTTCATATCCATAAAGTGACTTTCCACGATATGAAAAGAACAATATTAAAAGAGTCTAAGTCACATCGTTATAAAATAATTTATTCATGGCAGATCTTACCGATCCAAGTTTTTCCAGAAGCTTCATAACTCTTAAGTAATTTGGTGAATGGCTTTATCTCTTTTTCAAAACTTTGACAATCGGGAAGTTTCATTAGAGACTCAATACATTCTACTTGTTCATGGCTGCAAAAAAAATTCTTATTCGATAAAATATGAGAAGGTTCTTTAAATGCTGCTTAATTTTGAGGAGTCGTTATATTTTCTCCACGATTAGCGTGGCTTGAAATCATTTTAAAAACAATTGTACTTCAAAAAATCTGAAAAAATTGAACATAGTTTTATGCTAAATTATTTTAACATAAAAAATCATTAAAAAAAGTTTTTTTTTAATTTTCTTCTTTTTTTTTTCTTTTTATTTTTCTTCAGTCTACTGCGAAGTAATACTGTGAATATACGAAAATTAAGTCCTGAAAAAAAAACAGAAGCTCTGTAAAATTCCCTTCATTGAAAGGCATCCATTCCAATTTATTAAAATCGCGAAAATTGTAGCGGATATGTGAAATTCACATTAATTTCAGCCTTTTTTTTAGTTTTTTGGAATAATAACTTGATAGAAAAAGGAATATTGATTATATTTTAATCTATAAAAGGAAAATACCACTTTTTCACGAGAATCTTAAGAATTATTTCTGCATTTCAAAAAAGTCAAAAATGATGTATGTTTTCGAATATGTGCGTGGAACGAAAAAATCGATCTAGCAGCACCAAATGTTTCGGCTTACTTTCGAATGTCCTTGAGTAGGATTATCTGCCGAAACGTTTTATTCTGCTAGGTCGATGTCTTCGTTCCACGCCACATATACGTTGCTATTCCGAAAACAAGTAAATTCAAAATAACTAAAATTATAAATATGTAAGAATGACCAAAGTTTCGATACCGATTGGTCGTGCAATATACTTACAAATATTTGGATCGCCCTACCGAAATGAAACATTTCGCTACTTCAAAGCCACATATTTTTGGGTCGCAGCTTACCAGCACTGTCATGAGATCGAAAATTATTCGTGATCATGTATATCACAATAAACCTTACAGTAAAAAAACAATAAATGTAAATAAATAAATTTATTTTATATAAATAACGTGGAATTGCTGCCATATATAGATTCAAGACTTTCCAATTGTTTCAACTCAATATATAAGTTATTCAAACATGCCAAAATTCATTTTTTTACATTCTTACATCGATGAAAAAGTTCGAATGTACGATGATAAAAATTTTCAGTATGTGGTTTTTATGCTTAATAGATGCAACTATAACTTTTCCTGATTCTATAGTTTGACCGTAAAAATGGCGGCCCCTCGAAACTTGGGCGCCATGTTGGATTCGTTTGTTCGCTATAAGATATTTCGCTTTAGAATTCGAAATAGTAATTAATTTCTGTTTACGATCGTAATAATGCGATGAATAAACAAAATATTTCCGATCGTTTACTTCAAAACTAAATTTCAGGATGTTTAACTCACATGGACCACGTTTGAAAAATTTATTCCAGCAAATTGCAGGGATAATTCATACGGCTACAAGAAATTGTTGCTTCTCAAAATAATTACCACGAACTACTACAAACAATAGAACGGAAAATTGCATTTTTGAAACATTTATTAGTAAATAATCGGCGTGTTAAATCAACATCCTGACATATGAACAGTCAAAGTTATAGCACTGATTTACGTAACCGAATAATTATTTTACTTGAGCACAGGTTCATGCATAATATGTATAAATAAATCACTCGCGAGAAAATTCTTTGTAGGCTCCAACACAAGAATTATCAAGAACGCATGAGATGAGAGAGCATTCTGACAATAACGCTTATCAGTAAAAACAATTAGTTTCTATCATAGCAAAGTTAGCGAAAATTTTATTATGAAAAAAAAAAATATTTTTCATGCAATATGAAAGTTACAGTATTTTGTATTCCGGAATTAAAACAATTCTGTGGCTTCCAGCCATAACCGAGAAAGTCGCACATGCCATAACGTTCAAAATTTTATCAGGATATCATGTAAACTGAGCCTTATGGCATAAGTGACTTTCTCGATTATGACGGGAAGCCACAGAATTTCATCTAAAGCTGAGAATTACAGAAAAAATATTTTACAAAAAAGAAAATTTTTTTAAGAATTTCTCTAACGAAAAAAAAAGCAAAAATTTTAGTTTGTAGACAGGTTCCTGGGAATCAAGCATTCTAGAACAATGAATGGTTATGTTGAGAAAGCTATGATTGAAATATGAATAGAGTGAAAAAAAATTGGTATTGAAATATCTGGATGATCCCATATTTTGCATATCGAGTAGGTATTTCAGAATTTGAAAACTGTACTATTGAAAGATTAGTCAGTCGGACACTCGATTTTCCATTGAAACTACTACACTTAATAAAAATTAAAAATGTGTTCAAGTACTGCAGAATCTAAATTTCGAAAAATATAATTTTACTGGAGTATTATCAATTCATCAATTAATTTTAAACTTAAGCGAAAAGTTTGAATCACAAACATTTTTAAAACATAGACCAATGAGATTTTGTTGGGTTCTTAAGCTTTCAAATCATAAAAGTTTCACTCAATCAACTTGAATAATTTTGGAATTCCAATTTTTATTATTCCAAATTCTAAGATCCTGCTACTTATAAAATTGTTGAAAATCTTGCTTACAAATTTTAAGCTAGTTGTCAAATATCATTTTTTTTTTTTGATTTTCCTCAAAAACTGAAAACTCCATAATTAACGGAAATTAAAGTTAGTTTAAATACCTCAATCACTCAAATTTTCATTCTACGAATTTGCCGTATTCCGAGTTTTTACTGCTAAATCATTAATCATGAATTCATGATATTTCCAAAAAGCCAGCATTCAAATTTCTAGAATTGACAATTTTTTACAACTATAGTGTGAGCATCTTGAAAATTGAAGTTTTACTATACAGCGTTCCCAAAATTGAAAGTTCTGAAATATTATAAACGTTCAAAATACGCAAGCTATTGAAAATTTCATGTTTGAAATAAGAATAATTTAAAAATTTGCGAAGAAATAAAGTTTTTATATAAATAACAACGACATGAAAAATTATTCAATTGTGTACATAAATCCTATGAAAATTTGTCTGCGTACTTTCCAAATTGAAAAAAGACTAATTTCAAGTGTAAACTCTAGGCAACGAAATATTACTATTTGTGAACTTATGAAATCCACCTGAACTCTGAAATTACTCCACGAAGTGGAATGATAAAGAAATAATTGTCAACATCGAATTTTGGATGAAATATAATTTTCAGTACTTAAAAAGATCTGATAATAACCGATTCCTGAAGCTCATAATCCTTTTTTTTCTTAAATTTTCAATCGCGTATTTAAGCACATATTTTAATTGTTAAAATTATGCTGAACTAATTCTATTTTTTTTTCCATGTTTCTCAAAAAACGTTTTAAAAAAACTTACCAACATCATACAGCACAAATAATACTGCAATAAAAAATTTTTGCGCCATTGCTCAACTACTAGTTCGTATTTGTAATTATTCGAGTCAAATAGCTTTTTGCGAAATAATGCAATTGGAAGAGATTTTTTACGAGAACTTGTTACAAACACGTGCAAATGAAATGTGGGATTTCCGCCACGAGTTCTGAGTTTTATAACATCGAGTCGAGCTCATTTGAAGTAAGAAAACTAGACAAATCTAGTGGTGGAAATAATACAAGTAATAGAGAATTTCCATGCGACAACTGCAAGTATCAGGCTATAAAAAAGGTACCTTCATTTTTGGACATTGAAATACAATTCTACGTTTTTATGTTATTTGAATTGAGATATGATATAATTAACTTATGAACAATTTATTGTCTTAGAGCAGAAAAAGTGTAAAATATGTAGTCTCACAAAAATGAATTTAAAAATGGCAAAACAGTTTTTTGTAAATAATTTTAGTTTAAGTTTATAATGATTATGAAAATCAAAACGATTTAAGAATGTGAAAAATGTAAAATTCAACAGAACATAGTGAAGTACTATATACGAAACTTGAAGTTGAGTAAATGTTTACAATGTGCATTTTCGCAAACTTAAAGAAAAAAAGGTAAATTCTTCCGTTTCGAAATTTCAATTAAAAATCTCAATATTTTTGAATCAAGAAGAATTTTTTTTACTTTCGAATCTAATAAATTGTTATTTATTCATAAATATTCTTCATGCGATACGAATTAAAAAAAAGCAAAAAAATGTAGAATTTAGGCACGAACGGATAATTCATAATTTTCAAGCCATTATAAAATAATTTTTAAAAATTGAACGTTATTTTTGCAATATGAGTTTATTTTTGTAAAAAAAAATATACATTGTGAAACTGGGAACCTTTAAGACCAATTAGACCTCGGCGATTGCAAAAAATTGAGACCCAAGCATTTGTTTGAGAAATATAGTATAAATATTTTTCATTCATAAAGCGTTGTATAATGTTCGGGAATTATTAACATCTATAAAAATTGCTTCATGGTTTTTGAAAATTTGGGATATTCTTTCAATCCAACATTAGGCAAAAGTATCTGGCAATTATGAAACTCAAAAATCGTTGAGCCATCATTTTTTCGAAATCATCAATAATATCATGACTAATATGACCAATTAAATTAGAGATTGCTTTAAGAAGTCGCGAAAATGGAAACGAACATTTCAATTATCTACCACAAGTCCTAAGAAATGCATATATTAAAAATTATTTCAATCCTTGTATTTTCAAGAGCCTTCTATGACGTTGAAAAACTCCAAACTTTCGCTAAACGTTTTTCAAAAGGATATTAAAAATTTTTTTTAAAGTATTAGAAAGGCACGAATTGTTTAAAAGAATGTCGCAAAACATTGAACATTATTTTAAAAATATAAACTTTTTTAATAAAAATCACTTTCTGGTTTCACTTGATGACGAGATCGCGAAAAAGTTTCTTGAAAAAAAAAAAGTTACGTCATACTTCGAAAACATACACGCCAATTTCAAAATTTCTAACGAAAATGCAAGTATTGAAAACATTAAAAGCATACGAATTGGATGCCTATATTATTAACATGGTCATCAACACTATATGTAATAAATATTAAACTAAAGGTTGCATGATTTTTTAATAATGGAAACTGCTTAAAAAAGTCTTTTTTTTTCACTCACATATTCATCCACTTAAACTATTGCAATTATTATATACATAGGAGATTATTTTAAAGTGCTTTGGTCATTATTTCGAATTTCATCGGTAAAGAGGGATACTTCTTCAAAATATATTCAATCGTTGAATATATTAGAAATAATGATCCTTGTAATTGATATTTTATAATAAATAACTCTTGAGTTCTGAATTTCGAAGTCTAAAATTTTTGTTTTTTTAATTCTACAATATGAATTTCCACGACTTTGATATCTAGAATTGAAAATTTCATCCCGACATTCATTTAACTTTCAATCCTAGTGTAGCGAATTCTAGAAATACATCTTGGAACGTTAAAAAGCAAAGGATTCTGATTTCCACAGTATATCTTCCAGGGATAAAAAATGTGAAATATATTTCTTAAATTTTCATTCTAGAAAATAAGAGCTCCCAATTCCTACACAAAGTATTCTGGATCTCTAAATTCTAGACTATTGGTCCATGTGATCTTAAATTTTATAATATTGATAAACATTAAACATTATCATAAATTCAAAAATTTCAGATTTTTATGTCCTTTAGTAAAGTGTTATATATTATAATTTTCGAATTAAATATTCCTGCTCTCTAAATTTCAATCAGTCGTTTTTTGCTGACACTCAGTTAATATTGCTCCACTGAAAATCAATCGATTCGACTGATTTAATCACCGCGATCTCAGTACTAATATTTCAGTGGTTTTGAGTAAGTTCATCAGTCGATTTGACTGATTGCTGCTTAAATTTGACTGATTCGCCAACGAAAAACAGAAACGACTGTTGAATCAGTCATCAAGGCACTCGGTCAAAAAACTACTTATTAAAGTTTAGAGAGTGAATTCAATATTTTACAATGCTTTTTTCTACAATTTTAATAGCTTAAATGATAAACTTGATAACATATTGTCATCAAGTTTTAACACATTCGATGTAAGATGTAAAAGATTTTAAAAATAACCCTCGAAACTGCACATCTTATAAAAACCTTATCGGAAAAAATATTCTGATAAGAAAATAAACGCCTTTCAAAGTTTTAATACAGTCACCTTATATGAAAATTCGAATACCTTTGAAGGTTTTGATGAGGTGTACTTATAATAATTTAGGCTTCTCAATAAAATATTAATTTTTTGTAAGGCAACCGTATAAAAACCTCATTAGTACTTTGAATCCTTATAAGGAAAAAATTTTGAATAAGTTTAAAATTTTTATGTTAGGATTATATGACTATTTATAAAGATTTTATATTCCCTTGTAATCAATTACGTTTTCCTCACTGTATCTACATTTGTTTTTTTAATTAATCTCATGTAACCATAGCTGAATGAATCCAATATGGTTGGAATCCTCCGTCCAACAATTTTTTTAATCATAATACTCTCATGTATGCATCTAACTAAATAAATTTAAATAGAAGAGGGAAACTTATGTAAATTAATTACTTGACAACATTTTTGCAAGGTTCTGATTTTTCTTAATAAAGATTCACGTTTCCTTATAAGGATTTTCTTCGTATGAGTCTTTTTATAAGGTCATTTTACGAAGTTTCTGATTTTTTATAGGGATTTTTAAAGATTTAGCATGACAAGGACAATGGGAAAAATTGAATAATTTTCAATAATTTCCAGTGGATTTTTTTAATAAAGGATTTCCTCGCGGTGGTACTGCTGGTACCTGTCAGGCCTGCGGTGTTCTTTTTCCACCACGTCGAACTCATCGATGTAACTAAACTCGCGCGTATCGAAAGGATCGACGGTCTTCAACCTCGACCATTTTGTCGCCGACGTAATAATTATAATAAATATTAAAATGACTGAAGCATACGTGCAAAATACAAGTTTGTACGTACATACAATAAGTAATATACGTTTACAAGCATATGTTCGTTTTGCTTTCATAAATCAAAACTAAAGCACCAAAACCTCACGTAAATATCCAGCCTTACAAATGACAGGGTCAAACGCCCCAATGAATAAAATCAAGTTCTCAAACAATAGTTGACATTATGCGAGTAAAAATCACGAAAAACCAATCACCCGATGATTGCGTTTCGAGGTAATTCGAGGTTTTCGAAAACGAAGAATCAAGAATGGCATCTGTGAAAGTGGCAGAGCAAAAAGTAATTTTATGCGGCGAGTACGGGGTCGGGAAAAGTTCCATTTTCCGGCGTTTCGCGAATAACACTTTCGTGACAACGAGCGATCGGAAGTCTACCTTGGGACTTGATAATATTGATAAGGAATATGTCGTGGACGAAAAAAGAATACGCGTGAGTTGCATGAGTTTCGATTAAGAGAATCAGCCAATCGAGAGAAAATTCAAGCGAAAGATTAATTATTCACGGAAATTTATATGAAAAAAGAACATTTAAGCACTTTGATGGAATCATTGGTATTTGGGGTGTCTCATAGAAAGTCTTTCAATCTTGGAAATCTGAATAACTTGTACTTAATCAATACTGGAATTGATCACACAAGTAATTCTAATTCATATGAAAACCTTACAAAAAAATGAAATTTCTTGTAAGAATTCGATATTTATTAGGTGCGCCTTATAAAAACCTTGTAAAAAACTGAAATTTCTTATAAGAATGTATTTGATAAAATCTTATTAGAAAAAAACGTTACAAAATTTTGTCGATTAATTCTTTATTAGAAATTTCAGTTTCTTATGAAGTTTTTATAAGGTCACCTTATAAGAAATTTTATTTTTTTATAAGGTTTTTAGAAGGATCAAAATTACTAGAGTAAAGTATCATGATTTTTTTGGTAATGCATAAATTTGAATTTTTACCATTAGAAAAAAATTTCCGAACGCACATTTTGGAATGTACATCTTCTTCATTTTACGCTTAAAATGTTGCATATCAAATTTATTTCTATGTTTTTTAAATTTCTAATAGTGTCAAGAATCGTAGTAAATTACAAAACGCTGGTAAAAAATTATAATAGTCAACAAAATTGCGAAAAGTAAATGAAAAGAAGGAGATTTAACGAAGCTGCAAAATAAGAACCTTAGAATTTCGAAAAAATTTATGGAAGTAACAATACATTAAATTCTGTAAAATTTACAGGACGGGAAAAAAAATGATTGGGGATAATTTACATATTAGGTTGAGATGGTTTTTTTTTGGTGTCATTTCCATGAGAAATTAAATAGTAAAATTATATTAGAGCGCTGAGAAGGTATCGTAAGATCTACACTTTGGATGTTGCAGAAACTAATTTTCGTTCAATTTATTGAATTTACGTTAGAACGTAAATTTTGTAGGCAATTATCGAAAAATATGATTTTTCGTGCTTTGAAAAGTTAAAAGTCATGAATTTTTTGAAAAATAAACCTTTGAATTGTAATAGTGTATTATCTGTTAATTCTAAATGTTGTGATGACAAAGGATAAAAATAAGTGAAATACACAAAAAGCACATCAAGCGAAATTGTATTGATCGACGAAAGCTCTATGAGGATAAAAAATTGTAAAATGTGAAAAGTAAACTTCCAATTAAATATGAAATCTTTGAAACGAGCTACGTTTTTATAATTTTTTGATATTTATATTTTTTACTATAATCATTTGATAGGTTATTTTTGCAAACTTTTGTCTCGTTTTTGGCGCTTTTCATTTTTTACTGAAATTTAACAGTTTCCACTGAATTTTGTATTATTTTTGAAATTTATAATTCCCTATAGAGCTGTAAGCATTTTTCCGAACTTTCTGTAACGAATTATACTTTTTATATTTTACTTCTTATCAATTTATAATGAACCACTTTTAATTTGCAATACTTTGAATCGATGTGTTTACATGACTTTCAAAAATCTTAATTTTTATGCAACTTTTCTCCATAATTTTTATTGTTCTATCTTCTATAGTTCAGAATTCTAAAAATGTATTTTAGGTCCTATCACACTCGAATTCCATAAAATGTAAATCGTTACCCTCAAAATTTGACGTTCTAGAGTTAGAAAATAACAATTATACGTTACAAAATAAATGATTATAAATACCAGAATCGTAGAGTTTTACATAGTACGATCTGGAATTCCGAGATCCCATACTATAAAATTTGGAATCATCAGTCTTTACTCCAAAAGTTATACATTTGAAATCATTAACTGTAGAATTATAATTCTTATGATTTCTTATCAAAAATTCATACGATGGAACTTGAAAACTAAAATTACATGCACTCTGAAATTTTAATTCTAGACTATCTTTTAAAATGTGAAACTCTCATTTTTTGAGAGTTGAGAATTTCATAAATTTATTTAAAATATCATCAATCGAGAATATCCTATCAAGTGTAAAGAAGAGTCTTAGAACTCTACAGCGTGGATTTATAGAATTCAATACTGTAGGACCAATAATTTCATTATCCTATAACATAAATAAATACGATTCAAGATATCAGTATCATTCAAATCTAAATGATAGAATGTGAAGAAGTAGAATTCAAAATTCTATAATTGCAGACTCCGTAATTAGAAATTTTGTAGTTTTTTATACTTGAATGGTCAATCTCGAATTTCTCTCTTTCATTCATCCTAAGTCTGACAATTTACATTCTGGGATGAAATATTTTATAACTTTCCGTTTTATTAAGATTTTTAAAAGTTTATATTTGGAACTTGAGAATCTTATAACTTGTAAAGGTGTTACCTTGAATTCTCGAACTTTATACAACAGAATTCGGAGCTCTGAAATTCTTTGTTCCAGAATGAACGATTTTTTATTCTCATTTCAAAAATTTCAAATTCTGGGATTCTGGATTCCATCATTTAAAAATCGAGTGCTTGATATTCTATAGTGCAAGATTCCAGAAATCTGTATTCTAGAATTTAGAATTTTGTAATATGATCTTGCAAATTTGTGTATTCTAAGAACATCTGTACGATAAAAAGATAACTGCGACGATATTTGGATGACTGACTGGAACCTAATTTTTGATTCATGAAATTGTGTAAAAATTTTGAGAAATATTGAAGTACTCGTTTTCAGAATTTATGATATGAAGTAATAAGACATGAGTTCTTTGAGCACTTTTTGAGCATAAGACGAGGACTTTGAGAAAATTTTATTCAAGACAAAGTTTATCTACTCGGTATTCCTAGACAGTCCACAATAATATCCCATCTCATCCTCTCCCTACACGACTTTTTCAAAGTTAAAATGATAAAAAAAAAAGAATTCATATCAAAAAAATCAGCACAGTGATCGAAATATAAATTCTAAATGAAAAACGATGTTATACAGTTACAGTTATGGGACACCGGAGGAATGGAAAGAGTGGCATCGGTCACCTCAAGTTACTACAAATTTGCTGAAGCCGCGATTCTAGTCTTCGCCCTTGACAATTCGACGTCCTTTCACTTATTGTCACAGCATTTGCTTGACATCGTCACTTACGCGGAGAACGCCAAGATTTATTTATGCGGGAATAAAAATGACTTGGAAGGTGGTTTCTTCCAAGTAACAGACGGGGAAATGGAACAATTTTGGTAAGGCTGATTTTTAAATTCAAGAAATCATGAAAAAAAAAAATAAATTAAGTCGACTGCTCAGCTAGTGCCATAATTTAAAAGTTTTTTCAAGCACAGTTGCCATTTTCGAAATTTTTAGTCTAAATTTGCCAAGACACAAAGGACTTAATATGCCATTTCTGCTTAAATACACGATCTATTGAAAAAGACGTCGTTTAAACTGACTCTTGTTTATTTCGTAACGTAGCGAACAGTGTCACAACTTGATCTCAGGAACTTACAAAACTTCGTGTAAAACGGGCGAGGGCGTTGAAGAAATGTTCGAGGACATCGCTCAACACCTCGTCGAAGCCAACAGATCACGCATGGAGCTACACGACATGGACAAAGATCGTTTCAAAATTTCATACGCCGACGAAAACGCCGAAAATTCGTGCTTATGTTAACTCTACGCTCAAGGAAGATACATTTTAACCAATGACAATCATTTGAGTCATTTTCAAAAAATAACATTATTTGTCGTCCAAGATTTTTTCAGATAAATTAAAAAAACTGTAGCGATGAACCTTCGTTTTGCAAAAACAATAATTTCGATATTTACAATAGCTTTTTCTTAATCGTCGTATATTAATTTTTTTGTAACATTGAAAAGATTTACTGATTTTTGCCTGAGTTCAAACAAATAAACTGAGTATATTAAAACTGAAACAAATAAACAAAAAAAGAGAAAAACACCTAACAAAACTTCAGTGCTGCGTCCATTTTATTGTCTTGAGGTCGATGCCACTTTGGACCATTTCCCACAAAGGGCTGGAACAAAAAAAAGACAAGATAAGAAAGTTGTGCAAAATGTGATAAACTTTGACCTAACAAAGGCTTTAAGATAATTTTTTGTAACGCAAGATCTCGTTTTGCAGGTTGTAGCATAGATGGGCTTTAATTTTGGAAATAAATATTTGTGGTTAATCAAGATTTTTGATTTTTTTCACCTCATATCCCGGAGACGTTTAGCTTGAACGATTGTTCGTTCCGCCGTGTAATCAATTTCTTCAATGGTAGTAAATCTGCCGATTCCGAATCTGAAAAATTATTAGACATCAGTATTTTCTTGTAGGATAGAGATCGATCATTTTTTTAAATCGAACATAGAAATTCGCGGGATGTAGATTCGTATCACTCATCTATCGATTTATTAATTATTATTTAATGCGTTTGTTGCAATTTACTACTTTTTTTTAAAAGCTGCAAACCCAATAAAGCGATTTCAAATTCTACAATTTCTGGATTTCAAACTTAGTTACAAAATGTATACATAGTTGAAATTTCAAATTTTCGCTTAAACAATAGACATTATTATCATCATATTGATAATTATTTATGTTACAAAATAATTCATAATCATAAATAATGAAAGTTACTATAAAATTATTGTCAATCATTTCAATTTCATATATCATTGCTTCAAGAAGATTTTTTCATTCTATTTGCTGCAAAAAAAAGTTGAAAGGTTATAAGACAAAAAAAAATACATATGGACTCAATGAACAAAATACATAAATTCAAATATTAATTACTAGGCATCAGAAAGATGAAAATATGATTGCATTTTTATTGATGCGAGGTAATAAGTAACAAAATTTATTTTCAGTAAAATTATGAAGTGTTTCGATTTTATAGGTTACAATGAAGATTTTTTAAATATAATTTACTGCAAAGTAAAAGAGTAAAAAAAAATTAGGTGATAAAATAATTAAAAAAATTATAGATGTAGATGTAACTGGTAAAAAATAAAAAATTTGGTTCTAAAAATACGCGTGATCTTGATATTTAAGATGATGCATTTTTGGAATTATAGAAATTTTTGGAACATAGAAAATTTTCGCTTGAATAATAAAAAAAATCATTCAAGTGATATTATAAAAAAAAAAATTAAATATAAGATGCGACTTTATGTTGATATATAAAAAACTTTAATTGAATCATTACTGTCAGTATGTCAATAACAACTAAATTCACCTAAAATACACAAAATCACAAATTTTTCTGATTCCAAAATTTCCATTTTATATTATTTAAATCCGTAACTACAATTATTTTTGATTCTTAAATTTCTGGCTTTTTCTTACTTTTATTTTCTAGTATATTCAATGACAAAAACCAGCGTTATAAATTAATGAGAGATGTCATTTGAAATAATTAATTTTGAATTTAGCAAAAATTTGTTGATACGTGTACGTGAATTTACATACCTACTTTATCATTTTCCCAACTATACGAGATTGGTTTAAATAATTTATAAATAAATTCAGCTACCCGTAGCGAGCACCATCTCCAATCAAAATAACATTTCAAATAGTGTCCAATTCAAAAAAACAAAATACGTTTTATTTATTTAACACAAAAAATTTATTCCATATGAAGTTCGAAAGTCAAAATTCTACACTGTTAGATATTTCCGTATTAATTTTATTAAAAAGTTTCGGAAGTTTTTTCACAGAAATATTTTATTTAAAAATTATAATAAGTGTTGCTTTGATTTTCTAAAATTCCTGAGATTTTTATGAAAAAGGTTCTAAAATTATACATAATGAGTGAAATAAAATTATTATGATCAATTAATTCATTAATAGATTATTATGAAATGAATATAATAAATAAATTAATAAAATAATTCATCAGTAGAATTGAATATTTTATAATGAATAATCTTTGATATTCTGAGTAAGCATTTAAATATAATTAGATTGAATCCAACTCAAAGTTGATGAATCCAGTCAAACATACTAGTTTATGAATATTAATAAATCGTTTCTGTAGAAAAAAATTAATGATAGCCTAGTAGTGATATGTACTTACAGAAAATAAGCCTCTACTTTGAATAATTCGCAATGAGTACTTATAAGTTCACTTACCTTATACTAGAATGCGCCAAATCTTCTGAAGCCCCAATAGCACGAAGCACATAACTCGGTTCAAGACTCGCACTTGTGCAAGCGGACCCACTACTTAAGGCAATGTCTTTCAAGGCCATCAATAAGGATTCACCCTCGACGTAAGCGAAAGACAAATTGACGCATCCTGGATACCCGGAAACTGCATCTCCATTTCTAATTACATGAGGCAAATTACTCGTGATTTTGTCAATTAGCCTGTTTGCCAGTTTCGAGATGTAGTCATGATCGTACTGAAAATCGAAGTATTATAATAGATAAGTTTTTTCTCATCAACAATACAAAAATTCGTTTTTGATGACTTGAAATCGTTATTGTTAATGATTTCGACTTCTACAATATTTTCAAAAACATGCTTACTCTGACATTTTTGCAAGCTGCAAAATATTTATATTATAATTAAATCTTTTCATTTTTGTTACCTGCATTTCGTTTTTTGCAACTTCACAAGCCATTCCCAGTCCTATTGCTAAAGGTGCTGGAACGGTTCCACTTCGAAGTCCTCTTTCTTGGCCTCCGCCACTTTGAATTGGTTCAATGCGAACTCTTGGTCGTCTTCTCACAAAAAGTGCTCCAACCCCTAATGAAACAATACTCATTTGGAGCCATACTCAAAACAAAATTTTTGACCAAAACTTTTAGCAGAATTTTCATTGGTAAACTTGAACAAATTACTTCATCTGTTAAGTATCTGAATATGCAGAACAACCAAATAAAAAATATTTCTAACGAAAATAAATTACACTTTGAACAAACAAATAATTCTCCTTAGAATAATTAGAAATCAACCTTTAGGTCCATAAATTTTGTGTCCACTTATAGACATTAGATCGATATTCATCTCGTTAACATTCAACGGAATCTTTCCTACTGCTTGAGCTGCATCGGTGTGGAAAAACACTTTTTTTCGCCTGCGAAAACGTAAGGAAAAAAAATGAAAAATTGAGATTTACTACTTGCATAAATGCACATTTACCTGCAAATTTCACCAATTTTGTCGATTGGTTGCTTGACACCGATTTCATTATTGACTGTCATTATCGATACAAGTGAGGTGTTTGGTGTTATTGCATTTTCCAATTCTTCGATATTTATTAGACCATTTTGTTGCACTGGTAGATAAGTTACGTTGAAACCTTCAGTTTGCAGAGCTCTGCAAGAATCCAGGACGCATTTGTGTTCCTAGATTGGTAAATAACTCTGGACTTAAGTATTTAAACGATTGAAAAATTAAATATTCTGCAGGTTTTAATACAAAATTTAGATTTTGGAGATTTTATTATTCAGTAATACACGTGGATGATGAAATATTTCTAAATTCCTAAACTTCGGTATGCTTCTAAAGTTTTTAAAAATTATGAAGATTTATCAATATTTTGACAAACCATTTATTCAAGAAAGTCTATTTTTTAATCATCATTTCAAGCCTTACACTGTCAAAATTTCTACCATATATCTGAACATTTTCGTCATGAAAAAAACATACAAAAATGTTTCAACTAAAATTTGCTCTATCCAAATATTCTTCATTTAGATTTTGTTTCTTACCGTTTGGGTGGTGATTATGTGATTTTTCTTTGCTTTATAAAATCTGGCAACACCTTTCACAGCGATGTTGTTACATTCTGTCGCTCCTGATGTGAAAATTATTTCTTTTGTGTCAGCTCCAATAAGATCTGCTATTTGCTGAAAACATCGATGATAATAATTTAAATAAATAGAAAATTCCAATAATAATAACCATAAGACTAATTTAAATCCACTACCATGTAATGAAAGACGATATGTTTCATTTTTATACGAAAATTTACTGGTTGTATAAATTAAGTTAAAAAATAAAAAAATTCTATCTATTTGATAACTTTACAGAAGCAAGAATTCAAAATTCATGAAATGTCTCATGATATATGAAAATCCCTAATTTCGAAATATTAAATTTAGAGGCACACACTTAACGTTTTTCTTTCGTTTAAAATTGTAATTTACTTGGTTGCAAAAATGTTAATTTCAAATGTTTTGGTGTTTCGTTGTATGTATTGTGCAATTTTTTGGAGCCCAGATAGACAGAAAAAAAACTTGATCGGCGAAAGTAAATTGATTTGACATTTATTGACTTGAATTTTATTTCGAAATTAAAACCGATGTATAAAATAAAAATTATAATACAAAAAAAATTTGAATTTGGGTATTAACTTTGTATAACAGCCATAATTAACAGTTAAAATTGGGAAATAAAAAAAAAAAATATGAAAAATCGATATTTTCTATCACCTTTTTTTTCAAGTTTATTCTGTTGATTCTTATGATTGGAATTTAGAACTTGCATCAAGATGAGTTCAAATTTCATTTAATTTCCTTAATTTTAGAAAATAATTGACACATTCATTTTCTCCATTGATCAAAAATGAAAAAAAAAAAAAAAAAAAAAAAACATGTATTTTATTTCATTTTTCTAAAAAACTGATATAATGGAATTATAAGTAAAGGCCGCCTATTACAATAAAATACTAATTTTTTGCTATTAATTATATTCTAGATGTATTTCTGCAGTTATTATTAAATTGGTTTCATATCTAAAAAAATTATACCTACTTTACGTGCATGTTCGACTGCAGCTTCAGTTTCCCATCCATACATGTGCGTTCTTGAATGTGGGTTTCCATAAAAAGCTGTGAAATATGGCAACATTTTGTCCAAAACCCTTGGGTCCTACAGAGTAAAAAATTTTATGCAAACACAATAAATTTTTGTTGTTTTTCAAATATGATACGTTAATGAAAAATCTTTACAAATGAAAATGATTCCTTTTATTTATGTCATATTATGAGATTGTAACACTCAAATCATCAAAATGTATAGGAATGATAAAAATACCAAGTTAATGAAGTTTATAATTTGAAATAATTTTTCCAATATAGAAGAAAATGTAAGCATGTGTTAATAACTATGGTATGATCAAGTATATACACATTATATAATAAATAATCTGTATAATGAACATATATGATAAACAGTTTTCAATGATAATGAAACTCGATATCAAGTATGTATGATAAAATTCTTGCAAAAATGATACTCTACGTTATTATACTATTATTGAATAATTTTCTAGATGATTTAATCATTATTATTGTTCAATTATTGTGATAAAGATAAATAATTATACTAAATATTCCGAAAATACAATTAATTATACTCCGATTGAAAATAATTAAAAATAAAAATAATTGCTTCTATGCATAGTTTTTTTTTTAAATTGTAATATTGGAACTATCTAACTTTAGAGAAATGAGAAAAATATTATTTTATTTGAAATTATTTGTTTTTTAAACAGAGAAGAAAACGTAACGATATGTAACTAACTGATATTAATAACATGATAATATAATATAATAAAAAGTATATACTTTATATAATAGTGAAAATTGATATCATGTATATGTGTGTACAGAAGACTCTGTATATAATAGACAGTTTGGGAGATTTTTTCTGTAACACACGGATTCTGGAACTCACAGCAGATTATCATGATGAGCATGAAGTCGGGTCGGGGCAGTTAAATTCTGTAGAGGAAGTGAAAGTTTTGAATAACTGAATGACTCAGCCATAGATTTCCGAAAAAAAAACATACAAACTATATCCTGTTATAAATGAAGGGGCCATTCATAAATCTCGTGTGCCGACTTTATAATGGTAATTCTAAGCTGAAAAATCTCGTTTACTTGCGAGACCTTCTGTTACTGACCAAAAAATTCTGTTATTCCCAATTCTGTTAAATACAGAGTGTACTGTAATTAAATTATTGCAGTGACAATAACTGTATACAAAAGTATTGTAGAACTATACTCAGAATATAATTATAGGTTAATTGCAACAATGATATGATTATAATACTGAATTATTGAAACAGTCAATCGTTAAGATAACAATAACAATGGTACTTCTATGGAAAAACATTACAAATTAAAATAGCAGCTTACATTCATATGTTACTTTTTACTTTTATTGTCAAAACTGTAGAAATTGATAGAAATTAGAAAAGTATATTTTAATTGAAATAAACTGTTGTTTGAAGAGAGAAGAAAATTATGTTAAAAATCGTTAGAAATTGACTGAGATAATAATAAATTAGCTCGAAAAGTCTGGAAAAAAGGTTCTTTGTGAATAAATAAAATTTTAAGGGTACAAAAAAAAACAAAATATTTTTATGCATTATTCAACTATTTATATAACCTACACTGTGGCAGTTTTCAAGTGTATTTTCAATGTCACACTGTGTTACTTATAAAATTATCAGATTACTCATTATATTTTATTCATAAATTGAAGGTAATTATAAAACTATAGTGACATAATATAAACAAATATAAATTCTCATTTGAAATAACTTTCTTACATGTATTTATTATAAATTTTTACTATCATTTAAAAAATTTTTAATTATAAAGTGTTAATTACGCATGTTATTGATTATGATGTAATATACTATCAACATTTATATACAAATATTGAGATTTTTTACAATAAAAAAAAAAAGATTTTAGATAATTAAAATAGTATTTCTTTGATTTTTATGAATTGAGATGATTACAACAGTGAAATTTCAAAGTAGGATTTAAAAAAGACTTGATTATTTCAAATAGTAATGATTTTTCATGAATTATCTTATCTGTAACATTATTGCATTAACTTTGCAAGAATTTATTATTACAATTGTACCATTATTGTAATTACGACATAATATTTTAAAATATAATTGTACAATGCAAAGTTCATGAATTTTATAATACCTAGATATGCAGTAGTATTAATGTTACAATTTTAATACATATACTTGATATCGATTATTACCGTAATATTAAAAACTGTCTAATATAAAATTTTTATTTACAACATTAGCCCCTTGCACGTTATTGCATTTTCTTTTATCTTTGAAAAAAAATTTATTTTATTAAAAATGAAATTTCTATTATTTTCATGAATCCCGTAAATTTTTATTTATGTTTTTAAAGACATAAATCAACAGGCTTTTACCTAATACATAAAGATTAAAACAATAGTACATTGTCAAAAAATCATCTTTTAAAAACAAATAATAATCACGAAGGTAAATAGTAATGGCAGCAGTAAAACCAAAACACCTAATGAGAGTGTAAAAACGACAAAATCTCACGCTCGAAATTAAATTTTAACATTAAAATTTCAAAGTAGGATAAGAATGATAGCAATTATATGAATACATAATTTTTCCCGTGAGTTTTATTTGTATTGCTATTGCAACAATTCATTGTTGCTGCAATTTACTATCAAAATTGTGCGATAAATAATAAATTAGCGCGTAATGTCTAAAAATAAAGATTTTTTGTGAATAAAAAAAATTTTGAGAACACTAAAAATACAACAAAAATTTTCTTGTGCATTATTTTACTATATTAACAACCAGCACAGTGTCTTCTGTCAGGTCTATTTATTTTTTTTGTAGCACCGTGTAATTAGAACAAAATATAATCTTCTCTTCTTTATATTAATTCCTTATTTTTATTTACCAAAGGTGTCGTCGCTTGAGCATCTAAATAAAGCGATCTTCCTTGATCCATTTTTTTCTTATAATCTTCAGTAATCGGGGCTAAAACCAAAATATTCAAGTTTTAAAAACCCCCAAACCATACAGCACAAATTCTTTTTTTCGTCACTCACATTCGTATTCTGCACTTTCTTCATTATGCTTGCTGCTTAATCGAAAATGTCGACGTTTTTCCAGACACCTGGCAAGGGAAAAAATTTTTTTCGCCGGTCGAAACATTTTTTAACTGCAGAAAAAACCCAACGAAAAAAACATGCAGTCAAAACTGGTCAAAACTGTCATCAAAACTGTCACGAGTTTGTATATATATATAGATATATATGCAGCGGACAAGAAAAACTAACCTCACTTTTGCGAATATGTAGTTTAGATTTTAAAACAATTTCACTGATGTCACGAGGTAGAAAAAGGTAAAAATGTTACAACTTTTACTTTTGTTCAGACAAAACAATACTTTTTCGAGTGGCTTTTATCCGATAATATTGTAAAACATTTCATAACTTTGATTTGAATATCTGAAGTGTAAAACGTAAACACAATAAGGCGCGGGGGGAGTGTGTGTGTGACTTGGTGTAATGTGTATATGTAAATATCGATATATACATTATGCAACAAAGGCAAACAATCGTTTTTTATTATTGCCAGAAGAGATAGCATGCAAGCATCGATATATATATATCGATTAATTATGCCCATTTTGTGTCTTTTTCCAATCCCTTTGTTAGAAAGGGAAAACATCAACACAAACATAATTTTCCTGGCATGGAAAATAATTGAAGTTTTGCCGGTTGAATTGTGAAGGTCGAAAATAATTTTTACTCATTATCGTAATAATTATGGATTATCAGAGTTGCGTGCATGTGCGAATTCAAGGAGTCAATCTGGATGGAGTTCATCGATGAAAGGTTGTTAATGTTTTATTTTTTTTTACGTTTTTTATTTTAAAAATTAAAAAATGAGATGTTTTTCTTCTCAATTATCATAGAAAACTCAACATTTTATCATAATTGGATAATAATTCATAATTTTACAGTCTTTGGATGTATTTAATTTTATTTTGTGTTTGTAAAATTATATACAAGTTGTGTAGGCAGGGGCGTATGTACTCCTATAGGGACCTGGGTGACCTGAGCCCAACATTTTTTTTGTGCTACTTTTGTACTGACATCCCTTCCCCTCTCGCTCTCATATATTGAAAAATCTTTGAAATCATATGCTATTACTATGATAATAATTTTTATTTGTTATTATTATTAGTTTTTTTGTTATTTCCATTATTAGATTATTGTTTATTAATTATTATAAATAATATTTTCAATTGAATCAGTATGATAATATTATTTTTTTGAAAATTATAAATCGTTCAGAATTCGTGACGTTCTGGAAGTGACTTAGGTTATAGCCCTAGTCATAACACACTACAATGTACCTTATTTAAAAATTTAGATTGAGTTACATCTACTTGAAAGAAATCGTAATGAATATACAGACAATGAAAGTTGAAATTAAGAAGGGAGAAGGAGAAGAACGAAACCCTGAATTATGCGATATGAACTGATTGGATCTTGATTTCAGACGACCAAGAATTTCGCAATGCATTTAATTGATCGCGAAAGTCGATACTGTTATGCAAATACGTGACTAGCTCCTGGCGTTCCGTAATTTATAGCACGTTGCTGAACAATATGATATTGCTTGCCTTGATTCTCTTTAACAATTGTTAAAATAGTCATTTTAAAGAGTGATACAATGATGTGATGAGTTTTATGTAATTCTGAGATGGCTCAACATTAACACTGGGAAATAAAATTATATTCACCAAAATATATTCCAAAACACTACGCAAAAATTTTCAAGTAGATAATCAAAATATGAAGTAAGTTTACGAGAAATTTGTGAAAACATTGGAAATTTTTTGCGACTTTTAGGATTATCTTTAGAGAACTCAGAACTCTAATGAAAATTCAAAGTATGTTTCGATAGTTTATTCAACAAGTCTAACCATCAGAAAATTTTGAGAAGTATCTTAAATTTGCTTGGAGCTCTAAAATTTCACATAAATTTTGGAATACTGCAAAAAGCCAAGAACAAGAAAAAAACAAAAAATGGTGTGTTGGTTTCGAGCTACTTGACGTATTCTGAAACGACACTAAATTTTGAAGAAACTTGCGGTTTTTATAAAAGCCTTCATTCAAATTTCAAGAAAAATTTTGGGAAATAATTAATATTTGTTGAAATTACTTAAAAACTTCGATGATGGAAAAAATCAAAAACATTGTACAATCGTTAAAGATTGCCTTTGGAAAGTTTTGGGATTATCTGAAAAATTATTTTGAAGAATTTCATTACGGTTAAAAAAATTAAAATTTATAAGATTTTTTTCTATTTTGGTTTGTTATTCAAAATTCTTCAAAAGACCCAAAACTACTATGAAATTATCGAAAATGATCGAAAATATTCTTCTTACATAAATAATGTTTTTTTCCTTATTCTATGGTTTCTTGAACACTAGAAATATTTGATAATTTTTGTATGTAAATTCAAAAATTTTCAACGATGTTGTACAATTTCAACGAATTCCTGAACACATTGTTAACCAAGTTATTGAATTAAATGAATCGTTAAATCTACAAAACTATTGTATTTAAAAATTTTTGGAAATAACAAATTCTTGCAGAAAATATACAGAAATACTTCACAAATTTTTCAAAAATTTTCAAGATATTTTCAGCAGTATACATATATATGTTTGACGTCCGAAATTTTCTCAAATGTTTTAAATAAGATAAAAAATTTTACAGGCTTTCAAACGTTGTTGGCGTTTCCCAAAAAGTTAAGAAATTTTTTCGAACTTCTGCAAAATATGTTAGTTTGACAAAATACTGATATCCATTTTGAAAATCGTCAAAAACTATTTTTCAACTTTTTTGGCCATTTTAAAAAAACCATAAGAAAGGTTTAGACATTAAAAAAAAAGGAGGTCGTGCAAAGTAAAAAAAACAGCTTCATTTGAGTTTTATAGAGTATACATACATGCATTGAAAAAATAAACAGAAATTATAAATATTCATTTGAATCTGATAATATCTTCACAAATTAAGAAGATTACTGCAAATTAACAAAAAATAAGTTGTCATTGTAAATAATAAAAAAAATTGAAATTGTGGAAAATGAAATAAACGTTTTCGACAACTATTATCGCATACAAGGAGATCTCAAAAGTATTGATATTACTGAGAATTCAAAACGAATTTGAATAAATTATCCTACAGTATTTTGAATTTTTCTAGAATAATTTTAATTATTTTTCAAAAACATACCAGTAAAGACGTAATTATTCTAAATTATTACTATTAGCTAGTAAAATTTTTAGAAATTCTCAGTAAAACCAGACGATTCTCGACAATTCTTTCGGATTATATATCAGCATCTTTTTATTTTGAATATTGAAAAAAAGTTTATAGCTTATAGTTTAATAACATAACAAAATGAGAATAAATATAAAATGATTTCCCATGTCCTTTAATTCGGAAATAAAACTGACCAACATTTTCTAAGCTCATTAGTTACGATAATTTTTCAGTGCTTTCATTGCAAAATCTCTATATAGAGAAAAATTTTTTTTAAATTCTCCGAAACACTCAAGGCATCATCGAAACACCATGAAATGTAATAAAAAAATGTTACTCAACAAACACCAAAAAATATGTTCTACTCATCTAATGAAAATTTCCGTGTCCCTTTATCAAGCGTATTATTTTCATTGGGATATGTTAAGTTTTTGTCAGCATAATCACTTGTTACTTTTGAATAAGAATAGTGTGTTCTGTGCTAATGAAAATATACTTTCTATTATAAAAAAATATTTGCTTCATAGGCAAAGCAACTTTCATGGAAAAAAAATATATCATTCGATGAAAAATCAACTTTCAATCAAAAATTGAAGATTCTCTTTCAAAAAAATATTCCTTACCGCAACACTAAAAAGTTCCAAAATGGAACCAAAAGATTGTCAGCGAAACAATTCATATCTAAAACAAAGAGCTCGTGATAGGGTTAATTAGGAAGGCACAATGTATGATGTCAAGGGGGACACCCCAGTGATATATACACATATCCGGCTCACGTGTACCCTTCTCTTTGTTCATGAAAACCGTCCTATCACATTTTATCACGAAGAAAAAAAATGCAATAGCGAACAACTATCGGATTTCTTCGAATCGAAGCTCAGATGTAAGACGAGATGAAACCTAAGGCATTTTTCTCATGCAAATGTGTCGCACGTAGTGTCAATTGTGAACAATCGCTAATTACTTATGTGCATTTACAATTCAGAATGTCATCCGATTTCTCATCTTGAGTTGGTTAATGAAGCTCGGGAACATTTTTTTTAATTTCGTCAAAATTACAGCACACGTAACTGAGGTATTTGGGGGCGTAGGCAGAAAAAATTTTTAATTTCTCGGATATCAGGATTTGAAAGTTATACAACTGTTGTAGTCTGGAGTAGTGCATTTTTTATGTTCGTATAATAGCATACGATTTTTGTGATTTCCATGCAAGTCACTGAGATGCGGTTTTTTTTCTATTACTTTTGGTGCTTTTCATAATTTCTTGTTTTATTATAAATGCTTACTGGAAGGTTTGTCAAATATATAAAAAATTTTTATATAGCTTTCTAGAATTCGATACTTCAAAAATGAAAGTTCCGAAAATTTTTTAATATATTTCTAGATTCTTGAAAAAATTATTTTCTGTATTTTATGGACTTCCAGAATTCCTGCATCGTATGGATTTCTATTATATTTTGTAAGATTTTCTGGCGTTTTATTATATTTCTAGTATTTGATACTATAGTATTGCGAATTTCAACGAACTTGAGTACCTCAATTAATTTTGAAGAAAAAAGTATCTTTCACGCTGATTTCTGTCAATTATTGGATTTTTATTGTATTTTTGTAGTATTCAAACCATTTGAAGAACTTTCTATAATATTTCTGAATTTCTTTATAGGTTACCAGAATTGTATGCACTAGTGCTCATAATTTTATGAATTTTTAAAAAATAGTACATTGTTTACCGCGGCGCATTATTACTGTTCCGAAGACAAGGACAATCATTTTTCGTCCGAGGCGCTAACTGAAGACAGGAAAATATCGTCCTTGTTCAAGGATGGCAAATGCGCCAAGGTTAACATAAGATTTTGTACGTCAACGGGCAAATCATATTTACATACTTTTTGAGTATTGAATAATTTATAGCATTTCTCGCGTTTTGTTTATTACATGTATTTACGGAAACTGGAGGATTTTTTAGTATATTTCATGATTTTTCGTGTTTTTGTTCATATATTTCTAGAATTCGATGTTCTAGAATCCAAATTTTAATCGATTTTTAATACTTTGATATTTTTTGGAAAAATTACATCATTATAGATTCTTGTGTTTCATAGATTTATAGTATTTCCGTATTTTTTAGTATGTATATGATTTGTAGCTTTTTCTTGCATTTTCAGAGATTGTGGGTTTTTTTTTTAATTTTATAGAAGGATCGAAGGATGTTAATTTCTCGAATTCGACATTGTAGAATTTAAAAATTTAAATTCTACAATGTCAGTTTGACAATGACCGATTTTTCAGTAATTTTATAGATTTTTGAGTAAACTACATGTATATCGATTTTCGGTGTTTATAGATTTCTTTTACTTACGTATTTTTATAGAATTTATAAGATTTTGTACCTCTCCTTTGTATTTTTATAGATTGTATGTATTTTTTCAGATTTTTCAGAAGTACCTACTTTCCTGGAGTTCGATGTTCTAGAATTTTAATGTAAATCGATTTTCAACAATTTCATAGATTTTCGGAAAAATTACACCTACATACATTTTTTGTAATCTGCAAATTTTTTATAATTTCTTTTTATTAATATTTTCACGATTTTGTAAATTTTATTGTATTTTTATAGATTTCAAGTATTTATATAGATCGCAGATTGATACATAAGTTTTTTTAAAATTTGATGCTCTAAAATACAAAGTTAATTATTATTTTCAGATGTTTTAGAAAATTCTTCCTACTTTGATTTTTAGTATTCTTTAGAGTTTGAAGGATTTACAAAAATTTCTGGTATTTTTCTGGATTTCTATTGTAGATTTCTAGAATTCGATAGTTCATGATTCAATTTCCCCAGATTTCTCAGATTTTCGTAAATTCCAATTTTTCTATAGTATGATTTCATCAAGTTGGAAAAATTTTTCAAACTTTTGTTCACTACGTTATCCTTACCAAACATTATTCATGATTAGAATTTTGTTTACGGAAAAATTCTTTTAGGGACAAAATAATTGTAATTTTTATGTAAGTATAATTGAGAATCCTGAATATTGTTAACTTTGAGTACTTACATGAAACCATTTGTCATATTCTCAAGATTTTAGTAGGTACATACATTTTTGATGATTCGTACTTCTTTCATTTTTCCTGCATTATTCTTTTTATTGTGTATTTTCCTCATTTACTGTTATAATTTCTATTATTTTTAAATAGAATAGTAATATTATCCTAATTTCGGGAGGTGTTTGAATCCCCAAAACCTCCTCTGCCTTCGCGCCTGGAAATGTTTGAGTTGCTATTATTTCATTTCTGTTCAGATTCAGACAGTTTTATAACTTGAATAATTTACTAGGATAATTTTTTTTATAGACATTTTTTCATAAAAAGGCGCAGCGCAAAGTAGCAATTATGGAAAATAGCTACTTTACGTGCGTTTGATGTTTAAAATTTTCAAAGGATTATTTTGCGGAATAAACGTTATAAGTTTTGAAGCTAATATTTTCACATTTACTGAAGTGATGTGGGATTCCGATTCGATTTCAGTTATCGATTACTAAAAACCAAAAAATAATTAAAATTTATGAAGAAATTATTACATGGTTTCGTGTAGCGACAACCTCTTAACAAACGTGAGATTGGTGAAAGTAGCTAGAATAAGGTCGTAAATTTTGCTTGAAACTTTGAAAATCGTTAAAAGTTTCGTTACATTTCATATACATTTTTGTCATTTGTTATTTTATCGTGATCTTCTCTGAAACTTAAATAGTTTTGAGAAAAATGAAGTAATTTTAGAGGACATATATATGTAATTAGTATAATTCAATTTTCTCTTACGTTTGTTGTGTTATGCAATTTCATGAGATTTTTGGACATTACGAAAATACTGAAGTTTTCTGTATCTTTGAAAGTTTTAAAAACATTCTGGGAACTTGAAAAAAATTTATTTATGTTTTAAGTTTTGCGTATTTTCAAACAATTAGGTGAAACCAATTTTTATGCAGATTTTCATGAGGAGACTGCAGAGAAGTTCATACGATAACTTACATATAAATATGTATTTTTTGATGCTGCTAACAATTATATGTTACAATAATATTATTTTAATTTTAAAATTTCAAACGAAAATGAATGCTTGAAAAAAGCCGGACACTTTTTCTTCAGTTACTCATTTTTAAAAATTTTTCGTTTTATTTTGAACGTTCAAAAGGTACATATTTTGAGTAATCATGTGATCGTTCAAGTACCCTGTAACTCGTGACGTGTATTTGGTTATTTATTCTTTGCAAAAGTAACTATGACCATCTCGTAATGACACTATATTACAGGAGTTTCTTGTCATGCTAACATGTATAGCGAAGCGGTAATAATAAATCATCATCAATAATAGTTGATTTATTTGCTCGCTCTTTCGTTCTGGCAGCTGAGAATTCCGTCATTGATTAAAACGATCATTTTTTTCTCGCGTTTACGGGTATTGCACTTCATCGACGACAGATTATGCTTATTCGAGAATGGTTTTTCATAATCGCTCGGGAGACGAGGAATTACCTTGAGATCGCAGCAAAGTCAAACGCGCTATCCTATTATTCCTAATAAGACGTTCAAGGCGTACAGGGACTACAGGGAAATATGTATAAGGTGCCTGCAGAAGGTTGTCGCGCTATAATTTGCATCGTAATAGCTAATTAACGAATTTCAATTTGTATCCGCTCCCCGTAAATGTCTTGTAATCGATTGAACGTTTCCTTATCCGTTAAGGGGCCTTACACAAAAAACGCCAGACATTTTTTAATGAGTGGGGAAGAAGCGATTTTACTTAAGGGAAAAATTCCTGTTTCAATAGTCTCGTTGAAACGGAAACAAGACCAATTAGTTTTTTTTACGAAAGGTTGTACAACTTTGCTATTGAAAAAAAATATGTTTATAAGATCAAAATCAAGGTTCTGAAAATTATTTTTAAATTTATGTTTGTAGTTATAGATTACTACCTAGAAAGTTGAGTGAAAGCCCTTTTTTACGATATGTACACCGGTCATCTTATCTTCAATCGTGTACGTAATTTAGATAGTCTTTTTTTTTGCAAAATAAAAATTTTTTTCTAGAATTTTTATCAAAATCGATGGGACACGTGTTTTTTTTCCTTTCGCTGGAATTTGAGTTATTTTGTTATAGTGAATTTTTGAAATATTGACTGAAAAGTTGACATTCTTGAATTGCTTTATGTTAGTTTTTCTTTGGCCTTCGATGATTTGGACAAAAGTCCGATTACATATCATTTTTTTTTTATTTTGGAGGTCAAGTTTTATCCTTACAGATAAAAACTCCTAGTTTCATGTTTTGAAACAAATTTTCTTAATAATAATATCATTTTTGTACTGTACTATTCACAACCTGAAAAATTCGACACTGAAGCAGTTTTTTTAAGTTATAAATATCGATCAAACGATAGCCAACATTATGATAAGTAATTGAAAAAAAAATTTTGTGTTTTAAATTCTTTATACGAGCTGAATCGTGTGTACCGTTTTGCCTGAGGATTTTGGAAAAGACACATTTAAGGTCATCGGGAGGTTATTGATGAAATTGACAAAATTCTGTAAAAAATATATGTTAAACATTTGATCTTGCTCAATAAAAAAAAAACCAAAAACATTACAGTAGCTTCGATTGTTTGTTCACAAGAAATTTTCAAAAATATGCTTCGAAAATCGCCTAACAAACCGGAACACCCCTTTTATCGGTAAAATTATGATACTATTTTTCAGGATTGAACAATTCATTTATCGCTCTTCATAGTGACAGAATATTCGAAATTTCGAAGCTATGTTTCCAGAGTTTTCAATTTACGAAATTTGCAGCGTAAAAGGAAAACCCCCATGAAAAATGTAAACAGTAATTATCTACATCAATTTTTACTGTGTATAAAAAAACAACATTTCAATAATTTGAGCAACTTAAGTAACGTTAAATCATCATCAGTCCTAAAAAAAATTCATGACACTTGTATGCAAATGAATGAAAACGAATAAAATTTTCGAAAAATGCACGTTCACTTGTTCCATCTAATATGTAAGCAGCTTTTTTCCAATTACATAAGATCAATTTCACGCGACAGTAGCAATTAAATTGATTCGCACACGGTACACCGTGCACAGCGGTGCACATGTTTTTTTTTTCTTTTGCAATGGCACGATTCTCTGTGTCCACGTTGAAGCCAAAAAACGTCTGAATCACAACCTTGGACAGCAGAACATGAAAAAAGTTGAATTTTTTTATTAGGTCAATAAACTTTCCTCCTATTCACTTTTTTGCGAGTTATTTCCGTGAGATTTTTGTTTGTTTGAGTAGTTCTCGAAAAAATTCGATTTTCTCTACTGTATAGGTATTACAAGTAAAGTGATAAATTATTTACTTGTGGAAAAAGGGCATATTTTTTCCACAAGTAGAGTAAATAGTAGTTATGAACAAAATTTATCAGTGAAAAATTAAAGTTAAAGTAAAGTTATAAACAATTTTTGTGAAATTTCGAAGAACTTGCAGATAGTCAAATAATTAACTTTGGTAATATTGGAAGACTTTATCGAAAAGTTGTGTAATAAGTTATGTATTGCCAATGTGAAAGTATTGCCTTTGTTTTGATCCTCAAAAATCGTAATCTAGTCGTTTTTCATTCCCGAAATTTATTTTAATTACTGCATTTGAAAGTTGGGGATTTTCGATTATTTTAATATTGAGATATTCATTTGCTATTCATACGATATTAATATTTTTTCATTTTGATTTTTATCGATTAAAATTGAAAATTCTAGTTTTCGAATTTTTCAAATTTTCAACTACAATTTTAGCCTTTTGGGAATTGTATTTTTGTGATTCTTAATTTCAAAAACCAAGGTTGAGTTTCTCAAATTTGAAGTCTCTAATGATGAATCCGTGCAAAAAATTGCAAGTAAAATGTTTGCTCTATAATTTAATTTCTCTTTTCATAATGTACCTATTATTTTTTGGTGATTGGAGGAGGGGGAAAATCAGTAGTTTATATTTCTCTTATATACAATGTAATTTTGTCCTCTTTTCTTTTTCAAATTTTTGAATCCGTTGAGTAATTTATATTGTTATATATCCAGCTGATCATTATTTATGGATTAAAGTAAATATGAGTTACATTGAAATTGCAAATTACGTGAAATTTCTCTTATCATTGTAAGTTATCGATGATTCAAGGCGTCAAGAACTTGGACGGTCATTCTTATGTATCCATGAATCGTGATTTTTCTACTGCGTTCCAACATACTTCTCAGTTATAACAAGATAACAATATATCTTGACGATGATTAAAGTGTTTTGATTTATTAAAATGCACCATTGAAGTATTGGTGCTCAAACTTTTTCCGGAACCAACTCATATAATTCTATGCCCGCAAAATTATGAAATTTCCAAGTCCTGCCACGAGTAACAGGGAAAATGAACTAATTTTAATCGATGATTCGAGCGTGAGAAAAGTACTTACTTTTCTCCCAAGTATTAAGAATAACGTGGGAAAAGTAATATTCCACTCAATGCTTAGTTCTCGTGTAAGCATAACTGACCAAAATGTTTACTTTTTGAATATTATAATTTATATCAAGACAATGATGTTTTTAAGATCATAAAATATTCGATCGGTTTAATTGCTTATAATAAAAATACTGTAATTTTTTGATAAACTTTCGAGTTAAAATGATTGAGTCCTTTCGGTTGAAAATATAAAAAAAATTTTTCATCCGTATCGTCCTTCGCTTTTTATTGAAAATTTTTGTTTTCTCTTATAGTTGTAGTTTATGAGGATATTTTTTGAATAATATTGTTCCATTTTTTAAACTTTAATTCCTTGTAAGTGCGCTTTTTTAATTCTTAAATTAAAAAGAAATTGTTTTCGGAGATGCAATTTCCAATTTTCACCATAAATAAAGTAAGCCAAAGTTTTTTTTTCTCTCTCATTTTTTCATGTTCAATGGTGCATTTCGCAGAGATGAATTCTAAAATATTGAGTCCTAAAATTTCGTTTATTGTTCGCTCCCAGATTCCGTTCAATCTGACAAAATAACATTAAGTTCCTGGAATTAGAACTTCGTCTTGAATTTTTATTTAAAGTTATCAAAAATTATAAGTTCCGATTCTGTCATGCTGAAAATTGATTAACATCGATAAACGTAAATTAAGTAGAATTTTCTTGTTTATCAAATTTCCATTTCTCTTCAAATTTTCAAATTTCCTGATTTTGAAGCACTATTCTTTTTAGATTTGTTTATTAGTTACTTTTGCAAAATAAAATAAACATTCGTCAAAAAACGTAGCAATGAATTTTTCGTCTTTTACAGTACTAGGATGTAAAATAATTTTCTTCACTCGCGTGATTATAGTCCTCGGCTTTGCCTTGGACCAAAACCCTCACACTCGTTGGAAATGATTTTACCGTCCTAGTAATATATATATATATATATATATATATATATATATATTTGAAATACGCATTCTATCATTACAGTTTAAAAATTTTATAAATCTTTCACTGGCTCAAGTTTGATTTTACCAGTCAATAAATTAATTATCATTTCCATGCACAACATTTTAATCACTTATTTTTGATCTTTACAAGACGTTCTCGATAATCGAAAGTGTAACTTCGAGTCGTGAACGTAGGTATAAATAATTATTTGTTTCATTAATTATATGATTGAAAAATGAAAAAACCAGTAATGAAAAAGCAATGGATTCCTATCAATGCTACAATGTTTCACATCCAAATATGTAGTTTCAAAATTGTTGCCTTTTTTTGTTGTTTCTTTTTCTTCACAACTATTTGGACGTGCAACATTGTATTATTTATAGGAATTTGTTACTAATTTTTGGTTTTTTGTTTTTCAATGTCTTTAATTACACAGTTCAATACAAAAAAATTACTGACGGAATTTTTGGAAAAACTGATTCCCTAGGTCATCAATAAACGATTTCCAAAAAGGTTTTTGTTCTCTGACATCGTTTTTTAATGTTATTAACAAAAATAGGAAAAAAATGTAAAATCGAATGCATATGTCCGATTTGGAAAAAAAAACACTATTTTCTTGCTCTCGATGAGAAGAATCCATTTCCCCGCTTTTTTTCACGAAAAAATCATTATTTCAGCAAGTTGATATTGCTGAGATGAAGGCCGTTTTATTTTTCGGAAAAAGGTCTGTTTACTATTCTGGCATTTCTGACTATGACTATTTTTGTGACTCAAAATAGTGCTTATAAATAATTCATAACCACTTGATGAGGATCAAAAATAACTAATTGAAACGTTGTGTAGGGAAATAATAAATTTAGTGACTGGCGTTGACAGTTAATGATTATGAAAATATCAAAAATTTCAAATTTCAAAGTAAAACCGATTCCAAATCACAAAAAAATAATTTTCTCTTCTATCTCAGGAGGTGCCCCCATTTTTTAATCCTACACAATACTTTAGCTTCAACCCACCAATTAATTCCATTACCAAAAAAAAAACCGGTTTCATTTCTGGTAAAAAGATCGAATAATCATTCTATATAACTTGTTTTATCCTGATCAAACAACATCAGGAATTCAAATATCTGCTGGTTGGGGAAAACTTAAAAAAAAAGTATGAAACATTCAGGAATTATTCTTTTCTCTCAAATCTGTGCGCGAAAAAAAATTCTGTGAATAGCCATTCGCTTTATGTCACCGATGACGCGAATTGATGAATTTAAATAAATTTTTTTTTCTCCCAATACATCGATCTATCTTCCACGTCCGTCCCTGAATCTACAAGAATAGCTTTTACTAGTGGAGTCTATATAAGATCGACCGGCGTCCTATCTCGCCGTCCAGTGTAGCACGTTGAAGCGATAACGACGTTGATTAGACGACCAAAAATATTTTCGTACGCTATCGCGAATGTTCCAGCACATTCAGGACGATAAAATTGATCGCTGATTTATAAATTTCGTACGTGCGGTTGACTGTTAACAGGTGACAAAATGCAGCCAGCGATCGCAACTGTGCGAGACATCGTCCGAAATGACAAATCCAACTCGAGTTTCATCAAAAATGCCCCCGAAATTGCACGATATTCCGTGAGTATTGAAATTCGAATAACTTAAACCGACATTTATTCATCATTCATCAAACCACGAATCTTTTTCTGAAAATTGCTGCAAATCTTATCAAATTTTATGGTAAATCGTGTAATGCTTAGTAATTTTGAAAATTTTGGAAATCATACAGGAACTGTGAAACTTTTGATATTTTGCAGGTTCCAAGATGAATTTTGAATGCTTTTATAAAATTGAAGACATCATTTAGTATGTTTTGAATATCGTTTGATCATTTTTGAATTTTACGCGAATTTAAGTTATTTTTGGAAGAACGGTTTCAACAAATTTTGGTGAATTTTGTGTTTAAATTTGTTTTTTTTTTTTAGAACAAGTTCTAAAAAATCTGTAAATTTTACGAAATTTTCTAGTAAATCGTGTTATGTTTAGTGCTTACGAAATTTTTAGAATTTCTAGAGGAACTAGGAAATTTTTGAACATTTTGCAGGTTTCAAGACAAATTTCGAATGTTTTTGATAAAGTTGGAGACATAATGTTGTATATTTTTAATATCATTTGATTATTCCTGAATTTTACGCGAATTGGAGAATTTCAAAAGAAATGATTTCAAAAAATTTTGTGTTTAAACTTGTTTTTTTTTCAGAACAAGCGCTAACACACGAAATCTGTAAATTTTATAAAATTTTATGGTAAATCGTGTTATGTTATGTGCTGTTGAAATTTTTGGAATTCATACAGGAACTGTGAAAGTCTTGAATATTTTTCAGGTTTCAAGACAAATTTTTAATTACTTAAGAAACTTGGTGACTTGATTGATTATATTTTGAATATCGTTCGATTATTTCTAAATAATACGTAAATTTGAGTATTTCAGATGATTTCAAGAAATTTTGTGGCAAACTATATTTGCACTTGTTCGTTTCAAAATGTTTCTATATCATTTTAACAATTTTTTCTATTTTATTAAAACAATATAAGTGTAAAAAGTTTCCCAAAAGTTTTTTCTCAGGATTTCTGAGAAATCTAAATTTTTTTAAATGGTCCAAAGTTTCTGAAATATTCAGAAAAACTTACAGAAACACAATTTCTAACATTTTATGGTGTTTTGTAAAACTTTTCCAAACTGCATATTATTTTCGGAAGGATTATATTTTCATGTTTTTTTTTATCTCGTTTTCAAAGACTCAATCGTTTTCCCAAAAATTCTCTAAAGTTTATAAGACGATTTCTTCTTTCGTAAATCTCAAAAATATGTATATATTTTATGGTTTTTCACAAATTCCTACAATTTTCCGCAATTTGAAAGATAAAAATCTGTAGACTTATTGGAATAAGCAAAAGATTTTACAGAATTTTTGGAAAAAGAAAAAGTTCATCAATTCTGAAGTATTCCAGAAATTTAATGCTTTTTCGAAATAAATATCGATTTTTTTTCATGAAATGCTGTAAATCAATACTAGCAAAAAATCTAGTACTTATTGTCGACATATTTACAGTCTAAAGTGAAAAAATATTGTAAATTTTACAATTTTGTGACAGGTTGTACAATATTATTGCAAATTTTCTCATTTTTCTTTCACTTATTACAATATTGCATATTAAACATTGTTGTATTGTAAAACTCACTATATGCATGCCAGTTTTTGATAAATGATATAATAACAGTTAAAATATTTAGAATAAAAAATTTACCAGTTGCTTTTTCATCTTTTTAATTTATACATTTATTCAGTATTTAAAGTCTTATTGTTATAATTTTTTCTTATAGCCCTAATATTTTTAATGTAGCAAAATTCTATAAATTTCAATATACTCTACTTGCATTTTCTCTAATTCTTTGAAAATCAGGGGAATTTTATTAGAATATTGTACTAGCACTTTTCAATAACAATTCACAAACAACTTAGACAAACCTGTTATCCTTTCTTAAGTAAAGTTCGAGAATCTTTAGAAAAATATTTAAAATAATTTACAGTTACACACATTTTTCCGAAAATTTGACATTTATACGAATATTAAAATGAGTTTATTATTTGCCTATCTTTGTATCATGAATTCGAAAATTGTCAGTTTGATTTTTTATATTTTACGTAAATTTTTCCAGTTACTGACACTTTGGAAAATTATATCATAGGACATCTAAAGACTTGTGAGAATTGAATAGATATTCATATATGTAAATACTTTTTGGCATTTCAGACTTATTCCATTAGTAATATAAAAAATGTGAAAGATTGCCACTTGATCAGAAATCTTTTGAAAATTGATGTTGAAACTTTGAAAAATCAGGAAACATTCAAGTTTCTATCTGTTTTGAGATTTCTATTCAAGATTGCTTTCAAATACATAATTCAAGAAAACTTGTAGAAATTAATCTGTTTTTGAGGTATTGCCTGCAATTTTCGGAAACTACTGGAATTTTGCAAAATATTGTTTCCCATCTTTCCCTAAAGTTCAGAGAAATTCAAATTTCTTTTCTTTGCTTTTGAAATATTGCAAATGAACGTGAGATTTATTTCCCGGAGCGCTGCGAGGACAAGTAAAAATCAAATCCGAAAATACATTTTCCTAACTTTTTGTCAAATAACTTTTTTGCTACAATCTTTAAAATGATCGCAGTTGCTTCTACTGTTGAGAGTGTTCAAAAAGTGATTGGTTAGTCGCTCGAGTGGAACAATAAGTTTTTTTTCTTTTTTTTAACGCAAGTAGAAAAATATGTTAATATTCCACGATTGAGAAAACTAATTACTTTTGTCTGAGGAGCATAATAGTAATTTTTTTTAAGTTGTATGAAAAATGTTTTTATTTACAATTATATATCTGCTCGTATATAACGTTGGATATCAAACGTTTACAAGAAAAATATACATAATTACATCGTGTAATTGCACATGCAGAGGCGTCAGAACAAGAATTTTTCTAGTAGTGGAAGGGGGAACTTATATTATTGAAAATTGGACTTTGAAACTTGAAAACTCTAGAGATATAACTAAAGGCTCAAGAATTTTATCACTGTTACTATTTATTATTTTCCAATCTTTGAAGTTTTACATTCGATATAATTAGAATTACAGAATTTGCCAATATTAATTTTCTTAATATATTTACATACTAAAAAGTAATCTTTAACAAAAATATTTCTTAAAGAACCAAATATTAAAATATATATTTATGGAAATTAATACTGAATTCCTAGAAATTCGAAAAAAAAATTTTTTGATACTAAATTCAAGAAATCTAGACGCCTATGAAATATACATATTGAATTCTTATATTCGAATTTTGGAGTTGAAAAACTAAACAATTTATGAATCCGACAACTTGACTCACATATTTGAATTTAATAAATCATAATTACGTAAAATTTCTATTTTAGAATTATTAAAAGAATTAGAAATAGAAATTTCAGTAAAACGATATTCGACAAATCAAGTTATTAAAATTACGAGCATTCAGAATTTAAATTTCTGTCCCTGACGATTCATATCTCGAACTTTGCGGAAATCAGTATGTAAATTCTCATACTCCTATATTTGTTTATCGATATACTGCGAATAGGAAACTCATCAAAATTCAAACTTAGGAATGACATTACTAATTTGCAGATAGTATAGAATCTGTGAATTCAAGATTGCCAATAATATTGGCCACAGAAAATTTTCGTTTAAAAAATTGCCTTGAAAAAACTGTTTAACTTTAACACCTTTTTATTATATCAACCAATAAAAACACTTGAAAATAATCATATGAGGATTTCCTAGTTAAATTTGTTAGTCGATCCATAGAAATTTTTGTTGGGGTTTCACCCCTCAACCCTCCCGCCCTGATTCAAATGTTACTGTCTTTTTGATTATTTTTGTTGTTACTTTATCCATATGAAAATAAAAATTTTACTGTACATGTTTCGCAGAAAAAATATGTATGTGCTTTGTTTAAAAGCAGACAACATCGAATTAGGCGAAATTCGATTAGCTTGGTTAATTAGCGACAATACGCGAGGTCGTCAAAAACGCAAATTGATTGAGTAAAATTGACCTTTGTTAAATGTCAAACTCAATTAATAAACACTCGGTAAAGTTTCGTTGTTGTAAATGAAACCATTTGTTATGCACGCTGTATATTTCGCCTCAATCAAATTATGTATAATCTTCGCAATAACTGTAATAACAAAGAACCGCTTCCGTGCATTATTCTAAAGAAAATTCATTCTTCATTTTACAAGGCGAAATTGCATAACGCCGCCATTGGAAAAATAAACTTCGGCATTTATTTTTAGACGAAAGTTGAGTTTCGTTATTGCGAACTTGCGCACGAAAATTTTCCTGAAAACGTCATCTATTCCTCGTTTAGTTAATTTGGGAGCAATTTGGAGATCGAATGACTGATATCAGTAATGTGCATTCACTTTAACGACTTTGTTTTTGTTCTTTTGCTTGAAAATATTGGTAGTTGTTTGAAAAATGTTTTAGGGGAAAGAATATAGTTTCGAAACGTGTAATGGATCACGAGCAATGGAAAAAGGTATATTTAAATATGGATGTTTGTTTTTAACAAATCAGAGGAATATTTGTGACGTTAGAAATGTTAGAACTGTTTTTCTTTTCATTTCGAGGTTTTCGAACTTTTTGTTATTATCATATACATATTTTTCATTTTATTTAATGTTTTCGTTAATACATGAAAATTTCGTTCAAATGTGAAAAGGAAAAAAAAAAAAATATACACGTACGATGATATTATAATGTGGAAATTTTTGAATATTGGAAAAATTTGTAGACTCTTTGTACTTAATATTATATATTTTGAAATGATACCTGAAGATTCGTAATGATTTGTCAGTCTTGAGATGGTTTTTTCTTATTTTCAAAATTTTTTACATTTTTCAACGGCTCTGATGTCATTTATTTATTATTTTTATTCAAAATTTGCAATTTAATACGATTTACAATGTTGTCCTTCGATTTTCTGATATCGTTCTTATTACTCCATTTTTGGAAATTTTATTGACTTTTTCTTGCATTTTTCATCGATATTGATAACGGACAGATTTTTTTTTTGGAAAACTTTCAATGATAGCTACTAATTGAATGACGTACTCTTTTAATTGACAATACAACAATTTTTTATCTGTGTGACGATTTTACAGAATATTAATTGCGTATTAGAAAGTTTTAATAGTTTAAGAATATACTTGGTTGATTTTCGAAAATCATCGAAATATTTTCTTTGTCACACGCATATATTTATGTTTTTTTTTTATATATATATATTGCGAACGTTAAGTAATTGAAAAGAATTCTAAACTTTAGCCCTTTTTAGTGGTTTGTCATATATTATTAGAATTTTTTCAAATTTGTTATACATGCTTATTTTGTGATGTTTCGTCAATTATCATACAACTCTCGAGCAGTACTTGTGATTATTGAGAGTGGTTCGTGAATTTTCAAAAATTTCGAAAAAATTACTGTAAGGAGAAATTTTTATAATTTCTTCATTTACGATCATTTTTACGATTCTTTTCTTTCAATTTAAAGTGATCTTTAAAATTTTCGTATATTTCAGTATGATAAGAAATTTTCTGCTAAATTTCATCGTTATAAACATAATAATTAACGACCTTTTATCTTCGATTGGTCATAGATTCATCCATAAATCTATAAATGTAGTATTTAAAGATATCAGACGTTTTTCCTTCTGAAAGACTTCATCACTAAATATATGTTGTCAGAAATTGAATTTGCCAATTTGGCTGTCTAAGCTCATACAGAAATGAATGTTTTGCTGACAATTTTTGTAAAATGTGTAATCCGAAACTTTTAAATTACGAAATAAAGTAAACCAATTCATAACAATTTATAAGTTCGAATTCCGAAAGAGAATTATATATTTATCGAATATCAAGATAAAATACCAAAACTTTTCTGAAATTCAAGACATGGAAGAACCGACTAACACAAACAAGAGACTTAACACAGAAATTAGGCCAGCGCGATAAAAGTGCTGATCTAATGATGAAATTCGGTACTGTTTATTGATAAAATGACAATTCCGCGATCGTCCCACGAATTGACTTGACTCATGAAAATAATTGTCGAATCGTAACGTGTTTCCATTGTGCGTCGCATTTTTCGATCAAACATTCATCGATCACTCATCATTCAAGTGATAAATTGATTGCAAGTGATTGACGTTGACTCGCGTTTGGTGCTTCAGTTATCGGAAAATATCGACGGGGAAGTCAGGGACATGGATTATCGGATCGAGTTCATTCAGAAAGAGGATGAGCCAGCGGTTCTCAAATTCCTGAGGCGCTTCTTTTTTCGGGACGAGCCCTTGAATTACTGCATTCAGCTCATACCGGAAGGAGAAGATAGCACTTGCAAAGAACTGGAGGATTACAGCACCGCGTGTTTCGCCGATAACGTGAGCTTGAAAGCGGTTTCCACAAACGGGGCAATTATAGGCGTTTCGTTAAATGGTTAGCCACGTGAAAAAATTGTTCCCCCTTCTTGAACCCTGGGGAATTTGGCATTTTTGGGTATTTTAATATTTCCAATTCGAGTATGTTTGCATTACAATTTACCAACTGGAAAACGATTCATGGAATTTTCATTAGATTTGTAAGTTTTGCTTTATATCGAGTTTTTTTTTCGAAAAACCTATTCATAGTTCCGGAGTTTCATGGTGCCAACTTTTCTTTTTTTCTGAATTCCCTGATCACTTACTATAAAAAGTTTCAAACGATTTTAACATTCAAGTTTCAAAGTTTCAAGGTTCTACCATTTTACAGTTATGGAGTTTCGAATTCATAAAGTTTCAAAGATTCCAAATTACAAGTTATGAGAATTTTTGTGTCACGATGCTCCAAGTTCTCAATTTACCATGATTACCAGAATCTTAAGGTTCAAAAAGTTCGCATTTTCGAGGTACCTAAGGTTCATAGGTTTCAAGTGTGCAAGGTTCAGAATTTACAAAAGAGCAATGTTGAAAGATACTAAATTTTCCACGTTCTGAAAAATTCTAGTTCTTCCCCAACCCTTCGATAGCTACGATCAAAGTTTCAAAAATTTGAGTTTTTGAAGTTTTAAGGTTATAAGTGACCAAAGTTTGAAGTTCCAAACGTCCTGGAGTTCCGCTGTTTGAAATTCTTAAAGTTTTGGAATTTTCATATTTTTACACTAGTTTTATGTTCCCAATATAGGTTCCAAGTTTCCGGACTTCCAAATTCTCAAATACCTATGATTTAAATGTGTAAAACTTTAAAGTTTCAAAATTGTTTAAGGTTTGAGTGCTAAGAGTTCTAAACTTTTATTGGCTTAAAGTTCCAAAGATCTGATTCTCTAAAATTACTAGTTCTAAGAATTCCAAAGTTCTGGGATAGAAAATTTCCAACATACCCAAGTTCTAAATTTAGGAAGCATCAATATTTCAAGTGTCCAAAGTTCAAAGTTCGAAGTCTGAAGTTTCAAGTAATTGTAAACGTTCTAAGATTTTAAGTTTCCACAGTTATAGGGTGCATCATTTCAAGATTTGAACGGCTTGAAACTGTAAGATTCTTTACATTCTCATTATTATTAAATTATTTTTTTTATATTATTTTATTATTTAATTATCAAATTCTCAACTTCAAAAGTATCAAAGTTAAGAAAGCTCAAATGTTTTACATGCCTGGAATTCATAGGTCTTAGTTTTTAGTAATACTATTTTGCAAAGCTCGAAAGTTAAAAACTACTAAAGTTTTTAGGTTTGAAGTTAATATGACTTCAGCATTCTTAAGTTGTTAGTTTCCTAATTTCCAAGATAAGTTCAAGGTTTTGAGTTCTTAAAGTTTCCAAGTTACTAGAGTTTTCATGTTCGAAGGTTCTAAATTTTCGAATTGTAACGAGTTGAATTTCTAATATCTGCAAAATTATAAAATGCCAAAAGTTTCAAAGGGCTATCATCATAAAGTTGCAAGATTCCAAATTACCGAAGTTTCATGCTTAAAGAGTTTCAAAATTCTAGTGTAGAAAAGTGCCAAAAAGTCCAAATTCTAAATTTGTAAAGTTTTGATATTTCGAGTGTTCAAAGTTTTAAGATGTTAAAAAATGCAAAGTTCAAAGTTCCTTGATTACTACTATTTTAATATTCTCGAATCTTGAGTTTTCACAAAACTAGAATTATATGAGTTTATGATTCCAAAAGTTGATCGTTCAAGAATTGAGAGGTTCGCAATTTCTGAAATTCATAGGTTCTGATTTTTCAAAAATTTTACTTTCCGAAACTTGAAGATTCGAAATTATTTAAGGTGTCAGGTTCCGAAGTTACTACAATTATTATATTTCAAAGTTTCTACAGTTCTAATGAAAAGTGTCTATAGTTCCAAGGTTTCAATTTCTCAAATTTTCCAAGTTGCAAAACATCAGATTACATGAATTTTTACTTTCTTAGGTTTCAAGGTTAAAGGTTATTGAAGTTTTCAAGTTCCAAAGTTCTATAAATTTTTTAGCTTTCACGATTTGAATATCTCAAATTTGAAATTTAATAAATTTGAATAATTTTAAAGTTTCGTAGTCACAAAAATTCAAGGTTATAAATCATCAAAATTTCTAGATTTGACAGTTTCAAAGTTCAAAGTTTCTGAACCTTCAAATTTATGATGTCCTAAGATTGTAGTTTTCCAAAGTCCCTACGTACAAGTGCTTTAAAATTATAAATTCTAATATTCCTGCAATTCTGTATTGTTCAAAAATGTTCAAGATTTTTGAGTAACAAGATTTAGAGACTAGGGTTCATCTAAAATAAAGTTTTTCATTAGTAAATGATGAGAATAACTAACTTTTTTTTTGGATGCAGATCTCGTTACATGCATTCAATAATCCTAAAATGTTTGCTTACTTTTAAAATATTCATCAATAGGAGGAAAATACCGAGAAAAAGACATTAAAAATTTAAATGTGTAATTTCATATACTTTTGAAGACATAAATTTACGAAGAGTAAATTTATACTGAGTACTCAGTGAGACAGTTAGTGATCGTAGAGAAAAAAAACGTTTTCTAGAAAAAAACGCACATATACCGTTTTGTTGTACATTTCAAAAATTATTGGCAATATTTTCCAAAAAGGAGGAAAATTGTTTATTCTGCAACATTTCTTCATTCAAATTATTATTTAAAATTGAGAAACAAAATTTCGGTTTGAATTTTATTAATAATTTCGTTTTTAGAAAATTAGAAGTTCGTATTACTTGAGCTCAAATTGCTACACGACGAAGTGATTGTAAAATGATGGAAAATTTTTAAGGTATTCAGCACAAAATTGTGTGTATTTTAATTTTTTATCATGAAATTTTTTAAACGTTCGGGGTTCCGAGAAAATTTTCAGAACTTACTGAACTCATGCAAAAAATTCGTTAGGAGAAAAATTAAATATTATGCTATATATTATGTATTTTTAGAGAATGTTAGGAATTGAAATCATTCTGATAATTCAAGTAAACTTGATCATTTAAAATTTAGCAAGTTACATATTTTTTATTTAATGCATTTCAAATGAATTGTTTGACTTTTGTTTAAAAAAAAATTTGTTATCGCTTAACCCATTATTTCGAAAATGCATTAATTATGTCTTTTGTCGTAACTATCTCGTAAATTTTCCTGTTGATATAATTTTCCGATCATACAAAAATAGAAAATTGAATCTAGCATCTAACGAAAAATGAATAATCAAAGTTGTCCTAAAAAAACGTGTTATAAAAAAAGGCCCATATTATTTGCTCGTGATCATTTCCTCGCGGATAAAAAAAATTAGCACAATCGTCACCTTCGAATGCAAATGAAATTTTTATTTATAGACCCGGCGATTTCCCATTGTTTCGCAGTATAATCAATGCTAATTCAAATTCATAATCACTCTTAAATGATTATTACGTGAACGAAATTCCGCGACCGCAAGGCAAAAAATGAAACTCTAATTCGAAGCGCTCTTTAATAGAGCTTACGAAAGGGTCGCATGAAATTCGATCAAATGCAAATGCTCGGGAATCGTTTACCATTATTATATAAAAATAGTTCTTACTCAATGGCAATGGCCTTCATTTTATGTGCATGGTTAGTTTTTATTGGGACGAGTGATTTGCAATTGAAAGTAATTTGATTCATGTTGAATATCGTCTCGATTCAAAAAGGGTCGTGACGAGGATGCAGGGGACACGGAAAATGCAGAAGAGAACGATTTTGATGAATTTTTTTATGGTAACAGTGCTTTTGAATTTTTTTTATTTATTTTTTTAAATGGGAAATCAGTTGCTGGAGTGATAAATTATAAAGCAAATAATATGGAACGTTCCAAAAAAGTATATCGAAAAATCAGATAATAAATGGTGAATCTAGGGAATCCTTTTTTTTAAGGGGGGGAGAAATGAAATTTTTGTAGATAAATTTGTGAACATTTGGTCTTGAAGTTATAAATATACTATGAACTTTTTTTTTGCTGTCGTGCTTTCTAAATTATTTGTTTCCAACTGCGGAAAATATTATTTGGAGGCTGAATAATTTAGATTCTTTGAAAAAATAAATCAAAAATATTCATACATGATTTTATTCATTTATCTTGTACATGTGTGAACTTCTGAGATTCTGGGTAAAATCCTGAATTATTTTTGTATTTTTCAGGGGATTTGGAACATTTCCAGAATTATAATAAATTGTTTGAAACTTCCAAATTTAAAAATTTTAAACAAATTATATTTTTCTTGTACCTCAAACATTCATCATTATTTTTCCTATGAATTACTAATCCCCAGTGAACCTGTGAGCTCGCAGCGTGCTCGCGACGAGCGTGAAAATCAAACTCGCTGCGAGCTCGCAGCGTTTTCATTATTTCTGCCCCTTTTCGAACACGCCGCGAACTCGCCAGCGAGATCGCAGACTACTCGCCACAAGCTCACAGAGTACTTCCAGTCGTTGATAATGATTAATATATATTTCAGGAAACTAAAAAGTTAATGCATTATTTACAGTAAAAATTACTCACAATGAAGCTGTAAAAACGATTATTTAATTTAAAAAAAATTTCCCCCGGGTGGGAATCGATCCCGTGTTCTGCGGAGTTGAACGCCAAAAAGTATCATATTCATTAACATGAGACATGCACTTGATTTAACCATTCTACACAGAACTTAAAACATGAGAAAAAAAACCAGCAGCCATCTGGTGAGCGCTTGGGGAGAGCGCGCGAATTTTCAAAATTTGAATTACTTTATATTCGAATTTTGAAAATTTCATGGGATCGATTCCCACCCGGGGGAAATTTTTTTTGTATTAAATAATCGTTTTTACAGCTTCATTGTGATAAGTACTTTTTACTGTAAATAATGAATTATCTTTTTAGTTTCCTGAAATATATATTAATAATTATCAACGACTGGAAGTACGAGTAGTCTGCGAGCTCGCTGGCGAGTTCGCGGCGTGTTCGAAAAGGGGTGGAAATAATAAAAACGCTGCGAGCTCACAGGTTCACTGGGTCATCATATAAACATTCCCAATTGATCTAGAAATATTTTAGAGTATTTAGAAGAAAAAATAGGAAATTCCATACGAGTTTTATATTATTTCATACGAATATGATAAACTTTTATTTTAATTTTTAAATTATAAACTACGAACCTTTTCCCTTAAGGCGACACAGAAGCCGTTTTCTTAGTCTCTTTCTTCCTCTCATCCGCTTTCCGTTCCGTGCATCTTTCTCGCTCTTCAGCAGCCTCCATGTCCCCTTAAGATCGTAAGCAAATTTAAGAGCTTTTATTGATTTTCCTGATATAACGTGAAGAATGTTTCTCAGGTTTTCAGAATTTTTTTGTGATTTAGGAGTTTTTTTGTTTGAAAATAAGGTTAAGTATGTTACAACAAATTTTTGTTTGTTTATAAATTTTTATTTTTTTCGACAATCCTAGCCAAACATTTTTGCAAATTTTGTCATACATTAAAATTGTTTTAACCAAGTAAATAGTAAACGGAAAATGGGAATTTTCATTTGTATTGTGTGGAAATTACTGAATTATCTTTTGAACATTTAAGATAATTTTGAAGAATTGTGCACTTATGATTTGTAAATTAAACATGGTAAAACAACAAAATTTCCAAAAGGTTTGTAAGATACAATAATTTTTTGAAACTTGTCATATTGTTTTCTATCTTTCGAATATACATATATTATTGACTTTTTTAACCTTGGTTAAAGAACGTTAACGTAATTTAAAACAATCACGAAAATATTTTAAAATGTACAAGATGTAAAGAATTCGTGACCTGGTAAACATTTTCAACAGTTTTGAAGGTTTTTTATTTCAAAAATTTAGAGAATTTTGAACTATTTTATTAAGTATGTTTTTGATTTGAACATCTGTCTAAAAAATTTTTGTGTAACTGTCAATTCAAACATACATATATATATATTTAGTTCATAACTAAACTAATGAAATATATACGATATTCCAAGATGAACATATATTACTGGATTCTCTGATGAGAAAAATTTCCTCCGAAGCTGAGAGTAATTAAGGAATAAGTAATTAATTAACTTAGGAATCGGTAAAAAGGTAAAATAATGTTTTTGTAAAAATTATAAAATTTTCGTTGAATCTTGTCTAATCGCGCGATCGAATCATTAATAATCTGCTTATCCGACTATAAGTAGATATATCCATGTTTAAATTGTTATATCTTCGGTTTTATTGATAGTATAACGAAAAAATTCCTACCATTTTTCGCAAAATTCTGTCTTCTTGAAAAAAAGATAAACTTACTTTTGCGGTATTTTGCATGATCACAAAGTTATTGTGCAAATATCACGCTCAATACATTCTTGAGTCTCGTTTTCTGAAGTTCTGATTAGTATATCTTTTGATAAAAAAGTGATAAAAAAATGATTTAACATACATTTGTTGAGAATTTATGACGTTTTTAAACCATTTTCATGATAACTACATTTAGAATGATTTGGATCGTGATTTGTCATGAAAAAACTTATTTGTTTGCGCTTTTCTTTTAGTAATTTATAATGAAATTACACGGTTTGAAAAGTTAAATTGTTTCAAAATAGTTTTTTGCTTGTGCAAAAAGAATTTTCGTTATCATTCCACAACTTGATATGGTTTTTAGGCGTTGATAGAACAATTAAGCTACAAAAAATTTCAAACGAATTGATTTACATTTCATTCATTTTATAGATTATATTCATGTTCAGCCTAGTTTTCTCATTTTGTAATATCAAAAGAGATTTTGAGTAAAAAATTTGACGAGCAAGATATTCAAGCCCACCTTGATAATACACGAAACGCTTGGAAAGAGGTCTTTTAGAAAGAGGTCATCACTTCAGCACTTCTTTACGTAAAAAGTTACACGTACATGAAATCGCGTTGAAAAAATTAAAAAAACCCTTATCATAAATAATATAAAATTCAAAAAAACTTTTAGAAATTAGTTTTTTTTCTCCTACTTTGTAGGAATTATGGACCCTCCAAAAGAGGAAGAACCAGATTACGTGAAGCACTGTCAACATCCAAAATTCAAAAAGATCGTCAAGCTCCTTTACACAGTCGACAAAAATGCGAATGTAGCCGCTAAATACCCTGGAAAAAAGACCATGGAAGTCAGAATTATATCCGTGGATTCCCGTTGGAGAGGAAAAGGCGTCGCTGCGTGTCTTTTTGGAAAATCAATGTATGTGTTTTTCTAAATTACTATTCCGAATCTAGTGTCTCTAAAAAAACTTGAATTTTTTTTTTCCAACAAACATATTTTAAAGTGCTTTCTTTTTTTAATTTGAACTTTTAAATAAATTGTAGAAATTGTACACAATGTTTGCATCTTTTTTCCAATCAAATTTTTCATCATTTTTGAAGCTTATTCAAATTTTCCGCGATCTTTTTTAATATGAACGTTTAATTTTATTATTTTACAAATTCTTCGCTGAGGAGTACAATTTTAAGGTTTCGATAAAAAAATTTTTTTTCAACTTCGAAACCTCAATGAACGAATAATGTAATGTCCTTTATAATTGAATTTTTAATTTTTCTAAATTCATTTTGCAGGGAACTGGCGATGCAACAAGGATTTGATATGTTCAGAACTGACTGTTCTTCTGCGTTTTCGAGCAAACTTTGCGAAAAATTCGGAATGACGCCGATTTATGAACTGAAGTACGAGGATTATTTGGATGAGGATGGCCGTCCTATTTTCACTCCTCAGTTACCACACACGGATGTGCGGACTTACGTTAAAATTTTGAAATAAGCTTTTGTATAATTGATAAGTGAAAATGGTTTGATGATATTTTGTTACTATTTTTTGTTTCTATACTGTGTAAGATTTTGTATATTTTACCTCATTTTATCCATGAAATAAAACGTGATATTTTTTACTAAAAATATTGAGAGTGACTCTTGTAAAGTTGAAACTCAAAAACAATGTAAAAAAAATTAAAAGATCTTCAGGTCGCTGTGATTTTTTCATGAGAGAGAGGAGTTTTGTACTTTTTTTTTTTTATTATTATACTCAGTTCAAATTATTAAATAAAATTGAAAATTTAATTTACAAATTTTACCAAAGGATTCGAAAGTATCCAATGATTTTTGTTAGTTTTGAGTCAGTTTCCTGACTAAGAAAAAAAAATATTGAAAAGATTTGAAATATCTCGCATGTTTTTCAGGATTTGCACATACAAACCCAGATTTGTATTAAAAAATATGAGAATGAATTAGAATTCTACTTTTTGAAAAGTTTTGATTTATAAAGCAAAACGTTTATGCAGGAACCTGAAAATTTCAGTGTAAATCTTTGCAATCTTAAGTTTTAGCTTTTGGTTCGTTTATCAAAAATGAAAAAAAAAAACTTTCTTGATTGATGTAAACTTTGTAAGATAGTTTTTTATATTATGTCAAAAAGCATCTATAGCATGTAGAAAATACACAAGTGGTAAAGAAAATTTAAGGAAACTCAATCACGAGACAAAAAAAATCCATCACCAGAATGAGTGTCTCATATGAATATTCCATCGGAATTCTATTTTTGTTCAATATTAATCATTTATACAACGCGTAGAAATTCAAATCTTCGCGCCCAAAAACAACGTCGGTGAGGTAAATTTCTCTCTTATTCACAAATTATTTAACTCAGTAACGTATGTTAATCTAATTTAATTTGTATTGATTTGTATTATGAAACGAAATAAATACAAATTTAGTGTTTTTTTATTTACGATGTTGCCATAGAGATTATTCTGCGCATAATGTAAATTTAAATGCATGTATGAAAACATGTGTTTCCCTCAGCTGATTTTTGTAATTGGTATGTGCGTTTGTGCACATTTGTGCGTTTTGTGTGATTACGTTACAAGTGTGTAAAAATAAAAACACCCGGGCCAAAATGTTGCAAAATATCAAACATAAAAATCAAGCGTTTTGCGAGCGTAAATAAAATGTCAGTGAAAATTTATCAAGTTTTTCTTCAGTTTAAATAATGCTGTCTCAAATTCTGCGCCGACAAGGATTGTGCGGATGTTTCTTCATACGTAAATATGGATATCAGAGGTTAGAATTCTTGTTTACATTGACTGAGATTCATGTAATTAAACCCCCGCCCCCATTTAAACAATATAAAATTATTACATATAAATGTGTACCATTTTGGATAAAGGACAATATGTAGTTACGTTGAAAAACATATTTTTCAAACCTTTTTTTCCTTTTCTATTAGAGTATTTAATTTTTTATATTTTTGTGTCAAAGAACAATATAATTCAAAGCCAAAAAATGATGAATTTAAAATGAGTAAAAATAATTTTTTTAGGGATATTTTGTGATTATTTTTTTATACAAAGATGTATATATACGTAGCCTACGGTGCCACTTATTATGGCAATGATGGAATTTTTTTCATTCCGAGCCTTTAAATCAATCAAGATATCAAATATTTATGAATAAAATAATAAATAATATAATATAAATATAGATAATAAATAAAATATGAATTGTATAATTTTTGAATAATAAAAATTTAGTGTAATTTTTCATACATTTTTCTCAAATATTCATAACTCTGGCAAAACTTATGATTTCTGCTTCAAATTTGCCAGAGTTTAAATACATACTGTAACGCTCATAACCAAATTTTTCTGGATTTTTCTATTGATGTTATCTATTTTTTAAAAGTAATAAAATGTACATGTTTTCCTTAATTTCATGTATTTCCTCCAATTTGATTTCATTATATATTTGTCACTTAAAAAAAACTTAGACTTTTGAAAATAGCAGAATATGAGAACATAATGTAACTTTGATTTTTTTTTATTTTTCCATTGCTTTAATGTACATATATTTTACAAGCACTCAAATAGTACATGTTTTCCATAAATTCATCTATTTTTTTTTTCTTTCACATATTCGTAAATTTTAAAAAACTCATGGTAGACTTTTCATATTTGGTAGAGTTGCAGTTTATGAAGTTTAGTTTAAAATAAAAATTCTCGTCATATTATGTTCAACTGTATTTTATTATTTACAAAACAAAATCAAGTGTTCTGGATCAGTTTATTATATCCTGCTAGTTTTTCAATAAAACTGAGAAACATAAGCACTTCAAAGCGCATTTTGAGTACGAATAATAGTAATGGAAAAATCACGAAAGTTTTGACTTTCACCTTTATGTGATGAACTAAGACTGCCACATTTCAAATAAGTTTTCAAGAAGTTACAAATATATAAAGGAAATATTTATAAAAAACATAAAACTAATGTGAACATGTATTTTTTTAGTGCTTGTAAAATATATAGATTACAGCAATGGAAAAATAGAAAAAAAAAAATTTTGTTTTTACATCACATACTCAAATTCTAACAAATTTTAATTTCTATCAGTCTATCATAAGTTTTGTAGGTGTTACAAATATGTACAGGAAATAAATTTAAAAATATATAAAATTAAGGCAAACATGTACTTTTTGAGTGCTTGTAAAATATAGATAACAGCGATAAAAAATACAGAAAAATTTTATAATAAACGTTACATTATGTACTGAATGTCTGTCAAGTTATAAACAAAAATTATCAGTTTTGCAGGAGTTATGAATATTTGAGCAAAATGTATGGAAAATTACATGTATTTCCCATAAACTTAAGTCACAATCTTTCAATTGAAGTATAAGGATTCTTAGTTTCATTACAAATAATAAAATGATGTGATTTTTCAAATTAAATTTATAAAATTATCTTATTCAAATCATCAAAATCAAATAAAAATAAATTTACATGAATAGATTATAAGCTCATATTATTATTTAAATGAATTATTAAAAATTGTATTAGTTGTTCTTTTTTTTTAAATTTATTTTCAGATGTTTGAAACTTCAGAAACATTAAAAAACCATATGAAACTGCTGTGAACTATAAAGATGTAAAGAAAACTATGTAAATGGAATTCTGAATACAGAATTTTTATATATTTTAAGTTCTTCTACATGTTTTGTATGTTCTGTATTTTCCTAATGTTAGTTGTGTTCTGTATTTAGGATTTCATTTTTTTTTTGATTCTTTGTGATTTATTATGTTTTTTTTAATTGTTTTGTTTTTATATATTTTTCTTTTGATTTTTTAAGCTTTTAGAATCTTCATATATCTATTAGTCACGTATCATATTATTATGAAGCACTTGCTGCTTATTATGCTTTAGCTAAGAAGTTTTCTGAAAAAAGTGTGACTTTCGATAAGGAAAAAAACCACCTGTATCATTCAATGTATTTAATCTACAGTCGAAATGTTTTTTTGCAAATTAACTTGGTGATTCAATGTTTCGATATTATTTTTAGTTTCAGAAGACCAAACTATTACCAGATTCTGCGTATACCTGAAAATTCAACGCAGAAAGAAATTCGAGACGCTTTTATAATTCTCTCTAAAGAAGTGAGTTCACAAAATACTCAAAATAAATTTTTTTTTTTAGTTAAAAATTTAAGATAAACTAGTCTTGTTTAGGATTCAGTAAAATACTATATGAATTATGGACGACAATAATTTATAAAAAATATTTTTAAGCACCGTATGGTTGTTAATATTTTTAAGTAAAAGAACTTGATGAAAAATAACTGTGCTATCATTTAATATAATTGAAACAATTGATTGAGCTCCATGATTTTCACATTTCCAAAGTAAATAATGACTGATTAACTTCGATAAAAATAATTGTGAACGAATCATTTTTAATGAAATCATTAAATTTCAAAAAAATAAAGCTTAAAAATAACTGCATAAGTGTTACTTATATGTACCTCAAAAAATTGTAGTACCCAAACAACGAATTTCGGCTTATAGAGATTAATACTGGATGTTATTTATTTAACTGACCTGAAAAAACTGATCCTACGTCAAAAACTTAAAGTTTGAAAATTTTTTGACTTCATTCTCAAAATCGCTGTCGTATACAATTTTTTCTGTTTAAATATTGTCTATCTACAAAATAAAAGGAAAAAATTATCACAAAAACTATTAAATTAATTATGACGGAAGAACTAAAAGATAAGTAAAAAAAAAATATGTCATCGATTTCGATAGAGATGCTTTAAAAAAAAATCCCACTCAACAACGAAATTTAACCCGTATCACGTGGACGATTTGAGATGAAATGACGAGTATATTATACAGAATTGTACAGTATTATATACATTAAATAGTAAAATAATGCAAAAATATGAATAATACATTATTCAAGGTTGAAACATAAAACTGAGAATATTCATCAATTATTATTCATTTATTCATCATGAAATAAAACCAAAAAATTTGCAATAAACCTGTCATATAACAGTTGTTTCTCACACCACTCCACGTATCTATGGAAAAAGTAAAATACTTCTCCCACGCTTACGTCATTGATTTTATCGACAAGTATTTTGACATCGTGAAAGTCACAGATTTGAGATTTAAATCAGATTTCTCATATAAAAACCAACTGTAGGAGAAGTAAGTACTTCTCCCACGTTCACACCATTGATTCATGAAGCCCCAAAATCATTTATTTTCTTGAGGCTGTAGAACGAATTTTTTCAATTTAACCTTACAGCTGCATCCAGATAGTCCATACGGAAGTCATGAAGATTTCGTGAAAGTTAACGAGGCGTATAAAACTTTAAGCAAAAGAAGTACGAAATCGGAGTATGATTTCCACCTAAGAAATAGAAATCATCAACAAGAAGTGTACGATGATCCCTATGTTCGCCCGTACGTTTATTTAAAATCATTTTTTTACAAGACTGAAAAAATTAGTTATTATTTCTCAATAACTGGAAATCTCGTTTTTCATATGCTTAAGCTGTAAATCTGGTTCATTTAAGTCTGTTTTTTTTTCCTTAGTAAATCTCTAATTCTTGTAATGATTGTTGATATATCAATAATTTTGAGTATGGTTGAACCAACCATTGAAATCGTTGGATTTATAATTTTGTCCTGAGTCTATGAAATTTTATTGTAGACACTTTACGGATAAAAAAGCATGGGAATCTTATATGGCGCGTATGTACGGATTTCCCGATCCACACCGCGTAAAATCGGAGTCAGAAAAGCGGTTCGAAAATATGCGACGTCATTCACCTGAAAAATACGCGACGATGTTCATCATAGTAGTCTTCATATGCATGGGTTTCCAGTTTCTGGCTATTCAAAGGTCGATTCGTTTCAACCAGGAAAAATGGATGCGACGAAGCTCACTTTATGAGTCAGAATACAAGAAAGTCCGAAACAAACACATTAATCAAACCGATGAAGAAAATTTGGCAGATTTTGCTCAGGCGTATGAAGAAAATCTGGGGGAAATTCGATGATTAGCTTTTTTAGGAACTAGTAGGAGAAATCGACTGTGTAAAATACGATAATTTGTAATAGATATTCAAATAGTGCGTGATAATGTAGAAAATACAATTTTAATTATTCATTATTTATTGTCTTTTGTGTACTCAAATATCCTGGGAAAAATTTTGCGATGCCTGAATTAGGATTTTTCTTCAGCTGAGTTTTTATGTTTTGGTAGTTTAAATTGTGAAGTTTTGTGTTTGGATGATTTGATATTTTGGTACTTTCATCACTTTTCAATATGAGATAAAATTTTTTTTTAGTTTCAGTTTTTTTTAAAGATTAAAATTTGCTATTTTCAATTGGTAACTTTTCACATTTCTTTTTAATTTTTCGAGCTTATAATACCTTTAAAAAAAAAGGAGAAGAGAAGATTTTGAACCTCGGGATTCAGATAATTTTTTGGTAATTTTCGTTTTTCAATATTAAACAATTGACTTTACCTGGCCAAACCGGGTGTAACAACGTGGTAACACGTTGCTGTTACCGTTACCAATAGTTTCTATCAGATTTTCAACATTTTTTTCTATCAGATTGCGTCAAGATTTTTGGAGTTTATCTGGGGCAATTTCAATGCCTTTTAATTTACAACCATAAAAAAATTTCGTAAGAAATAAAGTTCTGATAAGAAAATTTTTTTTTTTCGTTAAAATGGATTATAAACTTGTATAATTTGATGAAAAAGTTTAAGAAGTTCTAGTTAAAAAAAAAGAAAAAATTCTGTGTGAGATTTTAAAAGGTGACCTTTATTACAGTTATAATTATTATTTTATTTATTATCCTGAAACTGCCTATTCAAAATATTAAATTATATGAAAATTCAATATACATAAGAAATAATGATTATTATAAATATTTATGAAAACGTTGATTATATTTTTTTATATTTCAATTCTTTACAGACCCTATAGTTTACATTTTATTGTATTTTATTTGCGGCTTTTATGTAAGTCTTTTTCAGGGTTTGAAAGTTACTTAAAAAAATGTAACGCGTTGCGTTACCGTTACTTAGGTGAAAAAAGTAATTCGTTACGTTAACGTTTCTTAAAAAGAGATAGTAACTCGTTATCGTTACTACTAAAAAAAGTAACGTTGCGTTACTTTTTGAAATAAATTGGATGTAAATAACAAGACATCGAAAAACTAAGTATAAAAAAAACAATATCAATTTACTCATGGTTTTGTTCTATTCTAGAAACTGTTTATTTCAGATATGAAAAAATGGTTTCAGACGAAAATAGATAAGACGTATTTAATTTATTTTCGAGTTTCAATAAAATGGTTTGCTCGAACATCACATTGTATTTTCGAGATCTGTTTGTCAGGGCGAGCCCTCCAGGAATAATTCTTTTATGTGAGAAATATAAAGTATTCGGTAATCTTTACTTTTCGACCCTGAGGAAAAAATTAGTAAGCTTGTTTAAATTTTTATATTTTTTTCAACTTGGAAAATTTTCTGAGTATGACATTTCATTCAATGTTATCCGCAGGGAAAAATTTGCAAATTTGATAGATTTTTGAGAAAATTTTTTCTACCCAGATTTTCGGAATTTTTGACACTTTTTGTATTTTTTAGTATGTATAGAATTTTGCAGGATTTTCTAGTATTTTTTTAAATTTATACTATTTTTATGTATATTGATATATAGATTTCGAGTATTTCATGCTCTATAATCCAAAGTTCATTAAATTATTTGTATTTGAGAGGATTTTTCAGTAAATAGTGTCAATGAAGATTTTTATTTCTTTTGATAATTGTGGTACTTTTATACGATTTGAATTGTAACGAGCAAGATCGGGAATAACATTATTATTATTATTTATTATAATTTTCTTTTCTTTGTTAGGCTATACGCCTAGGAATATTTATTCCTTACTCTCGTCGAAACGGGAAAGGACCCTCCATAGACAACGGCCTATGGTGACCCTTTGTTCGACTTTTTAAGGGAGTCGAGGAAATTGTTCTAAGGATGAAATAACAACGCAAGAATGGTACAGTTAAGAGTCGTAACACGACATTATTATTGAATTTTCTCTTACATATAGTGTCACTGCTGTCTCTTAAATTACTCTTGATTTCGTATCTCTTTTCTTATTTCGCGTAACTCTTAAAGGTATGGCTCCGGCAGATCGTCGTTTGACTCGGCGTCATAAAAATACCCCTTTTCCAAGGAGTCGTAAAATTCCTGATCAGCTGGTTGAGGTCTTCCCCGCTGGGGAAGAACGTCCCTAATTTCCTTATCTAAAGGAGGTTGACCCAAAGTCGCATTCTGTATTTTCCGACAAACCTGACATTGGAATGTTATCTTCTGATTGGGAATGACAAAGACTAAACCGTATTCCCTAGATGCTGATCGAGCTATTCTTTCACCAATTTCTTTGAGGGAAATTTTTATGTCCGGTGGGAGGGTTTTCAGGATTTTGAGCCTATGGTAAATACTCAGAATTCCTTTTCTCTTATAGTCGCGTTTCCATGTGTTTGGTTTCAGATGGTGTCGCCTTACTACCTTCCTTAAAATCTCAATTAAGGTCTGTACGGTATGCACTGAGAATATGAAAGGAAAGGAAATAATTTTACTATGTTAGCGTCTCGAAATAGTCGTGAGTTAGAAGTAACAGAAATAGCTCTTGATTCTTTTATTGGCAAATTCGACACTTATCATTTTACTGTGATTCTATTTCTTTGAATATCCCTTATTCTCTTGTCTTCAAAAATATTCCTCGTTTACTTTGTTTGTTATTCATCATCGTAGAATTGAGCTGAGCCCGGAACTTGCCCTGCCAAGATGAAATCTCGACACTCAGTATAATGGTAATGAATTTGGTTCAAAGAAAAGTGTTTGAGGCACGGTTAGTAAATGTAGTACATGGCTTACTTTTATAATTGGGTTTTAGGACGTGTCAATTTTGGCCGTCTTTATGTCGGGCGGGCAGACTCGGGATAGGCGAAAAGGAAGGTTGGATGTCTTTTTGGTTCTAGAACTATTAGACCTCGGAAGGTGCTTCTGGTTCTAAGAACGGGGAGCGACTCTCAAGTTTTCTGCACGGCTCGGGGTTTTTATACTATTTATTTCAAAGAAGTGGAAATTGTGAAAAATCAAGAGAGGAGGTAAAATGTGTCATTCAAGTCATTAGATATGCTCGTATTATTTCAGAAGCTAAATTACTCCAAGGACCCGACTCGAGGCTCATTCCCAAGTCGAAACAGAAAACAGCCTCGCGCGAATAAAATATCGTATAATTTCATTATTCAGAAGTCAAAAATAGAGTCATTATTACAAATTACCACGTTCCGTTTATTCGCGCTAGTACAATTGAGGGCCCGGATCGAATAACTCGCCGAGCGCTCGAGATCAAAAATATACTAGGCCTTACGGCTACTTTCGGCTATAAAAAAAAAAAATTTTTTTTCTCCGAAAAAAAAAAACTATATTATTAAACTCATAGAAACGCGTATTTTTTTCCCATAAACATTCTTGCTAGAAAAATTATTTCCTGGAATAATTAATAAAAAACCAATTTTTTTCGATACTAGTAAATCAACGTTTTTTAAAATTTAAATCATCACAAACTAACCTTAAAATTGAAATTTCACATTGAGCTTTAACATAGATATTCATCAGACTTTGCCGACCCAGAAGAAAGCTAGTAACAAGCAAAAATGTTTTCATGCTTATGTTTATTTAATTATAAACTGTTTCGTCGAATTGGCGGGTTTTTCATTCTTTAGTAAGCGAGGAAGTTTTTTAATATTCAAGTGTCGTCAAACATCCCGTGAGAAAGTTGTCAAATATAGTATGAACCAGTTTTGGTGAAAGTTTCAAATAAAAAAAATCATTAGTTCACGAGTTTTTAATTTATTGAACTAAGCGCTCTGCGTGTTCTGAACGATGCGCTGATGATCTGTATACAATTTATGTCCTGAGCGTTCGATCAGGAAGTAAGTGCAACACAATAATTCAATTTGCAATTGTGATTTATTCCAAAGCTTATTTTCAAAAAACATGATTGCACAATTATTCTAAAAACGTCTTGTAGCATTTATCCATACATTTTGAAGAAGACGCACAAATTGTTCTTTTCATCATGATTTTGTACGCTTGATTTTTTTAGCTTTAGTTGCCGCTGTTTCATTTTTTTTATCAAATTTGCTAGTCTCTTTTTTATTTTTTATCTTCTTGTTTGCAAGCATGGAGATGAAAAATTTTCTGTTTTCGGGAGTTATGTATTTTAACAATTTCTTCAAGTCGTTAACCTTTTCAGCACTTATGCCAATCGGGTTAGTAGGTGGCATCGATTGCATTTCATCAAAAGAAGTTGATGATTCTATGAAATGAGTTGTACATTTTTCGTCATAATTTTCATAAATGTCAATAAGACCGTTTGGATGACAACTAATTTTGACAGCTGAGCGTATTTTTAAATCTTTCGGTACTTTTGCTTTGGACTGAAGTATCGATTCGAAATCTTTAACTTTATACTCTTCCTAGCGAACAATAATAAATGGATGTTTTCTGGCATCATGAATTATCTTTATATACTGTTCAGGAGTTTCTACTTTTTCCATTTTTTTTTTTTCTTTTGACCATACAAACCGAAATTTCTGTCACATTGGCAGTATGAATGACCTTTTACTAGAAAAATGTGTTGAATTGTAACCTGAATTTTGTTTGCCAAATGTGACAGAAATTTGAGCATATGAAAATTCTTATTTTGGCCCCCACAAGAATCCGAAAATAAATAAATGCTGTTGTAGCATTTTAATTTGCACTCTTCTTGAATCGCATACAACACAAGATTTGAAACGGTATTTGCTCCTTTTTTTACACACCCTTCGATAAATGGAAACATGTAGCTGTGATTTTCTTCTTCAGATTCAGAATAGACATGGACATTGAATAATTGTAGCCACAATAATCGCAAATAGAATTGTTCATTCACGGCTAATTTTGGCAGTGGGAGATTTTGCGCGAAGTCGAATTTACAGCACAAGGCACTTTTGTCACTCAAAAATTTTTTTTTCTCTTTCTGATATGCAACTATATCATTCATGTGTTTTTTCAACTCATCGTTATTTTCTCCACTTATTTTATTCTCTTCACAAAAATTACATACGTCTGTTTTTGGAGGTTGAAATGAGAAGTTAACATGGTGATTGAAGTATTTACTGTAAGTGGAAAATTCTATAGGGACAGACGTTTCTCCAGTAATTGCAGTGTAATAATCAGTGAACAAATCGTAGAGTGTAGTTAAATTTAAATCTGGATGTTCAAAATAATTCAAATCAGAACTTTCGCGAGTGTAATGTGACGATGAGTGAGGAATAGATTTGCAATGCTCGTGAATCAATGTTTTTACATTCTCTGTTAAACATGTTTTGCGCTGGTTGTGTTTCCCTCGATTATCATTTAATGATGCATTGTCAGTTAATTTTTTCTATATTGTTGCAAACCTTCCCTTCCCAATCCCTAACAAATTACAAAAAAACTTTTGACATACAATCGTATTTTCTGTTTGCGAATGAAAAGTATATTCCCACAAAACAACTTTCTGAGGATTCTCGCTCGCTCCGACATAAGGCTTGCGCAACATCATTCCACTTAACATTACATTTTGAGTTTGATTATCGCCACAGTTCCAAAAAGCCTCATGAAATATTTCTTGCTTCGTAATTTCGATCAATTTGTAACATTGTTTGATACAACAAGTCTCAACAACTTTGAACTCTTTTGCGCTCACTTTTTCTCCTGAACGCGATGTGTACTCTTGTCCCTATAAAAAAACACATAGGTAGTCGTGAGCAATAAATGTTCCACGATATGTATGCGAATTCCGTACAACTTTAAAAAAAATCCATAGCTAACTTTTACGAATTTTCATTGTATGTCATAATCCATTTTTTTTTTTTTTGAATTGAAATCTAATCCTTCTAGGAAAGTTGCCTTTGTTTAAAATAAAATGACGTTATTGAAATATGCTTATAAAAAGAGATGATTTATCATGAAAAAAATAAAGCGATATGACGAAAAAATATATTCCTAATGAAGCAGTGAAATTTTTATGTACAATATTTTTTTTTAGTGTTGTACAAATTACAAATAAAGAACGTACGTTTAAGTTGTAATCGATAAATTTTGCATTCATGAAAATTTAATTTCACATCAGTTCAAGAGCTTACTACGGGGTTCAGTTGAAAAAGTGTTAAATGATGATTCCAAAATAACCAAATGTGAAATTTTTATGATGATATATTGAAGTGAAGAGTGACCAAAACAACTTTTCAATAATATACCATAAACGCAATCATACACGGAAAAAAAGGCGTTATTCATCGAGTAAACATTTTCATTGTCCATATACCAAGCAAAATTTTTTTCATTGGGATAAGTAAAGTTTTTGTAAGACTATAAACTTGTTATTTTGGAACAAGAATCATGTGTTTTGTGCTTATGAAAATATTCCTTGTATCAATAAAAAAATTTTATTTAACATATGGACAATGAATATTTACATTGGATGAAGGAAAAATTTTTTCCGTGTAAAATATAATTCATATTCAACGTACAGTATTCCGAGCGTTCTTCTTGACGTAACAGACCCAGTTGTTTTCATTTCTGCATCGTTTTCTGCCTTTTTCGATATGTTGTTGGGCACGTAACATTTCGAAGCACTTTCATGAAGATATTTTTCAAAATTGCTCAAAATTTTTAATAAGGAATACTGAATTTTTTTTTAATCCCAAAGCCACGACGACGGTGTATGTAATCGTCTCAAGGAAAGTTGAAATCTGACTGCATTTTTTTTTAGAGAGTTCTATCTAAGCTTTTCTTTAATGCTAAAACAAGTTTTCTTGTTTTCCTAAGCCAGAAAAAGTCTGGAATTTTAATGATGGTGTATAGAGCATCAGAGATGTTATCGCACGTTAGGCCCCACTGGGAGTGGTCAGCGCATCGTTCAGAATACGCGGAGCGCTTAGTTCAATAAATTAAAAACTCGTGAACTAATGATTTTTTTTATTTGAAACTTCCACCAAAACTGGTTCATACTATATTTGACAACTTTCTCACGGGATGTTTGACGACACTTGAATATTAAAAAACTTCCTCGCTTACTAAAGAATGAAAAACCCGCCAATTCGACGAAACAGTTTATAATTAAATAAACATAAGCATGAAAACATTTTTGCTTGTTACTAGCTTTCTTCTGGGTCGGCAAAGTCTGATGAATATCTATGTTGAAGCTCAATGTGAAATTTCAATTTTAAGGTTGGTTTGTGATGATTTAAATTTTAAAAAACGTTGATTTACTAGTATCGAAAAAAATTGGTTTTTTATTAATTATTCCAGGAAATAATTTTTCTAGCAAGAATGTTTATGGGAAAAAAATACGCGTTTCTAGGAGTTTAATAATATAGTTTTTTTTTTCGGAGAAAAAAAATTTTTTTTTTTTATAGCCGAAAGTAGCCGTAAGGCCTAGTATATTTTTGATCTCGAGCGCTCGGCGAGTTATTCGATCCGGGCCCTCAATTGTTATCAATTGAAAAATAGTTTTTAATAAAAGGACTTAAAAAAAATAATAGAATCATTAATAGTTTTCTGATGCTAGTAGCATTGAATCGAATAAAGTTGAGTGATAAAAAAAAAGGTGAACAATAAACTAATGTGTCTTCTTTGAAAAAGCAAGGAATTCAGGTGATAACAATTGTAATGATCCAGACGTGTATTCATTGAAAGCTAATGTCATAATGATTCTGATATCTAACTTCGTATTATTACTGCTATCTTGAAAAGCTATTTTGTTCGTGTTAACTTATTTTATGAAGTGAAATTTCTTAACTTGAAAAACTTCGAAATAAAACTTTGAAAATAAAATTCGAAAATAAAACTCAAAAATAAATAAAACGAGCAAAAGTACCTCGCTCGTCACAGAATGATTGCAATATTTCTGAAACTATTTGTATTTTCCAGGATAATAGAATGCTGCAGAATTTTCGAGTATTTTTACATACTTTCAATATTTTTTTATAAATTATTATATATTTCAAGAACTTTGAGCACAAGAATTTAAACTCAATGGAACTTTTTCGTGTTTTAGAGGATTTTTCAGAAAAGAGTGGCTTGATAGATCGATTTTTACTTCTTCCAGTACTTACCGTATTTCTTCAGTTTTTCTATAATTTCAAGGATCGTTCATTATTTTTATACATAATATGTTGCTGTATAAATTTCTAAAATTCGATAAATTTTTAATGTTTCTTATGTATATTTTACTACGTACTTTCTTCCTGTATTTTTAAATATTTATAGAATCTTGTAGAATTTTGTGGTTTTTTTTTTAAATATATCCCTTTTAATTTCCAAAATAAGATTTACTAGAATTGAAAGTTTGAAATTTGTGAAGTATTTTGATCGATTTTGTAGAAAATAGTTTAAGCCCTAAATATTTTTTTAAATTTCACAGTACCTTTACGATGTAAAAAATTTTCTAGTATTTTTACAGACTTCTATACACATATAGTTTTACAATTCAATGCTCGAGAAATTGAAATTTCGCGATTTCTGGAATCGCATAAATGTTTTAAGGATCTAATAACGTGAAACTAATTGAAATCTAGTTTTTTTTTGTATTCATTGTAGGTATTAAAGATGCTGCTATAGGTTTTGAGATCTATAGATTTTTAGTATTTTTATATATTTTCATGCGAATTTCTAAAATTTAACGCTTTAAATTGTAAAAGTTTATAATCAAAAGAAAAAAAAGCATATATTCTCGGTCGATATTTGTTCACAAATCACTAATATTCCACAATGTTGAATTAAAAATTATAAATATAGAATTTTCCATTCAAAAATGAGGAAGTTAAAATTTACTTATATCTAAGTTTCTGAACATTCCTTAAAAAGTTTCAAATTGTTCTAAAAACTTAATGAGAATGATAAAAGTAAGGTGAAATAACAGAATTTTCGTTACTCGTTACCGAAAAAAAGTGACTCATCCCGCTATCGTTACTTGTTAATACATGTAACGCGTTAAGTTATCGTTACCGTAAAAAATGTAACGTTTTAGAGTAACGCGTTAATCCCAAACCCTGGTCTTTTTCATATTATAAGATTTCTATAATGATCAAAATCAATAGGTTTTTCTGCAACCTGATGACAATATAGAAGAAAAAAACTTCAGAAAAAAAGTTTTTTCAATATCTAATCAAAAACTTTAGTTTTATTCCAAAATTAGAGACTCCTCGACATCTAAAATCGTGAAATGTTTGGGAAGATTGGAGCTTTTTGCAGCTAATAATTTAATTCGAGGCAGATAAAAAGGTTTTTGATTCCGTGTTCGGTACAAAGGAAAGAGCTGTTCAACATGGTGACTCACGTGAAATAAGATAACAGGACAAACCCGCTTCAGTGATCAGTTTAGTCTTTGATGAGCCGTCGTGGGAAAAAGCGCTCTTACTCCTGAGTCGCAGCCATGGAAACCATGCGCGTTCATTTCGGAATCAATTTGACCTTAAGTACTTTCGTATTCCTTGCAATTATCAAAAACGTGCGTGGTGGTTTTTTAACCGCGGATTATTGGGAATTGAGGGCTCGATTATTCGCTGAAGAAAATGAAAATTACATCGGTGGCAACCTCAAATTCGAAAAATACGAAAAAACTGTTAATGATATGTTCATGGCGGAAAAAAATAAAACTCTCGACATAGGTATGTGGAAAAATAACACATATATTGTGCTACGAATATTATTAGACAGATTTTGAATGATGAGAAATTTTGATTCAAGGTCTCTGATTGTCAAGATCAAATATTGTAGATATTGAATATTGTGATAAAATAATTGGTCATGTTTTCGTAAAATATTGAAGGTTTTGTTTATTGAAATTGATAAAGATTCTTCATGCTCATGTTTTTCCACGAAGAAAATATTTATCGTTGTTCAATTTCTAGTAAAACTTGAAAGATAAATTGTCATTTCATGAAATGATTCAGTGATTGTAGAATCATGTACCGAAGTTCATTATGTAAAAAATAAATGAAAAACTCATTTTTTACATTTGATAATGTATGTAAATCGAATTTTTATTGTTTTTTCATGCCGTTCCTAAAGTATTACATTTGCGTAAATGAACAGAGACTATTTCAGCACAGTATTAGTTTTTTATAATTCTCTGAAAGTTAAAACTTGAAAAAAATAAGCAATGTTTTTCATAACTCAGAATTATTAAATCATTGAAATATACATTTTTCGGGAATCAATTTAGAATTTTCAACACGAAGAAGTTTGAATGTGCATTCGAAAGTTTAATATCATTTTAACTTCCATTCTTAGGAATGCAATCTTTGAAATTTAGAAATCTTAATTATCCAATTTTCGGAGTAAAAATTTTGATGAAATTAAGTAGGGAAAATCGTATTCTAGAATCATAATCTTGGATTTCATCATAGTGGGTATAAACATTTCGTAAATGGAGAAATTTTTCGAAAAATTAATAAATGTTCGCCAAATTACATAGTGAAACCTATGAATAGTTGTTCAAAATTGTTTCGAAAAAATAATCCAAAATTTTACACTCCTCGCTAACTTAGCAAGAAAAATTAGTGCTTGAAAATCTTTTAAATATTTAAAACTTCGATGGGAAAAACCTAACCATTTGTTCGATCAAGAATGAAACATTGCAAAAAAAAAGGTTGGAATGTAAATTTCACTGATTTGAAAATAGAAAAATTAAGAACCTTATTTTTGAATAACGAATTTTAAAGATCACAAAATTTAAACAGCAATTTTCAATACATATTTGGGCATAAGTATCCAAGGTAAATAGACCATCTTCAAAACTTTAAAAACTTCGAAAAATGACATAAATTACTCCAAGCTCAATCTATCCAAAATTTTTCAAAATCTCTTTTTTTATAATAATATTTCAGATAAAATTGTAAAATTCAGTGAAGTATTACAATTTCTCCAGATTAGTGAGAACTAATATTGATTTTTCAAATTTTCATTTTCAGTTAGATTTAATTTTTCCTGACGTTCTTGAAATCAAATTGAACTTTTAAAAGTGAATAAAAAATGGTTTCGATATTCTTAAAATTCGTCAATTAGCGAAATAAAGTTTTCTGATAAAAAGTATATGGTTTACGATTTTTTATAAATAGATAATTTGAATCCAGAAATAACAAATCTTCATTTTCAAAAATCCCATAATAAACAAGCTATAAGAAATATCAATTGATACAAAATTTTCAGGAATCCTATCTTCTGTTATGAGAAATTACTGACAATTGTAAAATCCTAAAAATTACGATTTCTTCTTATCAGTGAAAACTCAATACATACTTTGAAAATTTTTTTTAGTTTTACTTCATTCTTCCTGACATTTTTTGATTCAAATAAAACTTCTAAAACCAGATAAAAAATAGTTCGGAGTTGCCAAAAATTAGTAAATTTTCGAAGTATAGCTTCTTCAAAATAAAAATAAAAAACATACAATTTTCCATTTCTTGTGACCAAGAACGTTTCGAATTGAGTTTTGGAAAATTGCAATCGCGATAATCGTAAAATCGACGAGTAGAAAATTTGAATCCAGAAAAACAATTTCCGTTTGCAAAATGAAAAAAAAATCTTAGATCCTTAATGAAAAATCAGTGAAACTTGGAAAATTTTGGAGAGCATCACAGTTCCTCAAAATCAGTAAAATTTAGCAATAATTTTTTAAATTTTCATTTCCAGTTATACTTCAATCTCCTAACGTTTTTTGAATCAAGTGAAAATTTTGAAAATTGATAAAAAACGATATAAATTTTCCAAAAATATGTCGATTCTCAAAACAAAGCTTCTCCCAGATAAAAACTAATTTTTCTAACCTAGTTATGTAACTAAACTCGAATTAATGTTTATCCCAAGGTTACGAAGACACAAGAAAATTTCTGCCAGCTCAGAATTTCCTCAATGTTGCTGAAGATATAGCGTTAACTCCATTATACAGTATGATCAGGAAAATGCCAAAAGGAGCAGTGCTCCACGCTCACGAATTTGGCCTCACGTCCACTGATTTTGTGTTCGAAAACATAACGTTCCGACCGGATTTGTACATTTGCGAAAGCAGCAACACACTCAAATTTTTCAATAATCCTCCTAATGATTGCGCATGGATGCTTCTTAGTCATTTGCGAAACAAAACTGGCATGGCGCCACTTCTAAAAAAACGCATCTCGAAGGCGATTTCCATGTACGATATGGATCCTGAAAAAGCTTATCCGAACAATGACGAGGCGTGGGTGAAATTCTTAAGCATTTTCATCTACTTGGGTTCATTTCTGACTTACAAGTGAGTAGATAATCATGAAGAAATGAAGTAGTTTGAACGAAAAAGTTGCAGTCCGAGGCGAAGCCAAGTACTGCAAATCTTCCTTTACGAAAAAAACAGTTAAATTAAACTTTCAACAGACTAGATGAATGTACTTTCAGCTTCTCACGATGAGTATGAACCAAGTTTTTTGGCAAAATCTTTTTCATTTGTAGTTGAGTTCAAAACAAATAATTTGAGTGCAAATAAAAATATTTAAGAGTGAATACTCAATACTGAAATGAGTAAATACTCATTTCATATTCCACAGCATGCAACTGTCGATGTGATTATAACAAACAAGATTTCAAAGAACAGCAATCAACTAAACCGTATTTGATTGCTCAGTCACATAGATTGCCTGTAAAGCAAAGAACGTTTGTCAACAATCGATTTGAATTGTAAAACAGTCAAATCTCGACCGTTTTTTTCGTAAGAGTTAATTTCGTCCAAATCACTATTGTTTACAAGATCCATCAATAAATCAACATATCAATGTATCATTTTTTTAGACCTGTTTTCGAAGATTACATTTACCAAGGTCTTCAAGAACTCTACGACGATAAAATAATGTACATAGAATTACGTTCCACATTGCCGAATTTGTATGATCTGGAAGGGAATATTCTCGATCCCATGATCACTGTGAGATCTCTGAAAGAAACTTCTGACAGGTTAGAAATGCAATGACAAGCAATATTTTGTTTTTTCAAGCATCATTATTATTTCGTAAAATCATGACCTTGTTTAGATTCGTGAAAAATCATCAAGATTTCTTGGGCATGAAACTGATTTACGCCCCAGTTCGGAAAATTGACCAGGGAACTTTTGATGAGTACGCTTCCATGGCACTGAAGATAAAAAAAGAGTTCCCTGATTTCTTGGCAGGGTTTGATTTGGTTGGTCAGGAAGACAAAGGTGAACCCTTGACAAGTTTTGCCGATAAATTGGCAAAGTTAGGAAGTGAAATGAAATATTTTTTCCACGCTGGAGAGACGAATTGGATCGGGGCCAGCGCGGATTTGAACATTTTCGATGCTGCGTTGTTGAATACCTCGAGAATCGGACATGGGTAAATGTCCTTTTTCATATTACGGATTTCTTAAATTAAATGTCGAATATGTATTCAGTAAGTAACTGAAATTCAATGTTTTCAAGGAAAATTTACGTTCCAAAATAGCGTGGTTGGTGAATGAATTTCTATAGAAAAAAAGGTTGAATTATTGTATATCCTATACATCTTATTCTGCAACAAAGTGAAAATCTAAATTTTGTTTCCCAACAGATATTCTTTGTTGAAACATCCTCAAATCATGGAAATTCTAAAAAAAAAGGAAATCGCTATTGAAGTCAACCCGATTTCGAATCAAGTTCTCGCTTTGGTTAAAGATCTGCGAAATCATCCAGCGAGTGATCTATTCGCAAGAAATTTTCCCGTGGTCGTTTCTTGTGACGATCCTGGACTTTGGAATGCCGAAGGTTTGAGTTACGATTTTTACGAAGCATTTGTTGGCATAATGTCGCGAAGTGCTGATTTGAGGGCTCTTAAAAAATTGGCCGAAAATTCAATATTGTATAGCAGTCTTGACAAACAGAAACAAAAATTAGGTCTCAAATTATGGAGACGACAATGGGACGAGTTTATTGAGTTTTTATACTATGAAAACCAAATGACCACTGCGAAACTTGAATTTTAAAGAATTTTAATGAACAAACCATTTCTTCTAGAAATTGAGATTTGTGACTGATGGCTGATTTTACTGTGATGATAATTTTTTGTACTTGAATTTCGGTCACTGAACTTCTTATGAATAAATATAACGTCTTGGAAAAGAGAATTGTAGTTTTTTATTGAACCGAAACTCAAAATTATAAATAAAATTTGGGTTGATTGTTTATCAAACATTGTTAATGATGAAGATATTTGTAAAAATTGACGTATGGAGAAAATTTTTTAAAAAGAAGTATTAGAATGTAAGGAATTAATAGTTGTTTTATTTTAATAACTGCATGCATAATTTTGGTATCAATCATCAATCTTATTGTAAGTTAATTGAAGAATTTTCTATAAATTAAGGAACTTTTGTGGAACGTAATTTCATAAAATTTCTGGTTATTCCCTCAAATTTTGAATCTCCTTGAAAAATTTGAACTCGCTTAGAAAAAGTTATCAGGAAATCTGAAAGAAATCCTAAGTAATCGTAGAAGTTTTCAAATGAATTTTTCAAGATACCAAAGGAAAGTTTTAAATCATTTTATACGTAGTGCCATTGAATACGAAAAGATTTTAAATTGTTATTACAAAATTCCATTACGTATTATTTTTATTTTACAAAATTTATGTAACTTTTATATTCGATAATATAAATTTTTATTTACATATCTCTCAGTGACTTCTCTATTGTTCTCTATCTAGCAGCTACTAAAATATTGAACTTGAACAGATTTTCAAAATGTAAGTCAAACAATAGATACTAGACAGATGTTTTAAGATAAGACAGAACACATGTTTCTTATCACAACAAACGTGGTGTAATTTTTAGAACTTTCTTGATTTAACTGAAATTCAATGTCATAATCTGACAGTGAATATTTACAGTATTTATAATCAATTCAGTCCTCAGATAAAAAAGTATGGCATTAAAATTTCCCCATAGATTTGGATAAAACCACATTTTAGTTTTCAAACTTTGTTTATCAGTTTTATAAACAAATTCTTTAATTGGATATATTAAGTAGAATCGTGTGAATAATATCAATATATAATTATTTTTTGCAATGCTTATGATACGAAATGAATTTCATTACTGTCTAAATAGAAAAAATAAAAATTATTGCTGATGTTTCTAAGAATAAAATGAGATGCTTTGTTCAAATTTTTTTGTGTATCTTTCAATGTTTTTATTGCTATTTAATTGTTGTTTCCAGTATTTACGGTGAATTATAATATTTATAATTCATTATGCATTCATATCATCAATAATAAAACTATTTATATTTATAATTATAGAATATTATTTAAAAAGCTTTGATTTATGATTTTTAATTATGGTCCATTCTTCAATGTCTTTACTGCTTTTTGATAACTTTTTTTCATAACTATCTCAAGACACTCTCTGAACTTCAACTTGCAATATAATAATTATTATTTTATCTGATTGTGAGAATCAAAATCGATTATCTGCTTCTGGCAAGAATTTCAAGCTGTGAACTATCCCTGCATTTTTTCATCCACCTTTTTTTTCCTGAAAATTATTTGACTGAATCCCAAAACTTATGCTAGGAAAAATAACAACTCGATCATACTTTAACAAATTTTAATGCATTTTCGTCTCGCTGTAGAAAATATATTACAATATCTTTAGAAAGAACAATTTTCCACAATCGTTAGTGGCTTCAGGTGGAATAATTGCGGAGCATCGCGCTGCGTTAAAATCTCTCACACAATAGAATTTTACTTACGTAGATCATTCACATGATAACATTTTTAAGGAATGTCCTGTAAATTCCGTAACGCTCTTTGGGGTTGGAGCAATTTTGGGATTGGGTTTGGGGTAGGGGTCGAAAATCTCGAAAATTGCGTTACCTAGTTTACGCACAACTTTGCTGCCCGAAGAAAACGCTCTTACGCACACTGCCAATAATTCTAAACCGACTTAAATATCAGCAAGTCAATTATAAATTCATAAGAGCACGAATTTTTCGCTCGAATAAAATTGGCACTTGGCAATTATTCACACAATCTATACGCAAATTCAACACGTAAAACTATCGAACCGATAAAATATCTGACATCAACAACAATCAAAATTTGCTATTATCCGTGGAATTGCACAGGAACAAAATGTACTAATTCATGATTGAAAAAAAAAAGAAAAAATAATAACATTCTAAAACTCGCTTTTCTCGTACAAAATATTCGACGTGTTCATCGATATTCACAAATAGACTCGTTTTTCAATATTTAATCAAAAATACGTTCTCGATATAACAAGCTTTGTGCCACATTTTTTTAGTCCTTCTGGACAGTTCGAAATCACGGTCGCCGGTGACATTTTTCTGGAATTTCCTGTCCAGCAGAGAGAACAACATAATATTGCTCACGTAGCAATATTATGAAAATGATTGTTGTGCATGATTCGAGCTTGATTGCATTACCATTCATTTCCAGAAAACTCTGGGTTTTTATAAGAATTTTTAATGTTTGTCATGAGTTCGCAGACGAAAAATTTAATCCAAGATTTCACATGGAAAATTTCTTTTTTTTTTTTTAAAGAAAAAAAATCGTAATTCAAAGGATAAAAGCATATTCTATTTCTTGAAATTGGAATTCATTTTGCTAAGAATTCTTCATTTTTTCTAGAACTCTCGATTGCCTAAATGAATATTAACAAAAACTTTTATCCAAGAGTTTGAAAGTAAAAAAAGTTTTTTTGAAGGAAAAGCTCATCAAGTGAAATTCATTTTTGTAAGAATTTTTAATGGTAATAATCAGTATCGAAAACAAAAACTTTTATCCCAGAGTTGACAAAAAAAGTTTTTTTTAGGTAAAGATAATGATGTTTCAAAAGATTTGATTATATTGGAATTTATTTTCATAAGAGCTATTGATTTTGATGATAATTTTCATTTATCTAAATCAGTAATGCAGACAATGACTTCAACCTAAGAGTTCAACAAAAAAGTTTTTTTTTTTTTTTAAGAAAAAGATGATAAAATTCAAAATGACTCGTTGACATTGAAATTTATTCATCAAGAAGTTGTGAGAATTTTGAAAATCTGATATAATTCTTGACCAAATTTTTTCTGCATATCTACACAAATTTCACATTCTTCCAAGAATAGTGTTAACCCTTCTAACCAACTTTCCAAGTTTTGCAATATCTTTACAGATTTGTTCAAAAGTTTAAAAGCTTTGATCGACTTCAAAGAATATTTTTATATAATAATACGAAAATTCCATAATAGAAAATTACCTTGACAATTTTCTAAATGAATGCAAGTTTGCTTCAAGGTTTGAAAAATTTCTAAATTCGTAAAAACGTTTACAAAGTTTGAAAAATATGTTTTTAAAATTATTCAACATTTTTTTAAACTTTTTGATTACTGGAGACAACGAATCTAAGATTGTCATAAAAATTGATAGTTGCAGAATAAAGAAATTCATAATTATACTTTATACATATAATAATCTTTTAGGATCATCCATAGAATGTAAATAAAATGAATCTTAACAAAAATAACAAGAATTTCCAAGATTTTATTATTTTATGGAAAAAATCTGTTCTCGATATTTCAAAAATCGACCGAAATATTTCAGATTTTTTAAAAATATCTTAAATATATAATAAAAAAATATAATATAAAAATAGGAAAGTATAAATATTACAAAAAAATTTTTCGACTTTTAAACCTTCCAAAAAAAAGTTCACAGATTTTCGTAATTTTCATTTTCAAAACCTTAAAAAAAGCAGAACATTTTCGGACCTTGTTTTAGATCTATGATTTCAAGGTATATTTTTTACGTCATGAAATTTTCTTACCTAAAACACTATTTTCCAGATTAAAAGCCTTGAATTCCATAATAATTTCCACGGCATCGTCAAAAAAAGGAAAACCCACCATACAAATTCAAAACCACATAGAATTCATAAAATTTCGTTCGATGTTTTCCCTATCTCACAAAATTCCTAGTATCAATCATACGCCTATATATTTGTGCCATAATTATACATCGCACCATCATATTCAAATTATGCAGGTAAAATCATTGACAAAAAATCCAATGATTCTTCCCACAATCATATTTCAAAGAAAATTCGTAAAACAACAATTCCCTATAAAACCCACAAGTCACAATGATGCTTTCCGGACTTTTTACAAAATAAAATCATTACAAGATTGAATGACTAAAAAATTGACTGAACTTAAAAGCTACGTGAGCAATTAATTTCTCTATTACGGTTTTGAGAAAAATGTCATCGGGACGTTTAAAATTGACGCTCAGTCATCACTCACTCGCTAGTTACGTTGTCTTCGTGTAATGGGACATCACGGTACTTGGGGAAATCGACAACTTTCGCGGTATTTTTTACCTTGAAACTGGGGAAGAGCCCGAGCAACGTGGTGCGAAGATTTCGGCCTTTGGAAAAGCCGTCCCAATGATTTCCATGGACCTCGACCAGATCACCAGCAACGAGCTCGATTTCGTCACTTTTTTTCGGTTTGTGGTCCAAAATGGCGACTTGAGGATGCGGACTTTGACCACCGTAATAATAAATGTCGTCGAGGGAAGCGAAACGATTATGGGCGTCGGGGTAGTGGGTTTGCATCAGCTCGTACGCTACTCGGCAAACCTAGAAAAAAAATTTGTTGAAAATTTTATCAGTATAAAATTTGCCATGATATTGTATGTAAGTAAATTACTTATTTTTGTTTCTATAAAAATTGTTTATTACTCTACAATATTAAATCAGAGGCATAGATAGAGAGGAGATCAGGGAGATCAACCCCTCCCCCCCCCACTCTCCTGACTGTAGTAGTCAAATAACAAAATTTATTTCTATAATTTTATAGAAACCTATATTCCAGAATTCAGATTTTAAGAATACCACCTCCCTAATTTTCGGTTTCCTATCTTCTAGAGTTCAAAATTATAGAAAAGTATTTTAGATCCTATCACAATTAAATACTATAAAATGGAATTCGTAACTCGCAAACTTTGACGCTATAGAGTTAGAAAATAACAACTATACGTTACAAAATAAATGATTCGAAATATCAGAATTGTAGAGTTCTACATCTGAAATTCTGCCATCCCGTAGTATAACATTTAGAATCATCCGAGCCTTTACTCTAAAATAAAATATTTTAAATTATTTACTGCAGAATTTTAATTCTTACGATTTCTTATTAAACTCAGGCGATAGAAATTAAAAACTTAAGTTACATGCATTCTGAAATGTTGAATTCCAGACCATCTTCTAAAATGTGAAACTATTTTTTTAGAATTGAGGATTCCAGAAATTTAATTTTAATTCTTTAGTATTTCCATTACTTGAAGGATTTTCTGATATAATAATGAATTTTCATATAGCTTTGTAGAATTCGTTGCTCTTGGAACCTAAATTCTAAAATTTTTTTAATATTTGTATAGATTCATCGGAAAATAATATCTATATACAAAGATTTTGAGTATTTCATAGATTTCAAGAATTTTTTTATTGTGTGTGATTAATAGAATTTTGTAATATGTTCTGGTAAGTCAATAGATCGTCCTAGAGATTTTTAGAATGAATAAGATGCTCGTGTGTTGAAAATTTCAGCAGTTTTGAGTATTTCACATATTTTTGATGACAGTACTTTTTATATAGTCGTGAATATAGTACTTTCTATAGATTTACAATATTTTTTGCTTTTTTCTTCGTACTTTTCCATTATTTACTCAAATTGAAGAATTTTGTGGCATATATATGGTTTTTTACATGGCTTTTTAGAATTATATGTTTTATGAGTCAAAGTTTTATAAGTTTTTGAGAAAGTTGTACCTGCACAGTTTTTTAGTACTATCGGATTTCTAGTATTTCTCGCATTTTTACAGTTCTTATGAAAATTGGAATTATTTGTGTACTATTTTGTTTTTGGATTACTAGTATTTTTCTAGATTTGTATGACATTTTTCAGATTTTTCGTTCTAAAATTCCAATTTCAATCAATGTTCAGTTATTGAAATTTTAATTATAATAAAAGATATAATGCTCTGTTATCATATTTTTAAATCCATAGTGTTTGATCCCTCGGAGCCAATGAGGTAAATGAATTATTGAGCCTTCACAATCCCTTTATACTCTCAGTATATTTCGGCCAGATTCTAGCCCTCTTCAGGAGATCTATTCATTAATTAAAAATTCCTTTGTATCTAGTTTACAAATAATAAAAACAATAAATTTTATCACAAAAACAACTCGAATTAAATAACAAAATCTCTATCCGAGTCAATTGGTCGTAGTGCGCTTACTTTCCATAATGTTTTTAACAAATCCAGACCTAAACATATAAATTCACAATTAAATAAAACAACATAATAAGTAAATACTTCTAGAATTTTCCAAAATCACTCGTATCTCAACAGATTCTCTCTTCGCTGACGAAACATAATTTTACCACAATTAGGTTGTCATTTTTTTATGAAACCAACACAATAAATAAATTAATTGAATCATCAATCAATTTTCGCAGCTGAATAATATATAAAATCTGTGACATAGTCAAACAAACATGCACTACTAACTAAGTTCCCTGATCAAATCGAACACGAAACGTCTTATCTCCCAAACCACACTGAAAGTTTTCAATCTCTTCATCATTAAATCATACTCAAAAACCCATCATAAATATTAGTCAACTCTCTTGTATCCTCTTTCTTCGTCTTTTTAATGTATTACATCTCTGAAATAGATCTCTTTGAAAATTTTTTTCTTTGTCCAAAATTTCAACTTTTTCCTAATCTAACTCATGGGCAGTATCAATTCTGTGGTGTGTCACAACTGTATGTTTATCTGTCATCATCTTAATATTATAATTATGTTCCTTTAGTCTTGTTCGTAAATTCCTCTTCGTTTGTCCAATGTAACAAAAATTGCAATCCTTACAATTGATTTTATATACTACACCCTGTTAGTCACCCACCTCAAGTTCGTCTTTCCCCTTTCTAATAATTTCATTATTTAATTTACAATCTACTTTATTAACCACTTCAACATCATATTTGTTAAGAGCTCTTTTCATTTTAAAATTCAGATTCTCTACATATGGAAAACATACTATTTTTTTCTCTGAAATGAAACCTGCAATTTCTTCATCTTCTTTATTCCGTAAGCATTGAATCTTCTTATTGTTAGTAATATATTTCCCAATAAAACTTTCCGGATAGTTATTTTTATACAATATTGATCTGATCATATCAAAGTTCTAACTATGAAATTCTTTATCAAATAAACTAAATATCATACCAATCTTTTGTTGTAATGGATGTCTTGAAAAATAATTAATAAATCGCATAGATGACGTAGGTTTAATATACCAATCAAATTTTATCTTAGAATTCTCTCTAATAATTTTTAACTCAAAAAAAATTAATGCTATTATCTTTTTCTAATTCTGCAGTAAATGTCAATCTTGAATCGTATGAATTGAAAACATTAAGCATTTCTGAAATCTTAATCTTAGGTATCAGAGTCAAAATATCATCTACATATCTGACAAAAACAAGAGGGATGAAACTTAACAACTTGAGACAAGAATCCTCCAAATCTTGCATAACCAGGTCTGCCAAAATCGGAGAAACAGGCGAACCCATAGGTGTACTTAAGTTCGCTCGTACGCGCTACCATCAAAAGTAAAAAATGTAGATTCCATCAAAGTCAGTATGCAATTAACAAATTCATTTTCTGGAATCTTCGTGTTATTACTTAAATATCTACCAAATCTTGTTTTTAAAGCCTTTAATAATAAATCTTTTGAAATATTCGTAAATAAATTGGAAACATCAAGAGAAATAAACACATAATCCTCAGGAATTACTAAATCCTTAAACATATTCTCCAACTGCACACTATCCTTTATAAAAGTCTTTGGTTTCTCTAAATATCTATTCAAAAAATCTTGTACATATTTACTAATTTTATAGGTCGGACTATCAATAGAGGAGATAATAACCCTCAAAGAATTACCTTCCTTATGAATTTTAGGCAACCCATAGACCCTAGTAGGGAGGCAACCTCCACTCTCCATCAATGAACGATATGATTCATAAGTCAAATAATGATTCCTTAACCACCTCTTCAAAATCCCATTTATTCTATTTCTCATTCTAACTTATGGGTTCTTTTTAACAACTCTATAAGTATTTTCGTCACCTAACAACTGTCTCATTTTTAAATCATAATCCGATCTATACACAACCACAGTAGTTCCCCCTTGGTCAGACTTCGTAACAAACAAATCATTATTTTTTCTGAAAAATTCTTTTGCCAATTTAAAATTATTCAATATAAATCTCTCAAAAAATCTTAAATGTACTTACCAGTGATACAATCTAAATATCTCATTTAATATCTTAATCTTAATCCCATTTATTATATTTTTATCAAAAAAGAACAATCTAGTCTCCATCTCTTTTATAAACTCCAACGCTCTGAAATTCTTTTTTTTTAGATTGGGAAAGTCAAACTTCTTACCTAACATCAAAGTAAATCGGACAAATCTAGGTAATACTATCTTGGTAAAATTACAAATCGATCGTTCATTATCTCGAAATTGAAAATTACCCTGTTTGTAAATAAGATTCTCAAATAACACAATGAAATTCAACGCAATGTAGAAAGTTAGACATGCTTCCAAAACACGTTGAAAGTTTGAGGATAAGTAAATTTAATTTCAAAAGTGGATATATTAACAGAAAGTTTTCGAACTATGTTTATTTGACGAAGACACGGTTGTTATTGGGAAATACGGGATGCCTTCTTTCATTTGCAGTTTTTAAAAGACGGGTTTATAGTATTGAGAATGAATTACATAGTTTTTTACGTTATCTTCTACAAAGTTTTTTCAAGTATAATTTTAGGAATTATCGGACTACTTAAAATAAGAATTTTTATAGATAGAAGAAATTTGAAATTTGGGATTATGAAGGCTTGATTATTCATTTACCTCATTGGCTCCAAGGGATCCAACACTATGGATTTGAAATTTTAATGATTTTTAAGAAAATGACACCAGCATAATAGTATTTTTCATGGTTAATAAATTTCTTTTATGTTCATATTTTTCAAATTATTCATAAGAGTTGGTCGCATTTTCGAGTATTTTCATTTATTTATAATATTTCTGTAGATTGCTATACAGCCTTTTAAAAATTTTATTCTTCCGAGAATAATTCAAAGTTTTATAAATCGTAGGTATTTGTTCAGATTTTTCATAACAGCTCTCTTATAGGATATGACTACTTTTACAACTCTTCGGAGTTTGCATGATTCGTTTTCGAGGGATTTTTGATATTTTAATGAATTTATATGTAGATTTCTAGAATCTTAAGCTTCAAAGTTCAAACTCTTTAAAAATTGTTAGCATTTCTTTAGATTTTTAAATTTCTTGACAGTTCAATGGGTTGATGAACTTTTTGAAATTTCTATTTCCTACGTTATTCCAGCCAAACATTCATGTAATAGAATTTGGTTCAAGAAAAAATTTTTCTGAAGCTAGGATTATTGTTATTTTTTATTTTGTAAAGTTTGGATATTGAATATTCATTGTATTACTTTTCGAAATATATTTAAAATAATTTTTTTCACATTGATAGAACATAATATTCAAATTGAACAGAAAAAACGTATCGAATAGTAATGATATTATTAAGTAATTTTTATTATATATTTATGTGTCACGTATATTTTCAATTCTATATTTTTGGATAGTTTTGTATATCAAGTCATAAATATTTTTGTTAATTTATTACTCTTTTATGACTTATTATGAAGCTTCCAAGTAATCAAATAATAATTGCACTACTCGCTTTATCAACCGAAAATTTCAAACACTATAACAATATATATTAAGGAAACCCACTAACCTGCGAACTAAAAGTGCACACCAGGAAGTCACACATAGAAAGCAAGTAAATGTCAACGATGATACCGTGCAACGAAGCATCCGAGTACCTCTTGGAAACGGAGGCAGTTTCGGCGACACTTGGATCCCCTATAATCTCATAATGAGGGTACTTAGATTTTGCTAGATTGATGACTTTCGGGTCATCACTCGCTATGAAAACCCTCTTCACGTCCGGTTTCTCCTTCATGTCATTAAAATACTGGTCAACCTTGGCCATATATTCGTCGAGGTCGTGGTAAGAAGCTTCAGTCCCTATTTTGTCAGTCCTTCTTACGTGAATTCCCACGATCGGCTTCGCAAAACCAAGTTTTTCTTTCGAATACTCTATGACTTCTTCGATTTGCTTTTGTGGCCTCATCAGGTACTTCAGAACTTGGCCTACCCACCTGGTGACATTCAATAACATATATCGATATTGCATGTTCGGCAAACTTGATAAATTTTTTTAAAAAATTTGTTTAATTATTTAAATATAGAGTATTTAAACATTATGTACAACAGAAATTTTGAACGTAACGATTGTGTCATTCGAAATTATTCAATTGAAAGTTTGTCACTTTATTGATTATGATTCACTGCATTTACTGCAATTTACTGCATTTTTGAAAGCTATAATTGTGTTACACAGAAAATTTTACAATTTCTCTAACGAAAATTTCTGCAAAAAATGTGTCAATAGTTTGAAATCTTTTAATTTTTGATTGAACGATTGAATAAGGCAGACGGAAAAAATGTATATTTTAATGAAGAAACTGTAATTCAAACTTTTACATTAAAAATACACGTCGCTTATATCGACCAACTAAAAATCAATTTTTTCAAATTTCGGTCCTAATAAATTTCTAATGATTTTTTCTTCAAATTTAAGAAATTAATTGAATACATAAATAATAATTATTATTGATTATAATAATTAATATAAATTAATAATAATATTAATTATAATAATAATATATATTTAATATATAAATATATATAATCATAATAATTAATAATCAATATAAATTAATAAATTAATCGAATTTTCATTAATTCCAGTTGATAAATAAAAAAATTACTTTTCATTCTTTATCATAATGTATTTTTAATTTATAAATTTCCGGATGAAATTTGTTATTTAAATTCCAAATCAAATTTGTTGAGAATCTGTCGGTCAAAATATCGAAATTATTATTGATATATTGCTTTTTATTATTTACTGCATTTCCTGCAGATTCTTGCATTTTTGAAAAGCTATAATTGCATTACAGAGAAATTCAAGGTTTACAATTTCTCCATCGAAATTTTAAATGCAAAATACATGAATAGCTGAAAAACTTCGAATTTGTGATTGAACAATGAAAAAATTAAACAAATAAAATATTGTATGTTTAAATAAAAAATTCGTCATTCTGTTTTTAAAAATAAAATTACACCTCACTGCTATAGACTTATTGAAAATTAATTATCTCAAATTTTGGTTTTATTTAACTTTTTGTAATTTTTTCATTGGATTTACTACGAAATAAAAGTTAAATACAAAGACAATGAATAACAAAATAAACAATGTTATGGAAATGGATTAAATTAATGAAAAAAAGAAAATTCAAGATCAGAAAAATTTGTGGTTTTGATATTTTCGATATGAATTTTAAGAATTGTAAATATTTTGCATCTTCAAAACCAAATTGACTGCATTCTCATTATTTTGGGTCGATAAAATAAGAAATTTTTTTTCCATTCATTATTATTTTGCATGATTAATTCACTTGCTTTCGATAAAGATTTTTTTCATCAAATTTAGAGCAAATGGAAAAACTTTTCAAAAATTATAAAATAAACGAATGAAAAAAGTTACACATATAGATTCAAAAAATATATAGAAGTGAAAAAGAAAGGCAAGAAATAACAAAATAAAAATGCAGATTGTCATGAATTCAACAAACGAAAAACAAAAATTTTAAGAATTTTAGATAATTTGTGTAACAAAACCAAAATGACCAGATTATTATGAATTTACGTTGAAACATGAAGAAATAAATTTGTCTGTAAAATAAATGATAAATTCACATTAAAAATTACAATTTACTGCATCTTGAGACAGTCGTTCAAAAAAAATTTTCCCTCATTTTATAAAATTTTATTAAAACGTTACTGCAAAATGTGCGCATCATTACAAAATAGCAAATTTTCTATAAAATGATAAAAGGTGGAAACGAAAAACATTTTTTGATAAAGAATGTGTAATTAAGACATTTCATTTCAGATCATTTGATTGACATTAAGGAAAATTATAAATTAATAAAGTAAACTTACTTTAACATTTAAAGAATTTTGATCAAATCTTAATTGTTATTAAGTCGAATTTATTTATTTTATTCCATTTGCTATTCTTAACATCTCTAGTACATAAAAAATATCATTTTGCAGCATAGGAACTCACCAAACGATTGGTTGTCCATGAAGTTTTTCGAGCCTCGGAGCCAAATCCGCTGGAATACTGGGCGGTTGGTATTGTGGTTTTGGTAAAACGTTGTCTACTATTGGCAGGGAAATCACTTGTTTGCCGTCGTCACCGGGCCAGGGACTGTGAGAACTCCCGCTGCTGGAAGTGCAGGTGTCACTGACCGGCTTGAATATTGATTCCCAGCCTTCTCTGTGGTACCTCCAGCCTTTGGATTTCAGGATGAGGGTTCTCTCTGTACCATAGGCAACGAGGAAGCAATAAACTACGTGGTGGATCTAGAAAAAATCCCTTTAATTATAGAATGAAGCAGTAATAATTTGCAAATCTACGGTTTAAAAAAAATGTTTTGAAATTATAACTGATTATTATTTCCGCATTTCAGTCCAGTTCTCTAAAACATCAGTTCGAAAAATGGATGTTTATAAGTTTGAGGAAAAAGAAAAAAAAAACTGAGTATCAAAAAATGTTCCCTAAAAGTTTTATAATTTTGAATTGACACCATGAAAAATTTAAGTGTTCTCTTTATTTCCAGGAAGAACAAACCAAAATAGAAAAAATTAGTTGGAAGCGAAAAATTAAATTTATTTTTTATTCTTACAAGCCTGTGTTACCAAATTTTTATTTATTTCAGCTTTTTAAGCCTAATTTCTAAAATCAAATGTCTATAAATTTGGAGGCAAAGAGATGAAAATTTTCCTGATAATCATTTCATAATGCGAGTTTTCTTTTTATTTTTGGAAATAAAAAAACTTACTTGGCATCCAAAACCGCAACCTTTGTTTAAATTACACAGTAATTTTTTCGCTTTATTGCAGTCCCGAGGATTTTGCAAATACCTAAACCTCCTCTGAACAAGATCTGACAAATCCTTGGCTTCTTTTTCACGCCAATCACTATACCCATCGACCATTCCCAAACGATCTATATCTAAGATCAAGGACTTTCTGTGCTCCCAAACATTTTTCTTCATATCAGGTATATTGACTTCTTTTTGTCCAAACGTTTCTTTTTCAATTTGCTTCTCTAGTTTAGTTAATTCCGCGCTTAAATAGTACCTGTCATTAAAGTTTTCAAAATCAAAAATCAAGATTTATACTATTCATGAAACAAAAATAGCCTGAAATATTTATTTTAACTTCACTGAATTTCAGTCTTATAATTTTAAGTCAATATTCCATAACTAAAATTTCATTTCTGGTAAAAAACCATTTGATTGCTATTATTTAATTATTATTGCAGATCATATAAGTAATAATAATGAACTTAAATTTTAATTTTATGAAAATATTTTTGATATGTAATGTTATTAGTTTATACCATAGTTCTTGCACGTTGTTTCGTAATCGACGGTGCAATTCTTTATACTCTAACGTAGGAGCTTTTACATAATCTTGAACAGAATTCGACTGTGTCTCTTTGTTTTTCTCGTGGCCTGAGAATTCTTCTGGAGCTGGTTTTTTCGCATCGCTGAAAATTAGGGGAGAACATGAGATAAAATCAAAAATAAAATGGACAGAATTTATTTACACTGAAGATATTAATTCATTATTCCAAATTATTATAAATCATTAAAATACTTGCACCAAAATGAATTTTCGATACTTCACTTTAAAGACCTGATAAATTAAACTTCATAACTTTCAATATTTTTTTTCAAAAAGCAAGAGTAGAGTTTAGTACTTTTCAATCATGTTCCTGAGGACTTCATTCTGGTTCTTGAGTATTTCAAATTCCTTGGACATTCGAGAGAGACGATCAGCATTTTCTCGGTCTAGAGAAACGTAGTCCTGGGGCATGAAAGTTTTACTTTTCAGGACGTGGGACATGGTCAAAAATAATATGACCAGCCAGGTTGACAATAACGAAATTCCTACTATTTTTCCAAGCCATCCTGTTCTTAAGGACCATAATCCAGCCATCGTACTACTCTCAACTCATTTATCAAGGTGTTTTTTAGCCTTATCACATGGTTATTCCTGAAAAATTTTTTCGTGGAGAAAAAACAGGTCGATAGAATATTTATCCAAACAGAGAAGGTTAGTGTCTGGAAATTTATTGAGGGTGCTACAAGGTTTAAAAGCAAATAACATAAACTAGTCAAATCGGTTATAATTATCCAATTTAGTTTAATTTAAATTGTTTATGTGAGGAATTAAAACTATAATTTCAATATACTCTAAAATGGCACACAATTTTATTGATGGCCATGTAAACATGTTCTGAAAGAAATTATTCGTTATTTTTCACTGGGTTAAAATTATTATTAAATTCCCATTTATGCTCGATATTCCCAGTCAATATTCAACATCGAAGTTCCAAGTGAAAAGATCGGTTCCCGGCTTCTGACGAATTTTTTCTCACATGGAACTTCGATGTTGAATATTGACTGGGAATGTCGATCCGATAATCGATGTTTGGGTTGGGTTTTTCATTGTCATTGTACGGACATCTAACGGGAAATGTTTGAGAATCCAGACCGAGTTAGATGATGCTGTTAAAATAGTGATAATGTAGGGAAAGGGGATAGGGAACAGTTTGGGGGACTTGACGTGGGTTCTATGTGAGATAAAGTACGTTCAGAAGTAGCTCAGTTGGAAGAGCACTCGAGCGCAAATCGAGAGGTCCCGGGTTCGGCTCCCGGCTTCTGACGAATTTTTTCTCACATGGAACTTCGATGTTGAATATTGACTGGGAATATCGAGCATAAATGGGAATTTAATAATGTTCTGAAAGAGTTCACTCATTTAATAAGAATGTTTCAAGTTCTTTAATTTAGATCTTAAATTATTAATTGAAATATTTAGGTCTATAATAGTATTTTTAAATGTTTAATTCAAAATTTTACTAAATTTTTTCTACTTCCTGGAATTATTGGAGTCATTTTTCAATGATTCTTTTGGGAGGAAATCAGTATTTTAAGGAATTTTTCATTATTGTGGAACAAAAATTCTGAATTTTGAATAACTGAGGATTTCGATTTTTTCAATGTAATCCCAAAATCAAAGAATTTTCTCAAATAAAAATTTATAAGAAAAAAATTTTCTGTAAAGTTTGAAGTAAATCAGACATGATTCAACTGTTCCACGAAACAACTCAAGTTTTGAATGTGTATTACACGTGAGTTTTCATACATTTTGCTTAAATATTTATAACTCTTGCACAACTTATGAATTATGCTTGAAACTTGACAGAGTTTGAATACGTAATGTAACATTTAAAACCAAATTCTCTGAATTTTTATTTAGCTGTTATTTTTATTTTACAAGCAGTAAAAAGTACATGTTTGCTTTAATTACATGTATTTCTTAATTTATTCTTTCACGTATTTGAAACTTCTACAAAATTCATGATCGAATTTTAAAATTTGGCAGAATTTGAGAACCTAATGTAACATAAAAAACCAAATTATTTTGGATTTTTCCATCGCTGTAACCAATATCTATGTTACAAGTACATCAATAGTAAACTGTTGCCTTAGACTCATGTTTTTTTTTTTTTTTTTTTATTTTCTTTACATATTTGTAACTTTAAAAAAACTTATAATAGACTTTTGAATTTGACATAGTTTTAGTTTATAACATCGAGTTAAAAATCAAAATTTTCGTCATATTATATTATACTACTCTATAGTATTTACAACACAAAAAAAAATGTTCTGGATAGGTTAATAATATTAATCTTGTTTATTGATGACACTAAATAAATTACGAATTTTAAAGCTCTTCTGAAGTACGGATAATAGCAATAGGAAAATCACAAAAATTTCGACTCTGAAATAAATGTGATGAACTAAGACTGCAAGGTTTCAAAAGTCTATCATAAATTTTTTAGAATTTACCAATAGGTACATACATTTAATTAATTTATTGAACAAGTTCCTACTATTGAGTATTTCAGATGTTGAAGTAAAAATTTTTAATTTTTTAATTTAAAGTGAGGAAATTATTCTACCTTGTATTTTCAAAATAATATATGTAATATATTCTAATTCATCAAACTAAAAACAAACGTAATCAATTTTTATAGTAAAGCATTAAATTATGAAACAAAAAAAACCTACATATTTTAAAATTTACCTAAAAAGAAATTTTCCATTCCAATTCTTGTGAACGCCAATTTTTCTGCAGGTTTCATACCTGACAAATGTCATTAAAAAAAAATTATGTTTTGATAATAAAAATTAAAAAACTGTTCATCCACATTTCACAAGAACTCAATCTAAAAATAACAAAAACAGCTAATAAACAAGAGTTGCAAAAAATGAATTAAAAATGAGCCAAGAAATGTACTAATAATAAATATTGACATAAAAACTAACCCTCAAAAAACAGGAATGGCACACGAATCAGTTCATTTGAATCAAATAAGAAAACAAAAAAAAAAAAAACTCAAGCCAAATTGACAGTAAATACTGACAATGCTGAAATTATTCACTTACCATGCGAACATTCAGGGCAAAAATATGTTTTGTTTAGGTAATATGTGTGTCGCCAGAGCATGATTTGACGTGGCAATCATTAAGAAATATTTTTGTTGTGCACCACGTCTAATTAACAACAATAATTAGATAATGATGGTCATAGAAGGTCTTTTCCGTAGATATTGATAGATATGAATAAAATAAAAACATTAGTTCAGTACATTAATGTATATGTATATCTGTATATATCTGTCATGTGTCAAATATTATCGAATTCCATCGATTCTTATCGATAGATTGTTTACAGTGAATATATCGAATAACAACTGATACAACACTATAGTAACAATACTAACAACCCTAAAACGAGAATGGAAAATTATCTCCATAGGATTGTCGTTGAAAAATACAAAAACATAAACATGTATGCTTCAAAGAAATATATGACAAATAGCATAATCAACAAAATAGATAAACATTGTATGCAATTCTGAAAATGTGATATATTTTTTATATTTTATGATTTCCAGGTTTTCTAAAACTTTACAAAAATATAATGTTGTGATTTGGGAATCACAATTGTGATTTCAACCTAACCTAACCTACGATTAACCGTCAACAATGTCAACCTGTATCACCTGGTTTATATAAATATAAATAAACGACAAACAAATAGCGTAAACAATAGGCTAACAATATTATATTTTATATTCAAAGGATTTATATCGTTGTTTTTCAAATACGTGGAACAAAAAAATTCTGACAGCAGGAAAATGAAAGAAAGAAAAGCTATAATGGCAGAGGTATGCATTTTTTTTCACTTCATCAAATAATATCAATATAGTGTGTAATAAGTATCGAGTTCACTTTTAATAGTATTATGAATATTTAAATGTATAACATTATCATCACTACTATTATAAATATTTTATTTAAATACTTCATATAATAATTTACTCACAATTAATAATATACAAAAATGAATAACATCCTAATGAAAACTTGCAACTATTTAAAGCAGTCAAAAAATGTTTTAGAATTTTGAAGAAAAATTGCTAAGTGTAATGTTTCATATCTAGATTGTATTTATTATTTCACAATTTTAGTACATTTATGAACCACGTCAATTTGGTTAAGGTTTCTATGAATTATTCAATTTTATTCAATTTTTTACACACATGTTCTAAAATTTTTCCAATACTTTCAAGTAAATTTTAGTCAATGTTGAACATAATGAAGAATTTTCATTGAAATACACAATATGAATACTCAAATTTTTTAGTTTAATTTCTGATTTAGCTTACAAGTTCATATATTATGCATACATTAATTTGTTCTGTTTTATTATTATTTTCATTATAATAATTATTATAAATTTTCTTTATCAAATAAGTATAGCGAAAATTGAATCACGATAAGTTGACTGTATGAAAATAAATTTTGTCTAGGGTAAAAATCATTTATTTCAAATTCAATGAAACTTACAATAATTTTTATATATTGAAATGAGTTACTTGGAATGATAATAGAAAAAAATGTATGTATGCAATTTGTTGGCTGAATTTTTTTGCAATCTAAATCGAATGAAAAATTGGAGCGTGTTGAATCAACACGTGTTAGAAGTAAAACTTCTCATGTTGCTTTCTTCAAGTTTTCGATGTACAGATTTTTATCCTCTTACCTTTTTTAGTTCTAACAGATCTCTTAATTTTTCTGTGTAGTATTTTTCTCGTTTTTTAACTGTAAATCAGTTAAAAAATTAATTCATCCCCAATTTTTAGTCGAATCTATCAATGACATTTGTACACCCTTACAGTGTTACAGACTTACGAAATCTCAAAATTACTCCCTCAAAACAAAAACATTACAGTCTTACATTACAACAAAATCTCATAATAACTCCCTGCAATTGAAAATATTACACTCTTACATCTCACAGTCTTACATCTTACATTGTAAAATCTTTTAATTACTCTCTCTAAACGGAAACATTACAGTCTTACATCTCACAGTCTTACATGTTACATTGTAAATCTCGAAATTACTCCTTACATAAATTACATTCGCCGGATACTTAAATTGAAATAACAAAAAGCACGTAATTACATTCACGAAAATCAATTACATTCTAGAAAAGCGACAATGCCGCTTAAGAAGTTTCACTTCAATTATTTTATTAATTTTATAATAAAATGAAATTCTTACAGTCAATATCTGTGTGGTGCATTTGTTTAATTTTCAAGTCGAAATTTTGACTTCTTTTATGTAGTATTTATTTTTCGATAAGTTCACCTTTAAATTATCTAGCCAAAAATTGAACAATTTTAATTTTTCACACATTTTTTACAAGTTTTCTATTCAGAAATCGTAAATTTCGCAATGGTCTTTATTGCAATTATACCTTTTAAAAAATGCAGTAAATCTTGTTATTTGTCACAAATTTTACATTTATTTCAATTGCAGTGAATCACATTATTTAAAATCTTTATCAAAAAATCATAAATACTCTGTCATTTATTTTTTATTGATTAGGAAGATGTTTTCAATAAAAATGAATTTTCCTATTAAATTGTCTGAGTTTCCATTGGTGCAACAAAATTGTGTACTAATAAAATTTGTGCATCAGTGGCTATCTACTGTAATATGCAATACTCTGATGACTCTGATGATTATACTACGTTTTTCAACAGACATTGATTATAATTGAGGATAGTAATAATTAACACGTTCTTAAAATTAATTTCAATTTGGTACACAATAGTTTTTATGTACCTCTGGCATAGAAAACGCGTTTCTATGCCAGCTCGAGATCTCTAATCGCGTTTTCTATGCCCTCGGTACATAAAATATAGTTTGTAACAGGCACGGATGTGCTCATAGGCAAAACGGGTTACAGTCCTCGGCTTCGCCTCGGACCGTAATTTACCGGTTTTGCCAAATTCACACATCCGTGCCTGTTACGAAATATACTATTTTGACGAATTTTGATTTCAGACAAAGAAATATCCATCTCGTTCCTTCACCTCTTTTTTCCACAGAATTTCTTCGGTTCCCTCAAATTTAGATAATTTCAATTATTATTATTTCAATGTTAAAATTTTCGATTAGTAAAAATTTTGTTCAGTAAGCCAAATGATTGACTTTGTTGAATAAATTTCAAGAATAGTGAAGAATTTGATTACTTCTCTAATTTATTAAAAAATCTTGCGAAATGATCATAAACTTTAACATTTTTGCTAAATCACATTATGAAACTTTCGTTTTTGTGCTGATATTATTCAGAATGTATATTAAAATAAGGTAGTTTACCTTTCCTTTAAAAATTTCTCATTGCTTTTTGTAAATTTATCAAAAATTGTCTTAGTTGAAGTAATTTTTTTTGTTTTAGCGTTCATTACTTAAAAAACAAACTGTATCGATTCGTCAAACGAATACACAATTCGCATTCCAACGTTGGAGTTTTTCCCTAATAAAAAAAGAAAAATGTTGGCTCAAGCCCAGCTCATATCTAAAATTCATTTGCAATGAAAATATCTTTTGAGCTTTTTCTTAAAAATCATGAATATTATATTGTGTACCTAGAATGAAAATGCAAATAAAATTTCAAAGAAATAAGCTTTACACAAAAAAATCTTTTCGCAAAAAATTTTACGATTACTCAGAATTCTACCATTCTGATTGGAACAAAAAAAAGTGTAATATTCGAGAAGATGGAATCTTCGCCTGTTTCAGGTGGAAAAGGTAGAAAATATTTTAAGTGCTTCATTACGTCGCGTAGATCTGATTGAAAAAAAATTGAGCACTCAGTTGTTGAGTTTCGAGGACCGTGATAAACTCGAGACTGAATTAGAGGAAGTCAAAAAGATACTTAAGAGTAATGAAGAAAAGCTGAAAAAATTACAAGTGAAGAACACAATGTCCTTTGTTGTGATAGCCTGTCTAGTATTTTTAATTTTTTTGGTATTTGGATTATACAGCATGTTTTTTCGAGGGTTATGAATCTTAAAAATTTTTCACAGTTTTGTGAATGGACGTGTTTTAAATCATGATCGTTTACTGTTATCTAATATGCATGGATGTACGATTTATACAAGTTTGTATGTGTAAGATTATTTTATTTTTATGAATAAAATGTGTCTCTTATTTTTATTTGTGTTTGTTTTTATTTCTGGGAAATTGATTGATTATGGTAATGTGAATAATAAAATCATAAGTAGCGAAATTAGAAGATTCTTAGAAGATAATTAGAGATTCGAGCAACAAATTGAGTTATTATAAAAAAAAACATTTAATCGGAACTTACACTCGTAAATTATGTAAAATATAAGTTTTGAACACATTTTAAATTTACAGACACGAAAATTGTAAAGAATAATCTAGAAGACTAAATTGTAAAGTTGGTATCTATAAACCTTTTTATAATGTGGCTTCAAAAGTTTAAAAAAATTTTCAGAAATTTTGAAAATTCCATTTTTGCAGTTCATGGATTGTTATTTTATAGCTATTGCATATTTTTTACTTCTTTAGAAACTTTTCTGATTTTCGTCGATTCCTTAAAATATTCATGCAATTGAGTGAAATTCTTAAAACTCTTTTGTGAGTAGTGCTCCATGTAAAAAGCTCTTAAACAACGGAAGGCTACTCCTAAAAAATAAAAAATAGTGCACATCTAGTGTTTTGGTAGAGCAAAAAGTTTCGTTAAAACGTAATAAAAACTATATTCGAGGCATTTTCTGTCTAAAACCGTTTTATAACATTAAAAATAAACAATTTACAAAACTGAACCAGAAGAACATAGACATCGTTTTTTATATTTTGTTTTTCGAGGCCTTATTACTCATTCAATTTTTGTCATAAAATAACGTTAAAATAAAAGCTAGTTACTTTTTTTAGCAGTGAATGCAACGAGTAAATATTAAGTGACGTTAAGCTACGAATTAATTTTTTCTTCTAACGGTAAAGTAAAACGTTACCCTATTGAAGTAACTTTATGCTGAAACCTATTTACCATAGAACTAGTTTGGCAATACTGAAATTGATTTTGAAAGAGACTAAGAAACTCAGAAATGGATTTTCTTCGTATTAAACTAGAAATGGTGCGCATTACACGCGCCAGCATTTAATGATAAGCTATTTAAACTTATATAATATCCTATGATTGTGAATCTAAATTCGTCCAGTATTTTTTAAGATGGACTTCTTTTGACGTTTCGCACGTCAAGATGAAGAAAAAAAAGAAAAAGAAACTATGGGTTGCCAACTTCACGTCTATGGTAAGGCTCCCGATACTCAACTTGTTCTGTAATATACTATTAATATCATTACAATATGCAATAAAAAGCTTACTTTGAAATTTATTATTTTCAAAATGAGCGATGATATTCACCGAACTTTTACTATTTCAAATGGCAAATCTTTTACATTACTCAAGTTACTATTTTTCGCTTTTTCGATTTTGAATGCTGAGCTTACTTTTTCAATGAAAGCCTGCATTTTTCCATACTTGTACTTATGAGTTCCTGATCTCCAAGACTCGCATCAAATCGTTAAAAAAATACGGTCGAAAAGATTGAATCTTTGAAATTAGAAAATACTTAAATTCGTTTGTTTGTTTGTTTGTTTGTTTATTTTTTATTGAAATTTAACTCTACTTCTTATTGCAATAAACTTATTTGAAAAATCGACCTTCCGAAAATTACAATATCTTTGGCGTGGACTGAAGAAAGGGTACTAACAGCATTTCGCCGCTTTTCGAGAAAAACGAAATAAGCGTAGCATGGACTGTCCAATTTTGTTCCTCAATTTTTTATGAAATAAAAAAATCATACATTTTCAAAAGGAGACTCGTTTGATAGAGCAAGATTTCTAGATTCAGAATCACTGATTATCTCGAGTTCGATTTGTGGTGCCTTTAGTACCCTTTCTTCAGTCCACGCCGTATATCATTCCAGTTTGAAGATATGGAATATGTAGGGGCGATTCTGCGCGTGACTCACGGACGTTCGGACGAAAAACCATACATATTTTATCATGCAAAACTTCAAATAATCAATTTCGCGTCAAAACACAACAAACTAAAGAGCAGTGCATTTCCTCCATGACTGACCTCTTTACATTTACTTTGAACCTCAGTAAATAATTAATCATAATTTTTTTTCAGATGTAATAGTTACAAAGTTTTTAAAAAATTATCTCCCGCAAGATATAATAATATCTGTCGCAGGCCCGATTCTGTTCAACTACTCATTTACATTCGATCGTAACAGATAAAATCATCGAAATACAATCAGAAATGAATGAACAATAAATTATCGTGTTGTACATAATGTATTTGTATTATTATCCAGAATAATGTTCAAAATTGAATTTCTTTCGGAGCTAGTAAAACAAGCTGTCACTACTTACGTGGTGCACGCGCACTGATAGATCCAGTCACGTTATGAAAAAATAACGTCCGTTATGGTATCATCAAATAAAGTATCCTATAGATAGGATACAATAGATCTACAATCACGTCATTCAAATTCAGAACCCAATGCTTTATTTTGATCTTAGAATAGGGTCTCTCCCAGAGTTTCAATTCATCCGGTAGCTAATCAAATATTCCAAATCTTACATAGAAAAATGATTTCCTGAATAATGTTTTTCTATACGATGATATACTAACTACTCTCTTTCGCCTGTGAAAATCATTTGTTCGATTTAAACCATTCTTAAGTTCATTGTGGAAGTATTCAATAACTCTCTATGAATCCTCTCCTTATGCTAAGAATCCGTTGTTCCCTAAATAATAATAATGATGGATATTTTCTATCTTTCCTAAAAATAATTTTAATCATATGTTTCTGTACTATTTCCAACTGTCTCATAGCGGTTCGGTCCGCACTGCCCCAATACATCAAACCATAGAAGTCACAGACTAAAATAAAGCATAGTATATCTGCAGTAGTTGTCTCACATTCATAACTTGCCTAAGTCTGTAGAATACGTACAGTAGATATCTAGTTCTGTCGGTAATACTCGCCACACGCTCGTTCCACTTCATATTCTCATCAAAAATCAAACACAGATATTTTTTACTATGGACCCTCTGAATACATGGACAAACACAACTTTCCCGGTTCACATAACAGCATAGACCCTTATAAATTTTAATTCTTAAGTTCGCAGGCATGCTATCCTTGTACGAACCAAATGCGATACAGACTGTATTGCTTCAGTTCATAGACAAACAAATACAGTCTAACCAATCCTTAACCTTATTTATATCCCTATCTGTATCTCTCTCAATTTCCTGCCAAGAATTCGCCATATTCACTACAACAGCATCATCCGCAAAAAGAGCTTCATTTCCGGAATCATTATTTAACAGTAAATCATTTATATATAAAGAAAAAAATACTGGTCCAAGTACAGTCCCTTGGGGGACTCCACATCCCAAAATTCGTACGCTACTTGTAATACCATTTCCTCCGACCACTTGTTCTCTGTTCTTTAAGTAACTGGAAAAGAGCTGAAGTGTATTTCCTCTAAACCCAGCTCTTTCCTATTTTTCTCATAGTAGTTTATGATTGACTGTATCAAATCCCTTAGCTAGATCTAAAAAAATGGCCACACGTGGTTTAGTTTTATCTACTGCGTTATAAATTATCTCTGAGATGTAAGCAAGTGCATCAATCGCGGATTTACCCTCCTTGAATCCAAATTGTAGTTTATTAATTATCTTATGTTTATCCATAAATTTTAGCACTTTTGTTTTTATACGTTTCTCATAAATCTTAGAGCTATATTTGATATAATTGAAATCGGCCTATAATTAGATGATAGTAGATGATCACCTGACTTACATGCAGGTAAAACTTCCGCTTTCTTTAGTAATTTAGGCCAAACTCCATCCAATATTGATTTATTGAATATGTGCGTCAATGGTTTAACAATATATCTAGTCACATTTTGTGAAGTCTTTACTGATATTGCCCGAATTATTCATCTTTATTTCAACAATATTATTTGTGTTACAGTAGTAGCTATGGTATTTTTGAAAACTCTCCAAAGATTTTTTGTATTGTTATTTGTCCTGTTTATTTGATCTTTTATGTGTTCATTTTTGCATTTTCTAATAACATAATTAACTTTATTGCGTGACTTAACAGAACTTTCTTTATATTGTAAATCGTTTAGAAATTCTAGCATATTCTTACAGAGTGAATCCTTTCTTCTGCACAACTTGTCTATTTCTTGGTTTACGAATATCCAACTTCTTTCTAATCTCAAATTTTCTACTTGCATTATTTATACATCCTTTTAATGTACATATAAATTTTTCCATGATATCATCAACTTCAATTCCATTGTAGATATCCTGCCATGTTTCTTTACTCAAGTAAAGATCTTTGGCAATTTTTTTTTTCGGAGCGTGACCCACGGACAATTTGTATTTGGTTCGAAAATAATCGTATAATTGTCAAGAAAAACCTTGTTGATTGATTATTCTGGCATCATAGTATTAATATTTGTTATTGATTATACTGTGATATTCTTTTCTATGTGAATAGACTTACATGCGAAGCTTTCATACGTATAGCTGAAAATATGTATTGTACACTGCCTAAGTTATAAATACAACAAAAAATATCTCTAGATAAATGAGATCTGACTATAAACACTCTAAAGTGAAACGTAACATGTAACATTAAAGGAAAAGTTCTTTTCCAAGTTCTGAAAAATTCATATTCTACATCAACATTAAACTTATTATTCAACAAAATAGATGATTCGTGTTTTCGAAATGATACAGGGTGCGCCATTTCTTATGTCGGCATGTAAACATTGAATAACTTGAAAAAAAAACAACCGATTTCTGTAAATGAGGTATTTTTATTTAGTTTGGTCCTTTACAATTTATTTAGACTAGTTTTTGAACACAACATCAATCAAGTGGCCGCCCTTATTGTTCACAGCAAAATATGCCCTTTTTGCGGCGTTTTCCATTACCTTTTCGAGCATCTCGGGTGGTATAGCAATGATTTCGGCACGAATATTTTCCTTAAGCTCTTCAATGGTCTGCGGCTTGCTGGCGTACACTTTACTTTTCAAATAACCCCACAAAAAGAAGTCTGGAGGGGTCAAATCTGGAGATCTGGGTGGCCATTCAATGTCGCCTCTTTTTGACATCAGACGTCCAGGGAATTTTCGTTGCAGAAACTGGATTGTTTGATTCGCAGTGTGGCAGGTCGCACCATCTTGTTGAAACCAGTAATCTTCAAGACCTTTTTCACGCATTTGTGGGCAGACATAGTGAGCCAACATCCACCGATATCGGTTTCCATCGATCGTTTGGTTCTCTTTGAAAAAATAAGGACCAATGATGGTTTTGGCGCAAACGCCGGCCCAAACAGTAACTTTTTGGTCATGCAATGGCGTTTCATGGATCTCGTGTGGATTCTGCGTTCCCCAAATGCGGCAATTTTGCTTATTAACGCCTCCAGAAAGTTTGAAATGTGCCTCGTCGGTCATTAAAATTCGCTTCCAAAAATCAGGTTCAGTATCAACTATTCGAGCGATTGTTTGTCCATATTCCAAGCGACGTGGATGATCTGTAGGCAATATTCTTTGTGTTAATTGCATTTTGTACGGAAACAAATGCAAATCATCTTTCAAAATGCGCCGTAGAGTGGTTCCACTGATGCCGAGATGCTGAGCGCGGTGACGATATGAAACTTTTGGGTTTTGGGCAACGCTCTCTCTGACAGCTTCAATCAGTTCATTTGAACGTCTTGGTCGTTGATGAACGGGTTGTTCGCGATCTTTCACTGTCCCGTGGTCACAAAAATTCGACACCAAACGACGAATAGTGTTGTCAGATGGTGCCTGTTTGCCAAGATATTTTCGACGATATGCTCGTTGAGTTAACACAACTGAACGACTATTTTCAATGTACAAAGTAACTATTTCAGCGCGTTCTTTTGGTGTGAAGCGATACATGGTTGAAATTGTACTGAATTGACGTTTCCAAAACAAGTGAAGTCAAGTAAATCGGTTGTCAAATGTTTAAGTTATTCAATGTTACAATACCGACATAAGAAATGGCGCACCCTGTACTTTTGGATATTGTAGGTTTTGAAAGTTTAACAAAATAAGCGTTAAAATCCGATGGCTTGTTAACTTTGGTTAAACGGTATGTGACTTTGGTCACGTTGAAAAATAATATTACTACTTTTTCTAAATATCCAGGAAAAATCACACCGTTAGTGTATTAAATGTCAGCTTTGCTTGCAAACTTTAGAGCTTGTTCGACGTCCTGATTACAAACTAAAAAATTCTTCTATTTGCGTGACCCGTGGTACGGAAAAAATCAACTTCCAACGCATAAGGAATGACTGCAGTAAATGATGCGCTAAATACTCATCATTGAAAAACAAGTGCAAAACACAACTTAAATAGAGTTTCTCAGAAGAAAAGGCCTAATAATGATGAATTTATTTTTAACTGAAACGTGAAAATAAGGCTAAATGGTTCATCTTGCGTACGCTAGAATTTGAAAAGTTTTTGAAATCAGATTTGAATGTATGAATCCGTGTAGATTATGGAAAAAGTCAGGTAAACGTCTGAAATGTTTAATTTTAAAGTTCAATAATAGAAAATTAGTATGTTAAATTTTCATATAATGTCCGCAGTTTGGCGGAATCGCCCCTAGGTATTGACTATTTCTGATACTGACATGTAATTTTCACATTTTCTCCACGTTTGAAGATGAAAATTTTGAGTTAATATTTACTTTTTCGCCCAAAATTTTAGCTACCTATTGAAACTTATCATTTCGGATATTTATGTTATTGAATTGTATTATATTGGCACTTGTTCAAATTTGAAAGTTGACACTGTTGAATATCTCTGACTTTCGAGTTCAAATTGGGCTTTTCCAATAAAAAAAGTCTATCCCTAAAAACTCATGGAAATCATTGAAACCCAGTGAACCTGTGAGCTCGCAGCGTGCTTGCGGCGAGCGTGAAAATCAAACTCGCTGCAAGCTCGCAGCGTTTTCATTATTTCCGCCCCTTTTCGAACACGCCGCGAACTCGCCAGCGAGCTCGCAGACTACTCGCCACGAGCTCGCAGAGTACTTCCAGCCGTTGATAATTATTAATATGGTATATATTTCAGGAAACTGAAAATAATTCATTATTTACAGTAAAAAGTACTCACAATGGAGCTGTAAAAACGATTATTAAATAAAAAAAAAATTTCCCCCGGGTGGGAATCGATTCCGTGTTCTGCGGAGTTGAACGCCAAAAAGTATCATATGTATTAATTAACATGAGACATGCACTTGATTTAAGACGACTCATAAGACATTCTCTTTTCGTCCTTCTTTCTTTCAATTGAATCCCGTTCTAGGCGTCTTTCTCGCACTACAGTAGGTTGCGAGTCGTCTTAAGCATTCTACACAAAACTTGAAACATGAGAAAAAAAACCAGCAGCCATCTGGTGAGCGCTTGGGGAGAGCGCGCGAATTTTCAAAATTCGAATTACTTTATATTCACTCACCAGATGGCTGCTGGTTTTTTTTCTCGTGTTTCAAGTTTTGTGTAGAATGCTTAAATAAAGTGCATGTCTCATGTTAATTAATATGATACTTTTTGGCGTTGAACTCCGCAGAACAATGGATCGATTCCCACCCGGGAGAAATTTTTTTTTATTAAATAATCGTTTTTACAGCTTCATTGTGATTACTTTTTACTGTAGATAATGAATTATCTTTTTAGTTTCCTGATATATATATATATATTAATAATTATCAACGACTGGAAGTACTCTGTGAGCTCGTGGCGAGTAGTCTGCGAGCTCGCTGGCGAGTTCGCGGCGTGTTCGAAAAGGGGCGGAAATAATGAAAACGCTGCGAGCTTGCAGCGAGTTTGATTTTCACGCTCGCCGCGAGCACGCTGCGAGCTCACAGGTTCACTGGGAACGATTATAAAAAAAAAATTAATTGTTGACACACGAAATAAATCATAGATTTGGTTGTTGAATTTCATTTTTGGCATATACTTTTCGAACTTCAGGAGAGGTTTCAACTCCCCAAAACGTCCTTACAATACACAATAGTAATAATAATCATTATCATCATCATAAAATCCATTATTCGATAGATTCTCGATACAAATTTCGACCCGGCATCCGACAGTTTCTCAACAAATTCCGATTTTTATATAAAAAAGGAACTTCAGCTCTTTGCAAATGTGTCTTGATTTCCAAAAAAATTCAGCTAGTTATCTCGAAGACGTTAAGTTTTCGAAAAGTCCTTTCTAATTTCTCTTCCAGGAGAGTTTTATCAATTTGAGATAACAATTTTTCCTGGAAGCTGAGTCTTTCGAAACGCTTTCGGTAGAAATAAAAATGCGAAACGAACTCTGATGCAACGCGGTTGGGACATTTGCCTCACAAGAAAAGCAGGGAAAGCCCGAGACAAAGTGGGAAAGCGGAGGTGAATCTCAATTGGTAGGAGGATCGATTAGCCCAACGTTGCTTTCGGGAAGGAAGCTCCGGGTGTACCGCACGATAAGCTCTGCGAATTTTCCGAATGGGGGTTTTCCGTTGCTTGTCCCGCCTCCGCCCCAGACATCCCCCAAGCTTCGCCATGGCAACCAGAACTAATACACCAACCGCCGTCGAGTGACTTTACCATTGATTCCATCGACGTGCAAGCTTCTAGAAAAGCTCTGGTCGCGAATATTCATGCACACGCGTGCACTTTGTTTCGTCCTAGATTAATTTCCGGCAAAAAAGGGATTCGAGGCAATCCTACTATTTAAGAATTTATTTTTCACCTTTTTTAGTACCTGGTACTCAAGCAGCTACGAAATTTTCAAATTATAAATAGCAGTGTAACAGTGAAAAAAGGAACAAGAATCTTTGGTCATAAAATCAAAGTACTACTATAGTATAGACAAACCCGGATGGCTGTGCTTTTTTCTGATTTGCTCAAACCTAATACATGAATTATGGTAATGAATTGTTGTTCTTCCAAAGTTGAGAAAAAATGATTGCATTGTGTGATCCTCCTCTGAAATTAACAAGAGAAACCGGAGAACATCGAAAGAGGAATTTGTTGATGAACGTGACACAGAACGAGGGAAAGAGTAGTCGGTTCAAAATCTGAATGCTTGCAATTAGTGACAAATTGACTCTGCCACGGGTTTCGGACCGATGACTTCTTCCTTCATTCCAAATCATCGTAGATGAAAATGACGAGAGTAGAGTGGCAAAATGTTTGGACGGTAAAAATCAAGTGTCTCCATTAATTTTGCCGACGATTGATACAACTCCGTCGGCACCTTTTATTAGAACATGGCGGCTTCAATACAAGCGCACGACAACAAGAACAACAACAGCGCTCTTCTTTTTTTATCATCACCGTACTGAATTACATCACCCAAACACTCACTGATGCAATGGGTTTTACATTTGCAAATTTTCGGTAATTTAAATCTGACCGATTTCCAGATTTACAGAATTTTTTCGTTATTTTCGTTTATCAGTATTGTAGTAATTCAAAAAAAATTTTGTTGCAAAAAATTTGTAGTATGCTTCTTCTAGAGTTGAATTCATAGAATTTTTAGTGTTTTGTGTGACTTGTAGTTCATTGCAGGAAAAATTTGCAAATCTAAAATAGCTTTTCCATCTTAATTCGTCAAGAGAAATGATAGTGTTTTTTCGCAAAAAAGCATGTTTTCGAGGTTTTTCAACCATCGACCGAAACAGTGATTTTCGATCTATTTTTATTACTTGATGCAAGTGTTATGGCTGACCTAATAACTTTTGCACTACTTACACGAAAAGTAGGAAGAGATATTTGCTATTGCATGGAAATATGTGAAAATTAAATTTTTTTTCTGTAAGGATTAAAAATCATCACCTTTTGTGTTTGTGCTATTCTGTAAATGAGAATTCGAATTCCGGTTTCCTGATTTACAAGAAATCGTAAAATTCACATCAGCTTTCAATTTCTCTTCAAATTCAGCACTTTTTTTTTAATTTTGTAAAACAAAAATGAGCCATTTCTGGAGATATTGTCTGAAATGAAGGAGATATTATGCTCTTTGGTCAGACATGATATTTTTCGATCGCGAAAAAATTATAAGATACATTAATTTGAGTTCAATAAAAAATAAACTGCACGAAACTATCTGATACCAAAAGATAATGATTTCAACTCAGTTAAAATTTATGTTTAAAAACTTATAATGGAATTATCTGATTTGGCATTATAAAGTTCAATGTCTGACTAAAGAGATATCATACTACTTAAGAGAAAAATTCTCGTCATCGTTCATTATAAATATCGATTTCTCGTAAGATCAACTTGAGTGTCATAATTTTATTCAAAAGATATGTACAACCATTCGTTCTAATTTTTTTCTAAAATCTTTAAAGTTTCAGTAGAAAAAGCGCCTTTCTGTCAGTCACTTAATATCATTTTAGTACACAAAAGTCAGCATAAATTCAATAGAAAATAAACTTTTATAGAACATTATATTGTTTGATGATGTTTACTTTATTTTTTATGTTTTTAATTACACGGTTTTTTTTTTTAATATGAAATGCCTGACATAATTTTTTTTTTTTATATTACTGACGTGAAATTTTTCACAAAATCTTTACTTATGCAAAGAATCGCATGCAATTTATTTCTGGCTTCTTTTTGTAAGATTTACAAAACAGAAACTTTTGTATTCGCATTTTTTTACTCGGAAATTCGAATTTTGAATGTCTGATTTGAAAAAACTTATACTACTTGGAAATCATATTTACGTTGGGCCTTGATTTTGATATGAATGAAGTAATGTACATTCTCATTCCTATAGAATTTCATCAACGAAATTAGCAACTTTAGGAGAAAATGATTGTAATGGAAGGAGAAACTATGGTCTTTGGAGGGGAACAATTATTTTTTGACTGCAAAAAAGTTATGAAACAGAAGGTTTTCATTAGATCAAAAATAAAGTTACGTAAACTATTTGATATTGTAGAATATTATTTTTATGAAGTTACGATTCTGGTTTAGAAACTTTCGAGTTTGTTGAATTATTTGTATTTATATTATGAAATCCAGTTTCTGACTTAAGAGACATCTTACTACTTTGAAAAAAAATTTTCGTTGTTTCTAATTTCCAATCCTTATTTTTTGTAAGATTGATTTGACTGTTGTTTTTTTTTATCAAGTTATAGTATAATAAAAATTCATTCTTTGTTTCTAATATCATTGAAGTTTCAGTAGAAAAAACACGTTTTCTTCAGACACTCAATATCACCTTCAACTACAGTAAAGTCAGTATAAATTTAACTTCAAATAAGCTTCTACAAATTCATGACTTGCAATCGGAAAGTATCTGTTCTTTAAAATTCTATACAGTTTTAATACTATATGTCTGAATAAACCATCTTATACTACCTACGTAAAACTTGCATGTCAGCTCTCTGGTCAAATTTCGATTTCCTCAAACTTCATCACAGTATGAGTAAAAAATTTGCACTTCGTTGAAGTTGCTGCCAAGTAAAAAAGGATTGTGTGTAGATCGAAAATTACTGATTCCATCTGATCACAATACTGGTGTTGAAATTCGTTATCAGCTACCACAAACATCTGCGGCAGGTGATGCAATTTTTCATTCAACGAAGTTTTTGCATTCCAACAAAAAATATTAACTAACTCTATGAAACAATATCAAATTCATCAACAAATGAATCGATATTGAATGTATTGCAAATAAAATGAATCGCATGTGGTTGATTCTCTGAAGTGTACCCACATGCCAGATTCCAATGACTCGAAACCAAAGAAATTTTGATCTTTACATTAATCACGATCTCAAAATGAGCGAAATTTCTAGTCTTTGGGAAAATTGTGAGCAAGTGAGGCTTTTCGAAAATATCCCACCCAAAGTAACAAACAAAAATTTTACATATTCTCACAGATTCAAGACTAGATTCTCTACATAACTATGCTACACATGAAAACATCCTATCTACATCTGCGACCAATAAAATTGCGGCACCATGATTTTTTCAGTCAAACAAATGACTTTTGTATCTATTGTAACTTTTTTTTTTTTGAAACCTAAAATAAGATTCTTGATTAAACTGCTCACGGACGCTGAAACCGAATTTTTTCCATCATTGATATTTCGTGAATTCGTCGATTTTTAAATATGATGATTTGATTTTTTTGGTCGCCGCAGAGTCTGATAATTATGTTACGCTTACTTAATTTTATAGTATATTACAATAGGTAGATGACTTAGGAAGTACGTGCTATCGACAGAGGTACATTTTGATTTGTATAACGTTCATATTCAGATTCATTTTCAATGATTCGAAAAATTTTCGAATAAGAAAATACATTTCCAAAGCATAAAAACAAAAAAATCGAAAGACTTTTTCTAAAATTAATCAAAGATTGGACAATGATTAATTAATTATTTCGGATAATCTCTGTCGCAACACTTGATACATAATAAATAAGTTCAAATATCTATAATACACCTGTCATTCGCAGCAGTTGAAAATTTCGAGCCGGTCAAATAATATTCCGGGTTATAAAAAACTCTCGTAAAAAAACAAATCTTCTCCAAAAAGTTACTGACTTCCAAACTCACGCGTCACTTAAAAAATCATCCTTTTGTACAAAATGACACTTTTTGGTGAGTCGTCACTTATTCGTCGAATTTTTTTGATTCTTGATATATTTGGTAGAACTTGGCTTATTCAAAAACGTTCTAGAACCTTGTGGATTTTTCCCAAAAATGATATGCATATGCGTGGGAAGGGTATAAAGTCATACTTGAGATTTTAATATTTTAGTTCGACATTCACACATGCATTTTTACAAAGTTATGCCATTTTTCATTCAGATACAGTTATATAGACAATTTTTTGAGTAGGTTATTTACGTATTATTGTCTAGCTAAAGACACAATTGATATATTACAACGTGTTTGTTAATTCACTGTACAATTCTTATGTTTAAAAACTCCTTCAAATTATAAATATTTCTATGTTCCGATTCATTAGAAATTCAGAGGTTTTGGAAATGACTATAAAAATGTAAAATGATTTTCTCTTGGTTCACAGGATGAAATATTCCAACATTAAAACTTGCAATAGGATTTTTATGTTTCTTTGGGTGGGTTAAACAAAAAAATGCGAAATGACGACTCACCTTGACGATAATGTTGCACATATCATGAGCCTTGTGACCCCATACAACGTTCTTTCACGCACTCATTAGTCTTTGTTTATTTACAGGATTATAAATAATGGTTTATTTATGCCAGTAGAAAGAATCCTGGTGAAATTGCGCCTACGACGTTTTCTCTTGTGGAGAAATTTATTTCCCGATAACTTTTTTTAACCAAGTGAAAATGCAGACTTCAATAAAATGTACGAAAGTTGATTAGAATCATAACTAAATAATTGAATAATAAAGATCTGATCTTGAAATATGAAAAACTTATGAAATGTTTCATTTTTGATAAAAATTTGCATTTTTTGTGTGTTTTATTTTTGAAATTGATCGAGGAGTATGTGGGTATGAAAATTTTGCTTAAAAAACAGAGTTTTTGGATTTCTGGAATGTTCGATGAATTTAGAATCTGACGAGTTTGAAAATTTAATGTACAGGTTGTATTCGATCGTATATATCAAGAAATCCCGAAAATCGGTTTATTTTATTGATGAACAGCCCATTCAGCACGTAATATTTCAGAAATATTTCTTAAACATTTGAAAATATTTCAGAAAGATTTCGGAATATTTAATGTCAACTGGTAGTTCCTTGAATGTAGAATCTACGCTTTGAAAAAAAATGCATCATTTTTTTTTCTAAAAATTTGAAAACAATAAAGATAGTATATAGATTTCTTGTTGAACGAACTTACTTCTTTTCGAAATTTTCTTTTCTGACGCTGTGACGAAACTTGTATGTTGACAAGAGAAGAAAATTCATTCTGATCAAATTAAATTTATTTCTAATATACTATCGAAATATAATTAAAAATCATTTATATTCAAAGCGAGAGTTAATTTATATTTATAATACAATTTAATGCCTACCGCAATCTGCTTTACTTATATTTTAACGGCTTTTTGAATTCTGGCGCATTTCTGACCCAGGTCGTCTTTTGTTTTTTGTTTCGATTTCTATTTTTTATGTCAAATGTCAATACACGTTAGGAATTGTTTTCCAGTGCTGAAAGTTTATCAAAAGTTTGAAAAATGGGCCGGGCAAAAATTGCTTTTATTTAGTAGATAATTGGGAAAACCAAGCATTTTCAGGCCAAAATCCTCACGATCGATGGTGAATTAATTAAATTATTGTCAATTTTCAAGAATTCCTTATAAATGTTCTTTTTAGTACGTTTTTTGATTAATGTCCCTATGAGGAAAACTGGAAAAACGAATAGTTTTGAGAATATTAATGGCATATTTTCATCATATTTTGCGTTACAAGAGCTTGTATCATATTGAGAATGTTGAAAATTGTCGTGTATTTAATGCCCAAATCGCACATGCGCAATGTAGCAGATTTTTCGTCACTGTTGATCATAAATGACTTAAATGAGGTTCAAAATAAAACCTATTTTAGGCCTAAAATCCGTAAAATCGATAATCACTGCTATGTTTATGGTGTAAAGTTGGTTGAAAATGAGCTTAGTTTGAGCCGATGAGAACCGAAATATCCTCGATTTATTTGGTTCAAAGTTTGATTCTAATTTCAACTCGGGTATGCACCAGGTGCTCAAAACATTGCTGTGTAGAAGTTACTATACCCAGAAATCTTTAAACTCCCTTTGAAAAATACGATCTCAATGATCCACCAACAATGTTACTTGTAAAAATTGTTTTTACAAATAAATCCTCGTCTGAATTTCGCTCCACAAGAGAAAACGAGGATAGAAGGCCTAGGCGCGTTATACCGGACCTGCGGTCTTGGAAAGAACGACGATCTTAACGAGAAGTCGTTCCTAGTGCACCCCAGTGCTCGGGGGTGGGTCATGCATAATGGGGGTAAGAGCCAAGGTGCGGTGGAACGTGACCCGAGGCCGAATGATGGCTCGCGTACAAGTTGGCACCGGGACTGGTCGACCAGTAACTTGAGGCTGACTGAAAAAGGCCCCCGGGAACCGATACGGAAACCGAGGCCGCCGGGGGTGGCATGAGGTTAAGCTTCGCGTGGCCGTAGCCTGACATGAACAGGTCGCTCTGGTACTTGTACGCCGCGGGATCCGCCGCGGCCGGCTGCGTCGCCGCCGCCAAGCCCTGGAAGTCGAACTTGTAGGCGTACCTCTTCCCGTGGACCTTCGTCATGATATTTTTGTCGTAATAATACCTGCAGCAGAACACAAAACAAACCTTTTTTCCTCCGATTTTACACCCTGTAGGAGGGACTCAGTTAAAAAAAGGAGATCTGCAGAGATCTACAGAGAATAAGTTAACTCGAATCAAAATCTATACACGATCTATCCAAGTTCACAGGTGACTTTGAATTCATGAAAATTTAAGAAAGTCTTACAGAATGATTTATCGTCAGTACTGTTGAGTTGCAAACATGTATCCCAATATATCTGTTTTACAAATTTCTACTTCATTGTTTATGACAGCAATACAATATATCCTAGGTAGAAAGTAAATGATCATTGAGTAAATGATATTCACTAAATCTTTTTGTCTATATCTATTATTTCTTAGCATTTCCTTTGTTTTTGTTGGAAAACGATTTTGGGAAAAGTGTACCTCAATCTATTTTCGTATGTACGCAAAAAACATCACACTCTCTTACACTTTCATGAATGATTCTTGTGTGATCATTACTTACCTCAAGGCTCTAGATAATTTGTCATAATTCATATTAGGTTTGGATTTTCTTTCGCCCCATCGCCTTGCTACTTCATCGGGATCGGTCAACTTGAACTCGCCGTTCGTACCCTCCCACGTAATGCACGCTGCGTTGCTCGAGTCGGATAAAAGCTCGAGCAGAAACTGCCATAGTTGAATTTGACCTGAGCCTGAGCTTGCGAGACGACTGCTTGTCGCTCCGAACATTTGGTACGGATCTGTAATTTGAAAAATCGTGAATTTGTTAGACAGACTTTTGAATAAAAATGACGACAATCACAATGCAATGTTCAAACAGTTGCTGACATTTTTTTTGTCTAACTCTGGTATTTCTCTGGAGTTTCAGAAGTGTCGTTAGTGTTTCGGGGACTTCAGACACTGATCTCAAAGTAGAGAGTTTAAACTATGTTGAATTGGAAAATATAAAGCATTTAGCGTGCTCAAATTAGCTTTAAATACCATTGTCACAGTTTGCCAAAAAAGTCGTCTATCCTAGTAAAGGGTTCTTTGAATATCAAATTTCTTCGTATCTTCTTGTCCATCACAAAGCGTCACATTTCACGTCATAAATTAAGAAAATTTTTCTTTCAAATAAAATAAAAAACCTCACGTTATCAGTCCAAGAATATCACTTAAAACTTGAATGCCCTACGAGTGACGAGTTCCAACTCTTTTGGCACATTTGCATGATCAACAAAAGCACATTAACTACGCCCAACACAGCCATCGAAGAACAAGGAAGAAGGAAAGGAGGAAGAATAAAAAAAGGTACGAAGCACGACTCTCACTTTTAACGAGAGAATATACCTATTTATTACATGCTCGTTTCCCCGCGCACCCTATCGCCCTTAAAAGCTTTACAATGCGTCATCACCGTCGCTTACTATTGCTCGGCCATGGAGGGCCCTACAGCTATACAAAGGATATAATCGCGATCCTACAATAGAATAGAGTTCGTTTGGATCATAATAATTTCAATTGAGAGAAGGATCGCGAAGTGCCGTGACGAAAAAGAGCCTATTCGTCACGGTAGCTAAGGAGTTTTTCGGTTTTCGACGAGCTTTCGAAAAGTATCGAGCTTAGGAGTAATATCATGGAACACGAAATGGGAATTTATCGCGTGTGGTGTTTTTTTATGGAGATGGGAAACATGACAACTTATTATTATGTTGTGAATCGAACTGCGAAAATGCACGATTTGATTTTTGCTGGATTTTATTGGAACTTAGTTGAAAATGTTGAAAGATGTTATGGATATTGCTGACGAATTTGTTAATATTTTACGTGTTTTTTCAGTGCTTTTTGAATTTGAGGTTTCTTCTGTTGTTGAGTACTCAGGCACTTATGAAATGTAGGATTCGATTTATTCACATTAATAATAGGTTGATAGAATTTGTGTGAATTTTTTTTTTTATTCAAAAAGTTTTATTGAACAATGGTGAGCTTGTGAAGTTTTTTTTTTGTATTTCTACGAGCAAGCATAATTTTTTAATTGATAATTTGTTTTCGTCGCGGAATTCTTAAAAGGTTTGAGTGATTTAGAAAAACTGTTATACATACCGAAAAAGTGCTAGTAATGATGGTTGTCAAAGTTTATAACAATGTGTTGTAATTTAAAATACAGTTTTTAAAACAAAAGATATTTTAATAAGCTTTTAAATAACTTGGGAAATACAAGAATTTTCGATAACTATCAAGATATTCGAAATCTTAAATGATTTTTTGAACCTCCTAAAATTCTCAAAAATTTTTACACGTGAAAAAATATCTCAAAGAAAAAAAAAATGGAATCATCTTCTTTCTGTTCATATCTTTTCCTCAGTTCATTGGAGGAAATTGATCTATTACTCTCATAAACTATCTGCAGATTGATCAAATTTTTTTGTCATTTCAGGGAATCGTTCATAACCTGTGAAATTCTAGAGACTTTCATCTAAAATAATGAATTTCCTTCCATACATTTTTGAAGCATGAAGACAAATATATGTACCTATTAGGAATTTTAAAAAATTTTTTTAATCAATCATGTAGAAACGTATGATGATGCTCCTAGAACTTGATGAGTTTTTCGAAACTTTTGAACTCCTCGCGTGTGTATCATATGGTTGGTTGAATCTTTTCTCAATTCATTCTTCCGAAAGAAAATTTTCCAAAAGTTCATTTTTTCCAAAGCTTAATTTTTCCAGCACTTTTTTTTAATAACAATAAGAACTTTGTTTTTTTAACTTATGGTCCTTAAAGATTTTTCCTCAATGTCCTATATTTTTGCATGAGTTACAAACTTATTTTTTGAAAAAATTTGTTCTCACTGTTCTGAATTTTTTGAATACATGTAGATCAGAAAAATATAAATTTTCTTTTTCATTATTAGGCATGGTGCAATATAAATATCTGTGTTTTCAAGAATTTTGATAGCAATAATCGACAATGATGTCTCTGAATTTCGTTATACAGTATTTTTCAGGTATATTATCGAGTCGTTAGTTGCTATGTAATTTTCATAAGATTGGAATCGGTCAACGTTTATTATTTTTTTCTTTTCTTTCTAGTTCTTGATTTTTCCTAAGTTTGTTGTTAAGTTGTAATTGCTTCATAACTATATTTTATTACTTGTAGTTATAAATCGATTAAAAATAAGCTGCTGAAAGACAATACATTCACATGTAAACTATTTTCTTCTTTTTTACTAGTGGTGTCATTCCAAATGAATAATCAAACATTCTCTACCAGTCAATCCTATTTTTAAAATTGACTGATAGATACTGATTATTCATTTGGAATCAATTTACACTTAAAAAAATCAATCTTCAAAAATAGTGAAGAAATTTTTAGCTATCAAAAAATATAATTTGAATTATTTATGGGTAACTTAAAATTTTTAGCTAATTTGTCTAATAAAACGAATAGTTATCGTTGAGATTTTACACGAGAATCGTAAAATATAAGAAAAAGTTCAAAAGTTTAAAAAAAAATCAATTTTTGGAAATAAAAGTTGAGTAATGAAGTTTACTGGAGATCGTTTTGTAAGTTCCAATTTTTTTTGAAAAAAAAAAGTTATGAAAAACTCAGTATCAAGAATAATGGACTTTCGAAAAAGTTGCCCCAATGATATCGTACAAATAATACATGAAAAGAAAAAATTCGTTAAATTTGTTGGTATGCACTATTTTACATTTCTTAATATTAATGAAGTATTCTTAAAAAATCAATAAAATTTGCCAAAAAAATTTGAAATTTCAAATAGTGCTCGGATTTTGAAAAATTGTAAAGATCCAAGGTATTGTAGAAGAAATTTAACGATTTCATGAAAATTCTCATATATTGAGAAAATCCAAGGTATTTCAATCAATCATAATTATAAATTCTATATCTAATAATTAGAATAATATCAATTTTTGAAAAAACAAGAAGGTATTTCAGATTTCATTTTCAAAAAATTCTGTAGTAGTGGGACTTTCAAAACTTTTTCAATAACTATCGACTGAAAACTAACAGAAAAGAACGAATATCGATACCGAAAATTCAGAAGCTTAAGTTTGGCGTTTTATTCAAAATGACAACCAACTCTCATATCGGGTTTATTTTACGTTTTTACTCAAAATTACACATACTCCCGCAGACGCGTAATACTAAAATTATCTGTACATTTATAAGTAATAATTTTGATCACGTTTGTGATATCGAAAGCTTGTCTTTCATAAAAAAAAGTACAAGTACAAATTATATGGAACTTATAAAACTTAAGTAACTGTTTTTATCCTTTGGGATCCTTTTATGGCTACGTGTTCTGTCCATTTGTACAGAATAATTGAGAACACTGAACAAAAATCTCGTTGCAGAAACATTCCTGGTGTCTGGTCGACGTTTTCATCGCAAAAAAAGATAGAGAAACTCATGTATTTCGAGCGATTATGAGGGGTGGTTTCGTGAGCGATGGGGACGAGATCGGAATTGCTGGACCTCAAAGGTCGTTTCGTCGAACGAACCCCACGAATGTGCCGATGCAGTGATCGCCTTTTGATCGAACGGTAATTCAGTTACAAGTTAATAATAACAAGGGAACTAGGCACATCCAGTTATTTGCTCGTTTAAAGAATGAAGGAAAAAAAAGTTAGAGATTTATGCCTACAGAAATTCAGTAAAATACAGCTGAACACAGTCGATATTATAATATTGTAATTAATATTTCGAAAATTGTAATGAAAATAGATTCCAGGACTCAATTTGAGTAACTGAGTTTTGACTTTTATTCTTATTCTTTCTCTATTTAATAGATTTAATCTCACTTTGAGGGTTAAAAACTCAAAATATGATGTCTTTTAGATATTAAAAAAAATGAGTTCACCCTTGGAATGTCACTGAATTCCGCAAGTTAAATAGATACAATCTTGCAATCGTAAAGATTTCTTGAATGAGAATGCAGGGGCGAAAACATGTTCCGGTCATTTATTCAGTAGCATCGATCAGCCCGAAAGTATGATTCCCGGGTGTGGCTTTGTCGGGAAATCCAGGCCAAAGAGGGGTCGCGCGATGATTAGTGAATAACATAATCGAGGGGTCATTCCATGCATTTACCTTGGCAAACCATTCCGAATCATTATCAAGACTTTTTTTTCATGCATCAATGATTTCTCTCAAGCGAAAAATGATGACATTAAAGCAGAGACATACGCAGAAAATCGTTTCGGTAGGGGAAAAAGTACCACAAAAGAACATTAACAAATTTTGTACGTGGAAGATGCGAAAACAGAAATTAAATAAAGTCGATCATTTGTATCAGTTTAGTCTTAACAATTAAGGATGTTTAACATATGAAAAAAAAGTGAAAAATCTTAACGTGAAGATTTTACTTTGATAAATTCATGGAACTATGCGTTATGCAGTGAGTATACGAAATTGTGTTTTTCTTAGAATAGTTATACTTTTTTCGAGAGGACATAAATTATTAATATAACATGATGAGCGATGAAAGTCTCCCAAAATTTTTTCTGTTTTCTAGTTTTTCGACAGTTTTGACAGTCTTGAAAGTTCAAAAGTTTGTGACGGTTTTAAGAAGTTGAAATTTATTGGAACTTTATAAATTTTGAACCATTTTAACACCAAAGTAATCTGAAAGTTTCCGACAATGTGGAATGTTTTTTTTAAGTGTTCATAAAGTTAAAGTCTAAGAAATATAGCTTAATAATTTTGTAAATTTATTTAAACAAATTGAATAATAAAAATAAATGATTCATTGGAATGATTTGTTATTGAATAATGTAGTTACTGAAATCAATTATATAAATTTAATTCAATGAAGTTATTTTGATCAAATGTATTAAATGTTAAAAATATTATTCAAGCTTTTAGAACTGTCAGAGTTTTTAAACCTGTTATACACTATGAACTGTAAGAACTGTTGAAATGTATTCATTACATTTGTAAATCGAAGGTTACTACTATCCCGAGAGTATAGTTTTCAATTCAAAAGTTTTCTCGTATTTTAAGGCTCAAACTCTTTGATTAAAGGTCAAACCTTTAATCACCACGATAGAATAATCTACGAAAACCTTGAGAAACTTAAATCTTTTCACCAAATTAAGAAAAAGCTTTGGAAGCAACGAAAAATTCTAAAATTCCCAACAAGTTGAGGGATAACCTGAAAATTGGTGATGAAAGCCTGAACAATTTAGAATCAAAAATAAAATTGTGGCCAAAACCTTCAACATGAGAAAGAATTCTAAAAAGTTAATATTTTAACTATAGAATTTCAGGTTTTGATTTCAGGTTGTGGTAAGTTTGAAAAGTAGATTCCCGTTTTATGACATTGGAGTACAAAAAATTCAGTGTTATAGATAAGACTTTTTTAATCCTTCAACTGAGGATTGAACCTTAGACTACTATGAGAAAGTCAAGTAAACACTCTGAAAAAGCATAAAAACCTAAAACATCGAGAATATCGTCAACAGTGTTAACTTAAAAATTAAAAAGAAAAAAGTTGAGCAAAAAGGTAAAAATCGACACTTTTCACTACTCAGTTTCAAAGGTTTCAGTTTCAGGTTGAGAGTAGTTTCCAAAGTAAAATCATCTTATATGATATTGAAATACTCAAAAGTTGAAAAATAATAATTTATAATTTAATCCTTTGAGTTTGATTTAGACCTCAAACTACTATGATAAAGTTTAGTATTAATCCTGGAAAATCATTAATACTTTAAACCTCAAGACCATCAGACTTAAGAAATGCTTTAGAAATTCCGGAGAGCTCTTAAACTCGAAACAATTTGAGGGTCACCCTTAAAATTGAGGATAAAAACCTGATGTTCTGAACGAATAAAATTTAGTTTATAATAATTATTATTCAAAGTCGTTATAATTATCATTATTATTTATAATCATATACAATTATACATATATAATCACAATATCGAGAACTATCGTATGTATTGATTAAAGATTCAATCTAAATATGTAAAACCTTCTTCTTACGAAGAAACTTTGAAAAGTTAAGATTTTCACTCTTGAATTTCAGGTTTGAGCTTCAAATTAAGATCAGTTTGAAAAATACCACCTATTACGATATTGAAATACTAACAAGTCAGTGATACAGTTACTCAGAATTTGAGAATATATTAAGACTTTATATATTAGAAAATCCCTCTCGAAAAATTTTTCTCCTTACGTCTTTGCATTTAAGGAAAAGCTAAGCAAAAAAAAAAAAAAAAAAAAAAATATCTCATAATGATGAAACGAACTCGATTCATGAACATCTCAAAAATATCTACCTACTACATACCAGGCTGCCTGAGGTGCGTGTGCGGGTCCAGTGCGGATTTTGATAAACTACTTCCGTACCCTAAAATAAAATGAAGTATCGTTTATAACAAATAACAATGAAATTCAAACTCAGCAAGAACATTATCAAACGTTTTGACAGATTTTAAGCTTTTCAAGGTCAGGGCTGATGTGCTTTTTTTGCCAGGAATTAATAAGTTTAAAAATTTATGAGAGTGCTTGCAGTTTTAGAAAACTTATAATTAAATTTGACCGATTATTTTTGATTTCTCGAATATTTGACGAATAATATGGCATATTTTTAGATTTGTGAATAACGTATCGTAATTTCCGAATTATGTTTATTTTGAAATCAAAAACTTGAATTTCTGAACTTATTCAAGATTTACTTTAAGGTTTAAAAACTTTACTCGTCCAAATTTTACAGATGAGAATAATTAACATTACAGAGATTTGGGAAAAATCAAATAGACATATTAGAAACAATCAGACTAGGAAGTCTACTTGAATATTCAAGACATTTTGGAACTGAAAAATATAAGTAATGGAATAATAACTGAGAAACAATTTTTTGGAATTCGTACAATTTGTCAGGTATTAAAAAAGTTTTCAAATTTTGGCAGTATATGAATCAGGAGCGCAGCGAGGAAAATAATTCGATGAGGTTTTTTTCAAAGTCTCAATAAGTAATGTCGAATAAGTATTGAAAATGTATTCATTTTTCTGGAGTAGATTGCTACGATTCATATACAAATTTTACTTGCGGAAATTCTGAAAAACTTTTGAAACGTGAATTAAAATTTTTCATGCTAATGAATGTAAATTTTTAAAAATCTTCGAACCGAAAGTCATGAATTAAAATTCAAGAGTTTTTTAACTCGAAATAAATGTAAAAGGGTTCGACAAAATTTATAACGTGCATAGTAATCGAACAATGAAAAATTTGGCTTTCAGAAATTCAAAATGTGAGGTTCAGAATGAATTGAAAAAAATCCCTAATGGAACAGAAGGTACAACTTGATGAATGTAGATTTATAAAAATCTTCAAACTGAAAGTCATGAATTTAAATTCTAGAGTTTTTCGTCTCTTAAAAAAGGTAAAGGGATTTGACAAAATTCATAAGGTGTATGGTAATCAAACAATGTAAATATCCCATTCGAAGCATATGAAGTTTTGGCTTTCAGAAATTCAAAATGTGATATTCCTAGTGGATTAAAAAACTCCTTTAAGAAACAGCTTTATACGTTTCCTTAAAACATGTATTCGAAGGAACTCAAGAATTTCAAATTTCCAGAAGAATCATAAATTCTTACCAATAATATTTTCGTTCAATAATTCAACTGGAAAACATAATATTCCTGTAAAAAACAGTTTGCCTCAAATTTCTTAGCAAGTCAACTTCACAGAAATTCCATACAATTTGAAAATTTCACACTTTCTACCTGCAATTTTTCTACATGCTCAATTTTTTTTATTTGTAAAAATTTTATACAAACATCATACAATCAGAACTTAAAAAAACTTCTTCACCATAAGTCACGATAAAACATCAATTTTCAAATTGAATTATATCATGCTTTTTTTCAAATTTCTGAATCAACTGAAATTCAGATGATTTATTTTGAGTTTGTTTCACTCATAACTTCTCTTTTTTACATGCATATAACCAATGACGTATTTTTATGAATAAAAAAAAGACTAAAAAAAGTGTTCTCGAGATCGAACGCCCTAAAAGGAGTGAAGATAGAAAAGCAGGAGGTCAGTCGAGCGGTAGAATCCGTTAAAGAGGATTTTCGTGTAGACAAACACAGGCCGATCGAGGAGTACTCGTATACGTTTCGTTTCTCCCCACGTTCGTTCCAAGCACCACCGACTTTTCCACCTTACGAACTCCGAACTTGATTCCCTTTTATTTTCGTCGTATGTGCTCGTAACATGTGTTCACGGGTCCTATTCACGGGAATCTGTGAAATCCGTATTGGAATCTACACTGTTAGAAATTTTTGTCTTAAATTTAACATAACGCGTATAACGCAAATTTCACATAACCTGTGTTAATAATGCATTAAAAATATACAAAATATATACACGCTTACATTACTTTGATATGCGGGTGCCTTAAATTTTATACATCATGTGTGTTTAAATTTATACAAGACATTAATATATGCTTTTATTATATTCCAGATGAATTTAAGTCAGATTTGTATTAATGCACTGATGTACTAAAATCATACAAAAATGTTTGGATTAAATTTAATACAAGTAATGTGTAATTTGCCTTACATCCCAACAAACCATGTCGACACCAAATTTTTTCTGTTAAAATTCTAATACAAAAAATTTTTGTTTTGAGAAAAGATTTACAGAAAACATTCTCACTTTAAATTTCCCTTCTATTTATTTCAGTTATTAGTATTTTTCAATTTCAGCTGAATAAAACACTTTCAAACATAAATAATTTCTTCGCATTTTTTGCATGTAATATACCATCCATCAGGTCCTTCACCCACCTTTACATGAATATTTATATGGTTTCCACTCATATTTGAAGGACTTCCACTATAATTCACATTTGAGAAAAAATTTGGTGTAGCCACCTAGCGAGCACAAGTGTAGTAACCAACTTGTGTGAAAAATGTATTTTACTCAAATAAGTGTCTTGAATGTGTACACATTTAACGTATGTGTATCATACTTATGTTTCAAATATCAAGTTTATGAAATTTCAGGTACATTTTAATACAGACTCTATGGAAAGAGTAATAAACTCAAGTAGGTGTCCTTAAATCATACACTTTTAAAACATGTGTATCTAATATACATTTTATACAGCTGGCTCACGAAATTTAAAGTACATTTTAATACATTTTGAATAAAAGGTGTATGAAATTTAAGAAAATTTTTAACAGTGTACTACAGAAAACTGTCTAAAAACTATTCACTACTTTTGGCCACTATGCGTGATTTTAATGGTGTGCTGATAGTGTTAAGCGAGACATTTTGTGTGAAAAAAGATTGAAAACCAAGTAATCTGAGTTTTATTTCTCATGAATTTTTAACGCTGACTCAGAAAGGTCAGAAGTAAAAGAATTAAGCATAATATGCCATTATAGGTACCTATGGATTCATAAAATCAAATAAGTAGGTATCAATGAAGTTCTGGAATAGTTTTACCATACTACAAAAATGTCTCAGATAATATTATTAATTTATTGAAAAGGAAAAATCGTAAAATTATCAATAATTATAAACTTCCAAGTAAATTGATTCATGTTATGTTAAAAGGAAAAAACAGAATTGAGAAGCATAAGAGAACTAGAGTGGTTTATAGGATTGATTGTGTTTATTGTAATTCGATTTTTTTGGAACAGTCAAAAAGAAATTTCAAGACTAGAATTTATGAATACATGAAATCAATTGAAAAAAGAGAATACAAAGTTATTCCTTGTATACTTTTAATATATATTCATATATTAAGTTTATATTTTTATTAAATTATATTATTAAATTGTGTTTTTATTATTTTATATATAATTAATGTTAATAAATATATATATATATATATATATATATATATATATATATATATATATTTAATATACATACTTACAGTATTATATAAGCATTCCTCTAATTAATGAATACATGAAATGAATTGAAAAAAGAGAAGACTAAGTTATTCCTGATCATGTTAGAGATATATTCCCAGGTCATGAATTTGATTCTTATAATTCTAATATTCTTGATTCAGAATTAGATTTTAAACGGAGAACAATCCGTAAGATGTTAAATTTCAAAAATTAGAAGACAAGTTTAAATATAAAGAATGATACAATCTCAATTTGGTTTATCATAGATTATTCGTTCAATAGTTTTCCTTTAGACATAATTTTTTAGAAGTTTTTAAGAACTTTCGATTTCTGGTTGAATTTGTTTATCTTTGTTTTTGGTTTTTTGTATTCTCGTGTTTATGTTTTTTTTTGTAATGTGGTGTTTTCTGATTTCGTATTTTATGATTTTATGTTTTTGATGTGATCTTGTAGTCGAAGTACTTTCGGTTTTGTCACTCATCGAGTTAGTGTGCTCCCGCCTTTGGGCGAAGGAACACCAAAAAGTTTTTTGACGATGTTTCTCGCGAGTATTTCATATCATCACAGTTGAATGATGTTTTTAATGCCCTGAAACCGGAGTAGGAAATTTTGAGGCGTGGCACCAGGGCTCACAGTTCGTAAGGTAATTTCCCAGATTTGAATCCCAAAAATTACATCGTTCGTTGCTCTAACAACAGTGATACTCATAAGAACCTTGCAAGAAACTTATGTTAATTATAATTAAATAAGGAGGTCTTATAAGGTGTCCATGTATAATTATTGTAATAAATCTGAATCCTTATGAATAAAAAGGCCTTAAAAGGTAAATAAATCATGGTTAATAGGGAAAATCCACAAAGGAGATAGAAATATTTATTTACTTATACCAAGAGTAAACATAAATGACGTTTCCCACAGCATGAGCTCGAGGACGTCATCTCAAATGTATTGTATGTGACTAATCGCCCGGAGACACCAGAAAAAAAATAATTACAACAAATTTTCTCCAAGGCAGAGAAAATTTATTTGAAAGTCCCCGCCAACAAAGCAAGGTTAGTGTAAAATAGCTATTTATTGTAGGTTCGAAACACATTCAAAAATTGAAGTGTTCGTACCTCTTTAATAGCTAGTATGGGATCAGTTCTCTAATGTGAAAAAAACGTTTTTTTTCCTAGATAAGACCTCAATCCAAAGAAATGCACTAGGGAAAATCGCAATTTTCTATTCAATTTTTCCGGCATCACCGCAGCTCACTGATACCCGAGGATATTAACAGATATTAAAGTGAGTTCGAGGAAGCACCATCGATTTCAATATTGATAATTAATTATATGTTGCCTTTATTGTACTCGCGGTATTTTGAATTCCCGGGAAGCGCAGGGAAAGCGCGGTATTATCGCGACGCACTATTTTTAGAAAATGTGAAAAACGAATTTCTCACTTTTTGCTTTTCGCTGCTGAAGCTCAGTCGAAAAGAAAAATTTTTGAAGTTGACCCCGGTTGTAATAACCGACGTAGAACAACCTTCGAAATTATACTTATTTAATAAGACTTCTGAAGCAATGATACAATATTTTTCAGGTTTTTAGTTTTTTAGGTATTTTGTAATAATTAAAGAATTCAAAGGACTTTCTAGCGTTTTTAATTAAGTTTCATATAGATTTTTTAATTGAAGCTCAAGTATATCAAGTTTTTTGAATAATCAATATTTTATGCGATTATTTATCAATAAACAGTAGATTAAGATTTCTTGTGTATCATTATTTTTTAATATTGATAACATTTTTAAATATATATACAGTTTTTATCAATCTAATTCAATGGATTTTATGGTTATTTCATGTATTACTATGTAGTTTTATGAAATTTTAATGTCTTATGATCGAAAGGTAAAGAGATTATTAAAAATTTTATAAAATTTTGATATAATTGTATCTACATAATTTTATGATACTTGGAATTTCTTGAATATTTTTTCGTGACAAATAACTTTGAAGGGTTCTCTAGTGTTTTTATAGAGTTTTATGTAAATTTCTCGAATGTAGATCTAGAGTATGAAGTTTTATGGACAGATTATATTTTATACGATTTATCAATAAACAGTAACTACAGAATTCCGGTGTTTCATAATTTTCTAGTACTGTTAGTATTTTTTATATTTATTCATCATTTATTTACATGAATGAGTGGACTCCATGGTACTTTTATATCATACTTCAAAGCTTTCTGGTATTCGGCGCTTTTGAATTAAAAAGTTGATACTATCAACTTTTTAAACTTTTAAGAAAATTGTATTCACATTGATTTTTATTATTTATGTTATTTCGTATTACCAGTAATTTTAGAGTAATAATGAGATTCTGTAGGAATACTCAGAATTTTTATACATTTATGAATTTTAATAAGCAATAATGTAGAAGACTTTTATTCGATGCTCTAGAATTCTTAGTTTTAAAGATTTGCAGTATTTTCTTAAAATTTTCAAAAATCATTACTTTACGTATATTTTTAGACTTGTAAAAATTCTAGTATTTTAAAAAAAAATTCAAGTAAATTTTATGACTTTAATTTCATCTGCATGCTCCGTGTGTTGTAATTCAAATAAATGAAAAATTGTAAATGATCACTCAAAGTCAGATTTTATTAACCATTTTCAATATGTTTTTGCCATCAATATTTCAAAATAGCTCATTCTGTAAGGCCGTATAGTATTCATACAGATCGAAAGGTATGTATGTTTTTTCAAAATTTGATGATCTAGAATTTCAAGTTGATTATTTTTAAGATTTTTTAGAAAACAATACTTTGACAGAATACTTACTCTAATTTTTAGTATTTCTTCAGGGTTTATAGAATTTTAAAGATATTCTGGTATTTTCCCAGATTTTTACTGTAGATTTCTACAATTCAATGCTTCAGGGTTAGAATTTTTCCAGATTTCTAAAACTTTCGTGAACTTTAATATTATATCTGTAAAATTTCATTATGTTCGAAAAATTTTTCAAATGTTTGTTTTCTTACGTTATTCACACCAAACATTTATGATATGATAAATTTTTCTTGAGCCAAAAATATTGTTTTTTTTTTTGTGTTATTAAAATTGAGAGTCCTGAATATTGTTAAGTTTGAATACTTACATGAAACCATTTCTAATTTTCTCAAGATTTCAGTGAGTGCTTTTACGATGATTTCTACTTATTTCATTTTCCTGTATTATTCTTTATAATTTGTATTTTTCTTATTTATTCTTATAATTTTTACTATCATCACATGAAATATCAATATTATTCCAATTTCAGGAGGGGTTTGAACCCCCAAAACCCCTCTTGCCCACGCGCCTGATCGTGTACATTTTAATTTTTTGTTTTCGCTGATATAGGTTGATAATAGGACATCTACCTTATACTTCATCGTTTCGCACTCTTTTTCTCTTCCTAAAATCCTCCAAAAACAAGAACGAATCGAATATGACTTTTTAGAATTTGAAAGCTTCCCTACAACAACGAAATCGATGGCAAAACATCGCAGGTACACCCAACTGCCGAGATGCACCGTGCCGCAACCCTTTCTTTTCGCGAAATTTGCCAAGCACAAAAGTGCCGAAATCAAAGTGGCGCGAATTCCTGCAATTTTCGCGCGCAGTGGCATTGTGCGGGGTTCATCGGCGCGTGATGCGACCGGGGCCCTTTGATCCTCCCTCGAGGAGTAGTCTCTACCGTGCGTAACGGGATTACCCCGCCCCGAGTAATTGCTCGTGAATGCGAGGATACACGAGCGACAATGGGCGAGAGCTTTTCCCCGGCAAACGCCAAGTCTCTGCATGGCAGCTGGCTGCCAGGATTTGCAGCTCGGGCCGAGAGAGAGACCCCGCGGCTACGCTGATTGCGGCCGTGTTCCTCGTTTCGCCCGGGTCCGATTTGCCCCGGACCCGCTCCCCGCGTTGCAATCAAGGCGGTCAAATCGAATTACTTAACATAGCGGACACCGACTGCTACTTAAAGACAGCATCTGCCAAGAAACAAGCACTCACGCTGAGCTCGTTTTCGCGGGGGTGTTCTCCGTCCTCGATTGTTTCGCGTTCCATTGCCCTTAAGACATTGAAGCTCTATACTGCTTTTTTTCATATCCTGAGTAGAAATTTTGAGTCTGGAAATTGGCTTCGACAATTTTTGGACTACTTGATGAAAGCTTTCCCCAATGATCTTTGACAAGTACGACTACGAAGCATTCATTCGTCTATGTTAAGGAAGTGTTCGAAAGGGTTTTCGAAAATTCCAGGTTGTAACTGATGGAGTCCATTTTCGGATTATCAGATGCAGACAATATGATGTATGAATATAGCTTCATCGATATAGCTTCAACCTATTTGAACAAAAATATCGATCTCGCAATCTTTGATCAATAAATTGACAAATATAGCTGCATCTGATTTATGAAAAATTATACTGATTTTTTTCATACCCGGAGTGATAATTTTAAATCTGGAAATTGACTTCGACAACTTTTGGACAACTTGATAAACGCTTTCCCCAATAATCTTTGACAACTGCTTACACTACAAAGCATCCGTTCGTCTATGGTAAGGCAGTGTTCGAAAGGATTTTCGAAAATTCCAGATAGTAACTCATGGAGTCCATATTTTCGGACTATCAGATGCGGACAGTATGATGTATGAATGATTCATGGATATAGCTTCAACCTATTTGAACAAAAATATCGATCTCGCAATCTTTGATCAATAAATTGACAAATATAGCTGCATCTGATTTATGAAATATTGCACAATGTTGCAAACGTATCTTTGATAAATGATACCACAAAAGGATTGTTCCAACGGATATTGGGCTATGTATGATTAGGGCTGTGCGGAATCTCGACTTTTCGGGAATCCCGAAATTTTCGTGAATTCCCGAACTTTTCAGGATTCTCGAATATTTCAGGATAGGACAATCCAAAAAAGGTCCCTGATGCCGAAATTCATAGGAAAATGTATTTCGCATTATTTTTAATTTTTTCAGACACACAGTCTGTTTCCCCGACCCTGAAAAGTATGGATCCAATGAAGCTGAAACATGATCTTGTTCTCTTTTTTTCCCTAGATATATTCCATCAAATACTTAAGTCAAAAAGTGAATTATTCCAAGGAAATTAGCATTTTTGCAGATAAGAAATTTTGAAATTTCTTCGTTCATCAGTATAAATTCATAAGATTGCAGTAAATTCGGTTGTCTGGCGCAAGCAATTCATATTTTTGAACAATGTTGATCCAAAACATAAAAAATCCTAATTGTTTTACTTTTAAAACTTTCTTTCCTGATTTATGGAAAATTTCAAGATTAGAACACTTCTATAATTTTGTTATTTTCTGCCTTTGTTTTTAGCTCTTACTTAGTTGTGAACCCAATGAAAAAATTCTCATGAACAATTGATGAATTTTAAAAACCTAAAGATTTATTCCCGATCTAGTCGAAATCAGTGAGGTGTACTTTTTTCATTTAAAATAATTCTTAGTCACGAATTAATTACCTTAACGTGCATTCTTCATTGTTCAATTGTTTACTTATTCAATCAAAATTAGAAATTTTCCATCCATTCACAAATTTTTCTATCCAGATTTTTATTCAAAAATAGGAAAATTTGAAATTCTCTTTATTGCAATGATAGCGTTTCGAATACTGATTTGCGAATCAATTCTTTGTGAAGAGACTTAAATAAAAAAAAATACCTACAAAGCAATTCTACAATCTAAACGTCTGAACGCAGTTCATTTTTTTTCGATTAATTACAATGGCTCATTCCGTAGATTGCGGAAAATCTTAGTAGTAACAATATTTCTCTGTGGTTCGAAAGTCTGTGATTCAATAGCGTTTCGCTACTCACTATGTACTCGTATTTCAGAGCAGAAATTTGTATACTTCTCATAATCCTGAAGTTTTGATATTTTAGGACTTTGAAAATAACCAGATTTTTCGGAATTCTTGCAATTTTCTGAAATCCCGAATTTTTCGGGATTCCCGACATTTTTCGACATTTTCTCATTTGTGTTTTATTGACAGATGACTATTAATTTTGAATAGCAAAAAAATCAGATTTTTAAACATTCTGAGTATATTTATTCAGGCATGTTTTATTAAACTCGAGACACATTTCGATGCATAAATGATTGTGAAATGATGAGGACGTATCTTTGATGCATCATTGTCAAATCTTACTCAAACATATGCAGTCATGATGCTGCAATAATTTCTACCCCTTTGCTATCTGGGATATTGCAAATTGATAGAGGAAACTTGGAAAAATAATTTTATCAATTTTGGAAGAAGAGTAGCACCCCTATTCTTGAAACATGTAGGAGAAAGTAGAGATTAGTGTATCAGCAGTAACAGTGGTTCAGTCGAGTTTAAAAAAAAACCAGTTTTCGGAAATTTTCAGTTTTTTTATCGGTAATGCATTTCTTCATAGTGAATAGCTTCATCCAAGTTTAGTACATGACTTTTTCTTCTAAAAAAATTCTGATTTTTGATGGTAGTTCTTTTTTTTCGGAGCTGACAGTTTTTGTCATTATATCTGTAAAATAAGTGCGAAAAATGGAATTGTGATTGATGAGATAACTGTGTCACATGAGGATATTTAAATGTAGCACACGACCGATTTATATAGAAACAGTTATAAATAACTAAAGTATGTACGTGGCTGGTACAGTGGGACATATAAATTTATAATGTCAAAAATTTCAAATTTGTGAAGAAACTATAAAAATGTTAATTGAACAATTCCTATAACTGTGTATAGCTAAAATTACAAAAATTTGTAAAATTGCTAAACTGTTGAAAACCACAAAAACTGTGTAAACTGTTTAAAGATTATTAATATTGCGAACACAAATTCTTTCAGGAAAGTCAAAATAGTTTAAACTTTCAAATGTTTTATAACTGTTCGGAAATGTGACATTTGTCATATTTTTGACAATTTTCATACCTTTTGATAACATTTAAAAATATTTTGAACGGTTTAAATTTTTGAATCTACCCTACATACTGAAATTGTTATAAAATCAAAAAACTCTTAAATTGCCAAAGTTGATAAAACTGTCCAAAATGTTGAATTGAACCAATTTCGTTAGCTGTCCAAACTTCCAACTACGATTAATCGTTAAACTGTAAAAACTATGAAAATTGTGAAAAATTCTATAACACAATAAAATAAGTATAAAGAAATTGACGTAATTGGTAGATAAATAAATAAATAATTTCCTATGTTAATTTCACAATAAACTCACTGGTTCGCTGAATTTACATACACAAAAAATTTTTGCTGATAAAAAATGATTATTATTCCAAAACACCAAGCTACGAATTCTATTGTGCAGAATCTGAAAACAACGTGAAATCAAGTTCATAATATTTAGACATTTGTATCTTCAAATTACGAAAAATTATAGAGTTCTATCGTTAGAAAGTTTCTTTAGCTTTGAAATAATTTGTGTCAGGTTCAGTGACCTCTTGAGGGTCGATTAGATTTATTTTTTAACTAAATTTGCCCTCCCCCCCTTGAAAAATGATATAACCCAGAGACTAATCGCCCGTCGCTCAAAGCGGTAATTGAAGGAAGCCAATGCTATCTTGCATCTTTTTCGCCTAGTAAAAAGAATTCGCACAAAGTATCTTGAGTCATAATCGCTCAACACCCGTGGCGCGTGTGCGGGCGAACGCACCTGGCGCAAAGCGGATCGACGGAGCACGCGACCCTCGCTAAAACGGCCAGACCCTGAGATTGCGTGACCCAACTTGACTCCTGGTCTCGTGGGACTAGCTTCGCCACCGGATTTCACCGCTCGCTACTTAAATCTCCGCCCGGAACTGTTTTGTTCTAGATCCCAGGATATTTATTACTCAATTCTAATCGTTGATTTCACCTAAAATACTTTAGGAAAGGTACAAACTCTTGAAAATATTGGGAAACTGCACTACTGTAAAACATGATTCTCCCACTTAAAATTAATTACAAATTAACTATGTTAAATAGTCTTTCCAGTATTGTCATTTTCAAGAGATCGACTATTGTTTTTTGTCAGGTTCAACTATTTCAACAAGTGCATATTGACTCACACTGCTCTAGTAATTTTGAACTTTATAAAAACCTTACAAGAACATAATATTTTTTTTATGAATAAAGTTTTCTATAAGGTGCGCCTTATAAAAACATAAGAATTCGATTTCTTATGAGGCGGCCTTATAAAAAGCTTATAAGTAACTTAAATTTCTTATAACAGTGTATTTGATAACATCTTATAAGAAAAAACGCTTGTAAAATTTTTCAGGTCTATTATTTATAAGAAATTCCAGTTTCTTATAAGGTTTTTATAAGGTGCACCTTACCTTATAATAAATTACATTTTCTTATAAGGTTTTTATAAGGATCAAAATTACTAGGGTGACAAAGTCAGTATTTCTAGAATTAGGTTAGGCAATTCAGATTAATCCTTTGAATATAATTAATAAATTTTTGGTGAAGCTTTCGGCAGGTTCTTAGTAATTATTATACAGACGTCATAATGTTCCGAAATAAAAAAAAATCCTCTCAGAAACTGATCATATATTATTGGAAATGCTTGAATAAGATCACTGAAAATGAATGTCCAGTCTTTTTGTTCGTCATAGTCTCAGAAAAAAATTATTTGAAATTCAATTACGTGAAATTGAGAATTCTTTCAAACAGTCGAAATGTCGAAAAATCATCCATTCAAAATAACTTATTTAGTGTTTAGAGTCAAGAATAATAAATTTGTTTAGATCGAGAATTTCATATTCAATATTTCGACACATAAATCTATTAAAATTGTGTATTCAATAGCAAAAATTTCAACCAATATATCAGTCAAAACTGACTTTCTCATACTAAAAATTGAAACGAATAAATTTATTGAAATTCACTCATTCACAGCTAAATCATTCATTAATTCGATCAGACAATATTGATAATTCTGTTGTGGAGTGTTTGACTATTGCAGAGTCAATATTTTCACTCATGAATCTGTCAAAATTGACTATTCAATAGCTAAATTTCAAGTAGTTAATCAATTGAAATTGAATTTTTCATAGTGCAAATTACAACTCCTCAATTTTCTGAAATTTACAGATTAATTTACAGTTAAAATACTTACTAATTCGATCAATCAATATTGACTATGTGTTTTTGTTGATATTTCGACTTAATCAAAATGGTTGATTCGACTGATTTTTAGTAATGTCTTTTTCGTTTAGTAAAGTATTTGAAATTTTCACTTTGAATTAGTCGAATTTGACTTATTCAAACTGAGAGATCAATCATAAAAACACTACTTACCATGTAGCTAATTGGAAAATTGGGACTTACTTTGAAAGTAGTATTTATTAGCATTGGTAAAATTACATTAAGAATGGTATAGTATATTATATTAACTTGTCGTGAAATCACCAGAAATCAGTATATTAACTGTGAAATGTAAAATTACTAATTGTTGACAGTTACACTATATACCAAAAGAAGTGATTCTACTACAGCTGGAATTTTTATTTTGAAATCGTAATTTACAAGAAAAAAAATATTTTTCAGATTTATTCAATTAAATGTTGAAGAGGAAGAGAAAAATAAGAACCGAATCAGAATATTTTACAGTGTAAGAAAAAAATTGGTGATTTACCTATAAAATCGAATTGGCAATTTCCCAAATTCCATAAGAATAAAAATGTTATTCTATATTCACCCATGCAACTTGAAACCTTATAAGAACTCAAAAAAATCCTTATAAAAATCTGAATTTCCTAATAAAATTTTCGATGTTTTATAAAGCGACCTTATAAAATCCTTATAAGGATGCAAAATTCTAATAAGAATTTTCTTAGGTGACCTTATTAAATCCTTATAAGGAAACATTTTTTTTATAGAATTGTAGTTTTCTTATAAGGATTTTATGATTCCTTAAAAGGATTTGTGATTTTCTTATGAGGAAAAATTATTTTTAAAATTTTCATTTTTTTATTAGGATTTTACAATTTTGTATAAGGATTTCACGATTCCTTATCAGGATCTCAAAATTCCTTATAACCAGTTTCCAATTCCTAATCATTTTCAATCATTGAAATTCTTGGTGCATTTGTCATTATTCATAGTTATCGGTCATTAACAATTAGGCAAGTGTTATATCGATTGAATTAAGTAATTAGAGTGTATGCAATATTATATTTAGAAGTTTCTGGTTCAAATCCACTTCCTGGCAGATTTTTTCAGTCTTAAGTTCTTTTAGCACATTATATGTTAATTACAAAATTTAGCGACAATAAGAAAATATGAATATGAATGGCAATGGAAAATTTGAAATTTCTTATAAAATTTGAATTTTCGTATAAAACGACCTTATTCAACATTATTATAAAGTTTTTATATGATTTTTATAAGGTTTCTAGTTACAAGGGTAAGTGCAGAAAATACTCGGTATTTTCGTCGAATGTTTTTTGCGTTGTTGTAAAATTCGTTTATGTATAGTACATAATAATTTCATATGGAATCATGGAATTATTCTTATACTTCAGTATATTTTAAGAATAACTTTCTGTACAACATAAGATAATTGTCAGCTACTATATATACATGCGCATACTAAACTGATTTGTGATAATGATAGGAAATTACGAATAGTTTTTTTTTTAAAATATAGTTCATAAAATTTTTCCTCTAACAGTTCAGTTTGGTAGGTAACCCTGAAACCTTCAAGGATCCAATCTTGGAAAATTTCCAGTACTCATCTTTCAAAAGTTTATGTTCTTTCGCAATAAAGTTTTCATTTTGATATTTTCAGGTCGATTCAAGCTCGTAAAAAATTATTCTTCTGTTCAATTTTCGAAGCTAACCGAAGCTTTTTCCCGTCAAAATTACCGAGAGAGAATAAAAGTGAAATTGCCATACTGCGAGGAATATTCGGGGTCGAACATATTGACACGAGGGCGAAACGGGACAGCAGACTTTTCCTGCGCGCTCTACTGTATTATGTCTTCGGCAGTACATACACGGTCACGTGCCTATGCGTGACACGTTTACGCATCGCCGAATACTTCCCTATATCGCTTCGCATTCATCTCGGATTTCTTTTTCGGGGTGGGACGCAAGATTGTGTTTCCACTTTCAGGCTTTGCTCCTGAGACCTAAAACGTTGCCAAAAAGGCGATAGTTAATGAGCGGATATAAAGTGAAAATTGGAAGAAAGATTGGAGCCATTTTATGTCGATTTTTTCATGCTGAAATTTTTTTTGCATCTCTAGTATCTAAATCTGAATTTATCAAATTCAAAAGATTGTCGTTGTATTCTACAGATTAAATCTGGTAAAATTTTCACAATAGAAATCTGTCAAAAAGAACAGATTGAATTTGTATAATAAAACAGAAAGTCTGATGAAGCAACATACAATCTGTTGAATTTGAAGGATTTTTCTGTTAAAATTCCTAAAAATTACAGATTTTTCAAGTTTGAAATTAATAATAGATCTATCAGTGAAGATTTTAACAGATTCATACTTAGTGAATCTTAAAATTGCACTTAGAAAGTGCAAAAAGATTGATTGATTTTATGGAGTTTTGATAGTTCGATCGTTCATACAAATTCTTACAGGTGTAACAGTTTTGACGGATTTGAAAAAGTTGCAGGCATTCTGATCATGTAGTTGTGGCAGTTTAACAATAAAAATTAGCTTTCACCGTTTTGAAAATTTTGCAAGTAATTTAGTTGAACTACTTATCTTAGTTTCTTAGTTTCAATACTCTTAACATTTTACTAGTTGACGAAATTTGCAACAGTTTCAGCAGTTCCTACGCGTTTTACATCAGTTCTGACAGTTCTCACAGTTCATGAAGATTGCAGGAGATTCCCAAATGATCATTTTTGCAGTTTTCGAAAATTTAGACAACTTTGAAAGTCTCCGACAGTTTACGCCATTTCCACAATTATTAACAGTTTCGACAGTTCGAAAGTAATTACAGTCTTGACAACTGGACAGTTTGAAACAATTTAAATAGTTGTTCCTTTTTTGTAATTTTTATTATTTATGCATTTGTTTTATTATTTCGACGGTTATGACAGTTATTGATTGCCTTTGTAATTTTAAGAGTTTCGAAAATTTTGGCAGTTTTAATAGATATAAATGATTTCACATGTTTCAAAAAGTTCCGGCATTTTCTTGCAATTTTTACAGTCTTGACAGTTTTGATGGTTAGTAAAATCAAATTTCTTAAAATTTCGTATTTTTTAAATAATGACTTTGACACTAACCTAGAACTTTTGACAGTTTTGACAGTTCCCAACATCTTCCACTGTGTTGAAAAATTTTTTGAAAAGTTTTTACAGTTGAAAGGTCTTTACAGTCTTAACAGTTTAGCAGTTCATGACAGTTTTGATAGTCGCCACTTTTTTTGCAATTTCGATAATTTATACAATTGTTTAACAGCTCTAACAGTCTGTAAAGTACTTCACATTTATTACATTTTTAACCTTTTGTTTAACCTTTTACAGTCTTGACAGTTCTTGCAGTTCGTTAATGTTGTTGTATAAGTTCAGAAGTATTCACATCATTATTTTGGCAGTTTTAAAGGTCTTCAACAGTTTTTAAAGTTGCCTAGTTTCATTATCAGTAATTATGGTTCAAGAGTTTTTATAGTCTTGACAGTTGTACAGGTTATAACAGTAGAAACAGTTATGAGTTGAATGCAAGTTTAGTGATTTCTACAGTTGTGAAACAGTTTCGAGAGTTTTGAAATGATTTAACCATTTCTACATTTTTATTTTGACAGTTTTTGTACTCCACACACTATGATGATATTCACACTATTCAAACAGTTTCTCTATGATATTAATGGATTTACCTGTTGGAGGAAGTAAAATCGATCAAAACTGTCATTCATTGTCAAATTAGTGTAATTGGTAGAATAAACTTTAAACTTATTAATATTGAAAACTGCTGGATATTTTGGAAAACGTCAAAACTGTAAAAAACGTTAATTCGTCGAAGACGTCAAAAATTAAAAAAAACTTGATTGACTGCCATTAGCAGGTTATATGTTAGGTTAAACTGTGTATATGTAACAGTTAGAACTATCATAACTGTAGAAAAAAGCTCAAACTGAAATAAATGTGACAAATGCTAAACTGATAAAAGTGTCAAATAAAAACTGTTAAAGCTTTTGAAACTATCAAGAACGTTTATTGCTGTTTTTCCTGTTGTGGCAAAATAGTAGTTTTCGGTAATTTTATACAATATTGATGATAATGATACAATTTTTAATATTAGTTGACCCTAAACTTATTCTTAACAAGGAAATATTGAGCTCCTAGTGAAACGACCAATACACTTGAATTGAGAAAATAAAACTTTCACTAAAATTCACAATTAAGAAAATTATCACAACGACCATGATATTCTAATAATTGAAATAGCTATGCTGTGAATGAATTTCAAACTTAAGATAATGCAAAAATACTCAAATAAATCTGGATTTTCGATGAAAATACAAAACATGACAAAATAAAAAAAATGCTTTTTTTGTCTAATCCTCAAGTAGACTTTAAAGAATCCATACCATCGAGCAAAACCTTTTACAATAACAAAATTATACAGTGTCTCATGTTAGACTCAGAAAAATCAAGTTGAATTTCGCAACTTGAAAAACCCTTAGACAACGTGCTGAACAACATATTTTTCAGGCAACACTATGAGTTGTCTTTCAAAGTTTCTTACAGTTGTTAGAAAGTAAGCAAAAATTTTGAATTTCAATTCGTTGCCCCGGCTATCAGATTTAGCGGATAGTTAATCATCGTGTTTTCAAAGAGTTATACCGTCAAGCTTTTCATTTTTACCGGGGCAACAATTCGCTCATCTCACAAAAAATCTCTTCATTCAAGAAATCACTCGAAAAACGCCATAAAAATCACAGTGACGATTTTCCCTATTGTAAACAAAAGCTCTGAATTATCCACCCCTTCGCAGGCAATAAAAATAATGGCCAAGCGACGTGAAACGTGGCCAGTTCACGTGACTCGCTGACCTTGCCGCGGCTCGCAGTTGCCCCTGCTGCGACCGGGTAATGGTGAAAAGAGCCCAAACCCCATTCTTATATGGTAATTATGTGCTCTAGAGCGGCGCGTGCCACGGCAGTTCGCTCATAACGTGACTATCATATTCAGCCCGAACTTTACGACGTGGAGGTGAACGGACACCCTCCCCTGGAACGATCAATGCAAGCTCAAAAAAGGCTAGTTTGCCGTACAGGCATACAAACTGATCCTGTCTGCCGAGTGTAAACAGAACGTGATTGATATTGTTTCGCAGTATTCGCTACAGTGGTTGAAAAAATCGTGGCAATTCCTGTTCTAGTCAATATTTTGCAAGATAATTCACAAACTGGTGCATGGGATTTTTTTATGCTCAAAATATTAACACGATTCGTATTTTATTCTGTTTGTTTGTTGATAAAATTTAAAGATAAAATTTAAACAATACATTTATTTATGTGTATGTATGTTTACTAAGGAATATAACGATATAAATTATTGTTTATCGATGAAACCGTAACTACAAAGATAATATATATTTTATGGTGTATTTTTTTCATAAGGCATAATTTTGCAACAATGAAATAAGAGATATAGTATTCAAATTTATAAATTCATATAATTCTTTCTGAAAATTCAGATAAAAATTTGTTTATAACTAATTCTAACTATCATAAAATCTATAAAAAGGTGCGTAGCAAGAGCTTAGATGGACTGTTGAAATAATCATCATCATTCACAGAAAAAGTAAATTTCTATTCGTATTATATCTTGTATGTTTGTTAATAAAACCTAAAGTTATATACTTTGTCTTTCATGTATATAGGTATACAATAGAAGATAAGGATACAAACTTTTGTTTCTTCATGATACCGCAATAATTATGACTTTCCTCGATCATTCATTTACATAGAATAAAAGAAATCACACTTGGAATTAAACATACATGGCTGTCTGACTATTCACAGGTTTTTCTACTTAAAACCAGCTAATACGATTATTCCAAACTCCGACCTGTGACGAGAAAAAGTAGTACATGAATTTCAAAGGATTAATGGAAACAATTTCAAGTTTTTTAACTTCTTCCCATGAATTTGTCTCTTGATAATTTTCTATACATTTTTTATTTGCAAGTTTTTGAATGAGTTAGTAAATGTCTGATTTAGAGAAACAGTGCCAATTCTCAGAGTCTTTGTTAAACATTTTGATTTTTTGAACAACTCTAGTGACTTACTCTATTAGCAGTAGTTTTTTTGCAAACTTAATATTTTTCAGAGTATTTTGTAGGATTTTTAACTTTTTTTTTAGTATCAGAGGGTACTTATAAAAATTTTTAATCGAGAATTTTTATGAAAACTATCTGAATACAGAGAGTATCCATTTGATCTTTTGCGTAAGATTTTTAGTGTTATTCATGTATGTAATGATAAATTAGTTTATTAATAAAAGAATACACATTTCAAGGTCCTATACATCTGACTTTCATGACGTCAAAATTGGTATTCATGGTTAGTTTTAGAAAATACCTTGAAAAATGTCTTATTATCAGTTATTTTAAAATCTTACAGTTATTTTAAAATCGAAACCAGAAAAATCACAAAAATTTCGAGTTGCAACTTGAAAATATTTTTGTTTTTGGATACAACTATGTATCAGACTTACTCTGATATGCCTAATGAATCAGATAAGATGCTGTTTTAAGAATTTAAGTCCTTAATTCATGTTTCAAATTTTGTTTCGAATCTCTGATTCGACTCTCTGATACAATGCAATGACTCGAAATCCGTGATAAAATTATGCTCTTTTATCGCATACTCAGAAATAAAATTTTTCTATCATAATAAATATTACCTTCACCTTCGAACCATATTCAGTGGTTCGATGTAAATATGAAAACATTTCTGTCTTTTGATAAAAAAGCTATGAATATTCTCGTTGTGGAGCTGTATAACACGAATAAAGTAGAAAAGCATAAATTTTCAATAATAACTCCATTTTTGTCATTCACTTCATATGGGAATTTCACATCAAACGTATAGCCTTCATTAACTCTCGGTCAACTTTTTTATGTCTATAGTAGATTTCAATGAAAAAAATTTTACAGAAATAAAATACTGTAACTGCCTTATAATAATTTATAGGACTCCCAAATAGTATAAAGACACTTGAATAGGAATCGATAAACATTAATATCCATGATTATTTTTTTAGGAAACAAACACCTAAACAAAGATATACAGGGTTTGGAAAGTTACTTGAAAAAATGTAACGCGTTACGTTACCGTTAAAAAGAAGAAAAAAGTAATTCGTTACGTTACTGTTACTTGGAAAGATATAGTTACTCGTCACCGTTACCACTTAAAAAAAGTAACGTTCCGTTACTTTCATGTTACTTTTTGAAATAAATTGAATGTATATAACAAAAATCGAAAAAATAAGGCTTAAAAATACATCATCAACGTACTCGTGGTTTTTTTTTTATAGAAATTGTTTATTTAAGATATAATAAAAAATGTAAAACTGTACTTTTTCACCCTGAGAAAAAAATCAATCTGCTTGTTCAATTTGTAACATTTTTTTAAAATTCACGAAATTTCTGAATATGACATTTGATTCAATGTTAGCCACAAGGAAACATTCGCAAATTCAATAGATTTTTGAGAGAATCTTAAAGCCTACACAAATTTTCAGAATTTTTGAATTTTTTTGTACTTTTTAGTATGTATAAAATGTTACAGGGTTTTCTAGTCTTTTTATAAATTTATACTATTTTTCTGTAGATTGATATATAGATTTCAAGAATTTCATGCTCTAGGATTCAAGGTTCATTGAATTATTTGTATTTGAGAGGATTTTTCAGCAAATAATTTCTATGAAGATTTTTATTTCATTTGGTTTTTTTTGAAACTTTTTTAATTTCACTACGATTTGAAGGATTGTTCAGTATTTTTGAAACCATTCGTATTTTTCAGTATGATAGAATGTTGCAGGATTTCACAGTATTTTAACATAATTTTAGTATTCTTTAAAAATATAAATGGTTATATTTACCTTTCAAGAATATATACCTTTCAAGAGTATATACCTTTCAAGAATTTTGAACTCTAGAATTTGAACGTAATTAAATATTACGTGTTTTACAGGATTTTCCAGAAAACAGTATCTCGATAGAGTTTTACTTATTTCAGTATGAACTTTTCATATTCCTTCCGTTTTTCCATAATTTCAAGGATCGTTCAATGTTTTTATATATTGCTGTATGAATTTCTAGAATTCAAAAGATTTTCAATGTTTTATATATTTGCCCGTATTTTTCTGAACATATTTTCTTTTAGCATTTCTAAGTATTCGAAGAATGTTGTTGAATTTCTCAGTTTTTTTAAAGATATCTCTTTGAATTTCCGGAATGAGATAAAGTTGGAGGTTCGAAATTTTTTAAGTATATTTGGATTGATTTTGCGGAAAATAGTTTTTCTTTCTATATTTGGAATGCCCTCATTATTTTTTGTATTTTTCACAGTTAAACGATATAAAAATTTTCTTATCTTCTTATAGACTTCTATAAGTATTAATTTTTTAGAATCAAAAGCTCGAGAAATTGAAGTTTTTTGATTCCTGGAATTACATAAATTTTTTAAAAATCAAAAAACATAACATTTATTTATATCTAATATTTTAAGTATTTTCCGTATTTTATTTTTTTTGTATTCATTATATTCCATAAAATTTTCTAGCAGGATCTCTATAGAGATCTATAGATCTTACAGATCCTGCTATAGATTTTTAGATCCATAGATTTGAAATATCTTTATATATTTTTATGCAAATTTCTAAAACTCAATCTTTGAATTATGAAAATTTCTAATAGAAAGTAAAAAAGTCTATTCTTCGTCAATATTTTTACACAAATTATTAATACTCGACATTGTTGCTCTAAAAAGTATAAATATATAGAATTTTTTATTCAAAAATGAGGAAGTTGAAAATTAGTTAGATCTCAGTTGCAGAACACTCAAAAATTAGTTTGGTTGGCTCAAACAAACGTTTAGTCGATATATGACAAAACAAAGATTTTGTTTGTCATAAACAAACAAATTTTATTAGACTCTAACAAATTTTGTGTCAGTCAAACAAATGTTAATGACTGCTAAGTATAATGGGTATGTCCGTAGCAAAAATAGAAATAAAAATAAAATTAGTTGGCTCAAAACAAAATTTATTTGAACTAACCAAATATTTGTTTATTCATATACCGACCAAACGTTTGTTTGAGTCAATCAAACTGGTTTTTGAGTTAACATTTCTTAAAAAGTTCCAAATTGTGATAAAAACTTAATAAGACAGATAAAAGTAACGTAAAATAACGGGATTTTCGTTACCCGTTACCAAAAAAAGTGACTCGTTCCCGTTATCGTTACTTGTTCATTAATGCAACGCGTTACGTTATCGTTACAGTAAAAAATGTAACGTTTTAGAGTAACGCGTTACTTCCAAACCCTGAATATAAAACATCTAAACCTATGTAAAACACCATCCTTTATTAAAACACCACCACAACCCAAAGACTGTGCCGGAATCAGCTCATCGGCTCGTCGGTCACAAACGCCTGCGGATTTTAATTCCACTCGGCCACGGTCGCTTTGCCACCCCGCAAACTATCTTCCACTTGTGTGGGTGACGTCTGCAATTGTCAAGGACAGCGCGAAAAGCGAAACGCCCGGGGCCTAAAATCCTCCGATCTTCGCAATTATTATTATTTTACGTAGGGGTCGAGCGCGCGGGTGCGAATTCTCGGGGCCCCGGGGGCCTAACGCCAACACTCTTGGTTATCTCATACCGTACCTTTTGCCGCTTGGTTTCCAGGCGGCAAAAGCTTTCTCTCCGCAAGCCCCCGGGGGCTCCGGGTGACAAAGGGGCCGCGGTTCGACGCGCCACAAAGCGCCAGAACGCCCACGCTCCCACCCCAGCTAGTCACTGTCAGCCACCCCCGGCAACGCGGAACAACCCCGGCGCCCGCGACGCGTGAACTTGCCTCCGTTCTATCCGTGTTTCAGCTTTTTTAACTCTCGACCCCAACTCCCGTGTGCGATACGAGACTCTAATACCCGTAGACCATGTTTTCGTAGGAGGCGGTGTGATTGTACACACGTAGATGAGGTTGGGGTTCAAAAATGCTCTCTCTGAACTTGAAAAAAGGAGGGGAGAGCCTCCCTAGGTGGACACCAATATTTTCAACAATTGTAGAAACTAAACAACAATAAATTTCTTGTACAATTATATACTATACTATACTATACTGTATTTCAGGTGTACATTGTACAAAGTATCTTTTTCCGCAAAGATGGTAAACCCATCTGAACGCACACCTGAATAATTCACGTAATCTACCCATACTTGCAGTCCAAACTCATATGTAGGTCTAAATAATTGACGAATTTGAAGCTACGTAAGTTGTAAAATCCACTTCTTAATTAAATTCCTAACTTTATAAAGAGAGATAATATTGGGGTCGCATTTTTTATGTAATCCGGCGCAGCGTTGAAAAGCTTCATCAGAGAGCTTTTAATCAGAGTTCCTAGTATTAAAGTTCTTCCTCATCGACAAATATTCAGATTGTAAGTCAACAAATTCCTGAGATAGGGTACTACGCATAAAACCTCTCTGTAAATCCATAATTTTACACTCTTTGAAAAGTAGAGCAGAAGAACAATCCCTCCATTTCCAAAAAATAATCTTCACAATTCTCTTCTGTAAGACCTTTAAAGGACTAATTACTTTATGGCTTACTCCTCCCCAAGAAACGATCCCGTAATTAACTACCGACCAGAATAGTGCATAGTATATTGAGAGCAACTGCTTCCTCCGTAAAATGAATCCCAGCTTGTAAAATAAGTATATCTAATATCTCAACTTACAAACTAGATGATCCACATGAACCTTCCATCTCATGTTTTGGTCAATATAAACTTCCAAATATTTAGCACTTGAATCCCGTCTGATTTCATAGCAATCACACTATACATTTTCTGAAACCTTATTTCGTAACCAATTGTTTCTGAAACACAATTTCAATATCTTCAAGATAACTTCAATTTTAGATGATTTCGGAAATAGGCAAAAATTTCAACTGTAAAACAAGGTCCTCCAAGGTGGACACCGTTGAGACATCCACTTCCAAAGTTAAAAAATAATCCGAAAATTCATGTTTTAATGATTTTTATCAATCTTTAATGTTTGTTTTCGAAAGACATCGAATATTTATAAAAAAAAATTTATTAAAAAAAAAAACAAATACTAAATGTAAGCGTAAAATAGCATAATAGTAGGTTTCAATCATAACCATCGGAGTTACCCTGAGGACAAGTGTACCAATAGTCGCTCATCTCGACTTATTTTAAGTGCACGTTTCTTTTACGTTCCTTGCACGCAATCGAATATAATTTCATAAGTTTGAAAGGAAAAGTTGTTAAGTAAATCTCTTTGATCAGTAAGTAAGTCCAAACCCTTAAAAGAGTTTGGATTTTTTTTAAGGGTTATGTTGCTTGGTTTTTATAATTTTGAAGTGAAAATTCTAATGGCTCGTTGGGAGTAAAATCCATTTGAGAGCGTAACCAAGGATTGGGAACAAAGCTAAGACCATATAATAGAGATTTAAAACGCTAATTCTTACAAGAATTATAGGAAAATAGCAAATCTACAACCTATATAGAAGAGAAATATTAAGAAAACATTATTTTCTGATGAATGAAACTAAAATTCAATATCTTATATTTTTCTTTTTCTGTATATTTTGAAATTAAAATAAATATAAAATGCTCATTCTGAAATGAATTTCAGAGAAATGGTCAACTTGCAACCTTCATTTTTAGTTCCATCATATTTTATAATGGTTACTACTACTGAAATTGATCGCTCCACATAAATTGACATCCAAAAATATTATTTTAGGAAAAAATTATCATCTTAAAAATCGAAGTGAATATCGTATTTTTTCGGTAATAATTAACCTGAAAAAAGTATCAACTTCATTATTCTGAAATTAAGAGAATTATTTTGAAATGAAAAAAAATACAATTCTCTCTCTTAAATAAATGTGTTGGAAATTCAAAACGGAAAATTCACATTTCTAGAGTTAACTTTTTACACTAATTTCATCATGGGTAAGATTTGAAAAAAAAAAAAACTGGCGTGAGTTTAAAAACTCGCGAAAGAAGTGACATTTCTCACGGCAAACTACTACAACTTTAATTGAACAAAAAAGAAAGTTCGTTCAATTTTATGAGAAAAACAACTAAAGAAACTATTAAAACCTAAGTGTGAGTGCTTTCAAAACTGTAGCTTGAAATTGATTATATTAAAATCGGAATTTTAAACGAGGGAAATTCAAATATAAATTTGAAATTCGACGACAAAATTCACTTTTCTTCCACATCTCAAATCGTATGGTATACATGCAATGTGGAAGAAAAAGTTAGACCTTGTTGTCAAACTTTAAATTTATATTTGAATTTCATTCGTTTAAAATTCCGATTTTAATTTAATCCGTTTCAAGCTACAATTTTGAACGCAGTTAATGCTTTATTTTTAATGGTTTCTTTAGTTGTTTTTCTCATAAAATTGAACCAACTTTCTTTTTTATTTAATTAAACTTGCAGTAGTTCACCATGACAAGTTTCACTTATTTTGCTAGTTTTCAAACTCACGCCAGTTTTTTTTTGCAATGTGACAATATTTTGAATTTATCAGCGTAAAATCCATATCAAAATCAGGTATATACATTAAATTCACAAAAATGAGGTTTTTTGAAGTTATCTCGAAAACTGATCAAGAAAGGTGCTGTTTCGACCTCAAATTCAGAATCAGCAGCTCAAAATCCATAGGAAGACATGTGTTTTGTCAAAAGTATACCGAAAATTTTTTTTTGGGACTGCGTTATGTAGATCTCTGAAGAGGATTAAAAAATGTTAGATTCGTAGCTAATAAATCAAATCAAATGGATGTTTTTACGAAATAAAGAATATGTTACTCATTTTTTGATTTGTATTATCGGCTACGATGATCGTGAAGATTACTAATGTATTTGTTGCGGGGAGAAAAATATTGAAAAAGAATAAATTGAGCATTAAATATGTTTACTCTCAGATTGACGTTTTAATATTAATTGATAACTTCCTTTCAATCAATAAAAAATGAAGTAAAATGTAGAATACAACATTTAGCTGATGCAAAGGAAGCATTGTCAAATATTTTTTTTTTTTTTTTGCAAATGAGTGCGCTCGCAGCGCAGATATATTCTTAATAGAAGTGTACATTACTGACAATATATTTGAATTTGACATTGCTGTTTGAGATACTATTTGTTATAGAATCGAACAAATGCATATAGTGATTTCGATAAATGTTGTAGAATTATAATAAAAATTAGGATGAACCTAATTTTTTCCTTAATCACTATCAGTGGCATTAGACTTCTACATCAGTGAAATTTTTGCTTGCTTATGATATTGGTCATTTCTTAGGTAACGTGACTTTTCCTATTGTTCTAAATTCCGTCGATTCCCAAGAGCACTTTTTCTGATTTATAAATGCAGGAGATATCCACTGAATTTCATTGAAGGAGCCACATTAATACTTCAAATCTTATTACCGTATTCACAACCTTCAATGTAATCACATAAATTGATACACAAAATTGTACAATTGAGTAATTCAATACCCAACCGTGTGTGCTACTTTTGTGATTGCAAAAGTGTAATTTTACAGAAAATACATAATTACATAAAATTGATCACCTCAAAAAAAATTCTTTTTGAAGGACGTAATATACTCAGGTTGTAATTATAATGATGGATTTGAAAAAAAAAAAGGAAAGGAAGTTTTTCACATGAATCTATAATATTCTCACTAAAGAATTTTCAAAAATTTTAGGAGGATAATACATAATTTTATTCCATTTTTTTTGGTTTAAAATGACAATTTGTTTAATTTTTCTTTTTTCCCTTTGAATCTCATTTTGCCTCACCTAAGTTAATATGAAGATTTGCTGAGACTTATATTCCATATCACTTTTTGGTATGTCACGATTTTTTTACTATGTTTGAAGTTACATTTTTATTTATATAGACCCTTTTCAAGCTGTAAATATATTATATTCACGGAACTTTTTCTTAGCTTGAATGCAGCAATAAAAAGAAAAATTATTTGGCAGCTACAACTTGATCGAAAAGCGAAGAAACATAATATTGTGCAATCATCTGAAAATTACATAACTGATAAGAAGTTGATAACTTGCCTAAAAATTATTGGATATACATCCAATTTCAATGCAGCACATTTGACATTCATCAAAATTCTTCAAAACATATATTTTGATACTGTATACTGTGTATAAATAAAAAAATAATGAGGTGATGGACATTATTTAACTCTTTCCCAAAAATTCAGCACATTGTGACCGACTTTTTTCAAGAAATAGGTTTCATTACATTTAATTTAAGAAAATTTAGAAACATTTCTTACAAAAACTATGTACGTATAGCATACATATACCTATTTCTATATGAAAAAAAGCATGGTTGTCAGAACCATGAAGAAAAAAATGTGTTAAAACTATATTTATGATCAAGACCATAATGTTTTGATTGGATGATATGATACTAATTTTTTCATTATATTGTATTATAATCAAATAATGATATGAGTAGAATTATAATGTTATATCGTAACGAAAAAAATCATAATGTACACATATAAAAATATTATTGATAATAATACAATTATATTATATTAAAAATGAAATATATTGGCATCCTCACAATTAACACATTAGTTATACTCCAAATAAGACGCAGCATAAGATTTAACAAGAAATCCACTATTTCCGACTGAACCACAAAATATTACATCATTTTGCCATAATGAAGTTAAACAGCTCGCTAATGTCCTTGCAAGCACGTAATTAAAAGCTTTGTTGTGATTCATTCGAGGGAGAAAAATGTGAGAAGAAATGTTTTCGTAATCGCTTCATAATTAATTAAAGGGGAAACACTCACCCTGTCCTGGTGCAGGCGACGTGGCGTGGCCCCAGCCGCCTTTGTACGAACTGCTGGCATCTGTAACATGAAAAGTAACAAGTGAAAGAAACCATGCAGCAAAAGAAACAAAAAATATAACATTTCTTGACAAGTGTGGAAAAGAGTTTCTCAGGAAAAAGGTGGAAGTGAAAAGTGAGTTAAATATGGTGTTCTGTTGCAGGTACTTTGAACTAGAGTTTTTTTCAGTCTTTGTAAAGTCTTGTGTCATGTAGTGTTAATATTTTTTTCTAACGTGACAAGTGTTTGATAGTGTAAAAGTATTTGAAATTAGAAGTTCATGGTGTTTGTTAGTATTGAATTTTTATATAGTGTCAATATTTTCATTGGATAACCTCTTATGTTCAAAAATTCTATTCTTCTGCTGAACCTTAGGATGAAATTCTGAAATGCTGAGGTCTTTTCCTTAAGTTAGAGTTTAATCTGGATTCGTTGAAAGGTTTTGATTATTATTAAGGATGGCACTAAATTTGAGGAATGACCTTCGAATTTCTGGGGCTTGGCTCTTGAGTTAAGGCTCGAATGTCAACTTCACATATTTTTTCGCGATGTCGTGCAAAATAGGTGATTTTTCCCACAGCTCGATTCTTCAAAACTCACTTTTTCTCCATGTTGTTAGGATAAGTATAGTTCTCAACTTGTGCAGAGGCAGAAGATATTTTTTTTTCAAATAAGATTGCAAAACTCGTATTCGACTCGTCTCGCAAACTTCGAATTCGTTTAGATGTTTTGATTTTTTTGAGTTTCAGCAAAATATTTTGCCCGAACGAAACATCTTATTTTCGAGATCTGTTGTTTGTTAGTCTCCATGAATATTTTTTTTCTTTTGAAGAAAATCATGAAGCATTTCTTAATCTGCACTTTTTGCTCTGAGAAAAAAACAGCCAGCTCGTTCAAATTTTTATATTTTTTTCAATTACAAAAATTTTTGAGTATGACATTATATTCAATGTTAGCTACGGGGAAAAATTTGCAAATTTAATAGATGTTTACGAGGATCTTATGTAGCAGTATTTTTAGTATTTTTGACACATTTTGTATTTTTCAAGTATGTAAAAATGTTGCATAAATTCCTTGTACATTTTCAAATTGTACTGTTTTCCTGTACATTGCTACATAGATTTCAATGAATTCATGGTCTATAATTCAAATTTTATTAAATTTTGTGTACTTGAGAGGATTTGTCGGAAAATAATGTGTATGTTGATTTTTATTTCTTAGAGTTCATTTACTACTTTTTCAATTTTTCTACGATTTGAAGGATTGTTCAGAATTTCTGAAACTATTTGCATTTTCCAGGATGTTCAAAACGTTTCAGGATTGTCTAGTATTTTAATATAATTATAGAATTTTCAGATAAATTGTTATATAGATCTTAAAAATTTTAAGCTCTCAAATTTAAAGTTCATTAAATTTTTTGTGTTTCGAGGAATTTTTCTGAAAAGAGTCTTTTCAACAGATTTTTATTTTTTTCAATATTTTTTGTGTTATTTCACTTTTTCTGCGATTTAAAGAATCGTTTGTTATTTTTATATTTTGCTATATACATTTCTGGAATTTGATGCTCTAGTTATAAAAGTTATATAGATTTTGAATGTTTCATAGATTTACTTGTATTTTTCTATATGCATGTTATTTTTGTATTTTCTAGTATTTATGAAATGTAGAATTTCAGTGCGCGTTCACGATAGTCTATTTATGTTAGACATGAAAAGTTTATGCCTAGTAATGAAAAAATATAGGCACAAGAAAATCGTGTATTCAAGCTATTCAAGTATATTCAGGACCATTAAATATAATGGAAACAAAAAACAAAAATAAAAAAAACGAAAAATACTCGAAGTACTAAATTTTATTAAGTTTCTTGTTATTTGATTCTCGAAAAATTTATTTCATCCCAGGAGTCGAAAAACTTCAATTTTTCGAGCTTTGAATTCTAAAAATATATGCTTATGAAAGTCTATAAATAGATGAGAAAATTCTTCAATATAAAAATAATGAACGATCCTTGCAATCATAGAAAATCTGAAGATATACAAAAAGTAGTGGTATAAGTGAAAATCTATTGAGGCACTGTTTTCTGAAACATCTTGTCAAATACGGAAGATTTCATTATGTTTAAATTCTAGAGTTCGAAATTCTTGAAATCTACATAACAATTTATATGATAAAAATACTGAAATTATGTAACAATACTAGGAAATTCTGCAACATTCTATCATCTTCAATGATTTGAATAGTTTCCAAAATACTGAACAATCCCTCAACCCGTAGAAAAAATGAAAAAGTATAAAAAAAAATCAAAGGAAATAAAAATCTTCATAGACACTATTTGCTGAAAATTCCTCTCACATACAAATAATTTAATGAACTTTGAATTCTAGAGCATAAAATTCTTGAAATCTAAGTATCAATATACATAAAAATAGTCAAATTCATAAAAATACTAGAAAACCCCGCAACATTTTATACGTACTGAAAAACACAAAAAAATTCTAAAAATCTGAATATCTGGGTAGGTATTAAGATTCTCTCAAAAACCTATCAAATTTGCGAATGTTTCCTTGTGGCTAGCATTGAATCAAATATGGTACTCAGAAACTTTGTGAACTTGAAAAAAATATAAAAATTTGAACAACCTGATTGATTTTTTTTCAGGGTGAAAAAATGTGGACAATCATTTATCATTATATCTGGAATAAACAATTTCTATAGAACAAAACCACGAGTACGTTGATATTGTTTTTTTTCAGCCTTAGTTTTTCAACGTCTTGTTATTTACATTCAATTTATTCCAAAGAGCAACGTGAAAGTAAAAATACTTTTTTACTTTCACGTTACAAAAAAACATGTATTTTTAGAGTTAGATGCTCTTCTTGAATCACGTAAATTGTTTAAGAATTAAAAAGCAATTATAAGAAACTAATTAAAATCTAGTATATTCAGTATTGTTCGTATTGTTTATCGTATTCAATAAATTCTGTAAGGATTTCTAACATGATCTATATATTTGAATGATCCTGCTATGGATTTTCAAATGTATAGATTTTAAGAATTTTTATGTATTTTTATGCTAATTTCTTAAACTAATTGCCTCGAGTTGTGAAAGTTTCTAATAGAAAATTAAAAAGCATATTCTTTATCGATATTTGTTCACAAATTACTAATATTTCACTCTCTTTCATTCAAAACCTTGAATAATGAATTTTTTATTCAAAAATCAACAAGTTAAAATTTTCTTTAATCTATTTTAGAAAATTTCTTAAAAAGTTACAAACTGTTCTAAAAACTTTATGTGACTGATAAAAACGGTAATATTTTCGAGTTATTAATGGCTGTGAAAATTTTTAAAACGAAAAATCACTGAAAAGCTAATATCATGCCATAAGGGCTAGTTCTCCGAAAATTAACGAATTTTTGATAAAATCGCCTAATTAGTTTTTCATCCATCATGTCACCAGTTGCGAAAACACAACTTTCGGGAAATTGCATATGAAGATTTACACCAGCAAAAATAAACGAAAAATCACTTGTGATCAGTCTGCAATGCCAATGTAAAGTACGTTTTCTTAATAAACTTTATTTTAATAACATAAAAATGAAAAGAATATCTAAGTCGTTTGTTGAACAATTTTTTCCAATCACAAAATAAATACGTATAAGGCTGCTTTGACGTCGTATTGGAGAATAGCGTGCAGCTAATGTTATGCTCTCGCAGTACCCAAAGTAAACTATGTTTCACAAAACTCTTTCAACCGTATAATCCTGCCATACTGTAGAGTAGAAAAATGCGGACAAAAATCATTTTTTTCAAATCACATTAGTAGAAACCCCTTTTAGCAGGAGGAGCTTGAACCCTTTCTCATGCCACCAAACTTTCCAAGTAACATTAGAAAGATAATACAGAACCAAGATTCACAAATCATGTGCCCAAAAAAGGGCAACTGCTTAACGAGGCATTAAATTAGGGCGAGTCAGCGGATCGCGGTAGTTGCATTACTTTCTTTTTTCTTTTTTTTTTCCCTTTTTATTGCCCTGACCGAGCCATTTCTCTTCCCGACTCCTCGGACCCGAGCGCATCCTCCCAAGACTGACCTCGCGCAGCCCCGCGGGGACTGTTTGCAGACAGATATATTTTCATTTGGCAGTTATTGGCACGAGCACAAGTACACGGAATGGAAAAGCTAGGGTGTTGCCACGTTGGTGTACACGGTCCGTGGCCGTCGCTCTCTGCGCAAACACCGACTTGGCATGTCGACCTTTGGACAAACTGCCGGCCCCTTCGTTTGATCGCCGCGGTAGTCCATTAATGAAGCCTCAGATTTCACATTTCTTTAATGCCCTGGCAAAGGGGAAGAGCGAGCGGTACTTAGTCGATTATACGCGTGTTATATGGGTTAGGAATGTGATGTAAACAAGCGTACGATGATCCGGGGTGGTGTTTATGAGTCCCTGAGATGACGTTTTTGTTTGTTTCTGTTACATATTGGAAGAGGTTCGGGTTTATGTTTTTTGCAAGGCTTTATTTAGATGTTTTTTAGTGAAATTTCGTTCTTTTTGTTAAAAATTTCGTGCTTTTGTTTATGGAGTGTGGTAGTCTTTCGATGTGTTTATCAGGTTTTTAAGGGTGGCTGACAAGACCATTGAAGGAACCTAACTTAGATTGATACCATAGAATATGTTTTGTAAGAAACTTTGATCTGAAATATTATACTTTTTCTTCATTAACGGTACATCAAAAAAGTATTATATTTGTGTATGCTAAATTTATTTATGACGTTAATGTCTTTAATTTTATTTCAAATTTACGGTGCTTCTTTTTTAAAATAAAAAGTGTATTGAAAGTAGTGAAGTGTTTCTTATATTAGAAAAAGATCATTTTTTCAGAGTGAAATTTGATTTCTGTCCGAGTCGAAATTCACTCAAAGGAATCAGGAACGAGAGTTCTTTGCTCAAGATACCAAGTGCATGGAATTCAAAAATTTAAAACAACTTTTCAAACATCACTTTTAAAGAAAGTATAATTCTCAAGTAAATGTCTTGAGCTAATACGTGTATTTAATTCTTCTTGCAACTGACAAGTTGATGGAAATCAAGCAATTTTTAATGCTTTTTGTGTAAAAAAGGTATGAAGAAGAATATTTTTAACATAAAATTCATTATTTCTTCTTTTTTTAATTGAAACTTCTTGTAGGATGTTGTATATAGCAAGTAAATCGGATTTGGGATGATAAGAGAGTTGAGTTAAAATAAGATGGATTTCTTGAAGTGAAACTTCTCATGGTAAGTTGTATCTGGGAGTAAAATGTGTTTAGTTAAAAGAAAAGAATAAAATTCGATGAAAAAATTATGAGTAGAACAATTATAATGTTAAATGTACATTAGTTATTAAATAACTTGTAAATTCAACGAAAATTTGTTGACTTTCTCAAAATATTATTTTGAGGACCTGTATCAGGCACACTTTTTTAGAAAATTCTTTTACGTTTGTTAAATAATGTTGTATATAATGATAATAAATCTTTGAACTCGGTAGCACCGTATTTTCTCGAGAATATTATATACCAAATAGTGAGCTATTTACATATTAATCGAACCAGTTCCTCTTTTTATTTTATTATTTAATCGAATAACTTCTGAGTTTTTTTCAATTTTAATTATTTGATTTTAAAATGACGTTGTATGTTGCGTTGTGCAATATTCTATTTTAAAATCATAGCATGTATCAAAAATTGGACCAGCAATTTTAAAGTTCAATCTTTTCAATAAATTTCGTCTAAAAGGTTTGACTTTTTTTGTGCATATTTTTTATTTCTACCTCATTTTCATGAATAGAATTCATATTGCAGGAAATTCGTTTTTTAGAACCTAAGATTTGTCATTTCTATTATTTTCAAGATGTTACAACTTTATGTAAATAAATGTGAATCTCTCTAGTGGAAGATACGAATAAATATCTAGAAAATCATGAAAAACTTCGCGTGCAAGTTTCTTCCTTCACTTCATTATAGTTACCATTTTTTTCACGATAATCATAAAAATAGAACTATAGACTTAGAACATCATTTTATGATATTGAAGTTACAAGGTTTTATTTAATTATTTTTTTTTTTAATTTTTCGAAATTTGTTTGTTTGATCCAAGAAATGGATTTCCCGTTGGCTAATTTATTATTCTTTAATATTGAGGTTGATGTATCAGTAGCTTTTTGTTTTTCAATTTTAAGGGATGTTAGAACGAAAATTATTCGTTTGATTAAGAACGAATTCCACATATTCTGGAATTGCATTCAATTTTATTCCTAAAGATATAAAGGAAGAATTTTGTTTCTTCATGCATACCTTTAATTACTATTAAGCATGTAGGCAATGTTGATTTGCAGATACTCTGTATATTATTTTTTCTTGTACTTTATCAAGATTCCATTCAGGCTGATTCATTTTTGCTTAGTATGTATAGTAAAAATTTGTACAAATTAAAAAGAAACAGGATGGACTATTTTTTAAGTGTATTCATTTAAATTTTGAATATGGTTTCAGGCTGATATTATCACTTTTCCTATTATTTTTATATTATTTAAAAACTCAAGTAAAATTGAAAATAGTTCTATATGAAATTTGATAATTAAAAATAAGAAAACAAGTACGGATCGAAAAAGAGATTCGGAAACATTGAGTGTGAAATGCATATTCGGAAACGTCCTAGGAAATTTAGGGAATAAATATTTAATAATCACAGAATTACATAATTTCTTGTCATCTCTTATGACCGATTTACCAGAGAAAAATAAATAATATCTTTACAGTATAGATTAGCACTGATTATTAAAAAAAAATCGAAAACCTCAATTGAACAGTTGAAAACGAAATATAGTTCCTTCTTTCCATTTCAAGTTAACTCACGAATATTTTCAAGACCTTGATAATGACAACAAATAATTTTCAACTAACTTTCACCTTCTTTGGACACTTCAGAAATTATCGATATTTACACCCTTTCTTCCTTCAATTTTTAAATCTCTTGCATTTACACGAGGATATTTGAAGTGTAAAAGAAGATTTGTGTGATTTTCAAAGTTTTTATCGTATTTGGAGAAAAATGGCGGATAATATTAGATTCTGCATTGATGTTGAATAATTCTAAAGAGAATGTTTGATTTGTCGAAATTAACCCTAAAAAAAAGACATGATAAACATTGGCGTGTGAATAATTTGTAATATTTTATTTTTTAACATTTTTGAATTGGTTAAGTCTTATTTTATTGTATTAAAACGAGAAAATCAAAAGTCTATTAATTTTCTTCATTTTCCAATCATTAATTATCATCTAAAGCGTACAAAGATTATTTTATTGCTCACACACAGTTTTTATGTTCATCAGAGAAATTGAAAGTTTTTGCATGAGATTCTTGTAACTTCAAAAGATTGCAACAAACAATTTTCATGTATAATTATTATATTATCTTATGTTTCTACTGTCATCAATATTTTGTGAAAAACTTAATGATTGCCTTTAAAAATTGAAAGAAATTTTAAAATATGCTCTTGAATTTCCTAAACTTTCTAGACCTAGAATACGATAAAAAGATTTTGAATATTGTTAGAGCTAGTTCAGTGATTTCGAAATTTGAAGAGATACTTGTTTAAGTTTTTTTTTTGCAATTCACAACTCCTCCTGCATTCGTAGAAACAGTTAATAACTATTCATAGAAATAACAAAAACTTGTTGAATTTTCTTATAATTGACAAGTTTTCGAATAACTCACACATTTCGTTTATTCGAAAAATTGCTGAAATTAAAAAAAGTTGGCGACAGTAACTCTTGCTAATCCTCTTGCGTTAATAATATTCATGACTTTTATTCGATAATTTAAATGAATTACATATGTAAAACAATTTTTATATTCTGATGTTTGTTATTATCAGAATTTAAAGGCCCATAGTTAAGCGATGAGCAGCATGTACTATTTCTTTAAATGAAGGCCTTGTTTTTATAATCGAGAATACCAAACTTTCATGATTAAAATTGTAATAACTCTACTTTGATGGATAAGTTATTAACATGAGAAGTTACAATAAAATTTCATAGCTTCAATGCATTCATTTACTGGCGAAAAATATCATATCATTTTTTGTGAGCTTGTTGAATTATCAGAAAGAAAATGCTGAAGTATTGCATGCTTACAATAAATTTTATTTGAAAATCTATATTTGATTGTTAAAAACATCGAAAACTAATTTTTTAAAACTCGCTATTTTTTCAGTAAAAATGGTCATTTTTATTATATCAGATTCTGATTATAAGTAAGAAGCATTTCTTTGAAAATTGCTTAAATTTTGAAGGGTTCCGTTAAAAGGACGTGGTGTTATGATTGTTCAATAAATTCTTCTATTTGAATTCGATGTGCTTCAAGTTCCCACATTCGGAGCTTCTTCAATCCCTCAGACTTCAACTGGGAAAATTTGCTATATATTGTGTATGAAAATATTAAATTCGCATTAAAGAGCATAATAATCTCTAATTTTGGAAAATACGAAAATGAGGAAGATGCACTAGGTGTAGATCTCAATGTGAAAAATAATGAAAAACACTCTGCTGAATTGTACATTTAAAATACCCGCTAAAATAAGAGAAATTTTCGTATTGAAAATAATAATGCTGCAAATTTATCGAAGTGGATTAAAATCAATTATTAAATTTTTTTCATAGTAGATTTCCCCAAATTAAAAATTGTAGAATTTCATTAATTTGGATATGCGAAAATGGAAAAATTCAAAAATTTGATGATTCTATGGTGTAGACGAAGAACTCGAGTATCAGAAAAACTGTTTTTGTAATTTAAAAACAATGATATCTACAGTTAAAAGCCCTCGAAATTTGCTCTCGTAAATTAAAACCCGAGATTCTAAAAATCGAAAGCATGGATAAAATAACTTCAAAATTAAATAGCTAACATAATTTCTTCGGAAAATCTTAAAATTGCAAAGTTGTTTATGTAAATTCAAATTTGAAGAATTGAAGCTTTAAAAAAATGTAATAAAGAAAATGATAAAATTTCTGAAAAAACCTTCAAATTAGTGATTAATCTAAGTATCGATATTGTAAATTTTGAAAATTGAAAATAATGTAAGATATTCAGAAACAGGATCTTTTACTCAAACTGCAAAAAGTTCCATTATCTAGAAATCAAACTACTCAAAATTAGAAACTTTTTGTTTTCGATGAACTCGTTCTAAAATTCAAATTTTCAAACAACTTATGTTCACAAAAGTTCAAATATTCGATTGACTTCTGAAATTCTCCCTTAACTTTGTCTTCAGTAAATATTTTTATTTAATTCAAAACTTATGAATCTTATGAAAATCATCGCAAAATATTCAAAAATGTCAGTAAGCAGAATACGAAACAGTCAATTCGTATGCCTTGAAAATCACACTTCCTAAATCTGGAACGGTGTTTTATCCTATCACTGGCAAAAAAACCACTAATTCTCGCACTCAATTTCATCGTAACAACCACTGACTTTCTCCCTGATCCAGACATAAAGGCCAAATCCCCACTCAAAAACCCTCGGAAAAACATACCGGCAAACAACATGGAAAGATTGGTGAACGGCGTGGTACGGGGCAAATCGGCGGCGGTTGTTCCGCTGCCTTTGAGGTCCAACATCGCGAGGACGGTTCCACTATAAACCCACTTTATGTCCGAATTTACAAACACGATTCATCACCTGCGCCCCATTCGCTTTCTCAACGGAAAAAACAATGACGATCTTGATTTTCGACACGCTCCCTAATTTATATCACTGTGCTCTACCACGGTACCAACATGGGCATGTGAGTTATTGGATTTGGTAAGTACGTTATCGAAACTCATAATCCCCGATGGTCTTTAAATGCCGATCTGAGTGATACTGGAAGAGCCGGCATTCGAAAAAGTGGCTTGAGCGTTTTCGTACACGCCCATGGAGACGAGCATATTCCGTTCTGGTTCGACCCTTTCGAGGGTTGAAGGCGGGACCAGCAAGCACCCCAGTTTCTGGCGCCAGGGCGCTTGCGTGTGAACCGCAACCCCTGAGTATTAATGAGAGTACGGAGCCCACCCACGACCCGAGGAACTTGGGAGGCCTTGGTTGTGCCTTCTGGAATATATCTATGTGTACTGCGACCCTGTTAGAGCTTTTCAGGACAGGTGTTGTTCTTTTGGACTATGATGTTGTTTTCTGGTTGCACCTGCTTGTGTCAGATTCTAGTAGTCTCTTGTCTCAAAGAAGACGATGGAAGATAATAGTGCAACAAAAGTTAAATTTCTTGCAACTTTCACGGTGATGTTTTGCCAGCAGTGCTGGATGTTCCTCAATTGGTTTTTATTTGACTTCGTTAAGTTTACTCATTATCATCTTACTTTATGTTGTTTGTGTCATTTCATCTCAAGTTGTCCAGATGATTCAGGATTTTGGAACTTTGGACAAACTGTATTGGGAAGTTTTGTTAGGGCTGTTCAGGATTGTTCTTTTGGACTTTGTTGTTATTTTCTGGTTGCATTTGCTTCTGTCAGACTCTGGTACATAATCTCTTGTATCGAAGAAGACGAAGGAATGTGATAGTGCAACAAAGTTTAAAATACTTTACAGTAATGTTTTGCCAGCTAATGGATGTTTCTCAATTGGTTTCTATTTGACTCCGTTAAGTGTACTTATTATCATCTTACTTTATGTCTTTTAGGTCATTTCATCATAACAGCCGTTGCTGAGACCAGCTGAGACAACGTTTGGCAACACCGCAGTGTCTATACCTAACCTCCTTATCAAAACAAATAAACTCTGTTAAAACACGATGGTTTGAAACTTCATTTTTCGTTTCCGATCGTTTTGTAAAATATAAAAAACATGCAGTTTGACCAATTTGACGACTTGAAGTTCCGCGCTCAGTAATATCAGCTGTTCACTTCCACTGTTGTGGCGTTGTCAATTTGTGCCAGATCGGTCGTAAATTGTTGTTGATATGTCAATGACATAAATAAATATTAGATTTTTTATGAAACTAAATAGCCGATCGTTTTCATTCCAATTCTAAGAAAATTTTTCGGAGATATCACGTTAAATCATGTCTTCCTAATATTACTCAATGCCAATTTCGCGATTTTTTTTCGAATTCACAGACAGCCAAAAATCCTGAAATTTTGACTGGTGTGTAGATTTATCCTCATATAGTCTGTGACAAAAATTTCAACAAAATCCAAGGAAAATTAAACTCGTGCTATACCACCTTAAGTTGTCCAGGTGATTAAAAACTTTGGAACTTTCAGGCTTGAAACTTTGGACTAACTGTATTGGACCTTTTTGCTTGCAACTGTTGTTTTGGAATTTTCTGTACAGTCACTTTGCAGCCCTGTTAGAGCTGTTCGGGATAATTCTTGTTCTTTCGGACTTAGTTATTGTTTTCTGGTTACACCTGCTTGTGTCAGATTCTAGTAGTCTCTTGTATCGGAGAATACGATGGAAGATAATAGTGCAACAAGGTTTTAAATGCTTGTAACTTTCATGGCAGTGTTTTGCCAGCAGTACTGGATGTTCTTCAATTGGTTTCTTTTTGACTTCTTTAAGTGTAGTCATTATCATCCTACTTTATGCAGCGTGGGTCATTCAATCTCAAGTTGTCCAGGTGATTCAGAACTTTAGAACTTTCAGGCTTAGAACTTTGGACCAACTGTATTGGAACTTTTTGCTTAGAATTTTTTATTTTTTTTTTATTTTTTCCGAACAATCACTTTGCGACCCAGTTAGAGCTGCTAAGGATGAGTCTTGTTCGTATGGACTTTGTTGTTGTTTTCTGGTTGCACCTGCTTGTGCCAGATTCTAAGTAGTCTCTTGTATCAAAGAAGGCGATGGAATTTGATAGTGCAACAAGGTTTGAAATACTTGTAACTTTTAATGTTTTTCGGGTAGAGTTGCATGTTCCTGAATTGGGTTCAATTTGACTCTTTTTCATCTTACTTCACGTTGATGAGGTCTGAAGGTGATTTAGGTTGAGGCTCTTTTGTTGTGTAGAAATCATTTAATCGCATCTTTATCGAAATCAATGAAACTTGTGTTTTTTTTATTCTTGGAAATTTTCAGATTCAGAATTTCAGATCTTGGCATCTTTCAGGCTTGCCACTTCATAAGCTTGAAACTTTTAGGCTTGGAACTTTGCAATTTTGATTAAAATCATTATTTTGGAATTTTCGTCGCAAAATCACATTGCCACCCTGTTAGAACTTTTAAGAACAGGTGTTGTTCTTTTGAACTATATTGTTATTTCCTGGTTTTGCCTGTGTGTTTCAAATGTTCATAGTCTCCTGTATCGAGGAATACGATGAAATAGGATAGTAAAATAGAGTTTATCGAAATTGATAAAAATTTTTTTTTGTCTTCCCTTGAACTTCAGTTGTTTCGTCGTAGGCAATCGTTGAGAAATTTGTTAAAAAATTGATTTTCTCTAATTTTCATACTTTCATTGTCCTCTGTAATTCGATAATTTCACCAAAAAATTTTCGCTTGAAAAGCTTTTGATCAGAAAAACTTTAAAAAAAATTATAATTGATAGTGGACAACACTGTAACTGTCATGAATGGAAAAATTGCTCTGAAAGAATTGATAAAATTGCACATCAGGATACGGTTACACGCTTTGCGTCGCGTTAAAGGAACTCATCGTACGCACTCAAACATATGCATTTCATAGGTTGTGCGTCGATCATGTAGCACATTTCGAATAGGAACTGCGATAGGAAGGCACGCGCACGACACGCGACCGCATACGCCTGGCGGCGCATTTAACGCGCGATCGCTCTCGAGTGCTCGACGTTGGAGTATATATTGTGCTTTGGGGAAGGACCCCGCTATCGTTAGAAGAGACGAACGATATTTCTCGTGTCACAAATCTCTGTGAAAGTTGCTCTTTTCTCAACAACCCCGAGGATTCCCAAATCGTAAACATCATTGCACGCTGATTGATTATTCTTTTACGAAAGTTTGCAGACCTTTTTTCCGTACACTCCACATTCCACAAAATTTATTTTTGAACATTATTCTTTCAAATTTAGAAATATGATTAAGTACTAATTGGGACTAAGTACTATTTAGATTCGTAATCTTGTAGTTAAAATCCAATACTTGGCTCAACTGGTCCAAATGGACATGTAATTGAGATTGACAAATCTTAAATCTAAGAAGATGATGAACATTCTAAAATAGTGAGGTGTATAGAAATAGCAGTTTTGTTTACTGAGAAGTAATCAACCTTTCTTTGACCAAGCTCGACCCGAGTCGAAATTTTAATCCTTATTTGAACATTTTAGATCTTTTTGGTTCTCATTAGAACATTTTAAGCCTTGTAGCTCCTGTTTTGAACATTGTAAACTTTTGAGATATAGTAAGAACCTTCTTTAGATCTGTTGATCGTATCCGAATCAAAATTTTAGTCCTGATTGAAACATTGAGATCTTTTTGATCCTTATTAGAACATTTTAAACTTTCGATATGAAGAAAAAACCTTCTTTAGACATGTTGATCATATCCGAGTCAAAATTTTAGTCCTGATTTTAACATTGAGGTCTTTTTGATCCTTATTAGAACATTTTAAACTTTTGACATGAAGAAGGAACGTTCTTTAGACATTTTGATCATATCCGAGTTACAATTTTAGTCCTTGTTTGAGCATTTTAGATCGATTTGATCCTCAGTGCAACATATATCTTTCTTTCAAGTTCCTGTCTTACTCTTTTTAAACTTTTTAAATAGAAAGAAAAATTTTTTTAAAGATGTGATATGATCATATAACATGTATTGATTATTATTGTACGTGTATTATAATCATATATGTATGTATTATTAGTAAACTTTTGTATTAAAAACAATACATATTTATTAAAATATTTAGACAGTTTATTCAAAATGCTAAAATTATATATTGAATCCCAATCGCACACACTATGCTTCGATTTAATACCCTTTAATGTATAAAAAGTATATTAAAATTGATTCATTTCTGTAAGAATTTTATATCAATAAGTATGTTCTTTAAAATTTATAAACATGTATGTGTAACTCCTGATACAAGCATTATTTTTAAGTATATCAATAATTTAAAACAACTATGTGATAATTTTTTTTACTTGAACGTGTTAATAATTTTCAACAACTACAATCAGAGAAAAAGTAAACTTCTCGCAGTGCTCCGCGCGTCCGAAGCGCGCGCTGTGACGACCTTCAAACGTTAGAAAGTATCCCCCCCCCCCAAGCACGACACACGCTTCTAAATCAAGCGTCTGCGCAGAGGATGCATCGAATCCATGCTCTAAAGCATCGATGGAACCATGCCTCGTGCGGCGGACAACATTATGATCGAGAAATTTATTTTTTCTCTCAGTGTATACAGTTTTTATTGAAAGTTCTAAACCTGTGCATTCAACCTTTGAATGCATATATGATCTGAAAAGAAAAAAATTTCTCAGATGTGACATTAGCTCAGTTATCAAAACGTAAAGGCTGGAGTTATTTCGCAATTTTCGAAAGCTCGTAGTAAAATATACAGAAGAAAACAATCAAAAAAATTTTTTTTTTTTTTGAAAGTTGAAACAAAATATGCATCAAATGTTCGTTTAATTTCACCAAACATATGAAATTTAATACACTTGTATATAAATATACTATATACAAGTTTATTAAAATCCGTATAACAGGTTTATTGAAATTCTAAAACGTTTATGCAATTTTAAGAACACCGTATATTATTGTTATCTTTTCATAATTGAAAATATTTCCAAATCGAACGATTATATGATTCTATACCGCTGTTTTGCATCACATTCAATATAAAATCTGGTATATCTTCTATATTTTTGATGAACCTAATTAATGCATTTCATGAAATTCTTATTTGAAAATTTTGCACCTTAATATCCCTCAAACAAAAGCCTTCTTTGACCACACGGAAAAAAATTTTCGGGTCAAATTCCTATAACAAACTAGAATGGCAGGACGAGGGTCGAATTTCTATTTTTGTCCTTAGCTTACTGTAGGTAATACGAAATTTCATTCCTTTGTGCCATTAGAAAATGCTGTAAGTTAAATATTTATGGGAAAAAAGTGCTATGTGAATGTTTTAAGTCGCATCGTAACGCGCTGGTCCACTAAAGGAATCTCATGGAGTTGTTGCATCGTAACCGCCGATCGGTCCTCGAAGTCAAGCTGCAGTAACAGGGGTTGCAACCGGGACGAGATGACGCGCGTGACATATCTCAGATTTCCACAGAAAATTAATCTACTTCGGTCGATCCTTTCGGGATATTGTGCACAATTCTAGCACATGATCTCAAAATTTTTTTCCATTCATTTTGAACCTACTGAATGCATTCAGCGAAATCCTTATTTAAACATTTTGCCCCTTAATATTCCACAAAAAAGAACCTTATTTGAACATTTAAAGCCCGGAAAGGAAATACTACTAGGTAAAAGGTTCAAACAAAGTTCAAAATTCGTATTTCATTTAATACAAACCAACATCCTGCTTTGATCATCTTAAACCTGCCGTTGTAAGTTTACCATGTTCAAATCAGAACTGAAATTTCGACTCGGGATACTAATTTTTTACAGTTACAAAGACTGAAAACGAAAATTGCGAGGAATGGAAAAACAAAATCCTTTTTCGCTTGCTGCCTCGAATCACATGATTGGCAATGATTCCTTGCTCCTTATCACCTCCATCGAACAAACCAGTGTATCAGCACGCGAGCGAATCAAGCATATTGTGCAAATTGAATGTGAAGAATTATCTCGAGAGGGAAGATACGTATCATCGCGCATTTAAGCTAGCCCCAAAACGTAACAAAGTGGCACGGTTCTTATCGTGTTATGGGTTACGGAAGGCTGGGACTAGACGACTGGCTGGCACTCCCTATGCGAGCTATGCGTCTCGCGTACAATAGCCGCTTTTCCATCGTGCCTCGTACTGCAACAATGATAACCACCCCTAAGCCACTACGAGCTTGAGTAGTTCGCCGTATTTCAAGATAATGCGCGCGAATCGCGGTCTGGCGTGGGGTACATCGTGCGGCCTCGAAATCTCTAGACGTGCGCTCTAATTGATCTAATCTCCCGCTTCTGGTACTCCAGTCGAAAGGTTTTTCGAGACCTGTCAGTGGAGAGTTGATATCTGTATTCGGGACTCGATACACGAGGGACGAGCAATTAGGTACTTCATTTGCATTGAAAATGAACAGGGGTGTCGCAACGAAATTTAACGTGGAGGCGCAAAGGTAGGTATCAAAAGAGTCACTATATTTTTACATCAAGGCATCAGTAAATATTTATTTTATTGAAGCATTACAAAATTTTGAAACCCATTTGCAAGCTCAAGGTTTTGTTCTCTAAATATATGTATCGTTTTTCAAACAAGTAGTTTTTTCTAGTATGTTGTCAAAAGTGGGCTACTATCCACTCTTCCTTTTCTTTCAATTAAATAGAAAAAGGATTATTTATTTAAAAATCATGAAGAAGAAACAATTATAAATAAATGTATTCAAATTTATACTGATTTATTAAACTATGAAAAGTTATCAGTAACCGAGGTATGAATTGTTAATGAAACTAATGAAGTGATTTTTTTGTATCATAATGATGCTAACGATCTGCAAGTAAGAATTGATTTGGACAGGAAACAGACAAAAAATGCTTCGCTGGAATGAGTATAAAATGTGTAGGATTTTGAAAAATCAGACTCGATTAAACTTTTGAATACAAAGATTTTTTATGAGGATACCGATTGGTGTCGAAAGCTCGAGAATGTAATAAAAATAGATACTCTTAAAAAAAGTGGCTTTTCTTGGCTCTGAGCAATCGCTTGGGTTTTGACAAAGATTTTTGTAATGATTTTATTCAAAACTTCATTCAAAACATTTAGAACAGTATTAAATGTAACAATTCAAGAAATGAATAAAATAACCAATAGACATATTTTTGACTTACTGGATACAAAAAAAATAAAAAATAAAGTAAAATAAGTACATTAAAATATATAATATTTTATTCTCTTTCAAATCAATTGTTTCTCAGATAATAGTACATCATCTATACTCTCATATCATAGTGCCATGAGTCATTATGCTATTCGAAAACAGGAAAATTTCCAAATGTATTATATGATAAAAATTCATAAATGAGATACATTTGTGAAATTTTTTTTTTTTGCGTCGTACGTTTGGCTATCTGCAGATTAGAAACAGGGTATACAACTCCGTTTTCTGGCGGATCCTTTTATCTTTTTTTGTCAGTACTCTAGTTACTTATATGTTTTCTGTGATTTTAATTTCTATATAAAAACATATCTACAAAGAATTATTTTAATGAATAACTGGAGCAAATTAATAACTGAGAATTCGAAGTTTTTGAAAGTCTATAGAATTTCCGATTGTTTTCAAGACTTCAGAGTTGTGCTTGTAGAAGCCATAGGAAAAACTAGAAGAATAAAATTTGTGCTATTTTTATCCAATACAGGACATCATAAATAAGGTTTGAGAGTGACACAGATCGAAGAGGCTCATGGTAATATATCATAGATTGATTGCATTTAATAAACATTTGCCATGATGAGCAATTATTTAAAAATACATTGTCAGAGTCACAGTGAATTACAAATCCAATAAGAATGGATGCGAAAGTTTTATAGATCCTTATGATTGAGATATTATTGAGAAAATAATGTAAGATATACAGAATTTCAATACTTTAGAAATCTCTATTTTTGTTGGTATTCTTCATGTTTCTCAGCATTTCTGAAAATTATTGTAATCATTTGTTTTAATTATTGAAATTGAGAACAGGGTACTGATTTTTGACCTTAATAGTTTTTTGTGGTTTAATGTGATTGTCAATCACCACTCACCACGGTAAAAAATTTCAAAAAATGTTCCCGAGTCTAGAGAATGTATAGACTCTTTTGGAGATAAAATTTCATAAAATTTACTCTGAATGGCGAAAAATTCGTCTATACAGGCACTAATGCACGCTGTCATAAAAATCTAAGAAAATGCAGAAAGATTTTTCCGCCTTTTTGAAAATGACTAAAAGAGCGTCTCCATCGAAGTTTGACAGAACCTTTTCGTGACTAGCCTAAACACCACTAATTTTCCAAAATGCTTTTCAGCAGGGCCAGATCATGATTTTCGTATAGAATACTAAAAATTTCTACCATAATTTTTAGGTTTATATTGCATATTTTAAACAAAATGATTACACTCTTAATTACACGAAGTGAAAAACATTGTAGAAACTATAGTTAATAAATAGGTTTTAAATAATCATCAATAGTAGATTATTCAATCTCATAGTCAAATCAATTTATTGAGTAAATTACTTAGTTTGAATATAAATTTGATGGGTTATTTACTATTATTTTTAAAAAATGTATCGATAAATAGACTGAATAAACGTCATAGTTATCCAGAACAATCGCCAAATAAACATTATCTCTTAGTCACTGACAAACCCAGATTTCTCAAACTGCTAACTCTCCAAACCGCTGAATCGATACCCTAAAACGAATCCTTATCGTGTCCTACAAATTTCATTTAAATCTCGTGGTGCAAAATGCAGCCACAGGTTCGGAATTCTAAGGAGACAGTTTACTTAAGCGGGCTACATATTTGTCGAAGGACGCTCCAGAGCAAACTCTTTAGTCGACATTTTAAATTGACATGTTTGTACCCTGCTCTAGGCAGCTGCATAAAAGCGATCACGAATTCACATTGGGGTATAAGCTGAATTACTAAGTAGTCTTCACGAAAATTATTTTTCTTTTATTTCCTGACTTTCCTGTTCTACGTTTTTCAATGTTTGTACAATGAGTAAAAAACATAAAATATAAAGATTTTCAGTGACAGGAAAATAAGATTAATGATTCTATGGAGTTTCAGTCAAATCGATTAATACTTTTTATTTCGAACAAAATTTGCACAAATTTTGTTCGTAGATCTATCTATATTTATGTGAAGCTAACTGAAAAAAAGTTTGTTTAGTCAAAAAACTGTTGTTAATGCACAAAAGTGACTCGAACCTTTTCTTTCATAAAAAAAGTATCAAACGTACGTATTACTTCGCGAAGCTGGGTTGTTGGGGTGGATCTTTAGGATTCAGGGCTCGAACAAGTGGATTTGTGGAAGAGCCAGTAAAATAGTCGTAGGATACGTAAGGGGAGCCGAAGCAGCCCATTAATTACATAACGGAAGAACGCCGACGTTGGCTCAAACAAAGGTCCGTGAGCGTCCCTTGAAGTTCATAACACCGTGCACGTAATCTTTCACGCACCGAGTCTAATTATTGCTAATTTACATACTCTTTCATTGGGCTTTGTTCGTGTCCACATTAAGCTGTTGTTTAATGATGGAGCAATGTTTTATGATCGAGTATTTCAAGACGGAGATGATGATCGGAATAGTAATCGGTTGTGATGCTTCTGGTGTCGAGAAACACTATGTAATTAAACGGTGTAATGCGAGTCTGTTCTAACTCATTTTCCAATGTTTATTTAAGGCAATTCTATTTTATACCATTTCATAACAATAATTTAATCTTACGCAAATTTATTTAACAGACTGCCCATTCATTTAGTCAATCACTCATCCCACAATCACATACAACTATACAGCTCAGTCGAATCAGACGCATCCCAAAGTTCACAAAGCTCCATCCGAATCACTCCCAGTATCTGTCACCAAAACAGAAAATAGGGTGAGAGCGGGTAATATGAGACACTTGTGTTTTAATTAGTTTTTCCCTTATTCAGAAAAAAACTTTCTAAACGGTTGTATGAAGCCTGTATAACGATATTAAGATGATTGTTGGTAGTTGTTTCATTTGGTTTGTCATACTTAATAAAAACAAAGTCCAGCAGTAAAAAAGCTACACAAAATTTTTCAGTGCGCTTGATAGATGAATGTATGATGACAATACTTACTGTCAAAAAAGCAAGTTAAACGTAGGACGGAGTTCCCTTAATACCCGCTGTCTCATGTTACCCGCCTTCACTCTACATATTTTGAAAGCCAGCAAACTCATACTTTTACAGAAGCAAACACAAAACTTTTATCCCAGAGTAGCTTTTTCTCATCGTCTTCGCCGGAAATCGCGTCGAATCCGTTTTAAGGAATAATTATCGAAACGGCTGCGCATCAAGCGATCTGTTACGGTGTGGGTTTGTTACGTTGCGCTCACCAACGCCAAAGTGAGGGACAGAGAAATGAGTTGGATAGATCCAATTGGAGCGTCGAGGGAGCAAGCGAGAAAGGCGAGGAAAATGAGAAAGGCGGAGTGACTCTCTGGCGAAAGGAGTGGAAAGAGGGTGTGAGGTAGAAGAGGAAAGAGCAAGCGTGGCACAGAGAGTATAGGCATCCGCGCGCTCATTTCCGTTTCGGGGCCGTAGAAAGGGATGAGAAGAGATGCGGTGACTACTGGGGAGGTGGGGGCGCTAACTCGCGAGATATTAATTCCGTGTTAGCGCTAGGAGGGTGCTAGGGTGAAAACTACGTGTCGAGGGTGCGAGCGAGGACGGGGAGAAAGCCGGGAGACGGAGAAACGAAGCGGGGCTGGCATTACAAATCAGAGATTAGCCGTAGTTAACTCGACTTGCGCAGTCAAACAGTTAATCAATAAATGATTATTTACGCTCGAACCTCGTCGGCGCTGCAACGAGGTGTCGAGTGAAGTAGGTAACGCGGATGAAAGTGATTTTGCGCCATTTTCTTCGGCAATAATTGCGACGTAATCAATCTGAATCAGTAATTTCAGCTGAAAAAATCCAATTGGCATTTTGCCAATTGATCCGACCAGTTGGCAAACTTAATGTTCTGTCCGATTGGCAATCATAATCGTCGGGCCAATTGGCAATTCGAAATGGTCGGACCAACTGGCAAAATGTCAATTTGCCAATAAATGTGAATTTCGTTTATTATAGTTTAATTATGCAATTATATATTTGATTTTTTCACCCTCGGTGGAGTTGAGAAAATTCCGCCCAAATCATAAAAAAATTGTGAAATGACATTGCGTTCCCGCCGATCCGAATAATTATGCATTATACTTAATGTATCAGTGCTAAACTTGTAAAATTGTAAAAATTGACCTCCATCTCGTGGATCTCGCAGTAACTACTGGTATGGCGCCGGATTTTTAAATATGTCGCCCTCAAATTTGAACATTCCGCGCCATATTAGTAGTTACTACGAGATCCACGAGATAGGAGTCAATTTTTTTTCTCATTTTACAAGTTAACACTGATAAATGAAGTATAATGCATAATTATTCGTATCAGCGGGAACGCGATGTAATTTCAAAATTTTTTTATGAAATCGGGTAAAATTTTCCTAATTCCACCGAGGGTGAAAAAATTAAATATATAATTGCATAATTAATCTATAATAAACAAAATTCACATTTATTGGAAAAACGAATTGGAAAATTGGCATTTTGCCAGTTGGTCCGACCATTTGGAATTGCCTATTGTCCCGACGATTATGATTGCCAATCGGACCGAACATTAAGTTTGCCACTTAGTCGGACCATCGTCGGGCTAATTGGCAATTCCATATGGTCGGACCAACTGGCAAAATGCCAATTTGCCAATTGGTTTTGCCAATTTGTCGGGCTATTGGCATAACCAATTGGATTTTTTCAGCTGGGATCAGTTCACTGATTTTTTGATTGAATTACAAAACCATTGTTATCAAGTGCTAAGAGCTGAAAAATCATTGAAAAGTTACGACTTTACTGGCTCGATCAGTGGATTCAAGTAACCCGCTGATCGAATTAGTAATATAACCATTGATTTAAGTATGTAGTTAATTCTTGAATTGGTTTTCGAATGCTTAACGCTGAGGAATCAGCAAAAACCTGCGATTAGTGAAACAGTGGAAAGGTAACTTCGGATATATTCGTATATATTCAATTAACCCAAGATGGTCTCACTTCAGTATATTCGCATGAAAGTCATCACGCTGGATGAAATTCATCCAAGCTACAACAAATTTTGAACAATGAGTACAAATTGTTTAAAAAAATGCCATGCTTTCTAAAAGGATTTAAAAAGGCGAGCTACTTCAGAAGTGCACTGGTTTCTCGGAGCCAAAGGAGTGAAAAATTATCAACTCATTGAGTCGAAATATTGCAAATGTATATTCTTTCCAAGCTTTCTGTCACCGACCGTGACTTTCTTCAGGGATTCACATAATTTTAATTCCTAATTATGGAAATTCTTTCAAAAAGGATCTCGTTCATATCATGCGTCGAACAAAAATTATCAATCCACTACAACGTACATCGTCAGAGATCGAATGAATAAAAAACCATGGTACCCAAGTTTTGAATTCTAGTAAAAACTCCTCTTTGAATATAAAAAACCCGAAAATGTCCCTACGATCCTTCCCCTACATCAATATCAATGAAATTTCCAGACAGTTAAGCAAACCTGAGTAAAATTAATGTTACTAATGTTATCGTAAAATTTTCAGTCTGTTTTTTTAATAAAGAAGAAACTTCGCCAAGCTCTGTTTCAGTACTCAGAGAAATTCTTCCGATTCCACAGTTAACGTAGATGGTAAATGTTTAACATCATCGATCATAGATGGTTTCCATTTCCAATTTCCGACGATGGTGACTATCATTGGGGACCACGAGGAAATTTTCAACACGGATAGTGCACTTTCACAACGTGCATGCGTACATTGCAATGTTTTGCAAAGTGATGTGCGACCTCGGCTCTACTAGAATTGCGTGGTGCCGACTGATCGATGTGTTACCATGACGACGCTTCCGCCGCCAGTCACCCAGCTACCTCCATCTCCGTTTGTTACTTCCACCGTCACCACCACCTTCCCGTGTCTTTGCCACGCGACCGAGCTGCTGACCACGCTTTTCCTACCGGTGCTTTTGCGTCTGCGGCCAAAGCGCCGGAATAACAAACGACAACCTCCAACAGTTTGCTTCTTTTCAGTCCATGAAAAATTATCGAAACAACTTTTGTGGTACCTTGCTGAAAGGAAATCTTCAATGACCTTCAGGTGCATCGAGTTGGATCTATGAAAGACATGATAAGAGAAATAGGAGCAAGTTAACAGGACCTTCAGAGCTTGTGTTGGACAAGCAGTCATGTCTACACCTCGATCCGCAGGGGTCAGTTCTGGGCCCATTACTCTTCATACTCTATTCAGCAGATCTGGTATCAAACATCAAATCTCCGATTTCATTTCACGCTGACGATAGGAAGATTATGCTAACCTGCCAAGAAACTATGACGAATTACAAGCAGATTTACAATCAATTTATGACTGGACAAAGGAATGGATGATGACACTAAATGGTGATAAATGTAGAGTCTTGTCAGTTCCAAAACTGAAATACGAGTATTAATTTTCAACTAACTTTTTTTCGAACTGCAAATTATATATTTATAATTTTAAATGTAAGAGTGTAATTTCAGTAATTTGTGTACAAAATTCGAAAAAGAATATAATATTCCACTTTTTTTAGGTACTTTGAAAATCCAAAGCATTAAATTTTCTAAATCTGTATGAGAATACACAATAGTATATTGTGTAGCTAGGAGCAAACCCCACACGAGTTTTAAATCGGTTGTTTTTGCTTCAAGGTACACACGATACTTTTTGCCTCGAAAACAGTAAAAATGAGCGTATCTAAACTTTTTTGACATGGCCTATGAAGTATTGAAGGTCAACACGGAGGCTGGAGAAAACGACACTCGGTAGGGGAAAGGGGAGGAGGTTGGTCTTTTTTGGCCCGCTGGGTTTCCAAGGAGCCAAAAGAACCCGCCTTTCACCTCGCTGATTGTCATTTGTCGACAGCCTGCGTGTCGGCCTGAAATACTTCATTTGTTTATGTCGAAACGTGTTTTGAAACGTTCCTTTTTAGTGTTTGAGAGGCAAAAAAATATTTAAAATCTATAGCGCTATCTTTAAGATCTATAGATCCCGATAGAAAATCTTCGGCGATAATTAAATACAAAAAAAAAAAATAAAATAAAATACTACATTTACATAAATTTCATATAAATCCGATTAAATTCTTCAAGAATTTATATGATTCCAGTTATCAAGAAACTTCAATTTTTCAAGCATTGAATCCTAGAAGTATGTATAGAAGTCCATAATAGCCTTTTAACGATACCAAAATCATCGAGTGCACTAACAATCACTAAAGAAACTGTTTTTGCAAAATCGATCGAAATATTATAATAATTTAAACTTTCAATTCTAGGAAACCTTATTCTGGGAATTCAAAGTGATATCTTTGAAAATAAAAAAATTCCATTACATTCTAAAAATAATAAGAAATATCAAAAAAAAATATTTCAAAATACTTATAAATATATACAACTGGGAAAATCTATACAACTTTAATAACTAGAGCATCGAATCCCAGAAATGTTCGAAACAATATATAAAAATACTGAAAGATCCTTTACATCGTAGAAGAACTGAATAAGTACGAATATTGATGATAAAAGTAGAAATACAATCAGACAATCTTTATTGTGAAATCCTTCTAAACACAAAAAATTTAATGAACTTCGAATTCTCGAACATGAAATCCTTGGATCCTCTAAAAACTTTACATAGATATACTTTACATATTTAAAAATACTAAAAAATCTTGCAACATTTTATATATTCTAAAAAATATGAATAGTTTTAGATGTACAAAACGATCATTTAGATTGTAGAAAAACTGAAAAAGTACCAAAAAAAAAAAATAATAAGAATTAAAAGTTCATGTAGGTACTGTATCCTGAACAATCTTCTCAAATTAAAAAATTTGGTGAACTTTGAATTCAAGAGCACAAATTTTTAGAAATCTATGTAACAATTTATTAAAATGGTAAAAATATATTTAATTACTAGAAAATCCTGCAACATTTTATAGGTACTGAAAAATGCATATATTGCCAAAAAGACTAAAAATCTAAGTAAGTAAATAAGATTTTCTCAAAAATCTATGAAATTCGCAGATAGTTCCCCGCAGCTTACATTAAATGAAGTATCAAGTTCAAAAATTGTTTGAACTTGAAAAAATACAAAAATTCTAACAAGCTGACTGATTTTTTTCTCTGGGTCAAAAAATACAATTTGGCAAATGCTCAATGATTTTCCTAACTTGAAAAAACCACTTATAGAGAACCAGTCCTGACAAACAACAGATATAAAAATTCTGAATATTCTAATATTTTGTTCGAACAACACATTTTTTCGAAAGTCAACAAAAATTACACTTCAAATATTTTTCTGTCCTGAAGCATTTTATTATTTTTTAAATAAACAATTTCCTAAAAAAAACCACTGAAACGTTAATATCGTTTTTTCATCCTTAGTTTTTCGATGTCTTATTATTAACATTCAATTTATTCCTAAAAGTAACGTGAAAGTACCTGAACGTTACTTTTTTTCACTGTCACGCGTTACACTTGTAACGGATATATGTATATATGTCCTGATGGTGGCCTTCCATGGAATTGCATGGAATTATGTACAGTCTATATGATAGGGAATTTTAGTATCGAGTGGAGAATTTTAGATCGATATGGGCCAGGTCGATAAGAATCGATTCTTGTTTCCTTTTTCTTCTTCTTTTTCTTCTTCTTCTTCTTCTTCTTCTTCTTCTTCTTCTTCTTCTTCTTCTTCTTCTTCTTCTTCTTCTTCTTCTTCTTCTTCTTCTTCTTCTTCTTCTTCTTCTTCTTCTTCTTCTTCTTCTTCTTCTTCTTCTTCTTCTTCTTCTTCTTCTTCATCTCTGAAAATTGGGCGTCTCCGACCGTCATTATTGCACTTGTCCACTTTGGCACGATTGTACGTCATGAAAGTGCCACAATAAAAAATCTCTATATTATCGCTGTTGAGTGCGGAAATCTTATTTAAAAAGAAAAGAATTACCGCGATTTGTAATTAGGGATAAAGACGAGTCAATGAGGGCGAGATTTTGGGAGCTTGCACGAGGATTTTGCTTGTTGCTGCTTTATGGGTGATCGGCATTCCCATTTTTCATGATGTTTTGGACCTATTCCTAGGGTGATTTGGATCTTTTCTTGGGTGGTGGAGAAGAAGTCGTGCTTCTGGAATAACATCGGACAAAGGATCCTTGCCATAAACCCTGATAAGCTAAGAATTTCATTTATTTTGAAATTTATCAGTGAAGGGGAAATGAAATAATGTTCATGATTAGTCGACAATGTTTATGATTGAGTTGACAATGTTTATGATTTATTTTTGTGAGTTAAAATTGGCTATGATAAAAAGTCAGTCAAGTAAGGGAGAATTCATTTAAATCGATAATCTAAAAAAGTATAAAAAAACAAAGAGGAGATAAAAAGCGTGATTGTCATAATTCTGCGAATTGTTACAAATAAACAAAATGAAAGTGCATAAAAATGTTACACGCTTTTCTAAGTAACCTGCATAGAATTTAACTAACGCATGTCCAATTAAGTTTTCATTTTTCAAATATGATGACTCCACGTCAAAGTCAAAGCAACAAATATAAGTAAATAGGAAATACTTCGTTCCTAATGCCGAGAGTTTCTCCGTGAACTTTGAATTTCGAGTATGAGTGTAAAGGGAAAGAGAGAACGCGAGGTGTACAGGATCGATTATTCTCCCGGGGTTTTCGAGGGGAGCGAGCGAGACGGGAAATGGGGTGAAGCCGAGGCGCAGGGGGCTAAGGAAAACCTGACGGAGCGAGAGGGTGAGAGAGGTTTGTCGTCCTCGTCGGCTCCGATTGAATACCACTGATTGTGCTCCACTCTCCTTGCTCTATCCAACCCCCGAATCCGTCCTCCTTTATCCCGCTCTTTCGTCGCTCGAGCCGCTCGGTCCTCCAGCTTCCTTCTGTACTCTCCTGCCCACTCCACGATAATGATGGCAATCAGCCCCTCAGAAAGGATTTCAGGAAATTCTCTCGCCTTTTTGTCGGCACCAGCGGACGCCGCAAACACCGCTCGTCTTTCTCGCTTCTCGACATCATCCAGTCCACGAGCGACATTTTTCAAATCACGCCACTTGCCGGAATACTATATTTTTTGAGAAACTTGAAGTTTTTTGAGGGAACCTTTAAAATATCGAGAAATTGGGGTGTAGAAAGAGGAAATGGCCAGGTGCCTTGTCCCTAATTCCCTTCGTTTTTGAAGTTTTGAGGTAGTGATTCAGATGCAAAATTTTAGTTGGAAACTAAAATTTTTTTAGTTTGGAAACCCCAAAATGGCATGACCATTTGGAGTTTTCAAATGAAAGCTTCATTTGTAGACTTGATTTTGAAAATTCGCTAGTTTTTTTAAATTGTCTATGACCGATAGGTGTTTCCAATTTAATTTTTACAGCAAAAAAGCCACTTGGTTTTTCAAAAGTTGATTTTAATAGAACTTTTAACATTAAAGAAAAGAAGGGCATTTTAATTTTGGAAGAAAGTCTTTTGAAAAGGAAAGGAACTCAGAGTTTTCATGAACTTTGATGCAAAAACTATGTATCTAAATTTGAAGCAAATTTTCGGGACAGTTGTTTTGGTAGCAATGATTGAGAGTTTGAAAGTTCGACTCTGTAAAATTTAGTTTTACTATTCTGTTAACATTGAAGTTAAAGTTTATGGACACTCAGAATATCTAATTGAATTTTTTCAACCAAGTATTTTGCGAGAATCCCCAAACATCAACAAAAAATTTTCTTTTTTTGTCAGTCACAATTCTAAAAAATCTGATGTATTTACCACGTTATGACATATGTGGAAATTTTATTTATAAGAAAGTGTGTGAACCCAGCTAAATACTTACATTGTTTAATACTCCCTTTAGAATATTTAAGAAATTGTCGTATAGCGGATTTTGAAGTTATGTTTTAATTTTTCAATTAGCGGGCTTTCGAACTGCAAAAAAATCATTTTGTTTCCGATATCTGCTTTAGAACATAGTTATTTAGATTTTATACTTTTTTAGATCTACATAATTTGGAAGGTTATTACAAAAAAAATTGTCTCGTGCGATCAAATATGATTTTAAAAAAGTTATCTGCAATTGAAGAAAATCGTTCGATATTTGTTCAATCCAGGAAGAAACTTACGAGATATCTGATGCTTTCGGGTTACTTCTAGTATTCGATACCATGTAATTCAAATTTTGATTATATCAATAAAGCATATTAGAAAAAAATTTGTTTTACAGTGAAATAAATCATGAGAATTTGATGATACAATAATGTTGAAGTAAAAATGCAATCTATTCTGTAGCATACGTATTAATTATCAAAAGCAATTTTAAAAAATGTTAGTTTATAAAATTGTTATAACATTAATAAATAATAGTAATAATAATAATAATAATAATAATAATAATAATAATAATAATAATAACATAACATTCGATGAGAATAATGTTTGAAAATATCAAAATGTTAAATTTTAAGGGAATTTGTTGCTAGTTGTAGACAGAAATTGAGAAGTTGATATTTTATTGGCAGTGTAATAGATAATTATCTTAATTATAATTGATAACTACTGAAAGTTGATTTCATGCTGAAAACAAGTATATTAAAATTGTATATTTTACAAAGTTGTTACCTGTTTCCATCAGAAAATTTATGTTGATTGACGACACAATTGAACTCTTAAAAAGGTTAAAAGAAATCCAAAATATTAGTGAACAGCTTGATTTTCGAAACAATAATAGAAGTTTGAGTTTACATTGTAAGTAGAAATTTTCATTTTGGTCGGACAGAACCATTTTCAGCAAGATTCATGTTATGTACATCATTCTCATAATCTACATAGTATTGAAATCTTTATCGTCGAACACTTTACTGAACGTTAGTAAACAAAACAGTAATTTTTCATAATATTATCACCAAATAGCATAGATAGAAAACGTCGATTCACAAAAAAAGAGATTGCACAAACTGTTCATGTCAGAATAGTCGATTCTTACTTAAAAATTTTTTTTTAAGTAATCTTTGCGATTTCTGATTTCGAAGTAAAAATGAGTATACAATTGTGAGTTTTGGAAATGCTTTGTTTGATGGAGCGGAAAGTTATGGTCTGAGACGAAGCCGAGGAATATAATTGTTTCGTCAAAAAAGGTGATTTCCATAATTCTCAATATTTTTTTGTGCTCGGGAGCTGTAAATAACTCTAGAGAGAACAAAATTCCTAAAAACTGTAGTATTTTCCATAATTCTTCAAAATCTTTAAAGATTCTCAGATTTACGAATTTTCAAACAAGTGTACATTATACTGAGCCACAAAAAAACTCATTTTAAGAAATATATTATATAATGATTTTTTGTAGCAGCAACATAATAATAGACAAAATAAAATATGAAAATAATACTTTTCAATTATTTTTTCATGAATCCCAGTAGAATTTAGTTGCGTTGACAAATTCCCGATCTTTGTAAAATTTCCTCTACCTACGATTTTTCTGGTGTCCAAAAAAACCACAAAAACTAAAACTCTGTGCAATCGTTTCTTAATCCCTTGGTGGAATTTATAAGTAATCAAAAACACATTCCCTTCTCATACTGAGATTCCGTCAATAAGTGGATTACACGACCCTTGATAAACGCATGAATCGAAGGGAGGTTTGACTAGGGAATCATCACTTGTTTTCAATTCTCTTGTACTAAAAAACAAAATTTATTTGGTGTACAATTTTCTTTTTCAACTTATTTTCAAACATCTACTTTTCAAATAGATAATTGATTAAAGCATCAGTCCTATATTTAGAATATGTTTAAAGATTACTGAAGTGAAACTAATTATTACAGTTTCTCGACTTCATTTGATTATTTTACATATAATCGAATTAGTCAAGTTAACATAATTTCAACTGCTAAAAATTCCAAATCGAAAAATGCGTTGAAATCTGAGAGATAAGCTTTTATGTTACACCAACAATTTTAGGTTTTTTAACGATTTCAGCAAAAAAAATTTGTAATCACCTACCCTTTTATTCATAATTTCTCAACTTTTTTTTCAATACTTCTTCATTAGGTTACCTAACTTTCATAAAGTGAGAGGTGTTGCATTTCAAATTTTCCATTTCTAAATAAAAAGTATTCTCTTACACTACCAATGTGTCCTTTTACATGTAAAAATTGAACGTTTAGAAATAAAAGGGTTAGCGTTTCATTTTGAAAGGATATAGCTTTGAAATTCTTTCCGTTTCATGCCTAAACGGAAGAATCTCTGAGGGAAAATTTTTTTTTTCGTGATTAAAAAATTATTTTTTTTTGTGATTATGAAATTCTAAAATTTTTATATTTTTATATGCTGGCTATAAAGTTCTCCGTGACGAATTTTTATGTAATGAAATATAATGCTAAAGCATTGAAGCATTGTGTACATGGATCTAGTTTGAAAAATTTTGATTATAAAAACACAAAAAAAAATAAATATTTTAAGTTAGAAAATCAACATGTTGACTATTTGGTTTTTCAAGCTGATGGAAACTAACTACAAGATTTTCAAACTCTTAACACCTATTTCCAAACCTTTTTCTCTCGAAAATCGTATTAGTTCGGAAACTTTATTTTTACCTCCACATAGAAAACTTAAATCTATCTTTTTTTATTCAATATCCTTACAAAGTATAATAGTTTTATTATTCTCCTAAGACCATCTAGTCACAGTATAAAAAATTTCTCCAAGTTATGGTAAGATGCAACTTATTGGAACATTGAGATTTCATCGTCGACAATTAAGGGGATGAGGCCACTCCCCTCCAATTGCACTGTCCTTTCAGAGAAAATTCCGGCGATTCATAAAAATCAGTTCGACGAGCGATCATTTCGACAATATTGACAATGGGCTAAGGAAAAAGGGGACGTTTCCCTACGATTGCCAGTACCCGATGCTCACTCCCCAGTCACTCCTTCATTGACGCAACATTAAGCACACACGATAACGCATGATTAAATGGCTAATGACTTTTTCCCTTGAGAGGCTACCAACACACGGACATTTTACATCCCTTGGGAGTCATCGATTAACGTTTGCGGGCCACGCTCCGAATCGTTTAGCAGCGACTTCTGCTACATCACGACACGTTCACCAGTGAATAATGCCAAATGATGCTTGAAAATATTGTTACGTCTTGTTTGGCGTTTTTCGAGGGTCATGTCGCTTCCGAATAAAAAGCGTGAGAAATGACTTCTCCACTGGACGTAATGACGATGACGGTTGATTTGTTGCAATTGAGTTTTTCAGGGCTCTTCATGTTTCTTCGGAAATTGAGCTGATCGTAGGTGATGAGTGCTTTTTCGAAGTTGCATGTAATAAGTTCTTGGGCAAATGTTTTACTTTGTATCGGGGATTCAGAAGTAATGCTTCAGTAGGAGTTTCCCCAATGAAATTATGTGATCTTTTTGAAGGGTCATATTGGGATTCTAAATTTGAAGATCAGAGTATCAAAAAAAGATTATACTTTGTGAATCTGAGTTAGTGAGAATTTCACTGGTTTGTTCAGTGTATCACAAAATCACTGATTTTTTCGATAATCAAGGCTGAAAAACTAGTGGAAAATTACGACTTTGCAAGTATTCCTCTGATAGGATCAGTAACATAACGACTGATTTAAATAGGGAATTCTTCCAAATTGTGATTCTACTTTTTTTTCATTAAATTAGAGTAGAAAACTCTTTAGCTAATAAAGATGATCTCATAAAAAACATGGTTATGACAAAATGTTCTATGGAGCTGAACCACATTTTTTTTATATATATCATGATAAATTTACAAATAAAAAAAGCTACGAAATCTTATTTTCCTATACATCCCATTCACGTTTCTAAATTTCCTAAGAAACTGAGATATGCTACGCATTTTGTTCCTTGAATCAATTTTCAATAATTATCCTCTTTCGTCATAAGTTCCAGATTATTGACTGAAGCTTTGTTGTTTCTGATTGAATTATAGTAGGTAGATAAAAAAAACAATATCTATAGTGAGCTTTTTCTGCAAGCACAAAAACTTGCTGATTTATACTACTGCCCTCTACCCTTGGCTACATAAGACCTCGCAAAGTTTCTGCAAGCTCGAGCTTTGATATCGATTCAAGTCCATGATGAGTAAGCTCCAGTTGAAAACAGCACATCTTCTCTTCTTAACCGATCATCGCTTTTTTCTCATGGTCAGAGAAGTAAAACTTATTTTCACAGATGTTTATATGACAATTCGAATGAATGTAACGATCATTTGGTTCATAGGGAAAAAAATTTCATGAGTTACGAGATTTCTAATAATTAAAAAAATGGTCAAGTCAATTCTGTGTAGTTAACATGAATGTCAACTTTTTTTCTAAATCATTGAAAATTAAACTTTATAATACTGAAAGAAAAAATAAGTCCAGCAATTTTCACGAAGAATGTTACAATATATTTAGATGATTTTCTTGTTGAACAAAAATTTTTTTGGTTATAATATTTTTTAAGAATCCCTAATTCTAGATAACATGAGTTCCAAACTCTACAACATAGGATAATATATCTCTGAGATGATAATATAAATTCATGAAAGATATTTATGCAACTCTGGAATTCAAATTTATCAAATGTCAGAAATATTTCAAACTCGTAAATTCTAAAAAAGAGAATAACAGAATTGTAAATAATGAAATATAGGGACTGAAAGAACAAGTTAAACAATTTTATCATTCTAAATTCTATAGTATCAAATTTATAGGACCTTTCTTTATCTGAAAACTTTGTTTCTGCATTATTTTTGATCCCCCCCCCCCCCTCAAACATGAAAAAATCCGATTTGTTTTACTTCTAACTCAAATATCTTTTTCGAATTTGAGTTTTGTGAAAAATGGTAAAAGAGTTTTCGACTCAGAAAAATATGGAAAAATTTGTGTCTGTGGTTTCTATCCCTACTTATTGAGGTAGGGCGTTAATGAATTCAACACACAATTCAAATATCTTTTTTGACTTTGGGTTTTGTACAAAATGGTGATGAAAAAACTATCTTTAAGTTTCGTGGGAAATTCATGCTTTTCTGGACTTCTGACTTATTTGGGATACATTGTATATCTCCCACAAGACAAACAGAACATGATCGTAACACGTGAAACAACGTGCCTCGGACACATGCAAACTTCCTTTATATTTGATGAATTGGAGAAGCACGATGATGAAAAATTTCACTTTAACATGTAAGTTACCTTCATACATTAAAAACTCATCAAACTTGCATCTAAAAACCATTAACCAAGATGATAATTTTAGACAAAATTTTACTAAATAAATCGGATATATCAGGCAGCATGCAATCAGTATAGAGCGTATGGAGACGAACGCTTTTTGTCGAAAAATCATAACTTTTAAACAAAAACTTTAATCTAAAGGAAATTACACGATAGGAAAGTTGCAAACGTCCACTTTATCTCCAAGAAATCGTAACAAAAAACTGAAATGCACTTTTCAAAATTTTGATAGAAATTTATGTTTATTGGGTACTAAAATTTTTGAATAACATTTGGAAATTTTTTGACATGACAGTTAAAAAGTGTAGATAATCACAAACATTTTGAGAGTTCATCTGTCCGAATCCATCAATTTTTGACAGAATTATGCGAATTCAAAAAGTAAAGTGATTAATTCAGATGACAAATACCTATATTTACAACTAGAAATTTAAAAAAAAAATATTTTTCGTCAAAAAAAAAATTAATGTTTAAGGAAATGGGCCAAGGAAAATATATTTCAATTTCGTAGAAATTTAAAATTATGCCCTAGGCCGACAGGTTGTTTTGAAATGGAAATAGCCCGTTGGAAGGACAAAATTCATCTACACACAATTTTTTTATTTTTCTATGATTATCATGATTGTAAGAAAATTTTATTTTCGTTGATGATAAAATAAACATACTGATTTCCCTTTGTGGCCGTAAAATTCTCGTTTCATCGAAACCTATCAAGAAAGGTAAATTTTAGGTCCCTGAATGCTCCTTGAAAGGTTTTTTCCAAAAATAAGCTCCTGTATTCAAGTTCATGAAAAATTTTATATTCATACTTTCATCTGTCTAAATTAACAAAATATCGGCCTTTATTGCGTAAATAAAGTCAGTATCATGTTTTTTCTCGCAAATGCCACAACCGTCGTCGAATATGCAAAAAACTCAATGCAATATAATGAAGATTTTTTCTCATTTGATAATTTTTTTATTGCCTCCCTGTTGTAAGTGTTCAGTAGAGGGTGAAAAAGGACATTATTTACAATCATATCCTTTTAGCCTCAACTGAATTATTTTAGGAAGAATTTACATTTTTTTCTAAATTGAGATTTATTTGCCAATTAGACAATAGATATAAAATCTGTAAGAAAAAACATTCACGGTGATAAAATACCAAGATTTCGTAAATAATTGAACTTCATGAAATGGTTACACATTCCGAAAAAATTTGACTTTTGGAAATATGGACAGGATGTTTCACGGGAAATATATAGTTGACGTCATCACTATACCAACCCGAAAACAGTTTTTCATGATAACATCGCGTTTTCAAGATATCGATTGTTTAAATTTTTTTATCCTGTCAAATATAGTCAAATTCTGTCAAATTTAAAAAGTTTATCATAAATTTTGTAGAAGTAACGAATATGTAAAGGAAATAAATTTTAAAATATATTATGTAATGAAGGCAAACATGCAATTTTTATTGCTTGGAGAAGATAGAAAACAGCGATAGAAAAACCCCGGAAAAATTTGATTTTGAACGTTACATTACGTAGGCTAACTCCGGGACAAGTGCCTTACGTTTTTTTAAAAATGAGACTGTCCTTTTGTAAACATGTTTACTAGGACCCTTATCGCCGTTTTAGGTCAAGCAGTACTTACCCGATTCACTTCAAACTCTGCACATTTTTTTTTTTTTTTTTGTTATCTTGATTGATTTAAAGCCCCGGAATGGCAAAAATTCCAACATTACCAAAATAAGTGACACCTTAGTGTACATAAACATTTTTTCGCAAGCATTTCGATCGATCCACGAGAAAAGTAAGTTTCTCCTCAATTAAGCGAGGACCCAAGGTGAAGCGCGAAAGGTCCTTCGCGCGAGGATAAATAACGATGCCAGGAGGGTAGCCTATTATGGATACATAGAAAAAGATAAAAGGCGAGTTCCCCAGTTCCCGGGGCCGTGTACGCGTCTTTGTGCTTTGCGCAATAATTGCACGCTGGGAAGCAAACGACGGTAACCAGTGGGGCAGGACGGGCGAGCACGCGCCGGAAGCGGAACCGTGGAGCAGTCGCGTGTCTCCGTCGTTCCCGAACGGAACTATCATTATTAGTCACGGACTATGCGAGAGCGCACAAAACTTAAAGCGAGAGGATGACTGTGCGCACCGCGTTCCGACCAGTACGGACTTTCAATCACTGCTCTCTTTCCCAAGCCCGCTTCTCTCACTTCTTTTTTCGAGCTGCGACACGGCTCGCTGCCTACCCCATAGTATCGCTCCGATCAGACCTACCCCCTTGGCTATCTGGCCCCTGATGTTTTACAAAACCTATCAAATCATTTTCCCAGATACCCAAGATCATCGGGGGAAGATAGGAAGATGGAATTTACTGCTAGGTATCATTTGCTGCTACTCCCTGCATCCAAAACAGTGGAATTCGCACTGTTCTTCTTCAGTGACGCAGTCAACCGCTGACAAATGGTGAATTTGAACTTATTTTTTCAGATTATATTATTGTGTTCTTTTGGTTCTTCGGTAATTACGCGCTTCTATTGATTTCAAACAATTTAATTATTACTGTTTTTCACAATGACCTTTTCAATGACTGTTGAAGAGTTAACCCAAGATCATCGGGGGTGAATAGGAAGATGGAATTTACTGCTAGGTATCATTTGCTGCTACTCCCTGCATCCAAAACAGTGGAATGCGCACTGTTTTTCTTCAGTGACGCAGTCAACCGCTGACAAATAGTGAATTGAACTTATTTTTTCAGATTATATTATTGTGTTCTTTTGGTTCTTCGGTGATTACGCCCTTCGATTGATTTCAAACAATTGAATTAATACTGTTTTTCACAATGATCTGTCAATGAATGTTTAAAAGTTAATGTTCATTGGTTTTTCAGTACCAAAGTTCGAGAACACTGCAAAATCAGTGCAACCTTTAAGGGGGGAATAAGGGATAACTTAAAAAAAAAACATACACTTTTTTTGCTGACTTATCACGAATATATAGTTGAAGCAAATTAGTCTAAACTTTTTTAAAATTATAATACATCATCTGAAGAAATATTGATTAAATATTCGAAAAAAAGCCAGTGACAGAGCATTTCCTAAAACGTCTTTTGAAAAAACCGTTTTGTGCGGTGAAAACGATAGCTCAGTGTAGAATCATCTGAAATTAAAAATATTGTAAAATTTACTTGAAATATGAGTTTATTCTCCCCCATCCGTCGTTTTTTCTTTTCTATTTACGAATGAAGGTGGTTTTTCACCTACAAAACTGCGAAAAATTTAGCAGAAAATTGCAATTTTTGCTTTGAACGGCCACGAACAGTTAAAAAAAGTAAATAAAATCTTAAAAACGACCGGGGGGGTAGGATAAACTCATATTCTAAGTAAATTTTTCAAAATTTTGAACTTTACATAATTTCAATTATAGTATTATGATTTCAATTATAGTGTTCACCACACAACGTGTTTTTTAAAAGACATTTTGGGGAATGCTCTGTCACCGGCTTATTTTCCAATATTTTAGTACGAAATTTCAACTAAATTATCTTCAGATGATGCTTCAAAATGTAAAAAGAGTTTACATTAATTATTTCCAGCTATACCTCCATGAAAAATTATCAAAAATAGTGATTTTTTCTAAGTTATCCCTTAACCCCCCCCCCCCCCCTTAAGGGGTTTATATACCTTTATGTGCGGACGTATTGAGGATGATTTGGAGTATCTTTTAAAGTATGTAGCAATAATGCTATGTCACAAAAGTTATAGTTTTTTTATAGTGTATTGTCCACTTGGAAAAACAAGTATTTGTTCATAAAAAAATATTAATAATTAGCGGAGTTATGGCCCTCTCCCCGAAACAACTTTTTTTTTGAAGAGGCTTGCGGTGACCACGATGCAAGTCGAACAAATCAGGTTAAATCATAAAATCCAAAAAATTTCATTAGTCTAGGAATACATCTGGTTTTTGAACGATCGCTTATTTAAAGGAAAATTTTTGTTTTGCAGATAAAAATTTTTTAATAAAAGTTTTAGAGCTCGAAAAATCGAAATCTCGGAGAAAACGTTCTTGCATACAGAAAAAACGTATTATTCATTTTTTCAATCGTGCAAGAACTAAATACATTAATTGACTAATGAAATTTTTTGGATTTCATAATTTAGCTTGACCTGTTCGACTTGCATCGTGGTCACCGCAAGCCTCTTAAAAAAAAAGTTGTTTTGGGGATAGGGCCATAACTCCGCCAATTGTTGATATTTTTTTATTAAAAAATACTTGTTTCTTCAAGTGGACAATACACGACTAGAAAACAATAACTTAGGTGTCATAACACTATTGCTACATACTTTAAAAGATACTCCAAACCATCCTCAATTCGTTTGCACAGAAAGGTATATAACCCCTTAATTTGAGAGTTTCATCAAATAAGTATTTTCGTCGGTATTTGTTTATTAAGAGCAGTGATTTGGTGAAACGTTCCGATGTTAAAGAAGTCTAATTTTATTCTTGTAGATTTTAGTAACGAGTATCCATACACATTTCTTTTATTTATTAATTAACTTTTGCTTAAGTACTCAGTCTAGCGTCTTCCACTATTTTCAATAAATGTATCCTACTAATCGTAGATTCTTAACGCTCAATTTTTTTGGGTTTTCGCACGTGATGAAAAAATTGTGGCAAAACGTTATCGTTTTTGTTAAAATAAAAGTGTAGCGTATCTTAAGACTTTTAAAAAACTTTATCTGTCAAAAAAAAAACACTTTACTTTGGTCACTTTTTTCACTATTTTTAGGTAGGGTTTCTAATTTTTTAAAACACTGTTACTGATCTATCAGTGAATTACAACTGATTATTCCATGAATCACCTCCTAATAATTTACCATTGACATTGCAACTAAATAGTTAGTCACATTGCAACTGATTATTCAGTGGCCTACAGACCACTGGCTGCCTCAGTCGTTTCCCACTGATTCTCAGTACCGCCCTTTGAGCTGTGTAATCAGTGAAATACCATTTAATTTCAGGGCTATTCCACTGTTTTACATTTATAGAATATGTTCTCTTTAAATATGTACGAGTGAGAATCTACTGATTCTCAGTGTAATCTCACTGTTTAAAAAAGTTAATATCTTTTCAATAAGAATCAGTAGGATTTTACTGGTTGTATCTGTAATATTACAGCAATTGCATATATGACTCAGTGAGATCTTACAGTTTAAATCAGGAACACTTCCTTTGATTGCATCAGTCAGATTCTAAAGCTCTGTTTCAATCAGTAAAAACACACTGTTTAGATCAGTGAGAATCTCTGAATAGAAAGTTTTTTTTTCATATCTTCGTACTGTGTGTTTATAAACTTATTGTTTCCTGAACAACATCATTATGTAACTTGTTATTCGACTGAAATATGATGAATCATTCAGAAAAATTATTCATATAATAGATTCGTTCGAAAAATGACAGATAAGTTGTTAACATTATTGTCTTTCCTTCTGCCATTTTGGTTATATTCTGTAAAACAATATGATGAAACGAGATGTTTATCCTACGTTAGTAATTTTTTGGATAAAAATATCATCCTTACCACTTACCACTCTATAGATCCAGCCAAGAATCACGACGTATGCGTGATCCTCGTTAAATACGTTATGTGATATTTTCAGGGCTGACAGAGACTAAACTGACTGCATTTGTAAATATACAAGTTTTTCCTAAAACACCTTCTCATCATTTCACTAATTGAATAAGCTTGATCACAGGTTTTACACGATCAGTGAAATTTCAACTGATTCGCTTAGTGCATCAACAAACCACTGTTTTTTCAGTGCGTAACCCTGAAAAGACAGCAGGAAGTTACGACTGAACTGACTCAATTAGTGGAAGCAAATACTACTAATCGAATCAACAACATAAGAACTGTTTCAAATAGAAAATTCTAAAATCATTGATTTTCATATGTTTCACCCCGAGTCATCAGCTAAAACCTGAAAATACGAAAAAATGCAATGGAAACATTTCGTATTCAGTGATTCTCACTGATCTGAAGAGTGTATTTGCACTCACCTGAATAGTGTAATTTCACCGTTTCAAACAGCGCATTCGAACATCACTGATTCAATCAGAAGAACTCTCTATATCTGAAAAAGTGAAACCGCCAGTTTTTAGAATAGTGAAATTTTTTTCACTGTTTTACCAGTGACTTGGCTCAAATACACTGGTGAAACAGTGAATAGAGAAAGCGAATAAGTAAAATTATTCACTGTGGGAGAAGTGAAACATTTTTCACTTTTTTGTAAGTGAGTGTTTCTGGTTTCACTGCCCAAAACAGTAATTCAAACTTTTTTCGCGTGACTGTACCAGTGTGTCACCTCGTCGAAAAAACTTGTGGAAACTGTAAAGTTTTAATGGGAAAAAGTGTTTTTTTTTTAAATATATGCACCGCAAGTGTCTGTCTAGAAAAAAAAACTATATAAGAACCTGTGAATGCTGTTTCCAAATTGAACTTTGTAGGAAAACGATGGATAGTCCAATAAAATGTTTTGATATCTTGCATGTTTACGTTTGATTTTTTTTACGTTAAGGCGCTCATTTTCTAATAAATTTTTTTCTACTGCAGATCGTTACCAAAAGAAAATGAACATATTTAGAATTGTACCGGAAGAAAGTTATTATGAACAAACGTTATATATTTTTAAAAGGTAACTTATTTATATTTATTTTTCACACAAAACAATCCACTACTTCACCAGTGACCACTTTATTAGTGCAGGTGCACTTTTTCAAAAGTGGAACTTCACTCTTCACTGTTTGAAATAGTCAGATTCCATTGTTTCACCAGTGAAATTTATTTCTTCATACAGTGGATATTCACTGTCACACAGCAATGAACACTCACTTTTCTCGACAGTGACAAGGATTTCACTTTTTCAAAAAATGGAATTCCACTGTTTCCTAGTGGAAAACATTTCACTACTGCTTGTAGTGCATATCCACTGCGAAACAGTAAAGTTTTATTTTTTCAAATTTAGAGGGAAGTGTTCCTGATTGAGATACTGGCTTTATTACTGAAGATTTTCTTACAATTAGTATCCCACTGATTTTCAATGAACGGATTTCCATTGATTCAGATGTAGGGAGTAAATCACACATTTTCACTGTTTTTCCTTACTGTATAAACAGTAAAAATATACAAAAAGCTGTTACTCATATTTTCGCAAATCAAAAATAATTGTCAGACTGTTGAGTGCGAGAGCTAGGGGTGGAAAAGGAGAGCGCAGAAGGGACAGCAGGGCGAGGGAGGAATGCCGACTGTGTAGCTGGTTGCGGAAACGAAGGGGCGCGCATAAGTTGGCCGGACGCAAAGACCGAGGGCAAAGGCAATGCCGAGGTATAAGGGTGACGAAAAGAGCATGAATCCTGTAACCCCTCGGGTTAACCGATACCGGCAATTATCAACGCGCCGCTCCCCTTGGAGCAAAGCGAGGGGGCTGAACGATACTTCATGCATCATATACGTATCATCGTTTATCTTTTGACGCGCATCATTCTATATAATTATCGGTGGAATAGGGAATCTAGGAGATGAGGAGATTTTTGAAGTGGCTTTGAATAACTTTGACATTTGCGATTATAGTTAGTGTGTCGAGGGGCAAAGTGTGACACTGAGAAAATCAAGTGAAATCAGACAGCCTGGTACGAAAGAAGATGATTCATGAAGAGATAGTGTAGAAGGGTTTTGTGGACAGATGCTGCAAGGAACGATATAATATACAATCGAGAAGTAGAAAGTTATTATAAAGTTTGGCAAAAAAAGAGATCAGGACAAGCTCGACACAAATTCGCGCCAAACTTTTTTTTTGCCGAACTCTTGCCGAACATTTGCCGAACAACATTTTAGCAAAGGGTATACCCTTTTCGAAAATTTGAGCGTGCCGAACTTTCACCGAACTCGTATCAAGAAAAGCTTTGCCGAACTGTGCCGAACATCACAGCCGAACTATTGCCGAAAAAAATTTTTCCACGCGGGGATAATATGATTTCGTTCCAGTACAAATACTTATCCTTGTAACAGGCAGATGTACTCTTATGCCAGGTATCGAATAGAAATAGAAAACGTATTGTCATCTTGACAACTTCCACTTCTCAGTGTAATACTACTTTTTGATGATTCTATTGATATTAGCTATCAACGTCCATAAATATTGTAATGAGAACCCCACTATAGTCACAAATTTTATTGGCCAATACCATTACTCAATGCAGAACCTTCTGGCCACCTGATTCATCAATGCTTTTTTTTCATGCAGCAATGGAAATCTTCATTATACGCGATATTTGGATGCCTCGAAATGGCAAGTGCCGAGAGCTAAGTAGCAACCCGTATCCTGTTGGGTGGAAGATAAAAGATAGGAGATAATAGCGCTCGATCCCCTTTCCTCGCCCCTCGGCTCTGTCCTCCCTGTCGCCCCTCTTGACATCATCCCTCTGGAATACTTCAGGGACAGCGAGGGAAGCATCCAGGATTTCGATGGTGGCTGTTCCAGGGTCGCACGGGGCGGTCGGTAGCCATGGATACGAGCTGAGCCCAACTGGGAACGTTTCCACCCTTGCGTATGTACCAAAGCGAGTCTCCCTCAGTACCCAGGCGCCATCTTTGCCCACCATCTTGCCGTAACCGCAAGAAGAGGGTACCCCGAAAATTTTGCGCGATTTCGGAATTTACGCGAGAGCGCCGCTCGACGCGGTTCAACGGCTTTTGGTCGATGCGGCTAAAGGGACTGGAAACGTGGATTTATACGTCCATTGCTCGAGATTTTCTGCCAAATACGTGGGTTGGGGATGAAATATGAATTTCATTCGTTTCTCCCGATTGTTTTGACGAATTTCTCCGGGAAAGAAACTGCGTGCTTTGGAGATGTCTTATATTTTTTTGGGAAAAAGGGAAGAATCAGTGGCGTTAATAGAGGTAGATCGAATTCTATAATTTTATATCTATAATAATTCAATATCACAGAAACCTCTATTCTGGAATCCTGATTTTCAGAATACCATCTCCATAATTTCAAGTCTCTTTTCTTCTACAGATCAAAGTTCTAGAAATGTATTCAGGCCTTATCACATTTAAATTCAATAAAATGGAAATCGTAACCTTTAAAATTTGACGTTCTAGAGTTAGAAAATAACAATTCTATGTAACAAAGTTCATGAATCTAAATACCAGAATCGTGCAGTTCTACATAGTACGATCTGAAATTCTGCAATACTATACTATGAAATTTGAAATCATCAGAGTCTTTACTCTAAAAGATAAATATTTAGGATCATTTACTGTAGAACTTTAATCCTCATGATTTCTTATTAAAAATTCATGCGATAGAAATAGAAAATTAAAGTTACATGCATTCTGAAATTTTTGATTCCAGGCTATCTTCTAAAATCTAAAACGACTATTTTTTGAGATATGAGAATTTCAGAAACTTATTTTTAAAAAAAATCAATCGAGAATACTCTATTAGGTATAAAAAAAAAAATACTTGAATTCTCTAGCATGGATTTCTAAAATTCAGTACAGTAGGATCGAAAATTTCATTATCCTCTATCAAATTTTATTACTATTCTAGATATCAGTATTTTTTAAATTTAGATGGTAAAATGTGAAGAAGTAGAGTTTAAAATTCTAGAATTTCGGATTCTATTATGAGGAATTTTGTATTTTTCTAAACTTGAATGGTCAATCTTGAACTTATCCGTTTTATTCATCATAAGTCTGGCATTCTATATTCTAGAATGAAATAATATACAACTCTTTATTTTTTTGAGATTTCCAAAAATTTCTATCGAAACTTGAGGAACCTATGATTTTTAAACGGGTTATCTTGAATTCTCGAACTTTATACCACAGAATTCGGAGCTATGAAATTATTAGTTCCAGAATGAACGATTCTTTTATTCTCTTTTCGAGAATTTAAAAATTCTGAGATTCTAGATTCTATCATTTTGAATTCTAGTACTTGACATCCTATAGAGCAAGATTCCAGAAATATGTATTCTTGAATTTAGAGTTTTTATGTTCGATCTTGTTAAGTTTGGTATTTTGTACCATGCGAATTTGTGTACTCTGAGAACATCCATATGTTAAAAAGATGGTTTTGACGATATCTGGATGACTAACTTAAACCTAATTTGTGATTAATGATATTGTGTAAAAATTTTGAGAAATATTGGAACAGCGTTCCCAAGTCGTAGTGGTATACCACTAATAAAAAAGGACAAGCTTATGTTTTTTTTATGCTAGAAAGAGAACGACAATCGATGCTTGGGAACACTGTATTGGAGTTTTTAGAGTTTATGATATGAATACGTAAGAAATGAGTTCATTGAGCACTTTTTGAGCATAAGAAGAGGACTTTGAGAAAATTTCATCCAACACACAGTTTTTCTAATCGGTATTGCTGAAACGGTTCACAATAATATCCCATACTATCCCCCCTTATTGCTTACAGCTACCTACGCAACTGGAAAAGATGATTAATGCTCATATATACAAACTGAGAAAAAACATAGTAATTATCGCATTTCTGTATTGTACTGTAGAATCAATTTGAAATATTATACTTTCTGCTAGATATTGATTTGATAGCAGTTTTTGTCATGTGTAGTACATATTGTCAAATGGTATTGTAATAGTAGATGTATTTTGTTGTGGAAACTCATATAAATGTGTCGTTTTTTACGCTACTCTTTTTGTGCTTTTTGCAGTATCATATTGTAATTCCTACTAATCAATATTTCAGAAAATGCGATACAGTTTTACCAGTATTGAGATGCGTATAGTTCTCTTTGCAATATTTTGCGTACTTTGGAGTGTATCATATTGTAATAATTACAATATTAGAAAAAGTCGAAAATGCATATTGTAGATTCTACAGTAATGGATATTTATAATGCAGTTACATAATTACAGTACAATATTTTCTCTTCGTAAATGAAATATGGTATATGATGTTCCACTGTACACGAATATTACAAAATGTGTAAAATAGTAAAAAAACGATTAGCATTCTGCAGTATTTACGTTTTCTGTAATTATCGAGTAAAAACTAATATACATATTAAATTTGTACAGTGTAGCAGTTTTTATTATATAATATTGTAACATGGGAAATAGAAATAAAAATTTTCAATTTCTTTTTAAGACCTACAATATTATTGTAAAATTTGCAAAAATTAAATGCTTTTTATGATAGATACATTGAAAAAGAACAAGATTTTTTTCTCGTTGCATGAAATGAAATGATATACTTATAACCTGTTTCAACATATACAATACCTTCATTTCCTGATTGTGCGCCAACGAAAGATGTTTGGAAAAATCTGACGATGTCACTTGACGTGATTTTCATTCTATATGGGTCATTTCACCGAAGATTTACATTTGAAAACTATTAATCAAAGAAGTATGTTTTATTGCGTTCTTCTATCGAAAATTTTTGACACGTCTTTTTTCATTTTCACAGACTATAAAAAACCTATCATTTATGATTTTCGAAACTTTTGACGTTTTTAAAAACTACTTGTGAACATTTTATTACTGTAAGCGAATATTTATAGCAGTTAAGAATTTTTGGAATACTACAAAAAAAAAACTCTATTTCTCAAGTTTACATATGATTTAAACGAAACATTGAATGAACTTTTTGTTTATAATAAAAAAATTTGCAACTTAATAAACAAATGGTCGTATCTTAAAAAGGGCATGGTTTGCTTCCTTCAAATTTTGTATTTACGTTCACAAAGTATTTATGTAATTATTGAAAATTTTATGGTATAGTACTCTCAAAACTTTGTCTAGCAGAATTTTCGAAAATCTAGCCTGCGAACTCAGAGGTCGCACTGCGTGCATTACGTTCAGGTTCATCGCACTTTCCCAGATATTATCATAACTTGAACTGTAACCATCGTGGAATACAGTTATTCCAGTTCTCAAAAATAAAAGATTCAACAGCTCCAAATGAAAATTTTGCATCCTGAAGCTTAAAGGCTCTGCATAAAGAACATAATTAAAAATCCTACATTAAAAAAACTAATTTTGACATCAAATCCAACACAATCCAGTATTTTTCATTTTGAGAAATCAAGTGAAAAACCTGGCAATCCTTACCATAAAAACCTCGGAACTACGATTCCAAAAAAACTCAGTCACTGCCAGTTTTTCTTAAAACTGTTACAAAGTCTCTGGAAAAATCTGGTAAGTTTCATAGTTTTTATAAGCCACATTTAATTTAATGCACTGAGAAAAAAATCTTGTACTTTCTGCCACACATATAGTAAAAAGTACAAGAATATTGCACTTTTTACAATAATATTGCGGTTTTACAATATTGTTTTAGTTTTTACAATATTATTGTGAAAATTGCAATATTTATTTTACTTATTACAATAGGGTATAGTAAAACCGCTATAGTGTACAAATTGCAATATGTATGACTCAGTGGCGTGGCGAACAAAAAAAAAGCATTATTTTTTTTCAACTTTTTCGAGTACTGTATCATATTACAATATAATGCACTTGAAACCTAGAAAGTACACAAAAATGTTGCAAAAAGAACCTATAAAGATCTGTTTACTGAAAAATCTGTATGGAATTTTCAAAAATTTTGAATAATAGGAATTGCAATATGATATTGCAAAAAGTGCAAGAAGTATAGTAGAAAACGGAAGTTGCGGAGGAGTTCTTACAACAAAATATATATATAATTACAGTATCATTTGACAATATTTACAATATGTTATTTCAAAAATTGCTATATTATCTAGCAAAAAGTACAATATCTCAGAGTGCTTCCCTTTAACTTTACAGTATTGTAGTAATTACTATATTTTATTGTAATAATTACTATATTTTTTTCTCAGTGTGGCCGGATTTTATCAAGTAATTAATTTAAAACATTTATTGTAACTCTCGGCTTCGACTCGTGATGTACACCCTGCGTTATCGCAAAGACCGTTGATCGCTTTTTTACGTATTTCACGGTACACTTGCACGTGAGCACGATTCCCCGCGAACAATGCGAAAAGTAAATGCGGCTATAACTCACCGGTGATGGAAACGCTTGAGGAAATGCCGGAAGGGTTTGCTCTCGGCGGGGAGGAAAAAGCGCCAGCCAAGTAGCCGCCCCGATCGGCGAGGGCTTGCTTGGCTTTTTCGACGCTCTGTTTGAGCTGCTGAAAAGTGCTGCCGCAGGTGAGGCCGCGATACGGCCAGTTTTCCTGCTTCACACCGGACGACGCGATCCCGGTGCTCGTCGTCGTCGCTACCGACGGCCCCTTCAAGTCCAGCGCACCTGCGTACGTACAGCTAGCGCTGTCATACATCACCGAAATCCCCCTGTAATTTTCAAAAACACGACTACAATTTAGCGCAAAAATTTATCAAATATCAAAATCATGTCAGCGTAAAAACTGCCTTTGTATTTCTGAACTTGCGATGTATCAGACAGTAGCTACTCTATCAATTGGATATAAATCAAGGGTGTATTAGGCAGAAACAAGTTTCAGGAGGGGTTTTTCTAAGAAATATATTTATATCGGGATAACATGATTTTTCATCTTTGAAGATAGGGTAGTAAGAAAAAGATTTATCAATTTTTCACATTTCGAAAGTGTTTATAAAGAAATTTATACAACTGTTAGAGTTTAGAGTAGATTTTTTTTCATGTTCGTATTATAATGTAGTTCGATTTTTGTGACTTTCAAAAAGTCACTGAGGTTTGAATTTGTTGGATTAATACTTTTGGTATTTATATCACTTGTAGAAATGTATGATGAGTACGGACGAGATGGGATATTATTGTGGACTGTCTGGGAATACCGAGTAGATAAACTTTTTCTTGAATAAAATTTTTTCAAAGTCCTTATTTTATGCTCAAAAAGTGCTCAAAGAACTCATTTCTTATTACTTCATATCATTAATTCTGAAAACGAGTACTCCAGTATTTCTCAACATTTTTACACAATTTAAAACGACTCGCAAGACCTTCTCTTTTCGTCCTTCTTTCTTTCAATTGAATCCCGTTCTAGGCGTCTTTCTCGCACTACAGTAGGTTGCGAGTCGTCTTAATAAATCAAAAATTAGCCTTTAGTAAGTCATCCAAATGTCGTGAAAGTGGTCTTTTCACCGTACGGATGTTCTCGGAGTACACAAATTTTCATGGTATCATATTGAAAAACTCCAAATTCTAGAACACAGATTTCTGGAATCTTGCACTATAGGATATCAAGTACTAGAATTTTAAATAATGGAATCCCAGGATTGGAAATTTCTAAAAAAAGAATAAAAGCATCGGTTATTCTGGAACAAAGAATTTCAGATTTCTGAATTCTATAGTGTAAAGTCCGAGAATTCAAGATAAAATGTTTACAAAGTATAAGATTGTCAAGTTCAAAAATCTCAAGTTATAAAATGTTTCATTCTATAATGTAAAATGTCAGACTTATGATGAATGGAACAAAGAAATTTCAAATAGACCAATCAAGTGTAGAAAATTACAAAACTCCTAATTATAGAGTCTGCAATTCTAGAATTTTGATTTCTACTTTCTCACATTCTATCACTTACATTTGTACAACACTGATATCTGAAAACATTATTTATGATAGTAGTGAATAATGAAATTTTCGATCCTACTGAATTGAATTCTAGAAATTCATGATGAGGTGTTGAAGAATTCTTCTCGATACCTAACAGATTATTCTCGATCGGTTTTTTTTTCAATTAATTAATGGAATCCTCAAAAAGTAAGAGTTTCAAATTTGTTTGATAGCCTGGAATTGAAAATTTCAAAATCCATGTTACTTATTTTCAATTTCTATCGCATGAATTTTTGATTAAGTAATCATCAGAATTGAAATTCTATAGTAAATGATTCCAAATATTCTACTCTTAGAGTGAAGACTTCAATTATTCTAAATTTTATGGTATATGATCACGGAATTTCAGTTCGTACTATATAAAACTATACGATTGTGGTGTTTATATAATAAAAAATTTTGTAACATAGAAGGGTTGTTTTGTAACTCCAGAACTTCAGATTTTGCGTGTTACTATTTCCATTTTGTAAAATTAAATGTGATAGTACCTTAAATATATACCTAGAATTTTAAACTATAGTATCTAGATAGAAGTATTAGTTATATTATATATTATTATAGTATTCTAGATAGAATGAAAATTAAGGATATGTTGATATAAAAATTTTAATTTGAGAATATAATATACTGAGATAATAAATGACTATACATTTGATATAGTTAATCAGTGTTATCATCTTTTTATGCGAAAAAATTAGATACCGTGATATTGAATTACTATCAATTAGATAAAAAGTTTTGAAATTTGACTACTACAGTCAGGGGGAGGCTTAGTCCCTCTGATCCACCTGTATCTACGCCACTGTATCATATTCTTAATATAGCTTCCAAGAATTTAATGCTCAAGGAATTGAAGATCAAAAAAATTAGAATATTTTCATTGTTATTTAAGAAAATTAAAACCACTCACAGTTTTAGAATTTTTGTATTTTATAATACGTTACTTATCAATCTTTTAAGTATTTTCTGGTATTTTTATAGAGTTCTAGTATTTCTGTAAATTGCTTAGTAGATTTCTAGGAATAACTGCGATAGTAATAAAATTTTAAACGATATTGAAAATGTAAAACTGACTATCTAAATAATAGTACCTTTCATGAGTATAGATTTTTAGTAAATTTACTTTCATAATACATGTTTTCAGTAGGTGTATTTACAATTAAACGAATGTTTATTTGAATAAATGATAATTATTGAAGTAGATGTATTTTTGTCGTTCTTTATATGAAATTCTAGTTTTTCTAGAATCATTTCTAGTGTCATATATTATCATACTATAGATAGAAATAAATATATGTATCAATATTCATTCTCCAGGATTCAAAGCTTTACCAATTTTGAAGACAAGTATATCTACACAGTTTTTATGTATTAAAGTATTTCCAGTATTTTTTGCGTATTTTGGTATATGCAAAATCTGAAGGAGTTCCCAGCAATTTTATTGAATCATAATATTTAATTCTACATTGATTTATCATAGATTCAAAATTCAACGCTCTAAAATTCGAATATTTATCTTCTCTCGGTAGTTTCATAGATTAATGAGAAAATCTCATGAAAAGAATTTTGATGTTTTATTATGTTTTTCTTTTTTCATATTTTTGAAGTTTTTAAAAGAATTTGTCATGTTTTCTGAAATTTTTAGTATTTATCTTATAACTTATGTACTGCTATATACAATTTTGAGAATTTTCACGCTGCAGAATTCAAAATTTTACAGATTATAGCTATTGGTCAAGATTTTTCAGAAAAGTTTTTTCATAGAATTTAATTGCTTTAAGTATTCCTTTAGAGTTAATATGATTCGGAAGTTTTTCTAATACTGTCATACAAATGTTATGTAGATTTCTAGAATTTGATTTATAAGATTCAATGCGGTTTAAATTTTCAGCATTTTCGTTAATTCAAATTTTTCTTTTCACTGATTTGAAACATTTTTCAACTTGATAATTTCTACGTGATCCTACGTTTTGATAATTTTTTTATGAAAGATGTATTACTTATTGTAAGGTTTTCATGCATTAATTTTTATGACTTGTATTTCTATTATTTATAATTGTTACTTTCTATCTTCTCACATGAAATATTAATTGATATTATCAGAACTTCGAGTGGCGTTTGAACCCCCAAAACCCTCGTCTGCCTACGCTCCTCAACTACATAGTCAAGTTATCACTATAATATATAGTGACACGTATTGCTACTAAAAAAATTGTTATTTTTTAAAATCTAACTTAGTAATCAGTAAAAACTTGTTAAAATTGAATTCTGCATTCATTCCAAATAGTTTGGCATTTTTACAATTTCATAGTCAAGTGTTTTACTATTTAATGAATCAACATTTTTTCAATAATTATTCAGTCATCATAACTCTATACAACTATATATTAACAACTATATTTTCAAGTTTTCCCAATGAATTGAATTTCGGAACTTCAACATCTGAATTTTTTGATTTTCCGGAAATGCAGCAAACTCATGTCAGAATTTTTCGAAACTATTATATTCTAAACGTCAGATAATCAAAAATTAAAAAATCCTGGTATTGGAAACTTTGAATATGAATATTATTATGGCAAGATTTAATTACACCAACTCGAAAAATCGTGTATTCTTATATGAATTTGAAAAAAATCACGAGTGCAGGCATATTATAGTTGAAAACTAATAATTTGAAATTCAAAAACTATTTTGAATAATGGACTTCAATCTCCTAAATCATATATTATATTCTCGATGTGCGAAATTCGAGATATTTAAAAAATGTACTGTAAATACTGTATTTATAATTTAGTCCTCCATTATATTATTTTACTGATCAATGTGTATAAAATTAGGTATATGTCACTAAGCGTGAAATATAAAATGCACTATTATATGTTAGATCCTATACTGATTGCACAATGAAAAATAAATATTATATTGAAGTCTTCAATTTCAGCTCTAATTTTCTTGCAGCGTTGAATTCCAGCATGTACGAATTTCTAAAAATTTTCAACGACTTATATAAAATTTAAAATTATAGATTTAGATTTTGCACTTTCTTAAGTTCGAAGTTTCCAAACTTCGATATACCCCGTTATTTATTTCATATATCTAAAACTCGTTTTCTACAAAATTTCAAAGCTTATTTTTAGACTCTCCAATCTCTACCGATATTCGAATTTTTAATTTCTATTCTTTCGCAATAACTGTAATTGAATAACACCTTCTTCATTTCATATCTGCCATCGTATTACTGAATTTGATGAGAAAAAAGTATTTTAACTGGAAATTTTTTTCATCATTCAAATATTGTTTACTCAAAAAACAGTAATAACTTACTATATAAAAGAATAACAACTGTAAAAATTAAAATAATATTCTGAAATCGGATGAAATGGCACATTTAAAATCAAAATCCATACTCCTTTCAATTCCAGCATTCTACAAAACCAAAACTTTACATTAGAAAAAACACCGGATGTAGCAGGAAACATAACTTATCTAGACAAGTTAAACGACCAACCAGCTAATTGCCCTCATCCGTTAAATTCAATTCCCGATCTTCTCATTAAAGCCCGATTATCCTTCATATATTCATACATTTGTATCATCCACTAAACTAGTCACGTCTCGCTCTAAGCGAAATCCCAATAAAAATGATTAATCCCCCAAGCACATTACATGTCATTCACCATGTAATTACGAGTTTATCATCGGTTAGTCCACTCTTACCACCAACGTCAGTAATTGTCCGTTCAAATCATCAAGTAATTACAAACGTGCACGTGAAAACATATTATTTACTTTGCACTTCACTTCTCAAACGGTTAATAGACTTCACTTCATCGTCACTTCATCTTCAATTTTTTCGTCCAATTTCATCAAAGAACTTCAATTTCGTATTCGTTGTAACTGAATTAAAGTGAAATCACGGACCAGAAATAGGTAATGGGAGAATTTGGATAACTTCACGATTGAAATGTGTAGTTACGTTTGAATAGGCATTTTGGCAAACTTTTTTTCGCAGTTATCAACGCGATAAATGTGGTACCTGATCGAGCGAAAATTCTAACGCTGGACCTGGTAAGGAGAGTCGTCTCGCGCAACTGTGACCGCCGCGGACGGCAAATTGTCTGCTTCCGGGCCTCATTACATCACTTCTGTTACTCTGTTAACGCTCGCCGGAAACCCCTCTGCAGTACCTCGTCTAGGCTCTCTCGCATGTACCTACACACGCCATTTGAATGCATCGTTGTCGTACAATCGCACGAGAATTTGCATGTGTGCACATACGTGCGCATTTGGAAAGAAACACGAAGATGTAAAATTATAACCAAGTTCAAAATTTAGGAATCTGACAAGGGAAAATAGTAGACTATGCGCCAGAAGTCGAAAAAGCGTTGGGTTTTGAATCTATTACGTTCAATCACTTGCTTCGTGCTTTTTCAATGTGTGCATAAGCAGACTATTTTGCGTCTGAGCAGAGTTAATGAATATTTCATACAATCAAAAAAATTCATGTGTAATTTTACGCAAAAAAAAAATTTTTCCGTCAACTGTGGAAAAGTTACATTATAAAAGTAGTAAGACGCATGTAAAAGAAGTAGATTTCTTGTAGATCTATCACCTCTAGATCTGAATCAGTGAGAATTTCACTGATTTGTTCAGTGTATCAAAAAACTACTGGTTTTACAGTGCTCATTGCTAAAAAATAAGCGGAAAATTACGACTTTACTAACTGAATTAGTGAATACGAGTATATCACTGATTCAAATTGTGAATTCCAAAATCACTGATTTTCCAGTGCCAACCCAATTGGTAAATTGGCATTTTGCCAATTGGTCCGACCATTAAGAATTGCCAATTGGCCCAACGATGGTCCGACCAATTGGCAATTATAATCGTCGGGCCAATTGGCAATTCCAAATGGTCGGACCAATTGGTTTTGCCAATTGGTCGGGCTATCGCCAATACCAATAGAATTTTTTCTGCTGGGCGGAAATTATAAAAATATTAAAATTATGTATGTATTTCAGTTTTATTGTTTTACTAAGTGTTACAATACCTTGAATCGGTGAAATCATGATTTTACCATTAATCTGAATTTCGGTTAATAGAGATTAAAATTATGCAAATATATATTTGGCTTTCTCACCCTCGATGCTAATGGGAAAATGCCGCACAATTTATAATATAAATTCGAATAACATCGCGATCTCACCGTTACGACTTATCATGCATTATACTTAATGTATCAGTGCTAAACTTGTAAAATGAGAAAAAAAAATTGACTTCCATCTCGTGGATCTTACAGTAACTACTGGTATGGCGCGGGATTTTTAAATATGTCGCCCTCAAATTTGAACATTCCGCGCCATATCAGTAGTTATTGTGAGATCCACGAGATGGAAGTCAATTTTTATTTCTCATTTAACAAGTTTAGCACTGATTTATTAAGTATAATGCATGATAATACGAGTCTACGGAATGCACTGTCGTTTCACAATTTTGTTATGAATTTCAGCAGAATTTTCCCAAATCCACCGAGAGCGAAAAAATCAAATAATTGCATAATTGATCTACAATAAACGAAATTCACATTTATTGACAAAACGAATTGGCAAATTGACATTTTGCCAATTGGTTCAACTATTTGGAATTGCCAAATGGCCCGACGATTATGATTATCAATCGGAGAGAACATTAAGTTTGCCAATTGGTCGGACCATCGTCGGGCCTAGGGTTGTTGATATTTTTAAAAATATCGATATCGATATCTATCGTTCGGAAAAAAAATATCATCAACGGCCGATATTTATCATTGAAAAAATATCGATATTCCGATATATCGATAAAAAAACTGGATGTCCGATGTTTCCAAAAAAAATCGATAAACATTTGTACCTACAGCTCATTAAGATATCTTTTGATTTTCAAATACTTTTCAAGTATTCCAAAAATATGTTCAAAATATGGAGAAAAAAACATTAAATTTTTACGATATTTGCATAAATATCGATATTTATTATGATATTTTGAAAAAATATCGATTCTCATTGTAAATAAATGTCAGTAACCGATAAAAATCGTCGACGAATATCGATATATAACATTTTATTGATATTTTAAAAATATCGATATCGATAAATATCAGCAATGACAATTTGCCAATTGGTTTTGCCAATTAGTCGGGCTATTGGCAAAACCAATTGGATTTTTTCAACTGGGAAACGCTGGGTAATCAATGAAAACCTGCAATCGCACTGATTTAATGAGTGAAACAGTGAAAGGCAACTTCGGATATTTTCCTCATATTTTCGATTGTTGTCGATTCAGTCTTAACCTTGAAAATTTCGCAACGCACCATTACATAAAAACGCCATGTTTTTTAACCATTATCAAAATAAATCCCAGTCTACACGGAGAGAAGAGCGCAACACTGATTATTTTGGTCCGCAATTATGATTATAATAATTATTGCAGACAGGAATTTTGACAAAAAACTGGCTCTCCGAAAAAATCTGTGCCGTGCCTGCCACGCGGATTATGTTTTTCCGCAACACTCAGTATTGAGGTCACAATAATACAGATGTAACACTGACATTCGCGGGCCGAAACACTCCTTATAGTGGGCCGCAATACAGAATTTGGCACTTTACATGGATTTTTGTATGCTACATGGAATAATATCAAACCGAATTAACTGCCCTAAATTAATGGGTAGATTTTGATTACTTGATATTGATTATTGATTACGGCCTAGAGGTTTGTTTATTGTTCCTTTTAGTAGGACGACTTACGGTCAATTTTCACTTGTTTCTAGATTCTCTTGATTAGGTGATAATTTTCATCCGGATTAATTTATGAATGCTGTATTTACTTTCAGAAGGCATGCGAGAGAGATGTATCTTAAGGATTTTACTTGATTTGTCAATACTCATATACAGCGTATAATGTGTCCTGCGTCCGATGCTTATTTGCCTACCGTTACATGTATGCACTTTATATATGATTGAGCTTTTTAATCTGTTTTTGTTCAATAATAAATGATTAAATTTTTTTTATACATAAATTAATTATATATTAAATAATTAGTTATGTATTAGTCAAAGTGTATGTGGTACAGTGGAACACTGCAAGGTCAGGTATATGGAAATAGGTGGGACATAGAAATTGCTATGACAATAGAAACCATAAAAAAAAAGAACAAACAACGGTAGAATTAGTCATTTGCAGTAAAAACCATGCTCCAATGGAAAAAACCAGCAAAAAAACTGGAAACAAAATTTTTTTGAAAATGTACGTTACACGTAAGTACTTACCAATACGAACTCCATTATTGACGTAATAATATCCACATATCAGAATATGTATGATAATGTATGAGATTGACTGTCTAGACTAAAGATATCAATAAAATAAAACTCAGTAAACTAAGCTGAACAGTGTTTTTCTTAATGTCCTATTATACCTGTCTAGTCTAGTACAGTGGATCAAAAAAAACCTTCCCTCGAAAAATCTAGAAAAATATCTAAATTTTTTTCTTCTTTTTTTTGGAAAGAGAAAAATCATATGTATGAGCACAAATAGTTATATATAAGGACACACTTTGATTTGCTTCGAAATTCATACAAGTTTTTACATAAAAAAAAAAATGTGAAAAATCTCTCACTGTTCTTTATTTCCCCTGTATGAAAATGTGGTCAGAAGATCGTTTATTCTATGACTATGTTGTGTTCTAGGTTGACAGCAGGAAATTATAAAGACACTCTAACACTTTTAACAATTACTATATTTCAATTTTCATGATCTAATTGTACACGAACTAAGTCGCGGGAAAAATGCAGACAAAATGCGTTTTTGTATACTCGAACACGGGTTTTTATACCACTTTTGATTGCTGAAAAGGCGTGGTACAAATGGTACGATGCTTGCATGACATATGTCGACCAATCAAAATTCACGATGATTCCTAATGACGAAAATTTGAAATCGTCAGTTTCGAATTCTGGATTGGGTTTGAAAAAGTTTTTGACTTGTAGCTGAGTTTGAAATCAGTTTTGGAATGGTAAGTTTTACATTGGGAATTGATTTCGAATGAGTCTTGAAATAGCAGATTTTTTATATTTGAGGCTGGAGTCAGTTATAGAGTTTGAGTTGCAATCGATTTTAATGTCTGAAATCTGGTGGTTGTATTCCAATTTTTAGTAGATCAATTTTTAAATTATGGATTAAGTATATAGAAATAGAATGAAAATGATGTATCTTAGTATTTGCAATAGTATTGGAAATGGTATTGGAAATAGTAGTTTCAGGTTTTTGGATCGTACGTCTTCGAATTAGGTAGTGACCTTAAAATTGATCTTATAGTAACAGTAATCCTCTTCAGAATTCGTTTTAAATGCTTTAGATGTTGGTTTGAAATTTCTACTTTAAATACAAGTTACAGAACATATGGAAACTAAGTTGAACTTGCGTTAGTTGGCGTCTTTCATTTCGTATCCCAGGCAGGGTTGCTATAGTCTTGAAGGTCTCTGGGATGCTGTCACTCGGTACCGCACTGCTGTTATCAGGGCTGATTTTCCGATGTTGGACCGTGTCAAACGTGGAACCAATTTGGGACGGGGTTGCTATGTTGCTAATTCCGTTATTGCACCGGGTCAAGCCTTGAACCAATTCGGGACGGATTTGTTAGTTCCGTTATTGCACCGAGTTGAACGTTTTTTTTTTTTCAGCTTTTTGCAGCGATTACCGCTACACAGGGTTACTGGTCCTTCAGGCGTAATTTAGAAATCGCTGTGTCCCAGAGAGTTAAATCTGGGCTTGTTGGCTGATGAATTCGTTGCTGGTTCTCTTTTTCGGGCAGGAGCGCTACTTCCTGGAGGAACGCCGCAAAATAGTAGGCTGGTGGTTCGTTATTGTAGAGTCCGAAAATGGAACTCCTTTTGAGTGCGTTGTCCTTGCAGATGATCCTTTGACAACTTTGTTGAAGCTTCGTTGGTGTAATGCGAAAGACCTCGTCAGGGTTTCACTCGTTCACCAAGGTGGAAGCCGGACCATCCCATCCTCGTCGCCAAAATTTGTTGTGTTCTGGGTTGACAGCAGGAAATTATAAAGACACTCTAACTCTTTTAACAATAACTATATTTCAATTTTCATGATCTAATTTTACACAAACTAAGTCGCGGGCAAAATGCAGACAAAATGCGTTTTTGTATATTCGAACACGGGTTTTTATGACTCTTTTTGATTGCTGAAAAGGCGTGGTACAAATGGTACGATTCTTGTATGACATTGTCGACTAGTAAAAATTCACGATGATTCCTAATGACGAACATTATCGAATGGTAGAGAATCGGGCTATAAGGAGTTGATTACATGTACATATATCTCCTTTGACGAAAAACAAGATTATTACTCTAATTTATTTTGAGTGTACTTAACGATTATTCTGGTGACTCGGCAACAAGTTACTGACAATTAATGTTCCTGGTATTGGTAAGGATTGAATAAAAAAAATGATACTATTAACTATCGACGCGACATTAGTGCGATGAAAATGTCGAAAAACCCAAAATAAGCTGGTGCAATATTCTTTATAAAATGGTATCGTAATGACGCAACATGAGTGCGATTAGTTGGGGAAAAACCCAGGGGAATACCGGGCATACAACAACTATGAAAAACAGTTTTTTACTCGAAAACGATTTCGATACAAAAATGATGGTTTCAGATTAGTTGCATTACATTTTATGCATTCTATCTTTCTGTAGTTTAATAAATGGCTAGTACAACTTAGCAACTTGATATAGTATTGACAATAAATTGTCAAATACATGTATGATTTTCTATGGATATATTTAGATAAATTTGCAGTTAATTACTCGTACATTTAAATCGATCTTGTATTGAACTTTTTAAAAAAACTTACTCTGCGCAGATCTCCTTGAAATATAAAGGAAAATCTTTGTAAATCTCGGCAGATCTACATGCATCAATTTTTCCAAAAATTTCGAGTAGCCTGTAGATTGTTGAGACCGTGATTGTTTAAATTTGTAACGGTTCGGAATTTAGTAAATAATTTACTTGATCTTTTTTATTTCAATTTTATTGAACAAAATTTGAGCCTTGCTCGCTCAAAGAATTATATGGATACAAGAACCGATTTGAACCGAACACATAACTTCGAAAAACAAGGACCCTACGACGTGAGCAGGCGCGCTTTATATACCATCAAATCGGCAACTTGGGTTTTTCCAAAATGATTGACGATATCCAAATTACTACTGAAATATCGGCAACTTGGGTTTTTCCAAAATGATTGACGATATCCAAATTACAACCGAAATATCGGCAACTTGGGTTTTTCCCAAATATGATTGACGATATCTAAATTATAACTAAAATCTAAAAGCTTACGAAATTGGGAAACGAATCGTTGTAAAAACGAGTAATATATTGTTCGTTTCTATTATCTATTGCAAAATGCTTATCGTTCTTAATAGCTATTTCAAAACACGTGACAAAATATTCCTTGAAACATAGAAAATTGAATATGTGAATACAACATTCCTCCCCCCTTAGGAGAATTAAAACATCGGTTTCAATTTCCTTTACAAAAATTCCTTCAATATTCAGATGGGAGTTCGTCGAAAATATTTTCTCGATGTTACATTTTTTGGTGCTTCGTTTATTCTACCTGAGATAGAAGGAGCATGGTAAATTTCATTGGTAAAATCATCGTTTTCAACTTCATTCTGCTCTCGAAACATTGGATCGTATTTGTGAAAAACAGTCATTTCTTTCGGAGAATCTCTAGTTCGATGTTTAGGCTCGAAACAACAATTGACAAAGTTCTTGATTATGTTCGTTCTGTTTTCGTTCTCATTTCTACTGCTCTTATTTCTCGTTATACAATTTAATAATTTCAAGCAACCGCATTTATATAGGAAACAAAGTACAATAACCGCAACAACAATGCAGATTGTTATACTTATCTAACTAATATGCCTTACGATAAAAGGTATTTTTAAATCTCTCGTTATTTCTTCGTCAATTTCGGATAACTTCTTCTCTGCGTATTTCAAATCTGCCGTATTTAAATTAGTAAGATGTAACGGTTTAAGTAACTCAAATTGTTTCACATTTTCCGCATATTTAATACAACCATCATCTTCTATAATGCTACTGGCTTGTGGAACAAAATACGAAATATTTACAACATCGAATCTCGAGGGTTTTAATAGAAATAGATTTGTATACCCTCTGCAATGTTCATTCAAACTTATCATGCCGGATCCAGTGAGTGGCACATCAAGTATTTTTTCATCGGTATTTAGCTTGCAGATGCAAGTAAGACTGGTCGGTTGTTGTAACACGTAGATCCAATGATTTCCATCAACGTTGGTCCAGGATTCCATTTTTGCTTTGAAGTCGTAGTTTCGCAATCATCAGGAATTCTCGTTGTTTGCATGATAGAGAACTCGCAATTGTCTTTGATGGTTGAAGTCAAAGTATTGACTTTGAGGCAAAAATACTGTCCTCGTTTGTACTCCTCGCAACTCGACAAATCTTCCATGAGTGAGAATTGGGTTTTTGCTTGGGATACAATCAGGAAATCGGATTTTGGCTTCACATAGGAGTAGAGATCTGAATTTTTTTTTATGTTGCATAGGTAAAGGGAACATACGGTAAAGATCAAATTTAGTTTTTTCGATTAACGGAAATCTGATAGCGAAAATGACGCAATTCTTTGAATATAATAAATGAATATCTGCAATCTCATATAGCAATTTAATATTCTCGTTTTCCGGTTCAACCAGCAATGAAAATTCACCTTGATATTTTTGCAGTTCATTAAGCATGATCCCTGGAGTGATGACAATACTCGAAATCATGCCACTTCTACCGAGATCGATTGCATTGATATAATTGGTACATTGGCCAGATAATTTATTAATTAGAGATCTCAACATAATGAAATGTTCGTTGGCGACAACTTCTATTTCTAATTTTACAACAGCATTCTCTGTAATAGTTATAAAGGTGTTAATTTTCTCAATATTTTTATTCATCAATTTTTTCTGGAATTTTAAAGAAGAAAATGAATCGTTTAAGTTCTTTACTGTGCTTGAAATAATTTGGATCTGTGATTTCAAAAGAGTTTGAGTCTGTTGATTGGAATTGACAAGTGTTTCAATGCTATCAGTGTAATACTCTGCATCGTCAGCATCTGGTACGCCAAAGGCCCAGTTAAGGAAATAAGAGACGCCATTGATAAGACCTCTAGCCCTTCTGTTTTTGTGAATTTTGGCATCATCATTTCTGATAAATTCTTTGAAATTCTTCAGATTGGATTGAAATTGATTGAATTCATCGACTATCAATTTATAGGTCTGATCGCAATGAAATGGAATGTTACGAAAACTTCGTCTTGGTTTATTTCTCTCATTATCAGTAATCATTTCACAGAGACGTCGTGTCTTTTCCATTTGAGTTTCTAAGACAATTTTGGCTTGATCAAAATGTGTCATGTTAACATGCGTCATTAACATTAAGTTTGAAGATGCAAGTTTTACAACACCCAGATTTTGATAGAAAATTCCATTCGATTTTGAGAATTCATTATTAACGTAAAGATTAGGGTCGGAAAAGACAATTAATGGAAGGGAGATTATGAGGAAGATTAATGTCTGAGTCTCCATGTTCTGAAAAGTATGGTTTTAATAAATTAGTGTGATATCTTTTGATTCGTTTGCCTATTTTTATTTCTACAGTTTGATTATCAAAAACTTGAAGAATTTTATAAGGTCCTGTTCTCTTAGGCGATAACTTTTTTGATTTTCCAAGATCAGTATTACATTTCTCTAAAAGAACAAGATCATTGACTCGAAATCTATGAGAATTGATTCTTTTATCATAATACTCTTTACTCTTCTTTTTTGAATTAATTAGTTTTCACGGGCTATTTTGAAAGATGCATTGAGTCTGAATTTTAGCGAATCTAGATAATCATCATAGGTGTAGCGGAAATCTGGTTCTCGTGTTATTGAGGAAGGTAAGTAAGGTCTTCTTCCAAATAACAATTCGTATGGTGAAAATTTTGTTGCTGTGTGAATGGAAGTATTATAACTAAACATGGCAAACTTGAGAAATTCATCCCAGTCATCCTGTCCAATTCCTATGTAATGTTTTAGATAGTCTTTCAAGGTCAAGTGAGATCTTTCTAATGCTCCATTGGTTTGTGGGTGATACGGAGTAGTAGAAATGTGTTTAGTTTGAAAAATTTTACTTATTTCCTTTATAAGTTGGGACATAAAATCGGTTCCTTGATCAGTAAGAAAGGTTTTCGCAATGCCAAAAGATGTGAAAATGTGAACTAAGGTTTCAGCGACGGTTCTAGCTTCGTGATTTTGTAGAGGATAAGCAAATGAATATTTGGTAAGGTCATCTTGAGCTGTTAACACAAATCTATTTCCATGTTCTGTTATGGGTAATGGACCAACTATATCTATCGCGAGGCGTTCAAATGGACTTTGAGCCGTTGTTGTGACCTCCATTGGTTGCCTTGTGGGTTTGAAATTGGTCTTGTTCACTTGGCAAGAATGGCAATTTCTAATATATTTCCGAATATTGGTTTTCATGGTGGGCCAGGAGTATTGATCTCTTATCTTTAAGTATGTTTTATTGAATCCAGTGTGACCAGAAAGTTTACTCGAATGACATTCTACTAAAATCTTCTGAATCTCGTTTTTGTCCTTGGGTATTATTTTTTTCTCAATGTCTAAAATTTTTATCTTGTTGTTAGGAAATATGAACTTTAACATAAAATTGAATTGATTAGGCTTGATATTCGAATTTTCCGTTGGCATTGAAATCTTGAACTCTTCTCTACGTATCATTTTCTTTAAAATGAGCAGAGTTTCGAATAAATTGCGATATTCTATTTTTTCATTATGTAAATTTTTGACGAAAAGCAGGAAAATAATTTGTTTGTTATTAGCAAGTTTACAAATGCCTTTTGCGTGAGGAGAAATTTTCTCTGAATCGAAGTGTGTTCGGATATAATCAGAGTAAGGATTATTTTTGTCAAGATCTTGAGACCAGAATAAGATAATGTTGCCTTGAATTCGAGATATATTATTGTTCTCTTTTTCGTATATGATGTTATCTCGGTTGGAATAATAATACTTTACATAATCTTGAAATTTTTAATCTGTGTCCTGTGTGAAATTTATGTTCTCTAATTTTATATTTTCTTCTGTAGGGAAAAGTCGGGACAATCCATCGGCATTTGAATTAATTCTACCAGGTTTGTATTTGATCGAGAATTGATATTCACTTAACTTTAATCTCCAGCGAACCTATCTTGACGATGGATCCTTGCAGTTAAACAGCCATTGCAAGGGTCTATGGTCAGTATAGATATCAAATTCCCTGCCGTACAGATAAGGTCGAAAGTGACTGAGAGATTGGATTATCGCAAGCAATTCTTTTTCTGTTGTTGAGTAATTCTGTTCTGCTTTTTGTAAGGTACGAGAATAATAAGCTATAGGCAAATCTTTTCCATTTTTAGTTTGAGATAGTACCCCGCCTATTCCTACGTTAGAGGCATCGGTTGTAAGGGAAAATTTGCAATCGAAGTCTGGATATTGCAACAGAGGTTCGTTACTTATTATGTTTTTCAAAGTCTGAAACGCTTTTTCTTGATCATTCCCCCATTGAAATCTTGTTTCCTTCTTCAAAAGCAAGGTCAAGGGTTTTGCAATCGACGAGAAGTTCTGAATAAATTTTCTATAATTATAAATTTTCTACCATACCTAGAAACATCTTTATTTTTCGATTCGGATTCGGATTCGGGCGTATTCCTTCTTTTGATATTACGTGACCTAAGTGATGGCAAGAGTCTTTCAGGAATTCACATTTGTGAACTTGTAGCTTGAGATTGTAATCTCGCAATCTATTGAAAACTTCGGTCAATTTTGCAACGTGATCAGATATATTTGAGCCGTAAACAACAATGTCGTCTAGGTATACGAAACATTGTTTACTTGTGAGCCCGCTTAGAACGTTATTCATAACCCTTTGAAAAATGGAAGGGGCATTTTCCAGTCCAAAGGGCATGCGTTCAAATTGGTAATGCCCATCTGGAGTCGTGAAGGCTGTTTTTGGTGCATCTTTACGGGACATTGGAATCTGATGGAAGCCACTATCGAGATCAAGTAAGGTGAAATACTTCGCATTGCCCAATTGATCTATAATTTCTTCGATGTTGGGCAAAGGGTATGCGTCACCCACCGTTTGCTCGTTTAGTCGCCGATAATCGATTACAATTCTCCATTTCTGTTCCCCAGATGCATCAAGCTTTTTAGGGACGACCCATAAGGGACTTGACCATGGACTTGTGGAAGGTGTTATAATCCCTTGTTTCAACATCCCGTCAATCTGCCTTTTTACTTCGACTTTGTGAACTTGCGGATATCGATATGATTTCACGTGAATTGGTGTTTCGTTTTTTAGTTCAATTGTTGCCTCTCCAGCAGAGGAAACAGTTAGATTATCATTTGGCAATTTAAATATATCGTGATACTTTTTACACAAGTCCAGTATGATATCGCGATGTTCCTTTGAGTGGATGTGATCGAGTCGAAGATGGTTGATTAATTCATTTATTCGTTCATTCTTATTATTGAAATCTCTATTTCCACTAATATGGAGTGCAACTGATTGTTCAGGAATTTCCTCTATTCCCATACATGGTTTTTGAAACGTTTTTTGTTCATCAGATCGATTAAGTATTGTTATCAGGGTTTTATTATCAGGAGATATTCTTACAATGGAATTCGGAACAAGAAGTGATCGATCGTTGTTAATTTCTTGCGCAATGACAACCCCGTGTTTAAGTCTTAATGGATTTATGACATTTATAGAAATAACTGTCTCAGAACGTCCGCTCACTGTAATGTAAGAGTTCGAACTCTGGTCAGTATTTTTTTGAATTGGTATCTCGAAAGGAATAGAATCAAGTTTCAATGCGTTTCTACTAAAATCAATCTTGGCTTTCTGTGAATTAAAGAAATCATACCCGATAAGACCATCGAATGGTATGTTTGTTGTTTTATCAATTTCTTGAAAATTAACCGTGATCTCGTAACCATGTATGCTTAGAGCCAAATCTGTTCCTCCAATCGTTTGCAGCGGCATATTGAGAACAATGCCATTTAACAAAGTAGTTTTATTATTCGTAATTTCGAAAGAGTGAAGGCTTGAACTTTTTACAAGTGATGCTGTGGCTCCGGTATCAATTAAGAACTTCAGAGTTTTTTCTGGTGAGTTTGAGTTCTTGGACTCAAACATAACAAACGTTAGATCATGACCATTGATAAAGATCCCTGATCTTGAAAAATTCCGAAAAATATCTGTTGGATTTAATTCAAGTGTTGCAAGTGTCGAATCCGGGATTAGATTAATCTTCGAATCTGATTTTGAGTTAGTAGATTTCTGTGTTAAAATGGATTCTGAAGTTGGTCTTGGAATCGATGATTTCGGATTTTTGATTGAGCTCAAGATCGTACTTCCCTTATTTTGAATAAATCTTGAGTTGAGTCTTGGATTGGTAGGGTTCGAATTCTGAATTCGGTTTGAAATAGTAAGTTCCTGATTTTCAGCAGGTTTTGAAATCGGTTTTGAAATAGTAGGTTTTAATTTGAGAATTGATTTTGGAATAACTCCTGAGATAACAGATTTTGGTTTTCCCATTGAATTGGAGATAGTAGACTCTTCATTTTGAATTGATTTTGAAATCAAAGTTGGGATGGCAGGTTTTGAATTTTTTATTGAATTGGAAATAGTAGATTTTTGAATTGACTTTGGAATAAATTTTGGAATTGCAGATTTTGAACTTTTTATTGAATTGGAAATAGTAGATCTAGAAGATTGAGTCGGATTCGAGGTAGGTAATCTTTGATTTTGAGTTGATTTTGAGATTATTTTTGAAATAGTAGATTCTGAATTTTGAATCTGATTTGGAATAGCACGTTCTATTCTTCGAAATCGGGTGGTTCCGTTTCGGATCCTGTTTGGAAAAAATTTGCTTCTTCATGTTCGGAATCATGAACAAAATGAACAGAATTTTGATTCGATTTGGCAGAGTCATTTCGTCTCGAATTGTTGTATTGTCTCTTGCGACATTCTTCTATAGTGTGCCCGAGGTTCTTGCAATAACGGCACTGTTTTGGTTGTGAATTCGGACGTGTATTAGGATTTGCATTGGATCCCGATTGTTGATTTTTATTTTGAACCGAATGCGAATTACTGTTAAAAAATACCTGTCGAGTATTGAGTTTCGTGACGTTATTTTTAATTCGAAAAAAACATTCATTGCTGGAATGATTTGTCCGATGGCAAATTTCGCATGTTCTCTTTTGAGATGGTGCATTTCGAATGGTTTTTGGATTGACTGAAAATCGTGTTTTTAACGCTTTCTCTTCAATGGATGCGGCAGTGAAAGCCTCATTTATGCTTGAAAAATCTTTGTATCGTAACATTTGAGAAATCTGGGGCACGGTATGGTAAACAAACCGATTTAGTGTCATTTGTTTCACCATAGCGATCCGACCAGGAATTTCAATCTCATCGACATCAGAGCAATTGAAAGTCGCCAGAATTCTGGATGATAAATTTTCAAGTCTTTGAAAATATGACGAAATATTCTCATTGTGACCCTGACAAGTTGAACGTAAATCCTCTAATAATTGATCAAAATTTTTTCTGTCTGAATATAATTTTATCAAAAGATCAGAAATTTCTTCCCAAGTCGTAAGGTTTGGGTGTGTATCAATTTGCTCTCTCGCCTTTCCCGTAATTTGACTTTTTACAAATAGAAGCAAAGCTTTTTCTTGAGAAGAATGTGCCAATTCAAAAACGGCATCAATTTGTTTGATAAAACTTTTGATTTTGAAACGGTCGCCATCAAACTTTTCATTTATGAGATTAATGAGGAAATCAATAGAAAACTGAGGTCTTTCTGAATTCCCATTGCTGATCTGCGTTTGCGAAATAGACGAGTTTGCATCATCTTGATTGTTAGTTGAATTTGTCGGATTTTGCGACATTTTGACAAATGATTTCGTGGAAAGTTAGGATTTTGGGAGACAGTATGGATCACTCTTAGAGGATTTGATTTATGAATTTTGAGTTTCGGAACGAGTAAATAATTTTGCGCTCACTCTTGTAGAAGTTGCCAAATTGATGTCTCGGTGGCTTGGAAAGTGTTGATTTTGGAAGTAGTAGGTGGATTTGAAAGAATCACGAATCTCAGCTTCGTATTTGTTGCCCTTCCTTTTTGGTTCCGGATACAGGAGGATAAAGCTGCAATGGTCACGGCACCCAGGAGAAAGAATTACGGAATCCGCAGGGGTTCCATAGGCAATTCGTTGGCAATTATCAGAAATTATCCCACTTCTGACACCAGTTTATGTTGAGACCGTGATTGTTTAAATTTGTAACGGTTCGGAATTTAGTAAATAATTTACTTGATCTTTTTTATTTCAATTTTATTGAGCAAAATTTGAGCCTTGCTCGCTCAAAGAATTATATGGATACAAGAACCGATTTGAACCGAACACATAACTTCGAAAAACAAGGACCCTACGACGTGAGCAGGCGCGCTTTATATACCATCGAATCGGCAACTTGGGTTTTTCCAAAATGATTGACGATATCCAAATTACTACTGAAATATCGGCAACTTGGGTTTTTCCAAAATGATTGACGATATCCAAATTACTACTGAAATATCGGCAACTTGGGTTTTTCCAAAATGATTGACGACATCTAAATTACAACCGAAATATCGGCAACTTGGGTTTTTCCCAAATATGATTGACGATATCTAAATTACAACTAAAATCTAAAAGCTTACGAAATTGGGAAACGAATCGTTGTAAAAACGAGTAATATATTGTTCGTTTCTATTATCTATTGCAAAATGCTTATCGTTCTTAATAGCTATTTCAAAACACGTGACAAAATATTCCTTGAAACATAGAAAATTGAATATGTGAATACAACAAGATACAAATAGATCGATGTAGATCCATATAGATTTGAAAAGTTATATATGGCCAATTTCTTACGTTACTTTTTATTTTATTGTAAATCATACACGATAAATTCAACTTTTTAATTCATTAAGTTTACATCTACAACTGCACAATATGAATCTGATAAAACTTTTGGGTGCATTAGGTTCCCATCAAAGCAAAAATATTATATACTTTCTTTATTACATTCTTTGACTTCCTCTCTTTGAACAATGAATTTTCACATTGAAAATATACTTTAAGTCAAAAATTTCAACATATCAATACCAATTGATATTTATGAATTTGATTCGAAATCAAAAAAATCTATTGATTCTGCCATTCCGTCGTCATTATTTTATTGATTTTAATGCAACTGGCATTATACCAGAATTGAAGTACATAATTTAATAGCAGCATTTGACTTTTTTTTGATAATGTTTTGCTTTTGATAGTTTCAACTTTAGCTTACGTTAAAAATTTTTAATTGAGTTTTTTTTAACCTTATATTGTTGCACGTTGGTCGTAAAACCGAGAAAACCGTCAACATAGATAAGTTTTTCGGAACGAGAGATTCGAACGTTTTCAAGAATGTTCTAGAACACTCGAAATTTCCCCGCCACCTTATCTAGAGATAAGAGCGACGAGTGGAGAAAATTATCAAAGTTTCCTGATTGGCGCACGGATTGCGGCCAAGAACGGACTTCAAGCATCGCACGTGACAGAAGCAGAAGAATCCATCGAGCCTCTCTCGGCTCTGGAACTCCTCCTAACCTACCTAGCTCCTTTTTCGTGCAGCCTCTCTCGGCTCCGAGTTTCTTCGGAAATTCCTCACCCCGTGTAGCCTTTCTCGGATCCGGGCTTCCTTGGAAATTCCTCGCCCCGTGTAGCCTTTCTCGGCTCCGGGTTTCCTCCTGACTTGATTTCCTTCAGCGGCCACCTGGCCCCGGTACTCGGCGAAGTACCACCGCCCCAGAAACCGACGAGGGAGAATTTCGTACGGCAAAGACCGAACAACATCCAAATTCTACCGCGAAATAATTATCGTAAAATTATTATAGTTTGTTGATTTTTCTAAATATTGTTTCCTTAAAGTTTTTCTGCATACATGACTCATTGTAAGTCACTGAAGGAATAGTAAACGACTTATTATTTACTCCCAGCCTCATTGTTGACGTCCCCCTTATTTGACGTACAACAATATTTAGAATAGGCTTGCATAAATTTGATAACTTCTTTAAATTTATTTCTTTAGTAAAGAAACAGTTTTTATTATAGCATTGATTTCGTATCATAACATGATCGTTTTAATAATTACAAAAATTTTACATCGAGAAAACTTATACTCGTAACTTCAATATTTTCATGTATATTGGTTCGGATTCAAAACAATTCATGGTTTATGAAATTTCGAAATTATTACTTTTTTTTTTGAACAGAATTGGCTTTCAGAAGAATTGAAAGATCATTATTAAATCGATCAATTCAAATTTTTGTATGGTATTGTTACAGTTTCAATATGTTAAACTTTTCAGTAAATCATATTGAAATAATTTAGTTTTGTAATAAATCAACTGCACGTTTATAATAATAATAAAGTTCTGCAAATTCAACCACTTCTTCAGATTTATCACTTTTTTATTAAAGAAATTTTTACTAGTTTATTTATTTCATATTTTGACAAATTGATATTTTTTTAATATAGAGTTTTAACATCGACAAGAGTCGTACTCAAAAACCTCAATGTTATCATACTCATAAATAAATAAATTTTGTCATTCTAGCATTATTATATACTTTTTGACATCAATGGAATCGACCATTGATTCATTTAACTCTATTCTGAATTATTGAACTTCGTATTGAAATAAGATCAAGTTTTTCAGGTTGTACAACTAGAAGCTTTGCTTACATTAAAGAGAATCTAGGATTTAACTACTACATATCATCTCTATATTATATACTTGAATCAATTATAAAGCTGATGACAATACGACCATTTCAATTGACTTGATATTCTCAAACACTCTTTATGATATAAGTTATCTTAAAATAATATATTCAGCATTGGATCATGTGAAATGAGCGAAATGTTGACATAGAAACAGCTTTACGTAAATTTCTATATATTTAATTAACCAATTATTTATTATTTACTATAATTTTATCTAATTATGTAAACGTCTCTCTTATTTGTGCGATTCAAATAAAACGGGGAATAAATTCAAAAGTACAATTTGAATTGACCAGACTCTCGCAGAAGTAGTCGCAAGCAGAAAATTATATCCTAATAACCAAAAGGTAATTAGAAATACGCGCATTACTTCTTCCGAGATATTAGGTTAAAGCGTCCATTTAACAATGCAAATGAAAAATAATGACAACAAATTTGATAGAAAATTCTTGATTCAAACATTCCCATTACAATAAAATTATTGTCTAGACATCTTCATTAAAAGTTGCAGATGGAAGATGATTTTCGAATCCAAAAACCCGACTCATATGATAAGTACTTTATAAAAAGTTGAATACGAATGTCTACAGATTTGTAAAAAAAAAAAAGATAAGTAAAGTGAATCTTAAAGTTTTTAACTCAGATTTTCCTTTATGAAAATATGATTCGAATTTGTCCATAGAGATTGCAGAAATTATATTCTTATAAAGTTACGTTCGAGTCGATGAGTAATATACTTAATCACGTCGTTTCACGTTAATTTTCAAGAGTAACATTAAAACAATTTAGCAGATTCATAATTCCTTCATTTCATAATGTTAATTTTCAATTATCCATCCCCACTTTTTTCCCTTTTTTTTATAATCATGTTAGGCAATAGTCTGCTCTTACTATATATAAAGCGAACTTCTAGGTATATTCCAGTCAAAAAAAGGAGCACTTTCGTCTTCATATGCGTAAGGTAAGTCATTTTTTTGGTGCTTTATTGTAAAAAAATTTTACATAGCGGAGAAACCTTCAAAACATGTTTCTATTAACAAATTATTAAACAAATTTTTTTTACAAAAGAAAAACGATATGTGTTATTACCAAACTATGAAATGGCCTTAAAATTTTTTCTTCCCTCGATGATTTTAAAATATCGATGGTTAAGTAAATGATTTTCGTAAGTTTCTGACTAGAAAATTATCGGACTTGCAGTTACTGTATGAATTTTTTCATTTTTTACAAAGTGACTGTGTAGAAATTTTTTAGGATTCAAGTAGGAAAGAAATCATTTCAAGTTTTTCTTTGACCATTAATTAACAAATTTTGAAAAATTCATTTTCGGCTTTTTGTAACATGTTCTATTCTAGTTGAATGTTGATTCTAGCTGAATTAGCTCCATACATCTAAATTCTCTGCCAGCGTAAATATTTGCAGAAACTCAGTGGAATTATTAATAATTTACATACGAAGCTATAGAAAATTTTTAACTGATTACTTAAAAAAACACACTGTTTTTATAGTTTGAAAGTAGTTTTTGAAAAAAACAACATTATCACAATTTGAAATATGTCCAAAAGGATGAAAATTATTTGATGAAATGAAAACGAACATTTTCAAAAAAGCTATAGTACAGTTTTGAAATTACGATTTAATTAAATTCAAATCAAGACTAGATAATTTCTCAAATTCCCTGTTACAATACAGTTGTACTACAAAAAGTTGCAAGGAATGAAAAATAAAAAATTTTTGATTCAAGGATACTTTTCCGTAGATCACTTTAAACATTACATTTTCAAATTTTGAGTTCTGAAATTTATGAATACTAAGAAAAAAGTAATTATGATATAACTTCAATTTTTTGCGAACAAGGCACGCTCAATTACCAAGAGCATTGTAAGAACTTCATAACTTCATGAATTTGAAATAATAAAATTTCCTAACTTTAATTTTATTTCAGAAATAATTTTATTTCCACGGTATGGTTCTCCGTTTCACGAGTCTAAGATCCGTAATAATTATTGTTCAATTTCCAGAATTTCGTACTTAAGCTGTAATATATTTCATAATTTTTATCTCATGTAATTAATTCAATTGAACGTACTTTTATTTCGCAACGTGGCTCCAAGTGATCAAAAACCGACCTTCGTCATTTATCGAAGTCAATGAAATAATACTCTGCAGAAATTGTTTGGGATTTCTAACAGCATTATTAGGATAGCGTTTAATAAATCGGAAGATTATTTCGAAATTTCTAATACTCGCTTTACCACTATTTAGCATACAAGATAACGACGTCTTTTGGATGAGAAAAAATTAGAATAGTAATTGTGATTATCTAGTTTTTTAGAAATCGTACATACTAAAAATTTCAAAAACTTTTGGACTCTTTCAGATTTGTGAAACATTGGAAATCGTACAGTTAATTTACTGTGACTTTATTTTCAACTCAATTTTATTTTAGATGTTTCCAAGATTCATTCAATTCTTTCTAAATCAACCTTGATCAATCGTGAAAACCTTTAGCGACGAAAAGCACTAAATTTGCGAAAATTCACAAATTTCCAAAACTAATTGAAAAAAAATTAATACTGATCTAACAAAATAATGAATCATATCTCAATCGAATATAGTGAAATCGAAATGAAGTCAAAATGTAGACAAAAATGAAAATATCAAAAAAACTAAGCTACGTGCAAACACTTGTCATTACAGAAATTTTGAAGACCAAGTACACTCAACGTTTCCAATTTTTCGTCAGAACCAACAACACGCTCAAAAATGGATACTGAAATACTCTGTGCAACCTTGATTTCACTTGTCATGTGTTTTATGGCGCCTATGACGGGTAAGGCTATTGTGAAAATTTAGTTAAACTATGTAATCTATCATGATGAAGGTTTATTTATAGGATATTAATTTCAAAATAAATGTTTTTTTTTCATACAGAAGGAATGATAATAACCGAGAAGCTGAGTTCAGCACAGTTGAGGTATTCAGTGGCACCAGAATGCGAGCCCGGTCAAATGGAAGAAAGATACAGTATAGTACCCTTTTTTTTCAAACTTTTTCACGACACTCATACAAAAAAAACTAACGTTTTTCTCATTGTTCTAAATCTAGTCGCATGCAGTGATTAAAAGTTGAAGACAAACTGACGCTTTTTTTAAATTTAAGAGAAATAAACAAAAAAAATTCTGATGACTGAAGATGTGATAGAAAATTTATCAGATTATACAATAATTAGTAATTGTGTTCCAGATGAACCACCTCAAGGCAATGCCACCTGGAGGCCTAATGTATCCCGCGTCACTCGCGAATACATATTGCCAGAAACTTCAACAACCATTTTGGAGCCAAATCATCTTTGTTCAGAGAAGACTGAATTGTTTATTTTTATTTTGTCTGGGATGCAAAATTTCGAAGCAAGAGATGCCGTGAGATCTACATGGGCAAAATTTTCAGCGATTGACGTTCCTCTCGAAGAAAGGGTCAAGTATGCTTTCGTACTGGGAAACAGTGACAACCAAACTCTAAAGGTAACTTTTCCTGTTTATTTCTATCCTGATCTCCAATTTTTTCTTGTTTTTTGAACTTATGTTTTCAACCAATAATTTTTTTTCAACCAGAAAGAAGTTGTAAAAGAGAGTGAAAAGTACAAGGATATTGTTCAAGAACAATTCTTTGATTCGTACAACAATCTGACTTTAAAAGTGGCCATGTCGATGAAATGGGTCCTTTCAAAGAGTCAAAGTACAAAATACGTTCTTAAATCAGACGATAACAATTTCATCAATGTACCAAAAATTTTACAATTCATTGACACACGGTCAAAGAAAACAGATCTACTCATGGGAAATGTGTTTCCGGATCCTGAGGCTTTCAGAAATAATCCTAATAATATTCTCAGTATCGAAACTTATAGTATGAAAGCATAAGTTCTAAAATTTCATAGCAAATTACCCAACTCTGATTGTTTGCACCTGAAAATTATAAAAATTTTTTCAGGTTCATGCCATGTTACATGTACAAGTACAAGACATATCCACCTTTCACTCATGGGTTTTCTTATTTGATGAGTTTCGACGTCGTACAAAAAATTTACGAAGCGTCTTTGGATATGGAGCTAGTGCATCTTGAGGATGTTTTTTTTACGGGACTGGTTGCAGAAAAAGTTGGGGTTAAACATACTCATGATAATGAATTTGTAATTGGGTATAAGAAAAAAGAAGATTATTGCGAATTTAAAAAAAATAAGGCTGTCAACAAATTGAAAAAATTGAATTTGCTTGTTGCTTGGGAAGAAATTTTTAGTGAAAAATGTGCGAATTTTAGAGTTTGAGGGTTTACAAGTCACGAATGTTATGGGACTTAGTTCATAAGTTCATCTTCATGAGAAAGTGATTTTATGTGTTGAGATGATCATGATAAAGGCTGTAATGGATTATTAAAAAATATATAATTTTTCAGAATGAGAACACATCGTTTTATCTTTGATTAAAAAAATTTTCCTTTACAAAGTGTCAACAGCGTACTGTCCATTTCAGCTCGTACTGAATACTTTTGAATATTCTCAGATTCGTTCGTTTCTGAAATATGAGAACATTCATTATACTTTTATAAGAATATAAAAATAAGAAACATTTTTATATTGCGTATGAGACAGAAATAATAATACGAATTATAGTAACGTGAAGAAAATAATAAAATATCATTAATAAGACTGTAAATAAAAAATCTTCGATTTTGATTTGAATCCCTAGTTTTTATATTTTAAAAACTCTGAATACCAGCAAATCAAACATGTATTATTCATTATTCTTCAATGAACTAGTACATATAAAAATTATTCAATAAACGTCTAGAAAAATAATGTATTAGTTTCAGGAGAAAATCATAGATCACCATATCTAATTTTTTGATGAAGTTAAAATTAGTATTCATTTTACGCTTTTTTGCAAAATGCCAGGTACAGAAACTAAAAAATTCAATTTTTCGATGAAACAAAATGAATGTATTTTTTTAAGTATTATGTTGCAACAAATTCTGTTTTGCAACTGGAAGAAAAGCTCTTCTAACACACATGAAAGTATTATTTTCGTAATGAAATTTCTCCGTATTAGCAACAAAAGTATTGCTAAATAAAGTAACCATTGTTTAGAGGTAATAATCATTTCGATCTGCAAGTAACTTCATTCTTTATTAATATTATATCTTTTTTAAAATCAAACTTTTCATTGAAAGACGAAGTTCTACGTATTGTATTTGTTATATATTAAGTGATCTCCGGTAAATTTTTGTAAAATTTTTTTCCAGAATATGTATTATATTTTTTTTTTTTCGGATTTTCAGTTGCATACTTTGGGAACACATATTTCATAAATAAAAAAAACGATTAAACCTAGAATTAGTTATTCTAATGGAAAAGTGTATTTGAAATTTTCTAACCACAATAACCTGAAAAAGATAATTTTTAATAATCTATCAGCTGATAAAAGATCAAACATGTTTTTAAAATTTAATGGAAAAACTTTAATTTTACAAACGCATTTATATTCTTACATTCCTGATAATTTTTGCGCTGCCTCAATAGCTTTCTTTTATAAAATTTTCCTCTGTAGAAAAATGATCAAAAAAGGCTTAAAGCTGATAAAAAATTCTTTTCAATCATGACTTGCTGCTCGTAAAAAACATTATTTATTTTTGAACATGTTAGATTTAAAAAGTATTGGAGATTGAATGTTGATTGAAAAATTAGCCAGCTTTAAAAAAACGTCGATTTTTTAACATTTCTCAGAAAATTTTCACCAGATGTAAAATTTTCAGAAGATGTAAGTATATATTCTTACCCTCAAATAAATTTCGAAAAATCCTCGACAAAAAAACATAGAACAATTGTATCATTGAAATTTGGTAACGACCTTATAGTGCTAAAATAACATTTGATATCCAAGATAAAGAAAATTTATTATTTCCAGCTGCATTTTGACAAGTAGGGTAAAATTAAACTTATTGAAATTCTCTGATCCTTGTTGATAATGAAAGTTATTGTTATTAAAAAAAATTAGGATAATTATCTTGAAATTTTTGGTAAAAAATTTGGATGTATGTTTTCTACAATGGTAATGGGATTTTGTTAATAACGTTCGATAAAATAATTGTTTTATGTACATCAATGAAAGCTATCAGCACAACTTGAGAAGATTAAATGAAAATCTTTAAAAATTAAGTCTTCAGTCTTTAGATACAATTTTCTCACAAAATTTTAGAATGATCAAAAATTTGTTATACCTTTGAAAAGTTCTAAATTATCTAATTCTAAAAATTTTTAGAGATATCTATTTAAAGATTAAAAGTTGATGCACTACTCCATATTCGTTGACATAAAAAATGATTTTCAAATTTCCCTTGTATACTTCTTTCACTGTAAAATTTTCATAATATATAAAGTCTAGTTAATTATATCCTACTCAACGTTTCAACCATCAATGTGTAATCTATATCAAAGCATAATTAAAAACAGCTCAATTATTTTCGAATACTTTGTTGCATGTATATCGAATAAAACTCTAAAATATCAAAATTGACATCGAGTTGAAACTTAACTTGCAACAAAAAAACAAAATGACTTTCGATTTGTCTAAAATCGGGAAGTGTCCACAAGTTTTTGAGATGAGTGATATCTATGATTTTTGGAAAACTCCAAAGTGCGATAACTTGTATTGTTTTTTCGCTTTCGAAAGATGCCACATGCTTGTATGCTGCATTTTATCGTAAATTTTGAAATAATCTTCTGATTCATTCAGCTTTAAATTTTGAAATAATCTTCTGATTCATTAAGCGTTATCCTAAAAATGCTGTTGGAAATCCCGAATAATTATTGCTGAGTATAATCTAATCGATTTCAATAAATGACGAAATTCAACGCTTAAAGCCAAGTTGCGAAATATAAGTACTATAAATAGTACTTTAAATAACGAGTTCAATTTGACTATATAATGTTCATGTTCACTTTATTTGAACGGTATAGAGAATCGTATCAATCCATAAGTCAGATAAAAAATTTTACGGGTCTATAGGGGCCTCGATTAGTTTCAACATTCTCAACTTTTAAGCGAATCATAAATTAGAAAGTCATCATTTACTTATTGATTTTAACACTCATATTTAGAATTGGGCTTTACAAATTTCAGAACTTCTGTGCATCAATGATTTCTTTATTTAGAAAAAACTTCTTTATATTATTAAGTTGATTTAACTTATTCATATTTCCATTTTGAACTACGAAATTTCTTTGTTGATCATATTTAGACGAGAAAATTTTTTTTATTTCCATGTTTATTACGTCTATTCCCGAAAAATGTATCAATTGTACCATTTTAAAATCAATTCATTATTGATTTAATGTTATTGGCTTCTGCAATATTAGAAAGTATATAATATTAATCAGCAGTTCAAATTTTTATTCAATATCGTTGTTTTCCATATATTAAACTTTTTAGCAAATCATATTCAAATTAACTATATTTTTTATTGATAAACGTTACATTTCGAATACAGCTGTACGAATTTGACAAGCCCTTTGATTCAAGATTTTTTCATTCGAGAAAAATACACGATCATTCGAATATGAAGTACATAGCATGTACATATTTTCTTCTTTTCTAAAAATTCTTCAAACAAAGTGTCAGATAGAAAAATTTACAGGATGAGCTCATGTAAAAAACAGGATTTTAACTTGTGCGTTTTCAATTTGATTTTTCGATTATCTTTCTCAAAAAATGCAGAAAATTTAACTTTGTCTAAGCTCAAAATTTTTCACCCAATAAGTTCAAGGCCTGGCAAATTGCATATTATTCCTTGCAAATTTAACTGTCCTTTTTTTCTGTCTTTTTCATCGCACGTTGGAATCCAACAAAAAAAATTTCTGTTTTAGTAAAGAGCTTTGTACTTCAATTTAAGATAAACAGATTTGTTAGATCTGTGGAATTGTTCAATATTTTTTTATCTCCACGTTTCGAGTATACATTTGGAGTTTTTTCTAATTCGAGATCATAATTTTTGAACAAGTTATAAAAATCACACACTGATTTGTGAATGTTGAACGTATGAAAAGTGAGATTATATTTCACATCAATGCATTCGCTGAAAGCCATAAAATGGAACAAAGGGTATCGGCAAAACGTCAAACGGCCCAGAAAAATAAGATGCGATACCGTCTTTTGTACTCTCAGCTCTCAGCTCCTAATAGACAAATTATAAAAATATTCGAGTTTCTTATTCATTGTGTCTGGACATTCAGTCTGAAATGGTAAATTTATTATTCATGACAATAATTTAAAAAGTGATAAGATGCAGAAACACCAATACATTATATTATACAATTCAATGAATGTGGAACTAGAAATACTTTCTTTTGAAATTTGTAAAATATCTTCAGAAAAATGTAAAGTACATCCAGCAAATCAATTTCTTAATATCCAGTACCTATAATATTTTTTATTATTTCTTAAACAAGGATTCACTGAGTGGACTTTTCCCTTCTACTTTTTTCAGGAGAAAAAAATATTTGGCTGTGTAAAATTTCCTCATCAGTAATATTTCAGTTTATTAATAATGAATAAATTATCGACGAAAATAAAAATCATCAATTTTTTCTACGTGAAACTCAGATGGATCGTAAAAATATGCTGTTTTAAGAGATTTTTCGTGAAAACTAGTACATGAATAATAATGTGACATTAAGGCGCAGCGACCCTTCTAGTGAGTAAAAAAAGGCACACGTCGCAAAGATAAATCCCCATGAAACGGCCTTCCCTTTTCCCATGTCCGAGCATTGTCGGACAATAAATTATACGGGCACACACGTGCTCTGTTACGCCAGTTAAACTTTATACAATGATTTTGTTTGTTTTTTTTTTGTTTTTTTTTTTTTTATTTATAATATTTTTAGCAATTTCAATATTACCAAATAGTAAGTAATGGTTTATGTGATTGAATTTGGTGACATATATTGGAGGATTTCTATTGATAAACTTTATTTTGGACTCGAGAAAGAGAACTAAATTTCAATAGTTTTGCAACGCTGATTATTGTGTTATTGAGGAATAAAGAAAGTTCTCCTGGGAAATTGTTATACAAATGAAGGTTTTCATCTCTCGTGCTAAAAAATCAACGTAGATTTTCGATTCTGTAAGTATGGTTATGATGAGAGTTTAAAAGAATTGGAATTGTGAAAGAATCGGCATTGGTGAAATTTTAACCGTGACGCCCCCAAATCAGCTCCAAATAACTAAAAAAAAATCCTCAAATTTCTTCAGATTTATATCTCAACGTTTACTCGTGCTTCTAGAGCCTTTTTTTCTATTCAAATTATTAAACATAAGGTTTTGTCTTTATCTTGGTCTCTAATTTTTTGTTGGCACATAAGTCTCAAAAATCGGTTTGACTCGTCAAATTTTTGTCAAGTGTTGCAGTTAACTGCAGAAAAATTTCAAAACCGTACACCAATATTTCGTGCGATAGCCATAACGATGAAAATTGAGTTTTATACGAGTTATTGGTATTTTGCGAGAAAATTGATGTTTTTCGACAATTTTCGACTGATCTCCATTTAAAGTGCGAATTCGTCTCGATCGTGATCTGGTTGACACATAACAGCATTATTAGAGTGAAATTCACCAATTAACAACAGGCTGTTCTAACCAAATTATAGCCTACTTTTCATAAGAAAAATAAATTAATAATAGAAAATTCACATTCCGCATCAATAATATATTATATGAATGAACAGAATATATTGACGTGAGGGATATATCATTGTATGTCAAAATAACATATTCATTGGAAGAATACGAAAGAGAAATGTAGAAATGTCCAAGTCCTAAGATACAATACATTGACAATGCCATAAAATTATTAACAAATTATATACATACATACGTCTCATTATCTTGTTCGTTGCTTTTGTTGCTTTTGTTGCTGCTGATGTGATCATACACAATATACATAATCATATCATAATCAGTATGATAAATGTTACCGAGTGTCAAATCTTGATATAAATATTTAATGTATAAAATACGAGAAATGCCATTAAATCAGTTTTTTACTTAAATGTTTTGTTGATTTTGTCCAATATAACAGCATATCACCATTTTTTTTTTACTTTGACGATGAATTTAGATCTTTGGGTGTCCGTTTTTATCGTTTATTCATGAAGGAAAAATGAATTCTTGGGAAATACTGTAGATCATTTATTATGATATTAATTATTAAAATGATTTTTTGTATGAACAATAAGCTATAATTTGACAAAAACAATTGTGTATTTGTAAATTTTACACTAATAATACTTTCATGTATCAGCAATTTCGCAATCGAGACGAATTCGCCTATGAATGGAGATTGGTCAAAAATTGTCAAAAAAGGATAATTTTCCCGAAGAATATCAATAATTCGCATTAAACTTAATTTTCATCGTTATGGCTATCGCATTAAATATTGGTGTACGGTTTTCATATTTTTTTACTGTTAACTGCAACACTTAACAAAAATTTGACGCGTCAAACCGATTTTTAAGACGTCTTATGTGCTTAAGAAAAATTAGAGATCCAGATAAAGATGAAATTCAATTCTATTTGAATGAGAAAAAAGAGGGCTCTATAGACACAGGCAAACGTTGATATAAAAATCTGAAAAAATTTGAGGATTGATTTTTAATTATTTAGAGTCGATTTGGCTGGTGTCGCGGTTAAAAAATCCATCAAAGCCATTTTAAGGACCACCCTAAGGACCAACTACTACATTTCTTGTCAGTTCATAATATGGTCAACAAAATGTTTACTTCTAGCTCTCACTCAAGAAGTTTATGAAAAACAAAAACTACAGTTAATTCTGTTCAAGCAGAAAGGAAACTTGTGAAAAAGCTTCTTCAAAATATATTATACTTGGGAACTAAAACAGGCAATAATTTTTTCACTATATTTTTGGTAAAATTAAGTTTTTTGGAATGCGATTCCAATAAAAGTGTCTAGATTTTTGAATTTCTAGAAACGGCTTAGCGGAACCGTCGTTCTAATGTTCATAGTAATTCCTCTTGGAGTGTTTTCTCAGTGTATTAAAATGTATTTTACAGGCCTTGGCAATGATCTTAACTGGATTGAAACGTTAGTAGGGGAGAGTGGGGCTATTTCGATCAATTTTTTTCCTAACAAGAATTTTTTTTAAGAAAAGACCGAATTTGAGTGTGTATTTGTGGTCCAACGGAAGGGTTAACATCCTTATACATAATAAGAAATTGCTGAAGATTTTCATAATAATGTTTAATAAAAATTTTAGTGTTTACCACAACGTCTCGTTTGATCGAGGTAGCCCCATGGGTGGGGCCACTTCGATCGAGCTATGGGGCTACTTCGATCAGAAGATAATAGTGTTTAAAATCGATTGCATTCGTGGAAAATCATATTTGTAGAATTACTGTAGCACTTAAACAAAACTCTCTCTCAACAGTTAAATGAACATTTTCAGAAAAAATCGACTGATTTCGGAAATCCTTACGTAATACAAGATTTTAATTACTCATAGTTTTCCAATTATCGTTAAATTTATTTTGTTTTTTCGTTTTTAATTCTTTTTTGATTTATTCTTTAAATTCTTCTCTTTTTCCTTTTCGTCGAATAATCTTTTCACAGGCGTGTCGCGATAATGCTCTTCTGCGTTGTCTGAAAGTCTGTGTACGAAATAAATAGATTTCAGAAACTCGTTCGATTTGTTTTTAACAAATCGAAGCTTAAAGTAATTTAATAAGCTTTAAACAATTCAATAAGCTCTAAAAGCTTTTTGAGCTTATTGAAAATATTCGAGGTTCAAGTTGAATGAAATAGCAGAAAATATGACTCAAAATTTCAATGAAAATCATCTAAAACAATCAATTCAAAACATTCCATCACAAATTATACCGCTTGAAATTTATTTTCATGAATTTGAAATCAATTGCCTTTCATGTAGATTTAAATTAATTGAAAAAGACGATGAATACAAAAAATATCTCTTACAGCGATTTACGGCGAAAAAGGTTTTTGAAAGAATATTTGGGATCGTGTATACTTATGAAAAAACAAAAAACTTCCTTAGTCTCGGGTGTTTAGGGCGTTTGCTAAACTTTTTCCGAAAATCACAGTTGGCAGCTTTCAGGACGATTTTTGTAAATTATTAATTATATCTAGCAACCGATAGACACACGGCTTCATTTTTTTGTCAATTTAGGTCACTATTAAAACTTAATTTTCGAGGTATTACAATTTGAAAATTCAAACCACATTCTTCAAAAGCTCAAGTGATCGAAGTAGCCCTCTGATCAAAAGAGCCCCACTCTCCCCTAAGATAAATAAATAAACTTCCAAAATTTTCATTCACTGTTGTTTTTTTATTTTCTCCCTTTTCTTAAGTTCATTACATTCCATACATTCATTTCATTTCCATTACTTCGACTTTTCCGTTAAATAATAATTAAAAAAAAAAACAATTCCACGACACCCTCCCCCTAGAAAATGAACCCCCCACGTACCGTCAACGCGGGGTTGCTCCTTTATCCGAATCGTCTCGAACTCTCCCAAAATCCCCGGATTTGGAAAAAATCTCTTCGAGAACGTTCCAAATCACCTCACATCAAACCACAGAACCCGAAACCTCGAAAGTCATCGCGGTGAGAATTTCCTTCGTCCACTCGGAGCGCGTGAAAAATCGTGTCACGACTATAAATGAGGGTGTTGAGAGTCGCGATAATTCGAGGTGGAGAATCGCGATGAGCGAAAAGAGTGCTCACAGTTCGAGGGATTACCGTGGATGGGAGGTAGTTAGTGCGTGGACCAGCGACGAGGCCGACGCACATTTGGCAGTGCAGTTATCAGTCGCGGTCCGATGATTGGCTGCAATATCGGAGCCTGCGCCGACGGAGGCCAGGACTTCCGGTTTGCTTCCTACCCTTTCCCGAGCGACTAACAACCCTCCGACGTTTCCTGGCTCAACGCACTCGGATCCTCAGAGGCGGGATCATCCCCGGGGTGTATCTGTCCTTCGCCCTTCCGTCTTGCCACCCCGCGGAAGGGAGGCTGACTGTATCAGAATCGTACCCCTTGTAGAACCCAGTCCTCGAAGCCACGGAGCTTTCGAGGACAAAAGTTGTAAACTTGGACTTCTGATACGAAATGTGTAAAGCTTGAGTAAAAAAGTCCAGTGTTTACAGCTGTGAAAGTCACTGGGAAGTTTGTATCAGAATCAAGGACGTTACACGGTGGGCTCGGATAAGGTTGAACTTAAAATTTTGTTGCAGAAATTACCGTAAACTTTAGAAAAACGGTTTCAATTTCTTGTAAATATACATAATTTCTGCATAGTACATTACAAAGTAACCGCAAGAAAAGTTAATCAAATTTGTCGCGAGTCTAATGAAAATGTAACTAACTTATGAAGTAAAACAAAAACAAATCAGAAAAGTAGCTGGTAAGCATAAATACATCAAACTCGTTTATTCTCGAACAATATCATCTTCAACACGCCTGTATCCACTATGTAATCAGTCGTTTGAGTCTATATTCAGTTGTTGGACACTTTGTCCTATCCATTAAGTCCAACGACTTATTTTTCAATAGTAGTTTGTTCAACTCCCTTTTTGACCAATAATTCGTCTCTTCCAACACCCTTTTTATCCAAATCTTCTTCTTTTCTCCAATAATAAATAAAATGTTTATTTTTCCAACTAGCTTCATTCTTCTATTTTGAATTTTTTCAATTGTTTTCATATTTGACATTTGCAGTCGACTTCTAACTTCGAACTGTCAAACTTTTGAATGTATTATGTGCAGTAAAATACCTCTGAACATAGCTCCAAGTCGTAAAAGCCATCTGCCATCCCATTAAAAATATAAAAATTACACATTTTCCTGATCTGCGAATTTCCATGTTCTTATATATACCATACTAGCTGTCCTAGCGGGCTTTGCTCCGCGGTTACCATGTTGATACACGCAGTTTGGTCAGGAAAAGTCAATTGTTCAATTGAAAAACGAAAATTGCCAAACAATTATCCGAATCCTAAGGTTAAAAATTTTGTGCTTTTTTTTTTAATAATTTCTAATTTTTACACGAAGTATTATTTATTTAGATAATAACGAATTTCTACGAAAAAATATTATACTGATATCATGGATAACATTTGCCAAAAAGATGTTATAAGATTTTAAAAGCATAGGTTCTAATGATACTTTTTGAAAATCAAAGTAAAGGTTGAAATTGATGAAAGTTTGTTTGCTACTCAGGATTAGTAGATGGTCATGATAAGGGTTGTAATAATAACTTTATTATGACTTCATGATTTGTGACAATGTACGATTTTGTGATTCATAGAATTTTGTGCTGATCTACCATTTAGGCATACTGTGACTTGAGTAATAATTTGTTGAATTTTCTGTTGTTACTTTTACAGGTTGTCCCAAAGTAGGTGAATCATCAATAAACCATCGATGCCTTATACAACTCTAAGACCTAAGACACTTTTTCCTGTACGAATTTCCGAAATAAGCAAAATTTAACGAGTTATTAATAATTCAGTTATATCCACTCACCATTCGGGAGGCCGGGCCTTTTTACTGAAGCTCCTTCTCAATTCACCCCTTCACTTTCTAGGCTTACTCTAATATAAAAGTAGGAGGTAATTGAGGTGTGTTATGAAAAATGCAATAATCATGTCTCTTATCTTGAAAGACAACTTTCATAAAAAAATTCTATAAATCAAAGTTTTCCTCAACTCGCCTTGTTTGAGTTAAAATATTCTTTTATCCAATTGTCAACCATACTATAAAGCAGTATCTTCTAATTTTTGAAAAGAGAGACGAGAAAAGCGATTGAGCTAAATTTCATCATACACACCTCAGTCATTTCAGTGATTCCCATGAGGAGTGAGCTAAGAAAAAGAACTTGTGCGTGCGTGCGTGCCTACGTGCGTGCACGCGTGCTTGCGTGTTTTGTAATTTTGTAGATTTTCGTGATATTCTACATAATTTTATGTTTTTGTGGTTATTTTTTTGTAACTTGTGCGTGCGTGCGTGCGTGCGTGTGTGCATGCGTGCGATCGTGCGTGCTTGCGTGCGTGCTTGCGTGCTTGCGTGCGTGCTTGCGTGCGTGCGTGCGTGCGTGCGTGCGTGCGTGCGTGCTTAAGTGTGCGCACGCATGCTTGCGTATTTTGTGATTTTGTAACTTTCCGTTATATTCTGCATAATTTTATGTTTAAGTGGTAAATGTTTTTGTAACTTGTGCGTGCGTGCGTGCGCAAGCGCGTGCGCATGTGGGTGCGTTCGTGCCTACATGCGTGCACGCGTGTTTTGTAATTTTATAACTTTTCGTAATATTTCGCATTATTTTATATTTTTGTGGAAATTATTCTTGTAACTTGTGCGTGCGTTTGTGCTTGCATGCGGGCACGCATGCTTGCGTCCTTTGGAATTTGGTAACTTTTCGTGATATCCTGCATCATTTTATATTTTTGTGATAATTGTTCTTGTAATTCGTGCGTGCGTGCGTGCGTACGTGCGTGCGTGCGAGCGAGCGTGCTTCGTGCGTTCATGCCCACGTGCGTGCACGCGTGTTTGCGTGTTTTGTAACTGAGCCCTCGGATGCAATAACTCGCCGAGCGCTCGAAAACGCTTTAAAGTATTGTCCGCGCGGTGATGTCACGAGTCAAATTCAAAATCCGAATTAAGAAAAATGAAAAATACTACTCGATAGCTTTTGTAGGGATTCAAAAATCACCGTTTTTTATTTTTTTTCACTAAAACTATGACGTTCCCAAAAAAAGTTTAAATGTAGACTAACATTCATTTTTCAAAAGCCATCGAGTAGTATTTTTCATTTTTTTAAATTCGGATTTGGATTTTGACTCGTGACATCACCGCGCGGACAATACTTTTAAGCGTTTACGAGCGCTCGGCGAGTTATTTCATCCGGGGGCTCAATTTTGTAACTTTTTGTAATATCCTGCATAATTTTATGTTTTTGTGGTTATTCTTCTTGTAACTGTTGCGTGCGTGCGTGTGTGCGTGCGTGCTTACGTGCGTGCACGTGTGCTTGCGTGTTTCGTAATTTCGTAACTTTTCTTAATATTCTGCATAATTTAATGTTTCAGTGGTAAATGTCCTTGTAACTCATGCGTGCGTGCGTTCGTGCCTACGTGCGTGCATGCGTGGTTACGTTCTTTGTAATTCTGTAACTTTTTGTGATATTCCGCATAATTTTATATTTTTGTGGTAATTATTCTAGTAACTCGTGCGCGCGCGCGTGCGTGCGTGCGTGCGTGCGTGCGTGCCTACGTGCGTGCACGCGTGCTTTCGTGTTTTGTTATTTTGTAACTTTTCGTGATATTTTGCATGATTTTATATTTTTGTAGTTATTGTTCTTGTAACTTGTGCGTGCGTGCTTGTGTGCGTGCGTGCCTACGTGCGTGCACGCGTGCTTTCGTGTTTTGTAATTTTGTAACGTGTCGTGATATTCTGCATAATTTTGTTTTTTTGTTTATGATCTAGTAACTTGTGCGTGCGTGCGTGCGTGGTTGCATGCGTGTGTGCACGCGTGCACGTGTGCTGACGTGTTTCGTAATTTCGTATCTTTTCGTGATATTCTGCATTATCTTAAGTTTTCAGTGGTCATTGTTCATGTAACTTGTGCGTGGGTGCATGCGTACGTGCGTGTGTGCGTGCGAGCGTGCTTTCGTGCGTTCGTCCCTACGTGCGTGCACACGTGCTTGCCTGTTTTGTAATTTTGTAACTTTTCGTGATATCCTGCATAATTATATGTTTTTGTGGTTATTCTCCTTGTAACTGTTGTGTGCGTGCGTGCGTGAATGCGTGCAAAAGTGCGTGCCTACGTGCGTGCATGTGTGCCTGCGTGTTTTGTAATTTTGTAACTTTTCGTGATATTCTGCGTACATTTATGTTTCTGTGGTTATTGTTCTTGTGACTTGTGCGTGCGTACGTGCGTGCGTCCGTGCGTCCGCGCGTGCTTATGTGCGTGCACGTGTGCTTGCGTGTTTCGTAATTTCGTAACTTTTCGTGATATTGTGCATAATTTTATGTTTCAATGGTAAATGTCCTTGTAACTTGTGCGTGCGTGCGTGCGTGAGTGCGTGCGTGAGTGCGTGCAAAAGTGCGTGCCTACGTGCGTGCACGTGTGCCTGCGTGTTTTGTAATTTCGTAACTTTTCGTGATATTCTGCATAATTTTATGTTTTAATTGTTATTATCCTTGCAACATGCGCGTGCGCACGTGCGTGCGTGCCTACGTACGTGCACATGTGCCTGCGTGTTTTGTAATTTCGTAACTTTTCGTGATATTCTGCATAATTTTATGTTTTAATTGTTACTATTCTTGTAACATGCGCGTGCGCGCGTGCGTGCGTGCCTACGTACGTGCACGTGTGCCTGCGTGTTTTGTAATTTCGTAACTTTTCGTGATATTCTGCATAATTTTATGTTTTAATTGTTATTATTCTTGTAACATGCGCGTGCGCGCGTGCGTTCGTGCCTACGTACGTGCACGTGTGCCTGCGTGTTTTGTAATTTTGTCACTTGTCGTGATATTCCGCATAATTTTATATTTTTGTGGTAATTGTTCTTGTAACTCGTGCGCGTACGCACGAGTTACAAGAACTGTGTGTTACAAGAAATGTGTGTGTGTGTGTGTGTGTGTGTGTGTGTGTGTGTGTTCAAAAGTGTAACGGGGGTCTAGGTGGGGGAGTAGGCTATATCAGTTCGGTGATAAAATCATGCCTATAACTTTCAGACGAACATGGTTAATAACTGCAAAATTTTAGGACGTTTCGTGCAGTTGTTTTTAAGTTATTAACGCACAACCTACAGACATTCACATTTATATTTATAAATATTTTTATACATTCTTGCACACATTAGCTACTGCATATGGCAGTATTTAACATTGCTTAATGTCAAATTAAGCAATGACAGTCATACAAAAGTGATGTTTAGGCCTTTTTTTGGAAAATCTAAATGGTAGAAATTAGTTTGATAAATTGAAACTTGATTGTGAATGTTTAGTTTGAGGTCTGACACGGTTTTGTAAAAATTTCCTTATTTGTTATTAAGTTATACACGAAAATACGATTCGCTTTATAAGAACACGTGTAAATCAACGCTTATTTCGGCATTTTTCTTTTACACATTGTTCTAAATTTAATTGACAAATTAAAATTTTTTTAGAAACATTTCCTTATTCTTGTTCATGTTGTAATAATACTATAAGTTTCTGAACCTTTTAAGTTATTTAAAGTTGTGTTCGATCAATGTAGAATATTAAAATCTGTAGAAAATGATATGGAAAAACTGTTGTTCGAAAGTTGTACATTGAAAAGCTATGTTGGACAAAGGGGTTGTTTGACAAAAAGATCGTTGGTTAAAAATGTTCTTGAAAAAAATGGCCATTGAATAAAATGGTCGTTGGAAAAAATTGATTGGACAAAGTGTCGTACAACCCCTATATTTACCTGTAACTTCTAAATCCAGATTCTTAACGTCTTCCGGCAGTGCATTAAAAAATCTATACTTACGACGGCAAAAAGATCTACTATAAATCTTCTTCCAAGTGAAAGGCAGTTTTAAAGAACTGCTTATGTATTTCTCTCATTCAATAAAGCCTTATATCTTACAATCAGTGGCAAATCCACAAATTCTTGAAACAAACTATTTATCACAAAATCCCTCCGAATATCCATAATCTCATTCTCTTTAAAAACTCTTGTAGATGAGTAGATTTTTTTCTTGTTGTATATTATCTTTATTACCTTTTTCTGCAATGTCTTTGTAGATATTAGCACATTGTTGGACCCCCTACCACCACTACTATAGTCTGTATAAGGAAAACAAGGAATTCAATCGTTCGAAATTTTTTGTAAGTCAATTGTTCTGTTAACGCCAAAACGCCTTTTTGCGCAAATAAAAAAACTTTAGAGACTAGAATAAATGAACATGACAGAAATATTCGTAATATGACAAGGAATCATTCAGTTTTGACAGAACCTAGAATGCAGTGGAATCATGATTTTAAAACGGGATGAAATTAAAATTTTAGATAATAAGTCGGATTATAGAAAGAGAACGATTTCTAAGATATTTTTTATTAAGGGTACTAAAGACACGTTAAATAGACAAGAGGATACAAAGTTTCTGAGTTAAGTGTATGATAAGTGTATTGATGACATGGTATAGTTTTTATCGATTCGTTCTCTATAAAAGGACAGGAAACAGTGAAGAATGTGTAGTTGTTCACTGACGTTCCTATAAGCTCTCTCATGAATAGGAAATGAAAGAATATGGAAAAACCGGTGTTTTTACGTCGTTTTTTACACTGGCAAAATTGATAGCAAATGTATGATCTAAGTGAGTAATAAGAAGATTGTATTAGGAATATAATGATAAATGGATGGATTTTGGTGGAATTTAGATTTATTTCATAGGGAAATATCTGTAACATTGATTTACCGAGGGACTTATAGTGAAATACAAAATTGGGAATGTAACGAAAATGTGTGACATTGCATATTTATAATGGAAATGTTGTGTTCTATTTGAGTAACTGCAAGTTCACTAATAAAAGCGTAAAAAAGTATGTTTCTTTGTCGTTTTCATAACGAAATTCATTCTGAATGCAGTCATCATAATAATGGAAAAAAATCATAATTAATTATGTACAAAAAAGATGTTGCATCATTTTTTAATAACTTATTTATCAAAAGACCTTGATGAGATTCATTATTATATACCTATATAGCTTTGCAACTATGCAAAATATCACTAAAGTAAATTGATACTTTTTGAAAAAAGTCCAATTCATAATTCATTCGTTCAAAAATTACATGTGCGGCATAACAAATAACAAATTATAAAACTTTTAACATATACTAAACAGAATTTTGAAACTTTTAGTTCTAGGCTTATATAATCCATATTATAGAATCTTGAATTGATGAGTAGAAAATTCTACAATGCACAATTATGATAGTATTAAAAATCCAAGCTTAGGAATCCTAGTATACAGAATCAAAGATGAATTTTCATATCATTATTCTAGAATTTCTAATTCTACAATGCAGAGTTCTACAATTTGGATACGTAGAACAATAAATTTAATCGTCAAGGTCTGAACACTGATGTATCAAAGTCAAGAAATCTATACCGTTAGGTATAGAGTTTAATAATTCTAATTTTTTTAACATAGAAATACTTCTACAGATAAAAAAAATATAATATGAAACATATTTCTGGAATTCTTTATTCTAGAAAGCAGCAGTTCCAAAGTGTGAAAGATTGTATTCTGGAACAATGAGCTCTAGAATATTTTTCCATGACTGTTAAAATTGATCTGGAATTCAAAATTTCTAGAAAATTTGAAAATCTTACCTCGAAGTCCTGTAACTGAGCAATCTTCATTTTTGAATTTGGTAATCAAATAATCTTTAATTTCAAATTCTACAATACAAAGTTCTACGATCCGAATAGCTAAAATCCTGAATTTTCATCATCGAATCATTAAGATTTGAACCCTAGGGAATCAAATTTAGAAAAACTATGTTGTATTGTACAGGATCGAACAGTTTTGATTCCAATTTGAATTGTCTTTGTATATGCTTTTTAGGTAGATTGACCTCTTTACGGATTTCAGACCGGAATCACTATTTCTCGTTTAAGGTTAGATATTACAAAAACTATAAGCAACCATGTATTAAAAAAGATATTTTTCCTTGATTTTTTTGAAATAATTAAGTTAGGACTGAGGAAGCCTTTTCAAATTTACATAATTGAAATCAACATCTGTCAACGGTCAAAAATTGACTGTAACTTTGTAACAGTAAATTAAAATCACCAGATTTCATGTATATATAGTCCAGAAAATTTTTTTTATGTAATTTAGACTTATCTTCATAAATATATTACATAAAAACTCTATGAAAAAGTGCAATTTTAGGAAGAATCTTATTTAGTTTTGATGAAGATTTTATAATGAATTTAAATAACTAGGCTTATTTGAGTGTTGACAGTCCATTCGATTGTTTATACTTAATTCGACTGTTCCTAGTAAATTTATAACTATTTTCACTGTCGGGGATTATTTAAAATTTTAACAGTTCATGTTACTATTCACATCCATGACATGACTAGTAACATTCGATATAAGTGTCGAACGTCGATTTTATTGTTTTTTATATTTTTCTATGCATGTATTTTTTCAAAGGGTTTCCTGTGACTTCGATTGTACTTTAACGATGCATTTTCACGAGAGAAGATCAATAAATTAATTAATAAGAATAATACTACTGACGATTAAAAAACATCATATAAGAATAGCTGAAAAATACATAGTTATCATGTATAAAACAAAATGAAAATCGAAATTTATTGTTTTTCAATGCTCGATTTCACTGTAGAACAGTAAAAATTTTGACTGTCCTCTTCGTAAGGTCCGAATCATCGAAATTATATACCTTGAAAAAAACAAGTAAAATGTAACTCCTTATCAATCATAGAAGATAAAAGTAAATAAAAATTTGAATGTGACGTGTTTGATTCGCACTTAAAGATTAGAATGGTGCGTTAAATCGAGTTAATCAATTTTATCGATCGAATGGCGTATCTGCGTGATTGAATATTGTTGCACTTGGGGTAGAAGCCCCAAAGCACCGTTTACGTGCGTGGTACCGCGCCCTGCTATTAATATCAGTTAACGAGACGATATGATCGGCAGTCTATGCGCTCTTTGACGGACCAGCCGCTTCTCAACCCCATTGATCGCGACCTTCAGCTGAGTCATTGTGAAACAAAGTCTGTAATATACCGTCCATTAAAAATTTTCACACGATACGCCCCCATTGAAATCGCCAATTTTCACTCGAGGCGCGCACGAGGCGCGAGTATACGATGAAAAATACGACATCGGTAATAGTTCACTTAGACAGGATTTAATTGTTCAAGTCTTGCATTCCATTCATCGTTATTACTGCTTTTTTACCAGTTATTTCTGTTCAAAACGACGTAAGAAAAGATCACATTGGTTTTTTTGATTTTTGATAGTGTCATCTTTTTATTTTACATAGTTTCAATTTTTATTGTCATTTTTTTTCGTCTTTGTTTTCATTTTTATTTATTTTTCGTTCTACAAATATGAGTGCACTATCGAAATATTAATAAAAATAACATTTCGAAAAAAAAATTAAAAATATGACATTACTTATTATTTCCAGAAACTGAACAGTGGTTTATATGATTTTTAATTTCATTTTCTCCATTAAAATTATCCCTGCTGAAAATTTTCGAATGGTTTTTCAATTGGTTTGTCCAATTATATTTTCAATTGGATTCCCACCTAGTTTTCTAGATAGATTTGTTCTTTTGGACAAATTTTCACAAAAAAGAATAGAGTTACAAGTACAATAAAATTAGTTTTCTAAGTATTCTATGTAGCTACATTTCTAAATAGAAAATTAATGATATTTGTGCCATAAGTTTTTTTTCTGAAAATTTCCCCAGTAATACAAACTAAGTGAATTAAGAAGTGAATGTCCAAATTCTTTTCCAATGGGACAACTTATTTGAAAAACGAATTGAATTTCCAATAAGGCAAACTAATTGGAAAAGAAAACCAATTGAAAATTTTCAGCAGGGATATAGCATTACATTTTTTCTGAATTTCCGTTTTCTCTTTTGGTGACTTAAACTTATTTTCTATAAAACGCTTCGTTAAAAATGCCCTATGAAAACATAACTTTGGTCTCGTTAATTTATATTATTTTCTCTTTTTTATTTCAATTTACATACTGATTTTAATTCTTATTCCTCTTTGTTTCTATTGTTATTTTCTTTTTGATTTTCGTAATGTACATGTATTTTTGAAATGTTGAAATGAAATATTATCGTCATATTTTAAAATGGATTATGACAAAAATTTTTATTTCCCACCTAGAACATTAGTTAAAATAACTTTAAGTTTCATTTTATTTTTTTAAAGGATAGTATAAGTTTTTTTCTGAGTTTCCATTTTTTCTATTTTGTAGTTTCATTATATTTTAGTGACTTTTACACAGTTCCTATGAGATGCTATTCAACGGTATAGAAATGGTTCCCTTCCTGTTTTTTCCTTGCAGAAAAACCCTTAACTTTTTATTGGTAAAATCTTATATTTGTTATTAATTATTAGTTATTCATTTCACTTATTCATCAGTGATTAATTATTCACTTAAATTGTTAAAAGAAGCATATAAGTTAATGATGATTGGGTCTTCAATGAATCATTGCAGTCAGAGTTGGAATAATATCTATAATATACTCATAATTTCTACTAATCACATAAATCTGCGAACCTCGTTTGTGTAAAATAATTTAAAACTTGCAACCTTCGAGAATCTGAATTTTTTTAATAATTTATACCAATTTTTTTCAATAACCTTCATTGAACAATAATAACTAATATACCCTTAATAATAATTTGGCAACTGTGAATCATTAATTTTGTAACATTTGTTCAAGTTTAACCATATTAGTTTCTTTGAAAATATGTTAACTATGACATAAACATGCATAAATCATCATAAGAGACTCTGATAATTTCCATAACGTTTCTCATTTTTCAAAGCAATAAATTTTTGAAGCAAATCTATACCTTCTAAATCATTACTGAAATGACAATACAATGATTTTTATTCCCTGGCTATGTGGAAAACGATTTAGTTTTGTACGATCGCAGTAACGGCAAACAAAACCTCTCTGAGCATCGTAGCTACTTTTTCCGCAAGATTAACCACTGACCTTCTGTATAGCTTTCCGCGACCATGCATGAAACTTCCGACTTCCATAAAAGAGAAGTCCAAATATTTCCACCAGAACATCTTTCACTGGATAATCGAAATCTAGCCATCCAAGAACTGACTTTCCCACGATGACAAATTTCTACGATTCCTGAAACATTTATAACCAAAGACGATATTATTCAATTGAAACTGACTCCACAGTAGGGTAGCAGTTATTTTGGTGATGCCGGAGTTTTTTCTTTCCCAGCCTGAAAATCAATTAAAATTAGTGTAAAATTTTTCGTAAAATTTGCACCAAGCTTGTGAAGTTTAAATAGGAAATTGATGTATTTATTCGCATGTTTCACCTAAAAATGTATAACTTCTTCAAAAACCAACAAAATGGTCTGAAATTTGGCAGAGTTGAGGTACATGGTAGAGGTACAACACTGAATTTTTTCGAATTTTTCGATAACATCATCATCATTAAATAGTCTCCTAAACTTGACATTGCCTGTTTTTTTGTCGTTTGCCCTGAAAATACCCTACAAAACTGGTATTAAAACAATTTTTTCCAAGAAATATAATGATTTTTATGACAAGTTAGTGCATTGTTTAGAATCATTAGATTATATGAAACAGATGATCTGAGCATAGAAAAATTTGTAAATAATTGAATCATATACTTCAAACAAGAATATTCGTTACATTTGTCGTGATAAATTCCTTCTCACATCGAAATCGACGTAACAGCGTTAATGTTGCGAGCAACAAATTTCCGAAATGCAAATAGTGAACATGCATAAATATGATTGGACAATGTGTAAATAATAGGTATAGAAATGCACATGTATGTAAGGCACATTAAACGCCGATACTGATAGGTGATAACGGCTATCTTCCTTCGATCTAACAGTCGAAACGAGCGTGCCAGATTCCCTTAAGCATTCATATATGCACGACCACTCTCGGTGGATTATACTTGCATACACTTGGTAAGGCGCTACGGTAATCTCTTTTAGGTACAGTACTAGTCATTAGAGATTGTAAATCACCTTCGCAAACTCGACCACTATCTAGACTTCCACAATGTGCAGATATACGGACAATTGTCAAATTCACTCAATTAGGTATTTTCTGAAAAATTGGAGCTTGCTTTTCAAAGTAATTTTATTACAAGAAAACTTGTCAAAATTTTAACATTTTTTCGTAAATTAATTACGAAACATCAATATTTTTTAAATTACAAATTTTCATTATTATGTTTAGTCATTTTGAAATTTGATGATCATCGTTTTCTGATATATTTAATTTGACACTTGAAATTCTGAAACGTCAAGTTTCTTATATCGATGTCAAAATCATTTTATCGTCGTCATTCAACTTATTTTTCAGAATTTTAGATATATGTTTTCCCTGAATCTTCAAACTTTTTCATCATTACAGTTGAAAACTTTGACTTGGAAAATTTTTTCCTAGTCAAAATACTATTCATCGAAAAGTTCAGTTGAACTTTCTTGTCGGGTAATACAGGACGAGAAAGGCAGCTCTTTTCTTTTCTGTAATATTTAGGGTTTGCGTCGATTTTTCCCGCTCTCTCATTGTTCTCACGTTCGGCAGCCAATGAGCGTCGTGTATTTTGAATTCCTGCGCGAGAACGACACGGTTTTCATCGATTCAGGCGTTTGACATTATACGTCGGGTTCACTCGGTTTTCTTCGGGCGCTTAAAAATGTGCATCTAAAATGTTTTCTAAGAGATAGCGTAAGGTGTTTCGCAGTGTTCTGAGAGGACCGTAGTGAGAAAATCCGGGCCCTGGGTAAAAATTTACAAATTATTGTTTTAATATTTTTCAAAAACGTCAAAAACTCAAAAAAATTAAAAAATCATCAATTTTGATGACTTTCTTTCTACCTCTTCAGGTCTGTGCACTGGGTATCCATGTAAAGAAAGCCCAGAAAGCCACAGGTAAAGATACTGAAAAGTGACAGGTGACAGACGAAATCGAGCAAAACCGAGGAATTTATCCGATAAAGTTCAGATAAGTAGACTGATTTGTTTGATTCGCATATTGCAAGATTGTTCATATTTGGCTTTGTTTACTCTGTGGTCAAATTTTCCTTTTGTTTCGGGATTTTTTTTGTCAGTTTATATTAACATAATATAAAAAGTATTCTTCCATTTTGAGCCCTGAAAAATGAAATGAGAAATTTATTGAAATATAAAATTATTCATCATAAATATTTTCTTTTTAATTATTAACTTTAGGCGCATATTTTCATTCATAGCAAAGTGTTAATTTTTAATTCAAGATCCATTTATAAAATTTGTCAGCATTAAATTTTCACAAATTTTATTATAAATTAAGAAATCAAATCATGCATTTTATGCCTATTTATGCATATTTTCGCCCCTGGAACTGCCAGATAATTTTTTCAATAAAGGAAAAAAAGAATGGAAGTGTCTATTTGCACTTACGTGCACACGTTCGTGCGCACGTAAAGCCACACGCTTCGGAGTTTTTCGGGCATGCTCGGCTGTGCTCGGCAGCTTGTCATGTGTTCACGTGTGAATACTAATCGTCCACACGTAAATACTAAACAATACTAAACGTGCACACGCAAGCCAATATATCGGCCAATTACGGCCAATTGTATTATTATTTGTTATTATTTACATTCGAAGAATGCAAAGTTCGGTACGTTCGGGTCGTGTTTGCTCGCTCATAAATAAAAAAAACGAGTGTAAAGATCGCGTGTGCAGGGCCGGATTTGGTCGAAGTGCCGCCCCATTTTCGAAAATGAATAGCTAAAAAAAAAAAGGTCACCACTTTTTTGGAATCGGAAAACGATTGTTGTTTAAAAAAAGGTCGTCAATAATTTTTCAGGTTATCGATTCTTCAACCCGTGTCACTAATCTGTATTACAAGATAATGATCATGTGACTTAATATCACCATATGTCTACTAGAATATAATGAATTTACAGTTAACGATGTGGAATATTTGCTAACAACAAATATTTTAAAATGGTCGCTTGTTGACCTAGTTTGTGCAGGGAAAAGTTATTAACGTATAAAAATCATAACACTCAAGTCTGCTGATTTGCTTGTTTATTTGTAGTTTTTTACATTAAAATACAAAACGTACTAAACTAAAATTGTATGTTTTCAAGTAAAACAAATATTTTTAAATAAAAACGCGCCTTGATTTTTTATTAGCGAATTGAGTAATGACATCTTCGAAGTCTATACAACGCACCAATTCAGATTCGATAAATAAAATAGCAAGACCATTCAGTCGATTCGCAGTAGTCGTTGCCCTTAAATAATTTTTCACCCTTTTCAAGCATGAAAAAGATCTCTCTGCACTACAGTTAGTTACAGCGATAGTAGCAAATATTCTGAAAGCGATCTCAACATTTGGAAAGAGATAAATTAAGTTCTCACTACGAAGAAATATAAGCAATTCTAATGGAGATTTTTTCTCAGGTTTTTTTTCGCAGCAAAATGAATGGAAATGAATAAATTCATCATCCAGTGAGAATTCAAGGTCTGATTCATAAACTCTTCTTAACAATGTAGACTTTTCGCGAATTTCACTAGGTGTTAACTCGTTAAATTGTGTAATGACAGCAAAAGTTTCATAAATATTTTCATATTTTTTACATCTTTTCTGCAACTCAGACACCAGTCTGTCTACAATAACATTGAACGTATCAACTTTGAATTTAACTCGACCTGAAAGTTCAACTTCACCATCTTTAGTTTCGTCGACATGTAGTTTTCTCTTTTTTTTGCGCGATGTTTCCGATGTATAGCTGTCAGTGATAGATATTTCTAGTGCCTTTTTTTCGTACACATCAAATTCATCACGGACGTTAACAACCATTTTTATAAGCCCACGATAATGATCAATAACATCAGCAATGCTTACGTTAACACTTTGCAATTTTCGATTAACAGCGTTCATTCTTGAAAGAAGAAAAGACCATAGAACTAACATGAACGCCGTCTCTAATTTTTCTAATTGTTTCCTAATTCCGATCGCTTCTTGCTTTGTTGTACTATTTTCATTATCGTTTACTTCTATTTTCTTTAAAATTGCAATAATTTCCGGAAAAAATTGACTCAAGGCTTGAATAGCGTTATCATGAGCAGACCATCTTGTAGCAGATAAAGATTTCAAAGTCAAAGATTTTGTTTTTGCAGTTGAGCGTAAAATTTCCCACCTATGTGTTGACGCCGTAAAAAAATTGTATAAGGCCTGAACGGCGTTAAAAAATAAAACCGCTTCAGGACAACATTCAACTGCGTTTACACCTACCAAATTTAAAGAGTGAGCGGCACATGGAGCGTAAATATGGTGTTGAATCAACTATGATTGCAAAGTATTTCGCTTGTTTGATCTCTCTAATTATTGCATTCGTAACTTTCTCTGCCATTAGTTGGATAACTTCTTCATAAATTGTTTTTGATAAATAAGATGTAGTACCAGAACCTTTGCCACCAAATTTTCTAAGATGCTCTTTCATGAAAGGATCAAATTCTGCTAAACATTCTATTAACATCAGAAAGTTTCCATTGTTAATTGAGCCTAATTTTTCATCGCTACCTCTAAAGGAAAGCCCTCGCGAAGATAAAGTTTTTGTGGCTGAAACAACAGAATTTTCATGCTCTGATACACGAACGCTCGCGTGTTTCCAGTCATTAAAACCATTTTTAGAGTTAAAAAAACAGTATGAATCAAAGAAAAGACATGGCACACAAAAAACTGATCCTTTTGATTTTGAATAAACAAGCCAAGGACGAGTTACTTTTTCTCCGTTGTGAAGTTTTCTTTTGAACAAATTTTTCGATAAATATCCTGTAACTCCATCATATTTTCTTCGAGAATTTTCGAAATTACCGTCTTCGTTTTGTAAGCATCCGTTCGTTGCTAGATGGTCTCGTACAAAATCATTGAAAACACATTTCGCTGGATCTTTGCTCAAAATATTTGTAATGGAAGGTACGTCAGCTTGTGGGTAGAACTCGCCATAACTTGGAGCAATTTTGGAAGAGTTGTTTAAGGCTGCGTTTTCATCTGTAAAATGAAAACAAATATATTTTTAGAATTTTATTTTTATTTTTCAACTTGGAACATATTCTCAAAAATATTTCGTATGATAATTTTTAGATATATTGTAGTAATAAAAATAATAAAACCAATTAAAAATAAAACAAAATAAAATAAAAATGAAGTGAAGATAAAATTCGACAAATACCTATAAATAAAAATCAATAAATTCCGAAATATTTTCTTTTATAAAGGATTGTTTAAAGTGAGTTCTTGTATATGTGTAATAAATTATTCAACTTTTTACAGATCACGACCCCTATTTCAGTCAGTTTTGACTCAATTTTTAGAGTCAAAAAACGAAAGTGGATGTTTTGGTGGTCAAGGACAAACGTTTATAAAATCAAAATTGCAAAAATCTTATTAGTTTAAAAAGTGAAAATCAACGAAAAAAACCATTATTCCAAAGCTCTCATGATCGCTCCGCCCGAGATAGTAATAATTGTAGTCGGTCCCTTCGAGCAGGGAAGTACAGTCTGCTTCAAAAAAGGTCGCCAATGAATTGGGACTTTCAATTTAGGAAAAGTTCGAATCACCGATTCCCTCTTCTGAGGCAGACTGTATTTTCCGGCTCAAAGAAACCAACTACAATGATTAATGGTTTTTTTTTGTAAAGAGATCTCTTCCTAATTCCAAACGTTGAAATTTGTCGCATAGTGTAATTATTAGGTGATGAACTGCCTGAGAATTTTTCATTGTATAATACTACCAAGTAATGTAAAAAAAGAAAATGTAAAAAGAAAAAGTATTTTCAATAAAACCAAATCGAAACAATTCTTCAACATGAAAATTTTCGGAAAAAAAATTGCTAACAAAAGTACTTTTCCAGAAAAAAATAAAAATTAACTGTCGCTAAAAACGAAAACATTTTTTTTTATCAATCAGCGTTTTTTTGGCCACAATTTCCAAAACTCGAACGCTTTTAAGAATTGACTGCACCTTTTTTCAGCGTCTAATGAAACAAGTGAGACGAAAAAGTCCAAAAGGACACCATTTGGCAACTACTTTCGCAACAATCGAATATGAAAAACGATTGAGTTCACAGTTCACGAGGAAATTTTTTTCGAAGAAGAACTAATCGAACAGAAACAAAAATGTAAAACCTAACTCGTTTTGAACAGTTGACAGCCGTGTTTGCAATTCCAATTGCTTTTTCCGTGTCGTTTTCAACAGTGTTGAAACACATGATAGGTTGTCGCACACGTTCACGTCTTCAAAGTCTGTAAATAATTAATTATAAAATATTAACTTAGGTTTTGACTTTGTGTGAAAAAAAAATAAGTAACAAATTATGCAAACTTACCCAGTTTTTCAAGGTCTGGACGGTCTGGTTCACCTTCATAGCTCGTACTTTGCTGATCACTTTGTTCTGTATTTTTCACCGTTAAGAATGAATCGAGTTTTACAGTTTTTTTTTAAATTTCATTTTCTTGCTGTGATTTACTGGCAGCGCGTTTTTCGTATTCAAACCCGCTTAATTTTTTGCTATAACCACTCATTTTTTGTCGAAAATTAGTTTATAATGATGATGATTTAATGAAAATTGTAACCAACTTCATTCTTCACGTACGTTGACCCGAGCAGTGACTTGAAACTCAGGAAAATCTTCTATACTGGTGCGACACTAATGCTGACTAATGATAGCCAGTGACTCGTTAAGACCAGTCTCGACTCGTCTGCCACCTCTCTTTTTCACTTCCCATCTATACGGATCTATCCATCTATCTACTCTCTTTATCTAAAGAAGAAGAACATTGAAGGCATAAGCCCTAACCCTTTGCCGAGGCAAGCGCCGTGTGGGGTGCGCCTGGCCCATTGGGTATATCACCACCACACAGCGGGCCCCCACATTATGAGAGTGTCCTATCCGAGTCCAGGGATGCCAAACGATCGAGTTGGCTTCCCCTCTTCTCCTGCCGGATAGGCGCAGAGCGTGAGGTCTATCCTCATGGGCGAAGGTCAAAATGACACGACACCCGGGACGCTCCCCGATGAGTTTGACGGTGCCAGCTAGTATCATTACTCTGGCCCCTAGCCGCTTTGTGATCGCCATGCATTGATTAGGCATGTTTCACGGACGCGTCCGTATTAAAGGGCTGGGGCCTCTCTTTATCTAAAGTAGCGGGTGAGCAATTTATGCGCGGATCAAGAAATTTCAGAAAAAAAAATTGACGACCTTTTTTTTTTTTTTAGAGATTCCTTTCACCTTCGAAAATTTGCCGCTCCCCAAAATTTTGCCGCCCTGGGCACGTGCCCATGTTGCCTCTGCTTAAATCCGTCCCTGCGCGTGTGTAGTGAAAAAGGTGGCAAGTGAAAATTATTTTTAGGTGAAAGTGAGAAATATGAGGTGGGGAAAAAAATGTCGAAGTGTCAAATCGAGATTTTGTTTTGATTTTTGTAAACTGAAGTTTTGTAAATAAAAAAAAATTGATTTAAGTCTACAATGTTGTTATGAAAAAAAAACCCTGAAATACAAAATTTATACTAAAGTGCAGTCATTCGTGGAGTTCTGAATGTTGACATTTTTAAGTTGACAATTTACGGTAAACTTATATTGTTAGAATTTATTGTCAAGAAAATGTTAAGTCTAAAAATTATGCCATCAATTTAACAACTCGAACTCGACAAAATATTTTTATATTATTAAAAAACATTTTGATAATAATAAAACATAATAGTAGTAATAGTAGTAATTATAATTATAATCGTAAGGTTCGGATGGAAAACCTAAACCGTTTTTTTAATTTTTTGTAATACTTTCATATTTTGTTATAATTTCTTTTTAAACATGATATGAAAAAATTTGACAATCACATCAAATAGAAGAATTTTCTAGCCGATAAAGAATATATAAAAAAAATTAATAAATAATTAAATAAAGAATTGATTTCAAAATAAATTTTTTGATGATGATTTTCGTTTTTATTATAAAATTTAGGCAAATTTTTCTTTTAAACAGCGAATATTTTCCATTCAAAACTGATTCCTCACTTTTTTGACACAATTACAAAATAAGCAATCAAATTACGCATCATAGTTTTTTCTTATAATTCAACTAAAATAATGAATAAACAATCACATACAGCTAATGTGTAATAAATGTTATATTCTAAATGTCACACATATGCGTGACATTGAGAATGTTACACTTGAAAAAACTGTAACATTCAGCCTCGCTGCGCTCACGATAAATAACCCAATGGTCATTCAAAATCTGTCTTTTTTTCCACTAGTAACGCAATGAACCATGACTTCAATAAAATAATGAAAAATTGATTAGTATGGTTCCTAGTCAATTTTTCAATTAATTGAAGAGTCAACATTTCGCTCTGTATTTAAATTGCAAAAACTATCAAAAATTGTTTGGATATCGCTACGTTCATCATGAACAGGCAAAGAAGACTAAATATTGAAAGGAAAACAATTTTAACATAGTGTTTCATTTTCATTGTTTATAATAAACGAATAAATACGAATCTTCATTGTTTCTATAACTTGTCTTGTAAATGGTTTAAATTATAGGCTGAATATTTCTCCATCAACTTCATTGAAAAAGATTGAAAAACTGACCACAAATTCGACTAAGCTTTTTTTTGTTTGTTCCACACCCATTGACAAATCACTACTTCTATTTCATATTTGAGTGGTCATAAAATGTCTCTATTTTTCACTACCAAACGCGAAATTCGTTCGGCCTCTATGAACATATTAAGTCGGCTGTACATCGCCGGTATATACAGCTGCATTAAAAGCATACGACACGCAAACCTGATTGACTTGTAGATGAGGCGACAGCCGATGTGTAGCCGCCGTCTCTTTAACTCCCTTCTGTCAGAGGAACTATTGTGGTTTCCCTCGTCCCCCAAAAAACGTTTGTTGCTACTCCCGATCGCATATAACTATCTGTTATCTGGTTAATTAATCTTTGTTTCTGCATTGGTGATCGAGCTGGCGGAACTGGAGTACATAACAAAACTGAAACCTGCGTTCGCAAACCTTGTCAGACTTTTAAGTGGAATCAGCACACGTAGCATTGATTTGAGTAAATTTTTGTTAGTTAGATTAAAGGTTTTGTGTGTTTTTTAGGCATTTATTGTAGATAATGTCGCCTTTTCACGTAGATAAATAAAGTTTTTGACAGGTTTGACATTTTTTTAGGCTATTTGTAACCTCCAGAACGAGGAATGCTGAATGCTTCAGAATGATAAAGATTCAGGTTTTTAGAATGCCAAGTATTGAAATAAAAAACTTGATGGATCGTGCATGGAAAGTATTATATTGATTTAGCAATTTGTTTTGGAGATAAATGCTACAAGGTTTTGTGATAAACGAAAAAAAATTTTTTATGCATCCAATGAAAATTTCATTGCCCATATATCAAACAAAAATTTTGTATTGATAAAAGAAATATTTTCATTAGCTCAAAACACATGATTCTTGTACCAGAATAACAAGTTATTAGGCTAACAAAAACCTTACGTATCCCAGTGACAAAAATTTGCTTGATATATGGACGATAAAATTTTCATTGGATATTTTTTTCTGTTAAATTGCTGTCAAAATTAAAAAAAAAAAACTAAAAGCAGCACCAAATTACACTCATTTATTATTTTTCATTTGTCGAATCGCGAGATTCATTCATATTCGAGGGCAAAAGAGTCAGGAATATTTCCTAAAAACTAGAATATTGACGGAATATGTATAATAAATATCATATTCATTCATTGACGCTTACAGTCAAAATAGTTATTTGAATATTTTCTATTTAAAAAAATATTTTCGGTTGCCGTGCTGATAAGGAATCATCAATAATGTAAGAAAACTTAAATTCTTTTAAAAAATTCATAACATTTTGTGAGGTCCCCAATTCCAAGGTACTGAAAATAATTGGAAACCACGCATTCAGATTAAAAAAGCACCAAACAACAATTCTCAAAATGCTTGATTCACGAAAATATCTTTCCTAAATGACATGATACATCAAAATCTTCGCCTCAGGTATCCTCGAATCCCTTTTCATGAATCCATCTATCTCTCAAAACGAGTACCGTCAACCCTCGCCGAAGAAACTACCCCCAGCAGGGGTTGTTTTACCATCGCAACCCCCATCGATCCATTCCTCGCATTGCCGACCGAGAAGCAGAACTAGCTCTCGAAACTCCTGGCTGCAAAAGCTTGCTCGTGCACCTAAAACTGCACGATAGCGCCAGGCTCTGTCTCGAAAAGGCGCCCCCTGATTGCGGGTTGAAAGAGCGCCGCCAGTCGTGGGTATTGATTCTTCGCTCGTGTAGGGTGCACGTTCGATTTAGGGGAGGAGAGCACGGGTCGGGGAGGGTGCCCTCTAACCATGAAGTCGGGGAAAACACGTAGGATGAATAATCCGCGGGCACCATCGCGCGGGCGAGCGCGACTGTAAAGGGGTGGCCGCCAACACCCGGGGGTGGCGATTTTTTCATCGGTGTATTTTGTTATTTAAACGAAAATGGTCATTATGGCCAGCATGGAGGAGCACGAGAGGAAAGTCGTAGCTGAATTCATCCACCTCCTCGAGAAGAGCAAGCAGCTGTTCAACGGGCTAAGGGACCTGCCCCAATACGGGCACAAGCAATGGCAGGCCTACTTCGGTCGGACATTCGATATCTACACCAAACTTTGGAAGTTCCAGCAGCAGCATAGGTAAGAACTTTGTGGCCTTGCATCGCATAGGGTGGCTGTTAAACGAACATTGCATGCCCCCGAGCGACTCACCGACCAGTGCCATGCGGCAAGAGGCTGTTTGTTTTTGTCGATTATCATTTTTTCCGGAGCAATGTTGTGACCGTCATTCAAGCATCTGGTTCACGATGGTTTTGTGAAGGTTGGGTCGAATCATTGAACAGTTATGCACAGATTGAGGGTCAGGTGTGTTTTTTGTGAAGGTAGGAGATAGGTGTTCGGACGTAATGGGAATCGTTTTTGGAGTAGATGATTGTACTGTCGGTCAGTTTCAGAAACATTAAAGATATTGAATATATTTTTTTTAAGAGGTTTCTAAGATGGGTCTGTGATTTGGGAATGACAAGTTCTGAGGCACTCGTATAAAATCACGATAAAAATACAAATTCTTATATATTCTTCTACGATTCCATATAAATTTTCCTTACGATCACTGGATAATATAAGATAAGAATGTATTCCATACAAACTGCAACTTATTCGTTATTTCAGGCAAGTACTGGACACGAAGTACGGACTGAAGAGATGGCAGATCGGTGAGATCGCAAGCAAAATTGGCCAGCTGTATTACCATTATTACTTACGCACCAGTGAGACGAATTATCTTCACGAGGCGTATTCATTTTACGCCGCGATACGGGGCCGTGCTTATTACAGTCGCGCTGCGAAGGAGGACCGCAGTGATTTGATGGTCAAAAAGCTCAGGTACTACGCTCGATTCATCGTCGTCTGCCTGCTTCTGAACAAGATGAAACTGGTGCGGGAACTTGTTCTGGAGCTCGACGCTCAAATAGCAGACTACACGAGTACATACGAGCCAGAGGATCAGGTAATCTAATAATAATAACAAAGGTTTTTACCATTCTCTAAATTTTAATCAGCCGTTTTTTGACTGATTCAACAGTCGTTTCTGATCTTCGGCTGGTGAATCAGCTAAATTTTGGCTGCAATCAGTCAAAACGACTGATGAACTTACTCAAAACCGCTGAAATATTAGCACTCAGATTGCAGTGATTGAATCAGTCGAATCTACTGATTTCCAGTGGAGCAATATTAACTGATTGTCAGTCGTTTTCGACTGATTGAAGTTTAGAGAGCGCACACAGAGAAAAAAAACTAGGACTTTTCGACATATTTATGATAAAAACTACTAGAATATTGTAATTTTGACAATATTATTACAGATCTTATAATTTTTATTATACTTGAATATTTTACTGTGTATAAATTGTTATATTTCACTAGTAACTGTATACATGCTAGTTTGTTAGTAAATAATGGTATAAAAAAAGTTTAGATGTTTGAAATGTGAATTGCACTATGTAAATCGTATATTCTAATATACCAGTATAGAATTTTATATCCTTGTATCGTGAAAAATCAACTTCAATATTTTACATTTGATTATTTATGTTTCAAATTCATACAATATAACTCATAATATACTAAAAGAAAATACAGTACCAATCAGTATTTATGAAAAAGTCATATTATATTGCTCAATCAATAATATCATTTCACACCGTTAATCATTACAAATTAAAATCTTACATACTAGAAGTACAAAAAAAAAAAACAACCAAACTGGAAAAATACTGAAAAAATTAGATGCCTTTTTTGAAATATGGATTACATATAGTGGAGTTTCAATTTAGTCAGACTATCCTTTATTATTTATGATTTCATTTCGTACAATACAATTTTTGCTATACCAAGAGGAAACACTGTACCAATCAGTATTTAACGAAAATTCATATGATACTGTAAATTCAATAGTATACTTCTACTAAGTCCATAATCCATAATTACAATATAATATAATAAAAAGTACAAAAAAATATAGCAAAAAGTACTCTACAGATTTGAATACTAATAAAACTACACACCTGTATGTGGCTTTTTTTGAAATATGGATAAGTTGTAGAATATAAAAATGCAGAAAGTACATCATGAGATTGATGTAAAATGCAAAACATCTACAGAATTCTTACATATATACTACTTCTGCGATATCATTTAGCAATGTTAACAATATAACTGGAAATGCAATTAATAACCAGCAAAAAGTACAACATTTTATCGTAATAATTACTATATTTTTTTCTTATTGCATGAAGGAAAATGTAAGATATCGTACTTGATGACGGTTTACTGCATTGTTAAACATCTTGTTATTAATCATAAAAATTTTGTCAAAAGTCGTAAAAGTGTAATATACGTAAGATCCGTGTTACGAGGATAAATCACAGACTATAAATTTTTCCTTTTTGTTTTGTATAAAAACGTTAATCCTGAAATACAATATAATCGTCCTAATTTCGATTTCTCCATTTTTTGATATATCAGTTTTAAATTTCTGAAACTAGCATTTCCAACTTTATTGGGAATCGCGATCGAAGTTGACCAAGCTTAAAAAAAACTCACGAAAATAGTTTCACTTTCGGGTTTTTATTGCCTTTGGTCGCTCATGTGAAAATTGAACCGTCGAGCTACGTTTAAAACTGCTCAAAAGACTGGATGAAATCTAGTCAAAGTGGCAAAATGTAGCACAATCATTTCTGAAGGAGTTGAATATGTTATTAGGTAAACTTTTCCTTTTTTTAGGCCAGAACTTAGCGTTGCAAGGGTGTTAGTAAATTTTATACTCGGTTATACACTCCGGTATAGTACTAACTACTCTACTTAAAATTTCCTTATATAATACGATATGGTTTCATGAAGCAGTATTTTTCGATTTAATTTTCCAGCTGATGTTTTTCATTTTTTTATTTTTTTTAGTTGGTTTTTCGAGTGTCTTTTTTTGGACCGAACAGATGTTTATTCTTAATTCTAGGAATAGGACTGATCTTTTTAATTTTAATTTTTATCGGTCGAAACTAATGCAATTTTAGAACCGAACTATTTTATTTGCAGCACTGCAGTGTATATAGTATATATCAAGAATAAATTGTTCGGAAGCCAGGATTATTATTATTTTTGAGTTAGTCAAATTGAGAATTTCTCATTCCCTTTAACTTTTAGAACTTACGTAAAACCATTCGTATTATTCTCCAAATTTCAGTGAGTTCATTTTTGATCAATTTTACTTATTTTATTTTCGATTATTGTAATTTTTTTTTAAGTTTTTTTTTTCAATAATTCTTAAAACTTTTAATTTTACATGAAATAGCGGGGTTAAAAAATTATTAAGAAAATTGTAACCAGTTGATTTACCGCTACTTATGGTAAGTAAATAAAGTAATTCGTTACGTTAACGTTACTTGAAAAGAAATAGTAACTCTTTACCATTATCGTTCAAAAAAAGTAACGTTCGGTTACTTTCCCGTTACTTTTTGTAATAGATTGAATTTATATAATAAGACACCGAAAAACTCAGGATCAAATAACAATATCAATGTCCTTGTTGTTTTGTTTTAGAAACTGTTTATGTAAGATGTAATAAAAAAATTTTGCGCAGGAAACAGAAAAGACATGTTTAATTTTTTTTTAGTTTCAACATTTGCTTGAACTAAACATTATTATATTTTCGAGATCTGGTGTTTGTTAGGACAAAGCCCTCCACGAATAATTTTTTCTAACAGGAAAATCATTAAGCATTTGTCAATTTGTACTTTTTGACCCTAAAAAAAATCAGTCCGCATATTCACATTTTTATTTTTTTTTCTAGTTCATAATATTTTTGAATATCATACTATATTCACGTTAGTGGCGAGGAAAAATTTGCAAATTTCAATGATTTTTGAAAGAATCTTATCTACTTATTGTTAGATTTTCAGTATTTTCCAATATGTGTAAAATGTTGAGGAATCCTCTAGTATTATTATATATTTTTACTATTTGTTTATACGATGCTATAGAGATTTCCTGAATTTCGTGCTCTAGAATTCAAAGTTCATTGAATTTTTCGTATTTGAGAGGATTTTTCGGGAAGCAGAATTTACATACATTTTTATTTCTTTTGTTTTTTTTTTTTTTAATTTTCAATTTTTCTATGGTTGGTATGATTGTTCAGTATTTCTAAAACTATTTTCATTCCAGTATGTAGAAAATATTACAGGATTTTCTTGTATTTCTCTATAAGTTGTTGAAAAGATTCTCAGAAATTCGTGCTCTAGAATTAAAAGTTCATTAAATTTTTCGTGTTTGAAAGGATTTTCCAGGAAACAGAATATAAATAAATTTCTATTTCTTTCAGTTTTTTTGATACTTTTCAATTTTTCTACAATTTCAATGATTGTTTAGTATATCTAAAACTATATTTTTTCCAGTATGTAGAAAATGTAAGATTTTCTTGTATTTCTATATAAATTGTCAAAAAAATTTTAAGAATTTCGTGATCTGAAATTCAAAGTTTATTAAATTTTCCGTGTTTCAAAAGATTTTTTAGAAAACAGTATCTTAACAATTTTTTTTCTTTCGGTGTTTTTCGTATTTTTCGGTTTTTCTACAATTTGAAGGTTAAGTCAGTATTTTTTTCATGTATTGCTGTTAACATTTTTAGAATTTCATGTTATAAATTATGTGGATTTTAAATATTCCACAAATCTACTAGTTTTTTTATATTTTTTTTTTTTTTGTATGTCCTAGTATGTATAGAATTTCATAAAAGTTTTGAGTTTTTGTAAAAATATCTCTTTCAATTTCCAGAATAAAGTTGCCTAGAATTTAAAATTTGAAATATTTAAAGTATTTTGATCGATATTTTAGAAAACAGTTTCTATATAGATTCAGAGTGTCCTTCATATAACATGAATTTTTTATAGCCTTCTACGATTTGGAAAGTTTTTTTAGTAATTTGATGGACTTCTATGTACACATATTTTAAGAATTCAATGCTCGAGAAATTGAAGTTTCTCGATTCTTGAATTTCCAGAAATTTATGAAGAATCTAATAGCATTCATAAGAAACTAATTGACATCTGGTATTTGTAGTATTGTCGTATTTTATTTTTTGTATACACTCGAACTCCACGTTAACGAGCTCCACATTAACAAGTGGCCCACATTAATGAGCGTTCCCTTCTGTCGTTTTACCCCAACCACTGAAGCGCTTGTGGTCGCCAAAGTGGCTAACCAGCCAATGGGAAGGCTGCTAAAAACCACGTGAACTTTTTCGCTCACTTGATCGGGTACGTTTCATTGGTTTCATCCACACTAATCACGCACGAACACTCAAATGATGGGGTTTACCCCGATAACTCGTTAACGTAGGTCTCTCGTTCATTCTTCAACTCGTTAACGTGCAGTTTGGGTGTATTCAATAAACTACGTACAATTTTCAAGTAGAATCTATAAATTTTTAAGATCCTTGTATAGATTTTAAGTATTTTTATGTGTTCTCATACAGATTTCTAAAATTCGATGCCTAAAATTTCAAATTTTATATCAATTCTATCTCATATTTCGGGAAGGGATTGTACCTATTTGAACCTTCCTAACCCTCTCTGCCTAAGCGTCTAATTTCCAAGCAGATTAATTATTTAATTTATTTATTCAAACCAACGTCCAACAGGTTATAAAAACCCAATTAGAGGACTACTAAATATATATAATTGTATACAGTCTAAGCAGATGTCAGTAAGACTCTAATTAATACAAATTCTGTCTTGCCTAATTTTATATGATCGAGTAGTGGTACAATCTCGTAGAATAACTCTCAGAGTCACTGTACCGAATAAAAATATTTCACAGTATTCTCGACAAACACACCTAACGAATCATGAAATAGATCAAAGTTATACAGATGACTTGTCGCATGAAAATTAAACTCATTACATAAACGAAAAATTAATGATTATTGTTTGATGGCAACGTGATTTGACAGGTTGAGTGGAACCTGGTTCTGGATGAGATAAAAGCTTTCGTGAAAGCGGAGTCGACGATCGGCGTTCTCCACTCGGACTCGAACCCGGTGGTGCTGACGCACAGGCTGGGTGCCCTGACGTCGCCACCGATCGAGCGCTCGCCACCTATGTGCCTCTCTCTTCAGGAGATCCTAATCGTCGGCAACTGCGCCGATCAGGTCAAGTTCAGCGAGCTCTCAATGGACATGTTCAGGATGCTGCAAACCCTGGAACGCGAGCCAAGAGACGACCCGAACCACCTGCACGACGCGTCGCCCGCGGGCAGGATGCCCTTTAGGCCTGGGCCCTACCCCGCGGAAAACGGCGCGCCACGACGTGACAATCCGCACAAATATTTGCTCTACAAACCTACCTACAGCCAGGTCCAAGTTTTCCTCGCCAGCGGGTTCAAGGAACTACCCGCGAACGGGGCCCTGTTACTGTATCTTTCCGCTGACGGAAGCTTCTCCACTATCAAAAGGCCTGAAGAAAGTAAGCTTGCATCCAAGCCTTTGAAAGCAAGGCGTCAAAACTAGTTAGTGATGAAGAGCTTCTGAAACTAGAAATCGGTGATTTCAGATAGTCGTTCACGACATTAGATTTACAGTCCATTTCACCAGTTTTACAGTCCTCATTTCAGTTTCATCCGTTCGCTTGTGATGTTAGTTCCAAAAATCGTGTGCAAATGGACAAAAAATGCCCTAACGATGTTTGCTTGACAGTGGGTTACGACTTAGGAGGAGTTTCAACGAGCAGCAAACGGGAGCCGGAGCAAACTAAAAGGATAACTGGAGGGAAGGAGCCGCACTGCCTTTACCCGGGTGACTTGTACCCATTCACGCGCAAGCCTCTCTTCGTAGTGGTCGATTCGGACAATAGCTTCGTGTTCCAACAAATTCCTCGATACTTCGGCCAGCCGCTGATAGTGCTCATGTCCCCGCAAGACTCGCCGCAGACTATGAGGGACATACGCCACGGCGGCAGCCTCTTCACTCTCTTTCTTCACGCACCACTCGCCGCCTTTTGCCTTATTTGCAACATTGGCAGTCTAGCCCTTCATCACTGGGAACGCTGCCAAGGTTACATTGACCGGTTTCTCGTGGAAGCCAGTCGACTAGTCCTGAGATCTCGATGTGGTACGTTTATTTTGTTTGCCTACAAGGAAATTCAATCTGGGGCGAGGGGCATCTCACACCGAAGTCAATGGTTTTTTAACGTTTGTAGTCCGCGTGTATTCTGATTGAAATCGTAAGATACGATGAAACAATGAACACTCAAGCGTGTAATCGTCAACTAAGGCAAGAAGTAGCAGATTATCTACAAAGGCGATGAAATCACGTGAATTCTTCGAGCGAAAATAAAATCATCGGCTTAACGCGCTCCGAACGAAATCTAACGCGTGAAATCATATGAAGTCATAGCATATAATGCGCTGTAATGCACAAAATCGCATAGCACGGCTACGCCACTGGCCCTTTCTGGGCATGCGCATTGTGGCATTCAGCTGGTAGTTAATTAAAAAAAACTTAACTATGACAAAAATTGATTTTTCTAAACTTTTTTTAACAATTATTTGCAAAATTGAAGTTTTTTCTACATTCATATGTTTTCCATGGTTTCCAGGTGCGCTTGTAATGAATCTTTTCTCAGATTTGTTAAATTAATTTGTCTAAATTTTTTGCTAACAATTACTTACAAAATTGTAGTTTTTTCAAGATGCATACGTTTCCGAGCTTTTCAGGTATCTTGTAACTTGCCTAATTTTGATTGATTGATTGTAGAAACATGGATCTGAACAAATTGATTATGTAGATTGGACACCAGACTCATTACCAGTGCATCAGAAAACTATGGAAAGAATATGCAACTTGCACAAATTTTGAGTTCACGAGTATTTGTTTATAAAAATTTTAACATATCAATTTTACAATCTGAAGCGAATTTTATAATTAAGGCACCTTAAAACTACGGAAAGTACATGCATTTTAAACAAAACTTTGATTTTGCAAGTAATTCTTTTAAAGAAAAGTTTGGACAAATCATTTTCGCAAATCTGACAGAAGATGCATTATTAGTGTACCTAAAGACCATGAAACTCATAAGCATCTTAGAAAAACTTCAGTCTTGCAACTAATTGTTAAAAAAAATTTAAACAAATCAATTCTGTAAATCTGACAAAAGATTCATTACCAGCGCACCTGAAAACCATGAAAAGCATATGCATGTAGAAAAAACTTCAATTTTGCAAATTATTCTTGAAAAAAAGTTAAAACAAATCAATTTTTGTCATAATTTAGTTTTTTTTAATCAATTACGTCAGTAGTTTATTCGATTGATTTTATTTTGTTAAATTGTTTTATTTTAATATTGAATATGATAAATACAACGATAAGTTGATTGGTACGTTCAAAGATAGTTTGATAAAACTTTGGAGAAAGTAAAGTCAATAGAGGTAACGTGAAATCATATGAAATCAACGTGAAATCATATGTAATCATCGTGAAGTCATTTTGAAACGTCGTATAAAACCAGCGCGTATTGACTACACTATGACTTCACCGCGTGTAGTCAACGTCTGAAATCATTGAATTTCGGTGTGAAATCGCACGCTCGCGATGTAAGATCGCATTTTAAAGTAAAACTTCGATTTAAAGAATGAAATCGCTATCTAACGCTGAAATCGTGAGAAATCGTATAAAAAAATGCTACTACGGTTACATTTGACTTTGGAGTGAAATGCCCCTCGATCTGGGGTTGGGTAGTTGAAGCTAGATCTGATTGGATAAGATTGGTTTTATGTCTGCATTCAAAGTATATGAAACAATGAGCACTATGGATCTCCATACAAAACTATTGGCACTAGAGAGAACAATGCTATTGATCCTTACACATTGTGGTGAATGAGGTTAAGTAGTATAAAAGTCGTTTTTATGAGGGTTTTAGCAGTTTAATGAATAAGTTTGGGAATTTTTAAGATTTTTGCTACATTCTTTATAAAAGTGAAGGTTTTAAAAATCTCATGAATTCGTGATGATTCGTCATTTATGACAGTTTAATCAGTTTTGAAAGAAAAGTTCATAATACTCTTACTTCTTTTGCATATTTTAATTGTTTTGACAGTTTGCAACAGCTTTGATATTTGAGCAGTCACGGCAATTTTCGTAGACGTAATACAAGTTTTGATCATAATTTCAAGAATTGATAGACCTTTGTATTATTTTCCTAGTTTTTAATTGTAAAACAAATTTTGAGCAAGACTTACCCAAGTCTTGCTCAAATATCTCAAATTTTTTTTGTCAACGTCTTAGGAAAGTCGATGTATAGTCTCTTCAGAAAATTTCTGTTGTTCATCTTGTTCAACACTTACGAAAGAATCTTGTGGAAAATATTGACCCATAAAACAAAATGATGGCAAGACTTGCCCAAGAATCCAATTTTTGAAAAAATTTTTAGTAATTTATATAATTGCCTTAGAACGATCTCAAGACGATCTAGGTTGTATATTATAATGCTGAACGATAGTTTTATTATTTTGAACAGTTTAAACAGTTTTCAGCAACTCTGACAGTATAACAATTTATTAAGTCTAAAAAGTTTTTCACAAGATATTTTTGAATAGTTTTCATGGTTATAACAATTGAAAAGTTATCAATAGTTCTTACAATGAAACTATGCCCTTTTTTGGGTTATTAAAAATTTTTTTGATTAATGAATCTAATAGCAATGAGGTAAACAACGATAAAAAATGAAAGTCAAATAAGGTCTGAAGGTCTTCAAAATCAAACTCCGAATATCTTAAAAAACTTGATGATGTTGTTCATCGCAATCCTGACTTATTGTTAGCTTAAATAAAAAAATTTCAGTACTATGAAAAAATAGTACAGTTGCCAATGAACATGAATAAATTAATGCTATCCCCCAAAGAACTTAGTCCGTTTTAGTAAGTATCGAAATGGAGAGAACTTTTTTGTCTTATAATTTAATTTTTACGAGTCAGTGACGATCATTTACACATAAACACCTTCAATACCTCGACCTATTACAGTGCAATTAATTTATGCAGTGGCTAGATAGAGAGGGTAACAGGGAAATCGATCCGCGCCCTGGCTGTAGTGGTCAATTTCCAAAGTTTTATATTTATACTAATTAAATATTACAGAAACCTATATTCTAGAATTCATATTTTCAGTATACCATTTTCCTAATTTTTAGTTTTCTATCTTCTATGGTTGAAAATTCTAGAAATGTATTTTAAGTCTTATCACAATTAATTTCTATAAAATGAAAATCGTAATCCTCAAAATTTAACCTTCTAGAGTTCGAAAATAATTCTTTGTTACAAAGTGAATGATTCTGAATACTGAAATCGTAGGATTCTGCACAGTACGATCTGAAATTACGAGATCACATACTATAAAATAAGGAATCATTAGAATTTTTACTTTAAAAGTTACATGTGTGAAATCATTGAATGTAAAATTCAAATTCTTATAATTTCTTATCAAAATTTTATGCAATAGAAATTGAAGATTCCAGTTACATGCACTCTGCGACTTTGAATTCCAGACTATCTTCTAGAATGTGGAACTCTTATTTTTTGAGAATCGAGAATTTTAAAATTCAATTAAAATAAAATAAAATGAGAATAGTCTTTTAGGTATAAAGAAGAATCCTTAGACTCTCCAGCATGGATTTTTAGAATTCAATACAGTAGGATCTAAAATTTCAATATCCTATATCGTAAATTCCTACGATTTGAGATATCAGTTATGTTTGAATCTAACTGATCGTATGCGAAGAAGTAGTATTCAAAATTCTAGAATCGCAGACTCTGTAATAAGGAATTTTGTAGTTTTCTATGAATTTCTTGAATTTCTCTGTTTCATTTATCATAAGTCTGAAATTCTACATTCTGAAGCGAAATATTTTATAACTTTTCATTTTAATAAGATTTTCTAAAGTTTGTATTCGAAACTTGAGAATCCTTTAATTTCTAAACGTGCTATCTTGAATTCTCGTTTCAAAAATTTGCGATTCTGGGATTCTAGATTCCATCATTTAAAATTCTTGTGCTTTATATCCTATAATGAAAAATTCCAGAAATCTGTGTTCTAAAATTAAAAGTTTTTTATTACGATCTTGTCAAGTTCAGTACCATGAAAATTTGCGTATTCTGAGAAAATCCGTACGCTAAAAAGACGACTTTGACGATATTTAGATGACTCACTGAAACCTAATTCGTGATACATGAAATTGTGTGAAAATTTGAGAAATATTGGAGTACTGGTTTTCAGACTTTATGATATGAATAAATGAGAAATAAGTTCTTTGAGCTTTTTTTGATCATAAGAAGAGGACTTGGAGCAAATTTTGTTCAAAACACAGTTTTTCTACCTGGTATTCCACAATAATATCCCATTACTTCCCCCTTATCGTTTACAGCTACCTATCCTACTGAATTCTAATATACTTGAAAAAAAAAATGAAAATATTTCGTCCCTACCTTACATGCTTAACACCACCCGAGTCGAAATTAGAATCAAACTTTGAACCAAATAAATCGAGGATATTTCGGTTCTCTTCGGTTCAAACTAAGCTCACGTTCAACCAACTTTACACCATAAACATGGCAGTTATTATCGATTTTACGGATTTCACGCCTAAATTAGGTTTTATTTTGAACCTCATTTAAAACCAACCAACAGTGGCGAAAAATCTGCCACATTACGCATGTGCGATTTGGGCATGAGATGCACGGCAATTTTCAACATTTTCAATATGACACAAGCTCTAGTAACGTAAAATATGATAAAAATATGCCATTAATATTCTCAAAAATATTCGTTTTTCCAGTTTTACTCATACGGACATTAATCAAAAAAACGTGCTAAAAAGATCATTTTACGTGAAAATTGACAATAATTTAATTAATTCACCATCGATCGTGAGGATTTTGGCCTGAAAATGCTCGGTTTTCCTAATTATTTACTAAATAAAAGCAATTTTTTTCTGCCCATTTTTCAAACTTTTGATGAACTTTAAATACTCGAAAACAATTTTTAACGCGTATTGACATTTGACGTATAAAATGGAAATCGAAACAAAAAACAAAAGACAACCAGGGTCAGAAATGCGCCAGAATTCAAAAAGCGGTGAAAACAAGTACAGCAGATTGCGGTAGGCATTAAATTGTATTATAAATATAAATTAATTTTCACTTTTAATATAAATGATTTTTAGTTATATTTCTATAAAAGATTATAAATAAATTTAATTTGATCATAATGAATTTTCTTCTCTTTTGTCAACATAAAATTTTCGTCACAGCGTCAGAAAAGAAAATTTCGAAGAAAAGTTATTTCGTTCAACAAAAAATCTATACATCTCTATTGTTTTCGAATTTTTAGGAAAATAAATGATGCGTTCTTTTCAAAGCGTAGATTTTACATTCAAGGAGCTCCCAGTTGACATTAAATATTCCGAAATAATTCTAGAATATTTTCAAATGTTTAAGAAATATTTCTGAAATATTACGTGCTGAATGGGCTGTTCGTCAATAAAATAAACCGATTTTCAGGATTTCTTGATACCTCCTTTCCCTATCTCTGTGTCGCAAGCTGTCAAGTCAACTAGACCCCCATTCTTAAGATGGAGGGATCACATCCCTAATATAATTGTATACTTTAGAATATCCGCTAATCAAACGTGATTGAATAAACTTTCGTACATTGTACAATGTAATAATATTCGCGTATTTATATAAAATAATAGAAATTTATACTCCTTAAATTCAGTGATAATTAGCAAACGCTAGTAATGTGATAAATTTTTTTAACTTGGAGGAAAAACAATTATCATTCAATATAGTCTTTTCAATAATCGAATTTTTCGAAGTGTTCATCCAATTTAAAAACAGAGAGTCATGAAAGTTTGCCTTCGTTTTTCTCAGGTTCAATTTGGTTGTACTTTCGATCCTGATTTCGAATGCGTAGGTTGAAATATTTGAAAAACCACTCACGAGGATTATTGCGTGCTATTTCAGATTTCACAGGTCATGAAGGTTTTAAATCCGATCTAATAGGTTTAAGTTGGTTATAATTCTGATTGTAATTTCGACTCAGGCAATTTTCATAAATAAAAAACGCATATTTATAAAATCGTTGGTAAATATTTTCTGTTGCCTCGCTGATTATAACTATGGGAAATACATGTGAAATTGCAGATAGCAGCGTGCTAAATTTTTTCGGTGACGACTTTCTACGGCTTTTGCTGGTGCGTTACGTGTTCTGCGACATGGTGCTCCGACTGCACCGTTCGTTTCGCGGCCGCCAGCAGAGGCCCCGCTGCCACCCGCCTTTGCCCGAGGCCGAGGTCCTCGAACACCCCAACCTCCAGCACCTCATCCTCGACCTGGCCGCCTGCCTCGACGTCCACGACCACTTTCACGACGCCGGCGAGCTCGCCTGACCCCGGCATTACCCACCCCCCAACGCCCGACCGGACCCCGAAACAACCCCCCCACCACTCACCTCATACAATCACGACTCCGATTACAATTACGGCAATTACAATTACAGTAATAAAAGCGTTACATTGAGACCTCATTAAACCGCCTCTTGCAATATTACGTTTTACGCCGAATCGTCCGTACTTTATTTCGCGTTACACGCTGTTACGATTAGGGATGGAATATCGTAAATTATCGGTGACTATCGGTGAAATCTCGATATCAGACATATCGATGACTTTTTGAGTTTGAGATAGTAATAATTAGATTTATTAGATTCTGAGCAAAATGACCTTTATGGTGAAATGGAGCCTCTGTACAGTCGTGACCTACTGTCAATTTTTATTTTGAACTTGTGATATTACAATAGTTTTGTTTTCGATTCATTGACAGTAGACATTAAGAGTTCAATGAATATCAGGAGTTTCGAGTTTAGAATAGTAAATTTTTGGATGTTAAGTGTCAAGTTCTCTAATGCCTGCTATCAAGAGGTTCAGGTAAATCTGAAAATCATGAATTTACTGTTTTGAATCTTGGAATTAATTCAAACTTTTCTGAGAAACAAGTGTAAATGTTTTGACCGTAACATAGTTTATCCAGTTGAAATTGAGACTTTTGAACAAGAGACTTCTTAGTTGATTCCACGAATACATTCAAATGTATACGTGCATCAGCTGAAGGTAGATTAACAAATAATATTTTAAAAATGACTGCATATACGATTCTGAATATAATCTCTAATCGAACTAAGATTGCAATACAGTTTTCGTTTCCAGTTGAACCCATCTCAAAATCTGGTTGGATCTCGTCCGTCGCAGAAAAAGACGTTGAAACAACCTGAAATAAGATTTTCTGTTCTGACTATTGTATTTTTACAGTTAGCTTCAAATGTATTAAAATATGCCTGAAAATTCAGGTTGCCTTCAATTTTGCGAATGTTATCCAAGGTTTGCACAAATTCCAAGCAAACATTGTCGTAACGTATGGATCATTCTTTTACGAATCATGCACCTTTTTAACTTCACAATTTAGAATCATCTGAAATTCTTTTTCACTTCCGTCTATAAAATAAATTAACATCCATATCAAATTCTGTTGAAAAACAAATTGTTTTACGTAGGGGAGAGACCTCCAATATGGACAACCCGGGAAATTTTTTTGCAATAGGTAAAAGCACTATGCTAATATTCGTTTTTTTTTTTATAATTTTTTTCCATAAAAACTCGATGTTATTTTAAAAACAAATATTAAAGATTGATGGAAATTATCAAAACGTGAATTTTCGGATTATTTTTCCAACTTCTAGAGTGGATTTTTCAAAGATATCCACCTTAGAGGACCTTTTTTTAAAGTCAAAATTTTTACCTATTTTTGAAATTATCTAAAATTGTAGTTATGTTGATGGTATCGAAGTTGTGTTTCATAAACAGTTATTATCTAAATATCACTAATTTTATTGTAATGAAATTAGTATAAAAAGTTAAAACTAGAAATGTGACTTTTCCGTTTTATATTTTCAACGCATATACTTAAGAAAGAGAATCATATATTTTTTTATTTCAAAATAATGAACTTGATAATTTCTTCAAGTTAATTATAACTGAAAAACAAGATGTTCACTTCGATTTTCCAGATGATAATTTTTTCATAGAATAATATTTTTTGAGTTTAATTTATGCGAAGCGATCAATTTCAGTAATAGTAACCATTATAAAATAGATAAAAAAGATGGAATTAAAAATGTAGGCTTGGTGTTAACGATTTCTCTGAATTCATTTTAGAATGAGCATTTTATATTAATTTTTTTTTCACAATATCAAGAAAGTTAAAAAAAGAAATTATAAGATATTGATTTGCAGTTTCATTTGTCTGAAAATAATGTTTCCATAATATTTTTCTACTATTGTTAAATGAATAGCAAATAATTTCTCTAATTGTAATTATTATAAAATGAATCAAAAAGATACAACTCAAAATGTAGGTTTTACATTTACTATTTTCCTAAAGTTCTTGTAAGAATTAGCGTTTTAAATTCTATTATATGGTCTAAGCTCTGTTCCTAAAGGATTGCTACGCTCTCACACAGATTTACTCCCAACGAGCCATTAGAAGTTTCACTTCAAAATGAATTTCTTCAAAAGATGGAGACTTGATTAGATGATGAAATATAAAAAATGTTGGTCATTCGAAAAAATACAGTTTTCGCACTTGATAGTCAAAACTTTGTCCAGTGAAATTTGTAGTAACCCTGTCAGGCAGAGGACAATACTCACGCAATAGACAATAGTCATAAAATAGTCAGATAGATGTCAGAATACATTCCTGGCATCTATCTGACTATTTGATGACTATTGTCTATTACGTGAGTATCGTCCCCTGCCTGACAGGGAAGTGACAAACATTTCGTTTACAAAAAGAATTTTTCTATTTTAATCAATATTATCATTCTCAATCTATTCGTTTGATTTTTGAATAGTGAAAGAATGACCACATGCGAAAAGCTTCATCATAACTTCGAAAATGCTTAAACACTTTTCGAATCCATAACTCCCATGCAGTTGGAAGAGAGATTATCGATATTACCGATAACGTATTTTAGTTAAGATATTCCGTCCCTAGTTACGATCCTTTTGTCATTATTATTGTCGTTACTGTAAATACGATATATTATTATTAATGTATAGATATACCAATTGTTGGCCGCTCGGAAGATATTTTGGCCGTGTATCCATGGAAACGCATCAAATGGAGTATGAGTATATACATACAATATCTATATGTATATTATATATACGTTGCATAGATATATATCAAATAAATATATATGATATACATATAAATATACGCTAATGTACTACGGTAATTTGAAAGCTCTAGTTTTGCAGAGTAACTTTGAGAACGTTTTTTACTGTCGGAAAATGTATGTGAGAGCAAATGTGTCGAATGTAGTTATCACTCGCCCGGCCCGTGCCAATAAATGACCGATTTATGTAACTATAAATGCGCAGTCATCCGAGTTTTGTTTCCTATCTTATACATGAAGCACGAATCACCAACAATTGTTGACTAGTGTGCGAATGCGAGTGTTTTCCGGTCAACAATTGGTATATTTCTTGCAAAAGTCATTATCCGAGTGTTGATGAAATAATCGGTAATTATCAATATTGTTAGTGAGACCAAATTTTTTACCAAGACACGTCATGAGACGAGATATATAGAAGATGAAACTTCATCAGTGTACTTCAGGACTCTCAAGCTGCTATTGGTAAGGCCCTTATTTTCGGTGTTTTCAAAGTCAGATCATTTCTTCAAATATTTATTAATATTGTACACCAAATTTGATAGTTGTTAGGTATATTGTAAAAAAATTAAATCTAGAAGAAAAATATTTTTTTATTGACTGAATAACATTTTTTAGGGTAGTTTATCTCTCATCAAGAATGTAGAAATTATGTAAAAGTTTTTTTTTATTTAATATTTTTAATCGGTATGTCTATCTATATCTAAGTGTAAAGATGTATCAAATTATTTCGATTTCCAGTATCATAACATTGGATGAAACTTTGAAAACACTCAACATAAGGCTTTTTTATCGAGTGTATAAAAGAAAAAAGGACATTCTTCTTGAGGGTTCAAAATAACACTGACTCAAATGTTTTTGTTGAACACTATATACTATAATGGTGAAGGAGCACAAGTTCGATACAAATAGTTCAACTTGACATGAATTTCATATTTCTGTATTTTTGGGTTCACTTGAACAGAATAAAACATTTTTTGTCTTCTCAGATCGAGTACTTAAATAACACAACAAAGGGTTTTCACCACTAGAAATCACCAAATTTCTGACTTAGATTCCGAAATTTGGCTTATTTCCCAAAATCTCTGCACAACCTTAGAAATTATGTGTGAATTCACATCTTCATTGACCTTAAGAAATTGAGAAACCAATAAAAAGGAGATTCTCGATTCAAGTGAAATAATCAGCAACACGATATTTTTATTTGTAAAAAAATAGATTCTTCGGTTCCTAAGATATTTGAGAAGACAAAGAAAAAACCAAGGTTTTCCACAAACCTGTAAAATATGCAAGATTACAATACAAGGTCCTCTGATATTGATAAATATCGATACTATGTTCTTCATTTTGTCACCACGACATGATTACTGTTATGATTGTCATAACCGTCGTTTTTTTTGTCGATTGTAAAAAAAACAAAGGTAAGTAACATAATTATACGCCAACTTCGAAAGGAGCATTAAAACATGGTAAGTAGGATGTACACTGTTTTTCAAAACTGAGAGTTTCTACAAATTGTTTGGAAAAGTTTAATAAAGTTCTTTACTCAAGACTGACAAGGCTCATTATTCTATCTAACTCATCGCAAGATGCCGTATTTTTTTTTTTTTTTTTAACAAGATCATACGGGAAAATTCGGAAAAGTGCTCCAGTTATCGTACATATCTCCTTGGTGCTCTCGAAAAGTGAGCAAAGATGACTTGTATTTGCGCCCACGAGGTGTTCATATTTATAAATAAGAAGTGGATCATGCTCAACATCGTGGTGAGTTGGATTTTCCAAAGTTTAAACTGACACATATGTTTGATCAGAATTCAGTAGTGGATTCAATCCCCCCCCCCCACTCTTTTTAGAATTTGTTGTGTTAATTTTCTTTTTGGTGAAGGATCACTTAAAACTCTATCTGTGAACTCCAAAATTTTTTTTCCAATAGCCTGTTTTCCCTTGAAAAAATATTAACGAAAACAGATTATTTCAAATTTTTGCGTTAGACACATCATGATTACAGCATACTGTTTGTGAAATTTTTACCCTTCTTCTTCCAGTTACGCCATTTCCAAGTTCAGAGGTCAGAAGCCGACCAAAGGTTCTCGGGGTGAAGCCCTTTGATTGGAAAAATCGGGTTCTATTGAATGTCTGAAAGGCGAAACAGTTGATAACGTTATTTGAATATAAGCGAAAATCAAGACTGCGTGAAAAACTGTACTCATGAACAGTATATGTAAAATTTAACGAAGTGTGTATGATTTTTTTCTCCCCTAAAATAAAAGCTCGAACTAAAAAATAATTATAAACATTTAAGTATATATGACTTTTTTAAAGCGGTGAAAGCTGTTGCGTAATCGTAGAAGTCTGTAAAATTTTCGAAAAATATTGAAGACACTCTAAGTCTATAAACAAACTGTTTTCTGCAAAATCGATCAAAAAAATTTAAGAGGGGCACTTTCTCTAGCGCGTCAAAAGAATAATGGTTATTTGGCGATTTTTTTTCAGTTAGAAAACAGCAACATACTGAATCATCTTTTGCATATATTTAGGTACATGCTTAAATTGTAGGAAAAAATTGTTTTCATAAACAAATAATTAAAAATGGTGGATTTATTCATTTAAGTTTTTAGCGAGAAATAGTAACAAAAATGATGTGAAACTCGCAACTTGTTTGAAACTATTACTTTCATAATTTTTAATCGAGTTTTAATGAGTTTTCATGATTCATGCACTCGAGGAAGGTCTGCTAAATTGTTAAAAAAATCGCTTTGATGATTCAGATGAGAACTTTCGACTCCAGCGTGTACCGTGCAAAAGCAATCTTCCGCGAGCTGTCATACGGAATTTCCAATTAAATCCACCATTTTCAATCAATTGTGTATGAAAAAAACTTTTTTTTGTAGTTCGAACATGTACATAAATATATGCAAAAAATGATTCATGTGTGTTGCTGTTTTCTGACCGAAAAAACCACCATTTTTTGACGCGCTAGAGGGAGTGTCTCCTTAAATATTTTAAACTTTAAATTCTAGGAAAACTGATCGTAGGAATTAAAAGAGATATTCTCTAAAAAAAAACCCAGAAACTCTACAACATTTTCTGAACAATAAGAAAGACGATGATAAAGTATATAAAAATACCAGTAAATATGTGGAACATTTAAACTTCATACAGCTTTGATGACTAGAGCTCAAATTATAGAAATTTATATAGTAGGTAATATACGAAAATATACTGAACGATACAATAATATAACAGTATACTGAACGATCCTGTAAATCGTAGAAAAACTGAAAAGGCACGAAAAAAACTAAAAGAAACAAAAGTCTATATGTACTGTTTCCTGAAAAATCCTCTCAAATACGAAAAATCCAATGAATTTTAAATTCTCTAGAGCATGAAATTCTTGCAATCTATAGAGCAATGTAAATGAAAATAGTAATAATACATAAGTAACTTTTCTAAGTAACTTTCCAAAGCCTGGGAAGGACATATACATACATCCAATTATTCGACTTTTCAAGGGTTCAACCACTGTGTATTTATCAAAAAAAAAGATTTTTTTTATTGACTTAAAAAATCTGTTAAACCCTCTATAATAAAGTAAAAAAGTTCCCATACCCTCTGCACTTTTCGTTAATTGATATTTTGTAGCATAAACCCTCCAAATTTCTCCCAGACACCTACTTACTCCAAGTCGTACATCCGAGCCCTCAAAAGCCGGAAAAATTAAAAGAAGAAAGGTAAAATTAAGTCTGGGGGGAGCTTTTTATGAAGAGGAAGGTCTTTCTTATGAAGCAGGTATGGCAGATTGAGGGTAAGGAGCTTGACTTATATTTTTTTCAGAAAAATTAGTACTGAACTTTAAATGGGTATTTCTGAAAAATATGTTTTTTGAAACGATGTACATGATTTCTCAAGATCTAATCAATGAATCTACTTGAAATTCGGCACATATATTCTGAAAACAAGTGCCAATGGCGTGAAATAGGAGTTTTTTGATATCTTATTTTACTATGTTATTACAAACAATAATAACATAAATTTTATGTCAAAACCAGAAGAAAAAGGTTCAAAAAACCCGCTCTCGTCACTGAAACTATATATTTAAAAAAACGGCTACGGCACGCGATAGCCAATTCAATGTAGAAAATAAATTGAAGAGTTTTTCTCTGAATCGCCAATGATCATTTGAAAAAGAAATTGAATATATGTAGCAATAAATATAAAAAAAATTATAAGTGTTATAACCACTATTTTATCAAATCTTGATCACACAGAGCCAAACTAAGGTCGTCATTACAAAACCTCAATAAAACACAACAATAGTGTGAAAAAACAATCCTTTTCTATATTTCGGCCAAAAATTTGGGCCCTCTTCAGGAACTGTTACAAAATCAGAAAAACACGTATAAGAATCAAACATAACTCGATAAAGGAATCAATAAAGTCTTACTCACAATTGTACATCATAACTCAACAAATAAGTGATCCTGTATCCTAATAATTGTCAAAAAACTTCTTTGGTCTCAAGATGACCCTTGTCAAAAACAAACACACATTTTAATCATTGTCAAAATTAACTCGTGTAAACAATTTGAATCAAAAACAGCCAAAGAAACATGTTAAAGAACAAAAACCGTCAGAAAGGTGATATGCACCTCACTGCGTACAATGGCTGTCTGAAAATGAAAACGGAGTGATAACAATTCGTCTATTATCAAAACACACTGAAAGTTGATAATGAAAGCTTATTTATCTCCAAATTTCAAATCATTTTCAAAAATCCATCGTAAGCCCCATTTAATTCTTTCGCATACTCTCGCTTATTGAGAGTAAAATCTGACTTTTTTATGTGGATCTTCTCCGAAATATTCCTCTTATAATAATCAGACTCCCTATCTAAAATCTTCACATTTCCCCAATCAAAATCATATCCTGTTTCCGTTCTATGATAAGTTAAAACATTATGATAAGAAAGTGGTAATTTAATATTGTTCCTATATTCTTTTATTCTAGTGCCTAAATTCCTTTTAGTCTGACGAATGTAACAAAAACTGCATGTTTTACAATTAATTCTATATAAAACACCTTAATAAGTGTTATATACCTTTAGATATTTTTCGGAATCACCTTTTCAAATTTCCGAACGACTCATGAACCGCGTAAAAGCGCGCTCTAGTTTCCACCTGAATCCGGCGAAAGGCCAAAAAAGAAAAAGCTATAAATAATCCGCGATCCGCGTTAAAGTAAGCCAACTGCTCTTTTCATTACGCGACATCTGCATTTAATACAATAATCTGCGCGCACCTGATCGCTCCTGATCGCGACAAATGAAGCGCTATCCGCGCCCAGTGCCTCGGGGGTGGAGGGCACCAATTTCGCGCCCTCGGGGAAAATCGCGACCCGGAAGGACCGAATCGCTGTGAGTAAAATAACCAAAACTCGTCCATCATCGCCTGGACGAGAAAGAAAAGAGGAACGTTTGAAATGTCGACGGAAAAACGAGGTCCAAAATCGAGCGAGCCGCGAGCGGAATAAATAGATCGATAGCGCGTGCCAAAAGCTGGCTGAAAAAGGCAGAGGTGAGGTTTTGCTTGAGTGATTCCAGAGGGAAAGAAAAAAAAGAAGCTATCAGAGGGAATAAGGGGATAAATCGAGAAAGGGAATGGCAGAACGCGAGAGATCGAGGAGCCGATTGTCTTCGACGTCGAGCCACGGTCGCGAAGTGCGCTGCGCCTGCCAATTTTATCAGAGCGATTCGCTTCTGCCGGAACGACAGGCGCTTTTGAACAGCAGCAGACCATCATCGAGAACAGCCATGGTCCAGACTCCTCCGGTCAACAAGAGGCCGGTTGTGAAATGTCGGTGAGTCATGGGGAAATTCATTAAAGTTTAATATAAATCAAGATCGTGAAAAAAGTTTATTTCATTCCTCGGGCTCCGAGTCAAAAACAGAGACGCAGCCTTTGGTGTTCTTCGATGTTCTTGAGGGTTCTTCCCTAGTTACTTGGATTTTTGTAAACTCTTGATGAAACAACTCATGAAAATCCCTGTGCTCTATAAAATCCCGCTTTTTAATCAAGTGACTTTATAAAACTTTCATAGACATTTCATAAGGCTACTTTTTACAAAGACCAGTGTTGTATATAGTTTTTGTAAAGTGAATTTGTAAAAGAGGAAAATTTTATAAAGTGTTCATAAAATTTAAGTTACTAGGGTTTGGTCTTTCTTAAGTGACTTTTTGATGTTGTGAGAAACTTAAAATATTGTTCTGAATATGGGACTTGGAAAATGTACGTCTTGAATGTTTCTTTGGTGTTTTAGATAGGATTTGAAATATTTGTGTGGACGTTCACCTCATAATTCGTTTCTGGATGAGAGTTTTATGGAATTTTGGTAAATATGAGGAATTTCGCGAATCTCAATGACTAGTTCAAATATACTGTTGGTTTAAGAATTTTACATATGGACTTTCTGGGTTTATTTACAATATTTTTACGAAAGTTTTGAATATATATCTATTAGGGTGTCCATAAAGAAAAGAATTCTGCACAAATTCTATGAAATTAAAGAAACAATTTGTTTTTTCGGTTTCATATTGGAATATTTCATTCAGAAGCAGCAAAAACCTGTGTGAAATGACGTTCTTTTCACTATTTTGCATGTTTCAACTCAAGTTACCTTTTTTTTATAAAAAAATGTGTTAACTTCGAAAAAATAATAGTTTCAGCATAGTGACAGATGAAACATCATCAATCAATAGAAACTCCATGCGTTTATTTTATATATGATCAAATTATCCCATATTTTTCGTCATAAATGTTAATGTGTAGCCACCCTCACGACAAAACACTTACAGTACTATAAAAACACTACAGAGTTTTTTTGTAGTGTTCTGAAGTGTTTCCATAACTTTCAATAGTGCACTTATAGCATGCACAGTAGTATTTAAAAGTGTTTTATAGTGTTATAAGGAACACTTCAGAACACTACTAAATTATGCAAAAGTGTTTCTTTAGTGTGTACCAAAACGAGTACATTGTAGTGTAATGTATTAGTGTTTCACGATCACGATGTTGCAAAAAACACTATTGAGTGCCACAGGATATTTTTCATAGAACATAACACTATTGAAACGTTCAGTCATGTTTTTTGTAATCACGAAAAAACACTTTGAAGTACTTTAGAACACCACAGAATTTTCTAGTAGTGCTCTGAAGAGTTTCCATAACTTTCAATACAATGTTCCAAGTATTAATAATGTTACAAGTTAATTTATAATATACAAGTATCACTTCAGAACACTACCAAATTATGAAAAAGTGTTTCTGTTGTGTGTTCTAGTGTATCAAAGCGAGTACATTGTAGTGTTCTATATATTGTTTTATCATGTTACAAAAGACACGATTGAGTACCACAGGATATTTTTCATACTACACAACATTAAAGAAGAATTCAGTCGTGTTTCTGTAATGTTGTAATGTTTTTCTCAAGTAAAATTCTATGTAGTGTTCAATAATGTTTTTTGTGAAAGTACAATCACTTTCGTTTGTTTTCATAGCGTTATACGAAGCCTAGATCTCAAAGCTTAGTGATCTAAACTTTCAGCACTTGCTTTTGACTTTCCAAAATGCTGGTACAAGTCCAACCTCGGACAGGAATTTTTTTTTCAATAACACTATAGACTCGCTGTCAGTATGACACTATAAACACTACGAAATACTATTGTCCAATTTACTACATAACACTACAATGTACTACTGTGTAGTGTCCCATCTGTAGTGTTCAATTGTGTTTTTACGTGAAAGGCAGGAGGAAAAAGTAAAGAAAATTTTCACACATCTTCAAATAATTTTTTTCAAGTATTAATATCTGATATACTTGAGAAAAAAGCCATTGTTTTAGTAGCTTCACCATGTTACGAGTTTCGAACATTCTGGGCACATATAAGCTTAGTAGACACTAAGTTTTTAGCGTTAATTATTTGTAATGAAATTGATTTTTCCATTGTTATATACATCCTCAGTTTAAAATAATTATGCTATCTAGCAGCAAGTTTGAACTAAGATGATTTCCGAACCAAAAAATTTGTTGGTTATGAAATATAGGTAATTTGAGTCATAACATGTCGAAAAGTAAAAAAAAATGTCATGTTTCAGTGGTTTTCGCTTGTGAGGAACGGCTTGTTCTAAAATAAAACCAAAAAAACAATTATTATTTGATTTCATAGAGTGCAGAATTTTTTTTAAGGGACTTCCTAAAATTTGTAAGAATGAAGAAATATCACGTATAACGCTATCATCAGTAAAATTGCGAAATGGGAATCCTGCCTATAATTAAGTAAAAATGTTTGGCTATTTTCAAGAAAAAATTGTTATTTTTTTTAAATATTCCTAGTTTGGGAAAGTTAATTACGTATTTTTGCAATGCCTCATATTTTTCCTGTAACATTATTATTTTGAAGCACTGTTCTTTTACTGTATTAGTAAGAACTCTTTCACACTTTTCAGTTAGAAGAATCAAGTTAACATCAAACACTTGTTGATATTTTATCTCTTTCCATGAACGTAAAAGTTTGCAAAAAATTTGTGAAATAATGCATAAAATGTACTTCCAGAAAGTTATTTTTATTTTTCTGCATTCAGCTTTTCACTCGACGAGATAAAGAATCGAGACAGACTCGATTAATCTTGGTAAACAAATCATTGAATATCAAGGAAACCTTCGTGAGTAGAAGAGCGTTGCTGAAGTAGGCCAAGATCATTCCACTGCTGGAAGTTCGAAGTATTTACAAGCTCGATGCGCGTAGTTTGTCGACTCGTTTATATCATCACGCGGAAACGACCTAACTTAGAACGGATTTGCCGGATGCATTTTCGCTTTTTTTACAATAGTAAGAATTTATTCGTTGTTGTTACGTTTCATGTCGGTAAATATTAACGAATAGTATTTTTTATGTAGCAGAGTATTTGATAGAATTCTGGAAACAAATTTATTTTCTTCGTGAATCAAAGATCTATGTACTCAGGAATGTTTCCAGGATTTCAATATAATCATTTATTTTTGTTCTTGAGTTCAGTTTTAATATAAATACAAGAAGAAATAGGCATCGGTTTTTTTAACCTTTTATTTTGAAGTTGAGGTCTTTATACATTATAATGGTATTATTTTTCACAAGATTTTAAATTAAAGTTTGAAATATAGGTCTTGCGCAAGAGATGTCATTTTGACTGGAGTATTTCTAAGATGATCGATTTAGGTTGAGGTGATGGGCATTGCAATTAACAAACAATTAGACACGGCCTACTTTGCCTCACATTATGTACTATTGAACCGTTAATAATATGTGCGAGAATCCTTATGGTAACTCAGTTTATAACATTAAAATGATTTTATAAAGCAAGAAAAGTGCGTGGAACAAGCTGAAAAAAAATTTCAAAAACAATGAAAATGACAACAACAAAGAATAGAAGACGACGATCAAATAAAATATTTCAAAGCCTAGAAAAGCAAATGAATATGATTGCACTATTTTTCTATCATCTTATAAATTTTGAATACATATCTGAAATTCTGGTTTTCACGAAATTTTCGTAATTTTGTATATTAAATTTCAATAAGTTAACTTCACAATTCAAATTATTTTTATACATATTCTGAACTTTTTTTCTTGCTTTGAAATTCCATATTCGTGAAACTCACAAATACATGAAATAATTCAAATCCAACTTTATTGACAGTTTTGACAATTTTACGAAGATTTCCGCAGTTTGGAAAATTTTGACTGTTTTCAAATCGAAATTTAACAGTGCATGGCAATTGTAACATTTTTGAAGATTTTGACAGAGTTTTTACACTTCCTATAGTCTTGACAGTTAACAATCTTAACAGTTAAACTATTTTTAACAATTTTGGCACTTTTTACCATATTCATAGTTTTAAATAGTTTTCAACTGTTTGGTTGATGGAAATTTTGACATTTTTACAGCTCAGCAGTTTTTACGTTTCAGCCAGTTTTGAAAATTTTCACAGTTTTGACAGAGATCATCTTCTTGGACACGTGGTACACACGTCAAATTGTTCTCTGTCAAAAATCATTTCATAATGTCTGAACTAAAAAATTTCTTATAACAAAACCACAAGAACCTTGATATTGTTTTTTCATTCTTAATTTTTCGATGTCTTATTATTTACATTCAATTTATTCCAAAAAGTAACGTAAAAGTAATGGAGCGTTTATTTGAACGGTAACGAGTGACTATTTCTTTTTAAGTAATGGTAACGTAACGAACCACTTTATTCATTTTAATAACGGTAACGTAACGCGTTACACTTATCATAGTAACTTTCTGAACCCTGCTAATTTCTGCTAATTTTCCATGAAGTACTGAACATCAAAATTATCCAATAATTTCATTAATCATAGGGGAAAGTAGGGTAAATAGGGAAACGTTTATATTTTTTTTTGTATTTGACATTATTCAAAATAGCCCACTGTGGCGTGATTATTTCGATAGTAGCTAGTTTTATGAGTCATGAATGCAAGCAGATGCATTTTTTGTTCGTGAGTAGCAAAAGAAAAAATCGGACTTTTTAAGTTTAAAAAATTTTTTTATGGCTCAAATATTTTTTGTGATTGTTGACGCAGAATAGAACGCAAGTATACAAAAATATTTATAATGAATGAATTATAATTATATTATAATTCATTCAACTTTTAAATTTTTTCACGCGAAATAATTTTGTTAAAATCTTGTGTCATTGAGGCGGTTTCAATATGAGCATACCGTCAATCGAGTGGAGTGGGAAATGTAATGGCAGATAGAGTAAAAAAGTTTAAATTTTAATGTTCTGCATTTTAATTGTGTACTTATTGGGTATGTGCAAAATTCATACTTAAAAATATAGTTCTTTTGTTTTTCAGTGATTTCATGTGATTGATAGTATTTCTTTTGTATAATTTCTTTCGTACTGTTCCATATGATTCATGCCTCTTAGTTATATTAAAATTGTATCTTCTTTGCAAATTTTTTGCTTTGTTTATCATTGTTGTACTTAAAGAAATTCAAAATAAATAAATATGGTTTTTGCGAAAGCATTTGGCATGATTTTTTTATCTGATCATCATCATTTTCCACTTTACCCGACATTTTCCTGCTTCGCCCAATTTCGCACTTTTTTTCGGATAAAAAATGATTTCTTTTATGAATGCTTTCGACAACGTGAGAGCTTAGGACTTTCTTTCCACGGTATAATTTGAAATTAATAAAAAAAATAACTTTTAATGCATTTAACATAGATTTATCAGAACACTTTCCACTCTAACTAACTTTCCTCAACTTAAATTCATCATATAAACCATCTGCGAAGCAACTGATCAACTGCATATACGAAAATTCCCATAACCCACCCAAGTTCGAAAAAATAGATCATTTTCAGAGCGGATAAAAATATGCAAGAAAAAACCGGAAATATGCGATTGTAAATGCACGAAAAATATGCATGAAAAACATATTCAAAATAAGATTTCAATCATTGAATATCAATTTAGTCGTCACTATTTCCTTGGTTACAATAGGCGAGCAATAATGATTTTCATCATCTTGTCAGTCAAAAAAGTATTATAACTTGAAAAAGATCGTTCAACGTCATTTGAAGTATGCAAGAGGACAGTATCTAAACATTGATATTTCATATGGCGAGAGAGCATTCACATACTTATCAGAAGAAGGAATGTTTGAATATAGTAGGCCTCTTATTTTAATGATTATAGTGTAGCCACTGCTGCGTTGAAGAATAGCATTCATTTTTTCTACAAATTCCTGATTTTGAAGTGAATTCAAAACCTCGTAATTTGTTTCAATGGTTTTGAGTCTTTCGTCGATATGAAGCCCTTGGATTCCAAGCTTTATATTTGAATTTCACTTTGAATTTCTTTTTCTTTCGGCAAAGTAACAATGAATTTGAAGAAAAGTATCTTTTTCTGACGGTAAATAATAAGCTACGCTCGCTACTGAATCGAACGAGCGCTTTCGTCTCTTTCTATTCTGATCTGCTAGCATCAGAAAAAAGGACAGATCTGAAGTTGTGTACACCAAATAACAATTAGAATATCAAGACTAGTTGTATGGAACTTGGAAAAAATTGTCATATGCACGATTCAAAAAAATATGCTCGATCCTCCGAAGTATGCAAAATAAGCATGCTTCATGCACGAGCATACAATTATCCGCTCTGATCATTTTCGTCCGCGACGAAGATCAATCTCGAAACCCTGGGGTCTGGAAACAAGGTCACAAATGCCTCTAGCGCCAAGCACAATGCCTCCCACGATGCATGCATATTTCTCAAAACAACAGGACATCGCGAATTTCGCTATCCCCCATACCCCACGTTACGTGAGCTTTCGCTTTGGTCCGGCGTCGTATCTATTTAAGGCGAGCCGTGGCAGCTATAGATAGAACGAGCGCTCGGTGGCCCAATGTATCGGCGCCCGAAACGCGAGAGATGCAAGTCGGCGCTCCACGACGCCGGTCACGTACAAAAAACGAGATGTAAACGCGGCCGCCCTTTATCGATCCACATTGCGCGCGATGGCAACTCCTCCGACACCTACCGCGTCTGACCCTTGAAAACCCGGTTCAAGGTCATTCCCCTGAAACCACCCCAAATAACCCCAAAGAGCAGGCAAACGTGATTTACCTGCCCTCCACGACCCCGAGATGCCGAAAATTTATGAAAGGACGATTGATTCCCGGATCAGTGATCACGATTACGAGTCCATCGGGACGCCGGCGCAGCTTCTGCCCGTGAGGATCGCGATGAAGGCGCCGGTCGTGAGGATCACAGACGCGGACTTGGTGCCCGTCCTCGACAGCGACGACAGCATCGACGAACCAGGCAGATTTCGGGCAGCCATCACTTTGGACGGTGACCTGATCCTGCCCCTGGACGGGCACCTCGAGGACACTGTCATGGAAGGCAAGGAGTTGAGGCATGACGGGGACACGCCCGACGAGGAAGGCGCCGATGACAACGAGAAGGAGGACGAAACTCCGGAGCAGTTCCAGAAGCGACTCGAGAAACAGTATTTCGAAACGTTCAAAACTGTCGAGGAACTTCATAATAAGCAGGTGAGGTTTTTTGAAAATGTTGCGACTTTTTTTGGGTTCGATATTTGCAGGGATGATAAAAATATGCACGAAAAAACATCAAAATATGCATGCAAATATGCTTAAAAAATGGGGAAAAATGCCGAACAATATGCACAAAAAATCAAGTAAATATGCTACAAAAATCATAAAAGATGAAAAATATGAACTTATATACAAAATGATTATTTATTCATCTTCTATTTCAACTTGTCAGTTACAACATATCATAATGTGTTGTTCAAAATTTCCACATGAAAGGAGACCTTTTTTGTCCGTGAAAAAGTATTTTAACACCGAAAATTTCACAGCTTTCTGATATTATGTCATGCCGATGTGCTGCTTTACTTAAAACATCTTTCCAGCAACCACTTTTTGACTGCAATAAATGCAGAACAAAATTAATCTGTCTTGACCAAAAACATTTGGATAATCACGTACAACACTCGCTAAAAACTCGCGAATAGCCTCTCGTTCTTTCGGCATTTCAGTTTGAATATATAGATGAACTATCACTTGAAGAATTTTAGATTCGTTCTTTATTCTTGTGTATCAACTATTTAGACAAAACGTTTGAACTTCAGAAAACTTTATGATTCTTGACGAGATTCGCTAATAATTTCAATTTTTTTCCAAAAAATGGACAAAATATCCACGATCTGGCTGAAGTCGTAAAAATATGCATGCACGTTCAAAAGAGGCCAAAATATGCATTATATGCAAAAATATGCACGTGCATATTTTTATATGTTATTTGTTTCGTAGATTAGACGTCCAGAATAGACGTTTTCTAGGAAACAATAAATAAGATAAGGATTATGGGACGGAAATGTATTGTTTTCCTTTCAAATAAAAAAAAAAATCATCAATGTTGTCGCTAATCGTTCATGGGTTTGATTGGAAGAATGCTAAAATTTTGAATTTAGAAAGGAACTACCACAAAAGACAAATAGCTGAAATGGTATTCATTAAATCGAGAAGAAACAATAATAATTAGCAGATAAACACTTCTAATTTGAACGCTAATTTGTTGAATCGTTGAACAAATTGTTGAATAGGATTTTCTAACAAGATTCATCACTTCATACTTAGGAGGATTTTTGACCGATATTTTATCGTTTTTAGTGTTTCGATTTTTCTGATCAGTCACGGTTCGTCTCTTCTTGCCAGAACATGTAATTTGATTTATCCTGGTGAATTTCATGAGTTTTTTCTGTCAAAGATGAATCTTTCAAAAAATAATAATAATAATAATTGGGTCCATGACGTACTATATATTTGAAAAAGTAGAAAGAGGTGCATATTTCAACAAAGCAAGTTAGAGTATATTTGTATATATGGGGATTCAATTTTTAAATATAGACGGAAAATTTATATCTAGGTAATGAAAAAAAGAAAGAAAAGAGGTCCTTGAAATTCATGTATCGAAGAAAAATATGATTAAGTATAATATCTGCTCCTTCTTGTATTTGAACATATGGAACTTCTTTCTGATTATTAGGAGCCAACAAATAACAGGGGAAACTCAACTCTTCAAAAATTCTATGTATTGATTTCCTCTATTATTTTACAAGTTTTGTAAGTTATATGTTGAATTTTTGTTTTTTTAAGAGACGTGATTTTGAGATTTGGTTATTATTGTGAAATTTTTCTTTTGCTTTGTAATAGACTTTGCCTGAAGAGGGCTCAATTTAGGGTCGAAAGCATGTAAAATAATAGAGGAAGTTAATACATGGGATTTTCGAAGAATTGAGTTTCCCCTTATTTGTTGGCTCCAAGTGATCAGAAGTACCATATGTTCAAAAATATAATTTTTGACGCACTGATAATGATTTGAAAGATATGAGATTCCCGTTCCAATTGTGTAATTGAAATTAATGAAAATCTGCTTTTATAATTATTATAATTATCGAATGTGTAATATGGATGACATTTTATTTAGTCCCTGAAGAGGGCAAAAAACAAGAGGTCGAAAGCTTGAAGAGAAAATAAAAATAATGGAAAAGAAGGAGAGGATTTCATTTAACTTCGACCTTCTTTGTTAACTTGGCTCCGAGGATCAGAATTGGGAAGTATTACTATATTTCGGAGCGTTTCATTTTACTGATTAAAAAAAAAAAAAATCATTATTGGAATTGGAAAAGAAAATGAAATCATATAAGCCCATTGGAATCGAGTAATGAAGATTGTCTTATTTCCGTATAATCAAAATTAAATAACACGAAGGGATTATTTAAATATAGAAAGTAAACAAAAATATTGTAAAGAAAATAAAAGCCTTATTTCCGTCTGTATAGAATAAAATAATTAAAAGGGAGCATTTGAACCGGGAAGAGAAAATAAATAATTCAAAGAGACCATTGGAACTGAATAATAAAGATTGCCTAATTTCTGTTAGATGAAAGAAAGAATAATAAGGAATCATTTAAATTGGGAAATAAAATCAAATCATTCGACTTGTACAATTTTTTATTATGTGCAACCTTTATTTATTACGCTTTCATATGCACTTATAATGGCTGCAAGTTCAACAAAATTTGCAACACAGTTGTTTGTAAAATTTAGAATCTTTTTTTTTTAAACTAGTATAATTATTTTTTCCGGAAATAAGTTCCGAATAATAGCATTCCGTAAATTCGATTCCAGTAAAATTTTTTCGGGTTCTAGTAATTCCAGAAAATATTTGTTCCGGAAAATTGGTGGTAACTATTTATTAATAGACGAAAAAAGATGCGTGACTAGCTTGGTCTGTTTTTTGCATTAAATTCACATTTTGTATTGGAATTTCGGTGGAAACAAATGTTCATGGTAAATAAACACAGTGAGAGTGCATGATTTGAAAGGAAGCCATTGGATATAGTTGGATTGTTTGTTCTTCAATTTGTCAATATCGACTTTGGCAGAACATCAGATGTTATTTTTCGCGATATTGATTATAGCTAGGAATATCATTGGTGGTATTCAAGGTGACAGAAGAGAAATAAAAACATTGTTGCTTGAAAGCTTGAAATATTTATAATGAAAGATGTTGAGAAGGTTGGCATTTGTATGGTGATCGACTTTATTTGTATGAGGCTTAAGAAGACGACAGACTGAATCATAATTTATCTGCTTTGAATATGAAAAGATGCATATAAAGGTAGAGTTAATTCAGCTCTCGAAGTCTGTAATTTATATGCTAGTAGATCTAGTTGAGATACAAATATATTCTCTGTAAACGAAATAGATCAACTCTAATGCCAAATGCATCTCATCTGAATCCGAATAGATTCACTCTGAATCCAAATAAATGCACTAGATACGAAATTATGCATATTCATCTCGTCATCTAATTGAACCCATTTATCATGGAATACATCTGAATTGATCTACTCTGGGGATAATTAATACGCATTAAATCTAATTTTATGCACTCATGACAAAATGCATCGAAACCTATTCGTCATGAATCGATTTAGAATCTAAAAAAAGATCTAGAAAAAGAAAATTGAATGAATCTACTTCACATCCGAAAAAAATTAGATTTACTCTAAACGAAATTCTTTTATCCAAATTCAAAAAACTTCATTTTAATATAGACATCATTAAACCCTGTCAGACAAAATACAGTCGAGTTCGATCTTAAAAAACTCACTCTAGATCCGAACAAATTCATTATTTATCCATAAACACTCACTTTCAATGCAATGGATTCTCCGCGTAAGCTGAAAAAATAACAATATAATTATTCAAACGATCATTCAGAGCAAAGAAAAGAAAGGCAAACTTCACTGTTTGCGACTTCTAGCTTTCGACTTCTTTATTAACCCTTCTTTAGGAACTACGTTAACAATTAAATAACAAGAATATAACAAACAAGTAAATGTTTTCTTCACACATAAATAAATAAAAAATTTACAATCAAAATAATTCCAGAAATAATTTTATTCTTGGCATACTTGGAATGTCGAAGCTTTTTTTCACATTTTTCATGTAAATAAAAGAGGTAAAGAAAGACTAAAAAATATACATCAAAAAAGTGTAGTTGATAGAATTGATCGTAGGGATTGAGATTCTAAGAGCTAGGTCAAGCTAAAAGATATTTTAGAGATAGGAAATATTAAACATGATAGTATATTACGTAACTAGGACTTAATTGCGGTAGATTCACTTCATACTTCTGTTTTTTAATTCTAAAAAACGATTGTATACATCTATCTTCAGCCATTTTACTTCAGTCCTGAACCATAATCGATATCCATAAAAATCTTTACTTTTAAACAGCGTGATTCATTCATTCACCTACATTCTTTGAATCAAATAATCATAGTAACATTTCGCTTATGCCATTGTTCGAATTTTCCAGACTGAATCAGAAGTTCAACCCGAAGTCCAACCAGTGCCCAACCAAGGTAGCCGTAGTCTCCAGAAACTGAAATCACAAGCCGGAAAATTGCGTTCACGTCTAAAAAGCATCCAAAGGCCTACATTCAAGTTTGCTTCTCACAAAAAATCGAAGCCTACATCGAAACCCACAACGCCAACGAAAAAAGAAACGCCAACAAAAGAAGAAAACAACGAACAACAAAGTGAAGAACAACCCGAAGAAAAGAAAATCACCAAAATAGAGCGTTTTAAGATGTCACTCCCAGAACGCTCGAAATTCAAACTCCATTTCCCAGACCGATCCAGATTTCATATTAAAAAACCCAACATCCACATGCCAAGTGGATTTACAAGAAAAAACGCGAACCCAGAACAGAACCAACAGCGTTCCACCGAATCCACTTATGGCTCGCGCAAAAATATCTTCGACTTCTCAACCTTACCTAGAATATTTGATAGGAAGTTAAAAGCAAACGCGAATTCGTCATCCAAAGAATCACAGTCCCAGGATTCTCAAGAAACCGCAACATTTCCCCGAGTGCGGAAATCTTCGACGACGCGGTGGAATGAGAAATTTGAAGAAGCGAAAATGAAAGAAGAACAATCTGTGCCATCCGCAGTGGAAAGGTCAAGACCTTGGCGGCGTCCTTCTATGGAGGAGCCACGTCTTTCGTTTTCATACGCGACTCGGAGATCGGCTTCGATCGAAGAAACTTCTGAACACAATGAACATGATGAAGAGGACAAAAAGACAGCACAAGAGGACATTCGGTACATGGATTACGAAGACGAGAATTCGGAGATGAAGGAATTTGACAGAAGCAAAGAAAACATCGATCCCAGACTCTACGGGGACCAAACAGTGCACGAAGATTCGGAAGAACCAAAAATGAACTATCACTTCTCTGCCATTGATTCGAGGGCTTTTGATGACCGCGAGGCTTCTGTCCCTCGCTCAGAAGGTTTGTGCCAATGTAGTGTGATGTAATGCATTTCCGAATGACAACCAAACCTAACAACCTTCTAACTATCCATCAGCACTAGCCATTTAAGTTCATTTGCATCCATCTAATCGTGCACTTCGGATCTCATGCAACCATTGGCCTCGTTTACAGAAACTTGTGTGAGATTAGAAAAAACCCCTAACCCAATCAGATCGTTGTCATTTATCAGCATTGCATTAGAAAAACCTGTTACAGGTTCCTTTAGATCAGACAGGGAACAGCAATCAAGTGGAAGTTCGTCCGAGAAACGAAGACACGGCGTGATCGAAGAAATAGATTCCGATGAGTTTTTCCTCAGGGAAAGAGGAATCAGCCAAGAAGATATGATCATAGGGAGATATCTGGCCAACGAGATACGCGACGCTTTGAGAAGCCCAATTACCAACGCTCTAGAAGATGTTGACGACATTCGTCCAGTAGCTCCACAAAGACCAAAGAGATCCAAGTCGATGTCTTGTCGAAGAGACGTTACTAGAAATGGTAGTTTCATTAAGCACCATATCATTTATCGTGCAGAAACAGATTCCAGAGAAAAGTCACCGGAAGAACCCCTGGATAACATTGTGATCGTGAAACCGGAACGTCGAAAATCAAAATTGTCATTGCAGAATCAGAATTTTGTGGAAAATGAATCTTTGCCTCCAACTGTTCCTAGGAGGAGAAAAAAGAGTTGGCTGAAGGAACGAAAGGAGCAGAGTGAAATAGTGGACGAGAGCAATTGGCCGAGAATAAGAAACATGCAAGCTTCCACTTCGGAACCAGCGATCAAAAAGAAGTTTGAAGAAGAGATGTTGGTCAATGGACATAACGTGGAACCATACATCGTGCCTAGACCCACGGTTCCTAAAAGACGTTCAAGGTCGAGAGGAACGTCTTTGGCACGGGATGAAGATCGCACTTCTCACGGAGCAGAGTCTATACCGGAATACGGTTTCGAGCAAGATGATATTCCCAAAGATGACGAGTCTAGTGGAGCACTTCCAGGTTACTCTATTATTGAGAAACGAGATAGAACACCAACGATCAAGCCATCACCGCCGAGGAGACAGAGGAGGAAATTCAGCACTACCCCAAGGTCTTTTCCGAAACGAACGCAACGAACTTACGACCAAGTTCCGCGACCTACGACGCCATTTGAGGTACGAACTTGAATTTATGAGTCATTTGTTTTCTTCTTTAGCAATTGTTTTTACGTGCCTTTGTTAATTTTAATTCTACATACGTGGAGAAAAATGAGTCATAATGATTGCTATTCAAGATTGGATCTAAGGTACCGTTTTTCGTTTTGACGTAGAAACTCATAGAAACCACAACTGCGTTGAATATTAACAAGACATTATATTTTAGTTTGTGATGTGGCTTTGGTTTCTGCGAACCATGAAGTTACATTAATCTAGTGATCCCATGTTTCATTGCCATCATTTAAATACATACATTACTCTTGATTCTTGAAAGTGTATCTTTACTCCACATCGATTCAAAATACTGCTTCTCAAACTAAGAGTAATTTTTTACTGTTTTAGAGCGTAGTCATTCAGAAGTTGTGAAATTTCACTACTTTGAGAGTGAAAAAATTCTTCTCGAGAGTAACGATTCAATTTTTTCCATTTCTTCTACGTCAATTTCCACCCTTATGGAAAAATCCACCAACTTTTGATGGAGTCGACCAACTTTGGTGGATTTTTCATCCTGCCAACTTCGTGGAGTCCACCAACTTTTTTTTCGATCAGCCTAATAAAACTAGCTACGTGCTTATCATTTTTTTTTTTTTTTTGCAGTATGCACGTTTTCAATATTTTTTTACCAATAAAATAGAATGGCATCCTCGTTTTTTTGGATCATATTCATGATATCCTGCTTGGTCACATGTTTTTCTAATCAAGCCGAGTATGCAATGATATCCTTTCGCTTCCCGTCGTAGGGAAACTATTCGAGAATGCATTCTTCATTTTTTATGTTGAAGCAACGTTGAAAATTCAAAGGAAGTGCACTTCTTGTTTAAATGGCAGTACTTTGACTCGACTCGATGTAGAGCATACTGAGAATAACTTCTGTCAATCATTATATGAAATCTCTTTTATGACTCGAAAATTGTCATCTTCATCATTTTATCACGAAGGAGAGTTGAAATTTAGCCAATACAGCCCCTCTCGAAAAGCTTCTAGGACGTTGATTCTCTGTATCCATCATCAAAAAAATACCGACCAAGTGAGCTGCTCATTCAAATAATATCTCTATTTCATTCAGGCGATTGCCACAGAACATGTTCATCACTCAGATTACGACCAGTACGACGAAATGCTAAACAAAATTCAGGGTCGACCACTGCCAGCTCCGCCCAGGCCTCCACGTTCTCGCAGAGAACAGTCCGCAGAGCCACCAACCGAGCCCGTTTCAATGACCGAAGTCTATGCTTCGACTCAAACCGATCCTCTCCCCGATGATGTCGTTATCGAGGAAGAAATAACACAAGCTAAATTGATCATGGCCCCGTCTAGATCTGGATCGCAAATTATGATTTCCACGGAACGTATACCAAGCCCAGCCTGTCGTCGCACGCCACCGATTCCACCTTTGCCCAGTAGTCAACGCGTACTTGAAAAAAGGCAAACGCCAGAACGAAAAGTCGAAGATACGAATGGCAAATTGGACAGAGAAGCGAGAATCAACGACTCTCGGTTACTCGAGATGGCTTTAATGTCAAACGAACCTTTGAGGATCAACACTTTGGAAGTTGGAGATTTAAGGGTTGATCGTTTGAACGTTTCCCAGTTGGAGGCTTACAAGATAGCAGCGTCCGAAATTGATGCCATAGTAGTTTCAGCCACGGAAATGTCGAAAAAAGGCACTTCGGAGGATGAACCGAATCTGCACTCTTCACTTTTGAGGGAATTGTTGGCTATAAAAAGTCATCTGGAAATGGTTTCGGGAACGATCCAGAATGAGGGAAGGCCACCATCTAGACAGAGGTACTTGATTTGTACGCTTAAAGGGGAATACTTGGTACATTGATATGTGGCCTGGAACGGGGAAAAGGAACTTTAGGAACAAATCAGGAGAAAATATGTAGTATTGGAGTTTGTCTTTTGCAGATATTCTTGTTCAAGGTCACATATGAGTGTAGTGCATGAGACATCAGTTGGGGTAGAAATGGCTTTTTAATATGGCCTGTCAAGTCCTTTCACAATCTGCTACACGGAGAAAAGTAGACACTGCTGACCCATGCGTAAGACATTATCGGGCAGTGTCTAGCTTAGTCCAGCTCGAACGAGGGCGATTGAAATAAGTAGACCGTTTTTAGGCATTGTCTGCACGTGTCTCGGCACTGATCACTGGTGTCTTAGACACGGACGGAAAAACATCGGGAATCCGTTCGTAGACACTAGGAGTCAATATTTAAGACACGACCTGACCATGAGGCGCGTACTACTGGGCCGTGTTTAATTTAATATTAATTTGCGCATGCACGTGCGTGCACCGGCATAGCACGGGATATGATAAGTGACGTGACCAGTATAGGTGAAAGTGCTGTACGAAGTTACCAAAATTGTATACCTTTTTCTTCTCGTAAATTTTATGTGCGTGACAAAAAAAAATCAAGCGTGGATGCACGCAAGAACATACTGTAGAAAATCGCAACAAAATTATTTAAGCAAGGTAAATACAAAACTAACCTGGTTTCGTCATATTATTGTTTTTTTAATCTCACGTTTCATCCTAACGCTGTCGTTTTTCACTTGTTTTTTTGCAGTATGTCAAGTTTAAGCCCCGAATGTGATAATTTCACTAACTCGAGCACTTCGAGTGAAAATATTACAATTTCGTTTTGAATATGAATTTGAAATACGTTCATAAGTATGGAAAGACATTTGACAGTAAATTTCATCGCGTATAACCTAAAAGTGACACATAAACTGATTTTTTCACAAACACGACCCAGTAGTACGCGCCGCATGGTCTGACCGTGACTTAGACATTGTCTCCTAGTGTCTACGAACAGAATCCCGATGTTTTTCCCGTCCGTGTCTAAGACACCAGTGACCAGCGCCGAGACACGCGCAGACCATGTCTAAAAACGACATTCCCATGTCCATCGCCCTCGTTTCAGCTAGACACTGCCCGATAAAGTCTTACGCATGGGCCAGCAGTGTCTACTTTTCTCCGTGTACCATAGCAAACAACATTGATTTGGAATATCAAGAGGATCAAGTAGTTTCGGAAATTTGAAGGATTGTACATAGTTCAATATTTAAAAAGTTTGTGGTTGCACCTCAGGACATGTTGAGTATTCCATAAACTGGTTAATTCCGAAATTTTAATCTTATATTTTAATACTATTCCGTAAAATATTGAGTCGAAATGCGGAAAACGGAATACCAAACTTTTTAATGTTGCTGTGAATATCCATGATGGGACAATAATTACTACGTACAAAGAAAAATGTTTGTTTTCAGCAACCACTCATTTGAAAAAATTTGGACCAGTCAAAGTTTTGGTTATTTTATCGCAGGTGATACTATTACATGTAATGAGATCGTAATAACATTATGAAACAAAAGATTCATTTGATGTACATCAAAGATTCATTTGATTTACATAGTTTCTCTAGATTCACGAAATATGCAAGATTCCTGCGCCGTCTATAAAATGCCGTCTACAAAATCAACAGCAACTAAAATTCTTCATATGATAAAAGTTTTTCGAATTGTTCAGAATGATCGATCCTCTTTCAAATTTTCAATGTCATTTCATTTTCCGAAATATCCAAAATTTCTGGATTTTCATTGAAATTTTCGGAATAATCGTCGATCTTTGTATGACCAAAATTATTTTCATTTCCAAGAATTTTCTAAATTGTACACGGTTCTGTAGTTTTTAGGAAGTCCTTCAATTGTCCACGTTCCTTAAAATTTATCAATTGGATCAAACTCCAATTGGAGTTTAATCCATGTAGTTTCGCGGAATTTTCAAAATTTTCTATAGACCTCAAATTTAATCAACACCACACGAAATCCTGCAAGTTTTTCGGGTTTTCAAGAATTGTATACAATCTTTCGAGTTTAGAATGTTTTTCAATTTTTCATATTTCTCAGAATTTTCAGTTTGTTTATTGAAAATTAAAATTATTATTAACGATCACTATACGACAAAATTTATTTTTATTCTCAAAATTTAGAAAAAATGGATACAATTTCCGTAACTTAACGGAATTTTCAAAACGATTTGTATTTTCTGCAATCCTACAAAATTTTCACAGTTTCTAGAATTATTGACGATGTCTGAAATCTTCAATGTTATTATGTCCAAATATCGTCAAAGTCATCTTTTTATCGTACGAATTTTCTCGGAGTACACAAATTTTCATGGTACCAAATACTAAGCTTAACAAGATCGTATTTAAAAACTCCAAATTCTAGAATACGGATTTCTGGAATCTTTCACTGTAGGATCTCAAGCACTAAAATTTGAAATGATGAAATACAGAATCCTGGATTTTGAAATTTTTGAAAAGAGAACGAAAGAATCCTTCATTCTGGAACAAATAATTTCAGAGCTCCGAGTGCTATGGTATATAAAATTCAAGAATTCAAGATAACACATTCACAAATTATCAGATTCTCAAGTTTCGAGTATAAACTTTCGAAAATCTTAATAAAATAAAAAGTTAGAAAATATATCATTCTAGAATGTAGAATGTCAGACTTATTATGAAATATTAATGAAACGGAGAATTTCAAGATTAACTATTCAAGTATAGAAAACTACAAAATTCCTAATTATATAGAGTCTGCAATTCTAGAATTTTGAATTCTACTTCCTTACATTTTATCGTTTGGATTTGAACAATACTGTTATCTGGAATGGTATTAACTTATGATATAGGATATTGAAATTTTCAATACTACTGTACGTATTAAACTCTAGAAACCCATGCTGGAGAGTTCAGGGAACCTTCTTTGTACCCAACAGATTATTCTCGAATGACTTTGTTTTAAATAAATTTCTGATATTATCAAAAAATAAAAGTTACGCATTTTAGAAGATGGCCTGGAATTCAAAATTTCAGAATACATGTAACTTTAATTTTCAATTTCTTTTGCCTGAATTTGAGAACAAATCATAAGAATTAAAATTCTACATTAAATGATTTCAAATATTTCACTTTTAGAGTAAAGACTCCAATGATTCCAAATTTTAAAGTGTGGGATTGCGGAATTTCAGATCTTAGTATGTAGAACTCCATGATTCTGGTATTTATAATCATCATTTTTCGTAACATAAGAATTGCTATTTTCTAATTCTAGAACGTCAAATTTTCTGAGTTACGATTTCCACTTAAGGTAGTTGTAGCGTTGGCAATTTCAGACTCTTTGGGTTATTTGTCGCAGCTTGGTTCAGACTAGTTCAGACTGTGTGGCAGATTTTTCGAGAGATTTGGCAACTTCACATCCACCTTGTTTTTTTCCGTGTGCACCCATTCACACACGCGCAATATATACATATTGCTGTCTGCTGCAGCACACTGTTGCCATGTTTCTCAAAACTCATAATACAAAGTGACAGTTCAGTGGATTTTTTGGTTTTTTGAAAAATTTTATCAGTATTAAATCCTGTGCTTTGGATTTGTAGAAACTACATGGTTTACTCCATCTAGCTAGATTTTTTTCGAATTTTTTTGATAGAAAATACCTTGGCTACGATGGAAAATGCAACCGCGTCCATAAGAGCCCATGTTATTTTCAATATTTTTTATAATTAATTGGTACAGTCGATTTGCCTGATTTTTCGAATATAAGCTTTTGTAACAATAGAAATTCAGTGTACAAAATTTCAAAAGAATCGCATAGAAAATTGAATGTCGCAACAACCACCTTAATATAATTTTAGTGTGATAGATCTTAAAATGTACATTTCTATAATTTTGACCTATGTACAGAATAGGAGACTAAATATCAGAGATGGTATTCTGAAAATCTTAATTCTAGAATATAGGTTCCTATGAAATTGAATTATTATAGATATAGAATTTTTTAATTTGACTACTCCAGTCAGAGGGGCATTGATCCTCTCTCTATCCATGCTACTGCAATCAATACATAAAAAAATACATATTTAAAAATCTAATTCCAGAACTGAGGATGCGTGCACAGCGACAAGCGACGAGATGATCAACAAAATTCCTGCGACCGTTGGAGAAGAAGACGTAGCCCGTAAGCAAATACGCGAAATTCGAGAAAACCAGAGCCCATGTCATGAGGTTTTACAGGTGACGGATAAGCCGCGAGAGAAACCCGTGCGCCAGAGCGCCTCGCCCGTTAGGTCATTGCCACCCGTTATATCGGTAACCCCAGACACGACCCTGAAAGGAACCCCGTTGGCCCAGCAGCAACCTCAACGAGCGTTGCTGTCCAACACCGAGGATCCTGACGCAACCCCTCTATCTTTCGCCATCGGCGAAACTTGCAAACTTCCCCAACAATTCGTAGTCATCCCCTCTTCCCAGATACCACTTAGTTTTCTCTCCCTAGAGGATCGCGCCAACCTGGAAGAGCAACCCGGCGTCGTTGACACCCTCGGCCAACTGCTCGAGCTTCTGCGATTGACCGGGTTGCGTGCGACGCGGCAATTCGTCGCCTTCATGGAATCCCGAATCGGCCATGAAACTTCCGAAGAGAAGATACGGGAGGTAGAAGTCGCCATTTGCGCTCTTCTCCTCATTATCGCGGGCTTGATTTTAGTTTACGTTTGCTCCCCCCACACTGTCACCCACCATCATCATTGGGACTTCTTGAATCCACCCCAGGGATGATTTTACAACGGTTTTGGTCCTTTTTTATCGCGATGGCGCGACGTGAAGAAACATGGCGTGCCGACGAAACGCCCAAAATGTAACCCAAGCATGACGCTCCCACTCTGAAAAAGAATTCAACAGGAATTCTCCATCAAAAGTTGCCCAAATTCATTCCTGATATTGGATGAACAAACCATTTTTGAATACCATTTTGTGATACTTGCAATGGTTCATTATACCTGCTCTTTCAAATCTGAAGCAGTGGCACCCTAGCTTCTTTTTAGACTGCTTCAAATATAAACTAGAATTTACTATAAATGAGGTAATTTTTTTTCGGCTCATTCAAGAATCAGCTGATTAGAAAAGTTCATCCATTCATCACTGAAAAGCTGCACGTTCCTGTACCATGTTTCTTCATATCGTGCAAAATAGGTTTATATTGTTGTTATAGGTCGTTGTTGACTCTTCGACCTTGAAACATTGTTAATGGAATTGTTATAATAAACTCATGTTGCAACAAACTTAGAGCCTTCATTGTGACTATTTATTTATTATCAATTTTGAGCATATTCTCACATTTTATGAGGTGGCATTGTATTGTATTTATATACAAAGAGTAAGGTAAAAAAAAGCTTTTAGAACAAATCTTCGTCATATACTTGAAGATCTCGACCATCTTTGTGGGCGGTTTTTTGGGAGTAACTGGCGGCTATTGAAGACCACATTGAGCTGGACGTGGCATCATTTATCGGGTCTACGACAAATTGTCGCCTGGCTAATGACACAGTTAATTGTATGGAGGACACCATGCTGCCATCCATTTCACTGATAGCTCTTTCAGCGGATTCAGACTTTTCGAAGCTGATGAATCCTCGTCTTTCCGCAACGTTTCTGAGAATGACGTTCGAAGAATAAATTAATTGGATATATATTGATTCATTTCATTGCACTCAAAACATCAAAATTTTCAACTATTTTCGTGCTTGAATAGAAACATGAATATCATTTTTTTATTGAACTAATATAGTTAGAAAATTTTCAATCAAAATAAAAGAAATTTCAAGTGAAAGATACAGTTTTGAAAATAGTCTCATATGAAATTATCTTTTCAGGGAATTAAACCCGAGGAATTTTTTGCCTTTGAAGACAATAAATAGAAAATTAAGTTCATGAATTTTGGTGTAAAAAATTCCATTCAAAATATTAGTTTTTTGAAATTCAAAGAGAATCGAAAATTTGTAATTTGTAATTAGGTTGTGAAGCACCTACATAACAATTACATGAAAACAAAACAAAAATTGGGAAAACATACAAAATCATCATATTAATCAAAATTGGATAGAGTTAAAAAAAAATAAAATTGATATGTATAAATAAATAAATTATACTCACTTTTTCTCACTCTCCATATTAATATTAACAATATTCCCAAAGCTGGAGAAATGTTTCTTCAAATACTCTTCAGTGATTTTGAAGCCAGATACAAAGATTGTGTTTCCGACTTTGGGTTTGGGGTTAACTTTAAGTGGCGAAGATTTTTCTGCAATGCGATCATCTGGATCCTCAGCACTCACAAAACTGTCGTACAAATTTTTTACCCGGGAACGAGCTGGTTCGGATGATTCGTCCTCTGGTTGGGAAGTGGAAAATGGTTGGTACAAAGAGCAAACGGATTTGTCAGTATTGTTGAGTTTTCGCTCCAGGCCATGTGGCCTTTTGAAAGCTTGTTCCATGCGTTTTGGTGTTTTTGGGGCTGTTATAAAACCAGATTTTATCAGCATTTTTGCCATTTCACGAGCATCTCTGGCTTCTGTCGGCTTTTTTTGAACTAGTGGAGTACGTTCCGGTTCAACTTTTGGAGTTTTCAGGTCATGTAGGGCTTTTTTCTATGGAAGATCAAGAATTTATTAATTAAAATCAGTTTTGAGAAATAATTTTGTAATTATGTCATAGTATGAATTTTAAAAATGATTCACTGACTTTCCCAGGTTTATTAGAAAATATTTCTGACATTTCAAAAAGCATAAATAATAAAGTTCTTATGTCTGTGATGTTTCTGTCTGTGAGAAAAAAAATCATGAAAAAACGCTTATTTTTCACGCTCTTCGAGGGGACTGTCCCCATAAATATCTCTGCATAATTACAATAACAAAAGCAAAGTGTCGCATCCTCATTTTTATTCCTGAAAATATTGCAGAAACTCCGCAGACTTCATTTCGTCAAGAAATAATCGTTGGCATGGCAATGTATTTCATTCTCTTGAATGAACAAACCTTTCGTTTTAATTTGCTGTACTTCGCTTGAAGCATCAATTCTTCCTCCGTCAAATTTGATGGAAAATGCAAGTATACCATCTTTTTTTTCACTTTTCACCACTGACGATTTAGAAAATTGATTCCGAAGGGATCGAAATGGTCCAAAATAAGCTTCAGGCGATGCTCTACACTTTAAAAGAAAATAGAAAGAGAATAATGAAGATTGATTACGATATGTTATGATTCAACAACACAACAATATCAATAACAAAGTGAACATAACCTCAAATGTACATGCTGGTTACATGACGTCACACGGCATAGGCGACATAAGTGTAAATATGTATTATATTGCATTATTGCTGATAACAACAGCTGATAACTGCATCAGGGCAGGGGTATGACAGGTCGCTGAAAAAGTTAACCCATTATTGTCCCCGCTGAACTAAACCACCAGAGGCGCTGGCGTGATGTTGCCCGAGAGAAAAGTATCGGACCTCTCTTTCGTAGGATTCTGATTGATCGCTTTCAACTAATCAGAAACCGAAATAGAGAAGTCCGATACTTTTCTCTCGGACAACATCACTGCCAGCGCCTCTAGTGGTTTAGTTCAACCAGGACGTTAATGGGTTACAGCTTTACATGCGTTTCGGCGGGGAGAGTCATACCCCTGGATCAGGGGGCCTATTCTTGAAATTTTTCATCGACATATACACAGGACTCTCCCTATAACGTCCGCGCGCGTGCTCGAGCCTTTCTCTACAACGGCCGGAAAAAGGGGAGCGAACTACTCCTCACGATGGGGTGTTGATATTCCATCGATATTTTAAAATATCGATATTTTTGCTGACGATATCGATATTTTTGCGATGATATTTTATCCCCGATATTTATCGATATCGATACTTTTAAAATATCGATAAAAAATATCAATTGTCGATATTTTTCGACGATATTTATCGGTTACTGATATTTATTTACAATAAGAATCGATATTTTTTTGAAATATCGTAATAATTATTGCTTTTTTTTCAAAATATCGTACGTTTAGATTTCTATCGATATATCGGAATATCGATATTTTTTCAATGATAAATATCGGCCTACGATGATATTTTTTTTCTGAACGATAAATACCGATATCGATATTTTCAAAAATATCAACAACCCTACCTCACGACTCACCACTCTCAGCTGACCTTGAGAGCCAGTTGATGTCGGGCGGGTCACCTGATCTACGGCGCAGACGAAAGTCGCGCAGTTTTCACAATGTTTACATGCTTTCGCAAGAATCGCGAGAGATGGCGAGAGAGATTGTCTCAAGCGGTGGGGATAAGGTAGACGGGCTATCTCGCCGTAAAGCGAAACGATCTTTCGCCGCAATAGAGAGCAGACGTAGAAGAGAAGGACGTAATAGGGAATTTCCAGTGTATTACTCAGGGAAAGAACACAACCCCGTTGAAAATAGCAAATGCTTTTTCGGTGGTGGGGGTGGCGGGCGGAGCAAATATGGTCGATGGTAGATCCTGTTAAACCTCACCAGGTGGCACCGTGATGCTTTCAGGGAAATGAGGAATTCATCTCAATCTGCATTACCACAATTTTAAAATAAACAACTGTATCCAGCTCAGCTGATTTTAGTATTAATCGCTGAATATTGAAGAGAATAATAATTTTACTGATCAGTTAAACTGGCTGTTACTATTAGGAAAAATTCATAAACAATTCCCATAATAATTTCAGTCACGTAGAAAATTTATTTCATTACAAAATATTGAATATACAGAAATTACATATCAATCGATCAATATTAGAGAGAATAATAATTTTACTGATCAGTGAAACTGGCTATAGTTAGTAAGAAAAATGAAGACTTCCTATAATAATTTAGTTCCTCTAAAAATTCATTTCATTACATAACATTTAATTGTCAGAGATTAAGTATTAATCAAAGAATATTGAAAAGAATAATAATTTCACTGATCAGTTAAAGTGGTTGTAACATATTTTCAGCAAATTAATTTCATCTTGTTCAATAACATCCTTCAAATAGTTGTTCATACTTTTTGGAACACAATAAAAAACATTTCACTCCCATTTTATCAAATAATATATATTAAGAAACTTGCATACATTTCCTTGGTGGGATCACAATTATTTATGTTAAGTACGTATTTCTTAAAATTATTTCATCTTGTGCAATCAACAACATTCTGTTTAAAACAGAATGGAATCTATTTCGCTTTCAATTTCTTACAAATATTCTATAATTTGCATGGACTTGTTTGATTAATTTATATAATTTTGCATGACATATTTCATGATACATATTTTCAGTAAATAAATTTCATGTTGTGCATAAAAATCATTTCAATAGTTGTAAATAATTTTCAAAACACATTGAAATTTATTTTGTTTGTATTTTCTTAAAAATATTCTAAAAACTTGCATACACCCGGTTCATAAATTCCCATTTTTTGGTGCATAAACATATTCGGTTCGTAAATTCACTGTTTTGCATTTAAATGCTTTAAATAGTTTTTTATCAATTTAAAAACACAATATTACACATTTTACTGAAGCCATAAAATCAACACACTGAAAAACACTGAAAAACATTTTGTTGACATTTCATTCAATTTCATTTTGTTTTGTTTCATTTGACGTGATTTGACATTTCTGACGTTTACTTGCGTTTACTTTTAGATTTGACAACTCATCATAATTTCTTCCTTACCAGCATGTTACCGACTATTTATTTATGATTTTCAAGAGCAGACTTGAAGTTTCTTGCAAACTACTACGGTGGAGCTGACAAGCTTTCCCATTGGTCGACAGTAGTTTACTGGACCGACGGTCTTGCCTGCGCGGCTGGGACACTCGAAGAAAGAGAGGGAGAGATCGTCCGTCTCTTACCTTGGCCAGGATTGGCTGGTCAGGTAAGGTTACAATCCTAGTCAGCCAATAAGAAAGCCCTGATGATGCCTTGGAAGAGAAAACAATAACCCATGGGTTATTGCTCTCTCTTTTCATAGCGAAATGGATGCGCAGTAGCTCACAAGCGGTCCAGTTATATCTTGGCGTTTTCGAGTGACCTACTCTGGAGCAGATTTGGAGCAATTTCTATGCAAGTTCCAGCAGATTTGATCACGTATCAGCAGTAAAATTGCTTCGGATCTACTCCAGATCGGGTCACTCGAATACGCCATATGTTAGGCTGGGAAAAAAATCGTTTAATCGATTTTAATTGATTTTTTTTCTTAACGATGCCTATCGATAACTTTTTAGCGTTACCGATGCTTATCGATGAAATCAAGCTAGTTATTTTTACCTGTGGTCACCCAAAATGGAGCTTCTCTGGACCCTGATATGGCGGAAAAACTTGTTTTTTTGGGCCAGGATTTTCAATTTTCGAAATTATAAGAAAGGATCTAAGCTATTACAACAGGGAATTCAAATAAAAAAAACAATTTCACATAATATATTGTGTCTTTTTTTCTCTATGTAATTCTAATAGCCATGATTCAAATTTCTCTCCTTTTCAGGGTGGAGGGAGAAATTACCGATTTAAAATCGAGTAACTTTCTAAAAAATCGATGAAAATTGATAACTTTTCTTACCGATTTTACCCAGCCCTAATATATGTCGATGAAATTTTTCACGTACATACACACTGAGGAGCATTAGATCGCTTCTGAATTTAAGGGATTTAAGCTTGTTCTGTTGGACCGGTCCAAAAAAACAAGCTTAATTTTAAATCCCCTAAATTTAGAAGCGATCTAATGCTCCTCAGTGTACGACAGTGTGCGACAGTGTACGAGAAAGTTTTCAAGAATAGGTCCCCAGTTGCGATTATTTTGATTTGTTTTGGTTGTGATCATTGCAATTACGCTGATTACACACAACTCTGCACTTGTTACTTTTTGTGAAAAATACAATAAAAAATTCGGATTTTTCTATTTTCAGCAATTTACCCAATATATACGTATAGGCCGTTTTTTTAGTAATATTGGTCCAAGAGTAAGTTCATCAGAATGTTTATTTTTTATCTATATAAATAAGGAACTTCATTTAAAAAATTTAAGAAATTCTCTCCAAAAACGGCCGAAAATGAACATTGTATTGTACAAAATATTGATATTATTGTAGAAAAAAACACGAGCAATATAACCCAACTTTTTCATGAAGTTTAATTTTCTTTTAATAACAACATAATTTATCTACCTCCAGGAATGTATTACATGTGACTTGGAAATTATTCGAGCAAATTTTTATAACTTTATTTCATCAATATCAATCATTTTGGCCTGAAACTAGTCAAAAAAAAACAGCGTTCTGTCGCTGGTCATTTTTTTATGTTTTTCACGATTAATTACTAGAAATTGCACTTTCCCGCAGCAAATTTATGATTTCTAAAATATTAGCAATATTTTGCAAACAATAATTTTCATTTTTAGCCAATTTTGGAAAAATTCTCCGTCCATAAATACCATGAAATTTTAAAACATCAATTCCTCATAGATACAAATTTTGGTTTGTTTTTTTTTAAATTGAAACTTTAATTTACGAAATTATTGAAAATGTAGTTCAATACATATCCACAATAGACAGTACTTTAAACAATGGAATTTGATTTTTTTCAGTGTAAAGAGCGAAAGCAGAAATTTACATAAAGTGTAAAAAAGTTCGTAATAAAATGTAACGTCATTTTTCCGTAATTCAATATAAATTTCCTTCAGTATAAAATTATATTATTATTTCATTATAACTTACTGATATATGAAATAATTTAATTAATTAAAATATATTCATTTATTTCAATGTAAATTCATTTATACTGTGATATAATTAAATTGAATGTAATGTGTGATTTGTGATTTTTTGTGAGTTAAATATTTAAACTATCATTTTAAAAATCTTATTCTTATTTTAAAAAATTAAATTTTATTAATTTTTTGGCAATTTATTATTTTACATATAAAAAAGTTTCAAATATAAATAATAAATTGGAAAGGTTTGTCATCAAATGATACAAAATTTAAAATCTTACTGATAGTTATTTAACTTGAATAATGACAGTCAAATTTGTAAACCAAGAATTTGAGCAAATGAAAAATGAAATTCATTTATGATTGATGCTCAGCAAAATGCGGATTATTAAGTTAATGAATCAAGATAATTTGTTCGTTGTTGTTGATAAGTTGTTAATCTTTATTAATTTTGCCATGTAATAATATTATGTGAATTAAATATAAATTATTTATATGCAAACATACTCGTTATTTACATGTTCCTAAATCACTATTGTGCATTGAATATAACTAAAGAATTTTTTAATGAATATTTCATTCATAAAATTACTTTACAAAACAATTTTTTAATACAATAATTTAGTTCCATATATTTAATTTTTTTTTTTTTTTTTTCGTTTTTGTATTATTTTATTTCTCTCCTTCCAAAATATCAAGATCACAAATCTTTTTAAACTTGAATTTTTTTTTCAATGTGCCGAATTGATAATTATAACTATTCATCTATTTATTCTTATAATAAAGAAAATTCTACACTTTCGAAATTCCTCGTCCAAAATATCAAGATCACGAATTTCTATTACATAATTCCAAATTCGCATTATTGATTATTTGAATCCAAACATATAACTGTTTTTTATGCATTTATGTCTCAATTTTTTCTACGCTTTTACTTTTCAGTGAATTTTATAAAAAAAATTTTATCCAAAATTAAAAACAAAACACTGATAATAATGATAAGAAATTTCTTCATTGATGAACACAAATTTATGAAGATGCAGACTATTTTGTTTTTTAATGCAAAAAATGTAGTTGTCAAAAATATCAAAATAAAAAATATTTCTCACCTTTGAATTTATATTTTCGGTTAATTGAATCAGTAACCATAACTTTTGAGAATCCGTTTATTTCTTGCCTTTCTTTTTGACTTTCATTTTGTAGTGAATTCGCTAAAAAAAATCATTATGAGTAAATTAGTCTAAGTAAAATTTATAATAATTTATATTTAATTAGTCAATGTCGGTGAGGTTTACTTTTTAATTCAAAAGTGTAAGTCATAATTTCTTTATTAAAGCATAAATTTTTATACTGAAAATTTTTCACTGAAAAATGTGAAGTTCCGAAATTCTCTTCATAGATATTATAGCTTCTCAAAATACAGTCAATTACAGGAAATACAGTATATATTATAATAATTATTGTTTTAGATATGAGTTCTGATATTGCTATAGATAGTTTCTTAACAAATTTCGATTTTCAATTAAAAACAATTATCGATCTCTTGTTCCTTTTTTTTCTTCGCCCTGTTCGTATTTTTTTTTTTTTTTTTTTTCATTATAAACATAATTTAAAAACTTAATTTCATATGTTTAATACAATATATCACATACTTTGTAATACTCGTTTCATTTACATGATTCAGATTACTCAATTCCATTTTCAAATTCTACTTTCGACTTTCGACTTAAGGATAGTAAAATTTTCCATTTCTTACATATAAAAACAAAAAATCCATTGTTTACAGAAACCTTCCAAAAATGAGTGCAAAAGTTGGAAAGTCGAAGACCAAAATGAGGTAAGAAAATAATTTTTTCTTTATATAAAGTGTTGAGCTGAGAATTCTAAAATCCTTTTAAAATTTGGAAAATTAATTCTGTCACACATTCACACTTTCAAAAAATACCACCAATTTAATCATTTTTTTTTTCAAATATCCAAAACTGAACAAGATTATTTGAAGAGTGCTAAAAAATCCTCCAATTTCAACTTGAATACAACAGAATTCTCCTTCAATATTTCTGAAAATATTTTCATCAAAAAATATGTACAAAAGTGAACCAAAGGAAAACTACCTTTCATTTTGTAGAATTTCCTGACTCAACTTTTCCCCTTGATCGTGTAAGATATGTGCATGTCTCCTGATAATTAATTAAGTCCGTTTTTCCCTTATATAGCAAATCTCAAATTCAATTGATGATTATCAAGAAGAAGCAATGCGACGCTATTGCCCAAAAAATAGTGGAAAGGCTTATCGAGCCCAACGTTGAAAAAGATTGGCTCCAAAAATATGTAATTTTATTGATTATTTCTGTTGTCTTATGTTTTAAGAACCATAAAATAATTACAAAATCTTCACTAATGTTTAACTTTGAATATAAATGATATTTTTCTATAATTATTTATTAATATATAATACTATAAAACAATATTAATCTATTAGTTGAAGAATCAACATTTTTCTTTATTAAGATGAAATTTTTCAATTTATAATTAATTTTTTGTTTACAAACACGCAAAATTCGCCGTGTGATTTTAATTGCCTTTTGATTGTAATGGTAATCGCATTTTATTACAGTTGAGATTTATCAACAAAAACCATTTGGAAGACATAATCGAAGAACGAGAAATAATGAAAATATGTGGCTATGTATTGTGTGACAAGGCATTGCCGAAAATTTCTCCTCAAAAATACTCAATTTGCACCAAGTCAAACAGAGTTTTTGACATTACAAAGAGAAAAATGTTTTGCTCTTCGGCTTGCTATACATCGTCAAATTATCTGTTAGAACAGATGTTTACTAGCCCTTTGTGGCTGAGGAGTCAGGAAGAAGTTATAGAATTTAAGTTTCTTTTACATGATAGTGCTTCGAAAAATTCTAAGCTAGGAGAGGAAATGTTCTTCAAGAAAAAATTAGATTTTTGTGATAGCAATCATCAGAAAGAAGATGGTGAGTTTGAATTTGTTAAAAAATTTTTTAAATTATCGAATTTTCCAATTTTACTTGATTAGAAATATTGTTCTGAAAACATACATTTCTATGCACTTCAAAACAATACGTTTTAGGCAAATTTTGCAATATCTTGAATAAAAATAAAAAATAATGCTTGACAGAAAATGTCTATAATACATAATACATTCATTGTAAAAATAATTACATTAATTAAAATATAGTTATGATGGAAATAAAAGTGCAGAGAAAAATAGAACCAAAAAAAAAAAAAAAATGCCATGAATTGGTGATTTCAGGTTCTGAAGATGATACCAATTCGCAAGATAACGAGCCTTCAACTCACGAAAAGAATGACGACATTCTCAAAGAATTAGAAGAAAAAATGGAAAATAACACAAACGACGAAATGGAATCGAAGCCCGAGATTGAAGAGCGATCAAAAATTGAAAAGGAAGAAACAGAAACACAAGAAATTAAAAAATCGTGCAACATTACAGAGCAACCTGGCAATTTGTGTGAACAAACATCAAAGCAAAGTGATAAAGGTTCTAAAAAGAAAAAAATGAAATTAAGAACCAAAGAACTCACAGATGAAGGAAAAGAAATGTTAATTGCAAATTTTGTGAAAAAAGTGGAGAACCATGTCACAGAATGGATTACGCCAGAGACGATACAATTTTTGTCCAAAAAAGAAATGAAGGATAAAATCGTTGGGGATGTCGTTAATCGTGAAAGGTACGTTGTTATTTCTGTTTTCATAAACTCAGTTGAATTTTCAGATACATGAAAATATTATTATCTTTCAGGCATGCCATTCTCTGCAAAAAATTGAACTATTTACAAATTGACGAAAAGAAAGAACGCTTTGACAGTGAAAATCATGGAGAACAAAAATACAAACCTCTTCCAGATTTTGAAACTTTGAAGGAGGAAGGGAAGAAGCTTAAAATAAAGGTACTTTAAATATTTATTCATATGCATGAAAAGTAGAGATTTCGAAATCAGAAAAATGTATGATTTGGATTTGTTAGGTGAATTTTGTTGAAATCGACATTGTGATAGTTAATGATCATTTAAAATTTGTAGTATGTTAACGCAAATCTATCTTTATTATTTATAATCTTTTATGATGTAAATTGAATTATTTTTGAGATACAATGTCTAAATCAAATATTTGCTTTCTTTGAATGATCTACACATTTCGTAGTCAAATTTGAATACAAAACTCTTATATGATAATATAATTTTATTCATGCCAAATGTAAATGCCTGAAAATGCATGATATTATATTTCATGATACAAATTTACCATCTACTCTAACAACAAATAATAATAATGATTTTTTCATTTAATAACATAAATTCATAAAAACGTACTCAATTTAGTTTTTCGATGTAAAATATTTACAATTTTCAAAATTTGTTGTCTAAAATATAAAAATTACATATTTTCCTGTGCTTAAAATTAATATTGTTGATTTTTTTAATTTCTTCGTCTTTTTGACTTACCATATAGCGAATTCGGTAAAAAAATCGTCATAAAAAATCGATGAGATCAAAAATTCGAAAAAATTCATTTTTTATTAGTCGATCGCAGTGATTTATATTTTTCATTTAAAAGTAAGCCACCATTTATTTATTCAAACATACATTTTTCGAACTGTTAAATAAAAAAATTTTAATTTTCAACTGTTCTGAGATGTGATGATGAAGGTTTTAATTCAGAAATAAAAATTGGAAGTTCTCTTCATTTCTATTACAGTATTTCAAAAATTCAGTTAATTAGGTAATAATAATTGATAAATCGATAGATTTTGGATACAACTTTCGTTCCTTCGCCTTTTTTTATATAGGGATAATACATGTAGTAAAGGAGCAATATATATTGGATAATGTTAGGAAATAGAACACATAATACGTGAAACTCGATTACATTATGATTGCCTTTTTCCCTTTATTATTGAATAGGTGAAGGCATTTTATAAAGGTGATCTGAACATCGAGGAACCGAGTGTAGATGAAAAAGAAAAAGAAGATGAAAGTATGTATTCTTTTACTCCTTTCACTGAATCTCAAGCTCCTTCTGTATTTCGAAGACGAATATTTTTGCAGCAGCTTGATAATGTGTAAGTACCCATACTTAATATCAATAATATTTCAGCTGCTTAACGATTATGAAAAGTATACTTAAAAAAACTCAAAGTAATTAGGTGATTTTTACAATTTTTCATCCTTGAAAGTCCAGAATTTTTGCATGCATTTAAATAATTCAAGAAATCTCTGAAATTTTGAAAATTGATTGACGTTGAATTTGCGAAAATTTTTATGATTTCTGTAATAAAAAGTACAAATCCAGGCAGTTGTTCCAAAATATTTATTGGGAATTTCAGATTTCCCGAATTGATACGAGCTTTGGCTGGCCCCAACCAACAAAATTTCACTTATGACAGAGAAAAACGACACTCGGTCGAGGCTTTGGTTTCAACGTTTTTGCTTTCACCAACCAACATCGTTTTCCCAACTACTTTATGGTCATTTGTTGGCCTCTTGATGATCAAAATGTATGTTTTATTATTTTTTTATCTCGGTTTATGTTGAAACGCATGAACAAATAACAACCGGTTCTCACCTTTTCAGGTTGAGCTTGGTGATTCCAGAATTCCACGATTTGTTGAATCAGAAACAAGCATCAGGATTCATCACGATGATATTGATGTCTTACAAATTGAAAGATCATTATTTGGATCAATTTGTCCAAACGATAATGTCGGAACATTCCCTTGAAACTGTTGATGAATGTTTTTTTTGATATCCATCAAATGCATATGAAAATAAGTATCAGCAATGAATAAATTTTTTTTCAAATATATTTCATAATTTTCGCATTCAATTTTTCAGTTATTATTATTTGGAATCTTTCAAGCCTTTTAGATTTTTGAAGTAACAATATATGCAATCCTCATTCATGAAAGATAATAACGTATCATTCATTGTTATCTCTGAGCAAAAAGTTTTAGCAGACTTCCAATGATAATAGCTTGCAAATCATCAATTAAGTGTTGCGCGTGGCAATCGCTTATCAACGGCTTATTAATTTCAACGAAAGTACATCGAAATGCAAATGTTGTTTTCCTCAATTTTTTCTATTCGTAATCATTCAGAGTTTTATGTGGCTGCTCATCATTTCCTATGGACCGAAAATTTTACAGCAAACCCATTAATTTCTTATCTTGCAGATTATTCTGATGGCGTCCATAAATCTTTTCCTATTTTAACAATGGGACCAACAATGTTTCCTTGCTATTGTTCTTTGTATACTCCGCTTCTTGATCGTGACATATTATCTCACATTGTACGATATAATTGGATGTTTTGAAGCTACCGTTTTTCTCCTCTTACTTATCGCCATTTTTTACTCGATATCATTATTTCCAAGTAAGATGAACTCGGAAAGCGATAATGAAATTTACACCAATTTCAGATAAAGATTTTTTTCGAGTCGTATGTACATTATTATCACTCAATTGTTGGAGTAAAACTTTTGGGGAAGGGCACTTCTGAGTCGAACATGAATCCAAGTTGGATTCGGTTGTCGGGTATATCTTCGTGTCCTCTTAGCTTTATTGTGCTTGAGCAAAATGCTCTCAAAAGCTCGAAATCTTGTTTTTCGGTTCGGTATGAGGAATTATCAAACCGTCGGAGTTATCGGCGTTCCTTTTGAAAAAGGACAGGTATTTATTGATATAAAAAGGCGTCTAATTAATTGCGATTTTCTCACTACACGAATCTGTTTGTATATTTTATCACAAATAATGCAGAATTACAGATCGAACTACATGGAATAAATGGATAAACACTTTTAAATTAGTGAAATTTTACTGAAGGAGTGAGTGATTTTTACTTCAAACAGTGGTATATATTGTGATGTAAGTGAATGCCCTAGTGATTTTGATCCTTATAAAAAACTTATAAGGAAACGAAATTTTGTATAAAAATTCAATTTCTTACAAGGTGCGCCTTATAAAAACTTCATAAGAAACTGAAATTTCTTATAAAGAAATGATCGAAAAAATTTCATACAGTTTTTTCTGATAAGATTTTATCAAATACATTCTTATAAAAAATTGCAGTTTATTATAATATTTTTATAAGGATCAAAATTACTAGGGTTATTATATTCTTCAGTTGAAATTTCTCTAATTTTCAAGTAAAAAGAATATTTAAGGATAGTATGGTAAAATTCGATTCTTCAGCCTCATTTTTGTCTTTAAAATTTGTTTCATATGGAGGAGCTGATGACAATAGATTTGAAAAAAATGTTAAATAGTGTTACTCAAATTTTTTAAGGGAAAAGAAGGCGTAGCTCGTGGAACGAACGCGATAAGAGATGCGGGTCTTGTTAATATTCTCGAATCGATTGGTAAGAACTGTTTGTTTGGTTTTTTGTTCAATCTTCCTTCAGAGTAATCCCTAGTTATTTTGATCCTTCTAAAAACTTTATAAGAATTCAATTTCTTAAAAGATGACCTTAGAAAAACCTCATGAGAAACTGAAATTTCTTATAAGAATATATTTGATAGAATCTTATAAGAAAAAACCTTATAACATTTTTTCGATCATTGCTTTATAAGAAATTTCAGTTTTGTAAAAGGTTTTTATAAGGTCACCTTATAAGAAATAAGCCACTATAATAGTATATTTCGTATCAAGGAGCAGAAACGAGTAAAACGCGAGTTTTTATGCTCCTTGACACGAGAGATATTTTTCACGCTCGCAGCAAGGAAATTACTTAGTCTTTTGTTCACTGTTGTGTCGTAAAAAGACGAGTTTCTCTGCCGCTCGACCTTCGAGCGGCATAGAAAACGGCGAGAAGGCGCGCGGCGAGAACGAGTTTTTTACGGGACAATATTAAACACAAGAATAAGTGATTTCCGTGCTGCGAGCGTGAAAAATATATTTTGTGTATTATTATTTTTCATGAGAGTCCTCTAATTTTCTCATCATGTATTATTAAATTTCGACACAAATTCATTCAAAATTTTAGGCAAAAATGTTCACGATTACGGAAATGTTTCCTACGAACCAGAAGAAATCGATCACGTGGAAAATATGACTCATTTGCCCCATGTTGCAGCTTGCTCAAATCGTCTTTCAGAACTTGTTCAAAAAATAATAAAAGATCATGGTCAAGTGCTTACTATTGGCGGAGATCACAGTGTCAGTATTGGCAGCATCGACGGTCACGTTAAAGTAAGAAAATTAATTGGTACAATTTATAATTTTTCAATATATTCAATAAGAATCGTTCATTCTAGAACAAAGAATTTCAGAGCTCCGAATCTTATGGTATTTAAAATTCAAGAATTCAAGATAACTCATTCACAAATTATAAGATTCTCAAGTTTCGAATATAAACTTTTGAAAATCTTAATCAAATGAAAAGTTATAAAATATTTCATTCTAGAATGTAGAATGTCAGACTTATGACGAATGAAACAGGGAAATTCAAGATTGACCATTCAGGTATAGAAAACTTTTTGAATTCTACTTCTTCACATTCTATTATTTAGATTTGAACAATACCTTGAATCGAATTAATTTATGATATACGATATTAAAATTTTCGATCCTACTTTATTGACTTCTAGAAATCCATGCTGTCGAGTTCAAGGATTCTTCTTCATACTTAACAGATTATTCTCGATTGACTTTATTTTAAATAAATTTCTTAAATTCTCAATTTAAAAAAAATAGGAGTTTCACATTTCAGAAGATAGCCTGGAATTCAAAATTTCAAAATGCATGTAAATTTATTTTTCAATTTCTATCGCTTGAATTTTTGATAAGAAATCGTAAGAATTAACATTCTGCAGTGAATGATTTCAAATATTTAACTTTTAGAGTAAAAACTCTAATGTGCTCTAATGATTTCACTATGACTCAATAAAATTCTTTCTGATGAATTCAAACGTCCCTGTCAATAAAAATTTCGTTTTTTAAGGCCCACCAAGACGTGGCTCTCGTCTGGGTTGATGCACATGCAGATTTAAATACGAACAAAACTAGCGAAAGTGGCAATGTGCATGGCATGCCCGTGGCATTATTAACTGCAGAACTTGCAGATTATTGGCCCTATTTGCCTGGAATGGATTGGCAGCAGCCAATGTAATTTTGTGGTTTTAAAATTAACATTAACTTGTTCATCTATTCCCTTATTGTATAGAAAATCTTCAAACTAATTTTGCCAATTTTGAAGCTCAATGCTTTATATTGAAAACATATTTGTCAGGATCATTTTTGACTCAAAAGGTGAAATTCGTAACATCAAATCGGATGTAAAACACTCAGGATTCAGAATTTTTACTTTCAAAATTTTGAAGTGGAGGACAAAGAAAGTTCAAGATATTCTTTATCCTTTTTTGATGCCTTAAATATTCCACAGGCTGTCTATTCGAAATGTGGCCTACATTGGGCTCAGATCGATAGATCAATACGAACGTTTGGTCATCGAAAAATTTGGCATCACAGCTTTTGGCATGGAAGACGTTGAACGATATGGTACTGGTTAATATTGATCATTGTACATAATAAGTAGGTAATTAATGAATTGTTTTATGAAGGAATTCATGACGTCGTTCACATGGCATTAAAAAGGATCGATCCAGATAATGTGAAATCAATCCACGTGAGTTTTGACATCGATTCGCTGGATCCTTTGGAAGCTCCAAGCACAGGAACACCAGGTGATTATAAATAATTCCAAAATGGTAAAAATAACCAGGCGTTCATGAATTAAGAACTCAGTACTTTTTCAGTTTTTCTGTTCCATAAAATAGGAAATAAAATTAATATCAATCGAGTTTTTTCAAACTGCTTGATTTTACATTTTATGTATATTGAAAAATCTCAACAAATTTTCAAAATAAATGAAAGTTTTCATGAAAAATCAATATGGTAAAAAATCAGTTACAACTATTTTCAATTCTAGACATATTCTTTTATTTAAAAAAAATTTTCTGTTTCATCTGTTTATTTTAGTGAGGGGTGGACTCACTTTAAGAGAGGGCGTGCATCTGATGGAAGAACTATACAGAACCAACAGATTAACAGCCCTCGATCTCGTCGAAGTGAACCCAAAAATCGGCGACGAAACGAGTGTTAAATTGACAATCGATGCTGCAATAAACGTCATCAAAGCCGGTCTTGGTTACAGTCGACGAGGAATGAAAGTTCCCAAAGGCGTAACAGACATGCCATTGCAAACATTCAGATAACGAAAATTTAACCCGAAAAAAAGTTCACAAGGGGGTAATTCAGTCTCAAATTGAAAGTAATTACTCAACTTTTCATGAATCTCATGCTTAGGAAAGTTGGGATTATTAAAATAGCAAGAATCTCATAAAATTGGCATTACTTATTTAGTTCGAATAACCATTATTTATGGTTTTTCATTTAGACTGGAAATATCTTTGAGCAAAGGGCCTCTCGTTAATTACTTAATTAAAAAAAAAGGAAAAACACCTTGAAAACAAATTTGTACGTTTCACAATAAAAGTACTTAAAACTACCCAAGTCTTATTATAGATCACTTGTGAAATAAACGTATTAGGATTCAGTTTGATAAATCACGAAAACATATTTTTGTAGTTTCAAAAATCTGCTAATTGAACTAACAATAAAATTGGAAATGCTAGGTTCAAAATTTCATAAATTCGAAAATTCCAGAATTTTCCTATCTGGCTTGAAGTTTTATAGAAAAAAAAAAACTGAAATTTCATTCAAATTGAGCAATACCCGATTAATCTTGATTAATAATAGTGTAAATATATTTATAATAATATACAATAATTTATTCATTAGAACTTACTGAATTTCAACATTTTTTGTTAAATTTAATATTAATTGAACAAAATCTTGATCCAAACATACAAGTTGCCTCGAAAAAAAAAGAACAAAATTTTTATGTACAGAAACGTTTTTATTTTTAAATTATGCACAAATTGCTATCAATACAAATGTACCCGAAACAAGCAAGTTGGGGGATCACTCAGTGTTTCTCGTCCGCCCCGATACACGGAATTTTTTTTTTTATTCTTCTCGCGACAAAGTCCGCGTCGGTGTAGTCGAATATGTTCGGTTGTTACTCGTTTGTTTTTTTTTCTTGTGCACAAAAATGCGATTAGACACGTCCGATGAGTTTCTCAAGTCATATCCGGAAGAAGAAGTATCGCGATCGCGATTCGATCCGGAATTCTTTCGATTCCATACATAGTAGCTTAGTATAATCAAAGCTAGCTTATTTTGTTCAGACATCCACATTTTTTTGTTTACTAAGTATCGATTATAGTAATAAAGTCTAAGTCTGCACTTCAGCTAGATATCGTAAAACATGTAATCATTCCCTTTTCTCTGGCACATAGCTAAGTATACATTTTTTTTTATTTTTTTCTTTCGAGACATTAACTGCGAATTACGAATATAACGGTTACACTTCCATGTTCTTTTATTCTTTTCTTAAACAAACCAAAAACAGAAACTCGAAATGACTCAAAGTAAAACAAAATAAAACTCAAAATCGTGTCGTTCTATTTAAACCCATCGTTACAAACACGGTGCTTAGCTTAACGTACGCTTTCAAATGTTCGCTGCAAAAAGAGAAGAAAAAAAAGTTGGGTACTTACTGATAAATTACGAACGCTTTCCCATTTTCCATTAATTGACGCACGACATTTTTTACGCACATGGCAATTCAAACATTTTTTCTGTATAAAAAAGAGGCACGTTTTTCACAATGTTGTAATTGGTTTTTCTTCTTTTGTCGCCAAACAACCATGCACGTTGTTAATGCGTCGTTAAAAAATTTTTTTTCTATTTCTCATGGGGGGAAGAGCGACGAAAGCTTGAACAGTCTTAATAATGATTATAGGCTAAAATCATGTTTGATGGTTATTTCGTGATTGCCACGAAAGAAATTCAATGTCGAGGTTATGCGTCCTTGTATCTTGTTTTGTTTTTATATCTTTTCATTAGTTGTTTTCGCAAAAGGCGTGTCGTTTCCGGGAGGATGTCGGAAAAATTAGGCAAGGGGTGTTCTAGCCACTGGTGCCGTTGACCAAGGCCTCCTTGGGCTTGTTGCTGGAGCCAGCGCTGCTGTTGCCCTGGTTTGCGTTGCGCTGATGGCGTGCCCTTGGCTCGCGTTGGCCCTTGGGTGGTTGCGCATTCGGGATATTGTCGGTCGCATTCGCGCTCTCCTTGTTCGACGGCGCCGAGGATTCATTGGAGGCGTTGTTAGCTGCATTTTTAAATCCATATTAATAATAAATACATGGAGAGTTAAAGTAAATATGTGGACTTTTTTTTTTTTTAATAACGAATGAATTTGTTGATAGTATCGTATAATGAGTGATAAGAATACAAGTTTATAAACAAAAGTTTAATTTTTTTTTCAATTAATGCAGTTAAAAAAACGTCAATATTTTCTTATTCTACAAAGTGGTACAGTAAAATAAACCACATTTTAAAAATAGCATATTAAATTAGATAAAAAAACTCTTGGACACTGAATCGAAATGTGTATCGAGCATCTATCAATTTATCGATTTTCAACTTCAAGTATAATCCATGCCTGTTCAAAAACCTAGCATAATAATCTGAGTCATCAGAGTACTGCAGATTGTTATTGATGGTCAAATTTCGTTTGTAAGCAATTTCATTTTACAATTTTCAACCTGGACAGTTTAATAAAAAAACATACTTTATTAAAAAAGTTTTACTGATCAATAAATAATATATTTTATGGTATTTCAGAATGTATAATTCCTCCATGATTTTTCAAAATGAAATGCACTACAATTAAAATAAAAGAATTATTTGTATCAAAAAAACAAAATTACTGCATTTTTGAAGCTGTTATTGCTATAAAGAGAATTTCAAAGTTTAGTAAAAATAAAGTAAAATTGATAGTACCGATTAGTTCAAAATAAAAAGAAATACTGTTACTCGTCAACAGTATGTTGATAGTCAAAACAATTAATCTAATTTTTTCCCTGAAAACCATGTTAGTACTGTATTGATAGTTTAACTCACCATTGCTAGTAACCTCCTGGCTGTCAAGAACCGTATCCTCATCGTCGTTCGTTCGACGCCGGTCGTCCCTTCGGTCGCGACGAGGCATAGGCGGACGATTTTGCCTGGGGCCGCCTCCCATGTACCCTGTGTGCCCTGAACCACCATGGTGGCCTGAGTGACTACTCCTTACCGGGAAGTCTCGTATGCGATCTTCCATGTCTATGTTGTCTCCTCGCCTCATGCCTGAAAAACCAACGCAAAATAATGCAACGATTAAATAGAATCCACACTGATTTCCATACTGAAAATATCACAGTTTGGAAGTAACACATTACTTTTGTTCGGTAACAAGTAACAAAAATCTAGTTATTTATTCCACGATACCAGTGTGCACGAATTTTTTTTCTTGGCGCAGGGTGACGTCACGAAAAATCGCAAGTTTTCCCCTCCGTATGCCTCTCTTCACCTTGTCAGTCGAGGAGTAGCATTCACGATGTTGGTGATTTGGAAGGGGAATTCTTAGAACTGGGATTTTTTGCAACGTCATAGGATGCGCAGTAGCTTTTTCCTGCACACTGCACAATACGTATGTCATTCTCATAAAGTTTTTAGAACAATCTAAAATTTTCCTAAAGAAAATGTTCTGGAACCGAGATACGAGTAATTTTTTAATTCATTATTTTCTAATGAACATTTCTATATTTATTACTAATTTGTTTAATATGACAGATTGAAATGTCAGTAAGTTGAGCTTTTTCCTTTTTTTTTTAATATTCAAAATTCAAAGCACTAAATTTCAAATTTCCTCGACATCATTTTTTGTTCAATACTACATCAAAAAGTATTAGATACGTATTCTCCTTTTTATGTTGAACCTTTTTTTCAGAAATATGATTTTCCGAAAATCACAAGCTCTTTTAATCCTTCAATTTTAACCCTTAACAGCCACTATGGGTTACCTAAAAGGTATGGCTGCTAAGGGTTAAAGTGCGGGTTATTGAAAACTTATCAGTTACTATTTTTTAAGCAACTTTCTAAACCCTGGCAAATATAGTTACTCCTAAATTCGAATCAAAATCGTTATTATTAAGCTCTTAATTATTATCCATGGCTTAAATATTTATTTCAATCACTTGGAGCTAGAATAATTAAATAACAATTATATTTGCTCTAAGTGATTGAAAAAAACAAGTACATTCCGAATTGTTCCAACATTTTTGAAAATATGATTAGACAATTTTTTGACTGATAATTTCAAAAACGGAAAAAGTATAACTCCGAACTCATAAATGTTGCTGCGTTTCAATAATCTAATTTATACAATTTTGATTAAAAACATGTCAGGTTAACTTTTATATTGTTGAGGAGTTTTGCAATCATTCACCTGTATTGTGTCTGGAAAGGGCTCTTCCCCCTCGACCCCGACCACGGGTCATGCCCCCTCGGGACCCACGACCCCCGGAATCATCCATGCCACGCCTTGTCGGTTGAAAACTAGGCATTTGACCCGTCGTCATGCCATGCAAACTCCTGAGCTGTTGATCTATTTCTAGCTTGTCCTGACGAAGTTGTTCCACTTCCTAAAATTATTTTCAAAAATCTTGAATAATAAAAATCCGGCTAATTTATGTCAAAAATTTCTATTTGAAATAATAGCAAAGAATGTTTTTATACTGAAATATTGTTTTCTAATTTTTTGTAATTGAAAATTGAATAGTAGAGTTTGGGTTTGACGTAGAAATTTTTTAAATCATTGACTAAATTCCCTGCAAATCAACTACATAGTATACTGTCCATTCAGAGTTTTTCTGATGTAGTATTTTTGTAAGATTCTGAATTCTGGTTCAACAACAGGTATGTAATACTTTTCAGTATTTTAGTCATACATAAAGTAAAAATTTTTTTTTTTCATTTTCTGGTACATTAAAACAATTGTAATTTCTTTTATTATATAAAATATAACGAGTTGGTAATAAATTAAAGTTCACTTAATTTGTAAATAACTCTCTCAAGTCTTAATATATTCTTTACAAATAATTTGAAATATATTTTTATAATTGTTTTACACGTTCAAAGTTGTAAGTTCTATTTGAAAAGTAGTTCATAGTCAAATTAGTAATCAGTTTTAGATCAACAGGTTATCAGACAAGTAACCAATTCCTTTCTTAAAATGATGAACTGAATTTTGTGACATTTATTCTTTGAAGACGTATGAAGTTGACTGCATGTCGATTGTTTTGTAAACAAACTGAAAAAAATTGCGAACTCGCTGTGAGAATGAGTAGTGATAAATTAATCTTAGCTCACGTCATGATGCTTGGTTTTTCTTCAATTTCGTGAGTAAATATCGAAAAATGACATGTCATTGTTTGTGTGTGCATAATGAAATTTTGAGTCGAGCATAGATTCCGCGGTTGACATTTGATGAAATGTCATCTTGAAAAATTTATTGTGCTTGAAGAAAATACAATATGAAGTGCTCTAAAAAAATCATGATGAAAAATCATTGTTGTTCTTCTGGGAAAAACCAGACTTGCATGTTTGTTTACCTTATGAATTTTTCAAAGTGATGTTCAGCAATACGTCTTATTTTTTTAGTTTCTCACATGAAAAATTGTTTTTTCAATTTCATTAATATCAAATTTTACATAAAATTATACAAAAACTGTCGTTGTTTTTAAGATAGTAATTTTTATAATTAAATGTTTAAACTTTGTAATTCAAAAGTTAAATTTGAAGGATATAAAAGAGACTTGAATTTCAAAATTTCTATATTGACATACAATATCGATTAAATATTGCGTAAATTGTTTTCGAATAAAAATCAATTTTTTCTGCTAAACACAATTACACAAAATAATAATAATAATGATTTATTTCAATTATTCATATTTTATATATTTTTTTTTTTTTTTTTTACAAAATTATTCATAATTTTTTAATATGAAAATTAAATCATCAAATATTAAATAATTGAAAATAATAAATTAGACAATAATTATTCGTTTTATTTATCAAGGTCAATGAAGTTGTGATTTATAATTTTATTAAAATATTTTCAATGACATAATTTGCAATTTGTTCACTTCAGTTCTCAAATAAAATTCAAGTAAGTATAGTACTATACATCGAATCATTCATAATATAACATCATTTTAATTATATGAATTCCGAATCATTTTCCTCGATATAATCAAATATTTCAATAATTTCAAAGATCAATTCAATATTCTAATTATAATAAGAAATTCTTTCATAATTTTTTTATCAAATTTGAGTACAATGACGTATACATATATGTATCAGAAGTAAAAAATAGATATATGCATACTTCATTAGTTTGAAAAAATTCTAGTTTCAAGATATCCTTTCTAAGATGAATTTTTTCCATTAAATTTCCAAATGTACGTATAAATTTTTGAAGGAAATTACTCTTAATCCTCTTAATATATTGAATGTGAATACTTAGCACCCTTGATAAATCATATTAGAGCCATATTATTGAAGAGAATAAAAACTTTACTTTACTTTTTATTGTTCCAAAATTTCTGAATTAAAAATTTTTCAAAAATTGTTCCAAGTGTAAAAAAAATGGTGTTTAAAATTGACCTCTAAAAAATACATAACAAGTGAACACACCAAAATTTGAATAATTATGACGAGAAAAAAAAGTTTTGAAATCACTAAGTAACAAAAATGTAGCAATTTATTCTCAAAATAGCCATTTTTGTTCATGATCTAAAAGTATCATTATACAAACAGAATAACAAAACGACGTATCTATATAATAAAATATCAAAAAGATAGAGAGGGGGTTTCTTTTTTTTCATTCATCTCATTCATATTTCAGGTTCAAGTAAGGCGAAAAATTGTTAACGAATTTTTTCAAGAGCATCTTATTTGTTGCTACACTGTAAAAGTATGGCTAAATTTTCATGAAAGTATATTGAAGTTTTGAACGTGTACCCTGAACGAAATTTTTCCCAATGATTGCTCTTGAAATTATTTATACGTGACAGAAATTATTCCACAAATCATGGTAAAATTATAATAATTTGTTGTTTGTTCTATGTATATTGAAGTAATGTAAAATCATTATTTCATCATGATAAAATATGTGCCATAATAATTTCCAACAAAAGAGCTTTGACAGATCTTATTCAATTCAAATTATGCAGAAATAACAAATTATTGATTGATGATAAAACATCTATTTGGCTAACATTTATTTGTGAAATCAATTTCAAACTTTGTAACGCAATTTTTTCATATTGTAAATGCAATCATAAGATTTTATTGTATGGTTCGATTGCTCACAAATTTAATGGCGCTTCTAAGCAAATCGACAACTTCTCGAGCAAAACTCAAAACTATCATCTGCTCTACGCAGATGATATAAAATTAGATACCCTAATTGCTAGTAGCAACATTTGCTCACTAACCAAAGCAGGTTGGTCTGCTCGAAACTGCCATTCAACAGTCAATCATTTTAAAAGTTTATATACTTTTTTTAAATTCAGTGTGAATAATGATTCTTGTAGCGCGCACCCTAGGGGCGCGCTAATTTGATTTAGTTTCATAAAATATGGTATATAATCCAAGTAAATTGATGAAAAATACGTTTTTGTGCATTGCTTACCTTGAGGTGTGCGAGATGGTATTCAAGAAGGACTTTGGCATTCGAAATACTCTCGACGGTGCCTACGAAAACGAAGGGAACTTGGCCCTCTTCGCGAGGAATTGTAGGCTGAGGTTCGTTGTCCCCTTCGATTTTCACTCGTACCTAATAAAAAAACAAGAATAATCAAATTTAACGAATCATTCTTACTAAATTCCAGAACATATTTATAATATTTATGCATGTTTTCACATTGAAATTCAAAATAAAAAATTAAATTTTATTCTTCAAGTCGCATTATTTTAAAACATGAAATGTAAAAATCAACAGCAAAACTAGCAACAGATCGAAAATAAATTTATCAACTAAATTTTTTTCCCGAGAACATTACTTTGTATTATTACACCAAGAGAATCCTTGATTATTAACAAACCTTTCAATTGTTTACACTGCAAAAGTCTTAGTTCAGAAGTTTTTTGTAAACAAAATATTACATGATATTTACACCACATAGCTATGTAGGTGTTTGCGAGAGTGTAACAGTGTAATCAGAAAATATGTATTTGGATTTAAGAGATGTGTTATTTAACGTTTAGTATTTATTCCGTAAACTTACAACACCACTTTTGTCGACAATTTCTTGGATAATACGGCCATTTTTGCCAATGACCTTCCCTACAAGATTGCGTGGCACTTGAATAGACTCCTCGCTGTATTCCAGCATCGAGCGAGCTTTTTTTACAGCCTCATGCGTCTGTAATGATAATAATAATTTATGTCAATTAAATTTTATTCCCGTTGAATAAAAAGTGTAATAATTTTAATGAAATGTTTTTTTTTTTGCATGGAAATATTTATGACATTTGATATTTTCATAAACCTTCACTTTAAACTTAATTTTTACTAACTCACTGTGTTTCATAGTATGTGAAAGAGATTATCGAATCTCAAAAAATTTGCCAAAAACCACAATTAGACAAAGTAACATTTATTTTAAAACCATATATCAAGGCTTTGCTTTCAAACAAAGAATAGTTACCTCTCCACAAATCTTGAAAGTACACGAATTTTCTTCAAGATCTATGGCCGTGATGCCATCAAGTTTACGCGCTTGCTGAATATTTGCACCATGAGCGCCGATCGCTAACCCCATAAGATCTTCTCGAACATTAAACTCGTCCGTGTATCTAAAAATGAAAAGCACGCAAATTGTATGTAAGTCATGAATTTTTCCATTTTCACTGATTCCTCAAGCTCACAACATTGATGAACAATAATTATAAAGTTTAGAAGTTGGGGGGGGGGGGGATACGAATTTTTACAATGCCTCTGAAACTTCAAAATTTAAAAAATTTATATAACAATACATACTTAGTACATTTGAAAGGTACAATTTCTCTCAGTTTCTGAAATTTATTAATTTTTTAATTACCAAGTCTTGTAATGTTCAAATGTTGAAATTCTGCATGATTTAGATTTTTTAAAATTCAAGAAAAGAATGTCAGAACTCAGCAATCGTAGCAAATAAAAATCGGAAGAAATCCCAAAAAAAATTTAAAGTCCTAAAAATTTCGTTTTTAATGATAATAAAAAAAAAAGAGTTGAAAACTAAGTGTTCCCGAAAATTTCGACATCTATTAAAATTTGATCCACATTAAAAAAATAACATTGAAAAATTGTAATTACTCATCGGCCAAAAATTTCACGGCTTACAATAAAATACATATTACAATAACTAAGCTAACATGGACTTTCATTTTTGAGAATCACAAATGTTGGCAGGTACAAAGAATAGAGCCATCATATTTTTCCAAAATACCCACATTGTATGAATCAAAAACTTGAATTTCATGCGACTTTGTCTACGCAAAAATTTTCGATTTTTTTAAACATAATACTCTAATTTTACGAGAACAATTATAATTAACAGCGACTATAAAACATTCTCACTTTTTTTGTTTTACAAAAAGGCATAGTAGAGAAATAGACAAATGGTAAATTCATGCATGTTTGAAACATTTTTTTTGTGCAGCAGCGTGTAAAATTGTAATATAATGAGCCAGCTAAGACTCGAGAAAAATCTAAGCTACACTGCATTGACCTCACCTTGCATTCGTTCTCACTCCACTTTCAAAGTCTGAAACACGCTGATAAGAAAAGTTTGATGGTCTAAATTTGCTGAAATGAGAAAGACATTCTCATGTAGCTCAAGTTTTGGAAAAGAAAAAGGATAGCTCTATCCCATGTCACTGCCATTCTGTCTGTGTAGATCATTTAAATTGACATCACACTTTAACAACTAGGCTGCTGCTTTTTTTTTTAATTTAGGAACCCTCCAAATATGTTGATTTCTTAGAAAATTAACTAATTTTTCACAGATAATTAAATCGCACATAATATTGAACACATAAGTGTGATAGAAATTTAACTAAATTACTTCAAAAAATTCTTCAATTCTCACTCTGGATTTTCAAATTACACAATTCCAGTTTAAAAAGTTTCAATTTTCATAACCATGACTAATTACAGATAGAGTATTCTAAGGTTGAAAATTTGTTTATTTATTGATTCATTTATTTATAAACCATAGTAATTTATTTAATTTGATGAATACTTATATACTCATCAAATATTGAAATGTTTTTTAATTTTTTTGTACTTTTTCGATACAAATATTGAAGGTTTAAATCCAACCCCGTGAAAATATAGTAGATATAATAAAGACAAATACAAACACACAAAAGTCTTTAAGTAAATGCTGAAAAGACGCATTTTAAGTAGACAAACGATTGCTGCAAAATTAATAACAAAACGGTGCGAAAAACAACAATCAAAAACCAGGGTTGTTAGTAGAAGCATTTCAATTAAGTTAATTATACAAGTTGCAGAATAAAAAAAAACTCATGTAAACATCCATTTATTATTAGGAAAATGATTCCAAGTTAGTCCCTATAGAAAAACATTTCTATCAAAAAACAAGATTGGTTGAGAAACTATCAGATCGCGTATCTAAATTTGTATTGAGAATCTATTGGTTTGGAGATAATTATTATTCCTAGTTTACTGTGATTACCTGATTTTTTTTAATACTGCGATTGGGATCAAGAGAATTTCAAATACTATAATTTCTGGATTAAAAAATTAATCAAAAAATGAGTGACTCATTAAAAATGTTTAAATTTTCATAAAACAATTGAGAAAATGTGTGTTTGAATTTTAAATTATGACTTAAACTCTTACTTAAAAAATACACCTCATTGCTATCGACTAATTAAAAGTCAGTTATTTTCAATTTTATATCATAAATTAGATCATTATAATCATTGATTATGTAGATTTTTTTATCGATTTGGCAATAGAACAAAGGTCAAAAAGAAAGGTAAGACATAAAATAATGAAATAGTATATTACGTTACACGAAAGCAAACCCTCATTTGACCGCCGAGTACTGAGGAAACCACGGCCGAGGACGTCAAAGGACGTCAAAGGGTTTGCTTTCGCGTTATGTAAGATATTTTATGCAAAGTAGGGTGCTTGAGGGTTTTGTCGACGGTAAAGTGGACATGCAAAGATATCTTTGTGGTTACGGTAAAGCGTCCATGCTGAGCACCGCTGTCTGCTGAGTCAGCTGACTGAGAATGCGTGTCACGCGCATGCGCTCGCGCAGTAAAAGAATACTCTTACTGCCGCTAAGAATTTTACGGCGCATCACGTGACACGTACCGCAAAGATATCTTTGCACGTCTACTTTACCGATGACAAAACCCGAAAAGCGTTTGACTTTGCATAAAAAGTTTTGGTCATAGATTCAATTATTAGAAAATCAAAATTACGAGATCAGAAATGTTTGATGTGTATTTTAAAAATTATAAATATTGTGCATCAAAAATCCGAATTTACTGTATTCTTATGAATTTCTGTCGATAAATGAAGAAATTTTTTCTGATCATTACTATTCAGTGTTCAAAATTCATAGGTTTTTGATCCAGATGTTTTTATCGAATTTGATGAAAAGTAAACGATATTTAAAAAAAAAAAAAAAAAAAAAAAAAAAAAAAAAAAAAAATCAAGGTATATGGATTGAACTATTGTAAAATGAAAATTTTGAATTAAAAATAACTTGTGATCTCGATATTTTGGATGAGTAATTTTCTAAATAAAATTTTTTTGTTAGAATAAATGGTAACTCGTGTAAATATATTAAATTTCTAGCATTTTAAGGCAGTTATAATTGAAAACAATGTAAATCATTATTTAATAAATGTGGCGTGGAACGAGGAAACGTACCTTACAGCACCAAAAATCAAAAATGAGATGACTAATAATTCTGAGTATAGATTACAGTGTCTGTCGATTGAGCCTACTCTCGAAATAGTAAGATTATTGTATTGCATAAAAATTTAAGCTTCAAAGTTGACCTGCTCGTAGAAATCGTAGGGACTTTATATTTTCAAACTCGTTTTGCTCTTAAAGCGCCCAGGTGCTGTAAGGTACCTTTCTTAGTTCCACGCCACAAATGTGTGATTTGAACATTTTATTTCAAAAAATCTTTCGATTTGTTACTAAGGAAAATGAAGTCAAGAAGGTTCATTTCTGTTGACATGATAAGAATTTCGATATGAACTAAATTCACTCAGAACATCACAATTATAAGTTTTTCTAATTTTGGAGTTTCGTTTTTCAGTAACTGAGTCTATAGCTATAATTATTTTCGATTCTTTTATTTCTGGGCTCTACTTTCAATCCTTATTTTGTAATAAATTAGATTTAAAAAAAATTGATGTTAGAAATTCATGAGATAGATATCGAAATAACTTATTTTAAATGAATTAGTTGAAAGGAGATATCAACATTATTTTTCAGCTTAATCGATTGACAAATTCTAAATTACTGTATCAAGAAATGGATGTACATAAGTATAATACATCTTATGTACGTTATGTACATATTGACTACTGCAATGCGTACATTGCAGTAATTTATGTGACTTTATCTGTTTTCTGCACTTACTAGTAATTTTTTTGTAGTTTTATACAATAGTATCTCTGAATATGACAGCTGTAAATCACACTAAATAGCAGCATTTAGCTCTAACTGTAAAAAAATGAGCTTGCCGTTTACTTAGCCTGTTGCTTTTTCTATGATACAGCGATGAGCAGGGAAAACTAAAGCTGCAACGCATATGACAATAGTCAAATACTTTTCCCATCAAAAGGAAATTATGGGAAAATACAAGACAAATAAAGGTTGGAAGACTTCAAAATCCGCCTAGACTATAACTTTCCAAAAAATTGAAAAAGACAGTATGCTTGTGTATTTATCGGAATCCTAATTGAGAGTGTGCATGCAGTAAGGGCTTAGGCAGTTTTATCCAGCTTCTGCCCTTATTGCGTGCACATCCTCAATTCTCTTCCAATGTCCTAAAGCATTTCATCACAAATCACAGATTCCAATCTATCAATTTCAAGTATGTTTCTTAATACCCGCAATTCATAGTTCCCATGACTAATAATGTGAGAGAGAATATGCACATTTTTATACTGCTCTAATGGTAGAAAAAAAATTGACGAGAGATGAAAAAGGGGCAGGAAAAATCAATAAGCCTGAACAGAAATCCTCGTAGCAAAAAACTGCGAGAATTGCTATTTCTACAAGTAACAAATACAAACCACAGACAGGATGATAGCCAGGATAGAGCATGAACAAGGTTAGGTGAGTATTTTCCAGTTAGTAGACCATACAAAAATGAAAAAAAAAAAATTTGCTTTTTTGTGTTTCTTACCCTCCGATCGTCTGAAGTTTGGTGGACTCGAGTTGACGAGCAGCTTCCTCTGTTCTTTTCAGTAGCAACACCTATAAAGACAATGAAAAATATGCTCAACATTATTTTAGTTATCACAAATAAAGTTCTGTATAGGTAAACAATTTCAATCGTGGGTCTTTGATATTTTAAGATTTATAGTTGACAATTACATAGTTTTGAAAGAAAAAAGTTCTCATTTTCCAATATTGACTTTTCAAGTGTCAAATCATTCATTCCAATGCTATTTTTGGAATCCGCTACTTTTCACTAACAGAATTCACTAAATAAAACTTTAACTTTGACAGATTAAGTGTTCTTTACACAAAATATTAAATTTCGTGTATTGAAAATTTAACAGATTTCAATTTTCACCTCTCCGAATTTAGGAAAACGAGTATTTCATTCTTTAATCTTGACTTTTCAACTGTCAAATTCCAAAACATCAAATTTTTCTTTCTTATATTTTGCTGTTTTTCACTAATTCCTTCCACAAAATTTTCGATTTCAGGTCTCAAAATTTCAAACTTTCAAGTTGCGAACCATCTTATCAAAGAATTATTGTCGTTCTTAAATCTTGACTTTTTAACTGTATAATTCCAATGTCAAATTTTTATTTGTAATATTTTATTATTTTTAGTTAAGTCCTAAGCACAAAATGTCCAATTCCAGGCCTGGTGAATTTCTAAATTTTAAAATATAAACTACAATATAGATACAGAAAAACGAATTTATTATTCTTGTATAACTATTCGAAGCTTTTTTTCTCCAACACGTATTTCGTGATATTCAAGTTACCAAAGTATTTGAATTTTTTCCCGTTTTTCACAAATTTCAAGATTAAAATCCTGTTTCACAGCAAAGAAAAATTTATACACTTTCTAAATTTTATTGCGCTGTTTCGTACAGTTTTATGTTATATTTATTATATTTGTAGTAAGAGGTCGTTCACATATTACGTAACGCTTTTTTCTGTTGGTGTCTTTGTCTTACTTATCTTATATAATATTCTTGTCCTCGTTTAATCGCCTTACGAATATGTGAACGACCCCTAACTATTATATATTATATAGAAGAATATATAAGAGTTCTAACCCTCAAGAATAATCTAATAACTCAACTCATCATTTTTTATGTAAAAAGTATCACCTTTTGAGATAAGTTCCGAAAATGCATTTCTTGGAGCATGCCGCAATGCCGACGCACGTTTTCGTTCCGAGAGATGGCCAGCAATACTCCTCGGTCAGCTATATAACGACACATACCAGCTGCTATTGCCTTTTGAAACTCTTTGTGTGCATTCTCCATTTTTGCACTATTGAATAAACAAACAAATAAAAACATCAAATCGCGAACCAAAACCTGTCAGTAAATAGTTTTTGAAGCACTTCAATACTTTAAATAAAAGACAATCAAGCTTCTTAAGATTTTTAACTTCAATTTTCAAAACTAACATTTGTAAAAAATGCTGAAATCGTTCATCAATTCTCATATTTAACTTTTATAATCTAGAAGTTCAAGAATTTTGTAACTTTTAAGTATTCAGGATTCAAAGTGAACTTTGTTGATATTACTTGGTTTTGAAACTGAGAAATTTCGATTTAAGAAATTTCATGAACATCTAGGTTATGAATTTTAATTTGATGAACCATAAGTTGAAATTTCTAAGTTCAAAAATCTTCTGGACTGGAAGGATTGAAAAACTAACAAATTTTGGAAATTTTTAAAAAACTATCAGCAATATTTCTTAGGTTGTTAGGTTGTGTGAATTAGCCATAAAAATGTAGTAACTCCAAAATTTAGTTTGAAATTTTTCCGGAAGTATTTATACTTATATGTTGTATTTTGAGAATAATTTTAAAATCAGGAACTACATTTTTTGATAGGGAAATCATATATCTCACAAATTTCTACAATAGCTTAGAAGTATCTATATACCAATTACAAAAATTTCATAATATCTAGATTGAAAACAAAATCAATTTGAACATGATAAATTGTCAACTTATTTAGTTGCATATGAAATTTTGAATAAGGAAATGAAGTAGTTTTTAACCTGAAATTTTATAGCTTGCATTTATAAGATTGAAAAGTTTCAGATAAAAACTTGGAAAATTAGAGAATGACAGTAAAAAATTCGATAATTATTATTATTTCAAGTTTTTCAACTCATATAGCACAAGAGTTTTCATCCAAACAATTAGAAACTAAAAAAAAAAGGCAAAAGAATCAAAATTTTATAATCATGAAGTAAAAAAACATGTACAAAACCAAAGAAGACTTGACAAAAAATGAACAAATTTTTATATATCTAATATTATATGAACTTCATGAGTATAAATTGTTTGTTTCTTCTAAAGACTAAGTTCTACTATTTTTACTAGAATAAAGAATAATTTTTTGAAAATCGAAGTAAGGGAATATTTGACTTATTTGAAAAATGTGAAAATCATAATTTCCAAAATTGAAAGCTTACTATTCTCGCAGCTCTTCAGGTACTTCAATTTCAATCTTGTGAAATGTGTTTTTATCAATGGGCGGGTTGGGATTCTTGTGTCTTACTCGTTCAATTGCTACAATCTCAGTGTAAGCATACTCCCATCCCACATATTCGACAACATGGAAACCACCTTTCATCATCTGCAAATTATTCTATTTTTATCAAAATAAACATTCCTTAAAAAAATGTAGGATGATTATAAGGTTATACTTTCTTTGAATCCACTTTTTCCTTTCTCATAACCAAGGGTTCTAAAAAACTTATCCATCAAAATTTTTAGTGTTGAACATTTCTTTATTTGATATATATTTCCATACATTGCAAAAAACTAAAAGAATTACTCTGAATATCAGTTAATTCATACCTTGATGATTCCTTTCCACCATCCCCAAGCCTCTTGCTCGTTCGACCTTGAGAATATTTCAATTTCTTGGAGTTCCTGGTATTCGGGTTTGGAGCCATTTTCGGGGGGAGGTAGACGAACTTGAGCAAAGGAAAACTTGGATTCTGGCTGCCAGCTAAATAGTAATTTGCAAATATCAAAAATATGTCAATAAAAAATCACAACTTTGTAAAATTTGATGATTAAGGGGTTATATACCTTTTTGTGCAGAAAAATTGAGGATGGTTTAGAGTAACTTTCAAGGTATGTAGCAATAATGCTACGTCACAAAAGTTATAGTTTTTTAATAGTTTATTGTTCACTTGAAAAAAAAAAAAAGAAGTACTTGTTCATAAAAAATATCAACAATTGGCGGAGTTATGGCCATTTCCCTGAAACACCTTTTTTTTTTTGAAGAGGCTTGCGGTGACCACGATGAAAGTCGAACGAGTCAACTTAAATTAGAAAATACAAAAAATTTCATCAGTCTAAGAATATATCTAGTTGTTGAACGATCGCTTTTTTAAAGAAATTTTTTTACTATGGAGATAAGAATTTTGTGATAAAATTTTCAGAGCTCGAAAAATTGAAATTTCGAGGAAAACGTTCTTGCATACAGAAAAAACGTAATATTTATTGTTTCAATGGATCAAGAACTAGATACATTCCTAGAATAATGTAATTTATTGAATTTTTTAATTTAACTTGACCTGTTCGACTTGCATGGTGGTCACCGCAAGCCTCTTCAAAAAAAGTTATTTCGGGAAAGGGGCCATAACTCCGCCAATTGTTGATATTTTTTTATGAAAAAATACTCGTTTTTACAAGTGGACAATACACTATTAAAAAACAATAACTTTTCGTGTCATAACACTATTGCTACATACTTTACAAGATACTCCAAAAAACCATCCTCAATTCGTCCGCACAAAAAAATATAGAACTCCTTCAGAGTCAATGTAATGCAAATGAGATCCAAACTTAATAATAAAGTTAAATATTTTATCAATGATTTAATGATGAGTATCGGAAAAATCATCCAGAGACATAATTAAGATTCCAAATTGTGTCAGTAGAGTTTAGAATTGTTTTTAATTTCAATTTTTTGTAATTTTTTACCACAATAACATTAAAAAATTTTGGGTTGATAACTTATATAGTAATATATACATTGATTGACATGTTTAAGAATTCAATTATTAATAACATTTAAATATGATAAATGTAACTTTGATATTGAAAAATTTTGTATCCTACTTTTTTCTTGATATCAATATATAAAATAGAAAGATGTTCAAAAATCTTTTCAAAATGTTCAGCTTATTTTTGTACATCATATCTTATGTATAAATGAAAAGAATAACAAGAATGCAATTTTTCAAAAAATTTTTTGAAACTGCATGTTACCAGCTGACTTAACAGAAGATGTAGCTTGAAATGAAAAAAGGGCATTCCTAACAGCTTGTTCATATTTTTGGAAAATTTATTCTACGGTCATCAAAGATGTAGCGACTTGTGACGTACCTCGTTAGGTAAGTAATTTTTCAACTACATATTCAAGTCCAAAACTAGAAATCGATTTCTGTAACAATAGGCTCCTTTCATTCTTACTTTTAGTCACATATAGGAATACTACTATTCATGCAAAAAAAATTTTTTTTAATGACATTTTCCTCAGATTAATTATAAACCAACATTTGAAAAAGTGATGAAGATTTAGGCAAATAATATAAATATGAAAACAACATAATTTTGAAATATATAGACTACTAGGTGTCACGAGCCGGCTTTGCTCCGCGATTACTACGTCTCCGTTACATATAGTTTGGTCAGGAGAAGTCAATTGTTTATTCAAAAACGAAATTTACAAAAAAATTATTTGAATCCCAAGGTTCAAAATCTTCTATTTGTTTTCAAACAACTCCTAATTTTGTCACGAAATATGAATTAGTTGGAAAATAATGAATTACTCCGAAAAGATATTATACTGATATAATGGATTATATTGGTCCAAAAGATGTTATAAGTAGTTCAAAAAAATAGTTTTCATGATACTTTTTTATGATCAAAGTAAAAAGTAAAATTAATGAAAGTTTATTTGTTAATCAGAATGAGGATAATGATAATAATTTTATTATGACTTTTCATGATTAGTGATAATGTATGATTTCCTGATTCATGGAATTTTGTGATGATTTGCCATCGTGACATATTGTGACTTGTGTAATAATTTGTTATATTTTCTATTATTTCTTATGTAGGGTGCCCTAAAGTCGGCGGATCTACAGAAAACCATCGATGCCTTATGAAATTCTAAGACACTTTTTCCATTACAATTTTTCAAAATTTGCAAAATTTAGAAAGTTATTAATAATCCATTTTCAGCCACTCACAACTCGGAAAGGCGGAGCTTTTGATTGAAGCCCCTTCTTCCATTACCCCTTCTCTTTATAAGCTTAATCTAATACAAAAATAGGGGGTAATTGAGGTGTGTTATGGAATATATAATAATGATGTCTCTTATCTTGAAAAACAATTTTTAGACAAAAAATTCTATGAATCAAATTTTTCGTTGACTCGCCTTTGTTTTAGATAGAATATTTTTTTATCCAATCGTCACCTTTACAATGCAGTATCTTCTAATTTTTTTGAAAGAGAGATAAAAAAAAAATTAAGCTCAATTTCATAATACACACCTCAGTGATCTCAGTGATTCCCATGAGAGTGAGCTAAGAAAGAGAAGGAGTCTCTTTTATGAAAAGCCCTGCCTCTCCAAAAACTAGTAGACGAAATTGAATTATTAGTAACTTTTCAAATGTTGCGAATTTTCAAAAATTCAAAGGATAAAGTGTCTTGGACAGAATTTTATGAGGAATTGATGAATTTTGGATGATCCGCTGACTTTAGGATACCCCATATTTCATGGTTTCGTAAATTTTTTTGAGTTTTTGTGATTCTTAACCTTTTGTGATTATGTGACTTTTCGTGATATTTTGCTTTTTTGAGCATACATAAATAATTTACATTTTTTGACAAGTTCTAAAAAAGTGGATGTTATTATCTGACTTCTAAGGACAACAGTACCATTGTTGATAAAAGATTTTGTTATTATGGATTTCATCAATATTTTTTAGTAAAAATCGGCAAATTTGATGAAAATTTAGAAACATCATGTTAATACACCAAAAAAATTATTTCAAAATGTAATAAATAATTTTTTGAATAAAAAAACTTGAGTACAATTCCGTTTTGAAGTATTTGAAACTTTATGGAACAGATAGAAATAAACTTTTTGACAAGTTTTAAGAAAATTTATTTTTCTGTCCTAATGTGAGGGAACAGAAATATCATTATAAATAAATGAATTGTTTTTATTTTAATAGTGCTCCATATTTCTAATAAATTCAACTCTAAAAATGTTATTATTAAGGTTTGGAAAAATAATGTTGATATATAAAAAGATTTACTTAAAAATCTGTCGAACGTTCTTTCAACTTGGACAATTTGATTTTAAATTATTTAAAACTTATCTAAGCAGATACAAATCAACATTTTTTTATAATTTTTATAAAAATGGATTGTGCTGTCATAATACTTAGGAAATAGAAATACTATTATTGATTAAATACTCGTTTTTATTGAAATTGAATGAAACTGCATGTGCACCCTCAATTTTCGATGATATTTATACATAGTTAAACTTGAAAAATGTATTCATTTAGGTTACCAAAATTGATGTTAAGGCCCCAAAAGAATTTTTTTGGAATCTAGTCAGTAATTTTATTAATCAAAAAATTTTTCTCACAAGAAAAATGTCATTTAAAATAGATTGAAACTTATTTCAGCAGACACCAATAACTAAACTTTTTGACAAGTTTGTCAAAAATACATTTTCCTGTGATCAAGGAATAGAAATACAATGACAAGTAAAAAATTGTCTTTTTTTTAATTTTAGTTTATATTTATGATAAAATTAAGATTAATAATGTTGATTTATAAAAGAATTATTTTAATATTCATTAGGTACTTAAGTTTTTGACATATTTTACTGTCACAGTATCAATGAATAGAAATACAGTCAAAAATAAAAAAATTCCTTCTATGCAAATCTTTATTATTGATTTTTAAAATAGAATTAAAAAATGAGACTTAGGTTTAGAAAATTTACCAACGGTGTTTTCGAATCGAAAGATAGTATTCTACAAGAAAACTCGGGCTTATATCAATATAGTTGTCTTCCGATCAGAATTTTTGCATGTCAGTCAAGTTTTTAAAAATTAATCTGATAAAATTCAACAATCTTATTCATAAATTACAGAACAAATGATTTTTTGTATGCGAATTTTTCGACAGGATGGTTTCTGTCAATATCGAAAATTCAAGCATGCAAGATGATAAAATCCTATTCATTTTTTACAAAACTTTAATTTATATTCACCTTAAAACTATATGACCCATATTTTTTTTTTTAAACGAATTCTAGGTAATTATTTTGACAGAATTCAAGCAATTTAGTCAAATTTCAACAGCTACATTTTACACAACAAAATTTAAGGTGTGATACTTCTCAAAAATTTTGTTGACAAAAATCGACTAGCTGAATGAATTTTTCTACATATATGACGAGAAATAATGATTATTATTCTACACGTTAACAAATCAAACTACACAATTCATACAAGTTATATTCAAAAAATTTACAGAAGCAAGTCTACATAAAAAATTTCAACTTGATCAAAAATAGTATCTAAAACCATGATTTATGACAAAAACGAATAAGCACAAAACCCCAGAACTTCAATTGTTTCTCAAAAACTGAGTCAACCTAAATATCATCCAGAACTCTGTAAAAACCGTAGAATAAACATTGAAACCCCCTAAAATCAAATGGACAAAATCCAAAACTTACTCATTTTCGAATGTTACTAAAACCTCGTCCTCAAATACGTCCGTGACAAAGGCCTGCAAAAATCCAAAAAAAGCCTATTAAACACTTCCGAAAAACCCCCTAAAATGACCCCGTCGAAAAAGCGTATTTTCGCAGGGAATAAACTCGCGTCGTAAAACCCACGAAGCAGAAAACGCGAGCCCGGAAAACGCGCGTGGAACATCGGAGAAAGGGCCATTTTCTAGCGGACGAGGCAAGGAAATTCACGCCCTGTCAAACCAAGAAATGGCGTCACCCGAGGAAGCCGCGTTTTCCACACATTTCGAGGCTCGCGCTTTCGCGAAGTACGAACGCAAACCGGCCCAAATCGCGAGTATGCAAGAGCAAATGGATCCGGTTATCGTCGCAGGGTTTACGAGGCCCGGTTTTTTGCATACTTTTCGTGAAACGAACCTTGTAATATGCCCCGTTTTCGCCGCATACTTCGACTGCGAGATCCTCCATCTTGCTTTTGTGTGACGGCTCGCAACTCGCCTCTTTTATGGCAGGCATGCCGAGCGAAAACGAAAGGGGAAGAAGAAACGCGCACGACAAACTGCTGCTGCAACGATATTCAAGAAACGAAGCTCACTTCATTGATAAACAGCGCAATTGGGCGTGTTTTCAATGCAAAATTGCAAAATTTTTATGTTTTTGATCTCACCAATGTTTTTTTTTTCTTTTCGCGATTTATTTGCGTCACTTGCGTTAATTTCGGTTTTCAGGCACTTATGTAAGTGTTTTTCCGGTTTACAAAAATTTCTGTCTCTCTCTTTTTTTCGACAAATCTACTATATATATAGGTTCGACGACTTCAACTGGGTTCGAGGTTCCGTAAGATTCAACTTGAACAACTTTTCAACGCAGTGAACAACTGTGAACAACTATGAACAGAGACTCAAGACTCAAGGGAGAGAGTGGCCATTGATCCAACCAGATCCAACGACCTATTGCATTGATTAGATTGATCCATAGACCTTATAGTATTCATATAAGTGTATACGTATACTATAAGGTCTATGGATCAGGGTACGTAGTTTGGAAACGTTTTTGCTCGCACACTACGAAAAGTAGCGTCTATGAGAGCTCATAGACACTAATTTTCAAAGTGTGCGAGCAAAAACGATTCCAAACTACGTACCCTGCTATGGATTGATCTCGCTCCTGATGCTCCTGATTAGAGCCTAGCAAAATGCGGCCATCTTGGATACATAGTACGATAAACATAACCTCAAAGTTTCTCTACACAAATGCACCAAAATATTTACCTATGTCAAAATCAGTCAAAATATTAAAGTGTTTTAAATTAATTGAAAACATTGACTGCAATCGACACACGATCGACAGTAATACATAATGATATCCAGAATAAAGAGCTTTGCTACTTCTCACAGCAGTTTTTTGTCACCATCAACGTCTAGAAATGGAAAAATTCAGCAAATAATTGGAGCCGTAAGAAATTTCGAAACCCCGGAAAAATTGAAGGTTTGTATCTTTATTTGTCAAAATTTTCCATGAAGGAAAAAATTCAATTAACTATTAGAATTCACAGATTAGTATAAAAATGAAATTAAAAAAACATGCCATTTGATTATCAATCGGAAATGAATATTTACTTTTATCGATTAATATATTTCTTTTATTATTTGATGGCAGTTGAAAAACTTAATAGCGTCATTTTAGATAGCATAGTTTTCTGCAAAAATGTAATAATCTTAATAATTACCCACCAAATAAATGGAGGACTTTACTCAAAAGCAGGAGCATAGGCAGCAAACATTTTCTAAAAGGTTTTTATATCAATTAGTATATTGTGTAGCTAGGAGCAAAAACAGCTGATTAAGAACAAATGTGAGGTTTGCCGCCTGAGCAAAGCTAAGGCAGCAATCACACGAGTTCTAATCGGCCGTTATTGCTCCAAGGTACACACGATACTTTTTGGGTCAAAAACAGTAAAAGTAAGCGTATCAAAACTGTTTCGACATGGCAAATGAAGTATTGAAGGTCGACACGGAGGCTGGAGAAAATTACAGTAAGTAGGGGAAAGGAGGGGTACTTTTTGGCCCGCTGGGTTTCCAAGGAGCCAAAAGAGCCCGCCTTTCACATGGCCGATTGTCATTTGTCGACAGCTTGCGTGTTGGCCTGAAATACTTCATTTGTTTGTCAAAACATGTTTTGAAACACTCCTTTTTAGTGTTTGAGAGGCGAAAAATGTATTTAAGGATTATATCATTTCTGATCTCTGAGAATCTGGTTGCAAGAATAGAATTTTTCAATTTTCTAAATTTCAAGATTTTAAAGATACAACTTCTGGAGTCCTAAGTTGAACATTTTTTCTATTTTTTTATGTTTAATTAACTTAAATTCTTAATATTTTTAGGCTGCATGGGTTAAATTATTTTTTATAATTCTGTAGTATTAATACAACTTTGAGGATTTTCTTATATTATTGAATTTTCATATAGCTTCCTAGAATTATAAATCTAAGTTTTCAGCATTCTTGAAATTATTTTTATTTTTGAGGAAATTATATAAACAGAGATTTTCAGTATTTCCTAGATTTATAGAATTTCTGTTGCCTAATGAAATTGAAATTCTCATATTAATCTCACATTAGATCTGATATGAGATCTCAAACAACTTCTAAACGGCTAATTAATTATGTTATATCTCACCAGATCTCACGTTAGAAATTGGCTATCCAGAACTGGTGTTAGATCTCATGCCTGATCTCATTTGAGACATGAGATCTCATTTTAGGAACCATATTCCTAAATAAAGTATTGTATGTGATATTTATTATAGGAATACGGCCCCAGATTTTATATAAGATTTGACGAGAGATTAATATGAGAATTTCATTTTCAGTAGGGTTTTGTATGTTACACTGTAAAAAATGTCAAAGTAAAAATGCTACTCAGCTGTAGGTTTCTCTAGAAATTTTACACGCTTGCGCACGGTATGATTGCTGAGCTTACAGTGAATAAATTAAAAATTTACTAGAATTAATGAATTCGCGGGGCAGGTATTAAATTTACCGTTCGGCCGTGGTGAAATAATGGTTCCTCGCCGGAGAACAGTAAATTTACTATCGCTCGTCATTATTGACGTCCTCCGACGGCGACCTATTTTTTCACTGTGGGCGGATGGTAAATTTACTAATTTTTTTTACAATGTATTTATAAAACTTCATATCTTCTGGCCTTTTTAGAGATTTGTATAATTTCTAAGGAACTTCTATAGCTCTCTAGAATTTGATGCTATGTTATAGCAAATTTCAAACAATTTGAATACTTCATTGATTTTATAGGAAACAAAGTATTTCATATAGATTTCCAGTAACTTTTGGTTCTGTTTTTCCATATTTTTCAGTATTTATGCAATTTGATTAACTTTTTTCGTATATTTATCTATTGATATTTAAATTACTAGAATGATTCATTGTTTTATACATTTCTGGAAAAATTACATCAACATAGTTTTTTAGAATTATTATATTTCTAGTATTTTATGTATCTGAAGTTTAAAACATTCAAAATTTAACGAAACGAAAAATTCAATACATTTTCCATTTCTCATCACAGGAAGGATTGTATTAAATATTTTATTGGTGAGCATAAAATTTGTTGTTTCAACTGAAAAGTCTTAGAAAGCAACATAAAAATTTTTTTTTTAATAGTTGTCTTTTTTCTTTTTCTGTTTAATTTTAAATGCTTGGAACTTCATGTGCATAGTACATCTCAAATTGTTTAAGTATATTGATAAAACACTGAAGGATTTTTCCGTATTTTCATTGATTTCTAGTATTTCTATGAATCCTATATATTTTTAGAATTTGATACTACAATATTGAAAATTTCAACGATTCTGGGTATTTTACTTAATATTTCAGAAAACAGTATCTTTTTACACAGATTTTCAATAGTTTTTTTTTTTTTTTTTTTTTTTTTTTTTGTTCATACAGTTTGACAAACTTTTTAGTGTGCTTATGGATTTTTATAGGTACATATTTAAAGATTTCTAATATTTCTGTGGGTTCTTTTTTATATTTTTAGACTTTGATACTACAATATTAAAAATTTTAACTATTTCAAGTACAGTACGACCTCTCGATAGGGCGCCATTCTGTCTTTACTCGCACTGATGAGGCGTTAATGGGAATAGAAAAAGAAAACTGACGCCCTATCCAGAGGTCGTACTGTATTTCATTTGATATTTCAGAAAATAGTATCTTTTACGCAGATTTTCAATACTTTATGCTGTAGAATTCAAAATTTTACATATTTTTATCTATTGAAATATTTCTAGTGTATCTCGAACTTTTTAAGTATTTATGAAAATTAAAAGTTTTTTTTATAATTTTTATAGATTTTTAGTTTTTGCATAGATTGTTGTATTGATTTCTAGAATTCGATGCTCTAGAATTAGAGTTTTAATTGATTTTCAGTAACTTTAAAATTTCTGGGAAAAAAATATATATATATATTTTCATGTTCTATAACTTTCTTGTATTCTCGTATTTTTTAAAAGTATTTGTGAGATTTTATCGCATTTTCTAGTACTTTTATAGAGTTTTTGTATTTCTATAGATTTTTATTTACGTTTTTTTTTGAAATTTGTTGCTCTAAAATTTAAAGTTGTATAGATCATAGGTATTAATTCAGATATTTAAAGATTAGTCCTTAAATAAAATTCTTTTACTTCAAGTATCCTTTCGGAGTTTGTAGATTTCGAAAGATTTTCTGGAATTTTTATGGATTTTTATCTAGATTTCAGAAATTCAATACCTCGGGGTTCAAAGTTTTTTTTATTATCATCACTTTCGTAGATTTTAATTGTTACTAATAATGCACTTTGTTGGAATAATTTTTGAAATCTTAATTTTCTACGTTATCCTATCCAAACATTAGTGATTCGATTTTCATTAGTGAAAAAATTCTTCTGAAGCCAGAATTATTGTTCTTTATTAATTAGTAAAATAAGAAATGCTAAACATTGTTTAACTTTGTGAACCTACATGAAACCATTTGTTATGTTCTCTAAATTTCAGTAAATACATGTTTGATAATTTTTATTTACTTAACTATAAATTTCCATTAATTTTTTCATACCATGTATTTTGTTCATTATAACTTTTATACTTCTACGTGAAATGATTATTGATTTTATCTCAATTTTGTAGTAGAAAATTTTTTCGGGTGGGGGGATTTCTTAACAAAAAAAAAGGTCGTCGAATACCAAATTTTCCTAAAAAGTGTTGAAAACAATTGAAAAAAATTATTTGGGGGGGGGGTTCGTCCCCAAAACCCCCTCCCCCCACTTCTATGCCACTTGACACTGCCGATACTCCAGTGTAACATACAAGAAGGCGCATTAAATATAAAAAGCAATTCAGAAATATTATTAGATTGTTTTAAATGTCCAAGTTGGAGGTGATATAATGAGGAAGACAATTGTTGTTGCGTTTACAAAACTTTAAGGGCACTTTCATAGAAAAATGGATCAAGTATTGGAAAGGCCTGTACGTTGATTACAAGGATGTAGCAATCGACACTTGTAAGGAATTCAGGCATCATCCCTTGAAATGCTCGATTTATGTGTCACTGTTGGGCTCAGGTTTCTACTTGGCGAAACACACACCAGATGAAAACTGCTTTCGACAAGATTATTTGGACAATTCCATGAAAATGATTCACGTCAGCGAGCAGTGCCGTAATCCCAGAACGATCCAACATTTGGAACAACTTGGAAACTATTATTCAAGTCGATGCATTCGTAGCTTCAGCCTTGGCATAATTTCTTTCATTTGGCTGAGTAATTATAATGAAGATTGCGCTCTGTACAAAGCTAATTGTAGCTACTTGAAACCACCTTATGCTGCATTCTACCAAAAAATTATAGATGTTGGCTTTTGCGACACTTGGTGGGTTTTGAGAGACAAAATGCAGGATTATGATGTAAACCCAGAACAATGGGACATGCAATAGTTTCATGTTTTAAATTTTTTAGTTTTTTTATGTATATATTTGATGTTTTTTCTGCCACTGCCATCAATCTTGCAGCAGTATGAAAAAAATCCTGAATTTGTATAGTTCCATTGTATGTTGCTCAATTGAAATATACAGAATGTTTGTATTACTGAAATTCAATGCATTGGTTTTCTTTTAAGTCTAATGTTTTCCCATAATTTTGAGACATGCCAGTAGTCTCCTAAATTGTCTTAAAAAGGTTAAAAATGTATTAATAAAAAACATGATTCAAACAAATAAAAAATGAAAATAATTTATTTATATCACTTTTCATCTTCATTCTCTAGAACATACAGTTGTAAGGTCAAATGTTGCGTTTGTACTGTTTTCAATGGCAGTAATCGTTGATTTTCCATAGCTCGTTGATTCTCTTTTATAATCCAAGGAAAATTTTCACAGTTGGGATTTTCATTGAGGGCAATATGTACTGCTTCATAAGTCATAATTTCAATTATAAACGTTGAATCTGGTGGAAGAGGCTTCAAATCTGATTCTGCCATTGCCAGTTTCATGCATATTGTTCGTAAAGATTCTTCTGTTTTTAATAAGTATGAATCTCTCCTAAAGTTAACAGAAAAAATTGTACACTATTTATTTTTATGTATTATGAGAAAAGGAGTATGCTTGAACAATTTATTGGGGGTTCATTTAAAAGACGATTTTTTTAATCAATAGGGATCATGATGGCTTATTATACGATATCTTAACATATTTTTATACTACATATTCTATATAGAACCTGCAAGAGAGTTCAGAAATAAGAGAATAAAAAAATTGTATGAAAAAAAATTAGTTGATACAACAATTTGTTTCAATTTTTGCATTCCTCAACTGTCAAAATACAAATAGAAAAGTTTACAGTCACCAGAATTTCAATCATTTCAAATTCTAATTTTGAAAATATGTAATAATGAGTTGTATTATCAGATCCAGATCAGAATTTGAGTTTTTGGGATTCCCAATTTCTATTTGTTTGATTTCAAATTTTCAAGTCTTTATTTAGGCATTAGTTACAAAATTTTGGCTTATTGAATTTCAAAAATTTCTCTGTGGCAAATGTGAATGATTGGAGAATCGAAAATAACTGAAAATAACAGTATCTGTTTTCTCGAACTTTAATCACCTTAATAAACGCAACCTCCTCTGTGACATTGCTTTGCAATGCAATCAAGTCGAAAAAAAATTCATCAATGGGGATTTTGTCTTTGCTAAGAATAATTAAAATTATGGACTTGATGCTTTCATTATCCACGGTAAGCAACTCTCGAATGCTCTTTAATACATTTTTTATGTAATCGTTCAACTCTGGATGTTCTGACACGTGTACCACACATCCATATTTTTGCTTCTTCACAAATATTTCATCTGGGTAGATTTTTCGAAAGTATAATATATTATGAAAGGAAACTTGTAAAAGTTCCAGGAGGATGTCCGTGCTCACTAAAAAGAAAGACATGTACACGAAGATATACATATTTTGTGATTATAAACTTTTTTTTTAATTCATAGTAATTGATTATTTTTTGAGCGATTGATAAATTTTGTATTACCAATAATAAGTGATCATTTGATTTATCAATAAAAATAAATTGATAATTAATAGTGTAGCGACTTCGTTATCGAACTTCTAGAACATTGGGTTTTTTCCAATCATTAGAAGATAAGTGAATACTGGGTTTTTCCCAATCGTTAGAAGATAAGTATAAATGATCACGAGGAAGTCGTGTCGCCTGTCACGTACGTACAATTATCGCGCACTCTTGGCAAGTGAATTTCAATCACCAATGTGATTGCGTTGTAATCAACGTTTTAAGCTTCCAGAAAATTCTAGAACCAATATTCGGGAATCAATCATTTTTTATATTCAAATATATTTCTTATGTATATTTTTTACTATAATTTCATCATCAATTTCCACAGCTATCATATACTTACAGGAAACAACTTTCCTAGCTCAGAACTTGCAATTTCGCATAAAATATGCTAATCGCTACGGAATAATTTTAGAAATGCATTTTTATTATTCATCAGAAATTGTAATTAAATGCAAGACAACAGAAAATATGTAATTCGCAGAAATTTATAATCAGACTTCGCTAATATTAACAAGTTTAAAAAATGCGATTATCTCAAACCCGAGTTCTAGAACGTTCCACGCCTGAGCGTATATAAACGCGCGATCAAGTCCAGTTCAGGGAGTCACTCGTGAGTTGTCAAACGAATACCATTGGTCGCGATCGAATCAATTGTAACTGTGCTAATTGTCATCAATAAAACCCATCTTGTAATTGTGTAGTGATAAAACCAGTGTCATTATTTTTCCTTGGGCTCAACCTAGATCAATCTCCACAAACTGGTGACCTCGACGTGATCAAAATGAAACCGGAAGATATAAAGGAAAACTTACAACGAGCCCAGCAGGAGCGTAATCAAATATACGCGGATTACCAAAAACTTTTGAAATTACACAATGAACAACAAGCACGAATGGACAAGCAGGAAGAAGAACAAAAACAGTTAATGGATTCGATAATTGAAACTACGAATACACCACCTGCAACTTCGGTGACCAGCAAAATGTCAAGTAAGCTACCTGAGTTCAATGCACACGACCCTGAGCTATGGTTTGGTATCGCCGAACGCTGTTTCGCTTCAGAGCAAATAAGGTCAGATGAAGAAAAATTTAATCAAGTTATTGGGGTATTGGCACCTTAATATCAAGCAGAAATTCGCGATATTATTCTCAACCCCCCAACCACGGATATGTACCAAAAATTGAAAGAGCAAATAATCAAGCGTTTTGGGGCAACACAGGAAGAGAAAACGCAGAAACTTTTGGAAAGAGAGGATTTCAGGGATAGAAAACCGTCGCAGTTTCTCAGACACCTTCGTTCCCTCGGAGGATCCATGGTTTCCGAGGATATTTTGCGCACCTTATGGATCGCGCGACTCCCTGCAAATGTACGAGCTATCCTCACTACCCAAAAAGCAACCCCGTTAGATGAAGCTGCCGATCTCGCAGACGCCATAATCAGTTACGCGAAACCTGAAGCCCTTCATATCGTCGAAGTCGCAAAACCTGACCCTTCGCTGGATTTAAACATAAAATTTGCTCAAATGGCCATTTCTCTTAGAGACGAATTAATCTCGACCATTCGCAACGAGGTGTCAGCTATCTCCGAAGATAGGTATTTTCGACCACGAGAGCGCAGCCGAGATTGTCGCCCAGCGCAATTCCGACCTCGACAACGATCCCAGTCACGACAAGAAGGAAGCACAAGGAAACGAAGGAATATTGTTGGTACCACTGGCGTTTTGGACTCGATGCTAAAAAGTGTGAGCAACCGTGTTTGTTTTGTCCGGGAAACGACCCGGGAAGTCACTAGCGGCGGCAAGTGATTCTCACCCCTCCTCGCGCCGCCTCTTCATCACTGACAGGTACTCTAACCTCCAATTTCTTGTTGACACGGGTGCTGACTTATGCGTATTCTACCGTCGACTGCTTCGCGGACCACTCGAAGAATCCACGTATTTATTATCAGCTGCAAATGGTTCAACGATCAAAACGTATGGAGCACTAAACCTTTCTCTCGATTTTGGATTACATCGCGACTTCAATTGGAGGTTTGTAGTGGCCGAGATTTCCCAACCTATAATCGGCATCGATTTTTTAGGTCACTACAGATTGTTGGTATATGCGCGCAACCAACGTCTTTTAGACGGACTTACGCAATTAACGGCGCCTGGAAGAGTTGCCGAGTGCAACGTCTCCTCCATAAAAACAGTTAATGGTAACACAAAATACCACCAACTTTTGCTAGAATTTCTAGAAATAACTCGACCAAGCGGACAGGGGGCAGAAATCACACAAACAACGAAACACTACATTCAGACCACTCCAGGACCTGCAGTTGCATCCAAACCACGTCGCCTAGCTCCTGAGAAACTGTCAATAGCGAAAAATGAATTCGAGGCCATGCTCCGACTTGGAATCGCCCGTCCTTCTAAAAGTCCATGGTCATCTCCATTACACCTTGTTCCCAAAGGTGACACAGACGCATGGAGACCATGCGGTGATTATCGTGCGCTCAATGCCAGGACCATCCCGGATCGATACCCCGTACGACACATTCAGGATTTTGCAAGCGCTCTACAAGGTAAAAAGATTTTTTCAAAAATTGATCTGGTACGCGCATACAATCAAATTCCTGTTGCCCAGGAGGACATCCCTAAAACGGCGATTACAACACCATTTGGTTTGTTCGAATTTCCATTTATGTCGTTTGGCCTACGAAATGCAGCACAAACATTTCAACGATTCATCGATGAGGTTCTTCGAGGACTTGATTTTGTTTATGCTTACATTGGTGACTTGTTAATAGCATCGGAGACAGAAAAAGAACACATTGAACATCTCCGAATAATCTTTGAACTATTTCAGAAATATTCTATAGTCGTCAATCCGGCAAAGTGTGTTTTCGCCCAATCGGAGATTAAATTCCTAGGCTTTCTTATTTCGGACAAGGGCACACGCCTCTTACCAGACAGGGTAGCAGGAATCGCAAACCTAGAACAACCAAGAACAGCAAAGACGCTCAGAAGATTTTTGGGCATTGTAAACTTCTATCGTCGTTTCATACCCAAGGCAGCGGAAATCCAAGCACCTCTTAACAACCTCTTGAGCAACAACCTGAAAGGAAAAGCACCTGTAAATTGGACACCAGAGGCAAGCAGAGCCTTTGAGGAGTGTAAGACAAGTTTGACTTCGGCAGCGCTCCTAACTCATCCCAAGTTCAATGTCCAGTTAGCAATCACCAGCGATGCCTCAGACACTGCAGTTGGCACTGTATTACAACAGAAAAATGGCAGTGACTGGGAACCACTGGCGTTCTTTTCAAAGAAACTCTCTCCAGCTGAAACCAAATATGGAGCCTACGACCGGGAACTGTTGGCAATTTACCTGGCGATCAAACACTTCCGTCATATGGTCGAAGCCCGAGAAGTCGTGATTTACACTAACCACAAACCTATTGTTTATGCGTTCCAACAAAAACTTGATAAATGTTCTCCACGCCGGTTTCGACACTTAGATTTTATTTCTCAATTTACAACCGATATCAGTCATGTTGCAGGGAAAGAAAATATTGTGGCAGATGCACTTTCTCGAGTAGAAACCCTGTCGTCACTCTTGAATTATGAGGAACTTGCAAAATCCCAGAAGCAAGACGAAGAACTGAAGAAATTTCTGCATGGAGAGATAGCCTTGCAGCTTAAGCAGATTTTCCTGCCAGATACAAACGTAGCCATTTTCTGTGACACGTCTACAGCAGCGGTCCGTCCTTTCATCACAAAACCCTTCAGGAAAACAGCCTTTGACCTAGTACACCGGTTAGCACACCCTGGTATAAACACAACGCTGAAATTGGTAAAGCAACGCTTCATCTGGCCGTCAATGAATACTGATTGCCGAAACTGGGCTCGCAGCTGCATGGAATGTCAACAAGCTAAAATCACACGCCATTTATCAGCCCCTCTTGGCTCATTTACTCAACCATCGACAAGGTTCGAACACATTCATATTGATCTTATAATCATGCCATATTCACAAGGTTTCAGATATTGTCTCACGTGCATAGACCGTTTTACTCGATGGCCTGAGGCAATACCCTTACAAGATCAGGAAGCAGTTACAGTTGCACGAGCCTTGTATACCAGCTGGATTTCCCGGTTTAGAGTTCCATTACGAATTACCACCGACCAAGGCCGACAGTTCGAGTCCCACCTATTCAGGCATTTAAACTACTTGACAGGTGCAACTCATCTTCAAACAACGGCATACCATCCAGCAGCCAATGGTATGGTGGAAAGAATACACAGGCAACTCAAGGCAGCTATCAAATGCCACCAGAACGACTCCTGGGCAGAAACACTACTTACTGTACTCCTCGGGTTGCGAGCAGCTTGGCGCGAAGATCTCAAAGCAACATCCGCAGAACTGGTTTATGGAGAGAACGTCCGTCTTCCCGGAGAATTCCTAGCACTTAAACTCGGAGCAAAAGACTTCGATGAAGCCGGAGACTACGTCAAAAAACTTCGACGTCAATTTGAGGAACTTGGACCAGTGGAAGGAACCCGTCATGGCAAAAACAAACATTTTATTTTCAAAGAACTTGCCACATCAGAGTCGGTGTGGGTTCGACACGATGGCCCAAAGAAACCACTACAGATGCCATACTATGGACCTTTTCCAGTACTCAGCCGCAACAACAAGACCTTCGAAGTACTTATGAAAGGCAAGAAAGTAACAGTCAGCGTTGACCGGCTGAAACCTGTATATGTCACTGCCGAGGACCCAGCTGACGAACTAGCGAAGCAGAACATGGCCAATCCTGTTACGACCCAGAACAACACAGAAGTCGTAGAAAGTAACTCTCAGTCAACAGAACCTAACCATCAACAAACTGATCCACTAGCCGACCAAGAGAGGACGACACGTTCTGGAAGAAGAGTACGATTTCCACAAAGACTTTCCTATCAACTCCGTTACTAGCGAGGGGGTACTGTAGCGACTTCGTTATCGAACTTCTAGAACATTGGGTTTTTTCCAATCATTAGAAGATAAGTGAATACTGGGTTTTTCCCAATCGTTAGAAGATAAGTATAAATGATCACGAGGAAGTCGTGTCGCCTGTCACGTACGTACAATTATCGCGCACTCTTGGCAAGTGAATTTCAATCACCAATGTGATTGCGTTGTAATCAACGTTTTAAGCTTCCAGAAAATTCTAGAACCAATATTCGGGAATCAATCATTTTTTATATTCAAATATATTTCTTATGTATATTTTTTACTATAATTTCATCATCAATTTCCACAGCTATCATATACTTACAGGAAACAACTTTCCTAGCTCAGAACTTGCAATTTCGCATAAAATATGCTAATCGCTACGGAATAATTTTAAAAATGCATTTTTATTATTCATCAGAAATTGTAATTAAATGCAAGACAACAGAAAATATGTAATTCGCAGAAATTTATAATCAGACTTCGCTAATATTAACAAGTTTAAAAAATGCGATTATCTCAAACCCGAGTTCTAGAACGTTCCACGCCTGAGCGTATATAAACGCGCGATCAAGTCCAGTTCAGGGAGTCACTCATGAGTTGTCAAACGAATACCATCGGTCGCGATCGAATCAATTGTAACTGTGCTAATTGTCATCAATAAAACCCATCTTGTAATTGTGTAGTGATAAAACCAGTGTCATTATTTTTCCTTGGGCTCAACCTAGATCAATCTCCACAATAGAAAATTAATTTGTACATGAATAATTATTTAATAATAAATGTGCTTAGTTCTAGAATTTATTATTTATCAACAATTCACTTTTCTATAATAATTTATCATTAGATATGGGGAAAAAAAATTATTGCATATTGTACAAAAATTTTTCCTCCAATTGAGCTACAAATTAAGTTCAAAAATATCTACATTTTTCATAAATTATTGTTTGCAAAATTAATTGCTTTTATGAAGAAAATTAAAAAAAAAATATATTTAAAATTTTAACTATCGAAACTAAAACTTATTTTGTTGGTTATTTCACACTGATTTATCTTTTAATATAATTTGTCCATAACAGCTTTGTGTTATTCTGTATCTGTAATGTATTTAATCACCTTTATCGAATTGAGACATTTTTTGTTTTTCATTGCAGTAATGAATGACCACAAAAAAAGACAAAAATAGAAACAATAAAAATAAACAATCACTAGGTATTTTGCATTATGTATACTCTATTGATAATTTATATTGATTTTTTCATATATGTTTATATGTTTCGGCTAGAGTCTCTAGTATATATAGTGCTAGTGCCCCCAATTTTCACACAATCAAGCCAATCCCCAATAAGCGGGGCAAATTTTCTTTTTTACTGTTATTTTTTTTCAATCAGTAATGTCAATTATCATAAATAATTTTGTATACCAGTCGTATACATTTTACCGATACAAAACTGTTTTTTACTGATAAAACACTGATGATACAAATTTGACATGCCCTTTGTATAAAAGCTGTATAAAACTACATCTATGTAAAATATACTGAAAATCTTCGTCAGCGGGCAAAAAAATGTGTAATTATTCATAAGAACTGATAAGAACTATGCATCGCTTGGATATTGAAATATTATTATAAAATAGTATATCCAATATTCATCAACAGTATGGGAAATACAAGTATTTTGATCAATGATCTGTTTGATCAAAGTAAAGAAAATGACTTTAACCAGGTGAATGGAAACTTTTTTCATCTATTCTTTAAAAACCATTTTTACTCATAACATCTCTTTATTTTTTGTTAATGTTATTTTTACTTTTTAAAAAATCCATACTTCACGAAATTTTCCAAAAATAATTATCATTATTATTCAAAAATCATGGAGAGTCGTGTATTTTATTCAAGTTTTTTGTCAGATTAGCACGTTCCCATTCTCTGAATTACATGTAAAATTAAATGGTTGACGTTTCTTAAATTCAAACTTAAAAAAAGTAAAAATGCAACAATTCTGGTTTTTAGAATTTTTCAAAAATCAGAAAATTAGCTTGTAGTAATGAGTAAAAATATTTATTCCAATTTTTGAAAACAAATAAGCGCTCTTGAATCTAAAAATGAAGTTACAAAAAAGTTTAATGAAGTTGGTTTTCGAACTTTTTGATATCCTAAGATTTGAAATCTTTGATTTTTTTTAAATTATACATTTAAAAATCAACTTGGTGTAATGTTCATTATCACAAATTTCACCTTATTACATTTGTAGTTATGATAATTAGACTGAATGTACTGATAGTCTTTTTGTTTTCAAGAATTTATAAAAAAATATCGCATTTTCACATTAAAATTTTAAAAAATGTAGAAATGCAATAATTTTGGTTTATGGAATTTTTCAATTATTAAAAAATTAGAAAATGAGCTTGTATTAACGAGTTTCCAGATTTTATTATTTCCTTTCTAGAAAACAAATAAATAAGCACTCTTGAATCTGAAAATGAAGTAACAGAAAAGTTTGATGGATTTCAATGACACCCATGGATTCCAGAATCTTTGATTTTTACATTTAGAAATCAAACTGGTACAATATTCATTATCACAAATTTCATCTAATTGCATTCATAAATATAATCATTTTGTCATTTTTGATTTTGTATTTATGTAATCCCTGCTGAAAAATTCCAATTGATTTTTTAATTAAAAAATCAGTTGGATTCCCAGTTAGTTTTCTAGCTATATTTTTCCTGTTGAAAAATTTGTCACAAAGAAACTTACGTTACAAATGACGTAAGTTTTTTATACAAAACTTTCCAATAGGACATCCAATTGTTTACCCAATCAGGCAACCCAACTGGAACTTTTTAGCAAGGATTTTCCAATTACAAATAAAACTTTAAGAATTGTATAATCTCATTTTTTTTTAGCGAAATCAATTTTTTTCCTTCCAGTTTGTCCATTCCTGTATCGACGAGATTTGTGGCTACCCTGGACCAACTTACAAGAAATTTCAAAATATTCTTGATTGGCCTGAAAATGCTTATCAAGTAGTTTATGAATTAGTCACAGGAATTTTGAAAAATCCAACATCCTTGTATCTAGATGAAGACAAAGTATTTATTCATCCTATACAGGATCGTTTTCCAATTAGAATTTTTTCAAAATTTTTGTTTTCAGATGCCAGTGGAGTACTACGAATTTCCAGCAAATGCACAGCAAAACATAATGAAATGTTTGAAAGTTCGACAGGAACATTTGGCTGATGCTGCTTTGAGAGAATTTGCGAAAAATGAAAATTTGACTCTGAAAGAGTTTGACTGGAAATTAAAAGTATATCAAAGTTTATGAAGTAAAATTTACAACTCTTAATTTTAAGTTTTCAATCTTGCGCCTTTTTTTCATAAATTTAGGGTTTTCTTGTACACTCAAACTCCAATATAACGATGCGTTCGAGCACATCCTACTCTGATACAATGATGGAGGGATTCCCACCACTGAATCATTGCGTACTGTCTGTGAGTCTCACATACGAGAGTAGAATGTTATCGCACACTGTGAGTATCAAGAGCGAGGGTAAAGAGAAAGGCACATGCATTGCTATATTGGAGTTGCGGGAATCGCTGTATCAGAGATCGTTGTATTGGAGTTCGAGTGTAACTATTACCTAGCAGATTTTTAATTTCATATAATTTAGTTTTAAATGACAAAACATGAAAATAGCTTAACTCTATATTTTAAGACAGGCATGCCTCGTGTAGGCTCATGCCTTTCCCACCTACAGAGCCCGTCGCAGCCCATGGACTCGCTTGCGGGCTACTGAGTTGTGCATGTCTGTTTTTAGAAATAGATCTTTGTAATTCCAGATGTTTCAGTTCATATTCTCTAAAATTTACAATTCATGAGCGATTAATTTTATGAAAAACTGTACGAAATGTAATTGATTAGACCATATTTTTGAAGTGAAACTTTTAATAGCTTGTTGGGAGTAAAATCTGTTTGAGAGCATAACAAAGGCTTGGGAACAAAGTCTGACAAAGTTACAAAGGTTTGAGAACGAAGGCTATGTACCAAAGCTGGCAGAGCTGTGGTGATATTTTGTGTGCTGTCGGGATCGTTCGCGATTGCTTCGCATGCATTTAAAACGCTAATTCTTACATGAATTTCAAGAAAATAGTTATTATAAAACCTACATTTTTAGTTGTATCTTTTTGATTCATTTGATAATAATTACAATTAACGAAATTATTTGTTGTTTATTTAATAATAGAAAAATATTACGAAAAATTTATTTGTTAACAAATGAAACTGAAATTCACTATTTTATACTTTTTTTTTAAACTTACTTGATATTGTGAAATAAAAATTAATTTAAAATGCTCATTCTAAGATTAATTTCAGAGAAATGGTCAACATGAAACATACATTTTTAGTTCCATCTTTTTTATCTATTTTAAAATGGTTATTATTACAGAAATTGATTGCTACACATAAATTATACATCAAATAATATTACTTTATGAAAAAAATATCATCTGAAAAGTAAAAATATAAAATTCTCTGTCTTCAATAAATGTGTTGAAAATGTAAAATGTCCCTCAAGGAGGGTCGGCTATAAGATGGATATGTTGGTTCCATAACCCAGTATAGCCTAGGGTAGCTGCTTAAGGGGACACAGAGGCCGTTTTCTCCGCCTCTTTCTTCCACTTATTTGTTTCCGTTCTATGCGTCTTTCTCGCACTTCAGCAGCCTCTGTATCCCTTTAATAACCATCATTGAAAATCATAATAGCGTTATTTTTGTTGAAATGAACGTGATTACAATCAGAGTAAGTTCCAGTAGGTTGGTGACGTATAAAATTGCCATAAAAATCTTAACCATTCTATGCATAGAATAATTAAGCTTTCGGCTTTGTTTATGCGCTCTTTGTATTTTTTTTTTTTTTTTTGGGCAATTTTATGTCTTCAACCTACTGGAACTTACTTTGATTGTTATCACGTTCATTTTAACGAAAATAATGCTATTAATATGATTTTCAATTATGGCTATTAAGTGGCTACGCTAGGCTATGGAACCAACATAGCTATTTCATAGCCGACCCTTCGTGAGGGGTAAAATTCACATTTCTAGTTTAAACTTCTTACATTAATTTGCATATAATAACATTAAAAAAAAAAAGTGTGAATTTAAAAACTCGCAAAAGAAGTGAAACTTCTTACAGCGAATCACTGCAAGTTTAATGAAACAAAAAAGGTTTGTTCAATTTTATGAGAAAAACAACTTAACTAAAGAAACCATTAAAATCAAAGCATGAACTGCTTTCAAAACTGTAACTTGAAACAGATTATATTAAAATCAGTTTGAAACGAGTGAAATTCAAATATAAATTTGAAATTTAACGACAAAGATTAACTATTCTTCCACAGCTCAAATTGTATGGTATACGCTGAGAAGCATTAGATCGCTTCTGAATTTAGGGATTTTGAGCTTGTTTTGTTGGACCGGTTCGAATTTCACCCGTTTAAAATTCCGATTTTAATATAATCTGTTTCAAGCTAGAGTTTTGAAAACACTTCATGCTTTGGTTTCAATGGTTCTTTTCATAAAATTGTTTTTCTTCACACGAGTTTTTTTATCTTCAAAATTTAAGTTTCCAAGCTTGAAATCTGTATATCAGAATAAAACCATATGAATATGTGTAGCAATTGCAATCATAAAGTAAATGTTAATTTTTGAATGGTCACAAAACTAAACCTTGTTTTGAATCAGACAGAATATGTTATTCTACAAAGCTTCAAATAATTCATTTTTGTTTCAGTACATTGTGGGTTCCAGTAAAATGGCATCATTACGAGAACCACTTTTACAACTGAACCTCTCAACAGAAACGAAAAAACGCAAAGACGACATTTTTCTAGAACTGAATAAAACTGAGCTTAACATGTTGATAAATTCTTTGGAAACAATAACTCAATAAAAGAAAAAGTCTTCAATTGCTTATAGATTATTCTGAGCTATTTTATCCTATGATTTCCTGTCTTTCAGGATAGTTTCAAATGTAGATATTTAAAATTTTTTAGATGTATATTTTATATTTATTTTTTTAGATAAAATTACAGACATTGTACAAAAAAACTATGATGAATGCAGACATAACATACAAGAAACCGAATAACTATTTTTTAGTTGCTTCTTCCTGATAATTAAAAAAAAAGTTTCTTATATTCCTACTATGGAAAGAATAACTCCTGCATGCATAGATTACTTGTCTTCATTAATTATTTCAATTTTACATTATGATTTATGTATCGTATCTCATACAAATATCAGGATGGTCTCCCACGTTGATTCCTCGAACTAAATTATTTTATAAAACATTACTCCACTAAGAATTTCATATTGTTATACAAAAAATTTTCAATGGAAAATCATAATCATACTCGAAATATTTATCAAAGTTTTTGGAACCAATAAAATGAAGTAACAAACGTATGAAAAAACCTGAGAACTCACAATAAATGGATTTTATGTTTTTGTTCCATTACTTGTTGTTTTTAAGACAAAAACTTTATCACTCATTGTAATGGCATCTAAGACTCGCATTTATTTGTTGTAATTAAAATATACACTGGTCATTGGTTCAACGACTAACCTGTTTTAACATAATGTATCCAATTTTTTGGCCGCACGCAGTAAATACATTCCCCGCTTATGCTCAATAGGAGCATAATCACAAACTCTAAAAGAAAGCTCCAACTGACTCAAAAGTGATGATATATCAAATGTTTACACTTACATGATTACACTTTATCTGCGACCACTTTATACAAATTTTCACAGGAAGGTTTTGTAAATAAAAAAACTAGCTTACAGTAACTTTCATTGTGTACATATATATTTGTCTTCAATTTTATTGAATCAATGAATCGCAAAAAATTCATAGTAAATTCTCAGCTGTTTGCAAGCTCTTTCAACATTTTCATTTCTTCAAGACAAAATGTTACATCGATAAACGTGTAGATTATACGTATTCTATATAATTATTGAATGCAAACTTAAGGTAATACGAACTCGAAAAAAAAAGAAAAAAAAAAAAAAAAACTGGGAGTATTAAATTATCCAAAGTTGCTTACATTGTTATCGAAAGGATAAATGTAATAATAAAAAAATGATAAGAAAACCAAAGCATCGACAATTGGCATACGCATGAACAATTTCATTTTCATTGTTAATAAACATATAAAATTGTAAATGAAAAATAAAGCTCATTGGAAGAAAAATATTACTGGGATGTAACAACCTGGTGAATTCAGATATTACAGAAGAAGGTACGAACGAAATTATCGCTTCGTTGGATTGCCGCTCTCATAAAGATTCTTTCCTCGACTAACAAAATCGCGCCCTTCCCTTCCTCCCACCATACCGCACCGTACCCTCTTCTATACTAATATTTCAAGACACGAATGCGATTTTCTACTGTCCAAAAAAAATACATGCCACGGTTTTACTACCGATATTGGTAACTATTACACAACATCAAACGAAAAATATTTCGTTCTTCAGAGTGTTGCATTTAAAGGACAATGCAAAACCCTTCTAGAGGATTTCGTAAATCCTTGGGGATTGGGAAATGTGGAGGTTTTTCAAGACTGCGCTCGTGTCCTGAAATGGAAGGTGGAAGAAAGATGGCGGGCATGGGTTTGGCTCGGGTTTCGATTGTACAATCATTCGATCCTTAAATTTCGGGTCTCAGTTGTGTTCATTTTACAAAAAAATTGATTTTCCGTGTAACGCCGGTCTACCTCCTACTATAAACGTCAGCATTATCACCAAATTTCGGTCTTTCGTTACAGAGTCAAACGCCATACTTAGTAGGGCTGATGTCTCTGTTGAAATTGACGCGGTCCCTGGGGTGCATTGCCGCGTGGTTTGCCCTGGCCTGAGTAACCCATGCCATCATAGCCATCGTAACCACCGGAGTAATCGTAATTTCCATACATATCGTCGTAGTTGTGATACCCGTTACTGTACTCAGGGATGTAACCACCATAGCCACCACCATAACCGTAACCGTAACCAGGTCCCCAGTAACCCTGCATCCTGGGATCTGGGTTGACCTTTACTTTCTTAACGTCGACCTCTTTGCCACATATTGTCTGCTTCGGCGTTTTTAAGAGCTTGTAAACAACGTCCCTTGATTCAAACGTGATGAAGCAGAAGCCCTTACGCTGATTCTTCGTCTTGTCAAAAGGCGCTTGGATTTCTACAATGGCCCCGTATTGGCTAAAGTACGTCTTAATGTCTTCGTCCGTGATCTCGGGCAAAAGGCCACCCACGAAGATCTTGCCATGTTGAGCTTTCTTGCTCACTCGTTTTGGGTCCACCTTTACAGTACAAGCAAAATATGTTTAGTATTTCTCTGATATTAGATATGATTTCTGATTTTCTTTAAAGTAATAGACTAGACAAAATTTACATGCAATGTATAAAATTCTGAAAACCATTAAGATTAGAAATTTCAGAACATAACATGAAGACTTTAAAGGTACTAATGAACTTATCGTTTTGGATTTGTTATTAGAAAAATTTCAAGCCAGAAAATCACATTACTCAGAACTTCATAAACCTGATTCACAGATGAATGCTTTGGAATAATATATTATTGCGAGTTGTGGTTATGTTGCCAGAATTCACAATATGTGACCCGATCTATAGAAAACTACCTAAGGACCAAATCGATGAGGCCTACTTTCTAATTCATTTAAGATGAAGAATCGACTGAGTCGATTTGGTCCTTAGGTAAGTTTCTACAGATCGGGTCACATATAATGTTTTATTCACCTTGTCTAACAATTAAAGTGAAAAGATCTGATAATTAGCAAATTTTAAATAATGAAGGGAAATTCAAAGAATTGATGTAACAAACTTATGAAAAATACATATAAGGCGTGAAACTCTTGAAAGTGTTTATGAAAAAGGCTCATAAGAGGTAGTTATGTGTTTAAGGGACCAGTAAGGTCAGATCAGGCACGGTCAACTCCCAAAAGACTATCTCAAAGTTTTTCTGTAACGCATAGGGACCGCTTATGCGCTTCTTCCATAAACACTTTCAAGAGCTCTACCCAGTATGTATTTCTAGATATAAAATCAAGGAATCAACTCACGCTTTACAAGTTTTAAATACAATCTTTATAGATTTTGTTTCTCGAGGTATTTTGCTTTTGGACAAAAAATTGAGGTTTTCTAGATCATGATAAATATTCAAATTTATATTCTTAGAACAAAATGTGTGTCATGATGCATTAGAACAGTAATTTCGATGAAACCTAATAAACAATTGAAGTTGATATTTATTTCTCCAGATAACTGTTGAATCAAATATAATTTTTTTTCTGGTCCAGATACTTTAAATTTCTTATTTCCTCTACACAAATTATGTAATTCGAGATTCAAATATGATCATTGACAAGTTTTGAACCCAGTGTCAGAAATGTAAGTTTCTTTTAAATTTGAGTCAAAAATGCAAAATTTTGATGTGGAAGTTAGATTGTAAAATTTTCATTTTTAAATGTAAAACCTAAATTTTGTCATGTTTGTTACACCAATTATATCAAATTTCTTTTACTCATAAATAAAAAAACAAAAACAATGAAAGTTGTGAAATTATGAACCATGCACAGTGAAAAAAATTTTGGCAATAATATTGCAAGTTGTACGAAATATAATGATGTAACCACTTAGAAATTGGGTAATTAGTTCAATTGGTCACTTATGTCAAAAATGGCTTAATTTTTTTCATATGTTGCATAAGTGACAATACTGAAGTGGTACCAAAAAATGTTATAAGATGAATCTTCTAATGTTTAAATAAAACTTATTTGAAAGTTCATATGTTTGACAACACTACACTACTTCTTGACTACAAATGTTTTCGTCTCTTTCTATTCTGATCTGTTAGCATCAGCAAAAAAAAGAACAGATATATGCTTGTACGATTCAGAAACGAGTGTATATGTCACCCTAATTTTAGTTATGATCATTGACAGGTTTCAAACTCAGTGTCAGAAATACAAGTTCATTTTCCAATTTAGTGAAAAACTCTGCGAATAAAATGTGTACATTGTGAAATGGATATTACCAGGAGCATAATACGCTCCAACTTTCTACGTCATTCCACGCGTAAGCATATATTTGCCTGTGTAAAGGATACGTATGTGTAACATGGCTGAATATATTGAGGCCTGTTGAGAATCGGCTTGTATACCTGTGGGAGTTATACGGATTCCCATAGGGAAGACACAGATGTTCGCAGGCACCAAGAATGGCTGTGAATATTGGCACGCCAACAGTTTGACCATGTGGCAGTGTATTGGGCATCTTTGAGAAATATGTGGCATGTGCGGCAGTGTCACCACGTGACAGTGCAAAAGTGCATCTGGTTATTTTGGAAATAAATGTAGCAGTGTTAAGGCGGATTCGTGCCCAAACGTAAAATAAAGTAAATTTACACGTAAGAACTTAAGTGTGACAGCGTGACCATGCGGATGTGTATTCGGACGTTTCATAGTGAAAAACTTTCGGGAAAACTCCATTTCGCGCGTTTAAAAAAAAAACCTAGCCAACAAAATCTCGCTTCTAGTAAAAAATGATGCAAAATGGAATTGTTGCGAGAAGCGAGATTTGGATTAGGTTTTTTTTTTAAACGTACGAAACGGAGTTTTATCAGAAGTTTTTCACTATAAAACTTCTAAATACACATCCTTACGATCACACTGTCACACTTAAGTTCTTACGCGTAAATTTACTTTTTTCCATACATACACAGCAATGTCCACTTTATCGACGCGATTTGTGGGAACGACGCCCTCTTTTTCGGATACCCGAAATGGAATTTGTTAGTGGGAGCAATCTAAGCGATTGCTTTCGCAAAGTAATCTCTCTAGGGAGCAATCACTTAGATTGTTCTTGCTGAAAAATTCATCGCGTATGACCAAAAAAGAGGACACTGTTACCGCAAATTGCATCGACGAAATGGCTATTTCCGTATATGTATGGAAAAAAATATTGTATTCACCATGGGAGGAAGATTTGAACTCGTGTGTTTTGTTTATCTCGCTTCGCTCCGACAAAAACACACTCGTTAAAATCATCTTCTTCCTCCCTTGGTGAATGAATATCTATTATTTTACATTTGAGCACGATTCTGCGTTCACACTGTCACATGTATTTCCAGAATAACCTGACGAACTTTCACACTGTCACACAGTGACCTGCCACACTGTCGCACGTTCACACAGCCACTCATTTTCCCAAAGATGCTCGATACACTGCCACGCGGTCACACTGTTGGCTTGCCGATAGTCACAGCCTTAAAATATATAGTGATAAGTATACAAGATCCTGCACATCACGATACACTCACAAGAATACGTGTATTGCTGTGATAATACGTGAAATTATTCCCAGCAGGATCTGCCCAGATTGTGTGTCCAACTTAACATAATCGTTCCCAGCAGGATTTAATTGTCACAATGACAATATCCACTCACGGTGTAACAGCAATTTTTAAAATTTGATAGGTTGTACATTTAAATTTAAAAGCCAAAGAAATAATTACAAGTATCTTTGAAATAAACTTGAAAATTTTTAAGCCATTGATTGATATATTAAAACTTGATAATTTAATAAGCAGGTGGTCAAAAATATTCGAATGTAATAATATGGAATTTGAATTATTGAATTCAAATTTTCAAATGTATAATATGTTTGTCACATGATCTATTCCAACTTTCACATATTTAAACTTTTTTATACTTGAGTGATAAACTGACAAAGCATGAAAAAGTAATTAAATAATAAAGAATTTGCAAATTCGCATGTTAGAAAGCTCAGTTAATAGAGTAGCTAATAAAAACATAAAATTTAAAGAATTCAAGTAAGAATTTGACAGTTAAATAACTAGATACTTAAATATAGGCTGTGACTATCAGCACGCCAACAGTGTGACCATGTGACAGTGTGTCGGGCATCTTCGAGAAACGTGTGGCATGTGCAAGTGTGCGGTGAAGTGCGGCAGTGTCACCGCGTGACAGTGTGAACACGGGATTGTGCCCAAACGTAAAATGAAGTAAATTTACGCGTAAAAACTGAAGTGTGACAGTGTGACCGTGAGGATGTGTATTTGGACGTTTCATAGCGAAAAACTTCAGGGAAAACTCCGTTTCGCGCGTTTTTAAAAAAAAACCTAACCTGAGAAATCTTGCTTTACGCAAAAACTCCGTTCCACGTGTTTTTTAAAAAAAAAAAAAAAAACCTTACCCACAAAATCTTGCTTCTAGTAAAAAATGATGCGAAATGGAATGGTTGCGAGAAGCGAGATTTGGGTTAGGTTTTTTATTAAAACGGCGCGAAACGGAGTTTTTGTATAAAGCAAAATTTCTCGAGTTAGATTTTTTTTTAAAAACGCGCGAAACAAAGTTTTCCCTGAAGTTTTTCACTATGAAATGTCCAAATACACATCTTCACGGTCACACTTAAGTTCGTACGCGTAAATTTACTTTATTTCACGTTTGGGCACAATTCCGCGTTCACACTGCCACACGTATTTCCGAAAAAACCCGACGCACTTTCGCACTGTCACGCGGTGACACTGCCACACTGTGCCGCACTGTCGCACATTCACACAGCCACGCGTTTTTCCGAAGATGCCCGACACACTGCCACATGGTCACACTGTTGGCGTGCCGATAGTCAAAGCCTTATAGTATATTTCGTATCAAGGAGCAGAAACGAGTGTTTTTACAAGTGCAAAGTTTTGCGAGCAAGCGTAGCGAGTAAGCAAATCGCACGAGTAAAACACGAGTTTTGATGCTCCTTGACACGAGAGATATTTTATGTACCTCTGGCATAGAAAACGTGTTTCTTTGCCAGCTCGAGATCTCTAAACGCGTCTTCTATGCCCTTGGTACATAAAATATCGTTCGTAACAGGCACGGATGTGCTCATAGGCAAAACGAGTTACAGTCCTCGGCTTCGCCTCGGAACGTAATTTCCCTGTTTCGCCAAATTTGCACATCCCTGCCTGTTACGAAATATACTATTTCACGCTCGTAGCAAGGAAATTACTTAATCTTTTGTTTATTGCTGTGTCGTGAAAAGACGAGTTTCTCTGCCGCTCAACCTTCGAGCGGTATAGAAAACGGCGAGAAGGCGCGAGGCGAGAACGAGTTTTTTATGGAACAATAGTAAATACAAGAATAAGTGATTTCCTTGCTGCGAGCGTGAAAAATATATTAGGATGTTATCATGAAGTTGAATGTCAAATTTGAATTTTTAACTGTATAACTAACATTTTGGCAAGTTTGTCACATAATTTATTTACAATTTTTCGCTCGTGACCCAGAATGTAAATATTGTCAAAGATGCAAAAATTTTATCCAAACATAATAAAAAATGAATAGAATTAGAAAATAAGATTGCAAGGTGTTTCAATTAATTTAATTATATGACACTTGGATATATTGCTGCCATATGAATTTTTGATGAAATTTACTTGAAATGATCTTAAATAATGTTACATTAAAATAAATAAATGAAGATGTAAAGAAAATAATGTTACATTAAGATTTGTTTTTGAATTAAATAACAAATGTTTGACAACTCAAAGATAACTATTAATGAATGAAAGAATTCATATAAACAATTTGCAAAAATGAAGGAGGAAAATTTTAATTCTATAATTCAATAATTTATTCTCCAGCTGATTACAAATATTCAGGTATTACAAAATTAATCTCTTCTTTAAGAACTCATGGCACATGCAATAAATAACCAATCACTCAATTATTAAACACCAAATATAATCTGCAAAGTTGAAATAGTTTCTAAAGCATTTTGCTATCTAAAAATCCTAATTTCTTTATTTTCATTTGGCAACTTTGTCACATGATCTATCTACAATTTTTTGTTTATGAATTATAATGTAAAAGTTATCAAAGTTGCAAAAATTTGAGCGAAATATAATAAAAGAAATAATAGAGTTCGGTAATTACTTCCCAAGGTGATCCGAATATAATTATATAAGACTTATGTATATGAATATATCGTTTAGTTAGGACTATTTAATGAAATTTACTTGAAACTTTTTTAAACAATATAAAATTAAGATTCATTTATCAATTAAACAAAACACATTTGAAACTTCATGTTTGACAACTTGAGGATTACTATTTAGAAATGAAAGAATTACTGAATGATTTCCAAAAATTCAAGATGAACATTGGAAAACTATAATTTACATAATTAATTCTCCAGGTGATTACAAATATTTAGGTATTACAAAATTGAATAGAATAAATAAATATAATATAATCTGCAAAGTTGAATTAACATCTAAATAAAAAAATTCAAATGACTTCAACTATTAAAAATAAATAAAATAACATTTTCAGAACAAAATATCACTCATGGTACAATAAACAAATTAATCTTATAACAACCACCTATGTAAAAATAATTCAACTTGACACTTTCTCAGCTCTTTAAATAACTGTCAAATTAAATTTAAAAATTTTTTCTTATCTTCCCACCCAAAAAAAACGCCAAAATTTATCGTTTCTCCCCATAAAACCGTCACCCAAATTTCCTTTGTTCCTTTCCCCTCCTCAAACTTACCTAAAGAAAGCTCTTTAAAAGAAACCTACTCATGCTTTTTACTTCCCTAAGCATCTTTTTTCCAAAAAACGTAAGAACCCAAAACCATCCCCTCCGCGAAAAATTTGGCGGCACATCAAAAACCGTTAATTTTGCTCGGGGAAAAAAAGCACGCGGCACGGCATACACATACGCACATATGCAATGAATCGCACACACACTGACCTTGCGTTTGTTGATATAATGCTCCCCCGAAGCGAGCAATTTGTCGATGGTTTTGGGGTTGGTGAAGACCATGAAGGCGAAGCCCCTGGAGATGCCTGTGTACGGGTCCATTTTCACGGAGACGCTTTCGATGTCTCCGAATTTGCTAAAATGGTCGCGCAGGTCGCTCTCTGTAGTGTAACGCGACAGTCCGCCGACGAAGAGTTTCCTTCGTTTCGCAACATAACGGCCATTTTGTAATCGAGCGAATAACGCGAGGAATGCAAAATTTCAGGATTGCTCTTACCTCTCGTCATCTTTGCCGGGGATGCCCGCGGTGGCTTGTTGCTGGTTGGCGTTATCCTGAGCTTGTACCGCCGCCATGATTCGAGTGTCGCGGAATTTATCACGTTAGATTTGATTATTACAAAAAGTTCGAAACGCGGAGCGTTGTCGGGGTTTATTACGGCAGCGGTCGACGGCAGGATTTGGCGGTTTTTGGGGCTGAACGCGTGTTCGAGAGGGAAATTTTGCGGAGCGATTTAGGGTTTCGAGAGACCGAACCGGTACCGGCTTCGAGAGAGGACGCGAGAGAAGGACGGCGCGAGGACTTCCGCGCGCTCGCGATTTTTGATTGTGTTTGATTGGCTCTGCCTTGACGCCGCGACGTTTACAATGGAACTTGTTTACACACGCAAAACTTATCAAAATTTATCACTAGTGATTTTAAGAGGCGCAAAGAAATTCATAACATTGTAGGGGTATTTATGAGTCAATGATTCATTAATGTGCATCAATAGCTTAGCTCGATCTGGCCCGATCGAAAAAAAATGTCTGATAAAAGGCGATGCACAGTCCATGTATTATATGGTCTAAGAATCAAGTGAGTCATATACTACAAGAGGGAGAGATAATAAAGATTAGACAAATTTAATTAGCTGAAGGGGCCTATTCTTGGAAACTTTCTCGTACGAGAAATCGTGAAATTTGGGGTTTTTAAGCTTATTTTGTTGGTACGTACCAGCAAAACAGGCCTAAAACCCCCAAATTTCCCTAGTCTCGTACGAGAACTTGTTTTCATGAATAGGCCCCAATATGTCGAGGAAATCAGAGAATCGTATACTGTTTATAGACCATAGCCAAAGAAATTGTGTTTTCATTGGTTGAAATAAATTTTTAAATCTAACGTTCGTTTCAATGTTCAACTGTGTTTTGTGCTGTGTTTGAAGGGTTTGAAGTATGTGTGATTGTTAAAATTGATCAAAGTAATAAGTCAAAACATTAGAAAATTATATCGGCTTTCAAACGAATTTTGGATGTGTAGTTCTAAAATCTATGGAAGAAAAACTACGTAAAGATGGACTCATGGTGGGCAGTAATCCTCGAATGGGTAAGTACTTTTTGCAATATTTATGTACAAATTAAAATGTAAATTGTCAAGTTGGATGCTGTGTTGTTTGCTTACTATTTCCGCGTAAAATTATGGTACTGTCGAACTCAATTCAATATTAATGCTATTAAATTCATTTTTCGATGTTTTACAGACCGGTTTTTGTGTGTATTTTTTAGAAGTATGAATGACAAAAATTTTTAAACTTAAAATTCTTAAAAACAATTCGTTTTCACACAAAAACAATGTTGAAAAAGTAAGAAAACGAATTATCAAAAATTTTAAGAGTATGAAATTTATTACTAGGGAAATTTTGTGTATTAAATAAAGTATTTAAAAATGCGTATATTAATGTCTACAAGAGTGTCTTCTGTCAAAAATAATCTTTTTTTTTTTTTTCAAGAACTTACAAAACAGGTTTTCCCTGATTTGTTTTTTATTTAAGCAACAAAATATTACCTTCTGAAAAGAAATTTTGTATTTTTTCTTTCATTTTTGACAGCAGTCATGCTTGTAATTATTTACTTAAAAAATGCTTATGGGACTTTTAAAAATGAGTATTAATATATTATTTCACTACAATTATGATTGAGTGAAAAAATCAAAAAAAGATTAATATTATAGTTTGAATTTTGAAGTTCATAAAATTTGAAAGCCTGGTATGAAAATCATGAGATTCAAAGAATATAATATTTACATAATTTTGAGTTATGAAATATTCTATTTTTGTATTTCACCTGTATTTTACATAGTATTCTAATATTTAATGTATCTGTTTTGTATTTTTATGTATTGTTACCATACTTGTATTATACTGTATTGTGTATTGTATTAAATTGTGTATATTCACTTTCTCAATCTTTTCAATATATTACAATATTTTTCAATATCAAATTTCTCAAAGTTGATAATTTAAAGAAAGGTTCTAGAAAAGGAATCAAAATACTGAAAAGAAGAGTTGCAGCTTTATAAAATAAAAATTCAAAATTCACTAATTTTGGAAAAAAACCACTAATATCTCCAATAAAAATTATTATGTGATTCAAATATTCAGATCAAAACAGATATAAAAATAGAAATGTTTAGAACATACTTATTCTACCTCAATTAAACACTAGTAAAATACAAAGAATTCAAACCTGAAAACTACACATTTTTTGAATACAAATTGAAGTACAACAGTTCAATATTTTTCTTGTACCATATACAAATTAAGATATTCAAATTGAAAAGTTCTTTCATTTGTTAGTGTCAAACTCTAAATCTTAAATAAAAAATAACAAAAAAATTTTATTTAGATATTTGAATTATGATTTTTAAATGAAAGGCTGATAGTAAAAAGTGGACAAGCAACTATTACTCTGAGCCTTTCAAACAGACTTATTAAGGTGGCACAGCCCATATATCACACATCAATCTTAACTATGTAATCAATTAAAGGCAATTAATGACAAATTATTTGCAGTAAAAAAATTATCGCATTATCCGTTAATGAAATATGGAGGTGTGTACCAGCTTAAGACTTAAGCTAGCCCATATTGACTAAATATGGCACTTTTCGATTTTTTTTTGATAGACTATGATTAATTATAATTAATTACACAAAAATCAGTGAAAAATAAAATCATTTTTTTCATACATGGACATGTGTGCGAGTTTCAAGCTTTAGCTAGCACACATCCTGTGAATATAGAAAATTTTGATTTTATTTAATCGATAATAGTTAATTACAATTAATTACACAAAAAAAGTGTAAAGAAAATATACTCTATTGATGAAAAATGAGTGTTGCACCAGTATATGCTTTGAGGTACCACACATTTCTAAAAAGTATTCATTCTTGATTAAATTCAAGAAATATAATTCAGTGGAAAGTTTTGGTTTAATTCGATGAATTATGATTAATCACAGTTAATTACACAGATATTGGCAAAAAAAGGTAATTTTTTTCAAATATAGACATGTGTGCCAGCTTTAGAGTTAAGTCAACAGGTCAACTAAATATAAAATTTTTAATTTTATCCGATAGATTATGTTTAGTTATAATTAATTACACAAACCTAAGCGAAAATGCATTTTTTTTTTTTTTTTTTTTTTTCAAATATAGACACTTGTGCGAGCTTCAGACTTTAGCTAGCACACATAGAGATGAAAAATGAGCGATTATCTTTTGTTTTTGATCGATTGGCTGTAAAATTTTTAAATTGTCCATCAAAAAAAAAAATATTATGACAGTCGATGACGGTCATTTTGCATCTCTAAGCACACATCTACCGAGTATGGAAATTTTAGAGTTTACTTAACAGATTATGATTAATTATAATGAATTACACAGGAGACCGCGAAAAATTTTAACTTCATAATTATAATTGATGATAATTTATGTTATTTAATCACAACTTTCGACTGAATTGTATTTTTTGAATTTAATCAAGAATGAACACTTTTTAGTAATGCGTGATACCTCAAAGCATATACTGGCACAACACTCATTTTTCATCGATGGTATATAGTTTATTTTCGCTTTTTGTGCGTAATAAATTATAATAAATCATTATCGATCAAATGAAATCAATATTTTCTATATTCGGTATATGTGTGCTAACTAAAGTCTGAAGCTCACACACATGTCCATATTTGAAAAAAAAAATTTTTCGCAGATGTTTTTGTAATTAAATATAATTAATCATAATTTATTGAATAAAATCAAAAATTTCCATGTTCAATCGATGTGGGCTAGCTCAAGTCTTAAACTGGCACATATGTCCATATTTCTTAAAATAATTTTTTTTTCGCCGATTTTCGTTTAATTAATAATAAATAATCATAATCTATCGAATAAAATTGAAAATTGCTATACTTAGTCGATGTGGGCTAGCTTAAGTCTTAAGCTGGCACACACCTCCATATTTCGTCAACGGATAATGCGAATAATTTTTTTTACTGCAATTAATTCGCGATTAATTGCCTTTAATTACATTATTAAAATTGATGTCTGCTATAGGTGATGTGCCACCTTAATAGGTCTCGTTCTTAGCATTTGAAATTTTCAAGGCTTACGCCTTTTTTTCAAATTGAAAAATGTAGAAATGTAACTAGCATTTTTTAATTGAAAGATGTAAGATACCATGTTATATAATCTTCGAACTTCGTATAGTTTCAAATTTGTAAACCGCGAAACATGTAATTTCAATCTATAAATTTATTTAAATTTTTAACATTCAAACATAACCTTTGTTTATCAGGTCAATTGTTTGGGACTGAGCAACCAGATTCAAAACAAAAAGGATTTGCGGGATGCAGTCATTTATAAAAAAATCATTAAACTAATTGGGTAAGAATTTATGATTTAGTAAGAATTCTTTAAAACTGCTCAATCTAAGTACTGAAAAACTCAATATTCTTTTTATGCTATAATAAATTACAGTGCAATAATTTTAGAATTATTTAATGGTTATTTTTTAAAAATCCAGCAAAGTTAGTTGTGGATGGAAGAATTCCAATGAAAATTTCAGAATCCAAAAATTTCTCGAAGCATCTCAATGAACTATAGAGTGAACCGTAAAAATTCAATTTTTCAAGTTTGAAGACAGTGAGAAAAATTCTTCTAGAAATTTTTCGATTCAAAAATTCACTGAGAACTTTTTCTTCCCATATGTTCTTAAATGCTTATGATTATGAAGCTTATATTTAGTGATAATCATAACACGAAAAAAAAATTGTTCATTTGCAAAATTTGAGATAGGTACATAACTAGAGCTTGTCTCAAAATTTTTGAAATCGAAAAATAATAATGCTTAAACAAACATCTTGTTTTTCATATATAAAATCCTGTTGTGAGAAAATGTACAATTCAGAACAAGGCAAGTGACTCAATTTTAAAAATCTTAGCAAATACCTAAAAATCAGAAAGGAATAATTGTTATGAAGTTTTTCTATTTTGACTTTCCTTTACGTTTATAAAATAGAAAGACGAAAAAACATTGAGAGAATTCAGTAAAATTTCAGATATAATTTACAGAAAATATAAATTCCATGTCACTATTTGATAAACTACATTATTTACCTATCGAATTCGTCTATTTGATAAACTCCATCATATTTGTCTATTTTGACAAATTGTCAAAATGGATTATAGTCAAAATCAACTGTCTTGCTTCAAAAAATAGTGATTAATTTCGAATCATATTATATCATCAACGATTCTCTGAATTGTCTATACATTTTTTTACCTTTTCGAGGTTTTATTTTTGATCATATTTCGAAAGTTTTGAGTCATTGAAATTTATTAAAATTTTGTTCAATTTGATTTTACATTCATGAATCAAATAAAAAAATGAATATATTCCTTGTCAAATCGTTTATTTTTTCGTTTCCCAAATTTTTCATATAGTGTTTGGAGGAACACAGATGACGATGAAACAGATTATCGCACACAGGTCATCTCATTCATCAAAGGTAAGTTTGAATATCATAGCAAACATTCGCTTTCTTCAGAAAAAGTTTATTCATGATCCTGCACTATCTTTTATTTGGAAATTTAAATAATGAACAATCTATCAACTAAGCACAAGGAAAAAACAAAATGTTTCCATAAAACATCAGTGAAACTATTTTCGTACTCGAAAATAGTTAGAAATTTTGTTCCTGTCACAAATTTGAAAGAGATTTTCATAAAATTATCTCATTTTTCAATTGAAAGTTTCACTTTCTCTGTTTTTGATTTTTATCTTTAGAGTGCTCTTGATATCGAGATTCATTTGTTCCAAAATGAAGAAATTCGAAACCTTTTTTATTCAGATGAGTACCCAGATTTCGACTGCGAAACCACTGATCTTAACAATGAGAAAAACGTAATCAAAATCGCCTCGCTCTTTTTGCTCAGAGCCTCCCAAGAACCTGAGTTTCAAAAACCGATGAGCACAAAACTGTCTCACGACATTCAACTGAAAATAAAAATGTTTTTGGAAACGATGATTCCATATGGGAGACACGTGACAAACGACATTTTAGAAATGGCAGTATCCGAATTGTCCGACGACAACTTGACCAACGTTTCTCCAAAAAATCGCATCCTCAAAGGCTTCTTCACCTCTCCGGCCGCAGTTTCCGCCCAAAAACAACGGATGGTGAACGAACGCGACCGGGAAATCCGAAGATTAAAATCCGAGCTCGAAACCGAACGCTGTGACAAAGCCTATCTCCAGGATGACCTCAAAACTCAGCAAGACAAAATCCAGAATCTCCAGGTCAAGGTGCAACAGCAAAAAGAGGAGCTCAAAAACATGCGCGACGAACGGCTCAAGCTAACTCCCCAGTCATGCAAAAAAAACCAGAAAACTGAGAATCTGGACGAGTTCTACAAAAAGCAAATGCAAAGCCTAGAAAACTACGTCAGCGATTTGCAGCGAAAGCTCGATAAGTTGGAGGATGAAAAAGAAGAGGTTCTGCAGAAATTCTCGAAACTGACCATCAGGTTCAAGGTGTCGGACGAGAAGTGCGAAGAGCTGAAAAGGTTCAACGAAGTTTTGGAGGGACAAGTCGTAAGCAGGGACAGGGAAATTTTGGATTTGCACATGAGGAACGAGGAAATGAGGCAGCACATCAAAGAAATCCAAAGAGGCTGCGTCGAGGATCCGAGCTTTGATTGTGAAGAAGTTTCTCTGAAGAGCCGAGCCTCTATGTCCTTCAACAACAGCGAGGTCTTGAGCTCGGTCATAGAAGTTCAACTTCAGGAAGCCAAAACCGAATCCGATGAACTGAAAATCAAACTCGCCGACTTGTCGAAAAAATCCCATGACCTCGAGATCCAGAACAATGAGCTCAATCAAAGTTTAGAACATTTGAAGCATTTGCCGGAAAAGTTGAAGAATGCCGAGAGCGCGGTGAAAGCTCACGCTGAGAGGATTTTGCAACTTGAGGCGAAGCTTTCAACTTGCACCGAGGAACTTGAACATGCGAAGGAACAGATATCTACGAAGAACGAAATTTTGCAGAATCTGGAAGACTCAGAGAAAAGTGCGAAGAATGATTTCAACAAGTTGAGCGCCAGGTTCAAAATTTCTGAACAGTCGTTGAAAGATGAATGCGAGGCGACGAAGAGTTTGAAGGCGGCGGTTTCGGCGTTAGAAAAGGAACAAGTCATTCTTTTGGAGAGATTCAAGAACGTCGAAGAGCAACTTCTGGCGAAGAACAAAACCGTTAAAGAAGCGGAGGAGAATTTGAAAGAACTGAAGAATGATTTTAACAAAGGCAGCGCAAGGATCCAAGTTCTCGAGGAATCTCTTCAGAAAGAAGTTTCTAAGTGCCAGGATTTGAGCTTGAAAATTTCTTCGTTGGAACGAGAGAACACGATTTTAGAGGAAAAATCGAAAGCTATGGGAAAACAGTTTCATTTTGAAATCGAAGCATTTGAAAAAGAAGTACAAAACTTGAAGAATCGTTGCCAGAAAGTGGAAGCAGATTTAGAAGCGGAGAAAAATGTTTCTGATGGTTTGAAGGTGAGCGTTGCAACGTTGGAGACTGAGAAGTTCAACTATATTGAACACAATAAAATCGTAGAAGAGAATTTGAAGGAAAAAACAGCTCAAGTGGAAAAACTCGAGTTTTCTTTGAGAGAAAAAAGATTCATTTCGGAAAGTTTGAAGGCCAAAGTCGAAAGTTTGGAAAAGGAGAGAAGCATTTTGCGGGAAAGCCTAGAAAAATCTGAAGCTGTTTCCGTTTTGTTCGAGAAGGAAAAATCAAGAACGGCTTCCCTCGAAAATTTGGTTCAGGAGACTCGAGAAGAAATGAAAACAAAGATTGGTCAGTTAGAGGTAAACTTGGAAACGGAAAAATCGTTGAAAGAAGAGCTTGTTAAAAAACTGAGCTCCGCGGAAAATTCTCTAAGATCCGTGGAATCGAAAGTTTCTGAATTCGAGCGAAAAGTTAAGGAGCAAAGTAAAACTCTTGACGATCTTTTGAAGGAAAAATCTCTTTTGGAGAAAACTTTGAATTCAGTAAAAAACACTCTTTCTGAGAAACAATCCTTAGTTCAGAAGTCCAGTGAAGAACTAGAGCTTTTAAAAAATGACACAGAATTTTATCAATCAACCATCTCTTCCCTTGAACTTGAACTTCGATCAAACCAAAATCTCGTCGAACAACAGAAAGAAAATTACGAAAGTTTTTCATCGAATTGTTTGAATATCTTCAAAAAATTGCTCTCGGAGGTGTCGAAAATTTCGGGAAATGAAATTCTAGAAGATGAAATATCTGATGTTTCTGAGGCGTCGGAACTTTTGAAGAACTCATTAACATCTTTGAAATCGCTTTTGGAATTTAAAAACTTGGCCATTGAAACGATGCGAAATGAAAAAGAAGACGATACTTTGAAGATCCAAGGATTATCCAAAGATTTGGAGAATTTGATTGAAAAGGAGTCGACTCTCCAAAATGAATTGCAGAGAATCGCCGAAGAAAAAATTTCTCTCGAAAAGGAAATTTCGCAGCTCGAGGCATCCAAATCCGAAGTAGAAGAAAAAATGGCGTGGATCCAAGGTCATCTCAAGAACATTTTAGAGGAAGAGAACGAAGTTGGATTTGAAGAAATCTTATCGTCTGTGAAATCTCTCAAATCTGAAAGAACTGAACTCCAGAAGAAATGTGAAAATTTTGAAGAAGGAAATTCTAGCTTGGAAAACGATGTCCAAAAATTATCCAACGAATGCCAAGATTTAAAATTGAAAATTGGAGCTTCAGGTGAAGAAATTTCAAGGTTGGAAGAAAAATTGAAATGGGAATCAGAAAAAGAAAACGAAATGAAAGAAAATCTGAGAATCTTGGAGGTGAATTTGAAATGTAAGAGTGAAACTTTGAATGATATCAAGGGAAAGTTGGAAAATCTTACCAAGGAATTCGAGGAAACGAAGTCTGTGGTATCAACTTGTTCCAACACCATGATGAAATCAATTATCGAGGGATCCAAATTACTTGGCAATGAAACTTTCGACATCGAAACTACTAACATTTATGAAATATGCGAACATTTGCAAAACTCCATGACATCTTTGAAATCTTTGTCAGAATCCAGAAACTTGACCATCGAAAAACTGAAAAATATGAAAGAAGAAAATGATTCGACTGTTCAAAAGTTGACCAAAGATTTGCAAAATTTAGCAGAAAAAGAGTCAAATCTGCAAAACGAGTTCCAGAAAATTTCAGATGAAAAAACTGTCTTCGAAGAAAGAATTTTCCAAGTAGAACTTTCCAAATCTGAAGTAGAGAAAAAAATTGCATTGGTTCAAGAGCATCTCAAAGACATTCTAGAAGAACCAAACGAAATAGAAATTGAAGAAATATTGTCCAACGTAAAATCTATCAAATTAGAAAAAATCGAGCTTCAAACAAGGTGTGGAAACTTGGAAGAAGAAAATCTTTGTTTGAAAAATGAAATCAAAGAAGCGACTGTTAATTTAAACAAATTATTGGTAAAAAAGTCGAATCTCGTAAATGACGCTGAGAAAATGTGCCAAGAAAAAGCTTTTCTAGAAGAGGAAATTACTCGGCTTCACTCTTGCTACGGCGTATTGACGCGAAAAATGGAGTACATCCAAGATTATCTCAGTAACGTTTTGGAAGAAAATGAAGAAGTGGAAGTAGAACAGCTTTTGTTACCTGTAGCAAATTTGAAATTTGAAACATTGGAGCTCCAAAAAAAATGTAAAGATTTTAGCGAGGAAAACTCTCACCTGAATACCAAAATCAAAAAGTTATCCATTCAGTTGGAGGGTTTGGAGGAGGAAAAATCGAATCTCGAATGCCAGTTTCAGAAAGTCACCGAAGAAAAAATTTCCCTCGAAGAGGAAATTGCCCTGGTTGAACTTTCCAAATCTGAAGTGGAAAAAGACATGCAGTCTATCCAAGAACATCTGAAGGACGAGGAAGGGAAAAATTCTGATCTGGAAAATAAAATCCAAGAACTGTCCATCAAGAGCGAAAATCTGTGTTCTGAAATCAAAGTTTTGCAGGAGGAGAAGTCTAAACTGGAAATAACTTTGGAAGAGAAATCTGAGAAAGAAGTCGAAACGAAAAAAATTCTTGAATCTCTGGAGATGGACTTGAAATCAAAGAATGAAATGTTGGAAAATGTCACTAAAGCATCCGAAGACACGAAATCCTTGATGTCTCAATGTTCAAGCATTCTCAAAAAATCACTCATTAAAGGATCTGAGTTACTGGGCCACAAAATTCTGTACGTGGATACATATGAGATTTCTGAAGTGTCCGAACATTTGCTCAGTTTGATTGAATCTCTAGAATCTTTGTTGGAAGAGAAAACCTCAGCTATCAAAGAATTGAAAAACAAACAAGAAGATGCTGATTTGAGAATCGAAAATATATCCAAAAATTTGGAGAAATCGGCGGAAAAGGAGTCGAATCTTCAAGACGAGTTCCAGAAAATCATCCAAGAAAAAACTTGTCTCAAAGAGGCGATCTCACAACTTGAGTTATCCAAGTCCAAAATGGAAGAAAAAATGACATCAGTTCAAGGACGTCTCAAGGACATTTTGGAGGAACAACGCGAAATGGGAATTGAAGAGTTGTTGTCGTCCGTAGAATTCCTGAAATCTGAAAAAATCGGCTTCCAAACGAAATGCGATCGTTGTTTTGAGGAAAATTCTAGTCTGAAAAATAAAATCCAAGAATTATCTGACAATGGTGAAGATCTGAAATCAAAAGTCGAAGTTTCACAGAAAGAAATTGCAGAACTGAAAGTGGTGTTGGAAAGAAAATCTGATGAAGAAGCCAAAATGAAAGAAAGTCTTGGATCTTTGGAGACTGACTTGAAGTCTAAGATTGAAACTCTGGATGATCTTAAGAAGACTCTTGCAAACTTTGCCGAAGAATCCGAAGACACAAAATCTTTGATGTCCGATTGTTCAGACATTCTGAAAAAATTACTCATCGAAGGATCTATGCTACTTGGTGACGAAACATTAGATATCCAAACATCTGACATTCCTGAAATATCCAGACATGTGCAAAGTTCGATGACATCTTTGAAATCATTGTTGGAATCCAAAAACTCGACTATCGAAGAACTGAAAAAAACCAGAGAAGACAATGATGCAACCATCCAAAAGTTATCCAAAGACTTCGAAGATTTGGTAGGCAAAGAGTCGAATCTCAGAAACGAGGTACTGAGTATCACGAAGGAAAAAATCTCCCTTGAAGAAAAAATGAAGTCTGCTCAAGAACATCTCAAGAATATCCTCGAAGAACACAGCGAAGTGGACATTGAAGAAATGTTGTCATCTGTAAAATCCTTGAAGGCTGAAAAATCCGAACTTCGAACAGAATGTGAAGATTTTAAAGAGGAAGTTTCAAATTTGAAAAACCAAATACAAGAACTGCAAATGAGTGGAGAGTCAGCAAAAGAAATCATGAAAAAAAAACAATTATTTTACATGTTGTTGGATCTCACGATCAAGGTTCGAAAAGACATCGACGAAGAGCTTGAAACATCCAAAAAAGCTCTCGAAGAAATTAGTGAGAAATTCAAAAAAGAGTTTGCAATGAATACGAAAAACAAAGACTTTGAAAATGTGGTGGACCAAAAAACTCGAGTAGACAAAGCGATCGCAGAAGTCCAAGAAAGTCACCGAAAAAATGCGCATACATTGATCGAAGCTATTTCGAGAGTAAATTTATGGACAGAGAAAAAACTTGTGAAAACTTTGAATGATCCTCATCTGGAAAAAGAAGAAACTGAAGATCTGTCGGAAGAAGAATCCAGGATCAATGCAGAAATTGAGAAGAATAAAGAAGTTTTGGAAAAAGTGACTTTAATTCGCGAAAACATTGATAGTTTGGAAAAGACTGTTGGTTGTTTCAGCGAAGCTCTGAAAAATGGGAAAATTGACGTGGAGCTGAGCATCGAAGAAAAGTTGAAAAATGAAGTTCAAGATTTGAAGAAAGAGAGAAAAGATTTGAAGGAAAAATCAGATAACATTCGAGAGCGGAATATGAAACTTGAGAAAAATATTGAAGGACTGAGATTGGAAATGAAAAAATTGAAGGAAGAGCAAGTCAAGGAAATTGATGTTTCGGAGGTGGAAAAATTGAAAAGGGAAATTGAAGAGTCGAATAAAAAATCGATGGATCTGGATTCGAGATTGAAAGAGGTCCATAATGAGTACAAGAAGAAATTGGATGATTTGAAGCAAAAAATGGTGAGTGAACCTTTTTTTTCTGAATAATTTCAGGGCTTGTATAGTGAAGTCTTAAAAAGTTTATTATTTTCAAGGATAGTCATGTCTAGGGAAAAATTTCCAATCATTTATATAATATTAAGGAATAATATAATTATTATTAATATTTTATTCCAAAGTGAAAATTATTTTTAAATTATTTGAAAATGGTTTCTAATAACAGTAGAATTATTCGATTTTGAAAAAAAAATTGTTTTTATTTTCTCCTTTCCAAGTACTAGAATATTCCATGGATTTTCAAGCTAAATTTCTAACCTTTTTAGAAATTTCAGATTATTGAAAAAATAGTGAGAACATTGTCGATTTTAAAGATATTTGCATTATTTGTCATTTTCATGAGTTAAGAAGAATTGTAAATAGTTTTTTTATGATTTCTCACAGTTCATAAGAACTTTTATAAATTTATGAACATTAGCGGAAATTTCCTAACGAATATTTTAAAATAACTTCTGAAAGAATTTTTTGACAAATAACTTGCTACCTTCTCAAATAGATAACATTTACCTTTGAAAAAAATGGATTCATAAAATAAACAAACTTTGAAAGCTTGCATCAACATTTACACATGTGTAATATGCTATAAAATTATGTTTTTCTAAAATGTACACAATTTTTTTAACGAAGGAATCTCTGATAATCTAAAACTTATCAGAATTTTAAGAAAATACGATTAAGTTGAAAGGAACTTTTATTGACTTTAAGTTTATTTATTTGTAAATTTTTTTTAATACCTTAATTGAAAACATCATTTCAATTTAAATTTCAGCTTAAAAAATTATAGAAACTGGAGAATTCTTTAAGAGACAAATAAGGGTTCTATGAAATTCTCGAAAAAGTTATAACAAGTAAAACGTAAAAAATGTTCTTTTAAAAAGTGTAAAAAACTTACTCTTTTCTTAAAAAACAAAACTTTTCAATAATCTTCTCGGATTTCGAAATAAATATTAAAAATAAGAAAATTTCGAAAATTATCCAAAATTTATGAAAATTTCACAAAATTATAATAAATACTGCCATATACGTACGTTTCACCACGCACGCAGAAATCTGAAGAAACTTGAAACTGATCATCATAATAAAAAAATTAAAAAAATTTGAAGTTGAAGCTCTGAAAAATCCAAAAACTTTAATGATTTTTCAAATAACAATTACTAAATTTAGCAAAATTGTTATTATTATAACTATCATTATTTGGTAAAATGATTAATAATTTAAATATACTCAATTGAAAAATATTTATTACATTTTAATAAATAAAAATTTTTTTTATTTCCTCAGAAAACTGCCTACAGTGAGCAAATATTGAAAATGAAAGAACAGCAAGAAACAGCGGTCCAGGAAAAAATCCAATTGATGAATACGAAAATGGAACAACAATGTCGCAAGCATGCAGAGGAAATAGACAAATACCAAAAGCATGTCAGTGAACTGACCTCGAAGTACTGGAGCGTTGGAGAAAATTTGATTAGCGAAAGGGGAAAAAAAGAAGATGCTTTGTGCGAGTTGCAAGGGCTGAAATCGAAGTTGAGCAGCAAGAGGAATGATAATATGCAAGTTATGGGTCATAAAACCATGAGGTAAAAGAATGTTTTTTGGGAAAATGGAGTATACAGCGGTATATTTTTAACATTTTTGCAAGAAAAACAAATTTTTTGACCACGAAAAATACTAAAAATGTAGAGACAGTAGCCAAAATTTTCAACAGTCACAAAAGTTTTGTCAGTATTGAATTTTTTTAAGTCGATTGTTTTTTTTTTTGAAGAAAATATTTTTTTTTTAAATTGAAGGATTCGTTAAATTTTCTAGAAGGGAAATCGAAAGCAATATGAATATGAGTTGAGCAAGAACTGTTGAGTTATAATTCAAACAAAAATTTAGAATGAATTTTTGTTTGAGTTTTTGAAATTCTCTGAAATTTAAGAAATTTTTCTTATTTTGAGATAAAGTCATAAAAGTTCCGGTTACAGTGATATATACATGATTTTAATGTTTGGAATTATTATTTTTTAGTTTGGATAGGCGTGAGTTATACAGTGATCGTGATTCTTTCGCTCGAAGAGGGATGTCGATGACGCAAGGAGCAATTATGGAAGAAACTTTCACTAGGAGACACAGCGTTCGCAGCATCCAAGCCATGGGAAATGCTTTTGGCGCAGAAGATGAAGAGGGGGAAATTTTCGACAACGTTTATTTGGGTACGAAAGTTGTTTAATAAATACAATCTTCCAAGCAGATAATAATTATGATAAATTATTTTTTTCAGGTCGAGGAATTTAGTTAACTGTATTTTTGATTCATTACTGAGCAGAATTATAAAATTCAAAAAATTCGTGCACTTCCTAGAAATTCTTTGAAAAATCTTTGAAATTCATAAAGATGTTAAAAAAGTATTCCATTTACGAATATTATACAAATTCTTGGAAATAGAAATAATTATGAATTCCATCAATAATTATTTTAAAGTTATTATAGTTAAAGTTTTTACGAGTTCAGAAAATCATTTGACGGTTTTTCCAAATTTTTCTTGACTCCAAAGCGTTATCAGAATTTTGTGAATCCTAAAAATCTTGAACCTCATTTGAAATTTACTCGAGTTCGTAGAAATGATCAAACTTTCATAACTTAATTATAATTTGGATCTGAGATTGAAAAATTTTATTTTGAAATTGAATGTCAAAAGCAGTGCTTATTCGGGAAAAGTCGCTAATTTATCGTTATAGCATGAAGTGATTCATCAATTTTCCAATTGCAGCCGACTTGAAAGAAGGAAGACAACGTTTTCCTGCTCCTGATCACGATCGACTCTCCGTTTTACAAATGAGAAATTCTCTGTGCAAACCTCATCTTAAATCTTCATATGCGGTTGAAATGCAGTCTCAGACTATGGATTTCAATGAAGAAGATATCAAAGTAAGTCTTTTTAATTAGAAATCAACTCAATGAAATCAGTTTTTAATGATACATTCTTTTATTTAAACTTTAAACATTAATTTAAACTCAATTGTTTGTTCGTGGTCACTTTCCCGAAAATAATTTTTCCGAAATAATTAGGTTTACAAAACTTTATTATGTATAATTATTAATTGGGAAATACGCTTTCTTCATTTTTTCAGTGTGGCACTTCTGAAGATGCTTTCAATGACAGCTTGAGCCAAAGTTTGCTGCCTGGTCAAAGACCAAAAATCAGAAAAGACAGGACTCAGGTAAAAAATACTGTCAGTTATTTTTACTGGTAATTTCTCAGTGTCTAAAAATAGTATACATGAAACTTCAGGAAGTTTTTGAGAATTTCTCAGTCATAAAAAAACGTTGTTTTTTTATGATCTAAAATTATTGATTTTTTTAAATTATATGATGCATATTCTTAGAGCCTGGAATGTGAGTGAAGATTTGATAAATTTGAGAATATTCCTGGTTCATAGAATTCTATTATTATTAAAAATAGTGATAATCGAATATTTTATATTCTATATGTTTAAAACAGTTCAATTGAAATCATAGGTCGGTAATTCTAACATTATCAAGTTTAAATTGTAAAATTCTGAAATAAATATTTTCTAGAACTTGACAATATTTCGACAGTATAACCAGAATTTGTTAACTATCGACATTTTACAAAGAGTTTAAAATTTTGAAAATTCAGGGTCCATTTTTTACTTTGAAATTTTCGAATTCGTTCATTTGATATTCAAATATGTAAAATAATTTTGGATCTTTTAACTAACACATCTCAAAATTTTCAAATAAATTTAAAAAAATTGAGAGACATTCCTAACTCAAATTTTTAACCAAACTTTTGCTTGAAAATCATTTAAAAAATTAAAATAATATTTCATATTATTATGGGTGTAATTCATTATTGTCCATATTATCGGTTTTTCAATTTATTTACTTTATTTAAATCATTTCGAAAATTTATTAATTATCGATGATTCAACATATATAATTTTAATAAAATTTCTTGTATTACGTATAACGTTACCATTAACATTCTTACCTGACATTTTTTCAAATATTCAACCTTATTTCAACCACATTTTAAGTTCTATAAGAATAATTTGCAATTCTCGACATTCTTAAATTCGATTGTACAGTGAAATAGTATCCATAATTCATAGTAATTTTCTAAAGATTATTCAGCTTTTTTTATAGTTGCGAAATTCTTAAAAATTTAGGTTTCATTTCATCTTTTTTCTATCAATGTTCATAAAATAGTCCAAAATGTTTTTTTTTTTACTTAATTTTTATCCTTGATATAATTCCTGTGTTGTGTGAAGAAAAATTCGAAAAATTCCTGAATTTTCATGGACACCATTGAACTCTTGTGCATTTCCCTCGTCTTTATGCCCGAAAAAATTATATTTGTAGCCGTCCTATAAAAAACCGGGACCTCCGACTCCCAGTAAAAATGGACGAAGATTGTCGCTGCAGGTGAAATACCAATTTCTACCTCGCATTAAGAATTTATTAACCACTTTCCCAGATATAAAAATTATTTATTTAATATTGTAATCTTTCTCAAAATTATGTACATTATACGTATATGTTATATTCAAATATTTATTTTTCCTAGAATGTTGTTTATACTCGCAATTAATATTTGACCATGATTCTGTAATTTTTTTATATATCATGGCAGATCTAAGTATATGATTTCTGGAGGTTCCAGGGATTTCAAAATTTTTACAATTCTAGAAATTTTGTATGTAAATTATTGAATTGCCAAAACATCGGAAATAATAATTTATGCAGGTCAATAAGATAACGATTTGCGAAATTTTTCTTTGCTTACATAACAACTTTTAAATTCAAAATTCTCACAAAAGACAAAATCTGCATCATACTAAAATTTTCGAATCCCTGAAATTCGTTGTTTCAGCATTTTTTAGTCATGAAATTGTTAATCCCAACTTTTTTTATAATTCATGCTAAATTCTAAAGTTTCAAACACATATTTCAGACATTCTAGAAACTGGGGATGTTTCATTACCTATATTCCCGAATTATCAGGGCATTATAGGCATTATACAGAATCTGCGCTTCTTGAACTTTGAAAAGAATACATAAAACTGGGATATTTTCCGAAGTTATCAAAATCTTACAAGTTTATAGACTTCTTTTAAAATTTGCAATTCTCAGAATACCTATACATTTACAAATCTGTCAGAATTTTCTCACCAAATTTGGAAAACTAAGAATCTCTAAAAAACCCGAACTATTCAGAACTTTTTGAATCATAGAAATATTTCAAATCCCTGGAACACGTCAAACATTTGTCCCTGAAGAAGTCGTTTGATTTCTTTCAAAAAACCACAATATTTTGTGTTTTTCAGAGCAACGAAGTCATAAAATCTCCTACCATGAAAGCTCTCAAAGAGAGAAATGGTGAAAGACGAATCACAATAACCCCGAAAAGATTAAAGGATTTTTTCAGTTCTAACGCCAAAAAAACAGACGAGGTAAAATTATTTTTTTCCACTAATTTATTTTTGACGGGTTACAATAAATTTCACAATCTCCTTACATTTACTATACGTATAATTTATCATTCTGTGAATCATTTTTTTCTTTTTCGACTTTGCACAATGTTACAGTTTAAATTTTTGTTTTAACATTTTTTTCAGAATGGGACACCCAAGGGCCGAAGACTGAGCATTTTTCAAAGAAAACAGCGTGGGCCTTTAGACAAATGTTAAAATTATGATAGTTTTTATTACCCATGTAGAGCACGTAAAATTTCGTGATACATTATTAAAAAATTAAAATACATGTAGAAGTTTTATACAAACATACGAAGAAGATATTTTTTATGAATTCCAGTCTCTAGTTTGTGTTCGAATTAATGTATTTTAGAAAGATACAAAATATGCCATTATTGATATATTTATGGTATATTTAACTGATTTTACTCGCAAATAATTATTATCATTACAGGCACGTTATGCGCCATGAATATACAAAAGTATAAAACCTAAAATGCTGCTTCTTAATCAGAGTCGGATTCCTGTGAATCAAAAAGAAAAAAATGCGATTAACACTGTTTTTCAATAATAAATTTTTTATGAAAAATTTCTTGAAGGCAATTATTTTATTTCCCTACATCATGTAAAAATCACTTTAAATCAATAAATATATGATAGATTTTACCATGTATTGGCCCTGGACGTAACGACCTGAATTTCTGGATGTTCTTCGTAGTTCCAGACTTTTCAAGCTTTCTTGACTCCTTTTTCTGCCAAGAAAAAAACTTTTTCATGAAGACAACTTTCTACAGTTGTTGAATTTACATTCATTCAAACAATTCAAAAAATAGACGAATTTCGATTCATAATCATAGAATATTTTTTATAAAGACCTTTTTAAATAATTGATATAACAAAAAGAGGAAGAAAGAAAAAATAAATAACTGGCGCAAAAACAATCAAACTCACGGGTTTTGAATGTGCAAAGTTTTAAGCCTGCTATCAATGTCCTGCCCCGGGCTCGTCGATCTTTCATCTAAAACTTCGCCCTCTGGCATGTCATTGCTCTCGTGAAAATTCGCAGTCTTAAGACTTCGCTGTGCAGATAACTTATTATTGGGCCATCTGCAATTACACCAATGAATATGCGTCGAAACTCAACGAACAAGCAACAAACGCAAAATACAGAACACAGTCAAAGTTCGAAAACTGACGCTCTGCCAGTTACCGAGCTTTGCCTGTACACCGACACGTGTAAAAAAAAAGTTGACTCACGTTTGTTTCTTCATTCCTCGTTTTTTCTTCTGCTTGCTGAAACGAAAACGTAACGTATGTTTTCAAAAATTGGAGAACAGAAACATGCGAAAGAAAAAAGTACATATTTTTACACTGGCAGATTGAAAAGGATTTTGGAAAGGATAGAAGAGGAGCCGAAGAAAAGACAAAAATTCTATGAAACAAAACACGACAATTTCTGTGAAAAACGTTTATTACAGAAATTACACATTGCGAATTCTGCAAAGGAGGGAAAGTTCGAAAGTTGAGAAAAAGTGAGGTATATGGCGCTTAATTCTAGAAGTACACAGTATTGTTATATTTTATGTAGCAAGTTGCAAGTCCTTTAAATATATGCCCAATTACTTAAGACTGAGTTACAGAAACGCTGCTCTACTCTTAAACCTGGCATTACGTTCTGGCCTGTAACAACGATTGTCAAAATTTGTTACTACTCATGCAGTTTCCAAAATGTGTAAACATCGAAATAAATTGGAATTAAAACATTAGCCAACAAATTGGAATTTTAGTGACCTCGGGTTGATGTTAATAAAAATGTGATGTTTATTTTCAGCGTTCAATTAACGTTTGATTAATACACTGTTCATAAACGATTTGTTTACAAATTGTTGATGGAATTTTAGGTAAAGGCCTTTGGAGTAACATTTGATAATTATTATAATTGTTGTAAGATTGAAATGATAATTGTTCATTTACAATTTCAACCTCCAAACCTTATGAATTCGTTTATTATGTAATTCAACCAAAAATATAAGAAATTTTGTTATTATATATGATATATTTGAAATTTTAACGAAATTTGAACGACAAACGTTTTTTTTTTATAATACTGTAAGTAACAAGTTGTTTATGAACCATTTGCCGAACATAAAAAAGTTATGCATTTTCACAGCTGTCTATAATTAATTTTAAATTGACTGCATTCACAAATTTTTATAAGTTGAAATTCATGAGAATTTCTGGTGTTAGAATTGTTGTTATTGAGCAAGAAGAAATTTTAGGGGTTCAATCTGACCCATAATTTTTACAGATGTTTACACATCAACAAATTCACCATTAAGGGACTTCATTCACACAAGTTTCCATATGTTCAAAAAGCTCAATTTAATCAGGGCGTCCAAAGTAAAAAATTTTGTTAATAATCAGGCATTTAATTAGAAAGTTATTTTGAATTTATAGCCCTAAGTATATAAGATAAAAAATTTTGCGTCAAGTTTTTCACGGTTTATTTGAATAAAAAAGAACGATTTTTACAATACTTTCGAGTTAACTATAAATGGATTTAAATTTAATTTAGGCACTAATTACTAATTAAAATAACAAATTACTCAAAAAAAAGATTTGAATTATCCGAAAACATATAATAAATACTTGATGAAAATATGTAAAAGAAGATTTAAAAACGTCACGAGTACACCATCAAAATAAAAACAAAATGAAATGCAGTTGTATAATTGAAGAAAGATAAATATGAAAAATTAATATAAAAAAAAAAAAAAACCGAAAACAAATAAGACACCCCGACATAAAGTTGAAGTGAATAAGTGTCAAGAGAAAAAATAGTAGAAAATCCAAAGCATGACTGAAAAAGAGTAAACTATACAATACTTTCATACACAAAAAAGCACATTCAACAGATATATTATTTACTACAAAAATCCATGTACGTCATTCTTGTTTTTTGCATGCGCATTCTCTCATTAAGAAACTGCACTTACATTGCACAAACAAATTCGAAGATGAAAAAAGCAGCTAATATGTATTTTCAACATCTTAACATATAATTTGTTAACATTTAAAAAATTTTTAATGTCAAATATAGTGCAGTAGTTAGTAAATAAATAAAGTTCAACACAAACAAAGCAATAGTGGTTCATTCAGTCACAAAAAACTTACCTCATAAAATCTTGGTCAGACCCATCGTTTCCATCATCGATTTCATCATCTTCTACAAAAAAATTAACAAATTTATACAATTTTCATGCATTTTTATTTTAATTAAATCGTTAAGCCTTGAAACTAAAAATAAAAGATTAAATTCCATGATTTGAACTATGAATTTAATAAAAACATTCCCACTATGACATTTTTAATTGTCTCATTCAGAAATATTTGGCCTGAGACTGGTTTTAAAAAAACTCAACTGGAAATATGATACTTTAACTGAACTTTAAAAACTTTAAAGTTCAGTTAAAACAGTCAAAACTGAAAAAAATTTAAATTTGTAAGATAAAACAAAGTTCAAAACAATGTGAAAGAAAAATACATTTTACTCTGTAGGGTGTAAAAAACAGGGCTTCGAAACGATATTTTATTCGTTATGGTTCGAATTTCGAAACTTATTTACCTGCAAAATGGTCCTTCTTGCGCCTCGTGTAGGCCCTTTTGCTGGTGACAGGAACTTGGTCTGTTTCCCCATGAAGCAAGCTGTTTCGGTACAAAAGCAATGGCTGCCAATCCTCCCCTCTAGAAGATGGCATTCCAGCTAGCACATGTTTGTCGAGGTATTCCAGACTGAAACACAAATAAATTAATAGTGCGTAAAAATGTCAATTATTTTTAAAGTGATTCCTAAAGCCGATATCTATTTTTGAGTAATTTTCCGGGGAAATTTGTTTACTCATTCGTAAATATATATTTCTTTCTCTTTATATATCATTATTTTCAGTTAAGAACTTGTTGATTTCATGATGAACATCAATTACAGTTGTTGAGCTTATCTTGAATTTTAATATTTTCGAGAATCTAATGTTTCGGAGATATCCAAATCGTTCATTATTTATAAAATTTTCGGATTGTTTCTACCACATCCCATTTTCTTAGGCAATAAAAAATTCTCACTTACACAACTCTTTTGTCTTGCTTCAAAAGTTTGTTGGTGAACTCGGATAAAATCTCGAGGTAAGATAAATTCGGCGGAGGGCTTGTAGGGTCCAGTTCGACTCCATCGAACGACGTGATCGCGAATAAAATTCCAGCGCGATGTAAGGCCGTGATTGCTTCTCGATTTTTCACTGCGTCGAGACCAAAAGACAAAGCAAATCGTTTGGCAAGTTCCTGAAACGTGAAAATTAAACCCGGGCAATGTACCAAATATTTAACAAAAAAAAAAAAAGTAATAAATTATGTTTTTACTATTAAAAATTTACCTTCATAGCAACGAATTCATCGCTGTTTTTGTTAACTTTTCCGGATTCTTGGACTATTTCGTTGTACAAAGTGTTCAAACTTTGCTGCATGGTCAAGGCGCAATTTTTCTTGTTTATGTCCCGAGCCTTTCCAAGAGTCGTTTTAATGATGTCACCGTAATCGTTGTAATATTTGACGTAATGCTTGAAAACGTCGGCTGCAGCTTTTGTGGGGATCATGTTGTAAACTATAAGTTTGCAGTAACTCGCCAAAAAGTTGCGTTTTTTGTGTAGTTCTTCGATTTTAGAATGCTCGTCGTGTTCGTCTGCAAAATTATTACAATCCACTATTGTGTTATATATTTCTCATCACTGATAAAATCATTCATTTCAATATTTAAACTTCACGATTAATCTAGTTTTCAACATGATGAAACGATGAAAAAAATTGAGGAAATCTTACCATCTTCCTTTTGGAAGAAAACGTATTCCTGAATGAAACGATTGAGCATTCCTTGCATTGTTTGATCGGGTTCGTAAACTAGTTGATGCAAAAGTGGATTTGTGTGCGACAAAAGTTGATTGCAAAAAACAACCAAAAGATCGCAAATCGTGTTGTATGCTTCTTCTTTTAAACAGCGTGGAATTGGCTGTAAAAGAATTTTTCCATTTTATATATTATTTGTGATTTTTTGAATGAGTCTCTCTTCTTTTAAATATACCAAACTTCCTCTCATGTGTTCGTTTTTTTTTTTTTGTTCAAACAATAAATATTGTCATCGTTATTTTATTTAAAGTTTCACATTATATCTGACGTGAGACCTAAAAGGTTTCCATTTATGTTGCGCCATTAGAAGTTTCACTTTATAATGAATGATTAGAAGTTTCACATAGGATCTAAAACAACTCAATCGATTGTAGATCATGAGAATTACATTTTTCGCTGTAAATAGTAAGGTAAGACATAAGAAGTTTCACTTTCTATCCATAGTGAGATGTAAAACTCCTTTGTTCAACCAACGTTTCGTTCTTTATTCAGAACATCATCAGGGTTTAATAGTGCAATCTACAAAATTTAACAATAATTCATAACGCTGATCTAACGAATAATCCCATAACAAAACACTTCCAGTCACTCACCTACAAGAAGGTCAATTCAAGCTAATTAACAATAAAACTGATAACAAATAGTTACTGTGAAAAACATTGTCACAGAAAACTTGTTGACTCGCCTAAAATTACGAAGAGATTATTAGATAAGAACTTTATTGATATCTCAGAATATAAAGGGATTTATCAGACATTTGGGAATTTGTCTCGGTGTTATGGATTGCCTAAGATACATAAAGTTGGTTGTCCGTATCGTATCATTGTTTCTTCAATGGGTTCTCCTTTTTACAAGATGGAAAAATGGTTATGTAGAATTATATCAGAGAATATTGAACCTTCGAATTTCAATATAAAAAATAGTTTAGATTTTGTTGAGAGGATTAAGAACATTAAGGTGCCTAGGGATTACATGATGGTGTCATTCGATGTTGTGTCATTATTTACAAATGTTCCCAGATCGATTATTTTGATAGCATTGGAAAAGAGATTTCATAAGATTAGAAGTTCAATTAAAGGTTCGAAAAATTTAACATGAGAAGAATTTGAGAAACTTTTTAATTTGGTTTTGAATTCGACATATTTTACATTTAATGATAAATATTATAAAAAGATTAAAGGTACTCCTATGTGGTCACCTGTTTCGCCCATTTTTGCTGATTTAGTGCTAAGATAATTAGATGATTTTGTTTTTTCTTCCCCACTGAAAATTTATAAATATTTTAGATATGTGGATGATTGTTTCTTGATTATACATAAGTGCTTTGTTTCTGCGATTTTGGATGGATTTAATGAATTTCATGTGGATTTAAAATTTACTTTGGAAAGAGAGGACAATATGTTGTTGAATTTTTTAGATGTTACTATTTTGAGAAAATTGGATGGCAGTTTAATTACTAATTGGATTTCTAAACCCAGTAATTCTAATAGAGTTTTGAATTTTTGCTCTTCAAATCCGATTCATCAGAAAATCGCTATGGTTTATAATTTAATCAATATGGCTTTTCTTAGTTCGGACCCTTCCTTTCATCAGAGTAAGTTAGAAAACGTGAGGCGTATTTTAATTGAGAATTCATACCCTAGAGACTTCATTGATAAATATACGGAGAGAAGATTAAGAAGAATAAAGAATGAAAAGAAGAATAACATTAAATGCATTGATTCAAGATTGACGAGTAGAGATTCATGTAATTCTAGAATAGTTTTACCATACTATAGAGGTGTTTCTGATGATATGAATAAATTGTTAAAACGGAATAATCTCCATGTCATTAATAAACTTGCGAACAAATTGAATAATGTAGTGTTAAAAGGGAAGGTTAAGATTAAGAAACATGAAAGAACAGGAATTGTTTATGGTATCGACTGTGTTAACTGTGATTCAATATATATAGGTCGGACAAAGAGAGCTCTTAAAACTAGAATAAATGAACATATTAAATCAATTGAGAGAGGAAAAGATAAAGTCATTCTTAATCATGTTAGAGAAACATTTCCAAGTCATGAATTTGATTTTGATAATCCTAGGATTTTTGATTCAGAGACAGATTTTGGACGTAAAACAATTAGTGAGATGTTATACATTAAAGATAACAAGTCTTGTTTGAATATAAAGAGTGACACTGAGAATCTTGATGTATGTTATGGAGGATTATTTGTTTATTTAGTATTTTTGAATAAGGAGATTTCGAACACTGTTGAGGTTTTGATACCTGGGGAGATGTGTGTACGTTAGTATTTTTGTAGTTGAACTCTTGTATTGGTTTGAAATGAGGTATTTTGAGTTTTCTATTGTGATGTTATCTTTTTTGATCGAGGTTAGTTGAAATTGTCGGAAAGTCGTTAGTGTGTTCCCGCTTTTAGGCGAGGTAACAAGTTTTCCGTGACGATGTTTTCTCACAGTAACTATTTTTTATCAGTTTTATTGTTATTTAGCTTGAATTGACCTTCTTGTAGGTGAGTGACTGGGAGTATTTTTTGATTTGCTTTGTTATGGGATTATTTGTTGGATCAGCGTTATGAATTATTGTTAAATTTTGTAGATTGTACTACTGAACCCTGATGATGTTCTGAATAAAGAACGAAACCTTTGTTGAACATAGGAGTTTGATATTCATTGTCCAAATTGGCCGATTCAATTCCCAATTCGTTTTTCGGATATTGGTGAACAGAAAATAGAACCTATTTAAATTTATTCATCATTATAAATTAAATTATTCTATGTAGATATTTATTTTTGTTATACATTATATAAATTATGTTCTCTTGTATACATTTTCTGGTAGATTTTATACATTCAATACATTCATTTATATTGCTTATAATTTTATTATTCTTACCGTTTCAGTATTTTCTGTCTTGACGAAAAGCAACATGCAATTCATGAAAGAATGCAAATGCTGTTGGAGGAGTTTGCATTCTTCCTCGCCTCGAGCTCCACCATCGGTTGTTTCCATCAAATGATTTTGGCCCCAGAGAATTGAAAAGCAACAGGCACTTATGCAACATTTTAACGCGTCTTTTGGCAAACACCTGAAAAAGAAAAAAAAACCGCATTATCGAATATTATGAGTTTCTCTGCTATTCACATATCTTTCGTTGTTTTAATTTCTCATTTGCATTAAATTCAAAAATTATACATACAAAATAAAAACTCTGAAATGTCCATATTTTTAACATGCAAAAATTACACATTCTCATATTTTTTGCAGTAAAAATTCCAAAAAAAAAAAAAAAAAAAAAAAATTATTATATATCATTTCACACTTTTATTCTAAAAAAATGTCATATTTTGATTTAAACAAAATTTGTTTAACTAAAACTTACTTTGAAGGATCTCTCACAGCATCTTCTATGTCCTTGAACATGGAATCCCAAATGTTCCAAGGATTCATGTTGTGGCAACTGTAAAAAATAGCAACTTTTCGCAAAGATTGAACGACATTGAAAATTTCATCTTCGTCCGGTTCCTCATTGCCTTCGATCAAATTCCGGTACTCTTCGATTGATTCCTTGTATTTATTGACAATCGAGTCGATGATTGTTGATCGTGCAACATCACACCTAAAAGACATAAATTATTTCCATTCGAATCATCGAAGACAACTAAAAATGTCCAAAATCGAATCTAAAATCACCATTCTGTGATAGTAAAAAGTACAAAAACTAAGAGGATAGCATGAAAAAAAGCTCTGAAATTATAATTCAAATTAATTCAAGTAGATTAGGGTAAAAAATTTAATTGCGATTGTAATCTGTTTTATAAAGACCAAAAAAATATATTTCCAAATTCCCAGATTTGATATTCTCACAAATATTCAAAATTTGAATAAATACGAGACTCAAAGAAAGTTAGAAATCGAACTAAGAAATGGAATAAAAAAATTATGAGATTTAAAAATTCCATTGAAAAAATTTTCCAAAACATTGACCTTGTAAAAATGGCGTGACCCTCGACGCAAACGTACTCCAAAGTTTTCGCAGCTGTTTCCAAAACCTCGGTATTGTGCATTTTGTCGACAACGGTGTGAATTTTTTGAAGCAGAGATTCCAAATTTTGTTCTTGCCTGGATTTTGTGTAAATGTCAAGGTCGAAGTATTGAGGAATCGCGAGTAAATTCGCGAGTTTTTCTGGATCAGCTTGATATTTGTCCAAAAGCAGGGGCAACGTTTGGATGAAATGTTCGGTGAGTTTTTGTTTGTCTTCTTGAACTTGTCTCGTTTCTTTGACCGAGAGGACTTTTCGGACTGGTCCACGACCAACAGGGGCATCGCCTTCAAAGAAAAAGAGGAAAGTTACAAAAAATACAGCATTTCATTTGACAATAAGTGACTCCATTCAAAGGGCACTAATTTTTTCAAAATGTTTTATCGAGTTTCTTACAAAGTGTTCTACAGAGTGAATAAAGGTAAAAGAAAAAAATTTGGCATACGTACCTGTAGCAGCTTGTTTGATGCAGCACACCATAATTTCGATCAAACTCGTTTCCTTTTGATTGTCCAAAATTTCTTCTTCAGGTCCAGGTTCTTCGAGCAATAAATCCGTCATGCATTCCCAGTCCTTCATCATCTGATTAGTTTCTATCAAAGAATCTACCAAATATGCACCATGCTCATGCAGCTCTGACTCAATGAAAAAGAGCACCAAATCTCTGAAAAAAATGTACAATCCTTCAAGTTAATTCATTAATACATTTTTGTACTTTCGAAATTCTAAATTCGTGTTAAAATTATTGATTAAGCAACTTGAAACTGAATTTCCGACATGGGAAATATGTGAAAAGTTTTTTATTTCTATTATTCAAGGATCAAAGAATACTGAAAAAAATCAATAATACCTAAACGTTTTTATTAGTATAATGAATTCGTAAAAATCCTTTGAAATAGCGAGAAATACATGTAGCCAAAAGCGGTGAAGGAACGAGAGATCGATCTTTTTTTTTCATAAAAAATCGAAATTTAATGAGAAACTATCGGGTTTCAGATCAAAATTTGCATCGGAAATCTATCAATTCATGTACATTATTATTATTTTTAAATATAATCAACGACTGTTGAAAGAAATATTAATGAAATTGGTCACCAGAGTTTTCTTATCATTAATTCATTGAGTTATAATAATAAATAATGAATAATCATAAGTAGATAATAATCTAATCATTAAAGGTATGTATAATTGAGTATTTATTATTTATTTCTTATGATTCTATGTTTATAACAAGTGAAAAATACATAGTTCGATCATAATATAATTATTTATTAATTTAGGTATTATAATTACTAACTCATCAGTGTCGCACAGTACTGCAGATTTTTACTGATGAAGAAATATTGTTGTTAAAGAATTTTACGTTGGAAATTCAAACTCATAAAATTAAATAGAAAAACATTTTCTCTTATGAAAATTTTACAAATCAATGAAAAATGTATCACACAGTATTTCAGATTTTATTTCTTGATGAGGATTTTTTTTTATTGATTGTACTTTAATTAAATTAATTGTATATTTGTATCAAATATAAAAATTTATTACTGCATTTTTGAAAAACCGCAACTGCAGTTGAAAGAATTTGCAAATTTTTAAATTTCATGATCAAAAAATGGATCCTAGAATGTGTGAATGAAATTCAAATTTTTTATTTAACGATTGAAAAACTAAACAGTTGGAAAAAAAATTATTGTTCACATAGAGTAATCATGATTTAGAATTTGAAATAAAAAATACTCCACACTCATATTAACTCAGTAAAAATCAATTATTTTAAATTTTATAACCTATTAATCTTTGATGACAATTATTTACATCAAATCGAATAGAAAGTAAAAAAAAGAGAAATAGTAAAAAATAAATCAAAAATAGTTATGATTATGGATTCAATCAATGAAAAAAAGGAATTTCGAAATCAGAAAAATTAGTGATTTTGATATTTTACATTAAAAATTTTGAAATTTGTGAAAATTTTGTTTGAAAAAAAAAAACGAAAAAAACAACCAAATAGACTGCATTTTTAAAAAATTTCTGTCAATAAATGAATTGATCAATATTGATCAATAGTGTCAAGATTGAATACATCAATTCAATAAATAATTGAATTGATATAAAGCGTTTTAAATTCATGAATATTCAGTTATGATTTTTAATTAAGAAATACATAAATGAAAAATATGAATTTAGAATTCAAATAGATTTATGTTCTCGATATTTTGGATGAGGAATTTTCAAAATTGTACATTTTTGTTATTAGAATAAATGGTGAATTCACATCAATAAATAGTATTAGTTTGGCAATCGAAGTTGCGAAAAATAGAATTTTTAGATCATATAAAAGTTTTGGATTTGAATTTTACTACAAAATGAGCAGATCATTTAAAAATAGCAAATTTTTGCTACAATGACTAAAAATTTAAGCAAAAAACATTTTGTGATAAATAAATTGTGATAAAGACTTTTTATTTTGAGAATTATTCAATTTATATGATTCAGATCGATGGTAAATAAAGATAAATTTACGTTAGCATTTTTAATATTGATTGCTCATAAACTATCGTGATGTCAATTTTGACGAAATTCACCCAAAATATCAGAATCAAAAATTTTCTTAATTTCAAAATTATCATAATTCTTTTATTTCTGACTTTCCTTTATAACTCTTATTTTGTAGTAAACTCGATGGAAAAAATCATCGTTGAAAATACATAATATGCAAAATTCTAAATTTCTTGTTTCTAATTTATCCGTAGAAATCTTTCGATTCATCAACACAAATCTTCCTTCTCCATAATGTAGCGCGCACTATCTCTAGTACACGTAAAAAATCGAGCTCAAAATTAACAAGATATCAATCAGAAACCATTGAAAAAAAGATGAAAACCTTATCAAAGGAGTGTTGGCCAGTCTCTTCTTTCCTCTCTTCGTTTTAACCCCGGAAACAGCTTCCTCGTCTTGAGTGAAAAGTCTTTCGTTCAAGAATTCACCGGCTGCTTGAGCGACGGAGCGATGTGAGGAGTAAACAAGTTCGTAAACGTGCTCACAATCTTTGTCAGTGAGGATTTCTCGGTGATGTTTCAGAATGGAAATCACGAGTTTCACAGCCTGGACGGCGACGTCGTATTCCTTATCCAAGGTCATTGTCACGATGCGATCCTTAAATTTGTTGGTGAAGAGTTCGAGTTTTGTCTTGAGTTCTTCGGAGGCATAAAGGGGCTGAAGTGCCTGGAGGCAACGCAGACGAACTTCGCCGACTTTATCGTGGAGGGTCCAGCCTTTAATGAACAAAATCATGCTTTTTAGAAACGGAAAAAAGACCTATGTAATGTGTTGACAGGAGTGTTGCAACGAAATTTTACATCGAAAGAATTTAAAGATGCTTAGTATTTTGAAATGATTTTTCAGAACATAGTTCTTTCATGGATTTCTTAAGTTTAAAAAAATGAGAGTTTCAAATTTCTACGTGATTTTAACGATTTCTAGAAGGACCAATTCAAATTATAATCTTTCAATGCCGTAAATTTTAAATTCTTTGACTTTTCAATCAAACATTCTCCATTAGTCAAAATTGAAATTCAATGAAGAATTTCTCAGTTACATAATTCAAAATGTTAATTTTTAGGCAACAAATTCGAAAACCTACCAATATATTTCAAATACGAGTCGTCCAAGAAATTTTGATGAAACTTTTTCATCCAGATTCCGATTTCAGCCATGCAAATAGCTCGAATTTCCGGCAACGTGTCGCGATATCTGTGCACGAACACGGATTTGAACATGTATGTGAGCATGTTTTTAATTTCGTCCATGTTTTCCTCGAGTTCCTTGCGTTTCGCCAGCAAGGATTCCAATCTGTCAGCTGCTCTTTTTTCTCGTGCTTTTTGCCTTTCAGATTCATACTGTCTTTGTGTGTTGTCCAAATTTATCGAAACGGTCAAAGCGACGTCGACAAGTGCAGTCATTAATTTCATTGCTGGAAAAGATTATTTAATATTTCATTTTATGTGAAATCCAATGTTAGTCAGAGCTTAATTGAAAATTATAAGTCACTATTTCACATCAAAATAATAAAATATGGGAAAAAATGAATCATCAGATAAACAAATTTTGTTGTTCACCAGCCAAAGTAGCAGTGTGCCTGAAAGCTCGGACTTGGGAATCTGAAAGTCCCGTCAAAAGCGAAATAACGTTGTCCATCAAAAACTGGTCGTAAATAATAGAATATTGGCATTGACGAACAAGAATTTGGATGAACTCGCAAAAATTGGATCGAAACTTTTTCCAAGCTTGTCCCGTCATGATCAATGGGTATTCGCCGCTTTCCTAAAAAAATTTTATTTCTGACAATGTATCTTTATGTGATTGTTTTTTCTATTTGTTCTTTATCGTGTTAAATTTATCTATTTTCTCTGTAAAAAAAAACCAACTTCTACACCCCCCCCCCATCTTATTATTATATAGAAACCTCCCCCTACTTTAAAAGAACACTAATTATTTTAGTTAATATTACAGTAAAAATTGAAATACGCAAAAAATAAAACTTGATATCCAAATTTTGATGTCTGAATTTTAGTCATTTACATTTTTGTTGTAGAGCAATATTTTGAATATTTAAGATATCTGTCATTACTTCTTCATTTTTACAGATGTAAAAATTCTTGATTGTAAGGAAAGCTTGCTTAAAATTTTAGGTTTTTTTTTTAATTTACCAGCGTCTTGAACAATCCTGCAGATGTCAGACGGTAGAATTTTGAAAACCAATAAATTATTACCTCATCGAATTCTTCTGTCATTTTTCGGATGATCGCAACGTGCTCCATAGAAGCCTGCATCTCTGAAGTTATTCGTCCTTTGCATCCACTGCTGTTTATGAAGAACTGCATGAGCATCAAGAGCGCGTTCTCTCTGTTCCCTTTATATTTTTCAATCCAATCATCCACGATTTTCTAGGAAAGTCAACATGATTTCAAATAAAAGTAGGCAAGTTCAGAGATTTTTACCTAATTTTCTACATTGTTGAGAAAAATATTTCAAGTTTTCAGGATTTTACAAATATATAAAAAATATTCGTTTAACATTCATTGTTTTTTATATTCAATTTCTGTATCATATTTTTATCGTCAACATATTTTTAATTTCACATTTAAAAATTTTTTCATTAACAGAAATATGAACTTTGTTGGTCATAAACAAATTCTTTAAATTTCGACGTTAGGAATTGTAAGATACACATTTTTAAACCAAACTGAACTTAACACTTCAAAATGATCGAATTGAATTTTTCTATTTATAGTGTTATATTTGTATTAAGAAAATGCCTTTGCATTGGAAAAATTATGTTTACAGTGAGTTCAGGGCTCCTGTTGCTTTTAATGATGGAGTATAGAGTTTCGTCTTCCAAAGTAGGAGTTGGGTAAATTTTTTTGGCACGACCTCGAGTACCACCTCTTCCTCTGGTTGATTTTGGAATATATGGAGGATCGATTTCTCTGTAGACTGGTTGATTTATGGTACCACCTGTAAAAAAAAAAAAAAAAAATATTCACTTTTTTCTCTTTTATAAAAATTCGATTCTCATGTCCGTATTATGCAATAAATTTTACAAATAATTGATAAGAATCAATTCACCAAAATTGATGATTTTGTTCGACATAAATTTTCATTTTTTAATCCTACCTCGCAATCTCGCTCGTGTATTACGCGTTATTCTCATGTTGGAAGGTGCCGCTGGGGTAGCAGGTTGCTCAAATTGAGAATTATCAAAATTATTTGGTTGGTCCTGATAATATTGTTGGGCTGTGCCTGGGGAGCTATAATCCTCTGACGAGTAATGCTCAGGCCTATAAATTAATCAACAGTGAATAAAAAATTATTGATTAACATTCAGTGAATAATTAATAATTTAATCAGCAATTAAATACGTTGGATTTTGAACAGGAGTTGCGGGCGCTTGACTGTACGGTGTGTAAGGAATGTAGGGTTCCTGTGCATCGCCACCAGAGTTGTCATGCACCGGCGTCATCGGTGTCATTGGAGGATCGTATTCCGGTGGTACTGGATCGTCCATCCGAATTCGCTTACCTCCTCTTCTATGCATCATTTTGATGGGTTTTCACCTGTATTTTTTTGTATTTCGCTACAAGTAGGCTGAGTAGGCTGAAAAAAAATTGAAAAATTCCTAATAAATTGAAAATTAATTGTTCCAAATTTTAGGGACTGTCCATATGTTAAGTTGAACAATTTCAGAATTTTTGACCTCTTTCTGCGTTCAAGGTGTGATATAAAGTAGTTTTTTTTAATAAAACGCAAAATACTCTCAGTAATTTTTTCTTTTTTACAATAGCACAAGAAGCACAAAACATAAGAAGATATTTATTGTACTGATAAGAATTTTTTTGAAAGCTTTTGCAATTTGGTAGATCATGTCGACGCATACAAAAATGCTTAGGAGAGGGCTGAAAAAAATTTTTATATTTTGAAACACCTGAAATGACAAAAAAAATTATTTGTAGTTTTAAAAATTATAGTCCTCAATTGTTTAAATTTTAAAATTATCTTGTTGGGAATTAGTTGTGGTTTTTTTCATTTTTATACTATTTTAATTTCTTATACAATGAGGTTACTAAGAAATCAATTATTATTTACCTACTAACTATTGTATTGATAACTTTGTTATATTTTTGAAAAGTTATATAAGATTCAATCTAAAAATCTAAAAGATATACAATTTTTGGATTTTGGTGATCATTTTTCATTTTTTGTCCTATTTTTTGAATCCCGAATCTAATTTTTCAAATTTCTGGTGAACAGTTCAAAATCTCTTTCATTTTTTTTTTATGTTGCTGATAATCTTGAGGTTTCCCGTTTATCTTTTTGAAACTCAGAATCAAATATTACTAAAAGTTTAGTACCACAAGAACAAAATTCTAAAAATTTTTAGTTTTCATACGTGTTTTTGTATTTTTTACTTATATCTGGAGTGTACATGATTAAACAACTACAAATTTTGGATCAATATTGCAAAATTACTTCAAGTTTTGAATTTTTTGGATGGTTTTTGATTTTTTCCTTCTGTTTTAGGATTTCAAAACAAACTACTTACCAAAAGTTCATGTTATATTTGATAGAAAACTTAGAATTCTACTTCCTGTTACTTGTCTTCAAATTTCATGTTCCATTTCCCAAATGCAGGATTGTATGACAACGTAGTGTTAAAAGGTATAAAATTACTACAGATTCCAAATTTTGTTAATAATTTTGCATTTCGTCTTTTGATTTTACAATCAGGCGTGGCGGAAGACGTGTTGTATGTGTTGAGCACACAACACATGGAGTTTCAGGATTTGTATAGTTTTATTACTCCCCTCTCCTTAATTTTTTTCCCACACCCTTCAAATACAACACATGGCTTGAAGCTGCTCCACCGCGCCTGTTTACAATGCAGAATGAAAATCCATGAAGTTTGGGTTTGGAAGTAAAAAGTTATTATGTTTTTTAAATGTTGTTTCCATACATAAAATTTAGAATCCAATTATTTCACATGTAACATGAGTACAAAGTTCAATATAATTATGAATTTCCACTTTATTAATGATTTTCCATAAGTTTTCGATCTGAAGACTAAAATTTTGGTTTGAAACTGTCGAGCTTTGAATTTTGCTGAAATTTTTTTTTTGTTTCGTAGTGTGATAACTTAAAGTTGCGGTTGGAAAATTTGCAATTATTACAAAGGATGAATTTGTGTGTAATGTTTTAAGTTTATATTATGTTATTAAAATTCAAAATGACGCTCCTACTAGTTTAGGTTCGAAATTACAAAATTACTGAAGATAGTTCTTAATTATTGTGATTTATTATATGAACTCAATGAAAAATTTTGTGTGTTATCTTCAAAAGTAAGAATCATGTAACACCAAATTCAGGTAAGAGAGACGAAATTTTTTATATAGTTGAAATTATCGGAAATTATGATTGAAGGTTACGAAGATAACATTATTAGTACAATTGAAAATATGGAGAACTTGGAACTCTATTAACTCTATTTGTATTTGGCTCTATTCATTGAATTGAATTCTATAATGAATTTTTAGGATTCGAGATGAAAAATGTTCCAGGTTGTAATGATTCCTTTCAATATACCATTTTTAAAATTGCAGTTAATTAATATCTTTGAAATGAAATGTTCACCAATTCCTCATGCTGATCAAGGGTACATTAAAAATGCGTTACGTAACGTTACGCTCCACTCACCCCTCTATTGTCACAAACCGTCACATAGAGCTGAACATAATTTATAGACAGCCTCTTATCCATTATGGATTTTTTTTAGAATTTACTAATTTGAAATTAAAGGTGAAAAAAGGCCAGAAATAAAATAATGTAAAAAAATTATAGTAATGGATGAATGTCATTAAAATCGATGTTATAATAGGCAATGATGAACCAAAGTTTTTAAAATTTCAACACCTTTTTTCATAATTTTTGTTTATAATTACAAATAATGATTTGTGGAAATTCAATGTCTAAGTCAAACATTACTTTATGTCAGATATTATTTATTGAATAATTTTTCCTGTTTATTTGAAAAAAAAGTTTCAACGAATATAAATTTTGCACGAGACAAAAATAAAAATCCAATTAGTTTATTGGAAAATTTTCTATTTCTAATGCAGAAATTATTACGATCTTAACTATATTAAACGCATAAAAGATTGAAAATTTTTGTATTTTGAATTTCAAAAAAAAAAATAATTGTTTACAATATTCTAAATTTTGATTTTATTGAAATAAAATATAAAAAACAATCTAAAGTTTCTAATCATTAAAAAAAAGAAAAGAAATTAAATACTGTAATTTTGTTTTGTTTTATACCTGATTATCTATATATGAGGATATTTCAGTGTTGAAAAAATTAAATCAATTTAGTACAAAAGGAATAAAAAGTTGCATAAAATGCAAAGTATTTCATTTTAGTATAATGTTTAATATAAAATATAAATTACACTTCGCAAAACAAAGACATAACTCTAAGAAAATATTCAATTTACATTAATTTCTTTTATTTCAATGGGAAGCATACAAAGTATTATTTTTACAGGTATAGGATATTATTGAAAACCTAATGACGAAAAAAAAAACTTAATTTAAATGTTTTTTTTCGAGTTTAATATCTTTGGCACTTTGAAAAATACCTGAAAAATTGCTAATGTTTTAGATTTTCTGAATAAAAAAACCATCCCATTCGTGACTTTTTTGCAAAAGTAAACGATCTGACGTAAATTTATCAAAATCAACGTAAATTTTGTTCCGGATTTCAATGTAAACATGCAATTGTTTACGTTGAAAATAAAATTTGCGGGAAGACAAAACTGTCAGATTTACCGTTGCTGCTTGCGATGTTGAAGTTCCTTTTTCAAGAAAAAATTAGGTTTTTTATTTTATTTCAGGGTGTTTCAGAAATATTTCGTGCAATTTTCCACATTTTTGACAGTGTTATTAAACAATTTTACACAACGTTATCTGCAGGGGTGGCCACTTGTGCGTTAAATTCATATATGTAATACTTCTATATATGGCCAGCTCCCTATTCTCGCCTGTAAGCGGAATCTCCGACAAGAGTGAAGGATAGAACATGACGTGGGTCGTACTACGCATGTGCGACTCTTTATTCTTTCAGTGAATACATGCTATGTATGTATGGAATGTAAACACGATATCATAAACACGTAGTTTGTCGAGCTCGCGCCGGCGCAGAAACAAGTAATGAAGTAGGACAGAGAGTGTTGTCGGGACAGTAGCATGTCGGAGAGATTTCTCTTTCTGCTGGCCATATAGAAGTATTACATATATGGTTAAATTTCAATCTAAAAAAGTGGGGGGAATACAGCGGTGACATCTCTTGGATCGCTTGGCGTTCTGCCTTCCCCTCAAGTCCCAAAGCTAAATTAACAGATGTAAACAACAGAATTGAGGTTACCGAGATATAAACCAGTGGCCTGATTTTCGTTCCGGTGAGATATATGTCACCGTTCGTTCGGGCAGACTCGGCTCACACGAACTATATCTATATATGTCACCGAATCCACCCGAATGAACGGTGACATATTATCTCACTGGTGACATATATGTCACGAAACCGAAACTCAGGCCCCACACTGGGAAAAAATCCCGGCGATTCAACATGGCTGCTTCACGTTACTGCTTCACGTCAATCCAGCCCATGGCCACAATGGGCTGCCACATGGCTGCCAATGCTGATCCGACGGTCAGCTGTGCTTTGTCCGTTGTATCACTATATATATATATTAGGGTGGTCGTTAAAATGGGTTTGGTGGAATTTTGATCGCGACGCCCTCCAAATCGGTTCCAAATAATTCAAAAACACTGTCTAATTTTTTGCAGATTTAGTTCAATATTAACCCGTGCCGGCAGAGCCGTTTTTTTCCCCTTTGAATAACATGGGATTTTGTCTTCAAAACAGTCTATAATTTTTTTCGAGCACCCAATGCATTATAAAAATAAGTTTGTCATGGGAAGTTCTAGTCGATAGATACCCGAAGCTAAGAAAAAAATTTCAGGCCCCTATCTGAATTCCTTGTATGTTGTTTATAACGTACAATAACGAGAAATACATCAAAATAATGCTTTTTTTCGTGAAATACGTGTTTTTTTTTTAATCAGCTTAAAATTCAAGTTTATTGGTTCATAATTTATACCGATCATTACAAGCAAATATTGCCAGAACTATTTACGCATTTATGACAAATCACCCCCCCCCCGGGCCCCTCATTAGGCCATACAATCATATGCATAGTTTGAAAATAAAAATGTTGAGTTTGGAAAATATTAAATGATGTCTGGTATGTCGATTGATAGAGAATTTTTTCTATTAGGGTGAATTTTTCAACCCGAGCTAAAGACGAGGAATGCAATGCAAAAAATTAACTACGAAAATACAAAGTAGGAATGGGGAAAAATATCATATTTCCCGTAACCAGCAATTTGTGTTGAATGAACATTATTAGAATGTGTAAAATTGTTATTTATTCAAAGTAAAAGTTTTTTCTAATAGTGTTGACGAAATTCACCAAAGAAACACAGTTCTATAAACTAGTTTTTTGTACTCTAAGTCCCACACATTGGACATATGCCGATAGTTCTACAATTCTACATACAGAATTCGCACAGACACATCATGATAAGCCCCTGATCACGGTTTCTTTATTGACATTAGAAAAAGTCTTTCTGAACTCAGCTACAAGTTGTAGTAAGAATTTTTAGATGGCATTTTTTCGTCAAAAACGGATCGCAGAATCAACTCAAATATATGATGACGGCACGGTAAATACAAAAGATCGCGATCCAAATGTTTTTCGAGCAATGTCGCAGCTCCATTCAAATAGCCTAGATTAGAATTTGTCGTGTCACAACACAAAGCTTTGACAGAATCAGATAGACCCCAATCTTCAAGAACATCCTCAACAGCATTGGCCTGAGATAATCCTGTTCCATTTTCCAGTTCTGGAATACCTAACAGTTTTTCAATTTTACCATTTGAAATCACGATCGGAAGTCTGTCAGCCAGTTTACGATTTAATAAGTTTGGTAGCATTTTCCCGTCCCAGTGCACGACAACAGCATCTAAATTAGTTTTTTGGAATGTTTCCTTAATATTAGCAGCTTTCGCAGCACACAATTTTTCCCGATAATTTCTGATCGAAGTTCTGTTCAAAACTAAAGTTTGTAAATCAACACCCAAACTTTGTGCTACAGCGACTATTACGAACACAGCATTTCTATCCGATATCTTGCATTTATCCAATACTGACACAAGATTCTCATTTATGATATTGACATTTCCTCTCGATTTTTTTACGGCTGGTTCCGATTCCTCTTGATTTTGAGAAAGGGTACCAAGTTCTGCTTCGACAGAGACGTTTGAATATTCTCCCAGGCTACTTTGGCTGGCACTGGCTGCAAAATCCCCATCATCACTTGATGCCAATTCGACAAAACGATCTGCAATGCGAAAAACAAAAAGAAACTTCGTTAATTTTTTTAACACGATTAACTCGATACTTTCATATCACCCATTATCCATTTTTACACAATAATTTACAAAAACGCTTTAAAAAATTATTTAATAATAATTATTTTCGTTCAACACCCGCGAGAAATATGTAGTTTCGCGGCCCTGTTAAGAGTGCGCGAAGTCATAAATTTCCTGACTGTTAGCGAATAGCGTGGGCGAAGAGCTTCTTCTCCCACGGGTATAGACAGAAGGTTGAGGAGTGAAAAAAACGCAATATCGAAGTTGTGTGACGCAAAAATCACTCGTGCCATTAATCATGTACATTTCGAACTGTTTTTGGACATTTTTACAATTAAAAACATGATTTTGATATATTTAAAATTTATATGTGTAAGTGATTATTGGCGGCCATCTTCCAAGATGGCCGCGATTGATCGATCAATGCATTGTTAACAATTTATCGCGGGCCATTTACTTTCGCTTAATTTTATATTTCTCGCGGTGGTTGAACAAAATATTGTGTGCGACTAGTGGTCGGAGGAGAATATTCCACTCGTGGGTTGTCGCACTCACTATGCTCGTGCAACAAACTCCACTCTCGTGGAATCTTCTCCTTCTCTTACTAGTCGCACAAATAGCTATTGTTTAGATTTATCGGTAAATGTTTACTTTTAATGAAAAAATGTTGAAGCTTAATAAATTTCCAATATTGCTTCGGTTGTCACGAATTTATTTATTAATTTATTTATTATAACAATGTACGGACATACGAATAAATTTTTTTTAATAACAAAAAAAAATTTTGAAAATGTTTTTAATTGAATATTATCAAAATACTAAACTTACTCAATTTCTCCAATTCCATGTCACTTTTCCGACGTCTTTCGATGAGTTTTTCTTCTTTTTTCTTATTTTCTTCATAATCGTATCTACTTTGCACGCCTTAAATGTATCCAACGCGTCCATCTTTTCTTTGATTGATCAAAAATTCTTTGACTCCATTTTCGGCTGTTTCAAGTGCATTTCCGTGAGCGATATCGAATAAATTGTCCAAAGAAGAAACGAAATTGTCTTCTTTCTCTTTATTGTGATCTTTTCCTGCACTTTTTTGCAAAATCCGCCAAGAATCGTACAGTTTTTCTAATTTTTCGATGCATCGAGATGTGACTTGTGTTGGAATTTTTGACTTTTCCCAAAAAATTAACGTTTCTTGAATAACATGAAACGCGCTTTCACGAACGGGCAAGTTTAACACCCGCAAGTTGAAGAATAATACTTTTAATACTTGATACTTTGAAGATAGTTTGTTTCCAAAGATTTGGGTGTCTATATCTCCAATGAGAAAAACGTTTTGCCGTAAAACTCGTGCGGCTAACATTGCACTAACTAATGATTTGCAACAACGACAATTATCATTTTTCACTCAAACTGCTGGTTATGTATAAGTGAAAGAAAAGTCAAAACACACTTTTTTGTATCTCCAGTCTCCACGAATGCCTGCTAGATGGCGCCACTACATCAGCGTCGAGCAAAAACAAGCAAAAACGAGAGTCTCTTCGTTTTTTCTTGACCACTAATTGCTGGTTACGAGAAATATGATATTTTTCCCCATTCCTACTTTGTATTTTCGTAGTTAATTTTTTGCATTGCATTCCTCGTCTTTAGCTCGGGTTGAAAAATTCGCCCTAATAGAAAAAATTCTCTATCAATCGACATACCAGACATCATTTAATATTTTCCAAACTCAACATTTTTATTTTCAAACTATGCATATGATTGTATGGCCTAATGAGGGGCCAGGGGGGGGGGGTGATTTGTCATAAATGCGTAAATAGTTCTGGCAATATTTGCTTGTAATGATCGGTATAAATTATGAACCAATAAACTTGAATTTTAAACTGATTAAAAAAAAAACACGTATTTCACGAAAAAAAGCATTATTTTGATGTATTTCTCGTTATTGTACGTTATAAACAATATACAAGGAATTCAGATCGGGGCCTGAAATTTTTTTCTTAGCTTCGGGTATCTATCGACTAGAACTTCCCATGACAAACTTATTTTTATAATGCATTGGGTGCTCGAAAAAAATTATAGACTGTTTTGAAGACAAAATCCCATGTTATTCAAAGGGGAAAAAAACGGCTCTGCCGGCACGGGTTAATATTGAACTAAATCTGAAAAAAATTAGACAGTGTTTTCGAATTATTTGGAACCGATTTGGAGGGCGTCGCGATCAAAATTCCACCAAACCCATTTTAACGACCACCCTAATATATATATACCAAATTCGGTTGTTTTAGCGTTGGATTCCCGTTGATTCCCCGTGACCAATCGGGGCTGGAATGACGAGGTAAATTCACCGTGGCCAGCAACGCCAACCTAACGTTGAAACGTCACGGTTTGCATCAACGTTGGCACAACCGAATTTTACGGTTAATACGACGGGTTTTTTTCCCAGTGCAGGGTGGTGCAACTCCATGTTGAAAGTTTGTACCGTTAAAGTATATGACCACCAGAGGCGCTGCGATCTTGCCAGGCGCGATTTTTTACGCGAACATTTGAAATATTCTAATCGATTCTTCAAATTGGACTGTAAATTTAAAGTTAAAGCAAGAATTTATTATCGAGTACGTTACATGTTTTCTCATAACATATATTTTTTCCAGAATTGTCAGTAAATTAGTTTTTTCCTAAAAAAGTTTTCCAATATTTGGTTGGAAATATGCTTCAAAAGGTAAAAGGAATAGACAGCTTTCATGAGAAAATATTTTCTTCAAAATCATCGAAAAATCAATGAATTTTGACTGACAGCTGTTTTTTATTACCTAGAATATTTTGATTTATTAAAATATGTACTTAATTGGTTGCATGTTTGACTTTGTGAGCAATCGTTTGTATCATTGATAATTTCGAAAGATATGGAACGGCGGCAAATGACGGGAACCAATAAAAAGAGCCTGGCAAGACTGCAGCGCCTCTAGCGGCCATATACTTTAGCGGTACAAACTACACAGTAAAAAGAATCTTGCAAAACTACCAGTTCCAAACTAGCAAATAAAACGAGCTCCTTTGGAAGGGGTAAAATTACAGACTTGTAGTTATTTTACAACAGAGTAGCAGAAGTACTAGGATCTAGTAAAAGTACTTGAAACTAATAAAATTACTAGGAATTTGTAAAAGTACTAGAAAATATTTAATGTACTGAGAAATTTGAGGTTAGGTTTGCATGACATGAATCAGATTATGCAATAGCAACATAATAAAAATGAATTCATTATAAACTGCTTTATTCATCATAAACTGAACAAGAGAACATATAATATTTTCTTCGCATAAGACACTGCAAAACGCGATAAACATGCAGCAACATACGCTATTGTACAAGATGCCAAAGACGCAACAGGACGCTAAGTTCAACTTGCACTTTGACGATTTCATTGCATAAATACGATTTGGTGATACTTTTACCACGGCTGCAGCGATTCTAATACTTTGGCAGCACTCTTACGTCAATGTAGTAAATTTACTAGCGGTCGTAATTCTACCCCTTCCGAAGGAGGTCATTTTATTTGCTATATTGAAAGGTGTACTATTACGCATTTTTAGTACACTTACTTGATGCTTGTAAAACTACTTTATCCGGTGATGCTGATTTACTACACTCTGGTAAATTCGTACTACTTTCTAGTACATTGATTATACTGTAAGTAGTAACACCTCTACTATACCCTAGTAATTCTGAAAGATTTTTTTTACTGTGTAGCCTATTAAAAAACGCCGAAGTTATTGCACCCACCTGGTTAGCAGCTTTGATTTTGCGTAAAAAACTCGCGCATGCGCAGTCGCCATGATGGACGGTGTCGTTATGGACCGTGTCGTATGCTCCAGATTTCCACCCGTCGGGTACTTACCAGGCTGCGTAGATTACAACCGCGAAGATGCGATACACGAAGCTTTAGAGTGTGTGAGGGAGCTACTAACATCAGCACGTACATCGTCTATGTGAAGAAGGAGAGGAGATATAGAGAAAGCAATAGCTTCCCCAGTCAGCTCGGTAGGGGTTTCAGGGGATGTGAATGCTGCCCCGCGCTGCCCGTTGCTCACCGTTGCTCGAGACCTGATTTATGATCGTTACTTGTTTCAAAAGTACATTTCTCGGTACTTTTGGAGATTTTCAATTTTTCGCGAATCTAAGCCTTGTACACTATTTGAGCAGCAGGAAAAAATCAAAAACAATAATAATACATTACAAGGAACACATTACAAGTGTTCCAAATTTTAGGTAAAAAAATTTAAAAATATTACTGTGCACATTACGAAGAAATATGATGATAAAAATACAAACATTGAATGATGAACGTATCCTGAAATTCTACATAAAATTTGATTGTTTTATATTTAGTGAAATTTTATATAATTTCCAATATAACATATGTGTTCTGATTTTTTTGAATTCGTAAAATTTCTAACATGGTAGGTACGAACTGAGTAATCTTATTTTATACATTTTATAAAAAATTGCCTAGCCTACAAAGTTCCTATTGATTTTTAAGTTCTTTCACAAATGTCTAGACAGCAATGAGTAATTATTGACATCACTTCGAAAAACATTAATAAAATATGTACATAATCTGGCAAAGTTGAGTAAATGCACTCTGTATAACAATTAATTTTAAATTTTTTATGCACAGAGATATTAATAAAATTTAGCAGAATTTCATGAAGAGTTATTAAAATGATTTTATAAAGTACAAACTGCTCTTCTTTTAGAGTGTGTCCTGGAAAAAAAAACAAACAAACAGAAGAAAACAATAGTTTCATAAGGAAAAGGATTTGTTAAAGATTACAAGGTCACACATTTTGGTTTAAGGAATGCAATATATTTCAAATCAACATTGGACAATTCATACATGTAAATTATTCAAGATTTTTTTCAAATATTTATCACGCATATTATGCATAAAAATGCGATATTGAAACATACGGTACTGCTTGTTACAAGAAACACTATACACCATGACACGTTATGTTTAAAATGCCTTAAAAACAATATGAATCGCTAATGATGACATATATAATACAAATGAAATATATTCAGAATTATTATAAATGTATGATGTGCTCAAAAATTAAATACAATACAATACATATACATAAAATATTTGTTCGATCGTTCATGCTCAAAAACTTTTTATATTCTCATATGAGAATTATCAGAAACACTTTTTTTTAAGGATCTTCTCTGTGTGATTTTTCTTGAGCGTACAAAATTTTTGAATTTGCGAGGAAAAGATGATCACTTGTGATTTGATTTTGCGATTTTTGGTTTCTATTACTAAGCGCAGATTTCGTCACGCAAATAGCATTGATTGATTTCGGTGACAAATGCGATTTCGTTTTTGTCACTGTCGCGGTTAATAATGAAAATGCCCTTTCGGCGTCGGCATTGCTGTGCGGTAATATCCTAACACAGTTGACTACAACCTGCAAGTTTTTGTACTTTACTGTGCCATCAGCTTTTTTTAACAAAAAAATCTTCCTCCAAAAATTGTCAAATTCTTCAACCTCGACTTCTTCTTCCAAATCCTCTGTAATCAAACTACTTTCCTTTGGAAGATCTAGCCACTCTTGTTTCATTTCTTCCGCATTGTACTGTTCCGCGGTACACAATTTTTCCGCAATGAAAATGACGTCATTAAATGAAATGGCGCGGTCTTCGTAATCATTCAGAGCAGAAACTTTTTCAAGAATACCCAATTTTTGGAGAAAGACATCTTGCAGAAAAAGCCGATTAACTATTCCTCGGGCGGTTTCAACATAAAAATTGAGACATTTTCCACGAATGCATGAAGCCGTTTCTTCGCTCATATTCTCCAAAATTATTTCGCATTGATGACCAAATCGAACTTCTTCTATCGGTTTTTGATTATCGCCACAACCGAAATCGAGAGTGTGAGCTTTGGTGGGATTGTTTCGAATAAATTGCATGGCGGGCGCGTTGAGAAAGTGGACACCGATTTGTAAAATGAATGATAATGATTTACTATGAAGGAGTTGAACACGGGTCTGCTTTGATTGAAAAAAGGAATTGAACTGATCAAAATAAAAAAGGACATGTTCCAGAAATGCTAGCTCGGCTTGAATCGCAGGATCGCACAACTTACTTAACAATTCCTGAGCAACGCGCGAACCATTTTCCCCAACTTGATTCGTCATAAATTCAACGAGACAATCCCAACAGAACAACACCTTCCCGATGGACGGTCGGCGACTCAACCATCGCGTTATGCAATATGAACACAGCTTGACAGTTGTGTTCATTCGAAGAAGCATAATTTGATTAAATTTGAAAATTCTCTTGGGACTCGCATTCACGTAGGTGATGAGGTTCCGGATGAACTCCTCAGTATTTTTCGAAAACGGCTTGCATGCATCCGCGGCAATGAGAGCGCTTTTGTGACATGCGCAATGGGCTTCGTAAAAAGTAGTGTATTTTTGTAAATTTGTTTCGAAAGAATGGTATTTCCCTATCATTACGCTGGCGGTGTCTGACGAAAAACCTTTCACATTTTTTATATTAATTTTTTCTTCTTGTAGAATACGTTGAAAGGCCGAAAACAACCCCAAGTTGTCCAATTTTGTGGGATTGAGCTCGGCCATTCGCAGTAGTTCGATTTTCATCTCGAATGTTAGAGGATCAACGTAACGCGCTAAAATTGCCATAAATGGGACCTGCTTTACGTCACACGTAGATTCATCAATGTAAATCGAAAAAGGGGTTTCACGCAATATTTGTGAGAGTCGGTTCGTTTCTAAAGGGGCAACTACATTTTTTGTTAAACAAGACAACTTCCTCGCACCGCATTTAATTTTTTGAAATTCTGTTGGGTTTTCTGAAGATTTGTTTTGACAAAATTTTAAAACTTTTTCAGCTGATCTGTATGATATATTTAAGTTTGCGACCAACTCTGCAAATTCGATCTCCATACTCCTTTGTTTCGTTTCGCTAGATCCTTCCTTTTCCAGTATTTCCTGGGCCTCTACGTCGGTCACTATTTTCATACCTTGCCGGACACAGTTACCAATGTGCATCGTAGTGTTTTGGTGCCGTAATAAGCTACTTTTTCCAGCAAGACATGTCAACTTGACCTCCGGACCGCAAACCGAACACCCAAAACATGCCTCATCCTCCGGTAACTCGCGTAACCACTGGCGAAATTGAGGATGGCTTAGCCATTCTTTATTGAATTTTAAAGATGCCCGTGGTTTTTTTGAGGGATTCTCCTCGTCACCATCAATGCCATCCTATAACAATTCCATATCTATGTAAAAATATGAATGACGTCGAAAACCTACTTCAATTCCATATTCTCTGTAAACTTTTTCGAACGAAAATGTTTCACTTGAATCAAGTGAACATCCTGCAAATTAAAGTAGATTCTAAATTCCAAACCAGAAAAATGAATGTATTTCTATTCAATTTTGATGCCAGTAAAATCACACTTGAATAGGAGTTAAATTTTCACCTTAGTTTAATTTGCAGGATTCTCACTCTAAGAAATTGGCAGAGTAATTAACAAACTTCTGTAATGGAACCTTATTGGAAATCTTGAAAATCTACATCTAAAACTATAGTTTTAATGTAGATACGTTTATCTACACTTTATTTAAACATCATGCACACAGTTTACATTAAAAAATTCATTTAATACTTCAATGAACTCATACGTGGAAAAATTTGAGTTTTATGTCTTTGAAACTATGAAATTCAGATTATTGGAAAGTTGGAAATAGTTTGTATTGCGTTAATACTACAAAATTTCAAAAAATTGTCAATCATTTGAAATCATTAAAAATATCAAAACAAATAATACACAATTTTATTGAACTAGAAAAATTTGTATACGTTTTGAAAAATTTTTTAAAGTTTGTTAAATGTTACAAATTAACAAAATGTAGAAGTATTTAAAATTACAAAAAATTCAGAATATTTTGATAATTATACGGAATTCGGGATGTTCGTATAATTTGAGGAAATGTTCGAAGATTTAAATGATTATGTTGCATGTCATATTTCTTCAAATATGTACGATAATGTTTTTTTTTGAAATCTGCTGAACTCGACAGTTTTAGAAAATAACACAAAATCCTGACGAGGTAGAAAAATTTTCATAAATTTTTGTAGGCCACGAACAGTCTGTATGATACCTTAAATTTTGAAAATTTTGTAAAAAGTGAACAATATCAAATATTTGTTGAATTTTCAATATTTCTATAAAAATTCTAAAAATCACAACACTCGAAAAGTATTTGAAAATTACTTATAATCTTCATGAGTTGTATAAATGGTTATAAGAGTTGAAATCTTTTGAATACTTCGCCTAATGTTTGAAACGATGTGAATTCGAAATATCAAAAAACACTAAAAATCCAAGATATATTTTTAATTATTAAAGTTCAAACGAAAATCTTCAATTTTTTAAAAGAACATCTATTATTTGTCAATTACCATAAACGTTTGACGCATTTTTTGGTGATGATTGCTTGATACATGATTTGCAACTCGTGTGATGTCAGCTGCTGCGTACGACCGATTGCAAGCAAGACAAAAGAATTTTGATGAATTTTGCTTGTCTGCAGTGATGAAACTATCCAGTCGATCGTTTTCTAACCACTCCGGATGAAATTGATAAGTTGTCGCACTATCACAATTTTTAAGCGTAGAAAAAATTTTGATAACTCACAGTAAAGAATTTTTATAAATAAAAAACTGTAAAAATTTTCTAACTCGGTCGAGAAAACTTGTAAGTTTTTTTAAATGTTTCCACAACGAGACTACGAAGGAAAATGCAGTAAAGTACAATGATTTAACTTTTCCTCGGGAATTATGCGACGTCAAGACGAAAATTTCCAAGAATTTTCCCTTTCCAATTCGATTTTCAAATCAAAAGGAACCAATCACCCAACAACCGTCGAAAATGCAATCAATTATCTTTGGGTATCCGACCTTTTTTTTATCCTTATCGAACTCCTTTCAAAGCTGGTGTCCTAAATTTTTCGAGACAAAAATACTTCAGATTCTTGCTATTTAAAAAAATTTTTTATACATTTCCGTTTTCCATTACAAAAATTCCCGTACCGTTTTTACTACTGCGATTACGTTTAACGGTTTTTTTATATAAATTAGTTTATATCAATGACATATTTTTGACTCTCATTAGCAAAAGTTGTTACAGTTAAGATATATTCTTCATTTCGATAACCAGGCCTTTCGTTGCGCTTAGTAATAGGAACCGAAAATCGGAAAATCAAATCACGAGTGATCATCTTTTCCTCGCAAATTCAAAAATATTGTAAGCTCAAGAAAAATCACAAAGAGAAGATCCTTAAAAAAAAGCGTTTCATGGTGTATAGTGTTTCTTGTAACAAGCAGTACCGTATGTTTCAATATCGCATTTTTATGCATAATATGCGTGATAAATATTTGAAAAAAATCTTGAATAATTTACATGTATGAATTGTCCAATGTTGATTTGAAATATATTGCATTCCTTAAACCAAAATGTGTGACCTTGTAATCTTTAACAAATCCTTTTCCTTATGAAACTATTGTTTTCTTCTGTTTGTTTGTTTTTTTTTTCCAGGACACACTCTAAAAGAAGAGCAGTTTGTACTTTATAAAATCATTTTAATAACTCTTCATGAAATTCTGCTAAATTTTATTAATATCTCTGTGCATAAAAAATTTAAAATTAATTGTTATACAGAGTGCATTTACTCAACTTTGCCAGATTATGTACATATTTTATTAATGTTTTTCGAAGTGATGTCAATAATTACTCATTGCTGTCTAGACATTTGTGAAAGAACTTAAAAATCAATAGGAACTTTGTAGGCTAGGCAATTTTTTATAAAATGTATAAAATAAGATTACTCAGTTCGTACCTACCATGTTAGAAATTTTACGAATTCAAAAAAATCAGAACACATATGTTATATTGGAAATTATATAAAATTTCACTAAATATAAAACAATCAAATTTTATGTAGAATTTCAGGATACGTTCATCATTCAATGTTTGTATTTTTATCATCATATTTCTTCGTAATGTGCACAGTAATATTTTTAAATTTTTTTACCTAAAATTTGGAACACTTGTAATGTGTTCCTTGTAATGTATTATTATTGTTTTTGATTTTTTCCTGCTGCTCAAATAGTGTACAAGGCTTAGATTCGCGAAAAATTGAAAATCTCCAAAAGTACCGAGAAATGTACTTTTGAAACAAGTAACGATCATAAATCAGGTCTCGAGCAACGGTGAGCAACGGGCAGCGCGGGGCAGCATTCACATCCCCTGAAACCCCTACCGAGCTGACTGGGGAAGCTATTGCTTTCTCTATATCTCCTCTCCTTCTTCACATAGACGATGTACGTGCTGATGTTAGTAGCTCCCTCACACACTCTAAAGCTTCGTGTATCGCATCTTCGCGGTTGTAATCTACGCAGCCTGGTACTTACACATTTGCAATCACTCGTACTTGTGGCCTCAAGTACACTGAGGAGCACTAGATTGCTTATGAATTTAGGGGATTTAAGCTTTTTTTGTTGGACCAGTCCAACAGAACAAGCTGAAATCCCTTAAATTCAGAAGCAATCTAATGCTCTTAAGTGTACGAACGATTGCAAGTGTGTGAGCACTCGATGGGTGGAAATTTGTGGACTCTGTTCACAAACATTCGGTCATGCTCGGGTTTGACTTACGGGTTCGAGTATTAAAAAGTATATGGCAGGGCGATGCACTTTTTTAATTCAATTGCTCTGTTTTCCTGTGTGACGAAAATTATACTGGGGGGTGAAACTCTATACTTTAAAAAATGCTAGAAGCGATTTCAGCCATTTTTTAAAGCATTTAGCGCCATCTAGCGAGGGATACATTTTTAAGAGCGGGATTTTTAAAATCACAAACGCGTTTCCAGTAGTAAAATGTTCATAAAGATAATACTTATGATAATTATTGGGTTGGAAACTACCCAGTAAACATTCGTGATGTCATCTCATTATCACGAAGTGACATGTCACTTAGTGACATCCTAGTGATAGCGCATCGATGTCACTTATTTTTTGTCATGTAGTGATACTGGGACGATTTGACAATATCACTTCATGATGTCATGATGACATCAAATGACTTTCCATCCGTTTATTAATTACATATATAAATTTAATACTTATAATAAATTAATGTAAATATAATAATAATAATAATACGTCATAAAAAGTCAGAACAATAATAAACAATAACAAAAATAATAAATTAATGTTAATATAAATTATACACTCAAGTAATTAACCTTTGAGTGATATATTGTTAGAAAATCAATTTTTTTGAGTTTCTATGTAATAATTTTATTTATTTCAATTAATTCTAAATAAATTTATGATTCCGTACACGTATAATACGATTTCTTGTACAGTTGAATGATTTGTTTTCGTAATTTAAATTTTTGCGCGTAATATATATATAAGTGCTATTGCGGTTCGCGTGTGCTGTGTGAATTAACCTATTGCAACTGTATTGCAACCTATAAAAGTGGAGAGCAACATAACCTGCAGGAGGAACAAGGAGGAAATAAAAAAGTGCCTGAAGATTGAAAAGCGTGTACGTGCTTCAAATTTTGGAAAATTTTGGACCATTTGGAAGTTTCTAACCATTTCTAACCAGAAAGTATGTATATCATAAATTCTATAGCTGAAACGAGCGTGGTGTATTTTCGCGTTTTGAAAAATCGTAACATCCCTGTCAGGCAGAGGACAATACTCACGCAATAGACAATAGTCATAAAATAGTCAGATAGATGTCAGAATACATTCCTGGCATCTATCTGACTATTTTATGACTATTGTCTATTGCGTGAGTATTGTCCCCTGCCTGACAGGGATATCTTTTAAAATTATCAAAATTTTGTGCTCCTCAAACGTTAAATTGTTCCGTGTGTTTTCCTTGATTTTTGCCATAAAATCTACAGATTTCAGGATAATTTTTCAGTAACGTCCGTGAGTCAAGATTGAACCTCATTTTTCATGATTTTCGTAAGCAATCATTTATTTCGTTGGACGATTTTTCACAAAACTCTAAAACTTTTACTTTGTACGTTGTCAAGACAGAGAACGAACATAAAAGTTATATGTACCAGAATATTTTTCAATAATTTATTTTTCATTATTGATGGCAATTTTTTGCCACTTCAGAATTCTACGTTGAAGCGTGATTTGACAATTGAAAATGAAATGCAGAATTTGATGTTACATAGATTCATGTTAATTTAACAATTCATTGTTATATAAATAATATGATTATTGTATTTTGCGAGTATATTTTTGTATTTTTTGATACTAATATCAAAATAAAAAAGAAGTAATTATATACAGGGTGTAATTAAAACGAGAAAGGATAATTTGCCTGACCTTTTTCAGATTTTTTAAAGACTTTCAGTTCCTTGCTAATTTTCACAAAACCCAAAATTAAAAAGATATTTGGGTTTCAGATTTAACCAATAAATGCGCTCTTCTAACAAATAGAGACAAAAGCCACAAACCAAAATTAACCAAAATTTTTTTCATCTTTTTTGGAAACAAAAATTTTTTTGTTAAATTTCAAACTCGAATATCTTTTTGACTATGAGTTTTGGAAATTGTATCACAGGATTTTTAGTCTTAGGAGAATCTGAAAAAAATTAAGGCAAATTATCATCCATGGTTTAATTAAATCCTGTATTTAAGCAAAGAATGGCATCCTTTCATCATGTTTAATTATTTCATGAATAGTTTTTTGAGTTGTAATATATAAATATGATGTGATGTAAATTAGAGATAAAATGAAAATTTGTATTGTTTGATAGAATTTTTAAATATCGTGGAATGTACTCTGAAAATTTCGAAGAAATGATTACATTAGTGGAAGTTGTGAAACTTGCACGACTTCTTATAGGTAAAGATGCGAACTTTCTGGGCGTTGAATCATTTCTAAAAAAAGTCCACAATGTGATTTAATAAATTAATTTAGGAATTTTAGAAACTCGTGGGAAAATTAGAAACTTGTTAAAAAATATTGGATGTGGAAATGTTAGAGACTTTTCAGGGCATTTCTTTAAATCTACCAAAATTTACTACATTTCTGAATATAAAAGCTTTTACTGTAACTTATAAAATTACAGAAATGGTTCAAATCGAAGGCAACCCTATAAAAACTAAAAATCAATTTCCTTGGGAACTTGGAAATGAAAATTATAAAAAAATTACTATGACTGGAAATGTGAAAAAATTAGAGAGTAGAAAAGTACTTGGAGAAATCATGGATTTTTTTGTACGTTGTCAGATATCGAATTAAATATACTTTGATCGCTTTTCAGTTGTTGAGACACATATAACTAATAAATTTTGCAATGTCTAGTTCATATAAATAAAAACTTTGGAAAACTGACAAAAAAAAATGGAAATGACATGAATTTTTTTCATATTTTTTGGAATAAAAAAGTTTTTTGATTAAATTTCAAACTCGAATATCTTTTTGATTATGAGTTACAGAAAAAGTGTCACAGGACTTTTAGTCTTGGGAAAATCTGAAAAAAATCAGGCAAATTATCATTCATAGTTTAAATTAAATCCTGTATTAGAGGAAAGAATGGCATCCTTTCATCATGTTTAATTATTTGATGAATAGTTTTTTAGTTGTAATATTGAAATAGTAATGAAGCGATGAAAAAGTGATGATTGTCACATAAATATGATGTGATGCAAATTATAGATAAAATGAAAATTTGAATTGTTTGATAGAACTTTTAAATATCGTGGAATGTACTCTGAAAATTTCGAAGAAATGATTACATTAGTGAAAGTTGTGAGACTTGCATGACTTCTTATAGGTAAAGATGCGAACTTTCTGAACGTTGAATCATTTCTAAAAAAAGTCCACAAAACTAATTTTTAATAATTGTGCTCGATATTGTTCAGGGTGTTTCTATGTCTTTTTCATCAAGTTCACCTTCCCAAATTTCTCATAAAAATTTTTTAATTATTCTTATTTTTTAACGGGAATTACAATACATAATTCGAATTGATAATGATTAAATCCATTGCATGATTGTACATTCGTAACGAAAAATCCATATATTTCCCAGTACTATATGTATATTTAAGTTTTTTTTTATTTTCTGACATTCTTTTTAACGTTTTGGAATTCAAGCCGAAGCAAAAGTTTTTTCGGAATTAACGAACTAAAAAAAAATATCTTAAATTTGTCTCGAATTTGCCATTTTATACAGCGATCTATGTTTTCTATGGAGTAATTTAAATTTATCGATGCTGTCCGGGATTTTTTCATTATTTTTATCCAATAAATTTATCATTTTCAGGCGCTGCGAAAGACTGCCATTTATTTCCCGGGCCGGAAACAGTCGTTGAATTTCTAGAACACGTACGCGAGGTCATAAGAATTACTAAACAGCGGTTTCGAAAACAGATCAGCAAAAAAAGTAATGTTTATAGAAAAGGTGACGAAGAGAGAAATGCCACCAACGATGACGATTTACTCCAGGAAATGGAAAGAGAATTACAAATGTTAAGAAATCAAGACGTAATGGACGATTTAGAAAATAATTACATTGGTGACAATGAAGAAGAAGATTGTTAAATATTAACTTTCTTCACGAACAAATTGTTTCTTCGAACTTGAATGTTTTTGAAAATGTTCCTAAAAATGTATATTTGTTGGTTTGAAGAGGCCGGATTTTAATAAAACATTCATTGATAATTAATTTCAGCATTTGTTTCATTTTCCATCATTTGTCCTCAACTGTAGGCAATAAAACAAAATTTTAATGGTTCCCGCTTTTTTCTGTCCTCCTTCTTCTGCGCATGCGCACTGTCGGATCGAATTTCCCATATCATTATGTGATGTCATAGTGACTACGTAATGATGCAACAAATGTCTGAGTCAGTGATATCACGCGATGACATCGACTTCACTGCATGACAACGCAGTGATATCATATGACATCACGAATGTTTACTGGGTAAGTTCGTTCGGTTTTTCTCATTGATTGTCTACAGAAAATCTGAACGAACTTAGTTTCCAATCCAATACTATAAATGTTCATTATGATGTGAAATGAAGTAAATTCCGAATGTACGAAGAACACTTTTTTATTATTCAACTTAATAAATCACAGGTGGTTTATGGTTACAAGTTGAATGACAGAAAATCATTAAGCATTGTTATAATCACACATTTAATTGGATATAGATAAATTTCCAACTTTTTAACCATTGAAATAATTTCTCGGTCGGTTTAAAGTCTCAAAAGCAAGCAAAAACGTCGACAACTACACTCGTTCGCTGGATGTACGAGCGCTGAATTAGCGAGCATGCCGGATGAGCGAGAACGCGGTGACCGAATCAACGAGTACCCCTTTCTCCTACCCATTACCTGTGGTCATCGGGTGGGAACCTTCTCCCGCCGTCTCCCGTGCGTCCCGCATAGTTGCGATGGCGTGGCGATCGCCCTGTCGATCGCTATCCGGCGCGTTCGGCTGTCTATCTCGCTATGAATGATTCTCGCGCATCTTGCTTTGCGCAGTCCGCTCATCGACAGACGAACACACGCAATGAGATGTTCGATAGTGGGAGCCCCTTCACGTGTTCGTTGATGCGACAGGTCTCGGTCCCGAGCTGCTCGTACATCCAGCAAACGAGTCTATAATACACAGGACTCTTCCTATAGCGTGTGCGCGCGTGCTCGAGCCATTCTCTACAACGGCCGGAAAAAGGGGAGCAAACTACTCCTCACGACTCCCTACGCTCAGCTGACCTTGAGGGCTAGTCGATGCCGGGCGGGTCACCTGATCTACGGTGCAGACGAAAGTCGCGCAGTTTTCACAATGTTTACGTGCTTTCGCGAAAATCATGAGAAATGGCGAGAGAGATTGTCTCAAGCGGTGGGGATAAAGTAGGCGGGCTATCCCGCCGTAAAGCGGAACGATCTTTCGCCGCCATAGAGCGCGGACGTACAAAAGAAGGACGTAATAGGGAATTTCCAGTGTATATGTCAATTTTACTAGGAGTAGGCTGTAGCGATGTAAGAACTCAATTTTTGAAGAAATTATGTATATAATTCATATTCACATGCCCTATGGGAAATCTTGTTATTCATGAATTACAGACTATTACAACCGACAGGGTAGATTCCGATTGTACCAGCTGATGATTCCATTTGAATAATTACCAAAATCACGGTGTTAGAGTTGAAGTTTTATATGGATCTTTCATAATTGTAATCACTGAAAGTACATTTAAGAAGTTAGATGCCAGAAAAATATAAATTATATATTTCACGCCAAGGAACGATCAGGTTGATCAGCTGGTAGAATAGGAATCTACCCTGCCGGTTGTAATAGTTTTGTAATTCATGAATTACAGACTATCACAAGATTTCCCATAGGGTGAAAATAAGAAAATAGAGTTAAGGAATCGCGATTTCATTTATAAATAGAGTAATCGATATGTTCAATTAGGAAATAAAGAAATTTATTAATCAAAAACTAAAAACTAAAACCAGAGATGGGCGCCAATCTATATTTTTCGGAATTCCAGTAAAAAGATATGCATTAGAGGTTCCTTGCACCTTAATTACAGAAAAATTTATTTTAAAATACAAAATCTGTAATTTTAAGTAGATTTTCTGTAATTAAGGTGTGACGAACCCTGTAACGAATACTTTTTTACTGTAATTCTGAAAAATAGAGGAAAAGATACAACTACTGACAACTTTTGACAGCTCTGTGACGAAATGAAGATAGTTTTCATGCGATACGAAAATAATCAAAATGCGATTGGCGCCTATCTTGGCCTACAACTATACTTCGAACTAGTGATGTAGCGTGACGGTCATGTGGCCACATGACTGTCATATGACGGTCACGTGACTGTCATGTAACGAGGGGATTTTTATCGTCACATGACACATGACGTGACGTCATTGCTCAAAACAAGCATGACATGTAAACAACAATATAAACTTTAATCAAATTATTAAAATGTAACTACTATAATCAAGTTACCATATACACGAATTTTGAAATGAATGATATACACATTGCAACATATTGTGATTCACAATAAACTATAAGATACTTTGAGTAAGTGGGACTGTGGCGCCCCTGCCAGTATTGCCACAACAGGATTAGCGGAGTTACTAGCTCGACCAATGGCAAGGCATGTTACTAGACTAATCAGCGGCCTGTTTGTCTCCCACCGAACACGCTGATTTTTCATTCGGTATATCGGTTGTCGGGAACTGACACTGTCTCGCGTTACGCGTCGAACGAACACGTCTCTATGTCGGGAAATTAACTGTAAAAACTGTAAATTCAAATAGTAGTCACTTTTGTTGATAATAAATCTATTCTCGTTATCGCGATTCTTGTGAGTGATTCATCAACACCCTGGTTTTGTGATACGATAGTACCTACAGGACCTGCTGCCTGTTATTGTTGAAATATTTCTCTTACGAGAACTAGGGAAATTTGGCGTTTGTAAGCTTGTTTTGTTTTAAGTTGTTATTTTATGCAAAGTCGCACGTTTTGAGCGTTTTATCGTCGGCAAAGTAGAAGTGCAAAGGTATCTTTGTGGTACGACTGATTTTAATGGGCCTTAAATTTCTTAGCGGCAGCCAATTTCCCAAAATCGTATCGATTTTGTGGAAATACTGTGGACAAACAGATAATTGTATCTGAACTCGTAAAAAATGAGTTTCAGACAACTTTTCCATTTAGAACTTAATATTCAAGTTTCTTTGTGTCCATCGAAATTCGAAAAGTGATCGTATGACATAATGGAGTTTATATGATATTTTTCAAAATAAAAAAAAAAAAAAAAAAAAAAAAAAAATTATGTTTTGCAATGAACATTCGACTTAGCTTCTTTTAAAATAATACTCTTCGATGTTATTATCATATTATGTATCAGCCATTGAAAAAAAGATACAATGAAATCCCTAAAGTTATCAACCTGAATAACGACACAGCCAAATTTTGAAAATATAATTTACATCTTGAAAATAAAGGAATAACACAATATATGACTTGATTTGATATTAATAATTTTCGTCATTAGGATACCAAATCCAAATATTTTTATTAGGAATCACAGATGACACACGTTTAATAAAGAAAAAGATTGAAAATAATTCGAGAAGGAAAAACTATATATTTTTTATTCATTGAAACATTTTAATCAAAAGAAAGAACGAAAATTCTTCAAATACAATTACTTATATTTGATTATCATAGTGATCATAGATATATCATTTTTCTCACAAAATGATATCCTGAAATCGCAACGTGTTTTGTCTTTGAATTATTCAAATTCTGTGATTTTTTGTTGCAATAATGCGAAATAATTAACTGCTATAAAAAAAAGTAAATAAATAAAAAACGATTATTTGGTTTCTGAAGATGGTGGTACATAATGTATTATTTCTGACGCTGTTGATAGAAAATGAATAAGTTGAAGAGGCTTGTAAAAAGACACGTGACACATTCAGAATGTTGAATACAATCCAATATGAAAAACTCAATAATTATCAAATATATTTCTCACACTCATTTGTTTTTCGATCTTCTAAGATTCCTTATTTTGACATTAATTTTCGACACATTCAAAATTCCAAGTGAGTTTGGTCAGTTGTTTAATACCTACTTTATAAAATTCAAAAATTTTAAAATTGCGGTCGCTAAATTTGTATAAAAATGACACTACTAATCACGCGAAGTAACAATTACATACACGATGAAAAAATTTTATTTTCGTGTGCTGTTGTGGCGATAGTAAATGCAAAAATTTTAGCACCAGAAAAAAAGGACTCAGATTTAAATGCTAATCAAATCCTCAAAGATGGTAGCAAATTGTACAAGAGCAGTTTGGAAAAACTTGATGAAAAAGGTAATTCTTCATTTTAAATAAATTTCATGAAACCTTTGTAAAATAACCAATAATCCGGTTTATCATTTTTTTATGTCTGAAGAAAGGTCGGAAAACTAACATATGTAATCATACCAGAAAATATATTCATATTTATTTACATAAACACGTATGGTTTTCCATAATACGTGAAATTTTATTTCAAATACAAACAAATTATACTAAAAGACAAAATAATACGTAAAAGTACAAACAATGAATGGTTTTTAATATAAATGAAAATTTTACTATTTTTTCAGAACAATCTAAAATAATTACCAGTTTCTTCGTTGGTGACTGGAAATGCAAGGTCGAGATCCAAAAATCAGAAACTTCTCCCTTGAATTTCGAACAAATTTCATTCGACGAAGACGTCATTTTATCCAGATCAAATTCCTTTTTTGGGATTTGGCGCAACGCAAGTGGAAAACATTTATGTTTCTATTTCAAGGAAAATAGAGGCTACATTTCGCGATTTGATAATCTCCGCGATCTCGAAAAACACGTTTGCAAAAATGGTGACGATTTTCGGGTGGATGTAGTTAAGTTGCTCGAGAAAAATTTACTTGATCGAGAAAAAATAGCAAAATATGATGAGGAAGAACATTCTGGAACAAGCAAAAAACCTATTGAAGACAATAGAGGTTTGCGAAAAAACGAAGGATTTTCCGACGCGAGAATTGCCCTTAGTATGGAAAATTTCCCGAATTATCGTTTTGGCATGACATCAGCTGCTGATAATATTATTGACAGAGTCCTAACTGATACTGGGTATTAGAAATATTTTTTCATTATTCATTCTTCAAGAACTTTGTACTTCAAATGTAGTACCTTGAGAAATTTTCAGGGTTTTCAAGACTTTTCTTCAACTTTCAGACTAGTTCTAAATTTTCAACTGTTATACACTAATCCCTCGATCGTACTTGGTTCCCAATTATTTTATTTTTTATTTTCCGGTGCCAAGTGTAAAAAGGTCGAAGTTCTTCCATTTTTTAAGTGATATTTTCAATATTCATACAATGAATCATGGTAATTTGTCGAAAAATTATTTCCAGTTACCAAGGCCTGAACATACAGACGAATGTGCCATCGAAGTTTCAATTTCACAGTAATATGAATTTATACATTCTTCATGGTTATACCCATGATAAAAGCGAAATGTACAAAAACAAAGGTGACCAAAGAGCGGCATGTTGTGTCGTAGCGATAGTGATGAACCAATTTCGTCCAGTTCGTGCATGGTCACGACATGATTTGGACAAAATTTTGACCATTGGGGATGAGATTCACACGGGTTATAACAAAAAATACACGAGTGTGGCTGATTTGGATGGGTGCGGAGTGAAAATTGAAGAAAAGTTTATAAAAGTGGTGGAAGTGACGAGCCCGATAGCGATGGGAACTTTGAGTTCCATGAAGCCAGAAATTTTGAATATAAAGTAAATTTATTTTTTTTGCGAATCACTAAGCTAAGGAAATGTAATTAATTATTGAAAAAAATGATACACGTCATTCTATAGAATAATAGAACTTGAAAAGCAAGGAAAATAAGTTTGGTAGCAATTTATTTCGAAAGAAAATGAATAAAAGGTTTAATGATTTATGAGTTACTAAATTTCAGTGTGTCAAACTGCTATAACTTATCCAACATTGTGTAATGTTAGTTTCTTAATGAAATTGGCTCATTAAATTTTGTAGAAAAGCGTTGGAGGAATATTTTGAACAACCTTCAGATGGGGTTATTTTAGAAACTGGTGAAAACGAAAATTTTGTTTTTTGGAAAGATTTAGAGGAACGCTTTTGCATATTTGACACTAGAGAATGTGACATGTATGGCCATAGAATTGTAGGATTAAAAGGCAAAGGAAAAAAATCGCAAGGGACAAGTAAAATTCAAGGTATGATGAAAAGCCGCATTATTCCCTTTCAACCTCATTAAGAGAAAAACTAAGAACGTAAATTTTCCACTCATGCAGTCAATAATGCCTCCCTGAAGTTAATTGAACGTTTGAATTCTCAACATTAATTTTTTAAGTACATCTTGTTAATAAGGGACATACTTTAGAAAAATTGCATTATTACGTACAATAAAATTGTGTTAATGATCTGGAACTACTAAAAAATTTTTTGACCTTGATGACATCAAAAATGAAAGTTCAAATAATAATCACAAATTCGTTTCTCACTTGTATCTACGAATAAATGAACTTCATAGTTGTGTTGTTGAGCACCTTATATACTTGAGTAAAAAAGCTTATCTTAAATTATAAAGGTCAATGTTGTGTGACCTGTTCACCCGAAATTGATGGCTTGGTCACCCATTTGTTGAAAAAAATTGACGAAAGTAAAAAAAATGATATTTTCGTCCTGCGAGCCATAAAATTAGACGAAAATAAGTCGAAAACACGAAAATGGAACAATTTTTCACCACAAACGGACAAAAAAAGCTGGGTTTTGCATGGAACTTTGGCAAGCGAAGATGAAGAATTTTATGAAAAAAATCGAGGTCAGCAGGACCTTCCGATGGCGGTTGCTGGAGTCGTTGCTGCTCAAGATCTTCCTCTTTCTGAATGGACCAACAGTAACGTCGATTCCATAGTTCGTATAGGGAGTGAATACTTTAATTGGTGTTTGAATCATGAAGAATATGAAGGAGATAAGAAATTGGACGTCTCGGATTTGAAGAAGAATTTTTATTTTAACATGAAAAAGGTAAGTACTCAGGAAAACTTCATTTGCATGAATTATGCAGAACTTATTTATTTACATAACTATAATTTTCCATTATAATATTCACATTGCATATATTGATAAGTTTTTTTTTATTATAAATTGGGTTGTTTAATGAATCCTTAAAATCAAATTAATTTATGTAAAATTGTATAAGCTATAGAACGTGATTTTAACTATTCGAAAGAGCGAGTTGCAATTTTTGCGGTTGAAAGAACTGGCGTAAAAAAAATTATTCATACTTTTAGAACTCAAAGAAGTTCTTTGCAATCAGTACAGTATAGTCATAAACAAATATATCAGAAAAAATGTAGTTTTTGAATAATTTTTTAAAGGCTCACATCGAAATAGATGAGTTCATTGCATTGGGAAACAAATGTCTTTTGTCAAAACTTATCCAAAAAGTCTTTGAAAACTATGAGGGTGGAATCATCGAATCTGAAGAAGGCTTGTCAGTCGGAATATTCAAACATTCCGACGCTTTTTATCTTTTCGATGCAACTGCACGTGAGGAAGAAAACGCAGCAAAAATTATTCGCGCCTTGAAGCCGGAAATTCTTGCAAATTATATTACTGGTCAAGATTTTCGCATTCATGGTGTCAACGTTTCCCTTGGTCGGGAAATGAGCGAAGAAGAGGTTCGAAACATATGTTTTTTTATAAGTTCTCAAGTTGAATACATGCCAACGTAGCAAATAATAGTAATAAAATTTCACAGAAATGGTGTGTCAGAAAAAATGCATACATAAAGTTTTTGAATTCACCACGTTCGACGTTCCAAATTTTGCGTTTAAAAAGTATATTTTCCATTTTTTTTTTTTATCAAAGAAGTTAATTATTCCAGTTGCTTCCATGTTTAGTTTTACTATGATGAGAATATGTGAATTTAGATGATATACCTACAAAATGACTATTTTACAACTGAACCTTCTGAACTTCCATGAATCAGCTTTGAAACTTTCTAAAACTTTTGAGATTTGAGTATTTGTTTTTTAGTAAGAGAAGACATATTCATGTGCTGAAATTCTTTGAGTCCAAAATAGGAAATAGAATTAGTTGTATTCATAAATTTTATATTTTTTTTTTCTAATAAAGAAAATCAAGGACCAAGAATCGATTTTAAGTCAAATAGAAGCTCCACGTGAATTCCAGAAGATAGAAGATCATTGTGCTGCGCTTTTTGGAAGTTTCAAACAGCATGAAAAAATGCATCAATCTGCTCTTGTTACGCTTGCTATCAAAAAAATAAGTCCAGTTTACATGTGGAGTCAGCGTTTTGTAGACGATGCTCTCAGGATGGCCATGAAAATCGAAGATGAAGGAACAGAATTTTCCATTGGAGCAAATCGCTTTACTCTGTCTTCAGAAGAGCATCCTTGCGAGCAGAATGAATTAGAAAGTGCTCTGGAACGACTTCTTCGACGAGGTCAATTTTCATGATTTTCATCATAAATAATAAGATATTTACTATAATTGTATTGATAAAAAAATGTGACAAACTGAAAACTTTTAACTAAATAATATTGAAAATCAATCATGTCAAATTTTTTTCTCATAAATCTTGGATCGAGAAATAAGAGTTAGAATTTTAAGGCCAGACATAGAAGAATACAAAAATAATCATGGCTATAGGTAAAATATTTGAAAATAGAAATTTCGAAAGCAGGCAAAGCCAACGACGGTGTTGTCATAAGACAGTCCGAAACCTCCATCGCCATTTGGCGCGTTGGGGATGGTTTCTATTTCTTGGATCCCAGAGGTCGTGACCCAAAAAATGGTGACATCGACGAAGATAAAGGCGTATCAGCAATTTTCTGGAGTCCAAGTCTCGTTTTTCTACTACCTCGAATTCTACCCTTGCTGTCCCAGGAACCCGAAAATCTTGCGCTTAATGAAATATTCGTCGAAAACAAATTAGAGTCCAAAATAAAAGTTTTAAATCCGGAGGAAGAGAACAAAGACGACTCAAAATGGTACAATTTCGTCAAAATGCTAGAAGACGTCTGGGGAATCCAAGGCAGTGAAGTTGAAAATTTTGAAACTGGAACCAGTCTGTGCATCGCTGTCATAGCTGCAGTTTTTTCGAAAGTTTATTTGCCGAAACAATGGACCTCTACAGTACAAGTTCACTGTTCACAACTTGTCTAACATTTCTTCAATCATTGTTAATTTTTTATAAATTTACCTCACAGTTGTTGGACGAAATTCACAAAATCGCAACTGAATATCGCTCGAAATGCGTCAGTCGCGTTGGTTCTGGACATTCGCTGAAACTTACTGAGGTCCTTCAAGAATTTTACCTCTCAGACCGACGAATTCACATTCAAATTCAAGACTGTGTATATGCCGGAAACGAGGAAGAACTAGCTTCTGCGATCTATAAGTTTCACGTTGATAGCAACAATAAGAGCGCCATTTTGCACATTATTGACGGAGAGTATGTGACCATCTTCAGTGATGACGGTTTTTTCTACGGCGTTTTTCCGAAAAGTCAAGAAATATTGCGTTGCTTCAACGCGTATGTATTGAAGGAGGAAATTTCGAAAAGACTTTTTCCCGAGGGTAAAACGGATTTCGAGCTGAGTTGGGTAAAGATCACTGTGGACGAAGGAAAATCTTCAGATCCTAGTTATGGAGTTCGGCTTGTGGATTTGCCACCTCTTAACGCGTATCGAAGGATGGTCAGCATTATTTAGTAATCTAAAGTTTAGAATATCCTCATTCAAAATATCCTTAATTTTGCAAATGCAAAATTGTGACTTGAAAATAAATCGTTGCCTTGTACTAACATAACTCTGAGTCAGCTACGTAGTAGACCCTACAAAATCTCTCATTAATTTCGTGCATTAAAATTTTTTTCGTTGTCAAAACTCGCAGAATGACAAACCAGCGAGGGCAATTCTCCACAGTTCGTCTAGTTATGATTTCCATCCTCCAGAAGCACTCAGCCGTTTTGGACCAGCATTTTGTATTGTCGCCTTAGGAATGCCCTTATTGTTAAGTCCTACAGGATGGACTTCAAAAATGGTTGACAACATTATAATAGCCGGAAACAAACTTTACAAGGAATCTGTCAAAAGTAATAAACATTTTCTATGAGTGTCAGAAACCTTAAGGTATTATGAACAATAAAAGGCTGTGAAGGTGACCGTCAAAGCCATTCTGTTTTTTTTTTTTTTTTTTTTTTTTTAGCTATCCTGGTCGCCAAATTTCATTCGTAGAGATTTGACAACGTCAAGAGTATTTTGTTGTTTTTCGCTGTCGACAGCTGCCAAAAAATATAAACGCACGTGTCGCGTGGTCAAGAAAAAATCATCATACTGCTTTTTCGAAATAGAAAAATAACTATCAAAATGAATTTGTGAATAAAAACAGATTGATGTAAATAATAATAACAAAAAGTTTCATGTAAGTTCTCTAGAAGAAATAAAACAGTATTCAGAATTCTTTATTTCACCAAAAGAAAAATAACAATAATCCTCGCTTCCAAGTAATTTTTTCGTCAAAAAATTCTAATCCTGAATGATCCTTGAATTGTGAGGAGAAATTAGAATCTACGAAAATACTCAAAATCTAAATAACTTTGAACCCTCAAGCGCCGAACTCTATGTATCTACATATACATAAAAATACAAAAATATCACACAAACTCTGGAGAAATACTACAATAGAATTCTATAAATGGAATGTTTTCTGGAGAAATTAAACGAATACCTACTATCTACAAAACTTCGGATTCTAAAGCAGCAAATAGCAATCTATATGAACTCTAGAAATCAATGAATAAAATAGAAATCGCTACAAAATCTTATGACGAACCATATCATACAATAAATAAACTCTATCATATTATTTTTATATACATTTTACACAATCTACACCTTCTATACGAACTATCAGAACTACCAATGTACTAAAAAACACGAAAAAGCTAACAATCTGTGAAAAAACTAAAAATTTATATGGAGGGGTATTTTCTTAAACGTCTATACAATTATTGAAAATCTATGGACATTTTAGACAGAAAAATTCACAAAAATACTAAAAATCTTCAAAAATACTGAAAATTTTTTCATAGTTTCATAAGTGCTTAAAAAAGCGGAAAATACTAGAAACCTTTTAAAATACTAAAAAAAAAAACCTTTGAGGACATAATTTCCTCAAAAATTCATACAACTTTTAATTTTAAAGAACCTAATTCTAGAAATGTCGGTGCCATAAATTTATTTTAATTTAATTTATTCTAAGAAAATACAAAAAAAAAAAAAATTTTCGAAAATTCGTGTAAAAGATACTGTTTCTTGAAAAATCAATTTAAATACAATAAAACATTGAAAGTTTTAATACTATAGCATTAAATTCTATAAATATGAAGAGCTATCTATAGAAATACTAGAAATGTATAAAAATGTAATAAAATATTACAAAATTTCATAAAAAAATGCAATGTGTAAAATTTTAGGAATCTTGAAATGCTTTTTTTTGAAAAATTCATTGATTTTTCGAACTTTGATGTTTAGAGTATCGAATACGAAGCTATCCGAAAAAATTCATTATATCAGAACATCCTTTAGGAGATATAAATACTAAACAAATATAAAAAATACGAAAAGTATAAAAAAAAAAGAAATCTAAACATCAGTGACTTGCATGAAAATTACACAAATCCAATTTTATAAAGTTTGTTACGAACATGAAATAAGTGCAACATTCAACTCCAAAAGTGGTGTAACCTTCAAATGCCGAAATTCGAAAAATTGAATATTTGTACTCCCGGAACTAGACCGTCAAATGGTAGTAAATATAAATTTCCGGAGTAATCTTGTTTTCTCAAAAAGCCTCACGAAATTTTCTCTGCATACGCCCCTGATAATGGCAAAATGCGATGTTGCCAAATGTCAAAATAAGCAATGACAGGTCGTCGAAAGTGACTTTTGTGAGTTTTTTTGGAATAACTAAATAGTAAAAATTGGCTTGGTAAATTAAAACTTGATTGGTAATGCTTAATTTGAAGTCTGGCGAAGTACATATTAGATAAATTCCCTTATTCGTTCTCATGTTATGCACGAAGATACGATTCGCTCCAGAAGAACACGTGTAAATCGACGCACATTGTAGAATTTTTTTTTTCAAAAACGAAATAGACTAAATACTCGTAATAAAGAGTACACACTCTTTTGACTTCAATTGACAAATAAAAATTGTTTCAGAAACATTCCCATGTATTACTTTACGTGCTCATACTACCTTAACGCTTATTAAACTCATGATAATGCGATAGGGTCTCAAAATTCCAATGGTCTTATAAATTCGTACTCTATAGAATCATCCCATAACATTAGTCATTACTGAAACCTAGATCACTCTACGGAAAACCCTCGCCTTGATCCTTGGGAGCTTTCGAGGGTCGTTGAAATCGGATCAACGATGATTACGGCGGATATAGAAGAATCTACGATTTCGGGTCCCGTGACCCTACCATCTGCTCTTAAAGATGAAGATGATAAGAAAGATAAGAGAAAGAAAAAAGCAATAGCAAAACTCGCGAAAAAATTAAAAGGAAAGAAAGAGAAACAAGCGACAGAGACACCACCAGAAAAAACTCATCCGCCAGTTTTAATATTGTATGAGGGAATCCAGAAATTTTTTAAAGAAAACAACGCAGGAATTTTGGTTATTAACAAAATACGTACAATGGCACTATGGAAGGAGTGTGGAGTGATTTATCTTTTCGAACCTCGTGAAAATGACATTGAAGGAATGGTGTACTCTGAGGTTTGCATTTGTTATATAATTGATAGAGTCCTGGAATACTCACTGTAAATAAAACGTGAGTATGAATGTAAGTATAACTTTTAGGGAAGATGTCTAGGTCCCAGCGTAATGTGGTTTGCGTGCCTGGAGCCCTTGGTTGAACTTATTCACAAAAATCTCATAGATGAGGACGTATTTGCGAATTATGAGATTTCCAGAGTTCTTGTCAAAAGATTAAGACTTGAAAAACTACCTAAACCAAGTGGTAAGATCTTCTTCATGAGAAAATTTTTATTATTTTTAAAATGAAATTTCAAGTTTCATTCGAGCAACTTTATCTGGTACGATATGTCTTTACATAGCATGAATGAACGAAAATTAGTTGTGCCAATGTTTTTAATGCAATGATGGTTTAACAATAAATTTTGCTTAATAAATTTTTAATCAAGATTATGCTATGCGCGATAAAAAGCAATTTCTGGCTATGCATCTATTTATTATACGATTTGGGTTTCATCCTAATTTATTACTCGATTGATATAGATATCAATGGTTAAAAATGAGCTAATGCTTAAGTTTGTAAGGTTCAAAAAAACATTTTGGTTCGATTTTTTAATATAATAAACATTGTTTTGTGATTTTAAAATGAATATGTATAATACTATAACCATAATTTTTAGAAACACGTCCATACATCGGGTATGCCGTTTACCCAGCACCATTACCCGAAATGGGCATGGAGCCAACAGGCTACGTAACTCACGAGATGGAATATAAACAACTAGATGGTCATCTAAGTGTTCTACGTGGTACAATAAATATAGATGATGAACAATTCCAAGCTTATTCAGGATTTCAAGGCACTGCGATTGCGGCTGTTACAATAATTCTATCACACGTGCGCGAGCCGTTAGTTTGGAACGCAGGTTAATAGACTCCCTATGGAAAATCTTGTAATTCATGAATTACAGACTATTACAACCGGCAGGGTAGATTCCGATTGTACCAGCTGATCATCCAGATCATTCCATTTGAATAATTACCAAAATCACAGTGTTAGAGTTGATGTTTTATATGGATCTTCCATAATTGTAATCACTGAAAGTACATTTAATAAGTTAGATGCCAGAAAAATATAAATTATATATTTCGCACCAAGAAACGATCAGGTTGATCAGCTGGTAGAATAGGAATCTACCCTGCCGGTTGTAATAGTTTTGTAATTCATGAATTACAGACTATTACAAGATTTCCCATATGGCTTATGTTCTAATGTCCTTGAAGCAGATATTCTCTAATTCTAATGGATCAAAAAAAATCGGATTGTAGATGATTATTCTTCTGTCACCCTGGTGAAAAAGTTCCGACCGAAAATAGTCGGATAGTCGCAACATTGTCGAACGTAGCGACTGTATTTTAAAACCCCGATTTTGCGTCAATTCCATCATATCGTTTGTAAGAAATTGTCAAAAAATAAGCAAAATTACCTCCTGTTATTAATTGTGATGCTAAATATTTGTGTATTGCTCTGGAAATTATGATTTATCAAGTATCAAAAGCATCAAAAATAATAACATCACCATTACCTCAAAAAAACATTGTTTCAATTGTTTCATCCGCTCAAGCGCACGAAATTTGAAAATGGTATTATTTGAGTTTTTTACAATCTTCAATGAAATGAGCGTTTTGCTCTTCAAGTATCATCAATATGTATAATAATTAAATACGTTAATTATGATACATCAATTATAATATATAATTAATAATATATTTATTATATCAATATTATTTCAGAAAAATTTGTTAATAACTATTTATTTCTTCAATAATAATTTATTATTTCTTATTATAAATACTATACATGTAATATATATATGTATATATATATATAATATATCAATAATTATTATTCATAATATCAAAATAATCACTCTTATGCATAATTAATTTTAATTTATGTTATCTGTTGTATGAAAGAAGAATGGAAATTATCAAATAATTTTTGTTTAAAATGTTTTCAGAAACATTCCTGAAGTAAAGTTAAACATGACGTGGTATTTGTAATCGAAAAACAAATAAGCAACATTTTCCAGTTATTTGTGTCTTTTTTAAATTCACATTATTTTAATTTATGAATAAATAATTCTAAATGAACCGCGCACGACGTACTAACTCCAGCTTAGACCATATAGTACTATATGTTCTAAGAACTCCAGACAAAATCAAGCACTAATATATAGTATACATTGAAACAGCTGGTCACAGCATGTCAGATCGACAATTTTGTCGATAAAGTCGCATTGTTCTCTATGTTTTGTGTCGTTCTGTTTTATCCAACTCGAATACCACTGCTAAAATGTTATTTATTTTGAATAAACACAATAAAAAATGCGTAATTTTGTCTGGAATCAATAAATAAATCACTTTTACTTATTTTCGCAACCACATGACCACGTAACGTCTCATCAGAGACAAGGCAAAAAAATAAATAAAAGTTAGAGTCGTAACTTCGTCGACTCTAACTTTTATTTAAGGTAACGACTATCTTACGACGGTTAATCTTCGTACTATAGTCGGACAATAGTCGGATTTTTTCCACCAGGGTCAGGTCAATTTAAATGAAAAAGTTCAAAAATTTACATCTTGTACAAAAAACCTTTTTGTTCCTACGGTAGCGACAAAGTAGATATTCAGAAAATTTTATAAATTCCAAAATATATTGAGAATAGGCTAAATAACTGGACTATTTCGAAAATTCGCACTTCACACCTTTTCCAGAAATGGTAGACGCGGTAATCAAACATGGAAGTGAGCTTCACGTGGACTGCTCACGCGCAGCGAGAACTGGCCCTCGAAATTTGTCAATTTCGGAATTATTCACGACCGTTGTTGTAGCCAATTTTTGCGTGGATCTGAATATAGAGCGACACCGAAATTGCGGTATTTTTCGCAAACTCCATGACCTCGTGAATACTCTTGAAGATTTTTTCCTTGGATTAGACGAAGCTTCTGAGTTGAGAAAAGTGGGCATCATCGTGCATACGTACAATCGTGCTATGGCCATTTTGTCGCAACGTGGAGATTATTATTTATTCAATCCTTATTTCGGTGGAATTTTCAAGAGCAATTTTGTCGCGAAGTTGGCGCCGATTATCAAGCGAGATATATTGGGTGGTGGGGGGCCTTATACTTTGAGTTCTGTCAAAATTTTAGCAGTGAGACAAGTTTAGAAAGATGATCATTGTTTTGGCAACATGAAATCCAATTCGTGCTTGAAAAATATATAATAATATCGAAATGTATAGTGTTTTAAGAAATTAGTATCTTTCATTCATTTTTGGAATTATGCAATAAAAATATTAAAGATTTTATGAACAGTTTGTTGGAAAAAAAGTCATTTCTAACACAATTGATGATAACATTTATTTTCAGGTTCGAGGGACTTAACTCTTATGATACACACAACCAACGCATTGATTATTACCGTAATACAAAAAAAAAAAAAAAAACGTGGGCGACGAAACGTTATTGCTCATCGTTCATATTCCATATGACCCAACTATAAAAATGACGTCGTCCCAGTTAGTAGCGAAAAGTTTCATAAATGTTAGAAAAGTTTATGAAACGTTTCCGAGACTTTTGCACGTCGATTTTGAAAGTTTCATGCAGTGTTTCTTGAATACTTCAAGAAAGCCTGCAAGATGCTTTTCAAATTTCAGAACAATTTCTGAAACTTACCCATAAATAAATGACAAGACGTCAGAGTTTGTGGTTCAAGCGCTGAGTGGAAATCCTACATTACTTGAGAATTAAATTAAATCTTTACACTTTCCCTCACAGACGGAAAAACATACATTCACACACACTGAATCATCTCGATTCTCTTGGAATCACGTCGATTATAACCCACAATATGTAACAATGCACGACTTGTTAATATAGCTACCACGACCTATGAAAAATTCACTCATCTATAGTATGCAAAAATCACTTGCCCTTGCTCCGGATAAATCATTTTATTGGAAGCGATCCAAGTTTGTCAACGCAACAAGTTTTAATGATACAAAAACAATCTTCACAATTTTCCATAAACGTAATATAAAAAATATGTATGCATAAAAAGTTAACTGTATCGCCCGTCGTTTTTTCATTACAACATAAATTTTCTTCAAGATACATTTTTTCCTAGCTTCAATCTGTGTAAAAACATGAAACGAAAATAGGTTTCTTTGTTTTTGCAGTAACAACTTTGGCCATAGCTTGTTACAATCATTAGAAATAGGCAACAACCGCTATTTTAAATAATGGTCTAATTTCCTACTCGCCTTATGGGAAACATCGTAAAATATGCACTTATTTACTTCCTCGAGTCGCAAAGTTGATCGAGCATACAGTGTATACATGATATATTTCTTAAATTATTATTGATAGCACAAAAACCTCCCTTTTTTACACGCTACGTTTTTTTTATTTGCACAAAAACATCGAATCACAAAAACGAAGGCTATTGCGATGAACTAATAAATTGGCGAACATACTTCATGGCATATTTTACACGAACTGAACACTTTATAGAAGCAATACGCGTATATATAAATTTGCGACACGTGACTTAATGTAAATTCTTCTATCGACAAATCTGTACAACTCAGATAATATGGTGATATCCTCTTTTCCATTCGCTCTCGTTTGTCGAAATCGCACATTGTTTGAAGAATAATTATCCGTTTTTCCAATTGGGCGCAGCTCGTCATTCCGCCCTTTCATTCTTCGAATTTCTGGGCGTGAACAACATTTTGTTTAGACATATTCTGCCTTCTCGAACTTTGGAGTGTTTCAATAAATTCGAACACATCTCAATTATTATTATTTTCCAAGAATTCGAAGAACATTACAATTTCTTGGTAAAAGTGTCCACCGACTTCAAATAGATAATACTCTATCACGAACTTAATTTATGACTTTTTTCATGAACAAAAAATCATGATTTTACCAAGTGGGAATCAGAAACTTTTACCATTTATTCATGCAAAGAGCACCAGATGAAAATTTTCAACCTCGCGATTTTCGAAAGAGCGAATGTTTTTGTCCGTAGGAAAGTTGCTATTTCCAAAATGTTTAATCTTGTTTGTTCTAGTAGGCAGGGGCCTGAAAATCACCCATGCCGCGTTGTTGTTGGAATGGGGGATCTTGATAGGCATCGTCGGTGGCGTCGGGGTAACTCGAATACCCTGTGCCTCCCATCGGATCAGCTTCGTAAGTTGACGCAAAGGCCGTGTCTTGAACGCCCATTTTGAATCTTTGGAAGGCGTACCAAGCACATCCACCCTGGTCATAAAACGAAAATATGGTCTCGATCGAAATGAATTTTGAATATGATTATATGGGTCATTCAAGAACACTGTGGAACATGAAAAAGGTCCCCAAAAAACTCTAATTTCCACTTGCATTATGTACATTAAGGTGTCTTTTATTTTGGCGATTTTGGAATTTTTGTCATTCTGGGCTTTTCAATCAATCAAGATACTAAAAAAAATTTTCCGTAAAGTTTGAAGTGAATAGAACATGATTAATCCGTGCCACAAAGCGACTGAAGTTTTAAATGGGAATGACATGAAATTTTTCATACATTTTGCTCAAATCTTCACAGCTGTTGCAAAACTTATGATTTATGCTTGAAACTTGGCAGAGTTCAAGTACATAAAGTAACGTTCAAACCCAAAATTTTCTGGATTTTTCTAACGGTTTTATTTATATTTTACAAGCAATAAAATGTACATTTTTGTTGCTTTAATTGCATGTACTATTTAATTTATTACCCTTAAGGGGAATATGTAATTAAATATTTGTAACTTCTAAAAAACTTATGATGGATTTTTAAAATTTGGCAGGATTAAAGAAGATAATATGATGATAAAAACCAATTTTTTTTGGAATTTTTCATTGCTGTAACTATGTATATTTTACAATCACTCGAATAATACAGGTTGGCCTCAATGTTATGTATTTCTCAATTTGTTTCCTTCACATATTTGTAACTTCTGAAAAACTTACGATAGGCTTTTGCAATATGTCAGAGTCTTTGTTGATCAGGTTGAGTTCGAAGTTAAAATTTTCGTTATTTTTTTATTACTTCAAAAGCACTTTGAAGTACATAATTGTCTTAGTTTCATCGGTTAACTAGAAGAATATAATAAACTGGTCCAAAACACTTTATTTTCTGTTGCCCACACATATATAGCATAGTATATCAAGAAAATTTTGTTTTTGAACTAAATGTTATGAACTCAAACGCTAAGGAATACATGAAATCAAGGCTAGCATATAATATTCGAGTGTTGATAAAATATGTATCAATGAAAGCAATGGAAAAATCCAAAAAAATTTGGCTCTTGACGTTACATTATGTACTCATATTCTGCCAAACTTCAAAAGTCTATCCTAAGTTATTTAGAAGTTACAAATTTATTACGTGAAGGAAATAAATTGAGAAATACATATAATTTAGGCAAACCTGTACTATTCGAGTAATCACAAAATATATGAAATTACAGCAATGGAAAAACCCAAAGAAATTTAATTTTTATCGTTATATTATGTCCTTGAATTTTGTCAAATTTCATAAGTTTATCATAAATTTCTTAGAAGTTACAAACATGTAAAGAAAATAAATTAAAGAGTACATGAAACCAAGGAAAACGTAAATTTTATTACTCGTAACATATAGATAACAGCTATAGAAAAAATAAAGAAAAATTTGTTTTCGAACGTTACTTTGTGTACTTGAACTCTGCCAAGTTTCAAGCATAAACCATAAGTTTTTCATGAGTCGTGAATATTTGAGCAAAATGTATAAATTACAGGTAATTTCCTTTTAAAACTTCAGTCGCTTTGAAGTACAGGTTAATCATCTCCGATTCGTTTCAAATTTTACAAAAAAATTTCTTTTTAGTATCTTGATTGATTTAAAGGCCTGTAGTGACACAAAGTCCAACATTGCCAAAATAAGTGACACCCTAATGTACATAGAGTAATGTACATAAAGTCGGAAAACAAACTTTCATTTTCCAGATATTTGAAAATTTGGATAAGATTTAGTAGTGTCTGAGTGACCGTTTGCCGCAATAGAGAACGAGACAGTCTGAAAGTTATGGTCGAACTTGGTATAACTCATAGCATCGAGTGCGTTCAAAATGAGTAAAAGTCAAGCGTTCTAATAATAATGAAAACACCATTAACTGCAATTTTATTTATTGCTATTGATTGAAAATGTCTCTTTTTGGTCTTTTCTTTGAACACCATTTTAGATATTTATATTTGTTTCATTTTTTAGCTTTCATTAGGAGCTACATAAAATTTTCTTCCATTAACAATTATTTATGAATATGCGATTTATCATTTTATACTTGACAAGTTTTCTGCATCTGTCAAATCATATACAATAAAATTTCTTTTGCTTTCAAAAAATTTGCGTTCAAAACTACACGAATCCCATTCAATACTATTAAGTGAAAAGTTCATCATCAATTAGAATATTATTTACGTCAAATTATGTAATATTCGTCAGAAACCGCGTATCTTATTAATAAAAAACCTTTATAGAAACTCGTTACTGACTCTTTAGCAAACATTTAAAGTCAAATTAATTATGGTTTAATTCATACGATTGTCAGATCACTTACATTTATCTTATCATTATAAATTTCTAAATGGTCTCAGTCATGATGAATATGTAAGATCCCTTCATTAGAAATTGTATTTCATTTTCAATATGAATACATACTTTCTTATTGAATATGCCAACAGCTAGAATGAACAAAAATTGTAATCTTTCTATTGGCTCCCAGAAATCGACAGAGATATAATAAATGTTCGGCATTTTGATTGTTTTTCGTTCGTTTGAACAGTTATAAGTTTTTTATAGTTGTAACTGATTTTATTTGAAACGATTTGAATTCATAGTTGTGAAAGTTGAAAAAATTTTCATAAACTGTGAAAAATTCAAAATATCAATAAGACTCAAATGTTGCAAACAGTCAAAACTTTTGAAACTGTTTCTTGGTAGTGCTTTTACTGCAGACAGCAATTATTATAAAAACATGCTTGTTCTAACAATTGCCTACATTTTTCTGATAAAGCTTACATTAAGAGAAAAATAATTAATTTACTGGAGATTAAGCAATTTTAGGATCAATATATTTTATAGAGTTCCATATTTCTCAATGAGTCAAGGGTACCAATAAGAATATAAAAGTTCAATTCATCAATATATCTCACCCAGGTGAAAATAGAGAAGAAAGAAAACACGATGGCTGCTTCAACGCTAGTTGTACCGTAATTGTTCGGAGGGGTGTCTGCTTTATTCCACGAGTTTGCTAAATAGCAAAAACCGATGAAGTAAAGAAACGCCCAAAATCCGGAAAATCTAAAAAAAGAAGAAAAATGGACTAAAAGTGTTGAAAAAATCAATAAATTAAATATCAAGTCCTGGTATTCCGGAACACTTGCTATTGCTGTTTTTGTCATAGAGTAATCATGCTGGATATTGTGTGATACCCATGTTAATATTTTGTATGAGCTTCTTTGTGAAACGACATAGTTATATTTTTTGAATTAACCTTTCTTGTTTATTTGGTTACGTTTGTTTCTCGAGTAATCTGGTTCTCTCAATAAACTTAAATAATTAGCTTCCTCTTACCCAAGGTCCCCAAGTACGTAGTGTTTTCGGGTCTTGACAGACGACATTTGCTCGAAGAAGTATTCGCCGGCCAAAAATGCGATGCTCGCGAGAAAAGCCAGAACGCCAACACCGATTCCGTAACTACAGGCGTTGGCATCTTTATTATAAAGGCAGACCTCTTTTCCACCCTTCACCTCGAGATACCCTCTGTTGCTGATGCTCCCGAAAACAATGAGCGCGAAGAGCTGAAACGCATAACTTTGCTTCACTAATTGGTCTATGTGAGAAGCGTGTAATTAACTGTAAGTGGAGGTACTGAGTATAATATGTAGGCATATCTCAAATTTCCGTCAAAATACGTGGAATCCATGCTGACCCTATTTGATCTTCAATATTCTGAGTTTCATGCTGATAACTTCATTAGAATCCAAATTATCTAGGGATTATGAAAAACTTAGGGGCTCAAGTTCCTTTACAGTGGCTGGAAAATTAATTTAAATATGTGCACTGTGCTAGAAAAACAAATTGAGATATTTCCATTTTGTATGTTTAGCATTTATTTACTAATCTCATGATAGCAAAATTTTTAAACTTCAATATTGTGGACCTACAAATTCGTATGAAGCTTTATCATAATGACACGTGAATATTCGACATTTTTATGGGAAAATGAACACACCTATAGAAATTCTTAGGTATGGGAAAAATTCCGAAAGCGAGTATGGAAAAAATGTAAAAATTTCTTACACGTGGGAATAGGATAAAATTCACCAATAGCGGAGAGTTAAAAATAGGTCAGACTGAAATTCCGTTGAAATAAAAAATAGGTAAATGAAAGTAGCCAAGATGGCTTATAGTATTTCAGTTACATTATTCAAATTAAGAATTCTTGACAGTAGTTACAATTTCTATGATTTTTGAGATAAATTGAGTAGAAAAAAATATAATTACAAACGCAGAGTTGATATTGATTAGTTATTCCAATACCACGTGGAACAAGTATAGACGAGTTATCATGTGACAACTTGCTTCAGAATCTAAAAATTCTGCAAGTATTGCATATACAAAAAAAAACCATTAAAACTTATTTGCTGGAATTTTTTTTGCCTTCGTATCCAGCATTGGATTAATTACAGCGAAAAAGGTGTTTTTTTATTTATTTATTCTCTGTGACAAATGGTCTGCGAAATTGAAAAAATTGGCTAAGCTGGACTCGATCTTTGCTTATATTTCTCCATATAAATTTTTTTTGTCAAAGAAGCTTTAAAGCTCATTTTCAGTATAAAAAGATATTCAAAATTTAGTATCAAATAATGTTATCAAAATTTTTTAGTTTGGAAACTTTCTGGATACAGAAGAATGTATAAAAAGAGGGTTATTATTCTGTATTTGTTCACAAATTCCTGAAATATTCAAGGTCTCCCAGGATTTCTCTTCAAATTTCGAGGATATATTATTGTTTTCTGCAGATGCAAGATTTTTTGGAGAAATCGTTTCATTTGAATTTGAAAACTTCTAGAATGAAAATAATAATAAATATTGATAATACAAGGGAGTTAGAAAACCTATAAATTATCCACGTTTTCAGTTAGAAAGAGTTCAACTCACAAACAGGGAAAGTTCAACATTTGTAATGATTTTGTAGTATGCACAATCAATGTTTTATAGTTTGAAGATTTCTTTACAACAATTAAAAACATTGATAAAAAGTCCATAAATTTGTTATACTCATGAGTTTATGCAATGATATCTTCATGGCATGGTTTTTTCAAGGTTCAACAATTTTAAGGTTGATATCTAAAACATTTAAATATTTCAAAGTTCTAAAACTAGAAGAACTAAATTTCTGGACACGAGATCATTGAATCTTAAAAATTGCAACTTCAAATTAAAAACAAAAAACATGCTTATTTCGAAATTGCTATTATGTATAAATTTGAAAAAATCTTCCTTATTGTATTTGATTGTGGAAAGAATTTAAATTTGAATGTGAAAGGTCATTCAGGTGATAAGAATTTCATTTTCCAACACCGTTATCGGATTTAGAAACATGTCCATAAAATTGTAAGGGCAGACAAATGTTTTGTTCGAATGTAAAGATACAAACCTTTGAAAGCAATAGCTGAAAGCAATCAATTTTCGAGATATAAAATACCGAATTTTTACTCTGCTGATTTTTAAATTACTATACCACAGCGTAACAATAAAAAATTCTCAATTCAAAAAGTGTCAGATTGGAAAACTTAAAATGAATAGTTAAAGAATTTGAGATTAATATGACACTTAATAATTCTGAGCTTTTTGCTGAATTTTGATGATCAAGTCAATCAAGGAGAATATCAAAAATTTCTAGAATGTGATTATAAAAGATATCCTACAATCGATTATTGTATAAAAAATTCGCAACATTCCCAGTTCCTTTCAAAACCAAGTGGTACTACAAAAATTAAACATTGCAACCTTGAGTAAGTAGCACGAATTAAAAATTAAAAAAAAAAAAAAAAACATAAATACTTTCAAAACCATTCACGTAAGTAGTCATGCCCAATTCCAAGTAATACAGATAATGTCTCAAATTATAATTTCTCTTATATTCTGATTTCCCGCGAATTTTCATCAGACCCTTTAAAAAATAATGAAGAAATGACTTTTTCCCTCTCAAACTCCTGAAATACATAATTTCCCCAACAATATCTCCTGGCAACTCAATTTCCATTTTTCTCCAAATCTGAATAGTGACATTATAAGTGCTTTGTGTTTGCATTTACGGAAAATCAATAAGAGAACCCCATCACTCGTGGAGGGTGGGAAGGCTCCTTCACAATCGATGCCTACAACGTCCAGCGTTGTGCGAATTTTGGTCGAAGAAAGCCGAAGAATTTTGGAATTACTCACGAGACATACTCCTCGCAAAATGACCTGGGGCCTTTGCACAAACGCGATCGGGTCAAATGGGCCTCCAGCTTTTGCTCCGCCGTAAGCTTCCATGATAACTGCTTAGGTCGAAAATTCAAAGGCCTTCGGTGCCAAAGACTGGCGCATGCGTTTCCAGTTCGGTACTCGACGCTGATTGTGAGATATTGTTCAAGATGTGCGATTGCTGTTCGATACGCGTGGTAAGTTGATCGTTATGAACTGAAATATTGTCCTCCAACCTTGCGTAGAGTTCAATATTTAGTCCACCAAGTCAACTTGGTCGGAATTCTTTATTGAAACATTTCACTCATAAAAAAACTCTTAAAACTTCAGTTATTTTTTGCAAGAAATAACCTTCTGTTGTTGCGCCTGTTTTCAGTATGATAAAAAGTGAATTCCAAAACGTTTAAGTAAGAATCTAGTGCAAAATGTATGTAAAATTATGAAAAAATGCTCAATGGACTAAAATAAATACCACAAGTACATAAGAAGTTGGTTTAGAACACTTAATCGAAAACAATATGAAATTATTTCGTGTATTCAAAAAGTTTCCAAACATTTTTGATACTCGTCAAATATCATAATATACCTACATCGATACAGATTTTCAATCGCCCATTATTTTACACAGCATCCGATTTGAAATTCGCTTTTTTGAAAGTAAGTTTTGAGTCTTGATTTTTGCAAAAATTTGAGCTTCTAAGTTCTACTCTGCATGGTCGAAGATCATATTCGTAGGCAATAGGGTTGTCTTTTGGTACAATTTTAACCGTGACGCCCCTCAAATCGGCTCCAACTAATTCAAAAACAATCCTCAAATTTTTTCAGATTTTTATCTCAAAGTTAACCCATGCCCATAGAACCCTCTTTTTTTCTTTGAATAACATGGAATTTCGTCTTTATCTGGGTCTCTAATTTTTCGTGGGCACATGAGACGGCTTAAAAATCGGTTTGACACGTCAAATTATGGGCAAGTGTTTCAGTCAACTGTAAAAAAAATTTCAAAACCGTACACCAGTATTTCGCACGTTAGCCGTCCCTAAGAAAGTTGAGTCTTTTGCGAATTATTGGTATATTTCAAGAAAATTGATGTTTTTAGAGAATTTTCGACTGATCTTCCCATTCACAGAGCAACTTTGTCTCAATTCCGAACTTTTTGATAGTTGATAAAATTATTAAAGTGAAATTTACAAATTCACAGTTGTTCTCACAAACTGTAGCCTACTTTTCATACAAAAAAATCATTAATATCGAATTATTCACAGTATATCCAAATAATTCATTTTTCCTTAATTATTGAACGATAAAAATGATACCCAAAGATTTAAATTCATTATCAAAGTAAATAAGAATGCTGATATGCTGTTGACTTGTGATAAAATTGAAATTGAAACAATAGCAACGACAAAAACAAGGAACAAGTTGATGAGACGGATATATATATATATATATATAATTTGTTAATAATTTTATGGTCTTATCAATGTACTGTATATAATTCATTTCTACATTTTTCCTACGCATTATTACAATGAATATGTTATGTTGACATACAATGCTATACCCCTCATGTCAATATATTTTGTTCATTCATAGAATATATTATGTTTGTGCAATTAGTCGGTAAGTTCTGATATTTATCTTTTTTTTTTTATAAACAGTGGGATACAATTTGTGGGAATAATTGTGAATTTGTAAATTTCACTCTAATAATATTATCAACTACCAACAAGTTCGTAATTGAGACTAATTTGCACTGTGAATGGGAATATCTGTCGAAAATTCTCTAAAAACATCAATTTTTTTGAAATATACCAATAATTCGCAGAAGACTCAATTTTCTTAGCCATGGCTCACGTACGAAATACTGGAGTACGGTTTTGAAATGTTTTTTACAGCTGACTGCAACACTTGCTCATAATTTGACGTGTCAAACCGATTTTTAAGAGCTCTTATGCGCCCATGAAAAATTAGAGACCCAGATAAAGACAAAATTCCATGTTATTTAAATGGGAAAAAGAGGGCTCTATAAGCACGGGTTAACGTTGACATGAAAATCTGAAAAAAAATTTGAGGATTGTTTTTGAATTATTTGGAGCTGACTTGGGGGCGTCACGGTTCCAATTCCACTAAAGTCATTTTAAGAACCACAATAAGAACCGCAATATAAATTATACTATAAACTTATAATTTATGTTCAAAAATCATGTTTATGACAAATGTAAATAGATTTTATAGTCAGAATTTTGCAATTTTCGCAGTTTAGACTGCTATAACATAAATACTGAATTTAACCAATACGTTATTTTTGTGGCTTTATCGATATTTTTTATTGGGCTAAAATTTTTAAGTTATCGGGTAAGAAATGACGTAATGGCACTGAAATTAACTGCGCGTAGCAAAATTGGTAATCAGCGTTATTTTCACTTCTCTGGAATTTACAACTCGTTTTATGAAGTACTTTTTTCCGTTTTTTTATTCTCAAATTAGTTTTATGATAAATTCATTTATTTCTATTTATTATAATTATTCAATTTACAATCACTTATTATTGATTTGTTATTTAAATGTATCGATAATTATGCAATTTTTTTTATTATATCAAAGCAAATAAAAAAGAAAATTTTGACTCCAAATAAATAGAAATCGATTTATCATGTTTTTTCTTATAATTGAAAGAAAAATCATTATTTGTGTGTAAAATTTCTTTTCTTTCAGATTTTCTTGAAATACATGCATTCGAAAAGTTTTTCTATTGACTTCAACAATCACACTTCATCATGTAAATGTCCTATCTTCCTGGTTTCTAGTTTTCATTGTTGCGATTTGCGATATCTTGATGTAATCTTTCCCCTTGCTTTTCACTGATAAATTTTTAAGACTTCGTCTTTTACGCTCATATTACAACCAAGTTCTTGAAAATCCAATAGCATTTTTTGAATTAATACTTCATATTTCAATGAAAGTTAATAATCCGAGTTAATTTTGTACAAATTTTACAATGAAAGTCCAAGCAGCAATTTCCTCTGTATTTAATTGCCTACAAGAAAGTTGTCTTCAACGAACTCCTTCATTTGAAGCACATTGAAAATACCTGTGCTGATTTCTTCATGACTCAATCTGGGAAACATTATTTTTAAATATTTTAGCGATAAATTTAATTGCTTTTCACTTTGACCGCATAAAATATTTTTTTTATATTAATAAATGTGTCCAAAGAACGTATAAATGAGTTGTCTAAATCTCAGACGTGGAAACCACCATGATTAGTGATATAGACACGCACGGAAGATTTTTGAACAATTTCGTCAATTCTTATCCGAGTGCTTTGAAATTCAGAAACAATAAAGAGGATAAAGAAAGCTACAAAGACAGTTATTTTTGTTAAAATATAATAAAATTGTTTGTACTAGTGTTTTATATTTTGAAAAGCGCGAAATTCTTACTATGAAATTTTTTATTTGTCATAAACATAAATTTTATATAAATAAACTTTACAAATGTGTAAAAATAAGAATTTCAAAGTTTAATTAGTATACATACTTGCATCACAAACAATTTCGGACCCATTTATGCAAAAAAAGTTAAAATTATAAAAATTTTAGAGTGTGCATATAAAAAAATATAGTTTCGTAATATTTAAGAACAAGAGCTGATTGAGTAAAATTAATTATGGTCATTGTTGAAATCAACGTGGTTTAATTACTGTAAAAATATTTTTTTACCCTATTGAAAAATGACTGTTGACCATTTCAATATTTGCAGTATTAAACATTATTTTCCCATAAATCCTATAGCTGTGCGAAAGTTTGCGAACTCTTGGCATAATATTTGCATGAAGTATTGCACAAAAGAAAACCAAATACATTTGGTTAGGAAAAAATTAACATTGCTTTTATTTTTTGATCAAATGACGATATTGTTGTAAAATTCACAGATTCGTCGAGGATACACTGAATGCTTGAGCGTTGTTATTAAAAATGACCATTTTTTAGGTTTATTCACCAGACAGAACATTTTTTCTCGGGATTCATTCTTGATCCAGGTTTACAATTGAAATCATCGGCAAATTCGGGCCTGTTGGAAAATGGACCGTTCACGCGGAATTTGGCTGGACTGTGGACACCGGTCCGGATTTGATCCTCCAATACTTTTGGCCGATACTTGGTGCACCTAAAAAACCAAATCCGTGTTCTTTTGTTTACATACGAAATGCAAGGAAAATTTTTGTCCGTTTTTCTTTTCTTGAAATCTTCTAAACTGATTAATATGAACTTATAAGTGATACGTACCAAACATTGGCAGCAGTTATCCAAAAAAGTTGTTTTTGATCGTACTCATTCAATCCAGGCAAAATTGGTTCTGCAGGATTTCCCTCAGCCCATTTGAGATAAGCATAGTAGGATTCTTTGATTCCACCGTTATCTGCGATATTTTCACCTTGAGTATTTATTCCATTGAGCTAGAATTTGAAAAAAATCAAATCGTATGAAAATTATAAGTAATATATCTACAAGTATTCTTGTTATACAATTATATGCATGTTACTCATTTCGTGTTTATTAAGGTAAAATTCAATAATCTTGAAAATCTAGGATTTCAAAATTTCTACTCAGTAAGTGTACGTAAAAACATTACTATGCTGTGATACGAACTCAGATTTGTCGCATGGAAGCCACAAAATAACTACAATTAAATTTTACAACAGACATTGGTTAGCATCTTTGCATCAAGATTTTCTTTTCGTCAAATCATCTGCATATATAAAAATCAATGCCACTTTCTTTGTGATTCCATAACTCTTGAACCGCTCAACCAAATTCTTCAAAACCTTGCATAACATATTCGTCTCAGTGTAAGGATGGCTTATAGTTATACATTGTCCTGTTCGCACTCCACCCACGCACGCACCTACGCATTAAGTGTATCTGTCGAACCGTTCTACCAATCTTCTCCAAATCTTCCATATTGAACTCTACATGTTCAGAACCTGGTTTCTATTGACTGTGATCCTTCAGAACCTGGTTTCAATTGACTGTGATCATACTCCCACATCCACCCACGCATTTACCTATCTTTTGAACCGTTCAAACAATATCCGCCTAATCTTCCATATCAAATTTCATCAATATTGGGAATTTAGTAAACTTGCTTTCTATTGACAGTGATCCCACTCCCACATCCACCCACGCATTAACCGTATCTTTTGAACCGTTTGACCAATCTCTGCCTAATCTTCCATATCAAATTTTATCACAATTGGGAATGTAGGGAACCTGGTTTCTATTGACTGTGATCCTACTCCCGCAACCACCCACGCATTAACCGTATCTTTCGAACCGTCTAACCAATTTTTGTCTAATCTTCAGTATCAAACTCTATTAAGAACCGCTATTATATACAGGGTGTTCGAATGTCACCGTTAGAGCTGGAAATGACAGATCCCGGAGACAATTCTGAACAACTATTTTCTTTTCCTTTTTGCGAAATTAGCAAAAATGAAGGAGATATTGTATTTTCAAAGTCAACTTTTATCTCCGTCAGACTAACGCGTCGTCCATTGCCTCTTATCTTCTCTTCAAAAAGACGGAAATAGAGAATGGTATCTCTTTCTCAACGAAGATACGGATCATTGACGATACGTATGAATCGCTGTATGAATAAAAAAAAAACAATTATTTGAATTTTTTATTCATGTAATAATTTGTAGGACGTCAACTACGAAACAGACAAAAAATTTCAGGCGATGGAGGAAAACGTTAAATGTAAAGATAGTTGCGGCATTGAAACACGAACTTTCTGCAAATTTTGTGACAGGCATGAAATTGAGAGGCAGGAAGATTAAAAAAATTACAAATCCCACGATAAAAAAAGAAAAAATTTCGGACCCGAAATTGAAGAAAAATTATTTGCGTCACCGTACGTATAAAAATTGAGAGATCGAATATCTTACGAAAGAAAATACAATGCTTCGTATTGGTTTTGCCATAGAGTGAGAAAAGAATGGTGTTGGGTGGGATCGAGAAATTTTTATACAGTTAATACCGAAACATTCGCAATTTGTGAGATTTAGTTTAATGCAATTCATGTTCAATATTATTGTTTAAAAAATGTTAAATATTTTTTTCAATAATTGGGCACCACACAATTATATACTAAAATTACACTTTTGCAAAACACGCAAAAAAGTTATACTTCGAGGACTCGTATGGCCGCATTGAATACAACCATTTCTGACCGGCAAATGCTTCAGTCCCTGAATACACGCACAGAAGCAAAAAACACGCACTGAGGCATTGCTCCAGTACGTGTCGCCAGGGACTGAAGCATTTGCCGGTCGGAAATGGGCGTATGCAACGCGGCCGTACAGTACTCCAAGTACAATTTTTTCGCGTATTTTGGAAAAAGAATCGTTTGCACCTCGGACTGTGAGACGTGGCTTTGTTCTCGGACCGAATATCAGCCTCGGCTGCGCCTCGGCAGATAAATTAGTCCTCGCCCTAAAAGCAACGCTTCATGTCCTCGATACAAAATATACTATTTTGTATACAATGTTTAGTTAACATATTTTTTTTATGACATTAATAATTAATTTTTAATCATTAATTAAAAATTAATGGTGAGGAGGTAATGGGAGGGGAGGAAGGCAGAGATGGGAGGGTTAGGAGGAGAGGAGGATCGACTGACACGGCGGTAGGGGCAGCGGGGGCAGTGGGGGGTCAAGTTATTTGAGTTCACATTTTGCATTTCTTCCAATTATTTTTTGATCATTTTTTCCAAATATACAATTACGCGTAGCGAAGCACGCCGGGAAAGCTAGTAATTCATAAAATAATTTTCATACCGTCATATTGACTTCCTCAGCAGTGTAATTTCCGTACTGTTCAATGATACACCGAGCTTTCGCTAAATACTTATTTTTCGTTTCACTGTCCCACCATTCCACAAGATTGCCATTCTTGTCATATTGACTGCCTTCGTCATCAAAGCCATGAGTTATTTCGTGGCCAATTACAAAGCCAATCGCCGCGTAATTCATGTAGCGAGGTCTATCCTTGCTGAAAAAAATGTCTCGCAAAATTCCTGCTGGTAACTCTGCAAGCAGTTCGAATATATAACAAAAATTATGATTGTTGAAAATCCAATTAAAAGTCCAATTGTTTATGCTCTATTAAAATAATACCATTATGTTATCCTGCCAAATTAAAAGTAGAATTTGGAAACGGAGTTTTCAATGAAATTATGGAAATGTCAAAAACTTTCAGAAGACTCAACTTCTGGATCAACATATAAAATGTAGGAATATTTAATATTTACGTTGAGATTATTATGATTCCGGATTCAAATTGAAGAAGAACAACTGAATCTTGCAATTTTTAATTCACAAAAAGCAAGCTTTAAAATATGAAGTGATTGTACATGAAGAACTTTAAACCTTTGAAAACTAGAATCCTGCAATCGTCAAATTTTATCATTTTGACTTCAGGAAACGTATGTTTGTCAGTTTCTATATTTTGAACTATTAATTACAATACACAAACATTTGTCAAAGATTTTGTTATAGTTTCTACTTCATTTCTATCTTCATATTAAAAAAATTCAGAGATTCTTACCGATACTGTTGTCAATTGAGTTGTAGAAAGCATTTACGATTGCGGAATAACTGTGATCGACCCAATCGTTTTTGTTGACCGGTTCTCTAAGTTGTGCATAAACTTTGTTCCTACTGAACAAATTCAAGCTAAGTTGTTTTTCGAGAATATTATTTTGGTTGACATTGAGTTTTGCGTAATATTCTTCGAGTTTTGCATCGTTCAAAAGTTGTTCTGGATAAGCCACGTGATTGGTAATGGCATCAAGTTTATCCAAAGCTCTTGCTTTAGTCTTTTCATCCATCCAGTTGACCTGTTTATTGTTGACCAATTATTACTTAATTTTATACCGTTTCAGGTAAGTGAGAAATCAATTTTTTTTTGGTTAATATTCTGTGAATAAATTTATGTTTATTACCTAGACTCTAAATAAATTTTAGAAATCAAATTTTCTCTTTCGGATTTCGTTAATTTTGAGTAAACGAATCAAAAGAAACACTTTTTCTTCTTTGTTATTACCTCCTCAAGAATAGTTTGGAACTGGCTCCTGATATTGTTAACCAATTCCAAAGTCAAATTCTTGGCTTCTTTGTGAAAATGCTCCCTCACATACATCGCTCCCACACTTATGTAAAGAGAATCAGAAACGTATGAAAGACAATATCTCCATCGAGGTGGTGCCTGTTGTATGCCACTGGTAACTTTTTTGAAATCCATAAGATAGTCTCGGACTTGTTGATTTAAGTGGGAAGCAGAGTCTGATACGACTCGCCAAATGATGTAATTCGCTAAAACTTTGTTTGGCGTATCTTTCATGAGCTTTTCGAATTTTTCGAAAAATTCAGGAACTCTCACGATCACTTGCTCTTGGCTGCTGACGTGGTAGTCTTGGGCAAGAATTCTGTTTATGTATCTTTTCCAAGGAATGGTGGTGTAGTTTCCCTGAATTTCTTGAATGGTTCGGAGGTTGTAGAGTTTTTCGCTATCTCGACGGTCTTCCATGGAAAGAGAAATCTGTAAAAAATTACGGTTTTTATAGTTTTTTAATCAAATATGTTATATCATATAGTATGTAATATATAGTGAATAGTATTATTTACTCTATGATATTCAAAAAAGATTTGAAAAATATTACTCACATTTGCTAATTGAATCTCTAAATCGATCGATGTTCTGAGTTCCTGTTCTGCAGTAGATTTTTCAGCCCCCAAAGCGACGGCCATTTTTACCATGTAGGTGTAATAAGCTCGAACGGCTTCATCATTGAATCCTTTTATAAGATATTCTCTCGGCAAACCCAAAGAAGATTGATCAAGCTGAAAATCGAAATTAAGTTAAAATGGGGAAGTTCATTATCTTTGGAAATTCGTTTAACGCATTGATAGAGTAATAAGTTAATTCATACAACTATTATTCTTCTACTGTTGTTCTTATTATCGATTTCGATACCCATTGTAATCAAATAATCTGAAGAATATCCCAGTTGTGCTAGTTTATACATGTAGAATCTCCAGTTTGGAGCTTCATCGTCAGGAAATTGGCTATCCATAACAGGCCATCCTCCCAGTTTCTCCAAAACCGAATTCAAAGGTTCGAGTCCATGACTTTCAATATCAGCTGTTATAAATAAAACAATTTTCTTGATTCAACCCCTGTTTCAATGAAACATAGTGTCGTTATGTACTTTCTTATAATAAGTATGCTGAAAAGAGGAAGTATAAAAAAAGTTCACGTAAACTTTTACTTTAGTAAAAGTTTTAAAAAGAAAACTAACTTTTGAATATTTAATCAATAAAATTTTTATTTCCAATTTATAACTTGGACAATGAATAACTGTCCCCTATAAAAAGACATCGCATTTTTGTATAGTTGGATAATTTCTTCGAATGTGTGACGTTGTAAGTGATTATGTAGATGATTTAAAAATAATTACAATGGTTGTTGCAAGACTTGTACAAATTTTTTACAAGTCTGAAAGGCTTGATTTCGTTTGATTCACTGGGTTTTTCCAAAGTTTGTCTAACTTCCTGGGATAGTCGATCTTTCGTTGATTGAAAGAAACTGATACTTCCTTGATCGTCCGGGATTATTTCAGATTTTACCATCCCTCCGCAAGCAAATCCGTAAAAATCGTCGCAGGGATCGACGTTTTTGTCCATATTTTTTAAAATACCCGATGCTAAGAATTTTTGACTCATTTTTATTAAAACAGACGACGATAATTGGTATTCACAGAATTTTTTAAATAGTTTTTTTTGCATTTACTTAGAGATTCAAGATTATATTAAGAATTCGGAGGGATCATTTTTCGATCAATTTATCGTTTCGAATTTTATACATTATCGAGTTTTTACAGTAAACAAAAAATGTTGAGTAATGGTCGAAATATTTAAACATGGTATCTAAAAAAAAAGAAATATTCGGAGGATTATCCATTTAATGTTAAATTCAAATAATTTTTCATAAATCGTTCGCGTTTTATCTAAACGACAGAAAATTTTATCAAGGTTTTGTGTATCATGCTTTATTTATAATATTTTCAAAAAGTTTAACAACCTTCCAATAATAGTTTTACTATTATAAAAATCCGAAAATAGTTCCGAAAATAGTTTTACTATTATACATTAGACTAATATAATATTATGTGAAATGCAACGATATTTCCTGGTGATTTTTACTTTTTTCGAAAGATATAACTTCAAAATTTTACGAGTTGTGATAATTCGACTATGTGGAAATCAAATTCGAATTTATTTTATTAACTTTATTCATTCGAATCAACATGCTAAATAAAATTTCCCTCATGTTGCTTAACTTTTTCAGATAGTTGAGAAGAACTTGGAACTCATCAAATCATCAGAAATTATTTATTCGAATCAATGTTTTCGTACCATTACGCAGCATTTCAATCAAAAAAATACATTTTATGATATCAGAGTAATTCAAAATAATCAAATGGATCTGGAAATAAGTGTAGAATATAATGAGATTTACTTGAAAATTACCTGAATGCACGCATTGTTCTTCGAAGCATATGTTTTTTTTTACACCTGGCCATGCTTTGGCTGGAAAATATTTTTGTGAAATATAATTTTTTTATCACCATTAACGAATGATGTGAAAAAATTTACGAAACGTAGAGATATTGTTGTATTAATAGAAATCGCATGTATCTTAATCAGTTATCTGATAAAATGCGATTATTCTTTAAAATTAGATTGGTTTATCTCGAACTTTTACACTTTTGTTAAAAACGTTGCTAAATCTTTTTCAAAAGACAGGTTAAAGAAGTTGTGTCAAATAAATTGAATCAACTTTTTACTTTATCTTATTTGTAGTTCATATTTGCGATTAGTTTTTTCCTTAAATTTTAGAAGTTGAATCATTTTCGAACAGAATAAATAAATAATGCTTTTTTACATGGCTGTATATTATTTTCTAACTTTTTGTCCGTCATTATCATTTTTTTGATTTTTCAAAAATCGATTTATATATGCTATTATTTTTTTCTATCCCTTTGAAATATTTAAATGACTTGTGTTATATCATACCTGCAGGTATACTCAGTAAATAGTCAAAATATTCTTTTTTTTTTCTGTTATAATAATACTAATTTTGCAAGTCAGTGAATTTAGTTAATATTCTAAGTATTTACCAGTCACAATATCGCATGTTGCTACAATTCCTAATATTTTGATTGCCATGCATAGAGTTGTCGAGTCGTTTGAGACTTTAGATTTTAATTTCCACCAATTCGAATTCCTGTAAAAATTGATACAGTTAGTCAAAGGTTGCTGATAATTTTGAAATCGTAACTCATTGTTTGCATGAAAAATAATTTATCTTGTTGCACAATTCCACTGTCATCATGATAAAATATTTTGCGAAACATGTTACTTTCAAAGATGTTAATTACAATCATTTCAGTATTAGAAAATATTGCACAGAATTAATAAAATAACTTGAGCATATGCAAATGCATGATCTGTGTTTTTCAGACTCATTTAGTTTTCAGCAGCAAGATTTTTTCCAAAGTGTTTATAATTTCACTATCATTTGAATTGTGGTTTAGAATAACACAAAAAACTTGGAACTGAGTAACTTAATTTTGCATGTTTCTGAAAAATCTGACACTATATATCAGGTATTATTTTGATAATCTTAAAAAATAATATCCAAAATCTTTTTCTTAAAAGTTCGATGACGTTTTTTTCTTGCTGAATATGAACCTGCTACTTTAGTTTTGAGAAATTTATTCGAGGTCAATTTAAATTTTCTGGTCAAAAAATCGAAAACTTTGATTTCTTTTCTTGATTCTGATCATTTATTTTAAACTGAAAAAAATAGTTTGCGATTACTTGAAATTTCTGTAAGTATAATGATACCGAAAAAAAATGTGCTACAGTAATTCAAAATTTCTAGCAATCTTGAAAAGTATCACGATTTTTCCCATTATTCAAAAGTTTTTTTATGATATCATAATTATATTTAACATATAATTATTGGTATTTAACATATAATTATATTTTCTTATTTCTGATGTAGTTGGGTTTATGCATCATTCGTTTCTTGAAGAAAAAACAATCAACCGAATAATTAAAATGAATTCAATAATATTAGGTGTCACTGTACCTCGTCATGATGATGCCTTGTTACTAGAAGAATTCAAATTGTTGAAAAAATGAAGCTCGCTCTGTTAGAAGTTTCAAGTTAAACTGATTAAATGACCGAGAGAGCAGTTAAGTAACTACACCTCAGTCTAATTAGATAAATTGTAGAGGAGAGTGTAAAAATGAGAAACGAAATCAACGAGAAGCGTTATCTGTTCAGGAGAAAGGTGGAAAAGATAAATTCGCTTCTTTTTTTTGATCCTAGTACGATAACTATGATAAAAAAAAGATGATGATAATGTTTATTCAGGTGTATGAACTTGTACTACAAACATTGTATACGTTTTGCAAAAGTAGATAGGACTATTTTTCTATAGATTTAAAAACACTAAAAAACTAAAAGTCATATACAAAATAAACCTAATAATCGCATAACAAATCTATTAACATTACACTTTGTTTTTTGATACTATGTTATGAAACATATTGAACATTGTACTCATGATATTTATCAACACTATTGAACTAAAAATAGGATCACCGCTTTGATTTATGGTTATCTTATTCGTCTATTCGTTTAAAGTGATACCGCGATTTAAACATTTCGTCGTAGAAAAATGTCACAGGTGTTTTCCGACAAAAAAGATGGCTTTCCTCCCACGAATCACGAAAAGCAAGTGACCTTTTTTTATACTTGTATGGGAAAAAATATTGTATGCTACAAGGGAATAAGTATACCTATTTTTTTTTTCATTTTTACCCAATCGATGAATTTTCGCTGACCTGTAAAAGATTTCCCAAATTTTGCATGAAACTGTATTTCTTAAGTTCGAAAAATCTAATGTTTGGAGGAAATCATAATATGTTTACAGCGTAGTGAATAACGATTATATTAATACTTGCAGAGGTTTCAAAATTACGGATAAATTGAAATTTCTTATTAGCACATTTTCAATATTAGTAGCAAGCAGGGATGGTCAAAATTGATAATCGATAATTGACGATTACAAAATGCATTTAATCAAATGGTCAATTTTTTTTCGATTGAATGTATTTCAGTATTTCAAAAGAGTGAAATACTCAAATACATTTATTTCAGATTTCCCGAAGTATCGAAATAATTTTATTCCGTTATTTCCAAAGTCATGCAATACTTTTATTCGTGTTATCATGAGGCATGACAACTCAAATAAATGTATTTGAGTAATCCTGAACTGTGATTTCTGAAATGATTTTATTTGAAAAATCGTGTAAAATAATTGATTTTTTCATGTTCCTTCTTGATGTTATATATTGGAAATTTTTTCGAATCCCTCAAAATATATTTATAACATATAATTTACTTCATAGAAATGTTCAGAACCTTATCAAAAACATTATTTCGCTTTTCGGAAATGCCATAGTCATTTTGGGATTCTCGTTTCATTTTTTTTTTTTTTTTGTATCATTGAATAAACGTTCCCGTTTTCGGTTTCTGCTACATAATGATATGTGATAACTACTCTGAAATAAGCATTGTGATTAGCTAAATGACGTTTTTTCATTTCCTTCGAGTATCAACCGGCTAGTTCATTTTGTTAAAACGTAACTACATTGAAATCTATTAACGTTTTTTTTCGGGATTTCCACTTTTGAAAAAACAAGTTTAAGATACGCAACAGTCATTTATTTCTAAAGCTGTTATCGCTGACAAACGGGAATCGGACCATTATACATCTCAACTCGACGAAGCGAGTTAGATTAATGTAATGATAGAACATTATGAATTCATTTCTTTCCTTTAATAATAAAAGGGGAATTCAAAGTGAATTACACTTCGATTATTTTGTTCATTTTGGGATTTACATTTTTTCGCAATCACAATGTCTCTTTGTAAAATCACTTACGCGTTGCCTCCCACACCAGGAAAATTCGTACACGAGTTCAGTTTTGGGTCTATAAACCGGGCCTCAGGGGGCTTCCGAAAATGGACCGTTTTGCCTACGAGCACATCCGTACTTGTTTACGTGAGATATTTTGCATCCCGATGGCCGAAAAGTCGCTTCAAAGTATCAGTTTTAATGTTAGATGATGAAAAATATTTTTTTCATCACTCTTCAAAAAATTGTCCATTTTCATGGACAATTGTCTTTTCTATTCTCTGCTTGTAGATAAGCTGATTATTTTGGACATGTAGACTTTGGAAATGAAAAGCTTCTTGTTTTTAAGACATTGAGTGAAACGGTTGCAATATGCAGAACAATCGGTGATGAATTACAGGGTCATTGCAATTTGCCGTGAAAAGCGACTCAAGTTCCGTCAATTAAAAAAATGTGTCAAGTAATTTGAAAAAAAAAAAAAAAAATAAATAATGTATTGCTATTGTGAAAATGCTTCCTGTCTATGAATACAAAAGTCCTAGTCTGAATTTATTACTGGTTTTAAAATTAAAAATTTTTTTTTACTTTGTTCAAACAATTTTTTTGTCACATTAAAAAATATTTCAAAACACCTTCATTATAATATGAAGTGCTCATTACGTTTGATAAAAATAAAAAAACTGTAGAAATTTTTTTTTCACTAAAAATTGTTTAAACATTCGGTGATTGTTTAAATAAATATGAAAAACGATGTTCACGTTAAGCATTACGTAAAAACTTTGTAATTTTCAAAGAAAACGGCAAGTGGTGATCAATTGCAGGAACTTGCATAGCAATTTGGTGAAATATCATTAATGGTTTCGTAAGTTTCGTTGATGAAAAATAATTTTAAAAGTTGTCAAAAAAATTATTAAGCATGTATAAATGCTTTCTGTCGATCGATACAAAAGATCCGAATTTTTTTCTCTGATTCTGAATTTGTTTATAATTTATTAAATTGTTTAAACAATTGTTCGTTAAAAAATTCAAAAACTCTCTTATGATCAAATAATCCCTCCGACGTATGATCCTAATTAAACAATCCATGTAAATTTTTCGCTCACTCTACATTGTTTAAACAATGAGCGATTATTTAAACAAACAGTATAACATACACAGCATAATTCAAGTATCCAATCTATTGCAGAAAATAGCCTACGGGGAAGCATACAAAGAATAATACAAAAAAATCTTCGACATAGAGTTATACATCAAGAAGGAACATGAAAAAATCAATTATTTTATACGATTTTTCAAATAAAATCATTTCAGAAATTACAGTTCAGGATTACTCAAATACATTTATTTGAGTTGTCATGCCTCATGATAACTCGAATAAAAGTATTGAATGACTTTGGAAATAACGGAATAAAATTATTTGGATACTTCGAGGGATCTGAAATAAATGTATTTGAGTATTTCACTCTTTTGAAATACTCAAATACATTCAATCGAAAAAAAATTGACCATTTGATTAAATGTATTTTGTATTCTAAATGTATTTGATTAAAAAAACTACCGATTACTGCCCAACTCTGGTAGCAAGTGTCAGCAATTCAGAAATTCGTAAAATTCATTCTTCGTAAATGCAGGAAGTTTCTTTAATTAGAATAAATTGATAAGGTTCTTTTTTCGTGCTTTTACGTGATATCGATGCAATTTAGATACTTTATTTTTGTGTTTCTTATAAAAAATTGTTTCAGAGCATCTTTTAAAGTTTAATTTCAGCTTTGCAATTATCATGTTCAATAGATGATAGGTATGTATTATTCTTTAACATGTACATTTCGATTTACAATAACCAATGACAATAGCTTTTTAATATATAACTCCTTTGAGAATTGAATTTCGATGAAAATCGTTCTCAAAATTTGCATGAAAAGGATAAGATAATAGGCAAAAAAACATGCATTAAAAAATCATGAATTAAAACCTTTATTCATTGATCGAACTAAATATTCTGTACAATTGAAAATTCTTTTGAGCTTTGAAATTTTATAAAACATCCATATTTATAATTATTGTTACCAGACAGAACATTTTTTTTTTTGGGATTCATGTTTGATTCTGGACTACAATTGAAGTCAGCAGAAAATTCAGGCATGTTGGACATTGGACCATTAACTCGAAATTCAGGTGGACTGTAGACTCCATTCTGAATCATGTTTTTCAAGTATTCTGGTCGAATTTTCCTGCACCTGAAAAAGTCAAATTTTCACACATGTAAATTAAAAATTTTACAGAATTCGAGCAAGATTGTTTCCTCTTTGTCTTTATTATAAATATAAAAATTAGTGCTTGATGATGAGAGATTTATTTTAAAGTTTATGTACAACTTTTCTATGAAGATCGTGAACTGATTAAAAACATTAGGAGAATGAAAAAAAGGGAAAATATGGGAATCGGACCCACAGCAAACGAGAAAATATTAGATGATCAAATCCTCAATTCAAACTCGATAACTTTGAATACTTTTCATGTCGGTACTTTGATCTTTTATGGAAAGCATTCAAAGTCATCGAGTTTGAATTGAGGATTTGATCATCCAATATTTTCTCGTTTGCTGTGCCATTACTATCAATTTCCAAAGAATGATCAACTTCTTTAAACGCGAATAAAATGTGAAACATTTGAAAATTACATTAAACAATTTCAGTTTTTCACTGTCGCACTGAAGTAAAATGAAAAAATTTCAATGTATAGTTATTATCACTGGGTAAGTGATAATAAGCTGTGATAAAAAGCTGGACTATTTTGTGAGCAATTTAAAATATCAGGTTTGTTAATTCATGGTCCTTGAGTTCAATAACTTCTAGCTTCGGAATCTTTAAATCTGCTGAAAAGTGAAAATAAAATTACAATATTCGCATATTTTGTGTAATATTGTGCAGTATGTAATTACCACATGTTAGCATGGGTTATCCAAAAAAGTTGTGTTTGACTGTATTTCTGTAATTCTGGCAAAAGTACTTCGTTGTTTTTTTTGTTTTTTTTTTCAACCAATTTCAAATGAGCATAGTAGGCTTGTTTGAGGCCTCCATTATCAGCTATATTTTCCCCGAGAGTACGCGTGCCATTCAGCTGCAAAGTTAAATTTGATGTTCCGTACTAAAAATTTTTATTGGGAGTTTTGATCTAAGAACATCAATGTTTATACTAATGAAACATTTGTTGACGACTTGGAATACAATTTTGTTTGAATAAAGTTAAGATTCCAACGCAAAAATATGTCTTCATTTCAAAATTAAATCAACTTTCGTCATAAATAATCTTCAAAACTCGAAATTTTTCTTTTAGTACATTGCACAAAGTTTCCTTTACCGTCATATTAACTTCATTGGCAGTATAATTTCCATACTTTTCAACAAGGCATTTGGCTCTCTCTCTACAAAATTGTGTTTCGTCGAATTGTTCCACCAGTCAAAAAGCTCCCCATATTCGTTGTATATGAGACCTTCATTGTCAAAACCATGAGTCAGTTCGTGACCGATTGTCGAGCCTATTCCAGTATAATTTAAGAAACGAGGTCTGTTTCTGTAGAAAAAAATGCTTTGCAAAATTCCAGCTGGAACATCTGTGAAAGTTTTAAGTATTAGAGTTAAAAAAATATTTTTCCTATCCAAGTTTTTGTCTGAGTGTCAATTTTGAATTATTTACCGAAGTGAATCCTTTTTTTTAAGTTCCCTGCTTCGCTGATTAAACAAATCGAAAGTTTCTCACCAATACTATTTGACACCAAAGAGTAATGAGCATTGGCAACAGCAAGATCACTATATTTTGTCCAATGGTTTTTGCTAACTGGTTTTTTCAGCTCTGAAAAGATTTTATTTATTCGGAATGAATTCGCACTTAACATTTTTTCGCATAAGTTGTTTTCATTGTAATTCAGTTTTTCATAATATTCTTCGAGTTTTTTATTGTTGAAAAACTCTTCGGGATAAGCAACATGTTCAGCCATATGGTCAAGTTTGTCCAAAGCATGTTTTGTTGTTGTTATATCCATCCAGTCAGCCTATGAACGAAGCATTATCTATTTGTAGTAGTTTACGTTAAATAATTTTATGTTTCGATGTCCTCTCAAACCTTTTTATTCAGCCAAATAAGATTGAAACTTTTTTTTGGCGCTAACATGTACTGGTCTGGACGTGCAGTACATATAACATGTAGTTTTCAAAGTTATTCATAAACATGTTATATAAATATGTAAATATAACGGTAGAGTTTTGCTTTAGAAACTTAACCTTCCAGAATTTCCCGTCAAAACCTTTGAAGACAAGACTTTTCAATTTCGATCCTTACATCGATATAAATTTCCCAGTTATCATGAGATGACCCTATAAAAACCTTATAAGATATAACATTTCTTATAGTGAATTTATCAACAATATTTCCCTAGGTTTTTCGCTAGTAAGGTTCTATTAATAAATTCTTATAAGATGAATTTCAGTTTCTTACAGTCACAATATAAGAAATGGGAAACTTGAAAAAATTTTATAAGGTTACTTTATGAGGAATTAAATTCTTACTGGAAATATATTTTTTATTAAATTTCTTCAATGATCAAAATTACAATTATATATGTAGTTTAAAAAACCCACGACCGGACGCTGTCGCCATCTTGCTCGTGAAAATTATAGCGTTTCTGAGAATGAGCCCTGATGAATCTGAGGGAACGCAGTGGAACGCAAAAGAACGTTCTTTTGCGTTCCATCAAGGGTAGCATACTCCCGTGCAGGGTTGCCAGTAATATAATTCAGAAAGTCGCCACCTAGAGAGCCAAAAATCGCCAAAGTCGCCACCTACACCTCGAAAAATCGCCATATTGGCGACAATAACCAATCATGTTGAGGCGATTAAATGTATAAGGACATTTTCAAATTTGAAACACAGTACAACAATACCTTGACGCGCTATTGAGGATAGTTTTTCCTATTAAGAATTTCATGGTGGTTTTTAATTTCAGAATCTTATCTGAATTACAGCTAGTAGGACATAAAACAGTTTTTTATTTATTGATTAATAAGTCTCGGGCGATAACCTTAAAAGTTTTGTACACATAAAAAACAATTAAAAAAATATTATAATTTCAAAAAGTTTTCTATTAAAAAAATTTCAAAAACCTTAGAATTTGATACCATGGAAATAATGAACTAAATACCATGACAAATTTTTCGACAGGGTTTATACGCACGGCTGTAAAAAAAATATTTTTTTATTTTCATGTTATTTATTGATGTCTCTGTTTTGTAACACTATCGTATCATTGTACAAAATATTTTTACATCATCGTCAACTTCACGTATCATGTAATATAATTTCAATCTCAGCAACTTATGCAATATATACTTTTTCAATATATAACGACGTAGTCCCCGACGAATTTTTTAATACTACATCTACAAGTACATTAATCACAAACAGTTGCATATCACGAATTGACGTAGAATCTTAACTTGCTTAAGGCGTAGTAATACTGTTTATCTATTTGTCAATTTCTTTAAGCAGAAGTGTTTACACATCGGGCATACTGATGCACGGGAAATCAATCGAACTTATGACTACAAAAGTTTCGTCAACCTCTTCTTGCTCAGCCTGCTGTGTATTATTTTGTTCAGTAGACTTATAAACTACATGATATTGAAAACTTTGTGGCATTTTAGAAGATGGTTCGAACTTATCACAACACGTTTTATACTCATAAAAATGTAGACGTATTCTGAGGAGGGATTCGAGCATTTTTACTTCTAGCTTGTTGCGCGCTTTTGTTTTTATAGCATTCAAAATGGAAAATGCTCTTTCAACATGCGCGTTACTCGTTGGTAAACATAAAATTTTGAAAACAAATTCCACCAATTCCTTAAAAACGAAAATACCAGCAGCATTTTTATACTGTTTTACAATTGGCCAAAAATCGTAGCTGTTTTTAAAATTCTTGCTTTCAATAAATTCATTCCAGTTTACATCTACAAGCTTATTCCATCGATTTTCGATTATGATCTGATCATTTTCTTCAACATACAAATCGACAAAAGGTAAATCTCTGAGTAATGGACGATTTTTACTCAAACAGATTTCAGGAGAAAAATTTTGAACTTTTTTGAGATCATTTAAACTTTTCGGTAAACGTTTCGCAACTTCAATGCAGAGACTTTTCAAATACTCAAAAGCTTTCAATTCTAAATTCATTTTTTGGGCGTTATTGATTTTGTAAGTTGAACTGACAGCTTTATAATACGCTATTCCGAAATCAGCTGTATCAGGAGTTAGATATGCCAGTTTGTTATTCAAAGCATTACATAACATATTTATATCAACAGTATTATTTGATGAAATGAAAATGGGTTTCAGAATTTTCCTACTTAGAAACAGAAATAAATTTTCTAAATCTCGAACTGATTTTCCAGCGTCAACATTATCTTTTTGGAATATTAAATTTGTTTGACTGACTTCCATTAAAACCGACTCAGCAATAGTGAAGTAAAGATAATTTGAATTGTCTTCCAGCATTTGTTTCAACTGTCTTGCCATGTAACATTTTTCTTTTTCTACAACAAGGGAAAAATATGATCGCAATTCTACCCAATGCTCACGGATCATTTTTACTGCAGAATAAAAACATAACCATTGGGTCTTGCAAAGTTTGACAAACTTTTTAAAGTTCTTTCCATCCTTAGCAGAATTGAGTAGTTGAAAAATGTTTTGATAATCAGAATTGCGAACAGTGCTGTATTTGAAATAATTATAAATTTCCCTACACATGAATTCAATATTTGCAGGCAAATTTTCAGAAGCTTTCGAACTAGCATTATCTAATGAATGACAAACACAGCGTATCAAAAGTAATTTCGGATTTAAAAGTTTCAGTCTTGAATACAACGAATTATGCTCGCCGCATAAATTGTTAGCTCCATCGGTACCCAATCCTATCATCTTTTCTACTTTTAAGTTAACTTCGTTCAAAAAATCAAGAACATGGTTGCATAGAGATTCAGCACTTGTGCTTATGACAGGTACAATACCGAGAAACGACGTTGTGATAAGTTGTTTTTTCTGACTAAAATATTTGACACAAACGCACAATAATTTTGAAGTGGATATGTCAGTCGACTCATCGACAATAAGAGAATAAGGTGAATCTCCTATGTCAGCTAACAAATCTTCAAACATACATGGAGCAATTACATTTTTTATGAGGCTTGAACATTTTGTCCTGTGCATTTTCAATTTTCTAAAAACAGATTCTTTGTCAAGGTTAACTAAAACGTGACAGAGATGATCTATACTTTTAATGGCACTGTGAGCTGCAATATATGCTGCTAATACTAAATCTCTAATCTTGCCTTTGTTGGACTCAGTTGGTAAAAACGATTCAGGTAGTTGTTTCTGTCCAAGTGGGGGCTTGAAGCTTGTTTTTTTACTGAGGTGCGAAGATTTTTGACCATGTTTTTTCAGGTCAGCACCATGAGCTCTCAGGTTAGTATGACAATATTTACAAAAAGCTCTTTTTTCTGATCCGGGGTCGGCTTCTCTTAACCATCCTGAAATAGTATATTTCGCTACTTGAGACAGAAGTTGGATGAAAATTCCTTAATTTTGATTTAATCAAATTCAATTTATAAAAATTATAGCTGACTTTGCACATTTCATTTTCTGCAAAAATACGTTATCTCCAATACTGACAGATATTACTTGAAACTTGTAGCATTAAAATATTATTCCTTGGCTGTTATGAAAATCTAAATTTTTGTCAAAATTAGGGTAATGAATTTTTTAGTATTTTTTTTTCTTTTTTCGTTATATTTATATCTAACTTTTATACCTTTTGCCCAGTCTTGTTTTTCCCAGTCGCGATTATATTTAAATTCACGTCGAGCCGCGAATTTCGATGGTAACTTTCTTTTTTTTGGAGGAGTTGCTGCATTGTCGCTGCCTGACGTACTTGATGTAATTAGCACGGCAGTGATGGCAATGATCAAGAAAAAAATTGCTAAACTCTTTGGGGATTGGAGAAGAGTTATGATTTGCGAAACCCACTTTTCTAGGGACATCACTGAAGCTAAAGAAATCAATTTTTTATGCGTTATTTATAGTTAACAACATTAAAATTATATGTGAGTCCGCATTTAATATAGGGTTACCAAATGAGTCGAGTTGAAATCCAGGATATGAAATATGGATTACTAAAAAAAAAAGGTTGATTGAGTGACTATATAAAAAAATAAATAAATAACTAATTAAAAGAAGAGTGTTGGTTGATTGGGTTTTATCCCTACCTAGAATATAGCTATATTGAATAAGGTTGAAACTGATTTCTAAAAAAAAAGGTGATTCGCTAAAAACCAGGACGTTTTGAGGCAAAGTCGCAAAATGCACTAATACCAATTTTCTGAAATAATGGGCAAAAATTAGGGATCGCCTGAAAATTATTAGAATCCTGGACATGTTACCGAAAACGATGACGTCTGGTAACCCTGTTTTTAATATAAATTTTGTCAATTACCTTGTCAGTTTCACCAAAACGAGAGTGTTTTTCTGTAGATCTAAACAATCAGCAGAATTTGATTTAACAAAATGTTTTTCCTAGCTAAAAAACAACTTAAATTACACAAGGTAGACAAACGACGATCGAAACGGAATGAACAGGAATGAACCTGTCACAACCTGTAAAGCTGTAAACGTATAAACTAGTAAACACAGAACTGCACAGAACAGCTGACACAGCTGACACTAGAGCACACGCACGTGGGAGAAAAGAAAAAAAGAGATATAAAGTGATACATATATGTATGCATAGACATATACCAGACATCAGTATGTACGTACACAGAAAAAGATTTCATTTTTTCCAAGAGTTACAAAAAGTCGTCAAAGTCGCACGAAATATGCAAAAAATCGCTCAAAAAATCGCCAGTCGCCAGGTTCAAATCTGAAGTCGCCAAGGCTCATGAAAAATCGCCAGTTTGGCGACAAATCGCACATACTGGCAACCCTGCTCCCGTGTTAAAACCAATGCTAAAAATTTCAGCGAATCATGTGTCTTGCATTATTTGAAATAATATCGACCAATGAGAACGCGAGACTTTAGCGGCATAATTCAAATCGACAACTGCGAACGCCTTGCCAGGCTGCGCACTTTTAACACGGCCAGCAACGGCCAGCCCCAAGGCAACGATAGGCTTATCTGTTTTCTCTCGCGCGTTGCGCTTTGAGTAATTGATGGGCTGTAAAATGTAGTGAATAATAAATTACATAGTACTATGTACTATATTTATCTCAGTATACTTAAAAAAAATAGTTAGTGTCTTTGAAAATTATTCACCTTTTTGAAATAAGAAAAGGTGGGTGTTATAAAAATGTAAAGATTGTAAAATAATAATATCTTTTATTACATAAATAAAAATTCAATAAAATTTCAAAAACATCGTAAAAGCGCTTATACATATGTTTTAATCTGAAAAAAATGAGTTCAAAAATGAGTATGCACTGTTTTGCAGCACATATTCACTTTCTAGCAGATAGTAAATTAGTCAAGCGAGTAGATGATTTGATTTTTTTTATTTTCCAAAATCTTAGAGTTATGCTTAAGTAAAAAATTCTCAGTCCGTACTTGAGATTTGAAGCAGTTGAATTTTTTCGAACACTTGTAACTTAAAGTAACAAAAGTTTATTCGAAAAAATTATTGAAGTGTAAAAATATTTCAAGGTTCTATAAACGTTTCATAAACGTTTGAAAAGTTCCTGAATCGTTTGTAGAACCTTTCTAAAAACGTTTTTTAAATGTTTATAGAACCTTCTGTGGCTAATGGGGCACGCGCGCGAAAACACAGGCACAACTTTCGTTGTGTAGGCGCTGGCTTGCCTGGTTGGTCGTGTTCAAAGTGAGCAGTCTGGACTCCCGCCACGCGCGCTACACCTATCCCTACCCTCGAAAATATTAGCAATTCGCCCGGTTGAAGTGTGCTACCCTTGCGTTCCATTTTGTGACAAGTGGAACGCAAGTATGGAACGCTCAGAAATCGCATTTTAAACTACTTTCTTTAATGATTTGCTACATGAAATCATGTTTTTAGATTGAAAAAAGATACTTTTGTCACATGGAAATGTATTTAAAAGCTATAAATGTTTCCGTTCAAGTGAAATAACCCTGTAAAAGTGCAATAAATACTTGGTTGCGAGTAGCTTCGGCGCATGCGCTACGAGTGAATTCCATTCGCGGCATGGCCACTGAAGTGGTTACCGAGGGGCCCAAGAGCGCTCTTGCATATTTGAATTTTTAGTATGGGAAATCCAATGAAAATTGAATAATAATTAAATAATTATAGAATTTGTTTCAAAAAGATTATTATATTTCATTTAAGTTAGAATCTTTTGAATTTGTAAGTATACTTTATTAACGAAAAATTTTATGTATTATAATAGAAGTTTTTTCTGTCATTCTTACACCTACTTTAAAACTCATTTTCTGAGAATGTAATTTGCTTGAAGAACATAACTTTGCTGTGTTTTGGATGTACGTTATGACCGTTAGGACGACCTATACAAATTTTTTATAAAATCTATAAAATTTTTAACATGCAAAAAATACCCAACTATGATTTGATTCTCATGTTTATAAGTTTACTTTTAATTGTTATTTACACATTTATTATAATTTTAAAGAATTATAAGAAATTTAAAAAAATTGAAATGATGGATCCAATGTGTTTTAAATTTTTATGAAAATATGAGATATCTGTGAAACTTAGTATACAGAGGTTTTCAAGGTAGCTCATTTCGAAAATAACACTTACAATTCCAAATTAGTGGATGCAATATGGCCGACATTTTTTTAAAATATAATATTTTTGGAAAACCTAGTGTACAGAGGGGTTTTCGAGGTCGCTGATTATGAAAATCACACTTAAAATTAAAAATTTAAAACTCCAGGTGGTCTAATTTGTCGATTTTTATGTTTCGTGATCGAAGTGATTAGATATTTTTTGATAGTCAAATACGTTCAAAAATTCTATTAATTTTACCCGAGAATCATTTTCATACAACAAGGAACTTATGCGCAGGAATATGAATATCGGGAAAAATCATTCTCAAGCAGAATTGGATTTTCTTCCAATTCAGGTGATAGGTTCGAAAAATTATGACCTTCATAGAATATCCCTAGTTATTTAAGTTTTTATAAAACTCCTAAAAAATTTCGATATTGTGTATAAAATTTCGCTTTTTTTATAACGTCACTTCATAAAAATTTCATAAAATCTTAAAAAAAAGACGGAATTCTTATAGTCGATTTTAAAATCCATTTCATAAAAATGCGATCGTTATATAAAGATTTTATATAGTTTTTATGAAGTGGCTTTATAAAAACTTATACGAACTCTATAAAACATTGCTCTTTTTACAAAGTGACTTTACAAAAATTCAGAGTGTTATAAAAAATACCGATATTTTAAAAGGAGTCTTCTAAAAACTTCGAAAAATCCCAAATTACTAGGGATGAAGTATAACATATCTTAGATCATATATTTTGATTAAAATACAACAAAAACGACAGATAATGGATATATTTTATTATAATAATTATTGCATAGAGAATAATAAAAATTTATACACACGAATGAAAGCATAGCTTAGTATTTTATGCATGTTAAAAATTTTACATATTTTATGAAAAATTTGTATAGGTCGTCCTAACGGTCATAACGTACATCCCAAACACAGCAAAGTTATGTTCTTCAAGCAAACTACATTCTCAGAAAATGAGTTTCCAGGTAGATGTAAGAATGACAGAAAACAACTTCTATTTTAATACATAAAATTTTTCGTTAATAAAGTACACTTACATATTCAAAAGATTGTAACTTAAATAATTATAATAATCAATAAAAAAATTATATTATCATTAAATTATTATTTAATTTTCATTGGATATCCCATATTCAAAATTCAAATATGCAAGAGTGCCCTTGGGCCCCTCGGTAACCACTTCAGTGGCCATGCCGTCAATGGAATTCACTTATAGCGCATGCCAGGGGGCACACACTGTGGATAAAATTTTCGTCCGAAACTAACCTAAAAAAAATACGAGTGTATATCTATATATACCACATATATAGATATATTTTACTAAGGATCCCTCCCGCCCCGTCACCCTACTTTTTAGGCCTCTTTTTCCTTATAGAGTATGTGCCCCCTGGCGCATGCGCCGAAACTACTCGCAACCAAGTATTTATTGCACTTTTACTAGGGTTGTTGATATTTTTGAAAATATCGATATCGATATTTATCGTTCAGAAAAAAAATATCATCGTAGGCCGATATTTATCATTGAAAAAATATCGATATTCCGATATATCGATAGAAAATCTAAACGTACGATATTTTGAAAAAAAAGCAATAATTATTACGATATTTCAAAAAAATATCGATTCTTATTGTAAATAAATATCAATAACCGATAAATATCGTCAAAAAATATCGACAATTGATATTTTCTATCGATATTTTAAAAGTATCGATATCGATAAATATCGGCGATAAAATATCATCGCAAAAATATCGATATCATCAGCAAAAATATCGATATTTTAAAATATCGATGGAATATGAACACCCTAACTTTTACAGGTTTATTCAACTTGAACGGAAACATTTATAGGTTTTAAATACATTTCCATGTAAGAAAAGTATCTTTTTTCAACCTAAAAACATGATTTCATGTAGCAAATCATTGAAGAAAGTAGTTTAAAATGCGATTTCCAAGCGTTCTTTTTGCGACTTTTGGGAACGCAAAGGAACGCAAAAGAACGTTCTTTCCAGTTTGTTCCAGTTCCTTCAGGACCGTCAGGGAGTATAGACATCGTTATCTTACAAAGACGCTCTTTTTGGTGCGTGATTGTGTGCATAAGTGAGCGCAGTCACACTTTTCACATCAGTACATATACATGTACAGACCAGTTACAGTGCATCGAGTGCCATAAACACTGCGTACTATTGGAATTACGACGTACATCGCACAATTTTAGGATTTTGTACAAGTTTTATCAGCAACACACAAGGTATTTCACCTTCATTCAAAAACTTCATAATTATTGACTCTGCAAATTCCAAACGCAATTTTTTTTATTCGCGGCAATGTTAATTCGAAACTCATTCTCCGCTATGGGTTTGGGTTCGTGATGTTTTCAAGGCTCCAGAAATCGATACGAAGAAAAATTCACTTTGAGATATTCGTGTTTGATCGCTGAAGATAATTCAAATGATGTGTATTTATGCAAGAGACGTGTTTTTTCTGTGGATCAACATAATTTCTTCTGTACTCGACCTGTATTTTTGAAGTCGAGGGAAATGAAACTTTTGTATTCTCAATTATATTTGCGCATATATTATGTAAATATTTATCGAACTGTGACATAAAGTTGACTGGCAAAAACAGAGTTTTTGTGCGAATATCCTTCGAGGATTTTACGATTAATCGTGTTTGGTGTTTGAACCATCATTTTTCTGGAATTGACCCATTTAAAGAAATAAAATGTATAAATTCATTCAATATTTAGAATGTACGAATGAAAAATATTTCTTATTTTTATTTCCATTCGGTATCTTGAATCAAATATTGTGATATAGATGTAGAATCTCAACACAAGAATAATTCATTCTCTATCAGAGAGAATTTTGTGAATTCGCAAACATCACTGATGATAATCATGAAATTTTCAGCTACATAATGCAAATGCAGAATTCATGATTCTGAAATCATTTATTCTCGAATGTATAAAATTCTATTACACCTGATATTTATGGATAGAATAACTCTAAAATGATGGATTCTGAACCTTTCAATTTCTGAGACTAAAATTCTAAAATATAGATCCTTACGATCTGGCAACTAAAGTTTACATTATGATACTTCAAATTTGATAAATTTCAAAACCAAGAGTATCAAATGCAATATATGCATATTGCAAAATATGTAAATAAAAGATTGGAATTTTTACAATAGACTTCTAGATCTGAAGATTTTTTGATAACATGTTCTGAATTCAGCAAGATACTTCTCTGGACTCTTAGGTGAAGAAGATTAATGAATGAGATGTTAAATTAGAGAATACGAAATTCCAGAATTTAGAATGAGTACACTCTATAAAAAATTGGAGTTTTTTTCTGACCTATTTTATTTGACCATATAATTTGATAGCAATAGGCCCTGTAAGCAATCTTGGAATAAAAAATTAGAGTATCATTTCAGTCTCAAAGAGTATCTCAAGTCTCTAAATAAGTATCAACTACTCTCTGAAGACTCAAAAAAAATGGCTAAGAGTCTCTAAGACCATACAAAGTTATAAAAAAAGGTGACTGTGAGTCTTCGAAAGTGTAAAAATTTCTTTGAGAGGCTTTTCAAAAGTTTCCCACAGTCGCTGGTGATCTCCAATTTCAACACTTTGTTTTTTGGAATGAATAACAACATTATCGTTTGAGTCTCAAAAGTATCCTCATTATTACATTTTTTTTAATGAAATACTCATTCGAAGACTTTTGGAGAGTCGGATTGAAAGTTATGTGAAAATATTATAATAAAGCATAAAAAATGGCCAAGCTTCCAAACACGTAGACGGAAGGCAATGATTAAAATGTCATTTTATAGAAGACGTAAAAATCTATGAATTCGTCGGAAGTATTATACTCTATTTCAAGTGGTTGTCAAGATAAAGCGAAAATAGACTATTTTTTGAAAATATCTATGAGCCGTGAAGGAGGGTAACTCAATGTTTAGCAACATGTTTTCTAAGGCTCTAAAAAGAATAGATCCAAATTTTTATCCTTCAGAATCAAAGTTTCATTTCAAGGATTTTTCGTCTTGAGTTTTAGAAGCTAGGATTGCTAAGAATGAAAAAAAATATTTTTCTTCATTCAAGGAAACAGTAGTTCTAAATTTTAAAAAAAAGTATTCTTGATACATGATCTATAAAATATCAATCAATGTTTTCTTGAGTTATTTGAAAGAAAAATGATTCGATTCCAAAATTATTATATATATTTTTTAAAAATTCAGTCTTGTCAGTTTCAGAATGAAGAACTCCAGAATCACAAATTTTTGAATAAAGTATTTTGAAACGATAAATTTTACAATAACTCACATTTTTCTTCATACCTAAAATAAGGATTTGGAAACGTAGGATGATCAATTTTGGACTAAGATTATACTTTTAGAGAAATATTTATTGTTAAGTACAGAATTAAAAGATTTCAATTTTATATCAACAAATTTTCAGGGCCTTCAAATGCAAAGTATATTTCTAGTTTTCTCAATTCTATAAGACAGGAATTCCAAATTCCACAAGTTAGTATTCTGGAACTATGAGATTTAGAGTAGGTATTCATCTATGGAACCTTATTGATATCGAAACTTTTTATTTCGAAATTTTAGTAGAATACAAAAATTCAGTCCTCTAAATCCCAGCATGAAGAATCCTACGTCTTTATATTTTTGCATTAAACATTTTAGAATTACAGGTTTTAGAATCAAGAGTTCTACCATTCTGAAATGTACCAAAAATTATGATTTTGATAATATAGGATCATCAAATTTCGTAATCTTCAAATCCCAATATATTGTAAAGAATAGGACTCAGGGATTCTGATTTTTACAGTGCAGACTTTTATAGCCTAAGAATATGAAATATGCATTAAGGTGTCACTTATTTTGGCGATGTTGGAATTTTTTCCATTCCAAGAATTTCAATCGCTAAAGATATTGAAAAAATTTTTTGTAAAGTTTCAAGCAGATCAGACATGATTAACGTGCCACAAAAACGACTGAAGTTTTAAATGGAATTTACATGTAGTTTTTCATACATTTTGTTCGAAAATTCATAACTTGTGCAAAATTTATGATAACTAGTTGAAACTTGGCATAGTTTGAGTGTATAATGTTACGTACAAAACCAAATTTTTCTGGATTTTTCTATCGCTTTTATCTATGTTTTCCAAACACCGAAAAAATCTATGTTTGCCATTTTTCGGTACTTGTAAAACATCGATAACAGCGATAGAAAAATCCAAAAAAATTTGGTCTTGAACGTTACATTATACACTCAAACTATGCCGAGCTTCAATTAGTTATCACAAATTTTGCACGAATTATGTCTTTTTGAACAAAATGTATGAAAAACTACATGTAAATTCCATTTAAAACTTCAGTCGTTCTGTGGTACGTGTTAATCATATCTGATTTGCTTAAAACTGCAAAAAATTTTTATCAAATATCATTATTGATTTAAAGCACTGGATGGTAAAAATTCCGCCATCGCCAAAATAAGTAACACCCTAATATGCATGTATATTTCTTTTCTTTTTAATCATGCAAAACAGGATTATCGAATTCCTTCAGATTCTCTGGAACTTTAGCTCAAAAAAGATAAATCGATGGATTTTCAAATGATTTTATCTTTATTTCCAGAGTTTAAAATTACAGACGTGTTTATTCCTACAACACAGAATCACAGAACCGTTATTCTAAAATGGAAAATTGCAGAACAAAAAATTCCAGAGTTTAGAATATTATCATCATCAATTTTTCAAATTTTTCCATACACTGTTTTACTACCGTTGTAACAATCAGAACCTTGAAAAAATTACTTGAAAAAGAATCTATTAATTTTCGTTTATCTTTGATAACTTGCGATTGATATAGTTTGAACATGAAAAATAATTAAATTAACTCAATATAACTCCCAAATAAGAAGCGAAAATTGAAAGTCATTAGTTTCACCTACCCAAAAATAATAATTATTCATAAGCCAGTGCACCGAAAATCATGAAAATCAGATGCCATCATATACCTTAAAAAAATTATAAAAACGAAAAATTCGCAACTCTCATATCAAAAAGTCGAATACCTCCAAAATGTTATAATCCAAAATAATTGAAAAATCCTACTCTTGAAAATAAAATTTTGAAGGCGGAAATGCTTAAAATCGAGAAGAAGAAAATACATTTTACTTCTCGAGAACATCTTCTTCCTACGCCCATGGTATTGTGCATATTTCATTATTTATCTAGATATTTTTGTTGAATCCTTTTTGCCAAGAACAGAATATAGGAAACGTTTTTATTTATAAAAAGCTCAAATAATCCTCAATACATGAGTTATGAATTTATTGTTCTGCAAGTCAACAATCTACAATTTTATCAATTTATACCTGCTTGATAATAATCAAGCAATTCAAAATGAACGAAATATGTTCCTGTATTCAAAACGGTTTAATTAGCAAGTACTGAAGAACGATACAAGCGAATAGTAAAATTTATTGATCGGTGAAAATTAATATTCCTCGAGTAACACTTTGAAAACATGTGTTGAAACTTGCATTGTATGCGTGTAATTACAAACGTAATTTAATAGCATGATTTCACTTTTGAGAACCTGCGGGTTCAACACGGCAGAAATGTGTATGACGAGTTTGTTTAAGTTTGAACGTCATTGCAAAATATATCTCGCATACATGAATCATCTGCACATGTGACTCGTGTTATCAGAACGTTATTTGTATTATCAGTTTGGTAGTAGCGTTATCAGCTACCTTTTTTCCGAGTCATGCCAGACATATATTGTTAATTCTTGGACGCTTGAGAAAATGCATGCAACTTAATATTATTATTTCAGCAAGAACTCGCAAGTAAAAAATACAACTCTCGAACATTCATTATGACATAATTTCCTGTCAAATTAGAGTGTGAGTCTAGAGTCATTTGTTGTAGGTTTTTTTTTGCAGAATGAATCACTAATTTTTCATTAGAATTGGATTTTTTCGTTGTTGTCATTTGTTAATAAAAAAAAGGTTCAAGAGTTCCCTTTTATGATTTCAGAAGTTTGCGAAATTCAGAAAAATGTTGAGATGCTTTTTCAGTTCTTTCAAGAGAAATGATATAATTTGTGTGGATCTATTGATTTATGGTAGATTTATCGAAATTTCTTGAGAATTCTGCAGCCTATTATTCATAGTAAGGTTAACACTTTTTTTCATGATATGCAGTTTTCTTTTTCTGTGTAGAGACGATTGAAAAGTTGTCTGAAGATCTATCATTTTTTTTAGTTCTCATTTTTTTATTATTTTTAAAATGAAATTAGAATTATAATCTTTTTTTTCAAAAGAGGCAAGCATCAAATATTTTATTGACAGTTTGGTAATGATTCACGTCAAAAGGTCCGATTGTTGCCGAAGAAGTGTGAATAAGTCATTAATATTTTATCCTTCGATTTAATTTGTTTCGTAAGAAAAACTTATAATATATTCTGTTCTGTGACAGACAATGAATTATAAAGATGGTGCACCTCCTCCGGTGGGTTTCGTGCCCCCACCTGCTTACACTCCATCACCGGCTTATCAAGGACACCCGCCTCAGATGCAAACTGCTCGTAAGTCAAGGATTTTACGTCATTATAAAATTGCTGATAAGATATTTTCTCCGATTGATTGTTCGGTGTCTCTTCAATAGAAGTTTTTCAAAAAATAGGCTACTCTTGAAATTATAGTTTTGGTTGAGTCATTAAATCATTTTTCATCCTTTGAAAATTACAATAAAATCATAAGATGCAGCATTTCCAAATTTCACCTTTTAGAGACTTTAAAAATTGCTTTTTTTTCCAAGTTTACAATATATTCACTACCCATCATGATAGGAACATAGAAAAATATGCATTTTCGTAGGCTATTTTTTTATCGTATGATGTTTATGCTATTTCAAGGACAACAAAAAATCCTTAAGTTCTGAGTGAAATTCAATTATTCTTTGGAATTTCTTCGATTGTCGTAAAAAAAATTTTAGATTTTTGGCTTGAAAATTGTCACATTGCATACGTTTTTACAGGTATGTGTTTCTACGAAAAATATTTGGTTCCGAATGATTAAGAACAAAGAATATTGCGAGCCTAGAATCTCATTTCACAACATTTATTTAACTTTCTTTATGAAAAATAATGCTTTGCAGAACTTCGAATTATATTTCTTAAACAATCATACGTTACTGACGTTATCTATAGATATGCTACTGATAGTTATCAAGACACGAAAACATACTGTTTGTATAGTTTAAAATGTGATCACGAATTTCAAAGTAATTTCGAAAGAATACATTGGTGAAGACGAAACTTTTTCTGAGAAAAAAAAAAATTAAAAAACTTACGCAGTGTCAAACATTTTAAGTCGAAATATTTGTGAAATCAATGAGTTTTCGAAAATAAATTCACACAAAAACCTAGCGATCACAACATTTTTTTTGAAATCGTCGAATGAATCAGAAATGAAATATAAAAATAACTGCAAATGAGCACTAATATGCTTTCGAAAAATTGTAGTACCGAAACAATGAATTTTGACTATTAGACATTAATCCTGAAAATTAGTTATCAGAATTTGTTAAAAAAAAAAGAACAATGACTGATGCAAAATTAGAAGTTTCAAGTTAGAAGTTTTTTATTTCTTTCATAAAATGACCATTACCAAGAAAATTTGTGCAAAAAATAAATTTTAGAAATTTTTTCCTGTTTTGTGGTAATTTTGCCTATAAAATGAAGAACAAATAATATTAATCAAACAATCTTTGGTCGAATTCTTGAATTACATAGGAAAATCAACATATTGCTATCATTAAGGAAAATAAACTAAGAAGCCGATATTTCTAAAATCACTTAAGACGAAACAACTGAAATTCCAGCAAAAAGAAAAAAATACGTGTGTCATTGATTTAGCTATAAAAAGGTGCTCGAAAAAAAACTGTATGTATGATAAATAAATGGTATAGAATTTAGGTAATGTTTAGATCATTTGTATATATTAAGTGGTAAATTTATTGAAAAATTTTTTAGAAAGACTTGAAAAATCATCTGGAATTACAGCACCTTTTTCTTTGGATCCTAACAGTCAGCGAAACAAAACGTATTCAATTCTATCGAGTCAGAAACTAACAAGTATTTTTACGCTACAAATTTTTTTCCATTCGTAATAATATAATCAATCTGGTGTCTGTTTTGCAAAACTTATTAGTTTCAACTTTAATGGTCAACTAGGTACTTAACATTTTTTTCTACATTAGTCTTTTTCATGTCAAGAATTTGGTTTCGTAAAATGTGATGAAATTGAAAAATTATACTAAACTCACAGTTTGAACCACTCAAAAGTCAAAGTTAAGTGTTTTAAAATTTCGATAAAAAACATTTTTTTTTCTACATATATCGACTAGATATTCTATTATATCACGCGAAAATTCGACGAACATAATTTTTTTTCGTCCAAAAATTGAGACAAACATATTTGAACAGTTTCACACATTTTTTTCATGCGAGAAAAACTAAAAATTTTTTTCAATTATTCTTCCACCCCTTCCTTTAAATATTTTCTAAATTAATTAATTATTTATTTAATGTTTCAGCGACAGTTGTCGTGATCAGGCAAACAGCATTAGGCCCGGAAACACAAAGGATGACGTGTCCTAATTGTCACGCTGATATTTCTACACGAGTCGAAACCGAGCCCACTGCTAAAACACATCTTTTTGCTCTTTTACTGTGCCTTATCGGGTAATTAACAAAATTTTATGAATTTAACTCTGAATTCGAGAAAATAACTACATGATTTCTTATATTCGTAGGATTTACTTTAATTTAAAAACTCATTTTTCTACCAGTGAATTGCAAAGTATAGAAATTCAGCATATTTTTCTGTATCAATATTCTTGTGAAACCGGATTAACCAAACAAGTTCAAATGGTTCTTCAGGATATTATAGTTATGTTATTAAATGAAAAATTCGCAGGGTCTCGAAACTGGCGTTTATTCACATTTAATTATAAACCAGAATTCTCTTGATGACGCATATGTTTAGGCTAACCACTGTAGATATCTTGTAATATGAGTAGATTTGACGTTTACATCAAGCTTACGTATACATATTCACAAAGCATAATTTGGAGTGTACACGAAATCTTTGAAGAATATTGTTGAGTTTTTTTCTCATTGCAATCACTTCTAAAATTTATTTAAAATCACTTCAAAAACCGATATTTTCCTTCTATGAAAACTTCTTCCGAAATGAAGGTGCGATTCATTGAAAGGAATATTAAATTTTCTTTCTAGATTCCTCATAATTTGAAGGTGAATTTTTATATCAGTCACAATTTGTAGCTATATTGAATATCTTTTTTTACGTCATTTCACATCGGTCATAAAATATAATAAAATTCACAGAATTTTGAATATTTTTCTACATATAGCTATACATTATTATTTCAATATTCCATAGAAATAAATTCAGAATATAATTGTGTCCTTCAAATTTTTCGAGATTAGTTGCAAGTTTAGAGACCCTTGCATTAAAAATGTAAACGTCAAAAAGTGTATAACAAAGTCATCAGAAAAAAAGCTTTCTATTGAAGAAGTTTGGAAAATAATGTTGTAGTTAAATACTTAAAAATTTTTTTTCCAGGATGTGGCCATGCGCGCCCTGCCCTTACTGTATAGACTCTTGCTTGGTAAAAAAGCATTACTGTCCTAATTGTAAAGCTTACATTGGCGAGTACGAGAACTGAAAATGCATTGTATTTTACCATTCACTACGTATATTACAGAGAATTATATTCCATACATTTTGAATATTATACACGTCTATGCAGTTCCAAGCCTCGCTGATACTGCGAAGGCAACAGCACAGCGAAAAAGTTACACTATCTCAAATAACCAACAAAATAAAAGTTTATCGAAAGTCATGTATTTTCACATAAAAAAGTGCAGTTTTTCAAATATTCTTAGTTCCATTGATAAAGTGATATGCATAGAATAAGAAAAAAATAATTTTTTAACGGTTTTGATTCAAAGGTTTTCCATCTGATCATTTGTAATTTTTGTTTTGTTATGAGAACAAAACAACAATGGCGAAATAATGACCTAATTAGCCATGCGTGGCAATGTTTATTATATTGTGTGTAAAAACATATTTGCCGTTGAAGCGTTTTATAATTATGATTTAATGTACATATATACTTTGATACTGTAAATTACTTTGAGTGTAATTCATTATCTTATATGAATCGTATGTTTATTAATGATGATTATACAGAGAGTTAATTAAGCGATTGTTGCTTTATTTCACATCGTGGTGTCATTTTCAAATAATGTTGTCTTTTATCAATTAATTTATTTTGGTTTCTTATTCAAGCGTTCACAACTCATAGCTGAAATATTAATTAAGTTCTAAATTCGAGAACTTACGTTTAGAAACAAGTCATATGAGTTTTCAATGATATAGGTGAAAATCTAATATTCTACGGATTTTTTTTATGATCAATAACATTAGAACGTTTTCCAATGTGGTAACATTTTATTCAATACAACATAAAAGTGTTTAACATTTATTTTTCGCTCGACATGAACAATTATTACTATACTACTGGAAAACAGAAAATGATCAATGAAACAGCACACATTTAAAACGACATTTATTATTTCGTCGTTGAATATTCTGTACTTCTGAAATTTTTCGAAGTACTTCCATCAATCAATATAATATACGTAAAACGTCACGAACAATTTTCATATATCATTTGTAAACTCGAAGAAGCTGAAAATCGTATTGTGTACAGGGATGTGAAGCGGTAAATTTACCGGTAAAATACTGGTCATAACCGTCATTTACGATAAGAAAGTTTTGGTCAATTTTGACCGTCAGTTTACCTTACCGGTCAGAATTATTATGATGGTCAAAATTATTACGTACTCAAAGATAATTTGAAAGAATTTTCAACTCGTTTTTAATTGCAGCTTTCTTTTTTTCATCGAATTTTTATGAAAAAATGAAAAAAAATTTGGTTTCTTAAATAATTAATAATTGCACAATTACAATCTTTCCATATGAAAAGACTCATTTACCGGTAAGAGTCGAAGACCGGTAATTACTGACCAGAAACGAGCTCTGACGGTAAATTATAGTTGAAGAGTTTTTAAATTTGACCGTAAAAAATAGTAAATGAACGTCAGAAATTACCATGACCTGACCAATGTTTTTCTGACCGGTAAATTCACATCCTTGATTGCGAGTCAAGTGTTATTCATCTTATTCGCGAGAAAAAATTTTATTTACTTGTTGATGACCTGAATAACAATACGTTCATTTAATTTTAGAAACTAACATTCTATATGCCGTTGAATATCGAACCGTAAAATATTGGAATAGAATAAAAAAAATATAAAATGTGGCAACAAATCAATGATCGATGTGGTGATTTTTAATAACAATACTAATTATAAGAAATTTTTGTCGAAAAATCAAACACTTCTTTTTTTTAAATACTCGAACAATAAGAAAAATCGAAAAATAAAAAAAAAAACGCATTTCTATATTTCGAATTCTAAAAAAAAAATGAAACGTTTCTGTTGTTGTTAAATAACAGTTTGTTTATAACATTCCGAAAATTGTTGTGAAAATATCTTGAAAGAGTCAGTTTATACGAACGGTTTAAAGGTTGAATTTTTTAAATGCATTATTTATGACGGATTTATGCGCATTAAAAAAAAGTGATTGCTTTAGACGAAAAATATCGATATTTACCGTAAGTAAAATTACCAAAAATCTGAAAAGAAATTTTTTTTGGCAAAAAGGTAAAACACATGTCTCATCGAATCGACATAAAAACAACGTATTCAAGTTTCGCTGGAATCTAAAATCAGGTCCCGAAGGGACCGGTCGATTTGAAATAGAAAAGGTCTATATTTTTAATTCTATAGTTTTATTTCGAGATTATTTCAAGATCTAAGTTCATAAATTTGAAAATATCTTAGTTCACAGCTGCAATGAAAAATATTTCGCAACACGATAACAAACTACAAAAATTTTGCGTAAAATAAATTTTTATAAACACAGTTATTTGCACGACTTTGTAGCATTTAATTGATTGTCAGAAGAAAAACAAACCATCCAGAGAGTTTCTCTTCTATAAGGTTTTTTTTGTTTTTAAATAAGGCAAGATTTAAAAAAAAAATTCAAGCTATGTATCAGCTTTGCTTTTTTTTTAACTTAATGTCGAACAGTTGTAAGTATACATTTTCTTATTATTTTGATAAATCGATATCATTTTTCATTTATTTATTCTTGTTCGTTTGTTTGAATTGCAAAAAAAGTAAAATGTAAATAAATAAATAAGTTTATAAATAATTATAAGCATAAAAAAAGCAAGGTTGCATGAGTAACTTTTCTCGTGAAAAATTTGCTGTGTCGAGCTGTATTTATTAATGAAAATAACGAAATATCAGTAGTGTAACAGTAAAAAAGCTTTTTATTTTATGATCGCAAGTAGCATAAAACTTTTTAAATAAGTAAAGCATATATGAAAATTGCAAGCTTTTTCCAAGATCATTACGGTATCGACATGCATGAAAGTTGGAGCAACTTTGTTAACGTTTTTTAAGTATGTTCTGTAACTGAAGGTGAAATAATTTTCCGAGGTTTATTCAAATGAGCGTCAACTGATTAAAAATTTTTTGAAAACGCAGTTTCAGCGAAAAAAGAACGCGCTATAAAAAATGTTGGGAAAGATCAGATTACTTTTCTTCCTGTTTTTTGCAAAAACTTTCGCGAGACCTAACATTGACATTGGAAATTACGGGCAATCTATTCAGAACGTGCACCTGCATTTGAAAACGTCGTCGGTATTTTTATTGTATCCTGATGGTAACGAGAAAACTGAGAATGGTAAAAAATTTTTCTTATGTAGCTTGGCTTACCTTTCACAAATTATTAATAAACTCCATACATGAAATTTAAAAAATTTTAAAGTAATAAAAAAAAGTTTATAAGCCAATCTACTCCTAAATAGTACATTTCGCATCTAGGGAAAAAATAAATTTCTCACGAGGGTGTAGGATTTATCCCGAGCCGAAGGCGAGGGATATATTCACCCACGTGAGAAATTTATTTTTTTCCATTGTGCGAACAATGTTTTTTACCGTAGCGGGAGAAAAAGCCGATTTTCGCCCACGAAGCAGGAAAAAAAGTAGGCTTTTTGGACCGCTATGATAAAAAAATTTTTCTCAAGGCGAGAGATACAACTTACACCCTCGTGAGAAATTTATTTTTCCCTAGATGCGAAATGTACTATTTTAGGATGTTTTTTTCTGTATGGATAAAACTCCTAAAAAACTTTTATCCTAAATTATCCTTCAAAATTTGGATATATTTACTCATATCATTTTTTATGTGCGAATGTTAATTTTATTTCACAAATAGGCGCATGATTCTTGACTTTTGAAAAATATATTTTAACAAAGTGCCTTAGAAACGATCATTTAAACCCTGTGGCCGAATTCTAGATTGAGATAAATGGCAGTCTGTGGATAAAAAATGATTCTGCCATCTTATTATATTGAAGAATATCCAGTGAAACTTTCTACAATAATGAATGGCTATGGGTTCATTAAAAATTATGAGTTTGGCATTCCCTAGCGATCCCGCGGAGATATCCAGAGACATCTCGGATGGAGACACCTTGAAATCGTTTAATTTTTCAACAAATTTCTTTTCAGTGTGACTTAAAATGTTGAAATTATCACTAGAAAGACTCGCTCATGTTAAATATCTCGTTTTTTAAATGAATAATTTTTCTATTTTTGTATTTCTATATATATCGGCTTCTGTGTCGTTTATTTCAAAAACAATAAAATTAGCATAATCTAGTAATTTAAGTAATAATTTCAATATTTTTAGTCACATTAAAAGAAAATTTGTTGAGAAATTAGAAGATTTCAAGGTATCTCCGCGGGATCGCTAGGGTTAAATTTCTTTGATGCGATATTTTTACTGTTTAGTCATTCCAAATCTTAGTTTTGGTGAAATAAAAATTTTTCGAAACTGTACGGAGAAAATAATATTAAGCAAATAGTGATGTATATTTTTAATGAAGCATTTGAGGAAAATTTTAATTGAAACATAGTTTATCAAAATAAATACTGACAATCGTGATCATTTCCCACAATGGCAAGTTAAAAACGAAGAGTTTAGAAAAAAAACATCTTGAAAATCTATGACCATTTGTAAAAATTGCAAACATTAGAAAATTTCATATATTATTATTGGATGTACAAAACCTACACAAAAAAAACTTTGTACGTCTCCGGGCAGAAAACGCTCGTTTTCGCTCCGCTCAAACTCGCGTTTTTACCCTTTGACATACAAAATCTTATGGTAACCCTGGCGCATTTGCCATCCTCGAACAAGGACGATATTTTCCTGTCCTCGGAACAGCAATAATGCGCCACGGTACACAATGTACTATTGTATTATAGTAACTTTATTGGAAGTTCAATATGAAAAAGATATTTTTTATGCTCTAATATTCTCTAAATCATCACATATACGATGCAGACAAAAATGTTAAAACTTCTTATGGACGCATCGAAATGATATCATTTTCAAAACTGTAAGAGCTTCAAAAGGATTTTATAACAGATTACAATAGGGTCATTTCATCTCAAATTGTCCAGGCCGTTAAGGTCAGGTCTTTTTTTGCGTGCAATTTTGTTTTATAGGTTCTACATTGGAATCGATTAGAAATTTTGAAAATTCGTCTTTAAACTCAATGAATTCTCTATTGGCGCTTGTTAATTTTTTTTGCAAATGAAATACCTTTGCGATAAACTGACCGCTCTTCTAAAATGTTTATCTGTTAGTAGGTAAGAGGTTTCTCTAAAAGAAACAAATGTTTGGCATGAATAATTTACAGAAAAGAAAATTTTATAGATCGTGAAAGAAAAAAAAATGTAAAAAAATTGTCGACGTTAAAAATGTAGAATATTGCATCGATTTTTTTATTGCCTTTTTTTTGTAAATAGTGTTGTTTATAAACAAGATTGTGTAGCAACTGTTACTAGTTAAAATTCGTTAATTAGGAATTATGATTTTTTTAGTCAAACGGTCAATGAATTGGTAATTGTAGGCTTCATTTATGAAAAAATCATATTATGTTGTCAATAGTGGCCTAATCGTTATTATATTTTTTCTGCTAAGAGTTAAAGGTTTATTCTAGATAAAAAATTATATAGCCCACTAAATTATCGGAATTTTTTTTTATAACCGTCTCTAAAATGTAAAAAACTCGAATACTTTTCAATCCAAATATTTTGGCATTACTTCGATTTTTCCATTCTTGCTGATTTCAGTTTTCGATTCGTACTATATGTGGACGATTTCCAGAAGAATGTAAAATACAACTAGCTTCGGTTTTGAAGAATAAAGATTTTATAAATTCTAAGTGCTATTTTTCAGTTAGTCTTTTACTAACAGTACAGGTTATTGTGCTCGTAAAAAAAATTTTTTTTCTGTTCTCGCCCAAAAATTCACAAATTCAATAAGTAAAAGAAAAAACCGTTTCTTTAAATGTGTATTATTAGAGTTGGTCCGTTAGCCGTCATGCAAAGCTAAAAACTTTGAATGATAAATGAATAAAAAGTTCTTATATCAATGGCCCACTGTCGTGGGCCGAGGTGAGGGCCCGCGACAGCACCATTATTATCAAAAAAATAAATACACATAACCTAAAAATTTGTTTGCCTCCACTTTCTCTGTATTAAAAACACCATGATGTTTCTTTCTTTTTTCTTTTCACCCTCGTTTATGTATATCGATCCACTCAATTGAGATTAATAGAATTTTAAAAAAAAGAACTAAAGAATATGTATACACGTACGGTATTTTCCTCTTCTAGAATGAACCTTTAAGTGTCAACGGTATAAATATCATAACAATTAAGCTACTTTTGGTAAAATAATAGGTAATATTTTTCATAAATGAAGCCTAAAATTACTGAATGAGTGACACTTAGACTTTGAAAATTATAATTTTTAAACAACGAATTTTAGCTTGTAGATGCAACTTCATAATCTTGCTTATTAACAACATTATTTACGAAAAAAAAAAATTGCGAAAAAAACTGATGAAATTAGAAATTTTCGAAGTCAAAATTTCCTTTATTTTTTTTCTAAAATAAAGTAATGATAAATTAAAATTTTTCCAAAATAAACCATGTTTCATATTTTTCTCTTTCAAGGAAATCTTTTATCTACAAACAGAAAAAAAATTTATGGATTAGTCAATTTTTCGCAAGTCTATCACATTTGTCCAAAAAATTAACCTCCACAAATAGATAAGAATCAAGTTTTGAGACGTATTTTTCAAAATTCCCCACGACGAAAGAACTCAAAATTAAGCAAAAGAAAAAATACGCGTCTCGTCGATTTCGGTGTAGAAACTATAAAAAGAAATTGCATGGACAAAAATACCTGACCTTAACTGCTTGGACGATTTGAGATGAAATGAACCAATATTCTTAATTATAAAAAATCCGCAAACACACAAGTACGAAAAAAATTTGAATTCTTATCATAGCGTTCGAAAAATCGGCTTTTTCTCCCGCTCCGATAGAATAGTACATTGTTTACCGCTACGCATTACTGCTGTTCCGAGGACAAGGATGATAATTTTTCGTGCGAGGCGCTAGCCGAGGACAGGAAAATATCGTGCTTGTCCGAGGATGGCAAATGCGCCAACCCCATTAGCCACAGAAGGTTCTATAAACGTTTAAAAAACGTTTTTAGAAAGGTTCTACAAACGATTCAGGAACCTTTTAAACGTTTATAGAACCTTGAAATGTCCGCCTATAAACGTTCGTGATATCATTTCACAAACGTTTGAGAATATTTATAGAACGTTCATGAGAACCTTATTTGAACGATTTCATGCGTTCATGGAACGTATTTATGAAACGTTTATAGAACGTTTCTCGAAGTTTTAAAAACGTTTTACATAACTTTTTGATAACCTTACTTAACAAATTGTACATTTTCTTTAGAACATTTCTAGAACGTTCTAGATCGTTTCCCAGGGAACAAGAGGTCTAACTGTGTGCTCACTGGGTAAGGCTTTTTTTTCAAATATGCAACGATTATTGAAAGTATATACTTCGATTACATTGTTCATTATAGATGAAATATATGATTGACCAGCTGAGACTAAAACTCGGACGAGTTGAGACACACAGAGACCTAAAACATATAGTTTCGTAATATTATGTCTCTCTTACTCTTCCGTGTTTAATTGTCAGCCGTAAAATGAATTGTTTTTATTTCAACAAAATCGGAGGAATTGAGAAAATCCCGATGGATTTTAAAAACATTTCTAAACGAATGAGCATTCGCGCTTATTTTTAATTATTATGCGTTATACTTAATGTATCAGCGCTAAACTTCTGAAATGAGAAAAAGAAGTAGACTTCCATCTGGTGGCTCGCGCAGTAAATTCAAATTTGAGCGCGACATATTTAAAAATCTGACGCCACATCAGTATTTACTGTGAGGGCCACCAGATGGAAGTCTACTTTTTTTTCTCATTTCACAAGTTTAGCACTGATACATTAAGTATGACGCACAGTAATCTGCGTTAGCGCCAACGATAATTCATGTCGCAATGCAATTTGAAATCAGGCGGAATTTTCTAAATTCCACCTTTTTTGATAAATATCAATCAAATTGATGAACGGTTGACAATGAATCGCCGGAAGAGTAAGAGACATGAAGATACGAAACTATATCTTGTTTGTCTCTATATGTCTCTACTCGTCCGAGTTTTATTCTTATTTTATCTAAAATAAACAATGTAATCGAAGTAAATACTTTCAATAATCGTTGCATATTTGAAAAAAAGCCTTACCCAGTAAGCTCACAGTGAGCTCGATTTAGGGAGGAAATAGCGAGCTCATGGTGAGACCTCTTGTTCACTAGGAAACGATTTAGAACGTTCTAGAAATGTTCTTAAGAAAATGTAAAATTCGTTAAGTAAGGTTTTCAAAAAGTTATGTAAAACGTTTTTAAAACTTCGAGTAACGTTTCATAAATACGTTCCATGAACGCATGAAATCGGTCAAATAAGGTTCTCGTGTATGTCCTATAAATGTTCTCAAACGTTTGTGAAATAAAATCACGAACGTTTATAGGCGGACATTTCAAGGTTCTATAAACGTTTAAAAGGTTCCTGAATCGTTTGTAGAACCTTTTTCTAAAAACGTTTTTTAAACGTTTATAGAACCTTCGGTGGCTAATGGGGAAGGTTAACATAATTATGATTTTGTGATATAATTAAGATTTTGTACGTCAACGGGTTTTACGTACCCCTGGCACAGTAAACTCGTTTCTCGTCCAGTTCAAAATCTCTAGACTCGTTTTCCAGCCCTCGGTACGTAAAATATCGTACGTAACGAGGAAAGAAATTTTTTATTTACGAGTGTGAAGTTTGTAAACCTCGGCTCCGCCTCGGTCTACAAACTTCACACTCGTAAATAAAAAATTTATGTCCTAGGTACCTAATATACTATAAACGCGAGTTTGAACGGAGTGAAAACGAGCGTTTTCGACCCGGATACGCACAAAAAATCTTTCGCACCATGGAAAAAAATAAATTTTTCCCTCGGGTGGATATATTTCTCGCCTTCAGTTCGGAATATAACTCACACCCTCGTGAAAAATCGATTTTTTCCCTAGATGCGAAATGTACTATTTTTTCATGAATTCGCGTCTATTGAATAAATTTTAATTTTTTATGAGTGAATTTTGAAGAAAACTGTTAACCCCACAAATTTGAGCGATCAATTGACGTATGCCTAACAACTGCTGCCAGACAAGAATAAGATAATAAGAGTCAAAACGTCGTTTTTTTTTAATAACTTACAACTCTAATAAAAAAAATGGGACCAATATTTCAGTTTGTTCCGAATTAAAAAAAAAGTTTGAGAAAAGATGTTCATTTTCTCATAAGTTATTAATCGCTTAATGGAATTTTAGAAGAAATTTTACATTTTTGATGAGTATATGTTTCTTTGAGTATAAAACATTTTTAAAAGAATATTTTCGAAATCAACAATAGGTATATTCAGAAACAAAATTCTTAAGCTTTCAATTTCTTTAAAGTAAATTCATCATAGATGCAAATAAGAAAGATCCTGTTATCGACAATGATACGTGATTTACCTTTTACTAGATATTTTCAATGAAAAAACCTTGTGTAAAATTTCTTTCAATTTCCGATGAACATAATAGATACAACTGTAGTACGACGCAAAAAAAGCCACATTATGATGGCCACCTGTGTCGTAAATGTAGAATAACTTCTTTGAAAATGAAAACGTTAAATATTCTCAGTTCAAAAAAACATTAATATCGTATAGTTAATAAAAAGTTTTTTTTAAATTCACTTCATATTCAGTCAAATACCAGGCTTAAAAAGTTTTTACTTGCATCAATCAAATGACTAGAAAATATTATCTTACCATGAGAGTCGATTTTACACATTAATTCAGTTAACTCGAGTATAAACATTTTTATGTATCTCTGGCATAGAAAACGCATTTCTCGTCCAGTTCGAAATCTCAAAATTCGTTTTCTAGCCTTCGGTACATAAAATATCGTACTCGTGTGATTGTAAACCTCGGCTCCGCCTCGGTGTACAAACTTCACACTCGTAAATAAAAAATTTATATCCTAGGTACGTAATATACTATTAGAGCCGTATTGAATAAAATATTGAGTTCTTGAGAAAAACTTATCTCGAAATCGTAGGATCAAGAATAAGAACTTACAAGAAAAAAATTTCTGTATCATCTCATTTTTTAACGATACCTATACTTGGAATTAGACAGTGATCATTTTTTTGTTATTATATCACTAGCTTTCTCTAATGAGTAAATATTGGTAACATGTGTAACATTTAAGGTAAATTTTCTATGATATATAATTTCATAGAAAGTAATCACGTTTATTTCAAAAAATCTTCAAAATATTTTTAGATTTTATGTTTATTTGGATATAAATATAACACGTCAGATAACCTCACAACAGTGGAGTACATGTAAATTAGTTATAATTTTCAGTAACACTTTATTAAACAAATAAAATAATGTGAAAAACTAATCTTCTATTGAATGTTTCTTCATGTCAGAATCCATAAGATATTAAATACATCATTTAACCAATGCGTTATCATGTTTCTCAAAAAAACATTTTTAATCTAAATCATTTGCTATATCATAAAGGATTTCCTGTAGGTTTCCAAGAGTTCACGAAAATGCAAAATTTGGTTAAAGAACTTTCGGAAAAATATATTCGCGTTTCGAGTGCGAGGTTGCCTGAATTGGAAAAATCGATAAACGCATATGAAGGGAAAATCGAACGACCTTTGTTCGTGGCATTTTTGACGGAAAAAAGAGCAGTAGAGCAACTTGACGTTCTGTCAGACAAAGTCAAAATATCTTTTCCAAAATGGCTTCTGATTTTCGATAAACAACTTCATGATTTCTGTGAAAAACCGAAAAAGTATGTCCCCGCATTTTTTCTCAAAACTTCAGCATTGGTGATTTGTGGGGAACATTCGGAAATAAAAGTTTGGCGAACAATGAAAAACCAAACAGACATGGTCTTCTTGAATACTTCGGGTTCTACTAATGACTCACTCTCTTTGTACGATTCTGAATTACCGAATTGGAGTCGAACGTCGATAATAATAGGACTCATAGCGGTAAATTTTTTTTGTCTTCTGTTTGTTAATTTGATTTTTGCGTTTTCCTCAACATTCACGTCATACAGAATAACGTTTTTTATTGTGTATTATTATTTTTTGCAACAAGAATAATTATTCAAGCCAAATGGAGGTTATCTGCTCACTTACAAAACGTCAAAGAAATCTCACATTGGTCGAAAAAATTTGAGAGCACTAACTATTGAAAAATGTACGTTTTTTTAAAATAAAAAAGCTAAACTGAGATTGAATAAAGTTTTGAAATTCGTAATTTTAGGTTGAGGAAATCGAGGTTGACGATTTCAAGGAATATGATAATTACGTTTCGGCTCTTTGGACTGTGGTTGAAAGAACGTTAAACTTTTCTGTCGGATCTATAAAAGTCTTTTATGTGTTTGGCAAGAAAGATTCCGTAACTGGGAAATGGAATGGAATAATTGGAAAGACTGCCTCTGGAGAAGTTGACATTGGACTTGATTTCTTTGTTTTGACACGAGATAGATCTGAAGTCGTGGATTTCGCTTTTCCACTGGTGAAAATTCCCGTCTATCTCTATATCAAGGAAAATGAGAAATACATCATAACTTGGCTGGCATATTTCAAGGTTATTTCTAATATATTTGACAGGAAACTGGCTGCATTTTATCTCTAGCATATTTACTGAAAAAAATATAAGTTCATACATCAATAGATTCTTTTAAGTAATTTATACGTGTATTATTTGAAATCGGTGTTCAGATTGAAAAATGACATAACGAATGTATGACATTTCTGAAATTCGATTTCAATCGTTAGTTCATGAGAAACTTTTCGATCTAATAATTCGTTCCATGTGTCTAATTGAACAAGATTCTAAGACCGAAAATTACATAATAAGAATGATAACTTACAGTAAAACTTTTCATCATACGCCATAATTTTTGGCTCGAAATTTCTGTTTTTTATTTGCCACAGATCTACAGTTACGGAGTCTGGTCCTCTATCATCGCCATAATGCTGATTTTCACTCTCATTGTTTCACTGATTAAAACTTGCTTCGACAAAAAAGGTTCGTTTTTCCGCAATTGTTACGACGGAATATTCAGTATCTGGGGAATTTTTTGCTTTCAAGCTGAACAAGGTAAAAATACTTTATATATATATGTATATATATATAGGTTGCGGTTTTTCATCACGTCGCTTTTTTTTCATCGAATGTTTTTCGGAAGTTGTTAACAATTTTACGACGTATAATAGAATATTATGTTACATTGGAGAACATGCAAGATTTCTTTTTTATTTTAACTAAAACCTTCAGTATTGCACCTTCTCAGACATTAGATTTCATCCAATTGCGAAAAGCTTTCTTACAGATATTTAGGAATAGCTTAAGACATTGAAATATCATTTCGTTTTTTCACATTTTTACAGCAATAAACAGTATAATAACGTGTATTTCTCAATATTTTTTAAAGTGATATAGAGATATTAAAGAGCTGAGGTTCACTGTTTTTGAATTTTTCTAGTATTTTTAGAAACTTATCACTATTCTTCTATATGCAGTTTATATGGTTCAAAATTATTCTGTGGCATACCATGGGAAAATAAGTTCATTTCGTTTTCTGGTTGGAATGAGGCAAACCTCATATCTGAAACAAAGTGTTATGTACTTAGACCATATAGCATATCGACTGCTAGTACCTATTGTTCTCAGTAGAAAAAAGCGTAGGCAAGAACTCAGCAAGACTGACGTCACTAGTCGAGCCAAAGCGCTTCAGTGACGTATCTACAAGTCAAGCGCCCCGTGCATTACAGACATGTGATATAGAAAAATGCCTAACAAAATATCAAAAACTGCGAAATTTGACTCATTTCTGCATCACACACTGTTTCATACTTTTTTGCAAACAGAAAATCGATTTTACAGCACACTTAATTATTTGTTTTTGTGTTGACAAATATGATGATCCATGATGATACAAACCTTAGACCTTATGTTATATGGTCTAAGGTTGTGGATGCATATTTTGCTATCTCAATAAAGGGTCATGAGTATCTATGAAAATTATATTTCATAAACTCTGGAAAAAAGACATAAGCAGTAAAAAAATATTTATTTTTATTCTTTTTTGTGTAGTTTGAGAAATGAACAAGAAACCTCAAAAACTTTTGATATTATTTACGTTGATTGTATGCTCATAGATAAAACGAAAAAATGGTCCGTTAAAATCATCTTGCTGACAATATTACTCACGTCTGTGATGATATATTGGATATATGCGGCATCTATCGTGAGTTACCTTGTCGTCTTGAAACCAGCGTTGCCGTTTTCCGACATTGACAGTTTCGTTAAAGACGGAACTTACAAACTGATTGTGAGGAAAAACACGAACTGGTATGATCAAATCCAAAGAGGTTGCTTACTGCCGAAGGTTCCCGAGAAATATTTTACCGACATATTTCCAGCAACTTTTCAAACTGCGTTGTACATGGTACGCATAGAGAATCTTATTAACAATTTACTTCAAATTGAACGTCATTTATCATGCATTCTATAACGTGTGATTGAGGTATCTTATACATTGCTGGTTGTTTCGAATGTTGTCGAAAATATTGAATATATGAATTAACATAAAAAAAATAAAAATAGTTACAATAATAATAGTTATTTTAATAATAATAATAATGATAATAATAATAATAATAATAATAATAATAATAATAATAATAATAATAATAATAATAATATGAAACGAGATGCCCGATACCGGGCCCACCTAGTGACCAGATTCCTCGCAGAAGAGGACGATGTTCCCCGACGAGCCACGTCCATCGCCGGAGAGGGGAAGGGAAAGGGGCAATCGAGGGTTCCTGGGGGAGGGCGAGAAAAATAAGAAAACCACCAATTCACACACAAAATCGACGCGTTTATTCAATGATAATCAAAAAAAAAAGGACAAACATAATATACGAAATGATCCAGGGGGAGGGGGGAACAACGCCACCCCCCGCCCCAAACAATACGACGCCTGAACCCGAGGACATTCCTCCACTCAATCGACATAAAAGGAACGAAATATGGAAAAGAAAAGAAAACCCCAAATTAAAATTGAACCCCGAACATAACCCATACCATTCCCATTAAACCCAAAAAAAACCCCCCTTGACGGTCGGCGCACTTTCCCCGTTACTCACGACCTAGGGCCATCACCCCCGTCGACGCCGTCTCCGCCGAAGCCACCGCATCCTTCCCCGCGACGCCGTGGTGCCCTAGCCAGCCATCCCGGTCCCTAATTTTTCCGTTATCCGCCTGTCGGCCATCCTCACCTTTTTCTCCCTTTCTTTTTCTCCAACAACCCAAAACTTCTTCTTCTCTTAGCTCCTACCACTTGCTCGCTCCCTCAACTGCCCTCAACAACTGCAAGCCATCGCCGTGGAGGTAACGACCCCCGATCTCCCCACTCTCGCGGTCGAGGGCCCGGATTGGCCCGATCCCAACCGACGCTGCGGTCAGTGCCCCCACCCGAATGGAAAAAAAAGTCGGGAAATAATCTCAACATATCGGAGCGACATATATCACATATCAGATATTCGTAGCAGAATATCGCGAAGATGTTTTTTAGCATATGATTTCTGTACATTTCTGGTAGAATGTCGCGAAGATTTTTTTTGACAGATGTTTTTGAGCATATCAAAAATGGCACTCTCTTTGGCAAAAGGTTGGAAAAGGAACGTCCCAGCCCAAGTTCTTTGAAGTACTTCGACTCTACCGCGGTTCACGCAAGCGAGAAATGTATATGTGATATGCGCCCGTTTAAAATTTTTGAATTCATAATAAAATACCCTTGAAGACAGTAAAATTTCCAATTTTTTTTACCCCTTATACGTTATGTGACAATAATTTAAGTGCCGGATGATATAACTCGGAGCGCACAAAATGCCGTGAAACTTTTACCCAAGCTACAATTCCTATATTGGACAATAATTTCACGGCATTTTGTATACTTTGAGTTATATAATCCGGACCTTTCAATTATTCATCATTTATATTTATATTCACAGTACGCCGTGAAACTTCGCAGCGATATTTATCTAAAAACATCGCACTGATATTTATTTACAAACATTGCATTGATATATTCTGTGAATATCGCATCAACATAGTGAGAAAAACATTGGAGCGATATTACCGAGCGTGACGATTTGATGTCGTGACGATATCACATACAGATTATCTCGCGATAATTTAAAATATCGCTACGATATTTTTCCGGCCTTTTTTTCCACTCGGGCAGCACAGCTCTACTTGTTATTATCCGATTCCCCCACACTTCCCAGAATCCGCTCGTTTCCAGGACCTCTTTCAAGTGACAGGTGTGTGGAAATTTTGAATTCCCAAATCGACTAAGTCGAAATTAATCCAACCGTCCCAAATAATAATAATAATAATAATAATAAATGTAAAAATAAGTCCATCCATGATCTCTCGGAGTCAAATATAAATACATAGTTTAATGAAAACCCATGTTGAAAGTGGAAAAACTTTATACTTCGGCCTCCATCAGGCCCTCTTACAAAGCTTTTTTCGTAAAGCTTCTGAAGAGGGCCTGATATAGGCCTAAATATAAAGTTTTTCCACTTTCAACATGGATCTTCATTAACCTATGTATTCATATTTGGCTCCGGGAGATCATGGATGGACTTATTTTTATATATATTATACACGGAGCATATTGGTTTTTCTTATATTGAATAATAATAAATCATTAAAACTGACGATTATTCCCAGTGAACAAAAAATTGGGTCCTCCATTCGCCTAATTTCGTGGGTCCATGAAACTGGTGAAACTGCGGGTTATTATTAGTCACAAATATTGTCATGCGCGTGCACAGTCCTATGTTTGCCCACTGTTTCTCCCTGACGGTGGTCAATTTTTGTTGCCAAATATGGGGTCATGTTGGGGCCGTAGAATTATCCAACGTTAGGGCAAATTATTTGGGCAATACAATTGCCGACCTATGGGGCTTATATTGACATTATGTATCCCTGTAAACGACTTTAGTCGCTGCGACGTAACTGGTACGTCGCGAAGGTACGTTGTGGTTACGTCGCCGCTACGTCAAAACTTCCTCAGTTTTTTCGTTTCAGCTACGTCATCACGAATCGTCGCAGTTACGTCACCGCTACGTAACTGCATCGTATATGCAACGTAAATGGCGACGTAGCCGTTACGTTGCCAGTACGTCGTAGTGACGTAATGGGAAAAACGCGCGAATTTTCAAAATTTGAATATAAAGTAATTCAAATTTTGAAAATTCCCGCGCTCTCCCCAAGCGCTCGCCAGATGGCTGCTGGTTTTTTTTTCTCATGGTTCAAGTTTTGTGTAGAATGATTAAAAGAAGTGCATGTCTGCAGGAATCATGATGTCGTATCTCGCAGGTCCAATTCTCCAATAGATTTGACATTTCTTGCGCATGATAGGAACGATTGATGCAATCACTGGCAGCAAACTTTTGATTAAAAATTTTTATTTTTCTTAATAATAATTTTTCATGCAAAATACAATGCAATGTCAAAAAAATGCAATGCCAAACAAAAAAAAAAAAGAAAAAATCACTAGAAAAAAGTAAGCATTAATATTGTAATAACGTTAAAATTAATAATAAATGTTGAAGAATGAAAAATTTTGGGTAACAATTTTTTTTCCATTACGTCACTACGACGTATTGGCAACGTAACGGCTACGTCACCATTTACGTTGCATATACGATGCAGGTACGTAGCGGCGACGTAACTGCGACGATTCGTGATGACGTAACGGCGACGTAACCACAACGTACCTTCGCGACGTACCAGTTACATCGCAGCGATCAAAGTCGTTTACAGGGATAATATAAACATAAACAAACGCATCTGTCCCGCCATGGCAATAGTTCATGCCTTTTTCGGTACAAACAACAGTGCGAAATTGTGTTTTTTTTTTTTTGTACTGATCTTTACACCCCGGATGTTTATCGAATGTAAGTAAAAAATCCATGATTCTGTACAAAAAAATGTATTCGATTAATCACGAAAACTGCGAGTATCGTATTTTGTCTGATTTTTGGTTATGCTTGCATGTTTCAGAAGGTGACAAGGTCGAAAAATAAATCGTCGTTTGCCCCAATATTTACGTGGTACAGGGTCTGCAAGTGAGTTTTTCAATCAAAAATTATGTAAAGAATAATGCAGGTGTCATTTGAAATAAAAAAAAGTGCAATAAAAACTGTTTTAGAAAATGAAAGCTGTTGATTTACGTATTTACCTAGATCGTATATTATATTATATAGGAGAAAAAGGTGTTATGTGAATGAAAAATAGGGAACTTATTTATAATAACTTTAAAATATCATAGAAAATTTAATTTTCTCACAAAATAGGAAAACAAAAAAATTGAGCTGGAAGTGGGTTGGCATGGAGCAAATGTTTTATTATTAAATGTCAAAATTTAGTACCCCACATATGGTCAATATTAAGCCAAATATAGTGTACACAAAAGTTGTCCGAACAGTGACCCCTGTAGAGGCCCAAGAATTATCTTACTATTGGCCAATCCCATTCAATTATATTGGGTACATTTTGGGCGAGGTTTGAATGGTTTTGTTCACTGGGTTATAGGAAAACGATGAACTACGATTTCCAGAAAAGAAAACAGTTTTTCCGAAATCGTAAATCATATAAAAGATACGTTATACATAAGACGACCTACAATTTTCTGTTCAAAATGTTTTTCATAGTATGCTTTCAAGAATCTCAATTAATGTATGTGTGTGTGTTTTTTTTTCGAAATAGGTTTGTGAGAAGAGAATAGCCCTTATGGAAATTCCGATCTTTGTTGAAGAGCATTTGAAAAGTGCACCCTGCAATTTCTCGCTGATCGACGCTGGATTTTCGCAACATATGAGTATAATTCTGCCTAAAAACAGTCCGTTGAAAAAGATACTCAATCGTGGGTGAGTTTATAATCTTTATTGGGAACACATGAGTTTTTTCGATACATTATGAAATCACTGCCAACTACCATCCTTACCTCTTTTGATCACTATTCTGCACTACTGATTACTATGGTACTTTATCTGGATTGAATTTCGTATCCTATAGGATTAAACTGTTTTAGATAAGATTTTAGTATCAGGAAATTCCTAGATTTATCAATGTTAACTCAATAGTTGACAACTCTAATTGATAATTTTACACTGAATCAATTGCACTTTTTGCAGCCTCTAGTTCAGTGTTATATGTTTATACTTAAGTAAATTTAGTATTTTTCTGTAACCGTAGACAGATATCTAGATAAGAATATAGGAATACTAAAAAAAATTAGCTGGATTCTGAAAAAATCTGTTTTCTAGCCTCTTGAAACTTTGCGAGACAGGAGTTTTGAGTCGTTTGTGGAACAAGTATGGATACAATGTGAAAAACGTTCACAAAAAGGCTGCAATCAGGGAGTTTCTTGATTTGGAATCCGTTGCACCGATCTTTGCCATTCTCATTTTTGGAATCATTGTAAGCATTCTTGTTTGCTTAATTGAAAAACTTTATTCTCTACTTACAAAAGCACACAAATAAATCAACCTTTTTCGAGATCTGTGTTTGATTGTTTTTTCTCGTTCATTGCCCGTAATATAATTATATTAGATTATATAAACAGAATCGAGTCTCGGCTTTTGATATACAAATGTTTTACATCATTAACCTTTCTGGAAAACCTGTAACTCTTGAAAAATGGCAATTCGTGAATTCTTGTAATGTGCTTCTTTGTTTGACTATCTTCTCTTTCAAGTGTCTAGCACCCAAGTGTGATTTGATAAAGCCGAGTTTTACTTTTGATTTCAAGGGAAATTTATCGTGTGTGATTACTGTAGGTTTCGCTTTGAATGTTAGAGTAGATAGAACGCGTGGACTGTCAGAAAAAGTTTTTTCTTCTTAAAATATTCCCTAATTCATTGTCTACGATGTAATTGGCGGAAAAAAATGATTATCGTATAGTCAGAAAATCACAGACATGCAAAATATTCAAAGTCGAAACAGTAGATGTTGTTTGTAATAATGTGCGATGTTTTATTGAAGATTTACTGTTGTCCAGTAGCTTATCAGATATTGTTCACTTCGTGCGAAAAAATATGTAGAACACTGTATGGTGTATTCAATAAAAATTTATCACGCAAGAAGAGTTGTTTCTGTTATCCCACGTAAAAAACCCTGGTTATATTGCATTTTCGACCCCTTAGCTTATATTTATAACCTAACCTAACTCATGACCTGTAATGATATGGTACGTATACATACGGGGTGTACCAAACTCCTCGCACCAAAAAAAAACCCAATATTCCTTATTCAATTTTGAATCGAAAAGTCCTTTACCACTTTTTATAAAACTAAAAATTTAAAAAGTGATTTAAGCCTAAAATTTTAACTATAAATGCGCTAACTATAAATGACCAGTGAGTGTAGATTTTACGGACCAAACTTTTCCCAAATTTGCTTCATATTTTTCCGAGTCGAAAAGTCCCTTGCCACTTTTCACAACACTCAAAATCAAAAAAGATATTCGGGTACCAAGTTTCAATCAATCATATTTCTTAGATTTAATGCTTTTAAATTTTGTGAAGACGTTAAATTTGAATCGTATAGTCACAATGGTACATTGGGACATTCAAGAAACCGCAAATTCTGAATTTTGAACTCTAAAAAAATAAAAGGTCATCTAAGTGCCCCTTGCGAAAAAAAATTGTCCGAAGCATCCACATCTATAGTTACGCCACTGAATCCTGGGTACTACTAATCTACTTAATTTTATAACTCTCCCCCCACCATATTCATTCAGATCTACTGAATCTTGCAGCACTTGGTCCAAGGATCTATAAGAAGGATCAAGGATGCCCGACTTGCTACGGTGAGAGTGGTCAGCATACGGTCAGCGATGCGGGAGGAGCAGCCCTGTGCACACCTGTGCAACTCGTTTAGTTCCTCTCTCCGCGATCTTACCACGCTTTTGTTAGTGTGTGTTGGTGTGTGTGAGCGCGCTCGCGCTCAACCACCTCCACGCATAAGCAATCGCGAATGTATTTCGTGTCTCTACATGGATCAAAACCGCCATTTGCGGCTTATTTTGCGGCTTAGACTGGTGGCGCCTTCGTAGTGCCGTTTACTTTATGTGAATCGGAATTCCTAGGCTTGAGATACCGAGTTGCATAGGCCTGGGGAGGAGCAACGATCTATAGTATGAATCGCTAATGTCGACTGCGCATCCATGTAAGCGTAGAAAAAAACAGATAGGTCAGAATCAGGGGGGTGGCACTTCCTATGATCGCCCATAAAAAGTTTCGTCGCGGTTTTGTAGACACTTTCGGTGAGTTCTCTCCCCCCACTCCTTGCTCTTTCCGCTCTCCCCCACGTCACCCACTATCAGCCACCATCTCCCCCCTCAATCACGAAGCATACCGAACCCGTAAGAGGCGCGACCGGCGTGACGGGAGGGGTTACCCTTCGCTCATCGAAGTTAGGACAAAAACGCGACGAAGAATTCGGTGAAATGCCACCCCCCTGGTCAGAATGACCTATTCATCTCTTACTATACTATCTCCTTTCTTTTCTACTAAGAAATCGTTCGCGCAGTTAGATAAGCGATCCATACTATACGTCGTTGGGGAGGAGCCATCATTGTTCCCGGTTGTTCCTCTCTCTTTAGCTGTATAATCTCTTCTTCCTTGCACTCGTTAGTTAAATAGAAGAAACTCCTCCCACATAGCTGTCGATATATGGTCCGTTTTTCAAGCAGTTTCGTGGCGAGTTGAGCATCCTTCTTTCAGTCCTTGACTGGGTCCAAGTTCCCAATGTCGTCTTGAACGTCTTGAAAGACAGTAAACCGCCATATTTGATACGTTAAAAATCTTAACTGAGATGCGTCTCTTTACGTATCAAATTTGGTGTTTTTTCCGAACAAGAATAATCACTCTCTTGCACACTCTGGCGTTTATATCCCGAGGTAAACATGATACAAACAAACAACCAATCACAACCAATGATAACATCCAATACATCTAACATTCAACAAAACATCTTGTTGTTCTTACGCGAGAAAAACACTTCTCTTTTTTGTTCCAATTATTCCTGAATTCTAAATGTTAATAATCTAGCGAAATGGAAAAAACGAGAAGCCAGGATTCTCTGGAATCGCTGGATCCAGCGGAAATACGCGGCACCTTAGAGATGTACAAAAAACTGTCCGAGGATGTGGCGAATCACGAAACAATTTTGAAGGTACTGAATTCCATTATTGGATTTCCTGAATTCGATTCATCAATGCTTTTGATTCTAGGACAAAACCGTGTTGTCCTACATCGCCTACGTTCTCGAATTCCCAGACACGGAAATCGTCAAGTTGGCCCTGGGCATATTAGAAGTATTCGTAAAAAATGTTGAAAACTATGTGCACATAACCTCAACTTTCGGGGTTCGAGAGGCTTTGGATTCTATAGTTAATAAATATGGAGAGAGTGAACCGAAAATTGCGAAACAGGCTCAGAAAATTAAGGACGACGTCGAGAGAATGAAACCTCCAATTTACAATTTACGCAGCCGCTGTCGAAGAATTATCGAGCCAAAGAAACTTAGGAGCCATGTCATAGTTTTGCATGTTCACGGACTCTTACCTGTAAGTTTCAAAGGTTTTATATTGTGCATTCATCGATTCCCTACTTACTCGATTTCTCAGTCAACGATTCCTTTCATTGAATTCATATGTGAGAAAAAATCCGTCAGAAGCCGGAATCTGAACTTGGGACCTCTTGATTATACGTCGAGTGCTCTACCAACTGAGCTACTTCTGGGCTTATTCATTCTTACATTGAGTTTAATTGTTTCTTACATATTAATTCAATGAGAGGTCGATCATTGATTCACGTCGATCGCCAGCTGTGAGCTAAGCTATTGAAGGTCGACCCCTGATGCAAGTGTGACAAATGAAGTCCATTTATTCGATCCTACATTCCAAAATCTAAATAATTAATTTTTTGATGAAGATAATGACGGAAATGAATTCCTTGCCTTCAAAAACATACAGTTTGTGTGTTTATGTTGAAATTTGGTCATAAAGAACTGTTTTCTGTCCAATTGAGATTTTGAATATTTCAAAAATTAATTCCCAAAAACCTTTTAGGAATCAATTATTGCTAGCCCGACCTATACGTTCCTGTCAAAATTTTCCACGTCTTCTCCTGAAAGTCTATTTTTGCCAAACTATGTAATTAGCTGTTTTTCAATTATTAGTGTAACAAAAATTACTATATTGTGGTTTTCAAAGTTGCTATGTAAGATTCTGATGTTGAATTAGGAAAATTTGAGATTGGATCATTCAAAAAGTGATTATTTTCAAATGTATTAGTGGTTGAGACAGTATTTCTTTTGTCGAGCTAATTGTACTCAGCGGCTGTTAATCACAAGTATACAAACTTTATTGGAATTAAGGAAACAAAATATGTAATAGAGATTTTTTCGACTAAATTACTAGTTTATTAAATATCATGTATGATATTTTTTCATGTCATAGTATTGATCTGCTGGGAGAAATGGAGGAGGTAGCTGCTTACTGTCTTAATTGTTTCGATTGGAAGGAAAAGAAGTATTATAATACACTATGGTCATTTATAGTATTTATTATTGTCGTTGCTCAGGATTTAAAAAATGTTAACATACATAAGCAATAAAATTAAGTATGAAAAATTGGACATCAGTCTCTGAAAATACAGTAGAAACCCGTCCATACCGAATCCATCTATACGTAACGTAATGAAGTGGAACGGAAGAAAAACACGTTCCGAACCTTTACTAATGGAACGTCGAGTCTCGTATCTCGGAATTTTGTTGATTTAGCAGTGTCGTACCTAGTGCAAGGTTCATAAGCAAGGGAACGTGGGCAAATTTTAAATAGTTTTCGTTAGTTTTCGTTGAACTATCGTACATAGGTACGATACTGTCGAGGGACTGAGGGTCGGAACACCTACTGGTTCACTTCACGCTTTAACATATCCAGCCATACGTAATTATCCCCTGAGCTTTCCGGCTGCGCGGGTTTCTACTGTAAAAAATAAATGATATTTAAAAAAATCATGGATACATGAAAAAAAAAAATAATAATAATAATTAGAACTGAAACTAATAATTATTTAATTACGCTTTTTAAAGTGTAATACTATCGAATGTATATTTATATTGACGTAAAAATAATTATTCAATTTACCTCAACGAATATAAAAAGTTTGTGTTTTGTTTAGATTTCTATACATTTTCAGTTTTTGTGTGGTTGTTTAGTTCAAATTGAAAAACTTTCTTGTTCATGTGCGAAAACATCAAGCATATGCTCAATAGGTTTTGACAGTTTTGGAAATGCCTGGTTTTGCGAAACATAAAATTGGAAACCAATTTTTTCCAATAGTGTATGATTCTTTCTCACAAAGAAGTCTGTTGGAATTATATTCAATGAAATTTCCCTTCATTAGTAATTTTTTTTATTTTTCTAGAAGTTTTTTCTACATCAATTACTAAAGTAGCCATTATTTCTGCAATGTCAGAATTATTTCCATTTCTGTTCTTAAAAAATCAGTTAAGGTATGAGATAGTAAATCACACTTTGTGTTATGAATATCAAAATAACAAAATTTTTTGTTCAAATCATCATTATTAATTTTTTTATTGCCTATTCAAAAAGACCTACTCTTCATCGACCCACTATTACGAATAATGAATATTCACATTATTTTTATTTATTAATTCAAATATGAATGAATAATAGTGAATCACCATTTCTGTTTCAGGAAACAAGAGCAGATTTAGAAGCAACATTGATAAGAATCGAAGGACTCGTGTCACTTGTAATCGATGTCGAACACCAAAGAGTAACAATGCGTACATTAAATTATGTTTCTGCACAACAAATTGCGAAAGCAATTCAGAAGAACAATCAAAATATGGAAGCACGTTTGGTCACAAGGAACAAATACAATCAAGAATTTTTGGTGAAGCTGGTGAGTATTCATGAAAATAGTTTTTTTAATGCAACATTTAGAGTGTTAACTTAGCATTTTAAAATTGTAAGTATGAAAAACATAAGGAAAAGAAATAGTTAATTGAATAATTTAAAAGGAATTTTGAATAGTTGAAACCTACCTAAAAATTTCAATCGATAAAATACCAGTTATTTAATTCACATTTTTCAAATTTTAGAACAAGTTTTATAAAAAATTTATTTTTATCCTCTGCATGAATTTGTAATGTATATTGCCTTAAAATTCCAAATGAATGAAATTATCTGTTGTATTATTCATCAAGGTCCACATGGATGGAAGCGAGTGCGAAGACATGCCAGAATATTTGCCAGAAGATGATGAAGAGGAAGAAAAAGAAGGCGTTATTTCACTATTTACTGGTTTGAGACAAAGCGCTTCATCCTTATATAAGTCCACCGCAGAATTTCTCAACAACTCCTTTTATTGGTGAATCTCTAGCGCAACTTTTGAATAGATAGAATCCATTCCTGGCGCGGAAATTTTTTTATCGCGTTTCTGTTCAGTCTTCTTCCTTTAGGAACTTCCTCTCTTGGGCGCATTTCACAATTTTGAGACCTCGAGGTATACGTTTTCTGGGTCGATTTTAAACGAATGTAAAGATTTTGTGGTGTTATCAATGCTTATCAAGATAATTATAAATTATAGTATGTTTACAAGGGTGTACATAGAGGAGTGTTTCGGGGTTGAAAAAACCCCCAAAATCGAAAAGGATTTGTTTTTGTAAATGAAAGGAGAAATATTGAAGTACAGAGAAAAGAAATTTGTATTCGAGGGCTTGTAAGGCTTACTTTTTCAATCTCTATTTTCTCGATGTAAACTTTCTCAACTGAATACCTGAGACTACAATTTTGTATTATACTTTTATAATAAACATTTTAAACGCTGATTATTAAAAGAACAAATGTTAAGATTATAAAAAGGATGAATTTGTTTTTCAATTATTAGTGATAAGATGAATTTAAGATTTATTATTTCTAAAATAAATTCATTGATGGAATTCGAATCAGATTGTAAGAAAAAAAAGCCTAAGGATGAGTTTTCATTATAAAATCGTATCCAGAAACATGGAAAAATTGATGTTGAGAGCTTGGTGTTTCGATCAAAAATTGTATTTTTTCGAAAAAAATTATGAGAGTTGGGAAGTTCACCAGTTTAAAATTGTGAAAATGAAATTCTAAAAATCGATGCAATAAAGTATTGAGATTTCAAAATTTGGGAATCTAATTGAAAAAGTTGAAAAAATAAAAAATGAAAGATTTGTAAAGCATGAAAAAATAACTTCTGTTTTTTCGCAATAGAATAATTCTTGATCATGCTCTCCAAAATGCAAAAACCTGAATCTAAGTTGAAAAAAAAGTTGTTTGCCCAAAAACAGTATAATAAAACCAAATAAAAAGTCTATTATACATCACTTTTATTTTTCGAAATTGCGCTGTTTGAGAATAAAACAACAGAAAAGAAATGTAACAATACAAATTATCGACATTTTTCCACGAAAATCCTCACTAAATTTTTTCTGTGTACGCCCCTGTACGTAAACATACAATTAGATGAATGTAATCGTAAAAATTGTTGAAAGCGCCGAAACGGTCCGTGTTTTTTCATGAGAATTGTTGTAGGCATAATTTCGAAGTTCAATGTTTTATGCACTTTTTTATGTTTTTACTCGGTATCGTCAATTTAAATCGTCTTTATGTGAAAAAAAAAAGATATTTAATGAAACTATGTAAATGAAGACAATATTGCATTGCCGGAAATGTAAAAATTTATGTTACATCAAGTGTCATTGTAAAAATGCAAGTTAACGATTGTTGTGAAGTAAAAGAGATTATTTACAAGTAATGTTGGTGCATGAAAAAAATGTAAATACTCACATAATTTCAATAACGCAGGTGCGATTGTTTATTCATTTCTGATCTATCAAGTGCTATTTTAAAAAAAAAATAAGTTACTGTTATTGAACATGAATTGCCTAGCTCGTTTTTATGATTGTTAATTATTGTTTACTGTAATTCTAATATTTAATAAATGCTTGAAAATCGACGAGTCAATTTTGAATTTTTTTTTCATCAGCGAATGAAACGCTTTTCTTTCCGAAATAAAGTTTATTACGACGTTACAAAGTCCTGTGTACAAAACTTTGCGAGGCTGTGGACACAAAAATTCTAAGGGCGTAACTTTATAACATGATTTTGAATTTGAAAAAAAATGATGAGTATAAATATTGATTTCGGCGTAATCATGTAAATATTTTGACGGTGTATAAATTGAGCGAATTTTAAAAATGAGAAAAATCCTCGATTTCGATCGTAACAAATGTTATTGAATGATTTATGATCATGTTGAAAATACACTGTATTCAACACAATTTTGTTTATTTTTTTACCTTTCACGTTCGAATGTTTTACTATTATTAAAATATTTATTGAATGTTATAATAACTCATTTCATCACTTTTGATATCTGTATTGCAATAACAATCAAATGTATTGCCTGATGATGGTCCAAACCAAGAGTTGAAAGATAAATCTAGAACTTATCTTGGAATACCTGTAAAGTTACAAAAATACAAATACAACACATATTTTTCATATAGAATTTCGTTTATTAATACAAATATCTCCTTTTGCCTTTTTCTCAAATGCAATAAAAGATGCAGTCATTCAGCTAATATTGCGTGAAAAAAGACTTACTTGGCTAATCACATAAATATTATGGATACGACACGCCTGACTATTGTACATTGTTTTTCTATATCTGTATAAATAGTTCGTTTACCTGAGCACATCGATTCGTTACAGAGTACATGTTTCAGAGTTAACCGGTAATTTTTCAACTTATCACTATTTCACAATAAATTTTGAAAAATACATCGAAAATCACACAGTGTAATGATCGTGTACATTTTTTCGAAATGTTTTTTCACTTGGAATAGATCGATTTCTCTGGCTTTTATTCAGGCGCGAAAATATTTTCTTTATATACAGTTTATGTCAGTGGCGGTCCCAAGGGGGATAAATTAGGGAAATCCCCTTCCCTTCCCCAAGAGCAGGATATATCCAATTGATCGACAATGCATTCGATATGAAAAAAATATCATCAGTCAGATTTTTGTTGGTCCCCCCCCCCCCCCCCCTAAGATCGTTTCTGGGACCACCCCTGGTTTATGTTCATTGTCTTTAAGGCAATGCAAGTTTCGAAGCAGGTACTAATTTTTCACAATTTTTCAAAAATACTTGTTTGTTCCAAAACGTATTTTGTTGTGCCTGATATTGCGAATTTAATTTTTGTCATGGTGCGGGCGAAATGAATTTCAGTAAAACATCTCATCACTTGAAAAAATTGTCGCAAAACAAATATTGGTATCGTGAGATGGCTGCTCGTTAGAATATTTTCTCAAAAATATGGAAAGCATTTTTGATTAATATTTACTTTTGAGTAGCATTATTACACTAGATTTGATTTATCGTTTTCTAACTTACGTTCGTACAAAAACGCGTATACAAATTTCAAGGCTTTAATTTTGAAACTAACTAAATTCTGTGTAAAATTTCATGTTATGTTTGAAAATTTTCAAACATCCTCCAAATTTATTTGTTTGAAGCAGTTCTTGAAGCAATTTGAAACAATTTAAATTTTCTGAGAAGCTTTTTTCGAACTTTTCCAACGGAAATATATCGATACCAAAATTTCAGGGTTCGAGAAAAATTATGAAAATTCGCTTTGAATTAAGCTATTTCTCAACAAACTCAGAATTTTTTCAATTTTGTGATAGTTACTACTAGAGATTTATAAAATCTGAGATTCTTTGGACAGATTTTCATTGGGTGAAAAATTTTTCAACAAATATATATAAATAATAAAGAGTTCAATATATATGTATCGCGCTCTAACAAAAGGGACATTAGATCCAAAATTGAAAATTTTCAGGAAAGGTGATCAAAGTTCGCGCAGCAAATGAATTTGTGTAGTAACGCTGTACTGTGAAAATGTATGAAATCGTCAATTTTCGAAATTAAAGAATATTAATTAGATATTTTGAAAAACCTTTTCTTCTTTACTCAAAATCATGATAATCTCAAAAATAACTTTTTGGATCTAAGGTTCCTTTTTCTCAGAGCGTGACACATGTACATACCTAAATTTATTCGTGATAGTTTAAAAATTTCATTTCCAGAACAAAACCCAAGTTTTGAAATTTTGACATAAAGTACAGTGTTTTCAAAATAGAACGAATATTTTACATTTTTCGGCTATTTCAAATACTTCTAAGACCACAGATTTCGTATTTCTCGAGTTTCAAAAAAAAAAAAAAAAAATACTGCGGCTCTATAACTTTTTGTATTTCTCACGAAACTTTGCATAATTCTGTGTTCTTATTCCCGGAGATCAGAGATAATTCTCGAAAATTTCAAAACTTAAGAACATTATCGGTGTAAAGTATTCGACAAAATTTATGAAATTTTACCTAAATGAGAAAAGTGTTTTTTAGTCAAAGTGGAAAATTTTCTCAAATTTGTGATATCGATCATTAAAAATTTAGAATTTCTGCAAGATTCTTTAGAAAAATATTCATTGCATGGATTTTTTCAATTAATGTTGCAAATATATAAAAATAATAAAATTACAAATTAATTTACAGACTTCACTCATGATTATTAAAAATTATGTTCTGAGGACGAAATTTTATTTTTTTGTTTTGAATAAAACACAGTTTTATCAAAATAAAGAAAACGTTTTATATTTTTCAACAGTTTTCACAACTTCTGAAACTGTTAATGTAGGGTTTATGAAATTCCCAAAAAAATACCATGGCTCGTCAATTTTTTTTTTTTTTTTTTTTTTTTCTTCAAATTTGCACAAATTTTTCAAACTTTGTGTTCTTATGACACAAAATATTTCAATTAATCTTCGTTTACTCATAAGTCTGTTCATTTTTTTAATACAAGATTTCATTGTGACATTTTTCAGGTTTAAAATAATATTCTTCAAAAAAGTTTTCCGAACAACCCTGTTGAATATTGATTCTTTTACGACTTTAGAAAGTATAATTCAAACTTTATATATTTTACTTCAAAAAATCCTCAAGAATATAAAATCTGTTGAATTTTTGACAGCAAGACTGTCATATACCATAAAAAAAAATAGGTATATAATAATACAAAATCTGTAATTATTAAAGAACGTGAATATAATTTTGCAACTTCATTCGTTCTAGTTTTTTACGAATCGCAAAATGCTGTTCAAAAATGTTCCAGAATTATGCAAAATAAAACATTTTTAACCTGTTTCCACAATAAAAAAACTCTATTATTTTCACAGTTCCACTTAAATTTTTTTCATCCGCGCCATTACGTAGGCATAGCTTGCTCGTTCAAAAAATTCATGTAAAATAAGCTTTATTTTCATGTGACATTCATATACCTTCATCGCGCTAATTGAGTATTACACTGAAATCGATGTTTCATTAAGAGCATTTCAAACGGTTTTTTACGTATAAGAAATAAAAGCTTGTTCAAAGACCAGGTTGAGTATTAAAATCACTGTTTGTGTTTCCAATTCACAGAAACATCTACGCAGGCTGACGTAAATCGTTCCCTCTGAAATGCTCTTAAAATTGCACGTTACATTACTAGTCCGTATTCATTCACTATACTGCAATCATGACGTTAATATTATGCACTTAATTATTGGAATCTCTGAAAGTGCCCTTAATCCTTAAGTAAGTAAAACTTATTCATTGCAATGCGTTGCAAATACTAGGTCGCAGTAAGTACATGTGTTTCATATAAAAATTACAACTCAACTAAATGCTTTGTGGCACGAAATATCTGACGTTGATGGCATAGAAAATTGAAGAATTACATTTATCAATAATGAAAGATTCGGTAATTTTTCGGAAAATTTTTACATACTTGAGGTAAGCAATATTTTCTTCTGTATACTTAAGTTGCCAATTACTTGATAACTAATAGTAACTTATTTTACTACGAAAAAATTCGAAGCAAAAAAATTTAGCACTATACTGCAAAAAAAAATCATAAATAATCTACAAGATCTATGAAAAATTACGTCATAAGATATTTCCCCAAATTTCGATAAATAAAACTATTTTAAACCAAAATAATATTAAGAATCACAAAAGAGCTGATCGCCACTAAAATACTGTAACATACGGTAAAAAAAAAAAAGAGGACGTAGTGTAATACAGTCTCTGACAAACTAACATGACTAAAAGAACGTTTCAAAATAGGTTCAATGAAATTTGTAATCTGATAAAAAAGTTGATTGCTTGTGGCTCATGATTAAAATTAAATAAAATACAACTTCTAGAGGGACGGATGTGTGTATGGGGGCTGGAGGAGTTGGGGGGCGTGGAGTAGGTTTACAACCTGCATTCAACGTTACCATTTGATAACGAGGCTCGGAGGGACGTAATCGTAATCTCACTGACTTCGTCGGTTTCCGATTGACTTGACATGTCCGACTGATCATCGATTTCTTTTCTCTGCAAAAAAAATTACATTCTATTTGAGCCTTGACTTTCAATTTTTAGTTTTTTTTTTTATAGTTTTAAGTATTTACTATTACTTTTATTCTATTCAAATCATTTTAATGCATGTTCATAATGACACATTCTTACAAGTGAAGATAAATACATCAGTTGATATGAACGAATACTTATCATGATAAAATAATACGTTTGATTGATTCAAGTATACTCATTGAGAAATCACGATGAGCCAATATTTGAAATATGTATATTAAAAAATTTCTTCATCAAAATTAATCGACTGCAGTCCTTCAAGCACTTAAAAAATTATAACAGATGTTATTTTAATGTTGCACAACGTGCTGCAGTCCATGGGAATATAACAAATAAAAATTCAGCGAACAACTGTCAACTCGACTGTGAAACTGTTAATTATTGATTTTAATTTATCGACTGTCAAGCAGTCAAATTTTTACTGCCAATAGTCGTTTCGACTATTAAATAGTCAAATTTTGAGTGTTTTTTTTCCATGAAGAGGAACTACATATTAATTATCATATGCATTGATAATACTCATCACCTTGTGAGAATGCTGAATATTACGAAAAGCTTTTTGTACTTCAGGATTGCTTTCGAGTGTCGACGATTGACTGGACGGTGGATTTGAATACTCTGAAGTGTTTTCTTCGTCCGAGGCCAAAACGCCTTTCATTTTGATAGGAGCTTGTTTCAATCTCCTCAGCCTGCACCCAGGACCAATGGGTCTTCTCGCGAGACTGCAATTACGAAAAACCAAAAAGATGCTTAATTCGCTTATTTCACAATCCTTAGTTTTAAATATATATCATTTTCAGATTCAATCAAAAATAATATTGTTATCAGTGGACGATATAATGAAAAATACTATCAATATAAATGAACAAAAATCAATTTCACAAAGTTGTCTTCTATTATGTATTCAAATAATGTGATATGCGTTTTATGGAAAAAAGAAAAAAAGTTACAATCATAATTAGAATTCAAATATTTAAAAATACTGCATATAAACAATTATATTTATTAATAAAATTGGTGAAAATTTTCGATGATGAACATACTAAAATTGAGGGGGCATAACAAATGGTTTCATGTAAGTTTTTTAATAAGTTCAAGATTTTTCAGAATCCTTAATTTGACTAACTCAGAAATGACGATAATCGTGGCTTCAAAAGAATTTTTCTTAAACAAAATTATTATTAATAATGTTTGGCAAGGATGATGTAGAAAAAATATTGTATTAAATTGTTTCAACTAAGTGAATGATAAAGAAAAATTAGAATTTACGAAAACTCTAGAAATCTAAAAAACTTTGAACCCTAAAGCATCAAATTGTAAAAATTTGCATAGAAACCAATAAAAATACAAGGAAACTTTTTGCGAAATTCCAATTTAGGAAAAATACATACTGAAAGTATTACAATTCTCTGAAAATGTTGACTTCTGGAACATCTAAACGAATATCTACGATCTATAAAACTGAATTCTACAGCATCTAACTTGGAAAATCATTTATATAGAATTCTAGAAAAATGCTTGAAAACGCTACAAATAATTCTTAAAAAAAAAAAAAGAAAAGAAAAAGAAAATACAAGGAATTTATACAACACGAAATATCTATATAGATATAATTTTGTTAAAATCGATTAAATAATTGAAAAAAAATTAAAATTTGAACTCATAGACATCGAGTTCTAGAAAGATAATATACCAGTTTTTTAAAAATACTAGAAATTTAAAAAAACATCAGAAAATCTTTCACAATTTCAAAAATACTGGAAAAATGCGAAAAATACTAGCTAACGCTATACAAAATTTTATAATACTACAAAACATAGAAAAATACAAAAAATCTATGAAACATAAATGATATTATGTAGGTGTCATTTTCCCAGAAAACTATAGAAATACTATATAAAAATCTAATATATTTTGAATTCTAGAGCATCGATTTTTCGAAATCTATAGAAAATACATAAATTCTCTACAAATAATTAAAAATCTTTTAAAGTTTCATAAATACTGAAAAAATGCGAAAAATATGTACGCATAAATACTCAAAAACTATGAAGATATAATTTTCTCAAAAATTCATAAAATTTTGAATCCTAGAGCACGAAATTCTAGAAATATATATACATAGAAAACCAGTCAAAAACGAGGAAATTTTTAAATCATGTTGATACTAAAAAAGTACTAATTTTCATAAAAAACATAACTGGAAATATACACAAAAAGAGATACTCTTTTCTGTAATATTAATTGAAATACTTTTAATCGTTGGAATTTTCAATACTGTATCAACAGATTCTAAAAATAGGTAAAGCTATCTATATAAATACTAGAAATAGCAATAAAAATACCACATTATAATACACAATTTCATCAACGACATACAATACGAAAATCGTAGAAATCTACGAAATACTTAAAACATGTGTGTTAATGATTTTCTGAAAAGTCTATAAAAATATCTCAATTTTAGAGAACTTTAATTCCCAGAGTATCGAATCCCAAAAATCTGAATAGAAATCCATGATAATTCCAGAAATTCTTTCAATTTGTAAGAATAGTAAATGATTTTAAAAAAACACCAAAAGTATTAGAAAACAACTCAAAAATCACAAATATCGAATTGCGTTACATGAAATTCGAATATGAAAAATATGTGACTCTGGACTCCAAAAATCGTAGAACTAAAAAATCCTGAAATTCGAAAAATTATACTCTTATTAGGAGATTGTCAAAGATTAAAAATAACCAAATCCCAAAGAACATACATATTTTAAAAAAACCCTCCAAAAAATAGTTTCTGCCTACGACCCGGAAAATAACGAACCAAAATAAAATTTCAAAAGCACCTTCTTCTCCCAAGTGTAAAGTTGTAAGAGTATCCTGGATCGTCCTCGCCTTCTTCATCCGTGCAACTTTCGCATTTGTAGGCTTCATGATTACTCGTGGCATCGATCACGTCAGTCTCGTTTTTTGCTTTGACGTCAGAGTCGTCACTATCATTAATACTGAGTCCACAAAATGATCCAGGTACTCTCAACAAATTTTCCTTCATCCTGTTCATAACAGAAATTACGAATGAGGTGAAAAAATTGCTAGTACATAGACAGAAAAAACGACAAATCTTGGGAACAAAACATTCAACTCAGAAGGATGCTAATTTCCTAGAGTGTTTTGTTATCTGAATATTGTTCTGAGTATTTGGATGAATTCGTAATCCAAAAATTTTTACTTCTGAAAGTCACAGTCTGTCCAACATAAAAATTACACATAGATTGCAAAAAAAAATTATTGCTTGAAGATTTGAGAACTAAAAAATCTAGTCAATTTGAAATCATATTCCACACTTCGTTATTTTTCCTATAAAATTTTGCAATTTATTGCCAACTCACTTGTGAGACAAAATAGCATCGTTCCCATTGCCATTGTCCATCGGAGAAACCAACCGATTCGCGTTTAAAATCTCGCTGACTTTTCGCTCGAGCGTTTCCAAATTATCGTCATCGCTGCATTGCGTCAAGTGCTCGTTCCCGTTCAAAGAGTTGTCATTGGAGAGTTCCGGGCTGGAACAAAAACTCGTGCGAGTCGGGTAAATGGATTCCCCCGAAATGCTGTTTCCGTTCTGCAGCTTCGCTGACAGCGACAAGCGTTCCGACAATTCTAAAGACAATTTTTCTGCGATGGAAATCATGGCTGTTGGTTCCGGGACCGAGATTATCGCGTCCGTTTGCGTTTGACTGTCCGCATATCGGACCATTTCAGCGTTCTGCGAACAAGAAAAAAAAATTTCGACCGTCATTTCATAACAGCTAATTAAGAGTTAACAACTATTTCGCCCGTAAACAGTCAAGTTTTATAAAGAGATCTGAAGGAAACTTAAAAAAAAATCTTCATGAAACACCAGAAAAAACTGGAAAAAATATTGCTGCAGACAATAATTAAATCTCGATCTTTTCCCTTGACAGCAAAGTCTTCAAACTGTGTTACAACATCGTGACAGTAAGTATCAATCAACTAATAAAGTATCCTTAATTTTATTTCGCCCTGATAGGCTTGCTTATCAAAAAAAAAAAAAAGTTTAGAAATTATTTTTCAAACTCTGTCAGATTTGTACAGATCAAAGCATTTTATCAAGAATAGAAAAAAGGTTTTAGAAATAATTCATGAAATTATAAAAAACAAATGTTATAGGGATTGAGGCATTCCGTAAAATTTCTTCATCAAACACAGTCTATTTTTTATAAAAAATATTTTATATAGTGACTTGAAAAACAAGAGAAAATTCTATAAGAAATGAATCCTATCGTACAAAATTTTATTACTTCAGACAAATACGAAAAAACAATGAAATCTATAAATACAGGAAGTGTATGTAGAGAAAATTATATCGATAATTTATTTATTTACCTAAAATCTATAGAAATTTTGATCTTAAAGCATCTCATTTTAAAAATTATGTATCTAAGAATCAATGACAATATCAAAAAATCATTCAAATTTTAAAAGTATTCAAAAAATATGAAAACACTGGGATAACTAGAATTCTTGAAACCCAAAAAATCTACGAAAGAATTGCGTTCTGAAAAATTGTTTGAATTGCTAAGAATTAAGAATCTATGAAACTTTGAAATTCATGTAAGTAACTTATCAAATTTACGATTTTTAGAGCTAACTTATATTTGTAAATTCACTACAGTAATGAAACAAAAATCTCTTCGTGAATATATTTTGATTTGAAATCATGTAACAAATTTGAAATTTATATAAATTCACATAGCGATCTATAAATATATCGAAAATCTAGAAGTAACTAATTTACTCATAACAGTAATATCTAAAATACTGAAATTCTATATAGACATTTTTTCAAAAATTTATGAAAATAATAATATAAATCATCATAAACTTTAAGCCAATAGCATCCAATTCTGAAAATCTATGTAAAAATCTGTCAAAATACTACTAATTCGATGAAATTCACGAGTACTAAAAGAATACAAAATGTACTAAAAGTTAAATAACATAAATCTATGAAATACTTGAAATATATGAAAATAATGTTCTCTGCAAAATTTATTGAAATAATAATAATTTCTAAAATTTTAGATTCCGGAGTTTCAAATTCTAGAAATCCATGCATAATTTTTAAAAAATACTAGATATCCATGGAGAGCTTAGAAAATCCTATCAGATTTGAATAATAAAATATAAAATAAGAAAATTACTAAAAATACTAGAGTTACATGAAATTCTGAAAATATATATAATTTCTTCAATTAACAAGGAAATCACTAAATAACTTTGGAACATTCATTCCTAAATGATCGAATTCTAGATACATATGTTAAAATCCATAAAAATCCCAGAAAATCATCTAAACTGTGAAAAAAAAAAAAAAAAAAAAAATACGATCAATACCAATAGTGCCGGACATCTTTGAAATACCAGTTATCTTTGGAAATACTGTTTCCTAGAAAATTTTCTAAAATACTGAAAATCTAATAAACTTCAAATTCTAGACTATCAAATTTCGGAAACCTTTATGACAATCTACAAAAATGCTAGAAGTGTAAGAAAACACCATAATATCTTGAAAATTTCATAAAAATTATCAAATACAAAAAAACCAAAAAATACTGGCACTCCATGAAATACCTTAAATAAGAAAGCCAGTGTATGAAATACGGTATTTCAAATACCTAAAATGTATGCTGATATAATCTCAAAAATTTGTGAAAATACTACAAACCTTTTAAACCTTTAATTCTAGAGCATAGAATTTTAAGAAGCAACCTAGGAAATTTCTACAAATATAGTCATTCTTAAACTGGTATACATAGTGAAAAAATAAGTACTGAGAGACGTTAGAAATGATATTTGGTGATTTTGCATGGAAAGTGATATGTTTTGAAAAGTAAAAGCTTGAGTTTGCAACTCGATCTTCAAGATGTTGAGATACTAAAATAAACAATAATCTAATAAATTTAAATAGATACCATGGACCTCCGTAAAATTCAAGTTTCCCCTTAATGTTAAATTTTGTTTCGACGCTCCTGTACACTAATCATTAGTTATTAACTTACCTTTCTTTCTCGCTGGGGACTCGACCTTGGACTCGAACTCAATCCACATCCTGAACCAACTCTGCGATGCCTATATTTTTTTTGTTTAAAACTACTGCTTGGAGCAACCACAACAGTTTCAGGTTGATTAGATTCGTTTAGTTGCAAGTAAGTTGTCGCTTTTATGGGACTTTCCGGTGAATCCGAAGGAGAAGTTGGACTCGACAAACTCGAATTAAGGGTCAAATTGCGTCTCCGAGGCCCTTTAAACAACGGCTGGACCAAGCGTTTTTTGCTCTGCTTGTAACTCGATTGTTGCTCTCGCCTTTAAAGAAACAATAGTAAATCATGAAGTAAATTTTCACTAAGAGAAATACATATTAATTTATCCAAATAAAACTTTTTTAGTTATCAAAATCATTCCATCTTTGACTTGTGTTTATAACGTAGACATTGAAATTTGCACACTGATTTTTTACGAAACTGATAATATTGTCGTTGAATCGCAATTTTTCACTATTGTATTGAAATTTGGTATCGCACGGTTATGTTTATTTATGGAAAAAGTTAAAAAATTAAACATGGAAAGTTATGAATTCCTCTGAAAAATGAAGGCATATCGAAGAATGTCTTACTTAGTTCGTTCCCGTTGTTCTAATTGAAACATTGCAGCGCACAATTGCATGTAAATATTGTTGGTGAGCTCGAGTTTTCGTTCGTACAAAGCTCGAATATCCTCGGCATGTTTCAACTCTTCTTTTCTTCGACGGACCAAATCCGCTTCGAAACATGAGCTCGTTGATGTCACTGTTTGTATCTGTTTCATGCAACATCTTATCTCCTCTTTCCATGACCTCTGCAAAATTTCCATGCTTTTAACTTCAATTTCTTGTTTTCGAATTCCCGCATTTTCTCTTTTTCCAATCATTCAATAGTTTGATCGAGGTTTTCACGTTTCAACTTCTTGAATTATATTAATTAGTTTTTTTTTTACCTTTGACTGTTGGCTTATTCACTTTATTTCGTGCATTGTAAAAATAATGGATATAAATAATTAATATCTTTGGTTTTTGAAATCCTTTTCTTTAGTTCACAAGTGTTGACAGTTGAAAAAAAATTACTAAATTTTGTCTTTGTTTCACAATGCGCACTAATTGTATTCCCATGCCCATTTTCAAGGGAAAAGTGATTAATTTACCTGATTGGCAAAATATTTGTCGGGGTCCGTAGAGCGCACTTCCTCCTGAGCAATACCTAAATGACCCTCGATGTGTTTGAACGAAGGCCTGTTACGAGGTTTCACGGACCAACACTGTTTCACAAGCAATTGGTACCCTTCGGGCCAACTTTTGGGAATTGGTAATTGCAGAGAATTGTTGCCGACGCCCCAAATTATGGCCGAGGAATCGACGTCTTTATATGGAACTTCCCCGCTCAATAACTCCCATAAAACCACGCCATAAGACCTACGAAAAAAAAGACCACCTATTCATTACAATTTTCCCATTAAATCTACGTGATAAAAAGTTTGATGCGGTTCAAAAAAATAGTTTTTATTATAAATGATTTACAAATTAAATCATTTGAAGATTAAACATTTAGGCATTTCTGTAAAAGCTTTTTATACATTTTCAAATTTGAAAATATTGACATAAAATTTAAAAAATGTAAAAACTTTTCGTTCCAAATGTAGACCCCAGAAATTTCTTTATACATATCCAGAAATTCAAGATTCATACAAGCTCGTGGATTTTTTGGTTTGAGAATCAGTAAAAGTTATTTCATAAATCTTGTACATACCACACATCAACTTTTTCGGAACACGGTTCATTTCTGATGATTTCTGGAGCCATCCAAGCTACTGTTCCAGCAAAAGTCATGCGAGTGCTCGTCATACCATTGAATTGTCGGCTAGTTCCGAAGTCACTGATTTTCACAACTTCTCCTTGACCAATTAAAACACTTGAAAAAAAGAACAAAATAACATTAAAATAAATATCAAATATTTGAATATTTTGTTTCATTAAGAGAAGTTTTTCTTTTTTTTCGATAGTAATAAAAAATCATAGGTAAAAAATTCTACGACTGATTGTTTTTAAACGAAAAAATGTACATGTATTTATTAATCAATTTTGTACAAGAAATATCAGTCTTAGAAAACTTACTTCGGACTTTTAAGATCTCTGTGAATAATGTTGTGACTGTGCAAATATCCCATGCCAGTTGCAATTTGCCTGGACCAAGAAATGAGTTTTTCCGGAGGAACCAATTCCCCAGCCCTCAGATAATCGTATAATGGGCCGTAGGAACAGTATTCCATAATTATACAAAAACAAGGAGCTTGTTTGCATACTCCTCTGCAACAGAAAAAAAATCGATATGGTTAATAAATATGCAAACACAGCATCTAAAGGTAAATTATCTAAAATTATTAAATCCTCGGCAATTTTTATGCACGAAATTCAATTTTTTATCAAATTTTTTTTTCACAGATTCATACTTGCTATTTTTAAAATAATTTGCACGAGACAGTCAAAATTAATAAATTTATCAGTTACACAATATTTTCTGAAAACGTTTAAATCAAATGTCTTCATTGTGACTACACAATTATAAACCAAAGCTATATGATTTGAATTAAAAATTATTCATTACACTGTTTAAGAACGTAAAAAAAATTTATGTTTAAGGAATTCTCTATATCCGTGAAATTTAAATTACAACTCTTCTTGTATAAGATTTTTAAAACATAAATTTTGTGAACCAGTTCGGAGATCTTGCTTATTTTGATGTACTTTAATTTCTAAATTCAAAAGTTGCATTTACTTCAAAAATCTTTAAAATAATAACTAAAAATATATGTGATTTTTGAGCTTCAAATTAATATCCACTTAATTAAAAACTTGTCAAATAATAACCTTCTACAATTTTTACATTTTTTAAAAATATTTTAGCATTAAATAATCTAAAGTGAAAATCGTACTGTCGATTTTCAAAAGCTGATTTCCAGGTTTGTTATATAGAATTCAAAAATTCCAACTTTTGAATACGAAAAATTCTAAGAAATAAAGATGTTAAATTTCGCAACTTTAAAATCTTCCTTTTCTTACATTTGGTTGTAAAAATGAAGAAAAATTTTTTATTCCTCTATAAAAAAAATAATTGAACATATTTACTTTTCAGTGAAAACAATGTAATATTTTACTACATCATCCATTTATAAATAAATTTTGATTGATTAGAAAAATATAATTTGTCATTGAATTTGAATATTCATAATTTGCAAGTTTTACTTACTTGAATTGTACAATGTTGGGATGATTAAGTTTCCTAAGATGCCGAATGTCGGTTTCACGCTCTTCTTTCACTTTCTTCACCGCCACGATTTCCTTGTTCAACTTTCCACTGAAAACTGCTCCTTGAGCACCAGATCCAAGCCATTTCAATTCGCTAATTAGTTCGAAAGGAATTTCCCATGGATCAGCTATAATCAAATTACCTTTCAATTAAAACTCGTACAAACTCAAAAACAAACAAAAAACTTAACTTATCAATATTCTTTAAAATTTGTACTACACAATAAGAGTAAAAGTAAGTTTTTTTTTCTTTTTTACAAAACAGACATCTCCGTATAATCAAATTCTTAAAGATAAAAAAATTGTACTGGAATTTATAACGATTTACCGCATAAAATTGAATTACGAAGTTATCAAACCATTTCTCCATTAAAATCTATTGATGAAAAATTTATGAGTTGATGATAAATTTCAACAGTTTCAAATCAATTTATGATCATCAAGAACTTTATCAGACATCGAGGTTTCAAGCCACGTAATAATTTTGTCATTTATTACTTTGGCTTTAAAGGATTTTCGATATAATTATTGAGATGTAATAGAAAGGAATCAACTAAATAAATAAAGTAATCAGTATTGTGCTACATTAATACTTATAAAGTAAAAATCACGTCTGATCATCATTATTCATCAACAATATTAAATTATTCAAAAATGATAATCATTTTCACGATTTTATAAAAATAATTATAGTACCATTGTAATATTTTTTGATAAAAAATTCTACACTTTATGTCCATCCGCATTTCGTTATTTCTCAATGAAATAGGATTGATTTCGAAGCTTGCTCCTATTTTTTCAAAACTGAAAACTTTCTCTTTTCAAAGACAACATTTCATTTGCCAATAATTAGCATTTTATGGTTGTTCACTCACAGAATTCATAGTGAACATTTAATAACATGAATGTAAATTTAATTTTTAAAACTTCAAGGAAATTTTCAATGGCCAATTTTGTAAATTTCGATAATACTCACTTTGATTTTTGATTTTATCGTTCGCAGCCTTTGAAAGCACGTAACTCCACAAGGGTTTTACGCAGGTGAGCAAATTTCCCAAAATACTGTTGGGCTGGGAGTCTATATTCTCGGAGTTTCCAATGCTTTTTGCACTAGCGTCGCCATTTCCATTATTTCCTTCATAATGCTTTTCATCATCACCTGGCAATTGCGCGAGGTGGGCACCTGTTATTATACTTTGTGTCGTGGTTCCACCCAATTGTCCCAAATCACCTTGTAAACACAGCATACTGAAATCCAAAAATTATTTTTCTTTTTAGAATTTTCAAAAAACACAACAATAAAGTGTGTTGTGATTGTCTGCATTACTTAATAAAATTACACACGTCTGCATATCACTTATCAATTTCTCAACGAATTTTTATTACGTCACTAGACGATATTTTTTTTTATTAGTTTGTGAGTATTCAAATAAGTAAACAATTAATGAAGAACATATTTTTTGTCTATTAAAAATGTGAATATGAAATATTAGTTTACTATCTTGCAAACATTTACTAAAAGTTCTAAAACTTTCTAGGATTTGTCGTAATATTCATCATATCAACAACTAACTGAAAATCTTGAGAATACATAATTTAAAAAATTATTTTCACGATAAGTATCTTTATAAGAAACGTAATTTACATAAGAAAACAAAGTTCACGAACTAAAAATACAGATAATCGAATCAAAATCCGATAATCCCAAAATCTTCGAATTCAAAAAAACGTTCCCAAAACTTTTCTGAGTACTTTGCGTATACACAATCGACTAATAAAAATTTGGTTTATTAAAAAATCAAACAAACATAAAACAAAAAATAAAAAAAATCATCCGTAAATTACACAGAAATAAATCAGCCTTTCAAATTCCTTCACAAAAACTTGATTTTCAACTTCCTGACGAAAACAAGTGCATTATGCAAACCAGAACTGTATACATTTTAAGAACTTCAATATTTACATTCGACGATAACGGACAGGTATCATTTTTGTTTCTCTTTTATTTCGGCAGTATTTTACCCTATTGAACTAACTCAAAGAATCATTTAATCAACTTATTACTGGTTAAATCACGAGAAAGATAGTTTTTGCCTTTGCAATTTATACTTGAAAATAAGTATGTATTAGAAACTCTAAATTATAAATAAATAGATACAACTTTAATTTTATACGTTAGATTTTTGATACGAATTCGAAATCATACTTATACTTGACTCAGGTAAATTTATAAAGAATATTATACCAAAATTCCAGTTGCTGAAAGATTGAATAAATTCAGAACTAAATATCACAGGTCATACAGCAAAATTTTGCTTCAAAAATAGATATGCGTTCCAAACTATCTGCTTACAATAAGTACCCCAAGAAGCAATCACTTAAAGTACAAATTAAGCAATGAATAAAAGAACAAAACTGGAAATTCGCGATTATAAGGCCTGAGTACGAGAATGCATTCATTTGCATCGCTAATTCGACACTTCGTTATATTGGGTGTTCCGGAAACTCGACTGTTCCGAGTTTCGAACAGTCTAATTTGCCAATTGTTTTTCGAATTAAAAAATATCAAACAATGTATGTACATCTGAAAATTTGGAAACCTTAAAAATAACAAATCCTTAGGTTGAATCAGTCTTTTTTAGCATTTGTTACGTGATAATTGAGGTGAGCTCCAAAATTCGGATAAAATTAAAGTAGAATAAGTCAAAATGGTCGAGAATTTTCTCATTGAAATCTTGAGTAACTATTATTTTAAACTAAAAAATTAATTTCATCTCTAGGAATAAACAACTTCGAAATTGTAATTTTCTAAAAATGAAGACTGCTTTTCTTGAAATAGTAAAAAATTTGAGATCTACAAAGACGAAACATTTGTCTGCAAATGCTAGAAAACTCTATAATTTTTATTATTGAATTGCAATATATTTCATGTAAAACATTTTTCATATCTGACCCATTGGTTACCGGAATATCGAAGTTGTAATTTCGAGAATCTCTGGTGCAAAAAATATTGAAAACAATATAAGAAAAATAAAATTTTACAACTATTAAAAAGTTAATTGTTAGAAAATACCAAATTTCAATAACTTTGTACTGCACGTTTTCAGAATAAAATACTGCTTTGTCATAATATTTTGGAAAAAAAATAGTAAAATCGGACAAGTTGAAAAATTCGTGAAAGTTGAAAACAAAATTTTGTGTCGGAACTTTCAAATGTACAAGATTAAACATATTGTATGTAACTTGATATAAAATTTTTCTGAATCCTCAAGTTAAACAAAATTTAGAATCTTGGTCTCATTTATTTTGAAACAACGATTATCTATAACTCAGAGACTTGAATAATTTTAAAATCTGAAAGTATTGAAACAATTCTGATAACTTTTATGTAACTCACAAAAATTCCATATTCTGGAATATTTGCAAGACTTTTCTAAAATGTGAAATCTCATATTTCCGAATTTTCCAAAAAATAATACATCCTGTTTTTCTATAAAAATAGCAATACTGATTCCAAAAGCTCAAAGAAAAGAAGCTTCCTTTGTTTTTGTTATTGTTATCTTTAAACGTCGATTTCATCTATTCTGCAATATCTAGAGAACCGATCAAAATGACATCATCGATTAGTTTTACGAGAGAAGTATAATCAAGTTGATCTTTAATTTATCAAAATATCGAATGTTTAAGGCTGAAGTATGATCCAAAAAGTTTTTTACGCGACTATCCATTTTTTTGAAGAATAAAAACTTTTTTCAACTTCAATATTCGAAATGTTTCTTCGAATATCTGACATTCTTTAGAATGAAACTTATACAAACAAGTCAAAGGGTCAAAAAAGAAGATATTCTTGACGTATATTCTTAAACGTAAGTTGAACAATGTTTTACAAAAATAATCGAAATTCACACTACAATTTTATACATATGAAACGAAATTTCAAAACTTCTGAAATTTATTGTAGAATGAAAATATATAATGAACTATAATGGCATTATATTAAATCTCAAATGTAACATCATAATACTAAACCCATGAGGGAAATTCTCCTTTTCCCCACGCACAATTCCCTCGAAACTCTAAAACACCTACACTCTAAACAACATATCGCCCTTGACTTAAATAGACAACTTTTTCCAACTCATTTGATAAGATCACTCAGATTCGTTGAAAAGACTTTTCCAATCTAGTAAAGAAACATACGCCCCTAACAAGACACATCCAAAAAAAAAGCAACCTTAAAAGATATACCTCACGAGAAAAATATAATATCTAATCAGGTTTTTCCACAATGATTTTCTAACGACATCATGAACCATAAAACTCATCAGCTTCCCCAAAAGATATTCTATCACATCACGGAATTTCCCAACATAAAATTACATATTCTGTGACGCACGTTCTACGTAGGCTCGAATGAAAAAAACATGATACGATTTCCTTCGTTGACAATGTTTGGACCCCTCGTCCCCCCTTTATTCCATATTTATTTCGTAAGACCGAAAAACAAACGTAAATACGCAGAAAATCGCGCTATGGTTAAAAAACTCGCGTTTTCTTATCTCTTGGCGAACCAAGGCTGCGCGTGTAGCTCACCTCTCGACGACATTGTTGTCCGCCATCTCGGACTTCTTGCCGATGAAAAATCGTGCCAATACCATCCTGACTGGCGGCACATTTAGTAAAAAAACGCGAAAATACAACACAAGTTGCAGCTATTCTAATGTTTCGTCTTTTACAATGCGCAACAAATTTTTCGGGCCGACGCGCGCTACGGAGGCCGTACTAGACGGTACCAGAACGCGAATTACACTGTTACACTACGAGCTGTAAATGCATACATGCTCATAATACCGGTTATCTCGCTTTTCTCGCGCTCCGCGCGCACTTCCTCTCTAAAATGGAATTAGTGAAAGTTCACTGAAATCGAGTCGAATCGAACTAATTTATTCAGAAATAACCCGGTCATTGGAAATTACAGAAACCGTACAAATTATTGTATGATTGAATTCGTATCACTTGGGGGGAATCCCGTTTAGCAGCCTGAAAAGTAACCGATTTTCCAAGATTTTTTTTGGGGATGTAGAAGATAACCAATTTTTCCAAAACTTTTGTGGTTACTATGGAGTACGAAAATTCATTGCATCGGTATGATAAATAAATTTCATTACAATTTATAGACTCATATGTCCAAAAATGATACACTGAATTGCCCGGTTTGCAACTCCTCGCACAAGGTCTGAAACAACAAATTCAAAAAGTTTTTTCAAGTTGGATTTCAAGGTTAGTCGGTGAACCACTGAAAACTGATAAAATATTGGTTTAAACAATTCATTCAAACAAATTCGAACTGAAATTAGCCTAAAAATCAGGTTTTTTATTTATCTAGTTGTGTTTTTGTGCAATAATTTTTTTCTACATTTTTTGGTTTACTGACTAACCACGAAACCCAACTTGAAAAAACTTTTTGAATTTGTTGTTTCAGACCTTTTTGTGAGGAGCTAAAAGTCGGGCAATCTAGTGTATCGTTTTTGGACACATCAGGCGCGTAGGCAGAGGGGGGTTTTGAGGATTCAAACCCCTCCCGAAGTTATGATAAAATCAATCAATATTTCATGTAAAATTGGAAAAGTTACATCGATAAACTATAAAAAGATAATTTCTGAAGTTAATTGATCTTCTTTAATTCATAAAGTTAAGTAAATTGATCCATGGGAGCTAAAAAAACGAAAGTCGAACTTCCAAAAAATTCTCTCTAAATATAAAGACTAGGCCGAAATATATAGAGAATTTTTTGGAAGTTCGACTTTCGTTTTTTTGGCTCCTATGGATCAATTTACTCAACTTTAATAAAAAGATAAGTTACAGATAAATTCATGAAAACCTTAGCAGTATATATTCAATAAAAAAGTGAAAATTATCAAAAGTTAGGATTACGTAGAAAATATGAATCAGAAAAATTGTGCAACCCAGCGAATAGTTGAGAAAAATGGAAATCCACGAAAATACTGAAAATTCACAAAAATTTTAATTTTAGATCATCAAACTCTAGAAATCTATACACAATCCATATAAAAGTATTCAAAACCTTTCGATTCATACAAACTCTAAAAGAATAATGAAAATAATTGAACTGTATGAAAAAATGGTTTCCTGAAAAATCTCGAAGAATGCCACTATGATCTATAAATTTTGGGATTCTAGAGCATCAAATTCTAAAGATACTAAAATCATGGAAAACGCAAGAAAATCTTTTCAATGTTTTAAAAATACGAAAAAATAAAAATGATATAAAACATGAAAAATCTATATGTATGTATGTGATTTTATCATTGTTTCTTGAAACTACTAGGAGCAGATCGAAATTCGCATTTTAAAGCATAGATTTTGTTCAATCTCTGTAGCAATCTACAAAAATATAAGTAATCCATAAAAATACTTCGAAATCCTCCAGGGTTCAGTATAGATATTATATGTATGATACTTAAAAAAAGTGAGAAATAAGTTAACTAGTTAACTAGCTTACTTGCTGACTAGCTAAACGATTTTGTCGTTAACTAGTTTACTAGCTGACTTGTTTATTAGTTTACTAGCTTACTTGATTAGTAGTTTAATCGCTAACTAGTATTCATTTCACTAGCTTACCAGTTTACCAGTTTACTATTACAAATTTGATAAGTTTATTAGTTTATAAATCAACTCATTTACTTGTTAACAAGTCTGCTAATTTATTATTTGACTTTTTCATTTTTTGAGTATTTTACTAATCCACAATTTCAGTAGTTTATTAGTTTACTAGGTTACTTATTTACTAGTTTAGTAGTTAAATAGCTTCCTAGTTTACTAGAAATCTTTCAATACGTTGAAATTATGTAGATATCATTTTTTTAGAAATTCATAAAACTTTCTGTCCTGAAGCATATTTATTATTTTAATACAAAAATGATATGACTATAGTTTCAGAAATTATTCTTTAAATTCATATTTAAAACAGTAAAAATACATCCAATTAAATTTTTACAATTTATACAATTAAATATACTTTCAATCGTAGAAGTACTAAAAAAATATGGAATAAAAGTATTTAAAATCTTGATAAAAGAAACAGTCATCTGAAAAATCAATTTAAATTGTTGAATTCGTTAAAAGTCTCAATACTATAGCATCCATTTCTAAAAATCTATTGAGCTATCCATTGAAATATAAGAAATGTATAAAAATAACGGAAAATATAATAAAATTTGGTGAATAATATACCATACAGAAATAATATAAATTTATGATGTACCTTCTATCTGTGTGGTTAAAATTTGCTAAAATATAAATTTAATTGTATAAATTATTTAGAAGTTTAACTTCTAGAGCATCGAATTTTAGAAAGGTCTATAGAAACCCATATTATTTAATATCAGATAATCCTTAAAGGAGTACAAATACAAAAAATCTTGTTAGTAAAAAAAATTGAAACCTCAGTGACTAACTGAAAATTACAAAAATCGAGTTCCATTATTGACGAACATGGAAAATGCACATCTTTGAATTCGAGAAGTTGTATAACTTTTAAATTCCAAAATGTAAAATATTTCAAAATCGCTCTCTTGTAACATATTGCCAAAGATGAAAAATTATGAAATCCCGAAGGAAAAATATTTTTCAGGAAAACCCCTCTCGAAAAATTTTCTGCCTACGCCCCTGGGACACATTATTGCACATATGAGCTTATAAATCTTAATGTTATTTATTTATGAAACCAATAAAATGAATTTTTGTACTCCAAAGTTACCTCAATAAACCACCAAAGATTTGGAAAAATTAATTATCTTCTTCATCCCCGAAAAAATCTTGGAAAATCGGTTACTATCAAGCTGCTAAACGGGATTCCTCCCTTAAAAAGAAGTTGGTTGAGATTGTCACATTCTTGGTTGTTTCTACGAAATCCCATGGTTGATATAAGTCCAACCATATTTTTTGTTGCCTATACTATTTTGACATTGTCCTTTATTATGGTTTGAAGCACCATATTGACTTGGTTATGAATGACCGAAATGCCAAAGCTCATATTTTTCTGCTTGGTTCTGTCGGCAATTGTCGAAAACATGTCTTTTTTGTTACAACAAAGAATACAATGTTACGTATCATGCATGTTATTAAAAACAACCATATTTTTCTTTGATAGAACAAATCTATTAGGGTATATTTAGCTTTTAGAAGAAATTTCCCGACTTTGATATTCGTGTTCCTTGGTTGACCGTATCGACCGTATCATGTCACTTTGAACCGTTAACTAAATACGCGCTTAAATGAACAATTTATTATATGATGATAACTTCAAATATCAATATTTATCACTGTCGACTATTCCCATATCTGAAGAATTTCGTCGACTGCAAATGCAAAATGCGATCACATTGTTCAAGTAACAATAATTAACATTGATAGAAATGAACAATATTTAAAAACAAATCTTTCATAAACTACATTTATTAAAGTTTTTACACCAAAAGAAACGAAATCATCAAACTGAAATGTTAAAATAATTCATCAGACTGTTTCAAAGCCTATTTAAAAATTTTTAATCCAAGTTTTTTAATAGCAAATCCATGTATGCCAAGAAAAACCTATGTTTCAAGAAGTTTGTCAGGAACTTAAAAATATTGCACAATGGAAAATAAAACCATTTTCTACAATTGCCATGTCTTCCATGTCAATGTCAATTACTTTGCCTAATTAAGATTCTTTCGTGACATGTTAATCAGTAGAATTTGTTGATAATTTACTAATTAGCAGGAATCCATTATTGATTAGTGTATCAGTGATGTAAATTCATAATGCACAATATTTGAGTAGAATATAATTAATAAACAAATTAGTAGAATGCATTAATAATAAGTCACCCGATGGAATATTTCAATAACGCGTTCAACAGTAAAATAAATCAATGACAAGTTGATCAATCGAATTTATGAAATAAAATGAAATTCATGAAGTATGTCTTTCAATTTCGAGTCAATCAGTAGAATAGATCAATTATAAGTCTATCAGTGATGCATAATACATAATTTGAAGAAATTTAGTAGACTGACAATGACAAGTTGGTCAGTAGAATAGATCAATAAATAGTCAGTCAGTGTAGTCTTTAATTGCGAGTCCATCAGATCAGTAAGTCCATCAGTGATGCATATCCATCATTTAAATATTTTTATTTACAAGTTTACTTTTTGTTTCTGGAAATGAATTAATGACAGTATAAAAAAGGTTCATTTTCATGACTCGCCGTTGTCTATTGAAACGAAACTTCATTTTTCAATATCAGTTTCTAAATTTGCAATATATAGAATCAGCAGAGTAAGAACTTTCATCAACGAATTAATAGTGAATTTATAACAATCAATCTTATTGTCCTGAGCTTGGAAAATCGAACTGAAAAGTAATAATCGTTTTTCCTACTGGAATACCAGTTTACTCAGAAAAAATCTAGTCATTAAAAATATCTTTTCAAAAAATTCTCGTTTCAAAAAAGATTTATAATGATTCGTTGTTGTCTTTTGAAAGGATGGTTCGTTTTTTGATATGAATTCGTTAATATGTATGATAAAATTAGAAACTCTTATCCAAGTATGCAATGCATTAATAATGACTTGACAATATTATTTATTGTCCATTAATTATTAGTATAATTTATCGAGGCAAATTAATTATTACAGAGCTGCGAAAATCGAATTGAAAAGTTATTGGCGTTTTTCCCATTGGACTGAACATTTGGCATCGCCACAATAATTGGTCCAACCTTACGGTCATGTCAATCAGTTGGGTCAATAAGCAATGCCAAATGGTCGGACCAATAATTGACAACGTGACTTGCAATTATAACTTTTGAGCGGAACTCACACGGTTCGAAAGGAAAACAATTCTCGGTTACAATTGACATGAGAAGAGTTAATCAAAATTAAAATGGCACACAAGTGAGGATGTGATTCAATGCTATTAGTACATTGAAACTAACGAATTTGATGAATTATGCAGATTATCACTAATGGTAAGTTTAAAAGTATTAATTTGATTCACAAATTAACGATTTTTAAATTAGGATATTGTTCAATAATAATTAATCTCAGAATTTTGTAGCACTGTGAATACAGCAGTTATTTTATGTGTTAATTTTTTTATTTTTACCGTTCCATTGTTAAAATTGTCAATCTGTTCATTTTTATACTGAACTTTATTTCTATAATTAAACTTTCGTATGTGTTACATCATTATTACCTAAGGTTTGAAATCATTCAATTTTCAAAAATAATCTCGTTACTTGATTTGGTTCACTTGAACTGTTTCATATATTTTTACTAAAATAATTACTCTTTTTACTTTTCATAACAATGGTATACATTAGACTAGCCATGTACATAATCTTGCTGATTCGCCAATCATTCGATTTCCGATTTCCGTTTCAACAGAGCGACGTTTGAAGTTGACGTAAAGTAAAATTCCTGCTCGTGTATGGATTTTACGCTTTATCGCTAAAACGCTACGCTGGAATTCAAATAATGTTTCTTATCTTGAAACATTCTTTGTCGTGCCATGCGACAATTGTTTCTGTGGGTATTTAACTAACAATGTGCCATGGACTTTAGTAGAGGAAAATGAGGAATAACGAGTTTGCTCCGAGTTTTGTTTTTTTATTGTTAAATTAGCTTCGAAAATAACATTTCATTATCATACTTTTCAAGGTTTATTGTCTCCGAAATTGAAAGAAAAATTTTTGTCGTTGGGGATTAAATTGTAAAATCATTTTTCAATCATCAGGAAAATGTGAAGGAAGTTTAAAATCATGTACAATAACAATTATAGAGATAAAATTTCCATTCAGAATTGCGTATCAGGTAATTACTATTTATTGTAACAATGGGTTTTACGTTTTCACGATCTGTCTCTTAAATATTCATGCATCTCCTTCCTCATTATTCTTTATTCATGTATATTCATGCTTCTAATTGTAAGAAGGGGCCCAAAATCGGACCCGGAGTAATATGAAATATTTTTCTGCATTTTTCAATTTACAATTGAATTCAAAGATTCGTTCTCAAAAACTTTTAATTTTTCTCATTGAAATCTCACATTATTTCTGTACAGATTACTAAATCATTGTACGTTTGACATACTTCACATACTTGGTACAAAATTTTCAATAGTATGTCTTCTCTGTCATTAAATTTTCAGACTTGTAATCTTATGTATACGATTTCGAATGAATTCTCATACTTCCGAATAATTTTTTCCTACCTACATAATCCATTACGTGCATCCAGTATGTAAAAAATATGAACACATTCATATGAAAAAAAAAAACAATCTACAATGAGTGTTTTATTATATTACAATAATTTGCAGATGTGCAAAAAAGTGCTATACACAATTCTCCACTGTACAAAATGGAAACAATCAAACAAAAATAGCTCAATCAGAAGTTGCACAGTTTTTTTCCTGCACAACGTTATCTTGTATTAAAAATTTTCCAAACAATCGTTTTCTGCAAAAAGAAAAAAACACTGCAGAAATCTTCATTGCATCAAAAAATATTTGCACAACTAATTTTCCTTCATTCGTGCAATGTATGAAGTCGTACTACATCAAATAAAAATTCTCAAAATGCTTGATACAAGAAAAACTTGTGCTCGGATGACACCCAGAAAATAATTATCGGTAATTTTACATCTCTACACTCGTGTCATCCAAAGTATGCGGCCGAACGTTTGCCCTTGCAGTATCCACGGCTTATTTTTATCGCGGCTAAAACGTCGTTCTTTATTTCAGCGCAATCTCCCGGAGATAATAATAATTGTATTATACAGAGGTTACATCACGATTAAAGCGATATTGCAGAAAACCAAGGTGGACAGTGCAAAAAGAGTCGTTAGGATGAAGGGGAAAAATAATCTCGTTCTTGGTCCCCGCGAAAGTCATTACGTCACAAGGTGTATAAAAGAAAAAAAAAAAAAAACAACGAAATGAAATGAAATGGAAGACACGAAATGTGTGTCAAGGAATTCGCGATACTCGTATTCCGAATCGAAAAACGTGTACGTGTCGCGGGGAAGAATTTCGGTGAATTGAAGATAATATTAATTATAAATAAACATTCGTGAATTTCAACGCTCATTGAATTCAATTATCATTCAATTCTCATTCAACGAGAATTGAAAGATCGACATTTTTTTCAATGTACTTTCAAATTAATTTTAATTTGGCTATTATTCATTATATTAATAATTTATTTTGTATTCATTATTCGTAATTTTATAAGTACAAATTGTTTTTCATTTTTTTACAATCTACATATTATGTACAATAATATATTTGCAATCGTATTCAATATACATATGCAAACACTATGAATCTTTTTTAAAATACTTGAAAAAACTGTTTTTTTAGGATTCACTCAACCCTAAGAATACTTCGAGTATACCTACTCACAATATTCAGATATTATCATGTTCGTAAATATTCAAAAGCTAATTTTCAAACTTAGATTTACGATTTTTTAACTTTGAAATTTCAATACATTTTGATGTAACTATCGAATCTGAATGTATCTGTTTCGTCCTCAAACTTGAAATTACCAAGTAATCAGATGTACGATTTCAGATGTCAAATAATCTGGAGATTACAATATTTCCCAAGTTCTTATCGTTTGATTTTGCAATCGAAGTTCTAGACTAAAACTGTGTGATTTCTGAGCCTGAATTCATACTTACACGAAGGCGGTTTCCATTTTTTTAGATTTCATGAATGCAAAAGTTTTAAGATAAAACAAATATTTTTAAATTCACAGATTTTCAAAAAAAATAGTTTTTAGGAACTAAAATTTCAAGTTAACTAATTTTTGACTTCGTATTGCATTTTAAGTTTTTATAACTCGTTAACATCAAAATCATCCAAGTCGTAACATAAATTTATTTGATTTTTCACGAGTGCTAAAGCCCAAATTTTTAGTGACCAAAAATTTTCTCGAACTTCGATAAATTACACATCAAGCACTAAAAATTGGATATTTTACGTCGAGATTATATTTAATACATTTTTTTTGTTCTTCAATGCAAAATTCCCAGGATTTGAATGCACCACCACAATGCATGTTTTTCATTTTTCCCAATTACGTATTATTCTAGAATTTTGTAAAAATCGATACTCTAATGTTTAAATTTATTTATTCTGTCCCTTCAGTTTACGCATTGTACTTGAAAAATTGTAAGCCAAACACCAAAATTTGAGTACCTTGGTATCAAAAATTATATTGGATTTTTATCCATAATGTTTCACGTCTCTTATTTAAATTTTAGAAATTTAAGTATGAGAAAAGTTCAAGTAATTTCAAAAATTTATATACAATATTCGAAAAAATAACCTTTTTAGAGGAAAATTTTCAAATAATCAGATACACACTTACAATTAATCTGGGCTTGTATGTGAAAAATATAATTTTTCTTTTCAACATTTTCGAATACATACTGTTTTATATTTTCAAAAACCTACGAAATCTTCAGTTTGGATGTATTTCATGTTAAACATTTATTGTAAGATACTTCATAAAAGTGTCAATCATGTCGAAAAAAAAAAAATTTGTATAAAAATGAAACATTTCATAAATATTATATGAATACTATGAACATGTTTTCAGCCTAATATTTATCAAATCAAATCATTCTTTTATGTATCTCAGTATGGGAAAAAAAGCTATCATTCAAAACTTAAGTATACACTCACTGGAAAACATATTTGATCAACATTTTTTTTTATGTATATTTACATATTATTACCATATTTTTCACGCATTGGGATAAGTGCGTGTTCTCGAGCATAAATATGTACTTGAGTAACTAAAGTATACACACTAGTATTTGTACCAAAAAAAAACTACGAATGTATACTTAATGCTACAATACCCCGAACATAGCAACTATTACACGAATTCAAAATACAAACTTATCCACAAATGAGTGATCACTTTTTCTATTTTGTTCCCCAGAGCAAACAAAAAATAAATTCTTATTCTTTATGCAAACAAAAGTAAATTCTTACAAAAATTACAGAGAAATAAAAATTTACAGAATTTTCCAACCTCTTTTTCGCTACGCCGATGGTATTGGAAATTTATCGAGCAGTATTACCTGTTGGTGAATATGTGAGTCTCTGGAGGCTGGGACAAAACCACCTGACTCGTGCAATTCGAGGCTGAACTGACCGTTTGTTGGTCCTTGAATTTGTACGTCTCCGTTTGTGGGAGCATTTCCTTTTCACCAGGGGTTCGCATTCTCACGCTTTTTACTGATCAGCTAGCGTCGTCCCCCTGTTTCAAACAAACAAATGCAAATGCCCATTGCAACTAATTTTCGTACTTTATGAGGCGAAAAGTACTAATCTAGCTTTAAAAATAAATTTAAAGTTTTCCTCGCCAATTTACAATATTTTTGCAAAATTCCTGAACATGAGTAGACAAATGGCTCTCTAGTGCTTTTTTCTAGTAAAAAAAATTTTTTCTGCAAATTTCAGTGAAACATTTATTCAACTTTCGAACAAAATCGCCACAGTTTTTATTAGTCTGCTTATGTTCAGAAGGTGTGCCAGAGAATTTGCAAAAATATTGCAAAAATCCTTTCCTCAAAGTCAAAGATTTCTACCTGTCAAGATAATTGAAATTTCAACACCCACATCGCGAATCTGATGACAAGATTAAGTTGGGTGCGATTAAAATCCTCGGTTTCGCCTCGAAATACAACTTTCCTACCCGTAAAAACTAACATGTTACAGCTAGGGTTTTAATGCACTATTTTTACGCCTATCCACTCTCGTAGCTATTTTTATCTCAAGCGGCACTATCGCCGAGGCCAATTCATCGCGACTGCATTTTTCGTTCTTTCCAAGTGTATACCTTCATCCAAAGTGCTATCAGGCGTGCCCAAGGGGAAATTTTTCAAGGGGGGGGGGGAAGGATCTTTGTATTTCTGATGGGTTTAAAATTTTTGAGTTGTTTATTCATCATAAATTATCTAATTAAAAAAAAAAAAAATTCCTTCTTTTTTTAAGTTACTACATTTTAATCATAACGAATGCGAAGTCCTGCAATTTTTGAATATTGCACTGAGTTCCATTATTTCCATATTCATGTTTTCTCATTTGTATAATACAGTTCGAAGTTATTATTTCTGTAATTTTAAAGTCAATAAATTATACTGTTTATTATAATTATATGTATGTTCTTGTTTTTGGCGTCTTTAGATTCGAAACATAATTTGCATAAAGTTTATAAATTAATAAATTAATAAACGTATAGATTCTTTGAATTCTTAGATCGAAATTTGCATGAGTGACATTATACTACAGGGTGTTTCCGATTCCCCGCACCGAAAAAAATACGTGATTCCTCATTGAGTTTCAAGTCGAAAAATCCTTCACCACTTTTTATACAACTTAAAATTCAAAAAGTTATTAAAGCCGTAAGTTTGAATAATACATGCACTCTCACGACAAGTGGGGGTAGATTTCACGTACCAAACTTTTCCCAAATTTTCTTCATATTTTTCAGAATCAAAAAGTCCTTTGCCACTTTTCACAAAACTCAAAATCAAAAAAGTTATTCTAGCACAAAATCTAAGAAATTTTATTGGCTCAAACTTGTACCCCGAATAAGTTTCTTTACTTTGACTTTGGTGAAAAGTGGCAAAGGACTTTTCAACCCGGAAGAATGTGAAGAAAATTTCAAATAAGTTTTGGCTGAGAAGTCTTATCCCGCTCATTGTGAGAGCGCATTTATTATTTACATTTTAGGCTTTAATAATTTGTTCAATTTTTAGTTTTATAAAAAGCGGTAAAGTACTTTTTGACTTAAAATTCAATAAGGAATTAACTTGGAAAGAACCAAAGAGCAAAAAACCAAATAGCAAAGTTCAATACTCAATGGGTGCCATTCAAACAAAAGTTTTTAGTACATCGAACCTTTAGAAAATCGTTATTTATTGCAGTAACTTTTTATGCAATACACGAATCAACAAAAACCAATCGTACAAGTATTATTGATACAATGATAATTTTTACAGGTTGTTTTCGCACAAGATTATTGTTCAACGAATTTTCAATTCAAATTACATTGTGCAGAAAAAAATTCAACTTTGCTGTACATTTTCATCAATTGTGTGACTTGTTTGATCAATCGAATTTTGTACCGTAGACAATTTTACATGGCATTTTAGTGCACATGCACTATTAGTCACAAAAAATTTTATAAACAGTCTCTCTGCTGCATAAATTTTTAAATCACTGGAATAAATTGACTTTAATAGTATAAAATCAACTTACAGGGAGTTCAAGTTTACTAGTCTTTATTTTTGTTTTGGCAGCCGTAGATCAAAACATTGTATTTATTTGGGCTTGCATACACTGCACACAAATTTTTCAAAAACCATCAATAAAGTACGAAATGTAATGAAATAAAGATATGAATACTGAGAAACAATTCTTATAATGCTCAATGCACAAAAAACTTTTACTCATATGATACCCAGTCACTTGAAGCAAAAGGGTTCGAACGTAACATAAAGGGGGCAAATAGCCGATGGAATGTTGGTCCACTAAGAGGAACGGTATGTGAAAACCGCATACCGATCTTTAGTGGGTTTCATTTTTCGCAGGTATAGGACCTTCCAGAGCTGTAGATGATCTGAGATTATCGCTCCTCGAGTGTACCGGTATTTGACGCGTTTTCAATGAGCTCAAGATGATCGGAATGTGTTGCTCGGATCATTAAACTCGAATAATTATCATAAACTATAATGGTTCCCAACCATGAGTAAATATTCCATAAAATAATGAAATATCCTACCATACTTGCTTTTATTTTCAATCATAATTACTGACTGGTAGTGAATAAACAAATGATGCATGAAATATCATTAATTTTTAATTGACATTTTTAAAATATTAATCTCCACATAAAACGAAAAAAATTCCACTAATCATTTTTCATAGGAATAGTAGAATAATTCAGTGTGAAATACTATTTAAAAATTCAACTAGTGGAATAGTAAGTATTTTTGCAGTGACTGCAGTAATAAGGAATTTAATTTTTATTGAAAAGCTGAGTGATTTTAATTATTAAAAGTTTTCATCTCTTAAACTGTGAATAATGGAATTGGCGATGATGGATGAATTAGAAAAAAATTCTGTCTCTAGCATTAAGTATGTAACTATTATTATTACAGGGGAAAATCACACCAAATAACGACAATTCAACAAGATTATTTTCCCTATTTAATGAGTTTATCAACTTCATTATCTCGATGACTAAAAAGTTAAAAAGTTTTTCTTCAAATAAATCCTATTCAACACTGAGAAAAAAATCTTGTACTTTATGCCGTATGCATTGTAAAAAGTACAATCGTACTTTTTAGAATAATATTGCAATTTTTACAATATCATTGTAGTTTTTACAATAATATTGTAAAACCTGCAATATTTATTTTACTTATTACAATATTATACAGTAAAACCCCTATTAATGTACAAATTACAATATGTATGCCAGTTTTTACTGTATAATTTGGAAAAATTTTAAATCTTAAAATGCAAATTGAACTATACAAACTGTAATGTTTACCATACATGGCAAAAAAAATGAGCTACATTTTTTTTATCCAGCTTTTTCGAAAACTGTATCATATTACAATATGATGCACTAGAAACCTAGAAAGTATACAAAAATATTACAAAAAGAACCTATACAGATCTGCATACTGAAAAAGCTGGTATGGAATTTTTAATAATCTGGATTAATAGGAATTACAATATGATATTGCAAAAATACAAGAAGTATATTAGAAAATGAAATATGTAGAGGAGTTTTTACAACAAAATATATCTATAACTACAATATCATTTGACAATATTTACAATATGTTATTTCAAAAATTGATATATTATCTAGGAAAAAGTACAATATTAATAAATATTCCCGTTTACTATACAGTACTGTAATAATTACTATATTTTTTTCTCAGTTAATGTTTACGAATCAAATTCCCGATAGTACCAAAATTGGCTAGTGGAGCCCCTTTCGATTGTGCAATACACTTTTAGAAAACTATATATTTCGACGTAGGAGCTGCTGTTTACGCACAACGTTTTGCGGAGCCGGTTTTATTTTACCCCAAGCAGGAAAAAATGCACGAAAGGCTTGTAACCTGAGTCACCTCTTGCTCCTTGCTCGTGCTTTCACCTAATCAAATCAATCCTAAGTGACAGGTTTTGGGGTTAATAAAGAACAAGGTTCAAATTTTTTTTCTTTGGATCTGTTGATTCTTTGGATCTGTTGAACTTGTAGCAAGGTTTTTACACAAAAGCGATTACCGAGTTTTCAAAAAGGTTTCACAACAATAAAAAACCCTTAAGTATTAGATAAGCAAGTATAAATCGAATATTTTTTAAGTTAGAACTCTGTGCAATGAAAACTTTACTGATGTCAATGGTAGATCAGATTACAACTAGAGAAAAAATCATTATTAGTGTTTTTCCTTCAAAATATCCATTGATTTCAATCATTGAAATAATAAGTCTAAAGATTTGAATCTATGACAATTCACACTTCTTGCATGCTGCATTTCAACTTTGAATAATACAAAATTTTCGATTTTCAAACTTTGCAACATATAAGTTTTCTGATTTCTGTACATCGTGTATGTAACAGTTCTTTAACAGACAACTTTTCAAATTTCTTAATTTTCATCACAATATTTTTTTAAATTCCTATTTCCGAAGTTAGCAATCTTTGAATCCCCCCTATATTAGAAAATTTTGAGGCTGATTTAAGTATTCAATGAAATGATTGAAATTGCCAATTTGTAGTCATTCTGAAATTTATGTAGATGCTATATATTAACAATAACAAAATGTCAATACGAAAATTCTTAGTTGTCATTGGGTTGAGATAATTATTTATCAATTATTAGTCGAATTTCTTATCAATTTTCTTTATTGTATATCTTTGACAATAATGTCTGGCATTAGACAATGAAAGAAATTGATTAGGCATTCGACTAATGATTGATTAATAATGATAAAATGAATGGGCCATAATAACTTTGAGGTATAAATAAAATGTTATAAAATAGAGAAACTTTAATCCAAACCCTTTAATACATTTTACTATAACTTCAGGCAGAAATGTTTAAGTCTTAACGTTGAAATAAAAATGGTAGAACGTATTCCACAGGACTCGAAACATTCGTTTCCAAAACCCTCGATCCAGCATTTCTTCTTCTATCCTAGATTCGCTCGCAAAGATAATATCGACGTGTTTCGGCAGTCAAATAAAAATGTTCAAGAGGGTCGCGCAGAAATCGAGCCTCTCGATTCGAGCTGCGTATAAATGTATAAAGGGGAGATGAGAAAGAGCGTGAACAATCGAAAGTAGTTTTTCTAGGCGAAGCAAATTCGCTTACTTCACTGCACGCCTTTCTCATATAGTTAACCACAGCCACATCTTTGCAAACCTCTCACTGAATTTTCATAATTTATCTAGAAAAAGTTTTCTCCAAATTCGAATGACCAAATATTCAGATAAACGTTGCTAACGTTAATAAAAGACAGTAATTCTGCTTATTTTATAGTATATATAGTCATCCCTTGATATTACATTATATTTTACACTGAAAACATTTACCAGTCGTTACTGACGTTTCAGTCTTGTCTAGAACTTACCATTTAAGAATGTGAGAATGTCTTCATGTTCAATTACATTATATTTCAAATGTTACTAAAGTGGTTTGAATTTTACTATTTTTATTTAAAGACTTGAAAAATCAGTGCCAAATTTGCAACTTCCAGGATTGAAAAAAAAAAAAAAAATTAGAAAAAACTACCAAAAAACGACTATATATAAACCAACAGAGAAGGTACAATTGTGTATACCACACACGCGTGTTTTCATGGATCGTCTAATGGCGTACGTGTTATACACGCTTTTATGCACCCCTAGCTCGTGTATGAGGGTGGCGGGCACAGCATTCTTCTGGGGAAACGATCGAAATCCTCGGTAGGGAAGCAGCTCCTACGTTATTGGGAATATTCACCCTTTTCCTGAGGCCCGATTGGCCGAACGACATTTGCGACCCAACCACATCCCTCTCTGGCGAGGGCGAATCAGCTTTTTCACTACATTTTGGCAACGTACTGACAAAAGAATCTACGAAAATTGTGTCACAGAATTTACTTTACTATAACATATCAAAGCATTTGAATAATTTCATATTGCATTGATTATATCTTGTATTTCAGTACATGACATTGAGATTAAAATAGAAAAAATTTCTACTACAGACATAATGAAAACATAAATAAAATCACAATTCAGTACTCATGAGAGGTTCCTGACTACTTGACTATTAGGAAGTCCAGGGCAAGTTCTTACACTTTTTTAAAAATCATTTTACCAATAGGCTAAAACTCCGCTAGAAAAATTATTAAAATTTCTTCAAGTGACCAAAAAAACTCTTTAAACTTATGAATTGAGTATAAGTACAAACAAGGAGGAACAAGAAATTATTTTTATTCTACATATTATGATTTATTACTTATAATATTCTTATAACTACAGCAGTCATTCGAAAGTTCTTCTTAAATTGATAAATAGAACATAAAAAATGTTAATACAGTGAAAGGGAAAAATAATTTTGTTTAAAATATCACATCCGTCAATTTTAGAGTAATTAATTGTATGATATTTATATTTTTATTTATTATATTTAAATACGTTAATATTAAGTTTGGTTTTAAAATTCAGATAATATATATTATTGAGGTAATTTTTGTGTATATATATATATATATATATATATATATATATATATATATATTTATGATCGATATGTATATGTGTCGCGCTCTGACAAAAGGGACATTAGATCCAAAAGTTTTCATTTCGTGTGACATGGGAATTTCTGTAGTAACACTGTATTGTCAAAATGTATTGTGAAAATCGTCGATTTTCGAAGTTAAAAAATATTAATTAGATATTTTGAAAAACCTTTTCTTCTCTACTCAAAATCATGATAATCTCGAAAATCATTTTTTGGATCTAAGGTCCCTTTTCTCAGAGCGTGACACATATTCGTTCTATTATAATCATCCATTTATTTAATATTTATTCATTAATCCATCATCCATTGATCAACCATATTTTAATATTTAAATATACATTTTATTGTTAAAGTTAGGAGGGCTAAGGAATAAGATTCAACTTGCTAAAATTTTATTCGCTAATGTAATTATCCCAGGTATTTATTTATTATTAGTAAAGTATTTTTATAATAAATTTCGATAAAATCCGCAACCTTTGGCATACTTAATATTGATCCATTTGAAATGAAACATTTTCGTGAATTTCGTGAGAATTTTAAATGAAATGATGCCATTCCTCTTTTCTATTAGATTGAAGTGAAAAAATATGTATTGATTCAGAAAATTTATTGTCACTATGAGTGACAATGAAAAAGAGAATGTTTGAAAAATGATCATAAGTTGTAAATAAGTATCAGGAAATTTAATGTTCAACCCTTGTAGGATTCCAGATGTAACAGAAATCGAAAAAAATTTATAATTTCTGTATTTAACAACCTCTTTACTATTTTTGAGGTTAACTTGAAAACCGTTGAATAGGAATGATTATAGAAGTTTTTTATTTGTTTTTATTGAAGCTTTATGACTGCAAGTAAGTGATGAATCAAATTGATTGGTAGATTTCAATGATTCAGAGTTTGAATTTTAGACATAAATAATTAAGAGCAGATGACTTAAAAGAACTAGTAGAAAAGGAAAAATCTACAAACAATGATATCCAAGTAAATTCTGATTAATATTTCACTTCTCTCTCATTCGAATAGCTAAAATTGCACTCATTCATCCCAAAGAGAGCATTCCACATGGATATTTTATGGACTTGCAATTTTGAATCTCGAATTTTCAATATTTTTATACCTCAAACGATACATTTGGCAGGTAGCGAGATGAAGTCGATAAAGAGTCAAAAATCGCCCCATTAAATAGCGATCGATATAGCTAAAGAGGGTATAATATTTCGACATTTTTATTCCACGTGGAGGGCTTCTTTCGAGTGTTGATCGTATTTCCGGAACAGGGACTCAAGGATCAAGGTCCTTTTTCAACAAACGAGTTGGTGATGCGTGATACTCAAAGAACTCATTCCAACGAGGATAACCGCAATTTCTGATCAAAGCATGTTAAAAACAGAAGCATAATTGACTCATTTAGAATGTATTCACTAATTATGTGTGGAATCGAATAAATAAATAAAAACAATAGTCTTATGAAAAGTTTTTCTTGTAAAAAACGTGTGTTTGCCAGATCATTACTTGTCATCTGATAAACGAGAACTTTCAATGTGAAAAATAGATTAAAAATCATGAATTTTCGTACAAACACTCGTAAATTGCACATTTCAGCTTTGGCGATTGTGACCTAATGTGCAAAATGATAATAATCTCTTTTTAATCTTGAAATTTATTATCGCACTTGTTGTGAAACCCAATTTTCACCTTCCCAGTGTTTGATTTCAAAGTTGGGATAAAACGAAATCGTTCATCCCATGTGAATGAAATGCAAATGTCGCTCTAAAAATATATTTCCTTGCTATTTGCCCATGCGCACGGACAGAGTAATGGTACGGTCATAATTAAATTGGAGGAGGGAGTTTCTTCCTCCATCGCAGGTAGTAAGCAAAGGGACAACCGGTTTATCGTAAATCGATATCGCGTCTTTCCCCGCGCCGAATTTCGTGGCCGAGAAACAAGTTTTGAGCCAAGAACAGAATAACGTAACATCTATGGTGGTAACCCCAAACTGAGAAATAGCATTATTTTTCGTTTCGATTTTGTCCCTTCAATGCGACCATGTGCGCAAATATATCCAACTAAGAACGCATTGCCCGATTTTATTAAAAATATACATGATCATTGCATTTTTCTCAGATATTATTAAAATGATTTGTCTTACTATGCAAGTTTTTCAGATTAACTTTTGCAGGAAAGTGAATTATAATGGCATGAATTAGTGACGTTAGTTACTTTAATTTCACGAATGTCATTAAAGAATTTTTCATGAAATTCAGACGATTTGGGGTGCAAATGATACTTCAAAATACATTTTTTTTTTTTTATTATATAAATCATGTACTTCGAAAAATGACATTCCCCAAAAAACTCAAGTAATTTTTCTCAATTAACTTGATTTCAGAGACGTAGACAAAGGGTGGTTTCGGAAACTAAAACCCTTTTTAAAAATTGAGGTATATTTTTTGTATTATTGATTTATTTGAAAAAAAGTAGTTAAAATAATCAGATTCACACCAAAAATCTCAGGGACTCTTTATTTCGTACCTGAGAATTAATTATATTGCAATTTGAAAAAATGAACAATTTTAGAATCGCAACTTTCTGAAAATGAAGATTTGTTGTGAAAGGTGAAAAATTTGGGTTCAGAGCAAACAAAATATTTACCTGTAAATTATGAAAATACTGACTAATGATCATTTGAAATATTATTTTTTCTTTCATATCAACCCTTTATTATCTCTACTTGACGAGATATGGGAACAGAGTACTTGAAACAACAGAATTCTAGACGTAAAAAAATTTAGAACTACCAGACCAGAAAAATGTGAAATTTCTATTTGTGGAAATTTAAGTAATATCTTTAAAAGTTGACTTTTCAAAATTGTATTATAAATATTCTTACTGTATATTTATATTATTATATGATCTATATTTGTAAAACTATTATGCATATTTATCACACTTTTTTTAAGACATAAAAAAATGTTTTTAACCTTCGGCAATGTTGTTTCCTGTTTCGAGAGCACAATTTTGAAATTTCGAAAATCTTTCAACGCATATTTCTTTCCACATCTGTAATATACTCAAAGTTATATTCAAAAATTGTTGAAGTCGTTAAATTAAATTTTCAATAAGATTGCATTTTTATACTACGGAAATTAAAAATTTTTATACTATACATATAATTTATTATAATTTCTTAAGGAAATTGTGAAAATTTCAACAAATACAAAAAGCAATTTGGTTTTTTTACGGTCCTGCCCGCAAGGGTAGGACCGAAATTATTTCCAAAGGCCAAGAATTTCATCATAAAATTTTCGTGACTCGAAAACTAAATATTTTTGCAAACTCAGTATCAACATAAGATATGTGTTTCAAAAGAAAAAGAAAAACAATCATTGTAAAGATGCATGCGAGTGGTAGTAAACCCGCCATGGTTACACAGAATGGATCACGTTTTTGCCTTGTTTCTTCAGCAACATTGTACGAAAATTATTTAATTAATATATTGAATAAACACCTCTTAAATTAAATTAAATAAATTATTATAATTTCTTTTTTCATTCCATTTTACAATCGCCTATTGATGATAGAATCATTTTTTATTACATTTGTGTTACAATTTACTTTGATTTATATTTTACAATATTTTACTCACAATATAAAATATTCTTACGAATAGTTGAGAAGGTTTAATAACTTGGTACAGCATATTTCCAAAGTTGAAAACTTAGGTGTTAAAACTTTGAGAATGAAAAAACCGATTACATGACATGTTGTATCACATGTTTCAATTTTTAAAAAATGTATGAAGGATAAAAATAAAATTTACATACCTTCACATTCACATTTTTACAGGATTAGACACACTATGAAGGTTACAATGGGAAAATCTTCACATAAATCCTGAAAATCAAACGAAATTTGTAATTTTTAATTTTAATGACTGTAACCTAACAATAATTTATAAATCAGTTATTTGGTTATTCAATTTCATTTTTGAAAAAACAATTACAAAAATGAAAAACGTGCAACCATGAAATCCAAAAGTAAGATATGTAATTTGAAAATTCGAAGATTCTGACAAATAAACAAACAGTTCTCATGAAACTGGATAGTCGAAGATTAAAAACTTCTAAATTCTGGAGAAAAAATACAGGTATTTTTTTAAAAGCCCCTTTCCAAAAATTTTTCCGTCTGAAAATGTCTCAAGTATTTAAAAATTCTCTAAATTTCATCGCACTTTAAAAAATGCTAAAGAATGTGGAATATTCTAAAAAATTCCGTGTGACTCCAAAAAATTCCTTGCAATTTGCTTTCTACTTTAATAACATTTTTTCAAAAATGTACCTACAGGCCTAATCAAACTGACCAAAACTGCGTCAGCAATCAATAATTAACTTTCAACTACACAAGATTACGTAAATTCGTACAAAAAGCACCATATGAAATTCAATCAACAAGATCTCCGACGTTTAATTAATGAGAACCTCGGGGTGGACAAAAAATGGCATAATAAGTTTCGCATTTCCAGGTGGGCATTTCACTTCGCACGCGAGCGCGATTTTTATCGACTCCGGGGGAGAATTGATAATGAGTTCTCGGGGGTGCGCAAAAAAGAGACGACGCCAAAAAAATCGGGAAACGGAATAAAAGCGAATAAAAGCGCGAACGAAAATTCTCGCATTCGCGCGTATTACTGTATGTACGTATACGTGTATCATTATGACATTGAGCCTACAACCTGGCATTGAAATCACCGCTCCATCTTCAAAGAGAGTCACTTGTGCGAGGATCCCCTTTCGGTTAAAATCTAGCTCGCTCTCTCTGCATTCAACCGCTTCATTTACATTTCACTAATCGCGGAGGGTCCCAATAATAACGACGCGAAGCGGCTTCGGCGAGAAATCCAAGATCCAGTAGATGGATTTCGGGGGCAAGTGGAAAGGAAAAAAAACTCGGCCTGGTAGAAAAAAAAAAGCGGAGTATGGTAATAATGTGACTGAATAGAAAAGAAGTTGGGCGTAAAGAGTGTTTCTGGGACATCTAAGGAAGTCCTTTCTATTCTTTGTAAATTTTTTTTTAGGTTTGATGATGCTTGCATTTGAGACGAATAATTTTTTTCCAGAGTACTGTTTAAATCATGCCGCCCCTGGGCAGAAAAAAAACCCCTTCCCTGCGGCCTTATTTGTTTGTATAAAAAAAAATGGTGAAAAAACTGTGATCTGATGATCCTTTGTCCATTTTTTAAAAAAACTTCCATTAATTCCGAATTTCAATGGTTCTTCAATTGATTTATTATATAAGAACAACAAATTGTGTCAAGATTATTTTTGTGACTCTCAACATCATGTATACGTATTTTTAATTTTGAAATGACAAAGTTTAAGAATTGAAAATGAAGAATATTTAGAGTCTAGAACCTAAAAAAATTTTTTTTCGAAACTGTTCGAATTGTATTTTGTGTAATGAATATTTGAGGGTTAAAATACTTTCAAGTAAAAAAATGAAATTCCAACTTAATTCAAGAAAAATTTCGATGCTTGAAATTTATAAAATATATGTCAGGTTAATGTCAAAATTTTGACATATGTACGTCGAATTTCGCTTAGAAAATTATTCAGATAATTCATTATCTTCGATCTCAGTTAATGAAAAATGTAAAAATGCACTCACTAAAATCTCAAACACTTTTTATTTTGAACCGGAGAATAACATTTTTGAATGAACAATAAGATTTTCTGAGGAACCGTAAAAATCCTAGTTTGAAGAAAAGAAAACTTGTTGCAGTAAATTACAAAAATAAGACTTATATTTTTGAATTGTGCAACTTTTTATGCTAATCATCTATTATCTCTCATTATTTACATATAAGAATCTGTAACTTGTGATTCTACGAACTCCAAATGTAAAAAATATAAAATTACAAGATGAGAAGAATATGAAATTCGTTCTTAAAAAATTTTATTCAAAATTTAAAAAATTTCAAACACTTTATAGAACACTTTTCTAAAATGAAACATACATAGTCGTATCACAATATTTCGTGAAAGAAGAAATAAAATTTGTTTAAAATGTAAATAGTTTCAAAAACGACGAATGTAAAATTTGAATATTACATAATTTAAAATTTATAGGATTAGAAATTTCTAACACAAGTATTTAATAGGTTTTATATAACTTGTGAAAGTTAAAAAGTATGTACAACAAATTACCAACATAAAATTCCGTGATTCAAATAATATGTACCAAAATTCAAAATTGAATAAATTGAAAACAAGCGACTATAACTCCATTTGAAAAATGTACAAATTGAAATCCTGAAGACAAAAATTGTTTGCTTACCAAGCCAGCCCGAAAATGTTTTCTGCCCATTTCCCTGACTTACAATAAAGACAATACAATTCAAAAAATCATAACATCTGGATGTCAGATATAAACAAACAAAAAAAGATAAATGTAAATCCCGATATGATCAAAATTAATGAGGAAATAACGTCTTTTCTTCAAAAAGGAAGCATGAAAATGGTGAAGTTTTTTTTGGGGGTAGAAAATAGAGCGGTTTTTGTATTCACTTTTCTTGCCAAATCATCATTCAGATGGTTTTCAAAAGATATAGTGTCAAATATCTCGATTCTCCCGGGGGAGTCAGGGGACTCAAAATTGATGGGCAAGAAAAATGCTTGGTTTGGTATATACTTGCAGGATCGCAATCTTGTATAATATCAAAGATTTTTCACAGTTTCTGTCACGATTTCGACCGATAGAACAACAATTCCATAAGCTCATTAGACACAGTGGGAAAAAGGTAAAATATTAACGGTTCTATTTAGGCATGGTAGAAGATTAATTTCGGTGACCCTGGAAAATGGGCGGAAGTTTCACAAAATGTCAAAAATTTTACGTTTGAGGAACCCCTAGAGATCCAAAGGGATAATGAGCTAAGAATGAGACGAGAAATTTTTATCACCAAGTTAATATACTTAAGACGACTCGCAAGACCTTCTCTTTTCGTCCTTCTTTCTTTCAATTGAATCCCGTTCTAGGCGTCTTTCTCGCACTACAGTAGGTTGCGAGTCGTCTTAAGAGCTGGAAAATCTGAGGTGTGAGGAGAAAAACCAAAATTTGATGGTTTATAAGTAGCTTAGTATGTAAATAAACAGCTGCAAATTTCAAAGACTAATTTTGGTAAAGTAGTGAAAAAAACTGGCTGTTTTTTTGTCCATAAATTACAATATAAACACCTGGATATTTTTATTCAAAAAAGATAATTGGATGAAGCTATCAATTATTTTATTTCAATTAAACATAAACATTCATTTTATTATTTAATTCAAAAACTTTGACTTTCAAATTTTGCGATTCTCGAGTAAATATTCAAACGATTGGTATTGTTTCTCTTTTTTTCTGTTTAGAAGTTGTAAACGTTCCTAAGATACTAAATTTAAATTTGGATTTTTTATTAGATATTATTTCAACATCACTTACAGGAAGTATTATTACAGGAAACTTCGATGTTCCTAATTTGAAAAATTGTAATCAGTAATCGATTTTATCAGAAAAAGCATAACGCTGCCTGGTTCTAGGATTTTGTTTTTTAATAACTTTCAAGTGATAATTAAAGTTTAAGATTTTCTAACAACCAAAGCTCGAAATTGCGGAAGTTTCGGGTTGTGCTAACAATTATATTCTACCGAATAATCGCTTGTAATTTTTTCATACCTTATAATGCAATTTTACTGTCTTGTGATAAATTGACACTAAATATCATACATTGCGTTTGCATCGCTATGCCAACTTTATTGGTATTTACTTGTGCTCAATTTCATTTTAATAACAACTTTGTATGATTATTTCTTAGCCTTTTGAATTTTCGTAATTAAATAACGAAAATTTTAGAGTTTTTTTAATCTAAAAATACGGTTTTTTTTACCGTATTTCGAAGATTACAAATTTTGACATTCTATTGTCTTAATTTTCACAAGTGTTTAAATTTATTCTAATTCAAAAGTAAAGGAATTATATTTTATAATCACTTCATAATATTTTTTTTTAATTTCGTTCTTCGTTTATTTTGCAATTTTCTATATCCTTTTACTCGGAATTCTGATGTTTATTAAGTTAATTTTTTAATATCCATTTGAATCTGTTGGATTCTAAACAACAGACCGATTATTTTTCGATTAGCATTTAAAACTTTTTCGATTCTCATAGTAATCGGAAAATCTCGGTTCTCTGGTCAAAAGTTCTAATTGATAAGAAAAAGAGATAAATAAAATCAGCGACTCTTAAGGGAACTTGAAAATTTTAACAAATTATGCTCATTTTCCACCTGTTGCATCAAAGTTTTAGTACTTATTTTATTTAAATTTTCGTTTTCAAAAATTTGAATTTTTTACTTTGTGAACATTAGAATTTACAGCTTAGAATATTGTATTTGATTGAAATTTCATCGCTGGTTGAATTTCAATGATGTAATTTCAATTTTAGATTAGTCAATCAAAATTTTTACTGGAAAATCTAATAGATTAAAGAAATTCCTAAGTTCAGGGGTGTAACTAAAAAATGCTACAATAAAATTTTAGGGGTAGAAAGAGTGTTCAAATTTGCCCTTAGTCTGATGTAAAAATATTATGTATACAGTAACAAACAAGTTATTAGGCAATCCTTGACTCAATAAAAACAGTAAATTACTCTTGAGTGACTCATTCTATACAGTTAAATACCTAGTCGATTTTAATTTTCATAGCTCAACAAAGGAAGCAACAAAGTTACTTATCAGTAAATCAACTTTTTTCAAATTGCTTATTCTAGTTTGTTTTTAAACGTTTTTTGAGCTATCTATTACAGGTCATTGTTTGAAAAAATTTTAGGGAAAGAAAACGGTTCAAATTACAATAAAAACTATTATTGTACTAAACCTTTTATTATTAATTTATTCTTATTGTTGTTATAAATACAAATTTTATCATAAGTAGTGTTATCGTTACATAGAAACGAGAAATTCCACACTGCAATATTTTAACGATAGTACACAAATTACGACATTATTCAACGATTGAGCATTAAATCAACCAACTAATGCGAGCTCAAGATTTTTTTAATACATTGAATCCAGCTGAAGGAAAATATAGAGTAGAAATTCGTGAAAACATGAATGGAGGTTCATTCGTGGAAAACAATTTTTGAGCGATCCAATAATAATTAATAACTATAACCCTAACAAGTGTAGTCCATAGCGATAATTTTAAAATGAATGATAAATACCAATTATAATAAAAATAATAATTATTATCCACAATACTTGTAATTAATATTCATTACTGTTACTAATAATTATAAACCTAATAAAAAATTTAATAACAGAAAGTTTTGGCAATATAATATTAATGAATATAATCAAAAGAACTATTATTTGTTATTTAATGATTATCATTCACAATCCGAACCAATATTTGAAGTCTCAAAGTCCGCGTTACAAAAAAAAAAAAAAACCATGAATCCTAACTTAAGTCGAAAGGTCCTTTACTACTTTTCTCATAAAACTCAAAATTAAAAAAGTTATTGAAGCCTAAAGTTAAAAAAATAAATGCGCTTTCTCGACTAGTGGGAGTCGACTATAAAGACCAAGCATTACCCAAATTTTCTTTATATTTTTCTTATTTGAAAAGTCCTTTGTTACTTTTCGCAAAACTCTAAATCGAAAAAGATATTTGGGTCACAAAGTTTCAACCGGGGGAGTAAGAAAAAAAAAATATTTGGGAGGGGTTTTTCTGAAAAATATGTTTCTTTTGATATTTTATAATTTTAATTCTTTGACAATATAGTTGCAAGAGCTACTCTAAAATTTGTTACATATTTCGGAATTTAAAAGTTATACAACTTTTGGAATCCAGAGTCGCAAATTTTTCATGTTCGTAAATAATGATATTTATTTTTTGTGATTTTCTATTAGTCACTGATTTTGAGGTTTGAAATTTTTTACTAATATTTATGTTTTTTTTTTTCAACTTGAAGGATGCTCTAGGATTCAAATTTCTGAAATAAGTAAATATTTTGACAGATTTTTAAGGAAATCATAACCATACAGATTTGAAATATTTCATTAATTTATAGGATTGTCGTATGGTATGTTATTTATCAAATTTGGTAGTAGTTTCTAGTATTTCTATGGATCGCTCTAAGGATTTTTTGAAATTGAGGCTATGGTACTGAAACTTTCAACGGTTTTGAGTATTCAAATTGTTTTTTGTGAAACAGTATCCTTTATATAGTTTTTTTATCCTTTTATTTCATATGTTTTTGTATTCCGACAGTTAAAATTATGTTAAAGGGTAAAAAATTTATGAATTTAGTTAGACATATTTTTATTGTTTTCTATATAAATTTCTAGACTTGGGTATACTTTACCAAATATTTTTTTTTTTTAGAATTATATTTATACTTAAAATTATATGTAGAACTTTTCAGAATTATATGTAGAACTATATTAATAAATATTCTCTAGGATATAAAGTTTTATAAAATTCAAAGAAAATTATGTCTACATTCTTTTTATGTGTTAAAAGATGTCTAGTAGTATTTTTCGCCTTTGTCTAGTATAATCTACAAAGCTCTATGGAGGATTTCTCAGTAGATTTTTAGGATTTCTTATATTTTTGTAGATTGCTACAATGATTTTTAAAAAATCGATGCTCTAAAATTCCTATTTCCATCTATTCTCAGTAATTTCATAAATTGATGAAAAAATCACATTTATAAAAATTTTTTATACTCTATAAGGTTCTTGTTTTTTCGCATTTTTGAAATATTTATAAGATTTTGTCACGTTTTCTAGATTTCTATAGATTAATGACAGTGGCGCCGGAACGGAAAATTTTTCGAGGGGCAAAATATTTTTTTACTATAGAGTCAATTAGTATACTAAACTAAAAATTTTTTTTTTGGGGGGGGGGGGGGCAGTTGCGCCATTGATTAATGATATATATTGAGAATTCGATGTTCTCGAATTCCAAAATTCATAGATCCTAGAGGCATTTGTTGAAATTTTTTAGAAAACAGTTTTTTCATAGAATTCAATTACTTTTATATGGATTTCATACAGATTTTTAGAATTCAACGACCTAAGATGCAAATTTTTTTTTTTTTTATTCTCCTCTGGGTTGCAAGATTTTTTCAAATTGATATTTTCTACGTAATCCTACATTTTCATACTGCACACTTTTTTTAAAAATATATATTACTAATGTTTTCATGCATTTTTTTTTGTAATTTCTATTTTTATTATTTATTGATGTAATTTTTTAAGAATTCCAGGAGGGGTGGTTTTAACCAATCAATTTTTTTAGATTTCAGACTGGTATATCTTTTTTTGATTTTGAGTTTCGTGAAAAGTTGCAAAGGATTTCTCGACTCATTGTGAGAAAAAAATGAAGAATATTCAGATAAAGTTTGGTCCTTAAAATCAACTTCCACTTGAGGAGAAAGTGCATTTACTATTGAAATTTAAGGCTCGAATAATTAATTTTTTCAATTTTGAGTTACATTAAAAGTGGTAAGGTGCTGTTCGACTTTAAATTGAATAAGGAATTATGTATTTTTTTTGCACAGGAAATTCAGTATTCGTATTCAATTATTTTTCAAAACTTAGCTATAATTTTAATAATATATAGTGTCAATATTATAATTATAGACCTCTATTAACTCTATGACTATTATATGAATAATAATTGTTTACAATACTTGTATTCAATAATTATTACTTCACATTACAACAATAAATTTAGTAAAGAAAATAATATAAGTGACGAAAACACATTTTAGATCATTATTGTGATGAAAAGAAGTATCATTTGTCATGAAATAATTAGCATTAATAATTCTTATAAATATTTCAATAATCTCAATATTTGAAGTTAAATGTTTATTGATTATTTTGTTTAATTTTATAATATTGAACATCAATATTTAGATCAAAATGCTCTGTTAACTCAATAACGATAAAAGGTCAGCAAATGTAACAAAATATCAAAAAATAAAGAAAAAAACGACATCCTCATTGTTGATACCATATTTTTGAATCTCAATTCATAATTATAAAATATGCAAATAAAAAAAAAACCTTCAATTACTATTCTCTCTGAAAAATTCAAAGAAACAAAATCTACAAAAACGTTGAAACTACCCATAATTATTCTGTCTAGTAAAAAAACTACGAATATAACAGAATTCGTTTCATCATCAAATCATCGAAAAAAAAAACAACTGTCAAATTTGACAGAAGCAAATTCGCATTTCGCTGTCAAGTTTCAGACACATTCTCGAATCGTAAACAAAAAATATTCAAAAAGTAATAAACATTCATAACTACGTGCTCAACGTAATTCCGCTGAATTCCAAAGGTGAAGATAAAAAATACCGATCAAATCTAGGATTCAATAATAAAAATAGATAATATTGACCTCCCCAAGTGATAAGAGATACTACGCTCGCGCGGCTTTCACCTTTTGAACGCGCGATTCGGTTTCTTTGTCCTCCCCAAGGAGCGTCGCAGCGTCGCTTTACGCAAATGACAACCACATGCGAATCCTCTGCGTATTTTTTCGGACCCCCGAAATTCCATCGCTCGCAATTATTGCGTACCTGCATCACTGTAGCTTGACGGCCGCGTACTCCCAATCAATTCAATTTCATCCAGAATTAGCCTTGCGAATTTACAGCACAGGGACATGCAACCTAGAGTATCACAGCACTTTGACACACGGAAAAACAGCGTTTCTGCCGATCGCACGTTACTTAGTTCCGCGAAAAAAATGTGGGCAAAACTCGAGCGTCCGCGAACGCAAAGTGTGTTGGTGTTTGAGTTTATACAAAATGGCGCGTGAACGCAACGACCAGCAACAACGCGAACTGAAAATGTGCGACTGAACTGAAACTCGCCAACGCCAAACTTCGCCACAACTTGGCTGAGCGCTGAGTTCGCTTGGTGAATCTGAAAAAGGAGTAGGGAATCCCTAGTAGGAATAAAAAAATGGTCGCGATTGCCAGGGGCGGATGAACCCTCAGCGGAGCCTCAGGCAAACATGAATTTATTGTTTTTAAATAAAATCTGGACTCATAACTTCTCTAAACATTTAATTTTCAATACGTTATAATATAAATTGGGTTTATAATTTCATTTCGAAAATGCTCTTTTCTAGAATTTTCATTTAAAACTGATTTATAAGATCAAGTATAATAAATATTGCTGGACTTATTAACGTTGCAGAATACAATTAAAGAAAAAATTTGTAATATTCTTTTTTCATCAGATACATGTTATTATTTCATCTTTCTAGTTAAAATAAGAATTATTGATGAAAATGTATGAAATCGTGATATCCGCAAATGCAAAAAGTTTTGTAGAAACTCTGGTGTTTAAAATATAAGAAATAATATTAATATATAATATTACATATACTGGAATTTATTTTGGAAACTTCAGTAGAAATACCTATTGTTTAACATGAAAATTGATTAAAAATTCCACTGGGATAACAGGATTTCTTCGTGGGGCCAACAGGAATATGTTTTTGCTATGATTACATGTTAAATTTGTCTCACTGTCAGTGTAGTTGTCACTGGAAAATCAACATTATCGAGAGAATTAAAAACTATATGTATGTAAAAAAATCATAAAAACTATCAATCATAATTTTTTTCAACTACCTTGTAACGAGCGGGGTAAGATTCGCTCGTTTACAATCTTTCGGTCGTTCAACCTTTCGAAAACAATTTTCTAGTTGTTATCTACGCTATTCGATTCTCCCGATCACTCGACTTTCGATAATGTTAGCACAGGAAATAAATCCATTTTACTAATGACGATGATTTTCTATTTCAAACTTATTATCTATTCTCCAGGTCACTCAACCTCTTTTAATTTTAACAAAGAAAATAAAGCAACTTCTATTTTTTTTTTTTGAACTTGGTATCTATTCAACGCGCTCGATCATTCAACTTTTATAATTTGATAAGTAACATTAAGTCGCTGTCCAGAAATTTATCTAACGACGACCGGACGTAAACGGACCGAAAAGGGTCCGAATGCTTCCTTTCGGAATCGTATATAAACCCGCGCGTTTTTGATAGAATTGAAGTCGTTCTCGGGCTTTTGAACTAACAGCTTCTCGCAAGAGATAGTCCAAGCGTTCTAAGTAAGAGACTACTTCCGAGGTCCAAAAGGGCTCGACCTGAGGACAGCCCAATAGCCTCTTTTGTCTTGTGTCGACCGGAAAAATAGCCCAGGTTGTACCTGAGGTCCAATATGCGCCGATTTCAAGAATAGAAATAAAAAGTAAGAACTTAATTAAACCTTCTCGACATTCGGGTTGTTCATTTTTGGATACTATTTTATAACCACTCAAGAGTAAGGACCTTGTCCTTACTGGGATAGTTTCCAGACCCGCCTTGAGTTGGGAATATTAGAGGTTCCAGAAATAGGACCTAATTAGAGTCCTGAGTGGAAAGAAGCCAAATTTGTTTTACCCGAATAATTTTAACCCCTATCCAATTATTCTTTTGTGGTATCCGTATCATCATTCGAGAGTAAGGACTTTGTCCTTATCGGGATTGTTCCAGACCCAACTCGATTAATGGTAACGATGGGCAAAAAGAACTAAAGGTTTTAAGATTCAATCAAATGGCCGTTTCAAAGTATAAGTGTCGATAGAAATTTTGCAATCATTATAAAATATTTGATCTTCTCAGTGCCCACCGTTGAGAATTTGACTTGGAGTCTAAGGAGCATACCCCGACGCCATAAGATTAAACCAAGTTCCAAGAAGTCATTATTTAAGAGAAAGGGACTCCTCAATATATACCACCGTTTGGTAGTACTGAAAAGCTTACCCCCAAACCAGAATATTTCGCTAGAAGAAGTCGATCTCTTAATAGCTAAACGAGCTTCTTTAGACTATGGGATCTCCCTCGTCACACCAGCAAAAAAATTAGAATTTAAATGCGTGGCTTGTAACGCTATCCAGGCTCTCTCGCTCAATACCGCTCCGTTAGATAAGGAAATCGAGACGACTCTTTTTTACCGACAAAACGTGGATATAGCTGATCAGGATTTATACAACTCATTAGAAAAGGGATATTCCTATTCAGTCGAATTCAATGACTGTCTGCCAGAGTCATGATAGGATAAAATGGTCAATGTATACATTAAGGAATTATACTATTGCCATTGAAATTTTATGCTTTATGTAATGAAATACTGATAATAATAACGTCACTCAATTAAATAATAACGTCACATTTTTAAGGAATCTTTTGCGTTTTGCTTTCATCCTTAAAACAATTCCTCGACTCCGTTTAAAAAGTCGAGCAAGGGTCACCATAGGCCGTTGTCTATGGAGGGTCTTTTTCTGTTTCGACGAGATTAAGGAATATTTATTCCTAAGCACGTAGCCTAACAATCCCACAAAAATTAATATTATTTTAATTTTGTATTCCGGATCTCGCACGTCACAACCTTATGTTTACTCGCACTAAAGTTTTTTTTAATTTTTTTCAAAAGCTTGAAAACGAGAGTGTCTTTATTATTGCACGCAAACACTATTCAGATATAAAATTTGAAGTAGAAACTTTTTATCCAAATAGATTTTGTGCAGAATAATAAATTATAAGTCATCATTTAAAATCCAGAAAATAAGATGACCTTTCACTAAGGATCAAGGAACTGATAAAAAATCTGATTGATATTTCACAACGAAATTATATTTAATCACGATTTAAAAAAATAGCGCAACAATATCTACCAAAAACTTCATTTTCATGGCATATACATGACCTACACAGAAAATTTTGTTGCAGCTAACTAAATACATGTATCAAGCAGTTTTTGTCTAACTAAATTTTTATTTGACGCTTATACACAATACAGTTAATTTGTACAAAATTCATTATATGTTCATATAAATCTTATTCCCATACTATTGAAATTATTCCAATAATTTTTAAGAACATCTTGAAAAATATTTCAATGTATTTATTTATTTATTGATTATCAAGGACATGAACCCGAGACTTATCGATTATACCTCGTTAACTCTGTTAGTTTTTCCTCGCCTCAACTTTTTCAGAAAAAACAAAATTTACAATGCACTTTTTCTTATCACTCATTTCAGTCAGACAAACAGATACAAAATATTCGTTCGAGCATAAAAAATGACTCCTCTTTGTATAAATGCGAATCAACTTAAATTTTTGTATGACCTTATCACATTTTCCACTTTGGCAAAAGCCCTTAAAAAATCATCATCCTCCATACCGAATCTCCTGTATTGATGAAGAAACGCGGAATGAACGTAAGCAGTCCAAGCCTTGCCGACAATCGCGTCGATTGGTTTGTGAATCAGGGAATTGTTCGTGAGTAATGCGGCAAATTTATCTTGCCCAAAGAAATTTCCGTCTTGATGAAAATGAGTAAACCTGTCGCGTTTACACAACCAAGTTGGATACATTTTCTCGTCTTCAAATTCTGCGAGTGGCAAAGGATCTGTGTGGGACCTGGAGCCTCGAGTTACCACAATGTTTGCCACGGATTTGCAATAGGCATGGGACGCACTGGAAATAATAATCAAAAATATTTGTATATTTCATATTTCTTAGGCAACCTCAGAGAAATTAACATCATCATTTCGGCGTATGGCAATGCTTCTACTCTTGTCAATCTTTTACATATAAGCATTGTAATGACAGGACGAGAAGCAACAGGGATAGAGATAGCGGACAGGAGTAAAAGCATTACAGTATGCCAAATTGAAGTATTCGAGTAGAGAGAAAATCATTTAAATTGATTTTCTATGGCTAAAAAAGAATGTATCAATGCAGATTTTTTTATTTTCGCAAATATCGATTTTCCACGTGGTTGTGTAACACTTGTAAGATTTTTAAATTATATCATTAGTTCTTGTATATATAAATTCGTATGATTCCGCATAATTGATGATTATCTCACCTACTGTTCGTGTTATGACTGAAACTCCTAGTTTCTACGTCCAGGAGCTGCTCCCCGCTTACCAAAGGCACCCTTAAAGTCTGCTTCAACTGATGCCCCAAACTCTTCCACTTGAACGAACCCTCAAATTTGCTTATCGAAGCTGCCACATACGGAACGCTCTTTACCCTGGCAAATTTGTACCCAGGATGCGATGACGCAAAATTAACGACGTCCCAAACTTCCCAACTACCCGCGAAAACCGCGGCCAATTTCCCGGAAATCACGTCGTTAACATCCTTCAACTGAGCTTCTTGATTCTTCAATGCACTCGTACAAATGGAATGTATCTGTTTATTTTCGAAAACCAAAGCAATGTCCACAAATTCCGACAACTTGGCCAAAGTTAACAATGAGTTGTAGTTTTGAGTCGCAACTTCCCCGGAGGTAAACGGTAAAACCACCGATGACACGATTGTTTTCGTAGGAAATTCTTCTCCGAGCTTTTCTAGAGTGTAACAACCAACCCCGGAACCAGTTCCACCAGCTGAACTTTGGAGAACCAGAACCCCGTGTAAGTTGTCGGACTTTTCCACTTCGAGCCGTACTGAATTCAGAATTTGGCTTTCCAGTTCAGGGCCTCTGATGGTGTAACCAAAGGCCCAGTTGTTGGCGGAACCTCCGGAGGATCGGTAGACCAAGCCGCTGGGACTGTAGGCCCAATTCGGGGACACTTGGATTTTGTCGATGACTTTTTTCTCGGTGTCGATGAGGACAGCACGGGCTACAAGTTTGCCGGATTTCGTGTAGCCTGAGAACCATCTTTTCTGGTTGTCCTGGAGGTATCGGAGATTTTTGGAGTTCGAGTTTTTTGGGATGTTTTCGGTTGAGAGAAGAGAGAAGAGGGAATGGCCGAGTTGGTTTCCGCACTGGCCGATTTGGATAGTGAGCATCTTTCAAGTATTTGTAATTTCCATGATTTACGGTCGAGCGGATGTTTATCTGGAAGTAAAATTCTTTTAGCTTAACTCTTTGAATCAACAAGTCATTGTAAAGAGTGAAAATCGATAGACTCTAATTCACACAGAGACCCAATTGTAACTTAATTCTGTTTAATTTGCAGTTAAATGTCTAAGAAACTAGCTTCCATGTCCGTGAGGCTAAAAATTTTGTAAAACCGTAGACAATTTTCGATCGATTTTCTCCGTTTACAGTGCAAATTTGTCATCAATCGCGAACTTCTTCATACAATATATTATTAGAGTAAAATTTACAAATTCACAATTGTTCTGATCAAATTCTACTACTGTTCATCCAAAGAATCATTTATATTGAATAATTCACAGTATTTCCTAAAAGAGTTCATTTTTCCTTAATGAATAAACTGTGAAAATGGTTACCCAAAGATCAAAAGTAATAAGTAAGTAAGCAATTGTCAAAGTAAATAAGAATGCTGATATGCTGTTGAACTGTGATGAAATTGAAATTGAAACAACAGCAACAACAAAAACAACGAACAAGATAATGAGACAGATATATCTGTGGCTTCCTGCCATAACAGAGAAAGTCATACATGTCATAACGTTCAAAGTTTCATCAGAATATCATCTAAAACGAGCCTTATGGCATTAGTAACTTTCTCTGTTATGGCGGGAAACTACAGATATATACATTTGTAATAATTTTATAGAATTCAGTTATCAATGTATTCTATCTTGAGCGTTTCCAAATTTTTCTTTTGTATTATTCCAATGAATATGTTATTTCGACATGCAGATATACCACTTATGTCAATATGTTTTGTTAATTCATACAATATATCGTATGAATATGCAATAATATTCTTACGGAATAAATAAGTATTTTCTATCATTTTCATGAACAGTTGACTATAATTTGATTAAAACAATTGTGAGTTCATCAATTTCAATCTAATATGATACTCTAATTTATCGAAAATTTCGCTATTGATGACAAATTTGCACTATAAATATGGAGATCAATTGAAAAATGTCGAAGAACATCAATTTTATCAAAAAATGTCAATAGTTCGCCTAAAACTCAATTTTCTCCGTGATGGCCAACATGCGAAATATTGGTTTTATCGTTAACTGTAACACTTGCCTAAAATTTGACGTGCCAGAACAATTTTTAAGACGTCTTATGCGCCCAAAAAAACTAGAGACCCAGGTAAGGACAAAATCACATAATGTTATATTATAATGGGTAATAAATGGGAAAAAAGAGTGCTTCATAGGCACGGGTAAACGTTGAGATAAAAATCTGAAAAACTTAAGGATTTTTTTTAATTATTTGAAGCCGATTTGGGGGGCGTCACGGATAGAATTCCACCAAAGCCATTTCAAAGACCCCCATAATATGCATGCTCAAAAAATTATATTTTCTTAGATGTAAATAATGGTTAATGATTCATAGAAAAGTAAATTTTGATCTCTGTAACATTTTTGTAAAAAAAATTTTCGTATGAATTGATTTATCACCATAATGTTACATTATGAAAAACCGTTAATTTTTGTGATCATGACGAATCACAACTTTTTGTCCACAAAGCTGATCATCAGATACATTTTTATATTTATATGTATAATATTCAAATCTATTTTACTATGAATTCATTTTTTTTCAATATTATTATTTATATTCACATCACATTCGTAATAACCGTTAGTTATATGATTTCCAAATTCAAATTTGTTAATCACAATGGTTCACAGTCACAACCGATCACAACTGTTCACAGTAAGGCACTATAATATATGAGTATTCTCGAGCGCCATATTGGGTCCTTGACGGCTGCAGTCGTATGTTTATTATTGAGTTTCGCACTTTTCAGACGAAAACGAGGCAAATAATCACCCGTGTGATGTTAGCCGACAAAAGTGAGCTTTTATGCTCAAAATTACTTAAATCATTAGGTTTTCGTTTGGCGATGATTGGCAGTCTATTTTCAACGTTTGGTGATTGTTAGTTAATTGGGAAAAAAATAATTAAAAACTGTCATGATGCCAGCCGACACAATGTTGTAAAAATAATTAAAAAAAAAAACTTTATTATAGATCGATGCAAAATCGTATGGTGATCACAAATCGATCAATGGTATAATTAAGTGTTCAATATTTAACGTACAATTAGCAGAAAAGCTAATTGCTATTCTAGCGCCTATTTGAATTAACGCGTGCTTGCGCGCATGCGCCGGTTATTATGGCGGCTGGCGTAACTTGGCGTAAGTTGACGTGTGTTGACATGGCGTGAGAAAAAAAACTTTAAAATTTCCGAAAATTTCATCATTGCTGGCGATGATTGTCATTGTTGGCGAGTACGTACGGTGAGTACCCTGTGATTGTTGTTTCCTATCAATTTGATGATGAATGGCATATATTAACAGATTATCCTAATTAACACTCTTTTAAAGAAATGTCACAAAATATTGCCTGTAAATAATGCATACTATTTTTACCGCTTTTTTGAGCGCACGATTCATTAACCTCAATTATTTTTCATTACAAATAATGCAAATAATATAAAAGTACGGATACAATTTGTTCACTGCAGTACAAACAAAAGAAGGAAACTTGAGACAATGGAACTTGAGAAAATAACGATAATTATTCAGACATAAATGGTGGAATTGTTTCAACATTCATAATTTGATATATGTTCATACTTAGTTAATTTTATTTCATCAAATTCAACTATTTTACCTTTATTTTAAGACGAAAAAATAAAAATATAGTTATGTAATTTTAATATTTGAAAAAACAATATCAATATTGATATCAAAGTTCAAGAATTATAAACATTCTTGATATTCATCATAATATAATGTAATATGATAATTCATCGAGAAAAACCCTGATTGTATGATAGAGTTTGTAGAAAGTTTATAGAAACGTAAAACTTACTAGAGATATAAGATTATATGCGAAATATCGTCAAATAATATGAATATTTTTAAAGAATTAATTTATTCATGAATCAGGCAATTTAATAACCTATATTTTATTATTTATTACAATTATTATATACCTTACTGGGTCGGTTGAAACCTCATGTAACCGTTTCATGTGGTTTCACTGAGTTTCATCGCGTTTCAAGTGGTTTCATGACGTTTCATCTTTTCGAATTGATGACATAGGATCATGAAAGATTTAATTCTAGACTCAAACTAGCTTGAATAGTGGTATACCAATGTAAGTCAATGCTAATTGAGTATTATTAACCACAATTATTTAATCACCCTGGCAAAAATTGTTCACACGTTATCGTGCGGCTAATTCGACATTTAAAAATCAATTTCAGGAGCTTATTGAGCTGGAAAATTGTATAGCCTAAGCCATTAGCAAACCTTAAGCTCTTCGACCGAATACTTATAAAAAATAAAAATAAAAATACACAAAGTTAACATACAAGTTCCCTTCGGCCCCAAATTCTATGTTACCGACATAGTGTCGGAGAGTTGCGGTGGAGTATTCCGCAGAGTCCTTGCCTCTCACCTGGACATGTTGGGTTCAACTTCTCGCGTACGATATTTTTTTTTTTTTTTTTTTTCTTATTATCGAAATTTTGCTACTGTTGATAAACTGCTTTTATTAAAAAGAAGCTGGAATCATTTACATCAAATGTATGATAAATACCACCCAGAACACTGTTCACCTATTTTTTAAATGATGAATTCGTCGATCATCATCGATCGTTCACAGTAAGGACAGAAAACCTAAGATGATAAACATTTTTTGACAATGTAACATTCTGTTTATTTACCTAAAACTTTATCATGTGCACTGCATACCGAAAATGTAGAGAAAAATTATATTTTCAGGCTTAAGAAAAATATACCTTCGTGATTTTTGGAATTCATAATGGAAAATTTTACTGCAAATATAAAATTGTTATAAAATATTATTTATGAAAATTGTTTTTTACAAACAAATTAGTGTTAAAAATATGCTGCCACAACTTATTATAAATTTTACTATTTTGGCTTACGGACAAGTATTATTTATGTGACATTATTGTGTAATAAAAATCAATCATGCGTTTGATGTAAATGATTTCAGCTTCTTTTTTATAAAAGAAGTTTATTAACAGTAGCAAAATTCTGCAAAAAATTTCGTCCAATCATTTATCCTCCGCAAGACGAAACTCGCTTACCGATAGTTAAAAAAATTAGAGAATTCATATTTTTAATCAATACTGCAAAATAGCGATAAAAACGAACACAAAATACCAATACAGAACAACATTAGAGCAATCTGCCTTACTTCCGTCACCATCAAGCTCTTATAAATTGTATTTTGGCAAAAGGAAACTTCCAAGACTCTGTGGACCTCACGAAACGGCTTGAACCGCAATGAAACCTCGTGAAACCTGGTGAAACCGTTTCACCCGACCCGCTAGGGTATGTATCCTTCTTTGATCGCTCGATATTGGGTGTTAATGCTGGCTCTTGTTTGGATTGCTCGGATTGTCCGACAGTATGTCTGTCTCTTTCCAGGTGCTTTGAGGCAGACTAGCGGTCTAGTTCTGTCGATGCAGGATACAAAAAATAGGGTATGTTCTGAAGGTGAACGAATTTGCGTTCAGTTTTGCAGTTTTTTCCCGATTGGCTGCACTTGACGCAGCTGTTATTTGATAAGACGAAAAATAAACATGACTTCTTAGACCATTTAGAGTATGGACTGCGCGTCCGCATATTTCGTCCATAGTAGGAGCTGAAGCCCACATAGGAGCTGGGTCAGTGCTAAAAGCAGGTAAAAGTGCCGGTGGAGGGGGTCGCTGCCAAGTTTAGCCGAGTGCAGCCGAGTGAGCCGAGTCCAGCCGAGTCTTTGACAGTACGCACGTTGTAGTCGGGAGTCGGGGAACATCAGTAGCCCCTCCAGTCCCCACTCTAGTAGAAATTAACATTGACCCAGCTCCTATGTTGGATTCGGCCGCCATGTTTGATGAGCAGTCCATACTCTAAATCGTCTAAGCATGACTTCGACTAGGTAAGAAAAAGCTGCGCAAGAATATACCCTATTTTTTATATCCTGTGTCGATGAGTAGAATCAAATAAATGCGTGCTACTGTACACAAAATGATTTGAATATGTATTTATTCCAGGCTTGCTGGTGTCCTTGGATATGAACCCGGACACTTCACTGGATACTGCAAGAGGCAAAATTTTTGGCAGAAGTGCAACGACCTAGCTCCGAAAGCAACGACTTGTACAAAAAATGAGAGGTGTGTTCCACATGGTGCAATTTACATTCGAAGTACAGACTGATCATATATTTCAAAGGCTGAAAACTTGAAAATCATTATTGATAGTTTTTATTTGAACAATTTTTTAACGTGCAATCGAAAGATGTAACTGTGAGACAGCAAGCTGGTGTTTTAAATAGGATACTACAGAATGTTATCAAATTATGAGTTATGAGTTATGTGGAGTATTTAAATACTGGAAAATGATCGTTCCTAATAGCACATAGGATATACTGCAGTTTTTACAAATATAAGCAGGGACGGTGAAACGCTATTTCTTGGGGTAGGTAATAATTGTGACTCAAGTACTAAAAAGCAAAAGAGAAGGGAGGTTAAAGTAAACACTAAAAAAAGTAAGAATATTTTGTTGATGATAATTCTGTCAAGCCTATTGATTATTACAAAAATTTGCAAAAATCTTGATAAGTTGATAAAATTTTGAGAATATGTTAACCTTCAAAATGTTTGCATTATATTCAAAACCGTGAAAGTTATATAAAATAGAAAAAATTGAATATTATGACAGTTGCCAGCGATTTTTGTAATTTGGAAGCATTTTTGCAAATTTAAAGAATTTCGATCCATTTTGTTAATTGTAAACAGTTTTAAAGGCTCCATTAAATTATGAGAACTGTGAAAAATGTGAAAATATTAATGTGCCTGAAGTTCCAAACGTTTAAAATTAAATGAAAACACAAAATTTTTGAATTCTTGATTTATTATCGTGAGAATGATTGTGCTAAATATTTTTCTAGAAAATGTAAAGTTTGTTGTTCCCACCAAAAAGTACTCGAAAGCAGTTGGGAATTTTTTTTCTTCAATTTATATATATCAATATTTTTCGTTTAATTTTAAACGTTTGGAACTTCATGTACATATGTTTTTGGAATGTTGAAATATTGAAAAAGTATATATATACCATATAAAGATTTTTAACAGTTTGGAATTTTCTGTAGATTACATAAACTGTGGACTTTTCAAAAATTTTAAGGATGTTCAAAATTGAATCAAAAGTATATGTGACCTGATCTGTAGAAACCGGGCTAAGGACCAAATCGACAAGGCTTACTTTCTAATTCATTTGAGATGACGAATAGTATGAGTCGATTTGGTCCTTAGCCCGGGTTCTACAGATCGGGTCACATATTATTCATATGAAGATTATGAAGTCTTTCAAAAATTACTACAAATTTCTAGAATTTTACAAAAAATTGACGAATACTAGTTATAATTGTAAAAAGTTTTTCAGTTTTGTAGAATTCGAGAGAGTTTGCAATATTTAAAAATTTTGTTGATGTTGCAAAAATGCATAACATGTATCATACCCAGATTATGAGTATTTTAAACAATTACTAAAAATTTATAGAACCTTGGTCGAATTTCCTTGATTGTGAAAAGATTTCTCGAATTTCTAGAATGCGAAAACATTTTCAAAAATAAAAAATTTTTGATGAGTTTGAAATATTAAAAAATTAACATTTATGTTACAAATATTGCCAGTGGTTTTGAAAATTATAGAAAAATCATATGGTTTCAGGGAAAATTGAAAAAATTCGTTACTAGTGACAAATTTTTGACATTCTCGAAAATTACGAAGACTTTTGGATTAAAAAAATGTCGAGAATGGTGAGGAAATGAATAAAATGTATGCATCGCATTATTATTATGAATAGTTTCAAAAATTACTTTCAATTTCTGGATTTTTGCGAAAACTAGATAAATTTTGTAAATTTGAAAAAGTTTTCTCGTTTCTGTGTACTCTGACAAAATTTTCAATGTTGAAAAAATTTTTAGAATATATTAAAAAAATGAATTCTCATAATCATTACATAAAGATTGTAAATAATTTTTATAATTATTACGAATTTCTACAATTTCAAGAAAAATGGAGGAACTTTCTTAATTAAAAAGCATACTCGATTATGTAGGATTAAAAAAAATTGTGAAAATGTTAAAATATTGAAAAAATTTACATTCATCATGCAAACATTGCCAAAAATTTTAAAAATTAAAAAAGTTATGCGGTGTAAAAAAAAATAACTGAATTCTTCTCTTGTAATAAAGGGCCGAGCCGGGTTTCCGTGTGAAATCGGCTCCCAGCCCGAATGAAATGTTGTATTAACTTTTCAAAAGCATTACGTTACAGATTGTTTTTCTCAAATTTTCAAATCGATAGGCGCCATCTTTATTGAGTTGAAGTCGATTATGTGGATTTTAATTTTGTCGTTTTTTAGCTGAACTAATAGTCAGAAAAATTTGACAAAATTCACCGTTCTTCTTCATATCAAAATACATCTCTGTGAATTTTTTGGGAATTTTCTCGCGAAAAATCCACTTTGCCAAAAATTGCGAAAATTTTTGCATGCGAATTTTTCGCAATAAAACAGAGGTACTAAGCTGAAAATTTACTAATGATTAATCTAATGAAGATACATATTGTGAAATTTTTTCATATTTTTAGACAATGTGGGAGGTACTTGAAAAAAATGGCGAATGCCAAAATCGGAGTTTTCAGTGGTATCTGTCGTGAAGATATCATTTTTTGCTCATTTTTTCTTTCGATCTAGTATGAAATACATAAGAATTAAAAAAAAATTTCTATGATGTAACATTTTTTCGCTCAATCATATGTTTTGTTATAATAAAATGAATAGCCTATTCAACTTTGTACGTCAAACTTGCTTTAGAACCAAATGAGGTTTCATATGAACTACTTTTTCAAAAAATTTCATTAACTATTTTTCGAACATTCTATGCGGAATCTAGGCGAAAAGCTTTCCATTAAATTTAGCGTGATACTGTTTAAGACAAAACTTTTTGAGAAAAGCCGCTTTATCACTCGCAATAAGTATTACAAAAAGCATTTTTTCTGATGTGTTTCAAGTTATTCACAATATTATCAGTGCAACCCACTTTTTTATAATGTAATATAATACAATACAAAAATAAAATGTAATAATATAATATAGAAAAAACTTGTATTTACAAAATGCACGATCGCAAAAAACAGTTATTCATTTTTCAATTATCTTGCATACCCCTCATTTATCATAACAGATCGCAAAATATTATGAAAAAATCAACGAACATGCAATTTTAACGATAGATACAATTGAAAACTCCGATTTTGGCATTCGCCATTTTTTTTAAGTACTTTCCACATAGTTTAAAAAAATGAAAAAATTCAGCTTGGTACCTGTGTTTTATCGCGAAAAATTCGCAGGCAAAAATTTTCGCAATTTTTTGAAAAGTGAATTTTTCGCGAGGAAATTCTAAAAAAAATTACAGAGATGTATTTTGATATGAAGAAGCACGGTGAATTTTTTTTAATTTTTCTGACCATTAGTTTAGCTAAAAAACGACAAAATCAAAATCCACATGATCGACCATATAACACATTAAAGATGGCGCCTATCGGTTTGAAAATTTGCGAAAAATAATCTCTAACGTAGTGCTTTTGAAAAGTTAATACGAAATTTCATTCGGGCTGGGTGCCGATTTCACATGGAAACCCGGCTAGGCCCTTTTATAAATTCTTTAAAACTGTAGAGACGGTGTCCTATTCAAAAGTCCTTGAAAATCTCAAAGAATCAATAAAATATATATGTATCATAAAATGATGGTCAATAGCTTTAGAATTCACAACAAATGTCTCGAATTCTAGGAAAAATAAACGGGTTTAGATAATTGTTAAAAGTCATGACAATACTGTAAATGACGAGAACTGCCATATTCCAAAAAAGTCAAGATTTCTGGAATATGAACAATTTCATCTCCATTGTATAAAAACAAGTTCGAAAAATTGCAAATTATTTCTGGATATAAAAAAAAACTGGATTAATTTCCTAAATTTGAAAAAGTCTTGAGAATTCTATAAAGTCGCAACTGTAGTAGAATGAAAAATAGTTTTAAATGTTGAGAAAGTGAATTAGTATACTTGTTTTACACGATGATTTTCATCTATTTTGAAAATCGCAAAAAATTCACATAATTTCAATTAAAACGTACATTTTTTGTTTCTTGTATATATATTTTCAATGAGTCTTTATATTATTACTGCGTAAATCCACGCTTTCTTACATTGCAAAGAAATTTTCACAATCTCCCGGATTGGTAGAGCTACCTACTACTTTCGCCGTCCCTGAATATAAGTATTTCGAAGTGTTGAATGTACATTCAAGGACAAACATTTTGAATTTTCATATTTAGATTTTGAGTGTTAGCAATTTTAAACTCAGGACCGAAACATTTTGTACCTGTAAGACTGCAAACTCGTTATTTTTGATAGCATATTACGAGAGTGTATCAATTAGCAAGTAATGAGTTACGTGCAATCTTCAAAGACTGACAAATATTCGTTCCAAATAGCACGTAGGAAATACTGCAGTTTTTATGAATCTAATGTAAGTATTTTTAAATGTTAACTGAACATTTCGAGTACAAAAATTTTGAATGCTCATGTTTACATTGTAGAAGTTAACAATGTTGTAATTGAGAATGGTCGTTCCTAATAGCACGTAAGTAAAGCTGCAAATAAAGATTTGTTTGTCATCGATTTTGAAAGCAGCGTTGCGTCTTTTCTTTAACTCCCACTAATTTTACCTCAGCACTGTTTTTGGAAAATAATCTCTATTTATTTAGAAACTCTGCAGATCTCACGGAAGGATCCTCTGCGCTTTACGCTCTTGTCTGTTGAAACAAAATGAGCTACCTATAATGTCAGTCACTGTTTGACCCTTATCAAAAAATTAAAAAAAATATCCATTTCATCTCTTTCTGGTTCAAAGTTTTCAACTCGTGTTTCCTAGGAATATCCGGTATCATTTTATAGAAGCATGAGTGTATGTTTTGCCACAGAAGAAAATTGCGAAGTTCTACCCTAGTAACTCGAGTTTTTATAAAGTCCTTTATAAAAACCTTTATGAAATGTCTTCATAAAAACTTTATAAAGTTTCAGTAGCCAAATTTTAATCAATACAATATTTTATTAATGCTGAAACATAATTGTAAATTAATAAGATTTAATTTGTTATTAACGTGGTCCTGCAAAACGCAGACATTCAGAAAAAAACTTTGACGTAGACGAGATTCGAACCCTGGTCTCTGGCGTGTGAAACGGAGACAATTTCACTGAGCTATTCTAACTAGTAATAAAGCTTGTAAAAAATTTTTTGGATCTCAAACTATTATTCGGAACAGTAGTTTATCTTCCTCAATCGGCCGTTTCAGTGTAAAATGTTCTAATGTAGTAACATAAGTTACTTAACTTTTTTATTATCAACAAATTATAATGCAAAATATTGTTTTTAACGATACTACATAGTTTACTCAGTTAAATGAAGGAGAGGTTTCCACAAAAATAAATTGTTGAAAATTTGATATCAAAAAATAAACAATTTGGTAAAAATAGACTATAAAAAATGGCAAACAATAAATTTTTAAACAATTTTTTATATAAATTTGTCATTCAGTTCCTTCGATGTACAGTGATTATTCTATAGAATAGGAACACGCGAATGAAAATCTCACTACTGCGTTTTAATTGTTTTTGCCAAAGCCTTATGAAAATCGATGAAAATTGATACAGAAAAACTTTTATTTATATATGGTTTCTTATATCTTCACCTTATAAGAAATGAAGGAAACTGATACAGAAATAAAAATAAGTTTTCTTGTCATTGAACTGAACCTGATGAAAACTGATAGACAATCTGAGCAATCTTATGGAAAATGATGAAAATTGATCGAAAACTCACCAGTTTTTTGCAACAGGTAAGTTATTTATAAAAATTGATCACGTTTTATTAAATTCTCTATGAAAATTTGCTTAGCTTTATAAAATCCTTCATACATATTCGCTTAGCTTTATAAAGATTCACGTTTTTATAAAAGTTTTATAAAGACTACATAAAATGATTTTTTAAAGTTTTCAATACTTTATAAAATTTTATAAAGATACTTTATAAAAAAGTCGATTTTTATAAAAAAAAAAACCAGGGATTTTATAAAGTGTTTTATAAAAACTCGAGTTACTAGGGTAGTTCTGCAATGAATGTCAAAATTGGATGCAGGATCTCTTATGGAAAATCGCACATAAAACTAATGTTTTCCATTAAAAATAAAAGAAAATAATTTTCAATTTTTTCCCCACATTAAAAAAAAAATGTACTTGCACGCTGTATTTGCATTAACTTGAAAAGAAAATACGAATATTTTATATCTTTATGCCATTCGAGAGTGTTTATTATGATGTAGTGCATAAAATTTGTTGTTATTTAACAGGTACAAGTTGCATTGTATGATTTTTAATTGGTTTGATTTTTTCGGTTCCAACGACATAGAAACATATATGCTTCATAGATAGTAATTTCAGAAACTACCCAGACGGCAAAGTAAGCTTCAGTAAGCTATCACGTGAAACTTTTCATCCTTTCAGAAAGCTTTCCGAGAGCATGAAATGTCCGCCGGTTAGCTTTCAGAAAGATTGCTGAAAGTTTCTGAAACCTTTCGATCGAAGGGTTTCTAGTGAAACCTTTCCGAATCTTTCAGTTTAAATCTCTCTGTTGAAAGGTTTCAGAAACTTGCAGCAATCTTTCTGAAAGCTAACCGGCGGACATTTCATGCTGTCGGAAAGCTTTCTGAAAGGATGAAAAGTTTCACATGATAACTTACTGAAGCTTACTTTGCCGTCTGGGTAAAGTCCCAATTTGTTCAGGCAATGACAATTCGCTGAGTGATATTCTAACAAAACATGAATTTTTTTAATTTTTCGTTCCCAAGCATGAATCTTAACATCTTATATGAAAAGTAATTTATGGAAATTTCAGTCTACATTTTTTTAAACATTTGTTTTCGATTTAACGAAGCTGAAACTTTTCATTTCTTTAAAAAATATTTTTATATTTATATAATTTATTCTTATAATTATTTTATTTACATATTTATACTTAACTTAAATAAAAGATAATTGTAAAAAAACATTCAAGAATTCTCATGAAGAAAAATCTTTGTCTGTGGATTGTTCAACTAAATTTTTATATGCATTCGTTCTCATTCTAGTTTTTTCAGCCAAGTTTGACCGAAATTTCAGGACCTACAATACGTACACGGTGATTAATGATGGCAAATACCAATCAATACAAAAATAATTGCAAAGTTTAAAAAAAAGTTTTCTCAATTAAAATGATATAACAGTAAAAACTGTAATTTGCTACAAAAAATGCTATTTTCTATATCGATCCTTCATTTTCGATAAAGTTTATTATATAATTTAACTTATTATTAGATAAATTAAATAAGGTTTATAAGTAACCTATAATAAACATTAAACTGCATTAAACAATACTATGCAGTTCTAAGGTAGCTGTCAGCTGTCATTTGCCTGCATTTCAGGCGCATGCGTACAAAATTTTTGCTATAATCTTGCGATTTTACATGTTACCCGCCATAATAACCGGCGCATGCGCGCAAGCACGCGTTAATTCAAATAGGTGCTAGAATAGCAATTAGCTTTTCTGCTAATTGTACGTTAAATATTGAACACTTAATTATACCATTGATCGATTTGTGATCACCATACGATTTTGCATCGATCTATAATAAAGTTTTTTTTTTTAAATCATTTTTACAACATTGTGTCGGCTGGCATCATGACAGTTTTTAATTATTTTTTTCCCAATTAACTAACAATCACCAAACGTTGAAAATAGACTGCCAATCATCGCCAAACGAAAACCTAATGATTTAAGTAATTTTGAGCATAAAGGCTCACTTTTGTCGGCTAACATCACACGGGTCAAATAATCACGATATATCTGTGGCTTCCCGCCATAATCGAGAAAGTCACTTATGCCATAAGGCTCAGTTTACATTATATTCTGATAAAATTTTGAACGTTATGGCATGTGTGACTTTCTCGGTTATGGCTGGAAGCCACAGATATTATATTTCGCGTTGTGAAAATAACCGTTAGTGTTAGTGTAACGTATTTGCTTACGCTGCAGGAGAAAAGCACTGGTTTTTGTGCCCCTGAATTTATCTGAATTCATCGAAAATAGTAAAAGTAAGCAGTGTTTTGATTTCGTTCTTAATTCGATTATTGTCTAATATTTATTTTCGTAATTTTTTTCGGAAAAAGTAGTCTGTTTTGACTGTTTTTCAGAGTGTTTTTTATGTTTTAGATATTAGAAACTCATTTACACGGTCTGAAAAGTGACAGTTTGAAAAATGTCAATGATACGGAATGATTGAATAGGTATTGTTGCTTTAATTTATTTTCTACTAAAAAAGAATTGTTATTGTTATCTACTTTTATAGACAGACATCTTTTTCAAAGAAAATATAGAAATGACAGCTCTGAGCGACGATGTATTTTCGACGAATTCAGGTGAATTCCAGGGCAAAAAAACGACTGCTTTTCTCCTGCAGCGTAAGCGAATACGTTACACTAGCACTGGCAATTATTTTAACAATGCAAAATATAATTAACCGCGATTATTTTCCATATTTTCATCTGAGAAGTGCGAAACTCAATAATATACATACGACTCAGGGTACGTAGTTTGGAAACGTTTTTGCTCGCACACTACGAAAAGTAGCGTCTATGAGAGCTCATAGACACTAATTTTCAAAGTGTGCGAGCAAAAACGTTTCCAAACTACGTACACTGCAAACAGAAAATTATTGGAAGACGCAAAAGTTGATTCAAACGCACAGCATTCCAATACTTTGTGCGGGAGATTGCGTGAGATCAAAGGCGCCGACGCCAAAAAAGTATTAAAACGCAGTGAGTTTCAATCCTATTTTGTGTCTCCAATAATTTTCTGTTTGCAGTGTACCCTGATACGACTGCAGATAATAAGGTGGACCCAAAATGGCGCTCGAGAATACCTACATATTTTAGTGCTCTATTCACAGCAATGTAGCTAGTGACGTCACGAGAAATATCAAAACACAAACACGTCCAAAACATGTCACGCGTAATTATTTTGTTTTAGTTCAGTTCATTTTTATTTGTTATTTTCTATGTTAATAATCATTCTAATTTCCTAATTCGACGTAACGAAAAACGCTCATAATCTTGGAAATACCGAAAATGACGGAACAATATAAATCTGAAGTATTCCAGTATTCTCCCGAAGATTTCAAACTGGACGTAACCGTAAACACTCCTGACTCGAAATTCGACATTCTACTAAAGCAACAATGGAAAAACGCCGCTGAAAACAACGTTTTTCGTTACACCCTGAACATAAAACATTGGAAAGTTCTGAAAGGAAAATACCAATATCTGGCCCAAATGAATCTTGACCGAGCTCAAAATCGACGAGATCCGCAGAACGTTTTGTCCTTGAAGCAACCTTTCGATCCGAAAAAATTCAACTTCCTCAGAATCTCTGACAAGGAAATTTGCTTTTCGATCAATGATAACGAAAATGATATTTTTGTTGTCAATGTCAGTCCCCTTGAATTTGGTCATTCTTTGTTTGTTCCTCAACGATCCGAAAAGTTACCTCAAATCATGACCAAATACAGTTTGCGCAAAGTTGTCGAAATTTTGCTGACAAGCAACTCCCCCAACTTACGGGCCATTTTCAATGGTCTCGGAGGCCATGCATCAGTAAATCATTTACATTGGCATTTTTATTACTTGAATCATCGAATGCCACTGGAAACGATAAAAATGGATGATTTCGTTTCTCCAGTTTTTATTCTCAATAATTTTCCATCTAAAGGATTTGGCATTACATTGTCATCTATAAAAAATTGTGACATAGAGCATTTTGTTAATGTTGTCTATGTGGTCATAGAGTATTTGCAACAAGAAAATATCGCTCATAATGTTTATATAACTAGAGGGAAGAGTAATGAGAAAATGGAAAATTTTGACCAAGTTCGAGTTTTTGTTTGGGCTAGGGAACCGAGTTTTGGGGTCAAAGATGTGACTACTTTTTATCCTGCAGCGTGTGAATTGTCTGGTCATTTAGTGATAAGGTCAGAAAATGCATATGAAAATTTGGATGAAAAAGAAGTTAGCGATTTTTTGGACAACGTTACTGGTGGAGTGTTATCTGGAATTTATGGGGATGTGAAAATTTTTTTGGAGCAGTTTTTAAAAAGTTAAAGGTAATATAAACTGTTCTTAGAATTAAATATTCCATTTTTAACATATCATTTATTATGAATTTAATAGAAGGATGGTAAAGAGACAAGAAAACATTTTTAGTTGGAGATTGTGAAACATCAATGAAATTTTCACCCATGAATTTTATTCAATATGAAAGCTATCTGTTACAGTTTAAGACTTCAGTAATTGTTGAATTTCAATTTGAATTATAATCAAAAAGGAAATATATGAAACATACTGGTCCAAGTTTAAAATTAATAAATAAGTAACATGTCAATGCAAATGAAAAGAGATTTGAATATTGGATAATTTCAAAGATATAATACACTTGGAATAATCATAGAGATTTGGAATTTTCAAGTTAACTTGCGATTTTTATTTACACATTGACTAAATTCTCATGTATCGTTTTTACAGTTTTTAAACATTGGAGAATTACAAACTTGTGACCATAAATCTGAAGGTTTACTAATTTGAGAAATACTATACATTCAGAAGTTTCACTGCTGTCATTGAAAGTTAGAAGAAACTTATTCAATTTCAATTACATATCGATTGATCCATCCACTTTTCTGAATTTTTTCTTCATTTATTTGAAAAGCATGTCCATGGCTATTAAATACAAATTTTTCTGTTGGATATTTCTATCTGAAAAAATCCTTGATTTATTGCAGCAAAAAATTTTTTGTGCAATAAATTCATCAAACATTTAAATTATTAAAATGTATTATTTTCAAACTTTTTATTCTAATTGCATAATTACAACTATTGCATATTTTTAATTTTTTCTGTTACAGAAAGACGAAATGGAATGAAAAAAATGCTTGCGAACAGTATTTGAATTGTACCAAGAAAAATACATAGAAAATAGCTACAAATTTTTTATCATTGAAATTTTCTTGATGAAAAATATGTTAAAATTGTTTTACAATAGACCATTGAACTTGGTCAAAACTGTCGATGACTCAACATTGTTTTTTCACGCCCTGTTTTTATTTTTGAAGTTGTACATGCGTTAATATTCTATTGAAAATAAATTTCAAGAAATTTAATTTCATGGAACTGTGATTGACTTCAATTTTTTTCCTTGTTTGTAAATTAAAAAGTAAAAAACTTAATGGCCAAAAAATACATATGCATTTTTCTGATGAGAAGATATTCATAAATATTTTTATAGAAGAATTTCAACTGGAAACCTGTTCGAAAGCAATTATTCCTACATTGACAAAAATTATAACTACATTTTTAGTGTATGACAAAATCAATCATTAAAATAATGATGTTTAAATAAAAAACTGATAATGATGTTGACATATACGCTGTACATGATATATTTTATAATACTGTATATTTCATATACTTTGACTAGAAAATTATCAACAGAACAAACAATCGCCCACAAAGTCAAACATGCAACAAATTACGTACATATTTTAATAACTAAAAACATCCTGGGTTTAAAAAAAAGTGTTGTCAGTCAAAAGTCATTGAATTTTCGATGATTTTTAAGACAATATTTTCTCATGAAAGCTGTATATTCATCTCCACCTTTTAAAGCATATTTCCAACCAGATATTGGAAAACTTTTTTATGAAAAAACTAATCTACTGACATTTCTGGAGAAAATATATGTTATGAAAAAACATGTAACGTAATCGATAATATATTCATGCTTTTAAAATTTACAGTACAATCTGAAGAATTGGTTCAAATGTTCGCGCGAAAAATCGCCTGGAAAGATTGCAGCGCCTCTACCCCAGCAACGGCGGTCCGAGAGCTTACCCCATAGACCTTATAATACATGGACTGCTACTCCAGCAAAAAAAGACGGGACAAGATGAAAACGCGATAGTGACGTCACAGGACCAATGGCGTCCTCGATTCCTCAAATGTCAACAAATGTCAATATTGCCACTGATTGTTTTTGTTGACAATCAATTGCATTTCAACATATTTTAATCAAAAAGTATAAAACTAAAGTGTGTGGTTTGTTCGTGAAAAAAGTAATTCATGTCGTGAGTGCTAAAAATGTCAAGTTATACGCACTTTTGCGTAATATGCGGTAATATACGCGATCCTCGACTCCAAGGAATCTCGTATCACAAGTATGTTTTTTGTTGCAATGTCTGTAAAAAGAAAATGCTGAGAAGCGTTGATTATATTTGACTTTATTTTTTGTGCTTATTGATAGGTTTCCCAAAAATAAAGAAAATAGTTGGTTGGAACTATTTGATCTAGACAGGCAACCTCTGAAAATCAAGGTTGAAGCCGCTCAGCTTTGCCAGCCGACACTTCACTCCCGACAGCTTCAATGTGACAAAAAATGGTTCTAGGCGATTAAAAAAAATTGCGTTCCAACTATACGTTTTATTGACGAGTAAGTCTTCATTTCCAACTTGTTTCAAAATAAATGTTCTATTCATTAAAACATCAAGTGAAGCTTGTTGAGAAATTGATATTTTTATGAAGTAAATCATGTACCAAAAAAAAAATTTTGTAATTAATTGAAACTTGCAAACGTAAAATAAACAATTTTCTTAATTTTATGTTTTGCCTAAAAGTAAATATGAAACATGAAAGTCTGCTTTGAAAAATCATGAAGATTGTAAATAAAAATGTTTCAATAATAAACTTCGTATCATTCGTGTTAAACATTGAAATCTTGAAGGTCACTTCAAACTTAGTTCCAATTTATTTTTAAACGCTTCTTTTCCCACCAAATTTAAACCTCTTTTGTTTTAATTTTAAATTCAAAAATGAATTACTAGGCGTACTGCTAAGTAATTTTCGGTTTTTTCAATGGATGGCGTTCTGTTTTGTACCGCTGTTGGTAACACATACCATATGTCATTTTGTTCAGTCATATCGAGTGCTTGAACTGCGTTGACATTTTCTCGAAAAAATCTTCCAGTAAGTTTTTATTGCGCTTCAAAAATGTCGAATTTTGTACCGAATTTTGAGCATATGCGCCATGCATTGCTTTTCATGTTCAATCAGAGGAAAAAAGTGTCCGAGAGCCACTGTGCGCTTGTGGAAGTTTATGGTGATCGTGCATTAACACTTCGAACATGTGAAACGTGGTTTCGACAGTTCAAAAATGGAGATTTCGACCTGAACGACGCCGCACGCTCCGGCAAGTGAAAATCGTTCGATGACGCCGAATTGCAAGCATTATTAGATGAAGACAACACGCAAACGCAACGACAGCTTGCAGACGCGTTGGGAGTTCAACAGCAAGCAATTTCCAAACGTCTGCGAGCCATGGGAAAAATTCAGAAGTGTGGAAAGTGGGTGCCCCATGAACTGACCGAGAGACAAATGGAGAATCGAAAAGTGACCTGTGAAATGCTGCTTCAACGATACAAAAGAAAGTCTTTCCTGCATTGTATTGTTACTGGTGATGAAAAGTGGATTTTTCTGGAGAACCCTAAGCGCAACAAATCGTGGGTGAGTCCAGGTGAAGCATCGACATCGACGGCACGGCCAAATCGTTACGGTCGGAAGGTCATGCTGTGTCTGTGGTGGGACCAGTCCGGTGTTATATACTTTGAACTGCTGAAACCTGGTGAAACTGTGAATGCCGTTCGCTACAAACAGCAAATGAAAGATTTGAGCCGAGCCATTGTGGAAAACCGACCAGAATATCAACAACGACAGAAGAAGGTGATTTTGCTCCACGACAATGCGCCGTCGCATAAGTCGAAAGTCGTTCGTGACACGCTGGAAAGGCTCAAGTGGGAAGTGCTTGATCATGCGGCTTACTCACCAGACCTGGCACCATCCGACTACCACCTCTTTGCCTCGTTGGGCCATGCCCTTTCTGAGCAGCGCTTCGACTCGTACGAAAATGTACGAAAATGGCTCACCGAGTGGTTCACCTCCAAAGGCAATGATTTTTACTGGCGTGGTATCCACAATTTACCAGAAAGGTGGGAAAAATGTGTAGAAAGCGATGGAAAATACTTTGAATAAAATAAAGGTTACGGTTTTTTTGGAATTATGTGTTTTATTTGCAAAAAAACCGGAAATTAATTAGGAGTACACCTGGTACTTATCAATACTTTTATAAAATGATTTATTTGGATCACGTGACAGCGAAATATGTTATAATTTATAATTAATAATTTTTAAAAACAAGAAATTGTTTTTTTAGTAAAAAATTATTGCATTTTTTTGTAGAGTACAAAGTAAACAAAATATCTCGACCCGAGACACCTTAAAATCATTTTCTTTTTCAATGAAACTTTTTTTTGTTTGACTTAGAATGATGAAATAAGCACAAAAATAATTCACTTAACTTATATTTCTAGTTTTTCAAATAAATTACAAATGAGCTGAATCACCATATATATTTATCACACATCATTTATAAATGTATGATGTAGGATTCAGCCCATTTGTTATTTATTTACAAAACTAGAAATATAAGTTAAGTGAGTCATTTTCGTGCTTATTTCATTGTTCTAAGTCAAACTATAAAAGGTTTTATTGAAAAAGAAAACGATTTCAAGGTGTCTCGAGCCGAGATATCTCGGCGGGGTTACCAGGGAATGAAAACTAAGTTCAGAAATTATTTTACTATTCGTAGGGGTTCTATGCAGAGAAGGAAAGCTCATTTGCTCAAAGACTCTGAGAATGACGAAGCTGCTCAAATTGAAAAAATTGCAACAACTCAAAATGAACTCTCGTTGGGAGATAGTTTTACTGGATGCCCTAATAATTCAAGAAGTTGTCTTCTCTGTCGACGACAGGCTGGATTAAAACTGTCATTTTTCAGGTATATATTTTAATAGTTTTTATTTAAATTATTTGTTCCATTATGTTCGAATTTTTATCTAATTAATGTAACTGTAATCATATATGTCCATTACTCATCATCTCCAATTTTTTTAAAAGTGTTTCTTTAGAAATTAGAAAATTACTCTTTGCAATACATCAAGTTGTGAAAGGTTGTTAAATGCATATCTCAGAGTATACTGCATTGCATCATTGTGTTTTCAGGATTCCGAACGGCAACAGACGAGAAGCATGGCTGAAGGCTTGTAACATTTCTGGGGGTGTCCCAGCAAACGCACGTATCTGCAGCCGTCATTTTACAATCACTGATTTTTCTGCATCTCCTGGCTCGTTTGGTCGATCAGTTTTGGAAAAAGCTGCGATTCGATCTGTTTTCTTTAGCAACGAAAGGCACGATATTTATATTGACAAAATTCAGAAGAAAAAAAATTTTATATTGTGATCTTAGGTTTTCTAATACAAATTATTTTTACAGGTTAAGTGCTGGAAAACGCTTGGAAACTGTGGTGGGAGGTTCTAATGAAAACACCACACCGAACATCAACTTTGAAAACTCGAAAATCTTGGTTGATGATGGCGAAAATACCAATTTGCAAAACAGCTGCACAATCAACAACGAAAAATCAAATCAAAGTGCCGAAGACAGTGACCATGCCATTGAGATTGCAGAAAACACGTGCCTACAAGCATCAGTTGCCGATGCAAAAACATTCAAAAATTCTGAAAAGTCCATGGAAATCGATCATCATTTTTCAAGCATGACGACCGACAGGCCTCGCACACCAGCATTTAACTCAACCCCAGAAACCATCAATTTCAGTTTGGGTAAATTTTCGGCCAATTAAAAGATTTAAGACTCAAAGTTTTATTTCTTTTTTTAATACTTTTTCCCACTCAGATTCCTGCTTAATGTAAATCATACATTTTCGAATTTTACAATGAGTTTATTTTTGAATACAATTATTGATTATTTATTGACTAAAGTCATTTTTGAATTTTTTTGTCTCAGCTGTGGTTTACAAGAAATGTACTATTTTGTGACATTAAAGGGCTAAAATCAGTTTTTGACATTAAAATATTGTTATGTTTTATTATTTCTACAAAAATCTAAAAAAAATGTTAAAATTGAAAAAGATATGATTAATATTCTAAATTTATCAATAAAGGTTTGAAACTTTTGCAGATGCTGGTCCCTCGCAAATGTCATCCAACGGTCACAATTTCATGACGACGTCTACTCCGGTTTCAAGAAGAAAACCTCGATATCCCGGTGATATTACAACACCGCACGCCAGTACCCCAAATTCCGCGAGAGAAAGTATACGATTTTTGAAAAAATGGTTGACTGAGAAAGATAGAACTATTCGTATTTTTAAAAAACGAATGAAACGCAAAGAAAAACGAATTATGAGAAAAACGAAATTTGAAAATCGGGCATTCATTAACAGCAGCCATGCAGCAAAGCAAATAACAGTGAGTTGAATGAAATGCTTTCAAAGCAGCATATGTCGATTACATGGTACTCGACATTGCACATATTTACTTTATATAAGCATTGAAGACGAACGTATACAATCTACGGCACTGGTTAGTATGGCTTTCAAAGCAGCGAAAATTTTATTTTTTCATAAGTTGATTACATAGTACTCGACATTACACGTATTTACTTTATATAAGCGTTGAAAACGAACGTATATAATCTACGGCACCGGTGAATATGGCTTTCGAAACAGCGAAAATTTTTTCATAAGTTGTTTACGTCGTTCTCGGCAGTACATATATTTACTTTATATAGGTATTGAAGACGAACCTACATAATCTAAGTGTATCATCAAATGATGTACTTATTATTACATAATAAAAAGATTGAAATTGTCTGAAAAAACGATCTTCACATGATTTCTGTGGTCTATTTAATTAAACAAGTAACTAGCTTTCTAATAAGTGTGGTGAAGTAATTAAACTTAATCCTTCACTTGCTTAGGATAACATGCTCGACATCCTTGGACATTTCAAGCGAAGAACCTCTAAAGCAAAACGCCAGAAATTCCAGCCTGAAATTAGAAAATTTGCAATGACTCTGCAATCTTACTCCAGTCAGGCATACGAATTTGTTCGTAAGAAATTTGGAAATCTGCTGCCTGCTCCTTCTACTATAAGAAAATGGCTGTGCTGCTTGGATTCGATCCCAGGGTTCAGTCAAGATGTTTTGGAAACGCTTCAACAATATTCGAAAACATTAGGTGAACCACTTGCTTGCAATTTGATCCTCGATCAAATTTCGCTCAAGGTGCACACAACAAGAAAACATGGCAAGAGGTTAGATACGTTGACTTTGGAGTCGATCCGTTCACCGGTAAACCTCTTTCTGAGGAGAGTCAAGACTTGGCCAATCATGCTTAAGTATTTATGGTGGTCGATTTGAAAGGGCGATTTAAAGCAACGCCTGCTTACTTTCTTGCCAAGTCACTAACTGGAGCTGAACATGCGAATCTCGTAAACATCATGCTGAATCTTTTACACCAGTATGACGTTAATGTCCATTCAATGACGTTCGATGGAGACCGCGCAAATGAAAGCATGGCCCGCGAACTAGGCACAAATCTCAATATTGATTCCCCACAAGCACAGCTGTTTTCCCCACACCCAGCAACCGGTCACGCAATATGGATGTTTCCCGACCCTTGCCACATGCTAAAAAATGTGCGCAATGCACTGTTCGAGCTCGAAACTTTTTACGATTCCAACAATCAAATCGTAGACTGAGCTCACATTCTGAGTTTGTGCAAAATCCAAGATGATTAAGGGTTACATTACGCGAACAAACTGACAGAGCGCCACATTCACATTTCAGACAACAAAATGAACGTCCGATTGGCAGCACAGGTCCTAAGTAACTCGATTAGCGAGGCTTTGGTTGCTTTGGAAAAGCAAGGAATACTTCTTGGCTCCAACGTTAAAGGAACTGCGGAATATTGCAAAAATTTCAATGATGCGTTTGATATTCTAAATTGCAGAGCTCGCTACAACAACAATCAATTCAAACAGCCGTTCAATATTCCATTATGTGATGACAATAAAACAAATTTGAAAGAACTCGCTGAGGAAATTGAGCGCTATATACGCGGGTTGAGGCATCACATTGAATGATCAAACGAAAAAAACAAACTATATCAAAATGGTCAACTCGTTACCTCTGGGCGGAGAAAATGTGGATTTGTTTGTCTGCGGAATATTTTTTCACTTTTTGAAGATCTTAAAGAAAAATGCAGTTTCAAATACTTTCTCACTCACAAATTGCTGCAAGATATGCTGGAGTCATTTTTTTCTGCGATGCGAATGCGAGGTGGATTCATCAATAATCCGACCTGTTATCAATTCATATTTGCAATGCGTCGTCTAGCGAGTCAACAACAAGTCTTCGTTTCAGATACAGGGAATTGCTCACCTGACAACATTCCGATTTTAACGGTTTCCAGTTCTCAAAATAAACAAAACTTGAATACTGATGACGATTCCGAAGATGACGAACTGCAGGAATATGATTAGTTTCAGTCCGATTTTGACGTAGTTCCGTCGCAGTTCATACAGGAAGTAGTAAAATACGTTTCTGGTTTCATTGTTAGAAAGTTCAAGGAATGTTGCTCCTGTAAAACTTGTCATGAATGCTTTTCAAGTATTGTGGGCGAACCTGGATCGACCACTTTAATTGATATAAAAAACCGTGGGTACCTATCGTATCCATCAGATGAAATGTTTAAGCTGTGTTTGTTTATCGAACAAATTCTGAGACATTCAATGGACATCATGTACAAAAAGACATATGACACCTTCATTGTACGAAAACTGACTGACCTTGGACTTGGACACTTTTTCATATCAGATCATTTCTAACAATATGAACAACATTACTACGAACTTTTGACTTTTGTTGCAAAAACTTACTTAACGATTCGAATGCACTACGAAGAAAATAAAAAAAGCGAAATTGATAAATATGTCAGGCACTTTCATACAAAAATAGTCCTTTTCAAACAACAGTAAAAAAAATTGTTCATGCTGCGAAAGAATTGTTTTCCTCAGTTTTCAGAATATGTGGCGAGGACTGAAGAAAGGGTACTAACAGCACCTCGCCGCTTTTCGAGAAAAACGAGATTGAAAAGAGAAAGTCCCTAAGCGTAGCATGGACCGTCCAATTTTGTACCTCAATTTTTTATTAAATAAAAAAATCATATATTTCTCGCAAATTTTTCCAATCAAGAAGAATTTCAATTTCATTTTTAAATTATTAACTTTTGATTATTTAATTTTTACTAGATATATGACATAGAACAAATATAAAGCATACAGTATTATACATTTCATCATGATACAGTCTGTTCAAAAAAAATGTAGGTTAATTACAATTTTAGTGGGCGACTCAGGTTTAAACTTATTTTCAAAATCATCGCAAAATAATTTGTGCAAAACGGGTTTTTATAAAGTTTGAATTTGATGTATTACGTCCGAAATTTATGTTGTAAAAAAAATTGAGCACTATTTATGTCTTTTGTTTACTCAAGATCACCAAAAATCATTATATTGGTTTATTTTATTGGTGCATCTACGAACAATTTTAAATATATATATTGTAAGCAGAAAAAATGACTTTTATTTCTTAAATCAGTTTTTTAAGGACTATTTATTATCAACAAGATATATTATGAACATTAAATTGTCGATTGTAACTTTTGCAAAAGTTTCTATATGCAAAAATACGTTTTGACGCATAGGGCTGCTAAATTTCGTGATATGTCGTTGGTATGCCCCGGGCGCTTTGTGCCTAGATACGAGCGTGGTTAGTCCTGTGACGTCGCTATCACGTTACCATGTTGTGCCGCTTTTATTTGCTGGGAAGCATAGGCAAGTAGCAGTCCATGTATTATAAGGTCTATAGCTTACCCGATCGAAAAAAAATTCCGAGTTGTATACGAAAGATATCCGCTAGATGTTCTTCCTCGGATATTTGAGAATTCGACATCTTGAATATGTACGAAAGATAAACTGTCCGATATATTCTCTAATCACACTAAAATCATCGAAATTTCTATATTTCGATGTACTAAACAAATATCTAACGGATACATAACAGATATCGGCTCGCATACATTTTCACATGTCTGGCTTGTCAACAAAAAATTGTCAAAATATAAAATCGCGGTCGGGCGTTCAATAATTTCATAATTTGGTAAGTATTATTAACAATGTCAATAAATATTATTGAGCAATAGTACATGCGTTTGAACATTTTTTTTTTATTTTCGTACATAATTGCAACGTCTTTGCATTTTTATTATTTCAGCAACTTCAAAGATTTGAAAATTTTCGTACGTCAACTTCGTACGCATAAAAAAAATTGAGACTTGGGAAGGACAACTAAATGAGGTAGACGTGAGATAAAATGAATTTAATTTTTGTACTGCGAACCTTCTTTTGTTTTAAAATGAATGCATGGAATAAATAAAAATATTCTGCCTTATCACCAATTGTTTTTTATCTAACCTCGAACCTGAAAGCCCATCCAATATAAAGTCCTATCTATCAAAAATATATTGTCAATGTGATAAAATACGACTTTCTCGGTGAAATAATCCTTCGATGTGTGTAAAAACATTCAATAAAGAATTATTTGACCTGGAAGGTCATATTTAATTGCATCGAAAATCATTACATCAGTAGAGAAAAATAAAAAAAATGAATATATTAAAGATATACTACGAATATTTGTCGTATATACTACGGTTATACTTAATACATCTGATGGATGTATGTTAGACAATTCTCTACGGTACAATCGCCGCCATTTTGTCCGGAAGCGTTACATTCGTATGTACGAAAAATATCCGTCGGATATTTTGTTCGGATATCCACGTACAGATTTCGTACATCTTTCGGATATCTTTAGGAAATTTTTTTTTCAATCGGGACACTGCACTGGAAAAAAAAGTATTTCAGAGAGAGCACTTCAGAAAAGTTAAGTTGGCACCATTGACAGTGTTGACTCTTCGGAGTTGTCCGAACACCTTGCGGTTCAACAGAAATCCTACGAAAGTGTTAAACCAACACTTTCGCCTATTTTCAACACGATGCCCGAGCAGCCTGAGTTCAACCGGCACCTAAAAGTGTTGGTACAACACCTTTGAACACCTCTTGATAACACTTTCCACCGTGTAGTGGCAACACTAGATCGTGATGTGCCAGCACAAACTACTTTTGTCTGAAATACTTTTTTTTCCAGTGTGGGAAAAAATCTTGGCGATTCAACTGGCCGCTTTACGTTACTGCTTTTACGTCAATCCAGCCCCATGGCCACGGGGAATCCCCGTGTGCTGCCAATACTGATCTGACGGTCAGCTGTGCTTTGTCCATTGTATCACTATATATATTTCAAATTCGGTCGTTTTAGCATTGGATTCCCGTTGATTCCCCGTGGCCATCCCCTGGTGACGGGGCTCCGAGAGAGTTCCGAGAGACTTGCACCTGCATTTCATAGTTTTTTAGGTCGCTGATCATGAATCTGAGGTCAAATTTTAGAAATTATTTTGTTTTAACTATTTGTTTTAACAATTATATAAAAATACTTACTAAGATGCATATGCTTTTCATGGTTTTTAAGGTCGCTTATCGCGAATCTGAGGTCAAATTTGGAAAATTTTTGTCTTTAAACAATTCATTTTAACAATTTAAAAAAAAATACTTACTAGGATGCATATGCTTTCTATGGTTTTTCAGGTCACTAATCATGAATTTGAGGTCGAATTTGTAGATTATTTTTTTTAAACAATTTGCTTTAAAAATTATAAAAAAATTCTTACTAAGATGCATATGTTTTTCATGATCCGAGAGAGTTCCGAGAGATTTCCGACAGAGTTCCGAGAGTGGACTCTCGGACCCCCGTTACTAGGGTCGGGCAAGAATATACTGGAAAACCAGGATGGATTCTTACGCTCCGAACGTATGTCGGCAATCCCCCACCACGTAGGCGTGGCCTATATGTCCCCCTGCGCCCCGCTCCCCCCGCTGGCGGCGCACAGTTGCCCAGGGCCTGCCCTGGCGCGCAAAACAGTGAACATCACAAAATGCAGCAAAATGACAAGTGTATTGTCAATTGGACACGAGTAGCAATTTTCTAAGCAACAAGTGAATTGTTGGAAAATGCATTTTAAATGAAAAAAAAAAATGTCAGTACATTTTATATATGTACGTACCTCATCAGGAAATTTGAATAAAGTTCTCTCATTTTTTCTATCACGATTGCGGCTCGCAAAATATTCTCAATTTTCAATGCAGCATTTTTGCTACATACTGGACAATGCAACAGAAAAGTATGAAAAACTGTAAAAAACATAAACGAACGTGACTTGCAACTCGCAACAACAACAATACCGCGTGCAAACTGTGTGCGTCCTTCTCACTCAAGAAAGAGAAACGTACCTTCGAATGCGCAGTAGGTCCAATTTTGACGTTCTGCGCATTCGAAGGTCGGAAATTTATCGGCATACCGAGCACCATTGACAAGCATAGGGAGTAACCCATCCTGGTTTTTAATAATCTTGCCATCGGGGCTGGATTGACACGGGGAATGCGCCGTGGCCAGCAACAGCAACCTATTGTTGAAAACCTCACGGTTTGCTTCAACGTTGGCACAACCGGATTCTACGGTTAAGTAGGGGTGACCCAGGGGGTGAAACTCCGTATGCTCCGGGCTCGAAAAGCGTGTTCACTTTTTTGATCGATCCGTGCCGCACCTAATAGTCGGTAGAGGCGCTGACGGTCTTAGTGAAAATCACGTAACTCGCTCTTGATTGGACTATTGACTCATTTGACTTTTTCAATGGTATTTGATTGGACATTTGATTCACGTGACCTTTTCACTAGTACTGCCAGCGCTCCACGTGAGCAAAATGAGAAACTCCAACTGATCACGAAATCGTAGCACACTTTTTTTTCAGAGTTTCACCCCCCTAGGGTGACCTAACTTTTCCGTTCAGTTCTTGTCAGTTCTGTTCATAGAACTCAGGGGGGGGGGGGGGTTCACTGCCATGTTGAAAACGTGAGATCATTTTTACCACTACATCAGCGCCTCTACACACCAAAACCCCGCCGTAACAGCGTGCGTATATTGCAAGCGAAAAGTTGAGCCAAGCGGGCTATAGTAGTGTGCGTAGCGTCTGTGTGAGGAGAAGGAGATGCGGGGAGAGAGCAATAAGTTCCTTGGTGGGAGAGCCAGGGAAGTATATGCTGCGCTGCGGCGGAGAGATAATAATGATGGATAATGATTAATGACCTACGGTTTTTCGGAATCTTCTTTGGAAAAGATTTTCCGAATCAAGGAAAGGAATTTTCAAGCCTCAAATAATTCAGGCTGGTTCGAGTAGAGCCAAACTAATAATAAGAGAGAAAATTATACTGTGAATGAAAACTATGTTTACAAGCACAAATTGTGCGATTAATTGTTACACGAACGAGTTTAAACATTAACTTACATAAATAGCATTAGGTTTTAATTTATACCTGGAAAAGGTCTTTTTTTTAAGCGTTAATAGAATATTCTCCGTAAAAAGTTTTCCAGTTCTATCCATCAAGTTCAAAAAAATTTTAATACAATAATAACATTTCGAGCAACGTTATAATGAAGAAACACACAAGCTTTTTGTATTCAAACAATTCATATTTATTTTACATGCAAAATACATAGACACAAGCTTCAAGTATATTATCTCTCATCCTGAAAACTATAACTACGAGATTACATGTTACTGGGGAAATGTTCAAGAACGTTATGCAAGAGTTGTGATAGTTTTGCCAATTTAGAAATCTTTACAATTCTCATCAGTTTTGAGAATATCTCGCCTTTCATATAATATTTACATCGTTCTGCAACAGTTTTGGAAATTTCCTAAGCCCTCCAAGATTCAGCAATTTTTTATGTTTCTGTCGATTTTTGATAGGCTTCTAATAATTTGATTTTTTTTAATAATTCCGCGAGCTAACCACAGTTTTAAATGTTTCTTTAAATTTTAATATTTTTGACGATACACTTGTAATTTTCGAAAATGTTATGCAACAGTTGAAAACGTTCTAAAACTTTTGCAATAATTCTTAGATATTTACATTTCTACAGTTTGACAGTTACCATTAGTCTTTCAACAATTAGAAAGTAAAAATAATTACGAGAGCTAATCGTGGTTTTGAATTTTTTTTTTTTTTTCAAATTTCAAGAGCTCCAACAGTCTTACGGTATAAAAAATTTTTGATGTTTTTTGCAATGTTCGAGAACGTTATGCAATAGTTGTGGCATTTTTGTCAATTTTAAAATTTTAAAACAATTTTAACCAGTTTTGAGAATATCTTGCCTTTTATACAATATTTGCATCGTTCTTTAACAGTTTTGCGAATTTCTTAAGCCTTCCAAGTTTGAGCTCTTTCCAATAATTAAAGCAGGTTTCAATTATATCGTCAACTTTGTTAAAGATTTAATAACTGCGCCGTTTTTCTGGAGCGTACAAAATTTCAGAATTCGTGAAAAAAAAGTGATCACTCGTCATATGACTTTCAGCGCTTGGGTCCCTATTATTCATCGCATGTTTCGTCACGCAAATGGCATTAATGGACTTTGTTGATAAACGCGATTTTGCTTTTGTCACTGTCGCTGTTAATAATGAAAATGCTCTTTCGGCTTCAGCGTTGCTGTGTGGTAGTATTCTCACTGTGTTGACTACCACACGCAAGTTTTTGTATTTTTCCGTGCCATCGGCTTTTTTCAGTAAAAATATTTTTTTCCAAAAGTTGTCGAAATCTTCGTCCTCGAAACCTTCATTTACCTCATCTGTAAAAGCACTGATTTCGCTCGGAAGTTCCAGCCACTCTTTTTTTCATTCGTCGGCGTCGTACTCGTCTTTTGAGCACAATTTGTCCGCGATGTAGGAAACGTCAGTGAATGATTTGGAGTGTTCTTCCGAATCATTTATTGCTGACACTTTTTCAAGGACGCCCAACTTTTGAAGAAGAACATCTTGAATAAAAAGTCGACTTGCTATTCCACGCGATGTTTCAATGTAAAAAGCGAGGCATTTTTCACGGATGCATGAAGCCGTTTGTTCGCTGACATTTTCCAAAATTAGCTCACATTCATGACCGAGTTTAATATCTTTCAAAGGTTTGAGATTGTTAGCACTACCGAAATCGATTGTGTGTGCTTTAATGGGATTGTTTCGCATAAATTGCATGGCTGGCAAGTTGAGAAAATGAGAACCGATTTGTAGAAGAAAGGATAATGATTTGCAATGGAGAAGTTGAATACGGGTCTGGTTTGATTGGAAAAAGGTGTTGAAGTGATCGAAATAAAAAAGGACATGCCCTAAAAATGCTAGCTCTGCGTGAATCACAGGGTCATGCAATTGACCCAGCAACTTCGCAGCCATCTGATGTTGAGGGTCTTCCTCAATTTGAACTGACATAAATTCAACCAAACAATCCCAACAAAACAGCACTTTTCCAATGGGCATTCGGCGAGTAAGCCATCGCGTTGTGCAATAAGAACACAACTTGACGGTTGTGGATTTCCGTAACAGCATGATTTGATTAAACTTAAAAATTCGTTTAGGACTCGCGTTGACGTATCCTATCAAATTTCGAATAAATTCTTCAGTATTGTTCGCAAACGGCTTGCATGCATCCTGAGCAATAAGAGCGCTTTTGTGGCATACGCAATTCGATTCGTAAAAGGATGTACATTTTTCGAGATCTGTCTTGAAAGAATTATACTTCCCTATCATGACGCTTGCGTTGTCCGAAGAAAAACCTTTGACATTTTTTACGTTAATTTTTTCATCTTGTAATACCGACTGAAAGGCCTTGAACCATCCCGAGTGATCTAATTGTGTTGGGTTAAGCTCAAGCACGCGTAGCAGCTCACTTTTCACTTCAAAAGTTAAAGGATCAACGTATCGCGTTAAAATCGCCATGAACGGAACTTTTTTTATTTGACATGTAGACTCATCAATGTGAATCGAAAATGGGGTTCCACGAAATATATTTACAAGGCGATGTGTCTCGGCAGGAGCGACGACATTTTTCGTTGAACAAGAGAGGTTCCTCACGCCGCATGTAATATTCTGAAATTCCGCGGGATTTTCCAAAGCTTTTTTTTGGCAAAATTTCAAGAGTTTTTCAGCTGACCTGTAGGATAAATTGCAGTCTGCTACTAATTCTGCGAATTCAATCTCCATACTCTTCTTCTTTGTATCGCTGGACCCTTCTTTTTCAAGTATCTCCTGTGCATCCGCGTCAGTTACCAATTTTATATTATTTCGTACGCAATTGACGATATGCTTACTGGTATTTTTATGCCGGAACAAGTCACCTTTACCCGCGGCACACGTAAGTTGGATGTCAAGACCGCAAACAAAACAACCGAAACATGTCTCATTCTCAGGAATTTCACGCAACCACTGGCGAAGTTGAGGATGGCTCAGCCATTCCTTGTCAAATAACGACGATTTCCGTTGTTTCTTTTGCAAAGTTTGCTCATCGTCATGAATGTTATCCTAAAAATTTCACTTTAAATAATAAGAAGTGTAAAAACTTTTATAATACTTGAATATTTTGAAAACTGTCAGTGGCGGATTCAGGGGAGGAGGTTCGGGTCTGCACCCCCTCCCCACCATCGGGTTATGCTTCAAAATTTAAATCTTCTTATACATGTAAATCAAACAAAAAAATGTTATTGTATTCAAGAAACAGCATTGCTATAAAAAAAATAAAATGAAAACGAATGCCATTCAAAGAATTTATAAATTATAAAATATCATTTTAATACATCGAGGAATGCTCCTAAATCTATGCGTAGGGTTATGCACTCTTTAATTTATGAGGCTTTTCAAAGAATCACCTGAGAATTTCGTCCTGGCCGGTTCCATTTCAAATCGTGCAAGTAAAACTGGGCAAAAAAATTTTTTTTTCTTTCAAAATTTCAGATAACATTAATTTCACGATATAAGCGAACACGTTTCTTTTTTTTGCTTGAAATGTGAAAATTATAGATTTTGTGCGAGCTCGTAAATGAGGTTGTTTTCCCAAGATTCACATTTCGAATGAAGGTTTTTTTTTTCGAACGAATATTACTTCGAGAATAATAGATGAATTCTCATCGGTCTTTTTGCATGTTGTTATTGTAACTTGCTAATTTGTGAAATTTTGTTTGGCCCAAAAGTGTGATCAAAAATCCAAAATGTGAATCTCGGAAAAACCTCATTTTCGAGTTCGCCCAAAATCTGTAGTTTTCACATTTCAAGCAAAAGAAAAAATACTTGTTCGCTTATATTGTAAAATTTATTTTTTCCGAAATTTCGAATAAAAAAAAAAATTGTCCCTACTTTAACCTCGACGATTTTAAATGGAACCGGCCATGTGCCTATTTATGAATATTTCTTATCAAAACAAAAATCCAAGCCCCCCCCCCCCCTTGGAAATCCTGGATCCGCCACTGAAAACTGTTAACATGCTATTTCAAATATTGCAAATATACGCAGCGAAATTTTCATGGAAATAATAATCAGTAACTGAACAGTTAAAAAAATGTGAAAATTGGCAGTACTTTCAAAATTTTTGGATAACGATTATAAATATCGGAAAAATCGAGAAGTCAAAGACCGTAAATACTGTTAAATTAAGGAGAAACTATCAAAACTCTTGCAAGTTGCCGAAAATAATGTTGAGCTCATAGATCACTGGGAGACTAATAAAACATGACAAAAATTTTTACCATAAACATTTGACACTTTCTTTGATGACGATCGCTGAGCACATGATTAGCAACCCGTGTAAAATCAACGGCTGCATACGACTGATTGCAAGCAAGGCAATGGAATTTAGATAAATCTTCATTGTCTGCGGTATTGAAGCTATCTAAGCGGTCGTTATTTAACCACTCTGGATTAAATTTGTACACAGTAGCGCTGTTACGTTTTTTAAGCGTAGACAACTGTGACGAGCGAGGTCTAATCACTCGTCTAAATTTATAAAACACCATTCATAACATTATATAAAAGGGGAATGAATTTAGTTTCTATAAAGAATTTAGAAAACATTAGATATTTTATTTTTTTTTCTTCAAGAATCATTTTAGCGAACATTAAGATAGCGCGGCGCTATCACAGTCACCGTCATTTCGCAACCGATTGCTCCACACATTTTTCGATATCTAATGATTCGAATAATGAACGGATGCGAACGGGCTAAAATCGGCCCGTGATAACATTTATTTCTTTCAAACGAATCATTATATTTTTTGATAATAAGAACATGAATAAATTGACGGCCAAAACGGAACCCGTTTTTTCCTCTTCTACATTTCTAACAAAATCCCACTATTTGGGGAAAGCGTATATAAGCTCGCGGATTTTGTCAGAAAGTCGAAGAAGTTCGAAGTTAGCAATCCTCCAAAGCTCTCCAAAGAGCCCAAAAAGGAAGCCCTAAAACGAAAGAATTCTCTTCCCCGGGCCCTAATAAGAGTCCGACCTGACGACGACTCTTACAGCCTCATCGATCACCGAGTGTACTTAGATAAAAGCCGGAGTTGTACTCCAGGTCCTCATATCCATCTACACGAGGATTATATTATTCAAAAAGTAAGCAACTCAAACATTTTAAGTAAGAAATCAGATATTTTAACATTCATGGTTGAGAATCGAGCGAAAGGGATTTATCCCTTTTGAGCTACAGTTCCATGGCAACTCGATTTAAGACCTTCGAACAGTTATTGTGAAACTTACTTAAAATTAAAATACTTGCACTATCATACAAACTATATTGGATTAAAAGCGACCTAAGCGAATCAAATATTTTAGCAGTCAAGGTTAAGAATCGAGCGAAAGGGATTTATCCCTTTTGAGCTACAGTTCCATGGCAACTCGATTTGAGACCTTTCAACTGTTATTTTGAACCTTATTTTAAATCAGATATTTACACTATTATGCGGGCGATTTTGGATTTGATGGAAGTATTTGAATTTTAATAAATAATAGAGAAGAGATATTTTGGAATAGAATGTAATAGAAGCTATTTGAATCTTAAATAGAATGAATAATAGAGGAGGAATATTTTTGATTATAAATTGATAGAAACGATTTGAATTTTAATAGAATTAGAAATTAATGGAAATGATATGAGTTTAATATTTCTGAAATAAGAATATTTAAGAGAAGCTTAATATAATTATTCCCTGTTTTCTTCGCTCCCTTGCAGTGCCTTTGGTGGAAGAGTTAATATGGTTGATTAGAAGTATAATTAGACGGAAAAGAGTAAAACCCAGCGAGAAGAAATATGTGTTTAAACAAAAAGGGATTTTGAGTTTATATAATCGATTGAGGATACTCAAAAGATTGAATCCCAAAGCTCCCTTCACGTGGGAAGAATTAGACAACGAGATAGCTAAAGAAGCGTCGCAACAGTTCGGGATCTTGCTAGTGACTCCAAAAAGGAGAGTGACCACGAGTTGTGGGCGTTGTGGTCACCGACAGACCAACGAATTAAGGATAAGCCTGATCGACCAGGATTTAGATAAACTAACCACCCTCATAAAACCATCCAACCTTCATGAGCTCAATACAACTGAAAAGAAAGAAGCGACAGCCCAAGAAATTGATCCTTCAGAAGCGTTAATAGAAGAATTAGCAGAAATGGGAGAAGTATGGTTTAGATGAAGATTTGAATATAACAGATTTGAATATAACAGATTTGAATATAACTTATAAATTGTGAACACATGTACAGGGTGCGCCATTTCTTATGTCGGTATTGTAACATTGAATAACTTAAACATTTGACAACCGATTTACTTGACTTCACTTGTTTTGGAAACGTCAATTCAGTACAATTTCAACCATGTATCGCTTCACACCAAAAGAACGCGCTGAAATAGTTACTTTGTACATTGAAAATAGTCGTTCAGTTGTGTTAACTCAACGAGCATATCGTCGAAAATATCTTGGCAAACAGGCACCATCTGACAACACTATTCGTCGTTTGGTGTCGAATTTTTGTGACCACGGGACAGTGAAAGATCGCGAACAACCCGTTCATCAACGACCAAGACGTTCAAATGAACTGATTGAAGCTGTCAGAGAGAGCGTTGCCCAAAACCCAAAAGTTTCATATCGTCACCGCGCTCAGCATCTCGGCATCAGTGGAACCACTCTACGGCGCATTTTGAAAGATGATTTGCATTTGTTTCCGTACAAAATGCAATTAACACAAAGAATATTGCCTACAGATCATCCACGTCGCTTGGAATATGGACAAACAATCGCTCGAATAGTTGATACTGAACCTGATTTTTGGAAGCGAATTTTAATGACCGACGAGGCACATTTCAAACTTTCTGGAGGCGTTAATAAGCAAAATTGCCGCATTTGGGGAACGCAGAATCCACACGAGATCCATGAAACGCCATTGCATGACCAAAAAGTTACTGTTTGGGCCGGCGTTTGCGCCAAAACCATCATTGGTCCTTATTTTTTCAAAGAGAACCAAACGATCGATGGAAACCGATATCGGTGGATGTTGGCTCACTATGTCTGCCCACAAATGCGTGAAAAAGGTCTTGAAGATTACTGGTTTCAACAAGATGGTGCGACCTGCCACACTGCGAATCAAACAATCCAGTTTCTGCAACGAAAATTCCCTGGACATCTGATGTCAAAAAGAGGCGACATTGAATGGCCACCCAGATCTCCAGATTTGACCCCTCCAGACTTCTTTTTGTGGGGTTATTTGAAAAGTAAAGTGTACGCCAGCAAGCCGCAGACCATTGAAGAGCTTAAGGAAAATATTCGTGCCGAAATCATTGCTATACCACCCGAGATGCTCGAAAAGGTAATGGAAAACGCCGCAAAAAGGGCATATTTTGCTGTGAACAATAAGGGCGGCCACTTGATTGATGTTGTGTTCAAAAACTAGTCTAAATAAATTGTAAAGGACCAAACTAAATAAAAATACCTCATTTACAGAAATCGGTTGTTTTTTTTTCAAGTTATTCAATGTTTACATGCCGACATAAGAAATGGCGCACCCTGTAATAGAAATAATGATAGAAATAATAAATGAGATGTTGTAAACTTATATTATATGGTTTCTTTATTATCTTTAATCATCCCTAGTTCTTAGAAATCCCATCAAGGGTCCTTTTGGGCAGAGTCTCCACTAGGGTCCTCTCTGGACTAGTGAGCCTAAATCTAACCAGCGATAAGAAGAAACGAGGAACGAAATCAACGTTGGATTCGCCCAAATTTCCACAGTTCTTTATCATCGTTGGTGATTAACAGCTCGCTCGTTACACAACATAGCGAAAAAAATCAATAACGAGAATAGTTAATAAAGAATTAACGATTTTCTCGAAAATAGCTTTGAAAAAACTGGAAACGAATGAAGAGCTACTTTTTTTGTTCCGATACCGAGACTTTGAAGAAAACTAATGTAGAAAAAAAAATATTGTATTCGAAACAAATGAATGCGAATGACAAAACAGACAGGAATTTTCAAACATCCTTCTTTCCCTAAAATTACAGTGGTGCGGATTTTATCGTTCCTAGACAATATCTTTTTCGACGAAGAAAATAATTAATTTTCACTTTTATTATTAGTTTGGCTCAGCTCGAACCAGCCTGAAATATTTGAGGCTTGAAAATTCCTTTCTTTGATTCGGAAAATATTTTCCAAAGAAGATTCCGAAAAACCGTAGGTCATTAATCATTATCCATCATTATTATCTCTTTCCGCCGCAGCGCAGCATATACTTCCCTGGCTCTCCCACCAAGGAACTTATTGCTCTTTCCCCGCATCTCCTTCTCCTCACACAGACGCTACGTACACTACTATAGCCCGCTTGGCTCAACTTTTCGCTTGCAATATACGCACGCTGCGCCGTAACTCTCAAAACAAACCAAACAATGCAAGCAAGTGACAACTTATGACAGCTTGTGACAGCTGATGGACAGCTTTAATTATTGAACAACAATAAGTGATAAATATTAATTTTAATTAACCAAGTTAAACGTTTTGCACGTGTTTGGACTAATTTAATGCTATGCACTGGAAGATAATGTAAAATCAATGTTACAACAAAAGTCATAGTTAAAAAAGTTTTGATTCACAACACTTGAAATCACTTAAATAATTAATTGAATAATTTACATTATTTTTTTGAATAATTTAATTTACAATTGATAATTTACTGGATTTAAAAACGTTGATTTTTTATTCTTTTCAAAACATTGTTTGAAAACAAATTCATAACTGTCAATTGCTGTAAATAACATTTTGAAATAAACAACTAACACAGCAACGGAGAAATTTGAATTCTGCCCGCAAACAACTCGAAACAAAACAAGCGACCTCAGCGCCTCTACACACCAAGACCCCACAACTTTTTTCAATCTCATCTTTCCCAATCCCAGTGAACCCTCCCTGATAGAACTATATTCCTATGTCTATGGTGGCAATCGCGTCCGCGAAAACGCAATAAGTACACAGTAATACACAACGTTAAAAAAAAAAAAAAAAAAAACACAGTCAGTTTACTTACTGGTGTTGGACCTAGTTGGAGTTCAGTTGAGCAAAATGGCGTCGGCGAAGTTTCTCGAGGAAGCCCTGAGCACGGACGTGGACGAATCCGCGGTAAGCGCGATTGTGGGCTCACTCGAGACGCAGCTCGCGACCACAGTTGCGCCCGCGCACCAGGTGCCCGGTTCTTCGAATCACCAGCCAGTTCTCGCCGCCCACAATAACGGCTCCTCCACCGCGACCGCCGCGGCAATCTCCAACGGCAACAGCGGCACTCAGGCCCCACCAGCCCAGAAACACGTAGCCAACGGCGCCGGCAGCACCTCCAGTCCCGTCAACCAGGAGTCATCGGCCACTGCCAAGAACGTCCCAACCGTCAGCATCCTCGGCACCAACTCCTCAGGCGCGGCGGCACAGGCCAAGCCACAACACGTCGTCGCCCAGTCCACGGCACACGTTGTCCAGGTAAGCACTTTATTTTTTTTAACTTTTTTTTTGCATCCTATTTTTAACTAAGAGAAATAACGCTCTACATTGTGAAACTTTGTTTTGTTGAAAAAATGGCGGTATCATGGGAATTGTCATGTTTCGGGAGTGGGGTTAGGTTGGGCTGGTAGCGGGGTTGTTTCTGAGGAGATTTGATGTGGGATGTTTGTTTATATGATTAGGAGGGGCGAGAAAAAATATTGCAGTGTTGATGTTTTTACAGTTTTAGTTTTGTTAGTGATTTTTTATCCGAAATTACCTGTAAATTTTTTTTCAGGGCTGAATGAGGTATTTTTTTGTATTTGGGAAATAATATTACGTATTTTGGGAGGGTTTGATGATTCAATTAAAAAATGTAGATTTTTGACATTCAATTTCATTGATTTTAGTCATGATTATACAATTATTAATATTTTTATCATAGATTTTTCATACATATATTTTTTATTGATATTAAAATTTTTATATGAAATTGAAATTTCAATTAAATTTTTAAATATTAGATGACTCATTTTATCTTGAATAATTTCACAAATTTCGTATATATTTTTCAGTTTTTTGTAACACATTAAAAAAATATAAGTTTTTCAGTTTTATTTTCATTGACCGCCCTGGCAAAGTATATACAATGCTAGCGGTGAATTTGCGTCGCCGTTTTAAACTACTATTAAAATTATCCTACAAAACTTACGTGTTCAATGATGTAATAAATCATAAATAAGAGACTTTTTCAATAGAAAGCACTTAAAACTTTGTTAAAAAAGTTGCGTGCAGAAAAATAGCGAAATAAAATATTTATTATATATTTTTCATATATAATATATTTGTCATATATAATATATTTTTCATATATTTTTCTCTGATGTCACTTGTACTTTTTATCGTACTATAACATATTATGTGCAAAGTGAAGAAAAAAATATGATTTTTTTAAGAAGTTCGTGTGATTTTGAGAAAAACAAGTAAATTAAAGTCGACTATTTTTTAAACTTTCATCTGTAGAAATCAAAAGTCTGTCAATCAATATTTCTTTTTTTGTTTTGAATATAAAAAGTTTAGACGAACTACTAGCAAAGATATTTTAATGAATTTTTCTTACAAAATAAATGATTCTAACATAAATTTTGGTATTATTTCAATCAAAAATACCACAAGCTACTAATTTCTATAGGTTTAAATAAGAGGTGCACAATAAACACTAAAATTGAACAAAATAATATAATAATGACCTTATAGTCTGAAGATTTTTTCAAGAGTGATATAATATAAAGTACAATACCATATTAGACTTTTTCGCAGATAAAAAAATAAAAAGCGCAATACTGTATACGAAAAAGTTGGATATGGTATAGTACTTTGTATTATATTACTCTTGCAAAAATCTTCATACTATAAGTTTGTGCTTTCGCAGCCACACTGGTATAGGACTTTTCAAAAAGTTTTTTTTTTGATGTGTATTGTTGATTAATTTTGATCATAAATACCAGAAACTACTAATTTCTATGTTTTCATGACTAATGCACATTGAATACTTGATAAAAAAATAACGAGTGCAATGATATATAGTTTCACTCAAGTTGCACAAACTCTGCCAGGGCATATTCATTATGGTAGAATTTAAAATTTTTTTTCATTTTTAATGTAGATTTTTCATATTTTTCTAGCTGTAACAGGCAGGCATAGTTCTGCCAGTAAGTAAATTAAACATGGAAAAAAACAAACGAAAAGAGGAATAATAATTGATTTTGTAAGTAAGTAATACAGTTTTCCCCTCAAATATTTCACTGTAAGAGTAAAATGTCGTTTAAAGTATGAAATCAGAAATAAATAAAGTGGTATACATTTTCTTTATTTAAGTCATTTAGAGTAAACTGATAATCATGTGATAATAATTGACAATAAAAAATTTCTTATTTCGAATATCTTTCAGCAAGCTTTCAAAGTTTTTTGACACCTTAACGAAAGAAAAAATGCCGAGTTGGTTTGAACTGTGTTATCCTCTCTTACTTTCTTTATTAGTTATAGTTTTATTACTCAAGTGATTTTAAAGTAAAACCTTCTTCAGACCATAACTGAAAAAAATATAACAAATTTTTGAAAATCACTCCGTTTTTAAGTTATAGGGTCTTGATTTTAACAGCATTTCATTTTTATAATTATAGATAGATTTTTTTTAAACTGAAAATTCTGTAAGAAAACAAGTTTAATTAATTTATTAAAGCTGAAAATTAAATATTTTCATAGTTAAAAGTTCAAAGTTTCAAGTGTTTTTTCATTATTTACAAAAACTTTGAGAATCATGAATAATAGTATTTTTTCAACAATCTATCATAAGATTTGCAAGGCTTTGCAGAAATTTAGGAAAATTTGTAAAAAGAATTTTTTTTCTATAAAAAAATATCTATAAACTTATAAATTTTGGAGGTAATTTCTACATTCCAAATAACTTATCAAAATTTTGTTTTAATTACAAAATAGATCAAATTTATTGTTCTCACATGTTTTAATTTTTGCATAATTTGTTAGGTCTTGAGACTTAGCTTAATTCTCAATATGTTAAACAATTTTTAAAAACTTCAAGGAAAATGTGTGTATTTTCAAATTAAAAAAACTAGCACATACATATATTCAAAAATTCTGTTAAGTTCAAAACATGCTGTATTATCACTTAAAATTTCAGTAAAAGTTGAAAATTTTCTGTATCATTTCTTTTATCTCAAACAATGCTAGAAATTATATGCAAATTGATGTTTTTTTTTATGTCCGGCGTTCGAAAATTAGCAGGAATTTCTTACGAATTGTAAACAGCAAAAAATCTGTATTTTTGACATTTTTTACATAAAATCAATTTAAAATAAGTTTTTCAAAATTTTTATTGATATAAAACTCATTTTTCAAAATATTATTATTTCCCATCATAATACCATTGGACATTGCAAGTTCCTTTTAACTAAAGCTAACACTATGTTTTTATGTAAAAGGTAATGGTTTTCTATTTTTGTAAACAATTGAGGTCAAACATGATTTCTAAAACTTGAAAACAAATAAAATATTCATGACTCCGGGAACTGATTTTCTATGAAAAGTGTCAAGTTGGTTTTACTTTTTTTTTTTGAATGTATGTTGAGGTACATTAAATTTTATTTTTAGAACTTATTGATTTATGCATAGAACTATACAAGAAACACATCTGTTCATGTGGCTTGAAACTATTTGTTCTCATTTTTACACTATTGTACATTTATTTTTGTGTGAGTTTTTGTTTTTTGTTATTTACGTATATGCGTTATAAACTCTGAGAATTGGACATTATTGTAAGAGAAAAATTAAAATGGAAATTGTTTTCAAAAAAGTTAAATCATAAATAGTTATTTTATTTTTTAATCCTGTCTTATTTAAGTTCGTTGTAATTGATTCTTTCCTATTGTAACATTTTATTTTTTAGTACATAGGCATGGGCTAAAACAAAATCAACATAATTGAAAATACTTTAAAGAGCAAAAATGATAAAAATTGTCTGAATCTCTATATTCATTCACTTTGATTCTTGAATATTATTAACCAATGGTTTAAGTTTGTGGGCCTAAGTTTTTAATTTGAAAATTTATACCAAGCAAAAAAAAACAAGACATGCCATATTAAAAATTATCAATTGAAATTTATCAATCTATAATTAGAATTTTGAAAAACCAAATAAAATAATATCAGATCCATATCTTGAATAATCGGAAAAATCTAAATGGTGAAAAACTATCAAATTTAATATGTGAGCTTTAAAAGTTGCACACAGAAAATTTTAGAAACCAAGCTATCTAAAATTTAAAAACATTGATGATTCTCACATTTTTTAATCAGAGAACAGAATTCTATACAGTAAAACGTTGCAAAATGTAATAATATATGTATTATTCATGAGTATAATTAGCAATGTCTATATGATATATATTTCAATTGTTGAACTATTCATAGACCTAGTTGATTTACAGACATTTAATCATTCAAATTAAAGTTGAAAAGTTGTCAAAATTGTATATTTTTGGATCCTTGAATATTCAATAATCATACAATTAGGCTGGTTTGTAAGTATCAATTTTGATGATTTAAAAATGTTAAAACGTCCTAATTGCACTATTGTATGAAAAAAATTGTTTGTTTGTCACGGCCATATATTAAGATACTATCTAACCATACATGTGGTTGGTGCAATCACCATTGAAGTCCTAAATAAACACTTATTCCAATGTAAGAACCATATATTTATATGTCTAAATCTTTTGAGTGATAGCAGTACCTTGAAATTTAGCGGCACCAATTACAAATATCGTTCGATAGAATCTTACATCATATTAATATGGTTGTGACATACGAACTGTTTTTCCCATGGTAAGGTTCCAAACGTGAGAATTTTGAAAGTTAACGGACTTGTATGATTTTTTAGACTTATTGATCTGAATATTCAGGCACAAAAAATTTGAGACGAAGTTCACAATTAACTTTTGCAAATTGCTGGAATCGAGTTCTTGAATTCCATAGATACCATTTCACAGTTTTGATGAGTTTGTTACTTGAGATATCAAATTTGAGTTTTTTAAAAAAATATTTGAATTTTTTAAGTCATAAGACTCGAACAAAGAAAAAAATTATATGGTTAGAATCTGTAATAAGTTATAATTGAATTAAAGATCAGGGGTCCAAATTTAGCAATAAGTTAATATTATTGTACTTCTAATTTATTACTAAACTTTGTTTACTTGAAGGTTGGAATTGGAACCGTATTTAAAAGTCTCATGTATATTATCAAATGATTCCAGGTTGCAGCAACAAATCAGAACACAAGCCCCATGATCAAAAGTCAGGAACAGGTTAAAATAGTTTACTCCTCGGCTGGGCAGCCAGGCGTCATAAACGCAAACAGTAAAATTGCGTTCACAAGCCAGAATCAACTAGCAAACGGCACACTGAGTGTCCCAACGCAAGTGAGCAACGTCGTCAGTAACACACAGCCAGTCGTCAGTAAATCTTCGGGCACTCCCGTCGTTTTAAAGGCTACCAACATTGCCCCGGGCGGCATGGTCACGGTTCCCATGTCTGTTCCCGTATCAGCCACTAACACGACCTTGACAACCTTGCAAGGCAAGGTTACTCCCAATGCCACAGTGCCCGGCAGCGTACAGATCGTCAATGTGAGCTCCCGGGGACCAGCCACCACAGGTCAACAGGCTAACAAGTCAGTTGGGCAAAGAATCGTCATCCAACAGCAAATGGTTGGCGCCAGACCTGGCACACCTGGGGTAATTTTTTATTTTATTATTAAAGCTTGTTGGACTTGTGTATAGAATGGAACATCTATGTTAGAAGTTGACATCTTTTGAAAAGAAGTCTATATATAAAAATATAGTTTGCCAGAGACATACTTGGCATGAAATCTTAGAGCAAGTTCTCACAAGAACCATACATCCCACTAACATGATTTAGACAGAATTTTGAATTTTGTAAAGGATTTGTTTTAGGATCGATTTATATCCTAAGGAGTGCTTACATTGTAGAAGATTAAAGTTGAACCCAAAATCTTCGAGTTTGTTATAGAGGTATAAAAGTCTTGAAATTTGTTAGGGTGATTTTTTCAGGCTTTATTAGTTAAATGATAAATTCTTTGTAATTTGGCAATATTTTACTGGATTTTAAAAATTTAAAGTTGGGTAATTTTTTACTAATGTCGTTTGATTTATATTATTTCAGCAAATCACCTTTCAGACAGCACAGGCACTCCAGGGTGGTCATCTTCTAGTGAAAACAGAGACCGGACAGTTGCAGTTGCTGAGAGTAGGACCAGCGACAGGGGCTGCGGCACCAGGTGGCACGGCTGTGACAGCAAACAGCATCGCTGGGAACGCGGTTGTTGCTGGGCAGACCTATCGCATTGCATCAGTGCCGGGTGTAAGTAGGCTGAACACCCAGTTCACAGGCCCACCACTCACCACAATCCGAAAATCTGTTCAGGTGATGCACTCTTGTACCTCGCACAAGACTCGCTGTTATAGCAGTTTTTTTTGCCGTTTTTACTTGATTTTGTTACCGTTTTTCACTGGAATGGTTTGTTAAAATTTTACGATGTCCCTTGGTTATTGGGCTCAGTGTCATTGGATCAAACGTTTTTCATCTATTGAGCATTTTCCAAACATTATGATATACTAGAAATGGTGGGCTTTACACGTGCCTGCATTTAATGATAAGTTGTTTGAACTTGTATAATATCGTTAAAACAAAATGATGAAGTAGGTACATTTGTATTGGAAAACGGGAAAATGTCTACTAATTAATTTAAAATGATTATTTTGAATTTTTCTGTGCAAATTTTTAAGTTCTAAGAAAGATAAGAAATAATTGTAGTTATGTATCAAATAATGAGGAATAGAAACCAAAAGAAAAAAATGTACGATTTCGATATTTCGGGTAAATTTCTCAATTCATGAAAAACTTGCTTCCAAATGACACTAGGCAATTTTTTTAATTTTGTGCCTGCAAGCATAGTTTTTTTTTTCGTTGTTATTTTTTTTTTTACAGTGTATAGGGCAGTCAAAACTCAAGGTTGTTGCTCTTAGAATTTTCAAAGTTTCTTGTTTGAAATTTTTAATTACTGTATGTAATATTTTACCAATGAGCCTATGTTATGCGATTTGCAATTTTTCGGATTACACGACAGAAATGTTCTTTACAATTTTCAACTAAGATTTTTTAAGGTAAAAATATTTTCAAATTTGCTGTTGACAATATTATAATATGATAATTTATTGACAATCCTAACTAAGAGTAAAAAAACATTATTTAAATCTGGAAAATTTAAATCATAGTCCTAGAAAACCTGGAAAACTCTTATAGAATATTTATAAATATTTTGTAATAAAAAAGAAAGTGATTCTGTACAAAACTTTAAAAAAATGCATTTTTCTATTGCATGTTCCTTAAGTTAAAATTAATGATGTTGCTATTTTGTGACAAAAATTTTCTTTAGGAAGCTTTCAAATTTTTAAAAATCGAATAAACAAGTGTAAAAAATTTGTGAAAAATTTGAAAATCTAAAAAGTGCAAACACCTTGAGAATGACCTACCAATGAAAAGTTTCGATGTTCCAAATTTGCATGCATTCAAGTATTTATATTTAAAATCATAGTTCTCAAACTCTAAAATTTTTGCCTGAGAAATTCACATTAGATTGTACACTTTTTAGCTTTCATCCGAATGCTCATAAGTTTTGAAAGTGCTTTAAAATGTTCAAAAATATTAAAATAAAAAAGTATTAGAGATTTGAGTGTTTTTTCTAGTTATCTCTGAAAAAAATTTTATTTCAATATTTTAATTTCATAACAAGAAAATACAGATTTTTCAGTATATAATGTCAGACACTTGTTTACATCAAGTTATGCAATCACATATGTTCAAAATTTTGATTCATAAGTAGATTTTTGAAATTTTTTGCATGCTTTGAACTTTTACCAAAATTCTCGTACTTTGAGTTATAATCCTAAATTTGATTGTATTGTATTGTATATATAAAAATTGATTCCACAGTCACTTGCATGGTTTTGAAAATATAAATTGGTATTGTTGGATCGAAGAAATTTCATTGTGAAAATATCCCACGTGTTTTAATTATAAAATGATGGAAATTTTTTATTAGAGTCTGTAAAGGGTAATAGTGCATCAGTTGAAAATGAATGCAAACAATACTGAAGAGATACATTTTTTTACGCAGTACTTGAAATGATGCTTGTAAATAGTAGTTTGTGTGTCAAGTGCGGGTGAAAAGGTTTTGCATATGAGAGTCTGTTTGGAGTGTAAGAAGAGTAACACTAATGTAAGCCGACTTGAATACTGAAAACCTTTTTCAGCCTGAGGTGCATACATTATTTTGTGTCCTCGCATATTACATGATTTGGTTTTTAAATAAACTTTTTACATTATTTCTATGTGATGAATCATATCATATGTGTAGTTATTATTACTACCATATATATAATATATTATTAATATATATAAATGATTAATCATATATTTATGTATAAATATATGATGAATGAGTAATTATATTTATATAATATATGATTAATATATTATTATGAAGTATATATATTTTATTGATTTACATTATATGATATGTGTAGTATATTATCATTACTATCATTTATATATAATATATTATGATTATATATGAATGATTAATGTGTAATTATATGATATATATTTTATTGATTTACATTTGATACATATACCATATGTAGTTTTTTAAAACTCAGTGAATTGTAGCAGAAATTCGTGAAAGTTTTATAGATATAAATTTATGGCAGTCACACAATAGTTTTACATAAATTCACTCATGTTCAGTTTGAAGTTGTTTTTTTGGAGGAAAAATTTTTGAAATTTTTTCCTTTCTATATTCTGTAGTTACCTGATTATGATTATATATTTTTTTAAATATGATGTTTTTTGAATTGTAGCCTGTGGTTGTGAGCACATCAAATGCAACAACGACGGCAACCCCAGTTTCTACTGCATCTGCTGCGACTTCGCAAGCGACTCCTGCACAAGTAAACATCTTTTTATTGGAAAATATATTTTATCGTTATATGTCACAAATCACTCATAACGATTTAATTTTATTTTCAATTGGAACATAAAACTTCAGTTCGAAAATGAATGTGTCGAGAGTCTAGATTTTTATCTTTAGAAATTTGAAGTATGACACTGTGTCATACATTGAGAGTTTGACAATTTTCATACCTTTAAAGCATTATCGAACGCTACTCGTAGCCTTAGGCACATCTTCACACGTTTCAGCATACTTTTGCAGCCATGTAAAGACGTCACTAACAGTACTCGTAGCGTTATGTACTATTAAATAATAAGTTTCTTAAGACGACTCGCAAGACCTTCTCTTTTTGTCCTTCTTCCTTTCAACTGAATCCCATTCTAAGCATCTCTCTCGCACTACAGTAGGTTGCGAGTCATCTTAAGAGCAGCAATTTACCCAAAAAATTTGTAATTTCCACAACAATTGTGTTTGTGGTCCTTGCATTCCTATCTACACCCCTTGCCCTACACAGTGAGCTATCGATACATACCAGCCCTGTGCAACTTGTGTAGTTTCTCTCTCCAATATCTTACCACGGTCTGCCAGCTCGCTTGCGCTCAACTCACACACACATAAGCAGTCGTGTGTGTATATACACACGACTGTGGCTTACCACACACTTATTTGCGGCTTATTTTGCGGCTTAGACTGGTGGCGTCTTCAGAGTGCCGTTTACTTTATGTGAATCGGGATTCCTAAGGTTGAAATCTCGAATTGCAAAAGCCTGATACATACTATCGATTATAGTTATCTCTACCATCTCGAAACTGAGTGATAAATAAACACAAGCAACATAAATAACAACAAAATAATTTATTTACACCTCGAAATGTTCTGAATGTGACTTGAAAATTACTCGAGTGAGCTTTTATAACTTTGTTTCATCAATATAAATCTTTGGCCTGAAACTAGCCAAAACAATAACGTCCTGTCACCGATCGTTTTTTTATGTTTTTTATTATTTATAAAAAAAAAAAAAAAAAAAAAAAAAAAAAAAAACAGAGTTCGGGCACTCGTCCTAGGATGTGTAAACATCCTCAAAAATAACGTATTTCAATTTTACTCCAACATGACTAAAAAACTTGAGCACTGCATATTTTGATTTTACTCTGATGTAGAGATAACATTTTTCTTCGGACACTACAGAATTGAACACTTCACATTTTGTCCTTGAACACGTAGGATTTTTCCTTGGATACTACAGTTTTTATTTTAGTTGACTGTGGGAATTCCAACTTCTACTGATACTCGCGAGTGAAGATGTTTTGCTCTTTTTTTTTACCTTTACATATTTTAGTTTTACTCTAAAGTGGCCAACATACTTCGATAACACACATTTATAATTAAATATAGACATTCATATCAATAATATAAAATTAATTCAAATAGTTAGAATTTCGATCTTTTTGTGTGTGTTGTAGCGTCAAACCACAGATAATACCAAAGAAAAGTGCCGTAAGTTCTTAGCAAATTTGTTAGAGCTGTCTAGTCGAGAACCAAGAGCCGTTGAGAGGAACGTACGGACTTTGATCCAAGAGCTGATAGATACGAAAGTCGAACCGGAGGAATTTTGTGATCGACTGGAAAAATTGCTGAATGCTTCGCCTCAGCCATGTCTCATTGGATTCTTGAAAAAAAGCCTCCCTCTCTTGCGACAATCCTTGGTCACGAAAGAACTCGTCATCGATGGCATCAGACCTCCTCCGCAAAATGTCGTCTTTTCCGTCGCAACCACTCCCTCAACCGTGAATGTAATATTTATCTATATATTAAATTGTTTAACTAAAAGTAGAAAAACAGATAATTAAATATGAATATCGTACTATTATGTAAAATAATACAAATTTTACATAAGTAATTAAATATTGATTGTAATCATTATTTGATAGATGCAATCATTTCATCTTCTTATTACTCTTCTGAAGAGTCCGTGTTTTAAGACATTAGAAAATTGGTCTACAAAATAAAACTTGAAATATTTCCAAGGCCCTGATTACAACAGGCAAGTTTTGATCGGTTCAATAATTCTATTGAATCAAAAAAACATCATCTTTCCGATCTAATTGAATTACTTGATTGCCTCTCAATAGAGAAGTAATACAGTAATTCAATTAGATCGGAAAGATGATGTTTTTCTTGATTCAATAAAACTTAAAAGTTTTTAATGGGTATCTTTTTCAAGAGATGAGATGATGAAATCATCCTTAAAAAGATTTGCTTATCAATTTTAAGGACATCAACTTCCAATGATCACATTATGAAATTTAAAAATTGAAGGTATTATAATGAGGATTTTACAAAATTATTCGAATGTGAATAATCAAATCTTGAAGTTATTCTACTTGGCAAATGAAAAACGTCCGAGTCATACAAAATTCAAATGAATTTTCGAGCTTTGAACTTTGCATTCTGTATCGAGTTTTTGAAATTTTATTTTTGGATTAGAAACTTTTGTGCTAGGATATTGCAATGAAAATTTTAGTTTAGGGGGAGGGAGGGGGGGGGGGAGGTTAACGAAGTCAAATTTGAAAAGGTTTAGTATGTTTATGAAAATGTATTTATTTTGAATAAATTAATGAATATCCATTGTAACATCAACTTCTGTAAATCAAAATGTGACGTTAAGTTTTTATTTTTGAAATATACGTATTTTCTCAAAAATTCACAATATTCCATTTATAACATCGTATATTATTTATTTAATCAGTACCTTTCAAAGATCAGATCTTATTTTGATGAATTTCTGATGATTTATGGTGTTTATTTAATTTATTGTATTCTAAGTATTTTCCGTGTTGTTTACAACATATGACTAAAATCTTCAAGGAATATTGATGAATTTCTAGTAATTTTGTGGATCGCTCTATGGATTTCTAGAATATATATAATGCTCTAGAATTCGAAATCTCATAAATTTTCAGTGCTTGTAATATTGTTCAAAAAACATTATCTACATTTATTTTGTATTGTTCGATTGATTTCCAGTACTTTTGGTGAATTTTCGTTTTCCTTTTAGTGTTGATGCGATTAGAAGCATTTTAATTTATTACGAGGCTTTATAGATTTATAAAAAAATTTTTAATTGTAGAAAAAATATATCAATGTAGATTTCTCGTAGGTATCTTGAAGATTATTAGAAATTGCAGTATTTTTTTAAATCCTTTTTAAATTTATCTAACTCTATTAGATTTTATAGTATTTTAATGGATACCTACATAAGTTTTTAGAATTTGGTGCTAATTTTCTTCCATTATTAATTTTTTTTTATTCCCACATTATTTTCTACAAATTGTTCACTGGGTTATTATAATATTATATTAAACCAATCATAATTTATAATGCTATAGTTAACAATAACAACATGATGTACTTTACCAATAATTACATTCTCCATCATATGTCGAATTATTAAAAAAATATTCGCATTATTTTTAATTTATTTGTTACATTTTCTTACGATTACTGAACTTACCGTTTTTGTATTAATAACGTGTATTGGTTACTGTTTTTTTTTTTTTTTTTTTTTTGATATGAATAGTTTTTACTAATAGTTTATAATCGATAATTTTTATTGACGATTTTTTTTTATAGGTTCGACCAGCAGTTACTGCTGCTCCTGCGCATCCTGTGGCCATTGTTGCCGCATCGTCAACGCCGGCGAACCAGGTCAGGACGGTGTCATCTTTTACGACGAACACCCCCAATGCGACCAGAGCAACGGTCGGGGCACAAAGTACCCAACGCATGGTAAAATTTTTTGCAATGTATAAATTTTGACAGTCACATAAAAGATTTGACATTTAAAAATTTTCATTAGTTGTGCATTTTATCAATTTTACAGTTATATCAGTTTTAAAAATTATCATCTTCACGTTTTTTTTATTAATTCCATAACATGCATTTGCTTTCGTCTCTCAGTTTCTATATTTGTTTTTAGCATTTTCACGTTCGAGTATTTCAGAAGTTGATTTAATGTCCTATTTATAATCAAAGGAATTCAATACTAATACCATATGTAATTTATTGCTTATTGTAAAATGCTTGTTGTACCGTTTTGAAAACACGAGAAAGAGTGTTATATTTAATAAGTTACTGAAAATAATAACGTAACGTTGGAAAAAAATTGCAAAGTAGGTAACTTGGAATTGACACAAATTGAAATTTTTTAAGTAATTAAAAATAGATTATTTCACATTCTTATAACTCATGAATTTTTTATGTGAATTTTATGATCGAGTTTACTACGATATTAAGAGTTGAAAAGATTGGCCAGAAAAAATTAAAGAATTTAAATAATAATAGTTGTGGACTGAATTGTTGAACACCAAAAATTTCGAAATCAGATTAAATAATAATAATAAAAAAGTCGTTCTCTAATTTTTTTTTTTCTGTATGGCTAGAAGTATTATTTTTGATGTCCCGAATAATTTACTTATTTTTGCAAAGAAAAGAAATTTTTCTTCAAACATAAAGCATGGCATATTATGAGAAAGTTGGTAATAGTATTTGCATTTGTTTTTTATAGATAAGGCCAACAATAGTTCGGCAAACAGGACCATTTACTCTGAAACAGACTGCAGGGAGTGCTATTCGTTCGTCAGTGCCGATAACGCAAAAAGGGAATGCGACGCTCGTGAAAACTGCCACAACTCTGGCTCAAGGCAAAACACTCAATGCCACTATTGTAAACAAAGCCACAGTGCCTTCGATCGTCCAAAAACCGATTGCGAAAGAGAAGGAAAAAAAGACATTTTCGTCGGCCGGTTACACGTGAGTTCTTTTTAATGAAACATTGGTTTTATAGGTTGATTTTTCTTATTCTTACCTTCAATTATTAAAACTTCTAATGATTTGTACAAAAAACTTGTTTATATAAACTTTTTTCACTTCTGAGCATTCTGGAATGTTTGTAGATTTTTTAAAATTGTTATCTATGTATATAGAAAAGTGAAAATCTAAATGTTTGTTACTTTATCACTTTGAAACTGCTGCACGAAATCTTCTAAAATTTTTCACAGTTATTGACCATGTTCCTGAGGTTATAGGCATGTTTTCATTAACGAACTAAATATATAGTGATCACACATAAAAATTACGAATTGTCACAAATCACAAAGATTCACAACAGCACAAACAGTCACAAAATCACAAATCAGAAAAAGTCACATTATCTCAAATCATAACATAATGTCAACAATCACAAAACTGTCACATTATGATTATTATCATATCGTATTATCATAATCTATCGTAATAGACCCTTTGGAAATTAGAAAAAATCTTTATTAAAAACCATATTTGCAACTTATTATTTCGAGAAGTCATTTCATGATCAATACATTCTACTTTTGCATATTCATCGAAATAAAAATAATTTTTTTTCCTCTTCCATATGACTTCAATTTCTTCTCAAAATACACAATTGAGATTATGATACAATTTTTTGTAATAAATTTTCATCAACTTTATAATAGTGTATCATTGCTACTTCAGAATTGTGAAAAATTCCATTTTCTTATTTGGTTGCAAAAGAAAACAATGATGAGCGTTCTATTGATTGCAACATCATGTTTTTATTTTCTATGAAGTCAGAAGTAAAAGTTTTTATTGTTTTTCATATAATTCTACTTCAGCACAAGCAGGCAAAGCCACTGATTTAGTTGAACTAAAAAAAAAGTGTTCATTGTGCTAGTGATAATGATTGTATTGATTATAAAATAATTCTGAAAAATAATTATAGAAAGATTAATCTGACCTGATCCAACCACGTGTAACTACGCGTGACTGCTAGTTTATACTAAAATGAACAATAAATTCATAAAAATTTTTCGGAAGATTCAAAGGTCACAATATTTTTTACTCGTGCCAACATGTACTCTACTGAACAATATTCGACTTTTTCAACTCAATGTTCTCTTCGTATATATTTTATGAAAATTTTTATTCAATAATTATTTTATTAGTATTATTATGGATTGTATTTTATACATCTTTAATCATGAGAATGTGTCTTTCGCACATAATTCTTTCGATATAGTAATGATTCAGTTAGTGATATCGTTTACAATAGTGCATTGTGTACCGCGGAGCCATATTTGGCGTTCACGGGCGAGGACGATGTTTTCTGAACGGCATGGCTCGAAGGTGCACACGATACTTTATGTTCGGGAAGCACGTTTTTTTGCGAAACTCACCATATACTTTTGTGGTGGCATTCATGAATATTATGACGAAAGTGGCAGCAAGCTTATCTGCAATTAGTTTCTATTGCTCAACATAAATGACGTAATTGTAAAGAATAAAAACATGTCATTGATAAAAAAATGCAACAACATTTTTAAATTAGGAATTGGAAAGTTTATCTGCAATTAGTTTTTACCGCTTTTACTGCTCAAGTTAGAAAGTGTTGGGATAATTGTATATTGGGAGTTGAAAAAAAAAATGACAGCGTAAGCACAACTACTAAAATTTTATCGTTTTTATTGATTCACTGTCATGAAATCAAACATGAAATCAAATATAAAACCAAACATTTTTATTTTGTATTATAGTTATGGAAATGAATCACTCCGGCATTTTTATTAATAACAATAGTACCTTCGCGAGCGCTGATTTGAATATTTTCATTGTTTGACGTTGTCACATTATTTTCTGAAGAAAAATTGATGCCTGTTGTTAGTACTTTACATATTTTTTCTTTTTGTTGTACAGATTTTTGAATGTACTGTTGAGCAACTGCATCTGACTTTCGGCCCAAAGCTCTTTCAAATTTATAAAATTACACCCTTGGTCAGAAAAGATAGTTGCTGCTGTGCGTCGAAAACAATGGCCTGTGTATTTCTTTGGATCTTTCAATTTAAAAAAATTCACAATTATTTGTGGCACTTTCGCGATTGTGTTTTTTCCCATCACTTGTGTGGTACAATTTTTATTACGATATGTTACGAAAAAAAAGTCGTGATCAGTTTTCTTCGAACGTAGAGCTGCGTATTTTTGGACCAGTTGCATAAGAATTCCATTGATAACAAACTGGCGAGGAATGTTTGTTTTTGTTTCGAGTAACATGATTAGAAGCATGCCATCTTTTTCTATGATGTCAGTGGTATTGATGTTTTTTAATTCTTGTGTTCGACATGCTCCCATGACACCAATAATAAGAATGACCTGAAAAAAGGTCTCCTTTGAATTTATAGGTAGGGACTTCTTAGATGGATTGTCAGTGATTAAGGCGACACAGAGGCCGTTTTCTTCGTCTCCTTCTTCCTCTCATTCGCTGTCTGTTCTATGCGTCTCTCTCGCACTTCAGCAGCCTCTGTGTCGCCTTAAGGAATAGAGATGAATAATGTTGGGGAAATAGATGCACAAAAAAAAAAAATAAGATAAATATTGCACTCGTCCTGACGCGGACGAGCAGCTCGGGACCGAGAGCTTCTGATCAAACAAACATGTGAGGGGGGCTCCCACTCTCGAACATTTTCGAACATTCGTCCTCTCGAGGTTTACACATTACACGCTCATTCGCTTCATGCTTGTTTGCATTAGGAACGAGTTTTTTTTATGTAGGGGTTTTACGGAATATTTCAGTCAAAAAAGAAGAGGAATTTCCAGAAATTTTAGAGGATGACGGAGATTCAGGGAATAGATATGATAAATTTTAGAAAAAAATCAATGTAGAATAATTTATTATTATTTTTTGAAGTATTGTTTTTACCTTGGATGCAAGATGTTCATCATCGCAAGCATTTGCGAGAAAGTCATGAACTTGATAGGCCGTGAGCACTTCTAATTTTTTCGGCTGGAAACCGACGTTCCGGTTTTTTAGGAAGCCAATCACAATTTCATAATGTCCGATGTCTATTTTTTCTTTCACATTTATCACTGCTTTCAACATTGAGAAAATGTTCCATAGCGTGCTTGGAGCAAATCTCGAGCTTAGTTGCTTCATGTAACCGAGAACCGTGGTTTGATTTTTTTCTGCTTGGTGTTCATTTTTGAGTTTTACATAGAAGTTATACGCTTCGGTATATTTATCGCGAGATTTTTTCCGTATTCATTTTTATATCAACACTGCGGACGTGTGGACATTGAGAACGACTGAGACAGACTGAGATATATTGCCGAAACCAGCCGCAACCAGCCGAAACTATTGAATCCGTAAATACTACCTAAGCTGAAAACATCGGCCCATGTTTTTCGTGAATGTTCGTGAGGCCGTGCGCATGCGCGGCCACATTGTGAGTTCTTTCAACGTCAGAACTGCGCGACAATATTGGTTTTGTCGCCCACGGGAGACAAAATATCCCCACTCTTATCAAATTTCTTTTGACGCTGATATTGCCCGATATCTATTGTAGACACGCCCCCTCCGGCAATTACGCAAAAAACGTGCTTCACGAACATAAAATCATTTATTGAATTTTTGCAACAGGGGAGACGATGATATCAATGATGTGGCCGCTATGGGAGGTGTCAATCTTGCTGAAGAGTCCCAGAGAATACTCGGTTCCACGGAATTTGTGGGAACGCAAATCCGGTCCTGTAAAGATGAACTTTTCTTGCACCTTTTACCTTTACAACAAAAAATAAAAAAAATAAGTAAGTTATACAACAAATATCTAATTTAGACAGTGCCGAGGATCCTACCCATTCGAAAATATAGATATTTATCTAAAATAAACACATTTTTTCAATGTGAGTTTGAATAATAAATAAATTTTCGTTTGCGACTGTTTTCTGTTTGAAGTTGAACTTCTCTGAATTTTGTTTTTAGAATAATATGTTGTTCCTGCATGCATATGGCACTGAATTTGATTAATGGCTCGTAAAATCCATTAAAAGCAAATGAAAGATCGCGCTCAATAACCATTTTCGTTTGTGTCGCAGCAAGTCAACACAATTTGGATGAAGCAGGCTCAGATGTAGCTTCTCTAATATCACACGCAGTGCAGGAGCGACTAAAAAATTTGGTAGCCCAACTAGGCGTGATAGCTGAGCACAGAGTAGATTTCAATAAGGTAGGACTAGATTTGATCGTTATTTGTTGGAAAATAACGGAATGAGAATTAATAGAACTGTATTTTTCTTTCTAGACGGATCAAAGATATGAAGTAACGCAAGATGTGAAAGGGCAGTTAAAGTTTTTAGAAGAATTGGATAGGGTAGAACGTAGAAAGCACGATGAACTAGAAAGGGAAACTCTGCTACGCCTTGCGAAAAGTCGAGCGAAAACAGAGGATCCTGAACAAGCGAAATTGAAGGCTAAAGCAAAAGAGGTTGGTAGAAATGATTTTTTATTTTTAATAACTAGACCTGATCGAGATAACGTTCGGAAATATACAAAATTTATAGTTTAATTATAGGTTATTAATATATTAAAATAAAAATTGAACTATATTATAGTTTAGTAGTGGAATTTATATCGTTTGTCTGCATTTGTTTGCATTTGTTATTGTCTATTATAGACTGTTTATTTTCCTATATGAAAAATTATATGATTTTGATTTCAAACCATATTAAATTGAAGCATTTTAACTAAAATATGAGTGTATTGAACATTTCTAATATTTGATTATGGAAAGATTAGTATTCCTCAGTTTGAGTGCGAAAAAAAGCTGGTTTAAAATGACCAATAATGAATTGTATGACAAATTCTGATACATGATTGTTATTTCAACAGTGGCAAACACTTCTTTATAACAAACGTATCACATTTTTCATCGTTTTTAATTCTCAAATTGCAATATTGACACATTCAACTGTAAGAACTTTTAACAATTTTTTATTAATAATTCTGAAATCTCAAAATTTGAAAGGAAAAAGTAGAAGGTTTAACCGATAAACAACTTGTACATTCGAATGTTGAAGTTTCAATATCAAAAAGTTGGAAAATTTGCATCTCAAGCAATGTAATAATCAAAGTTTGTAACTCTAGTATGAGTGAATTTTTTTACAATATTGAAAATCTGTAAGAACGTGAGAAAATAGAAAGTATGAAATTTTCAGTAATGTCTTGTAAAAAAATTCTAAAACTAAGTATGTAATCAAGGAAAATTCAGATATTCAACAATTAGAATGTGAAGATTACGGTTATAAATTTTAGGAAACAAAAATAATGATTTGTGACTCTCCCAACATAACGAATTTTTTTATTTCAAATACTTAAAGTTCGATTTTTGTAACTTTCAACATGTTTTATTTGATAATTTTTAAATTTAAAAGATAAAAGCAAAATTTGTATTCCATTGACAAAACTCAGAATTTGGATGGCTCAAGTTGTAATGTAGAAAAATAAAAACAAATAAGTTTCAAGCGATGTTTAATATAAAGTTCTATACTCAAATATGAGTTGCTTGAACATTATAAATTTGTGACCATTAAAAATTAGGAATCTCTAAGTTTTAATGTGATGAAATGGTTAGATTCGAAAAAGAAAAATGAATTAAATTTCAGCACTAAATTTTTTAAATCATATATTTTGTTAAGAACCTTTATCCGCAACCGCCATGTTAGGAGCTCGTAACCCCCCTTGAAAAATGAGCGTTCCGTCACCCATTACTGTATGGCGATCAGCTGTGATCACGTTAATAGTTCTGGAAACCGCCGACCAATAACGCACAATACTTTCACTCGTCGCGTTATGGATCCATAACATTACGACACCAAGAACAACTTATCTTGAATGTCTTTTCGAACTTCCCGCTTGAAGAAAGTAGCCAATGACAGCAAAACTCACAAGTCTCACAAATACTCACAAAAACTTACGTAGAACAGATGTTTTTGCCTGGGCTAGTTTTTGCTAGGGCCAGTTTTTGCGCCATATCAGTAATGGGTGACACAACGCTCATTTGTCAAGGGACGTTACGAGCTCCTAATATGACGATCGCGGATAATATATGGTACATTACTCGTAATATTATGAACGTCTTCACGCGCGAAGCACGTTGTTTCCAACACGAATTATTTGCGCTTGCGCGCCGTCAGGACGAGTTGTCCTGAAAACATCGTGCTTCGCGCGTAAAGACGTCCACAACATTACTCGTAATGTAATATACTATTATTGAAAATTTTTCTTCTATCGGAGTCTAGACATGTCCAAATTCATGAATTCTAACAATTACCTCAATTCCAAATTTTTTTGTTTTGATTTCAAAACGGTTCATTGAAAATTGTTTAAAATTCAAATTTGAAGTTCCCAATACTCCTTTTTAGAAATTAATAATTGAAAAGTCTGTAGTAGTCTTACAGTTTTGTACTTCAATCAAATTGATAATTTAAAAACGTTGAAAGTTTGAATTTATTAAATCTTGAAATTCAATTAAAAAAATTTAAATTCAATCTTGAAATTCAATTAAAAAAATTTTAATTTGATCTTGAAATTCAATCTTAGAAAAACTCAATTTTAATTAATTCAAGATATGAAATATTAAATTTTTTACGTTCTTGTGTCAAAGTGCCAGGTGTTCAATAGCCAAAAATGTCAAATTTGCAATGTACTCCTTTTTCACTTGGGAATCCTGAATTGTAAATTTTGTTAAAAATCTATATATAAAAATTCTTTCTTATCTTAACCTAGATATGTCCCATTTCATGAATATTTACAATTATTACGATTTCAAAATGGTTCACTGATAACTGTTGAAAATTTAAATATGAAGTTCCTAATGCTCTATTTTGGGAATGAAACATTTAAAGTACTATAATAGTCTCAGAATTTTGTACTTTGATGTTGAAATTTGGTAGCTTTCTATTAGAAACTGTTTAAGATAAGAATTTTTGAAAATTTTCTCATATTTTAAATCGACAATTTTAGATCCATATTCATTTTGAATGTCAAAATTTTAATGTTCAAAATTTGTATGTTTCATGAATTTTTGCATTTTGAAAATCTTAGTTTCAAATTGTATTATTTAATCTTAGGAAAACCTGATTTAAAATATTTCAAACTTCAAACATGACATTTTTTACATTCTAGTGTCTAAAAATGTCATATTCAAAATGTTCTCTTATATCATTTAGAAATCCTAGATTGTAGATTTCATTGAAAATCTATATTCAAAATTTATTTCTACCCAAACCTGTATAGGTTTATTTTTATGTATGTTTTGTAATTACTTCGATTCCAAAATGGTTTACTGACGATTGTTGAAAATTGAATGTGAAGTTCCCTATACTCTTTTTTAGGAATCAAACATTGAAAGTATTGTGATGGTCTCACAATGTGCTTTAGAACACAGAAACGATTCTTTGGGGGGGGGGGGGGGGGGAATTGAGGCTAAAAAACTGATGAACTTTTTTTTTTTTGAATGCAATGCCAATCAATTGGATATATCCTTCAAAATCACTCAAGTAAATTTCAAAAAATTCATAAGCCGTGAAGCTCTTGAGGGGGGGGGGGGGATTTTCCTCATTCCCCTCCCCCGGGACCGCCACTGACTTTAATATTCAAATGTACCAACTTTCTGTTTGAAATTGTTGTAAATGGGAATTTTCGAAAATTTTCTTTCATTCTTATCAGAAAATTTTAGATCCATGATGATTTTAAGCCTCAGAATTTCAGTGGTCAAAATTTTTATGTTTTAATGAATTATTGCATCGGGGGTAATTGGATTGAATTAGATTTCTTAGAAAAAGTCGATTGAAACGTTTCAATAAGACTTTCATGAAATCGTACTGAAAGTTGTGCTCATTAATACGACAAAAAATGAATTCGTAGTGTACGAACCCTGCAAAACGTCATGAAACGTTGTTGAGGTATTTATTTGGAAAGCTCGTATTACATGTTTGTGGAATTTGCACATTTTTCAGATGCAACGCGCGGAAATGGAAGAGCTCCGACAGCGGGAAGCGAATTTGACCGCTTTGCAAGCCATAGGACCTCGAAAAAAGCCGAGGCTCGACCTGAGTGGTTCCTCAAGCCCCGCCGGTGGTAGTTCTGGGGCTAACTCGATGACATCCAACATGAACCGCAAAATACCCCTCCGACCGCGAGTAAAACGAGTCAACGCGAGAGATTTGCAGTTCCTCATGGAGCAAGAAAAGGAAACCTGCAGAAGTGCGATGCTTTATAAGTTTTATTTAAAGTGATGTTCTGCGAAGATGAAGGGCGCTAATCTCTTGGTCGCATATGCCCAATTGATTAAATAGCGAGTACCCTTCGTGCGCTTCGGAGCGCACGACAAACGCTTCTCGTTTCATTCGTCGAGTCTCTGGTGGAATCCTCGCGCAGGAATCAGGGCATTAGACGATGGACTGTTTTTTGATAGTTTTTTAACCATCGCAGAAAACGTTTTTGCGCCTGAGATCATGTTTGGAGAGAAAAAGAGCGTGTACCTGATTTATATATGTACATTGGTTAAGCGTTGAAGTGTTGCATTTTCCCTGAATCATTGGCTCTTCCTTGTGTTTTGCACTATTAGATTACCGTCGATACCAATCACTCAGGGTGGTTCAATTTTTTAATTTAATATTAATATTTGTACCTTGACCAATGAAAGGAGAAGTTTTTTTTGTCCGCTTACAGGCACACGAAGGTTGTTCGTTATGTAACTGTATTATATGAAGTTTTAGGAGAAAATTGTAAAAAGTTGTGTATATTTCGTACAGTATGATATTTTTACAAAATATATCGGATAAGTCGTAGCCCAAGAAAGTGAATAAACACGAAAAGTTCCAATTCAAACTTCGCGTGTTTCTGATAGAACCTACTGATTTTTCGATACGTTTTACTCGTATAAGAATTTTGCAATGGTCATGGAAAATGTTTGCTGAAACTGTAAATCAGAGTCTGACACATATAGATAAAAGTGATTAGATTTTATCGAATCAAGAGAATTACTGATAAATAGTCGTGCATACTCGCAATCAATTGGCATAATTAGAAAAAGATTAACTTTAGCGTGGTGAGCATCGAGGGAAAAAAATAAGAGGAAATGCTACATCAGGCAATATTTCTCGTCTTCTTTTTTTGCAGTTGCATTTTCACGAATGTTGGTTATGAATTGAAATTATCATTTATTATGAAAATGGCAACTTTCTGTGATTTGACTTTTTTTTGAATGTGGCATTCAGATTTTCCGATTATGTTTGCCATTTGAAGGATAAGCGTGTTGGAGATGATAATGGAAAAGAAGTGTGAAAATGACGGTTTCAGGGGTGTCAATGAAAATCTTGGAAAAGTCGTGATAGACACAGATGGTGGTCCAGATGATGCAGCAGCAATTCTTATGCTCACAATTGCTGAGGCTGTTCATAATAATTTTCACATTGTTGCAGTGACGTGTGTTTATGAAAACACGTACGTGGAAAACGTCGTGGAAAATGTACTCAAGACTTTGACCATTGCCAACAGAAGTGATGTAATGTTTTTTCGATTTTAATACTAGTATCTTTACCAAAAACGTCAAAAGTGTACATTTCCGTTTTGCAATGAAATTTTTCAGTCTTATAATCTTTTATATTTAAAAAATTCTTTCCAAAAAGGAATTTCAAATGTTGTACTTGGAGATTTTTTGATTTATGTTTACACATTTTCAAAATTTATTATTTGTAGCTTCAATATAATTTCAAGAATGTAAGATTCCTGATAAAAATATTTGAATGATTGAATTTGCATATAGTTGAAATAAAATACTTAACAATAATCTATACAGTCAGCGGAATTTCCGTTTAGGTATAAAATGGAAAGAATTTTTAAGTCACTTCCTTTCAAAATGAAACGCTCACCCTTTTATTTAAAAACAGTCGATGCTTAAAAGTGTAAGAACCCATAGACAGTGAAAGGGAATCCCTTTCGTCTCAAAACGTAATCCCTTTCAATTGTACGTGGGAGTTTTCTGAGTGGCGTTAAAATGTGAAGTTCTAATGATTATTCGCAAAAAATATTTCAAGATATGGCTCAAGCGTGCGAAAATTGTTGACAGATAAAAGTTTATAAAGGAGCTAGTAAGCCTGTTATCTCCGATCACGAAAGTAATCGTTATTTCGGTTCTGATGGCTTCACAGCAAACAAGAAAATATTGAATGATCAAATCCTCAATTCAAACTCGATGACTGAATACTTTCTATAAAAGATCAAAGTGCCGACATGAAAAGTATTCAAAGTTATCGAGTTTGAATTGAGGGTTTGATCATCCAATGTTTTCTCGTTTGCTGTGTTTGGAGATGTGGATTTCGAGGGAAAAATTACTGCTTCTTACATTCCTACCAAACGTTCCTCTGTGGCGTTATCAAAAATAGCTAGAAAGTATTCTGGTGAGTGATAAGTTCGTCGACACTTTCAAAATCTAACTTGCATATTAGATTTTCATTTTGATCAATTTCCCAATAAATATTTTATCTCCCAGTAATGTAACCTGATGTATTTTAAAAACATTTTAAATTTCAGAAAAATATGAAAACCTATTTTCTATAACATAGGTTTCTGAGACCATTCCCTTTGTGGTGTAACTTCAACTGAAATTTTTTTGAAACGTAACATATAACTGTTGGAAACGTTTCAGAAAGATTTATAGATTATTTTTGTAAATTATTTTTTTAATTGTCTCAGAGATTCTAGAATATGTCTAAAACAGGTTGAAATAATATGCCTGAAAATATTTAATTAGCTAATTGAAATCACAAAAATGTTTCGCTCAGAAGAAACAACCTTATTCAGGAAAATTTCAGAAAATATTTCAATTATAACATCTCGTAAGATTTGTTACATAATTTTTCAGATGTCAAGTTTTTGAAACCTTACATGTGAAATTAAACAGAAATCTTCTGCATGAAATACGAGATCTAGCAATGCAAGATTATAAAAACATTTGGAAACTTCAGGGACGTCGCAACGAAATTTTTTCTGGGGGCACACCCAAATAAGAAATTGATAACACAAATGAAAAATTTCGTCAAATCTAAATGATATTGCTACAAAAAAAAAAGGGAATTCATACAAAGGTTTTGGTATGGAACAAAAAGTAAAATCCAATATACTGATTTCAACAGATAAAATTTGGGAGTTCGATTCTCCTGGAGAGTATTGAAAAAGTTCAATACTCGAAAAACCTGAACAACCTTCCTTGAAAATATTCAAAATATATCGGTGAAAAATTTCTATTTTCACATCTTCAGTTTTTCATAGTCAGTCAATTCATATTTGCAGGGTTTAACGTAAATGTTTATTGTTCCTCCGATCATCATTCTCATTATTCTACATAATTGAATTTTATCTATTTCGACAACTTTTATCATCAAATTTTTGCTGTCACAGTAAACTCAATTACTTGTAATGAAATCCCTATAATAAGTGAGGGTTATAGGTAATATTTATTTAATTTGGTTATCCATTTCATCAATAATAGTATATTGTAGTCTATAGGAATCTAAATTTTATTTTTGAGATGCACCCTGTTCTCTATACACCGAAAAAAAAGTTTTTGTGCTGTTGCAGGAAGATGAAGAACAGATTTTTGTCAAAGAATTTATGATCATTATCATTCAGAAGTTTTTAAACAAAGTTCCACTGTCATCATTTCACACAGCAAAGAAACGTTAATTATCGAACGATATAATGATAAGTACCTTTTCGATCAAATCGGCCAGTCTGTTTTTTCTAAACGTCGAGGAATTTTTCTCATTCTTCGCTCAGAGTAGAGGGATGAACCAGTTTGAATCTGACAGCTTCATCCGAGGGGTTTTTCACTTGCAGCATATTCTGAGTAAACGATAACATTTCATAGACTCACCATTCACGGATACTCATGAGTTTTTGGATTAATTTTTTTATTCGTTTTGCTCATCAATATTATATCTTCTCATCAATACTCATTGATGCTCATCAATACTCATCAAATACTCATTCATTTCTCGAATATTTGTAATTATTTCATGCTCCACGAAATGCTCATAATTTCAGGTTATTCAGAGTATTCATGAAGTATTCGTCCGTATTTAATTACGTTATAGCTAGGTATTCTTGGAAGTATTCAGAATTGAAAAACCCCTCGGCTTCATCCTCAGTTTCTTTCCAAATTTGTTCAAATTTCGTATCAGAATGAAACCCTTGAATCGTTTGTACTAACAGTCAAAATTTCAATGCTCAAATGTAGAAAAAACATGGTGTCGAACCTGTTTAGTTTGTGCAAATACCCTCGAACTGAGGATTTTTTGTCTGGCGTTATGGCTCCTGGATTATCAACGATTGATTTCAATGTTCTTACAATCCTAGGGAACCGCTGCTTCTATCGGACCAATGAGTTTGTTCTAACGCAGCATCGCGTGGGACAAAGAGGGATATAGGGGTTCAATTTTGCAAATGATGCTGTCATGTCGTCATCGTTTTCGGTAGTGCAAGGTGGGAGAACAATGTCAGTGTAAATGTTTTTTCTTTTAACTGATTCTAGAATTATATGCGAAGATTCTCTTACAAGGCAAAGAAGGTTACATATTCCTGGAACAGTTTTCGCCACTTCTTGCAGAGCCAGATCAGCGGAGTGGTTTGAGCAGTGAACGTATAAACACTTAAGATGCCCATTTTTTGGTAACTTATTAACCCTTTTGTGTTTTCCTGACATGTTTCTTGCTCGTTGAAACATTCTCAACGGGGTTTTGTAAGAGGCATGTTCAGCCTCAAAAGCGTGTCTTTTATGGTCGAAGCCAGAGTTGATCCCATGGAATCTTAAGGATTACACATGCCAATTAAAACCTCGTTAGTTCAGAGTATCGGACTCATTGACATTTGCTAGATTGATTAAGGTAGAATCTTACAGTCTGTTACATAAGAGCGTGGTCACGATTACTCGCAATCGGTGAAGTAAAATGGTGTGATATTTTTTTTTCACACAGAGGGCAGTATTGTTTTTCATGCTTCGTGAAAGTGAATCAGCTGACTATTGTTTTCAATTCGATCTCGGCATTTTTTTAAAATGAGTACCACGTACGCTTCACGCTTCGAAGCAGTTTTTTGTGCTCGCACCCTAAAGGTCCCAAAATGACCCAAGCGGCTGCTGCGAAATATATGCAAAAGTCAAAACAGTTTGCAAGTAAGTGAGTGAATCGTTTGAAAGAGGTGAAAAATGTCGATGACTTCCCGAATCGAGGTTCTGTCGGTGTAGTGACGAAAAAAGACGAAAAAGTGATTTGTGACCTGTTTTTGAAAAATCCGACATTAACTTTGCGTGAAGGTGCTTAAAAATTGCCCAAAAAAGGTTTAAACAGATCGTACGAAACTGTTCGTAGACATTTGATCGCAAATAATTTGAAATTTCGAAGTACTTTGCAAAAACCGAGAAAATGTTTTTGGACATGGTTTTCAGAGAAAACCATGTCCAAAAACGTCTCGAATGGGCCAGAGGTAATTTGGATCGTGACTGGGGCAATGTTATCTTCACCGATGAATCTTCTTTTTGGGCCTTTCCTATCATCAGGCATGCCTGGGCCACACCCATCAACAAATTGCTCCAAAGGACTGTAAAATATCCTGTGAAGGTCCACGTTTGGGGATTTTTCTTAGAAAAAGGATTTGGGAAGTTGCACGTGTTAGCGGAGCACCTAAACTCTGTGAAAAAGAACTTCATTTACAAGAAAGCTTTGTTGCTGACTGCTAAAAATTGGTACAAGAAGAAAAGTGACAATTGGATTCTCCAAGAGGATAACGACCCGAAACATCGAAGCAAGGCCTGTCGCTTGTGGAAGGAGCAAAATGGTGTCGTGACTTTGGATTGGCCGTCTTTTAGTCACCCGATGCTAATCCAGTTGAAAAAGTTTAGGCTCAAATGAAGATGAAGCTTGGGAAGAACCGCCCCTGCAATTTGAAGCAGCTTGTTCGCCGAATTCACAAAATTTGGAGGTCGTTTTCAGAAGAATACGCGAAAAATCTTGTCCAAAGTATGCCTCGAAGATGCCAAGCTATTATTGACGCTGAAGGTGATTGGACCTGGTATTAATGTATTTGAATGAAAGTTTTTGATCAAATAAAACAATATTTGAAAGAATTTTCGTACTGAGTCTTTTCATTTTTTCACAACAGTGACTATGCTCTTATGTAACAGACTGTTTGTGCCAATTTATGGCAATTAGGACTGACATGCTAGTGACGAGATTAAGCTGAATTTACTAAGTGTCTTTTTTCAACCGGAACAAAATGCAGGATAGAATAATCCTGTGTGGGAACATTTCCCCCATAAAAAATTTGATTAACAAAACTGACTTCTGAGTGAGGGGTCAAAATGAGTATACTGCCCCCATCGGTGAAATTTCTGGGGGGCAGCTGCCCCCTTTACCCCCCGGTTGCGACGTCCCTGGGAAACGTTTTATAGGGAATGTTCATTCTGAAATATTTCCTACAATCTTTTCTGAAAGCTGTCGAAAATTCTTCATGGAAACGCTTCACCGATAACGTTTCAGAAGAAAAACATTATGTCAGTAATACTTGCAGAAATAATTTTTGTTTATTCATGCTATTCATAAGAACATTGCACCAAATAAAAATTCTCAAAATTTTAAATAAGAGGGAACCTTCAATCAGCAATTGTTATTAAAAAATCATTCTAGGTGAACTCACGGTCATATCGTTGGGCCCTTTAACAAACTTAGCAATGGCGATCCAACTTTACCCAGACTTCGTAAAAAACGTGAAAAATTTTTACGCTATGGGTGGAGTGGCCCATGGCTTCGACAGCGTTGGTATAAAAAAAGATTTCAACTTTTCTTTAGATCCTGAGAGTAATTATATTCTCTTTGAATCTCTCAGAAATTTCTCGAAAATCATACATTTTCTTCCACGGGAAACATCTTATCATGCTGGAATTAGAAAGGTAATGAACTCTCATAGATTTCCTGCTAGATTCAAAATTTCAATGAATATTAAAAGAACTTCCAATTTGGTCGACAATATGTAACGTAACATAGCAAAACTGGAGGTACGTTTACCGATATGTAGTCACGTTACATTGTTTGGACATTGCATATCAAAGTTACGTAAAAATTTTATACATCTCAAATTTGCATTGCTGTTACGTTAATGCAACATTGCAGTAAATATATATACTTCGAGAAGTTATTGTTACATTGTTCTAAAATCATCTTGTCATATATTTCAATGCTATCGTATTGTAACGTAAGTACAAAGTTCTTCATCTGTAACATTGTAATGTAACATATATGTAATAGTGTTATCTACCGGTTTCGTAATGACACGGTCATATTTTTACATCACACAAACATCTCAAAGTTATGTAGCTGTTACCTTTCATATCAGTAACATTGTTACATCACAATGTTACCCCTACGTTACGTAACGTGTTACTTTTTGCTCAAAAATTATCTACATTCGTATACATCGATACTCATTTTGAAAAGTTTTCAATTTATTTAAAAATGTGTAATACGCAGTCCTAGATAGCAACTGATGGAGTCCATTTTTGGACCATCAGATGCAGTCAATATGATGTATGACTGATTCATGCATATAGCTTCAACCTATTGAAACGAAAATGTTAATTTCGCAATCTTTGATCAATATAAGTTAACAATTATAGCTGCATCTGATTTATGAAATATTGCACGATTTTGCGGTCGTATCTTTGATGAATGATTCCACAAAAGTTTTATTCAAACGGATAGCGTTATGTTTGTGCATTTATGTGAAAAACGGGTATGCAACCGTTTATCACACATTTTTGAGAAATCATCGCACAATCTCATGCAAAAAGGTTTCAGTCATCGTATAAAGAATCAAATGATAATTTAAATATGGTGCCATAGCATTATGCATGGCTGATTGTTCGATGTTTGTGTCAAAATGGTGCAATAAAAAATTTTTTGTGTGTCGCAGAAAATAACTATATTTTTTTTAGTTTATCGTCGAATAGTTTATATCGAATTTTGTTCCATTTATATTCTGTTTTCTAAAAAGAACGTTATCACTCGCATTTAGTTTCCTCCGGGATTCCCAGGGTATTAAATAAACATTCGATAAGACTGCAGATATCGCATATCATTTCCAAATTTACTATTTTCGTTCCGATATATATATTTTTAACTACTATCTCATTTTTGTTTCCGTTTGTTGCTAGAAATATTCCAAAATTGCTCATGCTAGGATTTCGCAATGGGATGTCATTTTTACTGATACGCTTCAATATACCTCATCACGGAGACATTATAAAACGAGAGAACGAAACTCGAAAAAAACACTCTCGAGTATTTTGTCTAGTATCCAACCGTTTTGTCAATCGTCGATCAGTAACCGAGTTGTGATTCTGTGTAATTCGAATAGCGTACGGAAAGAAAAAGTAAGGGAAAGGGATATGTAAAGTTCAGTTCACGATTTCTCTTTTTGCGTTAAACTTTTACGAAATAGAAAGTGTTAGTAAAATGCGAGGTACTAACTTTGTTCAAATAGTATTTAGTAATCTTAAGGTCGTAAATTCATGTTGATTAAATCAGAGGAAACTCACAATCGCTAAATTGTTTCTGTCCATCTGGGAAATTCCCTAAGCAGGGGATACAGAAAGGAGGTGCCCGTGTGCTAATAAATCTTGTAAAACGATAATTTTGTTTAATTGATCTAACAGCAAAATCCTAAACATAGGGTCTTAGTAACTGAGATCCAGTTGCGTCCCTTCAGGACGTAACAGTCATATATTTAGAAAGCAACTACATTTTCTCATTTGTGTATCAAATTGCAAATGACAATTAATTTTGAATAGCAAAAAATCAGATTTTTTAACATTCTGAGTATATTTATTCAGGTACGCTTTATTAAACTCGAGTCACATTTCAATGCAAAAATGATTGTATCTTTGATGCATCATTGTCAAATCATACTCAAATATATGCAGTCATGATGCTGCAATAATTTCTACCCATTTGCCATCTGGGGTGATAACACTTCAGATCCAGTTGCGATGTATTTGAAACAGTATCCAGCTTTATGTTTTTCGATTTTTTGGGATGTTAAGAAAATTAAATTCTTTTCATCTGAAAATTGATGAACCGCAGAAATGGGAGAACTGGGGAAGATCAATTCAACCTCCGTTAGGTTTCTCAACAAAATCGAAGTTTACTATCTCGAGAAATACAACTTTTGGTCGAGCTCGGATGTGATAATTGCGACGACGATGATTTGGCCCGAGCTTGTTTTGAGCTATCTCGACGTGTACGTTTTGGGAGTTCTCGGTGGTGAAACTGGAGGGACGCTTCTTCTAGATTACACTAATATAACGTCGAACTTGGCCAATGCCAGAATCATGGATGGAGTCGACATCAGAAGCTTTTTGTCCCTGGTCATCAAATATTTGTCGATAGAAGTTTAGATGTATTCTGGAAAATACTCGACCACTCAAATGAAGAAAGTAATGTTTAATACCAGGTGTACTCCTAATTGATTTCCGGTTTTTTTGCAAATAAAACACATAATTCCAAAAAAATCGTAACCTTTATTTGATTCAAAGTATTTTCCATCGCTTTCTACACATTTTTCCCACTTTTCTGGTAAATTGTGGATACCACGCCAGTAAAAATCATTGCCTTTGGAGGTGAACCACTCGGTGAGCCATTTTCGTACATTTTCGTACGAGTCGAAGCGCTGCTCAGAAAGGGCATGGCCCAACGAGGCAAAGAGGTGGTAGTCGGATGGTGCCAGGTCTGGTGAGTAAGCCGCATGATCAAGCACTTCCCACTTGAGCCTTTCCAGCGTGTCACGAACGACTTTCGACTTATGCGACGGCGCATTGTCGTGGAGCAAAATCACCTTCTTCTGTCGTTGTTGATATTCTGGTCGGTTTTCCACAATGGCTCGGCTCAAATCTTTCATTTGCTGTTTGTAGCGAACGGCATTCACAGTTTCACCAGGTTTCAGCAGTTCAAAGTATATAACACCGGACTGGTCCCACCACAGACACAGCATGACCTTCCGACCGTAACGATTTGGCCGTGCCGTCGATGTCGATGCTTCACCTGGACTCACCCACGATTTGTTGCGCTTAGGGTTCTCCAGAAAAATCCACTTTTCATCACCAGTAACAATATGATGCAGGAAAGACTTTCTTTTGTATCGTTGAAGCAGCATTTCACAGGTCACTTTTCGATTCTCCATTTGTCTCTCGGTCAGTTCATGGGGCACCCACTTTCCACACTTCTGAATTTTTCCCATGGCTCGCAGACGTTTGGAAATTGCTTGCTGTTGAACTCCCAACGCATCTGCAAGCTGTCGTTGCGTTTGCGTGTTGTCTTCATCTAATAATGCTTGCAATTCGGCGTCATCGAACGATTTTCGCTTGCCGGAGCGTGCGGCGTCGTTCAGGTCGAAATCTCCATTTTTGAACTGTCGAAACCACGTTTCACATGTTCGAAGTGTTAATGCACGATCACCATAAACTTCCACAAGCGCACAGTGGCTCTCGGACACTTTTTTCCCCTGATTGAACATGTAAAGCAATGCATGGCGCATATGCTCAAAATTCGGTACAAAATTCGACATTTTTGAAGCGCAATAAAAACTTACTGGAAGATTTTTTCGAGAAAATGTCAACGCAGTTCAAGCACTCGATATGACTGAACAAAATGACATATGGTATGTGTTACCAACAGCGGTACAAAACAGAACGCCATCCATTGAAAAAACCGGAAATTACTTAGGAATACACCTGGTAAATGGAGCATGAATGTCTGGAAAGAACGAATTGCTCAGTGATTAACCCTTCCATCTGATAACTGATTGCAAATTTCATAAACTTACTGAATCATTAATTGAAAAACTCACTTGGAAATCACTCACTCACTGAACCACATGAACAAACTTGATAACTTAAGCACTTTTTTTAAATCTTTTTCACACAAAAGGCATCTGACAAGTCGCTGAGATAAAATTTTTAAGATATTCATAGTTAGACACTAGTATCATAAAAACAAAATTTTTTCTGAAGTGAATACGAGAATACGCTGATTATTGAAGTGTATTGAGGAAAAAAAATTTTCCTAAAATTTGAGCTCAATCGAAATAAAGCCATTGTTTATTTTTCGCATGTTGCAAAATATGAATCCATAGAGATGCACAAATGCGCGTACCTCAGACAAATATGTATGGGAATGGCTTGAATTTTTTAGTAACTTTTCTGAATATCATTTATAAAAAAAATGTTTATGAGTTTGCTAAAATTTTATAATGATTGGTTAACTCACGAGAAGTGAAATAGAAACAAACAATGGAGGCACTGTTTCAGCTGTTTAATAATGCATTCAAAAAAGAATTATATGTCTAGAAACATACAAAAACGTGCTATCTCATGAGTAAATATTGTTACGAAATGAAGAAGCAACAGTCATTTTCTGCATGTAATATCGAAATTAAAAAAAATTTTTATTTCATGGTATTATCAATTTATGTGTATAAAGACATCACAAAATTGAAATTAATAATACCTGATAAATAAACTTTCAAGATTTGGTGACATCACCTTCAATAAAAAAACGTTTTGCAAGCTTTTCACTAGAACAATGTAGTTTATTTGTTGTCTGAAGAAAAAGTCTCATTGTCAAGAAAAAGTAAAATCTTTTTAAAAACTTTGACTCTTTCATTCAAGCTGTTTACACCATTAAAATCAAGTGTATTTTCATTCAACTGAGGCAAACTTGATTATCGATAATATTCAACTTGAATATAACGAATTAAGAAAATACGAACAATATTGTTTCAACATTCTTTGAATTTGTTCAATTTGTCTGAGTTTGACAGTGTTAATAATCTTCGAATACTGTACGAGTGTCTAAGTATGATTATATTTATACAAGAAATTTTCTTATTTCCCCAGTTTCTTTCATACAGTATTTTCTCATTTGTATTGAAGATCATTCAATGAAAGTAAAAAGAAATATATATATTTGCAAAAAGTCTTATAAAGAGTAAATAAACATCGTGATTCAAAGACCCTTAATTATACTGAGTTAAAATAATGACTGTTCAGAATATTCAATCAAAATAACTTATTCAGTGCAGTAAATTGTTTATTTATTTTGTTTAACAATATTCATTGATAATTTTGCACATTTCCATGGTTCTTTATGTGTTTCTAGATCTATATTAGATATTTGGATAGTAATTGAACAACTGAAACAATTTATTTTCAGTTCAACATTTGTTACTTGGAAAATCAATATAAAATTTTAGCAATGGTATGTAGAAAAGTAATACACTGTGTTATCATAGGTCTCATTCAGAAAATCTATTTACACACTTTCAGACCTTTACATACAGATTCGCCTGAAAAACACACATTTGTATATCACTATGCATTCATACTTTACATTTGCAAAATATAAATCACTTTTGACGAGTTCAAATTTTAACAGAATTTTTCTTCCCCGTACCTTTCAACAATTCAATTGTTTCCATATAAAATTCAGGAAAAAATTACGCTCTCAAACTCTTTAAGAAAACAACTGTCATTTCAAAGTCTGGTGTACTGTCTCAAGTGTTACCCCAAAGCTTGCTTAAACGACTGAATATTTTGTCTGTTTAACTCCAGCTCGAAACGTTCTTGAGCAAAGTATGCAATTTTACTACCTGGCAATTAAAAGTATTCAAAGTTCAAAAATAATTATCCAAATGAGGATCGTTATCTATGTGGCAAAGTTGTAAAAATTTGTGAAGAGGAGCTATTATAGAATCTATAATTCACAGCTCTTTTTGCAAGGCTCTCTAGTGCCCTTAGAGTCGAACGCTACATACTTCGAAAGCGTGTTCTGAACATCGCGTAGCTTTGCAAATCGATACAGTGATGTAGTTGCACGTGAAAAAACATTTGCTTCAATTTGTTGAAGTTACGATTTTATGTTCATGGTTTGTTGCTTGGGAAAAGTATATCAATACACACTTTAAGTTGTCAAAATAGTAAAATGAGCCATAAGTCATCTTCGCCAAATGATCAAACGATAGATCTGTATGACTTTCACTTACGGTCGTACAAAAATATATTGAGATATGTTGGTTTCTGGTTTTATCAATCAAAAGCATACAGTGTACTTGCAAATTTAACAGTTATAGTACTTGGGTCAACGTTATTTGTATCCGAGGTGAGAATAGGCAAGATAGAAAACTAGTAAACCTTCCAAAAAGATAACATTATGTTTTTCATTTTACAACTTTCTTGTTCAAGATCCTATATGTAAAAGAAAATTTGTCTGACATGAACAAAGTCGCGGCTGCCATAACCAACATGACTATGTCCTGCACGGCTCTTGGAGGCGTAGCACTTTTTACGTCGAGATTCGTGAAGTATCAAATTTTTAGACTTACAATTAGAAAAATTAATTTCCTTGTCGGTAGTCCCTCCACTTTACTCGCAAACATGCTCCCCTTTCAAGCTGTTTATCAAAACGATGAAGTATTTTTCTCGTGTAAAACAAGTAACCAACGTCTTCTCAAAACTTTTGGTGAACTTTATATTAAATGGATGTAAAAATATCATTGATTAAGATGAAAGACGTACACGATTTCATGAAAAATGATTTTGATTCATTGCATCGTAAGTACGAACGTACCATTATGAAAAATGCAGTGCAAGATGCCAACAAGTACATACGTATTGTAAATGGTAAGTAGATAATATAAATATAATAGTTAGACATTATGTTAACTGTTGAAATATTTTTTCAGTTAGTAGTGCAGTCGCTTGTATAACCTCGTCATTCTCTATTGTTTTTTCGAGCATTCTGGATTTAATCTTTCCTGCTGAAACACCTCGACCAGTTATTCTTTTCTTTGATGAAGACGTACGACAATATTTTCATTTGAACACGAATGCCTCGTTATATTCGTATAATTTGATATTAATTGCAATAGCAGCGGCAGTGTACAACGCCGTGTTTTCATGTTTTGTTTTTCAGTTACTTTATATGAAAGGAATATTCGATTCCATCACGTAAGGCATTTCATGTTTGTAATTCTCAGTAGGATTATGGCATTATTTGTTTTTTGCTGGTAAAAGATTATACTACAGGGGCTCTGCCCCATCGACCCTACACCTGGAAACCTGCCCCTCGACCCCATTCAGTTACACTGTTATCAATAAATTCGCGACTCATTTATGCCAGGCATTTCAATAATGTCATCTATGGTAGTATTTGCTGAGAAACGATTTTGGGACCCTGCCCTTAAACCCAGTACAGTTGAAGCAATGGCTCAGATGAGTCCTTATACAGAAAAAAAACTTGGATCACATGCATTTAAACTTGTTTTCAGATATGCATTAAAAAACTGCATTGAAACCAACGAAAAAATTCTTAATGATAATCTTACCTACTGTGTGAAACGTCATCTCGCAATTGTTAAGTTTGTATATGCAAGTTTAGACAAGTTTTGTAGAGCAAGAGTAGCAGTATTTTTTTGAACTTTTGAATAATTAATTTACATCGATGTTGTTGAATTTATGAATACAGCATTCGCGATATAATTGATAGTGCGTATACAACAGTCATCACGGCTGGTGCGTTATCAAATATATTCACAGTCGTCATGTCAATTTATGTGGTAAGATGCGTTTTGCTTGGTTAATGAACTTTGGGAAGTAGGAAGCAGATGTTGAATTTTTAAGCCAGAATCAAGTACAAAAGTTGTTGTTTGTGAGATTGATAAAAAAAAAAAATCAGTTTATCTCTGTATAATCATGTTTTAAAGTGATTAAACATTGTGAAATGATATTAGTGGAAAATAAATGCATGGGTATGTCGATAATTCTAAAAAAAATAACCCTCGTAACGGCGAATCTTATAAATACCTTATAAAGGTTTAGAATCCTTATTAGCCAACTGTACAAATTTTTGAAAGGTATCAGATATAAGATTGAAATTTCCTTTTAAAGATTTCATATTTCTTTATAAGAATTGGCTGACCTCTTATAAGGAATGGCAATTTTCTTAGAAGGAAGCAGATCCTGATGTTTCCAAATTTTTTTACAAGGATTCTTAATTTCCAAAAAAAAATAGCTATTCGCTTATGAGGATTGCAAGTCTTTTATTTTTTAATTAAAGGCAGTTTTTAAATCAGGTAGGAAACGACACAGACTGTAATTTCTACACAAATTGTAGATCAATCTAATGTATCAGAAGACTTATGCTATGAATGCCAAATAAATCAGACCTGAGATTCCAGATTTATCCCAAAACCTGGGATCCAGTCATTTTGGCAAATCTGGGTTATGATTTGTTCAACAGGAACTTCTTCAAGATTTGATCAAAACTTTGTCAATTTTAACCCCAGATAAAGTCAATGACGTTGATCCAGGAAGATACCTTTTTTCGGTCACGGAAAATACAAAATCTTGTCCAAGATTTCATCAATTCCTTCTCAGTGCTCTATGAAAATTTTGTTAATAATGAAAGAACGGTTAGGAAAGTAAAGGCTCCATTTGTATACATTGTGCTAATTATGCATATTATTTTAAAAACTGTGCTTAAAAAAAGTACTTAAGTACATCAGGGATTTTTTGAATATTATGAATTGCAAATAATTGTAGCTTATTACACGTTCGTAATAGATCTCTCAAATGAGCTACTTTAATTCAAAAGCTCAGAGTGGCAACACTTGGTGAATGAAGTGGAAGAGTGTTCACAATATATATTCGGCGTGCATCAAATGAATTTGCTATGGACAAAAAGTGCATCTGTCAAGAGTGTTTAGAAATAATCACAAGTTAAAGTGCGTTTTACGCAATTTCACGTTGCACATTTTCGATATCATTGAAGTGCAAAAGTGACAAAGCAGCGTATGTGAAAATGGAGGAGTTGAAAAATGTGAAAACTTTAATACATGTCTTTGTTGCGTTTCACGATGTGACAATTCCAGCGGCTTTGACATGCGAAATATTCGAGAAAACCAACATAAAAGACTTCCGCCAAAACATGAAAAGTGTATTGGAAAACGCGAGAGGCCGCGAGTAAAAAAAATAATAATAACAGTGTTAAGGATGGCAAAAAAAAACATTAAATCGAATACTATGTGTACTTTTATACTAATATGTGTATACTTATTTAAATAAGAAATTTAATCAACAATGTATTATCAACGAAAATTCGAATAAACCAAAAATATCGCGCTCTCATTTCATTTTGCGATTCTTATTTTTTTTCAAAGGAGCATTATTTGTTTAAAGGAGAGTGTATGCCTTCTATAGATGAAATGGAATAAGTATGTGTCTCCTTTATAAAAGTCCAAATGAATCTTTGGCGTCTTAACTAAAGGTGTAGAATACTCTTTCAAACCCTCTTCTTTTAACACGTAATTGACCCTCATTCATAACATGCGTCAAAAATTTTATAGTTAACTAAAATAAACTAAAAACTCGAATACATTTAATGCAATAATTAAAAACAAAACAACATTCAATCGTGTTCCTAAAGAGCAAATACATCTATAATCTTGAACTAGAATTGATAAAATCTTGGACAAGCTCCTACAAAAAAACATAAATGATCCTCAGCTAGAATTGGTAAAATCTTGGTCATGTTCAGAAAAAAAAATACATCGATGATCTTGAGCTACAATTGACAAAATCTTGATCGTGAGTCTTGTTCAAGATTTAATCCAGATTTTGATCCAGAATTGATACTAAAAACTGTCATTCAAGGAACTTGATCAAATTTTGTCCAAATCTTTATACTAGGTGGTTTACTGGGCGATATTATTCGAAAATTCTACAAAATTTTCCTAAAGTCTATTGAACATGAATGTTGCATTTTTCAAGCTTTTTACTGATTTTTATACTTCGTGTTATTTTCAAACAGTTGCAATGTAAGGAAACTAAAGATGAAAGATATTAAAGTCCTTGTGTTTGAATTTCGTTTTTAATGATTGTCCTTGCATATTCATTATCAAATTTGTATTTGTTATTTTAACTTCATGAATTAATTTGTATATAACTTCAACTATTTATCGATTTCTTACCTACACTCGAACTCCAATACAACGATCTCCGATACAACGATGTGCGTAACTCCAATATAACGATGCACTTGTCTTTCTCTTTATCCTCACTCTTGATTCTCACAGTGCGCCGTAAAAACATTCTAATCACGCATGTGAGACTTACAGACAGCGCGCACACAGTGAAAATGATGCGGTGCACGGTGGTGGAAATCCCTCCAACCATCGTTGTATTGGAGTAGTTTGTGCTCGAATGCATCGTTATATTGAAGTTAAGTGTATTAAAAAAAATTTCTTACAAGATATTTTTATTTTTCGGGAGTTAGATTCTTCTTACAAAGTGTTTGTCTCGTGAGGACTCGGTTTTCTGATTTTTCTTTAGATGACTATCTTGAATAACCCTTGTAAGGATTTTATAAGGCTTGTATTTACCAGGGTAGCATAAAAAGTTGAAACCTTCAGTAATTTTCTCCATTTTCCTGATTTTCTGGATGAAATTGTATAATTATGTATGCATTATACTTAATACATGCATAATTTTACAATGACATGGAATACTATGAAATTTATAGAATCGGTATACAAGAAATGTTACAATGATGGTATGATGATTGTCATTACGTTTCTGTAAGGTAAGTATCCGAAATTTAAATTTTGGGAATTTTATCTTCTCATTCGATTTGTTCTAGATACAAAAGAACTTGCATCAATTAAAAGAAGTGAGTTTGTTCATCGTCATTTTAGTAGTATCTCTTTGTATTATGTTTTTCCTCAACTGCATTGGTCAAGTAATTTTAGATCTTACCGAAGATATGCAGTTTGCAAGGTAATGACAAATTATTCATGTATTGTAACTTGGTGTACAATCTTCGACAATTCATGTTGGAGGGAATTTTTCGATGGCAGAGAAGAAAGAATTTAACGAATTGAGGAATCAAACAAAAATTTATCAGTTTTTGATTCGAATTTGATGATGAAAATTTTAGGTTGTTTAGGGTTGAAAGAGCAACGAAAATCGATTTCACTATAGAAATGACTAAATTTATATTTTGTCTAGTTATACAGCATTTTGGTACGATTGGCCTCAGTCAACAAAAAAAACATTCATATTAATGAATCATGGTTTTAGTCGTTTTGTTGGGTTTCATTATCCTGGCAGTTTTTACATTGGCATGGAGCATTTCGCAAAGGTGATTGTTTGACAATTAACCAATCAAATCAAACCAAATGAAAAAACCAACCATCCAAGAACAGAAAAGAAACAGTTGATAAACTAACTAATAAATAAAATGAAACCAAAGAAACTTTCGAGGAAAAATTAATTTTAGCTTATTAAATCGTTTACTCATTTGAAATAGCCTGTTAAGTGAAAAGTAACTATTTTAAATGACTGGTTTTTCAGCGAATGGAGTTTAAAATCTGACCAAAATTACTTTCTTATAATAATTACTTTGTTCAGCAACTAATAAGAAATTTTTTTGCAGTCGCTAAACACCACGTACACTTACTGTACAGTTCTGCTGTCCATTGATTGACTCTACGACGTCAGTCTGGTGAATTTTTTTAACTTTAGATATTTATCAGAAAATGTGTGACTGTATTAAGAATCGAGATACAGTGAATCCGTTGCAAGAACTGCTGGAACTATTTTTATAAAAGTAGAAAATAAGGAACATAACAAAAAAATTTTGTTACACATGTCTTTCAGGCAGTTCAAAATTATTCAGCAAGTATTTATTCTCTTTTTTACCAATCGAATAATACTTGTCAAACGATTTTTAACTCCTCACCAGACAGATTTATAAAAAAATTAATTGGCAACAATTTTTCATTTATATTCCTCGTTTTGTACTATGGTTACAAAAGTAAGTGTAATTATGATTTATGTTTTGTTTTTACTAGCTTGACACATTTGATGTCTTCTGTCAAGATGAACTTTGTGATGATGTGCAGGATTTTACATTTAGTTATTAGCAAAAAGACAATATCTAAGATCATGCCAACACTTTGTATGAACTGATCAAAAAAATAAAAAACAATATATTTTTCAAATGGCGTGTAATAAAGTTTTTACGTTATGTCGTTGAATGTATCTTGGTTCAATAATTCTGAACAATTGGAAGAAACCAATAAATATACAATTTGCAGGGAGTTTGTATATTATTTTACGAAACTGAAAGTGAGTGTCGTAAGTTGCAGGAAGTTTTAGATTGTGGTTTAAAAAAAGAAGTTGCATCGAATACAGAACGTTGGAAAATTTATATATCCAGCAAAAAAAATTTGAAATTACATAAGTCAGTAATATAAAAGTGTAGAATTACCAGACTGAGATCCAGATATATTATGAAGAGTATAAAATAATATACGAAAAAAAAAGTACTAGAGATATTAATTACTTTTTGATGAATACTATTAGATTGTTAGAAAATTTATATAATTTCTGAGAATTATAAAATTTCACTTGCTCTACCATCGAGTTCTCGAAACATACACTTATGGAAGTCCATATAAAATAGAAAAATTTTCAAGTTGCAAAAGCCTGTGAAAAATACGTAAAATATTAAAAGCACTCTTTATCTACAATGAAACGGTTTTCCGCACATTTGATAAAAATAAATGAAAAAATTTCAAACCTTCAACTCTAAGAAATCTCATTCTCGATATTCAGAAAAATATCTTCTAAAAAACATGAAAATTCTACAACGTGCTATAAATATTAGAAAATACAAAAATAAAATACACATAGAAAATCACAAGTAAATATATGAAACAATAAAAATCTAGCCAACTCCAACAACTAGAACATAACAGTCAAGAAATTTATATATTAATATATAAGAATACTGAACATTCTTTTGAATCGGAGAAGAAAAAGGAATATGAAAAACACTAACAGAAATAAAAATCTATTGAGTTACTGTTTTCTGAGAAATCCTTTGAAAAACGAAACTTTTACTAGACTGAATTATAGAGCACGACAGTATAGGAGCCTATATGATAATATTTTAAAAATACTAGAAATGTTAATGTATAAAGAAAATCCTGGAACATTTTGCACAAACTGAAAAATACGTGTATTTTAAACAATACTGAACAATACTTTAATCCGTAGAAAAACTGAAAAAGTACCAGAAAAACTAAAAGATAAGAAAATCCAGCTAGACATTATTTCCTAGAAAATCCTCTTAAATACGAAAAATTTTATAATCTTTGAATTCTAGAGCACGAAATTCCGAAAATCAATATATATAGCAATGTTTATAAAAAATAGTAAAAAACTTGCAACATTTTATACACACTCAAAATACAAATCTAGAGTGAAAAATAATATAAATCTTGGTAGACAAGATTCCCTCAAAAATCTAGCAAATTCGGGAATTTTTCCAGCAACTAAAATTCATTGAAATTTCACATTCTGAAGGTTTTTCAACTTGGAAAACATTTAAAAATTAAACCATGCATTTTTTATCAGGGTGAAACAGTACAAATTGACAAATACTCAATAACTTTCCTCGATTGAAAAATAATTCCTAGAGGGCTTGTCCTATCAACCAACTGATTTCGAGAATCAAATTGTTTGTTAAATTAAAAACAATTTTTTTTACATATCTAAATATTTTATTATATATGAAATAAAGATTTCCTAAAACAAGACGACGAGTATATTGTTTTTTGATCTTTAGTTTTTCGATGTTTTATTACTCACATTGAATATATGCGAAAAAGGAACATGAAAGTAAAGGAACGTTACTTTTTTTTCAATTGGTGACGGTAACGAGTTACTATATTTTTTCAAGTAACGGTAATGTGACGCGTTACACTTTTTAAAGTCGTTCTCCAAACTCTGCACGTTGAAAACGAAAAAGTCGTGACCGTTTTCTGTGACAGTTGCTATGACGTTCAAAAATTACAAAATTTTTGCGATTCCTGCGCACCACAGCTCTAGTCACTGCGGTAAGTGTAAAGATGTCCTGCTTTGACAGTCCGTACTCCTGCCAGAAAAAGTTTTTTATCTGAATGTCGTGGCAACTGTCACAGAAAGTTGTCTTGACTTTCGTGATTTTTCCGTGTGGTTTTTTCATTATATTTTTTTATGAAGACTGCGAACGATGTATATTTTAATCGCGTTCCATTATAACAAAATATATATATCACCACTAACTTTACTTGAGCATAAATGACAAAAGAAAATATTTTCTGGGACAAAAAAATGTCGTTATTTATCATTTATCAATAAATATAGAAGTCGATCGATGAACCATCAGTAACAAAACATTAAGGCAAGATATGATAGATGTTCTATTATTGAATCAGTTTTCAAAACAAGACATCCGACTCTTAGGCATCATAATTTTTTAGGTTTTAAGGAATTTTTTCGAATTAAATAGTTTTTATAAGCCTTCAATGTGCAATTTACTTTACCTTAGGTAAAGTGAATTGAAAACAATTTGAAATCATTGGCCAACTATCTGTTTCGCTCTCGTACGTGGTATCGGTCGAGCTGGCTTAATCAACTATTATTTCCTCATCACTGTCATCATCGCCGTCGAAATGCACAGGATTTTGAGGAGAGTGAGTTTTAGCTTTAGGGTAATTTTCTTGATGAGAGCCATTTGCAGAAGAAACTCCGGGATGAGCGGTTACAATGCCATCTCCAGGATTAGCATACATCACTGGAACAGAAGAATTATATTATCAAGTCGAATAACATATGTAACAGCGTATAATGTTCATTGTTCTTCATACTCCATAGCGTGTTTTAACAATAACCAAACGCATTTTCTTCAAATTTTTAAGGTTATTACCATGGTTCCAATAGGGGAGGATTATTGGCAGATTTCCAGGAAATGGGCAGAAAAATACATTGCTAGGGTTGTATAAACTCGAGTTTTTTCCGGGTGCAAACTGCGTCATGGGATAGTTCGGTTGCTGATGGGAAGACACTCTTCGTGCTAAGAAATCACCAGTTCGAGGGTCCTGGAAGTTCAACGGCAAATGTCGACGCTCGTCAGGTTGTGAGTTGATATGACCCACGTATCCATTCCAGTTGGGAGGTGAGGCGGCTGTGGCAGCAGAAGAGTATTGGGCCTCGCATCTACCTGGCCTTGGTAAATGATTGAGCTCTTTATGATCAGGTACCATATTTTTTGGCTCAACCGGATCTAAAAACACCAAAACCAAAATCAAACCGTGATTGGTAGTAAGAGAATTCATGGGAGTGAACATGTCTAGTAAGGCATTGATATTTTTTTCTATGGCTATGAATTTCACTCACGAGGTCCTGTGTTATTGGTCACGATCGTTGATTCCGTTATATTGTGCACGATCCCGGTTACATGTCTCAAGTCCTGGGAATGATTCGTCGCTTCGAATTTCCATTTTGATCTAGCTCGTTTGTTTTTGAACCAGTTTTTTACTTCTACCTCCATCAACCCAAGGAATTCAGCCAATTGTCTTTGTTCACTTCGGTACAGGTACTTATTTTTTGCGAAATGTTTTTCAAGCATCGTTAGCTGATATCCATTGAACACAACCTTGACCTTCCTTTCTTTTTTCGGAAATCTGTCAAAATCTGCAAAATATGTACAAATGTCGTTCGATTATGATTATTCATATGCTCTTGTATTCAAATGACAAAAAAAGGACTTCAATATATGAGTGAGTTAATATATCGGTGAGACGTCACAATTTTCGTTTTTAGCTACAAATTTCACTCCCGAGGTACTCCATTAATACCCAGTTTTATTTTTTATTTTTCAAATGCAGCGTGCAGACTGACTGCTCTCTGCGGAGCCTAGTTCTGGATTTGATAATTTTTCCGGTTATACATGCATTACTGCGGAGAATGAACGAATGTCATTCGATTTAAAGGAAATGAAAGTATTTTCATTGTTGTAAAAAATTATTTGAACGATCTCGTATTAAACTGAAAAAAGTGTGAATTTTTCCATGAAAATAACTCATGAAAATAGTATATTACGTTACACGAAAGCAAACCCTTATTTGACGGTCGAGTACTGCGTGTGAGTACTGCGTGTAAGTACTGCGTGTAAGTACTGAGTGAATAAGAAATGCGTCTCAAGTGCATGCGCATGCGCAGTAAAAATCCCATTTGAAAAATTACCTTTTTTTCAATCCTGAGGGAATGGAGTTTTTTATTATTTTAGTTTACTGTTCGTCTTTTTTAATTAATTAAACCTCTTAATTTTTCATTCTCCTGCATTTCACAAAATCTCGATCACACTCGCGGAAATAATGACAAAGTACAGAATAGTAAATGAGTTCAGTTCCTATTTCATGAAATATGAATCAAAAAACTACAATCAAGTAAATTCCGCGTGTCTTTATGTTACATCATGAAAAAGAAATAGTCGGTTGCGAGTATATTCAATCTTTTCTCGATGTGTTCACCTCACTGCCTATTTGTTTATCAATGTCACAAGGTATTTTATTAATTTTTTCAGAATGAAAGTTTTTCGATTGGGTAAACTACAGCAATTGTGCCAAAATCCGAGGTTTTTTAAGCGGTGAGCACAGTTTCTCAAAAATTATTTATCTTTACTGCCTGAATTTTTTATAGCTTGTTTTTAATAATAATATCCTTTGCGTGAACGAAAGATTTTGAATTTGAAGCATAACTTTTTTTTTCTTGCCGCTCTAACCGAAATCCTAGGCGTTAAAAAATCAAACATTTCAGGAAAATGACCACTTTTTTGGTAAAATATTTATTAAGCGGAACTCTTCGTTCACGCAAAGCGTGGAGGTATAAAATGGAGGACATTTTTGTTATTTGTGTTACAGATGAATAGTTCCTTATTTATTATGCTCACTGCGCGCTGTCAGAAAAGTTGTGTTTTGGCACAATGGTCGCTGCACCTTAATTTTGAAAATTTTTTTCCAATAAAATTCATAAAATACCATAGGATATGCATACATAAATAAGCTTGCAGTATAAAAAAAAAAGTGTGTTGATTTTCTAGAAAAAAAACGTGAAAATGCCCTTTATATCTCGAGCGCAAGTATGTATCTTACCGGCAAAACCCGAACTCAGGCATTTTCGGCAAATGCCCAGCCTAAACCCGAATTACCTTAAAATTTAGGCAATACCAAAATTTTCTAAAATTATTCCAGGGAATTCGAGAAATGCTTCAATTTTTAGGTGATTCGGGAACTGCCTAATCTTGTATAGGCAATTCAGTTTTTTGATTATTTCTTTTAGGAAATTCCCGACTTTAAACCTCTAAGCTCTGCGTGAACGAAGGATTCCGCTAAATTAATGTTTTTACGAAAATAGTAGTCATTTTCCTAAATTCTTTGAAAAATCATACATTTTTGGGAGTAGACTCGTTTGATACAGCAAGAATTTTTGATTCAGAATCACTGACTATCTCGGATTCGATTTTTGGTGCTGTTAGTACCCTTTGTTCAGTCCACGCCACTCACATTATCCAGGTCATTCGGGTTCTGTAACTTTTTTGGCATGCAAATTTTCGATAATATTTTTTTTTTTTAATTTCGGTGATTTCGTCGTCGGAGAAACATGGGCAGAAAAGTTAATTTTCTTTGAGTAACACGTGTTAATCTTTCTTTAAAATTCAATGACTCGGCCGAAAACTATCTTATTTTCATTTTTCTTTCATTTTTTAAGTCAATTTTTATCCAAATATCACAAAATTTAGATTTAAATTGATTGAAAAAAGTTTTCTTGTTAGCATAACTTTAATTAGAAATCAGGACAATATGAAGCCTAAAAAATTTCAACATCGCATTTTTTCTATACTTTCATTTATTTAAAACTTTTCATATAAACAACATTAGGTATTGAATATACGAAATTCAGAGTGAAACGAAGAACAGTCAGTAATAATACCTATTTGCCAAAATTTGTTATGATTATTTGAAGTTTCAATGTAATTATTGTTATGTTATATGTCTAATTATAGTATAGTATAAATGATGGTATTTTTTTTATAATCGTATAATATGATTTTTTGAAGTCTGTACTCTTTGGAAATAAATGTTATCAAATTCTAATACTAACAATGGCAACGGTGATTGTGTCTAGTTTGTTTATTAAAAAAAACAAGACATAATAACAAAAATTGTACGTCCCTTAATAATTCATTGACTAAGATCTTTTTATTTGTAGCTCATGTTTTATTATCATGAATATGTTGTACGGCGACTTCCCGTACACTTTCCCTTTTTGAATCTCCCGCGCCGCGCCGGGCTTTCGAGCCGCGCGGCCAGGTGGCAAGCGCGCTCCTTTCACCCACGAGTGAGTTATAGCGGTGAAGGGATAAGTATGGGGCGTGGGCGTGGGTGGAAGCCGTTCACCGCACGCAAACCTTGTATTTGCTAGCGTCTGAATAAATATTTGAGTAATCAAATATTGGCCTTTTGATTTTTGTGACGACACCTTGAATTCAAGATCCGACAATCTTTCGGGACCCCGGATCGCAAACCCCTCCCTGATATCCTTGCCTTCCTCAACTTCCTGGCAGCCGTCACCGGCTCCAGGTATCGACACCCCGCATACTCGATTTTCTGGCAGCCGTCACCGGCTCTAGATGTCGAAACCCCGCATCCTCAATTCCCTGGCAGCCGTCACCGGTTCCAGGTATCAGACTTCCCGGTCACTCTCACCCTCCTAATAATCGTCCCCAGCCTGACCGTATGCCTCGACGGAGTGGCGCCAGAGTCCGGCTTCGCCACCTTCGAAACGCTCGCCTGGCAGCCCTCTCTCCCCGGAGTCGTGCTCGAGAGTCAAGGCACTCCCTCGGGAACAAGTGGCGTGCTGCGGCAGACGAACGAGAGCGGATCCAGGAACTCCTGGCCGAGTGGGACACCGCCCTGAAAGAAGTCTCCCAGGCAACACCTGCCCCACCTCCTAGGCCGAGGTCCGTTGTGGTCATCCCTCCTGGTTCGACCATCGCCGAACCCTGGAAGAGGGCCGTGATCCTCAGGGTCGAGAAACTCCCGACTACGTATCGGATCGTTCAGGACGACCTGGACGTGTTAGTGGTCGGCACCTCGCCCCGCCTCGAACAGGAGCTCGAAGAGGAAAGCTCCTAGAGTTGTACATATGTGAATAAAGTAGCCCCCCCCCACCCTAACAAGAGATATAAGAATCACCCTCTACCCCGAGGGACCTTCACCCCCCGGTAGAGCCCCTGGTAGCCGTCACCGGCTCCAGGATCACTCTCCGCACCTCACCTCGTCGAGTTGGTAGCCGACACCGGCTCCAACTCCCCCCCCCTTTTCTCGTGTTGCGTGACCTCGACCCCCCTGGCCACGTAAAACAATTGGCGCCCAACGTGGGGCCGGAGTAAAACCTGACGGCTACGACGGACCATATACTACGCCCACCAGCCCGTCCACAGCTAGCCAACCATGCCACGAAGCGGCCCCGCCCCCCATAAGCTCAGGTACCAACGCCGGGAGCAACGTCGGCTGTACGAAGAGCTCCGAACTCGACCAGCTACCCACCACTATGTACGACGCTTTTCAGGGCTCCTAGAACCTGACGTCGAACCGGATTACACACCGCTGACCGACGCAGAGATGGTCTATTACGGAGCTTGGTCCGCGTCAAAGTAGGCAGCAAACCGGACGGTTTCCCCGAGCCAACTCCCGCGCTGACCAATGCGAGCACGAAAGGCACAACAGCTTTCAGACCCAGAAACAACCGAACCGCGAACCCCCGACCGGAGAACTTCCCGCCGGCGAGAGCTTCGCCTCGAGGCCGAACTGTGGAATCAAAAAACCCCGGCGGCCAAGGAATCTTCCACTTCCGGGAGTGGCAAACAAAACCCGGTGGCGCCCAGCATCACCCCATTACCAAAAACTCCCCGAAGCCGGCGTGGGGCACCGAGGTCCACCATTACCTCCTCGCGGCTACGGGAGATACGGACCGCCCTAGTGGTCAAACGGAGACGCGGCCGACCCAGCAAAAGCGAAATGACGAACCACCACCTTCCGTGGGAAGAACAGCTTCCGCTAATGGATGAACAGGCCTCAACCTCCGGGTTTGCACCCGCACCTCAATTACCATCGAATACCCTACTAGGCGAGCCTCCAACGGCCTCCCAACGCACTGACCAATCAACGACCACCACCACTGCCTCCATGGAATTAGTCGTCGACCTGCTGACCCAGCTACTCGCTCGCCTTCCAGCGCAACCCGCAGTAGAGCCCGCTTGTCCACCGACCCTGGCTGCCACCCAACGCCTGGAGAGTCATGCCCTTGAGGGACGGCCTACATCAGACCTCACCACCGACATTCCACCGCGTACACAACCAGCTTCACCGGCGCGACTGTGGGCGGAGTTCGCCCCCATGCTAGGGGCACTCGCACGTCCCGCCCCTGTGCAACCAACCTTCCACGGTGCCGACCACGAACACCCACAACGCTTTTTGGAAAGGAGTTGGCACTACTGCCAGACCCACCTGGTGCCCGAGGACCAACGCGTGGCTACAGTCGGAGGGGGCCTCCGAGGAGAGGCAGAAAAATGGTTTCGGATGTACCAGGGCATGGATTTGACTTGGCCACGCTTCCGTGAAGTATTTCTGACAAGGTTCGATAGTATAACTGTTCGAACACGACTCCAGGCGCAACTATACGCCCAGAAACAAGAGGAGAAAACACCTGTCGGGCCATTTTTACAAAGGAAATTCCAACTCTTCGAGAGAATCCGGCCAGATGAACCCGAGCGGGCCAAGGTGGCAGCCTTGGCTAGCAACCTCCAGCACGGGTGGTGCGTAAGGACGAGTCGCACACTGCTACCATGAGACCTCCTCAGGCCACCACGAATGCCCCTCAGTGTTGGTATTACCCTGGGAGGCATCTACATCGCGATTGTCCTACAGCAAGGGCTCGCCAGCCTACAGGCCCCTTTCTCGAGCAGAACATTCCCCTACCAACACAACGGCGGCCGGAAAACTGGCGACAGGCGGCGGAACCGAGGACTCCCGCCGCCGCCAACAACCAGCAATAACTAATTCCACGGAAACGGCCGCCGGAACACTTTCCCGGGTGCCACTCGAGGTCGGCGGTCACGAGATCCTCGCATTACTGGACACCAGGGCGTCCCACAATTTCCTGCGAGCAGATCTCCTCCAAGAGTTACCAATAGTGATAGACTCATATCCCGAGATGTCGGTCAAGCTCGCTTCTCAACACGGCGGCATGTCCCTCCTAGGCTCGGCCACCATCACGGCCGTGGTCTTGGGAGAAGCTACAGAGATCCAGGTTCTGGTGTGGGATCAGCTCCGAGAACCCCTCATACTAGGATACCCATGGCTAGTGAGCGAAAACGCAATATTCGACTCATCTAACAGCTGCCTCTACCTAGGCCGCACCAACCGGCGAACGCTACATCTACGGCAGCCGTCCTCTTCCTCGGAACAAGCACCTGACCTTAGCGCAGTGAAAAATGAGTTCCCGGAGGAACACCAACCTTTATACCGACGCTTGTTGGCTGAATTTCAAGACGTGTTTCGGCCACTCGGAGGTGAACCCCGGACCCGCGTCATGGCCCATGACATTAAATTGACTACCACCACCCCGATCAGGTCAGCCACCCGCCGGTACAACCCTGAGAAGCAGAAAGTCATCCGGGAACAGGTCGAAGAAATGCTCAATAATGGCGTCATTGAACCCTGTGATTCCCCGTACGACTCACCTATTGCGATCGCCATGAAAAAAGACGGGAACCCTCGTTTTTGTGTCAACTATGGGCGACTTAATCAAGTCATGGAAGACACGATCTAATCCATACCAGTGATACATCACACCCTCAAGATGCTGGGACAGGCCCGCGTGTTCTCGAGCCTGGACCTCCAGAGCGGGTACTGGCAGGTACCCTTATCCCAAGAAAGCAAGCGTTACACCGCCTTCAGCACTCCGGAAGGGCGGCCCTATCAATTTCGCGCTATGCCCTTCGGCCTAAAGAACGCGCTGAGCACCTTTCAGCGATTAATGACTCAGGTCCTGAAGGGGTTCCTCGGAGACTGCGTTGAAGTATACTTAGACGACGTCATCATCTACTCGAACGACTGAAAAACCCACCTGAAGCACGTGCGATTGGTCTTGGAACGACTACGAATATATAGCCTTTTGGGCCATCCGAACAAGTGCCATTTTGGCACCACCCAGCTTCGGTATCTCGGGCACTTGATCTCGGGGGAGGGCAACGAGCCCTAACCGGAACACCTCCACGCGGTCGAAGCAGCCGAGGCTCCAAAGAACTAGAAGCAACTGCAGAGTCTCCTCGGGGTATGCGGGTGGCTGCGGGAGTACGTGCCGCACTACGCGACAGTCACAGCCCCGTTGACAGACCTCCTCCTCGGAAAGAAGTGGTCCTGGACGCCCGCGGCCGATCAAGCGCTACACGACCTGAAGGCCCTGTTCCGAGGGCCCCTCAAGCTGAGACGACCAATCCCGGGATTAACTCTCGTGCTCCAGACCGACGCCAGCAAGGTCGGGATGGGCGCCGTCCTCTATCAGGATCCACCGGCTTGCCCCCGCAACGTGATAAGCTCGCCAGTGCCAAATTCTCCGGGCCAGAGAGCAAATACCACAGCAAAGAACAAGAATGCTTAGCAGTGGTTTGGGCCGTGAAGAAGTATAGGCTATACTTAGAGGACAAGCCATTCATTATCCGCACAGACAACCAGGCTCTAACCTGGCTACACAGGTTCAAGGACGAGCGGTCGAAGTTGAAACGATGGGCCCTCCTTTTACAGGAATTCTCGTTCCGCATAGAACACTGCCGTGGCAGCGAGAATCAATTAGCCGATGCCCTCTCCAGACAGCCAGAAAACCGGGCATCGAAACCGCCCGACGAGGAACGGCTCCTGCCACCCGATTTTCGGAATCACCTACTTAAAGAGACTCCTACTCTGAATCAAGTCCAAGCGACGACGCTCCTGAAGGAGGTCGTGGCAGCCCAGTAACGCGACGAACGTATTTCTTCACAAGTTGCGAAGTGGACTGACCTGCGTAATCAGAGCAATCTGGAGGACGCCGAGAAGAGGTTCGTGGAGATCCACCGGGTGAGTGGCCATGGGTTCGAAGTACTCGAACCAACTGCCGACATATGGCGCACCATCGTACCCCCTGAAGCCCGCCCTCGGGTACTGCACTATTTCCATGACGAGCCCCTGGCCGGCCATCCGGGGATGGACGAAACCCAACGAGCCATCCAACAACAGTATTCATGGAAAGGGATGCAAAAGAACATCCGAGAATACGTCGCCCAATGCCAACTCTGTCTAGCCGTCAAGTCAAGGAACCAAGGGCGCCCTGAACCACAAAGACCACGCCAACCAAGGCGGCCATTCGAGTTGGTCACGCTAGATCTCATGGGCCCCTACCCTCGCACCCCGAGGGGAAAGCAACACCTGTTGGTGATCTCTGACGCCTTCTCTCACTGGACAGAGGCGTACCCACTGCGAGATGCTACTACGTCTCAAATAATACAGGCCCTCGAGTCAGACTTCTTCCCCCGGTGGGGATTTTGTAAGGCCTTGCTGTCAGACAACGGCCCACAGTTCACAAGCCGACTTTGGGAGTCAGCTTGTGCCAAATGGCTGGTGGAACTGTGGACCACCCCTACCTACCATCCGCGGGCCAACCCCACGGAGCGTAGGAATCAAGATCTGAAGAAGCAGATCAGAATACAGTTGGGCTCTCGACCACATCATCTATGGGACGAAGTTGTACCATTCTCGCTTTTTGCACTACGAAATCGGTGGAACCGCATAACCGGCCGCTCCCCCAGTCAGACCCTCATGGGCCGCGATCTACTTCGCCCCGGAGAATGGGTGACCTCACCTCCCCAGTTTGACCCTACGGCCACCACCAGATTCGACGCCGTTCGAGAACAACAGCTTAGATGCATAGGAAGTCGAGAACCTCTACCGGCGAAGAGGAGTTACCAACCTGGAGAGCTGGTGTACGTGCGTAGTCACCAGCTGTCAAAGGCTGCGGATAAATACTGTGCCGGCCTCGCACCACCCTGGGAGGGGCCCTACCATATCCATGGACACCTAGGAGGTGGTGTCTACCACGTCTCCAGGGGCAGTCAGGTCGCCAAAATACACGCGGATCAAATTAAACCCTGTATGCTCCAGTGGGACTCCCGGCCCGAGTCCGAAGAGGGAGGCCTGGATGAGTCTCAACCTTACCGACAGTTGGACCTAGAGACTGAACAACCCCGAGGAGCCGAGGCAGGAGGGAACAACACCCGCCGACGAGGAAGGCCTCGGAAGACAAGGCCCGACCCCGATCGCGGGCCTCCGGTGCCATCGCAGCTTACCCCCACGGAACCCTCTACGTCGCCTCAACGGTACGATCTTCGTCCCCGAGCTCGGTAAGAGCAAGATAGCCTTAGATGTTTCTACATTTAGGATTGTTTTTTTTCTCTGTATTGTTAATAAATGGGTTCCGCCGAACATTCCCGTGTACTACGACACGACTCTATGTAGATGTTGTATTATCGGTATAGAGTGCGAGAGTGTATGCCCCGGTCGGCGCGGACGTTCAAGAATGGACCGGCGATTGTTGTACGGCAACTTCCCGTACACTTTCCCTTTTTGAATCTCCCGCGCCGCGCCGGGGCTTTCGAGCCGCGCGGCCAGGTGGCAAGCGCGCTCCTTTCACCCACGAGTGAGTTATAGCGGTGAAGGGATAAGTATGGGGTGTGGGCGTGGGTGGAAGCCGTTCACCGCACGCAAACCTTGTATTTACTAGCGTCTGAATAAATATTTGAGTAATCAAATATTGGCCTTTTGATTTTTGTGACGACACCTTGAATTCAAGATCCGACAATCTTTCGGGACCCCGGATCGCAAACCCCTCTCTGATATCCTTGCCTTCCTCAACTTCCTGGTAGCCGTCACCGGCTCCAGGTATCGACACCCCGCATCCTCGATTTTCTGGCAGCCGTCACCGGCTCTAGATGTCGAAACCCCGCATCCTCAATTCCCTGGCAGCCGTCACCGGTTCCAGGTATCAGACTTCCCGGTCACTCTCACCCTCCTAATAATCGTCCCCAGCCTGACCGTATGCCTCGACGGAGTGGCGCCAGATTCCGGCTTCGCCACCTTCGAAACGCTCGCCTGGCAGCCCTCTCTCCCCGGAGTCGTGCTCGAGAGTCAAGGCACTCCCTCGGGAACAAGTGGCGTGCTGCGGCAGACGAACGAGAGCGGATCCAGGAACTCCTGGCCGAGTGGGACACCGCCCTGAAAGAAGTCTCCCAGGCAACACCTGCCCCACCTCCTAGGCCGAGGTCCGTTGTGGTCATCCCTCCTGGTTCGACCATCGCCGAACCCTGGAAGAGGGCCGTGATCCTCAGGGTCGAGAAACTCCCGACTACGTATCGGATCGTTCAGGACGACCCGGACGTGTTAGTGGTCGGCACCTCGCCCCGCCTCGAACAGGAGCTCGAAGAGGAAAGCTCCTAGAGTTGTACATATGTGAATAAAGTAGCCCCCCCCCACCCTAACAAGAGATATAAGAATCACCCTCTACCCCGAGGGACCTTCACCCCCCGGTAGAGCCCCTGGTAGCCGTCACCGGCTCCAGGATCACTCTCCGCAACTCACCTCGTCGAGTTGGTAGCCGACACCGGCTCCAACTCCCCCCCCCCTTTTCTCGTGTTGCGTGACCTCGACCCCCCTGGCCACGTACAACAAATAATATGATTTTTGAAAAAAATATCTAGCAAGTCGAGTTTTTCCCGGCCGAATTTCCTGAACAGCGGTTAGGCTGTTTCTAATAGGCATTTTCTGAATAACCTGAAATCATCGAAGGGAATTCGAGTGTTGCCTAAATTTTTGGGAAATTCAGTTTTGCCTAGGCATTGACCGGAAACGCCTAAATTCGGGTTTTGCCGGCAACATAAAGAACTCCTTAAAAAAAGCAGTGAAAAAAGGTCGTAATGTTTTTAATCAACGAATCACCTAATCAGTTCTGAAATAGATAAGAATGAAAGATAGACCAGCTTTTAATTTAAAACAAATTTCGTTTAGTCACTATCGGATGATTCATCGAAATGAAAATGAATATTTTTAGATAACTATTATTCACTAGAATGAACTGAATTTATATCGAGTGATTACATGAATAGAATTTCAAATCTTTGGAATTCTGCTTTGAAAAATCAATTGCTGAATGTGAAAGTTTTAGTTGATAAATTTTTAATTTCAATCCGAAAAGCTGAATAATTAGGTAACTTGAGAATGTTCGTTTAAAAAAAAAAAAATGTGACTCTAACTTTCAACAAAAACAATACTTTTCACTGATAAATCAAGTTTTAAATCTCATTTCTGCTTTATAGCAGTAATTCTTATCTAACTCTCTTGAAAACAGAAGAAAAACTAAAAGACAGACAATTGTTTGATGATGATGTTTGTTGAAGCCATGGAGTGACTTCAGGGGAAACAGAAATTCGAACATCATAATAGTTTATAAAATCCACATTTTTAGAAAAATCTGAAAATCGTCAGTATTGTGCCTCAAACAAACATATCCATTGCATCCTTTTCAATTTTTTTAATACATCAAGAAATTTTTTCAATACGTAATAAAATAATTTTCAAAGAACATTTTTTATCAAGTTCACTGCAACGTAAAAAAGTTGAAAAAGTTGAAATAAAACTTTATTTGTGTAAGAAATATGTAAATGTTTTTCTTTATTCTGGAAATTTTTAGAGCAATTATAAATTTTTCACTTTCGTTGAAAAATAATTTATATTCACCTGACTTGAACATCCTCATTACTAGCACGTTAGAAGACGAAAACGGTGGCAGAGCTATCGCTTGATTTTCTACCCTTTGGGACTTGGAGTATGGAACGATTTCATTTATGTATGCAGGATCACTTCGTTGTTGGAGCGATCGCTGGATCAGCTCGTTTTCCTGTGATTATAAATTCAATTTTCAAACATTGGTGAAATGAAAAAGGTGTGTTCGTTCAACGAAAAAATCTTTTTTCGACAGTGTGTAGCTGCTGAGTCATCAATCGACCAGTTGTCTAAATTGATTCCTGAGTCATTTAGTCTAAACATTTGTGGTGCTGTAATAAAAACACATGAAAATAAAAACTTGTTAGATAGTTTCTGCAATTTACTTTAAATCGACATATTGGTTCGAAATTTCATATAAAAGCGATTTAAGAAAATTCATGATTGGCGAAAACGAGCTTCAATAAAAAAAAAAACTTCTTTTGTGTGCTAATAAATCATGGGTCGTTCAGGCTTCGTTTTATAAACAGTCAGTAACTACCGATCACCTGACGAAATGTTAGAATGAAAACGTCTTATGAATAAGGAACTAATTGTAAAGATTAGAAATATGGTTGAAACAAGTACCATATTCAGTTTTAGAAATAGTGAAAGATTTTTTTTTTGATTGACGATTTGAAATTTTTGTACTTCTATCTTTTTTTGCACAATCTAGAATCAACGTTATATTCAATCACGAGAGAACTGAAATTCCGCTTCAGAAAATGCAAACTTGATTCAGAAATTTTTATTGTAAAATATCTATTTTGCTCATTGGTAATATCATTCGAAGACATCAGTTTTTCGTTTTGTTCAGAGGACATTGAGTTACACACAAATGTTTTGTTCCACCTGCTGTTGCTTATCTATCAGTTACTGCCTAAAAAACCGACAGAATTTCCACTTTTGGGTAAAACCTAATAAAAAAATAAATGCTTCCCTTAAGAAGACTATGGAAGAGACATTGAATAAGATGAAACACGGTCACAGCGGCAGAAATAACCTTTTTTACAAATAACACTCGAAAAACGCACAAGGAATAAGTTCCTCCCCAATTTTTTTTTCGATTGTACCGGAAATCTTTTGGTTTGGAGTTGCGAGCAATCTCTAATTTTATATTTAAAGCAAGAAACCGACAAAATGCAATTATTTGAACCAATACCTCTTTTGGATGTTGCACAATGAGCACTTGTACAGAAAGTCGAAGACGTACGCCTGTTCAAGTCAACAGTAAAAGAAAGATCAACACAAAATTAACTGATTCCACCGTGTTGACTAGTTAGCTTGGCACAGCGATGATTATTTAATGTACGAATTTGAAGACAGCAACAAAACAAGTTGCTTATCCATTTTTGAGAAAGATCTTGGTCGTAAGTCATAAAATTTATTATTGCATGAAAGGAAACAATTTTTTCCACATTATCTACATTGATTACTTATCTACATTTGTTACCTACATTTATTATTAAACGATGCGTGTCGTTGTACTTGTGAGATCTTGACGAATGTCGATTCTGAGTTGAAAAGTTTCAGAATAAATTTTATGTATGAATCGTCGTTCAATTGATCCTGAAAATGACTAATTGCAAGAGTGTTAGGATCAGTTTTGAACCTAAATTTTTCAAAATGCGGCAATGCTTGGTATCTGGGAATTTATTTAAAAAATCTGGCTGTGACAGTGTAGGAAGGGAACCAAATGTTTATTTTTATTCCATATACTGATTTTCTTTTTATTTTGACCGGAAAACGCTCAAATTTCATGAAACGGGTTTCTTCTTCATGACTGTATTTCATTTGACTGCATGGGTACATATCTTGAAGAAATTATTATTGTTCATTACATTTAATCATAGTTTTCACTACTCTTTTCACACAGGAATTTTTTATCGTTCTCATTCATAATATTTCTCAAATGCTTTGTAGTATTTTTTCATTGTTATTTATAATTTTTTACATTCCTAACCTCCATAGCGCATGAAGATCAGGAAAATTAAGCAAAATGTTTTTAAAGTTATATCAATCTCGTCAACCATTTGATGATTAACATATAAGACGTTACTTTTGTAACTTTGTAAGATAAGGAAAGTGAAGGTTGCGACCTTTTTCAGAAGGCAGTTCTGCTCGGAGTGAATTTAGTACTTTGGAGAAAGCTTTTCTAGGAGAAAAATCTTGAATAACGGACATAATGAAAATTGATTTTCTGGTGGAAATCCCGTTTTTTACTTTGCAGATAAAAAATGAAATGGAAACAAACGATGCCTTATTAGAGTATGAACCGGATGACAGGCGGTTTTTCAAATTACTTTACCATACCAAAAAAAGATAAAAAGAATTGAATTAAATTATTCAGACAATTACGGTAACATATCAAAATATATTTGGTCATTATTAAAATAATGAATGTAATAGAGAAAACATTTTATTTCGTGATTGGAGAAATTTTCGAACAACTTTCAAAGTTTCTCGGATTGAATATCCAAATGAAACTATTTATGAAAATTATGAATCTCAAGATAATACATTTCTAGGTGTTGAAAATGGTAAATATCTCCATTTGAACCCTTGAATCCCTTGTACTTGAAAATACCAGTAGTTTCAAACATGTAGGATATTCAGTGAATAATTTCACCTTCTGAACCCTTGAATTCCGAATTCACGTCATTTCGGGTATTGAAAATTCCGAAATTTCAATCGAAACAATTGAAATACTTTTCATCCAGAAAGAAAATCAACAGCTTCCATTGGATAACGCTGACATCGAAAAAATACTCGAGATTCAAGTAAAGGATATTAACAGCTGGAAAATTGATTGTGATACACAGCAAAAAATAGCCGCAGTTGCGCAAGCACGAGAATTGATTGCCTCCAATAATGAGGCAATAATAATAAAATATGAAAAGGGAGAAAACGATAAATTAAGCAGAGAATTGTACTAATCCCATCCTAAAAAGTAGAGAAAAAAGACAGGTATGATCTAAAATTATCACTTTTACAACTTTTCCATAATGAAAATGTTTTATGTAAAATAAAGCTAATTTTAAAAACTTCGAAAATTAATTTGATAGGTCAGTCATCTCAAATTTGTAAGTTTGGTGTAATTTATCGCAGTTCCCTCTTGTGTGCAAGTAGTATAAATTTATATTGTCGCGACTCATCAAATACTCGTATGATGTGGTTGTGAACATTTCTATGTACTTTTTTCAAAATGTGACAACATTTAAAACTCAAAATTGTGGATTGAGGATGGAGATGACAAGTTTGATAATTACACTAGTTTACAGCGAAATGTAGCCACATCAAATTTCAATGGTTTCCTTAGTAAAATGACTCGCTGAATCCGAAAACGCAGTCCAAAAAATTCCCCGTAGGACGGATTTCGCGATATTGCGAAAAAACTGTTTTTCGCATATAGAGAAAAAGTGTCTTCAGTCAATCGCAAATATCTCCGGTTCTACGTGAACGTTTTTGATAATTTTTATATCAAAATGTAGGTAATTTAATAACCTATAAATTATTTTCCTAAAGTTTTACCGTCACATTCACGGTTTGGTTGCTATTCCGACATTTGTATATAATTTTTTGTCATTTTTGTTAATTTTTTGAAAAAAAATCAACTTTGAGCGAAAATGAAGCCGAAAAAAAATTTTTTTTTATCACTTCAATGAATGGATGTTGAAGCTCAATCGATGACAAAAAAAAAGAGTGGTCAGTTATCAAAATCAATGGGAAAATATAGAAGTTATAGGTGTTTTTCCGAAAAAAGGCAAAAAGTTCATTTTTCTCAACTTAATAGCATTGTCAATTTTTATTGATATTAAGTCACAAAAAATGAAAATTTAAAAATGAGTCAAGTCCGATCGTCTTTGTCGCTTGTGCATGTCTTCGCTTTCTCGAATCAAAAACCAGCAATAATCGCCCATCATTGTTTCATCCCAAAATCCTTGGTATCGTCTTTCCATGTTTTTCATTTGCTGATGGAAGCGTTCGCCATGTTCATCGCTTTCGTCGCCAAGATTTTTCGGGAAAAAATCCAAATGCGAATGTAAAAAATGAATTTTGAGAGACATATTCACACCTGTCACCGAAAAAAAGTGAGAAATAATTAGCATAATTTAATAGTATAGAAATGTAAATTTATATTAAAAACATACCTATTTTCTTATAATTCACTAGCAAATCTTGGATGATTTTCTTGTAGTTCCGACTTCTTGAGTTACCTAAAAAGCCATCGACGACAGAACGAAACGAATTCCATGCTTTCGCCTCGTCTCCTGTCAATGTTAAAACAAAATTGGAATCGCTGAGAATTTTTTTTATCTGAGGTCCCACGAATACGCCTTCTTTTATCTTAGCATCAGATAAATTCGGGAACACGGATTTCAAATAATGAAAAGAATGACCGTCTTTTCGCAAAGCTTTGACGAAATTCTTGAAGAGTCCAAGTTTAATATGTAATGGTGGAAGTAGAATCTTGTCTTTCTTCACTAGAGGATCGAATTTCACATTTTCCTGACCTATGGTGTAATTGATTCGATTCGGCCAGTCTTATTTCACATAGTGTTCATCTCTCGCTCTGCTGTCCCACTTACACAAAAAACAGCAGTATTTTGTGTAGCCTTGCTGCAAACCAGTTACCATGGCAACAACTTTGAGGTCAGCACAAATTTTCCACTCGTGATCTTTGTACTTAATCAAGTCCAGTAACATAGCCATAGATTGATATGATTCTTTCATGTTGACAGCATGGGCTACAGGAAGTGAAGGCTTCATATTTCCTTGATGAATCAAAACTGCTTTTAAGTTTAATTTGCTGCTGTCAATGAACAAACGCCATTCGATTGGATCGTAATTTACACCAAATTCAACAAACAAACCAGTGATATCATGACAATAACAAACATTCTTTTCCCTCGAATAGTATTGGGCAAATCGTATATGCCGATCTCTATAGTACGTCACCTTCACGCCCGAATCCAGTAAGTTCCGTTCTTGCAAACGTGATGCCAAAATCTCCGAATGATATTTCGTCAGATCTAAGTCTCTTATCAAATCATTAAGAGCGAATTGTGTAAAAGGCTTTGAAACTTTCATAGGCTCTGTGTCAGTCGAATTGGATTCACTTTATTCTGATGATGGTGTGTCGATTTTTCTTCTCTTCTTAGGGCTTACTGGATACGGAACGTCAGTGGAATGCGGAACTGGTTTTGTTAACGATGGTACATGCGGATATACAATTTTGCGATGACGTCCGTGTTGTTTTATGTTACATAAGCAGAAGTAACAGTCAACCTCGTGATTCGTTGGCTGTCGCCAAATTGCAGGCACATCGAATGACAAGTAGCGACTACGAAAAAGAAATCATATGAACGTGGTAGTATATTAAAGGGTTAAAATCAGAAACAGAATAGATGAATATATATTTATACGTACTTGTCACCTGCCATCCACAAAACCAAATTTGTTCTGCATGTGTTGCACATAGAACTCGGTGTCCATGCTTTATCAATATTTTCAGGTGAAACTTTGAAATACAAACTGTACGCATTTTGTAATGCATCCGTGAAATTCCGTGGTCTCGCGAAAATATATTCTGCACAAGCATAGCAGAACTTATTCGGATCATTTTTGCACTTGAATCTACGTTTCTGGACACTCATCCTTCAAATTTCGATTTAATTTTCCGTGCCTAAGGTACCTTTCTGGGTCAAGCCAGCGCACCAATCAGAGCGCAGTAGGTTTTCCCGCGGGTTTTCCCCGGATCAACCAAGCGCACAAATCATAGTGCACCGCGGGCTCCGGCACGGAGCGAGCCAGCGCACCAATCAGGCTGCACCGTGGGTCTACTTGACCTACGTGTAACACGCTTATGATGATAACCATTGTGCACTTTTGATAATATTTTCAAAAGTGCACTTTTGATCAATTTTAAAGTGTCCTTTCGATTATTATGCGCTTTTGATACGCAGCCATTTTTAAAATGATATTTTATTTGATAAATAATAAATACGTAAATGTAATTAAAAATTCATATGTACTATCAAGGTATTTTCATCGTTTTGAACGAGTAGATCCCCAGAAATAGTCTCTTACTAATACAATTTTAAACTATATTATATGAATTACTTTCTCATAAAATTTTATAGGAAACCAGGAACAGTAAATTACGAATCTAAGGAAAATGGACTTTTTACCTTTTTTCAGAAAAACACCTATAACTTCTATATTTTCCCATTGATTTTGATAACTGACCACTCTTTTTTTTTGTCATCGATTGAGCTTCAACATCCATTCATTGAAGTGATAAAAAAAATTTTTTTTCGGCTTCATTTTCGCTCAAAGTTGATTTTTTTTCAAAAAATTAACAAAAATGACAAAAAATTATATACAAATGTCGGAATAGCAACCAAACCGTGAATGTGACGGTAAAACTTTAGGAAAATAATTTATAGGTTATTAAATTACCTACATTTTGATATAAAAATTATCAAAAACGTTCAAGTAGAACCGGAGATATTTGCGATTGACTGAAGACACTTTTTCTCTATATGCGAAAAACAGTTTTTTCGCAATATCGCGAAATCCGTCCTACGGGGAATTTTTTGGACTGCGTTTTCGGATTCAGCGAGTCATTTTACTACAGAAACCATTGAAACATGTAGAGGATACAAAAATTTTTCAAAATTTGTAAACTAGTGTTATTTAAAAAATTCAGTACTCCTCCTAACTAATGCAGTAAATCAATGTACGTGTAGATTGGAAATATAGTTGAGACGAGGTAAAAGTTTATTCGACTACAGAAATGCAATTTGAATCTTCATGTTTGGGTTCGACATAAGTAGCTTTGAAGTCAAACAAACTTTTTTCTGAAGTGAAAAAATATCTGTAAAGATGTACAAAAATGCTCAAGCTGTTTTTGATTATATCTTTGAAATTTTATGCGATTCCAAAGCAATTTGATTCTATAATAGTAGCATATCAGGAAGAAGTTTGTAAATAAATTATAACACTGTAGTGCTTACATCAAAGGTGCATCTTATATGGTAACATATACATTATATAAATATAAGGTTTCATTTGAAAGTCTAAAGAAAATGAAAGAATAGCATATTCTACGAATTTATGTGAAAACCCATAAAAATACTAGAAAACCAGTGCTAAAAAAATTTTTCAGAATTTCAGAGCAGACGAAGAAATACCGAAACTGAAAATTGATGCAAGCGTAACTTCGACGAAATTGGATAAAGTTGAAAGTGTAATAGAAAAGGCATAAAAAAAATTGCAAAGTATGTCGAATATTTACGAAGGCTTGCAAGAATAGCATAATTGAATAATAACATAATGGAATAATAACATATTGGAAGGTAGGAAGGGGATAATTGCAAGAAGGCGTTATGTAGAAATTTGCTTGTGATTAGAATGAATATAGTTATATTTCATGGGGGATTTTTTATAAGCGCTTGATGAAGGGTTTTTTTTTATTATTTGTAGATTAATGATGTAACAAGAGAGCCAAGATGTTTACTCAATTTTTGTTGTTTTTCATGTATTGGTATCTGACTAAAGCGACCGAATGAGGATTTACAGTGATAGACTTCAGTTACATAGGTAAAATAGAAAAGGGAATGATTTAGTATAATCTGTATAAGGATGTTGTTATTAGAGTTTTCGCGAGATTGTCTTTGTTAACACGTCTGAAATATTTATAGCTCCAGAGGAGGGACCTAAATTGTGGGTCCGAAACGTTGAGTAAAAAGAAAACGACATTCCAAAAAGTTGACTGGTAGAAACTGTTTTTTATATAATTCTTCTAAACAATATTGCCAGTGGAAAGGAAGAATATTTTACAATAGTCATAATGGTAAAATCAGTTTTAAATCCAACTAGTTCATTTATTCTGAAACACAAGACCGCAGTCAGATAATTTATATATTCATTGTTCAGGAATTCATGTAATACCTTTTATAAAATATTGTAATTATTTTTACGTTTTGTAGAATGGACGAATTTTCTTGCATTGTTCCAGGACGCAAAGCAATATTCAAATATAGTATGGATTATGAACTTCGTTACAATGGATCTCATCGTTTCATTTGCGAAGAGTGTGAAAAATCATTACCAACTTAAAGAATCAATTCCTGATATTCATATTCAAGAAACTCGTGATGATTTTTTCCAAGTTTTGGCAAAACGTTAACCAATGGTAAATCATCTTTGATTATCGATTCCTCAGTATTTATTGTTAGGAATGTTGCTCAGAATTATACCACAAGGTAAACGGAAATTCCGAAAGGTTTTAGAGTTCTCGAATTTGCAACAGACATAATGGTAGGGAAAAAATAATAACAATTCAATAGTCTGACAATATCTAAGACTTACTATGCCGAATCCGTGAAATTAATGACGAATAGCTACGCTAATAGTATAGCAATAATAAGAGCATAAGTGATACTCAATAAAGGAATCGATTTCATGAAATGAAAAAACAAAATTCAATGTACACTACGTAAGCGAAAAAAAAATCACTCGCATACTGATAAAATATAAAACTTTCCAGCAAAGAATATGATTTTCAATGTCTTGAAATAGATTATTAAAGTTCTTAAATAATTGATTTGGTGATTTATGTTTCTAAAATTTTTCATTCTCGAGTTCAAAACTCTCGGATTCACAACACAATAACTTTGCCCCCGAGTCGAAATTCAGAACGTTTTTCAAACGATTTAGAGTGAATATATTCACTCTTTTCAATGATAAGATTCTTTTCTATGATACAAAAAACATGTTGCTTGTTCTAAAAATTAAAGTAGTTTTAACAATAAAAAATTTGCTTGTCCCAATTTCAGAATTTCAAAAATTCATGAAAATCGAAAAATATTCTGTTGTACTTGTTGATAATAATTTTAGAGATTCTCATAAAAATCTAGGAATCTAGAAAATTCATATACAAAATTATGCTAACAAAAATTATATAACTCTGAAAAGTTCAAGGATTGTCAATATTCTAACATTTTCGAAAAATTTATGAAAAATTGAGGAAACGTCAATAAATTTTGTGGATAATAATAATTTCCAAAAACTCTGCCTAATTTCAAACTGCAAAATGTATAAAATTTTGTAGAATCGAAAAATTTTTTTTCGTTCGAATATCGTCAATAATTTTAAAAATTGGAATGAAATTCCGAAAAGTAAAAAAATTATTATTCTGAAGATTGATCTTGAAGAATTGGAAGAATTTCAGAGAACGCGAAAAGTTCTGTAGATAGTAGGAAGTTTGAAAAATTCAGTAAAACTATAAAAACTGTCCAGTATTCTGGAAAATTCGAAACCAAAAAATGTCTTACCTTACAGATATCGTCAATTAAAATTGTATAAAGTTCAATGTTAATTAGGATATTCAAATCGTGATATTGAGAAATCAAAAAACGCTGAAGATTACAATACTTGTAGATGATTATAGAAAACTTGAGAAATTCGCAAAATTTCAGAAAATATTGATAATTTTGAGTAATCCTGGATAATTTTGAAAATCTCGTGATATCAAAAATAGCGTGAATGATTCTTTAAATATTTTTAAAGAAATTAAAAAGTTCGTCGTACTTAGACCATCGATAATTTTTGAAAATTTAAATGCAAATCGAAAAACTTAGTAGATCATGAAATTACAAAAATATGGAAAATTAAATGTAAATGCGAAAAATTTGCCTGTACAAGTGTATTACACTCTTAGAAATATGTCCATAAAATTGAAGAGATTGTGTGCGAAATTTCACAAATCGCATATAAAATTGTCTATCAAAGTAATAGAGACGAATGTTTGAAAAAAATAGACAAATTAAGGTTTGAAACATTGTTTTTAATTTATCAATATCCTTAATACATGCTTTCGTACTCCAAAATCCTTGTTCGTAAACAGAAAACAAGAAATTGCGAAAAAACACTATGCTTACCTGAGAGGCGTTGCACCAGAATAACAAATTTGGACATGAAGACATTCTTTACGTTTTCTTTTTTTTTTTGTATTTCATTTATTATACACCATAGCATCTTTTGAGCCAAATCAAAATATTGATTTTTTGTAAATTCTAGAGTGGTGTGAAAATTTTATAGACAATGTACTATGCAGCCTGTGTAATCAATTTTAAAGACAATATTTGAAATTTGATATCCCGGGTAAAAATTTTGCCTTTTAAAGAAATCGATGGCAATACTTGGTCAACTCGATGACAGGATAAGCTTTCGTAGGACTTTAGATTTAAACGTGTTTCTTTAACAATTAATAATATTTCCGGCGATTCACGAAGATGACGATACGGCGAATGAAAATGCTTATATTTTGCGAAAATACATATTTCCTTAATATTCGTATAATTTGAATATAATTATTGAAAAAATACTCTTATTCATTGTAAATTTCTGACAATTTATGGGAAAATGGGGAACATTTAAGTTTTTAATTCTTATTATCGATAGTTTAAACTAAAAAAAAAATACTCATTCACCCTCTTTTTTTATCACACACTTCTTGAAAACTGGTTCTGGAGTACACGAAAACGATTGTTGCATCTTCATGGTCGGGGATGGAGGTGGCTGCGTACGAGGCTGTAGCTCAGGATTTTCCTCTTTGGAATTTGTCGATCTCTCTGTTTTAGATTTTTTTGTGAACTTGCGAAACAAAGTGTTGAAAATCCCTTCCTTCTTTTCTTCTTCTTTATTATTGTCCATAGTTTTGTCCGTTCTGATATTATTATATGATATAGGGTTACATATATTATGTATATTTTGCTTTTGGAGAATATTCAGTTAATACTGTTCGACTGAAAATGAATAGACCGAGTTTTAAGAGACACTCAATAAATCAAAAGTTGATCATACAATTTCAAGGTAATGAAATAATTTTGATGTTTTAAAACATTATAGAATCAGTTCGCATTTACGATTGATATATTGTTTTATTTTTTTTTCTTGAAAAAGTCATAAAAATCGTCTTACAATTAGAATTAGAAAAAAAAAACTATAATATTCCAGTAACAAAAATTTATAGCTCCAGGAAAAAACTGGAAATTATACTATTTAGCCAAATTTTCATATTCGATTTCTGAAAAATTTGAAATGATGCAAGAATTTCATATGTAATGAGTAAAGGTAAAAACTGGAAATTTTATTATTTTTGCAGAACATCTTATTTAATTTCTGAAAAATCTAAAATTATGCTAGAATGTTAAAGTTTTAAAAATTTACTTTAAAATCGTAAACTTTTGAGATGACGGACATTTCTGTTAACTTTCGTCATGTAAAGTGTAAAAAATTTGTTCGGCAAATTAGATACTGAAATTTCAAAAATTCCAAACAAAATTTTTCCTCAGTAATAATTTAATTTAGATTATGTCACTCACTTATAAAAGACTTAAATTTGATATGGCTTTCTGACATCTCAGAAAATCACAGTTTTTTTAGTAAAAAAATGCATAATTTTCAGAGCAGGAGAAATAAAAAATTTTCGAATTGTTTTTGTACTATGAAAGTTTTTGTTTGGAGAAAAAAATAGTTACATCATCAAAAATCACTGCACATTTGAAAACAGTAATGAATGTTTGTTCGAAAATGCTATAAAAGGCATTTGCAGACCTCAAAAAATTTGTTTAGACAATTTCGGATTCTAGTACAATATTCCATGAATTAATCACTTTCTCAAAGTCAGGATTTTCGTTTTTTCATTGGTATACAACAAAATCTTGAGAAAAATGCAATCCTCAATCAAAAATGGTATTGATTTCGTATTTTAGAAAAAATCATTGCGACGTATAGTTATCAGTTTTGTCACTTACCTTGATGACTCAGGCAGTTAGAAAAATAATTGAATAGAAATGTTGGGGAAAAAAATAAAAGCGTTATTTTGTTAGTATTTGTGTATTTATTCACTAAGTGTATCTGAATCGCTATTTTGAAAATCTATTCGACTTATTTACTTAGTTTTTATAATATAAAAATTTTTTCGCTAGTTCTGAAGCAATGTATGAATATCACGAAAATACTAACGTAAGGTAGAATTATTTGTGATTTGATAAAATTGAGTGAAAAAAAAAAACGAACACTTACTAAGAGATTTTTTACGTCGTACCGTTCAAGCACATTTGTAATACTGAACAGGATTTGACACGTAAGTGATTTCTAGTCAAGTAAGTAGATAGTGAACGGAAACGCTTGACAATAACCAACAATAACCGAGTAACAAAATGATGCTATAATGGGTTTCAAATGTACAACGATAACATTCACTTTTGATGATTGACTAATTGTAAGTATATTTTACTTATAGCATTGAATAGAACACCTATTATATCAAAATGATTTCTTTCATCGAAGTTCTTGAAGGCGAGTTTTCCACAATAAACAAAACAGAAAAATTTAGAGTAAAAAATGATTTATTTTTGAACAATAAATTATCCTATGAATTACCCAGAATTTTGCGATAGCTAAAAAAACAAGTGAATCAATTGCATATTGTAAACATTTTTGAAAAAATATGAGTTAAATGAGTTACTTCGATTTTCAACATATTTCCAAAACTCGCCAGAAATATGAATATATGATTCAAGAATCGCCCTACTTTTCATAAAAGAATTACAGCAGCTTCCAAAAAAAAAGAACAGAAATTAAATGATGATATATTTGATAAAAATTTGTTGGATTTTTATAACTTCTTACGTAAACTTACATTATTTGAAAAAAATATATACAAGTTATTTACTTGCCTTTCCAGTTGAGCCAGTAGGTATTATGATGTCTTAAATTTACTTCGACTTCCGAAAAATTGTCTTAAAAAAAATTTCATCTCTGCTATCATAATTATTAAAAAATTATCATTTATTCTCAAATTATTATTAGAAACGATCGAGCCATTCGTAAATTTCATTTCGTTCAAAACTAGTTACAATATTAAAAATCATAATCAAATTTATTTCTTAACTGAACTATAAAAAAATAAGTAGTAATTTTGCAAAATCAGCTCATACCGTATGCAACCATGAGTTTTGTGATCAAAAATTAGTGCCTGATTAATTTCCCACTACTTTACAATATCGCATCTCTAATGTGAAACTTCCAATTCACTTGACTTTTCTACGGATTTACTTTTTAAAAATAAAAATTAACCATTGTTAATGGGAAATTTCTGACATATTGTATGGAAATATGAAAAGTATTGTAAATTTTTTATAGTTTGAAACGGAAAATTCTCTTTTCATTTGCCTTATTTTCTGCAAACCGAGATAGACATATTCAGTCACCGAGTCGCAATATCAATAATCATAAGTGAAATAGTCTCCATAAACTTACGTAGCGAATTCGCACATATTTATGGAGAAAAATGCATTTCTTATGCGTTAATTCCCATTTTCTTGACTTTTAAAGATAATCTACTATTTAAAATAGAGAAAAACTATAGTAAAACATACATTTCTGACAATGTATGGGAAAATGAAAAGTATAGTAAATTTCCCATAGTTAACTATAGGAAAGTTTCCATTGTTTTTCTCAAATTTTCCTAATGTAATGATCGAAATATTTTCGCGTTGAGTAGCAAGTTAAGTAATGCGATATGAAGTAGTATTTCCATTGTATTTATCTTGAAAATTTACGAATATTAGTGGAAAAATATGGATTATTATAAAAAATTACTCTAGACTCAATTTCTAATGATAGGGTACAAATTTTATTATTGCAAGTTGTAAAAGTACAATGGCTCATTGTAAATTTCCGATAATGTATGGAAAAATAGGGATGATGGAAAATTTTTCATTTATATTTACAGTAATGCTCACCGTAGTGCAAGACATGCGGTCTCTACCTTGCACTACGATGGACGATTTGTGGGCGAGTCACGCCTCAAAGCAGGAGCGTATTCATGTATATGCGCATATGCGTGGTTCCCTGTATACAGCTATAACGTTTGAATATTTCTAGTTGTATTCTTGTGCTTGTGAAATATTTTGCAAATAATTATATTTATTTTATAATTACGCATACTGCAATCATTTTTAACTATCACAAGATTCACAAGGAATATAGTAAACAATCGAAGAAAATTAAATCACGATATTTTTTCTTCGAAATGTTAAAATTATTCTTTTCTTTCATTAAGTCATAAATGAATTATAAAAATCATTATTATTATTTATTGTTATGCATATTTTAAGAACAACAAGCCGTTTTAGAGAAAATATGAAAAAGAATTTATGGATAACGGTCTCTTTGAACTGTGCTGAAGGCATTTATCGTAAGTTCTGATTCTAATGAAAAATATATTTCTTTCATTAATCTATTATTTTATAAAAGAGAAAATATATATCAGTGTACTATAAGTTATTTATCACATTACTGTCCTTAATATACTTTTTATATAATAAAATTCTTTACTTTTTGTATTATCATTATTACAACTATTATTTACTAGTATTATTATATAAACTTTTCTAATATCTTAATGGTTAATAATATAACCGGAAGTAGGAGAGAGAAGTGGATTGAGTTGAAATATAACAGTAATTTTTTTTAATAGAATAAGAATCAAGTCATCCGAAAAAAACGTGGGATTCCTGACGAATCGAATAATAAAATTAACGCGCCTAGTAAATTGGGTTTTTATAAAATTTTTATAAAATCCCTTATTTAATTAATTTAATTCGCACAAAAGTGTTTTTCTCTATGTTCAAAGCGATTTTATATTTTAATCTTGAGAAAAAAAATTATATTTACTTATGTATAAAAGTATTATTTAGTATATACATGACATAAAATGTCATGTATCGAAAGACCAACAATTTAAAATGCGTATTACATTTCGTCCTTTATAAACTGTCCGTATATGTACTTCAGTTTTGTTATAAGTTTGATTTTTCAAAATTCAAAGTCATGATTATTGTTTATAGCTAATCGATATCATGCACCGTTAATATTAAAATTCTGAACAATTTTCAACAACTGATTAGCACTGCATGCCATCGCGAGTAAATGTTAAATGAAAAGATTTCAAGAAAAATTCAAAAATAAATCAATAAATCACGAAATAATTGCATGTAAGGGTGAAAAACAAGCATCAATTTTTTTAATGCAATAGTGATTCACATTTTTTAAAAGTAAATATCAATACCAAATACTACGTATCTGTAAGATATAGGTAAAATCAACATTGAATATGTCCATGTGTACCAAACATGATTTCAATTATAAATATGTATAAATGTACATCATTGTAAATAATTTTTTGTAACGAAAAACAAGTAGGCAAAAATTATTCCTCGGGAATCGGAAGATTATTCGGATGATTCCCGTTATTGGGAGCATCGGGTTTCGGGCGTTTCGGCACTGGTCGCGCTCCCCTCAAGCGAGAAAGTGAGGGCACCGCTGGAGGGGAAGCGGCCAAAACCTTGCACTACGATAGCCAGCGGTACGGTGAGCATTACTGTATGTAGAAATTACATATATTTCTTAGAGCGTATAGAAAAAATAGCACGCAACATGCAATTAAACACGAAAAAAACAATTGTTTCATGCAAAAGATACGTAATTATAAAATTTGAGGAACAATGCAACTAAAACGATGAGTATCGAAATCATTGTTATGCATCAAATATTCAAGTGAATAAATGTTTATTTGAACTCTTGTTTATTATAGATTTTTGTGAAACTGATCCTTGGAGCCAATGTTGTGAATGAAGAAGTTTGATGTTGAATTAGTTGAAGTTTGAATTAGTTTAACATTTTCCTTTCTTAAATATTTCTTTAATGTAATTTTTTCTTTTTTCAAGCTTTCGACCCTGTAATTCCAGGTTCTCTTCAGGAAAATTATTAAGGAACGTGTCAATTCACTTCCTAATCGAACAGTGCGTTAAATTCATTTCCTTCTTCTCAAATCATGTAAGTATAGATCATTCGTGTAGCTTTTATATTGTAAATTGCGTTATTAACTTCCCCTTCTTTTTTTGCTTTTCGTTCTATGTAAAAATTCTTCAATTTTTGATAATATTTACTAGAGCAAACTAAATTACGTGCTTTGGTGATAGGGGACAAGACGTGACTCGTGAAAAAAAATTTTCTTGAAAAGGACCTGGAATTACAGGGTCGAAAGCTTGAGAAAAGAAATAATTACAATAAAGAAATATCGAAGAAAGGAATAGGTTAAAGAAATTCAAACTTCAACTAATTCAACATCAGACTTCTTCATTCACAACATCGGTTCTAAAGATCGATTTCACAAACATTTACAACATTACGGAGCGAGTCATTTTTGTAAATTATAGTTTTTATCAATATTGTTTGTTTATTATAATTAACTGCTTATTATTTCTATTTTATGTTCACTAAGAAGAATTTTAATAAGCTTCGCATCATTCATCACAACCCTTGGACAGCTGGATAGAGAATTCATTTCTTGGACAGTATGATAAAAACAAAATGAAACTATTTGCATGGGGTATGAACGAAGTTATTCTTCAAAAGTTTCATCGAGTTGTCTAAGAGTTGTCCAGATTTCATAGAGTCATCCAAGTGATGTCCAGGTTTCCATTTTTATCCAGGATAGAAATTTCTGTCCTTATAGCAGCGTTGCATAGTTATATGTATATTTATAACCACTGAGGATAACAACGATCGTGATTTACAGTGATCGTTCATGAACACGAGACAGGAAAAAAAGTAAGGGGTCGAGGGTAGAGCCCGTGGATTCGCCACCGGGCATATCTTGCGAGAAGTTGCCTCGAATTCGAATGCCAAAGGCTCACGTGTCGGATATGTATTGAGGATCGAGAGCGCGCGGCGTGCTCGCGGCGATCTCGAAATGGAATATAATCAGCCGGAGCTTCGCTCGGCGGATTCGAGGGATGACAGCCCGCGGCGGTCGCGGCCCCGGGCTCCGCGGATATTGAGTTCGCCGTAGCCATGGAAACGCGGGGGCCTTAGGCAATAAACGTTTGTGCGCTTTATCCCTTATTCCTACGCTTACGTTATCAACGCAGCCTTGCTTCGTACTTTTACGCATTAATCCCTCGTTCTTGGTAATCTGCAAGCCGCATATCCTGAGCACGTAGAAAATTCACCAACTTTGTGGCCCCCTCCTCTCCAACCCCCCCCCCGCTCATGCTCGATCGATCTGGTTTATTTTTCAAACTTGTCTCGAAACAGTGTTTCAATGAACATGATCATGGGGCAAAAGGAAAAGCTGTGACTAAAACAAATTTTTTGGTAATTATTTTAACGAAATAAAAATGCTCATTCAAAGGATTTTTTAGAAAATTGACTGTGTTTTGAAGTTCATTGAAAATTAAATGTCTATTTTTTCATGTGAATCGATTGCGAAGTATTAGCATTTTTCACAAAAAAAATTGATCAATGTTCTTTCTTCTTGAATTGATACACATCAAAGGACGAAATGGATTCTTGAATAAATTGTAAACCTAAGGTAAAAACCTTTTAAAGGAGCATTCAGATGGGTATAATTTATTGTTTTAAATATAAAATTACGTTGTTTTCTCGTAGTTTATATGAGTTTCTCATAATTTTCACGTGTTTTCTCAGTTTCCTCATAATTACAGCAATTTTCTTATAGTTTTCCCTACTTCTCATAGCTTTTATAGTTGTTCTCCTGATTTTCTTATAATGTTTGATTTTTCTTTCAGCGCATTCATACTTTTCATAATCAATTACAATGTTGTTTAGTTTTCTTCTATCGATCTAAAAATATTTTATAGTTCTCCATACATACGAACTTTGAGATTTTTTAGCTTTGAGAATTTTTAGAAAATTTTGATGAGTTTTACCTACAGTAAAAGATTTTGAATTTTCAACGTTTTCTTCTGGAATAATACTCTGCAAAATTTGATTATAAACAAATAAAAAATATTTAGGGAAAGTAAAAATATGGGGTCATTCAAGTATTTCGTAATCTACTTTTTGTCTATTCTTGACCCCTCCTCCCCCTTGCTGCTTGATCCTCCCTCCACCCCAACTTGTTACGTTATACTTTAAAATTTTCATGTGCAGGGAAAATAGTGATCATAATATTAAAAACTATGTCATTATTGGTACTTTCCATCGAAAATTATCACTGATAAAAGACTTTTAAGTAGGTTTATCTACTTTTCTTCAAAATTAAAAATTGTACATCAAAATTCCTTCTTTTGGAAGCATACCCAAGAAAATGCTTTAAAATCTACAAACAGCAGTTTCAAATTCATAAATAAAATTATTGTTCAAAAATGTGTTCAAGATGATTCAAGATGTGCTCGTATTTAGTACAATTTATGAAATTTTGAAAGGTAATCAATTTTTTTTCTAATTTCCAGCATTTTGTATATTATCATTTAGATTTTGAAAATTCAATGATCTACAATGCAAAGTATTGAAAATAATTTTTCAGAAAACAGCATTTTCAAAGAAAATTATGTAGTATTTCACTGATTTACAAAACTTCTACTATTTATCGTATTTTCTTGTTATTTTTACAGCTTGAATGATTTTTCTGTATTTCTATTCTATACCATAAATATGTATAATTCGATACTTTAGGATTCAACGTTTCATAGATGTTAGGTAATTTCAAAGTTATTTAAGGACATGATATCTATTTGGATTTTGAGAATTTGATTAATTCTTAGTATTTTTGGTATTGTTCATAGTTTTAGATTTTATTCGAATTAAGCAGGATTTTTTAGGTTCTTTCAGGATTTCTGAAAATTCCTATATAGATTTCTTCAATTTAACACACTAGAATATGAAATTCCGAGGTCTAAAGTATCAGAATATATTTTTTAGAAGACAGTATTTTCATAGATAACGAGTATTTTAAAGATTTATGAAATTATTAGTACATCTTGAATTTTTTCAATAAATTCAAGAATTTCAATTATTTTTTTTGTACTTTGATAGATTCTCGTATAAATTTTCAGAATTGGATACTCTGAGAATTAGAAATTTGAAATATTTATATTATTTAAAAAAATTTTTAATTAAATAATATTTACATAGAATTTCAGTATTTTAGAGATTCCTATTATTTTGAGTCTTTTTTATACTTTTAAGAATTTATAAACTTCGTAACATCTAGTATTTGTCTAGATTTTTAGTATTTTTATAGTTTGTGACATATTTACACTTGAAGAATTCGATTCTCTAAACTTCGAAGTTTTGTCGATTTTAAGCTACATAACACAAGATAAAATTTGCCCTTATCTCCCAGTAACAAACAGTAACGATCATGCTAACCCCTATTCCACCAAAGTGTTACGTAGTATTTTCAAATATACAGAAAATTACAGTTTGATAAAAAAAACCAAGTATTTAAAAATTACAAAACTACAGGAATAATGAGAAAGCTCCAAGAAACTATGAAAAGCTATGTAAAAAACCTTCAAAATTATATAAGAACTATCGTCGACTACAAAAACCTTTTGTGATTCACTGGCTGTTTTCGAGAAAAATGTAGAAATAGTTCATGATATTTTGGATTTTTGAAGCTCATTTAAATCAATATTATTGGAAATTATAAATGAAATATATCTACTGTTATAAGTCACATTTTACGATAAACTTTCAGACTGGAAACACAGTTTTCTTGTAGCAATTAAATTTCGATGTTTCAGAGAGTCTGAAAAAATACTCAAAATAATTCGATAAAACACGTATGATATGCGAAAATCTGATATTAAATTTTTTCCGATGAAGTTCTTAATTTTTGAAATTTGCAAGATAAGTAAAGTAAGGATTAATGTTTGTCAATTACCGAACTTTACTACTAATTTTTTTGTTAATTCTTAGCTGTTAGTAACACAAGACCTCCACAAATAATAACTACCGAATCAAAAATACGTTATTCATGGAAATACAGGATAACGGTCATTTTGATAAAAACACTTGATAAATTTCAACTATGTTCTTGCCTTTTCATCTTACCCAACTCAAAAAAAACCCGTTCAACATTATTTTACTCCCACACACAGATAACGCCAGTATTAGAATAATTATTCACTTACCAGATGAAACTCCATTAAACAGGCAAAATACCAACTGAAGCACATCGAAAAATAGCCCAGAAAATATTCAAATTTCCTTCACATTTTGTTTGGAAACCATCTGAGAAAACAGATAAAAATCTCTAACAATAAAATTTGTCTACTTAATTGATAGGTAGAACCAACTGCAACTTTTTCATCAACTCAAGACTCTACCTAAACAACAAAACCCCACCTCCCAAAGGAGCCCCCAAAATAAATCTCCCAAGACTATGTAATAAACATTACTCTGTTTATTATCGAAAACCTCATGCGTGAGAGGACGAAATTGTTCCGATCTGCTACTGAATATGTACATTTTCATAGGTCTTTAAATACATAGATTACAGGTTCTCCGAATGCGCGGTTTTGATTCCGCGGGCGCGGCTCTTCGTTTGTCAAGTGTTGGGCGATTGCCGAACGAAGAGGTATTCCGAAAATTGCTGGCCTTCGACGCCGCCGCCGTTGCTCGCGACGACGTGGAAGCCGGCGTTGAGCAACCTCGTGATCGCCTGCACGGAATTGAGCTTGCAGAAGCCGTTCAACGGGAAACGTATGACGTGACGAGCGTCTTGCTGGTGCCAGGCGACGCCCGAGCGAGCGTCCACAACGGCTTGCGTCGTCTCCGGGAAAACCTCGTCGAGGAGAGGCCGTCCACCAGAAAGCATCACTCTTTCCCCCAGGTCGGGGCTCACGTGCAGCGCCACGCATTCGAAATTTTCCGAGCGCTTTTCCTGGTCACGCGGCGAGGGCGCGACGCCACCGTTCCCGTCGCTTCCGCTTCCTCGCGTCGCGGCCGCCGGACTTTGGCTCTCGAGGGTTATTGGGATTTTCTTGATGCGCTCTTTTTTCATGTGTTCCAGTTGTTGGCACATCGCTGTGGAAGGATAGGGATTTTTTCGTCAGTGGAAGAAATTTGGTTTGATTGGGTAGAGATGGTGGAAGATGTGGGGATGATGGGTGGTTTTTTAGAGTTGGGGAATTTTTGATTGGTGGAAAATTTGATGATAATCAAGCGAAATTGCAGAAATTTACGAATTTAAGGTTTACAGGATCATTGAAACTTTGAAAGGTTTTAGAAATTTATTATTGTGTTCTTCCCACTGAGATTTTTAAAATTATCAATGTGTGTATGATGGGGCATTTTTTTGTTTCGAAAATATTTTCTGAGTTTCTACAAATTTTTAGTATATTTTTGAATCATGCACAACTAGTTAATTATTTTATTTTTTTTTTTTATTTCATCAAATTTCAAACAATACTCTACAATCTTTTCAAAACTTTCTAGATTTTATAAAAATTTATCCAACTTGTATCAGTTTTTAAAAATTTTCATACTTATCAAGTTTTTCGGAGATGTACATATTAGAGAATGAAAGAAAAAGTATATAATGTATTTTTTCTAGAAATACGATAATGAAGACAATGCACGAAATTAATAACAATTTATAAGATCTTACAACTTCCTAGAATTCTTTAAAAATTATCAAAATCTTTCAAACTTTCAATGTTATTCAAATTCTCAGAATTTTAAATATAGTTGGTATAAATTATACCGAATTTCATAAATTTCGATGAAAGTATGACCTGTTGATAATAATTTCTTCGTAATTTGAAATTCTTTTCAAGTTATTCAGATGTTAATGAAGAAAAAAGTAAAAACATGATCATGGATATTTTCAAGAAATATAATGATGAGCAGAATCTGAGAAATTTAAGACGATTGTCTGAAATTCCACCCATTTCTCAAATTTTACATATTTACTGACCATTTACAAAACTGTCAACGTTTTTTTAATTTTTCTTAATTTTTTTGTATTACAAATTTTAGGAAAATATGCCCAACTTGGTAGAATTTTTCGTAATTTATTTAACGCTTTTCAAGTTTTATAGATAAATTTTGAAGTTTTTCAGATTTTCAATAAAAAATGGGAAAAAATTTTAGGATGCATGTTTCAAAGAAATATAATAATGAACACAATCTACAAAATGATTCAAATTTTCAAGAACTCTACAAATTTTCAAATTTTATGGAATCATTAACACTCACAAATTTGAAATGGTTATAAAATTTTGGGAAATAATCGAATTTTTAACTTTGTAATACAAACGTCTTCAACTCTTCCAAATATTTTATGAAATATGTCAATCTCTTGAAAATTTTCTGTAGTTATTAATCCTTCTCAACTTTTGCAGATTTCTATGCCAAAATGAAAAAAAAATATACAATGCATAGTATTTCAAAAAATATTATGAAGACAATTTACAGAATTTCATAACTTTTTCCGAAAATCTACAAATTATCAAATTTATTAGAATTATTGACCGCCGTTAAAATTTTTATAAATTTGTTTAATGTTTCGTTATTTTCTTGATTCCAAACATTTTAAAATTTTACTAACTGTACAAAAATTTGTCGAACTCATAAGAATTTTTAGGAATCTGGAATACTTTTTACGTTTTTCAAAATTTTCATGAGAAACGAAAGAATATCATGCATTTAAAAAAAAATAAATGTTAATGAATACAATCTACAAAATTCATAAGCATTTCATGAAAGCTTACAAGCTTTAGAATATATGTAGTCATTGACAACTTTTTCGATATTTAATGTCTTTTATTTTTCCAAAATGTTCGAAATTTCAAATGCAGTACAAAATATTTGAAATTTTCAAATTCAATACAAACTCTCTCGATTCATCAAGATTTATCGCAATATTTGAATGCATTTTAAGTATTTAGAATTTTAATCCAAGAACGTAAAAAACATTAGTGTACAAATGTTCCAGAAATATAATAACGAACGCAATTCAAGAAATTCATGAACATATGATGAAATTCTAAAGATTCTTTGAATTTGATATAAATATTGAAATTAATATTTTTATTGATCACCGTTTTGTTAATTTTTCTAAATCTCAATATCAAACATCATACAAATGGTTAAAAACTTTCTGAATTCTATAAAAATTGTGTAACTCATTAGGAGTTATAATTTTTTTATTCCTATAGTGTTTTTTATATGGTAGGGATGTATGCACATTATTGTGTCGATTTGAAAACAACGAATTTTAACGACCCCATACAATCAGTTATAATTTATTGTTTATGAAAGATTTTGTCTGATGATTCATCATGATTCCGACACCCTTTTTTCCCTTAACTATTACGAAAAAATGGAAAGCAAAATGTTTTTACTAACGATCATTTTTCGTACTGTATCTTTTGAATAGGATTGTATGTTACTTAAGGACTTACGTGCAATGTCAAAATACTGTGCCTCTGCCAGAAGGAGGTCCAAATCAGCAAAATTCTCAGGTATTAACAATCGCGAGTTACGCATAAAGTTCAAAATATGCCGGAACATTCCACCATCTCTATCGATGAAATAGTGCTGTTTTAAGGAGTCCAAAACGATCGGTATGCTGCCATTGAATAATTTAGCCAGACGTGAATCCGGGTATCTGAAAATAAAAAAAGACCCTCATTACTTGAATTTCCATACAAACAAAATAGTGATAATAAATTGTGAATAAAAGCTCAATGGTATGAATTAATAATTCATTAAAATTAGGTAAATTAAGAAAGGCAGTCACAATCAGTTGTAAATCTACAGAAAATTTCTTCAACAGAAAATTTTTCTTTTTCATTTTTGAAGGTATTTACGAGTTTCAATTATTTACAAATTAAAATGAGAAAATACATTCCTGACGTGGAAATTCACCCATAATTGCTCAATTTTCTTATTTCCCGCGTCAATAAAGTTCTATTGGAAAAAGTCGACGTTTCTTGGGGGAAAAATGGCGAGCGCGTGAAAATTAGCTGCATTCGTACGTGAGTCGGCTTCCGTACTTGATATAGTATACTCCCCACGCACTCGCATTATTCACCCGTTCTCTCAGGATTTAGAAAGTCAGCCTAGAACCCGTTTCGACCAACGTGAAATCGTTTATTTCCCTAATTAGTTGGAGCATGATTAACCACTTTTTCTCGCGCAAATCATTCTTGACACTTCTCTTGGTCAATTTGCTGATTCGAAAAAAAGTTTATGAACTTACTTTTGTGGATTTTGTTTATTTTGACAGCATTATTCTTAATTAGAAGATGGAAATATGGGTGAAAAGGTGAAATGGTAGACGGTATACGAATACAGAAAATTATCATAATCGCTCCAAAAATTTGATTGATTTTGGATGTACTGGAAAAATTTTAGCAGTTTCTTAAATTTTTGATTATAATCATTATTACAGGCTTCTATGATTTCCCGAAGAATTATTGTAAAAAATCTTAATTCTGTCAAGTGTGGAAAAACTGCAAAAATAATATCACTCAATAAATGTCCATATTGCCAAAACTGTTAAAAATTGATCAAATATCTTATATAGTGGAATTATAACAAATTAAAAAAACATTTACAAGCTTACGAAAATGTTAAGGATTTATTATGTACGGTGGAATTGTTTCTAACTATATCAAATTTTCCAGACCATCAAAATCTTTGAAAATAAGTAAAAATAACTGTTAAAACTGTCAAACTGCCAGAATTCATATGAACTGTTGATCTGTTACAATTTGTAATAAAAATTTTCAGACTCTTCTGATATTTAAAATCATGGAAATATGTCGAGGATCTCTATAAATTTAATAGTTGTGAAAACTGTTGATTGTTATGAAAACTATAGAAACTTGCACATGTGTCAGAACTATTATAAAATATGTGAAAATGTAAAAATTGACACAATATGATAACTGCTGAAGGCGTTTATCTTTTATCATTGATATCATGTATATGAAAAGAACTACATAAAAATATTACATTTTCATTAAGATGATAATAAATTTTTTTTGTTATGAACCAACTATACGGTGATGTGTTGACAGGCTTTTTATAATTCTGTAAGTATCAAGGTAATAAGAGTTTACAGTAATTTAAAAAAAATTATTATTTTTACAGGGGTGTAATATTTTGGAAAATATGTAGCTGATAGTAGAAAAATAATGGCTACCGAAACTTGTTGTTCGCTAAATATAATAATCGACAAATAGCACTAAAAATCTACATTTTTTCAATTTATGAAAAAATTCACACAATACAATAACTTAATAGTCGAGAAATTTCTGATTTTTTTTTTTTTTCAACGATAATCGGACAAATTTCGAAAACTTGTTCGGCTGTGAAAAAATTTTATCTTTTCAAGTATACCCTGACTACAGAACTTTGCCAGAAACTATTAAGATTGAGTCATTTTACGTTAAATTGAAAAAATTTCAAGCGATAAAAGCATAAAAATAACTAGTGAAATCGCTTGTTGATTTCAAAAAATCGTAGTTCCGAAACAATGAATTTCGGCTAATAGAGTGTAATACGTAATTTCGTTTATTCGTCTCACTTTTTTCAGAAAAAAATTAAGGAAAAAAAACTGATGCAATGTTGAAATAGGAATATCTAAAATACAGAAGTTCTATAATTATATCATTTTCCAACAATTAAAATAAATAATCAATATCACGAAACTTCATCCTAGAGCATCAAATTCTGAAAAGATATAAAGAAATCTATCAAAATACTAGAAAATTGAATAATGCTTACCTGAAAATTGATAAATACGAATTATACCAAAAGTTTGAGCATTTTGTGAGATAATATAAATCAATGAAGATGACGTTTCCAAAAGAAATTCATAGAAACACTATATATCTCTGAAATTTCAGATTCTTCAGCATCAAATACTAAAAATCTATATTGATATTTTTAGAAATACTGGACGTGGAATAAGAATTTAGAAAATCTTACCGAATTTCAATAATAATGAAAAATATTAAAAAAATTAGAAATCAATGAAGTACTGGGAATCAAGGTAGATATCGTTTCTTTAGATAACTTTTAAATCACTAAATATTCATGGAATCTTCAATCCTCGAGATCAGATTCGAAATAACATACCTAAATGTAAAAATCCATAAAAATACGAATAATACTAAAAGAACTGGATATTTAGAAATACTGTTTCCTGAAAAATTCTTTAATGTATTGAAAGTCTAATAAATTTGAAATACTTGATTAACAAATTCTCAAAACCTACATGGCAATCCAAAAAAATGCTAGAAATATGTAAAAAACTGGAATGCCCTTATCAATTTTATGAATAGTATCAAATGAAAAAGATCCTCTAAACACTAATGGCACTTCATGAAATACATCTAAAAGGGAAGCTAGAGTACGAAATACCTTAAATGTATACTAACGTAATTTTCTCAAAAATCTATAAAAATATTAAAAATCTATGATACCTTGAATTCTAGAGCATGGAATACTATAAATCAATGTAGAAAATTCCAACAAATACGAGATAATCTTTAAATGTTATACTTACTGAAAAAATAAGCGAGTAAAACTAAGGCTGGTTGGCCAACTTTGAGAGTTCTAATTTTTTATTACTTTTCTTTTGAATGATATCGAATTTTGTTTTCACTTTGTGAAGGTGAACGCTATTAGCTTGAACTGTGAATTTTTTCATGCATTTATATTCATCTAAAAAAAACGACAAATTTTATTATAGTGACTTGAGGAAGGTCAACCTGCCCCAAGTAAGAGTCAGGTTGACCAAGTGGGTCAAAGTTTTTCAAAAAAATATTTTTATCTCAATTTTTGTATCTTCTCTGTAGTTCTAACCTTAATAAATATCGTTCTGAAAATGTGCACCATCGTTCCACTGCTTATTTTCCAAATTTGGAAATTGACTGGATAATGCAGGGATGTTTTTAACAGTGCGCATTAATTATTTATAAATGCAACTATTACAACATTATTTTCACTTCTCAGCAATAAAATGATGCACTAGAAATGGTAAAAATTTTGGTTACAAAAATTGGTCAACCAGCCCAGGTCTCCCCTTACGTTAGAAATGGGATTTTGTGATTCTACATAGAAAATAATACATTTTCAAAAGTAACAGCTTGAGTCTACAAATCCTAAAATCTAACACTTGAATGAATATTTATTGATAAATTATAATAAATATTTTTGACTCTCGAGTTTGCCCCACATGTTTAATTTTATTTCGACACCCATAATTTATTTACATTCTCAAAGCACTATATGATTCTCATAATGCTTGACACACAGGGGCGTAGGTAGAAAAAATTTTCGGGAGGGGTTTTTCTAAATAGTATATTTCGTAACAGGTACGGATGTGCTCATAGGCAAAACGGGTTACAGTCCTTGGCTTCGCCTCGGACTGTAATTTCCCCGTTTCGCCAAATTCGCACATCCGTGCCTGCTACGAACGATATTTTATGTACCGAGGGCATAGAAAAGGCGTTTAGAGATCTCGAGCTGGCATAGAAACGCGTTTTCTATGCCAGAGGTACATAAAATATTTTTCGTTCGAGATTTCATAATTTTGATTCTTTGAAAATGTAATTACAAAAGAGCGATTTTGAAATATTTTACACTTCGGAATTCAAAAGTTATACAACTTTTGGGATCCAGAGTTACACATTTTTCATGTTCGTAAATAATAGAATTCGATTTATGTGATTTCCTATTAGTAACTGAGGTTTCAATTTTTTTACTGATACTTTTTGTTTTTATATCAGGATTATCTGATATTAAGTAATATGAGTTTCTGTTAAGTTTTCTAAAATTCAATGCTCTAGGAATCAAACTTCTTAAAAGTTTGTATATTCAAATTGATTTTTGAGCAAATTTTAACCACACAGATAAAAGGTCCATCATAAGTTTATAATATTTTCGTATGGTATAATATTCATAAAATTTTGTAGAATTTTCTAATATTTTTATACATTTCTAATGTTTCTATGCATCGCTTGATAGATTTTTAGAAATTGATGATATAGTATTGAAACTTTCAACGATTTTGAAAAGTCAAATCGATTTTTTAGACAACAGTTTCTCTTATGACGATTTTCGACACTTTTATTCCATATTTTTTCAGTATTCTTACGATTAAAAGTGTGTTGAATCGTATAAATTGTATTAATTAAATTGGATGTACTTTTTATTGCTTTCTATATCAACTTTTAGAATAATATATAAATTTATGTATAATTATAGTATTCGATTAATTAATATGCTCCAGGACAGAAAGTTTTATAAATTTCTGAGAAATTATATCCACATAATTTTTATGTATTGAAAGATTTCTAGTGAACTCGTAAGCTAGTAAACCAGTAAGCTAGAAAAAGAGTAAATTAGCAAACTAGTAATCTAGTAAACTACTAAACTAGTATACAAGTAAGCCAGTAAACTAGTAAACTACTGAAATTGTAAAATAGTAAAATAGTAAACAAGTGAAAAAAAATAGTAATCTAGCAAACTCGATAACAAGTAAAATAGTTAACAAGAAAACTAGTAAACTTGTCCAATTCGTGAATTGGTAAACTAGTCAGTTGATGAACTAGTGAGCTAGTTAAATAAAAAACTAGTAAATTAGTAAACTAGTAAGCTAGTAAACTAGTAAACTCGTTAGTAAGTAAATTAGTAAACTAGTAAATTAGTAAGCAATTAACTAGTAAACTTGTAAACTGATAAGCTAGTAAACTAGTAAACAAGTAAGCTAGTAAACTAGTTAGCTAGTACATTAGTATATAAGTAAATTATCAGTCTAGTAAACTAGAAAGCTAGTAAGGTAGTAAACTTATTTCTTACATTTTTATAGTATAATATACGAAACACTGGAGGATTTCTAAGTATTTTTATAGATTACCTATATTTTTGTAGATTGCTATAGAGATTTAGACCTCGATGCTTTAAAATGCGACTCTCGGTTTATTATCAGTAATTTCAAGGATGAATAATAAAATAACATTCATCTAGATTTTACATGTTTTATAAAGTTATTCTTTTTTCGTATTTTCTGAATATTTAAAAGATTTCGCTGCGTTCTCTAGAATTTTTCTAGATTTATAATATATTGAGAATTTGATGCTCTAGAATCCCAAAGTTGAAAGATCGCAGAGGCATTTATTTAGATTTCTCAGAAAACAGTTTTTTCTAGAATTTAATGAATTTCCTCATTCTTTTAGAGTTTGTATGAATCGAAAAATTTTCAATACCTTTATATGGATATCATATAGATAACTAGAATTTGATAATGTAAGTAATTGATGTGTAATTGATTATTTACTGGCTTGCAAAAATTTTTCTGATTCGTATTTTCGAAGTAATCCTACGTTTTGATAATATTTACTTTTTATTCAATGTATACTGCTACTATTTTCATGCATTTATTTGTAACTTATATTTTTATTGTTTATCGATGTAACTTCTTTCATTTTTACATGAAATATTGGTTGATTTCATCAGAATTTCGGGAGCGGTTTGAACCCCCAAAACCCCCCTCTGCCTACGCACCTGTCGACAGAACAAAAAAATGTTGCTTGAATGACACCTAGAAGTGAAAACTCGCCGAGAAAGCCCATCGTGAAATATGAACTTATCGCTATCGTCGTATCGACATTTATCGTATCAATTTCACGTAGGGTAAAAAGCGTTCGGGCGAGAAAGATGGCAAAAGGAATAAAAACGGAAGTGCGGGGGAGAAAAGGGCGTGGAGGTAGAAACGGGCCGAGGGCGAAGGACGAGGGCCGTGATTACACCGGGGCATCCTGGGTCCACCGCGTCGGCCGTCTAAGGTCCGATCCCGGGTCAGATCCGCTCGCTATGGGAAAGCTTTAAGCGATCGGCTCACATCACTCCGAATCCTGCTCTGCTTTCTTCAACATACGAGTCTAAACCATTCAAAAAGTTTCGCCATATGTGACCTGGTACGAGGGAAAGAGTCCCTGGTCCGAATTTCGTAGAGAAGGTATAGGTCAATAGAGACCATGAATTAGAAATATTTTTTGACGTAAAAAGTTCCATTCTAGGGTAAAAATGAAGGATTCATAGTCTTGTTCTGAAATTCTGCATCCGCCATATTGAATTTTGTGTTTTTTTTTTCGATTATCACAAGAAATTTTTATTTTACGATGGAAATAGTGATTATCAAAGTTGAGTAGAATAAAATTCTTCACATGTTTTATTTTAGTTATTTTATTCAAAAATTATTATTTAATGCCGAAATTGAGCAAAAACTGCGGGAATTCGTGACATGGTCTTGTTAGTTTTCTCAATTCGTCTGCTATTCGCTTTTAAAATAAGTGGCATATTTAAATGGCAAAGTTGGAGAATAATAAATTTTGAACAATTTTTGTGCAGGAATTTCTCGCGTAACCTTGGTTTAGTACATGATCTGACTTGATTTTGCAATTAACATTCATGCTTTCTTTTTTACAGTTATTTGATTCCTATCCCCAAGTATTTCAGAGAACAGTACCCTGTAGCCTTTTCCTACTCATCAATCAAATCTCTGGCTTTTCATCTGTAAATTATCGTTGCGAAAAAATTTGATGTCTAATATTTTCCTATTCACTCGGTATGCAATCAATCAAAGTTACATAAAAATAATTTTTATCAATTTGACCGTACAGGGAATGGTATTGATTAGTGGAGAGTTTGTTTTTTGCTAAACATCTAATATAAGAAATACTTTGGAAAGTTTTATCTCGTAATGATCAATTCATTTTTGTTTATTAACTTTATGATAGAAACGTCCACTGTTCTTGACTTTCAGGTATCACAAAGTTAATTAGTAATCTCAATAAGTTCACAACATTTTTTTAACATCACCTTGCGCTTTCACCATCACGATTTTCAATAAAAACATGTTTTGAAATCAACTTTACATAGATAAATTAAAGCATAACGAATACCAGCTGATAATGACTGGCAATCATTTACTCATTCACTGACTCGTTATTCAGCAGCGATCTCATTAAGATAGTTTCAGATTTTTCTACAGAACTAAAAGAGAGCGAACATAGCTTTAACACAGGCATTCAGAAAATATAAAAGTTATGGCAAAGTAGGGCGATACTTTGTAAATAAAATGAAAGTAATATACAATATTACTCACAATCAGTAAAAATATTCTATGTCTTGATGTTTCAAAAACAACTTTTACACTTATGAATGTTTATTGGACATTTTTCTTTGAAGTATAAAGAATTGGAAGATTGCTCCCTCCTTTACATTTCAAAACATTCAGACTCCAATCGAAAATTTTTTTTTCTATAATCTTGTTATCAATATTTAAAATTTCTACGAAACATCTTTCCGTAAAAGTATGCCAAGCAGAACAATTAGACACTGATATCGCGTGGCGTCCGATCCGTAACCGCAAAGTCCCGCTTCTCAAATCGAGAACAAATTCGCGTTCAGTTTCAATGGGAACGGCCGACATCGCCCCGGGAGATTTCTTATTTCACACGCAGTTTATGAAACCAGTCATTAATTTTTTTTACAAATAATAAAAATCTTGCGGAACTAGTTCACCTATTCTAAGCGATTCAATCGCAATTTTACACCGGTGTTTCCGATGCTCTGAAATATCCAGTTGTCAATAAAATTCTTTTTTTTAAGATGTTTTTATAATCTGAAAATAACATACCAAAAATGTAAAGTGGATACTGAGTCTGTTGTTAAAAAATCTTGAAATATTGAAAATTTTATGCTGTTATATAGTGTAATCACTCTTTAAGTGATTGGATTTATACAAGCTACTGAAATTAGTTTTCATTTACATAAGCTGGCGTGACTAACAATAAGTAGCAATCATTAGATTAACTTATTCAAATTATCTTACATCAACAAACACAAATTACGAAACTAACAAATTTTTTTTTGCAAGCACACTGTATGTGAACATATGATTCATAATAATAATTGTAATACACGAAAGTCTACAAAGTAATTGACCATATTTGCTGCTCAAAATAGTAACAGAATAAGTGGTACCAACTATCAATGGTCAGACCAACTTATACGATAAAGTTCACATTAATAAAATTATTGCAGATTCTAGAATAACCTAACATTTTATTATCAAACTGGCTTTTTTTCAACTACTTTTCAGTTGTTTCGGTAAACTTTTCTTCCTCCATTTTAACTGAATTAGAAGTTAAACTGATACAAACTTTACTGAAATCGATATTATTTAAAGTTTGATCAACCTTTATCAGGAAATATTCATGAATTTCTAAGAAATGTTAACACTATTTTCGTAATCGTACAAAAACAAATAAATGGTTTTTTTAAAAAGCCACACATTTAATTTTTCAGAAATTGAATGTGTAAAAACGGTTGAGAAATATTGAAATTCCGAAAAAAAAGTGCAGACTTTTCAGCATAGTTATCGATTTTTTTAGAAAACTGTCCAAAAAACCAGAAAATCATTGAATTATTTCACTCTTGTTTCAAAATTATTCCAATTTTTCAGAGCTGCTAGCAGTTTACCTGATTCCTGAGTTTTCCATCAATTTTGTTGCTATGTCAAAATTTTTAGAATGACAGCACGCATTTACTTCGGGAACTTTCAAAATTATTAAAAATGTTCACGATTCTCGCATACTTGCAAATATTCCAATTGATCAGTTCAACTGAAATTCATGTTTACTTCCAAGTCATATGGAAAATGAAGTTCACTTGAAAGAATTTTTCAAAAATATGTACGTTATTGTTCGAGATAAAAGCATTTTCAGGAATGAGTTTATAGCAACTAGTGCATAGAATTTTTTGTAAAATTGGCAATTTTTCTAAAATTATTATTCAGTTTCTTGAACTATATTTTTTTTCTGTGCAGACAAGAAAAATCTTGTTGAATATATTTTACACCAGTAAATGGATATAATATTTCTTATAGGTTTCAGTAAAAACCAAGATTTTCAGATTATTTTAAAAATATGCCACTGCAGGTAGCTGTCAAAGTTGATACTTCAAATTCCTTATAAATAACAAAATGAATTTTATCGAAAAGATGAAGAACATGTTAATTTAACAGGAAAATACCAGGTTCTGAATCCTGCTGATAATCAATATTTAGGAGGATTTGAAAGCATGATTATAAGTTCTTCGAAAAGGTATGATGTTTTTTTATTTCCCTTTTTTCACTGACAAGATTATTTCACATAATCATCTAGTACATAACAATCACATTTTTATAAATCCATAGAATCGAACTTGTGTATAAATTTGTGAGTGATGAAGGTTTTATATCTGTTATTATAATGAATCTTAATTAATTTACTGTATTTTGAAAAAAAATTGCTCCTGAAGAGAGCTTCACCCATTCGAAAGCCTGAAACAAAAATATTAATGTATTTCGCTACTATCCCTAAAAAATGATCGCTCCAAAGATCAATAAAGTTTACACATTATGAAGTGAATGTTTAAATAATTATTTATAAAATCAACTTATAACTGTCACTAATTCAAAGTGCAGTCTTCGATGTATTCGGTTGTTTTACAAGGTCCAGAGTTACAAGGACTTAGACATCCTGGCAGCATAATCTAAGCTAATCCTAGAGCGAGGTCAAGGCCGCTGAGTACGTATGTAAAGTATGCTATGAGAAAAGTGGGGACAAAAAGGGGCTGAAAAAGAAGGCAAAAGGCTTGGTGCGCTCTCGTTGCATAGCTCGTGCGTTATGGCATGCTGAGAAGTGCAGGGCACCTCCAGGCCAGTTCCCATACACTCGATTCCTCGCGATAACGTATAATAACGACGGCTTGGAGCGCCTCGAGGCGTACGTCTTGCCGAGAGATACCGCAGGGTAGGTAACGACTGTACGTCGTGGGCATGGGCGCAGGCTTTCGTAATATATTCAGGGAACCAGGTGCATTGTAAGGCAATTTTTCATGAGGACAAGGAAGGCTAATTTTTATTTTAAAAAGGTCGTTAAATAAAAACATTCAGGTATACCGAGAAAAAAATCTTGTACTCTCTGCCATATATATTGTAAAAAGTATAATAATATCGTACTTTTTACAATAAAATTGCAGTTGTCACGATATCATTTTAGTTTTTACAATATTATTGTAAAAACTGCAATATTTCTTATACTTATTACAATACTGTATAGTAAAACCGCTATATTGTACAAATTACAATATGTATGCCACTTTTTGCTATATAATTTCGGAAAAATTAATATCTGAAAATGAAAATTTTACCACACAAATTGTAATTTTTACCATACATTTCTTCCACGTTTCATAAGGTCAGCCAACTGGGTACAGGTGGCGACCGGTTTTTTTTCTCACCCGCAATTTATTTACACATGCATTAAAATAGACCTGCAAAGCTGACCCTCACGTGCAAAACACATTTTTGTGATGAAGGCAGATGAAAGGACTTAGGTTTACGATCCTTTTTTTACTTTTTAACGCTTTCCTCACTTAGGGGGGCCTCTCTTGACTCAGTGGCGTGGCGAACAAAAAAATTTTTGCTTTTTTTCATTGCTTTTTTCCAACTTTTTCGAATACCGTATCATATGACAATATGATGCACTTGAAACCTAGAAAGTACACAAAAATGTTGCAAAAAGAACCTATACAGATCTGTTTACTGAAAAAACTGTATGGAATTTTCAAAAATCTGGATTAATAGTTATTACAATATGATATTGCAAAAAGTGTAAGAAGTATAGTAGAAAAAGTAAGACGTAGAGGAGTTTTTACAACAAAATATGTGTAATTACAGTTTCATTTGACAATAATTACAATATGTTATTTCGAAAATTGATATATTATCTAGAAAAAATTGCAATATGTCAGAGTGATTCCCGTTTACTATACCGTATTGTAATAATTACTATATTTTTTTCTCAGTGTATATTTATTTTCACCAATCAATGAATATTTATTTTCCACGTCATAATTTATAAGAAATGAAGTTGTGATGCTCAATTGAAATATATCTCTTTTTTTATAACAGCAGGAATATTTCATTTCCTACGTGTCCTCATGGTCTGATTTAATACGGGTAATATTATATAGTATCTAAAAATGTTACTCATTTTACAAAAAATTACTTAAAATTGTGGTATATGTTCAATTAATGAATTTTTGAAGCTGCTCTCTCGGTTGGAATTGGTAAAAAACTTCTAATTAACAGTAGAATTTCAATAATTCAAAAATCTAAAAAGAGCAACTAAAGTTTTATTCAAATTCTACTAATTAAATTAGTGATATAGCTCACTGGTGAAATCAGTAATATTTGACTGAAGTAAAATATTCACTAATTTGAACGGACTGAGTGCTTTGCTGTTTCTGTGGCTCAAAGTTATCATTCACAATAAACTTTAACTTGAAATGTAATCAAGATAGTTTTTCAAAGGCAGGGGAGCACACATAAAAAATTATTGAGGGGGGTTTTCTAAAAATGTATGTTTTTTACTGAGAATATTTTAAACACTCGAATACCTGAATTAAATTTTATTAATTTTTCGTCATAAATCCTTTCGGTTTTCTAATTTGACGCCTTTTAAATAGAAATTGTTGGGTTGCACATTTTGAATTTTGATAATTTGTGATTAAAATATTATAATTTGGAAGATATATTTTTTCATTATGAAATTCTCTTGCTTTTCAAGTGTTAAAATTGAAATCATTAATTTTTCAAAGTGAATCAATGTACGTGAAATTATTAAATTTATCAAGTTTAAAATATTTCATTCTTCAGATTGTAAACATTTAGTAACAATTTGTCCAGAAATAACTTTTTTAGTTTAATATTGATTCGAGCAACTGTTTATAGTACAATATGAATCTTGAAAATTTAAGACAAACTAATACAATTAGAAGGTTCAAAATATGTCTTTTAGATTTTTATAGATGGTCATATTTAAATTCTTTTCGTATTTAATTTGCACTGTTTACACTTTGACATTTATTTCAGAAGTTTTATTCGCCAAATTTTGGTTTCAAAAATTTTACGATAGGATTATGAATAATATTTGTAGTTTGAAATATCGAATCTTATAGATTTTTCAAGTTCTGTTTTTTCACCTTTATTTTTCTGAATGTTCACAGTGTTGAAATAATTATAATTATAGTGGTACTTATTTTAAAGTACTTTTATATTTTTTACCATCAATAATCCTAATATATTCAATTATTTTTACCATCACACGGTTGGAACCAAGAGTCTTTCAGATTTCCATGTATGATATTTTTTTTTTCAAGTTTGGATTTTACTATCTGAACCTTGAAGTTCATTGAATAACTTTTTTTGCGATTTTTTCAGTTCAAATATCATAAAATAACGTATGGAAAAGTTTTGTTAAATCAAACATTTCCAATTTTCAAGTTCATCTTTTTTCTCTTTTTTTTTCTAAACGTTTACTATGATAACGAAAATGTTTATTTGCAGAAAATTGTACTTACATGTGACGAGCGGGGGCTTTCTTCTCGTCTGAGTTTATATTCCAACCAAGTAAATTTCGTTTTATAAAAATCCTAAAAGGAGTTATTTGCAAGCATTAACGATAGAGCGCGGCGATATCTAAATTGCTACGATTTCAACGACGTTGGAAAAAGCGATGCTTATTAATGGCCGTATAGAATCAATTTTACAAGTTACAATGAGCTTCTTCCGATAAAACTATTTTTCATATAAACGTTTTTATTTTTTTATTTTTTTTTATTTATTTTATTTATTTTTATTTTTCCGATAAACATTTTTTCTTATCACTCGACTTTTCGAGCACAAGAAATAAAATCATTTTTCGAATAATAATTCCTTCGATCATTTAACTTTTGATAAAACTAGTTTCACGAATAACGATGATAAAACGACTTTTGTTTTTCAGACTTGTTATCAGTTCAATTCGGTAGGTCATTTAACTTCTTCTTTGAAATAATAAAAGATAAAACTATTTTTCGAGTAATAATAAATTCTCATTTTCTTTATCTAATGACAACCGGACGCAAATGGACCAAAAAGGATCCGTTTGTTTCCTCTCAGAACAGTATATAAACCCGCGCATTTTTCATTGAATTCAGAAGTCGTTCTCGAGCTTCGCACTAACTTGCTTCTCCCAGGAGACAGCCCTAAAAGTGGTCCCATAAGCGAAAGACGATTTCTGAGGTCCAAAAGGGCTCGACCTCACGACAGCCCAATAGCCTCTTATTGCCCGTTAATTGATCTGACGTAAAAGCCCAAGCTGTGCTTGAGGTCCGTTGTCAGTCGATTCGAGGATAACGAGAAATCTAGAAGTAAGCTTTTATTTTTACGTGACGAAAATCCATCTTGTACCATTTTCCAATCATCATTTGGGTGTCGAGACTCGTCTCTGGCAGGATAAGTTCCGAATCCAGCTCAATTAATGGTGATAACGAGCGAAAGGGAATCCAACATTTGGTAATGAAATAACCCATCAGAGTGTAGAATGTCGAAATTGCCAACTAAGAAATTATAATGCAATATTTCCCCAGTGCCCACTGTAGAGAGCCTAACATGGTGTTTGAAAAACATAGCCAGGCGTAACAAAATTAAACCGAGCTCAAAGGAGTCAGTATTCAAGAAAAAGGGACTCCTCAATATCTACCACCGTGTGCGAGTATTAAAAGGCCTGCCTTCAGACAGAAATACTTCGTTGGGAGAAATCGACTCTCTCATTGCTAAACAGGTTTCCTTGGACTATGGGATTCTCCTTGTTCCCCCAGTAAGGAAATTAGAATTTAAATGCATCGTGTGTAATGCTATCCAGGACCTATTTTTGAATACCGCTCCTGTAGACAGGAAAATTGAAACAATCCTTCCTCCGTGAACAGAAATAGAGATAGCAGACTGAGATTTCTATAACTCCTTGGAAAAAGAATATTTTTATTCAGCAGAGACTAATGACGATTTGCCAGAGTCATCTGTCGAAGAATTGTGTTCTATAAAGAAAGAGATAAGCGTCCAGAATTTAGCTTAACAGTATGTAATAAGTTGTTGAAAATAATAACGTCACACAGGTGACATTCTAGAGAATTTCTTGCGTTTTTATTTTTTTTTCATCCTTGAACAATTCCTTCGACTCCCTTTAAAAGTCTAACAAAGGGTCACCATAGGCCATTGTCTATGGAGGGTCCTTTCCCGTTTCGACGAGATTAAGGAATAATTATTCCTGGGCTCATGGCCTAACAAGAGAAAAGAAATATATAATAAATAATAGTGTTATTCCCGATCTCGCTCGTTACATACAAATTTTTTATTTATTTCCAGAACTCACCTCAGATAGTTGAAATTTTAAGTTCAAGGCATTGAATTTTTTGGATTTTAAATGATGTTCTTCTTGTTTTTATGTGCCTAAATTCTTTCTTCTTTCACATCATTACAAAATACTATCTAATGAATCTACTCTTCCAGAATCTACAATATCATATATTACAATATATATCAATACGTAAAATTTTATATGTTCACTATTTTATTTTTATTTTATTATATTTCAATTTATAATTATAAATTATTTCTATATTATTTAATACCTACTCATAATTCCTATTTTGAAGTTTTTTTAATCAATTTTTTTTATAATATGAATGTAGCTCAATCGCATTAATGTTTATGATATAATGTACTATTAGCTATATTTTCATAATTAAATATATTTTATATCAAGATACATTAATTAAATAACGATATTATAGCTAAATAAAGATTAATTGGGGTATGATGAACGAATAAATACAGGGATGATTCAAAAGACTGGGAAAGTTTTCGATATTGACGTGTTAATTATTTATGTTTATCGTGCAAAAAAAGAAAATTTAACACCATTTTTTTTTTGGCCCGAAAATTCAGCTATTATTACTAATGATTCGAAAGCTAGATTTTTTTAGAATTAATTACTCAACTATTGAAATTTAGGAAATGAAGCTATTTGAATTGACTGATTCCTTAATTATCATTTTCTATTTTTGACTCTACCACATTTTACTTTTGTTTACAAGAGAAATATCAATCGTCAGTTATTTCAAATTTTTTATTTAATTTTACTTTTAGAATTAAAAACATTTTCACTGTAAAAATAAAACTCGGAGATTTTCTCTCCAAATTCGAAATAGTAAAATTCCACTGATTTACCAGTAGCTTACATTCCACTGATACATCAGTGAAATTCTTATTAGCTGTTTGGTTATTTCTTGGACCACGTATTTTTTTTTTCTTTTATCCCCCATCCCACTGATTCTCAGTGATGCACTTTTCACTGTTTATCAGTAGAATTCCATTGTTTTGGATGTTAGGTTTTATTGTAGGCATATTCGATTTTACACTGTTATATTTATAAAAACAATTGATTTTGTTCAAATTTTGGGAGTGATTTCTACTTAAAAAATTCCTCTCTGTAGGTTTCTCGATGAAAATTGTCAGTTGTAAAGTTATTCTCTCGGCGCCAATGGTTTGAGAATAAAAATATCGCACGCTCTCGATGGTGCTAGATATGCGGCGACGTTTCATCGGTGGTGGGCCGGTCCCATGTTGAATATAGTACGGAAAACACGGCGAAAGTAAGAGCGCACTACAGCCTCTACAGAGTAATGAGTCTCGCCGAAAGGTACTGGCCGAGAGATGGAAATGAGGCGTTTAGGGCTCTCGCAAAAATTGTCCTGGCTTTGACTGTAATTACACGTATTCGCGAGGCGATTCTTCTTGAGGCTTGGCTTTGTCGAGGAAAGCGCATCCGTTATGCGGCGTTTTTATGGACTCACAGTTGAAGTTTACAACGAGCAATAAAAAATGTGAAGTCGGATAGAAGAAAATGATTTCCGTTTCATATTTTTTTAAGAAATGTAACTTGTTCGAAAGACTGAGCTAAGTAAAGTCATGAAGGTACTTTCTGGTTGTAATTTTTCAAGCGCTGGTTCTGGCAAAATTAATTTTGATAATGGGGTATTTTAATATACTATCTTTGTGACGAAACATATATACTATTTTCCGAAGATAGGAAGAGAAAATATGTTTTCTAGGTATAGAAGTAATACAGTGCCATCAGTGAGAAAATATTCTTGTGAGAGTTATATTGAAAAAACTTTGAAAACTCCTAAGCTACCTGATTCGGTGATTTTTGGATTTTATGTCGGATTTCTCTTATCCAAATGGTTCTCGATTGGGAACCAGTCAATTTCCGAGTGCGGTGCATTTTTTGAACAAGCCAACGCTGAAATGCAATGATAAACACGCTTCTGAGCGCTCTCGTTCGTCCGTTGTGCAAATTGTGCGCGTATACATTAGGCAAATAGCCTTTGGTCAGCGGCTCTCGAGTGCCGTAATAGCGCCTGATTGCGAGCGATACGGCCTGACAAGCCGGGCTTTTGCACCCGAAGCGACGCGCGTTTCTATGATACTTTTCCGCCCACGATCGGCTAACAATCGACCATGCCGAAATCCCACGTTTCCTCTCGTTTTTCGCGCGCTATTTTAGCTTTCAATGTTTATTGTGTTTACGGATCGAAAAGTCCGATTAAGTTTTTACCTCCATAGTTTCCGTTTCATAGAGGATTTTAATGAAAACATATAAAGTTGAAGTATATTAGCGTTTTTGGGACATCTGCAGAGTTACGATTATTTTAACTGGACAGTTTTTCATAAAAGAAATAAAGTGTAAAGGTTTTTTTAGCACTGCAAACCTTCAAGGTGTAAAACGTTGTTGAGGTTTTGTCAAATTTTTATGAAGATTAGATGTGACCCTATCTGAATACAAATGTGTATTAATATTCTGCTATGGCTTAGAAAATTTATTCGTTTGTGTTGAACTTGGTGAAACATTTACCGAATTCTCTGAGAAGCTTATGATCATGATTGTTTATATCGTGCGTGAGTTTCTGAGTAGTATAGGTAATTTTAATCGGGTAAAGAAACCTTTAGCGATGGCAAAAGATCGGATCTTCCTGAAATGGATTTTTCTACAGTAAGCATTGAAAAAGTGCGCGAATTCATGAAAAAATATAAATAATACTCAGTGTAACTGTTTGAAACAGAATTAATGGTCCCAAAATGAACAAAAAATCACATTTTAACTCAATAGTTGGGACATCCCGAAATGTATTCACGATTTATTCCACACAAACTCACTTAAAGACTGCATTAGCAGCGCCAGTAAGTACTCTAATTTTCTGAAAACGATTGTAATTGGTGACGAAACTTTGTGTTTTCATTATAAGCCGAGAATTAAGCGTCAAAGTGCTGAATAAAGATAGCCAGAGAAAGGTAGTTAAAACAGAATATGAAACAATAATATTTTGTTAATATGTATGTAACTACAATATATTATGCATTATTTATGTATTAACATGAGGCAGCACTAAACTCCTGGATGTATAAAATATAATTCTGGTGAACTAAATTTACCGCAATTTAATTACATTTATTGTAATCATATTACTTCTAAAATTGTAATATAATATAATTTTGAATGGAAAAAATACTTACCCTGAAATATCCATGCAAAAATGAATTATAGTTTATGAATGGTAGATATACTGAATCGTAGAAACCTTGCGAAATTTTCAAGATTCAGCATGATTTACTGAATTTGAGGATTTTTATTGAAATATAATTAGAACTCTTACAAATTTTATAATTTTATAAAAATTTGTTTCTTTTTTTCAAGTTTTCGTAATTCTTAATGTTTTTTTAGTATTTCAGATTTCACTAAAAATGTAAAAAAACATAGCCATGAATGATTCAAATAATATGTTTATGGAAAAAATCTATGAAATCCATGGATATTTTATAAAATGCTACAGTTTTTTTTTGAATTTTGAAAAATTATTGATAAATCATGCGAGATTTAATGTTTTGAAATTTGAAACATAATGGAAAATATTCGTAACTTTTTCAGTTTTATAACAATTAGTTATATTGCAGGAGTTTTTGCAATTCTTACCTATTATTTATGAAGTTTTTCAGTTATGTTTAAAAAAATCAAAAAACGCATATTTCAAAGAAATGTGACAGGAAATAACATCTACTGCATTTATCAACATTTCTTGTAATTCTATTAATTTTTTCAATAGATTAGAATAATTGACAATTTTAGATAATTTCAAAGTTTTTTGAATTTTTTGAATTTATAGAAATCTTAAACTCTATTCAAACTATGATATACTTTTTAAATTTTATCAAAATTGGTTTCGCTCATTAATATTTTTCACACATATATCATACTATTCAAGTTTCTTAGATTTTCCTGAACAAACAAAAAAATTATAATTTATATCTCGAAGGAATAAAATAACCAACATAAAAGAATACTTGAATAAAAATTTTTGAAATTCATCATAGTTAACGTATTTTTTAAAAATTTTCATCATTTTCAGTCACCAGTTTTTATTAACTTTTGAAAATCTATAACATAATTCATCTTCATCTTCAAATTTGTACTCCTAATTTGACGAAACATTGTTCAACTCATTTTAATTCATTACAAAAATTATTGTAAAATACACACAGATTGTTTTCGCTGTTCAAAAGTTTCGTTATTTTTAGAATGAAAGGTGTGTACCATACAACATAAAGGATTTGTATGCAGTTTTTCGAAATGACCGAAAGTAGATCACATTGTTAGGTACCTCATTCAACAGAAATTTGTACAAAATCATTTCTTCGAAAAGTAATTAAAAAGAGATCTTGATCTTGGTCCCTTTCTTCTTAGAATGACCTTAATTAGCTAAAAAATATATATAATGAGGAAAGTGACGTTTTTTGAACCCAGAGATCACATCAAAAATGAAAAACGTCTTATGTACATAATAGACTATACATATTATAATGTGCCTTTTAAGTGTACCAGTAACTTGCAGAAAGTATATTGGAGTTTAGGGTACGTACTTGGTTAATGTTTCGAGGGATGAAGTGTAAATTGTGCCACCAACGTCGATGTGTACAGGGGCTGTGTAACGTAGGGCCGCAGCCACGCAGGGTATTCCTGTGATCTTTTGGTTATAGGCTGGGGGTGCCGCTGGGGCTTGTGGGGTTGGTGACGAGGAGTTCGACATTGTGGGTGACGTTGCGGGCGAACTACTTGGCGACAGCAATCTGCAATCAAATACCAATACCATCAATGAGCTGTTTTTTCAGTAATGAATGATACTTTAGAAATTGTAAAATTGAAAATCCTATGATATTTTCCCTGGGTCGAATTATAGTGGAATGAAATTGGCTTCGATCTCCCAATGGAATTGTTAATTTCAATTAAGTGTCCACGTTTCGATCCCCATGTGTGGGATCCTTTTCAAGACTAATGAACAACAAACAATTTACTCCTCGTGCCGTCAAAATCTCATAAAAAGTTTTTTTTTTTACTGTTACTCGTCGATGATATACTTTTATTGTTATTACATATAAAAAATTTTAATTTCACATTGTTATCTTGTCGATGATGTATTTTACGATCATGAGATACAGAAAAATTTTTATGAGATTTTGACGAAATCGAGGAGTGAATTTTTCGTTGTTCATTAGTTTCGAAAAGGATCCCACACATGGGGATCGAAACATCGACACTTAATTGAAATAAACAATTTGACTGCGAGATCGAAGCCAATTTCATTTCAAATTTTAAAATATCAGAAAGCTCACATAATTTATTATTACCTGCTCTGTAAAAAAAGAAAAATTATTAATCACCATTTAAAGACAGAAATCTACATACATAGTTACTAGCAAAATTATATTCAGGTTTCTTCTGGAAACTCATAAATTCAAAAATTGCGTAAAATGAATTTCGTGAAATACTATTCTACCTCATTTTTATTTGTGCGCTAGGAAACATTGTGCGTTGTACCGCCGCTTCCGACTTGGCCTCCTTTCCGTCAGCTTCGCATTTCCGTCTGAAAAAAGAAAAAAGAAACACGAATGTTCATGTAACAACATACGTAAAGAATGCTGCAAAAAAGATATTGAGTGGTAGCATTAAAAAAAAGATACACTTCAACCGATTAGTACTTGTGAGAATGTTATTTTTACTATGTTGAAATGTTCAAGAATTTGAAGAAAATGAATAACAAAGAAAGTTGATCATTTACACTGATTGTTGTCATTGAATGAGAATTGTATTATAAATTTTGAACAGATATCGAAATCATGTCAACAGTTTTAAACAACTTCAATATTCTGAATGGAATAAAAATTCCACCAGTTTTCACAGTTTTTGCAATTCTAATAGTTATTTAAACAGTTTAAAACACATCTAAAAATTTTTGACGATATAATATTTCATGATAGTTTTGATGGGTATTCTGGATTCTTTTGAAATTTATTTTAGCTGTTTTTACAGAGGGTCACAGAGGGTAAGTTAAAATTTAAACTGTCCCTCTTGCAAGCATGAATGTACGAAAGCTCGAAAGAAAGAAAAGCTTTTCAGTGTATAGCCCACACTGACTGTATAGAGAGTTGATCCAGCGAATCAACGACTGCGCGTGGTTGATTTTCTGGATCATAATGACGATAACGCCAGTCGCCTAGAGTCACGATTCAACAGCCCTGATTCTCTTTGCCATCGCTTTGCCATCGCGGACGTTCTGATTACCCAGTGCGCTGTCCTTAATGTGTAATTTTCATATGTATTAATAAGGCAATTAGAGCTGAAACAATATTTAAGCGGTACTGTGTCGGTCCATCATCAAGAGCCTCAAGCGTATTTGGTCCGTTGCTTCCAGCAATGTTTACAAGAAATGATCGATCAACTTTTCAACTTATACAAATCTAAATATCCGCAAATTCAAGTTCATATCTTATACATGAACTTCTAAGTCTGCAAATAATGAAGTTTTTGAATGATGGGATTTTTAAATTGAAACTTTGGAAGCTAGTAAATGATATTCATACCAGATTTGAGAGTGCGAAATGGTGATTTAATAATTTAAGGTGTTAAGGATTTGTTCATTTGTAGAGAGAAATTATAGTTTTTTTACAATTTTGAACAGCCAATATCCAAAGTTATTTTGACAAATGAAAATATTTGTTTACATTTAATAGACTATATTTCATAAATTTATTGTTCAAAAGTTTCAAAAATCTCAAGGTTCTATTTTCAATGTGAAGTTCCAAAGTTACTTAATTTTAATATTTCTAAATGGTAGTGGGCAATATTTCTTACTGATATTTTTCAAGATTTTGAATTTTTCTTTTGAATGAGACAAAACTTGCTATTATACTGAACTTTGGAAGAAATTATCTGTTTGTCAGATGAAGTATGCAGAGTAGTATTTATCCTTGCGAATGAAAGTTTTAAGCGTTTCGAAGTTCTCATTAAAAGGAAAAATTTGATTCAAAACCTCAATTTTCTCACAAAAGTATGTAACGTAAGATGTAACAATAATTCACTGAGCACTACTTCATAACTTTGAGCATTATTTTTTTTTTCTATTTGATGTATTGAATGGATTGAAGGTAATTCTAGTTACTTAGTCACTAAATCAATGTTTAAGAATTATACTGAATCATGCATCCTTATAAATGATGACTTTCAAATTTATCATTTAAATTTATATATAATTCAATGAATTCATTAATATTCTTGCTGTAGCCGATACATAAACAGTTCCAGACACATTGGAAAAACAACTTATTTGATATTCAACAAGGTAATTACATATAGTTTCAAGATTTTTCTAAGAAGTTTAGGCTTGTTAAAGTATAAATTTCAACATTTGATAAAAATCATTTAAGTCCCTGTAATCTAATGTCACGGTTCAAAAGTTTTGATTATCTTAAGGTTTGATTTACATCGTGAAGTTCCAAAGTTACCTAATATTGAGATTTACAAAAAGGAAAGTGCAAATTTTCATGGTGATCGTTTTTAAGCCTTAAAATTTTTATTTCAAAGTTCTTAAAACTTGTTATAAAACTTTACTATGTATAGTAATCGTCTTTTTCTAGTTGTCAAATTATGAATGCAGGTTTCAAATTTGTATCTGTAAACATGAAAATTGCGAATCATTCCAAATTTATTGTACAAGGAAATTCTACTATTTTATTCTTAACTAATTCAACGATGAAATGTTGAACATAAAAAAAATTTACTGAAAATCATTTCATAATTTTGACACTAAAAGTTGTTGTTGTCGATGTATCACATGAAGAAAGAGTAATTTCCGTAAAAAAAATAATCCTTGGCAAACATATTAGATGTGGCATCTAAAAAAGTAATCACCTTACAGTTATATATATATATGTAAAAGTAAAATAAATACGATTCTTTGAAATAATTTATTCCTTTTTTTGTACTCAATCTAGAAGAAACTATCAAATACAGTGGAAAAACAGCTATCTCAATATTTAACATTACAATTTCGAAGGTATAAGATATTTTAAACACATATGAACTCACTGTACAATAAATTTCGAAATTTCACGAAAAACATTTGAATAACTTATATATGATGTGACTTCATTGTGCAAAAGTTTGATTGTCTGAAAGTTCAATTTTCAATGTAAAGTTCAAAAGTTACCTAATTTAGAGATTACCAAATGCGTAGGTGCTGATAATTTTTGTAATAATTTTCAAGTACTGAAATTACTTATACATCAAATGGATTATACTCGTTATTAGACTGTCTTCATACAGTATTCGTTATTTAAATCTGTCAAATTCAGTATCCAGGTTTCAAATTTCTCTTTGTTCAAATCGGAATAGCGCATATTCCGAAATTCCAATCGAAAAGAATACTGTAATACGAATATAAATTTTTTACTGCAAAAAGTTTTATAACTTTGTACATAAAATATTTTTGTTGTCGATGCATAAAATAAGAACAAAAATATTACTCATAACTAATAAAACAACCTCTAAAAGTCATACTGGATATATCGTCTTGATGAATACTACCCTCTCAATGATATACTTTCATATTATCAAAAAATGTATTTTCAAAATGAATGTCTAAATATTTATATCCATCAATACATAAAACATTCCAATACACTGGAAAAACAACCGACCTGATTTTCCACACTGTAAATTTCACGGTTCAAGATTTCTAGAAAACATTACAGCTCGTTAAGGTAGAAACTTTTACATCGATCTAAACATTGTTGAGGCTTTTATGAACAATGAAAAATTTTCAGGCTTCAAACGTTTCCAAATGAATGATTTTCATTGTTCGAAGGTTTCGGTACATAAAACTCGTCGTTCGGAGTGGAAAAAAGCGTGTGGATTTCCACTCGATATTTACGACGACATGAAATTTATTTCCATGCAAAATATACGGCCGCGTCTTGTCGCCCATAGCGCGTTTTTATTTTGTTTCAACGCGTTTTGACATTGAACCGCGAACGTTTTATGATCTTCCGGAGATGTCCATGCCCACGGTTAATCCGCCTACGCTCGCGCTCGGGTTATGTTTACTGTTGAAAACATCCTGAAAATTTACCTTTTTTCTAGTAATTTTTGTCCTTCTTTGTCAGATTTAGAACGAATATTTTACATGAAGGTAAAGTTAAAAAAATGATTTCTGTTCAGTAGAAACAATTTTTTTATCAAAAAAGATGAGGACGGAATTTCCAATGTTGAAGTCGAGGGTAAATGATTGTGATTTAACGTGTATAACAGCCAAATGTTAAATTTTTCTAATTCAAACTAAGAGTGTAGTTTTCAGAAAAAAAGTATTTGAACTCAATACCCTAAGTAAATATCAAGTCAGAATCAGCATCCAGTAAGAAACTATTATCATATATAAAACTCTCAAGAAAATTGTACAGGACCAATACAAAACACTTACATCCTATCTGCTAGGGTTAGATTCGATCATCTTATTCAAGTCAAGTGAGGATAGTAATTCACCCTCTGAAAACCCGGGCGAGACGCAGGCAATGCAGATGCTTCTTGCCCAGGGTCAACGCCGCGAACTCTTGCAAGTGCTCCGAGAAAAGTCATGTATACAAGTATATACATTTCATACTCTCCTTCGGTTTCTCCACAAAGAAACTTACGCGAGCGCATATAATTTAAGCGTATTCAGCTGGTCTTGCATTCCAGGCGCGGGCCGAGTACGAATGCAAATTCTAAAATGCTTCATTTCCTTTACCGTCGTTTATTCAAATGCGCCGCTCAAGAGTCGTTCGTTGCGAACGTTACCTGCGTTCACGTACAACCAGAAAAACTCGGTTGAAGAATATTTGGTGGAAAAAGAATTTTACGATCCTTAGTACAAGAAATTCTGGTGTAATTCGAATTATACAGAAAAAATTTATTTGGAATACACGTACGCAAGAATATTGTCCAGTAACGTACTAACTGTAAAAAAATTACCAAGCCGTAACTGTAAACACATTTACCACATAAATTGATGAATAATGAAGCCATGCCGGAAAGCACTCATGTTAAACATGTTCAATTAATCAACTTGAAGCAAACGACTTGCATCCTAGTGCACAAGTCAATTAACCAACGTCACAACGGGAAATCTCGAAAAAAAGAATATCATCGATTGCTCGAAGGAGAAATTCGCTAGAAAATTGATGCTTGATAGAAGTGGTATTGTAAAAGCAACATCAATCATTCGACTGGAGGAATGCTTGGTGTTTTGACATGTGTGAGAAAAGGGAAAAATTTTTAAGTGCATTATAAAATGAAGCTTCTATTCTGTAGTAAGCTGCATATCATGTATCGTGTCAACTTTAGATCATTGGATTTCTATTTTAACAATAATAATGGTTTGTGGTGGATAAAAAAAGAAAAAATAGATAAATAAATAAATAACAATTGGTTAGAGTGCCAGGCATTTGTGTAAAGTTGATGTGGAACATCCTATTCTTGTTTGTACGGTGTTACATTTACAAATGAGGATTATTGTTTGTATTCAAATTTAAAGTACCTCTTAAATTTATTTACAATTGTTCAATTAATATCTTGAAATACCTCTATTCCTTTCATTTTACAATTTTTTTACATATATATATCATGTTCAATTCAAATGAAAGTGTATCATATTTTTGTATTCCATGAATTTTAGAAGAATTTAATGTGTTGTTACATATGCAATTATATATACAAGATGAATGCATCATATTTTTAAATACAATTTAGAAAACTTTTTAAAATCATGCAATGTTGATATTTGTCTTAACTTATTTACCCCATGTAGTTTTGAAAATTTGTTCTCTGGCAATATGTTAAAAATTACATAAACCTGTATAGATATCGCTTTTCTACGATTTGTGTAAGTTCCCCCTTTTTATTTGTTAATTTTGAAAATTATCTTACTCGCATCAAAAAAATTTTGCATTATTTATTGTCATATTCTTATGCTCATTTAATTTATTTGAAGTTTCGAAATTTTTTTCGAAATTGAGTACTTTTTTCACAACTTTAATTATCAATCTATTTTTCTAAACGTAGTGAATTTCGTTTTTATTGCAATGAAATCTATAAATGAAATTTTTCACCATGTTAATTTAAGTTTATATTGAAAGCTTAAGTTATAATATACTATTTTTATTCATTTCCATCGATTACAAGGGAAACTGGGGAGGTTTAAACCTTTTCGCTGATAGACAGCTCTAATTGTTGCTCAATTAAAAAAATTCAGGATTGCAGTATTATTGTTATATCTCATGAAAAGTTCATGAATTTTAATTGATTATTATCCGAGGGAAATAGAAAATGATTTGTGTTTTACTGAAACTGTAAAATTAGGTTTAAACCTTTTGTCACAAGGAAGGTTTGAATATGGTGACGGAAGGTTTGAACCTGGTGTAGGAATGTTGATTCAATGTTTTATTATATTCGAGAAATCATAATAAAAGTTAAATAGAGCATAATGTAATTGTAAAATAAAGTTTGGTTGTTTTCGTTGTTGTTTGATAAGTTATTTAATTTTTATTGTTCTTCTTTGGAAATGACAAATTTTTCTGGTTTCAAGGCGTTGAGTTACCTTTTTTTTCATTATCACAATTTTTCTATATAATTGAAACAAATGTTGCATTTTTGTAACTATTCTTTAAATTTAAGAAAGATTATTATTTTTACTATTATTTTATTATTAATAATGTTATCGTTATTATAATTATAACTGTTTTCAGTATTATTGTTATAATTTATTGCTACTTCTATCATCATCATAATTACTATTATTGTTATTGTAAATATTATTATTATTATATAATAATTTGATTGTTGTTGTTGAATAAAAACACACAAAAATGTATGCGCAAAACACACGTACCCATAGCAACAAATTTACAAATATTTTTGAGATAAATAAGTATCGTAATAAACTCAGTAGGTTTGAACCTCCCAGTTTCTAATACCCATCGATTTTTTTATTAATACTATATTCGTTTATTTTAGGTGTTATAGCAAATTTTTGATTCATAATTTTATAATTAAAGACATCTCTTTTATTATTCAATTCATTCGCTTTTTCACCTTTACTTTAGTAAAAAACTTTGACTATTTGACACCTATAAGTTAAATATTTAACTATTTCATTGTTACATTTTAACTAATTGCAGAGTTGAATCACGGAAAATGAATATTACGTAAGTAGGAACACGTTTTGCTATTGAAAAAAGGTATAATTTGACTAATTCTATCTGAGAGAGTTCATTTATAAAAAATGTTATTCATCCATAAATGATCCTTAGTTTTCTGAAACTTACTGTTTCACAAACAAACATTTTATTTTGTTTTGAAAATTCAGCAAGTTCAGTCTTGATGTACCTTTGTTTATTTCAATTTTTTCTCAAAATTATTCAATAAGAAAAATTAAGAAACACATGAATTCTAAAGCTCGCTTTAAATTTATTAAACGGTGACCTTTACTTCAAAAAGTTTTTCAGACTACATGAGCCTGTAAAAAAATATTTTGATGACAAATTTCTCAAAAATGACAGGTCTGAAATTTACCATAATCGAATTACCGATCCTTGATTAAAAAATTCTCGATTCCTGCACATTTTATTGAAAACCAATATTCTTTCTCTTTCGTGAATTCACCACACTGAGAAAAAAATCTTGTGCTTTCAGCCATATCATTTTAGTTTTTACCGTATCATTGTTAAACTGCAATATTTCTTTTACTTATTACAATAATGTATAGAAAAACCGCTATATTGAACAAATTACAATATGTATGCCACTTTTTGCTACATGTTTTTCAAATACTGTATCATACTACAATATGATGCACTTGGAAACTAGAAAGTACACAAAAATGTTGCAAAAAGAACCTATACAGATCTGTTTACTGAAAAACTATGGAATTTTCAACAGTATGGATTAATAGGAATTACAATATGATATTGCAAAAAGTACAAGAAGTATAGTAGGAAAGATGTAGAGGAGTTTTTACAACAAAATACATCTAAAGTTACAATATCATTTCACAATATTTACAATATGTTTTTTCAAAAATTGATATATTATCTAGCAAAAAGTACAATATGTCAGAGTGATTCCCGTTTACTCTACAGTATTGTAAAAATTACTATATTTTTTCTTAGTGCAAAATGAAAATACAGATATTTCAAAATTGACAAACAATAGTAAATTTCTATACATTTTGGCAATGAATTTTACCAGATTTTTCCAAATTTTAACAGTACTCGTTAATAAAAATTAGAAGAAACGTTAAAAGAAAAATGTCACAGCCTTTCCACGTCTCTCTATACATCAAAATACAGCTGAGTACATCAGCGTAGTGTATATATTTTACTGTAGTCGCATGTCTGGCCGTTATCGTGAGTGCGTATGATCATTACTAGCCATGAGCAACTTTTGCCATTGTCAGTGCACGTGAAGCGTCTTCCCAAGTCCTTAGAAAAGCCGAGTTACATTCCCGGGGCCTAATTTGTGGAAAGCCGGCGCGGCCGATCGTTCATCAGTAGCGATAAATCTTGGGCATCGTATGCGCGGTGAGCGCATAAATTTCGCGCTCGCCACGTCAAAGGCATTCGAATTGAAAGGGAGCCGATAGAATCCAGCGAGTCATCGGTTTCGATGGACGCCGATGGCGCGCTTCATTAAGTCGCCATATCTGAATTTTATCGGCGCCGATCTGATAGCGCTGCTGAAGTCGGCTCTCGTGCGACTCCTCGTTTTGCCCATTCGCGCGTAACGGTAGTCAGGATATTTACACGTCACGGATAAATAACAGCGTGGCGGCTCGTTACACGAGTATTCATTAGCGGTCCAATTTTTAAAAATATCTCAGTTTCTCGCATTCTTCTGAACTTGGGTTTTGAAATCTGCTCGCGTAGATTGGAATACAAGTATAAAGAATGTATTTCAGGAAATAGTAACATTTCTACTAATGAGCAGTATTGGCCATTATGGATAGTGGTCAATAGTATTTTGCTGTTAAAAAATGTATAGTGTCAATAATTTTGTATAGGGATGGGAATTGAAACAAAAAATACTAATATCAGCTTACCAAATATAATGGATTTGTTTTATGTTTGACATTAGTTTATCAGAAAGAAAATATCGATATGGAGATGTATTGCATAGATTTATATGGATTTTCTAGAAAACAGTTTATTCATAGAAATATAGTCTTCATAGTATTTTTCTGAGTTTTCAATACACATATACAACACCCAGGATTTTCTGTTATTTTTATTAGTTTCTATAGAGATACTTAGAATTGGGTCCAATAGAACTCAATATTTTAAATAAATTTAGTGATTAAATAGATTGTTGAGACAATCGTATGTTTTTATAAAATTATGCAGGATTTTCAAGTATTTTGGTATACTTATGGATTACTGTGATCTGGATTTCTAGTAATATGTGCCTTAAAATTCGAAGTTAATTAAAATTGGATTCAAATAGATTTTTAAGGAAACAGTGCTTTTTCAGGGTTCATAGTCCGTTTAGTATTTTAATATTTGTTTAGTTTTGATATGATTGAAAGGATTTTTCGGTATTCTAGAGTACCAATTTATAAGATTTATGCAGTTTTAGTGTATGATGAATTTCTAGTAATTTTATAATTTTTAGTATTCATGGAATGTTGCATGATTCCCTTGCTTTTCTTAAAGACACATATTAAATTTCTAGGATGCGATATCCTTGAATTAAACGCTTGAAATATTTCAATTATTTGGATAAATTTGTCATGTAATATTATAGATTTTGAGTACTTTTATTATTTTGAGCATTTGCAATAAAGAATATACCTATACTATCCAAAAGTTTTTTTCTTATTTTCTTCTACTCATATCTTGATTTTTATAATTCGATGCTCTAGGTATCAAAGTTTTATTGATTTTAGAATTTCGTATAGGTTTTTTCAAAAGTTCAATCAGTATTTACAATAATTAAATAAAATTGAAGTATTTTTCGTATTCTTTCGTATTGATTCAATTTCGTATGGTTTTTTAAGAGATTTAGATTTTCAAAGTACTTTGAGAAATCAAATAAATTCAATGCCTAGAAATCAAAGTTTAGTCAAATTCCAGCATTTGTATGGGTTTTCGTAAAAATTAAATCAGCGTTCATAAGTATTTTTTTAGGTTCTAGTATTTTTCATATTTTGGGTATTTAATGGATTTCGCAAGATTGTCTATCGTACCTATGAAATTTTTGGTACTCTTTTATACTAATTATACTAGTTATAAATTTCGAGAATTTCATGAAACTTGAAGTTCATGAAATTCAAGTATATTCTCACTTTGTTCATAAAGCAGTCACTTAATAGATTTCTAGTACTAGATGGATTTTCAATGAAAGATTGTATGATAGAGTACCAATTCCTGAGCTTCTGATATTTTTGTAGAAATTTTCTAGGTTTCGATGCTCTAGTTAGTTAAGTTTCATGAAGTTTTAGCGTATGATGTATTTCTAGTATACCTATAATTTTTTGTATTCATGTAATTTTGTAGAATTTCCTTACTTTTTTTAATGACACCTATTAGATTTCTAGGATGCAATATCCTTGAATTCAATATTTGAAATATTTCAATTATTTTCATAAATTTGTCATGAAACATTGTACATTTTGAGTATTTTTAGTATTCTGCGTATTTATTAAGAATTTATACTATCCAAATGTTTTTTTTTATATTTTCTTGGATTTATATCTAGATTTTTAAAATTCGATGCTTCAGGTATCGAAGCTTCATTGATTCCTGAATTTGCATGGATTTTCCGAAAAATTCAGTCAGTATTTACAATTCTCAAATAAAATTTATGTTTGTTCCGCATTTTTCTGTATTTATTGAGTTTCGTAAGACTTTTCAGGAAATTTAGGAATTTTCAGTAGTTTTAGAGATGATTAAATATGTTACTCCAGAAATCAAAGGTTTATCGATTTCCAGAATTTTTATGGATTCTCGTAAAATCAGCGTTCAGACGTATGTACCTTTTGCAGTTCAAGTATTTTTCGTATTTTTATTAGATTATCTATCATATTCTATGATTTTTCTGTATTCTTTTAGGTATATATATAAATTAGAAAATTTCATAGAGGGTGAAGTTTCATAATTTACAAGAATGTCATAGAATTTGAAATTTTATAAATTTCAAGTATGTTTGCAATTCGTTCATAGAACAATCACTTGATAGATTTATATTATTCAAAGATTTTTGATATAATATTGTATAAACGTTTGTTGATTGGATTCATAGTATTAGTTTCAACGTGTATTCATGTTCTAAGAAGAAAATAATGAAAATATTGTTATAAAAGAATCTTTACGTTTATTGAACAATACTGTAATTTTTTTTGAAACTGACAACCACATACTGTCCTCCGTATGAACTATTGGAAAAAATTACTCACCTGAATATTTAATGAATAAATAAAAAAAAATTTTACATAATTTTGTCACAGTAATTCCCAGAAAAAAGTTGAAGATCACAACGGAAATATCGATATAACGATTGTCGGTTGATGATTGTATTGGTATAAAAATTCTGATGTATCAGAAAAAATTATCGATACTTAGATATATTGATACGTATCACCCATCTCTAGATTTATATACTGATCGATAGTGCTCGTTGTTTTGTACAATTCTCAATAGTAATAAACAGTGCCTCAGCGTTTCTGACAGTGTTGAATAGTCTAAATAGTGCTTCTATTATTAGTATTAGTCTCTAATAGTGATTTATAGTGCTTACGTATTTTGTAATGTCATTCAAAATATCGAATATGGGTCTAATAGTAATTCATAAACGTTTGTAATATTTTTATTACTAGGAAACTGTACAAATAAAATTCATTCCCTTTTCATTCCATGTTTCGAAGACCTCAAACTCAATCATCCACTGCAAGAAACTCATGGGAATAAATTTGCCTTCATTACAAGCTAGCGTGAATAACGAAGTTTTAATGATAGCCAATAAACCCTAGAATTTCTTTGATTCAGGCGAGACACAAAAAGTTGCTGGAGATAATGAGACAGTCGAAGAAATAGGATGTGCATCCAGCCGGTTCAGCACGTGCCGACCGGTTTGGCTTGTGCGCGTACTTCGCATGTTTCAGCCTCTCGCAAATTCACACGTGACCTGAAACGAGGAAAAGAGTCTATCTTTCAAGACATAGTGAAGACAATAAAGCTTGCTGTGCAGATTGTTTCCAGGTGACATAAATCGGGAACCTCGAAAAATCAGATACATTTCTGGGAAATCAGATTGTCGAAATGTCGAAAAGATGCACGAAAATACGTGGGAAATTCGTGACTCGCGGGCCGTGAGACTTGGGCTTTTGTATGTATAATGCATTTGGGTGATGATTTATTCGGGCAGACCAGTGATTTTCAGCCGTGAGCCAAGACAATCGGGCGATTTCGAGCGCCCTCGAGATGCTTTATCGGTGAAAGCATTATTATCGCGTTCCCTCTGGACCAATTTTTACCATTTGCTCAGAAAAATCGCGTTCTACGTTTCGCCTCTGCTTGGAGTCTTTCCATGCAAACATTTTGAGGCATTGAAAATGGAGCAGCAAAACGTAAAAATATTTTACAGTTCGTCTCAGGACGTGTATTACTATCTTAATTTTTCAGAAACACCTTCTTATCGTAAAAAATTGAAAAATTTGTGTCTGAAAGTGTTTTTGAGTCGATTAATAAATCGAATTGAATCGGTAAAAAGTGGTTGGGTTCGGCACGGAACGTCCCCGATGGTTTTCGTATCTTTGGACGCGTAGAAAGTTGAACGATGCAAGAGCTCGTGCAAAGGCAATAATTTAATGGCCCGAGGAAGTGGCCGCGGAGGCAAGGAAACGCGGTAATTCGAAACGCCTCGCCTTCGGCGCGACACGAGAGGGACACCCGGCGACCCCGCGCGATTTCGCGCATTCGTCGTCGTTTTTACCGCGGGCGCTCGCTTTTTCTTCGTCTCTTCGCGGGCACACGCGAGTGCACGTAAGTGAACGGGGCGTAAATCTCTCCTGGCATTATTTTCAGGCGGCCTCGGGTATGTGGGTACTGACATCACGAAGCCTCGTTTGCGGTGCGTTCACCACGAATCCCCATATGCGGGAGTTTTCTCGCTCGTGGGAGAATTATTTCAAAGTTGGTGTTTTTTTTTGTAGTAAAAAATGTGATATTATGATTGATGCACTGAGAAAAAAATCTTGTGCTTCCAGCCATATGTATTGTAAAAAGTATAATGTTACTGTACTTTTTCCAAAAATATTGCAGTTTTCACAATGTTTTCTTAGTTTTCACAATACGTATAGTAAAACCGCTATATTGTACAAATTACAATATGTATGCCAGTTTTTGCTACATAATTTCGAAAAATTTAAAATCTGAAAATGAAAATTTTACTATACAAATTTAAATTTTTACCATACATTTTTTCCACGTTTCCTAAAGTCAGCCAACTGGGAACAGGTGGCAACTGTGTAAAACACATTTTTCGTGATAAAGGCAGATAAAAGAATTAAGGTTTACGGTCCTTTTTTTTTACTTTTTAACGCTTCCTCTACCTCAGGGAGGCCCCTGTTGAGTTTTTGACACAGTGGCGTTGCGAACAAAAAAAAATGCATTACTTTTTTCCAACTTTTTCGAGTACTGTATCATATTACAATATGATGTACTTGAAACCTAGAAAGTACACAAAAATGGCACAAAAAGAACCTTTACAGATCTGTCAACTGAAAAAACTGTATGGAATTTTCAAAAATCTGGACTAATAGGATTTGCAATGTGATATTGCAAAAAGTACAAGAAGCATAGTAGAATCCTAGAATAAAAAATCAGAGTATCGTTTCAGTTACCGAGAGTATCTTGAGTCTCAGAATCAGTATCATCGAGTCTCCAAGAGTATCTAAGAGTATCGAAGGAGTCACCGAGAGTAAACTAATTTTTTTTACGAATCTTCAAAAGTCTCCTTAAGTCATCTTTTATCTCCGATTTGAATACTCTATTTCTTGAAAGCAACAACAAGAGTATCGTTTTAGTCTGAAGAGTATCTTGAGTATTCCATTTTGCCAAACGGAATACTCATTTGGAGACTGTTGAAGACTCGAGTATTCAATTCGGAGACTCGATTCTCCAAGAGTCTCCGAATGAGTATTCCGTTTTGCCAAACGAAATAATCTTAATGATCAATTAGGAGACCAAAATACTCTTGAGACTAAAGGATACTCTGATTTGTTATCCCGGGAAACAGAAGATGTAGAGGAGTTTTTACAACAAAATATATCTATACAATATATATACAATATGTTATTTCGAAAATTGCTATATTACATAGCAAAAAGTACAGTATGTCAGAGTGATTCTCGTTTACTGTACAGTATTGTAAAAATAACTATATTTTTGTCTCAGTGTGTATTATTCGAAAAGAATGACTACCCTGATGTGATAGTTACATGTTTCACGCTTTCCTGATTTATCAGGATCCATACAATTTTCAACAATAAATTTCACAAATATTAGTAAAATCGATCCTCAGAGCCAATGTTGTAAATGAAGAAGTTTGAAAAATCTTAACATTATCCTTTATTTAATATGTCTTTACTGTCATTTTGTCTCCTTTCAAGCTTTCGATCTTACAATTTCACAAATAAATATGTAGGATGAATAATCAATAAGTATTCTATACAAGTCACCGACTATGAACAATTTTAACCATGTTATTATGTAAATAATAAAAGACTAACACCACACTCGATTTAAAACATCTACTAATGACAACAACATTTTATTGTTGACTTGAAGAAAGAATTGAAAAATACTTTACTTAGGGAAATATTTTTCAATTAAGAAGCTTATGAACTACATCATTTTTACGTAAATTAATCATATTCTGTGTCTAAGTTATCAGTGTCTGTCTTTTTCGTGATGTTCATCAATTTTATTACAGGCTATCTTAGTAATTTTTTTTACGCCTATTATTTTTCTGCGTAGAACTTTCGCCTAATTTCATTCGAATTTGTGGTCTTATTTAGGGACACCACAGAGAAATTAAACGAAAGACGGGTGAAAAATATTTTTGTTATATTTTCTAAGTCTTGTGTTTTAATTTTCTTTCCATTTGGCCAGTGTAAGTAGACGGACATTTCAACAACTCGTTTGACGCTTTTACAATCATTTCATTATATTTTCTTTCGAATCACAATAGAAAGTAAAAGTTAAAATCATATTTTTGTAAAAACGTTTTTGAATTTTTATGGAAGAATTTCAACTAACGGAACAAAAATTTTCTTATCATCGAACGTTTTTGTATGGCTCGGATTTTATGCTTCATAATGATAAATCCTTAGATAGAAATGTAAATAAATATTTAATGAATTATTCAAAATAATAAGTGTCTGACAATAGTTTCTTGACAAAGTCTGAATTTTCAGGACGAAAAATTAATGACAGTAATTCTTCGAAAGTAATATGTTAAAACAATTATAAACACATTATTTAACTAAACTTCATTTTTACTCAAATAAAATTTCAAGAATTAAAGGATTTATCAACCAACTGATTTTTTGGAATATTTTATTTTGTGTCTAAGTTGTTAGTGTTTGTCTTTCTCGTAACAATTATTTAATTCACTATAGTTTAATTGTTTTCAGTCATTTCTTTTTTACGCTGATACTGTCCCTACATTAAATTATCACTTTATCCCACGTGAATTTTTGGTTAATTTTAAGACGATTTTGGGACAACGCAGAGAAGAAACAAGACGTTTGTAAAATTTTTTTTTTATTTACGTAAAGTCTTATTTTTCATAAATTTTTCGTTTTCGCAAGTAAGATAGCTTGGGAGTCTCTAAATCCCATTCTTCAAACTGAAATAATGTTATCTTCTAATACAAATTTGTCTTCAACCTTTATAATATTTTTATTATATCCCTGATTAGAAGCAGAATACATGTGCTTTATACAAATTAAATTTTCAATAAGTTTTATTTAGTTCTTTTAAAAACTTTTAATACAGAGTAAAAAAACTAAATCTTTTTTATTCACATATATATTCATACCATAATTATTATTCACTAAATTACAATGAATCTTACTATAAATATTGTTTTACAAAGTTCTACTAGATAATTATTTTATAACAATTTTTTGACACAGTCTGAATTTTTTTCATGAAATTGATTGCTCACAATTTTAGTAGTCGTGTTAACTAAATGACATATGAGACTAACTTTTTATTTTCTGTTGTTGTTCCTTATTTCATCTTAGAGCTCATATTAAATGTATTTATCATCAAAAAATCATTATTCTTAGGCATGTAGATTTTCAGTTTTTTCCTCTGGGATTAAAACGTGTATATAGTCGCAACTTGAATTTTAAATCTCTTACCTAAATTCACCTTTTCTTGATTTTATTGATCCTTCATTGATTGTTTTAAAGTTGAAATGAAAAATTTTTTTTCTTATCTTTCAACTAGGTTGAGTTATTGTATTGTTAGAGTTGTTAGACAATTATTTTTTCTCCCAAGTTCTGAATAGGAAGAAATAAAATAAATAAACAATGTTCTTGTTTATTTATACAGAAATCACAATTTCAAAAGTTTGTTTAAATGTTGTATCTTTCATTGAGGTTCTTACAAATAGTACTTGTATAAACCCATGAAGTTATTTCAAAAATAGCTCGAAATTTCGTAGTTTCATGTTTGTAGTACTGTTCCTTTGCAACAGTACCGACCAGAACTGGCTTTTGTCTACATTGTATTTTTTCGGGAATGGTGGATAAAATGTATTTTGCGGCGGACACGTGTATGGATTTGCCTACGCGCAATCGGCCTACGTGTTGGCCTTTCCGAGCGCAAAGGCGGCACACCCGACACGCGCCAATGCATGTCTTGCTCCATTTCATCTTTGCCTATTCCTCTACCACTTACTCACCTATTTAGCCTGCAAGACGGAAACTCTAATCGTGACGCTCAGGCTTTTAACAATCTATATGCAACATTTTCTGCAAGTTCCATGTGTTCTTGAATTTAAATTTTCTTTCATATGACCCCCGGAGCCAAGTCTTGATTAAACCATATGTCCTTAGAGAAATAACAATTTAAGCAAAATTTTCCTATGCTAATTGAGTATTTGAAGAATCCTTCTTTTGAATTTTATTCTTTGGTTTTAATTTGCTGAAAGGTATTGGATGAAATGTTGTTACTAAAGATTATTCTTTTTTCAGAAGAAAAATAGGCAACCTTAGAGTGTGAATTTATCTATTCTGATTTGAGTTCCATCATTCTAATTTCGTGTAGGGGATGATTGTGCATCGTATTTTCGTGCTCGTGTATAATAGCTTTTATCGTAATTGAACACTCCCAGATGAAATTTTTTCCAGGAATAGTATTTATACTATTTACAAAACTCCTAAAGGTGAAAATTATAAGTTATTCTGAAAGTGAGCATAATAACATGCCTTGAAAAAATTTAATGTTTAGTTCCCAAGGTATAATTTTTGTAAGGTATGTTTCTCCACAACCTAAGAATGTAATCGACGATATCTTAAACGTGTTAGAAGGTTAGAAGTTGTTTTGTTGTTGTCACATAAATTGAATGTCCTGTATTTATAGATGTCTTGATAGTTACTGTGATTATCAAGAGTGTGACTTTTTCAAACGTTTTTCTTTCATTTCAATTTCGAATATTAAACTTTGTATGAGAACTCAATATTCTCTAAAAAGGTCAACAGTGGTAATATTTGGTTAAAAAGATTCCATAGTGTTACAACGTTTACTATCAGACACTATTAGAATCTATATTAATGAGATATCGGACACTACTGGACACTGAACATGATTTTATTAGTGTTTTAATAGTGATCCACAGTGATTGGCATTAAATATGTAGTATTGTCATAGTTATTATTAGCCTTTATTTGATGACTTTTTAGTAACATTGGTCATTAATGAATATTTTCAGTGATATTGATGATTTTCAAATAATAGTGATCAACGGTGGCAAATAGTGGAAGTAGTAGAATAGAAACTCGTTGATTGTAACTTGTCAGAGAAAGTCGAATTTGTTTGCTTCAATATATTTATAGTTATATAGTTATTGGTGTACAGCAAAGTTTAAAATTGAAACAAACAAGGAAAAATGATCGAAATTGAATCGTTGTTCAAATAAACTTGTGTTCAAATAAATCATGTTTTAGTGAAAATAAGAAAGACGTTTACCAACTCTATGAAACTAATAATGGACATTAAGAATTACATTAGAAAATGTTTTAGCATGATGCATCACTATCAAACTCTATCTAAAATATTGAAGACTCTTTTAATCACTATCACGAACTTTGATTGTTGTATAAAACTATTGACACAAATTGACAATACTGAAAAACTAGAAACATAACGTAGTTGATAACTACTGAAATAAGTTAATAGTGTTCACTGTCTAAAAATTTAGCAGTTAAAAGAGAAGTTTTTCCATGTAGACCTAAAAAAAATTAGAGAAGCTTATTAAATATAGTCAATTTTATTCCACTTTTTTAGAGAAAGCCATTTTTTTTTCAGAACCAAGATAACCAGAATTATCAAAGTTTCGTTGAATTTTTATTCTTAATGACATTCGAGTAAACTTTATTAGAGTATATGTTTCTTAAATTTTTTCTAGTCAATTTTCAGTTTTTAGAATATATATTTCCAGAAATATATCGTTAAGATAATTTTTTTTGAGTTTAATCTTGAGCCTAAAAAAAATCATGAAATCCAAACCCCCGTTTTTAAAATTCAAAATATACAATTTTTCCATGAAACGGAAAATACAAATATAAGTTATTCCAAAATTTTTTCCACTATAATTGTATAGATTCGAAAACTTTATCTTGTTTGAACATCTTGGATGTAGAAAATCAATGCCAAGTAGTAATAATTTTGAAATAATAGTTGCAGTCTTAGGTTTAAATATTCAAAATTTTATTATTTTTTTAGCAACGTTATCTTTATCATCCCTGATCAGTAGTTTCTTATGGTAAATTTTGTATAAAATTTGTAGCATTAGTTTCTCACAATCTAAGGATTTTCGATTGAACTGGTTGATTTTCATAAAATAGGTATTATTTAAAAATAATTATTTTGTCGAATACCTAAATTTTCTTTACTTTTATACATACATATGTTTGTTTTTTCTTTGGAAACATATTTTTGCCTACAGTTTTGTTTGTTCAAGGTAAATATTCATTGTAAATGGAAATTGAATTAACGTTGATCATTCCAGAAATTAATTAATATCGTTGATCATTTTATAAATTAGTTTGATACCGACGAATCGAGTGAATAGTTATGTTGATCTTTATTACTTTTCTTCGCGTAAGTCGTTGTTCAAAAGTTTTTTTTATAGAAGCTAAATCGTTCTGTTTTCTGTCCTTGAAAATCTTGAAAAAAAAAAAAAACTTTTTCATTCGCGAATATTCTCTGTGCTTTGTCTTCCTACAACTTATATTTTAGTTTTCTAAACTTGTAGAATTAGCAGTTAAAAAAGTTTTATAATAATATGATAAAGATTTTCTGTATAAAAAGTTCGTGCTGGGAATTTTGCTGATTTTAGAGTGTTCAAATCACAATTTTGTTGATTCAAAAATTTTATAGATCCTTGCTTTGTACTACGAAATTTTAAAATTGCCATATTTCAGTCCATCAACAAACTTCTACCTATAATTTGTAGTTCTCGAGGTTCAAAATTCACTATACCACAAATAAAAATGTTTGCGATTGTTTATAATTATCTCAAACCAGGACCATCATAATTACAAACTTTATTCATAAGAACTATACTCATACTTTAATAATCCCATTCATTCAAAGGTTCTGATCTCCCTGGAACCCCCAAAACCTAGAATAAACCCTACCAACTCAAGAATCCCAAAAATGCTCGACCCAGAAAAACCCAGATTCTCATCTCCAAAGTTTCCTAAATCATCTCATTTCCATGAAATCCCCGCTCGCAAAAAGTTTCGCGATAAACAAAAACCGTCACCATATCATAACGCGCATCGAAATATCGTCCGGCCATAAATTAGCCTCGATAAAATTAAAACTACCGCTCGTGCCGGTGAAAAAGCCGCGGGTTTCCAGGCTCGTGGGCGATATCTCGATAATCCTATCGGTTTTCGTTCGGCGCATGAGAAAAAACCGCCAAGTCATTTTAAAACCGTTCGGCGATTTATGGTCCACCGGGAAGAAAGGAACAAAATATTTGCGGCCCTTGTATATTTTTCTCTCTCGCTCGCAAGGCCCCGCGGCTACGCTTCATGAATAATTTCGGTCCGCGAGAGACTCGTCAGCCCCGGGCTTTTCGCAATGCCCCAGGCGCCGAGTTCTAATTACGGCAACTGCGGAGCATGTCTGCGCCCCGGGCGAGCCCTTGGGCCTTTTGCACTTCTCTTTCCCTCGGAATATCCCAACGGTGCCGGCATCTGCCCTCCTGCTTCCCCCTTCCCCCGCCGCCACCATTTTCCCCGACAAACCTTCCTTCATCCCTTTTCCGCCTGTACTTTTCACGTCGACGGATATCCTCCTCCACTTTTTTTTTCTACCGCTCCTTCACCTCTCGAACAACGCGAGATGTTTCAAAATTGCGATTCTACTTTGTTCTTTGAGAGTTTGAAATTGAAGAACTTGGAAAATCTTGAAATTAAGTAGCGGTTCACAGCCATTTTCCGGAACCACTAAAATCTAGGAAATTTTTTCTCAAAGTTGAATTTGGGGAGTGCTTTTTCTTAGGATGATTCTCCAGAATAGACATTTTTCAGAAAAAAATTAAAAAAATTAGGATTTGAGAAGATAAATTTCTTGATTTTTATTAAAATACAAAATGGAATTAGAGAAATATGAACTATGAGAACATCGGGATTGATTGATGAAGATTGTATTATTTGTATGTAATCGGTATAAAATAAAACTATTTGGATTATTTGGAATTGGAATATAATTTAAAATAATGCAAAGAATAAATTTGAATTAAAGAAAACATTTGTGTTATTTATGTTCGAAAAAAATGAAATCTCAATTGAATGGTGATCAATTTTGAAGCCAAATTCATTAATAATTCCACAGAAATAACAAATGTTACTCAAGCTTTCGGCATATATTTTGTCCTGATTAGAAAAGAATAAAAATTTTAATTAATATTTCAAATAATCACTTTTCAATAATTATTTTGAATTCTTTTCTTAATACTTTTGAAAACCATCTTCATCATATGGACATAGTCAATACATTATCGAGCAGTGACAAAAATAAAAAAAAATAAAAATGATTTTCTTCATTGCTCGATGATGTTTTGACTGTATTGTTACTATTTGACAAAAATGGTTTTGAAAATAGAAAGAAAGGAATAACAAGAACAGTTGACATGTAATTATTATAAAAAATCAACTATCTTCTTATTATTCTTCTATATCGAATGGTAAAAAAAATTATATAAGAAGACCATTGAAGTTAGAGAAGAAGAATTGTTTCAAGTAGACTGAAGTACAGTAATATAAAAAGACGATTAGAATTGGAGAGAAAAAAAATAAAACAGACTAATGACAGAGTTACTATTATATTTACTACATAGGTTGTAACTATTAATGATTGTAATAATAATTAATAATAGTAATAGTAACTAATGATAGGTAGTAATACTATTATTACGTATACATGGAATAACAATGCCTTATTGTTTTTTAAAATTTATAAAATAATATATACTATTATGGACATTCAAATTGGCGAATAAAATAAAATAATACAAAGAGATCATTGAAACCGAATAGCAAAGATAGCCTTATTTCAATTAGGATAAAAAAATATTAGTGAAAGATCATTGGACTCCAGAAATAAAATGAAATTATTTTTAATTTTGTAATGTGTGCAACCTTTATTTACTACACTTTTTAATGGACGTATAATGAGTGCAGGCTGCAGAGAATTTTCAATGAAATTCATTGTAAAAATATAGAATTTTTTTTTTTTTAAGAAAACTTGTTTACCTTAACCTATTTTGAAAAAAAGTCGTTTTGGATAATAGCATTTTAGGAATATGATTCGAATGAAATTTTTTCCAAGTTTTGGCTATTAAGAAAATATTTGTTGTGGAAAATAAATTCCGGAAAATGGTTGTAAACTGAAAATAGCAAGTAGTAATGTTGACATAATCAACATTTTTATCGTTTGATTAATAAATAAATCAGTTTCATTGGGTGGAATCAATAAGGGATAAATTGATTGGCTTATCAATTTTTTCCAGTCCATTGAATATGTAATAACAATAATGAAAAATTATTAAATAAGTATACGTACCGCGTTTCTACAAAGCAAATTCATAAAATGATCAAATGTAAGGGGTGAAAAAATTGCAGAAAAAAAAGAAACACTCATGATTATCAAAAGTTTAAGGTATGCAAAAATATATCGATTTCATAAAAGATGTTATTTTCACAGTTCGCAATTACTGATTTAAGGATACCAGGCACTCTCATTTTCAATTTTCTGCTATCAATAAAAGAAAAATAAAATGCACTACGAAGTCAATAAACGAATTAATTGACCCATAATCAAAAATTATATTTGAATAAGTAATTTTTTCGATGATCCTCAGAACCACTTTTTCAACTTCAATTTCAATAATGAATCGCCATACTCGATATTGTATTGATTTTGAATTTTATTGTTCTTTTCAAGCTTTTCTCTCTATCATTTACGGTCCATTTCAGGAGTATTTACCCAAGCCGAAAAATTCATCTACATACTTACAACTTCCAGAACATTTTTCTATAGTAAACCCATTATTATAACAAATCTTTTCTACAAAAATTAAAATTCATAAAGTTATTTCGTCACGTACGTAACGTGGCAGAGGTAAAAATATTACAACAGAAAAATGTTTTGAAAGATGTTAGTATGTGGATGACTTTTTGGCTCCTAAAGAGAACCCTGAATGATTGTGTTGAAAGCTTGGGATGAATAATAGAAAATTAATACAATACCAAATATGGTAAATAAATATTGACTTGGAAAATTAACTCTGACGATCATTGAAAAAGTTACTTACTAATTATATAATATCACGGAGTGTTTTAACCAATAGATACTCTTAAATTATATTCTATTTACAATTTTTATATTCAAAAAGAAAAATGAGGGAAAAAAGTTTAAATATTGTTGGTAAAGCATCTTATTTTTTGTACATTGATGGAATTTTCAATAAATAAAATAAGACATGAATTTATGACGTGAAAACGTACGAAACCAGAAAAAAAAGGAATAAATCACAGTTGAGAGACAAAATTTATTCGCGTTGCGTGTAACATGGTGACTTTCTTACTCTTCGATTTATGCGTGCATCACAGCATTCAATGTGTTCTCGCTCGTTAAGGAAGCTTATCGCAATTAATTATTGTCACGGTACACGCTCGCTTAATTGCGAGAAAACTTGAAAATTCATAAATCGCGTCTGGATATGTGCGTGCATAATCGGAGCTTGATCTGGCGTTTCCTATGTGTATACCTATATCATTTTCATTCCAATCTATTTTGGAATTCATTTTAAAATGTATATGGTAGGTATTTTATTGTGAGGGTTAAATTTTCAAGACTTTGTGAATGTTACTCTTAATACTTGACAATTTTTACTTAGAAATTATTTATATTTATACTCTAATATTTCAAATTTAACTCATCATGCAGAGCAGGATGCATTTGACATGTCCTTGAGTAGCATGTAAAAAACGTCTCTTTTCTTCAACAATCTTTATAAAGTTATATTCCTGATTCTTGAATTTGAAACAGTAGAACGTGATCTAAAATGTGGGTAATTATTTATATTATGAGATGTTTGGAATCCAGAGTGAAAATAAAATGTTTTTTCTCGAAAATTAGTCCTTAAATAATAAGTAATGACACTGAAATCATCATTTTTCTTTTTACATTCATAACTTTCTGATTCTTACCAAATCATACAGTGAAAAAATTCTGTAACCCAGATTTCAGTCCTCCAATTGATCTCTATCATAATTCATATAATTCCCACTGAATCAAATTCATCTCATGCAAATCGCAATTACCAGAAAAACTGTGATTGACAGTTTCGCAATAAATCAAACCGAGGAAAAAGAGCAAAAAATGGCACACCCAAGCGAAAGCACTCGGGAATGACACGCGAGTACGATTGATGGTTATGTCTTTTTTATTGCCGCGAATTGGAAACGCAACGTTACGTCTTTATCGCCTCAAAAGTCGTTGGACGAGTTTTTTCAGCGTACCGAGATTTTTCTGATCGCCGCAATAGAATAATTAGGTTTTACCGTTTCTGGCAAGTGGACTCCAGGTTGACGGCTGTACGGATATCCAGGGCGAAAAAATCCCGCGTGATATTTCGCGGGATGCAACTCACGTCGGGAATGATTTTGGTGGCGTGTGAGGTTTAGGGTGCACGATTAAGTTTGTGATTGAGAAAGCACGTGGTGGAGCTTGCACGCGAAGAACCAGCTCGCGCGAGCTGCGCGGTACCACGGTCTGACTCGGACTGAGCGAAATGTAGGGTCGTTTTCAGCCGCTTACCTCCCACTTCCGAATGGGACACAGTTTGCACTTCCGAATCACGTTTTTTCATGTTTCCCTCTTATTTTCCGCAGGTCTGTTGGGTACTTTCCCAGTTGGAATTGGATTTTATAAATTTTATTGAATTTAAAAGCTGGAATTTGACTTATCAACAAAGCAAAAAAGACGTATAACAAATAGTTGACTTCTTGAATGAGTCAAAATTTCGACAAAAGCACATTGTCAATATTAACTGATTGAATTAGTAGATATTTTGTCTGTGAACTTGCCAATTTCAACAAATTCGTTAGTTGAAATTTAATTTATGGAAAAATTTATATTGACTGGCGTATAAGTTCAATATTTCACTTTCACATAGTTAATTTCGACAGATTCATGTATGAAAACACTCTGAAAAAATACGGAAATTTCCTTTACCATGGTACTGCGAATTTAATTTTTTTTCATGTTTCACATATTTGAATAGGAAAATTTCATTAAAATATAGAATATTTGTATAAATAAACTGGAACATTCAAACTGCATATGGTAAAATAATAGTAAATTTTTACCGTAAGGTAATAGTTAATGACTTTCGTATCGTTACGGTAAACGATCATTGGAAGCCAATTTATAATGGGGAATAAAAATACTTAACACCAAAAAACATCCTTACGTAATAAAATTCAAACAGTATCTACTTACATAATATTTTCTCATTATACAGTTGTAATTTCCAAGATTCAGATTCATTTTCTGATTCATCGATATAAACGTCGTCGAGTCTTTTTTATTACCAAATAATTCAAAGAAACTAGCTCTACGGCATACATACAGGTAATCATCGCAATCTATAAAATCCGAAATACCAAAGTTATATCTATCCAACGAATTGATAGTTAAATTTCAAAACTCTGGTCACAAACAAAAAATTCAAATGCATGTATCCTCTTGTCTTTTTAATGTGTTCTTAGTTCTCTGTAACGAAATCATTTCGGAAATCAATCTCTTTCTTTGATTACTTTCTTTATCAAAAATCCTCACATTATGCTATTTAAAATTATGATCATTTTCAATTCTATGTTGAGTCATGGCTGAATGATTATTAGTAGAATGACGAATATTACCTTCATGTTCAGACACTATAGTTACTAGACTTTTTAATGGTATAAATTGCTACAATAGCAGATAATCAATATTGACTGATCGAAGTAGTTGATATGTTGGCTGTGAATTAGTCAATTTTAATGAACTTATTGGTTGTAATTTTATGCAAAAGTGAATTTCGACTGATAATCAGTTGGGAATTTTACTATTCTATAGTAGATTTTAAATATTTTAATAGATTCAGCTCAGATCAGATCAGCAGATTTAATAGCTCCAACTTCCTATTCTCATGGATCATTATTCCTTCTTTCGGATTTGCAGATTGAGTTTTGTAATATAAATACTTTAGTTTGTAAATCACATTTTGTGTAGTAAGTCTTTTATTTTCGATGCGATGATGATTTAGGCAGTCATTTTTTTGGATTGGTTTGAAATTTTGTGCAGTAACAATCAAAAAAATATGCAACTTCAGCCTTGAATAGTACAATCTACAGATTTTCGGACTACCAATTTTTTTCAATTTTCAAGCATCTACAAGGATATAGGTCCATGTTGAACTCTGCCCTATAGGTTCACGAGGTTAATTCAGAATATATGCCATCTACATCAAGTTTTCCTTGTCGCTGTCGAAACCGGAATAGCATGCAGAATTGCAGAGGCATCTTGGATCCGAGGTCTCGGTCATGTTTTCACAGCGGGAAGCGCGAAGACGTTACGCAAAAATGCTTGCGGAATCAAAGTGAATTAATGGCGATGTCTTTCAGAAGAAAAGACTTGTTTATGATCAGGTTCGAACATCATTCGACGCTCTGATAGAAATCATTTCCCTGTGTTTCCGAGTTTCTGAGATGAATATGTTCTGCTCAAGGTATTTTCGTTTTCACAAACATCAGGCTTAAATTTGAAATAGTTAGGAATTTATTAATCAAGTTTACAGTATCCTATAATGTGATGTTCTTTTATAATAGACAATCACGAAGTTTTTGTATCTGTTCGGAGTTTCACATCTATCTGTCTTGTACTAGTTCGGTTTTTCCTCTCAGATTTTCATATGTAGTTCACAACAAATTAACATTTTTGGCTCGAAAAAATAAATTTTATCTAGCAGAAATTCAAATTTCTTAGACTTCACCAACATTTGTGAAGGTCTAATGAAAAACGTTTGCTGGAATCAAAATTTCATTACTGTAAATTAAATAGGTTTCTTAAATTGGCGAATAAATAAACAAAACCTCTTTATTTCTGTTTTCTAGGGTCTCTGAAGAAAAGAATTCAAAAATACAAAGAATGTAAAAAAATCGTTATAAAATGTAAAATAATTAAAAGCGCTCTAAAAAACTTATTCCGTTCACCTCCATAAATTCTTAGGATAGCCTAAAAATTCCTTTTTATTCAAAAAAGTTACACTGCTACTAAAGAAATACAAATTTCTGCTGATTTAAATTTTACCGTCGGAACAAAAAATATTACATACCTTCAAAAAAATTGGTTTGCTTGAGTCAAAAATATATTCAAGAGAACAAAATACTTGTTTAGTTGAATAATGACATGGCGAACCAAATTCGCTGTCCATTGCTTTTAAACAGTGATCCATTTTATGATAAAATGATGAATTTCTCCAAAATTATCAAACTTACAATCGAAGTGCAAATTGGTTCTACCAAATGGCCATGCTATTGGCAAAACCAGTTGGAGAATTTTTCAGTTTGGTGTCACCTTTTTTGCCTGGAGAAACCGGAAGCACAATGAAGAGATTCGGAAAGAGTTTCTCGTAGTCTAGCCAGGTAAAAAAGTTAAGGTCATTCGTCAATTTGTCCCTGGCGTAGACGTCGTTTACGTATGCGAGTGGCATAGCTCGGTTTGGAAACGCTAGAAGGCTTTTCCGATGTTGCTGGCCGTGGCCGTTTCCGCCCTGAGCGCTCTTTAATACGACAGAGAAGCCCGGAGAGCGAGGAAGACGGCAAAATCCCGCTTCGTTTGATATCGCGACCACCCCATTATTCCTAATGGCCGATGGCCAGTTGTATCGAAATACCAACTGCGGTGTTACTTTACGGCCAAGTGCCCTACGAACGTTATCTCGCGCAAATGCGCGTCCAGCCGATTATTACGGCACTAATTTAAATGCGCCGCGATCTTTTACTCCGTTATTGGCCCGAATCTGGTTGAGATCGGTGTTTCCCTGATTGAGGAATCATTTTTGCTGCCCATGGGGGCGACAGAGTACGCGCAGCCTGCAGTTTGTTTAATTAATCGGATTCCCGTTAGGTCTGAGTATTATGAAAAAACGAGGAAGTGAACTGAGAAAATTTCGTAGTGATTTTCTGTATCGATCAGGAGAAGAAAGTGATGAAAAACACCAATAAATTGATCAAAATCATAAAGCAAATAACTTCTAACCATTCCATTCAAACTGAAAACACCGCCAGCCGATGAATGATTGTTAATCAAAGTTACCATGAAAAACGTTCAAACTCCAATGCTGCATCGCCAGTCGAATTTGCGTTAGACCCGAAACCAAGTTACCCCGAGCTCTCGCGAAATTTCGATAGAACGATTGGCACAGTGCTGGGTCAAAGGTTCAGCCGATAACGTGAAATATGATCAATCCAGGGTCTCCTAGGATAGTTCGAATTGTTTAGGATGCGTGTAATCCTGGAAGAGGAAGTGCACTCGAGAAGGATTGGAGTGGTGGTACCGTAATGACGGTCACATTGCTCCAGGGTAAGTTGGCTCTCTTCTCTCGGCTTTTGCTCTTCTCTCGCCGAGAGAAAATAATGCGATGTTTTTGTATCATACGGTATACAGAGAGTAGAGCGTTCGCGCCTCCGGCGCCCTGCAGGATGTAACGAGGAGTCCGAGAGTCGCCCGGGGCAGCACATATTTTAGGGCGCACCCTTTCCATCTCGCCCCGTTCCTACAGGCTTTTTTTTCGGCGCCCTTACTTCGCCCCGTGTCTTTGAAGCGGGTCGCGTCGCGCCCAAGGGCCACCTCTCGTACGGCGAATAAAAGTCCTCGCGAGTGGCCCACGATGTATACATGCATTGGAGGTTTTTGGCTCCCGGCCTTCAGCTGTCAGTCGGTTTTTCGGCGATGGCGATCGAAGTTACGTAGTGTAATGCTCGGGTAATAATTGTGCCTCTGAAAATTGGCTTAGACCACTCTTGGACAACTCGATAAAAATTTTTTTTCAATAAACTTTGACAAATTCTTGGCAATATACGTTTTTTTGAATCAAGCCTAGGACATTTTTTGCTATATTTTTTGCTAATAAAAAGAATATAAAGTCGTGTAACGATTAACTTTGGAGCTAATTCTTCGAATGATATAATTTAATAGAAATAAGAAATGTTTCTCAAACTGTCGGCATATATTTTGACGTCGTCAAGAAATACAAAAATGTTTAAATTATAAAAATAATAACAATACTTTATCATTTTTAATATTGTTCTGTGACAAAAATTTTATTTTCTTATTTATTTATTCATTATTTACGAATTTCTCAAATGATGAAGGAAAAAGTCGTTTTATAAAAGATATAGGTGAATCGTTCATAAAAACATCACGCGGGGATATTGTTGACATCAGTGGCATAGGTACCTTTAAGAGATGATAGCAACAGAATGGGATATTATTGTAAACCATGTAGGCGATACTGAGTAGAAAAAGTGTCTTAACAAAAATTTTCCCTTAAATCCTTTTCTTATGATCAAAAAGTGCTCAAACTAGTCGTTTCTTATGTATTCATACCATAAATGCTTGAGACAAGTACTCCAATATTTCTTAACAATTTTGGCACAATTCCATTTATCTGGCATCAGGTTTCACTAAGTCTTCCAAGTATCCTCAAACTCAACTTTTTATCTTGCAGATGTTCTAAGAATGCATAAATTTGCAATAAACAAAACTTAAGAACATCGTTACTAACACCTTTAAATTCTAGAAGACAGATTTCTGAAATTTTGCTTTATAGTTTATCTAGAAATTTAATTTTCAACAATGGAATCCAGAACCTCAGTAATTTTTGAATATTTAAAAAGGAAATAAAAGAATCGTTCATTCTGAAACAGACAGTGTCAGAGCTCCTAATTTTTTGATTTTATATATGCAAGGTATTTCGTATAAATCCATCCCTTGCCCTAAAGAACGGATGGAAATCTTTCGAAGAGAACTCGGTCCAAAATGTAACTGACAAAAATCTTGCCGTACGAATCCACTCCAAAAAAGGATTCTCGATTGATTTTATTTCAATAATATTTCTGAAATTATCAATTCCAAAAAATAGGAGATTCACATTTTAGAATTAGAATAGAATCGAGCAAGACTTTTTACCAACAAAATTCTGAAGTCTCTCATTCAGCTTATTCCTCATCATAAAGTTTATTTCTTTCAAAATCATAAAATTTTTTTGCATCTCATTTTCCAAAAGCTTTTCACTTCTCAAAAGTTTATGAAATCTTTGGAAAATTTCCGATCGAAAAACTGAGCTAGTGGTGCAAGAATAGTAAATGTTGAAAGACGTACTGCAGGGTGTAAAAAAACCTTAATCAAACATTCTCCGGCGTTTGTTTGACGCTTGCCTTGTTTGCCTTGCATTGGCTGAAAATTTGCTGGCTTCGTCGGTTCTTTATTACGTACAGTTCACGAATTTCCTTACCTAAGTTCTGCTAGATTCTACAAACTTGTCGGAATCATCCTTTTCCTCTCTTGTTGAATAAATATCAATTATGAATTTCTTCGTCTTAAAAACGATTAGGAAACTAATGCATTAACGCTCAATAATTCATTTATAAGTCTAAATTCTTTGATGCAGTTCATATACTGATCTTATTGATCCTTGGGAAAGTCCTATTTTTTATAATCTTCCTTATTCTTCATGATCTCATTGAGTTATTCACTCGTTCTTTACAACGTGACCCGCGTTGGCTGCGTGTTTAACCTTTTCGAGGGCAAGGAGACTCGATTCCGAGGGAGTTGGACGATCACCCACGCAAGAGAATGTAAATTACCGGAGGCTGTGAATCATTTTGAGAAGAGCCAGAGCTCGCCCCGGGCCTTTTCATTTCTCCTTCCTTTTTCTCCTCCTCTTCTTTTATACACTTACATAAACTGAACACTCCCCGAGAGAGGATTGGCGAATCCTACAGAAAGCCGTGGGACGGGCCCTAAGGGACCCAACTTCTACCACCCTGGGATAGAGTAGGCCCCACGTATCCAAATTTCGATATCTCGATAGTGTCTTTTTCACGATGCCCCTATTGCTCTAGGATCATTACAAGATCAAAGGGAGACCTTGTTTTTCATTTAAAAAAATTAAACACCTGACATCTTTTTGATGTTTTGGTTAGAATGATGTGGAAATATGAAATCAAATGGTGTGGATGAACCGGAAATGGATATATGTTTTTTGCGAGCTAGACACTCTAGCTGATTTTGAGACGTTTCAATGTTTTTTTTTTTGATCCAGAGAGAGTATTGTTAGAAAATGAGTACGAATATAGAAAATCACTAAAAATTTTGAAGTCGAAAGAGTAGGTAAAGTCGTGAATAGTTTATATCACGAAAAAAAAATATTGGTCCAGAATCTGTCACGAAACTAATATTGTTCGTCTTATTTTACCTAATGCATGAAAAAGTTTTTAATCATCTGCATTTAAAATTAAAAGATGAAAAAATAAAATTTGAAGATAATGAAGTTTGCAGAGTCAATTTTACTAACTTTTAATCTGATTTCCTTTTTTTTTTATTACGTTTTTTCTTTTTTGATAGACTTATTTTCTAACTCGCATTATTTTCTTTTGTCGTCTCATCGTGGAAGAATCTGTAAAAAAATGAAAAAAAATTTATAAAGTTCAATTTTTTTTATTTGAACGATTGAGAAAAAGTGATATTGCAATAACAAAGAATATAAAACAAAGAAGGTGAAATGTTCTTATTGTAAAACATCTAATCAATTACAGTTAGAACTTGAAAAATGATCATTAATTAGTTTTGATTCATAGTTCGAGGTTGACACTTTCTGTACAAGGATTGTGCACTTAAATCAAAGATATATCACTTAATTTGATTTAGTATAATATGTTTAATTTGAGTCCAACCTTCAAGTGAAGTTAAGACTTCATTGTAAAAAAAATTTGTGGTATTTTTCTCATACCGGTATTCGAAGCAATTAACCCATTCCAGGGTTAGTAATTTTCCTATACCAGTGTATAGTAGCTTTACTATATAAAAATAGTATTTACCATACTTTAGTATAGTAGTTTTACCTCATTCGAGTAGGGAATATCTCCAATAGTGGTTATAAAACAGGGCATGTTTGTTTTTTTCTTGTACTCAGGAATAGTCAAAATTTTTTATCGTTCTGTAGTAAAATTAATATATTCATTTTTATTATATGAGACACTGAAAAAATGCATAAGCAAAATGTAGTAAATAAACAATGGTCGTAAAATAGTGTCCAATGAAGTATAAAAAAATGCAGATTTTCGGAAATTTACTATACCCGGCTTGGAAAAATTTACCAACTTTTTTTACCGTATAGTTAAAAAAATTGATGAAAAATGTTTTGACCTTGGGTAAGATATTTTCAGTACAGTGAGAAGGTAAAAATAATATTGTTCCATAGTAAAATTACTAGGGATGTGCGGGAATCCCGATGCCGGGATAGGTCAAGAAAGGCGTTTTCCCGAACTTTTTGGGAAATCCGGAAATTTTCAGGATTCTCGAATATATCAGGATACGACAATCCAAAAAAGTTCCCTGATGCCGAAATTCATAGGAAAATATATTTCGCATTATTTTTAATCTTTTCAGACACACAGTCCGTTTCCCCGACCCTGAAAAGTATGGATCCAATGAAACTGAAGCATAATTTTGTTCTTTTTTTTTCACTAGATATATTCCATCAAATACATAAGTCGAAAAGGGAAAAATTCTGAGGAAATTACCATTTTTGCAAATAAGAAATTTTGAAATTTCTTCGTTCATCAATATGAATTCATAAGATTGCAGTAGATTCGGTTGTCGTGGGCAAGCAATTTATATTTTTAAAGAATGTCTATCCAAAACATAAAAAATACTAATGGTTTTACTCTTGAAACTTTTATTCATGATTAATCGAAAATTTCAAGATTAGAACACTTCTACAATTTTGTTGTTTTCTGTCTTTGTTTTTGGTTCTTATTTAGTTGTGAACCCAATGAAAAAATTCTCATGAACAATTGATGAATTTTAAAAACCTAGGGATATAATCTCGATCTAGTCGAAATCAGTGAGGTGTATTTTTTTCATTCAAAATAATTCTGAGTCACGAATTATTACACTAACATTTCTTCATTGTTTAATTGTTTAGTTATTCAATCAAAATTTGAAATTTTCCATCTTCTCACAAATTTTCTATCTAAATTTTAATTAAAAAATCGTAAAATTTGAAATTCTTTTTATTGCAATGATAGCATTTCGAATACAAATTTGTGAGTTAATTCGTTTTGAAGAGAATTAAATATAAAAAATATTTAGAAAGCAATTCTACAATCTAAATGTCTGAACATAGTTCATATTTTTTTCAATCAAACACAAAAATGACCAATTCCCGTAGATTGCCGAAAATCTTAGAAGTAACGATATTTCTTTGTGGTTCGAAACTCTGTGGTTCAATAGCGTTTCGCTACTCACTATGTACTCGTATTTCAGAGCAGAAATTCGTATACTTCTCATAATCCTGGAGTTTCGATATTTTAGGACTTTTGAAAATAGTCAGATTTTCCTGAATTCTGCAATTTTCTGAATTCCCGAATTTTTCGGGATCCCGTCCCGACCTGATGCAAAATTTCCCGACTTATCCCGACCCTCGAAATTCTCAATTCCGTACACCACTAAAAATTACTATATTTTTCTTTCATATACCAGACATAGAAAGAATTCATGAAAAGAGTTGTAAAAGTCCTGTGACAGAGAAAAAATTCTATTATGGTATAGTAAATTTTGAGGTATAGGAAGTTTACCATACTACGTGATGAGAAACTTACAAACTTTTTTCACAGTGTTCTACTCTTAAAATAATAGTTTTTTAATGAATTCGAGTGTCAAACCTTTCACCAATCATAACCATTAAAATTACGCCATCACCGAGCATCGACTTACGAGAACGAGTAAAACTTTTCAAATTTGAAATAAATGTTGCCTGACAATACCTTTTGTTGTTTCAGGCTGATTTAGGGTGTTTTATCTTGGATTTTACTCCTACAAAAAGGAATTTGCAGTGAAAAAAGAGTGTGCTATTTTCTCACTTGTATGATTATAGTCCTCAGCTTCGCCTCGGATCTCAACCGTCACATTTGTGAAAAACGGTTTTACCAGCATAATAATGTAATATACCATAAAGTTACACACTATCCAAGAGTAACAATCACAAGGTGCCATTCTGAAAATTATTTATGAATAGCATTGTTGATAACACTTCGAAAAAAAGTTTTTTGATACTGAATCTGACTCTTCGGCCATTTATAATCTATTATTATTTATCGAAAGTAATCATTTAGAAAATGCAATCTTTAATGGTCGTCGTTTGAGTCGATGGGCAGGAGACATTCGCAACATCCCATTGATGTGTAGAATATCTGGCCTTTAAAACATTCTCAAAGTGAATGAACTGACCAAAAATTATGTACAATTTGAAATGAACGTCTGAATTGCACTAAAAAATATTACATGAAACGGAAGAAACTACTATTCATAATCGAAGAGTTGAAATAATGATGGCCAGAGAAATGACCCAATGATAAGCTAGCTTAATTATATTCTGATGATATGTTTGTTGAACAAAATGTTTAATCATCATTAGCTGTTCCTTGAATTTAATGATGTACTTCGAAGTCATCATTATATATATGATTCAAAAAGTATTGATAAATGTTTTGACAAGAAGAAACTATCGAAACGTCTACTTTGTTCGATTTCATATTAGTTTGAAGGAAAAAAAAATAAATCATAATTAAAACAATGAGATCATAAAAGCCATTTCAGACTTTTTGAAAAACTTGTGTTTTCGCATTCAATTCAAAGAAAATATAACTATACGAATTCTACATTACTGGAAATATTTCCTCAAAGAATAAAACCATATTGAATATGAACGTAATAATTGTAACTGAAATCTTACCAAGCATTTTGAAAAAACAAGAATGAAACTTTCGTTCTTCAAGCGAAAATGGGTCAGAAGACTGACTCTTGACCATCGAAAAAGAACCCATGCAAGACGCGCAAGAGAATAAAAATGTTGGTAATTTTCGTGACTTTGCCCGCGTCGTACATTTTGCTGTAATGCCTGGGACCTGAGGGCCTCCGCCCCGAGGCGACTCGTCGAGATCGCGCTCTGCGCAACGAGAGATAGCCCTGGTGCTGCGGGGGCGTTCAAACGAAGCGCCGCGAACTCCTCGGGAGAGAAGAATATTGCGGCAGAACGCGGATCTCTCGAAGCGTCGAAGAGGCAAAAAGAAATTCATAGTCGTCTCCGTCCGCCTCTCACTGCGATTAGGGAATCACCCCGGGCGTTTTTCGCATTCATCGCAATGCAAGCGAGGCCACGCCACGAATTTATTTTCATACATTGTTCGCCACCAACTCTCTTGTGCAATGCCCCACCGACGATTCTTCCTTGTCGAGCCCTTGAAATCGATACCTGACCGTTCGACCAGGATTTTTGGATCGAGCGACAGAGTCTTTGAACTCCATGTTTTGATGAATCAACTTTAGTTAGTGGTTGAAAGGGTTACTAACAAATGTAACAACATCATCACAACAAGGAAAGACAAATTAGAACGAGAACTTAGTACAGACGTTGTCTATAGGATCCCATGTAAAGATTGCGAGAAAACCTACGTTGGACGAACGAAAAGAAATTGAGGAAAAATGATAGAGGAACATGAGAAAAACATTACCCATTATAATCCCTCAGTTATTTCTGAACATAGATTGGAAAATAATCATGAATTTGAATGGACTAATGTTCAGGACCTACATAAAGACAACAATTTATCAAAAAGACAAGCATCAGAAATGATATATATATATATATATATATATATATATATATATATATATATATATATATATATATATATATATATATATATATATATATAAAAGAAAAAGATGCATCTTTAAACAAACAAAGAGACACGGAAAAATTAAGTTCAATATATGAACCATTACTTCAATATATAAATTAGCGTCCATCTTTTCCTGGCTTCTTTTCGTTTATCCATTCTATGCGGCTCAATGTGTTTATGACTAATACCAAAACTTAATTCAGTCATCGACGAGCGGTTGACACGAAAACAAGTGCCTTGTACAGATTTCCAGAAAAATGATTAAAGGCAGGAAATAACACTCTAGTCAATGAGTTTGTTATTACTATTTATTGTCGCTGTTTATTGTTATTATTTATTAGGTTTTAATATGTGACATACCCTTATAGATGTCAACAAAAAAATGGTTCTCCTGAGTCTCGTATGGATTTGTATAATCCATACATACATTGTGTACTGTACTTGTATAATCGGCCTCCATGTCAATCGGTGATTTTTAACAAATGATTGTAGGTTTTATATCTATTTATTTCTAGCAATGCCTTGTAATTATCATTTGAATATTGTACAGCTTTCCTTGAAAATGATGGCACACAAGGTCATCGAAACGTTAAAAAAAAGGAGCAATAAATATCTCCTGGAAAAAAATTTGACTGGGTTTGTCGTTTTTTGAAAACTCTCATGATAATTTATATAATCTTCATAATTTCTATATTCTTTAGTACAATTTATTCCTTACTTACGCAGAACATACAATTTATGTCACAAATATCCAATGTTACACATCTTTGTCATTTCTTTGTACAGTATTTCACAATAAGCCTCTCATAATTTCTGTATATTCTTTGTCCTTTGTTCCCTTTGTTTTATGTAAGAGGAAACTAAATGTACATCAATACCCGTTTTATCATTACCAAACCCGCTTACAAATTCTTAATACTGAATAATTATAACCCCTTCCCTACTTAGATTATAGAATTCATGTCGATTTTATCCAACGTAAAATCAATGTATGTAAAACTACTTGTCTTTTCTTTCAATACTTTCTCCTTATATTTACGAGAACTATTAGAATAATTAAAATGGATTTATTGAATGGGACTTATGAGAAATTCAATTCATATAATAGTATGTTGCAGTTCACGCGAAAAATAAAAAAGGATGGAAATATGAATTTCTTGGAATTAACGATTACTAGGAAGAATGATGAATTAATGTTTGATTCTATTATATTGATTTATTTCTGAGGCCATTTGATTTTCACAAAAATTGAATTTTAGAAAATTTGGAATTAACATGTCATTTTCAGGATTTGAGGTACCGTATTTAATCGAATATAAGCCGCACCTTTTTTCGTATTTTTGGACCTTCAAAATCAAAATGCGGCTTATAATCGTGTGCGGCTTATATTCTGATACTTAAGTTTAAATTTGAATTTATAACGAAAAATCATTACTTGAACACAAAAAATCGTTTAGGATCGTAGGTCAGATAAGGAATTGTTGAAAAATAGTTTCTATAACATTTTTTGGTTACGCGTAGAAGAGGTGAGATGAGTTGAGTAAAATAAAATATAACGAATTTTTCACCTAGATATTTAGTTGTACTACTTATTGTAAAAAAGCAAGCATGGCAAACTACAACTTTTTAATATGCGGCTTATACTCGTGTTTTTTCACTAATTGAAGCCTCAAAAATTGTAGTGCGGCTTATATTCTAGTGTATACGGTATTTAAAATTTAAAGAATAAAAAATGGAAAAGTGGTTGCTTAAAACACAGATTATAAAATTTGGGAATTCCATCAATATCGTACTTCAAAAGCTCGAATCTCCAGTATTTTCGAATTGAATTTTTCGGTATTTGATTTTCGACAAATAGAATTCAGGGCAAAAATTTAACATATTGAATTTATTGACTCCTGAAAATCACGGATTACTAATTTATTGATCTATTCGATGTTCGATCGTGAATATGTAAAACTTTGTGCAGTTTTAAGATTTTGGATGCTTGTTACTTAAAGAAACTTATAATTAGCTGTTTTAAAAGATACATATATTTTTAAAATTTTAGGTGTTCTGCATATACAGGTATAATATGACTGAAATTTATTAAAATGAAATTCAAATTTACAATTTTCTTGAAAAAATTATTTGTATATTTGTACATTTTATTATATGATTCTTATTTATCTACAGATTTTACTTCCACAATGCGAAAATAGAGATATTCAAAATAATGACTTCTTCTACTTTTTGCATAAATAGTAATTCTCTCCTTTCTACTCATAGTTTAAAACAGTAACTTCACAAACATAATAAATTAACATCAATCTAAAGTTATATTTTCTCGTAATCTGGAACTTCGAAATGTTCATAATAAACCAAAAAAATTCTTTTACTTAGAAAGTTAGTATTTCTTTTCTATTCGAAACTACTCTGTCCTGTTTTTTTTTGTCCGTAATTTGGGAACTCTTATCAACTTGTTTAGTCTGAAACAAAAACTTCTTGTTGAAATTGGCATGGCTTTATGTTGCGAAATTTCAAGTGTTCGATTGAGAGTAATGTATAGATGTGAAATAATGTTATAGAAGTGGACGAATTTGAGATATAGTAGTTAATGGTAATATAAATTGAACAACTGATGATGTTCTTTGCAATTTATTTAAAATATGATTAATTTCAAGATAATGAACAATACTTTGAAAAAAGTTATAATTTAAAAAAAGTTAGATATTCGGCATTTCTCTTGAATGCAGTTTCATCTGTTTGGTTTCAGTAAAAATTTTAAGTTAAAAAAAATTCACTATTAAGTTATTGATCCCCCAAAATATTCTGCAGTTTTTGTTAATTCCTAATAACTTAATAAGTATTACAAATTGACATCTTTTATTTTCTTCAAAAGCGTTCACTTTAACAATCATTCAAAAATAAATTGTCATTATCAGTTAGTTTACAGTATTTTTTCTCAGAAATTCAAAACAATGCTTTAAAAGGACGAGTTGTCTTGAAATAAAATTGCTTACTTGATTCCTCCTCCTTTTTCAACTAATGTTAGACTTCAATCAAGAATCTCAGTAACTTCTTCATAAAAAATTTCATGATTCTACTTTATTTTCTTAATCTTTGTTGGTATAATTTCTTAATAAGTTTTTCTTGAATGAGTTGATTTGAATAATAAAAATTGAATTTATTTTCATATTTATCGAGTTGAATGTACTATTTTTTTACGCAGTCTAGTTCAAACATCAAACAGCATTGCCTCGTGATAAGACCCGCGTGTTAAATACTGCGAAAGTGCTCAACGGACGTGATAACCTAATCCATAAATCGAGAGCCAACTACCCGGTGTCGGCTTGCTCCTCATTTCCCTCCAAAGGCAGGTTGCACGACGCCTCGTTATTAATTACCTTAGAGATAGAACCCAAGCGACGCGTGTTGCGACCGGGCATTAATATTACACACATCATATAGCTGGCACGTGCGATATTTCCTTACGTAAAATCCGTTTGATAAAACGTGCAACTCTCGCGATTCATGTATTTTCACTCCTCCAGCCATATACGCAAACAAGCCAGTTCTGTACAAATATTTTTGCGAATAAGATTCGTATGCATTTAATGCCAATAAATGATTTCGGAGATTCAGATGCGATGAAGGCTGATTAATTGTTTTCGGGATTTTTTGATTGTTTGCTGCATAAACATTTTTGGTATAAAATGAGATTCATAATTGAGATAATTTTTTTTCCCGTGAAAAATTCACTTTATTAGTCATTTTTTGTAAAAACACAGTGAATATTCTACAAAGAAGAAATATTTTAAGCAGTAGCGGCATTTGAAAAATTCGAGTGTAAAATGATTTCGTCGATAAAAAAATTATACATTTAAAAATTTACAACCTTGGAATAATGAGCTCGAAAATTAAAGTTGTAAAGTACAATTTTGTACTTCGTCATTAGCTAAAAGCAGCACTAATTTAAAAAAATTCCGAAAAACATACGCTTATCGTCACTGAAAGCATTCAAATCCAAACATTCTGCTTTTACAATCATGCAAATATAGTAGAGCAAAGACAAGTAGTAAAGGAAGATAATAATTATCAGTGAATACATCTGATTATAAGATAACCAAAACAATGATACTTAGGATTGCATGCACGTACTATAGTTTCCTGAAAATTGAATTGAAAAAATTCTTTTCGAGCAATTGAAAAGAAATGAAAATTTGTTTTTTTAGAATGGTAAACGTAAATAACTTTTAAGGTTGAAAAACTTGAGGTTTTAATCTTGCATTATTTGTATGTACAATATGTATTGAAAATTAATTAATCTACTTATGTTATTTAAGCTTATTTTTAGGTGAACGAAAAATCACAAATAGTATATTAGGTACTTTGTTTCTAATCATGAAACTTATAGAGTACCTCATAAACTTATGGGAAATTTTCAATAATAAAATAGGGATTAAAATAACAAATAATTTTCCAGAATTAATGTTTCAGCTTTAAAGAATATTATGACATGACATTATGCTAAATGATACTGAATTTTCTATTTCAAAATAGTTTTTATCGCAATCATTTTACTTATTGTTCTTCTGCAATTTTCTATTTCACAATAGTTTTTATCAAAGTCATTTTGACTTATGGTTCGATTGGGTCTTTCCACTGAATAAAAATTTTTATCAAAGTCATTTTACTTATTGCTCGATTGGATTTTTCCTATGAAAACAATTTTTATCGAAGTCATTTTACTTATTGCTCGATTAGGTTTTTCCACTGAAAACAATTTTTATCACAGTCATTTTAACTTATTGCTCGATTGGGTTTTTTCCACTCGACAATAATTTTTATAGGGACAGTACAAAATCATAATATTTATGTTGTGTAATTTATATTGCGCTGTAATTAAACAACATTGAAATCTTGCAATAGCGTGTCTAAGGACATTTGGATGAGCTATAGCGTAGGATCGGATCTCGATATTGTGCATTAAAATCGACGTGTAATGTGCAAGCACACATATCTTACACATATGAAAATGCCGCATGCGTTGGTTTATATAATGTGCGACGTGAGGGAAAGTCAAGCCATTGTATCGTAGACTGTCGAAAGTGACGCCATTCAGGATGAGGACATTTTTATCGATTGCAATATTGTTCAGCTTTTTCTGCGTTCTTGCCTGGTCGTCAGGTTAGTTAAAAATAATTTTGAACGCGTTTTCTTTGGTCACATTTGTTGAAAAATAGTTTATGACTACTTTTACAAATGTTGTTATTTTGTAGATGAAAAGTATTTTTTATTTATGTTTATATTTTTGTACCCGCCCTTACCGGAAGCTCATTCTAATCCAAATTTATAAAACTTTAACTAGAATCTATGCTACATGTATAACATTTAAAAAATTCACTCGGGAAGTTTATTTGAATATTGTTTTCACATAACTTTTTTCAGAAAGAAGTTTAAAAAGAGAATCTACATATTTTTACACTTTATAATATTATACGTATGATTTCAGTAACTCCTAGATCATCTAGAGCCAATTGTTAGTATAAAAATACTGGGATATAATCTAATACATATTATTACCTTGATTAAAACTCTTTTCGTTCAATCATCAAGCTTTTAATCATATGTATTGGTTTTTTTGTTCTGTTAAAAAACTATATTTGATTAGAAAAATATTTTTTGAAAAACAATGTCATAATTATTAACACAGAGTACTGAATAAAAACAAATATTTTTTCATGAGACAACCTTATTGAAGTGAACTAACCATAGGGATAAAAAGATTTGTTCTCTTATCACAATAAAATATGTAAGTTGATATACGTCATAAAAGGAATTATTAGAGTCACTGTAAATCCAAGGTATATTTTCATCAATCACCAGTTTTTTTTTTTCATGAATTCCTATTCTTTCAGGAATATTTTATACTTAAAACAGATTAAAATTTTCAACAGACTGGTAATTCTATTTCAGTGTTATCTATATCAAGTCAATTAAAAATTAGATGGCACAAATGTATGAACAAACGATGGTGTGATAGAAACATTTATTTTTAATTGAAAAACATCTTTCAAGACTTGAATTCAAAGTCGTAAGAATATAATACGATTCAAACCACGTTTTGATCAGTTTCTCATAATTAGATTTCAACTTATCAGTGTCTCATTGGTCATTTATCGTATTGTAATGATGTTTGTAAATAATTATATGAATTTTATTTTTCTTTATTTGTTTTTATTTTTTTCAGGAAAGAAATTCTTTTTTTCAAAAATTAGTCAATGGATTTTTGTGGAACAGAACGATTCTGAAGCATTTTCTGGAGTTTTCAACAATAATTTTTACATAATTCATAATCCGATAATTTAAATTCTATAAATAAAATAAGTGGTATCAATTACATGTATTTTTTGCAATTCTGAACCCGTAGTTTTCAAAATGCTGATATGAGACGACGAAATGCATTTTTTTTAAAAAATAATTCTTGCTGCCTGATTTCTTAGACACGTATCATAGATATAAATTTTTTGTCCTATTATAAATATATGAAAATGTTCATGACAAATCTTTACAAGATTAGAAGTTTTAAAATATAGAAATTGATTATTTAATAATTGTTTTTTTCTATTCTTTTGCACACGTGTCATAGATATAGATTTTACGTCTTTTTAAAGAAGATATAAAAATTTAAATGAGAAATCTTTGCGAGATTATATTTTTTTAAATTGAAAACGATTTTTTCAAATTGATTTTTTTTCTTGCCTATTCTTATGCACACACGTGTCGTAGATATGGATTTTACGTCCTATCGAAGAAGATATAGATGTCTTATCTTCGCATGATGAAATTTTTTTGAAATTCATTTTTTTAAATGAGTTTTACTTCTGCTTGTTCTTTTGCAAACGTGTCATAAATATGTAATTTTACGTCCTATTCTTAAAGAATTCCTACCTACTTATGGAAAACCTTCGCAATATAAGCCAATTAGCTCTTATACTGAGATTGATATCACTGTCCAAATGTTAATTATTTTATTATACGCCTCACCTGATTCGACGTAACGTATAACAAAATTTTTACAAATAATTAATGATGTCCAACTTTTCTTACTTCTCATTCTGTTTCATAGATTTTCATAGAAAACTCGTGCACTTAACCAGAAGTTACTCTTTTCATAGTTATTTATGAAATCGCTCTAATTTTTTACTAATACATTTCATTACGTTCGAGTATGGGAAACTTAAAGCTACTTATTTCTTTTTATATTATTTTCTCTGCAGTTGGACCTATACAAAAGAATTGAAAATTGTCCAATAATCGTGTTTGTCAAATTTTTATATGAATTGGTAATATTATTTTTTTGAAGTTACTTCTTTGGAAGTTCTGTAACGTTGGAGCACAAACTCCTAGAGAATGTTCATTTTCACAGAAGGCTTATGAAATAAATATTGGAAATTTTTAATTTCTGTTCAATGTTGTCATTGCAATTGATTAATTTTTTAATAATATTCTTATAGAGTCCGCAGCTGAATCATGTAGGCCAGAGAACTGTATGTCGAGGAATAAATGTGTTCTGGTTCGGAATGACTTGACATGTCCCAGAATGGGCGATTCTTGCTGTAACGTGGGTATGGAAAAAATAAATCTTGTTTCGTTTGTCATAATTCCATTATTATCTTAAGCTAGATGATGAAATTGACAGGTTTTTTACAGTGGTGATACAATTATCCCCAGCAAAGTTAGAAAACGAATAAACAAAATTGAGAATTGTATTCACGATAGTTTTTTTTATAACTCTACATACAAGGACGAATTCTTCTATTTTTTCATTATTGAACAAGTAAACCGTTTTCATACAGTTTTTACATACTTAAAAGTAATTCATACAAAATTTTTATCCATGAGCTTGAAAAATAATCTTTCAACATAAAAAATGTTAGAAAAATATTTAAACAGTTTCGTAGACTTTAGAAGTTAAAAAAAATATCAGTCATCAGCATTGATGGAAAAATCATTCAGGCACATTATTACGTATTTTTCGTGAGTAATTATTTCCAGTCATGACCTTTGCTCAAATTTTGAAACGTTGCATTATTAGGGAAAAATTGCTTCTTTTCGTTGGATTTTGTCAACAGAGTATTTGAAACTCATCTTGTGTATTTTGTGAGATAATGTTATGAACTGTAGTTTTGTATCATTAGTTATTTTCAAAACATGAAAGAATATAGTGTTGCAGAAAAACTTTACATTGATTAAGTTCCATAAACGTACGATTTGAGATCCTTTCTTCCAAACAATTTATTCAAGTTATCATACACCCAGCAAGCTCATTTAAAATACTGAGGAAAAGAATATAAATGTAAATTTCATAAGATTAGTCCATAAAATTTTGAAATATGATTGAACCGTGTGATTTTACTTTTTCGTATATTTTTTTTACAGTGAAAAAAGAGTACATAACACATTGTCATCAACATGGGGGCGAATGCCTTGATAATTGTAACACTGCACTTCAGCGAACCGTCACCGACTGCCCTTCCAACAAAGTTTGCTGTGTTCTAGTTTAATTTAACGACCTAATCATACGAATTGGTATTATTGGGCATAATTTTTATGAAAGATTTTATATTTCTAAATGTAAATTCATACATTTGAAATAACAGTGCTATTGCAAACATAATCATTTTGTGGAAACTTCATTTTCCTTGGATTCCTTTTAGAAACTCCAGAAGTAGATTAATAAGGGTAAAATTTGCTCATTGATTCTACATAGAAAATTTTATGTAATATACTTTTCATTTTCAATCTTCTTAAAATATTGCAGAATATTTTTAGATACTGTTTCTGAAAATAATATTTCATATAGTCATGAAACCTAACTTTCGAGTTTCATCAGTACCAGATATAGATGTTGACTTCTATCTCATTGCAAATAATCACAATCAAAAAGCTCTTATTTCAATAAATTTTAAAACATAAGAAAAACGATCTCAGAGTATTATGAAAATCTTCCATGACAGCGTCATGCCATGTTCTTCAGAAAGTTCATCGACCTATCGAAAATTGTGTATTAGCTTCTCTGAACGAACTAATGCATTCGAATTTTTGCGTTGAACGTCCCGAAGATTGCACCCGCTTGGAGTTATAGAGAACTCCAGGTCATGGAGAAAAAAGGGGCAAAATGCCGGGGGCCATGAGCGAGACAATGCATATCATAAGGCTCCGGGCGTAACGGCGGCGGACCAAGGTTTTCTTTTCTCTCACTCAGACTCGGAGCCAGTAACGATACCCTCGGGCTGCGTTCTCTGCTTAGCGCAGCGCCTTTGCGCTCGAGGCTAACGATAAGCAACGAAATGAAATATTAATGAAGCTTCGGCTGCCCCACGCACCATTCGCCTTCAGGCTTCGTCGCCTTCGGTCAAATTCGCAACGGGCGTCGCCAAATTCGGTGGAGCCTAATTTTCAGTTGAAACTACTTGGCAGAGCAAACTCGTGGGTATCAGGAAAGGGAATTGAAATGAAAAAATTAAATATCAGGTCATCTAATATATTGGAATCATCTGAGATTCGATATGGATAAATTGGAAGAGAAGTAGAGCTGTTGATGTATCGAGTAGATTTTGTATTGGTTCTTTACACATTTTAATGATGAAAGTCAGAGTTTTGTAGTAATTTATATTATTATAATCATTTTTATATTGTATTCATTTGTGGTTAGCTTTTTTCAGATAACTAGGAAAAATAACTATACTTGAAATCTTTCGATCAAGCTACCATTGACCACTGTATCAAAAGTCATTTGTACATTCCTAGATTTAAATCATTAAAATATCGTTATCAAAGAATTTATATGTTCATTGAATATTCATGAAATAACATTTTGGAAAGTAATAACTACAGATTGTTTTCCATAGGCCATATCATTAATCAGAGCCTTATTAATAATGTTATTTTTACGTATAAATGTGAATATGCCTACAACTAAATTCAGAAGATTGTTGTTTCGTCGTGGGAAAATTTATTAATTTTTAAATTGATGGACTCTTTGAGACTTTTCCCTTTTTCTCTACCCAGCTTCTAGATTTCAGTTTATTATTTCTTTTTTTTAACAATTGTGACAAAGTTTTCCGAACGTATATACCTTTTTATCAAATATGTAAAACTATTAAAAAAATTATGGCAAAGCCGCCGCTTGAAATGTACTCAAAAAAACGTAACTCGCAGAGCTTTAAAACAACATTGTTTTGTAAAGAAGAATGTACTTTATATTTTTTTGCATTTTTGCAGTACTGATAACATTTTGTCGAATTTTCATGTGTTTATACAGATATCTAGTTTGTTGAAGTACTGCTATAATACAGATCTTTGGTCCAGAATGTTTTCAAATTTGAAGTTTAAGAGATTGTAGCATTTTGATGAATTTTTCAGAAAGCAGTTTTTTGTATATATTGAGTGTTATCTAGCATTATTTTTGTTTTCAAGTATTTCAACGATTCGAAGTATTTTCTGGTATGTTATCGGATTTAGAAATATTTGGAGTTAATAGACCTTTTTTTTTTTTCATTTTATGTAGTTTTTGAGACATTTACATCTACCTAAATGAAAAATGTTTTCATAATCTTCATATTTACGTAGTATTTGTAAGTTTTTGAAACAATTTTTGGTTTTTTTGTATATTTCTAGGATATAAATATGAATAGCCATAGGTGTTTCTTGAATTTTGTACTCTAGTATTCGACATGTGTACTGATGATTTACGTATGAATAAGACTCAACTTCTTCGCACCACTTTTCTCTAGTATTTCTTGGTAGTCAATGTTCAACTTATAAAAATAAATTAGTTCAGTATTTTGATGACTTGTTTACAAAACTTTTTGTCAAATAATTTACTTTTTGTTGTAGATCATAATATATACGCATTTTATCGGAAGAACATAACAACATTATCACAGAGGAAGAATCCTAACATGTATTGAATATCTGCAATAAAATTTTTGAAACCGACAACCACAGACTCATCTGCATGTGGGCCATGTGATGTAGGGTGAAAAAAAATTAATCATATAATTGATAATAAAAAAAGAAATATTGACACTCAGATATGTTGATACCAATAGACCTTTCCTATTCGAGAGAATATTATTTTAACCTAAAAACCTTAAAAATGTCGAGAATTTCAAGTTAAGTCAAAGAAACTGGTTTCGGCTAGGTAAAATTTTTCGACTATAAAATTAAGAATATAAAATTAGAGAATTCAATGACTTGAAGAAGACGATCAGAATAACATCATTGATTTTGGAAAACAGTTGATCATGGCGCTGTTCATTTTCTTTTGCATTACTGTTTGTTTTTGGTCTGCGATGTACATACATGTATATCAATTATATATTCTAAAGTTGTACCAGATGTGTTACGAAAGTGCTGTATGCATCTTGTGCCTCTGTAGAGTATCGTACCTGAGAAACGCCAGGAAACATCCTTAGTTTAGTCCTGCATCTTCGACAACCCCTCGTTCTTCCATCCTTCATTCCCTTTCGCCGCTGCATAATCTCTACATTTGGCCCTGAGGTGCCTAAATAGTCCGTCTGTGTCTGAATAACATTCAGTACCAAGTACAACTCTCGCGAATTCTCCTTATAACTACCTTTTTTCATAATTTTCAGAGTGTTTTTTAATTTATTTATAAGTCAAATCCTATTTCAAACTGCGAACGTAATAAATCGAGACGATGGATTGAAAAAAAATTAAAAATCAAACTTCATTGAAAATGAAGCAAGGACTATTTATCTTGATAACTTTTGTTCAAGATTGTTTATTGTCGATCTTTTGTATTAATTTTGAAAACTGTACCAACTTTGTGTAGTATCGGAAGAATGTAATATGTGATGATCGAATGAACTCGTATGTGAATTATTAGATAACCATGCGATTTCGTACCTACTAACACAATAAACCTACATTCTGTGAGTTTTTGGATAAATAAGTAAATTATTGTATACATGAATAAATGAATGAATAAGTTCGTAAATCAATAAATCAAAAAAATTAATCAATCAATACATCAATAGAGAAACAAATGTATAAATTATTTATGTACATAACTTAAAAAAAAAATGAATATGTTTTTACTTTATTATTGGATCTCTAAATAAATATTTTAGTTGTTTTCTACTTGATACTTTTTCAAGGGTAAATTTTATCTCCGAATATAAGTTCAGGGAATTTTTTCAGAAATTTGAAGATAGTTTTTCAAATTTTCGACTGGACTGTAACCGTCTAGTGCATTCTTATTAAGGACATCATATAGTATGGGGAATTTCGACTGGGTACTTTTTGAAGATATAAAAATTTAAATTGTACTGAAAACATGTCAGAATTTTTTCAGCCTTAAGATGATATTTAAGCACTTTGGTTTTGTTACAATCCCCAAATTCCGGAAAACTTTAGACATGTATTGACAATTTTGTACTAATAAGGAAATAGACTTCGGACAAAAATTCAATTAATGAACAGTTGATAAGTCATTAAATATTTCCTGTTCATGAATCTTACGTTCAACTTTTCATTGGTTTCGTTTTCACAATGAAGGAAAATACTTTCTTGCTTTCTGTTCGTTGAGATTTTCAAAAAGCTTGCAAGTAGTTTTTATGTTAGAATGCTTTCAGAAAAAATCTTTCCAGGATCTCAATATTTTCATTGTAAAATATGAATCTTTTATTAAGCGCACAAAGTACGATATATATTTATTTGAATCATAATCTATTACAAACAATATTTCACGTTCACCTCAACGTGAAAAACTTAAAAGTTAACAAACACAAGATTTCTGAAGACTGTGTAAAGGAGCAAATATTAGGAAACTTTTTTCCGTATCCTTAATTAAAAATGCAACATAAAAATCCTAGTTATTACGTTTCCGATTCCTAATTTCATTAAGAATCATATCAAATGAAATAAATTTTCATAAAAAACAATCTGAGGTTTGGTAAATTTCTAGAAAGAAGTTTGTGAGGTCTTCATTCTAAAAGGACTCTTCTAATTTATGAATCTTTTCTTCAATTCAATTTAAAACATTCGAAATATTAATACAATCAGTAAAAGTTGTTCGAAATAAAATAATATAAGGCCATATTTTTATTTACTAAATAAACGAGATTTTTCATGAACTAAATGTACGCTTACATCTATGTCTCAAAAAATTTATTACTCATAATTGTTTGAGACATAGAATATTGTGATGCACATAATAATAATAATACTTTGAAAAAAAATTTGTAGCTGTTATCGAATAATTTATTCACGTTTTACAGCCAGTAGCGGATCTAGAATCTTAGTACCCGGGTATGGGGGGGGGGGGGGGTTGACTTTTCAAAGTGTTTATTTTTACTAGTGACATCGTCTTTTCACATTGCAAAAAAAGTACCATCATCCCTACGGGCCGGGGGGGGGGGGTTTGAACCCGAAAACAACCCCCGTAAATCCGTCACTGTTTATAGCTTTTTTACTGATCTAATTGCTTTATTTTCACCCGACGTTTATAACTAGTCGAGCGTGAAAAATTTGTTCGTACCTACCTGCAAGAGAAACAAGTAAAGTCGTCGCGAGCGCACTCAATAGATTCCGCAACTATAAAGCCCTCGTTTCGAAAGCGTTACCTTTGACAGACAACGATGCAATGACCTGACTTTCTCGTACATCGCGTATTGCATAAGCCCACTTACTTGTAATTTTTATTTTTATTTGATAAAAAATTTCTTAAAACAAAATATCCCAATTATTATTAAGTTTAAACTTTTTTAGTTGCATATCAATTCATATGGAATCAGGGTTATCACAAAATTTGACAAAAAAAAAGGAATAATATTCATCTTTATGAATATAACTAATAATTCCGAAACGTTCAACATATTCTCTTCTACTATGAATTTTATTCCCTTTCCCTCATCCGTTGACTCAAAATATAACATTGAAGACGATAAATTTAGGCTTCATAAAATTCATCCTCACAATACTTCCATGTTTCAGGTTTTAATGGCAGTTACGTTTGTACATGTCATGAATAAAAACACGTTTTCCACTCGAAAATCGTCATTATCCGTTGACTAGAGGACGTGATGAAAAGAATTTCCAGTAGATAGATGAAGTTTCTTTGGTGCAGCGTTAAAAATTGCAATATTATCACCTACGTATTCGTATAATTTTCATACTTATCTCGCGTTACATGTATCCATATTTACAAACAGTTCTCTCAGGCTGAGCAATGCAATTTAAATTTGAACAAGTGACACTCTATCACTGACTAGTTTATAACTCTACGCAAAATTATTTAATTAACATCGCCAAAAAAAGAAGAGGACAAAAAATATCGCGCTACTTTTATCATATGCATGTAACGTGGAAATGTTGCAAATAAGTTGACAAATATTTATTTAACGTGTTTGCAAAATTTTCTGTTGTGTCGTTAGCAAAAATAGGGCTCGGTCTCAATTAGGATGCTCGATTTCCTAAAAGCCTGAAAGCAACATGGGAAATGTACAAATAACTAGTTTGCCGTGCATTTATATTTACGATTGTACGCTTGCAGTTGTTCTTCGAGTTCTTTTTTACATTATTTGCAATGTAATTTTGACCATTGATTGTTTTTGTAGATGTTTCTGTGAAGAAAGAAAGGTGTTTGTCTGGATCGAAAATTTCAACATTTGAAAAAAGTGTAACGATCGATGGTCATAAGCATATTGCATGTGCACTATCATTCAAAATATCCCGTATATCACAGATGCATTCACACTCATCATGCACCAGGTCGATAGTCCGCCACTATTGCCTTCAGAAAGGCATAAATGTCTCTAAAAGTTGGCCGAGTAGAATCTTCTCTCCTCCAACACGTACACATCATTTTATACACATCATCCGGGCACATCATTGGTTTTGGCAAAAATACCTGCAACGAGAAATTCCCACGTAATGAATTTTTCATGCATGGAGTTTAACTGGCAGTGAAGTAAAATTCTTGTAGTTGTATTATTTTTTAAAAGTTGAATAATAGATGTTACTGATAGTGATGAGAGTGTTAGTTATCAACGTACATCATATCTTTCATTTTTGCAAAAAAGGAAAATATTAGAAACTTTCAAAACGTTTCCAACTATTGCCAATAACTTTTTTGGTTTTAAGAAAAACACATCCTTCAAATATCCGCAAAACGAATAGGGAATTGAATCGGCCAATTTGGACAATGAATATCAAACTCCTATGTTCAACCAACGTTTCGTTCTTTATTCAGAGCATCATCAGGATTCGGTAGTACAATCTACGAAATTTAACAATAATTCGTAATGCTGATCTGACAAATAATCCGATAACAAAGCAAATCAAAAAACACTCTCAGTCACTCACCTACAAGAAGGTCAATCCAAGCTAATTAACAATAAAACTGATAACAAATAGTTACTGTGAGAAAACATCGTCAAGGAAAACTTGTTACCTCGCTCGAAGGCGGGAACACACTAACGACTCTCCGACAATTTCAACTAACTTCAACCAAAAAAGATAACATCATAATAGAAAACTTGAAATACTGCATTTCAAACCATGATGACACACATACCAGAATAAAGATTAATCCTTTGAATTCCTTATTAAATTCTTTGAGAAATATTGCGAAGAGATTATTAGATAAGAACTTTATTGATATGTCAGAATATAAAGGGGTTTATCAGACATTTAGGAATTTGTCTCGGTGTTATGGATTACCGAAGATACATAAAGTTGGTTGTCCGTATCGTACTATTGTTTCTTCAATAGGTTCTCCTTTTTACAAGAAGGAAAAATTGTTATGTAGAATTATATCAGAAAGCATTGAACCTTCGAATTTCAATATAAAGAATAGTTTAGATTTTGTTGAGAGGATCAAGATCATTAAGGTACCTAGGGACTACATAATGGTTTCATTCGATGTTGTGTCATTATTTACAAATGTTCCCAGATCGATTATTACGATAGCATTGAAAAAGAGATTTCATAAGATTAGAAGTTCAATCAAAGGTTTGACAAATTTAACATGAGAGGAATTTGAGAAATTTATCAATTTAGTTTTGAATTCGACATATTTTACGTTTGATGATAAATATTATAAACAGATTAAAGGTACTCCTATGGGGTCACCTGTTTCGCCCATTTTTGCTGATTTAGGGCTAAGAGAATTAAAAGATTTTGTTTATTCTTCCCCACTGAAAATTTATAAATATTTTAGATATGTCGATGTTTGTTTCTTGATTATACATAAGCACTTTGTTTCTGTGATTCTGAACAGATTTAGTGAATTTCATGTGGATTTAAAATTTAGTTTGAACAGAGAGGACAATATGTTGTTGAATTTTGTAGATGTTACTATTGTGAGAAAATTGGATGGCAGTTTAATTACTAATAGGATAAAATAAAAAGTTCTTTCTAATCATGTTAGAGAAACATTTCCAGGTCATGAATTTGATTTTGATAATCCTAGGATTTTTGATTCAGGGACAGATTTTGGACGTAGAACAATTAGTGAGATGTTACATATTAACGATAACAAGTCTTGTTTGAGTATAAAGAGTGACACTGAGAATCTTGATGTATGTTTTGGAGGATTATTTGTTTATCAAGTATTTTTGAATAAGGAGATTTCGAACACTAATGAGGTTTTGATACCTGGGGAGATGTGTGTACGTTAGTGTTTTGGTAGTTAAACTCTTGTATTGGTTTGAAATGCGGTATTTCAAGTTTTCTATTATGATGTTATCTTTTTTGGTTGAAGTTAGTTGAAATTGTCGGAGAGTCGTTAGTGTGTTCCCGCCTTCGGGCGAGGTAACAAGTTTTCCTTGACGATGTTTTCTCACAGTAACTATTTGTTATCAGTTTTACTGTTAATTAGCTTGGATTGACCTTCTTGTAGGTGAGTGACTGAGCGTGTTTTTTGATTTGCTTTGTTATAGGATTATTTGTTACAACAGCGTTATGAATTATTGTTAAATTTCGTAGATTGTACTACCGAATCCTGATGATGCTCTGAATAAAGAACAAAACGTTGGTTGAACGTAGTTGATATTCATTGTCCAAATCGGCCAATTCAATTCCCAATTCGTTTCGCGGATATTGGTGAACAGAAAATAGGACGTATTTAAATTCATTCATCATTTCACATTCTTAAAACATTCTAACATAAGAATAACAATATTGTAATCACATTCTTAGTAAGCATTACTTAGAACTTTCTTACATAAGATTATATTTATCTTTTGACATGCACACTTAGTATGTATATAATATGAAAACTATATCAGAAAAAAATCACTGTTCAAATCATCAGTGCATAAAAAGTACTTAAACTAAGTGTTGTTGTTCCTTAAAAAATTTTACATAAAATGATATACTTAAAATCCTTAATACACGAAAAACCTAAACTCAAATTTTTTGAGTTTTTTCTTCATAATGTCTGTTAAAAAAATTTTCACTGAAACCAAAAACACTTGATGGAAATCAGTTGCTTAATAATGAACTGTTTTTAAAAAGTTGTTATACATTTATTAATTAATATTATTAAGGATTATCTTATACGAAATCTTATCAAGCACGTTGATCTAAGGGATGGTGTTTAAACTTTCCAAAAAACTCAAGTTATCATTAGAATTGAAATGCCTTCAAAACTTATAGCGGGTTTGACATTTATGCTGGTTTTCTCAATATAGGTTGTCTTTTTTTATTAGCATTGAAATGTTTGACACGTTTTTGATGTTTAGACGATTTTGTTATACAGTTTTCAGTTGATTAACCAATTGAAAACAGAATCGATGATTTTCACAATTTTTCAACTGTTTCAACAGGTCTACGATTTCGTTTGTTTTTCCACATGTATCAGATTGATAATACTTTTACAAAATTTGACGATTTTTAAAGACTGTTTTTGATGATTTCCATTAATCAAATAGAATTAAACTACTATTTTTACAGTAGGTAAATGAATTTGAATGTTAGGACAGTATTTAAACTATATTCGCATCGATAATTTTAGTAGTTTTTTGGTTTAACTTCAATGATTTTTACTTTTTGATTGAAAAATGTTAAAATAGTCTCCACTGCCGAAGATTGCCCTAATAAAAAAACTTAGTCAAAAACAAGAAACTACTCAAAACCTCTCATATATTGTGGTAACAGACCATCACTATTGAAACAGTCGAAATTATCTAAACTTCGAAGATATTTTTGAAATTTTAATATAGTGTACCATAAGAATATTTAAATATCACACAAACTGACTACAACTGTTAAAAACTTGAAGTATGTCAGACCACCGTAAAAAATGCAAAACCTTTCAGATTTTTAGGATTCAAAATAAAACTTCAGGAAATATGAGAAATTGTGTGGTTGCAATTGGAAACTTTCATTGTTAATGGCCAATTTGAGAAAACCATTGAGTTATCGAACAAATTTTTTTGGTTAGAGTTTTTTGATTGGAAACTCAAATTGGCAATTTTGTTTTGGAAGTTCATCAGAAAATATCAATTGAAGTATTCAATTTTTCTTCCTTGAATTATTGAAATTTATTTTAGAGTTTAAATCTCATTTTTCAAATAGAGTTCAAAAATATATTTTTTTACTGAAACGTGAGACAGCGGTATCGTTGCGTCTTCAAACTGATATTCTCAAATTTAAGCAAGTAAACACCAGAAAAATGATATTCGACATGCGATAAATTGCAGAAAGACTCGTTTCGCGTTGGAATATATCCTACTCTTAAGAACTGTCGAAACAGTCAGAAATAAGCAACTAATTGAAAATCTGTAAATCATCTCAGATATGCCTAAAACGGTTACGAAAGTTGAGTCACGTCATAAGAGTCAAATGTCAGAAAACTGTAAATGCAGTTACACACTTTCAAAAGAGTTAAAAAAATGTGAAATTGTCAATCTTGCTAAGAGCTTCTACCTGTCTTGCTCCACATACAATTGTTTTAAATAAAATTCTTAAACAATGCATCTTATAGGCTCAACTGTAAAAAAAAATAATTTACTGTTAACACCATAATTGCAAGATTCAAAATAAAACCTATAGAGAATTCCAGAATTTCCTCTCAAACTATATAAAACCTTTAAATGGTCAACCATAGTCCAGTTTCTTTTTTCACATCATAATCAGAAGTGACCAATCCAGAAATAATAAATAACATGATAATTTGAGTTTCCATTCTTTGGTCTACTAACTTTCAGTTCTTCTCCATAATACATAAGTTCAGCGCTCTGTATGACTTGCTCATTCGAGAGATGCTGGAATGGTTTCTCCCTTGCAAGACTCATGACTTCCCAAAGTGTGACAGCGAATGACCAAACGCTGCCTGAGCACGTGTATCTATCCTGTGGCAAAAAATTGCAAAATTTTAGATCGATTTAGCAGCGTTATAAGTATCTATTAACACCGGATTGGACATGTCGAAGAGACTTTGTAGCTCTGCTGCAATTTGAATTGTCTCTTTGAATGATCGATTGAGATCGATCGATAGTTCCCCCATAATGGACACGCATGCGCGATGCCTTTCTACCTTAAACTCGGGACGAATGCGTCTCTGGCGTCCATTTTGATACTGAAAGTTCTTGCGTAGTTAATAGGTTTTAGTGATTTTTGATTAAAATTGTAAATTTTTATCGGGAGCACGTTCAAAATTTGACGTGGAGAGTTTTTCGAGTGTTCGGATTCATATTTTCTAGTGATTTTGTGTTGTTTTGATAATTTCGGAACGGTGATTTTTTGAGGAACGTGATTCAATATTCGTTTAGCTTTCTTTTTGGTATTATCGGATGTTATTGAAATTGGCGTCTTTTTGCTTTTCACCCTGGATGTTTGGCCCCGGATTCCCTATTAAGGATTGTGAAGATCGGATTTGTCAAGGATTTTCTTGGGATTCGTTTTATTGCTGGCGTGCGGACTTTCATTTTTCCACGGTTGGACTTGGTATTAAATTTCGACCTGGAATTTCGTCCGACGATATTCTTTGGATGACGCTAAGGAAGGCAATCACATTTTTTCCTGGCCAAAAATAAGGAAAGACTTATGAAATTTATTATTCTTGATATTGTGACATTTGTTTGGAGGTTTTGGAGGAATTTTGTTATGGATTGATTTGTCTTTGAGGATTTTGTTATGAGTTTTTGTTTTTGGGTTTATCGAAACCTTTTATTTCGATTTCATTTGTGATATTTTTTTTTTGATTATTTGAATTTACATGTTCTGATGATTGTTTTGCTGCGATTTTGTTTTGTGATTTTGTATTATATGAAGATATTTTTTTTTTTTTTGAAATAATGATGAATAGATTCATGATTCTGATTTTTGGGTTATGTGAACAAACTGATTTTTTTTGGGTAGGGAATATTTAATTTTTGATTTTTTTTGAGTATAATGAATTATGAATTTATGGTCTGATGTGATAACGGAATTGGATTTGAATTTTGTGATATAAGATAGATATTCATGTGCGATTTCTTTTGTTTATAATATGATTATGGATTAATGACCTAGTGGTGTATATTGAGTATTGCGCAATTACGAAAAGGTTTACAAGAGATGATTTATAATAAATTTGGGAAATGCTAATGATATAAATAATGGAATATTTATTTATTGCTCTTATCAGCAACTGAGATTTCTATATGTCATGTATCTTTTGATGAATACAGTTGACGTTTGATTGGGTAACAATAAATACCTGTCGAAATGTTACAACTTATAGAAAGAGACTTTTGTTGAATTATGAACTGACCATCAAGATGCTTTCCCAAGGTAGCCATCTGATTGGTGCCAGGGGTCTCCCACCGACGTTGCAGTAGTCCTTTTTGTATAGGTCACTGCACATCGCGGTGTCCGTCACTTTTACTTTGTAACATCGACCAAGAAGACAGTTCCTGGCCGCCAAATCCTTATGGGCTAGGTTCAATTTCTCAAGGTATCGCATACCAGATGCTATCTGCATTCCCATGTACAGTAAACAGCTTTGACTGGAACCAGGGTCAAATTTTAGATTGGGTATTGTAGGGGGAATAGAAGTTGGTAAGTTTGGAACAGAAGATGTTTTCACATATAGAGCCTCCTTGGTGTGCAAAAAAATTGTAACGTTTTTCTTGAGTTGGATTGTACCGTTTGAACCAAGCAATTAAACGCAATCGCATTTTTAGCAATGGTTTGACCTGCTACGGATGTACTAAAATTTAAGGTGGGAACTGCAATATTGTTTTTCAGAACTGCTATCGGTAGTATTTATACCAATAAAAGTATTATTGAGGGATTTGGGTTGTCTAGCACGAATTAGTATGTTATGAACAATCGTGGTTTTTTTTGTGCTGAAATAGTGCATTTGGACCATTTTTTTTTGAAAAATGAAAGAAAGGAATGGTTTCTGGTATTGCTTTTTCGCATCTTACTTTTGAAAAATCGCAACTTTAAGAAACAAAAATGGGTAGTTGTACGTTCATTACGGTTTACATATGGTTTTTGAAGTATGGCCGACCGAGAGTATCTTTGGGTTTTATGCAACAGTACTCAAATTTGTTGAATTACGTCTTGTATAAAGTTATAGTTTTTGATATTGGACGATGGAGTTAAAAATTAGTTATCTTTTTTGATCACATATTTTACAAGGTTTTAAAATCTGTAAGAAGATACATTTCTATTCCGATAAAAAGTTTAACTTTTCCACATTTAATAATATTAATTTCGAACTGTCGTTTTTCAAAAAGTGATGAATTTTGACTTCTGTCGTATATTTTTTGAAGCTCATATGTAGTTTTGCAATGCAAGTATTCTTATAATTTATAATTCTTTTCATATACATGGATATGAAAATTATTCATCTTTAATCTACGTGAATTGGTAGGTAATATTTTTTTGTTTTTCCATAGTATTCGGAAGATCTGTATATTTCGACTGTTATATTGATTATGATCAACGATAGACGATTAATCAAGTTACGTTCATAATAAAAACAAATTGTGTTGTTTTTAATATTATTAATAATAATAATTTTTTTTTTGTTCAAATGAAAAACATAACTTCAAATTATCTAGTTGTGTCAAAAATATTATTAAGAATGACAATTTATTATATTCTCAATAATATTAAGGGATTGTACACTTGCACTTGAGAAATAAAGAGCATTTTCACAATTTTTTTCTTGGAAAAATAAAAGAATTTTTTCTTTCAAACTCAAAACCTATTCATTGTATAATGTTACAAGGTATTTAATGAATATTTTTAGAAAACATTTTCGTAACTAAGGTTGTAGCGACCATTGTGCCCAAAATACAATTTTTCTGACACCGCTCGCGCCGAGCATGATAAATAAGTACCTGTTCATATGCAATACAAAAAACAAAAAAACAAAAAAACAAAAAAAAAAACCCTAGTTTATACCTTTACGCTCTGCGTGAACGAAGGATTCGCTAAATTATTATTTTTACGAAAAAAGTGGCGTTTTTCCTAAAATGTTTGATTTTTAAACGTTCGGGCTTTCGGTTATTGCAGAAAGAAAAAAAAGTTTTGCTTGGTTGTAAGATTAAAAATCCCTCATTCACGAAGAGGCTATTATAATTATAAACAAGCTTGAAATAATTCAGACTATTTAGATAAATGGTTTTTGAGAAACTGTGTTCACTGCAAGAAAACATCGGATTTTGGCACAATTTCTGTAGAGCACCCAATTACGAAGATTTCATTATGAAAAAATCTGAAATATTTTGTAAGATTAATAAATAAATGGACAATAAGTTTTTCGAAAAATATTGTAGGTGTTGTTATTTCAAAAAAAATTGTGAAAACGGATTTTTTATTCCTCCAAAACAAGTGTATACAACGAATTAAAACACAAAGATATTTTATGTAATTATTTCAATATTTTTATATTTTCTAGAGTGCTGAATAAATTTTTTTAATATTATATACTTTTTGCTCTTTTTACTAATTTAAAGTATTATGAAGCACACCATGTATGATTTTTCAGTGCCATTAGGTTTTCTCTACAATTCGATAAAGTAGCATAAATCTGCGTCTCATGCAGAAATTCATCACTCTCTGTAAAAAATGAAAATTCCAAGTTCCCTTCATATACATATGTATGTATGTCTAAAGTTCAACTTTGCCTGAAACCTAATAACGTAAATGTAAATGAATTTCTCAGCCTTGTGAAATATTCCAGTAAAAGACTACTCTCATTTTTCTAGATAATATGGTACTAAAAACATGAACTTAGAACAATATGCTTTCTAACAATGAGGAGAAACACGAAACTTGTTATACGAGTTTGAAATATTTGAGTTTCGTTACGTTGGGAGCACGTTAACACTAAAAAGTATTTCAGGGAAACGTTATATAATCATTAGTTTCGGTCATGATCGTACGACTGTTATTATTTATTCCAAAATAAGAATGTAAAAAATGGAATACGCGATGCCGAAAACCAAGATACTTCTATTTTTTTCAAAAAAGGGTAAAAATAAGCAACTTTGGCAAGAAGAACTAGTTTGTTTGAGTTTTTTTTTCTCGAGGTCCTTGGTAATACGTCTTTTAGGAGTCGAAACTATTGATATTACAATTGGAACTATAAAATTTTGTTGCACAGTTTTATTATTTCTCCTTAGCAAAAAAAAAAGTAATTGTTGATTGCATTTCAAAAATTTTCACTAAATATCGTACAACGGAGATATTTCGCTGTAACAGCAAAACCAATCTATTGCATTAGCAATAAATTTGCTGGATGGCAGAATTTTTTTCGTAATATATGGCACAGCAAATTAACTGCTGCCAAAGAGAATTTTTTTTTGCATGCAAGTAAAATATTCACTGGAAACTTGGTTATTTGCATGTCAAACTTCTACGAAATTCCGAAAAACTTCGTACCTTAGAAAATTGAGACTGCAATTTGGTCTTTGAGCGTTGCTGAGCATTGGTTCTGAGTACTGTAAATAGTGCGCGAGGTCACCGAGCTCGGTGTATTCGATGATCGTCCAAGGCGTTGGCTCCGCGTTGCAAATACCGAATATTCGGGCTACGTTCGGGTCCGATAGGCACGAGAGAAAACACACCTCCCTCATCGCGTCCGCGAGGTTGTCTTTTTTGCTGTCTCTATTCATCGCGCTTGGTATCCGAGCGACCACTAATCTCACCTCGTCCATGCTGGCGATTTCGGGACCAATTACGGAGCAGATAATTGCCTGGTAATACGACTGCAGTTCAGTATGACGCGCCTTTTTTCTTTGTAACGCAATGTTTTTCATGCATCGATTTTCAGTTCGTTATGGTAGAGATGCTGTTAACTGACTCGGAAAAATAACGACGCGAATGGATAAAGGAGCAACGTATAATTTTTCTCTTGCAAAATATGCTTTGTTTTTCCACGGATGGGTGATTCGTGGTTCGAGATGAAATATCGATGAAAACTACTCGCGAGCATTATCTAGGTTGTGTGAAAAGTGTAAAGGTAATTTTTGTAGACTGTACTTCGCCTGTGTGACCACTGCCCAGTTTTTCCATCGTCTGTAGGTTGTGTCGAGGTATCTCTACAGGCTCTACTTCTTTGCATTTGTATGGCTTGTTCATGCTTGGAGCGATGTTCCAGACAACGATTGGGGCTGGTATCTAAGAAAACAATGGAACTATAAGGAATCAAAGTTGTATGTGGAAGTAATTAGTCAATTAACCAACTGGAACTGGAACCATATGAGAAGACAAAGAATTTATTGTCAATACAGATTCTTAGTAGTCTGATCCGGATACTCGTCTGTAGTAGATTTCACCTTGTGTTTTTCTTTTGGTGCTGTGTGCCAACGCTTGACGTGCCCTAGACTCGTCGCATCCACGTCCTTTGGTTGATTGTTCACATTCAGGACGTTGGGTCTGATCGCACTGTTAACGTAAGTTTGCAAAGTTCGGTAGTTGTGAGATTGCCTGGCAGAAGGGGAATTCATGGGAGAAGACGAGTAGCTTGAAATCGTTCCAGCGTGCTCCGATTTCGCATCCATGCGGATGCCGACCGTGTCTTCGAAAGCTTCTTCGTCCTTCAGCTTTATCGTTGAATCTATCTCATACGATTTGGGTCGAAAAAAATGGGACGTCAGAATGGACAAGGAAAGTAAAAAATGGAAATTTTTAAGCATTGGATGAGAATGTGATGAGATACGTGTTTTTCTGATTGTGAACGTAAGAGAAATTGTTATTCATATAATTGTTTGCAAGTAACACCTGTTTGAATAGTTTTATTTACATTTAAGAACCTAAATGCATATTTTTTGTAGTTATTATAGCTGATTGGAATGAATATCTCTTCACTAAAAAAATCCAATCCTAGAAGTATTATCTGCTGCCAGATTTTAGACACATTTGCTTTCATGTTGGTCATCAAAGTGCAAGGAGGAAAAGATTTTTCGCACCTGTAGTTGATACGATCGCGTAGGTCGATTTGCACTGTGAATCGACGAGTGGTGAATTGAATTGCTCCATGGTAAGCGATTCGTGCATGCTGAAATCCTCGGGAACGTCCGGCGAAACTCGCGAATTGTCATTTAGCATTCCGCTGGGGACCAGATTCAAGAGAAAGCCCTGAAAAATGGATGAGCTATGAATATCGTAGCATACATTTACATTACCTGGCAAGCGGGAACGATAAAAATGATTCGGTCCGGTTCAAATCGTTGAATCCTCGGAATGAAAAAATTCGTTCGATAGTACGCAAGCAGGGCTGGATTTCGACCGGAAAAATGATTTGTCAGGAAGATCAGATCATATTTTTTCCCCATTATATATATATACATATATTTATATAGTATATTTTGCTAGATGTTTTTTTAATATATTGTAAACATTTTTTCAAGGGTGATTGGCATCTTTGAAAGCTGAAAAATTATGAAGGATTCACGGTCATTCTCTGGTATCAATTAATAATCCAGAACAGCCATTTTCAGGAACCACCAAACTACAGAAATTTCAGTCCTTGAATGGAATTTTAGAAATGTTATTATCTAGAACGATTCCCTAGAATGAAATTTCTCCGGTAAGGAATAAAAAAAAAATGCAGAACATGAAGAAATGAATTTTTTCAAACGAATTCAAATATTATGAAGAGACCATTGGATTTAAAGAAATTAAAACAATAAGAAATAATTATAATAATAAGAAATGAAATAAAAAAAAATTTGCTACGTTTACTTTCAATTGGAATGAAAAAGTACAGTCAAACTATTGTTTTGAACAAAAACAAATGTCCTCTTTCGAACTATATAAAATTCAATAATATTTATTTACCATTAGAATCGGTGAGTGAAGGAGAATAATTTAAAAGACTATTAAAATTAGATGGAGAAGATTATCATGTTTTTGGTAATTAAAAAAAATACAGATGGATTATTTAACATTCAGACATAAAATACAGACATACAAAAAAAAATTAGAATGTAAGAAACAATTTTTTTTCTGTTTAAATAAAAAATAATGCATAGTAGGGAGTACGAGAATCAAGAAGAAGGGGAGAGGTGTAATGAAAAAATACAGTAAGACCATTGCAGTTCAATAATGAATAATATTTAATTTTCGCCAAACCAAATATAATATCACAAAGGGATGATTTAACATTAGAATATAAAATTAAATACTTACACAAAGATATCATTGATATCGAAAAAAAACTATTGCGTACTTCCTTTTTAATATAATAAAATAATATTTAGAGACCATAAAACGTGAAAATATACAAAGAGACAATTGTAATTGAATTGAAGATTACCATATTTTCGTTACATAAAATAAGTCAATACAAAGATACCAAGTAAATTGAAGAAAAAGAAATAAATGAAATATGTGATTAGAAATCTAGACGAAACTGTCTTAATTCTGCCAGATTTTATAAAATTGATAATAAAGAGCATTAGAATTAGAATTAAAATAAAATTTCAAAAACTGTCTGTAAGAATTATGAAATAAAAATTGCCCCATTGCTCTTTTCTATCAATAAAATTTCAGTGAAATTAGAATTGAGTAGCAAAATGAATTGAAACAAAGAGACTTTTTTCATCAAATAGTTAAGTTTGTATCATTTTTATCAAATTGAATTATAATACTGTAAGGGAATCATAAAAATCGAAAGATATAACCTAATTTTACTACTTATAAAATTTCGTCAGCGCATTCTTTCTTTATCACACTTTTTTCAGCATGTAAAATAGGTATCGAGCACATGAAATTATAATGAAATTTTTTGAAAAAAAAAAAAAAAAAAAACGTAAAAACCTTTTTTTTACTGGTACAAAACATTAAAGAAAAGTCATTATAGAGAGTAGAATTTTAGGATTTCAATTTCTGAAAAATTTTATCCGGATCATTGTCATTCTGGAAAACGGTTGAGAGTCATAAAGCAATATTCAATGGTGTTAGGCATAATTTATCAATAATATTGATACTTCTTTTAAAATTGATCCTAATTTTCAAGACTTCTTAGTACTTATATCAACTATACAAATCAATCCAAATGCATACTAGAAGGTTCACAAATTTTTCCATAAATTTTTCAAGAAGTCCTTAAAGATCTCGAAAAAATTTCCCATCAGTATCCCACATCGTTATCAATGCACAATTTAGGAATACAGTATGAAAAGACGTACCTTCATGCTAATGGCGAACCCAAACGGATTTTTGAGTACTGTGGGAGAGTTTTGCAATTTCTGTCGACGACTGAGAAGCAGAATGATGACAAAGCTTAGAAGCAGAAGCAGAGTGATGGCCGTCAACACGCCGATAAGCACTTCCACGTACTCTTGGCCATCCTCGCGAGCTGTGACTGGAACACGTGTGAATGAAACGTAATGAATTGCGCGACACGCGATCGGGCAAAAAATATGACCGAGTGCTTTTGATTGATAGCGCGCGAAAAGCCCATGATGCACGGCCTCGACTTCTCGATTTATGAATCCCGTCGGATTTTCATGGTCCCTCGACACTCTGTTTTACCAAACTTTTCCCTCGAGCATGGAGATTTTTACTTGCGATTGTCTTTGTACTTTGATAATATTTCGTCTCCAGAACTTGGAAAATATTTATAGTAAGTTTTGTGAGCTGCACATTTCCACGCAAGGACAGTTTTGGAAGTCGCTTTATTTCCATTGCGGTGCATGAAGATCGAATAAAGAGATGCAAAGAAACACATCGATTGAAGATTTTGATAATATTCGAACTGTTTTCATTATTTTGGAGAAGTGTGAAATAATGTCAAAGTTTTCTCAAAAAAAATTGAAATCACTTATGAAACTTAATTTTTATGTTCAGTCAGAAATGTCAGAATGTAAAAATGTCCCAAAATTTGTTGAAAGATATATTACGAAAATAATAATTATAGAATGAAAGTTGGGGAAGACAAGTATTTTTTGAACGCTTGAATTTGATGAAATTTGTAGTTTTTTACGATGTTTTGAATAAAATATTATTACCAGCTGGATACCATTGCTCTATTTAGAAAAAAAAACGTGTGGGTGAAAAAGAAAAAAATTCATAAATAAATTAGCGGTTATTATCTAAGCATTTTGGAATTTTCACGAAAAAATGTTTTTATGATATTTCATAGCAATTAAATAAAAAAATCTGCAGTCATCCATAAAACATATTAAAAATATTGGGAATTAAAAATCCCTGAAAAATATAAAAATTTCGATTATCAATTGATTAACTCTCCTGAGTTGAATGAGTAAAAAATGACTAATACTGAGTAAAAAATCACAAAATAGTCGCACTTTTTTAATTATTTCCGTAAGTGATTCTACTTTCGTAACTAGTGATATTCCACTCATAAATTAAGGTAACTTTCTCTATAAAATTATTGTTTTTTTCCTGGATCAAAAAGATTTTCGTGTTCTCATTATTATAGTCGAATAATTATGAAAAACTGAATGATAAAAAAGTTATTTTAAATGATGAATAACTACAAATTAGTGGAAAATTACGAATGAAAAAATGAAAAAAGGACGCTACTCAAGATAAGTAATTTGTCAGTGGTTCAACCTGTCAGAGAGAATATCATTAGTTAAAATCGTAAATTCTTTATGTTCAATAATCGAAGAAATAATTTTTGAAACGCTCAATTTTCACTAAATGCATAAGTAAGATTTTCATAATTTTCATTAGTTACAGCTTCTCCACTGATAAAAATAGTGATTGGAGATTATTTATTGGAAGCTTTTTTCTGCTTTGCAAAGATATGAAGTCCACTCTTTTAGATTAAGTGGGTAAAAAATGTTTCATAGTTAGTTGAAAAATAAAAATTCGAGGTACTTTTTTTTCTTCATCTTTATAAGTAATTTTTTATTTATGAATTAGTGATATCATACTCATATATTTGTGATATTTAAACACTAATTAAACATTCACCACTGATCGCAAAAGTAATTTACATTATACTTTACTCAAATTATAAGTAAAAAAATGAGTGGAAAAGAATTAATGACGAACAAAATGAAACATTTATTTATTGAAAAATCACTTACTTAAAAAAAGGGAAAAGATGCTATTAAAGATAAATGATTTTTCACTGTTTTAACCTAAGAGAGAATATTACTATTTCGAATAGTGAATTTTAAATTATTTATAGTAGAATGAAAATTCTTAAAACACTTACATGCAAAAAAAAATTGCTACTGATCAATAACTCGGTTACTTCAAATTTATTTCGGCGTGAAAAACGCAGAAAAGAAGTAATTGCGTATTTGTATTTAGAAACGAACGGTTAAAAAGGAATGCTTACTCTTTTTAATTAATCGATTACTTTCATTAACTTTCCTTTTACTTAATTATTGTTATCAATTACTTTTTTTTGCAGTTTTCGCCCCAAAATCATTTTCAAGTACCTACGGTACTTATTAGCAGCAATTCGTACATTGCACGTAATTTTTACAAATAAAATAAGTGACACATAACTATTAATCAGTTACTGTTTTGTCTACTTATCGAATTTGTTATTTTTCATTATTCATTGAAAACCGTGTTTCGACTTTGTGAATTTGTCAAATTCACTGATTTACATTGAATAAGTAGAAAATGACTAATAATTTAGGAACGATCACGATTGAGTGGTTACCTTTTTTTATTATCAAAAAGTGATTTTTCACTTGTGATTAGTTATTTGTCACTAACTGTGACAGTTGTTTCTTGAAAATTTATTCGATTGAAACTATCATCTAAAAATTAGTAAAAAAATCAATAATCAGCAGTAAAAGGTGACTTTGAATTAGTAAATAATTACTTACTAATAAAGATAAAAGGTTTTCAATAAAAAATAGTAATTTTACACTTTTTCAAGCTAAGAGAGCAACTAAGGAACGAATAAAATTGATTATTTTAAAAAGTCTATTCACCTCTTTATTGTTTTTATAAATTTATTCATTAACTAAGACCCTTTTTCAACCACCAACTAATTAAAATGACTGTTTGGTACCATCAATCTTCAGCTTTTATTCACTGAAATTGACGTTTGAAAAATAAATAAGTTCCGATTATTATTTAAATAAGTAGAGTCTGACTATTTCTAGTTAAAGATATTTTTTGACTAAAGGTAGACAATTTATAATCAACTTTTCCTTGGTAAATGTCTTTCCACTGTGCAAATCAGTGAAATTTCACTTCAAAAGAAAAAAAGGTAAATAAATTATGGATAAATGGATGAATAAAATGATAAATAAATCAATGATTAAAAAAGGCATCTGTAAATCAGTTACTGATGAATACATAAAAAAAAATTAATGAATTATTAGATAAATAAATTTGAAATGAATCAGAGAGAAGGGTTAGAAATTTCACCGACTGCACTCCTGAAACTCAGAAACGAATTACCCTCGTTACTAAAAAAAAAAACTCAGAAAATTCACGGAAGAAAAATAAGCGTAATCAGCGAATTCCCCGTTTAAAACCGTATCACATTTTTCGATTCCGCTCGAGTCAGGGCGTAATTTCCCAGTCCCGCAATAACGTAATTAGAAGCCACGAAACGCGACGATATCTCCAAGTTTTTTTTCACCCCGGGATTCGCGCGGGCGTTTATTTACACGTCCCCGGGGCGAAATAGGGCGTAATGCGCGTATGCCGCGAAAGTTGGGGCAGAAAGATGAGCTCTATCAGCGACACGTAATTACACGCGAGCCCTGACCCTGTTACCGGTCGACTCCGTGTTACTCCGTACGCTTCTGCCGCTGTCTCTCTTCCCTTATCTGCGCGCCGCCGCTTGCCGCTTAATCCGACTAATTGTTTACGTTACACGGAAGTTGCCACGTGAATTATAAAGCATCTCTCGCGGTACTCGAGCTCGCCTAATCGTATCTTCCCACGGCTAAAGAATGGCGGCCTCGTTTCACTAATGAACTTCGTTACCGAACCCGAGATGCCGGAGCTCTTTTTACGCGTCCGGGGAGCGACGCTTCGCCGGTTCCGGTCCGAATAATTGGGCCAAACTGTGAGTTAAGCGACGATCACGTTTTCTTCTTCACGACGAGTTTCGTGCTCGGTTACGCCAAGCATCGCTTCGGTTTTATCAGAAGTGGAGTTAAGAGATCGAAGCTGTCAGGGGAGATTTCACGAATGGTGTGACAAGTTTTTGAACTCATACTTATATTTTGAAAGTAATAAAAATCTTTCGATTCATACAAACTCTGAAACAATAATGAAATCAATTGAATGCTATGAAAAACTGTTTTTTTGGCACAGATTGTTTTCAATTTCAGCAGTTACAGAAATTTTAGCAGAAAATAAGAAGAAACAATATCAGCCAATGTATGTATGAAAATACGATTCAACGAAAAATTTCTGCAGGCATTTGTGAATGTATAATATTTTATATTTGTAAGAATCATGTTCTCTTTTTCTTCAACGTATAAGCAACATTGAAATAAAACTCAAAACGTTTGTTGTGTAATAAGGTAATACTTTAATAAAAGTTTTAAAGAATTGGTTTTATTTAAACATTTTTGTAAATACTTCTTTTTTGTGTTTCATTGCTACTCATTTCTCAGTATTATTGTCAACTTCGAATATATTTGCACACAGAAAGAAAAAACGAAATTTTCTGCTCTCACACTTTCGATATGCAAAAGAAGTTCAGACGTGTTGTTATATTTGTTATTTCTCACGGTAAATGAGATAACAACTGAAAGTTCCTATACTATTATTTTGTTCATATAAATATATAGTACGATAAATCGAAAGCTATAATAGTTGAGTGTTTTTTTTGAAAATGTGTTTTTCCTTAAAAAAAATTAATTGTAATGTGTTGAATAAAAAAATGCTACGATTGCATCAAAAAATTACGACGACCCCATTGTACTGTTGAAATGTGATAATTTTCGGGAATGGAATAGTGCAATTCTTATACTTTAGGATATTTTATTTGAATGTTTAAATTCAGGTTTCCCACAAGGGAAAATTAGTACCGCTATAATTCAGGAGATTCGATAATGAAATGATAAAACTGATTATATTACAGTCAGAAAATTACTAAGACCAAAAGCTTTTTGAATTTTCTCTTGCTCTCTTCCAGTTAGTATAGGAAGAATATAATTTCTATCATCAATAGAACTATTCTTCAATATATTATACATTATATATTTGATAATGGATCTATTCTATTATAAATACTATTATGTTTTATTTAGTAAATCATATAAAAAATATATAATGTTATCTGGTTCATCATCAAGAACTATTTTACTACATATATTATATTCTATTCTACTTTTTTTCACATTGTAAAATTTTTTTCGAGATTAAGTGTTTACATTTTATGTGTACACAAGTCTATTTTGATTATAAAAAGAACTAGTTTTGGTTTTGTAAGAATAATGTGTTAAATGTTGTATTTATTTTTCTATAGTGTCCCGAGAGTTCGAAGTGACCCAAGAGTTAACCCAACAATTTTCATTATTTTTGATAAATATGTCATCCTACAATTCTGAAATTTTTGTCGGTTCCAAGTTCTCAAAAATCTAAATCTCGATTTTCCCACATAATTTCAAATTATTTTTGTTGGAAAACGAGAGCCACATACCTAGCAAAATCCTAAAGAAAATTTGTCTCTAATTGATAAATCCCATTTTCATCGCTCTCCACATAACTGACGATAACAGAACCCTGCATGTTAGTAACACAGAATTACACTTCATAATTGCTGTCAAAAATACCGACAGAGTGATTAAAAACTTTTGGTCGCATACGTCGAAAAACCTCTTGCTCCCTCCTTCTCTCGAGGTCAAAAAACGGTGGAAACCGTCATTTCCAAAACGACCCATTAAACTCGCGCAGTCCACCTTGCAGCGCATTTTTAATGAACGCACTTGAAGAATCGCGCATTCGCGAAACTCGACTCGTCGGAGCCGGCATTTTCCGGAAAACGCTGGAAATAATGATATTTGCATGTTCGTTACCGCGTTCTTCGGGTTCGCCTCTCGTTACGTTTATTGCGCCTCATTGAAGCACCGCGCCGCGAGCGAATCAGTTACACTCCAACAACTACTGGAAATGTTTTCATCAAGTTCCGCCCCCGTGGGGAACTGGGAAATGCCCGCAACAACATTCGCAACAAATTACGTACTCGTTTGTAAGTTGGGATCCACTCCGCGGCTCACGAGGACGTCCCCATTGCTGATTCCGGCGCTGGCCGTTTCCGTGAGGTTCTCGAACGGGCTCGCTAAGGATAATCGCACTTTGAGAGAATCGCCCCGATCACGGCCAAGGCAAAGTCTTCAAAGGATTAAGCCTAACTTGCTCGCTTCCACTGAGATACGTGTTAGGAATTGGATTGGATCCTCTCAGGGAAAAAAGCTTTGTGATTTCCAGTGTAAAGTATTTAGAGTCTAAACGTACACTGAGAGAAGAGCGCAACACTCATTATCTTGGTCCGCAATAATGGTAATTGCAGACAAAAATTTTGATGAAAAACTGGCTCTCCGAAAGAATCAGTATTGTGCCCGCCACACGGATTATTTTATTCCGCAACACTCAGTATTGCGGTCCCTTATAATACAGATGTAACACTGACAGTCGCGCCCTGAAACACTCCTTATTGCGCGCCTTAATACTCATTGTGGTGGTCCACAATATTCAGTATGATTGGCCCAATTTTTCAAATTTTACGCTCTGCGACACTCAAAACAGTGTTTTGACGAGCAAATATCATTGGGGCGTCCAGCAATAATTACGAAATATTTGACAGGACTGTGATAAGATTTTTAAGGCTAACCTAAAAAAATTTTACTAAAAATCAATTCTTTTTAAATCGACTAACGAAAATCTTATAAAAATGTTCAACTTGGAAGAATTCTGTCTTAATCCAATACGAATATGAACTTACCTTATAAATATTTACAAAAACTTTATACTGCTTTTTTCTTGAAAATGGAACTAAAATTCTATAATGATTCGAACTCATTCAACATTGTCAGATACTTTTGGCAAACTTTGCTTCCAGTAAATGTACAACATTTTAAACTTACATGATAAGAATACACGATGGGGTATATGATCCACGAGCATCATTCACTTTCACAAAACAATGTTGAAATCCTTGTTACATGTTTTAATGTTTTCTGCTAAATCGGTAAAAAATTATATTTCCTACATTTCTTTAAAGATTTATGTTATATTTTCTTGGTAATATATAATCAATAATATTCTTATCATGTGAACATTATATTTTAATAATTTCTCATTTAAATGAATTCTTAAAAGGTTTGAATGAGTTCAGTCATAGATGAATTCTCAATTCTTGTAACACTTTTTATACGTAGTTTTTATAAAAACAGTTTCAAAGGGGTTTTTTAAGGTCATTCAACCTCGTGATTAATATACGAAGAGTAGAACAAAATTTTATATTCATAAATAAATAAAAAACATCAATTCCCTTGTAACATCAAGCTTATAAAAAAAATTCAAAAACGAATTTATTAACCGACTGTAAAAACCCTTTTGAATTGTTTTCATAAGACCTACATTCAGAAAATTTAATAAGAATTAAGAATTCTTTTAAGTCTGACCACGTAAACCGTCTAAAAATTTATTTTATGAAAAATAGTTAGAATAAAATTACTGATCTGAGGGATCAGTAATTAACAGATTTAGAATAAAAACAATTCAAAGATTATAATAGCTTTTATTATATTTAAAAAAAAAATATAACTTAAATCTTCTGTAACTAGGTGGGTTCATATATTCGTATAAAATTTAGACAGAATTCTATAAAGTTAAACATTTTTATAAGATTTTCGTTAGGTCGATTTGAAAAGAATTGATTTTTCATAAAATTTTTATTAGGTTTGCCTTCACAATTTTATCACAGTCCTGTCAAGTATTTGAACAAGTAAAATAGATCACTAATTTTAATTCACACGTATTCGTAATTATTCCTGGACGCCCCAATGATATTTACTCGTCAAAACACTGTTTTGAGTGTCACGAAGCGTAAAATTTGAAAAATAGGGCCAATCATACTGAATATATCGGACCACCACAATTAGTATTGCGGCACGCAAGAAGGAGTGTTTCGGGGCGCGACTGTCAGTGTTATATCTGTATTATTGGGGACCGCAATACCGAGTATTGCGGAATAAAATAATCTGTGTGGCGGGCACAACACTGATTCTTTCGGAGAGCCAGTTTTTCGTCAAAATTCCTGTCTGCAATAACCATTATTGCGGACCAAGATAATCAGTGTTGCGCTCTTCTCTCAGTGTACGAGTGTGTCACGAAAATTCCACTACATCACGGAATTTTGAAAAAAATATTGTATTGTTTCGTCTTCATGTGCCTCATTTAACCATGTAAATATATCTATATTATTATTTTTTGCTGTCATAAACAATCAAATTTTTTTGCCAGCCTTCATTGAAATTCTATCTCCAAATCCAACTCAATATAATCAAATATAATCTTTTTCCATGAATTTTTATGAGTATTTTTTGTATTTAAAAAAAAAAAAATTATAAATTGTTGGAGAAAATATCTGATGTTGAAACGGTCAATGTATGCTATGAAAATTAATATTTGATACTAATTTTTGGTTCTGCAGTTTTTTATTATTCATTTGTCTTAATAGCGATGTAAAATGAGGTGCAAAATGCCAAATTAGACGTTATAATCACAATATTGCGGAACATGTTAAGCGTGCAGATATTGAATTTATATCTTTGGAATGGAAAAAAAAAACGATAAAATTGTATTAATAGATTATTGACGGTAAAGTTTTTACGTATTATTTGGTAAGAAAGTAAATTTTTTCAAAGCTAAAGGAGCTTTAAAAATGCAATTGTTTATTCAAAATCATGTTTTTATTTATTTACTTCTGCAATAGTTAATTGTTTTTTGCTTATAATATAGAAAACACTCATATAAATACACGAACAAGAAATTTTTTTTATTATATTGAGTTGTTTCGGCGATATGTATTTTTCCACCAAGGCTTGCAAAAAATTTTGATGAAGAAATGTTTACATGGGAAAAGTCACATGCAGACTATACAACACACTGTTTTTTTTTCAAAATTTCGTGATGTTGTAGAATCATTGTGACACACTTGACGTGTTTTGACTCTCTATGATTCAGGAATTCTCAAGTTTTTTCATTGCCATCTTGATATCATTGGTTTTTAACAGCAGGGTATCGTTTGACAGCAAATTTTTAGAGAGTGAAGTATTTTCAGTTATCTTTGCATAAATGAAACAGAAATTATTTCCGTGAGTATTTTGAATGCATTATTTTTTGCAGGAAAATATTTTTCTCAAAATTTTGGGATTAGATTGCATAGTGCAAGAAAAGGAATTGTTTTTTCTGACTGTGCATCGATTTTTATGCATATACGTAATTATAATATTTTTACACTGGAGGTACTTTGCGATAGATTAATTCGTATAAAAATGCGTTGAATGTTATAGTTTAAAAATGTCTTATTTATCTTAAGGTCACAAACTAATTCTTTTTACGAATTAATTTTATCCAAATATCAGAAAACTATCGTCATCATCTAAGACTTTGTGGAAGTTTTCGTTGTATTTTTTTTGGTTTTCTTTGGTGATATTTGTGATTCTTTCTTAAAGAATTTCTATCATTTAATAAGGTGTTACTTGACATTCAAATGTGATTGTCATGTGTAAAACATTTTTGAAACATTTATCTACAGCCTTTTAAAATACAAAAATATATCGCAAACTTGTACAAGGTCTCAATATATTGATAGTTACATTCTTTGTTTTTGGAGAAAATTATCTTGTAATGACCACAATTGAACAGTACAAAAATAACACATTTGAATGAAACATGGAGTGAGATTTAATTTTGCAGAAAATACACTCAGTATATATACAGTACAAAATATGAGTACTTATTCGTTTCAGGTGGGCATTCACAAATGTCATAAATTTAAGTATTTTGAAGGTCAAGGTTTTAGACATTTCATTTTCAAAATTAAACATAATGAAATTCTACTGCTTTTGAATCTTACAGTCAGAAATTTTTTATTCCAGAATTTATTATTCCGTTATTCCTTTTTCACAAGAATGAGAAAGCTGTTGCTTCGAATCCTACATTTCTGAATTCTAGAAAATAACACGAATGAGCGAAGGTTCTGTAGATTATAATTATTATATTCATCATGAGTTCAGAATACTATGCTGCACAGTTTGGAAATTCTATTTTTCAAAATTGAGAAGGCTCAAACCATATTTGGCATTCTTTAGTTCTGAAAATCAATGCTTCAAACATTACAATTCTTGAATTTTTTAGATTTAAAAATTAATCTAATTAATAATAAACTCTGGGATTGGAAAGTAAATGAACTTACAAATTATCAAATTCATAATTCAAGGTAATATAATCTTGAAATTTTTATTTCAAGTATCTTATTTATTAAGATATATTTTTTAAATTCGATGCTCTAGAATTTATAATGTTATAATTCTATAGTATGAAAAAAAAAACAAATATATACATAAGAATTGTGAAATTTCCCAATCTGTTGTTGATAATTTCTCGGAGCAAAAAAAAAATCTCCCTTTTTTTTCTTCAATCTTTCCTTTTTATTTTTCTTACATTTCTTCCTTCTCTAGCATTTTTGTCAAATTCTACATTATAGAATCTAGAATACCGAATTTTTTGGTCCAAAAATATGGAATTTGAAATGTTTCTGAATTCTCAAGTTATAAATTCTGCATCACTATATCCATCAATTTTGAGTAAAGATTTTTACATTTTGTAATAAGGGGCAGTCCACATATTACGTCAACAGATTAGAAAGAGACACGAATACTATTTGGCATTTAAAGAGAAAGAAAGTAATACACAAAAAATGATGACGTTATACGTGGACAAAATTCTTAAATTTTATGAAATCAAAATGCCATCTCATGTTATCGAAATTACCTAAAAATTTGTTCTTATTTCATATGCGTTAACTGTGTGTAGCGACATTTCAAATATCAGTATTGCACATTCTAAAACTTAGCAATTTCAAATTCCTGATCAGAAAGACAATAAGTTAGTATGGTATAATAAATTAGATCACAACAGATAGATGCACAGTCAGTTTTTTTACATTTTTTTAATGTACATCATAATTTTGATCTAAGAGTTTTGCCAAATCATTTTTTATAAAAAAATTGTAGCACAAATCATCGATGCACGCAAAAATTATGTACAACCAATTACAGTTCATCAAAAAATGCTGTACAAAAAAACATGTCTTGGAATTTTAAATACACAAAAATCTTTTTTTCGAATGACACTCAGCATCTTCAGCTTATTTCAATTTTCATAATAAATTTTTGTACGACATGTATGTTAAGGTAACACTGTTTCTGCTATAGTATTCGTTGATTTTCGGAATCCATAGCCTTCAAATTGTTTGATCCTTGTTCCTTTGATTTTGTCCAACGTTCATTCATATTTTTTATTTTAATCGTTGTAATTTTAAAAGAGAACTGAGTAATTCAGAAGACTTTGGTATTGTAAAAATGTTGACATAAAATACTTACAACTAGAAAATGTGAACTCGCCCAGCATAATCCACCTTGCAGCGAAATACAAGTGAAATTTGATGACGCTGCCAGCACGAGCGTGCAACGCGATGGAAACGTTGCGTGCATTTTCCAGTACAGTGTCAGGAATGTAGGAGTAAGATAATATTTCACTTTCGTCGATCATCTGATTATCTCCGAACCAAACTTCTGCTTTTGAAAACACCTGAGTGCCATGAAAATATAGTGTCATGTGAACGATGGTGCGATTAAGAATTTCTGTCATACAAGAAATTTTTTTACCAATTTGAGGTACAACCATTTCTTAATTTAAAATTGAGAAAAAAAATAACACTTCATTCACAAGGACGAATCTGGTTTGAAGAATGAATTATTTTTGAGTTGATAATTTTGGTTTCATCCATCTTTCTACCATTCCAATTCGTACTGTTTCAAATTAATTAATTACGAAAACTCTTGAATCAAGGAAAATGAATTTTCGTTTTTCTCTAATTGAAATTTATTGATGAGTTTATTTCAGGTATTTTATGATGAAATTCACGAATTTCAAACAGATATTTCATAACTTTATTGCGGCATTTATGAAGTTTCCAATAATTAAGCCAGAATTTCGTGGTAATTAAATTTAAGAACTCAAACTTTCATGAATTCAGAGTTGAATAAATCGCAATTATTGAAGTTTTGTGGTTCGTGAAAATAAATTGAGTTTAAGCATCTATATATAAGGTATATTTCACCAAGCTTCAATTTATAATGTATAATCACTTTTCCTAATTTTGTATTAGCTATAATGAAAATAGTTTAATAATGCACAGAAAATTCTTTGGAATTCGTCAAATTTAGGTATTGTTTTTTTACCTAATGGATAAATTAATGAATCTCGAACTTGAAAAATCAAATTCGCTCAAAAACATTCAAGTTTTTCTGTAAGGCTTTTACTGCCATTTAAAAATATTTTGAATGAAGTAAAAGAATATTTTTTCTGATTAAAAAAATTTTCTGCCGTGAAAATCATTAAAAAAAAAGGTGACCCTTTTCCAAATACATATCTACTATTTGAGAAATAAATACGTATTTCTTCCACATACATACAGTTATCATTTTTTGTACATAATTACCATATAAATTAAAGTAGATAAGAAAATTGAAGAATTTCACCTGAACATCCCTGCTGAAATAATTATTGGTATAAATGTGCACCGAGTCGAAGACCTTGAATCCGTCAAAGTAGAAAATGAGCTCGATGAAGTCCTCTGGAAAAGCGTCACGTTTCCACGCAACCCAAGCAGTGCCTGAAAATCCGATTACGCACCGAGTTTACGTCCGTAATTCTTCGTTGTACCAGGAAGAAACATTTGGAAAATTATTTCCTGGGCACTTTCTTCATAGCACCGAGGGCCTGGCTTTTGGAGAAATTGCTCCCGGACAAATAATGAATCCCTGTCGTGGAATCTAATCTCGGTATTGTTTCGCGTTGTATTTCATACTTCGATTCGCTCAGGGCTGTTTCTACCTCGCAGACAAAGATTGCCGTTTCTTGACACGTTATGAGGAACCGACGAAAGGTTCTAGATAAGATGAAGTTATTGCGCAAACTGCGCGCAAAGTTTTGATGAAATGCCCTCGCCACTAAAGCGATGTTCGTTTCGTGGCTATTGTTAAATTCAATTGTTGCTTTGTTGGAGTTTACTTCTCCATCAAATAGCGTTTGAATACGTTTCCCGTAGGTTATACAGAACTCAACTTGGGTATAAATTTACATTGAGCAGAGCGGTTAAAATTTGGGAATAGAAAGCCTTGAGGTGTTGGGAGCAGCTTTCCATGTATTTTCTTTTATTTCTATTCGTCAGGAGACTTGTGAAAAACAAACAATGTCATTCTTTTGGAAATTCAATTGTAATGGTATTGGTGATAACTTATTTCAATGGCAGATGCAGTTGGTTAACTTTCATTATATGTTACGTCGTAATCAGGGGTGGAGGCAGAACAAAATTTCAGGAGGTGTTTATTGGGGAAATATATTTTTTTCAGTATTTTCAAATTTTAGATCTTTTATGATCTGGTTCTAAGAGTGCGATTCGTCAATTTATTCGTTATTTTGAATTTTCAAGTTGTATATTTCATGGGGTTAAGGGTTGCACATTTTTTGCTTTTGTAGTTCTACAATGACGGTTTTAGTCCTGAAATCAGATTTTTATGGTTTTCAAGTCGAAGAAGCTTTTAATTTTTTTTTAATCCATGATAATTTCGTTACTATTCGAATTTCTTAAGTATGTAAAGAACTTAGAGGATTTTCCAATTCTATATGGATTTACATGAAGATATCTACAACCTCATGTGTAAGCGTTTAAGGTTATCTGAGATTTTAAGTATTCATATATATTTTAAGGTACATATCGTCGACAAAGATTAGAGTTACTTTATAGATTTTCAGAATAGAAGTTTTTTTTTATTTGTGAAATTTTGAAGTTTTTTCTTACATTTTTCAGAGTTGCAGTATTTCTATTGATAAATCTGTATACTGCTAGAAACAGGTATTCTAGAACAAGAGTTGGGTATTTTTTATATATACCTAAGGAAATCATATCAACACAGATTTTAAATATTCAATATATTTTTAGTTTATCTGTGAACGGTCTCAAACATTTCAATAACTGTCTTAAACGTTCCAGAAATTTCAAATAATTAAATAAATTTTCAGTAGACAGTATTTTTCATACATGTTTCCAAAAATTTTAATATTCCTGTTTTCTCCCGGTTTTAAGACGATAAATGATTTTTTTTTGGAATTTATGAATATCTGTGTGAACTTAGATGATTCCGTGTTCTAAACTTTAAATGCGTACACATTTTTAGGATTATAGTATCTACATATATAGATAGCAAGTTTTATTCGAATTTCGGTATTTCTTGATTTTTTTAATATTCATGGAATTTAGCTCGATTTTCAAGTACTTTTTTCAACTGCTGTGTTGATTTATAGATTTTGATGCTGCGGAATTCGAATTTATATGGATTTCAAGTTTTTTTTTAGAATTTTGAAGAAACATCTGCAAAGATTTTCAGAATTTTATAGACTTTTTATATTTCATTCTTTCCGGTCTTCGTAAAATTTGGTAGCATTTTTTAGGTTTTTTCGAAGATTTATAGTATTTCTATAAATTATTATATTTTTTCAGAAGTTGATACTTAGAATTCAGAATTTCATAGATATTTATTATTACACTACATTTTTGTAAATCGTACTGGAATTGATTGTTTTTTTTTTTTTTTTTTTCATTTTTTCACTTTTTTTTTTCATTATCGGAGCTAAAAATTTCTAGCTCAAATTCTGTTAACGTAAAAATTCTCCTGAAACCGTGATCGCTATTATTTTTAAGCTACCAAAATTAAGAATTATGAATTTCGCGTACTTTTAAGAACTTATATAAAATATTTTCTAGGCACCAATGTCTTATACATTTCAGTAAAAACGTACATTTTTGATATTTTTTACCAGTTTTGTTCATTTTTCATTTTTTTTTTTCTTGATCATTATACTTCAATTCTTTACATGCACTTTCATACTAGGTTTAATAATTTGGTTATATTAAAATATTTGAAAAAAAAAAAGGTTATCAATATCATTTTCACCTAAATCTCGGGAGGACTTTGAATTTTTTAATTTCCTTTTGCTTATACCCCTGGTGATAATCTATCCATTATAGTAGTTGAGTTTTCATCAGCTGCTTGTTGATGAAAGACGGCGAAGCGGATGAAATTTCTCATTTCTCATTGACGTACCAGATTCAACACATTATGTTTATAAAATAAATATTATGACAAATCGTTAACATTGGATTATTTCATTTGACACAAGATTGTATAGGGTATATCATATAAGAATATTATTGAAAATATTATAATACTATTAATTTCTGAAAAAGTCTTTCCGATTAGGGCTAAATATATTGCTAAAGGCTTGGAAAAAATTGTTTTCGTATTAAAACTATCAAACTTTTTAAAAGAAGAGGTTAGCTTGAAATTGATTTTAATAGGAAAAAGCTATTGCATGTATGTATTCTTGCAATTTAAAATCAATAATATTTGGAACTAGTAAATGAAAAAATGAGAACTTCATTCTTCACGAAAGTTTCTAACGTTTTCAGATGAAAAATCAAAACTATTTCGAGGAATTTCACTACTAAATTTACTTCATAAACCATTTCTTTCTTTGAAGTAATAACAATTCACCGTTCACGAAAATATTTAGTACACTGTCCTTTATCATTTTCAGTACATCTTCATCTTTCATGAAAATACTTGGAACAACCATTTTCTGCAAAACAAAAAATAAAAATAATCACCCGAATCATTGAATGCAAGATCATTGAAAAACTTCATCTCATTTATGCATGCGATGCATCAAGACTTTCTGCACAAAAGAAAGATTCTTGAAATGCTACTCAATGCTTGAAAAACTTTTGGTCGAATGACATCCAGCTCAGTACGTGATCAAATCCCTCGCTTACTCTTGGGCAAATATAATTCATACGAGTTGGCAATTGAGTTAGAAGGCGCAAATTGAAGCAGTCCCGTTTCACCCGAAAATAGACTGCTAAGACGCGATTGCCCGGGCGGCTGTAATTGGGACTTCGAGTCCGGCCATTAATCGAGTACTGACTTCAGCAATGACAACTCGGTCACTAGGTGACGTCTCGCAAAATCTCGTCGTTACCTTTTCCATTTCCGGCTTCGATGCGGTAATTGTCATCCCCGATTTCTCCATCGGCGAGGCGGCCCAGGCCGCCGGACAACGTGTTGTCCTCTTGTCGTTCTCCGTCGTAAGAGTCGTCGCTCAAGCCCTCATCGCTTGATTCTGGAGCTGTGTAGTTTACTAGGCCACCTGCAACAGATACAGAAAAAATATGACCTTACACTGGAAAAACGATTCGACAATTTAATTCGATCAAACTGAATTTTGCTTAGAATGGATAAAAGGGTGTGACTTATTTTTGCTGTGTCAGAGTTTTTTTCAATTCCGAGTCTTTAAATCGATCGAGAAATTGAAAAAAAAAAAATATATATGTAAAGTTTAAAGCGAATTGGACACGATTAATATGTGCTACACAACGACTAAGTTTTAAATGGGATTTACATGTAGTTTGTCTTACATTTTGCTCAAAAATTTATAATTTGTGCAAAACTTGTGATAAGTGTTTGAAAATTGTCATAGTTCCAATGTATATTGTTACATTCAAAACGAAATTTCTGTGGGTTTTTCATTGCTGTAATATATGTTTTACAAGAACTGAAATAAAGCAAACATTTACTTGTTCAGTGCTTGTAAAACATATCGTAGATAACAGCAATAAAAAAATGTAGAAAAATTTGGTCTTGAAAGTAACATTGTACGCTCAAATTCCGCGAAGTTTCAAACATTGATCAGTTTTGCACAAGTAGTGAATTTTTGAACAAATGTATGAAAAACTACATGTTAATCTCGTTTAAAATTTTAGTCGTTTTGGGGCACGTATAAGTCATGTCCGATTAGCTTCAAATTTTACACTTTTTTTTTATACCTCCATTGATAGAATGTGCCGATCGAGCTTTCAGTGGCATCTGCTGAAGAAAAAATCAGGCGCTGTCTAGTAAATAATAATCTTTCAGTGTCTGATGTCCTGAATTTTCCTTACTAACAAAGATAGTTTCAGTTCACACAGCTTTTTGTGAAAATAATTGAAATTTTTAGTGTAAGCTATGATGCTTACAGAATTTTACAGTTAGAGAAATGAGGATTTTCGATAAGATCAACTTTGCTGTCTCCTGAAAAAAAAAAAAAAAAAAAAAAAAAAAAAACAGTTCAAGCGTTTAAATTGCTTTTGTTACAGGCATGATTCAAAATGATTGATCAGCGATTCATCATGATTTTAATGATCGAGACAATGTGTAGCATTCCGTGGCTTCAATTCCAGTATTTCATGATGTTCTTTAAATGAAATATACTTATATTTAAAGAAGAGGTATTGAACCTATGAGTTTCAGAAGAATATTTCGTGAAACTTCGATCTTTTGTTTTTTTTCTGAAATGAAGAATGTAGAACGATATTTCACGTTCTTCAGCTTTAGATATTGTTATTTAAGTAATATCAGTATTCACAAATTTCAGTGCTTTGTGATAAAGATTTATAGGAATTGATACCCTGAGTTTCGAAAGCTAATAAACATATCAAAATTCATGATTAAAGGTTTTAGAATCGGAAAACTCTGCTTTCTGAAATGAGAGCCTCCAAAATATGTACATTATTTGAAAAACTCTGGATTCGAAATTTTTCATTCTTTTGTTATCAAGTCTAATATTTTATATTTATTATTTTTTAATCACAGAATATTACAATTGAAGATTTAAGATTCCACGGATAGTTTTCTTTGAATACCGATTGTCGAAAAATTATTTAGAAAACTTGGAAGCTCTTGTTTTATAGAAATAATAAATTGAGGAATATACAATACATAATATACCTGCAAAAGTCTATGGAAAATGAAGTCTTATAGCTTTACACCCAACACTAGAATTTAATACTCTAAGGTGTGAAATATGTTTATCTTATTGTATCAAGATAAAAATTTTGACAATCAGAACTATAAAAATTGAGGTTTTAGAAATTAAAACGTTGAATTTTTACTAGAAATTGAATATCATTGGGAATCTCTATACTATAATAAAATATTGAATGGCGCTATTAATATATAACAAGTTTAGGATTTTACATGCTCGAATGAACACTAATAAGTTTCAAGATTGTAAACTGAAATATGTTGAAATTCGACATAATGAGTTAGAGATGCAACAAAAATTTTCGTTCTAAGATTTTAAATCTTCAAGCTCCACATTTAATAATTATTCAAGATCCTATGAATGGATACTCTGGAACTTATGAAAAAAATTCAAACATATTTCCTAGGATTCAGAATTCTAGTCATACTTGAAATAATCTTTCTTTGAAGAACGACATAGATTTCTAGAATTTGATTTTCCAAGGTTAATAAACTAAAGAGTCTAGAGTATTTAATCAAAAAGGTTGACATTTGAGTTCTAAAAATAACGAGTTCAAAATAAATAAACTCAGAATGTACTTATTTTGAACTTCAGAATTCAGAATTCTACACTTGTCTTTACAAGAATATGAAATTCGAAATAACTCTTTTCATGTATTACAAGTATTAGAAGTCTAAAAGCTAGAATGAAAGTTTACAAGTTTTCTCATTCATAATTCAAAGATTCAGAAGTTTTATTTTATTTTATTTAAACTCATTGTTATCGTTGTCCAGGAATTGAAAATATAGAATTGTGCATTGGATGATTTACCATTTCCGAAGTATTCCAAATATTTAGATTCATTCAAAATTTTGTGTATCAGTGTATCAAAAGTTTCAGAATTTTAACTTGCGCAATGAAAATTTCTGAAATTCTGTTTCTTTTTTGTAATATTTGATTATATTTGAACAATTCTAAAGTTATCTCTTCGCAATAGATAATACATATTACAGGAATAAAAATTAAAAAGGTTTCGCTTTAACACGTCAGAAATTTTAAACAAAATCACACTTTTCCCCGAACTTGATTAGATTTTAATGAAAGCGTGATATACCTCATTCCCTATTTTTATGCCTCGTTATATCAAGATATATAATTTTGTTTATTTTTATGAAACATTATATAAAATATAATCGAATATCTGATTATTTATAAACTCACAGACACTCAAAATAAGGTTGAAACTATTGAATTTCTTGACGTTAATCAAGAATTATTTTTCGCTGTTGTATGTATGGCAACAGCAAAAATCGAGAAAATAACAAACGTTCCCATTTTTTTGTGACTACATATTTCCAAATAATGCACAAAACAAGCATATTTTTTCTCAGGGGATTTTTAGCGACAATGTTATTCTCCGTGTTTCCGTCGACTCGAGCATATCAGCGTAATGAAGTTGTAGGTGCTGGAATTCGGTTTCACGTTTGTTCGACATTCATGAAAGCCCGACGCTCGTCTGTAGAAATTATAATAATAGTTACAAAGCATTTGTTGTCGGGTGCACAATACCTTTCTGCGGGTGAGCATCAATTTTCTCGTTAGTGAGATGCTAAGTACCGCAGCGAAATGAATGCACTCCAATGAATACATTGGTGGGTATTTCGTTGTATCGAGCTTCTAATGGAATTTACGGGAGCATTAGGTATTAGCGGATTTGCGTTCTTATCGCTTTTGCCGGAAAAAAGTTGGTGCTTACGGCGAGTACTTTTCTATTTATTTCACTGAATTTTTTGTACATTTGGGAGAAATGAACTCGCTTGGATCTTCGTGCTTAAACTGCCATTACGAGAAATACCTTCTACCTGGTAAAAGACTGTTATTACTGCATTTTTTATTGGTGTGAACCATTTTAAATGGGGATTTAGAAAGTGCTACCTTTCTGTTTGCTTCAATAAAAATAAGTAAATTGTCTTTTCCATTAAAAATAATTTTAACAAATTTCCAACAAAAATAATATATTATAATAAATTTTTTTGTATGCTCAGAAAAATTTCTCCAATCCTTCTTGAAAGATTACAAGTAGCGATACAAACATTTTAAATACCACTCTAACATTCTGAATGCCCTTTAATCGCGGTTTTTACAACCAGATCTTGCACGAAAACCTTTATAAAATAATCTCTCTTTCATCATGCAACGTTGAGCTGATAAAAAACTGGGTTTACAATATTTTGATAGTCTAGAGTTTCATTTTGTTCTCAATGAAAAAAGCATCGAAGCATCGACTATGATAAGGCCAGTAAAAAAAAAGCATCCATCATTCAAAGTACTCGGGATTACGGTCATAACCATGCATTCGCTGTAAAAAGCAAATATTACCGGCAACATATACTCTTGGCTGAGATTGAATGCATGATACATCTCGAAAAACCACCAATTTTTCCGTACTCATAGCTAATAAAATGGCGCATAAATCGAGCGTGACATTTTCAGAAGCAATAAATCCCGGATTAGCGAGGAGACATATTTTCCTTCGTCAGGACAGTATGTGGAATGAGCTAATAAAACGCGAGCGCCGCAGTTCTGCCATCAAATTCGATGAAAATTCTTTTAATCCTAGCAATCATTGGAGTTCGTGATTAGCCAAAAAGATTTTGAGAGAAAGAACACGACAGTGGAATACGGTGGAATATAGAAGTAAAATGGAATGCAATTAATTTTCAATACCTTATGGGAGAAGTTTTTCGATGGGTTTTGTGCTGAAACTGCAAGACTAAATCATGATGATTTCTAGTTTTCTACATTTTTTATTGAAAATAAAAGATCTATCGTCACTTTACTGCATGTAGCAAACATTTAGATCGCGAAGTGCTTTGTTTATTTATTTTTTCACAATGTCTCATGATTCTCTACCAATTTTGAGAAATTAAAAAAAATAAAATTTTTCGTGAAAGTATATAAATGTTTCTTGTGAGTAACCAAAGTTTCACCAAACTGCAAGGTAAAAAGTTGATTCATGAACATCTATCTAAAACTAAAAATATAAAGAAATAAAAAATTGCACAAAATGTTATACGTGTTGAAACATACGAAAAAATCTACATGTACACGAAACGTATGAGGAGAGCATTATCTCGATGATCGATTTATTTACGTGAAATCTATAGAACTGAAAATTCTAGAGAATGTTGATCTCAAAATTTTATAAATGTAGGAAGGAATTAAAATTTCAGAAAATCATCCAAAATTGATCGATATCCAAAAAGTATAAAAATACTGTTAAAACAAGAATTTCGCAAAATAGCAAACATCTACAAAAAACCTGTTTCCAAAAAATCGTTTGAAATACTAAGAATGTCAAAAACTCAGTGATGTAGAGAAGAAAATTATTGAAATTTACATCGCAATCTTTGAAAGTATAAGTAATCTCATAATGTGAAGTATTGGAATATACTACGAAATATCATCAAGACTTGAAAATTTGAAGAAGACTCAATAATTTTCGAAAGCATTGAAATGCCCAAATTTTATACATAGATATTATCTTCAAAAAAATGTATGCATTCAATACCATGTTATTGAACACTTATAACTAAAGCATCTAATTCTGAAAATACACAGAGGATATTTTGACAAGACACCAGTAATTAATAAAATTTATGAATATTGAAAAAATACGAGATTAACTAAAATTTTTGATGTTTGTCAATTTTTTGAAATTTATGAAACCACTGTTTTCTAATACATTCATTTAAGTACAGAAAATCTATGAAATTTTCGGTTCAAGAGTATCAAACTCGAGAGATCCGTATTCAAGTATAAAATACAACGTACACCCACAAAAAACCTAGTAATTCCTATTTTTTAAAATAAAATACAAAAAGGTTAAATATGCTGAAAATACGAGAAGTAATGAATACAAATATTCAAATAAATATTCTTTCCAAAAAAAATTTGAGAAATACTATAAGTCTTTCAAACCATGAATCTTGAAGTATCGAATTGTTGATATCCATATAACAATTCATTATAACGCTATAAAAACATTCATACTATAATAATACATAAAAAAATGTAGATACTGAGAGAACATGAAATCAATGAAATACCAGTTACATATTTTTTGGAAATACTGTTTCGTAGAAAATTCTTTCAATTTCCTTAAATATCTTGATTTTCGAGTTCCAGATCATCAAATTTTAAAAACTATCTAATTAATTATTATGAAAAATAATATTAATGTATGTAAAGAAAATGAAATCCTTGATGATTGTTATGAACAGCGTTGCATACCTAGAAAAAAACTTCAAAATACTAGCACTCCATAAATTTCTTTAAAATCTGATGCTAGAGTATAGAATACCTTAAATGTATGGAAATATTATCTTCTCAAACATCTATGGACAAACTAAAAATCTATGAAACTTTAAATCCTAGAGGATGGAATTCTAAAATCCACAAACAAAAAAATCTTGAAACATACACCGATGAAAAAAAAATTTTCAGCTTTGATTGAACAAATTAAATTTTTGTTAGAATAGGCATCTTTAAAATTGATTCAGTTTTCACTCGAATTGATCGATTTTTCACATCTTCATTTCACATTTCAGTCACATCCACTGAAAAAAAGTTGAGACTTTTAAGAGTGACAATATTCTATTGTGGCCATTTTAGATTTTACTCATAAAAACGGATATATCCAGGTCCTAAAACTGAATTTTTAAATGAAGACGGTGCGTGAATATCTCAGTTACGTCATTCCCAACATTTTTTTCAGATACAATGATTGAATCTTTCAGTGGCTGCTATGACGCTAACGAATTTTTCCAGTTATAGCAAATAAAAATTTCCGTGACTTTACCTTTTTCCTCTCTTAACTGAAAAAACGCAGTTGAAGCAACTGACTTGATTTTTCTTTGTGTACTGGAAAAATGAGTACTGAGGAACGATACTAAACAGACGTTTTTTGAAACGAAAGTTATATACTTCAAAAAGTAAAAGGTTGAGCTTGCAAATCAATTTCTTGGATGTACGATGCAAGAATCAAAAACAGAGAATGGGGAACTTCGTCCTAGGATGTGTAAACATCTTTAATAATAACACATTTCAATTTTACTCCAACATGACCAAAAATTTTGGGCACTACACATTTTGATTTTACGCTGATGTAGAGATAAAATTTTGCATCGGACACTACAGAATTGGAAACTTCATATTATGTCCTTGAGCACTTAAGATTTTTCCTTGGATACTACATTTTTTATTTTAGTTCACTGTGGAAATTTCAACTTCTTCTGGTACTCACGAGTGAAGATATTTTGCCCTTTTTCTTGAACATTACATATTTCAGTTTTACTATAAAGTAGGCAACATACTTCGACAATACACATTTTGATTTCATTATTTATGAATTAATTTTAAATTAATTCATAAATAAATTACGAATTCTCAAACTTCATTTTACCCGCGAGTAAAGATGTTTACACATTAATATTTATTGATATATCGATATTTATATATCAATATTTATATATCGATATTGACATTTGAGTTTCCTTTTCAATGCAAAATTTCATTGTGACACCTCTGGCTTCAAATCTTTACTGCAAAACTTTTCCATCCAATATCACACTGTATAACTGCCTGCACAATGGTTGTTGATGAAGTCTCAAAGACAATCAATTACTCCTTATACATATGGACCACTACGAAGTGATGGAGCGTTTGTGACTTTAATGAGTATTATTCACGTCGTTGGGAACGCGACGTCAATACGTGGGGGGTAAAAAAGTAAATAATGACGAGCATGAATCAAGCGGAAAACGTCGCTTTTACCTCCATCGCCCGCAATTAGTCGAGGATGTCACGCAAAAATATAGACAAATGTAGCCAGTGAAAAACGCGCCCAACGAGAGCTAACTTTGCTACTTTATCTTGTCATTCGCCGTTGCCCCGCGACTGTCGGCCAACCAATTACAGTTTCCTGCGACTCGTTCTGACGTTTTATTTTCTCATATTTCGACTTTCCTTGCCCTCGTTTTCACCTCGATTATCAACCTTCTGTGAATTTTCCTTGGAAATTTACGTCACTGAGAGAACAACAACTGTTGCCCGCGTTTTGCGAATTTGCCGCGCTGTGGAGCACCTGTCGATTATTGCTCTCCAAATGAACTCACGGCCGTTCTCCATCTAATCTGGCGCGATAAGAAATGCAGAGAGTTGCAAGATTAAATAAGCGCTTTGCAGGTCTCTCACGTAATTTTGGAATTAACTCGACGTGGCGACGGAAATTTATTTTCAAGAGAGTCGAGCGTATATTAAAATTTTTTGGGTATAAAGTGTGCTGAAGATATAAGCTACTAAGTAAATGTCGTGAAGATAATAAGAACAATAATTGGCTTGGGTTTTAGCAAAAAAAAAGATGAAAAAATGCAATGATTTGTGTAACCTCCAGGAAAAATTTTTTCCCTTTCTTCCAACCCTTCAATACAACTTCAAGAAAATTCACGAATTCTCAAACTGCAACGAAGGCAGAGAAACTTGAATTGCTTCTAATGGACCGAAACGTTCGTGAAACTGGCGCTGTGAAAATTTTAATTGCCGACCTAGAAAACCCTCTGTCATTAAATCGTCATTAATACGATCCCAAACTACTGGGCTTTAAGTTCCCTCGTTCGGGAACCAAATGCATCGGGCTGTGGTGCCGCATTTGCATAAATAATTTCCCACCCACCGATATTCGGGGACATTAACCGCACTGTTTATGTGGCACGACGAAAAAACAGTCGCAACGCGCGAGATTGGACTCGCTGGGCACGAATGGCAGATTTATCGGGCTCCACAGCGTCAGAGAGCTCGATTTTCAAATCCCGCTGGAAATTCGAAAAGCATTATACCCTATTTTCCAATTGCCAATGCAAGCATTTCGACGATTCGCTCGGTGAAAGTTGTGTTGTTTCGTCAAATTTATTTATACAGTGATAGAGGCTTCCATGAATTATGTGAATAATGTCATGATTTTGTAAAAGAGGTGAAGGGCAAGCTCATATGTGACGGGTTGTGATAGAGGAGGAATGGGCTTTTGCTATGTGACGTTACGGATTTTTATTCTTTGGAGAATAATAAAATATGAAAAATGTAGAATAATTACATCATTAAAGAAATTTTCAATGGAATCACCTATTAGGTTGATATTTTATTAATGCGATAATACATTGATATATAATATCAATATCATATAATATAAGATGATATATCATGAACTCATAATATGATTTCATAATGCGAAATTAGAATAACATATTAATGTAACAATATAATAATATAAAAGTAGTAATTCATACAGTGTTAACTTCTTACAGTGGTTTTTCACTCTCCATCAAGTCAAAATACTGCCACTCAAATATAGTGTAAAAATTCACTACGAAAGGGTGATTCCTTACTCTAAAAAAAGTTTTTCACTCTATTCCATCAAGAATTCCACTTTAAAACTCTAATCGGATGTTATTCTAAAAAATTTGAATTGAACTCTAAAACTACTGAAATTTCACTACTTACGAGTGACTTTTCACTCTAAAAGCGTGAAAAAATACTCTAAGTTTGAGTAGTTGTATTTTAACTTGATTTAGAGTTAAAATTGATACGGAGAAATTAACAGAGTATAGTTATTCAATATTATAATAACATAATTTAAGAATCTTGTTTAAAAAAATGATAATAACATAATGATGTCGTATTATATTATTGTAATTATATCGATGTATGATGATTTCATTTTATAATTATAATAAAATAAAATTCAAATAAAAATTCTATATTTGGATAATGTAGAAGATACCTACAATTATAAGAATAAATGTTGTAGAAAAAAAAAACAGTGGTATTAAGTAAAAAAATATGTGATGATGTCCAGGGGTTCTTCATTATATGATGTTAAATAGCCTTCAAGTATTACGTAACACTCTAGGGATGGGGAAGGGGTCTGACCAAATGTCACCGTTTTTTGTATCTCTTGAAAATCACGCTGCGGTATCTATGTTCGTATTATCATTCTATTTGCTTTTTTTTCAATTCATTACTACTAAATAAATTGAAATCAATAAAATTATTTCGATTAGTTCCCGCTCTTAATTGGAATTATAAACAAACCAATTTTTGAATGTGAAGTAATGATTTGACTTGCCATAATTAAGTCTCTTTTTTCAACTACACGTTACATATAAATTATAGTCCAATTGAAATACATCAAAGTACATATTATGAAAAATCATTTTACTATTCTTGAATGTTAACAAATAAACTTTTTAAGAGTAGTAATATTATATTTCTAAGAACTTATGCTCTCTTTATTAATTCCAATAAAGGTAATGAGATGAAAGATTGCACTGTTTCGATAATTTGGAAAAATTTCATTTTTATTTGACTTTTTTTATTGCCTTCATTTTGAAGAGTAACATCTACATAGTGGACGAATATGAAAAAAAATTGCGTTGCGTAACATGTAAGGGAGGGCGCTCAAAAATTCCCAAAAAATGCAATACGTAATATTTAAACGCTCCCTCACAAATTCTTATTCATTTTAAAGAAATATCCGAATTCGACAATTTGCAGTATTTTTATAGTGTTATTTGGCATGGAAGAAAAAAAGAAGACGATGTCAAAATCGGTTAAAAACTTTTACATTGTACATTCATGGTAAGCTTTTATAGAAATGCATATTTTATGTACCTCTTATGTATTTTATATACCTATTTTATGTACTGTATAGAAAACGCGTTTCTATGCCAGCTCGAGATCTCTAAACGCGTTTTCTATGCCCTCGGTACATAAAATATCGTTCGTAACAGGCACGGATGTGCTCATAGGCAAAACGGGTTACAGTCCTCGGCTTCGCCTCGGAGCGTAATTTACCGGTTTCGCCAAATTCGCACATCCGTGCCTGTTACGAAATATACTATTTCGAGTGTTATTTCTGGTTGGTTGGAATTTCTGACCTAAGTTAAAGGCAACAATATGAATTTTTAATGATGTATGTAAGATAAGACGAGATTCAGTAATTATTTTTTCAGTAAGCCTGAGAAAGATGTGTTCATTCGATGAGAAAATAAATAAACTTTGTACTGACCTTACAAGAAAATATGTACAGACATCTGATAACCTGGTTGGAAAAAATTTGTTCAAGTTCAAACTGGCCACAAGAAAGTGAAAAGATATTTATGTATTGAAAAACTGAAAATCACATGAGTTCTATGAATCATGAATGAAAACTTTTTTTACTTTTGAGAAAGCGTTACTTTCAGTAAAGAATATCAGGAGTTTATTCAAAAGTGTAGAAAGCCAGATGAAAAGTCAATCATTTTTTAATAAGCCTTTATCTGAAAAAAAGTTATTTCGTGATGAGACGCGAGATATTTTATATAGAGTAGGGAATTTCATGGTATACAAAATATCATGTACAATGTGCAATACTTCTGCATAATAAAATAATGCAATATGCAATATACAAAAAAATGTAATAATTTTTTAGATATTCAAAACTCTTAATACCAGAGTCTAAAAAAACGTGTGATTCCAATTTGAAAAAAGACTCTTTATTCGAAAAAACGTATTTTGAAAATATGATCAGCAACTAAAAATATATGAAATAAGGATTCTATGGTAAAGGACACCTCATGCAATAAGCAACTTGTTTTTTTTACTTCCTCAAAATTCAAAATAATTTGTCCACACAGTTCCACATGTTCAAACGATAATAATTTTCATTTGAATATACATAGTGTTTAATCATCCATCACCTAAGGATTGTTTATCATCATGTATGCAGCTGCTATGGATTGTAAATGTCATGAGTTTCAGTAGTAAATAAACATCGACAACTTCTATGAATAATAACAGAACTGTGGATGAATATCCTTGTTTACCCAGGAAGAAATCATGTTTTGAAGATTGACATTATGATGTTATTTTGAGGTCCAGCTTCATGTATATGATGATGTGGCTATTTTGTCTCGCAGTTAGTGATAATTTCGAGTAACCACTGATCGCAATACTGAATGTGTGATTGCAACGAACCACATTATTTCGATCATCTTATATTTGAGAATTTTAAAATGACTTATTGTTAGGAACATGTCTCACAACACATCAGAAGGAGAAAAATCTATAATTTCTACGCATTAAAACTTGATTGATTTCATACAAATTTTTCAGTAGACTGTTGCCAGTATCGATCAATTTTTCACAATTTACATAAGAGAAGATTGGTGATAATTGTGTTGAACGATTTAGAAATTTATTAGCAATAAATCTAGCTACTGATTACGAAAGATTGATTTTTCAAACAGTGACTCTATTTTTTCATCTGAAACATCAGTAAAACTCAAAAAAAAAATTTTTCCAATTACTAATTCTGCATAATTTTGGTCTTACAGCGTTTTATGTAGGTCAGTTCTGTGTACTATGAGAAGTTTCGTACAGTATGTAAGAAGATTATTTCTACTTGACTAGTATTCTGAATACCTTTTTCTTTGTAGACAGAGTAAAGCATAATCTCCTTATATGCTCGACCAAACGACTCATCACTGACTTTAAGGACGTCTGAGGACTTGAAATAAACTGGAATTACACTATAAAACGTCGAGTTTGCATGAAGTAAAAAACAGTGGTTTTTATCAGCTCAAACCCTAAAGGGAGTATAATGCAAATGCGAAATTTTCGTAAAAAATTGGATGAAATCATCTTATGAAGTAATGGGTCAAGAATTTTGATTTCGAGTTGTATAGAATATCGTAGATTTAAAAAAAAAAAAAAGAAAAAAAATGTCTTTCTGTATGTGATAAGTACTGTAAAGTGTTGAGTGTAGTTTTTATCAAAGTTTAGAATAATGACTTTCATTATTATCATTCAATATGCCTATTAGTGAAATCAAATAAAAAATTTCAATCGTTATAAAGATACAACGAGTTATTTTCAGTTATAAAAGTTTTTTTCACTATTTAACAAATCACTCATACTCACTCTTCTCGTTTCGAGTATCCTGAAAATCGCAGTGAAATCACATCGACAACAATTCAAAGTCAATCAACCTCCAAATGCTAAAGTTTGTTATTCAAAATTCAATTCGAGTCGGAGAATTCGGCATATAACCGAATGTCACGAAAAACTCGCCAGGCCAACAGCGACAGTGGAAAAATATCCCCCATTACAGCGAAAAAGCGTAAAAGCTGCTCAGCTAAATCCAATTCGCGTGCCCGAGTACGTCAGAAATGCAATTTACGAAATGGTACGTTTCATCGCGTCGAACGGCGCGCATGATTCGCATACATTTGACATTCATTCGCAAGCGAGTTGCTTCGCGAAAATGCAGTCCGCGGTTCGCAAGCCCTCGTTGCACATTGCCGCGCACATTCCCCTGAGTACATCGTGGATTAATTTCCACGGCATGTCACGAGGAGCTGCCCCTTGATGAAGTAACGCGACCAAAACACACCGCTCAAAATGACCACTCCTGCGCGTTACAACCTCTTCGACTTTTCCAGTCCCACAAGACTCGCCTCGAACATCAACTGTTGCGAATTTCCCGAATATTTAATCAGCCTCTCGTTACTTTTGTTCCAATTTATCGAACGAACAAGAGTTTCTGGATTCATAACGACACATTCTTAGAATTCAGGATTCGTGAATCACTGATGATGGAATTAAATTTTTAGGATTCTTTCTGAACAATTTTTGTTTTGTGTAATTTACAAGGCTGCGGGAAAAACATGCCTGTGAGAAGTAATAATGGGTTTATGTGTGGCAATTTGATGAAAATTTCTGCAGTTTTTACTATTATTTTCAAAATTGTGATAATTATGTTACTTTCTTGCCATGGATTTTTAAAGTTTTGGGAAGTAAAGAATAATGGAAGTCAGAATACAATGGTATGGTCAAGAAATAGAAGGGAAATATTTACAAATACAATTTCTTAGCAATTTAGTGTCAGAAAATTCTTAGATGTATGAAAAACTTATTTGTAAAAAAAAAAGTGAAGCACGATTATAATCAGTGCACCCAATTATATCTCTACGGAGAAAACAGGAATAAGATACTTTTTAAAAATCGAACTGTATTTTTAGTTGAAAATGCGATGAGATTTATTTTCCATTGAAAGAATATATTTGCAAATCTGAATTTTTTCTTGTTGGAAAACAAACTGGATCCATTCTAGAAGGATGAAAATAAGTCTTATTTTTGGAAGTACAATTTCATGTCTCTCGAACAGTCTGATAAAACGGGAATTTGTAAGATTCGATTGAGATTCACCTAATCCGATCAAATTTCTACTGAGGGAACACAATAGGTCTGTGCTGAAAAAGAAATTGAATTTTCATCAGAAATTATGATAGATTTTCAGTTTGAAACGTATATGGATATCTATTTGTAAAATCCATAATATGATATTCTACTCGAATGACCTTTAGATTAATAATATTCACTTATAGATTTCTACAAAAAAAATCCTTTTGAAATTCGTTGCAATTTTTATTGTTAGTCGAAAATGTAACAATATAGTCATATTTTGGAAATGATATCAATCAATTTAATTATATTATTATTTTATAATTATTGTAACATGTGGAAAATCCAAACTTTTTCACTAGTACAAAATTAATTGTTTTTCACTAAGAAGCTAGTTTCATCTAGATTTTAGGTTAGATACTTAACTCGATTCATACTTAAAATAACAAGATAAATCATGTTTTACAAGCAAACAAGTTATTCAAATAATTATTCAAATAGATTTTCAGACAGAGATAAAAGTAAATATTGACTCTGGACATGAAAAGGAAAATTCAGTTTGGAATACTAGAGGGTAATTTTCAAAACGCCAAAAAATTCATTATTATTTCAATAATCCTTTTCCATTGTCTTTGGAAACCTGCACTCGTTTTGAGTGGAACATCTATTAAGATTTTCAGTTGAAAAACGTTTTGTGCTTTTAGTTGTATGTCAAACTTAAACTGTCTAAAGAAAAAGTCAATAACTTTTTGGAAGTGATGAATTTCAATGAGAAACTCTCATTACTTATTTTTCTTGTGGTCATTTATGTTATTACCATTGCCTCTATTTTCATTATAAATCAAAATGAACTGTGCTATGTATATGTAATTTAAATTTAGGGAAGAGTCCTCCAAGATGGGCACCAATATTTTCAACAATTGTAATATCTAAAATACATTACATATCATGCACATTTATATATTTTCTGAAACCTCATTACATAAACTAACTGTTTTTGAAACACCATTTCGATGTTATCAAAAAAACTTCAATTTTAGATTATTTTAAAAATACACCAAAATTTCAAATTTAAAAAAATGTACCCAAAGGAGAACATATTTGAGAAATCCACTTCAAAATTTGGAACGAGAATTTGAAAATTCTCATTTTAATGATTTTAATCAATCTTCCATGTTTGTTTTCGAAAGACATCAAACGTTTGTGGAAAAAAAAAAAAAAAAAAAAAAACGAATAGTAAGCGTAAAACAGCAAAATAAAAGGTTTCAATCAGAATCATCGGATTCCCAGTCAGATTTTTTATTATCAAGAACGAAATTTTACTCCCAGTGGATAATTGGTTTAAAAATTGAGAACCATCAGGTTTATACTGAGGAAAAGTGTACAAAGAGCTGCGCATTTTAACCCAATTGAAGTGCACGTTTTTTTACATTTGTTGAAAGTAATCGAATTGAATTTCGTAAGTCTTAAACAAATTTTAAAAAAGTCTACATACATTTTCGTCTGGAGATTCTTTCTTAGCTGGTGGTTTTGCTTTCTGATAGATTTTTACGTTGGTTCAGATGGCAATGACTGTTTTGAATTTTCCGCTGCCTCTTTCATAACTTTTCTATCAGTCAACTTCGATTCATCTTTTTACGCTTGCGTTTTTTAACTTCCAAAGCTGCAATATTTTTTAGTAACGTTAGGATGCTACTTTTCATTGGCTTTGGACCTCTATTGCTTTTTTTCATATCAGAATTATCTAGAACAGACCAACTGCTGCTCAAGATTCATATATATGAATTTATAGAGTTTGTGTACACATTTTAATAAAAAAAAACAAGTGTCTACCTAGTGGTAAAAAAATGTTTCCACCTTAGGGTTATTACACAATGTCATTGCCAAAAACAAGAAAAAACAACATTTTCACTCACAATATTATGCGAATCCGTTCAGAATGTATTTGTCTGGTAGGTACACAGGGTCAAAAGTGTATTTATTTTTTTTCGACGATTCTTGACTGATTTTCTCCATTTACAGTGAAAAATTGTCTCGAATGCGTATTTTTTGATAAATGAGAATATCATAAAAGTGATATTCACAATTGCATAATTGTTCTTATCAAATTATAGCCAACTGTTTATGAAAAAAAAAAAGAAATAAATAATAGAAAACTCTTACTTAAGTACAATACTATGTACAATAATATATTGTTTGAATGAACAAAATATATTTGAATGGGGGGTACATTATTGTATTTCAATTTGACATATTCATTGGAATAATACGTAAAAAAAAATGTGGAAATGCGTGAGATACAATACATTGATAATTCTATAAAATTACAAATTCATTCTATACAATATGCTTCACATTATCTTGTTCGCTGTTTTTGTTCTTGTTGTTGATGGGATCATACAAAATATATATTATCATCGCGTTCTAATGAAGCATGAAAATTCATACCCTTAGCGAAGAAACATGAAAAGGTTTTTCGAGTGGTAAATCTTGATATATAATTATTGCACAAAATACAAGAGATGCTATAAAATCATATGTTTTTAAACTTAAATATTTTGTGGCTTTCGTACAAGTCAACAGTATATCAGCATCCTTATTTACTTTAAAAATGAATTGAGATCTTCGGATGCCCATTGTGATCATTCATTCATAAAGGAGAAATGAATTTTGGGAATAGTGTAAATTATTCAGTATAAATGATATTTTTGTATGAACAATAGGGTAAAATTGAATAAGAACAATAGTGAAATTGTAAATTCCACTCTTACAATATTCTCATTTATCAGAAAATACGCAATGAAGACAAATGGAGAAGATCAGTTGAAAATTGTCGAAAAACATCAAATTTCTCGGAAATATACCAATAATTCGCATAAAACTCAATTTTCGTCGTCATGGTCACGCGCGAAATATTGATTAACAGTTTAAAAAACTTTTTTGCAATTAACTGCAACACTCACCTATAATTTGACGTACCACACCGATGTTTAAGACGTCTTAAGCGTCCACAAAAAATTAGAGACCCAGATAAAGACAAAATCCCATGTTATTTAAGTGGGAAAAAGGAGGGCTCTATAGGCACGGGTTAGCGTTGAGATAAAAATCTAAAAAAATTTGAGAGTTGTTTTTGAATTATTTGGAGCCGATCACGAAGGATATTTAAAGGACCATCCTACTCTGCATACTTATGTATTCTACAAATTTTAATAATATTTATGCACAAAATCCTGCGTCTTACACGAAAAACTCTTTAATTCTATAATTTTTGGTTTTTCACATTTCAATCATGAAAACAAACTAATGATACCTAACCTTGACCATGTAACTAATATTTTTAACGTTTACTTAATAATATTATCAATACTTTCAATGACACCTTATAAATATTCTCCATGCCAACTTTCCCTATTTTGGATTACAATTCCAGCGTTAAACAACGCCATATTACCAAATCATACGATTACACGTATTCATGTAATTGACGACCATCCAATTAACACAGAGGATTTTCGCAATTTGCGCGTATCAGAGCTCGGTGTACTTACTTCGGTCTTCGCAGCCTTTAAGCTCGATCCTCAAACACACGGTGCGCCTGTGTACAGAGTGCGGCAAGATACGTATCTGGGTGGCAAAAATCACCGGCGCTAACTCGTTCTGCACAACCGTGGACGTGTCACTGTTTCCTGCTAAAACCTGCCGAGGAAATCAGTCGCTTATCATTTGCATCAGCAAAGCTCTTTAAAGAGAGCCAAAAGAGCACGGGTCACGAGGAGGCTGATGGAATTCATTAACCAGTAGGGCCGTCGCACGAAAATAAACCCTTCCTCTTTTTAACACTGTAATCTTGTTCTTTGATGAATATTGAGCTTCCAATTTTATGCACGCTCTCTCCCCAGACCATTTTTCATGCTGTTTTAAGTTCTTTACGAATTTTTATACGTTTCTGAATTAAATTACTTTCCTTCGAGTGGGGAATGATAATGAAGATTTTTGGTGCAGGCTCAATTTTTTCGGAAGTTGAAAGACAAAAAAAAAGTTTGTCTGTGCAGGAATTATGAGAATGGTTATTTATGTTTTTTACAATTAAATTAAGCATGGATTGGAATTTTGAAATCGTAATATGTGCTCGTTTTGAACATGTTCATAAAATAGAGCTTACATGTTTGCCGTCAAAACGTTTGTATTGGCGCCACTCAGTGAAGTCAGGTCTTCGGTACTCGAGCGTGTACTCTTCTACGTACTCCTGTCCTCGTCCTCGGTCGTATCTCCCTTGAGTTTCTATGCCGGTGATTACGTGGGGTGTCCCCAGATTGACTTGAAGCCACTCACGAACCCCACTTTCTATAGGATTTTTCGGGCACCATGCGCCACCGAACGTTTCTATGCGAAGTCTGAGAATTAAAAAACAAATTCTGGTTCAGTCATAACCCATAAGAATGAAAAAGTACATAATTTTCCACCGATTTCATTCAATATTAAATTTTTTAGGATTTTTATGCAAAAATATACAAAATTTTATGTATGGAGAAATTAATCAGGTTCTTGTGGAAATTATTAGTGAAAATAACGTTTCTAACTGTCATAAGCATAAATAAAAAAAAAGTTGTTGTATGCAATGTAAATTTAAAATACTTAAAAACTTTCTTTCGCTGTGTAATTGAAGAGAAACTTTTTTTCCAGTCTAACAAACAGAATTCTAAAGATAGTGTACATTGTTAGATATTTTTTGAAGACTTTGTCTCAGCTTCGTTACTTTTTTTTTGTGTTTGCAACTGAGGAGCACCCTAAAAGCCACCCAAGAGCAATCCAAGGTATTTTTTTCTCAAGTTCACTCGGTCAAGTGTTTGTTCGACTACGAAAGTAATGAATATTTAACTTTTATCTTTCCTGGAGGAAAAACTTGTGATTCAAGTTTATAAGTAGAAAAATTTTATTTTACATTTGGATATATTTTTATCCATGCCACGAGCTTAAATAATGGATACCGTAAAAATGAAGAATTTGGGTGACTGAAAAGTTTTTAGATTCATCATTCGAAAAGTTCTTGAAAAAGTTCTTGAAAATAGCAACGTTCCATACTGTTGCGTGTAACTTCAACATTGCATAAACAATTGCATGCAGGTTGCACTACATTTGAAATACGTTTAGTTTTCAACATTGTGCTGAGGTCGTCTTCAAATTTCTTGGCTCATTCAGGGTTCTAGTTTCTGAAGCAATAATGATGACATGATCGATGTTCAATTGTACACAGAATTCAACAGGGTTTAATTAGGTTACCTAAGTGTCTTTCGATCAAAAATTTTTAGCGTATAGAGGATTTTAGAAATCAATATTTAAAGCAGAATGTGTTTGTTCATTAGATGGATGAACAAAAGTTATTTTAGAAGTGAATTTTAAACAAGAATGTAGAAGTTTTTTTGCGTAAAATGATTTTTCAGACCGTTTATATTTATGACAACGTTGTGTAGGAAAAAAATATGTAACTTATGACTGTGAATCTATCATGCAATTCGTGTTTGATTATTTTAATATAATATAAAATAATATGCACAATCGTTTTCATAATCAATAATGGATTTTTAAAGATTGATTTTATATGACTTAGTTTTCATATTCTGTACATAACAGATGTTCTTGATGAATGATGTACATATGTATTTACATGAAACTCAGTCGAATGCTTCAACTCAAAATCATTGGTTTTTTTAACGTGAGATTCTGCACAAATTGAGAATGGTAATAACTATTGGAAAAACTACCCGAAAGTTTGATTTGCCAACTTTTTTTTGCACCGAAGAATATTTTTTCCTACAGCTTAGTGATGTCATTTCTAATTTTAATGATAGAATCATCAGTTACTGTTATTATTCAGACGTAAGAGATAAAGAAATATATAGATATAGAACATGATAATTACAATTGAGAATACGAAGGCATATCAAAAAATCAACATTTGAATGCATCAATTACTACTGTCAATATCTATAGTTTAACTTGAGTTTCAGAAATTTGTAGTTTTGTAGTCTTCATGATTGAAAATTTCTAAAAAATTCATTTTTTTATCATATTAATATTTTTATGCTGTAAAAGTTTTAGTTATTCAACGTTCATAAAATGTTAATAATCCTGAAGCCTGGATACTTTGATTTTATGAATAAATTATTACATGAAACTTTTCACAACGGGTGCAAATAGAGAGATAAAATTTTCCACGTACTTTTCCTCTTACATTAGACCATCAAACATAATTTTGTATGGAAGATACCTAGCAAAAAAAATCACATTGGAGTTGCTTGAATTCTTTCAAGGTGATTGGTGTGATTTAGAACACACTGAGAAAAAACTTGACTCAAATTTAAGAGATTTCATATTTTTTTCAGAATAGCAAGTTTCGAAATGTCCTTGTACGAGCAATAATATATAAAAATCGGTACAAATATCGAAAACATCGTAATATTTGTTAATGTGATAAAATTTTAGATTTTTCGATGTTTTTCAAGGTTTTTGAACAAAACTGTATTTTAAAAAAAATTCCGACACTCGCAAACATCAATAGCTTTTTTTAAAATAACAATAAACTGTTACTAATTTTTATCTTTTTCACGTACAATTTTATGAGTGAGAATAAAATTCTTTGTGAATGACATTACATTTATCAATTTTAGTTAAAATGACTTTTTTTATCTGAGCTACTCAAGTTATAAAATCTCTTTCAAGAACATCTACAACTTAACTTAAATAATATTGTTTTCCAATATTTTAATACATATATTCAAATCTTGAGGATAGGAGTTTTGAAATTTCATACAATTCTGCAATAAAGAATAAAAAAGTCGACTTCGATCCCTTTCTATTTATTTAAACCATGGGACTATCACTTAAAATGAGAGTAAAACTTAGAGAACAAACTTTCCCAATTCTTAAATCCGCGAAAACTTTGCATAACTGAGCGATAAAAGACAATTTTTTCCAATTAATGAAAATGCGTCAATGATGTTTACCAGTTAGAGGAAAAAAAAACATTGAATTTTTTACAGACACAATAACTCGTAAATTGTACAAAAATTTCTTTTTTTCGAAAATTCTCAACCGAAAGATCTCCATAGGTATTTGCATAATTCAGGATCATTTCCTCTGATAACAGATAAAATTCATCTCTGCCATTTCCAGCTATTTAATAATATATAAAGTTTTAATGGATTTCAAGTTTTCACGACGCCAATTACGTTTTGGAATTTGGTTCAAACGCGACATAAAATTGAATCAATAAACCTAACGGAGCGAACGGTGCATTTGACACGAAAGAAGCGCCTCGTACACGTTGCGTTCGTGTCGCACGAAACTCGTAGGCCTTTTTTCTACCTCGCGGCGACGATTTTTTAATTTGCGCTTTTATCTCGCGTTGATAGCGGGTAATAACTGCTTTTATTCCAACGTTAAATATATCAGTCCCACTGATTTATCCGGTTGGCGCATTTTTATCTCGGAATCAATTTCGCGTGTTCTACATACTCGTACAGCGACGATTGTTGTTAAAGTTTTCCTGATTTATTGCCCTCGAAAGTCTTGGTGCCTTTTTTTAGCCGCAAGTTGGAGAAGCGCGGTGAATAATGGCGTTTGCCGAAGAAATGAATTATTAATTCCTAACCACGAAGACTTTCCGAGTGCATAATAACGCGAGATTTTATAATTGAATCACGAAAGTCGATAACGGTTGGAAGGTTTGTTATGGGAACGTCACGTTTCTCAGTTGAGTTATCACTGAGTTTTATGAAACTGTGTCAGCCATTTGGAGTGTACTTACTGTAACTTTTAAATAATGGCTGATTGAATTTCAGATTATTTCATTGAAAAAAAGTTCCAGCTATTTTTATGTAGGTGATGTGGAATATTTTTAGATTGCATGAGCACTGGTGTGAAGGTAGAGTCCACATTGATGAAAAATAAAACTAAATTCGAGTTCTCGGTTGATTTAAAAGAGTTGTGGAGTTTTTTTTAGAAATTCGCAATAGCGTGGCTTGATTTTAATTTCATATGATTCATCTTCTTTGCACCTTTTTTTATCTATTTGACGATTCAAGCCTTCAATGACAAAACATTGCCTGATTTTTATCCATTTTATGCCCTTTTTACGAACTGTCCTTTTCATTCGTTAAAAGAGAAAAAAGCAAAAGTTTATGAGGGTCCTACGATAGAGCGATATGAGGCGTTGAGAAATTCGAGCGATAATGGACTCAATATCCCGGGCGATCTATAATTTATCGCGCCGGTATAGAAGCCGATTATTGCGCATAAAGCGTTTCGCGGCGTTGCCGGAACAAAGAGAACTATTCGTGGGATCGTTTCCGTAGTTTAAACTGCTTTTTGGTCTTGAAAACTGTGCCGTAGTTGTGCATTACTGCCTTTGTTACGCCGTCTCAAAATGCTGTTTATATTACTTGTGTTTTTTTTTCTATTTTGATATTGTGCAGATTTTCTCTCATCAAGTGAGCTGCATGGAAAGTCGTTTGATATATGTATAAATGTTGATTGTGTATGTAAAAAATAAATATAAAAAATTGTAGCATCAAGATGTATAAAAAATTTTTTTTTGTACGTATGGCACAGAAAACTCGTTTTTCGTCCAGTTAAAAATCTCTAAATTTGTTTTCCAGCCTTTGGTACATGAAATATCGTACGTAACTAGTAGATAAATTTTATATTCGCTCGTGTGATTGTAAACCTCAGCTTTGCCTGGGTCTACAAACTTCACAATCGTAAATAGAAAATTTAAGCCTAGTTTTGTTATATACTCTTATTATTATTAATTTTCTGCTCATTTTTTGATAGCTGCATATTTTTTGACTTTTTTCCTTCTGGCGGCAATGTGCAACTATCGACATATAACTATTACATTTATGAAATTTTCGGTCATGAAAATTTATAAAACTATGATAGCAAATTTGAAGTAAGATTCCTGATTATTTCAATTTTCCAATTTCAGTGACAACAACAAATAGATTTCTTTAGTTACAATTTTTAGAATTTGCTAGAAAAGTGTCAAGCGACTGAAGTCAGTACATTCGATAATTTCGAAGTATGAAAGCAGTAATTTTAATTTTTGAAGCAAACACTTTGTAAATTATTTCCATTTCCATATTGTTCATTGACGTATATTAGGTTTTTTCTTTTTTTTTATAACTGATTTCATTCTAAACTTCTTGAGACTGTACATTTTCGTGTTGTGATTCAATGACATTAACAATTCTTTTAGAAAATTCTAAGTAACGAATTTCTTTTTCAAGAGGAAAAAAATTATTTCTCGATTACAATTTTAAAGAAGCAATGAGTCCTCGTATAACTTCTCTTTTCACGTAAATAGTAGTTGTTAACAAGTTTTTGAAGTTATTTATACAGAATTACATTTTTCAGACACGTTATTTGTACTTACTATTTAATTTTTGTCAAACTTTGAATTCAACAATATTTTTTTTTCTAAAATCATAATCATCTGTAGAATACGAATTCCCTTAAATTCTTTCTGTACTCAAACATTGACGAAAACATTAGTTTTAAGTTGAAAATTCAATAATGGTCAAATCGATAGTATCAGAATGAATAGTAGCTATGAAACAGAAAAATTGTTATTTGTTAACGAAAATGGCAAAAAAAAAAAAAAAAAAAAAATAAGAAAGAAAGAAAAATAAGTAAAAACACATTTTGGAATCTTATTTAACTGTAGTTCTTTCAGTAAATAAACTTTTATCATGCTTTTGTGAATATTATCTTTTTAACAAAATATTTAATCCTTAAACGAATGGAGTTCTAGATTAATAAGATGTCAAAACTTCGAAATCAAGAATAATATCGTAGTTAGATTACTGTCATTAGCCTTCAACTTTTTCTCAGTATAAAGACTCTCCAGCCTGGCTGGTTGCAGTTTCTCAGGGGTTGGCTGACCATAGTCAATTTTTACTACTTAAAGGTATGCAGTTTACGTTCTAAGTACCAGTTGATTCGGTGAAAAAATAATATTCAGACACCAATTTAATTACATGAACAAACTTTATCATTTCTTTACTAAAAACTTTACGCCAGTGTTTAAATTATTTGTTCTATATTAAAAAACTTTAGTTTGGAGATTACAAAAATTTCTGTGGATTATATACATAAAGTTTCATAAAGAAAGCAAATTGGATAACAAGAAACTCTGTGTCATTTTCTTAAATTTATAATAATTTCCTAGTAAACTTATGTCTGAATAAAATAGTGCTTTTTTAAATCTCTAAATAATTTAACTCCATGCTGCACTTGATAACTCCTTTGATTTTATTATTTTAAAAGATTTAGAATAAGATCTTTGTTTGAAACATTTAAAATTTTTTCGCAAAAAAATAAATTCATGTTGGGAATTTTTTTTTAGTGGAAACACAATTGTAACAGTCAACTTGAGAGAAAAAATTGTTTTAAATATTGGTAGTAAAGAAATCATGTAAAATTTTCACCTCCAGTACATTCAGAAGGCAATAATGTCTAAAAATAACAGGAATTCATAATCTCAATCTCACGCGTCTTTACTAAAACTTGGATTTTTTCAAAAAACATCAGTGTTTTAAATTATATCTATAAAACTCAAGACCTTATTTTCCATGTACCACAATATGACATTGAAAAATTATGTCATGTAACACAAAACAAAACTTTTATAGTTCCTAGTTTTTCTTTTTTATCATATTTAAGATGCTAAGACATACTGTTAAAAATAAAATTACCAAAAAAATATGTTTTCCCTTTTCCGAAAAACGTTCTTCAACGAATTACTATTGATTTCCAAATTGCTATAATTTCTCCCAGCGTCTACATATGAGCTACACACGCCAATCCAGCATGAATTATTCAGTACAAATTGGCGCAGAATATGAAGAATAACTTTCATAAAATGTTAATTTGATGTTTATTAATTGATTCACGACCCAAAAAGACTTTCACGAACGCGCATAAAATTGAGAATTTAACGTCAATCCAGTATTCCCGTCCGGGTAAATTCTATGGAACGAAAATGTTTGAGAGAAAATTTCATCGAAACCTTTGTTCCAAGATCGTTTTGACATGGAACGGGACTGTATTCGTGAATGTCGCTGTAACTTAAGTTTTATCTAGCGCAACTTGTTCTCGGGGTTTGTTAATTAGAAACGTGGAATTAGAAGTGGTGTGCTGAGAGGATGTCCTTTGTTTCATTTGGTAATTATCTCACCGTCCAGAGCGCGGTCCGACGTTGGTTACGTACGACGACGATGCACTTACAGCCGAATCTGGTATTTTTCCTGACTCCATTCCGAGTTGCGATTTGCATGATCCTGCAACATTTAAATTTTCGCGAGATTTTTAAAAGGAATAGTACAGTTATTTGTTTTTGTAGATATTTATTTGTGAGGGAGATAAATTTTTTTCATTGTAAATTTTGCATTGGAAAGTTTTACTTGAAATTTTCAAGGATTTTGAGGATATATTGTATTATGTATCTCGGATAAATAATTTAAACACCAGTGGAATAACCATTGTAAAAGATTGTCCAGACTTATGAATTTTTAGAAAAATTCCTTACATGAATAACGATTACCAAGCAAAACTAATCCCGGCCATGACAAACTAGGAAAACAAGGTGAAAAGCGCAGTTACGTCTTTCGCACGGGAGAAGATTGCGCGAGGCGCATATTCCCTTCCTCGCGTTTTCTGTCTTTCCGGCGCGTTCTCCGCCACATTTTGCCTCCGTTTTCGCATTATTTTGCCTCTTCAATTAGCAGCCGCCCGAGCGACAATTTATCCCTCGCGTTAGATTAAAGCGTTACGCTTCTCGTAATATTCTCCAATCTTTCCATCCCTCCTTCTCTCTATTTCTTTCTCCCTCTCTTCCCAGGATCTAGAGTTTTCATTCTTCATATTTTGTAACTCGGAATGCATTTTCCTTGTTTTCTACCTCTCCAAGAGTCCTGTTTGTTCAAGTGCCACACGTGTGTAGCAGAAAAGAGACTCGGGATGACGTACGTAACTTTTTTCAAAAAAAGATGAAGCTGTGGGAAATATATTTTTCGTTGGAGTATTTTTGTTTCATACGTACATCAATGAAATAATTTTATTAGTTCGGGAGAGGTCATTGCTAGATGGTTGTTTGAATTAAGTTTCAGAAACATTTTTCAAAGATGGTCGGAAGAGATCAACATTGGAAAGAAAATGCAGTACTTCTTCAAGTATTAGAATACTATAAATTTTACAATAAGATCACAGGTTTGAGAACATTATTGCTTATTTTGTCATTACATTTAACTTATAAGAATATTTTCCAGTGAAAATTCTTACATTTTACAAATTTCTATGATAAGTTCAGTTATATATAGAAAAGGTTATTAACGATAGTGCTTGTGCTCTATCGATATGATATTACAATTGTGATTAATGAATTTTTCGATCCTACCTCAGTTTCAAACTTTTCATTTCTTCAAAAATACAATATTTTAGACTGATTTCATGATTTAATGCTTCATTGTAATATTTTCAAGATTTTTTTCACATTGCATAAAATTAAAACAGTATTTCCAGTTTTTGCTTGATTTTTGTTTTCTCTAGAAAATTCTCAGTAGTATACGAAATAAATGTAGAGTAGCTGATTATTTGTAGAAAAAATTTGTTTTGTTTTTACGTTTTCTGCTTCTGAAAATGAATACATGCAATCGAATGATGTTACAGATGAACATTCTGTTGCTTAAATTAATAAAGAGCCATATTTTCTCGAATATTTTATTTAATGCCTTCTCTTTAGCTTACAATAAAAATAAACTTTACTTTGTCTGACAATAATAAAATATTTTTATCAAAATAATACCATGTGATGATTTTGTACAAGATGATTCAGTCTACCTCCTTTTATGATAAATCATTTTTCTATAATGAAATTATTAGAAGTCGCATCCGTCTATTTACTTGCAATTAAGAAGAAAAATTTCTGAAAAGATTGGAGAACTAATGTTCGCGAGCGAGCGCATCGCAGAGCTTATAAAATAATCCCACAGAACGGATGACTTTAGTTGTATAACGTCAGACAGCGCAATCTGTCAGCTATGAGAAGGTTTGTGTTTCATTACAAACTGTAATATTCTGTAGCAGGCGAATTTGCTCTTTGGATCAACGCTCGAAGAGAAATTTCTCTGAAATGAAACACGGGGAAATTAATTATATCAGAGTTTGACATATTTTGAATCTTAATTGTCCACCTTTTGAAAACACAGGATATTCAATAAAGTTGTATGAAATGATGATTATGAAATTCATGATTGTTTCTATTAGTTGTCTTTTTTGTTTGCAATTTTATTGTCAAGTTAATACCATTGATTTTCTTTCTAAAAAATGAATTGAAAAAGTTTTTTTTGCACAACATGAACATAAAAATTGCTATTATTCACAGTTTTATTGATAAAGTTATTCTGATGCCAAATTTTCATTTTTATCATGACGATATCCTATTACTTATTGTCAGAAAAATTGGATTAACTTTTTAATTTTGCTTGCTTTTGTTGATAAATGTATATAAATATGTATAAATGTATTAAATAGAGCGTCATAAAACTAGATTAATGAGATGGCAGCAAAATTTTTGAATTCAAATTGACATAAAATTTTATTGATTGTTGTAATGAGTGTATTCATTGATATGGCAGTAAAGCTTTACAAAATTAATAAGTGAATTTTTTTTTCAATCATAAGAATCGTCATTATGTAACAACTGATGTCGTACGTGAAGATGAAACGGTTAAATTATGTACTGTACTAATAAAATAGGTAATACAAAATAATATGAAATTAACAGAATTGATAGAGATAACTTTAATAGATGTTTTGAAAGACGTTCCGTCGAACCAATGCTGATCCTTCTTGATTTTTCCAAATTCCTAATGTTCTTGTTCGCTTACGTTTTCGATATATAATCCTATATATAACGTGAGTTCAAAGTATCATAAATCTCTCTTTTAGACTGATGTAAAATTTTGTAGAATATTTTTATAAAGTTCGGAATTTTCAAATCCGATTGTACATCGAGTATCTACTACGAGCCGCCATAAACTGCAAGTCAAGTATATATACCATACATGCGTAAAAGTTAATTGCCCGTGCACAGAAAAGCAACAATCCTAGCCGTGAGCAATTTGTCAGCCCAATAAAAATAAAAGTGGAGAAGTCGTTCGAGCTGATTCCATTTTCATTTTAAGTGTCACTGGCTGATGTGACCTTTCGTCGGTCGTAGGCGAAGGTCTTTTGAAAGTCAATTGATTGAGCACAAGCTCTGTTATTCTCAAAAAAGTAAATTTGCATTGCTGAATTAGTGGAATTCTACTGATTAAACAGTGAAAATGATAATTGTATTGAACTTCGAGTGAATAATCACTGATGGAAACAATAAATGTTTACTGGACTCACACTGCATATTGATTATTTTACAGGTAAATGACTTTTCACCGATAGAAAACGAATGTGTACTGCGAAACAGTGCAATTTTATCATTTGAAATTAAGAGAAAGCGTATATGCAATTGGGCGCATTGGATAGGACCTCTCAAATCAATAGACTTCAGGATGTGTTTGGTAAATATTGATCAATTTTTTTATTTGTGAAATTATATGCTTTTGAGAAAACAAGCAATATTTCCACTTATTGATTTATACCTAAAAAAGGTTCTAGTTATGAACGAACCATAGTTTTGTCTGAGAAATGATTAGATTTTTTATTACAGAAATATGAAAAATATTGGAAACAAAAAAATTGTGCTTGATTTTTGAATAAGACTAGAAACACTAGTCGGGCATCATCTTCTTAGAAAATATTGCAACAAAGTTATGAAAATTATTCATACAGAATAAGTGATTATTTTCCTAACAATAATTCTTTTACATGAAGAAAACTATTTCCAAAACACACTTTTCATTAGAAAATTTTTTTTTCATTTTTGAAGAAAAACATTGTGTTAATTTCCTTGTGAAACTAATAAGTTAGCGTAAAATATTACACTCACTGAATCTCAATAAAAACATGATTAAGCTTGATTTTTCAATGTGTTTTGCAATACTAGTCGAGCGTCATGTACTTGGAAAATTCTGCAAGTATTTGATAAAAAATATATATTTCATAATGTGATGTAGATAGAAATCTTTAAAATGCTCCAAATCTATTTATGCGTCACAATCAGTGGCAAATTTTTCACTGATTGTCAATAGAATTGTACTGTTATGCATTTAGTGAGTTGGAAATGAAAAGTAAAAAAATTTTAGAAACGATTTTGAATACAGAGTAACATTGAATGTGGCAAAAAATACTTCAAAGATGATACTGAGAAGTGTTAAAAATGAGATACAGTGATTTCATTAAGAACTGAATAACGTAAAAATTCAAAGCTGGGGTACTGTTAATTGATATAAAGACGTCACGATGCTTGAAGAAATATAAATAAATAGAATAAATAAAATATATAATAAATTATAATGAAATCGATAAAATGAATAGAAAAATATATTTATTAATGCATATGAATGAATCATTAAAAATTTCTGTATATCAACCATTTAGATATTTAAGCTACCTCTGAAAAATTTTCTTTGCCACGTCACATATAGTATAGTAATTATTTGACAATTTAAACGAATCAATGAAACATAATCAATTGCATATTATTGTCATTCATTACAGCAAAGATTGTACTGTACTCATAAAATGCTCTTCCTCAAATAAAAATCTCTGAATACTGTCACGAATTCGAAAGAAAACTTCACCAACAAATGAAATTTTCCAAATTTTTTCAAGACGAAGAAGAAATTTTCAGGAAGAACTGCTTCTGAGAAATCGAGATTTTGTCATGGTCAGGTACTGTAAAAGACGAGGCGGTTCGTAACGACTTTAGGGCAGATCTGGTCCCTCGGGAGACGCGTTATTTTACGTCGTCCGAGCTACAAAATGCGCTCCAGAACAAGCGAAGCGCCGTTCTATGCATACGTTTGAAAGTTCAAACGCCCGAGCGATTTGCATGTCTCGATGGCGCAGGGCGCTGCATCGGGAAAGTACTGGCTCGTTTCTGGTACGACGCGATGCGCGGCGAAGCACAGTGGCCTGGATTCCGCGACGAGTTCCCCGGCCGACGATTCGTCTTCTCGCCCCGAGTGTAATTTCAGGACGTTCGAAAATCCGCGAATTCTTTCTCTTTCAACAGCAAACTTGGTTCGTCCCCTTTGAAATTTAGGTACCACATCGAAGTCCGGTGACTTGGAAATTCCCAGAAAAAAAACCCTAGTCCAATCGTAAGCTACTGAAATTCTAATTTTTCTGGAGAGATTTGAAAAAAATTTTGTTGGAGGTTTTTGGAAAACAACGTGTTCGATACTTGGAAAATGTCTCTCATTTATGAAGTGAAATAAAATAAGAATGTCCTAAAAAAAATAAGCAATCATTCGAGATTGTCAATAGTTTTGTGAAATTTTGTGTTTTTTTCAATACGATTTTAGTTCCCATAGATTTTCAATCATGAAAGTTTTAATGCTGTCAAAATTTTTTACATTTTATGGAATTTATGCAATTTCTGAGATAATTTTCTACAGTGTAACTTATAAGTGATTATTCAATATTTTAACAAATGAATATTTTTGTCATTATTGACATTTTGAAGAATATAATAAACAGAAATTCATCAGGTTCTCTACTTGAGAAAGCTAGTTAGAAATACACGTGAAAAATAATATAAAAAAAATCGAGACCAAGCCAATGAAACTCGAATTTTCCGGAAAGTTTCTAAATAAATATCTCAGTGGTATTGGAAAACTAAGTGCTTGACACTTCAGAAAATTTTCTTCATACAAAGTGACACTAACATTAAAATTTTTGTTCATTCGTATATTACAATTCAAAATAATTAGTAATTTCTGTTGGCTCTGTACTTCTCAAAATTTAAGTTTTCTATGGATTTAAACGACATATTTACTATGAAAAAAAATTTTTTTTTTGAGTCTACAATTTCTAAGATTTTTAAAGAATTTCTATAAAAAAAAATTGCTTTCAAGACACATTGCTAGACCTATTAAGATTTTGTTAGCTTTGTAATATTTTTTACGAAAATTGAAAAGTGCGACTTTTCCAAGGCCTACTTATAATTCAGTGAGATGATATTTTGAAAAAAATTGTTCAGGGAATTCTTACGTTATTGCATCTGTAAAAAATGATGACTTAATGAAATTTGAGAATTTCATTTGAGTTTCTGAAATATTACCAAGATTTTATAGAATGTCATGAACCGCAGATTGAAGAGCTGTGACTTTTTTATCCATCGTTTCAGAAAGTGTCTTATAAGAGGCTGAAGAAGATTACCTTATAAAAAACTTGACAGCAGTTTTTCCTAAGTAAGAAGATACATTTTTTAAATAAGAAGACATTCTAGAAATCGTATGAAATTTTTTTTTGATATTTGTACTCTAAGTATTTAAATAACTTTTTCTATATTGTTAAAATATTTTTTTTTCTTTCAGAAAATTTTTATCTTTCTAGAATTTTTATTATATTATCTTTAAGGTAAATATTAAGTAATAATGAATAAGCACTTGTATAAAAAAACATATCTTCCTAAAATCTATACAAAACGTTAATTAATAAAAAATCAATTTGATAACAACAATGTCAAGCAGTTCAGAACCGATGTATTTTATATACTTTACTACTTAAACAACTCATTCATAGTTCAAGAAACATTACAAACTGTTAAAGTTGTTCATACAATACAAATGAATACGAGTTTTTTTCAAATTATGAACACAATTTTCATGTATAAAACGATTTTTTTTTTTTAAGTCATTTAATTCTCACAAATTGTAAATTATTAAGCACGTCGTAAAACTGTCCTTGACATCAAGATCTAAAACGTTAATCAAAAAGTTTTTTTAAGTTTTTTCATATATTTACCAACTAATCATTCATAACTTATTCAAATTATTTTACAAGAAAAATCACAAAAAAATTTTCTAATCGAAGAAAAATATTTCCTCTCACACTATTACAAAAAATGTCAAAATGTGTACAATTGAGATTGAAACTGTCCTTCTATTTTTTGGCATCAAACGTCGTGATTAACAAATGATAAAGTTTAATACTCCTACAATTTTTGAGAATTTCGGTTGTTGCTCAGGACTTTTTGACTAGAGATTGAAAAAGACATAATGCTTTTCTTTCTTTCACGAGGAATCAAGTGAACTGTATTTGAATCACAAACAATGCTTGAATGACAAAAACAGTTTTAATCATGCAAAAACAAAACGGTGATTCCAATTGCACTGATTACATTCCAAGCCACCTGAAATGGCCCAAAATCATTCAATCGCAATTTGAATTACGTTTACATTCAAATTCACCGCGTTCAATTAACTAAGTATTAATTATTATTCACGGAATAAGTGAAAAGGTGGTATCGTAAATTCCACATTGAAAACGTATATGCCGATATCGATTTCGTTGCACAATGAAGCATAATGCATTAATAATATCGCGAGTACGCTCGGAAATGTTATCGTAAAACAGAAAGGCGCGTCGCTTCGAACTGTGGAACGCTTTCGTTTTACGAGGATATTTCTGTCGCCTCTCTCATCATTGGACCTGGGGCCGAAATCAATTTACAATTTTAAACACAGCGCTCGATTTCCGCTTATGGGTAATGCATTTTCGAAGCTCAATTTCGAATTCGAATGCCAATGTTTCTGCTCGTGTTCCTCTGATCGGGTGTAAAATTGCGTCAAAGTGGACCCAACGTTCCACTCGGGGTTATGAAATAGCTGCGTGAAATAACGCTGCGAGCCATAAGACTAAGGGTGCATAAAAAAATCTAGAAAAAACTGGTATTTTAAGGATTGAGGGAAATGCTTATTATATTTCGATTTCTTAAAGAAATTTTAACTATTGAAGAGTAGCAAATAATTTTCTTGCTATTATATTTTTTTTCAAGTTTGCTACATTTTGCACCTTGTCTGATATATTGTTTTTAAGATTCAGTTTCAAAGGAGAGATCTTTCTGTTCAACTTTTCAAGCTTAAGCAGAAGCCTTTTTTCGGAGTGAATCATTATAATTGGAATAGAGTGTATAATTATTTCATGAACTGTTCGATTGTACGAATAGTTATATACCACAAACATGAAAATAAGTGTTGTCTTAGTCTAGGGCCGAGCAGAGGAAAACCAGGCTTGGAGAAAGTAGTTATAGAATTATTTATCACTTTTTACCATAAATATTTCCTTTATTTTAAGTATAAGTTGTAAAATTGTAATCTCTATGATTGATTTATGTTCTACATTCTCAAAGGTATGCCAGTTTCTACTAATTATCGATGGAGATCTAGAAAAAATGAAATTATAGTTGTCATTAATATTAAAAGTATTCACAAACATCGAAACATGGCATTCTCAGTTTGAATTGGAAAAAAACTAGTAATTAATAGTAGAATTTCACTGATTGAAAAAGTAAAAAGGGAGAAACTAAAGTTTCAGTAAAAATCTACTTATTGAATTAGTGATATAGCTTACTGATTAAATTAATAATTTTGACTTAAGAAAAAAGTATATTACCATCTTCAAACCTCAGTAGAAATCCTCTACTACAGTCAGTAGGTTTTGACTAGTCTTATTCGTGCATTATAAATAAAAGATAAGTATAGTTCAACTAATTGAAAAGCCAATTTTTAATCATACTTTTTTAAATAGTAACTGTTTATAATAATAAATATTTACCACTGCACTTATTCATTATATAAATAGTATTCCAATGCTAGTAATTCATAATTGTGCTATAGTAAAAATTCAAACAATAATAGCAGACATATTCACATATTTGTTGAAATATATAAGTCGATTGCATTTTCAGATTTTATGAAAGTTAGAATTTTCACAATAGCCTTTCAACTAGTAATTAGTTTATTTTTACAAAAATAGATGTACCTGAATTTCTAGTATGAAACTCAGTTGGACTGTTGAATGAATTTCGTTTTTATATTCTTAGAAGTGAATATTCTTCATAGTCATTTACTTTCAAAGAAGATTCTTATCCGGAATAAAATCGATTAAACAATCATTCATGTATAAATTGAATCGGATTTTTAAACAGTGTGCAGAATTTATTGAATCAGTAAAGATATAGTTGAATTCCCAACCTGTTATTTGGTGTTATACTTGTTAAGACATTTATTTGAAATCATCTATCAAATATCTTTAAAGTAAAATTTCCATTCGTACAAACATGAAGTTTTGGTCGAAAATTCAACGATGTTCTTTCAACATAGGCTATGTTCGTGTAGAAATTAAAAAAAAAAAAAACAATAGATTTTCAAGTGTCATTTCTTGTCATCGAATTTCAAACTGGAAATCGAGTTAACTTTTCAGTTCTGATTGACGGCAGGAAATCAGCCACTTCGTAGAAGTATTTGCAATCATCAATAATGGTATATATAATGCATGCATCATGAGAATAATAAGTATAAAAGGTTGACAATAATGATAACTACATTCATAAATTTATGTTAAAAAAATGTGTCATCTGTTGAAGTCTTTAAAAATTAAAAATAATCAATAAGGGTAAGGGCGGGAAATATGGGACATTTTTTTTGCATTACTTGCAGTTTTGCTCTTACATATTTAGAAAAAAAATTCATCAAACTTTCTAAATGGTTGTATGAAGCCTATAGAAATCTAAAGCAAAAAAAAAAATACTCAACAAAGTAAAAATTATTTATATACAAAGACTTCTGATGACTATTGTAATTAGAAAATTTTTTCTTTATAATAAAAAATGAATAGCACCAAGCAATAAAAAGTGCTCCAGCAATAAATTTTGAAGGGTTTTATATTAGCTGTATAGAAAATATAGCTTTTATATAAAAGTCAAATACGTAATCTCAAAAAAGTCAAGTAGTCACACTTGTGTTATTATAAATATAAAACTTCAATTTTTTCTTAAACGTCCCATCATTAAACATTTTCATGAAATTATTTTGTATTTGCTGAAAAAACCAGTCCCCTCAAAAACACCAAACCCAGGAAAAAAACTCCCTCCCTCTTCAGACCTGCCTAAACCATTCTTTCTTCCCTCAAATCTTGCCCTCTTTTTTTTTCGCTCTTTAGGCAAAAAATCCCAATAATACCGTCAAACCTGCCAAAGCGTTGAAGCGCCCTATCCGGCTTTTCCGGTAAACCGATCAATGGGAGATTCAGGAGCATCGGGAGCGTTCGAATGTCCACGAGTGGAGCAGTTTATGCAGGAGCGGCCCTTAGAGAGGGCCGTGAAAGGAAGGGGCGACAGACGGACGTGTAGGGAACGAGTCGGATCTTCCGGAGCGATGGGAGCTCGGCAGGTGGCGAGGCTGTAATCCTTTGAAGCGAGGCTAGGGCGGCAACGTGGTCGGTCTTGGCTTTTCTGAAAAACATACTCGACTCGCTACGGCTTAAAGCAGCGCCGCTTACAACGCTCCGATTACGGATCAGCCGAGCTTTTTCGCCCTGTTCCTCGTTTTTCACTGTTTCGTCCGACTGCGTTGACCCTAACCCCCTTTCCCTCTCCTTTTCTTTTTTCCTCGCCATTTTTTGCTCCACTTTTGCACACTCCACGTCGCCAAGTGTCCGGTACAATGGGCATCCCCGGGATGCTTTATTTCCCTTCCTAATATAACGCTGCGTTAGGTCCTTTGAAAGAGACGCTGCTTTTACCGTCGGAAAGATTATGGTGCTCTCTGTGCCATTTCACTCGGCGCTGGGCTTTGAAGGGACGTTGAAATATTCAGTTTGATCGATACAGGGGCTGGTTAGAGTTTAGAATCGAGAGGGTATTTTAACGGAGTTTTCATTTTTGCGCTAGTTCCTAGGGATAAACGATACTCGGGCGATACTTGAGGCATTGGCGCTTTTGATCGAGTATTTTTATGGATAATGAGAAGATTGTGTCTTATCATGACGGTTATTTCCTTTGTTATTGGAAATCGAAAAATGACTGAGACTTGTATATAAGAGATTGGAGATTTGGCGAATAGATAGAATATGAAGAGTGCCAATATATTTAAATAAATAGATGCAGTTTCATACTTTTCAGTAGTAATATAATTTTTTTTTATCATCTTTAGCGAGTGTTGAGATCAGGGATGTGAGGCGGTAAACTTACCAGTAAATTTACCTGTAAAATACTGGTCATAACCGTAATTTACGATAAGGAGGTTTTGGTTCATTTTGACCGTCAGTTTACCTTACCGATCAGAATTATTATGATGGTCAAAATTATTACATACTCAAAGAATACTTGAAAAATGTTCAACGCGTTTGTAATTGCAGCTTTCTTTTTTTCATCAGATTTTGATGAAAAAATTTGGTTTCTTAATCAATAAATAAGTGCACAATTACAGCCTTTTCATTTGAAAAGAGTAATTTTTAAAGAAAAAAGCATATTACTTAATAAAAGTGTGCTGTTGATTAGGTATTTTCCTTCGGTATCTTTATTTTCGGCAAAATTTTTACTTTATACAATTCACCTCAGTTTTCTACACTAATTTTAAGACAAGAGTTTTAATACCGTATATAAAATATTATTGTACAATATATAAACAATGTAACGTAATAGATATATAAGAAATATAAAAAATAAGGCAAAAATGCTAATTTTTACCGAATTTTACACTTTCTGATTAAAGTATTGAATGAAATACGTTTATTATTCTATATGTATTTATTAATATATATTTATCTCTTATTCTATTATTCTATATAAAGATACAAATTGTAAAGTACTGTATTGTAAATGTGACACTTGGACATATTTACAATACAGCGTATTATAACTAACACAAAGGTGAGTCGAAGTAAAAATTTTCTTTCAAGATGAGAAACGTCATTAATCTACATTCAATTACACACTTCAATTACCCCCAATTTTCTATTAGAGTAAGCTCAGAAAGAGATGGGGTGAAAAGAGAAGGGACTTCAATCAAAAGTTCCGCCTTGCTAAATAGTGATTAGACAAAACTGAATTACTAATTACTCTCTAAATTTTATGAATTTTGAAAAATTGTAAAGGAAAAAGTGACTTGAAATTTAATGAGGCATCGATGGTTTTCTGATGATCCGCCAACTTTGGGACACTCTATATATTGTCCAGCAAACGCAGTAGTACAGTGACACTCATGAGTTTCTTCTAGAAAAATGGAAAAGCCATTTATGAAATGTGAAATAACAAGATTGGTGATATTCACCTGCAATTGCTGGAAAACATTTGGTCAGTCACGTTAAGTCACATTTTTCCATCGAAGTTCCATCATGACCGGTAATTACTGACCTGAAATGAGCTCTGACGGTAAATTATGTTAAGAGAGTTTTTAAATTTGACCGTAAGTAACAGTATATGACCGTCAGAAATTACCATGGCATGATTAATTTTTTTCTGACCGGGAAATTCACATCTCTGGTTGAGATTCATCTATGATTGCAATAGGGTTTACTAGCAAGTAAGTTGTCTTGCCAGGAAATATTATGAGGATCAATTTCCCAAAATTTTCTGGATTTTCTGATAAGAGTGAAATAAACTACTGAACACTTTAAAAATGACTAACAAGTTATGTCATGCTTACTACTTTCACGTCTTGATATCCTCTATGTAATCTTCCCCTATTTTCATCAAAAAATAGATAAACTATAAATATTTCCATTCCCCTTTTCTTGATGTCAACTATTTTATCAAGTTCGAAACTGAAGGAGCATATTTTATACGTATGTACATTCAAGAGCAAAGGGTAAAAAATTATAATACGATTTGACTGAATATATCAAAACTTAACTGTATATGAATTATCCTACTTCGAAAAGTAGAACAATTTTAAGACAGAAGTTTTACGCTATTGTGATTCTCTGACTTTTCTATTTAATTTTAGAAGTGCATCGTAAAAGATGATTACCACTTGATCAATCATTCCATTGAAAATGTGTTTCTTAAAGTTTTAGTACCTTCCTTCATAAAAAAAATATAATGAAGTTTCATAACATTACTGTTTTTAACCTACTTATAAGTATAAAACAGGCGATCTATAATCCTCGAGTGGTCTTTTGAATTACAGAATTAGCGTGAATCAGAATATCAAATCAAAGATTTCATTGATATAATTGGTAAGTAAATTAGATCACATTGTATTATGAAGATAGGTTCGTTATTATATAATTATCTTAACCGATTTTAAAAAATTTTTTTTTGATTGTTAATTGATCCTTGGACAGAATCAAAAAACTATTCCTCGGAAGTTGAATATTGAATGGGTCTGGTGTATTCGGGAACATGTTCCGGACTACTATTAATGACGGTAATTTTTGAAAATAAACATATGACCACAAGATAACACCTAGTTGATAAAATAATATAAATCAATAACTGTATATATTTACCATATAATAATGATCTTTTAGAAGAAGCAAATTTAATTTTTAAAAGGCACCTGAACATTAAAGCTTCAAATGATGTTGATTAACAATGTCAGATTCAGTAAGTTGGGCAAGAAAAAAATGAATTCAAAGATTAGTAATTGTTACGCGTAATTAACAACTTAGATAGTTATGCCGTTACAGTTTGAACATAAAAAATATATAGAAAAGTTCGAAGATATTCACAGAGATAAAAAACTGATATGCGGAGCGTGACTTAATACATGTTCTGTAATTATAACATTTAACATGGAGTTTATACGTCGCCTAATATGAAATATTTCAAAATTAGGAAACACAGAAAACTATTGCTCACTTTTATTTCCTAAAATAACTATTGCTCTACACAGTAAAGATTTTCACAGTTAATACATGTATATGAATCTAGTTACTAAACTATATTGATTGCAATTGTATGAGTTTATTTAAATCATTTTTATTATTTCATAGATAATTAAGGGATCAATTAGAAACTAATCTATACAATAGTATGATTATGCACCGGGTATTGTATGATGATAATGATTTCGATTTCCCAACTGGGAAATCGAAATTATATTAATAATCTATACATGTAAAAGTGAAAATCCAAATGTTTGTTACTTTATAACTTTGAAACTTTTGCATGAAACCTTCTGAAATTTTCCATAGTTATTGACAATGTTCATGACAAAGTTATCGACATGTTTTCATAAACGAACAAAATTTCCTACCTCTCCACCTCCACCCCCGCTGCACAGTTGAAGTATCACACAAATAAAAATTACAAAATGTCACGAATCACAAATAACATAAAAGTACAAAAACTTACAACATCATAAAAAGCCACATAATCACAAAAAATCACAAAATCCAAACATTTGCAAAAACACGAAAAGTGGCGAAATCACAAAAGTGACAGAATCATGAAAATTGACGGAACATTGAAATAAAACAGATAACAGAAAATATTACATACCTATTATAAAAAAACCTTCAAAATGTGACAAAAAATTACAAATAATAATACAGTCGCATAATGATTATCATCATGATACTCACCGCAATTATCTAGGTACCCATCTTAATTAACAAATAAACTGTCATCAATTTCACGCTCTTCGTTTATCACGAAATATCGGAAAAAGATTTCTTAAAAAAATATATTTATTATCATCTGGCCAATATTTTTTATTCACCGGTACTACTTATGAAAATCTACAATCTTCATTGATTCTTTTAGAAATTCCAAAAAAAGTATTCATTATCAAAAATATTGTAGATCTATCAATTAAAAAAGTCATTCGATAATCAATATATTCTACTGTTGCTAATTAATCGAAAAAAAAAATTATTTATTTAACCCCTTTTCCATATGACTTCAGTTTCACATAAAAATACACAATTCGTATCATGATACAATTGTTTCTTATAAATTAGATAATAAACATCGTAATGGTTCTTCATTGCTAATTCGAAAATTTAAAAAACTCCCTTATCTTATATGGTTGCAATAGGAAACTTTCTATTGGTTGACAATGTAGGTTGATAGGAATCTGTAACTTTACTTTGTACTTACCTGATATAAACGATCGTAGGGTTTATGATAGGTTGAAAATAATTGTTCAAATGTATAATTGAACCTACTGTTTACAGCGGTGAAATAAATTTTCTGTAAATATCATTCTCTTATTTATACATGTACTGAAAGTAGCTCCTGAAAAGAACCGTGCATTATGGTCAAATTTTTTTGTTATTATTAAAAAGGTTTATTGCATGCATGAAAATTTCAACGCTTCATTAAAGTTTGTATATAAATAACCGAATCGCTATAAAAATACTGAAATCGCTGAATTATATGATACTTATCATTAGGAATCAGATAATTAAAGGAAATAAATGGGCATAAAATTGCCCATCAAAATGAGGTAAACGTTTAAATTTATTCTCTATGAACATAACAAAATTTTTTTTCAGCAAATTTTGACTCAATTTCATAAACTAGCGAATTTCTCCAGTCTTCTCATACATTGAGCATTTCTTAATATTAACAAAATTTTTCCATGCAGAAACGCCCGCTAACATTCTCATCCCTCAATTCCAAATTCCTCGTAAAATCAATAAAATTTCGATAACTCTCGACCACGTCGGAACGAAACTTTTAATGGTTTCCACAAGTGCCGAAGGCGAGCGATATTTAAGTAAAATAACGCGGGCAGCATGTTTACCGTAGAACTTTTGGAAATCTCGGCGAGTACTCGGAAGAACTTGTTTCGTTCGCGGGCGATTTGTTGCGCGCGGCAAAAAGGCGAGCCCTAGGTTTTCGCGAAGCAGGTCAGATTCTTCAGCGAGATTGCGTGTCCGCTTCATTAATCACGGGGTCCGATAGTCCCGACTCGGCCGCGCAAAAACACGGCTGGTTAACGCGGCTACGGTGACTTCGATATATCGCGGAATGATTACGCCCGGCCGCGCCGCGTCTGACCAGTCATTGAGCCATCCACTGGCGCTGCAAGCCACTGTCATTGATTCGGCTCGTTCATTTATCACCGACTCGTTTACAATCTGTTTCCAACGTCGCGCATATGCAAATCGCCGTCCATTTCACCGATTGAATTTCGCTTCGTCGTTATTTATGGCGAATTTTTCATGGTTCGATCATGTATTTGTCGCGATGAGGGCGGAAAAAAAATGTTCTCACTATTTTGAAATGATTAAAAAAAAAACAGGTAGTTATTACAATTATATATTGCACTGTGGAATCAGTCTAATCAATTGTATTTTTTGTTAGATATCTATTGCCTTTATTGTTACATTACATTGTTAACAATTGAAAATTACACTGTGGCAGTGGATATATGTCGTGAAAACTTCAATATCTATCGAATTACGTTCTGTGATTCAGTTGAATTTTCTGCAACATGTTTTCGTAAATTTTACTAATCTTCGTCTTAAAAAAAAATTTTTTTAAGGCCTGATTATATAGGTGTTGCGGTGAGGGGGCCTATACGAAAAAAAAATTGTTTTTTAAATTACATGATATTATGAAACAGTTTAATGTGTTCTAAAAAAAATCTTATACTGTGTAATCAGTAAGTAATAGTTTTTGAAGAGTCTATTGCTCACTTGAAAAAACAAGTATTTGTTCGTAAAAAAATATCATCAATTGGAGGAGTTATGGCCCTTCCTCCGAAACAATTTTTTTTTGAAGAGGCTTGCGGTAACCACGATGCAAGTTGAGCAAGTCAAGTTGAATCAGATAATCCAAAAAATTTCATTATTCTAGGAATACATCTAGTTTTTGAACGATCGCTTTTTATAGAAAAGTTTTTATTTTGCAGATAAGAATTTTTTAATAATATTTTCAGAGCTCAAAAAATCGAGATCTCGGGGAAAACGTTCTTGCATACAGAAAAAATGCAATATTAATTTTTTTAATCCTTCCAGAACAGGATACATTCCTAGACTAATGAAAGATTTTGGATTTTCTAATTTAACTTGACCTATTTGATTTGGATCGTGGTCAATTCAAGCCTCTTAAAAAAAAAAATTGTTTCGGGGTAAGTGCTATAACTCCAGCAATTGTTGTTATTTTTTTTTATAAATAGATACTTATTTTTGAAACTGAAAAATACACTGTTAAAAAACAATTACTTTGGTGTCATAACATTATTGCTACATATTTAAAAAAATTCCCCAAACCATTCTCAATTCGTCCGCACGAAAAGGCATATAACCCCTTCAGGTACTGTAATTTTGATTAAATGCGCATGGCATTTTCTGTTACACCATTTAAAAATGATATTATGGTAGTAGATATATGTTGTAGAAACTCTAAGTTGTATTGCGTCATATATATACTGTATAAAAACTGTTATTCTGTTGTACTTTCTGGAATTTCATTTTGTAACTCCTTATTTTAGTTTCCAAAAAATCCATCAGGATTTCTGCAATTATAAAATCTACATAGCTCTTTTTGCTATATCTTCGTATAGCTTCCTGCATATTATGTTTTAACAGTTGATAATGAACATTTTTTAAATGCACTGTAGATTTTTCAAATTATATGCACGTGTTCTATGCACATTATTGAGTGAAGTATATTATTTAATATCTGAAAAAATTATACGCAGGAACTAAGAACATGAATAATGAAGGTTGAAATTATTTGATTGATACTTTACAATTAATACCTATCAGATGCTACGTGCTCATATAGTAAGAATTCCACTTTATGTAGTACAATCAGCATTCTGCACATTTTGGCTTTTCTTAAATTATCAATTTTAAACTCACATCTGAACATATAGTGAAGTGTTCAATATAAGAATTCGGACTATCTTGGGTAAGTAAGTTAAAAATTGCTTCTTGAGAAATAAATAAATTCTTTGTGCGTCAAAATTGAGGCTTTTCTTTTTACTATGAGGTTTTGACTCTTGATTTAAAAATATTGGCCCTCCTGAACTAGTGTGCAAATGGATTTTTTTCATGAAGTACGGTTTTCGAGAGAATAATTATTGAAATCATTTTATGAAACGTTTGTGTTTTTAAATCGATATTTATCAACAAAAGACTTCTTTTAGTATTGGTTGTGATCTATTTTCAAAAAAATGTATGCCGAAAATAAGATTTTTCTTTTAAATATTATTGAAAAAATGCATGAATTGGTACTGACAACTTTTAAAAAGGACTTAGTTAACAAACACTGAAGTTTCATGAAATTATTCAAATAATTAATCACTCAAAATCCTTACTTAAGAAAAGAAAATGCCTTTGTACACCACTTCAAGGGGGCCAATTTTTTCATAATCAAGCGTCAAAACTAGATATCAAAATCGCACAGTGTTATAAGAAAGATCAAAATTTTTGCTAGAAAATATATATGATTTGAAAATGACGAAATCTGCAATAGTATTGTAACAATTATAATATCATACTGAAAATAATAATATTCTTGTGATTTAAACCATAAATTTTTCGACAAGTAGTACATTTTTTCCCCGTGTAATAATTCAATCAATAAAATGACGATTCAGAGCAAAGGGAAGAATGGATTACCCAAGTGTTTGAAAACTTTAGCTTTAAGCTTTTGTATAACGACCTTTTCAGACACTGCATTAGCAATCAAAAAACAGGAATACAAGAAAAAAAATCACGTATTTTGAAACATTTATTCAAATCGCTACACTAAAAACTTTTTATTTCACAATTTCGTAATCGTTCTGTTCGGTAAATCGACACTTTTATATTCACACTCTTCACTCACCTATTCGAATGGTGAATTTTCTTCTACAAAAATTATTATATTAATTAAACGAGTCATGTACATTAATACTTACAGTAGATATATAATCTGAAAATTTGAGTAAAAAATGATAATTCGCATAATATTTAATCGACTAAAAGGTATGTAATTTTATCTTTTTTGATCCTCAACTGAACTCTTAAGTCTGATACATGCCTATTTATTTATCACGTTTGCATAACTTTTTATACTAATCTAATAATTTTCAAAACACTGTCGACAATATTGAATACAATGGCTTTTTTCCAGTCTAAGAGAATTATTGAGTGAAAATTCATGTTAAAATCCGATAAAACGAAAATTCATAAATAAATAAAAAAAAATACATATAAGTCATTTTTATACAATACGATCTTATCATGTAATCATTTGCGTTTCCTGACTGTACGACTATTACTATTAGTGAGGATGAGAAATTCAATGTTAAAAACTATTTTTATTATACTAATACCTTATTCATATTGATAAAAAGCGTAGAAACAAAGAAACGATGAACTAAATATGAGCGTGATGAAATTTTCATTACTTGAGTTACTATGAATTTGTACGTGAAAAAAATTTTTCTACGTTGTATTTTAGTTGTTTCATTGTTGTGTAAGTTATTGAGGATAGCTTAAAAATGAAGCTGAAAGCTTGAGTTTACTAACAGTTAAGTTTGTTACTCCTTTGCTTCGAATGAACGTTGAAAAGATTGAACTATGAAAACTCATGATAGAGTGTCACACGTGAATAATAATACCCATCTGAGTATTGTTCGCCATTCAACTTGAATTAAAAGAGTGAGAATTTTCCGTCGGTAATAAGTTTCAATTTCAAGTGTTAAAATACTTCAAACTGGAAAAAATGTAAATTTCCTCAGTAGCTTGAACACATTAAATCAAAATTCAATAAATTAAAATAACCTTCGATGAAAGTTTTTTGTTGTCTGGATGAAAGAAATGAAGAAAGCTCATTATAAAATACGAAACTCAAATACAATTACGAATTTTTTCGAGTCGGTACCTGCTGTCTGAATAGTTCAAGCTTTCTGAAGAAATAACATGCGTGAGCTAGTGAAGATCAGGCAACTTGTGCGTTATGAATACAACTCCATGTACTCTCAACTCGCTCAAAAGCACGATTTCCTTCGTTTGCGCTCTTTCAACTCCACGTAACTTTTCTGCCCGAAGACGCGAGAATAGTTCATTTTATCTTCAAATGAGGCGCGCTAAGTACACGCAGGAACGAGACCGAGTCCGCGCTTATGTTACGAAGTAAGCGCACTTTTTGCGCGAATGCATTATTAAAATGAATTTCCCTGGCTAAAGAAAAACTTGGACGGAAAAAAGGTACGAAACATTTGCTCATGCAAAGTCCGTGCGGCCATTAATCATCTTTTCCCGACTTAGAGTTTCTGAAATTCAAAGGCTCATTAAGTTTCCAGGTCGTTTAGGATTTTGGATCAAAAGGTTCCTCGGAAGGAGAGCACCCAGCAACCGCATTGAATGCACTTTTGTAAGTGGAAAAACGAGGGGGAAATTAGTGTGAAAGTATCAAGCAAGAAAATAAGGCAAACCTTTTTGTGGCTTTGGACAAAGTACCAATAGGTGCAAAAGACAATGATTTTTACTTGAGATATGACAAATTGTTCAAAGGAAGAGCTTATAAAATCAATTTGAAGTTTATTGCATTTTTTGTCTTTTGTTTTTTTTTTTTTTTGAAAAAGTTTCTATCATGATAAGTCTCAAATTGAACATGGAATATCAGGCTTCACTATTATAAAAACTCATATATTTTGCTTTAATCCAAAAATTCCACGAACTGATCATACGACAATGAATATCTGTTCATTTTATGAACGAACGTTTTCATTCAAATGTTATAAGTTTTCGAGAAGAAGCCAATCAACACACAGGGAAGATTTGGATTTCCTTGGGTCGAAGGAATGGCGCGAGAATTGTTCGGGACAAGTTTGGCTGATGTCTAAAACGTGTCCAGAGGTTCATTACTCCCTTTAAACTTCAGCGCAGATTGGAGAGAAATCTTAATCAACTTTACACGACATGTGGAATCGATCAATTATCCAGCACGAGTTTCGGCGAAGTTTGGGAGTTGCGAAAGTGGAGGAGGATCGAGAGGTTTGACGAGTTTTCGAGTTGCTTGTTCTGGCAACGATTTCAGAATAGAGAATCTGCCAGGTTTTAAACTTTGATAATGCTTCATTCTCAATCTTAGAAAGAGTGAGACTTGAATGAGTAACCAAAAAACAACGTGAACTGCTTGTTTTTGAAGGTATAGTTTTTTGGAGAAAATAGATTAACAAAAATTCTGTCAGAGATGCTTATCTTCAGAAACTCATAAAACTTGTAATGAACTTTTATCTCTGAATAAGAAAAGATAAAATAGCAGTTTGTCAATTAAATTTTTTTCATGAGTTTCTTTCAGAAAACAATTCTTTTGAAGTGAGTATTTAAATAAATCTAGAGATTTAATTATTTCTACGAAAAATCTGCAGTAAATAAAAATTTTTTGATAAAGGTATATAAATTTATTGCTTTTTTTCATCACTTTCAAATATTTTTTTTCCGAACTAAAAATATCAAAAGAAAAAAGTTCTCTACTCTTTTTTGCCATTTTGGAACAAAAACCACGATCTTTATCATTGTTTCCAATGTTTTTGTTCATCGAAAAACGCACTCCTTGTTTTCGGTGCGAATGAAAAATGACCGGTACGCGAAATACATCCGAATTCGGCGTATTGTAACATTTGGAGATTACTTTCCGAGGCAGTGCTTTTAGTGATTCGAAACGCGCCATTTTGATCAAAAACAAAAAAAAACACGTCTTTTTTTAGTACGTATTTATCTGCCGTTGGTTCACAACCTCGAAACAATGGCAATTTTTCATTGGAAAAGTTTTTTATGCGTATGTTTTTGTGGGTTTCTTTTTCTTTTTTTATAATATAATACTATATGAAAAAAGAGCTTCCAATCAATGTATTATTTTTTATCAATTGTATTTGAAATAACTTTTAACGTAATTTTTGCCACTGATTGAATGTTACATCATTTACAAAATAATCCTACGAAGTGTAATAATAATTACTCAAATCAATTTTCAAATGATGATTCTATCTTATTTCCATTTTTTTTGATAAATAATTTTCGAATGAAAGGTTTTACAATGTGATTCATTTAAACTAAATAAACTATCTTCAAGTATAATATTTTCTATTGTGAGTAAAACGAATAAAATTATCGCAACAGGTTCAATTCAAAAAAACATCATTTTCGAGGTATAACTTTTTGCCCATCGGATTTATTCGATTTCCTCTGTTTGTTTTTAATATTTTATTGACTGAGTACCAGATTTATCGACTTCAAGTTTAGCCTGTTACTTTAACATGCAATTATGGCGTAGCCAGAGAGACGTCAATTTGAAATGAAGAAAGGTACGACGAACCTTCGTAATTTAAAAAGTCTCCGACAGTGATGCTCCAGAAATGGACGAGAGTCAAAAAATCGAGTGACATGACTTTCTTTGAACTGCAAACTTTTTTCCATAAACGATGAGCGGAGTAGACGTTAATGACAGGGTCAAATTCTTGCTTGGTGAAAGCTTTGAGAATAAAAAAATTATAAATGTAATGAAAGATGATGGTTTTCTGTTAAACAAAAAAAAATCAAGGACGAAACAAAAGGATTCTACTTTTTAAAAAATTCGTAGATTTTATTATGTAAAAATTCTCAGGTTATTTACTCGGACGTGTTAAACGATACTGAAATGCCACGTAGATGAAGAAAATTTCAGCTATGTACCATTGATTCTGCAGATTTCCGGGTTTCCTGTGCAATTTCTAATTTTTCCAGAACAAAAGACGATACCAATTTTATGTAGGCTTTCTGTAATCGTTAATAATCTTCGAAAACTTATAATCCGGCAATGTATTACGATTTAATTTAGTACTTCAGGAAATTGAAACAGATGTTTGACTTATTATAAATTTTACCAAGAATTAGTGAGCTTGCATGATTTACGATAAACTTTCGGATAAAGAGGATGAAAATCTGTTAAAAATCCTGTAATGAAGGGGAGTATAAATGATTATCAGAAACCTTCAGATAAGAAATATTTTATAATTCAGCTTAAATTTCAAAGTATGTTTGATTATCCACAGTATAGGTACTTATTTAGAGTAACGTAAGGCTTTCAACGTTTTTTCGTTATCAAATTCTGTATGATATAATTTGATTTTATTATTTTTTCTAGAAATTGAATATTCTTTTGAATTCTGCTCCACATCAGATTCATATATCATTTCGTCTCCAAATTCAATTACCAATAATAATATATGTTATGAAGTGAATTTCACAAATTTCCATATGAGTTTTTTTAACTTCCCTTCAGTTATGTGATCAAGGGGAACATAAACGATTTTTAGAAATCATAAGTAAAGGAACATTTTATAATACATTCAAAATTTGAAAGTATGTTTGGTTACTTCAGAATATACATACGTATATTTAAAGAAACGTAAGATTTTCAACGTTTTTTTTGAGAAAATTATGTATAATATGATGAAAATTCGATATTTGTTTCATAAATGTGACGTTTTTTTAAAATTGACTTCTCATTAGACTAATAGTTATGTCATTTCTTTCCCAAATTTATTTACTGATTATAAAAAATTTTATGTAATGCATTTTATCGATTTCCATCTGAGTATTTTAACTTCCTCGCAGTTGAAAAATATAATAGTCATTGATAAATCATTAGTTTGTATATTCGAAACTGTCATTGAAATAGCTTGGCTTCAATTGAGAAAAATTTTTCTGTTCAACGTTTTTATTGTGTACTGGACGATGGTGCAAATTTACACAAATTTCATCGCTATGATCCTACGTTCAACAAATTTGGAAAGAAAAACTAAATCATAAAATTTGTACTGAGAATTAATTCGCTATATCGCCCTGTGTACAAGTTTCGTGGCATTTTGTACAATCGTCCGGTGCACAATATTACGCTGCACAAAAAATTTTTGCACAATTGAAGCCAATCCATTGAATTAAACATTTAATTATTTCTTGAAAATTCATCAAACATAATCTTACGTATTACTTATTCTTCTCCATTTTATTTAATTTTTTTTCGAAACAGTGCAAAAAGAAAACATCACCAATAAATTCGAACGTCCAAAGAAAATTTATGAAATAGTAATCTTTGATTTAGTAAGTTGACAAAAATATATGTTTCATTCCTGGATAGGTAATATAATAAAAATGACTCACCTCATATTTAGAAAAAAAATTCTATGTATTTTCGCTGAATTTCAATTGCGAAATTCCGGAAATTAAAAATGTAGATTTTCTGTACGTTTCTCTACATTTCTCTACATACTCTAAGTATTTTAAAAATTTTAACAATGCCTAGATCAGAAGTGTTCTGCGCAGAAGAAAAGTCGTCAGTAAATCAAAAGCTAGCATAATCCAGTATGTTAAATGCCAAAACTTTACAGTCTGACAAGTAATTCCAGCACTAGCTTTTTCCCTTACCCTTACTTAAAGATGTCACACATACAAAAATACCCTGCAGAACTTAGTACCTATTTTTTTCCATTCCCTCATCCATTACTATACAATACACCATCCGATTCCAGATCATGATATTTCTAAAAACCGAAGTCTCTGGTTTAGGTCTTCACAAGCTGGCCTCTTTGTTATTATTGTTTCGAAGAAAACCAAGAATCGTCGACTATCTCCTCGTCCCTTCGGTTTCCTCTAAATCGCATTACCCGGCATTGTCTCTGTCCGGCCAATTCGAAGTAATGAGACCCGGCGAGTAACCCCGAACAATCGCGATGCTCGCTCGGCCCCGCAACTTCCTCAGCCGCCCCCAGAGAAAGGGCTGCGTCGTCCTTCTCGCCGCCCCGCGCCTTCTAGGCACGTCAATCCGCGCAACCCCGCGAGCTCGCGTTTCTGCTGGGGCTTTAGCCAAGCCCACGTATAATCCATTTCTGCCACTCTTCCCGCTGCCTCAACGGGCCTATTAGTTTTGCGAGCAGGTGTTCCATTGTTCGCCACGACTCGGGATTTCACTCGATGCCGAAGACGCTTGGGGTAGTCAGCCGGGGGTTGGGGTGGATGCGCCATTATCATCACGGGGCATGAAACAGAAGCGGGGAAATGAACTGCGCCGGGGATCGAACGCTTCGGAGATCGTTTTAGTGGGGTCGGGATGCTCAGACGTGACACCTGAGTCTTTCCAGCTTGTTGCGCCTCCAGCAAAACGGCTTGACCTATATCGACTTCAGGCTTCAGATAAGTGCTTGGCTTAGGGACGCAGTAAGGGTTTTTTACGAAAGTGGAAAACTTCTGTAGGTGCCGATCAAGAAGGTCAGGCAGGAATTTTAGAGACTTATTGGTCTCGAGAATGAATGGTTTAAAGGACAAAGGCTATGAGGACTTCACTTAGTCAACAGTAGGAAAATTACTGTTCAGACTATAGATGTGTATTATTGTGTTTGTAACCAGAAATTTTAGTTTGATGATGCCTACCCAGAGTTGTGAATTTACCGGTCAGAAAAAAATTGGTCAAGCCATGGTAATTTCTCACGGTCATTTACTGTTATTTACGGTCAAATTAAAAAACACTCTAACTATAATTTACCGTCAGAGCTCGTTTCAGGTCAGTAATTACCGGTCATGACCGAACTTGGATGAAAAAATTCGACTTAACGTAACTGACCAAATGATTTCCAGCAATTCCTAGTGAATATCAGCAATGTTGTAATTTCACATTTCATAAATGGCTTTCATATTTTTCTAGAAAAAACTCATGAGTGCCACTGTACTACTGCGTTTGCTAGACAATATAAAGAGTGTCCCTAAGTTGGTGGATCATCAGGAAACCATCGATGCCTTATTAAATTTCAAGAAATTCGCAAAATTTGAAGAGTTATTTGTAATTCAGTTTCGTCCAATCACTATTCAGCAAGGCGGAGCTTTTGATTGAAGTCCCTTCTCCTTTCACCCCTTCTCTTTCTAAGCTTACTCTAGAAGAAAATTGGGGGTAATTGAAGTGTGTGATGGAATGTAGATTAATGACGTCTCTTATCTTGAAAGAAAATTTTTACTCTGATTCACCTTTGTGTTAGTTATAATAGTCTTTTGTCTAACTGTCACATTTACAATACAGTACTTTCTAATTTTTGTCTTTATATACAATAATAGAATAATAGAGAAATATATAATAATATATACCTATACAATAATAGACGTATTCCATTCAATACTCTAATCAAAAAGTGTAAAATTCGGTAAAAATTAGCATTTTTGCCTTATTTTTTATCTTTCTTATATATCTATTATATTCTATTATGTATATATTGTACAATAATACTTTATACACAGTATTAAAACTCTTGTCTTAAAATTAGTGTAGAAAACTGACGTGAATTGCAAAAAATGAAAATTTTTCCGAAAATGAAGATACCGAAGGAAAATACCAAATCAACAACACACTTTTATAAAGTAATTTGCTTTTTTCTTTATAAATGACTCATCAAATGGAAAGGCTGTAACTGTGAAATTATTTATATTTATTATATTCAATAGTTGAGATAGGTAAGATAAGGACAAACGGGAACTATCGCGCTTCGACATTTGTTTTTATTCAGCCATGAGCCAGTAGACAGGCATTTATATGTAATGAAAGAATTGTGACTGTTGTTTAAGTGGCTTTCTTGAAGTTTTCGAAAAGTTATAAAGAAGAATATTGCTGATAAAGAATTTTCTTATATATCTTGATTCTTTGATATGAGGAGAGAGAACTGAACCATCGTCGAAAGAACTTGTTTTAGTTCTCTCAAAAGAGATTTATATAGAACGAGATGATTGATAATTTTGTTGTACAGGTGATTTATTAATGACGTAAGTTGTTCAATTAATCGTTTTTATAATAGAGAGGGATCCCGTTAAATGTATCGTTAAATTAGGTCTTGAAAAGGGTCCAAAATGGACCGGAACGTCAACTACGGAAGTTAAAAAAGAAATCAATTGACTGGGAATTCGATGAATGTTATTTCACCTTTTAAAAATAAACCGATAGAACCGGTAGTTTTAAATTGGTTGAAATTCATTAGCTTACAAATTCTCGTTTGCCAGTTGAAGTAAAGTTCTCAATATTTGATCATACTATAGTTAGTAATAAATATCAAATGACATATTGAGAATGTTCATTAATGTTCGCGAAAATTTTGTTAAAATGAATGGTTTTCTGCCAAACCAATATACCTCTTTATGAATGTAACGATACTCACCATTATGAATGTACAGAAAATAGAAGAATTTCAGTACAACGAATTGTCTGTATAAAAATAAATGACAGCGAAGAATCTATCATTTCGAATTTATTTCTTATGTATGACTTTTAAAATGAAGAAAAAAATTTTGGAAGCTAAAAAAATTCAGATCCAACGATTTACAACGAAAACCTGTTATTACATGTTAATATATGAGCTAATATAACATATAAATATAATATTTTTTGTTTCACACGAAGAATTTCAAATACAAATTGTGCTCGAGCACACACGTGATAAAATGACTACAACGCTTTTACTCCAACAGTTATTTTGGTTATTTTTCATTACGGGTAGCTTTGAAAAAAATTGTTTTTGCTATGGTTGAAGATCTAAGTTTCATAAACCTTAATCAAGTACTATTTAGTCCAAAACAGATGGGAAATTTATTTGCACTGTTTCAACATGAATTTGAACAGGTCTGAACAAGATGTATAAATAAAGGGAACGAGGAAAAAAAAAAAAGAAAAATGATACTAACCGGAGGAAGAATAAAGAGTCGTAGAAAACGAAAGGTTAAAAGATTGAAAAAAAAATTATAAATTACAATAGAAAAAGATAAACGAGGAAATGAAAAAGGGAAATGGAGAGAGTACAAAAATTGAAAAAGGAGATTATGAGAGAAGTAAAAAAAAATGTTGACGGGTGCGTAGAAATAAGGGCATGACATGCAAATGAGGAAAGGGGAATGAAACAGGTAGAGTAAAGTAAAAAAAGAGAAGAAAAGAAAAGTAATGAAAGCAATGAGGCAAGGGGAGACACACATAAAAGCAGATGCGAAGAAAATAATAGAAACAGCGAATTAATAAGAAAAGTAGATGATTCCAAGAGCAGAAGAAGAAATAAAAAAAAAAATGTGAAAAATAAGCAAAAAGGAAGTAAAACGAGGAGTTGATGTTTTTTCATTATTTTCAAAAGCTTCAGAGAAACAAACATATATAAATAGCAATAAAGTTTTTGCAACAATCCAAAAATATCAGTAGAACCATTACCTTTCCAGACTCCAGACACATACATTTTAATTGAAGTTATCAAATCTCTTCAATTAAATCTGTCAAAGTTTAAATGCCGTCACTTAATGCGGAAATGAAATTCGATTGAAGTTCTATTTTTACACCAGCATTATTCGGATTCCAGCCAACAAATATCCGTACGATGAAAAACAAGCAGCCGAAGAACAAAAACTTTTGTGCGTTCGATATCCGTGTCAGGTCTTCCCACATAAAGCCGATAGTGGAGTTTACTCGTCAGTAATCGATCATTCAATCACCATGAAATTATTCATACCCCTTTGACTGGCTTGGTGTTTAACTATTCAGCGCGAGAGCGTGAAAGGCCGAGTAATTGAATCCCATGAAACGTTGCTCCTCCTACGCCGAATGCCTCAATTTTTTCGATCCATAAATTTTTAGAACCGGACGAGCTTTCCCTCCGAAAGAATGCGCATCCGAAAGATTATTTTCACGAGATATTTCTGGGATGCCCGTCTGATTCAACTTATGCCCTTTCATCGAATCAAGCGATAACGAAAAATAGGTACGAAGCTTTGGAATAATGAACAGAGTTTAAAAGCTTTTGCATTTCAAATCCGACAAATTTCTTTCTATTATGGAACGAGAAACAGTGATTTTGAGAACTAGATCGTCGGGCAGTGGAAATCTAAATTGATCAAAGTTACAAGCTGAGTTCTTGATGACTGCCAGAAAAATTGAGTTTGAAAATAGATATATTTTTTTAAACGAAACTCGCAAGTTTGACCGGACCTAATACTGTCAAAATGAAATTTGAAGAAATTCGTAGATTATGCACTTTCAAAATTCATGCAGAACTTTATAAAACTTCGAAAAATATCTTCAGAACTCTGTTAATTTTTAATGGAATCTGTGATGAATGAGAGCTATTGATGGAATATGTGTGAATGACTGATACACATTTCGTTTTTTATTAGATTTTTCTATTTTTTATAGCAAAAGTCTGTATTCATTTTAGAGAAATTTTTTTATCTCAAAACGTTATCAAATACGTTCCCCCAGTATCAACAATTTGCTTCAGAGAAAGTTATAGATCAAGGATTCTGAACACGCAACCCCTGCAATATAAATTAAAATATTCGAAGAATTTAGAACAATCCAAATGAAACCTTTTCACACCGTAATTTTCTAAGGAAAAAAATACTGGAGTTGAATTTAAAGCAACTTCATATTCATCTTAAGTAATTCTTTCTCTTTTATTTTTCCGGTTTCTGCAGCGCTATTTTCATTACGCTACCCTGTCTTTTTAGGCTCATTAGTCGCTGGGGCCGGAACTTATCCCCGGTATCACTTGAACTTTTATTCCGCTTTATGTCAGGACTCGACGAGTGCAAGATTTCTCGTGGAAGGATGAATTCATTATAAAGAAATCTCATCCATGCCAGGAAAAACTTGGTAAAGGAAAAATCAGGGTTGCTGAAGAGTAGTAAGTGGATTCGAATACATTATTCACAGCTCGAAATCGAGCTAAGTATTCCAAAAACCTAAAGAAATTTTTTATCCAAAGAGATGTAGATAATTCAATTAAAAATTTCTACGATTCCTGATTATAAGCTTCAATTTAGCTTCAAATTGTATCTACAAAATCTGAATGTTAATCAATATTGTATGGTAAACTGGCCAGGTCTTGTGATTTTTAAAATTGTTTCTCTGGATGACTCAGCGATGTCTCGCTGTAGTGACTGTACTCGCGGAAAACGGATTAATCATTCGCATCGATACCTTTTCCGGGGCGAAAGCTGCAAGAGCACAATGAAATATTCGCCGGTAATTTCCGGAAAAAAGAAGGGAGTAGATCGGACGATGCCCCCGGGACTTGGAATGAGTTTCCACGGTTCTTCCCCGGCGCTTTTTATTCCGTCTCTCATCAATTTCAAAACGAGCTCGTCTGAGATATCGCGCAAGTTTTTTTCACCTTCGGTAAAACATCGTGGGTCCGACAAATACAAGCTTTTGAAGTAGGCTGCGATCGGTTAATAATTGTTAATATGATTTCCTAGTTCATTATGCTTCATATAAATATGATACATCATTTTGGAAGCTTTTATGATTTTATATTTTAAGTAAGGATCGAGGGTTGATGGTTTATCTATGATAATGCAAGACGTTGTTATAGAAAAATATAACATGAGATTGTTTGTATTTGTTTAAAGAATTGAATGCTTATCTATGTATGTAAATATTGCAGATGATATAGGCCTTGAAAAAGGCTCGAAAAGAGCTGAAACGTCAATATTTATAATACAAGTTTAATTGACTGGGAAAACGTTACCTTCAGGGCACCATATTAACAGTATCCATTTTACAATATTTTTCAAATTGTCGTCAGAAAAGTAAAAGTATATTGGGATCATGTGAAACCAAATTTCATTGTTTCATAAATTTCTCTAATTCACGATATAATAAAATTTGCAAACGATTACATCTTCTAAAAGTCGAGTTCAATTTTTCTTTGATCTGGCAGAGTCAAATAAGAAAATACGAATATCTATGTCTTATATTGTTTTTTATGTATATATAATGAATATTTTGCTGTCTGCTATACTATGCCAACTTGAGAAGTTTTGAAATTTTTACTCAATTTTCGCTTTTGAATGTTATAAGCAAATAACTTTTTGAATACTCACGTATGTAGCAATTAAAAGTTATAATGTTGAGATGTAATCATAAAGCCATGTAGCAACTTTAACTTGCCAAATATTTTTGTTATTTTTCATCATCAGTCAAGTATCTTCTCATTCCCTTATAATAAAATATAGGGATAAATAAGCAATGATTTTTCCATGAGTTGACATCTCAAAATATTTCTAGAGGTAATAGAACACTCAAATGATATTATTATAAAGCTTAAAATGTTTGTTCTGCCAAATGATTGAATATGACAGTTAAAAATTAACTTTTTATTTCACCAATGTTGATAAATAATATTTCTCCAAAAAATTATGAATGATTAGGAGAATCCTGTTAGTTTATTGACTTGATTTTACCAAATAATTATTGAATATTCACCATAGTCTATATTTGTGGGTTTTAGTTTCGAGGTTGCATATGCAACCTCGAAGTTATCAATTTTTAATTTTCATGAACAAAAATATCAATAGATTACTTTTCACAAGTCTTGAAGTTTCTCTACACTCTAAACTTTGTTTTTTATCTTAGAAATTCTAAATTTTAAGATTTGATTCAATACTGTTAAAGCATTGTAGAATGCAGAATCAGGTTTCCCTTAACTTTGAACAGTTCAAAACTTTTTAAGCGCTTTAATGACAACTTTAATGCTTTTATCTCATTACCTTCGTAATAACCTTGGCCGAGAACCATAAAAAAATGAAACGAGAGCTTAAATTTCACCTTGGGGAAGTTCAACATCAGATAAAGAAAGTTCATCATCACGAAATCAATGATCATTCGGTGCACAATCTTATTTACTTACAAGATAAGGCTAATTGTAAACTTTTTGCATAATTAATTTATTTGCATTTTTATGTTCTAGCTTTAGATTATAGATTTTCTTGTCCTCTTCAGGCTTCTGCAATTTTTTTTTTTTTCAAGAGACATTATGAATAATTTAACACATATGTATGATGTGTATTCAATTGAAGTTTTATAACTGAGTAAATATCAATTATGTAATTTCAGTTTTCAATAAGACTGGAAAATTGAAAACTGAAATCATATATAAAATAGGGCAAACGAATTTTAATTCTTATTCTGTACTTAGAATTTACCTTAATTGCGTAGCAGACCATACGAAAAAACGAATCTCATTATATTTCTTAATTAAATTTTAATATATATAGGACTTTTGTAAAAGATCACTTTTTAATTATGTAAAATCACTAATCTTTTTTCAATATATGTCTGTCTTTTTTTATAAATACTTTATTAGTTTATAGTTCCCAAAAAATTTTTTCAAAAATCAAAGTGATTTCTTTAATGTCATAATAATATTTTGCATTTTAACATTGAAAAAAATGAAAACAAATCATGATAATAATAAAATGATTATTCCAAGTATGTAAACCACATTATATAAACCTTGATTTAGAAGCAATAGAAATATCAAGTTATCAAAACTATTTTCATAACAATTTATCATGATATAGGTACAAGTTTTCCGTTACTTTTCATTTATTTAGAATGTTATCATGATTAATAATTAAAATTATTTCTGCGATCACCCTTTTAAAATAATTGACTTCTAGTACGGAAAATGCAGACTTTTTTAATAAGGGTCGTAAATATTTTTACCACATGATTCGTTGCGATTTTATGTGTGCAAATAATATACATGAAATTATTTTTATGTACAATAACCCTTTTTTAAACTTTCTTTCTCTTCAAAACATGTTCACTAATTTACAATCTTTGCATTCAATTTGACACATCATTGTTTTCAGAAAACTGTCTCAAAAATCGTGCCTTTGCCTTTTTGGATTAAAAAATCAATTGTTATATCAGATTTGTAATTTCGCTGAGTGAAATTTCACATAAAGTTCATTTACCTATATAAAAACATGGGAAAATGAGCCTTATGTAAAATGTTGCTTAGCAGCTTTTGATGCTATGCTCGTCAATTATCGCAATCGTATAATGTAATACAAAATATCATAATAATATGATACAATGCTTCATTCTATACTATTTAAAATCAGTAAGTTCAATTTTAACGTTTCGCAATGTCCTTACAAGTTTCGAAAGAGTGATATAAACGAAAAATGACGCCGAGAAAATCTTATAATGAAAATATTCCAAATGTATACACATAAAGTTGGGGTAAAACGTTAGAATTTATTCATTAAGAAGTGTAAAACATGAAAATTTTCATACCTTTTTAATGCATATGATGCAGAACTTGAAACATTCTCTGTAAAAAAATCTTTACATTGAAAAATCATCATTCAGTTGTGAATAAAGGATCTCTCTCCTTGACACATTTCCGTATTCATACGACCACAGGCACTTTTTCACGTAGAATCATTCCACTCACATTTCGTTTTCAAAATCGTATCCGATAAGAGAACTATCTATTTCGTGCTATCTATGCTAAAAGAGACGTGTCAAACATCACGGTCGTTGCTGGTGTGTTCTGCGGCTTGTCGACCTTCTCGGTGAGCGCTCAAAGCAGCGCACGAAACCGAGCGAAAATGACGAGATTTGCAGTGCAGTGTAACGGGATAGGAAACCACGTCGAGATCGATAACCTTGTCGTCTTCAAAATACGAGAATATTCGGAATGGAAGAAAGACAAAAGAAATATACGAGTTCGTCGTTATCCAAAAATGAAAATCGATGGAAACCTGTGCGGTTAAAATTTTTCAATTGAGATACATGAAGAGCATCTTCTGGGATCTGAAAATTTCATTAATAAATTATGCTGCAAGGGTTCAAAAGGTTTTAAACCCAATCTTAAAATGGAATCAAATTTTGGATTCAACAAGTGGATTAGTAGTCGTAATAACAAATTTGTCTGCATCCGCGAGTAACGAGTCTCGACTTCTCATTTCGTTGCATCAGATATTTGTGAATGCTCTAGGGAAACAGCGCACTACATATTTTATCGCGTTAGCCGTGAAATCTTGTGAATCGCGAGAAAAATTGGTTGATCCTCCAGAGAGAAAATTCCAATAAGCGCAATAACTCATTCGTCAAAATAACGAGAGTGGCAATCGAACTGTACTCAAGAGGGAAAAAAGCCACCTTATTCGTCCTCCACTTTGCAATTGCTGGGAATTATTTCTCGTGACGCAAATTTTCTAGTGGGTTACTGAAGAGATTTGCAATACGATTCTTATGCACGAATGTTCAAAGAATAACAGTTTTTAGGAATTGTGATTAGGTGTAGTGATTTTCTGCATTGCTAAATATGCAGAGTTTTATATGACTCTTAAATATTCTGCGTGTGGATGTTATTGAGTTTTTATTGAAAAAGTTTGTGAGTTGCAGAATAATATAGTATGAAAGAGGTACGAATGTGTGAATTAAGCGAAATGGAGAAATTATTGACAGATCTGAAGGCGAGGTCTGTAATCCGTTTGAAAACATTTAAAGTGAATGAATGATTCTGAATCATAATACAGAAAAGCCTGACATAGGTATGAATTCATAGCATAATCGTAACATTTCCTTTTTTAAATCAATTTTTTTTTAAAGAGAATCAGAAAACTGAAAATCATTCCAATCTTTCAAGTTAACATGAATTTTCAGATAGTGAACGTTTCATTGGTTTTTAAAGTCTTATGTATGAAGGTTTTTTTCATTTTTTTTTTATTCAAAACAACTTGAACGATTTACGAATTCAATAATATTCATCGACTTCTTTTTTTTATTTTTTATTATAAAATCTTGACTGAAAAACGCCCATTGTGTAACATGCCTATTTCACATAACAAAATTAGTATGTAAAGTTCAAATCCTAGTTAAAAAAAGGAGATCTACATAGATCTCGAGTAAATCTAGATAGATCTAGATAGATCTTGAGTACATCTACATAGAACTCTGGTAGATCTTCTTATATCTCAGGTATATCTACATAGATCTACTCGAGATTTATGTAGATCGGCATGTAACCGAAACTGAAAAAAAAATCAGTACTAGATCTACATAGATCTATTCAAATCTACATAGATCTAATCAGATCTCTATAGATCTCTGTAGATCTGATCAAGATCTATGTAGATCTGCTGAGATTTTCACGTGACTATAATTTTTTTTTCATTTGCAGGAAGTAGATTTACAGAGATCAACAGTGATGTACAGAGATAAATAACGCTCGGAAAAAAGTACTTAAAATTTGAGCGTGGACGCTCAATAGTTGAGAGTTTTTTTCGTAAGGGTTAGGCGTTATGCTTAACTTCAATGTATAAAATCAATCTTGAACGTTTGAAATGATGGTCAACTTTAAGCTTATACGCTCAATAATTGAGAGTTTTTTTTTTTTCATTGGGGTCCTTCAAAAAAATTATGTGAATTGCAATAAGGTTTCAAATTGAAAAAAAATTTTCTTTTCTATCCAAACAGTTTTAAAGCTGAAGCTATCACTATAATATTAAAGAAAAATTTTGTCTTCACTACTATGTAAAAATTCATATTTCATTATTAGGAAACAAAAATATTTCCACCAATTCCATCACTACCAAAAATTGTTAAATTTTCAAACGGAATCTTTGTTTTATTTTTCTTTAGAAAATTCTTCCAAATATACCTAAATATTGCATTAATTTTTTCATATTTTCAAAAATATCAAAAATATCTTACTGATGACTGTAACATTAGTAAGTATTAAATAAAATTCATTGGCTCGAAATTGTACATTTTGTCAATTTATTAATGCATTTTTAAATGTATCAAGTTGATATGCTTCTTTATTTTTCTATGTACCTATTGATAAAAAGCATCCTATTTAGAAATGCATAACCAATATAAAATTTTCCAGTAAGAAAAATAAAACAATGAAGTAAATGAAAAAAATTGAATTATTCGGGGAACACTTAAAGAAAAACAAAACAACAAAACAATTTGATGAATCAAAAGATCTTCAGGTTCATAATTCTGAAAAAAAAAATACAGTTGTTTTGTATTGGATTCCCGGCTAGCAATACTTATACACAAACACACAATTCATACATGCATAATTCGAGAAAATAAATTTTTTCAGTGACATTCCATCTCTCAAAATGTGAATTTCCTATATTTATTCAATCAAAGTGCCCAATCTCGAAAATGGAAAGATGTATAGTAATCCCGATTTATAGCTCTGATCAAAAAACCACAAAATGTTGACACATAAATAAAAAATTCAGAGATCGGAAGGTAGCCCTCGAGAGGGTAGAAAAAGCTACTTCACCCGTCCTTCTGTTAGCTATTACCAGGGATTTTGGCTCGTGACGCGAATTTTGTAGTGGGTCGGTGAAAAAACTTGCAGTTCCATTTCTCGTTCGCATGAAATACAGGGAAAATAGATTCGTGAAATTATCCGACCAAAATACTGAGATTTGCGAGAATTGGAAAAGAGCCATTCACGGGTTGCGGAACATGGTCCGCTGCCGGACCGCGATTTAATCGATATAAACAATCTGCGTGGCGGAGCATTCGTACTTTATTGACGTTCCAGCCGCGTATTTTGCCTCTTCGGCGTATTTGCATGCGAAAAGTTGTGCCAAATCGTGCGAAAAAGTGTTGCGGTTTTTTTTGACCGATACTTGTTTTCATAGGCAGTTTCTGACGTTGATATCAAGTGCAATTTCAATTCGAAAAATGATTGTGCTTCTTGTTTACATGATTTATGATGAAATTTTATTGATTATTATGAGAAGTAATACTTCATATAGATATTCATTCATTTATAAGTTGATGTGAAAAATATGGCGAAAATAACTCTGTATCTAATTACAATCAGGGTCCGAAAATTGTGTCATCCGGTAGTTTATTACGCGTAACTGATACCATTGAATCCCATAGTCACTTAATTGATTTATCTTTTGTAACCCAGCCATTGAAGCGGTAAATGCATGAAAGCAAATTAACGGGTTTTGGCGACTCATTATATTAAAAGCCAAGCCCCTCTCGAGACGCTGCTTGTTCATTTTAACGCTTGGATTGTCGAGATATCGAGTGTGCAATTTGCAGTGAAAGGGGACTGCGCTATTGTGCTTGATACCGAAGATGCCCGCTTTGTCCAATGGATCTCCTGACTAATTTCGATCGAGTTTTTCTTTGCTTAATTTAAAAAAAGCATCGCAAGGTTTTTGTTTAAATTCCATTTCGTTCGGAAAACTTTTCCACGCGAAATACTGACAACGAACTTTTAACGATCAATTGATTTTACGTTATAGAAAGAAAACATTTTATATAATTGGAAAAAAGGTCGTTCGGTGGATTGGAAAAGTTTGTTAACAGAAATAGCGAGTAAAATTCAACGTCTACAAGTTACAAATGAAAAAAAATAGATAATTAGAAGTTTGAAATGTTGGTTCTACTATGACTGCATCTTTGTTGTGAAAGTAGATTCATTATTTTGTGGGGATTCTGATATCCATTGCAATTTCGTACTACTTAAAACGTTTTGAAATCGAAGAATTTGCAATATATGATATTCTGGCAGAATTTTGAAGTACGGGATTTAGAAGAACGCGGCAACGAAAAAATTCATTATTTACAAACTATCATACATAGCATCAAATGAAAAACTGCTAAATCTTTGTACTTGTTCGCAGATAATTTAGTAAAAAAAAGGGAAAAATCAAAACTATCTTTTGTTCAAAAATGTCACGTTATGCTATTAAGTTGTGAAATTGTTCATAAGTTTTTGCATTATAAGTAGCAATTTTTACATTTTCTGAAACAAGAAAAAAATTTTTAGGATAAGACTAAGAGATTCAATCATAAACTATACTTAGCAAAAAAAGGTTTTTAAAGGAAATGAAAGAATACGTTTCTAATGTTTCTCGATGTAGAATATAAAAAAAATTATGCCGAGGAAATTTCAAATTTAAGTGTGAAAAACAGATGGAACGACCAATGTACGAAATGTGAATAAATAATTTTTGAATCCAAAATTCATGCGACTTTTCATACGTAAATTTCAGATAAATGATTCTAAATTTCAATGTGATAATTTCAAACGACGTGAATTCAGTGATGTAAGATTAATATATATACATATATTTACTGCAATGTCTAACAGTTAATTTCGAAAACTTTTAGATCCAACTACGTGAATTTGACGTAAGGTATAAAAACTCACATAGCGAATCCAAAATTTTTGATGCTACTTTGGAAGTTTGCCATTAATCCATCAGTTTCTTGAAGCATTTTTCCCAACTCTCAGTTCTTAAAAAAGAACTTCAATCACCTGATTCTTACACAATTATTAAAAGTTCTTTTGAATTCCACAACTCGTTATCCACTGTATGTACAGATTTCGAAAATACACGGAAATTCTATTTGTAGAGAACCGTATCACGAGAAAGTTTGTAGAACACTTATAAAATGTTGTAAATCATACTTACGCGAATCCAGGGAGTCGACGCTCAAGATAAATCCCAGCAATGCGAGCAGCGCGCAAATACTCCGTGGTATTGGCAGATGATCAGTCTTCATGTTCTCCAACGAGAGTTCAGTTTAAGAAACCATGAGGCCAATCTCTGCAATAAAACATTCAGTTACGAATTGGGGAAAAACATCATGAAAAATTCGATAACATCGGAGAAAGCAATCGATGTTTAATTCAGAATATTGATGATTTTGAATGAAGATACATTAAAAATAATTTAATATTTAAGTCAAAGTTTCTGCAAAATAATTCCCTCCTGTAAAATTTTCAATAATAACAGTGCACTTTTCAATAATCATCAGTAGAAATCACTGTTTAGGAATCTCTATTTGTGGGAAGAAGCCTCAAGAGTTTGGTCAATAAGAAGAATCAGCTCCCCGATAAAAAGCTTCTAATTGTGTTGGCTGACTGATTCAGCTCACGTTTTCCGCAACCATGGGAGCGTTATATGAAAACCTCATAAAATCGACGACCATAAAAAACCTCTACGTTCCTATCATCTTCGGGGCAATAATTAAAGTCCATCTTTGATCGTGGTGGAAATATCGTGGCTAAAGAGAGGGAGTCCCTTGAGTGGAGGAAGCGTCAGTGCAGAGCCACGTGAACGGAAAAGAGGCGAAATGCCGCGTTCTTCTAATTGGGCAGGGACTCGATTACGAGTTGGTCAACTGCGTTTCCTCAGGCGACACACGTTCCCTGCAGCCTCGTTGCTTTTTCAGAAAGTATGCCAAAGAAAAGCCCTATTCTCTAGCTTTTCATCGACTATTTTTAGAGTGTATCGACGTATGAACCATACTAATTGGGGACCTTATAAAAACTTCATACAGTCGAAAGCACTGTAATAAACGAGAAAAGTAGGAATGGAAAAAAGCTTAGCTTAATAAAAAATAACCTGATTAGAGGCAACTTAATTTAAAGAATGAGGTTACAGTTGCTTTATATATAAAATGTAGGGAAATCTTTTTTTGAAGACAGTTTGTTGGTTGCTTTAATGACTGATTTGATCAACGGGATCCGAAAGGATCAGTAATTAAAAAATAAGTAGTTTGAAAGACTTGGTATATCTACGTTACTTAAGTAATGTTAATCTGAAAAATTTTTTCAAGCAGACAATCCTAACAACATCAACAATTTCAAATAGTAAATGTATATCAATCATAATTCAATAAATTATTACTGATGGTACTGGTATGGTTCCTGCTTACATTTTATGATTACCAAGTATAAATATTGTTTTCCTCCCTCAGTAGAAAAATTTGAAAATATCTATAGTAGTTTTTTTCGAATCCGGCTCCTTAAAATATATGTGACCAAACTACAGTTTTATGTATCGATTTCCCGTTGTTGATATTTTCTGAAAATCTTATTCTAATTTCAAGACAGGTTTTTTAATTCAGAAATTAAAGATCAAATCTTCACGACTCTTTCTTATGGAGTGTGGAATTTAAAAAAATTGAAAAAAATGAAGAAATAAAAAAAATGTGTTGATTCCTGTTTTTATTTTATTTAAAATTTGAGAACAGGAATTTTTCATAGAATATTATTTGTTAGAAATTCAGGTTTCAAAGAAAACCAAGCATTTAAGATTCGCAAATATCGACAAATTCTGATATTTTTTTCAACAGAAAAAAATTAGGTTTAGTAAAGATCTAACATTTCATTGCAAATTTTAAGAATAATAGAATCTCATTTCTTGAATATTCTGAATTTTCATGTAATATTTTATTTTATTTAGTCAAATTGATGGATTTAGAATTGTAGAAAAGTTGTGTTTGAGAAATTTGAAAAAAATTCTGTACTCTACCCGAAAAGTGACATCCCTTATTTTGTTGAGATGATAATAATAAAATGTAAAATTATACAACTTGATACAAAAAATGTAAGAAATAAATGTCTATAATGTTTTTGTGTTTCGAAAAAGAGAGAATCGAATCAAATATGTTGGATGAAATCGACGAATGGTGTAGATAAAATTGCTTATACCTTTATGCTTACGGAATCGTAACTTTTAACCATAATAAAAGCTTCTCCATAAAATCTAAAAATTGAACAAGATTCTGAACTCTAAATTCTAATTCATCATAAAAATTATAATATTTTTGAATATAGTGACATTAAAATTATGAAAATTTTGTTTTACGTTAAGACAATGTTTAAAAAAATAAAAAAAAATATGATTTTAGGTTTTAATTTTCGGAAAAGTTAAAATTTCATAAATACATACTCTAGGATGTATTTCCATTGTTCTACGATCTACTTATAGAATCCTTACTTTTGATCATAACAAAACAAAAGCTTCTTTATAAACTCTGAAAATTGAACAAGATTCGCTGAATTCTCAATTCTAATTATTCATAAAAATTACTAAATTTTTGAATCTAGTAGCGTTAAAATTATTAGAATAGTATTTCACGATAAGACTATGTTTATGAATCTTCAAAAATGAATGATTTAAGGTATTATTTATGCGAAAAGAAAAATTTTCATTAGGACATACTCTAGGATGTATTTTCATGGTTTTACTATCATTGAAGTTAAAAAACATCTTTATGTAAATATAGTGAAAAAAAAAAATTAATAAATTCAAGTAAATCTAGTTTGAAAAAAATATCTTGAGTTTTCATCCAAAATAGTTCTGCAAAACAGTAAAGTTTGTATCAATTTTAAAAACTTAAAACCTTGTTTTATCGATTTTTCATACAACGTATCTTTCAAATTTCAAACTACATAAAACAGAGAAATACAATCAAAACCTTCCATAAGATTTTTTATTTTATGATATGTGTATATAGCAAAAAACATGGTTATTCAGTAAAACAACACAATTTCATCCGCGTATGGTTAAGCTCTTAAATGAAAAAAATATTCGAAATCGAGAAATAAACTTCATAAACATGAAGTTATCACATCCAAACATTTCAAAGGAAAATGACCAATCTTGTGTTGTATTCACCTTCATTTTCTTACATAATGTCAAATTTTCAGCGTCAAAAGTTTAAACTAACAAATTGTTTTGGGCCAAGGGTCGAATATCATTTTTAAACTCCTTGAAACACCTTCTACAGAATACTCAAACATAACCATTAGGCTCGAAATCAATTTGAAACCTCGTAATTTTTCATAATTCCCAGCTTTCACGAAAGCGTCAGGCAAAGTATTTCAAGCAAAATTCACCAGGCAAACATTAATTAATGCTGCTCTGGCAACAATATGGAAACATACATACAATTGTGGCAGGGTATGCTTGATAAGCCGACCCAAAGTTGTTGTGAATTATTAGGTAGTTACCAGAGCAAGCAGATTTAACAACGAATTATTCCGACTATTTTTCATCAACGTTACCGATGTCTGTTTTCTATGAAACATCCTGAGATTGCGTTACGTTTCTCAAGGGAAATGAAATATTGAATAACAAAGTAAAATTAATCAGGGATTCAAGGTAGAAATATTTATTTCATAAAGGAACGAGCTCGAGGATTAATATTCGAAAGCGACCCCCAAGTTTTCGGCATTCGTCAAAAGGTTACAGTCTCCTTTTGCAGATTATGGGAAATGTAAATTGAAGACTTTGCTTTCAGTAGTGGAATACCTCTACGTTGGTTGGGGATAGGGAAAACAGGACTAATAAACTTTTTCTCTAAATAAACGTTTGCTAAGAAGAAGCTATATTGCATTTAATTTATGGCTCGGAGTTACATGAACTTTCATGTTAGGAAAATTTCATATTTCGTCTTTAGTAGATTGAGAAATAATATGGAAAAAAAAAATAAAATTACTTCTATTTTACAAATATAACATATTTATTTATAAATTCCACTTCATTCTGCAGTTTCGAGAAATAATTTGACATTTTTGATAATACGATGCGTTTATTATCTGGATATCCAATTTCAGGGATAGTGAAAATGTTGATTATGAATAATGAAGTTTTTCTTCGTTTGGTAATGTATATCATATACGTCAATAGGAACAATTAAAATTATAAAATAAATGGACTTTGAATCACTTATGTTAAACATGTTGAAACTTGAATATTTCCAAGTAGGCAATTAAGAAAACAAAATTTTTATATGAAATGTAAACTAAATCATAAATTGGGATCATTTATTCAATATCAATGAAGTAGCATGCATAAATAATATTGTTATTGACTATTGTTGGTGACAATTCATCACTCTACATTTTTTATATTGAATCACCAGAATAAATTTAATTCTGGACGTGAAAAGTGTAAAATATCAATTAATATATTTTTTTTTATAATTGAATGATATACATCCAGAACATATATGTACAAATGTAATTGAATAATAAAATGTTAAATAGTAATATAAAAATTATATTCATAAATATAATATAATGTAATTGTAAAATAAGGAAAATATTACTTATTTTTAAAATTAACTATAAATGTGGATCACGATTGTTCTTGATGTTTGATATTCTCATTATTATTTTGATCTTCATTCACTTAAATACGATCGAGAAAAACAATCAATTGTAACTAATTAAACTACGCTTTTCGAAAAAGTCAGATTACATTATTTATATCATTATAAATTGAAATTATTACAGATGTGGAGGTGAGAAAATTAAATAATTTTTCAGAAGAATTAAATTTCGACAATAATATATTTTTTCTGTCAAAAAAAGAAAAATTATCTACTTTTTATTATTATGTGATGCAGTCAGAAAAGCTTTTCGATATGATTCTTTCATACTAATTTTTCAGGTTTTTTAAATTCTATTATTAGAACGCCATATGTTTTTCATAAGAATCTTTAACATTAATCTTAAAACATTTTCACAGTTGTTAGGAAAGTTCTCAAATTTAAGGTGAAATATTCGTATGAATTATCAGAAGAATATTTTTGTCTTAACGATTCTCCAAAAATATTTGGAACAGAATGTACATTCAATAAAAGTTTCTTTTTAACTTACAATTAAGAAATTTGTCTTTATCGGAATGATGGCTTATTACAGATCAATGTTTACATACTCTAGTGATACAGAAAGAAATCAACGTAACGTTGCACTTACTTAAGCATTATTAGGCCATATCGAGTCTTTTCACTTAAGTATGCATTCTCAGTTACTGGGAAATTTTTATTTTCTTTCGATTTTTCCGGAAAAAGATTTGAAGATTCATGTTCAATATTTCCAGAGTCGACAAATTCGATTATGCCATTCCGAAAAATTCGGTTTTTTTGAAAGTAAAATTCGAATATTTTCTAACCCTCTTTATCTTGAAAAACGGTTTCGTATACTTGCTTACAAAAACCTGTCTCTGCCCGGTTCGTTAAATACCTTTTTTTACGCTTCACTACTGATCAAATTACTCTTGGGCCCTCTCCAAAATGTTGACATAAAAGCCTTGACTACTTCAAGTGAGCAGCATGACTTTTTTTTCAAAATCAGCTGGAAAGAAATTTAATTCTAAAATTATAATTCCAAAAACTTATTCCTCGACCCCGAAAATATAAAAATGTACTTTTGTTAAAAAAAATCATCAAAAAAGACCAAATTTTGCGGTTAAAAAAAATTAAATTCACAAACCAATTACCTGTCAACAAGTGCTAATCATAGAAAATCCTTTTAAAATCCGTCAATCGCTAACTTCTGCCACAATTTTTCAATAAACCATCCTATCCATCATTTTCCAAAATCTAACTTTATCAAACCATGTTATCCAGACCGACGCAAGTTAAAATACAATCGACCCCACCGATTTCCTACCACCCAAGCCGCAAACGCATCATCACCGCTGATAAGAAAAACCTCCCCGAAGCCAGAAAACTGCACGCACCTGCACAAACATTTTTCAGAATCTCCTACCAGTGGCTCCGATAAACCCCCGCATTCAGTGCCGAGTCATAAGTGAAATTCCGTTAGCGGTGGGAGTTTTATCTTCATCGTTTTTGCAGGCAGCAATGCAATGTAAAGTAGAGGCGAACAGAATGTGCGCGAGACGGTAATGCCCGGCGGAAAAACGCAAGTCGCGGGACAAATCAAGACAGCGTTTTAGGATCGCTCGGTGGCAAGTGGGCGAGCGAATTTAAGCCGCGAGCCACCCTTATCACGACACCTATCGCGCCCCATTATCGCGTAGCTTGCGCTTTTCACCCCCCCCCTCATTTCCCCCGTACCCCACCTCGTTCTGGCTGATAATATTGCCTCCTCCGCGCCGCTTTTCCACGGTGATAACGCCTGCTTGTTTGTACAAGGAGTCTCCCGGTCGGGAATATTCATGTGTGCAAAAAGCTAGATACACCACGAATCCTTGTGACAAGCCCAAGATTTCGAGCACTCGTCGAATAGATTGCAGCAAACGTGCGTGAGCGGCGAGAAGCGCGGATTTACGACGGGGATTAATTCTTGGCGAATCAGCTTTTTTGGATTAGCTTGGCGAGGCTCGTTGACGACTTATCGGGTGTTGAAGAGCCTACTTATAAATATTTATCGATGATGTCTGGAAGAGTTTGGAGGTGAGATTGAGAATTGGAGAATTAGTTGGGATGAGAGGGTGTAGTTGGGGAAGGGGAGATGGATGGGATACGGGCTACCTATGACTTGCAATTGTTTATTCAGAAACTAAATTGGTATAAATGATTTGCAGTTGTTTTTTTATTGTTTTAATTATTTTTCACCACTTATCGAGGTATTTTTTTATGGACTGTTTCTTAGGATTCTTTGTTACTAATTGTTATGCACGCGGTCTTTACTGGGCTAATTTGATTTTTTATGACCGTTACAGCACAGTATTGTGAACTTAGTGTTTTCCATGTTTTACTATGGTTTTTCGGGATAGCTCAAAGAAAATGTTTTATACATGCAATGAAAGCTTCAATGGTTTTGCATCAAATGAAAAATTTCCATTGATACACGGAATATTTTCATTAGCATAAAACACGTAATTTTTGCTCTAAAGAAACAAATAATTAGTCTTAGTTTTTAGGTGTCTTAATGCAAGTAATACGCTTGAGAAAGGGACAATAAAATTTTTATTGAATAAATAATACGTCTTTTTTATGATATCTCTTACAGTATTTCCGATATTTTGTTATGGTTTACAATGATTCACTAGAATCATTGTGAACCATAGATTCGTAGATTCTTTCACATTATAAAAGTGAAACACTTGAGTTAGCACGATTCTCCGTGGTTTTCAATCGTTTCTTATGGTAGTTCATGATTTCAGTTTCAGTTTCAGGTTGATTATTCTGGTTTCGCATTTTCTCTATATTTTTCCAAAACAATCTGTAATGTCTATGATTATTCATGGTATCCATACAAGTATGTGTATTTCACATGTTATCTAGCTAAAATCTCAATTATAATATAAATTATATTCAGATAAAAAAAATACACTGAAAAAATAAATATAATATCTTCATACATTTGTATGGATATTTTTCTATAACGTATGGAAATATTCAGTTTATGTAAAGCATTCCAGAATTTTAAGGAGTTTCTCCAGTATTTTACTACTTTTTTTCATATGTTTGCAAAAATTTCTATGCATTTATGGGAAAATTTCTATACATGAATGATAGTTTCATAGAAAAGTATGGAAAAAAGTCCATGCCATGATAATGTAAATAACTTCACATATGTGAAGGCACATATACATATGTACAAATACAGTACATGTGCAAGTACATGTACAGATACATGTATGTGAAGTTTCTTTTTTTTTTACAGTTTATAAAAATATTTTTTTATATCATTGACAATAAATACAGAATAATTATATCCTATGTTTTGAATAATTTTTCATATTTTATGAAGCTTAGCATAATTTCTTAATATTTTTCATTTCAGACTACACATAATGTTTCATGATTTTTTTAGCGTTCTATGTTTCCTGTAATGTTCAAAAAATTTGTTAGTATGTACGTAATTTTTTATAATCTTCTATCATTTCTTATTTTTCAGGATTGCTTTCAAGTAACTTTAGAGTTTAAAAAAATTATTTCGATAATAACCTGTGTTTTTTGTGATTTTTCACAATTTCCTTATAGTTTGCCAGGATTATGTATAATTACTTATAGTTTTTTATGAGTAAGTGTTATTTCTGATAATCTCCATTCGTTTTGAATTTTCGTTCGTGAATACTATTATGGTTACAAAAATATTCCTTGTAAGGTTCGTACTGGATAATACCAAGCCCATAAAGTATTAAAATTGAATTTAATGGAAAGGATTATGTTTGCTTTATGTTTATTAATAATTAGGTACAAATTGATTTTTGACTTATTGTCATGTCAGTACTGAATAATATAGGAATGATTAATATTTGAGATCCAACTGCAATGAATGCATATCAGTTTTTCTATGATCCTCTACTTAAGTTTCACATAGATTAAGTCAAAATGGAGCCAACTTTACAGTGAATACAGTCGAAGTCAACGAATAATTCGATTCTTTACATCAATTATAAATGCTCAGAGCACGATTCGGTTCATTCTCAGTTAAGATTCAATCTCAATGGAGATGTACGTGTGAAGCAGGGATTTCAATTCAATATATACGTGATCGAAATTTCAAAACTATCGTTCAACTAAGAATCCACGTCAATTTGTTGAAACTAAGGTATTGTCATTTGTCTTAAATGCAGACCGGCTTTCAGCAGACATGTTACGTATCGAATTTGAAATAGGACATGGAAAAAAAAATATAATAAATTTTTATTAACGTTTCTTGTTTTTTTCATCGAGAAATGCAGATTAGTGTACATAGTTTCGCATAATGTTATACGGAATTCACTGTTTTGAACATTTTTTAATAATTATCTACAGTGCCCTAGTTACATTATTGTCTTGTATAGTTTTGAAAAAAGATCAATAGCGTGTACATGTTTTGTTATGTCATTAGTAATGTACATTATTGGTCAATAAGTGAATGATGAACATTTTTATAATGTCCACTCTAACATAATTTATTCAAGCTCTGCTCATTTGAACCTTTTGTCTGTTTGAATTTTTTCTACGCTTACTCTTACTGGTAATATCTTTATATACTTATATTTATGCAAAAATTAACACATTTTATTCATTTTGTCAAGTTACGATAAAAGAGTTTTAAGTGTATCATGTCCACTATTTTCAAACCTTGACCACAACTCTTGAAATTATGTGAACGTTATTTAGTGTCCAGTAGTGACCAACAATATTCTAAAATGCTCAATAAAATGCTCTACATTATCAAAAACCTGTATCATTTAAAACAAACAAGATTGCATTTGTCATTTTGATTTTTTCGTAGCACGTAAAAGGACCTAACCAACTTTACTCAAATTTCATTAAAAACTTTATTTTAACATGCACTTTGACTTTCATTCTTAAGAGTAAAAGAGTAAAAATTGAAAAAGGAATAATTTTTTGTATAATAGCCATCCAAGTATCAAATTACCCTCTGGCTCAAGGCTTTAGATGGCAAAAGACTCAAACAAATTGTTTCCAGGAGTCGCTAGACAAACACCAGATAAGCTTTTCAATTTTTGGGAATCAAAAACTATTCTCCGTTATCGTATGAAAAATGACTCGATCCTGTAGCAGGGAACGGAAAAATAATACATACTCAATTTCTCGCTCCCAACGTAAACCGCAAACTCACTGACGCAGCTCCCGTAAAACGCGGAATCTTTGAGCGCAACTCGAACCCAGCCGCAACACAAATGTTCCTAAATACCCGGAAAATCCGTGGTTTGAAAAGCGAATGGGAAAACGGGTGATTTCCCGTGCAATGGGAGCGTCAACAGCGCGCGGTAAAGCCTGCACTCGCTGGGTCTTTCTCATCAAACTGAAAACCGAAAAAAACAATGTCAATGCAGAGCGAGATAAAAAGAAATGGAAGACGGGCCGTGGACTTTTAGTGGGAAGTGGTTCTTAAAAACGCGAAGCTATACCGCACTCTGCGCGATGAAACGTTCCGGCGCTTCGGAAGCTGAAACTGCAACCGCTCTTTGGCAAAGCAGGTGATGCATTTGCGGCGCACTGCGATAATGCCACTCAGTAATGGCCTCTTCTACCGCTAAGATGCGTCGGCGCCTTGAAAGGCATTCCCAAGGGGCCGATGCAACGCGTTTTTATGTATCTTTTCGTGGCTTTTCGACGACCATTCCACTGCCGAAGATCTCAGGAACAATGAGGTTTTTTGTAAAAGCTCGAGGAGTTCGAATTTTACGCTAAATTTGTGAATATTTCTTCTATTCTGCTTAGGAAAAATGTATTCTGAGTAATGAAGAACACTGGAAAGTTTTTTTTTTTCTAGAAAACTGGAATCTCGGTCTGGCATCCATGCCAAGCTTTGTCTCGTGAAACGGTAGGGATCTATGAGTGTTGTCGCGCTGCGTCGCGCTGCATCGCGCTACGAGTCAAAAAGCGATACTTCCTCAATTCTGAAGTACCTTAAAATTCTAGGCTCTTGGTTGGAAGATGCTGATGAACAAAAAGACAAACGTATAAAACTGAAGAGATCTTGCTGATTGTAAATAAATTTATTCAACACTGTATTTATTGTTCACTGGACGATTATGCAAGATCTCACAATAATTCTTTCTATAAGATCTTGAATTCAACAAATCCGGAAACAAAACTTATATTTTTTAAATTTATTCAGTGATTTCTTTTGAAAATCACCCTATGTACAAGTTCGTAAAACTGTGCGCTATCATCCAGTGAAAAATAAACCCAAGGGGTCAATGAAAAGCGTTCTAATGTATCTTTTCGCGGCTTATCGACGACCATTTCACTGCCAAAGATCTCAGGAACAATGAGATTTTTTGTAAAAGCACAAGAAGTTCCAATTTTACGCGAAATTTTTGAAAATTTCTTCTTTTTTGTTCAGGAAAAAGGAAGAAACGAGTAATGGAGAACACAAAAAAGTCTTGTTCTTCTAGAGAACTGAAATTGTAGCCTGGCATCAATTTCAAGCTTTGTTCGTGAAACGGTAGGGATCTATGAGTGTTGTCGCGCTGCGTCGCGCTGCGTCGCGCTTCATCGCGTTCACTGGACGATTATGCTGATTTTTACATATGTATTTTCTATTGCATTTTCAATTCAACTAATTCAAAAATAAAAAGTTCTGATTCATTGAATTTATACTGTGAACTAATTCTTAAATTACCCTGTGTATAAGTTCGTTAAAGTGCGCTCAATCGTCCAGTGAAGAATAAATTGGATGTTTAATAAATTTATGCACAATCAAAACCATTCACTTGCCTACTATTAACTGGTTAACAATTTACGATATCGATAATAACAATGCTTTTGTTGTTTAAACTGTATTTGGTTTAAATATTGTTAACGTACAGAAACGAGACAACGCCATATATTATGTCTCTATGGAATTGAGAGAATCGAGCTGTCTGAAGTTGAAATTCAAATGTTCGTGATAAAATTTCATTACCTTAAAAAATACAGTACTAGAACAAAGTTTAATTTTCAACATTGTAGCTTGTTAAATTAACATGCATTTGAAGTAAACCTTTCATGCCTCTCTTCTTTAGGTCCCGATGCATCTCATTTTTTTTCCTTCTGCTTTTTTTGTGCACTAGATACTTCATTTTCTCTTTGTATTAGATTTCCGTTTTTCTCACTACACATCGATTGAGAAACTAAATTATGCCTAATCTTTATTTAATTCTATCGATGGCTTCCTTGTTGCTTTCATTTAATAACCTCTAAATGTGTGATTTGTGACATTTTGTGATTTAGTGAAATATCGTGATATCTGAGATTCAGTGGTTTTATGAAATGTGGTTATTAGGTACTCGTCTAAATTTCCAATTTTTAGAAATTTTGCGAATTTTCGTAGTATAGCAAAACTGTTTTTAAAGGATTTTGTGATTTCTGTAAATATTCTGTAACATTTTAACAATTGTGTGATATTTTATGTTTGTGACATTTTGTGATTTTGTGTCATTCTCTGATTTTGTCATAATTTGTTATTTTATGAAACTTCGTGATTTTGTTGGACTTTTTCTTTCATGAAAATTTGTGATTCTGTAATTATTTTTGACTTTTTTCAGTTTTCTTACATTTTTCGATTTTGTAACATTTAGTGATTTTGTGATACTTGAAGTTTCTCTTTTAACATGTATTCTTCTACTCACAAACCAATCATTCAAAATTTTTCATTTCATTTCCGAAATAATCAAAATGTCCAGAAATGAAGAATAGAAAGATTTTTCATTTTTCCAAATAACTGGAAATTTAGCCCAGCATCTATGTCGAGCTGCGTGGTTCTACGGAACGCTATTGACCCACACGTTTTGTCGCGCTTCATCGCGGTGCAACGCGCGACAACTATAAAAGTTGAGAGTTATCAATTTTTTGTTATCATTTATATTTTATGTATCGATCGAGGTATATGATGAATTTAGTTCACAATCAAGAAATAAATAGGATTAGTTTAAAAATTAAGCACCCAAGTAAAGGCATCCCCGGAAACTAGGTATATTTGAAAATAAAAAAAGTAAAAACTTTCATGACGCCAAAAATACTTTTTTTCCTTGAAAAAACCTAACCCTTTCTCATGAAAACTTTTTCATTTTATTAAGCGTTCCTTGAATTACACACGTTACTCCGTATTTAACCGAGGCGTTCGTTGGTAAAATTCAATCCGTCGCGTGACAATGATTGAGATTATTGTTCACGCGCCACGATCGCGCATAATGACGCAGAAGCCATGGCTTTTCTCGGTGATTTGGGTTATTTGGATCGATCTTGAGGCACAAAAGTCTTACTATCTTACCTACCGATCTCGCGGTCACGAGGAGAGACGATTACTGGCACGATTTCGAGGATCTTCGCGATTGCGTGTCTCTTCGTTTTATACTTCTTATCCACGCCACTACGTTTTTTACTATGAACTTTCAATCATTTCGGCATTACGTTAGATTGGAAATCGTCCTGAAAGTTATATAGATAAAATCGTTCAAGTATACATTTACAGAGTGTTTATTAATCTGTAGGTTCTTTTAGGTTCTTTTGTAGTGTTGAAATAATTTAAAACACCAAATTTTTTCAACGACAAGAAAAAATGTCGTATCTGTTTGATTCAACATATTTTATGCTTCAAGATTTGATAATTCTTTTGAATACACGATTATATGTTTTTCAAAAAATGATAGTTAATCATTTTTTTTAAATTTTTAGCGTCTCCGAATGGTTGGCCTTAGATGGTTCGTTTTATATATTTTGAGTTTATTTTTATACTTCAAATCCTATTTTCACAAAATTTTCACATTCTTTCTTATCATGTTCAAACAAAATTTTCTGCAGATAAATTATTGAAATTCGTAGTTTATTTATAACGAAAAAAGTTGTTCGTATTTTTGCGGGCTTCCTAAGTTTCATTTAATTTTTTAATTTTGCGATAGACATGTCACTTACGATTAATTTTATGACTCTACAAGGAACTACCGATTTTTGCGCTCGTTTCCAACTTCTTTTGTTCAACAATGGTGCTCAAGAAATGAAGGTGGATATTATGAATCCTGGTCACAATGTGGGCGCTCATTTCAGCGTGACTCAAGTGAGTCGAAATAATCGAGGCCATTGGCCGTTGGCCAGACACCGCTAATGAGCCACTGTATACCTACGAACGAAAAGGCGTGGCGTGTAAACCACCCTTTTCACTCACATAAGTCTCGTTTTTCCCATTCAAACATGTGTCACACAGAACAGTAATCAGTGCATCGTCTCGCAGTAGAAATTAACGCTTCATTTTAGGAAGAACTCAGTGATGAAAAATCATGAAAACCCATTCTTGTCATTTTCATATCCAAATGTATTATGAAAAATTTCTTCAACTGTATGAATGAATTTTTTCTTTGGAAAGTGATCAAACAAATATTCTAATAACAAAAAATCAGCAAATTACTAAAAAAAAAAAAAAATATTCACATTCACAGCGAACAAAATCTATTGGGTGGTTCGTTTTAAATTCACGAATAAATGTTTACGTTCCGTGACGTGAAGATTAATTGGCAATTTTCGTTCGTGTGTTCGGAATTGCATAAAATTTATATTGAACCACAACATGAGTTGGAATCATCATATGTAATTTATTTTTGTATCGTAAACAGTAGTTAATACCGATATCTTTACTCATTAAAAAACTGATTTTAATGAATACAAATATCTGAAAATGAAGTATTTGAAACATTCATGAAAATTATAAATATTATCAAAAAATGAACGATAAAAAAAATATTTTATGAAACCCTAACGTCTAAGTTCAGCCAATATAGGAATGAATAATTATCAAGCTGTTTATATTGAATTTCAGTTGTTTCTAAATACTCGTTGTTTTGATTTCTGATTAATGTTGATGTATATCTTTGTGATCATGAATGAAAATTTTGAAACAATAATTACTGAAAAAAACTTTTTATATAATATATGCGTGCAACGATTTGATGTCCTAGAATCTTCATTGTGTATAAGACCTTGGCGGTACAGATTTGAAAAGAAATTGTGCTTGTAATTTAATTCTCAAAAGTCGAATACTTTAACTAAGAATGTCTGAAAAGATGATGTAAAAAAACTCAAATATTTTCATTTTGCAGTTTAATTTGCAATATTTCTGTCGATTAAACAAGCAGACAATTTCGAAATTTTAAACTTTAATATATATCAATGTAATATTGAAATTTCGTTTTCAGAGTTCGGTTTCCTGGAATTTGATGACACAAGAAGTGGCAAACATTTTCAAAATAAAGTATCAGATAAATCGATCTAGTACATGTATTTGATGAAATAATGACTATTCATCTTTAGGGTCACTTTGATTTTGTTAAGCATGATCACAGTAGATGTTTTTCTGAAATGTCACGAAACAGTATTGTATGGAATTCGAATAAAAAAGATTGATATATCGAAATATATTAAACTTGGTATCAAAAAGTACTTTTGTATGGATTTGAATTTCAATAAATTATTCAGTACTAATTAAATGAATTATTGAAAGATAATTATTTTCAAAAAGAATGGAAAAAGTTTTTTTAACTAAAGTGCGAAAAACAGTCATTTTAAAAACTTTCTAGAGTTACTTCGTTCTAAATTATAAAATAAAATCTGGTTACTTGTTTCAGCCTTGGGATTTCCTAAAATGACATAAGAATCTTGAAACAAAGAATTGAAAATCATGAATTTCATTTAAGACTTAACAATTTAAAAAATACTTGCTTTAAGTAATAAATTATAAAAGGTAAAAGTGTTTAGAGAAATTTTTTCTTCTAAAGCATCTGCATTTTTGTATAAAATTGTAAACTTTGATGATTCAATGGTCGATAAAAAATATGGAAAACAATCCTAGAATTCAATTATAAAAGTGCAAATATCGAATACACCATTCACTTTAAGTTTTTTCTTTTTTTTTTTTTTTTTAATCAATGTCAACATGTTGTAACCTCCGCATACCACTTGTAGGTCGGAAAAAAGGCGACAACCTCGATTTCATTCATTAAAAGAAAGTAATATATCTATAAATTTTCTATACACATCGATTTTTGAAAATTAAATATACTTCATAGTTTCGTGGGTATTTAAATATATTATTTGGATTCATCATGGACTTGCATTTATATAAAAAAGGAAAATATAATTCGAGCTGTTTTCTAAAATATTGAAGCTCATTTATATTTTAGACTGTAGGAGCAGGAATACACAAAATCTTCCAGTAACAATCAAAGAGATTTTCATTCTGATTCTTTTTTGTAACATTCGTCTCATATGAATTTTCAATAATGAGCATGAATTTTCACTCATGCCTGTACAAGAGTACTACATTCAACAATAAAATACTGATCTTGCAGTAATAACAGATTATAAAATTAAGTAAAAAGAAGGGAAAGGTAGTTTTTGATATGAAAGATATAGCAATGCTATATAAAATTTTTTAAGTATTAGTATATGGTGAAAAAATGGTGATAATTCTGCCAATAAGAAACATAGACTATTGAAAGTACGTTCGAAGTAGTTACACCAAGATTTGGTCAGACTTCAGCACTTGAATATTTTTGCTCAAGAACTTCAAGAATATTGCTATTCCTGTATTTAATGCGTGTTGTAATTTTTTCCGGAGTTTAACATATGATCAAATTCAATATTTGAGTAATTAACACATGTTATGTAACAAGAATATCATTTTTTTTTCATTCATAAGATGGAGTTATGTTTTTACCAATATTTCTTGACGATCATAAACACGATAATTTTTTTCCTAATATTAATTTGTAAATTGTTCAAATAATCTGTAACCTGAATCCTCATAACGTCCCCTTCTACTCCTTAATTCATAAATATCTGACTATAATAACTGTAATGTAGAATTTGATATTTTAATAACTCTCCTCTCAATGTATTTTTTTCGCTCAGAATAGAAATTTACTCACAAAAAAAAATTTACCCGAATAATTTCTACTATGAAAAGATATTTTAATCACTCCATGTCAATTGCAGTGAAAAACCATTATATAGCAGATAAATGCATTACTTATAGTATTAATATTTTATGGGCTGCAAGACTAAATAGAAGTTTTTGATTCTCAAGTGAATTCAGCTCACGCTAAAAGCCATCTAACTCCAACCTTTCAGAATTCCAAGATCTTCGTTTTCATGATAAATTCACAGTATTTTTTGAATACTTATCAAAAAAATGAAAAAAAGTACATACATGATATTCAGCACTTTCCAAAAAGTAACCGAAGCAAGTCTCACGATGACCCACTTTTTCCGCAATCTAAACAAGGAAGATCGCCGACGGGAAAAGGCAAACGATCAAAGCGACCTGCGGTTTCGGTGGTTAACTCTGTTACGGGAATTCGGTCTGAGAACACTTTACAGGAGCTGAGAATACTAGTATATTACGCGGCATAATGGAAAGGATTCCTTCTCTCCCCTTCCGTCTGTCAGTGTCACAAAAGCTACAGGAACGCCGAAAGCCTGTTAGTTCAACCTTAGTCGCTTGTTTGGTTACTTTCATGGCTTCAACGCCTTCGCCAGGGAACGACAAAACCTTCTCCAATGCACGCATGCAATTAATTTTTCCGACGCTATGGGAAATCATCCTGCGATCGCATTTTGCTGAACATATAATTTATTTCGAAACCTTTTTTTATAGTGATTTTGTATGTGTCGATGGGATTAACTAATATTTATTGACGTCTCCTGAAAGAAAAAGGACTATTTTTGTTAAAGTCAATGTTTCTAAATCAAAGACCCTTGTCACGTATGTTGAGGAAGTTGCAGTTTAAGATGAAAGGAAGAAAAATGTTTGCATTTGAGATGGAACCTTCAAATCGTGTTGCCTTTGGTACCATAAATTGAACAATCTAATTGTATAATAACACTGATTGACAAACTGATTTAAATTTGTGCATTCGAATTTTTTTTTTTTTATCACAAACAAGTAAATGATTTTGACAAATATTTTTTAAAAACGTAATCAATGAATTGAATTTTATGAGCTTGACGATCATTTGGGGCAACTTTTTCATGTTCAAGATGTCACGATGAATAGTAAGATATTCCCGTTACTGTTTCTAACTTTTTAAATCTTTGCCAAGTTTCTAACTGTTAGATTTTTGTATCCTCAATGAACAATCTAATGAAAAATTTAGAAAAAAAAGACAATCGTATCATAATATCACATAGAAAAATCTCTATTCGTAGTTCAATATTATTTCGTTAATTCTTGAATAGTTAAGGATTTACTATCTTACAAGTTTTTCATTTTTGACAATTTGTTGATTTGCATTAATATGTCATCATAGAATTTTTATGCTTTCTTTTTCATTGTACTCTTGATATTGTTCAGTTCAATTAACATTCAATCCAGTTTCATGAAATAAGACCACTAAAAGTTTATCAATCACAATAACTTTATTTCAGTTCTAAAGGAAATTTCGCCAAAAAGCCACGATAAGATGAAATTTCATTTAGAGAAAAAAACATTCCTACAATCTTTGACTTCAAATTCTTAGAATATAAAACGCTTAACAAAATTTTTTTCTTAAATTTAGCATAATGTGAAACCTATCTTCTCTGAGTCAGTTATTAATTAAACGCATTGTCATGATTCTTCATTCAAATCGTTTATGCAATCGTATTTCAAAGTATTTTTTGATTCAATGTTTTAACATGATGCTAATCAAATTGTGATGATAATTATTCATTTCATGATTACTAGTTATTGTATGTGTGTTTTGTATATGTTGAATTTATTTCAAATTTACTCGACATTTTCATTTAATTTTTTTTTTCGATCATTTTATGTAAACTGCGTAAGAATACTAACATTTCATTTCATAAACCATTTTTTGAGTGGTACTTTTTGAAATTTCGTCCTTACCTTTTTTATTATTGGAAGTACTACGTAGTCAAATTATTTATATTTCTAAAAATACTATTCTTAGATTACATTGCATTTTACAATTTTACAAAATATAAAATATTTCCTCAGCATATGAAAATAGCATAATCAAGTGAAAAATAGTTAAACATAACTATCTTTTCTTCAATTTCTATGTTTTTATGTAGTGAATGCTTTTTTTACCAATGTGTAATAGTATATTACTGACAGTTTTTGGGAATGCCTGGTTTGACGAAACTAAAAAGGTTTTTTCAAAACCGTCAATACGATATTTTACCTGTAAATGACGAGTAAAACGTGAATTTTTAATTCCAAACTACCGGAAATTCATCGTTTTCTCGTAGTTTACAGATAAATAATTTTTTCTTGATTTTCCTTTTTTTTTTATTTTCTGGATCACGAAAAAATTTAACTTGTGAATTCTTGATTTTACGAAATTTAAATTCATCATCAGCAAGTTAAATAGTAATCTGGATTTCTAGTAATTCTGAATTGATTGGAGAAAAATTAATACATCTTTCTGATGACGCTGGTTTTCTTAACCAATGAAATTCACCAGTTTTTATATCGTTTATTTTTAGTATTAAAAAACGATAGTATAGTTTTTCCTGTTTCATTTGTAAATCTAAATCGATTGTAACACGAGTCAAAAATCGATTATAATAAATCCACTTTTTTTGGTGGGATAGTCGTTGAAATATCACCTACGAATCTGCAAAGAATAAATATTGACCATTGCATACTTCAAGATATTATTCTACTAATTTTTTTAATTTTACCATACCAGCTATCATCTATAAAATATTGCTTTATATACAAACATTATTCATTTGTTCTTAAACTTTTCCATTACAAATAAAATCACATGACAATAGTAAAAAAACACTACATAAATACTATTATTTAAAATTTTTTTATTAAACTAGTATTCTCGAAAGTTGCAGATATATATAACTTAAAAAAAAATAATAATACTGGTAGTATAATGAAGTCAATACTGAATATAACATCTTCAACGTAACATCATACATATTTCCATTACGCATGTACTACTTTTCAATATAAAAACTTTTTTGCCAAGGATTTCCACCATACACGGAATATTCTCAAACTGTATTCCACTCCATGTCCCAATTTTTAAATCCTTTCGCCTTTTCATGGAACGCAGAAAAATCGAGCTCCCTTGCTTTTCACTACTATGATTTGTACGCTACGTCGGAAGCAAGTGTGCACGTTCAAAACGTTCCGGTCGAATGAGTTACGGGCTTGGAACAATTTGTCACTGGCCAAAGCCAGAAGTTTATTAAAATCTCGACCCAATGAAAATTCTCCAGGTTCTCAGCTTTCTCCTATAAACAGAGAATTCGTGTAGCTACTTTCTAGCGGCAATTAGAAATTTAATGAAGTTCGTTGTACGCTGTTTAAATGGGAAATGGGACCTTCGAAGTCTGAATCACAATGAGTTGGTGATTGCATTTATTGATCGGTCGATTTCGTTTAGCTGAGGTAATTTTCAAAATTTCATGTTCAAGCGAGAATTTTTTTCTTTACCCTCTCAAATTACATGAAAAGTTTAGGGATGAAGCAGGTTTAATATTCTATTCTTTAGAGTCGTTACTTAGAATTAACTATTCATGTTTTTTTTCGTTTTCCAACCTACATTATTCGATTAAAAATAATTTCTTTTGATCTAAATAATTATTTTTCTGTTACAAATTATTATTCTTAATAAAAGATTTTTTTTAAACTTTTTTCATTGACTTTCTTCTGCATTCCAGTTCAAAGATTTTTTTTGTTAAGTCAAGTTGTCCGGGTGATCAACCTCTTCTTCCGCGGATTTTCTTTCGTAACAGACAGGGCTCAGACCGAAACCTGGTCTATTCTCATGTTAATTCGCTTATAGGGCTTGGATGACCAGCAGCTCTCGCATTTGCAAGTGTAATTTTTCGAGTCGGAGAGGGTTGTTGAAACTCGTAACGCGTTCTTGAAACAAACGCTGTCAGCCGAGCGTAAATGATTTCGGCACGGACTATCGCTCGAGTGAGGCGCATCGTATCTTGAAATGAGCTGATCCTTCAAGGTAGAATTTGTCCTCTTACTCGAAATTGAAAATGTTTTCAAGTAACGAAAAAACTTAACGGGTTTTCATGAATACAAAGGATAGTTTAATGGTGACATCTTTTTTAAAATGAAAAAAAAAAAAAAAAAATATAATAAAATATGATAATAATAATATGAATCCTTGTAATTAGATTTTTTGTTAAATAGACATGTTTAAACTTTTTTTAATTTTCGAGCGTGTCGTATGAAGTTAATGCAATGAAAATTCTGTGATTGGTGCATTAGGAAAAATTTGATTGGATCAAATAAAATCAAGCTACATACGCAAAATAATTTTTCCGAGTAACATATAAAAAAACAGTTATACCTAAGGGCAAAGATATAATTGACTATCAAATTTTCATAATTTTGAAATTCAGTTTCTTCTCAAACTCTCATTCATTTATAAAAATCTTTTTTCTCTAAAAGTGATATATCCTGGTTGACAAAATTATTATTAACAAAATTTCAGTTAGAAAACTTTTAGTCAATGAAAAGAAATAATTGACAAAAATAAGGATTAATTTTTTGATTCTTCGTCAACTGACTTCAATGTTTTGTAGTTTACATAATTTTATTTAGAAAATTTATAATGAGAAAAAAGTTTCTTGCTTCAACTTTTAAAATTATGATTGTTATCATTTTTTATCATATAAAATTGTTACTACAAGTTTTCATCTTTCTAAATGATATGGAAGTAGAAATAAGTTATCACTGTTTCATTTTAGGTATTCCTTAGTCTGATTCTTCATCTGTAAAGATCAATCAAAAATAAAAAAATAAACTTGAAAGCTTCAAACAGTCCAGAAAGAGTGCTTTTCCGATTTCTCACAGGTCAAGAATTTTCCATTTGTTTTTCCACGGATTTTTCACTGCTCTATTTTCACGTAATCAAGTTACGTAGTTGGAACCTTTGCAATCCTCATTCTCGCAGAAAACTTAGATACACATTTTCAAGAAATACGAGCGGTGGAGAGAATGATAAAAGTCGTACATTTTTCATTTCAACATTCGTGATTTGTCATGAATATTTTCAATGAAGTTAATGTCGTAAAATGAGAAAAAAAGTAGTGTGTTCTGGTAAAAAAAAATATTTTTTTTGATTAGCGATTATGTTCATCTTATCCACTGTAAAACAGCAAGTATCGTTAAAAAAATTATTATTTCTAGATAATGAAAAAATGATTCATTGAATTGATTTTTCCTATTGCGTATTAAAAATACTTTTCATCTAACCTCTTGGCTTCATGGTCATGTGATTCAACAAGTCTATTTTAAAAAAAATTCTCTTTATCAAAAGTGAATTAGTGAGAGTTTCAAAAAGGATGAACAGGAAAGCACGCAATATAGCAGCTGGTAAGCCACTTTTAAATGAATATTTCAATTCGAGAGATTCTAGACTATGTTATATTATTTTGCTTCTATTGAAAACTAACTGCTTATTAAATTCTTTCTCATTAAGATTTATGAAACCTGAATGACAAAAAAAATTAAACAAAATTTTCTCTCACTCCACTTCTTCATCACGTAACTCCATTTGTATTTCAATTCCAACCACATTTTTCAGTAGCATACAGGAAAAGCTAACTTCAGCGAGATAAAAGTCAATTCGTGGAATCACAAAACTCGCTTTTCGTGATTGAGAAACCCGTCTTCCGTCCCGAATCAAAGCTCGGTACTCAACGAAATAGATCCCTCCCATGAGAATCTCGTTACATTTTGTTTCTTTGAATGAAGGCAATAAGCGTGAAGAAAAGTACACGTGGCTTTCAACGTTGATTGAAATTAATGATAATGCCTTTCTCCATCAAACGCGTGTTTCGGTAGCTGCAATGGCCCTTTGTCGTCCCAAGACAAGTCGGACACAAAAGGCAGGGATAAAGTTGCGTGTTTAAGTAAAAGAAGGAAGGAAAGAAAACTCGCGAATTTTCCCACTGCCTCGTCGAGCGGAAGCTCGTGGAATGATTGGCTGATTTTCCAGGACCCACGTACAAGTGAAATGTATGTAGATGGCATACGATGTCGGCATCCGGAATGAACGCGTTTTCCCCATTCAATACGTCGTTTTTTACCCTCGGCAATTTGGGTGAAAATTTTCATGTACTCGGCGCCACTTTTGCCGTATCCTCGAACGCGTGAAATGCCTGCGCCGTAACTGATTCCGCCACTTCCGCGAGATTGTTTCCGCGCCGCTACATTGTCGCGAAAATTATATTTACGCCGAGTGCCGGGCCTTGAAATTGCGTGGCACCTTGTTTATTTCTGGGTATATCGGGGAATGAAAAACAGCGGACCGTGAAGAAGATTCTGGCATCCTTCTTTTATGGTTGGAGGGGAAATGTTCTACTGGTAAGATTGACCTTAAGTAGCCTACATATACGATGCCACAGTTTTCTAATGTCTTTCTGACCATGTACATCTTCCGTTATAAAGTTATGAAGTATAAAAAAAATACAACGAAATTCTGTAGTTGGGACAGAAAACCTTTTCCGTTTACAAGATTATCAAATTTAGTGTATTCTCTTACATCTTTTTTCTGCCTGAATTCATTGCTTGTGTAGGGCCTTGCTGTGAATGAGGTTAAATAAATTAAAAAGTATATACTACACACCAGGGTTTAGAAAGTTACTTGCAAAAATGTAACACGTTACATAACCGTTACTTGAAAAGTAATAGTAGTTCTGTGCCATTACCACTTAAAAAGTAAAGTCTCGTTACTTTTACGTTACTTTTTGGAATGAGTTGAATGTAAATAATAAGACATCGAAAAACAAAGGCTGAAAATAACAGCATCAACGTACTCCTGGTTTTTTTTTACAGAAATGATTTACTCCAGATATATTAAAAAATGTAATCCGTTCTTTTTTACCCTGAGAAAAAATCAGTCAGTTTGTACAAATTTTTATATTTTTTTCAAGTTCACAAAATTTTTGAATATAACATTTGATTCAATGTCAGCCGCAAGGAAACGTTCGCAAATATAATAGATTTTTCAGAGAATCTAAATACTTGGATTTTCGATTTTTTTGCATTTTTTTGTATTTTCCAGTATGTATCATATATTGCAAAACTCTCTAGTATTTTTATAAATTTCTGCTATTTTTCTGTTTATTAATGTACAGATTTCAAGGATTTCATGCTCTATAAGTCAAAGTTCATTAAATTATTTGTGTTTGAGAGGATTTTCCATCAAATAGTATCAATGAAGATTTTCATTTCCCTAATTGGTTTGATACTTTTTCAATTTTTCTACGATTTGAAGGATTGTTTAGTATTTCTAAAGCTAAATATTCGTATTTTTCAAGGTGGTATTTCATACACACCATTGTATTTTTCCATTTTATCCACCATTGGTATTTCATACTACATCATTTTAGTATTTTTACAATATAAATTGATATAAACATTTCACTAATATCAAACCCTAGAATTTGAACACAATGAACTTTTCCGTGTTTTACAAGATTTTCCAGAACACAGTGTCTCGATAGATTTCTACTTTTCCCAGTACTTTTTATTTTCCCCAGTTTTTCTATGATTTCACGGATCATTAATTATTTTTATTTATTTCTATGCGAATTTCTAGAATTCGAAATATTGTCAATGTTTTATATATCTACACGTATTTTCTTTTTTTACTTCTAAGTATTTATAGAATGTTGTGGAACTTTCGAGTTTTTTCAAAGATATCTCCTTGAGTATCCAGAATGAGGTAAAATTAAAAGTTTGAAATTCCATAAGTATTTCGATCGATTTTGCAGAAAACAATCTCTTTTTAGATTTAGAGTGCCCTTAATATTTTTTGTATTTTTTAAGGGAGTTTTACGATTTGAAAATTTTTTTTTTACTTTCATAAACTTCTATAAAGATATATTTTTAGAATTGAAGTTTCTTTATTCCTAGAATCACATAAATTTTTGAAGAATCAAATATCATGTAACTAATTCAAATCTCGAATTTTGAGTATTTTTCGTATTTTTTTGCCAATTTACAAATTCCTAATGTTCTACTTTAGAGTGGAAATTAAATTGAAGAATTTTTTCAATAAAAATAAATAATATTGAATTTTTCATTCGAAAATGAAGAAGTTAAAAATTTCTTATATCGTAGTTTCAGAACATTCCTCAAAAAGTCACAATTTGTGCTAAAACTTAATGTGACTGATAAAACTAATGTAAAATAACGGGATTTTGTTACTCGATACCGAAAAAAGTGACTCGTTCCCGTTGTCGTTACTTGTTAATTAATGCAACGCGTTATTATCGTTACAGTAAAAAATTTAACGTTGTAGACTAGCGCGTTACTTTCAAACCCTGCTACTCACACTCGAGAACGTAAAACATATGAGGGACCTAACCTTACTTTAAAAAACAGTGAATACCTTGGAACATATTTAGTAAGTGCTCTGACTTCATCAAACAAAACCATTTTGATTATTTTTCGATATCTGTCTTCAGGTTTTCGCTTATTCAACGTAATTTGTTTTTCAGAAGAAATATTAAACGAAAAAGTGGCTTAATTTCATTATACATACTCTCTTATTACAATGATACTCCTATACTTTATGATTCAAGTAAACAAAACTTTCAATTCAATCTGTGATCAAAATATCTGAGTGTATTATTTTATTTACAGTATAAAGCAAAGAGTATAATTGTATTCTCACTTTTCAATACAAACTTTGTATTATACTTCTTCCTAGAATTCTGACGGTTTCTTTGTATTCTATATTTATTTAACTGATATCAAATGATGCCTTTTACTTTTACGTTCTTTTTAACGGCAAATACTTTTGAAGATAATTTGTATTTATTTAAAATGTAATGAGTAAAAATGTTTTGTACAATAAATATCGGTGGTTTTTGAAATCAAACTTATCATATAAAGCCCGTCGCACGGCTCTCAAAAAAATGTCCTTCCGGTATTTCGACCAGTAATTGGGAATATTGGAAATTAGCAGAGTAATACAGTTACATATTTATATCTGACATGGTAATACATTGCTTCTGTTATGTTATATTGATTCGAAAAATTTAAAAGGAAAGAGAAGATTAAGGAATTCAGGGATCAGGAATAGAAACATATTCTACAGCCCTCACAAGCTCTTCATATCTACTATATACAATACATATAAATTTTCTCTAATTCCATGGAGATAAAGCAATCTCTTACATTCAATTCCAATGGTTTATTTGAATTGTTTTATATTCATTTTAAATTTGAAAGCCATAATGTGTTATTTCATAATAATTTAAAAGCAATAGAGAAATTTTTACTGTATAATTTGAATAATCAACTTCGTTCTATTTTTAATTCTAGATATTTCTTTTTTCTGTTTCAATACTTGTTTAATGTTGAAACATCTTTGATTTCTTTTTTTATTTATTCAAAAGAAATATATAAATTTATTCGTCAATATTCAAATTTAAGGGTCTTATCGTAATATTTTCTTATTTTTTCTTCTTCTATCGATTCTTTCATCCATAAGCCTTCTGGGGCTTTGAATCAATCAAGATAAAAAAATTTGCTGTAAAGTTTGAAGCAAATCGAAAATGACAAACATGTGCTACAAAACGACTGAATTTTCAAATGGGATTAACGTGTAGTTTTTCATACATTTTGTTCAAGAACCTATAACTTGTGCATAACTTATGATAAATGTTTCAAACTTGGCATAGTTTAAGTGTAACATTTAATGTCCAAGAACGAATTTTTCTGGATTTTCCTATCGCTGTTTTCTATGTTTTACAAACACCATAAATAGGCAAACATGTACATTGTCGATACTTGGAAAACATAATGAACAGCGATAGAAAATTTCAGAAAAAGTTTCTCTTGAATATAACATTATACGACTTAGCCTTGCGAAGATTCAAACATTCATAATAAGTTTTTTACAATTCATGAAATTTAAATAAAATGGATGAAAAACTGCATATTAATTTTAATAAAAACTTAAGTCGTTTTGTGCTTTGTGTTAATCATGTCCAATTTGCTTCCAACTTTACAAAAAAATTTTTTCAATATCTTTATTGAGTTAAAGCACAGGAACAGAAAAATTCCAACATTTCCAAAATAATTGACATCCTAATACATATACATATATTTTGTTATTTACATAATGATAAGTCAATGTAAGTTATTCAATTCAAATAGTCTTTTTGTATTATTCGATTTTGTTTACTCATTTGAAAGTCCGTCGTACTATTTTACTACAGTTAAACAGCATGGACGAATTTCATAAATAATTTTAATAGCCACTCTTAAAGTTTTTTTCTATAATCTTATCATTCTCTTTGTAATATTACTTATTACCCTTTTATACAAATGGTCTATATTATGTTATTTTATTGTATTCAAATGGAAATAATACGGTTGTTTCAACGATTCTGCAAATTTTCTCTAATAATTTCATTCGTATTCTTGAACATCAAATGATCGCTTTATGTAATTGAATTTTGATTAAAGGTTAATAAAGTAATCTTCATTATTGATTTCAATAGTTTTTTTTTCTTTTCGAAAAGAAATAAGGCAATAATTATTCTTGAATACTACCAGTTTTGCATTGTTTTCCGAAAATGTCTATTCTAGAGATTTTTTCTGCATAATATCACTTTGATAATTTGAAACCAGAAAAAAAATTCTCCGGATTTCATTGACTGCGAAAAAATGGCCGTTAAAAATAACAGATTCCACAGAATCACCGTGAATTATTTTGGGAAAATTTTCTCCCTTGGAAACGCATATTTCATTTTCGAAGTAATTCAAGGTGAAAAGTCATCATCACTAACAATAAGATTTATCTCTCTGTCTGCTAAAAATTAATCAAAAGTATCTTTAGGTTCTCTTTTTTCTTTTTTTAGTCTTTTTTCAAAATAAATCAATGGTAATGAAGAAAATACAACCTGAAAATCGTATCAGAGAAAAAATTGATGCAGAGAAGCAGGAAACGAACACAATATTAGCCAGATAAGAAAGCTCGGATTATTGAAGCTTCGTGTTCGTGACGCTGTCGCAGCTATGCATCGTGCTAATCATGGTTGAGGTATGGGAGGAGGAGGAGTTGTACGTCTGTCACACCGCAATGAAAGCCCGGATCTTGATTACCAAAGACAGAGGAGTTTCGAAAATGGAAATAAACCATTTCCGTAATTACCATGAAATTTGCATGTCTCATCTGTAAACTAATTCATGCGCAGTCGTCAAACTCGAGTTTCCTACATGACGTGTTATTGACAATTACTGCTATAACTCGGAATCACTAATTTAATTGAATTAGACTGCTGAATAACGTTAATCAAATCCAGAATTAAGGAGTTGAATCTACATACTAATAGGTCAATGGCAACATTACGTTCAAAAGATTTTTTTCTTGATGTACAAGTTATTCATTTTTAGTTACGTGAATTGAAATGATGTCATCAAGAGTTCATTACAGTATGCAAGATACTTATAAGTGAATTACCAAAGAATTTTTCATGTTATGTAAAGAATTGCATTTGTGACACAAAAATGTATCTTTAGTTTATTTAATCCTTTTTCAATTTTTTTCATTGTTGATATCATTTACTTGGGACATGATAGATCATTAAACATCACAATTTTTACGCTCCTTTCAATACTCTCAGTTTCAGTTTCTTCAGTGAACTTTCCAAACCAATTCACGATTTATGGAAACTCAAAACTGGAAATTTTCCCTGGATCGTTGTTCAAGTGGTTTCGAAGCTCTAGTAAATCATCACATGTTACAAAGGCTCTGCACAGCTCACCCTCTATACAGGTAGATTTTCTCTATCTTTGAACATTACGCTCAAGAGTTCGCTCAAGCGTAAGTTCAATTGCAGATCATCCATTAATCTCTAATTTACCAACCATCCTGGCGAGCTAATTTTCAAACGCTGCCCATGAAAATTGAAGCGAACCTTCTGTAACGAATGTTTTAGAGCACAGTCGAAGGGGTTTTTCAAGTGGGCACGTCTAATTTGTTATTTATGAAGTGATGAATCACGAACTCGTTTTAAAGTAAAGAGTGCTTTTCTGGATGGAAAAGTTGTAGCGTTTGGGATTAAGCGAAATTTTGTTATATTTCGTGCACCGACCTTAGTTTATATTGTCCAGTTTTATTTGAAAAAAAAAAAAAAATTCTTGTAAGGAAAATAATTATCTGCATTAAGGAATTGTTCATGAAAATCATGATTGTATCAATATTTTTATCTGCCTATACAGAAAAAAGTGTAAGTTTTTTCCTAGCTACAATAACATAACGATATACGAAAAGTTCTTAAATTTACGTAATTCATGGTATCTACAAACATAATAAAAATTTCTGAATATCTTTGATTTTAATTTTTAAATTTTAATAACTTTTATCGATCTATAATTTTAAATTTCTAAAATGGCATCCTTTATAATCAACGAAAAATGTTCTGTTCATTGAATTTCCGTGAAATAAATTGAATCTATTCGATTCATTTAAAATATGCGTTTATCATATTTTCGAATATCAACATTTGATTTATTTTTTCTGGATGATAAAATAAATAGATTAGGTAATTTAAGAAAAATGTTTTTTTTTTTTCCTTTTTTTGACTCAATTGACAATTATCTTGAAACGTATCCCCTCATTTATTCTAATAATTCCTTAATGCAAATGATCCAATCTCTATCACACCGAGAAAAAAATTTTGTACGTCTCTACATATTAATGCAAAAATGTAGGAAAAAGAATATAGTGAGTGCAAAAATTTCATTGCAGATTTTCAACAATTATTTCATATTTGAAATTTTAGGCACTGTAAAAATTGCTGTATATGTATGAATTATTAATAGATAGCATGAGGAGCGTTTAAATGTCCAGAATGCTAATTGTAATATATTGTACATTCAACCGTACACGTACGTAGAATTGAAAATCATTTTAAAGTGAGATATCAATTCAATTATTTATTATACCTCTTTTAACGTAGATTAGTTGTTCGTGAAAATCATTGTATACTAAAAGAATGAATTTTTACTCTAAGTATGTAACAGTAAACTTATGTACTGTACTGTAAAATCTACAATTTCTTTCAACTATGCATATAACTGCAAAGAAATACATAATATGCTGGGAAGTGCAGGAAAAAGTAGCAAAAAGTAAAGTAGTTATAACAGTATTGGCAAAACAAAAAACCTTTTTCAAAAAAAAATGAGAAAAATTTACAATATGTTATTGCAGAAACCCCAAAAAATGTATGATATGAAACGGGATGCATCTTTGATTTATTACAACAACTTATATTAACTAGTTGAATATCGTTTGACAATGTAAAAAATGTAATATGACACACAAAAAATCAATAACTTGCATAAAATACAATATTTTAGACTGTTTCCACACTATAATATTTGTTTGTAATAATTACTAGTATCTTAATGCTTTTCATTTTCCAAAAGTCAAAAATATATCCCTTCATCAAGAATGATACAACTGTCATATTTTTTCATTATAAATAAAACAATTTTTTGTTCAGATGATTCGGTCTTCATTGTACTATTGATAAATTTCAAAACTAGAGATATTAAATTCGAAATTCACCAAGTTTTTATATGTATTTGAGTGATCAAAACTTTTCATGTCATTAATTATGTTCAACAGTATTGTACAAAATATGCCTGAGTCACAAATTACAATATCCAATTCAATTTTAAAATTCTTCTTAGAATAAAATTTGCATTCTACATATGACCAATTTTTTATGAAAGAAAAATATTGTTTCTCAGTAAAATTATGTTTGTATATTGTTTCTAAAACCTCATTTAATAATGCGAGATTCTAGAATTGTAACCCTAACTCTAAAAACAACTCCCACATGCAAAACGTAATAAACCCTTTTTCTTTCAAGCCTTTTATTAGCTGGTTCGGAAAATCATCAGTATTACTGTACCTTATATTTACCCGCTACCCCAGAAGTTGACTTGCCGGGACAAAAACGAAACATCCAACAAACAGCTCTCCACAGATTAAACGTCCGTTCCATCAGATATATTCCGAAAAATTCTCGTTTGTGGTGAACACTCGCTACTTTATTTTAGAGTTTGAAATGAAAAACGTACGTTTTTGTATAATTTTTTGCAATATCGGACAGTGTATATATTTTTTCACTTCTCATGACGGTATATTTTGTTTAAATTGAATCACATTTGATATAAGTGCAAATATTGTATCAGCAGACCAAAAATACCACGAGTGACATTTTCTGCTATTGCTTCAAAATTTTTCAATTTTTTCGTATTTTTCACATTCTAGGTTACACGCACAAACTAAATTTTTTTGTTTTTTCATTTATTATATTTATTTGATCGGATACTGTCCACTTTCATCAAAACGACTACGAAAATGACCGAAACTTGCAAAAGTGCTCCATTTTTCGAGAACTTTTGTGCTGATGATTATGAAAACTCTCGATCCAATCCCAGAATTCATAGTCCGGAAGTTTTTCTTTTCACGCGTATCGAGCAAAGTGCATACGTAACGGTCCGTAACTCGGCAGCGTCAAACCGAGCGCGCCACATGAAAAAACTTGGATGGCCTCAATTATGAACGTTTGAAAATGCCAACATCTAGGTCTTGTGTATTTTCGCGTAGAAAGTTGAACTAAAGTGGCCGCGAGTTTTCGAGAGATGTTTGAAAAATTCAACTTGATATTGCAAAAACTGCAATACCACTCCGAACTCCGTTTCCACGAATTCTGCACGATGTACATTAGCTACTGATAAACTTCAAGAGTTGGAAATTTTTTGTTCATGTTCGATCTGAAGACAAGTTTTTGAGATTTCATTGTAAACAATAATATTGAGCAGTTGGAGATTATAAGAATTATTTTCATTTGTTTCACTATGTTCTTTCATTTGGATAAATCAGTTATAAATATAATTTGGACAAGATTAAAGATCTTATAGGATTTGGTGATTCATTTTCGAGGTTTCAAAATTATATGTATCTTAACTAATAATTTGTATTCAAAAAAAAAAAAAAAAAAAAAAAAAAAAATCACTAAAAATGCGACACTAAATGCCAGTCATGTATTACTGAAGTTAAAGGTTACAAGTTATTTCCAAGGAGAGAATTGCAAACTTTACTTCTTTCAAATTCGAGCTCTTGACTTTATTATGAAACACTTTGCAACAACCATATCAAACAACTTATAACAAGAAAATGTTTTAATTCATCATTTCGATCATATGTAATGAGAACGTCACGTACAATTAGTTGATAAAAAAAAAAAAAATGATAATATTGTGCTATAGTGAACTATTATGTTATATTTCATCATTATATCCTGGTCATCAACTTTACTCAAAAGCTTTTCAACTTGTAAGTTCTTTACGTATTTTTATTTGTCCTGATGAAAATTGTTTCAGTAAGTAATCTGTTCGTCTGATCATTCTCTTCATAGGTACAATTAAAACCTTCATCTTTGTAAATTCGAAGTAACACGGTGGTTTTTTTTTTGAATAAAGAAAAGATCTTAAATATTTTGGACATATTTTAGATCAGCCCACACATTTAGAATCAAAATTTCTGAAATTTTTAGAAGCTACATTTTTCATCCATATATTTTATTTAATACGTACGTCTTTTGATTATTTCTTTATAACATAACTTTTTTCAATGCAATAGCCATTCACGTTTCTCAACTAAATATTAAGCTCTTAATGAAATTTTCCAATGTAAGCAGAATAAAGGATTTTCGATTTTTTCCTATAATTCGCGTTATCATTTTTTTGTGAATTGCTAAAATTAACTATTCATCTAAATTTTACATTGTCAAACAATTTTTTTAGTGAATTTTTTTTACTGATAATTTACGTGATTCTCGTTAATCGTCAAGTAAAAATTCTCTGTTAGGTTATTTAAAAACCCTCTCGAAAATATTCCGGACAACTGCCTTTTCCTGATATAATGGAATTGTTGGGTTTAAATTCATAAAATGTTATGATGAATTCACTTTTATGTACCAGTAGAGTTTCGACTATATTTTTCTCTTAATAACTACAATTCCATATAATTTATCTGATTGTTGATGAATAATTTAAGCGGTGAATACATGAGAAGATCATTGACCTTTTTTTCATTTAAAGACTACTTTATCAATAAACTAACATAGAAAACTTTTATATATTTCATATTCATTAAGATTGCACGCCTTCTAAATAAAATTAAGGAATGTAACAATATTATTATTTAAGATAGATTATTATACAACGATTCTATGTCCATATGTTAAAAATGTCAAAAAAGTATCATAATACTAAATATGTAAATAATAAAATGAGAAATAAATAATAGATTATTTCGATTGTAATTTTGTTTTCAATTGAAATAAAAAATATGTCTCTTTCGTTTTTGATAAAATAAACTGATGGCTAGAACTCATTATTCGAATTTTGAGAAATCTTCTGAATTATGAACACTAATAATGTAGCGTCATACGTTAATAACTACAAGTATTTTACAGCTTGTTTTATTTTTCTTGTACTAAAGAACACGAAAATCAATTATTTCGATCGCAAAATCGAATCAGATATAATTATGGAAACAGCAAAAAATCTTTAGAAAATCAATGATTGCTATGAGAATTCAGTAAAAATATTGAAACTTCAGCAAGAAATGTAAGTTTCCTTACTTTCAAGCTTAAAAAAATTCATCGAAAAGTCCATATAATGAAAAAAATTCTTTAAAAACCGGCTCGACTTCCATAAAATTTCTAAAAATGCACAATTTTCAACCATCACCACGTCTCCCTTGTGCCTATGAAAACCAGTGCCAGCACCTTGAATATGATCAACTGCTGGCACCACCAAGTACGAAGCCATCGCTGTATTTCTTACAATGCAGAAGTCACCACTTCGGCCAGCGAACTCGTATAAAACAGCAAAATTTCTCGAATCGAGTTGGACTGCATAATTAATACCATCCTCCGTCTATTGCGACTGCACACAGATAGAGTACTTGGAAAATCTTGCATAGTGCTCGGCTGAATGCATTCTCAGCGTCGATTAACGCGGATGTCCGTAGCTTGTTCGCCACCACGATTTCCAGCGCTCGAGCGAGGTGAGAAATCGAATCGTACGGCACGCTGCTCGTCAATGTTCTTAGCATATCGATTTCAGGGATCTGGAACGTATTCCTGAATCAGAACTTTCGCGTACGAACACGGCACTCATTACTGGAAATCAGGGATGCAAATTAGACTCGGAGTCGCAATTGACGAACTTTCAATGCAGTTTTTTCTGTGCTGCAAATTCACTATTAATACTATAAGGACCAGCTTTGAAGTTGAAATGTTGTCTAGTAGTATAAGGGTTAACCACATTATTTTCGAATTTCAGGCGATGCCGAGGAAAATGAATTATCCAGGGATGGATCAAACCTTTATGTCGCTCCTGGGAAATAGCCGAAGAGCCCAACCTTCTTACATGTTTCACCACTTGGTTCATGTACGGAATCAAATCTTGGTCGCCAGTACAAAAAAGACTCTGTAATTAAAGGTTTTTCGCACGAAAGGTCGAGAAAAAATTGAGAGATCTATTACGCAATGAACCGAAAATAGTTCGACCCATTTTCCAGCAGAAAACAGTATATCTTCTAACGCCTGAAGCCCAGAAATATACTGCCCGAATTCATGCTTTTATACGGAAGATGAAAACGTAATTCGACAAAGTGCAGTAAGTCCTTCGATGCCAAATCCTCCCGGCGGCTTTCCCTCGTCAACCTTTATAAAGATTTCCGGCCAATGGAGTTTATTTGACTTCCGGCAGTTACCTCTGTGGCCTCGAAATATGCTGTAAAGTCTGTGAGAGCGCAGTTTGAAGTAGGATCGCAGTTTTCCGCGACTGGATATTAAGCCGGCGTCCATGAAGATGGCAAACATTTCGTGGTAGTTGGTGCATACGAGAGTTTGGCTTTCCGAAGAAAAAAGTGGATGTTAGACTATCTGGGAATGGCCGAAGTAAACGGGGGAACATAAAAACTTTTTCTGAATGTCCTCGATTCGGAAACGACAGGATTGACACGATTTAGACAGTGACGAAGATGTGGAGAAAGGTCTTTAGATTTTTTTTATTGGGGATGTTTCTACTTGAAAAGTTTTATCTTGAGTTTCATTCACACCTTATTCATTGTATGGGCTTTTTAAAGATTTTTTGAGACTTTAGATACAATGTTCATTGCTTTTTGAAGAAAGAACTTGGAAGTTGTTTCAAACAAGCTTATAACAAGTTTGGTATCTTGGGAAATGAAGCAGGTTAAGAGCAATTTTGTTACTTTCTAGTTACAAAGTTTTTCTTATTGTTTTCATAGTGCTGATGTCGATTTAGCGATAGAAATAGTTGATTTGATTCTCAAGATTTTCTTTGTCATAGAGATAGTGAATCATTTCAAATATTCTTTCAGTGCTCTTAGATCGTGAAAAAACAAAAAATTTTTATTGTTATCTTTTCTTTGATGGCATTTTCATTGCATCTAATCGAATGTAAGTGATTTTTCTCTTTTTTAAAGTAAATAGTTACTTGAATGTAGTGACAATCAACTCATCTTTGAGTTTTTCTTTATTAATTTTCGTAGAGGTATCTGACTATAGTAAAAAAAATTAACTTTCTTTTGTAGTAGTGATGATTTACTATCTTGGAGAGAAATTCAAATCCATAAAAGTAAATGTACATTCCCTGTGTAAATATTGGGACTTGATTTACATTAAATAGTAAGTAGTGAAGATAATTATTATAATAGAACTACGGAATATTTGTTGAAGATTATAGAAGTATTAACATAAAAAAAAATTCGGTTCTAATGTTAAAAGTGATTAATAGGTTATGTTTTATACATTGTTACGAAAATATCTTACAAACTGATTAGAGTTTACACGAATATCAAAAACTGTGAACATCATATTTGGCAAAAAAGATTTTTAAAATTACTATCTTAGGTCGTAAACTTTGTGCTTCAATAAAAAGATGCAAATTATCTTTCTATCCCTCTGTATATATTTTTTCATACAGTAGAAGAATCCAGTAAAATTTCCGAATGGAACAGCTTTATAATCGCTAAATTATTTTAAAGATAAAATTTTTTGAACTTTCAATGTAAAACGTGATTGAAATCTTAATTTATATGACAACAAAAAATTTTCTGTGTTTTAATAAAAAAATTTTACATTTATATATAAAATTCTATTGTACGACTTGCATAAGTAAATTTTGAAATAAAACTTTCGATAATAAAATTGCTGAATCAATTTCATCGATTTCATGAAATCAAAGGTGTTAACAGCAACATTCAACAATGGGATTTCATAATAATAATGTTTCGCCCGGATGACACAATAATTATGCAAAATATATAACTGCATGCATATGTTTCGATCAATCGCAATATGGAAAGTGACGAAAACTAGAACTGCAAGATAATTTTAGAAGCTTATATGTTAATTATGAAATACCTGTTTTGGTCAACATGCATCTAAAAAATTGGAATAAAAGATCATTTATTTAAATATCTCAGATATTTCATTACCAAGATGAAAAATTATCAATCCATTCACACAGAGCTAGATTGACCAACACTTGTGATAAAAATTTATGACGACACTGTTGAAAATATATCAGAATGGATAAAATTGAAAGTTGAGTTAAGTTGAGAACTGTAAAAAAAAATGCCGTAGGAAAGATATAGATATTCAGCAAAGATAATTTTCATCAACAAAGCAAAAATCTTCGTAACGAAGCTGTAAAAATTGATTTTTCTTTTGAAAAACCACTTTTTAAAACTATTGTTTATAACCTCACATAACACTATTGACCAACTATGAATGGTGGTCTACTATATTTTATGCTTGAGTATCTAATAATGTCAAAACTTGTTTATCGTACTCGATAGTGCTCACTGTTGTGTAAAGTTTTCAGTAGTAACTAATTATTAGTGATATGGAAATTGGCTTAAGATTTATTAGTGACTAATAATGCTTACATGTTTATAATCATGTTGTAATGGTGATAAAAATTTTATTATTTTCTCATAATATCATTCGTTCAAGAATTATTAGTCCAATAGTTGTTGGCAAACGTCTTTCCAGTAAACACTTATATTTATTAAAAGATAATTCACTTCAAAACTCTTTGATTCAAGCTACTATTCTTTTTATTTTTTTTATTACTTTTCTTCTAACTTTTAACAGGTTAATGTACTTCTATATGAAAGACTAAGAGTTAAAACTGCAAAAGTAGAGATAAAAAACATGGAATTTCTCATCTATCTGTCTCTTACTTGTTCGATTTTTACTCTTAACCTTTCATATATGGAAAGGTATACGAGTTTCGTTCACTCAGCTGAGTTACTGTGAACAAGTTTTGAGTGCACTACATTCACTATTTACCATCACAATATAAATGTTCATCTTAGTGTCTACAAAGGGCGAAGATTACTTTAAAGGCTCCAAAAGTTGCTTGAGATAACCGTAATTATATTACGCCATCAATTTCCAGCACTATTGACCACTAACTAAATACCTGTTTATCATGTATAAGTGTCCAATAGTGTCAAATAATAATCTTGTAAAAAGTTTCTGAAAGTGTCATGTAGTAATCGTCATCACACTATAATGTAGTTGTACATATAGCATTGAACTATTAAAAAATATTTTTAACCACTATTGTACCACTATTGACTACTATGGTATTCTGCTGACCACTATAAGCGCACTATTAGTATCTCGTATCAAGTAATATAGTAGTACATCGTTTTTAGATACTTTTAAGTAGTAGACTTTTATGTATTAGATAATAGTGAGTCAACGAATAACTAAAAAGGTACATTTCCGAAAATAAAAATATTCTATAACCAATATAAAGATCGAAAATGTTGAAATAAAAGAAAATTTGTAGTGAAGTTGAGCAATAAAAATAAAAAAGCATGAAAACAATAATTTTTGGGAGCTGAAGGATTTCATTGAAAAATCTGGTGTTTCTCAATTAGTAAAAAAAGTTCACTCTATCTTGTGAAACATTCGAAAAATTTTGAAAAGATCTGTTCATAAATGTTGTCGAGCATCTTCCTTAAGGAGTAAAAAATGTAAAAAATTAAAGTTAGGATAATCGAGTACATTCTTTGTTTTTCTCCTTTCACTTTGGAAATTAGTGAAAAATATTGGAAAGCAGATAAATTGAAATTCACTTTCGATGACGGAACTTTGATAATGAAGAAAAATATCATTAATCTATCTAAATAACTTTCATCATGTCAAGTAGAATTAGTGCAGACGTAGCAGTGAGAAAGTCATTTTCTGGTTAAATAAATCAATCGTTTCATTCTCACTTTATGGTGAATATTCGTAAATTAATGAAGATTTTTTCTGTACAAGTTTCTTCAACAAATCATAAAAGAAAACCTCAGCTACTAGATTCAGAATTATATCTGTAAGTGTAACATAAAAGACCTCGTAGCTTCACGTATGACTCATAATAAAAATTATATCAAAGTTTAGAAGAACTTAACTCACAGTATTCCAATTTTCCAAACTAGAATAATTTTGCTTTTCACTCATGCTATAACTTTGTGGAAAAAATTTCTAGGAAGAACAGTAAAAAATCTGCGTCCAGCAACAATTTTCGATGGTAGAAAAAAGTGTATCGTAAAGCGATAAATTCTGAAGCGTACCCTTCAAAAATTCAATAAAAATGTACATTTTTTTCAAGCTTTCCCCATATATTTTGCTCTCATCAGAAACTACTAACTGTTTTATGTAAAAAAAAAATCAGACAATTACCGCTTATACAAGCTCCGCGTTTCTTTGACGGCCGCGTGAAGGTGCTAAAATACCATCGCTGTTTTGCTAACCTGTTGCCAAGCTACAAAAAACCATCGCCCCACAAATTTTTTTCCTCATCAATATACCACCCGTCTTAAAATCTCCCCTCTTTCCTCTCCCTACCAGAACCCCTCTATTCTCCACCCGTGAAAAGACAAAGGGAAAATTTCTTTGTGTTGCCAGCTAATTAAGTAATTACGAGACTCGGAAAATTCTCCGTTGGCACTCCGGCCACGTACGATAACCCTGGGCATAGCGCGCCGCGGAAAATAAGCGTAGGGATCAAAGCATGATAGCGTCATTTCTGCGGAACGAACTTTTCCTAGGCCGAAGAAAACTAGCTCGTAGCAGCCGTAAATGAATTTCATTGCGGGAACGCAAAATTTCGTTTTATTTTTCCCTCGCGAAAATGTAATGAATAGACGCGAGCAACGTTTTCATTACACCCTTCCGCCTTCTCCTTTACCCAGGGCGTAATTAAAAACGCGAGTGCGAAAAATGTCGAGATCAACGACAAGTGAGTAGCTTTCCAGACGACGGATTCAAAAATCCACGGGTTTTTTTTTAATGAAACTAATGAAACTGAGCTTTTTTTGAGGGATATTGAATTTGAATGACGAAAAGGGAGCGTCGGTTTGGAATTCCTACAAGAGTAGCAATCATTTGAAAAACAAGTTACTGATCTTTTGACAGAATATTTTATAAAATAAAGTTGAAGATATTTATTCCAATTTCAGTTCAAGTCCCCTTGCCTAATTTCTTATTTCTACTTCTGAAGGAACAATTTACTTGGTATGTTCAATTAACAAAAAATCAAAGAATCTTCACAATGAATTCTGTTAGAATTTGTACATTTAGTTAATTTTTTTGGTTTGCTGTTCAAACCAGTCTAACATGTGATTCCATCAGGAATTAGAGTGATTCTAGAGCCAGCTACTTACTATTACACCTACTCAGAAACGGCGATTCACGGATTGTTGGATTTTCCGGCACGTTTGAAGCATGTCGCACTCGGCACTTTTTGCTCGCGGTTTCTCGCGGTTCGCGGCTCGGTTTCGAAGGGAGCGACTCGACGGTTCGAGCGCTGCCTGCGCAGTGAAGCACGCGTTCAGAACCGCGCTTGCAACCCCGCCGGTGGCGACTTCTCCCTTCTGCAGCTTTCCTCTCGGTCAGGCCTTCCACTTTTCCACGCTTGCCGTTTTTTCGCCGAGAACCACGGGGGACCGAAAACAACGACGCCACCAGGCAACTACCCTCCTAATTTATAAGCTTATTAAAAAATTATAAGAAATTCGTAGGGCAGACCTTAAAATAAACCTGAAAGCAGAGCCAAACTTGCCGCATGTGCGGAGTTTGGACAAAAGAATAAAGCCTTTGTCCACTTTGGTTGGAGAGTATAAAAATGAAAAAAATTGTAGAATAATTATTTCATTATTCGTGTGCAGAATCTGATTATTGTGGACGGTGTTTGTTTTCCTCATGTTTCAGTTGTTTCTAGACTTTCGAATTTAACTATCTTATCGGGGTAGAGTTTTCTGAAAAAACATATAGTATGGGTGGAAACGTTTCAAGTATACTATTGTTACGTTTTTACTTTTAAATCTTTCATTGTTGTTTCTTTAAACTTTTCAGATTTCAAAGTTCAGGCCTTATAATTTCGAATTAAATTTATTTTATATGTTGAATTATGAAACTTAATCTTTTTTGACAATAGTATTGTCTTCTTATTTCATAATTTTTCATGCTTTCTTATTAAAAATAATCATTTTTTTTTGAGTAAACTACCCAATCAAAACAATAAAAACAACCAATTTAAACTGATCTAACTGAATTTTCGTCAAAATAGGCATCTTTCAAACTACGAGTTGCATTAATTGAATTTTAATTCGTACTGATTAAGTTTGAAGTCGCTTTTACTGAAAACAGTAGTTGGTGCTGTTGAAATATTGAACCTTTAATTTTAGCCATTTTAGATACCACTTATAACAGAATATTTTCAGTTTTCACAACTGAATTTTCCAGTGATGACGGTGTCATAACATAATATCTTATCTGCACCATTTACAACTTCTTTTATTCATAATGATTGAATGTTTTTAAGGCAGCCATGAATCCAACGGAATTTTTTGATTGGGGCGAACAAAATTTTTCATCTCGTTAATTTCTTCATATACTGATTGAAAAAATGCAGTTGGAGCTACTGATTCACTTTTTCTTTGTATAAGGGGTGATTTTTTCATGATGAAATGTATATGATTGTTTTAACATAACTTTTATGCATTCGAAAATTAAGATTCAAAATTGTGCAATAAGGAAGAATTATAAAATTATATCAGATAACAAGTAAGGATTGGCAGGGATAAATTTCAAGGTCTTTTAAATTTCGTTTCTTGTAATTTAAAATCATACGTATTCATTCTACAATAAGTTTATTTTGCAATTGTTGCGCCGGCCAAATTCGCAGCGATAGCATACACATTTTTTTTTGGTTCCAAATATGAAAAACTTACGAATTTTTTATATTCGACTTCTTTTGAGTTTTTTATCATCGTTACACACCTGAAACAATTTAAATTGCAATTTTTTGCTGCAAATCTTATATATCCGATTATAACAATTCACTATACGTTATTTAGAAGTTACGCTCAAAATTTGGTGGTATTTAATGTTGACTGCAAATATTCCATTTATTCAAATAATTTCCAATACTACAACCTATTTTTATGAAGGGATTATATCGGCTTTTTATTAACATTATGTGGATATTCTTGATGTTTATAAGAATGTTTGAGTATAGTAATTTCAAAGTTCAATTGAATTTGATGTATACCTAATTCAAAGTATTCTGTAAGATAATTATACAGGAAAAATATGTAAATGCATAAAATTTAATAAAATGTATGTAAATAAATTGAATACTGAAGTTTCATCAGGTAAAAGACATACATAATATAATACAATGGTCAATAATATGTTAATAATGTTCGGTGTATGGAAAATGTAATCGTTCTGATGTTGACGCGATGTACTCAGTCATCTCTCTCGTATATATTCGAAGTCAATCTCTGCTTTTTCACTTGCAATTAAAGATACTTATCGGGGCATATTATTTTAAAGTCTGATTCTATACAAATTCAAATCTCGATTCTCAAATTAGGAGGTCGAAGCTATTTCATCTCTGGAATTTCGCAGTAAAATATTTTCATCTTTCACTGTGTCACATTTTAGACTATTTACAATGCTGTGGCTTCTCGGCATAACAGACAAAGTCACACATGCCATTACGTTTGAAGTTTTATCAGAATATCATGTAAAATAAGCCTTATGGCAGAAGTGACTTTGTCTGTTATCCTGGGAAGCCACAGAATGAAATTGTCAATGATGAGTAGTTCCGAATTGTGATCTATTACAATTCTCATGAAAAGTTTAAAATGTTTACTTATTAATCAAACACTTGGGTTTAAATGTTAGGTTTTTTCGACGTATTTGAATCCTCGTTGTTATAATTCCAAAATTGAATAAATACGAAGGAACTAGTGAAAAGTCTTTTATTCAAATTTACGACGTTTTTATCACTACTTTGTGATTCTTTTCTAGAATATACTGAATTCAGTCGAAAATATCATCGCTCGTAATGAAGATCCGATGTCGGACTGATTCATCAATCAACGACTTGAAGCTGTTACAATCATTGCGAGTCAAAAAGTTCGTCAATTCAAAATAATTACATCTTTCCATGAAAACATTTTCACAGTTCAGACATCATCGTTATTCCTCGGTTTCTACGAGTACATTATTACTAGATTAAATTAAACGTCGAATGAATTTTGACTGGTACTATCGTATTCATTCAATTATTGATTGAACAAGTGAACAAATGTAAGTATATGTTTCAAAAAGTTTCTTACATGACGTATGAAGAAATTTTAAAGTTTTTTCATTAAATAGGGTGAAGAAAATTATTTTAAATAGGGAAGACAAACTAAATGCACCTATGTAAAAAATATTGTAGTTTTTTTAATGAAATGAATGTCGGTCAGACACATTGGTATGAATAAATTTGTACCATGGAAACTTTAATGATATTTGATATTAATAGTTTTATTTAGGAATTGGGCGATATAAATAAATTCATGACATGCATAAGAATAATGTTCAAATATTGGATCAGAAAGTTTGTACACAAGGACTGTTGTCATGTGAAACAGCCCTCATGAAAAATTTGATAACAAAACATGTATAACACAAGAAAATTAAAACTCCTAGCATAAAGTACATAAACTTCTCATTAAAATTATTTATAGTGGAAAAATAATAGTAGTTCAAGAATTCATAACAAGAAAACTTTTATTCTTAAGTGTAGAATAATTAAAAAATCTTGACACTTTTACAGGTACTCATTTTTATTTAAATATTGACTTTTAAATAATGCTATCCTTGAAATGACCACATGGTTACGTTAAAAACGATGGCACTAATAAGATGAAACATAAATAACTGACTTCCTCATTTAAAATCAAGTAATGAAGAAACTCCAACGTATTCCAGATTTCCTCAACTATGAAACCCTGGAACCCATATTACAGTGCCAAACCATTAGTCGATTCCGGGAGAGAGAGAAATGCGACTCTCGTGAGTGATGCAGATGATCGCAAACGTCCGAGCGATGTTTGCGGGCGTTTTGAGAAACGAGAAGAGTAGCCTGAACGTCAGCCAATTCGGAATCCTATATGTTTCCAGGGCTTGCCGCGATACACATTCTTCACCGTTGTCCAATAAAATGGAAATGTCTCGTGCACCGCGTGACAAAAACGCTTGCGTTATTGTCCTACAGGAATAGGCAGCTTGCGGGAACACGCGTGTCGTGTGAGGAAGCGCTTCGGCGGTGTCATCGTCCCGAGACGAAGTTGCTTCCACAGGACGTTTCTTGAATTCCATTACCAAAGCCCGGGCTCACAGCCCTCCTCGTAACAGGTTGTTTCTTGCATTTTTAAAATTCATCGGTTCCGTGCAACGACGAAATTGCAGTCGCCCAAATACGTAATGCGAATAGTCTCGTTCGGTACGTGTTCCGCCGACTGAAATGGTCATGAAGATTCGTGGAGAAGGAATTCGACGTTTTAATTAATCTTACATGGAAGTTACATCGATTTACAGTCAGAATGTTTGGAATGTGTATTGGAAATTTTGGAGGGATGAGATTATGCATATTGCCAGAGGCGTAGACAGAAAAATTTTTGGGGGCTGTTTTTTGAAAAAATATATTTCCTTCGGGTTGTTTATTTTTCGGATTTCAGGATTCACAATTATACAACTCTTGAAGTCCAGAGTAGTGAATTTTTCATGTTTGTGGAATAGGATACGATTTTTGTGATTTACATGCAAGTCACTGAGGTTCAGATTCATTTTTCTAATAATTTCTGTATTTTTCATAACTTTTTTGTACTTTAATAAACGTTAATGTAAAGGGTTTTCAAGTATAATATGATAAAAGTTTTTACATAACTTCCTGAAATTCGATACTCTGGTAATGAAAGTCCTGAAAAATTTTCAATATGTTTCTAGATTTTTTAGAAAATTTTACTTAAAGGATTTTCAGTATTTTATAGACTTCCAGAATTTTTTTATTATATATATTACGTATATAAGATATTTTTATAGAATTGTATAACATTTTCGGGGATTTTTAATTTTTATACATTCTCAGGATTTGATGGTATTGTATAACAAATTACAAAGATCTTGAGTGTTTTAAATAATTATTTAAAAACAGTGTCCTTCACTAAGATTTTCAATACTTTTTGAAATTTTTTCATATTTTTGTTCCAATCAAACCATTTGAAAAATAATATAATTTGTTTACGAATTTCTTTATAGGCTTCTAATTGAATGCTCTAGAAGTTTGATAAATTTTTCGGCAAATATTTTTACATACTGTTTGAGTATTTAATGATTTCCAGTCTCACTTGCGTTTTCAATGTATTGATATTAGTAGCTAGGTATGTTAAGTAAATAAATCTTAGCGATTCATCAGTCAAAGTATCATAATCTATTTCATATCTTAAGATTTGTTTATTGCGTTTTTTTATTATTCATGGAACCTGGAATATTTTTTAGTATATTTTACGATTTCTGGTGATTTTGTATATAAATTTCTTATATTCCTGTATTTATTTAGGTATTCATAGAATTTTGTAGCTTTTTCTTGTATTTTTAGAAATTGAGGGTGTTTTTTTAAATTTTCTAGAAGTATGCATATGTAGGTTTCTCGAATTCAATATGTTAAAATTCAAATTTTAGCCGATTGTCAGTATAGATGTTTGAGAAAACTGCATATATATATTTTCAGTATGAATAGATTTCTTATACTTAAGTATTTATTTCAGTATTTTTAAGATTTCCTAGCTATTTCTTGTATTTTCATGTATCATGTGTCTTTCAAGATTTTTCGAAAAGTACCTACGTTTCAAGAATTCGAGTTTTTAAAATAAAATCCGAATCGATTCTCAATAATTTCATAGATTTTTGGGAAAATTACGGCATCATAGATTTTACGTGAGATCTGGATTTCTTATAATATTTTCATCCTGGTAGCATTTGTACGATTCTATAATTTTTTTGTATTTTCCTAGATTTCCGGAATTCATACAGATTGATAGGTATGTAAGTTTTTTCAAAGTTTGACGATCCACAATTTCAAGTTGATCATTTTTCAGATTTTTTAAAAAATAATACTTTGACAGAATACTTACTCTGATTTTTAGTATTTCATTAGAGTTTGTAGATTTTGAAAAATATTGTGGTATTTTCCTAGATTTCTACTGTAGGTTTTTATACAAATCAATGCGTCGGGGTTAGAATTTTTCTAGATTTCTACATTTTTTGTTAATTCCAATATATCTGTATAATTTCATAAGGTTCGAACAATTTTTAAAATTTTTGTTTTCTTACGTAATACTTACCAAACATTTATGATTAGAATTTTGTTGAAAAAAAAATTCTTTTTGAGCCAAAATCATTATTATATTTGTGTAATTACTATTGAGAGTCATGAATATTGTTAACTTTGAGTACTTACATGAAACCATTTGTTATTTTCTCAAGATTTCAGTGAGTGCTTTTATGATTATTTCTACTCATATTATTTTCCTGTTTTATTCTTCATAATTTGTATTTTTCTTATTTATTCCTATAATTTTTATTATTTTTAAATAGAACATCCATTCAATTCCAATTTTGGGAAGGGTTTGAACCCCCAAAAACCCCCTCTGCCTACGCGCGTGCATATTGCAGATTCTTCGATACTTCTTCGCATTGAACATTTTCGTAAATTGGTTATTAAATTATAGCGATCGACATGCATAAGATTTTCTGAAATATTGATTGTTGTAAAAATTGATTTCACAGCAAATGTATCAACTTTTCTGACATGCTTCTTTTTCTTCAACACTCTCCCAACAACTCAAAAATGAAATAGCATCTCAACAAAGAAAATATCTTCAAGTGGCTCTCTAAGATCTTAAAGAATTTCCTCTATCTGGTCAAAACTTAGTCTCTACTCCTGCTGTAAACGCCACCTATTAACGTCGCACTTTCCAGACTCCATGAATTTACTGAGCTCCTCGTATCCATCTTTGGCGCTTCCTTTTGTTTATCCTCCTCTTTTTTTCAACATGGATTTAATCTGAGAAGGAAGCAGTTACGCTCGGCAAAAAAATACCCAATTTCAGGAAAAGAAAAGTCTATTTACGACATTTGATTCTTACAAGTGGAAGCGTGCAATTCTCAGACACGATATTTAAGAGCCAACTCGTACATTTTCTTGAGGAGGCTCTGGATTCGTCGCACGGAGGAATACGATCTAGCTCTCAAAGATTTATTCCAAACTAGAAAGTAAGGATTACTATTTACTGCATAAATTTGCATAGGTTGCGGACGTTGGAAGCAGAGCAAAAGCAATCCTCTCGTAAATCTTTGAAACGTGTCTATTTGCAAGTTTACAGTTCTCGAACATCACAATTTTTAACTTCTCGAAAAACTTTCGATCATTTAATTATCTTGATGTTCAGTTTTTATCAAAAATGGCTTAGGTTCTTATTTTTAAAGTTCAAGTTTAAATTAGGTTTTTGGGTAAATGAGAAAATTAGGTTAGGTTGATTGGTTCTCAAATATTATTTTTTAGTAAGCAGTATACAAATCCAGAAATTATTGTATGATACCTATGCAGAACATATACATTTGATAAATATCAATTTTCATCGTTTTGAATAGTACAAAATGTGTATTACAAGACTTTTAAATTCTTGCTTAAATTGATAGAATATATCTATTTTAAGCTGATACTTTCTTAGTATAAACGTTTTTACCGCCTTCAAACCATCATGAATCTACATAGAATGAATTCTAAAATTGTAACTCATTGAAACAAGGGTCACGAACTGCCCCGTACCCTGTCACGATTCACCTCGATACCGGAACAATTCGTGAAACAAGACAGGGTATTACATCCCGAATTCCACTCTGGAGATAATAGAATGCAAAACTTTGAGTAAAGTATTTGTGGAAGCTAAAATTGAAGGTTTCATAAGAAAAATACGAAAAATTTCTTTGAATTTTCAACGACTACTGTAAAAAACTGGCATAGGTTGAAAAAACTCGCGATCTACTGCAATTGTAATTAAAAAAAAAAAGAAAATTCGTTCAATTATGAGAATAACGACTAAAGAAACCATTAAAAATAAAGTATGTACTGCATAAAGAACTGTAGCTTGAAACTGATTAAAATAAAATTAGAATTTCGAACAAGAAAAATTGAAATATAAATTTTAAATTGAACGCCAAAGATTTACTTTTCTTTGACATCTCAAATCGTATGGAATACATGCAAGGTGTAAGATAAGTGAAACTTTGTCGTTAAATTTTAAAATTATATTTGAATTTCACTCGTTTGAAAGTTCAATTTTAATTTCATCAGTTTTCAGCTACAGTTTTGAACGCCGTTCATGCTTTGGATTTAATGGTTTCTTCAAGTATTTTTCTCATAAAATTGAACGAACTTTTTTATTGTGTAGTTGAACTTGCAGTTCCTAGTTCGTCGTGAGAAGTTTCACTTCTTTCGCGAGTTTTGAAACTTACGCCAGTTTTTTTTTATGGTCATTATAATGAAATCAGAGTAAAATTCAAATATAGAAATGTATATTTTATGTTTTATATTTTCAAGATATCGAGTAAGTCTAATTATTAAACCTTTAATATTCTTAGAAGGTTCATAAGTACAGAAAAAATAGATATTCACGTCGATTTTTCAGACCGTAATGTTTTCATTAAATGATCTTTTCCGATGTCTAATTTATGTGAAATAATTTATTTATGTAATAGCAATCATTATAAAATAGATCAAAAAGATAGGACTTAAAATGCAAGTTTTACGTTGACCATTTTTCTGAAATTCATCTTAGAATGAGCATTTTATATTCATTTTTATTTCAAAATATCAAGTAAATTTTTGAAGAAAGTATAAGATATGGAATGCTAGCTTCATTTTTCGGAAAATAATAATTCATAATACTTTGTTACTACTTATAATTGAATCACAAATAATTTATCCATTTGTAATTATTATTAAATGTAAAAAAAAAAGATACAACTAAAATGCAGGATTATATTTACTGTTTACCTAAATTGATGTGAGAATTATTTTCAATGAATTTTCTTTTCTCAACATCATGTTGATTATTTGAAACGTTTCTTTTACCATCCGCATTATTCTCCAATGATGCCCAAATTAGAAAATCCTCCCAACGATCCGTTAGAAGTTTCCCTTTAAAATAATTTTGAACTAACGAATACCTGTATAACAATTCAATTAATTTTCCATTCTCAAATAGCGATATCGGTGAAATTCGTTTATTAAAATAAATATTCTCAATTATATTGAAAAATTACTCTGTACTGAAATAATGTAAGATAATTAATTTGCTAATGAAAATGTTGTATATTTCATAGAGCATTAGAGTTTATTTTTCTTAGTTTATTTTTTCCGATACACGGTAGAAAAAACCTCATCAGTCGAACCTTTCTTATACTGCGGTATAATGAAATGTGACAGATACCGTGGCTTGCATCGACCGCTGAAGTTTTAATAGAGTGAAACGAGACGGAAATACGAAGTTTGAGCTCTAAAAAAATGACTTTGTATTGATGAGGTCCGGTGACATAATGAATATTCATTGGTCAAGAAAAGCAAATTAGCTATCGCGCAGTTTGTCTCATCGGGGACAAACATCCAACTAACTTCGTGTCGTGAAATATTCAGCTTGATCCAGTCCGGACGACTCATGAAATATTCCTGTTGTTATATGTGTCGGAAAACTCATCGATTTTTCATGAAAAATATTTTCGCCCTACTGAGAAATTTATCTGGATTATCCATTACCTTTTGGTCGCGACGAGATGATTTAATTAGGATGGAGTGATTTTCAGAGCACAGAGTATTGGTAGCCAGACAGAGCCATGTTTCCAAATATAAACTCATCATAAATAGGGACAGTAGATTTGTAATGATAGGTAGATTTTTGTGTCTGCGATTCTTTTATTAGATCACCGTATAATACTATTATAATCTACAGCCAACTCTACTGTAGACATTTAACTGACTGGTACGAAATAAAAGTTGAATTTGATTGTTTCAATCCTAAAGGTCAGGGTTTTTTTATACATATTATTCTGAAAAAATTTAATGAATCCTCCCTAATTCGCATTCCTTTATTGAGTTTATTTGAATTAAGGATTCCTTAAATGTTAACAAATAAATGTTCCGACCCTTGCAAAATAATTTGACATTATTTCTTCGTGAATTTCATTGAAATTAGACACTTAAGAGTGCTTATACACTTCATCTAACACATTATAACTCACGTTATTAACACTTGTTCTAATAGTTTCTCAAAAATAACGGGTTTGCAACATTTCATCATTGAAAAAAAATTATTTTTCAATGTATCGTCTGATATTTTTTATCGCTTTTTTTGAGAAAGTGAAGGAACTAAATTTTACTTTTTCGATAAAATATTTCTCGATATTTATTGGGAGGTTGAAATAATTCTCTTACTGTAGACATTTATAATAAGCACTACGGTATTCCCGATGAAATCCAATTTTCAGTGACTTTCTTATCAGGCTGCCCTCGACGTGTTAATTATACTCAAGAGCTGCGGAACGGAATAATTCATTGAAACCACGACGCGAGACCTTAAATTTTCATATATTTCTTGTAATTAAACTACTGAAATAGAATCTAAAAATGAACCCAAAATATTTATCACCTGCAACTATGTATAACATTTGTTAGAAACATGATAAAAAGGTATTCAAAAATTCAAACTCTGCAGAATAGAAATAACATTCGTTATGCATTTAGTATGTTCAAAATCTGTACGGTAATGTTAAAACACATTTGTTTCCTAGTAGACTGATATGAATACATTATGCTTTTTTCAGATATTTAGTACAATATGGTGGAATACTTTCAGGGTATTTTTGATAATGTGTCGAATATATTTCATTCTGATGAGTGCTTGAATAATAATGCATTCACCAATTTTTTAGGGATTTACAATGTTCAATTTCTCGAATTGAAAAGAAAAAATTGTTTCTAAAAGCAAGTAAGTTCAGCAGCTAATAAAAGTAATGGTTTTCTCTTTGACACAAAAGTTTAATTATACTTTGTTTACCTGAATTTCAACGATATATAGAACAGCGACTAGCAATTTTTTTATACCATCTTCATCCTTAATCCTCATTTTTTCAACATTTTTACATCAGACAGTCTATATAAATTTGTTGTAAAAAATTTATCATTTCCTTAACAAAAAACTTTCAAATTGCATTTCGAATCGATATTTTTTACCAAATTGACATTTTGGTGCTGAAAATTGTACAATTAGTACCTAACGGTGCTAAATTTTGCAAGCAAAATAATAAAAGCTTCAATTATGATAATCTTAACGCAGCGAAAACAGCCTAACCTGCAAACTTTTATCATCTAAGAGTAGGATCTCGTGATTCAAATTTAGAATTTTTATAAAGTTTCTTGCTACTTGAAAATGTGCAGAATAAAAAGTTCAAAATCTGAGATCTCATTTGCTATTTCTCACAACAAAGTTTAATCATTTCAAAGTCTAATATTGTGATATTGTAATGTCATCAATAGGTATTCAAAAATGATATTCTCCGAAATATCAAACTCGAATCGATGAAATTTTCTAATAATAAAATCACATTATCGTCACATTATTATACCTGAAAGAAACCTATTTACGTTGAAAAAAGTTGACAATTTCTAAAAAAAAATTTATTTCTCAATAAAACAACCAGAAAAAAGATATTGTAATAATTAAAAAACTGTTATCAAAGAAACAGCAAGAAAGGAATATTTAGAAAGAGTCAAAAGATCAATGTATTCAGTACTGAATTACATAGGACAAGAATTGAACCAGCTCTACTTTTGAAAAAAAAGGTTCGAAAAACTACATAAGAAAATATTTCCTTATTTCATAATCGAATTCAAAATTTTCTAAATTTGCGTTCTAGGCCCAAAAAATATCGATTTGAAAATCAAGACATTTGCAAAATTCCTTATTGACACTCTCAAAATCAAAAATACTCGTGCCTACTTTATGCGACAATAAATCTTTAAAAACAAAATTTTTCAGTTTTGAACAAGAGTTTGAGCTATAAAATGAAAGCTAGAACCTTATTTTCACGTTTCTTGCACCTGCGAAAATCGACCTGAACTTTTTTAGATGAATCCTCAATTTTAAAGGTTCATCCTTCACCGAATCGAGTGTAAACTCTCAAATTTTGAAGGTTATGACCGCGTAAAATGTGATCTTTTCTATATGAATATCAATTGTCAATTGGATATTATTATTTAGTGGTAGAATTCTGATTTTATTCTGATAGTACCCAATTTTCATCGAAAAATTCGGTAGCAGTTCCAATATTTCTCCGTGAGAAAGGTGGTATACGCATTTTTCATAACATAGAATTCTGCCAAAACATAAAAAAATAAATTGAAAGTGATTCGAATCCACAGATATTATTTCTAAACCATTCAAACCAGCCAATACAGAAATTTAAAAAACCATTCAGCCAAATGTTTGGACATCTGCTTCGTGCAAAAGCAACGAGTGTACGGCGCGGTACCTGCAGAAATCGACACGATGCGAAACAATAATAATCAATACAGGAGATAGCGGCGATGTCAAGCACTTCCCCTTGTGGTGCCGGGGTACAGATAACGCTGCTGCGACCAACCTCTCCGATAGCGTGCAGCACGCATACTATTTAGTATCCTTCGAGTAACATTGGCATGACAGAATTTTATTCCGACAATGTTGCAGCACGTGAGGGAATAGTCAGTCGTTGACTTCTTTTATCGTTTAGCAACCAAATTGAATTCAAATCGAACCAAGTTCTCATTTTTCGACATAGAAAACAATCTAATCGAGAGAAACAAATCATCATAAATAGTGAAAAAAGAATAATAACAGGATTGACGATAAATTATAAAATTATTAATTCTTATCATTTTGATCAATTAGAGGTCATAAAAATAAAAATTTTTCAAAAATGCTTTACTTTTCAATCTTACAGAATGTCAACAACCATTTCCAGTGCAACTACCATTCAGAGACTTCGTTGCAAATGCTCCAAAAACGGCGACCACGATCTCTCTCAGAAATAGGGCTCAACGTTTCTACTTATCTCGCACCGCGATTGTGCTTTTCCGTTTTTCCCCGCCATTTTCCAAGGAAGAAGCTCCCGATGTAAAACTGACATTTGGCGAAAGTGCGATCGTTACCTTCAAGGGGATAACCGTTCGAAAACTCTCGGAATCCCAGCGAAGTTTTTGTAAAAAATTCCGCGGTAGGAAAAATCTAGAGGGATTCGGGAGATGCATCGGACTTCGGAGGAAATCGTAAGTTTTGCCGGGCTGTCGCTCGCAAGGCTCTGATTACAACACTGATAATAGTTAAAGTTTCCTCCAGGTGGAAATCACGCGTCTTCGGGTGAGTTAAGGGTAGGAAAGCGTGGAGTGAATGAGAGAAGTCCAAGTGTCAATATCCTAGAGGGTCTCCAACGTGCAATTTTTTGCAAGAAAAGTTGTTACAAAATGAGCTTTGGACGATAAAGTAAAATGCTACTTTGGAGGATGTTTTATTGGTAGATAAGTTCAGTTTCATCTCAAAATATGGCAAAAGTCTTCAAGCAGATAAGTTTGTAGGTATTTTCGTTCATAGACAGGTTTTTAAATGATTAGTTCCTTGATATGTAGAATTTTTTATGCATAAGGTTGTTTTTGATTGAAACGATTGTTCGTAAGGCTACGAAAAAATAGTCAAAGAAGTCGCAAAAAAAATTACGTTGTTAGTACGTAGTATTGATCGATTTGAGAGTTATAAAATTCATGAGATTAAATGTTTCAAACGCTTATTCCCGAGTTATTGAACGTGAGATGTAAAATCTTTTTGGAAAACGATTTCTTTGACAGAGAAAATAAACAATTCAGAACTTTAAACTTCTAAGTTTTTTTTTTTCGTATCTCTGAAGGTAAGTAATTTTACTTGATTCATTAAGTAGATCAGAATATCAACTCACAGATTTTAATAATTTCAGAACATTATATATCTACATTTGAATGAAATAAAATGAAAATCTTGAAATTTTATTTCCTGAATCAGTTCCTAAGAATTTTTAAAAAGTTCATATTGGAATGTAAAAAGGTATTTGAAAAAAATGGACGTTCCTGAAACATTACTAAGGGGTTCAAAACAATTTTTTTCAGAGAATTCGATGACCAAAGTGTTTGTATAACTTTTTGGACTTAAGGTACAAACGTTTTGAACTGAAATGTACAAAAATATCTAAGACCTTACTATACGAAACACGTTTCTTGTGTTCTCCGGTGATTGAAACACGATACACTGACGATGTTAGCTTGAGTACGTGGAGTGACATATTGAATTGACTGAGTTACCTTTGTTTTCAAAGTGTAGTTACCAATAATTCCAACAGGATCACCGAGGCTTACGAGTAACAAGAGAGACTGCTTGTAACCAAGGTAGAGCTTGAGTATATATGTGTGAGTTTCCTGCAGAGCTTTCAATAATAGTCCACTGTTCATCATTGCGAATTACTACTATCTTACAACTTACATAAAAATAAAAGATGGTACAAAGATCATAAAAAACGTGAAAATATACATAATATTTGTTTTTATTTTTCTTAGACATGTAAAACGCTTTTTGGAATGGGTTTTTGGACAGTAAAATAAAAAACAAGCAAGACAACTGGAGGATCACTTATTGTTATTGCTTACAAAGTTTCTCTGGCTTATATGACAATTATTTTTCAAGACGTCCTTGCGATACAAAAATGAAAGTAATTTTTGACCATTGGTTAGGGTTATACAATTATCTGAATAAATATTACATGAGAAACATCCATATTTGTTAGGAAACCTGAGGAAAAATTTATCTTCAACATCAACTATTAATGAAGTACCTGATGATATTAAAAGGGTCATAAGAAGTACGAGAGAAGATGTTTACATGAAAGTTAAAAAAAAAAAAAAATTAAAGGATGCAAGTTACGATACGTGAAGTTATAATAATAAAACGAATATTGGAAAAAATATTTACATTTAGAAATAAAAATATAATCTACGAAACTGGAAAATTGTACAAGAGACTTAAATATGCTTGGTAGGGACGATAGAAAGAATAGAGAAAGATATAACATGACTAAATGAATTGATTATAATAATTGAAAAAAAAAAGTATTTTGGTCTGTCATATGGATCTCTTGAAAATAAAAATATGAAACATCAAAAGTATATTTACAAAGATTATCTATATCCAGTAGTCTGAATTTCAATGAGACGATAAAAAGGTTCTTGAAGATGAAAGAAATTCTTGAAGAACATTGTTCCCCATGTTAGCTGATATTTTTTTTTCGGTTAAAAAATTATTTTTAAATAAGTGACAATTGTAATAATTAGGTGTTTTAACAACTGTTAAAATATCTTTATTTTCGATGTGCTTTCAATTACGACCGAACAATTGATCAACCACTTTAATCAAAAAGGAATGATACAACTGCCTATTGGCAACAACAATTATGGTAGGATATGATAGGATATAATTTATGCTGAAAGACACTAACGTTATTATATTTTTGTAATTTCGGAAAAAGTTTTGATAAGAACGCGATTTACACCAAAACATCGATTATATATAAAAATAAAAAAGCAGTTTTAATTTACGATCTACCGAAGTAAAAACACTTGCATAATACTTAGTTCGAGAAAAAATAAATTCTTTAGTATCAAATCTCATGCGTGGAGTGACTAATCTCCTCACCTAAGTACCAGGCCGAAAAATTTTGTTCATTTTTCATTTAACCTAGTATTAGTCCTGCACGTACCTTCGAAGAAAATGTTGTGATATCTTTTCCTTAGTGCTTGTTCTGCAACATGCGAAAGTAACAAAGACCGTAACAAAAAAACAACACCGTACAACAACAACAACAAAATTACATAAAAGAAAGTAGCTAAAAATGATTACATCAGACCTTTGAGTTGAACTACTGAAGGTTTTTTCAAAGTTACCGTATTTCGTTAACTTTTTGGGAGCTCAATGAATTCATTGACATTTATTGCAATTCTTGAACGTTATATTATATAAATCGGAAATAAGGTTCCAATTGATAAAGTAAAAAATTAAAAAAGAAAAAATCAAACGAATGTTAATTGAGATATCCATTCATTTTCGGGGTAAAAAGTTTTATATATCCCCGCATCAAGAAGGGCCATGAAGAATCACGCTCAGGAATTCCAAAAATTATTCCAGAATCCTCCAAACAAAAAAAATCCATCACGGTCAAGACACTTAATAATGACCGTTCTTGATTTGGGTACAATAAAGACTGTTTTCCTCCAAAAATAATTAAGAATAATTATTAAAATTTCTTTCAATAAATATTTTTTTGTTAGAGTAATAAGATTCAGAATAAATCCTATCAGTTGGAATTGGTGAAAAACTACTTATTAACAGTAGAATTTCACTAATTGAAAAAAGAAAAGGGACCAACTGAAGTTTTAGTGAAATTCTAATAATTGAATGAGTGGTATAGCTTACTAATGAAATTACTAATATTTGACCGAAGAAAAAAGTGAACAACTCTTTCAACTTTGGTAGAAATCCACTACTGGGGTTTACTAGTTTACTAGTTATTGAGCTTACTAGTTTTTTTAACTAGCTCACTTGTTTACCAGCTTACTAGTTTACCAGTGTACTATTACAAATTTGACAAGTTTACTAGTTTACAAAATAACTAATTAATTTCATACCGAGTTCGCCAGTTTACCATTTTACTTTTTCACTTGTTTGCTATTTCACTATTTTACAATTTTAGTAGTTTACAAGTTTACTAGCCTACTTGCTTACTAGTTTAGTAGTTGACTAGCTTACAAGTTTACTAGATTACCAATTTACTTGCTTGATAGTTTACTGAAAATCTTTCAATGTATGAAAATTATGTAGAGATAATTTTCTTAGAAATTTATGAAACTTTCTGTCCTGGAGCATAATTATTATTATAATACTATTCGTATATATAATTTCAGAAATTATTCTAGAAATTCATATAGAAAACAATAAAAATACATCCAATTCAATTGATACAATTTACACAGTAAAACATACTTTAAATAGTAGAAATACTCAAACAATAAATAATGAATGCGCAAAAAATCTTTATAAAAGGAACTATCATCTGAAAAATCAATATAATATTCTCAATATTGTTTAAAGTTTCAATACTATAGCATCAATTTCTAAAAATCTATTGAGTGATCCATAGAAATATTCAAAATATATATAAAAAAAACCCAGAAAATACTACAAAATTTGATGAATAATATACCATATGAAAATAATGTAAATTTATGATATACCTTTTACATATATGTGTGGTTCAAATTTGCTTAAAAATAAATTCAAATATGAACATTTTTTTGAAGTTTGATTCCTAGAGCATCGAATTTGAGAAAGCATTATAAAAGTTCATACTATTTATTATAAGATAATCAAAGTAGTATAAATACAAAAAATGTTAGTAACAAAAATTGACACCTCAGTTACTAATCAAAAATCACAAAAATCGAATTGCATTATTTACGAACATGAGAAATGCGCGACTACGGACTTCAAAAGTTGTATAACTTTTTAATTCTGAAATGTACAATATTTCAAAATCGCTCTCTAGTTATCATATTGTCAGAGATTAAAAATTATGAAATCTCGAAGTAAAATATTTTCCAGAAAAACCCCTCCCGAAAATTTTTTCTCCCTACGCCCCTGACCTAAGTAACCATTATTGGTTACTTTCGTTTTGGTAACCTTCAAAAACTCTAATTTTCTTATACAGTGTAAGGCATAATATAATTGCAGTTAGATCCTCCAGGAATCTGAAACACCACAGACTTCAGCGCCCGGAACGAACGTGGGGCATCCATTAACTAAGCTCGTAATCTGTAAGGTTAAGTAAGCACATGTTACAGCCCACGGTCCATCGTGCAAGGACCCGCTTGGAGGCCTTGGAGCTCGCAAACGAAATAGGGTTCCGTAGCTCTAGCTCGGGTATCACCGCACCGCGAGCCAGCGCAGACCATGACCAATGGCGGTCTTTAGCTCTGAATAATGAAGAGACGCGATATTCCTTGCCTTGGGCGAGTCTTGGGCTCGGTGCTTCATCAAGGCTTCACCCTGCATGTCGTAGCTTTCGCTCCGTAAATAAGTAAAAGCTTGAAAAAAAACGAGACAGCAGCCGTGGCCATACAAACGGCCGAGAAACACACGAAATTCAGCAGACCCTTTTTTCATTTGTTCGAAAGAGAGGTGGCTCGAAACCTTCAGACTTTCACATGTTATACTTTTATGAGACTCTATTTTCCTACTGAATTGCTCTGTAGGAAATTGTTTGAATATTTTATCGTTTCCTAACCACGAAAGATGCAGTTGAGTATTTTGGTACTTCAAATTTTTAATGTTTTACGTTGACTTGAGTTACCTTGGACTTTTTATTAACTCACTAGAGAAATTTTTGATATTTGTGTTTTTTTTTGTACGATTGCATATGTAACATATTAATTAGTGCTCCCGAAAGCAATTATTCATAGTTATCTAAAATGAAGGTATTTACGTAGTTCCATCAAAAAATGAAACTTGTGTTTGAAACTTGAGTTTGCATCGAAAGTTCTTCAAGTGCAGGCAACGTTGAAATGCAGTAATTTCAAACTTATAGTACAACATATATCGCTTAGGTTTTTGTGCTGAGCCTTCATATCATTCCTTTAGAATATGAATTGCATTAAAGACATTTTTAGCCTCATCATTATTTGCGGCTTGGGAAGACCTTTTCTCGTGGAAGAATATCCGCGAGTTCTCTACAAGATTTTCAAGTTCTCGTATTGTTGATGACGTTGCCACGCGCAATTGTAGGTAATGGGCGGTCGATGCTTAGCTCCATCGCGGTAACAAGCCATTTTATTGTCGAGTCTTACGTTGTAGCCACGTATAATGTAAGAAGCTTCGTCTGAACGAATGCCACTTTTGCCTATGACGTTGATATTTGGACGAATAGAATATCGTTTTGTTTAGAAAAACATATTTTATTCGCTTATACATATCAATTGAACGAATCAACCAAGTATTAAGCTAAAGGAAAAAGAAAAAAGAATAAGTTTCATTTTTCTAACTTGAAGAATTCATGGTGTAACATAATGAACTATGAAATATTATAATAAATTATACATTATTATGTAAAATAATCCATACTTAGGTTCAATATGAACTTCTTATTTTAATACAAAGAAATTGACGTTGTTTCCTGTTTTCTAAGCATAATAGAAATTCAGTTGCCATCATTGGACTATCTGAAATTTCAGACCAGCAATTGATTGAAAAAATTATTCGATACATTACAAAACCTCCAGTAAGAAAGCTTTACATTAACTAAACACATATTATTATTTTAAATGATGAATAATATACTTTTTTTTCAAAAATTGTTTAAAGCATCTAAAAAATAAACAACTATTTATTTCAAATTATTGCCTTGTGCTTTTGTACACTTGCTAGAAATAATAGGGGTTCGAATAACACTGACAATTTTGATTTTTCATATGAATTTTTGAAATACATTTTCCGTGTATGTCTTTTAAAAAAATCCAAGTTTTTTTCCTACTAAAATAGAATTATGACTGTTCATTTCAAGCAAAAAATGACCTTGAATGTCAATGGATTCAAATCCGCAATATTTAATCATAATAAAAAAATCTCCCTTACATTGTCACGTCAAGAAAAATATACCTTACTGCTTTTAGTTTTTGTGTCCAACCATTAACTTCAATTTTTTTTTTTCTTAAGTACGTGTACCTTCGTTCAAACTTTGTAATTTGTAAACTCATGAATTACGTTCCGTGAAGTTGCGAGGGCGCAAAAGAAAAAAAATCTAGAGTGACTTCACAATCTCGAGTTTTCGAGGCTCGTGTAAAAAGTTTTCGCAAAAAATAGAACAGGTTCGTGAAACATTTTCCGCGGCCAATTATTTAACGAGACTGTCAGTTAGTTAACGAACAAAATCACTCGAGAACTAACCCACTCAATCAAATCGGACACCAGCCGTACTATTGATTCGAGTCTAGAACAAAAACAACGCGAAACTCTTGAATTGGGAACTCCAATTTTAGCTGACATGCGAACGAAAAAATCTTCAGAGTGGGGATCACAATCAATGCAAGTCAATGGTGGTGAAGAAATAAATTATATTCTTATTCCACTATCAAGACGTTTGTTCATGAATTTTTAAAATGTTTGGCATTAAGTGGATAAAAATTGCGACCGTAGTCGAATAATGATTTGGTTTTTTTTTGTTAAATAATATATATTTATTCAACGTAGTGTGAGTGTCAATTCTCGTAATGACAAGGGTTCTGGTTCGAGGCGAAACCGAGTGTCTGAATCTTCTTCACCAAAATCGTTTCGAAGTTGGGATTTCGAGTTGCAAATGGCATAATAGGCATTTTTATATTTTAAATAATTTTTTTTTTTCATATGTATTACATTTATTTTATAAAATATGTAATATTTTGAATAATAAGTGGATGATCTCTGTTATATAATAACTTATAATTACTCCTGCTGTCTAAACAACGTTATAAGGTTCTCACTTCAATGACATAATAAAATCGAGGGCTGTAGGGAAATTGTTTCCCTTATTTAAGGAGAACGAGGGGTTTTCAATTTCGTGATATTACAAGAGGAGGGAAAGGAGTTTTAGCTTGGTATAGGGTGTTTTGTATCGAACTGTACCTAGCCGTACCAGTTGGTTTTTGGGGGTGGCCAAACAATTTGAGGGTGAATGTGGATTCGGACAGAGTTACTTCACCCAAGGGAGTGCATAATCCATGTGTATAAAAATATCATTATTCTTCTTGATAGAAAGCTTACGGTGGCAGGTTTGAACAGTCAATATGCTTTTATTACGAGTTTTCACGATAAGATATAAATCACGGGGGACATTTTACACTTACAAAAGTAATTTGCTCAAAACAGTGCTTTGATGAGTGAGGTAGAAGAATTTTGGGAATTCACCAATATTCCCAATTTGTTTTAACACTCATGCAATAAGTGTTCTTTCTTTTCATTTGTATGACGATTAGAAAATAATTTTGAAAGTTATCGAATTTTTTAAATCTTCTTTATACATAAAAACTTTTTAATGTTTCGGGCAATAAAATTTTTCAAAATTATTTTGAGTGATAGAGGTTAGAGAGTTGGTTGATAAACAAAAATTTTCAAGTTTTTATTTTTTTATTACAATAATATAAATTGTTTAAAATGTTTTTTTGCCAAGGATATAAAAGATTACGTTATGAATCTAAAATACCATGTAGGTGTTGTGAAAGTCATCACTCATATTTCAAAATATATAAGGTAACTCTTTTTCAATACAAATTACAGTTATAAACTTTTAACTATAGGTAAATAATAAGTTATTCATTTGCTTTGTCTCGAGTAGATTCTAATAGATACAGAATTTACCTCTGTGTTGTAAGGCAATCGCACTTTTTTAATTGTCTATAAATGAAGCTATAATGAGAAACATTTATATTATTAAATAATAATAACTTTATCGAGAAAATTCAAATTGCATTGTAACTGATTGACTTTATTGCGTAAATACAGAGAATTCATATGGAAAATAATTTTCAAAAGTGCCAATCAGAAATATCTTGTTATAAAAATAACTTTTTATGTTTTAGTCACATTCGTTATATTCAGAGAAATTTTGTGATTTTTCAGTCATGAACGGAAAATGAAATATGGAAAAAAAATTTGAAAATTGCTAAGAAAGATAGTTCAAATTAAAAAAAATATTTCGGAAAGTCTTTTCTATTTCAATCTTTCTTTATTTTTTTCTTCTTTAATTTTTTTTCATCATGTAACCAAAAAAAATTTCATGGAATAACAGATCATTTGTCGGTCGAATACTATGGAAAAATCGATTTCATAAAAAACGGAGCTCCATATTAGACATTCTCTTGAATTTACATATATTATGGAACGTATAATTGTAAATGCAGATTCGAAATTCCGAATCGAAAATTCATTTTCACAATCGCAGTCTGACGTCAAACTGATTTTTATCGCGAAATGAAAATAACCGAATAATTAATAAATTTGTCTGGGTCTTTATTATCGGAAAGTATTATTATCTGAAAAACTTACTATGTATGTTCCAAACAGTATCATTTCAATTTTTTTCACTACCCTAAAAGCGTTTTATAACCCCTTGTTCCTTTTTACGCTTAAATAGAAAAAAGTAACAACTCATACGAGATTTACATTAGCATTTTTGAAACGAATCAAAAATCTCCTGACACGCAATGTCACCAAATAAAATGTCATGCATATTTGAAGCCTGATAAGAAATAATTATCTCTTATTGTTCTAAAAAGAAACATCAATTTTAATCATCATACTGAGATTGAAAAAAAATGTTCTCATTCTATGTTAAAATATGTTTTTACGGTTTGTTCTTAACGACACAACATGAATATGATTTATGATACTTACTTTAAAAACCTCCTTGTACAATTAAAGCATAAATAATTTATATTGTTGTCTTTCTCAAAAATGTTCGGTGGATATGGCATATTCAGGTTATCCTTTTGAAAATTCAGGAAAAAATTTTAAAAATTCTCGGAAAACGTTCCTTTTTATTGATTCAGGCTGACAGACACATGTGGTTTTTGATTCTTACTTCACGTTGGAAGTCCTAGAACATAATCCAATCCCGAGAACATTCGAAATCATATAAATGTCTGTCTTGTCTTTTTTCAATCAAATCCATCAAGATTTTCATTAGTTGCAAGATCAAAACGTTTTTTTCATCATGAATTCTGGCATATTGAGCTGGTTTAATCATTTAATCATCAAATCATAATTTTCATTGGATGATTTTGTCGCAGGTATATAGCAGAGAAGAGGGTCATCATATTATCATGTAACGCTACTACCGCAAACACTGCTTTAATGGTCTAGGCTAATGTTATCATTTCCTGCAAAGCTCGTCTGCCATCAAAAACTGAAAACATCTGACGTATATGTCAAAGGTATAGCTGTTGAATCAGTCACTGTATATTTTCCTAAATATACAGCGAGTCCCTCATGAGAAAGAGCTTTAGCGAAACATATGCTAAACAAGAAAATTTTGCTTAGTTTCACTTTAACAGGGTTTGGTCCTGACTCTAAAGTGAAGCTGATGAAGATTAAAAAATTTACTCTTGCCAGTAAATCTCTCAACATGGGTCATTTTACGTACAAAATCAGATGAAAACGATGTAAAAATTGTTCGCCTAGTTGAAAGAAACTTAAGAAGTTACAGCCACTTGAGGTTTCTTTACAGGAGACTCATAACCCTAAAGGAAATCTTGATCAACACTGGAAACCTGCATTTTTATAGTGAAAAAATGAAACTTGTTTTTCCAATTCGAGTTTTTCTTTTACTAATTTACATCAAAAGACTGAATAACAAACGGTTCAGTCCAAGAGCTTTGGGAATTGTTGCAACAAAGGAGCATGTTCGTTGTTCTGCTCCTTTTTTGGACACTGGAACACATAAAATACATACTCTACTTCGGTAAAACGATCTCATGCATAGAACACGTGGTAAGCGCACTGGATTAGCCGGGTGAGATGTACACGTGTACAAAGTGATAGTAACAGAAAACAGTGAGCCTGAAATTCTCTCTGCCATCACGGGCCGTGTACTTCTAGGGCATGCCCGTGCATAGCGATGAGCGTGGCTTGTAAGGTTGTGTTACTAATGTTGCTCGGTGGAAAGTCTTTTCATTACACATTTATCACTCGTGGATACAAAAGCTGGCTCTGATGCAGCCTTTTTTTGTCCACTGAATTTAGAAAAGACGATCACTAAGAGCCTTAGGTTTTTTTGTATCTGAAGAAGAAAATGGACGAATAGAGTATGTTCGTATCTACGATCGGAGCTTTGGAATTTTTTCATAATTTGTTCCTAGAGTAGGGTTAATTTGATCATGGATTGAAATTGGTTGACGTAGAATGCCATTGTGTGATAGTCAGTTTTGATGAAAGAATGTTTGGACGGTATAATCTTGTATAAGCTTCAACCCAAAGGTCCCCTTCCGTCCATCAAAATTTTTCCTATTTATATATTTCATCTTTATTTTGAATAGTTGAAACAAAAAACTCAAATATTTACCGAAAGGAATAAAGAAAAAACCTAATTTTTGTGAATTCTTTTAAAGTTAATTGGTCAAACTCTCCACGAAACAATGCCACGTCAAAATTTTAAGGCTTAATATCTTTCGTTGAGTATATATAGAAAGTCATGAGATTGCTATTTGTTGCAATAACAGGTACCTACATATGAACATACGTCAAAAATGTGTAAAAATGAGCACCCGTAGTTTTTGCTTAAATCGCACTCGAAAAACGTCACGATTTCGAAAACCATAAACATCGTTATTTAATTTTTAACCTTTTTTGGTATTCTTATTTTATCAAAATAATTTTCGTCTTCAAAGACACTTCTTACCACGTCTTATGACTCTTGTATAAAATAAATCTGGCCAGCTTCACATTTGATTATGGACATAAACAATCTATGAACGGTCTTCAATTTTTATTATTCAATTTGCCAGGTCCTTTCAATCGAAAAAAGTTTTATTCAATTATCAGTTTAATATTTAATTATAATTTTGTAATACATCAAGATTTTTTCAATATATTGCGCGAATATTGCTTCTGACATTGATTTTTTTACATTATAAGTACATGACAATTAATATTGCATACGCATATTAACTTCGACTATGTAGAGCAGAATTTGAAAGCTTTAAATTTTGCAAAACTAAAGACTCGAGAAATGTTTTTTGTTTTAAAGTAAATTCCTCTTTGTTGGATAAAAATTAGTGTAATTAGAGGATAAATCGCTCCGTGGAGTTGTAAATAATATCGAGTTTGATCCGCGGAGCCAATATTCAAGAAAAAAAAGAATGATGGGTATTTTTCCTCATTCCTTTATTAATTCTCTTTCTTTTAAGCTTTCGACCTTATAATTTTTGGTCCTCATCAGGAATCTTGATATAAACAAAAATATGATTGAAGCACAAGCATATCTACACCAATTCTATTGGCAAGTCAATTTCATCATTTGAATTTTACTTCAATGTTTCAAATAATTCACTAAACTGTCAACTTTCCTCTTTTTTAAATTCCATCATGAATAGCATATGTGATTTTCGTCTTATCTCTTCTCTCTTGTTTAGCTACTTTCCGCCGTCAAACTTGTCAATTAATCAAATCAATCACATATGTCTGTGGCAATGAACAAGACAAGACATTCAAATGATGAAATTGACTTGCCAATAGAATCGGTGCAGATATGCTTGTGCTTCAATAATATTTTTGTTTATATCAAGATTCCTGATGAGGACCAAAAATTATAAGGTCGAAAGCTTGAAAGAAAGAGAATTAATAAGGGAATGAGGAAAACTACCCATCATTCTTTTTTTTCTTGAATATTGGCTCCGAGGATCAAACTCGATATTATTTTATGTTTTGTCGCGAACTTGCCGAAGGTGGCAATGTCCGCGTTTTTTCGCTGTGAGGGGAAAATGTTACTAATTCTAAAATAAAAACACAAATTTACGAGTCGATATGTATATATTTTCGGCTCGAAGGCGGAAAACCCCGAAGGGAAAAACTGCCTCTAAAGGTAAAAACACACGAAACTATTAACAGGATATTTTACAATTATACGTAATTTTACTACTAAAGATCGATTCTAATCGTACATCGAAACTGGGACTCAGCCCAAACGAATTAAAAGTCGAAAACTGGGACTCGGCCCAAACGATTATAAATCGAATAATGAGACTCGTCCCAAACGATTGTAAAATCTTCAAATCTTTTCACTGGGACTCGGCCCTTGAACGGAGGGAGGACTCGGCCTTCCCAAGACACCACACGTCAACCCGAGTAACAAACTAAGTTAAGCAAATAAAACAAAAAGGGGGAAGGGGGGAGTCCGATATACCGAATTCCGTCCGAACGACTCGGTCGCTCTTGCCGAACTACTCAAATCGTCGTTATCAATTTTAACATCAGTTTTTTCCACCCCCAGTCTCCGACTTGCCAGTGCCCCCGATTCTTTCCGTCCACCAATCCGGCACACGAGGCCTCGAAAAAATGAAAAACAGATGGACATCCGAGAAAAAATCAGGTCCCACGTGTTTACGCAAATCGACACCGGATGGGTTTTATGATCACGAAATCACCGCCCGGTAACTCCATAAAATTCTGATACGATCATCGATTGAGATGTGCCGGGACTCCAGGCCCTGGCCAAGGCCCCATCAGTCACAAAACCCCTCAATGACTTCCGCAATAAAACTGAACAAAACGGCGCGATACGAAAAACCCGAAAATTCAACGACACGTTTTAGACTTAAATGTTAGAGTTATATAACTGGGTCGGAAATGCAGTGAATAAGGCAAACACATTCTGTTCTACAACAGAACATTTTACTTTCAAAAATGCAAGATTCTAATGGGGTGCTTTGTAAAATAATGGGGGATTAAAAATCTGTATCGATAGAGGTATATTATGAGATTTGATGAACATAAAAATTTTAGACGTATTTGAGAATTAACAGATATACTATGTTTGGCAACTTTTTAAATAGACGAAATAATTTTATCTTGATTTTGAATAACTGTGTAAGCCCAACTTCTTATGCACTTGGGGTATTTGTTTAAATCAATACAGCATTTTTCAAAAGTTTTAATACATTTTCCGCTCGTTACTTTTTATCATACCAAAAACAGGCGCAAAAACAGAAGGCTATTTCTTGCGAAATATAACTGCAGTTTTGAAAGTTTTTTTTTAAGGGCGAAATTATATACCTGAATTATATTTTTCATGAATTTAACGTTATTTTGCCAGAGAATGTTTTAAAGAAAAATATTTCCAAGGGAAATTGCAATTTAATTGAAAATGTTTACATCAAATTAAGCATGTTATGTCTGTTTTTTTTTTTTTCTTTTTTTCAGGCGGAACGATAACAAGTTTTTAATTGCTAACTTAGTCAAGTAAGCATTTGAACGTGAATCGTGGAATATCGCATGTTCTCTTAATTAGTTTTTTGTTGTCGAATAAAATTGTTTTCGACTCAGTTCATCTTTAGAAAAAGAAAACGTGGTTGAACAAAAATCATTTTAGAACTGCATAGGATATCTGCAGTATTCCGGAGTTCCAACTCTCGACGTTCTGCATAAAAATGTAAAAAGCAACAAATTTCATTTCACTCTTTCACCTTTTATTTACCTTTTCCTCAGCCGGTCCAATGACTCGGCTTGTCTTTGAAGTTTCTTATCCCGGCTCATCTTCGCTCTGGCGAAAATGTTCTACCACCTTTTTGTGTTCCAACGTCAGAACTGCTCGGCTACGGCAAATAAATGTTAGCGAGCGAAGTCTCGCGAAACTTTTGTCATTTGTCGCGGAGACGCGAATACTTTGAATGGAGGCGAAGTTGTTCATTGGACGGGAAGTTTTGAATGAATATTGTTTTTTAATCGAGATATTTGGTTTGCGAGAGCCGGAAGATACGAGAGCCCGTTTACACGGCACCGAGAGAGCATAAATTAAAAAAATTTCATTGGCTGCGAGCCAAATTCGTGGTTTTCGAGCTCTCACTCGTGTCGCTAGAAGATAAAGGCAGAGGCGATTGAAAGCGGTGTTTATGTTTTGAACAAGTGTGAATTCTCATTAAAGAAAGTGGAATCTTTGAAAACTGTACAAAACTTTATTAGGGAAATAGAGAGAGGAGAAATTTGAGGAAAGTGTGGTTAGAATAAATAATAATTTTTGTATATGCCTTCACCTGCATAAGTTTATATAAGAAAAAATCTTGATGCTATGAATTTATCTCACAAACTCAAAATGATTCAAGAATAAAACAACATTCTTCACCTGATTCTGCAACTTCTGCAAAAATTAAGAAATAACCAACCTGTTCAATTTATCTTTTTCGCAACAGATGAGATATTATAATAAAATCTCTGCCATTGAAACTCTTCCATCTACACATTTCTCTCGTGGAGAATTTTGCTTTCAGAGCATTGCCCCTTCATTTGAAATGCGTGGCTTTGTCGTGTGCGGCAACTTCGTGAATTTTTTCCGTCCTATTCGCAAGTGTGTAAGACGTACGCGACTTGCAGAAAAAAACATTGGGTTGCGGTGTTCGGTGAGCCGAGGAAATGGATTTTTCGCACCTACACATTTAGGCTGGAGAAAGGGGGAAGCTTAAGACTGGCAGTCGTTTTTCACTCGCTGCCTAAAATGGTCTAGTCACGTTCGGTCAAACCATCGATCGGCTTCGTCACGAAGCGTGTTTCACGTTATAGAATGTCCGAATGAGTCAGGATACAAATTAAAATCAAAATAATCAGTCTTCCAAGGTTTGTTTCTGTTGTCATGCAAAAATTATGTTTTAGAGAAGTTTTTTCGACTTTTGATGATGAGATTTCAAAAATGTGTTTCTTAAGTTATTCTTTACAGTGCTAAATTTTAGCAGTCCTTCTCTTTACTAAACAAAGTATGTAAACTTGAAAGATAACACGAATTCGATATTTGACACATTCATCTTTTCATCGCGATACCGTTGTGTCATACAGATTCACAGTGAATACATATAATTCAGACCTTTCAGAGTACCGTCAGTTCTGGTGAAATATTTCAAATGATTTACATTCACACTGAAATCAAAGCCCTTAAAGGAAGTGATAACGCAGTGGAGTTTTACGGCTGTTACATGTTGATTTCATCATTATCAATTCATTCTGACTCATCTGTCAGGCGAAAGTTTCATCAGTTACTCTGTAACTTCATTCGTGACGAGCCTATCTATGGCTTTGCATCACTCCATGTTTACAACGTTGGCACTTTTCATTAGTATAAATTTTGCTCTCACCGACCATTGAAAATCAAGATAACGTTCTTGGACGAGACGCTAATTAATTAAGCGGCACGAAATTTAGGAACTCAGTACGCCCAGTCTCTCTCGTTGGCGCTTTGCTGATTGCTCTACCGTTGCGTTTGTGAAATCAGGTATATTAATTCAAAAATATTCTGATAGACTTCAATATAATATTTTAAAATAACTTTACAGTTAAAACTAAGAAAATTTTATTCATTTTGTGAAAGCCGACACGGATTGACAACGATAATAAACAAGAAAACAGAGATATTTAGTGTCAACCAGATGTATAAATGATATTGCCTTGTTAGACATACTTTGAAGAAATTCAAGTTTTGTGCATTCATTACATTACATTCTTTTTTGTCATTTTTTTGTCGCAGACCTCGATAAAATCGTTCTAAACAGATGGTAGAGATTCGGAATCCTGGTATTTCTATGTTGTATCTCAACTGTCGATACTGCTTCCACATTTTCGATACGCGTCCGTATGACAGGAGTAATCGCAACAGATCGAAGGGAAACACGCCCGATTTATAGCGTTCGTATCATAAAATGAAAGAGAAACATCGGCGGCGTTGTTTGCACTTGGATCAACGTCATCGACACCCACGACGATTCACCAGCTTCAATGTAAATCCGTTGAGTGCAACCTCGTGCTGCGCCCATCCTCCTTCGTTGATTTATAATCGGCCTTAATGTAAACGCAGTGTCTGCGGTCTAGGACGGGCAACTAATGGCCAGCCACGAGAGGCATCGTATTTGTCGCCCGCTTGTAACACCGTGCCATCACACTTCAAGAAGCACTTCTTTTGACGTCAGTGAACAGCTTCGTACCCTCATTTTTTACGCTAGGTAGGGAACTGATAATTATGGTTCAAAGCAGAGGTGGAGGCAAAAAAAGACTTTTGGAGGTTCTAACCCTTTCTAAAATTCCAATAACGGAAATTATCATTTCATGTAAAATACAAAAATAATTGAAAATGATAAAAATAGACATGATAGAAAAGTAGTGCATGAAAATGATGATGATGAGTATAAAACACGAGAAGTCAATGATAAAACTGTAATATACTTTGAAAATTAGTTACAATTATCAAAAATGTAATAACTCTGAATAGTTTCGAGCAACTTCTGGAGGTTAAATAAAATTCTAGATTTTTTGCTTACTGAGTCTATAATAAGAATAATCCTGGCTTCAAGAGAATATTCATTGAACGAAATATAATTATTTATCCGTTAATAGTTAAAATTTTGAAAAGTTGTTAGAATTTTGTTGATAAATACTTATTACTATATTATTTTCATTGTTATAAGTTACGAACCATTTTTCATTTCGAAAAAGAAGGATCCACGAGAATACTTCAAGTCTGAAAACTTCAAAGCCTAGAGCGTCAAATTCTGAAAAACTACATAGAGTTGTTTGAAATCACAGAAAGTATCATGAATCATCCCTACATAAACAAAGAAAATTATTAATTGTGATAGAAGTCCATTAAATAATTACTTCTAAATGATCTTACCAATTTTTTTTTATCTAGAAAATTTAACTATAGAAGATTAAGTCATATAAAACTTATTAAGTAATCTATAGAAATACTAGAAATCTACTTAATTGCCGGAAAACGCTACTCAATCTTATAACTACTGAAAAAATACCAAAATTCAAAGACTTCACAAAATACTCAAGTTCTATGTAAATGTTATGTTTCCAGACATCTGTGGAATATTTGAAAAGCTTTCAGACTTTATATGCAAGAGCGTCAAATTTCAAACATCTGTAATGCAATCAACAAAAATCTTTTGTTTCGATAAGGATGCTAAAAAGTTCTTAAAAATTATGTTGATAATAATGAAATATGAGAAGTATTAGAAATTGCTAAATTTAAATAACTGTATACCTAATGGTTTATCACTTATTTTGGCGATATCGGAATTTTTTCCGTTTCGGTGCTTTGAATAATTATAATGATGTAAAAGAAATTTTGTTATAGTTTTGGGCAAATCGGACTTGATTAACATGTGCAACAAAACAACTTTTCATACATTTTGTTCAAAAATTAATAACTTGTGCAAAACTTATGATAATATTTTGAAACTTGGCACAGTTTGAGTGTATAATGATGTGTTCGAAATAAAATAATTCTGGATTTTTCTATCGCTGTAATCTATGTTTTACAAGCACCGAAAAATTACATGTCTGCTTTTTTCTGTAATTGTAAAACATAGATAACGGTGATATAAAAATCCAGAAAAATGTAGTTTGGAACGTAACATTCTATACTCAAACTTTGCCTAGTTTCAAATATTTATCATAAGTGTTGCACAAGTTACGAATTTTAGAAAAAATGTATGAAAAACTACATGAAAATCATATTTAAAACTTCAGTCATTTTTTGACACGTGTTAATCATGTCTGATTTGGTTCAAACTTTATAAAAAAAATTTTTTTATCATTTTCATTCATTTGAAGCCCCGAAATGGAAATCATTCTGACATTGCCAAATTAAGAGACTCCCTACTATGCATGTATGATTTTCTTAAAAATTTATAAACAACTTAAAATCTTAGAGAGTGAAAATTTGGTAATTTATACATAGTAATCTATACAACTACGATAAAATTCAAAAAACTATAGTATAAAAAAAAAGGAACGAAAATGAATCGATATCGAAAGAGTAGAAACTGTTTTCTGAAAAAAAGTTATATACCCAAAATTCTTAAAATTTCAAATACTACTGCATTTGATTCTGAAAGATCTTGAGAGCCATCTATAGAAATGCTAGAAATCCATAAAAATTATTGTGAATCCTACATTTCATAAATATCGAAAAACATGAGAATTCTAGAAGTTCATAAAATACTTTAAATCTGAGTTCATCTCGTTTTTTTTTTATAATCAAATAAAATTGAAAATCGAAAAGTTCTAGAGCAGTGATTCCTAGACCTTTAAATGCCCAAAATTTTTATCAAAACCAATGATAATGTTAGGAAATCCTATAAGTTATATACAAACTTTTTATGAATTATGAAAAATATCTAAAGTATTATGGAAAAAAATTTTCCCACCACAGGGACTTGAAATTTACAAACATCCGATTTGGATATGTTAAATTCTTCTTCAAAAACTGCGTGACACTGCGCTCTAAAAGTCATAGTACCTTTAATCCCGAAATTTGAAAAATTTAATAATCATCCTCTTGCAACTAGATCTACGAAGAACAGAAATTATAACATATCGAAGAAAATATATAGCATTTTTAAAGAATACCTCCAAAAAATAGTTTATGCATATGCCTCTATTTCAAAGATTCTGAAGGTTGATGGTCATTTTGAAGATGAACAAATCCAAGAAAATCTTCAAAGTGACCAAAGATGTTACTGACGGTGAGTTATGGGACAAGATGTTGACTTCCTATGATTTGGTAGCATGGCTGTTCTACGAAAGTTACACTTTCACCAACGGTAAAATTTTCGATTCTCATCTTATAAAGAAAATTTATTGAAAAGAGAAATTGCCACCAAACAATGAAGTTTTACTCACCCCTGACACCAGTATTCTTTTAAAACCAGTTGTTACAACAAAGTTCCACTGTTTCAGATGTTTAATGTCGAAAATCCCTATTTGCTCTGAAAAAATAAGCACTCAAACATCTATCTTTTTTATAAATCTTCTTCTCACGCAATTTTCATTCAAGTATATTTCTACATCAAAGGATCCAACGAAATTCGGTGACCCTTCAAAGACTAGTCGTTTTTAATCAGCGCGCGTGCTGTAATTGCGTTCTCGCGCTTTGACGTTTTTTTCTTTCCCGCCTCGCTCGCAGGTTAACGAGCCGATACGAAATGCACGACGCGATTTTCGGCGGAAGCGGCGCTCGTGAATTTCGCGGGGTCGCGAAATTGCGAATTCGCGTGCGGAATGTCGCTTGTGTGTCCCATTACACCATGTCATTGCATCACAATAGCCCCTGCGAAGTCGACCATTGTGGGCACGTCACGTGATGGGGCCACTCGAGACATTATTATTCTTTTCGATTCATGGCCCCGAAGAAGCTCCTCTTCTGGCTCCCATACCATTGTTACCGAGCCACCATTACATTTCTCTCGTTTCTTCGTGAGACGTCGTTTATTGCAGCCTGACAAGTGCGAGAATTTAAGGACATATGCTCATTTCATGGAATACCGAGTGACGATTCTTCTGGATGAAAAATTGGAGCGTGTTTAATTGAGACGCGTATGTAATAAAACTTTTCATCACTCTATTATTAAGGTCACTATGCTTCCAATTTTTTTCCCTCTTACGTTAACCTTCCTATCTATTAGTTTCTCCATTTTTTCTTTGAAGTAGTTTGTAACGTTCCGATGGTTACTCCTTGTTACCCAATCAAGCATTAACGATATACATCAAAATTACATAAAAATATCGAAATCTTAGCTGTTGATAAAGTCAATGAATAAATATTCCATCATATAAATAATTAACATTCCCCAAATTTATTATAATTCCTCACTTGTAAACCTTTTCGTAATTTCGCAATATTCAAAATACACCACCAAGTCATTTATCCATAATCATATTATAAAAAAATTAAATCGCACATTAATACATACCTTATCTCACAAAATTCAAATCCATTTCCGTCATCATATCAAGTCATGAATTCATAATTCATTATATCAAGAGCAATCAAAAAATAAATATCACCTCCCCTAGAAATCAACTTGATCGCATAACCCCAAACATCAAATTAACAAATTAATTCATCATTCATTCGAAGAAAAATATCATTACATAATATGAAATCACGAAAAAAAATCACAGCCCATCAATTATCATTTAAAAAAATATATGTATCAGCAAATAAGTCACTAGAAAAATGTAGATTCCAATTATCAAAAAAAAATATCACAAATCAAATCAAAATAAACGATTCTGATAAACCTAAAAAAAAATATAACAAAATTCCCAAGGACAAATCAATCCAGGTACACATTCCTCCAAAATTCCCCAACAAATGTCACAATATAATAATAAATAAATTTCAAAGATCTTTCCTTATTCTGGCCAAGAAAAAACGTAATTCCACTCCTTAGCGTCGTTCACAGAATAATGTCGGATGAAATTCCACGACATGAGCCAAAACCAAGTCCAACAGTGGAACAATGAAAGTCCGCAAGCTAGCAATGAAATGAGTCCCTAAAACATCCTCAACAATCAAAATCCAGTCTTCACAATTCTTAGAAGAGAAACCGTGGCCAAAACATCCAGAATAGCAAAGCAAAAATACGCCAATTCCGAGAGCATCCAAGATTACCAAAAAAGAAGCTAATAAAAAATCGAATCACGACCGTCAAAACAAATCACGTCTCGAAATCATCGAAATCACACAAAATCATTAGAAAATATGAACCCCCGAATACTCGAGAGAAAAAATAAACTCACTACGTCAATTTTGAGCTTGCTCCCGATTAAAAATTCACAATTTGATCAAAATCACTAGAGTCTATTTACTATACGAGAACTCTCAGTATCAATACGGACGCCAGAGACGCGTTCGTCCAGAGTTTGAAGAATAAAGGCATCGCGCATGCGTGTCCATTGTAGGGGAACTATCGGATCGATTTCAATCGATCCTTCAAAGAGATAATTCAAATCGAAGCATGGCTACAAGTTTCTTGGTTTTTTTTACTAAACATTGGTTAAAAAACTAAATTACCACCAATTTTTATTCAAATTCATCGATCGGTTCCTTGTTGCTTTCAAGGATTGTGTAGTGTGAGATTTTGTGATTTGGTAAAATTTTGTTATTGGTGAGATTCTGTGATTTTACGAAATTTCGTGATTTGTTACATTTAGTCGCAATTTTTATTAATTAGAAATTTTATGAATTTTCGTAGTACTGCGAAACTGTTTTTGTATCTTTTGTAATATTTTTCGTTTGTGTGATATTTGATGACTGTTAAGTTTTGAAATTTGGTCAAGTTTTGTAATTTTATGAAATTTTATGACTTTTTGATTTTGTAACATTTTTGATTTAGTTACATTATCTGATTTTCTAACATTCAGTGATTTTTTGATTTTTTGCGATTTTGTAACATTTTGTGATTTCATGATATTTTGTAATTTTGTGACAATTTGTGACTTTGTGACATTTTGACCTTTTTTTTAAATTTTTTGCCTTTTTCATTTGCGATATTTCGTCATTTCGTTCTTTTTGTGACTTTGTTTCTTTCGTGATTTTGTAACATTCTGTCATTATGTGCTTTTGTGTTATTTTGTGATTTTGTAATAGTTTGTGATTTGTAATGCACCATCAGAGAATATGGTAGATAATGCTTATATCAAAATCTGTATTGCTCTACTCTGTATGTATGTCGTTTCTGTTTGCGCGTAATAACTCTATCGAACCGAAAACATGGCAGTCTTACATCTTACAGTATCACATGAAAAAATCTCAAAATTACTCCCTGCAATCGAGAAAATTACAGTCTCACATTTTACAGTCTTATATTTTACAGTCTTACATCACAAAATCTCAAAATTGCTCCTTATAAAAACTTGCAATACCACCCACAAGTCTTACTTCAAAAATTAACAGCAGTTTATGATATTTATATCGTTCCGAAGTCACTTAAGTTACTGGAGATAAAAAAAATAAACTCAAATTACTTCAAGGGAATTCAATACATGATAAACAATATGCAATTTTGTATGGTCTCAAATGATTTGGAAGTTACATTCTATTCAGACTTCAATTTTAGAAGTGACGCTATATTCGCTTTTTTTCATGCTTTTAAATGTTAACTTAGTGACTTCACCTTCACACACTTACTTTTCAACATTTTCATATTTTAATTTTTACAATTTTCATGTAAAAAGTATGTTTCACAGATAATTTTCATCAGTTTTCATTCTTCGATTCTTCTTTGTAAAAGAACACTCTTTGATTTTGAAACTAAATTTTTTTGTTTCTTATTACTTTTTCAGCGTTCGACACGAAAAGAAATTGTTTCCTTTACCCAATAGAAATGTTATTGTCTGCGTTTAAGTAAATTTTTTCATTGTAATAAGTAAAGTTTTTGTGGACTAAATAACGTGTTATTTCGAAACCACAATCATGTGTTTTGTGCTAATTAAAATATTACTTGAATCAATAAAAAAATTTTATATGATCTGAAGAAAATGGAATTTTCATTTGATAAAAAAAACATTTTTTCTGTTAACTTTACTTAAATAATTGATTTTTGTTCAAAAAACATGATTACCTTTTTTTATATCATTTTATAATAGCTTCTCATTCTTTTGAATCATTTAATGATTAAGCTTGGGTGAGTTTCCAGTGTGAATTTTGAGCAGAGCTTGTGTATTTCTAATTGCTATATCGCGTTTTAACTCTGACCATGTCAATCATTTCTTGGAATTGTAGTTGAACCTTTTTTCGGTGAATTCACGTTTTGCAAGCTCTCTAATTAATACGCAGGTCTGGAGGTGGCGGCAGGTGCAGCTCGTTGTTACTTTCGAATTAAGGGGATTAATGAAGGCCGGGTTGGGATACGGCGAATCATGTATTCCCCGATAATAGAACCCCGGGAACCGCGTGACCCTTTGCCATCGACCCGCTCCACGCGAGAGGATATTTAATGCGTGGCTTTCGAGAATTTATGCATTCCGTATTACTTGGCTAAATTAATTATGGATTAAGTCATGTATAGTAATAAACTGATTTCAATCACCCATCAAATGGTATCGTGTTACCAAAGTGAACAGTAAATATTTTGAGTGGTAGAGGGAAGCAATTTTATTCTGATATTTCTTAGAAAAAAATGAAATCCTTACAGCTAGGTTTCTAATCAAAATATATTTATCTTGTCACTGATAATCACGAAAAGCTATTTCCTTACGAGTCAATCACTTCATATCTTTGACTCGTTTGCAAGCTTCTCTCGCAAACGTTATCAGCGTCATCGACATTTTCGCTCGACCGACCACTTTCTTGTAATCCCCGAGATCCTTGAATCCCGGGATTTGCAAATGTTTCATATAAGATTAACATCGTGATCCGAAAGGATATTTTACATATTTCTTGCAAGTTCTGTGTCGCTTTAGCCTTGTAAATCCTAGATATTCATAGTTGGTTGGAAAATTGACCAGAGTTTTAAATAATGTTTTGATCTAAAGAGTTCATCTTTTCTGAGATGATATATGTAGAAAAAATTTGATAAATTTTTCATGTTGCCTCTTAAGAAAGAAAGGAATCGAAGAATCTGAAAATTTTTTATAATATTTAATTGATTGTGCAATGGTACCTAATTTTATTACAAATTTATTCCCATCGATTTTCTCTTTTCACAATATTTGAACGAAACTGAAAATTTTTGCAACATTTTTTGAACAAATATCTTCGATAATATAAATTACGTGTCGTGATAAATTCTTGCTATTGACAATGATTTCGAGAATGCATGATTTCTAGATATCTTCAATAAGGTGCCTGTAAAAATATAATTTTATTATCCTTTCCGTTGAAATAATTTTTCGTGTGAAAAATACAGAAAATATAGGAATATATACTTTGAAATGAATTTCGTAAATTTCTTTTTTTATATTATTTATCACTCATGATTTTGTCGTGCTGAAATGATGCAATGGAAGCAATAGTCAATAACACTGTGCAGAGTAGAACATATGTTTGCAAGTGAACCCTATATCCTATAAACGCATTGAATACACGCAAACATTTGTACAATTTTCAGTACAATCAATAGAGTTGCCAATAACAGAGTCTACAATTTCTCAACAAGCTCGGTATGCTCGTTACATGTACATGGTTAAAGTATCGAAAATCGTTTGAAGTAGAACGAATTGTGATCCTTCTTTCAAATTCCAGAGAAGCGAAAATTCACGATTTTCGAGAATCAACGATAATATATAATGGCCTATAAACGTCTTTTAAGTATATGATAATACTTTTCTGACATGAAAAGCGCATCTTATTATTCTTTAATATTTTTATACAAATATTACCAGAAGAGCATTAGGTTCAGTGCTTGGAATGAATCCAGAAAATTTTTGTTGAGTCTCTTTGAGAGAAACAAGCTTTTTTCGGAAACAGAAGCAAAAAATGGCGTAATAAAAAAAGTTAAATAAGTTCTTCGATTCATTTTCAAATAACCCGATAAAAGAAAATTCAAGAAATAGAGTTCATATTTATGAGTAGTCTTTAAGTGTATGACAAGGAATTATTTTCTTGCTCCTCCAGAGTTTCGTTTCGTTGTGGATCTCCTCACGATATAAATGTATTCATATTTATTCCTCTTTGAAGTGCAAAAAGGAAATACATCTTTGAACTACGAACAGGAAAATTCGTATGTGACTGTCGTTTGATTCTTCAATTTTTTCCCACATTTTCCTTAGAAGAATTGCACAAAGAACTTCGAAAGTCGTATAAACTTTACCTGCAATCATTTCATTTCAGTGCTCTTGTACATAAAATTCACTCACTTCAATAAAATTCACAAATTCTAGGATAAGTGCTTTCGACTATGTCATCTTACAGATGATAATAAAATAAGTTTGCATTTTTCTCTGATAAATCTGAAAACTGCTATAATTTGTTCTATTTTTAAAACCATTATTTTAAAAATATTCTTGTCAATCACGAAATCTCTTTCAGCAGAAAAATTCATCTTCATATATCACATGACGATATAAAAATTTGAATGTAAAGCGTAAAATCTCCTCAGGATTGTCAGATATTCACGCACTTGGGCAAAGGGCATTCTCGAGTGGTTCTCAGCCTCACACTTTCACGACTGTTCCTCTTCCTCGTCTGAAGCAAAGTTTAAATAATCTTGCGCTCACTTGACAAAACTTGGCGCGAGTAGCCTCTTTTCGCGGCTAAAGTATTATTCACGAGGGAGCGTCTCCAGCGCGCTTCTTTATGCGCGAAAAAATTTGAAAATCTAATCGAATAGCGCGGTGACGCTCGCTCGGAGCGCCCCAACGATGCGGGCAACTTTTTATCCACTGCAAGTTTTTCCATTGGCTCGATCTATCACGATGACGATTTCGAAACTTTTTCCAACCCATACCCTCGAAAAACGACAGTCGCGCTTTTTCACTTTTCAGCATCATTTTGTCGCCCGAAAAATGACTATTGATCGATAGAAACGTGAAATCTTTTCCCCAAGAATTATCGTCGCTTTTCAAAAATACGTTCATAAAATTGTCTGCTCAGCTTCTAAATGTTGAAAATAAAATACATAATTAATTTCAAAACGTAAGCATTTGAACACAATGAAATCCTGAAAAAATGCTATGTCTACTCGCCATGGAATTTCAGTTCACACAGCCAACGAACAAATAAAATTACAAAATAAGTAAGCTCTAATTAATCACATTGCGTGTAGAAAGTGGAATCGCGAACAAGGGCCATACTTTCTCGTAATCTCACTTTTAAAACGTTGGAATTTATTTTTCTCTGCATTTGAAAAACATGGTTTACATTAATGGGTTGAATATTTCATACGTTTCGTGGGTGGTTCTCGGATTATGCAAGTTTTGCTCGAGTTATTACCGAGCCCAAAGACGTTAAGCTATGCAATGTAATGTGATGGAAATCTGAACCTATTCCCGAATGATTACAGTGTTCGTTCGTGGAAGAATAAAAAAAACATAAAAAATATGTATTCGTGAATCCAGTGTTACGCCTTGAAAAAATTGCGTGAATTTATATTAATTATTTACACGTCCAGATATTTTCTGTATGCGTTGGTTTGTTCGGCTACAGCCAGGAGTAAATTATTCTTTTTTGAAATGTGGGTATTCTAACTTTACATAGAACCTGTATATTATATCTTGTAGTACAATTCAGGTGTACGAAAGCTTGCAAGTTAAGCTCTAAATCAAGTTTTACCTCATTTTTGTCACTTAGCTTTGTTGCCATACCAACCATCAGGATGTCTTGATTCTGCCCAGCGAAGTCGAAGATTATTTCGTCTTTTTATAGTTTTTTGCAGCTTTTAGCATAATTATTTGATCAGCTTTTTGCTTGGCCTTTAAATATTCTCGTACTCAGGAATATTTTTTCTAAAATTATAATTATACAAAAATGTTTTTAATTACTAGATTATATTTTCGCCTTATCATTATAGGAGTTATATTATTAAACTAATTTTTTTCATTGTCCATTGTAATTTCTCAATGCTTTTTATCCCACCAAATACACTAGGTTAAATTATAATCAAAAAAATGTTGTCATCCAAGTTTTATTTTTCATCTCTGTATAATATAGTAAATATTATCTTTTTTTGATAATATTTTTCCAAGAAATCGATATTTCCGTTTATCTCAGAGTTTTCAGATATTGACAGAGAAACAAAAACTTCTGTCATATTTTGTTTTAAATTTGTATGCATACTCAAAGTTGATTTAAATCCTTATATTTGCGAAACATAAAGACCAAGCACATTAGATTTTTTTGTACTCTCCAGATCGTCAAAAACGCGAAAACACAGATCATGTTTTTTTTTTGTTTTTCTTTTTTGGATAAAAAACGTACATAAATCTCAAGAAAAATCTTGAAATTTATGAAGGCTTCAAAAAATCCCAGAGGATAGCAATTGATTTTATTGATAATGAAAAATAAAAAAAAAAATCAATTAATCAAAGAGGACTGAAAGCATACATGTAGATGAGTGTGCAGTTGATGGCACAAATTAATGTGACTGAAGACATTTGCATAATTTAAACGCATTGCAAGAAATATTCTGAAACAGTTTCATCATTTCAAAGATTGAAGAATCAATAATGTTATAAAATTATTAGGAGCAATTGTGAAAGAGAGAAACAAACAGAATAGACAGAAATAATAATCCATTCAAAATTTACTCACGTCCAAGAATATTTGAGTTTCTTTCTAACAGCATTTATTTCGTGTTCTATCAGTATTTGAAACTTACCTTTTCGGGCTTGCGCCGCGAGATGACGCGCAGATATTCCAAGTAAAAGCAATGGTAACGTCAAGTTAGGGAGCTCAACATTATACTTACACAGATTTTGGAGGTCTATCGCCATCTTGAATTGCAAATCCAATCAAGTCAATAGTTGGTAGCCTGGGCACCCTCACAATGAGTCTAACGTCAAAATATCATATTTAGCAGTTTGACAATTAAATGTCAACAAATATCTTTCTTATTGGTTTTCAAAAATTTTTTCATGTTAGTCGATTCTTGAAACGACTGAAATTACCATTGAATAATGTTGAACTAAAAATTGCATGAAATTAAATCGGTATAAGCACAGAACTTTTCAAAATTTTTTTCACTTATTTAGAAAAATGTTGAGTTTTGAGCCTCGAATGAACCTCAAATGATAACAATTGATTATGATAAAGCTTATGAAAAAATATTTAATCGGTAATTCCTCTAATGATCCTCATAGCCAATTTTTTGAAAAAATTGAACGATCAATCACCATATTTATTTTCATCTTCATTTATTTATTATACATCTCAAGCTTTTGACCCTCTTTTTTTCAAGTCCTCTTAAGGGGTAATCTGTTATTAACTATAAACTGGTATTCTAGAATAATATTCAGCCCACCCGTCTTTCAGTCTATTCTTCAACAAAGATATTATACATACACATTTCTTGTCCAATTCACTGAAAAAATTTTAAATCTCGTTGCTAAACGACAAACTTATGCAAATCAATGTACCAATCTTATTCAATTCTCTAATTTCCATAATTTCGCTTCTTAAGCTCAATCTTGGACACATATCACACATAGTTTCACCCAATTTTTTAAGCTTGATTTAATGATTGCCCACTAAAAATTTTATTTTTCCAATACAGGAACTTACAGAAAAATGTTATTTTATTTCTTTCTAAACGTCTATACCAGGGTCTTCGCCCTGAGAACCCCTTCCTTCCCCCACTGTTATCTCACGCCAACGTTGCTCATCTGGCGTCAGCGTCGACGATGAAATTCGCAGGAACGATTTTTTTATTGGAACCATATATAACGGCCGAGAACGTGACTACGTCGTAGGCCACCACGAGCGTTATGTTTGCCGACAATATCAATTTCAGAGTAGCGCGAGAGAGATTTATATCGATCGGAAATTCCATTTGTCGATTAACGTAGACATTGCACCGTGTACATAGTGCCTCAGTTGTAGGTAATCCGCCGATTGGGCTGCTTTTGTGAACCGCCAATCGATACGCTCGTGAATAGTTGGCTGTTAATGTGGAGGCAAACGTTGCCTTTGTAATAAGAAATACATTTTTGATCCGCTTGTTAACTTCAAAGAGTAACGATACAGTGATGAACAATGATTCTTCATCAAAGTGAAGAGAATAGTTTAAAGGAACAAATGATGTATAATATATGTTCATCAATATGCGAAAATGAAGACTTGCAGAATATGAAAAGACTAAAGAAACTGGACTTCATGAAACGCACCATTTAGTTAACCTACGTTTTTCCTTTCTAGGCCCGTACGACTAGAAAATATGCTCGTTATGTCTGAACGTGTAATAACTTTTTTCTTTTGTTATGAGAGTGTTCCGTCTCGTGTAATCCGAGGAGCTTTGTTCTCGTGACTCTTCCTAACACAAATTATGACTGCCTTCCTCGAGTTAATTTTGTGAATTTTTTTTTATCCGTCTTCATCCTTTTTCGAAACTTCATGAACTCCGCATTTCAGAGGAAGGCCGGAATAAAATTCAGTATGTTACTTCCTAACTTGAAGAAATTACTACAGCCATTATTTTCGTGTTTCCTGTTCTTCAAGTAAAACAAAGAGCTTGAAATGGAACTAAAATAATTCAAAATGCATAGTTTCATATCAACACGATGTCATAGACCTTTATTTATTTAGAACAGCGTCACCATTACAATGCATTTGTACAATTGCAAAGCAAACATTTTCATAATTGATAAACAAGTTAGAAGGTGATCGATAGAGAATTCCCGTCAAGTCTTACACGTAAATCGTTCGCTGCGCGAGTTCAGTGTTCATTAAGCGAGCGTTCAACAACTACAAATGGGTGCAGATTTGTCAGACACACGTCCACATGCACAGCGTATAACCCAAACTCCAATTCATCATCTCAGCGAAATGAGCGGCAGGTAATTGGCGAAACCGTACTTTTGCTTCCCATTCATACTTTCAAGCATCGTAAAAAAAGTTTTTATCAACGGTATGGAACGTTGAAGCGTTCTGGTATGGGCAGTAATTATTACTTCGTGGAGACCAACTATCATTATTTGATTTTAGTATCTGGGTTTTGATGAGACCTTCTGCCGAAATGGAAATATGTAATTCATAAAGTTTTTGTTTCGAAAGGTTAAAAATGCCTTCTGCTCAAAAATGAAAGATCAGAATTATGCATGTTATTACGTAATGTTTTCCTGCTGGAATGGATTAGATATTCGTTACTTGAAAGTAATGATTGTAACTGCCCATTCATGAATCACAGATAAGCCAAGAATTCTACGAATCAAAGATAAAAAAATGTCTATAACGTAATACACAAGTCTTGTAAGACGTCATAGTCGCCCTCAATAAAATTAGCGTTTTTTCACGCTGTCTGAAGATCTTATGGTATGAACGACATTGGTTCGAAGGCGTGGATTCGCGAGGAATCAAGATTGTTATTGTCGAGTCGTCACCTATTTGAGTGAGGTGTTTTTAAACGGCAGTGTCGTTCCAGGTAACTGGGCAGTTCCACCAGTTGCCATTGAGCTCGCCCATCATGGAAAGCTGGATGAGGTTCCAGCCTTCGAGTTCTCTGTATCAAGTGTCATTCACGTTTGGCTTGTAGCCTAGACTTTTCCGTTGCAGAAACATGTGAATCTCGCGAAAATTCGGTCGATCTACCTCGTCACGCTGCCAGCATTCACGCATCAAATCGTAGATCTCTTTCGGGCAGTTTTTAGGTGGCGTGAGTATTATCTGTGATGGAATCAAGATTTTATAGGATTTTTATTAACAATTATGAATCTTATGATAAAGTTCTCTAAAGAGAAACAAGGAAAAAATTATTGGATACGTTGATTTAACAAAGTATCAGGTGTTCAGACTTACTGATCAATTATCAGTAATGGGATCTCATGTTTAAAAAAAAAGCAATATTTTTACTCACTCTTCTTTCATCTTGATGACAGAAATGCGTTGCGTTTTCGATTATCCGATGATCTGACAGGTCATCAAAGGGCTGGTCGCGTGCAAAAGTGAGGATTTCCCAAAATGTAACAGCAAACGCCCAAACGTCACTTTTCAACGTGAACTTGTCCTGCAACAAACAGATCTCACCTATTAATGAACGTACATTTTATCGTTTCAAATAGGGTCTTTGGGATTTAAACTGTAGTCCGCAATGTCATTTTGTAGCAAACTGAAGGAGCCACAATTTTAAAACTTTATTTCGATTATGTTCGAATTGATAATCTTGATAAGGCCTTTAGAGAGGAAAATGCAAGCTGAGAGACTTGACATTATGGATAGTATCAAGAATATTAGTTTTTTCTGTATTATTTACAATATCTACTGGTGTTTATAATAAATATTTAATATATAAATTATTTCAATGAACGTCCTTTCAAATAATTATAAATCATATAAATATTTTCATCATACCTATTCCGTTTGTTATGTTTATTATTTCAATATATCCAGAAATTTTTATATCATGATTCAAATTTGTAAAAATTATATATTATGTTAGTGTAACTTTCAGTCATGACGTCATTTGTATACTTCACGAAAAATATATTCCAGTACACATATGTACATATATACTTTTGCAATTGATTGTATTATTCACTGGTTTTACAAAATATTCTTTTAACTCATGTAACAGCAGAACAAAGCTACTAAGAGGGATACGAATTATGAAAACAAAATCTTTATATTTCTTAACGAAAAATATTTTAATTTACATCTTGTTGATACTGAAATTGATGCATTCTTAAATGAAAAAATTATTTACACTAGTAAATGAATACAATCATTTACATAAAGTTAAGCCCACTTTCTCTTTGTGTTAGACACATGGAAATAATTTTCAAAAATCTTGTCGATTGTAAAACGATATTACTTTTTCGAATTACCAGGAAGAATGATAGATTATTAAAAGAATTAAAAAAAAAGGTTCAACGATTTTTAGAGTTAAGGCCCAGCTGTTGACATACAGATGGAAACTTCGATTGGTCATGGCCAATTTGGAGGTCCTATATAGTTATTCGACTAAATATTCAGATGGAATTTCTAATTATAAACTCCATTGGAAACTTCAAACGGAAACTCCAAATGGAAACTATAAATGAAAACTCCAATTGGAAATTATAATTAAGGATGTCGGTGCAATAACCGCCTCTGACGCTCGAAAGCTGAGTCCCTTTCACTGTTGGAAGAAATCTTATTCAAAAAAAAAAAAAAAAATAATAACGGAGCAATTCCGAGCGTCAGAGGTGGTTGTTGCACCGACATACTCAATTGGAAACTCTAATTGAAAACTTTGAATGGAAACTCCAATTGGAAACTGGAAACTCCAAATGGAAACTCCAATTAGAAACTACGATTGGAAACACCAAATGGAAGTTCTATTCGAAGACTCTATTTGGAGATTTCAATACAGTTTCTATTAGAGTTTTCAATTGGAGTTTCCATTTGGAGTTTCTATTTGGAGTTTCCATTTGGAATTTCCATTTAGAGTTTCCAATTGGAGATTCCAATGGCACTTTCGTTTGGAAGTACCATCTGAAAATTTCATGGGATAACTACATAGGACGTTTGAATTGGTCATGACTAATTGGTGTTTCCATCTGGATTTTTCAGCCGGATGAATTTGCTGGATCTACCAATATTTTGTAGGCATCAAAAGAATTAAAAAAAATTCTTTACCATTGCAAAAAACATTTTTTCTGAGAAATACAACAGTCTAGAGAAAAATTTCGACACTTCGGAAAAATTCAGTCAAGCACGATATTTTTGAAAATTTTGCATCTAATATTTTATCACTTTTTCGTGATGATTTTTCACTACCTACCATCGAAATTCAAGATAAAAGGCGATAGAAACGTCAAAATTCCACTTCTGTGCCATTTTGCTACTAAATCAAAAATCTGTATTTGGCTTCGTTGAAGCTGGTGGACCCTGCTTTTAAAATTATCGTTATCAAGATTTCATTTAGCTGGTCTGAAAACAGAATAGTTAAATAGAAATATCGTTCCGATTCAGAGTCAAATAATTATAGTTTTGTACGCTTTGAGCTATCCTCTTCATTTCGGAAGGCTAGAGTAAGCGGATAACAGAAGATTTACGTGTTTATTCGATAGACTATAGATGAATCTAGCATGCATTAATAACTACGAAAGTGTTCAAGTAAAGCCCATCCGATTCTGTTCTTTCCTACTTATTTCTACAAACTTAATGAACGTTACTCGATGAATAGAAAATTGAAAAACATAACATTGAAATTTGCAGGACTATATGAGCAGTAGACAGATGAAAACTTTGGCTGAGAACTGTCAATTTATGCAAGATACTCTGATAATACATGTTTCATTTTTCAGTCTGAAACATGAAAGAAAAAAATTCTACTCAAAGCATATTTGGGGAAATTGCGATCCCTCGTTGAAATTTCAAAATTATAGAAAACTAACTCCCTACTAATAGAAACTGAATCCTTACATGAATATCATTATTTGTTTTATTTATACAACTTTATTGCTTTTTCCAATACTTACCAAACCACAGGAACCTACGCTTCCAGTCACTTTCAAAAGATTTATTACGTTTCTTTCATCAAACTTTTTTATTCAATGTTTCATTATACTCTTTCCATAAAAGCTTCTGATTATTATTCACTGTACTTGGTAAGTTTATGATTCTCAATATTGTCTCATGGAAGAAGCAAGAGTAATGAACACGACAAAGAAATATTAAAAATTTTCCTCCATGGAAATGAAAATTCCATGTCGAATATTGATCGAAATTGTTGACGAAACATCCCTTACCTCTGTTTCACAATTCGTTGAGAATCGTTTTGATATTGGAATTCATAATCAATTGTTTTCTCACGTTCCGTAAATCCATGAATTTAATATTGGAACGTAGAAGGCTGAAACGCTCCATTACGAATGCTACAATAAGGCACGATAAAAGTACATATAGTCTCAGTGAAAAAGAGCTAAACGAACGTCGACGATAAGCGAATGAAACATGCCCCGAATAGGGTGATTTTTGGAGGCTACGAAAAGGGTGAGGCACTGAATAACGGGGAATCGCAGTGAAACGAATCACAATAGAAACGTAGTGGTAGCGCCCGTGTACATAATGCGATCGAATCGCAGACGTCACGCTGCTTTTATTATTTTCTTTTTTTTTCACAGCGCCCACCCTCCTGATAAAATGCTCTTTGGTCGGTTTCAATACGATCCATTTCATAGTTTTTCTCGCTTACCATCAGCATCGACTCCCAGGCCATCCACCGAATTGGTAGCGGGGGCCGACCTTCCACCTTGAAATAATCGACCGCGTAAGCTTCTCTCCCGCTGCCTAGGTCGGAGATTTTCACAACTTGACTACGGTTCACTAAACAATTTCTGGAACAGGAATAAGAGATTTATGATTTCATTACTTGCACCGTATTGTTATAGATATACGTGGTTATGTTTTACACATGACGTCAAACAAGGAACGATCTACGAAGATAAATTTTATTAACAAAATTTTGATTTTATTTTCATTAACATTTTTTTATGTTCTTTAAGAGTTAGGAAAAGTGAGAAGTTTCTGTCTTCAAACATCGTGTATATTTCAAACGCTTACCTTGTTGCGATATCTTTATGCACGAAGTTCATTTCCTCAAGGTATTTCAAACCTGAACTGATTTGTTGTGCCATATACACCAGCGTACCAAAACTGTAATGAATTCAAAACCCGGTATGAATTATACTCGAAAAATTAATTACGAATTTCCAGCAAAATATAAAAAAATTAACGTATAAGATGGTACATAGAAACCACAGAGAATATCACGGCAGAGTAAGAAAACTCGATTTCCTCTTTCGTGACTTTAATTTGTCTAATTCACACATCTTGAGAGTCGGAAAATCTAATTAATACAGTGCTCTGCATTCAGTCTGGGAACGAAATGCAGTAGAATGGCTGGTTAAGCAATAACCTTCGCTCTTAAAAAGCATGATTAACTCTGGAAGCAGATTTATGTCGCAGTTACATTAAGGCCTGTCGCTCACAGTGAGACCGGATCCAATATACCACAGATTGGCGCTATAGGATTCAAATGTCATATGGAGAAACGCGGTAAAGTTACGCGACATTTCACGGCGATTTTCGATCAATCGAACGTAAAGTTCAATCGATATCTTCGTATATTAGAGAGAACCAATTTCTTTCTGTTGAGGAGAAATTGTTTCATAAACTGATAACTTGGAAACAATAAAGTGAAAGACAATGTTTTGATAAGAAGCCTTTTTCCACATTAACTATGAATAAAAAAACTTTTCATTCACTACATATTCTTATTTTCATTAATCATTCCCATTGGAGTCTCTTGAAAAAATGTAATAACATCGAGTTAGTTGGACGCAGTCTTCCATTTCTCATATGCCAAACGGCAAAAAACTCACGCATTCCAAAACCCGGCTGTATGAATGCAAGGATTGAATGACAACATTTTCCAGAGTCACGATAATAAAAAATGCGGATATAGAAGGTACGCAACGCCTGTGAAATAAAGCAACTATATCAGACCGATTGAACTGTTAAAAATTCCTGTCTGAATTAAATTCATTTTCGATACTGCTAGAGGGATAGTTCTGATAGACAGGAAATCCTACTTTGTCCAACTTGTCGTCGAAACGTTTTCATGATCAAATAAAAGGCTTAAAACTGTGACTGGATGCTCAGGGTCTTTTTACGTGTGTGACATGAACGTAAACGAGATTAGGCCATACCTAAGTGTTTTAGCGGTCTGCATGGTCGACGTTTCCGCAACATGACTCTGCAGGTACTGATTTAAATCCTTGTACTCTCCATTTTCTAATACGATGCACATCGGATCGTTCTCCAGGCTAGCGCCAAGCAATCGCGTGACATTTCGATCGTTGAGAAGTGCCAGTCTTTTTGCCTCTTGTTGAAACTCTGCCCTGGAATGCAGAAGAAGCCTCGTCTAGTCCAGTTCTAACTTTTAGTACACTCAATGAAAAAAATCAAACAACTGTAAGACTATGTCAGCATCAAGAGGATCCTACCTCAATGCTTCAGAAGATTTAGGTTTCAAAGACTTGACTAGCACAAGATTACTCCTAGAATTCACCGGGTTATCATCTGATTTCGGAAACATGTCGATTTCACAGACATGAATGTCACCATAGTAACCACAACCAAGACTTTCTACGATGTTGAGCCTTTCACGAGGGAAATTAAAGAGAAACTCGTCATCCTCTTCTTCAGTCAGCATGTCTTCTGGACTGTAACTGTTAAGACTGCTAGACGATTTGGTACTCATAGGAGGAGGTGTGCCGTGGTTCAAGGAAGTAGGCAATGTTGGCAAAGAAGTCTGAAACAGTAAATATAGCCATCCGGAATCTTTGTTAAATACCTGCACCATAAGTAAAGCAAAAAACTATCATCTACATGCAGCTTCATAGAAACCTTTATTTACGTAAACGTTACAAAAACTATTATAGCTTGAATAACACTATTATCAGACAGCCAAAAGTATCAAAATGATTTTTGATGGGGATATAAACTTCAGCATAACTATCAGGTTCCGGTAATAGAACACTATCCTCCGTCTCATCGAACAATCGATACCTCTAAATTTGATTAAAGATGGCGTCTCCTCGCTCTACCGAGCCATTACATTAAATTATTAAAGCCCTCAAGATTTATACCTGGCGCGGGCTTAAGACGACCCAGGGGATAAAATATGTAGCTGTTCATATGCAGAAATCGCATGTCGATATCGGGACTTTACCTTGTTGCAGATCTCCGTACTAGCGTAATACTTTTCGGGCGGGGGTGGAATGGGCGGCGGATTGGATGGATATTCCTCTGCCAGTGCAAGTGGTCTCGTAAGATTGATTGTCGTGTTAAGCAAAAGTGGAATGACTGGCTGCTGTGCCTCCAGAACTCCTGGATCGTAAAAAAGAAGGATGTGGTTGGTGATGAAAACGAGAATGAGAGAATGCATAGAATCGAGGCCATTATCCCGGATGAGAAATTAGAGTTCAATTGAAATGGGTTGAACTAAAAACACTAAATGGTTAATCAATGAAGTTGATGGCGCTAAATATAGAATATTTTTTCATGTCTTCAAATTCAATTGATTATTAAAGTTTCGTTAATTTTTAAACCTTTTCCAAAAAGTTTTGTTTCGTTTTGTTGAGTATATTGAATTTTATTTATTTTAAAAAGCTCTTATGTGGTGATAAGCGGAATTTGAGTGATAGAATTGTTGCTGAAGTCTACTCCAACTATTGAGATCAAATAAGCGTTTGAATATTTCGTGGAAGGTAGGACTTTGAATGCTCGAAACTATCTAAGACGGTAATAACGCGGTTGAAGCTGCCAAGAGGCGGAACTTAGAAAGTTTGGCACTAACCTTTGTGGTCGCATTTAGTTACAGTAATACATCAAATTATGGCCGTACTTGCAAGTGAAAACTAGTTTATATGTACATTTGAGGAACGCGCATTAAATGTAGCGCGCAATCAATAACTTGGACATTATAATTTGCTCGTGCTCTCGGTACGGGCGAATTATATAATGATCATACGATGTCGATGTCAGAACCAGCTGCACTTTTTTAAAAATAAATTTATCATCTTTGTTAGGCGTTACATTTTAATTCACTAATTACACTTCACTTGGGATTGACGTTTCCATTAAAAATTGATATTCGACTTTCAGGTTACTATAAGAGCGTAGAAGTAGAGTAAAACTTACTTCGTGTATATTTTATACTTCCGATTTTGCATGATGGAATAATTAATTGTGGACCTTTAACTATCGTGAAAACTTCTATCTGACCAAATTTACCTGTCTTTCTCCTATTTTCAGTGTTAAAAAAAATAAAATGAATTCATGGTAAAAATTTTTTGCGAGAGTTTGGTATTACATTTGTTCGAGAAAATTGCACGAAAATCTTTCTGAGTAATTTTTTTTTTTTTTTTTTTTTCGGGAACTTTTGACTTTTGAAAATCTATGAGGCTTTTAAAAATGATTTAGAGTTTTTGAACCTGAAAGTTGTAACTTTGTTACTGAAACAATACTGATTTTGTTTAAATTTCGAAAAAAAGTGCAATATTGAAATTTTTCATCCAGTTCTTAGTGGAAACTATTTTTTCGATAGTTTAGTATTTTTTTCTAAAGATTTTTATGTTACTCGTAATCTTTTGAAAAAGTAAGGATGAAGCAGTAAAATAAGTTGGATTCTATTTCAATCGTGAAAATATTTAAATGAAAAGCTTCCACATACCATTTAATTATTTCACTTCTATATCTATACACATTATTGTAAATTTTGGAGTTTTGACAGATATAATAGCAAGTTAGAACATAATGTTATGCACGTTTTGTAACAATGTTTTGTAAAGATATTTTTGAGAAAATTTTTTTTTTAATTCATTGAAGGTGTTCGTAAAACGTCTGAAACTCTCAAATGAAATGCGAAAACATTGACATTCAAAAAGTTTATTTTTGAATGTTGTATCCAAGGAACAATGATAACTTATCTGTTAATTTTTAAATCAGAACGCAAACGTAAGATAAAAACGGAATTTTTTGCAGAACGTACGAGATACGAAAACAGATATTTTTGCCTCTCTATGTCAGTATCGTTATCTTAATTTCATGGAATATTCATTTATTTCATGTAACGCAAGAGCAGTCAAGGTTTTGACTCTCATTTTGAGACTTGCGTTAAGCTTATAGCAAGCTGAATACAGCCGTCGCAAAAAAATTTTTACCTTTAAGCAAAATGTCACTCAAAGCCAAAAAGTATGTACTTTACGTAGTCTACCTGAAATTCTTCCTCAACTGAAACGTTTTTTAAAAATGAATAAATTCAGGTTCTACTTCAAAAATTGATAACTACATCGTTTTGAATTTAGTTTATCTTCTTGTTTTTTTTAGTTTAGTTTAGTTTATTTTCTAGTTTGATGAAAAAAAAAACACCTATTGTCCGGATAAACCTATTCACAAAATATCAAGAGTTAGTTCTGAAAACGATCTCACAAAAATTCGGCAATATTCCTTTAGTATCATCGTGAAAGAGACACGTCCACTTGTTTGCCCTATCGCATCGTATCGATAGTAATAATAGCACTAACCTGTATACTCAGTCGCAGTTTTGTGCAGTTGCGGAGATGTGGTAGCTACATACGCTCCCGGATGATACTGGGACGGCAGAGGAAGGCAAATTGGTCCCTTGTCCTCGCCTGCCTCCATTGAAACCTGCCAAATATGGGGCGTTAGTGCATGTGACGTTTATGTGCACGCTCTAACGCGCTATAACGCCGATCTGTCGAACTACAGGGGTGCAGAAGTCAACCTGAGATATGATTAGCAAACACTGATGTAGAATATGTCACGTGCCACTTCCGTTTTAACAATTCCATTCACCACACACCTTTGAAACCCAAGATCGAAATACGAGTATCAACCATACATCTGCTTCTCATGAATTAAATCTATTATCCCCTGTTTTGGAGCGAACAGTATTTTCCCCACAAAAGGCCTTCTTCCATAAGTAAACATGATCGTGTAGACGGGCACATTCAAGGTAATGTGCATATCGATTTTTGTGTGAATCCGTTGCTCAAGGGAGCCCAGGGTGTGTTAATTTCCGTTCGGAGAACATTTCGAGACGTTGGGGCGTGTTACTGCGATGCTGTTACCCTCCAAGATAAGATTAGTGCCTAGTCATTAGTATTGTGTATCGTTTTCTTATCTCAATGTGTTCTAAAGGTAAAAAAATGCTTTAAGAGGCCAATTGATAAATTAAAAGTGGAATCTGTAATTGATCCAAACTTTTTTTACGACATCCTTTTTACTCGAAGTTGCTGAGAACCACATGATACAGCGGTTTACTCCGCTACCCGATACTTGACAACTTTTGAAACTTATCTGCAAGTACTAAAAGTTACCTAGTCAGCATTAATATTTAAGCGAACTCTCTGCGACGTCGTAAGAATACGAAAATGAGAAAAATTCCGAATATTCAAATGATCTTTCCGTCTGGGTTCGATCTGTCTGCGGTTATCAGTCAGGCCTTCGCATCTTCGTTCTCCGTGCGTCGATGACGAAACTCGAAAACTCATTAACACTTCTCGGGCGTCTCTCGGAACTAATAGTTTACGGAATCAACTTGCAAAAACAGGAAACCGTGAAAGCGTCCCTTCCAGCTCGAGTAATCCACGATCCACAGTAATTAACGCTCGCTTTCGACTTTATTATTTTATCAGTTTTGGACCAGCAGTTAATTCAAGTGAGATGATGTGGACTTTCCTCAGGGTTTTCGTGATTAGTTAGAACAATTAGATAGCGTGTAGTTGTAATCAGTATTCTTTCGATCTTTTTTCCTGGTAAAAAACGTAACAAGACTTCTCCCTTCTTCTGCCACCTATATCTTCCAATGGACAAGCCCAGCCGTTAATAGAACATTTTGCAAGGTTTGAAAGTAACGCGCTATTTATAACGCGTTCCTCTAAAACTTAATTTTTTTTTGTAACGATAACGATATGCGTTACATTAATCAACAAGTTACAATAACATGAACGAGAAACCTATATCTGGTATTTTACGTTATTTTAATCCGTCTCATAAGTTTTGGGCACAATTTGTAACTTTTTAGAGAATGTTCCAAAATTAAGGCATAAATACGAGGGGGGACCCAAAAGTAACGGGAATTAGGTGGTGGGGGGACCACGGAGTGGGGGATCGGGTTCTCCACTAGTTCTCTTCCAAGCTGCTACTCTCCCAAGTCAGTGTGCAAAGTTCATTTGCTGTGAGTGCATTCATTCGTCCGTAAGAATTTTTCTAGTGAAACGACTTTTTCCGTTTCGGCGAAAACGTGAAATGGCTGAGTGCGGAGAGCAACGCGCGGCTGTAAAATTTTGTTTTTTGTTAGGAAAAACACCCGCGGAAACCCTTGTGATGCTGAAAACAGCTTATGGGGATAATGCTTTGAGTAAAACGCGTGTGTACGACTGGTTTTCGCGTTTCAAGAATGGAGAGATGTCAATAGAAGACCAACCTCGTTCTGGGCGCCCCTCGACTTCAAGAACGGACGAAAACATTGAAAAAATCAACACTCTTGTTCATGAAGACCGTCGCCGAACCATCGATCAACTTTGTGAGATGTCTGGATTGTCATGGAGTTCAATTCAGAGGATTTTAACTGAAGATTTGAGCATGAGGAGGATTGCAGCCAAATTTGTTCCTCGCCTTCTCTCCGACGATCAGAAGGAGCGTCGACTTCAGGCCTGTCTTGAGCTGCAAAATCAGTTGGATGAAGATCCAGATTTTTTTCTCAATGTTATAACTGGCGATGAATCATGGTGCTATGGCTACGACCCCGAAACAAAGCAGCAATCAAGCCAATGGAAGACACCTCTCTCGCCTCGTCCAAAAAAGGCACGCCAAGTGAAGTCCAACATCAAGACATTGCTCATTTGTTTCTTCGGTTGCAGAGGTATTGTGCACGCAGAATTTGTTCCTCCAGGCCAAACGGTCAACCAACACTTCTACTTGGAGGTTTTGAAAAGGTTGAGGGAGAACATCCGGAAGAAAAGAGCGGATCTTTGGCGCACAGGAGATTGGTTCTTCCACCACGACAATGCACCTGCCCACACAGCGCTGTCCGTGAAGAAATTTTTGACCAAAAACGGCATGACACCGATTGTTCACCCCCCCTATTCACCGGACCTTGCCCCCTGTGACTTTTTTTTGTTCCCTAGACTCAAAAGGGACATGAAAGGAAAACGTTTTGGGACTGTGAAACAAAAATCGCTGGAAGGTTTAAAAAACATTGAAAAAAATGAATTTCAGAACTGTTTTGAACACTGGAAAAAAAAAACGAAAAATACTAGATTTTAATCAGTTTTGAGTTATTTGATTCTTAAAAAATTTATGCGATTTCAAAAATCAAAAAAACTTCAAGTTCTCGAGCATTAAATTCTAAAAACACACTGTTAGAAATTTTTGTCTTAAATTTAATATAACGTGTACAAGGCTAGTTTCACATGGCCTATAATAATAATGCATTAAAAATATACAAAACATATACACTCTCCCATTACTTTAATATACGGGTGTCTTAAATTTTAGTCATCATGTACATTTTGATTTATACATGACATTAATATATACGCTTATTATATTCTAGATGAATTGAAGTCAGATTTGTATTATTGCACTGGTGTGTTAAAATCATACAAAAATGTTTGAATCTAATTTAATACAAGTGATGTGTAATTTGCGTTATATCCCAACAAACTATGTCGACACCAAATTTTTTTTCTGCTAAAATTCTTATACGAAAAATTTTAGTTTTGAGAAAAGATTTGCAGAAAACATTCTTATAATAAATTTCCTTTTTTTTCATTCTGTCATTGGTATTTTTAAATTTCAGTGAAATAAAACGCTTAAATAAATTATTTCTTCGCATTGTTTGCATGTAATATTCCATCCATCAGGCTCTTCACCTTAATAATAATATGGTTTCCACTTATATTTGAAGGAACTCCACAATAAATCGCATTTGAGAAAAAATTTGGTGTAGCCACCTAGCGAGCACGAGCGTAGTAACCAACTTGTGAGAAAAATATACTTTACTTAATTAAGTGTCTCGAATTTATACACATTTAAAGTATGTGTATCTTACTTATGTTTTAAATACCAAGTTCATGAAAGTTCAAGAATATTTTAAAAAAGAATCTATGGAAAGTGTATTAAACTCAAGTAAGGGTCCCTCCATCATACACTTTTAAAACATGTGTATCTTGTATACATTTTATACGGCTGGCTAACGAAATTTAAAGTACATTTTAATACATCTTGAATAAAAAGTGTATGAAATTTAAGAAATTTTTTAACAGTGCATATGTTTATAGAAGTGTATAAAAAGATAAGAAAAATTTTTAAATCGTATAGCTCTGTGAAAAATACAAAAAAATTGAAGGGGAATCTTAATCTATAAAGAAACTACTACCTGCAAAATCGATCGAAATACTTCACAAATGTCGAACTTTCAATTTTATCTTAATCTGGAAATTCAGAGAGATATCTTTGAAAAAACTAATAAATTCTGCAACATTCTATAAATACTCAGAAATACAGAAAGAAAATACGTGAAGAAAAATATGTGGAAATATATAAAACATTAAAAATTCTTTGAATTCCAAACATTCATACGGCAATACATAGAAATAATGAATGATCCTTGAAATCATAGAAAAACTGAAGAAATACAATAAGTACTGGAATAAGTAAAAATCTATCAAGACCTGGTTCCTGGAAAATCCTGTAAAACATAAAAAATTTCATCATGTTCAAATTCTCTAGCTCGAAATTCTTGAAATGTATATAACAATTTACATCTATGATAAAACAACTAAAATTATGTAAAAATACTAGGAAATTCTACAACATTCTATCATCCTGAGAAATACGAATAGTTTCAGAAATACTGAACAAGCCTTCAAGTGGTAGAACAATTGAAAAAGTATCAAAAAAAATCGAAGAAAATGAAAATCTCCATGGACAATATTCACTGAAAAATCCTTTCGAACACAAATAATTCAATGAACTTTGAATTATAGAGCATGAAATTCTTGAAATCTATATATCAATGTACGAAAAAGCAGTACAAATTTATAAAAATACTAGATAATCCTGCAACATTTTATACATACTGGAAAATACAAAAAAATTTTAAATTTCGAAAATCTGGGTAGGTATTAAGATTGTCTTGAAAATCTATTAAATATGCAAATTTTTCCTTGATGCTCACATCGAATTAAATGTCATTTTCAGAAATGTTGTAAAATTGTAAAAAACATTACAATTTTAACAAGCTGATTCTTTTTCTTTCCAGGGTGAAAATGTAAGTATTTACATTTTTTATCGTATCTGAAGAAAACAATTTCTTTAGAACAAAACCACGAGTATGTTAATATTGTTTTTTCCAGCCTGAGTTTTTCGATGTTTTGTTATTTACATTCAATTTATTTCAAACAGTAAAGTGAAAGTAACGGGACGTCACTTTTTTTAAGTGGTTACGGAAAGGAGTAGCTATTTCTTTTCAAGTAACGATAACGTAACGATCTACTAATTTCACTTTTTTAACGTTAATGTAACGCGTTACATTTTTTTAAGCAACTTTCTAAACCCTGACCTTTTGAACAGGGTTCCATTAGCCATAAAACTTTCTCCACCACCATTTTCAAATAGAATTGCATACACAATATGTATATTTTGCACAGAATAGAGTGGCTTCTGGATAATACGATGCTGTCCTTTATTCAGGTTAACCAAAAATGTGACATCGCGTTATCCCGAAGCAACTCTTCTGCCGTAAATATCACGGTATAACGCGTAACCGGAGGTCGAAGGTATCGCTTAGATAGCGGTGATTTATAAAAATTTTATACAAAGTGACAATAAAAAAGACCATGCATTATTCAGCAGCTTGGGTGGTTTGGGAGAAAGCGTCAAGCGTCGAAACGCGTGTCGCGGAAAGCAAAGGAAATGAAACTTCTCGTAAATCGTCGTCCAATGAGTGGCAAAGTGAACTTCAATGATGGACAATAGTAACAGTATCGTTTTTTATGATAATGATTTTCGAAATACAAGGAGCCTTTTGAAATATACAAGCAAAAATTGTATTAGTATCTTTATATTAAAAAAGTCTTTTGCTATTATATACTGTAATTGTTGTTTAATCTGCGATTGTCAAGTTGAGAACTAATGTTAGAACATTGTTGTAAGCATGGATAATGGCCATGGCCGAATACACCCATCATGATCTTCATGAGCTGTATACAAAAAAAATATCTAAACCACTTTACTCGGTGAAAAAAAAGTTTTTGACTGTTCCCTTCATATTTACAAAAATATTTTTAATATGAATTGATTTTGTTGTCAGCACATTGTCATTGCGTTAGATGGAACTAAATATTCATATCCATCTTTGTCGTCTTCGTCGATTTTGGTGAAAGATTGGGATGAGCATTATTCATCGTCGACGCTTTCAGGGCAATTTTTCAGTGAGATCGCCGAGAAAATCGTCGCATATGTTGTCGTCTCCGAGCTGAGTGTCTACGGCATTCGTGCACGATACGATGCTGCGCGTTTCGCAGATCGATGAGTGTTTTTAATCAGCACTTTGACAACTGCAGGCAGCTTTTCAACGTTTTCTGCTTTTACAGGGAATTTTTCATCAGTGGTGACAGGCAGTCCAAGTTACTGATGGAAGGTATAACGAGTGTCACTCTTTATTTCGGCTCCTGACTTAAAAAATGGTTTAAACCTGGTGAAATTAAGTGACTGCCCAGGCTCGAAAGTATTAGAATGGGCGATAATTTCTTTCCATTTTATCTTTAACATAGCTTTGTTCACTGCAAAAATGAAACTTCCTAGCTTTTGATTGGGTGTGATTTCAGAAAAAGGACACCAATATGGAGCTATTCGTTCAATATAATGCACTTTTTGACAATTCCCAATGATCCATTGAATTGCCATTCAATACAACTTCTCAAAGTTTTTCCATTATGAAATGACTGTATTCTAACATCATGCACTTATAGTTCCTCGCACAATCTACTAACAGCCTTCACTTTTCAACCCTCATAATCCGCCGATAAATGTGCCACGAAAAAACTAGTCTTTTATTCTTTCTGTACCAAAAAACTACAGTTGTAATCTGGGGAATTGTTGTGATTTCATCTGAGGTGAGGTGCTAAAAATGTCATTGACTTGCAGACAAGATACGGGTCAGTGCGATGAAACTGAAACGCTCGCAGTGAATAGAAAACGCGAGGGTCGTCGGGAACGAGGCTTAACTACATATTCATCTCTGTTTAGGGCCGATGAATGGATGCGATAGCGCACGTCTTCTCGCGACCCAGTACAATACCCTTCTCCCAAAGACTCATTGACGCCCTCTTCCCTAATGAAGTAGAATCGTGCTAACTCGACGACTGCCAAACGACAGTAAAAAATTTCGAGTGCCTGAAGAACCATTATTCATGTAATTTGCATTGTTTTTTTCAGTAAAAATGATCCACCTTTCTGCTCGATTTTTCAAGTTTCTCGGCTGAAGAAGTGTTAAAGATCGGATTTATTCAGCCGCGAGCTCGTTATTGAAATCGTCACGTTAATTACTTACGTTGGTGGAGAGTCAGTTAGTTTATTGTGACGAGTTTTTTGGGCCATTGCTTCAAAATGATTATCGAAGCATGGGAAAAAGTTTGACAGATATGTAAAAATAGATTCTATAGATTTCATGTCAGTGTAGAAGTGAATTTCTAGTTTTTTTGCTATGGAATAGTAGGATGTAAGTATACTTTAATTTCATTTTTCTGAAATTCTTGATGGGATCAAAGAACGCATTTGAATTTAACTAACCTTTAAATCTTCTTGTTGGCCGTAAAATGGCAGTGGCATTAATGCTGCTTTGAGTCTTCTGTTTCTTTGGAATATGAAGATTATAGCTGCAAGAAGCATGACAATCACTGTTGTCAGTATACCGATGACCAGACCAATCATTTGTTTTGATTCTGATTCCTTGTTCTCGCCTGAAACTGATCAATGACACGAGATCTCGAGTGTTTGATTGGATTTAATGAATATTTAGGATTTTTGTTCTATCTTGTAGAAGTTCGTATGAAAAAAATATTTTCATTCCCTCTCATAATAATCGAAAAAATATTTTTTGAATGTAGACAATTTTGTAAACAATTATTCATCTAGCTAGTCTTGATATATCAAGTAAGTTTGGAGTATTTAAATGCATACTGAAAATAACGTGAAAAAAGAGCTTTTCTCCCCTGAAATACGTGGCTCAGGATATAAGATGCACAAGGTAAATACAGAGTTTATTCTGTGAGCTTTTTGGAAAGTTTGGCCCTTGGCTTCAGGCTTCGCTTAGCTTACGTCAAGAAGCTCTTCGAGTGCTCGAACTCCCGTGTGCATTAATTGATGTAGTTACTGATGCTTCGCGATCAGAGAGGCCGAATTTTCGGAAAGTATTGTGTAATTGCAAGAATAATAATTTGTGAATCAGTGGGTGTACCTTTGTTTTTTCATGAATGGATAAAACGGTTCGGCTTTATAAATTTATTTTGAAGTTCTTGTCAGAATATTATGCTCTATTATCGTGGGAAGGTGATAAACTTACGTGTATTCTCGTTAGGTTCTTCTTTCTTGAAGGTTTTGACTTCGTCCCTTTGAAGAGGGCCTTCAGTAATTACGGTCATAACATTCACATGTTCTGTTGTTGTCGTTGTTTTAGTTGCCATCGTCATTGTTGTTGTTGTCGGAGTATTTAGAATTTGTTCAACTGGTTTCTCTGTGGTTGAGTTGATTTGTGTGACAACTGCAACATAAAAATTGAAATAATGGTCACCACTGTAACTCGATAGAAATTTAATAAATACCACCATCAGAATTTTCTCCACATTAAGCTAACGTATTTAGAAGAGCTATCGACTTTTTCACTGAAGGAAATTCAACTTTGGATTCCTTTTCCTCTACTCGAAATAACATACAAAAGATAAATTTTGTTTTTAGTTCGTCTTTTTTAGAAGTAGGAAAAATGGTCATCATCGATTTCTCGACGACTTCTTCAACGTCACATTTAAGCACTGACCCAAGAATATACAAGACGTTTCGAGACAAGCCACGCGTCTTGTAACAGGAAGTCAACGTCTCTTGGAAATTGCAACAAAGCTCAACTTGAGCCCGAGCAAGATTAATGACGCTCGCATCAGAGCCAGTCAACAAGTCGACTTCTTTTCTTCACGTAAGCGCCGCCCACGAATGAATCTAAGTTCCACTGAGTTTCTTCGTAGACACTAACTTTAAGGTTTCTTGGCCTTTTCCTTCACGCTTTGCTTCGAGGATGTTAAGGAAAGAATAAAAAGTAATATATAATAAAGTTTGGTAATTTTTTTCACCTCAATCTGTTGAATTTGACTTTTTTAGTTACAAAAGATATAGACAAGATGAAGTTAAATAATATGGAAAAATCAAGCAGTTCATAAACCCTCCTTCACCTCAAATAAATAAATCCACGTCATAAATTACAAATTTTAATGTCACAAACAGAACGACTTGTTCATTCTTAATTGTTTTCCAAACTATCTACCATGGTTAATTTGGCAACAAGAATTATATCCACGCAAATAACGCGATCAATAACCTGACGCCGAGAAAGTTATTTCGGGGTAAAGTTCCGTTACAATCGGAATCAGCCGGAAACTATGGATGGGGCGTTACAATTGTTCGGTTGTCCTGTTATCGCTCTGTGGAACTCAGCGGAAAATAACCAAAGCGCTTTATCCAATTTGCTTACCCGATTCAAAGATGACCTCGCTGAGCATTATCCAGCGGGCGGCGAAATATAGCTGGAGTTTCAAGAAGCGCCCGGCTCGCGAGTGCAGCTTGATCGTGACCTCGCGCGCTTGTTCCAGGACCAGGTCCGGCATGTAAGTGAAATAAACGGGTTCGCCCGTGAACTCTTTTTCAGTTAAACTGAAGTAGACTTTGGCGTGGGAAAAAACCTTGAAAACAGTAATGGGAACGACCCTTAGCACATTCTTAAACTGAAGAAAATTGGACGAAGTTGAAGAAAATAATTATAATCGTAATGTAGATCTAAAATAGGGTGATTAGGTTGACGTCAAATTCGTCTTGCGAAAAAGTGTCTTGAGAAATTTAATTGTACAGTGCATTATCGAGATAAAATATTTTTAGATACTGGCATGATGCAGGGATCAATTACGTTTAGGTGCCAAATAATTTTTGCAACTGTTACTTGAAATTTTTAAACGAATTTTAAATCATTTTTGTGATGATATTACAAAAAAAATCACTTTGAATCAGTGTTGTTTTTTCACATATATTGGATAACACAATTTCATTTTTTTTGCACAGATCAGTAAGCATAATTTTTTTAACGTAATATATATACGTAGACTATTTAAACTGAAAAAATGCTACAAGCATCTTCAAAGTTTGAAGCTAGGTAGGTATAACATAAAAATCCAAAATTTCAAATCATCTAAAAACTTTTTAAAGCTGCAACATTTTATATACCAATACATTCAAATCCCGAGACCTTTCACTATGCAAAAAAAGAAGCTAAGCAATAATTTTCTTTGCAACTGTTTGGAATCAAAGATGAAATGTGATATTCCATTTTGCTGAAAAATACTAAATCAGTTGATTTGCTAATGATAATTTTGTCTAACATCCTTGCATCATTGTCATAATCTGACATTTGAAAAAATTAAATTACCAACGTTGCCAAATGTTCAGTTGAATAAATATTCAACTACATAACTGAAAGACGAATATTTTATCATACTTAATTTGACCCCATTTATTAAACTGCATTCATAATAATTTTAGTATAATTACAGAGCGATGAACTTTAATAAATAATTTTAATTGTACATGCCACTATATCAAACAAAGTTTTCCGAAAATGTTAGAAGGTACACTGTTTATAATTGTAAGACATTATTCAAAAAAATTTGACACTTTAAGTTCATAACTTACATGTTTTTCAATTGATCAAATGAATCAGTCAAATCAAGAATTCCTGTTTCGCAATTTGTAGTAAGACAGAGTTTTCGTTATTTTACAATACTTACTTGCACATCCTTGCTGAAAAAATTATTTGTGTGTAGATGCATCGCAGTGAAATTCCTGTCGGAATCAAACTCGAAAACAATTTCAAGTGGCTTGTCTAATAAGTTAGGTGTGTCGTTCCGCCAGCCAACCCATTCATATCCTGATGAAAAACAAAAACATTTTTTTTGGTTAGCAGTTGTAACTTTTAGTATCTCAGTTTCAAGTTGTTAGTTTTTTGGTACATTTGTTCATATTATATAGAACAAAATTTCCAGAAAACTCTCTAGTGTAAGAATTGATGTAATAATGTATTTGTACCATGTAAAAAAATTCTCATTCTATTCTTTCAATTCATAATATATCATGTTATTTCGGAAAATATCTTATGGACAATAATTTGAAGCTTGTTTTTTAGTTAGAAAACAGAAAATAAAAGTATATCGGTATGTAATAGTAAAATATGTATCAGTAGTTAAAATCAGGTACAGTTTTTTAATATAAAAAATGCAAACTTGAGTATGACGAGTATCAAATTTTATAATTATAAAGGTAGTTCGGAATCACATGGATATTATTTTGTTATTGTGAAACGATCTCACCCCTAGAAAACAATGAAAATTCGTTTTACAAAAGTTGAAGACGAAATTCTCATAAACATAGGTTAATAAAAGAAATTTCGAATAGAAATAGGTAAACTTTTAGGTCTGTATACTAAATTCAAAGAAGCTCATATTCTTTTTTGTATTTGACTTCAGAAGTTAGAGGAGGATTATGCAGTCAACATTTTTTGCTTGTTATCCTTCTGCTGTTTATCTCGGATAATGTTACGTACTTTTGGAGTAGCATGAATAGCAGAGATATTTTGATGAACAAGTTTCACCTTGCATGGTACAGTTGTACCTATTAAAATGGTGAATAGCTTTTCTTGCTTCTATTTAATTGTGTCATTATAAATAAACTCTGCTACCTTCCAATTTTCGTACCATGCATACATCTTGCAACTCTATCCTTGAATTACCTAAATGAGGTCGATGCTTCGTGGAACTGTTATAATAAATAAGTTCTAATATTACTACGATGTAGAAACTGACTCTAATATCAAGTTTACAACACAAATATCCAGCCTGACATCATTTACCAGTATCTTGAAAATAGCTGAATGAAAGTTATTCTTTGACATAATACACATAACATATTTTTGTTTAAGTATAGATAAACATTTTTCGAACGTGTTCTTAAATTTCTTATATATTTTCTCATCAGCTTCATGCTGACTTTCCAACTCTGGAATAAAAATTCTTAGGTACCTAATTTTGTTATTTATGTTTTTTTACTTATGAGCGTATAATTAGAATAATTCTTTAACGGTAATGATAGTGGAGTTCTGAAAGGTCAGAGATGAATTTGTGTTCAATTATTTTGAGTAATCATTAGAGAATTTATTCTGAGATAACAAGACGTAAGAATCATGGGAAATATAAAAATTTTATACACGTAATTGGCTAGTCTTTGAAGATTTTATCAGTCTCTCAGTACAAAATCTCATCATCCTAAGATAACAAAGCTGCACTTTATTAGTCTAATTAGGATCTATCATGTTTGTTGCTTCCATTTCCATGCAATAAAATTCTGAATAACTGTGATTGAAACAATTTCTGTTATTTCATTGTTTTTTTGAATTTTTGTGAATGAAAAATTCTAAAGAAGTGGTCTTTTACTTAGGTGAAAAATCATTTGAATAAACTAGCAAGAAAATCATTACGAGATAAGAAAACTACATCACAGATTATAGTACTATTATTTCAACAATCGCAATTTTACATACATATTCTTAAAGTTCGGAATTAGAAGTAATAATTGTGTCTTGAAAAAGAATACCTATTGTCTATATTAATTGAAGAAAAAATTCGAATAACTATTAAAAATTACGTAGCAAAACATATAGTATAAACATCAAGTAAACTGTGTTACAATTAAAAAAACTTGTGTATAAACAAAATGATTCTTTTGTTAGTCAACTGATTAATTCGTTCACTACTCCAATGCTGTCGAAAAATATTTTTAAAAGATGAAAATCAGTTTTTTTCGATTTTCTGAGGCGTACTTTTTTCACATGAAATTCAGATGCCAAAAAGGACAATACAGAGGAACATTTTCCTGAAAACGTATTTTCATAGAGCGTCTTTAATAAATGATTAGCTGACATAGGAAGTTTCAACGTTGTGGCGAAAGAAACGAGTGCCACATCGCATTTCTTAGCTTGTTGATACAGTGGTGTATCCTTCTCGTAGCCATTGCTTTCGGTCTCAACAACGTCTTACTGCGTCACTACGCCATATATCGCACTAACTTATCCGCTTTCATATAAACCCCCTTTAATATCGTCCCACGAGTAAATAGTTTCTAGTTTGAAGCAGCCTCCGGAATACCCAAGCCCATTTATAGTTCTACCGAGACATCCGCGCCCGCCTTGTGATTTAAAAGTTGGGCTATGTTTTATCCGTGATATCATATAGGGTACACAAATCACAGAACTCCATTCTTTTTCTGGGGATACGTGAGAATAAGTCTGACGAGGTTGCAGAAGTAAAAAGTCGATTCGATGAAAAATGTCTCATTGGTAATTGTTTCCTTTTTTTTTTTTTCAGGGAGGAAATTTATATAGAATTGATTTCTTAATATTTAGTTTAATTTGAAAAATCATGTGACTACATTTTTCATAACTTTGATCGAGACACTATAGTTTTAGATTCATTATAATAGATATTTGAGGACAATATTTATTCAGAAACGTAACATAAATCCCAATCAATAAAAAAATCTATCTCTTAAATATCATACGATTCGAGCTGTTTCACATTTAAGGGGGTCGTCTACCTTTGCGGTTTCAAAAAATCGATTTTTTTTTTTTGCTTATTTCGATTCTAGATGTTACTAGGAATACGCTCTGTGAATAATTTAATCGAAAACATGCTGTTTCACGAGCTATGGGGCCCCGTAGCTGGCCTCATCGGAGACTTTGGTTCCGCTCAGCGACAGGTTGCCCTGTCTCTTATTATTCTGCATGGACAATAGGAAAGGATTCTTTGTGATATGTTTTTTGTGTGTTAAATAGGTGTTTGTAGGTAGAAGTTAACTTTTCTTACAAAATTCCATCACATCCTCAGTCTGCCAACGCATTTCAACACGTATCTTTCGCTGTTCACGCGTAGTTACTGTTTCGCTTGTTTTTGAAAGTGTTTTGTGCAAAATGGATAGAAAAAAAAGTCGAGCTAAAGGCTACAGTCGTGTAGCTGGTAGAACGAAAAAAAGAAAATCACCCAACCCTTTTTTGGCCGAAAACGAGACGTCGTACGTCAGCGCGTCGGCGAAGAAGCTAAAGGGGAACCGCTCTCTCCTACCTGCAATAACGCTGGGCTTCGCCTTCTGTATTCTGGAATTCGTGTCAGTTTTTTCGGCTATTTCTGAAAACTTAGTATGCAAAACCTGCCACGGAAAGGTCAAGTTTTCATGCATTGGAAAACAAGGACTGGGGTTTACACTTCTCATAGAGTGTGACAAGTGCGAGGATGAATTTGTCCATTCATGCCCAAAAATCAATCGCGCTAATGAAATTAATCGTCGGATTGTCTTTGTCTTTCGTTTGATGGGTCTCGGTCTTGATAGTGTCAATAAATTTTGTGGGTTAATGGATTTTTGTAGCGGGCTTGCAAAAAATACTTATTACGCGTGCCTTAAAAACATTGCTACCGCCGCGACCACCGTTTTCAATACCGTTCTGGACAAAGCCGTAAATAAAGAAAGAGAGTTCAATGCAGAACATAGACAAGATGTAAATAATTTCACTGTTTCGGGGGATGGTACGTAGAAAAAACGTGGTTTTTCTTCGTTATTTGGCGTTTCTACTTTAATCGGTATTTACAGTGGCGAAGTAATTGACGCGATTATTAAATCCAGTTTTTGTCAAAGTTGCGTTAAAAAAAAGGCATTGCAGGATGAAAATATTGACGAATTCGATTTTTGGTACGAAGAACACAAAAGTTCTTGCTCTATTAATCACTCGGGAAGCGCCGGAAAAATGGAAATTGACGCTATAACTGAAATGTTTGAAAGGTCGGTCGCGAGGCATGGGGTAAAATATGCGTGTTATGTTGGCGACGGGGATAGTAAAACTTTCAATGGGATAGTTTCTTTGAACCCGTATGGTAATGAACTCACTGTTACAAAAAAGGAATGCGTTAGTCATGTTGAAAAGAGAATGGGGACGAGACTTGGAAATATAAAAAAAACGAACAAAGACATTGGGTGTAAAGGCAAAGGCAAACTGACTGATAAAATAATAGGAGAATTGACAAAATTCTACGGCCTCGCAATCCGCAGGAATTCAGATTCAATCGAAAAAATGAAAACGGCAATTTAGGCATCTTTGGACCATTGTAGTTCCTCAGATAAAAACCCCAAACACACCAAGTGCCCCCCTGGCGAAAACAGCTGGTGTAAGTGGCGTCAGGCAGAAGCGACCGGGACCTTGGCCACTTTTACTCACGATAGGGTACCTATCGGTCTATGAACGGTGCTTAGGTGCACATACCCAAAACAACAACGAGTCCCTCAACAGTTGTATCTGGATTATGGCGCCAAAACACCTACATTCGGGAAAAGAAGTGGTTGAAACCGCGACTCATCTCGCTGTAATAATCTTCAACGAGGGATTTACGGCGATTTTGAAAACTATGGACGTTTTGGGGATCACCTTGGGGCCAGAAGTGGGGGCGTCTGCTGCACGACTGGACGAGGAACGCATACAGCGCTCGGAGCGTAGGGTCAGCGACGCCGCGAAAAATGCGAGGATCCAATCGAGAGAAGAACAAGTTGCGAACCGAGAAAATTTTCTTGACGAGGAAGGAGAGCTCTACGGCCCTGGCATAGCTGATTAAACTGTTCCAATCATGTTTTATTTTATTATATATCTTTAAACGCGTTTTCTCGAAAGTACTGTTTTTTTGAATGGTTGGCACGATTTTGATGAAACTTTGAAAGATATTAGAAATCTGTTAATTGTTACTTATTCAGAAAACGTCTCTTTATGCTCAGACACGAGCTTTCCAAAAAAAAAATTTTTTTTCAATTTTTTTACAGCCCTTTTTCAGTCCGAAAAATAGGATAAAAGAGCACTTTTTTTTACTGAGGCTGCCATTTTGTTTAAATTAGAAATATTTCAAAAACCTTGTGTCTAAACATAGTCGCAGTAGTGGAAAATAGGTGAAAATAATTGGTTTCATGATTCAAGGTTCTGAGGCTGAGAATTCGTGCCACCGGTTTTACTATGTCGCTCAGGCAGAAGTAAATTCGAGGACGCAGCAAGGCCAGAAAAACTAGCTAGGAATGGATTAAAAAAATTTTTTTCATGTTAAAGAGTGTACAAATATAATAAAAAAAACTTTATGTTAATATCATGTTTAGTTTTTTCGCAATCCATTGTCAAAAATGAGCCCGAAATTAAAGCGCGAAGGTAGACGACCCCCTTAACGTTTTCAAAAATTTTCGAGCAAAAAAATTTTTTTTCCATAACACCCGAAAAAATTATGTTTTTTTTGTAGCCATAATATAGTAGTATTTCTTGAATAGTTATGAAGAAAGATAGGATATGTTGAATCAAGAGAATACAAGCCAAATATTATTTACCAACCTTTTCCATTTCCGTTGTTATCCACTCGAAAATTTTCTATTCCCTTTTGTCCATCCACAAGCTGACCCAAGCCACCCGAGAGATAATTTTTTTCCTCTAAACCATCGTATATTCTGTCAGTGAGATCAATTTCCGAGCCTCTTTGAATTCCTTGTGGCATCGAGTACGAAATGAGACCCTCTGTGAACCAAGAATCAGGAATTTTGGCTCACAACGCGCACATAAATCTTAAATTGATATAATTATTATCATAAGGGATTTTTAAGCTACAAAAAGTCAGTTCATGCAATATTTAACAGATTCGATCGTGTATTTTTTTACATTGTTTAACGACGTATATTTATGGTAGTTTTTTTAGAGAAAAGTATAACTGTCTTAAATATTGTACAACTAACATCATTCTTAGTCTTATTATAAAAAAAAGCAAATTTTTTAGGTAATTCATGTATGACTACAAAAAAAAATTTTATTAGTATCGCATCTAATCACATTTCTGACCTGATACTTTAAAATTATGAGAATAAGAGATTTCTTTTGTAAATACTAGTATTAAAGAATAATATTAAGGTTATTGAAATCTTCTGCATAAAAATCTAAAAGAAAACATTTGGTTTTAAATAATATAACATATAATTGTGAATAAACTGTGAGTACAGTGAAGAATATTATCAATTGAACACCAAAGAAAAAAAAAAAAGGAAATGTTAGGAAACCTCTATGGAACTAGATCAAGTAGACATCGATCTCAACATTTGTAAGTGAAGGCAAGTTACAAGTGAAATCAGTGAATTTCCTATGTTGACTGTGCTAACTCATTAATATTTTCCAATTTGCAACTTTAAACGTGAAACTTGCATCTAAGTAAGTAAGAAATTATGTTTTGAAATACCCTAGAAATTTATCAAATATTTTTTTGCTATATGTAATTCAATATAGCTTAAAAAAATTTTCAATGTTTACTGTCATCGAAAAAAGTGGTAAACAATGATTTTATAGTGTCACGAAGATTACTATCAGAAACTTTTAGAAACCATTCACATAAGACATCAGAAAATAGTCAAGACTTATGTGACTGTTACACATGCAAAATATTTTACTCATAAAAATTTCTTTTTTAGAAAAAAAAAAAAATTTTTTCATACCAAATACTTTTGAAAAAGAATGTATAGGTTTTTTCATAATTTTTTTTTTTAAGTCCAAAGATTCAGAAATTAAGAAACGTAAACATTGAAAAAATTTACATGTCTTACGACCTTTAAGTTGCTTATTCGATATATTATTTGTGAAAATCAATGACTAATGAATTTCTCGATACTGCATTTTCGAAAAGATTAAAGAAGAAAATACTTATATAAACACAAAAATCAATTATAAGGATTCAATATATGTATATTTCTATTGTATGATTTACATTAAACAATCTATCACTGACATGATAAGTTTCTCCTGATTAAAATTTCTAAATTTACAGCTAACTTATAACACCACAAATAAAATAACTCTGATGATTTTCATCTGAAGATAAATGTAAACTTCAAACCAAAATCAAAATCATTGAGAAAATAATTGATTTAGAGTAACTTCCATATAGTCTCAACTGCAGAAGAAAATGATCTTGGAAAGATGACAAATTTTTCCGCAGTTTTTTACGTCTCCGGTTTATGATATATCGCCAAGTTGTCGCACGTAAAGCCGTAAAAGTAAAATGCATTATTTCAATCGTAAATTTCACTTACCAGTCCAGGAACAACCGTAAAGTTCCACTCGCATGCAAGCCATGCGTATGTGAAACGTGTAAGGAATAAACCGAACTTGGGTCGCCAGTACTGGCGGATCGAATTTCTGTTCCTTCTCGTCGTTAGAATTGTCGTTTCCCTGGAGTAACTGAAATGCAGATAAAAATTTAACGATTCGACGTGGGTGCAATGAAATATCTCTGTGAAATATGGGTTGTTTATGGGATTTTCTGATTTACCGAGCCGTATGCTAAATCGGGAGAAAGGTGTTTCAGCGAATTCTTAGTTAGTGTGATTGGAGACGCTGAATAAGGAATCTCAATTGTTATCGTTGAAAGAAGTGACATTGGGAGAATTTGCAATATAAAATACAGTTTTTGATATTTTGTAAGATTTAAGGTTGCATGATTTGAGGAACAGATGCTTGGAAAAAAATTTAATAAATAATCTTCATCGATAAAAATCTTTTACATATTTGATTACATATTACTTTTTTATCATGACTGTCAATAGCAGTTGGTAAAAGTATTTTCACGATAGTCAATAAATCCCATAACTAAATGCATCGTCATATTTCAACTCAAGGAGTTGCTATAGTATAAAAAGAAACCTCTAAAATTCTTGTTCAAGTTTCGTAAGCTATTACATGAGAATAATCATGTCAGACATCGTATAAATGTAAATTTCTTCGGGATGAAAATTGAGAAGCAATTTCACGCTACTCTTTCAATTTTATGAGAATGAGCTCAATGAAGATGCGACTAAGTTAAGACAATATCTTTGTTCTGACAAAAAGAATTATACATGAAATAGAAACTTTTTTTATAATAGATAATTTTGTTAAGTAATATCTTGCTATAGGTTATTTGATTATCAGATACAATATTCAAAAATCAGATACAAAATTTCCAACATATAAGCATATATAAAAAGGTTTATAATTGTTTTTTTTTTTTTTGGTTTTGACTCTTTTTCCTTTGAAACTTCAGATTATTAATGTAAAATGTTTAAAAAGAAGATAATTCTGCATAACTGTTAAGTGAAATTATATTGTAATAAGTTTTTATTTTATCTAGACTTATCATTTATTTTTTTGTCTTGTGGAATTAGCGTAGATTTTTGGACTATTTGGGATTCACAATAGAAAAAAAATCATCAATATGTGAGAAAAACGATAAATGATGAGAAATTTGAATCTAAAACCTGAAAAATTCACGTCAAACTTCAACAAATGACTCAATTTCAGGAATGCTTCAATAGCATTTGAAACTTTTCACACTAGTGTTAAAAACATTATCAGCTCTAAAAATAATTGTTCACTTCGAATTGAAAATAAAAAAAAACTGAAGTTGTTTAAAATTTTTGCAAATATCAATCTTTCAAATTTCTTATAATTTTCGTATGAAATACTCATTAGCTACATATGAGCTTAGCATCATTGCAAAATACTCATATATGATATCAGAGTGCAACATTTCGAATGAAAAATCCTCACGACTTTTTTTACATATGTTAGACGCAGTCGTAATATGCTTTTCTAAATGACGCAACTCAGGTGCAAGGTAGTTCCTCTAAATGTAAATTCAAATGTGAAATCTAGGCAAAAGGCGTCTTCTGCAAGCTGCGGAACGCATATATCCATCGCATTGCTCGCGATGCAGAAAAGCGACCGCGTTAAAATATGAATGCTCGTCGAGCACGATGGAAAATCTTGTGAACTAAGTGAGAACCATTAAAATTTCTCTCGCTTTTACGGTAAACGTACACCCTAATTATGAAAATTTTCTGAAAAATCGGATTTTCGTGATTAAAATGTTTTAATCAAAAACATTTTTTTTTTCATTTCAAATATCGTTGCAACCTTTCTTCTCGGTAAAAAAGATTTAAGAAAATTTACTAAAAAATAAGATCAAGGAACATCGTCGTTTAGAATATTAAAGTATTACGAATATCCCACAAATTCGTGAGAAACGTGTTCCTAGAGATGTAACTGTGGCGCGAAAACAGATACGGACAGGCGAGCATTGGTAGTACCAGAATACGAGCGCTGCGTTGGTTCCTCGTGAACGCGATACGAATAATTAATATAGCCATAAACAAGGACGCAGAGGTTGCGCGATATCGCTCTACCGACATATAAAATTGATACCCAGGGTTACCCGGCACGTTGCTAGCCTCGGGCTTCTATTACTTATCTATGGCACACGCTACATATGGATACGTATAAGTCAATACACGCTACATTTTCCCGGCACCTTCTTGCCTTTGGTACCAAGAGTACCAAGTGAAATCGATACATCAGAATTTGAAAGAAATTCAATAGATGTTATTTAGCGTTATCGCCCTTTTTTTACACGCAAACAGAGGAATAAGATTCTGACCTTTCTGTAAATTTACATGATGTTATTTGGTTTTATTATTTATTATATATATTTGTGTACTTGTCAATAAAATATGTACAATCACTAGCAAAAATCAATTGAAAAGAATGATTTGTATGCGAATTTTAGTTTTTGTCCGAGAGAATGGTGCATATCGAAGAAATAATTATACTTAAAAAATAAAATGTAACTATAAAATTGTAATTTACAATGTTACATGCAACACTGTAAACTGTAAGACTGTAAGATGTAAGAGTGTAATATTTTTGATTACAGGGAGTAATTTTGAGATTTTACTATGTAACATGTAACACAGTAAATTGTAATGCTGTAAGATGTAAGAGTGTAATAATGAAGTAAAACTTCTTAAGCGACATTATCACTTTTTAGGAGTGTAATTTATTCTAGAAAATAAAATTTATGTAGGGAGTAACTTAGAGATTTTACATTGTAACATGTAACACTGTAGACTGTAAGCCTGTAAATTATGATGTGAATAAAATCTACCATATAATTGAACGGCTCATGACGAATCACATAATATCACAAATTCACTAAATGTCACAAAAGCAAAAAATGTCACAAATCACAAAATGTCACAAAATCACTAAAATGCCACAACGCCACGAAATGTCACAAAATCTTACAAAATCACAAAATGTCACAAATCTAAAAAAGTTACATAACCTCACAAAATCACAAAATTACCTAATCTCACAAAATTACATAATGTCGCAAAATCCAAAATGTCAAAAATCACAGCATTTCACATAATCACACGTCAAAAATCGAAAAAAGTTACTAAATGTTACAAAAGTACAAAATGTCCCAAAAACACAAAATGTCACAGTATCACACGTCACAAAATCAAAAAAAGTTACTACATTTTACAAAATTACAAAATGTGACATCACGAAATTACATAAATAACAGAATGGAAAAAAATCACGAAAGAACACAGAATCGCAAAATATCACAATCAAAAAATATCTTACATCGATATCACTTTATTTTTTATAACTTTGTGGTCTTGTGACTTTTTCTGATTTATAACATTTTATGATTTTCGTGTCTTATATTTCATGTTTTGAAAAGTGCAGCAGAGGTAGAGGCGGAGGAGTGGTCCATTTAGTTCCTATTACCTACTCACGAACATGGTTAATAAATGTATTAAATTTTGGGAGGTTTCTGCAGTAGTTTGTGAGTTATAAAGCATATAATAAGAAGATTTTCATTTTCTTATATCAAATAGATGATTTCGTAAAAAATATCTGAAAAGAAATTTTTTAAGAGTAATAAAATCAATACATAGGAAACTTTTTGAAGTAAAACTTCTTAGTCAGCATTATTCAACTGATTTACAGTTAAGAAACGAAAAAAAAAATACTCCACGGAAAAATTGAGGGATCTGTTAAAACTAAAAAAGGTTAGGGGTGTCTAAAAATCTATAGATCGGAACCTTAAAGAAAGTAACATGAGAAGTTTTACTTCTAACGCATGTTGATTCAACATGCTACAATTTCTTTTTTTTTTCATTTTTTCTTTTTTGTTTCAAAGAGATGATATCCTTCAAAGACTACATCTTCTGTTCTTCCCAAATTTCCTGAAACCACCCACAAAAGTTTATCTCCCTTCAATATCTTCGAGTCCTCAAATTCACTATATCATCGGTATCAAACTCGCATACGTGCATGAACGATTGTCATGGGCGCACCCTACATTTGTTCTGCCCAAACTTTCGTGAGCAAATACACAAACGCTGGCAACATTCTCGAAGCGCCTGAATCGCCCAAGGCGTATTGCGCGCAACCCTTGCGCGGGTACGCCAACTTTTGCCCCCGGGATTTATACTGTCGCATCGTTGAGATTGTTATCATAAGAGACCGACTGTCTCGCGTTTCCGGCCGAGAGCACCTTTCCTGCAGGGTGCACGAAATCCGGAATGTTGTAATTAGCGTAAGCAGTTCACCAAGATCAAAAACTTTAACCACCAGCACCAGAGGTTTCCGCATACTTTCGATGCTATGAATTTCAGTTTTAGAGGATTCGGTTTCGAGGGGGAGTGTGGTTTATAAGTGGCCATGAAACTATGAGTGGAGAATTTCTTTCATTCCTCTACATTCAATAAGTAAAAAAAAAAACGCTTATTTTCCTGTAAACAAAGGTGCAAAATAAGTTGAAAATTTCTAAACTAAAGATTTTTCAGAAAAAAACATCTCAGACCGAGAAGTTCAATTTATTTATGACGAATTGTCAGGTCTTTGGTTGGTAGAAGTTAAACTAGCACAAAGATAAACCCAGCCCTGTATATACCTGAGTGAAATTCATGCATGGGAAAGTGTTCGATCGAAGGAAAAATAGCCGAGGTTTAATATATGCAGAGCGGATCTCAGCCACAGCAATATCAAAAAGTCGTCACTCTGTTTAACTTGGCCGGTAATACGATTAAGTCCGCGGGCGACCCTAGTGATTTTCGTTGGAATTTCAATCTCGTTCGATTGAGGGGTGACTTTAAAGCGCACCAACGCTCGCTGTTGCCACGGAAAAGCGGCGTATCGAATTTTAATCAATCACCTTTCGGGACAGCCAATACCACAGCCAATTAACATATTCATTTTCAATCCTTTCTTTCCATTTAATTGGCGTGAAGTTTCACGTCCATTCCGCCGGTTTGACCTCGTAATCAATTTGTCTAATACATTCTTTCGCAAAATAAAATGTTGACGTGCTTTACATTTTAATGGGTCTTGTCCACGAGGGAAAAAATTTTTTGTGGACCAAAATAATTATTTCATTTAGAGACGACAGAACAAAATAAAGATCATCACCGAGGCCCCTGAAGATGAAGGATTCGAATGAACAAACTTTTAGACAAAAGTTAACCCCACCTTCTAAATTCAAGTTAAAGATTTTAAGCCAAAGATTGTGGAAATTCGTGATTTTTTACGGATTCACATAACTTAAAACATTCGAAATGCTGTTTGCTGATAGAAGTTCAATTAACTTTAAGCTGCGGAATATTCAGATTGCAGTAGAAAAATAAATGACAGCTTTTGTTTCGAAAAGTATGAAAATCCACTTAATACGCACGAGTGCACAAAAAACTCTAGAAAATAAAAAGGTAGCAACATATGAAGAAAATTCAAACAATATGAAGTCACATATCAAGAGCTTATTAAAGTACTCTTGTAATAATGGTTGTCTATCAAGGAAGGGTCAGGTCTAAAGGTAGAGCCATGGTGAGCAGTTTTTATACTGCTCAAAAATTATTGTATTTTTAGGAAATCACTTGAACTTAAAAGTACTTGCAAGCTGTAGCAAACAGTTTTTTTGAAAAATTTCGAATATAAGAATGAGAGGGTTAATTAGGGAGGAGAGGGAATGATTAGGGTATTTACGGGTAGTTTTACCCACAGTAAATGGGTGAAGAAACTTTTCGATTGGTTTTTTGCTGAAAAATCTTTTGTTCAGAAGTATAAGAATTAGTACATTGTGGTACAAGTTGAAAGAGCACCAGTTTTAAAACAAGTGTGAAGTAAGCCACTCGAGCGAAACGAGAGTGGCTATCACACGGAAATTTTCCAGTGTTGCAAAAACACTGAGAACGATGAGAACACTAGGAACGATGCAAAGGCACTGGGGAACACAAATGCACGATTCCTAATTGTCATCAACCGTCATTAGCGGTGACCAGCTGATTTTTCATACTGCTTACTGCTGCTGCTTACGTATATGAAGTGATATTTACTGTTTCAGCAGACACTTTGTCAGCTGTAAGCAGAAATGACGCTGTCTTAGATAATTTTATTTATTTCCAAATTGCAATTCACAGTACATACTTCACCTGAAAAACACCTGTGGGAGCATAGTTTATTTTTTTAAAAAATTTTCAGACATTTACCCGACACTTATATACCAAGACAGCGATTTAAAAATGATACTCTAAATGTATCATTGCTCAGAAACGGAAGTCTTGCAGTGGCACATTCACGTCAAGCCTGAAAATTTTCGTTGTGTATTCATGAGAAAAAAAAACTGTTTATCTGTCTCCATAGTGAACCAAGGAGCGTGGATGGATTAAAATATTAGATGACGAGTCACTTGACCGTGTCTTCTTCTGTGAAAATATTTTTCAGAATGTCCAAGAAAAAGTTTTGATACTCAGCATATTGCTTTAACAGTACTAAAGCGTATACGATGGTTACGATGACTGATGACCACAACATAGTACTTGTGCACGTTATTGCATTATTTTTTTTTACTCTATTTTCCATAGGAAAGCGGAATAAACAATGAAATCCCATTTCAATAAAAAAATTCAGAATTACCTGCTCCGGAAATTGTCCTCATTTGGAGGAAAAAAGCAAAAAAGCTTCACTTCATGATCTGCATTCAAAATTGTTGAAATTGCAAAAATTTGAATGTAAAATCGTTTAGTTATAGTTTTTTCTTAATTTTCAAAGTTAGATTTTTTCATGTCACGTCACATGCATCCATTTTTAAAATACTAATATCTTTACAATCTTGAATAGTAAAACTGTTATCAAAAAATGAACCCCACCTTATTATTAACCTAACCTTACTTATGAAAGGGTTAAGTTTTTGAGTTTTCTTTTTACCTGATTTTGGACCCATCAATCAGGTTCATATTGTAAATTGTTGTTTTTGTATCTACTGTAGAACTTCAAACTACATGACGTATCTGTGAAAAAATGACTCTTTTGGTGAACGGTCCAGGAAGGTCCTGAGATATTATGTGACGTAAGCATTAAAAAAAAACCGAAATCGAAATCAAAAATTCTACTGTGATTATTAACATAATTATCGATAAACAATCGTTTATTCTATTGAATCTATCATACAGTGCGTTTGTGTCGCTAAAGTTTTCTAAGATTGTATGCCGAGGCATACAATCTTACTAGGAAATAAAAGAATTGAGCCCTAAGAGCGTACCATATTTTATACACCGAGGGGAAATAAAGGGCAGTTTGTTTTCCTGAAGTGTATAAAATTTATAAGGGAAAAAAATGCGTCTCTGTGGAATATGAGACCCTGTATTTTTATTCGGCACTTACTCAAAAAATTTTCGTTTGGCTAAAATCCCAAAGTAACAACACTTTTACGAAGTTTCATGCAGCAAGCAGATTGTTTAATCAGACCCTTAATTAGTAAGAAACATGCACATTTTAGAAAATTATAATTAGGAATAAGGATGAACGAATGCAAAATAAGTATAAAAATCTAACACTTTTGAGTCAATGATATGTCTAATCTTGTATTAAGCATTCAATGTAAAATTTTTATTTTTTCATTTGTTACTAATAAACATTGTCACTTTTTCATTTTGATAGGTACCCTAATTTTCGCTATGATAAATCCAAAAGTGTATTTTTTCATCTCCTTCACTTATTGTTAGAGTTGGAGTTTATTTCCTTAACTGGTGTAAAACTCAAAGGATATTTCAATTTTTATTCGATACGTTGAATGGTTCTTAAACCGGAAATGGAAAAAATTCCTGGGTCGCCAATATAATGGACAAATTAAAAAGAGTACTAACAAATTGATCATTTGGAAATTACCCGTGAGAATTTTAACGTACGCTACGATTCGAAAATTTTTTCTTCAACCATGAAAATGCATGTCAATTATAAAATTCAACTAAACTGTAGATTTTGAGAAATTTTGTTTGAAAAAACTGAACCCATGAAAAACAGTTTACAGTTCAACCTGCATCTCCTATTCCTAAGATTTATACAAGGTTTTAACAACCACCGCATTTAAGACCTCCGCAACAATCCACCTAGTTGTAATGCCGGGCATACTGGCAGTAAGTAGTACAGCCGTAGTAAAAGTCAGACACTCGAACGCGCGAGCATCGACTCCCACGATATAAATGGTTCCACGTTACCTCCGACCAAAGGCCTCCCTGTTTACGACACGTTTATTTGCCCACCTTACGCGGCGCGCACAGGAAAGCCTCAGATCGATGTTATCACAAATCTCACCGCGTTTTCATGCATTTTTCCATCACGGCAAACACCGGAGCGGGCGATATTTACGGCGCGACTAATATCGCACGTTCGATTTGTCGATGACACCGGCAACATTTCATCCTTCGCAAGGAAACCTTCGCTTGGAAAACCTGTCTACGTGCGGCCGGAAAATGCGGAAATAAGACCGCCATCTTTTCTGTCGGAATTTATCCGAAGTATTTGTATTCATGGAAATATTAGGACTGGAAAAAATAGTGTTAACAAAAAAATGAAATATTAAATGGTGAGAACCAAGTCATAATAAAATTTTACATAAAGTGTCAAAATATCCAGAACACCAGATAAAATTTTGAAAAATAAGACACTTTTTCTAAAAAAATGTTGTGTTAAATGAAAGAATTGTAGGGCTTTTTTAATTATCACTCTAGACTATTAGCAAAAAATAGGATGCCCATTGACGAAGAATACATAAAAATTGGATAAATTATTCGAGTGATGACTTTGCAAATAACGCAGATGTTACGCTGTTTCTTGATGCGTTTTTTTGTCAGTCGTGTGAAATCCCGCACTGAAACGTTTAATTTTCGAGCCGCGACTGAAATTGCAACCGCGCGAAAATGCATCGAGCTCGAGCTCGAATCACGTACGGAGCACGATAACGTCCCTTTTCTACTTGTATTCCGAAGCGTGCGAGAGAAAAGAGGGAAACGGAATATAACGCCGGCACAGGAAGATCACATACTGCCTAGATTGAGGCCGGGCAAACGTACGTGCCCTAACTCTCGTCTACACTTGGGTCCCAAGCTCAAGCTCCAGTTTTCCACTGTGCTTTTTTCATTCCAACAAATCTGTCTGGAAATAGAATAAATGTCGGGAATTCTAATTTTCACCCCAGCTCGAGCTTTTTTCATGTTAGAGCGGGAAACAAAAGCATATGAGGGCGTATGTCAAATGTCGTGATATTTTGAGTAATAAATTTTCCATCTACCAGATTAAAATTGTTATGTTAAAAAAATAACTTGTTATATGTATTTGAATATCTAGATGGAATAAATTACTGAAGTATTTTAGCAAGATTGCATTTGCAATTCACTTTTTGGTAGGCCGTTAAATAACTTTTGCACAGGTTCAACTTCTATAAGAAAATTGTTGAACATCATTTCGTTATGCTAGAGTCGATATATAATTTCCTTATAAACTGAGCTTAGATATAAAAGGAAAAAACACAAAACCTTGGAAAGAACGAATAAATCGAAAAATTCGTTACCTTCAATGTTCAATAAACAATAGTTTCCTGTAATCCTCAATTTTGAATAATAAAATTCTGTTTATCACATACGATGATTTATATTTTTTTCTTAAAACTATTGAAAAAACAACTTGCATGACAGCTCGCTCTAAAAATTCTTTTTTAAAAAGCAAACTATGTTAAATGCACTCTCAGTTTCTATGAAAACTTCCTCCCTTTTTACGATTTTAAAGAAATTCAGATTCTTCAACCTCCCTTTCTATAGTCATAACTCAATAAAAAAAAAAAAAAAATGGAAATAGGAAAGAGACTCGCGAGAAATGCGTGTCACGTTGAAGCAGACGCATTTTCCATTCTCTCGATCACGAATTCGCAGTTACGCATTCACTATAAACCAACGATGCCAGGTCAAACGATGAAATGAAGGCACCATTGTCGTACAATAAATGCACCCATACTGCTACGCGACAGCTTTTGAAAAATGGTACGATTCATTTTTACAGAATTTATTGTTTGTCGATAAATATACACGAAAGATCCGTGTGGAATAAAAAGTCTCGTCATTCATACTTGTCATGACAGTCTCTTGTCAACAATTATCGATTTTGTGCTGTTGTTTATATTCTGGATAAATGACTCTGGGCTGAAATGAAATGTGCATACTTTGATAGACTCCACCTTTTTTGGTATGAAATAGCAAGAGAGTAAAAGAAATTATATTATTGTAGTGCAGCAAGTTAAACAGATTTTAAAGCCTTAAAAATGAAGTACCTTATCTTTTCCCTGAATTTTAATTAACCAAATACAAAAACAAATAAATCATGGCAAAAGTGATTTGTGCATTTAATAATTTATAAATGCAAGTCGTAGCTTTGGTAAATTTGTTTACCTTGAGTACAGATTTTTATACTGCACTTTTTTAAGAAACAGGTTGGTAAAAATAGTAAATTGTTCATATTAATCCAGTATCTTACATCACGTTATGTTGTTATTGATTATGGTATTGTTTAGATGAGTGTTTGATCTGAATTCCTGCATATGAAAATGAAAAAAAAAAAAACATGCTAACTTACTTCAATGCCTTGACGATTCTTCCACCGCACCCACTTGTTGAAGCCAGGACGCCAATACTCGATAAAATATGATTCGGCGAATTCTATTCCTCGACCGTTTCCATATCTGCCTTGCGTTCGTGATGAAGTCAAAACTCGTGGAGTTCGTAGATTTATTTCAAGGTATTCTTTACCTTCTTTCGTTATCATAGAGTTTGGACACCATGCTCCTCCTCCTTCATTACGACGTAGCCTGAAAAAACGTAATAAAAAAATTCTGAGTAAGAAACATGAATTTAGAGTTTTTAGTTACACCTTTTGATAATAAGTGCATAGAAATTGGTTATTTTTTATCGAGAACTGAAGTGGAACTTAAGGAGATTCAGGATTTGTTATATTTTTTTTTAATATGTTGTGCGAATATAAGTAAGTTAATAACAATGAGATAAGAGTTGAGGTTTCAGGAAATCGTTGGTACATATTCGAAAGAAACGAAATATTTTTTGTTAAAAACAAAACTTACGTAATGTGACAACTTTTAAGTAAATATATTTTTTATTTTTTATTACAATAATCGAAGAAATATTAAAACTAGATAAGGTTCTGTTTCTTTGAGCTTTGACATGTTTCGTGAAATTGTAGAATTCCAATAAAATACACAATGAAATAAGCTTCAATCACGAAATTCGACTTATGGTTATTGAAATGTAGGTTTCAAACACAGAATTTCGGCTAAGAAAAATTTTTACTAAATATTGTTCAAGTCATTGAGTCCTTCATAAAAAATTCAAAAGAATATTTTGGACCTGACAATTTTGAGACTTTTTGGTTGATATCGCGATATCATAAAAGTTTTTTCCAGAAATGAAGTTCAAGACAAATCTGTAATATTCAAACCTAAGCTACTCAATGACAAAAACAAAAAATTAACAATTAGAAACTTTTGACTAAGTTTAAAACTTCTAAAAGGAATCAATATCTGTCAATAAGAGTGGAAGGACGGTGTAGATGTTTTGTTTTTTATTCCCTACAATGCAACGACTCTAATAAAACAATGATAAAAATCATATGATTCTGTTAATCTCAACCGAAATGCTACAAAAAAATTTTTACTGAAAAAAAGACGCAACGTGAATAACTTGGACGATTTAAGATGTTATAATGTGATAAATTTGTATGCGGTTTATAATCGTAGGTAATTTTTGAATGGCCATTTTTTAGAATATTAATTGCATTTGTATTACACATTAGAAATAATTTCATTTACGTTATATTTTTCCACAGCAAACATACATGTATGAGGTATGCATTAAAATGGTAAAAGATGTTTCATGAAAAAATTTTAACCGGTACAATTATTGAAGTGTCACTAATTTTGACAATGTCAGAATTTTTTCTTATCCATTGCTTTAAGTCAATGAAGATAAAAAAAATTTTTTGAAAAGTTTGATTTAAATCAGACATGGTTAACACGTGTCACACAATGACTGAAGTTTTGAATAGGATTCATATGTAGTTTTTCATGCATTTTGTTAAAAAATTCATAACTTATAAAAAACCAATGATAAATGTTTGAAACTTGGCATAGTTTAACTGTATAATTTAACGTTCAAAACCAAATTTTTCTGGATTTTTCTATCGCTGTTATCTATGTTTTACATGCACCGAATAAAGACAGAGACGTACTTTTTCGGTGCTTGTAAAAAATAGATAACAGCAATAGGAAAGTCCATAAAAAATCTGGTTTTAAACGTAACATTATACACTCACCCTATGAAAAATTTGAAACATTTATCACAAGTTTTGCACAAGTTATGATTTTTTGAACAAAATGTATGAAAAACTACATTTAAATCCTTTTCAACACTTCAGTCATTTTGTGCTACGTGTAAATCATGATCGACTTGCTTCAAGCTTGACAAAAAATGTTTTTAAATACGTTCATTGATTGAACGCTCCAGAATGAAAAAATTCCGACATCGCCAAAATCAGTGACACCTTACTAGGTATGTATGACTGATACCTAGAATAATATCATTTAGTAGCAAAACCTTTGATAAAATCAAAAAATTGACTCCATGACACAATTATACTTGTGAATGATTAGCGTGTTCTTTCTGTCACAAAATTAGTTTGCAATAGGGTTTTTCAAATTCATACCTTCAAAAAATGCATTATAACTATTTCAATGATGACACTATCATCGCACTCAAAGTTCCAACATATTTTGATTAGTAAATTTTTGTGAATCTTATTTTTGAGCATCTTCTGATAGGCGCAATCAAGTACCAAAACAATTTTCAGATTATTCGTAGCACGAGAGACTAACTTATTATCACAATTGCATTATGATTTTATAGGTCCAGCAGCTATTTTATTCGTGGATTTGACTAACAGTTTTTTTGTACAAATTCACATGATCCATGAGGTGCCCCTCGAAATGATAATAATTTTGATTTTAGCTGATAGAAAACCTGCGATTCTAAAAATTTTAAAATAAAATAATCTTTAAGTTATCATTGAAAATTATAATTAGATATGTTTTTGATATCATAGTCTAAAAGAATTAATTAAAAAATTTTCCCCTCATTGAATTTTCACTATTAACTCTATTCTCTTACGAAACTTGCTTACTAGGTCGTCTCTGTAATCAATGATGCATTCCAACGAATTTCAATGACAAAGCTATAAGTAATGAACTCGATAACTCTGCACGTAGACCGAATTGTTGATACAAACATGTAATCTTGCCTATCTTGAATTAATTACCATGGAGTGACGCATATTACGAAATTACTCGGGAATGTATTCCGAGCTCGATTCACTAACCCCATTGTGAGGGAACAAAGTTTCGCGGAGCTGCGTGAATGACTTGTACTGGAACGACGTAAGTGCATGTCACGTACGCCTCCCATCCAATTTTTCATTCACTCGTCTGTCATCGTCCTCCTCCGAACGACTGCTCCCTGATCCTGCATGCATTCACTGCCCATGAAAATCGACTTTTTACACCGCATACATTATTCATAGCCAAACAAGTGAAAAAAAAAGTTTTCCCCTAGGTATCTGAAGATCGTGGGTGATATAATTTTTTAGCGAGTTTATGATTTTGGTATTGATAACGTGAAAGAAGAAACAGTTTTATTCATACCAAGAAGCAAATCTGTAAGACCATATATTTTGATATTCTATGGATTTCGAGCTTTTTACGAGCTAGCAAAATATCAGAGAAACCTTCAAATAATTGATGTAAGTATAAAAAAATCATTTTTGATCTTTCAAATAGTCTATGTTATGCTCAGGTTTTGTACATTCTCATTAAAAATTTTCCTGCTTTGATGATATCTTTTTTTTATTATGCACTGAAAAAAAGAATGAGTTAAATCAAGTATAATATGGTAACTATTAATAAATCGCATACATGGATATGGCAAAATAAGTGTTCAGTTGAATCAAACTAACGATAAATTCATATAAACTATCTAATAAAGTGTTCCAGAAAAGTTCTGTATATTTACAATTACTATGCGCGTATTTGCCATGAATATCAACAAAGTAATCGCAATCAAGTAAATACCATGTTTATATGAACTCTTCCAAAAATTATGGACAAAACTTGATATATTAATAGTTAACATATTGCTATCTGCAAGAAAATTTCAAGTAATTTGACTCAAGTTCAAAGTTTGTTGTTGGGAACTAAGATTGACCTTGGTTTTTTACATAAAAAAAAAAATTAAATAATAATAACTGACGTGTGAGTTGTGTGTACGTAACCCTCAATGAATGTTTTTTTTTCTATTTCTCGAAATTCGTTTCTGATTCTTACAAGAACATACATTTTTTCCGTCTTATCTGAGGCGGGCGCGCGTTAGTACCCGATGATCATACATCCACGTACAGGCGATAGTTACCGCTGCTTGACTTAAGAAACTCGATGGTGGATCTCCAATGCAACAGCTTGTAACATTTTTATTCACTTTCATTTTGTTTATTTGTAACAATTCGCAGAATTATGACACTTGCACTTTTTATCTCCTATTTTTTTTTTTTTTTTACTTTTTGAAATTATCAATTTTAATGAATCCTCCCTTACTTGATTGACTTTTTATCATAGCCAATTTTAACTAACATAAAAAAATCGTAAACCAATCATAAACATTGTCAACTCAATCATAAACATTGTCAACCCAATCATGAACATTATCAACCAATCATAAACATTGTCGACCCAATCATGAACATTATAAATTAATCATAAACAGTGTCGACCAATCATGAACATTACTTTATTTTCCCTTCAGTAATAAATTTCAAAATAAATGAAATTTTTCGCTTATCAGGCTTTATGGCAAGGATCCTTTGTCCGGAGTTCTCCCAGAAGCACGACTTCCTCTCGAACACTCAAGAAAAGATCAAAATCCTCCTAGGAATAGGTCCAAAACATCGTCGAAAATAGAAATGCCGATCACTCATAAAGCAGCAACAAGCAAATTCTCGTGAAACCTCCCGAAATCTCGCCCTCCTTGACTCGTCTTTATCCCTTATTACAAATCGCGGAAATTCCTTTCTTTTTAAATAAGATTTCCACACTCAACAGCGATAATTTAGAAATTTTTTATTGTGACACTTTTATGACGTACAATCATGCCAAAGTGAAAAAAATGCAATAATGGCGGTCGGAGACGCCTAATTTTAAAAGATGAAGAAGAAGAAGAAAAAGAAAAAGAAGAAGGGGAACAAGAATCGGTACTTATCGACTTGGCTCATATCGATCCAACATTCTCCACTCGATACTAAAATTCCCTATCATATCGACTGTACATAATTCCATGGAAGGCCATGATCAGAACATATATACATATATCCGTTACAAGCTCCAGTGGAGCCATCGACATTTATTTTGCTCAAGCCGAAAGATGTATAAAAATTTTGTGACTCAAAAAGTAATTTAACTTTTATTCCATAACATTGAAGATGCTGGAAAGGCTACGCTTTACGAGGAGAAGCTTCATTATTTTGTTAAACAGTGAAAATTTATTTATAAACTCGCACTCACAAGCTTATCTGAGCTTGTTGATATTGTCGAAAATTTTCCACGACATTCGTCAAGTATCGGTATATTTACTGTTACCATATGAAACAGTTGTATATAGACAACATTAGTCAAGTATCAGTACATTAACTGTTACTGTATATAACAGTTGCATCACATATAGACAGCTTGTTTTTTATTATTTTTCAATTCAAAGCTAACATTGATTTCTGATGCCATTCAAGTTTAACACATATTTGATCTTAATGCACATGAAGTTGATTCAAGTAACTTCATTTAAACAAATAATATATTTGTCGCAAATACTGCGGAATCCAAAGAAATTAGTACGAAACATACGCTATCTTTAAAGCTAAGATATATATTAGTAGCCGATAAATATTTGAGAAAACGACGCAACTCTATGCGTACATTTGTATTGAACTTACAGTTTTTTCAGTGTAAGGAAGAATAATTTTTCATTAAAAGTTGAGCATCGAGACTATAGTTAAATAGAAAAAAATGTAGATCAATATAGATACTTTCTTTTTCCAAGAACACAGACAAACATTTTTCATAACGTTACTATCTGGCACATAGGAGTGAGTACTTTTCCATTCCTCCTCGTTTATAGACGGGCAAAATGCACAGCTGAATGCTTAAGATGCGACGTCAAAGAAAATGTGCAACTCCACTGAGCATGAAAATTCGTTAATGTTTGAACTATGTGAGTTGAAGTTACTGTGAAAAATATACATGCTGAATTATACACTTTTAAGAAATGTGGAAAAACCTATAATTTGTGCTTCAAGTCTAGCTGAAGTCACCTTTAAGAGATATTGGACAAAACAATTTCATAAATTCAGTAAAACAGTGTTCAATGAGTTCTAATAATATGGGTTTTGTTACGGTTTCATTTGAATTCTTAATGAGAAAAATTTTGTTCTCTTTATAAATGCTGTCACTGATTGCATTTAATGAATTGGTTGAGTTTGTGGTACTTGATCGAGGCCTGCAACGGTTGTATGGAAACACAAAATGCTCCACGTTGTAGTAGTAACTGACAGTGCATCATTAGGCGGACAGAGGGTTATTGCTTTTCCATGAAACGTTCGCAGTGGAAAGGTCCGAGTGTGATCAGACAGCCATTCTAGCCTCGCTGAAATAGCGCATGTTAGCAATTTCGATTTACAAAGCTTGCTATTCTCGATTGAGTTGTGATCACTATCAAAAGGCATACAAACGTTCTGAGAATATTGCTTGTATCTTAATTTCTACTGACAGAACAATAAAAATTCAATAGTTGAAATTGCTTCTGTCATCACGAACAATATCGTAAGTAATATAAAATAAAGTTGCAAGTCTTTTTCTCTGTTTCATAACAGAATGAAGTATCTGTTTAATAAGTGAAAAATAAGTTGAGGAGCTTATTTCTCTATTGTAAGTGTTATTTTCTCACTAAAAAAACCTATTGACGAAAACTCTCTCATGTCCTGTAAAAAACAAAAGGAACCATATCGAAAACGAAAGTATCCAGTCCATCTTTTTTTTTCTATTTAAAAAGACGTCACTATTCAAAACGAAAAACTCATCAAGTTGAAGCTCACAAACGACGGTATAATAGGGAGCTGGACAAAAATGGGAGGTGAAATGCGTCGCGTTATTATTGTTCTCTGTACCTGGCATGTTTCGGCTCGAGGCTTGGATACATTGAACTGGCCGAGATATCTCCGTCGGGAATTTCACCGCTCTCCATTCCCAGCGCCACGTTGCATTGTTCTGAAACAATTGTACATACATGTTCAGGAGGGAGTCAATCTTGAAGCTCGTGAAACACTTGCGCGTGGAATCATACTGCGCCCGTTATCGCATTCAGCCCCAAGATTCACTCACGTGTAATACTGGCAACCGAACGTTAAAATTCGTTAACATTTCTTCAAAATTCAATTTCGGACAAGAGAATCAGTTATGACTTCCTTTTACGTTCCGAAAAAAAGGTGTAAAACGTCAGTCATATTTGAAACGTACAGATAATTAAGTTTAAAAAATATATTACGTATTCATGAATTGTAAAAAATAGTAGAATTCATATAGCCAAAAAATTTCATGTTCAATTTCATGAGAATATGCTCAAAAAGTTAATTTACTGTTACGTATATATATTAAATTACATTTTAAAGAATGTATAAGAGCAAACGTATGAGATAAATACAAAAATAATTTTTCTGTTACAATAATATCTAGTATGAAAAAAAGAAGCTCGCGAACTTTTACACAAGAATGAGAACTTGAAATGTGCATTCTGCTTCCCCAGTTAGAGTTTTCCCTTGTGTGATGCACGACAAAAAAACGGCGACAGAATTGCACGAAGTACATAAAGTACGTTTATAATCTCAGCTACGTTCCCATCATTATTCACGCCTATTTACGTGACAATGTAAGGAAAATACCGAAAAAGGTACTGTTTTTTTTTTCAGGCGTACACATAAACTTGCAATTAGTTTGAGCAATATTCGTATGTGTATTACGAAGATAACGATTCTGGTATTTTTTATGCGTGATTCACCATTTTGATATTGTGACAGAAACCGAATGAAAGAACTCGAAATCAAAGCTTCCTATATTATTTTTAATGCAGTTAATTTTCGTATAAATAAGAAAATAATTTATCGAATAGTGGGTCATTGTTATAAGGAAATTGATAAATAATAAAATTTGGAACGAATACAATAGTTCATAGACTTCGACATTCCAAATTATAGATTTTTGACGGCAACGAGTGAATGCTTTGAACTGATGAATTTGAATTTATTAAAAGTAGTGTGGTTCACGCCATATACATACACATAAGTACTACAAAAACATAAAAAAATTGTCATTTCTGAGGAACCATCAAATAATTTTGAAAATTTCCTATATTTGTATTACGTTTCATGAATGAATTGTATGTATTGCTGCAACTAATGAGTAAAAAATCTTTGCAAGAACTCTAATAAGATATCTAATAGATACAGTGTCTTGAACAACATCAAACATAGAACTAAATGCACGTCTAAAGGTTGAATGTGCATTTTTTTAACACAGTGGTTATGAACTACCATTCTGAAATTTTATGCAAAGTTCCAAATTGCAGTATGTTCTAAAAAAGACATGAGGTTAGAATTTGGCAATTTTTATGTAAATTCGGTGGAAATTTTTGGAATCATAACTTCTATAAGTTCACGGAGTTAACAATCTTACATGAAAGGAATATGTTTTTTTCGTAAAACGTTATATTTTTTGTCAATTTTTCTCGTTGAAAATGTGGATCAAAACTCATTCAAATCTTTCCTAATTCTATAATGTATATCTAGTATATTTCAGCACTAATTAATTACACATATAATGGAATCTTCAGACTTTAAATAAGGCTTATCATTGAATGGTTTGTGCAGATACGTTAGCAATTCTTTTACAATATTTCAAAAATCAGAGAAAAAAAACGATCATTAGGTATTTTTCAAGTCAATGGGTTTTTTGTAGCATAAAAATGAAAAATATTAACAGAAAATTGCGCCAGAATGGCTGTTTGTTGTGCAGTCGATGGTTCTAATGAGCATAACGAATCATTAAATTCCAAAATATTTACCGATACAATTATTATGTATTTTCTTGAGAAAATGTCATTCTTCATAGTAAAAATGCAGCTATACCAATATTTTCCCTTTTACTACTTCAAGTTTATGAAGAAACTGACAATTAAAGATTATATAATTTCTTTTAGTTTTCTATAACTGCCCTACTTACATGACACTTATTATATCACGAACATATGAACATTCTCAGGAAATTCCGAAATACTTATATTCATTCTACGATCATTATTGCAGTATGCTTATGCCTCATCCTAAAGTCATCCCCAATATATTTTTATTTCAAATTTTCAGAATATTTCAGATCATGTTGCGAGTATGATTGATGTTTTATAACGAAACGTCTTAGAAATACTTATAAATATTTTGAGAATATTTTCCAAGACAAGCTTCAGACATATATATTATACATTTTTCGATTGATTCTAATTTTATTTCTAGGGGATTCTAGGATATTAAGAAATTCCTTTTTTTAGTATATTTCTAGGTCACTTTCATATATTTTCGATCGTTTATCAAATTATTTCTGGAGCATTTTTTATTGTTTTGAGAATATTTATTGGTGATCCTAGAATCATTGTGGTTTGTTCTCCGAATGATCCAGTTGACAAATTTTTATACATTTTTTGTTGTATGTGAATTTTACATTTCACTCGTTATTTCTGCAATACACTCGATAAAATTGCAAAAATCCACTTCAAATAACTTAAAAAAAGTAAAGAGACGTCGTAATAGAGATTGAATGTTTTCTTTTGTATTTTAAATTCCTTTTTTTCCAAGTTTAGTTGCAGATTTTGTTTTGCAAACATAGTGGTATTTTGAATCTGTACTTAGCCTAGACTCGCTATATAACGATTGCATGTACAGCCATACATCGCACTTATAGTTTCAGGGCCAAAGTAGCGTTTTCAGAAAAAGTGATAGTTGGTCAATCTCATTGATCACCCATTTGATAGTGGTTTGGTTGTGAATTTTAAAATCTCACATTGTCAGAGCCACATATTTAAAAACCTGAACCTATGAGTGTTATGCATGCTTATTCAACTAAATAAATAAAATTGCTAACAAAAATACAATATCCTTACTGCCAAATGACCGAAGATAAGTCTTTACAGAGATCTGAGGACATAAAAAAAATTTTGTTGCTAATGACGAAAGGATTCAGCAAGCACCATGATCAAAATTTTTCTTAACCCCTTCCAAAAACCACCCTTATCTACAAGCAACTCTGATTGACCCAAAAACAAAGGTACAACAGCAATAAGAAGTATCAAGAAATAAGTAGAAGAATAAAAAAGAACTTTTCATACCCACGCGAAATTTATGACTAAGTATAGGAGAAAATATAACCCCGTAATTGTGGTTCCAGGGGACGATGAAACCCTCGTCTCCTGTGATAAACATTTTTGTGACACTCGCAGATTGCGGCACTTCATATCTCGGCTGGTAACCCAAGTCACTCGTAAAACGCAGAAGTCTTTGAAAAGATCATAACCAATTTAAAGACCCGATATTATAACGCTCGTTAATCCGCAACTACGAAACTTGGGCTCTCCACTTTCCGCACGGTCGGTGAAATGTACTTTGTGACCAATCATGGTTTAAGTGCGCGGCCGTACATCACCGTAGTTCAATGGGCTTTAATCGTCACGTCGGGTAAGAACTAACGCAACTCGGATGGGAACAATGAAGGCGGGATAAGTTGAGCCCGTATTTTGAAAGTCGTAAAAGCAGCTCACCCAAATCCAAGCCGAGGATGTGCGGTAGGCACAATAGGGGGACGATAAGGAGTTCCCAGAGCAGACGATTCGTGATACGGCCTGGCATGTTGAAGGCCATTAGATCCCCGTCTTCATGATTTTTCCTACATAATACGATGAGTCTGTGATTCTCTCATCATTTTAACGCCATCTGCAAGAAAAAAACAGTCATTTGCACTAACCAATTTTGAAATAACCGTATTTTTTCAACATAAATAGCAATTGTCATGGTCTTGTTCAAAAAATTTATTATTTATATAAAGAATTTTTTTTTTCAGGTTCGTGAGTAACTATTTTTTTTAGCATCAGAAAAGCTAAGAGCTATACGAGTTGAATTATGATGGGTTTTTCTTGAAAGGGAACACAGGTTTCAAAGTTAACGTTGCCCTCGACACGTGAGTTGCTCGTTTTTATAACTGCAATGAACCATCCCTGCGCTCGTTAAAGGTAAGAATTTTAATTGCTGGTGTTATTAACGTGCTCTCACGGTGGAACTAAAACGAAACCAGCCCCTAAAATGCTGTGCTTGTTGTATGCTAGATGAAAAAATTTTTGAAATTCATGGACCATTGGTGAAAGTTTTTCACCTCTAAGTTTGTTAAATATGGGGAAAAGAAGATTTTTTATTCCACTATATAAAAATTCATCCTGTTTTTGGTTAAAGTATCCCCAAAAAATTGAAGGTACACAAAAAATACGGAATCCGTCAGTGCTTGTATCTATCAATATCATTTTTTTTCATTTCGAATTTTTTCCAGCAGTTTCGATTCATCCATTCCCAATGTTCTCTATCGAATTTTTTTTGCCGTTTTCATTTTTTGTTTCGATCGTATACGTCAAGTTGAAAGTTTTTCGACATATTCGTTAATTAGAGTAACAATTTTTTTTTCAATTTTGGTTTTGTGGTTTCATCTGCCATGTCAGTTTGATTTTTGTGAATCAGTTTTTGCTTGACGTCATGTCATTCTGTTTCCTTTTTTTTTGTTTTTCATCGACTTTCTCCGGTCTAGTATTGCGTATTGTAGCTATTCCTCTCTCATATTTGTATATTTTACTTTTTTTTAAACTCTGATTAAATCATTCTTTTCCTATGTTATCATAAAATATTATTTAAATGTATTATTTGCTGTTCCTTTCTTTCCCCTCCAACGTGAGTATGTAAAATCACTGATAACATTTATCATCAATTTGTACCATAAAATTAAATTGATCAAAGGGGGTGCTGGAAGTTTTTTTTATTCGGACAAAATTTATAAAAACAAAAGAGCGGCATGAAAAGTTTTACCCCAAACGCGTATTAATTTAACACGCTCGAATTTTTTATTTTATTTTATTAAATGAATTGTGGTCAATTCAATCAAAGCTTTTCTCTCGGAAATCCTTCATTGAGAATATAATGGAAAAATTTGAACAGTAGATAGCTGAATTATATTGAAAAAAAATTAATTCTATTCAGACTCATGAAGGTCTTTTAAACATGTAATTTCCATCGAGATAAAAGCGTCTCTTTTCTGAACGTTTTATACGTACGTGAAACTCTGTTCTGCGGAACTAAATTTAATATGAACTGTCAAAAAGACTGCTAATAAAGACAAATTGGTGAGTCACAAAAACTGGGGTAATATCCCGTGTGCATTACTATAAGTAATGCATTCTAATCCGATTTGCCTAATGGAAGTTGAAAGCTTCAATTTACAATACAACATATGCAAATCCCTTAAAATCGCATTCGGCCCGTACTGTTCTTTTACGTTTAACTCATGCTTTATGCTAAAAGTTAGCACAGAAAATTATCCATAACATTTTTCGCGCTAGTAAATTTAATTTATTACTTTCATTACACTTCGATATGCTATATGACAGTGACACCTTAAATTTTTTTTTTACTGAATTGATACAGATTCACTTATTTGAAGGGAGAAAGTATTCTGTGAAGAATAAAACTGAATCGATACGATAAAATAATAGGAAATGAATATTAATCTTGGGTTTGTCAAAATGAAAATTTGCAAAGTTATTTTTACAAACGTTTGGAGATCACAGAGATAGAAAGTGTTCCTGTTGAATTTACTGTATGGATTTACTTTCATACATCAGTTATTTCCATATGGATTTTTCTTGATCATAATAAATCTCGTAAATAAATAACCCATGAAACAAGAAAGATGTCTTTAAATTGTTTACTTACAAAATTTTCAAGCTTTTTCCATATGTATCAAATGTCATAACTTTGAAACATGGCAAAAAAAATTATCAGAAAACACAGTCTTTCACTATTTATCTGATCACAACCAGAGCTTCAGATTCCATCCCTATTCTCCTCTGAAAAATGTCCAAACAAAAAGCTTGTGTTTCGAGCGGAATTCCCAACAAAATAACGAACAAAAAACTTTGTAAAACTCTCGTTCTTGTCCCCAGTTGGGCAAGGGTTTAGACTCTTTTCAACGGATAACGCGAATGTAGGTCGAGGAAAAGTACCAGTGCACGAGTTCCTTTTTAAAGGGAACTCTATTCAATGTATCGAAAAAGAATCGATAATTCAGTCACCACTTTACAGGAAAAAACAGGTGAGCCTCGATTGGGATGATTCGTTTTCTGTCAATACCTGGTCTATTTCTTCTACTTGCATCACTAACAATCCACACACTCCGACGAGCCTTTGGATTCGAATTTGAAAACACTTCGGCGAATACTGATTCGCATGAATTGTACACGGTACTCTCACATATTTCGTATTCTCAAAACGCTCACGTGCTTTACTCGGAAATGAAGACTTGAAAATGGCCTGGTGGAATTTCATTTGGGTATTGAATTTCATACTTGATTATACTGAAAAAGAACTTTGTGAGAGAACTTTTTTCTAAGGGACTCGATAGATATATCATCACATTTGTAGTTTGAAGTTTACATTTATGAAGGAAAACATATGTGTAATTAAGAAGTTTCTTTATTTTTATATATTCCAATCACTATTTTTGCGTCACTAATTTTTTTATGCTTTTGAAAAAGTTTGCAGTAAAAAACAAAAAGATTATAGTTTTGATATTTAAAGCTTTACTTTCCATACTGGAATGCTAATAGGATTCATAATTACACAATATTAAGAGATTTATCCTTAATAAAATAAACAAATATTAAATATTTGTTATATTTTATCAATAAATATAAAAGTATTTTCCGAGGAAACAACTTTTATATGCTTTTCCAATTGAACGTGGAAACATTTTTAAGCCTGTTAATGACACCTTTTCAGGACGTTCAGTCGCGCAGATATATTTCTCCCCCAATTAGCACTGGCAATCAACGAAATTCAGCAACGTGCAAATCGTGTACGAAAAATATAACGATCTATTTGAACGCCATCGCTTACAACGAACTTTAATCAAATTCACTTTGATTGGATGCAAAGTGATTTGATGTTCATATAACCGTTTCGCGTGAAAAAGCGAACACAATGCGATGATCCCTTTCCACGTTTTCAGCCTGTTGTGAATATGAGACATTCAAAAATTATTGGTAGCTATTATAATTGGAATTATTGTGGGTATAGATTGCATTTTATGAGTCGCTTGTGACACCAGGCAATTGATATGTGGAGAAGTAATTCAATATTTGTGCATTAAAATACTTTCTTCATTTATTGCACGACCTTGGTTGAGCTAAGAAAAATCAGCATTTGTAGTTTTCAAGTTAATAATGCGAAATCTTTCAGAATGCATTATTTAGAGGTATATTGCAGAACTATATGATGGTTGTTTTTGCTTGGAATTTTTCATTAGGTGTTTGTATGTTCCGAAAAACTTTTAAATTGATCGGAATTAACAACAATATGTCATTATTTTGAATTTTTCGAGTGCTTTTATAAATTTGTCGTTTTACGCTACACTACTTAGATTCCTTAACCATTTTAACTCCTACAGCACGAAATTTTAGATTTTTTTTTTTCATTACGTTAAAAATAATAAGCGCGATTTTCACCTAATACAATTTATAAAATTCTTAAAATTTGAAATCAATTTTCACAGCATCATGACTTTATAGAATCGATAAATACTAAACCTATAGAAAAGGAATACAAAAATTAAAAAATTTCAGCTGGCTCAATATGGATGGAAAAATTTTTGTTCATCGGCTAATGGTTTTTTTAAAGAGATAATATTATTCCTCGAAGAAGACATGAAACTTTTGTTAGTGATGTAAAAACTCTGTTTCATATTTTTTTAAGTATTACAATCGTAGAGGATGGTTACTGAAAATGTAATGATAATGTTTTTATTCTTTGTTTACAGTTTTCACAAATTAAGGTTAATAATAAGGTAGAAACGTATTCAACAAAATTAAAGACTATCTAAAAGTATTGAACCTTACATTTTTTTCTAAGATTGGCGAATGGAAATTTCTACCTTTAGAAAAACCTACTTTTTCAACATTTTTACAGACTTAATTCCATTTGATAAAACCATTTTGTTATTTATTGTTTTGGCTCAACACAAAGAACATTATCGAAAACAAAAATTCTTGGTCTTATTGTGTTCCAGAAACATTCCTGGTAAAAACTAGAACTTACTAACAATGACTTTAACACTTTTTTTTTATAACATTATATTGGATTCGATTCTATACAAAAATATGATTTGTTACCAGTTTTTAAATAGTATGATGCCATAAGTAAACTTTCAAATGCAAGAGAAAAATAAGAAATTTGACGCTCTAAAGAACGTTGTTCTTAGCCCATTTTCTTATGAAAAAAAAAAGAGAAATTATAGGCCCTTTTTTTAATAAGATTGTTTCACTTAGTGCTAAAATGCTAAAACCAGTCACCTTTTGAGTTTTTTTGAAATTAATTTCGATTGCAAGGTGAAAGAAAGTCCTCATCTCTTTGACATTGATTTTCTTAAAATAAATGATAAATTAATTTCAATGAACAGCTGACAATGAGTGAATAGTCAGCACGTGAAAAAAACTTCATTGACTGATTATTGTTCATCGATTCGATACTTTAAGTATTTCTTTACGAGAAGACTTTTCTATAAATACTAAATGCGAAAAAAATTTTTCTAGAAAGACACTAAGCGAAAGAAAGAAGGCTGTTTATTGGGGTGTCACTCATTTTGGCGATATCGGAATTTTTCCATTCTCGGGCTTTGAATAACTTAAGATATCCGAAAAAAATTTTTTTTAAAGTCTAAAGCCAATAAGACATGATTAAGACGTGCTGCAAAACAGCTAAAGTTTTAAATGAGATTTACATGTAATTTATCTTACATTTTGTTCAAAAATTTATTTTTGTGCAAAAACTATAGTAAATGTTTTTAACTTGGCATAGTTGAAGTGTATAACGTAACGTTCAAGATCAAATTTTTCTGGATTTTTCTTTAACTGTAAAACATAGATAACAGCGATAGAAAAATCCAGGGAAATTTGGTCTTAGACGTAACATGATGCACTCAAATTATACCAAGTTTCAAACATTCATCGTAAGTTTTGCACAAGTTATAAATTATGAACATAATGTATAAAATACTACGTGTGAACCCCTTTTCAAGCTTCAATCGTTTCGTGGCACATATTATTCTTGTCCAATTTGCTTCAAACTTTACAAAAAAAAATTTGTTATCATCTTAACTGATTAAAACCCTCAGAATGAAAAAAATTCCGACTTTGCCAAAATAAGTGACACCCTACTGTATATCCTACACCTAAAAATCCATCTGTAATAAACGTGCGATCAGACTCCAGGCAGTGAATAAATTTTCTATAAGGCGGGACTGCATCGTTCAGGGTTTTATTTATGCGTACAGCAGGTGCAAATAACTTGAAGTACAGACGTTGTACCGCCCCTAGTCCTTTTCGGTTCGAGAGAATAGCCGCCCATATCCTCATTGAAGCGAACACGCCGGTAGCACATGTGCGCTCTAAACGTTTAACGAGTAAACTACAACGTCGTGGCAGGTTGAGTATAATAAACGTGGGATTAAGGTTTTTATCCATGTTAACGAGATTGCCAAGTTTGACAGTTTTCATATCTTCTGTCCGAAACAAAGTAAAATAACTAGGTATTCAAGGACTGTCCAAAGTCGGAGAAAATAGGGTATACGTCAATTCAAGTTATTACAGCGCTCTGAATCAACAAGTTAAAAAAGTTTATAGAAGTTGTAGAAATGAGTTTTTGAAAGTAAGAAATGTTTTTTTTATCGCTTTTTATTTTTTGAAAATTCCTATGATAGGAAATTATGTATCATTTCTAGATTTCTTTGATGAGAATTGAAATTTTGTTATTTACAGTAAGAAAAACTTGGGTTCAGAAAATTTACACTTGCGAAATATTACACGTAAAAAATTATAATTTCAAAGTTTAGGATCGGAATATGTTTAGGTGTAGGATTTTTAATATATTTTCTACTTATATATTGACAGCGAATTCGATTGTTACGTGTAACTACAAAAATTTTTTCAAAAGTCTGTGAACATACCTTTAAACTAAGTTTTAAAAAACCTTAAAATAATGTTTTGAGTGATTGCGAAATACGAAACTCCTCTAAAATTATTTGAACTCTGTAACGGATAAATGTATATATGTCCTGGTGGTGGTCTTCCATGGAATTATGTACAGTCGATATGATAGGGAATATTAGTACCGAGTGGAGAATGTTAGATCGATATAGGCCAGGTCGATGAGTATCGATTCTTGTTCCCCTTCTTCTTCTTCTTCATCTCTGAAAATTAGGCTGAATTAGGCGTCTCCGACCGCCATTATTGCATTTGTTCACTTTGGCATGGTTGTACGTCATAAAAGTGCCACAAAAAAAATCTCTATATCATTGCTGTTGAGTGCGGAAATCTCATTTAAAAAGAAGGGAATTTCCGCGATTTGTAATCAGGGATAAAGACGAGTCAAGAAGGGCGAGATTTCGGGAGGTTGCACGAGAATTTTGTTTGTTGCTGCTTTATGAGTGATCGGCTTTTCTATTTTCGACGATGTTTTGGATCTATTCCTAGGAGGATTTAAATCTTTTCTTGGGTGGTCGAGAGGAAGTCGTGCTTCTGGGAAAACTCCGGACAAAGGATCCTCACCATAAAGCCTGATGATCTAAAAATTTCATTTATTTTGAAATTTATCAGTGAAGGGGAAATGAAATGATGTTCATGATTGGTCGACAATGTTTATGATTGGGTTGACAATGTTTATGATTGGTTTAGAATGAAAGAACAAAATGAAAGTGAATAAAAATGTTACAACTTGCACTAACCATAAAATCCACTACAGAATCATCTGTGAGCTGTATGTATTGGAAACAGTGAGCATATTTGATAAACTAAATGCTAAGTAATTACATCATTGCATAAACTAGCCATTCTTGACATTACAATATAAATATCAAAGATACATATGCACTTGAACACATATACATATAACGAGAGTGGTTTAACGTGTATCGAGCACTCATTCGAGTACACAAGCGTATTATTTTACCATAATTCTCTTAAGAGGATAGAGGAAATCCAGTTTTCATGAATTCACAGGCAGTGACGTTTGTCCAAGCGCTCGCACATGCCGAAATTACAAATGAATTTGAGTACGACATAATTACAATAATGGGTATTACAGGTATGTATCGTTGTGTACCATATTGCCTTAAATTTTTAACTCGCTTATAAAATAAACATTCTGTACACTATAAAAATTTTGTAACATAATCTTTATTGTAAATCTTCAACAGTAGATTCAATACTAATTCAAGATTAAAGTTGAATAAAAAAAACATGATAACAATGAAAAATCATTATATGTTTTTATGCTCACAAAAACTCTTATATAGATACAAATTGATGTTTACTTTTCTACGTTTGTCATTTACGCTTATGAAATAACAAAAAAAATCAGAAAACTTGATGTAATGATAAATATAGGTTTAACCCTCATTCGGTTCATTTACTAAAAGTGAACATTTTCATGACGTCAACATAATTTTATTAAATAAAAGTTTGATCTATTATATTCATTGAAAATGTACTCAAAAATATTTAATATGTGAATGAAAGAGCATTCTACGACGTAAACTAACCTGTCCCTTGTCATTTTCGAGCTAAATGTACATTAATTTTGAAATGTGCAGGTAAGGACAAATAAACGACAAATTCGTCCGAGTATGAAATGGAGTATTCAATTAGGACCGCTAAATGGAAAGATAATTGAATTCTGAACTGGGTTCCAGAAACAGAGGAAGATCTCATCTATTCATTCGCAAGCGTCCGCTTTTGGACAGTCTTTTAATTTTCCGCCTTGCCAAACAATGTGTGCAGATTTAAAATTATTTACCCGTGGTTATGAATACAAATGATAATGCGCGTCATCATTATTTTCATGAAAACAATGAAGTGTAGAGAACAAATATTGCTGTATTAAAACTTCAGAAAATTAAACATTAATAGGTAAAGATTCAGAAGAGAAATATGTACTTTTTGTTTTATTTTTTGAAAATGTTGAGTTGTAAAATGTGATTATTCTGTGAAAGAATAATTTCTTGACCATAATGTGTAAAAGATGTTTTTTTAACTGGATTATGCATTTAGTAAATTTTGTTAGGTCAATTTTCCTTTGCTAATTTTAATAATATATAAATTACAGCCTCTTCATTTTAGGCTACCGAACACATCTTGTGTTAAATGGACTAAAAAGTCCCGAGTCGAAAAATCGAAGAGCTTCTTTGAGCCTCACAGGAGGCTCAAGAGGAGTAAAACAACTTCTTATGGATAATATGTTTCGAATGTATTTTTGAACCTCATTTGATCCTCGAGGTGCGACTTATTATCGTTTTAGGCTCAAAAGGATCAAATGAGACTCTCGATCGAAATTTAGTGAGGCTCAAGAGGTTCAAAGGAGGCTCTGCTTGAGGCCTAGGAGGGTCAAAAGAGGCTGTAATTTATCCACCTCAAGAAACCCAATGGTCTTTTCAAAAAATTCTCAGCAGCTTCTCAAGGTTGCTTCAAGGAATGCGACGAAAGCGACGCTAACTGGCTGTTGAGAAGCTGTAAAAAAAACTACCAAAACGAAAAAAAAAAATCAATTCTAGAATTATTTTTTCAATCTAGAGGAAGACGTTCATTGATTCGAAGCATATGAATTACAAAGCTTTTATATTGTTAATCTGTAAGGAAGAGAAAACGCAATACAGTAAAAACCCACGAAATATATTCCTGAAAAAAAAACCTGGAAAAATATTCCGTGTGCGTGAGATTTGAACTCGGCCGTCCTGGGCGAAACGCTGCATCGTTGAACACTCGTTCATTCCACCGGCTTGCATACGTTGATTCGGAATGCACCTTGAGACGAAAATCTTAACTTTTCGGCAAAAAACAGGAAAACCTTATTTATTTGTTTGCTATTAAAGGGAAAAAAAGGGCTAAAAACATTGCGCGTGGAAATTTTTTTGGCTGAGGAGTAAGTGAAAAATTTTTTTTTTTTTTTGGAAAAACATTGCATGGAATAGTAGGATTGTTTTATAAATTGTATTTTTCGAACATTACTAATACGGTAGGGGAAAACGCGTGTTGCAATTCGTACGGACGCACGTTAACATAAAATACGTTAATATGAAACTTGTACTTTTTTGTAAATGAAAAGCTCGCTCATTTCATTTGCAAAAGCTTCTTTTTTCCATTTAACGTATTCTTTATACATTTATTTCCCTATCAATCCTGCTGTAGCATTATTAAACGATAATTGTACACCGCTGTGCTATAGTCGTATTAATCATTATAAGTGCAAGAAAGTGTGATGAAACACCTTAAATGTTATTGATAATACATAAAAAGACAATAAAAATTACATTTCGTACCGACACACATAAAAAAATTTTGAAATACAAAAAATGTGCTAGATAAAAAATCTATAATCGAGATATGCACCTTTTTTTGCGTATGATTTTTTGTATTACAAAGATATTTTTATGTGTATCCGTTGCAAAATGTGTTAACATGTGTGATACATGTGAATAATAACATATAAAGTGTTTCATTACATTTTCTTGCACTTATAATGAGTAATACGACTCTAGCACAGTGTCGTACAATCATCGTAAAAGTAGTAAGTATCGCATAATAATGCTACAGCAGCATTGATCGGGTTGAAAAATTTGACAAAAAAAGAAAAAAAACGGTGAGAAAGACAATGTGGCAGATATTTTAACCATACTATTAGAGATGTCATGGCTGATTTTACCAGTTTGTACGAGGGGTTTAAAGATAAAAAATAAGAAAATGTGCTAAACAAATATTTTTCAAATAAATTTCTTCCGAAAAAATTTCATGCCTACATCTCAATTTCTCATTGCATTTCCTGTATGAATCTGTGGAAATCAATGAATTCATCTGGTTATACTCTTCAATGACAGTTCTCGTTCAAACTAGGACATTTGTAATTCGTACAAACAGGGTTTAACGTATAAATTCATTTGTGCAAAGAAGTTAGTTGTAATATTGTCAAATATTACCAATTATTGAAATAATTATGGTTGATAAGTTCAATCTCTTAATCGAATTTGATGCGCAAAAGTTCAACTGTGCGCCCATCGCAATTTTTCATCAGTAAAGTATATTTAAAATACTTTTGCACGCAAAAAACACCGCGAAAATCCCTACATTCGTAAAAAATGGGACATTCACTTTACTGTTTTGATAATGGGTCCGAATTTCTCAAACGGGCCACCTGCATTTGATGAAAATTCATTGAAAGTGAAAATCACTGAAAGTGGTTTTTGTCGGGTATAATATGGTTGACAAATCAGATTTGTTATAAACAATGTAACAAAAAATTCACTTGATCACATTATTTTTCATTGAAAAAAACATAATGAAATGACAGTGATGAAAAATACAATCAGGATCAGAAAATTAAAAAATTTAACAGATTAGATCGCCGATATTTTATTATGATAAATTGACACAAAAACATTTATTGTTAATGAAGTTAACAATAAACTTTTCCCACTGGATATTTTTGAATTTACATTTGACATGTCAAACACTTTATTAAACATGTATTTTCAATAGAAAATTAATTTCGACCTAATCTAGGTGATGCGTTTCAGGAGTATATTATCCTTGAAAATACTACTTTCTATTATCTATTTACCCACGAAATCCTTCCTACGCTTCCTACCTAGCAAGAGGCATTTGCGCGGTGATAAATAAATGGGCGTAAACGAACGACATAGCTTTAGCAGCTCGCGCGACTACGTTTTCGACTGAATAAATTTTTTTCAAAATGCGATTCATTATTTTTTCTTAACAAAATATGAAAGTCAACTAAATGAAGTATGTGTGGTTTTTTTTTCTAGTCCAAATATGGTTAAGAACACATTTGTTTATCAATTCGTTATAAATTAATACGAGAATATAGTTTAAAAATGAAAGTTTTTGAATCAGAAAAAATCATGATAAATCTATGTGAAATTACGATTCGATTGTCGCAAAAAGCATAAAAATCGTAAAACTAGATCACCCGCAATGAATTGAATAATAAAAAATGACGAAAAACTTTGGTTGTTAAGAGTTTGAACAAAAAAAATTTTTTAAGCGAAATCAGTTTGGGTTTACCCTAGTATGTAATGGTAAACACTATCGAAAAAATTCATTTTCAAGTGAAAATGAATTTTTATCAAATTCAGGTGGCTCGTTTGAGAAATTCGGACCCTAATCGGCAAGTTTTTACTGACTGATTAATGACCTAACACACACGAGACGATTGACATGGGTTCACACAAGAGTAACAAGGGTAATAGTGGGCTTCGTCCACTGTTACATAAAAAATGTCTTGTTGCGATTGCTATTTGCAAGAATGTGTTTGTAATAATCAACACTTCGCGATTGTGCAAGAAATTGTACCTCACAGTGTATTTGTTGCAAAGGGCGATAATAATGTGCGTTGCAACATAAAAAAAGTTTTATTTTTAAATTATAGGATTAAAAATAAAATTTTTTCTAATCTTTAAATAAAATAGGTGATAGAGGCTGAAGAGGGTCAAATGAGGTTTTTTTCAGAATCGATGAGACTCATGACGCTTAAATGAGATCAGTGAGGCTAAAGAGGATCAAATGAGGTGCTATTTCAAACGGACGAGGCTCACGAGGCTTAAAAGAGGTCATAAGTAACAACGGGTAAAGTGAGTGTGAGGCTCTTGTAAGCCGAAGAGGCTCTTGAGCGTCAAATGAGGTTGTGAAATAATATACAGAGGCTAAAGAGGAGTAAATGACGACTAAACGATTATCAAGAGGCTTTAAAGAGGTTTTGGAGGCTGAAAACGTTCAAATGAGCTTCAAGATCACCAAGAGGCTCAAATGAAGACTTTGATTTTTCGACTCGGGATGTTATCTTTAGGATTTCATTCGTAAGTTTTTTAACTGGAAGACATTATATTTATATCATATTGTGATGTACAATATATATACAGTTTATACGTAAAATCTTGTATGATGTATTGTATAGAATACAAATATTATGGTTTAAATTTATGGTAATTACTTGATAATATTCTTTAACCTACAGGAAAAAATCTGATGGTCTTCATAAACAAAAATATATTATATTTTACAATAACAAGAGGTTATCTTAAAAAAAAATTTTATGTTACGTTAACTTTTCAATTTACAAGTTATCACAGAATTTTTTATTCTGACATCCCAATAATGTTTATCAATTGACTTTTAAAACGAAATTTTTAAGAAAACTCTATCATTGTCTCACCAATTTCGATATAAAATTTGGAAAATATAATTTTCCATTCAACCAGTAAAATAAAATAAGTTTGAAATTTTTGTTTACGTAATATCTCGAGTTGGATAAATTTGAATCATCGCGTCACATCAACATACTTAGTTGTGAAAAAACACAACCGAATAAAATGCCAGACTGCATCATCCAAAAATACAAAATTCATGTCGTCACGAGGACGACACTTTTTCCTGAAATACGCGACGTTTTTTTATTTGACATTTGATCTACTTAAGAGGAAAAATATAATTTTTTTCACGTGACAAGATTAGCTGTTTATTTCACTCACCGATCAACTACGTCTCGGGTTGTCCCAAGCATTACTAAATAATATCGTGTACTGAATAATACCAGTTAAAATATCTACATAATTAAGAGAGATGAAATCCATGCAACTCATGCATCATGATACCTTATTCATGATCCATGTAACACGATATAAAAAAAGTTCAACTCAGGCAAAGAAAGCATACATTTTCTTGTTAAAAATAAAAGATATTATAGTTCTAAAATATACCCATTTGACACGAAAATACAATTGTTTCCCTGACACCTCTATCCGATCTCCACATTAATTTTTTACTCGTTGATAAAGAAAGCAAGTGGCTTGTGGTAAAATAAAATGAGCCAGTTCACGAATAATGACGATAAAAACGGAGCGTTCCGAGATTATGCAGTTTATGATAACACGGAACATTGTGAATGCGGCTCCATTGTGTCTTTGCAAGTTCGCTTCCGAATATTCATGCAAATTCTGCGGTTTGATGCATGAGACCAACTTCTTAAAACACTACCTGATTTTATTGTGCTATGTCGTCGAAGCGGATACTTCCGGAGTTATGATACTGAATTTTTTGCTATCTAAAGTTATGATTGGATAGATTAAATTCAAAAAGTGATAATTGTAATAACTGTAGAATCATGTTTTTTTTAATTCCATTTATTCATTTTCATAGGTCAAAAGAAGAAAAACTAATATCATTTAACTTTTACTTTTTTATAATATATAGCGAGGTCTCTCGGAGTGAATAGAAAATTTTAACTGAATCTTAGTGTATGATTTTTTTTTTTTTTTTTTTTTTTTTTTTATTGTTTCTCGAGCTTTAGACCCGATTTCGGGGTCCTCATCAGGAACTTAGGAGTATAGCACACAACTGTTAAATATCCATGAAAAGAATTCGATCAAAGATCACGATCAAGAAACTAATGTAGCACTCACTCGTTATTGTGTGCTACATTAGTTTCTCGATAGTGATCTTTGGTCGAATTCTTTTCATGGATATTTAACAGTTATGTGCTATACTCCTAAGTTCCTGATGAGGACCCCGAAATCGGGTCTAAAGTTCGAGAAACAATAAAAAAAAAAAAAACCAATCATACACTACGATTGAGTTAAAATTTTCTATTCACTCCGAGAGATCTCGCGACATATTATAATAATCACACGTAGTTTTAAATTCGACACTTTTTACTTTTTTTTCATCTTATTCTTCGATATAATCAAAATTCTGTTGTTCTGACATTCGATTTTTCCATTTAATTTTATAATAGAACAAATAACCTCATGGATATTGTTAAAAATATTATTTACATTTTATTATACCTAATCTTACATAATTTACCGGAATATTCTAAGCTTACAATGACTTAATGACATATTATTTGGAAAACTGCAACTAATGCAATATTCACTACTCATCAAAAGCTCGAGCGATGTTTTCCAGTCAATTCACGGTCTGTGAAAAACTCCAGGAAAGTGCGATAATCGATTACCAGACGGTTCTCGCAGCGTGTGTTAACTGATGCGCGATAAACACATCACCTAATTACTTGCAGTGGATCGCCCTGCACCCTCGACACGCAAGTTGATGGTGTCGTAGACCAATGCATCGGCCTCTGTGCCGTTGCCGGCACATCAAAAGAAAAAAACAACGTATGCGCTACAGGGTTCATTGAAACTTAAAGGCACGGTTTCGAAAGATCTCGACGAGATAATACAGTTGAAAAGTTTATTACTTAAAGAGTTACTAATGAAAAGAAAAATGGAGGGACTTACTTCGAGTGATTTTGGTGACTTTTGAAGAAATGAGACAAGTAGAAGCATAGGAAACTTAGTCTAAATGTGAAAAATCAGTTTTTTGTTTCTTTTTGTATCATTTGTAATAACAAGAAATTTTTTCGATCCAGAGATAGTGCATGCTACGCATGTCTGTTGTAAATGATACTTTATTTTAACAAATAATGTATAAAAGAAAAGACAAACTGGTCAACTATGTCTTATCAAAAAAAAAAAATTTAACTTATTATTTCAAAATTAAACATTGCCTTGTTTTGTTTCATATGAATCTCATTTGATTGAAAATAAATGCCAATTGCAAAAAAAATTGAAGCGATGACAGTAGTGGAATCGAATGATGAGAAAAATTTGATATGAAAAAAAAGGCCTTCAATATTGTAGGTAGCATTTTGAAAAGTCGACATTATGACAGTTATTGCTCAATTTTAATTTTTCAAACTTAATGATAAAGTTATCATATTCATATTCAATATTTTTTTCTGAATGATATAAATAAAAAAATTTTCAAAGTATGTCTCAATAACACTTTTTTGGTTACAAAATGTTTGAAGATTGATTTTTCAGTCAGTTCAGTAAAAGGGAAATCTTGTGGCAAAAAATTCGACTTTTTTTTAATCAATACTGCTCAAAAATGAAGAAAATTGCTTTTCATTGATGAAAACTCACGATTTATAGTATGTAATCAAAATAAAAACAATCAAAATGTACGAAAATAACTCAAAGAAAATATTGGTGTTACGAATCATTTTGAAACCCAAATATCTGTATATGTAAAAACTCGAAATAATACCTTTAACTACTTTTGAATTCGTTTGTGACTCCATTTTTTTACCTTTTTTAATTAGCAAAGTTTTTTTTTTCAATAAAAAGTTTGCCATGATCGGCGCGAACACAATAAATATCAGTCGATTTGAGTGTCAATGCCAAAATACAATGTTCAGGATTTCTGATTGGAAATTTAAAATTCACTTATTTATTCTTATAACAAAATTTCTGCTTTTCATTAATTAAATGTCTTAACATGGCAATAGTTGATATTTATTTGAGTGCATTTTTTTACTTTTTCTTAGTGAATTGATTGACTAACGCCCTTACAAAAAGTTCTAATAGATCCGCAACTCTTAATTATGGATTTTTAATCAGTCCACATCGGCGAGATGTTTTTTTTTGAGAAGTCTGATAAACGATTTCTTTCATTAAACATCTCATATGTTAATTTTGAAATTTTAATTTTTTAGTCAAAAATTAAAATTTATTTCGAATTTACACTTTTGGAAATCAAGTTTTTCATCATGTACTGTAAAACGTTTTTCTGTTAGGAAAAATTATGTTTTTTTGAAATATGTGCAATCTTTCCGTTTTTTAATACAAAGATACTAATAATGTTAGTTGTTCATTATTTCATTTTTCAAAATCGTCTTCGGGAATTCCCACATTCTCAAACAGTTTAATTTATTACTAATTCATAGTTAAATTTTTCCCGAAAGGGTTTTTTTCTATACAAATGTTTAAGTTTTGAACCGTAAAGACGAAATTAGTCTACCGTAACAATCTGGAGTACCTACGATGTATCTCACATAAAGTGCATTAACGACCTTCTTTCAGTTCTCGCCGTTATTTCAGCCAAAGAAAAAAAAGAAGTAAAAATGTCAGAAATTTCTAAATAATACTGATATGTAGCAGAAATTAGTAAGAGGGGGGGGGGGCACTCTACTTGGAGTCTAAAAAAACGGTCGTTTATCTTGATCATTTTTAAACTATGAAGTGATGCGGTGACTCTGTGATAATTTTCGTATATTTAGATGAATGTCTGAATTGCGATTTTCTATTAATCATATAAGATAAATTTTCAAAATGGCGGCTGTAGTAGCTATTTTCCTATAGTTTTCGGGAAAAATCGATAATTGCGATAATCATTGTCTGTAAAATCAAATTTGTAAAACAATTTTTCAGCCGCTCATGACAGCAAAAAAACAGTGGAATTTGAACTTTTCTTTTTGTGATATAACTGTGTTCATCAATTTTAATTTTCCTTCACGTTTTCAAGTTTCCTGCTCTTAAGAAAAGCCTTTTCTTCAAAACAAAAGAAAATGTTACGTGTTCTAGATGGTTGGTTCGGGCTGTAGAAAAATCGATTTTTTCGGAAAACCTATAAAAAGATAGCTGCTACAGCCGCCAATTTGAAAGTTTATCTCACATGAACAGTCAAACATTGTCATTCAAACATGTATCTAAAAATATAATAATCATATAAATTATTGCCACTTCGCTTTACTGTTTTCAAATGATTCATAAAAACGACCATATTTTTCAGGTTCAAGGTAGAGTGCCCCCTCAAAAAACTGATGATCGAATGCAAATTCAAGTGTACGTGAAGAACGTTCCAGGTTAAACTTTCAGTTCTGATTATTTTCCCAACGCTTTTAATCATCTCGATACGTTCCACCGCGAAAACCTCTGAACTCTATACCATTTTTGCTATATTACCGTTATATTTAATTACACCAGCCAACTGCGTAATTCAAGATCGCAACGCTCCATTGAGGAACTGAACACCCTCAGCACCTTCGCACATGAACCCCTCGTGATTCTGGAATTAATTTCATCGACCTACGGTGATTACAAATTGTGTCAAGCTTTCGATCGTGGCTAATCTGTAAATATCGAGTATCAAGTGCGAGGCTCACTTCGCCGCTCTCAAGTTCTGATTAAGATATTCAGCAATCTGCAAATTGGGTTTCTTAATTCATGCAGGATGAGCGCGTGCACTCAAAGTTACGAACAGGGAAAAAAGAGACTCAATGCCAAGTCTGTCTCGTAGAGTCAAAAGACTTTAATTACAACAATGTTTTATTTGATTAGAAACTTCTGGGAGGAAATTGCGCGATTCTTCAAGATGTACGTTGCCTTTGGTTTCAGGTTCCGCGGCGAATTTTTCCTTGGCGAATGACTGGTGACTGAAGTATTCGCGAGCTTTCAAGTCTCCGGTTACATAAAGCCGCTTTATTCTGGATTCTACTTCGCCGTGGGATAAGGAAACGAGAATAAAAGCGAGATTGTCCAGGCAGGCGCCGTTTCAGAATCGGTGGAACAAGACTGTTTAATCTGCTTGTTTCTCATCGAAAGCGATGAAAGCTAAGCGTTTCGAGTGGAAGGCGATGTAACCAAAGGAGAGTGAGGGAGTTCGGCGTCATGATTATGCATACAATCGGGTTATTGTAACTGATAATTATCGGAATAAGATTTTACTAAGAAATTGTAGAATTTAAAACAAAATCCTTCTACCCTTAACAAACACGATTTCTGTACCGTTAATGTAATTCACACTTTCACAAAATGAACAAATCACGACGCGTTACAACGACCCATAAAAACACTACCACTCACATCACAGAGAATAAATTCATTTACTCTGCGTGAGCAGGACGTATATCTCTTAACAAGTTACAAGCAGTTTATTTATACGTGTGTCGCGTGTGCATGCATCGAGAATTTCTCGTTTTTTTTCACTTCACCTGGTGCTAAAACCAACTTCAACCAGCAACCGAGGGAAAAATGACACCAGCACTTTCCTGTAACATGGTTCACTGTGCTTTTAGGTCATTTTTCATGCGCGAGCTACATACGGAAAACGCTTCTGCGAGCGTTAACAGTACAGGAAATGACGGCGACGGATAATTTATGCGCTCACGCCGTGTAATGTTTATAAATTACGTTTGAAACAATGAATGCAAAACTTTGTCCGATGACGAAAGTTCCATTTTAGGACCTCTGATACTCAAATTCTAGATTCTAACAAACACTATCAATATATATGCAATAAAATTGTTATGCAATATATACTGATCATGTGGTAGTCCTGAAGAAAGTAAAATAAGACAGTTGTGCAAAAAATAACGTTCAGGAAACAGTTTAAAGACGAATTTCTGTAAGTTTCACAGTCACTGTTATTTACAAAAACATTTATCAGAGCATCATTTACAAATTGGTCGGCAGAACTGAATAACACCGAATTGGTCTTTCGAGTTGCAAGCAGTGCACGTAAGGTCAATTAACATCACAAGACCGCGGTCTAGTCACTCTAAGCCAATAGCGCGAAATAGACTGGTGTACATGAACTCGCGTTAGCCTTTCCCTGCGAATTCGGCCAAACTGGCAAAACTTAGTCTGTAGTTTCAGCGAATCAAGTCAGTAGACTTAACATATTTGCGTTTCTTACTTTGGTGCACGGAGTCATCAAAGGTACAATCCTCGTTTCTTCATTTTTTGAAGGCTCGCTGTTTCTAAGAGTACCTTCAAATAACGGACGAACTTTACCCTGTGTCTCGCGAACATTCCAAAAGACACTTTAAGTACAAGAGACGACTAAAGACGATCTTCTGGATGAAGGGCGCCCAGAATTGTTCGTTCTAATTATTACTGACCTACTTGAATGTAATGATTTCGAATTGTACTATCTACGAAGCGAAGTTCCGAGATGAGTAATAGCTGCAGCAGAATCAATAAAGGATTTCATACTTTGACGACTCTGACATATCGTTTTGTAGCAAGCTGCTGAGACTGCTCGATTCTTTTTAATTAAAGCTCCAAACTTTGGCTCCGAGTTTCGAGAAACGCTCATTCTCCGAGCGAATGGTTATGCTGGTATTCCAACTTCTGTTTTAATTAATCATGAATATCTGAATGTAGCGTAAAGTCTTTCATTCATTGAAAGCTTCTGCAGAATTTTCGTTTCCAAGAAAATCGGAGAGTTTTCGAAAAGTGTGGGAAACATTCTTCGTCCATTCCTTTGCACTTATTTTCCATATTGGACAGAGTTCAACATTTTGCGTTTTTATTGAAAAATTATTTTCTTTTGATAGATCAGGTGCAGTAGATATTCTATCTTTAGGATAAAAGAAAAAACGTGAGAAAAATGATTTTTATTTAATATCGTACAAAAATCGAGTTGAACGAGATATGACATAAGAGAAAACACATTAAAAAAAACATCAACCAAAGATAAATAATGACACATGGTGCGGAATTAACGTTAAGAAATAGATGCGTTCAATAATTCAAAGCGCGATGGGCAAAGGAAGGGATAAGGGCAACAAATTGCGCGGCTACTGCGCGGGGGTAGTTATTTGACGAAATTGCTTCTTATGAAAACTTGCAGGGGCAAGAGCCTGGTGGAAAAGCTGAGAGAGAAAATTGCCATTCTCGAAGAGAGGATTGTGGAGCCAGTCAAGAGCGCTGGAGGACAGGCGACCGAATAATAAGGCTACGAAGTTTTCTCGCTTCGACTCGCTTACTCAAACGTAATTGTGCGAGGATTCGAGAATGATCGATATTTTTATTTGGCTGTAATAAATAGACACACAGTCAATATATACGATTTATCAAACACCTTCAGGATTCTTCTTCCAAAAAATTTTTTGTAGTGCTATTTTGACGTGAGTGTAACAATGATGATGAATTTCGATAATTATACAATTTTTTTGAAACGAATTTTATACTAAACAAGTCGCGTTAATAAAAATATTATGATCTTCATCCAATGTAGTAATGAAGAAACTTAAGAAGTTGGGAATACATCACACCTCTACAGTATTGTCCAAATTTTTAAACATTACTTTTGTTGGTCCTCTTAAGGCATCAATAAACACACTACAAAAATTGTTCAGAAACTATGCTATATACTCAGATTATAAATAAACAAATCATTCTTTATACTTCAATGTATTTATGTATAGCTACTAAATATAAGAAATGAACTCCAACTTTGTTTACATTTGTGATGGTTTTTTTTTAATATTTACCACAAGTTCCTTCAAACTTAAAATCGTAAGATACAAAAATACATGTTAATTGAGGAAGTTAGTAGTACATTACGTTCCACGGGCACAATATTTTCATTTCCAAGTAGAAAATTTGTAGGCTGAGGCGAAGCCGAGGCATACAATCCTACGAGGAAAAAAAAGTATTGTGCCCGAGGAGCGTACCGTATTTTATACGCCGAGGGGAAACAAACAAATTTTCCCTACGAGAGCAGGGAAATAAAGGGCAGTTTATTTCCCTGACGTATATAAAATAATAAAAGACGTCAAAAATATGTATGCAATGATTTTTCGTCAAAATATTCAAAATCTCGAGAAGTACTGATTATTTAGTAAACAAAAATATAAGGAATGTCAATTTCCATGAGAAAGATCTTTTTATTTCTTGAAAATACTTGCATGTGAGTAGTTATAATTGAGGAAAATTTACTCACGAATTCGTAAAAAAAAATTTCCTTTATAACAGAGTGAAATTTGGAAAGATGACTGTCACGGAATGAAATATAATAAACTCAATGAAAGCAGTGTGATAAAGTTGAGATTCTTGAAAAAAAAAATGCGAAGAAAAATTATGAAGAATAAGGTTTGTATTGTCATGTACAAGATACTCATATTGTAATAACCAGTCATTAACTATATATCTTTTTTGAATGGAAACGTTTGGAAGTTCCAAAGTTAAAAAAATGTTCATTTTCAAAGAACCGTAGCAGAAAATGTTTTTGAAAAATTATTCAAAATATGTAGGTTCAATCAACCGACGTACATAGAAAAGTTGAATAGGAACATCAATAAATTACTTATAAAATTTTTTTTCATTTGTAATTTTCAAGATAATCATTACCAAGTTCAAGATATGTTTAACAATCAACATGGAATTTTATTTTTATCGAAATTTGTAGGCGACTTATCTATGTTGAATTTTCAGAATACTTAATACGAGAAAAATATGATAAAAGCAACCACACACTTGCAAATGTTTTTGAAAAAGCCAATGTTCATGATAGGAATTCGATGGAATTAGACGAAAATCATATGGGATGTATGTTACGACGAGAAAAAGATGAATAAGAATCCGTCTATCACATATTGACATGAAAAAACTTATATGAACAAATGGACACAAACGAATGACTAGGATTTCATAACTTACAACGTAATTTTTTTCCATTGTTTAATATGACGTTATTTTTTTAAAAATATTTATTTAATTGTGATATTATAAAGATTCTAATAACTGATCGTCAAAATCCCGAAGAATATTGAAGAAATGTGATACATTCAAGACAAGAATTTCTTCAATATTCAATACTGTCATTTCTCGAATATGAAAAATTTGCTCCGAGAAAAAGTCAAAGTTTTGAAATTGTGCAGACATTAAAATGTCACTTATTTTGGCGATGTCAGAATTTTTTCCATTGCAGGGCTTTGAAAAAATTAAAATATTGAAAAAAAAAATTCTTTCAAGTTTTAAGTAAATCGAACATAATCAATATGTGCCACGAAACGACTAAAGATTAAAATGGGATGTAAATGTAGTTTTCCATACATTTTGTTTAAAAATTTATAAGTCGTGCAAAACTTATGATAAGCGTTTGAAACTTGGCAAAGTTTAAGTGTAGAACGTTACGTTTAAGACCAAATTTTTCCGGATTTTTTCTATCGCTGTTATCTGTTTTGCAAGTACCGAAAAAAGGCAAACATGTACTTTCTCGGTGCTTGTAAAACATAGATAACAGTGATAGAAAAATCCAGAAAAATTTTGTCTTAAATGTAACATTATTTGCTTAAACTATGCTTAGTTTCAAAAATTCATCATAAGTTTTGCACGATTTATCAATTTTTGAACAAAATGCATGAAAACTACATGTGAATGCCATTTCAAACTTCAGTCGTTTTGTAGCACGTGTTAATTATGTCCGATTTGATTCCAATTTGACGAAAAGATTTTTTTCAATATCTCGATTGATGTAAAGCTCTGGAATGGCAAGAATTCCGACATCGCCAAAATAAGTGACACCCAAATATATAATACATATAAATGAAAGAATTAACATAACGACATTTACTACTTATATTTTCATATTTTTCAAACCTATAACAGATTATCTGATCCCTCGGTGAAGTTCAAACCTTATAATGTGATTTCCTTCTAATTTTATGTCAGGGCTTTGAAAAGTGTCAAGTTCCAAGGCAAATGCATCAGCAGAGAACCTCACTAAAACGACGTAAATGGTTCAAAAATATTTTACTCACAAATTCCCACCCAGACTTTTCGCATTGCATCGATTTTCCTACATGCAGTTGCTTGAGATGTTTAAAATTTTATTCTTGCTAAGCTCGGAACAATGGCGGTAGGCCGTGAACGTTGAGCAGACCAGAGTGCCTAAGTTACGACAAAGCGAAGAGCGGAGATTCGAGGCAAAGTAAGACGATTACGGTTTGGCTTAACGCTCTCTGCACTTCGCCACGCCAACTATTAGGCTCTTCACCATTTTCGTTGCCTGGCATCGTGCCGTCGTTCAATTAAAACAGCCGGTTAAGCTTCATCTTCAACGTCGTTGACTCATGGTGATAAGTACCGTATATACAAGGATGATTATGGGCGAAGGTTGTAAAATTCATAAGGACGACGTTAGTGCCACGTAATCAGTTTCTAGAGTGTATGATACATTTTGGTTATGTTCCATAGTCATTCTCAATAGGTCTCGAATCCCACGACCTGCATCCACATTCGTCGTAAAAGCCGCTTTTGAGTGAAAAGATATTGAAAAAGAACTTTACTTCTCGGTTATCAAAGGAATATCGTTGCTGTCTTAAATGAATTCGAGTCTTCAGATAGAACTATTCAAATGTTCATCATCCTGATTCTGAATTTTAAGGTTTCCCTTATTCAGAACATCAGTTCACTTCATGGTAAGTTTTTATTGATAAATGAAAAAAGCTCTGTCTAAGCTTGCACATTTCGTTTCAGTAAATGTGTATTTATTCGCGTTTCGCGCCCGTGAATTGAGTGGCGATTGACTGAGAAATGGCATGTGCAACGCTTCGAATTCGTATTCTGGTCAACTCGCTGCGCATTTCCATAAACGCTCGTAAAAATTGCAGAGTCATCGTTATTTCCACGCACGAATTTCCATGCGTCGGCTAAAAGCCATTTTCGCGCTTCGAATCAACTTTCTTTATCCCATTTGTTCCTTTTTACAAAGCCTCTTTTCTCATACACCACGATCCTCTGACAAGCTCTTCTTGAAAAGGCTTTCGAAACTCATTTATTCATTTTTAAAGAAAATTCGCCGGCAAGGTGTCCATTTTCACTTGTTTAATCCGGTTCCAGTTTCTTCTGCAACGGAGAATTGGAAATGGACGCCCGGCGTCGCGTGCATTCTTTTCGAACGTGAAGAGTCCTTGCATCGATCCGCGTTGCCAACTCAGTAGAGTAAATTGTCGTCGATGGAGGGAAAGAGTATTACGCTGAAATTCATTTTCATTCCGAACTTGATGGCATCTTTTGTGAAGGATTTTATTCAACTCGGGGGATTTTGAGCGTGATTTCGAAACAACTTTGGAGCATAACCGAGACAGTTTCAGGATCACAAGGGATGGGCAGGAATTACTGAGATACTTAAATGAGACGTTTCTGGATGAATAAAACATTTTGTGATAATAAATAACAACTGTATGATTACATAAAAAAAAAAACGCATTGTGAGCTTACTTGACGTGTATTTCTTGGCTATAAATAATTTACAATATAACTGTTTGTAGTAGGATAATGAGTAATTTATGGAACTGAGCAATTTTATTTCTTATTTTTATACATGAGCTTTTTCAAAGTATATCTAAAATTGTCTTATTGTGAGTACTTACCTCCTTATTGAAGCGATTACTTTTACTTATCTTACGAACAAAATTAAAGGGTTTTCAGTATCTAACGAAAATAATTATTTCATCTTAAGACCTGTTATAATACTCTATCAGAATATTCACTGAGATTTTTGATAAAATGGCTGAAAGTTTCTGTTTACAAAGTTTACGTTCCAAGCATACTATGCAATTTTGGATTTTTTGTCACAAAGATATGCAACCAGAAAACATTTTGTATAGAACAGAACCTCATCTTACAATCAGGTAGAAGGAGTTTGGTTTTTTGTATGAGAAAAAATAATTTTTTCAAACTTATAATAATGAGTTTTAATGATCGGAGTAGTTTCTAATAATTTTTATTCGTTGTTTGTAACAGTGAAAAAAAAAGCTTCTTTGAATTCCAAGCTGATAAAATGATTCAAAATCATTCATATATTTTTCAATTGAATGTAGTGTCATCACTGTGCATTACATCGAAAAACAGTCAGTATTCTGAATTTTCCATGACCAATCTCGTCATTTCATCGAAGTGCGAAACTTGGAGGATTAAATTAACCATAAAAATAAAATTTTCCATCATCATCGTCTGAAATCGTGATTATCCTAGTTAATAAATTGATTAACAGGAAATTCAATAGGCAAAATAATCCAAACTCAGAATCGTCATTTGCACGTGCAATCATGATTGAGGTTTTTGAAAACAACAAAATTGCAGTTGAAAGATATCTTCATTTCTCAATATTTGTGTTAATCATTCATCGAATCACTTAATGCTTTCGAATTACAAAAAAATGAGTTCTTGTCATTATTAAATAGTTGGTAAGCTGACCAAACAAAATTTTTTATTTTTTTGGATGACAGGTTCACATCGGCTTTACATGATTTCTCTTCAATTTTTTTCTCGTATTTTTAATGACGTACTTACGTTTCAATTATATTTCTTCATTTTTTTTCGTACTTGATTAGTTTTCCGATTTTTAATGTGCTAGGTAATACTCTATAAACAGTTTTTCTGCTTCATGAAACTAAAAAGTTTGTCTACAGTATTGATATGTAAAAAAATTTTTTTGAAAAACTTGATATTTGTGCGTTCTAGTTAGAAGAAATTGATGTGAAATAAATGAAGATGAAATTTCAATGTTGTTTAAATGACGATTCACAGAACGAAAGTATCATTTTTGTACTTTTACTATAGAATATTCTTTATGAAGCTTGCAAACCATACTGTAAATATTACAGTCAATAAGCAACTTTCCTCTGACATGAATTGTGGAGTGTGATCGATTTCAGATATTGTTAAAAAAGAATTCAATAATAAAAAGCAATTCCTTTTAATTTTTTTGGGACAAAATTGTAAGACTAATGATAAAATATGTAACAGACTATTTCGATTTTTTGATACTGGATTTGGCAAAAAAAAGTTAATATGAAATTAACTACCATCAAATGACTTGAATTAGTGATGTTGGTTTCGTCAAAAAGAATTTCACGACACATATTTTTCAAAGTGGAATAATGTTAAGAAAAATGTATCAAAAAAAAATTACTGAGAAACCGTAAGTTTGTAATTTGCTTTTAAAAATTTTTCAAAGGAATGATTTTTGTGAATAAAAAGGAATATCAAAAAATTTATAAACGAAATCGTCGAGAAAATGTTTGAAATAGTTTCACAGCACTTTTGCAAATTGCACTAAATACAATCTGCAACATCATACAAAAACATTTCTGAATAGCAAAACCGCTGCCCATGTCTCGCAAAACAAAAAGGGAATGTCTTACTCGTGCAGCAGCAGATGCGGAGCGTGTGTTTTATTGGCCACCTAGACGAATGGAAGCTCATTTCGCGATCTCCAACCCGGCCATAAAAATGATGAAGAATGGATATCGCGTCGCGCAACCAGGCGAAATGTAAAATTATATACATATTGAGAAAACGGCGGGTACGTGGCCCCGCGCATCGAAAATCAATGGAAGACCTGCCTCGATCGTTCAAGCGGTGGGATAGGTAATCGCTGGCTTTGGATTTCGCTGGTGCACTTTTTTTTCATTTTCAGATGCGCGTTCACGTACACGCTCGGGAACATTACATTCGCTGGAACATCGGCGAGAGATTTACTGCAAATTTCAGAATTTGGTGAACAATTTTCAAATTTGACGGCATTTTAATATTGCATACCAGTTATTTTTAAAATATAAGAGGAGAAAATCGATGCATTAGGAAAAACTTTTGATTTTTTATCAAATAAAATGTGAGTACATTCTACAAAAAAATTTATCGTACGAAAAATTCTTCAGGGATTAGAAGGATTCTAGTTGATGTAATGCTAAGTTTTTTATTTCTTTAGCATAAGTTTTGAAAATTGAATTTCGAGAAGTGTAAAAGATGGTTTTCGAAAAAAGAGCTGCATAATGAATATTGAATTCAGTTACTTTCGAGAAAGACATGAATTTTTACATCTGTTTAGTTATGAAATACTGCATTGTAACTTGAAAAATTTTCTTGAGATTTTTTTACAATAGTGAAATGCTACATTTTTAGTGCATTTTCAGTAAAACTTGGTGGAAACAACACTATCAAATGAAAAAATTTAACGTAGATTTGAAAACATTTATTAGGAAAATTTAAAATAAAATATATATTTTTGTCCGTATGGCAAAAAAAATTGAAATAAACTTGTAATTTGAATCATAAATCAAGAATGAATCCCAACAATATAACAGTCTAGTTTCGGTAATTAATTTTTTCAACTGCATATAAAACTGGAATATTCTTTATCTTGCTCTCAATAATTCAAGTTGAATGATTATTGTGTTGTTGATACTGAAAACCACAAGATTCGATATAAGAATCATATCCTACATTATTGAATAATAAAATTTTTTTTCAATAACTGTATAAAAGTCAATCTTTACTTCGATAATGGCGATGAAGTGAGCTCACGATTTCCTCACGTTTATTTTTACACATAAAAAAAAGTTAATGAAGATGAAGATTGTCCAAAAGTTTTGAATATCCTAATTTCTAAATACTGTTATATATATATATATGCATTCCCATAATTCCCAGAATAATTTTTACCATATGAAAGCATATTTTTTGATTTTTTCATGTATTTATGGTATCAAAAATAACTTTCTGTGTGAAAAATTGTAAAATTCAGGTGGAATCACGATTATAAAAGAGTACCTATATAAAACGTTGATACCAGTTTTTCCAAATTTTTTCGAAAATTTTCTTTGTTATAGTATTCTTACTTTTTTTGCATCAAAATAAATTACGAAGGAAAGTAAATAAATAATATTAATATGTACTAGTACGTACTACTGATGTTGATGACTTTTTTTAAAATAATTTCCTTTTAATCTTATGTACTGTTGAAAATACTATTTTCCAATTAGCCCTGATACCAAAACATACAGAGTTTGAAGAATTTTCATTGTAAAAAGAGAGAAAAAACACATAAAATATGTTCAACAATTCATTTCTCTTATGCAGTAAACTCGAGTCGATTATAATCGTTATCAATAACTTGCATTTTGAATATATGAAATTATCAGTATATTTGAATTAAGTAAACTCGTAGAATAATTAATATCAGTGTGCGTCGAAAAAATGTTGGTTGAATTTTTTATCTGAATTTCAGAATCTAAAATATTTCGAGTATTCTATCAATAAATAATGTGGACAAAACAGTGGCACTAGATTTCGCATGATTTAGATGTATACAATAAAGTGAGGAAAAAAACTAAAGAAGAATCTGAAAACCATCGCTTGACACGGAAATTCATCGTGATAAAATGTAACATTATAACATAAAACCTTAGTGTTTTTAACTAGTCTAAAAGAATATTTATTTGGTAGTGTGAAAGGTGTTTTTGGGAAATTATTTTTCAGACTCATATAAAGCCAAATTACGAACAAGTTATTATTAATTTGTTGATATTATTAATTAGTTAAATAAGTGACTCCTATAACTTGCGCGTCAATTAGTAATTTTCTCAACTACAATAAAGAAAACTTAAACTAGCTTCATGGAAAAACTTTCCCAGAAACATAGAATTATGTCAAAGTGACAATGGTTAACCTTCTCATGGAAATGTTTGCCACTACGCTGCTGTCAAGTTTCTGAAGGGTTCAAGTTTTCGTTTATATGAGACCAAGACAGAGGTTGACAGTTAAGACGTATTTCAGTGGGTGTTCAACGCAAGTTTGCGAGAGCGTTCGAGGAAACCGCAGAGTGAAAACTATTATTTGGTTACGTGAATTTTTACGCAGAAACTTTGACGTGCGATATTGTTATCTCCAATCAAGTCAGTTAATTGACATTATCGATCTAGTAGATACGAATATGACTGTAAAAAAAAGAGTCCGAAGGAACGATCAATTTGTGTTAAAAGGTTTTTTTATTCTTTGTAAGCAGAATTTCACAAAAAGGGCATGAAAAAATGCAAAGAAAATGAAAAAAATTATATAATATGACTTCTGAAATTCCCTTCGCATAGAATTTTATTCTAAAAATTTGTGTTTTTTAACAACAATCTTCAAAAAAAAATGTATAAAAAGTTTACATGTTCTAACAGACAAGATATTTGTTGACATTTTTTTAATTAATAGTAAAACAGCGTCAACCTTGAATCGAAAGAAATGCAACTATATTTCCTATTCACCCGAATCGAAAGCACGTGCTTGTAATCCGATATTGTTTAATGCGGTATTAAAACGTAACCCGGCCTACGCGGTCGCACGGTAATGAAAGCCGAGGGCAAAAGTAGCGCGTTATCTCGAAAATAACACGAAATACAAACGGATTATAGCACCAGAATCTCGCGTGTACACTGTCTCGTATTTTTCATCGTTATTTCGAAGAGACGTAAATTACATTATGCAAGACTCGAGGATTTGACTACGCATGGAAAATTGTGTTTAAAAAGACAGTTGCCATTAGCATAGAGAGCCAAAGAATTCAGAATCAATAATGACTTTTCATACTCTGGTTCTTAGACAATTTTAATCCCTACGCTCAGGCAGCAAATTTATTTTTATAATGAGTCTTGTATTTTTTTTTCTGAAAATGTGCAATTGTTTGTATGTGAAAAAACCTGGTAAGAAAGAGATTTACAATCAAATATTATTCTATATGAATTATTGAAAAGTGTTTTTTTGTGTAGTGAAATACTCCAATTCAAACTAACACAACATACTTATATAATTCTTGTGATTAATTTGTTTGCAACTTTCATTATAATAATGATTTACAGGAGAAAAATATGTAAGACTATCTGTAGTTGAGGTATGATTTATGTAATATCGTATTACGTATATGAATCGTGAAGTTTTTATTACCGCCTGACCAAATGCAGACCGTTATCACTGCAATGTCAGTTATACTGGACAGCCAAAATGTTTGCTTAAAATTAAGATGTTTTTCTTTTATCTCTCCCCTTTCTGTGTGTAAAACCACTTGAAGAACTATTGACTTTCCCACTACTAAGCACTATTGACCACAATGAATAAAATTCGAAAGTATTTTACCCTTTGTTATACAATTGTAAAAATAGTTTAGTGTATTGTTTGGTTAGGAAGTAATTAATGTTTCCTCAAATGTTTCGGTACTTTATCATTGCTTCGTAGTGTGTTAAATAGTGATTATATAGTGCCTAAGTCTGTTAGTAAGTGTTTAATATATGTTGGTGAAGTGGTCTTATGTTTTGTTGCACTGTTTATAAAAACTATGTTTACAACATTAATTACTTATATGATACTTGTGCTCATTTTTCTTGCAACTGTCATTAACATAATGATTAACAGGAGGAAATTATTTGAGGTTATCGGTAGTTGAAGTTTAATTTATGTTACTTCGTACAACGTTAATAAATCGTGAAGTTTTTATGACTGCCTGACCAAACGTAGACCACTATCACTGCAATACCAGTTATGCCAGACAGTCAAAATTTTCGCTCAAAATCAAGATGTTTTTTTTATCTCTATTTTTCCTGTATGTAAAACCACCTTGAGAATTATTAACTTTTTCACAACCAAGCACTATTGACCACTATGAATAAAATTTCAAAGTATTTTTCTCTTTGTTATACAATCATATCAATAGTTTAGTGGATTGTTTGATTTTGAAAGGAATAATGTTTCCTATAAATTTTTATGTTGTTTATTAGTACTTTGTAATGTGTTGAATAGTGAGTACATAGTGCCTAAGCCTGTTGTATAATGTTTAATATATGTACGTAAATCGTGCTCTTCTGTTTTGTTGCTGTATTTATAATAACTCTTATAACTACTAGTTCGATGAAAGTTGATCAAAGTCTCACTTATATAGATTTAAACGTTGTTGATTCAAAAACTTGTTCATTTTAATCGCTTGTCTATTCCAACTCTTTACCTCGTTTACTTAACTAAGAACATTGTTATGTAATATCTATGAATTTTCCTTGGTGTAACAAGTTATAACAAACAATTCCTACTCTTCTGGATTAACTGATATTTTTTGAAAATAATTATCTAAACTATAACAAAGTCACTTAAGGTATCTAGCAGTGACTAATATTACTCAATATTTTTTGCATAGTAGTTTATGGTAACCATGGTAACATTTCACAATCAATGGAAACCACTGTCTGTCACTGTCTAAACACCTTTAAAATAATTTTTATATAACAGTGTCTAATATATTGCGAAATGTTTCTTCAAGTGTTTAATAGTTTATGTCGTATTACTATATAACCCTGCCTAGAACTAAACATGATTATTATTATTTAGTTTAGTTGTGAATAGTAGTATATTACTTTTGAATAGTTTTGAGCAGTGAATATTCATACGAATTTCACTTGTAGATAATGTTTTCGTTTTTTTTTTTACTCTGTAAAATCATAAAAAAAAAAATTATTCTGCGATAAATATAGAAATTAGATTTTATGCTGACATTAAAGAAACTTGTTGCTTCGGTAGCGATTTTGAAAATTGAATAAATTGTATCCACTTGTATTTAAATATTTTGTGTACATTTCAAAGGAAACAAGATTTCAGGTAACAGAAATTACGTAAAAATGTGTTTTTATGGTTATTTATAGTTTTTTTTAACTCATCATTATTTATCATGTTCAAATTGTTAATTTTTATTTAATGACCATCGCCACAATGATATTCAAGGCAAAAATTTATAGAGTCATTCGCGGTTTAATTGTAATTAACCCCACTTTATATATTATATTCACAAATCAGCAGAGTCTGACTAAACGTAGACCATTCTACTACTGTCTGACTAAATCATCACTGCAGATCATCATCGCTGCAGTATGTAACAATTATTCACGACAATGTGAAAATTCTCAAATGCGTGGTATTTATTTCAATACATTGTGAGAGATCATTTAGAGAGATTTTGGGTTGTTTGTAAGTAAAAATAAAGTAGAAAATTTCATTATATTATTAAAATGTGTAGTTATTATTTACAATTAACAGTGATGAAGTTTTCAATCACTAGAAGATCAAAAAACTTAACTCAAATTTAAAGAACTACATTAATCTAAAATTTTGTTATTTACGAGATGGTGTATTATAATATGCTTGAAATCATTCTCGAACAATTTCAGAACGCCTTCTCAACCAATACTTTTATGAGCCTTGAGCATTACTATTCGAAAAAGCATTAAAATAATAGGGAGACCAAATTTTATACAAAATCTTGCTCGAAAAGCAAGCCCTTTGTAGACGTATGAATTCCATATCACCTTCTTCTAGTATCGAAACGACAGGTGAAGTCTAGATTGTCTCTCGTTACTCTTCGTTGCGGTTTTCTAATTTGAATACAACTACGCTCGTAGCAAATATCACATTTCACATCTGTATTGCAGCCGCAAAACGGGGAAACTACGAGACAATGATTGTAAAAGCGGCATATTAACGTACCCTTCTGCATTCCAATGTATGTAAAGGTGCTTTGGAACAGGGACTCTTGGCAAGAATCGAATGCTTAACTTGTACAGGAGACTGTGTAGACAATAATTCAGCGTTAACGATGTTGATGCTGGGGGAAAAAGTTATGTTACTAATCCGTTTCACATAAAAAAACAGCTCAAATTTTTTTTCTTGAGAAAACAGTTACCAACGTGGGGTAATTAGTAAAAATGGATGAAAAATACTTGCTGAAGTTGGATTATTTTTAGTAACAACATCTTATCTTTTTCAGATTCATCTGTGTGTAAATATTTTTTCATTGTTGAGTGCTTTTCCACTAACCTATTTTGATGATTTGATTTTTTTCAGACAATGTACTCTTTAGGACAATGCTAATTCTGAGCATTTGAAATTTAATGTCCATGTTCAAGTTTGCAATAATAATGTATATGTTGTTAATTATCTTAGGTATTGAAAAATGTAACTGATTGTGAATCCGCATCTACTTCTAATGCTTTTAACATTCTTCTAACAAAGAGTCAATAACGAATCGAAAAAAGAGAAAAAATTTGTGTTCACAAGATAATGTCGATCGAACGTACGAAAAAAGAGCGAGCTTTATTCTGCATTGTTTGAGCCTTCGTCTTTCTTTCGTAATTACCCGTTCATCGTTTCGCACATCTGGAAACGAAAGGATTTAGCCATTGGATCCGATAAAACATTTATACTCGAAGTGGGTCGGCAATTCACAACGTACTCTTCGTGAATTCTCTCGACAATCTCATTAGAGAAAATTGATAAAACATGTCATGATAGAGGTTTGAAGATGCGTTACAGCAAAATTAAATGATATCATCCAATCACAGAGGATGAAATGTTAAATCATGCAGATATGAATTTTCTTTAAAAATAAGTGGAGTAAACCCTCGACAAAAATCGTAACATGAATTTGTAATTTTGATATAAAAGCTTTATAATTGATGATGAATAAAAAATCTTGATACTTTTTTTCCTATATATTCCGTCGGAATTCAGGCATAGCTAAGAATAATTTAAAGTTATTTCATTGTTTTTCTTTGCTCATGGTTCACAATTTGAATTTCCAAATGTTCAAGTTGTCATTATAATTTTCTTTTCACCCAACACGTGACTTATATAAATACGTATGTAAATTCAGTAGTAAATGTAACCTCCAAAATACCCTTTATTATATTCAGAAGGCTGCTGTAAAGAAAGATAAAGCTAATCTGAAGGATGTTCGGTATGATAGGCGTAGCGGAATTTATGGCCTCGTAACACATGACGGGTGTTACGGGTTCGCAGTCGGTCCCTGCCAAAGTAGGATTTCGGAGCGTTTTTATACTTCCGGCGCGTTATCAAGAGCGATTCTTTTTTCATCAGACTATCGCAGAGAAACTGCGCGACTGATAGGGTAGAACGGCTGCTGTTGAATGGAGCTATGAGTTTCCAAATAAACGACCTACCTTTTGTGTGACTGAGCGAAAAAACAAGGTATTTTTTCAGACCAAGTGATATGAACAGCGATCTGATCTTCCCTTAGTGTACTCTCAAAGATTTTTCTTCTCTTCCTTGCAGACTTTTGTTATTTCTTTTATGTACTACGGAAATGAAATTACGAGGTTTCGGTGTTCGAATGTCAGAAATAATATGAGGAGAAATTTTTCAATGATGAAAACATTTTTGGGTAGAACGTTACACAAATTAAAGATAGAATTTACTTACTTTTTTTGTCGTGTTTTCAGCATGTTTTAAGTAAGGATCCTGAAACAAAAATTATCGTAACATCAGTGTATAATAGATTTACCTCTTTTAACTATACGCCTTTTCATTTCAACAATTCAAAAAGCCCTTTTATTACTTCGAAAGTTAGATAAGTTTATCTCAATTGATTTAATAAGGAATTTTTTTCCATTTTTATCACAAAGGCACTTTCAATCAAGTATTTAACAATATCACGTTTTTTAGGTAAATAAATTTTATTTCCGAATTCTCGATTTCTATTCTCTACAAAAGTTCTACGCAGAAATACTTGTAAAATGTGCGGATCACCAAAAAAATTTTTTTTTTTCAAATATTTGTTGCAGTCGATGCTAGGGATGGAAGAAATGAGGAGGTGTCAGAAAGCTGTATTTATTTATCGTCATATAAATTTACGAAAACTGCAAATTTTTATCCTAAATTAAAATTTTCACGATAACTGTCTTTCGTGTTCGAGTGTTTTAATATAAAATAGAGAATTGCGATATCGTTCATACTAAAAGCCAAGGACCATTAATTTTTTTCTGAACATACTGATTATTTTCATAAAAATGTGCGTTTTATAAAAATACAAGAAAACATTTTAGAATAATTAATGAGTGATCACAAGTTGTTCATGAAATATTTATTTGAAATATGTACCGTATCGATTAAAGTACGTTATATTGTGAGGAGATTAAAAATCAACTAGTTTTGTACGCCAAATCGAATGTTTTACATAAAACATGGAATACAAAACTTGTGATGATTAATTAATTCTTTGTGAAGTCATTCTGAGTTCATGAAAATAGAATAATCTTATTAAAAAAAGTAGTATTCAAATAAAAAATTTCAATAATTTAGCTTTTAGCTCCATGAATGTTTAAACATTCTACAGAATGTAGAAAAGTTTTGAGATTAAAAACATGCGCATTTTCGTTAATTTATTTGTATTATAGTTTCTAGTTGACTAAATAATTTTGTACAACCTATTGATCTTTGTCAATCATTTAACATGCAACGAGTTTTCAAAAAAAAAAAATTGTTGCTTTTCATTTATATTGAATGAAAGTTTTAGTTTCCAAAAAAAAAAGTTGTAAAACCGTAAAAAATTTTTCCATGATGAAGAACAAAAATACATGTGTCATGAAATCGACTCAAAGTTGCATTGAAATTGAAATAATCTGCTCAAAAGATAATTAAATTTATAATGGAAAACTCGTCGTACCCTAAACACGAAATTATATCAAATTATTAAATCTCCGAAGATTAAACACAGCTCTATGAAGAAACAAAGTTTTTTTTGTAATAACGTTTTCTTCCCCACAGTTTTACACTGTACTCTCGCAACACGAAAAAATTCGCTTGAATTTTCGCAATCAATTAAAAAAAAATGTAAAAAATTTTTAAACAGTGAACAATGAAAGTTTTCAATAAATGCAAAGATGAAGCTACTGTAATTATTTTTTGATTTCTTAAAATGCAATAATCATTCTTACAATTTTTTAGCGATAACCAAGTATGTTTTCATAATTCAATTTTCCAAATATTATTTTGACGAACAATATGGCTCATTGTCAATTACATAAAAAAGTATAAATGAGAAAGTTCCTACTGTTTTTAGGCTCGAAGAATAAATCTATGAGGAAAATGGACCATGTCAAATACATGTAATTATACGAAAAGAATAAGAAAGCATTAAGAGCAATAGAAGCTCATACAATCATGAGTTATGATGATTCTCAAACATATGGACAGAAAATAATTTGAAGAACCGCATATTCGTCACTGTTCATCATCATCATCATCATACATAAATAATTTAACCATGTCGCGCCATCGATTCATTAATAATGCGAGTGTACCAATATAAAAGTATCTTCAACTTTTTTTTCACCTTTATTCCTCCTATCGAGCAAAGAATGGAGACAGCAATATAAATAGCGGGGCTTTGTAAATTGTTCTAATGCTAAATGAAGATTAAGAAAGTGAAACGGAACTTGGTGGTATGGAGAAAAGAAGGTAGGGGAAAATGATTAAAGGGAGAAGAAAAGACCGAACCGGAAGACCTGGAAAGAGAACACACCGCTGTCGAGCATAAATCTCGCATAAGGTTACGGCTCATAAATTACTCTTTTAGAGAAAATCTTTGTAGCAATTTATGCGAGGCAAGGTGGTAAATCATTTTACAGACCGAAGAGGGTAATTTATAACAATTAAGCTGCGACCGCTTTTGCCTCGCGAAACATGGAGATATCTTTGGCTAGCTTAAAAACCCTAGGAAGGACACTTGAAAAAGGAATTTTCCACTTGTTAGCGGTTCAAGTAGAAGTTTTTCACTTATCAGTTCTTTCTGTTGTAATAGTTAATGTGGTTTTGCAAAATTAGCGGTAATTTTGAAGTAATTCAGAAAAGAACAACATTATGTAATGACAAGTGAAAATCAAAGACAGTAACATAATGTTTGGGCAGTGGATCATATTGTCGCGCTACACTTTAGATTGACAATGCTGCCAATGTACTTTCTTTGAGTGCTATAATTTTGAATTACAAAAGCTCAGACAGTAATAAATGAATTATCATAAAAAGAGGACGCATATCAATCAAAGTATCAATTACATTTTTTGATGTTGAATTTTTCATTTTCTCCCAATCGATACACTTGCTTCTGAAAATAAAAGTACATACAGTGAATTTAGTTGACTCTAATCATAATTATGAATTTCTCCAGCACATGAGTGACCACAGAAAAAATATCCCGTCCAAATCAAACACTTCTTCTATTCCATACCGATTCATTAACTTTGACTTCAGTAAAAACTCAGCCACTTCATATTCATCGCATGGGTCAACTAGTTGTAAAATATTTATATAGCTTGCCGGACAATCTTGCGGACGTCTCCATTAGTTTAACGAGGTCGACGAATCACGTCATCTACAAGCTGTGTTGTGGAGTTGCGAAGGATGGGAATTTCATGAGCTTGCCTTGGCGTGGCATAAAGTTTGTTTGCATCGGTGTGGAATAAAGTAATAACTCTAATTGATTCGCTAAGTTATTATCCTGATGTAACTGACTTACCCTCTACGTAACGAACAGTCACTATTGTATCGTGTACATCACGCTCGATAGAAGTGCTTGTAAATTCAATAAACTATTTTGTTAGGAGGAATAACTATGTTACCCGTATTCTTCATCTTTTTACACTTTGACATTTAACGACTGTTATCTCTTTATTACCTCTGACAGTCTTTGTCAACTCAGTTTCTTATCACGTATTTTCTTAGAGTTAACCGAAAGCAAAAAGGCGGTTAAAGCCACCAACGTCCACCGAAGGAAGATTTATCGTTATGAACGTCCGAAGCCTTGCTGAGCTCGTACTTCGTCGGCTCGCCGAGGAATTACGTGATCCGGAAACGCGATGTATCGCGAAGCGTCTCGCGGATCCCGGCTAACTACTAATGAAAGTTTTTACAAAGTAATTACTTTATTGATACGGGAGCGCGGCACGATTTTTCTCAATTTCTTTCGGTGCGTGTCCGGTAAATTGCACCGCAGTTATAAATGTTACACAGTCGTCTGAGAGACCAAGTATCTTGATACTAAAGAAAAAAAAACAGGGAATAAAAACGAATCATCATCAAAAATTGAGGAGTAAATCAGAAAAATGGGGGATTGTGACTTTCGAGTAAGTACTATCTTGAAATATTTACAGAAAACTTTTCACACAAGTGTAAGGGATTCCAGATTCAGGATTTATTTCTGTAAATTTGTGAGAGTCTTTGAAATCATCACACTGAAAATTTAATAGTGAAAGTACGTATGACAAATATTTTTGAGGGTTTTGCAAAATCAGGCAAAACAGGGCAGTAAATTTTCGTGGTGTTCCAATGTGTTAAGGATGCCACAAGCTTCTTCTGCTAAGGAAGGAATCTTTGACCTGTGAATCCCTAAAGGCTCTACGCAAACTTACTATAAACTTGCCTTATGTGCCTCGTTTTACAGAAACAGGAAACTAACTTCGATAGCGTAGGAAGAAAAGTGTTTTAAGTTTTAAGTTTTTTTTTTTTTTTCACTTATTTCGCAGCGTGATATTATTCTGGGATTATCATGTATCGAGGTTTAAGTACTTAGAATTTTCCAACTGATTTTTCTCAGAGACATAAGTTTTGCATTCATTGTTATTTCATTGTACAATTAATGAATATTGATATAAATGAATTTGAAACGCGAAAAAAATGGTTTTACGAAGTTTTTCTAGTGTTAGAGCAAAACACTAAGTAGATAGTAAAATTTGAAAAAAAAAAGTTACGACTCAAAAAAGGTAGTGCTTAAGTTAGGACTCAATTTTTTTTTATGATTCTGGTGAAATTCAATTAGTATATTGAAGAGTGGAATTATAAAAAGACAATCCCAATGTTCGGATGCTTTTGGATAAAATTATATTTTTCTTTCATTAAGTTTAGTTTGTCTAATCAAAATATTCATTGTTATAGCATGATTTCATCGATGATTGAATGACCTATAGTATTGGAAATATTATATGGTTGTGTCTAGGTGACTAATGAATCGATGAAATACGAATATTCAGTTCCACAATGCAAATGATTGAATGATTAACGTATCTTCACTTATATTGTTGAAACATTTATTAGCTGAAGTATATTTACTTCACAAATAATTATAGGAAAAACTCTAGATTAGAGATCACGAAAAATTTTTTTGCCATAAAAATGATCTTAAACAAAGAATATCTTACAGGAAAAAAATACAAGAAGCTGTAAAATAGCCTGGCAGTAGGATATTGCAAATTTTAGAAATTCAGAGTCAATAATAAACAGACATACATATCAAATAATTTTTTTCGACGAAACAAAAAACTGTACTTCTGCAAAACTCTAAAGGTGCAATAGTGTTCAAGATATTATGTTAAAAATATGTCAAACAGATATATAAAAAAAGTATTCACTAAATTGTATGATTTAGCATGTAGTGAAGTAGAAGAGATTATGAAAGTTTTATATCTTGGGATCGATTTTTTTTTATTCTAAGGGTTCTTCAAATCAATGGATGTCAAAACAGACTAGAATATTATAATTATATTTAGGTATATTGGTATTCTAGAGAGTTGGAATCTTATTTGAGGGAGGAGAAAATTGTATTAAACTGACTCCTATTATCGGTAGTATCAGATTATTTAAATCTAAGAATCGATAACTGAATACCTTAAATTCACTAACTATCAAATTGAGCTGCAAAAAAGTTGAAGTCTAACAAGGATAGTTTGGAGTTTTAGAATTTCGATTGCCAACAATGTACAAGATGATAAGAAAAGTGCATAGTTAGAACATTTATTTTATTTTTTCATATCGAAGATCTGATATTTTATAGTTTGAGTATTCGATAAATTCTTTCGTTATCGTTGTCATTTGAACCTCTTCAATTCAAACATTTTGCCAAAAAGAAGTTTATCATAGGGCTACAAAAAAAAAGGAAAATCGCACTTATTATTAATGCAATATTATACTTACAATCTATTCCTCGAGTAAAAAATTAACTTATTTCTGAAGTTTAAAAATGGTTCCCAATTATTTTCATAATCAAACAATCGACATAACAACAAGCTGCTAAACACGAGTGAAATTACATATTTTAAATTTAAAAGTTGTCTGAAAACTTGCGTTTCTTGTCTAAATCAATTTTTCAAAAACTGTTTGTTTTGTTTCTATAGCAACATTTTAAAATGATATCGGCAGATATGGCCCAGGAAATCTAAACGTCTGGTTTCTAATAGGGTGACCAACTGTCCTTTTTTAAAAGGACGTGTCCTTAATTTGGTTGAATTTTAAGAGCGTCCTTTATCCCGCTTCAAATGTCCTTTTTTTTGTATCCATTATTTGCAAGTACCGATTTTTGTTCTTTTTTAAGCGCCAAAAAAAACATAATGCACAAATTGTAAATACAATGATCAGTACTGAAAAATCTGTGTTTAAAAAAAAGAGTGAGTCAATTTGCTTGTAAAACTGTTACATTCATAGTGATGAGAAGAAAAAAATTTTTGCAAAATTAACACTTCGTTAATTTTTTCAAACATCCATATGCGGTTACATTTCGTTTTAGCTGAAAAAACTAAAAAAAAAAAATTATTAATAAAAAAATTTTTTTTCTATAAATAACATTTTGTGGTGGAGGGGGGGGGGGTTAAAATTCAAGGTGTCCTTTATTTGCTCTCACACCAGTTGGTTACCCTATTTCTAATCATTTTTATATCATCACATTATCAGTCAATGTGAGTTTTTTCAAGCAAACCCGTGTACAAACGAAATTCACTAACCAAAAAAAGTTATTTGAAAGAAACAACTTCCTAAAATTTACCTTAACAACGAGCCTTAACTCTAATCCTTTTTTCTTCTATTTTGTCAACAAAATATACCCGAAGATCATTAACATGTAAAAGTAAAGTTGCTGTAATATTGCACAAGAAAAATCTCATTTTTTCAACAGTTACAACTGAAAAAAAATGTTTGCAGCCACTTCTTCACTGCTTTTGGTTCATCATTTTTCAACTCACAGAAATATAAAAAGATAACCTGGTTCTATATAAAACGATTATCCTCTGATTCTTAACATTTCTCGTTTTCCTTTATTTATAAGATCCAACAAAATCATGTTATAACCTTACTCATCATTAACATCTTTCAAGTAACTCGCGAACCTCCTGTTTTTACTCCAGTATACATCATAAAATTAATACCTATGCCTCCAAAATGCACACCCCTTACAAAGTAGCTAAGTTGGAAACTAAATCTCTACTGGATTTAGAGGTATGATCTCTACTCATTGCGAAATTTCAGACAACAAATGCTTGCCAGCGTCAGAAGCACAAGCTCCTGAATAAACTCGAATTCAATGTTCGTCAAACGCGGTGTAACCAACAAACAATACACTCGGCTGCGCCTCGGTGCCTCGCGTTTTTGAAGAGCTGAAATCTGGAAATCCACTTTAGCTTCAGGCACAATGCGAGTTTCTAGTTGCAGATTAGAGATTTCTGATGTATCTAATGGCGTTATTAGGGTCGTTTCCAGGAAGTGGTAGTCGCTTATAGAGAGGGGTTGATCCCACGGCTCTAGTAAATTTCTGGTCTATAATGGATGCTAACCGAAGTGCGCGCGAACAGGGCGCTCGAGCGTTATCGCGCGTTTCACCCAACCTGTCCTCTCTGCATTCTCGTTATCTTCGCCCTTTTTCCTATGACTCCCAAGATGTACGTTAACCCTTTGCAACACGGTGGGATGACGTATATCCCACCTAGAATACTACCATTTTTTCAGTTTTCAAGTGCTTGTGACTCGACTTTTATGATTCTAAATTTAAATTTACTATATTTACATGTTAAGCCTAGAATATTTTGACTTTGTTATTCAATGGTGCTCATTAATTTGTCAATATCAATAAACAAATAGTGAAAAGAGTCACTTTTCGCAAAGAAAATTCATTATCTTGATAAGTTTTCAACGGATCAATTTTAAAATTTATTATTACATGTTTTCAATGTCGCTGATTAAGAATTTGTGATAGATTTTCAAAACTCAAAATGGTGGATCCAATATCGCGGACCGAATTAGTTAAACTTATTCATATCTGTATGAAAATTGGTATTCAGGGCTTTACAGGGTCGCTGATTACGATTTTAATACCAGAATTTCGAAATTCAAAATGACGTATTTAATATGATGGACACAATAACTATGTTATAAGTATTGGTATCAAATTTTTTGTTGTTCAAGAAAAAAAAATTTTTCCAAGTTGATGACAACAATAAGTTCCGTTCTCAGCCGAACCCGGAGACACGAACGAGGACGTAGCGGCTATCGTCTCCATTTTTTTTTTTTTTTTAGTATTTTTTATTTATTTTCTATTATGTTATATAATGCTCTATATAGTAATTATAATTTATATAATATTATGTATTTTCTGCTGAATCTTCGAAAGGTCTAAGCATAAATTTTCTGCTTTATGTCCGAATGAAAAAAAAAAGAAACGGCCCACCCATCGCAGCATTATCAATAAGCTTTGACATGATCATCCGGTCGAAAAAGTATCATTAGGCAGATACGAAAATGATAGCGTGACTTCAAGAATTTGTCTGGAATTCTTGTCTAGGCTTATTTATCCGATAAGCCGTGTTCACCGATTCTTTCATGTTGATGGGTCGAGCAATGTGATTTATGGTCAGATTTTCAGACAGAAGCGTAAAACCAGATTGAAAACCTTTAGTTGTTGAGTATCGAGTTTTCCTGAAATACGTCCAATGCATACCTCTACGTTGGAGCTTCCATTCCATTCATGCTGATGCCAAACGCGGACGCAAGACGTGGAACATCAGAAACTGGTAATCTTCGAGCAAATTCATATTGCAAAATATTTTTTTTTTTTTTTCTCAAATGCGGGAAAGAGTAGAACTAACGGAACTTCCAAGTGATGCAGAATCTGCTAATGGAGTTTGTGATTCATCGGATGATGAAAATTTTACAAACAAAGGCACAAGTGTACTACAAAATGATTCTGATGATGACTTTTCTGAAAACGAAAATGAAGCAGAACATTCAGTAGAAGAATTGTGGACTAGTCGAGGGGAAAAAAAAATGGGATTTGCCATTTACGAAAGATCATGGGCCAAATATTCCCGACAGTGCTACATCTCCATCTGAAATTTTTTTCCGTCTTTTCCCTGATGACTTGTTGGATTGTATCGTTCAACAAACTAATCTGTATATTCAACAAAAAAAAAGTGGCGAATCCATCACAAAAGATGAATTAACTACTTTTATAGCTATCAATATTTTGATGGGAGTGAAAAAGTCCCCTTTATACCGGGATTACTGTTCATCAGATCCGAAACTAAACGATTCATTTATAAGTCCACTGATGACGGTCAATCGTTTTGGATTCATTTTGAATAATTTACAAATTGCGGATAATAGTAAAGAACCAAAGAAAGGTGAGCCAAATTATGATAAACTCTATAAGTTGCGATCCCTATTGACAAGACTTGGTGAAACGTTCAAGAACTGCTGGAAACCAAGCAAATATCAGTCTATAGAAGAGTCCATGATCAAATTCAAGGGTCGAAGTAGTTTAAAACAGTACATGCCGGCAAAACCAATCAAGCGAGGGTATAAGTGTTGGGTACGTGCAGACGAATCAAGCTATGTATGCGAATTTCAAGTTTACACCGGCAAGACAGAAAATTCTGAAAAACAATTGGATGCAAGAGTTGTAAAGGAGCTTACACGCGAGCTTGATGGTGGAAATCACCATGTGTATTTTGAAAACTTTTTTACTGGCGTTGACTTCATGATTTCATTAAAAAAAGACCAGATTTCCGCATGTGGTACAGTGCGTTCGAACCGTGCAAGATTACCTAAAGGAACAATACTTGACAAGAAAATGAAACATAGACAACACGAATTCCAAACTTCAAACACTGGCATTCGTTGGATCAAATGGATGAACAAAAAATCTGTGTACTTCCTATCCAGCTATCACGATCCACGCGATGTCACTTCCGTGAATCGAAGACAAAAAGATGGATCTCTAATAGAAGTAAGCTGTCCAGTAGAATGTTCTGACTATAACAAGCACAAGGGTTATGTTGACAATGCTGATCGTTTGCTATCAACATATAAGATTGATCGAAAATGAAAAAAATGGTGGCTCAGGATATTCTGGCATTTTGTCGATCTGTCGTTGACTAATGCCTTCATCATATATTCAGTCAGAGACCATGGAACTGCTTCTTTATCGCTAAAAAAATTTCATATTGCGCATAGGAGATGAAATCGTTGGACAAAATATACCTAAAAAAAGGAAGGAAACGCCAGTCTACAGTAGTCGACCACCACAAACCTCAAGTGCCTCTTGAAAAGAGACGTTCTCAATCGTCTCACATGCCGGTCTATGGTAAACATTTTAGACGATGTGCTTTGCGCAGCACAAAAGCCAATTAAAAAAGAAGTGAATGAATGTGTAACGTTTGCGACGTACCATTATGTTTGTCAAAAACGAGAAATTGCTTTGCGAGCTACTACACTTAGAGTAGTAACTCTACACAAATGAAGTAAAATACGGTCGAAATTCACGAAAGTTCATGTTTGTTGAAAGAAAGTTATAAATAATTCAGAAACTTGACTAATCATGCAAAAATTTGGAAAAAAAGGTATAATCAAAAAAAAATTCCAAAAATCAAATAAAAAATACCAAAAAAAAAAAAAAAAATGGAGACTATAACCACTACGTCCTCGTTCGTGTCTCCGGGTTCGGATGAGAGCGGTAGATATTGTTTTTATCAACTTGGAAAAATTTTCCTTTCTTTAACGACAAATAATTTGGTACTGATAATTATAACATATATATTGTTTCTGCTATATTAGACCCGCCATTTTTAATTTCGGAAATTTGATATCAAATTCGGGATCAGCGACCTCGAAAAACCTTAACGCGACTATTTTCATGAAAAAATAGTTATCTGAAAAATGTATGCTTTAAAGGGTTATCTTGGTATATAGGACCAGCACCCAAGTAGATGCAACCTTTCACACATCTATAACACGTACGTTATGCGAGCTAGGAACAATCGACCTTTCCTGAATTTTCTGGAGTTTTTGACCTGAAAAGAACTTTTTAGGCTGGTTTAAGTCCGTCGTTAGAGCACAGATCTGAATAAAATTATGAATAACTGATTATATACGTAAGCCCTTCAATTTTCCTGTTCGATAAATTAAAAACACGTGTTTCCATATTTTCATCGTTTTCTTATTATTCCTATATAGAAAGTCGATGACAGAGACTATTTACGTCGTTTCAACATCGCTCCCACCCAAAGGACATTTCCAGAGCAAACTTTATTCATACCTCATCTTCATTGTTGAAAAATTCTGAACAACAAATATGCACTCAAATAAATTACCCCAGCGACGTAAGATTTGCGTTCTTAACTTATCTTTTAGTGACATCGTTGGAAAATCATGTATTAATCAGCACGAAACACGTTTTGCCCCTGGGAAAATCAATATTACTCAGCAAGCACTCCGTGCAAAGTTGGTTCAAGCTATTCTTCCAAACTAGTTTTTGTTTTCAAGTTTAGAGCATTGTCCAAGTTTTCACTAATTTCCATTCTCACACTCATCATTCACGCATAACTGCTTCAAGAATTTCCATTTCCAGCCTACCGAAATGTAAATCAATGCCAAGACATCAGTGGATGGGAATTGGTGTCACATTGATTTTTTTCGTCATTTCATTGTGCACTTTTTGTGTGATGGAAAACGACGAAGTGCATTTCAGAGATTTAGCAGCTCAAGAACTGTAAAGAGTAGAAAAGGAATTTACCGTTTGCGCGAATAAGGCTTTATCGTCGAATGATCGCAGAAAAATGCCGCCTTCTCTCGCGTTTTGTTGAGCTCATTGTTCGTGGAGTGATATTTTTTGAAAAAAACGCCGCGGATGGAATTCTTTGTGAATAAAACATACGTTACGTAGAGGGCGAAGCCCTTGCCCTGGGGCTTCAAACTGAAACGTTCTCTGGGAAAACCTAATCCAGTATAAATCTTTTGGCATGAGGCTGTTCCGATTAATGGCTCGACAAACGGATGTGGTTAAGTCCAGCTGCGCTCAGTATACTCCTGAATTACTTGACAAAAATTACGTAACTAATAAATTTTGTTTAGGGTTATGAATGTCATTAAAAATGTGTAATGATTTGTAAATTGTTATTGTACGTAATTTTCAGCTATCGCTGCTTCCTATCAGAAGGCTATCTCACTTTAAAAAATTATGTACAAAAAAATTTCAATTTTAAAAATTGCTTGAATGAAAGTAGATAATACTACTTACAAAAGGCCTTTCAAATAGAATTACTCAAATGTTTTACGAAATTAGTTTTTTTCGTAAATTTGTTTGCAATTCTAATTTATTGTTAACTTAGAAAATTATTGTTACATTCTTATTATTTTAGAAGGAAAATGCGATTTTAAGTAGGTGAGAGTCTCATACATGATACAAAAAATGCGAAAAAAAATTGGTGTGAGTTTAAAAACTCGTGAGAGAAGTGAAACTTCTCTCGAAGAATTACTGCAAGTTTAGTTAAACAAAACAGAAAGTTCATTCAATATCATGAGAAAAACAACTAAAGAAATCATTAAAATCAAAGCATAAACTGCGTCAAAAACTGTAGCTTGAAACAAATTAAATTTAAATCGGAATTTTAAAGAATGGAATTCAAATTTCAATTTGAAGTTTGACGACAAAGTTTCACTTTTCTTTCACATTGCATGTATACCATACGAATTGAGCTGTGAACGAAAAGTAAATCTTTGTCGTCAGATGTCAAATTTATGTTTGAATTTCACGCGTTTAAAATTCCTATTTTAATATAATCAGTTTCAAGCAACAGTTTTGAAAGCAGTTCATGCTTTGGTTTAATGGTTCCTGTAGTTGTTTTTCTCATAAATTTTAACGAACTTTTTTTTTTGTTTAATTAAACTTGCACTAGTTTGCCGTGAGAAGTGCAACTTCTCTCGCGAGTTTTTAAACTCACGCAAGTTTTTTTTTTAATTGTTATCCATAATGAAATAAGTGTAAAAAGTTAAAACTAGAAATGTGAGTTTTAAATTTTCTGCACATTTTTTTAAGAAGGGGAATAATATGTTTTTTCGTTTCAGACTAATAAATTGATATTCTTATTCTTTAAGAATAATGAATTTGATATTTTTCTCAAGTGATTTCTTATTAAAAAAATATATATATATTTACTTTCATTTTTCAGATGATAATTTTTTCATAAAATAATATTTTATGATGTCTAATTTATGTGAAGCAATCAATTTCAGTAATAATAACCATTTTAGCTTAGATAAAAAAGATGGAACTAAAAATGTAGGTTTCATGTTGACCATTTCTCTTAAATTCATTTTAGAATAAGCATTTTATTTTAATTCTTATTTCACAATATCAATGAAGTTTACAAAAAAATTATAAGATGTTGAATTTCAGTTTCATTAGTCTGAAAGTAATCTTTTCATAATATTTTTTTACTATTATAAATTGAATGACAAATAATTTCTTCAATCGTAATTATTATGAAATGAATCTAAATGATACATCTAAAAATGTATGTTCAATATTTATATTTACTATTATTATTTATTATTTTCCTAGAATTTATGTTTACTATTTATTAAATAGTATTTATACATACTTTACATAAACTATTTTCCTAGAATTCTTGTGAGAATTAGTGTTTCAAATGTCTATTATATATTCTAAGCTTTGTTCCCAATCTTTTGTTCAGAAGTCAAAATTTTACAGAATTTTTATGAAGATTTCCATCCATTTTTTGGAGAAACAGTCTTCATTGTTCACGCTTCAAGGAAGATAATGAAGAATTTCACTGAGAGATTTCGCAATTTATTCCAGTCTCTTTCGAGCGAGAGGAATCCATTACGGTCTAGACGCTACACAATGACCTTTCTTGATGCAGGGACAATGAAGACTGTTTTCCTTCGATTTGTTAGAATCGTCATTCAAGTTCGTTGAAATTTTTTTTGCTTGAGAGATAAATAATTTATCGTAATGACATTAGTTCGCAAAACACTTCAATATTTCATTTAAAGTGACCATTATTTGCTCCTTCATTTATGTTACCTTTTTTTGTGTTCTGAACAATAATTCTTCTAAAAATGACTTCAACAGTCGAAAACCAGTGAATTCCCGAAAAATCCTCTTACAAAATCCATCACTGTCAAGCCAGTTAAAATATTGTCTCACCTAATCGAGGCATTTAAGATAGACATATGTCCTCTCGCGAACTCTGGAAGCACTAAATCGTCAAGAGGCGTGTTACTCGCACTGCAAAGCGAGCAACCATATTATTTACAGCTTGTCGAATAGCCGATGTGTCACTGGCAAGTGTAGCAGAGTGCAGGTATCATCTGGCGATTACAAAATCGATGATCGTTAAATTTAGAGATCCGACGCCTGAGTTATTTCGACAGAAACTGACATCCCAGCATGGAGTCGTTGGTGCACAGCCATGAATAGAATTCACGTTCATTGTTTTTAGTACGTAACGTTACACCAAGTGAAAAGTGTTGGTGTCAAAGCAATAAAACGCGGAAGTGAAAGGTTTATTGATTTGGTATCGGTGTCTTTAGGATATTTTTGAACGGATAATAAATATGTATTCTTTGAAGTATATGTGAGATATTTCTGAAAGACTTGAAATGAAGGAGTAATGGATTATTTATGTTGTCCTATTTAAGGGTAACATGTTTTTCAAAAAGATCTTAAAAGTTGATATTATTTTTGCTTGTCAATTTTCATTTGGCATCCTTTAAAAAACACTTACCCCTCTGTTAATGTTTTCTGCGATTTGAAAAAATAATTACATGTTTTATGTCAATGGGTCTCTCTAAAAATTCTTTCAATAAATTCTTGATTTTCTTGCATCCTTTCACTAAGCCTGGGGAATTCTTAAGTACAATATTTTCAACTGCTGCAACTCATCCTTGTTTGAAAGAAGGTAACATTCTACAGTTTTTCTCAATAAATTCTGTTAATTTTTGATTTGTTAATTATGTTTGAGATATATTTTGAAAGATAAAAAGACATATGGCTATATTCAGGTAGTAACAAGAAAGAAGTACTGTTCATGAGTTCTCTTCACGATTAATTTTTTTTTTTAACTATGCTAACATACTGAAAACCGAATGTTCTTGATTTTTAACAGAGATTTGGTTAAAAAATAACTTTTCTAAGCGTCATTTATTATGACGTTATTAATGTAATTAAGACAGAAAAACTTTAGTCATCTACATTTTTCACATATACATAAAAAAAGTGACATGTTGACTAAAACCGTAACAAAAAATAAAAAAACCAAAAAACTTTATGATCCTGTAACTTTCAAACCGAAAACCTATTGTAATTGGAGAAACTTATGAAAACAACATGCATTCACAAAAGAATTGTTAAAAAACACAAGCCTCACGAATTTCGAAAGAACTTGGTATTCGCAGGGATCAGTGTCACAGAAATCCGTTGCACGGAAGGTCCGGTGTTCCATTTCGATGTACAACCGTATTCCACCTCTATCGCACGGATTCCACACCACGAAAATGTTATCCAGTGTTTAAATAATTTTCTTCTAAGGTTATCTTTTCTCAGAAGATTCTCAATTTCTATTTCTTGTGGAGCCAAAATATGTAAGGTAAAATGTAAAAATTTGCACCCTGATATCAGTTTCTTAGGTTATGAATATCGAATATCTAAAGGACAAACGAATTAATTTGAAAAAATGTATAATTAGGCTCATTATTTTTCGAGAGAAGTTTCTACTGATAAATTTTATGAATATTTTTTTAGCTTTAAACAAAGAAAAACTGTGTTACAATGTTATTATTGCAATTGATAAATTTATGTTTCTTAATACTCGCCTGTTAAAAAATACTGAAAAATGAAGAAATATATTTCATTTCTAATGCACATGATTCTTGAATGTCTAGCACACATCAAATAAACATGCTAATGTAATTCACGAATTTCTAAATTCAAGAAAGCGCCTTGAAAAGTTAAATTCTACCTACGCGTTTTCATTATCAAGGGTGTGAATGTCTCATTTTTTTCGGATTTCATGTTCTTGAGTTTCCTGAAGTTCCAGAAGAGTACAGCAGAATTTAATCTGTTTTACAATAATCATTTGTAATGACACCTGCTAAATTATTAAATGAGATACATTATAAAATTTATCAAAGAATTTCCAAGACCTACCAACTTTGTCGTTTTTTGTATTCAATCAAAAAATTTCACGTTCGTACAGAAAACATTTGGATTACTTTATGAAATAAAAATACTTCACTTTTCAGACAACCCGAAAAAACAATCTGACACTAAACACTTGTTATCTCTAAAAAATGTTGCTCTGTTCGCATCGCCAATAATTGTATCGTTTGCATCGTCCGTTATTTCTCAACTCCTATGATTTAAGACGACGTCAAAGTTTTCCAGGCAAAAAATTAGGAGGCCGAAATAAAAGCCGAGGAAAAGCGCAGGGAAAGAGATTTCGAGAAACGCGCTCAGCTAGTCTGGCGGGCGTGGTATTAACTACATAAATAACACGTAAAGTCTGCTTGCAAGGAGCGGGAAAAGAAAAGCGATGGAAAGGGAGAGGCGAAGGAAACGAAGGTCCACCCTTTGTTTGCCCTCGCTCGCTTTTGCGAAGGCCCTGACTCGTGCGAGCTCTACGCTTTGCAGTTTGCATTCGTTAAACCTTAGAAAAGCTCTACGGCAATATCCCCAGCAATATTGATGCCTCGAAAGGTTTTCAAAATGCATCACGCCAACGCCGGTCCCCCGGAGCAGATTGTTTCTAAATAAAAAATTGTGTCAGCACATGGACAGAGTAAGTTCCGTTCAGGACTAAAACGCAATTAGTTACAGAAAGGTGAAACCTCTGATACAAATATGACTGTGAATTGTATAATTAAAAAATATAAAAACAGAAATTTCGATGATCATTGATGAACTTCAAACCTTTCAATAAAAACGATGAATTTATTGATACAAAGGTGCTTTCAAATAATTTCATAGCATTTAACATTGAAGTTTCGAAATAAGCCTGATTCGAAAAAAGGATTGTTCTCATTTTTCGGTTGTTCTCCGAATCCTTTTGTTGAAGCGAACGGTTTTGACAAAATCGTTAATGTTTGATTTATTTACTTTGCACTTATTAACAGCTATAAAAATGAATTTCTTCTTTCTGACATTTGTAGCTCGAAACAAACTTTAAAATGCGCTTATAATTCTTGCATCTTTTGCCACCGTCAAAGTACATAGATGAAAATTTAATAACTTACCCATTCTCATACATCTAAGTATGTAAATGTAAAGTTTCAAAGTAATATAAAAGAGACACGTCACCACCTAAAGACAAGGATGAGAAAGGGAGGGGGTTGTTAGTTATGTATTCTAGATGCTTTGTTCTGAATGTTTGCCGAATGCGACGACGATGATTAAACGTCTGGAGGACAATTCTATATTTACATGGATATTTAATAATTTTCAGTGGTATGTAACTTACTGTATTGTTAATCTTGTATATTCTGCGAGAATTAGAGGTGTGTTTTATTCATACATTCATCAGTGCTTATCAATGTGGGCTGAAAATTTTTTGGGACTCGTTTGTCAGTGAAATATTTTTTCAGTAACCTAAAATTTTTTATTATCAAAGTCTTCGCTTTATTTCTAGATCACTCAAATTTTAATGTGCAGACTGGTAAATTTTTATTTCTTTTGGTTTTTAAATTTTAAAGCTATTATTTCTCGTAATGTAAAATTTCGTATGTAGGTTGTGTGTTATATTTACTAACAATACGAAAAATAATTTTCGCAAAATTCACATTCGTTTTCTAGTTAGAGTCGCGAAAAAAAGAGTACCGCAAATTCACGTTGTGACAAACTGCAAACTTACGGAGGAAACAAATATGCTGCTCTCAACGGACCAAAAAAAAAAAAAAAAAAAAAAAAAACAAATAATACAATTATTTTTCATGTTCATTAACGGAAAAAATTTTTTTTTGCAAAATCTGAAAACGTCAAGGGCAAGTCAATATCATAACCAAACTATTTTATTCACACTTTTTTGCTACAGAAAATTTTCCTGAGGCCCTGTCTGTCCCACCGCAAATTTGCAGACTCTTTTTTTGCACACTTGCAACTACAGGCTGGATGCGAATTTTGAAACAAAATTTTTTTTATGTTGAAAATATAACATACTACATACGTAAACAATTTAAATATTACTAGTATTGATTGTTTTTTTGGCATCCACGCCCGAAGTCAAGTGACCGTTTTTTCCATCTAATTGGTTTTCCCCCTTAACGTTTAACATCGTGGATACTGTTTTCGTGATAAAGTGATCACTGTGTAATAAATAATTTTTTTCCAGATATTGAAGGGAGTTATTGTTTATTTAGTTTGACAATCAGAGTTTTACATAAAACTAACAATTTATTTCTAATACCTAGAAAGTTTCATATCATAAATTTCGAAGCACGAAAATTCTTATCATAATTGCTAATATATGACTGGCTTTTCCGAAAAAATACTGCTTTGGAAAAAAATGATCATAGTGATATTTACTTCCAGTAATGTGTAATATCGTTTCATTGAAACATTGAATTTTTTTTATAGTCAAGTGTCCAAATTTTAAATTATATTTTTCAATTACGAACTGCTTTTGCTTATGTTGTAGTTTTACAATTTTCATGATTCAAATATTTACATTCCCATGTGACAAGTTTCAATATATAGTCGAAAGGTGTAAATTTTTGAAAAATATCATACATATATGTTTTGTCGACTTCATACGCAAATTTTTACCTGTATACGAGAAATACTCATTCATAAAAAATTTAAGTTTTGAAGTTTCTGGTTATTTAATTTTTTTTTTTTTCTTACTTTTATTCATTGATCAATTTTTTTAAAGAATACGATCGATTTTTGAAATTATTCAACTTTATATAAAATGAAAGCAAATTTTATTTTATCGTTTTTATTATGCATTCAATATTTTTCTTCGTTTTGATATTTTAACTATTTTAAGTTATGCATAACTTGCAGGTCACTTATTTGAGGTTGTTGCTATGATTGGATTAGTAGAATTGAGATTCCTCAACTTGATTTCATTTTCATGATTTATATACAAGTAACTTGATTATGACATTTGAAATGGTTTATCCTGTCATTTGAGAAATGATACATCTATAATTTAAATGAACATTAATAAATACCTACATCAATGTTTTTGATTAAATACTTTTTCCATTAATCTAGCTTAGCAGGGTTATATTCAGAATATACGACAGTAAATTTAGAAATCCCCATCAATTACTAGTGAACTTTCTGAAAATTCAAATTGAATTTGTCTAACACCATTTTTCCATGATGTCGATCTCGAATTTTTACCTTTTCAGCGTTGAAAGTTCTTCACTTGTGAATTTTAAAAGTTAAATCCATTATTTAAGAAAGATGAACACAGAAAAGTTTGTAAAATCGAAAAATGAGGTATCTGAATTACTTTTGTGATAAATGAAATTCGTTTTGTTTCATTTAAAGTTTAATTTCTACAGGTAAAAAAAGAACTCATTTTTCTAAAATTGCAATTTCAAACATTTTTATTGATTATAACAACATCAAGTTTTAAAGTTTATGACAGTAGTGTATTCTATTGAAAAATTTCGACTCATTTCCTAGATTCATGCCTGATCGAATAATTTATGATATACTTGAATTCAGGTAAAGTTTTCAACCCTTCAACCCCCTCCTCTATATCCTGAATCATTATTATTTCATTGATGATAATGTCAGATGATATTACGTTTATACTCCAATGGTCAGGTTTTTGCCTCATCTAGATCACATATTGAAAAAGTACGCTAGATTTTCTTTTCTTGTTAGCAGCGCGATAGTACATACTTTCTCCGCTTACAGTTAAAACAAACTGAATTCTATCAATGTAATGAATCATTCATCTTCTTTAAGAAATGTTATAAAGGTTCCGATGCGAATGTGGAAACAAGCGTCGTATAAACATTCAAACACCGAATCTCACGAGTGCATCCATGTTTGTCTATTCAATAGTACGCAATGCAGATGTACATGTCACTGTTTATGAAGTTTCCCTTTTATCACTTCAGGTGTTCTGAATGTCATTGGCAGAGGTCTAGATTTGCATGTGAATGTTCCGCTCATTTTCGTGCACAACGATGGTATGTAAATCGTTTACTAGAAAACTATATGATTAAACTGTATGTATAATCAAATTTGTCGGAAATTTATTTGCCGAATTAAGAATTTTTTACGTCTTGATCAGAGCGAAAAAAATTATCTATCATTTACTTTAGTGGAATTCATTTTGTGGAATTTTCACATTTTACTCACATGACATCTGAATTGTTACTCTTGAGTATAGGCATTCACGTTTTCCTTACATTTATTAGATAATCATCTTGTATGTGTATTTTACCTAGAGCATGTTGAAAATTTTCATTTTGACTGTTAAATGATTGTATGAACACATTTCGTCGAATGAAGGATCTACGTTATAATTTTTTAAATTTAATAATTTCAGGAAACACTCTGTAAAATATTAACTAATTTAGAGTATAAGAGTTTTGAAGTTACATGTTTCGCTGTGATAATAATTTTCGTGAAACTATCAGTATCCCTATTTTGGATGAAAATTGTTTGAGTTTTCTTTTACTCAAAAAGGATGTTTTCACAAACTTACGCATTTATGTAAATACGTAAGAACGCTCAAAGATAATGAAATTGTAATTCGAAAATTTGAATTTACTGTAAAAAACGTATATACTGAAGAAAAACCATTATCAGATAAAAGATATGATCTGCAACATTAAAATTTTTTGAGAATGACGGAATCTACGAAAAATTAATCCGAAGTAATTATTAAAATGAAGTCGTTTTAGGTATCACAATGAATAATAAGACTAGGTTATAGGGTTTTTCAAATCGAAAAAAAAAATTTAACTTGTGTCCTTATTCGTTCTGTGAAATTTAAGGATCCACAAAAAGTCCATTCCATATCTATTCTCTTCAAAATTTTTTTTGGAGAAAAATAAGTTTTCAAAAAGCGCAACTGCTTGGAATTTTTTTCAGCATAGTTTTCAAGCATACCAAGTAGCTGGCTTTTGCTTTTTTGAATTTAATAAAATCGAAAAAGTTACGTATGCATTCGAGAAACTCTTCTCAGGAATGAAAAAAAAAAAAAAATATGAATTCCCGACACACTGCAAAATGCTGTGCATTCAACAGAATTTACAGAATTCAGTTCTCTTCAAGAAATCATCTTAGGTAATGTAACTTATTTCTTCATATCTTTAGATATTAGGAAAAACTTTTTATAATTTTTAGATTTTACTAAAACTAAAAAAAATCAAGTTCCTCAAGTTGAGAAAAAATTTTTTAACAATATTTTCAACAAAAAGTTCATTTGAAAAAAGTTTTTTTTGGAATCTGGCCCCATTAAAATATGATTTAGTTAAGATTCAAATATGAAACAAAATTCTGCATTTGTTTTATTTTTCTTTTCTCTTTGCATACTGATAACTGAAAATAAAATTCAATAGAATGTATAATTGTTTTTAAAGTTATATATTTTTTCAAGGATGAAAAAGGTTTGAAAAAAAAATTTTTAAATAATTAAGACTTTTGATTCCTAAAATAAATTTTCAATGGAACAATTTACGGAATATTTTTTGAAAAAAAAAAAAAAAAAACATTTAAATTGTCACGCCAAAGACTATGAGTGAAAATCGAACGATGGATTAAACAATATCTCATGACAATGAACTAAAATTCCTGAGTAGTGTTCGTAGGATATGGAAAAAATAAGCGAAAATTCTGGAAATTAAAAACACATTAAGAAATCGTCTTCCTATTTGTTGAGACTTATGCATGAGTTCTATATTATTCAGATAATCTTGTAACAAAGTTTTAAATTGACGATTACTATTATTCAAAACGAATAGAAAAAAACTTTTAAGATCTTCAACATATCAGCATCATACCAAAGAATGTCTGGTTTATTTAGTTATTTTTATATTCTTGTGGTCGAATTTTACCAGCAAATAGTAATTTTTTGAACCCAAGATAAATTATAGAATTCAAACTTATAAAAACATAAAATATCCATTCTATGGATGTTCTTTATAAATCACAAACATTTAAGTCATACATGTCTACATTAACATTCACCTTTAATTCAAGCATAAAATGGTAGTTAAAAAATTGAATGATTTGAAAAATAAACATTTATATTGAATATTTGTTTATAACGGCTATAATTCAAAGAATAATAAATAATTTTAAGTAACTTACTTTATTCACGATGACTATTTTTCGCGAAACATCATTAGGTATGTAAAGTATTATAGGGAATGTGGAAAAAAATTGTACCCTAAAGTAAGTCAACCTTCCGTGACTTTCGGACCTCACGCAAGGGAAACCTATCTAAAATCTTTCAATTTCTTACACTCACTTCGTCGATCCTTTCGTGTGTAATCGACTCATTAAATGATAATATTCCCATCCATAAGCAAATACGTTACTCACAATCAGAACATCTAATGCTCCCCTTTTTTTTTCAATAACTGCTCCAAGTTCCATAAAAATAGTTAAACATACATAAATACTAGATTACACGGTATAACTGAAAGTGTACATTATTCATTCATTATAACAGTTTTTTCATTATATGTTTTCAACTCATTCTTTAGCAATATTTATCCAATCATTTGACACCATTTCTGAAAAATTGACAAAATAATCATACTAGTGATCAGTTATAAATCAGAAACTGTTGGCTTTCAATTTAGTGCTGCATTTAAAAATGATTAATGATTCCAGACTTGTTAGATTCAGTTAAGATTCAATCTCCTTTTTATTCTTGTTAACTTTGAAGTGAAAAATGGAATAGTAATTATATTCTCGGGACCCGGATTTCCGTCTTTGTTTTCTATTTGGAAAGAAAACGTAGTTGGTGCTTGGGAATAAATATTGAGCACCCTAATTGCTGGATTACGTGTTGCGAAGCCAGACGTTTTGGAGCCAATGAAGGGTGGTGGCTTCGAGAAAACAGCTCTTAATGCTCCTCGAACCAAGCGGGTTCACGCGAATTTCAGGCGTGCGTGATTCAAATTTAATCGACGCAACGTGGAATACGCATGTCATATTGGGGTTGACTCATAGATCTATCTTTTTGTACAAGGCTTTGGCGAGTATCTAAAATCACTTGTATGACGGTGAAATGAACGAGTTTAGTCTGGAAATCTATTTCTGAAAGAAAATAGTGATATTTTCTGTTTTTTGTTGAATTCGTGGAACAAAACCTAAATATTTTGTAAAAATAGACAAGGATGGTGTGTTTTGATATGTAAATAAACAAAATTGCATGGGAAAAGTTAATAAAGTATAGAAGTAGGTCAATCATGTAGAGAGTTTTTGTAAGCCTTAAAGAGTCATAAGAAAGTATAGACATATTATAACTGAATTAAACACTTTTGTAAAGTTTTTTAACAATAAAAAGAGAAACAGCTTCGACTTCAAATTTCAAAAAAGTTCTCATCAAAGTAAAAGAGAATTTTTTTTCTTGTATTTTGTACATATAGAATCATTTGGTTGTGTTGAAAAAAGAAAAACATTTCATTTCTCGATTTTCAATTGTGAATACTGAAATATGATTATACATTAGGGTGTCACTTATTTTAGCGATCTCGGAATTTTTTCCATTCTAAAGCTTTGATTCAATCGATATATTAAACAAAAAATTTTCGTGAAGTCTTAAGTAAATCGGACATGATAAACACGTGCCACAAACCGACTTTAGTTTTAAATGGGACTTACATGTAGTTTTTTATGCATTTTTTTGTTTATTCAGAACTTGTTCTAAACTTATAAAAAATTTTTGATGTTATGTTCAGGTACAAATTTTTTTGGATTTTTCTATTGCTGTTATCTAATATGTTTTACAAGCAAGGAAAAAGTACATGCTTGCTTTTTTTGGTGCTTATAAAAGATAAATACAGCGATGAAAAAATCCAAAAAAATTTGGTCCTAAATCTAACATCATACACTTGAGCTATGCCAAGTTTCGAACATTTATCATAAGTTTTGCATAATTAATGAATTTTATATGAAAATGTATGAAAAACTACGTGTTGCAAACTCCAGTCATTTTATGGCACTTGATAATCATTTTAGATATACTGAAAACATCACAAAAAATTTTTTCTAAGCATATTGATCATTTTGAAGCCCTGGAATAGAAAAAAATTTCGACATCGCCAAAATAAGCGACACCCTATTATACATATGGAACATGAAAATATTCACTATAAATTTGAGATATTTTTCAATATGAAAAATACCGAATTCGTATTCAATTGAAATTACTTGATTTATTTCACTGGATTTAGGAAGTAGCAAGCATGATTTCGTTGAGAACAAGAAAAGTTGAGTAGAGCAATGATTTTCATAGAGTTTGGCGCAAATCAAATATTGAAATAAACAAAGGTTTTCAAAACATGGTTGGGATCTTCTGATTTGAAATGGAAACCATTTAATTGAAGCAAAAATCTAGTTTTTCTGTAATAGATCAACATGATATTCCTCAAAATGAAACACTTCACAAATATCTTGATCCCTGATTCATCATATTCTCAAAAAATGCATCTAAATTTTGTATATTTGTCCAACTTAAATTAAAAGAATCGATGAAATTTTGTATGGGAACACATATTACTCTTATTGAATATCTTTATTAATAACATCATGGCAAAAAATACAACAACAAAAAATTGAAAAAATAAAGCAGACGAATATCTATCTAACCATTAGAAAGTACCTATTAACATGACAGCCTTCCAAAAAACGATATTACTTTTAGACGTCTGATCAACTTATAATATGTGATTGCCTTCCACTTAATTTCGAATTTTTTGTCATATTTCCTTTTGATGTATTTTTTAGTATAATTGAACTTTTAAGAATATAGCATCCATTAAAAAAAATCAATCGTTCTCCAATTGCATGGTTGAGGAAAACATAAAAAGGTAAAATCACTCAAAAGCAACTGGCAAACAGAAACCTCAGTTTTCATTCTGGATCGCAATGAGAATTCAATCAAGAATTTTTTGTTCATTTCTCTAAGCGAATTTGCGTGGTAATCACTTTCACTGTAGAGCCTTGAAAAGAATTATTTCAGCAGAAACGTAGACTCATTTTCATCATACTTTCATTATTTAGATAATTACCAACAAAATGAAGGAAAATATCCTTATTGAAAATCGTGAACTTTTATTAATTCTTCCATCAACGAGTTCAAAGGGTTAGAAAGTCCTTCTCGTTGTAAAAAAAAGTTCGACGCCTATTTGGGAAAAGTTAGCCATGACCGAAAAACAAGTTTGTCATAGTTATGGAAACTTTTTTGCAACTTTTCAGTAATAGTCCAGGAAGTGAAAAATGATGAACATGGGTAATAGCTTTTCGTTATGAAAAATTTTACAAGTCGGGTAAAAAACATCGTTTCTGTAATTAAAATAAGAATAAACATCACAAAATCTGATATGTCACTAGTGATAATGATAGAAAATATCCTTTTCAAACTATAAAGGTGACATTTTATTAGTCATGTATTAGTTAAACCTACAGAAAGAACGGCAACTATCATACACATTCAAGTAGTTTTCTTTGTCAACGCAATCTGAAAAACTATTGCTCTAATTTATTTATAATTTTTCTAGTTCCAAAACTTAATTCTTTAAGAAGTGATGGAACAGACAAATTTTCACATCCGATTCATCACATCCAAATCAACAGAGTAGACAGTCTTCTCTTTTTATCGATTCCTGCAGATGTGCTTGACTTGATTGTCATGTATATTGTATCAACTGGGAACATAAAAACTTTTTTTTATTTTTTTCAATGAAAATCCCATCTTAAATCAATTCAGCTTGACTATTGAGACAAAAGCGTTACAAAACTCACAACAGTTCAAGCTGTCAATTTTACTTTCAACCGTATCTGCTCATCTGAACTAGTTAGGTAAATTATTTATTGCTTACTAACATTAAAAACAATTTAAGTACGCCCTTCAATTGAAATTATCTCGGCATTTCTATTGCTACCCTGCCCTTTACGATCCTTCATAACTTGAAATGAGTCTATTTCATAGCTCTGTCTAGTCTTTCAGGCACAGCTGAGCAGAAAATACAAGACTGTAAATGATAAATACGAGCAACGTACGCACTTAAGAAGGCAGTCTTAAGTGATATTATATTTATTCGAATAATTGTCATACGATTCAATGTCCTCGCTTCGCTCATGCGGAAAAATTATTCTTTTATTTGTATTGCACATCCTTTTATTTATGAAAAAAAATATATTTGCTGCAAGAGATGCAGATGCAAGTAAGAATATCATTACTTTCTACTGGTGAAAAGAAATATGATAGCAAACAGTTCAAAATCTTTAACTTCGCTATTTGTTGAAACATACCTGAAAGAAAATTAGTATCCAGACATCCATTTTTCAATGTTATATTTACATTAGTAATATGAAATTTCTGCAAAAGTGAATTATATCTTCAGGAATTAGATTCTGACATTTTACACATCCTCTTGCGATAATTGTATGATTAGTACGCATGCGCAAACCATACAACAGTATTTACCTTTTGTATAAGCCAAATAGAGGAAACATATTTCTGCAACCCTCCTCGCACACACTCACACACAATCACGCAAACACTGTCAATGATTGTCTTGTTCAGCAGTTAACAATGACATAATCTGACAATGATACATCCCACTCGACTATCAAACCTCGAATTCATCAGTTTTTGAAGAAAGACTAATTATTGAAATATTTGTTTACCATTCTCTCCTATTGTTTGAGATGCAATATTTAAAATCCATTATAGAATTCAAGATAAAATCAAATATGAGGTTTTTAGGTTGAAAGCTTAATTGGCTCAGGAAATTTTGCTGTAAAATAATTTTAACTGCAAATTCTTTTTTGGCTGAGTTTGCGTAAGTTGCGAGCAGTTATCGCGCACGTTACCGCTGCCGCAAACTAGCCTGACCAAGGTGGTTGGTTTCGCGCATGCTGAACCTCGTGACATGTATTACCACACGCGCACCTGACACAAGCCAAAGCGGCTACGAACCTAAAGTTGAACTACCCCGATGCGCGGTTCGGATGAGACTGAGAGACGTCGTCCCGCGCAACCTGGAGGCCGCGGCTACAGGGCTAGCCAATTGTAGTTGTCTCGCGCGCGAGCACTCGTGACATCCAAACCAATTGACCAGGTACCTTTTTTTGCAGAGGTCCAATTAAACTTATTTTTTAATGCAACCGTTCCAGAAGAAAATATGCTACCGACGTAGATAAGTTTTAATGAAGAACTTTCCTGCGGTGTGCAAGGTAACGAGTTCGCATCTAGATGGAATGTTATGGAGAAGAAACTTAAAATAAGAAGTTAAAAAATTCGATTTTTTTTCAGTTTTTGCAGTTTCTGCAAAGGTGACCTACAGGTTGGATGAGGTTAGGTCATTTTTTTACAAAAAGTTTCTAGGCATTATCCTATAGGAGTTACTATTTTTGAAGAGAATGACCCAAGAATCTTTTTTTCAATTTGGAAATTCTTCTTCATTGCTATGTTTGCAGTTACTGTATAGAGAAGTTTTTGAATTCAGATACTTCTTCAGTAGGTACTTCGGGTATTTTTTGTTCAGTGAAATTGTCTTAAGTATGTTTCAAACACTTTCTTTTTATTTGTGATAAACTTTAACTTTTTGACCCTGTTGATGGGCTTAAATATATGACATGATTGGCCTCAATAAGGTCGCACTCAAAGGTGTCCTTGAAATATTCTTCCTGATTTCTATGTCACCAACACAATACACTAATTCCACGTATTTCGACTGAAAATAGAAAAACTTAATAGAGGAACGTGAAAATATAACTTGATTTTTTAACTATTTTAAGAAATGAATTGTCTTCGTCACACCCTAAAAGATAACTCTACTCAAATTTTTGTCTGTTCATTCGTTTTGAATCATACTGCGATGAACACGTATTATTAATTTTATAACCTGAATACATGGGAGAACTCAGATTTTTTGTATTCTAAAGAAAGTCATGACAGTTTGCATTGATTGTGCATTTAAGATGGTGTTCAATAAAATGATCCAAAATAAAAAAATGTATTTATCATATATTTATTATTGAATAGATAATAAATAAATGTGATGATATAAATTTGTATTTTCTAATAGCAAAACTAGCAAAAATATCAAACTTATTCCTAAACCAGATACAATTTTTAACAAATATGTGAGACATTCTATCTCAGACCTGCTGCGACTAACAGGCCATGTCACTCGTACTTTTGAATGTAAGAAAAGCGATAGGAGAGCCTGAATGATAATCAAGGGTAGAGTTTTGGATTTTTTCGTGTACCTTTATCAATTATACAGAATTTAAAGAATCTTTGCAATGTTCCCAAATTTTTTAAATAATCAAATAGTGAACAGTCTGCAAACATTTAAAACAATGTCTGTGTCAGCAGCCTTTGATCAACTTATTTTTCTAAAGTAAAATATTCAAAATGGATCTAGTAACAAACACGTTTGTGACAAAATTAAATTTTTTCACATCACCACATTTTGGAAAATTTTCGGAAAATTTTTATTTCAATTATTTTAATATTTTTATTAATTTATTCTAGCTATGTTTGTAATCTATAAAGGGCCTGTGAAGGGAAGTCTTATCTTGACACACTGAGTCTTCAAAAATGAAGCCAGAATATACATTAATTGGTAAGGGCCTCGTAGATGTAGTGGCAAATTTTATTGTGGAAAATTTCAGCTAGAGCCATTGAGTAAAATCTTACGGAGAACTTATTTCTAAAAGTCTGTCGAGGTCCTAAATAGGATAATCTTATTGAAGGCATACTTTGCTAGGTCAATTGCCATTTTTTTCCAAGTAGGGGCCAATGAATAACAAGCTATGTAGGACCAGAGCCATTGATATTAATCCTACTCTAGACTTGCTGTACTTGCTAGTGTCCATTACCTGTAAGGAAAATTCTCTTCTGGAAAAAATCCAGCCAGATCCATTGTGACTTTTTCTACTCAAGGATTTACCCACTTGGCCCTTAACAACTCTCTTAATGAAATATCATACTTGGGAAAAACTGACCAAGGCCAGTGCATACTTAGGATTTAAAAATTTGAAACAAGGGCCTACATATAAAAATATGTAGTAGGGCTAACATAACCAAGGCCTAATCAGGAAATCTCTCCCAAGGGTGTTCTGATTTGAACATGATAAACCCGCAACGGCAGGTTTAAGATGATCAAAGCAGGATGTTGGTTTGTAATAAATTAAATACGAATTTCGAACCTTATTTGAACCTTCTACCTAGTAATATTTCCTTTCCAGGCTTAAAATGTTCAAATAAGGTTATTTTTTTAAGGACTATTAAGGTACAACATGTTCGAATAAGGTTCTTTTTTGAGGAATATTAAGGTACAAAATGTTCAAATAAGGATTTCGTTGAATGCATTCAGTAGGTTTAAAATGCACGGAAAAAAATTTTGGGATCATGTGCTAGAAACATGCACATGATCCCGAGAGGATCGTCCGAAGCAGATTTTTTTCCGGTGAAATCTGAAACACAACACGCGTGTCATCTCATCCCAATTGCGACCCCAGTTACTGCAGCTTGACTTTGGGCGACTAACCGGGCGGTTGTGGTGCAACAACTCCATGAGATTCCTTTAGTATACAAGAGAGTTACGATGAGTCTTAAAACACACACGTATCACGTGACATTCGGCTCGTCAATTTTTACCAAACGTCTGGGAACATATCGTGGGCTTATAGTAGATAGTGGGGATTTAAATATGAAATAATGTTTAATCACTTTTTTCCTGTAAATATTGGACATACAGCATTTTCTAATGGCATGAAGGAATAAAATGTCATATTGCCTACAGTGAGCTAGGGACAAAAATATAAATTCGACCCTCGTCCTGCCATTACTGTTTTTTATGGGAATTTGACACGAAAATTTTTTTCCGTGTGTTCAAAGAAGGTTTTTGTTGGAGAGATATTAAGGCGCAAAATGTTCAACTAAGGATTGCATGAAATGCATTAATTAGGTTCATCAAAAATAAAAAAGACCTACCAGATTTAATATTGAATGCGATGCAACACAGCGGTATAGAATTAAATAATAGTTTGATTTGAAGGTATTGTCAATTGTTAAAAGATAACACGTTGTATGTGTCGAGATTGTATAGTAAAATATTACAAACGGAATCATCGGTTGTTGTATTCTACATGGGTCAAGAAAACATGTTAGGTATAATTCATTGTTTTGTAAAAATATTCACATGTGTATGCGATGCTAATGAGTGCGAATGCTTGAGCCAACATTATGCTATACACTGTTGGAAAAATTGTATTGATTTTAACAAACTTGTGTTGGAAGTTATTTACATTTTGTAAATAACTTCCAACAAATTTGACAAATGAAATTTGTGTGAAAGTTTAAAAAAACATCAAGAGCTTGGTAAAAGTGATCGAAAAAAAAAAATTGCACCGATTTGAATACAGTTATAGGGTGGATTTGGCATTGTTCCCGAAAAATGAGCGCTACATCGGGGACATTGCAACTTTTCCATGGAGAAACAATCAGAGAAAACGGATAAATTATAAGCGGAAATTCGTGAGACCATTGGTGAATAAATTAAATCATTCTTGCATATAAATTTATCATGTTTCATGCAAAAGTTGGATACCACATGAAGTTTACATATTTAGGTGGACATAAAACTGACCTTGAAACAGATGTGAAAATGATGTCTTGAAATCGATTTGATGATTTTGTCAACCATCAAAATAATTTTTTTTTTTTTTTTTATGAATTTTATTGCTATCTAAAAATGAATGCTTCGGTTTCCATATAAATATCATGAAATATGTGCTACCAATATAGTTGAAAAAAATTAGAAAAAAAACAAGGATTTTTGCGAGCTTTGATTTTTTTTATGATTGATTTTGAAATAGAGTTTTTATTTTTAATAAATAGGTGCTTTCCTAACAATAATTTGTTTAATTAGCAGTTGCTTAAATTATGAAAAATGAATTTTTTTTAGTTTTACAGGAATACCAGAAATATTTGAAAAATATTTTAATTTTAAATATTTGAAAATGTAGCAAGAATATTCTGGTAGATAATTTGAAATAGTTCTTCAGAAACATTCTTAAAATATTTTTTCATAATTGTCCTTATGAGGAGAACTTGGACAAACGAATATTCTGCGAATGTTTTTGTGAGTATTTCCGGCATATTTTTATTATATTCTGCGTCACTAGAGCTTGCACCGTTTTGAAAATTTCCGCGCTTTTAATGCTCAAATCGCACAAGCGCAACGCGGCAGTTTTTTTACCGCTGTTGGTTATAAATGGTTTAAACAAGGTTAAAAATGAAACATAGTTTAGGCGTAAAATCCGTAAATTCGATGATAACTGCCATCTGTATGGTGCAAAGTTGGTTGAAAATAAGTGGAGTTTAGACCGATCGAGATCGAAAATTCCTCGATTTATTTGGTTTAAGGTTTGAATCTAATTTCAACTGAGGATGATTCATTGAGAAATGAAAATTTTTGTTCATCATTCTATGGTCAAATAATACGCCATTTTAAGGACACTCTGATCAAAAATACAGTTTGAAATTATCGGCTAGGTCTAAAAGTGACGACCGAAGTCAAAAATAAGTAAAAGAACGTACTTGAAGTCAATCAAGATGGATCGTAGCCTTCAAGATATTTTAAGTAGACTCACTAAAATAGGCAACACCTTTTACACACACACACATGAATAAAGGGTGACTCTTTCAAATTTTCACAAATGCAGCCAAAAATTCACTGTGAATCACTGTAAAAAAAAAAGAAACGAAAACGCCCAGAATATTTTATTTTATAACCAATCACTTCATGCACGAGCTCAGATTTCAGAATCTATCTTCTGTATCGGGATCACGCGAGTCACTCAAGTGAATGCTATAAAGTGAAGTCAATTCAAGTGATTTATTATTGTTCCTGTTTGAGAAACGTGAATATTCTTTATGAATTTAATAAAAAAGTATATGCTAAAGACGGCATATTTGAAAATGATTATATCATTTTTTCTCTGTCTGAAAATAAATAATACAGGAACATCACTTTTGTTTCTTTATATATCACATCATTCTTCCTGTGCGCAACTTTTTCAATACTTTTTGAAAATTTTTTGCTCGCACTGATTCTCAATTTCATTAAGTCTGGATTATCGAGTTACTGCAGAAAACTGTTTCTGCATTATGATGTTATCAATGTTCGCTTGTTTTAAACTATGAAAATTCTTTTCACAATAGGAAATTGGCTTCTATAAAACCCTATAAAAACCTTTATGATTACTGATCCAGCTTGTCACACACTGAGATGAATGTAAAAAAAAACATTTCTTCAACTTTCATTTCAAGAATTAAGAAAAAAAAAAAAAAAAAACAGAAGAAATTTCATCCATGTTACTGAAAATTTCATATTATTTACAAATATACCTAAATCAGCCTTGATCAGCATTTTCTTTATTCAAGTAGTCAAAATTTTCGTGTGACACTAAACCTTGAAATTTAACAGGTAAATATAGAAACTTGATAAAACGTCATTCAAAATGAAATCACTGCATTGAAATATTAGTTTTTCTCTGGAAAAAATTATTGATTTTCGCTTAATATTCCAGCACATATTATCATATTTATGTTTCAGTCGTTTATTCAATGCAAAGATAGCATTGTGGAGAGTGAGGATAACACAGTAAGTGCATATGTTATCAATAATGTAGGTACTGAATACAAATAATACAAATAATGTCAATACTAACGTTAGTACGTACATTTCATCAGTGCAGCGTTTACGTTACAAGTGCAAATACATGAATATCGCAAAGAGATAAATATTTTACTCAATTAACCGTATTATTTACAATATTGTTCTCGCTTAGTTGAAAATTCATTGAAAAAAGAAAGAAGATACTTTAATAAATTCTTCGAAAGATTCAAACAAATTAAAGGATAACATTTAACAATGGTTATGAAAAATTGAAGTGTTTCGCAAAATTCAAGATTCGATATGAATTTCGAATGCACATTTAACAATTTCTTTTGAGCTTGATGGGAAAAATGTTGGTTAGTTTGTGAGAACAAATTTTCAATATTATGAATTGATGATTAAACATGATTTGTTTGTCAGTTATTTTTTTCTTTTTGATTTTTCCTTCATGAAGATAATTAATCCATAGTCATAAATTGTCTTCAAATGAATCTCAGTATTAAATTATAATAAGACAGTATTTATATGATAATAAACTGCGATTATTTCTCAATTTTGAGTGCTGCCATCAGTCCAAAAGGTGCGGAAGTCTTTTCGTTCAACCACTGACAAAACATTTCTGCAGGGTGGGAAAATCAATCATTGGTTTTATTAAACTTGATCATTATTTCTAGCAGAAAAATACATAATAAAGAAATCTAGCTTGGATATCAAATAAAAAATTTGAAAAACGTAGAAAACAGGGTCACTTTTAGTTCAGAAATATCTTTTGATGGTATCCATATACCTATCTCTGTCTGGTATGGGATTACATTTATCAATATTCTCGATTTTGGTAACTTGTCGGCAGGTAGAAAAGTTTTGTTTTTTAGATATCTAATATTGAAGCATGTTACTCTATATCACTTGTGAGTACTTGACTTGCTTATAAACAAAAAAAAACTGTTTCTTTCAACTCTTAAAAATTAATAATCTATTGTTACGGTCACTTGGAGCCAATTTTCGGTGGAAAAAATACACATTAATAAACAGTGCTATTATTGCAACTTAATGACGATTCAATCTTTCGGCCTAAATTGGGGCCATCATCAGAGCAACTATAAATATTACAAACAATTTTCCGCCAATACCATTCAATCTTTCAAAACAACAACAAAAGAGGTTATGTGAAACTTACAATTGAGAATCGCAACCCAAAAACAGTGTTTTTAAGAATTATTTCAACCTATAATTTGACTTGGAAGGTGTAAAAAAAATAACATTAAGTAAATTGTGGGTATCACAGTAGATAGTCACATTATTGTCATTTTTACGTCAAGTTTTCGGCGAGAGCGACAATCTTAACAAGTATGTATAGGTGTACAATGATAACCCAGCCTAGGTCCTATTTCCAACGGAAAAAAATCAAAGTATAACTTTAGACCGTGTTTACAAAGTTAGCTGGTCGATATTAATCAAAAGTTTCTCATTAATAGGATTAAAATTTTTCGTGTCCGTCTGTAAATGAATTTTGTTCTGGCTACTTTCAATAAAAACCATTTCGAAAATTGATCTTTTGTATCGCTAACTTTCTCATTTCGAAATCGTAACATTTTTCGAATGAAAATCATAGTACAAATCTAACTTTTAGTTAGTGATATAATTATATCTATCTGGATCTAACTTATGATTATTTACATGTTCTTTAACTCTGGTCTTCCATTTCCTTTTTGTATTCTTGATGTACACAGAATCGCAATCATTATATTAAATATTGTAAACTACACCTTCAGTATCATCTTTTGGTAGAGCATCTTTTCCTTTTTTTAATAATTCTACTATTCAGTTTGTTCGTGATCTTATGAACAACATGAAGGCCGTGTTCACTGAAAATCCTTCTAACATTATCAGGAAAATCTTCTATGTAAGGAGGAACTATTAAATCTCTCTTGTCAAAATTATTGTCGGTACCATTAGTTGGATTTGCATTCCCCTTCCCTGTATTTCTCAACTTATGGATCCTTTTATTCATATATATTTTGAAAAAGTACAAATTTTTTTCCTTACAAATTAGTTCCAATGCATATTCTTGAATTATAAAATGTAATATGCCTTAAAATTCAAATAATTATTCACCTAAAAAAAAATATAATTTTATGTACCTCTGGCATAGAAAGCGCGTTTCTATGCCAGCTCAAGATCTCTAAACGCGTTTTCTATGCCCTCGGTACATAAAATATCGTTCGTAACAGGCACGGATGTGCAAATTTCCCCGTTTTGCCAAATTCGCACATCCGCGCCTGTTACGAAATATAGTATTCTTCTTCATTGCAGCATATTTAAGAGATACTCAGATTCGATTTATATACAATTTTTTATAGATAATTGTTACAATCTAGAAAGCAGCGGTTAAAATATTTAATCGTACATTTCGCATCCAGGGTAAAACCCGAGGGAGAAATTTGTTTTTTTCTATGGTGCGAACGATTTTTTTCATCGTAGCGGGATGGAAAGCCGATTTTAGTCCGCGAAGCAGGCAAAAAAGTAGGCTCTTTAGACTGCTATGATAAAAAATAATTATTTATTCTAGTCAGGTTTGCTGAATGATACCTTTTTTCGCTGAAGTAGACGATGATACAGTTTTTTATACACAGCTTCCCTACTATCCCAGCAAATACACAGCAAAGCCTTCTTTCCATGTATATTCTGCGCTGGTTCAGATGTCAAAGGCTGTACTGGATCTGATTCTCGTGATTTTTCACACTTTAGGTTGTCAATATAGATGCACTTATCATCAACGGTCACAATCTGATGCAAAAAATCTCTTCTTTTCTTGAGCGAACAAAATGTCACGTTCGCGTTTCAAGGTCTCCTTCTTTTTATTCATATAGAACCCATTTCAGTTAATTCTGATTCTGGATCATTTACTATGCGTGAAGACGTTTGAAAATGGCCAATTTAGCAACATTAAGTGTTTTTTCCTTATTGTTTGAGCATTTAATTTGAGTCTTGACTTAAAAACGCTTGTAAATCTGCATCTTTGAACTTTTTCATTTTACCTGGACGCTCGAAACCGCAATTCTTGAAGGGTTGAAACTATCGTTCTTAAGTATTTAGGTTTGACTCCTGTTTAAGATTGGTCAAGTCCATTGGAGCATGTTTACCTTGAGTTTTAATCAACACTATATAACTCCCATCAGTCTTTTTCTTTAAATGTAAGAAATTTAATAAATTTTCGTAAAATGTGTATTTGGCGTGGAAAAATGAAATATTAACTACTGCAGCGAGACTCATTTGAGTAACAAGAGTATTGCGTTAGTTCATCCTTCGGTTTATATTTTTCTGCGCCATATAGCTCGCAGTGATATAAATAATCTACAAATATGAATTTGAAACAAAATGCTTTATCAGTTTTATGAAAAGCAGATAAATTGACAGGATATTATGATGAAATATCTCACCATTAAATTTAGTACAAATTCTTACAAAAAAATTTACCCAGACGTGCTACTTAAGAGTGAGTGCTTTATTTAAGAAATGAGGTCATCAATTTTTCTGAAAAAAATGATCATGGATATCTAATGGTGGCGTTTTAAAGATACGATGAGCGACATTATTCAGAAACTTATTTATTGTATAATGAAACTATTTTCCTACTGTGATCTACCTGTGAAACGCAGTATTTTAAACCCTTTTTCGGGAATGTCTTTTGGTAGAACTGATTCGAATATTTTAGCAAGCTCAACGTTATTTTGAAGGTTTATGTTTTTATTTGCGGCATTGAAAATGACCTCCGTAAAATAAAATTTCAAAATTACAGACATGATTTCGCTCGAACCAGTTATCTTGAACATGAAAAATAAAAAAACTTTCTTTGTCTCCATATTGACGAGGTAATGACGCAAGATTTTTTAAAAATTGAATGAATGGCAGCATTTTTCGTAAAAAAAGAGCACTATTACCCTCTCATCAAATCAATTCATGATGCTATATTGTGACAAATTAAAATTTTAAAAAAACCCCACGTGGGTACCTCAGGTTAACCCTATAGCATAATCTCTAGAAAATTCAATTCAATCTGTTGTGTAAATTTTTCTCAATCCTGCTCGCAAATATCAGAAGCTTATTTTTGAGAAAAACGCGTGTAAAGGGAAAAGTAACAATGTTAGCGCGCACTATGATTTACGTCTTACCTATGTCTACACGATCGGAAATTTAATTGGAATAAATAAAATGGCCTTTTCAAGACTAGTCAGCCAATTTCAGTTGCGTTTTCCTCATCATTAGCTATGCTTTTTGCCAAAAAAGCGTCATACTTCATTGTTTTTTAGGATGCAAGCTAGATTTCAAAATCGAAATTCAGAATTCGTAATCGAATTCCGTGTTTGTCGTTCAAGAAGAATATATTTTAGGTCTGTTGTAAGTTGAAAAAGTTAGAAAAAATGTCTGAATTTTTGAACATGTCATTCCATACCATTCCTATGGTGAAAGAAAATTATGTTAAAGTTTTCGTTTAACTTTAAAAAAAAAAAAAAAAAAACATCATACGATTGTTATGAAGCACTTTATTACATTCTAATGACAAAAATCTGTTTGTAGGACTTTTATCTGACAGTAATTACAATATGAATGACATAGCTACACCTCCAATATTGTATGACTCTTACTTAAAAGGAATTTCCCAAAAAAAGATAACAACAGAAATCCTGCAGAGTTTAGATGCATAAACTTGCTTTTTGTAATGTGAGAACATCTTTTCTCGAATCATACATTCAAATCTATAGAAACTTTTATTCAGATACAAACGTGAAGTTCCTGAATATGAGCATGATTGAATTCAATCCATTCTTATTTATTGTTTACATGAATTCCATTTGTAAAACCTTTCCATATTGTATCTAGTGTGCTCAATTTCTGCTTTAAGAATGAGTAATAAGCATCAGAACCTAGCATCAACGAATTCGATTGTTCTTACATAATGTTATTGATTTCTAAGTGCATACAATGTTTATTTACTTTCAATTATTTACCTCTAGTTCCTCTGTATGTAATTTTATTTTTCTCATATACATATCGAATACTATAAAACTGCAATCATTATCTAGAAAGCTCTTCATCTCTATGATTCGAACAGTCATATATTTTCTATCACTTTCACATAAACTCCACCACTAAATATAAGCTTCTTCCATTTATATTCTTCCTCCCAAAAAATTACGAAAACCGATTTTTCTGTACATACGATAAGTCGACAGGAAGGTACGGAACATCTGTTCACTGACGTAAACGTAGTACGTCACCGTATCGATCCAGTACATATCGATTCTTTCAGAGTGCGTGTACGACGCACAGCTACTTACTTCTGGACGACTCTATGGTCCGCTCATACAATGCAAGCTCAAGTTTCTCTCGGCAATCGATGGTATGAAATTAAGCAATTAACTCAATTTTACGGTGGATAAAAAGTTAAAGAAAAATTGTTCATTTTGCAAAGTTTTTCGAATTTCATAAATAGGGGCTATTATAGAATAGCAAATTTGAAGAGGTCTATTGTTAGGGTAGTTTATGTCTGTACGAACGGAGCTGCTCACTTTGTTGAAGATCCTGCTATCGTATTCTTCAGGCTGAGATAGTTTGTGCTCTGATCAAGGTGACATCAATATTTTTGTTATTTTATTATTAGTGCTCTTGTCAATTTCACAAAAATAATGCTTGGATTTGAATTGCTTTGTGAGAAATCGTAAATATGTATCTTGACAATTTCGGTGTGTTTTTTCAGAGTTTTCTTCTTGTTTGCAAGAATTTAAATTTAAATTCTTACTTTGATCTCATATTGAATATGAAGCTCAACAAATTTGTGACAATAGATTCTTGCAACACTTTTTTGCAACTGTATAAGTACCTCGTGATGGCAGTTTATTCATGGCCTGATAAATCAGAAGCTTATTTCATACAAACACTGTCGATTATTTCGTTTGTATCAACATTAGGAGTTTCCACATCAAGCTTCAGTAGATCAGTTAGTATTGTTGCGACCCTTTGCAATACGGTGCTGCAGCTGCAAAATGTTGTGAAAACTTCAACAAGGTCATCTTTACGTTCGGTAAAGGTAAAAGTAATCATTGTTAATTGATACGAAAATTTTCAAAGGTTTGGACCTACGGATTTCGGACTTTGAAGACAGATCCTGGCGCTCGTATGTCGATACGTTAGATACGTACAGAAGTGACGTCAAACACGATTATATGATTTTTTATATAATTTTTGTGATGTTTTTTATGCTCTTTGATGTTGTACGTCATATTTTGCATATTGGACTTGGACACCAGACATGTGTATACTCTCAATTGTAATTTTCTGGATGGTGGATTTGTACGTTATTTATATGACACGCTCAGAGCAAAAATGTACGATAACCATTGAATTTTGGATAGGTTATAGTGTAACTTTGCTCGCGATGTATCATATAATTGTTCACCTATTTCAAACTCACATCTGATTAGGAAATGTTCTGGGTTAGAACTTCTCAAGGAATCGACTGCTGAATTCTCATCGTAAGAGTCAACAGAAACAATGTTCCATTGGTTTCAAATTCAAGAGAGAGTTTGAGTTGGATGTTGGAAATTAGAGAATTCAAGGATCTTGGGATGGTTTGATATTGGCAGTTTGCAAACCAAATTGGGTGAGGATTCCAATTGAACTGCTATAAAGCCCAAGCAACAGTTGAAACTTACTGAAAAGTACAATGATGTGTTAAGGGATGTGGAAAAAAAATTACAATAATTTTTCAACTCATGAAGGAATCGAATAGTCGCTAACAAAGTCTAAGAATGGTTGAACACTATTTTCTCCAATGTCGGTAATGTAAATTTAGTAGACAACATTGAAACATGGAATTTCAAGAATCAAAGATTCTATGGTAGCAGATGGCTATTATTCACAATTACTGCAATATTCCGTCCTTTAAAAAAAAGACAACGTTAGTCGTATAATAAAATATGTGATTAGAGAAAAACTAGAAGGTTTTCAACCAGGAGAAACTAAGAAGGCACAGAAATCAAAATCAAAGAAAAGTCGGATACAGAGAACTCTTTTTTTTTCTTTGTTTGTACTTCTATAAAATGACCCGATTTATCTAGTCTTGTTAAGAAATAAACATTTTAGTGAGCTGTCATTAAAAGAATATAGACTTCCAAAGTAATAATGAGTACAACCAAAATAATTTATGCTCGGGTAAAAAAACACAAACTTTTGACCAGCCCAAACAAATGCATATAAGTTTATGACAAAATGCAATTGCAAATAAGAAGAAATAGCATAGCGTTATGAGCCAGCAACGAAATACATATTAGAAAGATGCAATGTTAATTTGATATAACTGAACTTGAAGACGAGTCTACAAAAAATTAGTAATAAAGGAAAATTCATTTGTAACTAAATATCGCCATATTTTCTGCGAAAAATAGTTGATAAAAGAGGAATTATTTAGTTCACGTAATCTACTGCAACCTGATCATGTACACCATGCATTGTTGACATACCTTTTATTGCTACAATCATCGTCTAACGGATGAAATATCTGAGATTTTCATGACTCTTAAAAGAAAAAGATGCAAGCCCTGGTGTTGTGAAAGACTTTTCTATCGTTACAGCATCTGTACTATACGATGATACTACAACAACAAAATATTGCTTTTAATAAGCAATATGTATAATTCATCAAATCCAGCAATTTTCTTGAAATACATTGTCTGACATAATTACACGAAATCCATACGTCTATACCTATTATGCGTGTGCAACTGTAATGCATACGATATGTTAAAAATGTAATTTTTATTTTCACGCAGCAATACTATTACAGTATTTGAAATTTTTCTGTGTTTGTTCTATATTGTTACATACTCTAGGATAAATATTACTTTTTATATTTCTTTTCGCTATTTTTTATTCTATATATATATTCAAATCCTTTGTTAAAATATTTTTTTTCTTTTTGTTATTTGTCTTTATTCTGTAGATCAGTGAGTGTATCAACAAAGTTTTGCCGATTTTGGGGAAAATATTTGAAAGAGTAGTCTCTGGCCTTTAAGGGGTCAGGCCACCCCTGGGACCAAAAAATGATGCTCTTTTGGACAATCATTTTTCGGGTAAAACAAACTGCACAAAGTTTATTTCGACTTATAGTAATATTATACGAAATATGAATAGATAAAAAAAATTATGACGAAAAATTTTGATTAGAAATAGTGGCCATATTTTCTGATTCCTTCAGCTCTTCTTGCGGGTCAGGTAGAAACGATATCTTCACCCATTCGCAACCGGTTTTGATTAAATTTTTTTAAAATGTTCGTAAATGGGTCCTCTTCAGAATGACGTATGTTTTTTCGAAATTTTTAATTTTTTGAGTAGTGACGAACATATTCATAAAAAATCAACTACTTTACGTCTATTTTTTATTCATTATTATTATACTTCAAAAACTACTCAACATTTGGTAATACTGATACGTCACCATAAAGTGGATTATTGTTCAATCATTTGAAAAAAATTCGGTCAAAATCGGTCGCTAATTTGTTAAGATATCGTGTGCACCATTTTAAATTGAACCGCAAAAAGAGATATTAAAATCCGAGCATGAGACTGTTCTTTGTAATAAAAACACTATTTTATTTCCTAATCATAAGTCGTATTATATTGATATGAGTCCAAATTAACTGTGTGCAGTTTGATTTACCCACAAAATTATTACTGAATAAAGCATCTCTCTTTTTGTCTCAAGGGTGCCTTAAAACATGAGAGTGAAAGGAAAAATAAAGAAAAAATATATATTGTTTGAACAATCATTTTGATTCAAGGTCATTACCATGATAGCAAACTCATATGATTTGTTTAAACTAGCAACCAGTATCAGCAATAAAATAATTTTTTCGCCAACGGTGGGAGAAATTCTACTTTTTGCATCGGAGTCTGTTGAGTATTAAAAAAAAAAAAATAATAAATGTTAGGTTTTGCTAATAAATGTGGCACCAGCCAAAAAAAGACTAACTTGGTATAGCATTTTGATCCATTATTAATTTTCAAGCTATTCCTTACTTTTTCAAAATAGAAATATTATTGTAGTTATGATGATCTTTGACCATTGTATTTGGCAATTAAAAGATTACTTTGAAGATAAATCAGTTTTATTTTATCAAGCATGTTTCGATCACATGCTTTGAATGATGAATCTACATATTAGAAAAAAATAAAAAATTACTCAAAGGCCCCTCTCGTGCAGGATGTAAGAAAAATTTTAAAAACTAAAAACATTTAAAAAATGTCACATACTGAATTTATTTATTCTTTTCACTTTGCTATACACACTTCTATGACATGAATATGACTCCCACTTGAAAATTGCCACTTTATTGGAATACTGCAGCTTTACAAAGACCTAACGTGAAATATATAGAATACAAAGATTATTATAAACGAATTTCAAAATCATATAAATGGATGAATATGATGATAAAATTCGGTAAATGAAAAACAAAAGGGGACAGACAAAATTAAATACCATTTTTGATGCATGCGTTAACAGCTAGACATAGTACACTATGACTGCAGAAATCGAAATAAAAATAACATTTTTTCGTGAGACATATAAGGTTATCGAGTTAGGCTGTTTCAAATTTTAGTTTCTCGCATACGCAAACGTCTTTATATTTCATTGTTGATATATATTTTTTCAATATGGCATGACTCTGCACCTTCTCTTCTCAGCTATGCTAAATTCGCATGGGCAAAAAGATAGGCAAAAATTAATAAAATTTCATTTCTGCCTCTTTTTCTGGACCCCCTTTCAGTTTTAGATAACACTCAATTTAGTTCTTCCACTTACTATGTACTTATTGTTAAAGATGGAAAAGGTTGACGGTTGTATCAAAAATGATTTCAATTTTTGGCAAAGTATCTATAAACAAAGCTTAATAAAACGCGAAATGTGTAACCTGAAAAAATATGTACACCAAAAATTTTGTGAGTGACTTCTTTGGCATGTAATAGATTTCTACTTACTCACGATATTTAACCAATTTTTCTCATTTTCAGTTTTAAATGAGGCTATTCTTCAACTTCTTTTCTTTTCAATGTATGTGTCAGCAGTAATTTATGGCAGAATTCATACGAAAGGAAATCAAACATTTATTTTCATCGTCATTAAAAAAACTTGCTCCGAACTTTCTTTGAGTTACAGGGCATCGATAGACACGAATTATCCATGTGGTTTCTGCAAGGACCATATAGTTGATGCTTTATTTTATACATGTATTGTCCTCCAGTACATTCAACTTCAACAAATGTTTAGATTCACTGTGTAGGGCAGAGTAATTTTATGCAATCTAGTATAGAAATGATATAAAGATGAACATTTTAGAAATAAACCATTTGCTTTCCAGAAACAGCCTCAGAAATGGCAATGACGAATTTACATACAATTCGACACACTGTCTGCAACGTCATCTCTTGTTATTGAAGTAAATTTTATTCATGCTTCAAATATATTACAACCAAAAATATAACTATGCACATCTTTGTATTGTAAATGCCAAGAAAACTTGTTCGATATAGTATTTTCTTGACCAAAAACAAAGGCTGTTTTGATAAAATTTTGAAATCCTACATTAAGCTTCAATGCAGATTGTCTTTGACATATTTATTTTTCTTAGTAGCAGTTTGAAAAACTGTTCAATAAATTTTTTTTTAATGTTTCTACTGAAGTTTGTGATTTGTGCCAATTATTGAGCAGAATAAAAAAAAATGTATTATTTACTTTTTTTTGTCAATATTTTTACCTTAACAAAAAAAGTTTTTATATATGATAAGAAAATTACTTTTTCTTTACTCTAACCTCAAGACTGACATTTTGAAATTACTTTCCAGCTTTCGTGTCAGAAAATATCTTACGTAAACAAGTATGTGCAAATTTCCCTATTTTGCTAAATTCGCACATCCTTACTTGTTACGTAATGTACTATTATTACCTTTTTATAGAATCATTGTCAATAGTGGTCAAAATAATGATACATTTCCTCACACTTACAGAGCGAATACAATCAATGATGAAATCACCTACGCTTTTTCTGCCATCCTAGCCAAAATAATGACGCAAGTCATGTCGAGAAAAGTGGTAAGAAAAATGTTCATTGTCAATATATCAATTATATTTGATCAGTATCAGTAAAAAAATATTCTTTTTATTGCTTATCCCAGTTAAAGTTTAAGATTAGACAAAATAATTGAAGATAGAGTTTAAAAAGGATTTTTTCTTCAATATTGTACATCGTACAAGCTAACACTTTTTGTGGAGAGCTGGGTTTGAAAAATTGTCAAATTAATACACTGTTAATCCTCCAAGAAAATCATTAAGTTACATCAAGAAGTTGTAGTCCAGGTTACTGTGATTATTGTATTTGGCATCCTACTGTCATTTGTGTACCTCTTTACTCGTAAACTAATTCTAAATGTCGTGAATGCTCTACAAATATCAAGGTAATTACTTGTATGCAGATATTCCTTTTTTTATTCAGATAATTCATAATTTTCATGTTTCTAGCTATGAGTTGGGAGTGTCCTAAATAAAATTTGAGCACTTGTTCAAAGTTTTCATGAATTAAATAACGTAAAAGGGTCTGTCTCTTTCAATGATTTACTTTTTATAAACTGAATAAAATTTTACGTAAAAGTGACATTTGAGGTGTTATAAATTGAAATTTTATGTTTCAACGCCTATTATGTGAAATATTGAGACCAGCATATTTTTCAACTTGCTCTAAGAGTCAAAATTCAATTGCAGGCACAATTTCCTAGAATACAACCTTACGAAAGATATTTTCATGATGAAAAGCAAATGTTTACTACATTTGACAAGTGCACAATTTGAATTATGTTTCAATTTTATATGACAATGCAGCTACATCTTAGTCTGGAAATCTACGGCTAAAAAGATAATAGTAAAAATTACATTTTTTCCTGTGAAGTATAACGTGACCGTTGTTTAAATTTGTTCAAAAGAAGTTCAATGTTGTTGATATTGTCTATAGTAAAATGTTATGTGCATTGTGCAGCACTAAAATGTACATGAAAATGTACAAGAAAATATTTTAGCTATGGCTCACACAATCTGAAAACTCTACAGCAATAAATCTTCACCGTAATGCAAACAAAAAACCATACTTGAATTTTTATTTACCATCTAAGAACAATGATTCAGATAAGATAGGGTTTATATAATCATCATATCATTTTTGTGATACGATTAGTGCGGAGACTTGTTTTCTTTCCTAAAAATAAAAACAATATTAAATAAAAAACAATAACTTTTACGATGAAGCGTAAAACCTTATTTGAAGAAAATTAGGAAAAATTTTTTTACGGTATCAAAAGTAGAAACTGAAATTTTACACTAGATGACAAAATACGTAAGTCCACAGAGAAGATATGAATAATTAGGTGACAAAATGTTATAGCAATAACTGTTGCGTTTCCCAAAAAATAGTATAATCTTTATTTTATCTTTTTCTTCAATTTTTATACACTTTTAATCCTTCAAGTAAACTTTCTCTTGAATAAGAGGAATAATCCTGTATATCAATATTCACGTGAAGCTTCGTTGAAAAAATTGGGTAAGAGTGTACTCATTTTTTATGAGTGAAATATCAGCTAAGCAAAGTAAAATTTCACTCAATTCATATTAAATTTTATTTGAACTGTTACTTACAGGAACTCCGAAGATTGTTTACGAATGCAGTAAGAAATTTATATCTTATAGTATCCAATATATCATTCTAAAATTGAAAAAAATCATAAACTTCAAATTTAAAATATTTTGAATGAAAACATCCAGAATTGCAACGTCATATTTTTGTCTCTGAAGTATCATCTGAAATCTCCGTATTATGGCCCTTTCTTTTTGAATGTCTCCTAATAAATATATTCATTTAAAAAGTTCCTCTACAAAAAATTAATATTGGTAAGTTCAAAAAATTGAATACGTTGAGCTGTTCAACGTTGCTTTCGAATTCTACTTCAGTTTAAATAAAAATCTACAGATTGTTGATCTAGTTGAACGAGGCACCTATTCTGGGAAACTTTTCACATTGCTCATCACGCTGTACGTACCAAAGTTGTTTTTTTTTACAGCTTAAAGGGTAGGTAACAATCAGAAAAATTTCCATCGGACAATATTATCTTGCTGTGAATGGATATGTGTCTACAGACGAGAAGCATACATTTCTGCTGTAGAGCCAATGTTATCGACTGAAGCTCATGACCTTTTGCTGAGAAGTAAAGATTACCTCTGAATACCTCCTATGAAAGTAAAAAAGTGAATGGAAAAAAATTTTTACAATTCATCGATATGAGACAATTTTTACTGAAGTATAAAAAGTTGACAAAAAAATTATGATCATGAAGATGTGTAAAAAAATTAATTATCTGTTTCAGGTATTGATTTTGCACATAATCACAGAATAAAGTTCATTCTCCAACCAATAGCTGGCTCATACTACTGCTAGAACTCAAGTAGGAACAAGAAAGTAAGATCATCATTAGTTAGGTGACGTGATTTTCACACTAGATAGACTTATATAAATTCCACACATTCATCGTTCATCTGTAAATTAATGCATTCAATGTCAGACATAAAATAAAACACTTTTGTTACTGTCAATAGGACCACTCAGTTTTCGATATGAACTTATTGTATAACCACTTATTAATTAGATATCAATTCATAATATTCAAAATTTCAATCTAATTGCGGATTAAGCCCATATGCGATTTAATTAGTTAAAATTTTGATACAGTAAAACAGTGCGTCATTGAATTATTATTTCGCGCATGTCATAATACACCGAAATCCAAATGTATTCAGAAAAGGCTCTAGGGAAAAGCTCCAGACATTCTGATAGAGGGATGTGCCCTCTTTTGTAAAGGCGTGACATTTTCTTTTTTTATGAAGCGAATATACATTGAAGCCACAAGGTACCTTTGGGAATATAAAAATACCGTCATCTAGATCCCTGTAACACCTTTTGTTTAAAGTACCTGAACATGAGTTCTGCCTTACAAGAGAATATTCCATATTTTGTTGAAAATTTTAATGCATATTCTGAAATAAACGAAATTCTGGCAGTTTTTAGATGTTTTATATGCAATTACAAGCTGAAGGTAAAATAATATAATTTTTGATAAGCATGTGATGCTCTTTTTTCCTCTTTTGCCTAAGTTTACGAAACTATTGGATAGAAATGAAATTTTATGACAGGCATACAACGTTAGGACTGTTTCTGATGTTAAGATAAAAATATTCTAACAATATGTTACAGGTAATTTAATATTTAGATTCGTTCCCAAAAAAACCTCATTAATATAAATTTACATGAAAAGGTCATGTAGTTAATATTGGTTAAGTTTAGTATCAATGTAATAAAGTTTCTTGAGGAACGTGCAAACTTCATCGTTGTTTCATTATTTTATGCTCTAAAACTGACATTCTTTCCCTTATAAAAACACTCGGAGAATAATAATTTTTTTTCGCGAGAAAATACACTAGTGAACATAAAGCAATAATATTCTCGATCTTAAGAACGTTTGAACTAATTTAACCAATGACTAGACATCATCAGTCCACGAAAAAAGGACTCAATACTACTCTACTCTACGTATCCATATAACTTCGTAATCATCAGTATTCTCATGATTTTCAGGATCTTGATTCTCAATATGTGCAGTACACGCCTCAACAAGACCTACATATCTGAATACTTTCGATCCAGCTTCCATATTTTATGCAGAATTGTAACATATCCCCAAACATTCCATTCAGACTGATAAGGTTTCGCGTGTTCGCCTCGATGCTTTCTTATCTTTATCTCATTTCCGTCTTCGGTCACTGCAAAGGTAGGCCCAGGCAACATCGAAACGACAATTAAGGACCGCGGAAACAGCGAGCCACGTGTACTGATGTCCAGTTAGTATTATTTACGCGAGGCCGCGCACGATTTTCGAGCCTCAGCGTAGGTGGATATGCAAAATATGGGCGGGCACTCAGTCCTGGCGCAACGTCATCAACATGCAGCGAAATACCGAGGCCCATGATGTATCGTGCGCGCCACTATGAGTCGGGTAATGCGCGCCGTTCCTCGGAGGAACCTGGCCGACCTTCTTATCTTGTCCCAGTTATCGTCTGTTAGCACGACACGACTCGTCTCTGGAATTCAAACACGGCTTCGCGAACAATGCAACATGACTTTGTACTCTATTTTATGCCTTTTGATTACACTGTTCAAGGCTGGCAGATGTCTGTTATTATCGTCTGAATTCGTCATCAAAAATCCTGTTCTTCGTTCAAACTTATCAATTTTTTTTATCCTTGACATTTTGTATTCAGTAAGCTCATGGAGGACTTGCACAAATTATTAATATTGTATATGAAAGCCATTCTGTAGGGGGTCTTTGTCAACTTCATTTAAACGATTAGACGTGCTTTGGTCAAATCAATCAGGATTCCATGTCCTTGAGAATGTTTACACTAGGGGTGAGAAATCCAGAAATTTCCATATTCGATAGCGCTCCTATTTCCTTTGTCAACAATTTCAGAAAAATTTCACAAAAAATTCCAGATTCAGAAATGTTACCATAGTGTATCATCATGCTCAATAGTTCTAGTTTTTGGAAATGATTAAGTCTTAAATATAATGCACTTGTACCAAATAAGAGGGTTAAGACCAAATATTGTTTCATTATACTTACAGTGCACTTTTGTGATATTTTCAAAAAAAAATCATTTGTATTTTACAGAAAAGGATGAAAAGCACGAAAAAATGGCGTACACTTCATCACCAAGTTCAAGGCAAGAGGTGAAAAGTATCAATTTTTTACATTGTATCATTTAATATAGGTAACAAAAACTTTTTTATAGTAATTTTAACTCCAGGGACCGAAATCACTGAACCGGGAAGTTTGAATTATTTATCAGACAATTTTAAACTCGGTATTAAAATTTTAAGACCCATAGGCAAATTCATGAACCTTATAGAAAAAAGTGATGAAAAAAATTCATCATCAACTTATTTTTTTTTTTGCAACGAGAACTACAACGATTGTCCCACAACTTCCCTGTACCACTTGTCAGTATACAAAGAGAAGTTTCACTTTTGCGAAGATTTTCGTAGAAGAATTGTTTTGATACAATTTTAAAATTGAAATTGCTGATTCGTAATAATTATGACGAGCCATTAAGATTAATAGATAATTAAGAAGTATATCAGTTTTACATTTTTTAATAAATAAAGAGAACCATATTAACGAATATACAGTGTGTCCCAAACTCTCCGTGTCAAAAAAAACCACTATTTCTCATGAAACTCCAAGACTTTTTTCCATTTCCCTTTTTTTCAAAAATCAAAATAAAAAAAGTTATTTAGGCCAAAGATTTAAACAATAAATTCCTTCTCCCGACGAGTGCAGGTTGAATTCACGGGAACAAATTTTTTCCAAATTTCCATCATACTTTTCTAAATGAAAAAGTCCTTTGCTACTTTTCACATAACTCAAAATCAAAAAAGTTATTTACGTCACGAGTTTTACCCAATCACATTTCTTAGATTTTATGCTCAAATATCTTTTTTTATTTTAAGATTTTTGAAAAATGGCAGAGGGAAAAAGTCTTACAATTTTATGAGGAACGTTGTGTTCTTTTTGTTTCGACGGGGGAAGTTTAGTGCACCCTGCATAGAAGAGTTCGTTTAAAACTAAACAATCATTAGAATCAATATAATATGATAAATCTATACCGATGCGTTGCAATGATTTAACAACTCAGTAAAATATAAGTAATAAGTAAGATGTGGGTTTCGTTAATAACTTTTGGATTAGTAAAATCTATAAACGATTAAACTATCAGTGATGCATATCAATAATTTGTGATAACGTAGAAGACAAATGATATGTCAGACAGTAGAGTATGTCAATGAAAAGTCAGCCTGAGTAGTACTACAATAACGAGTCAGTCAGTAAAATAAATCAACGATAAATCTATCAGTAATATCATGTAGTTCACAATCAGTAAATTGATAACAAGTGAAGTAATAGAAATGGAAAATTGCATGGAAAAAAAAAATCGAATTTGGATCAGATGTATCTATTATTATCGATTAAGAATTGATACATATTTTTCCGTTACTTTGATAGTTAATTATTTTTGAAGAAATGTCACTTTTCAATTTCTTTTTTGTAGATATACTTGGAATGTGAATGACGTCTCTCAAATAGAATTACATTCCTTCCACATACTTCTTAAAGTGACATATTTCTGTAAATTTCAGATATATTATGGTAGTTGGAAAAAAACCTGTGTATAATATTTTTTGATAAACTAACAATATCAGCGAAAAAAAATCACACAACCTGCTAATTCTTTCATGACTAGTTAATGGATGAAGCACTTCAGAGAGTTGAATAGTATATTCGTTTAGAATTGTCAAAGGAAGAAATAAAGAATTTAATTTAAAAAAATTTACATCCTTGAGGTTAATTTTACGGTTGATGTCTACAAAAAACTAAGTTAAGTATAAAATCTGAGAGGACTTAGGAATACCCTGCAGAAAATACAGCAGGGTAGAAAAAATCAAACTCTCTTCATATCTTTACTTTTAAGATTTTTCCATGCTCATTCTTTTTCTTACGTAACTATCAAACCGATTATTGGGTTAATCATACATTTGAAATCATCACTATTATTAAGATATTTACCTTCTTCACGTAACTTATCACAAATTTCAGTCTGTGTCAGCGTAATACACATACATCATCATTTCTACCCTCATTTTATACCTAAACAGGTCTTCCTTTATGAGCAGACTGATCGAACAGGAGCCAAAGCCCATTCAAAAGTCAAATCTAGCACGAAAAGCGATACAAAGTTTCCTCGTTGTTACAAGTTTAGGGTTCCGCATGAACGATTGTTACTGACCCGGGGCAAAATTAGTGCTGACTCAGTGTCGGTCGCATGCTAGTAGTAGTTGAGCTGATCGGCTTCCGGAGCTCGTTAGTTTAGAGTAGATTTTAAAAAGTTGCGGTCTGAAGCATTGTATCATCAACGTCGTGACTTTCAAGCTTCAGAAATTGCAGTATTTAAAAGAATGTAAAATGAAAAGAGTGAATTAATTTATTTGTTAATAACTGAACTTCTATTATCCGTTTCAGAAGCTGTGCTGCGATCAAACTGTTCGCTTCGACCTAAAAACATTGCGAAAGCTGCAAAATAGATCTATGAAAAAGCGAAATGACAAGGGGCCGAACAATCGGCTTGTTTCGAAAAGTTTTCAATTAACAGCGACGTATTTATGACCGCTGTACCCGGCAGTTAATTGGGAAATCGCCCTCGATCGCCGTATGTTTGTTTTTTAATTTGTCCAGCGCATCGATTCTGCATTGGCGTGAAAGCTAATTAAAGTCAACGTTATTGTCAGCGGCTCTGCGTCAGCCGCACGCGACACAATATCTTGGGAAACCGCCCCAGTCCTATCCAGTCATTTCTCTCTCGTCCGTTAATTAGCGAACGGGCCGTCGCTGTAGATGCCATGCTACGCGCTAATGAATATTTGAGTAATGTCTTCTGTCTCCACGCCAACTTCTTTTTCCTACATTAATTGATAATCAACCGTTTTGTGAGCTGCGAAAAATGACTAGGGCGTAAAAACGTGATTCTATTGTCGTTCTATGAAAATGCCTTGAATAACTCTCAAGAACTTGGTTGATTTCTCGCACGAAATTCAAAACAGTTGATATTTCATAATTTATAATAGACTATGAAATTTTAAGCCTACACGTGTTTTATTACACAGAACGGAACATGGAACAAAAAACTTTTATGTTCGCGAGGCTAATGCAATTCATATTTGAAAATACTGGTTGCCTTGATTACATCTCTAATTAAAAAAAATACCCTCAATAAAGGTTGCGTGCAAAAAGGATTATGTAATACAAAAATCTAAAGAGTGAACGTAGTTATGGCAACTCAAACTTTAGAACAGCTTTAGAGAGAAACTTATAATTTTCTCGTGAAGAGCAAACTCATGAATATAGTTATATTTGTGAAGCGCGTCCATTCATCAACCTAAAGGATTCCGCGTAATTTTCTAGGAACAGGGATTCATGAGAATTAGATAGCGTGAGAATCTAAATAGGTACACGGGGAATGAAAATAATATGCATCACGAACAAATATGGATACTTTGCAGCAGCAATATTCTGTAGAGAAATTTTTTTCATCTCTGGTGGTGAGACTGAAACGGACAAATTTTGTTAGTATCTTTTTTCAAACTATGTATTTTGTTACAAATGTGCGAACGGCTAATAATAAATTGACAATAATGGTTTTTGTAGCATGTACTTGTATAAGTAAAAGTATAGTTATTTATAGTTCATCAAAATCAAAACGAAAAAGAATATTGAAGCGTGCTTAGCTTAGAAGAGAATTTTAGAAACAATATAAACTTTTCAAAAAATTATTGATAATTTTTACATGCCTCTATGTTACATCGGAGATAATTTAATAGTTGAAGGACCTTTAATATAAATTATTACTTATAGAATATGCTACTACATTAATTGCATGCAACGTGAGTCAGTTAAGTGCACCGAATTCCCCCAAAACTCACCTAACTCACGTGTGAGTCACCACATGAGTAAAAAAACTCGTCCACGCCTTACTTACATAAAAGTCGACAATGTAAATCAGAATAACTCACCTAACTCACATTTGAGTTCATACCCGTCATACCGGTTTTTTAAAAATTGTTTAAACAATTAAAATTTACAATTCTGATAGTAGATGCGTAATCAGCGACCCGAAAAACTATAAAAATGATATAGAGGCATGGATGGGCGCGGATTACTATTTGCTCATTTTTACATCGCAATAAAACTATCTTGATTTTGTCGTAGATCCATAAAAATTTGCATTTATGTGTATTTTTACCTCTATTTTGTGAGATTACAGGCAAAAAGTATAGATTACAGAGTTTTTCATACCTAGATTACAGAAAAACCTATTATGGATTACAAATTGTAATCCAAAGCAATTTTTTCTGTAATCCAGGTATGAAAAACCCTGTAATGCATACTTTTTGTCTGTAATCCCAAAAATTAGAAGTAAAAATACACTTAAATGCAAATTTTTATGGATCTACGACAAAATCAAGATAGTTTTGTTGCGATGTAAAAATGAGCAAAAAGTAATCCGCGCTCATCCCTGTATAGAGGTTGCTTGAGTAAGTGCCTCATTCAGTGTAATTACTCAAGGCTCAAAACAACAATTTTTTTATTTGAAATATCCGCCATTTTAGGTCAGCCATATTGAAATTAAAAAATTGTTTATCACATTATGATAGTTGAATATTTCTGTGCATTGAGAACTTTTTTCGTAACTGAGGAAATTTTTTCGGTACGAAATAATTATTGTAATTCATAGATGTTTATTATGATCTTGTCTCAAAACTTACATTTTACTTAGAAGAATTTTCGAAGAATAATCATTCTTTCCCTAACAATTTTTACTTATAACGTTTTTCAAATGGATTTTTACTTTTTAATTTTATTATAATCACTAGTTTCTTTAAACAAAACTAAAATAACGGGTTCTAATGATTTTAAAGAAAAAAATGAATTTCCATTGATAAAAAAAATTTCTTTGACAATAATGTAAAAAAGTCATTTTCAATCGTTTTTTAGCCTAATTTCAAATTTTTTCCATTTTTTTACTTGCCTTCGTCATGACTTTTAGTTTATTTTTTCAGGTGTTATACAACACTTGACAATGTCATTTCATACTCTACTTGTTACACATTTCTGTAAATTATGTGAATAATTAAAAATATTATTTATTTTGTTTATCCCACTTCGGTTCTATAATCCTAGTGTCTAGTCACAACACACATTTCAATCCTTCAATAAAAGGATATTGCACCTCAATATCTGCAATAAATAATTCAATTTTTTAAGGATATTTTTACCTAAGAACGTTTCATGAAAACTGAAACATCGACAACAGCCAAGGCCTATCAATACTCATACTCAACAGAACCTTTTGTTTTTCGTGTACAGAATTCAGATGAAAATATACGGACACAGCATCGGCACTTCGCCCACTCGACCATTCCAGGAAAAATAAAGGAATACAGGCGTGGAAAGACGTTAAAACAAAAGCGAAGAAAAAAGTGCAGCCAGCCACCCACACAAGCTCTCTCATTAGCGGATCTGCATGTCTCAGCCCCCAATTATCCTGTCTCTCGGCGCGTTATTCTGTTTTCCCTTCGAAATTCTCAGGTAGGCAGCTAACGTAATATAACAGAGTTCATTCCATGCCAATTTGCATGTACCGTGGGCTAATTTGTCAGGATTGAATTTGTCCTCGACTTTCTCGGCTCGCACGTGCTGCGTCTACGTCACTGGAACCACTGAAAAATGGCCTCTGTGGTGTTGGCACATCGTGTCGAAAATACTATATTTTCCACACAAGATTTATTGAATGATCTTATTTGAATCTGATAAAAGATACCTTCAAATGTGTCGCTCTTGGTCTATCGAATGTGTACTTGTTATGCCTGGTTATTTTAAGCTTCTGGAGAATTTTGAACACATGAAAGATAACAACTGTAGAAAAGACTATAAATTTACAGCTGAAAGTGCACAGAAAGTAGACTAGGTAATTTTTCAATGTTGGTCGAATGTTTTTAAGCCATATTTTTATGAAAATTTTTTTTCAAAACAACATATCATGCTGTATCTCAGACTATTAACGTCCTGTCCTCAATGTCCATTTACGTCGACATTTATCTGCAGAATGTACCGTAGTAAATCCGTCAATGACAGAGCATATTGACTCTAGCCATAAATCACGGTATCTATCGTATGTGTAAAGCCCACTCCACGTGACGAGATAACCTTAAACGCGAGGGAAAAACTTGGATTACAGCTGAGTACACGAAATTGATAAGGGCATTTGAGGTTGGGGTAGATAGCTCGTGTCGCAGTCTAGTCGTGAATTCTTTACAATTGTTTGCAAGGTTGCGCATAGTAAAGAGTCGGGGCGTTGGCAGGGATCACGCGGAGATAGAACACGCGTCGCTCGAATTTGCACCTATTTCTCGCTGCTAGCCTTGCACGTAGCCTCGTGTGATATCGCTGATTTTCATTATGCAACGGCAACAGTATCTCGAAAGCTCGTGACAACGACTTTCGTGTATAGAGAAAATGTAAGGGTGTTGCCATTGTCACGAATACATGATCCCTTACGTGTAGCTCCGATCACGGACTTCTTATCGATTTTTTACTCAACGGAGAACAAATTATTTTTTAAGGATTGTTTCGCAATGCTTAAATTAAGTTGTTCTTTTGAAAAGAAATTAAGGATTTTGAGATAAATTCACGGATACCCCCAACGTACCTGACGTTTCAAAAGATGTCTCACTGCAAAAAATTTAATGGTGAAAAAATCAATAACTTCACTCTTTTCCTACAAGCAATATTTTTCTGCATGCAAATATACTACCTTAATGCATCATCTAAACATCTCCTTGCTAAAAAAATAAACTCAGATTTCATCTATTAAATTTCAAGAGTATACTTTCACTTGAGAATAATTTCAGGAAAATCTCTTACGGCTATAATGTTCATACCCCACAGCTGCATCGTTATAATGAATAGCATTACCAGAGTTTAAATCTGGTAGACACAAAATCTCTCATTTAATAAAGAAACGCCTTGGCAGCAATTCTGAGCTCCGGAGTCACGAAACTGAACACGAGGGCTCGTCGGTAATAGCCCTGATCCCAGCGTAATTGCTGCCGTAATTACGCAAATTCAATTTGTATAATGCTTTGTCTGTAGGTTACCTATATATTTCTTCGTAGCTGTCTTTGGTTCGTACAGAGTGCAAATCCATTCCGTCGAACCATAGATTTGCTTCCTGCAGAACTCGATGAAAAAGTGTGAGAGAGAAAGCCAGGGTCAGTTGGGATTACTATTATTGCTGCCAGATGGTCGGAGCACATTTTGGTTCAGTTTCCGTTTGAATACTGCGGAATAGAAATATTGAAAAATGTTTTTTAAGGCGTTGTAAAGTACATCAACTCAGAACATAGCAAACAATCTTTAATTTTTGTGAAGATGTCGATCTTTTGGTGCCAACATAATGGAACTCAATTTTTTTTTTTTTTTTTTTTTTTTTGATAAAGAAGAAAAAAAGAGAAGTAGGGTTCATTATGTTGGCTCCAAAAGATTGAAATTTAAGAACATTGGAAATATTGATACTATGGTTTGAGGTCTGAAGAATTACATCGAATGAAAAAAAGCATATAGACATTTTTCAAAGAGAATCATATATTTTTGATAATTGCTAATAAAGATGTTGCATGTTGTTATTAATTTCCAATTTTTTTATACAATTTTGGATAAATTTATGATTTTTTTTTGTGAATCCAATAATTATTCAAAATATAAAACAATGTTTTCATATCAATGTTATTTGTAACTTGCATTTATATACAGCGATGAAATTCTTATCAGATATGCAGTCATGCCATGACATAGTTTTTAGATGAAATGGTCAATATTTTGTAAGAACCTCTAGGGTTTCATAAAAAAACATGGAAAGTTGGATAAGTCATTTACTTCTCAAAGAAATGTACCAGTTTTTACAGAAAAATTTATTACTTTTTACAAAAAAGATACCCTTTGTTGAAATGGAACAAAGCAAACGACTCTTTGATAATTATCTCTACAGATTCCATTTCTACTAAAAGACGAGAAACTCATGTTATTGAGTGATGAAATCACTGATGTAACAAGACCTTTTACTCTATTCGTTAGAACAGATTAAATGAGAAGACAATGAAATTTTATAACTGGAGTGTAGGAAATGGAGTTTTTTATCACCTGTAGCTGATAGTACATACATATATTCTTCCAGAGCAATATATTTTACTTTTTCCGAAATACCATTACAGGATTTTCACACACAGAGTTTTGTTACATCGTTGTTCGTTTTAATAGTGCATCCAATATCGTAAAAAAACAGGATTCCTGAGCTTTATAGATGTAAGTGCTAAAAAGATCTGTATCTGTTCTTCAAAAAATATTAAAATTTATTTTACGTTAAGCGTTACATGTAGGTGGATGTATTGTATAAAAAATTTTTCAAAAACTTGGTGTATTTTCATTATTTTCCTAATAAATTATTTATGGAAAATCTACTCACAAGAGGATGACGATTTGTCTTATCAGCTTACTTTTGAAGTGAAACTTATAATGGATCGTTGGGACTGAAATCAGACAAGTGAAACTGAAATGCAATATCTTATAACTTATTTTAAATTTACTTGATATAGAAAATAAAAATTATTATAAAATGCTCACTCATAGATGAATTTCAGAGAAATGGTCAACATGAAACCTACAATTTTAGTTCTATCTTTTTTATCTCTATTTTTTAATGGTGAATATTACAGTAATCGATTGCTTTACGCGATTGAGACATCAAAAAGTATTATTTTATGAAAAAATTGTCATCCAAAAAATCGAGGTGAATGTCTTATTTTTTCAGTAATAATTAAATTGAAAAAAATATTTTCCATCATGCTGAAATAAAAATAAAAAATGAAAAAAATTCTGTTACCTAAAAAAATGTGTTAAAAATATGAAATGCAAAATTTGCATTTCTGGTTTTAACTTTTTAGACTAATTGCATTATGATAACATTTGAAAAAAAAAAAAAAACCAATGTAAGTTTAAAAACTCGCGAGAGAAGTAAAACTTCTCATGGCGAAGGACTGCAAGTTTAATTAAATAAAAAAGAAAGTTCATCCGATTTAATGAGAAAAAGAACCAAAGAAACTATAAATACCAAAGCATGAACTGCGTTTGACATTGTAGCTTGCAACTGATTATAACTCAGAATGTTCTTCATCACTTGGTATTTTCTATAGAGTCTTTTCTCGATATCCCAGTCAATAAGGAAGAATAAACAATTGAGTAGGATATCGAGAAAAGAATCTTACTAGAAACTGATTATATTTTAATCAGAATTTTAAATAAGTAAAATTCAAATATGAATCCCAAATTTGACGACAATGATTTACTTTTCTTACAAAGTTCAAATCGTATGGTATACATGCGATGTAAAAGATAAGTGAAACTTTGTCGTCTAACTTGAATTTCACTCGTTGAAAATTCCGATTGTCATTAAATCTGTTTCAAGCTACAATTTTCAACGCAGTTCATGCTTTGGTTTTGATGGTTTCTTTAGTTGTTTTTCTTATGAAATTGAACGAACTTTTTTTTATGTTCAATTTTGATGCAGTAGTTCGCCGTGAGAAGTTTCACTTTTCTCGCGATTTTTTAAACGCATGCCAGTTTTTTTCTAATTCATATTTATAATCAAAATTTTTCGAGTGTTTGTCATTTCTACTACATGGAGATAAAGTAAATCAAAAATATGATTTTACTGAGAAAAAACATCAGGGTTAAAATTATTTTTCCCATGTATAAATTGACATATTTATTTCAAATGTTACATTAGAGAGCTACTATACGAATTGCAGAACTTAGTAAGAATTTCGGAAGTGTGAGACAGTAACGATATTATTTGAGACGACAAAATTTGTAGCGTTGCATAAACTTTTTTTAAGTAGCACATTGCAAAGGACCAATGAAGGAATGTTTTAGGGAAAATAGTGACATCTTTTCTCACATAACCTCCATCTTTATAGAAACAAATAAGGTCGAAAAAAGTATGATTTATTTAATCTCTGTTTTACAATTCTGGATTTTATAATTGAAAAAAAAAAATTGGTTATATGATGATCATCGTTGCTTTCAATGTCAGTTTACTTAGCTAAAATATTTTTGTCGATTATTCTTTAAAAGACTTAATAATGAACCACCACATGTATATCACAAATTGTAATAATGTGCCTGAATAATAAATGAAATCTCGTTCTCCCAAAAAAATTGACAACCACGACCTTCTTTCATTTTTTCACTGCTCTCTCTTCCCAGAAAGAATCGCTCAACTCCCGAGAAGCCTCTACGTTTCAGCCTGAAATTTATATCAAAAATGCACTCAGCTTAAGCAACATTCTTAAATCCAAGCGTTTCGCTACCCCCGCAATATGTTTCCTGCTCATTCATCGCAACAAAGCCGATTCTTCTCCCTATAGACTTTTGTGTCAACTCTCGTCGATGAAATTCGCCACGAGCTGTTAATGTAATTGTGCTTTTGCTGCCGCAGCATTCGCATTTGCGTAGGCACTCGTTGACTTTGGATCACCCTTCAAAATCACCTCCACGCTAACATAATTTTCCCTGAATCCGGCAATTACGTAATCAAGCACTCGCGCTTCTAATCCATTAGAAGCAAAGTGTTTATCCACTATTTCGTAGGCTTGCGCGTGATCTACGCGCGCGGTTTATTTCCCAGCGAAAACATATGTCATGACGCCGCCAGTGTGCAACTAGCATGAAGCTCTGCGTTTAGCGTGTCGCGCGGTAAGCCGATTAATCACACTTAAAATCGGGCCTCTTAGAGCGCTACACGTGCGTGGGGAGAAAAGGATTGAGCGAAAAATTTTGTTACATGCTGTTCCAGCGAGGCAAACAGAAGGTAAGCATTATTTACATTCCAAGATAGAGTTTTTTAATTTTTTTAGTGGAAATGAGTAAAAATGTTGCAGATTAAAGTGCCAAATGTGTAGGTTAAGTGGTCAAATCAACAATGTAATTATACACGTATTAAAGTACGTGAAAGAAATATAAATCATTCTAGTGCTAATTCAGTGATCACCTAAAGCAGATTGAAATTTGATCACGATTTTAAGTGGGATGACGTAAAGATCTTAGAGAGCGCAATTATTTTAAGAGGACAATATCTGAAATGATTTTCATTGGAAAATTTGGTAATAGTATCAATAGACAGGCAGAGACAAAGAATTTGAACGACATTTATGATAAAATTAAAAATTCGATGGTCTTGAAGAAGTAGTCAACATCATGGTAGAATTAGACGAGGAATGTTCGTTTTAAGGACGAGTTTTGGTCTGGTTCACGCACAGCCCAGCCTCCGCCATCTTGGCTGCTCCCACCCAAAAATTCGAATGGAAGTAATTTGAATACGTTTTTACGCAAACGATTCTTGCTCCGAGTATCAAAGAAACCCTTCTATTAACTTTGGTTTTCATAAACTTTTTATAAAACGCCTTATAAAATATCAGATTTTTCATAAAATTTTTATGTTATAGAAGGACCTAATAAAAAGAGCAATGTTTTAGAAAGGCTCTAGTAAATTAGATTTTCATGAAGTTTTCATAAAACTCCTTATAAAATTTCGGTATTTTATAAAAAAATTCGCTTTTTTTTATAAAGTCTTTTCATAAAAACTTTATAAAATGACTGCATTTTTATAAAGTGGATTTTCAAAACTAATTCATAAAGATTCTGTCATTGCATAAAGATGTTATAAATTTTTTGTAAAGTGACTTTTTAAAATCTTAAGAAGACATTGCTCTTTTTATAAAGTACTTTGTGAAAAAAGTGGAATTTAATACAAAATACGAAATATTATATGGAGTTTTGTAAAAACTCTATGAAAACCAAAGTTACTAAGGTCACTCCTACAATCAATCTGAATTAATGATTGCATAAGATGTGTGAGGTGTCAGAGATAATTAAATTAATGTAGATTAGAATATAATTGACATAATCCAAAGCAACAAGTCGAGATTATTTGGGAAAAAGTTTCAAAATGAAATAATTTTTGAATCATAACTTTCAACAAACGTATATTCAGCTAGAAAAGTTCATTCGGAAAAATATATTATTAATAATATGTTTATAGATACTGCGAATCGTAAGAAAATTATACTGGAAAAATTTACAGAAAACTCTGTTAATATATGGTGAGATGTATGAGTTCTGTGCACGAAATGAAATAAAACGTTTACATTAATCATTTATTTAATGCACAATGAATGTAAAACGTAGTTCTTTTGTCGTGCAGGACATTGTTTTCATGTTTTCCTTTTGTCAAACAGTCACAACTTTTTTTCGTAACACTTTTTGTAAGTTTTTATTGCTTTTTTGCTTTGATGGTTATGACAGGAAGTCCAGTTGCTTGCGTACACTTTTCGCGAATTTTTCATTTTTCGGAAATCGAAAAAAAACAAACCTCTGCACTCTTACTCATCTTATTTTTGCATGATTTTATTAAGAATTTCGACATTTCGACCGATTTCAACAGACCGACGGGCATAATGTAAACAAGTAAGCAATATGGCGGAGAGTGAGCTGAATAAGAGAGATATTTCCGAGACAGAGAGAATGCCCCCACCCTACCCCTACCTGCGCAAGAACATACCTTGCCTAATTCTATCATGGTCAACATTAGATATCGAGTTCGATTTCTGATAAAGTGTTGATTCTTTTTGGTATTTGATCAGTCCCTCAGTGTCAACCAAGGAGAACGGTATTCTCTATTACGTGGAAGATTAGAAAAATTGAAGTGACAGTAATTTATATTGCACATATTAGCACATTTTAGCACTCCATTACGTGGAATGTTAAAATTTGAAAAATGTGTGCAAAATAGCTATTTTAATCACTTATATTGTACGTTTGTCATCCTCCATTGCGAGAATGTGGAAAAAGAAAGTGGAGAAATTGATTCTGTATCATTATTGACTCATCCATTATCATGAGACTTTCAATTTGATATGTGGATGTTTTGAGAAAGGGAAATTTGACATGCAGGTGCATGTCAAATTTCTGCGAATTATTCTTCTTTCGTGATTTTTGATTATATAACCTGGTTTTGATTATGGAACTGATAAAATGTTGTTAAATTCCTAAAGAGGACCACGAAGTTGTGTCGAAAGCTTGAAGAATAAAAAATCTTGAAAATGATTTCCTGTTATTTATAAATTAGAAAGGCACTCCAAAAGAACTTTTATAATGTAATTATTATTCCTGACAAGAACTACACATTGCAGTCTATACAAGAAATTCCAAAAGCTATGTTATATATATCAAGATTTCCTATGAATGTATGAAACATCATTCACTATTGAAGAACTCATTTAGGTATGGAACTTCGTGGTCATTCTAATTCTCTTTTTACAATAATAAACTTGATCGATACAAACAACTTCATAAGACGCTGCATCCAAAAAGACCACTAAGCTTGCACGCCTGTTAAGGAAGCTCGAAAATTAATTCTCTCGGAAAACATTTCAGCTTAAAGATGAAAAATGTGCTACCATTACGGATAATGGCACGACGCACATGCGAAGCGTTAAAGAGTGGGTGGATGATCCACGTGCACAACGTTTATGAGGACACGCTCGGATAACGTGTCCGCGAGAATCAATTACTTGGGGTAAGAGGGTCCTAATCCGAAGGTTACACGCCGCCGATGCAATATTAATAACACGGAGATCAGAGAGAGACGGGGTGAGCTATGTAAAATATAGGAAGCCCATGATTCGTTCGTGGCCAAGGGATAAACGAAGCTTGGACCCTTGAAAACTGTGCACACTTTCCTATCTCCCAGCAGCTGTGGTTACTGGCCACACTCGCATTAAGGATCAACACGTGTTGCGAATATCTTACGTTCGCACGCCTGCAATGATCATAGAGTTTTCAATAAATTCTCTTGACTTTTTGTAAGTCCGAAGTAATGTAATGAAAACATTTATAGACATGATGTTATTTCAATTTTTTCAGTTTGCTTTAAAGTAATGGAAATTTTTGAAGACAATCAAATTTCTTATCACCTGTATGACGCAGTACAAACATTTTTCGAAAATGTTTGAAATGCATGATAATTTTCCATGTTTCCAATTATCTATTCCTAGATCAGAAAAATTTTTTGCTGGAAGATACAGTGTACGGCAGAATTATTTCCGCTGATTTTTTTACGAGGGCATCAATTTACTTTGTCTACCCATTTCTTTTTTACGTCAATGCTCCATGATGTATCTCGGCTATTTTTGGAAAACTTTCCTCGTAACGCCAAGACCTTCACGAGCCAAGTTCTCGAAGAAACTTTGCACTGTCGTTGTAACTTCAAATGGACAATGAACATACATTCATATGGATCATCTGAGTTTTCTTGAGTCGGGGAGTGAGTGAAACAAGCTGCTTCAAATGCAGAAGTTGTGTATCTCAGATTCTAAGATTCAGGCGTAACTGTAAGATGATGCATTCATTTGAGTAAAGAAACAGCACATGTTAGTTTTTGTACATTTCAAATAAATGAGAATCAAATCACAAAAAATGAGAGGCTAAAACCTTTCTTAAGAAGGTATAGAGGGTCTGAAACATTTTTTTTTTGAAATGATAAAAATAAATATATATTCATCTAATGGAAATGATACGAGTCGAATAAAGTTTCCATTTCATATGAATATTGTACAGTTTTATTTCATCGATTTCAAGTAGTATTGTATATATTCAAGAAATTGCTCATTTTTCTAGTATGTGGATAAAACAACATCGATATTTATTGAATTTGCGGATTTAAGAAGATAGATTTTTTTATAGTACTGGGAATATTGTTGATTCATGATAAATTATTGATTAGATCGAAAAAATTATTTTCTTAATTTATTTTCGTTTACTTTCTCAAAGATTGTAGATGACATTTATGTAGACACAAAAAAAAATAATATTTAAGGAACAGTAACAAATATGAGTACGTTTACAACAGGATGCATATTCGCTGTCGAAAAAGAAACAAAAATTTCAAACTATTCGGATATCAAAATAATTCAAGATAAAGGTAACTCATTCAAAAAAGGACTTATATATGGCGATATTTAAATTGAAGATGTTGATTGTGTATAGATGTATCACACTGAAAACAAAAACTTCTAGTTTCAACTGGAAGTCATTAACCAGTTCTATTCTGAAAGTTTTCCGTTAAAAGGCACGACAATTTTTCAGTTTCAGAAGAAAAAATTCATTAAAAAACAAGAATTTTCCCTTTTGATAGGGATGAATCCATATGAAACTGAAAAATTTCCGTTGATAATTATAATTTTTGTTCAAACTGTAATATTTCCTTCTTCTCCAACAGGAAAATTTTTGTTATTTTTTAGAGTATAAGGCACCGTATTAATTGTGCTTATTTTTACAATTTTCATGAACATGATCCTAAATTCAACAGAACCGGAAATAAAAACTTCCGAATTTTTAAATTTGTACTGTGAATTACTTTTATACCACCTTGTATGCGATTTTCTAAAAATGTGCCCAATCATCCAGGGCACAATAAATACGGTGCTCAATAAGTTAATGCACGACGAGCAACATCCCAAATTATATGCAGTCTGTGTAGCATTCTTTGGAAATTTTTATAGTAGATGAGATATAAAATTCAAAAATTTTTTTAGAAAATAAGTAGGTAACTGACAGAATGAGTAACAATAGCATAAAGTTTATAGAAACTTGAAAGTAATATCATCATTTTTTACCTTACCTTAAAAGAATCTTAAAACAATTTTATAGGAAAATTACTCGATTAATTGAGAGCCTCACAATAAATTTTGATAAAATTTTTGAAAATAAAATTGAAATAAATGCTACAATAATTATAAGAAGAAAAAGTTAGCTGGATACGTAAATATGTTAATGAAAGTGTCGAGGAATAAAATGCGAATATCTGGAATATATACCTTAAACCATCAGTTAAAACTGATAATGAAATTCGAAAAGACATCTTATTCATGCAAGAATAATTATTTTCCTAATACTCAACATAATAAAAGAAAAATATTGCGTCAATTAATGCTTGTAAGCAAAAGAGTTAAATCTTCGCTGAATAATCTGAAAAATATAAAAACTGCAAAAAAATGTACGATAGTTGAGCTCATTATTTTTAGTAAAGATGTAAGTCTATTCATTTTTGTATCAATACTAAAATTTACAAGTTCTCTTATTGTAAGTATGATTAGTACTCTCAAGTCAAATTTAAAAAATTATAATAGTGGAGGTAATTTTTAATTTATATTTAAAAAATCATAACATATCTATCATTCTAGACCACATCACACTTCAGTTCTTCATTCTAGTGATTTTCATCAATAGTTAAACGGTGCGACACTTGAAATACACCTGACGAATTACATAGTGCAGGTTGTTAATATGGTCGAATAATGCAAAAAAATCTTTTTGTTATATTTTTTGTACTCTCTAAAGCACATTTATTCACAAAAAACCGTTTTTACAGACTTAACATGGTAATTTATAAATATCTCATTAATTTTTTTAACCATGTTCAATATGCTACATGTTTGCAAAAGGGTATTGTCGGACCTTTCAAATGATGTATACCAATCAATTGTTACAACTAGTGAGTTGTAAGTTTTCATCGAATAAGCCTGGAAATAGTTCTTTTTTTCTTCATTTTTTTATTTAGACAATTTTTTTTTGCATAATTCAACGAAAAATTGATGAAGTAATATTGCCAATGGGCGGTTTTCAACGAACAAATTCATTTATTATTTTATTGAATTTGACTAAAATTGCGGAACCTACACTATTTTTTCGTTATAACTAGAAAATGAAGCCACAAATATGTATAAATTTCTTTTAGTACTTTTTGACTTGAATGTTTCATTTGGAAAAATCGGAGTATTCTTCAAACGTCGACAATTAATAGTGAACAATAACAATTTATTTAAAATTCTAAATAAAAATGTGTTTCATGTTTTTGGAAATTGAATTACCAGACTGATGATGACATTAATAAATTAGGTGGAAGCCATAAAAGGAATACCTAATTCTCAACAAGAAAAAATTATTTATCATCATGAATTTGTGAAAAATGGTCTTTTATAAGCGAATCAAGTGATGTAAATTTTAGCTTATTTGTAAAATTTTAATATTGAAAATTTTCAGAAATAGATTTGAATGGAGTCACAACGTCGACAAAATGAAAAATGAAAAGAAAAATCGTCGAAAAATTCGCACTTCAATAAAAAAAAACCACGGTAAGCTTTCAAAATTGATGTAATCAGCAAGGCCTGCTTTTTTCAGGGCGAAACGCTCATATACATGTCCGAACTTATTTACTGGTCGCTTAAAGAGCTCGCGGGGGTTGCAGACTGAAATCGAGAAGCGATTAATGCTGGAAAAGAGCTCGGGAAAGAAACGCCCAAGGCCGAGCTGACGCAGGGCGCCTTTCCGCGGGTGTGAATAGCTTTGTAAGAAAACGACGCCAGAATACAATAATTACTATGGCCTAGATTTACGAGGAGTGGAAAATTAGAATTTCAGAGCTACCAAGTTAGCCTGCCAGAGAACATTTTCAATTATGGCATTATAATTTGTAGGACCCCGCGCACCGAGTGTTGCGTATATTCCAGACTTTCCTAGGATTATATTAATTTCATTTCGTCTGCTTTGACCGCGTTTTTGGACCGACTCGTGCAAGCTGAGCCAAGTTATTATACGGCGTTTATGTTTTGTCGATGGCCCGAATTCCTTCAGGATTCAGTCATAGTTTCAGAGCATGATGAAGGAGTTGGTGGAGGTCGTATTTGCGCTTTTGTTGTATTTCTTGTCAACAGAGTTTTTTTTTACAATTTGAAGTATGGAAAATGTAACAATAAAATTTTAAAATATACATGGGAATTCGTAGTGGCATTCTATGAAAGTAATGCTGAGTTCGGTGCCTAGAGTCACTATGTTCAAAAATGTTATGACACAGAAATAATTAAACAATTTCAATATATTAAGTTGACGATGATAGTAATTCCTTAAAATTTGGAGAATTCAAATACTTTTTGAAATGCCTAACTCAGCGAAACAATTTTCAAAGTCTAAAGAACTTGAAGGTTTGAATGATTTTTCGTTTAAAGTTTGACAGTCGTTTATAAAAAAAACATTGTTGGGCAGTCTGCAAATTTTCGGTAACATTGTAGGGTCCTATAGATATTTATCAAACAAAAAAAATTTTCGCTTAAAGCTTGTATAGAATACGTGTTTATTACAAATAATGCTCAATTCAAAATGCTTCACGATGATTATTATACAGTGGGATAAGATTTTTTTTTTGGATGTAATATTTAAATTTAATCATAATTTTTTTTTTTTTAATATTTTTGTTTTGCAGTCACTTTACAATATTAAAAATGATACAAGCTAACCTATTGCTATTATTGATTTATCTCATCAACTAATTTTTCTTATTTTGTGTCTTCAATGACTACTTAGAGCCAATTTTCACAACCCAAGTTGCACAGCTTTTTCGTAACAGTTACTTGCAGCATCCTTTACAGCTCTATTTTCTCAACAGTGTCTTACCCTTTCAGGAGTTTTTCCTATAAACTCCTACTAAAAGAACTTGTTAAGAAGATCCAGGTAGCGGTTTCAATTTTAGCAATCTTTTTCTTAACCGATCCTTTACAGCTACTTAACCGTTTTCTCTTATTGTCCCTGAATTTTTGTCCTCCTTAAGAGAAGTATGACTTAACGTTTCTAGATTTTGCCTTCCTTGAGAATATAGTGTTCTTAACGTATCATATACGCTAGACTTCTTAAGATGATTGAAATTTGAGCGATCCGAAATAATATATACACTTTGACGCCGACCGCGCTAGATGCAGTTTTTACAGTGACTCCACGCGTGTGACAACTAAATGAACCGAATAAGTTGATTTTTTGCGATAGTGAAATCATTGATGATTTTTTTAATACAATTGTGTGTGTGATACAATGAGGGCCACGAGGCGGCACTTGCATCCTTATCACCGGAGATGTCGTCGGATACGGAAACGATTTTGTTCAAGCCATAAGATTCCTCCGACACATATACTCTTGTCGGCCACGTTTGCACAACGCAGTCACGCTTTGGCTGGACGTGTCACATTTAATTTCGTACGTAGTGCACCCAAAATATTCTTCCATGTCAGATCTACATTCTACCATGAGTGAAAAGAATGATTCGCAGCTCTTTTGTAGCTCAAATTTTTTATTCGGATATTATGCCATATTTTTGAAATAGATGATTCCTTCATAAGTTAAAGTACTTTGGAAGAATGTTCAAACCAACTTTGAAGCATTTATTGTTCGGTGACAAGGTGTTTGTAATATTGAATAGTTTATGACATAAAGTTTATTGCATGAGGATCATTGAATGAAGTTCAAAATATTAAGGTTGAACATAACTGAGAATAAACTAAGCAAGATTATGTCAAAATTACTTTAAGGTTTGAGATCTCTATCATGGTCACTTATATTTTAAAGATCCTAAAAAATGGAAGATTCCCAATAATTTCAAGTTTCACTCTGAACATGAATATTTACGTTTAATAAAATAAAGCTAGCATAATATCCTACTTTTTTCATAAACATAGTACCAAATATTACATTCGACGATTTATTTTTCAAGAGAAAATTGTATGTATATCCCATGTAGCAAATAATGGCTTGATGGTAAACACCGTTTCCGAATTTCTCGTTTGAGTGATTTATGTCTTTATACCATCAAAAGAGAACACTCTGTTATATGATCAATCCTATCGCCATTGAAAGCTTCGAGAGTGTATTTAGAAGCAGACTGCGATTGGCGGTAATGGAAGGTCGATATAGCTGCTCAACTTAATGAGCTTGCGTGTCACTCCACATTTCTGCCACTTCACTGTTATTCGATAAAAAGAAGTAATCCTAATGAAATTTCAGGCAGAATCAAATGCAAGAGAAGGAGAATAAATACAAAAAAATGTGTATAATCTGATATACTTTCAAATTCTCTGATATCTTCCTTTTATGAATTCGACTTTTAAGAAAGTTTTACAGTACAACTTAGGTTTCTTAGTGTAATTAGTCGTCGAATCGAACGTATTTTCTTCCCATGGAAAAGTGAGCATCGACAAAATCGACGGATTTTCTATCGAGTCGAGATGAATAAATCCCTGGTTAATTCAGGAACTCCCAGTAGGACAACGGAAACATGAATCGTACAATCCGCCTGACATAAATATTCAACATTTCGCACACTCAATCAATTCAGCTCCGAAATTCATGCTGCGCATTCTATGCTTCGATGCACATTTGTATTTCTGTAAACAACTTCGCTACTCGATGCTTTCAATGTTGGCGAAATAAAGACTGCATTGACGGTGGATACAAACCCGAGCCTTTAGAATCGAATTTGCTCGTTATTCGCAACTTTTCTCTGGAGGACTCTGTATACTTCGATACACAATGCAGGGGCCCAGTGGTAATGACGTTAAAACGTGGAGGAGCGCGGTGATTCCTCCAGCACCAGGAGTAATTTAATTTGCTTAATCGACATGAGGGGGCGCAGACGACAGGACGAGATGAAAAGTTTGAGTAGAATTGTGCTTCGAAAGGAGAAGATTCATTGGAGAAATACCGTGAACCATTCATCTAACTTTCATTGCTTATCTACCTACAGTTGTAAGTATTTTTTGCAGTTTTTCGAGAAAAAGTAAACTGTATAGAACAAATAAATGGAAAACTTTTTTTTATATGAATATACGTTGTACGATAGGTGTATGGCAATATACAGGGTTTGGAAGCAACGCGTTACTCTAAAACGTTACATTTTTTTACTGTAATGATAACGTAACGCGTTACTTTAAATAAGAAGTAACGATTACGGGAACGAGTCCTCTTTTTTTTCTGTAAGGAGTAACGAAAATCCCGTTATTTTACGTTACTTTTATCTATCTCGTTAAGTTTTCAGCAGAATTTAGAACTTTTTGAGGATTGTTCTGAAACTAAGATAAAAGTGACTTTGAACTTTTGAATCATCGAAAAAACAATTCAATATTGATAATATTTATCGGAAAAGTTTTTTAGTATAATTTCCACTTTAAAGCGGAGTTTCAGCAATTCGTCAATTAGCAAAAGAAAACGAAAAATACTTATATTACAAGATTTCCATTAGTTTCATGTTATTTGGTTCATCAAAAATGTATGTGATTCTAGTAATCAAGAAACTTCAATTTCTTAAGCTTTCAATTTTCAAAATAAATTTTTCCTTATAGACGTCTATGGAAATATAAGAAAATTTTTCAAATCGTAAAACTCTGTGGAAAATACAGAAAGTATTGAGGGCACTCTAAATGTAAAAAAAAAAACTGTTTTCTGCAAAATCGATCGGAATAATTCTGTAATTTTGAACTTTCAATTTTATCTCATTCTGAAAATTCAAAGAGATATCTTCTAAAAAACTGAAAAATTCCACAACATTCTATAAATACTTAGAAATACAGAAGGAAAATACCTAATAGAAAATACGTGTAAGTATAGAAAACATTGTAAATCTTTAAAATTACAAAAACTCATACAGCAATTTATAAAAATAACGATCGATCCTTGAAATCATAGAAAAACTGAAGAAATACGAAAAGTACTGGAAGAAGTAAAAATCTATCGAGACGCTGCTTTCTGAAAAATTCTGCAAAACACGGAAAATTCCATTATGTTTAATTTCTTGAATTCAAAATTTTTGGAATGTATACATCAATTTATATTAAAATACTACTATAGTCATGTAAAAATACAAGGGAATTGTACAACATTCTATCATCCTGAAAAATACGAATGGTTTCAGAAATACTGAACAATCCTTCAAATCGTAGAAAAATTGAAAAAAAAAATAAAAAAAACCAACAGAAATACAAATCTTCATACACAATATTTACTGAGAAATCCTCTCAAATACAAATAATTTAATGAACTTTGAATTACAGAGCATGAAATTATTGATATCTATATATCAATGTAGAGAAAAATAGTACCAATTTATGAAAATACCGGAAAATCCTGCAACATTTTATACATACTGGAAAATACAAACAATTAAAAACTTTGGAAATCTGGTAGGTATTCTGTCAGAAAAATATTAAATTTGCGGATCTTTCCTTGTGACTAACCTTGGATCAAATGTCATATTCAGAAATTTTGTGAACTTGAAAAAAATATAAAAATTTGGACAAGCTAATTAATTTTTTTCAGGGTGAAAAAGTACAGATTAACACTTTTTATTTTATCTCTAGTAAACAATTTCTATTGAACAAAATCACGAATACGTTGACCAATTCAAGAGAACTTTTCAACTGTACGTATCATCCATCAGATTATGCTTTGGTTGTTGCTACATCATGCAATTAAATCATGACAATTTTTCGTTACTTGATCTCTAAGTAAATATGTTCGCTAAATAAAAAAAAATTCTTAAATTTCTTTTTTCCAATTTTTATTTTAAATCATAATTTTAAATTTCGTAGTGTTACGCCAGTTGATACAATTTACATACAATTCAGTACAATCTTTAAAGATCGAAATATAATACAGGCCTATCTAATACAATAAAAAAAATTCAATTTATTAAAAGTGCTATGTTATATTCATGGAACAAGCGGTATGACTTCGGTTCCTGACATATTTTGTAAGTCATACGATATTAAAGTACGGCCTGGGAACAAATATTGTTGATGGAAAAAGGCTCGTCTAGGTAAATTATCTGCCATGATTTCCACTGCCAAATTAATCACGTCCCGAACTCTGGCACACTCATCACATTCAAAAATGAAATCAGAATACGTTATCTGGTCAAATACTGAGATCTCGAACATTTTAAACTGAAAAAAATAAAATAAAATAAAATAAAATGAATAAACAATGAAATCTGTCGATGATCGTTCAGGATTTTTAATTTGGTAGCTATAAGTATCCGAAATTCATAGATAGCTTCAAGTTCTGGAATTTTCTAGAAGCTAGAAAAAGTCAAGTGCGTGAATCTGAATTATCGAGATTATCTAATTTGTATCAATTAAAAGATTTATTCACCTTTGACTCAAGAACCGTACACGCTCTATCGAGTTTTTGTGTACTCTATAGAAATAAAAATTATTCTTATAACCTCGGAATTACGGGCCTGAAAACATTTTGTTCTGTATTATGAGACTCTTTGATTTATTATGAAATACAACTTTATTGTTTTTCTCGTTACTCTATGCTTGGCGAAGTATGATATCTCAATGGATATATTGGTAAATCCGAGTCAAAAATCAAAACACCACAGATGTGTTGTGTTTTATTGTTTTTCTTGGGAATTAAAACTTTTCATTTCATGGTTCTTGAGAATTCCTATGCCTTTGTAGTAAAATATTACAACAAAAAGGAGTGTACTATTCAAATAGTAAAAAAATAGATAATAATAATTTTTTCATACTCACGCTGTGGGATATCTGGACAGTTTTTATTCAAATTCGTTATCTTATGTGCTGAACTTTCGTTTGAATTTGCTTTTCTGTAAGGACGTCTTTATCACAGTCTTTATTCTAGCGAAGAGTTAACTAAAATGAACTGACTGAAATTATCTTTTGTACCATATCTCGAACGCAGTCATTAACGTCAACTATAATTTATAATGACTGATTTAATGGTCAGCGGTAGTTTGACTATAGTCAAAACTTGTATAGGAATGAATAGTGATAAGAAGAGTACATATAGCAAATTCTTTTCAGACAGTGACAGACGATCTTGTAATATAAAATTTATATCTGACCATATCTGACATTTGACGTTTTGTATTTAATGCAAAACGTCGGATTTCGACCAGACAAATTTCCCTTGGATGAATCTTTCTTGACGAACACATTCTTACCTTCATAAGTTGATATTTTCTTCTTACGATTAAAAATTTCGTTACATACAATTTGAAGACAGAAAACGTTCCTTTATTTCTTAATAAATATAGTCACTGACTTCACTTATCTTCAAATATTTATTTCATTCTCGTAATTTGAAACGGTATTTATGCATTTTAGGGAATTCTCTGCAGAATGACCAAAATAAAATTAAAAAAAAACGGTTTTTTGCAAAATATTGTTAATTTTTAAGACAACAAAATTTTTTAAGTGAAAGGTGCAATTTTTTATAACAAATAATGGAAAACATTACCAAAACTACAAATAACAGGAGGTTACTGTTTTGGGTACTTTCAGGCCGAAAAAATAGATTTTGATAGAAAGAAAGTTGGAAAGACTTTCCTGGGTAGTTTCCAGGGCACATTCAGTGCATTTATTCGTGATAATGTTTTTTCAGCCTTAGTTTTTCGATTTCTTGTTATTTACATTCAATTTTTTCCAAAAAGTGTATTCAAATGTACTTTAAATTCCGTAAACCAGCTGCATAAAATGAATATTAGATACACATGTTTTAAAAGTGTATGATTCAGGGACTCCTACTTGAGTTTAATACACTTTCCATACATTCTATATTAAAATATACCTGAAATTTCATAAACTTGATATTTGAAACATAAGTTAGATATACATACTTTAAATGTGTACAAATTCGAGACACTTAATTGAGTAAAATACATTTTTAACACAAGTTGGTTACTACGCTCGTGCTCGCTAGGTGGCTACACCTAATTTTTTCTCAAATGCGATCAATTGTGGAAATTCTTCAAATATGAGTGGAAACCATACTAATATTAAGGTGAAGGGCCTAATGGGTGGAATAGTACATGCAAACAATGCGAAGAAATAATTTATCTTTGTAAGTGTTTTATTCAACTGAAATTTAAAAATACTTATAACTGAAATAAATAAATAGGAAATTTCTTATGAAAATGCTTTCTGTAAATCTTTTCTCGAAACGAAAATTTTTTGTATTAGAATTTTAACAGAAAAAAATTCGGTGTCGACATGGTTTGTAGGGATATAACGCAAATTACCCATCACTTGTATTAAATTAGATTCAAACATTTTTGTATGATTCTAACATATCAGTGCATTTATACAAATCTGACTCAAATTCATCTAGAATATAATTGAAGTATTTACATTATAATGTCTTGTATAAATCAAAACACCCGTGATGTACAAAATTTAAGACACCTGTATATTAAAGTTATGTAAGCGTGTATATATTTTGTATATTTTTAGTGTATTATAATTAAAGGTTACGTGAAATAAGCACTATACGCGTTATGTTAAATTTAAGACAAAAATTTCTAGCGTCTATTAAATTAATCATAACTTTTTTATTATGAAATTTATTTATTTATTTAATTTAAAAAATATATTTTTTAATTAAATTTCTTATTCCAGTTTTCAATTAAAAACAAATGATTATGCTAGCTGAAAGATTAATCATGAAAGTAATAGAACGTTGATTTTTTAAGTGGTAACGATAACCAGTTACTATTTCTTTTCAAGTAACGGTAACGTCACGCGTTAAATTTTTTCAATTAACTTTCCGAATCCTGACAATATAAAGTTTTTATTTTCAACGAAAACAAACAAAAAAATGTGAATTTAATGTTCCTAACATAAATATACAAATTATTTAATTCTCTTACCTATTTTTTTTTCAGGAGCAACAAATACCAATTTTTAATTTTATTCAATTCAGTAAAAACAATAATAATTTCAATTTCTTATTCGAATGTCTTTAAAGATTCAATTCAGAATTTCTATGATGAATTTTTTGTTATATTATGTTTCCTTGCGTCCCTGATAAAAGTTTTTATGTTTTTTACATTGTTTGAAAAAGTTCTCATTTTAAACTTTTTTTCTAATAATATAGCTTACAGTAAACTGAAAAAAATTAGATTTCGGGACAGGATCTACAGAATTTTCAATGTCTACATCATTACTGCCAGCACAAGAATGTCCTGTTCTTTTTAATAAAGTTTGTGACCTATTTTATATTATATACAGAACTTACGACTGCAAAATTTGTTGTCGATTCATCAAGAATTGTAGATTTGTATCATGTGCAGCTATTTACTTTTATATAAATACTATAGTAAATTATTAGTACATAGGCTGTGTATATATCATATTTCTTTATACTTGTTCAATATTATTATTATTGAGTTTTTTATCTTTCGTAATTATTTAAAGCAATATGCTGCAGTCTATTCCTTTTTCATTTAGAAATCAGGTACATCCATACATGCGTGCATCGAAAGCATGAAACCATCAACAATTTTTTCGTCAAATAAAGACAACCGATAAATAAATAACTTTTATGACGTTTCTGAATCTTGAAACGATTTTGGAAAATCAAGATCCAACCGACTATATCACGCTTTTCATACCACAATTTCTCATTTCCAGCCAAAACTAATCCAACCCCAGAAATGGCATGGAAGCTCTGTAAATTATGTGAATTCCCATTTACCGAGAAAAACGACCTGAACTCAAAAGTTCATTTTTTCCGAAAAGGTACTCTACAATTTCCCAACGTTTTCCTAGGTAATGGGGCACTTAACGGACGTGGAAATATTGCGGTGGCACAACAAGACTTAAAGCAGCACTTAGCGCGAGCAGAGCGCGAAAGTGAAAAGTGTGACACGCTCCAGGTTATTATACCCATTTCCATTATTTGAATAATTGTTTGCATTCATTGCCTGCGCGCGGAATAAAAGAGATGCATTTTCAAAGGCCATTCTACTAGAGGCAGCACAGAGACAGAATATATGTTCGCAGTTTCAACCCATATTGTTGGGATCAAGTGGCTTGTTTCTAGATAGATTCTGGAATTGCTTTGAATCTTAATTAGAGGAAATACTCAGCTTGGGGTTCCATGAATTTATTAGTATACTGAGTTGTAGAGTGGACTGCTTTCGATGTAATGATTTATAATAGTGTTGTAATGTATGAATTTTCAGGCAAGATGTAATGAATTTCTAACCTTAGTCTCGACATAATAAGGAGCAACTTTATATTGTGCTACAAGATTATAGCTTATGGTGCAAAAAGTCAAGCCTTCAAAAACTTTGAAATATAAAAGTTGTTAGATGAAAAACTCACATAATTTATTCATTTAGTTACTAAAGCAGTGGATTAATCATTCAGTTTCCAACTGAAGAAACTAGTGATGAGAACCATCAGGTCAACTAAAAAGAGCGAAAGATAGTTGAGCGATTATATGGGAGACTATCAGTCGAATGAAGAAGGTTGGCAGAGGAATAGGAGGGGCTAGGATGAAAGTTGCGGGGAATCGGATTGATTAATCGAGGGGTACATCTGTTACCGGTGAGCGAGAGGGTGGAAAGCAATAGTCTGTGGGAGGTATAGCTTGCAGTTAGCATTAATCAACGAAGCACGCTGTGGCCCAACTGCCAAGTCCCACAAAATGCCCAATGGCGTCACGAGTACTTATATAATGCAAACATCTAATAGATTATTTCTATAGAATCCCTAGAATTCTTAAATTAGTAAAAGAAAATTTTTCTTTCATTGTTCATCATATATTGCTTACAGGCAATCATCTATTTGGAATTTCACCCGAAAACACACTGGTAGCAGTTTCGAAAACAAAAAGTCTTCGCCAATGTTCAGCAATAATTTATGAATGGCCATTTCTCCACGCACGAAATTACTTTGCAGTGGCCTCGATGAGCTCGTTTGTCTGCTGAAAGAAAGAGACTTGCGCTTCTTCGAATAATAACACGTTTTCATTCTCTCTCGAGACGTTGCGGTGAGTACGAACAAATTGCACGTCGGCACGCTCATTATTAATTGATTTTCGCATCAGTTCCGAAACTTCGGTAATTCCTGTGCAAAACATCCACCATCGTATCGTGTAAAATTACTTCAAAAGAACACATTTTCCCTCAACAGATATTCGTTATCGAAAAAATTGAATAACACCGTAGATCCTGGTTTTGAAATAAGCCCGGGATTTTTTCGTCTTTTGTTCGGCACTGCTCTATATGTTGCGGTGAATTTCATTGCCGAGGGAGGTACTGACAGGCAATATTAATGACTTTTGTACGTTCGCGACATTTACACCGTTATAGATCACGTCTCCCATCGGAAAATATGAAGCGCCTTTTGAAGTGCGCACAAAATCCATTCAGGACGTCACTGTAATAGCGCGAACGGTCGATTAGATTGGAAATGAGACAAACACCAGTGTCGATAAATCATGTCCGTGGGTGCTTTGAGAGCACTTTTGTAGTCAATGACGCTGTAACGTGACGCTTCGACTTCGAGGAAAAGGCTGGGCACGTGACTGAGTCCGTAAGTATCGCTCATTGAACGATGATTTTCTTTCAGTCGGTGCTTCTGCTGAGATGAACTGCAGATAAAAATTCTCGCTGATCATTTGGGATCCACTCATTCAGATTTGCAGTGCAGATGACACATACATAATCTTGATCATGTACGAATGATTAAGTGTGTACTATAAACAAAAATTAGATATAGTTGTCCAAAAAGTAAGTCTAATTTATATCTTTTGTAACTTCGATCATCTGTATGCTCCGTTTTCCGTAAATTCAAATAAATGAAAGATCAAAAATGATCTCTTAAAGCCACATTCAATTTCTGTCTTCTATATATTTATTCCATCAATAATTCGACCTCCTATTGGGTCCTCATCAGGATCTTTACAAAAATTCAGAAAAACCTCTTATAATAACATTCTAACAAAAAAAAAATCATAAATAAGACCAATCAAAAACAATTTTTTCTACCCACGATGACAAAGATACTTTTCTTCAAAAAATTGTGATCGGCAAGAATCAGATTAGAACCAACTATCACTAAAACTTTCTATAACTGAGAGACGATCACAATGAAGTCGTCATTTTTAAAAAAAAATACATATATATACATACAAAAAAGTGTGCCCATGTTCTTTACAATAACTTGCACCAGAAGTCGACGACAAATAAATGACCAACGACGCCATAAATTCATCAGAAGTAAACTAATCCTAAAGATAAAACGTAATCATCAAAACACGTTGAAAGTTCAAGTTGATTCCTATTTTATAATTCATCATCAGGACAACCAAAAATATTTACGAAAAAATGCAAAATAATTATTTATTATTTACGAAAAAAAGGTATAAATATTTATGAAAGATGTTGAATATTTATTTATTGTTTCCTAAATTACATAGATACTTCAATATAATGAAACATTGTTCACTCCGATCTTTTTATTGATTGCAATCTAATACCATTACATACCAGGATATATTTTCAAAAATCAATAATCTTCGTTAATCATTAATGATCATTTATTTCGGATATTTAGCCACAGCACGTTTGATAAGATTTGAAGAACTTCCTTTAATTTTCGGCATTTCGTGTTGATCAGGATTTTCATTTAGTAAAAATTTTTGGAAAAAAAAAACTAAAAGCAGCACCAAATGACGTTCATTTGTTACTTTTTGTCAGTCGAATTGCGAGATTCATTCAAATTCGAGAGTAAAAAAGCCAAAAATATTTTCCGAAAACTGGAATTTTGACGAAATATGTATAATGAATATTATATTTATTTTTGACTTTTACAGCCAAAATATTTATTCAAGTATTTTTAATTTAAAAAAATATTTTTGGTTGCCCTGCTCATCATTATCAAAGTAAACCAGAAAAACTGTTATAAATCGAATTCAAGTTCCTCGTATCTTCTTGTCTATTGAGTATATAATTCGTCTCCGGAATAAATATCATTTCTGATAAATTCCTTTTCCATTTATTCATTTCTTGATCTAATACTCTAACATTTTCCTAGTCAAATTCATGCTCACTATCTATTCTATGATTAGTTATAACATTATGTCTAGATGAAATCAATCTCATATTATTTCCCTTTTCGTTATCTCTTGTATTTAATTTCCTTTTAGTTTGTCCTACATAACAAATTTTACAATCTTTTCAATTAATCCTATAAACTACTCCTTGTTGATGAAAAAACGGTAATTTGTCTTTTCCTTGTCTAATATTTTCAGTACTAAATTTGAAATTTATGATCAATTTTATTTATAATTTGAACATTACGTTAATTTGAAATTCTTTGTTAGTACATACTTAAATTTTCAACAAAGGGTATTATTACTTTTGTTCCATCAACATCATTCTTCTTTTGATCTTTAGGATTGGTATTCTTAAAAAAATAAACCCTTTTCTTAATATATCTATCAATGGAATCTTCTGGGCAGTTATTCATCTTTGATATATCAGTAATCATTCCAAAGTTCTTCCAATGAAATTTATGACCCGCAAATTTCGAATTTTCATCAACCAAACTGATAACTGTACATATTTTTTGATGCAACGGATGGTCAGAAAAATAGTTAATAAATCTCCCCGAAGAAGTTAGTTTCAGCTACCAATCAATGTCTATTCCAGCCTTTTTTCTAATTATTCTTAATTCCAAAAAAAGAATGATACTATCGTTCTCCAATTCATAGGTAAATTTCAATCTAAGGTCATACAAATTCAGATTCGAAAGTACATTTAAAATCTTATCCATCGGAATTACGGCTAAAATGTCATCCACATATCTAACAAACAATGGGTAAACAAACTTAAAGGAACTCAAGCGACGACTTAATTGTGATCGTGTCGGTGTAATAGAAAGTTTTAATGATGGTTGGTTTCAACCTGATTCTTGCCGATCACGATTTTTGGAAGAAAATAATCTTGGTAATCGCGAGTAAAAAAAATTTGTTATATGATTGCTTCTCCTTCAGATTGTTTTTGTTAGAATGTTCTTATAAGAGATTTTTCTGAATTTTCGGAAAGATCCTGATGAGGAACCAAGAGAAGGTCGAAATATTGATGGAATAAATATATTGAACGTGGCTCTGACAGATCATTTTAGACCTTTCATTTATCATTTATTTCGTCCCTTAATTCTCAATCTGATGGTGCTTCACTATCCTTTCCATTAGCTTTTCAGAATTGTTCAAGAATTTTGAGCATTACCTAAAATTCAAACGAAATCCAACGAAAATCTGTAATGCTACGTATGAAAATCCTGAAATTGTTTACTAAGAACATAATGATCGTAATAGTTTCTACAAATTCCTCGCGATTACGGAGACTCATTATCACGCGATTCAAAGAGGCATTTCGTCAGGCTCGACAATAGTCACGACAAAGGTAAGTAAAGACAATAGGACACGACATTGCGGGCCATTCTTGCGTCGTTTCTACATCGTGGATGTTCCTTCGCCGTAGTTTCAGAGAGGCTAATTGGTGTAATTTCCCCAAGACCGATGTAAACGCCGCGTTGTTACTCTGGTAACTAAAGGGCCTGACGTATTGCGCCGCTACGTACGCACAATTGTGATTGCGATTCGCATTGTGCTGTGAGCGCTGTAGACATTCGGAGAAATCTCACGCTTGTTCGTTTTACAGGCGATAAACTTGGGCTGTTCCTGCGGAGCGTAAAATTGAATGACGCTTTGAGGGCATCATTTCAACCACGAGTTGGATTTTAACGGGTAACCTGTGATAAATACTTCACGTTGCGATACTCGAAAGACAAGATATAGTGATAATATGAAACTGAATTTTACCCGCGAAATTCTCTTGCGGAAGTAGCGTAATGCAGAGCACGATGACCTAGTTGCTTCGAGATGTAAGGGAGAACAGAATAGGAGAGAAGGGCGGTTACTTTCCTGAATTTATAAAAAGATTTGATTTTCAGCAGTGGTTTTTATGTTGATGCTTAATTTTTCTTTTTTTTAAGTTGTGTTATACATTTGTTATCGTGCATGAGTTTACGTATGTTGTCGTTTTGTAATTCACTCCAAAAGCATTAAGGAATACTAATTGTAGCAATGAGTTCTTGTTAGCTCTTTCATCATTTATTGTTCAAAGATGCATATCATTTCAATCCAAATTTAGTGAAAACAGTTTTTCTCACGACTGTAGTGATTCTTCGCAATCCAATGATTTTAATTGTATTAAAATGGGATCGAAAAAGCAGAAATAAATAATTATGAAATCAAAAATCATCTCATCTGTTTTGTCATACAACAACATTATTTTATTCTTTGGATACCATAGTGTAAAAAATATTATATTAGAAAAGACAATATAAATTTTCTCATTTCTGCAGTACAGTAAAAATTTTTTTATAACTTCTCAATATTAGAACGTAGCACATTCGAATCCTGAAAAAAAAATCTGGATACATAGAACTATGAAGTATAGAATACATCCACATGTGACCTATAATGTAAGAATGTAGTTGGGTATCTAAAATGCAAAAGCCTAAAATGAAAATCTTCAAGTTGACAATTCTATTGTTAATAAAACACAATAGAAGGATTTTGTATAGAAATTCTATACTCTTATTTGCAAAAAAGTATATGCTACCATTTACTATCTAGCAATTTACATAAAATTTAAGTAATACTTCAGGTATTTTCTTATATGAGCATAATAATTTTTCACAACATTTTTATTAGAATTAATGAAACCAGTATTTTTTTTACTCGAATAACGATTGTAAAGTCGTAGAGAATTTTAAAATTACAGCCTAAATGATTAATTTCTTTCAATCAGCTCAAGTTATTTATTTCTACACCTCAATAACTTAGTAACAATCGTCAAGTTGTTCAAATTTTTTTGTAATGTAGGTAAGTTTTCATTCAAAAGAAATAAAAATAATAAAAAACATTTTTTTTAACTTCTTAAGCTTGTCATTTCTTTTGAAAATGTGAAAAATTCTCAACTTAATCGCCCCGAAGTTGCATGAGTTCTTACTTATTTTCTCAACAAGTAATGAAATTAAAAAAATATGTTAACTGTTTTTTCATCTGAAATTTTTGTTTAAAAATTATGATTTTTCGAATAAAATCACTTTTTTCCTATTGTTATAATATAAATGTTTTACTTTTCTCGCATACTATAATTATTCCAAGAATCTTCGAAAATAATAATTTTTCGTAAGTTCATGAATTGGGTGAGATGTTTTTTCAAAAAAAAATTTTTTGAAGTTTAATTAGCTATGAAAAGTTTTTCGATATTTGTTTAAAAATAAAATCAAAAATATCTTGAGTTTGCATTCACGTAAGCTTTTTTTATTACCCTTTTCGTGGACAATCATTTTCTCATAATTTACAAATTACAGAATTTTTCGGTCATTTCAATAAATACTGAAACTATACTATAAGTGAAAATAAATTAAGTTGAACAAGTTAGGAAAAAACATTGGTTATATAAAATATTTGAATTAAATAACGATAAGTAGGTATATAAAGTGTTTCGACAGTCACAGTTAAAGTCGACGTTTGTAATGAGGACGATTTTCTTATTGCACAAAGAATTTATTCACATAAGCAAGTTGCAGATTGCTGATATATGAATTTTTTGAGAAGATTTGTGATTTGTTTAAAATAGATACTGCAATATGCAAAAGCCCTGCTTAAAATAAATTACACACACTCTCAGAAATTACTCCATCAAATTTAAGGGACTGTCTTAGAAACAGATTTCCCATACTGCCTATTAAATTTTCTATTAAAGTTATAGACGCAACTATGAAAAAAATGGACACTTTAAACTTTCTATGAAATTGAAGTGTTTATTTAATATAAAGCAGATGTTCAATTCATTTTACCCTTAAATAATTTCCCGTTGAAAATATGTATTCAAACTTTTTGAAATTCAAATGGTTTTGGCATAATGCATTTTATTTGAGCAGATTCTCCCTAGTTTATCAACTAGCTATTTTATTTAAACAAAAAATTTATATTGTATGGAATATCAATTATGTAACATAAATTATATTGTATATTTGATAATACGCAATAGATATTTTGAAAAATTCAAACAGGTAGTGTCTTTACGTAAAATTATTAACAATAAAAAATATTGAAATTATTATATCTTACATGAAAACCATATATTTGATATAAATTTTTTGAAATATTTTTCATATTCGTGTCCATGAAATTTCAAACACGATTTTAAGAGAAAGTCCATATATATGTTTAAAATTTCAAATTTTTTTTGACACTGCAGGACATGTCATTAAATGAATTCTGCATCTTATATCATTGAGTAAACATGATTGAAGAGAAATCAGTCACTTCGTACTTGCTAAGTGTACTTTTCAAAAAAGTAATAATAGACTCAATAAATAACGAACAGCGTAGTATGGTGCGAATCATGATTTTGACCATATTACGCTGTTCATCGTTTATTAGGTCGATAAGAAAATTAGCTTCAAAGTTGATAGTGATAGCGAGTAAATTTTATAAAAGATTCTTTTAGTTAAGTTATATTACTAATGATATTAATTTTGTTTTTTCTGCTCCAATTACCTCTTTGAAAGATTTTGTCTACATAAAGAAATTTTCATAGCGAGTGAGGAAGTGTATTTATTGATTTTTTTGTTTTAAAATTACGTCATCACCTGTAAGAATTCAAAAGTTGCCATCACTGCGACTGACCTAGGTCCTTGTAAGTAAGGTGTGTAACAATATTTTGAAATTCACTTTCTTACCTATAAATCTATTATATTGTAGAATAACATTCACGATCGCACATTATTTGGAACAGCTTGATTGCATCAAAAATTAAACATCCTTTCAATTATGGAATACCGTTTCTTTATTCAAGCTCAATTATTCGAGAAGAAAAAAGTAGATATCGAAAGTATAAGTTCCCTTCAATGAATATTATTTTTTATTGCACATTTTCCACTCACGTTCGCAACGCTTTATAGAGAATAATTTTTTATTTTCAAAGTGCGATGAGGAGTGAGAAGTAAAAGAACAAAAAAGAGAAGAAAGAGGAAAATTGAAGTAGGTCTAACCGGATTCGTTAAAAATTTACATGATCCGGAAATGAGCTTAGGGATACGACCCACTTCTGGGAGAAAATTCTTCCTCCTGGTGTTGCATTACGAATACGTAATTTGGCATTTCGTGCTTGGAAGAAAATTTTTAATCGAGAAACTTTGACAAAGTCACCAGTGGAATCCAAGAGACAAAATCGTTGTACATGGGTAACTCTGTGTGACATTTTCAAGTGTCAAGAGTATTTCACTGAAATTATTTTGGTTATGTAGCTTTCTTATGTTGAAAAAACTGTAGGAAAAGGATATTACAGTTTAAAAATGAGCAGTTGTAAGGACTGGAATTGAAACAAAGTTTTGATTGAAATTCTGCATTTTTCATGAAAAAATATTTCATGTAGTTTCTGTATTCTTTTATATTCGATAATATTATTGCATAGTTTAAAAGTTGGCTCGCGAACGAATTTCTTAAAGCGTTATTTTATAGATATATGATGATTGCTATCAACAAAGAGATAATTCTAACACAAATTCTCTCGAAAACATCTTTATTTTACATAATGCGTCGGAGCATCAAAGAACAGAAAGATGAAAATGAAAATAAATCATAGGATGATGGATCCCTTGCGAGGTTTTACTGGTCCATTATATCTTCAGCGTCACGCTTCACGGTAAGTGAAAGATAAAGAGTCATTATGAAGAAGGGATTTGATAATCGCATTATAGATGCTTGCTTGGGCAGCGATGAAAGTAACATCGGGAATTACGACTTCGCTACAAGAAGCCTCTTACGTATACTTGCATTTTTTTGTGCAAACATAATCTTCTTATATATGACCTGCGCTCCCAAGGTCTTGTTACAGCTTTCAGGCTACGTACAAATGCTCGCGGACATTTCCTTAGATCTTAATTTACTAGACAGTGAACCTACCTCCTGAACCATTTTTTTTGTATGCAACGAGAGCGATAAGCTCATATTTTGGAAGGATGTATTTTATATTTGAATAAGCTGTTTTTGAAATATATTTATATATCTACTATCCTAATAAATTAATTGAAAGTTAAGAATACACTCTCATCAGTAGATATTAGCAATAATGAAAAAAATATAAAATTTATAAAACACAACAGAACTTGCTTAATACCTGACTGTAAAAATCAAGATAAAAACTCCATAGTGTCATAGGTAATTGGAAAGTCCTATGCAGTTACTCAACAAATTTTTAAAATGTGATTTTTAATCGTTAACTATATTGGTAACTGTAAATGAGAACTCTATATGGAAACTCTTATTGGAAACTACAAATGGAAGCTTCTATTGGAAACTCTAAATGGAAACTCCAATTGGAAACTCCATTTGAAAATTCCCTTTGAACTTGCGTTTGTAAATTTTATTCGCTCGTTCCAAATTACCTTTAAAATTATTCTTTAGTGAAAAAAAGAATTATTCATTATTCAAAGTAAAAGATATTTCGAATCTGGTTTTGAACTATTTAAAAATATAAAAAATTGCTGTCCCCAGACTCCTCTTGGAGATTATAAATAATGGAGTTTTCATTGGAAGTTTTCAATTTTGAGTTTTAAAATAAAGCTTCTAAGTAGAGTTTCCATTTGAGGTTTTCCAATCAGGGTTCGCATTCTGAGATTCCAATTGTAGTTCCTAATGGAGTTTCCAATTAAAAATTCTATTTGAAAAATTATGATAACATATGTATCAATAGAAGTAGATATCGCAATTTTTAAACTTGCACCGTGGTTTTAAATATTCAGAACTTTCATATGTGAAAAGTCGAAATATTGGTAACTTAAAATTGAAATACGAGAAACAATAATAGACAGTTTCCTTGAATCATTGTTACATGATACATTATTGAAATTATAAGAAATATAAGAGAGTATTCAGACAAAGAAATTTAACCACGTTTTTAGTGAAAGTAAAAAAGCAATACATCTGTTCATCTCAGAGAAAATTTTTTCAGAGTTCCATTTCTCCCGAAGCCAAATTATCCATAAAAATTCCTAAATCTTTTTTTTAGAACTTAAATATAACAAAATTTTATGTACGAATAATTTTTTCTACATATTTTTGAAATCGAGTTTCAAAAAACTATATTTCTGAAAAATTTTATTACAATAACTTAATTTTTTCAAGTACATAAAGTGAAGGAAAATGCAATTTTTTTTTTTTTAATCGTCACGCCGTGAAGAATAGACATATAGGTATATATCAAGGAATCGCAATGAAATTCTTCAATGAGCTGACTAAATGTAAATAAAAATTTATCAAAAATTGTCAAGACGTAATGTGTTATGTGATTTTCATGATATTGTAATTCCTAAAAATTTGTCCTTTTTTTGCTCGGCTCAGTTAAAATCTTCGTATCATTTACTTATTACTTGGTTCATTTCGACTAATGAAAAGGTGATTCCATAAAAAAGTTTGCAGTTAGCAGAAAGTCTATTTAAAAATTCAGAATCGCAAAAATGACTAAAAAAGTTATATAAGTAGAACAAAAAGAGATGCGAAAAAATATTTGATTGTTTTAATAATATTCCAAATAATACTACGTGAAAGTTAAAGTAAAAAAAAGAGTGTAGATGAACTGACAATATGCAAGGTTCATTAGTTTAGTTTATTACAAGAACTGTAAAACATTTCGAAAAAGTTTTTTTTCAAGAAAAGTTTTGGAAAAATTATTGCTATGAATAAGATTTTCTAATAAATTTTATTGGAAACGAAGATTGCGATAAAACTTGGTATTAATGATAAAAGATTTTCAGAAAAATTTTATTTTGGGATGACAGTTTGGAAAAATGGGTTCCGTCACGAAATTTTCATTCAAAATGATCATTACGCTCTACTTACAAAAAGTTTGTATCATCTGCAGAGAAAAATATCAACTTTTGACATATACAAAAAAAAAACAAACGGAAAAAAATGTATTACCGTCTATAAATTTCTATCAAAAATAAGTCCCCCAAGGCAAAACATCAAATTATAATAATCTAAGACATACGAAACTACGTCTCAACCGCAACGGAATTTCCGAGGAAATGCATAAAATGTACCCCTTAAGGTATTGTCTTCAACTTGTTGAAAGGTCGGAAAATTTCCATACTGCTGCTGAAGTCTTCAGCATTATGTACGAGTTTCTCTGACACGTGCAATGCCTGGACAGCAAAATACTCGTGGTAAAAGCAGAAAGGTCAGAGACTTGCGTGAACATAAGAAATATCGTAAAAAAAAGGTGATGGAAAATGCATGAATGTATCCTTCTTGTCGGAAAGTCAATACTTTCTGAATGCAATGTTGCATTTTGACTTTTCACATGTCATGATTTTGCTTCTTTCACTTCTCTTTGTTCAAATGCTCTAAAAAGTGTTTTACAGTGAATCACGTAACTCTTTTGTAGCACAGAGAAGTACTAAAAGCGTGATGTGTGGAAGAAACGTTGGAGATGAGTAAGCTAAATCATAGTACTTTTTACCGTTTTAAAAATGTATGGAGTTCACGTTCAAGTATCAGTTTTATTGACTCTAAGAACCAAGGTAAGGGTTTTAGATATTTATAACTGAAGCAATCGTGAGCAAAAGGTTTGGATATAATCTAGAAAATATTTTTGGCTCACTTCAGAATTTATTTTCCTAAAAAAACGTATATCCAGTTTTTCAAGAATTTCAGTGATCTATGACATTTGCGTCATATTGTTGGAAAATAATAGAATAAAATTTTCATTTCCCTCCCAACCTCTTGGTTAAAGATCTAACACAAAGATTGTTTTATTCGAGAGGTCTCGTAAACGTGATTTACGAACAGTGAAAATCGAGTGCATCACAAGAAGGGGTTGAAAGATCATTCAAAAGGCGCTATTGTATTTTTTGGGGTACGTGAATTTATTAAATGTTGCGTGATGAATTGATATCTTACTATCTCTCATAGTGAATGCAAATCAGGTCCAATAAATTACAAGTCACGTGCTGGGATTTATGACGTGGTCACGATTTTGTTAATTAAATTTACGGTTCTTTTCATTCGCTAATGCTGGGACTTCACGCAAAAATCCGTTATTGGGGTCCATATATTATCCGCTCAGAGATTATAACAGTGTCTGATAAAAAAAATTTATAATTTCCACCCCTGACACAAAAATTTGACACAGTTTCAATGCTGGGATTATATTTTTCAAAGTTTACCTGAGGTGCGTATATTTTTCCTCCAAAAGTTCTTATTCTTTCATGCTTTATTCGATCATGTATGAATACATGATGTTTCGATTTAATTTTTTCAAAGGATCCTGTTCAGTGATGAGTTTTTCATTAGAGAACGGAGAATCAATGCCAGAATTGAATGTGTTCAATGAACTCAACTGGCATCAAGTTTCCGCCATTGGCGCGGAGTACCACATTTCCCGAGGCTATAGGAAAATCATTCAATGCCAGAATGATGGTTTCGATTCGAGAGCGCACGGTTCGTAAGGTCGAGGATCGTGTAAATGCAGCTGATACGGGAATGAAGGCGGGTGAAAACGCAAGCGCCTTGCAGTCGAAATGGGAACTATCGCAACTTAATATCGATCGGGTAATTCTCGCGAGCAACGTGCTGGCCTTTCCCAAGTCACCTCCAACGATCCTTCGGTGGCTTAGACTCTCTTCCACTTTCACAATCCACGTGCAAAAACTTGAATGATAATAATTCAGTTATGAGTTTTTGGAGCCATATGAAACCTCAAAAACTGATAAAGCTCCCAAAAAAAAAAGTATGTATTGTTGAAGGGAAAAAAACTAACTAATAAATGTTTTAAAAGTGAACTAAAAGTAGTTCGACATGCTTTATCAAAAAAATTAATAAATAACTTACGTTGTTATTATGTCCTGACTAAATGGAAAGATTATAATAATTGACGTTTTAATTCTGTCGTCATTTAAACAAAAAAGACAAAGATATTGTAAAAAAAGAGTACACGGGAAAAGAGAAACATCATCTTATCAATGTATTGAAAAATGAAAAAAAAAACACATAGCAGCCAGTAAAATATTCATGATATTATATAGTCAAACTCTGCACAGCTCCTATTATTATTTACCTATCTTAACTTCTTTGTTAAAACTAATTAATAATGAAATTCTTAGTGAATTTTTCATGAAGTTCCATAAACAAATCTTAAATATTTCCTTTTTATGACAAAATAAACCACATAGTGTGAAATAAAAAGTGAAAATTTCCTTTCTGATGCCAGAGAATTACAATATCTCAGTTTTGCTTGGTTAACGAAATCCATACGAACATCGGTCGCAATCAATAAGGCATCTCACTTACCTTTATGCACGTTTTTTCGCAACCCTTGGCCAAGCTCTCACCCTCGTATATGTTCCCGAAGCCATAGCTGCTTTTTTACGCCTGGTGCATGTGCATTTTTCGTTAGGCAACAGAAGTCGGCCATTCGGAAACTGAAGGGAAACAGGGAACTGGAGAAGTAGAGTTCGTGGGTGCCAATGAGACAGTTTAGGCGAGAACACAGAAAAAAAGGAAGTAATGAACATGGATTATTTAAATAAAATTGGAGGAAATCTCGAATTATATTTACTGACGCACAATTTTTGAAAGAAATGATTCTTTTCTGTAATGAGTTGAAAAATTTTGATGAAACTGCAGATATCACTTTTTACGTCATTTTGAACAATACAGGTCTTTCATATTAAGTACAGTATAAATAATGACTATTCTTCGATGGATGATTATTTTTGAAGTTGTGAAAGTTATATTACAACGATGGTGCGAGTTGAGGAAGTAAAGAATTTATTCGTTATAATCAACATCACTATGCAATTACTCTGGTTTCTTTGAATTTTTTTTCTTACCAAGAGTTCTTTGTCCTTAAAATTAAAAAGGCGAAATAGATGGTAAATTGTTTGTATACGAAAAAAAAAAAACAAGTCATACTGTTTCAAGCTCTGCAATTTTCTTTGTAGTCTAGATTGAATAATTTTGATATCTTTCAAAGAAGAAAAAGAATATTACTAAAACTATCGTAGTATTCAAAGTATTGGCTACAAACGTACCTAAAATTACGGAAACAATCGAAAATCATAACGACAAGTTTCTCAGAGAATTATGATTCATGTAGCTGTTGTATATACGCATTGATCCAAAATGAAGTGTCCAAATCATTGAATGATGCCGAATTAAGTTAAAAATCAAATAAAAAAATGTAACACAATTGGATTCATGAAATTTAATTTGTTTCCAGTTTAATTGACGTTTTATAAGTATGATCAAAACTCATTATTTGTATTCTGAGAATAATGACATCAATAAAATTCTATAAATGGAAATGTATGATTTTTTCGTTTTCAACCATAAGTAGTACGAAGTTTTACTGGGAAATTTTTGATTTCTAAAAATTCCTTCGCCAAGTTATTATTCAATTGTGATTTTTGAAGAAAGTTATTTATATTTTGAAATTTAAAGTGAAGAAATAGTTAATAGTAACCTCAAATTTTATAAATCAGACGACCTTGTAGGCTGGATAACTCTACATTTTAAATGATATAATGAGAAATTAAAACAATAATATATTTTAACAGTAAATCGCTTCGCTGCGAAAGATTGAAAAAATTGAAAAAAAATATTCATAAAGTATATCTTTCAAAATTCTTACTTCTTTTATGAATCGATCGCGGAAATATTTTACAGTAAGATAAGAAACTTTTTCTGGAGAAAATGAAAGACAATATCACATAGATAATTGTTTTTAGATAAATGCATTCGTTTGAAAAATATACAATTGAAAATGTACGAAACTGTCAATATCAACTTTAATCATTATAAGATTTCGGGTCATATGTTGTAATTAGTCAAGGTATTTAACCAAAGTGACAGATTGTAAGATTATAAAATAATAAAAAAGAATATTTAAGGGCTCTCACTAAAACAGTTAAAACCACATAAAAACCCATTCTAATGTCGATCGTCTGTGATGTCTCGAATTCGAAAAATATTTAATCGCCAATCCTTCAAAATTGTGATCGTTTCGAAATTACACTTATTCTGATATTTAAAGAACCTTAGAGTTTGTTGACACCTAATCAAAAACTAGTTAGTAACAATATATGGGTATAAAAAAAATTGCATTTGAAAATCTCCACACAAGTATATCGAAAAACAATTGCATCATGCCTAGCAAAAAACAACTTCCAATGTAAATGAGTCTTCGAAACCACCCCTTTTTTAATCTACAGTTCTACTAAAACTATCACTATTCAAACCAAATCTTACACTACCTATCAACCCCTTTCGTCACAAGTCGCTGTCCAACTATTGTCGCAACCGAATATCCATTACCCCTCGAGTCAAAAGGAAGCGAACATCACCCAAGCTGGAACCAGATAAAATGACGAGCTTTCGCATCGTCATTCGATGTAATAGCTCAGCGCTCGTTTCGTTGTCATTTAACAGTTTGCCGAAATTTACTGCAGAGAGGACCGAGTATTGTTCGTCCAGGGATCGAGAGGGCGCGCCGTCAAGTCCGGAGAGGAACTTGTTTATCGTAAATCGTGATGTGCTTCCATTACGCGATTTCGCACGGATGTCTGTCAATAGACGACTTTTTTTGCGCCTCGTGCAAGCCTTTCACGACCCTCCCTTTTATGCCTGTCAGGGTAATCGATTCAAGGAAAGTCGTCACTTGTACGGGATTTCGTTCGCGCGAGAAATATTTGAATGTCGCCGTTAACAAGAAACTTTGCTAGACCCGTAACAAATTGCATCACAGCTGTCTGGCCGGAAACGTGACTCGTCTTCTGCAAAGATTCGTTAATCTCTGGCTCCACGTGCTATAAAATATGGAATTTCGGGCTTGTCATATCAGTTTTGCATGATAATGAGGTATTGTCAGACCAGGGAAACGGTGTTTTGCGAAATCATGATGTTGAATTATGAATTGCGAAAGTAGAGGTAGAATAAAAGGGCGGTTTAACTATTAACGTTTTGGTTGTAGATGGTAAAATTGCAAAGCTGCGTAGAAAAAATTTAATGACATTGATTAACGATAATGATGACCAACAATGATATTCGTTTTATAATTTCTTCAGGCAGACATTCCAGTATTTAACAGTGCAATAATTAAAGGATTGAATTTTATTTTAAAATTAAACTGTAACTTGTTGCTCTTAGTATATTTGCAATAAAAAAACCTGATAACCTTGCATTATAAACATCGATTTTGCTGAATTAGAGTTTGTTTCGTCGTGCTAACATTCACAAAATATTAGTACGCCACTCAATCCACTATGCCCATCTTACAATTCTTCAAAACTTAAAAATTAAAAAAAAAATTTTCAACGCCAGCTCACAACGTATTACGCACGTTTTTCAGCAGAATTAGATTTTACACTTCCTATCGTATGAATTTAGTAGTTGAATGTTTTATTAATGAATTCTAACACATGCAAAGATATTACATTCATTAAAAAAAAGATCTATTGAATATTCTATTTGATAAACTTTATGTATAATTCTATATTGTTTATGGACAGTATGCGTCATAAATTCTTTTACATATATCGCATTTGAATAAATGGGTGAACTTAAAAGCATCAATGAATCAGAGAGTGTTAATCATATGATGTAATTTTTTTTTGTAATAATATTAATAATGATGTCTACGTTTGTGTACGATATACCTATCGAAGCTATAGATATTTTTATATTCATTGTTTAGTATCTCTATTGACTGCCAATCTTATTTCACAATAATTGTTTTTCTGCCTTTATCGATAAGGACAGTCAAAAATTGATTGCATCACTGACAATCTGAGTCTTTTACAATCGAATCGACTGTTGAAAGTTAAACATTCTCTACTTATTAGCCTGTATATATGTGACTGACAAACCAACATAGTTATAATCTATGTATAGTTATTTGTTGTTTTCTTAAATTTTGTTATCTACAATCACGTAAATTTTTCCGTGCTGTGCAACTTTACGTAAATGTTCGTTTTACATTTTACAATTTCCAAAGAAGTGCAGTCGATGATCCTCAAACAGACATTGTTTTCGAAATAATTTTATTTTCAATTAGTCTTATGAAATAAATTTATATTATCATTAATTCTTGAAATTACTGAGAATAGATCGAAATTCGCATGTAAAAGCATTAAATTTTTTAGATCTCTGTAGCAATCTACAAAAATATAAGTAATGTGGAAAATAAGTTAACTATTTTACCAGCTCACTTGTTTACTAATTTAATAATTTATTCGTTTACTTATTTACTAGCTTACTAGTTTACTATTTTAGTTTTTCACTTGTTTACTATTTAACGATTTCAGTAGTTTCCTAGTTTACTAGGTTACTTGTTTTCTAGTTCAGTAGTTTACTAGCTTCTTAGTTTACTAGAAATATTTCAATACAGAAAAATTATGTAGACATAATTTTTTTAGAAATTCATTAAATTTACTGTCCCGGAGAAAAATTAATGATACAAGACTATATTTATACATAATTCCAGAAATTATTCGAGATATTCATACATATGAAAAAAATCAAAATACATTTAATTCAATTTAAACAACTAACACAATTAAACGTACCTTCAGGTGTAGAAATACTAAAAAAATATAGAATGCAAGTATTGAAAATCTTCATAAAAGTAACTGCTGTCTGAAAAATCAATTCAAATTCTTAAAATCGTTAGGAGTTTCAATACTATAGCATCAATTTCTAAAAATCTATTGAGCGATCCATATAAATATTAGAACTGTATATAAAAATACCAAAAAAATACTACAAAATTTGATGAATAATATACCATACGAAAATAATACACATTTATGATGTACTTTTTATCTATCTGGTTAAAATTTGCTAAAAAATGAGTAATTCAAATTTATAAATTTTTTAGAAGCTTTATTCCTAGAGCATCAAGTTTCAGAAAGCTCAATAGAAACCCATATTACTTAATATCAGATAGTCCTTAAAGTGGCATAATTACAAGTAAAAAAAATTGAAACCCTAGTTACTAATTGAAAATTACAAAAATCAAATTCTATTATTTACGAACATGAAAAATGTACAACTCTGCATTTCAAAAGGTGTATAACTTTAAAACTTCGCGGTGTAAAACATTTCAAAATTGCTTTCTTGTCATATATTGTCAAAGATAAAAAATTAGGAAATCCCGAAGGAAAAATATTTTAAGGCAAAACCCCTCCCGAAAATTTTTTCTTCTGCCTACGCCCCTCATAATAGTTCATAGTATGGTAATAAACAATACATATTTGCGGTCGTCGTTGTTACGTCAGTTTGTAGTACATCAGTGTTTATCAGTCTTTAACAGGATATTTCTCTTATGATGGCGATTACCACTCTCACCCTGGTGAAAAAAAAATATCTTTGCAATGGCCGACAGAAGACAAAAGATATCTTTCCGATATCTTTTACGATATATGTTATTATGTACATGTTCAAGATGTTTTACACATGCCTTTTAGATTATATCGTGTTTCTTACATCTGTGAGACATGTAGAAGATGTTTTCTTGCAGATATATATATATGCATGCATGCATGCATTGTTTGTTATTGTTAATTTTGGTATTGCAATAACTTGCATGATATGTTGTTTGATAAATTGTGATTGATGGTATGATAGGTATAAATTTCAATAACTAACCGACGTCATAGAGAGAAAAAGAGAATTTAATCGATTGTACGTTGCCAAAAGTCGTGCCTTAAAACGCACAAGAGTGGAAGCTGAATTGGCAATAGGCAATATTTTGCGGGAGGTTATTGAACGCAATGAAGATCAAACACCAGGTATTTATGTTGTAGTACTTAAAAATAACTTATTAAATACTTTAGCACAATATATAGTGTAAAAAATGATCGTGCCCTAGTGATTTGATTTTGATACAAACCTCATCAAAAAAAAAAATTAATATAAAATCATACATTTTTCATAAGTCTTGTACAAGATACGTACAACATGTACAAGATATATTTGAAATTACATGTTTAAAATATATTTTACAAAAATGTCGTGCAGATATCTTTGTAAAGATTATCTCCGGACAAGTACAAGATGTGCAGAAGATATGCAGAAAACTTTTTTTTTCACCAGGGCAATGTACAGATACTCAAGAAGATGGCTTCGAGTTCCAAGAGGATGCGATACTTCGTTGATGGGCCACGAAACATTTTCGCTATGTTTGCGAATGTCCACCCCCATAGGCAGGGGCTGGTCAATTGCGATGCAGCGCGAGTAGGGAAGCCCAGGAGAACAGATGCGCCGCACGATGTACCGTTTGCTAATCCCCAACATGGCATACGGTATAATACAGCGCTTTGCAAACAACGCCGATGCACCCTTGCCGCGGCACGTCTCCCTTCGGCACCTCGCGACGATAAGTATATACCGTAGGTACTCCATGTAGGTGGGTACATAATTACGCACGTGCGCGGGCCCGCATGACCAATACAAGACCGACTGTTTGATGATTTCCCTACAGCTTCATCAACCCTTGGTGCCCTTCCAAGTCTGAAATGAATGGCGAGTTTTCCCGGTGGACCTCTGCAGGTTTTCAAGTCCTGGCTGTTTTTTATGAACGATCTTGTGGTCTGATAAGTTGCAATTGAAGATTCATGGGATATTTGATGAAGGTTGTTCTTTGTGGTGAGTTTGGATTCGAAATACTTCGAAATACTTCCATAAATGAAGACATTTAATGGTAAACTGTAATATTTTGATGATGCAAGCAGATTGATTGGGTTTTTTCCCAGTCATATGAAGATTCTGTGATTCCATTTTGAAACTGGAGCATGAAAAAAACAAATGAAATAAATATCGAGGTGTCTGACAGAACATGGAAGACATAAGATAAGCACTCAGATGAACTGTTTCATCTGGCTTGAAATTCTTACGTTATTTCGTAATATTTTCCTGTATCGATTGTATTCAAGCCAGTCATTGACTTACTTGTATGTCGGGGTGCAATAACACCATAGTATAGTGCAAAGTCGTGAATATTTTACACAATCCTCCGAACTGAGCTAATAAAACGCCTATTATACAAAGATTCAATACCTGTTATTTTCTCAACGTGCCTTTACACTACTTGAATATTTATTTTATTCTATCCTGCAAAAATACGGAAAGATGGATTATTGATTTCACGGTCTTACACGTGGAAAACTGAAGGAAGTCAAGAATGCAGAAGTATCATTTAATTGATTGTATGATAGGAGGATAGCATTGAAAAACTTTTTTCTCTGTTAGAAAATGTTTGTTTTCTATTATTGGCGTGTCTTTAGATGAGTCAGATCCTCTTATAGACAAGGATAAATATAAAATTATTACATAAATTATCTTTTGCATCTTTATGAGTTTGCAGTTTCATGATATGACTGTTAATTAAAAACAAAATAAATAGCACTTTTTAATTAATTTAAAAAATAGGTTTCAATTTCGTATACTCGAAGACTGAAAAGTTATACGCAAGACAATCCTAGTGAAAGATTTTTATATTTTTAGAAAAATACTGCATAATCACGAAATAATTGAAATATTTTATTCAAAAGATTTGATGAAATGGAAAAGAACTTGTGAATAAAGATTGTATTATATTTATTATAACATAAATTAACTAATAACTTTTTTATCGAAATATTTGTTAACTGTCAAACATACTGTTTGTGCAAACTTTTCACCATTCTTAAGAAAGTGTAATTCCGAGAAAAAGTCGAAAATAATTAAAAAATTGTAAAAACTATGACATATTTCTTTTACGAATTGAAATCGAAAAAATTATACTCCTACAATATTTACAAAAAAAAATCTTTTGTTCAGAGACTAAATATATATTGTGCATTTCCACTTCAAAGAACATAATTTTCCTTTCTGAATATATCGAAATTCAACTTCTACAGAACTATGGTACAAAACTTAATGGCAACTAATAATAAAAACTTTTATTTATAATGCAAGTAAACAAATTCTAATCCATTCGGCCAATTGTAACTTGTTATTGGACTACAGAAAATTTTTGAAAATTACTAAAAAATCCTTGAAAATTCCTAAAAGGTCAGAAAAATAAGCTTCTTATTCGTGAAATAAATATTCATTTTTATTCATCTCGAGAAGTTTTCTAGAATTTCACATTTGATTTCAAAATTCCTATTAACGTTAGAAAGTTTTTTATTATTTTTTGTACGCAGATGTATGTATGCCATAAACCTTTCTAAATTTCTCTAAATGATCTAATATTTTTATACACCATCGAGTAAACAAAATTTTGATTGTTTTTCAATCCAGGAATCTTACATCAAAACTTACTTTCAAATAATTCTCAAGTAATTTAAAATCTGAATTTGAAGTTCAATTGTGCAGATAATAATATTTTCGAATGCTAAAGATGTGAGCAAAATTTTTTCTAAAATTATCAAAATTAAGTTTTCTAGGCTAAAAAAAGTGTTAAAATATTCCATAAATTACAATGACAATTACAAAGATTTGCAAAAGAAATAATCGTAACATAAAAATTAACATGATAAAATTTTTCCTCTTATTCAAACGTTTAACTCTATACTCTTGCTAGCTGTTTCTCTGAAACTTTCATTAACACTGCCAGTAATCACGAAGGTTAATTTGAATTTTAAATCACTCCAGTGCCACTTCATACTTTCCAATGAAGTTAATCCTCGACAAAGTTGTAACAGTATTAACATAGATGATAATTCAAATAACTACATCAGTTTCTTGAAAATGTAATAAGGCGTTTTCCTTCGTCAACTCAAACATTACCAAATACCAGCGTCAATTTATCAGAGAGTAAATAAAGTCTGTCATTTTTTCCAATGAATTCGCGATTACTGTCACGTACCTTGATAGCACTGCCAATATCATAAACTATTGAAAGATTACGGTGCTCGAAGTACCTTTCAATTAAACTCAAGACGAATTCTCGCTTTTTTTTAGGACAAGATTAAACGAAGCGACGGCTTTTTTCTGGCCGAGACAGAGAGCAAAGTTCTCAAAGAAAGCGACAAGCCTGTGTCGTTATCGCTCCATAAAGAATTTCGCGGCAGACAATGCGCGTCGGAAACTGCTGAAGCCTGATAACAACGACTTCCGCTCAATTTCCAGGTACGGGAGTTGGAAGAATCAGGCGGACTAGAGTGATAAGATGATGGAAGAAGATTGTTATTTTGTGGAAGGTCGTTGATGACTTATTTTGTCCTGAAGCATAATAGAAATTCGGTTAGTCAAAGAGTTGCGCTGAGGATGAGGGCAAGTCATGGAGAAAACTTGTTTTTCAAAAAACTCATTTATGTAAGTGTGTACAAATTACCAAAAAAAAACTACTATTCTTTTAACACAAGAATTACACCCACTCAATTCCTGTATTACATTTTCTGTGACTCTCCATCCGCTCCCTTCGCGTCTACAAGATCGTGAACTTCCTTAAGCGTACATAAATTTCCTCTACCGACAATCGAAACACCCAACAAGGTATCCCGAAGGCGGAACGCTTTTAATCGGCGTCGTTCCCAAAGTACTTTGACGCGCTTCTATCAAAGGATCCATCCCTGATCACCGTCATAAATTCGTGAGGGACAACGACGGCCATAATGTTTTCGAACAATGGAAACAAAAGGCCCGAGAGTTGGTTCGAAACTTGTGATTCCATCTCCTTCGTTTTCGGTTTTTCAACGCTGAAGGAAAAAGTAAAATGGAAATGAAAATGGCGGGCTCGTTGACAAAACTCGCGCCCGCCACTCCACACTCTCAAGGATCAAAATACCCTGCGCGGGCAGAAATTACACAAAGAGCGCACAATGAGAGCGGAGTCGTCATTCAGACCCATTTCAATTGAAAAATTGAATATGACCCGTTTCGCTGTGCTGTTACGTGAGCTTCGATGGGTCGTGAATAAAGAGCGAAGCGGCCTCATGGGAACTATAGGTGATATTCATTTATCGCCGCCAAATTTTTTTCGATAAAAACGGTTTTGCGATCTTTCATAACTTTCGCAAGAAGCGTGGTTGGGGAAAAATGGCAGTTGAAAAGGTAGAAGGAGAAAAAAGGTTCAAGTAACAAAAAAAATGTCGGGAAAACTAAAATTATTCGCTTTGACAATAGCTCAATAGTATGAGCATTATCATCCGCCATTTTTTGTCCTGTCAAAGTAAACTAGAATATGTAAGCATTGCACGAAACACAATATTTGAGCCAAAAAAATAATAATTTTGTGTTTCGAAACGTAAAAAAAAACGTTTCAAAAATTAAGAACTATCGTATTTATTTATGTAGATACGGACATCAGAAACTGAAAAGTTAATTTACTTACAATAATGACGCTATAAGTATTTTACAATAATTTTTCCGATTTCTCAGATTCATTACGTGTCATATCAGATCATTTTGCACTCAACATGCAATTTGTAATACAAATTAAAAAGCCAGCAATAATGAATAGAATATATCTTTAATTACCAGTTACAATACATAATACAACCGAAATATATAGAAATAAATTTTATATATTTTTTTAATAACTATAGAAAAATATATATTATATATTATAGTATATCTATTAAAATTATCATAGTAATTTATAATAATAATATTTATATAATTTATTTATTGTCATTTTGAATATAATATTACTTAATATTACAGTATACAAAATGCAATCAAGTACTCGTCAATGGACGTTGAGGTTATCTTTTTCTATGTTTAAAGAGTGATGTGTGCCTGAAAATATGTTTTGGTAAATAAGTCCTAAACAATTATTGATTTCATTTTGGAATTTTTGGCTGAATATACTCACTTTTTTATTATAAATCTTGCTTCTTCCAAAATATTTTTCGGAACACCTTCGAAGTTTGTTTTTGCACGGTTTGGTGCGATTTAGTCACAAATGAAACACTATCAATGTATGTTGATTATTTGCATACATTGTTTTTTATGTTTGTATGTTTTAGAAATCTAAATAATTTTTTTTGTTGTTAAAAAGTCTAGATCGTTGCAATATGCAGTGCAATGTTTGACATGGTTCGACAGGACACAAAATGGAGGATGGTGATACCTATATATTTTAGTGCTCTACCATAACAACTATAAGTATCTGAAATGACCAATGCATCTTGAAGTCTGGTGTAATTATAATTATACTGATGATCATCATGTATGACAACAACAAAACATATTATTCTAAAAATAGAAGAAATAGGGCGTGCGTCAATAATTTTTCATTTACATGTTTTCTAGCAGCTAAACGTAACTGCTTGAATTGTAGAACCAATTAACAAGTAAGTTCATTGTTTGAAATAGAAGGTTTTTAGTGGAAAGTGGAAGCCAGTAATAAGCTTCAGTTGAACTAGAGACTCACGTATTATAACTTCAATCTTCAAGAGTAGTATTTGCACTTTACCTCATAATTGATAGAATTTCTATTATTTATTTTTCAAGTTATTTTTGCAGATGTGACTGATTGATAAGTATCATTCAAATAAACTACTTTTAAACATTTGGAATAATCTCCTGCTTCAGACAGTTCCTTACTTTTTCTCTGATCCAAATCTGGATCAATACTCTAGGAAAAAATTGGCTGTAGCGTTGATTGCAATATAACATACGATCTAGATATACAGCTATTAGCTTGCATCCTACATCAAACGTTGGCTTATGTGTGTTTAGAAACGTTGGAAAGCTATCAATGTCAATACGAGAGAAAGGTGAATAGAACTGTTCGTGCCCGATAGCTTATCAGACCGCAGTACAAGAATTTTTTGCTTTTTCTTGACTGGATGAATAAAGGCGAGTCACGAATCGAAAGTATAACTATCTACAATTAAATTTACATGCATGTATAAACTACTGAATAGTTCATGATGAGTTTACATTCCGACTGTATGAAAATTTTCGTTTTACATTACGAAGGTTTTCTCTCGATTTCATTGTGTTTTTTTAAAAAAATTCACATCTTCTTTTAGGACGATATGTGTGAATTTTGTAGACCGTAGGGGTAGGAATATTTCGTATTGGACGCTCCCTTTGTATCTTTCTTCGCTGTCTGTCCGTCTATGCGTATTATTGTAAAATCGTAATGCCAATTTGCATAGCTCATCCGCACCTGTTGGTACTCCTATCATCCCAATTCGGCTCCATAATTGGGTACCTTTGTTGCTATATAACCGGTACCGTCCATTAGAGAGCTTTATTCGAGTTCTGAGCTCAGATATTCAAAGTGAAACTCCGATGAACGCTGTAATTGGACGAGATTACATTACCTCTGTGCCATTTTGAGCCGCGATTTTATTATTCCCGTGTATGTCTTTGCGTAATACACAAAGATGAGGATTAGGTTTGTCCCCATAGTAGGACTGAATTACGTTTCGAGGCATTAGCATGTGAATTCCCATTTGAAGATTCTGTTACATTGAAATTCTACTTCTTTTCTCTTTCTACAAAAAATTGAAATTCAAGATTTTTTTTCTGAAATTAAGGTTTCAAATTTTAAAATAGATTACTCACAATTTTTTAGTTGAACAATTCTCACACAATCAATGTGCCCACTTGATAAAACTAGTTTTAAGTAAATCACTAAATGAACTTGAAACTCGCATTACTAACGACAGTTATAAACTACGTCAACTTTTGTAAGTAGCAATTTTTCCGGAAACTCGATGTAAATGAATTTTGCAGCTGGAAAACTCTGAGAGCCCTTAGTTTTACGGGAATATTGAGGGACAATAGCGCCAGAGTGGAAGACTGCGCAAAATAATTGGGAATTGAAACTTTGGCAACGATAACTATGAGGTACAAGAAATTGGATTAGTAACCGCTTTTAAAGGGACCCTGGTAATATTCGCCAGCTAATTCAATTTTCCGAATCCAATCCGCTCAAGTTTAGGCACGACGCCTATAGTCTCGAGAAAGTTACGCGACGCGTAGAAAATCATGTATTCAAAAGCCACGGGTCGCTTGAAATACTTGGAATAGCAAGATTCAATGAGAAGAAGAAAATTTGTGAAAATTTGAAATATTAATGTTCCTAGATAAGAATTTCTCAAAAATATTTCGTTCAAGCCACATTCTTCAACCTTAAAAAAAAAGAATCAGAAAAAATATCATAAACTTGAGTTTTATTTTGAACAGTTGCTGAATGAAAAATATTCCTCTTTTTTTCACTTTTCTAGATTAACTGTTAGGGTTGATTTATTGTAAAAAAACGATTTATAAAATTGTTTACCTGCGCCTACCAAATAACATTTTGCTGTAAACCTAACTATTATACTTTCAGTTTCAAAAATCTCGTTCTTCTGCCATCTTATAATTTTAAAATTGTTCGAAACATCAAGTCAAGGAGTAATTTCCATAAAATAACCTATGTATTCAACATTTTACCTTTTTGAGGTGTAAAATATTTTTTGTTTGTCTCGTATTGTCAACATGCCATAAACGCAGAGATTTTATATCATAGATTTTTCCGAAGCTGTGAACATAAAACGGTATGCAAATTTTCAAGCGATCTCCATAAACCAGGGGAGTATCTGAAAAAAGCACGATAGCAGGATATTACAGAAGCAGGTGTGTGCAGCACTTTAACAAACAAGGAATGATTAATAGTAGCTTGTTGGCCTCGATAACGCGTTGTCGTCGCCGCATGTCACCCCTTAGGCATCATCGCGACGCAATCGCACCCTAACCCCAGCGACGTCGAGCGGTATCGCAGCCACAGAGGCGCTGTCCGCGAGAAGAGGCTCAGCATCAACGAGCCACGACCCACCGGAAATTACATTTCACCGCCGTATAGTAATAACGCAATAGCGTTGCGATACTAGCATTTCATTCCCTGCGAGGGCATAGGGGTGCGTAGACAACTGCATCTAGACGGAAACTGCCGTTCAGCATGTCAAACGAGGAATCAAAAACCATTCAACCTCCTTTTATCAATGTTTTTTCGCTGCGTGACATGATACGATTCGCTAGAATTACGAAGTAACGCGTTACTTGTAAAATATAACATTTTTTACTCGTAATGATAACGCAACGCGTTACATTAATTAACAAGTAACGATAACGAGAAAGAGTCACTTTTTTCGGTAACGAGTAACGAAAATCACGTTATTTTACGTTACTTTTATCTGTCTGATTAAGTTTTTTTCACGATTTGTAACTTTTTAGGGAATGTTCTAAAACTAAGATATAAGTGATTTTCAATTTCCTCATTCTTTAAAAAAAATCTATTTCAATAATTTTCAATGGAACAATGTGGAGTATTAGTAATTTGTGTAAAAATATTGACGAAGAATACGCTTTTTTACTTTTTATTAGAAACATTCACAATTCAAAGGGTTGAATTTTATAAATTCGCAGGTGAATATATAAAAATACGAAAAATCTATGTACCTAGAAATCTATCGTAGTATCTGTAAGATGTACATATCCTGCTGGAAAATCTTATGGAAAAAAATGCATACAAAAAAAAAAAAATACGACTGATACGAAAAATACTCGAAATACTAGATTCCAATAAGTTTCATACTTTTTTTCATAATTTATAGAATTCCAGGAATCGGAAAATTACAATCTTTCCAGGTTTGAATTCCAACATTTTTATTAAAAAGAAAGAAAATTTTTCAAATCGCGAAAGTCAGTAAGAAATACAAAAAATATTGAGGGCGCTCTAAATCTATAATGAAACTGTTTTCTGCAAAATTGATCGAAATACTTCAGAAATTTCGAACTTCTAATTTTATCTTATTCTGGAAATTCAAAAACATATCTTTAAAAAGCTCAAAAATTCTACAACATTCTATAGATACTTAAAAATACCGAACGAAAATACGTAAAGAGAAATACGTGTAAATATATAGGTAAATCATTGAAAATCTTTCGAATTCAGAAATTCATACAGCAATATATAAAAATAACGAACGATCCTTGAAATTATAAAAAAATCGAAGAAATGCGAAAAGTACTCGAATAAGTAAAAATATATCAAGACACTGTTTCCTGCAAAATCCTGTAAAACACCAAAAATTTCATTACGTTTAAATTCGAGAGTTTGGAATTCTGGAAATATATACATACATCAATTCATATCTAAAAAATACTAAAATTATGTTAAAATACTAGGAAATTTTGCAACATGCTGCCATCCTGACAAATACGAATAGTTCCAGAAATACTTTTCAATCCTTCAAATCAGAAAAATTGAAAAAAAATTCAAAGGAAATAAAAAACTACGTAGACACTATTTGCTGAAAAATCCTCACAAACGCAAATAATTTCATGAACTTTGAATTCCAGAGCACGAAATTATTGGAATCTTAATATTAATGTAGATAAAAATATTTTATACATATTGAAAAATTCAAAAATTCTGGAAATCTAGGTGGTATGAAGATTGTCTCGAAAATCCATCATATTTGCGAATGTATCCTTTGGCCAACAGTGAACCAAACGTCATATTCAGAAATGTTGTAAACTTGAAAAAAATATAAAAACTTCAACAAGCGTATGCATTTTTTTTCAGCGTGAAAAAGTATGGATTACCATTTTTCATTATATTTAAAATAAACGATTTCTTTACAACGAAACCACAAGTACATTAGTATTGTTTTTATGAGCCTTAATTTTTTGATGTCTTGTTAATTACATTCAATTCATTTCAAAAAGTAACATAAAGGTAACGGAAAGTTACTTTTTCAAGTGGTAACGGCAACGAGTTACTATTTCTTTTCAAGTGACGGTAATGTAACGAATCACTTTTTTCACCTTTTAATGGTAACGTAACGCGTTACGTTTTTTTAAGTGCGATCCGCAATACGATCACGATTGAAATCAGTTATTTTTCCGAAAACCATTTTGCCAAGCACTGAACTCCAAAATAAATGTAAATTTTTCTGGAGAATTTTTTATAGAAAATAAAATTTTTGATGAAATTTTCAGGAAAGTCAACACATTATTATCATGATCTAAGTTAAGTTATAGACCTTTACCGTAAGTTCCAATATATTTTTCTGTTCTTATCCATTATCATAATTTAACGTCCCGACTTAAATGTCCTTATACAAAAACCTCCCTCAAACATTATAAAAATATATGCAGAATATCTGTAATACAATTTCATGAACCCTCTGGAGAAATCGTATCGTACCCCATTTTTTAGGGAATATGAAAAGTATTTTTTGCTGGGGATTGACGTGTTGTAAATAGGGTCGAACGATCGTGGCGAGAATTCTGAGCAGAAGAACGAGGGTGCACTTAGCGTTACTTGCCGTGAAGAATAAGGAGTGGGAGCAAGAGAGCTAGGTAAAGAAGGAGCTTCAAGGCTAAATCAGGGGTGAGAAACGACGGAAAAACGAGCCTGAAATGCGCAAGGCGCTTTCCGCGGCACGTATACCCGCCGGACTCGCTTTTCTCTCGCTCGCCGTACTTTTCGCAGCCGGAATTAATATCGGCCGCCGTCCTGCCGTAACACTCGATTATCCTGAATTTGACAGTGATTTATGACGCGCTGATGCGATGCCGCTGCTCGGGTTGAGCAGCCTAATCGATTTGTCGTACTTTTTAGTCTTCGCCCGTTTTTGGTTCAAGTTACATTCGTCGGCAAGTCATGTTCAGGTACAGACCAGAAATAAATCTCGAGGCGGCTGGGTCGACGGAGATGTGGTGCAAAGATCGTTGATCAAGCCCTCTTCGACATGTTACTTTCTGGGATTTTGTTTTTGGTTTGATGGTATCATTTAAGATGCGTGTCAGGGAAATGATGATGTTATAAAATGAGACTTCAAGAGACAGTGAAATAAATTCCGTTAGGTCATTCATTTCTAATAGTCCATAATGAAATTAAGCGTATAAAGCGATGAATTGTAAATGTTTGAGCTCTTGAAACTTCAGCGAACGACCTTCATTTGTTTCGGTTATGTGTAACATCTGAGCTAGTTAACTAGTAAAAAAGTTAACAATTGAAATTGTGCATTAGGAGACTAGTAAACTTGTAAAATCGTGCACTAGTTAAATAATGAAAGAATGAAATTGTAATAACAAATAATAATAACTGTAATAAACAAGTGAAGAAAAATAATATTTAACTGGTAAACTCTTTTACAAATTATTTAGTTAATTAGAAAACTGGTACGATTGTCAATTTTAAAATAGTTAAAAAGTAAATAAGTAAACTATAAATCTGCCCAACTAGTAAGTTAGTAAAGTAGTGAACGCGTGAGCAAGTAAACTGATGATATGGTATACTAGTGAACGCCTAAGCTACTAAACTGGTAAACTACCTCAACTGTAAAATAGTAAAGTAGTAAACTTGTAAACTAGCGAAGGAGTCAAAAAGTAAACTAATCAACTCATTCGCTAGTTAATCAGGTATATCAGTTCATTGGTGAACTTGTCAAATTAAAACTCGTTGAATAGTAAACTAGTTAACAAGCTAAAGGGCCTATTGGTAAACTAGTAAACAAGTGAACGGTAAATCACTTAACAAGTAAATGGTAAACTAGTAAGCTCGTAAATGATTAACAAGTAATGGTACACTAATAATGGTTCAATAATAATGGTAAACTAGACTTGATAATTAAGTAAACAGGTAAGTCGTAAATCAGTAGAAAAAGTAAGCTAGTAAACAAGTAAACTATTAAACTTATAAACAACTGAGATTCTGGAATAGTAGAATTTCATGCGATAAGTTATACAACAAGTTATATAACAAGTAAATTGTAAACTAGTAAACCAGTTAATAGTAAACCAAAAGGAAACTAGTGAATGGTAAACTAGTAAATGTTCAACTAGTAAAGGTTTACTAGTAAATGTTAAACTAGTTATGGTAAACTAGTGAATGCTAAAATAATAATCCTAAACGAGTAATGGTAAACTAATATTGGTGTTCTAGTAATTTAATCAACTAGTAAAATAATAAACTAGAAAATAAGCAAGCTTGTAAACTCGTAATCTAATAAATTAGTCAACCAACCCGTCAACTATCAAAGTAGTATACAAGCAAATTTTAGAATAATAATTAATTTATTATTCTGAAAAACTGCAGCCAGAGTATTTTTAGACAATAAGTTTCGAGTGAATACAGTTGAGACTACACATTTTGAAAAAATACAAAAGCATTTTGGAATTTAAGTATTTTTTTGATACTGTGAGAAATTTCTTTTTCATACCTCGACTGTTTTTTAAAAATGGTTTTAAAAACCTGTTCAAATAATTATTGGTAAGTAGTTGCATATAATAAGTTCACTTTCAAGGAAAAAAATAATTATCTGCAAAGTAGGCAAATTTTTTGCTTTTAAAACAAAATATTTTAATTGTATGTAATATATTATTTGAAAAACTGCAGCCAAAATATTTTAAGACAACTAATTGTGAGTGAATACAGCTGGAACTTCACATTTTGTAATAATACAAAGTACTCTTATATATTTTTCAATGTCTGCAATATATCGCCTTTAATGCAAAGTTTGAAAATTCAAATTATAAGATCACACCTCGAAACTAATGCATGACTGTTGAGTTATTTTTACTTATGTCTCCCACTGAGAGAGTTTTGAGCATTACTTTGATTAAATGAAATCTAAAAAAACAAATTTCTATTATGAATTTTAGCCCCGAATTCCTGCTACTAAAAATTCGTGATATAAGTATTGGCATATGTATCAATGGTTTACGAAACAGGTTGTACATGTTTTAGGTAATCCGACCTGACAACCACTGTGGATATTACTTTCGAAAAAACGTCTCACTTTTTCAATCAAGCAACCTTCGTAAAAATAAAAAATTAAAAAAAATCGGAATGAAGAATCACGATTTCTACTAATAAACATGTGGCCTTTAATTTCGTTTTTATATTCTTATAATTTTTAAACCTAACTCAGTATTATTATTAAGTTGAATCGTAACATGAATTTGAGAAACTTCCGTAACATTTCATAACTTTTCATTTAATAATGAGGAACAATGAATGAAATAAATTTATCAAGATTAAATAGCTTCACGCAAAATTATCAAAGTTTTTCGTCAAATTTTTCAATTTAATTTTGAAGTAATTAAGAAGCATCAACATTTGAAATACAATGCCTATTCATTTGATATATACAGCAACAGATGCCGAATAAACCAAATAAAATTTTCGAATTATCTCGTAGAATCATGTCGTGTATCGTGATAGTTTATATACAAACGAAATCATAGATCACCAAAACCCTGTTCTCTTCCTAACTGGAGCAATATCGATCTCGATTCGGAATTACCATGTTAGGCATTTCGCTTCTCCTCCCGGAAATAACCAAAACTATCTGATACTATTGATGCATGCGAAGGGATGCGTGGTGTACAGGACGTAAAATGTTCACTGCACGAGCAGTAGCCGAAATTGAGCAATATCGGCTATTGACCGACCATCGCAAACAATGCCCAACAACCACTAGAAATTGTATCAACATTGTCTGGCAAACATTGTACTTAGAGGGGATTGAATGAAATTCGAGGGAAAACGGTGAGGGCTTAGCGACGAATTTCATGGGTTCATTACATGTAGCTTATGGGGTTGGAGACGTTTCGACAGCAAAGATATACTTAATTACGTAATGTTGAAATTGAAACACTTCGAAAAATAACTACTCGTCCGTAATTAATGTCATTTTAGAATTTTATTTCCCAAACATCTGGACTTTTCGCTCCGAAATATTGTACGTTGCAGAATTATTCAGGCAGAAAAGTTTTAAAATAACTTAATTATAATAGTCAGCTGAATTTTATATCTGACATCCTTGACTTGCAAATTCATTCCCATTACTTTACTCTCATTACCATATTCCCTGGCCTTTGTAAAGTATTTTCTCATGTCATATTTTACTCTGTTTTCGTGAGGAAAAACAAAAACTTTTTAATATGCAAGAAACTAATTATAGTTTTCATAATATATGTATTTGTGAACTCCCGTACACAGATTTTCATATTTATAGTTCGAATGACTCTTTCGCATTTTTATTATTACCTTTGCAATATCAGATCTTTTATTTATAGTTTGATTGTTTTCTTTTCCAGGAATAAGTTCAAATAAAGTAATAATTAATCGGATAAATCAGTAAAAAATAACGTCGTATAATCAGTGACTTAATGAAAGTTACAAATACAAAGATTTTGTTGAAGACTTTATTCGTAACTGTTAAAACATTGGAAATAATAGGTATATCAATGTAACGAAATTTAAAAAAGATGCATGATAAAAATAACAAATTCTTGACATACTAGATTTGAATATATAATATCATAATAAATAAATATAAGAACTTTATTCGAATATATTATAATTTTGAAACTTATAATTTTTCAGATCTTAGTGAATAATTCATGTATGTGCGTGACCGGCGAAACCCGAATATAGGCGTATCCGGTTAATACCTAGGCAATACTCGAATTACTTAATAAAATCATTTTAGGTAATTCCGAAAATTCTTGAATTTTTAGGCAATTCGGCAACTGTCTAGCCCTTGTTCAGACGATTCAGGTTTTTTCTTAACTCTACTAAGAAAAACTCGCACTTGCTAGATATTTCTTTCGGAAAATGCTGTAAATCATAATATTCATGATAGTCAAACATAAGCTTTTATTAATGAGATAACTAGTCATTAAAGATGAAGAGAAGTAGAATTCTTACAAATAATATTATCTCTTTTTTTTGTAGTTCACAGTAAACGAATCGAATACAAGTTCAGTTTACATTACTAGAGTTATTTGAAATCAGAAATATCTTTTGATAATGGCTTTGCTAATATATATTGGGATGTTCACGGTATTTTTGTGTACGGTTTGCTTCGCCTTTTCCTTTAGGGAAATGATACAATATATGTATACTACAAGTTTAATATACATGAGATTCTTTGTAATCATAATTTGTTGTGACTTTTTGATTCGTTTTGTTGCCGAAATATATTTCTGGAGAATTCCAAGGTCGAACTCTAGGTGTAGCTACAAATAGCTATAACTCTAGATATAGTTTACGAAGATTAATGCCGATTTTTTCAAATGTTTTCCCTTTGACCATGTTATTAGTCATAGCAAAAACAAGTTTTACAGGGAATAGTCTGTTTTGAAAAACGAAAGTATACACGTTTTCACAACTTATTGTTAGAGTCATACGTATTCATAGTCATAACTTATTTTTTTCATAACTTTAACACTATACAAATATTTATTACATTATTAATATTTCTATTGTCACGTTTCTTACCTGTTCAGTTATCAGTTCCTATAATATGATCCATGTAATAAGTTCGACGAATGTTACATGTTGTTGAAGGTTAATTTTATCTTAAATCCTCTAGGTAATTCAGGTTGGGTATTATTTCCGTGGACATTTTTTTAAAGCATTTCTATCAAAATCAATAAGTGACACTCGTTTCTGAATCGTACAAGCGCTTTCATCTCTTTCTATTCTGATCTGTAAGCATCAGATAAAAAAGACAGATATAATGCTTCTACGATTCAGGAACGAGTGTATTTTTTATTTTCACTTGAATTTTAGTTGTTTTGCCATTGGGAATCTACGAAATAGCTATAAAGTCAATTTTTTTCAATTGCCTACGTAAATTTTTCAGAATGATTCAAAAACTCGGCCGTAACTGGTGCGATTACTCAATTTATTTATTTCATTTAGCACGTAAAGTTTCATTCCAACAGAAACAATTCTCATCTTCATTTTTTGCAAACAATTTTCTCGCATTCGTGATTCTCAGACCGTTTCATTTTTTTCCGTTTCCTTTTTCGAGTAACAAGTTATTTAAATAAACAGTGTTCAATATAATTCTCATCTATTAGCTAAACTTGGTAGTATAACAACTACGATTGGTTGAAGTCAAAGTGCGATTTTCGACTTCTACTTCAACTAAAACGTGAAAATTCCGTCATCTTATCAATTTTCTTCCCTATTATTATTTTTCCAGTGGTTAAATACGGAACATCCAGTATTAATATCTATAAGCGAAAACTCGTTGTTTGGGAACTACTATTTTTAAAAGTCAAAGTGCTATTTCAACAATCATTTCTATGCCTTCTTTCCCTTAAAGTTTCTGAATTTCTTTTCTGACCAAAAAAATTCAAATTTTTCGAATTGAAAATTTTTATACCGCGTAAATCTTTTGATTCTTTTTTTTTATGCAAATTTCTGTGCGTTCCTAATGTATCATCTTGAAATAAATTTTAAATGTGTGATTATATTTTGAACTATACAAAAAATATTTAATACGCCTCAGGGAAATAAAGTGCCCTTTATTTCCCTGCTCTCGCAGGGAAAATTTGTCTATTTCCCCTCCGTGTGTAAAATACGGTACGCTCCTCGGGCACAATACTTTTATAATTTCCGAGTAGGAAGTTTGTAGGCCGAGGCGAAGCCGAGGTATACAAACTTCCTACTCGGAAATAAAAATATTGTCCACGCGGAACGTAATGTACTATTTTCTCGTTTTTAATACTATCGGCAGCATATTTACGGCAACGTAAGATTGTTAAATAATCCTTACTCTTAATTTAACACAACATTATTGTTCAGAAAAAAAAATTATAATGATATAGTGACATTGAACTTATTTTTAATATGTGCTGCTCCATACCAGTACGTAGTTATAATATACAAAATATTTCTGGAAAAAAACCTACAAAAAACTCACGTGTACTTTAACAATTTTATTGCCGACAAATTTTTAGTTTTCATTAAGATACTTACAAAAATTTTTTTAAAATTTACTAAAAATAAGCAGCAAATTTTTTTCCTTCGAAAATAAATCTTATCTGATGAAACTCAATAAAAAATTTTGTAATTAAACTATTTTGGTCCAGTAACAGAATTTTAGGAGAACAAAGCCTTTATAAATAAAAAAAAATGTCCTTTTGACTTTAGAAATTCGACCTGAACAACAGTTTTTTGTTAACAGTGATCAAAACTGAAAGTTATTGATTATATTTGGACTTGAAAAAAAATGAAATAGATTTAGTAACTATTTAATGCGATTTCGACATTCGCAGGCTACATATTTTTTAATTCCTTTATCAAAATAACAAAAATAACCTTTTTTTTCTGGACATTTGAAGGGCCCGATTTTCCCTCAGTACCGCCTCCGGAAAGTGATTAAACGACTACATTTTTTGAATAAAACGGAACATACTTAATGAATTAGAAAAAAAAGGTCATGAATTACTTTTTTGTTGTCTTTCTTTTTTTTAGAGATTTGTTACGGCTTCCGAAATTTGCACCCCCCCCCCCCCCAAACAAAAACAAATGTTGCCGTCCAAGGCAGTTGCCCATGTTGCCAATGCACTGTATAATCTTTCTCATTAATGCCTTCACTCAAATCGCAAACATGGATTCGCGTTCGAAAAAGCGAAAGCATTAATGAAAAAGACTGTACACAGTGCTGCCAGGTCCATTATAATGTATTCCGCCAGAGACCGTTCGTTTCCCGCGAAAAACCCGCGAAAGTTTGAAAAATTCTTTTTTCGTTAAGTTTACTCTTTAGTCCCTTTAAAAATTAATAGTAGTTCTGATTTTTCTTCGCATCGGCAATGCACTTACAAGGAAAGATGGTAGTATTTTTTATCGAATTTGAAAAGAATAAATTAACAGAGTTGCCATCAAATTTTTCACGTTTATTGTACATTTCACTATACGTATGTACATTTATATGGAAGTTGTGGATTTCGTATGATGTGTTCATATAAATATACATTTCTTTTCTTTTTTTGGCGTTTTATGTATATCACATAATGATCTCAATCACATTGGTAACACTATCAAATTATTCGTTGACATATCAAAACACCTCAAAAAGGTGAACCTATAATCGTTATACGTCGGTTGCACTTTCGTCATTGTTTAAAACAAGAACAAATTTTTCAATAGCTGCGGTTTCATTTTCGTCATTTGAAAAAATTCTTTCATTTTCAACATCGTTCTCTGGCTTATACTTCTGGGACGATCCAATCAATTTGAGCACATTTAAAGGATATTCATAATCCTTACTGCATTTTCTGTGACGTCTAAGACCGTATCGTATCATCAAGATTGCATTCATCATGTCATTTTTTAATGTATTTCTCAACATCGTTTTCACCACATTCATTTGGCTGAAAAGTCTTTCGACTTCAGCATTAGAATGTGGCAACGAAAGCATGCCAATTGCGAAGTCCACGAGCTCTTTGAAAGGATTCATTCCAGAAGCATCTTTGTATTCATACACTTCTTTCCAAAATGCTACTGTATTGTTTTTTTCATTCCAATTAAAGAAATGTATTTTGAAATACTGATTTTCAATGTCAGTAATTGAGCTCGAAGAATTTTGAAAATGCATCAATAAATTATGCAAATTTGCTTTTGAGGCTGACAGGATGTTTGCGACTGATAAAAGAGACATTTTTTCAAGAATTGCAATGTTTACTGGTAATCTTTGTTGTAATTGCTTGAACAGAGCAAGTAAAAAACCTCTACATGTTGAGCGAAAAATGTTTTTGTCAGCTTCAGTAGTCCTCTGGTTTTTTCGAAGTTCTTGTAACTTTTCTTCGGTCGCAAATCCAAGGTAGGGTCTCGGATCCAAATAATCATCAATTGAAGACGTCAAAACATCGATTCTACAGGTGGGCAAAATAATCTTCGATGCGATGGTGCGAACTAACAACGTAAGATCCTGTAAAAAAGTCAGACTTAAAAATAAGAGGCTTCTGAGAATTCCAAAAAATATTTGAGGGATTCCTAAAGATATGTTTAGAATATATTTTCGTTCGCTCGTTGTTTTAAAAGGCCGATAGTAGGAAAAATAATCTGAGAACATGCTAGAGAATAATTTTGAAATATACTTTTTGAATTTTGTCTGACCTTTCATACCATTGTAAAGTTTAGAATATTTTTCATATTATTGGACAGGGCTCGTACATTAACATATTGTAGCAATAGTTTTAGAAATTTTCCTAGCTTTTCCCCAAAATATTTTACATACCTACAGAAAAAAATACATCAGCAGATTTGAATATACCTGCAAAAGTTTTGTTGGATCCATGTTGTTCGATTCGAAGCATTTGTTCGTTCGCTGCACTTCGGACAAAACTGGCTTCAGGAATAGAAAATATGCTAGATTCATTTCGTTTCGGTACATATCGTGGAGAACAGTTGAAGCGTAACATTTTTCAGAGTCCTTGGCAATAGAAAAATGAGTTTTCAACTCATACCATTCATCAATAATTCGGCCTGAAGCTGGCTCTATCGAGATCCATCTGGTTTCCGACATTTGTAAGATCTTCAATGGCTTTTTGCCAAGATTAATTGTAGCGTAAATTTCTTGGTACTTTGTTTGACGTAACGCTGACTTGGAAAACCAGTTGTATGTTTCTTGAATCAAGAACTTTAAATGTCGAGGTAATGCTTCTGCAACAGCGTGCGATACAGCAAGTTGCAAAGAATGGCAAGTGCAACGAATTAAAATCAAGTCTGGAATTTTTTGTTTGAGTTTGGCGTACACCCCATTGTTAATTCCCGTCATTACACTTGCGTTGTCTGTGCCAATACCCTTTAATTTTTTCATGTCTAGTTTCAACAAAAGAAGTGTATTTTCTAAAGCTTGAACGATAGCGTCAGCGTTACATTTCTCCAAATCTACTAAACTTAAATAAGTCGAAACGATTTCTCCTCTTTTTTGGCTATAGTAAATGATAGCAATACCAAGTAGTTTTGTCACCGAAATATCGTTTGATTCGTCTAACAGCAAGCTGAAACACGAGTCATTGATATCTTCAATGAGATCGACTTGGAAGGGGGGGCTAAAACTCTTTTGATAACAGCACTGCATTTTGTTCTATGCATTTTTATATTTTGAGCTGCTTTGCTATCCGAAAAAATGTTGTGTGCCATGTCACTCAGATGATTGACCACAGATATAGCGGAATGGCAGCAAACAAATGTAGCAAGAGCTGCTTCAGCTTTTAAAGACTCGTTGGTTTTGACAGGAAATGTGAGGGTTTTCTGCCTGCTCGATGAAAAAGGTTTAGAAGCTGCCATGTGCTTCGCGGTTTTTGCATGGTCGATGAGATCAATATGTTTCGCCGCCAAATCACATTTGCAAAATCTGTAAAATAATTTTTTTTTTTTTTTACATAATTATTTACCGAATTTATTTTATATTTCATTTATTTAATTGAGATTTTATTATGTATGGTATTCTCTGGATTCAAGCGATTTCAAAAATGTATATTGACCAAATAATTTACATTTTGTTTGTTACGATTTGAAAATCTTCATTCGAAAATCATTTTTCGCTTTTTTTCAACCTAGCAAACTCAATTCGACTAGGAGATCGATGTTTTTTTAGTTTTATTCAACTTGGCCCAGGTATTATTTTACATTCTTTCAATTTTTAATGCATTGAATAATAATATGAATCAATATATTGAATAATTCATTAATGTGTGAATGTATTATGTATTTATTTGATTTATTTATTATACATATATTTATTTATTTATTATGTAGAATACGTTGTATGAATTGATTTATTATATATTATCATTTATCAATTTATTATGCATTTATTATTCGTGCACACAAAATAAATTGAAATTGTCTAATAACCCAGCTAGGAAAATATTTACAAGATTTCATGACATTTACTTCAGAAACTCACCTGCAACGAGCTTTGGATTCACATCCAATAATTGGTAGAATCCAATCTTTAAGGTCAGTCTCGCTCTCCCATTTTTTGCAATATTTTCGTCCCTTAGACGGTTTAATTCTTTCAGCTTTGCTCATTTTATGACGACAGTAGGACTAAATCAAACAAAAATTGCTTCGTCGATCATATATGTATGTTACCAATAAATAATTTAACAAATATTCTTTGATTATGTATTGGAGTGAAGAATACTATTTGTACCTGCCACTCAGCTTCGTGTAAAATTACATGGAATGGAATCCGAATAACCATAGTTTGACATTTTAATTCAGTATATTTTTGGCAATTTTCGTTTCCGTTGTATTGTGCTATCACAATTCACAAATTACATGACTCTTATGAGTCTTATGACTGCTCGAAGTACGAATGTACCATAAACATGATATACATATAAACTATGTCTATAGACATAGTGTATATTGGGCTTATATGTGATATAACATCATACTCAGGGGATATAATGCTCCCTCCAGATTACTCCAACATAATAAGTCGAAAATCTCCAAACTGAGAAAAAATGTTGCTATCAGCAAAAAAATTTTTGTTATCAAGTCGACCTAGACAAGTTCTTTTTCGGCTGGATTAAAAAACCGCACAAAACCGCTCAAAAGGTCAAAAAACCGCAAAAAATCCCGCTCCCGCGCAGGATGATTTCTCCCCGCTCACCATGTTCAAATCCCGCGCTATTTCGCGGGAAAACCGCGCATCTGGCAGCACTGACTGTACATTTGACAGCTGGCAATGCTCACATTCGTCTTTTGTTTTAAAATGTTTTAATAACATTCGGTACCTATTTTTTATGAATGAGAAAAAAACCAGATTCGAGCTGGTTATGCGTTTTTGAGAATGCAATTCTCAATTACATTTAATGCAATGCAGGCACCAGCAGGTACGTGTTTTTTGTTTTGAAAAAACATAGCAAAAACACAGGGCACGTCTTCTGCTCGATGCGCGCGCATTTACGATCTGAATAGGCAGCTTCAGGCCGTGGGCACGAGTTTTTTAAGAATAGATGTTAGTTTTAGTAATTTATAACGTTTGTTTTCTAAGCGCATAAACTTAAAAAATTAGATTATACGAATGAATAACCTAAACTAAATCATTTTTTATAATATACAATGATTATTCATACAATACATCAAAAATAACACCGAGACATCATAAAATCATAGAAAATTTTGGCAAATAGATATTATTACTAACTGTTGCTTGTTTTACACTAAATGTTGTTTATTTGGGTGGAAAAAATGTAATGTCAAAATTTGCTGGCTTCATATTTTCATCATTTCCACCATAAATTATGATCACATGAAAATTTTTGACAATAAATTAAAATAAAAACTTTACTATGCTTGAATGAAACTTGATCTACAAAATGAATAAAAATGAAAAAAAAAATGATAGTGTTAGGCCCAATTTTTGAATTATAAAGAAAATTAACATGTGTTAATTCAAGCAAGTCAAATATTTTACTAATGTTTTTTCGACAACAAATATACCTAAATTAAAAAAAACACACTCAAAAATTTTCATTCCGAAAAAAGTTGCCAAATCCGAACTATCTGGATATTGAAAGCAAAATAACCGCGAAGTAAAATTTAACTATCGTTTTTCAAGTAAATTATTTAGATTTATAAAAATTACCATTCTTTTCAGTAATAAAATGATAAAACATATAATGTTGATAATGGATATGAATTTTTTAATAAAATGACATAAAATATATAACAAGAAGTCGGTATTTTTCTAAAAGAATTAATCTAAAACCTCAATCACCTGAACAAGGGTTAGGCAGTTCCCGAATCGCCTAAAAATTTAGGCATCTTCTGAATTTCCTGAAATTATTTTATGAAATTCGGGTATTGCCTAAATTTGTAGGCAATAGCAATACGGTTTTGCCTAGACATTTACCAGAAATGGCTGAATTCGGGTTTTGCCGGTAACTTATACTTTCATACCATAATGATATGAGTCAGTATGCTACTCGAAAACAAGAAAATTTCCGAACCTAAAAAGGGTGATAATATATCGTAATGATTTTGTTCATGAATTGATGTGCAATAGGAAACGAGAAATCGTGAAATTTAGGGAAATATTTGCAGGAACATTTTGTAGTTGAAAACTACCGGCTTGATTGTTTGCGAACAAACAAGAAGAATATTGTATTTTATGATTTAACTACTAAGTAGTTAAATAATTGTTTAAATGTGTTTGAGCAACCTTGAAGCATTCATCTCAAGTTCTCATAAAGAGGATGTCAAGGGTCGTGTAGGACAGTAATAAATAAGACACAAATTGAAGATTCAACGTTTGTCTTACCTATCTGTTTTGGGTTCGCTCGTCACAATATTTCTTTTATGAAAGAATATTGATTGAAGTTCTAGTAATGTACGATTTAATTCCAAGCTTCAAAAAATCATTAGTTTTTGATAATAATATTTCGATATATTTCCATTAAAATGAATAATTTTGTTTTCAAAAATAATTATTTCTCTCGAATTACGTGAAAGTTTTCATTTTCTCAAACCCCATTTACCTACTCCCGTATAAAATTCATGATTTAAATTATTATATTACCAGAATACGTCGAAAAAAAAACTCTCAAGTGTACCGGACCTTGTTCGTTCTGAATGATATGAGAATGATCGATAGTGACTTTAATGCACTGGATCCCACGGGATAATCATCTTACCCAATAGCTCGGAAAACATCTCGCAAGTTGGCGAAGGGAAAAAAAGGTGGTCGAACAGTGAACCCATTTTAAGGCGTTTAGCAAGGTAGTTAGTTGAGAATAGCGGCCTCTTGGGACGAGGGGGGTGATATGATTCCATGCAATTCCAAGGGAATACGCTAGGAGAGGGAATACCGTGGGAGCGAGGCATACCGGAGCACGTATAGGGACAAAGAAGCTCCAAGTAGAACGATTAGTACGGCCCATTGCTCGTCTCTAGTAGCGCACAACAGCGACCTTGTTCAACTTGGACCATCTCCAAGCACCCAAGAGCCACCCTCCGAAACTCACAGGATTTTCTTCGCGTTTGCTAACATACAAGTTGGATGGAAGTATTCCCCAGAACTTCCATGAAAACACTTAGCTCACGGCGAGAAAAAAAAGACGTATGAAGCTCTTTCCGTGTTTCCGCGGAAAATAGAAAATAAATTTTTCTCGCGCCCGTAACCTGTTGAGTTTTGCGCGAGCTGTCTCTGAACTTTACACGACTCCCGACGCACTTAGAGTTTGTAACACCGAGTTATTTCTACGAGAAAAATTTTTACTTATATTCATTTGATTTTTGTTTTGATAATGAAAATGGGGTTTTTAGATTTCTGAGTTGAGCCCATTGAACTCGGTGAAAATAAGAGTCAGAGATGTTGTGATAAACTATATTTTTTTCTATTAAGCATTGTAAAGAAATATCTCATTTTCTGTACAGGTGAGTAAGTGAAAATTCATAACCAGAAGTATTTTTTTCTCTGGTTCAGAGGCAAGCAAACAAGGGGTTTTAGGGATTTGGTCGATAGTCATACGAAGTTTATAATTATTGAATGTGAAGTAAGTCATAAAAATTGTTGAATATACTTACTAAAACCTACTAAACTATCTTTTTTGAACTTTAAAATCAAATTCAAGTTCGTGGAACTAGTAACTCGGTATTCCAAGTTTTCAAAAAAGAATTTTATTGTGAAACAGTAAAATTCAAATCTAAAGTTGACTTTTTTCTCTGAATGATAGAAGTACAAAAGAGAATTAAAAAATTTTCCCTGTTTTTATTTTTTTTATTTTATTTTTTTTTTTTTTTTGGAATTTCAGTCGAGTGCATACTCTACTTTTTCGAAACAAAATATTGTTGTTATTTTATTTTTATGTTACCAACAAAAACCAAACCGTTATCTTACTTCAAATTTTGAAAATGATGTGTAATTGATAATTTTTAAAAATTTGTAACTATAAAAAGCCTTCACATTTTTTAATCACCACCAGAATGATCATTTTTACGTAGTAATATGGTTCATTCTAAATTATTTTAAAAGTTAAACGAAGTACAGAACGATTATTTCAATTTACTCATGAATAACGATCATATTTTACACGGTGAACTGCAAATCACGAAAACTGAATTTTATCGTTTGAATATTTTGTTAAAAATTTTTCTTAATTTCAAGAATGTGCTATTTTTGATTCCCAAAGCTAAAAACTTGAATGTTCAATGATGTGAATAAATCAACATATTATTTTTTCGATATCATCAACAATCTTAAAAGCTTAAGACTTTAAAAAACATAAATTTATATATTTTTCTTATAAAACCATGCTAAACAATTTTTTTTTCGCAAAGCAATAAAAAATTTTCGATGTCAAGGTCTCATTCACCTTGATTTTACGAATTGATTACTGAACCTTCAACCAAAAATGGTTTTTTCTGTATAACGCCGTATAACACCGAAGATTTTTCATTGAATTTATAAACATCCTAAAGGCTGTATACTTTGATGAGTTTATAACAAATATTTATCTGAAAACGCTTCGGGTAGAATTAGAACAGATTTTAAACAAAACTATACATAGAGACTGTACTTTGAGTAGGAAATGCTGTTATTTTTACAGAAAAAAATAAGATGCATGATTGCTGTTTTTTGAATAAATTTCTATCACATGTTATTTGCAGTGTTACAAAAATACAGTGTTTGTAATGACCAGATAAAGGTAGAAAGTCATAAATTGTGACAGTGAAATAGCTTAGGACATAAATGTAACAATTGAACTACAGAAATTTAGAAAAAATCAAACTTTCTTCTACTTATTTTTTTTCATAGCTTTTCCTAGGTTAAATAAAATTTTTCAATCCTAGCAAAAATCATCACATTGTAGCTGAAATTACTGAATCGGATAAGCTAAAATATAGGTTACGAAGGAAATCGTATGAATGAGCACCAACCTCAAAGTGAGCTGTATAATACAGTTTCCTATCTCTCCATTTCCACTTCACGCAGAGGACTCCAAAACCACGAGAAACTAAGAAAAACCTCTAATTTATACATGAATGCCAATAATTAATTGATCCAGACATTCGCAGGTTCAAGACTTAACGTTTTAATGTTCGACTGAACCAAGTTGCAACTTTTATGAACTATAGACGCCCTCGTCGGAGCATGGTTCTACTCTTTCCTGCCCGTCAAATGACAGTATTGTGCTGCCTCCGCTTTGATTACTACATTGTGCGCAGAAAGGTTCTATAGACACGCTGCTACTTTACGATCGTAAGCCTCACTCAGCAAGAACGCAATCTTAGCACGCGAACGTCGTTGACTTTGCGCACGCTACACATAATCACGAGCATTTCTCGTAAATGCGAGATTAAAGAAATTTCGTCAAGAGCACGGCTTGATTTTGATGTACTTGTCGTGAACCCAAGCAATTCTTCACGAGAATTCCTCCTAATTTCCCTTCAACCTTTCTTTTTTTAGAGTTAACCTTCGAATTTTACATTTAACTTTCAGGGATATTTGGACTTTTGAACTTGAACGTTAACCCTCAACTTCCAGAGATAACCTTTGATTGTGGGATGTGCAAAGTAAGTGCTTCAATCTGAGAAATTATGAACGTTTCAGTGAACGCGGTGAAATTTGAAATCGAAGAGCTTTTTACTTTGCGGAAAAATGTTCTCATGCACGGTATAAGCGATGGAAATGTTTTACCTGAGGCAAGTTTCATTTGGCTGAACGAGAAGACTACGTGGTTGGATATTGAACGGGCTCGTAAAATGTGATGGAAGAGAGTTGCAATTTATAGCGAATTAATTGTACAAAAAGGATGAAATGGTGGTGTCGCTGTAACTGACAGTATTGAAAAGAGGAATTCTGTTCGAACGAATTGGATAAACCACAAAAAAACGGTTTCCGTACGATTGGACACGTATAATAAACCGTTGGATGGAACATGGGAGTTCCATTACCGAGTTTCTTATGATTGAAAAATTGATTTTTTTGCGTATAGGTTAACGTAGCTAGTGTATGAAATTCATCATGAGATTCACTGAGTACTGATGGTTTTCAAGTTAACGGTTTTGTTCTAACGATTCGGAATATGTTGAGCAAGGAGTTTTCTGTTTTGATGCTCTTGCAAGAATCTCATACTCAAAATCATATTGCTGAAAATAAGAACAAATGAGTGAAGCAAATTAGTACTTCTTAATCAAGATAATATAAGATAATTCAATTTTTAGCTTTCAGTATCCGTCACGTCTCAATTTCTATAAAATTTTTCATGACGTCATCTTCACATTCAGAATTGTAGCATCGAAATATGTCTTAGCTGAGCATTTAAATCGTTTATTTTTAAAAAATAAATATTTATTGTTTATAATCTATCCGAAATTGGTATACACCAAATGTGCAATAGATGATTTCAAGCGGAGATTTTTTTTCATACCGTTTACCTTTCAAGCCGTAGACGCAATTTGCTCTAATCTTTCACTTCTTTTGTGTTGAAGGACAGATAGAAGCGTGTCGAAGATAAAAAAGGGTCGATTCTGGAAATGCGACCAGCATTGTTGACAGCGATGAACGAGATCGATAAGAAACCTTGTGTTGAAAAACTCTTTTGATTCGATATAAACTTCTTTCTGCCGGCTTTCACAAAACAGTGATAGGTATTAAACCCTGCCTGTGTCTGAGACTTCTCCCAGCGTGAAATCTTCTACTCTCTAGAAAGTTTAAGAATCACTCCAGCAGGCTCTTTATTTTTTCAGAAAAGATACTCTTCACGAATTTCTTTAAATGTAAATGAAGACAATTAAGCTGATTTATTTGAATGATAAATATTCAAAAAGATGTTTCGTAAAAAAAAGATCTAACCTACGACTTCATGCATTCTTCGAAAAATTTTCATATTTTCCTAACTCTGTATCAAACTAGCACTTAGTTTTAATATTTTCCAACCTCTGAATGTAATACACTGCCTATTTTCCCCAGCGAATAACGTCTTTATTAGGCCTTGGAAACAATTTCGTTTGCTGAATAAAAATTGCGTCGAAATCGCATGCGAACTCGACATTTTCGTGTGCATTGTAACGGACCGTCCTCGTGGGAATCAATGCGCGATGGGGAACTCAGGTGCACCTCGACACCGTCTACAGAGTATTTCGTTTTTTTCGCTTCCCTCCGGAAAATCTAATTTCCGCTTTTTTTTACAAACCCCTCGATCCACCTCTCATTTCCAGTAGTCGATATTGAATTAAAAGCTACATTTTCGAACCCTTCCCCTAACTTATTGTTCCAATACTTCTGGCCGTCAAGCATTGTTAATTCTGATAGTCTTCACTGCTTTTCTTCCAATAATTTCCACGGCGTTGATGGAAATGACAATACGATTGTCGGTAGTAATGAAACAGGTATCGATTTCTTAGTTCATTTGTAAGGAGTGTTTAAAAGATACTGTGCTTTTCGATGGTAAAACAAACTGAAATATTTGTCGACAAATTTTCTCAAAAGACGTTTCTTTGATATAGCATAAACATCTTTGATTAGCTGTCAACGAAAAACATACATTTTAATAGGATAGCATTTTCAGAAAACCTGGCGATGAGCGACACGTATTATTGATGTACCAGAATATCAATTTCCTATTCCTTTTCACTAAACTAGCATTGTTGTTTCGATAAACTTATGATCCTACAATCATAGGATCGATGGTAGAGCCATGATATTAAAAGTTCCTCAAGCTCTTTGTTCTAAAATGAATTTCGGAAACAATTTTTTTCCTTCGTTTTTTATTTTATATTAACTCAAACACAGCATTCAAGGAAGTAATGTCCGACGTGTCCGACATGAATTTAATTATTCTATTCCAAATGGTTCAACTTTCACAATATCATAATTACGTAACCGATGAAAGACTGCATAGAATTCCTAAAATATTTAGAAGGACATTTCAAATCGTTAGTTACATTATAACCATGATTTCCTTTCATAACAACAGCAAAAAAATTGTAATCTATTTTAGATATGAAATTAACGAAAATCCGTTTGTTTGTGAAATCCGTTAGAAAACATTATGCCATTTCCACAAATCAATTAATTTACAGTTCTCTAAGCTGTCTAGAAAAACAGAGAAAATATAAAACATTTCAAATCACATTTTTCAAATTCAAAAAATTTACGCGCTATCAAATAATATACTAATAATCTAGAATTTTCAGAATCCAGGTTTCAGCTGCAAGAAAAACTTCTGAAACCACGTCATTATACCAAAAAATATCAAAATAAGAAACTGAAATTACTTAGCGTTTATATAGTATATGTAATTAATTATTGATTTTAATTTTTCGATAGTCAATATCAGTTCTGATGTACAATATTTCTAAAATACAGTAAAATTTTCAAATACGATAAAAACTTTCATTTTCAAAATACTGTTGCATTCAATCTAGGAATACATACAGAAATCCATTGAAATAGTATAAGAAAATCTTTTAAATTGTATGAATCTCGAACAAATACGCGAAATCATAAAGGTTTAAAAAAAACGATAAAATGTTACTGTTCGTCACGAATTCAGTGTCATGATTGAAAATCATTTGAACTTTGCCATTTTCAAAATCACGTTCTGGAAATCTAAAAAAAATTTGAAAGTCCCACGACATTTTATGAATTTAAGAAACACACGAAGCAGTATGATACTTGCAAAACATGAAATGCTCGAAATCTATAGGTACATTTTTGATGTAGAGAGATACGATTTCGGGATATAGATATATCATTTCATGAAAGTAATTAAAAATCTTACAATTGTACCTATTTGTATTTTTAAAAAATACACAAAAAGTTTAAAGAACTAGAAATATACAAACATACGATTTTTCGAAATAGTACATTTCGCATCTAGGGAAAAAATAAATTTCTCACAAAGGTGTCAGTTATTTTTTTACATGGCGCGAACGATTTTTTTTTATCGTAGCGGGAGAAAAAGTCTACTTTTTAGACCGCTATGATAGAAAATCTCTAATTATACGAAAATTTTTTCGACTTTGGACTCAAGAGCATCATTCTTTAAAAATCCTTCTAGCAATATCTGAATTTAAGAATCTGAAAAATGATATGATATTCTGCAAAATTTTTCAATTTTAAAATCGTAAAAAAATTCATAGTAATGTAAGTTTAAGCAAAAATTATTTTTGAATTTATGAATGTACTCAAAATCTATGAACTCTTAATCTAAGTTGATCGATTTTTTTATATGTATAAAAAAATAAATTCAATGAATAAACACAAATATAAATAATAATAAATAGTTCAGATCATAGGTATTTATTTGGAAAATAAATGTAAAACATTTGAATAACATTTGTCTTTTTTAAAATTTTTGTTAATTAGCTCTGCTACTTGAGCTTGTAAACTATGAACTGCTTTCCGAAAAGATTTTCTTGTAGTACATACTTACGTTTTTTTTTTTTTTAATTAATCTTAAAGTAAAAAATTGCAAATAGTTGAAACATTAGAAACTGGAACTTATGTAGAGAGAAAAATATATCTTTCCAAGGGAATCTTAGTCATATTAATTTGTACATTTGTGCCCACCTAAAAATAATAACCTTGCCAATGTTGTCACTAACATGATTATTTTATATTTACACATCAAAATATCATTAGCTTTTTTTATTAATTACGTTGCCGATGGATGGAAGTTTGAGATTGTCAGTTTAAGAAATTTTAATGCGGGAACAATCAACTTTCATCAAAATATTTTTTTTTCACAATATTGCCATGATGTTAATTTTGATGAAATACATGTAATAATTATCTAATTTGTACATTAAATAGACAACTATTGTTTTTTTTCTAAACATTTCATAAAACAGTATCTATTTTGAGAATTTTTTAGAAAATCTATGCAGTACATATACATATCTATCTTCCGTCACCATATTATTTCGATGGATAAAATAGAGTAGTTAAAAAAATTCAATTCCATCATATTGAAATTGTTCACGTCAATTTCCCTTCCAAAACCATGATCTACGCATATTCACGAAAAAAGCATCTTGGTTCAACCTTTTTCCTACGAATTCATCAAAGACTTTCATTATTCACAAAAATGACTTTGTAAAACAGTAGTACCGGTGGATAATGAATTCCTTCGACGTGTATCTCTTTGCCTGTGGGATCTTTCGAAGGGTCACTGATAAGCTATTCTGCAGTTCCAATTAATTATGCAGGCAAAGTGGAAGCACGCGTTATCTACAGTCTTTCCGATCCAACGCATCGCCCTCGAGCGAAGGGCGATGATGAAAAAAAAAAGCAAGGATTGAGCTTTTGTCTCTCGTGCTTAGGCACAGGTACTGTCGTTATCGCGTGCACCTCGCAGGGAGCGGATATTTAAACTCGCCGTAGACACAAGGGGTCGAAGTATCGCAACCAAGACCATCTACTCTTACGCACGCACGCCATGATCGATAACACGCGTGTTTATAGACTCGACATAGACCTGCGTATAGAATTACCCATGGCGTGAGGTTTTTGGTAGCAGGTAAAAAACTTTCACGCTTGTCGGGGTCAATGATACTGGACTCAAAAGACTCCATTTAAGAATTCCACTGGAACCTGAGCTTTTTACAGTATCCTGTCAAACATAGAAAACAAATGAAATAGAGCAGTTGAGATTTTGATCATGAGAAATCTGAGAAATTTATACATGCCCTCAATTTATAATGATAATGAGTTAAGAGTTGCATAAACACAAAGTAAAATGTTTATCACGATTCGTCTGACTTTTACAACGCTTCCATCATTACTCAATGTTACCAAAGTTCATCTTCGAGCATGCCTGGGCACTCTCGTCGAACCGGTGAATCAATGGGGATTGAATGGCCGCGACCCCGCGGGCGGCGATAAAACGATCGTAAAGTCCGCGTAATTGAGGGAGGCCAATCGGAGCTGAGCGATCTAGTGCCGGGTGTTGTGGCATCAAAGAGCTATAATTGAACGTTCGCTTGCCAGGGACTCTATATTTAGACGTGCCTGCAAAGACGAACGAAAGTGAAACGGCCGGCTTTCTTGGTTCGCACTGCCCGTGCCAAAGGGCACGCCGTTCCGTCACGGGAGAGCCGCAAATTATTGTCCCATTCCGGTCACTCAGGGCGAGACCAGCCCTTATTACGCGCACCTTTCTCGGCACTACACAAATCAATTAGATTGTAATTTCATAGTTCACTTCTGATCAAGGGCAAAGGCAGAAACAGTTTTCAGAAAGGCTTCATTGGAAAAATATACATTACTTACAATTACGAGTATCATTATTTCAAGGGTTACGCAGCATTGTTATGATTTTTCAAGTTATCCAACTTTTGGGGGCCAAAGTTTCACGTTGATTGTTTCAATGATGAACATTATTTCATTACTCCTTCACTTATACATTTCAAAATAAACTAAATTTTTATATTATCAGGGTTTTGACGAAGATCCATTGTCCGGAGTTATTGCAGAAGCACGACTTCCTCTCGACCACCCAAGAAAAGATCCAAATCCTCCTAGGAATAGGTCCAAAACATCGTCGAAAATGGAAATGCCGATCACTCATAAAGCAGCAACAAGCAAAATCCTCGTGCAACCTCCCGAAATCTCGCCCTCCTTGACTCGTCCTTATCACTTATTACAAATCGCGGAAATTCTTATCTGGATGAAACTACACAAGTTTATTACCGAAATATTTGCTAATCCACGACAAAAAACGAATAAAAAAAAAATTCTCACCTTTTTAAATAAGATTTCTGCACTGAACAGCGATAATATAGGGATTTTTTATTGTGGCACTTTCATGACGTACATTAATGCCGAAGTAAATAAATGCAATAATGGCGTTCGGAGACGTCTAATTGTCAGAGACGAAGAAGAAGAAGAAGAAGAAGAAGAAGAAGAAGAAGAAGAAGAAGAAGAAGAAGAAGAAGAGAGAAGAAAAAGGGGAACAAGAATCGATACTCATCGACCTGACCCATATCGATCCAACATTCTCCACTTGATACTAAAATTCCCTATCATATCGACTGTACATAATTCCATGGAAGGGCACCACCAGGACATATATACATACATCCGTTACAACGTTTCCAAATTTTACCCAACCAATTTGCGGATATTAATAAACTTGTATTGAGAATATTCGTATACAAGTATTTTAAAATCGATATACTGGTTTGTAAAATTAAATAAACTTTTTTTGCGCATTTTTTTTTGTTTATACTTAAAAACCATAATATGATTTTTTTTCCATATGATTCACTACACTCTTTGGAAAATTGCGGAATGACTAAAGAAAAATGTTTCGCCACCAGGGAGATCCAACCCAATACTTTCCTACCTAACAATAAAATAACTACAATGCCTATACGTTTTGACAACCGAGCTAATGCCACATGTAAATAATGTATTTTCTATTTAGACTATATGCATTCGAAAGTTTAATGTGCGTTTGAAAAATAGTTTTTAAACACTGTAGGGGTTTTTATGAATTTTAAATTATGTTAACATATGTGTTGATCATCAACAGTTAAATAACTAGTTTATCATTTCTCACATAACTTTATTATGTAAAAGTTTATCAAAATTAATAACGCTTGTGTATGATACAGATTTCATGCACTTCTTTAGATTTTCAATAAACTTTTTACATTTTTTTAGAAGGAGTTAGTTTCTTTAATAGACTTGATTACTATAATATTTATGATTATTATACTAAATATTATTATTGAATTTTATATCATTATTCACGGTATCGTACACGTCTTGATGATTTTCAATACCACTGTAATTTATTGAAGTTGATTAGAATCCTTGATATTTTTAACAGTGAATAATTATTTCTTAATTATGTTTTACAATCATAATGCGTATACAAATGATTTTAGTGTTGCTTTTAAAATGCCTCGTGAATTTGAAATAATGTGGAATTGTTTTAGAAACATTTTTAAATAATAATTCAAAGTTCGCTATACGATTCTGTCTTTCTCATCAGCCATATCACTGTATTATTACCATTCTGCTACATGGAGAATATAATTATACATATCCATTTTCTAAGCCAGCCTTTAAAAATTCGCAATGCTGCTGTACAAATATTAAAATTTCCCACAATGTAATTTTATATTTTTTTGCTTCAGATTTCAACTTTTCAAGTTCTAGTTGCCTATTTATGAAAGTCGTGAATTTATGAATATCGTAAAACAAACTGCAGTCATTACATACGTTGTAAATCAGTAAAATTTTAGAAATTTTATTTTATGGTCGTTTTCTTTAGAATAAGTCACGATCGTAACCACTTTCTGTCATCGACACAAACGATGATAATTGTCCGATTGTAGCTTCTGCCAAAAAGCTTTGTGAAAACGTCAAATTTCACTCCCTTTTTCATGTCTCTGTTCTGTAGGAGCATAAAATGGATTTTCTGCGGTAAATTGCTGCATGGAATATGCATGATGCGAGCAAGTAACACGAGGGCTGGAAATATGAGGAAATTGCAACAGAAAAAGTCGCACCAAGTAAAAGCTAACGTACTGAACGATAGTAGCAAAGCGTTTGAAGACAATGATGATACCTTTTTTTGCTTTAACGAATACTGAATCGGTCATAAATGTCACTTCATTGCTAACAAATTTTTTCATCAATAAATTCAATAATGCTGCAAAAGTGAGGACAAAAAATGTATATGTGAATTCACGTATCATGTATCTTAGGTAAATTTTACAGAACCTTGCTCATGTATAACGTGTAATATAACTTTTATAACGTTCTTGGAATTGATAGCTTGAACAACGCTTTATGGATTCTTTCACGGGCCATAACTACTAGAAATGAAAGATATTTGTAAGCCACATACAAAGAAAATTTACTACTGAAATACGCGTTTTGACGCAATAAAGCAGGGATGCTCCATATATTATTCACACTTGTCTCGCCGCAGAAATTCTTTACTGTCGTAAGCAGTGAGAAATGCAGTACACTGTAATGGTAGATTTTGTAATGTAGGGTGGGTTTTTGCAAATTGATTTCGAGTCATGTTTTGAGCCGTTTCTAAAAGAATATTATTGTGTTCTAATTGATTTTTTTTCTACTTTTTGCACTTTTATAATCTAAAAAAATTACTAAAGATATATTCTAAGAATTTTCGGATGACTAAGGAGCTACTCAGAATATCTTAGAAAAAGTTTCCTAAAACGACAATAGCCTCAAGAACTTTTTTTCTTACATCAGCTGTTTCTGCAGGTAAAGCTTGCAGGTAACAGATATTTTGAATAATAAAGAAGTCACATGAGCAAAAGTAAACGCATCTCGTCGTTTCTTAATGCCATGCCTGACAAGGCGCAAGCGATTGAATTGATCATCCCCTAAAAAAGGATTAAGGGGGACGGCGACTCGAAAAAGCAATTCCTGACGGCTTGATGCCGATCAAAATCTAAACCGGCCATTTAGGTCGCACGAGAGCGACGACGGTTGAATGCAGTCCGAGCCGATTTTCGTCCCCTTCCTGTTCTTTCGCCCGAAGCCACCCGAGTTTCCAAGTCCCGGCTCTCACCTGTTTGCCTTGCGAGAATTCAATGGCTGGCGAGCATTATTGTGCACCCTTAAGACGGTTTTCCATCGATAGAAAGCCGGCAAGATACGGCTCTCTTTTATTCAATAGCTCTAGGAATTGAGAAGTCTGGGCAGATAAAAAATCGCAACGCCCAAAGACTTCAATAAGCCCATTCGCTTTAATTCCGACACCGCTTTTCTACAGGAAATCAACTATACGCTATTGTTAGGGAATGGAGTTTATGGATATATCGGATTACGAGACTGTTTGCGGAGTTGAAACGTAAGATATGAACAAGGGAAGAAATAGTTTTGTTTTATACGTTTGTATCGGATATATGTATATATGTCCTGATGGTGGCCTTCCATGGAATTATTTACAGTCGATATGATAGGGAATTTCAGTATCAAGTGGAGAATGTTGGATCGATATGGGCCAGGTCGATCAGTATCGATACTTGTTCCCCTTCTTCTTCTTCTTCTTCTTCTTCTTCTTCTTCTTCCTCTTCTTCTTCTTCTTCTTCTTCTTCTTCTTCATTTCTGAAAATTAGGCGTCTCCGAACGCCATTATTGCATTTGTTTACTTCGGCATGAATGTACGTCATGAAAGTGCCACAATAAAAAATTTCTATATTATCGCTGTTGAGTGCGGAAATCTTATTTAAAAAGGTGAGAATTTTCTTTTCATTCGTTTTTTGTCGTGGATTAGTGAATTTCTCGGAGAGTTTTCGCATATCAATGTAATGTCTCAAGGTTAAAATCCAAAATTTCTTCGGGCTATTTAATTAATAACTACCACAATTTTGCTGCAGAATATTTCCTTGTCTTATTTAGTCATAAGATATCTGACTTAAAGATGAATTCACTTACTTCAATTTCCCATGTATACATTTCTAATTTGAAAAGTAGCTTGGTGTCACCCATAGAGACACTCGTCGTGTATTTTATTCTGTACTGCTTTTCCCCTGCCTATTTATGAGTCGAGCGTTGGCGAGTCCCAGATGGCACGCCGCATTTTCCGCGTTTGAAAACAGCGAACGGGACGTCCTTAGGGATTCGACTAAAGAAAACTCGTGTGCGCACGAAATACATGGAGCTGCCGAGGCAAATCCTCTGGCTTACGGACTTAAGCTCTCCGCTCGGTCATCCCTTTCGCTTTCGCCGAAATCTCGCCTTCTCAGATCTATTTCCGCCTCGAAAATGCAGCTTAGGCTCGCCTTTTATCTTTTTTTTCTAGTTGAGAGAACGTACAAAAGCTTTCAATAGTAAGTTTTGTAATACTTAATAGGTTGATGAATTCCGGTGTTTTTTGAGTACAATATGCAATTTCCTGAATTAACATTCAATAAAGGCAAGAAAAACTCAAAAAAGTCTTCTCAATGCACAGCATCTAAATCATGGATGTTACCGTACAGCCTGAATCTTCTCTATCATTGATTTAATTGAAAAATCGTATTGTACATTCGAAGATACAATTTTTTCAAATAAATATTATACTATTTATTCCAAGATTAGGGTAGAGAGTAAAACGAATCTTTTTTGATTTTAAAGTTTCGATTTTCTCTAATCGGGATTTCTGGAGTATATTGGGGTAAGCCGATATTTATGAGTGTACGTTTTTGTAGGGATTCGCATTGCGGGACCACTTTTTAGACTCAGCATAAATAGTATCGCGATTCGTGTGGAATCTGATTAGGTTTTGGAGAAGTTTTTCGGGGGATGAGAATTCCATTCGAACGTGATTGGAATAAGAAAGTATTGAAATAACTGTATTACTTGCAAGCAGTAGTTCGTGGAAAACGTTGAATCATCGAGAAAATAAAATAACAAAACTTGTTAGTTGACTAAAACTTTGACTATCAGGTTTTTCCAGGTTTTCTACTGAATAAATCATACGGCGTGCAAAATAAATTTTTTTCATAATACCGTATTAAGTTTAAATTCATAGTAAATATATAGTAGGTAAAATAATAAGAAAATCAAAAATTTATTTGTTTGGCACTGATGTCTTTAATTGAATTTAATGATGGATAAGAAGAATTTTATGCATTGTAGCTGCAATCTTAAAAAGTTACAGTAAATACACAAGATAACATCAATCAAATATTTGTGACGAGCGGACTCAAATTCGAGAAAACCAACGTTGATTTTTAAATCCCGAAAGTAGGCCAACTCGTCCAGATTAGGACCGTTGTAGGAGGCTCTGCCCTACACGACCCTAGGTTCCCTATATATTTATGGACCAGGGGAGAAGAAATGCTTTTGAGGGATGGTTTTCAATTTACAAAACATTAACTTTATTAGTATTAAATGAACAGTCACTTCCGAATACAATCATTTACATTTTGATCCATCAATCAAGACAAAAGACTTTTCTAACAAAATGATAAAATCAAAATTATATCGTATTCAAATACCCTTTTCATACAAAATATTCGATGCATTACGAATCCTTTCTAAAGTTCTTATTCACAAAACAATTTACATGACAATAGCATGGCTCTGACAATGTACAACTGTGTGTTGATTTATAACTTTACTTATTTTCAACATATAAATAATTTTTACTCTCATACCTTCGATCGATTGTTTTTAGCAAAATCACTCTTTTCACCAACAGAAAATATATATAGATTCAGAAAACGTTAAAGATCAACAACTTCGAGTAAATTTTGAGAACTATACTTCCGCACGCTCTTAAACTTAAAAATTTTCACTATGTTAAACTATTAACTATAAGAGATACAAGTGTTTGGGAGTGTGAGTGCCAAAGTTCAGCCACGGCTGCTTGGTTTATATACCGAAGAAAGAAAGAAGTAGTAATCGTAGTTCATTATTCGAAAAATTGACTTGTTTATCATTTTTGCCTGAAAATCGTACTCACGGAACGTTTTTCGTTCGTTTCGGCTTCCTTTTCGTTCGTTTGTATCCGGTGTAAATTGCAAGAAATCGTTAGATATCATTTTTGTAAAAAGTCTAATCATGCTTCATTGTCTAAAAGAAAGATATGAGCATATCGTTTCCGTCTGAAAATCATTCTTTACGGAACGATTTTCGTCCGATCGTTTCCTGCCCAAAAATTTATATTATTAGCGTTATCAACTATCAATACCGACGAGTCATAGCGATTTGATATTGTCGCGCGTTATCTTAACGTTTAGAAAAATAGCTTCCCTTAAACATTTTATAGAAAATTGAATTTGTCTTTCTTTTTTTCTCATATTATTGTAAAAATAAAAATATAGACGAGTGAGCGAAACCTCGCTCGTCACATATTATAAAACGAAAATTGTAAATGCAAGGATGAATCTCGTGGAGGAATAGTAATAATTTAAAAATTGTATAACATGTATGGTAAAAAAATAATCAAGAAATCATAACAGAGCTTTCAATGATAAAAAAGGATTTCACTGATGTCATTATATTCCTTTGATAATAAAAGATGAAAAATTATAAGACTACACGAAAAAGATCGAAAAAATACTGAAAATTTCACGTGTTCTAGACTTCAAGCAGTAGCTGTGAATGCACAATGCATCCCTGACTTACAAAGAGGTGATAAGTCCATGGTTTGAAAAGTCGGTGAACGCTAACAAGCTGGCACCGCAGGTGCCTCAAGATAGTGACCTTTTGCATCCTGTCGAGAAACCGCTTCGAAAGTATACAGCATTGTTGTTACGAGGAAAGGCCAAACCCAGGTATATGCCTCGAAATACCTCTTTATTGGCACCCTGGGGATGCCTGTAATTATTGCTTTGTTCAGTTATTAAAAGACTTGCTTGCGAAAGCCCAACTCGTTGATGGGATCGAGATTTTGCTTGGTAAGATATTATTAAAAGGCTTTTATGAGGAGCAGTTAGATTTTTTGCATAGAATTTTAAAGTAGTTATACTCTAGAATATAATATAATTTTTTTTCTTGGAGTGGCTTTTGGAACTGAATAAAAATTCTTTGTGTATGTTTTATTTAAATTAAGGATAAGAATTGTAATCCGGAGCAAAAGTGATTGTACACTATGTGTAGACTACCAGGTGTATTTTTTAATTATGATTTCACCAATATCTTTGTTAGTTAAGATTTGTTGAATGATTGGCGAAAAAATACTGTAGTTTGTGAATTTTCGGTTTTTTGATACAGAGTCAACTATTTCAGATCGTTCTAGAAGGATGTTATGATAATCAGTTTGAATTATTATTTTAACCCTTTGAAGCACAGCATTATGTTTTTCGAAATCATAATTTAAAAATCGTTTGTTTACTTTTCTGATAAAAATTTTTCAGTTTTGGGGAATTATGATTATTTACTTTATTTTGTTCCTAAATATGTAAACTGAAGAATACATCTTGACAGTAAAGATGAAAAAGAATATATAAGTTTGTCTCAATTTGTACTTCCTTGATCATAATTTATCGAATTTAGTTTTTTTATTATTGATTTGAGCCTTCAATTGCAATTATCGTTTATTTTACTTCACAATGTTATAATTTCTGTTTTATCACGAGAGAATGAAAACAATCGAATAAGTAAATTTCTAAATCATGATATTTGACGTGAAAAACTTTTTTAATCACATCCTGAAATTCAATACTGGAAAACCCCTAGTTCCAAATTTTTTTCCAATGATTTTAGGGTCGAAATTTCATTGAGCATAGTGGAGTGGTTTTAGAAAAATATTCTTTTTTTTTAAATATGAGTTTAAAAAAAAGTTGATTGGTTTTTATAACTTCTGGAAAATTCGGCGACGGATCAAGCAGTTAAATAGATGGGTATTAGGTATATTTTATCACACGTTTACACTGCTGAAAAAGTAAAGGTAAAAAGTTGAGGTTGGGAGTTGCCAGGGCTGAAAACTTTTCTTATAACGCGGCGGTGTTTACGGCTCGTAAAATCACCTACGCTGTGAATCGCGATTACTCGCCTTACGCTTCAGCTCAGCACATTTAATTGATGCTCAAGTGCACTTTGAAATTGTTTTCAGGTGAGTTCGCACAGGAAGATTTTTCCACCACTGTGAAATATTTTTAATTTTGTTCTAATCTGGTTTAAACAGTGTAAATAGCTTTACTCAAAATCGCTGATCAGATTGCAAATTGCAACGGCAGATCATTGGTTTCTATGGTTATTACATATTGCAAGAAAATCTATAATTACATTGATATACACGGTACAGAATTGTTCTCTTTTACATAATTTTTCGTTAAGGGTAGCCAACTTACATTCTGAAGGAAACTAATTTTAATCAAATCAGGTGTTAAATGTTTTTATAAATATTTTTTTACATTCCCCGTTCTCGATATATCTGTGAATTCAGACGTAACATGTAAACATAATTTTAAAACGATAAATTTAACATCTAATCTCATGATAGGTACTTGATAAAATGAAACTTTCGAATCTATTGTAGATCGGATGTAGTTTTATAAAAATCTTATCGAGAAGTGAATTTAGAAGTATCCATCATTGTTTAAATATGTTCACGTTTTTTATTCAAAGCTCACGTTGTATCAATGTAATGAAATAAAAAAGTAATCGAATAACAGAGAAATGACATTTTAAATTATCGGTATACCACTCATCAGTGTACTGCAATAACAGTACATGGGTTTATGTATAGGCCATGAAACTGTTCTTTACACTGACAATCACTTTACATCAGTCACTTGTCAGCTTGAAATCTAAGTACATAATGTAAAGTGGGATGTAATTGTATCTCGTAGTCTTCAAATCATTCACCCTCAAAAACAAACATGAAAAACTCCCTATTGCAACGGATGTGTTACTTTCCTAACGCATACTCAAACATAGCATTCCAAAACATAGTCGTATCCCAATGGAAAAAAGAAGAAAAAATTCACAACAAAGGTGGGAGTGTACACGACAAAAAAAGGTGTCTAGATAACACCCGAGATTCCGGGCGAGGCGGTTTCAGCGCGCGACTATTATCGCTGTAAAACCCACGAAACAAGAAACGGAAGTCGCTGGAGAGAGAAACCCCGCCGGAGTGACGTAATGTTTTCATTTAACATCTTTACGGGCGAGTCGCGGAAAAATGATGGGGTTTTCCGCTTTTAATAATGTAACTACGCGCACCTGAGGCCCGTAACTCTTTTGCCCGAGACTTTTTTTTGTCCTCTTTCCTCAGGACCGCCGACGACTCGTCATTTCTCTCGCGTTTGGATGAATGCCGGCCGTTTCTTTCGCCTGCTCGGACAATCTATGGCAACCATTTTTCACGGGCCTGGAATTTGCAATTGTGCGGTAACTGTACATTTCATTGTCGTTAAAGGGGGAACATGGAAGTTCATGAAACTCGGGGAACGCTGAAGACGTCGTTTGAGGATGTTTTTTGATCTCTTAATTGAACGAAAACTAACAAATTATTACCCTATGATTGCCATGGTTTGGAAAGTTACTTAAAAAAAAGTAACGCGTTACTTTACCGTTACAGGGGTGAAAAAAGTAGTTCGTTACGTTACCGTTACTTGAGAAGAAATAGTAACTTGTTGCCTTTACCACTTCGAGAAAGTAACATCCCGTTACTTTAACGTTATTTGTTGGAAAAAATTGAATGTAAACAGGGTTGGATTTACACTATGTGCTCTCGGTGCTTAGGCACAGGGCAGCAAATTTTCGAAGGTGAAAGGAATCTCTAAAAAAAAAAAAATTGACGACCTTTTTTCTAAAAAAAACAATCGTTTTTCGATGTCCTCCAAAAAGTGGTGACCTTTTTTTTTAGCGATTCATTTTCGAAAATAGGCGCCATTTTTCCTACTGCCCCGGGGCGGCACTTCGGGCAGATCCAGCCCTAAATGTAAATAACGAGACATCGAAAAACTAAGGTTGTAAATAACAATATCAACGTTCTCATGGTTTTGTTCTACTGGCATTGTTTATTTCGCATATAATAGAAAATGTTAATCCCTTAATTTTTCATACTGGAAAAAAAATCAATCAGCTTGTTCAAATTTTTATATTTTCTTTAATTGCACAAAATTTCTGAATATAACATTTGATTAAATGTTAGCAACAAGGAAACTTTTGCAAATTTATTAGTTCTTAAGATACATGATTTTAATACCTACCCAGGTTTTCAAAATTTTTAATTTTTTTGTATTTTTCAGTATCTATCAAATGTTACAGCATTTTCTACTATTTTAATAAATTTATACAATTTTTCTGTACATACATGTATACATGTTCAAGAATTTCATGCTCTAGAAATCAAAGCTCATCAAATTATTTGTTTCTAACAGGATTTTTCAGCAAGTAGTGTACATGAAGATATTTATTTCTTTTGATTTTTTTTTATAGTTCTTTAATTTTTCTACGATTTGAAGGATTGTTCAGTATTTCTGAAACTATTCGTATTTTTGAGGATGATAGAATGTTGCGGAATTTCCTGATATTTTAACATAATTCTATTATTTTTATAGCATACATTGATATATACATTTTAAGAATTTCAAACTCTAGAATTTGAACATAATGAAATTTTCCGTGTTTTATTAGGATTTTCCAGAAAACAGTGCCTCGATAGATTTTTACTTACTATAGTACCTTTCGCATTTCCTCAATTTTTCCATGATTTATATTTATAGATTTATTTATAGATTTAGAATGCCCTCAATATTTCTTGTATTCTTCACAGAGTTTCACGATTTGAAAAATTTTCCTTTATTTTTATAGGCTTCGATTAACATATATTTTTGGAATTGAAAGCTCGAAAAATTGAAGTTTCTTGATCGCTAGAATCACATAGATTTTCGAAGAATCAAATAACATGGAAGTAATGAAAATCTAGTATTTTGAGTATTTTTCGTATTTTTTCGCAAATTTACAAACTGCTTATATTCCACTTTGAAGTGAAAATTAAATTTAACACTTGTTCCAGAAAAAATTATTAATATCGAATTGGTCATTTAAAAATAGGGAAGTTAAAAATTACTTACACCTCAGTTTTAGAAAAATCCTCGAAAAGTTATAAATTCTGCGAAAAACTTAACGAGACAGATAAAAGTAACGTAAAATAACAGGATTTTTGTTACTAGTTACCGAAAAAAGCAGTTTTTTCCCGTTACCGTTACTTGTTAATAAATGTAACGCGTTACGTTATCGTTACAGTATATAATGTAACGTTATGGAGTAACGCGTTACTTCCGAACCCTGATGATTGCAAACATATCTTTTTTGTAGTTCCAATTACGAAGATATTTCTTGTTTAATCATCGTGTTTGATCGGAATCGTGATTTTTCCGGAATCCATTAAAATTCAATTTAATTTAATTCATTTTAGAGAATATTGAATCATAATTCTGATAAGCAAAATTAGAATAAAAATGATTTAAGAAATAAAATTATTTTGACACTTAAAGGTTTGTGTTTTTGTAAAACCCTTTCCAAAAATATTTCCTGCGTGCGCCCTGCTGCCATCATCTTTAACTCGAACAAAAATTCTTACCCAGCCAAAATCAATATTTCCCTTCTCGAAAACAGCAATGCATAATAAAGTTCCTTCAAAAAATATCCTTTCAAAAATCTTGGAAATTTCATAACCTTGATCCCAAAAAGTGTGCCAGAACTCGAGCACTTTTCGCCTCCCTTGATTTCGACGCAACTGCTCTGCTTAGATTTTTATCACGTAATTCCATAGTCCAATAAGGCTACCCCGAAAAAAGACCATTTGTGGTCGCCATAAAACTCGTCGTTAATCACGGTACGTCGGCGGAGATTTGTCAAGGGCGTAATGATTAGAATTACCAAATTATACGACTCCTATACGAGGAGGTCGTTCTCTAGGTCGGCCAATAAAACTACTTCTGGTGCGGGACATTTGGTAATCCCTGGATGGCGATCGGAATATCGATCAGCCTGGCTCGGAAGAGTCCCTTGGAAAATATTCCGTCATACTCTCAACTTGGACCATGCACGTTTTCTTCTGCGCGAAGCGTCGATTGTCTGGACGGGTTAACCTCCTACGACTTGTTCCATCTTTTTATCTGCTACCCCCTTTTTCGCTGCTGCCTTTCACGGCATCAAGCGAGAAACAATATCGCGCAAAGTAGTCACCGAAGAAGAAAAAGTGAAAGATCTTAACCCGTATAAGACTTTTCTCTTTTCAAATATCACACAAATTGTAGTTAGATTAACTACTTTTCCTTCCATAAAAAAAAAATTTTATTTGATCACAAAGCTTCCAAGAAAACTTCCATGAAATGGTGTAATTCTGGAGGAACAGAATATTAAAACTTTGTAAGTAAAAAACCTGTGGTTGCAATATTTCAAAGCGCTCAAAGCAACTTTGTTATGCGACGTGTGCCTGTCATAAAGGCCGCTGAGCAGCCTGCTCGTCTAGGAACGTCGCGCAGCGCCGTGTCCCAAATTAGTTGCAGGCTTCCATTTATAATGCCACCGCCATTATGTAACTTGGGGCACAATGGGGCGGCCACCCTTGCCTGGGGCCATCCGAGAACAATCTTGAATGCCGAGAGTCAACGCCGCCGGCGAAAATGGGCCGTGAAAATTTCAACGCCCGAGCACTTTCAGCCGGATCTCTCCTACGGGGTGGTCTATTCAAGCCTTCGTAAGTGTCACACGCTAAAATTTTTCTGGCCTTTTGGCCTGTGCTATTCATGATACAATAATGATCATGAGGGTACAAAATGGTTGAATAGAGCATTTATTGATGATTATCGGTGATTTTCTGTTTCAAGGAAAACGAAGATGAGTTTTCAAAACGGATAGCTCTAAAGTTTCGATTTTTTGTAAAGGAGAAAAATGTACAGGAATTATTAAATTATTAAATTCTATCGTTCAACTGTAGATTCAAAAATTTTCTTACTACAAAGAAGGAAATGTCATGTCACTTTGAGTTTTCAGCAAAGTTACAACTATCAAAATTTAAAACTGTGTAAATAGCTTTAAGGCTCAAATTTTAAGAAGAAAATGAAAAAAAAAACCGGAAAATGAACACAATGGGTGAATGTATATTTTTTGAGTTATTTTTTTGGATGAGAAAAGTTTTATTATTAACTTTCTCGTTTTATTTACATCATTGAACGTTCTTTTTGAAACCAATATATTCAGATTTGTAACACTAGGCTCTGTTGTTGAATACTCACATGATTACCTGAGATATAAAGGTTAAATTATATTGAGGTTCAAAAACAAAATTATAGAAAAAGCATCAAATTTTTGAAATTTATGTTCACATTAGGGTGTCACTTATTTTGGCGATGTTAGAATTTTTCCCATTCCGAAGCTTTAAATCAATCAATGAATGAAAAAAATTTTTTTGTAAAGTTTGAAGCAAATCGGACATGATTACCACGTGCCACAAAAGGACTGAAGTTTTAAATGGGATTTACATGTAGTTTTTCATACATTTTGTCCACAAATTCATAACTTGTGCAACAACTTCGATAAATGTTTGAAACTTGGCGTAGTTTGTGTGTTTAATGTTACGTTCTAGACCAAATTTTTCTGGATTTATCTTTAACTGAATTTACAAGCACCGAAAAATTACATGTATGTTTTTTTTCGGTGCTTGTAGTACATAAATAAGAGCGGTAGAAAAATCTAGAAAAATTTGTTTTTGAACATATCATTATACACTCAAACTATTCTAAGTTTCAAACATTTATCATAAGTTATGCACAAGTTTTGAATTTTTGAAAAAAATTTATGAAAAACTGTATAAAAATCCTATTTAAAATTTTAGTCGTTTTGTGGCACGTGTTAATCATGTCCGATTTGCTTTAAAATTAACAAAAAAATTTTTTAATATATTGATTAATTTTTAGCCCTTAAATGAAAAAATCCCGACATCGCCAAAATAGATGGGAAATAAAAAAACATTCAGAAACTCTGAAAATACAACAGAATCCAGAAAACATTGGACTTGTGCTTTTAAAAGCGCAGAAATGAGAAGAATTTTGCCTGCAATCTTATCTTTCTTTGGAATTTTTCTTCGAGTTATTCTGGAGAAAACCTTATTTGGCTGCGCGGGAATGAGGAGGTTATTTTAAAATGGTCTTATATTCGTGTAATTTTTTCTTCGATTTGTAAGATTCTGTAGAGGGCTTCATTCAAGCTGAAATATAATTTATTTAGTTGGAGACTACTATGACTTTTTCTACTATTTGATCGTAATAACATTGGCTCCGTCTGATCAAGAGTTCTGAGATTTAGCAACAGAATCCAGAAAAATTGTATCAATTTTAATTACAAAAATTACTGTCATTTCTACAAGTTAAACACAATTAAAAAACATCCATGTATAAAAGCTTATTGAAATATTCGAAACATTGAATATCTATGATTCGAAAGTGTCAAAATCTGATGTGATTCTCAAAGGGAATGAACAATTCCAGTAGAACACTAATTTTTCTTTACAAAAATAATAAAGATATGCAAAAAAAAAAAAAAAAAAAATAAACATAATTAGATACCAATGAAAAACTTAATTTGTAAAAAATGTTTTCTGACAGACAATTGTAAAAAATTTTATCCATGTTTATATTCGAAATCACTACAATATAATTTTTGGAAATAAGATCTTATTTCAAAATAATTTGAATTTTTACATATAATAATATAAATTTACATAAATACATTTTTCTATGTTTTTGTTGAATATAAACTGTATGTATTTAAAAATAAATAAAAATTCCAAAATTTTCATAGTACAAGAGGAGGCGACCAACAACTAATTGTAAGTATAACCTAACTGACCGATTTTTCAACAAGTAAAAAGTTAATCGTTGCACGTCGATTTCTCAGATGTGATGATGCTAAAACAATTTTTTTTCTATGTGTTTGGAAAATATATATCTATGTATGAAATTGACTACCACAACATTCAAGTTTGCCCGTCCATGAAAAATTTCTCTGCATGATCCCTGTAAAATTCCGATCTACGAAATTATTAAGGAATAAAAACACTTATGATTTAATCATACGTAAAAATGTCGTTCAATAAATTTCCAAATTTCCAAATGACACTTTTTAAAATTTCTGAATTTTATTCAATTCCAATGTTTCTTCGTAGCATTTAACGACTGATGAAAAGTAACTTAAGATTTGAGGTACACGAATATATGAGATCATTTCATTGGTTTAACCAACACTCAAAATGCATGCCTTTATAGGCTACGAAAGCACGTTATCTCTCCTAAGGAACGAAAATCGAACTTTGGGATCGAAATCCCCGCAGTCACGAAAGTTGCATAGAATTTTCAGCACCTCAGTCACGTTGCTCGTAGGACAAATGCCTTATTCAGCGGGAACGGTACATACTTTGCTACTATACATTCGGAGGGGTTGAGGGTGTATTGCGTGGATTCTTGTGAGACTTTCTGATGTGTGTCACGAGTTTCACAATCATCATGGGTATTTTTCAAGTTACAATACCAGCAGTAAAAATGTCAGATTCAATTTGTTCCAAAAAAATAATTAAATTTGCGTATAATTGAATTGTTCGACGAAACATGCTATACATTTTTTTAAAGTTATAAATGTGTAATTGCAGTTAAAACTGACGATCAACCGATCGCCTCGATATAATTGTCACACTGTGGAAACTTCTAGCAGGGTCAGCATTTTTCGAATTTCATGCTCTCGAAAAGCAATTTCATGGTCAATTAACGGGAATACCAATAGGAAAATGTTGCTCTTGACGCGTGTAGCTCAAAGGACGTGGGGTAGATTTACTGCTTAGGTAACTGTGCGATTCGAGACACATGATCTCGGGGAACATTTTTTTTCTTTTTTGAGGTAGAATCTGATGAATCAAGATTTGTTAGACGAAGGCAATGTTACAATTTTTCGAGGTCGAAAACTTGTTCTGCCCATCTGCTGAACGATTCCTTCTTGGAAACTCATTCATTTTCAGACATCTACTGATGTATTCTAACTTTCGAATACGTGGTTACGCTACGTGATGTTCCAGATTTTAGATAATTCAGTCCCTTTTTCGTGACTATGATAGGCATTTCCTAGATTCGAGATCCTATCAAAAATTTTGAACATAGTATAGTTTCAACTTAATTTTGAGATTCTTGGATAAATATTCTAATAAGTAGATGTAGTCTTCTTTTATTGGAAATACTGGAATACTACACGAATTGAAAAAAAGCTTCCTTTTTTCCTCCTTCTCTGGGTCATAACTTTTTTGTGTGTGCATGTCTTCCCACGTTTTTCATCCTTAGAAAAACGAAAGTAAAAAAAGACGCTTTAGCAAAAGCTCCTGGTCTCGTCGGACAGAGCTTTTTGGTAACTCTAGTAGGGTCTTTCTTGCTGGGCGTTGACAGCGCAGTGCACATGCTTTGCTCGCGCTGAAGAACTTCCGCTTTGATGCGAAAGCAGCGTGGGCAGGGCACTGCCCCGGGGAAGTGAAATATTGTGATGCGGCAACAGCCAAAAAGGCAGGCCGCCAAACCGGGTTTTCCGTGAGACGGACTTCCGTTATCGGGACCGTATTTCTTCACTAGCATAGTCGAGGAAAAACGAAGTACTCCCAGTCGTCGTCGAGCATTTATCATGCTCTGTTTCAAGCATCTGGAAATAGCTGCTAAATTATTGAATATGGTCGATGGAAGAGAGTAGAATTGTCACGAGACCTGGAAGTGTGAAAAACTTATTGAGAGACAAAGAACATTTTTCATGGTTTAAGGGGGTGTTATTGACGCCAACCTGATTCTGCGCTTTTCAAAAAATTACGGACGTTACTGTTTCTCAATTGAGATTTACATTATTTTTTTTAAGATGTATGAATCAGTTAATCTACTTAAAGTGTTATCTTAATGTAGAAGTTACGCTTAGTTTCATGTACGTCTTGGAGAGCATATAATAGAGTAGGTCAAAATTCATATATCTTTACTGTTTTTTCTTTAGCAACAAAGCAAAATCAAACGAAACAGAAAAAATTTAACGACTCGTACTAGAAACATAATTATCTTGACTTAGAATGCTATTGGCTGATGGTTTATTTTGAATCTTAAATTCTGATGTCTGAAATTTCACAACATTGTGATATAATACTTGAAAATATAATAATAATAACAATCGTCTGCTACAATCTATTACAGAGTAAAAAGAGTTTTACAGTATTTACATAGAAAGTCAAATATAACCAGAAGTAATAACAAATTAAAATATATATAAGAGCCTACAAGTCTGGAATACTATATATATTAGGGTGTCACTTGTTTTGTCAAAATTTCTTCCATTTTTCGGCTTTGAGTTAATCAAGATATAAAAAACATTTATTCGTTAAGTTTGAAGCAAATCCGACATGATTAACACGTGCCACAAAACGACTCAACTTTTAAAAAGGATTTACATGTAGTTTTTCATACCTTTTGATAAATGTTTGAAATCCGGCATAATTTAAGTGTAAAATTTTAAGTTTAGGACCGTATTTTTCTAGATTTTTCTATCACTGTTATCTATGTTTTACAAGCACCAAAAAATTACATGTTTCTCTTTTCACGGTGCTTGTAAAAAAAATATAATAGAGATAGAAAAATCCAGAAAAAGTTGGTCTAGAACGTTACATTATACACTTAAAATATGCCAAGTTTCAGACACTTCTCATATGTTTTGCGCAAGCTATGAATTTTTGAATAAATGTAAGAAAAACTGAATATAAATCCCATTTAAAACCTAAGTCGATTTGTGGCATGTGTTAATCATGCCCAATTCGCTTTCAACTTTACAAAAAATTTTTCTAATATTTTGATTGATTTAAAGACCTGGTATGAAAAAAATTCCGACATCACTAAAAAAAGTGACACCCACATGTATATAAACAAATAGAGGTCTGCCAAGATTTTGAATTAAGATTTGTATGTCATTTCAAATAATTTATCAAGAGAAAATATGGTAAATTATTTTTTTTTGCAAGCTAGAATGTTGATTCCTTTACTAAATTTTATATTTTGAATTTATAGGATTATATTGTTTGAAGGCAAAAACAGTTGTATGTGGGATTCAGGTAAACTACGTAAAAAGGACAAATTTTAATTATTTTTAATTTTAAATAATAAATTATTCTTTGACAAAGCATTTTCATCCAAAATTCACAACTTGAGGCACTGAGGATGTGAAAATACTCTGCTGTCAACAAATTGACTATCATTAATTCCCGTTGACTTTCTATTTAACACCAGAATTCCTCTATGTCTCCGCATTAAAGGAAAAAAAAATGTCGGAAGTCTAGTTTACGAAACCTTAGGGCGCCGGATATTTTTAGAGGAGATAAAAAATCCATAGCACTGGGGTCTGTCACTTACTGTTTTGACGTTTAGCCACGTTTTCACCAAACACTGAAAATGATGGTCTTTGTTACTCGGCTTAACAAAATGTTCTCACTTTTTTGCTCTTGCTTTTACAGCCACTTTTATACGTGTTAAATCCTTCATGTTCTTAAGAGATATAAAAAAAAGGAGTGGAAGCTTTAATCCAATTACATTTTTTTGGTCACTTAATTAATGAGTGGAGAAAAATCAACAAGAGATTCAAATTTCACAGGATTCTACGAATGGTGAGCCATTGAGAGAAGCCGACGTCGCATATGTTATACATTCTTCCTTGTGCTTTATTTCATGTTCAAACTTCGAACATTTGATGTCTTAGGGAGGTAAAATGCATAGTTATTTTTGTAAATGAAGGTAAGATTTGAGGTTTTGCAAAAATTGAACTATAATGATTTGTGTTACATGTGAAACTTATGTTCACCTTATGATACGTTAATATCTATAAAGAAATATGTATTTATTGAGACTCCAAAAAGGGGAAAAATTTTTGTATCAACGAAAATTCTAACACCTAGGGGTTAAAATACAAAACAAAAATATCTTTTAAAGATTTTTTCATTGCACTGTAGCTATCCGGATTTTAAGGACGCTCTTAATATATTTTCCACTAATGAACCCCTCCACGAAAGCATAAATATTGCATAGGGCACGTCCAATCATCGCGAAATAATAGCCCCGAACAATGAAAACTCTTCAAGACGGCCTTTCAACTTTACCCGCGCTGTTTATGACAGAAGAGGCAGTGCCTGAAAAACCGTCCTCCTTAATTAACTTTGCCCTTCCTTTGAAATTCCTTAAGACTAGAAACCACTGCTACGATACGAATGATAAAATTTCATGCCTTTTTTGGGACGTATTTTCGTGGTTCATGAGAATAATGTTTCCGAGTCTTGTTTGCTAAGGTTTTAACAACTGATGGCGAGAAAAGACGCCAAGAAAACGATTTAATCTACCTTCTAGCCGATTAGGGATCTCACGTCGTATCTCAGTCTTTTGATTAGTGGGGACGATTTTTTCTTACCTTAGCATTGTATAATCGTTATCTTGCTCATTGTTTGGAATTCGTCAATAAAACTACATCATTTGTCACATAATTGCAGTTATACAAGAAAATGAATTTTCGAATATTTAAACACCTTTTACAATCGTTATTATCTCATCCACTTTTTTCATACGTCAAAAAATAAAAAGAAAAAGGTTATTTTATCATATCTGTATGATTCAAAATTCCTAAATGAACTTACTTGCGAGACAAAAAAACCTGCCTTGACAAGCAACTGTGTTCTCTACAAACATTAACGTCAAATTCAACCATCATATTCGAAACATACTTCTCACACGTAAAAAAATGATCACGACGATATTTCGAAAACTTTATTTTGACAAGCTTGTTTTTTCAACTAAGAAGTGTTTATCGATTCAACTGCATTTTTTGTCGAGTTTTTTCAAGGCTGACGACTCGTTTCGAAAATTTTTGTTTTTTTAACTATGAATAAGAGTTTTATTTTTATACTCAAACGTAATTGAATGTGCGTGATTGCTCGAGATCGAATACCCGGAGGAATTCTGCTGTTCAAAAAGCTACCTTTGCCTGCACTTCATTAGGTAAGGACTTTGATGAAGTCACGCAGTTTTTCCCGGACGTTTTAATTAACATCAGCCAAGCGGGGCTCATCTCTTTCAGCTGAATATAAAGTCGTGGAGAGTTTGCGTGTGGCCAACATGAGACGTGTGTCAGCAGCAGTGATTCGCCACAATTTTGATTTGGGAACTTCTCGTTTGAGTTTTACGAGTAACAAGTGAGGTTGAGAGTGCTTGAATAAAAGGATGAAGGGTATATGCGTTTCAATGGCAGTTTTGAATAGTCTTGAATAAACTGGGATTCCAGGTTTAGTTCGTAACAAGTGTGGTGAAATTTACGTGAGGAATAAAATAAAATTTTTGATTTAATATAGGAGAAACGAAGCATTTTTGGTGCTATTGGTAGCGATTTCTTTTATCAATATAACAGGATAAGTCTGTAAAAAATACTAAAAGATTGAATCTAGAGCTAATATTTCAAAATTTGAACTTATTTTAAATAAATTTCTCATCCTCATCCTTTGCTCAATTAATTGAATAACGAACTAATCAAGACCAAATTTCAAGTATGAAAATTACATTGTTCATTTGCATGTTTCTCATATTCAATTGTATTCTTTATTAATTAATATTGTATAATATCTTTTTTTCTCAGATATTATGTACAACAAATGTCAATGAATAATACTTTTTCAAAATCTGATACCTTGCAAATTTAATAATATTCTAATGCCATAGATTAAAGTTTCAGATGAGCCAGAAATTTTATTTTTTGAATATCTTTATCGCAGAATTTAAGAACGAAATTCATAGTTTCGTATGAATGTCAAAACGAATGTATCAATATGTAAAACTTGGATGAGAGTTTTTGAATTTTCAGCTGAAAACTCTCTTTTTCACAATGAAAAACAATGTTTGTTACATCAGAATCGTACTTCAAGAAAAAATTTACCAAAAGCAAAAGTTAAAACATACATATGTGGAACTTGAATATTGTGAATATAAACAAAATAATAATAATGTAGAGTTTTTATCATGGAAGATTTTGAAGAAACGTTAGATTTTAGGTCGAAACTTTGTAGATCTACTATTATGTTTTGACAACCAGAAATAAAATAGTATTTTCTAAGGTGAAGGTTACATTTTGTAAAAAGAAATTTGGATTTCGAAAGTCAAGAAATCAACTGTTGAATATCACGTGAGTATGATTAATAAACATAATTCGACCAATTTACTGAATGTTCTTGTAAAATGAAAACACACTAAATGTAAGTCAAATTTAACTCGAAGCATAAAGGTGTTGACGTATCGATATTGATAATACTCTTTGAAATAAAAATAACAAATGTTCCCCATTTTTAGGTAAACAAATGTTTTTAGATGATTAAAGTGATACTTGAACAGGAAACAAAAGTTTCTAATTAAGAATTTTGATCAATTTTCCAGCCAACAAGTAATATTTTCCAGGATACTGTAGCAGTTACCTGAATACTATTACACTGTCTGTAGAGTACAGATTTTTCCAGCATTTCCATATTTTCTCAAAATATTGAGACATGAAATAAAGGTAATAAAATTTGAAGCAACATTACTCCGATTTTCAAAATACTGTACTATTGTCAACAGCCTAAGGTCAAAATTCATGGCAAAGAAATTATTTGAAAATATACTGTAATGAAGTTGAAGAAATTCTTTATGTTTTTTATATTTTTTCATAATTTGTAAAGGAAATTTTAACATCATTATTTTTAGACAAGAATATTATAATAATGGAAAAATAAGTGTGCAAATTTTAAAAGTTGTGGAGATTTTGATAACTAATTACAGGAAAAATACTATGTAGATCCTAGGTCAAAACGTTTCAGTAGTTAAATGAACTGTAAACTTATTTTTTGTCATCAGTATTAATTTTCGAAATAATTTCAGCAATTATCGAATAGTCTACGATTAAGAGTAACATTTTGATGATGAGAGTGAATAAAGGTTTTAACTAAAAGGCAAGCATAGAAAATAATTATAATATAAGACTTTGCAAATTCCACAGTGTGTATGTACATGAGTGATAAGGATTTTATGCAGTGTGCACAAAAAACTTCCTTCCGTGAAACCGATCATAATACAAAAAAATGTATATTAGCTTTTTTTTCGGAAAATTTCGGCATTATTAAACATTTTCAGCAAGCAAAGCGATATTTGTCTAAATCAGTAGCAGTATTTGCGAAAATAATTTGAATTTTGCCATTGACGTTTCATTTAAATAAAAAGAGTAAAATTAAATTCGAAAATTTACAAAAAAGTGGCAATATTTACCACAGTGTTAGATTAATTATTAATATCTACAGATTGTAATCTGTAGATATCTCACAATGTTGTATGAAATATTATTTACCCATCTCTTGGATTATGATTTCACTGTACTACAATATTGTGAAATAGTAAATCAAAGTTAAACTTTAATTTTTTAACGTTTTTACAAATAAACTGTAAAACTCAAAGAAAAGTTAGGATAAAATTTCTGTATTGAAATATGAAAAAGTAACAAACACTTGTTACAGTCCAAACTATAACATATGCAAATAGCTTGATAATTTCCAGATTAATTTAAGAGAAACTTCACATGTATCTAGTTCGACAAAAAACTGAAAAGAAAGGTAAAATACACCAAACAGCAGTATAAAAAAGAATTTAAATATTCTCGAATTAAAATTAAACGTGGGAACTGAAAGGTCAAAAACAGAACATCCTCAAGGAAGTATACATTCGGTCACCCATAATGACTCATAGACACTTAATCTTATGCCTCTCACTTTCTACATTTAAGCGAAGGAAATGATCACGAAAATACCGCCGACAATAACGAGCATTCTCCGAAATAGTGGAATTAAATGGTCGGACGCCGACCCCAACGTACCCAACTCCGGGTTCACTAAATACGCGCTCCCGGAACGTACCAAGCTCATGTAAGTTTCCCGTCCGCATCTGCAAGTGTAGTCAAATGAATGAATCTCCATCCATTGCCTGTCAGACGTGGAAATTTCAATAAGCCAATTCGAATAATGGATCGGCCTCTACGCACGTGCGTGGATGGGCACGTTTCTTCTTCACCGTCAGAACCAGGGCCAAAGTATGCGAACTGGCGAAGACTAATGAATAGCAAAATGAGGATAGAGAACACATGAACGTGCTTTTCAAGCATGAAAAAGCATGAGTTGCAAGCTTCCTAAACAATGGATTTCCCAATCTTGGTCAGTCAGTTGAAGTACATAAATCAATTCTGAGATTCAGCTATGCACAATTTACAACCCCCTTTATTTTCTTCCACTCAAACTGAAATACCAGCTTCATCTGAAACACGGTTTATAAAGTTCCCACTGACACTCTGGGATCTCATTTTTTCGAGTCATTTCAAAACGTATCCTCTCGTGAAATGGAATGTCACAATGTGCTTTGTAGCGCAAAAACAAATTACAAAGAGGAAACCAAGCGCGGTGGTGAAAATCTCGGTGTTCTCGCGAATTTGCAAATTCCAGCATCGTCCTTCGTCCTTCATAAGAAATGCAATTTATGCGATCCTCTGTTTTGAATATCCGTTCAGGGCTGCGAGGCAAAGCGCCGTAACGAGAATAAGATCGATAACAGAGAAGTCGCAATGGGCATTGCAAATTCGATTCGAGGCCGAGAATGCACACCGGACTCCAACGAACTCTGGAATAGTAAATATACGCCCTACGAGAAATGCCTGTCTAGAGCCAAACTTTTCTACTCTCCTGCATTCGCAGACTTAAATCTCGAGAAAATGTCGAGGAATTATTCTCCCCAGGATTGGTTGTATGCGAGACTTGTCTTTGATACGAATTCCTAAGACTATTTCGAGATTAAAAACATTGAAGTAAATGAACATCATGTTACTGACAAAGTGAGAAATCGAATCACTTTATCATTTATTCATTTCAATCGCCTTTTTTCAAAGCAACCTAATTTACCAGATATGTAATAACAAGACATGAGTGAGTGCCACTACACAACAAAGCCAGATTCCACATGGAATAAGACTTGATAATCAGTGAGACCTAATATACTACTACAGTCACACTTTGCCGGATTTAATTTAAACCGCGCTCTGATGGTGAATGTGTTTCCTGCTTACGACATTGTATTTGCACGCCTCCTGAACCCTCCATTGAGGTACACGCTGTTTCGCGAATGCGGGCACTTTATAGTAATTGCGCTATTGCACAAGTACAGGAACGCGTCTTTTTATCTCTGCAGGACATTTTCATTTATTACAAAAAGGATGAACTGGATTTAGCTTGACTGAGAGACCGAAATAGACAAAAAAAAGGGGCCAGCGTAGATTTGATAAAGTCAAAAAAATGTTGAGGAGAGAGATAGCAAGTAGAAATTCATTGCTTTGTCAGCGATTTTGCAATCTTTGATTTGTGATAAACATGAAGAAAGACAATGGTAAAAAAAATGAATTATCTTTCTAGAAATGTTTTAATCAGTTATGTCTTTTTGTTATAGGATAGTTTTCGAATATTTTGAAAACAAAATCTTATAAACTGAAACTCTATCAAACATTCGTACCTCTACTATTTCGAAGCACAACTTTAGGTATCCAACTTTCCTAAAGTACTTAATCAGATATTACGAGGTGTATTTATAAGATTTGTTTACAGAAAGTCAGTTACGTGTGATTAGATTTATTTTACATCATAACCAGGTGCGTAGGCAGAGAGGGGTTCGGGGGTTCCAACCCCTTCCGAAATTCTGATGAAATCAAATAATATTTCATTCAATATTAAAAAAAAGAACACCAATACATAATGAAAATAAAAAATACAAAATTGATTACATGAAAATGTTTATAATAAATATTTTTCGAAACAAAGAAAATTATCAAAACGCAGGATTACGTGGAAAATATTAATTTGAAAATTTAGTGAATTATCAAAAATATTATTTCTAATCTACAAAAATGCTAAAAACCAAAAAAAATTTTAATATTATATAATGGAATTCTAGAAATCTATATAAAATCTTAAATAAAATGTTAGAAAATATTTTGAATCACATAAACTCTGAAAAAAAATACTAAAAGTAAGTGCATCTTGTGGAAAAACTGTTTTCGGAAAAATCTCGACATATAACTCTACAATCTATAAATTTTGGGATTCTAGAGCATTGAATTCTAAGTATACTATTATGCTATGGAAGCTTTAGAAAACATGACAAAATCTTTCAAATATTTTAGGAATACAAAAAAATCAAGAACCTAATAAAGCATAAAAAATTTCTATAAATGTGTTTTTTTCAATAAATAATAGAATTACTTAGAATAGATCAACATTAGCTTTAAAGAGCATTGAGTTTTTTTGAAAAATTATAGAAATCTACAAAAATATAAGAAATCAATAAAACTACTTAGAAATCGTTCATAGTTTCGTAGATTATACTAGAAAATATGCGAAAAAGACTATAAGATATCTGCCAATGCATAAAATCTATGTAGATATGGTTATACAAAATATTTTAGAAACTTCTCATCTTAGAGAATATTTGTTGATATAATTATATACCTTATTCAATAACAGCGTATTTCTAAAAATTATTCTAGAAATTGCTATAGCAAACAATGAAAGTAAGTCTAATTCAATTTCTTCAATTCAAACAAGAACACTGTAGAAAAGGTCATTGTAGAAATGCCAAAAAACACGAAGTAAAAATATATAAAATCTATGTAAAAGATACTGTTTTATGATAAATTAATATTTTCCATGATAAATTGATACTATAGCATCAATTTTTTAAAACCTATTAAGCAATATATAGAAATACTAGAAATCTACAAAAGTACTAGAAACCACAACCAAATTTGATGAATAACATACTATACGAAAATTCTATGAATTTATGGAATTCTTTAAATCTTTTGTTTATCATTCCCTCAATAATCTAAAAACATTCTCAAATTTTTCAGAATTTTGAACCCTAGAGCATTGAATTCCAGAAAGCTCAATAAAGATACATAATAATATCAGAAAATCCTTCAAGTTTTATAGAAACAAAGAGTATTAGTAAAAAAATTTTAACCTCAGTAGCAAATTGAAAATCACAAAAATCGAATTTCATTATTCACGAACATGAAAAATTTGCGACATTGGACTCGAAAAGTTATACAATCTTAAAATTCCGACCAGTAAAAAATGTAAAAATAGCTCTTTTGTACCTATATTGTCAAAGAATAAAAATTAAAAAAAAAATGGGCACAGGCAGAAAAAAAATTTTTTTCTACCTGTGTCCATGATCATAACTATCATCGATTTTTTCACTATTTCATTCGACCGATAAGAACAAATTCGAAAAACTTCATGATAAAACACATGTTTTTGTAACTACATTATAAGAGAATCTCTACTATTACCTTTTCAGTATTTTTTAGTTTCTCAATTATAAACTTTGCAGACTTTCTTAAATGTAACGCATATATCGCTCCTTCCGCAAAGTTTCATCTTCCGTGGAATAGCACGAGAGATCAGCGCTCACAGATATGTAGCTCGCGTTGAATATTTACGATGTGCATTGTATATCAAGTATCCTGGATCTACGAGATCCGCGTGTACAGTTGAAATAACAGGAGTTCGTTCTCGCATTTGGAATAATTTGATCGAGTTGCGAATTCATCAGCGATGTATTATCGTGAGCTAAACGGGATGCGAGTTCGTGATCATGTTCGAAACGAAACTTGTCATAATAGAACGATGGCGTATGTTGTACAACTGTGATTGAGGGTGAAATGAGACATTTGATAGCTGATGATGAATTCGCTGATATTTCGTCAGAGCTTAATATAGTTCAATAATTGGAGTCGTTAGTAAAACATGAGCTGGAGTGGAGTGTATTTTTTTTTCAAATTACATACGTAACAATAATAAAGAGTTACATTTTAAAATCATATAACATTTTTTTTGTTTTGATCTCATATGAAATTTTCATTATCATTATCTTAATTTTTTTGCAAATTATAAATGAATTTTTAGAATATTTCTTAAATATTGAATAACTGAATCTTGAGTATCTCACTGGCTGAATCGTGCGTTTAATTTGATAACTTCGACGTTTATTTACTCGACGATTTCAACTGATAAAACCTTGATCGATCCTATGTTTTATCGGTCGAGACTTGTTCTCTTTGTGCGTTTCTAGAGAGATCACAGATCCATCTAAAAAAATCATCACAGTGTTCACGACAAAAGCGTTCGTTATCATCTTGTATTTTCTCGCCTTGGGTGAATATTTGCTTAGTGGACTAAGCGCGGATGTCAATAGAATGCAATGCATAAATATAAACGAAAAAAAGACGAACATGCTATTATTATCAGTAAAAAATTTTTTCCAAGTTGACAAAATAAATATACACTAGCTTCACAATTTTGAGAGACAGGCAAAGAAAAAAAATCAGTTTATTTTTGGTCCTTAACTGACTCATAGATTTTTTTTTCGTGACATGACTTTATTTATAATACTTTTATTTTGCTTTGAAAATGTAAAAGATAAAAAAAAAATTTCGAACAATCGAAAAAAAAAATTAGGTATCTGGTCTAACAAATTGAAGTTGTGAATTCATATTGTAGTTTTGAATCACAGTTTTCAATAAAATTGCAAGATAACATTATCCATTGAATTTTCTATCAGGAAATTAAAATTTCTTTAAAAATAATACGAAGATACCTCTAGAAATTTTTTTTTTTCTAACCATCCCCAATTGAAGCTTCCGATTGAATTTTAGCGGTCGGCAAAATATTTTACTCATCATGAATGGAGTGAAATTAACTTCCCTCGCTTCACTCGGTTCGAAAACTATCACTCGTGCACAAGGATGAACATAGATAAAGTTTCGTTGGTGGGCGAGTTTTTTCGTATAAGGATATTTTCAATATTAGGATTGTTTATTTCTTAGCAATGAATGTTTTATTTCTGTGACTTTTATTCTTTCAGAATAAAAATTTAAAACTTCTCAAATTCCAACTTTGAGGCTACATATGTCATATTCTAGTTCTTTGTTATTGAATATTTGAATTTGAGAAAATTCTTCAGTTTTTTCATGTGATGAAATTGATCCATGTTCTTTGAGATTTGGATCAATGTTTTGCAGGAAGATTATTTTTTTCTTCATGTCAATTTTGTAGAAATTTTTTGTATTGTAATAATAACTTACAAAATTTTTTCAATCAATAATCATCACATACCTAATACAAGATGAAATTATGAGTTTTTCGCAATTCTAAGCAGATGTTTTAATTTTTGAAGCAGATTCATTTTCATTATAAACATTAAATATCCATTGAAGAAAAACCTTTTGTTCTGATCTATCCACTGTTTCTTATCTGTAGCGAACTGACCTTTTGAGTTTGCAATGAAGTTCACTTGAGATTTTTGAGGTTCTTGGTCTTCACTTTTTTAAGTTTTCAATAATAGCTACTTTCCGAATTAAAAAATTTATTTATTATAATATGCACTTAAGAATTCTTCATTTCGAGAAATCACTTCGAAAGTTTCATACTACTGAGTTGAAAATATTAAATATATCAAATTTTCAAAAAAAAGGTCATTCCTTGTTCATATTTCGGATCTTCTAGTTTGGAATGACAATAAACCATTTTCTGATAAATATACCCCATGAATATTCAGGATGTGATGTGTTCGAGATTATAATACCATTATATGTATTTTAATAATGATTTTTAATTCAATATTGATGTATACTTGATTTATCTTTTTTTTATAGATATATTTTAATTATATGTTTCACTTTCATTCTATTATAAAATCTAATAAAATTTAAAAAATTACTATGATTTTTAATGAAAGGAAAACATTTTTAGAACATACGTAGTATGATTAAACCGTAAAAATGAAGGACATATATATATTATAAGAAATACAATTCTATTAACGTATAATGTATTATTCTAATGTATATTATATAATATAAGGGTATGGAAAATTGATTTCATACTTTTAATTTGGATAAGCAGATTATCAATTTTGCCTTTTGAAAGAATGAACTTACGAAATAAATTTCTACTCCAACACTAATAATTTCAGCTGTCGAAACCAAAAACAAATAGTTTGATGGCTAAAAATATTGTTATTTTTGATTCGTTTGAATATTTTCGATTATATGTTAGTTGTTTTAAAGATTTATACACTCAAGATTTTTTATACATTTATTGGGATTCTTACATTGACAATAAGGAATGTGGTAGAATCAAATTATATGGATTTTGAATAAGATTGAAATAAGGTAAATGAGGATACATTGTACTTAGAAAGAAATTTTTTTTTTTTATGATCATTTCTATAACGTGTCAGTATTTTATAAGATAAGATACTTCTAATAAGAACCAAAATATCAAGGTCGGAAGCTGAAGAGCTTAATAGAATGAAAAAGTTTATAGAAAGAGGCTTTTTGATTGCTGTAAATTAACCTTTTTTTTGTTGGAAAGAAAATCTGGCTCTGAGAATTGAGATACTGGTTTCTCATGAAGTAAAATATTCCTCTTAAATGTTGAAATTCGCTATTTGCAGATATTAGGAATCCCTTATCCCTGAATAAAAATATCGCATCTTAAAGAACGCCTACTCAATATAATTATAAAAGCAAGAAGTCAACATATTTTCAATCAAGTTAGCAATCAATTCAATGTATCTCAAAAATACTAAAATTTATTCCTTTACATTACGAAATACAGTATGAGCTTTCAAGCTCAATTATTGTCATATGTGAATTTTTGCTGTTATAGTTTCAATCATTCTTTTTTTCCACAACATATCAGTAGTTGTTTCAACCCCCGAAACCAGCAACAAAAATTTCCAACAGGGTGACCTAAATAAAAGTAAACATTATTGTTGAATTATGATAATGAATTTAAGTTATCACATTTGTTATAAATAATATCAAAAAGACTGACATTGATTCCTTCATATTAGAAAATACAGATTCGGCCTTTAACTTAAATTCTCGTTATACGTAAATTTCTGCTGTTATATTTTCTATAATTCTTATTTTCACACAGAATATCAGTAATTATTTCAACCCCCGCAACCACCTTTATATCTTGCACGTAGAACCTCTGTTCATCCCTCGATGCACAAATCACTATTCGAGTCTTCGTCCTCGATCACTGCTACTTTTTTTCCTTCGCGTGTGGCGTATCTATCCCGACACTTCCCGACAATTAACCAGAACGCAGTGCGTGAGGCGCCGGGGCTGGAATCAATAAAATCCCCCAGGTCGATGTGCATTCATCGCGATCCCCTTTTCTACGGGCATATTTCGCGTCCTCGGGAAGTGGAGGGCAGGCTGCTTCCTGTCGCCCTTTTCTCTACCACTCCGCTTCAAAAATACAACCCCCCGACTTTAGGCCACGCGCAACTGGCGCCTCCTGACGGCGCGCGCGCCGCCGACATCGCGCTCGGGCCCGTTCTAGGTTGTCCACTACTTTCGCAGTCAGTACCGTTGCGCCGCGACTGCGATTCGGCGTTTCGTCGCGTCTTATTCCGCGTTCATAACATCGGTCAGTCGCGATTTCAAACACGGGGTGAAGTGCAATAGTGACATGGCACTCTAACGACCTTGGTGCGTTCTAGGATGTTCATGGCCTGTATTTCCGGTGTTCAAAAAGTGATTTGTGTGTGATTATTTCGGATTCATTGGATTATGATGAAAAAGGTGCGTTCGTTTTAATGATACAAACATGATTGAGCACCATATTTATTGTGCACATTTTTACAAACTCGTACACAGGTTGAGTTGATAATAAATTGACTGATTGAGAATTTAAAAGTTTTGATTTCTGAATTTGTTGGATTTAAGATCATGGCGATAAAAAATATGATAACATGCACAATCGTCCAGTGCACAATAGGGTGTCTTTCATTTTGGCGATGCAGAAATTTGAAGCAAATCGGATTTGATGAACACTTGCCACAAAACGACTCAAACTGAAAAAAACAATTCATAACTTGTGGAAAACATATGATAAATGTTTGAAACTTGGCATATTTCATGTGTATGATGTTAAGTTGAAGAACAAATTTTTCGGGATTTTTATATCGGTGCGATGTATGTTTGGCAAGCACCGAAAAATCCCGAAAAATTTGGTCTTCAACTTACCATAATACACATGAACTATGCTAAGTTATAAACATTTATGATCAGTTTTGCACAAGTTATGAATTTCGAACAAAGTATATGAAAAACTACGGGTAATTCCCATCTTAAACTGAAGTCGTTTTGTCGTACGTATGAATTATGTCCGATTTATTTCAAACTTTAAAAAAAAATTTTTTGTCATTTCTCGATTGATTTAAGCCCCGAAAAAGAAAAAATTCGGACTTGGCCAAAATAAGTGACACTCAAATGTACAATAAAAACGGTGTTCAATAAATCTGTGCCCAATAAACACCATCCTATTTTAGTCCATTTCTGTATGCTCAAATAAGTTAACTTATACAGGTATGAAGTGTGGAATTTTGGGAGCATGTAGACTTCACTTGACTTTGTGTGAAAATCAAGTCTAGGTTGATTAGTTTCTTGATACACTTGAGTCTTGATTACCTATAGTCATTTTGAGATATGGTCAATTGTGATACGAGAAAAGTTAAAAATTCATTCAATTTCTCTTTTCGTTTAATTTTAAGCGTTTGGAACTTCAGGTACATCATTTTAAAAAAGCTTTCCTGTTTTCAAAATTCTTGTAAAACAATATCTAATTCTTTTTTGATCGTCATTCTGGAAAATGAAAAGGCCTTCTTTCATGATCTATCGCCTCTAACAAGCTTACACTTATACTTAACAAATTTTATGTTCCTTATCCGGTCTCAGAAGAATATTGAAACGTATTTCACAGTCAAACTAGACAAACTTAAGAAGACACATTTCTTCACTCCAACACTCAATCATGAGCTGTAGGTTTTTTTCTTTAAGGATATATAAACATATGACTTTCGAAATTGCTAGTTTTCAAATGAAAACCGTGGATTCTGTATTAGTTTCGTCGAACATGCATGGTTTTTTTATACTTTCATAAGGCCAACCTTGATTCAGTGAAGCAAACAAAAAATTATAACTTAGGAGAATCTACGAAGTTATAATAGGTTGGAATATGAACAAAATCTGTTTCATATAGTAAAATCATTATTCTTGTTCTTCTTTACCAGCTTATGATCAACTATAATAACTTTAAGGTAGATTTTCTTGTTGTATGGTAAAGATAAAAAATTTAGAATATTAAATGATTTGACTTCTATATCACTTATTCCATTCTTTTCTCCCTGAAGAAGGCAAACAAAGTTAGCATCAAATTTTCCCTAATTACAAATATTTCTAAATATTTTACATCTTATAAAACCTTTTTTAGATATTTTCCTTTTTCATAAGATGCGTTTTACATACTTTAAAAACTTTTTTTTCGAAATGAACTATTTGATTATAATTCGCAACATAAACTTACAATTTGTAGATTATGTGAGTTTTTCGTGGAACAAGCTATGTTGCGTAAATGAAAATAGACAAACCTTTCTTAGAAAAATGACAATAAAAGTTTACCTGATCCTTCAATATTCTGACAATAATTATGTTTAAAGGATCCCATCAGCTGAAGTTATCAGAGAAACTTTTTCTACTAGTCTTCATTATGCAATATTCGAAATACTACTTTTTCTTATAAAAAAGTAACCTCTTAATCTCGTCTTATCATATGAAAATATTTATTCGTATTATTGTGAAATTTTCCTTCAAAAAACTCTTTATTACCGCACCTAACTAATTTTCCACATTCGATAGTCTAAAGAGGTGTCATCCTACTTAAGAAGTAGTGAGGTCAAAGGCTTGAAAACTCGAGTTCCCTGAAATAAGTGAATTTTGATTCTTAACTCATCAGTTTTGACAGGCTTAACCGAAATCTGTCAAGGGCCGAGCGACACATTTAACCCTCAATTGGCTCGTGGATGATCCAATCTGCGATCAACATTTGAGCCCTCGCGGAGGTTCAGTGAACCGCGAAAACAGTAGCCCGTTGTTGTTCCCTGTATCATCGCAGGTGAAAACGCAGATAGCGATCGTTTCTGACGAGGGACGATGCTCTCGAACGATTAGTCCCGTAAGCCTCGCTTGAAAGTTCTCACTTCTTCGGCAGGATTAGCGAGCAGCATCCGAACCGGGAAAGGGGACAAATGAAATTTCAGCCCCGGGCAAATAGCCCGAAAGTGACGGAAATCAGGCCTGCTCGATTGACGCCGGTAATTTAGGGGCTTGAGATAATTATAATTTGCGAGCAGCATTAGCAACTTGGAGAATCTTGACGAATTTTCGACCACATAAAAAAAGAACGATATTTTAGAAATGGAAAAACTGTCGATAAATTAAGGATTTTTTTAATTTTTGGAAGTAGAGTTGTCAACCAGAAATCATGAAATTTCGTAATATATCTGGCGTTTGAGAGCAATGATATTTTTTATCTGGTATAAGAGATGTGATTAGAAGTAGAGGAATTTTAAGATCTGATAAGTGTAGAGCTTCTGTTTTTTTTTAACATTTTAGCTTTGTTTTGCGTAAGATTTGCTGTTTTGTTCGCAGAACATTTGTTTGGAATTCTCAAGACTAGTAGCTTTAACACAACTGCTTCTGAAATCTTTTTTGTTTGAACATTTCTTAATAGTTTGATTCCGAATAATAACGTTTCAATTAAATTTATTAAAACGTGGAGAGTCTATGAGATTTTTCATGGAAATTCGTAAATTTTAAAGAATTTCTATCTTTTTTCATATGCATGAAAATTTCTAGTATGTATTTTGAAATAATAATTTCATACCTCTGACATTCAAACCAACATTTTGTACTTTTTATATGATAAAACTTCTGAAGATCAACCTTTTTTTTGTTATCTATGGTAAAAATATATCGATTTCAAATATATATGTATTTGATGTTACTTCAAAATCCTATTAATATATTTTCATGCGAAAAACCTTCACTGATAAATTCAATTTGTTTGAATTTTGTCATACAACTTTTAGCAATAATACTTTTCTTTCATATTTTCACCAAAAATTCTGAATTCAATTTAAAAAAAATTAAATGTGCCAGTAGTCATATTTGAAAGCGTCTCGTACGATATGCAGTAACATAATCCTCATGTTTGTGTCACGACTACGACCGACAATTATCTCATCTTTTATTTACTTTTTTCTCGTTCCCTCAAAATAAAGACAGAAGCTTTTCTCCTAATACGTCAATCTCCGTAATTTAAACCTTAAAAAATTTTAAGTTGTGCCTGAAGAATCATGAAACTCGTTTATTCAATGTTGACACTTTTAACATTTTCATTCCATCTCAAAAGTGTACGTGACGAATTCCTCCTTGTTGATACAAAGTTTTTTTGCTCGCCAGTCAAACCCCGGATGGATTTATTTTTTTAAAAGCGATTTTATTTTTTTTTGCACGACTCCATGTGACGAATGTCCAGATTTATGACGTGTTGGTTTTACACAATAGAATGATCGTGGGTTGGATTCATGTCGAAATCGTGGCAGTTTTTTTTCGTTTCCTGTCACTGCAATCAATTTTTTATCACAAAAAAAAATACGAAAAAAAAACCGTACTTTTGTATATCATAAAAGTGTTTTTTTTTTTTCCATTTTATTCGTATTTCTTATAAAATGTGAATTTTTTTAAGAAAATGTATAAATCGTTCGTTCGTTCGGCAAATATTTTGATTGAATTATTATATAAATTATATAATCAATTTTTTTTAATTTTCCAAACGTACACAACTCATGAAAGTTTATCCACAAAAAAAAAAAAAAAAAAAATACAAAAACAATATAAATCCACTCTGAATTAAGCCCTTCGAAAAATCGAATCAAAGTCATTCCAGGAGTATTGGTCTGATTTGTTGCAGGAAAATAAGCCACTCAATCAAAAATTACTTTCCAAATTGTCACTTTATCGAACGCCTGTAGCAATATAACAGAATGTCAGAAATACCAAACTCGATTGATCAAGTGAAACGAGGTTACCTCTGAACCGCTGAGCGAGTCTTCTTCCCCGTTTGCTCGTTCAGCTCTCGGCTCACGTCTCTCTTTTAATAACCCCAGTTTTTTGAGCTCATGAAAAGATGTTTTTGCTGCTTCGCAACTGACACCAGCATTTTCTTTATCACGAAACATTGTCTTGGACCGCACAATGTGATTCATCATCCAGGAAAGCTCCCACGCGCTTTTTTTGTCTGCAGCCGTTTTTTTTTCAATAAATTGACACATGGTCAAAGTTCCAGGCGAATTCGTTATTCGGTTACACATTCCATAAGAGAAACTAGAGAACATTATATTACTGTTTTTGAGAAATGTTATATTTTGAAAATATACATGAAACATTCCTTTGAATCGTACAACGTCTTTAAATTTGCCTGCAAACAATTTTGTTTGCAGGTAACGAGTTCATAAAATTCGATCAATGAACAACAGAAATCACGAGAACATTAATTAGAGCCTGTTGAAGTTATAATTAATATTCCTCATGATGAGAGGTTTCAACAACTGCAGTATAATTAGGTTCGATAGCAGTGAGGCAACTATTTTCCCAGATTAATTAAATAGATGCAATTCAATAATTGCGGCCGCGGTGATAACGGCGTTAGCTGAGGGACATGAGGTCAGGTCGCTCGGGGCAAACCCGGCGCGACGTTTTAAACGGCCGCGCGGTGACCAATGAGGGACATTAAACGGGAAATTTATGTGCTTCTGCCACGAAGCCTCTGCGTAATACAAACGTTAAAGTGGCCAAGGGAATAATATGATGTAAACCCGCGCCTCCTCTTTCCTCGTTAAGACAAGTTAATTCGTGCGTATTTCCAAGAAATTCATGAGGGAATTTATCAAAGGCCCCGATCGACGCCGGAAGACGTTTCGTCGTGTTTTTCGTAGTCACGAAACGTTTATTCAAATGGTGCGATCTCCAAGATTGTCTAGGATTTTAATGTTCCTAGATTTTATGAAATCCGAGTAGATGGGAAAGTTCCGGACGTGAGTGATGGTTCATAAAAATTAGGAAGAAGTGGAAGTAAAGTTGATGCGTAGCGTAGCGCGGCGAAGTGTGAATACGTTAAATATCACTTAATAAAAACTTATTTACTTTAAAATTTCTGATTTGTGAAGAAAATTTGCAAGTTCATTCTACCATCAGCGAATTTGTAAGCGTAACAAACTGGCAGACTCGCTATACTATGACAAAGGATTTCCGCTTGTTCGTGGCAACCGATAAACCATTCAGAATATTTCACATATGGCGGTAAAAGGGAAATTTCATGAACGGTCACATAACATTTGTTTACTTTTCATCATTATTTTACGGTTTTAATGCATGGTCACTTTGTGGTTTGGCGATTGAAAAGCGAAGGCCGTAATTTATGAATAAAGCCTCAGGGGATTGATAGGTATTGTCGTCTCGTCACAATGATTTTTAATTAGAGCGACATCGCAATCCGATTAATCAGTTTTGCTAATTTAACTGAACGAGTCATTGCATTCTCTCTATTGTTCATTGTAATAGTTTCTGGAGTCAAAAAAAGAACTCTATTTAGGATAAAGTAATCAGAGAAATAATCAAAATTTACTTTTTTTTTTTATTGTTGTTTTTTAATTTGAATTACTAAAAAAATGGTATGGTTTTCGTTTCACGAAGGAGGAAGTACTAATTCAATAATTAACGAGACCCCAAATGGAATCATCAGAAACGTATATAAACCCATCAAAGCGATATCGGAAATGAAGTGACCATGCTCTTATCAGGACGGGGATAAATTCTGCGCCATTGGAAGTCGGGGTAGAGCCATAAATATCGTATGATGGCCGGACGACGAATTTATCCCGAGCTCATCGGGTCCACTCAAATAATCGAAATGCTAATTATTCATTTGCATAATTAACACCCTGATAAGTCCCGAGAGCTGCGCCGTATGCCGCGCGAGATTAACGGTAGCGCTTATGTGCGCTGTTAATGCGCGTTTTGAATATTATAGTGGTGGTTCGTTATGGTCGTTATTCTGAATGCTCTTCTCTTCATCTTCCGTTGACCTTTTTTGTTCCTTTCCATTGGTTTCGTAAGTTCGTTTTTATGTGGGTCGGGAAATACGTACTGTCTCAGTTCGAATTAGTAAAATTTTTACTAATTCTATTAGTAGGCCAGAGATTGTTAGAGATATACTATAAAATTAGTAGAATTTTACAAGTGAAGTAAAAAAAAAGTTGAATTCTACCAAATTGTGAATCGGTTGTGAAAAAAGTTCCTGTAAAAAACATTGTCAAAATCTTGATGTTTCATGAAATAAGTGTTTCATTCAATGAATGAAAATTATTATTGTTTGATTTTTGACAAAAAAACAATAATGAAAAAGTAGCATTTGAATGATATATAGAAAATCAATATTTGCAGTAGAAAATATTTATTGTTATGAACAGTCACTATTTATTAAAGTAGAAGTAAAAATTTACTTTTCCATTCGTTAAAATATACTCATCTTTTAGTCACAATGCATGAATGAGACTAGTCAAAACCAACTTACTGTAGTAGTGGATTCTTTCTAAAGGTAAAAGATAGTTATTTACTTTTTCCTTTCATTAGCAAGCTATATGACAAATTTTATCAGTTAATTTTTTCTGAAATATCAGTTGATTCCTGTTCGCTTTTTTAATTAGTAAAATTCGACTATTAATAATTGGGTTCTAGCAAATCTAAACTGAGAGAGGATGAATTTTAGGTTAGGTGTCTGATGATTATCAATAATACCTGATTATATATTCAAATTTTATATTGCTTGAAAAAAATAAAATATAAAATTTAAAGAAATTATAATCATAGACTATTTCCATTACCGAAATTTGAAAAACACATTCATATCATCATTTTTCAGCTAAGAATCAAGCCATTTAAATATGTTCGAGTTATCTTATTAATTTTTTGTTTATGGATAGATAACCACTACTAATGAATTTGGACATATTTTATACTCTAAAAGAATGGATTTCTGGTAATCGTCAAATATTGCAAACGATTTTTGTATTTCCTCAAATTTTGTGTAAATAGGAAAAACAGATATACATTCTTTATATTTGTTTTTTATGATAAAGATATTTTTTTTTTTATAGAGTAATAACATAAATCGGAGCTACATACTCATGTTTTTATAATGAAAATTTCAATCCAAAGTGACAAGTCCTGAAATATTTTTTGCAACTTTGTGACACCAAAAAAATGATAAATTATTCTAATATTTTTAGAATACGAAACAAATACTTCGTACCATGTGTGAATATAATTCTTTATCATATTCTTTGGCAGTTAAAGTGAAGCATTCCTAAAAATTTCGAATATTACGATTTTTGGATCCAGGAACTCATTAGAAAAATCGAAGTGGAATTTTGTATTAGAAACTCTCATTTCATATACATAATAAAAAAAATCACTAGTATTTATTTTGAAACTTAACTTCCGATGACAAGTTGGTAAAAAAAACATGTGTTTATTTACGTTTCCCACTCTTTCAGTTTGAACTCTTAAAAAACTACTAATTAATAGTAGAATTTAATTTCACTCATTGCAAAAGTGAAAAGGAGGCTCTTATAGTTTGGGGTAAAATCTACTAATTGAGTTAGTTATACAGCTTACTGATGCAATCAATAATATTTGATTGAAGAAAAAAGTGTACTTATAACTACGTATCTTAAAACTTTAGTATAAATCCACTACTACAGTAAGTAGGTTTTTCCTTGTCTTAGTCGTACGTTATGACTAAAAGATAACTATAGTTCAACTAATAAAAAAGTCAATTTTAACTTATACCCTAATAAATAGGTACATTTCATAATAATAAATATTTACCGCTACAATTATTGATTATCTAAATAGCATTCAAATGCTACTAATTTATTATTGTTTTATAGTTAAAAAATCAAAAAATAATAATAGATATATTTAGACATTCGTTTGAATATGTATTTCTTGAAACATCAAACTATTAAAAATGTCTTGTGCGACAATTTTTTTCAAAAAAAGGTGCATATAATACATAATTTAGTAAAATTAAACTTTTTTTTTTAGTCAACTGGTGGAATTCCACTGATTCATTATTAGATCTCTGTGACTATCTTTAACCTACTAATTGAATTAGTAACAGTTTTACTAATTTTCAAATAATGTGAAAGCTCTTTATAAAATGAAAAACATGATTACTTACAATTTTCCAAACAATGCCAAAGAATACAAAAGAAAGATTCAAAAAACAAAGAAAATTCGGAAACTTCCTCTGATGATTTGTTACGCACTTCGCCTGGTTCATCGGATTCGTCTCTTTGTCACCATTCCGGATGAAAAAGTTTCTCTCAACAGAGCCATACGCTGTGAAATATTGCCCAAGCGGAAAAAAATGCGGTGGAAAGTTCAAGGGGATATAAGGGTTTCCAGTTTACCTTTTTCGCCGGAAAATATCGCTTGTTAAACAAAGTTGCTCGTCCTGGGCATTGGATTAATTAATTTTCGCCATGTTGGGAGTAATTGAAAATTTTTTACCGCGGGGCTTCCTGCCACGTGCAGGCACTCGCTCCGGCTGGAGATTACATTATCGTTTAAGCTTGACTACAGAGTCGATTGTGCAATATCAATAAGATTACGGTTCGATGTGCTCACGTGCATCAAGAGCCAGGATTATTGCTGATATTGCTCTATTTTGGTGTATGAATAAGCTCTTTGATAATGCCTAGCATATTCGACCAAAGACTCCATTCACGAATTTCTTGAAAAAAAATTTTTCATCAACACGCTTTCTCATCACGTCAAACGTTTGCTACTCCTGAGAAGCAAAAATGAAACATAAATTGAAGAAAAATAAAACAAGCTTCAGAGTAGCGACAATTATAACTACTCATTTTGATTAATGCCCCGCCAAGTCACTGGAAACCGTAGCACTCTCCGTTCCCAGCGTCTCATTCGAGCCGCAAAATCGGTCCGTAAATCACGCCCAACTCGTGGTTCGTCGTACGTCACATCCGCCAAATGGAATATAAAGACCAATTAACGCCAATCCTGTGATTTTTCACGGTCCCAGTAGGCGAAAACGATTACTCTTTTTTTACGTGTTTTGCTTACTCGGAACTAGAAGGGAGTCTGAGTACTTTGTGGTATCTCTTCGAAGGCACTTGTGTTTTTCAAAGTCTTCACGGAACCAAACAAGATAATAAAGCTCTACACATGTATATGAGCCAACGTTTCTGACTTTCCTCAGCAATCCTTATTTATTTTTAAAAAATATTTCAAACGAATTCGAGGAATGTAAAAAATCCAATTTGATGATGTTTCAGACACTACAAAAGATGTAAACAGCACAAATGCTTTTTCATTCATCTTCGAATGAAATAGCTTTCGGTAAAGTTCAGTATTGCGCAAAATGCTCACTTGATTACGAATCGATTCCATGGATATCAGAACCGATCATAAATTTGATCACCTACATTCACCACGGATGAAAACCACACGTGTGGTGGGCTGATACAGAAGGATCCACTCGTTCAAAACCGTAGGCTTTCCCCCTTCCTGCTTCTTCTGCTTCTCCCTCACTAAGGATGCGCATAAATTCACGCGAAGTGAGGGAATAATGCTGGCTCTCTTTTAAAGAATACACCTGTTATAGTGAGATGGCGCATTGCTCTTAGAACTTCTCGTGATCGGAATATTTGACGGTTAATACCAATGTTGTGTTGTGTGTCGTAGCATGAAGAGAAAAATGAAGAAAGTGTAAGATTTTTTGTTGTTTTTTAGAGTTTTTTATTCATTGCTGTTGCAGATCTCGATTCCATTAAAAATTTATCATATTTTCATGTAAATATGATTGTATTACAATGATTTCAGAGGATATTTTTTATCATCTTTATGGTACATGAAGAATCAGGGAAATTTAGGGAAAAAAAAGGGAAAGCTGGAAGTTTGTTGTAGAAATGAGGTTTGTTTATTGACAATTGAAAGAAATCGATCTTTTGCCTTTCTATTTTAACTGAACTATCAATTTTTTCAAGCTTTCTTTATTGCTAGTGCACCCTTTTTCTTGAGGAAAGATATGATCCGAAAATTTGAAACAATTTCTAAGACAATAACACTCAAATTTTAGGAAAATGTATGGTTTAAAATGTCAGAAAGCAAATACATAAAAGAAAATATTTTTTTCATGTATGGTAAAATTTAACGTTAAAAATTAATTCAACTTGACAATAACTATACCAACAATAGAATTTTCTTTATTGTATCTGTTACAAAAATGTCATTCAAACCTTATCAGAAAAATGGCATCAAATTCAAGTTCATACATTTATTTGTATGAGCAATAAATAGTTGAAGATCAATAAGAATAGAAAATATAATTTCAAGTTGTCTATATATTATATGTTTTACAACTGAAACAGGGTAATTTTAAGTTGTTGTGCAGAATAACGATTTGATTCGAGCAGGTCAAATTATACATTAAAAGTTTTATAGTGTTGAGAAGAAAATTTTTTTTTAAATAAAATTGTTTTAAATAAGTAAATTTTCTCACTGTGCTTTTTCCTTTCTATCTACTGTACCTTGCATATTGAATCTTTCTTATATCTCCAAAATAAATTATTGAAGATGATAACCATGATAACCAGTCAAACGACATTCAGAGTGAAGCATACGAATTTTGTACAAATGGTCCTTTTTTTCGTTATACATCACATGTAATTTGGTGTGCTTTTTGAGAGCATTCATTTACAAAATATAAATATTAGTTTCATCATTTAATATTTATATAATTCAATGAGAGATTTACATTTTGTAGATTTTATTATGATATTTTTCTTATATTTTGAAAAAACTATCGATAAAATTGTAACAAATTGACAGAAGATTCGAAGTCAAATTATGAAAAAAATTTGAATAATTTCGTAACATTGCTTTTGACAGTTTTAAAAATCGAATATATACTATTTTTCCAAGTAAAAAAAGTCGTTTCTCACAGTCTCGCTATTTTTGTTGTAATAAAAAAAAATTAATCTATAAAAAATTAACCACTACTGATCAAAATATTCATTTTATCACAGGCATCTAATTCACAAATTCTCAAGAGAATCGTATGGCGTAAAAAATCAAATCTTTTCATGAAAAAATTTTATAAGGTTTTTTGAAATAGTCAGAAGTTTTGAACAAAAACTTTATGAATCAACGAGGAAATTTTCAGATTTTCTAAACCTTGACACATTACAAAATTTTATAAAATAATTCACAAATCTTTATGTAAAAACTCTGAAACACCGATTTTCAAACGTTGGAAACACTAATAAAAAATTTGTGGAAGGCAGAAGATATTTACTGTCCAGTGTAAGGCGAAACAAAATGTCGTAACGTACGATAATATTAATTACCGATGTTCATGTTTGACATGTATAACGAAAATAAGGTCTTCATTAGATTTTTTGAGAAAAAGTTTGCATTGCTAAAATGTTTGGTGGATGGAAAGTAATGATTTCGTTACAATGGTAAAAATTTTTTTTTTTTTTTCAATTTAAATAATACAAGAAAACATATGTAATGTAATAATTTACCAGCTCGTCTCTCTCATTTTAGAAATTTTCGCATGTTTTTCAGTAACATGAATACGGAAAATGTTTTTAAGCTCTGTAGCCAAAAATTTCCCTAAATTTGCAAATACAATATCGTAAATAACATCGTTGACATCTTGAAGTATGCAAAGACCTACTAAATATAATAGATATCAATTTCCATCATCAAATAATTTACATTATCCCTCTTAAATGGATTTTAGACACCCTGAAATAATTATTAAACGTCAGAATAATGTTCAAACATGATTCATCAAACGAATATCACCTGCCCCTCCAATACCCCAAAAAATTTCTTTCCCTCTCATCCGCTCATCTGAACTACCTTATCATCCCCTCAATAAAACACCGCGAAAACTCTCGAAAGTTTGCCAATTAGATCAGGTCATTACCAACGAATTTGGATCCCGCATCGAGTAATTAGACATTCGAGTCCTGGCGGCGCTATGGGCAGAGTGTACAATGGGCTGATGAGTACAGTGCAAAGAGGACGCGGGAATGAAATGGAATACGAAATGAGGGAAGCAGGTTTCTTCTGTGTCCAAAGCCCGGCCCCCATCTACATTTACATTTGCATCCAGCTACTACGATACCCCATAGACACCTCTTTCATGTTTCGTGTCTCTCTTCCCGACTCGTTACCGCGTGCGTCGCTTTTTTCCTCTCCCTCTTAACCCACTGTACACATGAACACGCGTGTTCTCCGACGCTTTTGGACCAGGATCAACCTCCCCAGAAAACTTTTCCCATCTTTTTGCATGTGAAAAGCGTCAAATCCCTGCAAGGGACAAAGGGCGCCCGCATGCGTCAGAGGTTAGCCGTTCCTTCTCGCGAAAAGGTAATTCGAGTAAGGGTCAGCGTGGATTTGCCTACTACGCTGTCTTTCAATATTTCATTATACCTCACAATGCAGGCACCATTATTGCCTTAAAAGGTATAAAAAGAACAAAAAAATTCTGGAACAACCTTTGAACTTCCAATTAAACGTATTTCTCCAGGCACGAATTGGAATGTGGAAAGACTCATTTCGCTTCCAGAAACTCTGTTCCCATTTGAAACCCACCCTCACTCGTATCTGCAAACTTGATAAATGAAGATTACGACCATTAAGGGAAAAAGTTGATCAAGATTAGCCGTTTCCTTATCACGTCGAAGACGGAATTCGATGATTTATCCCCAACGTCGGAGCGATATCGCAGTAACAGGCGGGAGTGACTTTGATGGAAATCTATTTCGAAATAAACTTCCACCCTCGGCGTATCTTGCCTGAGGGTCGGGCTAATCCGCGGTCGCGGAAGCCATTGGGGTTGACCTGAATATCCAAGTTTCCCTGGAATCCGAGGAGCTCGCCCCCTCATTTGCTCAGGCCAAACTAAGAAATGAAGAGGGAAGTTGACTCCGCGGAATCGGTCACCAGGGACCACGCGTTGTCTCGCCGATCTCGGGGATGAATGGGCGCAAACCCCTGGCCAAACAAGCGTGAAGATTCGCGAGATGAATTATTTTGTTCGGCTGGACGTTTTTATTCGTCCTCGATGTCGATCTCGCTGACAGCGGAGGGCTCTTCAGCTATTCAGGGGATCCCAATCTCGAGCAGCGAGAACTCTTTTTCCCGGGGCATTATGTCGCTCGGCATATCGTGAATTGAAATCTGGTGTCTGCTTATGCAACGTGCTCCAAATAAAGCGAGGCCCTATTGTCCGGCGTAACTCGCTCGTGGCTCCGCAGCGTATCTGGCCGATTGATGCAGACGAGTCGTAGGGAATCCAATTATGCTTTTCTCTATCTCGACATCGACTTTCAACGGTGCTCCTTTTGGAAGGCATACCAGCATGGATGGGGGTTACGGGATTCATGAATTTCATGCAACGTTGAGCATTTTTTCATGAATATATAGTCTTTGGGTTGTGTGTTCTTTTAATGTCTGAACGGGTCGATGCGGAGGTTTCTGGTCTGACCATAAGAAGATTTTTGTGGCTTTGTTGTTGTGGATTAGGCAGGTAAACTGCGTGTAGGCTTGACGGAATATTTAGAGTGCTAAACTTTTTAGGAATGGGTGGATCAGAAAATGTGATTGGAAATTTAAATAAATGACAGTCTAAGTTTTTCAGTTTACTGAAGAAATTTCTTCTACGCATGATTTGGAAAATATTTGGAAGCATCAAATTTAAGTCAAACCACCTCAATCGTATCACCAAAATTCCGCTACATCAGGGAGTTAAAAAAAAGTTATTGTATAGTATATATACCACTTATTTAAGTATCTAAATATTTCGTCCAAAAAGTGTATATTTATAGATGTAGATGTTATGAATAATAAACTTTTTTGTAAGCCTTGGTTCTAAAGTCATCTTTCCAAAACGTCTTCATATAATAGTACAAAAAATTTTGTTCGTGTATTTGTGTGGGTGTTTTTCTGTATTATAAGTACAAAACAAATTGATAAGTGTTATAACAATTGCATTCAAATGAAACAATATACATTTCATTCAACATTTTTTTAACTGAGCATGCACTTTGAAAATTTTTCTTAGTGTAAAACAATGAACTTTAATTTCATTTCCTATTATCAGTTGCATGTTATAGTGCTTTCTTCAACTCTGTAACACATTAAAATAATAATTTATATTGTATCAAATATCGATTTCAATTTTTTTATCGTGGAAAAACCATCAAAATGAGCATTTGCTTACAGAAATCAAATCCTGAATTATTTGTTGAATCAGTTATTGGTTAGTTTAGTACCAATAATGCAGAACACTCTTTGAAAGACACGAAAGAAATTTTTTTTTTATTATATTGGGACGTCTCGAACATTAAAATTCCATTAAAATTCCATGATGCAGTGCAGTTTTTGTTACTCACTCGACGTGGTTTCATCCAAATAAAAAATTCTGTAGACTTAATTAAACCGGAATGGATTAAAAAACGTCATATAATGGGAAATTATCGAATGTCAATGTGGCTTTCTTAATGAAGAAACTAAAGGACATGGTTAATTTCATGCACATTAAAAAAATTAACATTCTTACTTTCGTTAGATAATTTTACAACGAAGCTTAGTCAATTATGTTTGGTTTTTCAATAGATAATTTTCAAATGACTAGTTTGTATTTACGAGGTTGGTTGTGAAAAGATATTGTGTGGAATTTTCATAGCGTCGCCCTTTAAATCTAACTGTAATTTTGAGAAAAAAAATTAGTGAACTTTTTTTCCATTTTTAAAACAATTTTCCAAGCTGAATAAATAATCTTCTTTGTTTCTTTGCAAGGGTGAGTGAAGAAAAGATGGACGATTTATTATATTATTGTTAATCAAGCTGTTAATTTACGAAAAATAATTCCACGCCACGAAAGTTTTTATTAAAACACTTTTTTTTAAAACGATGTCTTGTTACAGGTGACAAAATCATTCACGTGAGTATGCATTAAATTGAAAAAAAAAAAATTTGACGATAGATGGACTTAATGTGGAGAGATGATGGAGATTGAAAAATCTTCAATAAACGTTGCGAAAAATAAAGTTTTTGCCCAAGAATGCTTTATCACGTATTTTGAAGGTACATTTGATGTACTCATTTTTTTGAATAAAAATGAATTGTCATTGAAAGTATCTTTGTATCCAAAAGATGCTTGATGTGTTCTTGAGTTCTCGTAATTGTTTTTTGTCAACAATTTTTTCTTTCAATTTTTTTCCAAATCTGTTTACGATTCACTTAAAAATTTTTGTCATCGACTTTTTCAGCACAAAATTTGTAACTAAACACAGAAAGAAACAAGAAAACAAAAAGTTAATGTCTCTTCTGAAAGAGATTTGTTCATATCTCCTCGAATAGCAAAAAAAAGTAAAGAGGGCGAGAAAAAAGTTAGAGTCAAATAATGTACGTTTTCATGAATTTTACTTATTACAAAAAAGCCAATGTTTCTATAAATTCAGCAGATCTCCAGGAAATAAAATTTTGGATCAGTCAATGATCATAATGAATGCACCGAAAAAATTTCTGGTAATATTCTTAACGACGTATGGAGCCAATTTGATTGTAGCCTCGCATTGAATGATAGAAATATGGTAGGCTCTCAGATTTTTTGTATAAGTGTGAATACCTATTAGTATGGTAAAAACGAGCTCAATCAGTAAAGCACTTTCAAAATGACGACTAAAAGTTCATCTCTCCTCTACTTACCCTACAAGATATTTTGTTCACAAGACGGCATGTAATGTTTTTTCAACAAAATACATTAGAAATTAGTTTTGAACAGAAATTATTGCCCAAAACTGTTAAAAAACTTATGTTTAATGTAATAATGAACGATTTTTCTTTGTATATGACGTCTAAGTAAAAAAAAATTAATAAAAATATCTAGTTTCATCTGACTATGGAAAACTTCAATTCATAGGTCTTATTAGAATTTTTCCCATGTTTCTCTTTGTTCTCTTTCCTAATTATGACCTTCCTTTCTTACTAACCCAAAAAAAAGTCAACTAAGCTCTGCAATGTCACTGACAGGCAGCTGATATTCCTGGTGCGAACCCGAGGGCAGAGACGATATTGCAAATCGGTTGAACCGCCTCTGGGCTGAAACTTTCCATTCGTACTCGATATTTGAACAGGCCCCTGGAACGTTTAACCGTCCCCTGTTTCCAGTCGCGAGAGCACGATCAGGCCAATGAGAAAGCGCACTTCGATGAACATTTCGACTCTCAAGCCTGGCGGGGAGTTGGTCGCAACCGACATTCAACCCCGGATTACACCTCATTCCCAGTACAAATCAGCTCTTTGTGCTCCCTATCAGTTATTCATAAGAGTTTTTGCAGCGCCTGGGGAAATGTCCCAAAAGAATAGAGTCGGAAGTGCTCTTAGTTCCACGGGACCTTCCCGGTACCAGGGTGATTTTATTTTTGGACTCTTGAGATCAGCTCTTATAATTTTCGATATTAGACTCAAATTTGTGTACTGCATGTTTTATCTGTTTTAACTGAAACATTTGTTCGTTGATGCATTAAACACCTAAGGGTTCCATTTTTTTTCATTTTAAGTCTCACCGTCTAAAACAAATTCATTCTGCTTCTGGCTCTGATCAATCCCTGATGAAGTAATATTTTTTGACCATCAATCTTTGTTTTCATCATCAATTTTTGTATTCTCAAAGCTTTTCAGTATTATGAATGAAATATTTTTTCCATATTTTTTTAAATAAACATGACAATTTTAACAATTCTCCAACAGAAACTTTCCTTCTTACTTCACCGGTGAAATGTCATGAAAAATTTCATACCAACTGAAACTTGATACCAGAAAGTAACCCCTCCGACCATTGTAGGGTCATCGGCAGCTCTGCAAAGTCGAAAACGAATAATACAAGTCATATCCGAGGGAAAGACGCGATTCGTTGTAAAGCCTTGACAAATAAAAGTCATGGCTCGCGTTATTTCTTGCTGGCCCCTTCGGATTTTCACGCATTCTTTTATACTTTTTCACCCTGCTCATGGGGATTGAATCAAAATCATTGTCACGTCCATTTATCTGGTTCCAAGCCAGCTTTCTCGCCTCTGTTGTAATTTTCCGCGCGTGCTTAAATACGCGATCATTCGGATTACATATATTCTTGCCTTTGAGAAAAAAAGAAGAAATGTTCCCTTTCGGCAAGAATGCTACTATAAATACGACTATGGACTTGTATTGCTGACATTGGTAGAAAATATTTTCGATGATCTACGTAAAATATTATTTTGTTGCAAAAACTTGTGCACTGTAGATAGTGCAAAGTATAGAATAATGTAACGAGTTCGGAGTATTTTTCCAAAATCATAATGCATAAGATAAGGGGTTAAATGACAAAATTTATATAGTGACTAAAAAAATATGTTATCTATAGTCAGAAAAAATTGATGTTTTTATGGTAGGTACAAAAGTTTCTTATTTTTTGTGAAAAATCATATCTGCGTAAAAACGTCTACCACCTTTTATAAACTCTATTGATTTGATGTCTGAATGTTGCACTTATTATGATAAGTGCTATTATACACTAACAATAAGCATAACACAAACTAATTCATGCATAATAAAGGTTATGAATAATGAAGATTATTTAATTGGAGAATAACATGCACACAAAAGTTGAAGTAAATAATTCCATAGTGCACAATATTAACTGTCAAAGTTATTGTGATGGATAGAAAAAATTCATGATTCGATCTTTCTTTCCGGCATCTTGTAGTCATAAAATCGATGAATGTTACGGTGAACAGCTTCCGCTTGTCAGTTTCTATAGCTAGCTAGGCTATAGAAAAATAATACATATTTCAAAAACGCATAATTATGAAATTATGATCTATACTTGTATCGTAGAAAATTTTTAACCATTCTGACCTTGAATGAAGTAATTTTTTATTTTTATTGTGTATTTTTCAACATTTTTCCCCTCGTCCTAGCACATGGAATTCCACAAAAATTAGTTATTTGTGTATAAAATTTTCTATCAATATCAAGAAAAGAAACGAGTCAATTTTTCACACGAAGAATAAATATATTTTTATAGAATTTATGTGTAATGTACATCAAAACATATTAACTTGGATTCTTTTTCAGTATTAAAATCGTAATAGATTTAGAATTTAGGATTACAAAATCTCAAAATTACTCCCTGGAAACAAAAACATTACAGTCTTACATCTGACAGTCTTACATTACAACGAAATCCCAAAATTACTCCCTGAAATCGAAAATATTACACTCTTACATCTTACAGCCTTACATCTTACATTGTAAAATCAGCAAATTACTCCATACATAAATTACACTCTAGAATGAATTTTATTCAAGAAAAGTGATAATGCAGCTTAAGAAGTTTTACTTCAAAATGTATTTCTTGAACATTGGTTCTTCTCAAACAATACAAAATATTTTCAAAATATCGTTTATGTTCCGAGTTTTTAGACAAATTTATATGGAATTGTCGAGATTTGGAACTGTACCTACCATCGATTTTTACCTTCAGGGAATGAAAATAAAAAATTTTGATTATCCGCGATTTACAAAATATAGTGAAAAAATACGTAAGAAATAAGTATCCTAAATAGTAAAATTTTCCCGGCAGTTTTTCCATAGATATAAAGCTCGAAAACAAAGCTTTATTAATTTTTCTATATCTTTACCCATCATAAAAAATAAAAATACATAAGGCTCGCGTTTTGAACGTGAAGAAAGAAGTACATTATTCATAAACAACGTAATATTCATACATCAGAAAAATAGTTTCTATAGAAAAAATTGACTGAAGAGCAATTATTTCTATATTTTCTTTGGAATGAGTCTTTTATTTTATTTGCTCATTCTTAGACTTCAAACGTCGTATAGAAAAGTGATAATTGGTAAGAAGCTGACTTTTTTTTTTCTTTCTTCCACAAACATTTGTGATGTAATCTGAATATTATAATTCGATTCTTTATGAAATAGAATTTTTTTCATTCCATTAAACAAATATTTTACAATTGCTTACAAAAATATATTACGATATGATTTACGGTTATGATCAACAAGCACAAAAGTTTTAGATGTCTTATGAAATTGTAATTGAACCAAAATTATTACTCACAAAGTATTATATGTGCAAGGAGAAACAAATGTCCATTTCGCTCTGTTTTTCATTATTGTAATATATGTTAGTATAATTAACCATATTAAGTATGTGTTTACTCTTCGCGTATTGAATAACAACCAATTTGTCAAATTTCATTGCTTGAGGTACATTTACCTCCTCTGAATATACATAAATATTTACATGTAAAGAAAAATATGTGAATGGTGGAATTTCATCGCGTCACTTGGTCAAAATGCGATTTCTGTACTAGCTCGATACTTAGAAAATATAATATCAAGTTACCGAGAAAGTCCCCTGTTGAAGCAAGATATGAAGTACATTGTCTGTTTTATTTAGAAGAATAAAGTTTTTATGTCGTTCGTTTGCTAACTTTGATTATGATTGTTTCAGGTGAGAGAACGTTTTTTTACCAGTGCTCTACTGATGTGAGTAATTTTACTATATTTTTTCTACCCTACAATCATTCTAAACGTTAAACCAACCAGGTATGAAAATGTCCTAAAATTTCTGAAACTAATTATACTCACTTATTGAATTCTATTTCATTTAAAGAAATATTAAAATGAGTATCATAATTACAATATACAACCTGTTATTATAGATCTTGTTTTTCATGTAAGCAAAATAAAATAATTTCACAAAATTTACTCTCCTTTATCGATCCATAAGGTCTGTGATTTTATTCCTTAAAAATAGTAATCCTCATTGGTTCAAATTATTCAAAGCTGTCTAATTATAGATTGCACTTGAAAATTTGCATGAAATTCAGCAAGCAATGAACCTTTGAAAATTCTTTGTAACTCCTCGAGTAATCAGTAAGTTTTCAAAATCATCCCCCTCACATCCACTACCCCCCCTCCCCCGTCGAGACTTCAAAATTACACCCGCTCTAGCTTCAGCAGCAGGGGCCAAAAGTGGCTTACGTAGCCCCGCAGGGAAAGTCATGTTTTCTCTCGTCACCGTCTTTTCGAATTTACGACTCGCGCACAATGAGCGTACGCGCTCTTTTAAAATCATCCCTCGGGCTTTTGGTCTCACTCATGTCAGCTGCCCTGTATTATGCACGGCCCGCCGCTCCTAAGCTCGCTTATTAATTCACAGCGTGCGACCTGCACGCTCTTCCCCTGCTTTTTTTTCGTGTTTTTTCATCATGGGTCCATTTATTCGCATTAGATACGAACGAAATTCAGAGGATAAAAAAAAGGCTTAACCCGTTACGTTGAGGCCCATTCGAGTTGCACGACTCGTGCGTCGTGAGTCGTTGCCACGATCGATTTCTCGAACGGGCCGGGCCAATCGTCTTCCATGCAGCGTGAGATATCGCATCTGCACGTTCCGCGTGCGGCAGAATATGTGAATTTGATGCACTAATGCAAGAATTGCAAGTTTGGGAAAAGTTGGGTTTATGGAGTTTTAAATGGAGGATGAGGTTTTGGGGAAAGGTTATTATGTTAATTGAGGATTTGGTTTTGTTGAGTTGGTGAAAGAAAGAATTTGAAAAATTCGAGCGTTATGGAAGAGTTCTTCAATGATTATATAAATTTCAAACGAACTTCATGGAATTACAAATAGAGATGATGAACCAGAAAGTTATTCATTTTTTTGAAAAAAATGTAAAAAATCATTCTGAAATTCATGAAATTGTGATTCATTTCAAAAAGTATTCAAAAAATTTAGCAGGTATCATTAAAAAAAAATGAAAAAAAATACAGTAGCTGTCAAGGCAAAACCAGAAGAAACGAAATCATCAAATCAAGGAGAGATTTTGAGAGAAAACAAAAAAATTTTCTAGGAAAATCAAACTTTAAAGTAGTTCATCAGAAAACAGCGAAAAACAGAGATGGGAAACATGTAAGGGATAGAAAAATTTTTTTTATCATGTGATGTTATAGTATTTATATATAATTATTTGACCTCTTTCTGTTTTCTTACTCATGCAATATATTTTCATAAAAGTTTTTTTCAGCGATAATCACCACAATGTTAAAAATTTCTCTCTCAATTAAAAGAATTCAAAAAAAAACCTGTTACAGTATTTAAAAACGAATGAAAAGGACTCAATTTAGTATATGGAGCTCCCATCCTTCATTATCTTAACATTTTTGAAACAATAACTGCCTTCAACTGTAAATTTCTTTCCATTTCCTCCAGTTTTTTTTTAAGTCTCATCAATAATAAATTCATGGTCGTGTTCAAGATGTATAAATGGCAATGCTTGATTGGTTCTTGGAGCCAATGATCGCTAACTTTTTCAGGGAGTCCTAAAGAACACGTGAGAGTCCAAATTGACGGATATCGTTCGAGCTTTTTACTCTATTTTACTCATCGTAAATGTCGTTCTCTAGGCCAATGTAAAATACAGCCCATTTTAAATCCAATCTGATCGTAATTTATTTCGAAAGATTCTGAAAAGATGTCAATAACTTTCATTGTCAAAAATTTGTCGTGCAGGTGAGCCTATTCTTCGATGATCTTCTTTCCTTTGAGAGTATTTTATAGAGGTTTTTTTTTTCATCTTGCTTTGCAATTTGTTCTAAAAAAGAGTACATTCATAGTTATATTTTATTCGTTTTAGACGAGAAGCACGCAACAATGTAATATACAGCAATTAATTCTAATTCATACGAATCGTCAGTTTTGTAGAGCAAAATATCTATTGGCATTCAAGGATTTGAAGATTTTTGTCTTCTTTGTATTTTGGCTACCCTTCAAATTATAATTACATTCACAAAACTTTTTTTGGATGTTTACAATAGAACACTTCCAGTAATTTTCAATAGATTAAAACTGATGATAATCGACTTTTTCGATCCTCCAGAGTGTGTCATAATTGATCAAGTTTTTTGTCGCATCATTCCTTCTGATGAATGGTGTAAATCTTGTTTACATAAAAAAGGGTTATGTTAACACTTATTTTAACTTGAAGAATCTTTTACTTCCTCTAACAATAATAAGCAGTCGGATTAAAATACAAATGTGATTGTTCAATAATAAGAAAAATATACGATCAGAAACACATTGACGACAATATATGAAAGTAATAATGTTTTTTTTGAAAACCCTTTAATTTTTCGATTTTCTTTAGCTCATATTCAAATTTACACAACTATCAGTCCTGAATAAAAATATTTTTTGTTTCGTATCTTAAATTTATCTCTTCAATGAATCTTCAAATACAAATGAAATAAAGAATATTGATTTCAATAAAATAATTCCATTCCCTATCTTCAGCTTCAGCGCTAAATTTTTACATCGTGAAATTCTTAAAAATAAAATTTTCAAACGTCTTTTATTTTTCAACACTGTGTACCATAAAACCCAAAAGTACGTTTAGCGAAGAATTTTCACTGGAGAAAACATCTTTTAGCACAAAAAAGGTGTATTTCTGAAGGTTTCAATATCACTCATAATAGCAACGAATTTTCTTGAACTTCCTATCACTTCCACCCTCTTGAAAATCTTCAGATTTTCCTTACAACCCAAAATCCAAAAACCAAATCAAATCCAAACTACATTGAAATAATTCCTGCACGGAAGTGTTCCAATTTTCTCGTCACAACAGAGCATTGTCAAATAGATCAGGGCAGGGGCATTATGGGGAGAAAAATAATGGCCCCACGTTCGAGGGAAGCGTTTAACGAGGGTGATTTATAGCGCGGAGTAATTTATATTTTGACGCCTGGAATGGCGAATCGATACTCTGTTGTTTTTTTTCTTTGGCTCTGCGAGAGATCGCTTTTTCGTGGAGCTGTACGTTTGGGGAATTCCGAAGAGTTTGGTACAATGGGATACGAGGGTTCCATATGGACGAGGTCTGAATGGAGTCTAATGGAAGGATGGACTTGATTAGTCGGTCAAAAGAAATATTGCGAGTTGTACTTCATTCTTCAAAGGAAAAACTTCAGAATTTCCCTCACCACAAAAACAAATAAAGTCGATATATGATACAGTTCTGGCATACTAATCGACTCTAGAACATATATCTTCTTTTTTTTCCAAACATTTGATTTCTGTCGTATTACTTTATGAGAAAAAAGCTTCTTGAGGATGTCAAGTCGTCTAGAAAGAATCTGTGAAATTCATTTGAAAACTTTTATTTTTCACATGAAACTGGGTCCTATTATAAATGAATGTCAAATTTTGAAAGGGGCGTACGTTCATGCCCCCCCCCCTCCTCTTAACTATTTCTCTTCTTTTTTTATTTTCTTCCCGCTTCCATAGATTCGCCACTGTATTCCTCCCCCTTCGAAAGAGAGACAAGCTGGGGCCCTGGGGCAAGCACCAGCTGTCCCATTTAATAGAGCAATAAAGACATGAATGGGGCTTTGATTTATGCGCCTGCCGTTATCAATGCCGGATATTTAACGACGCTCACGCGATTCATCGGTTTTTCCACCGATCGCCGATGCGTTTTCAACACGTCGTAAGAGTTTTCAGCATTGTCTTTCGCGGGTGCATGAATAATGCAAGGAATGAGCGGAGGAGATTGAAATGTACGAGGTCGACGCCTCCGAGGCACTTCGTGGGCAACCGAGTTTCTACATCACACGACTACGGCAATTATCATCAATCCCGGGCATCTCCGCGGACGTTGCGTCGGCTTTTGATAGCTGGTGAAAAGACATGGGGTCCCGGGAGAGTAGAACGAGAAATGAATCGAGTTCAGGGATGGAGGTGTGGATGAGGTTTTCTAATTCAGGGTTTTTATGCATAAAGAATTATTTTTGATTTGATAATATATTTTGAGAAAGATGGACTTTTCTTTCATTTTGTAGTCAAATTTGGCAAAGAAAATGAGAAAAATACTGAAAATATTTCAAATAATGAATGAAGGTTATAGATTCTTTTATTTGATGAATCTATTTCAATTGTTCGGAGACTATTATAAAATAATTGTTGAAAAATCAACTTCAGAATCAAAAACATGGGTATTTTTTATGATTGTTCTAACTCAGTAGCAGAGAATATTAGCTTTTTTCTGAAAGTTAGTGACAGGTCACTATTAGATTTAGGGTCACTATTAGATTAGACAGGTCTCTATTGGATATTTACAAAATTATTTTATTCGTACAAAAATATTTTCTGTTTTCACATTGTAAAGACGTTTTTTCTGAGTAGAATTTTCATAAAACGGTTTTTTTTGTATTTCATCTAATTTTTGAAATTAAAAAAAAATTTTAATACGAAAACAAAGAATATAATTAAATTATTCTCTTATCATTGAATTTCTTCATTTCTATTTCTTAAAGAAATAAAAAATGATAATTGCACGTGAGAGTTGAGCGGACAATTCTTGAAATTTCGATAACGGTTATTTTTCACAAAAGTTGGTTACTTGGTGCAATATAGATTCATTTCAGAGAACATTGTTAACACTCATATTCTTTGTTTTTAAAAAAGGTTTTGCTCTGATTTTATGAGTAACATTGAGTTTTGTAAATCTTACAAACAATAAATTATAACAGATCGTTTTAAAAAATGTCAAGTATATTAATTTACAATTTTTTGGAAATGGATTGAAACTCTTTTACATACCGAATTATTCATAAGAATAACGTCACATCGATGTGAAAAATATTGAACTGTGCAAAATGAAATATAATGAATAATTTTCATTGAAAAAACTCTTATCCTCTTACAAGACTCGAAAATTTTTATTCACAGTCAATAAAATCCGGCAAAAAATCTTTATAAAAAGTTACAAATATTATTCCTAAAAACAATAGAATATAACTTATTGCAAGGAAGTTCAGATTATCACGTTAGTAAAGTTTAAAAAAAATTATTTTCATTGTTTTATCATGAGTGTTTTTTATTGGAAACATACTGAGATTTTCTTGGAAGAATAGAAGGATGCAGATTCCAAAATGTTTTGTTAAATTTTACAAATATTGCAAAAATTTTGAAGAATAGCGATTTCCTCAGTTTATATGAGAGACACTGAATTTTTTAAACTTTGTATCGTTATCAAAAACGAATTAGAATTAGAGAAGATAGACTAGAATGTTATCAAATACACATCGAATCAGGTTTATGCAGAACTTATGATTGTTCGAGTTTGAATAGTTATCCATGAAAACACATTACTAACATGAATTTGAATGAAGCTGAAAGTGTAAAACGCAAGTAGAAATTATCAAGTGGGATAATTTGATTCAAAAAAAGTCATTAGTATGATGAGCGTCTTTTTTTAAAACTCCACATTACAGAACAGCAATATTTCTAAGCATTAAAATACAATTATCATCTTGTCCTTTAAAAGCTTTTTTCTCAAGATAGTCATATGTTGAAGAAATTAAATCAGCTCCACAAAACAGATGCTTGAACAAGATGCATACAAATCCATAATTTACTCAAAAAAACGTTTGATATGTACTGAATAGTGGATGAAATTACAGTTTCATAGATTAGTCCTTTTAGGAAAATACATATTTTACAGAATTTTCTCAATAGAAAACTACGTAATTATATAGCCTTAAATATAAATACTTGTAAAAAAATTAATATCATGTAAGAATTTTCGATAAATAATAGTATAAGAATATGGTATTCTCCGAATACACTTGAATTCCAGTTTCAATGAATTAGAGAATAAATACAATATAAAAACTGGAAAATTCAAAATATATTTTAATCCTGAAAAACTACGAAAATTTATTTTGAGGGAAATATGCGTTTTCAGATATACATGTAAAAAAAAGTTATTTTTTAATCTTGGATAGCTTCAAGACACTTGAAACTACAGAACATAAAATTTCATGGATCGGAATATCGATGTTACCTAAGTCACATTGTCCGTACTAAATAATAACTATGTATGAACAATAACAAATTTTACCTATTCCTGAATGCCAGAATTGAAAAAAGAAAAAAAGTAAAGTAAACGATGATTTCAATTAAAGTTGAAAGAAATTTCACGATATTTTGCAAATGAACATTATAATAATGAACTGACCTCATTAAATGTACTGCAATAAATTAAAAAATTCACCGAATATGATATTTGACGATCTGACTGTACGATCATACAATCCCAAATTGATTATCGTGAAATGAAATGTTTATTACCTGCTCAATCAATAAATCTCTAATTTTTTCATCACGTTATCTTCATCAGTGAGTCAAATTCAGTTGCCAGCTGAATTTAAAATATACATTTCTTGTATAAGAACAATACGTCTGGAAACTTCATTAAAAAAACCCTTAACCTATGTAACTCGACTCGCAAAACAGCGGATGAACGGAGGCGAACTTCGCCCATACACTGCTGTATAAGCCAGGAAACGGTCATTGAGATCATCAAAGCTCGTTCGCTCTCGGTGCCGAAGACTCGTGGCTCGTGACATTCCTCGCGAGGTGTGTAATTGGCCTGCCTGGAACGGTGGCAGAAAAAAGCTTAGACTTGCTTGAAAGGCGAGAGCTGTTTCCCAGAAAAAACCCATGTCGATTTGCGCGAGCCACAAAAATGGTCAATCGAGTTCGTTCAAGTCCCCTGCGAATCCCTGCAAAAATAACTCGATTGGCAAATTAAGGAAGGTTGAAAAGATTTTCCTAGAAGAAAAATCTTCCTTGCACATCCAGATTCAAAATAATAACCATTTTGAATTTGTTCAATCTTAGAAAAATCGGTGAGAGAAATGGTAAATATTGCATTCAATGCAAAACAAATTTCGAAATCCGAACCGATTAGAACCGAATTACCTTTTCTACAATTGGTTCAAAGAACGATCACGATTTCAACTGGGGCTCGGAATCACAAACACCGATCCTCACAAAAAAGTTCGGGCCGCGAGAATGATTGATCGACGACTTTTATCTGGTGTTTTTTTTTCCTGGGCCGCGCCGACAAATGGAGAATCGCAGTTCCCTTTTTCCTTCCCCTCTCGTACGTAGATATATGTCTTCTCACAACGGCAATATTTTTTGACACGACCCAAAGATCGAAAGAAAAATTAATGACTCTCGCGGGTCGCGAGGAATCGCCGATCGAACTCGCACAACCGAGGGCGCCCGTTGACGTGAAAGACGCCCTACGATTGAGCGACGAATAAATCAACCGAGTCGTCATTGTCATTCTTGACAAATCGAGCGGATTCTTTCACGAACCATTCGTATATGTTTGTTTAACTGCGCCATGTGCGACGCTGTTAAAAAATCCGGACGTTTATTCGAGGTTATTGGGGTCCACCCGGATACATTGCCTCTTTTTCTGGCGTGTCTGGTATCGATTATCTGCAACGTGCTGTGATTTTTTCTGGTTGATCTGCTTTTTTGGAGAGTTTAATTTTCAATAAGATTTGAAAATTTCATACTATCAAAATTCAATGAACCTAAAAATGTCTGAATATTTTTTAGTATGTATACTCATTGTATGTAATTAATAGAAAATCAACAACTCGTAAGATTGAAAAGGAAATCAATTGCATTACATCAAGGGATCAGAGAAATCGTTAATAATAAACAAAATTAATAGATATAATTTTTTAGCATTAAGTCTGTTTTGACATTTTATGCAAACCTTGAAAAAACATATCGTATACATTTGAATTTTCATAAACTCATTGGGCACACTGAAAAATTAGAAAAAAACGTTGCGTTCCCTTCCTCTGGCTTTCGCTATCCTCAACGAAACACAGCTGAGCAAATGAAACCTCGAAACTAACGAAGCGTCGCCAATTTGGACGCGTTTAATAACCAAGTAAAATGCGGCTGCACCAAAGGATTACATTCCGCAAGAGCTCATGTGTCCGACTCGCCCAAACACCCCGGCAAATGAAGCGCTTGGATTTCGGACGAGCGATTACCATTTGCAACGCCAAAAAAGCCAAGAACGTTGGAATCCATGGAATGAAAATTACGAAAATGCAGAATAAAAAAAAACATACCTTGCTGATTTATACACCCTTCATCTTTTAAAAAAAACATTTTAAGTATAAAGGGAGATGTGAAAACAAAAAATGAGGTGAAAAAATTTGAGATACATAAGTGAGTAAAAAACAGAATTTTTTATACAGAAAAGAGAGGATGAACGAGAGATTATTAATTTTTTTTCGTATGGAGAATTTAAATTCGTCCAGAAAAAATCGGATGCTTGATCAAAATGTGTTTCGATCATTATCTTTGAGTACAATTGATGCATATTGAAATAGGTAGAATAATAATTAGAGTTATGGAAGTTAGAAAATATACTGTGGATTGTTATTGAAAGATAAATTAGTTCGAAACAATATCATGCTATAAATAAGGACTCCGACAGTATAAAGAACTAAAAAAACTTTTCGAATACCCTTATTAGTCCATATAAAATGAAATCAACAATATTTAATCCTGTAGAATTGAAAAATAAGGTCATGTAAATGTATTCCCTACTTACATTTACGATGTATGGTAAATTTTCACCAAAAATTACAATTGCCTGAATTATTGAAAAGCTTTGACATCAGTAACGAGAAGTTTGAATTCTGTTTTATCTGGTTCAAACGTGACCCCGAAAAACATGACTAGATAGAAAATTGTTGATTCATGAAAAGACATTCGTTGAAATTCTTTAATTGAAATAATAAAGGTATCGTGAACTACGCCATTTAAACAAAAATCAAAGTCTCTTATATATAGAAATCATATGTTTTTGATTTCAATATACATTCATACATTTGTTGTGGCAATTTTTTTCGTTTGAACAAATTAGGTAGCACACGAATGTATAAAGGAAGGGTTAGTAAAACTAAAATTAACAATTATAATCATGAATAGGAATGAAATTTCAAGTAATCTAAACTTTAAGAACAAAAATATTCGTCTTTTCGATATTCTAATAATCAATTAATTCTTAAAATTTTCAATATTATGTACAAAAACCCAAATTGACTGCATTCTAATAAGTTTGTATTGCTAAATAATGAAGAATTGTCACCTGATAATTATTATTCACTATTTAATATTTATTACTATTCAACTCTGTTTTTTTTTATTGAATTTACAACAAAATGGAAGTTCTTAAAATAATATAATAATAAAAATAGAAATAAATAATAAATGCGATTTTAGGTATTTCTATCTAGGTATATTAAACAAAAGCAGTAAACAAATTTTGTTTCTGGACAAAGAGTTTTCAATCGTACATTTTGTATTTATGAAAGTAAAAGGTGTTTTCGCGATAATTTATTGAGTACTGTATTATGAGGCAGTTATACTTTAGAAAAACATAATTTTTCATACATACGAAAGTAGAGGATTGATCCTTCACTGCAAAATGTGCGAATCAATCGAAAACAAAAATTTTTAAATTATCATTCTCTTCAATCACTCGGAGCAATTGAAGAGATTGATGATTGATATTTACGTAGAGTGAAAAAAGGAACAGTAACCAATAAATTTTGTTCGAAAGATAAAACATTAAACGAAAAAATATTCCAACAGAGAATATGTAATGTCAATTGTAATATTTATGATTATTCAGTTGATACTAAGAATGACAATATAAAATTGAAAAAGATAAATTTTGATTCACATGTTACAAAGTTTGAGAAATTATCATCTATAATGTTATGGAAATTCTAACGAAGCTCAATGGAAAAACCGGAAAAATCAAAACACAAACTTTTCTGGTGTCAAGCTTTTTTTCAAATTCAATCTTTAACAAAATATGTTTTGATTTTTTTCACTATCATTTCTTTTGTATGTTTTTTACTTAGTTCAGTGAATAAAAAAAACATCGTTAAATATCCTGAAAACATATTAGAATTTCAACATTTCTAATACATCACCAGAAGTTTTCCAGTTTTTTAGTATATATTTACATATTTCATTGTTTTTTCGAAGGATAATGTCAATAAAGTTTCATGAAATGTGAGGGCAGGTATGTACCATCTACAATGCAACAACAATATATGAACAATAACAGTTGAAGGGTAGAATCATTAGAAAGATGTCTAAGATTATGTATTACATAGACAACGTCCAGAAGTCTCATAAATATATATTTTTAACAATAAATACTTGAATCATTTCCATAGGTATGTAATCATCAAAAATACTATATCTTAATGAATAAAAAATAATCAAATCAAAACTCGCAATAAACTTGTCCACATGCAAAAAGGAACACTTTTTCTCACATGGAGAGTGTTATATTAAGTTTGTATACGTGTGCATTTTGTGAACGACTAGATTCTATTTTCATTGATTTTTTCACAAATGACAATGGAAAAAATCTTGAATGTCCAACGATTCCACTCTTGTCTGTAACATTTATCAGAAAATCAAATGAGTTCAAATTCCAAAGCCTTCAAAGCACGTTTTTAATCACTCAAGAAAATAAGGAATCTTAAGTAGCCAGGTCATTCATCACTTGATTCATTAGTAATGCGTGTAAAATGAGTCCTTAACAGGTTCTGGGGGTCCTCAAGTCAATAAATCCAGAATACGACCCGATTAATCAATTATTCTCGCGGCAGTTGCTCGGTAGCTGGCACAGTACCAACGGTAATTAATAAGCGAGATTAGATCCGCGAAGGATGCACGAGATACAGCTCGTCGAGTCTGAAATCGCGTGGAAGGCACGGAATGTGAGCTGCGAATCGCTTGGTGAATGGAGGTGAACTTTGCTTACAGCAGGATCATGCACGTTTCTGGCCGAGGAAGGGCCATTGAAGCTTCATGGCGTGCGAGCCTGTTCTGTTCATTTTCGGAGTTGAAGTTGCTGGTCTGTATTAGGCTGAGCTGTTGTAAAATTTAGACTGAATATTGTCCTAGAATGTACAGAAAGTTTGATCTGGTCATGCATCTGAATTTTTGAGGGTTTAGAGTCTGTTTGGACACGTCTAATTGAAATTGCAAAATGAATTTCACATTGCTCTCGTGATGTTACTGACTGCTTGTTTAGAATCTGTTGGGCACATTAGAATTCCTTTTTTATGCTTTGTGATGAATGTAATTTTGAATTGAGAACGTAATCAAGTAAATATTTTTGTAGCATCTATGAACTTTTCAATATTGAAGGCTCGATGGAGAAGAAAATTATCTATTTTCTTCGAGACCTGAAAACGTGATAAAACGCTTGGGGGCGATTTTCGATGTGGAGAACGTACTTTCGGGATGTGACACTTGTTGAAAATTGCGGGGAAACATCTTAATAAGAGCATCGGAACTGGTGAGAAACCGAAACTCGGTTCTTTGGCGAGGAAGCCCGTACGTGATCTGAATAGATATTTGGACGAAAAAGGGAAAGAGGAGTTATTGCTTTTGATTATGTGAGAAATGCTATTGAGCAGGTGGTTGAGGTCTTTAATATAACCTTCGTATTTTTCAAGCTTGAATCGTCAAAATTATTTTCAAAACGTTTCGACGCCAAAAGAACCGTGTAATTTGACATAAAATTTAAATAGTCAATGACTATCTGTTTCAAACGATTTAAAAATGAAAAAAATTGCATTCAAACATCTGAAAAATTGTTTCTTTAATAAAATTGTTTGTGAATCACTTTGTCAATCACTTTTATTCAAGCATCAATTATTTTATTGCGTTTCATTTTATAATTCTTTGTTGAAAATTAATCACTATTAATTATAAAACAATGCTCATTGAAACCAAAACACGACACCATTATACAGAGCGAAATTCTCCATGGAATGACTCGATAGTCCCCGTGATTGCTTTCATTAGTACGTGCTCTCATTGTAACAAAAGCACAATTTCCAAGCACTGCCCTTCTCGAGCGTTCAATCACGATTATTGTTCGGCGTCGAGTGTTCTCCGCGCGTCATCGAGTTTCCAAACCGAGCGCGTTTTATGAAAATCTAGATGATCCTTTCGTTGTGCCTACGAACAATGCTCTGAATGACTGCCAGACAATGTGTACCTTTGGTAACATCCCTGCCATTGGTTTCCAATAAACGAGACAAATCGACGTGCACATATATGTGGGAGCTTTTCGAGAAAAGTCGAGTTGCACTAATTCTACCATGGTTTGTTTTATCAGTGCTGGGAGCTTTTCTTTTGTTAAGAATGTAGAAATTTTGCATGGAATCACTCGGAAATGAACCTTGCTACGACAGTATTAAAATTTCATCTGATAGTCAGTGATCATGTTATCCAGATAAAAAAGTATAATTACCTATACATTATGAAAGTAAAACTTTCCTCTCTCATAACTTTCTACTTAAAATTCCTTTATTATATCATTACACTTCAAAGAGGAATAAATGACGAAATAAATCAGTGTTATCTGATTTGAACGACAGAATGTCATAATCATGCGGCCAGTAAACGATTTTTCAAGATTACAGAAACACTTAGAAATCATAAATACAAAGAAAAACAGGTTGTCGGGCTGTAAAATTTGAGATTATTGCACCAGCTACATTTTGCAACGAGTCAGAAATCCCATTAAACGAAGTCGCTGGTCCTATTGCAGGCTGTTTGAAACAAAGTAAGTTGAAAAAAATGTAATGAAGAAAAAAGTAATTAGTTCTTGAACTGATTTCAAGTCGAAAAATTATTTTTATCGTTAGAACTTTTAGTCGAAGTATATTAAATTGACTTTTTTCGTTTTGTTGGAGGCATTTAAAGAGCCATAACAAACATGTAAAATCATCACTTCCTTAATAACATTATCAGTGAGTATTTTGCGAAATGCCGACTGTAAAATTTAGCTTTGATAAAACTTATCGTTCCAAGAAACATCTTCAAAAAAGAGCAATCATCAATTTCGCGAATATTTCCGATTGGTCCGAGGTTCCCAGGGCGATAATAGGAAAATGATACTTCGTAAGTCGACCCTCTGATATGAGAGAAATGTTTATGGTCAGCGAGGATGCGGCGCAGCCGCCATTTCCTATTCGCATAGTGGGACGCTCAATGCGAATTGAGTGTTATGAAACTTTTGGATCAGATGAACCGAGGTCACATAGCATTAAGGATGAATACAAAAATACTGCTAACAGTAAAAAATAAAAATTTCTATTAAAAGAAGTACTGTCATTAGTTTATCAATGAATTATGGAAGAATTTTTTGTTCGTCTAATAGTACAATGTATATAAACGAGTAAAATATATTTTACTTGAATTTCAGTTCTTGCTCGAAGGATTTAAAGATTTCAAAGTCGTACTTCTTTTTTAAATGATTCGAAAGCAAAATTTTTAATTAAAATCCTAGAAAGCATTTTATCATCATTCCTTTTTTTTATTCTCATCAACTCTCGCCAATATTCAAAACTGTTTTGATGAAAAACATGTTAACAAAAATCCGAATACCTTCCACATGTAAAACTTTTCACTCTTTGTAGAGAAGATCCCAATAACCGAAATCAGGCGAAAAATCAGTTTTAGCTCTGAAAAAAGCGTGCCCGGGAAAAATGTTTGCATCGGCTTTGAAGCGACGGATGAATGTTTAATTAACGAAAAAGTTGGTCGCGGAAAATATTTCATCACTATTCGCCCTCGAGCGGGTGCGCGCATGCCAGTCGCGGGTTTGAGAATTTTAAATTCCGCTTTTGTCGGCAAAGTTTGCCAACTCCTGGTGAAACCTCGGGCATGTGCTCGACCGCAGCTCACGCCGGCATTTGAGACGCGCTCATATGAAGATCTATAACCATTGTTGACATACTGCTATACGTCAGCCAAATATTTAGACTTTTTTGCCGAAAATACACCCTGCTACTTAAATACTTCTGTGCATTGTTGTCATTGCTGTGTCCTTAGTCGAGGTTTTCCTCAAATATTCCGTATCATGTGGAAGAATCTGGTGCATTTTTTTTATAGTGAGATACATAATCACGTATTTCGAGGTATTGGAAATTTTGAGATCAAGGGTTTCGGAATTTTAAACAAAAAATAAAATGAGTATATTATTTCAATGATTTAAATGAAAAACAGTCTATGTTTGGAGAAAAATTCATCGGAGTTATCATTTTTCAAAGAGTATAAATTAGTATTCTCTGAGACCGTCATTGAAACCTTTTTGAATTAGGAGTCTAATAAACCGTGGTTAGGAAAAATCACAAAGTTCCTACAACATTTATCACTTGAGAACAAATTAATCTTTACATTAGTTCTAAAACAATAAAATTTGATTCTCGTATTTTCAAAGAATAAAAAAGTTGAAGTATAAGAGATCGATTTTTTTTCATCAACTGTTCAAATTTGTTAGGAAACCATCTGATACCTAACAGAAATTGCATACATTGAAACTCTATCGATTCATTGAATATAATTAACTGCAATCTTATTCAATGCTTGTTAAAATACGAAGTTAAATCATGAAAATCATTATCATGATGATAATGATGAACAGTATTGCAGATTGTTACTAATGGATAAATTTTGTTCATGATTTTTTTTTGTCCATCATTTTACCGAAGCAAATATGTATTCTAAAATAAACTTTGTTCAAAAAATTGTTTGAAACAAAAACGTTTGTTACACAGCAATCAAGATTGTATAATTCCTTGATTAGAATTGAGAAAAATAAAATATTTTACAATAATTGTAGAAAATTTTTTTCGGTAAAAATCAAGATTGTGAAAAAATGAATTGTTATGAGAATGAGTTGATCCGTATTAAAAACGAATTTTACTACATACTGACAAAGTAGAAATTGGAAAAAAAATAATTAAGATTAGAATCATGAACGATATGTCAAATTGTTACGAGTGGATACATTTAGTTGATGAAATTTGGCATTTGCTAATTTCACTAAGACGAATTAATAAAAAAATATACTTATTTGAAAAACTAAAAAAACAAAACAAAATAAAACAAAACTGTGGAAAACAGACTGTAAAATTTTTCATTAGTATTTCGGAAAATGAAATTGTTTATTCGTTCCAAAAAACGAATCTCACTACATATGCACAAAGTATGAAGTAGAATAAATCAAATGAAAAATTTTCTGATATCTGAACTTCAGAGTTACTGGCAGAATTAAAAAATTGTTCAGAAATCCATATCTTTTTAAGAAGAAGTGTAGGACTGAATTATAAAAATAATGGATGCTTGACTGGAGCTGGAGAGATACTGACATATGGTAGTTTAAATAAAGAATAGACTGTACTGATATCGGCTGATAAAAAATTATTCATTTTTTGTTACAGATTGTATCATAAATTATTATTGAAGATATTTTCTATCGTATTAACTACACAATAAAAGTCAGAAAGAGGCAAGGAATTCAAAAATACAGAAAATATGAATATGGACATGATTGATGAAAAATAGATAACTTGAAATGAAAAAAACTTGTTATTTTTATCTTAAGGAAAATTTTTTTTCCCGAAATATAAATACTTTTCATCAAAAACCCAATTTAATCAATAATTTTTTGATTTGTGAGAATGAAAAGAGATTTCCATTTTCATCATGATTAAAACGTGTTTTAAAATCACGAATTTTGGGTGATTTTTTATTTACCAATTTTACTACATACTAAGGGTGTCAAAATAATGGCGAAACAAACAATGATAAAAATTTTTCATTTTCATTGAACAAACGATATTTAAAAATTTTGGATTCCAAAAGCAATGTAATCTTCATATCCCAAATGAGAAATTTTCAAAATTGTGAATCATATTTAGTTATTCCAATAAATGGGGAAGTCGCATAATTAAATCAAATTATTTGCATTGCCAGGCAATCTATATTGTAAATAATGTAATGTTTTCATCACCTTCAAGTTCTAAATCGAAACTGTACTGCAAAATGTAGGAATCACTCGACTACTAGAAATTTTTGATTCCATGACTGGAAAATCGAACGAATAACATTCGATTAAAAAAAATTTGTGATCTAGACTTGATATCAAATTCATGGAACTGATATATTGAAAGAAGGTCAATTTTTTTAGACACATGAGAAATTTTATTGTTATCAACTGTCACTATGCGAATTTAAATGCAACTAACCCAAAACAGTAATTTCGCACATTTTTCTTATTTCAAGATTTTCTTTCCAACTCGTTTCATACAAAACTGTAGTTATTTGTGACTATTTTTCCTCTGGTTTCTCCTTAAAAATTTTTTTTGTAGAAAATTTTATGAAAAAGATAGTTGTAAAATTACTGAAAGATAAACGTTTAAATTATCGATTCGATTGTACGAGTACGAAATTTCTGGTTGGTTCAATTCAATTTTTATACTGCAATTTTTAAAACTATACTGTATTTCTTATCAAGTTCGCATAAATACTGCTACACGTAACGCGCATCATCTATAGTGACCATCAATTTTTGTGAGTCAATTTTGAAAGCCATGAAATGTGACTCTCTTGTTTGAATTAAGCACTTTCAGTTCTTATTCCGATTGCAACCCCTGTGTAACTAAAAATTAAGAACTTTACTTTTGATTGTTTCGATTTTAGTAAGTACAATAAAGATCAAATATAATGCACAAATTCCATTACATAGATATAATTTCAAACAATAGTACCAGAATCTCTGGATTCTTGCAGAAAAACTCTGTTCAACTAAAAAAAACCTTCATCTACAATTCCACGACCAGATTTCTAATGATACTCCATAAATCTTCTCGGTTGGAGCGTTCCCTCAATCACGATTACAAGGTTGTACGGCTCGTTCGCTTTCGACGTAACGCGAAAAAACGGTGATTAACAGGTTATTCGCGTTCGATAACACGAGCGTCTAGTCGCGACTAGTGTACGACAAGAATCGTGGAGTTTGCGGAAATCAATCGGGTACGAGTTTTACGAGGTACGGCCGCACTTCCTGTCGCATACGCGACTTCGTACTTCCTTTGCCGAAGCCAACCTCCCAGAAGTTTCATCAGCGAGCGTGCGCACGTTCTCAGGGCACGTGACGGGCATTTATCCCTCGCTTTTTGTTCGCCCGGTTGACACCATTGCCCGAAGTACATCGATGCCCGTGCGTGCGAGAGACAGCGAGAGAAAACGACGATGGGGGAAAGGAGCAATTTTCTCTACTCCGAAGGGCATTAATCATAAAAGCTACGGGGCTAATAACCATCCGATGCGATTAGGGCGCAACGTACGACGAGGCTAACTTCCCGGATTCACTTTTACTCCGGGAAAACTGGGGAAAACCCAAGTTGAAAACTTGATCAGTCGGTGGCGAAAGGAAGGAGAAGCGTTGTGGGAAACTTGGTATTTTGACTAGGGATGAAATCGAAAAAAGGGGTCTTTGAATACGAAATATCGATATACCGGAAAAATATTGACATGCCGAATCATCGCATAAATTTCGATAAATTTTACAGGAACAATGTTTTTCAAAGATATTTTTAGTATTTTTCGTATTTTTTAAGTACAATTTTCTATGAATTTCTACATAGACGACAAGATTTCGATCCTATAAGGTTGAAAGTTGAACAATTCCTAGTGATTCATTGGTTCCAGAGAAAATCGCATTTTACTGGATTTTTTATATTTTCTCAATGTTTTGTGTTTTGTATTCATTATAAAATTTTGTATAATATTATCGTGTTTCTGAAGATTGATAGTATTTTTGAGGATTTTTACTTAAACTGACAACATTTTCTGCTTTGGACTTCAAAGTTCCTTCAATTTTTCGTCTTTGAATAGGTCCATCAGGGCACAATATTTTTATGTATTTGTAGCAGTTATTTCAAGATTTTTTTCACACTTCTTCGGTATTTTCACGATTGAACAGGTTTTTTCGCATTAATACGAATGGCTATATATAGATTTCTGGAATGAAAGTTAAATGCAAAAAATTTTCTCGTAAAATTTTGGAAAAAACTGATGTCTAAGGTCATCAATAAAATTTCCTCAAATGAGATTTCATTTGCTAACATTGTTTTTGTTAATTATCTATAATTATAAGAAAAATGTGAATATCGGACGAACTTTTCTAATTTGGAAAAGAAAAAACAAACCATTTTCTCGTTCTCGATAAGAGGAATTCATTTTTTTCTTGTCTTAAAGCTTTTGTAGTGTTCTATACTCTTGAAAGCCTGTTTTCATGTTTCAAAGTTACTTTTTATTGATTTAGAATATATTTTTTAAGGTCATTTGTAATTTGGTCTGCAATTTTCGAGCATTCCCATACTTATTTTAGAGTGACTTTTTATTGTCTTTGGCATTATGAGAAGCTTTTTCCACCCCCCCTCTATGATTCTCGTAATTTCTACACGAACTGTTACATTTTTTATGAACTTTACCCAGCTAACTCTAGGTTTTAATTTTCTTTTGACTAGATTGACGACAGAAAATTTGTTTTTCAAGTATCTGTTGTTCATGTATATCATCTATTTGTTGCTCATTACTAGCATAAGTATCATATAAATATCATTTTTCCAAGTATATATTTAGCTCAGAAGTTTCAAGTTAGTTGTTCATAGATAACTGTTTGTCGGAGGGTAATCACTACATGTGAAACGTTTAAAAGTTTAGTAGTGTACTTAGACACAAACTCAAACTATTATCTTGATGACTATCAAAAGTTTATTCCAGTTGTAAATCTGTATAAACTGTCCATAGCTTTAATTGCCTCCCAGCTATTCTAAAGAAGGTAAATATTGTGACTTTGACACAATCGTTATTGTAACCATCAATGGTATTTTTTTTTTAAATTTGTCAATACTGACTGGCCCAGCAAACAATATTTCTTGAAGGAGACATTTCAATTAATTTTCAGCATAAATTATCAGTTCTTGAATTATCATTGTTATAAGTATTATAGATCAAAGTATATTGCAGTATTCCATAAAAAATTTGAAAATTTCATAAGAAGTTTTCTAAAAATTAACTTAAATCTTCCGTCAAAAAAGGTAAATAAATGTAAAGATATTTAGTATTGAATAGTGAGCATGAGAAAAGGTTTTTTTTTCTGAATTTTTTTGTAGTCATATGATTTTGTATGAAAATTATATTCCATGAACAGAAAATTGCACTTATGTTAGAAACGGTAACAACTCTCTGGAAAAAAGAAGTTGACTGGGAAATGGGAAGAAGATATCATCGATACATTTTTTGTTGGAGGATAAAAATTAATAACTTGAAGTTTAATTGTGTGCAAAACATGAGCTTACTGTGAGTGAACTTTTTTACTTCAAAACATGTGATTAGACAGAACAGCATATATCGAAAAACTTGGCAACGTCAAATGTTTGATCGATTCCTCAAGCTGTTTTCAAGCCTTAGTAACGTTAGTTTACATTCTTCCAGAGAATTTTTCCGTTGCCATACATAATTTCAATTCTTCACGTGATTTTCAAACTTCAGGTTGCAGCGATTTGCACTGTAATATGTAGTTCGAATACACACTTTTCTTTCACGCAATATTATCTGAAGACGACATGAAAGGATTATTTAACTTCACATATTTCCTACTTAATGATTGTGTATCCAAAATTACTTTTATTTTTACCTTCAGTGAAAGGTTAAAATATTGAAATTTTGATGATTCAGAAATGAGCATAATATAGTTCCCAGAATTTTCATATTTACTAGCATATAAGATCGAAATCTTGAACTCCTAGATTTATTAGAGTGAAAAATTATATATTATCTTACTGGTGAACTGAAAAAATTTGTTAAAACAAAAAAATAATTTTTAGTCTGTTCATCAAATATCTGTACTTAAACTCCACATTCCGTTTCATAATTTTTCCAAGAAAAATGATTTAACATCCCGAATTGACAAATCATGTTTCTCAGAGGAGAAAGTGCAAATTCAGTCGGAAAACAGACAAATGTTTGTGGATTCTCGAAAACCTAACGCAGCATAAAACGTCTCCCAAGAAATAATTATCATCCCTTTGTCAGAGGGGATGTGAAGGAAAAAGGGGGAGGATTTTAAGGCAAAATATATTCATCGACCTTTTCAAAATCACGGTCGGAACGAAGTGGAACCGATTAGTGCACGCGCTTTCACGCGCTGTTTGCTTTCTTGTGTGGCCGCGTGTGCTCGGCGCCTGGGCCGTGACGCGGGACTGCTGACCGGGCCAGACAGACAGTATAATAAAGCCAATTGTGAGATACGTGAGAAACCGGGGCATACGCAGAGAGATTTCAATTACTGCTTGTTAGGGCGGAGCAGATAGCAATAACGACTTTCTTACGAAGGCGAAAAACACAAGTCTTCTATGATTTTCTTTTTCGTCTTCCTCGGTTACGAATTTTCCTCTCTGATCTTGTGTTTTTTAGTCCTATTTTACGTTTTCCATGTGTTATACGTCACGAAAGGAGTATGGATTTTTTGACATAAAATAGTTTCGATGTGTGACTCGTTATTATAACTAAATTTTCCAGAAACTTACATAAAAACAAAAACGATTTCATATATAATCATGAATTTTGGCCTGTATGTCATCATTTTCATTTCTTAATACCGACAAAATGAAAAAATTCAGATCCATGCCCATTTTCCAGTACAGCGTACTGACAAATGAATCAATTAATCAAGACGTTACGCGAGACCTCTACAGAACCGAAATTAATCCCGCTGTAACTTGGCGCATGAAACTGTTATCAAAAAGTGATCAATTGGCAGAAAGATTAAAACTGACTCAACAAACGTTGCATCGCCCTCGTGCATGAGCGTAGCGACTATCCAGGGTATTCATGGTAGTCGATCTCTCGGAGATTCCGTTCATCCATCAATCGCCTGACGTTCCTGCGCGTGGACACCTGCGTACCTGCAGGCCTTGATTAATGACTAACCAGTATATTGGCTGATTGATCGTCAAATAGGACTCCGTTGTGGTGGGGCATATTAAGTACACTCCGAGAATTGCGTCTTCGACAACGTAATTGATGTTGTACCGACAAACATTCTCGCATAATTACGCCCGCATTATTGGGCGATCAAATTTTCGACTATATAGGGACTTGGGAAACAAGTGCGTAGTGGGAGGACTAATGTTGAACGTCAACGCCGTATTGATTCCTTTGAGACAGCTTTTATATCAAAACTAACAAGACTTATTGAACATAGGAATAGCAACTCTATTCAAAAATGTGTATTCCCTCATTGATAAATATTACTCCAAAAGGCGTAGCCTAGGTAGTGGTTTTGGTGGTTCAGATTCTTACTGAAATTTGAGTTAAAGCAATTTTTATTCTACTTCACGAACAGTTGCGATTTTAAATATAGAAAGTTCAAATACGAATTGTAAAAGAGATGCATAAAAATAATAAATATGACGAAAAATGTTGTAAAACTCAAAAAGTGGCATCATAACAGAATGAAAATGAAGGAAAATATTTTAAAAAAACGTACTGATATGAAGATGGTGAAACTCATGAAAAACGGTTTACTGGAAGTTTTAATGGTTAACGCAATTCATGATAAACAATTTCATGAAGTCAAGAAAAAAATAACATCATTTATGATAGCATAAATATTTTCAAACTAAATTCTAATTATAAATGTTCGGTTATGTATAAAATCGAAATTCTAAAAACTATTATCATCCAGTGAAATATTACGATTACTTCATATTTTAGAAAACTCTAAAAATAAAAAATGAAAAAAAACCGTAAAAATACCAGGAAACATCTTGAACCATGCAATCATTCAATGAAAATAAAAGATAATGATTATTTATGAAAATAATATAGTGTTTTGCGAAAAATTCAAACCATTACATACTTATGATCTTAAAAAATTTTGAACTCTAAAGCATCAAATTCTACAAAACGTATTTGCATAATTTAAGTACGAATGCTAGAAATAATAAAAATATTAGAAAACCTCACGAAATCACGAACGAATTTTTCAAAAAAATGCAGAATACAAGATCTATGTAGATGCAATTTTCCTTGAAATCTATGAAAATACTTAAATTTATGAGGATTTCAATTTTAGAGCATCAAATTTTAGAATTAGAACACGGAGCAATCTACAAAAATAGTGGATTAGTTATGAAAAAAGTAAAAAGCACAAAAATTCAAAATTTCTTACGTATAGTAAAAATTAATGGGAACAAGAAATATATCAAAAAAATCTTAAAACTATGAAGTTTTAATTTTTCTCAAAAACGTATAAAATTTCTAAATTTTAGAACATCAGGAAAAAATCTGTGGGAGTACCAAAACTTTTTTACAATATTAATAAAATAGGAAAAAATGAAAAATAAGAAATAATTATAAAGAGTACTGTGAATCTTCATTGAAAACTGCTTTGTGAAAAATCAATTCAAGTTGTCAAAATCTTAATAATTTTTGATACCATTAGGAACAAATTCTAGAAGTATGTAGTGTGATCTATAGGAATACTATTAATTTGCAATAATAATGTGATATTATCATCAATCATTATAATGCCATGGAACACGAAAGTTCTATAAATTTAAGACATATTCAGATACTGCTTTATCATACTTCCCTTTTCTTCTATATGAATATTGAAAATTTTCAGGACATTGATTACTAAAGCATGGAATTCTACACAGGTATCGATAAACTTTTTTTAATACCAGAAAATATTTCAAGTTTCGTTATTCAAGTAATTATGAATTTTATATAAGTAATATGAACAATTGCAAGATATAAAAAATTCTTACAGCATTAGAAAAAAAATCACAACTCAGTGATTCAAAAATCATGAAACTTGAATCCCTTCATCCTCAAAACCTAGATATTTTGATTTGCAACTCTCGACTCCAAAAATTGTATATACATAATTTTTGAATACCGCAATCCAAAATACAAAAATTGTACTACCTTCACTACATTGTCAACGATAAAAAAATAATTTACGAAATCCCAATAGAAATATATGTTTCTAAAAAACCTTCTTGGAATATATTTTCTGCCTGCGCTCATTCGTTCTCCTCAAAATTACATCGATATATGTTTTTCAAGATTAACCAATTTTTCAAAAATCAGTCAAAAATCTCATCCCTGGAACTGATAATAAGTTCAGCACCCCGTATGAAAATTCCCCATATCTGCTTTACCAACGAAAGTATACTGCAATGCTGATCAATTTAGTAAATCAAATGGCGTAATTATGGGATTTCGGAGAAGCCGATATAATTCATAAGTACATAGTAAACCGACAACAAGGCAATTTCGGCGGGTAACTGGACCCGTGACTTTATCAGGGAAGCCTGCAGCTGATTAGCCAGCAAAAGGAAGCGGCAGCAATTTCGTGGGCCCGCGTTGCAGCTGCAGCAGAAGCCGCGATGTAGATAGCTATGACGAGGCAGGGTTTACACGGGATTCGCGCCAGTAATTACGTCCAAGTTTTGCCCAAGTTGCGCCGGGGCTGTTGCTCGTATCGAACTTGCTATAAATATATGCGCCCGGGGCGAGTCATATCGCGCTTCCCTCGCAACCTCCGATCCAAACTGCAGCGTTAAGTGAAAGCCGACTTTTCAAAGAAAACAAAAACAATTTGTAGTATTCTGATGGCATGCGCAAATCAACAGGAATTTTGGGCTTTGTATTAACAGAAAATTCATTTATTTAAAGAATTGAATTAAACTGAAATAACTCAGGTTTTCGAATTCTGAAATTCCTGAATCTCAAGTTTCAAGTAGGCATCACAATAGTTTTAAATTTTTTTTACAATATTAAACAAAATCATTTATTCGAGAATTAAAATTATCGAGAACAATGGATTTATGATAAAATGATTTTCATCATAATATACATTCTTTACAGTTTCACATGTCTTCAAATCTAAAATCTTTTTCACTATCTTTATGCACGTTGCATCCACAGAAGCGAAATTTCAGATCCTGGAAATCTCAGCGAATCAACATTTCAGCAGCTGAAAAAAAAATTCTACAAAGCTCCCGATGACTCGTTTATTCAGGCAAATTGTTTTTTGCGCTAGCATCTGGGCGTGTGCGAAATTCAGTCGCCCAAACGGTCCTACGTATGCGTTTGGAACACATGAAACAGATAACGCGCAGCGCCTCTAGCGATTAACGACCCGGAAATAGTTATTTATGCCACACTGATTCACTTTTCGGGCGTTAATTAGCTCTTCGCACGCATGTAAGTTCGGTCTTGCGCGGGAGTAAAAATTACCTAAGGCTCGATTTAACTCGTTTCATCTCGGGAAACGTGTTAAATTCAACGCATTTTGGTTAAGTGGCTGTAATCGTTTTTGAAATGCTTCTCGCGTCATTTCGAATTTGTCACTGTCGAAAAAAATTATGCTCAGCGAAAAAAAACCGGAGTTGTGTGAAAAAATGTGGTCATTAAGACGAATGTTGGGTTGGATCTTGGAGTTGTGCGTTCTCTTTGAAAATTTTTTTCTGGAGTATCGTAGTTCTCGAGTTTGAAGCGAGGATTTTTTTTGATAAGCTGAAGTTTTTGCTGACAGATTGTTTTTTTTTTCTTTTTTCGAAAATATTCTTCTTCTTTTTCAAAATACGTTGTATTGGTCAGAATATTATGACACATTTTTTTGGGAAACCTTTATGTAGAATTCATGTTTTTATCAAAACATCAGAGCTTTTCTGAAGGTATGATAACATTTTGTCATTTATTAAAAAATGAAAATTACCATGATAACTATATTAATATTGCAAAAAAAAAAAAAAAAAAATACAAGAGCATTCAAAGTTCTTGATCATTTTTACAAGCGTTACCTTTAAAAAACACTGTGTTTTTGTACCGACTGGAATATTCTGAAGAATGTGGAATTCTATAGGAAAAAATCTCATCTTGTGAGAGAATAGCGAAATCGAGAAAAAAATTTTGACAAAGACTTCATTCTGTGACGTTTTTATTTATATCGGAAGAATAATCTGAACAATATCAAATGCTTATCATAACTTTGAAAAAACTGGAGAATAATGCATTTCTGAAGTATCAGGTGATTAAATAACTTTTTTGTATATGAAAAAGTCCACATTTCCAATTGATGTTTTCTTGTCTGGTCGTTATTGTAAGTGAAAACAAATTTTCAAGAATTGGATAAAATAAGTCTCAAATACATTAATAAATACCATACCCAGTTTTTACCTAAAAGCTACTTATAAATTTTCAGTATTTATCGCGAGTCATGTCCTTAAACCTTGTTCTAAAAAAAATTTTTTTATATGATCAGAGTACCTGCAGAAACAAAATTCACATCAGAAAGTTTCCCAATTACACATTTCGGAATTTTCCTAGTAGTACTGGCATTTTGAAAAAAAGTTACTTCTATCAATGATTTTACTCTGTTTCAGAATGTGGATCAGTAGCTGATTTTCCCAGTGCTTGGTTTTATTATGAAATTTAAGGTAAGTCAGTAAGCTATCATTTTATTAACTGCTGAAAGTATATGCGTGATTACAGTGAAAACAATATCGAATCTTAGATATGATAATTTGCGTTAGTAAATGTTTGATAATTCCGTTAGTGCAATTATTTATATTTGAAACTTCGTACACGTTCTAAACCCAAAATTGTTTTTATGCTGAAAAGTTTTGAAATTATCTTTTTAGAGAACCATTATACACGTTCTGGAATAAAAAACCAAGAGCTTTTTATTTTAAGTTGCAGGGAAATTTATTCTTTTGAACTAATTCGAATCAGACAATTTAAAAAAAATTGTTTTTTAGATCGAATGCAGTCGAACCCACTTTATATTCATGCAATGGAAAAACCGATCGAAAAAAATTTTACAAGATATTTGATAATCTTACTTCTGTGCATCTCGAAAATATGAAAATTATTTGTTTATTTTATTATCATGTAAAAAATAATTTCGAAAATTTTTTTTGTGCCAGACAAGTTTTTCACAACATATTTTGCTCAAGTTATTTATTTTTTATAAATATACCCAAAAATTTGAAAATTTTTAAACGTTTTAACACAAAATGATATACTTGTAATCACAAAAAAGATGGGCCTGAAAAAAACAAATTTGATAATAGAACCATTTTGATACTATTCGTCAATTACTATCCTACCTCGTAACTTTCCACGAAACAGCACGTACGAATTCTGATGGAAAACTAAAACATTGAAAATATCAGCAATAATCTACAATAACTAGATAGAGGTTGTTGAAAAATGCAAAATGCGCTTCAAAGACGAAAATTATTTGGTTCTCATTCATGTGTAAAAATATAATGAACCATCAACTCTTACAGTCAGTTCAAATATATTTAGTAAATAGTCGAAAGCTTCCCGATATGTAAATCACGCAAAGAATAAGAAACTCACTTGAAATGGCTAATAATTTTTTGATAAATGATTATCATTTCTAAATTACAAAAATTTTCTATACTTTCTCTAAGAGTGGCTTTTCATTACATAAATGATTTTCGTTTTGCTGATAGAAATTTGACCGTAAGTAAATTTTCACAGCCTTTCCTCAAGTTAAACTATTCCCAAACACAGCTCATTAGCAGTAATTTATTTACGAACATCATAAGTTAGACATTTCACATTTTCAGTATTACAGCTGTGAAAATTATGCATAAAAAACGAGCAAACTTGGTCGACGTGGCCAATAAAATTGACTCGGAATGTAAAGGACGACGCGAGCCAGCCGCGAACCAATCGTCGACCGCCCTCGGAAAACGCGCCTCGGGAAACCGGGAAAAAGTTAGCGATTAATTTTCTAGGCTCTTGCATTTCGTCGCTTTTAATTCCCGACGATTGGGGGAATATTGCGGTTATCTGCTGGTCGCGGGGTGGCAAAACTTGAAATTTACAGTCGTGGCCGCGCAAGATAAGGCTCCGCCACATGCCAACGCTCGGGAATATTGCATCGTTCGCTTACTTTTCATTTTAAAATGTATTCCACTGTTAAAGATTTCGTTATGAAACTCTCAATTCCTGGTGGCGCTTTTATCGTTATTATTTGTGCTCAAAGCTCGAGTTAAAATTGCGTGAGATGTCTATAGGTTCGAGGGTTAAGGGGAAGGTAAAAAAAGAGTGAGTGTGAAGCAATGTAATGTAAGATAAAGATAATTATTATTATTTACATAAGAAATGGATAAAAAGTTAGTACTTGTCCCTATTTTTCATTTTATTTTGAAAGATACTATTTTGAGATTTGAAAAATGAAAATTACGATTTGTAAATTTGACATTTCTTATGATATTATACCAGCTTTAAGAAATGTGAAAGAAAGTTATTGAGTCATATAATTCTGTTCAATAGGTATTCAATTAAATATAATTCATTCTTGAAGAGATTCGATAAAAAAAACTAGCCATCAGGCTCTTCTTGTTCATTTTTCCAAAACTGCATAATAATACTTTCAGTAAACAAATTTTTCCTTCAGAATCTCATACTTAAATATATTTCAATCTGACTGTATTCGAATCTTCGCAAATTTCACATGTCTTCATTTTAACATCCATTTTGTTAAACAATTCCAGATTATCAAATAATCATAAACAAACAAAAAAAGAAAGAAATAAGGAATGTTTCTATCGAAACCATAAAATAGCTATTTTTCAAATAAATTTTGATTTGCAGCATTTGAATGAGAGGCGTTGCAAATATTCGTTTCCAGAGAACCACTGTAACGGGCGCGTAGGGTGATTTTTTATTTATACGATGCAACCCTCGGTCATTGCGAAAATAGCTGGGGTCAGCGAGAAATAATGGGGGTTCCGATGTTTTCTGACAGGGGCGAGCGCCGAACAGCATCGCTTTCTCCTCCCGCAGTTTTTTCGCCTGCGCGAAAAGCTTCGATGCAAACTTTCCGACTCGTCCCAAATCATGAAAACTATTCATATTCTCGCGTGCTCGATTTATGCGGTCATCTATGTCAAATTTATCGTGAATTATCATACATTGGAATTCCATGCAATAATCTTGAGCTATGATTTGATGGTATGATATGTTCTTATATGAGATTGAACATTATAAACTTGTCAATGAATGAAAAGATTGACAGAATTGGAGAAGTTAAAGTTTTTTTCTGTCAGTGTTGAGATTATATTTAGTTAACACTTATACTTGAAAACGTTTAAGGTATTCTAAAAAATAAAAGTGAGAAAATTTCGGAAAACTGAAAAATTTGTGAACTGTCGTGGTATTCTATGCAAACGTTTATTCCACTTGTTCGATTACAGAGGAAATTTGAAAGAATGAACTTCTTTCAAGCATAGAAAAATTCAGAACAGTATGATCATTATATTTCTTGAATTGAACGGATTATATAATAAGACAATGACTGAACTTGTGAAATTCATGACTTCATGAAAAGTACATTTATGTAGAGCTTCAATGTAAGGTCACCATTTAAAAAATAATATTTTTTTTAGTGTAAAATTACTTGAAAGGGAAGGTTGAGTTACTAACCAAGTGTTTGAGATTTTGAAAATTCTATGATCAAACATGATTGAAAGTTTTTCGGAGAATTGTTAATTTTATGATGAATAAAATAAAATTAAATTAAATCTATGGACTCCGCGTTTCACAAGCTGTGTTCATAAAAAAATTTGAAGTTCCTTTAAAAATTAAAATAAATGGGTTATATATGTGTATATTGAATTCAATAGAATATTTGTCTTTAGTATGTAGATGAATCAAGTTTGTAAGTTGTACAATGCTAGCTCAAATCTAATAAATCCTACGTAAGTCTAAATGAAAATATTTTTCAATCCTGATTAATAAAATCGTTTTCCATTATATCATCATATCATACAGAGAAAATTGATAAGTAATGTCCGGTTACGTTTCTTCTTTGTTTGAACATTCTTTTTGCAGTTTTTGACTGTTTATGCAGTTTAGAAAGTTCTATTACTTTTTCTACATTTTGGGAATTTTTCATTTACATTTAATTGTAAAAAAGTTAATTTGTTCTTTCTCTTGTTACAGCTGACAAGAGTACATAATAGTGTCAACAATTTTTTAGTGCCTCGAAAGTCTACGCTGTTCAAACGTTTTCAATATTTGTAACAGTTTTGACATTTTCAAATTTCAAGGATAATAACTGTTTTCAAGTCTTTTAAACTAATTGAAAAGATTTCAACCATATCGAGTGTTTATATTTTACCAGATGATGAAAATTAGTGAAAGTTAAAAAGATTACAGATACTTTTGAGCAGCTCAGACACTTTCATCAAATGAATCAGTTGAAGCTATATTAGCACTTCAAAAATGATATCTACTATTCTGGACAATTTAGTTAGCTTCGACATTTCAAAGTAATTAGACAGGTTTCAAATATTTCAAGAAATTTAAACAACGCATTAATGTAGAATATGTTAAAATTTTCTAAACTCTTCAACTCTCGGAACTGTAAAAGCATTTTAAATTTATTTAAATTACAAAAACAAACTAAAGTAAGTGTCTCATTCATGAGGGTTATACACCTTTTTATGCAGAAAATTTCAGTTTGGAGTAACTTTTGAGGTATGTAGCAATAATGTTATGTCACAAAAGTGAAAGTTTTCATATAGTGTATTGTTCACTTGAAAAAAACAAGTGTTTTTTCATAAAAAAATGTCAACTATTGGCCGAATTATGGCCCTTCCCCCGAAACAACTTTTTTTCAGAAGAGGCTTGCGCTGGCCACGATGCAAGTTGCACAAGTCAAGTTCAATCAGAAAATCCAAATAATTTTATCAGTCTAGGAATATATCCAGTTCTTGAACGATCACTTTTTTATAGATAAGTTTTTATTTTGCAGATAAGAATTTTTTAATAAAATTTTCAGAGCTCGAAAAATCGAAATCTCAGGGAAAACGTTGTTGCATACAGAAAAAACGTAGTATTCATTTTTTCAATCCTTCCAGAATTGGATACATTCCTAGACTACTGAAATTTTTTGGATTTTTTAATTAAACTTGACCTGTTTGACTTGCATCGTGGTAACCGCAAGCTTCTTCAAAAAAAAGTTGTTTTGAGGAAAAGGCCATAACTCCGCCAATTGTTTGTATTTTTTTTATCAAAAAATACTTGTTTTTTCAAGAGGAAAATACACTTTTAAAAAGCAGTCACTTTAGTGTCATGACATTATTGCTACAAACTTTAAAAGATACTCCAAACCATCCTCAATTCGTCCGCACAAAAAGGTATGTAACCCCTTAAAGGTTTCTAAGGTTAGTTAGTAAACCTTTCGGAACATTCAACAAACAGCGAAAGTTTTAACAATTGTCAAAAATGATAAACTGTCCAAGTAAATCAATACATTTGAAACGGTAACTACTATTTTGAAACATTAAATAGTGTGAAAATTGTCACAACTAGGCACATTTACTTGTATGTAAGATTGTCCAGAATTTTCCAAACTGTACCAATGACATTCCAACTGTCTGAACCGTTTATACTTACAAAAATATTCAATATAAATTTTCTTTGATTTCTGGAGAAAAAAAATTTACATTTTTCAGTTAGAGTTATATTTTTAGAACCTTGATTTCCCTGAAAGAATATGCAACTGACTACATAGTGACTACTTATTAACTTGGTATTGAAGGTTCCGAATTCCCTGATCAAGATCGAAGTAATTCAACGAAAGTATTTTTGTATAAGTTGACTTTCGAATTCAAATTAACCGAGTTCAATCTTAAATTCTTTTAAATATAAAAAAAAAAATAATAATGTATCGTGTATTGGAAAAACAGGTATGATAAATACAATAATAACATCAACTTTAGTTCGAAATGTTTCTACACCGCAAACGCACCATTAACGACAATTCTTACTATGAGGAAAGATTTTTCAGTGTCCATTGACAATGTACATCACACAAGAAATTATTTTAAATATAAATCTACAAATAAATCATACTTACACTGAACAATTCTGTAATCTCACCGTCATACTTGCATTTCATTCAAACTTATAACTATTACAATGCAGTTGTACGAAATACAAATTTGTTGCCATCTCTCAAGTCAAACCATGAATTTCTTTTATTTCTAACTATTTAAACCTGTACGAAAATAAGCAATTGAGGTTTTTCGGAGTGTTCGACCCTCGAAAGTTTGTCTTAATAGTATGTCATGGAATCGAAACCATTGCCTCATATCTCACAGCGTGTCGACGCGTTAGAAACGATCTCGCGCGCTATCGCGTCATTTGGCGGCGCCGGCGAAAAGGGCTTTCGCGAGTTACGAGGGCCAGTCCCTGCGGGAGCTGGAAATGCAAGTCGCTGCGAGTGGCAGAACCGTGGTGCCGGGCGCACTCACCGCGTTCGGCTCCGCAGCAATAGCCGCGCACGTCAGTTGGCTTATGTCACTCGGGATCAGCGTTGTTTGGACAGAGGAAATTAACTACTCGGGCCAAGTATCGGAACAGGGCGTGAGCCGCATTGTGTTCCGGCCGACCCTTAAGATTTCGAGTGCACGCGACTCCCCCGGCGGTTCTGTGGCGACCGGCGATCGCCACCGCGTAGATTCGATTAATTTTCCTGCCTGCGACAGCTGTATTTGAGCGACACTCCCTGTTGAATAAATAGTATCCAAATTTTCGGACTTGAAAAAAAATAAAATGAAACGCACTTTCAATTCAACTTAAATTTGTAAAATGATTCTCATGGGAGAATCGTTTATATTCTATAGCTTTTTTCTACATTTGTCATGGAGGTTGCAGAATTTTGTTTTGAGGACCTTATATATATATGAATAATCCGAAATAGTATGCTCTCTTTAATTCTATAAGGAAACAACATTTTTCTTACTTACACGTCCTGTAAAATTACGAAATCAATTTTATTTTTCTGCGAACCCACGTTTCAATCCAGTCTATGAAGATAAATATAAGTTACCTTACCTCATACCATAAATAAACTGGAATAAAGAACACTGACATTCGCAATCTCACGTTTCTTGCTCCGAATGATCAGTCCCAGTCTATTCCATACGCATCATTTGACACTCAATAGAACAGCGAGACAAGGAAGAAACGCCAGGAGATGGGAAAAAGGTGAAATGAGACAGAATAAAAGACGAAAAAAGTGAGTGGGGAATTCAATAGGTGGAAATCACAGCCATTGTCGGGTATCGGGGAAAATGAGAATCGTGGTTGCAAGACACGAAAAAAAAAATCATATCAAACTTGGCATTTCCTCGAAAAGTTCTGCCCGGAAAGTTTAGCAAAGGTATATAAATACCGAAAGTTTTGATGTGTTTGTAACGAAGTTTACAGTCCGAGATTTTTCTCCTTGCGGGAGAACTAATTCAACTTGGGAATTAAGATACATACAGTCACTTGCGGAGAAATATTTCTCACGGGATGGAAGATAGTGTATTTCCATCGAAGAGATGAAATCGATTTTTAAGTCGGTCTGTGTATTGGTTCTACAAAATTTGGAATGAAGATTCAAAGTCTCTGTTTTGCCATGAGATTCGAAATTCACAAGTCCAATCTAGTACAATTTAGTATTTAAAAAAAAATTTTTCTTTGTATTTTTAACCATCTCCCTTACTCATTCATCAATTATCGAAAAATTCTTTGGCACAAACAACTGTTAAATTTCTCAATTCATTAACAAACCCACGAAACCACTTCATCGTAATTATACATTCCATTTCTAGACCACCTCGATTAAAAGCCTCTCGGTTTCCTTTAATTGATCAATCTCAAGTATTCCACTCATGTATATTCAATAAAATGCCCATCGTCAATTATCGCCGGCATCATCATGTCATCGCAATTTTAATCATCCATTTATCTCGCATTAATCCCGTGTCCATCTTCCACGTCGATACTTTCACATTCACCTAAACAAAATTTTTTTGGTTTCTTGAAAAATGTTTTACACTGAAAAAAACTTGAAACAAAAACTTATCTTGGCTTACATCATGTATACTTTTTGAAAAAGTCAGTTTTTGTAACATGTGCTAGGTGTTGAATAATAAATAAGCCTATTATTTCAAGGTTTTTCATCTACGAAATCTAAATCTTTGGAGTTACCGTGATTTGAAATTTGGTGTCTTGCAATTTTTGATGTAAATATGTACATTTAATAGTTTGCAATCGTTGAGTTGGTAATCTAAGACTCTTCGTAAATTTTTAAGCGCCGAAATTGCATAATTCTTGAAACTGGTTCGGAAAAAGGTAGGACGTTTTAGTCATGCAAATGAAAAAATTCTTAGTTGGGAATTAACTATACTCTTTTTTTTTCAAACATCATTATTATGTAATTTTGAAATTTCTTCAGGTTTACTATGACGAGTTGGAAGAGCTAGTTAAAAGATATATAATGAAAATCATGGGCTTTACAGTTTTAATGGCATGTACGTGAATTTCGATATAGTAGTTATTTTTGTACTGTTATATAATTAATTTCTTGATTATATTTATAAACACAAAAAAAAATTAAAGAAACCTGAGCATCAACATCTTCATCATCTTCACTAGAAATCTGTAAAATAAAGCCTAATGCAATGTTTATAAAGTTACATTTTTTGTTTTGAATCAGCATAGGTGTATAAAAAAAAATTTTTTTTAATTAAAACACTGTTAATGGACAGGTCATATTTATTATTTTGTTATGAGAGATTTTTCACATTCTCTCATAACATGAGTTTTCTCATTCTGTATCATATTATTCGTAAACATTATTGAACATATGAATCAATGAATTTTTTTTCTTTTGAATCATAGATAGGTAATAATTACTTTTTTTCATTTCATCATTGATCTATTAAACAATTAGTATTTGATTAGTTCATTTGTTGATTATTTACATCGGTCATTAATTATATTCTCAAATATTTAGACTATTTTTTGAATATTGTAAATTATTATTGTATTGATGAAGATCGTTCACAAATACAATGAAATATCTATATTTCATCATGATTGAATAATAATAGACCATGAAAATTTTATACATACAAAAATATTTCACCATATTAGTAAAAACTCTTAATAATGCAGTTTTTGATATTTTCAATTGAAATTTTTGGAACTTAAAGGTCGCCATTGCCAGTTCATAACTAACGATTCATTGCCGTGTTATGCAACGTAAAAGTAAACAATGAATGGTGAATTTGATTAAGATTGTCGACTTTTTCATAATCGAGAAATACATAAAAAAAAACCTTTTAATTTTCGAATCATACAGAAAGGAACATGATAGGAATAAAGAAAATAATTATGAAACAGGAATTATGAAAATCATTAAATTAAAGTTCTCTTTTTCTTCAGATGCATACAAAATTGTACATTTTTTGAAAGCTGTATGTTGATAACCTTGAACATATCAATGCTTAAAATTTTTCTAATTCGAAAAATCTTTTTATATGTTTTGTTGATTTTTCATTTATTTTATTTGAGTTTTTTCTTTTCCATGCCTTGATTTATTCATCTATGAAATAATCAACAAAGTTTTCTTGTATTTATTCATTGGCTTGTATATTTTTAACTGAACTTTTATGATGGTTTTTATTGAATGTTCAGTTCAATTTTTGTTTTTTTTTGTTTAGGTTTGAGGATGATATAACAACTTACAACTTATACAACTGAACTACAAAAATATGTATAAGGGATTTATTTTTCTTCTTTTTTTCCAAATTGATGCTTCTGAACTACAAAATCGAAATTTTGAATCTTTGAGATCCAAAGCGTCCAGTTGAAAAAATTCCATAGACTTTGACGTATGAGCCAACGTAGTTCCCGAAAAAAAGCTTCAAATTTGAAATTCTGCAACTTTTCAACATAGACGTTTGTTAATTCATTAATGTATGCATATATATTTTTAATAAACAATAAATTTTCATAATTAGTTTCTGAGGATCATTTATTATTGTACTGAGTTATCAGTTTTTCTGAAAATTCTTCTAGAAACATCCTTTGAATAAAATTATGTCAAACTTTTGATATTGAGCCAACCAATACACAAACAATTTTATTCCAAAAATCTCCAAATACAAAACCTCAATTATCCCCAAAATTCAAGTAAATTCCATATACTTAAATCTTCACTGTCACATCCTTGAACTCGCAAACGAAGAAATTTATTCCGTGTTGATAGAGTTGAAAATTGTAACCGATAAATGAAATGATCGCTTTCGTGGCTCGCCGAGAGCCTCGAGCGTTTCGAATATTTCAAAGACTCGTTTCGCCGGGCAGTTAGCTGGCTCGGGTTTTAATTAAAAACGATCGCGGGTGAAAAAAGTGCAAGAAAAAGGCTGACAGAGTAAATAGGATGTAATTGAAGACTCGGGTGTTTACGAGTACCGAGTTTGTCGGGGCGTTACAAGTGGTTAATGCAATGCCAGATGGTATTGGACGTGAGTTTGAAAAGTCTGCGGAGGTGTAAGAGAGGGGGGGGGGTTGATTTTCCGGCTGATGAGTAGTTGAAAGAAACGGGGGTCGCTCTCAACCCCCTCCGTTCCAGGCTTCCAATAAAATTGGCTGACAAAGGACTCACGTGGAGTTTTCGATAGGACGCATGGTGGAGTTATTGTCGCACCGGGTCTTTGTGCACTCGAACGAGAGGCGGATAATTTGATACCGCTCTTTGGTAGTTTGACGTTTTTCGACATGTGAAACGATATGCGAACGGATCGACGTGACAGAAAAGTGTTTTTTAACATGGAGTACTATGGCTTTACCTGTAATCAATTGTGGATGACATCACTAGCCAAAGCTTGACGTTTTTTTGGAAAATAAAAAAAATTTTCATCATCATAGTCTATATGAGGTTAACAATACGATAAATTCCAAGTAATGAGTCTAGATGAACATGAAAAAAAACAATCATCTTAATAATTTTTGAATATATTTGCAAGAATATGTTATATTTATTGAATAATTATCTAATGTAGACGAAAAAACTATTTTAAATGAATTTATGATATATACAGTCAAAGTTAATTTGAATAATCAATCCCTTTAGACGACCCTGTCAAGCAATTTTCAAAAATGTCAAAAACTACTGTCCCTAACCAAAAAAAAGGCTTTCAAATCATTATTTTCTGCAATCATCACCTCACTAATTATATCAATTTGTTCTAAGCCTATTATTCCCTGACCGACTCTCGTGAATCTAGACGAAAAATAAATGGTGCCATAAATCACGCCCGTATTAAACAGCAGGTGCTTCGTCTTCGCTCTTCTCGCCCTAAGCTTATTTTTTTCGTCCATAACCCAAGAGTGGCACCAGTGAAAAAAATATATATTTAGAACATTTTCGCCGCGTCCCACCCATCTTAACAGACCCTTCCCTGTACGCCTTGCCTCGCCTTGTTAGTTGTGCAAATACTTTTTTCGTGCGCGTTGTGTACACAGTTTGGCATTAGCGCGTAGCCCTAGAAGAAAACAATACGCGGAAAAAGAGCTCTGGCGCTTACGTATTCCTAATGGCTAAACGTGTCAGAATCTGACATTGACGATTTGGGGACGATATGGCGCCGGGCGTGGTGACTGCACAGATATCAGATAAATAGGCTTAGGATGATTTGGAATGGGTATTATGGGCGATGCATCATATTGGGAAAACATGTGGTATTTTTTCTTGGAATATTAATGTATGAGTATGAGGTATCCCAGAATCATCAAAGGAAAACAAAACGTGATTAGTTTCTATTTTACGAAAATAATTCCATTGGTTATTTTTGATTTCGTAGAATATATATAAGATATATGTAGATATATATATATATATATATATATATATATATATATATATATATATATATATATATAAGATCTTATCTTCAGAGTCAAAAGAAATTTTTTGTGAATTGAGTAGCGTAAACAAATTTTATTATGCCTACTTTTTCTTTTCAAATATCTTCTTGAAACTTTTACTTCGTCCATATGCACAAATCCTAAGTATGAAATTCTGGTTAATTATTTTCATTATAGGTCAATCCAATCTTATTTCTTCAAATTCTTTTCCTTTAAATTCAAAATGCAGTGATTCGATAGATTCATTATTATTGTTTACAGAGAAAAATAACATATAACAATAAGCATATAAACACGCATATAAATATGTATAATAGAGTGTCACTTATTTTGGCGATGTCAGAATTTTTTCTATTCAATCAATCAATCGAGATATTAAAAAAAATTTTGGTGGAGTTTCAAGCAAATCGGATATTATTAACACGTGCTACAAAACGGCTGAAATTTTGAATGGGATTCACGTGTAGTTTTTCATGCATTTTGCATAGTTTGAGTGTAAAATGGTAAATTCGAAACCAAATTTTTTTAGATTTTCTTATCGCTGTTATTTATGTTTTACAAGCATCGAAAAAAGGCAAACATGTACTTTTTCGGTGCCTGTACAACATGGAAAAAAGCGATATATAAATCCAGAAAAATTTGGTCTTGAAAGTAACATTATACAATCAAAATATACCAAGTTTCAAACATCTATCATAAGTTTTGGGCAAGTCATGAAATTTTGAACAAAATGTATGAAAAGCGATGTGTGAATCGCATTAAAAACTTAAGTTTTTTTATGGCACGTGTTAATGATGTCCGATTTATTACAAATATTGCGGAATTTTTTTTTTTTATATCTTGATCGATTTTGAGCACCGGAGTGGAAAAAGTTCTGACATTAACAACCTAATAAGTATTAAAAAGAAAATGAACATGGATGTAAATAAAAATATAAATATTTTTAAATACAATACTAAATGCTAATAGAAGAGAATATATTTATTGGAATACTCATATAAATATATTTTTGACATTATTATCAATTCGAATATATGTATTAAAATGAATAAAATAGAAAATTAGTATGAATTTGGATCACGCTGATGCCAAGTAATGATTGTTCAAATAATATCTGAATCTCTTAATTACCGATCAAGGCAACAATCATAAGTTGAAAGCTTGAAAAAAAACCTTCCATGAATCTTATGAGATTTCATATTGACATAGACCATTCTGACGTTTTTAAGACAGTTCTCATAGTTTTCAACGTTTTGAAAGGCCTTATATGTTTCGTTATTTGATTGTTGTAACCACAATGCACATACTTTCGAACAAGTTTGACATCTTGCACAGTTCTGTGACAAATGTTAGTTCTTGTAACTGGTTTTATTTTTTTTAACAGTGTTTCAAAAGGTAATAACATACTCAAAAATGTTAATACTCTTTCACAAATTCTATAAATTAGGCTATTTTTGAACAAATTTGTAACATATTATTCGATATAAAATTTTTAAAAGTGCCTTCAATGATCATTCAAAGTTTTCAACTGTAAAAACTGTAAAAACTCAAGGATTCTCATATACAAATGTTAGGAATCGTCAAGTACGTACATACATCATAAACTCTCGAAGGAGACGAGGTAAACATTATCAAAAGTATTAAAAAATGTCAAATATGGCAAGATTATCGCTTATTCGATACTGTCAGTATCAAAAGATATGACTGTAAATCAAATTCGAATTCATATCTGCAAGCTTCTTGAATAAGCCCAGTGAAGATTCATTGCTCTCCTAGGTACAAGATAAGGCTGCCCAAACTCATATAAAAAGACAAAAAGCTTGAAACACTCATCCTTATTAGTGCACCTAACCACTAACAACCCTGAAAGTTGCTCTAAATAAAAAAAATGAGTTTCAATTGGCACTGCCTTCAAATAATACCCAGCATATGAAACCACAAAAGATTTCCACCCCTGTTCTCCGAAACCAATTTCATATAAACTGTACCTAAAATTGATCTTCATGACTCTTTATTGATTCGAAACACGATCTCAGTGTCATTCAAAACTCAAATTGAGTACCGGCTTCGTCAGTGCCGGGCGGCCCCAGCATTTTCTCGTTGGGAGGTTTCCCAGGGCCGCGACAAGCCTGCATCGCATTTTGATTGACGCCGCATATTCATCTGACAGAACGGTCCCGTTACCGCGTTGCGCGAGGCGGTATAATTATCTCCCATGATCATTATTTTGCGCAAACGTTTTGCTGGTGGCACGTCAAACTTGCCAACGATGCGACGCGACGATTGCATTAATGATGGGGAGCATGGTGGACGACCTAAACGCACGTGATTAGGAATACAGCGGGTCATTGTATTTTGCAGCTTTGTTTCTCCCCCCGTATGCCCGATTAGGTTATTGAGGCAGTATTAATTCCTTGCGAAACGTTATTTAATTCCAAACGTCAATCCCCTCGTTTAGCCAACTGTTCGTGACACTACATTGACATCTGAATGGCGGGAAATTATATAATGCGAATGTTTCTGATAATTCGGTATGGTTTATCTCCCCTTGGAATTAGTCACCCGGGCAACATTTCAATTCGATCGGTTTTCCAGTCAGTTAGGTGCAGGTTGTTGTAGGATTGTATGACCAGTTTACGTTCACAATTTGTAACAATTTGATTGATTCATTACAGGGTTTTTAAATTTTTTCTGTTGGGAAATAAATTTTGACTCTTTTATTTTGATGGCGGTTAGATAAATTAGAACAGTTTACAAAAATATGTAATGAATTGTAAATTAGAATCAATTAATAAAAGATTTATTGTTACACATATTTGTCTGATTGTATAGATGTTATTGTTCAACGATCAAAAAAACTATTATAGTTCGATGAAGACTTCACAAAAAAGTCGGAACATCACTCTGAAATAATAAATTGTTTGTCTGAGAGAACAGTTACTATCTAGTTATTGATGCAAAAAGAAAGTAACGATCAATATGTTTAAAATCAAAACTAAGAATTATAATATTTGTTATTATCAGTTATTATTATTTATTAATTATAATATTAGTATCATTCTTAGTTTTATTGTATCGATCTTATTGACTTTAAACCAATGTATAAGATTATTGAAACTCCTTAATGATATTCCTTTCTGACATATTTTTTGATATTTTAATGCATCCTTATACTTCTGAAAGTGTTTTTTTCATGATTTGTAATAGTTGATTAGTTTTTCTTATTCGTTTCTGTTTTTGACGATTGAATAATCAAAAATAATTCAGTGCAGTTTAAATTGATTGCAAGCTATACAATGTCGAAGTTTTGACTGATTGTGAGTAATCAGAGAAATCAAGAAAAGAGTATAAGATGTCAAAAAAATGAAAGAATTTAGACATATTTTCGTCCTGACCATTTGTAAAATATGAGTTGGTTAATGAGTTACTTATTTAGTTATTCATTTGGCTAGACAGTTAGTTAGTTAGTTAGTTAGTTAGTTAGTTAGTTAGTTAGTTAGTTAGTTAGTTAGTTAGTTAGTTAGTTAGTTAGTTAGTTAGTTATTTAGTTATTTAGTAAGTTATTTAGTTAGTTAGTTAGTTAGTTAGTTAGTTAGTTAGTTAGTTAGTTAGTTAGTTAGTTAGTTAGTAAGTTATTTAGTTAGTTTGTAAGTTCCCTACCAGAGTTAATCCCGTTCTGGCCCATTTGGAAACCATTCCCAGAATGGTTTCAAAGTAGGATTTACTCCGGTAAGGTTCGTTAGTTTGCTAGTTAGCTAGAAAGTTACTAAGTCATTAAGGAAGTTAGTTAGTTACTTAGTTAGTTAGTTAGTTAGTTAGTTAGTTAGTTAGTTAGTTAGTTGGTAAGTTAGTTAGTTAGTTAGTTAGTTAGTTAGTTAGATAGATAGTTAGTTAGTTAGCTTGTTTTGAAAAAATTTGTCTTTGAATAGTATAAATTGGAAAAACTGTTTACCTGCTTGCAAACATGGCCACAAACAATTTTTTGTCTAAACATTTTAGAGTGAATTTTACGAAGCGAATTGAATATTTTACTACTTATTATTAGAAAACATGAATGTTGAAAATGAAGAAGTCAGATCTGACTGTATTAAAAAAAAACAACTTTTAATTCATGAGTAAACAACATAGTTATTCTAAAATCGACAAATCTCTTAATCACTATATTTACAATTAAACTGCTTATAAATTCCATATATAGTAAAGTGAATTAAATGATAACTACATCGATGAATGAAAATTTGTTGTCTCTCCGAAATTCAAGAATACATATGAATAAAATTGCATCAACGAGGACCATAGAGAGACAAACTTTTGAATAAGAATTAGACCGGTGTTACCTTATTCATTTTAAATAATTTCAAGGTTAATTATTTTATTAACAATACAAAATGAAGAACAAAACTTTTTGATAGCTTTATAGAAACAATCATAGAAATTTTTATGCATGAAACGATTTTGTAACTGACAAGATTATGAACGGTGTCAATGATAGACATCCGATAGAATCGTGCTGTTTTGTGGTAACTGACGAAATAGCGACTTTGGTATTTCTCAATTTTTCGTTCTACATAGATCCAGTCGGTGAATGTGAACGTAATAACCGCAGTGACTGTCTACTTTGGGATCGAGTTTCATACGCTGTATTACGTGAAAGTGAAATTCCAAATTAAAAACTGCTCATAAAAAAATCTCAAAATGTCTTGATTAGAGGGTTTTGAGTTTAACGTTCTTTCGATTATGTCTTGTTTTGGATCAAAATACTATGAAATGCAATTATGATATTATTATATTGAATGAAAAGATAAGCATCTGAAAATTCAAATTCATGTAAATTATGATTTAATATTGGATGTTGAACAATACAATTTTAGAACCTTTATATTTAAAATTAATCACATATTGTAAATACATTTTATTGTAAAACGAATAATGAATGGTGAATTTTTATGTTGAAATAAATAAAATTGTAAGATTCAACAAATACACCAAGGACTGCAAATGAGAATAAAATCGTTTTGGAAACATACTGTTATTCCAATATTTTAAGTTTCGTATTCCAGTAACAAAAAACAAAATCATATGGATGTAAAATGCATAAAGTTGTACTAATAGTTCAAGAATACAGAAAACAGAACTCAAAATATCAGAAAATTAGTTATAGCTTGTGAAAACATTTTTTACCCTCATTCAGAGAAATGAGATTTTGCATTCTATTTGATCGAAAAGACTTGACTTTGTCATTTGCAAAACCCAATTTCACAAATTCCTTGCTTATTTCAATTCTGATATACTCCAAGTCAACACTTAAGCTACAAAACCACATCTTAACCTCATCCCCTTAATCAGCAACCAGGAACATCAAACAACATAAAAACCTACATTCGTTAATCCGAAATAAATCCCATATTTTGACGATCTTGTAACTCGACTCATTATTTCCTTCACCCCTCGACATTTTTCAAATGACGCGATCCGCAATGATAGCAGGGCGATTTCTCATTCCTCGAAATTGATGCCCCGCCATATTTTTCCACCCAACGTCGGCCATAATTCTTGCGGCGTCGTTGAATATGCGACGCGATTAAAAAGAATTCCGGGTGCACCATACGTCTCGTGTGTCACGAGGACACTTTAATAAAGAAGTGTAAACACACAAAGACAGCCACGAGGAGAGGCTTTTCTTCAAAGATCACGAAAAGCGACGCCTCACAAGTGGTAGGACCTTGCCAAAAAAGCCGGAGATAAAAAGATCCTGGGTATATAAACGCGAAGTCGTTACAGGCATCTGTTGCTCTTACTTTTTTCTACCTCGTAGCGGAGCATTTGCATAATTATAATATCTCCTCTGTTCTAAGTCTTTGCTCGTTCCTAAAGCGATCCCGATTTTATTTGTTCGTGTAATTAAAATAGGTTGGTAGAAAGAATTTAATCACTTTTAGATGCAGGGCTGTTTCAATAACGAGGTTTGTGCGTTCGTTAGAAGAAGTGGAGAAAGTTGCGTGGTTCGAAAAACGTTTATGGTGGCTTAGGAACTCAACTTTTTTTTCTAGTGTTTTTTTAATTAGGATGATTTTATCTGTGTGCTTTAACCTAGAAAAAAGGCAAACGATTGAAAAAAAATTAAAAATATTATGATAAAACTAGTAGGATTCTTATTAACGTAATTGAATCCCTCTTTCGAAATCGTTTAGCAGAAACTTAAAAGACAATTACTACATTGAACGCAAAATTTTTGTGGTGACAATAGGCATTTTTCTTCTGGAATCAAACTTCACTAAAAACTTTCAACAATTCGACGTTCGAAAACGTTTCCAAACGCTAAAAAAAAGTTGATTGTATTGTTCACCATTCAAACTTATTGATTTAGCAGTCACAAGAGCAAAAACACATAGAGGTTATTTGGGGCTAAAACTGAATCCGAAATTCGAAAAATACTCTTTGTTACAGTGCAAGTGATAACTGAAATTCAAATGTAACAAAAATACAACACAGCATCAAAATATGTGTGGAAAATTTTGATTGTTTACAGTATAGTCGTTTGAAAAAAATAAAAAGTACTGAATATTCAAACTCCTAGGCATTGACATTTCAGTTGTTACATGTTGTAAGATGTGGAATGGAAAAAGAGATGGAAAGCTTCTATAGAATAGTTGGAATTGAGCTTTTACTTTTCGATACGAATTTAAGAGTTCAAATTCTATTATATTGCTACATAAATTTTTACGCTTTGTAAGCTCTAATTTTGAGTAAGCTAATGAAAATTAATTTTAAAATTTTCATGTATCAACATACTTTAGTTAAAAAAATGCTCGTGGATATGAAAAACTCCTAATATTCCTAATCTTCCCATTTCAGCATAATATTATTGTACATGATGCAGACTAATTTCTAAATGTTATAGTTGATTGTAATGTTGGATGGAAAAATCTGATACAGAAAAAGCCAGAAAAAGTCAATTTCAACTCAAAGAATATATTATTGTTAAATAAAGTTTCCACTACCTTGAATGAGTTTCAATATCCAATAGCTTTAAAGCACTGCCTCTGAAAAATACATTTTTTTTCATTATTATTATTGCTGCATTCATAAAACTTTGAGGCAAAAAAGGTCCTTAAAAATCTAAAAGCTTCGGAGTTAAACATTACTTTTTTGGGCAAAGTATGATATTGCTTATTTTGAAAGTAAAAAAATTGACACATTCTCTTGTTGTTGGATAGAATATAGGCCTTAATAACATACAAATTATATAGAAAAAGAATTGAAATGTAAGCCCACCAAGAAAACAGAAAAATTGAAACTCAAATTTTTTCCATTGTGAAGATTCCACGTAAATGATCTTTCAAATTCTTATCTGGACCAAATGCTCAAAAAAACCACATAATTGAATAGTTTAAATTCAAAAATTCTGGTCTACTAAATGGATAATTGTAATAGAAAAAATTCCTTACTATCATTTTTAGCAAATAATAATTAAGAGATCTTGAAAAATACAAGAAACTTCTTTTAAATCAAATGCTGCTAATCAAAGTAGTATAAGAATTTCACATGCAAGACTATAAACATCCTAATTGAAAGACGATGAATTTGAAAAAAAAGTTGAATTTGAGGGAAAAAGAATATTAGTATTAGTGGAGTGCATAATTGACTTCAAAAAATATTCAAAATATTTTAGGAATAAAGAATTTTTTTCTAGAAACTCTTCCGGAATGTTTTTTTTTTCTGTATGTTCCCCTCGCCACAGTTATATTTATCCAATAAACATTTTTCATAACTTCTCTCAGGCACTTTTAAAAACAAGTGTTATCGCAGATACCATTTTTCGTTATCGATTGCCCGGACGTACGGACGATAAATATTATTGCAAAACACTGTTGCCGGAGTTCGCCGGGGCTATAGGATATCGAATTAGTCGCAAATTGTATAAAATTTCATATCAAGTTACGTTTTTCGCGCGTCATTGTCATGTGCCTCCGCCACACGCGCCGCTCGATAATCGGATTAAGTTTTTGACCGAACCCGGCCTACAATGCATATTGATTGCGGGGTGATTCCCGACAAAGAACATGAAAGTGACTAATTCGACACCATAGGGAGCACTATCTAAATCGCCTACCCTGTGCCAAACCTTTTTTTTTCATTACTTATGTGTGCCATTACGTGTGAGGAACATATTAAGCAACACAAACAAATTTTAAAAAAGTTAATGCATTTGTCACTTACAGAATTTCTGTCATGAAAAATGTACAAATCGTCCACTTTGTAGAACTTTGTACATTTTTCTGGAGAGTATATATTCTAAATTATGCCAGAAAAAGCAGAAAGCCTAATGATTTCATTCACGATTCCCCGTCGTCTACATCGTAAGTTTTGAGGCACCGAAAGCTGAGAAACAGAGGTGGAAGAATGGGAAGAATTCTCGAGTTACAAAGTTTCAAGCGCCTCCGAGTGGATGAAGGCTCGCCCCGTCGCGGGCCGCTATCATTCGACGCTTTGAAATTGCGAGAAATTTTCCTCAGAAATACTTGAAGCCTCTCCACTGCGCCGCCGGCCGGAGTTACCAAGGGAAAAACGCCTGGAGAGTGGCTAACCGGTTAATTAATCCCTTAATCATGAAACTTTTCCGACTTCCTATATTTAAATTTCCGCGGAGAACGGAGGAAACACAACTGCCCTCTGGTGGCTGGAATTATTGGATTTTCGCGATCTAGCAAAATTAAGAATATTATGGATTCTTCTATACACATAATATCAGTATAGTCGACTAAAAGCAGAGAACAAAAAAATTTTTAGTTAGAATCGACGCCGAGTCATATTTGTACCTTTGTATTCGCGGTGCGGAGAAAGAAAAGAATGTTTCACAGAGGGAATGAAAGGTAAAAGAAACATTTCCGTGGAGCGAAAAAGCCGGGCTTTTCTCTTTTTTCCAGTAAAATGTCGGCTGCTGAGAAGTGGAGGTAGGAAAAGATTGAGAAGGTCGGAGATTGGTCGTTGAGAAAAGACGTTCGTTCATGCGAAAGCACACGAATGAGATGGTGAAACTTTTTGCTGTGCAACCAATGCTTTTTTTGTATAGTAATTTGGCTAATTTGGAAAAACTCATTTTCAATCGATTAACTCAGATTTATCTCGTGTATTTTATGTTAAAATTATATTATGGAGAACTTCTTTTAAATATACTCCATTTTTTCTGTTTCAGGTGGGTACTTGAAGCATTGGTGTTTATCATTCTCTACTAAGGTTCGTAATAATTATCAACTGACACAACCACTTTCACGAAAAATACTGTAAAAAACAAGTTCCTCCACAATTTCACTCTTACAAATAGAGTTAAGACGAGGACAAGGATCAGATTATCCGGGATAGTTAGGGCAGAGACAGTAACAAAGGACGATCCTTAAACCGTCGAGTTCGCAAAACCTGTGTGCGTTTCCCTACAGGAAACGCGTTCCTACGAGACATTGTCCACTTCTGGTGCAAAGTGAAGCTTCTCAGCCAGGATTTTCTTTGCTTAAACAGCTGGACTTGAACTGCGTCGTTCGAAAAATTGACAATGCTAGATCCCGAGACGCCCCAAGAAAACATGGATACTCCAGAAAAAAGAAATACCTTTCTCACGACGTCTAGCCAAAACAGATGTTTGGAAGAAGCAATTCACGTATTGCTTCAAACGTGATTTAAAGTGAGAAATTTTCCACCTGAGACAATATTGACGATGACTTCGGAAATTGGAAAAAGGCGAAAAAGTTATTTAATCACTGTATGATTCTATTTTTGAGAAGAACTACATGACTCTAAGTATTTTAGGTTGTTGGGGATTGTAGAAAGTTAAAAAATAAGAGGAAGGCCTATATTTACATTTTTGAGATTATAGTTTACATTTTTCAAATACCAGAGATACATTCATGACATCATCTTTTAGGTAATCGTTTTTATCATACTGGATTGTGTAGAGGCTACAAAGAATCGTTTTCTTAATATATGAGTTTTTAAGAAAATAAAAACTTTGTAAATTTCATAAACGAATAATCAAGGAATAACAAAAATATTGATGATGTTGCTTTTCATTCAAGATGATTTTTCAGCAAATAGTGTGTATGAATATTTCCATTTCCCTTGATTTTTTGATACTTTTTCAGTTTTTCAATGATTTGAAGGGTTGCTCAGTATTTTTTAAATATAAATTGAAACATATATTTCAAGAATTACAAACTCTAGAATTTGAACACAATGAAATTTTCCGTGTTTTAAGGATTTTCCAGAGAACAGTGTCTCCATAGATTTTTACTTATTCTAGTACTTTTCGTATTTTTTCAGTTTTCCTATGATTTCAAGGATCGTTCGTTATTTTTATATATTGCTGTATGGATTCCTGGAATTCGAAAGATTTTCAATGTTTTATGTATTTACACGTATTTTCTTTATGTATTTCTAACTATGTATAGAATGTTGTGGAATTTTTGACTTTTTTTAAGATATCTCTTTGAATTTCCAGAATGTGATAAAATAGTACGTTCGAAATTTCTGAAAGATTTCGATCGATTTTGCAGAAAACAGTTTCTTAATAGAGATAGAGTGCCCTCAAAATTTTTTTATTATTCCCAGAATTATACAATTTGAGAAATTATGTTATCTTTTTAAACACTTGTAAAAAAATATATATTTGTGGAGTTTAACCTCCAGAAATCAAAGTTTTTAGATTCCTGAAATTGCATTAATTTTTTAATAATCGAATAACATGAAACCTAATAAAATCTCATATTTTTCGTATCTTTAATTTTTTTTTGTATTCGTTATATTCCATAAGATTTTCTAGCAGGGTCTCCAGATTCTCAAGATCCTGCTATTGATTTTGATATACATAGATTTCACGTAATTAAATTTTTTTCATGCGAATTTCTAAAATTCAATGCTTTGAATTGTGAATATTCCTAATCAAAAGTAAAAAAGCAATTTCGTCAATATTTTCACATAAATTACTAATACTCCACATTGTTTAAAGTTATAAATATCGAATTTTTTATTCGAACAATAAGAAGTTAAAAATTACTTTCATCTCAGTTCTAGAACCTTCCTCAAAAAGTTACGAATTTTGTGCTAAAAACTTAATGAGACAGATAAATGTAACGTAAAATAACGGGATTTTCGTTACTCATTACCGGAAAAAAATGACTTGTTCCCGCGATGGTTACTTGTTGATCTTGTTAATTCATGTAACGCGTTGTGTTATCGTTACAGTGAAAAATGTAACGTTTTAGAGTAACGTGTTACTTAAAACCTTGCAATTTGTGAGGTATTTGCATTTCCATAATATTTGTTTATTATTAAATATGAACCAAAGATTTTCTGTCGAATGGCTACTTTAATAGTTTGATATAATTTGATGTTGCTTACATAACTGTGATTGTCTACCTAATGTGAAAATTCCATAATTATGATTTTCATCAACTGTTATTGATATTTCTGTATAGAACTTCCGTACTCATGATTTTCTCATTGGTCTAGAGTTTTCAAAGATGGCACTCTCCCACCATTAAAGATTGTTTTGAATGTCAGTATACTTTCCTACTACGAGCTTTTTTCGACCCATGGGAATCATTTTCAAGTCACCAGCGTGTCAATCTTACTTTCATAAATAGACCTATGAAGAAAACAAGCACTTCCTCTGTATTCGAATTCGTGTGGTTGACGTTTATTGAATGATATTGAAAATCCAGACGGTACCTACATTTCACTATAAGAAAGTCTCAATTGTTTATTCAAGGTTTAGAAAGACACTCTGAAAAATAAAAAATTTCTTGATGGACATTAATTAAATGATAATAGATTATTTTTCCTACTGACTCAACATGAAACAAAATAAAATATACTCAAAGAATCTCAGTTTAACTTAAAAACGTCCATTCATGAATCTAATCCTTTCCAAAATCGCACAAATAAAGCCAATCAAATAATTCTTCAGCTGACAAACAAAGTTCGAAAAACGTGCAAGTTTATCGGCCGAATCAACACTTTTTTCGCTCGAAAAAAAGACTAGCACGACAGCACTGAAAGTTCATCGAATGGCAACAAAATCCTTTCGGAGATAAAAGTCGATCAATGGGATTTCGTTAATGGGATTGTTTTCTGTGCGAGTTCAGCAGATGTTCGGGACCCCGGGAAACAAAAAAGCGTGATTGCAAAGCCAACGCGACTAGCTGCGAATCCACCATTTTCTTTTCCGTGCTTTATCTATGCGAGCATATTTGCGATCTCGCGTTACAAGAGTGGAAAGTAAGTTTCCCTTGTGTCGGTACACGCGCGTATTTATTCGGCAATGGATGCAACGTGAGATTCGAAAAGGAAGCAAGGGTAAATCCAGCACCGGATCATGTTACTAGACAAGCAGCCAGACGGCCATGGGTCCTGGTTCTGACGGGCTGAAGCAGGCTAAAGTGTCGAAGCGATCAATAGAAGCTAAGCAAAAAAGCCAGTCCAATCTGTTCAAGAGTGTGACCAATGTCAAAAATGTAATAGTCATTTTAGACACTGTAAAGAAAAGTTACTCAAATGATTTTGACACCGTTAGAAATGAAATATAAACGCAGTGCCCTTTCGTTCACAATATGGTCCAAATGACCTTCAGCTGAATGATGTCTACGAAGCAAACTTCTGCAACAAACTACAAAATCTGCTTGACCGATTTTTCTGATCAATTTCAAATTTTAAGCTTGTGATAATATCGAGAGGCTTTTCCCTGGACGACCTTGATGTGCATTACTCTGGAATTCGTGGAAAAGCGACGAGGACATCGCTGTTTCTGCTCGGACGTGCAGGGCAATGTTGGGAAAATAAAGGGCTCTTCTCTCTGCAAAAGCGAGGGATTCTCGGAGATGGGGGGTATCAAACTCACAGCGTGCCAAGCATTCCGCGCGTAATTGCATCGCACGCTGTCACGCCGAAACGATCGCATTTTCCGCGTCACGAAAATGGTTTAAAAAAATAACACCTCGGAGTTGTATGATGATTACATTAAGGAAATCGCAGGAAAAACTTTGGAATTCCAAGGAAATCTCGCGGAAAAACGTCTTTTTCATGTTACCTCTGTATCGTCAAAGACTTTCTGAATCTTAATTCAGAAGTTTTCGTGATCGTATCTGGAGATACTCGTCCAAAATTTAAAGTTGTATCACTGATGTTGTAAATGAACTCGTAAGTAAAAAAATCATGAAATTATCTGAAAAAAAAACAATAGATAAAGGTTTCATTCAAGTTAACTGTCATGAATTCACATTATAATCCTCAGAACAAGAGCAAGGAAATTCCACTAGAAATAATTTCTTGATCCGTCCAAATTAAAACGGTATAAATATGTCATTACTGGAATCAATCATTTCACTTTGACATCGGAATCCGATTTTACAAAACTTCGAATTCAATTCAGAAAACGAATGAACGATCGAATACTGGCTGACTCATCCGTCCATCAAGCAGAACTCTCTCGCAGCATCATTAATAAAATATCTGACAACAATTTCACAGCCCAGGAATCAATGATCACGAATTCGGCATCACTATCCATTAACGTAGACGTGATCTCCGATCTACATTGTCATACCTTCGACATCAAAGTGACCGACGCGCGCCCCGGCGGATGCCAAGGAATCCGGCTGTCATAATAAAATCCCGTCTTAATTTTCCCATCGTGACTTGACATGACACACGTCTCTCACAATATTAAATTGAGGATAAAAACGGAGATCATTAGTGACATGAAACAGACGTTTTTATATCCCGTGGAAAAAAAGCAGCGGGGTAAAAATAATCTCTCTCAAAAGCCAAGCGCAGAATTCCCGATAACGAAAGCGTTTCAGGAATTATTTTTATCGCGCGTTCCTCGCCCGGTGTTTAAATGCTATGAAATTTTACCCGTCATCAAAGTCGACGTTGCAGAGAATTTCGCTCTGAAATTAAGGTTTACATTTTATTCGGGCTTACAATCAAGAGGGGATGATTGAAATTCCTCGTGAAGGGAGGTCAGAGTTGAATGGTAAACTTCAAACTGTGGAGAAATTTCCACGCTTACTGACGGACAGTTTGGATAGAAGTTTATTTTGAGGCATACATTTTCATTGCTTTTCATGATTGAATAGCTTCATGCAATAATTGACAAGGCGTTTGAAATTTTGACGAGTGAGCGCAATTCCGCATGGCTAAAACTAACGTAAAACTAACTTTGAGGTCAAAAAGCTAACTTTGTTATCATATATTGAACAATCACTTCCAATTACAAATTCCTCTTTTACATTTTAGTTTATCAATTAAGACTAGAGTCTTTTACAACAAAATGGCTAAATTAATATTATTTCTTGCTGACATTCCTTTCATACAAAATTGTTCAATGAATTATGAGTTTCCTTCGTAGTTCTTATTCACAAAAATATGTTACATGAAAATAATATGGCTCTGACAATGTACAACACGGTGTTGATACCTATGGCAATGGACTATGAAATTTTTACTTTATCGTAAGGCATTCATGACTTTACTTCATTCTGAAATATTGTCACGTATTTCCACATTGATACTTTCAATCAAGTATCGTCGTGGAAGCTTATGAAAGATTATACCTCGCCCTGTTAATTGTTACAAACAAAATGATATCTACATTGAGAAAAGATTCCAATATCAACAAACTTCAAATCAAATTTGAAAACTGTACGTCTGCACGCTATGTTACTTATCACTGTTACGTTTTTGTTTTGTCGGAGTTTTCTTCACGAGGGAAAGGAAAAAATGTTTAAAAAAAATTATATTTCTATCTAATAATTATACTAAATTATTATTCATATTTCCATTGTACTTGATATTTTTTTATATTTGAATCTAGAATGTCGATAATATTTAATTATTTATTTTATTTTATCCATTTCTTGAGTGCTGTTACATTTATTACTGTTGCAAATTTACATCGCAGACTGGACGCACTATTACGATTGAAGAATATCTTTTCATGAGTTTCAACGATTTTTACTATGATTACCGAAACTTGGGTACTTGAATAAATGTTAGTTATTTCTTTCAAATTGTTTCTTCTTTACAATTTTTAAAAAAATTATATCTCTTTTATTAAAAAAAAGCAGAGTGGGTAATACACCGCTCTTGACGAAATAGGACTATTTTAGACTCACCTAGTACCATTTTTTTTGCAACTGAATTCAAAAGATTTCTGGCCTGATAAACTGATTTCTAACTGTTAGAGTATATCATGTTTTAGAACTGTAACCCGTAAATGATCCTTCAAAAAAGAGTATCGTATGAAGAATCCCACACAAGCTTGTTAATGTTCACGTAGGTAACGACCATACGCTGTGATTTTTTTGCGTCGCTTATCAAATGCAAATCCTATTTTATTGCAATTGGTATTCTTATTGGGTAGCTTTAGCGTTTCCCTTGCTTTCTCTTCTCTTTACGGCTTATGAAAAAAAGCCGCTGGCGTGACTTCTCGCGCACACTTGTTCGGATTACCTCAGATTTTGCTCACTCAGATTGCGTTCACGTCGAATAACCCCGAAAATAATCGTTTCGATGGCACCGCATTTTCGGGTATTACCGGTATTATACTTTCAAAAGAGCAAAATATCTTCGAAACAGGATTGTCATGATAGCTATTCCAGTTTCTTTACATTTTGAATGATTGTCAATGTCAACTGCTGAGTCAATGGACTCAGCAGTGAGTTTAGATAAGGTTCAACTGAAAGGTGTGTTACATTCAATATTCTTATTGTTTTTTTTATGATATTTTTCTGATTTTACTTTGTTCAAACACTATGCACCTTAGTTGAAGGTCCAAAATTTTTCAGTGCATGCACCTTCAAAAAACCTGAAATTCTTTCCCCCTTCATCAGCCTGTAATAAACATTCCACGTGCCAATTGTACTCAAGACTCGTTCGAGAGAAAATAAACAAATCCATCACAAACTCGCAAAAAAAACGTCTCCCTTTGTCGGCACCATTCCCCAGGCCTTGTCTCGCGTGTCATTTCGCTCATGCTACGAGCTTTCCTCCCTCGCTCCATTTCCGTTCTTTTTCTTGTTTTACCGATCTTTGACGAGCCGTAATCGCCGATCGTCGATTCAAGGGGTCGCGCAAAAAGAAAAGAGAGAGACGGAACATTTGACACCGCGGCTCAAAGTACTATTCCACATGTCTGGCTTGACAAGCAACCCCGCGGCGAAGTAACAGGAAGCCTTTGTCGTTTACGTTCGACTGCTCGCGCGACTGCGGCGTGTCGCACGTACGTTCCATCGCTATGTGCGTGTACCGAGTCTGCAAATGTTGCTTTTTCAGTGGACCCGCGACGGACAAGTAATTATTGCGCACGCGACCCTCTGCAAGCCGGCGGCTTTGCATGCTCCCGTACCGTGGCTGTTGTCCCTTGGGCGGCGATGTCCAACTTTTCGAGTTGAAAATAGTCGATTACATTTTATAAACGGTCTTTTCAATGCCAACACTGTCAAAGTCGATTTCAATATATAATAAGTTGTTTAAATTCTTATTTTCTACGGTTTAAAGAACCTTATCCTGTCAGTCATTTAGTACAATATTTAGAAAAACAAGTTCATAACAGTTTATCAGATACCAGAAACACATGAAATTATTTGTTCTAATTACTCCAAGTTTCTGTATCTCCTGCCGTACAGGAAAATCGTATCTCATTAGGAAACGTTATAGATAACTTTCTCGAATTCTCTCTTTTCCACGTTTCTTCTAATCTGAATGTTCATTACATGATAAAACTTTTTCATTTGCCAATCTTTTTCATACGCCTCTGGGAAATCCCTCTGCGGGATTAGATAATCCTTAACTTATTCACTATTAATTAGACGCAATACGAGGACTTTGATAAATCATTCACCGAGTGATTGCGAATTCAGTAAGCTAAGTGTTTATGGCTTGCACGAAAACATCATGAACGCTCGACTAATGACAGTATCTAGATGATACTCATTTAATTAATTCGATAATTTACGGGCGAGTCAATGCAGGGAAAATACCTATGGGAATGCTTGCGAGAGGAAGCGTCGCATCGAAAACCCGTTTCTTATCGAAAACTCCAACGTTGCAGTCGAGTAATAAAAAAGAAACGCGAGTGAAGTCGTTGTGCATGGAGAAGCCGAGTACGCCGATCGACGTCTTTGATACGAGGAGCCTTTCTTTTTTTTGAAAGTATTTGCATTTTTCCGATCATTCTTTCTCGGTTCTTCGCTCTTTGGGTGCAGAGTTTGACGAAAATTCGTAAAATTGCAGAACTGTATCAAAATGTGATAAATATTCTAAAGTATTGTTGAGGGATCATGGAGTTTTGTATAATAAAAGAATCTAGAAGCGCAATATTTTGAAAAATTTAGATATTTGTCAAAAATTGAATGATTTTGCGTGAACTTTATTCGAGCGTGCGGATTCTATAATGTGTTCTACGCTCGGGACAGTTCGAGAATGAATGAATGAGTGAACGAATCTAGTGCGAGTAGACGAAAATTCAATGGGCGCATCGAATAAGGAGACGTGGCACGCGGGACAGTTAGAGAATGAAGGAATTAGTGAACGGACCCAGCGCGAGTAGACGAAAATTTTAATCTTATTCTCTTATTCTCTAACTGTCCCGCGCGCCGCGTCCCCTTATTTGATCCGGCCTAGAGTGGTTCCAAATCGCAAAAGTATGGCTAAAATTCGAGGGACTTCTTTGATTGAGACAAAATGTCGAGTATATAGATTTTTTGTGTCGCTGATTTCAAACTTGAACGAAAATTAATCATAAGAATTACATTAAATGTGTTTTGACGATTGAAAACGTGTTTTATAAAGGAAAATTTTAATTTATTTTGATGTATTAAATTATATTTGAAATTTATACCTCAAAGCGTGTTATGTAGTTAATAAACTTCCAAAAAATATGCAAAATATGTTACCCATTATTATTTATAATCATTTAGGGAAGTGTAAGGTAAAAAGGATTCTCATGAACAAAATAAACGAAAAATACCAAGAATAGTGTCTCAGTTTATTTTGTTTTGATAGAAATTTTTTTCTGAGTGCAGCACTAATTACAGTGATTACTTTGAATTTACTAATGTAGTTCAAAAATATTTTACTGTAATGTAGGAAACTGTTTTCCATACTGATATACAATCTTCAATCATCACTATCACCATCACTATCATTATACTTCTCAGTAGTCACTTCCTGTTCAGAGTAAAAAAAAACTTTGACTCTAGAAAAGAAGGTTGAACTATTAGTGAAACTGCTTTGGGAGACAAAGATTTCATTGATTTTTTCGCAGTTTCGTAAACTGAAAAGCAGAGAATTAGATGCTACAAAGAGTCTTCGAAAAACGTCTTTGATATTTTTTTTCTCTACTGCATTTCTGCGAAAAATTTTCTTGATATTTTTTAATGAAATCATTGCATGATTCTTGAGCTTCTTTAGAAATCACATATCAGACATAACACTCCTTGCTTCAGCGCTGTCTCCAAATAAAATAAAAATAATGATTTCTATTAAAAAATAAGTAATAACTTAGCAACAATCTTTTATTCAGCAGATGATCACTATTCATGATAGAATTTCAAATTTAAGATCAAGAGCCTTTTTCTTGTTATAGAAAAATAGATTCTATATAGAAAATTTGGAAATTTCTTCATGAATAGCGATCATATTCTAAAAATTTGTTGTCTAGGTATTATTGATTTTTATTCAAAATTATAATTTTTCTTGTATTTGGAGACTGTGCTGAAGTGAGGAGAGATACATCTGAAAATTAGACGTAAATCAGATGAATAGTTCCGGCGATCTTGCGAGTTAAGTTTTTGAAAACAGATTGAAATTTCAGTCTGCTCGCGCTAGATCCGTTCACTCTTTCCTTCATTCTCTAACTGTCCCGAGCGTAGGACACACTATGGAATCCGGTACTCATTTATTCAGCGCTAGTCGGAACTTCTCTGATGCGTTCGGTAGCATTCGGTGTCTTTGAGTGCTACACTTTCGTTTTCAGACATACCCAAAAGGCACTGAAAACTGCAATAATGAATGTTATAAACTTCAAAAGATCTTTGCCCGCCCTATTGTCCAAAACGATTAAAGTTCTCTGAAACGCAATCCATTCCCATCTGCTGACACGAATCTGAGCGAAAGGAATCACGTTTCCGTGCATCTCACGAACAGCATTGGGAAGCAAGCATCAAGTTACCGGTACCCAGCAAAAGTCAGAAGCGCGAAGTGGGTAGCTAATTATTACTCCGATTTGTAATAAGGAGCAGATGGAGAAACTCAGGGTGTAGGCGACAGCGGAGGAAAGAAGACGGAAAAAGTGTGGCCAACGGCAGGGTTCGCCCACTCTGCCCATTATTGCGCACGTGTGTGGTCCGGATGGTCGGTCGCGTGTACGCTATTAGCAAAAAGGAACGATACGCTTACTGTTGCCACACCATAAGGTTTAAATGAAATAAAACTAGAGTTCGGTTACACACTACATCCGCGCAGAAATAACTATTCTGGAAAGCTCGGGGACGCTCGAGAATTTTCATCTTTGCTTTTTTGCCACGACTCTCTGATATTTTGCACACACTTCAGGGTATTTGCGAAGAAAACAAACAGGCATTAGCGTAATTTACAGATTAATAGCACGATGTTTGGTCTTGCGGAGTGTTTTCAGAATTTGTTCATGAATGGACACATTTGTCGAGAACAACTTGTCAACTGCAAAAAGTAGAGCAAAAGTAGGAACTGGTCTTATTGAGTTCAGAATACAGTATAATGAAAAAAAGGCGTTCTGTCAATGACTGATATGCAGTTATGAAACATCAGATGCACCTGTTTTTTATGTTGGTGATTTGATATTCAACATTTGAGGCCACGTGCTTGGTTGTTTTGTCGGAGACGATTTGCAGTTAGGATTTGAATCGCAGTTAACGTGCCATGAAATAATCATCACTTACAGAACACGTAGCAAAGCCGGGGTGACGTTTGTGGAAACGCGAAAATAGACACGACATACGTTTCCGCTGTTCGATTGCGTGGTATGCTTCTCATTTAAAGTTCTCCTGAGCGGAAAATAGCTCTGGCCCTTTATCAGAAAAGCGCTCAATCAAAAGCTTCGTGAGTTGCCTGTAGCATAAATATCAATTAGACGTGCCGTTCATTTTCATTCTGTTCTCAGGAAATTTCGTTAACGGTGCGGAATTCAGAGACTTTGGTCTTCGTATCAAAGGAACAATTTAGTATATGATCCGTCTCGTTGGATACTGGAGATTATATGAATTACTTTTATGAATAAAGATTCTTTTATTAAATATTTTATGTCTATCATTTAAGCTGATTTGGATTACCTTCAAGCTTGCATTATCTAAAACTCAACTTGACGTACATGAGTATAATGATATACTTCATTTATTTAATAATTCCAAAGAGGGAAACGTTTTGATTATAATTCATGTTTCTTACAGCTCGTTTTGCCGGTTGAACCAGAACACAACTTTTTCCAATGAGAAAACGTATATATCAGCATAATCAAAAGCCGTCATGTACTTTCCGGCTACCGAGATAAAAATGCGATTCGACTCTTTTTTAAGCATCCCAGCACGCGCCGGCTATCTATATAGCTCTGGCCATGCCATCGTAATGTTCTCTTTATATACCTTTGAGCGTGCACGACCGTGCTCCGTAATTCCTGTCGTTGTCGAACCAAGTGGGTGGCTCGCACCGACGCTAAACTCCAGGCGTCTAGATAATTAGCCAATACTTTGTCCATGTAATTACGAGCATAGGGTAGGTACATGATTATTAATTCAAAGTGTCAAACGATGTTGGAAGAGACTAGGAAATTTATTATGGTTTTGCAAGTAGATGAATCAATTAAGGGAATTGATAGGTATTTCAGCATTGAGATTATATTTTAGGAGGATTAGGACTTGGGACAAGCTTCAAAGTGTTTTGATGGTTATGTACTTTAAGAACATAAGAGTTAGAGCAGGTACATATGAGCGTGTGGATTACATAATGTGTTCTACGCGTGGGACAGTGAGAGAAGAAAAGAATGAGTGAATGGATCCAGCGCGAGTAGACGAAAATTTCAATCCGTTTTCAGAAACAAATCTCGCGAGATCTCCAAAACTATTTACTCGAAATACGCCAAATTTTCAGACATATCGCTCCTCGCTTCAGTACTCTCTCCAAACACATAAAAATTATCGTTTGTAATAAAATATATATATAAAATAAAAAAATAAAAAACAGTCTGTAGCACATGATCGAAAATGATGAAATTTCGAATTTTATATTAAGCCTTTTTCATTTTATAAGAAACTAGCTGTCGCAGCGGGCTTTGCTCGCGGCTACCACGTTGTAACACGCGGTTCGATTAGTAAAAGTCAATTGTCGAATTGAAAAATGAAAACTACCAAAAATTATCTTAATCCCAAGTTTTGAAAACTTCTATTTTTTTTCTTTTTGAAACAATTCCTAATTTTTGCACAAAACCTGAATTTGTTAGATAATAATGAATTGCTCCTAAGAGGTATTATATTAACATAATGGATTGTATTGGTCTAAAATATGTTATAAGTATTTGAAAAAAAAATAGTATCTAATAATTTTCTGTATGTATTCTTTTTAACAATCAATTTTGTATTCTTTTTTACAATCAAAGTAAAAAGTGAAATAATGAAAGTTTATTTGTTAATCGGGATTAGGAGATGATTATAATAAGAGTTATAATAATTATTTTATTATGACTTTTCATTGTTCGTGAAAATGTATGATTTTGTGATTCATGGAATTTTGTGATGATTTGCCATTGTAACATATTGTTACTTGTGTAATAATTGGTTATATTTTATGTAATTTTTTATGCAAGGTGCCCCAAAGTCGGCGGATCTACAGAAAACCATCGATGCCTTATGAAATTCTTAGACACTTTTTCCTTTACAATTTTTCAAAATTCGCAAAATTTAGAGAGTTGTTAATAATTCAGTTTCAGCCATTCACAATTCGGAAAGGCGGGGCTTTTGAAGGAAGCCCCTTCTCCCTTCACCCCTTCTCTTTCTAAGCTTACTCTAATAGAAAATTAGGGGGCGATTGAGGTGTGTGATGAAACATATAATAATGATGTCTCTTATCTTGAAAGACAATTTTCAAACAAAAAATTTTATGAATGAAAGTTTTCGTCGACTCGCCTTTGCGTTTAAGATAGTATATTCTTTTATCCAATTGTCACCTTTACAATGCAGTATCTTCTAATTTTTTTAAAAGAGAGATAAGAAAAGCGTTCAAGCTACATTTCATCATACACACCTCAATGATCTCAGTGATTCCCATGAGAGTGAGCTAAGAAAGATAAGGAGTCTCTTTTGTGAAAAGCCCCGCCTCTCCAAAAATTAGTAGACGAAATTGAATTATTATTGACTGTTTAAATGCTGAAAATTTAAAAAAATGCAAAGCATAAATTAATTTAGAATTTTATGAGGAATAGATGATTTTCGGATGATCCGCTGACTTTAGGACACCCTGTTTTTCATGGTTTCGTACATTTTTATGAGTATTTGTGATTCGTAACCTCTTGTGATTTTGTAACTTTTCGTGATGTTTTGCATAATTTTATGTTTTCGTGATTACTGTTTCTGCAGCTTTTTGCGACTTTCGCAAAATTTTATAATTTTTGACTTTGTGTGTGTGTGTGTGATATTTCAACGGTGCAGCGAAGGTATAGATGAGGGAGTAGGCCATATTAGTTTGTTGATCAAAACATGCCTATAACCTCACACGAACTTGGTTAATAACTGTGCAAAATTTCAGAACGTTTCGTGCAGTAGTTTTGAAGTTATAGGCGCACAACGTACAGACTTTCACATTTATATAGATATATAAGATTCTCGATCGAAGATTTGAAAATTTATCTACAAACAGCGATCACATGCCAAAGAAAAGATTTTTGTTTAGCAAATATTAATTTTCTATTCAAAATGATAATTTCTCCTGTACTTGAAGAAGGCGCTAAAGCAAGGAGCGATAAGCCTGAAAATTTGGCGTAAATGGGACAGTTAGTTTCGGAGATTTCGTGAATTTAGTTTTTAAAAACGGATTAAAATTTTCGATTACTCACACTGGGTCCGTTAACTCGTTCCTCCATTCTCTAATTGTCACGTGCGTAGAATACACTATTTAGGAGTAATGAAAGAAATATGGATTTCAGATTGTTTTCCTTTATAATTCCCTCATAATGAATAATTCGTTTTTTTTTTGTTTTTTTTTTTTTTTATTGGCAGCTCTCCAAAAGTTTTGAGGATTCACAAAAATTTTCACTGGTTTTTCGTAATCTTAACTATCTTAGACAACTTCATAACACTTCTAATGTTTCTGACATTTTAATAGAGATTGATTATTTCGTTCATATTTGACAGTTTCCAACATTTTGGAATAGGTTCAAAACAGGCTGAAAATGTTACAACAGTTTTTACAGTTCATTTCTTTATAGTTTTTTCCTCTGTTTCATTACAAATACCCAAAATTGATTTTTGGTATAGGTACCTCAATTGAAAGTACTCAACCTTAAAAAATTTTTCCTGAATATCATTCTACATGAAAAGATACGGAAAGTGAACCCTCAAAGTCGTGTAGAATAAACTTCAATCATGTTTTTTCCAAATAAAATTAGTCAACATGTTTTCTCTTGCATCTGCAATCAACTTGAAAAAATATAGCTCCATCACGTTTGTGATAAAAACTGTGATTAAAAAAATTCGAAAATTACCTTATTTACCTTTGATACAGTTTCATAGCAGCACACCTAACTTCCATTCTTGTAATTATTACGACAGTACGAATCCACGACGGAACCTCGAAAAAATCACATTATAATTCTGATTGTCCAAACTCGACGCTCTACATTTCGCATGAGAGTTATTTCATCACGGTTATTCTCCTGATAAAATTAAATTTATTCTCCCCAGCCCTTTTCCAAGCGCGAAATGTATTCATAAACACGTAAATGAAAAATTCGGGCGAACGTGCTGAATTGCAAATCCGCGGGATTACGACGGCAATCAAAGTTTCATCCATAAAGCGTCCGCCTCGCGTTAGACTTGCGCGGTCATTGTTGCGTGCTCTCGTACATTGTCGTTGATTTGCAAGACGGCGTATCCTCGCGAATGCCGCGATTCTCCACGACTGGAATAGCCGACAATGGGCGGCGATCGATGGCATGCGCGACGGGATTGACGAGCTCTCCACGGCGAATGGGACCAATCAGTCCGATACGTCTTTTGTGGTCTGGGGACGCTGATTCCGCAACAACGCCGACAACATCGATTGTCCCCGCGAACATGGAACGTCGAAAATTGACTCAATTGTATGCACGGTCGCATGACTTGGCTCCGAATATGCACCCACGAAAAAGATGAGTTGTGATACATGGAATATTGCTTGCAGCAATCGGAATGATGTATTGGTACCAGGCAGTGAAGGTACGATAATGAAAATCCGATGGAAATCTTTCCTGGTTTTTGAAGATTTATTTTGTTGTCAAGTTATTCTTGATGAAGCAATTTTTCTTCGAGTGTAAACCTCTGATTGAATTTTCAAAATTATCTTTGTTTGCAGTGTCTTTTTGTATCGAATTTCTTTACATTGTTTCATCACAAAGGTGAGCGTTTTACTCATTTATACATTCGTTTTTGAAACTTTTTCCTATTTCCGAAGTATCGTTGTATTTCAACTCAAGTTGAGTTTAGAAATTTTTCGCTTCCTTTTGAATTTTTTTTATTTGTTGATAATAGTTGAACTACACATTTGAGCGTGCGGATTATGTAATTTGTTCTACGCGCGGGACAGTTAGAGACTGAAGGAATGAGTGAACGGACCTAGTGCGAGTAGTCGAAAATTGAAATCCGTTTTCAAAAATCAAACTCGCAAAATCTCAGAAACTATTTACTCGATTTACGTCAAATTTTCATACATCGCTCATTGCGTGTGCGCCTTCTGCAAATACGAGAAAAATCTTAAAAAAAAAAATTATCAATAACCAAACAACAATCTTCTTTGACAAATAATCGCTATTATGAATAAATTTTCAAATTTTATAACAAGAATCTTTTTTTCAATGAAAGTAAAAGGCTCTTGATTTAAAATTCGAAATTTTATTATGAATAGCGATTATATGACGAAGAAAAGATCGTTGTTTAGTTATTATTTATTATTTATTTAAAATTATAATTTTTTGTGTATTTCGATACGTCTGATAATTTAGCGTACATCGGATGAAAAGTTTTGAAGATCTCGCTTGTTTTGTTTTTGAAAAAAGATTGAAATTTTCGTCTGCTCGCGCTGGATCCATTCACTCATTCCTTCATTCTCTAACTGTCCCGAGTGTAGAACACATGGAATTCGCACGCTCATTTTTTTTTGTACATGTTTTTAAAAAATGTCGTAAATATCGATTTCAAGTATAACTGTGTCCTTTTTGGCTTCCCATTCCAAAAATTTTTAATTTTTATATACATCAATACCTTCACATTCATTGGTTGCATTCAAAAAGCTATGAAAATACAGTGGTTTGTTCTATGGTATTGAAAGCACATGTATTAAAATATTTGATAATGAATCACTGAAAAAGTTTGAAAAATTGAGAAATTGTATGTCTATACAGAAAAAGAGGATAAAATTTTATGTTTCCATATGAAATGAAAGCAGGGCAGTGAATCGGTAAGTAAAGTATCAAGTTGAAAAACTAAATTTCATAAGTCGTACAGACAAAAAATTAATCCTTATTTCTTTGACAAAAAAAATTATTTTTCTAATTTTTTCAAGGTCTTGGCATAATATTTATTTTCTTCAAGAATTTAATTTGTGACAGTTTTTTCATATCGTAATTTCGTTGATTTGTCGGCTTCATTATTCTGAATTTAAGTTCAGAATTTCGAAATGAAAATTTAAATAGATTTTACTTTCTAAATGATTATTCTTATAAAATCCAGGTTTTTTCATTGCATTTACGTATGTAACTCGAAACATTTTCATATAGATACACAATTACTTTCATTTTTAAGTCGAAAATTTTACCATGACAATTGTTGGGCTCTATGGCAACTTTTCTCATTAGGAAATCGAAAATGAATTACCCTAGATGAGCATATTATGGTTCTGAGTAACAACAAGAACTTTTGACTTTTAGTTTCAGTAGAACAAATAAATGCAACACGCATTTTTCTAAATTAAAGATTTTTCGATTATTGGTCTTCAATGCTGACAAACACCAATGAGTCGAAATTTTTCTCAAGCACACAAAAAAAATTGGTTATTGACATTTTTATTGCTCCTGTTTGAACTTTACAAATAAAACATATTAACTTCCAAAATTTCACCTAGATATTCGAAAAAATCGTAAGCTCTCAATGCAGCTGAAATCAGAATATCCATGTTTTTGGTAATAGAAAAAACAATATTTTTAGTGGTATGTTCAGAAGAATAAAAGACCATAGTTTTGCAAACAATGATCTAATTTGTCAAAGAATTCTGCTCTCCATATTTATAAAAAGACAAACATTTTTAGCATGCAACATTTTTAGCATTTAAAGCCTAATGTTTAATGGCAAAAAAATAAAAGAAATGAAGTTTTCGTTTCTAGATGTGGAATAACTTTTTCATTTAGCATTTTCGAAATTGAATCAAGTCGACTTCAAGTAGAATCTTCTGGATTTTACAAATATGAGGGATGAACTACTTGGGTTTGAACGTGTTAAGTAAAGCTTAACAAGATAGAAACTTCCACAAAACAATTATTAAGTTTTCACATTTTTGCACATGACTTATTTTAAATAATTGTACATATTTCTCAACTTTTTTGTCAATAAAACTTTGTAAATGAAGTCAACAATTATAGTTAATGTAATAAATAATGCAGTGTGAAAACAAAATTTTAAATAACGTTTTTTAATATTTACAGTTAAAGAAAACAACTATTTCGTCGTGTTAGAAAAATTTTATAGACAAATTTGAGAATATTCGTCATATCTACTTCAAAAAACTTTTTTTCATTTTCTGCACAAAAATTTGAATACCAGATCTCAGTTAAGAAGGAATTTAAACAATCTATATCTTTCAAACCTGTGCTCTATCAACATTAATATATAATAAAATTTTTCTTTGTAAATTGAATAAATAAAACTTACATTTCAAAAAGGTTTTTTTCAATATCTAAACATATTGTTATCAAAACAATATTTTTTCCTTCAGAAAACTTCAAACAGAAAGTATAATACAGCACAATATATTTCTCAACGATTTCCATTCTCAAAAACCATAAGGTATTGACTTTGGAAACTTTCTCCTAGTGAATTTCAAACAAAAAATATAGTTGTAGCACAAAACCTTCCCCCGCATATAATATCCTATAATCAAACATCGCATCCAAAAAAAACTTCTTGCCTCAAACTACATGAATCTATGTAGTAAGTGCATGTAAGCGAGATTCTTTACACTGCAACCTTTCATTTCGTATGCACGTTAGACTACACTGCCCAAAACTCCAGTCTGCCATGCATCTCGTTAGCTTGGAGTTTGATAGTCGAGGGAAAGATGTGCCCCGGTCGATGGTGAATTCGTTCATCTCCTGGAGCCGGTAAACAAGTTAAACCAGATTAGAGCCGTAACCATACAGCGTCGCAGAGTGTACCAAAGCCGGGGGCGCGAGACGAGAAAAAGAGAGATGAAAAGCGATCTCGCGAGAGGAGAGCAAAACCCAGCAAAACCTACCAATGCGCTTCATCTCCTCGAGTGGTGTCATTACTTTCTTCGCTGGACCCCGGGCTCCAGAGTCTTGTAAACATCCTTCCGCGCGCTCTCCCTTTCGTCGTCTCGTTCCGCCGGCGCAAAACGTTATCTCCGCCAAATGAAAGATATATTTCTCCTGCTTCGTGCCTCATTACCCAAACCCTCCGTTTGACGTTCTTGTTTCGGTGCATCTCGATCGCGAGTCACTCGTATTAATCAATTTCGTGAATTCGTTTCGCCCTGTTACTCGCAAAGTGGAACGATCCTGTGATCGAGATTGAATGATCTGCACTGAGAGATAGGGTCTTGAAGAAATTGCTTTCAACTTTCGAGCAGTTATTTCACTGGTTATTTTCGTTCGAAGGTTGTTTAAAGAAATGAGTCTGAAAGAATCTTCAACTAGTTTGAGAGGAATGAGCTGTTGAAAAATTAAAGGATTTATTGTAGATTGCAATAGTCAGCATATGACTACTAACTACCAGAATTGATAGGTCGGTTATCTCAATGATCGTTCGTAGCAAATTAAAGAAATATCACTGCTTGCGATTAATAGCTTTCATTTCATTCCTTCTTCTCCTCAATTTTCGTCCTACTGTGTAACAACCCTCATCTATTTACACAGATTCAACTTTCTGAGTCGCGAAAAATGTGTTAGCAATAAATTCGTTGTCGACTACGCACGCCTTTTTTTTCTCTCGGTATTAAAAGGGACTTTAGGCGTCTTGTCGTGCTGAACCCGTAACGTTAACTGTTTTCTTAGGCACTTGGGGCTCTCGAAAAATTCCTAAATATTTACTCTCGAGAAACGGTCTGGCTCCGCAGCGTACCTCCATTTGGCCAACGATTCTCGAGTATCTCCTGGCGTGTTTTTCGCTATAATTGTATCAAGAGCTGGAAAAGAAACATTCCGTTTCTCCGTCCCGAGGATTTTGGATGGCGATTCGCATGCAAAGCGAGTATGCAAATTTGAATTCGTGTTTTCTGCTCGTTTTGCAAGTTTATTATTCTATTTGATACTGGGGTATTCGTGTGTGTTCCGCGGATTGTGCATGGAGCTTAAGCTCTTGGAAAACGGATTTGGGTCCCTCGAAAATTCCGCGTCCGCGGTTTTAACGCAACTTGGATGCATTTACTAGGCAAGGGAAAATGTGGGATATTGGGGTTTACTTTTTGAGGAGGAAACTGGTTTCCTGTAATTGCGAAATTTTGCTGGTTTGTAGGCAACTGAGATTGGAATTTTAAATTCGTTATGGGTTTCTCTAAGTCGTAGAAAGAATTTCCGCTCTCTTGAGTTTTTCTGGAATGTAAGTGAATTGTAAAAGTAGGAAATTTGTTTGTGAATTTATGAAAATCTGGTTCCAAAATTTAGAACGTTTTTGGGAATTTTAAATTCCCCAAAAACACCTTGGTTCTATTTTGAATACATCGATAGGCATGTTCTTATTTATAAAAATGATTGGAAAAATTTTCCAAATGATGAAACAGAGCGTAAGGAATATTTAAAAACTCTTTCAATTCCAATCATTAGCTTTAAACTTTATTATAAAGGCCTTTGTAAAAACTGCATAAACCATAGAATAACAAGAGTGTACCTCAAAATAAAACTTTTTTGTTTTTATAGTAAAAAAAAAAAAAAAAAAAAACAATACATACAATTAGGATTGTTTCCTTGACAATTTCTATACTCAGATATTTCTTGCTAATTAAACTGTATGAAACGAATAGAATATCTACTTAAGTTAAACTCTATTTTTTTTTAGTTTCCGTCAATCGAACCTTTTATGAAAATCTTTTTGTAATCTATATCTATGAAAAGTAAATTGTAGAATTTTTTACAAGTTTTATCCCGAAAAAATACGAGACAAAAAAAATTTCTGTGTCCAATTTTGTTTCGGTAGCTTAGAAAAAATCAAAGTGATCGAGTAATTAAGAATCAATATGTATGAGAATGCGAGATAAATGATAATTCCTATCGAATGAAAAAAAACCCTACAAATTTTTAAAAACTTATAGAAACTTCTTAAAACGAAAGCATTTTTGGACACTACTAAGGAAACACTTTTATTTCACGAATTTTTCAAACCTTCGCTCATATTAGAGAAATTTTAAAAAATATCGATACAACGTCATCTTCCAAGTATTTCAGAAAAAATATTATCAAGTGTATCAAATTTTCAACGACTCTATAAACCTATGAAAACCAACAAAAAATATTTTTGCAAAGTCGATGGTCACTTCTGAAAACATCTGATTGTAACCAGAGTTTTTGAAATGGTGCAAAATTATTATTTATCTCTTAATTATCTAAAATATCGAAAAGAATTTTATAAATTTATATGTTTATTTCATTCTACGATGAAGAAAAGATGACTCGTTTGAATTCTATTTATTTTGTTGTCTGTTGTCTAACGACTTCTGGAGGTAATTATCAATTTTTGGTTTTTTTATTATATTCTTGACACATGAAGGCCTTCTAGAATCTAGCCGAAGAAGAATAATTTCACATTAATCAAGCATATTTTAACTAACTTTAATTTGTAGACAAATACAATACAAAGTTTATTTCATTGTATAAATAATGCCTAAAATTATTTGATTATTGAAATTATTATGAAATAATATTAAATCTCTACATGTTTTTAACTAATACTGACAGCATTAATTGTCTGTATGAGTGTGTTTTTTTTAAAAAGGACATGATTTCAAATGTTTCGGAGTTTATTGCAACAGCGAAATTCTGTAGCATAAACAATACATAATAGCTAGTAAAATGTACAGAATTAATCGTCATATCACATATTATTATTATTATTATTATGATTATTATTATTTATCACATTTTTCGAAACATTGTAATAGATTACAGTTAATTTTTTCATTTCGGTGCTTTACAAAAACCTAAAATTGAACAATTCCAAATGTTTTTTTTTCTCATAAATATTAAGATTAGAGAAAATAAAATTTTTTCAATGTCATATTCTTATTGAAACACCTGCAAATTTATCTCACTCCAATTTTTAGAAAATCATCAACGATCACGTAGAAGATTATCATAACTAACAAAAAAAAAAAAAAAAAAAAAACCCTTAAGACGACTCGCAACCTACTGTAGTGCGAGAAAGACGCCTAGAACGGGATTCAATTGAAAGAAAGAAAGACGAAAAGAGAAGGTCTTGCGAGTCGTCTTAAGCATATAGTTACGTATAAGAGAAATTTTAAAAATGCAGCTGAACTCCTGGCATCACTTGAAAATATTCTTTACAGTTTTATAATACAAAATTTTCTACAATCGTAAATCGTCTTTTGAAAATTTTTGCCGTGAGTTCGAAGGTTTTTCGTCTTATGGAAAGAATAAAATTTAGATTTTATCCTCGCTCATAATTTTTGAAATTTTGGTAGCTTAATGAAAAAAATACATCATTAGAAATGTACAAAATCACTAGTCTAAGAATTCAGGAGGGTCTCTCCTGAATTCCAGTAGATTACTAGGTAGACCTAGTAATCTACTGTTAATTTTTTACTCTTGAAGATACGCTGGAAAATCTTCAAATATCTTAAAATTTGAGAAAAAATTATCATCGTACAACAATTTGCTCACATTTTTTATTAATCATGCCTTACATTTTTTTCAGTTCGGAATTCCCAGTATAAGACTAGTTTCTCTAATTCACTGAGAAATAATTTTTATCTCCAAACCTTTTTGAACTTCATAATTAATAATATTCTTCCTTTTTCAGTTACCTAATAATTTATTACCATCTCACGAAAACTTGCTAATTGACCTCCATCGATCCGCAAAAAAACAGCGACGCTCGCTCAAATATTAAACAAGCCGACTCGGCTTTTGGATTCCATCAAATTGACTCTAAATCTCTCTGGTCCGCGCACCTTCCGATCTGCATTTAATTGAGATCGCTCTCGACGCCCCATAAATCGTTTATCCATGTTTAATGCAGTTTGTACGAAAAAGCGAAGGCTTAGGGAACGATCACAGGGCAAAGTTTCCCGGCTGCAGACCTTTTCAAAAGAGCTGCGAGCGATTCGCTCGAACAAGGGAATGCTTTTGCATCGGGATACGAGCCTTGTGAAACGGGGTAAAAAGTAAGACGAAACACAAGAAAATAAAGGAGAAAAAGGTACATGAAAAAAGGGAGTGGAATTTGTAGATAGTGTATTGAGGACCACTTGAAAAACTTATGTTCAATAAAAAAAAATTGCAATAGTTGTTGGAAGATGGAAAAAAGGGTTTTTTTTTATTCATATAAAATATTGTTTGATTGTTTTTTTAATTGTTTGTAAAGTGTGCTACTAATTTTAGGTTTTAATTTTTTTCTTGAAAGACAGATCCACTTTCCTCAAACATACTCTCCTAATGCAAAAAAAACGGTAAACAGACTGGAGGGACGATTCTCCTTAGCCGCTAAATCGAGCCAAAAATATACAATAATTAAAACCGAATAGAGCGGAGAAAAGAGGCAGACGCTCGAAGCGCAGACGAGTCAGTGTATTCATTAACGCACGACTTTTTGTGCCTTCTTCTTCGCCCGATGGAGTCCCTCTCGCAAAGTAGATGATTGTTGGATGTGTTACGACATTCTCGGAATAAACCTTGCCGGACAAAAAATTAATAATCACGAGAGAATCGCATGATTTATGCCCCTCTTTATTTCGGAATTTCTCCCCCCAGGCGCGCAGTTGTAAACTTTTTTTACGATGGTCTCGGCTTCTTTTTCTCGTTGAGTTCATATTCATAAAGTCCAGAACCCTGGATGGCTGATGCACTTGTATTTTGGTGTTTCAAAATTCAAGTCAAAGTTTCATTCTCAAATTGTCCATTAAAGAATTTCGATCACTGCAAAAACTTATTGCACAAATTAAAACGTCAAACAAGATAATCAATCTCTCGAGGCGATTTCGCTAAAAAAGAATCCAATAACTCATTCACCCTTATCATTATTAACAACTCGAGAGCTTAAATCTGCGTTCGTGATCTGGAATCGTAAAGACTCCGCCGTGTTTGTCGATAATTAAAAGCTCCAGATCCGAGCTGCTCCGTATCTGCTTTGTCATCGCTCCGGTTAATAATTCTTTCCCCGACATGAGCGGGTTCATCCCGCATCGGCACTGTGCAAATAACCAATCGGGCGAGTTCTCGCAGCTCACTTATTTTCCGAACTTGGCCGGGAACCTTTCGAAACATAAACACGACTTCGCTCGTCTGAAAGGGGCGTGAAATGATAACGAGAACAGGCTTTTAGTGGGCTGAATTTTACAGTGGTTTGTGGGGTTAATGGGCTTTATGTTAGTCGAAATCATGTCGTTATTTTTACAAAACTCATTTTATGAAGAGTTTTGACTGCGAATATTGTAACATTTTTATTCACTTTTATTTTGTTCATTTGTAACAATTCGCAGAATTATGAGAATTACACTTTATGTCTCCTCTTTGTTTTTTATACTTTTTTTAATTATCGATTTAAATGTATTCTCCCGTACTTGATTGTGCTTTTATCATAGCCAATAAAAATTAACAAAAATAAATCATAAACATTGTGAACCAATATTTCATTTCCCCTTCACTGATAAATTTCAAAATAAATGAAATTCCTAGCTTATCAGGGTTTATGACGAGGATCCTTTGTCCGGAGTTATCCCAGAAGCACGACTTCCTTTCGACCACCCAAGAAAATATCCCAATCCTCCTAGGAGTAGGTCCAAAACATCGTCGAAAATGGAAATGCCGATCAAGCATAAAGCAGCAACAAGAAAAATCCTCGTGCAACCTTCCGAAATCGCGCTCTCCTTGGCTCGTCTTTATCCCTTATTACAAATCGCCGAAATTCTTTTCTGAATGAAACGACACAAATTTATTACCAAAAAATTTACTAATCTACGACAAAAAACGAATTAAAAAAAAATTCTCACCTTTTTAAATAAGATTTCCGCACTCAACAGCGATAATATAGAGATTTTTTATTGTGGCACTTTATGACGTACAATCATGCCAGAGTAAACAAATGCAATAATGGCGTTCGGGGACGCCTAATTTTCAGAGATGAAGAAGAAGAAGAAGAAAAAGGGGAACAAGAATCGATAATCATCGACCTGGCCCATTTCGATCCAAAATTCTCCACTCGATACTAAAATTCCCTATCATATCGATTGCACATACCATAATTCCATGGAAGGCCAGCATCAGGACACATATACATATATCCGTTACACTATTGTTATTTAAAGTAATAATTTCATTTTGTCAATTTAGCCAGAGAAACACGATTTTATTGCTTTGCACTATAAACGTAAAACTAAGCTTCAAATCAGACAGAAACCATTGAAGATACTTAGTTGAATACAGTGCCAAGGACAATCGATAATTGCTTACAAGTTAGCTCTTAAAACTTCCGATCAACCGAATCGTTATTTCGTACAGCACAGCGAAATTCACCCACCATCATCACGTCGTGATATATATTCCCGGTGGACCCGTTAGGTCGCTAAAAATCGTCCAAGTTTTCGCTCGGCGAAGCTAAAGATTGAATCAGCCGCTAATTGCCAAGATTCGACGATCGAATTGGTTTTATTATCGTGGTTTCATGGATGGCCGAGATAGCCGCAACATGTCGCACTCGGAATGGTTTACGTGACCGGAAGACGAGTGGGGACTGGAGGAGACCCAAAGTTTCATCGTTACTTTTGTCAATGGGAAGTGAGCTAGATCCTTCGAAATTGACGATGACCTCGTGCTTTTCTAAGGGCCGTTAGAAGCGCCCTCTGGCACACTTAGGTACGAGGGTCAATTTAGTCTCGAGTAAATAGGAATAACTGGAGACGAATTTCACTTGACTCTGCATTTTCCTAAGTGACTTGGGTATTTTTTCTGAAAAAGTCAGCAATGAGTAAGGAATCTAGTAATTATTACAATCAGGCGCGAAAGCCTAGAGAATTTTTGGTGATTCAAACCCCTTCCGAAATTCTGATAAAATCAATCGGTTTTTCATTTAATATTGAAAAAAATCACATTAATAAATAATAAGTTACGAGAAATGGATGACGTTGTTAGCAATATATTACATAAAGAAATAATAATTAATGAAACTTAGGATTACGTAGAAAATATGAATTTCAAAAATTTTTGCAACACAGTGAATAATCGAGAAAAATAAAAATCTACGAAAAAGCTAAAAATTGACAAAACTTTTAAACTGAGATGATAAAACTCTATAAATCTATATGAAATCCAAATGAAAGTATTAAAAAAACTTTTGAACCATACAAACTTTAAAAAAATACCAAAAGTTGTTAAATACAATGAAATAACTGTTTCCCAGAAAATCTCGATAAAAATCGACAAAAATCTCTACGCTTTATGAATTTCGGAATTCTAGAGCATTAAATTCGAAATATATAATATGTACTATACATCTATAAAAATTTCAGTAAACGAAAAGAAATCTTTTAAATATTTTGAAAATACGAAAGAACAAAAATGTTATGAAACATGAAATATCCATATTATTGTGTTTTCATCATCAATGCATGAAATTACTGGGAATAAATTGAAATTCACATTACACAGCATCAAATATTTTAAATCTCTCTAGCAATAAACAAAAATATAAGAAATCTATAAAAATACCTAGAAATCCTCCAAGGTTTTGTATATTTTGTTAGAAAAATGTAAAAAATACTGGAAACCTTGTTATAGGTAAAAAATATGAACATAAAATTTTCTTATATATTCATAAAACTATGTGTGATGGAGACTTTTTATTATTATAATTATCTAACTGAATACAATTCTAGAAATTTATATTCAAAACAATAAAAACAAATCTTATAAAATTTCTAAAGTTTATACGATAAAACATTCTTCTCTTGTATGCATACTGAAAAAGTTGAAGATAAAAGTATTATAAATCTAATTAACATATACTGTTGCCTAACATTATTTCAAATACTTAAAATCGTTTCAAGCCTAATACTATAAATCGATTTCTAAAAATTTATATAGTGATCCATAGAAATAAAAAAATATACAAAAATACCAGAAAATACTACAAAATTTTATAAATGACTGACTGGTCGAAAATTCTATAAATTTATGAAATATCTCAAGTCTGTGTAATTAAAATGTGCTCAAAAATCAGATATTTGAGTTTTTTAGAAGTTCAATTCCTAAAGCAACGAATTTTAGAAAGCTCTAAAGAATCTATATATGTATTAGATAATCCTTATCGTCATATCAATAACAGTAGTATAAGTTGAAGAAATTGAAACCTTAATGAATAATTAAAAATTACGAAAATCGAATTCCATTTTCAACGAAAATGAAAAATGTGTGACTCTGGATTATTAAAGTTGTAGAACTTTTACATTCCGCATTGGGAAAATTCAAAATCGCTCTCTTGTAACCATATTGTTAAAGAATAAAAATCATGAACTCCCGGAAGAAATATATTTATCAGAACCCCCCCCCCACAAAAAAAAAAAAAATTCTTCTGCCAAAGCCCTTGATTTAAATATAACATTGTACTGTGAAATCAGTCTAAAATTTTGTACAAATTTTTAGTTGTTGTTTGCATATTTTGTAAAAATCCTTAACATTGTGGAATGATATTGTAGGGGTGGATGTTGCTGTAAAAACTCCAAAACGTATTAGACTTTTTACCACACTTTTTTTTGTATTTCCTTTGATAAACACATTTATTCTAAATTGAGTAAAAGTTACAATGTAGATAATATTGCCAAGAACAAAAAAGTGAATGAAAAATTTCGGGTAATAATTCTGACTATATTCCATGGAAAATAAGAATTCATTACTTCAATTATTTTCAAAATTTACTTATCTTGAACGTTACCTCTTGTGTTTAAGACTTTATGATATCACTAATTTCCATCATCGAAAATAAACGATCAAAAGTAAACTTCTCTCCAATAAAAACCACTTATGGTAATTAAAAACTGAGGAAATGCTCTGAAAGCACTAAAAACACAGTAAAAAAATGCTTGGTCAATAAAAAGCAAACTCTATCAAAGCCTTCCCAGGGACACTCTCTCCAAGTTACTTCCCCAGTTTGCAACTTTCCCGACATGGTTGGGTCTAATTAGAATCATATATTTTCATGAGCTACATTGATTCTTTCAGCAAAAGCATCATGAGCAATATTAATGTCCCCGATTAATATACCCTCTTCTCCTTTTTCCTACCTCGACCCTCTTCTTCGCCCACCCAAAACTCCGAGGTTTAATGGGGCCTAAAGGCTCGTTTGCAGACATAGAAAAAAAGTATAAGTTACGACACTGAATGTCCACAAAAAACGTCAAATTCATTAAGCTACAGAAATAATTATTAAGTAAGGTAAATTGAACTGCTGAAAACATTTGCATTAATGAAAATGCGAAAAAGTTCTGTATCGAATACTTTTATTTGTCATTCGTACTTTTTTTTCGCTTGAAAAAAGTTTTGCTGAGTTGGAAACTCTGTACTAAATGACGTTATTTCTAATGGCCTCTAGAAACTGCGAAAAGGGAGTTCTTGAAGTTCGAAAAACTTTTCTGTATTGAGATTTGTTGTGATTATATAGGCATGGATAAAAGATTTTCTTAAGTGACGAACAAGTTAAAAGATTTCAGTAAAGACCATGAACGTTCTTTTTTTTCTTTATTCTTGCAAAAAATCGTGTTTCGTTGACTTTTTTTTGTTTGAACGTTTTTTGTTTCGTCGCAAATTCGTGACGTCATGAAAAAATCAATAGGATTATTGATTTTGTCGCAGATTACAATAGAAAAAATTTCTTTATTAATAAATAATCTTGCTACAGTGACGTAGAGCACATCAAGATTTCTCATAATAGTATAAAATCAACACTTAAAATTTTTGTCATATTTCTTTGTATCACTGAGTTAACTTAAAACTTCTTTAAAGCATAATTTTTTTTATATCAATTAATATGTTTTCACTGCCAACAAATATCTTAAGTTATAGATCAAAATTAAATCCATGCAGATATGCTGATTTTCGATCAAGTCCCTTAACAATCAAGGTTATCAACTCAATTAATGAACTTCACCTTAAAATCCAAGTTTGCCAAATTTTTATGAGTTATAGAAAAAATGTCATATTTCTAATCTTGTTTAATTTTCCTAAATCTTCAAAATTTCTTGATGTTTATAAAATTTTTATAGATAGTCAATAATTGTAACACTGCCAATTTATTTTTAACTAAAAACAATTTTTTTCATTTTACATAGTTCCTGGATTCATGCGAGAGTCCCAAGACTACTCACATTTCAATATATTGACCATTTTTTTCGATCCTTATTGTGCCGTATAATATTTTTCGGTTTCATTATTTTCTGAATATTTAATAATCACCCGTGACTCTACGAAATTATTGAGATTTTACTAGATCTTGAAAATAATAATATGCACAGTATGTTCTTTGTTTTTTTTATATTTTTCATAAATATTAATAATTTTGATAATGCTTATTGTTTTTTTGTTTTTTTCATCGCTTGCTTGTTTTCCTTTATTGTCTGTTTTAGCAAATAGTATTGAAAATCGCAAAATGTATCGAGTTTCATCTTACAAGATTTAATAATATTGTTGGTAGTTATGCGAAAATTCTGCACAATCGAAATACAACATCTTCCGTATCCTTTTAGAATCGCCAAATTTCTTGAGTATCTAGCATCGTTAATGATATTCACAATGCTCCATGTTTTCGAAATTTCATGATGTTTAGATTTTCCAGATTTTTTAAGTAACATTCAAAAGAGCCTTGAATTTCGAAAAAAAGTGCTTTTCATTCCTGAAAATTGTACAAAAATTTTACATTCTTTGTATGTTAACATAATTTTGAAATCATTCTGCAATATACAAATTCTACCGTTATACATACCTTGACTTCAAACAAATGTCCCGAATTCTCTAAAACGTTGGCAATCTTTTGCTATTTTTTTTTTATGATTCCCAAAATTGTTGTTTTTCATTGCGATGTTGGAAAAGATTGATAATCTCCGTATAGTAAAATTTTTTTATTGGTTAATGTTCTAGTTCTTTGAAGAAATAGAACTCTAAGAATGTTTTTACGTCTAATAATTTATCATCATTTTGATAGATCTTTCATATCTTTACAATTTTCAAAATTATTAGACATTTCTGAAATTTTCGCTTTTTTGAATTATTTAAGATATGATGAATTTCTCTATTTTTATTAAGGAGTTTAAATTTGTTATCAATCTCCGTAAAATAAAATAGTATCATCAGATCCTGCAAAATTTTATCATCTTCACAGTTTTTGCAATTTACCAATCATCAGGATTTTTCCTTATCCTTCAAGATCTATCATCACTTTCTGGAATTTGTTATTATTATTTTGTAAAGTTATTGTCAATCTTTGGAATTTTTAATAGTTGTTGATCTCTTACGATGAATGAAACTTATGAACTTTTAATTAATTTTTCTATAATTTTGAGAATATTTGTTAAATTGAGTATAATACGATTATCAAAAATTTCATAAATACCACAGTAATTTTAATTTCACAGAATTTCCTTATTGAAGACCTCAAGACAACGCAAACAGGTTTTTTTTTCATTCAGCCTGCCATCCAGTGCCACTTAAAATTTATTCGAAAAAATTTGACACAATTCCGCATCGTGTTGAGGTTCAAGTATGCTTTCAAACAAACATCGAAAATTGTCACGCTACCCTTCGAAAAACCCCACTCTCAAAGCGTTACTTGATGAGACGAAATTCGTGTCAGTTGATCAGAAACGCTTTCATAGTGGGCTACATGAAAAATTCTTTCTTATTGAAGTAATACTCAAGATATGAAAGCCTTAACAAAACAACTGAGATAACAAACATTTTTATCCATACATAAAATTCAGTACAATACACATAATAAATGTTAAAAATTTGTGAGTTATACTTAATAAAATTCTACGATAAATCGTTTCCTTCCAAGATATTCGATACTTAAGAGTACCAGAAAATAATTGAAGAAAAGCCCGAACAGTGAAGAAAGTATGATGAATTTTTAAATATACACAATTTCACTCTAAGAAATCGTAAAGTTAATTAATCTCGTATAAGAGGGAGCCTAGAAAATCTGGTATATTCAAATTTTTGATTAAATTTGCTAATTCAGGTTCAATCTCTTTCTTCAGACTCGTTCCGAAAAATGTTCCCACGTAGATTGCGGAACTTCTATTTTCTACGTGTGGAGCATACGAACCTCATTTCTTTCCGTCGGTCTATGTCAACACAAAGACCCTGTGACGCGCATTTTGGTTAATTAGCACGGTCGGGCCGACTACCCGGCTTTGGAACGACCGGGAGCGATGGTTATCAGCCAAGTTGTGGGAAGCATAAGCCTTCTCCGGGGGCCACCGGGCTCTCGTTATTCCGTGTCCCGCGGCTCGGTGCCTCGCTGTCCCGATCGTAAAACGATCTTCGCCTCGCTCGCGAAATCGGCCGCCGCGCCGCGTGAGATTCTTCGAATCCCTTCTCAGTGGCCAACACACGCGCCATTACTATTTGCCCTGGCGAGGCCTTATCGCGATTCGACGCCCTATCGTTTCCCAAAGCTCAAGTCCTGGCTCCCGAGCTTTCGTGCCTTTTATCGCGGCCTTTATAACATTAGGATTACCGAATTATGCGCGTTTTGAGTCTTGAACTCTCGGGCAAACAGGTTTTCAGGCAACTGGCTTCAGAGGGACGTAAAAATTGGGATTTAAAACACCGTTAATATTTCATGCCTCGTTATTATTTGCCGTTTTTTTTTCATGGGTGTTCTTCGTCACCCCGTGAACGAAATTGTGAGTTTTTTGTACATTTGGATATACTGAGAAAAAAATATAGTAATTATTACAATACTGTATAGTAAACGGGAATCACTCTGTCATATTGTACTTTTTGCTAGATAATATGTCAGTTTTTGAAATAACATATTGTAAATATTGTCAAATAATATTGTAAATATAGATATATTTTGTTGTAAAAACTGCTCTACATCTTCCGTTTTCTACTATTCTTCTTGTACTTTTTGCAATATTCCTATTAATCTAGATTTTTGAAAATTCCATACAGTTTTTTCAGTAAACAGATCTGTATAGTTTATTTTTGCAACATGTTTGTGTACTTTCTACATAGGTTTCAAGTGCATCATATTTTAATATGATACAGTATTCGAAAAAGTTGGAAAAAAGCAATGCTTTTTTTCTATTTTAATGCATGTGTAAAAAAATTACAAGCGAGAAAAAAAACCGATCACCACCTGTTTCCAGTTGGCTGACCTTAGGAAACGTGGAAAAAACGTATGGTAAATATTACAATTCGTATAGTAAAATTTTCATTTTCAGATTTTGATTTTTTCGAAATTACATAGTAACAAGTAGCATACATATTGTAATTTGTTCAATATAGCGGTTTAATTACACGCTATTGTAATAAGTAAAATAAATGTAGCAGTTTTCTCAATAATATTGTAAAAACTGCAATATTCTTGTAAAATGTACGGTATTATTGTACTTTTTACAATATATATGGCAGAAAGTACAAGATTTTTTTCTCAGTGTAGTTGGGATTTGAAAAACTGAATAAAACTCAAGGATTTGTTTTATTTTATGGGAAATTATGATTTCATATCAAGGGGAATAAAATTGTTTTTGGTGGTATGTGTGATTAATTAGATATAAAAGGAAAGAATAAAAATGCAAAAAATGGTAAGGAATGGCAGATTCTGTAATGAAATACGACCTTTTTATATAAAATTACGAAAACTGCAGTCTTTATGAAATTCGTAAGAAGTGAATGATATTTTACGATGCTAAAATTGGTAAAAATTAAAAAAAAACTCTAATTAGAATCTTGAAGAAATGTACAGATGAGCGATTATTTTTAACTCTGTTTTGAGTACCTAATTGTTAATATAATTTTTAGCATTTTATTCAGGATGAGAAATTTTGATAGCTTAGAACATGGATGACTAACGATGCAGTGGCTCATCTTGAATACTGTTAAAATAGTAAAATGCTTGATAGTTAAGCCAAGAAAATGCAAAAAAATACAGAAAATTTCGATAAATACAATTAAGGCTAAAAACGAGGACTCTAATATTTCTTCAAATTTTTACAAATTTTCATGCAATGAAAATTCGATTTCAGTAAGTCATCCAAATGTCATCAAAGTCCTCTATTTTATCGAAAGTATGTTCTCGGAATGCGTAAATTTGCAGGCTGCAAAAATCGTATTCAAAAACTTTAAATTCTAGAATACGTATTTTTTGAACCTTGCAATGTAGGATAACTAGCACTAAAATTTTTTATAATAGACTCCAGAATCCTCGAATTCGAATTTTCAAAAAGAAAGTTAAAGAATTGTTTATTCTAGAGAAGAATTTCAGAGCTGCGAATCGTAAGGTATAAAGTAGGAGAATTCATGATAACATGATTACAAATTTGAATTTCGAACATAAACATTTGAAAATTCGTAAAAAATCAAAAGATATAAGATATTTCATTCTAAATGAAGAATCTCAGACTTGTAATTAATGAAAGAGAAAAATTCAAGATCACTCAGTCACAGAAAACTACAAAATTTCTAATCATAGAGTCTGTAATTATAAAATTTTGAATTTCGCTTTTTTACATTCTATCATTTAGATTCGAACAATATTGATATCTTAAATCATAATAATATATGAAATACGATAATAAAATTATCGATCCTACTGTATTGAATTATAGAAATTTATGCTAGAGGTCGAGGACTCCTCTTTATACCCAATAGATTATTCTAGATTGATTTCATTTCAAATATATTTCTGAAATTTTTAATCTCAGAAAACAATAGTTTTACATTTTAGAAAAAAGTTTGGAATTCAAAATTTCAAAATGCACGAAGCTCGATGAAGCTTTCATTCTCAATATCTATTGCATAAATTTTTGATAAGAAACCATAAGAATTAAAATTGAGGAGTAAAAGATTTCAAATATTCGATTTTCGAAAAAGAGATTCTAATGATTCAAAATTTTATAGTATTGAATCGTGGAATTTCAGATCGCACAATGTAAAAATCTACTATTCTTGTACATATTTGTAAGCATTAATTTTCTAATATATAATTCTCATTTTCTAACTCTAGAGCGTCAAATTTAAATAGTTACGATTCTAATTTAATATAATCCAAGTGTGATTGGACCTTAAATACTTTTCTAGAATTTTTAAGAACAAAATATAAGAGACTAAAAATTCAGGGGATGGTATTCCGAAAATTTGAATTCTATAATTTAGGTTTCTGTGATATTGACTTGTAATAGATATAAAATTGGACCTAACCTAACCGAACCATCGATTCCTCTTATTTCCTTAATTTTGTATCTGTCTGATGCCCACCATCTTCACAAATATTTGTTTCTCAATAACTGCGCACACTAATTACCTCTTCTTCTTCAGCTCTAATAAATTGAAATTTCTTTCTCCAAACGTCCTTTTTCCCAACGATTCACAAACACATGATTTCATGGTAAAGTGGATCATGAAATGTTCTCGTCGATATTTTCCGGAGCGCACTAAAAAGGTTTTTCCATCTCGAAAATTCCTTTCGATGTTTCTTTGTCGACGGACTTCCGGGCCGTTCTTGAATTCAACATGAGACCCCTTCACTCGAATCACCGCCTTTTTCGCATTTCGCGATCGCTGATTGCGAACCCAAACATCGATGGCAACATCCGCAAGAAAAATGGAAAAAGCCCCAAGATTGAAATTTTCCATCTATCGATTGGAAACGCGGGAACTGAAGCGTCTCTACTATTCATAATTTCTTCCACGCCCAATCACAACTTTAACATTCTCTCCCTTTTACATTATCCCGATTTCAGTTGCCGAGAGACGACCCTCAATTTTCATAATTGACCTTTTGAAGATAAGCCTTCGTTGATCATTGATTTCTCAAATTCAATGATTTTGTAGAATTTTCAAGAATGAAAAAAAAAGTTTAAATAAGCTACGTTGATAAAGTTCATTTATGTTCCAAATTGGAAGAAATGCTGACTTATTTCATTAAACGTCGTAATTTGTTTTTCTCGTCGTTGACACGAAACCGTTACGAAATTCCATGTGGTCAGACCTGTAATTATTTAGCTTGCATGAAAATAATACGCCGAAAACCTTAATTACGGAAACGAAAATATCGCAGCGTGTAATCGATTTCTGCCGAGTTTCATAATCAAAAAGCAAGTAGTCGCACGGTTCACTTGTTCCGCGTACAAACTGAGACGGCAGACGTGTCGGTATGAAAATTTCAATTGCTCCGCGCAAAGGGTCTGGCAAGTGAGGCGAGGCGAACGAGGAGGTCGAGGAGGTAGGAGCTGAATCGGTCCTGGGACGAGGTGAAACAAAGACTGCGAAGCGAAAACGATCCTCGCTATTGTCTTATGGAATAAAATGAGAGGGCGAAGAAAGCTCGCGAAAAAGATTGTTTTCAGAAGAAAAATGTGTACAATAATGATGATGTGACAGAGCTTTTCCGAGAAATAAATTTTGGTGGTGTATACTTTCTGGCTTGTGTAGTATCGCTGACATATCCAATGTTTGGTAAAGTGATGAAAACTTAGAGGAAAATTTATTGATAACAAAACTATTTTACATAAAGGTTTTGAATTATGGTCCTCGAATCTTTTTATTCTTTAAAGTTAGGTTAAGTGAGATGTGTTAGGGCTGATAAACAAACAAATATTTATAGTTATACTGAATTATATTTCAACAATAAAAACATTTTTTTTAAATTTCAACAATTGAGAAAATTCTCAAGATATACACACAGTTTTCAAAGTTTACAGCATTTAATGATAGTTTGACAATCTTTTAGATAGCAGAAAAGTCAATTATTCTTTTGAAGAGGCAAATGATTGATAAACAGGTTTGGTATTATATTTAATTGAAATTTCAATTTCATACACTTATGATTTTTTTCGTAATATGTATGATGATTAAAACAGCTTTTCAAAAGTTCTATAGTGTTTTCTCTATTTATTAAGTGTTACGATTTTTCACCTTCGCTGTTGGGCTCAACCATTGAAAAATGTATAAGCATTTCCTGTTACTCCTGAAGTACTTGAATTATGAAGTATGTAACAGTTTTTATTTATAATGAATTTGCCATTGCATTTCGAACAATTTCGACAATTGAGGAAATTTTCCAGATATCCACACAGTATTCAAAGTTTACAGCATTTAATAATAGTTTGACAATCTTTTAGTTTGCAGAAAATTCATTTACTTTTTCAAAGAGTCAAATGGTAGATAAACAGGTTAATTCGTATTTTATAATAATTTCAACCTCATACACTTATAACTTTTTTTCGTGATATAATGACTGAATAAGCTTTTCAATAGTTATACAGTGTTTTCTAATGTTTTTCACGATTTGTAGAGTGTAATGTTTTTTCACCTTCCCTGTTACGCTCAACCATTTTAAAATGTATAAGCATTTTTAATTATTCAAAGTATTTCAATTCCGCAGTAAATAACAGTTTTTACTTATAAAGAATTTGCCAATTTTAGCAGATATGGTAATTTCAAGAATTCAAGAATTTTTCGTTAGCAAAAATATTTTAATAGTAATCATAATTTTTAAAGTTAATTAAGTTAATTAGTTAGTTAGTTAGTAATTGTTAAGTTAATAACAAAAGAGTTTGATATAGAAAACTGTGAAAAATACTAGACTGTCATAATACATACTGTCATAATACATAATATAATTAATAGAAATAGTCGAAACTGTTGAGTGTTTTAATGTTAAAAGTCTCATTATTTATATAATACACAATAAATCTCTCGAAATCTATGTGAATTTTATACAAGATAATATCATCTGTTCAATATTTATTTTCTAGCTCATTCTGTGTGCCTGATTTATTCCATTGTTCCGTTTTTCGAAATAGTGCGAAGTAGATAAATTATTGTCATTGTTCGACAAAATGTATTGATTGTATTGTAACTTCATGACAAAAATGGTTCCTGAATGTGAAAAAAAAAAGAATTGAAAATCAACCGTCAGAATGTAATTAAATTGAAAACTTTACGACGTTCTAATAATGTAGGTAAAAAGATTTACGCGACAGAATAATAATGTCAGTAATGAAGTTTCGCTTGTATATGCGTATACATGCTAAAAGCTTAAAAAAAAAAAAAATTATTGTCCTTTCTATCAAAATAGTTAAAAAATTGCTTAGTAATTAATCATTATTTCATTATGGACATTGAAACAACGTAAATTAAAGATATTATTTTAGTTCTTATACTCACGACTGAATTGGAAAAGTTGCATTTGTTATTCTCAAGAATACTAAAAAATAACAAAAGTAGAGTGAATGAATTGTAACAAGTATATTTCATCATCATTTCTCGATTCTATATCAACATAAGTATTCAGATTCTCAATCAAAGAGACGGTAAATCACCATGTTACAATTTCCTGAGTAACTTTCTAAACATTAATTTTCTTTATGTTCACTAAGCACCTGAAATGTAACTTTTTTAGTGTTTACATCAGTTACTTTACCGACAACATATGAACACTTTAAGCAATTTGTTACCATAAAGTTCAAATGAATTTTCATATTAGACAGTTCTTCCAGAGAAAGTATGTAAAGGAAAACAAAAAAATATTGCGGAAACTATTGTCATAAAATTACGTGTAATCAACAAAATCTAAGTTTTTCCCCAATCTTTTCTTTGTTCTGTATGCAATTCAACAATACAGCAAGCTAAAAGTTTTTACAACTCTCATTTAAGTTCAACCTTCCATTCAACCAATTCTTCTGATTATTATAAGTTCCTCGTCATTAAAAAATTGACGGATACGAATTTCATACCGATTTTCTACAAAACTATATTTCTCAGTTTAAACCAACAGATAACATTTTCAGTGCTTCCCAAACCCTTTCATACAATCCGAGAAATTCAACCCATCTTCGATAACCCTTTCACCTACGATCCTGTTAAACCAACAAACCACGAAATAGCCCTCATTCCTTTCTTCTCCAAGGACCCTTCGATCTCAACGAAAAAGGAGTATAACGACCTGAAAAAATCTATAACCCCAGCCAATTTAACAGTCAATAAAACCCGGGGAGCATTCCGAAACAAGCATGGGGAAAAAATCAATCCCAGCCGATTTCGCCATTACCTCGCGCCGAAATGGCAAAAAGCGTGGCCGGGAAAAAAGTTAAAAAAATGGCGTACACGTCGGGAGCGCGGGCTATAAAAGCCCGTAATATCGCGGCGTAATCCTTGGCACGGACGCGCGCGCGTCGCCGCAGGAAGCCGCGCTTTAACGACCCGTGCCATGCATCTCCTTCGGGCTTTCGGTGCCCTTTCTCGCGGTGCTTTTCGCGGCGCGCCATAATTCATCCGAAAATATGTATTCGCCTACATTCGGAGCCGCAAAAGGCGCGTCGTTTCCGTGTGCGAGGCTGCGATGTGCCTTGGCTACAATGCAGGCGATACACGTGACTCTCCGAAAGAAAGGTCGCCGGGGAAAAAAGAGGAATTCTTCGGGGCGAGGTCACTACGGGGCCATGAATTATGCAGCGCCTCGGAGGGCCACTTCGGACTTGAGAAAACAAAAACAGAGTAGGGTTAGAAGGGGTTTGACGAAAAATTTTACGTTGGGATATGCTAGGGTTTAGAGTTTTTAAGATTGGAAGTCAAAGGAGGATTAATTAAGGTGACATGGTGTGATTGGAATTGAATTTTTGTGTGATCTTGTTTTACATTTAATAATTTGAATTTTATTAAGTTCAATTATTTGAACTATTGTTCATTGAAAAGGGGAGAAGGACATATCACACTATTTGTGAATTCTAGCTGTCAGATTCATTATTTACCTTTTTACATGAATTTCATAACCAAACAAAAGACAATAATATTACATACTGTACCTTTTTTGAATTGAGACAAATCATTATTTAACAACCGCAATTCCTCAATATGCAATTTTAGCATATTCGGTATGTTGACTATTCTCTTTTTACATTTTTTTTACATTTTTATGAAGCTACTTTTTTCATGATAATATTCATATTTAATAATATGAAACCTCGAAATCTTGTGTTACATAGGAATGACTCAAAGGTATGTTATGTTATTACATTCATATTCTGGTATTTCACTAAACCCAAAAATTGAGTATCTTCTTGTTTTTTACTGTGTTTGAGGTCTTGTATTGAAACTCAATTTGCATACTTCTCTTTCCGAAGAATGATTTATTTAGTTCGAAATTCCATTATCTCCCATTTGAATCATGATTTTTGATTCAATGTTCGGTCAGGACTGAGTGCTTTTTTGTTAATGAACGAATATATTTGCTGTATATTTTTAATAATTCTAGAATCCAAACATCTTTTATCTTGGCATACGAATTTCGAATCTCGATTCCAATTATGGATATTATGAACTACTTTTTTAAATGTTTGCAATTCTCGAAATTTACATCGTCTATCTCAATAATTTCTTCATTATATTTTTAATCCTTTTTCAACTTTCTGTGAATAATGTTCTAAATTGTTTCACATAATTAATGTTTTTAATACGTTTTAAATCCTGTAAAAAACGTTTTTAACGTACGATCGAACAAAAAAACAGTTTTGAAAAATTTTTTTTTTCGTATTTTTGATGCGACGAAATTGCATATTATTATTTAAGTTTGACGTTGATAACAATAATGACAATAATAATAATAATAACTATTATACATAAAACAATGTACAGTATAGAACAGTGATTATTATTATTATTATTATTATTATTATTATTATTATTATTATTATTATTATTATTATTATTATTATTATTATTATTATTATTATTATTATTATTATTATTATTATTATTATTATTATTATTATTATTATTATTAGTTTTTATCAATATGATCGTTTAAGGTTTTTGTATTTAAAATTATGGACATGAAAGTTATTTATTGAAATATTTAAAGAGACATGTTTGATACCTACATATAAGATAAAAAGAGGTTTTCTTAGATAAAACGTTCGATAACGAACAATTGTGTTCAAGAATATTTTTTCACGTTTTTTATTATTTAATTTTTCGCTTTCGATCTAATTACCTTTCAATTTCACTGCTTTCTTTTTTATTGAAAGTATCAATTTTTGGACAAGAAGTTTTTAAAAGGCTATCCAGAAATTTCAAGCGACATGTAATTTACATGTAACACACATCGCCCTGATTCACAGACGTAAAAGATTGGAATTTAAGATTTTTAAATATCTGGAGCTTTTGATTTAACGGTTTATTGAGAATCACTTTGTGACGTAAATATATATTTTTTTTTGACATGTAAGAAAAACACATTTGAATACAATTGTAACTTACAGTATTCTGAACCGCGCGTATTTCATAATTTTTTAGTTAGTCAGCCTTGCTTAGTTAATTTGAATAAAGTATTCATTTTTTTGAGAAACATTTTATTCTAAAAAAGCACTTGAAAGGAAAACTTCCTCTTTTTTCAAAAAAGAATAATGAAATAAAGATTCTTGCCTGATCTTTCTGTCACTATGATCCAAGATTTATCTTGATATTATATTAACAAGCAGTGGCGGCTCAAGAGGGGGATTCATGTTTTCCTTAGATTACCTTCTTTATTGTTATTTATCTAATATGCAGATCAGATTGTACCATACACACTATTGTAATCGATATGATATCATCATACAACGATCTAGAATCCATACGTCGAGCATTGTCATCAAACACTAATTACATCCTAACTCGGTATAATGCAGTCTAGAAATACCACTTCTAATGAGTGTTACCGATAACAATCAACCAGGCGCGCCCTATAATCAACCGAAACGACCCAATGACCTCGATCCAAGAAAATCACTCAAGCCTAATCTATTTTTCGTTTTTTTTTTCCTTCTGATTACAGAAGCAGTTATGAGAGTTCGATGATTGCCGGCTCCTGGACTACAGCCGTCATGAACTACCTGCTGCAATCGTGCCTCATTCTCTACTCTTTAATACTCTACGGCCAAGGCGGAGACGCCATAGACATATGTAAGTTGACGAGCAAACTCATTTCAGATTATTCTAGTAATTTTCGTGATAAAGAGACCGCAAGAAATATTAACTTTTTCGCATCGTGCCACGCCCCAAATATTTTCAATGGAATATAGGCACGTGAGACAACAAATGAAGAGAATATACATGTTTTTGAAAAATGTTCCTTTTGTTCAGAATTTCTCAAGTGTATATTAGATGAGTATAACAACCTCATTCCAGAATATATATTAATATTGCTTTGAAAATTTTTGGAAGTGAACCCTTCCCCTCAAAAGAAAATGCTGTCATACAAAGTCAGGAGTTCTTGATTGCAAGTCAGAGTTTCTACTACTTACAAAGCTACAAAAAATCTAATTTTGTCAAAATAGAATTTTTTATATTCAATTAAACAAACTTTATATAATTTTCTTGAAAAAATCACGATATTTTTTTACTCTTCCCACACTCGACTGCCAATGGAGAAATTCAATATTTGCATCGAAGCTTGTAACGGATATATGTATATATGTCCTGATGGTGGCGGCCTTCCATGGAATTATGTACAGTCGATATGATAGGGAATTTTAGTATCGAGTGGAGAATTTTGGATCGATATGGGCCAGGTCGATGAGTATCGATTCTTGTTCCCTTTCTTCTTCATCTTCTTCTTCTACATCTCTGAAAATTAGGCGTCTCCTACCGCCATTATTGCATTTGTTTACTTCGGCATGATTGTACGTCATGAAAGTGCCACAATAAAAAATCTCTATATTATCGATATTGAGTGCGGAAATCTTATTTAAAAAGGTGAGAATTTTCTTTTAATTTCTTTTTTGTCGTGTATTAGTGACCTTTTTGGTAATAAGTTTGTGTCGTTTCATTCAGAAAAAAATTTCCGCGATTAATAATAAGGGATAGAGACGAGTCAAGGAGGGCGGGATTTTGGGAGGATGCACGAGGATTTTGCTTGTTGCTGTTTTATGAGTGATCGGCATTTTTATTTTCGATGATGTTTTGGACCTATTCCTAGGAGGATTTGGATCTTTTCTTGGGTGGTCGAGAGGAGGTCGTGCTTCTGGGATAACTCCGGACAAAGGATCCTTATCATAAACCCTGACAAGCTAAGAATTTCATTTATTTTGAAATTTATCAGTGAGGGGGAAATGAAATAATGTTCATGATTGGGTCAAGAATGTTTATAATTCGTTGATAATGTTCATGATTGGGTTGACGATTTTTATGATTGGGTTGACAATGTTTATGATTGGTTTACAATGTTTATGATTTATTTTTGTTAATTAAATTTGACTATGATAAAAAGTTAATCAAGTAAGGGAGAATACATTTGAATCGATAGTTTAAAAAAGTAAAAAAAAAAAACAAAGAGGAGATAAAAAGTGTAATTTTAATAATTCTGCGAATTGTTACAAATGAACTAAATGAAAGTGAAAAAAAATGTTATAATCTCAAAGACTTCCAGTTATTTCTGAAAGAAATTATCTGCATAATGTAATAATATTTTGTTCAAAACGAAAAAAAGCAAGTTTCTCTCTGCTGATGGAATGTACATTGGAATACGAGCAAAATAATTTTGGTTCGGGTGGGACCAGCTGCGTCGTTAATCCGACGGTCCGCGCGTGTAACGTGGCTTCACGCGTGTATTAACCCGACCACGTACAACCGCTCACCGACCACGTTCGCGTATACACATCCTCGCGTGTACGAGGAAATTCCCTCGCATCGCGTTGTCACTCTGCCCATACTACATGGGTGCCTCAACCCCGTTCCCCTCCCGCCCCGCCAATTATGCGGCTCCATTAGAACGCCCCAAATGCCTGAATTATCGTTTCATTTGGCTTCGACGCGTGTATTAACATAATGACGGTGCGATTAAGGGGTTGCGCGTTTGCATGTTAAAGAAATAACCAATGTGGATACTTTTCAGTTTATTGAAATTTTAGTACAGGTATTTTGCACTTTCTTGTGTTATTATAGAAGGGTTTTTCAAATGAATTTCACGTTTCAAAATCCATGTGGAAGGATTTTATAGGATGCATTGTAATCTCAAAAGTTTTCTATACAGTGTCATTACTGATTCCAGTAACAAATAATTACGACTGATTTTGGCGTATCCATAGATTGCTAAAATTAACTCTTTCTTATCAACATGGAAAAAAAAATGTAAATAAATATTTTAGCTGTAAGCATCGATGAAAAATATATTTATCATACATATTTCGTCAATGTTACAGTTGTTGGAAAATATTTTTGACTGTTTGGCCCTTGAATATGAATGAATCTCGCGATTTTACAGACGAATAGTAACAAACTAATGACATTTGGTGCTGCTTTGATTTTTTCTTTTTTTCGAAAATTTTCACATTTGAATTCCGATCAACACGAAATGCATAAAATCGAGGGAAGTTCTTCGAATTTTATCAAACGTGCTGTGGCCAAATATTCAAAATAAACGATCCATGACGATCGACGAAGATCTTTTTTTTTCGAAAATTTTTATTCTAGAATGTTTTAATAAGTTGTAATAAATAAAAAGATCAAAGTGTTGAATAGTCTATTCAAGTGAAGTATCAATGGCATTAGGAAAGAATAGATAAATATTAAGATTGAACGATTTTCGTACATATTTTTTTGCACCTTTTCTTTTCTACTGTTTGTGCGAATCTTCATACATAGTATATTTTTTATATTAAAGGCGTTCAAAATTGAAGGAAAGTGCATTTTTTGAGCTTTTTTCATAACTACGCTTTTTAAAGCATGCCCTTTTTTTGACTTTCGAAACTTCTCACTCCTAAACGGATATTTTGATTTACAAAATCAATCGTTCTTAAAATTTCTGATAATCGCTAATACGAAACACCAACCAAGAATTTTTTTGCAAATATTTTTAAAAATGCGTCTGTAGAAAAATAAATCGTTCTGAAGTTTGTACTAAGCTACCTTAATAATTCTGGAAAACCCTTTTTGCTCGAAGAAGTTACAACATTCGAAGAATTTGTCGACTATTACATTCAGAGCAAATAAAATGTAATAATTTAATAATTAATTCGTTTTACAAATTCGTTGTAAAGAGCTTACTTCTCCATTTGTTTATTTTAACTGATAATCTTTTTTTATTCGTCAGAACCTTCCCTAAGTTTATCCTTTATCCATAGTTCTAGTTGTTTGAGCAATATTATACGTTATTTTAATCAGTATCAAAATTTCATCGATCTTCAATTAATGTTCTTTCATCTATTTGAAACGTTTCACCTACCATCTTTCGTTACCTATTTTCAAATATAATCCATGCACTGTACTTTACAGAATGCATTTACAGTTTTCATGTTTGTAAATTTATACTTTTCTGTTTCAACCAAATACATTTTTGAAAAAGTCTAATCTATAGTAGAAACATTATTTTTCATAAATTTCTTCTTCATTATTTTTCAAAAGAATTTTTTACTGTATGAAAATCTGACATCATTCCTGAAAAGTTCTATTTTTTTATATTCTCTTTTAGATGATTCAATAGATGACTAAAATGATGATTTTTAGAAAAAAATTATGTAGATTATAAAAGATGAGTATTATTTTTTAATTTTTATAACCTTTTTTAGGCTATTATTCCCCTTGGAAACTTTCTTGTCTAACGAAAAATCGCTCTATTTACCAAACGAAAATAACATTCATATTTCATCTCCGATTCAATAACGTAAATTTATTTTCCGTCATAGTTAAAGAAATAAATTTCCCGTACCATTCAGTTCTCAGTTGATCATTTTTTTTATTGCAAATTTGAACAACAAGGGTACAGTCATTCAGTATTGAAACAGTAAATTTTAACCTTTTATTCATAATTTCCCAAATTTCTTATCTTTTGGAGCCAAAAAATAAAACTTATTTTTCTCCTTGAGCTTTCGGCCTCTTTATTGGCCCTCATCGAGAACTACATTTATAATGTATTAGTACATTCAATAAACAATGAAAATCACTAACCATATTATTTTTCAACAATAAATCACATTACTTATATATTATTTTAACGACGCATTCCTATTCTTTATACCATATGAGGTCAATTCATTGAATGTACTATTATATTGTAAATGTAGTTTCCCATGAGGGCTCAATAAAGAAGCTGAAAGCTCGAAGAGAAAAATGAGTTTTATTGTTTGGCTCTGAAAGGTAAAAAATTAAAAAGATTATGAATCACAATAATGAAGCGCTGTTCAATTATTTTCATTGACCTTTTATTCTACTACCAGATTTCAAGGAGTTTTTTTAAATTCATACTTTGTGGTTAACATAAACACGTCGTTCATACATATAATTTTTATCAGCACGCTACACTGTTGTAAAGTTTGCTATAGATGCAGCAATTGCCAGACAAATTTTTTTCTTAATTCATTGAATATTAATCTTCCATGCAAAAATGATGCTTGATATTCTTTCTTATCGAAGCATACAACAAAGTGATTTATTATGAAGAAACTATCATAATTACACCCGAATCCTAAAAATGATCTTGATAACAATTCGAAAAAATTGCTTCTCCCTATAAGGTCACATGTAAACCTTCATAATAATTATCTCGAAAATGGCATGTTTATACAAGTTCAAAGTTTGCACTTGTAATAAAAGAGCTATTACACTGCAATGTAATTATTTCCATAAAAATTCCAAGTACAATCCAATTTCTGAAGGTAATACCTCAAAGGATCCCAATCACTTGGGCGACGAGGTCCCATCGGGGCATAGTTCGCTGACCCCAAGGTGAAAAATCAATCCGCATCCTACTTACTCGGCCACGAGAAATCGGCATTTACACCGCTCTCTATAATTCTAGCGCCAGTGGATCACGATAAAAAAACACGAACGCGTCCTGCTCCTCGGCTCCTTTTTCCTGCTCCGTGGGCTCTCTCGCTTACATTAAACCCCAGCGCGTTTCTGCTCGGCTTAGTTTCCATCCCATTGATTTTCAGCACCGGGGTCGGAACTGCCTCAGGTAAATAGGGAGGGAAACTCGCAAAGTATCCGCGAGAAGAGTTTGCGTGGCGAAGCTTTTGAGACTTTCCGAAGGGCGCGGTGCGCCGTGTGCGCGAGCTCGTTTTCCAAGATCTACGACAGTTCGGAGCCACATTTGTACGAATTACGGGCCACCGAGCCTCGTTCGCCTGGAAACTATTCGAGCCCAACGATTCCGAGGGCGCATGTTTTTGTTTGGAAAGCTTTTTTCCATAAATCAGTGTTTTTGATTGTTGTTTATTGCATTTTTAGACGCCCTGAAATGTTTAACGCCAATTCTCTTTCGTGTTACCATGTAGGTCAAGTTGTATTCTTCACAGAGATAAAATAACAAATTATTTTTACCTTCTTCAGAAAATTAAATTTAGAATTGAAGAGACAGTTTTCTGAATTTCTCAATAGAGTACGTAATTACCTGATGCTACAATCTCAGCATACACTTGTCAAACCATCATCGTCAATCAAGCCAATTCTCGCCAACAATCATTTCTTTCATTCACGATGATTCACAAACAGCGAGTCATGACATTAAAGTCTCTTGTTCCGTCGATCCGAACGATTTATCATAATCTGCGTGCCCTTTCATGACTTCAAGTTATGTCACAACTGCGAATTTCGAAAAGAAACTTTTTCCAATTTTATCGATCATGAGAACATCAATATCGAAATCTTTGGTTCCCCAATACCGAATGGATTCGAAACGAGAGTATGCGTCATTAAACTTTATGGTCCGGGACACAACATTTTCTCGACGCAAGCCTTGGTAAATGGAAGACGATCCAAGAGTCGGAGGTCGAAGGTCGCTGGGTATAAAATAAGGGAATTGACTTGGGTGATTTTTTTCTGGGTTAAATGTGTTATTCGTGATACTTATTGCTTCCATTGAATTTAATGTTCGTTTCTTTGGCAATATTCTCATTGCATCATTATAAATGAGCGTGATTCAGGCGCGTAGGCATAGAGGGGTTTTGAGGGCTCGAACCCTTTTCGAAATCATGATAAAATCAATGAATATTTCATGTAAAAATGGAATAATTTATATCAATAAATGATAAAATACAGGTATCCAAATGTGCGTGTAATTGTTAACAATATAATGACATAGAAAAGTAAAAATTATAAAAACGTAAGATAACTTAAAAAATATCCAATTTGAAAACTTTTGCTACCGAGTGAATAATCAAGAAAAATAAAAATTCACCAAAATGCTAATTTGGATCTTAGATCATCAATTTCTCTAAATCTGTGTGAAATCCATATACGAGTATAAAAAATCTTTCGAATCATACGAACTCTGGAAAAATACTACAAGTAATTGAATTCTGTCAAAAAACTGTATTTCCGAAAACTCTCGACAAAAATTAACAAAAATCTCTACGGTCCATAAATTTTTAGAATTCTAGAGCATAAAATTCTGGATATATTATCAATCTATTAAAATTATAGAAAACGTAGCGAAATCTTTGAAAAATTTTAAAAATACGAAAAAAAAAGGATGTTTTGAAACATAAAAAATATATTGCATTGTGATTTTATCATTTATTCATGAATTTACTGGGAATGAATCAAAATTTACATTCCACAGAGTCTAGTTTTTAAATGTCTGTAGCAAACAACAAAAATATAAGAAATCTTTGTAAATACTTAGAAATACTTTAGGATTTTGTATATTTTACTAGAGAAATGTGAAAAATACGAGAAATCTTTTAACAGATAAAAACTATACAGATATAATTTTCTTAGAAATTTATGAAACTTTGCGTACAAGAGAATTTGTATTACTCTATGATTCTATAACTGAATACAATTCTAGGAATTCATATATCAAATAATAGAGACGACTCCTATATAATTTATACAATTTCACAATTCAACATACCTACTTTTTATTATTGTATGCATAGTAAAAGTGAGTGAAATGTAAGTATTAAAAATCTAAATAAAATATACTGTTTTCTGAAATTAATTCGAATATATACTAAAAATCGTTAGAAGTTTAATACTATAACATGAATTTCTGAAAGTTTATAGATAGATCCATATGAATACTAGATATATGCAAATATACCAGAAAACACTAGAAAATTTTATAAATGACAGACGAGGCGAAAAATCAATTAATTTATGAAATACCTTAAATATGTGTGGTTAAAATTCGCTTAAAATAATTGAAGTATTTGAATTTTTTAGAAATTTCATTTTGAGAGCATGGAATTCGGAAAGCTTTATAGTATCCATATGCTACAGATAATCCTTGAAGTGGTACAAATACCAGAAGTATAATTTAAAAAAAATTCAAATATCAATGACTTATTCAAAATCACAAAAATTGAATTTCGTCCTCTACGAACATGAAAAATGTGCGACTCTGGGCTCTAAAAATTGTATAACTTTTATATACCGAATTTTAAAAATTCCAAAATCACTCTCTTGTAACCGCATTGTCAAAGGTTAAAAATTATGGGATTCCGAAGGAAATACTTTTTTCAGAAAAACCCCTCCCGAAAATTTTGTCTACCTACGTCCTTGAATATTAGACTTTGAATCTAGATCTAGATTTTCAAGTGGGTATATTTTCAAAATAAGAGACTAGAAATGCATATGGGTTGAATACAAAAGTTTCTTGATTTCGATTATAATAATTATTTAATAACAAAGTCATATTTACTAGCATAGAGCATATGAAAATATGAACTCGCGATGGAAATATATTTAAAATGAAGAAAAATTGTGAAACCCGTCCAAAAAAAACACGTGGACCTCTTCCAACCCATGTTTCGCTCATCACGCACATGTCATATCTCCCTAAAATTCGTCGACCACTCAGCAACGTCTACACTGAAATTTGTCTAAACAGACACGACAGTTTTAGCGGACGTAACCGAGAAATCGTTTATTCAGTACATATAAGAGTTTGGTGAATAAACAATAATAGCTGTGGCCGCTGTGGAACCCGAGATGCTGATTTCGGCAGCCTGAAAATTGGAGTCAGAAGGGGCGAACGCGAGAGTGGTAGTATAGTACTTCCGCTTTGGCAGGCTGAGCGGCGCCAGGCGAAAGATGTACGCCTTTTGCACCCCGTACTTTTTTCTCTTCGCTCTCGATTTTCAATACGATGGTGGGCTTCGGCAGCCCTATTTTTTCCATTTATTCTCCTCCAAGCGATCTCTCCAGCTACAATGGCCACTTCTGGCCGGCTTCCCAATGGGTCCTCTAAAATGGCTGAGGCGTCGAATCCTCGCGAGCTCTCGTGACCTTGAACGGGGCACTTTTCGTTATTGTGATAGAATGGAAGTGGTAGCGATGAGAAACAATGGTAAAAAAAGTGTTTACATTGGCAGTTTCGCATGTAGTCTTATTTGGGAACATGGATTACCATATTTTTTTATTTGTTGCGTCCAAAGCTAAGGTTAGATGGGTTCATTTGATAATTTTTTTTGATTTTGAGAATTTATTTTCTTTGACTGGAAAAATATAAGAATTTCAAATAGAGATGATGGATAAAAAAAAAAAAAAAAAATACGTGATTCATTATTGAATTTTCAGTCAAAAAGTCCTTTACCACTTTTTTATAAAACTGAAAACTAAAAAAGTTATTCAAGCCAAAAATTTAAAACAATAAATGTGTTTTCTCGACAAGTGGGGGTAGACTTCAAGGACCAAAATTTTTCCCAAATTTTCTTTACATTCTTCTCAGTTGAATTTTTTACGAAAGTCAAAATCAGGGTACAAGTTTTATCCAATCAGATTTCTTAGATTTTTGCTTGAATAACTTTTTTGATTTTGACTTTTGTGAAAAGTTGCAAAGAACTTTTCAATGAAGAAAAATGTGAAGAAAATTTAGGAAAATTTTGGTTAACGAAGTCAACCCTCACTTGTCCAGAGAGCACATTTACTGTTTAAATTTTATGCTTGAATAACTTTTACAATTTAATGTTTTATAAAAAGTGATAAAGGACTTTTTGACTTAAAATTAAAAAAGGAATCGCGTATTTTTTTTTTTGCATAAGGGGAATTGGAAACACCCTGTACAACTCATAGGACTGCATCGAAAATTGTGAGAAGTGAGAAGAAGAATTTGTGACTGAAATATCTCATTTGAGTATTGTATCAATTGAATGTGTGCTTTTAACAACACAGAAATTAGAATAATTTTGCATGGAATCTTATCTTTCTTAGGAATTTTCCTTCCAGTTGTAGGTTATTGTTGAATTGTAGAATTTCGTTATTTCTTTTGTTTTTTGTATGATTGAGCTACATATTGGGTTTATAATTTTTGTGTGCATTCTGGAGAAAACATGATTCGACTGAGCAGAAATGAGGATGTTTTTTACCTAAAGTCTCATCTTTATGTAAGGTTTTCTTCGATTTATAATATTTGTTAAATTCTGCCTAATTTCTGCATTTCAATATGATAGAAGTTATACATGGGGGTTTTCGTTCTTTATGTTGATCCTGAAGAGGGCTTTATTTGAGACAAAAAATAAACTTATTTCAGAGACAACTATATATCCTTCTCTAATTTGATCCTGTCAAAATTGGCTCAGTGTAATTCAGAGTTCTGAGATTAAGTAACAATTTCATTCATGACGAAGCTTTTCACATGTAAATGAGTTTTTGAATGTTCTTTTTTCTGATGAGAATTTTTGTAGTCTTAGTTATTCAGAAAATGTATACCAAACACGAAAATACTTTTTTGAAACTTGACAAATGATATGTGTAAGGGTTACTAAATTGACAAATAATATTTTCATATTCATTCAAACTGAATTTCAGTCAGTATAAATGTAATGATTTATCAGTTCCAAAGAAAATATTCCTTCCGATTGCAATTTCTGAATGTAAGGAACAGAAAATCAGATTCAATGAACGCCTTGAAATACGTTGACCCAAGCAAAAGTGGGATAAAAAAAATACAAAGTTTGACGCCTCCGATAATTTGCTTCACGCAAGTACGCGGACTCTGTAATTACGGACTCGCGAAATTGCTACGTTAAAGCTTCGGCAGACTTGGTTACGAGAAGAAATAGGAGAAAAAAGAAAGGTCAAATTGAGAAAGTACAGATATCGCCTGATTATTCCTTGGAATATTTTTCGCACTTTTTAGCATGTTGCTCGACATGGAACACGAATACATGGAAATATATTAAGTTTACGAGGACTCGTTGCACAGTCGTGACTGTAACTGCTTCATTCCTGGAGAACTTTTGAACTTTCCGATGGTGTGAGATTAAGAGTGATTTCTCGATTTAAAAAATTCATGATGAAAGAAATGTAATGAGTAGTTGGTAGTTTGACTCTCCTCCTCCATTTCCTGCAAAGTATTTTTCTTGTACTTTAGTCCTGTTTTTCAAATGCCAAGGAATATGCTTTCATTCAAAAAATTCGTATGGTGTTGAAAAAGGATTGGTACAAGAGGGCTACAATCCAAGTTTACTGCTATCCCTTCAAGTACTGACAATACCGCTAGTGGCTCACGAATCTCATGACAGAACACCTCTTGTGAAGCTCGCAGGATATTATATATGCGAATCTAGAAAAGCGCACGACACGCCCCCCGCGGCGAGGGAACTTGTAGTGTATAGTCACGGGCGCAGGGGTCGTAGAGTGGCATAACGAAAGGGGGTCAGCGCGGGGGTTGCGAAAGGCAGTTGAGGCGCGCATAAATTGCAATGTTAATGTTGCTGGCAATCCATAAACATGTTGTACGACGGTCGAATTGCGGTTGAGCGTATTGCATGCTTCCAATACCAATTTGTGAACACGTACGTGTACGCGCCTCGCGAATTTGAGCGCGATGTACGTTATGTTCGTACACGCGCGGCAGGAACAATTATTTCGCCACCAAATAGTCAGACCGCTTTTGGTGCGTCATTTTCGAGGGCTCTTTGGTCATTCTGAGCCGCGGGACAGCGAATGTGAAGAGAGGAATTTGAAATGTTTGATATTTCAAATGAAATGTTTTTTGTGATGTGGGTCTTCAGCGAAATATTTGGAATTCTATTTCTAGCTTGAATATTAAGGCATGAGAAATAATCTTAGGTCTTTGATGGTTATCATTTTGCAAGTTAGAAAAATTTCAGAAGTATAAAAATGAAGGACTTTCTTTTATTGCTCAAAAAAATTTGTTAAGCACTTTTTTAAAATTAGGGGTTGTAAGTAAAAATTATCTAGATAGGGTTGGATGAGGAACTATTGTTGAAGGTAAATGTCTAGAAATATAAGTAGAATTCACGCAAAAAGATAACATTGCCAGGTTCAAACGATTCAGAGTATTACGAGTTATATGGTTATAATTTGAAGTACACGATATATTCTTTACACAGTTTGAAGTTTCACAAAATTTTATTATTACTTTATTTATAATTCTGTTTATTTCATTCAGCGATATCACTAGCAGAAGCAAGTTGAAATATAAATAAAATTATTGAAATGATAATGAAGCCGGTTTGTTTTGAAACAATCACAAAATTTTTTAATTATTTTTCGAATTCTGTGGAATGTCAATAAGATTTTTGATAAAAAATTTTTTAATGAGTGATATCACTGGTGAATACATCTAGAAATATGAATAAAGTGAATTAAGGTGATTTACAGTGCCTTCTGTTCAATAATAGCTAATAGCTAGAATCACAAAAACTATTTCTACGAATTAAGGATGAAATAATTTATGCATGCTTTTTATGCACAACAGATTTTCTATTTAGTATAATAACTTGTTAGAACATCAGGAAATATATATAAATGAATTACATGAAACTGTAGTGCTTGTATTTTCGAAAGATTGAACAAATTTCGACCGAAATTTTGAAAGTGGAAAATATAAAAAAATTTTTCGTACAAATTGCAGTTTCGAAAAAATTTGACTTTCCTCTTTTTTAGTTATGCTATTTACATAGTTCAGTGACATTACTCGAAAGACTATCTAGAAATATTTGTAAAAGGAAAGAAATGGATGAGCAGTGCAAAAATTAAAAAACCGTTCATCACATTTTGAATTTTCTTTCTGAATTTTTGAGTTTAATAAAAAATTACTGCCAATCAAAACTGTTTGAGGTTTACTGTTAACTATTTATTCAAGTTTTTTATTTAACACTTTATTTTCAATTCAGGAATAGAGTGGCATAAAAATTAAGGGGTATAAAAGATTATCGAAGTAATGCATATAATTTCTTTCTTTTTTATGATGAATGTAAATTTTCTTCATTTCTCGAATTCATTTTCTAACGTCTGATTATATTTTATTGTTGAGTCGTGTTTTTTAATGAATTCAGAAATTTCGATTCAAATTCCAGTAATTTAAAAAATATAAAAAAATTTCTCACGATGAGAACTTTGATAAAATTTAATTGTTGATCATTTCCATTTGAGTCTCTTACAGACTTGTTTTTTCTCTAAAACTGGTATTTATGATCGGGAACTGAAAATTCTATCTAAAAATATATATCAAATATTTAAGAATCATTTTCTATCATTTTCTACTAATTATTTACAACCTAGCATGCTTACTCGTTTATTTACTTGTGTAATTACAAAAATCAAATTATATATTGAAGATTATTTGCTGTTTATATAAATCACAAATTCGTAGATATAACACAAAACGTGTAATTTAGGAGTTTTATTGCACCTAACATCTTAATATATTCAATTTTTTACCTTCAAAACAGACTTAATGAAAAAAATTGACAATAATCAAGGAACAGTCCTAATTTTTCTGAAGAGACAATCGAATCTTTTAAATAAGTATTTGATCCATACTACACATATTTTTTTCATGGCATGATAGATCGACATATTTTTCTTCTCTTCAACGTAACACGTAAATTTTTCATATGAAAATCATTTTTCAGTTACTTCATTAAGCTATCGTAATTTTTACAAGCAAAACTCACAGAAATTTCATCTCTAGACATTTTTTATGCTCATCTCGTTCATTTTGCGGATTGACAAGCGACCCTTCAGACCTTTTGGCACAAACACTCGATCCTCGCAGATTGACGTCTTCAACTATTTAGAGTCGAAGTACTTTTGATTCGAGTGCAGCTACTCGAGTCTGCAAATACTGTTAGTCGGAACCTATATTGAAAATAAGTTTTCCTATTATCTGTTCGTAATGTGTTCTTTCAAAATAGAGTTTTATAGAGAATCATTCCACTCAAATGAAACCCATAAAAATGAAGAAAAATTTATTTTATGTAATACATATTTTTTTAAACTTCTATTTTCCTCAGAAATGATAGAAAATTTGTTTGAATCAAAAATTAGAGAGCTAATTGAAAAAATTTGTAACAATATCTTTTATTGTTTGTTATCAATTGTAGAAAACTCACAAAATTATAATCAAATATTCGAGTATATTTCCACAAAAGTAAGGACGTCTTCAATAAATTTTCTTCTGTTTTCCAGTTTTTCTCAAGTTCAGAAATTTCTCAAATATTTTACATGATATCTCAAAAAATTTATAAGCATAGTTTCAATGTCAGTTACAGTTGATAAAAGAAGGATGAGGGAATTGGAAGGTGCAGATTTCACAAATAGAATTCATCATCAGTATCGGTTTTTCAGCTCTCCTAATCGCAACAGATTCGTTATCGTGCGCAAGCTCGCTCGTTTTTTCTCGTTTCGCAGAATGCTCGTCGAAATCCAGGCTGACGCTCTATAAAAAGTCACGCAATATGGAAGGTTTCGATTGCTTTCCCGATAACATGATGGCAAAGGCTGAACAAAGGCCTGAAAATATTTCCTCTGCATGTTACAGAGACATTATCTCACGAAATAGTGTGCTTTTTTTCCCCTCGCCGCGAAGCCATGAGCTGATAAACTATCAACGCCGAGACCCTCAATCATATTTTCGTGATACTAAATTGTATGCTTCTCGGTGTTCCGTGATTCACGGCATTCTCGAATCTTGCGATACTTTTTTGTGGCTGTGCATGAGTGAAAGAATCAAGAGTTCAGGAGTTTTCAAGTATAGGCGTGTCAGGCTCTGTAGCATATTTTTCTCTTCCAGTAACAAAATGTAGGGACGTTGCAACAGAATTTTTATGGGGGAGGTAGGCAAACTGAAGTGTCAAGAGTACCTTGATGAAGGGTACATTATATATTTATTTTACTGAATTGATCAATATATTTTTTATTTCTATAGGAATCTAAAGAATTCACAATCGAATAATGACTCCAAAGATTTTTTGTGTGACATAAGTAACTTTTCTTTGGTATGAAAATGCATTTCATTATTCATATAATAACTCAGTATTATTATTTTCAGTATTTCAACTATAATAAAGATGATCATTAAGGAATATTTTTTTTTACATAGGGTTCTAGAATTTGAGGCTCTTGTATCTTAATTTGTAGAAAAATTTTGTGGCCACACATATAGTTCAAAGATTTTTTAAGTGATGATAATTTTGGGTAGTTTGATCAGCTACTTACAATTTTTATTATTATGTACAGTTTTCAAACATAATTTCATTGATTTCGATCTATGAATGCTTTCAACAAAACGTTCCAGATTTCAATTTCAATAGTTCTTTGGGCAAAGAGTAAACCTTTTACAGAAAAGTTAACCTTTGAACATTTTCAGATAAAACAGATCTATGAAACCTTTAGTATTTTCCATACTTTTCAGTATTTATTAATTTTAAAATCTAATTGTTTACAAAATAAACTTCAAAGATAAATTTAAGATCATATGCTCTAGGATTGTAATTTGATAAAAATTCCAGAAAAATGGATTCTATATAGTTTAGTGTTATTTTAGTTATTCATATAACTTCTTAAGATTTGACGTTATTTATTGTGCTTGTAAAATTTTTATTAATTTTCCAATATCTTTTGAAATTATTCGAATTTTTTCGTCGTTAGAAATCTAGAGAAAGAAATTCTACGATTTTATATTGTAGAATGCAAAATTTTTGTTATTATGTGTATTAAATTTATAGAAAATGAATTCTTTGCGTAATTTTTTCGTGTTTCAACGTTTTCAAGTTCTTTATTTCATTTGCACACCTTCTCAATATATGAATAATTCAAAGTATTTTAATTTATTAATAGTTTTCAACGTACAAGTCTTAAATTTCATCTTCTATGAGTTGAAAGTATCCATGATTTCCGAAAATGATATAGAATTTGGATAAAATTACATGATCTTGTTTGACAGTATTCTGTAGACAGCTGGAATTTTTTTTAATACTTTCGTGAATTCACAAAATTTTTGTAGGCTTTCTATGATTTGTATCGATTTCCAGGATTTATAATATATATTTTTGTAACGGTTCCTTAAATTTTTTCCATCTAGAATCACAAATAAAATGAAGTATTGGAATCAGCGTTACATAAAATAGCAAAATCTTCATAGATTGTCGGCATTTTATTGATATATTTCGTATTGTTTTTAATTTTGAACAATGAAATTCACTATTTGGTACCTAAATTTGATCGTATGCAAAATCTATAGAATTTAAGGCTTTAGGATTGAATGGTCGATAAATTTAAGAACTTGCATCGATTTCAAATAAAATAATATTCCTATAGATTCGAAGTACATACTCGATAATTTATCGGTATTAAAGATATTCCTTGTGGTTTTTTTATGTAGACAATTTCGTCATTTTCGCTTGGATTATTATAAATTTTGAGTATTTTCATAGATTGCTTTCAAGTTTTATAGAATTCTATGCGCAAGAGTTCAAAGATAAATGATTGTTCATGAAAAGAATGTTTTTCACAGATTAATAAGTTCAAGAATCTGTTTAAAAATTTGTAGATGCAATATTTTGGCTGAATCCATACTTTTGATTTCTGAAAGTTATGATAACATTAAAACCAATTTCAATTTTTAAGTAACGCATTGATAAGATCGTTTACAAAAAGCTACGACTAGATATAGTTCTGATTTTTCAAAATTTGGAAAGGCAGGAAAAATGAATAAATCCCCTCCTTTCCCCCTCCACCAGTACAAAAAACCTGAAAAAATTATCTACCTTTGTTTTTCTCTTCTTATTGTTACATGTTATTATTAGGAATTTTATATACGAATTTGATTATAAGCAAGCATTGTATTATACAAAATCACATAAAGATGGGGTATAAAAGATTAGGTTCCCACCGCAACAAATCTCCTAGCTCCAAAAATCTCGCCAAAACATCTTCAATCACCGCATTTCATCTCCATTATAAATCCGTAGCGCCAGGGAGTAATTTGGAAAAATGTTTTGTTATCGCGGGCGAGGATAATAGAAAATTTCACGAGCAATTAACCGAGCCAGCGGAAGAGAAAAATTTTCCGAGACGCCGGGATTCTTGAACGAGTCGCGATTTATGCTTTAATTTAGCGCGTTAATAAGGTGCTCGGGGCCGATGTGTTTTTCTCGGGGCGCTGGGAGTAATTAATTTACATTCGCGGCCTTGAATGAGAAAGACCGGGGTTGGGGGAATCCTGAAAAAACGAGCGAATGTAGTGTTTCTTCGTCCTAGGCACGCGGTCATTAATAATAATCAGCCAAGCTCCGGAGCTGGGGGAACGAAATTGAATAAGTTGAGTAGAAAATCTTGTGACGAGCCTGGCAAACTGCGCGCACTGATAGGGCTCGCGCTATTTGTCTACATCGAAGGCAAGGCAGTTGGAAATTTTCTAAATAACCGAAACTAATAAGGATCGTAAATTCCACTTAGCCTCTGAAGGAAAAAGATGAACTCTGATTTCTCTGAAGTATTAAAATTCTTCTTAATTTCATCACAATATTCATCAAACTTCCTTGCTTTAATTCCTTAACCTAGTATGAAAACTGGTCCAAAAGAACTATAATAATGCCAACAGAATAAGGGAACATGAACCAAGGCAGAAGTCAGAATAAAAACACGTTTCCTGGATAAATCGCGCTCTGGAGCCGATTCCGAGGTCGTTACTTGTCGCGGAAAAAATTTAGTTATCAATTTGACAGTGTCAGTTCTGCCGGGGATCAGGGGAAGGAGAGGAGAGGGGGAGGTGAAGATTCGGAACGTTCCCGGACACTCGATTTCCTCAGGGAAGGTGGAAGGAGCGCACCCTTCCATTCGGGGCTGTCACTCCGCAGAATTATGGCCGCGGAATGAGTAGCTGGGCCGGGCCAACGTCGCATAACTTACATCTTTGCTCGCCTTCTTTTTCCAGGATGTCTATAAATACGGCATCCAAGTCTGGAGTAGACCGTGTCTTTGCTGAACGGAAGTTCGGCCAATCAATGCCCCTTAGCGTGGTACCCTTCAAGAACCAAGTCTCGAGAATCGCAATTAAACCGTTTTTCCACTTCGGCGTTCTGAATTTGGAGAATTCAGTTGAACCTGAAATTTTAATGATATTTTTAAAATCATATTATTCTTTGAAAATCCTGTGGTATATTCCCTGGGTCGAATTAATGCCAATTTAATTTCATATTATTCCTTATTTAATAATTATGACAGTTCATTTGACAAAACTATTATGTATTATATTTAATTGGTTCAGTGCAAATGAGGGAATCGACATTGTTTACCAACATCAAAATAAGTTCATTAGTGTTAGAGTTCTTGATTTCATTACTTTTCTCAGCAGTCATTGATTTTATGCTTCCTAACCTACATATTGGTATATGTACTCCCATCATCTACTTATTTTGATTCCCTAGTTGATAGTTCCTGAACTTATCATAATTTCTGACAGAAAAATGATTGATTTCTCATTCATTATTCACCTTTTACTTCTACCGAGATATTTTTATGAAAATACAGAATAAAGTCGTTCATAGAAATTATTTTGTAATATATATCTGACTATCTCATAGGGATTATGATTCTTTAATAGTTATCATTTTAAACGAACGGATCACTTATGGTAATTAATCTTGTTAGTTCCCATGGGTAATATTTATTCGTAAATTGAATGAAAAAAACGTGAGATTGAGTTGTAAACATTGCGTTTTCTTTCATTGCAGCACAATGTATCGCTCCTTTGGGGATGGAGTCTGGAGCCATACGCGACGGCGATATCAGTGCAAGTTCTAGCTTCGATACTGGGAGCGTGGGGCCACACAATGCACGGTGAGTTATTTACGATTTTAAAAAAAGAAACTTTACGACACTGCCGGAACTGGGTAATTTGATTTTCTTTTCCAGCCGTACATTAGTATTTTATTTCTCAATTTAAAGTTATTTCTGGAACTTCTGACGATTTTCGGAGTTTCTGTGACTATATTATTGGGTGAAAAGTGATTGAATGTTCATTAATAATAATAACAGATTCCAAAGACAGATGGGTTCAAAATTCTTGTAATATTAGAAATATTATTTAGTAGTTTATTTATCATCAATTTTTGTACGTTGACATAACTAAATCTCCGTCTGGTTTTATAGTGGTGTCTCGCTATTGAAATTATTTCCGATTATTTCGACCAAAGTTTTTTTGAATTAACTTTCAACCCTCACATGATTAATACCTTATTCTGATGATCACTAAAGGTTTGACATTTTATAGGTTGATTGTACAAAAAAATAGTCTAGAGAGTAATTAGTACCTATGACATTTCGAAAACCAAAGAAAAAACATTATAGGTTGGATTTTCGATACTTACTTTTCAATAAGCTGCTGAGTTATTTTCGATTTTCTAGTTTATTTTTTTTCCATTGTTCGCAAGGTTGATACCCTTTATGGGTGGTCGTGTTTAAAAATTTAAATAACTAAAAAATGAAATTAATTGAAACTAAAAAAAAGTTAACCTAAAAAAAATTATTTGAATCCACAATATCATTAATCGACAAGTTTCAATTTTGATACACTACTTTCATGACGGAGTAAAAATCGTATGAAATTCTGACAAATTCCTAATAACTGAGAATCCGTCAATTGCATGAAGTATTTACTATATACTATTTAGAGTCGGAAAAAGGTTTTTTTGACGTCATATTTTCAATATCATCTCAGATAACGAACTTACTCAACATCTGCAATTAATTTTAATGAAGTTTTATAGAAAAATTTTAAGAAGTAGTCAAAAATGAAACAAAAACTCCCAGAATATTATCTTTAATGATATTCAATTCGAAGCTTCTTGAAAATCTTTACGTATCTTGAAATTTTCTTTAAACCTGCATCTGCATATTTTTGAATGTAATATCCCTTAGGGTGTCACTTATTTTGGCGATGTCGGAATTTTTTTTTGCATTCTGCGGCTTTAAATCAATCAAGATATTCGGAAAAAATTATTGTGTAAATTATTGTGGACATGATTTACACGTGCCATAAAACGACTGAAGTTTTTAATGGGATGAACATGTAGTTTTTTATATATTTTGTTCTAAAATTCATAACTTGTCCAAAAATTATGATAAATTTCCGAAAATTGACGTAGTTCAAGTGTATAATGTTACGTTCAAGACCAAATTTTTCTAGATTTTTCTATCGCAGTTTTCTATGTTTTACAAGCACCAAAAAGTACATTTTTGCCTATTTTTGGTGCTTGTAAAACATAGAAAACTGCAATGGCAAAATCCAGACAAATTTAGCCTTGAATCTGACATTATACACTTAAACTATGCAAAGTTTCAAACATTTATCATATGTTTTGCATAAGTGATAAATTTTTGAACAAAATGTATGAAAAATTACTTGCCAATCCCATTTCAAACTCAAGACGTTTTGTGGTATGTGTAAATCATGTTTGATTTGCCTCAAACTTTACAAAAATATTTTTTTTAGTATCTTGATTGATTTAAAGCCTCGGTATGAAAAAAATTCTGACATCGCAAAAATAAGTGATACCCTAATATACCAGGTTCCAGAAAATAGAGTTATATTTTCACATTCCACACCTTTACTATGTCTTTGCTGAATAGCTTCCTTTTTAATACATTTCATATCACGAAAATCCATCGACAGATATCATCTTGATGTGATAGTTACTCATTCGTCGAGCGTGAGTAACGGAAAGCTTATAGAAGTGAACTTTTTTTGATCCATCAGTAGTCAAAAGAATTGCTCAGTCACTGAAGCTTCGGGGGTTCGTGTATTTATTTCTTTTGTCTCTGTTGGCTATCTGAAAATTGAATATTATTATTTCATCTGTAATATGTTCAGTAATTAAGATATTGACATGACTTTTTTTTACATCAATTCTATTCAATTTTATTTATCACTCCCCAACATAAATCTCTTCAACAATGTAAGAAAAAATCCTTGTTGACAATTTGTAGGTTACAATACGCATAACTGAAAAATTGGAAAACGTCTATTGTCTTTTCTAAAGGAAGAATGCCTGTTTTCCAAACGTCTTCTGTCATTTTCCATGAGTTCATGAAGTTGTAAAAACCCTCATGAGTTTACTGAGATTCCTAATCGAGTTTTTAGGTTTTATATCCGTTCGAATGACTGGTATGTAACCTCGTCGATGTACTTCACCCGTTCATCCTTATCAGACTCCATTTTTAACATCCAGTCAGTTTCTTGAGCTTCTCGGTGGGCGAATGCCGGTTTCCCAATAGATCGGGCAGTCGAGTGCGATGAGGCGTGTTCGTCATCGTGTCCGCGCTCCAGCAAGATCGTGATCAAAGAGTATTAATCGTAAGATTCAGTGCCCGACTCCGAAAGCGAGCTTCGGCGAAGAATGAGAATTAATGACGCGGCCAGCAAATGGCCGTGGATCCATTTGTAAAGCTGCCTGTTATCCTTTAAGACTTCGCTAATCTCGCATCCTCTTCATTTGACTCAATCATCCATTGAGAGGTCCTAAATTCCTCCTCACAGCACACAGTGGGTCACTTAATTTGCATGACATTACAAATGACACGTGTTTCTTCAAGACTCTATCTCTTGTCGGCGGATCATAATTTCTGGTGGTTCCGTCATCTTTTGTCACGAAAATTTTATTAAGAAATGAGTTTATGAAGTCGTTACGTTTTTTATGGATTTCCGTGCCTTTTACGGCGCGCTTCGATACTTGTTGGAACTGTTGAAACGCGGAGATTCAGTGTAGACCGGGATTTTTTATGACCACTTGATGTTGGATTTATTATCGAGCCTAATGAAGTTTTCAACTGTTGTTAAATTTTTGAAAGTTTGCGGTTGAGATGGAAGAAATATAACTTCGGTGCTGATGCATTATTCAGGCGTACGGCGAAATTGGTATCAATAGGGAGATGAAACTTCGTTTACTGGTCATTGCAGAAAATTGAGTACCTATAAATAACTTTCTTCTTGTTTGCTTATAAGCGGGGAGAAGAAGAATCAAATTTTCGGTCGTTATTGGTAGAATAATATTTCAGAGGGAGTTTTTCTTAGTTTGAAAAAGCTTTTCGTATTTTGGTAGATATGAACTAACAATCACGATTTCCTTCTATCGAATAGTAATCGAATCAGTCCATCTTTCCGGGCTATATTCCAAACTACCCCAAGCAATTCACGAAAATCAGAGATCAACTCGTAAGACGCATTCGTGAAAGAGCTTTCTGCAATTTCCAAAGTTCGCAGCCCACGTAACCGTAATGCCCCATTTTCTCATCTTTTCATCGAAACAAATTCAAAGCTCCCTTGCGGAAAAGACAAATTTTCTTGGTTCGTAGTTCTAGAAGACAAGACGTTGAATAGGAGGGATGGGAAGAACAAAGAGAAACGTCAGCACGCAATAGTGGCGTGTGATTCGACGCGCTCCCGAAGCCATTCGCACGTCTAGACGCCTTCGACCCGTAAACCTAGCAAATATCCGGACAGGATCTATAAAGCAACGTATTAAATCTTTGGGAAAAATAGGAAAAGACGTCTTAGGGAGACATTCCTCAAATATGACGGGATAAAATGGGGTATGGATAGTAAAAACTCGTTTTTATATGGCTGCTTTACACCATGGTCTTCATGTGAGGAGGGAAACTCAGTTTAATATTAGATGTTAATGTGAATCATTAAGTCTTCGAAATAATTGTCGGTATTTCTATCCAATACAGACATATGGCTAGTAGGTTTTAACTAACGGATACATGTACAATTTCAACAGAAAATTTATTTGTATGATGGCAAATAATATATTTATTAAATCAACACTATGTTTTACTATTAAAGAGAGGAATTGTACTATGAACATTTGATTATATCATTATAATATTTTCATTTCAGTTTTGCTCTGAATTCATTGTATAATAAATTAACCTTATCTATTTTTCTTTTGAATTAGTTTTTATTTATTTATTTTTTTTTATTGTTATTGTTATTAACGTTGACATTTATCTAACTGAGCGATAATATATTATTCATCGAAATATATTTGTGAATACTTCGTTTTAATCGTTTTCTAATAGTTATAACAGTTTAGAATATTTGTTTGTGTTTCGATGATGCTTTTTTCTGAATGATTTTTTTTATTTGATATAAGAAACTATCCAATGATTAGATGTTGACTGATTGAACTTTGAATCATCAAAAAGTATTGAAATAAAAAATGAATTCATTACAAATGCAGAATTTTTTCATACATTGGAAAAAAGTGTTACTCCAAAGAAATCGATTGCTTTTTTATAAGTCACTATGTGCTCAGGAGTGAAGTTAAATTTAAAAATTTCTGAAGGTTCAGTAATTATTTATCATTCAATTGATACTAATTTAGTAGGTGGCACACTCGAATGCTTCTTTTGAGAAGTATTATAATGTTTCTAAATGAAAAATGGATATGTACCTTCTTCATTATCTATATAAATACAAATCCTGGACATTCTTCCTATTTCCACATTCATTTAAATTTCTCGGAACACCTTAGATTGTTTTTGAAATATTCCGTAGTTCCTTTTTGTGATTCCTAGAGACATACCGACTGCACGCAGTCGGGCAAAAAGGTAGAAAAGTAATGACAGCCGCAGAAAATTTAGAATCGCGTGACAAAAATCGGCGCCTCGGAGGCCGCGTTCTATGAAGTGTCGGAACTTAACTGACAGTACAAGGTGCTTTGACGGCAATAAAGTGGTGAGTGTACCGTGTCGGCTTTTACGTGCGTGTCGCGTGAAGCTGAGAACGTGGTGATCATTCGCAGGACCATAACTCATAGCCCATTAAGAGGCACCTCAAAACCCTCGTGACTTTGATACAGTCCACATGAAAGACATTCTCTCCTCACGCTTCTCGGACATCGTCATTCAGTTTTCGAAAATGATCGGAATCGAAGATAAACTAAAAATAATTTTCTTCATCGATATGGGGAATTCATTTGTTGGAAAATAAAAAATGATACTATATTGTATTTCATGAAATCTATAAGATTGTGCTTTAATGTGAATCGTATCATCAGGGTAAATATTCGCTTTGGTACTATCCAGGCCCGTACAAACGGGGGTTTTGGGGGTTAGAACCCCCTCTAACGAGATTTTTAAAACGATTTCGATGAAATGCTTCTATTATTGTTTTTTACTTTTAATGTAAATTTTGGTATCTTGCATTACATGATATTTTTCAGAAAACAGCGTCTGAATATATTTTTATTTCTTTTTGGTATTTTTCGTATATATCTTCTACAATTTGAAGGGTTGTTCAGTATTTCTAAAACTATTCGTATTTTTCGAGATCTTTAAAACGTTATAGGATTTTTAACTATTTTTATGTATTTCTATCATTTTCATTTACAGTTTATTGAATTTTACGTCTTAAAAAGATTTTTCAGAAAACAGCGTTTCAAAAGATATTCATTTTTTCTAGTACTGTTCGTATTACTTCAGGTTTTGAACGATTTGAAGGATTGTTTAGTATTTCTGAAACTATTCATATTTTTTAGAATGCATAAAATATTTCAGGATTTTTTGGCATATTTATATGCTAAAAGCATTTTGATAGAAATTTTTATACATGGATTTCGAGAATTTCGAGCTCCAAAATGTGAAGTTCAATTAATTTTTCATGTTCCAAAAGAGTTTTTCACAAAACAGGTATCTCAATAGATTCATATTTCTTTCAGTATCCTTCGTATTTCATCAGGTTTTCTGCGATTTGAAGGATTGTTCAGTTTTCTTGTATATTTCTGTAAAATTTTCTGGAATTCGATGCTCCAGTTTTGAAAGTTGTACATATTTATAATATTCCATAGATATACTTGTATTTTTTTTTTGTATGTATTTTCTTTTTGTAATTCCTATTATTTATAGAACGTTGGAAAATTTTGAAGTTTTTTCAAAGATATTTCTATGAATTTCAAGAATTTAATTTCCTTAAATCACATGTTTGAAATATTTGCTGTATTTTGTTCGATTTTTCAGAAAACAGATTCTTTATAGATTTAGAGTATCCTCAACATTTTTTCAATATTTAACAGATTTTTAAAATTTGTATAATTTTCTAGTATTTTTATGGTTTTCTATACACATATATTATTAGAATTTAATGCTCGAGAAATCGGAGTTTCTGAATTTCTGGAGTTACAGAATATTTTCGAAGAATCTAATAGCCTTTAAAAAAAAAAGTAAATTATACCTAGCATTTTTCGCATTTCATTTTTTTTCTGTATTCATAAAATTTCGTAAGGTTTTCTAGCATAATCTATAGATTTTAGAGATCCTGCTATGGATTCTAAGAACTAAGGTTTCCAGTGTTTTCATGTATTTATATGCAGATTTGTAAAATTTATTGCTAGAGTTGTGAAAATTTCTAATTAAAAGTGAAAAATCATCATATACTGTTTGTTGATATTTGTACCTAAATTACTAATATATCACTGTTTCATCTATAATTATAAAATTATACAATTTTCATCTAAAAAGAAGAAAGTCAATAAATTACTCATATGTATCTAAATTTTGAAAAATTTCTTAAAAAGTTACAAATGCTTCTAAAAACTTGATGAGACAGATGTAAAATGGTTAACACGATTTTCGTTACTCGTAACCAAAAAAAAAAGAAACTCGTTCCTGTTATCGTTACTTGTTTATTAATGTAACGCGTTACGTTATCGTTACACTAAAAAATGTAACATTTTTGGATATTATAATTTCAGTCGACTTATTGTATTTGCATTGGAGTCACTGCAAGCCTCTTAAAAAAAAGTTGGGAAAAGGCCATAACTCTACCATGTGTTGATATTTTTTTCATCAAATAATGTTTGTATATTAAAGTTGACAATATTCTATTACAATAATATAACGTCCATGTAATAAAAATATGTGGTATACACATTAAAAAATAATTCAAACCGTTCACAAAAAAGGTTTATAACCCTTTAAATCATAAAATATGTGTATAGCGTAATAATAAAAAGTTTCTTTTTTTATTTGTTATGCATTCGTTATACATCTAAATGTGAAAAAGAAATAATAACCGTGTTTTTTGCAATTGTGTATCTGTAATTATTGGGTTGCTCGTGATAAATTTGTTGAAAACATAACAAAGATTCAATATATAAAGCAGAAGTTGTTGAAAACGAATTATGTTTCGATACTGCTTTATATATTTCATTACATATTTATAGATTGAATCATTAATACATTTACTTATTTAATCAACATTAATCATCTACATCACTATGAATTAACCATGTACTGTCAAACCAAATGAATTTCAATTGCACGTTATTCTACAAGTACAAGATAAGAGTTAACCCCCCCCCCCCCCCCAATACAGGTTTCTGTGCACGGACCTGGTACTATCAAATCATCTTCTATTATATCACCACACTTGCCCTATACCTTCATCGATGCACACCGTTCATCACGAATTAGTCGAAACTTCGGTTCATCGAAGTTCCATGAAAGGAAATCAGGTCATTTGTCGAGTCGCAATCACATTAAGGACGTTTCTACGGTCACCGATCCGACATGTAATGCACCTTGGTAGGAAGTTGGCAGGGTGCGAAACCCTTCTCGACTCAAGGCGAGAATGTACTCAGATTCGCCAAAGGAAACCGTACAATTAGCAATCCAAGTGACGCTCTCGTGGCCGCGCGTCGCAGATAAGGCAGGCCTCATCTTTAATTCATATCATTCGCTTCCGCGAAGCCGATCGATAAATTATAATTTCATCGGGTACTCCTCGGCGACAAGGAGACGCTTATCCGACAGGTACATGAGAGAGATTACATTCGGATTTCGCTAGTGCTTGAGCGTATGGAAAAATGTGCATTTTGTGCATTATTTTGTGTAAAATTGTATTTAAAGAAGGAGGAAGTATTAGGGGGTGACGAATAAATTGTAATTTTACGAGTGTCGTCGAGTTATTTTGAATAACATGCGCGATTCAGAAAGAAAAGCCAAGCTCTTTAGGTGTAGGAATATTTACGAAAGCTTCATGTGAGAAGAATAATAGATTACTTGGAGTATAACCAAGTTTTTACGAAGGTGAAAGGGATAATCTTTTTATCTTGACATATTTTTCGATAGAGGTGTTAGATATATCTTAAACAGTGGTTATTATTTTATTATGTTTTACAAGAAATCTGTTTCATGTTCATTGTTTTATGTTTTAAGGTTCTGATGTGTCAGTTGATCAATAAAGACATTCAATAGTGACCATATTAAAAACTTGAATTGTAATTTATCAAGGTTGGCGAATGTGTTATTACTGACGTCATATATGATTGTATTAGTTTATCCATAATGGAATTATTTACAGTCAGAGATGGACACATGATGTATGAATATAGAAACAGTTTTCACTACAAAAAATATTTGAAAATCTATAAAATTCAGAAAATATTTTCGTCTTAAATTATTGAAATTATTTTCTTAATTTTTCTGAATTTAATACACCTCATATCAATACTTTCAAAAATTCTGGCAGTCTTAAATTACTGATTTTTCATAGGCGTAAAGAGTTTCGAGAAATATTGGCTATTTGGTGGTTCACAGCGTTGTTTATTTCATGGTTTTTTATATCACTTATTCTAGTTTTGATAATTGTAATTGTCGCAGCATTTTCAACAGTCTTGAAAATTTTTGAAATTTCTCGTATTTTTCAGATACAGGTTCATTTTCAAAAATGCAACACTTCTTAGCAGTATTAAAAATTCAATAGCTAAAAAAATTTTTTTTGTTTTGAACCAGTACTTACATTTTATGAGATAACTACTAATATGATAAAATCATTGCAGTTTTAGCAATTGAAATTTTTTTTTTGCAGTATGTAACTATCATAAAGTTTTTTACGATTTGTATACAGATTAAAAAGTTTTGTAAATGTTGTGACACTATAAAGTAATCCTGAAATCGGAAAATTTAAACATCGGAGATAATTCTGTTGTTCTCGATAGTTTAGACTATAGCATTTGTTGATTAACATTTCGTAAGAGTTTTGAAGAGTTTTTTAATATTCTAACGATTTCAACTTTTTTGGCTATTTATCAAATTTTGAAGACCGTATATAAAATTTGAGAGATTTTTTACAATTTTTGACAACATCAACAGTTTATTGATATTATGACAAGTTTTCAGATTTACACATTTCTTGAAGAAGGGACTTTCATTTTTTTTTAAATTGACGATAAAACAGGTTGATTACCCAATACTTTTAGCAGTTATATAAATATTTGTTTTTTTTTTTACAACAACGAGATATATTCAAAAAACATTTTTTTGATTCTACGCAGGTTTTTTCATTATTTGATGATAACAAGCAGGAGCAAATGAGGAATCGTTAAAAAATAACTAAAGAACCTACCATGTTCTTTCATTTCTAATTGTTGTAATGTGCATAATATCAAGTTATATCTTTCTCTTGTCCTCAAAGATTTTTTTTTTTTTTTTTTTTAATTTTAGAGTGAATGTTTAAGAAACATTCACTGGATTTCTATATTTTGGAGTGATAATTTAGAAAACGTAACTTACAATAATTTTTTAGCGTAAATTGCTTTTTTCAGCTAATACTGCTGTGAAAATCAACTCTTGCTTCTTTTGGAACATGGGATAATTATTAAAATATACAAGTGCTTCTGTGTATTTTTGGAAAATCTGAAATCATCCATATTTCTTAAAATATGGTGTAATGTAGCAACAAATCAAAATATGAAGTGCGCATATGCTAGGAATTTTCGCTGAATACTTCTATTTCAAAATGAATCATTTTTCATCACTAGAAAATTTTACTATCCAAGGGAAAAGATATTCAATCCATCGAGGTGTAGAAAATATTTTTTTTGCTACAAAAATAAATGATGTAAAAATAATCCAGTAAATGAAATATAGATAGAAAAATGTATACTAATATTTAAAAAAATTTTAGGTATAAATTGATGACAAGTGAATAATCAATGTAAAATGTACGAAGTATAAAAAATTACGAATATATGACATAATATTCTCGTAAAGTTGGTTGTTTTCACAGTAATTTTACCTTAATTTTATTGAGTGAAAGCTTTGAAAGAAAAAAAACTTGAAAAGGATCCTACGAAAATCACAAAGCTTGTAATGGCAACATTTCTTAATTGTGAATGACTCTAACTTCACTCCTTTCTAAATATTCCAAACAACTCTTTGAATTTCTGAACACATTGTCCAAATTTCATACGGTTTTCCTCAATTTTTATTAAAACATTTTACAAAATCCTCTTGAATTTTTGCTGATAGGAATAACAAACAAATTCTTGAATTCATATTATCGCAGTTTACAGTGAAGAAATTTCACGGAGTAAATAGAATTTCATGTCTTTCAAAAATTAAGGGATCCGACGTTGTTTTCATGAATCAATACTGCCTCAGTACACGCCCTATCGTTCCTTCACCACCGAGGCAATATTAAAAGGAATCTTTCGTTTTTGTCGACAGAGCACGAGTCGAAAGAAACGGTGGCGCCTGGTGCCCGAAACCCCAGGTCACGAACGAGCCGCGCGAATGGCTCGAGGTGGATTTGCATAAAGTTCACTACATCACAGCGACTGGTACGCAGGGACGATTCGGCAACGGCGACGGCGTCGAGTACGCCGAGGCTTACGTCCTGGAGTACTGGAGGCCTAAGCTCGGCAAGTGGATTCGATACAGGAGTCTCGGAGGCAAGGAGGTGAGTACTCGTTTGCATAATAATTGCAATCAATAATTCAAATGAAAGTTCAACAATGCAGCGCCACGCCAAGACTGGATAATCCATCTTGTAACAAAATTATTCTGCCGGGGGGATATGATCAGGCAATTTCGTATTCAAATCGTTTTCTCATCCGATATTCCAATTTCGAGAATAAACGTTCCAACATCGCCGAAATGACGGATTTTAGATTTCACATGGTGTTGGGCAGGTTGATGAGAAATTTGGAGTAAAGTTTGTAGCTTTCATTCACATAAAATTTCGTAATATCCCTGGGGAAGTATGTATTTTATTTGATATGAAATTCAAGATATTATATGTGATGAAAATTTTGATCGTGCTACTGCTATGATTTATTTTCAACGTTCAATGGTAATAACTCATCTTGAAAATTTTCGAAATTAAAAAAAGTCGTGGAAAAACCTAAGATATATTTTTTTTAAATTTATATTACAATGGTGGAAGAAAAGAATTCCTTAGTAAAAATTTTTGGAAGATCTATATAGATTTTTCCATTTCGACGCAGTAGTCTTGTATTTTGAATAGGAATTTTAAATACTTCAGGAATTAAATATTTTCTGAAGGCTGCGATGAGTTGATTGAAAACAATTTCCGAAGAACTTAGCAATTACGGATTATTTGGGAAAATATTTTACCAATTTTACTGAAGATTGAATTATGATTTTCTTAATATTGTAATTAAATGATTAATTTTAAGTTTGGTTTTTTACAATCAAAGCAGTCCAAAATTCATTAAGTTATTGGTAAATAATCCTTTCTAAGCTATAGAATGTGATTATTTCAAAATCTTGAATGATAAATAAGAATGTCTCAATTTTTGAAGAACAACATCCATATTCATTATGTTTTATCAAATTTTGAGCGAACGATTGTAATTGTGATATTATATCATGAATTTGAAACATTTTATAATAGTTGATAAGTATGAACTTTTTTGCTTTTATGATAAGGATTCATTTCATTGTTTCGTCATTATAAAGAGTTGTCATGCCTAATGAATAAATTATACGATTATCATTTCAATGTTGCAAATTTGTTGTAAGTCGTTATCTTGAAAAGTTTTGAAAAAATATTCAAATTCAACGTCCATGTTTATTTCCGTAGCAGTGTTATTAAAGTACTTATGCCATAGTTCAAACACGTTAAGGCAAAACACAGTGGGTCCCAAAGTCTCATATACAAGAAAAAACCATGGATTCCTTATTTAATTTTGAGTCGAAAAGCCCTTCACCACTTTTTAAAAAACTCAAAATCTAAAAATTTATTTAGGGCTGAAATATAAACAATAATTGCGCCCTTTCGACAAAAGAGGGTCGAATTCACAAACTTACTCAAAATTTTCTTCATATTTTTCTGAGTTGAAAAGTACTTGAGCACTTTTCACCGAACTTAAATTCAAAAAAAAAAATTCGAGTCTAATATCTAAGAAATCTAATTGGTTAAAAATTGTTACCCGAATATCTTTTTTGATTTTGAGTTTTGTGACACGTGGCTAAGGAATTTTCGACCCAGAAAAATAAAATGGAAATTTAGGATAAAGTTTAGTATGCAAATTTGACTCCCAGTTGTCGAAAAAGCGCATTTATTTTGTAAATTTTAGGCTCAAATAACTTTTGAAATTCTGGTACAGGACTTTTCAACTTGAAATTGGATAAGGAATCCATGGTTTTTTTTTTGTATATATACGAGACTTTGGGACACCCTGTATTCTTGAATCTATGAGTTTTTTTCAAAATGAATTTAAATTTTCAATAATAGCCTGGAATGCGAGGTTCTTCAATTTTTCTCAATCAATCTAATAAGCTTTCACTGCCATACTTGCTGTAATTTTTGTCCTGTTATTTTTTTTAACTAGATTTTGAACTTCATTTGAAAAACAGAATATTCTTCAGAACTCTCAAGTTTACATAAGAACGTATGTATTGAAATTTTCATTGTTGAAGAATCTGAAATGAGAATCGATAAATTTTGCCCATAGACTTCTTCAAGTTACTCCGATCCTAATTTCTTTTTTTTTTGTCTTAGTTTGAGTTTTCCATTATCTGTTTTATGAATATTCTTTACAAAAATTTAAATATCAGAGCCTCATATTTTTATACTTCAAAATCTGCCTTGATTTTCTAAGTAATTTAAAATTGATACCTTCATTCTAAAATCTACACAAATGAAGCAAATGATCAAGAATAGAGTTTGAAAAATGGTTTCAAATATTTAACTCATTCAGTATCTAGTAGCAAAAATAATTAATTTTTTCTTCTCAATTGTCAAATCAAAAAAGCACATAAAATTTAGTGAACAGATGTATTTCTTTCAATCTTGAAAGAAAAAAACAGTTTGGTTGGAGAAATTTTTATTTTCTTGCCCTCTTAGGTAACTTCCATTTAACATGATCGATAAAAGTTCTCTTATTTTCTTATTTCTATATAAAATTATTCCGTGATAAACTCTGACCAGGTGGCAAGAATGTGCTTATTTTGTAGAAAAATATGTCTTGAAAGTCGAAACCAGTAACAAATATTAGAAGCTGGTGGTAAACTCTTTGAAAACATGAGAGTTAGGACCACTGAAACCTTATTTGTATAAAAAGGTAGATCAATAGAATAAAGAAAGGTCGTTGCGTGCGATGGTTCCCTCTCACCCATTTAGATTACCTGTATACTGAATGAGCGAGCTTTTCGAGTAATGAGCAAATTGAGAGTAAAAAAGCATGAATATTCGTTTTTTCAACTATACAAATCCACGTTTTCTGCAGTGGTGTTTTAAATTTTCAAGTGACAGTTCACTGAAAATCCATTTAATTAAAAAATTACAGGTACTGCAAATTTATCTGAGCTAATTTTTTCAGTAAATAAGAAAACAGTAGTAGAATCAAGTTTCAAACTCAAGTTCTGTACAAATCTTGTCACATACGAATTTTTATTCTATTTGGTGTAATGTCATTCTCATTTTCGACGGTCTGAAACGAAAATAATTCTATTATTCCATCATTTTGAAATGAATGAAATCCATTCGCACATCATTCTATGGAAAATTGCTTTACTCAAAACACCAACATCACTTATTTCAATGCACCACAACCGTTTGTTCGGCGCCGTCACAGGCACCAGATTGTCTCATCCGTGCGAAGTAGAGGGCTACGGTTCTGTTCCACCGGAGCCATTATCCTGTCCTGTCCACGACAAATGAAAATGATATTTCTTTGCGCGAGATGAAAGCGCGCGAGGTCTATTAATCTTTTCGGGAGCATTATTATATGTACGGGAGCGACCGCAAATGGCTTTCTTCGTGCGCCCCGTCTCTTATAATTGGGTCTAATTTATACGTGGCGGGAAGCTCCTCGCTTCCCCACTACACGGGCTCTGCCCCAAGACAAATTCCCCGGGTGGTGATGTGGCGAGAAGGTGTGGCGTCGAGACCAACGCCCATGTTATGTTAATGCACAGGAATAGAAGACCAGTAGGACCAGAAGTACAGTGGCTCCAACCTCGAGCTACGCCTGTCCTGTCTCGGCAACATAGTCGTTAGCGTAGATCAGGCAAGATAAGAATACTGACCATTGTTTGATTATACGTTGAAAGGGTATTCGAGAGAAAGGGAGAGAGTGGGAAGGTGTGAGATTGGTTCGCCATTCTGGGGTCGAAGAAAAAATTGACGAGCTGAGAAAACATTTATTGTGGTTTTAAGAGAGATTTTAGTCAGACGTCATACTATAACGATGCTGAGGGTTTTTATAGCGATTTATGACAGTCATGAATAAGCTGTTTCATCACCGCGGATGATGTTTTTATTGGTATCGTTACGATCTTTTTTTTTTTTATAATGAGGAACTCATTAAGGATTATCATTAGGACTATTGATTCTGGTAGGTGAATGTGGTGATTATGTGAAGATGTTTTAGTACCTTGGAAACTAAATATCAGTGTTCATAAATAAATTTTTACTGTCATTTTTATATCACATTATTAGCAACGTCAACAGGTTTCACCATTAGTAATTGCTCATGTCCAGAATGAATTATTTGATAAGAATTGGCATATTTATCAATGTGTGAAAAAGTATTTTTATCTATCTTAAATTATTAATGTGTACTAAGTGAATGTCAAAAAATATTTGTTCACTTAGTAACTTGGAAAAGATTTGCAGTTCCTGGAGGTCATTGCAGGATAATACATCTGAAAGAACTGCGATTTTCATATGTGCTAATTGAAAAAAAAAAAAAAAAAAAAAAAAAAAAAAACAAGACATTTTGGAAATAATTTTTGGTAAGGGTTTTGTAAAAATATTTCATTACAACTTGTAAAACATTGTCAAAATTTTTTTCAATAGTTACAAATTTATAGGTTTAAAAATGTCGAATGTTTCTACCTAGATAATACAACAAAAATTAAAATTTTGTCACTTAACTAAGAGTAAGGTACATTTTTTCTATGCTCGAAAAAAGTTGCTATATTTCATGGAAAATCTTTTGACAATTTGAATAGTAACGCACAATGTTTGGCTAAACGTAGTGCCCATTACATGAATATTCTAAATGAACTTTTGAAACATGATTTTTTGATAATGAAAATATATATTTTGACTAACATAAATCGAATTATATATTATAATTTCATGTATAATTTATGGATTAACATCGATTTATAAATTATTATGGTTTTGTACTTCAAAAAAAAAAAAAAACACGGTCAATCTGTTTGTTAAATGTCAAAATGTTTTTTATCTGAATACCGAGAGTCATATGTCTAACATTGAACAAAACATTTAAATTTTTTTTTCGCATTTTGGTTAATATTGTGAGCTGTTGAAAACTTGCAGTTATATGATTAAACGAATACGAAAGTAGAAAAAAATATGTAAAAGACAGTCATAATGCAACTTACAATTAGAAAAAAAAATTTTTCAGATGTTAAGAATGGATTCTAGCGACCCAGTGAATTTTCGCATGAATTAATATAATATTAAAAAAAACTGTATATTTAGGACCAAGTAGTTCGAGTCACTTCAATCAACAGCCTATTATCTTTTAACATGAAATTATTTCCCAAAACCAACATTGTTTGAAAATTAAAATAAATTATGTTTTATCACAGTGTATATGATTAATCAATCAGCAAATTGTATAAAAATAAAAGCGAATGAAGAAAAGAAAAATGTCTCTGACAAAAAATTACAAATTTGCGGGATAAGAAAATTCAGATAAAAAGACAACACGTAATATGAAAAAAAAATCTCATAGTTTTTCTCGAAAGATTTTTTTATCCATGAAAAATAAAGATACTAAAATGCCTTATGTCATACTTGCCAATTTAAAGTTATGGACAGACGCGATTGATTTTTCGTAAAATAAAGTATGAACACAACACTTACATTCATTATTTGGAATGATTCTCAAAATTCGAAGTTTGTATAATGAAAATCTATACATATTTGTAGTTTAATTGGAACGTTTCATTACCTAAAGAAAATTATTCAATGATAACCATGTTTTTTTTTTTTTTTTTGGTAAAATAAGTCAGCATTGTAAATGACGTTTCTTTAAAATTGAGTTGTTCATGATTGTAATAAAAATTGTGTGCGTAAGTGCGTGTATGTGTATAAAATCGAGTGCATGCTTGCGCTTGTTTCTAGTACTCTCTCAGTTCAAATTAGTAAAATTTTTACTAATTCAATTAGTAGGTCAGAGATAGTCAGAAATCTACTAATAAATTAGTAGAATTCCACAAGGTGATAAAAAGAATACCTGCATTCTACCAAATTATACAGTATATGTACCTGGTTGTAAAAAAAGTTCATTCAAAAAACATTGTTAAAAGCTTCATGTTTCAAGGAATAAATATTTTAACGAATGTCTAAATACGTCTATAATTATCCTTTTATTTTTTACTGTAGAACAATAACGAATCATTAGCAATTGAATGCTTTTTAGAGAATCAATAATTTCATTGGTAAATATTTATTATTATGAACGGTAACTACTTACTTAAATATGAGTGAAAATTGACTTTTTCATTAGTTGAACTACGCTCATCTTTTGTTCATAATGCACAAATGAGACTAGTCAAAACCTACTCACTGTAGTAGTGGATTTCTACTTAAGTTTGAAGATGATTTTTCACTTTTTTCTTCAGTCAAATATTACTTATTAATCAGTAAGCTATATCACTAATTTAATAAGTAGGATTTTCCTCAAAATTTAGTTGCTCCTTTTTCACTTTTTCAGTTAGTGAAGTTCTACTATTAATTAGTAATTTTTTACCAATTCAAACTGAGAAAGTAACCTTGACTTACTTGTTAAAACATTTATTCGAAATTTTTGTTCTTTCAACTTTTTACCTGCAATGACCAAGAGAATTTGAAAAAATTTTAAAATTCATTAATCCATTCACGTGTGATGTGATCTCGAACGAACGGTGAATAAATTTTATAAATATTATTACTAAAAATTACGCAACGATTCCCATTATATCTTAAACCTACATCAATACCTTATCAAAACACTTTATCCTACCCCTCCTTGTTCTCCAATGGCCTACATTTGGTATCAGCAGGAAAATATACGTAACGTTAAACGAGAGACTTTGCACCTGTCGGGATCACGAGCTGGGTCACGTTTTGGCTATACGTGAGAACGAAGAGCGAGGTTAGGTTAGGTTAAGTGGCCCTCCGACTCCGCCATAAGTAGAAAATAAGAGAGTCCCATTGTTCCAAGAAGCACTTGCTCATCGCGAAATGACTTCGAGCGCCATTCCCCGATACCGTGACAACGACTGCCACTGAAGAAGCAACCTACATAGCTCGTTAAAAAAATGCCGTAATGAAATTATCGAGCTTGTGTTTATCACGAGCATCTTTTCTGAGATGAGACAAAGCCGACGGTGTGGGAGAGTTAGGTCTTGTTAGCGAAGTTGGGGAGTCGTTTTCACACGGAAGTGTGATGTGTTCTTTGTAGCTGCAAACTTTGAAAGTTCGCGAAAACACCTTAAGCAGATCATGGATCTCTTATCAAGTACTTTGGTACTGACATATCACCTTGTGCGGTGATATAGTTTCCTTGAGAACTTATAAGGTGTAAGAACTTTTTTGGGGTTGATGTTTTGTGTCGTTTTCGATGAGGTATATCTTATGATCAAATGACTTAATAAAAACACTGCGAGTTTTAGAGTTTTGTGGGGCTTTTCTTGGAGATAATGATGATTTGATGATTTTCAAAAGAAATAAAACAAGTAAAGCAAAAAAGTGAAGCAGGTGAAGAATAACGGTAAATAAAATAAAGTGAATGCTAAACAAATCGAATATTACAAAAAAAATTATACAAAATATATATAACATACCTTGACAAACATTCATTTCTTAAATTATTTTTTTGAATCCTTTTGATGTGGTTCTGTTACAGACTTAGCATATATCCATACATATTTTAAAACTGTATTTCATCAGGTGTGAAAGAAAACAAATGATTCGAATCGTCTTTAATTTACGCAGTTGCTAATTCGTGATTTGTGGTTATAACACTTGACAGTTTCTGCTTGTTTTATCTCGTTTTGTGCACTAAATTGTTTTTCTTGTTCTTTGTTTAGATTTTGGAAGGTAACAAGAACACGTACCTTGAATCAAAGCATAAATTGGAGCCTCCGATTTGGGCCAGCAAGATTCGCTTTTTGCCATACAGCTACCATCGGAGAACGGTTTGCATGCGCGTCGAGCTTTATGGATGTCCTTGGACTGGTAATTATAAATTTACTGTCTATTCATTTTCAGATGGAAAATTCACATGAATACCATTTGTTTTGAACGGAGTAAGTCGAGATGAAGTTACTCTCAGATAATTTGATATTATAGAAAATCAAGATAGGTTATCGAGAATCAATACAAAAAGACGAAGAGTATTTATCACAGCTTGCTCAACTTTCCACATTAAAAAAACCATATTTTTTTGATAGAGTTGGCTACATTTTATCTACACCTATTCTTTTGATGATGACTTAACGAAATTCATATTTTTATTCAGAAAATAAATAAAGAAACGAGAATATGTCATTATTTGTTTATAAATTCTTCGAAATTGTATTTTTTTCCATAAACTCTAAAAATAACTTCTTTAATTGTTGTATGACAAAAAATTTGAAAAGTTTCGTCAAAATTCCGCTTAATCTCGCAATATATTCTTAAGTTATTTATAAGTAACTTTTTGACTACTTTTTCCAAAATTTTCTAAGCAAGAAGAAATATGTTAGAGAAATATATAGCTTAAGAGAATACCGTGCCAAATTGTCGCATGATTTTTGTTCTTTTCATTGAAACATCAAGTTCTTTTCAGAGACATATTCTGTTTTATGATATGCATTACAATGTCCAAACACACAAAATCACTTGATATTTTCGCTGGCTTTTCTTCATCGGAAATTTCAATTTTGAAGTGACGTTCAGGGAAAACAATTTTTGTTTCCAGATGGAGTTCTAGAATACTCAATGCCTCAAGGTGATAAACGGGGGAACGATTGGGAGTTCTTCGACGCAACTTATGATGGTGAGTTTTATCAATCGCCTTTTTTTACAGAACAACTTATTAATACAGAATATAAATGACTTTTTTTTTTAATTTATCGTCATTAAATGCCAGTAGAATCTTATATTTTTTATCCAATTTCTAACAACCCCTTTTTTGTAGGAACAATAATGAGCTACGAAACGAGATGAAAGAAAACTTCGGTTTTTTCTTGAAAAATTGCATTGCAATTACAATTTATAATTGTGAATTTCTCGTCTCTTGCACCAGGTTACTGGGACAGTGAGCTTCGCCGAGGTCTTGGACAGTTGACTGATGGCAAAATTGGCTCCGAAAATTTCAAAACCACCTACTACTCAGGTCAAAACTGGGTGGGGTGGAAAAACGAGAGCCGAGCAGGTCCCGTTGAAATTAAGTTCGAGTTCGATCAGGTTCGTTAAAAACTTACTTCACTTAATTATTAAGTGACGAAGTGATTGTTTTTTGAAGATATGTTATCATACAATACGTAACTCTCCCACAAAGTAATTGAAGAGAGTAAAAAGAATTTTGCTAAAACTCATAAGAAAGTCCTAGTGATATGCTCGTACTAGCCCTCTTTGTCATTACCACTTAAGCACTAGCAACTTACGACGGAAGTGACGTGTTTTAAAATCTAAAACGATAAGATGATCGAAGTTCCGATAAACTTTTCAGGTGCGGGAGTTCTCGGCCGTGCACATCTATTGCAACAATCAGTTCCTGAAGGATGTACAGGTGAGAAGCGAAGCAGAGATCCATAAATCCCATGACCTTTTACTCGTGACGGGAGTTTGTTAGCCGGTTGGGAGATTCATAGTGCGCCCCGCGTCTGAATAAGTTTCAGTGACGATTTGTCTTAGGGAAAAGTCAAGAGATTGGCTTTCGGGCGTTTCCATTGGGAATCTTCGATTACGGTTTTTCTCAGACTTGATTGTCTTCACCGAAAAAACAATTGCTGAACAGAAAGTTCACGTTCTGCAGATCATAAGATCACCTTCCAAGTTTCAGGTTTTGTTTCAAGATCTGCTGAAGTATCACTGAAGAATCTTGGACAGATTTTAATCTTTTTTTATGGTTTCGCAGGCACTTACATAATACATTTCTACTTTTACTACAGACTGACCTTATTTTGCATGCGCAGTAATTCACAACATCCCTACCATTAATCCAACTCAATCAATGAAGCAGATCATTTACATCCCCTCTGTGATTGCTTAAGAGAATGGTACGAAGACATTCAAGATCGTAGAAGTAGAATTTCCAGTATCTCCCCTTGACAAGAACCACAAAAGACCTTCGACCTCCGGCCCTAACCTTACATTGGAAGCCTTCAGTCACGAAATTCTGAAATTCGACGAAGGCGTCCTGGGGACCTTCATCCCTCGCACAAATTCCCGACGTTGCCCCTGGAGGCGGCGTCGCCGTTGGGGATGGTTGGGCTTTGAAGAGATGTCTTCAGTCAGCAGCGCGTCCTATCCCGCACTCGTTAATGGAAGGGGTTTCGGGGTCGCGGCAGACTGTCGGTATTGTATTTGAATACGTGGCGTATCTGCGGAACGTCCCGGTTCGCGGCATTGTGAAGCTCAGCCCTTAAAGCTCGCGCGAACCCCGCTCGGTCGTGGCAACACAATCGTCGAGCTGGGTAATGAGGCGCCCCATTCAAATAAATCTCAATACCCGGCCGAGTGTTTTCCAGCGGCCATTATAAAATCCTGCGGGGAGCACGAATTTTACGCTTCGCTTCCAGAGGGCGCGTTACCCTACATTCACTTCTTTTTTTTTTATACTTTCTTTTTTTTACCCTGGTGAATGAAAAGCGACTAAAGATCTCGGACTCGGTGGCTCTTGTCATTAAGGGTGGAGTGGAAAACGGGATTTTCGTGTCGACGCTCTTTTCAAGGGGCGCGTTTTCATAACTTTGCCTCTTTTTGGTTGAGGTAGTGCTGCACAAATTTCGAGTTTTTGGTGGGGTAGAGTGAGTTCTGTGGGAAAGGGAGAAAGGTGAGGTTAGTGAAAAAAAATTGAGTTAATGATACATTACTTGCTTTTTATGTTGCTTATAATGATTGTGGTGGTTTTTCTGGTTTTAAAAATTAGTTTTTTTCATGCGTGAGTTATTTTAGAAATGGGTGGGAAGTTATGGATTTGGCTTCGTTTTTCAACATTATCTTCTTTGAATATGTATATGCATTTTCCACTATTTTCAAGTTCCTAAAATATATGTCTCTTTTAGCAAAACTTCGGAGTAATAATCCAAGAATAACGAATCCAATGACGTTGAATAATTCGTGAGCATCTAATAAAAATCATTATATATAATCATCCTTGGGATTTTATTTGTTTTCAATAAAAAATGCAGATGATTATAAATTCAATTATATGATTCCCCTGGATATAAAAATTGAAATTTTATGTTGAAATATTTTTTACATACTACTGGTAGTAGATTCTCTAACAAATATGTCTTTTAAGGGTAATATGTTGATAACTTCGTTTCGAAAAAGCGCATGTCTTTATATGTATACGGTATCGTCTAATTTTTGAGAAATTTCTGGAAATATTCTGTATTTTGTCAAGGATGGACTTTAGAATTTTCATCGCTTAATTCATTCTAAATTTAAATTCAACAACTCTTCTAATTGTATTCGTACGTTCTTTTGTTTCTTTTCTTTTTTTGTCTCTTGTTTTTTTTTTTATATTTTATTGTTTGACAGCATTTTATATATCAAATAGGACCCACCAACTTAACGTCTTATGTTAGTATCTAATTTGTAAGAATTATTCCAATTCGATATTACATTATTATTGACGATTTTCATATGTTCATTCTGGGCCCCTAAGGATAAAAATTTTTTTTCGCTCCTATAAAGTCTCGTGAATTTGTAAGAAATCATGTTTTTTACTCCTTTCACAAATTCAAAAAATTCAAGCTTACCTTACACTTATGAATAATCATCACATGTTATAAGATTCTTTTAACATTCACTGAATTTTTTTTGTATAACCGACGTACATTCTTTTCTATGATGTCACAAACTGTTTTGAAAACATTTCCTCCAATTATATTAGCACCAGTGTAGAACATTCAATTATTGCAGTATGTTACTTTAAATTTAGGTAGAACAAAAAATGCACTGATATATTTTGAAAATGTATTATAATATTTATTGAAGTGAATCGCCTATTTAAACTTTACTGTAAGAAGCGTTTCAATGAAAAATGAATGAACTATTCAATCAACTTCGCTTTTTTCGGATTTTTTGAGATTTTTGTTCTCAGAGAATATTGTTGCTTATGTAATAAATTTCAAAATTGATAATTTTGTTTCTTCGTATTATAAGCTTTCAGTAAGAAATCAGTAAAAAATATTCAAGTTTGTAAGAACGCTCACCTTGACTTTCCAGGTATATCCGTGAAATTTAAAAAATTCTCAGCCCAATATTCTACACCTCAGACACTACCGCAATAGTCTTTTAAATCCGATTACGTCCCCGGGAAATAACGAAACAAATCCGCGCCCAATTTTCCAGGATGACGGATTAATTATGCAAATTGGACGTCCCTGTTTCACTTTTCATCCCTCGAAATTTCCCATAGAAGAGTAAAAAAAGCCGGAGTTTACGGATGCGTACTTTTCATTCCGTGGAAAGAAAGAAAAGTTATTTGAAATTGAATTTTCGAGGCTGAGGGTTGTTTAAACGAGACTCTCGGGGAGTTTCGAGATCACAAATAATGGCCGCTCGTCGTTCGTTATTAGAATCGGAATAATATCCGTCAGACTTTCAGCACAAGAAGCTCTTTCGTGCGGAAACGCCTCGACCCAAATCATTTTTATGATTGAGTATTTACCGTGGCAGGGAGTTGCTCGAGTTGCTCCTCTTTTCATTCAGAGAGTTTCAGAGTACAGAGTTTCTCTTGCACCGAAGGGTTTTCAGTGAAGTTTTTGGCTGACTACAGCATTGTCGAGTTTTCAGTGATGCCAGTAACGATTCGTTATGATATTTACATCAACTTTTCATTTGTTACATCGTACTGAATCCGTTTTAAAACAAACTTTTGATAAATTTTTCATTCTTCCTATATGTTATTCATTTCATCTTTTCGGCATACTTATTTTATTCAAATAATTTTTCATTTTCAATCGATATCAATTTGTAAAGCATTCTGCGTAACGCTTGTACTGCGCGCGTGACGTCGCGTGGCATAGCGCTACGTAGCGCGACGTAGCGGAAGGTGGTGAAAATTACTTACAAGCCAGGAATACGAAAACGAGATGTAGATAAATCCACCTTTTAATACAGTTAGAATCAATATCGAATTATACTTTTGGAAAACAAAGAAAAGATTTAATATTCAGTTTTAGGCATTCATAATTTCAGACACCTGAAGAAACTTAAGAATGATGGAATATGTTACTTTTTCCTATTCAGCCTTCATTGTTATTCACAGAAGTAACTCAGAAGAAAAGGATACGTACGTATAGAATGCTAATCATTATCATTGCATTCAGAAAAACAACAGTCATTATTTTTATTATATAACTCTAGAAACATACATTTTTCTGGGTGAGGTGCCCTTTCACAAAAAACTTAACGAGAAAGTAGCTTAAGAAACCACGAACCTACATCTCACACTTCGATTGAATCGAGAGCAAATTAGCATTCCGGCAAGGTACCCATGACTGGATTCGAGAGCCACGTATGGTCCCCATTACCGAGGTCGTTTCTGTCATTGTCGTCGCAATCAGAGCCGAATCCCAGCTTCGGTGCTTCGCGCACCGTTATGAGCTTCCAAGGAACGGATGGAAAAGGAGCGACGCAAATGGTTAGGTTACCTCAGCCTGATAAGAGTGTCGCTGAGCTTGAAATTGATATTGGAAGCGCAGTGACTTTATAAGCTCCGCCATGTAATTTAATGCCCCAGGCAATGCGATAGGAAAACACTAAAATTCCCTGCAAGAATCTTTTATTAAAAACCTTTTCTCCATACGATCCCACTCATTTTATAGAAAGTGAAGACTTGCAGCGCTTGAAATAATAATATGCTGAGGAATTTTTAATTTTTGTGTCTGTTGGCAGAAACTATGATTGCTGGTGGTTCATATTCACATTTTAAATTAGTTCATGACGTCATTTACAGTCATTTACAATACATGTGCAAAAATAGTGGAAGTTGATCGAGACTGTAATTTTTACAAGCGAATCTTAGAAAAACCATGATGAAGTCTTTAGATAATTATAGGGTTCTTTCCAAAAACAAAGATATCGCCGAATCTGTAAGTTTACAAATGAAAGTCTCCTGTTCTTTTTTCCAGATTTTTTCTCAGGTAAGTGTGATGTTCAGCGTGGGAGGAAAATATTACCCTGGAGATCCAATCGTGTACACAACTGTGGAAGACAGAATTTTCGAAAGCCCTCGAAACGTCACGGTGAAGCTTCATCATCGGATCGGAAAGTTCGTGAAACTGCGTTTTGATTTCCAGTCCAAGTGGATCATGATCAGCGAGATCACCTTTGACTCAGGTATGTGTGTTAATAGCTCGTACGTGAGCAACGGCCTCTTCAATTTCCTCCGGCCCCGGGCTTTTCGTGATAAATGGCATCACATTCAGGATCGTAAATGACGTCGGATTCTTGCATAATTTTTCATAAGTTGTCGCATTATGCAAGGGAAATCATCCGGTGTTAGAATTCAACTGCTAGTAATTTTCTGTGATTTCCGATACGTTCGTGCAAGGTTTTCAATAAGTGGAAAAATGAATACCAGAGATGAAAGGTGCTTCTTGAATCTTTTTTATCAATTAACTGCTTTTGCACTTTGAGGATGGAAATGGAAACAAATTTTGACATCAGCATGTTCAATTCATTAGAAAAAAAGTATCGATACATGGAGATGTACAGTAAATATTTTGATGGATTTTTCAGGCTCGAATTGATTTTAAGAGTTATTAATGATACTTCGAGTATTTATTTCATTTTCAGAGATCATACGATTTGTACGGTTTTCTGATATTTTCTCATATTTCTGCTTACTTATTGTTAAACATCTAGACCTCAATCACACATAGTATTCAAAATTTCGCATTTTTTTTGTGTTTTGAAATATTTTCAAAACAATTTACTTAATCTTTGGAAATATTTTTCTATTTTTTATGTTCATAACATGTTTTAGCATTCTCCAGTATTTTTATAGAATGATGATATTTTTATAGGTTGCTATGATTCACAGTTCTGAAAATTTGTGTTTTAGAATTTTAAGTTTCATAAACTCTTGTAATTCGAAAAGATTTTCAAGAAAACAGTATTTTTCTCTATATTTATCTTTCAATAAATTGTTTCTGCATGTTTTGCGTATTCATACTATTTAAAGGATTTTTCTGCATTCTTATGAACTCCTTTACAGATTTTTTAGATGTCAATGCTCAAGTTGTTGAAGTTGTAAAAGTTTTGAGTATTTCATCTATTTCTAGTCGTTTCAGATTCTGTTTTTATTTTTTTGTATTTATTGGATATTGTAGAATTTTAGAATTTTTTTTCCTTATTTCTTCAGACTTCTAGGATAAATTCATAGTTATAACAGTTTCAATTGTAATGATGAATTTATTGAAATAGATTGTAGACGTCAAATGTTTCTAGTTCAATGCGAATTTTTGAAGGATTTGTTAGTAAGAAGAATTATCTGTTACTTTAACGGATTTCAAGAGCCCGATACATATTTCAGGAATGAATTGGACTAAGATAATTCAGTCTCCTTATTTTTCGAATTTCATACAGATTTTGGAAACAAATCAATTAGCATGCACAAGTATCGAAAAGAATTTGAGTATTCAAGTATTTTACGTATTTCTTACTATCTATTGAATTTCGTAGGATTTTCTTTGAAATTGAAAGTTTTTAAGTATTTTCGTAGTTTTTCAATGATTGCAAGAACTGAATGCTCGAAGAATCAAAGTTGAAAAAATTAACGAAAGATTTATGAATTTCGAAAAATAATTCGAAAAAAATCTGTCAGTTTATTCGTAATTGTTTCAAGTTGTTATCCTTTTCATTTATTTATTCAACTCTGTTGATTTCTGCAACAGTTTTTATGTTTTTCATCATTTTTATAGATTCTTCACAAATATCTAGAAAATCATGCTCTAGAATTGAAAGTTCTATAGATTTTTCGTTTATTTCTTCATCATTCAAAAAATAGAAACTTTATGACTTTAATTTATTTCAAAAAATTCCAATATATCATTATTATAAATTTTCATGAATTAAATTCATGATTATATACTTAAAGAAGAAGAACTTATTTATTAAGAAAAATATTATGACAATATCATCTAAAAAGCGTATTAACGTTTATTGAATATTTCTTAAATTAGATTTTTTCAACTGTTAACCTCTGATTTTCCTGCATATGAACCATGTTATTATGATTTTTTAAAATAATGCAAAAAATGTGATTTGAATTAACGTTGAAAGAAATCGCTGTCCTAGACGCTAAATGAGCAAAAAAAACTCAAAACAAAAATATTTGTTTCAATTTTTTTGTACAAAAACATTTCTATACTGTTTATTGTCAATACGAAAATTCCAATATATCGGAAAGATTGATATTCCAACATATTTATACTTATCACCAATCTCTAGCGTACATAATCGATCTACGAACTTAAAAAACAAACTTTTTTCCAAAATAGGTATTATTTAATTCCCTCTTTTCCTTTCATTTTCCTTGGCAAACACTAAATTGTCTCGAAATTCGAGCCTGCGATCAACTCTCATACTCTCCACTCTTTTGCATTTACCTGCAGAATGAATAAAAGTAAGAGAACAACTTTTTTAATTGCATACAAAAAAAACCACAAAGTAGACATTTATTGAAAAACAACTTCTTTTTTATACTTTGAAACAGATAAAGCTCACGGTAACTTCACACCTGAAATTGCTCCAACAACCGAGTCCCCACGTTCCCGAGACCCGAGTTCCGCGCGAGATACGCCGTTGCAGGCCGAAGTTCCTGTTTCAACAGCGCGTCAGGACGATCCCACGTACATGGCTGTGATAATAGGCATCTTGACAGCGGTAATTTTGTTGCTGGCAGTCGCCATTTTTCTGATCGTCATGCGCCACAGGCAGCGAAAGAATTTCGCGAGCCCCTTGAACGCCAAGGGCGCCATTCCATCGGGCAATCATCAGCACCTGTCGCCGGAATCAGCATACGGCACCACCGAGAAGGATCCCTCGCTGATGACCTACAGGGTGGAGGAACTCGACGACAGGTACGCCGTGGCGAAGCTGACCTCTCTGCCCCGTGACCTCAATGACCGCCTCCTCGGAGACGTCAGAATGGACGAGTACCAAGAGCCCTTCCACGAGAGCAAGTACAGGGAACCTTCGCACGCTGCTTACTACGGATACAGCACAGTTGTTATCGATAACAAGGACCTTCACGACAATATCGAACAGTCTGGTGAGCGCTTTTGAAGTTTTTTTGTCTCTTTGCGTTTTTCGTAGGGTGTCTACCGTAGGATCTAAAATATGGGAGACAGTGAGATGCTCAACGATGGTAATTTGAGGCGACAGCTAGGAACATTAGAAAGGGTTTTTTCGAAACTGATATGCCTCCTTTTTTTCAGGGTATTAGAATAGGTGAATTGTGATTAAAGTGATCAGTTTGCATGTTTAACAATTAAGTTACTTTTATGGAAAATAATCCCGTGAACATTTTTTTCAAAGGATTATTAATTTAATTATCTGGATGTATGATGAAATTATATCTTACATTCATTTACCATTTTTAAGCGCAGGATCGTATATTTTATGGAATTTGGAAAATTCAAATTTAGCGAGTTTCTATTCCAGAATATTCTACTCTAGATTGTGTTATGTGGGAAGTATAATGAATATAATACCTACTAGTTACTCTTAAATTTCAATCTACGAATTTCAGACTTATAAACCATATCTTTCGTATATATAAAAATGCAAGATTAAGCGAACTCTAGGGTTTCTTATTTTGGATTCTTTAAGGGGATTCTACCATGTAGCACATTCAAAAAATGCATTTTTCTTTTTTTGTATTTTCTTCAAGTTGAGGTGTCTAAAAATAAGATGCAAAAATGATTTTTCTGAATCCCAAAAAGAAATAACGAGTTTTAAGGCAAGTTTTGTCACGCTTTCTTCTGAGTTCCCGCGGCTTGGTATATAATTGTTTACAAAAATATTCGGTCACATTATATCGGAAAAATGAGTACAGATTTTGGAATAGGATAAAATTTTACTTCAGAAAAACTTTGGCTTTTTTTACAAACTTTTGCGTCATGTTCTACAGGGCCAAGAAGTGTATTAAAAAAACGTCCTTTTTGGCGTAAATGGTATAAACGCGTTTTTCTCAGAATCAAGTTTTCTGAACTGGTGTATCCGATTTTTAAGCAACTAGTGGACGGATTAAAAAAAATTTTTTTTTTATGTGTTGAAATATTGTCGCTATCATATGGTACTAGTTGAGCGCACAATTGCTATAAACAAATGATAAGTTATTGTTTCTACCTGCAAAAAAATCGAAAAATACGTTTTTTTTTTTCAATGATCAGCCAATTTAAGAACTGTAAAGATAATAATGTAAATAGTTACCGTACGATATTCGCAAGTCTGTAGGTTGTGAAAAAATTTTCCTTTCATTTTTCGGACGAACAGTTTTTGCAAAATCGTGGGTACCACCAACCCAGCTTTTTTTAGAAGGCCTCGTTTTGCGCGGGGGCTGCGGCGACAGTCTGACACTATTTTCAGAGAACAATAATTTTTTTTTGTACTCCGAGGACCAATTAATATTGAAAAAAAACTACATTGAAAAATATTGAATACGTTTCCTTCATGAACATTCGAAAAATCGCTTGGAAAAATGGCTTTTACATGGTAGGACCCCATAACTGTGTCGTTTTAAATATCAAAATGAAGACTTCCACGATTCTAATACATAAAAAGTTATAGATATATTCAAACTCAATAATAATAATAATTAATTGGACTATAGAGTGTCAAGCCATAGAACTCCGTAATGTAGATGGCAGAAATAAAAGAACTCGTTTTTAAATCAAAGCTATGTAAAATATTCAGATTCTATATTTTTGTTTTGTACGAAATACATTGATAGAACTAACAATAATAAGAAGTTTCTAATTCGAAAAAACTGCAATCTTGTTACATAGAATTCTAGAATATTATTTAATGAACATTCAATTTTTTTGGTGTTTGGAACACGGTAAAACTTGAAAACTTGCAGCTATATTGAGTTGAGAAATTGATATTCATGAATCGTAGAATAAAAAAAATCTCAAATTTCCTTACTTATGAATTCATAATTCTAGCATTTTTTAATTTACCAGTGCAGAATTTATTGGCTATGATGTATCTAGATTCAAGATTTCATAATTAAGAATCTCCAAAATTTGAACCCTCAAGTATTGATAAAAATGATATAGAATCCGTGTTTTCCAATTCCTGCAGTATGAAATTCAACAACAATAGAATGTTAAATATACTTCTGGAATTTTCAGTCATAGCAATAAGGACGTCCGAATTCTACAATATATTATTTTGAAAGTATGAAACTATGAGCTCTATACTATGAAGCTATAAAATTCTTAATCGATAATTTTAATCAAATATCAAATATTTGAATCACCAATCTCCAAATACTCATTAAACAAAAACTATTAAATCCTGAAAAAATGCTATATAAAATTTTGAGACGAAAATTCCGGCCACTCAAATATTACAATGTGAAATTGTATAATTCTGATGTTTAGAAATTGAGGATTTAATAAATTTCTTAAGATTTATACTCCGGTGCACAGAATTCCAGAGTTTTTATTTTTGTAGCATATACTTTTAGAGGTAAAATTGCTATTCCATGTTTAACTATACATATAATAATTTAGTATCTGAAACCTTAAATTCCAGAATATGAACCCATATATATTCGAGTGTATCAATATGAAATTTTCAACTGCAAGATTATATAAATGTACACTATACACTCCTATCTTTTAGAATAGGGAATTATCCTACCACCAACTATAGATAAAGGATTTTCCAAACTCTAAGTGAGCTTGAATGAATGACTGTATCTACTACTTGTTGTCAAACTCTACATTTTTTCAAAAAATTTATTGTAAAGCTAGAAAAAAAAGTTCTAACTATATCCTTACAATTTTTTAGAAATGGGAAATTTTTTCGTTTACAAATTTCAAGTTTGAAATTCATTGACTTAGATAATCAACAGAAATTTTTATATCGTGGAAGTCATTCATTATTGTGGGTTTGACAAATTCACAATTTTTCATGAGGTACCGTATTTGTCGTACATAAAATTCGATCTTTTTTATTATTCTTCAAAATCTCTAGCCAAACGTTGGCTTACGGAAATCTAAATCTTCACCAGTTCATATAGAAATAACTTCGGTAACCATTGATATCTAAATATCAATCATTCAGCTTTCTGTGTCTGCAGCAGAAGAGAAACTTATCCTTTTTACAGTCAAATTTATAATTGGTAATTAAAATTTTTTGAGTAGAAGTTTTTCTTTTTCGTTGCAGATGCTACTTACGACTACGCTGTCCCGATGCCAGTGCCAAGCGTAAGCAGCGATCAAGACAGCGTATTTTCCAAGTCCTCGAGAGGAAGCGCAAAGGTAATTTCAATCCCGCTTCACTGGCATTCCCGGGTCTCGTCCCGCGAGAAATGGACCCGGTTGATTTATTTCGATCGTTTTACATGTCGGGTGAATAAACCGTGACGCCATATCATTCGCATTCTCATTGAATTCTCACTTCGCATTTTTTTCAAATTCAATACTTGGAGAACGGTAAAATTCATGTTATCGTCTTTCAGTTTTAAAAAGTTTTCCAAAGTGTTACTTTCCAAAATATATAATTTGTTTTATAATTTCAGAATAGAAATGAATTTTGTTTTAAGGTGAAACTTCTTTGCATTTTTCAATAGGACAATGATTCCCTTTCCTCAAGTCTCATGTTTAATTGCAAGAAAATGAAAAAATAACGAAAATTTGTGCGTCAGGCATGTTTACAGAGCTTTTTTCCGCCTCCTCCACCCCCGATAAGCGTGCCATTGTCACGGGGCACCAGCAACTTGACGTATTCGGGTCCACCTAGTCCTGAACCAGTTTACGAACGAGAGCGACGAGGTAGCAAGCGTCGTGAGCATTCTTCGCACAGATACGCGTAAGGCTCCTTTTTCGTCGATATTTATTTCATTTGCATAATCATTTACATTCGCACGCGACAATCCACTGCGAACCGAAGTCGCGCCTTACGAAAATTGCAACGATTTCAAAGAAACAGCTCCTCGCAATAACCGGTTTCTCGCGTGACCTCTGAGATTCAGCTACAGATTTTAAAGGACAGGTGATGGAACCAATAGAAAATGTGAGTGTTCCAGTCTGCAGCAAATTATAGTATTACGTGTGTAGTTGGTTATTGTATGGAGCTCTTCGAATGAGAAAATTAACGTTTCTGTCCCCTCGAGAATTTTTCAGCTGAAATTTGCGACTGTACATATACCCTTTGAACGAAGAAGTTGTATAATAAGCTTGTAATTTATTTTTACATTTTTTGTACGATAATTTTTCGAAGCGAGTAGCAATGTTTCCGGACTTTTTGACGGATAAGTCAATTGCTCGAAGTTTCTTTCTCGTAATATAAGCGCGTGGTTCGGGAGTTCGACTGGGTGTTTTTAAGATTATATTTTACGATGCGCGCTTGACACGTGAAGATGGCGTCTAGTTTGACCTCAAGGTCACACCTGTAAACCGAATGTTTTTAATGGTTTTGCAAGCGATTCTACTTGAAAAGAGTCAAACATGGAATCATTTCATTCTCAAAAGTATTATAACCACTTGGAGAATTTCTGGATAATAATGGCACTTCATCTTCAGAAAATCAGTCCCAATTTTTTCTAGTTTTTTTAAGTTTCATCAGACAACTTTTCAATCAACTTTACGAAAAAAACCTGCATCGTAAAATAAATCAATTTTTTATTGCGCTTGCAATAGAGGAACCACTAAAACTTGCATATCAGTCATGAAGCAACGACAAAGTTGCGTTTTGAAAACGACAATTTATTTCCGACTCCCCTTTTTTAGGCGAGTGGAAATTTTCGAAGCAGTTTTTCGACTTTACTACAAAATTATATACATTGATCAAGTATATTATCATGAAATATTTCATTACAAATTCTGTTGTATAAAAATTTTCTGGAAAAAAACTGCAAAAGATGCGACGTTTATTTGTTGAAAGACTGACTCGTGAAACAAAGTGTTGCTCGATACAGCGTGATTTGTTTATTTATTGAGTCCCTGGCGCTTTTTTCTGAGCTTTACCTCTAGGTTCATCATACCGTGTATGAATGTGTACTTCTGAGACGTGAAATACTCTAAAAAAAGTAATGAACAAAAGTCACCCAGAGTTGGAAGTTCGATAAGTAATCGCTTTTTAGTTTTTTGGGATTTCAACATCCAAAAAATGCAACAGACACGTTTGAGAAATTCGAGGACCATGGTACTTTTTGCCCTCTATTTTTCTGTCTCGGAACCGATTTCGCCTTTTGAAAACGATGGAACGTGACAGAAAGATTCATAAGATTGAGTTCATCGTATTTTTTTCTTCACGAAGAAAAAAAAAAAACGAATTGACAATACAGGGATCAGACAACAATAATATGTAATGCGTACGTGTAAGAACCCGACCATATTGTGATATGACAGGATAAAGGAATTCGTGTAATAGTAGTGCAAAAAGCTCTGGGGCACAGACGTCTACACAAATATCGAACGATTTCAGAGGCATAGGCAAATGATTTTGGAAAAGGGTTTGTGGAAGCATGTTTTTTTTTTTTTAATTTGTATATTTTTGAGTTAAAGAAGATGACATGGTGCATTTTTTGTCCAGAATTTCATTGCTTTTTGGAATTTTGGGACCTTGTCGAGTCTGAGTTTCGAAAGTTATATGTTAACCTAATTTATCATGTTTCACTTACATTTTTATGTTTGAACTCATTTTTTGCATTTTAAATATGTAAATTGACTATCATTTTAAGTATTTCTATCTATGGCATTCAAAATAATATATAATTACTCAGTTTTTACATGCAATTAACTGTAAACAATAATAGCTTCATCTAGAAAAAAAAGTCTATACTGAAATCTTCTATGTGAATGTTTTTGTTCAAAATATTTCAATTTTTTTACCATCAATCCATTTCTAACTTATCACTAAACATGTTTTCACACCCAGGATTTTCCTTTGCGTATGCTACTGTGAAATGTTTCGCATTTTTTTGAATTCTATGAACAGGGTTCTTTTTTAATACTTTTGAATCGAAATCAATAAATGCACAATATTTCAAACACATAATTAATAAACTTCTATGTCTCCATTTCGAAATAAGGTTCTTATTTTCGTTTTAATAGATAATCAATCAAGGATTTATTTATTATGATGTTTTTACTATGTGCATGTGACGAATTCTTCATAAGTTTCTTTTTTTCCAGAAAAAAACCATCAACTATCAATTTCTGTTTTGTATGTCAATTCAGAATACTAAATCAGTTAACGTAAAAACTTGACCAACAGTGGTACGAAAAAACTGTTTATACATGGTGTACAACGACTCAAACTTATTCGTAATAACAATAAATTCAAGAATGTAAATGAATAAAACTAGAGAAAAAATCTGAAGGAAGTCATGTCTGTACGTAAAAGCAGAGATGGACTATCCTCATCTCCTCTGAGCTTAGTGTACATATTCGCGGTTGTGCTTTTATGATTTTCTAGGTGAATGATACATGAATTCCAAAAAACAAAAAGGACGTATAAAGTGAACTAGAGTATAAAATAGTCATTCATTATTAGTAATAGTTTCTGCTGAACACCCTGGGAAACAATAAACAATACATTTTATATATATTATATGTTTTAAAATATACATTTCAGAAACGCTGATATCTATGTTATTTAACATAAGAATTTGTTGTGACTTATTGTAAATATGAATAAGCCACTTGAATCACGATTTTAAAATACAGGAATAAAGAATTTTTTCGTTTTTGGATATCACAAAACTTTTGCTTTTTATGCCAAAAACTACGGCCTTTCGGAATTCGGAAAAATAATTTTAAGTTACGCTATATTTTCCGAAACATGAAGTCTCAGAAAAATATATTAATAATAATAATGATATGAACTCTATATATTTTATTATAACAATCATATCATTTTGAGCCATCTCATATTTTTTTAATACTCCAAACTCATAATTTTTGTATTGTCTATAAGAGGTTTCAAAAATGATATAAATAACCTAGAATTCAAATTTTCGAATGATTTACTTCGCATCATGCAAATCCTAAGTTAAATAAAAATTTCGATTTTACGATCATAGTCTACAACTTTTGTATTCTAACTTGATCTATCTAAGCCAAACATGGGAAAGTCACAAACAAAAGTAAATTAGAATTTGTTAGAAAACTGTAGCTGGTGCTAGAAAGTTTATTTGTTTTCTTGAAAAATCCACTATGAAATTCTTTGAAACGCACCAATTGGTAGAAATTGTAGATAAATCTATTTATGAATTGTAATGTCAAACTTTCATGTTTTCAAATTATTTAAAATAAACACAAATAAGTCACAAGTTGAATCAAAACAAAATTGACAAAAAATTCATTACTAAAAAAACAATTAGAGTATTTAAAAGATTCTACTTGAAATTCTTTATGATGTACAATTTGGGGTTGTAAGCACTTTCAGGTAAGCATATCTAAAATATCGGGAAAAATTGTTCCCCCAATCTAAAGCTTTTATTAACAGTAAAAATGTTAATAGCGACTTCAAAATTCGAATGATTGATACTGAAATTTATCTCTTTTCAAATTCAGTTCTGAAAAATTCAAGAAGAAAAAGTTTCCCATCTACGCGTTTACTACAATTTCCTAATACCAGTTCAAGCGTGGAACTGACACAATTGAAATTTGGAACCTAACTATATACTACATTTCTTTAGAAATGTCATTTTTTTAAAATAACGATAAGAAAAAAAATTACAACAACAATCATCACAATAATTTGTTTTTTGGAACGTCATTCACCAGGACATCGTTTTCCAAATGCCTTCGGCCGTTCGGTTCCTTTGGACACTGTCAAAGGAGTCCTGTATCGGTCCCTCTTCTCACGCAAGTGTTAGAAACTTGGCGCACGTAGCGCGCAGCGAAATGTTATTAATAGTGAAAGAAAAGAACTGAGGGAAGAAGTAGTTTATGGAGGTTCGGCAATTGTAGTAGAGCGAGAACGAAAGAATCCCTTGTACCTGCCGAATGCTTTATAGCTCCTTTGTGTTGAAATAACATCAATATACGCGACTCGAGGCCCACGTTGTAACGTATACTTTCCGCACTATTCATCACCGGCTGTTTTTAATACACGGTATAAAAAATTTCGAAAATGAGCAGGTTAGGTATCAAAACACCAACCATCGATACCACGCAACGCGATACATCGAGGTAGTCTGAAATTGGACATTGAAGTACCGTAAAAAAAAACAATAATCTAATGTATCGTCAATCATTCCTAATCGATACCTCATTTTCAAAGAAGCAATAAAGGAAAGAACGATGAAAAAGATTATATATAGCAAAATTCAATTTTTTTACAAAAGGTGATTTTTTATATTGATTTGCGTATTTATTTATTTATTTGTAGAAAGGGCGTAGGGAATGCCTGAGTATGGAACAATCACTGGAAAAATTGTTGATTCAATATAACATTTATGAGATACGAAAAAATCTGTGATTGGAATGTATTTCTTTTAACGTTCGCCGACTGGATATTGGTCATCGCGTAGTTTCCGAGATTTATCACTCGCTCGAGCTTTCGCGTGTCGAGCAAAAAGGCCCTTCTGCGCCGCGTAACTTAATCGTTTAATCGAGCGTGCGGTATCTTCGAAATAGCGCGAGCGCACCCACGTAGAATGCTATTAGAAACACGTCGTGCGACATTACAAAGACGGTTTATCGTGGGCATAGTGCGGTAAGTGTAACGGACACTCGGGCGATTCTCATTAACTCAAGTGTACATAGCGCCTGTAATTTATACATTACTCGATTACACGTCCCTCCTTATTTCTAATCTCATCAAAACCTTACAATAATTTCTAACTTAAAAGGGTGGGTTAATATTTAAAAATGTTTTTGAAGTCTGTAAAATCTTCGCGAGTCCCAAGAATAAACAATGATTCGAATTTTCTTAAGTTTGAAAGATTCAAGAATAATATCACGAACAAGTTTTTCCTTCCCTCTTTGATTTTTATTTTTATCAACTGGCAGATATTACAGAATCATTGCATCTGCAACAGACATGATCATTAAAAAAAAAAATATCTCATAAAGTTTGAATTTCGATTGTACGATGTTTTTCTGAGACTATTAAAAAGAAGGGATTATAACGTCACTCATGAATTGTAAAACAATTAGTGATTAACTGTACATATTTGTAAATTATTTGTAACTGATATCGATGACTGTAATTACGATTGGTAACGTTGAATACCAAGATGCATATTTGATATTTGTGTGCCTGTAACCTTTTGTATGCTAACGAAGAAACGAACTATGCATATAAGATGGTAAATAAATATACATATGTTATAGAAAAGTATGGACATGAGCACTGTACACATCAAAATGATTGTCCGATGGACAATGGAATAAAATTTTAGTGAACCGAATTATACGTTTTTTTATTCAAATATACTGTTCGTATAGGGAGTCAGAAGTGAGAGGTAAGTTGGGAATCATGTCTTTTGTTTATTTAGATGAAAACAGCTCTGTCATTCCACCTCTATTTTTTAAATGTCAACCATTTCTTCAAGCATTAATGCAAGTATATCTCGAAAAAAAAATTTAGATGGAAATGTGTCATAGCATTAGAACTCAAATAAATGATTGTATTGCTAAGAGATTTGAATCATCTTTGATGTAAAATAAATTTTTTTCTTTCTTGGTTCTTGTCCTCAGCCTGAATTGATTGGTTTTTAGTGCTGTGACATTTTATCGATTACTGAGTTGAAGCTGGCTGGTGATTACTTCCCTCGGGGTATGAATTTACGATATGGGAATCGTAAAATCGACGTCTTATCTTAACGTCATCAAAGTGGCCTCGACAGCGTTGCTTGCATTGGTTTTTTACTATGTTCCAAAAATATCGACATCTTTTTTTTTATATTTTCCTTGAAAATTTAGTCATGATGAAGTGTGTTCTTCATACTCTTTTTATTTTTGTGCAAACTTTCGAAAAAATAAGGTTTTAGTTATTAAAATTCACATAAAACAGTTATTCTCGTGGGAGATATAAAATAAATGTATGGTTTAACTTTTTACAATTAGTTTTTCTTAAATATAATGTTTTCCTAACTTGATTTTTGTTGTTGCTTATATTACCGTTGATATATTTTCTACAAATTTTTCTACGAACAAAATTGATTTCATAGCTTGTTTTTCGAAAGATTTCTTTTGAATAACTTTTTATACAAAAATAATCTCTTTAATATACTGCGATTCGTGTATAAAATGTGATCAAATAATTATTCAGCAGTTTTTCTTTTTTCGTTAATCAAACTCTCTTGTAGTATCAACTATGAAAAATTCCTGATTCCCAAAAAGTAATACAAGTAGCATTTTCAAACATTACTTGATATTTCATCAGTATTTTTTGAAGTGTTATTAATTTTAGATTATTTTCATTTAAATCGCTATTTTATACTTTCTAGCAACTTCTGTCAGTAAAAAGATAATAATTAAGGTATGATGATTTGGCAATCATAACCAGGGAAAAAATGAGAAAAATCAAGATTAGAAAAGAATAGAAATAGAATTAGGACATTGAAATATTTTATAGTCATATAAAATTTCAAGAAAAATAGGTTCAGAAGTTAAAGTTTACAATGCGGAGTAATTTTATTGACCCGTGAAGTTTATGAAAGCTTATTTCGATTTTCGACTGCACAGTTGAACGATTTCATATCTTTCACGTATACACTAATAAAAAATTTATTTTATTCTAAAGAAGGTAATTAATAAACTTAAAGGGTGAGGAAATGACGTTTATCAAACATTTTGATATTTAGGTTATAACATCCACTGCAATATAAAGAGTTGAAAAAATCATTTCTGAACCTCATAACCAAGAAAAAAACGGACCATGAAAGCGCTGAAATGCAGACGGTCTAGCGCTTTTTCAAACGCAGAAACAGCTCCACAGGATTTCAAAGAAAAATGTGGTTTCTTGCAGCGAAATGAGTCCAATTCAATTTTTTACGTCTCCTTTGACAGGCGCGAGATCTAATTAATTTTTCAAACTCAAGCGTAGTCAGGAAACAAGAAAATTTTAATGAAAACACACATTTTCCACAGACGTAAAGAAATATTATCAAACGGGTTCAGCCTCGCGGAAAAAAAATGCCCTGGCATTTCCGCCGGTCCAACAAAAGCTCGCGGAAAGTTGAATCGCATTTGCGCTACTACGTTCAACAAAAATCCTGCACTCAGCATTCGCCGTCGACTTTTTACGCTCGAGCGTCGGAAAGCGCGAATAGAGCCGTCGCGACGTCTGCGAGACCCTCGTCCTTTGAAGATCGCACGCGTTCGTAAATACAAGTGCATGGAAAATAATTTTCCGGTGCGGAAATATATTTTCATACCCCGGAAAAATGAAAATGCCGTGTCGCCGATGGTGTGTTTGCTTCGCAAATCATTTCCTTTCTGGCTCACGCAATCGGGAGCAAACGTTGCTTTCGCGAAAAGCAAACGTTTGTAGTCAGTGTCACGTTTTCATGGATTTTCCAGTCCGTATTTCCCGAAGCTGTAGCTAGATTATTTATTTCCAATATTGCATGTTCATTCAGAGAAGGTAAATCAATGATGAGTATTTTTTACGAGATATAGCCGTATTATAGATTTAGAAACATTTATTTTGAATTGGCTGAATATTATTACGAGCTTCATATTAAGTTGTAGTTTACCGATTTTTTTTCATTTTAACAGGTTTTTTTTACTTATACTAGACGATCAATTGATTATACAATCGATTTTTAATAACATCAGTTTCAATATATTACAGTCCTAAATTAAAAAAATTGTAATCATTATAATATGCAACTGAAATTGTAGCGGTGCAGCCTTCATTTCACTATTTATTTTATATAATTTTTGAAGTTCTTCGATATCTTAAGTTTAAAAAGAACATAATACAATATAATTTCGAAGTAGGATGAGAAACCTTTTTCTTTCTGAAAGAAAGTGAAACCTTGTTTTTTTGTAAATTAAAGGGCACTTAATCTAAAACTTATTATCTTTTTATGAAGAATGGTATTTCTTCTGCAAGAAAATTATATAAAAATTACAGCACCGATTGGTGATTTTTTTAGCATCGTGAATTCACACAAAAAAACATGACATTTTCGACGTAATAGGTAGGTGTATTTTGAGTGGCTCTATCATAATCTGAACATAAAACATCGCTTTTCACGACGCATCAATGTGTGATACTGAAGAATCTAATTTTCAGGGTATTACATATGCAAGAAAAATTTACTTATTCTACATAAATGTAAGATCTTTTAGTACTGAAGGGGAGCCATTTTCATAATTTCATACAACGTTAAAAACGTAGCCTAAAATACTACTTGATTTTCTTATAGGTTAAATATTCATTAAAAAAATGAGTCTAAAAAATGTATTCTTCATCTTTATGATAAAGATATTTTATTTATTCATGTATTAAACATTTGCTTCAATATAATTGGAATTTCGTTATAAATTCAACTGGATAATATGCGTTATTCTTATGAAAACTTTTCAGTTCGAAAATATACTCACAGTGCGAATTCTATCAATAAATGTAACAAATTATAAATAATCTGACGTACTATTGTGCTAGTTATTGATTTTAGGAAATATATATTTTAAAATAAAGGCACGTCACTTATTTATTAAATGTATAGTTGTTATCTTTGAAATTAACACGATTTTTATGAAAAAAAAAAATCATTTTACTATTGTAGAACGATAATAATCTATGAAAATAGAATATTATTTGTGGCTATGTCGAGAGCCAGTTGTAAAAGCACTATGTTTGTCTTTTATTTACCAGAACGTTCGATTTAAAAATGAACTACGGATCAACACTATAGATACTAAATTTATACATATTATAAATATACATAAATTAAAAAATATCAGGGTAAGTGGAGGAGACATGGGCAACTTTTCTATTTTCATGAATAAAACTGTTAATTTATAACAAGAAAAAACTCCAAGTAGTGGAAGTTTTAAATTAAACCCTTTTGAACAAAACCATGCATTGCTACATTTGTCAAAATCACACACATAATTATGCATTGAGTTTTAAAATAAAAAAATTGGATGATAAATGGATTTGATGAATAGAGATGGACGAGATTGAACAATTTTCAATAAGCGTTGTAAATAATAAAGATACTGCCAAAGAATGCTTCTTTATCGTATTTAAAAATACATTCAATGTATTTATCTTTTCCAATAAAAATTCATTGTCATTTGAAGAATCTTTGCACCCAACAGATACTTGATGTGTTTTTGAGTTTCCGTTATTGTTTTTTTGTCAATAAATTTTTTTTTTTTTTCAATTTTTTTTTTAAAGCTGCTTACGGTTTGCTCAAAAATTTTAGTCACTGACTTTTTCCAGCGGAAAATTTTCAAATAAACACGACAGGAAACAAGACACGAAAAGTCAATGTCTCCTTCGAAAGAGATTCGTCCATCTCTCTTCGAATAGCAAAAAGACAAAAAAAAGTTGCCCAGTTTTTTTACTGTTTTACTAAATTTTTTTTTTGTGATTGTTGAATAAATTTAAAACAAATATTTCAAAATTTGTTTTCTCATAAATATATCAATATTTTCGATTTGTTGCGATTTCATTATCAAATATGTAATAAATGCAATACATTTTGCCGTCATATATTTTCGATATTTAGTCGTTTTCTTCCAATCCACAGAATATGTACATTAATTCCTTAAAATGTACCCTTAGCAACAATGGATTTCTGAACTTTTAAATTCTTTTTGCAGAGATCGGAATATAATAGCACAAGATTCATTTTTGCACGAATTTCACCATGTTTTAATATGCAGCAATCAAAGTCTGCGTATTCTTTACGAAAATTCTTCTCGAAAGTTATTTGTCAAATCCAAGACATGTGCACATGTTACAAGAAAAGCTAGTTCCTTTTGCCAAAGAGAATATAATAATTACTTCAATTTTGTACAAAAGTAACTGTAACCTGAAATGTAGTCAGTGTAACAAAAAAATAAAGCATTTGTTACTCAAAATCATGCATTGATTTTCCAGTCACTGCAACTAGGTACCATTTCTCTCACTAAATGAATAACGTTGTAAACGATATTCAGACAAGAATAGCCTACAATGACATATAGACCTGTTTCATGTGCACATTGAGAAAAAAATATAGGAATTATTACAGTACTGTATAGTAAAAGGGAATTACTCTGACATATTGTACTTTTTGCTAGATAAGATATCAATTTTTGAAATAACATATTGTAAATATTGTCAAATGATATTGAAATTATAGATATATTTTGTTGTAAAAACTCCTCTACATCTTTCCTTTTCTACTATACTTCTTGTACTTTTTGCAATATCATATTGTAATTTCTATTTATCCAGATTTTTGAAAATTCCATACAGTTTATTCAGTGAACAGATCTGTATTGGTTCTTTTTTCAACATTTTTGCGTACTTTCACGCCAATAAAGCGGTTTTACTATACACTATTGTAATAAGTAAAATAAATATTGCAGGTTCTACAATAATATTGTAAAAACTAAAATAATTTTGTAAAAACCGCAATATTATTGTATTTTTTCCAATATATATGACAAGAAGTACAAGATTTTTTTCTCAGAGCAGTAAAAAAAAGGATTCAAAATAATTCGAAGATATGAAAAAAAAAGTTTGTAGATAAATACTCTTATTCGTCGCGGAAATTTGATTCTAGCTTCATGACAATCTTCATTATTCACGTATTTACGTCTTTACCCAACGCTTGAAAAAATTGCAGTTTCTCCCTTGGCCCTAGATTTTCGCATTGTAAAGTGCGAGCGGCGAGTCGCTGCTCGCAGCAATTACGCTCATGCGAGAACCGTCGCAAAAATAATGCAACGCGCCAGCACGTCAGACGCTTTCTAACGATCCATCGGGAGCGCGAGCATCAACCTGACGCATCGCCAGGTTCCCGGGGAATTTGTCTTCCCCAGAGTTCCCCGTTTGACACTCGATTCTCCCCGACGGCTGGGAAAGGCTTGACTCCGTCAGCTCTAATAACGTCACCAATTTCGCGTACTGTCAGTCCCGCGGTTCCGCAACTTCTCTCCCGTGGAACGCCAAAAGTGCGAGTGCCACGAGATAACACCCCGCGGGCTCGAAACATCGTCCCACGGGTTTTGCGTTGGCTCCGCCAAGATTGAATCACTTGGAATAATTCACGTCGAGAGTCTCAGATGCGCGGACGGCAAAAGACGAGTTGATTCGATAGGCCCGGAATGACGCGTTCAATGATGTTCGACCGGTCAATGACTGCCCGTGTAATCATGGCCAAGAGGGCATCATTGTACCGGACGAGGGTCTGGAGCCCCGAGATTCAAGTGAGCAGCTGGCGTTGTTTTCAAAAGCTGGCGACGAAGGGCAAAATTTGCCTTCAGAAAAGACACTAGTAAATCCTTGGATTTGAATTTTTTATAGTTTCACATGTATGACCTAAGGCGTTTTGGTCACATCTTTGATAGAAATTTTGTTAAATACGAATTTGATGAAATTCAAAATGAACGATTCTTTTTTTTTCGAGATCATTGAAAATTCAAGTGGATACAGAATTTTGAGACATAGGTCGTTAATGCAGACAGAGACTATGCAAAGTTAATAATTATTATCTATTCATACTTTGTTTTTCTTTCGAAATTGATAATTGTAGCCTAAGTGAAAAAATTTATTCAAGTTATTCATATTCAGAGACGCACAGAAAAAATGTATCAGGAGGGGTCTTACGAAAGTATATGACTTTGGCTATAGGACATTTTAAGCACTCAAAATTTGCATATGTATGTACATATTAATTTTCCCTCTTTTTTTTTAAATTTTAACGAGTTTCAAATTTAAAGCGTTAATATCATTAAACTCGAAACTTTAATGTGTCATTTTGGAAAATTTGTACGTGAATAATTTGAATTTCACATTCTTATTTTGTCATTACAAAATTCTTAATACATTCAACTATATACATATAGTTGAATGTATTGAGTTCTTTATATCATTTGGATTCTACAATGTTTTACAAGCAAACATTCGAAAACTTCAGTTTTTTGGATTTCTAAGTGTAATAATACATTTTTCTTATGTTCCTTCGATATAGGTATTCTTGCAGTTTATTTTATTCTTGACATTATGCATTACCGCACTATAAACGTAACTTGCAATGAAAAATATTTCGTTGAATCTTTCGAATTCGTATAATAAAAGAAAAATAATGAACATGTAACTTTATTTTTCATTACGGTTTATTTTCTATTCAATTTTTCCATAACTGTTGATTTTTCTAAATAAGAATTGGATTATCATCAGAAGATAGTTGTCAATTTGTAGTTTAGTGAATCCTTACTTGTTATCAAGAAAAAAATTAATTTTTTAAATTTATTTATATTTTGATACACACGACAAAAAAGTAAAGGGTTTAATAAATGAAGTGATTTTTGTAAATAAGAGACGGTATTTTATTATATCATAGTTGTAAAGTTAGTTAAGACAAACATTCATTTTTTTATCGGAAAAAAATGAATATTGTAAATTTTTAAATATTTCCATTTTCACAACAAATCTCAGAAGTTTACATCAATTATATTATTTTTTGCATGAACGAGCCTGATATCAGCAGACTATAGTCCTTGAGAAAACATTCTTTAAAAAAAAAAGAATTAAACTCCTAATTTTTTTAACATTTAGGCCCTCATAACAAACTTCAATATTCAATATATATGATTTTTTTTTTTTTTTTTTAAAAGTATTAAAACATTTTTAGTCATTTGTTTGTAAGTGAGTAGGGTGAAAAATTTTTGCTCGTCAATAGTGAAAGTTGATTCCCGAATTTTTGAAAAAATTGATTTTCACAACGAATCTGAAAACTGTTATGCAAATACTACTTTTTAAAAATGTTGAACTAATTATTCTTGAACAATGAATTGTTGTAAGTCGAAACACCGCGACTTATTTCCATCCTTTTTGAATACCCCGCCGCTGACGCGGAGCCTCCAGCCTTTCACCTAGGCGGCTGTCGAGAAGTTTCTCGTGTTTCAGAAATCTCTCTCCGCGGGGATAAATAGACCGCCGAATAAGGGAAAGGCAGCATCTAGGTGACCAGATTGAGGAGGCTGCCCCTCCCGTATAACCCCCTCCACTGCCCACAGTGTCCACCACTTCTTCATAGCGAAAGGCCGCGGCTGCCGTTTTTGCTTTATTTACGCTGGGCGGTAGGAAAAAAAGGCCCAAAATCAGAGTAGCTTGGAATAGCGGATTTTGTTTCCGTAGTCGAATCTTATTGAATTTTCATTTTTGAATATTACAATCAAATAGGTCATCTAGTAATATATCCTTACTTAGAACAATTTTTCGAACTTCGAATCTTTGTTATAGTTAGTTCGAAATAAAGTTTAAAAAAATGATCATAAAAAAACAAATTCTGAACTGATGTTATAAATGAACTTTCTCATCTATATTAGTTTTACAGTGACATGATCTTCTTTATTTATATCCTGAATTATACTCACATGTTTATTGGCAGTACATCAAGATTTATCAGTAATTAATGCGCTAGATTTAATATCTGTTTCTTTTGATTCGACAAAAAATAGATAGTTATAACTGCTTTTCCACCTCTCCACTAGGCTAATTTTTCTAGGGCTATCTTGTCGCTTGCTGTTTTTGTGTATGCAACAACTTGGATTATCCCTGCATTGCAACTTTTATGCTCGCAGTGCAAATAAAATAGCTTTTTTTATTCGAATTTTTGCATAGCCAAGATGCAAAGTGTAACAACTATGAAGGTTGATCACTATAACACTTGAAAACTGTTCCTCCATTTATTCGTTGATTTTATTGTAAGAAGTGAACTCATTAAAAAAAAATTAGCATTTTATAAACCATTTATTTCAAGACAACTTCATACTCACAGTCGATTGTAGAAAACAACCAGAATTTTCCAACTAGTGCAAAAATCTATTCTCGAGGAAAAGAGCAACATGATTGTGAATTACTTATATGAAAAGAAATTTTTATAACTGACAATGAGGAAAGTTAAAAAATATAATGAAAAAAATTTATACGGAAATATAAGAATCACTGGACAGTATTTGACTACAATAATTATTGTAGTATAAATTGGGTTCAAAACAATTGGAAAGTAAGTTTGTTGGGTTTTACATATTGAATGTTTACAAAAAAACTGAACAAACTTACTTTCCAACCTAATAGAACCTATTGAAAATATGATAAACAATTGATGTCTTTCATACTAAAAAACTAGTACAAGTTTTTATCGTAGAAAAAAATTTAGAAAGTCGTACATAGCTCTGTGATTATCATTCCCCGAACCTTATCTAAGGTAAGCTAATAAGCATTTTGGGATGAAAGTCGACGGGCCTTACTTTTTTCCACGTCACCAATGAGGTTTATCTCAAATTTTCTTTCATTTCCCATCGTCTTTCGAAGCTAGTAACATCTTACGTTTCTCAAAAGTATTCCGGTTATTAAAAACTTTAAAATAGTGAGATCGTAACATATCTGTTTTTGCAAAAGTTTAAATAATATTCCTACATTCATCCATCGTCTCATGCTGATTAAAGGATTCAAGGTAATTTTTGGGGTGTATTTCTTCGTATAACAACACAGTTCCAAAATATTGGTAATTTTTCAATTAAAATATGGAAATTTTTTCACTATATTCTGTTAGACCCATATTCTGGAAATTTTCTCATAATTTATGGAAGAGTTCCTTAGCGTATGGAAAATATCCAGAGTTATTGATGGGAAAAATCTTGTACAGAATATAGCTAAAAAACTTGCAATATTTTTATTGAAAATTAACCAATCTTTTTTGACAGTGAAAATAAACGGTTGGGTGCAAACAATCAGGCGAAGAATTGTTCAATGTTGAGTAGCTGAGTAAAATTCGCAAAGAATGATTTCTCCGTTAAATCCATAAATATTATATGTTAAATTCATTCAATTTCACGAGAATTATGCATCATTTGCAGTTACGTGACTTATTTTTTGTATAACTTTTTCATGAATATACGTCGTTCTTGTATGAATTCGACATAAATTTGACTGAAATTTATACAAAAAATAAAGTTTCAAGGCGAATTTTTAACCTTTCTTTTATGTTTCTTCAGTTTTCAGAACAAGTGTTACCTTGTAGTATTATTCATATCATATTTACTCCTTTTCATATACAGAGTGTTTCCAATTCCCGTGCCAAAAAAAAGTCCAATATTCCTTATTGAATTTTGAGTCGAAAAGTCTTTTACCACTTTTCATAAAACTCAAAATACAAAAAGTTATTCAAGCCGGAAGTTTAAACAATAAATGCGCTCTCTCGACAAGTGGGAGTCAAATTGACGGACCAAACTTTCCCCAAATTTTCTTCATATTTTTATGAGTCAAAAAGTCCTGCGCCACTTTCATAAAACTCGAAATAAGATATTTGAGTTTGAAATGAAAGAAATGTGACTGGCTGAAACTTCTTACTAGAATATGTTTTTTCATTTCGAGTGTTATGAAAAGTGGCACAGGACTTTTTGGCTCAGAAAAATATAAAAAAATTTGGGGAAAGTTTACTCAGTGAATTTGACCCCCACTTGTCGAGAGAGCGCATACATTGTTTAAACTTTCGGCTTGAACAACTTTTTGAATTTTGATTTTTATGAAAAGTGGTAAAGGACTTTTCGACTAGAAATTCAATAAGAAATTTTTTTTTTTTTGTCACTGAAAATTGGAAACACCCTGTATATCGTTTTTCAAGTTTTGGATGGGTTCCACTACGGCTTGTGTTGTCAAATACTATTTATGTAGAAATAAGTCATTTTAATGATTAAGAATATGTTATAACTTTCATTTTGTCATTTCTTATCACCTGTTGTGATGGAAATTTATTTCAAGAGTGAAGGCGAAAAACATTTTCTATGTGTGTTTCTTATAAAAGTATCTATTTTCTTAAATCTTGCAATTTCTAATCTCCGGCAACCTTTTCTATTTTCAAATTTTCTCAATTTTAAAGTAAATCTTCATACATTGTTATATTGCTATTTTTCCTTTCAATATTGAATGTAATTCAATCTGACTTTTATGACTGTTTGGTAAATGATATATTAATCATTGTTATGTTTTAGTTAAAAATGTTTTAGTTGAAATTTGTGTGTTTTGAATGTTTAATCTCATAAATTTAAAAATATCAAGCATACGAATTTTGGCTGTTAAAAATTGATACTCATTTTTGTTTATTTATCTAACTAGTTAATTGCAAAAAGAACAAATGCTTCTCTCATTTATTTTAATAAAGAAGCTTTTTAAAATTCTTACCCAATGTTTGGAAAGTAACATTTGAAATACGGATTTTTTATTTTTCTAATCTTGGAATGTTACATTTCTCACATTTGTAGCTATAAACATTTGAAGTTTAAATTTTCTATGTCTAATTATTTATTTTCAATTTAGGATATACAATAACGTATTATAGATAAAAATGAAGGGCGTTCCATTTTTTTCAAATTTCATGCGAATAATACTACACGGTTGTAGGGTTCTTAACCCAAGCACTCAACATTTGTTTTAGTTGAACAATTCTTGTTGTTTGGCACAATCAACCGTAAATATTTAAAAATAGCTTAAATTTAACAGTTTATTTCATCATAGTTTTTTTTTTTAAGAGTGAGTTCACTTCCTGAATCAAAATCATCGGTTAAAAGGAGAAAAACTTTTCAAGATGCGTGGTTTAGCGACCCAACCCTATCAGAGTTCAACTTGACGTCTTGGCTTTGCAAAAATCCAAACGATGAAAGCAAGTTCACTTGCACTGCGTGCAATAAAAGTTGCAGTGCAGGGAAGACCCAAGTTGTCGACCATGCAAAAACAGCAAGTCATAAGAAAGCCCTGGAAAATGCGGTCGGTGGAAAGGGTGAAAATGAACTTGTGCCTTTGCATAGTTTCGACGAATCGAAGCCTTTTCTCACCAAAGTGAAAGAAGCCGAAATAAAAATTAGTGCATGTATCGCGAATTACAACATATCTTTACGGGCTGCGGAAAAACTGTTGAATGTTATTCAGGATATACACAAGGAGGATACACGTGTTATAGGAAATTTAAAGTTGGGGCGCACAAAAATCGCGAGTATCATAACGAATTCTTTGGTGCAAATTGAGAAAGAACGAATAGCATCTATACTACGTGAAAATTGTTTTTCATTCCTTGTTGATGAGTTGACTCATCAAAACAAAAAGTATTTGTCCGGCGTTGTACGTTTTGTTGAGCCAGAAACTTCAGATGTTAAAGTCGAACTTTTGGAACTTATAGATTTGGACTCGAAAGATTGCTCTGCTCCAAAATTAATGGAAACTTTCGATAATTGTTTAACAAATAACAATGTACCGATCGCTAGCACCATTGCAGTTTCTTCCGATAATGCCTCAGTGATGAAGGGCGTCAAAAGATCTTTCAAAACTTTCTTTGAAAGTCGGGTTCCAAACCTGTTGTCAATTTTTTGTGTTTGTCACATGTTGGCCCTTGTTTCGAGTAGTGCTAGTCGTGTTTTACCTCCCTTTGTCGAATCTTTCATGGTGAAATGTGTAAATTATGTTACAAAAAGTCCGAAAAGAAATTCAATTTTTTTTCGAATTACAGAAACGTTTTGAAAATTGTGAAGAATCTTTGAAGCGGTGGTCGGAGATACGTTGGCTCTCACGTTTAGCATCCATTCGATCGATCATAAAACATTGGTTTATTTTAAAAATGATTTTCGACACAGCCCAAGGTGATTCACAATCAAATAAAACTGCTACATATCTCCTAACCGAAATGAAAAAACCTGAAACCCTCGCTTATTTTCACTTTTTATCTCATTCTTTAGCTCTGCTTGATTCGATGAATTTATTTTTCCAACAGTCACAGGTTACTTTAGTTCACAAACTACACTCAAAATGCTTGGGCTTACTTACAACACTACTCTCTTATTTTGTTAAAGATTTCAACAGTTTTGACTTGAATATGATATACTGCACTGATTTTTCTGATAGCAACTACCATGTACCACTGACAGAAGTTTCTCTTGGAATCGATTGTGAACTTTATTTACAAGAATTTGAAGAAGGAAACACAGAATTAGTCATGGAAATTCGGAAGAACTGTTTGAATTTTTATGTAGTGGCCGTGAAAAAAATAATTTCTGATTTTTATTACATTAATGATCAATTTTTTGTCAATTTGAGCTACTTGAGACCGGACATCCTTTTCTTCGATACAGAACGCGACAAAACAGTGAGCAAAGTGATACAAATAGCAAAAAGAATTGACAGAAAAAATTTCATTGATTTGCAATTACTTAGTGACGAATGGACTGATTTGTATTTTTTATCAGAATCGACGAAACGTACGTTTGACGGATACGACTTCGACGAAATATCAAAGAATTTAGCCCTCATCAAAAGAAATGATCAGAGTTCTCGTTTTCCACAATTATGTACTCTTTTCAACTTAATCAGAACAATACCTCACTCAAACGCAGATCCTGAGCGGACTTTTTCATTTGTACCCAATGTTAAATCCGACGAAAAAAATCGCATGTCGAACGAACTGTTAGATGCATTTTGCACGGTAAAATCTGCTATACGATCAAGTGGCCAACCGGTTGCGAATTTCAAAATTACTGAAAGCCATTTAGAACTCATGACATCTGATACACTTTATAAGAGGAAAAGCAGCGATTAAGGATTTTTATTTATTTTGACGCAATTCATTATTCATTTGATAAATATCTTAAAACTTTTTTTTTCGAAAATTTCGTGTTGAAAAAACAAGTTTATTTTTTGAGATTCAAAAAAAGTGAAAAAATGAAGTTTGTAGATAGTTATCTCAAAAATGAATAAAGAATATAAAATATGAAACTTTATACCCTCCCAAGTATAAAATCTCAAATAATACATTAATATAATACTTTGCAGTGTTTTATTCAGGAAACATGCAGCATCGAGTTATTAAAATTTCAAATTGTCCAGTCAACCTTTTTAAGCTATGTGATTAAATCTTTGTAGTATGAATCATATATTTATTACATTTAAAATCGTTAACTCTTTGAATTCCAATTTTCTATATCTAGTGAATCAGAGATATTAACTCTGTTAATATCTACTTTTTCATTTCGGACGAGCAATCTTTCGAGTTCATTTTATTGAAACTGAAAATTTAGCTTTTCCTGACAAATTCGATGGATTGTATTTGAGTACTGTTTCGTAAAATTTTTTGGTGTAATTGGATCTTAGCAGTTGTATTTACGACACTGCAAATCGATGTTTCACAGCTATCTCGTGTAGTAAACATTTTTATTTACCAAGAATAGTACATTTTATGTTATATTTGATGGATTCTTCAAAAAAACTCATTTTGATTTTTTTTATTCGAATTTATTGTGAACGAGGATTTTACTCAATTTTTAGATTTTGAGAAATTATTTTTGAACAATGGAATAATTTTTATAAATTTTGATATCCAATAAGTTTAAATCTTCCAAATAACGTGCTTAGTAACGGATAAGATTTAAACTTAAAATTTCTTAAGTAAAAGTATTGCTGGACTGTTGTAGTATAAGATTAAGGCGTAACATTATTGTAAGCATAGGTGCTGGAATTGTAATAAGTTTCATTTTCATTTGAAAATGAAATGAAAAAAATTAGGCAGCGTGAAATAAACTTTAACCTTATCACAGAATTTTTATATTCTACATTTTTATTAATATACACTACATTTTCTGCTTTTGAATAAAAAAATTCGAGTCATTCTTACTATAGGAGCTTATTTTTCAGAAGCATATTGGGTCAAGTCTTAGTTAAATTTCCGTGCAATTTAAAGATTTTATAAATATCTAAGTGCAAATTTTTTCAATAAATGGTCTAGTTTTCAAACTTTATTTCGGACTAACTATAACAAAGATTCGAAGTTCGAAAAATTGTTCTGGATATATTACTAGATGACCTATTAGATTGTAATATTCAAAAATGAAAATTCAATAAGATCGGCTACGGAAACGAAATCCGCTATTCCAAGCTACTCTGATTTTGGGCCTTTTTTTCCTACCGCCCAGCGTAAATAAAGCAAAAACGGCAGCCGCGGCCTTTCGCTATGAAGAAGTGGTGGGCACTGTGGGCAGTGGAGGGGGTTATACGGGAGGGGCAGCCTCCTCAATCTGGTCACCTAGGGCAGCATCGCTCGGCAGAAGTCAAGGGGATCGCATTCTAGCGGACTCCGCGACTATTTTAGCCCACTCCTAGGCCCCTTTCACCTTCATCCCCTCCTGATTCTGGCAGCCGCCACCGGCTCCAGGACAATTCCGTTCTCCACCTCTGCTCCTGGTAGCCGTCTCCGGCTCCAGCACAATTTTCCCTTTCGTCGTTCCTGGCAGCCGCCACCGGCTCCAGGAGGTCCTACCCCATCATCCCCGCCTCTGGCAGCCGCTCTACCCGGCTCGGCCTCACCGTCTTCCCGAGGGCCTGAGCCCCCCCAACGTTCCACGATTGTGGAGGATAGATTCCTGCTGCGGAAGATCCGGTTCCACCGACCCCCATCTGAGGACGCCGACGTCCTAGAGGTCTCGCTATCCCCCTCGCGCGCGAACTAAGTTAGATGTGAAATGCAGAATAGTGTTAGATGTAATTTATAATCATGTAAGCCTCAGCGAGTGGACCTTAATAAATAAGAGATAAAAGTGATCTGTGCTTGTGGTATTTTCGGACAAGTCACCCTCCCCCCCTCCTATTGACCCAGCAATAACTGGCGTACAACAGAATCTTATACATAAAATTTTAAGACAGGTATACAAATGATGTATAATTAAAATCAGGAGCGGTCCCAGGAACGATTCTTGGGAGGGAAATCAACAAAAAATCAGGCTGGTGACCTTTTTTTTTAGAAATTGTTTTCAATCAATATCGGATATATCCTGCTTATGGGGGGGGGGAATATCCCTCATTCCCCCCATCCTTGAGACCGTCACTGATATAAATGCTGTGTCCATTTGTTGCATGATATTTGTTATAATTAAGTATTTGAAAACAGAGAATTTTTCTTGAGTAAATTGCGATAATTGAAGTATTAAAACATTGCAAGAAGAAAAATAGCTAACGAGCTACTGAACTCATTGTAATGTAAACACGAAATATTTCAATTGCTAATGCTATAAATAGTGTGTAGCTTTGGGTTCAAAATTATGTACAACTGAAGGTAATAAAAAGGCTGATAAGGTTTATTTTTGTATACAGTTTATTGAAGTTTTATTATAAGAAGTATAATTCATTTTAAGAAGAGTACAAATGTAGTAGTTGTATAGAGGAAAATTCTAATTTTCAAGTCCAGTTTCGTCACCAACGCTCGCAACTCATCACAATTCAAGCTTATCCATGGTTTTGAAACAAAATGGTACGTTGTCTTCTTTAATTTTACAATCTTTGCGAAAATTCTTACTTATGTCTTCCGTTATTGTTTTCATTACAAAAATTCGTTTTGTAATCGACAATTGTAGTATACGTGATGCTATACGTTTCAGAAGCCCTGCAACACAATAATCGTAAACTTTTTCGCGCATTAAAGAGCGTTCATATTAAAATTTAAGTTGCTCAAACAATGGCCTATAAATGTATTGTAGTAGTGCTAATTTGCAAGAAGAGAATATAATGATTTTTCGTACAAATTGAAATTTGTCGATGGTGTAGAAGTACTACGATTCACATTAAGCTCAGAAAAACTGTTATGTTTGCAATCGAGTGGTTAAGATACTGTATTTTTGTTGCCACAATTATCGCTTGAAAAAAACTTCTTTCTACATGATTATTTATTTTTTCTTACCCATCGTCAGTTTTAGTTGTGATAATATCGGAAAGTTGAATCCGTTTCATAATATGCCAAAATTAAGAGTAGTTTGTTTTGATGGAAAGCTATAAAATGAATCAGTTGTCTTCAAAATTTTGCTGATCCTTACCCGATACACCATACATTCATAACCCATCACAAAATTCTACGAATATAACACTGTTGAATGTAGATAAATGCCTTTAATCGTAATATTCGCACTAATTGTTGTCAAAACATTGTACCAAGGCTCCCATTTGGATTTGCAAATCGCTTTTGATACTCTTCTAGTGATGAGTCGTTTCACGACGACGTGTCGTTTGCTGTGTTGAAATATTAACAGGTTAATTTAAAAATATTTTCCATAATTAATTTTTTACTTACCATTCTGCCTGTCTGTTGATTGACATTATTACAATATTCGGATCTCAGTTCTATTGTAAAATACAATTTCTGCTCCTTCCCACCATTATTATCATTACTGCTGATGTTCGATTTTCTGAATTGTTCATTATTCGGATCACAAGGATCCTGATAAGATGGTCGCGGTGGTACCGCTCTTGATTGCGTTCTTGATACATCTCTCGTTGTACGCTGAATTAGCGCTATCGCACTGCGAGAACGGTGATTTTCCCAACTATATACCGGTCGTCTATGTATCATCATGCCTTCGTTAGTCCAAAAAGATACGGCAAACGCTATTTGATTAATAGAACGTCGCGGAATTCGGTACATGGGGAAGGCTTCAATTTGTACGTAATATGTATTTTCGTCGGTGAAAAATTGTTCTCGCAATGGTGCAAATATTTCGTGGAACGGTTCATTTTCAAATGTCGAAAAAAAATTGAATGCTGTATCACGTAATTGCACATTCAATGATGCACCCATATACGTTGGTATTATCGGTTCGAAATGTGGAGTCGTCGTAAATGTACGTGAAACCGAATCTGTACTTCTTCCATTTCGTTTGTAATTTTGAAACGCACGCATAGCATTTTGTGAACGAATTTGATCATGCTTAATGATGGCACGAATATATATCGGTACGGGTTGCAGTTGACCTTGATGTTGAACGTATATAACTTCTTTGAAGATTGAGTTTTCTGGGAAATCCATTCGTCGGGACAGTATGCCTTTGGCAGAACTTTGCACATGATGGGTGTCCAATATTCTACCAGCCAATCGAATTTGTGAACGCAGAATCGAATACTCATCTTCCGAGATTTGATCAATGGCGTTTACATGTTTAACACAAACGATGTTTAAAAATGCAAATATGCACACAAAAAATACGCACAGATTCATACTTGATGTATGAATAAAACAAAACTAACAGATTCTCAGTCAGAGCTCTTTTACCACACACGTTTTTCATTAACAGTATACAGAACACAGAATGAAATTTAAGCCGAGTAGTTCATTGACGGCTTATATATACTGTTATCGTGTACAGGTTTATCAATCATTTTTTTTTGTGTTCCGAAAATATCATTGAATTTCGCAGATATCAGTAAATTGCATATTGGAAAAACCCAGTCATTTGGTTAAAAATGAAAAGGAAGTCGCAAATCTAGTCATAAATTTGAAATCCATTTGCGACTCGTTATAACACTATTTCTTGATACAGACGCTTAATCTGGTAAAGAGCGCACAATGAGGTAAAATATTACTCGAAACAAAAATTTATTTTTCTACGGCAGGAGAAAATTCTTCTTTGTCTGAAAAAACCTATATCTATTCTGGATACTGTAATATATGTATATATGTATATCAGTAAAGGAACTTTATAAATCCAAATATTTTAACTTGCTAAAACATCTGAGGAGTCAAGAACCCAATAATTGTGTTTCTTTATTTCAGAATATTCAAAATTGACGTTATCTAATGAATTAAAAGAAGAATTTCGATTTCCGTATATTCAGTATTATTATAGTTACATTTTTATTGTAAATTTAATACTCTCTTCTATGTTTTATTGAAACATCTTGCGGAAAAATTATTTTGTATGTTACATTGAACGAATATATAATTTTTTTTTTAGAATGGTTAAGAAAAAAAAAACTTCTAGCATATCACGATTTATAAATATGCAGATTGCATACTTGTTTTTTCTATCGATGTAATATAGCAGAAGAAGCTTAATTCATTCATTTTTTGGACGTGGAATGAAAAATTTTGAAAACCTTTTTGAAAGTCTCTAGCATTTTCAATATTCGCAAGCTCGCGCTCGACAGAGCAATATTTTTTTTCCTTCCAAATCCTTGGATTCGATTCCTCACGGTTCACGCTTCCGTTCTCCCTAGAATCGGAGGAAGCGGTGTTGGAACTTTGAAGGTACTCTCATCCCTTCTTGGCCCTTGGTAGGGAACACGTAGCGGGAAATGGCATAGACGCACGAGCTCACACATGCAGCATCCGGTACCCTCCTCCGCACGTGAAACAATGCAACCGGAGATCGCCATAATATATTATTCATTGACGGAAAAGGCTAATTAAAAAAGAAAAAAAATACTAAAGTTTTTAGACCAAAACCTAAAGCCACATTTGACTGTATTGATTTTCAATCAATCAGATGTGAACTAATTATCTGCCAGTTATGTCACTATCATAAAAAAAATAAATTCTTCTTTAAAAGACAAAGACTTTGAAAAATGTTAAGATTCATCTTAAATGTCTTACAAGCATAGTTAGTTAATTTTTATTATTGTCAGAATCAGTTACGTAGTTCGTTCAAAATATCTCTTTAAATAAAAAACCATTATATGGGAATGCTGACCACAATCAAAAGAATATTAAATCATTTTTGATTTGCTTCAAACTTCAGTAGTATATAATTGCTTAAAGTTACAACAAATTTCAAAATATTCAAAACATGGTATGATTGCAGAAGCGTTGCAAAAATCATCTCGGCCAATGAATGCAAGCATGATTTCATTGACAATACTTCGTCAGGGGAAAAAATTGCATCTTATACAGAGCCTGCATGCATTCGAGTACGAAAAAACTTGTGTAAATAATTATAAACGTACAGACGTATGCAAATGTCCATAGCAACATGCAGACCCTCGACCCGGCGTTACATTCGAGCCTCGCTTGTCTCAAAAGTTTCAATGTAAACACTCGAGTGTTAACATCAGATTGTCTCGTCATCGTTTTTAACACTGCGCTCACCACCCAAAATATTCATGAGCTCCAATGCCACAGGAATTTCTTGTGAAAAGTGCTCTATTAACATGCAACATTCCATTTTCTAACTTTGATGTACCTATAAATGATTTTATTCAACTGAAGAAGATTTCCAATAGTGTTTTTTTTTTGTTATATGTATATACGGATGTAATAAGGATTTGTAATTTCAAAAAAAAGTCCATCAGTAGAATCGATAAATAAAAAGTATAACAGTAATACATGCTTTTACATCTCTGTGAAATAGTTATGACGAATAGTTAGGTGGAATTTGTCAATAATTAACCAACAAATAGAATAAAGCAATGATAAGTCAATCAGTAATACATAGAAATAAATTTCCCTAACTTAGGTAAAAATTGACAATTTAATCAGTTTAATTCGTCAATAAATAGTCAATCAGAATAGTACTTCAGTAACTAGTCGATTATTAAAATAGATCAATGATAGGTTCGTAATTCGGTAAAATATGATTCACGACTAAATCAGTAGAATACACCAATCATGAGTGAACTCATAAGAAAGATGTTTGAGGAATCAATCAGTGATACATACTAATGATTTGAAGACATTGAATGAAAAATGACAAATTTGTCAGTAGATTTCGTCAAAAAAGAGTCGATCAGTAATGTAACTAGATAGTATATTACTGAATAATGAATCATTTCAAAACTTTCATCAGTATAATGGACGATTGATAAGTATATTATGGACGCATAGAAATAAATTGTAGTGATTAGGTCAGAATTGATTTACGAGTATATCACTAGATTTTATCAAATATAAGTTTTCTTGTAAAAAATACTAGTAAGAAGCCTATCAATAATATATATCAATAATTTAAAGTAAATAATAGAGACTGAAGAAAATTGAAAAGTTGATCAGTAGAATTCATCAATATATAGTCGATCAGTGAAGTACTTTCATAGAAAACTATTCGATGATAGACTATTAATCGAGTCATTCAGTAAAATAGTTCAATGATAAGTGATAAAGTTATGAACATTATTAATTTTTTTTTCTTTTTTTTGTAATCCAGTGACGTAAAAAATAACTTTGTTCCTTGTTTTTTATCAATATCCAAGATCTTCATAATATTTATTTCTTCAATCATGAAAATCTACATTTTATTACTGTATAAAACAGTATTGAGACTTTTACATTATTTTGCAAAGTATTCCACAAAAATACCAAGGAACAGAAAATGCGAGAGAAAAAAATGCTTCGATAAGGGACTAGGATTAGGGTAATTTGACGCATTGAGATCGTTCCGTGCGTTGCTGGATTATTATACTGCGATACGTCACGTAAATTTCAAATCAACCCTGCTACGTTGGGAGGAAAACATGTTCGGTATACGCTCACTAACGATAATTTGCAGCACGTAACTCGTTGCGTGTGAAGAGAATGACGCGGAAAAACTGCCTGACGAACGAAAAACATTGTATGGACGTGCAAAACGCTGATTACTAAGTAATCTTTGTCGCCTTTTCTGCCCTAAAGTTCAATGTTCTTGATGGGTTAATTTTTGATATAACGTTTTATTTATAATCTTTAATTTTCATATTTTGGAATGCAAGTATGTATTATCCAGTTATTTATTTATTCTTCGCTTTTTTTACTTTGGCAGTTTTTTGAAGCAGATTGAAAATTTCGGTACTCTATTAAAATTGTACTTTGAATGAAAATTCAGTAATTTATTCAAGAATATACAATAAATCACATCGCAAGTTTCTTGAAAACTGACAAATTGTAAGAACATTAGGATTAAACATCTTAAATTTTATCAATGATAATAATTTTTGTACGTGAACTTTTACATTCAAATACTGTAACAGTTAATAATTTGTTTTATGTAGTGTAGGTAATTTCATCAGTATTTCTTGAAGATAATTGTAAATTATAAAAGTATTCGTTTGAGAGTTTTTTACTGAATAAAAAAAATTTCATTCTTTTGATTTTTGGAGATTGAAGATAATTAAAATTTTCTATAATATTGTATCTATTATTTCCAGTTTTTTTCCTGCTTTCATAATCCAAGATCTTAGATACTTCAAGATTAAACATAATTGTATTAAAAGTCATTGAGATTTTTTTCATTTACTTTTTGGAGTACTTCTAGAGCAATAGGAGAAAATAAATTACAGATTAAATTTCTTTGTTATGTATTGTAACGACTGAATACTTCAAGCTTTGACTTTTAACCTTTATTCATCGTCTACAAATTTTTCCAGCTTGCTGATAATTTTTTGTTAACTTATTTCTACAGGATGAGACAAATACGATTGTTCTGACGTTTTTCAAATTAGAAACAAGATTAAGGAGGTATTCAAAATTTGTGCAAACACTTAAATTTCTCAAATTTCATTTCGAATGTATCATGGCAAACACAATATTTTAGAATGTCAATAAAAGTTTTCGAACAAAGTTTTTATTACAGCGCAAAGCTCTATCATATTGATCGTTTTCCTCGCACTTCGGTATCATAAAGTATTCATTCACTCAAGTTGGTCTACAAAAGTACAAAGGAAAAAAATTGTTTTAAAAAGAAATTGAACAAAGAATAGAAATTCAAAGTTTTTAAGATGTTAAAATCAACATTGAAATAATAAATTTCTATGTCGTAAGGATATAGATGAATTTTTTCAAGAAAAAAGGGAATAAAAATTGTTTGAAAACTAAAGATGAGAGAATGTAGATGTTTATCTACTTTTTATATAATTACGACCATGACTATGATCCCTCTCATCAACACATAATGAAAAATATATTATAACTGTAGATTTTTTTTTTTTTTTTCAATAATAATATTTTCATATGCTTAAGATGAAGTGAGCAATCAAATTTATCAACAAAAAAAAATTGTTTTTTTTTTTCGTTTACACATTATAAGAAAATCGACTAGAAAGTTTTTTCATCAATCATCGCTGTGAAGAAAAACCACATTTTCCTATTGATCCAGCGATAACTTATATCTTCGATTTCTCTTTGCGTGAAAGCATGAAGTTGTAAATTGATGGAAAATACCTCGTGTCAATAAATCGGGAATCCTGAAAAACTCAAGAAAATTGCGAGGAAATTCTCGCACTAGATAAACACTGGTCAAATGAAGTAGTGAAATTCTATTAATTCATAACAGCAATTCTTTAGTTAGTTTCCATTCAAGTGAACTTTTATGCGAAAGTAGCATTGCTTTTTTTTCATTACAATGTATTTTACAGACAAATTTCCAAAATTTAAACTTTTCAATAAAGTTTCGGTGATTAAAAAATTATTACCACAAAATGATAAATTATTCCTAACATCTTTTTTATAAAAAAAAATTTTCCTCAACTATTTCACCTCATGAATTCTAATATTCAAAGAAATTACTGAAATTTCGTCACTGTAATCTAATTTCAATCGAATAAGTCAATTGAGGAAAAATTTTTACATATTGTGACGAGCGGGGTTTTTCCACTCGTCTGAAACTTTACCTTGGAAAAAATATCCGTTTCATGAAATTAATGATAATGCGCGGCGCTATCTAAATCGTTACGATTTCGCCGGCGCTGAAAAAAGATATTCATTAATAGCAATGAAGAACTAATGTTACAAGTTACAATGGATTTCTATTTTCAGAAAACTATCTACATTATTTTTTTATCACTCAATTTTAACATTGTTCGATTCTCTAAGACATTCAATTTCTATCTAAAAAAAAAACGATTTAACAAAAGACGATGACCTTTCATTTTTACATTTTTCGCAAATGATTAGCAATAATCAGAGGCAATTTTTCGGAACGGATGTAAACGGACAAAAAAGGGTCCGCGAATGCTTCCTTTTAGAATCGTATATAAACCCGCGTATTTTTCAGCAAAAGCGAAGTCATTCTCGAGCTTCTGAACTGCCTCGTTCTTCTCGGAGAGCCCAAAAGGCCTAAAGGTTCCCAAAAGCGAAAGAAAACTTCCGAGGTCCTGGGCTCGACCTTACTACAGCCTAATAGCCTCACTTTTGCCGAGTATCGATTTGACCAAAAACCCAAGCTGTGCTTGAGGTGCCAATCTATCGATATAAGGATAAGAATTTGATATTTTTTTTTAAAAGTAAGAATTCGAATAAAATCTCTTATCATTATATTTGATAAGATCTATTTTGCACTATTTTCCATTATCATTCGAGTGGAAAGACTTGTCTTACCGGCGCATGTTCCGAGCGCAGCTTGACTTAATGATGGTGAGAGACAAAAGGATCTCAAATTATTAATTGACATCTCCGGATAAACCATGTTTCACAATATTTAGAGTATGCTTCGCAAGTCCTGTCATTATATTTGATAAAATCTATTTTGCACTATTTGCTATTATCATTCGAGTGGAAAGACTTGTCTTACCGGCGCATGTTCCTAGCGCAGCTTGACTTAATGATGGTGAGAGACAAAAGGATTTCAAATTATTAATTTTCATCCAGAATAATTGGAGAAGAATTACACACTCCATACTGTGATTGTCGAATTTGCCACTTAGAATATTCATTGTTTTTGCGGATAATATATATGCGTGTGTATATCTCTCTTTAAACCCTGCGATGGTTTCTCTCTTTAGTGCCTATAATAATACCTCTAATTTTCGAGCTTTCGGCCCACCGTTTTCAAAAAATTTTTTAACCGTGTTTTTGTTTGTCCAAATGAACTTTTTTCATTGTTTTTATTTGTTTACCAGTAAGTGTCGAAATTTTCTTGGTACAAAAGTAGATTCGTAAACAAAATCATAAATTTCTAGTGCAATGCTTATTAAATATAACGTTACAAAGAAAATTTCTAAAGAGATATTGATAATCTACCGAGATGATCAAACAGTGTTTTTAAACCAATCTAATCGCATAAGATATCATAACAAGTGCTCTTGATATACACGTAGGCTGCCTTAAATGGCACGTATAATGCCTCTGGAATAATTTGATAATAACTCGATATCTTAGTCCACTTTCAGCCATTAGAATAACTTAACATAATTACGCGACATTAAAGCATTATCGCGTTACAGCGACAAGCATGACATCGTCGAGGAATAAACTTTGGCGTGGCGTCTTAGGTTTCGTGCATAGTTGGGGAAATGCGTGCGATATGCGAATAAAAACATTATTCTTCATGTATGAAAAAATCTCAAGTTCTTTTTTATTTTGTATATAAAATTGTAATTTACATAACTGATAGGGAACCTTTATTTAAAAATTTTTTTTTACAATAAATATAATGCGACAATGTTTCAAGAAAATATTATTAATGAGCGGAAACTAAATCTTTATTATATCGTTCCAGGATTCATGAGTGAAAGCAGTAAAAAAAATTGAGCATGCTAAATAAAAGTATGTAAAGGTAATCATGATTGTTAATTAAAATTACTAGTACGTTGTAACGTACACAACTTAAGAAAATTCATGCTATAATTTTTTTACAAAAATAAAGGAATTCGTTGTAAATGATTATAAATAATTATTATAAATAATTTGTTTCACGTACATTATTTACTGTTATCAAAAACTAATAACATTTTCTTCTGTAAAAGTTTAATATCCTGTCCAATTTATTTATCCTTTTTACACCATTTTCTACTTTGAAAAAAAAAAACGATTCATTCGTTCACTCATTGCGTCATTTCCCATTGTCACAATAAGTTTATAAATGACTGTGGACAATGATGAATAAAATGCGAGTAATAGACATCTAATGAACTGGACAATACGAGATCGTTAAAAACACTCTGCATCAGATCGTAAAATATTTCAGAAAACCTTGGTGGGGTCCAGAAACATCGACACAATGTAACCAGTCGCGTTATACCTACGCGTACTCGCCACCTCGTGAGACATTCGTTTTTTTCTTTTCCTCTCTTGCTCGTTATCCACGTTACAAAAACACAGTAATGTCTTTTTTTTCAACCCCTGGTATAAAGAGAGAAAACTCTAGCTGCAAAAGCGCGTGAATGCTTGGATTTTGAAGAGCAGGACTGTATGATTTTCAGAGAAATTTTCTAAATCATTTCTGTAAGGTATCATGGTACCTATTAAAAATATATATACATTCAGGGCGAACGAAAATCTCAAGAACTGCGGGATTGTACTCAAGATAGTTTATTTTAACGAATTATGAAACTACCTGAGTAACAATCAAACTCGTTTTCACGTTCGTTATTCTTCACACATGAATAAATAACACAACTGAAAAACATGGTTCCAGTCTGTAAAAAAACTGATCTGCGCTACAATATACCTACGATTTCATGCATCGATTTCCACATTTTCATCCACGCACGTTTCTCCTCGCTCTAAAAAATCCGAAGAAAGTCGGTATTTACACGTCAACGCTGCGTCGAGCAACACATTTCGTCCTGTGCAGCGATTTTTCGAAATTACAGAGCAAAGAATGTCTCCACCGAAGCAATATCGCGCAATCCGAGAGCTCGGCGAGAAATTTCACCCAACACCAAGGAAAACAATCAATGAGTTTCGCGCGGAATCTCTCTATCTCCCGCCCAAACAAGTTGATCCCCTCGTCTCGAAGGATTGGCCTTTTTTTTCTCCTTCGAATGGAAGAGAATCCGCTTCGCACATGTGCGCAAAAGCTCGGAGACGAGGTCACCAGAAGTTTCGAATTTGCAATGTGTTTAATGGTAGTGTCATCAGTTTTCAGAAAATAATCAAAGATTATACTGATAATTATTATTAAAGATATTTACTGATGCGTAAGCAAAAAAATTTTCGGGAGAGGTGTTACGAAAAAAATTATTCCCTCTCGGATTTGTTTTTTTTTCGGATTAGATTTTCGTGATTTCCATGCAAGTCGCTGAGATTTAGATTTCTTTTCCCATCACTTTAAGTAGTTTTCGTAATTTTTTTGATTTATTATAAATATATACTTGAAGGATTCTCACATATAGTATGAATTTTTATATTAAAGCTTTCTATAATCTATCATTCTAAAAATCAAAATTATTGGAATTTTTCAGTAAAATTCCAGATAGTTGAGTAAATTAAACGTTAAAGATTTTTAGTATTCTGTGGACCTCCAGAATTTTCGTGGAAATTGTACATTTTAGTATTTAATGTTATTACAATGCAAATTTTAACGAAATTAAGTACCCTTATTAATTTTGAAGAAACAGAATTTTTCACAGAGATTTCTAATACTATTTGGTTTTTTTCTCGTATTATTATACTGTTCAAACCATTCAAAGCTATTATATGCAATATGAATTTCTTTATAAGTTTCTAGAATTGTATGCACTAGAACTCTAATTTTTACTAAAAAAAAAATTATACATACATACTTTTTGAGTAATAAATAATTTCCAGTATTTCTTGCATTTTGTTTTTACGGAACCTGGAGAATTTTTTAGTATATTTCACGATTTTTCGAGTTTTTGTATAAAATATGTTTAGAATTTGATGTTCGAGAGTACAAAACTGAAATCGATCCTCAATAATTTTATAAACTCTCGGAAAAATTACATTAATACAGATTTTTTGTTTTGTTTATAGATTCATGGTATTTTCGTATTTTTTTTCAAGTATTCAGATCGTGGTAGTATTTTCAGATTTTCTCGAAGGATATTAATTTTTACAATTTACCATTGTAAAATTAAAATTTTAGTCAATTTTCAGTCATTTCATAGATTTTTTAGTAAACTACATATATATCGATGTTCTGTGTTTATAGATTTCTCGCACTTTTTTATTCTTATAATATTTATAAAACTTTGTACATAACCTTTGTATTATCATAAGTCGTTTTTTTTTTCAGATTTTTCAGAAGTACCTACATTGCTGGAATTCGAAGTTAGAGAACTTGAACTTCAATCGATTTTAAAAAATTACATCGATTTTAGGGAAAATCACACCGACATGCATTTTTTGTGATTTAAAGATTTCTTATATTTTCTTTTTTTAGGTATTTATACGATTATTATTATTTGTAAAATTTTGTACATTTTTTTGAATTTTTATAGATTGCGAATGTTTTCAATTTTTCACGCTCTAAAATTTGAAGTTATTGATTTTGAAAGATGTTTTAGAAAATTATTTTATAAAATATCTGCTTTCATTTTTAGTAATTCAGAGTTTACGGTGTTTAGAAGATTTTTCGGTATTTTTCTGGATTTTCATTGTAAATTTGTAGAATCCGATTATTTGGGATTCGAATTTTCCTATATTTGTAAGATTTTCGTAAATTCCAATTTTTCTATAGTATGATTCCATCGAATCGAAAAAACTTTTCGAATTTTGGTTCACTACATTATTCTTATCAAACATCATTCATGTTTAGAATTTGGTATGTAAATAGATTATTCTAGATAATAAACAAATGCAATTATAATGGTAGTATAATTGAGACCCTTGAATATTTTCTATTTTTAGTACTCAAATAAAACCACTTGTTATATACTCAAAATTTCAGTAGGTACATATTTGATGACTTGTACCTTTTTCGTTTTTCCTGCATTTTTTTTTTCATTGTGTAGTATTTTTCTTATAAACTGTTGGTATTTCTATCAGTTCTACATAAAAAAGTAATCTTTTCCGAATTTCGGAAGGGTTTTCTACCACCGAAACACCCACTGCCTACGCACCTAAGCTTTCAAAATTTGACAATTGATCTCGAAAACTTCAGAAATCTTTTCAGATTTTCAAAAAAAAATTTGAATGTTTCTACGTCCAATTTTTTTTTAGAAGTTTAATGTTCAATTAACTTAGACATGCATATATTTAAATTTTTATCAGTTATTTAAGATTTTTCAAAGACCAGATTAAATTTTGAAATTAAAATTGTTTTACATCAAAATCAGTACCCAAAATTTCGATGACATTCTCAAGCTAACAAGTTTTTCGCCTGCACGTGAGGAAGGCCTAAAGTGCGAAAGCCGCCTTTGAACACGTTTTCCCCAAAGGGGGAGCGAGGGCCACGGTCGCCAAAGTACAAATTAGATTATACGCGGTGGTGTCGCCGCGGGGGTGCCAAGAGACGCGGGAAAAGTTAGCGCCTGATTCCCCCGGAAGGAATATTTCAATATTTACCCAAAAGCGCGACGGAAACAACAATTTATGCGGGGGCCATTGTTTTCTGCGTTGACGGGGATAAAAAATGCCCAGGCCTCGAGCCCGATCAATAACGACTTTCAGGTGGAACGTTAGAACGCGGAGCAACCTGAACTTTTGATGCATGTAGCGAGGAACCGAAGTCTTGAGGATACATTTTTCAGAGGCTGGGTAAAAAATTGCCTGTGCAATCCTGAAATTATATTTCGGCTGGGGCGTAAGCGTGTACCCAAATATTTCAGTTTGTAATGGAAAAAAACATGCGATGCAGGCGCGTAGGCAGAGGGGGGCTTTGGGGGTTCAAACCCCTCCCGAAATTCTGATAGAATCAATCAATATTTCTTTTCAAATTGAAAAAAGTCATCGATAAACATTAAAAATATAAATTAAAAATAAATGCATGATAACATTACCAGTATACTTTTAATACAATAGGAAAAATTACAAACCGTAGAATTACTTAAAAAATATGAATCAGAAAAATTGTTGCAACACAGAGAATAATCAAGAAAAATAAAAATCTATGAAAATACTGAAAATTTACGAAACTTTAAAGTTAGATCGAATTCTAGAAATCTATATAAAATCCATATGAAAATATGAAAAATCCTTCGATTCATACAAACTTCAAAAGAATATTGAAAATAACTGAATTCTATGAAAAAAACTATTTTCTGAAAAATCTCGAGGAATGCCTCTACGATCTATAAATTTTGGGATTCTAAAGCATCAAATTCTATAGATATGCACTATAAATCTATAACAATTCTAGAAAACGCAACAAAATTTTGTACATAATTCAAAAATACGAAAAATCAATAACGATATAAAACATGAATATGTAAATGTCATTGAATTATTATTTCTTGAAATTACTGAGAATAGATCGAAAATCACATTTTGAAGCATCAAGTTTTTTACAGTTATCTACAATTTTTGTAGCAATCTACAAAAATATAAGTAATCTATAAAAAAATTAGAAATCCTCCAGGGTTTCGTATATTATATACGAGAAAAATGTGAAAAATAAGTTTACTAGTTCGCTAGCTTACTATTTTACTAGTTTACTAGCTCACTAGTTCACTAGTCTTTCTAGTTAACTAGCTTACTAGTTTACTAGCTTACCAGTTTACAAGTTTACTAGTTCACTTGCTTACCAGTTTACTAGTTTACTCATTTACTTGTGAACGAGTGTACTAGATTACTAGTTTATAAGCTCACTAGTTTTTATTTAACTAGCTTCCTAGTTTACTAGAAATCTTTGAATACATAAAAATCAATGTAGATATGATTTTCTTAGAACTTTATAAAACTTTCTCTCCTAAAGCATATTAATTAATATAGTACTACAATTATATACATATAATTTAGAACTTATTCGAGAAATTCATATAGAAAACAATAAAAATACATTGAATTTAATATGTACAATGTATATAATTAAACATTCTTTCTATTGTAAAAATAAAAACAAATAGTGAATGCAAGTGCTGAAAATCTTTATAAAAAAAACTGTCGTCCGAAAAATCAATTTAAATTTTCGAAATCGTTGAAAGTTTCAATACTAGAGGATCAATTTCTTAAAATTCATTGAGCGATCCATAGAAATATAAGAAATATATAAAAATAACAGAAAATACTACAAAATTTGACAAATAACATACTATAAGTAAATAATATAAATTTTTGATGAACTTTTTATTTACGTGGTTAAAATTTGCAAAAAAATCAATTGAAATACATAATTTATTCAGAAGTTCAGAACTTTTCAGGAAGTGGTGTGAATACAAAAAGTATTAGTGAAAAAAATTAAAATCTCAGTTACAAATTGAAAATTAAAAAAATCGAATTGAATTATTAACGAACATAAAAAATGAACAACATCTCTGTATAACATATACGCAATATGAAATATTTCAAAATCGCTCTTTTGTTACAAATTGTCAAAGATTAAAAATTATGAAATCACGCAGGAAAAATTTTTTTCAGAAAAACCCCTCCCGAAAATTTTTTCTGCCTACGCCCCTGATGCGATGGGTAGCAAAAAATAAAAAAATTGAAGAATTAGTTTTTGCTGAACATTGGAGCAGAATAAAGGAATTTCTTTGAATTACAAGAAAGTGGCCAAGGAATTATATTATAAATAAGTAAGTTCATTATTCATGTATATTATTGAATATCAAAACATTTTAAAATTTCTATCAAATTTTGCCTTTAGAGTCTTCAAAAGTGAATATGCTATAATTATCTATACTTTAATACAATAAGTCAACGAGGATCAAACATTTATGAACAAAATTTCTAGTATTCAATTTACATAATCCAATAATTCCAATGACAATTCAAATGCACATGTGTTATTTTAATAATAATTACTTATAGTCTCCACGATCTATTTTCAGATCAAAATTTTCTGACAATGCATCAACTACGAGATAAATAACTAAAAAAACAATTTTTCATTCCTAAAAGACGTAAAAAATGACTGAAGCTATTCTTATTGAATTTTGGTTACGACGCCCCCTCGTTTGGGGCGGATCGGGCGTGATCGATGGATCGCGCCCCACGTTTATTCACTTTTAATAATTAAGGATGGGAGGAGATTAGAAAGCTTAGCTGATTAGGGTTTTCGAACTCGTGGGGCTCCGTTTCCGCTGGTAACGTGTAATTTACATGTTGCATGGGATTTCGTCTTGAATTATAGCGCTGGTATATTAACCCTGAAATGATAGTGGGATCGTTTTATTTTGTAGAATATAATCTCGTCTTCCAAACAAAATTGTCCTTTGTATGTACAGTAAGGATACAAGAGAGGTGAGTAATATCCACTTTGAATCGTTTCAAAATGTATATGTAAAGTATTAACAACGTTTTTTCTAATTTTTTTTTGTTTTATACTTCTTGCCAAAAATTTCATGCATGTTCTTGTTGTAAAATAAAAATGCCTTGATTTTATTATTGATACACATATCATTTAGATGTTTTTCACTTTTTGGAGTTTAAAACAGATTTTTTATCACTGCAGTTGCCCATGTTCTCTTGAGTGTAAACCCTGCATTTACTGCATTTCAAAGAGCCTCGAATCTCATACAAACAAATAACCCTTAATCCTGCACATCAAAGATAAAATCCCTTTATGGCTGTCTTGTAAAATACAGCGTGGCAATAAAATCGAGCAGAACGAACGGAAAACCGTTATCAATAAAACTCTTTCGTTTAATACGGCATGTGCCAGGGAACGATGATCGAAACGCGATGCAAGAGCCTTGTAACAAGCAACTTGTTAAATTGCCCAAATAAAGAAGAGCTTTTATCGAATCTTTCACCAAGTTGATCGCAGAACTTGGGCCAATTAAAACGTTCCGTAGGATTTACGGATTCGTGGCAGAAACTCGTTCGGCATTTCACGCTCAACTGATTTCCTCCTTAAAAGTTTTTGGCCACTGAGTCATAAAACGACCGAGTTCCGCGTTCAGGTACATGTGCAAACTTGGGACATTTATCGTCTTTCGTAACGATCAGTTTGAATCAATTCGAAGACTGTAAGAAGCAGCTGCGATTCGCTAAATGAAGAAAATTTCGTTTCGAGATAATTATTTGGGGAGTTTTTGGGTTGAGTGGATTTTTTTGAGAACATAGGTAGAGTGAGGGTTGTAGTGTTTTTTTCAATGAATTCACGTTCGTTTCATTTCTGCATAAATTCTTTTTGACATTATATGAACTCAAAACTGAAGCACTTCCAATAAATGTGAGAAAAAAAATTATTTTTCACAATCGAAACAAAGGCAATATTTTTACTCTTTTTTTGTCTATATTTCTAATTCTTTTCATTTTACGATTTTCCAGAGCGTATTTCCCATACTTATGAAGTCATTGATATATATGAAAAGATAATTTTTTCCGATCTATTACAATTGTTTAGTATTCTTGGGCTTTCCACTAATATTTTCGTGGCCTTTATGGGTCACGTATAAACAATTGGGTAAATAATTTTGTAAACATAAATAATTGTCTCTGAAGAATTGAAAATGATACGATGTAAAAATAACTTCAAATGTCATTGGTTCAAAAAATTAAAGTATGTTGTAAGTAAGTCATTAACTTTTGTAGAATCTTTTGGAACCTGAAGGACCACGGATTATTTGTTTGTTCGTCGATTAGGTATAAAAATAGACATGCAAAAAATTTCATTAGGAAAATTTTTACACGTTTCAAAATACTTCTAAAAAGTAATTTTCTAGAATTATACATTGACATATTTCGTTAAGTAAGGATTTCATTTATAAAATCATCAAATTTTGAAAAAGAAAATAATACAACTATACTTATGTTAACTCAATCAGAAGTCGAAAAAATATATCATAAGAAAAAAATATTAACATTTAATTCAATTTAGAAACAATATAAAGGATTACTAAAATTATGGTTTTATAATGAAAAAATATATATAGATAATATTTAAAAAAATGGTTATCATAACATATGTCATCAAATTTCATGTATGGATCGTACCAGTTTATGAAGTTGAAATGATAAAATTAAAATACAATAATGAAGGGGTAGGAAAATATTATTAGACACTATAAAACACGTTAGAATATATAATTATCATGACTTTGATTGAAATAGTGTAGAAAAAGTAATGAAAGAAAATTATTATATAATACAATTGCAGATATCATTTATATTTGAAAAAATTAGAAAGAGTTCTACAAAGAAACAGGCAAAAGGAATTTGAATTCAAATCAGAAATAATTCTGAAGAAAAAATTTGAATCGTTTGATATTTTCATGGCTCTGCTTTTTAAGGTTAAGAAATATTTATTCCTCGAAATAATGTTGGCTACTATCGTGATTTTTTTACAAACTCGTCTTATTGAGTTTCAAAAGTGCATGATATTCAGCGTCATTGATGGAATTAACCATCTTATTTGAAATTCAATGTTTTGAAAAATTGAAACACTCTTCATAAAAATGATGAGATAAAAATTGCTAAAAATAATGTTGGATCTATTCTATAAAAAAAAATAAATTTGGATTTAAACTTTTCAGTATCCTACTGACATTTACGAATTGCCATAAGCTAAAAAAAAGCAAAAAATTTTATCTTTGTAATAAATAGGTAACCTGATCAAATTTTCATTCGGAAAAAGAGTTTTTTTTTTCAATTTTTTGCAATAATTTCACTTTTGCAACAAGTATTTAGAAGGTTGTTGATTGATGACTGAAGAGGACCAAAAAACTAGTGGATGACAACTCGAAAAATATGAACAGAATATGATAAACTCACTTTCTAAATTACCATGACTTCTTGAATCTGAAAAATTGGCTCCGAATGTTCAAGTTTTTGAAATGATAGAAAAAAGACTGTTTTATAATGCTTATGTTCGATTGATTGGTGATGATTCACCAAAAACAAGATTAAAAAGATTTTTAATAGTTTCGAGAATATCCAAATCATCGAAGTTCAAATAAAAAATTCTACAACCCATAAATAACTTTTATTGTGTTTTAGAAAATGAACGTAGACCTGATAACTGAAATTTTGAATGAAGAAACTGTTTTTTTAGACAATTTTCCAATAGAATAACGTTGAATTTAAGCCATTTTAACTCTCTCTATACACACAAAAAATTAAAGCTTCAACACTGCACTTTTCCCATTTTATGATCGAGAATACCCGCACACAGTACCTAAAAAGACAAGAAAACTTTCAAGCACATCTCCCACGTTGTCTCTAGATGCAGCTTTGGATGTTTTATAATTAGCAAAGTCTCACGCTCGCGTCAAACTTTTAATTGCCCAGCTCACCTTACAAATTACGCGGAGATATGGCGGTGCATTGCTATCCCGTAAAAATATGAATCGGTGTAGAAAAACGGCCTGAAAAGACGCCGACGTCGTGTATATTGTTGTTTGCTTGCTCGCTATCAGATGCAATGTACAATCGAGGCCTCGCAGTTTTTTTATTATGCGACTCGCGTGATAAAAGCACGCGGCACGAAGGGGGTGAAGCACGCTCGTCGTCCGGATCGCGACGGACGCCAGACGCCGGAAATACTTTATATATTCATGCGAAAATGCCGGTATCAGGAAATTAAAAATACGCCCACAGACAGTTATCAATTATTCACAGCGGATTTTTTAATGAGCTGCATTATTAATGAAGCGGGTTATAAGTCTGATAAGAGAGTTTTATCTGGAGCACCAAAGTCTAGTCCTCGTCTGCTCGTTGAGCGGAAATTAATTTTTCGGTCAGGCTTAAATTACTGATAGCCAATCGTGGTTTATGAGTTTGGAGGAAGAAGTTTTGGAATCCTACTCTGCTGCATTTAATATAAGTTTGAATTTTTCGATGATGCTGAAAATTATGTTAAAATTAGTTTATTTGACCAACAATTGAATTTTTTAACACTAATAATAATTGCAACACTGATCATCTTTGAACTCTTCCAAAAAAAATTGAACTTCACAAACATTCTTCCAGGTTTCAAACGCTCGCAAATCACCCCAGGCTCCTCTCCTGTCGTCGGAACGTCCCGTGTCAAATTTCCTATGTCAACGCTGAAACAGGCGCCGCACAGTGGGAATCCATGCTCGTGAAGTGGCTACAGCAACATGTCTAAATTTATGGTATCGCGTGGTTAGTGTTTAGCATTGTTCGCCGATAGCGAAATTATCGGTGGTCGCGTGCTGTGCTGACTTTTTCATGTATTTTCGAACGGTACAACTTTTTTGGCTAGACAAGTCGTCACGGGGTACTTTGGTTATGCTGATTAGCGGGATAATGTACCCACTCGATCTTCGGCTCGACGGTTATTGTAATGCACGATAATTCGGCATTAATAGCCTTTCGGAGAGAAACATGGGAGGTTTTTACATCAGCGATTCTGAGCCGATAAAATCTCCGTAATGATGACAAATGACGCAATTAAATTTTTCAAGGAAAGGTGATTTTGATGATGAAGAAATCATACGCTGCGTAAATTTGGGTGGTTTTGGTTTTTTTTTTTTTCATGTTTCTCTGTCACGAGTGATTTCTTTTTCTTTGTATTTTTTTAACAACATGTAGCAGTCATTTGAAGATTTCAGAAAGAAATTTATTTTACAATATTAAACTTTGACTAAGAAAGAAGATGAATTAAAATTTTTTTTTCACAAAATACTAAAGACACTAGTTTCGACATGATTTTGTCATATAATTTAAAATGAATGTTCAAGATAACTCGAAGTTTTCAAAAATGAAAGAAACATCATAATAATCAATACATTATCTTTCTGTATTGATATGAAATTTATCACGTAATTGATGAATTGTAACAAAATTTGTCGAATCTAAAAAAATATTTGATATCTAATTGATAAATCTTACTAGGCGTTTCTCGTTTCAAAGAACGAACTTTAAAGAAGTGAAAAGCTGCAGAAATCAACTGATTAAATACACGAAAACTCGTTTGTCGAATCGACGGTTTAAAAACTCCGCTCGGCGCAAAACTGAGCGATTCAAAGATGAATAAAAAATGTTTTAATCTCGTGCTTTTCCTGGGAAAAACCGTGTCGAATATTGCATCTTTATATTCATAATGATATCCAGGTTTCGAATTGCTTTAGTATTTCCCGTAGGATTTACGATTACTTCATTCCGCACGCCGTTTCAAGCTTTCAAAGAAAATGCAATAGTCATATTACACTCTGCTTTTTCAGTTGAAATTTTTATGAAGGCTTTCAGTTAAATATGAGAACTGGTGATTTTCATAAAGAGGATTACGTTGGTTTTTGTTGATTTATTCGAATGGGTTCTTGTGAGTTACATATTAATTGCTAGAGTTTTTTATGTCATTGAACGAGACATAGAAAAAAACAGAATTTGATGGGAGTGAATTTTCAATTACTAGAAAAGCAATGTCATGATGTAAGTGACGAAAATTTCCTACAAGACATGTGTCATTCCTGCTATCCTATATTTTTGCAAGATGATTATGTAATTGTATAATTTGTTCTCAATTTATCACCCACTCGCATTTATGGTTTTTTTTTTTATTTTTTTTTTCATGTAACTGTTGAAAGTTTTGAATAATTGTGCAAAATCATGATGTTTTCAACAATGTATAGGCCAATCCCGTATGATTGATAGCATCATCTTAAGTATAGAGGTTTTTAAGAAAATATATGTAATATTGGAAATTATTATAGAAATTTTTATAGAAAAAAATAATTAAAATATAGCCTATTCAATTTATACAATTTATACGTATAAACATACATTCAATGGTAGAAATACTAAGAAATGAAATAAAAGTATTGAAAATCTTCATAAAAGAAACTGTCGTCTGAGAAATCGATGTTAAATTCTTAAAATCTCTGAAAATTTCAATACTATACATTAGGTTTTAAAAATCTATTCAGCGATTCATACGAAAATTTTATCACCTGAAATAATACAAAATTTTATAAATAATGTACCATATGGAAGTAATATGAATTATTTATGATTTACCTCCTATCTTTGTGATTAAAATTTGCTCAAAAATCAATTAAAATATATTAATTTTTCAGAAGTTTCATTACTAGAGCATCCAATTTTAGAAAGCTTTATAGAAAACCATATAACTCAATATGAATAAATCCTGACAGTGGTGTAAATACAAAAAGAACTAGTAAAAAAAATTGAAACTAGTCATCGAATTCCACTATTTACCAATAGGAATAATGTGCAACTCTGGATTCCAAAAGTTGTATTACTTTTAAATTTCAGAGTAAAATATTTTTCAAAATCACTCTCTTGTAACCATATTGTCAAAGATTAAAAATTATGAAATCCCGAAAGAAAAAAATTTTCCAGAAGAACCCCTCCCGAAAATTTTTTCTGCCTATATCCCTAGATTTCGTAATAAAGAAGCTGAAAATACACATATAATAATCACAATATAGTGAGATCAAGATAATATTGTTCTACTTAAAGTTCAAAAATTACCTTTTAGCATCTTTTTTGCAAACATTTAAAGTCATTCCAATCCTCGAGCAATTACAAAGAAAACTCCACTCCCGGTAATACCACTAAGAACTCCTTTCAACATTATTACCACCCAAAAGCCCCGGAGCCGAAAACAGCGTCGCTGACATTCCCACAAGGAAAGCGAGACGTCTGGCCAAACCCAGCCAATTTCTTATCACTCCCCCCGCCCCCTCCCCCTATCTCCCCGAAGACCCAGGAATGCAACAGGAAGTGCAAAGAGAGAGCATCCAGGAAGAATTTCGGGCACGTAGAGAGAAAGCTCGCGATGACACGAACGTCCCTCCAAACAATTCCTCCACCACACCCAGAAGATCTGCTGAAAAGGTAGGAATGTACAAGATGTACGAAATTTCCCATAAAAATGCTGTAAAAAGGGAATTTCGAGATAGAACTTGAGATGTCCTATTTGTAGACGATGTTTTCATCAATTTAATTAAGTTAAAAATTCGATCCCACAAACAAATAACAAAAAATTTATAACACTTTTTGGAATCATTCTTTAAAAATAGCCTCCCAGTCCTTGCCCTCAGATTTTCTTTAAAAATTTGTGGCACACGGTATTCGCGACATTCTGTTTATCAAGGGCGTTTACTTATATGCAAAAGGTAAAAGCGTCTTCCTTATTTAGAAGGCGGCCGAAGTAAATTGCATCCTCAATTTTTAATAAAGCCGAGGCAGGGCTTTGTCGAATGTTGGTATAAAGTGAGCTTCGACTTCTTCAGCCGCCTCGAGAAGCTCGTTGAGCGGGAAAGGGGGAATGAGGGGCGGGGAAGGGAGTATATTTTCTGCCCGTTTCATTGTAGGAGACTTTCGCCAGCGAAATCTGCAATATTGATTGCCCGGACCAAAGGCATAACGATTGAATCACGCGGGTTCTTGAGTTCCTTCGGGTCCTTGTAGCCCGCGATCTCTTGACCTCGAGAAGGACGTCGAGAGGTGGGGTTAATAATTCAGGCGTGAGGCGAGCCTGCTGCATTTGGACTTTGAATAATTGAGGAGGTGTAGGTTTCACGTATTTTCAAAGACACTTGTAAAGCTTTGGGGAAATGTTTTGCAGAGGCAGGTCGGTAGGAAATTGTTAGTAAATTTATTTTAACTTACATGGTGCTTACTTGGTGCCATAGAAGCTGTGAAACAATTTTGGAGGAAATTAATCTAATATCAATATGTAGAAAGAAGTATTCTAGAGTAACTAAGTTTGCATTGTCATTGTGAAAAATGTAGGTACTTAAAGGGTTATATAACTTGAAAAACAAAAATATTTTTTTAAAGAGTGATTGCTTATTTATTTATCAATTTCACGAGATATTTGAGAAATTTTGCTAGGATGAAATCTTCTTAATTGGGTGCGCTACAGCATATTGTGCAAAGATCCGATGTCTTTTCGCGGTGAGCACAGTTTCTCAAGAACCGTTTATCTCAACAGTCTAAATTTTTTTAAATCTTGTTTATCGTAATTGTATCTTCTGCGTGAGCGACAAATTTTCAATTTTAAGCAAAACTTTTCGTTTCCTGCTGCAGAAACCGAAAGTCCGGACGTTAAAAATTCAAACGTTTCAGGAAAATTATTTTCGTAAATTTATGCAGGGCGAAGGCAGAAAAAAATTTCGGGAGGGGTTTTTCTGAAGAATATTTTTCCTTCGGGATTTCATAATTTTTAATCTTTTACAATATGTTACAAGAGAGCGATTTTTAAGTATTTTACATTTCGGGATTTAAAAGTTATACAACTTTTGAGATCCAGAGTTGGACATTTTTCATGTTCGTAAATAATGGAATTCGATTTCTGTGACTTTAAATTAGTAACTGAAGTTTTCAATTTGTTTCATTTATACTTTTTGTATTTACAGCATTTTAGGGATTGTCTGATATTAAGTAATATGGGCTCCTATAGCGCTTACCAAAATTCGATGTTCTAGAAATTAGACTTCTGGAAAATTAATTGATTCGAATTGATTTTTGAGCAAATTCTAACCACAGAGATAAAAAGTACATCGTGAATTCATATTATTTTCGTATTTGTGGTAAACTATTTATCAAATTTTGTAGCATTTTCTAGTATTTTTATATATATCTAATATTTATATGAATAGCTCAATAAATTTGCAGAAGTTGATGTTATGGTATTAAAACTTTCTACGATTTTTAGGATTGAAATTGTTTTTTTCAGACAGCAGTTTCTTTTTATGTAGATTTTCAATACTTTCATTCCATATTTTTTTAGCATTTCTACAATTGAAAGTATGTTTGATTGTATAAATTGTATAAATTGATTTTTATTTTTTTTTATTGTTTTCTATATGAATTTCCGGAATAATTTCTGAAATTATAAGAATATAATTTTTTTATCACAGTAATAATTATGCTCGAGGACAAAAAGTTTTATACATTTTTAAGAATATTATATCTACATAATTTTTATGTATTGAAAGATTTTTAGTAAACTAGAAAGCCAGTATTTCTATTAAATTGGTAAACAAGTAATCTAGTAAACTAGTGAACTACTGAAATCGTAAAATAGTAAAATAGCAAACAAGTGAAGAAGTCAAATAGTTAACTAGCAAACTCGTTAACAAGTAAATTAGTCAATTAGTAAACTAGCAAACTTTTTAAATATGTAATAGAAAATTAGTGAACTAGTAAGCTAGTAACCTAGTAAATAAAACTAGATAGTTAATAGACTAGTAATTTAGTAAGCTAGTATATTAGATAATTGATAAACTTGTTCAGAAATAAATTAGTAAACTAGCAAACTGGTATGCAGGTAAGCAACCAAACTTATTTTCCGCATTTTTTTAGTACTATACGTATAATATACGAAACCTTGGAGGATTTCTAAGATTTTTTTTTGACTTCTTATATTTTTGTAGATCGCTACAGAGATTAAAAAAACTCAATACTTTGAAATGCGAATTTCGATCCAAGCTCAGTAATTTCAAGAATTAATGATATAATCACATTTATATAGATTTTTCGTGTTTAATATCGTTATTATTTTCTCGTATTTTTAGAATATTTTAAAGATTTTGTTGCGTTTTCTAGAATTTTTATAGATTTATAGTATACTCTAAATCTTGATACTCTACAATTACAGAATTTATAGATCGTAGAGGCATTCGTAGAGATTGTTTAGTAACAGTTTTTTCATAGAATCCAATTAATTTCATCATTCTTTTAGAGTTTGTACGAATCGCAAGATTTTAAATGCTATATTATGTGATTGATATAGATTTCTATCATTTTACGATCTAAGATTCAAAGTTTTGTAAATTTTCGTAGATTTTCTTTCTGATTATTCACTGGGCTTCAACAATTTTCCTGATTCATATTTTTTACGTTATCCTACATTTTGATAATTTTTACTTTTTTATCAAATATGTAAAGCTAACGTTTTCATGTATTTATTTGTACTTTTTATTTTTATTGTTTATCGGTGTTACTTTTTTCATTTTTACATGAAATAATGATTGATTTTGTAAGAATTTCGGGAGGGGTTTGAACCCCCAAAACCCCTCTCTGCCTACACGCCTGAATATATGATTCTGGCAAAATCGTTTGTTCACGCAGAAAGGGAAGGTATAAACTAGAGGTTTTTTTTTTGTTTTTGTATTACAGATGAACAGTTCTTTATTGATCATCCTCTTCGCGTTCGGTGTCAGGAAAATTGTGTTTTGGCACAATGGTCGCTACGACATTAATTACAAAAATTATCTTCTGAAAAAGTTCATGAAATACCTTGTGACATGAATACAAAAAAAAGGCTAAAAGTTTGTAAAAAAAAATTTTTTTTTTTTTCTAGAAAAAAATTCTGATAATGCTCTTTATTTCTCGAGCGCAAGTGTCCTAACCCTTTAAACATTTCTCTAGACAGTAACATGTTTATCGTAGGTATGTATCTTTTAGAGTCTCTGAGCGCAAAATAAAATAGGTCTCTTTGTATTTTAATAATAATATTATATTGCAATAATATTACTTCCTAGAAATCATCAAACATACTGAATACATTTATATAATTGAAAAAAAAAAAAAAAAATATTTGCCGGTGTATATTCTGCCTTGATTCATTATAATTTGTAGTTTTGCTGGGTTTTTTTGTTTTTTGTAATAATATTTATTAGGCATCCTAGTAAATGAATGACAAGATCAGCATGATAAATTTAAATTTCTAGGTGAGATTTGTGTTGTTTCAAAATGCTCTTAAATATGATGAATCATTTTTCTCTATAGTCATGATTGAAAATTCTGTGGTATGTTTCAACTGATGCAATGGAAGTATTTTTTTTTTTTTGAAGGCAGTGATGAACTTCCTGGAGAAAAGAAAAAATGATATTACACATCACCCTTCTGCTACAGTTTTGAAGCTTATCAAAAATGTACAGTGAATTGATTCAGCCGTTTTTAATTGGAAATATTACGTTTCCCAACTTCTTAAAAAAATACAATAAACCACTGAAAATTGACCATCTATATTTACTCAAAGACAAAAAAAAATACTTATGATTTTTTATATTATTTAATAACGACTCAGGATATTTTTACACTGCTTTAAATTTTGATCATACAGGATGGTATTATTGAATATATGTTTTGAGATAGAAGAAAATTAATGAAACTTTTATAACGTTAATCAAAAAATATATGGAATGAGAAGTAACCTACAAATATAATTTTCACAGACGTTGTAAGCGTTGTATACTCCTATTTAATAGTATATAGCGACTTAAACGATTTTTTCCCACATTGTCAGGCTCTTAATTGAGAACTTTTTATTTGTATGTAAAATTATTGTAACAGACGCTTTGAAAAAAATTTTCTGTTTTTATAAGTTGATAATAATAGACTTTAAAATTTCGATATTCTTCAAAATTTCCGGATTTTTGAAACATTTTTGTTTCGTATTGATCTACAAAACCATGAGTTACTATCAATGAATATTTTTAATAATATGAACATTTCAATTACAAATATCTAAATCAAGTGATCACCTTTTTTTATTTTTATTATCATACCAGCATTCGAAATTAACATCCATTTATGAGACTCACTTAACTGACCGTACCTTTTTGTAAAAATTTAAAAGAGGATTCGTGAAAAATGATTTACCGTAAAATAAATATTTTTATTTTTTAACATTGTTAACACTAGCATCACGCAATTCTTAAAACCAAGTTGTTAGCAACATTTTTAGTGGTTTTGAAAATGATGCAGAAAAAAACGACACTTTTTGTTCATAATAACAAAGTTGAGAAGTGAAATTTTTAAAATGGAAAACTCAATACTTGTCATGTAAATGTATGTTCTTTGTCGTTTCCTTTTTTTTTATGAATTTGAAGTACAATTCTAATAATTTTCTTGTTATCATAAATTTCTGTTCATTAGTTTCCTTTATAGATCAAAATTTTCTATCCTTAAAACTTATTTCTTCTAACTAGCTATCAAGTCAAATATATTTATTTCAAATTAAGTTTTTTATCAGAAGTTACAGTAGAAAATTAATAGGGAATCAACTAACGTTTCATCGATATAAATTTTCAATAAAAAAATATTATATTTGGTATTTAGTATATATTTTAATTTGCCAAGTAAAAGATTAAAAACAAAAAAACAAAACTTCCGTACCTGAGTTTTTACAGTAGGTTCCTAGAAAAAATCTAGATGTGCTCTACTTCATTTCAGTTATTTTAGATATCGAATATTGATTGTCTACTGATGAAGTATAAGTATGTTAAATCATAAACATCTTAAGATGATTATATTGGAGTAGAATTGAAATGAAATCATATTAATAACCTTCATTTTATTTCAATTATTCTTACTTAATGATTGGACCATTTTTAAAAATAAAACATTACAGCCTATATTTTAATATTGCATATTTTGTTTGTATGAAAAAATATGCTATATTTACCTTTGAAGTAGACTTTTCAGAAACTTACAGACGCTTCCACAATGCCAAATTATATTATTCGTGAACAATTTGTGAAAAATTCCTAATTTATTAAATTTTTTTTGTCAGCAGTGAAAGAGCATTTGTTTTTTTTTACTTACAAGACTGTTAGACTTCATTTCTTCAAGTAAGTGAGAAGTCTTTTACAATGGTCATACCTTTAACATTGGGTTTTCAACATTTCCAACTCGTCAAGTTCTGTATTTTTGTAATATTCAAAATTACAAAAATTCCCTATCCTTCTGTATCAATATAATATAATTTAGCCGGTACCTACATACAGGTTGCGCCATATTTTATGTCAGTATGATACAGTATGTTAGTTTTCTCGGTAACGGTAACGGTAACGGCAACGGTAATGAAATAAAAAAGGTGGATCTTTAAAGATTCTGGATTGTTGTAGATTTTATCATTACTCATATTATTTCAAAACACAACTTTTCGCAGTTCGAGTAAATATAATATTGTAGTTGTGAAAAATTAAATGCTCAATTTTTCCTGCTTTTCACGTAATACAATGTCTTCTACAAGCAAACAACCAAATACAGCCCATTCATACTGTTGTCGCAGACATGGAACGTGAGATTCTCCGTTGCATAATCATTTCCTCCAACGCACAAAAACTGTATTCCGACTTAGCTCGGATGTGTTTCTTGCCCGTTACGCGGCAGTGGATTTCCCGGGGCTTTAATGGAATAATTTCTTTTTCTTCGGGCGATGCGAAGCGCGCTGCATATTATTTTCCAAGAGTTTTCTCGTTTCTCTATTTCCTATGCGAAATACGTGGCATTGCGTTGGCTTTATATGTCAATTCGGATGTTTTATTACTAGAGGGGTCGGAAGGAATCTTTTTCGTTAGGGGAAGCAGCGGAGCAAGTGAATATGTTTTGTTTTGATGTTTTCTTCAGAGGTTAAAACGGTGTTGTGAGTAATGTAATCATCAATAATTTATAAGATGAGATTAAACATTTTTCTACTTCTTATTTTTCGTTTAGTTCTGATATGGACAACAAAGAACAAAATAAGACAATTGTATAATGAGAATGAAAAAATACTTACTTTCAAGAAAAATACAAAGACAAATTATTTTCTTAATCATTCCTTCGATTTGTAAATTTAGTTTGGGATTGATCGAGCTCCATTTCATCGACAAAAAACTTCTCAACAACCTCTATTAACTATCGTTCACTCCCCAATCATTCGCTCGCTGATTGAATCTCTGAGTTAATTGATAATCATTATTCCAGTTATCTCACTTCTGATCAGCGCAATCTTCAACAGAAAAACGAAGAGAGGAACGATTTTTCATCAATGGAGACCCATAACGAATTCAGAGAGCGTATGACGAAGAACATGTGAGAAAGAATCATCTTGTATGATATCAATAATTAATTTTCAAACAAGAGAATGATGAAAGATTTGAGTGATCGACTCTTTATAATCTGGCTTAGGAAGACTTAAATACCGGAGTAGCTTTCTCTGCTCTTATTTTCAAGAATGTTGGTTTTGCTCGCAACAGTTTATGCGATAATTTTAGTGGTTATTTACAAAGCTCTCTTATTTTACAAAAAGAGAACTTGGTGTTTTTATGGAAAAGCGATGATTAAACTGGTTTGATGTAATTGAAATTGGTCGTTTGGCAGCAGGTTCGTTTTTTATTTGCAATAACGAGGTTTTACAAAATCAGTTTATTGATGGGATCCGAAGTACGGAGTCATTACATATTTTTTGAATGAGCAATAATATTTTAATGGGGCCAATCATGTTTACAGTAATGCAAGAGTGAAATTTAAGAAAAATTGGAAAAAATTGACTTAATTGCTTTAGTGATTGTTTTCCAGAATGCTGGAGACGATTTTCCTCCATAAACGAAGATCGTGTAGTGAACTCGATTCAAATTTATAATCGAGAGTTGGTTCAGGTGCGGCGACCATTGAAGGCACGAGGGCGCATAAATTATGGTAATACCATCTCGGTACTGGCGGTGGCGCTGAAGCAATTTGAATTCAGTTAACGTAACACGTCTGATTTGACGCCGAGGGCCACCACCTGCCACTAAGTGGAGCTCAAGATTTTTCGAAAATAACATCTCACCAGGGACATAGGAATAAAAACGTTTTGTACAGGTTTTCTGCTTAAATCTGAATGATCTTCTTGTTAAAAAAACGTTTTCAGTGTTGAATTTCATTTTTTCAAGATTGATCATATGTACTATAGTATACTCTTTACAATTTTCGAAACAAGAAGTCATAAAAATCAGAATGATTTTTTTGACATTAAGTAGTTTCAAAATCTTCTTGCTGTTTTCCAAGAAGCTACCTCATTATTTCAAAAATATCACACTACTTTTGGCTTTGAAAGTGTGAATGTCTGATCTTAGTGATCCACCTTTTTTTAACGTATTTTTTATACAGACACCGTTATCATAATTCTAGGATTTGTCTGCTTGAATTTTTTTTTCATAATTGATTATAATGAATGGCGAATTTTTAATTGGAAAGGCTAGATTTTGTGATGATAGAACAATTTTTTCTATGTGAACATTTTTATGCTTCTTGTAGCTAAATCTGTATTTTTTTGCCCTAGTAATTTTTTAAACTTTTTCTAAAACTTCTTATAAAATCTCGGTTTTTGGAATGGAATTCCGTTTTTCTTATGAAGTAACATTATATAAAGAACAATGTTTTACAAAGTTTTTATCAGTTTCGATAAAGTGGGTTGATAAAAATAATAGAGACTTTATAAAACATTGCTATTTTTATAAAGTGACTTCATAAAAAAGCGGAATTTTATAGAAAATACAGGAATTTTTTTAGGATTCCTATAAAAACTTTGTAAAACTTTGTACTAGGGTTGGTCTAAATAAATAGTTCTAAAATGTTTTGAAAAAACGTTTCATTAAAAATTTCGTTTATATAAAATAATTATTTTTTTTTGCTTTTAAAAAAGATTGACTGTCGAAAAAATCAGAGAGATATTTTTTCAATGAAATATTATTCTTTTATCGCGATTTGGAAAATAAGGACATTTATATTCATGTACATGTATAATCGTAAAATATTTTATTTTTATTTTCGCATCATCTTACCAGATATACTTTAGAAGTATTGAAAAGATTCTTAAAAATAAAATGAATATTAAGAAATGAAATTTAAAAAAAATACAAAAACCTAAGAAAATTTTTTATTTAAAAAAGTTGTTTTTTGCAGAAGCACAAAAAAAAGTAATGTCAATGTTAAAATATTTAATTCTGTAAGCAAAACTTATTCCGGACCATTTCGAGTAAATTATCATAACTAATGACACAGTTTGACTTTTTTTCTGTACCGTTTTGATTTTCAGAAGTACTAAGTATGAAACACAATAATAATTTCTAAATTTTTGGAGTACTCATCGTTCCATGGCATTTATGGTAAAGAAAAAATTATGATTTAAAAAAAAATCACAAGATATTGATATTACGTTTGATGGAGGTCAGCATGATTTATATAATGAAGGAAAAAAATTATATTCCAAAAGAATCATTTTTATGAATAATTAACATTTCTTAAGAAGAAAAATCAGTCAAATCAAAAGAAATGTTCTGCTATTCTCTTGAACATTTTTTCCATCAGTAGCTTGCAAAAGTTATTAATTTTTGATATTCCCTGAATATTCTCGAGCTTCATCGGCTTGACTACTGAGATTGTGAATTATTTTTGTGATTTTTACTGGTACTCTTGACTTATTGTAATTTTTGACGCTGACTTAATCAGAAAAGGGCGTAACTTGAATACATTTCCATCTGTTGATTGCGAGAACGGAATTTTGAAAGCCTCGCTGGTTGTCCAATCCATCATCTGATTTATTTGCTTCATTTGTTATTCAAATATGTTCTAATCTTGAGTCACAAATTAGTTCACACTTCAGAAAATAGGAGCTCCATGATTTGAGATATTTTTTAGTGGAACATCTAGTAGACTTTCCATAGAAAACAAAGAATATTCAAACAGATATAGAAAAAGCTTTGATATCCGAGAAAAAATACAATTAATATTGCTTTTGTAATGAAAGTTCTTTTTTTCTAATATAATTCAAGAACGCACTTTAAGAATTTTTTTCGCAAAAAAAGGAGTTTCAATCACTGAAAAAAATGTTGGAATGTTTCAGCGTCCATTTTTTCGTTCATATCATGGTGTCTAAAATAACAACCGAAATCTTACATTCTAGAAACAAAAACTGAATTATGTTCACAGTCGACGGCGTCACAAATCACACTGTCTGCGCAATCGTTAAAAATCATATATTTTTCGAAGAATGTAGAAAATCATTTTTGTACGTAACTTGAAATTGCAAAATTTGTTTTTTACCTTTAGTAAATATTCTTTATTCAATGCTAGGTAACAGCATCATTGTTGATCACAGATCTTCATTTATTCAACTTATGAAAAAATCAAGAATAGGTCCACAATTTTTGTTTTCTACAAGTAAAAAGAGTCAACCTCACACAATCTTCAATTATAATTACCTTAAAGAGATCAAATACTGAAAGAATGAGAAAACCAAGAAGTGCTCAAAAAAATAAAAAAAATACAGCTGAAGTTTTTACCTCGATCCATCTCCGTAACAGTGACGGAAGTGGGAACAGGAATCACGCGGAAGCCCGGTCGAGGAAATAGGTATTACATTTTTTACCACCACCCTGACTGCACGAAACTTCGCTTTCCTCAGTTTTCAATTAAATTTCCCGTTGTCTTTTTCCTTGGCGTCGCCACGGATTGTCGCCGGTTATAATAAATCTCGGAGTAAAAGACGCCCCCGCTGACACGGCTTTTTGTTTGCGGCTCAAGAAATTAAGCCAGTTAAGGAAGACGTTCTCGGAAATCGGAGAAACTGCGGAATCGTTGTAAATATCAATAATTCGTTCAGAGGAATCATTTTTTCTACATTTTTGAAAGTAGTGGCAAAAAATGAGTATCTGTAAAAAATTTATTAATTCAACAATTATGTCGAACTAAATTTTGTTTAAGAAAAAGTTGGTGAGAAGATTTATACATCAGGTTTCTATGTTCTTATATTTTTCAATGTTAATGTATACAAACAATTTTTAATATCTTTTCTGTCTTATATTCCTACATTCAAAAATCATCAAAAATTACACCTTCTTCAAAACTCCTTGTGTTTCCTATTTCCAAGGATTCCCAACAAAGAATACTTTATTATTGTTCCGCCGTGTTACTTGCAATCCCATTTTCTTTCAAGACTGTTTTACGATTATTCTTCTCGATTAAAAGGCTACTTTGTTTCTCGTTTCTCCAACTCCACGTTCCCTCGTTCTCCCTGCACCGTATAATCCAAGGGAAAAAAAATGCTCGAGCTTGGAATTGACTACGGGGCTCAGGCTGCGGGATTTTTTCCAGCGCAATATCTGGGATATTGGCACGGTAATAGGGGATACAAAGAGCGTAGGAACGTTGCCATCTGAGGCCCTGGATGAGTCATTGGTCGCAACGGGAGCATTATCGTTGCAACTGGGCCCCGAAGCCATGGTTATAAATGACTGTGGGCGAAAACTGCGACTTTCGCGATATCCACGACACGCCATTACATCTGCTCCACGTGGAATTGCATTCATTAAGTCAAACGTCATTCATCTTAGGGAATTTAGGCATCAACTCTTTTATATCTGCGGGTAAACTCAGACTTAAAATTGATTTTTTTAAATTCCTTTTCTGATGGTACTAAACTATTATATCCAGAGGTGTAGGTAGAAAAAAATTTCAGCAGGGGTTTTTCTGGAAAAGATTTTTCCTTCGGAATTTCATAATTTTTAATCTTTGTCAACATGTTACAAGGGGGCAATTTTGAAATATTTTACATTTCGGAATTTAGGAGTTCTAAAACTTTTGGAATCCAGAGATGCACATTTTTCATTTTCGTAAATAATGGAATTCGATTTTTGTGATTTTCAATTAGTAACTGAGGTTTCAATTTTTTTTTGAAGAATATTTTTTGTATTTATACCATTTTAAAGATTATCTGGTATTAGGTAATATGGGTCTTTATAGAGCTCTCTGAAATTCGATGCTCTAGGAATCAATCTTCTAAAAAATTAATAAATTTTAATTGATCTTTTAGCAAATTTTCACCACACAGATAAAAGGTTCATCATAAATTTATGTTAATTTCGAATGGTATATTATTCATCATATTATGTTGTATTTTCTCTTATTTTTATATATTTTTCAATATTTCTACGGATCGCTCAATAGAGTTTTAGAAATTAATGCTACAGTGTTAAAACTTTCAACGATTTTGAAAATTTCGAATAATTTTTCAGACAACAGTTTCTTTTATTAAGATTTTCAATACTTTTATTCCATATTTCTTTAGTTCTTCTACAGTTGAAAGTATGTTTTATAGTATAAATTTTATATATTAAATAAGATGTATTTTTATTTTTTTCTTTATAAGTTTCTAGAATAATTGCTAAGATTATAGGTATAGAATTTTTGTATCATATTAATAAATATGCTTCAAGACAGAAACTCAGAAAAATTTTCAAGAAATTAAATTTTTATGCATTAAAAGATTTGTATTAAACTAGTAAGCTAGTAAACTAAGAAGTATGTAAACTACTAAACTAGTACACAAGTAACTTGGTAAGTAGTAAACAACTGAATTGTAAATAGTAAAATTGTAAACAATTGTAAACAAGTGAAAAAGTCAAATAGTAAACTAGCAAACTCGTTAGGAAGTAAATTATTAGTCGATGAGTAAACTAGTAAACATGTCAAATTTTTAATAGTAAACTATTACCTAGAAAGCTGGTAAATTAATAAGCTAATTCAATTAAAAACTGGTAACCTAGTAAAATAGTAATCTAGTCAGCTAGTAAACTAGTAAATTAGTGAACTAGTAAACTGGTGAGCTAGTTAACTAGTTAACTAGTAAACAAGTAAGCTAGTAAACTAGTAAACTAGTAAATTAGTAAACAAGTTATTTAGTAAACTATTTAACTAGTGAATTAGTAAACAAATAAATAATTGAGCTAGCAAACTGGTAAACTCATTTTTCACATTATTTTTAGTGTAATATGCGAAACACTGGAGGATTTCAAATTATGGTATTTTTATAGACTACTTTCATTTTTGTAGATTGTTACAGAGATTTAAAAAACTCGATGCTTTAAAGTGAAAATATCTATCTATTATCAGCAATTTCAAGAATTAATGGTAAAATCACATAAATATAGATTTCTCATGTTTCATATCGTTATTCTTTTTTCGTATTTTTTAAATATTTAAAAGATTTTGTTACGTTTTCCAGAATGTTCATAGATTGATAGTATATATTTTAAAATGGATGCTCTAGAATCCCAAAATTTAAAGATCGTAGAGGCATTTGTCGAGATTTTTCAGAAAACAGTTTTTTTATAGAATTCAATTAATTTCATAATTCTTTTGAAGTTTGTATAAATCGAAAGATTTTCAATAATTTTTAACGGATTTTATATACATTCTAGATTTTGATGATCTAAGATTCAATGTTTTGTAAATTTTAAGCATTATCGTAGATTTTTATTTTTCTCGGTTATTCACTAGGTTTCAACAATTATTCTGATTTATATTTTCTATGTAATCCTACGTTATAATTATTCTTACTTTCTTATTCAATATATACTGCTGACGTTTTCATGAATTTATTTGTAACTTTTATATTTATTGTTTATCGATGTAACTGTTTTCAATCTTAGATGAAACATTGATTGATTTTATCAGAATTTCGGGAGGAGTTTGAATCTCCTAAGTCCCCCTTTGCCTTCGTGCCTGATTATATCTATCATCAGTTTTGACAGTGAAACTTAAGAATTATTCACAATTTATAGTGGTCGCTTTTAATAATGCGTTCATTGTAATCATGAAAAGAAGTTTTTTCTTCCGTCTTTAAATTCCAAAAAGAATGCAACTTGTGTGATTCTTTCCCCAGACAATCTGGCAGCACTGCTTTGGGTGCAAGCTTGAAGACATTGCGTTGACTTTCTCAACAATAGCAAATATGTACCGAATGTACACGACTGGCAGGGAGAAAAATTATGAAAAGAGGGGTTGGCAGGAAAGGAAAAGAGCGACCGACGTGAAAGCACAGGCTTGTCAGTCGGAGAGAACGTCGAGCGATTATGTAAATGTTGCCTATGGAAGCGCAACAGATGCCTTTTCTCTCCCATATTCATGTAGTCTAATCTCAATAACATCTACGCTGTCATATACTGAAAGCTAGAGCCACTAAGGATAGGCAACATTTATCGATCTGTCAAAGTATCAAAATTTCATACTGACACACCGGGACTTTTACGTGGATATGCCTGTGAACTGATGATCGGTACATCGATTTTATAAATGGGACGCCCCGTGATATCGTGTCATTTCTGCCGTAAACATTTCATTTTTCATGTTGGGGTTTATTTGATTGGAGTGAAATATTCATGACCTTAAGAAACCAGAGGTTTTTTCTGTGAATCTGAACGACAATAGTAAAGAACTGGATATGTATTTTTTGATTCTTAAGGTAGTAAACATTTTCTTAAAAGTATTTTTTATACTAGGTGTTCGACTTTATAACCTTAGAAAAAGGGAAAAAATTGAGATATCTAAATTCATTTCCGCTTGACATCAAGACCATTTCACGCTAAATCCTTACATTTATATGTCATTCACAAAAAAAAAAAATACAAAACGGACCAAAACAAAAACTAAAAATTTTTTCTGTAAACGATAAAATGTCAAAATTAAAACTATAAATTAAATTCGTTTTTGCAATGCATTTGATATCGACACACGAAAGTTATCTGTCGAAAATAAGTAAATTTTTTATTTTATACTTATGAAATTTCGAAATTTATCGTTTTAAAAAGTCAGGTTATACTATTCAACTGATTGTGAAATATTTTCAGAGAAACTATAGGTTTTTCTGAAAAATGAAAAAAATGTGTACAAAGAAGGCTATAATAATGAATATTTATTCCACGTAGTGCAGGTGTTAATTTTGGCATAGACGAGGATTCTAAACCGAGACGAAGCTGAGTGTCTGAAACGTCACTGGCATTAAGTTAAACACAATATTATGTACCACGGAAGCCGCAAAATCGTTTCAAAGTTGGTATTTTGAGATTAGAGTGGCATAAAATACATTTGTTTCTAAATAATACAATAACTACTCAAAAATTACTGTAAAATTTTAAATTAACTTTTCCTTTTTTAATACGCAGTGATTTGTTCTTGAGTTCTTGTATCAAAATTGAATTGGTAAAATTTTTCATAATGAATATTTATTTATAAAAACTTTTATGCCCTTTCTTCCTATCGGATATAAGTTTTTTATCCTTGCAATTCTAATACCATACATATTTTATTGGACTCGTGAATTGAATTGTGAACAAAATTCAAAAAGGAAAAATTCATAAGAGCTATTAAGTAATAAGTAATGAGTTATTATTATTTATGTGAGAATTCATTATGTAATACTTTTCATTGAAAAAATTTGTTTCGCAGTAAATGAAGAAAATCATGAATTACTTAAGATACCATTTTCCTAGGAAATTTCCTTCTAAAATATAGAAATAAGCAATAGTTCATATTAAGGTAAAAAATATTACTATCCTTTATAAATATTTTTTTGAACCTAATAATTATTTATTATTTTCCACTTAATGTATTCGTAGAACTTAATTAAGTAAAATCTTAAAATTTTGGCATTCATACCTATATGTGGCTTGGAATAAAAAAAAATCCTACGATTACCAACGACAATCTTGAGAAAATGAAGAGAAACCTTTCTCTTTCTCTATTTGTAACAGCTTGATCGTATTTAAAAAAAATTTTTTCTACAGCCACTAATGATCGTAGAGAGTCGTGACGTAGCTCATTATATAGGTAATTTTTAAACGATTTTTCGAAGTAGAAAACTCAAAAACGATTTTTGTAGCTATAAATCCCTTTTCTTATTGCAAGCAACATATTTCATTTTCTAAAATTCTGAGGATGTGAAAAAGGATGTTATGATAATCTTTGGTCTTCAAATGTTATGTGATTCCTCTTTGCATTAGGGTTTTAAAACACAATCAAATGTTTCTTATTTTAAAATGTACATTTCGATTGATCACGATTTCGTATCAATGAGTTTCAAAAACTTTGATTTTAAATTTTGAGTATAACTTCTAAATTTAGAAACTACAGTCTCATTTTCCTTACAGACATTCAAAGAGGGATGTAAAATTGATAAATCAAAATATGAAACTATGCATTTTTAAAATTTCTATCTTGCACCTTGTAGAGTTGCTAAGTTTATTTCCTTGATGTATGAATTAATCAACTCAACGTAGAATTCTGAAGAATTCATCATTGAGAATAATAGTTATTTAAATACGTCATCTTGACTAGGAAATTCTAAAATAGTAATTTTTATAATTTACAATGCAAAGGCTAAGGAATATGAAATAAATATTTTTTTTATCCTTCTATCAACAAAAAAATAAGGTTTGAAATTTTACAACACATCGTCCAGTAACTGTCAAATTAATAGAATCATGAATTGATGAACATGTATATGAAATTCATTTTTTCTGAGTTTAGAATCAAAAACATTGACTTAGAAAAAATTTACAAGACAATAAAACAATTTTAAATTTCAGGATACAGTAGAGAAGAGCTTTCTATTCTGTCGAACATGTGTCTAATCTTGCAGTGAAAAAATCTCATTGTGCGAATATAATTTAAAAATTACTGATTTAAGGAACTATCAATAAAATGTTTTTTTAATTTTATTTATTCGATGGAATATATAATATATATTATAATATTACATTTTATGAATTGGATTCACCCAGTGATAACAAAGAAACTTCAATTAAATACTTTATCATCAAGTTAAGATAAAGAAACCTAATTTTCATTTATAGAAAAAAAAAAAAAAAAAAAAAAAAACGTCATGACTTTTTGACTAACTTGAAAAGCGTAAAATCTTGAAAATATAATTAAAAACAATTCGAAGTTCTGTAACCGTACATAGGTACTTTCTCCAGACCAAAATTATATCACAGTTTAAAACTTGTACTGCAAGTCCTCAACTTATTTACTCGAATTTCCTCAAAATAGCCTCAATTTTCGGGAAATTTTTCTGCAATATATTACGCGAAAGCTTCCGTTTAAAAGCACCCTCACCAGCATACCTGACGAGATAACAAGCGAGATAGCGTTAGAGCGCATACTTCCTGTAACTCGGGAGTTGCAGGAAACTCGACCGGGGTTCGGATTATCTGTCGAGACGTAAGAAAGTTATTTATGCAGTAATAATGTTATTTGCCAAATAGCTCTCTTTGCACAATACTCGCTCGCGACGCGGAATACGAGTTCGGTGGCTGCGACATCGCGTTACAATAACAACGAACGGCCCCACGCAGGAACTGCGGCATCGTGGGTAGCGAAGAGGAAACGCGATAAGGACGCCGAGTACCGATATTAGAGCCGTCGAAATCATTAGTGAACTGGTAATAACCGTATTTCTTGGGAGTTGGTATGAATCCCGACGGTTCAACAAGCAACGTTCCTTGGTAATCCAAGGATTTTTGCACTATATTTTCAAGATTCATGATTAAAAATCTGTTAAATTTCAAGAGATTGAAATCTGTTATGAATTTAGACCAAAAAATCCGTAATAGGAATACATATATCTGTCAAACTCAACAGATTGTCTGTTGTTAAAAAGAAATTTCTACTACATTCTACAAATTTATATTCTCTTTTTTCAAAGATTTCATTGTAAAAATGTAAACAAGGCGATTTGTAGAGTGAAATTATCTTATAGCTTGTAAATTTCATATATTGACAGTTTATTACTGAATAACTGACGAACGTAGAAATCTTTGTGCAGATTAGAAGCTATATTGCAGAAGGAATGTACGTTTGACAGCTATAGTTTTTATAACAATTCATAATCAATTATTTAAATAATAAGTTCAATTTTTGATCATATTTTTTAATTTTGCATCATTAACTTCAGGAGTAGTGTAATAAGAGTGTACAAGCAAATTAATCACTAGTGTGCCTTTGCGTAATTTTTATAAATATTACGTGTTTTAGCGCAATTTCACTGAGAGAGTAATATTGAATGAAAAAAAATTGTTTATTTCATTTCGAAATTTCAACTTTTTAAACAGTTCATATTAACTGTCTTTTCAATTTAATGATGAAAAAAATTATATTGTTGGTAACATGTGAATGTTTTTTTTCAAGTCCTATTGGCTTACTAAATTAATATTAAAATATTAATACATATTTATGTAGAACTTTCCTTAACTCTCGACACATTCAGTTCGATTTAAGACTGAGTTAGAAATGTATTCACCAGTGATTTTTGATTCGCTAATTTAAGCGGTTTTGTTTGAAAGTGACATTTTTGTCGGTTGTATTGGAATCGTTTGTATGGTGACATTGGGTTTGGAATGTGCTTGTGAGAATTGGATATGTCATAATTGGCCAATATGAGGAAAGAGGGATATGTTAATAGCTGTTATCTACGTCGAAAAGATTTATTGTTTTAGAGAACTCTTAAAAAGGGCCAAATAATACGGCCGAAAGCTAGAAAAGCAATAAAGTCATTCAATTAGATCGGAAAGATGATGTTCTTTTTTATTCAATAGAATTCTTGAACCGATCAAATTTTGTCCGTTGTAATTAGGGCCTTGGAAATATTCCTAATCAGTTACCGAAACAACTGATAGTTATTAAAACTTTGCCAAAAATCGGTTTTTTATCTTACGATTTTTGTAAGCAAGTACACTAAGGATTTTTCATAGTACAATCCCAATAGAAATATATATATATATACGATAAATTTGAGAAAATTGAATACGCAAACAACAATTTAACGAAGCATAAATAAACATAACATAACGAAGATACAATGTAGTACTAACTGCGTTGGCTTGGGACTCCTTTCCACTGAATCAGTACCGGTTTACAATGGTAACTGTCTCAGGAAAGGGGACAATTTTTTCAACGCTTTCACACTCTTGAAGTGCACTCTACATTACATAATAAGAACGAGAAGCGCCATGCTGTATGGCCCTCTGTAGACGAGGTCTGAACCATGTTTTGGATTTCGAGACTCGCGGCAGAGGAAGTTGGTGTGTACGCATTCCTCAATACTCAGCTGCTACTTGATTCAAGCAATAAACAACACACAACTACATAAACAACGGTCGCGTATTAACCTTGGCAAATTTACGCTTTTGTCACAAAAAAAGTGACTAGCAGTAAGCGTAAATATCTTAGTGTACCTCTGGCATTGGAGACAATTTGAAATTTTTTTCAAAAAATAGAATCCTTCTATAGATTGTGTGGTGTTTTAATTTCAAAATTTTAAGAAATCATCATACATTAAAATTCTTCAAGATCTGCATTAATTTTGAATGAGACTTCCTCGATCTATATTATATTAAACAAGAAGAAACAATGAATTTATTTAATTCATAAATTCAAGTAAATCAATAACAAATGATGAAAAAAAATTGAAATGAAAATAATGAAAATTTAATAAAATTCATTCTAATAATGTCATTGTTACTTGGTAATGACAGGTTGAAAAAACGGAAACAAATTTTCACCTACAAACGAAACGTTTTGGCATGTAACCTTCTCACAGAATGTAGTTCAAACCTTAATCAATTAATGAAAAAAAGTGAAGAAAAAGGATTGTGCGATATGATAATTATTCAGAAAAAATTTTTTACAATTTTTTTATTTACGCTAATAACAATTCAACAACGCTACAAGAAACATATTTTATTAATTATTTATGAAGTTCATTTAGTTTCGACCGTTTTCATACAAAAATGATTGAAATTCATAGATTTTTCGATAAGAAATAATGATTCGAAAAGTAAACTGCGATGCGGATATTCAAAATTTTCTCTTTTCTTATATTGATGATTACATGAGGCAAAACCACTTTTTTTCAAAATCAATAACAAAAATGAGAAAAAAAATTCAAAAAAACAAACATGCACGTTAGGAATATGCTTTCACAGCTTCAATAAGTCACGATTCTATATACTGTCAGTATATGAATGTAATCAAATATTATTGATGAGTGGAAACAGTTGAAAGGAAATTATTAATCACGCATTTCAGAAAATTTTTGATATGGATAACCTTAATTAATTTTTATTAGGTATTCATTAACAGTTCAGAAATCGGCAGAAATCAACTATTTAGCTGGAATAAGTTTACCTAACTATGAAAATATCAATTAGAAATGTGCGATTTTCATTCGCAAAACTATTATCTGCATATATACATTTGATGACCAATCTGCACATGATTTGCCGCGTCATATACATTGGCTGCAATCTTAATAGGAGTAACCGAAGCTTTTAAAACGTTGAATGGATATAATACTGAATCTCATCTGATTTTTTTTTTTTTTGATTCTGACATAAGTGAGAGTTGATGTAACCAGATCAAAAAGGAGGGATTTTTATTGATGAGATGGTGAGGTAAATTGTTTATATATATCAAACTTGGAAGTGAATTTTTTTATAAATTTTTATTTAAGTTTGATTTTAATATGTTGTATGTTTTAAAGATTGAGACACTCCAAATTCTTTCATCCATTGATTGGAATTTTTATATTGACGATGAGCAATGTGGTTGAATTGAATCAATTGGATTTTGAGTGAGATTGAAATAAGGTAAATGAAGATGTAATGTACGTAGAAACGAATTTCATTTTATTCATGATCATTTTGATGATGTGTAATTATTTGATTCAATTAGATACTCATGATGAGAATTCAAATTTAAAAGTTGAAAACATGAGGGGTTAATAAAATGAGAAAGTTTATGGGAAAAGGTTTTTTGATTGCTGTAAGTTGAGTGTTTTATGTTGGAAAGAAAATTTGGCTCTAAGAATCGGAATACTGGTTTTTTCTATTAAAATATAAAACGATTTTTGCCATACAATGTACAAATTGAAAGCTTTATGAGAAGAAGTAATTCATTTAGCATATTTGTTGAATTCCTTGTATATTGTTCTCATAATCAAAAAATTTGTTTAGTATCAATTATGTAACTTCTATGAATTAACAATAAAATAATTTTTTTTACAATAGTAGAAACTTATCTTAAGGGTCTTACTTGATCTAACCCATGAACAACTTTTGGATATTCACTTCATTCGTGACACAGATTCATACTCCAAAATGACTTCATATCCTGCTATTTCACTAAAACTTGAAGAATTATTGGTCTTTATGATTCATTAAACTGACACTTCATTTTCTTTATTTGGTGATTCGACTAACTGGTGAATCCAAGTTACAGAATATTTTCAACGTTTCCTTTTTTTTTCATTAAGACTGTACAAAACCATGCGTCAGAAGCAGCAGTCTTTCAGGGTAGAGTATCACTTGTTCCTCTTGAAGAGAATTGTCGGTACGGAATTACAAGTCGGATACGGTAGCGGTGCTCGTTACGTATTCAAGATCGCACGTCACTTTGCCTCCGCGGCGGGGACCGACTATCCTGCAACGTACATGTGCTTATGGCAACTGTAGAGAAATGAACGCGAGATGTAGGCACAGGCATTGCGTTACGTTCCGACATGCAAATCATATCATTCTGTCGCCCCATTTCCATCCCTTCCTCTTGTTTGCTTGGCACCTGTGTATCGTTCTCCTTCCCGAACGACTGATGAAACGTCAACATACTGCAATCTCGTGAATTTTGCTTTTGTCTAAGTCTACAAGTCCTTGATGATCTTGTACAAATCCGTTGGAATCCACCAGGTGTTGCAGACTAAAATAAATTTTGCTACTTTTAAAGAATTTTCTGAAAAAGAGCACAAAGAAAATCAAAATTCTTAGAACCAACTTACGTGACATGAATCGGATCTAAAACACAGGACAGTATTCATTTGGCAGACTGGTGGAGAACCAGAAATGTGCTTATTGCCAAACAATAGCATTGATGATCATCGAATCTAAAAGTAGCTGTGTATATTGAAACATTCAGTCAGAATGTCCAAATCGATTGCTTTACAAGACGACAACTTTTTTTGCCTCGGTCCCCATCACTGCTGCTCACTCTACACACATAACACCTGAAGACAAGATCAGACACAGATTCTTCCAAGAGCAGAACCCGCCGTTCGTCCCTAATCGCTCCATTGTCTCACGATGAAACGTGTCATTGCGGTCGGCGCATCCGCAGCCACGGGTAATATCGGCACCGCTGATCGTTCTCCAACATAATCTCCGACTCATTGAAACTTGTGCGCATGAAAGCAATAGCGACCTTAATAAGCGCGCCTAATCTGTAGACGCGGACGAGTGGTCTACACACATATTTCGAGCATCCTCGAGCGCAGTTCCGCGTCTCGCCAGAGCCATTAACACACCACGGCAAAGTTGCCAAACTTGAAAACTTGGTGAAATGGATATTTCAAAGTCGCTTCCCTGGAAAACCGTGGGCGATTTTCCGCCCCGTGTGATAAATTGGGTAAGTGAGTAGGAGCTTGTTCCAGTGACCTTTTTTGCTCGCTCGTACATTATCGTTGCTGAATAATTGAAGTAAGTGGCGCGATAATGTACGTGTCCAATTAGCGTTAGACGGTGCTAATCGAAAACCGTTAATGTTATATTCTAGTTCGGATGTATAATGCTATTTGTGAAACGCGCGAACGCTGTTATCTATCCGGAATGACCAATCAATGGAAGCAGCTGAAAGTAAAAAGGTTGTTGGGGAAGAATATTATGCAGTGGAAAATTGATGAACTATAAATTTTATATCGGAGATGTTGTGTACAGTATACACGTATATTTTACAGAAGGCAATCATTGCATAGAATGCAAGTCTATATTTCTTGTTGAATCGACGTGACACATTGTGCAGTTATGGATTATTTTGACATTCGTATCGTCAGAATGTCTTTTTTGACATAAGGTAATTTTGTCTACACCAATTATTTAAAATTTTTAAAGGATTACATTGTGGAGCGTATAGCAGTATCGAAAATAATTGTATACGAACATAAAATATGAAAGCGCTGAAAAAACGATTCCTATGGTAGATTTTTGTCTACAAAAAATTTTTTTCGTGTTAGGTAAATCGTACTTTAAATTACTCTTCAACTAGAGAATTTTAAATTCAGTTTGTTTGAAAATATAGACGGGTGATGAATGAACAGTTTTTCATTGATAATCTGGATATTATTTATAGGATCTCAATTTTTTTTTCTTTTTATAAAAAAGCATTATGTTATCAGTCATCAGATACTGACTTTGTGAAAAAAGAGACTATATATTGAATAACATATTCGGAATATTGTTAAAACTTTTCTATTTTACATCAACGAAGTTTGTAGGGAAAAATACATTATTTATTACGTAAATATAAGAGGATTCTAAATATCAATCGAAGGTATCTTGATACGTTTTTCTCCTTTACTTTTCAGACTTTAGTCGTATTAAAATTGATGGGCCTATTAATTTTTCATCTTGAAAAGAAAAAAAAATTTTCTGATTTTCGAGAAAATATACATGATTCATCTTTGATTTTCGTAACTCAAGCAGAATCTTGTTCTGTCTATTGCGCTAGAGGTATTTCAACAAATACCTAAGTTAAAAAGCAGAGAAAAATTTTTTTCTGATATTCGAGAAAATATATATGTGTAATTCTCGATTTTCGTAGCATTGTCAAGAAGAATGTCATAATCAAAAATGATCGAATTAGTTTTTGGAAAAGAATAATTTTTGTTTTCAAAAATATATTGTTCTTCAAGTCACTTATTGCAAAATCTGAAATTTTATTATCCTTAACTAAAATAATTTTTATACACATAACATGTGTTCAGTTCACTGCTTTTAAACAAATAATCTTTTATTTAGAAAAATATTTTGATATTTGGAAGAACGATTTCCTTATCTTTACTTTTTGTTGCTTTTAAGGAAAGTATTTTGTCATTTTGGCAAAAAAAAGAAGAATTTTGCAATTCGTAGTTTGTTTTAGACACAAATTTTTAGGGGACAATAAAAAGGTCTTAAGAAAACCTACAGATCATGAAAAACCTATAATGTTTAGAAAAAAGTTAATTTATAATTATTTGCTGAATAATTTTGCATTTCAGAAAAACATTTTCCAAATTGATAGTTTTTTTTAATTTTTTTTTTTCCAAGACCATTGGGTGATAACTGCGGATTCAACCAGTGAAAAAAATTGTCTACATCTTGAATAAATAATAAATTAAATGTTAAGTTAATGTAATTAACATCTTAGTTTTCCAATTATTTTTGCAAAAAAATATTCAGACAATCTTAAATGATGTTTTGTGTTGTTGAATGAATAAAACAGTCACTTGAAATTTCATGGAAACATTAGGAAAACAATTTGAAATTTCAATTTCAACTCAGTTTTTCCAAAATGAAATTACACATTGATAAATTTTAATTAGGTGTAAGGGAAAAAAATTATTGATAAAATCATGGTTTCTCTTTTTCGGAAAAACAGTTCTTAAATTTTACATTCACATTTTTGTTTCTTTCGTAATTACTTTATCTTTTGAAAAATGTTTTCCCTCTTGTAAAAAAATATATAAAAAATGTGATAAGTCATTTTTAATGTTTGCTTCGAGGTTCCTTAGAAGTTGTGCATAACATAGAGTCGAAAAATTTCATATTCATGAAAAAATATTGTGAAAAACTATGATTTTTTGTTGTTTTGTTTTTCAAATATTTTTTTTAATTCCAAAATTATGTATGGAAGAAAACATTTCTCATATATCGATTTGTGAAAATACATTTCAAAACACTGAATATTATGTACATTGGAAAAAATCAGTTAGTGTCTTGAAAAAATTTATTTATTCCAATGTTTTACCATTCCTTACATACAATCATTTTCTCCAAAGATTTTACATGTCTGTTCATACGAGTTACCGGTCATTTTTCCGAATACATTATTCCAGAAGACCATTTTCCCACTAGCCAGTTTTCTGAAAAATTTTTTTCCGAATCCCGAAAACCACGTTTTCCGAAAGTTTTCTTTTCTTAGATTTCAAAACAAATTTTCCGGAAAATTTTTTTGCGTTGAAATTCTCTCCAGAAAATCACTTTGTACGAAAAGAATCTAATAAGAAACTCGTACAAATATGTAGGACAATATGCAGTAGCGAAGCATATTGGATGACAGCTAGTCTTACAATAAAAAAACCTACATGCTCTATTCCAAACAAAAAAACACTCTCATCGACAATGATAACTCAAGAATGTCTAATCTCTCTGTGAAATTACAAAAAAGAGAAAAACGAAGAACCGAATTTCAATCTCACTCGCTGCATGGAAAAAGTTCGAGTTATCTTTCACGACGGCGCCCGAAACTTTTTCCGATTGCATGAAATTTCACAGACGGAAGTGCAACGTCGGATTGTTCTACTCACGCTCTTCGTTCAACTATTCCGCCATAAACCCCGAGTTTAGGCCACCTAACCAACAATCGGAGATAAGTAATTGCGGCTACATTTTACCGTTGCAATTGAATTCTCAGCCTAAGCAAACGTAATCTGACTGGAGAATTTTGGACGGACTGGCTGGACTCGAAGACCGGAATTCCATGGTAATAATGGAATCCCGCGAGCGGACCAGAACAATGCGTGCAAATATTTGTTACCTCTATGATTGGAGGAGCATGTCGCAATAGAGAAAGTAGGCGAGACTATTTGAGGACACCGAGCAATTTGGAAGTGTCCTGGCTCGGAGCCAAGGGTAATATTGCACTCACACATTCCAGGATACCTAAGCATTGTCCGACACTAAACAGCCGGAGTACCAGTAAATTCGGTGCCACGAAAATAACGACTTCCTGCTCCGGGCGTAGGCTGCAGGCCTTCCCAAAGATCAGCTTTTCCGGCGACAAACGCTCGACCCTTCTTCGGCTTATCGGAGTCGCCCCGGCTATCTAGGCATCCGGCTGCGATTTCAAGGCTCCAAGTTGCGTAGTTAGCTGCGTCGGGACTTTGGCGATAACTCTTCATTTAATTTATGGGTGCACGTAAATGTCGAGGACTATATGTATCTCTGCATATTTCACGGGGGATGAGACAGACGAGGGATCGGGTACTTGCAGATATTCATCGACATCATCGATATCAGCCTGATATATGAGATATAAATGCTGTTTTCTTGAATGGAGATGACACTTCCTATGCTCAAGGGATGAATTGAATTTGGCGCCTTTTTCATTGGAAGAATTCTTCATTATAAGGGAGTATGATGAAATTGATACCGCGAGGAGGTAATGAAGAAAACAATGTATTCATGTTTCACAAAAAATTGACATGTGGGAAAAATACTAATTCAAAAAAAGTTATATACTTCTGGGAAAAATATTTCTTTTTTCAACGATCCGAAAAACAGTGAACTTGATGCTAATTACTATTCTAGAGAAATTCTTACGCATCATTGGTGACTCACTCTTTACCATAATAACACATTTTATAGGCAAACAATTAGTACAGCACGTGGTTGGTTTTTATAACGTTATTTCGATTTCATAAATATTATTAGAAAAACGATTATCGATTTAAAATATTCATATAAAAAGTTATTTATTCAAACTAATTACGACACATCGAAGTTTTTTAAACAAAATTTTAATGCCCAAGCAAGTCACTAATTGTGTGTAAAGCTCTCAGTTTTATAGATTTTATCATCTAGTTCGAAACTAACTCTTAGTTATGAGTATAGATTGAATAAACATGAGTATCTGTTAATTTGTCCTAAATGGGAATGAAAATTAATTAAACTTTTTTTTTCACTGCAGAAAAAAGAAATATTGTTCTGATTGATAGATTACTCAAGAGTAAAATTTATAGTTTTTATACATGTAAATGTTTTAAAAGGATTCTGCTTCTTTTTTAATGTAATGTTTCAGTTTAGTACATCTTATAATAATCTCATGTTTCGTGCTATAAAAAGACCTTGTAACATATAGCAGCCTTTTTTCACTGAACTTCTGAAATATAAATATGGAATATAAATAGAAACAATATTCTTGTTCACTAACAATTCATATTATATTATAATAATTTTGGAGAACCAAAAGTCTGACACGAAAAATCATAACGACATTGCATTTTACATGTTAAACACAATTTATTAAATGAAATCATATGTGGATTATTTATTTCATATTTATATACATTATTGTCTAACATTAAAATAATCATTTTTTAACGTAATCTATTATATAACAATCTCAAAGTAACAGTTCATGTTTATCAGCTGATAACTTTTTATCATACATATAACATTTGTTTGGATCAGAAATTAAGAAGTAAAATATTTTATAAAATTAGTGTAATGAACGATGAACGAAAATACACGTTTTTACTTTATGAATTATGGTTTTTCTGAAGTATGCGAGAATTCCAAATAATATATAAAAATAGTTAAGAGAACAGCAGCAAGATTGATGATCATAAACTTTTTTGCTTTGAAATAGTGAATTATATTCCAAAATAACAGATAAAATTTACAATACGAAATCCGGGATTTAAGTTGTAATTATTGGTGATATTATGATTCTTGTTCTCAACGTTATTGTTATGATGATTGAATCGTGTATAGTATATACTCATAATATATATAAAATGACGTGAATTACATAATAATTCGGTTTACGAAATACCCAATCAAGAATTATTCTACTTATCCTACTGCAAATTCTTTGTCGAGGAAAACATCAGTTGTTTTGATGGTTAAATTATGAAGAAGATGCACTTAAAAATAAAAAATAATTATGATTCCAATGTCTTTGACCGATTTTTACTTGCAACGCATAAAGAAATTACGTATTTATTAGGAACAGGGATATGAGGCGCCAAATTTACAAGTAAATTTACCGGTAAAATACTGGTCATGACCGTCATTAACGACAAGAAAATTTTGGTCAATTTTGACCGTCAGTTTACCTTACTGATCAGAATTATTATGATGGTCAAAATTATCACATACTTGAAGATGACTTGAAAAAATGTTTAACTCGTTTGTAATTGCAGCTTTTTTTTTTAATTGCATTCTTATGAAAAAATGAAAAAAAATTGGTTTCTTAAATAATAAATAATTGCACAATAACAACCTTTCCATTTGAAAAGAGTCATTTATAGAGAAATAAACAAATTACTTCATACAAGGGTGTTGTTCTTTAGGTATTTTCCTTCAGTATCTTTATTTTCGGGAAAATTTCAATTTTATATATTTCACGTCAGTTTTCTACACTTATTTTAAGACAAAAGTATTGTTTTTTTCACTGTTGGGCATTGTAATTGTAAATCAGTTTTAACTATTGTACTTTTTTTATCTTTTATCTCATGCATTAAAAAAAATTAGAAAATGCTGTATGGTTAATGTGACAGTTAGACAAAAGACTATTATAACCAACACAAAGGTGGGTCAGAGTAAAAATTGCCTTTTAAGGTAAGAGACATCATTAAATTACATTCCATCACACTCTTCAATTACCCCCAATTTTCTATTAGAGTAAGCTTAAAAAGAGAAGGGGTGAAAAAAGAAGGGACTTCAATCAAAAGCTCTGTTTTGCTGAATAGTGATTGGACGAAACTGAATTACTAATAACTCGTTCAGTTTTGCAAATTTTTAAAAATTGTGAAGGAAAAAATGTCTTGAAATTTCATGAGGCATTGACGGTTTTCTGATGATCCGCCGACTTTAAGACACTCTATATATTGTCCAGAAAACGCAGTAGTACAGTGACACTCATGAGTTTTTGCTAGAAAAATGGAAAAGCCATTCATGAAATATGAGATACCAAAAAGTAAAAAGTAAGTCATGATGAATGCTAAAAGGTGTGAAAAAGTGCAGAAAAGGGACCAAAGAAAAGCCGTCAATGCTGGGCACGGAGACGCAGAGAAACAATATTGTTGTTTCATTGGCAAGTCACATCACGTCGATGAAAGTGACGCGTCCCATTTCTCCGTCTCCGTTCCTACAGTGGGGGAGTACAAATTGGATTATGCTTGCCGAAGCCACTAGCACAGGGCAGAGGAAAAGGGATGGGTGTCTGGATGCCGAAAACTGGCAGCGCTATTCGTCCGTTTGCCTCAGTCACCTCAGGTCCGACTTGTTCGGCTCGTACTACTTCGCACTCGTGGGTAACGCTTGATTAATCGAAATTCAAAATGGCAAGGACGCGATCAGTCCATTTCTATACGTAACGCCTTTGATGATACTGAGGAGAAAGTTAAAGGAGCAATCACAAAAAAAGCCCCAAGCTATGTAAAAAAGTTATCAAACTTTTCGCGGTTAAAAAGTGATCCAGCTCAACTTGTGGTCATAAGCAGAAGTTAATATTTCTTTGCGATGTTTTCATCAAACTTCATAAGTTAGAGAATTACTGGGTGACGGAATGCGATTTATTTGAGTGGATAGTAATTGAGATAAAATAGTTGAGAAGAGGATAATATTATTACTTTGAAATATAGGTAAGGATTTTTTTTACTTCAGAACTTGAAAACTATTCAGATTTTGCAGAAAAACTTATTATATGAGACGAATTTTTGTGATAATAAAAAAGTTCGAAATAGTTTATATTATTATCTGAATCAATTGAACTTCAACAACCTTAACAACCTTAACCGTCAACAACAATTTAACTTTAACAACAAGTTAAATTTATTAAGAGAATTCTAAATAGAGTGGACAAATTGAAAGTCATTCGTATAAGAAAATAGTTTGTATTTTGTTTGATATCTAGCAAATTATGAAAAGTTATTGGAAAACATTGTAAATTTCAAGGTTGTCAATTAGTAAAGATAGATTTTAAAACTGAGTGTAATTAATGTAAGAATAATAAATTTTAAGTCATTTGAGAAAAAAATTTTTTTTACTGCCAACACCGCTTAACATAATTTAAATTTAAACATTAAAAAAATGAAAAATTCTAAGAAGGATTTGCGAAAATAATTCTAATTTCATTTTCTGTTATACGGAGAAAGTTTGACGAATTTTGAATAATAAGAAATTTATTTAATTACGTTAACTGTTGCACGTTCTTTATAATTCAAAAATTTTTTGTCCATTTTTAGATTTCATATTTTTCATTCCAAAGATTTGTGAATTTTGCAAATCGTAGTAGACTTCGAAAATTTTTTGAAACTACAGAAACCGTGTCATATGAATATTCAAATTATTTCTGTAAATCGAAACAAAGTTAATTGCAGGGGTTGGGAGCCGCTCCATTGTAAGCTCCGCTCCGCCAGCTTATAAGCTCCGGAGTTTGATGAATGTAAAAAATACGGGGCTGAAGCGGAGCGTATAAGGCCTTCTACGCTCCGCTCCAGCTGCGGAGTGGAGCTCATAACGAAGCGGCTCCTAACTCCTGGCTAATACATTACACAGAGAAAAAATTTATTGCCAAATATTTTCACCAGATATAAGTAAGTGTGCTAGCTTAAAAAATAAGTTAGCACATACCAATTTCCAAATTACAATTGATATTACTTTTCGGTAAGGACTAATTAAGTGCTAATTTAGTGCACCAAAGAAACCAACGTCACGTCGAATTTTCCCAAAATAATCGTTACCCACCCTGCGTGTGCTAAGCTAATTATAAGGTCAGCACACTCTCTGCAATTTCCAAAATCAAACTAGTGTACTGAATTGGTACTCATTTAGTGCTAATACATTACATAAAAGAAAAATCTATTGCCAATTTTTTCGCCAGATATGAGTGAGTGTGCTAGCTTAAAAATTAAGTCAGCACACACCAACTTCCAAATTACAATCGATATTACTTTTCGGTCAGTAAATATTTAGTGCTAATTTAGTGCACCGAAGAAACCAGCATTACATCCAATTTTCCCAAAATTATCTTTACCCACCCTGCGTGTGCTAAATTAATTATTAGGCCAGCACACTCTCTGCGATTTCCAAAATCAAACTAGTGTACTAAATTAGTACTAATTCAGTGTTAATACATTACACAAAGAGAAAATTTATAGCCAAATTCACTCGCCAGATATTAGTGAGTGTACTAGCTTAAAAATATGCTAGTACACACCAACGTCAAAATCACAATAAGTATTACTTTTTGGTGAGGAATAATTAAGTGCTAATTTAGTGCACCAAAGAAACCAACGTTATATTAAATTATCCCAAAATTATAGTTACCCACCCTGCGTGTGCTAAAATAATTATTAGGCCAGCACACTTTCTGTGATTTCCAAAATCAAACTAGTGTACTAAATTAGTACTAATTCAGTGCTAATACATTACACAAAAAAAAATATGTTGCCAAATTTTTTCGCCAGATATGAGTGATTGTGCTAGCTTAAAAATTAAGTTATCACACACTAAATTCCAAATTACAGTAAGTATTACTTTTAGTGTGGAATAATTTAGTGCTAATTTAGTGCACCGAAGAAACCAACATTACATCAAATTTTTTCAAAATTATTGTTACCCACCCTGCGTGTGCTAAGTTAATTATAAGGCCAGCACACTTTCTGCGATTTCCAAAATCAAACTTGTGAACTAAATTAGTACTTATTTAGTACTAATACCAGGGGGTTGGGAGCCGCTTCGTTATAAGCTCCGCCACGCCGGCCTATAATCTCCGGAGTTTGATAGACGTAAAAAATCCGAGGTTGGAGCAGATTGTATGACACCTTATACGCTTCGCTCAAGCTGCGGAGCGGAGCTCATCACGGAGCGGCTCCTAACCTCTGGTTAATTGTATGAATATTGTTCTCTGAAAGGAATATTTCATAAAAAATCTAGATATTCCTTAAGTTTTGTGAAATGTGTCAACATGAAAAATAATGACCCACAATAATTTGAAAAGAATAACATTTTTTGTAAACTTCCTGATAATCCATATAAATTTTGTTGGTTCCAAGAAATTTTTATAATTTATCAACACTACCGAAACTGTGTCGATTGCAAACAATCTTCCAATGTCAATGAGTGTTTTATCTATGAAAACTGTTTGATGAATTTCAGAATGGAAAAGTTATCTGAAGATTTCTTAGATTTAAAAAAACTAAAATTGATTAAAAGATTGCTATTCTTGATGCCAAAAAATGTCAAAAATATGTAAAATCTCATGTAATTTTGTTATATTTTTGTTGGTAGAAAAATTTAAGAATCCATTATAACTACAAATATTATAAATATTTTTAATAACCAATTATAATTCATCTCTATATGAAGATTTTCGACGATTTATTCAGTCATCATGAAATTTTTAAAAACCCGAAAATTTGGAATAATGAAAAAACTCAAAGAAAGTCAACAACTGACAATAAATTACTAAAATTTGAGAAAGTTCCAGAATTTCAAAAAGTATTAATAAATTTTATAGCATGTAGACGATATTTGAAATTTTGAAAACTCTGGATATAGTTTGAATTTTCGAAATTATTGAATCAAAATAAAAATAAAAAATATCACGAATATTCAAAAAGTAAAGAAAAAAGGAATTTAAAAAATTTTTTAAAATCAAAAATACAAGAGAAATATCGTCAATTGGCGACGATTATCAAAAATTCGAATATTGGTTTGATTGTGAAAAGTGATAAAAATTCATGAGTTGTTAAAAATTTCAATAATTTTGTACAACTACAGAATTTGTGAAATATCCTTCTAAATATTTAAATACGAGAAGAAGTTTTATTTTTCAAAAATCGCCGATGATTCAGAAAACTGAATAAAAATCCATAAAATTTCGTAACTAAAGGAAAAATGGGAATTACTAAAAAAGGTAAAGATTATCAAAAATGTGTGAAACTTGACAAAATATGTTGGATGCGTGGTACAGAAATAGAAGTTAGTTGTTCGTTAAAATATCGAAAATTCTATAATACGACAGATACGCTATAATATTCTGCAAGTTTTTATAAATGAAAAATAATTAATCGTACAATGATCTCTGATATTTTCAATTGGCTGAGAATTCAAAAATTTTTTACGTCTTCGAGAAACAAGATAAAATCATTGAAAATCTAAATAATTGCAGATAATTCGAAAATCTGATCTATCAGTAGAATTTCAAGACCGTTTTGAAATTCATGGTCTGTAGAAAATTTTGCTAGTACGTTAAAACATACAGAAGCTTTGTAACATCGTTAAAAATTTTCGAGTATTGAAAAATGTCTCTTCTAACAAAGATTGACGATACTTCGAGACATGGCAATGAAAGTATGGAACTGAAGAAAGTTCTAGTAAATTCTGTAAATGTAAATAGCTTGAATGATAACATTCCAAATTACTCCTAAGTTTATTCATACATGAATGTATATTTTATCCACCTAGAATTTTGTAGGTTGATAGTGCGGCCCACCATCCCCACATCTTCTTCCACAACTCTTCATTTAATGATAAACTCTTAGGTTCAGCTCCTGACAAAGAACGAATTTGCCCCTCACAGTCATTAAATAATGAAAATATGACCAGACATACCTCAGGATCGTTAAACTAACAAAGTCGTTACGATCTCGCAGCTTTTTCTGGCTAACGTGAAAAATAACAAACTAATTCTCGTTTACGTCTCGAGCACTAGTACGTAATTTCTCGGTGGATCCATTTACAGCAGGAAAATCTGTGACGCGTGACGTAATCGCAGTAAAACACATGAGGAAAGAGCAGGCAGGCCGCAATAAAGGAATGACCGTGGAGGCAATATGAAAGCCCTGCGCCCTTATACGTCCCTCCAACCCACCAAAACCAGTGGCCATTGCGTAGTCCATAAAGTTTTCTCTCTCGAGCCCTTTTCCTGAGCCCCTTCCCCCGCCATCAATAGGAATGCCATTCGAAGGCGCTCTAAGAAACTGCTAATAGACCTACGGAGACGACAGGGAGAGAGTTCAGTTTTGCTACTGCGGGCTCTGGAAAAGCTGCTGAAGGGTAGAAGGAAAGAATAAAAGGAGGAAAAAAAGAAATGAGATAAAGAACAGAAAGGGGCACGAACTATCGCCGGAAGCTAGAGGAGACGAGGAGAGAGGACTGATGGAGTAGTTTCGCGACGAAACTCCGAGCCCATCCTGAGAAACCTCTTGCGAGCCCAGAGGCGTTTGTCTCCTTTTTTTTTTCCATAGACCGACGACGCCCTACCATTCTTCACTCGCTGCTTGTACAGTGGGAACTGTGCAAAGAGCGCGTTACGGAATTACGACTTTTTCATCGACAGTCATTAGCTGGATAAAATCGACGATATGAGTATGATATTTTACATGTTACTTTGTATTACAACATATAAAAAGATTGTAAGCTACAGATGCCATAATATGTTTCTCATGATACTTAGAAAAAAAGATATAATACTGATGATATAAGGAAAAACTTCCATAAGTCACTGAAAAATTTTCGTGCTAGTTGTCGTAAGTTTTTTTAATTTCTTAATAGCTCTTAGTGTGTGAAATGACAAACAGAAAATGATTACAAACTTACAATAATCCAAATGAAAAAGTACTGAACTTTTATGGCAGTTTCACTCGTTGCTGTATTGAGACTGTGAACGAAAGTCCCTCAAACGTGTATTTTCATATATTTGATAAATTTGTATTGCTGCATTATCAAAATGTGAATAAAGTAGAGAAGCTGTTTATAAACCAAGATTTTCAGGAACTATCATATTTAGTTTTTTGCATTTTTCAGCATCTACGTTTACATTCTGTACGTTTGTCGTACGCATCTTTTGCTTGTGTTTTTTTTTACTACATAATAAGTTTTCACAATTGGTATGATGATAAAAAGTTGACATATAGATAGTACTTAAAATGCAATAGTAGAAATCTTGCAAATCGTAAGTTTTTACGACGGGAAAATATTATTTTACTTTTTTGTAATTGAGGTCATGATAGTAAAAATGAAACCTTTCGGTTGTTTTTGCTCTGAGACAGTGCATAAATTTAATAGCAAACTTTGATATGAGTTTTCTTATTATTATTTATAATTCGATAAACATTTGCAAAAGAAAAGTTATAACCCAAAAAATACTGGTTTACAGGAAAAAGCTTCTGAAAGTATTAGAACTGAAATGATATTTAGAAGTGAAAAAAATAAATAATTATATACGCTGTTGAAATGACGTGATAATAAAAATTATACTTAATTTTCGAAATTTGCTGCATCATAGATGCGTGAAAAATTTTTTATTTGAATAATTTTACCGTGCGGAAATAAAAAGTTTATCTCATTTTAATATGTTTTCACTCACTTCTAAACATTTTTGGAATATCACAGTATGAGGAATGAATTATTATTCTTTTTCACGCTATTGAAAACTGTTATTACACTTATTTTTATAGACAAGTTGATAATTCATTGGAAGTATTGGATTATTCATTTTGCAATAATAATCTCTCGACTGTAGAAATATACTTAAAAGTAATAAATATCTATATGTATGTATTCTGCGATGACTTCACAAAGGAAATTCTATTTCTAAACAAAACTGCCCTACAATGGTTTTAAAGTTCACTTCGTAAAATAATAATTTCAACATCATAACCATACATACAAGAATTGTCTTATGTTCTAGAGAGAAATGAAAAGAATACAAACATATAAAAAGGGTTTAGAAATACAAAGAATAATAATCGATTCGCCTTTGAGGAGGTCAAAGAAAAAATTTGCACAGGTGACACTAAAGAAATAGTTAATTATATTCAACTAAAGATTTTTTGCCTTTATAAAGTAAGTTAAATCAATGAATACAAGATTTGAATCAATGATGTTTATCTCTAATCGAAAATTAAATAAAATTACAATGTAGCTCAACTGTTTGAAATCGCTACACTGTTAAAACTGTTGGAACTGGCGCAACTTGAAAAAAATATAGAAGTATTTCAAGTGTCCAAATATTATCAAAAATACTTATCTTACAATAACTATCAAAAAGTCTTTAAAGGTAAACTTTTATTATGAATGTTAAACGGGTCTTCTACATAGTATAATAACATTGTTTGAGACCCTGCTTTTTCTGTAAGAAAGTTGTTAGGAAACCGATAATGCAATTAACACGTGGTTTATAGCATTTTACTTTTTGAATACTTTCATTCAATACGACATTTACTGAAATTTCGTCTGTCTCCTATATAACCACAATATTAGTTTGAAACGACATTATATAAAAATGTATACTGAAATAATTGACAAGATTCAACTCATGAAGATCCTCATAAACAAAAAACCAAAATTATTGAGTTTTTTGATGCCTCCGGCTATCGTCCGATGAAGGCTTGTCATGAATTTTTCAATGAAAAAATTCTTACAGCGGTTTTTAAGTATAAAAACATAGAATCCTAAAGATTTTCTATTTTAAATTACTACTGATTTTCGAAATTATATAACCCCGCGAATTTAGATCGTCAAACGATAGCCAAAGGCATCAGGAAAAAAAATCATTTTTGTTTCTTTGTTTCCGACAACTTTCGTGACCTGAATCGTGTCAACTGTTTAGGTATGCATTTTTTGCAAGAGGTATTTCAAGGTCGAATTACTGTCAAATCAGAGACAGTGTTAATTTCAGTAAAATAAGTATCAACAGTACAAAATTCATTAAGTCGAATGAAAAAGATGCTTTATGAGTCTACCTACAACTTATCTTCGAAAAATAATATCAAAAACTAAGCCTTATTTAGATAGAAGACCCGCTTAACATACGAAACACAAAAATTGATAAACTGCTACAAGTATCGAAACTTTGGAAGCTGTGGTAACCAACAAAGACATTATTTATTCATTATCACTTATTATGAATAAAAAAAAAATAATAAAAAAACAAGACTGTTATTTTTATTATGGTCAATATTCCACAACCTTATAGGATGTCAATAAAAATCACTTGATTTTACTGTCAGATGTCTAATTGCCACCAAACGCCACAAACTCTCGTTATTCCCAGTCCTAAAAACTCTTCACTGTCTCACAATGGTACAAATATATCACGCCAAAACCCAGACTAAGAAGGTCAAACGAAGAAAAAACATCGCACAAAAATCTCCCATGAAAACATCAAAGCTTCGAATCCACCCCTAAACCACCTGAGCTTTCACAGTGGCGCCATCCACCGAGGGGTTGTTCAACCTATTCCCATTTCACCCCTTTCGTTTGGGCAGAAAGTGATAGAGTGCCTCGAGTTTCCAACAGCAGGATCTGTGAAGGACATTGAAGCAATCAATTACCATCAAGTTCGTGTCTGAACTAATAGCGAATTATTGCGCCGAGAAATGTTTCAGACGTCGATACATGGTCGAGTGAGATGGCGAAACCAAGATTTATGATCTCCCTTATCCAGAAAAAGAGAGTAGAAAAGCAAAAAATCCTCACATAACAAAATTTCCGTGAAAAACCTCATCAAACGAAATGCTTCTTCGTGAAATCCTCCGTGAAAATGAATTACAACCCTTGCACTAAACGCTACAATCGTAAAACGCATGAAGGGACCTTGCACTCCAAGCCCTTTCCTCCGCTCATTATCTCCCCATTTTTGCGAGTTAGGGGCTCCCATGGAACACGAGGGCGTATAATTTAATCCGAGGAACCGAATGATAAACATCAAGTGGCGGAATCGCACAAGTCAGCAGAAGAAACGAGCAGACGGTGAGTTCAGTTTGATGGAACTTGGGTTGAGAGACGTGACTTCGAATTAGCTCTGTTTCAGATCTCCTAAATACCAATTAGGGACAGAAACTTCCCCTTTCATGTTGATTTCTGCCTCAAGAGTTATCTCAAAGTTGGCATTGTTCTGCGTTTATCCGCTCCTCTCGGTTCTCCTTCCAGAGACATTCAGGCGCCACGTATATATAGGTATGAACGTGTGCGATTTACTAACACCCAACGACAGTTCCGCGACGCGAAGAAACCTTACGTCTGCCTGACGGGAATGACTTTATAAATATTTTGCCAACCAGTTCACGGGCCGTGATTCGATACGATAGGGGTGGAAACAGTTAGGAACTTTTGCGAAGGGATTAAGAATCGACCTCCTTTACGCATTTAGAGAGATCGTCAGGCGTAACTGAAATTTCGTGAAAGGAATCGGTCTTTTAATTAGCGTTGACTTTCTTTTAAAAGCTCAAGATTCGTAGTTAGTGACTAAGCTTCTTATTCTTGGCTTGGATAAGTTTGCAGTGTCATTGCGGAGAAATGTGGTGAACAGCAATTTTTTTTGGGGTTGTGAGATTCGTTTGTCTTGAGAAGAATAGTGTTAGGTGCCTTATACTAGAAGGAATAATGATTTAACTTTCTTTGAATTATATTGAGGCATTGTTTGGGAAACTTCAAGTATTTTTTATAATGACAACCGAGCTTTGTCCTATGAAAAAATTCTATAAAAACGTAGAGTTTAGAAATGTAGACTCTTCATAATGTTCAACTAAATATAAATATTTTCAATTCTTAAAACTTGACAAACAATATTTGTTTTAGAAGTTAGAAAACTACTTTCTCCTGACAAAAAGAGTTTAATTCACCTAATTATAAAGGAAGTAATCATTTGACTTCATTAGATCTTATGTCAAAACTTGTTAGAATAAATTGAAATATCTTATTCTATGAAGACAAAGATGTATCCTCTGAAAAATTTCAGAAGATAGTGGAGGTTAAAAATAGCAAACTCTTGATAAAGTTTGAGTGTAAATTAGAATTATGAGTAGATCTGAATCTTTAAATACTAAATCATGATTTAAAAAATAATGGATGGTTTTTGTTCGATTTCCTAAACATTTGTAAAAAAAAGTTATTATCCATAATGCGAAATTTTCAATCGCTCTCACTAAAAAAAATCCATTTTACAGAAAACTTTCGGAATAGATAATAACATTCTTTACTGTAAGATAATAAAAGAATTCGAAATTATGAAATTTTAGCGCTCATAATATTTTCATATGAAATTTAAGTTAGGTATTATAAATCGAAAGTTTTCAGTAAAGCATGACTGTTAATGAATAATAACGGTAGAGTACTGCGTCACTTAAAAAAAAATATTCTTTTATTATGTATATTATATATGTATATATATTTTATTATTTACAAAATTGTTAGAAACATAAACGACGTCAACACACTTGAACATGGGTCAAAATCAGGCAGAATACACTGTTGTCAAGTTTATCAACCCGATGCAGAAAGTGTCAAATATGTTTCATTTTTACTTTTTTTTCCAAAACGGTACAGTAAATCTTCGTTCTGTTTCAAGCATTTTATTAAGTAAGTGATTATGTGCCAACGAAAATAAACTTTGAGAGAAATCCGAAATATGGTATAGTTAAAAATTTTTAAAAACTACTTCCGCCAATGAGACTACATGCGAACTTTTATATTTTTTTATTAAAAAACGGTACAGTAAAACAAGTTGTAATTTTGCAGGTGTAAATAAAGACGCTCATATCTTCCATATATATATTTTTTATTTAAATCCTAAGTGAATTTTAATTTATGGAGGCGCTGCCTAAAAATCCAACTTTATGTATATAAAACTCGTAAAATAGTATAATAGTTTCCAAAATACAATTTGAGTTAGTGAAATATAAGAAGATAGGTGTATTTCAGCTCCCTCGGGACAAGTAAAAAAAAATGAAATAATGCTTTCTGCGAGTCATTTTTTTGTGGTGAAAGCGTCAATTTGTAATTTAACTTGAATTAGGATAGCCAAGGTTAATACGAGACCGTTGTTTATGTTTTTGTGTATTGTTTATTGCTTGAATCAAGTAGGAATAAAAAATACTGTAAATTGCTGACTTTCATATTTCCGTCCTTTTTGCTTCTTGCTTGCATCCCTGGGAATTCAGCAGAGTATTGAGAAATGCGTAAACACCAATTTCCTCTGCCGCGAGTCTCGAAATAAAAAAAATGGTTCGGGCCTCGTCTACAGAGGGCCACACAGCGTAGCGCTTCTCGTTCTTATTATGTAGTGTTAAGTCTACTTCAAGAGTATGAAAGCGCTGAAAAATTTGTCTCCTTTCCTGAGACAGTTACCATTGTAAACCGGTACTGATCCAGTGAAAAGGAGTCCCAAACCACCGCAGTAAGTACTACATTGTACCTTCGTTATGTTATGTTAATTTACGCTTTTTTATTCACGCATTCAATTTTATTCTGTGAATGCTGCTGTAACTCAAGGAAGCGTTAATATTTGTATTTGTATGGGTAGTCTACTTAAATTGATCTATAATGATTACTACACGGTGAAAAATTAAATAATGAATAAATTCATATTTTCTCGAATATGCAAATTTTTTTCTTAGATCAATTGGCATGCTTATTACAAAAATAGCATCGAGTTTGCAGACCTACTTTATTTTAACTAAAAAATATGCATATTAGCACAGAATTGACTTTCTTGCAACCTCCACATACTATTAAAAGAAGAAGAATACGAACTCAAGTATTCCCAATACTTGAGTTCGCAACTTCAAGATCCCAAGTATTGGTGGTCTTACTTTCCGAAGTAAAAACTTACTAGGGCCTATTCGGGGTCATCCTCTTCTGAGGAAAACCTGATCAGAGACTCATAAGATGTGCCTTTTTTAGAGACACCCTGACCTAGGCCTGATTGGTAAAACTTAGTTGAACAGTGCAAAAAAGCCCTCAGTGTGATTGTTTACAAAAAAGGAAAAATTTATATTTTATAATGATAGTTCGAAACAATAAAATGTTGAAGTTCTGTGTGTCACAGTTTTTAAATTTTGAATTTCCACGAATGCAAAATTTAGAATATACGATATACATATCAATGTTCTGAGAGTTACATTTAAAGAGTTGGAGAAAGTGATACATATTTCGAGCATCCTTCAAAATTTTTTCAATTAGGATTCAGGAATATTGGACATTCATACACTTTGGCCTATCAATTATCATTCATTTCGGTAATGTGTAACTATAATAATAATACTAAAGCTCTTACGAAAAAAGTTCTGTATTTTAAATGATTACTATACTGCGTCTCATTTTCAATAGTTGTCAAAAAACATCTTGCGATTCCCGAATTTGAATCATCAAACATTTTGTCATTGTCTAATAGCCTAAAGAATCATTTTCACCATGTACTTCCGAGAAGTTTCGTAACTCGCTAACAAGAAGATGCAAAACATTGGTATTGTGATTTTGACTCGCAGGTTGACTGAAAAGGGATTTAATTCCGTGGGTGGAGACGCGATCGGAAACGCGTCTGCATTTTCTGGGTTGAATGCTGAGCGTTGCATCGTGTCACGCATGAATCGCGAAATCGGCAGAGGCGCCGAATCCAGTGTACTGTCCCTCTGGAATGAAATTAAATTATTTAAAAGCCTTATGCTTAGAGGGTCGAACCCTTCGCCGCTATTTGGGGAGCACCGCAGGCGCGGTGGATGGATGTAATGAACATTGTAACTTTGACAACGCGTTGTTCAAGCATATGTGACTCTAATGCATCTAATATTCTCATCATTGCACTTTGTGCGGGACAGTTCGAGCGTTGATAATAAGAGACATTCTGTTGAGTAATGTTTTTAATCAATTTTTCAACTTGTGATCACGGGGTTCTAGATACCACTAAAGTGTTATGAGTTACCATCGTGTTCCTTTATATCACGGAGTAGTAAATTAAATCATTGATTTATGTGTTCCATCAAATCCTTAACTTCAAATTTTATACTGTGATGGAGCTTCTGAGTATATGGATATCTCATTTCTGAAAGGTTCAATCTTGGATTTCTTTTTACTTCCTATTGAACCACTTAATAGTGTCTGTTATTTTAAAAGTAGAACACTTTTAGATCTTTGAAACTATTTTTTTATCAAACTTTATGTTCAAAAGTTTTGTATCATGAGATTGTAATATTTTTACTTACTTTCATTTTGTTTATTTGTAACCATTCGCAGAATGATGACAATTACATTTTTTATCTCCTATTTGTTTTTTTTTAAATACTTTTCTAGATTATCGATTTAGATGAATTCTCTCTTGCTTGGTTGACATTTTATCATAGCCAATTTTAACTAACAAGAAAAAGGGGAGAAAAAAGGAGAAGAAAAAGGGGAACAAGAATCGATACTCATCGACCCAACACATATCGATCCAACATTCTCCACTCGATACTAAAATTCCCTGTCATATCGACTGTTCATTATTCCATGGAAGTCCACCATCAGGACATATATACATATATCCGTTATAAGATATATATAAGGGTGATCGTTAAAATGGGTTAGGTGGAATTCTGATTGAGGCTCCCCCCAGAACGTTTCCAAATAATGAAAAAAAAATCCCCAAATTTTTTCAGATTTTTAAAACAACGTTAACCCGTGCCGGTAGAATCGTCTTTTAACCCATTTAAATAACATGGAATTTGTCTTGAAGGCAGTCTATAAATTTTCACGGATACACAAATCGCTTTTGAAATCGGTTTGACACGGCCAGTTATTGTCGTTAGTTATAACAAACTGCAAAAAAATTGGCAGCTGTCTAAAACAATCATATGTCTGTTGGTTCGAAGCCAAAAAACCAAAAATCATGGAAATTTCGGCTTTTTTCAATGAAACGAAGAATTTTACAAGATATCAAGAATCTATGTGATGTATACCTCTACCTACATGAAATATCATTCTATACGTTCGTGAGTATTATTTCTCGTTATACAAGTAGAATTGGTCATATTGCTGCAGTTTCAAAAATGTGCATCACAATTCTAATAACGAAATTCGATTAACAAATTTCTGAAAAGCTACTTTTTAAAATGAGTTTCTTACTTGATAAATGACACTTATTGGATTGAATTATCTTGTTTTAAACTATACTATCAACAGTAATGGTCAAAAGGATAATAGTAATAAAAGTAATAATAATAATAATAATAATAATAATAATAATAATAATAATAATAATAATAATAATAATAATAATAATAATAATAATAATAATAATAATAATAATAATAATAATAATAATAATAATAATAATAATAATAATAATGATAATAATAATAATAATAATGATAGTGATAAGAATAGGAATAAGAATATAAATAGTTCTAAATTGGTAAATAAGAATGAATACATTTACAAGTCAAGGGAAAAAGCTGGTTATCCTAATGATACGTTATTTGTTTTTCGAAATGATCGTGAACTATTGTTATAAGGATAATCTGAAAATGGATAAGAATAACATCAATAAAAATAATAATAACCTAAATAAGGAATATTATTCAAGATTGACGAATGTTTCTGTAATATCGTTTGCAATGTTTGATGCGCTTTAATACGAGTTTTGAATAATTTTTAAATACAAAACAACTTTCTAGAATTTATGGATAAGGTAAATGTCTCAGTTGTCAAACAAATCTAGCCATTTTTGCGAAAACTGCAAACTTTTATGGAAATTCTGCTTCTTTGTGAAATTGTTGATATTGTTCAGTGACTGATGGATCCTAGAAGAATTAAAATACATGATTTTATTATTCAATATGTAGTAATTAATTTGATAACTTGGAATTTGTTCAGTAACTTATGGATCCCAGAAGAATTAAAATACATGATTTTATTATTCAATATTTAGTAATTAATTTGATAACTTGGAATTTTTTCAGTGACTAATGGATCGTAGAAGAATTAAAATACATGATTTTATTATTCAATATTTAGTAATTAATTTGATAACTTGGAATTGATGTCTTAAAGTTAACTATATTGCGTGTTGTGTTATAATAAAAATCTTTCTCTATTAGTGCATTAGATTGTTCGCATGATTATTATTCCTATTTCTATTATTACCATCATTATTATTTTTCTTATTATCATTACTACTTTTTTATTACTATCGTTAGGACCATTAATATTGAGATAAGATAAATATTATTACAAGACTATTCATTTCAATAAGTGTCATTCATCAAGTAAGAAACTCATTTTAAAAAGTAGCTTTTCAGAAATTTGTTAATCAAATTTCGTTATTAAAATTGTGATGAACATTTTTGAAACTGTAGCAATGTGACCGATCCTACTTGTATAACGAGAAATAATACTCACTAACGTATAGAATCAATACTTAAATTTTCTTAATTTTTAATTTCATTTAATCATGTCAACGTTTTGACCCGATTCGGGTCCTTATCAAGACCTATATCACAATCAAATCGTTACATCAATAACTTCATTAACATAATGTAAACAATGGTATCATATTAAAACTCACATCGCAGATTTCAGTCTTGGTCAAAGTATTGCACAGGATCAAAATGACCAGCATGGTCGATATAATCGTGTCACTTACAAGAATTACAAAGAGTAAAGAATCAAAAACCATCTCTGAGCTACAGATCAGGTCCACTTATTAAAAGCTCTCATCATACTTTAAATAAGTAACGTGTCAAAGTCAAAGCAATACTAATAAGAAATAATGCGCCCTGCTCGTATCAATAGTCTTCTTATCTATATCAAACACGTCTTTACAATCCACATGCAATGAAATATGACCATAGGAAGTACAAAATCCCTCACTCATCAATCATTTTCTAATCATCAACAATATTTTACCAAAACATCATATGTGTCATTCCAATTTTCCAAGTCCTTCTGTCTATTTAAAACTTTGTCACCAAACTTCTTAATATACAACATCTCTGTGAATAAGCGTTTATAATACGATGACTCTTTATTCAAAATTTCAATTCCTTCCTAATCCATTTCATGATCTAACTTCATCTTATGTTCGCTAATAACAGTGGTTCCATGTAAATGTTATTTATATTATCTTTACGTTCCCTTATTTTTTCTACAATGTATCTTTTAGTTTGGCCAACATACAATTTATCTTTAATTATATTGGAAAAAGAATTAGGGAACATAAAGATAATATAAATAAAATCAACATAGAGCCTACTGTTATTAGTGAACATAAGATGAAGTTAGATCATGAAATGGATTAGGAAGGAATTGAAATTTTGAATAAAGAGTCATCGTATTATAAACGCTTATTCACAGAGATGTTGTATATTAAGAAGTTTGATGACAAAGTTTTAAATAGACAGAAGGACGACTTGGAAAATTGGAATGACACACATGATGTTTTGGTAAAATATTGTTGATAATTAGGAAATGATTGATGAGTGAGGGATTTTGTACTTCTCATGGTCATATTTCATTGCATGTGGATTGTAAAGACGTGTTTGATATAGATAAGAAGACTATTGATACGAGCAGGGCGCATTATTTCTTATTAGTATTGCTTTGACTTTGACACGTTACTTATTTAAAGTATGATGTGAGCTTTTAATAAGTGGACTTGATCTGTAGCTCAGAGATGGTTTTTGATTCTTTACTCTTTGTAATTCTTGTAAGTGACACGACTATATCGACCATGTTGGTTATTTTGATCCTGTGCAATACTTTGACTAAGACTGGAATCTGTGATGTGAGTTTTAGTATGATACCATTGTTTACATTGTGTTAATGAAGTTATTGATGTAACGATTTGATTGTGATATAGGTCTTGATAAGGACCCGAATCAGGTCGAAACGTCGACATGATTAAATAAAATTAAGAAATCACTTGACTGGGAAAATCGAGAACTGCTTTTCATTTATTTATGTCTCACACCCAATGACATAATAAGAAAAAACTAAGTTTCTTTTTCGACTTATTTAAATAAATTATTGCCATTATTATGTAACTAGCTAGCATATGCTAAGAATGGAAAAAATTTTCACTTTGTTCTTTCGAATGTTGTTGGTTTAAAAAGCAATAGCTCGATAAACATAAAAATAGACCTGCAAATTCGATATTGATTTACTTAGCTACTCTAGTTTCCGAAAAAAACATTACTCAACGAGAAACCTTTGTTTTTACAAAAATATGTATGAAAAGTATCTTTTTTTTTTTCAAAACTTTTCGAACTCTTTCATTATATTTAACGTTTCACAATTAAAATATCTGAAAAATTGTTTATACTTGATCATTAGAGAATTCTTATAGATGAGTGATCAAGATATTAAGAACTTGCATATGGAAATGGTTGAAAAAAATTTGCTTGTAGCTTTTTTATTTTCCAAACAAACATTGACTGAGAAAACAGATAAATGTTGTGGAACGCAAAATTTTTTAAACAATTTTAATTTTTCAATCTACAGTCCTTTTTTTCCGTCTCCAATCATCGAGAGTTTGATTCGCAATCAAATCAATTCAAATTTACAGACCTGTAGGCAAAAATTTTGTTCCTTTGTTCTTTCGTTTGTTTCTTTGTTTTTCCATTTGTTTGAGTTTGTTAACGTCACATGCATGTTTTCAATTTCGAATATTTTTTCATCATACGTTATTGATGGATCTAAAAAATGGAACCTGAAAAAATATTAGGTATGTGTACTAATAATAAATCAAATTTTCAAAAAAAATGTGATATCTTTCATGTAACTACATAATAACTTAACATTACATAACCGGGTTCTACTTTCCTTCTTTTTCATGTAATTCACTTGGAAGAAAAAACGTGAAAAATATTGATCCAAAGTCAGAAAACCTGTGAGATTGTTATTTCTCTTATGGCCAGAAACCGGCTTACAATGTACTTACTGCACTTGTGAACCGTGGGACAGTTGCCACGTGCTAAGCTCGCCCTCTTAAATCCACGTGTCCTGTTCTTTAGGTTTTGCGCTTCTAGTCTGGCTTTGTTACCAACTCCCCTGTTATCATAAATCACAGACGACACTTGATACAAGGTGATTTCTAATCAATAACCAAAAAAAAATTTATTTCTCATCATACCCTCAAAGGAAAAAACCAATATATGAATTTTTCCATTACTCACAAACACTCTTCTTTGAACAAAGCATATGATGAATATCACATTAAAAAAGCGACCTTATTTTCAAAAATTTTCTTTCCAAGGAAAAAGCATTATTTATAGATAGATAATAAATTTTTGCATATTATTAAAGAAATATATATTTAAATAACTATCATGATAAGGTCATAAGAATGAAAAAAAAACAAAATTATTAAAAAGATAATAAAGTTGATTGATCATTTAGTAGAATCACCAAAAAATATACTTCCTTGATTTCAGTGCAAGCAACTTAAAGTCTAAAATTTATATGCATAAATAAATTGATATCAAATCCAGATACATCGTTTCTTGTTTATTTGAACCATGACTCGCTTTTTATATTCCGCCCTCGCGCTTTCCACCCCAGCAATAACTCATTTTTAAGCAGTGCTTTCTTTAATGGGCGCATTTTAATAATATATCAATCTTGTTTATTCGCCATACTTTCCAGCAGGGTTGACTTATATAAGACATTATTGAATCTTCCAACCACCGCATTTCGGTTGATAATATCAAGTTTATAAAAAAGGGGATTCGACGTTGGATGTGGTTTCCTGGGTACAACGAATTTACTTTGTTTCCTTCCCTTCACATATTTCGCGGGGATGATGCTGTTTTGGCAAGGCATATTATTTGGATGTTGGGGAGCGAAAAAGACAGGCCCCTGATAGAGAACATAAATTCATAACACTGGCTTACTTTCCCTTAAGGTTTGCTCCGGCGAAAGAAAAAGAGATTTCTTACACATTTGTTTGTTCAGATGAAAAATTTGGAAACCATGAATTTAATTATTTATGAATGATAAGATGAACTGCAGATTGATAAACATTTTTCTATCTGGAAGATTATAGTAGAATGAAAATGATTCAAAGACTTTTACACTCTAGTAATTAGTAAAAAGCATTCATACTTAAATTTTTTCAAAGGATTGAATTCGTAGAAGAAAATTCCTGTAGAGACTCATTGGGCGTTCGCCAGCATAATGACACTACCAGAGTCGTGGCTTGGACTGCTTTTCTTACCAAAGGCAAAGGGCCAGACAAATACCAATTAACTCTTTGACTTCAGGGTTGTGGGTTGAATTCGCTATCCCAACAGATGCTCCTTCCGCACAATGCACATATAATTGAATGAACTCCTGTTTCCGCGTATCTCTACAGGAATGGAATATTTGAATGTCATCTCCATGACACATCTTTCTCTAAATTTTCCCGATTTTTTTTATGACAGATACAATCCCAACATAATAAAAATTCCTTTGATTCTGTTATATTTACGTCATGTAAGATCTACAACTGCCAATATGAAGAAGAAAGACGTTCGGATAAAAAGTTAAAGGTGACCAGTATCTACATTGTTTTCTTATGATTCTAAACATTTCGGGGACAGCCGTTTCGAGGTCGCCTTTCCTTTGAAATGAAATAGTCCTCATGGGAGCCAAGCGCTATTTTACAGGACTGTGAGATATCGATGGCATCAATAACGGTTTATCTGGAACACAAATTGCTCGCCCTGTAAAGATACGTTACCTTTAAGAAACACTCGTAATCCACGGAGAGTGGCACTGGATGTAGTGACAGGTCGATATTGCCAGCATCCATCGTAAACCAGAGAGACCACTCGATATCGACTATAAAACAACTTCCAGGGAAATCATTATTGCGAGTTTATTTCTATTTTCTAAATAAATAAACTGTGAAAAATTATTTTGACTATTTTTTAAGTCGACTTCAGGATATTCTAAGAATGTAAATCACTGTTCTTAGACTGAAAAAAGACTTCACTATCGAAAGGAGGGTGGTAGGAAAGACAGCTTCTTTTTTTAGGAATCACCATCGTGAGGGTGGGGGCGTATACTGATTTTTCCCTTTGTAATTTGACAATTTTTTTTTCCCAAGTAACGAATTAAAAAAAAAAAAACTTCATTGAAATGTAACAACCATCAGGATTGAAATGCCTGTAATAGGTCTGAAGATGAAAAGAAAAAAATTATATCGAAAATTTATATTCCAATTTAAAGAACGCAATCAATGTAAGCATGAATTTTTAGATTTTTTCCAAGGATATAAAAATTTGTATAACCGCAGTCTTCTTTCAAACCTGTGTATATCAATTTGAAATGCTTGATTGTGTCGTTAAATTTTACTGTTATCCTGAGCCACAGAAAAAACTAAAAAAAAAATTTATTTCATTATATCGTTAACATTCACAAATATCGTGGAAGATATTAATTTTATTCAAGTTAATCTCTAAGACAGTACAATAATTATTTTAAGCTTTAGAAGAGCTATGAAAAAGTAAATAAAAAATTTTTTTAACCATATAAAGTAAAGGTCCGTTCACATATCACATAACGCGGTTAAAGGGAGGGCTTAAACAGCTTTTTTTCGAAGTGTTAAGAGGAGGGAGGGGGAATTAATCGAATATTTTACGTGACGTCGAACAAATACGCGAATCCCTACCATTTTTATAAATAATTTGAAATTGGGGATAAAATGTAAAAAATTTATCGAACTGTATATCTATATTCTGACAAAAATGATTATTTAGAATACTTGGAAACGTATTTTTACTCTAGAATAAATTTTTTGTAGGAAACTTACTTTCTGAAAAAATTCTAAGCAATTATCTAATACCCTGGTACCAAATAAGTCGCATATAATTGAATATTCATTGATTTTTACCGCGTTTTTTGTTGTCACTAATAATTTAGCTTTTTCGATATTTTTCTGTCCTCTTTAGATCGTGATTGTTGATGTTTTTCGTATTTTGAGATTATTTATGTGCATACGAATTTGTTTGCTTTGAATCGATATTATAAATGATACACCTGCATTTGTTTCAACTGACTGTGATTATCATCTTTACTTTTTTACTTTTTATCATTGACCTTTCTTTTTTAATTGTAAGAAAAATTTGAAAATTTCAGTTTTTGTGAAAAAAAGGCAGTTTGCTTTTGATTGCTTGTATACAAAAAAACTAATTTCTCGCTTACGGTCTATGTTACAATCGACAGTAAAAAACGTGCATATTTTTTAAGCTTTTGAGAATGTTGTTTGAAGCCTAAACGTAAAATAAATACATTAATCAACATTTATTCCGTATATATTTAACATGGAGCTTGGTTTGCTAGATTCATCTTTCGAACGCTTATACACAATTTATATTGACATGAAGCTTATGATGCTTACCGATTGAGGAATTTTGAAATCTGTGAGCACTTTTTTTCGTAAAACTCTAAAGAAAGTCCTTAATTGCAGCTTTTAGGAAATAAAATCTGAAGTTAACGTATCGGGACAAGTTTGAAACATATTTCTGAAAGTTTTCTAATTCCACATCTATGCCTCTTCAAAATTGCTAAATATATTGAAAGAAAAAAATTTAACAGAAACAAAATTTTATTCGTGCTGTAAGAACAGATTCTCAAGTATTTGTTGTAACCTGTTGTATTTTCTTGAATTATGATTTCATGAAGCTAAAAACTTGTATAAGATTTCGACAATACACTTTAGATTACAAAGATCGTGAAATCCCCATAAAAAATAAAAATTCCATACTCCTGATACGTTTTTGATGTGAGAATATGAGGAAAGCATGAGTTTTTCATTCAGAATGAAAAAAAATCTAATTGAATTATATATTTGACCAATTTTCTGATACTGTATTCATCCCTAGATGCTTCTGAACAAAAGTATACGAAAGTTTTGTTAATAAGTTGAAGATAAATACTCAGTGCAATTTGAGTCATTTTAACTCATGGATTTTACAGCTAAAAAATAATCAGTTTTAATTGCTTTTAACGAATTCTATGATGTTGACATATAAAGGTTGAAACGAAGAAAAGTATTTATTTTGTAATAGCTCTCAGACGGTATTTTTATTTTTCCTTTTGGAAACAATCGTTACGTTGTATTACAACCAAGGGAGGTGAATTCAAAAAGATCAAAAAACGCGTTACATGACATGTAAACAGCCCCAGACATCATTTTCCAACCCTAACATATGTATAGTCACACATATATTTGCGAAAATTCTTCATAACCGACTGGAAGCCTACTACAAAACTTCTCATTTTTTTACAACCAATTAGATCGCTGCGAATGACCAATGACCAAGAAAATGAAAGATTCTATCTCTATAACATTTCAAGTACCCAATCAATACAAATTTCTTTTTTTTACGACTATGCTTTCAGACTGTAAAATAAAAAAGGACTCGGAGAATGTAAAGTGAAAGCTTTGCGCTTTTTTTGAAATCAGTTGTCCCGAACAGTCCTTCGTGTAAGCAAGTAAAAGTCGAAAAAAATGGTGAAACTAATTTTGAACGTTTTCATTTAATTTTTTATACTATTTGAAACTCAAGCTTATCACCCTCGTCATAATACAAAATTAGATGTAGATGTGTGTAAATCTCACAAAGTTTCGAATGTTTTTCTTCTCTACTCCGACACGGAATATACCAACGAAATCGGTGAGTCCGAAGTAATGGGATGTGTTTTGTAAAAATTTTGTTAGTGTTTGTGAATGTTGGTGACTAAGTGATTTAGAAAAATTTCCGTTTTGGGGATAAACAAAGGGAAACTTTGTTGTCCCTTTACATTTTTTGGAAACTGAATGAACTCGATTGTGATCGAAGTATGCATGCATTGTATAATCACTTGTTAATTTATTATTTACTTTATTGCTTCTACATTACTTGAATTATTTATATAAATGAGAAAATGTGTCTTCTTGATGAAAAAATAACAGGAGAATTTTTTTATCATACAGAACATCTCATCTACTTATTAGATCATTTTGTTGCAATTTACTTATAAATTCTTTGATTGATTGATCTCTTTCTTTTCGATGCCAGTTTGACAAAAATATAAGACCATAAAACACATTGACAGTTACACCAAAGCGAACATAAAACTAGCATCAAACAAAAATACAAAATCATAGTATATGATAGTACTATGAAATAAGCATAGGGCACAGCCGCTGCCAACTAGCTGTTAACCGCAGGTGAGGCCCGCGGATAACAGCTAGTCGTTTATGTATTTAATGGAGAATTAATATTTTTCAAACTTCTGGCTTATACACCCTGTATATATCTACCACAAGAAGAAAAGAACATAATCGACAAACGTTGTGACAAAAAACGAAAGAATGATGATCCAATTGCTCGAATATTGATTAAAAAACATGGCGTCCTCGAAAGTATGAGAGAATAAGTCATTTCCAGACGGGTTCGTGGGTAAAAACATCCATCAGAATACGCACATAAAGGTAACTGGTAATATATCATAAAATTATTTTTTTCACTTTTCTGTAAATGAATGTGTGTTCAGAAGCTAAAAAACATAAATGAAAAAAAAAAACTTATGGTTTGTATTTTTTTTCATTTTTACCTCCGGTTATTTTACAAAATAGATATAGTTTCTTAATGATTGACAAAGACGGTTATTTTTTTATGGTAATGCAATATGTTGTGCGTACAGTCCTAAAATGTCAGCCTCGAATATCAAAAAAATGGCGGAGTAATGATTTTTTTTTCTGAAAAAAGCCATTTTCGTTAAATTTTAACATATATGACCAGCTTTTAGAACGCTATCTATCAATTGATCAATAAATATCAATATAAACGTTAAAGAATTCTTCAAAAAACATGAAACAATTGGTTGGAAGTCTCAAAACACCCATATGTCTTGTACAACCAGATTTTTCTGCTTGGAGTAACTAGTTGCCCCAGTGGGGCCGTTTTGTGGTCTGGCTAAGGTGTGGCCGCTAAGGGTTAAAGTCCATTTACATTGATTGATACAAAAAGGGCCTGAGAGAAATAGGAGATAAAAGAAATTTGAGCAAAAGTGATAAAAAAAAGTCACGGCAAAAAATGATGGTTGAATATGTGCTTGATTAAGTGAGGATTAGGCAAATGAGTAGAGAAGTTGAGCTCGAGAAAGAAATAATGAATTTTGCTACTGTGAAATGAGCACTTAGATGAGGAAGATACAATTAAGTATCAAAACTAAAAAATGAGGCTTTGCCTCGTTTTCGTCAAATACAATTGTCATCGATTTTCCGCCTATTTTCAGTTGCTAATAGTTTTTTTTCAAAGGCACCTTAAAAATTCAGTAGCTCATTTTCTAGAGAAAAATAGTTACTTGCATGCCCTGAAAAATATATTTGCATTCGCAAAGTTTTAACCCGTGTATTCTATTTCAGCAGACGATATCATTGCGAAATATCAGTGTCCTTACTTGAAAATTGAAATTTTCAAGAATGTTGAGTTACGACTACTTCATGGATATTGAAAAATAGGACTGCTAAAGTGAAATAAGGTCTGTGTTGCTTTCACTTTGTTTTACCAATTTTTTTTTTTTTTTTTTTTTTTTTTTTTGAACAAGTAACTGTCAAAGCGATAATGGCCCAACGCATCTTCAATGTTTGAATTCTATTTTTTGTTCTATTCAAAACTCAAGTTTTTCTTTTCCGTATTCAATCGAAATTAAAAATAGACGTTAGTGAATTTTAACAAGTTTCCAGTGTTTTTATCCGCCACTATGACATGAGAAATACTAACCAAATCGGTAAGGTTTATATCTTACTCGAGTGTAAATATTTTGAAGATATACAAGACTTGGCTTTTAAAAAAATGTGTTAAAAACTTATAACCGATTCATATTGATTTATTGTTTAATAATTTTATTAATAATGATTTATTAATTTCGAAAAAAATGAACATTTTTTTCAAATCCAATTACTTGAATCGTGTTTTATCATTTTCTTCAACTTTTTCTGCATAAAGAAGATTAACGGTTCATGCATTCTGTGCGATTTCTCCCGACTTCAAATGTTCGGTAAAAAAAATTATTTTTCGCTAAGAAAAATTGAAAAGTTTTTTCTTTCTATGGATTACTTGGGTTGCCATTATTTCTGCAATGTAGGAAATTTTTTCGTTCTAGGTCTTCACTACTCAATAAAGGTAAAAATAAAATTTTCGCGAAACTGATTCGGAAATCGAAATCCATAGTAAAGCAAATAAATGTATTTTTCTTTTTGACAATTGAGTCATCTCATCATGAAAAATTTTGTCAATGTTCCTCAGATGTGAAGAAAATTTACTAGTATCTCTAGTGCTATGTCTTTCAATATGAAGAAATTATCGTCTCATTACTTAAACACTTACTATGAGCTTAAAAATATCTGTTGTATAAGTAGTATCATAATAATACATATTCTTTTTATATATTTTTTTCTATACACTATTTTCATAAATTTTTTTAAAATTCTGAACCTACCCTTGTCTTTCAAGCTTTGACCAAATTCGAACAAATAATGAGGCGATTTGAACCGATATTAAGGAAATCAATTAATTTATTATTTTTAAAAGCCAAAAGGATTCTTCAAATCAATTCAGTTCGAAAGATGAACATTTTTTTCTATAGCCGAAATTATTTTTAACTCTCAGAATATGTGTTATGTCTGTGTTCCTTGCGCGTTAATGTAATCGAACCAGGAGAATTATTGAAAACAACAATGTATTGTAGCATTTGTACTGCAATACTCGCCATAACGCGGATAATACAAAGTTTGTCGTGATTTCAGCAAATCATTGTAACGTCGCCATTGAAGCCATTCGAAATTGACGGCTCTATTGTGCGTCGTTCCCAAAGCAACGCTTGGACTACAGAGGATCCGATTAATATGTAATTATCGCTGCAAAACCAGAATGTCTTTATCATATGCGCATATTGCGCGATCAAAATGCACGTAACTGTTCTACCGCCAATGACGAATGACGCGTGCAGGCTTTGGTAGCATGAAGCTTTTTACTTCAGAGTTTTGCAACGCAAAAACTCGTGTTGTGCGGGCGTCGTTCCACCCTGCGCTAATCGATTTGGAGCGGAAAAAATTCTTTCCCGTGTACAGGCTGGGGCAACATCTGAAACTCTGAAGACTCAGCTTTATTTGTACGCTGAAAAAACTACTATGCTGTCAAAATGAAATTCATAGCTTGTAAGGATTTACCTTTATAATATTACAGACCTGGTTGAGATATTTTGTTCTTTATCAATACGTCGTCCGATTTCTGTGATGATTTGGAAAATTGCCACTGAATTGGAAAAAAAACTTGCACAATATTACAAACTCAGAAAATGGTACTGTTGAAGGTACATAGTGGCTTAGAAAAAACATCAGTCGATTTAAATTCTAAATCAAAATTTTGCATAGTGAGAGAATTCAGAGCAAAAAAAAACTGAAAAAATTTTTTCTAATGAGTATTAAATATATAAATACAATATTGTCAAAGATTCAAACATAAAAAATTCAAATCATTTTTAATTTTGAGAAATTTAAAAGAGAGTTGTTTTTCATAAATTGTTTGTTTTAATAGTGTAAACGAAGATGGTAAAATTTTTATGTAGCCGAGCTTCAATCTTTTATTTTATAATTTTATGGAAGGATAAGCAAAAATTATAAGTATGATAATGAAGTTTTTTGCTCGATGCTGAACCGTGTTCTAAACAGGTTGCTATAAAATTTGTGAAGTCAACATTTTAAACAATAATTCTAGAATATTTTTGTTTTAGATTTAATTACATTGATTATTTACAGCCATATCTATCAATTTGCGTAAACTACTTTGAATTGTTATTACAATTGACGTTACGTATCATTTTTTTTTTCATTTGGGAATTATAACAAAATGTTCATAACCAACTTGAAACTATAATAACAATAATCTTATGGAATTAAGGACTTTTTCGACAAAAAAATTCTTGTTTCACTTTATTTTGACTATGGTCTATCATTAAGATATTTTGTTACAAATAAAAGATTTCACTTCCAAACGTAGTTATAATTTGAAGTGACATTTTCGGCAAAATTTTTAATACAGCCTGCTCTGTATAATAATTACTATTAGAAAAAAACACGATTCACAGAATTTCCAGGAAACGATACTGAAAGGAATCAACATCGTTAAATTTTTTCATGATTCACTTTTTGATGTGTTGAACGTAACAATAAATAGTTCATGTATCGGTATTTTTGTACTCTTACTTTCATTAATTTATCTTGTGAAGGTTATTCCAGTGCAACATTATTTATTATTAGATAAATTAGAAAAATATTTGAATAAAAAGTTGGCTTCAAACAACAGACCTTGATTTCTATAGCTCGTTTGAAAAAGGATAAAAAATGAAGTCTCATTGTCAGTCAAAAAAAAAGGTTTTTCCTGGACTTTCAAGCAAAATTATTTTATTTATTCTGGTATAAGGATTGACTTTGATAGTATATATTCAATTTTTTCTGGTATTTCAATAATAATTATTCGGATTATATTCTAATAGCTCAATTGAAAATTGCAATATATAACTATTTTCATTATATTTTCGTTTTTAGTTTTGCTATTCCGATCAAAAGTCGTCACTCTAAACAAGCAAACCATTTCTATTACTTGCTAGAAAGAGAAGTTTTATCACTTATTAAATACTTATTTAGAATTCGATTGCTCCTTATTTTTTTCAAAAATTCCAAATTATCAAATTGATCCCAGGAGCCAAATAGTTAAACAAATTTTTATTTCATGACAATGCATTATGTTACGAGGACCCACTGAATGTAGGAAGAAATATGAGTTTTTTATTGTTATTGTCGAAGTGTTATTGTTTAATTTTCCGAGGACTATATGTATTTGGTTTGTATTTAGCTCCCGATGATGGCCCTATTTGAGGGCCGAAAGCTTAAATAAATATATAGTTAAAAGGGAGATGACTGAAGTTTTTAACTATTTGGCTCCTGGGATCGGTTCGATAATTCGGAATTGTTGAATATTTTTCTAATAGTTTGATCTGTACGTGTAGAGTTTTTGTATTCATTGATGAAGAATATTTGCTAAGGAATATCTTTCGTCATGAAAAAATTATCATCGTATGTTAATATGTATGTTGACGTTAACATAAGTAAAAATTTCTGTTTATTAATCATACAAAATATTCAAACACTATAATAATACACAATAACTCAGTTTTCGCTAGTAAAAAAATCTGCTTTTAATCTAGAAAATAAGAAATCGAATCTTAAAACAGAGATCACTAAAATTCATATCATTTTGTTCTTCTGAATATTGATTATTTTCAAAGTATTTAGATCAAATCAATATAAATTTAAGATGAAAAGTGATACTTCAATTAACAATTTGTATTCCACTACAACACACAAAAACCAGTATTCAATCTTGTATACACATCTCTTTCACGGTATGCATCCATTCATGTTTCAATCTCAATTATTTTCACTAAATTTTTTAAAGAATGGCTTATTTTTTCTCTACATTAGATGAATTATTTCTATCTGCAAATAACTGGAACTTGAAAATCTTGTGAATCATCAAACACTATCATGATTTTGATTTTTCAAACAACTGACACAAATCGTTACTTCAGTCACTAGCTCAATCAACTTAAAATTTGAAAATGGTAGTACATCTCCTCACCCCGAATATCACAGCCATCGTTTCATTCCCTTCCTCCCTCGCAGCCTCGCATCCAATGTCACATTCCCCAAAAACCAACCCCTCGATACACGAAACACGGACCTCAAGGTATACAAAGCGCATCAGGGCCGAAGAGGCTCAAACTCTGGCGCCGCGATGTCGCGAGGGATTTTCTTTCCGGCCGCGGCGCGCACATATTGCGCCGCCTCTGGGACATTGCTTCTTCATCCGGAGCCCGTATTACAGACCGAAGAACCGTGCACGTGTGTGAAAACACATCGCTGCTTTCCCAACTCCTTACGACACTGTATTACGACTTACGAGAATGTTTGCCTGACACGAGGGCGAATGTTTACAGCCCCTCCCCCTCCGAAAGTACCATAATCCATGGTCCCCGCTGCCTATCTATCGACTTATGTGCCTTGTCCATTTAGCGCCAGTCGGCCATCTCGCAAATTTATCGGTACTTCCCGTTCCCAGGGGACGTTGGAAGAAATTTTTTCCGTTTCTGCTACTTTATAGTCAGTCGGGCCTTGGAATGGAGAAAAATTGATGATTAGGGGAGGGTTGGGAGGTTGACGTGAAAAAAGGGAGATGCATCAATAACAGGCTCGCGCTTTTCTGGAAAATTCAATTTCCGGCTGCTAGAGGATATTTTTATTGCCCGAGTGAATTAATTTCTGCAGATATTGATGATACGGTACTTGGCGTTGCGAGGGACTTGCGATGTTAAGAGCCAAGTTCGGTGGTCATATACAAAGTTCGAGTAAATTATGGGTGAAAGAAAGTTATGCATTTTATCTTGATTGAATGCGTCCATACAGTCGGAATTATAAGAACTTTCTTTTCGATTTCTCCATTTTTTTACGTAGTTTCAATAAATTACATCTGAATATACATCCAAAACAGTTTGAGTTTATTATTATTAGAAAATTATGGTTTATGTTCTATGAGTTGTAAACGAAAAATTTAGCAGGCACAAATAAAGTGTGTACGGGAACTTTTCATAAAAAAATATTATTTGTAGACGTAGGAAAAATTGCTTGTCTCGGTGCAATAAGTGAAATGATGATATTGAGAGTAAGAAAAGAAAGGAACCAATTTAGAGAAAATTGTAGGTGTTTGATTTAGGTGATATTCATTGAAGAGAAAAATATTCATTGACTTGACAATAGCTCGAACCTGTCTTTTTACTTAAAATAATTAATTTCATGGAAAAATTCTAAGTACACCTCTTCATTGAACAGTTTTGGCAAGCATTCTAAATTTCGTTATGAATTACATTTTTCTTTTACGTAAAAATTAAAATTACATATTTCTTATTTGTGTGAGAATAAATTTACTGAAGTATGTGTGACAAAGAAAAAATTTTTTTTTATGTTGGAGGGTTTATAAAAACGACAACTTTTGAGAAGCTGTTTTTTGTTCGGTATTGCAAGCTAAATATTCAAGGTAAAGTTTTTTTTTGTTCTTTTCATCCCGTTATCAAAAAAGTAGCGTATAATGCTTCATTTAGCAGATGAACGTTTTACAATTTACAGTAAAAAATTCGATCCTGGTGGCAAAAATTGATTTCAACATTTTAACTGGTCATGGTCCATTAAAAAAAAAGGATAAATTATGGGAACAATTCTGGGAATGGAGTTCAGCAATAGAATTTCTTATTAGAAGCATCAGTTTGCTATTTTATTTTTGAGTAGTATTTGAAAATGTAACTGCGAACAATGGTTTTCTATTCAGAATTCAATTTTTATGATCTATTTCGAAAATTGGCTACATAATTCCATTATATTTTATAACCAACCATGACCAATTACAGTTTCAAATTGGATTTTTGCAGCTATATCTATTACAAGGTTTTCGGATATTCAAAGACTTAATACTTATGTTTTTATCCATGAGTATGTATTTTTTATTTTTATTTTCAGAGCATTTAATTACTATTGGAAAGAGGGTAAACATGAAATATGAAAGATTCTCTCTTCGTAATTTATCAAATATATTGTAAATGTTGTAAAATGATTGGAGGAGAACAAACTGAAATACTTTTAGAATTAGTTTCCAGAAATTCCACATTCAATCGTTTCACAATTTCATAATGTTTGAATCACTACCCAATGAATTGTCTTCAATATTCATATACAATAGCAAAAATCTTGACATAAGAGATACTGAAAGTGGTTACAAATGAAATAAGAAATATATAGAATATTTAGATTTGTAACAAAAGTGTGAATTCTTGCAAACTGAAACACAATAGTTTTGTAGTTACTAAGATAATTTATTATGTATCTAATCTGGTACATTCGAGGAAGTTATTCTATGAGGGCGCAGAGTATTGTTTTATTCATATATTCTATTCGAATTGAACATTTTTACGATTACTTTACAGTAGAGGTGATAGAAAAGTTAAGAGTATATATATTTTTTTTTCTTATTCATATACTGTGAAATGTTAGTTTCTGCCATGTTTGTAAGTTTTTCAATTTTAGTTCACTACTCTGTTTCTACACTTTAAATAAATATGTTGTTTTAATTTTCTGTGATTCCTATGAGTTTTCACTTTTCTTCAACTATCTTTATATTTTCATATTAGCCATGGGTAATCTATTAATTATTATATTTTAAAATGGTTTTATAAAATTAATTGCTCACCCTTATGTAATGTTGCTACAGATATATTTCAAAAAGAAGTGTTAGATCTGCCATGAATAATTAGAAAAATAAACTCAAAGTAGTATCAAATGATAGGAAAAACAGATACTAAATTTCCTCGTCTTTCAAAATTGTAATTCGAAAAATTTAACACAGTAAAGTACACAAAAATACATTCTTCTTTCACAGTGTATCAATATAAATCGCAGAAATTTAGGTCATGAAAATTCTTGTGAAAAAAGAAATAAATAAAAAACTCACTTAACAATGTCCTCTACACTTTTTTCTTTCCACCAACAAAAATTTATACTTCAAAAACGCGCTCTTCTCTTACCTTGAAGGAGTAAGGAAAATTCGTAACAGACGCAGTGGACAGTGGTGCGGAAAAACCACCCCCTTTGTGTCCTGACTTTCCACCCCTCGTTTCGCAATCACGCTAAATGCCCGATCGTTGCCACGCGAGCGAACCCCAACAGAATGACGTCGGTCGGGGCCACTCGGATAACGTCAGTTCTCGGCCCTGACGTTCATTTTGGTTGATTTCAGGGAGGGGAGTAAACAAAAGCTAACATTTTTGTATCGTGACTAGCGCTTTTTTAGAAAAAGTTTTGTCTATACTGGGATCGTGGATACGTTACAAAGGTTCGGTCGAGATTTCCTGCGAATTGGGTGCTCGAGTTCCGAAACTTTTTGACTGGAATTTCAGATATTTTACAGAAATTTAGAACTCTTGTTCAAATATCAAGATAACGATTTGTGTACTTTGATATATCATGTCAGAAATGCATACATCAAAGTCGTCAATTTTTGTTTCATGAATTAAATAGTGTGGCAAACTCTATAAATAGAAGAATACATTTTGTAGCATGAGTAAAAATAAGCAGGAATTCTGTCAAATTTTTTTTCAAATTTCATCGAAAATGGAAGGTAGAAAGCAAAAAGCAAAAATTTGTTACACTTTACATCATTATTACTGAATATGCATGGAATGAACATAATAGATTCCAGTTCAACGTATTAAAATACATTTGAAACAACTGAAGTTGATATCATTCAATGCAAGCACCCACCGAATTTTTCAATGTAGAGAGCTTCACCCACGATAAAACGCCGCCTTCCAAACATTCAATTTGCGGGTATCACCTTACACCCGGAATTTTAAGACGCATCTCACGAGTCTGAGGCCGACCCTTAAAACTTCTCGTGAATGTTTTACAAAGTGTAACATCACACCGCGCACTTTGACAAATCGAGTTTTACCAGAGCGAGCCGAGAACTCGATCCAAACGCATCATCATTTCAAGACGTCAGTCGGAATAAATGGGAAGGTGAAACGTTTTATACACAATTTTTCTCAACGCAGAAAAAGGCTTCGGTCAAGTTTATCTTGGAATATAACGTTGATATCGTATATAACGTTGGAATTTTCTGTTGGGTTTTGACAAATGTAAGTTGTTTTATGTAACTTGGACTTTTTCTACACAATAGTTTGGGAAACACCAGGATATTGATAATTTTATTTTGGTACCTGATTTTCAACTGTAAAAATAAAAATTTTTTATTCCCATAATTTTTTTTTCTACTTTCTCAGAACCCGAATTCACAGACATAATCTTTTGAGATCCTTCTTATAAAATCAAAATTCACCTAATACACTATATTACTTCAATTTTTTTTTTTCAAAGAACATGATAACGAATTCAAATTAAAAGACAAATGAAGTTCATTCAAAACTTGTATATACAACAACCTGTAACACTAATACCTCATTTTCCACCATGATCAGAACCTGACATTCAAGATTTTTCAGACGCGTCGCATGCACTATTAAATACCGAACGCGACGTAGCACGTCCTGTCTCTTGCATTATGTGTCGCGCGTCGAATTCGCCGAGGCGCTGTGCAATTATGCTAATCAAATCAAGGTGGGCAAGACGCTTGCGAAACCGCAGCGGACATGCCGAGTAATGCGGGTCTAGGTGGAGGAAGCGACCTCCGAGTGCTGGTATTAGTTGAAGCCACCTCAAAGTTCCGCAGCCTCTCTGTTTCTCAATGATCTTTCCTAGGACCAAGTGCAAAGGAGCGACGACTGAAGTGCTTACTGTAATTTCCTCGGGTCAAAGAAACCTCACACACAAAATTTTGTCGTTCTACGACGATATTATAAGAGCATTTTTTTTAATACTCTGTTTGAAAAATTAACAATTTTCATCACAGTACTTAGGTTTTGATTTCTTAAAATTCTCGTCTATATTCTGACACCAATGGTTTCAGAGGACCCGTGTTTCTAGGGATTGTAGAATCTTAGGTTAAAAGATTCTATCTTCCTTTTGTTAAAAAAATTAAATTAAATAAAAAAATTAAATTAAATTAGATAAATTAAATTAAATAAAAAGGAAGATTCTATCTTCCTTTTGTTAAAAAAAAAATATTAGTATCTATTTGTAACTATTTGTCAATAGTTTCATATAGTTTTTCGTTCCTTTCAATAAATACGTATACTGATCGATATTTTTGATAGTTTCCAGCAGATAGTAATAGTTGCAAATATTTTAAATAGTTTCTAGTAGTTACTAATAATTGCCTATTGTAAAAAAAGTTTCTCATAGTTTTCGATACTTGCAAATACTTATAATAGTTTCAAATTGTTACGAATGATAATAATTAGTTTTTTGCAGTATCAATAGCAGTCTATGGTATAAAGAAGAAAAATATACACTTGCACTCGAGACATAAAGGGCATTTTCACGATTTTTTCTATAAAATCAAAACGATTTTTTTTAAAAAACTCAATGCCTATTTACTTATTTATGTCACAAGGTATTTCATGAATTTTTTCAGAAAGCAACTTTCGTAATTAAGGTCGTAGCGACCATTGTGCTAAAACACAATTTTTCTGACACCGCTCGTGGTGAACATGATAAATAAGGAACTGTTCATCTACAATAGAAAAAAAAAAAAATTTCTAGTTTACACCTTTATGCTCTGCGTAAACAAAGAATTTCGCTAAATTGATATTTTTACGAAAATAATGGTCATTTTTATCAAATGTTTGATTTTTCAACGTCTAGGCTTTTGGTTTTTACAGCAATGAGAAAAAAGTTTCACTTAGAACTGAAAATTCTTCATTTACGCAGAGGCTATTATAATTATAAACAAGCTCAAAAAAATTCAAACTGTTCAGATAAATGGTTTTTGAAAAACTGTGCACACCGCGAAAAAACATCGGATTTCGACACAATTGCTGTTGTGCACCCAATTACGAGGATTTCATTCTGAAAAAATTTCTAAAATACCTTGTGACATTGATAAGTAAAATGGCAATGAGTTTTTTTTCAAAAATATCGTGTTGTTTTTACAGAAAAAAATCGTAAAAAAGCATTTTTTTCCCTCGAGGTAAACAAGTGTTTATAATCCCTTCACATTTGATTTTTTTCATCATTATGTTTCACAAATAGTTACACAAACTCACTTTTGTTCTCACTTGTTTTTGTGTACTTTTAATGTATTATTTCTTTTTTAAGTAATAAACTCAACAACATTGTTTTACATTAATTCAACTCAAGTAATAAAGCAGTACGTATGGTATTCACAAGTAAACAATAATTACCCTGCATTTTATGCGTGTAGTCTAACATAAGTAGTTAAAAAACTCATTTCCCAATATTGTGGTGGGTTAAAATGTGTATCGAAAATATATACATTATGATATTGTTGCGATTCTGGATCATCACAACTGGATCTTTTTCATTAAGTTATTTTGCAACAAGTAGAATAAGGGAAACTTTTCAAAGAGAAGTTATCGAAAGTGTGAGAAGAGAAATTGAAAAAATTAGTGTAATCTACAGTAGAGGAAGTTACTGGAACTATCAACACCATAAAAAATATTGGAAGAATAGAAACTGATAAAACCATAAAAACTACTACAAGATTAATCTATTCGATTCTATGAACTGTAAGAACTATTCGAAGAAATATAGTAAAAATTATTGAAATAATTATCTATTAGCATGAATGTAGTAGAAAATACATACTGCAACTATGGAAATTATAAGAAAGGAAATTTTTGAACCTATCGAAACTATTCAAGTTATATTCAATAGTTTTTCGATATTTTCTGAATGATTCTGAATTTTTTCTTAATGTTTGTAATAGTTGCTAATATTTTTATACAAGGATTGAAATTAAAAATTTGAGGATTATTATTCGAAAATGCATAATTCTGTGATTGTCTACTATTTCCAAGTCAAAAATCCTGACTTCTGTTATATTGAATTTATAGATATTGCTGAGATCTGAAACACAGCAATTTATAATTTTTATTAAAAAAATTTTCATACTTATGTACTGCATAAAAAGTTTAATTCAATAGTGTGTTTAAACAAAATAAAAGAAAAAAGAAATATTTTTTTACAAATTCTTCAGCCTTGGAATTTAACACTGTAAGAGTTGGAATCTGTGTATCTTCTGTTCAACCATCATAATTTTTTTTATTCTTGGATTCTTTATTAAGCCGAATTCTAATGATCATCAAAAGATGTTGTACATCTTTTATTATTTACAGTGACTTGTGCTTAAAATTACTTTGAAACATGTATACGTATTTTTTTTCGATCCAGGAAATTCACAAAAACATGCAGCCAGAGATATGAGTAAACCAATATTTCTGACGAAAGGTGAAAAAAAAATTGCGTTATGTTAGGCAGAATTGGTAAAAGTGATTTCTGCAAAAAAACAAGTTAGTTACAGATACTGTCGACGCCGGAAATACAAAAGTTCGATTTATACGCCAACACGCGTTGCAGTATTTATGTCCCGAATGCATGTGTATCCATTCGAACGTCGCAGCGTTAAAAAATGATGAATGTGCTGCGATACGAGTTCAAGTTCTGTTTCAATCATTTTCTTTTCTGAACTAAGTGATACGTAAAGTGTTGATTTACATCATGCACTAATGTTACAAAAAAATTGCAGATATTCATGACTTAGCAATATGTTTGTTTTCTATTTCGTGTGTAGTAAAGAAAATCGAATTTTAAAATTTCGAATATTGATTGGTCAAACTAAATAAGAAGGAAAAAAACCTATATAGTTCAACATTTATGAATAAGAAAAACCACGTTTATCAAATTTTTGTATTTTGAAAAAATTATGTAAAAATATTCAAATTTATCATTTTGCTTAACAAACGTGTTATCGATAAAAATACAGAACAAAAAAAATTTATACTTTTGATATTAACACTTTAAAATTTTGGGTTTTGTTTCCAAGTTTTTGAATTTCCTTTCTCCAATTTTCACTTGTGAAAAAATTTCCACGTTTTCTTACAATGATCACGCTGCTGTTGAACTCGACTAAGAAAAATCGACCTAGAGTTTCTCCAACTTTTTTCAAATGCATTCGTTTTCTCATGTGATTCATTGCGCGGCATATTTCGTTTGTTGGCCCTGCATTGTCTGCTGGAGCCAATGAAACATTCATTTATACGCTGAAAGCTCGGAATTTTCCGAAGCTTACATTTGTCGCTGCCGATACGAAGACGAACGGTGCCATGTGATCTTGCACTGACATAAATAACGTGTTCTGGGGCTTAGCAGAATTTCGCTTTTCGCGTAACGTGGTGTTACGCTACTCTTTATATTAAAGTGCTGGAACCTTGAAATAAATAACAAAAAATCTACGCCTTTTTGAAGAAAAATATTGCAATATAGTTATTTGAATGAATTTCAGACAGAAGGTCAGAAAATTTGTGAAAAAATTATATTTTGAATGTTTTCTGTACGCTCATTGTTTCTGAAAAGAATTTATTTCGCATGCACCTTAAAGAGGTTTTTTTATTTAACTATGATTTCTGTTATTACAGTTTTGTGTGTTTTATATCATATTTTGAAACTTACTAATTTTCAAAGATGTGGTCTATAAATTTTGACATCAATTCAAGAATATGAATTATTTTTCTGATATTAGAAATAGTAGCTACCAAGCGTGACTTATCAGTAAAGTTTTTCAATCTATGAATTGTTTTTACTTCAACCCTAGTGGTAAGTATCATTTATTGGAAGGTTGGTTATAAAGTCAAATAATTTATTACCACTTCTCACTTGCAAAGTTTAGAGCAAAATATTTTACATCACAAGTTGAAGGTAATAAATTTTAAAGTATTATATTCAATAGCTTAAAAAAAAACAGTTGCAACAATATTAATACTGAGACAGTTCTTTTTCATTTCACACTTACTCACGAAGGAAATTTTTTTTGTGTAAAATGAATAGAAAATCAGTTTTATTGCAGGGAGTCAACATAATAGACTAATAAGTATAAGGAATAAACACTGTGCTACTATTATGTTCTTCATTCCATTTAAAAATCATTGACCAGTTGATTTTTAACACATTGCTGAGATCGCAAAAAAAGCTTCGTACGTTTATTTTCATCGCTCGCAATTTCCCAAAGAGACCACGCTATAACTCCTCGACAACGCATGTGTTTTCAAAGGAAACATTCACGAATTGGATACTGCACTCGAAAGTCTGAATCTTTTTGAATTGAAAACTACGTTTTTACGAAAACGCTAATTTTTACGGAGAACATTTGTATGTGAATGTGGATTCCATATTTTGTAAATAATAAAATTTATTTTCTCGAATCAGATAGAACAGATTGATAATCCTACGATCAGGTACATGTAATGAAAAAAAAGCTACTGTTTTAAATATAAAGCAACAAATTTAAAGCCCGTTTGAAAATTTTACATCGTAATAATCAAAAATGATTTTAATTTTTGTTTTTTGTGTTGGAATCATCCATTTAACTTGACGAGCGTATATGGTTTATCAAACGGTTGATTAAACTTGGAATTTATATTGTTGAAATGACCACAAACAATTTTGTTAAAAAAAGCGTTTAAAACATCATTATAAGAGAATGAAAGTGAATTATAGGGAAATATTTTATAAACACTTGAAAATAAGTTTGAATAATATTTTATATGGATTTTGATAAATTTTGACCATGGAATCTCGATTATTTCAATGCATTAAAAAACAACACGTGAAAAAGTAGAGAAGGATTTAATATAGAAGATTTTTTTGACATAGGTTTCAGGAATTGGTTCTTGTTATTTAAAGTTATATTGTATGGAAACGTTGGGGTGATTGGAGTAGTTGTTTTGCTGTAAAAAAATTTGTCAAGTCATTTTTCGATTATTTTCTCTAAAAGGTAACCATGAATCAAAAATGAATAAAATCATTTTATATTTATAGGTATTTTATGTAACTTCAAAATCTGACTATGTTTCGAAATGCTTACATTTTTTCGACACATGAAATTCCTAGGAATCATACTTCAATCATTCAATTTTAAAATAATAATGAAATTCCCGTTTCATTTTGAAATTATTTTCGAAACTTTTTTGTTCTATTTTGGAATCATTATCTAGATTTCAATAAAATTGTAAGTAATTTTATATTCTTATATAATAGATTTATTTTTTGTTGGTTATTATTGAATAAAATACACCTGCACACAATAAAACTATTGTTTTCCATCTAACTGTATAACCATTCATATTCTAGCTTTTGTGGGAGATGTAAGGACAATGATTGAGAAAACATTGATTTTCAGAATCTTGAGTACAATCATGAAAATAAATAAGTGGAAAAATCTTCTGATTGTGAAATCAGCCTATGCGAAGTAATTTTTATAAACATAGGCAAAAACTTAAAGTGAAATGAGACTGGTATATTTTCCCTAATCAAAAATAATGTCAGGAATCTGGCTAGTAGAAGATGTCGAAATTAAATTACCACTTTTTTGGAACTCTATATTCCAAGTTTAAGAAGTTCGCTCGAAATAATAAAAAAATTTTTACAAACATTCAAGGATTTTCAATGCGAATCAAGATATGAAATATAAGGAACATCACATATTTTTAAAATCAAAACACAATTTTATTTTTTAAACCTATTATTAGAAACGCAAATATGCAGAATGTTAATAAAGGCAAACAAATTCTTTGGTTCGTCCACTGATATTTAAAAACTCACTTTTACGTATATTAACCACAAAACTTTTCTGAAAAAAATTGTTTTTTCTATTCCAGCCTAAACTCTGGAGTTCAGTAACAAATAATTTTCATCTCGAACGCTTAGATTGGAAAAAAAGTTGAAAGACCAATCACTGAACATTTAAGTACAACTTTTTAAACTTTAACTGGAAAACTATTGGAATATTCGATTTTTCAATCTAGCTATTTGACATTTATAAATTTGAGATAATCATAAAACTCAATACGTGATTCTAGCATACTATACCATTCATTATTCCACTTTGATTCGGAACGTCAACATCGTTGAAAAAACGTGGCATGCAGAATATGCATAATATACCGTTTCTTGTGTGAGAACAATGAGGCCTTGAACGCTTCCTACAAAAAAAAAAAAAAAAAATCACTCCCTGACAGTGTCACGTTGCAATGATGTGCACTACTTCGGACTATCATGATTTCATATGAAAAGCTAGTATTCAGTACTTGATTATATTTTTTTAGATGATGCATTAGTAACGATTGATAATGAGTTCCGGTTTTTTTCATTCGTACTTATTAAAAATGATCGAGAACGAAAGACATTTGATTATGGAACTATCCCTATTCAATAAATAACATTACTATTATGATATCTAAATGAAGTATTCATTAAGTAGAATGAAAATAAATTTCATGATGAAACTTGTAAAACATCTGCTCCCTATAAATGGAAGCGATTTCAGTATTGAAACCTCGAGGTCCTAAAAATATTAAATTCACTTCAACAAACAATTTTTTTTATAAAGCAAACATCGATGGGTAAAAGTTGGGAAGTTCCATGCATGACAAATTGCATACAGAAAAATTAAATATTGGTTTGGAAACCTATTATTGAATACTGAAAATTCGCATCCATTTACGAAATTTCAGGAAAACTGCAGCTATTGTCAAGTTTTTGCAGCGTATTTGGGTACCAAAATACAAGAATAATGATGAATCAAATGATATGTATGAAATGTCAAAATCCAAGCTTTCATTTTTTCCAAATTTGATTTTACTTTCGGCCCATGAAAGTCAAATTTGAGTTATCAATTGCGAAAAAAATATCAATCTATTTTAGCAATCGACCATTTATATCATCATCAAAATTCCAGAAACAAAAAAATCCCAAAATACACAACTACCCCTTTTTCCTAATTGCTCTCCAAATCGGACACCTATGCTTAAACAACGTCTGAAGACCATGAAAAGAACAGAAAATTCCTCCTTTCCCAAACTACTTCGTGACCGCCGTGTCATTGTTCTCGCCATTAAAAAAAACCATTTTGTCAAACCCTCTTCAAGCTAAAGGCAAAGCAAACAAATCTCAATTAGGCTTCCCCGGAGCATATACTGTACGCGAGTTGTGAATCATGAACCACTAAAGCGAATAAAAAGATAGGCCGTGACCCTCGGCCAAAAAAAGCTGAAAAAGAAAGAAGCGAATCAAGGGACTGCGCGTAATATAAGTGTGGCATCATTTCGGCGTCGACCCCGGTCTCCGCGACGCCTCGTGGGCTCCTTTGCCCACTGGTCTAATTCCGTAATGCAGTCCCGAAAACACACAAGAACCGCAGCCCGCGGAGAAGTCACTGCACGTTCTAATACAATCTCCGACGAGTATAATTTATCTCGAAAACGCACATGCCGAGTCTCACACTCGCGCCGCGCAGTAATATATGACCGGAAATAGTCCCGCAATATTTGTGCCGGGACGGGAAAACTCTCGAATTGAGGGAACTCACGTTATAGATATAGAATTATAGAAACTTGCATAGATGATGTCACTTATTCGTAAGTGAATTGTAAAAAAAAAAACAAATTAGTAAAGGTGACAGGTTTTTTTATGCACTTTTTATCCTACAGCCATGTCACTGAGCACAAAAATTGTAAATCACATCCAAAAAGAAAAAATGAATGTATCGTATGATTACAATGAAATGCTATGAAAAATATGCGAGTTGATATGTAATCCTGTCATACTCGTATATGTATCTTTTTTGATACCGACTTGTTTATTCGTCGCTGGTGATGTTCACCGAAAACTGTATGAACATTTTCCTGAATAAACGAATTTAAACGTAAAACGATGTCACTTATTCGTTGACTCCCTTTTTTAAGAAAAAGGATAAAAAATTTTCAAAAAAAGTAGAAATTCTCTACTTACACATTGTTCCATAAATAGAAATAATTAGCATGGTATTGCCGATTCTTCTTAGAATTCGGAATATTACTGATAAAATGGAATTTTTATTGGATTTTCTATCCAGTAGAAAATTCAAGATTTTAACAACCTTGAAGCTGTTAATATATATTTATACACTTTTATCAGGAAAAATAGTTTCATTTAAACACGTTTAGATGGAGAACGATCAGGAGCACATGCAGAAAAAAATTTCGGGAGAGATTTTCCTGAAAAATTTATTCTGTCCAAAATTTCATAATTTTCAATCTTTGGTAATGTAATTATAAAAGAATTATGTTTAAATTTTTTTATATTTTAAAATTTAAATTTTATACAATTTTTTGAGTCCAGAGCCGAACATTTTTGATGTTTGTTAATAATGGAATTCAATATTTGTTGTTTTTAATAGTCACTAGGATAAACAATTTTTTACCAATACTTTTCAGATTTATACAACTTCAAGGATTTTCTAATATTAATATGGATGTTAATAGAGATTTCAAGAATCCTATGCTCTAGGATTCAAATTTCTAAAAATTCGAAATATTATGATAGATTTTTCATTAAGGAAACCATAACCACACGAATTCAAAGTATTTCATTAATTTATAGAATTTTTGTTAGGTATGTTATTTTTTCGGATTTTGTAGCAGTTTCTTTTATTTTTGTAGATTAATTGTATTTCTATGGACCGCTCAATAAAATTTTTTTTTTTCAAAATCAATTTTTTTCAAAATTGATGGTGTAGTATCGAAACTTTCAACGATTTTGAATACTTACGTTGATTTTTTATGTAATGGCATCTTTTTTATAGATTCTCAATGTACTCCACGTTTTTTCGTACTTCTATAATAAAAAGTATGCTGAATTGTAGAAATTGAATTAGATGTATTGTCAGTGTTTTCTATAATAATTCCTCTAATAGTTCATAGAATTAGATCATCATTTAATTGTAAATATAAGATCATCAGTGAATGTTATCTATGATTAGAAGTTTTTGAAATTTCGAAGAAAATCAAAATATCTACATAGTTTTTATGTACAAAGACTTCTAGTAGTTTTTTTTTCGTATTGTTCTGTTATACTCTAAAAACTCAAAAGTGATTAAAAGTTGTTTTTCAAAATTCTCAAATTTTTGCAGATTGCTACAATGATTAAAAATTACTAGCTCTGAAAAGTGGATTTCGATCTATTCATAGTAATTCCATGAAATAATGGGAAAATGACCTTTCTAGGAATTTTTTACACTTAAAAAAGTTCTTTTTTTTTCACGTTTTTGGAATATTTAAAGTCATTTACTCACATATTCTAAAATTTCCTTATGGTAAAAGTATATTTATAATTTGACGCTCTAGAATTCAAAAATTTATAGATCATAAAGGCATTTTTCAAGTTTTTTCGGTAAACAGGGTTTTCATAAAATTCAATTACTTTCACAATTTTTTAAGGTTTATATGATTCGAAAGATTTTCTAATACTGTAATTTGGACTTCATATAAATTTCTAGAATGCGATGGCCTTAGATTCGAATTTTTCGAGATATTCAGCATTTTCGTAGATGTGAGAATTTTTTGATTATTCTATGAGTTGCAACAATTTTTTCAATTCATATTTTCTTCGTAACCCTACGTTTTCATGATTTCCCACGTTTTTTGTAAACATTTAATACAAACGTTTTTAACCATTTTTAAACTTGTATTTTCATTATTTACTGAGAGTATTTTTTTTTGGATGGATGTAAAAATGGATGTAAAAATAAGATGTTGTTGAATTTCTTCTTTACTTAATAAAATATAACGAAAAACGAATAATTGATTAACAAACTGTTTTTTATCAGGGGTATGATTCAATTTCACGTTTCTATTATACAGTAAATTCCGTAACCGTGGGGATTTCTTTTTGACGACTGAATGGTTTAGCGAAGCTCGCGTGCATCGATGAGGAATGATTGAACGTCACTTGCACGTGTTTTTGATGAATGGATTCTGTCTTGTTCCAGAAAAAGTAATAGTCGAAACGAAAATATAGAAATGGTTTCCAACAGAGGAATGATACTCTTCGAATTTTCCGTTGTTATAGACAACAGGATGATTATTTCATATTATTTTTGTCATGTAAACAATTTTACAAAGTTGATGAAAGAGTATCGTCAGAGGTTACACTGCTGAAAATTTTTTATTCAATAAATTTTCGTTTTTCTATCAATAAATTATATTTTCCATACTTCTCGTTCTCAAACAACAGAAAGATCCATATAATATCTGATTTTTTTCTTACATGATTAGTATCATTCTCTTGTAATAAGAAATTCAACGACAAGAAAATGTACTTTGGTTGCAAAAAAAAAAAAATAATAAATAAAATAGAAACATTTCGTCAATCCGTATCAAATTTCAGGAAATAGGGATTCCCACAAAGTTGTTTGAGTCATCGAATAATGAACGAATCATTAAATATTGCAACGAGCAATATTTAAATCAAGAACGAAAGGTCGTGGTCGTGAAACGCGTAGGTTATCTTGGGAAGATAAAATTTTCTAAAAATTAAGAGTATTCCGTTTCTTGACGAGGGATTCCCCTGAAATTTCATTTTGATCGATTTCAACATACTTTTTTAAGAATTATATGCAAATAACGTGTTTATTACAAGGTTCAATTGAAATTTTTATTGACACTCGATAATTTTGAATAATATTTTATACATTAATTTAGTTCGTAAGATAAATTTTTATCGTTATACGATTTGTATCTAGTGACATACATGTACATGTTTCTTAAAAAAATAATAAAACTTTATCATAACTGTGGTGATTGTGTTGAAAAAATGTGTAAAAATAGGAATTTAATATACTTTGCTTTCAAAATTCAGAAATTTTATGTATTTTAAAACAATAAACTTCTATTCTAAAACTTCAAGTTTTGTTTTATTGAAGTCATTATAACAATATTCAATGATGCATTCTAATTTGCAATGCAAGAAACTTTTCATGCAATTTTAATCCCTAAATCTCTTTCTCCATACTTTTGAAAAAGAAAAATTTGAAAATTTCACCGGAAACAAATCTCTTCCTATAAAAATTTTGAATTAATTTCTTTTGATATTATTCAGTTCTTAGCTAAAATGTTGAAATTTTTTATATAGCAACTTTTTCATAGTTTCCAAACATTCGACGCAATTTTTTTCCTTTAAACCACTATTCTGAATGACTTGATGATACCTCAACATGTAACGTACCCACAATTATCATTTTCCTGCTTCAGTTGTCATTCTCTTCAATCAATAACATTCATCACCAATACATACTATAGACAAAAGGAAAAACTTCACTGCGTCAGTTTTAAAAGAATCTTGAATAACAGGATAACTCGCATAAATCGTCGTCGCGACCTTCTGCTCTTGATTTTCAGTCCGATGCGCAATTGCGACATTGACAATAATTTTCTCGGGAAAACAGCCTCCTCACGTGTTTCCTCATTCTCCAGGCCTTGATATAAATGCGGAAGATTTTCTAATCGAACATTAAAGAGCTCTCAAAATGAACACGAAACTAGTGTTGTTCGTGATTTGCATCACGCTCGGTCTTTTCGCGGTGTCTTCGGTCGTGGCTGAATGCCGTTGGACGGGATGCCATGCCCACTCTGCGAGCGATTGGTGTGACGTTTTGGGACCTGGATATCGTATCAAAGATTGGCAAAGGTGTAATGGACTTTCGGGGAAACAGGAATATTGCTGCAATTAAAAGGTGAGCAAAATATGTTTCAAGTTGTTTTGAAAATGGACTAACGACGATCTCTGAAAAGTATATTGAGTGACTATCACAAGAAAAAAAGATTAGTTATAATTTTTGCAAAAGGATTATAAAAAATGTTAAGTAAATTAATTCCATTTTTGTTCCTGGAAATTTTGAACTTAATAGATAATTATGTAAACAAATACTAAAATTCTTGAATTAATTAAATAATTATTTTATTTCTTTGCTCTTCGATTTTCTGAACGTCTGATAAAATTTACAATAGTTCATCATCATGAGTGAAAAACACCATGTTTTGTGATTATTCAGTAAATTGTTTACTGTCTTCAAATCAGAAACATTTATATGGATACTTACGATTAGGTTAATTTTTGAATAATGCATAATTTCTTATAAATTGTATTCACAATTATAAAATAACTTTACAGATTCATGGTTCGATTTTGAATTGGAAAGATTTCTTCTATAAAAAACGAAAGCTGATGTAGAATTTCTTCATTAATTTTTTTTATTTCGCAAGGTGGCGATGATTATTTTTTCAATTATTAGTGTGTTTTTTACAAAAAAAAAAAGATAATTTGTGTTCACAGAGTTCACAAATTATTTTTTTTTAAGTTTTCTAGCATTCTTAAAGTTGTTAATAATAAGCATACATACTTTTTTTTCTTTCTTTCTTTTTAATATTTATAAAGTAACTGATGACAAAGTTATAACTTATTCATCAGTTACGATTTTCAAAACCACATGAAAATTTTTCGAGAATATCCTTTTATGTTAACTATAGGAATCATTTGTAGTTTCTCAAGCAAAAACGTCACTCAATATTATAATTATGAGTTAGCAATGAGCAGATAATAAGAATATACTCGTTATCTACGTATAAATTCAGAAAATGAAATGGTTAAAAATGATTACGTTCTGTGAGTAATCTGAAAGATTTCATTTGAAGTAATTTGATATGAATAAATGTGTCAATTCTTTTTTTCTGTTATTTAAACCTGTTAGATTTTATGTTATATATTTTTTTGTTGTAATATTTGTAGTTAAATTGAGAAAAATAATTCGAGAGTGGAAGTGAAAATTTCTCTAAAATGATTTGTTTTTCCTTCTTCTTTAAAATAGCTCAGTTATCAATAGTTATCGCATTATTTTTTGAATATTTTAGATCAATCGTACTACATAAACTTTCACAAATTTTTTTTTTTCTTTGTTTCTTTAGATATTTTTTTCTATTTTTCTTTATTTTTTCTTTCTTTTTTTTAAAAATTAATAGTTTTTCCACAATCATTTATAAATTTTCTGAAGTGTCTTTCCAAATCAGTCACAAACTTGAAAAAAGTATGTACATTTAAACAATAAATAGGAAAAATATGTCTTTCGAATCGCTAGTTTAGTTCAATTTGATTTAAAAACTTTAGAAAAAATTTTTATTTGTTACAGCAAATGAACTATACACCACTTGGTTCGGAAGGATATGAAAACAGCCTAGGAACGGAATTTTTCTGAATGTATTGATTTGTTTGTCGATATAAAAAAGAAACCCGTATAAACGAGATTGAATTTTGTATGCTTGCGTTTTTATAAATGTACAGTCAATAAAAATTATGCTAATCATGAATAACGGTTTTCTGTTGTAAGTTGTGCAAAATCAATTCTTTTGTTTAAAAATGAATTTATTCAAGAAGAAGTTAGTGTTATTTCTGATATGGTTTCTTAAGTTTCTCTCACAATTTTCAACAATCCCTTTACATAGGAGGTTTTCGTGGATAAATGTTTGTACAGGATTATCATTTCAGATACATATTTGAAAATTCGAAAAGTTTTTTCATGTTGTGATAGGCCTTATTTTAAAGTTGTTAGTTGACCTGAGAATTTTCTTAAGTAATTTTCACTGAAATACACGAAATGTTTAAGAAAATATTTTAAAGATGCTGATTTTTAGATGTACCTACAAGTGTAATTGATCATATTATAATCTAATGTACCTGCAATAGTAATTGATAAATAATCAATAATATTACTGCCTACTATGAAAAACGTATTTATTACATTTCTACGTTTTTTAATCGTCTACCACAATGACTAACATTTTGTTTGAAAATGGTTAACCACCATCTGATTGTGAAAAAAAAACATTTCCAGTTTAGTAAATAACAAAAACTGGTTGAAATTTTATACTAAATTGTGAAGTTCTTATGTTAAAATAGTACTGAATAGGGTGTCAAATCTATGAAAATTAACAGGTTATCGGAACCTTGTTAACATAGAATTCAAACTATATGATATAAAATTCAATGAATAGTAATATCACTGCAGTGTTTTGCACTTCTTTTATCAGTAAATACATGAATTGATGTTTGTAATGGTGCAGCATAACGAATTTCTTCAGTCAATAATATTAAATGTTTTAATTACTCTGAACTTACGTATTTTTGGTAATGGGTACATTCTTTTATTCCATACATTTTTGTTGCCATCCTCCAGATAGTTTCCCGAAACAAATAAAAAACAAAAACTCCCACACCTTTACAATGAACCATCCAAACTGTCTGATAAAAAATTGATGTCATCGGCTTCATCAAACTTGTCCCATACTCCCAAAAAAACCAAAATACTCAAGTACTCCAAAGCTTTGAATCACCTGCTCATTACTCGTAACTACGCGGAATATAAAAACTTGTCCAACCCCAAACGAGAAAACAGCAAATGTGCACGAGTTCGTACTTTTCGCAAGTTAATATGAAACTCGCAAACTTTGCACTAGAAGGCAGTTTTCGGGTTTGTTACCGAGATGACACACTCTCAGGAATCTCATATTAAGAAGCACCTGAAATTAAAACTTTCCTAAACAGCATCCCTGTTACTACTTTCTATCCGCTCACGTGCGACACCGTGATTAATCAAAGTTTTAAGATCTGATCACAATCAACTGGATGTAATTCCATTTATACTACTCAATCTCTCAGTTATGTCAAGTTTGCAGAACAAAGTAACGAACAACGCACTTAGCAAGCTACGTATATAATGGCTTATACTAAACATTCTACTTAGCGTGGAGCGAAAAGTACAAGGACCCTTTTAGTATGAAATAGCGCTCGGTGTTGGGCTTCATTTTCGCCTTTCCTTTTGAAGTATCGCTGTAATTAAGCAATACGTCATATTTTTTGAATTTTGAGTAGTAGGTTTTTCGAGTAAATATGGTGCAGAATACGAAATCGTGAACTTTATAGTAATAATTTTTTTTTATTCTCACTGATAACCTTTTATTCAGTAATTTTCTTTCATTTGAAATTAACCTGTCATATTTTTAAATTTTTTAACAAGTAACATTGTTTTCTAAAAATAACTGTAAATTTTCAAATAGTGAGATACTGCATTTTCGTTACATCAAATAACTTTTCGTCAAATCAAGAAATTCAGTACCGAATTTCATAATGATCTTAGAACTATACGAAGCTTTGAATCCAAACAATTCGTGAATCGATTCAGTTACATTATGATACATTGCCACTACTAGACACCTACCTAAACTTCTCGTTCCTCGAACTATTCCATCTTTAGTTACACTGTTTTCATTGAACCTGTCGGCATTTGCTTAAAGCCAGCTATTCAGAATGGCGTTTCGTTGTTTGCAAAACAATTCCATGACACAGGGGTGCAATGCCACCATCCCATAGTATGAAATTTACGCGTCGTTGTAGAAGATCTATAATCAAACTATTTTACTCGATCACTTGTAACTTACGAAAGTTTGTTTTTCTACAATATTTGTACAGTTGTACTTCTGACAAAAAACATTATCAAAAGAATCATGAAGAAGAAATTTTTAGTAAAAAAATCTGGACTTTTCTAATCATTTTAATATTACATAAAAACTTCTTGGCTTCAATCGATGGTGTACTGGAATAAATAAGTTTAAGTTCTCATCTTTAGATCAAAGAAAACACAACATAAATATCCACATTATGATATGGAGCACGTTAGCTGATTCGTTAAAACAGTTAGAAGGGTTTCTGTTTGAAACTGTCGAACCCTTCGCGATGAGAGCTAGTAAGGTGATACGCGTTGCAAATTATGTGTCATGTACAATTAAGTTAAAAAATGGCATTGGCATCAAGGGCCCCTTAATTAAATTTCGACTGTGTACGTGGGTCTGACTAATAGCCGGGCGTCAGTTGTTCGATTATGTCACGGTTCGTGTCGCTTGTCACCCGACGCGTCGCGCGTAATATCGTTTTGATACGAGCCGCTTTTATCATCGGCTCATCTCATCCAGCTGAAACAAACTGTAGGGGACGGATTTTTTTATCTCATCATTTGTCACAGATATTATTGATGGGATTGAGCATGATTTATTAATTGTAGTACAGGTTTTTATGTGTAGAAGAATGTCTTTGAACCTTTCTCCTTGGGATGACGAATATGACTAACAAGTTGGTGTTATTTGAAGAAGTTTTTCGTGCATTTGGCAATTTCGGATTCGTTACTTCGTGTATTATGTACGAATATAAGTATGGCATGAATGTTTAAAAGTTATTCATGGATCGATTCCGGTATAATATTTTTTGTGATAAATTTTTGACTGAGAATTGTTTTAATTAAGTTCATGTTGTTGGAAAATAAGATCGAAAAAAGTTAAAGAACGAATTCGTTACACTACTCTTAAAATTGTATCAATATTTGTAATATGAAAAATCTAGTTATGTTGGGAGGTATAAAACTTGTGCATGCAACAAATTTAAAAGGAAACAGCATTCTCACATTTCTGTTTATCTTATCATCAAAATTTCATTTGATAGATAATGGTTTTTTATCCGAAAATTTGTTTCATTTCAATTTTTTTACGTATGAAAATCTATGGCTTAAAACTGACGAAAAATTATTAACTACTATGAGCTACTATAAAGTCAATCCATGTCAAGTGGGACCAGATTTTTCGATCAAATCTCAGATTTTTGAAAAAACAATATTTTTGGGAAGGGAACATGTCACTTGTATTACCATATACATATTTTGCGAATATTCCGTTATTCGTTAATGTTATTAACAATCAAACTTTTGAGCAGGATTAAATTCAAAAATTTCTTTCCCCGAAACTGCTAAACGCAATTACCTGAAATTTGGCACAAATTGTAGAGCAATGTTGACATTCTCGAATAAATTTTAACACAATGTGAATTTTTTTGAAAAAAGGTATTTTGCACTAACTTTTTTTTAACGATTGAAATTTTCAAAGCGTTCTTCACGCTCTAGAACATTAAGATTTACATTTCATGATGCGGAAAACGTCGGCCTTTAATAATCTGCAATGAAATTTTTGTACTTTTTCTCCGTTCTGGAGGTACAATTTGTTTTGTCATGTGGTTGGAGCAGCACGCCCGCTACTATGTGCTTTTATGAACTTGCACATTAGCCCTGACAATAAATACACAGCAATGTCTTCAAAAAGTTCAAGAAGTTGAAAACTTGTCAATATTTGTAGTAATATAATAAATATTATTATATTATTAAAAATATAATAATAATAATAATACTTGTCAATATTTCAAAAAACTAAGCACGAGATATGGGTCGCGATAAAAAACTATACACAATTTGAATGGCATTACAATAGTTGTTTTCATTAGTCAGCATTTATCGTATGACTGTTACAATTAGTGTTTATGCGAGCTTTTTTAAATAATATTGGCAACTATTGAACATTGTAATTACAGCTTCGACTTGACAAAGTAAGCAAACCTTGTTTATAATAAAATGTAATTAGTAATCGAACAAAAAAAGAAGTTAAAAGAAGTAAAGCAAAAGAGATGATAAAACTGTTGTGCAAAAATTATCAGTTTTCAGTTATAACATGTCTTAGTGAATATTAGAGAAACGTTCATTGACTACTATTTTAATAATAAATAATGAATAAGGTAACAGGATATGAAAACACTATTAAACACATAAAAAACTATTAAGCATGAAAAAACTTGCAGACCCCTATTCAAATTTTGACATGATAAAAACAATGAGCCACTTTAAACCACTATTGAATACTAAAGAATAGTGAGCACACTCGATCACTATATAGTGTGTCCCAGTCAGATATCCAAAAAAACCCTGACCCCTTATTCAATTCCAAGTCGAAAAGTTGTACCATTTTTTATAAAACTCAAAATTCAAAAAGTTATCTAAGCCTGAATTTTAAACAACAATTGCGCTCCCGACAAGTAGGGGTCTAATTGACAAACTAAACTTAACTCAAATTTTCCTTTCTATTTTTCTGAGTTGAAAAGTACCTCTGCCATTTTTCAAAAAATTCAGAATCAAAAAAGATGTTCAGGTGACAAGTTTTACCCAATCAGATTTCTTAGATTTTAGACCCGAATATCTTTGTTGATTTTGAGTTTCATGAAGAATGGCAGGGGACTTCTTAACTTACAAAAATGAAAATAAAATTTTGAGGAAAGTTTGGTTTGTTAATTAGACCCCCACTTGTCACGAGAGAGCAATTATTGTTTAAATTTCAGGCTTGCATAATTTTTTGAATTTTTAGTTTCATAAAAAGTGGTAGAGTACTTTTCCACTTGATACTGAATAAGGAATCCAAGGTTTCTTTAGTATAGTGACTTTGAGACTCCCTGTATAAATCTAAGAGACCCTTTTGAGAAAAATACTAATGATTCCCATTTATAGTCGTCAATAGTGTAAAAAAATGGAAACAATTTTTTTTCACAGTTTTTTTTATGGGCTCACATCTTATATGCTTCCGAATTAAGAGTTCGCGTAGGTAAATCATTTCCTTATGTGCATAGTAATACTATGTACATGAGTTAGTTAATAAGTTAGTCAGTTAGTTAGTTGGTTAGACAGTCATTCAGTTGTATTTGTTAGTTTGTTAGTTAGTTAGTTAGTTAGTTAGATAGAAAGATAGTTAGTTAGTTAGTTTGTTAGTTAGTTAGTTAGATTGTTAGTTAGTTAGTTAGTTAGTTAGTTAGTTAGTTAGTTGGTTAGTTAGTTAGTTAGTTAGTTAGTTCGTTGGTTAATCAGTTAGTCAGTTAGTCAGTTAGTTAATTATTCAGATAGTTAGTTTGTAAGTTAGTTACACACTTTTTTGAGAAGATTATCTTACATAAAATATTGATGAAATATCATAAATACTAGACATATTGGAAATCAACAATCATTTTTGAAAGACAATAATCACATTGACTTAAGATTCCATATAAAACCTAAAATTATTTTGAAATTACTCAATATTTTCTCGACTATTTTGAAACTCTCCAATTGATCACTATTACTTTAGTTCAGGATCGTACTCGTTTTTACACTTCGAAAACGTATTCAATAAATATCGAACAAAGAAGGTAAATTCTTTATTGCCCTTTCTTTATGATTCGTGATAAGTGGATATATATAAATATAGTTCCTAAGAAAATTTTCATGAAAATATGCATCGAAAAAATATTTTTAGAACGTTGAATATACGTCGTAAATCTGTAAGTAAACTGCTCCAACTACTCTTTTCCAAACCAATTTTTTTCAGAATGGTACATAAAGTTCACAAAACGGCAAAAGCAGTTCTGACTTCGTTCTGGTTGTTTGTGATAAACTCTACCCTACGCGCAGTCCAAGCAAGAGAAAATTCATATGCACATACCAAAAAGTGTAACGTTCTAAGGGGATGGTAAACGCGGGGTTCTGTTCATCGGAAAAGTTTGCGAGCTTTTTGTATTTCAAGGGTTGCGGAGGGAGCCAGCAATGCATTATGCCCCAACTGTTTGAAGTTTCCCTCCCGCGCGGTATCGTTAAAATCTTTGAGGGCCACGCCTTCAGGAGAATAGTTGGAGTCGAGGGCGCGTATTTTCAAACGGATGCATTCCGGCTCATTTGACCGTGATTCGAGAGACTGCATTTATCTCGCCTTTGCTTGCTGGAATCGGGCTTTTATTTTCCCTTCCGAGGCACTTTGCAATTTAATGGTCGAGGAAAGTGAAATCATCCAGAAGTAACTTGTGGTCTAAATTGCTTTCGGACGAATTAGGGATAGAAATGAACTACAGATACTGGATGGTATTTTTGAGTGACTATGATTTTGAAACCTGAAGAAACACCGTATGGGGACAAATTTTCAATATACTGAAGTTTCTACAATAGAGGAGCTGATAAGCAAATGATTTTCTTATTTCATTATAATCATTGACGATAACGAAATCTCTACGTAGATTGGCTAGACATTCGAGATACCATATATTCGTTAGTTATACACTACAAGTAGATTTAATTTCCTCGTTTTCTTTGTTTATCTGGCCATGTATCGAAGTATACAATCAGATAAACCATATTATCTATGAAAATATTGTTTAAAATCATCACGAACGTTAATTTGAAAAGGTTTTTACCATGAATCGCCTCTGATTTGACTTATTATGAAAACTGGTCCATGATAAAAAGAAGTAACCAAAGTTTCGTCTCCGAATCAATAACGTTGCATGCTGCATAATGCTAGAGTCATCGTGATTAATGAAAGGCATCTGTTACTTAAGGGAGTTTATAGCAATTGGAAACATTAATTGCAGATTAAACAGAGGGCTACGGCAACTGTGAAGCGGTAATTATGCTGCAGTAATCTCCCACTGACCACTCAGTGGCTTCACCGAGTCAGCTCTAAACATTCTATGGGGGTTTGACTGCACATTCGACGAAAGTTTACGCACACGAGTGTCATGCGCTCAAATGCCTTCCGCTATGCACAAACGTCGGGAATCGAAAGCGTCCTTCAAAGTTTGAGTTGAACAATGTACAAGGACAACAATGGACAATTTATGATCGTATGATATGGAAGAATTGACAAGAATCAACAAGAATGAATGTATATAACAATAAAAACATCAAAGTGGTTGAGAAATTTTATGTAATGAATGATTTCTGATGAAGACGAAAGTTCGATAGCCAGAAATAAAAAAAACTGTTAAAAAACGATATTCTCTTCAACTTCTTGTTCAACTAAGATTTGGTATTATTTGTCAAAAGTCAGTTTTTAGAATTGTCTCACAATTTTAGAAAATAAACTGTTATATAGTTTAGTAAAAAGAAGTTGTTTGAAATAAGTGAAAACTATAGAATATGGAAAATATATTTTTTTCATTGATTGTGGAGGAAGAATTGAAAAACATCCATCAATAAGATACGACGTGATGCTTTTTATTTCAGATAAGGGATTCTTCTGCAGTTAATCAATATTGTGTAATAAAATGAGGTTATATTTACAATGACAAACATTGTTAGTTATATATTGAGAATTATTTTTCTCCTTTTTTTGTTGCTCCAGTTCGGGGAAAAAATAGCAATTCTGAACCATAGAAAAATGTGTTGATTAAATCAATCTCCTTTCGATTGTATAGTTACATTTACTCGTAACGTGATCTGGAAAATAATAAAATGAATACTATTGAAATAAACTACAAATTTTTCATTTTGTGTACAAATTTTATCAAATCTGAATACGTTTCGTGTGAATGAATCAACTTTTCATGAAACTCTAACGTTAGGGTGATTATTTATGTTCAGCTAATAAAAGTGATATCTGATAAGTTTCAGAAAATACGATTTGAATATCGCAACTCGTCAAATTAGTGACAAAAAAATGTAGTAAATTAGAGTATAAGATATGAAATTAATGATAAATCCAGATAAATCCAATGATAAGCATTTTTTCAAGTTTGCAAATGTAAGAAATTGATTTATTTTGACAGCTTAAATTTTCAAACATTCCTAATTACTCTAAAAAAAATTCAAGTTTATGTATGATCATCAGTTCTTTCTTACTCAGACTCATTATCAGAAATATCTCAAAAAAATTGAAATTTTGTTTTATTAGCGAAAACATTATATTGATTGGTGTAAATGAAAATTTTACGAAAAGGTCGATCAAAGGTTTACCTTATTTATCTATATTCTTGGTCTTGTATCTCTGACAACTATTCTATTAAATAAATATTTACAGTTGACATTTCAGGAAATAAACGTTACTCCGAAAATTCTTATTATCTGACTTGCAGTGTAACTTTGTAAGTTCCAAATTTTTTTTCGAATAATGGATATTTATTATATTCGATCATTATAATGATGGAGCAAAAAAAGAAAATTATTTCTATAAAAATGTTTAATTACAAATCCAATAACTCCAAACGGAACAAACTTTTTCTATTTTTAAGTAGAACGAACGTTTAAGAAAAAGTGAAGTTATTTTAACCTGTTTAGGCCTACGCTTTTCGCGGTCCTCGCGGAGAGCACTGTAGCAATCGAAACAAGCACGGGGAATTCCCGATTTTGTGATTTTCCAGTATTTACTCAATCCTATCGGTCCATCGCACTCACCTGAATTCGAATTCAAAAATGACTTTCCACGTAACTTAATCTGAGTTCTTCCCATTTAAAAGTTACATAATTAAGAAGACTAACAGGAATAAAACTTGAAGCCCTTCATAAAAGTAATAGCTGTCGTTTGTAAACTAAAAGTTTAATTTCATGTTCATGATGTTTCTAATGATAGAAATTAAAATGTCACATTGTTAACGTAATATTTATACAGTCCAGTGAAAAAAGCATGGTTTGTATATTGAAAATCAATATTTATAGATAATCTGGAAAGCCAGTGAGAATATAACTAAATAAGTGTTTTTCAGTTCTTATTATGTAAAATTACAATATAAAACTCACTGCATCTGAAGCATAATGAATGATACAGATCTCCCATTTCATCTACTTTTAAAATAGGCCAAAGAAATTCTCTGCAATTTATGCATGTAGGATAGTCTATCTTAGTCTCGCCTTAGACTTAGAGAAAAAAAATATATGTCTGTTACTTAGGTCAATACATGCCACAAGAAAAAATTTTTTTTTTACCTTTCATTCGTTTCAATTTAAATTCAACAATATTTTTTTTTGCATCATTAAACATTACACTCATAATTCGCGATCACTGAACTTCATGACTTATATTAATTTTGTTGAATAAAAATACAAATTCTTTACTTGCTTCCGTGATCGCTCAAATTTTTTTCAGGCTTTTGTCCCGAAGAAAGTTATTTAGTGCGTTGTCGCTGACGTTGTTGTTGTGTGGAACGTTAATAATTAAACTTTAATACTATTTAAAAACTTGAAACAAGTTTCAAGTAAAAAATGCAGTTCACAGGTCTCACGTTTCCAATTTGAAAATTTAACCAACTTGACAAAATCATACAAGATAACACCGTAATCCGAATACAATGTTACACAGTTAAAATATGTTCTCCTTGTTAAACAACGTCGTCAAATTATATTTTTATACAAATTTGGGATTATAGGCTCGAGACAAAATTGGTCACAGGTGGAATAACGATGAATTTCGAAACGTGACTGAAAAATTTTTCTGAGGCAAAAGATATAAAAATCGAAAAACCTGCACGGACAACCATACAATCAAAATGTTATGTATTTCACTTAAACGGAACTTTACTCAGTAACTGATGATAAGAGGAATTAAAGTGAGCTGCATCTGTTCATTACGTTTGTCTCGTATTTTTCAAAATTTCCATATTCATTTCAGAATTTGATTCTCTATTATCTTAAATTTTTAGGGTTTCAATAAATTTTCCAGAAATTGCAATTTTTATAGATTCCAGGTATTTTTACGGATTCCTCAAACAAATTGAAAATGTTGTATTTTTTTAATCTATATAAATTTGTATTGCAAAGCAGTTTGATTGATTCCTATAATAATTTTTAGAACTAGATGCTCCAAATTTTCACTATACAGGTATATTGAAAATAAATAATATCTTTTGAAAATTTTAGTAGTAGGTATATTGATTACTATATTTTTTAGTCTTTTTCATATTTTTCATCATTTATGACATTCCCTGGTACATATAATACGTTTTTTTCACTGAATGATTGAAATGACGAACATCAGCTAAAGCAAAGATGAATCAACATGTTTTGAATCATAGATTTGAAAAAAGTCCTATTGTATAAACTCTATCAACTTCTTAAAAGTATGCAACAATATACGGTATTGAAAACTTAATCGACAAATACTTACATTTAAAATGTTCATTCTTACATCAAGTGTAGGAAAATAGTAAGTATAAAACATGCATATTTAGTTGTATCTTTTTTATCCATTTTATGTAGAATAAATTCAATAAAATGAGTTATTTATTCAAAAACCGAGAAAAAAATATTATGGAAACATTATTTTCGGAAAAATGAAATTGAAATTCAATATATATCTTATACTTCTTTTAAAAACATACTTGATATTGTAAAATAAAAATAAATATGAAATTCTTATTTTTAAGATGAATTTCAGAAAAATATTCAACATAAAACCTACATTTTTAGTTCCATGTTTGTAACCTATTGTACAATGATTACAATTACAGAAGTTCATTGCTTCACATAAATAAGGCATCGGAAAATTTATTTTTTAAATAACTTACTCTTTGAAAAATCAAAGTGAAAATCTTATTTATTCGGTACTCATTACCAAATAGAAAATATCAAGCTTAATATTCTGGAATAAGTAGAATATCGAGTTTATAAGTCTGAAATAAAAAGAATATCAAGTTATTTACACTGAAATGGGAAAAAATATGAAATTCTCTTTCTTAAATGGATGTGTTGAAAATTTAAATCATAAAATCTACATTTCGAGTTAATATTTTTTACACTTATTTCATTAGGATAACATTTTCAGCTGAAAATTGGTGTTTGTCGAGAAATTCAGATTTTAGATTTGTCTGTCAAATTCAGAGTCACCTCACTTTCGCCGAAATCTTTTTTCAAATCTTCATTTCTCATCAGCAAATCTATGGGTTTCAATAATTTTTGTATGAAAAAGTTCGAAATTGTACAAAATTTATGGATAATATATTAAAAATACTTCTTGTAATATTTTTAAATTGTTATTATGTAAATGAAAAAAGTGTAAAAAAATTTTGAGTCAATAGTTTTCATATTGCATCATTTTTTTTCTTCCCGTTTTTTTTTTTTATTGATTGGTAAAGGTATGAAATACATTCTGTAAAAACCGTTACATGCCAAAACGTTTCGTTCGTAAGTGAGAATTTTTTTACATTTTTCCAGCCTGCCATTAACAAGTGATTATTAAATTTCAATGTATGTGGCGTGGAACGAAAAAAGGTACCTCACAGCACCTGGGCGCAATCAATATCATCAATTTTTTGTCCAATATTTTAAATTTCCTGAAAAATTCCCTCATATTTTTGAGCAAAATGAATACATATAAAAACGATATATCATGTTTGAGAAACGTTCATTTTATTTCAAACTAAATATTACTATGAATGTGACTTCTTGAACCGTATGATCATGATACTGTGTTAAAAATTTTAACTTTGCAACCTTATTGCTTAAAAAAATCATCTGTGATTCCAACCAGCGTAAAAACGAAAATAACTATCGTTACTTTTACTACAGAATTAGTTAGGTGGACTATTCAGTTGGAAAAAATATAAGTAATCGAAAGAAGATGCATTTGTCCATAAATATTGAGGTGGAATAAAACAGTTTGTACACTACTTCTTTAATCAAATAATTTTATTTTCTGCAATCACCTACAATGAAAAGTTGAGGAAAACTTTATCTTCAAAACGGGGAAAATAACTGAATACGTGATTAACGAAATGCTCTTTGCTCGTTACTCTCCGGAACATTTGCACGGCATTGTTGAAGACGTTAAAGAGCATCGTAGCCGGCGAAGTTTCGCCGAGGATTCAAATATATTGATAGTAACTCGCTGAGAAACTCGTTTCCTTTGATGTGACAAGAGTCTCGAGGACCTGCCGTCACTTACTTTGATTCAATTTAAGGGCGCGTGTACTACGCAAGACTGGCTTTTATCAACTGAAATTTCTCGAGTTTCACCTTTTATGAGTAATTTGATGTTTAAGTTTCTAATATGTAAGAAACCGTTTGAGCGCGCTATTCAATTTTCTCGCTTTGATTAAATGTTAAGATGCGAAGTTTCGCGATGTTCATGGCCTTGGTAATCGCGCGTTAAAATATATGTTTCACGTGATGTCGTATAGTTTATCAATGAAAAAGCAAGAATTTTTAGTGAAACATTAGATCTTTTATTTCAATTTTGAAGTAGCTTGAAAAGAACTGAATTTCAGTGCCTGCGAAAATTATATGTTTTAAAATTGAAAATATTAGAGATGATTTCTTGAATGGTTACGAATTTCATGCTTTTAATGGTCAAATTGTTTCTAAGTTTCACTACTGCAGTAATATTGATTTTTATTGAAAAAATATGTATCTTCTTCCAGAACACTGCTTATCATCGAGCGTCTGTCGAGCATTGGGCGTAAGCAAACTTGGGCGCATAGGAGCCATTTATCTGTCGCATCTATACAGAGCTAAATATAAGCATACACATGCATTATGTCTTTCTCTGAGCAGCAGTTGCTACGTTACGCCAACTAGTATGCTCCCTACATTATTTACGGCCTCGCAATTAGCCAACCCGCGGCACCTATCCTTCACACCCGAGCAAATTTAATAATTCCATTAAGCAAAGCTCTCAGGTACGAGAATCCAGATTCCACAAGGTTGGAAATCCTCGCAACGTATTCTACGCTAGAGTATTTCATTTTTTTTTGTTTTCTTTTTTTTTCATGAAACTTACGTAGCAGTGCGTATATACTCCAATATAGATTCAATCTGCGAGAACAATGAAGATACCAATTTTTTACCTTTCGATCAAAATTTGAATGTCATTTTTTACACTCGCAAATTTCGTGATTTTTTTCCTTGCTTTACCGCGACATAAAAGTGGTGAAATTTTACCTTAGTATAGTTTGACTATCATGTAATCTGTGCAAAAAATTCAATCGAAATCTCATGAACGTAAGGTCAAAAAATATAAATAAAAATATTTTATGAAAATCTCAGTACCTGCGATTTTACAGGCAGTTCGAAAAGTATAAGTGAATTGAAGAGTGTATTATATATAGTTCTAAATAATTGTTCTATGTACATAAAACTTTATTTTAATCATCTAGTTCAATAAAAGTTTGTCAGATAAGACTCGATTTCAAATTTCTAGATATTTTTGCATGCTTAATTATATAGATACTTTTTTTTGCATTTTCTTAATTTCTTATCTATATGTTTGATTATAAAAGGGGTGCACTTTTTTGTGAAATCGATTTTAATGTGAAAATTTTAGAATTACAGATGGAAAAAAAGCTTATTTGCACAGATAGCAGTATTCAGAAAAGGAATTTCTTTATTCTTGATATACTATGTCTGCGTTTTCCTTTTTTTTATTTATGAATAGACTCTCACTACTTCAACCTTTAAAACGATAATAATGGTTCTAGATATTGAAGTATCAGAATTGAAACTCACGTTTAATCATCGAAATTTATTGGAACGCTGGGTCAAAGATGAAATTTTCTAGTCTTCAATTTTTTTTAATTTTTTTTTTTTTAATATTTTCCGAAAAAAGGTTATCGTTTTCCCACAATTATTTTGGATGCACTATGCATCAGTTACAGAATTTTTTATTAATTAAACTCCTTTATGCATGATGTTTTCAAGATCAATATAAACTTGGATAACTCGCTTTTTCATTTCGGAAAAATGTTTAGTTTGATCATCTTTAGAGCACTTTTCACTGACAAAAAATAAAAATATTTTTTCTGTACTTGAATAACAGTTTGCATGATTTGTAATACATTTTGAAGGGATTTATATAATTTATTTTTGTTTTCATGTCATTTAAACTATTTCAATATTATTTTACTATCTTAAATAATTCATTATCATTCATGATAACTTATGAAAATCTGCAAGTGAAAATTTTTGGCATCTTAAGTTAGGCCATAGATTTTGTCGATGCCAATATAATATAGTAATATATTTATACAGTCACACTAATTAAACAGGCAATCAACTTACAAAAATGCATTTGTCTCTGACCCAGATCGAATAATTTCCAAAAATGTTCGAGACTCGCTATTTATTTGTAAAGTTATTTTGAGATGTTGAGAAATGGTAATTTCTGACAAGTTTGATTAAACTTTGAAACGTGTTTCATGTTTTGATTTAGATAACAGAAAAAAAATTTTACCTGTTTCCTCCAACATTTCACTTGAAAAATATTATAAAGTACAATGCAAAATTAAACAGGATTTTTTAACATTTCTCATTCGTTAAAATTTTTCAGGTTTAATATTTTACATCTCAAATTCGTATACCGAGAAAAATATTTTTTCATGTATAAACGAATTGCTGATTTCTAGTATCACAATTTCACAAACTTTTTTTGATAATTCTATTCTTGTTTAAAAAAATTAAATTTTTAAAACTGTTTAATTGTTATCGTGAACAAACGACATTTTTTGTCTAAATAACTAATTTGTTTACCCTTCTAATTATGAGACGTAGTCTCAGACTTCCATCAATATTTTGATAACTGATTTAACATCTTTCACTTCCATACAGGAATTCCTCAATATTAGTACCACAATCTAATACATAACTATCCATGTAATTTTTCTTAACAATGGTCTTAGTATGAAAACAACTATACTTATCGTACAACACCCTTATCAGAACTACCAGAATACTGAAATGTAGAATCTGTTTTTCCAGGAATCCGAATTTCGCAGAAACTCAACAACAATCTCAATCAACTATATCACTCTCAAATACCGAAATTATTTAGTAATCAGTCTATGCAAATTTTCCGAAACGTTTCAATTTTCGCCACATTACTCGTCATGAATAACATCCGTTTTCCGATGATAAAATTTCCTGTAATTTTATCATATCTCAATGACATTCACATGATTAGGAAAACGCGCAGCCTATAATATTTCAATGTAAATCATGACCTACCGTTCGCCCGCCCACGGGCTACGGAATATATCGATACGCTGTGTATTGTAAATGTCCGAAAAATGAGCATGTTTATATTCCACGCGCAAATGAGCAACAATATGGCAATACTGTTGTGCCGCATATTAAATTATTAATGGAGTTTTCGTGTTACCACGGAAAACCGGTCGCCCCGCATTTTCCAGCGACGAGTGCTGCCACTTTTACTGCCACGTCGAGCTTTTTTTCATTTTTCCTCTTTCGAGGAAATCGTAATAACTGAAAAACTGGGGCGAGTGTGTAGTATACAATCGCTCGAGTGGTTCTGCTTCCAATTTATAGTCGCGTTTTTGTCAGAAAAATGATCTCAACTACAACTTTCGTCGGAAAAAATATTCTCTGTTGAATGAGATCAATTTAATCCACATTTTTTAATTAAGAAAACGTGAAGCTGATAATTTAAAAAGTAGGTAATAAAAAAAAAACGTGAAGGTGGTAGAAAAAAATTAATGTTTTTTTGTCATTTTGCGAATAATTATCAAGTATGTATATATTTCAAAAGAAAACTATCAGCTATTCGAAATTCACACCAAAACACCTCCACAAAAACAATGAATTTTCTTGATATGTAATCGAAAATTTGCAAGAAATATAATTACATTCTTTATCAATGACAAGTGTATTGAATATCAAGTAACTGCGTTGAAATCGATTAATACACGTCAATGCAAATCGTGTTATATTTTACTGCAAAATTCACAATTATGAATAAGAAGATTGCTTATTACGACGACAATTTTTATTTTTTTAAATATTAATCAAGTGTTTTACTGAAGTGATACATTGCAAATTAATTTATTCAATTAACATGCAATTTAATCTATTTGCTTTGACGTCATTACAATTAGCATACAAGGGAATTAGCTAGATGGTGACTTGGGTTACCTCAATTATTTCGTGAACTGCAGGATAGTAATGTGTTTATGCGCGCATGTACGTGGTTCGAGTAATTATGGACTGTGATTATTTGTATGATTATTGAATTAAATAGAATTTATTGTAGGTTAAGAATTGTGATGTTTTAAGACATGGTAAACATCGCGATTCGTAAACTAGTGAAAAGTTGCTTTTTTTTTAACTTCAGATCATTATTGATTTTGAATGTGATATGCTGAGATTGCACATCACAACTACATAATATTTCATTCAGTTTTTCAAATTTACGATTTCTGGCAATGCTAACGTTGGTCAAAATCGATTCAGATCAAAATGAAAGTAGTTGAGGTATAAAAACTTAAAAAAACTCTAGAATATTTTCAAAAATTACAATTTTTACCCGAGGGCTTCAAAACAATTGTGCATGTTTAAAATTGACGTTAATGAAATTTACATTTTTAACACTCTGAAACTATTTTTAACAGTCAAAAGTTATAACTTTATTTGTATTTTTTACTTGTAGCTGTTTACTATTTACCTTAGAAAATATTTAAAATAACAAGGATTATAAAAAACAGTAATTCCTGAAGAATCAAGCAACAATTTTACTATACTTTTTAGAAATTTTAAAAATCATTCCATTGTGATATTCAAGAACTTGGTCAGCATTGTACTTTATAAATTCATAAATAAGTATGTATATTAAAAATGTCAGGTATTACTATATAAATCGATAACAGAAACATAAATTTCGTAATTTAGCTAAAAAAATATAATAATACGATTTATCGATATGTTTATCAATTTTCTTGACTTGAGCATTAAACAATATCGAAACACAACTATTTTAAACAAAGTATGTCAAAACATAGATTTTTGAAGTTATTCACTATAAAAAAAGGAATATTTGTTTTTGAGTTTCTATACAAGTCATTAAATGATTACAACAGATGATTTGCGATTAAATAAACAAAAATGAAAAAGAAACGATACGAAGAGAAGTGAAAAAAACTTTTCGACTTCATTGAAACCTATAAGGAATTCCCCAGGTTCAGGAATAGATGAAAAGAACATTGCCAAACTTAACTATTATGTAACTTTTTCACCCATTTTTTCAACTAATTAACTATTTACTTTTGACTTATAATCAAAACACTTCTGAAACCTACTAAAACTATTCATGAACTGCCTACTTCAGCCTAGTGCCTACTAAAGTCTTGACGAAGAGGAGAAAAATTACAATTATTTGTCCACCTTTTTATAAGTGATGCAATCTCGAACTAACGGCACTTTATTGTGACATACATCCAGAGGCAAGGTTTCGTCCAAACTATAGAAATTTTTTTCAAATGATTAAACTTTAGTAGGTGGGTATTTGTTGGAAAAAAAAAAGCTTAACAATGATGAATCAACTACTTTCAATTGGAATAAATGATTCATTGAGATTATTAGGAATGAATTTAAATTCATGATTATGATTTTTTCTCTTCACACACCTACTAAAGTATATTCATTTTGAATGAATTGAGCATGTTATAAAGAATCACTTCTGTGACTCTAAAATGTAAAACGACTATTAAACATATTTTGAATGCCTGGCATCAAATCAAATTTTCGAATCATTTTTAACTGTTACAAACTACGATATTTTTTTTCTACAATTTAAAAGTTTCACATTATCATTTATAATTAGACAGTAAAATCCTGAAAAACCTTCGCATCTTCACTCGAAGACTTGGCAGAATCTCAAAAGTCGCTTCACGCGCTCGAGTAGAAATCCAACACACTTTTCTCTCCACCTCCTCGGTCCCTAGTCAGGGAGAGAAAGGTCTTGACGTGGAAAAAGCAAAGATAACATTTAGCCCGAACCCCCAGAAATATTCTAATCTCCCTTCAGAAGTCACGGGTTTGTGCGCCGAGGGCGTCCTGTCTTTCCGTAGGGCACAACAACAGCTGACAGCTGCACAAAAGTTCTCGCGTCAGCTATGCACCGCCGACGTTCGAATAATGGACCATCATGCAATAACAGATACGGCTATTTTATGAAACTGCGAAAATATGCAGGAATTTTATACGAAAAGCAGTGATGGATTCGCCGGAGATGAAAACGAAGGGAACGAAAGGAGAGCTGATGAAATTTTACTCTGAAGTTGAATGATCACGAATAATAGAGGCATTGTTAGAAATATAACAGAAATTACTTTTGCGAAAAAATGATGGAACTACCCTCCTTTTTTATATTTTTATGATTTTATGTACTTAACGATATTTTTATATTTGAGGAGTGAATTTGAATAATTTTTCCGGAGAAATATCTCATAAATAAGCAGAAAATTCTAAAAAAATTGTAATTCACAGAAAAGTTTTTTAAAACATCCGTTGAAATATTATTTTGACGTAACAAATTTTTGAATCGAAGAAAACGAAGTTGAACGTCAGTGAATACAACTTTTATTTATCTTTGTCAAATAAAGATAATAACACTTATTCAGGCTTTTAACATCATTTCGTTTCTCTAATTTTTCTATAAATGACAATTTTATAGTATTTTCTGTTCATTTATGACATGTTTCCAGGTTGGTAGGCAGAGGGTGGTTTTTAGGGTTCAAACCGCTACTGAAATTCTGATAAAATTAATTTATATTCCATGTGAAATTGAAAAAACTTATATCGATGAACGATAAATATACGAGTTACTACTAAATTCATGAAAACGTTAGCAGTATAGATTTTATAAAAAAGTAAAAAATATCCAATCAAAGGATTACGTAGAAAAATGCTTCAGAAAAATTGTCGCAACCCAGTGAATAATCAAGACAAATGAAAATCTACGAAAACGTTAAAAATTTTCAAAACTATAAACCTTCGATCATCCAATTCTAGGAATCTTTTATATAAAATCCATATAAAAGTATTAAAAGTCTTTCAATTCATACAAACTCTGAAAGAACAATGATAGTAATTGAATTCTGTGAAAAAACTGTTTACTGAAAAATCTCTACAAATGCCTCTACGATCTATAAATTTTGAGATTCTAGAACATCAAATTCTAAACATACTATAAATCTATGAAAATTCTGGAAAACGATACAAAATCGTCTACATATTTCAAAACTACGTAAAAAGAATAACGATAAAAAAAATGAAAAATATATATGATTGTGATTTTATCATTAATTCTTGAAATTACTGAGAATTGATCGAAATTCGCATGTTAAAGCATCGAGTTTTTTAAATCTCCGTAGCAATCTACAAAAATATGAGTAATCTTTAAAAATATTTAGAAATCCTCCAGGGTTTCGTATATTATATGTATTATACTAAAAAAATGTCAATAAAAAGTTGACTAGTTTACTACCTTAGTAAAAACTAGCTTAATAAGTAATTCGTTTCATAGTTCACTAGCTTATCAGTTTGCTAGCTATGTTTTTTACTTCTTTCCTAGTTTAATAGTTAGCTAGCTTACCACTTAACAAGTTTACTAGTTTACTTGCCTACCAGTTTCATAATTTACTAATTTACTTCTTTGCAAGTTTACTAGATTACTAGTTTACCAGTTTACTATTACAAATTTAATGAGTTCACTATTCGACCTTTTCACTTGTTTAATATTTAACTATTTTACAATTTCAGTAGTTTATTAGTTTACTCGCTTACTTATTTACTAGTTCAGTAGTTTGCTGCTTACTAATTTACAAGCCTACTTATTTACTAGCAATATTTTAATTCATAAAAAATATATAGATTTAATTTTCTTAGAAATTTATATAACTTGTTGTCGTGGAGCATATTTGTTAATGTAATACATAAAGTACATACTTATAATTTTCGAAGTTATTCTAGAAATCTATATAGAATACTATAAAAATACATCCAATACCATTTACACAATAAGAAATACTTTCAATTATAGAAATACCAAAAAAATATGTAATAAAAGTGTTGAAAATCTTTATGAAAGAAACTGTCGTCCGAACAATCAATTCAATTTTTTCAAATTGTCGAAAGTTTCGATACAATAGCATAAATTTCTGAAAATCTTCTGAGCGATCCGTAGAAATATTAGTAATATATTACAATAACAGAAAATGCTACAAAATTGAAGAATAATACAGCATACGAAAAAAATAAAAATTTATGATGTACCTTTTATCTGTGTGGTTCGAATTTGCTGAAAAATTAATTCAAGTACATAAATTTTTCAGAAGTTTGATTCCTAGAGCATCAAGTTCCAGAAAGCTCAATAGAAACCTATATTATTTCATATCAGATAATCCTTAATGTGGTATGAATACAAAAAGTATTCGTAAAAAAAATTGAAACCTCAGTTACTCATTGAAAATTACTAAAATTGAATTCCATTATTTACGAACATGAAAAATTCATAGCTCTGGATTCCAAAAGTATTAGTATAATTTTTAAATTCCAAAATGTAAAATATTTCAAAATTGCTCTCTTGTAACATTTTATCAAAGATCAAAAATTATTAAATCCCAAAGAGAAAATATTTTTCAGAAAAACCCCTCTCACAAATTTTTTCTGCCTACGCCCCTGCATGTTTCAAAAATCATTTCACCAATGATTCAAAAACTTGCTTCACTTCCAAAAGGAACACCTCAGTTCGTTTCAAAACACATACTTATATTACTACTCGTGCGATTCGTTCCCTCGCTTCGCTCGGTTGCAAAAATCCACAATCGTAAAAACGCCTAGTCCCGACCCCTTGACCCAAAATCGACAATTCAAGATGAGCTCATAGTGAGATCACCGTCAAATTGCTTGTTTACCGTACACTAAAGAAATTACTGACAACTAATGCCAGCACCCCACGCCGTGATTAATAGAAACACACGACATTCCCAGGGCACAATAACTTTTGTTATTGCTTCTTTTCTTCAGGGAACAAATGAAAATCGCCATAAACGCTTGATGTATAGCGTGCACATTGTCCCGTCACACGTGAATCGACGTGCCGAAACTTTCCCGAGCGTTAAAGCCGCGTGCACGAGACGCGGCACCCCTTACGTGGTGGTCGGGAATGCGAGGATTATTTCATAAACACAATGTGCGTGAGCTTGCGGAATTTCGCGGTGCGTCGTGGTACATAAAAGCCGTGACTCACGCGGCCTCTCGTCACATGCCAGACGATCTCTACTTGTCTTTCGTAATCCCGCTTAACATACGAGCTGCTCTCGGGCTTTTAACCGTTTTTTCCAAACAGTCGAAAATCCTCCGCGTAATCCCGTTGCGTATTTTAACCCTTCATGCAACTTCTATCGGGCGTATTAACCTGCGCCTGCCTTGGAGCGCCGCCAACTGCCCCACTTCCGGTACGTGTGGCAGACGACAAAACGAGGAAAAGGCCTAGGAAAAAGAAATCATTTTCGAATACTTTGTTTCAATGCGACTTGATATTTTTATTTTACATGGAACTGTAAGAATTAGAGAATTAGCAAAATAGAACTTTTGTTGGAGTTTGTTGGGAAGTGAAACCTCGCGTGTTCTGGAATATGAGTTGAATAGGATCTTCTCTGAAGCTTTTGCGACCTATGCAGAGCAAGGAGGAGAACACGGTTTGCTGGGCATTCCAATATTGTAACGACCTGCTCTAGAAAATTTCTTAGTGTTTAGGTAACCAACAAACGTGATTTTCAAAGTAAAGAAATTTAGATAGTCTTCGAAGGGTTCAGGCGAAATTTGAAGAGCATCATCTTTTCATCGTTGTCATATCATCAGGAAATCACTTTTTCTGATTTAAGGAACGATATTGATGAATGCCAGTAGTGTCAACTATTTTTCATCCAAATAACACGAGATTTCGGTTCAGATACGAAACAGTCCATGATTTCTTTTGGGCATTGAAACAATTTCGGAATTGGTTGAACGTGGCGAAAAATTGTGAACGACACACTACAATATAATTATGAAGACACAAAATCAATATTTTCTTTGTGAACTAGAAGTCAAAATACTGAAATTTAGAGAAATTGGGAATTTTCGCGTTACACCTACGAACCGAATTGGTAAAGGGCAGAGTATGTTCTGAAATGAAACTTTCATTCAGCTTATAAGTATTTCTGTTTATCGAACAATGAGGAGTAACTCACATGTTCATAGTTTTCAAGGTTTACAGTGGTTTACAGTACAAAGATCACAAAATACTAAATAAACTTAGTCCTTGATATCACAATCCCTGTTTTCATTGCTCTGAATTCCTCACATTTGAATTGAATATTTATACGAAACAAAAACATAACAAATTATGATAATAGAAATAAAATCTTGATAATTGGCATAATTATCTATATATCATCATATTTTGATAATATTTATGAATGATGTATACTAGGGTGGTCCTTCGAATGGCTTTGGTGAAATTTCAAACGTGATACACTACAAATCAGCCCCGAGAAATCTACAAAAAAATCCTCAAATTTTTTCAGATTTTTATCTCACTTACAAGCCGTGCCTATAGAGCCCTCTTTTTTCCCATTTAAATAACATGGCATTTTTTCTTTATCCAGGACCAATTCTATTTATGGTAGATTCGACGAAGTTTTATGGCTCGACATTTTGTTTTCGCTTGAAATTCATGTATTTTGTACCTTTAACAATTTTTTTTCGACAAGTGTTTTATTTTCCCGCAGAATAATGTATTTCATCAGTTATACTTGTCTGACGCTGTCAAAGTTGACTTTTCAGGTTATCCAATGAAGAATTTTTTTTAAATCTCTAGAGCTTTAAGAAACGTTGACAGATTGTGATTATTTTTCATGTCAAAATGCGTAGTAAAGTTTGAAATGTCAATAATTCTAAAATTTATGAGTTATCTACATATTACCGCGTTGAAATTATGACAACGCAAAAACTGAAAAGTTTTTCCAAAATTCATTTTCTCGATTTACTTTTTTTTTCCTCATAAATTTTTTTTGTATCTTTAAACTATTTTTGAACTTCGTTTTTAGAAAATTCTGGGGCAGAAAAAATTTTTCGTTTCAAAGATATGAATTTTAAAAGATAATGTTCGATTTCTCCGTGTAACATCATCTTAGTTTACCAATTTTTGTCTGTAATTCAGTTTTCGCATTTTATGCAGTTCTGGAATTGCAATTAATATGTGAATTTTTTTCTACGAGGACAGAAAGGCCTAGGTAACAAATATATTTAAGGAAAACGTTCAAGTTATGTTTTCTACCGAATTTTTCATCGGAAGCATTTTCAACGATACAGATAGACATTGAAATTCGTTTCATATCAGCGAAAAAAAAAATTATACAAGAATAAAAATTAGATTTTTATTTGCCACCGGTAATGAAAAGAAGTATGTGATTACATCGGGAGTTTGTAAAATAATACATATGACACATTATAATCAGACTCAATAACCTTAAAAATATATTGAGTCTAACAAATCAATCCTCGGAAAATATTAATCTTGTCTACAAAAAATTGAGTTCATTGGTATTGATGTCAGCCTAATTGGAGATTGTTATTTTCAAAAACAGTCATATTTTAAAAAAAATTGAGTGACAAAACTAATTTTTTTGCAATTAATCAGCAACTAATGAGCGGCAAATCATGAGTACGTACACTATACGTTTAGTGAAAATTGTTTTGCTGACTTCACGTTAGTTATACATAGAAGTTATGTACTCCGTAAGAACAAAGATAATTTTTTCCATGTGATTAATGAAATTTTAAGCAGTTACGACATGTGATGTAAACTGAAACCTAACGAGTATGAAGTTTGTAATCAATTGCATGCTTTCGTACAAAATTTATTAAATATAAGAGCATGATCAAACCAACGATTCAAATAAAAACTTGTTCAAAATAAGAATCATTGCCATAACGATGATGACGACAAAAGTGATAGTAAAAAAAATTATCTCTTGAAGATAATTTAAGATGGCTTTTGTTATCCTGGCTCGGCATGGCCTGGCCTGGCTTGCCTTGGCTTGGCCTGGCTTTCCTCGGCGTGGCTTTTGTTGATGCCTGCCACCAGGATTTTTTAGAATGGCCTTTCCTTCAAATTTCGTAATAATGTCCTTGATTGCTCCGATTGATGATTCCTTGATAAAATGCAGGTAAGATCAAGGTCGAATTTTCACCTTATTGTACATACGCTAAATTAAAGTATAATTTACATTATCGGTACTCACATCTACAACGATAGATGTTTTTCGAGATTTGAGCGACCCGCTTCTCGACGTTGATGCAGTGAATGGTCTGAAAAGGGTCCTTAAATCGTGAAACACCTTTTTACTTTGTAAAGGGTTATTTTCAACAGAAGAAGCTGGGGGGCCATTTTTTCTCCAACGCGATGTTGCCTTGGTTTTCGGAGCCATCAGTTCATTTCGATGTCTAAAACTCGGGTTTTTCGTCCCGCCGACTTGTTGGTCCTGCGAAGGCATATCTTGCGACTTGTTTCCAACACTTTTTTGACTCCATGTTGTAACATTTGCAGGAGTGTTCAACAACTGTGTTTTCTCTGGAAAATTTTTGATTACTTTGGTACATCGAGGAACTTTTGGACTACTTCTTTCGTGAACTATACCAGGGTTATTTCTTGATAACCCCAAATATTTTCGAACTGCAAGAGCGAATACAGAAAAAATTTCCGGTATGGATTTTATGAAAAGAAGAAGAAAAAACATTTATATGTTCAACAATAGGACTCCAGAATGAATTTCCACCTTGACCCTCAAAATTAAAGCCATCGAAACAAATTATTTTCAAGTTGAATCGTTCAAAAATGTTTTAGTTTGAAAGCTACAGCCTTCCACTTTTAATTATTACACAATAAAAAAATGTTTACCTTTTTTTATTTCACATCATACATTATGATTAGTTAAAAATGTCTTCAGTGATACTAGTTTTCAAACTAATTGCATCGAAACCTTTATAAAATGAGCAAAATCATTGCTTTTGAAATAAATCATACCAATTTTGATATCAGGATTCTTCATCATTTATTGTCATCAGAGTACATTGTCTTCGAATTTCTTCGATCTTGTTAGTAGATAATAAAAGTGAAAGTCAAAAATAATAATGCATAAAAAAAAAATTCAGAATATAAAATGAAATTGAAAATAAAATTATCAAAAATGTACATTTTGAAATTTAGAGGACTTAATAAAATTGTTTACAAAAAGCCCTCAATGTTACATGAAATACAGAATTTTGAATTTCCATTACTCAAAAATAACAATAATCCTGGCTTCAGAAGAATTTTTTCTTGGGCAAAATTCTAATCATGAATGTTCGGCGAGGATAACGCAGGAAATAAAAATTTGAATAATTGTTTCAATCGGAAGTATTACAAAAAACAATAAGAATCCACCAAAATATTCAAAATCTGAAAAACTTCGAAGACTGGAGTATTAGATTCGAGAAATCTACAAAAAAATCCATGAAATTTTGAAAAAAATTTCGAATACTACGAATTCTAAATAAATACTAAAAGTAATATGAAACAACTGTTTTTTGAAAAATCTGAAAAAATAACTACGAACTAAAAAATTTTAACATTCAAGCATCATGTTCTAAAGAGTGTATAATATGGAAATCTAATACATAATAGTTATAATAGAGATTGATAAAAATACTAGAAAACGAGACGAAATCTTATCAATAAAAAAGTATACTCAGAAAGAGAATATCGTAGTTATAAAAAATCTATATGGATGTAATTTTCCGTTCAAAGTTCGATCTTGAATTGAATATTGAAAAAAAGACGAATTACCTAGAATGTCAAATTCGAATATTACACTTGATTTTGACCAGGGAATTTTTAACCTAAAATTGGAAACTTTCTAGTTAAAATGTGGGAATTTCAGAAAAACCTTACCAATCTTCCAAAATTCTCGTTCACAGAAAAAAAAAATATATATATATATATAAAAGCTTGAAGAATGAACTTGGAAAATAATATTATATCATTTATATAAAGTATCAAAATGATTACCTTCATAAATTTCAACTGTTTGTGAGATGCTCGGAAACAATTGTTGCATCGGCAAGGGCGGGGGTGGATACGGCTGCATACGAGGTTGGGACTCAGGATTTTTCTCTTTCGAATTTGTCCATCTCTTTGTTTTAAATTTTTTTGTTAACTTGCGAAATAAGCTCTTGAAAATCCATCTCTTCTTTTTCTCTCCTTTAATTGTTTCCATAGTCCTGTCAATTCTGACTTTTTATATGATACTATGACACACCTATTATGTAAATTTTGTAGTTATCTGGCAAAAATGAGAATTAAGATTGGAAAAATGTAAAGTTTTAATATATTTCAGATTAAGCTTCCATTCTTCATTGGTTTCTTTTTTTTTCTCCCGAAATATCTTAGGAATCGTTTTAGAATCATAGAAAAAACTATAATATTCTATAACCAAAAATATTATTACTGCAGGAGAAAACTATAAATTTTACTATTTATGCATGACATCTCATTCAATTTCTAGAAAATTTGAAATAATGCAAGAAATTCAGAACTTTACTGAAAAATTGTAAACTTTAGAAATGACGGTCATTTCTGTTAACTTTCGTCATGTAAAGTGTAAAAAGTATTTTCGGTCAACTTGATGACGAAAGTCTCAAAAATTTCAAACGATAAATATGCCTATTCAATAAGAAAAAATGAAAGTTCTAGACAATCTTGTAATTCAACAGAGAAAAAATTGAGAGCCCCGATTTTGAAGAATCTCACGGAAATTAACAATTTTTCGGTTCATTTGATGTCTGAGAATTCGAAGAACAATACACTTAACCCTCCATCTGATATAAGATGCAAACGAATAAAACATTAGAATACATTTTCAAAAAAGTAATATTTTTCTTATTTTAAGAAATTTTTTTTAAGAAAAATCAAACAATTTTCAACTACCCACAGATGTCGGACTTTTTATAATTACAATGTGATCTAATGTAAATTCACGAACATCCGGTACCTAACGTTGAAAATATAATGGAAACCAAGTGAAAATCAATGCATTTAAAAAAAATCATACGAAAAACGTTTAAAAAAACTCGTATAATCTTTAATATTGACAGTTTTAGATATAAATTTTTATGTCTAACCTTGCTTGAAGATCGAATTGAAATAAATGTGAAAAAAAAATCGTAGAAGACAAGATTTCAAAACATCAACGTTCAAAGAATTTGTACAACATTTTTTTCCTATCAAAAGTGAACTTGGAATAAAGATCACTTTAATAAGGCTTCAATTCAACATGATATCCTGACATCTCAGAAAATCACAATTTTAATAGTAAAAAATGCAGATTTCTCAGAACAAGAAAAATATACAATTTTTACAATCTACAAAAAAAGTTTTATAGTTCTTTGTACTGTAAATGTTTTTCCTAAGGAAAAAAATTGTTACATTGTCAAAAAACACAGCACATTTGAAAATTGTTATGAATGTTTGTTCAAAAACGCTATCCCAAATTGGAAAAATTACTTACAGATAACTAGAAGAAATTTTCGGACTTAAAAAAATTTGTTGAGACAATTTCGAATTGTAATAGCAATATCCCACGAATTAGTTACCTTCTCAAAGTCAGGATTTTCGATTTTTCATTGGTTCACGACAAAATCTTGAGATGAAAGCAATCCTCAATCGAAAAATGTTGAATTCCTATTTTAGACAAAAACCACTGCGACTAATAGTTATCAATTTTGAAACTTACTCAGATGATTCAGGCAGTTGGAAAGATAATTAAATGTAAATGTTTCTCTTCAAGATCTGAAAAAAAATGAAAACGATTTTTTGTTGGTATTTGTGTATTAATTTACTAAGTAAAAAAAAAAATGATTTTGAAAATATATTCGTCTCATTTCAATTTTAGAATATAAAATTTGTTTCGCTTTTTCTGAAGCAAGCAACGTTAAATATGCATGAATATCACTAAAATACTAACATAAGGTAAAATTATTTGTGAGTTGATAAAATATCCAGAGAAAACAAAAATTCCGCAAAAATTTAGTTTCCGAATCACGACAATCAAGATTTAGGTGTAGAAAAAAAGAGAAAAACGAACACTTACCGAGAGATTTTTTATTTCGTGATCGTTCAAGCACTCTACAAGACTGAAAATGATTGGAAACTCCTACTTTTTCTAGTGAGGTAATATTAATGTGAACTAAAATGTTCGACAGTAATCGAGTAACAAAACAATATTTTAATGAGTCGCAGGTGTAGAACATTTACTTTTGATGATGAAGTGATTATAGTTGACATAAAGCATTGAATAGAACCCCTATTATTTCGAAATCATCAGTGTTATCGGAGTTGTTTCGCTTGTTTCAAAAAACAAGCCAGATATAAAAATTTCCTACGAATCACCTAGAGTTTTGCAATGGATAACATTACAAGAAAATCAATTGCACATTGTAAGCATTTTCGACAAAATAGGAGTAAAATACGTTACTTCGATTTTCAACATGTTTTCAAAAATCGCCAGATATTTGAATGTATGATTTAAGAATCACACCATTTTTCATAAACGAATTACAACAGATACCAAAAAAAATGAACCGAAATAAAATTTATAATATTTTTGAAGGAAATTTTTTTTGGATTTTCATAACTTGTTACAGAAATTTAAACTAATTTAAAACATATATATACGTGTTATTAACTTACCTTTCTAGTCGAAACTGTCTTACGTTGTTGTCTTAAATTCACTTCGACTTTCGAAAATTTGTCTTTGAAAAAAAATACCATCCCTACTACAGAAATTAACGTTTCGAACAAATTCTTGCTCTGGAAATATACGTGTAGAGGGCTTGGTGTCATTTCAACAAAGTTATTTTGTGAATTAATCATTTTGCGCGTCGCTTTTTGTGCATCATGATTTATGGATCGCACGAATGAACGAAAATCATTTATGCAAGAAATTTTGATGCAATAATCTTCGGTGCAAGTAACAAAATTAGCATAATAATAATGCTCAAAAATTTTTTGAACATGATTAAGTTGTTTGTTAGGTAAGTTAAAAAAACAATGATCCTGCTTATTTAAAAATCAAAGTCTTTTTTGGTTGATTTCACCACCTTGTACGTATTTTTTGGAACTTACAACCATTTGTTTAAGCAGTTAACGTCCGATGACTTTTAATAGTAACATCCACAAATAATAAAAATTATTAATTGTATTCCATTATTATACAAAACATGAAGAAATGACGGCACAATACAATACGCAAACAACGTTCGTAACACTTGTGTGTAGTGCAATATATATCATTCGCATCAGACTCAATTTTCTTATTGATGGCCAACGTTCGAAATACTGGTCAACGGTTCGAAAATTTTTCTCACAATGAACTGCAACACTTGCTTATAATTCAACGTATCGAACCGATTTTTAAGCCCATGTGCCCACAAAAAATTACGGACCAAGATAAAGACCCATTATTCAAATGGGAAAAAAGAGATTATAATTTCAAGCTTACGTTTACGCAAGAATTATCGATTCAATACTTTGATCATTATCTTGCAGCGGGGTATACACAGCTAGAAAGATAAATTCAAGGTACTAAACCAATTTTGGAAATGCTTCATGTGTTGAAAAAAATTGATAGTTTGATATATTAAATCTTGTCTGATTTGAGTTATAAAAACAATTATAACACCAGTAGGTACGAGTTTTGTTCTGAATATATGAAAAATGGATACATTTTTTGAAATCAATATTAGTTGAAGATCTAGAGGATGACGCTTTCTGAACCTAACCCAATCTATTTAAATGGCAACCTTAAAAACATCTATTCGTCAGAATAATTAGTCACCCTTATTTTCTAACTAATTTTTTTATTCTCCCTCGTTCATCCTCAATCATTGAAGTTACCATGCTAGATCATAAAATTTTTCAAATATCAAGTCACACGTGCAAATTTATTTGAACGAGAAAAAATAACACTTCGGCACGGTACACGCCTTCCTCAGGACATTATACGTTTTTCCTGATCAAAATGATCGATAAAATTCGTTGCTCACCTTGCGAAGCGCAATTCATTATTTATCGAGTCGACGGCGATATTTGGATGGACTCAAGGAACATTTTGCATTATTGACTATATAAAACTTCCATCAAAATTGTCAATATAGTCTGCAGAACTTGCAGACTCGCAGCGCTCGTAACTAATAAAACGGTTCATAAACGTATTCATAAGAAACGGCATGAAGAAAACGAATAAAAGTTACAGCGCAGCTCTTGGGACTGGAAATCAGTTGTTTTATACGAGCACATTCCTGACGTTATGTCGCGGTAGATGACAAAACGTGAGCTCGTAAAACAGAATCGACAAAAGCTGGGAAAGCTTGAATTTTCTTGGTTCGATGAATTCTAGAATATTTCTACTTGAAAGAGATATCTACATTATATTTCAATGTTGGAAGTAGACATAAAATTTACATTATTACTGAAGATACAAGGCATTAAACAATTTTAAATTATCCGAGAATTCTTTCTGTGCGTTACTTATTTAATACAGATTTTCAATGAAGATTTTCTGTATCAATGAAACTTAAAATATCATATGAAAAGCACCATTCAGAAACGTTTTGAATATAATCAAGCCCTTAAAATTTTTTTATCGATGTTACAGATACCTGTGGCGTCAGATCTTGGAAGCTATCGTGTTCTCATTAAATCGAACGATTATGCGCGAAACGCAGGGACCGAGGCCCAGGAGTCATCCATTACTGCACCTCGGAAATTTATGCGCTACAAGTTACTTTTGAATGCAGTTTTTCAAATTAATCGCAGCGAGCCGCAGGAATTAACTGTCTCGTGTAACGTTTCTTCTACATCAGGAACATCCGGCGAGACTTTTATGCAAATCCTTAGCCATTGCATATTCCATGAAATTAATAAATGCTTGGTTGGTGTTCGGGAGAATACTATATGAGGGATTAATATTTTGTTGAGTTGATGAACCAGTGACGTTATACATGATCATAGTAAAATCGTTGGTGTTATAGAATGGGAAAATTGATAGTACGATGAGCTGATGAGAATTATTATTAAGGTATGGTTCGCCTTGTACACACAAAATAAGAAATACAGCTAAACCTTAAAAAGTTCTTTCGAAAGATCAATAGAAGTTGGACTTGATGTAATGAGATTATATGTCGGAAGAATTTCTTTTTATTCTGAAAGAAATTTATATCTATCGGTTTCACTTTAATGTATTAAGGTAGAGCACAAAAAAATATTAGAGAGAGGGGGTGAGGGATGCTTTACCACAAATTTACGTTATCAGGCTTTGAATATTATGAATTTTTGAATAATTTTATTTTCACCTACGAATTCTCTATTCTTTTACATTTTTCAAAGTTGAAATTCTAGTTCTTTTTGTTCAAAATATAAGTGTCGTGCATTAAAACTTCAGTATTCAGTGAAAAAAAAATACGAATTTGAGAAAAGAATTTGTTTATTAATATTCTTCAGCTGAATATGCTGAAAACAGAAATAATCATTTCCATAGTACGTGATAGAATCTACAATAAATTATTATAATTATGTGATGTCCTATATACATAAGTTCGATTTGTCTAAAACGTGAGATTGTGAACATGGCACAATGGTTTTTGTAAATAATTCTTTTATATTATCTGCAGCAACATTTTTTCATACGTTTTCAACCCCAAAAATTTGCAAAGTTTCTCTTCTCGTACTGAAATTTTAACTTCGACAATTACTGGATACTAATAATCACAATTGAAATTAAAAAATTTCAAATATCAGTTTTCGAGTTTCTCGGTGTAATATTTCAATTTCTTAAGTTGTTTTTCAGTTTTACTGTTACTTTTTCAGAAATTTTTTTTTTTTTTTGCTATTGTTTGCTTTTAGAATTATTTAATAACACATTGAAAAAATGTTCAATCTATTTAATATCAAATCTTTTGAAATTTCGAAGTTTTTTTTTGTCGCCTGTTCTATTTTTGAATGCAGGTATACTTTTAAAAAATGTTCATCCATTGGAATCGTTCAAATGTGAATCTCATTTTCGATAGGAAGTTTAAAAAGTTATAATTATTATTCTCAAAATAGACTTTTTCGAATTTGAAATTCAATTTTTGTTATTTTTAAAATATTTTATTTTCCTCGTTTCTAATACATCAAAAATCAGTTCTACCGGATCCACAAAACTAAATGATGTATCGAAAATTATAACACTCATGAATATGTTTTGATAAAATTTGATGATTATTATAATCATTAGTATTATTTTTAAAATCGACTTCTTACCATTAAAACACGAGCCTTATCCAATTACAAAAGTCAGTTTGAATGTTTTATATCTAAATATTAATCTACAAGTTGTTTTTATTTCGTTACAAAATATCACACATAAAAACAATATAAGAATTTATAAAATAAAACAAATTTCACTTATCAATAATGCGTATTTAATAATTTTCACTTATATTGTTAATAATACTGAAAAGAAAAAGGAGCAACTCTAATAGGCGCGTTCATTGTTCTAATTGGTGCGGCCATGTTGGACGCTCACTTCAAACTTGTACATCACTTTCTGAAATTGAACGAAATATTTGAATTTGAATTTTCTGTCCAGTAAAATTTTAATATAGTTTGGTTCATTTTAAAGAAAAATTTGACTCTTGAGCTTGGATTCCCCATTGGGTGCTGTTTCTTTTTCTTATGACATTGTACATAGTACTTGAAAGAGCTCAACAACCCTCAATAATAAGCTATTATTAAAATGAATAACTATTTCTGACACAGGAAAAGTCTTTAAAAAAAATATTGAAATTCTTACGCGAATGTTAAAATATTGAAAACCTGGTTTTTTTCGTAGGTATCGAAATCATAACTTTTTTTTTTTTCTTAATTTCAGACTTATTTAAATTACAGCATCATTATTATGTAAAAGTGGCTTAAAACATGTGTGAATTTCAAGAGTTGAACTTTACCTAATAATTGACTTTCATTTGCGAAGAAAATAGAAGTTAAATGGATTTGCAACAGAATCTAGTATATATAATAAAAGGGATCATTTTTTACTAAAGAAAACTTATCGTATTTCTTCAGTTTACAAACTTTTTTTTCTCGTGTTTGGAATTATCAATTTTTCATCAATATTTTTTTTTTCACTCAAAATTTTGACGAAGAATAATCATCCAACATATGATCGATGATTTTTTTATAGTTTTTTATTACACTATGCAAATTTTGAGTTAAAGTTCCTCACTCTTTCTGATTAGATAGCATCTTTCATTTTGCCACATTCCATATTCTTTCACAGCATAAATGTAAATACATGATAGGTATTTTCAAATCCATTATGAATTTAAAATTTTGAACGAGATAATTTTCAAAATGAGAAATAGAACATCGATATCTATGTAAGATTTTTAGAGGAACATTTGAATCTTACTAAAATAAATTCTTTTTTTTTAAATTTCGTTTGGTGTTTGAATCCTCGATACCTTACCTCGTGTTTACTACTGAAGTTTTCAAACTCTATTCTACTTTAACTAGGAAAAAAACTATTCCCTCAAATTAAGTTGAGACGAACTTCTCATCTTAAAATCATACAATAAATAAGTAATACAAAAGCAAGTTGTAAATGACTCAGGTGATTTGTATTCATAATTTTCGAAGTAGAACTTCAGCTCTTACGAATCTTGGCTTGCAATATGTCAAAATAAATTGACAGGAACGAGGTTGTATCAACCACAAGCGAGTTAAGTAAACAATCTCGTCACATGCGTCGAATGCAGGGATAAACATTGCGTTTGGGATGAGGACCAGCTGGAGGAAAAGGACGCGACGCTGCCGTCAGAGCCGTCATCGCTCTCGTCAAAGCAGAAAAAAGTCAAGAAGAATTGCCAACTGAAAAAATAATATTAGTGCTTTTCAGTCAAAGAAGCCGATTTCGATGCTTCCGACATTTCGTTGACAGTTGCATCGTTTGAAATTTTTTTGTTTGGGATGTTCCAAATTTTGTTCATTTTATTATTCACATAAAGCAGCAAAAAAAGGTGATTAGTAAGATTACCATTTCTCATTTTCGCATTTCATTATTGTAACCTTTAGCCGGACTTTCTACGTATTCTCCTGCTGCCTTGAATTTATAAAATGGCCGACATATCCAATACGCCAGGCATAGACAGCCGCAATATTAATATTTCTCGGATCCGCGTGTATGCTGGGATTTTCCCGACGGATTCATCGGAAAATAGATTCCAGTAAAAATGGATACAATGTATATTCCAGAACATCACACAATATGTTCCTAACGTTTGGGAAAACCACGAAATTGCAATAGCGAAAGTGCATGAAATGATGAAAATGAAGCATCTTTTATTCACGCCTCATTCTAAAAGTAAAACCCATTTGTCGTAAGAATCTGCTTTCAAAGTTTGAGATTTTCTTGAACTTCACTTATACAGAATGTATCAATTTGGAATTAGTTGAGACAATCATCTGTGATTTGTACTAGATATCACTGAAAATCGATAATCTTTGGCAGTCCAAAATTTTGTTGCAGAATATCTGATAATAATTATAATTTCCATACCCTGTGAAGTTCAATTTCGTCAGTAATGTCGATTCATGTTGTTTATAGTTTCTGAACATTGAAAACTTTCATAGGGATTTCCTGAAGGATCTGCAAAGCATGGATATACGCGGTTATAAAGATGTAAAACGTACTCAAGAACCTTATTTCGCGCGCCGTTTATTCGTCTTGTGAGATGAGTGGCTTGTATTTCGCGTGGATCAGATTGCCTTGTATTTATCGGGGTTGGCTGCAATATAATGCTCCGTCACCAGATTATGGTTTATGCCCTCGCATGGAGAGGTCGTAGATTTTTCAATCCAGAATACTGTCGTTATGAAGGGATGAAGAGTAGATATGAACATTTTTTATCCCTCAGAAATCGCTTTTTTCTAAAAAAATATTCGTTTTACTCTATAAAATCATCCCGCAACAGTACATTCATTGAAGATCACAAATTTTAGAAGTGGAAAAATTCGTTTTTGTTTCGAATCCTATAAATACGTCAATTTTTCTGTGGAAAGATGCAACTGAAACGTTGAAATGTACCGAATAAAAGCAGAATGATCTCTGGGAAAAGAGATATACACAGGTATGTAATTGAAAAAGCGATCCATAACGATAACTGCGAGAGTAATTATGAATTTGGTGCAAGATCATGGGCAGCTGGGCCATTTACAAGCGACGGCACCCGCGGGAAATCACGTGATCGAGTCGCACTATCTATGCGATTGCCACTTCGTGAACGATCAAACACGCCTACAATGTCCGATTCGACATGAAACCCGAAATTCCATATAGGAAATTTGACGTATAATAGTATTCAGTAAAAATATTCTTAACCCGTTGTAAATCGATCAATTGTCACGATGCTAATGCCAAGTATATGTTGTAGTGTCCATTTTGTCAATTTCCTTACAAGAAGTATGTTCTGTTTTCATTAATTTGAATACGATGTTATTTACTTCTAGAGACCACCAAGCCTGATTCGACATTTTAATAATGAAGAACTAAAAAATATTGACATACTTCAAACTGTCTGAGAATATTTTATACAGTTGAAAAATTTTATGCTTACTTGAGAACGTACAAAATATGATTTTTACTTGGAAATTCAAAAAAATATGTTAAGCACGATGAAAATGAAAAAATAAAAAATATTTTGATATTCAGAAGTACAACCTAAATTTCCAACCAATTTTTCTTTTTCGAAATCATGTGATTGAAATTTATGAGAATTTCGTAAACCTTTGTCTTGAAGCTGAAGTATGTGTATATTAGGGTGGTCGTTAAAATGGGTTAGGTGGAATTTTGATGGTGGCGCCCCCCAGAACGTTTCCAGATAATTAAAAAAAAAACCCCAATTTTTTTCAGATTTTTAAAACAACGTTAATCCGTGCCTGTAGAGTCGTCTTTGAACCCATTTAAATAACATGGGATTTTGTCTTGAAGGCAGTCTATAATTTTTCACGGATAAACATATCGCTTCCAAAGTCGGTTTTACACGGCAAGTTATTATCGATAGTTATAACAAACTGAAAAAAAATTGGCAGCTGTCTAAAACAATCGTATGTCTGTTGGTTCGAAGCCAAAAAACCAAAAATCATGGAAATTTTGGCTTTTTTCAATGAAACAAAGAATTTTACAAGATTTCAAGAATCTATGTGGTGTATACCTACATAAAATATCATTCCATACGTTCGTGAGTGTTTCTTATCGTTATACAAGTAGAATTGGTGACATTGTTACAGTTTCAAAAATGTGGATCACAATTTTAATAACGAAATTCGATAAATAAACAAATTTCTGAAAAGCTACTTCTTAAAATGAGTTTCTTACTAGATAAATGACACTTATTGGAATGAATTATCTTGTATTAAAATATACCATCAATAGCAATGGTCATAACGATAATAATGATAAAAGTAGTAGTAATAATAATTAAAATAATAACAATGATAATAATAGAAATAAGAATAATAATAATGCGAACAATCTAATGCACTAATGGAGAAAGTTTTTTATTATAACACAACACGCAATATAGTTAACTTTAAGACATCAATACCAAGTTATCAAATTTATTGCTAAATATTGAATAATAAGAAGATCATGTATTTTAATTCTTCTAGGATTCATCAGTCACAGAGCAATATCAACAATTTTACAAAGAAGCAGAATTTCCATAAAAGTTTGCAGTTTTCGCAAAAATGGCTAGATTTGTTTGACAACTGAGACTTTTACCTTATCCGTGAATTCTAGAAAGTTGTTTTGTAATTAGAAATTATTCAAAACTCGTACTTGAGCGCATCAAACATTGCAAACGAAATCACAGAAACGTTCGTCAATATTGAATAATATTCCTTATTTAGGTTATTATTATTTTTATTGATGTTATTCTTATCCATTTTCAGATTATCCTTATAACAATTGTTCACGATTATTTCGAAAAACAAATTAGGTATCATTAGAATAACCAGCTTTTTCCCTTGACTGGTAAATGTATTCATTCTTATTTACCAACTGAGAACTATTTATATTCTTATTCCTGTTTCTATTATTATCATTATTATTATTATTACTACTTTTATTATTATTATCGTTATGACCATTACTGTTGATGGTATAGTTTAATGCAAGATAATTCATTCCAATAAGTGTCATTTATCTAGTAAGAAACTCATTTTAAGAAGTAGCTTTTCAGAAATTTGTTTATTTATCGAATTTCGTTATTAAAATTGTGATCCACATTTTTGAAAATGTAGCAATGTCACTAATTTTACTTGTAAAACGATAAAAAATACTCACGAATGTATAGAATGATATTTTATGTAGGTATACATCACATAGATTCTTGAAATCTTGTAAAATTCTTTGTTTCATTGAAAAAAGCCAAAATTTCCATGATTTTTGGATTTTTGGCTTCGAACCAACAGACATACGATTGTTTTAGACAGCTGCCAATTTTTTTTCAGTTTGTTATAACTATCGATAATAACTTGCCGTGTAAAACCGATTTTGAAAGCGATATGTGTATCCGTGAAAAATTATACACTGCCTTCAAGACAAAATCCCATGTTATTTAAATGGGTTCAAAGACGACTCTACCGGCACGGATTAACGTTGTTTTAAAAATCTGAAAAAAATTGGGGTTTTTTTTTGAATTATTTGGAAACGTTCTGGGGGGCGCAACCATCAAAATTCCACCAAACCCATTTTAACGACCACCCTAGTGTATATCCAAAAAATGTAAAATATTTCTACATGAATCTAGAATCAAAACAAAAGTTTCATCCAAAATTTCAATTACAATATTTATTTCCATGCTTCATTCAGTTTTCTGACATTTAGTAGTAGTATTTCATTTAAGCTTATGAATCTGTTTACATCTATAAATTGTTGGTGCTTCATTAGTAAATGAAAACTCATCACTATTATTTCTAACAACATATTTTAAAATATTTACCCATTTAATATCAAGAGTTAAGCAATAAATTTGTAAAAAAACCTATTCGTTCCCTGGCAAAAAATGTACAAAAATGTACGGTTTAACTTTTTAAATCACTATTATAATGAACCGACAAAACCTCCGTGTACGATGATGCCATAAATTATATATATCAAGCTCTTGCAGTAGAGGTCAAAAAAGAAAACTTCATAAAAAAAGTTGCACTTGGAGAAATAGTAAAATTGTAAAATTTGTGCTCATACCTTTTTCTTTGATTTCTTTTGTACTTTTTATCGAAAACGAATAACTTGCAAAATGAAAGAAAACAAGTTCTATGCTTATGTAAAAAACCATCATTTATCTATGAACATGCACTAAGAATGTTGAGAAAAACAAGCAATATAAAGTTGACCATTGTTTCAACCTTTATTTGTCAAAATCAAGAGTCTCTCAATTAATATTTCTTTGATTGTTTTGAAAGTCAAACATTCAGACAAACTACTGACAAAGGTATTTGATCTAATTTTTTCTAAAAAATAAATGATTCCAACACAGTTTTAGGTATTATTTCAATCAAAAATACCACAGGCTAATAATTTCTATAGCTTTTAAGAAAAAGCGTACAATGAATGCGAAAATTAAACAAAATAACGTAATACATTAGTTGCAGGAGGTAAGAAAGATATTTCATTTCAGCTTTATTGAGAATAGAATGATTATGGCAGTTTTTTTTGTTTATTTTAATAATAAATACCAGTAACTACTAATTTTTATGAGTTTTTACTACAAATACACATTGAAAATTTGAATGAAAAGAAATAACGAGTGCAATACAAATGCAACACTAGGGCAACGATATATAGTTTCACTCATCTTGCACAAACTTTTCCAAGGTTGTTGCATTTTTTTTCAATCGTAGATTGTAAAACACACAATTCACGATAACATGATTAAAAAACAGGCAAAATCGCGGGCCGATGAGAATAATATAATGTCATTAATATTCAAAAAATTATCTCAGATTAAAAAATTGTTAAAAAAAAGCCATAATTTTGCTTGAAAATCCGGAACGCAATCGAAAACATATTCTCAAGAAATCAATTGTAAAAAGTTAGCGATTTCAAAAATTTTCAAGAATAAATGTTTCATTTCTGCAAACACATGATTCAAATTTGCTTCTCAATGATAACGTGATTAATCAATACTCGAATGTCTCAAATAGTGCACATTTGAATAAAACTGAAAAGTTATTGGAGCTGGAGGAAAATAATCACGACGAAAAATGAGAAATTTGAGGGATTGAAACACATAAAAAACAAAAATATGAGTATACCTATGGGCTCCCAAAATTTTATGTTGAAATAAACTATACATATTCTATCGTTTCTCCATTATCGACTTTCATCCATCATCGAATTATTTTGAATATTCAAGATACTGTGATTACGAAGCAAAACCAACCATTTCCCTAAATACCCACAGCTCAAAGGTTGCAAAGTCCTACTTATTTCTTGGAAACCTGCCACATCAGTATGTCCTTTATACTCTCAAACTCGATATGTCTATGTAGTTCAACTCACTCCGCCGTTTCCCAGCTCTTTCATACTCGAAATTTGGTATTCCACCGGCGAATTTAATTACGGGGACAAAACAAATCGCTAGCGAATTAACGTCGAATCAATTGCCATCGGCGATGCAGAGACTGCCAGCGACGCTTTCAGCGCATGAATTTCATGGAAGAAAGAGACGAGAGTATTTGAAATTCGAATAATCGAGGCTGCAGACATATTAAATTTAATTTATCCGAGAGTCAAATAATTTAAAGATGATTTAGGAAGGGTTTTTCATCATCTCTACGAATATCAAAGGATATTATAATGCTGTATTGATATCATGCAGGAATAGATAATCACGGTTTAGACCAGGATTATTCGCCACATGGGTCAAATAGACCTGCTCCAATATTCGACAGTATTCCCGAATCCCTGCAGCTATAGCGAAGATTTGAAGGGCGTCATCGAGTGGCGATTGCAATAATGGATCACGGTCTTCATCGGTCAATGCGGGATGTATCTCGGGATTGCCCCACGCCATTACACGCAACATGACGGCGGCGCTAAGCCCGCAAGAATAAGACCTCGCTTATGATCGAGGATTCGTGGGGGCCAGAAATGAGTCACTCCAAAACTGCAGGCGTCGAAACTCCCGTGGCGCATTTTCCACGATGTGATCACGCAATGAGTGTAATATATCAGTGGCGAAAGTTAATAAAGAAATGTCGATCGAAATCCCCAGCGGAATGGTTGTAAGGACGCGGAGAAAGTGATACGAGGTGAATCATTTTTTTCCTTTATGCTCTGATAATCAAAACCTCGCTTCTTTTAGATTTTGGAAAATGTTTTTTTTAGTAGTGAGCAATATTTTTCGGTGAAAATATGTTTAGGGTATTTCTTGACTTTATTATACTTTTCTTGGATGTCTTTCGGGAGACAAATAGTCATTCATTCAAAACGACCAATAAATTACAACTTCACATAACATTTGGACGTAAGTACTGTACAACATTGTTAAAAAAATTTAATTTGATCTATACATAAAAGTTTACCCAGAAATCTAAAAATTACTAATGAAACGTTTCATCTCACTCGTATTTTACAACCCCACAAGAGTCTGAAATTTCTTTGATTCCACAGGAAAATGTCACAGAAGAACACAAATTGCGCACTTGAAGGTAAAAGTAGAACTCGACACAGAGCTTTGATAAAAAAATTCTGAATGGTTGAGAGCGTTATTGCTGTTGACTGGAATGACACAAGATTCCTCTCGTAATCGGCAATGCTCTTTGACGCGCACAACAAATACGAATCATATTGGCCTGTATCCCCATGCAAATCGGATTACATGATAAAACATTATCGCTTAGTGGAAACTGAATTCTCCATACAATAACGATTTATACTTCCCTTGCATAACGTTCCTTGCAAAGCAAAAACCATATTCCAAATAATCTTTTCGTCATATCAAGCATTAAAAAAATTACCAAGTCCTTCAAGAAGAAGAATAATCTTACTTTGAATATTTCGAATTTGACTGTATCACAATTCAAAAAGTCATTACATAGATTTTTTTCTTCCCTGATTATTTCAGCTTGACCGAGTCTTCTCTTTTCCGTGCTTGGAACAAACTTATTTGTCCACTTGTGAACACGTCTTAGAATTCGTACGCTGAACTGGGTCCACTTTGCTCATAGTCAACAACGGATTCAATTTTCGTAGTGCATATTAAAGCCGAAGTTCGCTCAGGCATATCTAGGGAGATGACGTTGGTAGATCTGTCCAATTTCTTCCTCTTTCCTCACATGAGTACGTCGTAAGCGAGACTCTTCATGCTCCGATAAGCCACGGCTTTTACAGGCTAAAGGAAGTCGATCGGAAGTTGAGGAAAATCGAGAGCTATAAATCTAAGACGCTCTCAGTGCTATCCGCAGCGACACATGTTACAGTCGCTCGATTAGGACATTCGAGGAATAGTAATGACGGCCTGGAACAACGCCGCAAGGAGGGCTTTGCACGATGCGTCTCGGATGCGGGAGATTTCGCTCATTTAATCGCGGGTCGTTTGATAGGATGACGATTCAATGCGCGTTGAGGCAGTGACGATTTTAAAGGCTCCGATGTGACTCGTGAAAATTATGTCAATCATGTAAAATGAATATTTTTCAAATGAAAGAGTCCGGGAACGTATTTTAAGAATAGGTTTCGTGATCTTTTCAATTTTTTTGTTTATGACTTCGAAGAAAACATTTTCGGATCATACAAGATACTAAAAAGTCATACTCTAAGAGTGTTATTGATATGATTGTACGAAAAATTTCGTTAACAATGATCAATTTACAATTCTATAGTTCAATTCTATCTAAGCATCTAGTTATATTTTCCAGAGTATTTCAGGCTGACTGATTCCGAAAATGACTGTCGTTTATCACTTGTTAAATATTGGAAATATGACAATAAACTTTATCCAGATATATGCATAAATAATAAACTTCTGTCATTCTACTATGATATACATTTTTTTTGGAAATAACAGAATTATTGCGTAATTCATCTGATAAACATTTATTAGAGTTTAGATTCCAACAGTCTGGGAGATAAAAAATTTAATTCTAATAAAAAAAAAACATGACTCTCGGATGTGAAAATAATTATTCCACAAAATCATTATACTGTTCTTTTCAAAATGTTTACTTTTTCCAAAATCGTAACTGAACAATTTTTCTGCAACATAAATTAACAAACTGCAATGATGAATATATTACATAAAAAATGTCTAAATTGTGGTCCATAGTCTATGTGCTTGAAGAAAGTCCAGACTGTGGGACTCGATATACGATACTTTAAAACAATAAGCCTATTACAGAATTGTGTCAGTAGTTTGTAATCTATAAATTGAGCAATTTCGAACTGATATTACAAGTATAAGATGAATCACAAATATTTTTCTGACAGTATGAAACATTTGTTTTTTAATAATTCCAAAAATATGAATATTTTATTGATTTATATTAAACCATTCTATGAAGTGAATTATATCACCTGTAATAGCTTCAGCTACAATGGCTTAAGGCATGTTTATCACTGCATGAAATCAAGAATTACGACCCCTGAGTGTATGAAGACAACGTTTATCCCAATCTTTTATTTTCGCTCCACCACTGTTGACCACGATTCAAGCGATTTTGATTCAATCATTCTTAAATTCGAAACGTTACTGGTGTGAGTATTTCTTTTTTATCGAAAATGACTTAACTTAACATAATTTAAAGGAAACTAAACTTTTTTTTCAATGCTCCATTATTATTTATAATAACTCATCTTCTATTCGATCATTTTGGAACCATATTCGATTAGATAAACATCTCTTTGATTTTAGCTTTCGGCACTTCATTCTTGCCCTCTTCAGGAAACTAAATTTACAATAATTAAAAACAATCATCAAAACAATCCCAAATTAATCAATAACAAAATCATCATAACATCATTCAATCTACTTACATCAAAATATAATTCAGGTCAACATTTTGTCATTTTGATAATATTGAATCAATAGTGAAAAACAAGATGTCGTCACAAGAAATTTCATCCGTGGTTAAAACACGTCTACAAAATTATCTTAGTTTCCTTTCCTTTTATAGAAAACGAATCGATAAGAATTCATATTACATTATCAGTCCATGCGTCATAGATCGAACTCAAAAATCTCGTATCTTCCTGTCTGTTTAACATATTTTTAGTCCCCTTTATGAAAAACATTTCTGAAAACATTCTTTTTCTATAATCTATCTCTTTATCCAAAACCTTTACTTCATCCCAATTAAACTCATGATTCATACTTATTCTATGTTCCGTTATAACTGGATTATTTCCTGTAATTTTACGAATATCTCCCTCGTGTTCTTTGATTCTAGTTTTTACACATCTTTTAGTTTGTCCTACATACTTAAATTGGTAATATTTGCGATCAATCCTGTAAACTACATTCTGCTGTCTTTTATTCCCCAATTTATCTTTTCTCCTTTTAATAATATCCATATTTAATTTATAACCGTTTTTATAATTATAACTTTCATATTTTCTTTCTTTAATATTCTCCCAATTCTACTTAGTCCTTTTTCTATGTATGGCAAAAACAAAATTCTTTTTTCCCTATCATTAATATCCAACAATTTGTTTTTTTTATTAATATGTTAAATTGAAGAATGATAAAGATGTTATGATGATTTTGTTATTGATTAATTTGGAATTGTATTGATTATTGTTTTTAATTTTTGTTAATTCAGTTTCCTGAAGAGGGCAAGAATAAAGTGCCGAAAGCTAGAATCAAAGAGTTGTTTATCTGATTATTGATTGAATATGGCTCCAAAATGATCAAATAGAAGATGAGTTATTAAAGGAAACTACTTCTGAAAACTATTGGCGTTCATGGATGATGGTCAATATAATTTTGCTCTGGAGTGTCAAATAGTGTCCAGAGTTTTTTATTGTGATCAGAAGTGCTCACAGATTCATAAATTTCTCAATAATGGTAAATAATGCTTACTGGTGATTCCACGGGAAATTGACACCCGAAATTCGTATTTAAATCATATTTTTTTCTCATACTTTATCCCAAAATATTCGATACGAGTTTTTTTATTTTGCTGTAAGAAGCTTTTCTTGCGATATATGATTTTTCATAATTTTCGCGATCATAAAACTTATGCTTTTGTACGCTTCATTATTCGAAAAAAATTTAACATAAACTAAGTATTTTCACACTATGTATTTTTTGTTTACTAGAAGTTAATATCGCGAAAAAAACTGACATGTTGCATGAAATTTTCATAGAAAAATTGTTATTTTTACAAACAGTTGGGCACTGTCAACAATAAGACTAATTTTTTGATTTATATTGCTAAAGCAATTACAGAAATTACTGTAAAAATCTGAATTTGGAGAAATTGTAACTGAATAAATGAATATTTTCGGCGAAACAATTTTTCAAAGTGGAGCCGTTTCGTTTCTCGAGCGCGCGCTTCTTGTCAGGCGAGCGCATACAACGCGTTTAGTAAGATTCAGATACAGAAGTAAGTCAATACAACACTTTAATCAATGAAATATTCGTTATATTGTTTATTTAAAAATTACTCCGACGATATTGCTGTCATTTTTTTGAAACTTTTGAAGCTTCTTATTCACGTTTCGAAAGACTTTTCTTTTCTACTTTTTTATAACTAACAATTTGATAGTCAGTGCAGAAACAAAACGTTTTCATTTTCAAATCAAAATTTTCTTGTGGTTCAACAGAGTTTAATGCGTGCGTGCCTGTTATTGTTTTACAATCATCAAAACGGTTTTTGAGAAACACATTTGTTCTTTCATAGTCTTGAATGGCCCTGTACATTACGGCAATGCTTGGCAAAGACGAATCTTTCTTGGCCTACTTGTACAGTTGAAGTGGCAACGAAATTTGATCATTCCCGAGGCGAAATTTGGAATGAGTTTTTTATGCTCCTCACTCTCCAATCTATTGTTCTCGTTCTCGATTGGGGAGAACTTATTGCTCCACAATCTCCAAACTGTGAGAATCGCTTGCTCCACCTTCTCAAACTTGAGAATCGTTTGCTCCACCTTCTCCAAACTGTGAGAATCGCTTGCTCCACCTTCTCCAAAAACGAAAATCGAAAAAAGCAAGGCATTTCATCTCACAAAATGCAGGAGAATGGCGTAAGAATCGCTTGCTCCACCTCCTCCAAAAACAAAAATGTAAAAAAACACGTGGTTGTGGGGGTTATCGCCCTCACCAGATTCAAAATTTCGAGGCTTGAAACTCGTCTAAGCTTGCTCGTCGGCTCTCAGTGTGGGCAGTGCAGTGTAGTATAGTGCAGTGTTTATCAGTGTTTTACTCAGTTTTACATAAGCCAAGCCACGATTATTTTTACAACACCACAATTCCCCTCCCAGACAGTCCCGAATGTGAATGAAAGTTTTTCTAATAATCAAACAAACTGGTGGACTAATTTAAATGTGACAATGTACCCATCGGTCTCAACTGAATGTGAACAAGTGACATATGCTCAACTATAAATTGTTCACAAATGAATAAATGTAAATTTCACAGCTCGATATATTGTTATTAGTTGAAAACAACCTAATCATCAATAATTTTCATATCGATACTCAGGGCAACGAGAGAGTGCAGTAAAATCTGTGAGTGCGAGAAAGATGTGAGATATAAGAGAACAAGAAAAAAAAGAGAGATCCGACACTATTCTCTCGTTGCCCTGAGTATAGCAAATTTCTAGTTCCTCCCCTCGACGTCAATTTTCGGGAGCATCGATTGCTCCAGTTCCTCCACTTGACAAGATATTGGGGAGCATCGATTGCTCCACTTGCTCAAAACGGCAAAATCGAGCAGTAAGGAGCATGCATGCTCCAATGTTAAAGCAATGACAGAGGATTGCTCCGCATCCTCCACAAACCTTCTCATCGTATACTCAAATTTGCTCCACATTCTCCAATATTCTACCTGAAAATTTCGCCTCGGGTTTGCAGGCTTGTTTGTCTTGCCATTCTTTTTATTTTACATAAGGACCTTTTCCGTATGCGGCAGCATGGAAATGCAACGCTGCAGGTCGACCGAAGTCTGTTCCATGAAAATTAAAAATGCCACTTGTTTACTGATGTCATTTATGTATAATGTCAAATATTACTTGAATAGTTGTTGATGAACCTTTGTAATATACATAACATGATAACAACCACCCTTGTAAAAAAATGCCATATATGGAACATATACGAATCATATATGTGTACCTTATGGTACATATATGGTTAGTCACCATAATAACATATATGGTTGGTCATATATGTCTAGAGCTGTATAAGGATCATATATGTTTCATATTTGGCAATACATATATGAATCATATATGATATGCATATCATATAAGGGGTACATATATGTTTCATATATGAAAATCAAATTATATATGGTAGCTTATAAGGAACAGATGTGGAACTTTTTTACTAGGGCATGGATCGCAATCATAAAATTAACGTTTTTTGAAAACTTGCGTTATGTAAAAACTGTATTGTAGAGACATGTCAGACCTGGCATCAAAAATTGTAGTAGACTAATCGAAAGGAGCAGATCGAATACTTAAAAGGTAAACACACAATTTCTTTACTCACTATTTAAAAGCTTCATTCTATTTTAATCAACCTTAATGGTTTACAATGTTTCAAACTCTATACTAATAAATGATACATTCAAAAAAATGTACTGACTTTGAAGAAACCCTCCATTGTACTTTTTCAGTCAGAAAATCAAAGTCTCGTTGTAACTTTCAATAGTTATACTAGGATTTTTATTCTTCACGATCAACTTTTGTAGTTCAATGAAGCTCAATCCCCTAGTTTGACTATATACAGCATATGAATTACATCTGAGAATTCATCTCGCCCTCGGCGGACTGACAATTAGCTCGAGCAGCTGGGAAGGCGAAAACCCGAGGCGAGTAATGCACGAAAGCACGTGCCGCTGCGAAAGGGAACATTATAATGCCATAACCGATCCATCAACATTGCACGAGCTCGGTACGTTAGGCTGCAGGCATAAACAATGAACGACTCGTAACGTGGGAAATAATAGATCCCCGGATTATGTGTTAAGAACCTTGCAATTTTGGAATTCCCTTCATTTTGGGAAGATTTGATGCCGAATCATATAATGCAGTATTTTCTGCAAATAAATTGTAGGGCTTAAAACATACTTACGCGGGTAACAAGTTTTACGGTTTGATAAGCTTGGCGAGTTCAAGAAGCTTTGGAAAATCACAAGTTGTGTATTAATAGAACTCATGTTTCTTATAAAATTTAAAAAATTATTCGATGATGTTATTATCACTGGGTTCAAAATGACTTGAATGAATATGTCAATTTTTTTAATTGTAGATAGAGGAAAAAAAATTAAATAAATTTTCGACACCAGTTTAGCAAGTGAAAAAAAGTTAAATAGTCAATATCCCTTGCAGTTAGAATTTATCGAAACTTCGTATACCACACCGAAATCGATATGAAAGATGCACGACTTGCCACATAAATGCCTGAAAAAAAATCCCTTGCTCTATTCCTTGGTCGTTTAACGACGCTCCAAGTGTGTCAGTAGACCTGAATTATGGAAATTGAAGTACGAGCTCGGGCGGAAACTGCGGAAGAGGTTGCTTCTTGGCATCGCTTCTAGAGAGGAAATTTGATGAAACTTTGCAGAAAATTGTAAAAAGATACTCAGTTCTCGGTAAATCGATTTCCTACTGTCACAGAGAGACCTCCAGACAAAGAATGACAAAACCATTGCTTTTGCTAAGGAGTTGAAAATAATGAAAAAGAAATATTTTTAAACAATTTTCAAATAACATTTTCTGTCTGTATTATAACTGCTATGCACTTATCTTTGAACTTTTCAAATTATAACCTTACGAATCGTACTGTACCAAATAATTAAGTATAAGTATTACCTTTATCCCTAAATCTCTTCCTATTATATTATCTCTTGTAGCAAATTTTCCTCCCTGAAGAGATAATTATAATTAATATAAAGGTTTGTTTCTGTAAATAAATGACACTTATGTAATATTCCTCCATCCATCAATAATTAGTTTTTTATTCTTTTCAGGCATAATTTAATAATGTTAAAGTTATAAGTAGTATACTATTTGAAAAATTATTACAGGTTAATACTTTCTTGGTATAATGATTTAGTGCTGATTCAAGTTATTCTGTATTTTACCTTTCTGTAGAGTTCTTTTACAATTACAATTTTACTCTATTTTTTCATTAACCTAGCGTTTATACGTTGGCTGTGTTCGGTGGTATGAAATTCATTCCATTACTGGAATCTAAAAATACCCAAAAACTTAAAACGTGAGCACGATCGTTTTTCGTGATCAAAACATGAACACACGGCGAGACAAAGAACGACATTCCACAGTTCATTTTTGTACCTATATTTCGAAAAACAGAATGCGATGTGCGGAACGAATTTTTCAACGTGTAGTGTCTATGTCAATAATGATTAGATCAGTTTGAGCTTTGTACAAAATAATTTGTTAGGCATAAGCACTTCTGTCGAACCGATTCATCTAATAGATTCAATGCAAGAGCTTTTTATGAACGAAGAAATAGGTTTACCTCATGGAAAGTGGGAAAACTTGATTTAAGTTTTAAAAAGTGATTCTCACATTGACATGATTCTCGTTGTTTTTGTCTAAATGGGAAAGAAAATCAATTTCATTGCTTTTTTCGTTGCAGAAAAATGAAACATTATTTTGAAGGATAGATCACTCTCTTTAAGTTAGTTTATTTTGTACATGTCAATGTTTTTGTGAAGGTATTCGATTACAACAATGCAATTAACCATCTGATGCAGAATGTTATTATAGAATACAAAAGTCAAGATGCACAAACAGAATAAACTCATAACATCAAGGAAGAAGTTGATATAAAATTTTGGTGATTAATTGACATGAATAAATAAACATGGTGTACAAAAATGAAGAAAATTTTTACCTTTATGATTGGTGAGTTACATTAATGACGCATTGTTGACAGATTGTATCAATTTATTATTGTCTACTGGCATTTTTTATGATCAATGATTTATCGTATTATTAAATTATACTAGGAGAAAACCAAAGAACTGATGGTTGGAATCTCGAAGAAAAATAAAAGGTGCTCTATTTGAAAGTAATCCCATCATTCATTATAGCAGCTCCTTCAATATGAAAAATTATTTCATACAAAGTGTCGAGTTGATGAGACTATATAAAAAATATGAAGAAGAGGAGCTTAGGAATATTATTGATTTTTACTGAAAAAACACTGCGCGAGAAGATCTCTAAGATTGAGTAAAAAGTTAGAGAGAAAGCTTTGATTTCCCCTATAATAAAATAAAATATTAAGGCTTTTAAGCTACTGTCGTTCCGCTTTTATCAAACTTTTTTCAGAAGTAAAAAAATCCGGAATAAGAGAGTGAATAGGCAGTGAAAGTTCTGAGCAAAGTTGGAAACTGGAAGCTGGAAAGCGCTCGGGAAAATTCCTTGAGCGATTAAAATTCAACCGACGAGCCGTCCCCGATTCCTTTATCCCGCTCAAATCCAGCCAGGCCTTATTTTGGCTTTGTAGTTTTCCCGGGGAATCTTAATTCTTCGTAATCGAATCATTTAATTTACGCCCTTGTAGAGAAAGCTGTCGTCGAAAGTTAAGTGACGGCCACGAATGGGATTCAATTATTCCGAGTTATTGAATCAATGCCTTGCGAAAAGCCGTGATTCAGAATTATCATAGCCTTCAACTGATTCGGCAGATACGATTTTCAGTCACGTCAGCATGAAGAGTTTTCAGTGGTTACATCAAGTGCAACTTCAAGCTCAACTGTATACATCAATCAATTTCGAGCAATTGCACCGTTCAAACACACCTAACATAACTTGCCAACAAAAAACATCGATTATCAGAAACCGCTAGAGCGAAGCAAGTTTCGTATTACGAACTCACGTCGTTAGTCTAGCGGTCGAAGATAATACGGAGTTTGCCAGCTGACCCTCCCCGCATCAACTTCGGTCTTCGATATAAGATACACAAATGCGCCCACTCTATTCACGATTTATGTACAACACACATGCGAATCAATATTTGCACTTGCTGAAACGTGCTTACGTTTACCCAATTCCAACAAGTTACAGCGCAATTATTTTCTCGTTCTCCACCCACCGATTCCATCGTCGAAAACAATCGCGCTCTCTGCCGCTTAATTGATTTCATTTTCGTCAACTTGCGGGACAAGTTTCCCAACAACAATAAAGACGATTTATTTCTTGGAGAAACTGAAAATCGATTGAATAGCTCTTATGAAGCGCATTCTTTCCTCTGTTATTAGTATCGTTGCACGATATAAATTGCCCGGGTTGGGTCATTTTCGAAACAGGAGCAGCCTGCATCTTTTCCTAACTTGTGGTTTGTCGTGGATCGTTAGGTTTCGCGCTTCGGTGGTTGCAGCCAATCGATGTTTTGGCCACTCTTTCCATTCTCGCTTTCTCATAACAGCAATAATTCTAGTCAGCATCAGCATCAGGCGTTAAGATACTATATTCACGTATGCTTCAGTTAGGGGAAAATTCTGGGTAAGTAATTTACACTTGGTCCTCGCTTTAAGTCGCTTATGTGCTAGTTAATTTGGTTTAGGTATTACTGTGAACGTTGCAACGAGATTTTTTATGAAGAAGAAGAAGACTTGAATGGCGGAAATGTCAATTCGTATATATGTTTTTGTGTACAGTATTTATTGTTTTTAAATTTTTTAACAACAAAACATCTTAGACAAAGACTTATGATGTACTCAAACTTTGACCATCTTCTTGGAGTATGATTATTAATACATATATCTTCTTTCTTACGTTTCGCGTATTTACTTTTCAATTTTTATTTCAACCTCTACATTATTTACATTCTATACCTCAAAATATAACTATACATCTTCTCATATACGTAGGATAGTGTTTTCTAAGATTTCAAAATCCATGAATAACTGATATTAAGAATATTTGAAATTTAAAGATTCCAAATAATTGTTTTTTCAATAAAAAATATAAAGTCCTGAAATTTGTAATTTTATTATTTTATTGTCACCATAGTGATTTCACAACACAAATTACTTGAAAATAAAAATGCACCAATAGCACACTAATAAATGAAAAATTAGATTTCAATAATCGTGTAATTCATGATTGAGAAATATATTATACTCCAACATCTTGTTGTTCTCGAAATTCTTACTGAGTGTTGAACACAATCTACAGAAGGTTTATGAAATTTAAAAGTCCATAGAAATACGGAATCGGGAGATTTATTTTGATGTTGGTTACGCTCTCATGTATAACATTTTCAGAAAGTCGAAAAGTAACTTTATGCGAAAAATGCGTTTCAAATATAAGAAATTTCGAATTTCTGTTACGAAGTTGCATTTTCTTATGCAGTTCTTAAGTCTAGAATATGAATAATTTAGTTCTTTCTGACATACAGCTCATTTAAATTGTAAAGTTCAAATTTTTCCAATTGCTCGGAAAAATTATCATCTTTATGATTAATTTACAAATTTTTTTCAAATAGATATGGAAGTGATGTAAAATTTATTCATGTCAAAATTTTTTTTAGTTCCTTTCATTATCGTGTTTCGAATTTCGAGTAAAAAACCTTGAAAAGTTTTCTATTTTTAAAAAACATCTACATGATTATGAGATCTCACTTCTTTCTTAATCATCTGTTAATTCAGGAATTTCGTGGGCTGAATTTTTGATTCGTTTCATGCGTCAGTTATTAAGAAGTTTTGTTTAGAACTTTTGACAACGACAGGCAGATAGTCAAAGTCTAGTGACATACAATCCTACATTTGGGTTTGAAATAATAAAAAAAAACACAGAAATAATATAGATTTGCCGAATCAATGGGCAAAGCTAAAAACAATTTGATCAAAAAAACTATTGAGCGAAAAAAGTTTGTCTTGAGAATGTCCCTAAGGTTTGGCCTAAACATTGATTGACGAAATTTGAAAAATTAACTTGGATATGATCGAAAAAGTAAAAAGACTAATAGTTGACACTTCGTAAAATCAGGTATTCACTATATTGAGTCTAAATTTCAATTTATGCACCTAAATTTATTCTGTCTCACTATTTATTCTAGAAAAACCTGACTTGGTAAAATTTACTGACTTTAAGTATCTCAAGTGAATCAAATCAATTTATCATCAATAATATAGTGAAATTAAAATTTTTTTTACCATAACAACAATGAGTTTTCAACTTTTGAGGTTTTCATTTTTCCGTTTCTAGTATTTCAGACTTTGGATACAAAAAAATCTAAGATTTCTGTGGTTAGAAACTTTAAACAATTATAAACATAAAATTGAAAAATCTTTCCTCTACGATTATTTAGGTTCTCATGTGACAATAGCAATTAGTTCAGTTTTCACTCATATTCAGTTGATCAACGATTTTACTTGTCGAATTTTGGAAAACTTCTAGAAATACAAAAAAACCTACTTTAGTTTCTTCGGAGATGATGAAACTGTAGAAGTAGTGTAATATCTTTAAAGTTCTTTTTTTCCGAAATTGATTATAATTTCGAAAATGACAGCTGGAAGGGTGAAAATCTTTTGAGACAAGTGAATTTCTGAAATCTTCTTTATACCTCAATACATATTCAGAAGATGAATTAATTAACAACTTCAGGAAAGGTAACTGTCCTACCTAAATTTCAATATGAATGAATAAAACACTTCCGTACTTTCCTCTAAAAGACTTAATTATTATATTATTACAATATTATTTTATATCACTTAACATTGTAATATTCAGTCTCTTTTTGGCATTATCGCTACTTTTAAAATTAGGTTCCAGATGTACCAACCTACTCTAATTACAAGTATGCATCTACATAAAACCTTTTACAGAACTTAATGACTCATTATTATCATAAATCATTCACTTTCATAGAATTCAATAAGAACAAAAATATCACTAGCAATAATGAAAAAAAGTATTTAAAATGCATTTCTGACATTCCAATCTTACATACATCGAAACAATTCCAATTCCATCAAAACAATACGCGTTCAATCATTCTCAGAATTTCATCATGAAACCATACGAACCAGAAAACTCCTTTCTGAACTTTCAGGGCATACGTAACGTTTACAAATCCTTGTGTTACGAATTTCGGATTCTCGCATCAAGTTCAAAAAGGCACGCGCCGCTTTTGCAGCGCGCAGCAAAAATTTAATCAATGCCTTGTTTTCAAATCAGTCTGCATTTGCAACGAACATTGTTTTCGCGCATCCCCCTCCCAAAACCTGTTTCTTTCTGGTTATGTATAGCAGGGCCATCGCATTTTTTCGCCCCATTAAAGCGCATCCCATTCAAAGAAGCGCCCGTAAAAAAACACGAATATATGGGACCACGAGCTCGTCTGGGCAAATTGAAACATTGTTGAACGGCTTTTTCCCCTGAGAGGAAATGGCGATTGGCAGGAGGGAAAAATTTCTCAAATATTCCGCAACGTGGATAGGTGAATTTTCAATTTAACAGGAATGCGTTAATTACGCAAAATCGCCCTCGTAAAGGAATTAAAAAAAGTGTCTGTTCTATTTCCTCGGTATATTTTATTTCAACAAAAAACCTCTGAATAAAAAAGAAATTCACGATGCAGTTATCAGCAGGTTTACGGAAATTTTTGTTTTCAACGGTAAAATAACACGGTTAATTATTCCGCTGGATGAAATATACAATGAGCGTAAAATATTGAGCCACAATCAAACATTTCATCAATATTAAAAAAGCGACGGAAAAACGTGGAAGAACGCAAATGCATAACGTATACGAGAGTCATAATTACATCGCCTGCGGCTTTCAGTTAATCATCCGGTATTTATTCATGAACGACAAAAGTAATTTATTTGAAATACGCGTTGTGTACGCTGAAAATGCAGTTGATCGAGTTGTGCAATAATCTAAAAAAATGATGCTTTTCATTGTTGACGAACAGTGCGAAAATCCAATTGGAAACTTCAATTGATCATGGTCTGTTAGAAAAAATTATGGAGTAATCTGGGGAATTTTTTTTCATGGAGCTTGGCTATTGAAGTTTCGAATTGAAAATTTCTACTGGTGATTTCATTTTTTTGACTGTATTCGATAACTTTGATCGAAAAATTTGATTTTTCCATGGAAGTTTTTGAAATTTTCTTTTGAAGTTAGAAATCACAGCTTCTCAATGGAGTTTCAAATCCTAAAAAAAAATTTTTGTTTACTTGAGCCTCTCCTTTTCTCCATTTTTATATACATTCTAGCAAAGTAGTTACATGGAAAATCGATGAAAAATTATTACCATTTATTACTCAAGTAATGATTACAATGAGCCAATACTGCTTTTTCTCTCTTTAATGATATATAAAAGATCTTCCATTTAGGAACATTTATTTTCTTGTAACTTTAGACGCTCCCTGAGAAAAAATAAAGGCACTATCCTGGGATACGAACCCATGACTTTTTTATCACCAGTAGATTGCGCTTTCAACTTAGCTACACTGCATCTTTTTTATTACATGGGCTCCCATTCTGTTAAATTGTTTATCCTCTCTCTGAAGCAACCCTGAACGCAGTTGTTTTGCCTTTCATTACTTCAAAACTTGACGTTACTTTAGCTTCAATTTGAAAAAAGAGGCACGATTGTGAAAAGCTTCGAAACTTGTGCTTCATTGTCCTGCAAGTTCCACGGGCTGCAAAGCTCCTCGACCAGCACACAAGCGATTTAATGTTTGCCGTCCGGAGCAGGACTAATTGAAGATAAGAGGCTTAGTTTCTTTCGAGTCGATGCTCTCCAGGTAAGTCGTGATTATTTTATTCTAAACTTTTTGCTGTTCTACTCGGCAGCTCTTGTAGTACAGAAAACCTTAAGTTATTCATTGAGAGTAGTCCCGCAAAGCGTCTTTTGATAGAATTAAGTTGGAAATGTTTTCCACTCCAATTCGTTTATCGATTCGGAGCAGAGGTAACTTTGGCACACTGGGAAGGTATATTTTTTAGTATTTCACGAAATTAAGTTATTGAGGCCTGGAAATTTGCCTAATTATCGGTTAATTTTAAATTTAAATGCAAATTTTCTCTTTATTTTCAAAAACTACGAAGAAAACGAACAGGAAGCATAATGAGAATTACGATAAAAAACGCGGGCTTTTTCAATTTCAAGGGCATTCCTCCAATCTCACGAGTGGCTACTTTTTCCACGTTAAACGAGAGGTATTTTTTTACATTAAGGGGACAATCCGAAGATTCCCTGGAGTCCTACTTGGCTCTCGAATGATGCCGGTCTCATCCGGCTGAAAATCCTCGAGTCTCGTAACGCCGCCTGCGGTCTCCATAAACAGTGCTTACGCCGGTAGGTAATGTTCCACGTTCTTGTTTCTCGCGCAACGCTCCACTGACGTAACTACCAGTGCTTCACGTGCTCTCGAAAAAAAGTTGAAGTTGGTTTTCGATGAATATAAGTTGAAGAACACTGATATGTTGTCTTTGGCCATGATTGACAGATTTGTAGTTGGAATCGAGTGACTGAAATATATGAATAACACAGCATTTCTCCAATAGGCTAAAAAATCGTCTTGTCGAGATCTCAATGGATTTTGGAGTTGTTTAGAGATGAGAGTTTTTTCTTCGTAGTCAAAGTAAATGAATGCTGACAATGAGATATTAATGTTTCCGAAATCCATCATGAATTATGAAAAATACAAGTTTATTTGAATAAGGGAAAGGCAGAAGCTTTTCTATTACTTTCGAGAAATATAATTAAATCTTACATTATCAAACGAAGTATATATTGTACTATGTGAGAAATACAAAAAAAAAAATCTGAAAGCAGTATCTAAGGTTCTGTAAAAAAAAGTGACTAAGGTTGTTCAATATAATGTTGAATTAGACACTCAATTTTTATAAATCTACTCACTTTATTTCTCATGTAACAGACCTAAAAATAACACATTAAAAACCATCAATGAATTCTTCTTTATTCAGAATTTCCATACAACAATCTCTCAAACTTTTGACACGAGAGCCAAAAATCGTGTATCATATATCAATGAACGGAATAGCAGGGTTTTGAAAGTTACTTAAAAAAATGTAACGCGTTACGTTACCGTTACAAAGATGAAAAAAGTAATTCGTTACGTTACCGTCATTTGAAAAGAAATAGTAACTCGTTGCCATTACCACTTAAAAAAAACAACGTCCCTATACCGTAAAGTTACTTTTAAGAATAAATTGAATGTGAATAACGAGAAATTGAAAAACTAAGGCTGAAAAAAAATAATATCAACGTACTTGTGATTTTGTTCTATAGAAATTTTTTATGTCAGATATCCATGCTTTTTCACCCTGAAAAAAAATTCGATCAGCTTGTTCAAAAATTTATATTTTTTTCAAGCTCCCAAAATTTCAAAATATGACATTTGATTTAATGTTAGCCACAAGGAAACATTCGCAAATTTAATAGATTTTTGAAAAAATCATTATACCTACCAAGATTTTCAGAATTTTTGAATTTTTTTTCAGTATGTATGAAATTTCAAAGGATTTTCTAGTATTTTTCTAAATTTGAACTATTTTTCTGTACATTGATACATAGATTTCAATAATTCAATGCTCTAGAATTCATAGTTCATTAAATTATTTGTATTTGAAAAGATTTTTCAGCGAATAATGTCTATGAACATTTTCATTTCCTTTGATTTTTTTATACTTTTTCAATTTTTTTACGAATTGAAGGATTGATCAGTATTTTTGGAACTATTCTTATTTTTCAGGATGATAGAATGTTGCGGAATTTCCTAATATTTTAACATAATTTTAGTATTTGTTTTAATATAAATTGTTATATACATTTAGATAATTTCGAACTCTAGAATTTGAACATAATGAAATTTTCCCTGTTTTATAAGATTTTCCAGAAAACAGTGTCTCGATGGATTTTTACTTATACTAGTAGATACTTTTTGTACTTCTTCAGTTTTTCTATGATTTTAAGGATCGTTCGTTATTTTTATATATTGCTGTGTGAATTTCTGGAATTCAAAAGATTCCCATTGTTTTGTGTACTTAAACATATTTTCTTCACGTATTTTATTTCTATATTTTTAAGTGTTCATAGAATGATGTGGTACTTTTGAGTTTTCTTAAACATATTTGCTTGAATGTACAGAATGAGACAAAATTGATAGTTTAAAATTTCTGAAGCATCTCGATTGATTTTGCAGAAAACAGTTTCTATATAGATTTAGAGTGCCCTAAATATTTTTTGTACTGTTTACAGAGTTATAAGTTTTTAAAAATTCTCTCATCTTTTTATAGACTTCTATGAACGTATATTTTTAAAATTTTTCATATTTTTTTTTCCTTGTTGTCTTCAATACTTTCTATACGGTTTTATATTAAAAATTACTTATATCTCAGTTTTATAACATTTCTCAAAAAATTACACATTGTTCTAAAAACCTTATGAGACAGATAAAAGTAACGTAAAATAACGGATTTTTGTTACTCACTACCGAAAAAAAGTGACTCGTTCCCGTTATCTTCACTTAGTAATTAATGTAACACGCTACGTTATCGTCACAGAAAAAAATTCAACTTCTTAGATTAACGCGTTACTTCCAAACCCTGCGAAATAGTACATAAAAAACCTTGTCAAAGTCATTGTAGAATCTCTAGATCATTCTCTAACTTCAAACACAAGTGACATCTAAAATATTTCCTAACTCAGCAAACTTCGTGACAGTGATGCAAATCCTCGCGTGGACAATATAACAGACGTGCGACAAGGTTGAACTTGATATTTATGATGCATACAGGAACGTTCAAATTCAACTCTCGCGAAGTAAACACGTTTGGTAGGAACACAAAATGACGTGGACACGGTGACTCTAAACGAGCCCTTGAGTTGATAATTACAGATAAGAATAAATAAAACATTGCCTTTGAATGGCTGCATCATGTGAAAATTCAGAAAAATGATAATCATCAAATGTCTTCATGACTTTCAATGAAATGATCTAACAATTCATACCATTGTGTCGCTTGATCATCTTCAGGTTTCAACTCTTGTTTGTGCACTTGGTGATGTAATTGATAGAAATTTATAGTCTGAGACTTTTAGAACATAATAGGTCATTCGCGGTTTTTCTGCTGATGGAATCTAACCCCCAATAGAAAGAGTGCAAAAAATCATTTGTATCCGTCAGTATCTGATTCGGCTGTAGGCGGGTTTCCCGCGAACCAAGCACCGAGCGATTTTTGTTATTCCAGGCGCGCTGTCACGGCTTTTCCGGGGTCGAATTAGAGCCGAGAATTTCCTCGGTTGGACACGTCGATAGCAGGAAGTCCTCGTTAAGCGGTCGAGGTAATTGGAACATTTGCCAGGATCACTCGTGGGAGCAGCTTGGCGTAATGTCCGTGAAGAAGAGCTTGGCTTTTGGCAATGGAGCGCATCTATACTGTTGCACATAGGTCAGACTTCTTCAATTTTTCCACCTTGTCGATAAAGGACATTCCTATATCTTCCCTTGCAGACGTATATCACGTATTTATTTATGTATATTAGAATCTCACGTATTTCGGCGATGCAGGAATTTTTTCTATTCCGGGACTTGTTTAAATACGCTCATAATCAGAAAAATGATTTTCGGGCGCTAAGGTCCCTTTTTTCGGAGCGCGTCACAATTAATGAACAATTCATTTCTTTGTGACATTTCCTGGTGACGAAAATAAGTAACACAATGATATTGAAAAAAACAGGAACATATCGTTCAATGAGAAGTATAAAAGCAGAATTTTTGTTGAACTGAACAACTAGTGTATGAAGAGATGAGCGAAGAACCGCTTTCACGCTCAGCGAGCTTTATCTCTATCACACGCGATGTGCAGTACAGGCGAGCGAATATTGCTCCATCTGATATTCGCAATTAATTGCCGACTATGCACACTCCATTTAGTCCATTGGGTATCGGATATTTTATCACGGGAATGAGTTCATCATGCGTGAGGTTTGGTTCAATCGTCATCATAAAATCATGTCCCAAGTCGAGTGAACCGAATTTTGACTTGGCGTTAAATTGCAATAAGAAAAATTTTAAAGGGACTTTTTTAAACCAAATTCTTGAAAAGAATTACAAAAATAAATTTGTTCAATAACTTTACTATTAGTAACACCAAAGGTGAGGTATTTTCTTATAATCATGAATACGAAATCTAGTTTTCGTACTCAAAATCTTTTACGTTTAAGAGCACGACCTCTATTTCAACAATTTATTACAGGTTTGGTCGACAGAAATGGACCCACGTTATCACGTATTCTAGAATTGCAATTGAAAGCGTTGAAAAATAGCGCAGAAAAATTGCGTCGCCGCCACACCATCAGGCGTATTATGCGCCGAGTCTTCTGTTTTCCGCTTTCTCAGCGGACGGCCAATGAATGGCACGTAAAAAAGCGATTCGTTTCGTCGAGCGGCAATTTTCATGCAGCCGTGCGTGCTCGCGACACATTAAAATTTGCAATCGCTGATACTTCGCTCGAGTTTTTCCTCGGATTTCGCGATCTACAATTTAATTAAACCACTCATAAACTCGTACGAAATATTTTTTTCGTTTGACTCACAGTGCGAGAGAGATAAGTGGACTGGAAACAGTTGAATTATATTGAAACTTTCGTGATTCGAAAGTGGAATATTTATTATTTTGTCAACAGAGTATGTGGCATGAGGAAATTTGTAACAACGATTGATCGTGGAAAGCTGTTGTTCTTCTTATTAGACTCAGTGAAATGGTTTGTATTTTTACACTGTAGAGGAGAAAACATTATTTTGTAGATTCGAAAAAATTGAATTCCTTTCTCTTCTTTTATGTTTCAGGGTTTTTTTTTCTTTCGCTATTTTGTTATAGTGTATGAGTATATATTGATGATACTTATTTTAATAAAAGAGGCTTTAGTGTCCTTATTTTACTGAAAGAGTTTGTATAAATAGATACTGAATGATACGTTGATGATAAAATTATACTTTATATTCTTGAACTACTATGATATTAAAAAATTTCAAATACACGTATGAAAAAAATGGAGCCATAGTTTACATAAAAATTGAATACAAAACTACCTATTTTTTTCAATATCAAGTGTTGTTTTTTCTTTTAATTCATACATAAAATTATTTTTCGTATATTTTTCATAAACTAATCATCACAGAGAAACACTTCTATCTTTGGAAGAATGAAAGACAGTTAATTCTGTACTTATCAACCCACAGCGATCTTAATTCTGAAAAATCTGGTCAAAAGTCGGAAAAAGTTCGGATTTGATTGAAACTCAGAATGCTGAGGTTTTTGAAGTCGCCGATCACGATTCTTAAGGCTGATTTCAAAAATGCGTCTTATATCATGTAAACTAAGCGACTCGTTCGAAAAAAAAAAAAAAAAAAACCCGGAATCAGTGAACTTTTTTTTAAAAGATTTGATAGTCTTTTATTGAAAAATAAATGTGTAAATCAATGACCTAATGTTGTTAGCCGAGGTGAGGATACAACACCAATTACTATGAAAAAAGATTTTATAAATTAAAGAAAACTGTCAAAATGTGCGTTATCACCTATAACTTCTCGTACTGAACTAATAATTACAATTATAAATATTTCAAAATAAATAGTCCCGAAAGTAAATAAAAGAAGCTTAAAAGTGATGAATCTAAAAGAGCTATTAATTGTAAAATAAAACACCTATAAAAAGTATGAATATGATCATATCTTTAGATAATTTTTACGGTTTTTATGAAAAAATCGTAAATTTTTTTATTTTTGACCAGTTAACTTTAAGAATATCAGATTTTATAAAAAATGAATAACTAAATTTCTTCACATCATAGTTTATTACAGTCTGGAAAAAGTTGTCAATCATAATATACTGTCTTCATATTTTATTTGTCGAAAAATATGATTTACTTAAACTATGTCGAACAATACCATAATAACAATTTCGTTGTTTCATATAGAACTTTATGCAGTTTTTCTTCTAACTATATTAATTGAGAATTCAAGTCTGAAGAAAATACATATGTAATGATGAGGTATATTTCCTTTCGGTTGAGGGTTACTGAGTTCCTACTTGAACCTGTAAGAAAATTTTACGAATTCTAAATTTGTTTAATTTTTGTACAGCAAAATAGTTTGTAATATCTGTATTTTTGTTTTACTGCTCATGTTTTTGAGATTATTTCTTTGTTAGCAAGCTTTTCATAACAAAAAATGTATACCTATTCAATTTTGTGCCAGTAGAACTTGTTACGAAGTCGAAACTTAAACATTTAAAAATAAAAACTTATTTATGTAATTCGAATATTATTTATTTTTAATAGGTATAAATATTCATAAATATATATAGACTCAGGCTACCCGCAATCCATTTGCACGCAAAACTGGCTGTTTCGTTTGGTAGCAACTAGCGAAAGCTCACAATAAACATGAATTTTCGACGGAGGTTGGAAAAGTTGTAAATGTTGTCAACGGATTTAGAAAATACATATTAAAATTACGTAATTTAACTTTACAGTAACGCGCGATCTCCGGCGTTCATAACTTTTCACGCAGTTGCTTATCAACGAACTTAGAGATTTAGATAGTTTGCAGATGACATTACATTGTAACCTTGAACACTTTTTTGGCGGAAAAAAAGTTTTTATACGTATATAGAATGTACATATCTTTGTGAAATTGCTCTTTAAAAAAATGTAATTTACATACTCATGTAACAAAATAACACTTAATCCGCTATTGTCTTGTCATGGTTATCTTGAATTCAGGCGACTTTGCGTCTAAATAAGAAATCAGCCCTGTGTATCAGATAAAACATTACTTTACTTCAAATTCAGGCTTCAAATCTGTTGACTTTGGGACCACTCTGCGACCCTAAGTTGGTAAGAAAAACTTTTTTTCTTGAGATATTCTGAATAATCCAAAAGTTTTTAAACTAGCGCTATTATTTCTTGTGTAGATACTTATTCAAAACAGAAAGCCAGTTGCAGACAGAATTGGCTGGTACCGTTCCAGAGTCATGATAAGAACTCGCGTATGGAGTAAAGCACGCTCTGGAAAAACGTGTACGTTCGGAGGGAGAAAATGCGCATCCACCGCAAGGGGATGCTGCCTAATAAGCAAACCCTCTATCCGCACCTCTGCGGTGGATGCTCCGATGCTGCTACTCCGCTGGCACGGGGCGGTAGTGGCGACTCCGGCGGCCTTCGATACGAACTACCGGTACTACTCCAGTCAGTTGACGCGAGACCGCGCGGGGAACACGCCGCCCTACGATTAGCCGGTTCACGTCGCTACCGCGTTAGCCCGACGTCTGAATGGCTTCCCTAATAAGTGCGACCTTTCACCTCGCGAACGACACCACTTCTTGACGCTCGGATCTACCACCCCGTCACTGTTTCTTTGTCATTCCACTGACTTTTCGTGCTCACAAGTTGACTTTGTGCAGATACATATCGAATTATTAGGATACTTTTCCTGAAATACTCCACAACCTGAAGATGGTCCAGTACTTCAAAGGTCAGGAATTTATTTTTATTTGAAAAATTTTGGTTACTTTAATATAATTTAACTCTGATGTCTGGTGTATGAATCATGGGTCAGGTTCCTATTCATTTTCTGGATATTTAATGCGAATTCCAGTCATCTTGCACATGTAACTGATAATAAGATCATTGATGCATGAATAATTGAAATATATGAGAGAATGTTTATTTTGTTCTTGAGCATAGACATTTCAAACAGTACACTTTAAGTTAATGAAATCCACCACATCATCACTGTTACTTTGTCACTTAACTGGCTTTTCGTGCTCACAAGTTGACTTTGTGCAGATACATATCAAATTATTAGGATACTTTTCCTGAAATACTCCACAACCTGAAGATGGTCCAGTACTTCAAAGGTCAGGAATTTATTTTTATTTGAAAAATTTTGGTTACTTTAATATTATTTAACTCTGATGTCTGGTGTATGAATCATGGGCCAGGTTCCTATTCATTTTCTGGATATGTAATGCGAATTCCAGTCATCTTTCACATGTAACTGATGGTAAGATCATTGATGCATGAATGATTGAAATACATGAGAGACTGTATATTTTATACGTGAACAAAGACGATTAGAATAGTAAACTTTAAGCTAAGTCACTTTTATTTTGTCATTTAACTCACTTTTCGTGCCCAGAATTTGACTTTGTGCAGATACATATCGAATTATCAGGATAATTTTCTAGAAATACTCCAAAACCTGAAGATAGTCCAGTAATTTATTACTCTGAAGTCTGATATATGAATCATGAGCCGAGTTTCTGTTTATATTTTTGATATGCAAGTAAATTATGAGTGTAATCTTGTGAATTCCAGTCATCTTCCACATGTCACTGATGATGATAAGATCGTTGATGCATGAATGATTGAAATATATGAGAGAATCTATTCTGGAGCATGGACGGCTAGGATAATAAACTTCAATCCTATAGTGTGTTTCCGTAAGCTATTAATAATTCTGGTGATAGTTTCATACCCAGTTCCGTCAATAGAAACACGTCGTCGTTGATGTATCTATTAATGACATATTTGAAGTCATGTTAAGAAGTAACTTCCTCAACGAACCTCACATATAAAATAAATAATGGATGCAAGGAAAATTCAGATGTTAGTGCCAGGATAAGGTAATTAGTAGGTTTAGATATATGTCTATTTGGTTTTTCTGTTAACAATCAATAAGGAAAATTAAAAAAAAATCATTTTTCAAACTTCTGTTCACAATGAAGAAAAAAAAATATCAATCGAAAGTTCATTTAGTCAATATTTACCGAGTACGTAACAGGGCATTTTCGCGCGTTACGTACGGACATTCGAAAGTTTTTTCCGACATAAATGTATAAAAAAGTACTATAATTCCACTTTTGGAATGAAAATCAATAACACCATGCGAAAGAGCAGGAAATTTCCTATTAAGGAAGCACGTTGAAGCAGGAAAATTATAATTTTTGTAGATTTTTTAAACTAGTAGAAGTTCGGCTTTTGAGCGTTACGTACGGACGCTCTGTGTATTCACTCATATATCCAAGATATTTAAGCGATGATTTTCAAAGTTTACCAATGTTTACTCTTAAGATTACATCTCATCTTTTTCGATTATCATGAGTGGTGATGAAGCAACAAAAGAAATGAACAAAATAACTCAAATTAGTTATGAAATTTATAAACAACTATAACGTCAGTGCTGTTAAGGGGAGCGTTCTATATTTTGGCTTGAAAAAAAAAATTGATTTTCTATTATTCACTTTATTTTATTCAAGACATGTTTAAAATTGTGTTTGAGAAATTTGAAGTGAATATCTTGCATATGGACGATGTGTTAATTTATTTTATAGCACGCAGTGTCTAGAAATTATATGGTGCGTGACGCCCTTTAACTGCGTTTTCCTGAAAACCATGTTTTTCAAACTGGTGCTGGTGTGACGGATCGCGCAAGAACGACTTGACTGATTCTAATGAAATTTTAGAAACTTTCATAACATGTGATTTTGCTAGGATTGATGTTTCGCGTTTTGCAAAAAAATTTTTTCTTCATATTTTCTACACTAAACCATTGCAAGAAATCCAATTTGTCACATGTAGGTGTCTAATTAGATCAAAAACATTTATGGAATAAAATTTAACGTCAATATCTGAAAGATGTTGATATCTAATTATTTTTTATAAAAATTTGATTATAGCTATCTTTGAACAGGCTCTAGACGCCACATCGTTTATCTTTACACGCCGCGCAGAGTTAAGTTTGGGTGCATTGTTTATGTAAACCAAGTACCATTTTTGCAAATTTTGACAATTTTTCGTATTTTTATATGAAGAATGAAATGTGTACGAAAATTGTTGTGCCGACATGAATAGATTTATTCATATCCAGACGCAAAGTTTGAATACGATTGTAGCTGAAAACATAGAACGCTACCCTTAAAATGCGACCAGTGTCGTAAAAATATCAAAGAACTGAATCCTCGAAACTTCATTATTGACGCGTTTGTTATGTTATTAAATTACAAGCCATAGATAAACCAACCACTTTCAAAAAAGTTATGGATCCGATGACCTACACTGAAAACTCTACTGTTCCTAGAGAAGAGCGCGTTGCTGTCAGTATGAAAAATTACAGTAAAATTATCCCATATACTATCTGAATCTTTGAATGACCGTTCATTTTTATGATTTATCTTCGAGTTTTCAGTAAAATAAAAAAATTTTCAATTTTTATCGTTTTATCAATATGCAATTTCATATAAATATTAAAAAATTCTATTCATAAAATATATGAAATCAGACCCTTCCTACTCTTTTTAAGTTCTTGTATTTTGTGTGTGATATAAATTGAATAAAATTGATAAGAATAACATATTTCTGCTCTTGAATATGGCCATTACAATGACTTTGAGTTAAAATGTCCGTACGTAACGACTTAATGTCCGTACGTAATGTTTATTTTTTATTAAAAATTCATCAATTTAAAAAAAGCGAAGCAACAAAATGGTAAATCATTATTATTATCGTGATGCCAGTACATTAAAGAATCGAAAACCACGAAGAGCTGATGAATATTCGATTTATATTTGCAGAGTTTTCAACCTAAATACGAGGGGGGACCCACTAGTAACGGGAATTAGATGGTGGGGGGACCGCGGAGGGGGGGATCGGGTTCTCCACTGGTTCTCTTCCAAGCTGCTACTCTCCCAAGTCAGTGTGCAAAGTTCATTTGCTGTGAGTGCATTCGTTCGTCCGTAAGAATTTTTCTAGTGAAACGACTTTTTCCGTTTCGGCGAAAACGTGAAATGGCTGAGTGCGGAGAGCAACGCGCGGCTGTAAAATTTTGTTTTTTGTCAGGAAAAACACCCACGGAAACCCTTGTGATGCTGAAAACAGCTTATGGGTATAATGCTTTGAGTAAAACGCGTGTGTACGACTGGTTTTAGCGTTTCAAGAATGGAGAGATGTCAATAGAAGACCAACCTCGTTCTGGGCGCCCCTCGACTTCAAGAACGGACGAAAAGATTGAAAAAATCAACACTCTTGTTCATGAAGACCGTCGCCGAACCATCGATCAACTTTGTGAGATGTCTGGATTGTCATGGAGTTCAATTCAGAGGACTTTAACTGAAGATTTGAGCATGAGGAGGATTGCAGCCAAATTTGTTCCTCGCCTTCTCTCCGACGATCAAAAGGAGCGTCGACTTCAGGCCTGTCTTGAGCTGCAAAATCAGTTGGATGAAGACCCAGATTTTTTTCTCAAGGTTATAACTGGCGATGAATCATGGTGCTATGGCTACGACCCCGAAACAAAGCAGCAATCAAGCTAATGGAAGACACCTCTCTCGCCTCGTCCAAAAAAGGCACGCCAAGGGAAGTCCAACATCAAGACATTGCTCATTTGTTTCTCCGATTGCAGAGGTATTGTGCACGCAGAATTTGTTCCTCCAGGCCAAACGGTCAACCAACACTTCTACTTGGAGGTTTTGAAAAGGTTGAGGGCGAACATCCGGAAGAAAAGAGCGGATCTTTGGCGCACAGGAGATTGGTTCTTCCACCACGACAATGCACCTGCCCACATAGCGCTGTCCGTGAAGAAATTTTTGACCAAAAACGGCATGACAGCGATTGTTCACCCCCCCCCCCCTATTCACCGGACCTTGCCCCCTGTGACTTTTTTTTGTTCCCTAGACTCAAAAGGGACATGAAAGGAAGACGTTTTGGGACTGTAGAAGAGGTGAAACAAAAATCGCTGGAAGGTTTAAAAAACATTGAAAAAAATGAATTTCAGAACTGTTTTGAACACTGGAAAAAAAGATTGAACAAGTGTATTACAGTCAATGGGGGTTACTTTGAAGGTGATAAAAATTGTGTGTGAAAAAATTTGTCAATAAAAAAGTTGTAACACAATTCCCGTTACTTTTGGGTCCCCCCTCGTATAGCAAACAGAATATGTGTGTCTCTGGCGTCCGTACGTAACGTTTTGTGTTTCAGTACGCGTGAGCCCCTTTTTCCTAAATAATTATTAGTTAAACCTAGCACATTTTCAACTTTGAATGCAAATTTTCAAGTGAATAGCATCGTTTTACAATGCAAGAGACATTAATATGTATGTTTTTCGTTACGTATGGACGTAATGATTTGCGAATTTTTGAATGCCTTGAAAAAATATGAAATTAACTATTAACAAAAAATCACTTCATGAAAAATACTCTTGAAGATACTTATATCGCACCGCTATCAGTAATCAGTGGCATTTTTCGTTTTTGAGATATTTTTGAGACCTCAAAACGCGAAGAAGCTAATATGCCTTGAAGCCTGTTCACGCGTCCATGATGTTAGTAAGCTGTTTGCTTATAGATTCCTGAACTAATCATGATGTACAACTGCATAATGTTCAATTAGAAGCCTAAATAATGCGAAAATAAATAAAAAACTACATTACTCGAGCATTTAATTTTGATAGTTCATGTCCGTGATTTTGCGGAAATGCCCAACATCGATTTTCATATCATTGTGAGATTTTATTCGAAAATTCCTATATGTTATTATTTCGAATGTTATTTTGGAAATAAGCATAATTTTCTCTGCTTCAATAGTTATAATTTTTTAGGGTATCAATCATTTAAATTTATGTAAAATCTCAATATTTCTATATCCTTAATATCGAAGATTCAATGAAATAATAATGATTATTTGGAGCGAATTTTTCGATTGCAAGAAATCATGATGAAAAATTATAATACTGATTACCCGAATTTAGAACGTAACTGTAATATTCATCAAAATGCTGTCTGATCGACAAATTTCAGATAAAATTTTGATCTGGGAAAATAATAATGAAAATGGTATCTACACTAAATATGAAGACATACGTGTTCCAAGGTTTCACTGGATTAGCTCAAAAAAGTTTTTCATTTAAACCTTGAGGAGTGAGAAGGATACACCTACTAAAGTGATGCGCTAGAAAGAGGTAAAAGATTAAACAAGTTGCTAAATATGCCAATTTTGCGACCTAACTTATACAAATCATAAGACACGTGTATCCTCATATTTGGTGTAGATTTCATTTTTGCTTTTATTTTCCGAGATCAAAATTTGTGTTGCGCAGTGTTATTAACTGTTGAAAAATAATATCGGTACATAAAGCTCAATACGACAAACTCTTTCTTCACAATGCAACGTTTTTTTTGATAAAGATGCAATTTTTTTATTTATATGAATGCTAATTTATTGATGTCAATTGGTGATAAAAGAATATTGTTCTTTTCAATTTTATAACAGTTACAATATTTTTTTCTTCACTTTTTAACTAAATTATTTTACAGTTCGCAATAAAGTTTCATTTACCACAACATTATTTATTAGATTATAAATCTTATCAAAGGGATTTAAAATCATGCCCTTCATAAATTAAAAAGAAAAAACATGCTATTAAACAACGGTAACGAAATTTGATTTTGAGTCAATAACGTACACTTTTATTTTGGAAACAAAACCATCAAATTAACGGAAGCTCGAAATAATTATCCCTACAATTCATCAAAATATTTCATAATTCATCCATAAATAAAATAAAACAGATCCAAAATAGCTTGACGGTTTTCTTTTAGAAATTTTATATGATACCTCATTTTTATAATATTGTTAAATAATAAAAATACCTTCCATAGCAACTGAATGTGTTACTGATCAATAATAAATACCTCTCATACAGTTATTAACAATGCAAGAAAATGTTTTGACAAAGAGAACGAAGTACCCAGTTATGCCCCGAGCATAGGTAAAAATTTTTTATTCTTAAATCGTCAAAAAAATAATTCACTTACATGATCTTTGAACTTCTAATGTTGATTTTATTACAAACATGAGTTACTTAAGATTCCTGAAAAGAAAATTGCACAGTATCAATATTTTTTTTATGTGAAAGAAATTGAAACATGTTATGCCACATGCTCCTCTACTCACCTTCTTTTATATAAATAATTTCTGCAATTATTATTTCCAGGTAATTCCTTTCTTATGTATTTAAAACTGTTACACAACATTTATGAGAATCGAAATAAGTGTTTATCATAATTGTATAATACTTATAATACGTTACAATTCTATGTATGTCTGAACATGTTTCACAATTAACTTACGCTTTCATTTTTGAATTTTATTTTCGTTATAACTATCAAAACTGCATGAAAATCCTTACTTCGAATTTCTTGCATTATTCTTGAACAATAATTTTTTTTGTCCTTACCTTTTCTTATGAATCAACCTAATAATCATTCCTCAATGGTGATATTAATTGTTTATCTTATGACTTTTTTTTAACATCAGCCATTCTTCAATCATACGGCAATATGTAAATTTGGCCTTATCATTATGAAGCTAATACAATTTCATTCTTCTATGAAACAAGGTTTGTTTACTTCAGGTACCAATTTAGTTTTTCAAAAGTCATATCCCCAAAAGATCCTCAGTTCAACAAAATTCAGTTAAAATACTTTAACCATCCAGTTTCTTTCACAGGTAGAAAATATCAATGAACCTCCCTGAATCACGAATGAACCTGCTTAATTTAGAAGTTGAACGACATTTCATCGACGAGCGGAATCCGATTGATGAAACGTGACGAAAAAATCGGATCAGAATGCATTGATCCGCATTACGTCGGGAGAAGAGGAAAAAGTAGTATGGGAGTTTGAGAAGCCAAGTTTTTGCGTGACCATTGACGCGTTGGCGAATCAATCCATTATGTTATAGGCTCGAGTCTGCGGAACCCGTTACGAGGAGGATTGCATTATGCACTCTCTTCGGTACATAACTTCCGCGCGCAACCCAGGGTCACGTGCCATCGAGTCGCACACGCGTTGCGTGAATGGCATTATTAATATTGTCCGGCAAAAATTGGTATCGGTGTCGGCTCATGCCCGGGGCTATTCGTTCGAGATTTGATCGGATAAAACGTGGATGGCAATGGTTATTAGAACGGGTACCTCGATAAATAGTAAATTTAATGTAGCTTGGTTAACGCGAATATCGAATGGAATTATTGAATGGTAATCTATTCATTTCATACATTTCAAAATCGTGATAAAGTGTGTTTAGAAAAATAAGTCTGGAATTGATTAGGTGAAATAGAGATGGTATTGGAAAGTATTTATGAAGATTATTATTGAAATAGTGTGAGTAAAAAATTGGAAGATATAATTGTTTTTAACGCTCCGTTATTATTATTTCAATTATCTTCTCAACAATCATTATGGATCCACACCAAATCAGTAATTCAGACAAACATCTTTTTCAAGCTTTCGGCAGTTTCTTTTGCCCTCTTCAGGAAAACTGAAGTTTACAAAATCAAAACAACAATCAATAAAATTCCAAATCAATCAATAAGTTTCATCACAACATCACTCACTACACTTACTCAAAATATAAATTCCGGGTTAAAATTGTCCTATGTGTAAAAACATTTTGTCATATTTTTGTAATATTAAGTGAACAGGAAAGAAACAATATGTTGTTACAAGAACTTATCAGTGGTCTGTACACGACTAACAAAATTACCTCAGTTTTCCTTCCTTATATAGAAAACGAACCGAAAAGAATTCAAATTCATTATCGGAATATGTTGAAGAATTTGAAAAAAGGATATTTTTTATAGATGGTAAAAAGAAAAATGAAATAAGGACTCATGTTTTGAATGTTTTATTGCATAAAAAAAGAAGAAAGGATCATTGAAAAACTATTGATAGATATATTTTGAATAATTTCGATGTTACAAAAAAATTTTTTAAAAATAATGATGATTTGATGGTTACTAGATCAGATAAAGGAGGTGTAAGTGTAATTTTATAAAAGTAAGAATATTTTGGTAAAATGGAGGGACTAATAAATGATGAGTCAACATAGAGGAGATTTAATGAAAAGGAGGAAAAACATGCTTTGAAGAAAATGAGAAATAAAGTGGAGGATATTTTAATTCGATGGAAAAATAAAAATCATATTGATAAAAAAACATTTTCGGAATTAGTAGAGACAGACGGAAATTTACCTAGAGCATACGGATTACCAAAAATTCATAAGAAAGATAACACATTTAGATTGATAGTGTAGTGTCTTCAATGGGAAGCCTTACATGGACATACCTTGTGAGGAATTTGCAGACAGTGTTGTCAAATGAATGGAATTGGCATATTTGACTTTTAATAGAAAAATATATGAACAAACTTTCGGAACACTAATGGGTTCTCCGGTTTCTGCTATTTTAGCTAATATAGTAATGGAAGATATGGAATTAGATGTTTTGAGTAAATTGAGTTATGAACCAATATTTTACTGTGGATATGTTGATGATATTTTTATCATAACAAAGAAAGAAGAACTGCATGCGACTTTTGAAGGGTTTAATTCATACAATGATAGGATACAGTTTACAAGTGAAATAGAGAGGGATGGGAAGTTGAATTTTTTAGAATTGGAAGTTATTAGAGAAGATAAAAAACTAATATTTGATTGGTTCATAGAAACGACTTCATCTGAAAAATTTATGAATTTTCTTTAAAAAAATCCGATTGTACAGAAGAAAGGGATAATACATGGATTGGTTGATAAAGTTATTAAATTGTCTGATGAAAGATTTCACAGAAAAAATTTTGATAAAATTAAAAACTCACTTTACAAGAATAACTATGCCATTGAATTATAGAGAAAAATATTAAGACTAGAATTGGTTTTTTGAAAATGTTAAATCGAAGAATGATAAAGATGATAAATTGTTGGATAATTAGGATTGAAGAAAGAGAATTTTTGTTTTACCATACTTAGAAAAAGGACAAAGAAGAATTGAGAGAATATAAAGAAAGAAAATATGAAAATGATGTATAAAAGTGACAATAAATTGTATATGGATATTATTAAAAGGGTAAAAGATAAATTAGGAAATAAAAGACAGCAGATTATAGTTTACAGAATAGATTGCAGAGACTGTCAATTTACATACGTAAGACAGACTAAAAGATGTTTGGAAACTAGAATTAAGGAACACGAGGGAAATATTCGCAAATTTACAAAAAATAATTCAGTTATAACAGAACATAGAATGAATATGAATCATGAGTTTAATTGGGATAAAGTAAAGGTTTTGGATAAAGAGATGGATTATAGAAAAAGAATGTTTTCAGAAATTTTTTTCATAAAGGGGACTAAAAATACATTAAATAGACAAGAAGACACAAAATTTTTAAGTTGAATTTATGACACATGCATTGATGACGTGATATGAATTCTTATCGGTTCGTTTACTATATAAGGAAGGAAAACTGAGGTAATTTTGTTAGTCGTGTACAGACCACTGATAAGTTCTTGTAACAACATATTGTTTCTTTCCTGTTCACTTAATATTACAAAAAGATGACAAAATGTTTTTACACATAGGACAATTTTAACCCGGAATTTATATTTTGAGTAAGTGTAGTGAGTGATGTTGTGATGAAACTTATTGATTGATTTGGAATTTTATTGATTGTTGTTTTGATTTTGTAAAATTCAGTTTTCCTGAAGAGAGCAAAATCAACTGCCGAAAGCTTGAAAAAGATGTTTGTCTGAATTACTGATTTGGTGTGGCTCCAGAATGATCGTTGAGAAGATTATTTAAATTAGAAGATATAAATGTATAACGTTTGTTCATCTTTTATAATAAACTTTGATTTTATAAAAATGAGTCTCGTTTCTGTATTACTTAAGCATTATTATACGCACTATGTGAAATTAGTTTTTTTCCCCTTCTGATATTACAAATTGCAGCCAGTAACTTCGATATCAGCGAGATAGTATTGATTGGGCTATTCCAAAATCGAACTTATTTTTGCTGGTCTCCATTGAGTGAATGTTTCATCAAGCTATTACCAATTTTCATTGTACATTTTCTCTTCCCCGGATTCATATGATAAAAAATTCATCGAGCTATTAAAAAACAGGATTTCGATTTTGCGGCTTTTCAGTTTAGTCAGAGAGTAAAATTAGCAAGCTGTTGCAAATTCAATTTGAGTATTCTGGTTTTTTATTGGATTATCTTTTTTTTGGTCTGTATAAATATGTTTTCATGGAAGAATTACTTGAATCCTAAGGTATTGAAACTTGTATGAATATAAATAATCAATATGATCATTTGACTGATAAGTATCACATTATAATCTTACAACCATAAGATAATAATTTTATGGTTGTTTAAATATGAGTTCAAGAAAGGGTTAAAACTCATGATCCTTAATTATGTTTTTTTTTGAAAATTAATTTCTTCCATATTTTATTTATCGTTGTTTGATATATACGAAGAGCTTTTTAAGGACTACAAACACGGACAAATTTCCTAAAAATTGAATCAATAGAATGATAATACAATGAAATGTATGTCCAAAAAATTGAAGATTTGTTAGATAAAACTTTTGGTGTTTGTTACTCGAAAAGTTATAAATGAAGTAAATCAAGATTTTTGTCCAGCAAAGCTCTACTAAATTGTATCAAGCATTCTGACTTGACAAAACTTATCCCTTGGTTTCAAAATATTTTGCATACGAATTTGGGGTGCAGCAAAATTTCAGAACCAGGTTGTAAAATTTTAAGATAGTCGTTCCTATTTTTGTATAGAAATCAAGTAATTAAACTTGTCAGGCTTCAAAAATAAACAGTAAAAATTTTCGGGAGCAAATTAATAAGGAAATTTTGTGGAAACAGCAAACGAAAATCAAAACAATCACGATTTCTTCTACTTAAATTGGAATTCTAACATTAAAAGTAACCTAAATTAAAAATTATTAGTATTTTTGTTATTGTTTTTTTGAACAAATTAGAATACCACTTTCTTTTCATTCCGTAATTCGATAGTTTGATGAAAGATATGACTAAAATTAGCATTTGCGCAATTTAAGCAACACGAAACAGTTGACACTCAAATTATTCATGATTTGCATATTGTAAGTAGAATTCGCAGCTAATTTAAAAAAAATTCTCGACTCTAGTACGTTTTCATTGAACAACAAATAATACATAGGAAATAAAAACTGTGTAAGAATAAATATATTAGAAAGAAAAAATGATGATGTAAAGGAAAAAACTTATACAGGTATTTCCCAATCTTAGAGAAAAATTCTTTTTTTTTTTCAATTATAGAGCCAAGAAATCAATACAACTGTGTACAAAAATAAATATGACAAGTATAATTTAAGACGATTTTCAGTAACGTATGAAATTTTAGTCACCTTGCGAACACTTCAATAATGTTATAAATTTGATTACATAAAAATTATCAAGCTGCTAAATTTTTTTTTACAGTGTGAAAATACATAAAAAATGCATCAAGTATAAAATTTCGGAAAAACGAATTTCGTCATCGAAAAATTCTTTCGACTTCATATAATAATCATGAAGAAAAGTTTCTAAATATTGCTAGGAAATTATATAAACGTATAATAGTTTTTTAAAGACGTCAAAATTTTCAACCATTTGTGAATTTTAATAATTCAGAATAAATGTAGGGTCCTTAAATTTTCTGTAATTCTTGATTTTGAAACATGAAAAATACTTTAGAATCTTTTTATAATCTTGGCAAATCATTAATGACTTGCTTAACGCATGAAAATTCCAATTCACAAAATAAAAAAAACTTTTTTTCCCACTGCTTGACTGTTAATTTCGGAAATTTTTCCATTAAAGATAAAAAAATTTTAAATAATTCAAAATATCGTTGTGTTTTTGTCTTTTACTAAGAAACATAAGGATCATTTTATATTATCGCATATGCCTCAAGGCTGAATTATATAAAAATTACCTGACAAAGTATTACATGGTATTACATTCATCATAAAACTTTCTTTACTACACCTCAAAGTTATAATTACATTTGCATGGGATCTCATCTAGTTAAGAACCTATAATCCACGCAGAAAAAACAAGTTTGGGGAAACCTTTGATACCTTTAAAAATTCCAAGATATTTGAATTTTTACTGAAATTTTCATCAAGGTTCCAGATAATGATTGGTTTCTAATTTATTGAATCTTAATTTTGTTCAATTCTACTAGGGAATGTATACTCAAAAGTTCAAACTTTAAACACATCATATAATATGATTTAGTAGTGCGTGGCACTAGAAGTAAAAGACATATAATATAAGATACTAGCTGTCACCCGCGGGCTCCGCCCGCCTGATATTCTTGCTTTTTGGTAATACTATCTTTTTTTTTTAATTGCACAAACGTTGGAAAGTCTTTACCCTTCTTGAACAACAGATCGTAATCTTTGAATACGTAACCTTAATAATACTAATCATTAATTTATAATTAAGGATTACACGGAAATATAATATACTTAATATAATTAACGATACTCGGAAATCAAGTGTTCTGAATACGCCTACGACGCGTCCGAAAGCACCGAGAATGCGTGTGCAAAGTTTGGTGACTATACTCGAAACGTTGTCGATTTCTATAGCGAACAAAAAAAAGCGACTTCATTTTATAGTTATGAGACAACTATTATGAGCACAAATAAAACAAAAATGACTGGAATTAGATTGCAGTTTAGCATATGTGCTTAAACCTTCTGACAAATGAAAATATTCGGTATTTTCTTAATGCTGTATCCAGATTAAGTGTCTTCGTTAATTCAAATAAACATAGTTACATAGTTATGCAGTCTTTAGGGTATTTATGCAGTCTTAAGAATAAAAGAATTATAATTGAAAATGAACGTTGTCCTATCAAGGAAAGGAAATAATATTCAACGAAATCAGCTAAATTTGCCATACTCTCTGAATACCATACATGGAATTCACTGAAAGCCGGTGAAAAATATTCTAAAAAAACTCATCAATTGAAATCTGAACTTACACCAACTATATACAAATTGATTCTCTGGAAACAACGTACAATCGCGTTTGATTTTTATTGGGTGTAACATCACTTAGGTAGTAACGTAGTTAATCTCATTGATTAGTTACGTGGTCACGTGGCCCTTTAGTAACGCCATAGTCAACTAATTGTAAGAGCAAATGCGTTTCATGAAGTTACAACCTACAACTGCTTCAAATGGTAGAAAACCTTTAAATTCTACAGACGATGAATACTCCACATGAAACTTGTGAAGGACGAGTCAATACAGAAAATACAGGAGATCTGTTCAAGTTCTTCAAATTCATTTTTTTACAGAGAAAATCAGCAACTTCAAACCATGAAAATTTCTCCAAGAATCTTCACTCTGTCCTTCTTCAAGAAGTATTCAACCAGTTTCCCAAGGATCACATCTCTGAAAGATGCTCAGAGTTTTGTCGTAACTGACGTAATGCACATTCAGTACGTGCCTGTGTTTCGTTGGGAAGAATCGGATTCAAAACAGCGCCTGTTGCATTGCCAGTAACGACGTTAACCATTTCTTTCCCGTCGAGTTTCAAATAATATTTGCGATCCAGCTGCACTGGTCCCGTCGCGCCCGATCTGTCATTCCTTCCGCATAGGAATAGGTAATCGGACTTTGTTACGTCGTACAACCCGTTGGCCGGCTTTTGTGTTCAACAATGCACTTAAACTGCCTAATAAGATACACTCCAGTTACGCCATCTCATTGGCTTTACATTGCCGCGCTTTGTCGACTCAATTTGATGCTTCGCTTCTAATGTTAATGAGAAAATCATTGCTAATTCAATGTCCCTTGGCTTTCGAACGCGACCGTCCAATTATCGTGATTCAATCATTTTCAATTCCAGAGTTTCGTTCATTCAAATCGTGTTGAGATTGCTGTTGGAACATTGTCGTTATCGATCTGCGTTGAAGAAATCCTGACAGTGTCTGTCATGGCACATTTTGAAGTTTTTATATTTTCCTGAAGGAAAAAATCAGGTGACGAACAGTTGAGTTTTAAGTTACATATTCAGAATTCTATCTTTATCAGTAGATTCTTATTATTTTATAAGTTCCAGAAGAAACTAGAAATGTCATTTTTTTTAGTCAAATATCACAGAATGCACATTAGATTTTTTTCTTAAATCAATTACTTTAGATTCAGCAGCTAGTTTCAGATGATCTTACAGCCTACGGAATAATAGTTTTGATCATGGAATTTTGTTACAAAAAGTAGGATGATTGGGGTTTTGAGGTTATGATGGGTTGTTTCTCTGATCAATAGCTAATGTCGAGTATTGGATCGATTCTTGAACTTCATAATTCTGATGAATCGTTTACATTATATTCATGTTCCAGAGCATTCCGAATAAATGAAGTGCAAGTAATAGTCCGAATAAGTCAGTTCTCAGTTTAATCAGCTTATTTGAAAACTTGTGATGAGAACAATACTTCAAAACAATATTTAACTTTCACACTCATCTTTCATGCAATTCACATGGTGCTAAATCGACTTCTACACCAATCATTGAATCGAAAGAAGTCATTCACCGTCCGTCACTGAGAAAACTTTTACTTCAACCATAAACAGCCTCAATTATTGGCTATCGCGAGTAATCGCGTGTCAGAGCGCAATCATGAGCGAAATTCATCATCAATTGGTCTAATTGTAATTAATCGCTCGCGCGTTCTTCTCCTTCGAAACTCCTCAAGTGGAATAATCGAGCCAGAGAATTTCAGATGGAAGGGATATTTTGTGAAAAATCCGCGTTCATATGAATCGTTGTACTGCGATCTCTTCTTCGCAGTTTGTTTTACACGAGTGTACACCGAGCGATGAAAAAGGCTCTTTGCAGCTCGATTGGACGCGATGCAAATAGGCGAATATCGGGCTCTTGTGGGCTCTCGTTGCCGTGGCTGGTAATAGAAGTATATGGGATCTCTTGCGACCGGCTCTCCCATTGATTACCAAACGTCCATTAGCCAAATTGATTGCACGAGTAATCTATGGCGTCGCGGCTTTCGTGGTATTGATGATCGCGCTTTATCTGTGAAGTTTTTCGCAGTTTCTGATTCATACAAAATCAATTTAAGAACATAGGGCAAAAATGCAAGCATTATAAGATATAAGAATGCACATTTTTTGAATGAAGTACTTATATTTTATCTTCAAATCAATAATACAAAATTGAAAAGTTTTTCATTACTTTATGTATATATGATATCGTTCTAGAATTTCAGAACAAATGTAAAATTTTGGACCATCGGTTTCATAGCGAATATCAAAAAGGTATCACATCTCTTGCTATGGGAAATCCACAAATTAAGTCTGACTTCCAAATAATTGATTAATAATAAAAAATTCTTGTCTTAGCAACAATGAATCTATCATAACCTTTTAAGTCGAAATATTTTTGTGAAAACCTTTCTATATTCTTCGTTCGCAACCTTTCTTATGAGTTTTTGCTAAGTATTTTCGAGTCCAACTTCGAAAAACAATTTTTGCCAATTTGTGAGATGGAACCTAAGTCATTTTGAATTTTTACTTTCATTAAATTTCGACGCTAATTTTTTATCACTGAATCAACTACATAATAAGACTTGAAAAGAAAGGCCACATTGAAAGATTCAAAATTAAAAAATATTGTAAACATACATTGAATATATAAAAAATACAAATATATTTACAAAATTAGTCAGTTATTAAAATATTTAATATATTTTTCGTTAAAATCGATGGTATGACAGTTGGGTAATAATAAAAATTCTTAGAAAATGTTGAAAATTTATCACTCAGAGCCAATTTTTTATTAATCGATAAGGAATTACAATAAATGAAAATTGGCCTTTTATGAATCATGACACAATAAAAAATTTTCGATTTTCAACACAAGTTTACGCTTTTCATCCAATTTTGTTATTTATAAAAAAAATATAATGATATATGGTGGAATCCTAGTTACACTATTTCTAAACACGTTTTTTGTTTGTTTTTGATGATTCCTAGATTTCTCAATGATGCTTACATTTTTCAGTAAAATTTTCATTCAGAAATTCTATATATGATAGAACAAATTTTTTTTCCAGAATCATGACATTTCGGGAATGCAGTTCATTATGTTCCTAGATATAAATATACTGATTTTTCTACTGAAAAAAAATTTATTATCAAAATCTCTTTCCATAAATATCGATACCACGCATCTTTTGAATAAGAATTTTTTTCATTCATCATACACTAGTATCTATTCTTTACGAGCACAAGTTCATCTAACTTAATTATCAAATTTCAACTTTTTAATTACTTAATTATTTAATCTAACTTAATGATTAAAAACTTTTATTATTGAATTCTTAATCCTTAATTACTGAATAACAATGAAAACAAGAAATTTTTTCATTCATCAAAACAAATCTGAAAGAATGAAGTAAATGTCGCTCTAATGCAGAGTTTTGCGGCTTTTGAAACTTTCTTAACGAAAAAATAAAAATCACAAAAATGTATGATTTTAAATTTAGAATTTTTCATTGTCTAAATATATTACAAATACCGCAGTAATTTTTTCCATGTCTTCTTATTTGTTTTCACTTTATTAGTGAATAAAATAAAAATTGTTCCATAATATTTATTAGATTTACAGAATTAAAATAATTGATCTTTAAATATATATTCAAAGATCAATTATATATTTTTTGTTAATCCTCTGTTATATTTTTATACCTATATTCTTTGGTCTCATTCATGATTTTTTAACTTGATTTTTGATTTTATCAAGAATAAAACTCGTATAATAAAAAATTCGCTTACTTTGAATTATATTCACATTTTGCTATCAAGTTCTCAGTGTAGAAAGTGTGAAATTGAAATATCATTTGCATTGAAATAACGCTTTTCAATAATTCAGTCAATCTTGCTTTTTGATACAAATTTACTATCTTATCTAATTGTAAAAAATTTGCAATTTTCAAAATATTCGTTTCATGAAAAATTATAATCTTTGAAAATGTAAAGTGAGTTTTTTATTAACGTATTAAATTGATTCAACAAAGTGTATTTTTATGCTTGATATTCTGTGTTTGAATGAGTGATACAAAATTGTTGAAAAAAGAAATTGGTCTATTTTAAACTATCTATAGTAATGTACAATACTCTAGCTGGTAGATTTGGTAACCAAACTATGTTTTTTGACAGTCATTGATTATATTTCAAGATAAGAATAAATAATCGTTTGATCGATAGAAAATTCGATTTTCTAAAGTAGTCCTCGAGTGGTCTTCGGGTTGTAAAGTAATTCGATGGATTTTAATTTTAAAAAAAACGATGATCTATTCTTTTTAATTTAATCCAAAATTTCGACTTGAATTCGCTGCTGAACTGAAAATTCACTAATTTTGTATCCAAGAAGAATTCATAGTAGTTAGGTTCAATATTCTCATTTGTTCACATTCCCCTCGAATGTTTACTCCTTAAAAAAACTTTTCTATAATTTTATTTGGACTCAAACTTGTAAATATTATTAAAATACAACAAAATACAATTTTCATCATAAAAATCGAATATAAAACTGTTCTAGTGAATTGTGACTTAGTAAATTGTCACTACTAATTCAGTGAATCAGAACCAACCCAGAACTTGACTTTATAGCACGAAATGACTCGAGCGAAAGCTCAGAACAACGCGAAAAATGCCTTCGTTGAATCGAATGGCGAAATGGAGCAAATCATATATCGCCAAATTGTACAATCCGAGCGACTTATTTCACTCGCATTCTTAGTAGAAGTTTGGCATTCCATGGAAACGGGGAAAATAAGGTATAAGGTCGACCTCAATCCCGCGGGCTGTTGAATCGAGCGCTTTTGAGGGAGAAATCGAGGAGAACCTGTATGGATTCGTCGTGGGCAAAAGTAGTAATGAAATTCCCACTCCCACACCCTCCCCCATCGTTCTCGCTGTTGAATTCACGGCCCGGGAAATATTTCCTCCAAGTATCTTCGCCCATTACATTTATGCTTTTCTGATTGTGATTTCTGCGATAGCTCTTTGTTTTTTTTTTTGACTTTTCTTTAGCAGTAGCTTCTACTTGAGTTGAAGAATTTTTTCTGTTAATGCTTTGTCAAATAAAGATATAAAATTGGATATAAGGTAAAAAACAATTTCAACATTAAGGTAACTGTGAAGTTTTCAGTATGGCATGAAAATCAAATTTTATTTTCTATATAAAGGCGATGGAATCACTTGGATGATTTCAAAAATATCAATGATTCTTAGATAAACATTTCTATGACAAAAATGTCAGGGTGCAAATCTCGAGCAACATATTTTTAATAAACTTATATCGATCGAAAAGTAATCTAAGAAAAATTGACGATATTACTCTCAAAAAACAATTGTTCTTCCTTTGCCTGTGAGATGAAAAATCTCAATTTCCAGGATCAAGGACCACAATGTTGAATCATAAAATGCATATCCCGTGGAATACATAAGTGCCCTCGCAGCACGCGGACATGTTTACTTGAAATTCTGTTCTAGGGACATAATGGAAAACGCCAGAAAGCGATAGGACGAGCTTTCCATCGCGGAATTCATGCCCAGGGCACTCTCCGGCTTCTTATCGCCGGCATTACTTTTGTCATGCATGCGAGCCCGAGATTACATTGTCCCGTGCTGCACAAAGAAAATGGCGCGAAATCAGGCCCGTTCGAATTCACCGCATTCATGCCTTATTTTATCTATGCATATTAGCCACGAAAATCGCCCGGCATACATCATCCCAACATCGATAACGGAAGACCCAATACATTCCGTTGCTGCGCGTTTTCCAAAATCGAATTTCCCCTTTATTCGCGAGGAAAACTCCCCCATCTCGCACCGGGGAATTTTTCCCGGAGAATTTACCAAGTTTTTTCAGTGACGCTCAGAGGTAAAATAAATTGCGTTTTTGTTGGAACGTAAACAAAAATTCCAGTCTCGACGCTCGCCGTATTCTTTTGCTGCAAAAAGCAATAATTAAGCTTGCGCTTTTTGCCCGGGAATAATGCCCTCTTTATTAAAAGCGTCGCTTTCGTGATAAAGTTTCATTACATCGGTAGCATTCTGTAACGATTTCAATTTCAATTTAACGAGTCGTTGCGATGAGGATAAATTGTTGAGAGGGGTGACGAAGATCAATAAGGAATATTTTCGAAAAGCGCTTGGACATGTCAGTGAAGGGAAATATAAATGGAGTTACAATTGTTGAGATCAATTTTGTGAAATATTCTAAAAATATGTAATTTTTTTAGAAGCAGTATGAATAATACATGAATTTTTTAATAAAAAAGTTTCTAATTCTTTTTGTACTTGAAATGGATTCCCATAGTTATTAAAATAAAAAGGAGAGTCCAAAAAAAAGAGCTGGAATTTTGAATGTCAAAATACATATGGAATCTTGAGTTTCCACACAACATTTTCGAAACTCTCTCGTATTGCGGAAAAGTTCTGAGAATTATAAATAATTTCCATATAAACACATACAATTACGTTTGTTTGATTTACAGAGATGTAATGCTCTGCTATAAACTTCAAAAATTTATCACGTCACATTTCTTGTGTAACTACATATTTATGCATCTGTATGGAGATTATTATGCTGTCAATAATCTGATGCAGAAAGTACTATATTGAAATTAATCGATTTTTTAGCTTTAAATACGTCATTTCATTAGGTTAATGTTTTGGTATCCAGTGTGAGACACTTTTAAAGAAAATTTTTTTTTATTATAATTTAAATTTACAAGCTTTTTACTTGTGATCATTACAAATTTCTGTTAGCCTTTGAGAGATTACTTTTCCCATAATCTCACAAAATAGTGACTATAGTTCGTATTTTTTTTGGCGCATCTGTTATTTAAAATGAGTAGTTTTTTTATTCTTCGAGAACTTTTTTCACTTATCCTACAATTAACTTTATTTGCAAACTAAACTACATAATATTTTTTAATGTTATACTTTTCACAAATTATATTTTTAATGATAAAATACTATTTTGAAATGATTTTTTTTTTCACGAGGACACTACTTGAATTATCCGATCTTTCCTCGTAGTCACCACTTATCCATTGAAAGATATTACATTTGTATCAATCGCTATGAATTTATTTTTACTCCACATATGATAGACATGATGTTAAAACTTGTTGGCCATGTTCAACGGTTGTTCCAGGGTTAGTCAATGATAAAGTTTTTTCTGTGAAAATCATGAAAAACATCATGGTCAAGTGATTTTAATATTCTTATGACATGTATAATCATGTATAAAAATTTTCTGCAATGTTTAGACAGATTTGATAGTTCTTACGATATTGTAATTTCTCTGTAATTTTTCGTGAGTTTCTCAGTTTTGGATTAATTAAAAAAGTTCAACTGTTCGCATTTTTTCGATCTCAATCAATAATTATTTAACAATGTTTTTAGTACATCCTAAACGGTTATTCGAAAAATGAAAGTAGTTTCCAAAATTCTTAAACACATATTATATTTTATATTATTATATTTTAGAAGAAACTCAAAAGTCTGTCAATCTTGACTATAAACGTATAAAAGAGCACTCCAAAAACTATTACTTCCATTGCTATTGAAAACTTTTGAGCTCTGTAAATTTTTTTTTAATAATATTACAGTTGTTTTTTAGTGCATTACAGTCACTGTTCCGAACTTTCAGGACATAAATGAAGAAACAAATAAAAAAGTCTCTAAAATATCCATACCGTGAAACTAATATTATTTGTAAATTTTTTGATTCTGTAACAACTGGAAAAAACTATAAAAAGTGGGAAAAATTCGACGACAGTTAAAACAATTCTGATCAATTTAAGGACCCTAATTGTAAAACTGTCCAATTCTTGTATACTATTCATTTGTTATAATTCATCAAACTGTTAATGATGATCTAAACAAGAAACAAAAAGGAAAAATTGCTATTTTTTCTCTGTAGTTGATTTTTGTTCGTTGTAGATTTCCCAAAAAAAAAGTTTTTACCAAGCTATACATTAATCATAACTACCATAAAAATTTATTGTTCAACTACTAGTAAACTGTAAAATGCAGTAAAAAAATGCAACACATTGTTCTAGAATTTCGCTAAAACTGCAAAAGTTTACAGAAAAAATATCGACCATCCGAAAGAAAATCTGCATATGTAATCAATTTTTACTCCTTAGTGCTGCTGCAGATGCGCATATGTTTTAAAGACATTTTTTGCCTCAACCAAATGTACATTTTAGCATACGTAAAAAAATGAAGCTTTTTTTCAAAAGAACTCTTGAAAGATAAATCTGTTTACTACTGACTAAATTTTTTTGCAGTAAGTACAATCAATACGATGGACTACAATTTGTATTGCAATTCCAAAAGCACACACTTTTACAGCTTCTGTGGAATGTGAAATCGTGATCTCACAGAAAAAAAAAATTATTCTGAATTTCTTCTCTCAGCGCATAAGAGTGCAATGACTCGAACACCTGACGCAATGACGTGCGCTCGATTACTCCACAGATCGCTGGCTCCGTAAACATTTTACCTCGTATGAATACGATCCGTGGGGCGATATGCAACGCTTGATCTGGTTAAATTTCGCATCAGTAGTACGTCAACTGCCAGTAATGAGGGACACCTATGAAGATGACCTCGTTTTATCCTCGATCACAAGAGTGAGCATTTAGAACGAGTCTCTTCTGATAAATTTATCAAAGACAAAAATCACCCCCTTCTGCAACATGCATTTTTCCCACATATCCGACATGCATAAAACTACGTTTTCCACTGAAAATTATTCGACGCCAGAACGCTGAATGTTCATATTTTCCGCGAGCAAGCTTTCCAACACAAATTTGATTTCCACGATTTTCCTTCCGAAAAAACACACTGGAAAAGCGTGAAGGCGAGCAAAGTTCCTTTGAATGTTCCGGTTCAAATCGCAACGTCATTCGGTAAAGGAAAAAAATGTTCTCGTGCATAAACAATCGACAAAGCCGGTAACGGATTTGCGGGGGAAATTGCTTGAGCGTGAATCGTGTTTTTGCATGTCTGCGGCCGCAAAAGCGAGACGTCACAAGCTTTCGCGAAACTTCGTGGGTCTTTCATGGCACAGTTAATAATTTTCCCGAAAATTGATGAATCAGTTTCGAAACAGTTAACTGGCTTCGGGCAAAGGTTGAAAAGACGGGAGTCGGAGTTTCGCGAGCTTCATTCGTCAAAGAGCTAAAATTAAGTGGAATGACTTTTGAGTTTCGGCTTGAAAAAAAATTGCCCTTGGTAGAAGATTTGCGGAAAAGATAGCTACTAGAAATGCAAGTTGAAATACAGAAAGTTTGAAATTAGAGCCATCAGATCCAGGAAAAGCTGAAAAATCAAACCTACATTCTCCATGATCAGGAACCCTTATTTCATCGAGGTTCTCACTCATGGTGACCCTTCCAATCTAAAGTTCACCTCATTCACTTGTACACCTGCATGAAAGCTCTATTTATGAAGTACAGAGCCATTTCAGGAATATGAGCTTTAATGTCGTTATTCCTTGAGCTTACAAGCGCATTTCGGTCATACGCGAGGCATAAATCTCGGTGAGCTATGGCCTTCCCTGTTTTCGTAGTTGTCACATGGAACGCAACGCGCTGTGCGCCCCGTAAACCGGACCGGAAATAGGCGAGTTTAAGGGTCGCTTTGTGACGATGGGTAACCTCACAAGCTCGCGCCCGCGCGCTCTTCCAACTATCGCAAAACAGCATAGCACGTACTTTGCGAGTTACTGGCCGAGTGGACCAACTTGAGGACCATAGCAATGTTCTGGAATTCCGATCCTCTGAAAACTTTGTCCCAACTGCTTATCCTCATTACTGTTCTGTCATTAGTATTTCCATTGAGTTGAAGGAACTACGAAGAGAACTGTCGGATGATATTGCTGACGAGGAAACCTAACGACAAGTTATATTCCAGGAATGCAGAGAATACTTCTATGTAAGGAGAGTGGAGTTGAGTCGACAGTGGGGCTAAGGTGAAACATGCAAGTTCAGGAACTGAACCCATGTCTAGAGAATTCTTTTATTTTATCATTAAGAGTCCTTACGTCTTATTCAGTTAAAAGGAGTCAAGATATATTCTACTTAACGTAACAGATTTAAGGTCATGAAACATGGTTTCATAGGTGAAAATTTCGAGACATTCATGCAAATTTTATATTCTTACGTACTATCATTCACAATAATTCAGGTATTTGTTATTTTACATAGAGAATGACGATTTAAGTGAATCTGTAGCTAGATTGACAGTTTTTTATATTATTTTGATTGCCCTACTTGTAAATATACAAAAAAAAGCAAGTAAGGCTTACAATTAGTTGACATCGTTAACATTTAATTATCGGGGCTTACTCGAAAATTGAACTGGCAATAAATTGAAAGTAAAAGTATAGTTTAACGGTACGTAAAAAAAGATTACAACTGACCTTCAAAAATTATAGCAGTACAGCTTGAATTTTTGAAAATTTATATACATCCTTTTTTGAAAATATTTATCATTTGTTATCAATACTTACAATTTTTATTGTTAATCATTCTCATATGAATAAGGATGAATTATTATTCTTTATTATGATTATTTTCAATTATTTATTATCATTATTATTGACGATTTATTATTTGTATTGTGTATACATTTATTAATTCTCTACATTGATTTTTTTTTTATTCATTTTTTTTCAATTTCCACTACACAACGATAATTATTTTTTTTATTATTTTTATCATGATTATTGATTGGTTTTTATCGTAAAATTATATTAATATTGATTCTCCTTATTGATTATAGATTATTATTATTATAATTATCATAATTATTATTAATACTATTTTTCACATAATAATCGATTTTCCTTACTCATTTTTTTTATTTTCCATCAACTTTTTTATTTTTGTGAATTTATTTTCATATTTGTTTGTTTGCAGCTATTATTATTATTATTTTTTGTACTCGGCGTAATGAAAGGAAAATCAGAAAAATGCAAACAACAGTAACTGGAGACAGCTAAAAAAATTGCAGTCATTAATAATATATTTATGATGTATAATAATAATCATTGAAAATATATATATAGTACTTCTTAAGAAATTTGGTAATAGTATAAGAAATCAGTAATAATTTTTCGACAATAATTAAAAATTTTTAACTTTCAATAATCCTAATAAAGTTATCGCTTCAGTAGGGAGTCGACGTTTCGACTTATTTTTGTGTGATCCCGAACGTGCAAACATGTATAATTCATAATGTACAGGGTGCGCCATTTCTTATGTCGGTATTGTAACATTGAATAACTTAAACATTTGACAACCGATTTACTTGACTTCACTTGTTTTGGAAACGTCAATTCAGTACAATTTCAACCATGTATCGCTTCACACCAAAAGAACGCGCTGAAATAGTTACTTTGTACATTGAAAATAGTCGTTCAGTTGTGTTAACTCAACGAGCATATCGTCGAAAATATCTTGGCAAACAGGCACCATCTGACAACACTATTCGTCGTTTGGTGTCGAATTTTTGTGACCACGGGACAGTGAAAGATCGCGAACAACCCGTTCATCAACGACCAAGACGTTCAAATGAACTGATTGAAGCTGTCAGAGAGAGCGTTGCCCAAAACCCAAAAGTTTCATATCGTCACCGCGCTCAGCATCTCGGCATCAGTGGAACCACTCTACGGCGCATTTTGAAAGATGATTTGTATTTGTTTCCGTACAAAATGCAATTAACACAAAGAATATTGCCTACAGATCATCCACGTCGCTTGGAATATGGACAAACAATCGCTCGAATAATTGATACTGAACCTGATTTTTGGAAGCGAATTTTAATGACCGACGAGGCACATTTCAAACTTTCTGGAGGCGTTAATAAGCAAAATTGCCGCATTTGGGGAACGCAGAATCCACACGAGATCCATGAAACGCCATTGCATGACCAAAAAGTTACTGTTTGGGCCGGCGTTTGCGCCAAAACCATCATTGGTCCTTATTTTTTCAAAGAGAACCAAACGATCGATGGAAACCGATATCGGTGGATGTTGGCTCACTATGTCTGCCCACAAATGCGTGAAAAAGGTCTTGAAGATTACTGGTTTCAACAAGATGGTGCGACCTGCCACACTGCGAATCAAACAATCCAGTTTCTGCAACGAAAATTCCCTGGACGTCTGATGTCAAAAAGAGGCGACATTGAATGGCCACCCAGATCTCCAGATTTGACCCCTCCAGACTTCTTTTTGTGGGGTTATTTGAAAAGTAAAGTGTACGCCAGCAAGCCGCAGACCATTGAAGAGCTTAAGGAAAATATTCGTGCCGAAATCATTGCTATACCACCCGAGATGCTCGAAAAGGTAATGGAAAACGCCGCAAAAAGGGCATATTTTGCTGTGAACAATAAGGGCGGCCACTTGATTGATGTTGTGTTCAAAAACTAGTCTAAATAAATTGTAAAGGACCAAACTAAATAAAAATACCTCATTTACAGAAATCGGTTGTTTTTTTTTTCAAGTTATTCAATGTTTACATGCCGACATAAGAAATGGCGCACCCTGTATAATACGATACTGTATAATACATAAAAACAGACGTGAGACGGAGGAATGGAAAAATTTTATATACGAATTCAAATGATACAAAATGACGTAAGAATTCGAAACGATATTATTCCCATATTGTCAATTTCATGTATGGAAGACTACTGTTTTATAATTAAACACAATTAAAAAAAAAAAATAAATAAATAAAAAAAAAACAGTTTGAACGAAGTTTGAAAGGTTATCTTTGACATTTATGAAAAATAAATGTAAAACTAAGTAAAAACCCTGTTCAAAACATTTGAGGAAATAAATAATAATTAATTAGTTTATATTTTAATATTCTCTACTGTGCATAAAATAATATTCGCAACATGATTTTTTGTAAAAAAGAGTAGAAATACATCATAATGAACGTGATTGAAAGAAAAGACGAATCGCCGAAGGTAATAATATGCACAGATAATTATGAGTTAAATATATTGAAAAAACAGAGGTATTTACAAGATGTGGATGAAATTTATGAAACGTTGGTGTAGCATGTTTAAAAATGTTATGAAAAATTCTTCCCTTTTTTTTTCGTTTGCTGACTTTTATGAGATTAAATTTAGACCTCCTCCCTTTTATTTGAATAAAAAGAAAAATGATTGAAATCTGCTTTTATTAATTTGGCGTCAATATTTTTTAAAGAAATAGAAAACATACCAGACTCTTTGAACATGCGATCGTACGTTTATTTTATCTGAATGCACAACGTACACTTTTTTTCAAACTGAAATCATTTTGATTCACTCATTTTATTAAGAGTCAAAAAATTTTTCTTCTCCACGCTTCTCTTTTTTTCACTTTTGTACGAGGAAGGTTCGAAAAGTGCTAGAATGTATGTGTTTAAAGGTTGTCTAATGAATCGACAATTTGACACTGATAATCGATGAAGTGTATAGCATTATTGTGATTGATACCCAATGACGAAAAACACACGAGATAAGAAATATAACTAGAATGTTTTATGAGGTAGAGTTACGTATTGCATTATTCAAAGGTAACTGTATTTGAATTTTGAATAACTGTTTTGCTCCACTCACGACTAGATACTTCAAAAAAGAACCAAACCCAAACAATCCCTATCTTAACCTTTTAAAATACAAAAACATAACCTGATTTATCAACTGAAAATTCTTTGTCGTTTTTCACTGGTTTATTAATCTTGAATTAAGAACCAACTTTTTGTCGATTTTCCAGTCATTTATTGTTTCTTTCTTCCCAACGTTTCAACCCTTAGTGTAGGGTCCTCTTCAGAGAATAGTGTGTGTTATCTTATATGCAGTCACATTCGTGATGCTTCAATTATCCGCAATTTTACATTTTCATGTCTGATTACAACCAATTTTCACATCAACGATGCTCTGCGTGCCAATGTTCGAAGCACACATAGTGTAGGATCCTCTTCAGGGACCCTACACTAAGGGTTGAAACGTTGGGAAGAAAGAAACAATAAATGACTGGAAAATCGACAAAAAGTTGGTTCATAATTCAAAAATAACCTGATTTACTTATTTACATCAAAGTTTCTCGCAATTTCATCCAGAAATCTTCATATTTAGCAATCTTAAAGCAAAATGATTGCCTTCCATGAAAAACATCCCTTTTTGTGATTCGAAACAACTCAACAATTCACTGCCATAATCCCTTTCTCCCTATCCCTTAGACAAAAAACCGCGTAGGCGCGAAATCGATTTTCCGGTGGGGGGAAAAGTGAGCTTTGCTGGGACGTAAATTCACTTTCCCCGGCGCACCTGTGCCACTTGAAATAGCACGGCCGAGCTTATTCGGGGCGACGGTAAAGGTTGACGAACGCGCGGGCGAGAGCGCTTAAGGGATTACCGGGATAAAGCAGACGAGGCTTTTGCGGCCAGGGCCACTATAATTACTTGTCTTACAAATAACAATTGCTGGACAGGTGGAACCGTACTCGCGACAATTAGTGCTCTCTATTTCTCGGGGAACAAACGTACGTCATTAACCCGAGGCTTTTGGCAGTCCGCGCGCTCGTGCCTGGTCCACAATGGTCCATCAAGAGAAATGCTGAGGACAGGAAATTGCGACCTCAGTTCGCTCTGTTCGGTCTTATGAGGGATCGAATCTTTCGTGATCGATATAAGCGACATAGCCAACTGACGCAAATATGAAAGGCCGTTACGCGGTGGTCACGCGGTGGGCGACGTTCGAAGTTTGACGAGTTGTCGATAGCAGCGATCCCCCAACTTGCGAATGATTAATTTAGCGGAAAGTCGCGCGATTGACGAGAGGAAGCATTTCACGGTCTGATTTATGGAGAAGTGTGTCAGAGGAAATGAGTTGAGGAGGGCGAATTAAGAATTGGTGGAATTTGGGTCACGGTGCAGGGGTCTAATGGGCCTGGCAAAATTTTTTTCCCAAGCACTCAAGTTTAGATGATACTATCGCGTTCTTTATTTGTACAATCATTTATAACGTCAATGGCAGTAAATGTATTTACATTTGTTTTTATGCACAACGTTTCAATCAGTTATATTTAAGCTTTATCTAGCTTTTCTGTCGGATATGGAGAATGAAACTCTACAAACTGAAACGTTATCAAACATTTTTATTCTTTTTTTTTGGTTACTGTTACTTTGAATATTAAACATTATCGTTGATAGTTGAAAATATTAGGAAAGGAAATCCGCCAATAAAAGATGAATAAATTCTTATGGATAATACTATGTTACATGTTTGAAGAATTGTGACTGATTTTAAATTGCTTACATATTTATGTTTTTGTTTTTTTCATCAAAAAGCAAATAACTTAGGTGTAACTAATCGAAATAATATTTACTTAAGGCCCAAAAATATAAAAACGGGGAAAGAAAATGTAGGTCAACTTGTAGTTTACTGTTCATAAAGAGAATAAGGGTACTACAGGTATTGTGCTTCGAGATGTTAAAGCTACAAAAATACAGATTGTAAACTAGTACATAAAAAGTACTGTAATCATACTTATTAAGAGTCATTGTAGCAATCATTCAAGTCATGTAGATTCATACATCAACTGATTTCGTGAAATCATTTGGTATTTTATTGAATATCAATCTTTGTTATTTTAAATGTAATGTCACATATATATTACAGAGTAAACAAATGAAAAAAAAAAACAATAAATTAACCTTTCAACAAAGTAATAGAAACAATGAATTATCATGATGAAAAGCATTGTAAGATTTTCGTGATATAAAATTTTCAAAAATTATGCAGAAGAAATTAAAAACAATAACAATGTAACTAAAACCTACAGATATGATTTTTTTTTTTAATTCAGTAGTAACAGGAAGAGATAGATTTATGTTCGAAGAAAAAAACGAAAAATGTACTCTACATAATATTTTTCACATGATATTTGAAGGAACTACTAAGGACAGTCAGAAATATGTCTAGTAAAGAGGAGAAATAGCACTTACTTAATATCACTAAAAACTTGAGTGTACCTACCATGATCAGTTCATAAGATAAAGTAGTGGTCAAGTTTGAATTGAATAGAGGTTGAAATTTAGGATGCTTAGAATTATGAAAATAATTTTGTTTAAAAAATTTAATAACAAAAGAGATAAATAACCTTCGAAATAAACACAAGAACACACAGGATCTAAAGAAAACAAATAACTCATTGGCTTAAAATCTATAATATTACAGTTATGTATCCTGATCTTAGTCAACATACAATTGTTCTTCTTAATGTACATCAATACGTCTTCAGTTTACCTATGTAACCTCAATTTGTAGGGCTGTAGTAAATACGTTTGTCCGTTTTACAGTGAATATTGTACTTTAGCAATAAAACAATTTTAATATCGGTTACAACTACTTATATCTGAGACATTGCATAATTTATTAAAACTCATTCCTGTTGATTAACATTTTTTCCGTTTTTCAACGTCTCTAATCATTTATGCACTGTCAAAATATCTAAGATTGAAATAAAGTTTAATGTATAAAGACAGTATTGAAAGTTATAAACATGTGTGTGAAAACATGATGAAAAAAACATGTCTAATGAAAAAACAAGACGCTTCTGAAAATATGTACAGAGTTTATTAAAAATTCTTATAAAAATTCTTAACAAGTTCATTACATAAGTCTCATACACGATAGTTAGTATTTTTTTGAAAATTCCAAAGATTAAGGTTTTTTTAAAAATTATAAACAAGCTAATAAACTGTTTATAATAATCAACATGTAAGATATAATAAAATAACTTGACACTTATGAAAATTTCTAGAGCGTTTATTGAAAGTTTTCAACTAATTAATTAAACCTTGGGAAGCAAATTATCTAAAAAGAAAATAGATTGTTTATATGTTGCATTAGCTAAATTGTCAAAACGTGAAGGCATTGGAGCTAGCCTAGGAAGGAAATATGTACTAGGTTCAAATCCCTCTTGAGACGAAAAATTTTTCTCGAGTTATATACTAATTTTCAAAAGAGTATAGAAAGATATACTTAAAAAAAATTCTAAAAATGTGTGTGTAGCTTATCTTATTTATTGTCAACTAGCTGTTCCAGAGGGCTTTGCTCCGCGGTTACCACGTTGTTACACGCGGTTTGGTCAGGAAAAGTCAATTGCCTAATTTAAAAACGAAAATTACCTAAAACTTATCTGAAATTCAAGTTTCAAAATCTTCTATTTTTTTTTCTTTTTGAAACAATTTCTAATTTTTTTACAAAATATGAATTAGTTAGATAATAATGAATTACTCCGAAGAGATATTATTCTAATATAATGGATTCTATTGGTCCAAAATATGTTGTGAGCATTTCAAGAAAAAAGTTTCTAATGATACCTTTTTGCGATGAAAGTAAAGAGTAAGATTAATGAAAGTTCATTTGTTAATCAGGATTAGGAGATGATCATGATGAGGGTTATAATAATTATTTTCTTATGACTTTTCATTATATGTGACAATGTATGACTTTGTGATGATTTACCGTTGTGACATATTGTGACTTGTGTAATAATTGGTTATATTTTCTGTTATTTTTTATGCAGGGTGCCCCAAAGTCGGCGGATCTACAGAAAATCATCGATGCCTCGTGAGATTCTAAGACACTTTTTCCTTTACAATTTTTTAAAATTCGCAAAGTTTAGAGAGTTATTAATAGTTCAGTTGCAGCCACTCACAATTCGGAAGGGCGGGGCTTTTGAAGGAAGCTCCTTCTCTTTTCACCCCTTCTCTTTCTAAGCTTACTCTTATAGAAAAGTAGGGGGTAATCGAGGCATATATGTAATACTCCTATATGGCTAGCGTCCTATGTTCGCCTGTAAGCGTGCGTAAAGCCAACATTATGAGGCAGAATATCGTCTCATCTCTCTCACTCAAGAGGCAATTCGGGGAATTGGCAGTAGACACGTTCCGTGAGTGGGGAGAGCAGAGAAAGGACAAGTTGGACTCAGCTGTGCTCAGCTTGCTTACTCCTCTACCACCCGTACCTCCCCGCCATTCCCTACTCTTGGAATTTGCCTTATGCCTTTTCCCCGAATTGCCTCTTGAATGAGGAAGATGAGACGATATTCTGTCTCATAATGTTGGCTTCACCCACCTTCCCACAACTAGCCATATAAGAGTATTACATATATGAATCGAGGTGTGTTATGAAACATATAATAATGATGTCTCTCATCTTGAAAGACAATTTTTAGATAAAAAAATTCTATGAATCAAAGTTTTCGTTGACTCCCCTTTGTTTTAGATAAAACATTCTTTTCTCCAATCGTCACCTCTACAATGCAGAATCTTCTATTTTTTTAAAAGAGATATAAGAAAGGCGATTAAGCTTCATTTCATCATACACACCTCAGTGATCTCAGTGATTCCCATGAGAGTGAGCTAAGAAAGAGGAGTCTCTTTTATGAAAAGCCCCGCCTCTCCAAAAATTAGTAGACGAAATTGAATTATTAATAACTGAAAATTTTCAAAAATGCAAAGGATAAATTGTTTTAGAATTTTATGAGGAATTGATGATATTCGGATGATCCGCTGACCTTAGGACACCCTGTTTTTCATGGTTTCGTAAATTTTTATTAGTTTTTGTGATTCTGTGACTTTCCGTGATATTTTGCATAATTTTATATTTTCGTGATTATTGTTTCTGTAATTTTTTGCGACTTTCGCAAAATTTTATAATTTTTGACTCAGTGTGTGTGTGTGATATTTCAACAGTGCAGCGGGGCTGTAGGTGGGGGTTTAGGCCATATCAGTTCGTTGATAAAAACATGCCTATAACCTTCAGACGAACATGATTAATAACTGTGCAAAATTTCAGGACGTTTAATGCAGTAGTTTTGAAGTTATAGGCGCACAACGTACAGACTTTCACATTTATATATATAGATGTATTGAATAAACACTCCAAGAAGACTCATTGTCAGAAAAAACTGATTCAAACGGTGTGCCAAGAAATAATGATAAATTTTCGGCATTGTCGTTTTTGATGATTATTGTATGTGAGCCCGTGAAAACTACTACAAATACTACTTCTAGTTTTACCGTTATCATAACAGTTTCTTAAAGTGACTGCATCGTTGAATTTCCTGAGTATAGAACTCATAATTCATTCAATATGCACATATATTTTGATGTACGTCAATTCAGTTGTTATAAAAAAATGATTTCTTTAAAATATTATCCGACCCACGAATGTGGAAAAAGTATAAATTTCCTTTAGCAGATCCTAGTTTTAATCAACCATTCCTGCTCCTTCCACTGAACCCAATTCATCTTCAGGTCAAAACAACCTGAAGAACCAAAAGACTACCTCTCACCTGACTTCACGCCAACCCCACTCATTACCCTACTCTATTTCACGATGACAACCCATAAATACAGCCCAAAGTACCGACCCGCGATTCCCCGTTAACGCGACCCTCGCAAAAAAAGCCCAATCCAGCTCCTTCTTCGTGACCACTTACTAGCAAACAACAACGGCGCAAACAATTAACAAAGATTAATGACAGAATGGCGCCGTTCGGCGTGACGTCGAACGGCCATGGACGGCCAAGAAAAAAAACCCTCTATAAATTAGTGTCAAAGAGTACCGTAGGCCCGTAATTAAAGTCGCCGCGGGATTTACGAGGATTTATCATCTCCGTGAAGCGTCGTTATTCATAACGATTCGCGTTATGTTAGAAAGTGTCCCGCCCGTGGAAACTTTGCCACGTAAATGGAGGGGGTGGATGAAATTTTGTAACGCGTTCGGGAAATTAACGGCCCGTTCCGTAGCCGGGTTTGGGCCAACTTCGCTGGTGCTACCGTAGTTGAATAAACAGTCGTAACACACGTGAACGGCGCAAACAGGAAGAGCAGCACGAGTGGCGCATTATCTGGCCGAGCAAACATTTGCCCCCGAGAGTCCGGAGGCGCGAGGCCGAAAGATGCTGGACCCGAGCGATATCAGTAATGAGATAACGCCGACATGCCTTTCGCTCGCGTGACTTTCTTCTATCGGCTGCCCAGTGCACGTGCTCATTTGTTCGTATCTCTTCCTTCGAAATTTCGCGTCCCCGTCGATCGCATCCGGGAACGTGACCAAAAATGTAATGCGAGTTGAATGTTGTTGCTGGAATTACTCACGTTTTCAGGGGTTGCAATGGTTCGTCGGAGGGTTTAAACGGTTTCTTGATTGGGTGGTAATTTTTCGATTGCTTCGACAACGAGTCGATTTGGAGAATCAGGGTGACTATAGCGAGTATGAAGGAATAAAAAGGAACCTTATGCACTTTCTTCTAACGGACGTAGTAGAAGTCTTGAGACGGATTTGAGTTGCGCGTCAATTGGACTTGGAAGTAGATAGTGTTGGATGAAATTATTGTAAGAAATGCAGCAATGCTTGCAGTGAACTGTTGAAAATAAGTCGGTCCAACATTTTCATTAGAAACACCAAAATTAAGTTTTGCAATATTATTGAAGATTTTGTTGGGAAGCTATACGCAAACCAAATTGTCAACACTTTAGAAGATGACAGGCAGTCTCCTGATAAAAGAATTGTCATTCCAAATGTTATCATTCAATATCAAGTTTTTTTGTTCATCTATTACTTCAGTGCTTTATATATACTCATGCGTTACTCAGTATTTGTTGATCAATCGAGTAGGTTATTGTTTCTTTCATTGGTGAAAATATGATTGTTAATTATTTAAAAGAAACAGTTGAAAATGAAGTACTTAATTTTCTTTAGAAAACCTATTCACAAATATTAAAAACAATAAACTAGCAAAGCATATGTACCATAACTTAAATACAGAGCGTCCTATGAAAATGTGAGAAAATCTGTACTAGCCATTTTCAGAACGTACATTGATGAAGAAAGATGGACGTGGGGGAGAGATTAAGTTTTAGCCGCTATTTTAAAAGTACTTTACTGATTGATCTTGATTTCAACACTAATACAAAAAATCCAACAGCTCACCTTATTCTTTTCATTCAATGGGAAGTTACGATCAAATAGGTTCCGAGCGTCATTGCAAATAGTGCAAGAAATTTTTTCAGTGCATTTATTCTCATAATTTATTGCTTATAAAAACTTTATTTCTTCGTTCTCGCCCTCTTTACTTTTTTTGCTATTCGAAGAGGGATGGATGAATCTCTTTCTAAAGAGACATTGACTTTTCATTTTCTTGTTTTCTGCAGTGTTTGGTTGTATGTTTTTAGCTGAAAAAAGCACATGACGAATGTTTTAGAGCAAATTGTGAGAAGATTCGGAAAAAAATTAAAAACAAAAGATTTGTTAACGAAAAACAATCACAAAAACGCAAGAACACATCAAATATCTGTTGGGTGCGAAGATACTTCAAATGGCAATCTATTTATATTGCTAAAGAAAAGTACACTTAGTATACCTACAAATTGGATAGTACAGCATTCTTGGGCAATAATTTTATTATGTGGAACGTTTATTGAAGATTTTTCAACTTCATCTATCTCTCCTCATCAAGTCCATCTATCTTCCAATTTTTTTTTAATTGAATGAATACTCACGTGTGTGATTTTGGCAACTGTATTAATGCATGTTTTTGATTAAAAAAGTTATTTGAAATTCTTGTTATAAATGAAAAGTTTGAATAATTAAAATATAAAAAATCGTCCATCTCTCCTCCAATCAACCTACAATGTAATAAACATATTATGAAAAACTATATTGATCCCGAATAAAGGGTACGTCAAGAAAAAAAAAACACAAATAGAAGAAAAAAACAGATGGTTCAAAAAAAAACGGTTATATCGTGAAAATCTACTAGTTGTCTTCTCAATAATGCAGCACGATTGAAATGAAAACCAAAAGTACGATTATTATAGAAATTTTATACAGGTTACAAACTCATTATTATTATAACGAGGAACTTATCAAAAATTTTGAATATTGCAGAAGAATACTAAATATTACCAAATTAAGAGTAACCGCAAAGAAACAATGGAAAGAATACGAAATCATAACACAAAAATATGAAAATGTAAAAGATACAAAAAGTAAAAAAATTATAATCGAAACCACGAATATGTCATAGAAACTTAATAATAGTGGACGAAAATACAAAAAATGACTTATATTGTTAGTCAAGTCCGAAAAACGACGAAATAGACTACGAGATCAAAATACTGATAGTAAAAAAAAAAATCGTAAAAAAATAGGTGAAACCTTTAGAGATAGTACGAAGAACAATGAGAATCTTAGGAAATTCCTCATCGCGCTTACATTCACACATAAATTTCGAAAATTGTAAGTAAAGCATGAGGAAACAATAAAAACAATACGAAATAAAACACAAAAACATGAAAATTGTAAATATATCTGCAAAATTCTAGAATAATACAGAGTTCTAGAATAATACCTTTAATAACAAAGAATTAACTGAAAACATATGATTTTTTACTATCATACAGAAATTGAAGCACAGAAAACCTTAAGAAACGTTTTCAATTCCGTACAATACATTCTGTATTAGAATAATTAAAACCTTTCTGTTAATAAAACAAACAATAATCAAGCTGTTGCTGGAGAATTACCACTATTTATCGAAAGATGATTCATATTTCTATGCCTGATTTAGCATTTTTATCGAATTTTCACAACAACAATATTACATCAATTCCGATAGGACTTGTCAGTTGTGATTCGATTAAATACAATATAATTGCAAAAAACCGTAGTATCTTTTCAAAATTTTTCATAAAGACTTTTTCAATATTATTTCGAATACAGTTGAAATGGAAGTATCCCATGCTCAGAAACGAAAAAATAAAGGATGCTAAATACCTGAATTCAATGTTAAATAAAACTATAAGAAATCATGATCACAATGAACTTTTAATCCTCTTCAAGACTGCATTTCAGAATAAAAGCTCTCAAAAAGTAGAATATTTTTGCAAGTGACATTGTACGGATAAAATTATCAGAAAATTTCCAGTAAACCAAAAAAACTGGCAAAAACGGCTCGTTCCCTGAGCTCTTCCGGTTCGCGGAGAAAAGCTCGAGAGAAGAATACGCGAGTTGCTCCGAACCGTGAATTACCGGGTTAATGATGAATAATAGGGATATCAAATTTTGTTTCTGTCCGCTCTCTGCTTGTAAATAATTAATGTTTCTAGAGTTCCTCTTTGTTTCTGAAACAAAGATTTGTTTAGAAATTTTCGAATATTACATCATGAATTATCCTGTTGCAGCAGAGAGGAAACTCGACGATGCATCCAAATCAGAGAATAATGATTTTGAAAGCATAACATGTTCCGTATTCTGAAATCGTTATAAAGTTATACAAATCAAGCCGTTTCTTCTACATGAAATAATTCAGCTTCTGTAAGCTGAACGTGCCTAAATAAACGAACAATTTATTATTTTTTTTAATTTCATGAGAAAAACATATAATCTGCTCCACAGGCTAGAAATTTTTATCTGAAACGATAGCATTAGATGCCAGATAGAAAAATGAAAATTCCAGTCACAGATTGAAAAGTTCAGAATGATCTTATTTTATAGAAATGAATATTTACTCGAATCGTTAAAAATTACGTATGTCGATAACCTACTCAACCCACGAAATCCTGCCGGTATGAAATCCGCTCACGTGCCGTAAAAGTAACGATTTTCCGGGTAACCATAATGCCACCTCGGTGATACGACAGTTTTTCCATTTTCCGTTATCTATTTTCGCGACCTGCGCGCATGCACATGAAATAAAGTATTATGTACCAGCGTATCTTCGTGATCCACACGTATCAAGCCGGGTCCCATAAGTTGCCGGTCCCGCGGCTGTCAGACATTTCCGAGACGGCGGATAGGTTCACCTGGCATCTCTGCGCCCGACGAAATATACGATCCCTGAAACGCCTGTTTTACGCGTAGCCACTGGTGTAATAAAAATGATCCGCCCGTCGGTTCGGTACGTGTAGCTTGCGGTGTTTCGGGGTTATATTTCAGGGTCGGTACGAACTACGCGTGTTGAAGTATGTATAGGGTGTTCCATTGTCGGGGTTGTCGCGGTGTCAAAAAAATCTTGCATTTATGAAAGGAAAGCTATTATAAAACTTTATACCTCAGAGTTATTTTACCATAGTGTACTCGAAGTTATTAACCCATTTGTGTACTGTAATGTTTCAGTACTTCAGTATTGTAAAACTACAAAACATATGGAAATTTTGCATGAAGGTTGATATATAATCTACATTTTAGCAGTTAGGTACATCTTGAATATGGAAAAAATTGCATCTATCAGCATGCTATGAATAAAAATATTTATAACATTTACGACGAAACAGATTAGTGTAAGTATAGGAAGTAGCTGGAGATTTGGAGATATAATGGAACTTGGCAAGATTTATTTATTCAATGACTACATTTTCTAGGGTGGACGTAAAAATGAGTTTCAGTATAATTTTGATAACGTATCCCCGTAAACTGTTTCTGAGTAATATAAAAAAATCCCTTAATTCCACAGATTTGTAGAGAAACGTTAACCCGTGTCGATATAGTTATTTTTGTCGCTATTTGAATAATATGAGATTTCGTGCTGAACACAATCTGTATTATTCTAAACACATCAGTAATACTTTAAAAATCTCTCTAACGTGGAAAGTTATTGTTTACAGTCATAACATACTGCAAAAAAAAATCAAGTCGCTGTTTCAATCATTTTTCCGTAATGTCGAAATCAAAAAACGGAAAATCATACGAATGAAACATATTTTTTACAACATAGGATTTACGTAGAAATTAGATTGCTACTGCAGAGATTGTTACAAAATATTGATATTCTACTTTTGATATTCATGATCTTTCCGTAGTTGTAATAACTTCTGTGCTGGTAGTTTGAAAAGTGTTTATTACTTTTATTACGAAATTTCATAAATAAGTCCAATTTATAAGGGTTCTATCTGAAAACAAATTTGTTTTAAGTCATTGGTACTGTTATTTTCTTTGGCAATCATAACATTATTGCAATTTAAATCGAATCATTATTATCATTATTATTTTAGAAATTATGATTGTGATTATAATTAAAATTATAGTTATCATTTTTCAAATAAAAAAGATCATTTTTCTAAAGATCGTTAGCTTCAAGCTAAGATTATTATTATTATGAGAATAATCGAACTTTCTACATAGATTGGATGGTTACTATATCAAGCACCGTTATTATTTTGATTTTTCTTGTGTTTCTTATAATTAGAATGGTTGGTAATGTTTTTATTATTTTTGTTTTGATCGCTAGTATAATTATTTCATAGGACATATGCTTATTACATGTATAAAATAAAAATTTGTTTCATCAGCAAGATGTTTCGTTTTAATTTAATTGAGCATTTACTAAACAACTAAAACTCACAATATCATAAAATTGAATAATGATTTTATATAACAATGAACAGAACATGGAATTTATAAATTTTGATTTTTTGCACAATGCCAATAAAATTTTTTACAAAAATCCTGTGTTTTATCAAAAAAAATGCTTTCATCAGATCATCAGATTGGATAATCTTTGTTTATGATAAAACCAAACATTGAAGATCACTTATAAATCAACTAAAGAACAGAAATATTTCCGGAAAATAGGTTATCTCTGTGTTTGGTCATATTATTAAGTTGATTAATGATTCAGAGGTCAAAGAATCAATTTTTGCATGTTTTGTGCCAGTGAAAAGCTCGTTTTTTAAACTCATCTAGAAAGATAAGTCGAAAGGTTGTTACTATTATTTTTTCATGCAGTTTGAAGTTACAACTACCTTTATTCAAGTAAATTTATACTGAATCGATTGCTGACTAGTATCAAACTGACGTTCAGAAATTAAATTTATTGATGAAATTACCAAATAACTTCAGTCTCATAAATTGGCATATTTTAATTCCTGCATGCTTGGATGTAGAGTATGAACAATTCTCAAAAAGAAGGTATTTTTTGGTTTTGTTGCTGCAATTTTATTTGTTCATGAGACCGTTTTTTAACGTATCTCTGAAATCTCTTTCGCTGTTCTAGACTTAATCCTCAATTTATAATGAAACCAGAACTCACCTGGAACTTTCAATCATAAAGTATGAATTTCGTGATTTGCATGATTCTCGGAAATTTTCGAAGCCAAACTTCTATAACCAAGAGTTATTTTTTCACCATGCTTTAAATAATTCAAGATGGTTTGAGTAATCTTCTATTTGTTGATCACAAGATATAAAATGAACTTTACATACAACTTGTACATGATTTGTTTACATATTAAAGTTCATTAAATTCGTAGGTACTTTGCATGAGCTTTCATACATGAACTACTAATATTCATGCATGAAGCTGCTTAAACAGATGTAAAAGGTAACCCCAAGTCGTGAAAAAAAAACAGTTCATTCTTAGAACGTAATGTAACACAATTGTACTATTACTATTTGGGGGAAAGGGTAGTAAGAATTTTTTACATTGTGTTACAGGCAAGAGTTAGAAAAAAGGTAAAAAAATGCGTTTCGTAATATTTGAACATCCTTTAATGAGATTCTTTTACCAGATATGAAAAAATTTTCAGAAGATGAAAAACCAAAAATTCTTGTCAAATGTACCCTGAGTCTTCAAAATCTCGTTTTTTAGTGAGTAGAACTTGAAAATTTAAGGTTATTAAAATTCTCTTGCGTATATCAAGTTTGATCAATGCAGCAAATATGTTATTTTGCAATTTATTTTGGAAAATACTTGTTGAACACCATATTTCTCTAACTGCAAGTGAAACACCCTGTATAAACGCGAAATTCGCAAGCGCTCGCGCGTCGTTGCAGGGGTTGCATGGCAGGCCCGAAGGGCTGCAGAGGCGACGTGAGAGCGAAGCACGTGGCAATAAACAATTTGTTACCCAGCTTGGTTAGCCCGGCTGCAGCTCCGGGTTTCCACTCGTCACTCACAACTCGCGTCTTGAACTTTGTCTCGAATTATTGTCTCTTTTTGTTGGCCCTGGAAGACAAATTGAGCTCCCTGGGAGAGCTTGATGAATCTCCTGTCCGTTTTCAAAGTATCTTTATAATGATTTGCTTGGGAATATGTGTTACGCAAACTTATACTTAGATTTATAGCCTTCAAGTTATATTCATGAGGTTAGATTCAGTCCCTGAGGTACTAACACTGACCTACTGCATCTTTATGTTAGATGATGATTGAAATAAGTAATAAAAGATCAGAACTGAAAAATAAAGTCAAAATGATGCATACTCATGGACGAATGCTTTTTTTGAAGCTTTTTTCTTAACATTATGTTTTTGTATAAGATATCGAAGAATTGAAAAATAAATTGTTTTCCGAAGGTTCTACGAATTCCGGTTTAAATTTGTGTTTCCGGTCATCCACTAATAATGAGTATTTTCACGTATCTTATAGAGAACAATTCCTATCCATCTCATTAAATATGACGTAGGTCAATACTCTATTTACAGTAAGAATAAGCAATGAACAGTTATTAATTCAAACGCGAAAAAAATAATGGACCAAATATAAGCTTAGGAAAAGCCATTTGTTCGCCGGTCTCTTTAAATATTCTATATTCTTTTAACGCACCGCGGCAATGCTCCGACTGCCGCATTTTTCCATTCATTCTCATGCATAATTGACGCATCGAAATTGCACGAAATTGCTCGCGAAGATAATCCTTGGATTTTTAATGGGTATTATCCCATGCCGCAGCTTATTCGTGAATCATTAACGAGGCCGATAATCCTTAGTCGTTACATTAAAGCTTCAGATACTCAACTTCTGCCGACAATTATATAATCTTTTGTGGAGATAATGAGCAGCGAACGCGAATCCGATAAATGCACTTTGACCCCGCATCGAGTGTAGGAGTTCAATTTTCCAGGAGAAAAGAATGTACCGTTTATTTGAGGTAATCCTTTGCAAATTGAAAATTGGGTTTGCAATCTGATACTCCAATTTTGCAAATAGGTTCTCGATAAAAGACGCTGGGTAGTTTTATATCGTGCAATTCGCAGAACGAAACTGAAATTCTAGAAATGATGGAATAGGATCTGATATGTAGAAACTAGAATTAGAAAAAAATTCTGGTACTGACTATTGATAGCAAGGGGATTATTGTTGACAATTTTATTCGTCAGAGACTGTTATTGGAAAAAAGAAAGAAAGTTTGACTGAATAAGTAAAATGTATTGTTTGATAATCACTCACTGAATAATCTTAGAAATTTCAGTAAGATCCTAGTAGTATTTTAAACTGTGAGAAAAAAACTATCGAAGAAATAATATTTTGAAGATATTTTCATATAAAAACATATTTTTTTTGCTACTTTACAGTTGTTTGGTAAATAACAATCTTCATGTTTTTTCATTGTTTTTTTGAAGTAATTCACTTTTTTATCATAGTATTCGAAGAAAACTTGTTATTTTATAATTAATCGATATATTTTCTTTCTACTGAGATAAATTTAATGCATCATTTACTGACTATTTTCAAGCACTTGCTTACAATTGTAAACGAAATTTGCAAGTATCCCTAGGTTTATTAACGACACAGTTCTGTTTGAAAAATTAATTGCTTGAATTGTCAATGTATTCTTCATGTCATGAACCATTACCTTGTGGTGAAATTTTACTATAATTTTACTTTACGAACTGGAATTTTCCAGTTTAGTTTTACCAATATTCCATATTTTAACGAACTTTTCTTATTCAAGTATGTGGAACATTAGAAAATGGTAAGTTTGCAGTACCATGGTATAGGAAATTTACGTTTTTTTTTTGCAGTGTGAATTTGGAGTTTGAATTTTTTTAGCCTATGGCGTAAGCTTACAAGATTCTTTCAGGGAATCATACCCAGAAATAAAAAAATAAAACTTTTTTTCCAAAACAATGAATATACCACAAATCAGAGTTCTGTTCATGAAATACAAACAAATGACAAAAATTATTTTCGTATTTAAAGTTAACCAAGTCAAATTTCTTTGATAACAGATAACAACTTGTAAAATAAAAACATTGGAACATTAACCTCAAAAATATACTATGAAGTATAGATAAAACGTTTTTTGCATTCTCCTCGTAAAAACAGGAAACAACGTCATCCAAATCTGAAAACTCGAAGTCAACCACATTGTGAAAATTGAGAAAATAGCGAAATATTTCTTACAATTTCCACAAATGTCACGTTTCGGATATTTAATTCCCATATGTCTGAAACTACCTACAAAATCGGAATTTAATTATTTTAACATAAACCTAGTGACGTCTCGAACCGACCGTAAAAGAACATATCACATCATACCCTAGATCGGCGTAGCACCAGAAATTACCGGACGCGTCATATCCATGCAAAACCAACATCCGCCTCATCACATTTTTCCATTTCATCTTCACACGAGTACGAAAAACGGTTTAGACAGTGAAAATGTATCCGAGGAGCATCGACGTTTCGTTCTCGGTTGAATTAATCCCGTATAAAAAGCAGCGCGCGTTTTCCGGGGCCGCAATAAAAACGCAGCGAGTCGCGTGTTTTTTGCCCGTTAGCTGCTGTCAGTTTACCTGAGCAGAAAGCTCACTTGATAAGCTGAAGAAGATAAAAATACGAGCCATTCAAATGCGGGCGAGGATGTAAGAAAAAGACAAAACTCACTGGCTCCAGTTTTACACTGGCGCGGAGTAAAAGGGCGACGAGGTTTCGCGTGCACTTTTTTTACCCTTGCATTTACCTACCTTGAATAATTGAAACCAAGTCTTTATTAAGCAAAGTCATGCACTTCCTCGTGTGCGGTACGTGGCGAATTAAAACTACGCGTGATCAACTCGGATCCCGTGCTTTTTTTTTCTCCGACAACGTGATGTGGAATTATGAGAACATCAGTTCTCCCTATTTATTCGCTTTTTGAAAGGTAAATTTTATCATCACGATGCTTTTGTTTTTATCTAAGTGAATGAAACTGATGAAAGGAAAATGAAAATCGGTCATCTTCGACGATTTCAAAGGGATAATAAGAATTTCCAAACCTCACCTGGAATTCTGAAATAATATTGATTGAAACTAATTTTTTCAGCTTAGGAATGCTAACTGAAGTTACTTATTTTACATATCATTGGAATGTTTGAATGCTGCATTTCCCTCGTGAACTTTTATTTGTACCATGCCAAAACTTGCTTGAGACAGAATTTTCCGTTTCCCTTCCTGCATTCCAGTTTTTCTTCGGTATGTGCAACATTTTGGAAAGATATCTCGATTTGAATACGAAATACTCTCAGACAAAACATTTGACTTTTGTTTCTCCCTCCCCCTCTCTTGCCCCTGGATATGGGCCATGACAGTCTGAAACTGGCTCTTCAAATGTCACTGCTATTTCCCTGCACATCTCGGTGCCTTTTGAATGGCGTATGGCCTGACGTGCGTAATTTTCTTAAATTGCACTTGGCAAACGAGCGACGTGGCGCTTTCGCAAAGTTTATCGGCGTCGCTTTCTCGCCGAGCATGGACAGTCTGCAGAAAGCACGGGAAAAAAAACAAGTTTACTTTCGGAACCGTGTAAACTGTGGAAACATTTATAGCATGGTAGCAACTTTACGGAGGAATTTTCCGCCGCTTCCCCAAGTTTTCAGTGAGACGCGCGGAAATAGTTCCGCGGATAATTATCCTGAAAGGGACGTTTTTTCAATTAATTTGGATGATGGGCGATCGGAATGATGAGCTTTTTTTCGAAGGCTTTGAAAAATTCCAACGATTTTTTTGCTTGATTTTTTTTCTAGGTATTTTATAAGAAATTTTTTATCAGCAGTGATAGAAAGTGATGGAATTTTTAATGCAGTTAAAGTGGGATTAATGACATTAACGTAAAGAAAATCATGTGAGATTCTCGAATAGTTGAGCTACATAAATTGTCGTTTAATCATTATTAAATTTGAAACTGAAAATATAGGTTATATAAATTGATGCAACTCAATTATTGAGAGAATATTGAGCCGTCCATCCTGAAAATCCATTTGCGGTCGACTTACTGCACTGTAATATATCGTTCCTCCGCGCTTGCACACAATCAGGATCAGATGTTCCGTCTATATGAGCTTCCGAAGCTTGCATTATAATCATTATTGATAATAGAACCATCTATTATCGATTTCTCCAGTACGTTCTCTAATAAATCTAAGCCTCATTACGTCAAGCTAATAGGTTCGTCCTCTGATATGTCTGTTTAATAAACATGAGAGATGATGGACAAAAATTTGATCATTCAAAAGCGTGGCTGAGAATATGTAATTTGAAACTCTTTTTCTTATTTTTTGAGGACTCTGTTCTATATGTTGCACACTTTGATGAAAATATGATCGAATTTTAAAATTTTTATTTCCTATCAAAACTTAACATACCAACATGTATCATCGAATTCAGAAAGATGATACCTAAATCTTGACAAACCTGGCAAGATTTCGAGAAAAAAATCGTTGTGGAAACTGAGGCCTTATCCGTTTGTAGTGTATTTTTCAAGAAAAAGTCTAATAGTTTTCCCTACAATTGATTCATAATAATGTACAACAGATCGAGTCTAGGTGAAAAAAGAATTTTACTAGTAGTTATTACTAAATGATGAGATAAAACTCAAATTTTAGTTATTATTTTACAAGTATAAAATAACTATGAAAAAAACGAGGAAAAGAAATAATATGATAAGAGAATGATTATTTAAACCTCTTCTCATTTTCTCATTGTCAAAAATTTCGGAACCATAATTCTATTTTTATATATTATTTTCAATCCTCTTTTTCTTTGCTTTGTAACATACTTCATGCTAATGTTGACATGTTGGCCAATCAACATCAATAATCTTGTAAACGGTATTTAAATTTTTGAAACGTGAGATAAAAACTAAGAATGTTTTTTTATAATCTCGAAAGTTCACTGCAAGGATGAATGTTCAAACATACATACGATTTTCAAGAATGAAATTTAATGATTTGTCATGTAATCGAAAAAATAATCTTAGTGAACCAAAAATCTAGATTCACAATATCCTACATAATATATATTTCGTCTAGACAAAGTATTTTTTTTTTTGTAGACGAATATTATTTTCATCCTCATTTTTTGGGTATTGTCTTGAAACATCTTTTATTCTGGCCTCCGTATTGAAAATGACGATCCTCACAATCATTTTTGAAAGTTTTATTGCTCTGATTAATTTTGTTTTTTTTGTTACATATCTTTCCTTTCATAAATTATTCCATTTAATTCTTTAATAATGAAAATTATTCGTTACATTCAATATTTATAAGTTATTATTATAATTATAAATAAGAAATTCCTTCACGAACGTTTTTAAGATATGATTATACTAGAAAATGTAACATTTTCTTTGAATTTTTAGAATTTTTCAAAATCGTTCATTCTTCCTTCATTCCCAACATTTTTCTCAGTCAATTTTCTTGCATAATTATTTCCAGCAACGATTACCGTTACCTTTGTAGATTATTACAATAAAGTTTTCAGTCACACTCGTATATATATATACGAGTGTAATATATTTGTATTCCTTGACTATCCATTATTAAGCATAACGATTCATGTCCATGGGCGCAGGCAGGGAAGAGGGTAGCTGCCTCCCCCTAAATCTTTATGAATCAAAAGTTTTTACTGCTCGAGTAAAAGAAGGCGATAAAATTACTCGATAAATTTGCCGAAGATCCACAAAGACTTGTTTTCCTATAAATTATTTCACTTTCGACACAAAACGATTATCACCGAAATAAATTGTAGGAACTCTTTCAATTTATTTCACATTCAGGCCGAAAATTATCCCTTAATTTTACATTTGAATCAAATTCTTTTTTTTTCTATATATTAACAATAAGTCTGAATATAAAACCTTTTTCATTGCATTCCCAATGTATATTCTATATGGGATAATTTTTTCATTAGGGGGTAAAAATATGTACATTTAATTTTAAATGAGCCTTAATGTTAAAATTGATTTCATTCGAATTCCTAATGAAAATTTCTTGGGGTAATTTTTTGACTCAAAATTCCATAACATTTCTATTGGGCCTCGATGTTATAATTTTTTCTGTTGAAATAATTAATTTTTTACACCTGGTAAGAGTGAAAAACTTTCCATCAAATTTCTTTTAAATCTGAATATAAAAATTTTTTTATATAATCCGCAATATAAATGTCTTCAGATAATTTCTTGCAAATTTTGTGAAATAACTATAGTTCTCTGATTACTGGACACTTATGTGAAATTCTCAAATGAAGTAACATTTAGATAAGAGTTGATTTTTATCAACAACATTTATCCTATAATTTTAGGTCATAGCTCACCTTTTACCTTATACGTTAACTAATCCGTATTGATATGTAAGAAATTATTCGAATGAACAATAATGCAATTAATGATTAATTCGTACCAAGGTTGTAAGCTACATAAGATGTGTAATAATATTCATATTGTGTATTATTTGTTTGTTAATTTTTTAATTTCATTTTTGAATTGTTCGATATTGTAAATATAGTTGATGATCTCAATTTCATATAGCTTTTATATATATACTAAGGCAAGTTTGGATTAAGGGGCTGTGAAATTTCATCTGGTGTGCGCAGCAGATCATCTAACATCGTTTTTTTTTCTGTAAAGCATAGAGAATAAAATAAATACAATACTTTGTTCATAATACTTGTATAGTAACTGTGTGTATAATACTTCTTTCGGTAACAGGTGATTGCACTTTAAAAAACATAGTTTTTTGATAGATTTACCAGGTTTTTCCGGTACCTTATGAGCATTGAACCCAAAACAATTACTATCACTAATGCTAAACCAGCATACGCCGCAAAAATTGTCCATTTCTTCTTATGTGAAATATTGCCAATGAAGATTAAATAAGAGCAATTTTTTTTTTTTTTTTTTGTAATTTTTTTCAACTAACATGAAATAAATTTTCTAGTTTAGTATAATATCTACCTATCTGTATATTTACCCAATTCATTAGAAAAATATCTATGTATATAAGTATCTACCTTGAGTGATTTTGCAGTGTTTATTTAAAGTTATGTAATTTCCACTATCGATGATTTTGAACTGATAGTTAACAATCATGTACTTTTTGACACTTACAAACATGAACCCTATAATTATTGTAAAAAAATTTTTTCGAAATTGAAATTGTGTGTTAAGTTTGGAGAAAGATTAAAGTGCGTGGGACGAGAGTTACCAAAGTACAATAATCAGCTAATTACACGCAACGTGATTTTCGCATCTACAATATTTCAACCTACAGTTAAAAACAGAAAAACTTATTATCAGATTCAAGTTTTGTGATTAATGCTAATGCGTGGATAAGGGGAAAACCACGTACAATGACGAACCAATAATTAAATATAATGTTATTTATTATATCTTACATCAAGATTTGAACACGAATATTCTATCATGTTCATTAAGCAACATTTTTCAAAAACGAAATCAAACTTGGAGATTAGTTTAAATTTCAGTGTGTGCGCAAAATGGCATACGCGCGTTATAATTATATAGTAATTGAATACGATGTTGTAATGTTCGCGTAAACTAACATTGATTTTTTAATTCACATCTGAATAATATGAATTAGATAAGCAGTTTTCTTTAAAAATGGGAATAGGCGGGTGAAAGGCCACCCACGCACAATCCTGGAAAAAAACTTTGACTTGCACATCTTCAGACTTACAGCTTTCAAAAAAAAAAAAAATTATGAAAATCGGTTGAATACTGTTAGAGGAGATACGTTTACAAAATTTGGCGTAGAATAACAAAGATATACAAGGGGAAATTCTTTAAATTTTTAAAAATCGAATATGTTTCATTTTACGAAAATAAAAACTTTGTAAATTTTTGGTTTATTAATAATTTAAAGAAATGTAAAAAATTGTAGAATTTCAGTAGATAATTAATAGACTATTAGGATTGAGAAATACTTTAAAGGTTACGTTCAAGTACAGAAGCTGTGTCATATTCTTAAAATTTCTAAAAATCATGAAATGTTCTACCGTTCAAAGATGGTCACATTTCTAAATTTGAATAAAATCTAGAAATTTTAAGAATTTTTACAAATTACAAAAAAAAATTTCCAAACCTAAGATTGAAAGGTAGCAAAATTTTTCTGTGTACAATCCTTAGTCAAGTAATCAAAAAATAATCATTGAACAAAAATTGTTTGATTCGAATAAACTTTGCGCAATCAAAACACAATGATGTAATCTCACTGGAAAATTCAATGGTTAAAAGATTATCACAAGTATCTTTTTTAAAAATTAAAAAAACCATCTCGAGGAATTTTGATTTTGCTAGGACTATTGACAGATTTTTAATTTTGAATGTAATATGTTTTCACAAAATTCTACTAATTTTTTACGTCAAACTAACCTTACTTAAACTTTGAAAATTGAAATAAATTCATCCAACTCATCAAGTTTTTTTGTGATTTTTGAATACTATTGAAGTACTCTGATTTGAGTAAGAAACATGAATATATTATGTGCTATGCATAATTTGGAAAAAATATAATAATAAAACAAGTTCTGATTTTCTCACTGTTAAATTTTTTTACAGTGGCGATTCATAAAAATATTTTTGCCAGCGAAGTTAAGCATGTGGAAAAATTTATAATATCAAAAGCATGAAGCAATAATAAGAAAATCGCACAACGTGCAAAAAGCATATACAGTGGATCTATTGAAAATCAGACAAAGAAAATTTTTATTTCCTGAGTCAGCTCCATGTTGACATTTTCTTATCATTAACCATAATATCACGAGATTCAAAATTTAAAATTTCAAAAGTCTGTTTTAATATTTCGTGTTCTATAGTCCGCGCACCAATCGGAAACCCTCCGCAGATCGCGAGTGTCTCCAAAATTGGGGGTAATCTTTTGTTTCGAATTACCGGGAAGCGCGTTATCAACACAACGCACTATTTTTAGAAAACGTGAAAAACGAGTTTCTTCTGTTTCCACTTTTCGTTGATTTTTCCCAGCCGAGGATAAAAACTTTTGAAGTTGACGCCGGTTACTATAACCGACGTACTGAAGTATTAGTATTACTTCCATTATGACTTCATGAAATTAATTTTGAACTTATAGTTACCAAGCATGTACTTTTAGACACCTACAGATGTATATCTTATAATTATTGTAAAAAATTTTTTTTCAAAAATGATTGTGTGTAGGATTTTGGAAAAAGATTAAAGTGCGTGGGTAGAGGCTTACCAAAGTACAATAATCAGCTAATTAATTGCAATGTCATTTTCCCATCTACAGACTTTAACTTTCAGTTTAAAAAAGAAAATGAATATCAGATACGAAATTTTGTGATTCATGCTGATGCGCGGATAGGGTGCAAACCACGCACAATGACTAACCAATAGTTAAATATAGAAAATGTAATTGATTTAATGTACACTCTTCAAGATCCTAACACAAATAACTGTTTGTTAAACAAAATTTTTCAAAACAGAAATCAAACTTGGAGATTAGACTCAATTTCAATATGTGCGCGAAATGCCATCCACGTGTTATAATTATATAATAATTGAATATGTTGTAATGTTCGCATAAACCAGCTTTGAATTTATAATTCAAAACCGAAAATATGAATTAGATAAGCAGTTTTTAAAAAAATGGGAATAGGTGGGTGAAGGGCCACCCCGCACAATTCTGGAAAATAAACTTTGACTTGCACATCTCCAGACTTGCAGTTTTCCATTAAAAAAAAAGTGAAAAATGGGTGAATAGCGTAAGAAGAGATATGTTTACAAAATTCGGCTTAGCGTAATGAAGATATAGATATCAATCAGCAATACATGACATTTTATAAACATATTATTCAATTATTCATTCCAATTTTTAATTGGAAAACCATTCGGAATTCCAACAAATACCAATTGGTCATTAGAATTGTTGGAAATTTACAGCAGCGTAAAACATCCGAGTGAATAAATGCGCGGAGCGCGTAATGATAAATCTGGTATGTAATAATAAATATGTTCATGAATATTTTGTTCACTTGAAAAAATTAAATAAAAATTTTTCATTGAATAAATCTTTTGTGTCAATTTTCATAGTATAAATTTTTTCAAAATAAAAAGTTCAGAAAAATTCATCAAAATTACAAAGTAAATTTTGAATGTAAAATGAATGAAACGTTTCCTCACGAGAAATGAAATCCTTCTTTAACTCAACCAATGACGAAAATTTTTGCTCCCCCCCCCCCCACCCTAATAAAGATCCTGACTACGCCTTTGCTCATGTCATCTAGCTTATTAAGATAACATTCACCTTCACTTTCCAAGATAAATCGACAGTTTCCAAAACAAGCCTTAAAATAATGAAAATAGCTACAACCTCCATATGATGAATATAAAGTCCTCACCTAGAAAAAGCACAGATTACTTTTACCAAACTCCACCAGGAGATTCCGCATCTAGCACATATTTCGCGTTTCCAAGTTTCGCCGTGAAAAAGAGAGAGAGTAAAAAGTCGCGCGTTGTAAAAACGTAATTGTTTCGTCGGAGGATTTCCGTTTCCCGACGAGAAACTCTTCATAGATGTCACGGGCCGTTGTGTCTCGCTCGTTCCATCGGATTCTAGCGCACGGCGAAAGCTCTTTCGCGACTTTTGAAAAACATTTGTCAAATCACCGCGATAAGTTCTTCGGGAAACGGCTGAAAAGGGGCGAGAATTTCCAAAGCAAATTCAACTAACGACACCGTCTGCAGCGTTCACGCGAGTTTCTATGCGCGTGCACGTCGCCATTGCTGTTTGCGAATAACCATTGAAATTACGCCGCGTAAAAGTCGGCTCTCGAGGATAAAAGAATGCACAGGGAAAGCAAAGTCGCGCGTACCATTAATAACTTGCGAGCCTTTCCCTATTTACGCTCTTCCATTAGTGTCTTGGCGCGTTTTCCGAAATAACATTAAGAAGTTATACGAGCAGATTTGCATGTGCGCGGGAAATAATTTACATGTAGTGTATTTTATTTCATGTGAGATTATTCTGGCCGTGTAAGGAAACGTTATATGCCGAGTGGATTTTTTTCTTGTCAAGCGCGGTGAATGAAATGTGGAGCTGATTTACTTTGAAAGAAATGAGGTAACTATAAGTCATGCTTATAACGAGGTACAACTGAGCGACAAACAGCGAATGTTTGAGTGTTTTGTGGAATTGTGACTCGCGTCTTCGTTTTGGAGTAGCATTGGAAATTTCGCTTTGTTCTTCTGGAACAGTGAATTATCGCGGAACACCGCTTGGCGGTTTCAGGTTTTTGTGAAAGATTTCCGAAGATTTTATAACCCTTTGATTTTAAAAACGTAATCTATCTGTAAAATTATTCATAATTTATTTATCTCATTAAAGTGATTGAGCTAATTCCAATCGAAATTGCTTTTTTCAAAAAGAATTAAGTCGAAGTGAAAGACTCATACATTAGATGAGAAAAAAATCAATATCTGTCATTTATACTTCAAAGCTTTGAATTTAAACTATAAATTGATACTATACAATTCGAGCCAAATGAAATCCCACGTTATGACATTTTTATTCTTTGAAAAGAAGCATAGAAATAAAAATTTTTCACTTGTGCGTAAAATGGAAGAAGGGTGTTGTCAACTTTTTTTATCCCGGGGCAAGGCAATTGGAGTTGGGGTATCAATCAGTAATTTAAAAATCGCGTTATTCAATATTGAAAAACCTCTTTTATCCAACGCATGTGACATTTATGACGTATAATATAATAGCCGATCGCAGCACTCGCTCATCCGAGCATTTTTCGTGCGAAACGGGCCCAACTCTCGAGCGAGCATCCACCGCAGCTGGGGCTTCACGCTCGTATGCACGTGTAATCCCATGAGGTTTATAAGCCATTCTCCGCTTTACATACTCGCGTAATATGTATAATTCACATTCGGCCTATCCAAGACCGGCAATGAACCTCTGAATTGTTAATTAAAATGATACTCTCATAAAGGAGAATCACTAATTCGGAAACGGAATTTGTCATAAAATTTATTCACGACTCTTACTGCAGTTGGGAGCTCGAAACTCTAAGTAAAATCCTAGTTTGTGACTTGAACAACGATTGGCAATTTAATTGGTCGTATAGTGTTTTTTATGAAATTTTTTGAGTTCAATGCATAAATGAGAATTATTTCGAAAAGATGATTGCAGGAATGATTTTCTTACAGAAATATAATCATGCGGTTAATAGACAGACTGATACAGATCAATTTATCATAATTATCATAATTATATTATGTTTTGAGAAGATTATTACGGATTATCTATCTGAGGCTTTAAAGACGCATTTTTTTGGGAACCAGTTTGGATTTATTAGGCATAGATCGACGACTTTGAATCTACTTACTTTGAAAACGCTCGCGATTGATGCCATTGATAACGGTGGACAATTGGATTGCATTTATCTTGATATGGCGAAGGCTTTTGATAGATTGGACTGGGGGCATCTCATTAGTAAACTGGAAAAATTGCCGATAGATGGTCATATTATACGACTCTTGATTAGCTATTTGCAGGGAAGGTCACAATACGTTTCAGTTAGGGGTTATAACTCGAGGATTTTTTCAGTTACTTCTGGTGTACCACAAGGGTCACATTTAGGTCCTCTTTTATTCAATATTTACATAAATGATCTTTCTGATTCTTTAAGTTTTTCCAGGCTTCTATTATTTGCGGATGATGCAAAGCTAGTTGCCATGATTCGAGACCCTGAGGATGTTTTGAGAGTTCAGAGTGACCTTGATAACGTCTCGATATGGTGTCGCGATAATGGTATGTCCTTAAATAAGGATAAGTGCGTCATCATGCCATTTACTAGGAGGAGGGAAAGGTACCTAGCTTCTTACTCTGTTGATGGTAACACTATCCACAGGACGATAAAGATGAAGGATTTGGGAGTTGTTTTCGATGCTGATCTGACATTTTCATATCATTTTGATTATATGTCCAGCAGAGCCTTAAGGCAATTTGGCTTGATAATGAGGAACTCGGGTTCTTTTACAAGGCCTTCGTCACTTTTACTACTCTACAAGATGCTTGTTAGACCGCATTTAGAATATGCTTCTCAGGTGTGGAATCCTTCATCCATTGGTAGAATTACAGATGTTGAAAGGATACAGAATAAATTCCTGAGATTTTACATATATCGTTTAGGGATAGCTATGCCACGTTTTTCACATGATTATACTCAGTCCTTGTTAATATCCGGCCTTGATACATTGGAATTTCGTCGGGACGTGGCCTAATTGATGTTATTTTTTGATCTCATCAATGGTCGCGTGGATTGTCCATTTCTTCTCGAACGAATTGGATTTCTGTGTAATAGGACTACTACTCGCTGTATTTCGACGTTTTCGGTGCCATTTTCCCGCACGCCTTTGGGTCAGGATACCTTTGGTAGGATAAGTCGTTTGGCCAATAATGTGGCACAGAATGTTGACATATTTTCGGATAGTCGGGGGTCTTTTCTTGAGGGAGTGAAAGCTGCGCTGCGACTTGTATGAACTATTGGGTGAACTGTGGCTTTAAAGTTGTTTGAATTGTGGATGCGATGTTGTACTTACAATGTGATATATTTTTTGTATATTAAGGGCTTGTCCCGTTAAAGTTACATATATAAATTATTTAATTAATTAATTAATTTCAAATGTTTTTTGATGTTTGCAGTTTGATTTTCTAGTGTTTTGAGAATGTGGAATTCTCAAGATATCTTTAAGCTAACCTTAAAGTTTTTATAAGGGTTCTAGATTTTTCATTTAGTTTCTATGTTAAATTACCAGGAGAACCTTAGTTTCATGACGAATATTCGTCTAACAATTATTTGAAAAATGGGAAAAAAGGTGCTTTTTATTGATTGACAAGATTCCTTTTGGATGAACATAATACTGAATCTCATCGGAATTTTTGAATATTATTCTGAAATATAAGTGAGAGTTGATGTGGCCAGATTGAAAAAGGAGGGATTTTTATTCATGATATGATGAAGTGAATTGTTGATAAATATAACTTAGTGGTGCATATTTTATTCGTTTTGATTTCATTTTGATCATATTTTGGTTATTTTTAAAATTTGGACACTCCAGATACTTTCATTCATTGATTTTGATTAAGATTGAAAAAAGGTAAATGAAGATGCATTGCACGTAAAAAGATATATCATTTTATATATGACAATTTTGATAATGTGTAATTATTTGAATGAATTCGATATTTCTGATCATGACCAAAATGTTAAAGTCGAAATCTTGAGAAGTTCATAAAATGAGAAAGTTGATAGAAAGAGTCATTTTGATTGCTGTAAATCGAGCGTTTTGTGTTGGATAGAAAATTTGGCTCTGAGAATCGAGAAACTGGTTTTCTACATATTTACAACTGAGCAAGAAATATATATAATTTTTAATTCAAAGACTGCATGCTTTCATATCACTTCCATCACATGCACAAAAACAGGTTTTTGACGATTAATTTCGTGGTGATAATGACTCAAGTAATCCCAAACGCATCAATCAAAAGCCTCATCATTCGAACGCCTGGCAAACAATTTGAATTTCGCGGGAATATGATTCCTGGCCCTTTAATCAAGCGAAAGTGATGATTAATGAATCAAAACTCTCCGAAACGTATTTACGCCTGCGGAATTTCGCGGCTGCCCCCTGATGTATCAGTCACGAAAACGGAGAGGCGGCTACGAACAAAACAGCGACCCTCGTGAGAAAGGCGAAGAGAAAATTAACACACCTAGAAATAGCTTTGTCAGGGTCACTGGATTCATTGTTTTTCAGAAACTTATTAGGGTAAATGTTCCTGTTTTCCCTATAGTAAAGCAATTTCCGTCCTCAAATTTCTCCTGGAACCCAAATGTTTGGAAATTCTGTTAATTTCTTGAGATTCTGAGCTTTAGTAAAAAATGTGTGATTACCTAAAGAGCTCTATTTTTTTATTGAGTTTGTTTCACAGTAAAATTTAATATCTTTCACTGAAGAAAAATAGGTTGTAACTTATCGACAATAATTTTGAATTTCAAAATTATTTGAAAATACATTGGGAAACAATTTCCATCGTAGACGTTGAATCGAATTTCATGTAACTCAATTGTTGTTTCCAACAATTTTCACAATCATTTTAAAATTTGTAAAATAATAAAGCGTTGAAATCGTAATTCTTTGTTGAGAGCCCATTTTCTCTTGGTGCAAAAAGAGAAGGAAAAAGAGTCAACAATGGTAGCTTTTTTTCCGAACAAAAAAATGTTTTGCATTCATAGCGGTCTCATTCACCGGGCTCTGTTTGTATGGGGCTTTTTCTTCCTATATTTTCATAACTCGTCATTTTCGTTGCACTCGGAGTGCGGAGTGACAGTGCCAAATTATTTCCAGCTACAAGAAAGAAAAATAAAGACGAAGTGTTTGAGGTTGTTTGAGAAACGCTGGTTATGTTTTCCGTACGAAAACAGCTTAAGTATTCTCTTCAAGATTTACTTTTTTCTTACGCAATATATTGATTTCATGAAAAACAGATTTTATATCAATTACAGCTCATTATATGATAAGAGTTGTGAACTTAAGGGTTCACATGGAGAATTCTAAAACGTATGGTAAATTTAGTCATTTACTCTAGGTAGATATAATAAGAATTCCTTTTTTTTTTCAAGAATTATTTAATAGAATCGCTAGTTATTTCACGATTTATTGCCATTACCGAGCACTTTAGGAAATCTCGATACATTGACAACAATTGACTGGGGACACCTTACCGTCATATATCATCAGTTTCCAGATCCCTGTATCCATTCCCTAGTATCTTTGATGATTTTGAAAACGTTATATGAATGTGAATTTCTTACACGAATTCAATTTTTTTATAAGGTGCACCGTTCAAAAACCTTGTTTCAATTTCTTAAAAGGTTACATTATGAGAGCCTTGTAAGAAACTGAAATTTCTTATGAAGAATTTATCGAAAAACTTTTGTAAGATTTTTTTCTTATAAAATTTTATGAAATATATTCTTAAAAGAAATTTCGGTTTCTTATGAGTTTTTTAATAAGAATGCCTTATAAGGAATCGAATTCTTATTAAGTTTTCATATGGTGATTTTCATTAGAAATTGAATTCTTATACAAAATTTCACTTTCTTACAAGATTTTTATAAGGATCGGAATCACCAGGTGTCCTCAATGTATGCATATCTTTTTAAACAGTTCTACATATACATTTTTTTACAGTGATGCCTTACAAAAAACTTGGATAATTTGAAGCTTATTTTAAAAAGTACACATTTATTGACGTAGCTTCCAGTATAATCATCGTTTTTACTTTCTTTCTGTTGATTTCAATTTTGAATTATCATTCGAACCGATTTTTACACGTTGAATATTTATAAATAAGGAAACTTTTTTCTGAAAAACATACAAAGTGCTCCTCAAACTGCTGGTACCAAAATTTTGAGGAATTATAATTTTTGTCATTGGGGTTTATGTGGTCCCAGAGTTTTTAGAATGACTTTCTACAAAAGTGTGTCACATAACGGTGTAAAAATCGAATAATAATGAAATATGAAACAAAAAATTTTGTCTTTGTATAATCAACTTTAAATTATATAATTCGATTACGAACTAATTAATTATTATTTTCTAATTCTATATGTATATTATAAGTTTATGACACTAAAATTGGATAGTGAAGCAGTTAATTAAATAATTTTTATTAATCATATGTTTTTCTGATATTTGAATAGTCTAATTGCTCACAAGTGCGTTTTTTTACGTTTCAGGTGCGTTATCCAAGTCATTTTATCGTCATGAGAGAATTTCGCCCCTGACGCATGAACGTCGCGATACTACCCCTTGAGTGTCAGGAGCTGTCTTTCCCGAATCATAGAGCGTGACTTTTCCCCGGGAGCCAACGACTCCCGACGTGCAGTTATCTTTCGCGTTGCTGAACTCGTTCTCCCGGGACAGAAGAGCGTCGTGAAGGGGCAAGGTAGGAAAAGCTGGCAAGCGCGACGTGAGGGCAAAAAGGAAGAAAAATTCACGAAGTGCCGGAAAATGGGAACGGGAAATTTCGAGGGCCCCGAAAACTTTCCGATTGACGGGCTCGTTAGCGATTCGCTTCCGCGGGCTTGATTCGCAAATTGATGCCGACTCCGTTACGCGGCCTCGGCTACTTGATAAGCCAGAATGAAGTAAATTAATGGAGCCGAGATGAGTTTGATTCCCCTGCCAGAGAAAATCCAGATGTATGGAAAAATATTATGGGGTATGGTGATTTCTTTGTGAAAAGTGATTAGTAGGGTAAAATATGGATTTTTTTTATTTTTATAAATTATTGGCAAGAGGGACAGCAGTGCAAAACAAAAATAAAAAATCATAAAAATCAATTTACTCTGCTTTTGGGTATTTTAATTAAAAATTAGCACCTTAAATAGCCAGACCATTGATTTTTTCACCTTTTTGAAATTAGAAATAGCGATAATATTTAAGACAAAAAAATTTACTTAACCAATCATTACTTTCTTGAGGTATGTCAATCAATAGTTAGCACTGCAAATAGCAAGACTATTGATTTTTAAAGCACCTTGGTAAAAAGAAGAGCAGTAATATCTAAGACAAAAAAAGCGATTGGAACTTACTTTTTTTAATTCCAAAAAATTAGGAACTATTCTTCTATAAAAAATAGTATCTATGTTTTGCAAAAGGTACACCACAAATAATTATATTGTAATGAAGCCGAATCGAATGATATTTTTGTTGAAAAATGATTTGAATTTATTGATTTTTGAAAAAGTAAAAAGAACTTGAAAGCAATCCGTGCTATCAACTGTAAAAATAAATTTTTACAGCGATTAGCTTAGAGCTTTTAAAAAAACTAAAAATTTTTCCAAGTCCAAAGCAAAAGTTTGTGACTTATTATTTGGACTGTTGAAAAACGCATTGAACTTTAATTGGAAAAAACAAGCATCACAATATTAACTGGTTTCAAAAATACGAAAATCCAGTTTGTTAAGTAATTGTAACAGCCTAACTACTTACCAATGGCTTTACAATTTAGAAACTTTTTATTTAGTAGTTGTTTTTAGTTTATTTAGTAGTTGTATTTAGTAGTTATTTAGTAATAAAAAACTCTAAGTTTTTTAAAAATTTGACAATTTTGTAATTTCTACACTATCGACTGGTCGAAAAGTTTTTATATTTTGTCTAAAATGTGAAAAAATCAAAAGTTGTTGTTGACTTTTTATCTGTAAAAGCTATTTATGATGTTAACAAACAATAAAAAAGTCAAGATTATAATGATGTAACCCATTTCTAAATACTATAAAAATTGTAAAAACTAGTAGTAAATGTCAAAATATTTGATTTTCTAAAAAAAGATCGAAGAAAATAGACTATTTTACTCTTTTCATGCGCAGGCGCAGAACGTATCGCTATCCTTGTTTTCGGGCAACGCCAGTTAACATGTGATTCAAATGGAAAGTGCCCGAAAATCAGACGAAGATGCACTGATGGTCACGTGACCTTCTTTTTGATTAAAGTAAAATGGTCTATTGGTTAATATTGTCGCATCTGTCATCAATATTCACTGTTCAGAAATTCATGATAGTTGAAAAATGTCCAAACATGTGAGAATAGTCAAAATCATTGTTGACAGTTGGAAAAAGTAATGACTGGTCGTTTGTCATGGTTGTCAAAATTTTCAAAGTCATTTGTAGCTTCTTATTTGTGATATTTTGATTGCAAATAAATTATTTTCTTACTCCAATAATATTTAGAAGGCTTTTTTTTTAATCTGCAATCACATTTTGGCGTGGGATTTATTCCAACGAAAAAATTAAATTCGAGATTCCCATTTTGTAAATTTTTTTTTTAACAATGATAATATTATAGAAATGTGGTATTTTTCTCTGAACTTATGAATCAAAGATAAAGAAACACCGCACATGCTGAATAATACCTTTCTAGATATCTTCGTTTTTACATTTATTCTATATCGAGGTAACTCCCATTTGATAGGAAAAACATCACTTCTCTACGCCCTTATCATTTGATAAAATTCTGAAATTTTATCGTTCTCGCAGATTTGACTTGAAAAATTATTCATTTCCATTTTTATCGATATCACACTGCAAAAAAATTAAGAATTCCACTACAAAGACTCCGGCACTTTGGATTCCCCGCGGAAATCACATTCCTAGCGAACGTCGTGACGTGCGTGCAATGTTCTAAATTATCTTTTAAAAATATTCAGAAAAAATTACTTTCCAAAAACACAATCATCAGCAATGATTCATACTATTGCATTCTCGAGCAACTCCCGCCGAGAAACGCGACTTTCTCCATTTACCGCGTTATTAATTACAGCTCCATAACTCCATGCTCTGCGTCATAAAAAAATCAGGGAACAATCCAAATTTACTAGTCGAGTTTATTACACCACCAGAATGCTGTAATTTTTTTTATTACAGCCAGATGTGGCAGGTCTGTGATTTTTTTAAAAAAGGTGTACAAGTCAAATCCTTTAATTTTCATGTTCTTGAACCTTGTTATTTTTCATGAAGTAAATCGTATAAGTTTCTCCTACAAAATTATTACATCGTAAAAAAGCCTCGTAGGAATTTTCTCAAAGCTTCTCAATTAAAGACAAGAGCTTTCATTTTCCTCTGATTGGCAATGATATATTTGGCGAAAAAATTCGGGTTTATTGCATTCCAAGTAAAAATCTGGGCATGACAGAATTTTTTAACCGTACTGTGGAACATCGATACTCCAGTCTCGCTATTACTGGAGCTACCAATCCCTTGCATTTATTGCTCGGAAAGCGTCTTATGCTTGGACTCCCTGAGGGCAAGGGTCATTCGAATTCCAAACAATCCGACCATGAGATATCGCTTTTAAAGTTGGACGACAGAGCGTGTGGGGCCAGACCACGCTCGAGGGATTGTTGTTGTTCTATGGGCACTCTGCTACGTCGTTGCTGAAACTTCCGGGGGCTAACGCGTTTCACTCGGGGCTTAAATTTTCAGCTAAGCCACGTTCGGGACTGATGATTGGTCAACTCGCCGCTTGAGCTTGATTTAACTTTTAAAGCCTTCGCAGCCGCATTTCGGCTGAAGCAGATTTATGGATTCCGAGTGGAATTCAGCGAACGGGAACTTGTTTACGGCGAGTTTCTGCTTGTTCGTGAGGAATTATCGTATTTTTAAATTGTGAGTGTGATTATAAACTTCCTGAACTTCGATATAATGTTCAGAGTTTGATATTTGTTTTGAAACAAATGAACAAATCATTTTGGAGAATCTTCGTTCATCATAAAGATTTGAGAAAATGGAATTTGGAAGCTGTTATATCGATTTTCAATTCAAAATTTAAAAGCTTTAAATTTTTTATTAAAAGAAGTATGTATAATTTAGAACATACTTTTTCTGGATCAACGACCTCAGAGATGATAAACACGACAGAAACAGAGATAAAATCAAGTCTTTTGCAATAACTCGAACACGCGAGTACGTAAATACGGAATAATGGTTTACAAGACCTTGCCGTAACTGACCAGCCCGAAGCCGTGGGTGGTTGCGTGCGCTGCTCGCGTGACATTTTACCGCGTCGGTTTCTTTGGACTCGGAAATTTTATCGGCACCTCGATGCAAGCACAAATGCAATGCCCGAGGGTCCAGAAGTACATCGTAATTACACGCGGGACTCATAAAGCATACCGCACATGTCACTTGTTCCCGATGAAGTTTAATTGTCTTGTGCTAGCTTCAACCGAAACTAGCATAAAACGTGCTATGGTCGAATGTATTTCAAACTGTGAACCAGTAACGTATAGGAACTTTGTGATTTTTTAATCAAAAGCAATCAAGGTGCATTCTTTGTTGGAATAGCTTTACAGAGTTGTAGAATTATGGGATTTTTTATACAGGACTAATGTCATTGATGACAAAGGTCTTTGATCTACTTTTTGTCGGAAAATTTGAATTGCTGTTAAAATTTTACTGAGGTATTTATCATTTTTTCAAGCTATGAAGAATCAAGTTTCGTTCCTGATCAATCGTTGTTTTTTGAAATGAAACTGCCTTCAAATACCACCTTCATGATTGAAATTTGACTTGGGATTCTGATGAAAAAAAAATACATGAAAAAGATATTAGTGTCCTTATTACACCTGCAGAAATTAGAACTTGTTTAACAGTATCGTAATTTAATAAAAATTTATCGAAGTTTATATGTAGTCTTATGGGCGGAAGGCGGAAGCTGTTTTTATTTTCAACCATACCAGACTTACGATTTCGGAAAAAAAATTTTCGTTGGTACATCATAACTTACTTTGTGAAATGCTTCAAACAGAACAAAGATTTACACTACCGTTTTGGAAAAAAAATCAATATGAAACAAATTTGACACGTTCTCCATCGAATCGATAAACTTGACAACAATTTATTCTGTATGATTTTTACCAATGTTCAAGTGTACTGGCGTTGACGTTTCTAACAGTTGTTTTATCAATAAAATAATATAACCTATGCAGTGTTTTCGGTAGTTTTTCGATTTATCTTATTTTCATTTATTTTATTTACTGTTTTTTCCAATTTCGCAAATTATTTTATTTACTGTTATATTTCGTTATGCAATCGGTTTTATTAACTATGTTTAAATTTTTTTTATTTGTTGTCAAAATGCTTTAGGGGCTGTGTTTATTATTGTTTGTTATTTAAAAAACAGAATCATGATTTACGAGATTGGTTTCTCGCTCTAATAGAAAAGACGGCACAATGCAACGTTGCCGCTGTCAAGAATAATGCTGTTATCTGAAATCAGCCAAAACCAATTCATTTTGAAACTAACTAAACTTTGTAATTTCAATAACTAATTGTTTGTTAAAACTTTAGAAAATTCGACTTTGTTAGTCCCATATTTTCTCAATTTCGTGTTTTAACACAGAATATTATTAAGTTTGATTTGATAGAGGACTGTATTATTTCATGAAGGTAAAGAATATTCTAATCAAAGAAACATTATCATGAAGTTTCTAATAGTAAAATTCAAATACTACAAATGATCGAATGAAATAATTTTTCAATACTATCTTAAATTGAAGTTATTGAAATTATTTGATGTACCTTTTCAATTCTAAGTGAAGTTTTTTTTTCAAAAAATATTAATTTTTATCGTTGAATATTGCAGGGTTTCCAAGTTTATTATTAATAAATGAAAAATATATGACTGTCCTTTTTGGTATAAAAATTCGAAAACAATCTAGCCTACAGCTCAAATGGTAGAAGAATAGATAATATTTCCTACAAATTTTCATAGCAACAATGAAAATCTTTATGTTTATGGATTCATGAGTTTCAATCTTCAGATATCGAATATTTTACACGTGAGGATGCTCAGAGTTTCAAGTTCCAGAACAGTATAATTTCGAATCATTCGGAATCCATATTAGAAATTTTTGAAAATTGAGTTCTTTGACTGGATATCTGCATTCATCTGTAACTCTAATGAGGTTTTCAAATTCACGAAATCCCACTTACGGATGTATAAGCTTTTTAGTTCACAAATAAATGCAAGAATTTTATCATTAGTGAAATTTGTAACATTGCTCTCTATTGATCATAATTTCTCCAATTCCAATACGTATGAATTTTGTGGGTTTGAATATTTTTATTATTGTAGTTGACTCACAGAGAGTTGAACCAACGACATCGTTTTCAAAGAGGTGAAATGACATTTTTTCACTTAGAGCGAATAATAGTACTAAGCCTAAATTTTTGCTATTAGTACTTGAAAAAATTCATCAAACATAATTTTTTTCCATTTTGATACCTCTTATTACTCTCTACAAGCTTGTTTGTCAATGTGTAGAATATTAAGGTTTTCGTTGGAATCTTTTCTTTGCAGAAAATTTTTTATACACCTATCCCTGCAATCTATATAAAGTGAGCTATTATTGAGTCGAATCATCTTGAAAAGTTGCAAAAACTCAGAAAAACTCTACCTTTCCGACAACTCTACAAAACACTGATTTGATTAAAAATTTCTGATCTTCGAGCTCCTTTTTCAAAATGATTTTTAAATATGCTTTTTGCGTATTTTTTTTCAACTGTTTCGAACTTTCAAAAGATGTCTTACATTGACGGAATTATTTTATCAAAATTTTCGTTAGTAATTGTGGAAGAAATCGTCATTTTAAAATCAAAAGTCCGAGTTTTCCTAATTAAAGAAAAAAAAATTCATAGATCATGAAAATGTTTATTAGAAAATATTTACATTCAAAAAATGGATTTTTTTACTCGGAATTTCGGTTCAACAACGTTCAATATTATCAAAACATAATGAAATTAACATGTAAGTTGCAGCAAATTCTCAAGAAACTGAAATGACAAGTATTATTGAATCTTCGATATCAATTGAAGTAAATAATATCACTTTTATCAAATTCATAGCTAAATTCTTTAATTATTCGTATTTGAGTGTGAGGCAATAGATTTTAACTACACTGTTGAAAAAAATTCCAGAAAAGTATTGGAAGTAAATTCTGTACGGGGTTTTTCCTATAAATCGATCTGGAAAATTTTCCATACACTCTAGGAATTCTTCCATAAATTATGGAAAAACTTCTATATTTATGGAAGAATTCCCATAGTATGTGAAAAATTTTCCAGATCTATTTCTGGGGAAAATCCCATACAGAATATAAGTTAAAAACTTTCAATTATTTTATGGAATATTTACCAAATTTTTCCATACACAAGTATGAAAAAATTGCGATTTTTTTTTACAGTCTAGCAAATAGTACACAATTCTTAGTTCCATTAAAGAAATTTCGAGTTTTCTAGAGGTATTTGGCTAACGTAGATTTCTCAAACACTGAAAAAATTACCTCGAATCTCATTCTAGAACAAAAATGACAGTTCTCAGAAACCTGTTACACTCGTCAATTATTACCTTATGAGTTCAAACTTCTAATACAGCAGAAATTATCCAGATTAATATTTGAGCTTACAACGAACAAGCTGTAACTATCTTCAATGTCGAACATTCGTCTTATGCATACTATTAAATATCTCTTTTGAAACACCTTAATTTTCAAACTGTACGAATTTAGGATGACAATAATTAATTCACCAAGTATCGCAACATACGTAACACCCCCTCGATTTTCGAACTCAATCATCCTACTCTCCACCTCAAGTTTCAAAAATGCCATGCTGATGGCGTTTCTCAACTTGAAACTATCACTCGAAACACCGAACTTTCCACAGCTAATCACCGAAATTAAGCCCATTGTCTACTCTCTCTTCCTCTTTCGCGGAAAGGCACAATATCGCGTGCTTCTCACAGCGCGTTATTGCAATTTATTCACTCGCGAGTGCGGGAACAGCCGGCTTTTGTCGCCATGGCTTTAAAGGCCAGCGGCATTATTAAAATGACGCAGGAAAATGTTGAGCGCTCGTTTGACGGGGCCCGCGCATATTTCACGAGCTTCCTAAAATATCGCCCGATATTCATCTCGAGCCGAGCGACGACGACATTTACCCCTGTTCCGGGGCTGTGAGACGCGCCCTGTATTACATGCCGCCTCGGGCGAACGTGCGAATTTCGCGCACTTTCCTCGCACGTTGCCACATAAAACTCGGGGGGCGTTTTCATACTGATGTTTAACGTGTTTAGTTAAAGACGCGTCTAGATTTTGAAGCAGGGTGAATCAGGCTTGTCGATTCCAAGGAAGTTGCAACCTTTGGAAGGGTGGTAGTTTACCCCCTAGAGATTTTGACGAGATACAGCAGTATATTTTTTTTAATCTTCCTTTTTACCGAGTTTGTGAATGAAAATTAATTATTTACTATGTCACAATCTATAGTAGGTTCTTGGTAATACTTTGGAATACTTAGAGACTTAAAATTAAATTCAATTATGGCAATGGATGCATGTGCGAAATTTCAAATTTTTCTTAAGTCTGGAACAAAAAGGTTTCTCAATTAAAGAGTGACAATAAAAATATATGATGTTTTTTCTCTTAAACAAAGCTGCAGTATTAAATCACTTTTTTCTGATGTAAAAAAAAATTTTACAAGATTAGAAAAGATGGGTGAAACATTCTTGAGTAAATTCTTTAATTTTCATATAATAATGTTGAAATTTATTAGGTGTTTTTGAACGAAAATTATATAAAATGAAATATATTTTTTCTGAGTTAGAGCTCCATTGGAAAATGCAAGAAATTCATCAGTAGAAAAATTATTCTTCATAACATAGAAAATAAACCTGAAAAATAATTTTTCTGTTTTTCTGATTTTTTATGGAAATTAATGTCTCGTCAAAAAAAGCGTGTGTTCCTTAATATATTTATAAAATATTTTTTTCCCTTCAACTAATTTTAATTATTATACAATAGAATATAAATGTGACGGGTCGGGGAAAATGATCCCTGATGCAAAAAAAAATCGATTCTCACGTTTGAACATAAAAAAATTGTATTCGAGTCAAGCTTCACTTGGCAAAACGCCAAAAATTTCTATTTTATTTTGTTATTAAAAGTATGACATTATGAATTTATTAAGGAAGTATACATTTTCTGATTGAAATCATTTAGAATAAATCAATGATCATGGTGTGATAATAATTGACAGTAATTAATTTCATATACAGAGTGAAAATAAAGAAAAACCTTCTACAGACTATGAAAAAAAATAATAATAATTTTTGAAAATCCATTACTCCGTTAGTGAGCTATAATATCTCGAAATAACACCATTCTATTTTTATACATAATATTTAGATAAAACGATACATTTTTGTTGAGCAGTGGTCAACAATTTCAAGATTCTTGTGAAAAAGTTAAAGAAATGAATATACGTTATATTTAAAATTGTATATATATTATCCACATTTTTACTTTTAAAAAGAGTTCAAAACTACTCAAATTTTTTGTTTTCAGATAAATTGAAGATATATAACCAGAAAAATCTATTTTACTTCGTAATATGAAAAAATCGGTCATAAAATCATTCAGTTCGTACATGTGTTAGAAATGGTTTCAATAAATTTACTTCTACATTTCACAGACTTAAAAAAACTATAAATATGTAGAACGAATTCACTCAATTAACTTTGAAATTCGGAAACTTGCGAATGTGCAGCCCTTATTTAAAACTTACATTTTGTCTAAATATGAAGTCTCTTTTGTTAACTCAATCGAACAACGACTTGAATTTTTTTATTCAATATTCTAACGAAAATCTGGATCGAAAAATTCCTACAACATCAAATCAGAATATTTTTAAAAAAGGGAGGTAACTTTTCACTGAAATCGATTGAAAACATCCCAGTTCAGGTTGTTTATGATTGTATATAATAAATAAGCAATTTTCAAAATTAACAATATGTTGTTATTTCTGACCGAAGGCTGGAATAATGGAAGTAACAGCATGAGAATAAAAAAATTGGCAAATGAACAATCAGTTTTTATAAAAGCAAAATGTTTAAAATTTTTCTGGTGGGCATATTTTCAATGTTAATAGAAATTTATTATGAATATAATTAAATTTTGTTGCGTAAACAAATATTCGTTACTTATATTTAAAATAAACATATTAAGCACACCTAATTAAAACATGTATTGAAGCAATCAAAAAAACATATTTCTGCATACTGATAGAAGAATTTTGATCAACTGGCTGTAAACAAATGTGTCCTATTCGTTAAGTAATATTGAAAACATTACAATAACGCAACATTAAATAATTCTGAAGAAGCACAAAAAAAACATGCAAAGAATATTTTAATATTAAAATTCTTTCAGCGACTATATGAAAAAACAAGGGATGTTCTTCTTCTTTGCGTGAGACGTAATTTGTTTTCCATAATAAAAATTCATAATCCCTGTGAACTCCTACGTTACTACGTGAACATGATAATTTGCGCTTACAAAGTTTGGCGTACTCATTACATAAAAAGTAATTACAGAATTTTTCAGCACAAAGAACGATAACGTGAAGCAATGGTGGGCATAGAAATATGTTGTCGAAGAAATGGTCAAAGAAATGTTTTTATGAAAATATCAGCTTCTTTCGCATTTATCAAATGAAAAAAAAATTTTTTTCAGTACTTGAATTTTTTTCTCATTTGAACTACTTCGTCAAAGAATTTTTGTTGAACGGTTTATATTCAAAAAAAAGTTTTACTCGCAAAATTATTGTACAATTCCGTTAATGGAATGTTTAAGTTTTACGCTTCGGAGTATTTAACGTTATTCTGAATCGGAAGGTATTTTGTAATGCAAACACATTTTTTGTATGCAATGATTCATTACTTAAAATTTAGACTCCTAATTTAAGTGTTGGATAATTAAATTGTTCTCATTTTTTCACCACTCGGGTATGGTCATGCGGGCGAAAATGCGCGGACGAGTGTTTGCTTAAATCAAGCACACGTTGTATTTTTCATTTCGCCCTTTGTAATTCGTAACGGTTGCCTTTCATTCTTTCGCTGGCTGCCAGTTTTCCATCGCCCGTATTTGCTTTCATTGTTTCATGCTCTCAGGACGTCGGCATTGCTGCGTGCTTTCAAGCCTTTTACGTCCGTTCTATCCGAAGCACCCGAAATAATTTCCCGCGGCTTTTTCATCTTCATTTAACTAATGGAATCGATTCTTTTTTGCCCCCGGAATTTTCACGGTGTCCAGTGGTAAAGATAAATAACAGGTTCGGTTTTTGGAGAAATTCGTGAAAATTTTGGAGAGAGCGAGGCGTTTCAAAGGAGGTTTCTCATTTGTAGGTATAAATATTTTTGAATGTATATTCAATCAATTCTATTTTTTATTTATACATGAAAAAGAGAACAAAACAGTGTTTTCAAATATTTAAACTATTATATAGAACATTTCAGATAAGGTTTATCCGGGATCGAACGAAGTATTATTTATGACTAATTTTTTTTTTTATATATTCAAAATTGTTGAAATAAGAGAGTGGAACAATGGAAATTCAACTTTAAAAATCTTTGAACAGAAGCAATGTAACTGTTACAATTCTCAATAAAAAATTTATTAATGCCAAATTCAAATCTTTCATTCAATGCTGTAATTTTGATTGAAAACAGAAATATAGGCAGAAAAAAATTTCGAGAGAAACAATTTTCGTAAAAATATATTTGCTTTCGAGTTAATAATTTTTTTCACGATATGGTGACGTTGCAACGATTTTTCAATTTTCCGAATGTCGAGATTGCAAAATTGTACAACTTTTGAAGTCTAAGGTTGCACCGTTTTTTATATACGTATTTCATTTATTGGATTTCGATTGATGTTTCCGAACTGATCAGGTTTAGATTTTTCTATTGGAATATTTTTATTTTGCTCATTCTACAAGTTTTTATACAATGTGAATAGTATCATTGATGTCTTAACAGTTTCTAGAATTCAATGATCCAGGAATCTTATTATAAAAATATTTAATTGGACTTTCATAATTTTTTGAGAAAAAACAGAGTACATAGATTGAAAGTATTAAAGAGATTTCTGGAATGAATAATTTTAGTAGGATTGATACAATTTTTCGTTATTCTCTTGTAATATGAGAGATTCCTAACATCCGCATGGATTGCTATATGAATTTGTAGAAGTCTATGATATTTTATAGAGAATTACAACGAATCAAAGTAATTTTTATTGGTGTTCCAGAAAACAGTATCTTCTTAACTGATTTCTAGTACTTTTTTTTTATTTTCTCAGAATTTACACTATTTGAAAAATTTTTTAGCATTGTAATGATTTTACAAATTATGCAGATTTTGAAAAGAATATACAGATGTATCAGAGATTATATTTATTCGAAAAGTAAAATATTCTAGAATGGAAAATTTTCTGACTTTACGAGAATTACATCTGCATAATACAAAGAATAATTCATTTCCAGTGTTTCTAGTGATTTTAATAGTATTCATGCACCTTTCATAATTTTTTTCACATTGCTATACATTTCAGGTATTTTTTAAGACCGCTATATATAATTCTAGAGTTCGATGCTCTAGAATTTGAATTTTTGAAAGTTCCTGCATGAACATATCGATTTTTTGAAAAATAACACTAATACAAATTTCTATTACCATGAATATTTCTTGTATTTTTTATTGTTGTTAGTATTCCTAATGCTTTGTAGTTTTTTTTTCTGGAAATTTATTGTATTCCTGAATATTTTTATATACTTTTTCGATAATTTCATGTTATAGAATTCGAAGTTACACAGATTATAAGTAGGTTTGTTTAGAGCTTCCAGAAAACCTTTGATTCGTACAATTCTATTACTTCTTGTATTTCTTTAGAGTTTCTATGATTTATGAGAATTTTTGGTATTTTTATAGATTTTTCCGTAGAGATTTCTAGAATCAAAAGCTCCAAAATTCAACGTTTTAAAGATTTTCTACATTTTTGTAGATTCTATTATATTTTCAAAATACGCTAGTTTGAAACATTAATATTTCTGTTTTCTATGTTTCCTTAGCCCAACATTAAATGTTATTATTTCGTTTTAGCAAAATTCTTTTTGAACCTGAATTACTGTATATTTCATGCTTCCTTCTCAAGTTCATTAAACATTGAAAACTTAAACTGAATCATACTGTATGTGCTCTAGATTTCAATGTATACATTTTTGATAATTTTCACTTTATATATTATTAATTATTCTTTCTTTGCATTTTTGTTATTACTTTTATTTTTTATCGATAACTCTAACCTTTTATATTCCTACATTTAATATCAGTTAATTTCATCTGAATTCAAAGAGGTTCGAATTCCTAAAACCTCCATTTGCATTAGGACCTGATTTAAAATGTACTGTATTTTTTAGAATTCAATTCAAAAAAAAAGAGTTGGCAATGAAAACACAATCTTAAAATTATTTTTTTGATTTTTCTTTTTTATTTATTAATTTTCATCACCGGTAGATGCATTTTTCCTTTTTTTCTCTCCAGACACTCAAACTTCCGGCAATGTTTGCCCGGATATCCCAGCGACTCTGAAACTCGCGACGCTTATTTTCCAGAGAGAAAGAGAAGGATGGAAAGATAGAGAAAGAGAGACGCGAGTAACCCTCGTAATTAAAGCGAATCAATTGCCGGGGCATATTGCACTATCACATTATCTCTGATTGCCGTAACGACTCTCTGCTTTCATGCACGTGCACGCTGACGTCGTTGCATTAGCCGACAGCGAATTACCAAATTACCGGATTCCACCCCCCTGTTCCCTACCTACCCCTTTCGGAAAAGCGTCTCAGATCTCTAGAGATAACGATTCGATTCCCGAGTGCAACGACTGTGGAAATCCCCGGAAGAAGTAATGACAAATTTTGATTGAAATTGTCATTATTATCTATCTTTAGTTTTAAAGGAAATCCAAATGTCACAGGTTGAGTTACTTCTTACATATTATTTTGAAGAGGATGTAACATTTTTCAGAGTTTAGTAAGGATTGTAAATATTTTACCACAAGTAAATATAGAACAAATTAGATCAACTATAAGTATTTACATTTATTTTTAAACAATTTTCGTAGACCCATTCTTATAATAAATAAAGCAATGACGTGCAAACTGCTGAAACCTGAAATATCGAATCAAATGAATATTTTTGTCACCATTTAGTAAGTTTGATGCCAACCGTACTTGGGAAAAGTGGTATTAAATTTTCCCGCCCTCGCGTAACGCGTACATATCAGGCCGCTTAACTCGCTTCTGCAGGATCGGTTGATGATGATACTCGATAGATTTCATTCCCGATCGTTCTCTTAGTTTGCCACGGAGCCGATGAAGGGAAACCGCGACATAAGTGGATGTCGTCCTGAGCGAGCTTAGGTCCTTTCTGTAGCTAAGTGCACAAGGGGCTGACTTTTCAGGGGACGAGAAAGTCCCTGCGGGTACACAGGAAAGGGCGAGTAATATAGGGTGGTTTATTTGATTTTTTCTGTTCGCAAATAATAAAATTACCGAACAAAAAAGCTCAGAAGCTGAGAATGAAATGAAAATCTAGAAATTTTGATCACATAATACGAGTAACTTTGAATTTTATACAGGTAACTGAATCTTACTTTCTTTACAAAATTAAATGTTACAGGTAGAGATGTGAGAATACATGATTTTTTCGGATTAAAGATAGTAAAAAAACTGTAATAAATATATAAAATTATGTAAATATTATGGTACACAGAATTATTCTGAAAAAATGGATGTATTGATCAATTACCCATTGCTATGATTGCTGCTTTAATATTCATTACAGGACAATAATTATTTGTTTCAAGGAAAAACATCAATTCCTTTTTATAATTATCAGTAGAAAATGGAAAAATGAGAGCTTTTTCTAGTATAACTGATTGATCAATTTCACATGTTGTTTGATGGGTTCTGTATGTTGAGCATTATTTTACGATAGAAAATAAGGACGTGATTCATGTATTTGAAACGCACAAAATTTTTAGCGAAAGCAAAAATCGTTTGTAAACTTTATACATCTTTCACAATTTTTGCAGCAACTCTAAATATTCATGATAAAAATTCCGTGCCTTCCTTGTTCAGCTCTTATTTCATGTAACTATTTTTTTGTTTAATTCTACTAATATTATGATTATAATGATTATAATAATACTTTTTTAGTTATTTCAATGTAATGATAGAGCTAAAATTTCGTGTTCCATGTAGAAATAAAAAAAAAAAACTTCGAAAATCATATGCTACAGCTGTTATTGTTGATGAATTTCACACATTATACTTATATACTACTTTGATTATTTTAACAGTAACTTAATTTTTTTCATGACTCGCGGCTGGTCAATTTTATTTATTTTTTTTTTTTTTTTTTTTTTTTTTGAAAGATGAAAGTTGTACATAAAATATATTTTCGTATCATGTTTTTTCTTATAACTTTATATTCTCACATAATTTATTGTTTTGAATTTATCATTGCAAAATATATTGCTCAAAAATCTGCATTTCTTCTATTTCTCCTTTTTTTTGCTAAAATATCAAGAAAATTTAATTTTTTTATAGATAAACCATTCAAATATATAAGTCTATACATTACACATTTATTTTGTATACTTAAACTCGTTTTAAGTCATTTTTAATTTTGAAAAACTCATTCGTAAAATATCAACTTTATTGTGAATATCCATTTGCAGCAATAATATATTATTCATTTAATTCTATCGTTTATTATATTGGTTCAGATATACGCATGATACATTATAATCTAGAAAACCTTAGATATAATACATTTGAATAAATTTGAATTATCATTCAAAAAACAGATTTCTGAAACAATATCTTCTATAATATGAATTTCATATAATAATTTCGGAAAAACAGTGTTTATTTATTATATGTTTTTTTTATCTCTTAAAAGTAACACATACATCACTAATGTAATCTGTGATAAATCATTTATATATAATAAATTCACATACACTTTCATTAACACGAATACCATCATTTCCAATTATTATTTTTCTCTAACAATATTAAATAACGAATCGATTCGTAGATTTTGTATTTCTTTTTGGAAAAGATCATAATTTCATAAATCGTATTTCTTGGTGCAGAAAATAATATTCATTTCAATGCCTGATTTGAAAAAAAAAATTATGTATTTTTTTAATAAATTAAGTATCTTAATGTGATCCAACTTTTTATTCATTTGAAATTACATTTTCTGAAAAATTATGCAGTAATGATGAAAAAACTATAAATTTATTTAAAATATATCAATTTTCATTAACGTACTTTCATTGTTGAAATTGTTTGTCATATGATTCTACAGGCCTAAAAAAATTGCAGTCACTGAAATTTGACGTAATTAAATGTAAATATAATGAAACATTCTTAAAAGAGGAATATATATTTGTTACATATATATCTTTGTAAGTTGTACGACATCACGACTAAATTAACTCGTTGAAAAAAAATCATCCTATGACATGATAAAAATCGCATCATTGCTTAATTCCGAGCAACGACGATAAAACACGAAGCTTGGGAAATTTGTCACGGGCCACGACCCGCGATTTTTATTCCTGCCACGAGTTCGGGACAAAGGCGGACATTTTTCCGGCCCGGTGTATTACGAGCGCGATACAGTTTCGCGAATTTCGTCGTTATATATTTACGCAAAACGCGCAGTCTACGTGACGCGGCTCCAGCGACGCGCCACATTAATAATTAAGGTACTCGAACAAAGCGAGTCGCTTGAATTTGATCCTGGCTTTTTCTCCTTTCCCTCTAGCCTCACACTTTTTGTTCCTCGTCACTTTTGTCGTGCTTTCCAAGTCTCTGCATTTTTTCCTACGAGCTTTACTACAGAATCCTTTTTTTTCCTCCAGACGAGATCTTGACGGACCAGCATTTTTTTAATCCGAGAAAAATTCTCGTTTCTTTTATGAACTTCACTGGAGAGGTCGAATATCCGGATTTATTATAAATGAGTTTTCTAGACTATAGAGTAGATAGAGGTGATGAGACAAAATTTTCAATTATCTTATTCTTCAACATGTAATGAAGTTCTTTGAATTATGTTCGTTGTTTGATGATTGATCCAAATATTATTATCAAGGCAGTTACGAAGATTTTTTCTTCTTCAGGACCTGTAAATTTGATTTCTGTAAAGTTTTGCAGAACAGAGAAAATTCCTTGATTTTCATTCAATTCCCAAGTTTTCCTCAATTTCCAGATACCTCATCATCCCCACGACAATAACCCGATAAAAAGTCCCAAGCTCCCAAACCGAATGACTGCACCGCGCAACGCTCACGAATCCGGTGGCGCGGCGAAGTGCATTCTGCAGCACAATGCAGTAAATGTGCCAAAGCTCGATAGAAGAGCCCTTAGACAAAACCAGATCCTCCATACCCCACACCGTCCTCTTCCAATTTTATCCTTCATTCACCCTCGACTCCACAACCACCAGAAAAGTGTGTCAAAAGTTCACTGACTCTCTTCCTTACCATCGTTTCATTTTTCATCGTTTTTCAATTTTCTGTTACTCGGTTGAAATGGAAATGCACATCGAATCCACGATCGTATTAATGAACTTTATTCATAATTACGTGGAAAGAGCAGTTCCATTTATTATATACTCAGCTTACACGAATATAGAGACGAATTTCGCGATTTCTCTTGTGAAGATTCTTTTTTTTCAGGTCACACTTCAATATTCCTCAATTATATGAAAATCACTCATACCAATGTGAAATTTGATGTAAATTTTGCATTCATCACTCTTGAATCCGTGATTAAGAACTGTTTCTCAAAAATATCTCGGTACCGATGAGAAATATATATATTTGAAGAAATTTTTTCAACCTTTAATTTTCCTGTTTCAATTTTACTTTAAAACTTATACATTTTTTTATTTAACTATAGCAGATTATGTTCAACTGTGCTCACATTTATATCACACAAAAAGTTTATATAATTACAAATTCATGAAAAGGTCTTTGACTCGACCGGGTTTTCTTAATTAGCGCCCACTTTTGCGACTCGGGACGCTAATTCTAACTAGGGACTGAAAATTATTACGCAACATTTGACGCACAACTGCTGCGTGGAACGTTGACGTTCGAGGTAATGAAATTCAGCATAATTTCGAAGGAAACGTTATCGTTCGAGTGAAATGCAGGCGAAGAAGGAATAAACTCACGGAACGTGACCTATGTTGTAGCGTTTTGCGAAGCTGTTGACAAATAGTAATCACGCTAAAATCATGTTTATTTCGCTGAATACTACTTGATCTATGAGCGTATGGTGACATAGAAATCAGGGCTTAATCATGGGTCCAATTATATCTACCTAGACTTTCAGTGATTTCAGGGTTATTAATATTTTTAGTATTTTCAGTATTTTTTTAGTTTTTTTATACTTCTGTATTTCTGGATAGTATTAAAGATTTCGACGCCTAAAGATCGAATGTTCTATATATTTTGGGTATTCAAATAGATCTAACAAAAATAATATCTGTAATAATTTACAGTATCTATTGAACTGCTGGTATTCGTATTCTGTTTAGTACTTTATGTTTTTTTTATTAAGTATTGATTTTTGTAGTATTCCTTCGGTTTTTATATGTCTCTAAAATTATGACAGTTTCGTACCAAATGTCGAAGCTCTAAAATTCCAAGGTCAATGCCTATTCAGTATTAAATTACTTTTTTTCAAAATCTTTTCAGTATTATAATATTCTGTAGATTACCAGAACTTTCGATATTTTTCATATTCTTAGGTATGATTATGATTTTCACTACCTATTGTATACATTCTTTAGTAACAATATCGTTATAAATTTTCAGTATATGTCACGAGTTTTCAGTATAACTACTACTTTTCTTATTTTCTTATTTTTATAAAATTTATTTACTATTATGAATTTTTCGAGTGATTTTTTAACTACTTAGGAAATTCTTCGACCTTTTTATGTATTTAACGTGCTCATCAATATGACGAATTTACGTAACTTACATGCCTTTCAAAAGAAGTAAAAAATTAAGATTTTAACTTGCTTCTTTCATTTCTATGCAAATTTCAATAAAAATATCTTGATTCGTTAGTGTGATAATTTATAGTTCCTCTTTAAGTAGATCGAAAAATAAAGAACGTTATTATTACAATACGTAATACACCCTATTAACTTTTCAGGGTTAGCTCTTAATTCGGAGTGTGAACAAACAACTTTCAGAGTTGGCCCTCAAATTTGAAAGTCAACCCTTAACCAATCAGGGATTGACCCTCAATCGATATCTGGTTCAAATCTAAAATTTGAGGGTCGATCTCAACTTTCGAGTTTAACCCTTAACCGGTTTCAAGGTCATCCCCTGACATTAAGGATGAACCTTTAAACCTATCGATAATTTCAGACCAATTTCAGGTTTGACCATTGAATGTTTTTAACGTTATGAACACTCGTTATTTGATCTTGTTTCAAAAATAATATAATGTTAGTCAAATTATTATTAATACACAGTAAAAAACAACTTTTGCTCAACCTAATAAATGCATTATATTAATATAACAATTCAGGTTTAATTTCAATATTTCTGCATAATAAAGGCATTTAATGCATTTGTCTCCGAAAAGAGCAAAAGTGCGAGTAAAACATTAAATGCAAATTCGAAATTATTCAAATCCCAATTAAATATTTTTAAACTCTTGTTGCAATACTCATCAAGGTTTTACATTATTAATAAATTAAAGCTGTACAAGAGCACGCATTAACGAACTATGAAATTTATATTTTCTTTGTTTACTGAAAACAATAAACCAAAAATAAAACAAAAAGAAAATTCAACTGAGATAATACCTTTCACAACAAACCACAATAGTAACACTGATGGCGATGAATATATCAGTATTCATTTCATCGAAAATTTATCAGAAAATATTAGAAAAAGATTCAATAAATGTGTAATTAAAGTAATAAATAAAATTGTGGAAAATTGCGAAAAAAAATTATTTGTAAAGGCAATGATATAAATGAGGATGATTGACAGTCAAGAGTAGTTTATAAAATCGAATTCAATAATTGTAATAAAATTTATATAGGCTAAACTCAGAGATATATCGAAAAAGAAGAAATTAACATCAAAATAATAATTATAAACACAATGATGATAGTTCTGTTATGAGTAAACATAGATTAGATAATAATCATGATTTTGAAAGAGATAACTTCAAAGTTATGGATAAAGAACCAAATTATAGAAAAAGGTTGTTCACTGAAATGGCTTTTATTAAGAAATATGAAAAAGAGAGCTATGAATAAACACAAAGATTAACAACATTGGAAGGATGTTTATGATGGTTTGGTTGAATTTATTTGATTATTATGCATTACTTGGTGAGTCTTAGTTCCTGGTTTCTGTGGTTAACTTTGATTGTATATGTGCACATCATAGTATACGTCATGAAATGTCACGTACATGTCACAAATGAGATAACACGATAAAAGAACCTCAATGTCCAACATCAATCTGAATGAGCAACATGTGATTGCTTCGACACTCCCCTGAATTTAGGAAATTATAAAGAAACATGTTTTGCGTTAATAGGTTTACTGTATTGTGCATAACTAAGACGTGAGTTTCAATGATTTGAACATTGCTTGTAATATCGATAATATTGTTATGTATTAAGTCACAACAGATGTCTTGGAAAATCCGAGACTCACAAAAATGAGAGGAACGGACGGTAATTTTCAAAAGGTTTATTCCAATCTCAGATACACACGTTCCGAATCGTACATGGAGAGGTTTCTTAGTATGGATTTACAGATATTCAAACTCGTTCGACGTAAATATAAATTATAACTAAATGGAACCTTTTCCTCTAATTTTCGGCTGAAGTATTCCGTATTTACCGTGTCCTTCAGAAGAACAATGACTTCCTCACTAACACAATGACGTTCTTGAGGCGCTTGTTCCACGCCGTGGTCCGAGGCACATATTCAGGAACCGAGTTTAATGTTAAGTGTACAGTTGATTCTTTGTCTTAACAATTGGCCGGAGTTGACAGAGAGATTAGGAGAGTGAAAAACTGAGAGCTACTGACCGTGAGAAACTAAGGAACCGCGCGCCACGAGCAGAACGCTCGGGGATTTATACCCGTCTTTTCTTTGGGTGGGAGGCAACACGTAAGTCGTTGAGAAACAAAAAAAAACAGGATAATTGGTTAATATTCCCTGAGATTTTTAGAACTAGTTTCAAATGCCTGGAGGAAATGAAAATAAAATGAGCGCAATTGTTTTTACAAAGAGAAATGGATTTCAAAGTACTAACATTTGGCGGAGTTATCAATCCCATAAATATTCGAAGTAAATACCCATTCGTATCGTTTACTTAATTGCGATAAAGATTTCTGAAAGACAAATGAAACGGGAATGAGTTCGATAAGGCCCTGAAAAATTTCATAAATGATATCCGGAGGAAATCGAAAAGGAATGAATGCCAAATGGCCTCTCGATTTGTGCTATTATTTCTACAATAAAATAGATTTCAGGCCAGCTATCTTACTTCGTTATATAGCAAAAACAGATAACAGAATGCTCATTTAATAATTTGGAAAAAAAAAAATGAATCGGGAATCCCAAATTACCGGATCTTTATAACGACTTCTGATGATGAAAAAAAAGACAAATGTGTTCTGAATGTGTTTTGCCAGAAAAGAAAAAGCTTGAAAAATACTGCGAGTAATATATATATATTTATATTGCTATAAAATGCATTATATAACAATATGTTACTTTGACAATTTAATTTACATTGTGAAAAATTGACAGGTCTTAAAAAGGGCTCAAAACCAGAGCCGAAACTTAAACCGATTGTAAATAAAGAATTTTAAGTTTGACTGGGAAATCGAATCATCATAATTACACAGTACCCAGTGCATTTAGTCTATAAATTTGAGGTTATAGGCCCTCCACACATCAATTTAATTCACAACTATGAGAGTTTCTGAGAATAAATCTTTAAGGTAAGGATTAAACTCCGAAATTTGATGGTAATTCCTAAGTGTAAAAGGTTGATCTAAAAATTAGAGTGTCAGCCTTCAAGTTTAGTGATCCAAATTACCTTAAAAGTTGATTTCTAAAGTCAACGTTTCATCTTTAAAAAATTGAGAATCATCCCCGAAAATTCTTCCAGAATTCTCATAAGCCTACTCTGCATTAACGAGTTTCTATTCATGTTCTTTGAACCATTTCTGACAGTTCGTATCAAAATCCTGTATTTCACCCTTACCCACATCGTTATCTTAACTCCTGCATGCAGTATCCCTGCAAAATGTCTTCCAAATCATCAACCTTGATGCACCACATTTTCTCAACGTGATAAATAATGCAGACGACAACGTCAATTCCAAACTGACGACGAAACCACGTGGATATCAATTTCTCGTGGCAGCCGGTAAAGTGCATCGGGTTCAAAGCGTAAAAAAAATATACAAGCTGGATCGTCGTCGTAAATAATGCGATAGGTTACGGCAAAATTCCCCGGGTCGTGTCGTTGGAACACTGGTTACAAGGCCGGGAAAGTAATCGTCGAATAAACGCAATGTCGAGCAGATGGCTGCGAGTACTGCCATTAGCTAATGGTCCCTAACGCCAATCCACCACTGCTACCGAACGTTGGCTGAACTCCGCGCCTAAGCTCGTTCTTTATTTCCCACTTACGACGCAAAATGACAAAAGAGAACTCCCGCGGCACTTTCGGGACTCGATTCCGGGGTACTGTACGTTGTTGATTCAACTGCGGGTAAAAAGCTCGAAGGCCCAATGCAGGGGTGACGACTCCTTTGCGACGCGCATTTTTCAGGATTCGGGAGAAAGGTTCGGCAAATACATTAAGTCCTTCGAAAGTGCTGGTGGTACTCCAAGGGATGTTGGCAGGAGGGAGAGGGATAAGAGAACCTATCGATATTCGATAAATATTTATGTTAGTGGGACGTAGGTGAATAATTAGAAAGAGAGGTGAAAGGAAAGTGGAACCCTAACTTTAATGGATCGTTTGAGAATTATGTAGCTTTATACACCTTAAAATCGATACATGATGGAAGTATTTAATTCTATCGTTTTAAGGATCGTTCAGAGCAAAGGGGATATTGACAAACTTCACTTTTGGCAAATTGAAGAAAGAAGTAAAAATAAACGTGTTTAATCTTGGCAAGCAAACATCTGTAAAATTTTCCGAGAACGTCACCCACCAAATTACTGATAACATCACTCCAAATACGAGCACTGAGACTTTCAGTGTTTCCAAAACGGATTCTCCTTGTGATTTCTCATTCGTCCCCTTTTTAGCCACATGACTGAATCGTCCTTTATACCATGGCTTCGCTGAACTGATATAATCTTCAAGCAAAACTTGCAAAACTACAAAAAAGAGTTCGTCAATGATGCCGCTCATTTTGCCCAGCAATTATTTATTTTTGGACAGACGCTCGTTTCGCGTTCTCCTCGTATCTTCGAAATCGGGAACGTGGAATAAGCTCTTGAGCCCTCGATCCAGTCTCACCTTCGTGAAAATTAGTTTTTTTTTATTTTACTGGAGGGAATTGAGATTTCACAATAACTCGGCTCAGGATTCATGAGCTTGAATTTGCGATTCCTCCGGGGACGGGAAATACGAGAAATCGAAAAGGGAATTACACGGCTTTATAGTCCTAAATTAAGGAACGTCGAGGAAATATTGAATAGACACGTCTCGCTCGGTGAATTTTGTTCTTTATATAATTGGTTCTCATTTTACGAAGCGAATTTGTATCGAGTGATTTGAAAGGCGATCAAGCTGAGAGTACGGAGTTACGAGCAAGAAACGTCTGTCGTGAGATTTCCATTAGGGATAAATACTTACATTATTGGGACTTAAAATTATCCAGATTGAAGAGTTTGGAACGTTGATGTTTTTAGAGGACAAGGAAATTCGAAATAAATAGGTAGTAAAATGGAATAAAGGGAAATATTGAACTGCAAAACAAAACATTTATTTGAGATGAAATTCTTTAAATACAACATGAAACGTTCAAATAACTTGTTTCCATATTAATATCTCATAATCTTGAATTTTTTGTATAGATATCGAATGATAAACTTGTCATTTGAATGAAAATTCAATGTCTTTTGATATCAATTTTTCGCAAATATACTATAATTCTTGAAAACATCTAGAAAATTTATGTATGTTTACGTTTTTCATTTTTTATTGTGAATTTGTAACTTTTTTTCCTCATATTTCTGTTTTATAATATATAGTTTGTCTCAGTTCTCGTCATTGTATTATCGATAAGAATTTTACGATCAAATGATTAAGTAAAAAAAAAGTTCAAAGTTTCTCTAGTTAAACCTCAAACTACGAATTCTGTCTCTCTTTCAACTATTACCTTGCTTTACCTTTCTATTGATTTGGCAGCGAAACCTTTTCCTTTCGGAAAAGGTTTTTTTCGCAACAAAGGCGAGGTATCTTCTTATTCTTCTTCCTTGCGGTCTTCTTCATCATTTGAATGCGATTCGCTGATTCAATTATGCTCGCTACAAGATCGTGTTTTATGACGCACAACTCAGGTATTAATACACATCAAAAACGTTGGGTTGTTTTGCTTATGGCTGGTCGTAGCCAGCTTGAATTCGGATGAGCTGCATTGAATAGATCTATCCGATCTAGTTAAGAATTAAGGAAGTTTCACCTCACAAACGTATCATTTAAGCATAAATATTTTTATTATAAACATAATTTATTCATTCATATGGATTCGACATGGGCATCAAAAAACTTATTGATTTCTGTAGTGATATATTCCTAATAGAAGAATTTTCGTACATTCATACTATTTCTTGATTTGTTATTCGGAACATTGTATTTACGAATGTAAGTTTTTCATATTTTAATTTTTTCACTCTCAAGGTTTGTATATTTTGTGAGTCTGAAATATACAGATAGTCATCATAAAATCTTAAGGTTTTATTTTTCTTCAATCATATAATTCCAATACACAAATCATGATAGAAGAATTTACTTTTTCAGTCTCTTGACTACTAGAAGAAATTGATGAAATATATACTTTACTCCTGAATAATGCATTCGTTTCTGTTTTAAGATTTAAAAGTTTAAAAAATTGTAGTCAACTATATACATTTATAGTGATACTATTATGTATACAATTATTCCAAGCTGCAATCATTCCACAGAAAAGAAGAAGAAAACAAACTCCATCATTTGTGAATTCTAGCTTTCGGTTTTTTATGAAACCTTGATCAAAAAATACTATTATGATAAAATAATGTAGATTTAACAAATATTAACCAATTTTTTTTTTCATTTAGATATGTAAAACAGTACAAAGTTATCAACAAAAGTATTCTTTTACTCAAATTTTCTTGAAATAAAATGAGGTCCTACTTCTCCATAATAATAATGAATATGTATATCTTCCAATATGCTGCATTAATTTATCTTGAAAATATTTTATTTTCCAGGAACCATTGTAACAAACGTACGAGCAGGGAATAAACTAAAAAGTTTCAAAATATCTTATAACATTGAATGCACTGAAACGTGTATTGTTCTTTCATGAATATGATAGTCATAGAAAAATCTCAAAAGTCTATAATTTTTTGTCAACTCGCCATATTTTCATTGGGCCGAATAAACATCATTATATTGAAAAATAAAATCGTTCAATATCGATCTTTTTTATTTGAAAATAAATAATGTACCAAACTATAATCATGAACACTATAGGTATTATGTTTGGTAAAAACACACTGATTGTTTGTTGAATGACAAATGTAACTTTAATATTGGAAAATTCTAGTCAATGTACAGAACTTATATATTTTTGTTTCTGATTTCAACTTTTTTACAATAAATTACATCGAATAATCATTCATCACAATTCACGTAAACTTAGTAGATTCTAACGGTGAAATTTTTAGTTAGATAATTAGTTCATTTCATGAACAAAACTAAACAAAACTGTATTTTTCCGACGTAACAATTTTTTCGAATAGAAATGCATATAACGTTGTGATGAAGTTGGTTTAATGAAACAGTCAAAATGAATCTATCTTGCTTTATAACTAACTTTTTTTTTCAAAAAATTTATCGTCATATCTTTTTCTTTTTTGTAAGTCTGCATTTTCAGTGATGCAGAATTGAAAAGTCACTTTCATAATTGATCTCTAAAATTTATTGATTATACTATAACAACTAAATAGCAGTTACTGTATTGTTACTTGTTACTCAAGTAATTTTTTTTTATATAACATTCTACATTTTGTTAGGTACGTATTTTTCTAAAACCTTTTGAGTGCATCGCTCGAAAATTTAGGACTCAAATGCTTACTTCTCGAAGTTGACAATTTAATTCTACTAATAATTTTGTTTACTGAGAAATAAGTGTTGTTAGCAAGTGTCATTTATGATCTCGGAGATTCGTGATACGAGTTTTTCCACTTCATGAATCCACAAAAGTCAAATGTTGAAAAATAAAGTTGCTGAAAATGGAACAAAAATTATGGCTTCAGTAGTTTTATTTCTATTTTAGTTGAAAAGTAAACTGATTATCTCAAAAATTCAACCGAAGTTTACCTGATATCATTTATTTAATGCTGAAAAAAATTGTTCATCATCCTTCAATGTATTTAAATACTTAACAAATTATGCCTGCATTTCAGTATCTTTTCAGTAATTATTTTACTGGTAAAAACACATCAAATATATTATATTATTCAAAAATTTGCAGGTTTACGAAACTTTCAATAATTAATATTCCATGCATTCCCTCAAAATACTTTAGATGAGTTTCCTTCATTTATCGATATTTGAATTTTATTTCTTTTCAAATTTTATCTTCATGAATATTTTTCAATAACAGAGAACTACATGAATATTTTTTTTCTTACAGTCTTCCAATCTAAAAATTTCTTTCTTTTATTCCACTTTTGTCATTTTCCATCTCTTCCATACTACTTCATATATTTTAATACACTCTTCAATAACTCTTCTATGACACTTCTCGGTGTCTTTTATTCTTATTTACTGTTTCCGCTACAGAAGAATTTTTCATTCTAACCAAGCCCCAAGCCAAGAATATTTCAGGGAGCAAAACCGTCTTCCGTGCTCTGTGGCCTGTAATGAGAATAATACATTATTTTAAAGGCTTGTGTTTCCGCCAGCTCTTACCTAGCTACCTTCTGAAAATTTTATCAAGGTGTGAGGTCATACCTGGGAAAAGTAACACAGAAAAATATTAAAAATCCTACAATACTCAACCGTCAATAAATGTTCTTATACATTTTCTCAACTGATGAAAAATATTAATAAATATTTCAATTTCTGTTGCAGGTAAGAACCCTACACCTCATTTGTCCTACTACATTGGTGATTACATTCTTCATCGAAATGCAAAGGACAATCAAAAATTAAGTGAGTCAAACTTTTGACTTTCAGACCTACAAAAACATAATGTCCACAAATTTGTCACTTGGTCAGTTGTTTTCACTTATTTTCCCCTTGATCTAGACCCTGCCCTGGTGATTTAAATAATACTGCTTCCATTCCAAGCCATTACTAGGCCTCTGAAAAGGTAAACGCGACGTGAAATTCTCTGTATATTTCCAACAGCGAACGTTAAACCGAGCAAGGAGCATATGGGGCTCGTTCTTGCTCGCTATTCCATGGATGGCTTGGCGGGTTTCTCAAAAAGGAGAAGTTGGAATATGGAACGAGAGTTAAAGAGTTCCACGGTTTCACTGAAAGGGGAAAACGAGAGAGGGATCGAGAGGGAGAGAGAAAAAGATTCGGTAGAAGGTATGGGAATAGTAGTAAGGATAAGAGAGATTGCCGTAGAGTTTTCATCGTCGGGGCTTTTTGCGTGGATGGAAACTCCGCGTAATCATAAGTCCTGACGCGGTTGAGGAAACATTACGAATGGAAACGTCTCAACTGCCTCGACGCACTATCGTTATTGCTCGATCTTGGAACGAGCTCTTCGTATTCAACATTTGTTTGACTGTTCTTAGGGGAGGAGAACGAGACGTCTTGTTCGGTCGCGTAGTGGCACATAGTGGCCAAAGTGCTTCTATGGGGAACGTCGTTAGCTGCGTTATGCTAATTTTCAAGAACGTTTCTCGGGTTTTTAGTTTAGCTTGATATGGGCGCCGTAAAGGAAATCGTGATAATCATTTATATCGATTTAATGTGTAATGGATCAGAAGTAAAACCTAAATCTTATGACAATATGACTATTAAAATATTTGAGCATGTGTAATACAACATTTATAGTAGTTTTTTACAGATTTTTGCAGTTTTAATTTAGTTTTCAAATATGGTACTTTCTTCTGATCACTAGGAGACAACAAATAGGGGAAGACTCAATTCTTCGAAAATCCCATGCATTAATTTGCTCTATTATTTTACAAGCTTTAGACTCTTGATTGAGTACTCTTCAAGCAAATCTTTTACAAAACAAAAGAAACGTCACAATAATAATCAAATCTCAAAAATCACACTCCTTAAAAAAACATATATTCAACACATAACTTACAATGTATGAAGCTAGAGGATATTCCTAATAATCTCGCAATATATAATTAGAAAGTTATAAAGTTTTTCAATGTTTGAACAACTTTTATGAGTTTATTGGCATTCTGAGGGTTTTTTTTTTTTTTTTTTTCACATTTTTCTACATTAGAAAAGTATATAAGCACCGTTTTTAAAGTTTTGTTGAAGAATCACAAATGCTAAAAGGTTTAAGAGTCTCATAATTTGTAATTATTTGGAACGCTGATTTGTTCGTGAAAGGTAGATAAATTAAAAAAAATGTTGCTCTATGATAAGCTAATTTTCATCAATTTTTGCAAATGAATAGGCAATGACAGTTTTGATAAGGCAAACAAATTAATTACATTATTGAAAGTCTTAACAAATTTTGATGCTGTGGGTTTTCTTATAGTTTATTTTTTAAAGTTTACATTTCTCAACATCCAAATAGTAACTATTTTATAAGCGATAACAGTTTATAACGATCGTTAATGTTTTTGAAAATTCGACAGTTTATAATAGTTCTTACATGTTCGAGAATTTTAAAATTTTAAAAAGTTTTTACAGTTAAAAGTTAATATATGTTTGAATAGTTTATAACTATTTCGACAGTTTCCAGTTCCAACAATTTGAGATAATTTTGATTTTTCATAATAAATTTATACAGTGTCCCCAATTCGTACTTAATTCATCACTGTATTTAAAATCTATTATTTTGATACTTTTATTCTTATTCTTATTTATCAAAAAGCTAGAAGACTTTATGAGAGGATAAAGGATGGAGAGAAACGAAATTATTTAACTGTACGCAGTGTTTTTAACAAGTTTAATATTTTAACAAACAAGAACAAATTGCTATTACATTTTCAAAAATAAAGCCATTATGTGAAAAACTAACTTTTGGCCTAACGGGGGTTTGCTCTTAACAACTTTATTATTTTATACTTAAATTTTTTCTAACATGAGTAGCCAGGGCCCAGCTGCTAAATGCAACTAGAACTTTTACCGTATCTTACTTTCAAAATTTGATAGCACTTTTTTTGTAAAACCAAATATCATTAGACTCTGAAAGTAAACTGGATTTTCAGTTGTTCAACTAATTTAATACCTATTGAGGAAACAGAATTCAATGTCAATTAAAGAGTTTATCTGGATTTTCCGTTGAAGTTCTCCTGAGATGTCCATTTCTCGAATGCAAATGTAATTTTTCTCGAATAAGCCCTCTACATACATTAACTTTAGTACCACTCCTGCAAATTTTGATATCATGAATTTTAAATATAATAATAGAATATTTTCACGATGTCTAGAAGCAATTTGAAACCAAACTTTTTCATATTTGAACTTTCATTTTTCTCCACTTTCAATTTTAGTTGAGTTATCGATAAGAGATGAATAAATTTTTTTTCTCTAATATAAGTACCTACTTTTTTTTTAAGTGCTTCTAGTATAATAAATTTTTATTCAAATTACAATAGCTTGTGATATCTGGAATTGATATTTAACATAATATTATGTAAAATTATTTGAAATGAGAAATTCTCTTTAATATCTGTTAAAAAATTTTATATGTTTTAATTTCATTGGGGATTTTCTCAAAATTTCAGAGCTGTACAAAATAATAAAAGTTAAGATCTTCTCAAACTATTTACGTTTGTTTAAATTTATTACAAAAGTGAATAAAACAGTTCCTTTGAGAAAAATTTCAACAAGCTCAACGTTAGTTTCTGTTTTAAATGAACTCAAACATTTTTACATTAATTCATTGTATTATGTAGTCAAAAATTTGTGAAATCCGAATAATATCACGAAATAGTAATGACTTACAAAAAAATAAATCAAACTGTCTTGCGTTCCCAAAATGTTTAAAAATTTTCCAATACCAAGTAAGCACTTCTTCAAAATACGAGTGAATAAGTCATCTACTTTTGCTGATTCCAAGAAAAACGGAAAAACCTCACTTTTTGTCGACCGAGCGAGTTATTTGGGCAAGTAAAAGTGACTGAAAATGGGAGCTACGTGCTTGCGCGCAAAAATCTAAGAGCACATGAAATTTTTATGAGATTGAAATTTTCGCCATTCGCATATCGACGAATGAATTTCAGAAACGTAACTTGAATTCAATTGAAGCCTAGTGTATTTTGATTCATCACAGTTTGGTCACGTGCTATATTTATCTTGTCACAGGAATATGAAATTTTATCTACTTGTTACATAAAAACTTCTGGCTCATCATAACATGTAATTTGTAATTTTCTTACACAAACAATTTGAATTTCTCAACAATTTAATAACTTTGAAGGTATGATACATTTTTTCGGAATACTCTATCAGGATTCTACGATATAATGAAATTTTTTAAATAATAAACAATTCATACATTATTTCAAGATTGCTGTTTTCAAATTCAACATAACAAAAAACATTCAGCGTAATACTTCACATATTCTTCGTACTTAAGATACATCATGTTTTAATAAAATATCAAGTCGCACTTGAGGCACACAGAAAGAATTTTTTCAAATTTACAGTTAAAAAAATTTTAGTGTCTCTTCAGGCTCTATCAACATTTTTATAAACAGTTTCTTTTTGATTTTCTCACATATATTAGAACCATACTTTCTAGGTCAAAGTGCAGCTCTCATTTATTCATCAGACTTCGTGCCGAAGTGGCCCCCTCGCGTCCCATCGCTTTTTCGAAGATCCTTCGCCCTTTATTGTATTATCAATGGCCTGTTGTGTGCCCCCTAAGTTTTCGCCGAGAGAAACACACGAGTTCTGGCCGATAGGGGATAATCAATCTCGAAGCGGAACGTCTCCCTCGAGGATATCGGGCGCGTGTTTGCGTTTGCGCCGCTAATTCGCTCGATTCTAATAAGGGAGCGGGAACTCTTCTCTAATTCCTCGTGTTTCATGCGACTCGCATAAATGAAAAATAGAAGCCACTGAACGTTAATGTCGGGGCAAATATTTGCCATGCTCTGAACAAATACTGCGCGCATGCAATTTAATTGATAAAACAAGCAAACACATTATTTCGATTGCTCGGTTGGAGGATGTTACTAGGCGTATTCCTGGTAATGAAAATTGATGATAGATTCAGTAATGAGGGTTAAATATCAGGCATCAAAAATTAACTTATCATATGATGATTGGAATTATTATGTCCCTGCAAGGAAAAATTTTTATCATGACTCGAAAGAATTCATTCATTACCTTTGAAAATTTAAAAAAGTATATAAATACCCTTCTGTGGTTATTTTTTTTACATCAATTTTAATTCTTTCGCCTGTTGATGAAATAAATCATAAAATACGCTCTATTTCTCGACTAATGAACATAATCAGATTCAGGTATTCTCCAAAATAATATAGAAAATTTTTTTTGGCTAAATTGCACCACTCAAAATACACTTGATGTACTCGTAATATCGTTTCATTCGTGCTAAGTGCACACTTTTCTTCACCAACCAACCGAATTTTCAGCGGTTTTCCTCGAGTTATGACCCTCTATCCGGGATCGCTGTAATACACAATTTCCCGAACAACTTTTTTTCTAATTAAGTGGAACAGCTCCCATCGAAAACTGATCTACGGCTAATAAGAAACGAGTAAGGCAAGAACCTCTCTGGGAAATAACGAAATTTACGGTAGCAAAGTTCGTTTTCTAACCGACTGAAAGATTGTGCAATCTCGAGAAAAAACGCGAATCTTGGCTTTTACGTTGGGATCGATATATCCGAGGCATTCAGCTGGTTGGCATTAGATGCGTTGACCTTTGTTATATGCGAGCATCTTCATTATGATCCTTTTTTTCTTTTCTCCGCAGCGCAATACGGCTCTAGAGGCAGTCGCGCGAGTTGTGCTCCGCCAGCCACCTGCCCACGAATTTTTGAATAATCGCGCCCAATTTAATTTCACCGCGCGCCGCTGGTTGGCGTCAGAAAACTTTTTCCCGTCGGTGGACTTTTGCGTGGAGGGAACAAGTAGAGGAGAAAGGCGCGCTATCGGCAGTCTGAACGAGTGAGACAAGGCATAAAATCGTCTCACAGTAAACTCAAGAAGCACAGAAAACTCAGGTTAAGGGAATGAATTCCCAGGCACAGAGTAAAGGGAAAATCAAAATCCAGATTCACAAAAACCACAAAAAAACAGACCTGAAAAGCCAAGTAACAACTAACTAACTAACCATCGGCAGTCCAGCCGTATCAGGATCTCCAGGGCTCCTTCACTCCTTTGTTAAAAAAAAGTTCCACTGAAATCAAGGTCATCTATCAACAGGGTTCTTAGTCGGTATTACAGTTTGACATTTACACACTTATACATACATGTTATGTATAATACATCGAAACACGTCGGTAAAGAAAATTTTTATTCCATACTAGCGACACCTTCGCACAGGATCGTTACTGATTTCATGGAACTTTTTTTTAACAAAGGAGTGTAGGAGCCCTGAGGATCCCCGTCAAATGGAAATTAAACCTATTTCCATCCATTCCTGGTAGATATTGTAAATAGAAAAGAAAAAATAGAATGTTAATAAACTGCTGGTCAAGAACCTGACCATATATTCAATTCCACCGACCACCGACAACGCCTTAACTATCAAACATACAAAAATCAAGATCAGAGAAACCACATCCTGCTGGTACTGATTACTAAGTTCACGTAAACTGTATGCAAACATCACGTCAACATTTTACGTAGAATTTACATGCAAATCATTGTTCACACTAAGTTTACATGAAGTTTACGTGAAATTTCAACATTCTTGTAAATTTGTTTTTACACTTGATAACGGTAACCAGTATTTTAGATTCAAAAGTAAACAAATTTCGTAAAAAAAACGAAGCAGTATTGTGGATGACGATTAACGACATTTTTAAGATTTCGAATCACTATCAGCTGAGTACACAGTTACCGAGTTCAATCAACACTGAAAGTCAAGTACCGACGCTGTTTAAAAAAAATTTGTAGCGCTCTTCGAAACGCACCAGCAGTTTCACTTTATTTCCGCGTCGCCCATTGCCACCAATGATCCGTAACGTTTCTCGCTATTCGCCAACGACGTTTTAAAGAAAATGCTCAAATACACGTAGAATTTCAAATTACTCGTTACGCAAGTACGACAGGGTACTTGGCGTTCAACCAATGTAGTGCCGAGAGTATATTTTTTCAATTCTCCTCAAAATTGCCTGATGAAAATGCAATCCTCATCTCTGACAGAACTGTTTTACGTTTTTCCTTCGGTTTTTTCACGTGCATGATGTTGACTCAATCAAATATCGAAGTAGATCACGTACAATGTCGAATAAGGAGGAGGAAAATCCATCGAACGTGATAAATATTGGACGACGTGATTTCTTCGGCGACGATTAAGTAAGGTATAATGATAGTATTACGAAAAATAGGAAATCGACGGAAAGAAAGGAATTACGTTTCGGCGAGTCAAGTGGAAAGGTCAGGAATGAGGAGTCGAATTCTTTTCAACGGTTATTTCTTCGTTCATTAGCTTTTACGGGTTCGGCTTCTACAGATTTCGACGGGACCTCATCTTCGTCCTCGGAAAAGGCATTGTCGTCTTTTCCCGGGGTTCCTTGATTTCAATGGCGTGCGACCTCATTACTAAAATGGCCCCTCGTTATCGTTACTATGGGGGCGTTCACGTTTTTTAAAATAATCTCATGTGCAAGTAGCGTCGTGTCTACTAATTACCTTTGGCTCGATTTCATTGAAATCGAATTAGTTCAGGTTCGAAATAGTGGAAGAAAAGCGCATAGAACAGAAAAAAGTTTTTTGAATATTTTATACACTTTTTTAGATTTTGAAAATTGTTGCGTGTGATTATCTAAACTATTATTAAAATGTGATGCATGATGACAAAGAGTCAAGAATAACTTGCATGGTGATGAATATAAATGCGCCTCTGGCAGAATAACTTTTGTTTATCTTTTCCGAAATCTCTTGAATTGATTATAATTTTTTTTTGAACTTGCATTTGAAACAAACAAAAAAAACTGTTTTTTTGTTTGTACATACAACATAATTAACTAATAATATAACTTACCAGAGCTACAATTCCTTCTCCTGAACAAAAATCAGAGCAAAAATCTTTATAAAACAACCGGCTCTTCATTAAAAACTAGTTAAGGGGAGCCCAAAAAGACGTTTGAACGCGTAAACGTCGTACTCGAAACAGAAGTCGAACTGTCTTGCGTGCTCTCTTTTTTCTCCCTTTTTCTATCTTGCGTTGCTCTTTTATCCCCTTGAGAGAAAGAGACGCCACGAAACCGCACACGCCGCTTGGATTCCGCACACGGCCTTTTTCTCACCCGCAAACACCCGCGCGCTGAGTGAGAAAGTACGAGGCGGCGCGGCGTAAAGACATTATCGCGGCCTGCTCCGCGTTAATTCACGGCTTCATGAATGAAACGCCCCGGCGACGAAAAACGCGACCTACAGTGTCGCTAATTGCCCTTTATTTATCGGGTGATATAAATTCATTCATGGGTGTTTATAGATATAATTTATGCGATGATAAGGGACTTAAACAGGTTGAAAAGAGGAGAGGGGGTGATAAGTGTGACAGTTTATGACGCCAAGAAAGAAAGTGAGTCAGAAAAATGCACTGCTAGAAATGAGAGTTGGAATGAACATTTTTTTACACTTTAAAAAAGTTCAATGTATTAATACAAAATTATAAAAATAATGAATTTTTTTAATGGGAATACTCTAAATATTTTAAAGTTTAGTGAACACTACATGAACGAAAAACTTTTTTAACGTTTTTTTACGACCATGCATAAAAAAAGGAGCATTTAGGTTGCGAACTTCCCTGTACATGTACCGTACATATTGAAAGTTATGATAATCGAAATGAAAATTTTTTTATGTATTTGAGTATGCTAATATTTATGTGCTTTAGGAATGATCTATGTAGGTATAGAATTTTTTCATCGTATCACGGATTATTGTGATAACGATTTGTTTATTTACACGCATGAATTGAATTTCGAGATGATTAAAAAGAATCCAATGTAACCGTAGAGAATTTTTCGTTTTGTAAATATTTTATTTCATATGGGTCTGATAATCTATAAGATACTTCGAGTGTATTCAAAATTCTTTGTTTTAAATAAACAAAAACCACTTTGTGCGTAGAAATTGCTAACATCCAAAACATGTATAGAAAAGTTTCCAATCGTTTTCGACAGTCTAGGACATAAGGGTTTTGAAATTTTTTTTAGTGAACCTCAAATTCGTAGAATCTTAGTTGTTTTTATTTCTGTGGACTACGAAGTTTTTGCAATATCTCAAAAAAAATGTATAGTAGTATATTACGTTTGACATTGTCTAAGTGATAGATTTTACATAAAGAAAATGCTTACTTTCTGAAAAAAATTATTGGAGACTTTATGACGTTTTTAACGTAAGAAGCTTCATGAATATATATTTTATTTATAATGAATATTTATTGATAACTTTATGTTGAATTTATCACAAGTTTTGAATTTCTCACCTCGTTTTTCCAGTAATTTGCAATAATGTAAAAATTTCAATGATAATTTGTGTACTACCTATAGTACAAAATAATGTTGAAGCGATGGATTTTAGATAAATAAAACGAAGATTTCTCGAAAAAGGAAGGAAATTTTATAATTTTTCCCTGAAGTTTTGTGTACACAAATATAAATACCCAATTTTTTTCAGTTTTTAACTTTTTTCTCTAGATTTTATCCGAATGCCTAACGTAATTTAAAGATTCCGCAAATTTTGTCTGAATTCTACCTACTTTTTAGTATTTCCTAATGTATATTTTGTAACAGTTTTGATCAGTTTCGAAAAGTAATAAGGATATCAGAAACTAACAAGTATATTATTGCATAATTATTATCAAGTGACTGTCTTATAAAAAGCAAAATAAGTAAATTTTTTGTGTTATACGGGCTTTCCCTATTTTTACATATCTGCATTTTTGCTGTTAGTTTTAAACAAAAAACTTTACAGTCACTGTTACTGATACCTAAATCAACGTTTATTATTGTTATCAGAAGATTATTATTTTGTATTTGTATATAAAAAAGTGAAAAATTCAATTTTAATAGAAACGAATATATATATAGATTCTCTTCTTGATATCCCAAGCAATCGTTTATTTTTCTTAATCACATATTTTCGTCGATGCGTTTCAAATCCTTTTTGGATCCCTTTTCAAGACCTTCATAACACAATAGACGACATTGGTCATAACGCAATCTTAAAACATATCATGTCAAACAATTTGAAAATCTGCCCTTCTTTTAAAACTAATCACTTATACTACAATAGGTCAATATTATATGGAAAAACACCTTTTTTCGGAAAATCATAGCTCTTTGACAAAAATTTTGGCTGATAGGGATGCTAGGATATGAAAGTACAAACGGTCCACTTCATCTATGAAATTAAAAAAAAAAAAACGCATTTCGAGATATAAAAGTTTCAAAAGAAAATGGAATATTTGTTTGTTGTTTAATTTATATTTGTTTATCACATTCTGATAACTTTTGTAACAATATCTTGAAAGTGTCAGTAATTACAAAGATTTTAAGGGTTCCATCTTCAAAATGCATCTATTCTTGACAAAGTTATGTGCATAAAAAAAAAGTGATTGCTTTAACGAAAAATATCGATATTTACCCCTAAAGTAAAAATCATCAAATATACAAACAAAAATTTTTTCTTGGTCAAAAGGTAAAGCACATGTCTCATCAAATCGAATCAAAAACAATATATTTAGATTTCGCTGAATTCTAAAATCAGATCCCGAAAGGACCCGTCGATTTGAAATGGAAGGGCCCAGTAGAGATTTGGCAGTACAATTTGTAAAGCATCACATGATACATTTTCTTAAGAAGAAAAATTTTCTACTCAACTTTTTCCATCGCATTCATTTATTATTGATCAGAATACGTCCATTTCCCAAAAAACTCCAGTGAACAGTCTCCAGAAGTCCAAATTGCTCTTAAAACGACGTCATTACTAAAAAACATTGTAATTGTCAACACCGAACTTATTTCTAACTTTCAACAATACCTCTTTTCGAACGTCAAGTTCCTGCCTTTTCGACTGGCAAAGTAGTCGTTGACGAGCTAGAGGAAAAACCCAGGAAACGAGATCGAAAATTTTGAACAATCGAAGTGGAAGAAAAAGCCTGAAAGAGTTTCTGAGAACCCGAGCGTAATCAAATGCGCCGTTTCTTTCACGGTAACGATTCGTACCCGTAACAAGAGTCGCAAGCGATCAATTGTTCGTTATCGTAGGATTTACAACAATGCTCGTTACCATTTGAGATAGTGCGTGGCCGGAACTCGCGAGGCACATAATAGTTTTCAGCGTGCCCTCGCGAGATATCGGCTACACTTCTTGCTTAACTAACCAATTGTTCGTGGGATACGTTCTCGCGAACTTTTACATAGTTTTAAAAAATTTTTAGTGCAAGTGTAGGAGGGTTGCGAAGCAGAACAGTGTCTTGAATTTCAGATAAGAAGATGAAAATAATTACCTATCTCGTTTTTGTAACCAAATGATAATTTTGATGAAATTTAAGTCATCTCGGAACCAGAAAGCCTTGATTGTAATGACATTTTAAGTCTATTCTTTGTGGGTTTATCCTACGAAAAACCCAGCACATAATGAGCCCTTGTACGCAATTAAAACCTTTTCAGGTTGAAGCGTGAAAAACCGAAATTTTCCGCAGCGTGCCCCAAAGGGTTTTCAAAAATGAGCATGAGAATGGAGAAAAACGACGTGGGGTCGTTCTCTTTTGTCAGTTAATAGGAAAGCAACAAGCAGAAAACTGAGCGCTCAAAACGTCCCGGCCATTATTCGCGTCGTGCAGTCACAAGACGTTGGCTTTAATCTCTCGCTGCCTCTCATAAGCAAATTGCACGCTCGTGCCTCTGACAGCGACACACCGCGGGACCAGAATTCCGACCGTATCGCCACGGTCCGAGAAGTCCCTTTACTCCCTTTCCGCCTGAACAGAAGGCGGTCATTAAATCCTTGGGACGTGTCTTCGCTCGTTCTTCCTGCGCGGATTGCACCGCAGAGTAGATAATCATAAAAAGGTTTTTCATAATTAGCAGGTGTACACTTCTTCAGATTGAGGTTTAATACGAAACATAGGTAACAGATATTGAATAATAGCTACCAGGTGCGTAGGCAGAGGGGGGTTTTGGGGGTTCAAACCCCTCCTGAAATTCTGATGAAATCAATCAATATTTCAGGTAAAAGTGAAAAAAGTTGCATCGATAAACAATAAACATATAAGTCACAAGAAATGCATGAAAACGTTAGCAGTATGTATGTAGTAAAAAAGAGAAAATTATTAAAACGTGGGATGACATAGAAAATATGAATCATAAAAATTGTTGCAACCCAGTGAGTGTTGAAGAATAATAAAAATCTAGGAAAAAGCTAAAAATTTACAAAACTCTGATTCTTAGTTCATCAAATTCTAGAAATCCATGTAAAATCCATATAGAAATATTTCAAATCTTTTAATTCATACAAGATCGAAAAGAATAATGAAATTGATTCAATTCAATGTAAAAAAATGTTTTGTGAGAAATCTCGACAAACGCCTTCGACGATCTATAAATTTAAGAATTCTAAAGCATCGAATTCTGAATATACTATAAGTCTATGAAAATTCTGAAAAACGTAACAAAATCTTGTATATTTCAAAAATACGCAAGAAAGAATAACGATATAAAACATGGAACATCTACATAAATGTGATTTTATCATAAATACTTGAAATTACCGGGAATAGATAAAAATTCCCATTTTAAAGCATCGAGTTTTTTATATCTCTGTAGCAATCTAAAGAAATATAATTAATCAAAAAAATACTTAGAAATCCTCCAGGGTTTCGTGTACTATACTAGAGAAATGTGAACAATAAGTTTACAAATTTACTTGTTAACGAGTTTACTAGTTCATTAGTTCACTAGCTTACTAGTTTACTAGTTTACCAGCCTACTAGTTTCTATTTAACTAGCTTACTAGTTTACAAGCTCACTATTTTACTGGCTTGCTATTACAAATTTTACAAGTTTACTAGCTCACTAATAACTAATTTACTTGTTAACGAGTGAGCTAGTTTACTATTTTTCTTTTTCACTTGTTCACTATTTTACTAGATTACTTGTTGACTAGTTGAGTAGTTTACTAGCTTACTAGTTTAGTAGAAATTTTTCGATACATAAAAATTAGGTAGAAATAATTTTCTTAGAAATTCGTAAAACTTTCTGTCTTGGATCATAGCTATTATTATAATACTATAAATATATATATTTTTTGAAATTATTCTCTACATTCATATAGAAAATAATCAAAATACATCAAATTCATTTGATTCAATCCGCACACTTAAACATACTTTCAATTGTAGAACACAAAATTTAAATAATATTTGCATCAAGAAACTGCCTTGGAATGGTTTATTTTCTCAAACTGTCAAAGTATGCATTATTTTATACAGCAAGCTAGTTCATTTCTTGGCAGCATTAATTTACTTTGAAAAGCTATGATTGTTCCAAAAAAATTACATTTTTGACGAAAAAAGTGTAATCTTATAATTTTTTTGGCCCGACAAATTATACAAATGCTTGATGTAGGGATGAATATAGATTCAACTTTCTTCTCAATAATTCATAATTAATTTTATAATAGATACGTATCGATGAATGATTACGTTTCAGAATCACAACAATAAGGAACATTTTCATGATATACTAGTTAGAAATCGTTGGTTATAAAGATTAAGGTATGATGACGGGAAAAAAATCTTCCGATGTATTCAAAACATCAATTTTTACTATAAGAAGTATCGTATGAATCAGCTAAAAAATTTTGAAAAACTTAAAGCAGAAAAATGTGTTGCACTATAAATAGACATGATAAACAACACTGAAAACTTCATGAGATAAAATCATGAACTTATCGAACCGATGACAATGAAAAGAAAAGCTTCGGGTTCAATTTAAGAGGGATTTCAAATATTGAAAAAAATCTATTTTTTTATATTTTCTAATAAGTAATCTAATGACGTCATCAATATCATTATTTTACTATATACAAGTTAAATTAATTTTTGTCCTAAATTTTCACTACAAGCTTTCTGTTTAAATATTTTGAATTTTACATACTATTATAGGTAAGTGATTAAATTTCGACACTTTAAAGAACTAGTTTGTGAATTCTACTGTCTTATGCAGTAGCTAAATTGTCATATATTTTTACTAACTGGAAATTCCATGAAATCTTTCCAAAAATAATTGATGGCCAACGAATGCAAATAAAAACGTAATAAAATCTTTGACGACTGGCGAATGCGAAATCATAGCACAAAATTCGAATTTAATCGTTGCTGTGCAGTGTGATAGAACCTTTTGGAGGGTGCTCACTGACGGAAAGGCAGCCAAGTTCATGCTCGTTGAGATCTGTATGTAACGCAGGGCACTTGGGTGCCCAAGTCAAGAGCGGCCACTTACTTCTTTGCCTCGTACAGAGCCGTTGTTCCAACTTTAAATTCTTGACTTAGCTCTCGAGAAAAAAAAATTGACTATTAAATCATAGAAATTTGACAGAGAAGTCCAAACTAATAATTTTACATTAATCAAGAATTTGAGGAAAAAAAAAGATTTTTCATTAATATTATTCGATTATCAGAAATATTTTTGAGAAACCATTCCTTTCAATATGGCAAGGGAGAAAATTGAGCGTGTAAAAACAATAAAACTTGTGAAGTGATAATAATATGAAACAGCACAAATTGCAGGTTTTTGTACTGTTTTAAAAAGTGCTCCATGAACCAAATTTTATCAATAAGTTTTTATAAATTAAAGTGATACAATTCTCGCCGACTTTCCGAAGATATTTTATTTAATAAATTGTTTTTGAACGCGAAAAATAAGGCTGCCGAAAACAATGAACTACTTTTCTATCATCCGAAAACAATGCTGAAATTTTTTCGTGTTCAGCATAGTGAACTGTAGTAAACCTTATTATCTGAAGAATAATCACTTTGTTTCGTCTTAAACAACTACAATTATTTCCTCCTCTCACATAAAGCTTATAAGCAGGGGTATGTAGGCAAACTTTTTGGAAGGTTTTTTCGAAAAAATTTATTTACTTTATTGTAGTATAATTTTGAACTTCCAATGACCTGATTATAAGAGTAATATTTTTTAAATTTTCTGAATTTCGGAGTGTTTAACTTTAAAAACTTTTGAAATCTACATTCACACATTTTTTTATATACTTGTCTAATAAGTGTAATGAAGTACGATTTTTCTGATTTGCAAATTACGAAATTCATTTTTCTCATACCTACTTAGATTTTTATTCAGAATTTTTTGGTATTCATACAATTTGCAGCATTTTCAAACAAGATCAAAAATCATCATCTAGCATTTTCTAATTCGATGCTCTAGGAATTACAGTGCTTAAATTTTCTCGAATTTTTTATAGATTTGTAATATTCACAAAGTTTTGAGGCTATAGATTCCTTTAACTTTCATACTTTACGTGGATAATTAAATTTTATATTTCCTTGCATATTAATAGATTTCTATTACATTAGTGGATCGATTCAAACATTTCTATAAGAGAATTTTATACCTTATTTTAAAAATGTTAATGATTTTATCTGATATTCGATCTGAATATTTTATTTATTTTAAAAGAACATTATATTTTTGTCATATGTAATCCATTACAATTAGTTATCGTATTTCTTTGTAGGTATTAATGTACTCTTAAGAGTATTCTGGTATGCTTTTAGATTCCTATACAGATTTTTAGAAATATATGCTCTAGGATCCGAAAATTCATCTATTTTTTAAAAAAACTTTTTTTTTTTAAATGTTTATGTTCTTAAAATGTTTTTGGGCTCAAAAACATGTTAAGAACTGTTCGCATCCTTTTTAGTACTTATTGAAGTTAGATTAATGTTTCAATATTTTATAATTTTGTATGATTTTTGCGGATAGTTACGTCGATTTTTAAAAACTTCATGCTCTATGATAATTCATATTTCGATTGACTTTCAGTTAGCTTCGATAGATTTCTGGGAAAAATACATCTGCATAGATTTTTTGTGTTTTACAAGTTTTTGTATTCTGTATTTTTTCGAAGGTTATAAGATTTTGTTATTTTTTTAAGTAATTTTACAGATATCTTGTTTAACTATTGATAAGTATATCGACTTATTAGAATTTGATGCTCTATAATAATAAGTTTTCTATATTTCAAGTATTTTTACAGATTTCTCGGATAATAGTTTTAATAAAGAATTCTGTTACTTTGAATACTTGGTCAGAATAAGTATTCTTAAAAATCTCTATTATTTTTTTGTGTTTCATATTGATTTCCAAATTTTGATGCTTCAGACTTCAAAGTTTATAGATTATTCGCATCTTCGTAGATTTCTATTTTTATTTACAACGCACTAGGTAGAAAAAATATGACAAAGTTTTGTTTTCCAAGTCACTCTAGTCTGACACTAACAAAGTATTTAGTAAAAAAATCCAGTAGAAGCTGGTATTTTGTGTTATTTTTGAACTACGAAAACCTATATTCTTGAATTTCATTTGACTTTGATAAGTTACATAAAACCGTTTCCTATTCATTCAGTAGGTACATTATCAATATTTTTAGTTTCTTTATTGATTTTCATTACTTTCGAAAATAAGTTTTCGAAATTTGTATAAATAATATTGTTACCATAGCATTTTTCATATCTCCATCAAGTGACATATAATATCTTCTTTTTATGAAATACGTATATCAGTTTATAAAAACTTGAACTCATACCAATAACAAAAATTCTATTATTCCCAACCTTATAATCTTAATATGTTTTCCAAAAACCTCTGCTTCGAAAATTTCGTATAAATCCTATCATAACAACTAATTCCAAAATCTTCATAAAGCTACAGATAATTAGGCATGCGTTTTAGTATAATCATAAAAGCTAAAAGGCTCAATGTTGCGAAAAAGCGGGTTGTCGAGCGCGTCTCGAACGGCGCCGCAAGAGCTGACGGGAGAACAATGTGCCGTAAAATGATTCAACACCTTTGTACAGCGAATTCCGGGGATTATGATTAGCACTTGAGCTAAGCTCTGGGAAGGTGATGCGAAACGCTGGGCGTTTTGCCTCTTCAACGTGCCCGTCAGACAATTTCGTTTGATGCGCGGATTAGCCTTGAAGCGAGTCAAAGCACCAGTGGAAGAAACTCTCTTCAGCTTCGCGGTGTCGTTTCGAGATATTACCTCGATCAACTCATTTCAACCGACAATTTATCCACCGCGATATCAAGTTTATCTCCTCCTTATCTTTCCAGGCTTTGATAAGGTCCCATCGGTTTTTTTTTTCTCATTCCGCCATAAAGAGAAAACAGCGATGGAATTTGCAATTTTTTAAGAAGGGGCATTTTTCAAGGGAGATGCAACCTTGATTTGATGACGAATATTATGATTTTCATCTTTTATATGTGCAGATATTCTAGTGGTTATTTTGACATTTCGATTTTTCTTTTTTGCTTCTTACTTTATGTTCAATGAAATCTCAAGTTGAATCTTTCTAGGAATCTTGAAATCTTGTATTGAAAGTAAATTAGCTTTTTATACAGCGACATTTAATTATGGTATTGATTAGAAGTGTTTGAATTAAACAAAATCTGGAGAATTTTCTCCAAAGTTTCTACAATTTTTATACCTACATATTTGTCATGATTCAATTTATTTTCATATAAAATCGTATTCGAACGATTAAAAAAACAAATAGCGTTTCCTTTGAATCGATCTAGAAACAAAGTCATGATAATCTTCGATCTGTTCTTCGATTTCCTTGGGAACTTCTCTAACTTTTCCATTTTACCACCATAAAAAAATATTTGCTTCCATCAAAGAAGCTCTGAAAACAGACTTATTGGATCAGCTGCGCGATAGCGCCAAAATTACCGCAAGAGCAAATTTAAGACGCGAAGCGTGCCTTAGAGACCGTAGAAAGGATCATTTCGTACCCGTGAAATCCGAGGTAATCCACCTCCTTGGGCTCTCCTTATTCTTTCGTGACGAAAGACGAATGGTTTATTTTTCATTGTATCCGCAGTCTCGATTTCGCTTTGAGCTATAAACAATATCATTTACTGTTCAAGAATTACAATTCATTTAGTGTTTTTAAAATTTTCATATATTGCATGAATAACTTGAAAAAAAGATTCATGTCTGTATAATACTTAATTTATTCACACCACGCAACCACTTCTATAAAATAAATTTCTTACAATTATTGCTGTAATTATTTATGCAACAAAATCAAATGACCTGAATTACTCAATAATTACAGAGCTCAGTATTAAAAAAAAATTATCATTATAATAAAGTTGTGTCAAACTTAAGGAATTATTCTAATGGTTTTAATAGAGTTTCTGGACTCGTAAATGTTTTTTAACTTATTATGTTGATAACACTTACCTTAGATATTTATACTGATGAAAGTTCCTTTCTGAGTTTTTTTCTAAGCATCGAAACAAACCGATAACAAACTTAAAGCACATCGAAAAGGAGACGAGTCGAAAATACCCTGCGTAATATGTGAACGATCCCCATCTAGATTCTGGTTGGGGTAGAAACCAGATAAAGGCTTTCCCTGTTTCAATAAAGCCCGAGCAATTTACTTTTTTGCCTTCCCTTTCTCTTCATTTGCAAGGACCGCATTGGGAATTCACTTACACTGGGATGCGTACTACATTTTTTACCCCGTGGCTTATAACTTCGTAGCCATAATTGTGTCAGAAATAGAATTCTGTTGCTCCACGGTGATAAATTTTTTTCAATTTATATCAAGAATCCTCAATTTTACATCCGTTTTGTTAATTTTCGTAAATTTCATCAGGAGTTATACACAAAAGCTTGTTTGAAAGAAGCTTGTATACTATATTTTTATAGTTTGAATGTTTTTTCTAGAACAGTTGTAATTTTACGAAGCATTATTTTGATATATAATACTAGATTGATCATTATTCCATTACTCGATTGGCACTATTTCAAGAATATTATTGCAATCAAGGAATGAAAGCTTGGATATAAAACTGTCGAATAACCAAATTTTTGAAAGTGACGATTACTAAAACCAAAAATTTTTCAAATGAAAAAAGCTACTAAGGCGTAAGAAATAATAATAAGGCAGAAGCACAAATTCACTCTTGACATGAAAGTTTTGAAAAAAACCTTGATTTTCGAAGGAGAAAGATGTTTATTAACAAAGGGATAATTTTAAAAGGCTCTTGATCATTATAAGTTTTTTAATTAGTAAAATCTTCATTTTCATAAGTTTCAGAGTGAAATCAATTAAATTAATAACATGCAAATACATAAGTAGTTGTTAATTCAAAAATGTTGTTAGACTTGGATTTCTATATTGAAAAATCCTTCGCTCCCAACGTTTTGAGTTTTTCACTTCTGGCAATCGAACCAAACATTCTACAGAGTCCCAAATTTCTCTTCTGTGAATTCGCAAGCTCGAAATATTCCATTATGAATCCTTTCCCTTTCCCTTTCCCTTCAACATACTTTATTTCTATTTGCAATACTTGTCATATCATACTCTCTCAGTTTATAAATATAAAAAATAAAAAACTTGAACTTTTTTTAACTCAGACACATTTTCAGTCAAGTTTCTTCTACATTGTAAAACCAATATCATAGTTTTTTTACCACTGACACAACAGTTTTGTCAGTGGTACAAAAAATAATCGGACGAATATTATACAAAGGTTTTTTCAAACTTATAAAACTGCCATTTCCAGAAGGCTCTGTGTGTTTTTAGCAATCATTTTTTTGTTCTTCAGAAAAGAACAATCTCAACACTTTGAACTAAAATATTTATAAGTTATATCTTGAAACTTAAAAATGTAATTCATCTCAGTAAAACTTTTAGGAACAAAGGTTATAAAATAGAACTTTTCAGTTGACAGCACTACAATTTTAGTTCTCAAGATCTAAAAGCCATTACTTTACTTTTTTTGTCTTTAATAAGCAATGTGCAAGATATTTCATTTGGTAAATTTCTAGTCAAAGTATTTAAAGTTTCTTTGAGTGGAAGAACTCTGTAAAGTCGACGTTTCAAATTATCAAGTTTTTGCAGAACTATCTTGTAGACTCGACAAAATAAGGGGTTAAAGAACTGAGATAATGATACTTGGATAGAATAGATGAATCGTTACTTTAATTTTAAGTTATTTTATTCAACTATATCCATTACATCCAATAATCACATGAAAAATTATAATATCGTCTCCTTTGAAGTCCTATTAATTTCATTTTCATATTCAGAACATTCTTCACTTCATTTTTTGAAGTGTTAAAATGGAATTCGCTTTTATAATGAAGAAGAATAGATTTGTAAGATTTTGATTGCTTTGGGGCATGAGCTTCGAGGCTGATTTCTGAACGTTCACTCAAGTAAATATTCAAATGAAAAAAACATGAAAAATATATGAGACAGAGGAGTATTTTCTTGAAAAAAAAATAAATAAATAAATAAAACCAATGACTTTTAATGAAGTAAAATCAATTTCTTACACTTACTATAAGTGTCCTTACTCAGTACATGCGATGATTACATGATTTTTAATTTTAATTTTAGAAGGATGGAATTCGCATGTTACAGATAATAATGTCATGTAACTAAAATTTATTGAATTACGCATTTTTTGAATAAGCATTCCCTGAATTATTCAACGAAAGATATTTTTTGTCATTTTTGAAAATCAATAAAACATGGTTTTGATGCATGACAAAAAAAATGATGACTTTTAAACGCTCCTCTATTTTTATCAATTTTTCTGTTTTATCCTATGAACGATCTCCCGGATCAAATCAATAATTCTCGCTACTTCTGATTCTTTTCCTTTGAAATACTTTACTATCTTCTTTTCTATAAATTTGATTTTCTGCAAAACAGAAAAATTGAAAAAAAATTGTTAACATAATTTTGAAGCATACATTACAGGCATATACATGCCTAGGTAGAACTCTATCGGATATCATATTTCGAAATAAATAAATGATTGTCTCAACTATTCAAAGAGATAAAACAAGTATATTCAAATCACTTCAATTAAAATTATCAGTTTTTTCTTCTATTTTTTTTTTACTTATACACTGAAATTATTTGACGTTTTCAACTTATACACTGAAGTTAAATTAGTCACTATAAGTAGATATACATAATATGTGACTGATTACTGTTGAATATGACAAATTTTCTTTAAATTGAAGAAGTAACAAATTTTTCCCAATTTTTCTTTTTAACTGCTCACCTCTGATCTTAGGATTTATAATTTATAGAACTCAAGGAGCTTGCAAAGTAATTGATTATACAGGCTTCAAAAAATCCCAAAAATAAGACTTAATTATATGAATTGCCTAATTTAAACCTACTCGAAATAAAAAATTTACCAATTTCTGTTCCTACTTATTGTAGTATTCGGCACTTTGTAATATCAAATGTAATTTCTTCTGCATAACTTATAATTTCGAAAACAGAGTTACGAAACAAGTAGTACAAACTGTCATTAGTCAGACCAAACAATACATGTCGTGTGTATTTTTCCTACATCGATCTTTCGACGTTTCACCCAGTAAAATATTCTTGAAAAATTCCTTTCGTACACTTATATTTACATCATCTGCACTATCAATTCCCAAATTACTTTATTGTTCCGAGAGACACCCTGAAAAATACGCCCCAAACTCCATGATAAAACCATGTATCCTCGACCAAGACGTCCCCGGTGGAACGAAGCGACGCGTTTCCGAGCTGTATCTTATCGGTATTCTCTCGCGGCGTTAATATCTTTCGCCGGGGAGGGAAATTATCCCGTCGATGCCATTACGAAGGAAGATCCATTTATCGGTATATCGTGAAATAAACCCATTCTTGCTAAGCCGCGGCGTAAGCTGCGGTCTCTCCGTAGGTGCCTAGTTTAACGTCGATTCCCTTCATTTGCATGGGAATGAGTTTATGCAGATTAATACACCTAGATATATGGCGTTTTCGTAAAACGCGAAATGTCCCGTGAATATGGCGAGATGTTATACATACTTGCCATCCAAACGGACACGCGATTTCCTCGAGTGACGTGATGAAGATGTTGTTGCGTTTCGGAAACTATCAGGAACACGCCGGTGGTTTAATCAAGGCTTCAGTGCTGTCGGCCTTGGGCGAGTCCGGCGTTTCTGTGATTTCCTGACGAGCCATTCATTTAAGGCATAATGACAGGATTTATGGCTCAATTCGCAAATTTCGCACGATTCAAACGAAATTTCATGGATTAAAAGTTTTTCGATGCAATAAATTACGGCCTTTCCAGTCAAACAATCTTTTATTCTTCGTAAAAACACGGCGTTTCGGACCTCCTTTTTTGGGTCCCTTTTCAAATGTATAATAAATTTGTCGTAGATTTTTGAAAAGGGACCCAAAAAGGTAGCTCCGAAATGTCGTGTTTTATCGCAGAATAAAAGATTGTTTGACTGGAAAGACCGTAATTTATTACACCGATAAACGTAATACCAGTGAAGAGATGAGAAAACATGGATTAAAAGTTTTTCTATAAATTTGTCTCATGGTAGATAAAATGATAGGTGGTTTTAAAATTCACAGATAATATTGTATCAGAAGCATTTTCATCACTTTTGGTTTTCGTGATAGCAATAATGTGATTTTTTTCAATATTAAGTTATTAATTATTTATAACAGAAATATGTACATTTAATTACTGAGAGTTTTATACTTACAACTGATCTATTATTGTTATGTTTATTTTAGTTCATGTGTTTCCAAAAAGTTGAATTTTAGGGCAGTTAAATGTAAGTTGTATCATTCGAAGAAATCACCAATGAGACACATAACAAAATCTGTGAACTGTATAATAAATATGAAAACGTTTTGTCAATTTCATTCTTCAGTTGATTGAGTTGTTGAATCATTTTCGACAAACAAAAATCTTTACTATTAAAAGTCGAATTTTACGAACGTTTTTATAAAAAAAATTGGTGATTCATGGTCAGTAATAGTGCACCGTTTGAGATTCTAAAACTTTAATTATTATAGATTCTGGCCTTTATCAAATTTGATTTTATGTTTTATGGCCTGTCGTACTTCAATCTCAAATGTTCATTTTTCTTAGTTTTTCAAGTTTCTTGAACAAAGGACTAGACTCTTCTTTTAAAAATTTCTATCGTTCGAAATTTTGACTGTCTTTTATTAAAAATCATTAACACTACAAAGTTTAGAATAATTTTTGACCATAAAAAATAAAAACGGTTTCAAAAATTCGGAAAGACATTAACAACTCTTTTCACTGCCCTGCATTTTAGAAAATAATTCAATACTCAAGAAATACGAGAAAATTTCATATGAATCTTAAATAAATATTCTTCAATTTTTCCAAGAACATTTTCTTTGTGTTTTTTCAGAAGCGAAGGAAAAATTTCACTTATATCAGCAGCATTTTAGCGGCCATTAAATGCCTTGAATTCTTTTATTTTGCAAGCAAAAATGGAACGCCTAGGAAAGAATGAATCAATCAATGAGTTGAATAAATAAATTAAAAAATTAAATACTCAAGAAATACGTAAGAAATCATGTGAAGTTTTAGATAATTTTTAACTCATCTCTCGGTTTTTGAACATTTTTTAGTCCATGGTTTTTCGTTTCCTATTGTGCAAAAATGTGTATGTATAAATCATTTTAATAATTCATCTTCCCATCGTTGATATTTTAAAAGCTGTTGGATTTCGAGATTCCATACTTTTTTGACTCGATAGCTCCTTATTCTGTGTGTATAAAAAAAAATTATACGTGTAATTTACACAAATGAGAGTACTGGAATTTACATTTTTAAGAATTACTTTGAAAATTTATCACTTTCTATTGCATAAACTTACATGTGTAATTTCTTTAAAACTTTGAAATTTGAAGTACATATTCTTTAACTTCACCAAGATCATTTTCGTTGTGCTTTTCGAAACCCAAGAAAGAATTTCACTTATCTCAGCAGCATTTTTGCAGCCATTAAATACCATGGATGCCTTTATTTTGCAAGCAAAAATGGAACGCCTAGGAAACTTCCAACATTTCTGAAAAATTCTTACGTACTCCAAAAAGAAATATAAAAATTTCACAGATGCTTTTATATTGTAAGTATATAGAAATCAAGAACATTGATAAAATTTATTTTCATTCATCGAGAAAGTGGAATATTGATTCTTTGTAATAATGATTCACCATACTGTACATAGTTTAATAGTTTACCGAATGGTGCTTAAAGATTAGGATGATGAAATATATTATTTTCGTTTCAACCATTTTAATTATATATGCAGCGAATATTTATTGAAATGCGTACATTATTCATACATTTTCATAATAATTACATTTAAAATAGGAATAAGATAAAAATGCAATTAATTTAAACTCTCCTTTTTTTCTCTCATCGCCCTTAAAATACTGATAACTCATACAGAATTCTTGAAGTCCTTTTAGAAACAAAAAGAATAATTCATTTTCCCAGAAGCGGAAACAGGTTCTGGCAAATTTTTTCTGCAGAGGAATCGTTTCTCAGGGAAAAAACGATCGATCGCTCGCAATTTCATTGCCCGTCATCAATCCTTGACCCTCCTTGTTACCTCGAAATGGATTTTGCCCGGGAATCACGAAAAAAGCTCGCAGCGATAGGAAAGTGTAGGGCAAACAGTAATGACCCAGCTCATAGAAAATTCACTTAGTCACGACCGCGCGCTGCTGTGTTGCAGCGATCAGTAATATAAGTCAACGTATTGTCCGACGCCGACCGCGCGATTGATTTTATCAAGATTCATGAGTTCTTATTGATATTGATTGTATCAGTGTTTTTGATTATAAAAGTGGTATTTCTTTTTTTTTGTTCTTTTAAAATACATTTAATTGATTTAACTAAGATTAATTATAAATAATTTTTGTATTTCGAAGATATATTTCCTACATTTCGGATATTTTTTTCATTCAAACTGACAGTTAAGACAATTTTTCAACTCCTGATTCAAAAACATAAATATTTTCTCATAGATCATATTGTTTACTCAATAGATACTTCCGAAATGCAGGTCACGAACATTGAGTGAAATCGAAAGCTCTAAACAGATTTTTTCGAGGTTTTACGGCACTTCAACGGAAAAGTTTTTAAAACGTGCAAAAACATCAACTTTTTACGAGGACAAAGCATAAAAGATATACAAATACGACCCTGGCAGCCTGCAACAATGAGCGTTTCCCTCTTCGCAACGAACCTTCCATTTCCGAGTGTAACTGCTTATTACTCTCTTTTTCTGCGAGTTTTTTCGGAAAAAGGAAAAGCGGAAGCAGAAAAACCTGATACTCAGGCAGCCTCGTAAAAAGTCGACGATAAAAGTTACGAGAGAAGCGTGCAATCGCTAGCATTGGTAAATAAATAATCGCGAGGGTGGAAGTTGCAGGGGTAGGCCTCGTTGCGTTTAAGTTGCACGCAAGTCGGGGCAAGAAATACTGCATCGTTTCGAAAATATTGATAAATATACATGAATTAATCTAGAGAAATTAAGGGAATTGGAAGAAATTAATCATAATTATACTTTAAGAAGATAGTTTAAAAAAATATGAATATACGTATTTGAATTAGTAAATAGATACTGTAAAATTGAAAGATATACTACCTCTAAGAAAGTGAACCTTACACTTTTTTTTTAGTTTGTACTGGGCAATCAAACGAAAATTGATCAGGTTGATATTAAAAAAAAGTATTACAATCCTTCTGCAGGAGATACGAAACTTCACATTTAACATATAGGTATCTTTGAATAGTTCAATTTCTTGATACTATATAAGGTTCGTTTTTTTGTGTTTTCAGATTGAACAACTTTATATTCGGAATGAATGACAAATGACGATGAGGTAGACACTCAAAGTGGAGCCCTCAACCAAAAAGCAATGGTAAAGGGCGCGGAAATATGCATCGCCCAGAGCGCGTCCTTCGCCATCATCGCTCTGAGCATTCTCAGTTTTATTGAGTTGGGCCGTAGCGTTGACCTATGTAAGTCTTGCACTTCTTTATTTTGAATAATTCATTGTAGCTGAGTTAAGGAAAATCGTGCCCTCAAAACATGAATTTAAAGTTGAAAATTTCGTCAAATTGATAATCCTTTTAAGCCAATTTTTTGAACTTCAAATCACAGTAAATATTCCTTGAAGGTATGATACTTCTCTAATATTCTTCTACTTTGAATCATTAGTTTTTGGTCTTCCAACAATCACATCTTAAAAACATGTAAATCAAAAAGAAATTATTTATTATAACATTAGGTAATGAAGCTTTCAATTCAAAGAACAGGACTTTTATTTATTATTTAAATTGATAAAAAAATTTTCATGTCAATAAGACATAAATTTTTCACCTTCTTGTCGTTCTACATCCCATATTGCTTTCGTCAAATTCTATATAATTTTTATTATGAACAGCACAGAAACTGAATGATCTGCAGCATTTGAAATGGAGAGGAAATTAGTCCATTGAAATGAACTGATATAATGCACTTTGAAAATTAAATAATATAGTACGTCATTGAATCGCAACGGAATAAAGTTTCGTTATAACTAAAAATATTAATAAAATTTTGAACCCAACATTTAAGAAAGAACAGACGCTTAAAATCCTTTTCTTAATAATATGGAAATTGTAACTTGAGGGGGGACACCACTATAGATGCTCTAAATCGTCATTCAACTTTGTGCGTGGATATTTTAAAAAGTTATTTTGTGAAATTTGGGTCCAGGCGTCATATATCATCATGCGAAGTGAAGTCGAAGAGCAAAACGGTGTGACACATAGGCCATCAGGAAATGAGTCTATAACAAAGATTGAACGCAAATTATTTTTGGAAACGTATTACCTAGTACCTGACGTTTTTATTTTTTAAAAGAAATTTTAATGAAAAATTTTATGGTGAAAGTTAAAAAAAATCGTTTTCTTCTCGCATCGTTTTCGGAAAAAAAGTATGGAAAAAATTTTTTTTTCTTATCCAAGATCCTTGAAAGCCAGACATCAAATTTTCCTAAATTCAGTGGTATATTACATGTATCTTCAAAAACAATCGTATTATACTCATCTTTATGTTATTTCATTTATGATACATGAGACCTAATTTTACAACCAATCACTTCAAAACAAACACTATTTTCCTTTGAATAGTTTCTAATAAAATAATGAATGATGGACAACAAAAAATTATAAGTCGGCAAAAAATTGTTGAAATAAAAATTTGTGATTGTGAGATACAAACATAAATTTTGAAATAACGAAATTCATTTTTACGTACATAATGAATTTATAAATAAAAAGAAAGCGGAAAAAACTCTAATTTCAAGAAACGTGTTTTGAAAAATATGCGTAAAAATACAAAAGTCGAAATAAATATTATGGAACAATACTGAAATAAGAAAAATTCGATCAGGAAAATCCGTTGAGAATCCCTCGTAGCACAACATAGTATTACTGTCGAACGTAAATACTCGATCATTTCGGACGACACGAGTCCTGAGCTTTTTCCTTCATTTGCATTCCGGAGGACTTAGCAGAGTGCACCGAGTTGTTCGTCGCGCTCAGCGAGCCGTGGCAGCTGTTCGCGTCCGCCCCAGTAACAAGTTTGCTCACTGATAGGACGTTTAGTCGCCACCACCTGCAGACGATCCGCGGCAACTTTGTCAATCGACACTTCCCTTAACGACACATTGCTTCGGTTCCGCGCTTCATTAACGCCCTAGATTTTCATGGCGCGGGGATTGAATTCTGCAGCCTGCATACCTCGTGAGCTCGCTGATGCTCATACAGTCTCGAGGCTTAGGATTTACGCGTTACAAGTAATGCGTTACTTGATAATGTTCTGTTTCGAAGTTTAACAGTCACACAATGCGTTTCATTGAATTTCTTACTGATTCTCCTGAGCTAATAGTTAACATTCTGCTATTGACTGAATAAATTTTTTTCTGAACTTATTTCAATCATCGAGTTTGGCAACATGAACTCCTAAACTTGAAGTTTTTTTGTGTTTTCTGAATTTATGCAGGGATGAACGGGATAACAATCCAAGGATTACGGATTACGGGTTACTTGTAATTGAAGTATCATTGGAATATGGGGTTACATGTATTCATGTATTTCGCTTACTAACGGATTATGGGATTCCAGTTATTCCAAAAATCCCGGACGACGGGTTACATGTATTGGAGTAATCCTCTCCAAAACTCTCATTTTATCTCATTTTATTCAACATATTTAACAAAATTTATGATTACTAGTATTCATATGCTTTTCGCGTTTCTCCAGGTCGATAATTACAAATCTTAGATAAGAATTGTGAAATTTTGAAAGAAACAAATTGGAAAAATAAAAACCAATCTGGCAATACATAATTTCTGTGGTTTTCAGCGTTTTCTGGGCCGCTATCACGAAGTAAATGTCAGATTTGCAAAATATATTTGTTTAAACAATTTATTTACACGAATTGAAAAAACCTAAACCTTTCAATGTACCTAATGTTTTCCCTGGTTTTCCGATTGGCTTATTCCGAATCTCAAGTCAGATCCAAAACATTATTGTTTGTTAACAATTTATTTGAACAATGAGGGAAAATAAAAAACTGTCGAGAATCGTATGTTTTTCGCAGTTTTATAAGCCGCTCATGACGATTCTGAAGTAAAATCTGAAAAATTAGTTCGATTAAATTATTTGTTCAGCCAAATTAAAAGAAACGAAGAACTGTTAGGTTACATCTGGATCGCTCATTATGAATCTGAAGTTAGATCCGAAAAATAATATTTTCGCGCAGTTTTATTTAACATAAGGAAAAAATACAAAATTATTGTTTTATGCGTTTTTTTTTTGTGGATTGCCAATATTTTCAATTTTTATTTAATTACATATTTGATGATGAATTACTTTGACTCCTTTATTTTAATTACGCTCATTACGACTCTAGTCAGATTTGCAAAGAAAATTTGTTTAAACTTTCTATCTGAAAAAATTGAACAAAAACGAAAGCCAATAGGGTACTCATATTTTCCATGTTTTTTTCGGGCCGCGCACACCCAGCTGATTACAAATGCGGAGTCAGATATAAAAAATTATTTCTTTTTTGTGAAAATAGCATTAACAAACCGTTTTTCATACCTGTTCAGCAAAACTGACGATGCTTTTTAATGAGCGGTGAGAGCAGTGGATTGGAAATACAAAAAGACTAATCTATGGAATTCCAAGTATTTAACGGAAAACTCGAACGGAAAAAACGACGACTAGATTTCAGTTAAATCTTTTCAGATTTTAAACCAAATCTGAATGTAAATCATGACTTGTAACTTGAGCTTTTGAGAACTGTATTCTTTTCAGCAACTTTCTAATGTTTGATCCTCCCCTCTTCTCTGAATTTCCCTCAATCCTTAGTATTTTTCCGATTCTTAAAATTTCCGTAAATAAATTGTTAAAACAAATTGAATTAGCAATTCTGACGTTCAATTCGTGATAAGCGGCCCAGAAAACGCAGAAAACCACGGAAAACGCGTATTTCGAGATAGTTTTTGTTCCTTATTTGTTTAAATCAATAGTCTAAGTTCAAACGAATAAATTCAACAAATGTGATCTCAGATTCGTCATAAGCAACCCAGAGATACGCAAAAAGAATGTGCACGCTAGTACATATATTTACAATCTGTCAAATTTGTGTAAATCAATAATTTTAACGAATCAATTTTGCAAATCGGACTTAAGATCCAATATCTGCGGCCCAGAAAATAGCTTATTTAGTGATAAACTATGTCAAAAGTGGCAAATACATGCAGTATACATGGTGGTATACATGCAGTTGCATGTATTCCACCTTCGAGGATTATTTGAATAACTGGAATTCTATAATCCGTTAGTAACCCTATATTCCAATTACACTTCAATTACATGTAATCCGCAATCCAAACGTAATTGATTACGAAAAGTAATCTATTATGCCCATCTCTGAATTTATGTTGTGAATGTAAGGATATTTTATGACCTAAAGTATACATTCTATTAAAAATATATATATATCTCAATAAAAAAAATATATCGATCAATTGAACAGGCTTTATGATTCTACAAAAATTTGACCTTTAATAAATCTCTTTATCAAAACCAAAAGAGCCCTACTCTTCCCTGGAAAAAAAAATCCTGATACTATCATAAAATGTTTCCAACTTTCCGCACATGATTACAAGCAAGCAAAATAACATGATTCTTCGCAACTCTATGCCAAACATACCGTGGCCCGTATTCCATTATACAGCCTAATTTGATAAATCCTTCGTAAATACCACCCAACCCCACCCCCACCCCCGCAGAATGGCCCGTTTCTCCTCGCGTTTTCTTTTGTCGAAGAGGCCGTTATAACGAGCGTTGCAGTACCTGGCTCACAAATTGGCCATAAATATTCCTACGTAATGCGAAAAGAATCGGACGCCACAAAGGACCGCAATATCCACGACGAGCATGAAAAATTAAGGATCGTCCCAGTCGACGAGGCCTCATCAATCCGCCATAATTCAATCCAATATTCACGTTCGCGTCGTTTATGGAGTCATCACTCCGGAAAATGCCTTTTTTCCGTCTCCCCCGCGAGCCGAAAAATGGGGCTCTTTTTTTCTTGAAGTCGAACAATATCAAACATGCTAGAAAACGAGGCATGAATAAAACATGGCGCATACAGGGAGACCCCGCCAAGTTTAAACGTTGTGCTCGAGCCAGAAATGCATAATAAATAATGTTATCCATTACGTCGTTATCGCGGCAATTATTGTCGACGTGTTCCACGGAAATAAAAAGGGGCCGTAATGGTATCTTGCGGTCGTTAAATCCACGGGATGATTTCGATAACGAGGGAGCGCGCCTCAAGAGCCGGCTTTGAAGACAGGTTTGGACGGAACAGTCAAATTTTCATGACTAAACAAGTACGGGCGGGATTGCGTATTATCGATGCCGGATTCGAGACCAATGTATTTTTCGGGTATCGAAAGAGTTTTTATTTTGTTATTTGGGAAGGATTTTTAGCATTGATGCAACAATAACTTCGTATTTTTTTTTTTTTTTTTTTTTTTTTTAATATAATTATTAGATGATGACAGTGTTTGATAAATTTTCAAAAATTTTCGAATACTCTCAAGGCATAGTAGCTTTTTTAAAATGTACTTCACTTTTTTTTTATAATGTAATATGATTTCAATTTTTCAAAATAAAATGAACATTGTAATGAAAATGTTAAAATTTAGAAATTCGTGAATCAAATGTATAGAACTTTGAATGACCTTCTTTTTCATGAAGAATTCTTCAGAAAACTGGAAAATTCTGTACAACTTTTCATATATTTTTTAAAGAATTTTATTTTATTCATCGTCTAAATGAAAATTCTTGGTTGACTGTAGGGTTTGCGAAGATTGCCATCTTCATTCGAAAATTTTTTTTTTTTTTTGTTTTGAGGGGTTTGAAATATGAAAAAATAAACAGTATAGAATGATAATGAAAATTTAATCGTTTCAAAATTATTGTCCTAGTTGGAAATTTGACTTTTTTCTTGGAAAAAAAAGTATGTGGTTATTAAGGACTTTTCATATTTCTAATTTGATTGCAAGCTTTTATTCTTGAGAAGTATTTAAAATTATTCCCAACAATTTTCAATTATCACTTGATCCTTTATATACTATAAATTTTCCAGTATCAATATAACACACAGTACTTATTTTTGAGCCCTTTTCAGATTCTATGAAATACTTATAAGGCTGTACAGTTAAATTACAAATTCTTCATGTATTTAAAATTTTAAGGCTTATTTGAGGGAAGTATAAATTTTTCTTGTAAATTCCAAGTATTCTTGTAATGCATTCAAATTTCATGGATATTTTATCGTGTTCCATTGCTTACAAAAGAAATTTATATGTCACGAAAAGCATTTTTTTAAATTCACAAGTACAATAGAAAATTTCACTTATTTTTATTCTGTTTTCTGTAACGTGCATATGGAAAGCTTATCTGCTGCACATATTTTTCAAGATTATCATTTAACTCACAGCAGTACACGTAAATTAAAAATATTGATATTATGTTTTTTATTAGTAAAAATAGAGTTTTCTTAATAACTTAAAACAAGTTGTAATACACAGTATCAAAATTTTAAACCATTTTTCATCAATCTCTGAATTATTAAGCCAAATTTTAAATGAAGTCTTATTTGTTTAAAACGTTCGATAATATCAATCGAAAAATGAGAGTTTTTTATTTCAACTTAGATATTTTCACATCTTTGAAATTATGATGTACAGTTGCTATAAAATTAGTTGAATTTATTATATTTATTTTATATTATTATCTAAGTGTAACGCTTGTGATTGCTTATTACATATTTCAAGCGATAAATAGTGGAGGGAAATAATTTAACTTAAAATATAATGAACATAAATTTCGCACTCCAAACGGTTCTGTAAATCGAATTTTCAAAAATCTTGTACATTACATTTTGAGATGTTAATTGATTTTTTGCTAAGAGTTTAGACTAGTTTAGAAATCTCTAAGTATTTATATTATTTTCTTTCATAAAATTGAAAATACTTCCGAAAATAAATTATACGCGAGATTACCTATTCCTTCAATTCATTGAGTTTTTTTCACATTATAAAAAAAAGTTGGTTGTTTCGTAAAAATATAAGTAAAGTTTAATACGCAATGACAAGTTTTACTTTTTACTCCTAATTTTACTTTATTTTTAACATTTAAGTATTCATAACGCTTTTATTATAATTCCACATGAAATAATTTAAGTGGGTAATCTGTATATAAAGTTTGTTTTAAATCAAAAATAATAACTCTACACAGATATATACAGAGAAATAATGTTAAACATATGTACATAATATCCAAAGTAGATACGAAATTATTAAATCATTTAAGCGTATCAAACTCAAACGAGTCAAAACATTTAGAAAATTCTTTGAAACTAATATATAATAGTAAAGAGTTGCAAAATTTTTATCTAATTTTACTTTCAAACACTTTTTTCAGTGTGCATACAAATTTTCAAGAACTTTAATAATTTGCAATTATTTTCCAAATTAGTAACTTACATATATAATCTGTTTAATGATTATGGTAATTTCTATTATGAAAATATTAATTATACACTGCACAAAACTTTAAGTGACTAAGATTTTTAAAAAATTATCATACATTTTAGACAAGATAATGATTCTTTAATAATCCTTTTTGATTTCCACGCAATATCGTTACTTTAATGACAGTAAAGTCGGCATTTTTTGGGCCCTTTCGCCATAGCCCGCTTAAGCCACCTTCAATTTGCTCAGCGCTGCACAAATACGAAGTACGCCTCCGTATAATGTATGCAAAGTAGGTGGTATCGGGCGACCCACGATCTTCAATCTCGCCATTCAACGCGTTCGCGCGGGACGAAAGCAAAAACGTGTTTACGGGATGTTCCGAGGAGTATCAAAATATTCGGTTCTTCTCATCGCTCATTTCTCATGCAGGAAAAAATGCGCTTGAAATCCGCAAGCATGCGAGGGAGTGGCGTCGAGGGTGTGAGAATTTTCTTCATGGGATAAAAGATTTTATCGCGTGGATTGGGTTTTAGTAGATTTCTCAAGTCGTATATTCATATTTATATGTGTAAAATCAATAAAAAATAGTTTTTCTTATAAATTATGACACGTCTATAATAATTTTTATAGAGGAAAACGTAAGATTTTTTGACACTATAAAACTAGGAAATCGTCCTTTTAAAATTGTGATTTCAGAGATAACAACCATTTGTGATGGAAAATTATCATTTTCTCGATGATCCTTGTTTTTTGTTAATCGTGGGTGAAAAGCCTAGATGATTAGCCAAACTTGTGAGGGAATAAACTTGACGAAAAGTATTTCTTTCAGTACAGAATATCAAAAAATTTACCTTTGAGTAATTTTCATTGTCGATCAAGGTTTGTCTATAATTTCTTCTTAATCTAAATCATTCACATTATATTGTTCTCAGCAACGTCGTTTTTAGTGTCTAGCTTTCCGTAAATTTCAAAAAACTGAATCTCGCCTCTGCATTTCCATTCTCGCATGACTGGAAAACTAGCCCTTGCATTTTCACTGAGAGATATACTCCCAACAAATCAGAGAAATGAAATATCGCGTATTGAAACTCGGCGCCAAAGCGGTAATTTCATGCGCGGCTTTCGCCGTGACTCGAATATTGCGGGCTTTCTCTCGCTGCGAAACAATTAGATCGGCCCCTGCGATACGGGGAAACGAGCGTGCCAGCCTCTTTGTCTTCCCTTTCGTTCTTTTCTCTCTCGGATTTACTCCTTTTTTTCTCCCTCGATCGGCCGTAAATACTGCTTCGGCACGCAACTCAACCTTTTCGACCTCCTCGAGTATTATTCGATTATCCCGCGAATCCATCTTATGCAGTGGCGTGGTAGCCACTTCAGAAAAAAAAATTTATTTGATTCGTTTTTGCCGTTCAATTCATTGCACGAGCATGTCATGCTCGATTGTACTTGGAGGATTTGAAAGGTTTTGCATGAGCAATAAAGAAATTTTGAATGTAGATATGGATAATTCAATACATTTATGTTTATAATTAATTTCGAAAGATGATAAGGCCAACAGAGAGATTATTTTGCCATTTTTTACAGTTATCTGAATTTTGAAGGTGTACAATCTAGCAGTTGACGGTAATTTCAAATGTTTTGATAAAGATATGAAAATTTCAATATTTGACAGTTTTCAAAATGTATATAATTTGTTTTAACTCATAAAGTTTCGTCATTTTAGGCAGTTTTGACTTTTCCGAAAGGAATCAAACAATAATCTCTATTTTTTACAATAACCATAAAAATAACAATGTAAGTTCGTACAAAATTCATTAACTTTGACAGTTCAGACAGTTCTAAAAGTTGTCATCAGCTGCGGTCGTTTTTTATTTGAAATCATTACAGTTATGCAGTTTTACAGTTCCAACATCAGTTTTGACAGTTTTTTTCTGATTTCCGATTTTACATGATTTTAAACAGTTTCAAAAGTTGAATCAGATTTGGCGATTTCGACAACAGACATACTAATTTTGACGATGTCAGAAGTCCATCATCCATTACACAGTTTTCACTTTGATGACAGTTTAAACAATTCCAAAAGTTTCCAAATGACACTCTACTACTAAACTCTATTTTCCACTATTAGCTGCAGTACGTAATACTAATGAAGTTCTTGTAGTGGTCGACAGTGTACTATTGAAAGGGCTTTTGCATTTTTCGACATTTACAAAGGCTGAGTAATATCTTTGACCAATATGTAAGTTTTGACAAAAAATCTTGTAAAATGAGGTTGAATGGTTCTTGCAGTTTTAACTGACAGCTTCAGCAGTTGTTATAGTTGATTTTATATTCAAAAATTGTATATTACTATGTTACCTCTGACGATTTTTTCAGTTAATAGTTACCGTGATCGTACACAGTATTTTAAATTTTAGGAATTATTTACCCAGTTGGGTAATTTTCGAAATTGTCTATGATCCAGACAATTCCATTGTTCCATATAATTTTTAGTAATCTTTATAAATATGCAGCTTATTAAGTTTTTCACAGTTATCATATTATTTTTTACAGTTGATCGATGTCGATTCTCCGACGAGTATTCCTACAGTTTCAGCAGTTAATTATAGTAGAATTTATCTCAAAAAATGAACTTTCAAGCTCTTCAACCATCGAGAACTGTTCTCAACTATTAAAAAATCGCCAATTTTCAAGAAATTCGAAATTACTGAAATTTTTAGGCAATTTTCAATGTATTTTTGAGAGAAAATGTTCTTAAATATTTAGATAGTTAAAACTGCAATGAGAAGTCACGCTGTCGAGAGTTACAGAATTGTCAAAAACTGTCACAGCTATCAATACGGTAAGGAACCAGTTATAAAAACAAATACTATCGAAATATTCGTATCTAGTTATACAACTGTGCAAATTAGTAATAAAATATTGATGTTATACACCCAAGACAAAAAAGTCCGAATCGGTGAAAACTGTTCTAATTGTTTTGACTGTTCTGAACACTCATCGCTCGTTGAAATTTTCTTTCCATTCAGAAACAATGTAGAACAATATTTAATAAAAAAATTTTTCGTATTTTATCATCGTAAGTTTATTTTTAGAGAAGAAATTGCAGAATTACGAGTAAGCTTCGTATGAAAATTAAAGCTCGAGGAAAAAAAAATGACATTCTTTGCTCATTTTCTAAATAAATTTCAACACAAGTCGTTGAAAAATATTTGAAATGTCAGAAAGTTAGATTCCATTTCTTCAAAAAAAAAATACTTTATTCACAATTACATTCCCATGTGCTACATTGTGTAATGACAACAAATTTTCAGTAAAATTCTTCCCTATTTTTTTCATTACATTTCGAGAATTTATATTTACAGTAAGTTAAGAAATTCATGAGTTTCGGAAAAAACATGTTGAAACTCCTTTTTTAACTACAAGAACCAAGCTAGAAAAACGAATATAATTTTTAAACTTCAATTAATCAAACTCTTTAAAAATAAAAGATGAATCTACATTACTCACTTTCTTCCTGACTACAATTCATCTTCCAAAAATTTTTTTTGTACAGCCTACTACATATTTGCAGAAAAACCTTGTCAGTTAGTAATACTCTAAAATAGAATTGAATGATGATGTCACAGGTACTGATTTTCCTATATTTACTGAATAAATAATCATTAGATTGTGGGAGTTTGTCTTCGACAGACAAATATATTGATAGTAATATTATTGCTTGCTGTAATTATAACGTTTTGCTTGCAGCACAATGCATCGCACCACTAGGCATGGAATCAGGAGCCATACCCAACTCCGACATCACTGCTACTTCCACTTTTGACAGTGGCAACGTTGGGCCACATCAGTCACGGTAGGAAAAATCAAAACTTTCACCCACAAAATGGCAGTTTATAAAAATAAAACGGAAAATCATACAGAATTATGGTTAAATGATGTTTTCAAACCCCGTTTTTTAAAGCTTCTTGCCTTTTACTTGGCCAAAGCAAATTTTTCAATCACTAAACTATTGCCTGCTGCACGCAATCTGGTCGTAACTAAAAACGAATTAAAATTTTCTACTCAATACCACGATTTATCGACAACTTTACCAGTCACACCTCGATCGAAAAAAAAAAAAAAAAAAAAAAAAAAAACTTTAAATACGAAAGAGACTGGAGACTCTGGAGAGTAAACTCGCTTCTGAAGGATTTTATTTGAGAACATTGAGAGTGTGTTTTTTCCACCTTCAAAGGACTTGGACTCTACTCATTTTCAGTATTTTCACTACATGGACTGCTCTTTCAAATTGCAACTGAACAGATGTAACGGACATTTTTCCTTGAAATTTTCCGAGTAAAGAAAATTCCATAGGAATTTCAAGATCATCTTTTCAAACCAGGGGCAAACAGGGGTCATCTTACCCGACTTTCCCCCTCTGTTCTACCCAGTTCCACCTCCACTTTCCACGCCTAATGAGGTGCGATGAGGTGTGTGTTGGAATTACTAATGATGTTTTTAATCTTCCGGGAAAAAAGCTTGAAAGATACTGCATTGTAATCCTGCCAGTCGTAAAAATAGTACATTTCGCATCTAGGGAGAAATTAATTTTTTTCCGTGGTGCGAACGATTTTTTTTATCGTAGCGGGAGAAAAAGCCGATTTTTGCTGCGAAGCGGGAAAAAAACTAGGCGTTTTAGACCGCTACGATAAAAAGAATATTATGACAAAAAAAGAATATAGTTTTTATCATAGCGTTATGTTATATTAACTTTTATACTTAATCTAGCATTTTCATCTCGATTCGTAGTATAGTTTATCAATGTTTTTGCTACAATGTTGTTAGCAAGCATTAGCAGTTAGCATGAAAAAATTTTACCGGAGAAGCCTGCGATGATTAGTCAAAAAAGCTCGGAAAAGTTATTAATCATCACCGATTTCATTTCGGGTGATTCAGAACCACTGTTCGTGATTTTCGATTTTTTCCAGCCATTCTCAGGACTTTGAGATAAGAATAGAAAATATAAAAAATTTCTGTTAGACAGTTCCGATCCTGTTCAATCCTGCAGACAGACCTATTAAGCTGGCACAGCCATGGTGGCACAAATCAAAAAGCATAATGATAATAAATTGCATAACATTTATTGCTAATTTATAACCAAAAAAAACTAAATTTATTGCTCTTCATAGAAAACCGGTATCGCCGGTTGTGCCAGCTTCTTCATCATCATCAGCTAATTTTTGACAATTCTTTAACAAAATGATTATGAAATGGATAATTATTATTTATTACCACCGAAAACAAAAAAATTTTGCATAGTTTCATCATTACACATATTATCTCGCATATCAAAAGCCTGAAAAGAGTCAATATTTTTTATACACTTCGGGGGAATAAACTGCCCTTTATTTCTACTTGGTGTATAAAATACAGTACGCTCCTCGAGCACAATACTTTTTTTTCCTCGTAGGATTGTATACTTCGGCTCCGCCTCGGCCCACAAACTTTCTACTCGGAAATAAAAATATGGTCCCTGTGGAACGTAATGTACTATTGTTATTTCATAAACAGTGAAAATTATGAAAATAAGTACCTTACATGTTAAAGCAATGACTGATAGGCGAAGATGACTCACTGCCATTTCACTACGAAAAAAAAAAACGATAGACTCTACAGGCCCGACTTTCTCCGCAGCACAACACAACAACTTTTTAAAAACATAAACCATACTTCAATTACAAGCCATGTTTTAGTTCTAATCAAGTCATTGGCACAGAAGATTCTAAACTCTAACATCATGGATCCATCCAGCCGACAGTACCTCAGTACAATGTATTACAATGACATTAAAAAATAAACTAGAGCTACACTACCGATCAAAAGTTTAAGTTCACATATTCCTAAAAATGCATATCACTTCATGACGCAAATTTCCTACTTCCAGAGATCAAATATGGATGATTTTTTTACAAAATTTGTATACCTTGATTTCAAAAGAACTGCCGAAAAATCAGATAAATATTATAATCGGTTTTGAAGTTTCCGTTTTGATGCATGTGGTTCTCTCATTATAAAATGGTCATTTTTAAACGTGTGTCACTCTCAAGCCAATCTATTTCATCTGCAAACTTTACAGTGTGTGTAAACTTAATCTATAAGTAAAAGTTGGAAATATTTATTTGAATCAAATATTTGAGGGTACGAATCTTGAACTTTTGAAAATCGTAAAAAATGGGTCTTTTACGACGCTACAATTACAGGTTCTGAATTCCAATACTATCAGTGCAAGGAGGAAAGGAAATTCATTCGAAAGGGTCCATTATTTTCCATGTTTTTTTTTTTAATTTCTATGTATGACTCACCCAAGTCGTTTTTCAATATTTACCTCGCATTCGAATTTTCGAGGTCCTGGATTCTGAATGTAAATCATGGAATACATAGAGTTTGAAAAATATAAATAGAATTTTTTAGTATTAAGAAATATCTAGTTTTTTCTCGTATCTTCAGATATTTATAATAACTCAAGAGATTTTCTTGTGTATTAACGTTTTTATTGTATTTTTGTGACTACTATACAACCTAATACAGACATCTTAGATTTTGTGCTCTAGGAAGTAAATGTTCATAAACTTGCAGTTTTTTTATAGACTTCTGTGATAACAATATATCGATTTTTAGTATTTTATACACATCTCGTATTTTTTTATTGATTAGTATTGATAATATACTGTTGGATTCTCTACTATTATCGTAGATTCCCAATCCTAAGTAATTCGATAAATAAACTTTGCCATAACTTCGAAGATGACTCCAACAGAAATACATACTTGCAAGGACCGAGAAAACTTCTTCCTTACGTGGGCGATTGCAAGTATATGCTCGCACCACGCGATCTCCGCGTAAATTTGTTTATTTATACGTCTGGTTACAGGGTTGTCGTAGCTAACGTTTAAAATTTCACAGTACGAGAGAACGTAAATTTGCTCGGGTAAGGGATTCAATGCACGAAATTCGGTCCCAACACGTACATACATACATTTTCTTCGACTGAAAACACTCATTCTGAACCTCTGAACTGAAATGATAGTAATCAGTACTATAAAAAACGAAAAGATGAGATGAATAAATTTTTATCATGATGGACTATCAATTGGGAGTTTCTAAATACTACACTAATATGGTTAGCATGGTATCTTAGAAAGGTAATAGTCATTAATTTTTGGACAATAATTCTTACCGGATGACTTATCTGAAATAACAATATGATCATCAATCAATGTACTAGCTTCTATGTAAAACGACACAGGGAAAAAGAGAGACAGAGATGGCTAAAAAATACGACAAAAAATGAAGAAAAAAAATGCAGGATTAATCGCAGCCGCGATCCCGAAGGGCGCAAGAGGATGCATACACGAGGAGCTGGCCAGTTACGTATTAACGCGGTGCTCGCTGACAAAACCGGAGCCGGTTTACGCCGAGTCCCGCGGGATCACGCCGAATGTTCCCTCTCGTTCGAATCTTCCTTGCCGCTCCACCTGCGCCGTCTCCTCATTTTCGCACTCCTCCGCATTCCGCTCTCTCTCTTTCTGATATTAATACATTCCATTACCGCAGACAATGACTGCCTGAATGGTCTTCGCGTTCTTGATGAGCTCGGGGCCCCTGACCGCAAAACTCCGCCCAGCTCGTCACCATCTCTAATTTAATACTCCGGAATCCGCATCGGAGCCTTTTGCTTGTCAGGAAAAAACTTGGCATTTTAGGGTTTGGATGGATAAAGTTCTTGCCAAAGTAGGAGATGTACCTGTTCCAAGAATTTCGTCCGAATTCCGCCATTCAGAAAAATAATTTACATTAATTTACTATTTAATACACAGGTATAACACATTTAAAGTGACAATCTGACAGAAACCTAGAAAAATTAAAAAATCGTTAAACGTATGTAAGAAAAATGATAAAAACAGATATGGGTACATTAAAGAAAAAAAAACAAGCACATCTTATGTCAGAAAAAATGCGAAATTATATTATTTAAAAGAACTTTTGAAAAATCTAGATTCACACGAGTAGAGCTAAATGTATTGTAGGTGGTAGTCTGTTCAAGAGTAAGGCTAATGATTTAAGAAACGCAACTTTCAAAAAACAGAAAAATCTAGCATATATATTGTAAGTTTTAGATTATAATTTTTGGAATTTATCAAGTGAACAGAGCAGATGCACAGACAGAGGAGATTTTTGCGAGGAATCTATGAAAGAAATACATTTTTTTTGGATTTTGAAAATTTTTATTCCGTGAAGATCTGGTTACAGAAGTACAATATTTTTATTTTTTGAATTTTGTCATTCTGAAGTTACCTGTACAATTTTTGAGTCCAGAGTAGTACATTTTTCATATGGATCTTTCAATATAATGGGAGTAAGATTTTTTTCTAATACTTTTAATGTTTCATATATCTTGTATGTATTTATACAATTGGGATAATTCTCAGCTTTCTAAAATTCATTCCCATAGCAATTACGGTGGTAAAAAATTTCAATATTTTTTTAGATTTTTCGGAAAATCATCTTAACAGACATTTCGAGTATTTCATAACTTTCTTAAAATTTTGTACTGGATATTATTTATACAACTTTTGAGTATGCGTTTTAGTATTTTTATGTACGTGTAGTATTTCTATGGATCGCTCAAAAGATTTCTAAAATTTATTGATAAGGTATTCAAAATCTTAACAATTTACTTTGTGAAGGTAGGTTTTTAAAATAACTTTTCAGAAAACTGTTACTTTCTAAGAGATATCTATTACTTCATGTATTTTTTTTTTCGTATTATTTTTAGCTGCTAAAATTTCTATCGTTTTATGTTATTTCTGTCAATTTCTAAATGAATTTTCAGAATTGTTACTCAATGAGTTATGAATTCTCTAGACAATTTTTCGTGCAGTATTGTTATAGACATGGAATAAAGTTTTCCAAAGATTTGTGAATGTTTCAAACAAGAATTCAGAATTGCAAATTTTTTAATGCAAATATATTTTTAGACCAGATGAGAAATATCGGTAAGAAACTTGAGAGACAACAGGAATGATGAAAAAGAAAACATAAACAACCGAAGAATGTAGATTGTTGAAAATATTTTCCTGTGCGAAAAGTAAAAAATTTTAGAGATTCTATTAGTTAGTCACTAAAAATTTGATATTTATGGCGTTAAAAAAATTACTCGTAATTGAAAATATTATTATGTAACTTTTGGCAAAGATGAAAAAGAAAAAAGAAACAATGTTATAAAGTGTATGAGATGAGTTGAATGAATATAGATATAAAGTACCTTAGACAAACAAAAAGATGTAGGGTAAGGGCGGGTAATATGAGACACTGTTTTTTATATTATGTATGTACTTGTGGTTTTGCTCTTATTCAGAAAAAAAAACAATTGAATTTTTAAATGGTTTTATGGAGCCTGTAGAGCGATAATAAGATAATTTCTGACAATTTTTTTATGTGCTTGAAATGTTGCTAGACACTTGAAAAAAAAGTACAAAATGTTAAGATTTTACAAAACTTGCTGGTATTATGAAACACTTGAAAACATCGGCTGTAAATTGAATATATTGTATTTATTTTGTAGACTTTATAGTGAAAATAAAGCGAGGGTAGTTTTTTGGACATGAAATAATTAATGCCAATTATGAAAATAAAAAAAAAAACCAGACAAAAATTTATGAAAAAGAAAATATATTTCAATAAACAAACGCTCCAGATGGTTAATGTAATTTGATAATTCCTTTTCATAATCAACAAATAATAGCTCTAAGCAATAAAAAGTACTCCTGGAATAAGTATTTGATAGTCTTATATCAGAGTTGCAGTAAAGTGTCTCAAATTACCAGCAAAATATATAAAAGGTCCTCGTAATAAACTTAAACAGTAAAACAAAAAAAAAGGCACTTTATTTTTTAATATGTCTTTCTGATATTTTCAGACCATTTATCAATATTATCGGATGGGCAAAATTTTCAGTCTGTTTGTTTTTTTTTTCAGTTTAAGTCATAGTGCTTTGAAAATATACGGTTGTTTTTTAATGCCTCATAGGAGTGCTGCTAGATATTTAATTAAAAAAAACAAAGCCCAACAATAAAATGGCTACACAGGCTACTTCAGTACACTTGATAGATGAATTAATGATGGCACTAATCACTGTCAAAAAAGCAAGAAAAATGTAGGAGAGAGTGTCTCATGTTACCCGACGTCTCATATTACTTGCCTTTACCCTATAGACAAAAGTATAGAGTATAAAAAAGAAAATTTGAACATTAGGATGGATGTAATATTGTATGTTAAGATAGAAAAGAAGGAAAAAATACTTTTGATTCAGATAATTTAAAATGTTGAATACAAGATATTTTGATTAGAAATAAATATCCGTAAAAATGGCATATATGAGGATGTCTGACAGACATATTTAAAATAAACAGAAAAATCCTACAAAATTCAACGAAGACTCAAATATATTATTTCACTTTTTTTGAAATGACGGGTTTTCTATCTTTTTGAAATTTTGATGAAAATATAGTATGATAAAAATAATGTCCCATCTGAAATTCGTCGATTATAAATTTTATTTATAGTCATAGTTATTAGATTTAAAGTCATTTAGACATTAACAACTCGAAAAAGGGAATAATTTTTAATGATTGACAAAAATTATACGAAATTCAGTCAGACAAAGGATTTTCATGGTTCAAAAATACAATTACAAAGACTGTAAGAAATCCATGAAAATTACCAAACTTAAAACTGTTAAATATTATGAAGGACACTATAAAGAGATATTGTAAGTTTTTTACATTACTTTCTTCGTATATTTTTTTCTTTCTTTTACTTTAACACCTCTATGGCGGAACAACGGTGTATTGATTTTGATAAAGGTCTAAAATAGGACTCAAAAATTGATAAAAAATCCTCACGAACAAAATTGAACGAAAGAAATCTACTTTACAAATTGCTTTGTACTTATAGTTACACTCGAAAAATTTCGAATCTTTGTCAAAAAAAATTTATCTTTCAAATTCAGTTATTTCACATGAAATTGAACATTTGTAGTCTACCAAGATCCCTTTACGAAATTCGAAAGTGGGCTCAACGGACGAATTTCGAAGTTCCTTTAGCAACCTTGTCTCATTAAACTCCATTAACATCCCTTTTACCAGTCATCATGACTCGGGGTCCCCACTTAAAAAACTGAGGCGTGGCCCCGGTAGTAAAGTGTCTTCCCGTTCTACGACGGAGCAGGTGTTCAAAAAGATATCGCACCGTAAACATCCCCCGCAAACTTTCACGCCGCACGAACGCGACGAGGCGATTTGTTTGCGCGAGTACTTGTCACTCGGGCGTACCCCGTGTTTGTTACAAATTTTCCCAATTCGACCTGGCAAAACCGGGGAAAACAGGAATACCCTAATTTCGCCGAATCCCACTCGGGCACGTACGGAAATTCATTACCGTGCGCCGTGGGAAATTCGGCCCTTTACTCAAGCAATTTACAGCTCCCGTGATTCAAAGGAGCGTGACTCGCAATAAAAAAGGGGGAAAAACCATTGAACGAACTACGCTTTCCGGAAATCTTCCGGAGATTACATCGATTCAGATGTTTCGAGACGACGTTGTTTGATATGAATTATTCAAAGGTCCTTGGCGGTAATTTATACAATTCTAGCGCTTTTAATTCTTTCAAATGGCGGCGTGAAAGGAGGCTCCTCGCTCCTGGAAAAGAGGTTTTCAGAGGCTCTTTCAGGTTGTTCAAAAATTTGTTAGACGTTTTCTTTACTGGAAATGGTGGGTGTATGCGAGGGAATTGATTTTAGATATCTAAAGACAGTTCCAAATCAAATTTACTTTTATTCCAGAATTTTACGATGGTTTTTCTCAGTTGCTAAAGCTTCTTCTCCATGTCTTACTATCGACCCATTTCTTCCTAAGTTTTGGAAAAATTCTGATTATTTATGTTTGCTTCTGATGTACATTAGAAAGAATGTATTCCTTTGGGCGAAGGAACACCAAAAAGTTTTTTTTGACAATGTTTCTCGCGACTATTAATTTGATGTCTCATTATTGACAAGAATTGCTATTAAACTATTGACTTTTTGAATAAATTGAGCTTTGTGTCAGAATTAGACCCTGAAGATCTGAATAAAGAACAAAACGTGAGCCATATGTAAAAAGGTGTAAAATTAATTGTTCTATTGGCTGTTGGTTCCTCAACGTTTTTGGAAGAAGAAAAAAGAGGACGTATTTAGATTCACTACTTACTATGTTGGAAAGAGGTTTAGTGGAATTTTCGCTATGTTACCTCCTTTATTCGTTGCGAATAATTACAAAAAATACTTACCTTGTATTGAACTTTTTATTCAACGTTAGCCCATGCCTTCATAGTAGCGCGTTTGCCCATTTTAAAAGAAGGGTATTTTGTCTATAATATTATTTTAAGAGGTTAATAATAACATTGCAAAACAGTGGTCTCGCAAAATTCTCTATTCATTAAAAAAAAAATGGAGTTAGTTTAAAAACTCACGAGAGAAGTCAAACTTTTCACGGCTAACTACTGCAAGTTTAATTAAACAAAAAAAAAAGTCTTTTCAATTTTATTATAAAAACAAATTAAAAAATTATTAAAACCAAAGCAGAAACTGCATTCAAAACTGTAGCTTCAAACTGATTAAATTAAAATTGGAATTTCAATCAAGTGAAATAAAAATCTTAATCTGAAATTTGACGACAAAGTTTCACTTTTCTTCCACATTGCATGTATACCGTAATATAGAACCATACGATTTGAGCTGTGGTTGAAAAGTAAATATTTGTCGTCAAATTTCAAATTTAGATTCGAATTTCACGCGTTCAAAATTACGATTTTAATTTAATCAGTTTCAAGCTACAGTTCTAAACGCAGTTTATGCTATTGTTTTGATGGTTTTTTTGTTTGTTTTTCTCGAAAATTAAAAGAAATTTCTTTCTTGTTTAATTAAACTTGCAGTAGTTTGCCGTGAGAAGTTTCACTTCTCTCGCGAGTTTTTAAACTCACCAGGTTTATTTTGAATGTGATAATAATAAAATTTGTGTGAAAAGTTGAAACTAAACATGCAGATTTTTCGTTTCAAATTTTTAACACATTATTGAATTTTTTTATTTCAGAATAATTAACCTGATATTTTTATCAGGTTAATGATCACCAAAAAAAAAAAATATTCACTTTGATTTTTCGGACGATAATTTTTTCATAAAAAAATATTTTCTGATGTCTCATTTATGTGAAACAATTGATTTCTTTTATAGTAACCATTATAGAATGGATCAAAAATATAGCACTAAAAATGTAGATTTTCTGTTGACTATTTTTCTGAAATTCATGTTGATCGAAATACGTCCAATATTTGATAAATAGAGCTTGAAAGTTTTTTATGATATGAGACAGTATCAGAATCACGTATAGTGATCAAAAGTAGTACATTTTTTTCAAATAGTTTTCAGTTGTAGATTATCAGTAGAAAATGTATTATCTCATATTGTTTGTTAAGAAATTCGTGGTCGAAAAAATGTACATAAATATTTTATTTTGATGATGCACGAAAATCAATTATAAACTATTGACTCATTTTTGTCATTAGCAACAATTATTTATGAATCGGAGAGTGTCTAATTATTTTCTCTAGTAATAATGCACAGCTCATTCTTTTTTTTCTTGCAGTTGTGTGAAAATGAGATTGAATGGTTAAAATTTTATGATTTTTTCATATTTTGCTCGATGAATAATTGAAAACTTCGCTTTTCGGCCATGTTTCGGTGTCCTTCTTTATTCCAAAAAAATGACACTTGACCATACGAAAAATTAAATGCTACGTCGTTTAAATGAAAGAATAGGTCTTCAAGACAATAGGAAACAAAACAATGTCAGTGATTTTTTCCAAATCATTCGGAATAATTTAAACTAAGAGAATGTTAAAAATTTGACAAAACACTTTCAAAGACCACTCTCATCAATTTTCCAAATCAACCTGAATTAACGAAAATCCTCAGAGATTCAAGAATTGTCTTCTTCTACAAAATTAATTAGAAAAAAAAATCTTTTCTCAACAAAAACTTTCATGAAGTAAAAATTACTCTATCTCTAGGTTGCTCTATTTTCTTTACCACCATAAAAACTACTCAAACTTCCTAGACCGAAGAACCTGAAACTTTCTTCGAGCCACTTCGAGCCCTGAAACAACCCCCTCGTATTGCATTATCCCAATCGGCAGTTTCGCGAGGGCACTCCAACGTCCTCGGGGAATTCTCTAAATTAAGAAGAGTTTTAAAATTGTCATATCCGGTCGCAGGCGAAGGAGAAGCGCGGCGTTGGCGGGCCATTTATCAGGCCGCCAAGAAAGCGAGAGAGCGAAACGTGCTTCAGTTTCAATCTTAGGGGACAAAGCATTTCGCTAGAGTGAGCCGAAGGGGGGAAGGGGTAGGGGGCATGAATAAGAGATGAAGCGAGAACACAGTGCGAAGCGTCGTGCCTAATTGCGTGGACCGTTTATACCACTCCCAGCATAACAGCCCCCTGCTGCATGAGAGGACTAGATCACGAGAAGGCTGATGCTAATAATCGCGTTCTACATTCATCATGCGCCAAAAAAGATGATAACGTCGAATCTGGGCTGCAAATGGCAGAGATTTTAGCCAGCATTAATGACAATCTGAATTAGATCAGTGGACATTTTCATTAAGGTGTAACTTATTTTGGCAATGTCAGAATTTTTTTCATTACAGGGCTTCAACTAAATTAAGATAGTAGGATTAACACGTACGACAAAACGACTGAAGTTTTAAATGTGATTTCTATGTAGTTTTTCATACATTTTGTTCAAAAATTCATCACTTGTTCAAAACCTACGATAAATGTTTGAAACTAGACGTAGCTACGTAAAAAAAGAATCCCCATTTTAATGATACAGAAATTGTTCCTTGCTTAACCAACTGGGCTTTAGAAAATGCATTTACTTCCCTTATTCCAAACCACGATTTTATTATTCCTCCAAGTCCTCACTAATTACCCTTGACTGACATTAAAAGTCCCGCGTCAGTACCTCGAAGCTCGCACAATGACGACTAATTATAAACTGAAAGTCGAGCGATTGAATAACTTGGATATCGATTTTATCAGCGACGCCTCACAGATGACATCGTTCCTGCTAATTAATGTATCTGTGTGAAATGAACCTTTTTTCTCGAAAACCAGTTTTTCGAGTATGAAATTCGACGTTCGAGAAATCAGCGTCACCGTGTAATTATCATCGCTCTCATTATTTCTCTATCGTGAAAAGAAGGAAAACCGCGCGACTTTCGTAACGGATTTTTGTCGGATCGAAAGTTCTCGCGTTGGCTCATGAATTTCCCGGGCTAGTAATTAAGAACTTTGCTGTAATATGCATAGTTATGCATACGAGGCCCCCGTGATATGCATAGATACACTAAATGACATCCGCGAGAATGTCACGTGGTAATTGCGATATTAATATTCCATCAACTTGGGAGGGAAGCAAATGCTGATTAAATTTCCGAGGACGGGTTAAAAAAGAATTGCATAAGTTCTTTTCGTTTGCTGAAAGCTTCATGATTCAGACAGTCAGAAGAATTGAATTACGAGCTATCGGAATGCTTGGGAATCAAATCAGTCAATATTAAATTATCTGGCATGAAATTATAGTGATTTTTGCAGTGGAGATCTCGTCACTGGAATAATATTATTATTAACTTTTTATATGGTTAGATTCAAAGGAAAAACTTTGTTTGTATTCGACTCTTTGAATTATTATCTTTTTTTTTATTTGTAGATATATTGGTGAAGAAAATTTTTTCCGAGTTTCTTTAAAGTTGTGGAAATTGTGTGTTTTAGATTGAAAATGGAAAATTTAGGAGGAGCATGGTGCCCAAAGGACCAGGTGACCACGGAGCCTCACGAGTGGCTGCAGATTGATCTCCACACAGTGCACATGATCACTGCGAGCGGTACTCAAGGACGCTTTGGGAACGGCAAAGGAGCCGAATTCGCCGAGGCGTATCTATTGGAGTACTGGCGACCGCGACTGTAAGTGAATTGAATGACGATACTCAATTTTTCTTTTTTTGTTCCTCGAGAAGTTTCAAAGATGTGAGAGATTCTTGGAGGAAAACTGTCACGGAGTCGATAGCATTGTACTTTTACGGGAAAAGAATGTTTAAAATGTTCGAGAGTAAATCTCATGATAATTATCTACATTTTTATTACACTAATAAATATACTTTAACGATTTTAACTAATTAATGCACTATTGAAATAATATTACTTTTTTTTTTTCAATTTATGTAACTTCATAGTCCATTTAAAATATATTTATCAATTTACCCTAGACATCTCGAATCGAAAAAGATTGTTTCATAAATGAAATTTTATTACAAACCATTTTTTTTCAAAGACGACTGTCAAGTTCCTCATATTGAACGATTATTATGAATAAATTTTGCCAACACTTGAATATAAAACTACTATTTTTCTTCAAATTTTTCTTGGGTTTTTGAAGATATACAAACGCATTTTTCTTCATTAACTTCCTACCTATTATTTTCACACATTTTCTTTTTTTGTATCAATTTTAACAAGATTACGACATGTATTATTTCACAATTTCAAAGATTTTGGTAGGGGTACCCTGAGAACGAAATTTTTTTTAGAACACTCTCACTTTGAATTGGTGAAAAACTACTTACTTATAGTAGAATTTCACTAATTGAAAAAGTGAAAAAGGAGCAACTATAGTTTTAGTAAAAATCTACTAATTGAATTAGTGATAGAGCTTACTGATGAAATAAGTAATATTTGACTGGAGAAAAAAGTGAATAACTATCTTTAAACTTCAGTAGGAATCCACTACTACAGTAACTAGGTTTTGACTAGTCTTATTCGTGCATTATGACTAAAAGAGAGGTATAGTTCAACTTACGAAAAAGTCAATTTATACAAACGCTTTAGTAAATATTACTGTATACAATAATATATATTTACCACTGCAATTATTGATTATCTAAATATCATTTCTAATGCTACTATAATGCATTATTATTGTTTTGCATTAAAAACTCAACCAATAATAATAGACATACTGAAAAATTTGTTAAAATATTTATTCGTTGAAACATCAAGCTTTTAACAATGTTTTTGACATGAACTTTTTTCACAACTATGTACATAAAATATATAATTAAGTAGAATTCTACTTTTTTTTTTAGACAACTTGTGGAATTATACTAAATTATTAGTAGATCTCTAACTATCTCTGACCCACTAATTAAATTAGTAAAAGTTTTACTCATTTGAACTGCGAGAAAATAAAGTGATGCATTAGTCTACCTATTGGTAGGATATACTATAGCAAATAAATATTTTTCAATATTAATATTTACCATTATTTAAACGATAGAAATGTGCACTTATGAAAATAATTTTTCAAGAATATGTATATAATCCATATTGTACGTATAATAATAATATCATAGTAGAAAAAAATATTTGTAGCATCAACTTCTAGAGATCAACAGAGTGATCCATAGGACCATAGAAATACTAGAGGTCTAGAAAATATTCTTCGATAAATAATCAACAAATAATCTAAGAATTGTAGAAATCTAAGAAATACTCAGAGCCTGTGTGGTTATAATTTTTTCAACAGTTTATAAATATACTTGAATTTCTCAGGACTTAAACTCCTAGAGCATAAAATTCTGGATAGCTGAATATTAATCCATCATGTTACCAAAAAATCTTTCAAATAGTGCTAAAACTTAAGAATTGTGGTAAATACCAAAAGTATTTGAAGAAATTCTAACCTCGGCGACTTGAAAATCGCAAAAATCTAACTCTCATCATATTAAACACAAACAAAAGAAAAAATTAAATTCCGAAATTTAAAATTGAGTACATTCAAAATACCTAAATTCAAAAAATAGTACTCTTGTACTCAGTATTTATAAACAGAGGTTTTTAAAATAATGCACTTATTTTACTATTATTTGAGAATAAAGAACATTTTCTTTGTTCCAGGGGAAAATGGGTACGCTACAGAAACGTCAAATTAGAAGAGGTAAGTGCAATAAATATCATTTCAATCCCAACGTTTGCCAGAATCGATTAAAAAGTGAATCATTCTTTATCAATTTAAAATAGTATAAACTAAGACATCAGTCACAAAAATTATCATGCAATCAATGTAGAAGTAGGTTTTGAAAGCCCAAATTTGTCTTCCAGTGTATTGAATCACCTTTGGAATTCTTTCAAAGACATAACAGAAATACCCTGATTTCGAGACCTTTGATTCCTGAATTTCGCGAAAGTATGAATTCCTACCGAGCCAACATCATTAAAGTCAAAGTATCGCGATTCCCAGTGGTCTCCGCGTGCAAGAACGAAAAAACGACGGGCAAAGCGAAAATGGCGCATTCAGATTGAAGGAGGAACGCGAAGTAATGCGATTCCTTTTTTGTATCTTTTTCTGTCCCAGTCTAAGAGACTTTCTTTGGCATTGTTGAAAGGGTTCATTTGATCAAATTCTTTCGCCATTTTCCGCACTCACCTCGTCGCCTTTGATGTTGCATCGGCTCACGCCGAGCAGTGGCAGTCGACGCTGGTAAGAGCATCAAGACTGAAAATCCTCTGTGCTCGGCAAACTTCACGTGTTTACATCATTTACATGTCACTGCATGTTGCAGCTGTCTACGATTCATGGCATGGCAAAACGAACCTTCATGACTTACCACAATATTCTGAGTGTTTAATAGATTTTGAGGTGGAAGGTTTAAGTGGGAAATGACGATTTCGAGATCAAGTCTCATGGCCACAAGCTAATTTTGTGTTCCAGGATGAGAGTTTGTTGACGACATTAGTAACGTTTAGTCCTTTCTTACATCATTTAAAGACGTTTTCAGATTTTTTCAATAATTCAACGAAGAAGGTGAAATTTATTCTTCTAGTCACATGAAAAAAAACTTCATAATTATTTTTTTTTCATATACGGGATCATGATGCATGTTTTTATTTAGACTATTTTTGGAACTTCTGAGTTCATTGTAATTTTTTCAACGATTTGAAGTTCCTTTGTGTTTATAAAAATTAACATCATTTCAACTTAAAATTCTTGAAATTAGAAAGATATGCAAATTTGACTTAAAGTGGAAATCAAATAAATTTGGGCATTTCTTCAGAATGCACGAGAAAATTCTACACGCTTGACTTGTATTATGAAAATCACTATTTATCATCTGTCAAATCTTCGATTAATATTGAATTCCATACATTCAGGAATTATACACAAATTTATATTTTTACGCTGACTGGCAAAACCTAAAGATTTTCTTATATCTATAAATTCTTTTTGCAGCAACTTTTACTTTAAATTTTAAGATTATGTGGGAATCATTGTAGAACTCGTTAGAAGAGAAAAAACCAAAAATTTATATAGCAATTGAAACATTGAAATGATTTTGAATGCAATCCTATAATTTTATTAGGTTAAAGGATTAAAAATTCAATAGAAACATATTTCCAGCAACGCATTAATTGAAGAGTTCTCAAAAATTCTATAGTGTAGGTTTATATCCTGAATAATAATATTACAGCAATGATCACTTTATGTTTGCAAGTATCAAAATGTTACGGACATTACTGATTCGATTAAAAAAAGGATTCATATAAGGTAAGTTCGTTCAATTAGAGAAAATTAAAAACATGAGTCATTTTGCATCTCAAAAATACATCATATCTTATTCTTCCCAATGTAATCAGCCTAACGAAAAACTCTTGTAACTGAAATAACTTTTTTAGTCTTGAGAAATACACGAAAATCAGTAAAATAAATTAATATAACAACACAATTGGTGAATTGATCATTCGAGTTTGGTGTATATGAATTAAATACATTAACATATTTGCATTCGTTAGATTTTCAACTAATTGAATAATCGTTCAAACTATTCGAGCAGCTTAAAGAAGTAAATTTTAATTACTTGATGATCTTAAGTTAGGATTCAGTTCTTTTATTTTATGGCTGAAATATCTGATCATGTTTATAATAAAGATAAAACCTATTATTTAAGACAGTAAATATAATTTCTTTATCCTTTAATTCAAACAGTCATATTCAGTAGTTAAAAAGTGCGTGGCTGACTGCAATTTAACGTCATTTCTGCTCTTTTCAATGTTCAAAAAATTTTTTCTAACATGAAAACAACGAACTTCTGATCTTACTGATTATCATACTTAACATTCTGCATTGTAATTTGTTATTCCAGCTACCTAAATCAGATGCAACATTGAAGTTGCCAAATGCGACCTAATAGCAATTATTTCAAGACTGACGTATACAAACTACATTACATTAACAAACCCAAATATTACAATTCGCAATATATAAATAAATATATAATATTCCTGATTACCAGACCTTACATTCTGCAAAATAATCGGTTATTACTGCAACTCAAAACACTTGCGACTGCAATCCCAACGAAACTAGTAGTACTAACTAGCAATAGTCAGACCAAAAAAAAACAGTTATCTTGCTTCAATCAACGTAAATCTCAGAATTCACTTATACATTTTCGGTCGAATCACCTTTTCCTCGATCATACGTAATACATTCGAGCAGTCCATATTCATCGAACTCCAATAAACAGAATATCCATCTTTCGGTCAAGAGATATGTAGAACAAACTCGGGGAAACATCCTGGAAACAACATTTCCCGCCATTCAAATTCACTTAGAGTAAACGCAAGCATCCTTCAAATTCAGCAACCTCCGAAAGCGAATTCGCAATGCATTCGCGAGACCGATCAAGCCCGTGAAGCGTGCGGAATGTTAATCCACGGAGAAGCGCAGCCCTGCGGCTTCGGAGCGCGTGCAGTGACGTGAGGAGTTGAAAGCGCACGCGAGGAATCGAAGTCCATTAGCAAAATTCGCTTTTTCGCGGCTGACTTTGATAGCCCTGATCGACGCGTCGTTTTGGTATCGGAGTGCCCGTCACAAGCTAAAAGGAACGATATTACAGTCGGTTAGAAGTGCTTTAGGTCATCGCCCATTCCACCGTATTGATACGCTCGCATTTCGTCTTATCTCTCAGAACACAAACCCGTGATTTATGACGTAATCACAGGTCAATGCTCGGGGCTTATCATCCTGTCGCATGTGCATTATCGAGGGTGCTGTACTTGCACCGAAATACATTTTTTTTAGCGAAGGGTTTGTCGAGTAGACTTCAAGTATTGTTTATCGACTGTAAGACTATGAAAACAAGAGGGTAGTAAAACCGATACTTTTTATGGAGTCTGCATGTGCTTGTTGCAGAAGATGGAATGAAGTTCAATTTCTGTGATACTAATTGATTTTTGAGAAAAAAGGAAGCCTCTGATTTTTGTTTAGCAGCTATATAAGGGTGTCATTTATTTTGGCGATGTAGCAATTTTTCTCCATTCTGGGGCTTAAATTTTCTAGATGTTTTTATTACTGTTATCTATGTTTTACAAGCACCGAAATAGTACACGTTTGCCTTAGTACTACACTCCTGTTTTCAATGCAGAGACAGGTAAATTTTTCCTCAGGGGTAGATTGCTTTTTTTAAATCAGTGTTTTTCATAGATGTCTGTGTTTCTTTGTGGGAATTCAGAAATCTCTAAATTGAATTTCAAAATCGAACGTCAAAACGGACCTTTGATTTTCTGCGACTGCAATGATTTCTCCACATCAACTCTTTCGACTTTTATTTTGCTTCTGTGTCTTCTGTTCGGTTCGGTCACAGGACCACTCATTATCGAATAGCGTCTCCGTAAATACGGCCACGACTAACTGCACTAAGAGTTCAATGCGGTCATGCCAAAGAATCGAAGACGAATTATCTACTTAAATGAAATCCGCTTATCTCTAGATTCTAGAACGAATTATCCCAAGAAACTTTTAATAGGATAAAAGACCGAAAAAAATGTCGCTCGGTTGGAAGGAACCATTGGATAAGAGGCACACAAGTTTCTATCGAAAACTTTTTTGACATTTGCTAGCTAAATGGATGAAAGAATCACAATTCATGATATAAAAGTAAAATTTCTCAAATACCTACGTGTTTCTATTATAATCGTTGAATCTTTGTTGAAAGTGTTCCTGATGATGGAGTCTGTAATGGTTGCAACTATAAGTTTTATACACTCTCTTCACAAATCACAGCAGTGAAAAAATAATTTACTCTTTATTTCAAAACTTTTAGAAATAAGGTATCATTGCCATTTGTAATATCATTGCGAATTTCAGAACCATGGAATTTTTCAGGAGTAAAGTTTTCGTTATTCGTTATTAATTATCAGAAATAACTCCCACCATAGGAGACGTAATAAAATAGTTCTTTTTTTTTCGAATTGTAAGCATAAAAATTTTCTGAATCAATTATTACTTCGATTGTATTTTTTTAATAAACACGCACCTGAGAATTTTTAATAGAACTCGAAACGAAGAATTCTTAGTATTTTTTGTTTTAACTATTTTGCGATTTTCATACAATTCTCTCATCTATCGATTATTGGAGTCTACCTCCCATGAAATGGTGATACATGTAGATAAAATTAATGCAATGAAATTATTCTTCTCACTTACATTATTTGTTTGTCAAAAACATACTTTCTTACTTTCTGCTACTTATTTTTATCTTTAATCAGGTGTTTATCACAAAAATCAATTACTTTGAAAATTGGAGACCAGATTAAAATATAGGAACAATGATCAGTACTCACCATAGAAAAAGTAAAATCTAACAACTTGGAAATATCAATATCAGTCATATAACACCACTTGTCAATAAAAAAATTGTATGTTGGTAATAAATTCTTCACATTACAAACTATGTGTGATAATAACGAATTCCGAAACATGACTAAAAAAATTTAGCTGCAATGTAACATATCGAAATAAAAAAAAAATATATATATATATATAGAGAGAGAGAGAAAGAGAGAGAGAGAGAGAGATCGTATCATGATTGATTTTAATTTTTTTTTACAACAATGAAATTTTCCTTACTCAATTATCTACTCAATATTTTTTTTATTCATTCAATATAACAATTATCGTCCAATTCAATTCATAATTTTTTCTTGTGCGATGCTCAGTCACAACTGATTCAGTGATTGAAAGATGTCTCATGTTTTTATCATGTTATTTTATTGTTTTCTTTAATTTTCTTTGATTTTTGCCTGTACATGTTTACTTAGCTGGGATTTTTGGATTCCACTTGGCAGACTCGTTCTTCATAATCTTCCTTGAAGATTCTTCTACACAAAAAATGTGCCGAACATAGATTTCCTATTGAAATGCCTAAATATTGACGATCTTTTGTGGAAATATGGTTAGAATAATGAATAATTTATTTTCATAAGAGTTCTTATTTCTACGTAGTATATAAACTTTCATATCAAATCTTCATTCCTTATGTTTACCAATAAAGTAGTCAAAGTAATTACTATTCTTAAGAATCTATTACACAGTCTCAAAAATTTTCATTGAGAACTCTTCATCACCCAAATTTATTGCCTTATCAAAAAGATAGTATACACGGAAAGAAATGGTTCTAGGAACCAAATCATTTAGTAAAATACAGATTAACCAAAGTTTTGGTTCCCTCAACTAAAGTTTTCAATATGAAAATTTCATTTTGATCGTCATAACTAAAACTTTATTTGTCGAAACCGAAACTATGGTTGTTGTACAGAAAATTTTGGTTGGTCCATATTTTACCTAATAAATGGCTGCTGAAACCGCACATGTCATTCCATATACAGTTTTTACTTCAGTTTGAAGTAAACTTTGATAGTTGAACAAAATTTCAAATGGTTTTCCTAGCCAAAAGAAAACATTTTCTTTTGCCGTCAACCGTTTGACTTTCTTTATTGAATTATTTTCAAGACCCTAAATTTTAAAAAATACAAATAAAGTAATTTAGAAAGTTTCCATGCCGAAAACGAACAATAGGTATTCTTGCACGAATAAATAAAAACACAACCCATCCTGAAATAAATCAACTAAGCAACACTGATTATGCGCTTTGGTCAAAATGTCTGTAGAATCAAATATATTTTTATATGGTCATCATTCATTGACTTCCATATTCCAATGTATCAGATCATTAATTTGATAAATCATTTGTAGCAACTTTCACATTTGATTACCAGATCTATTGATAATTTTTATTTTTATTTGTACAAATTTTTTTAAAAGATATTTGGACCAAAGCACATATATAACCAATGTTCCTTCATTTTTATATTTAAAGATAGGCTAAGATTTTATTACTTCAGGCAACATTATTTTTTGTTCCTTCGAGGTATGAAAGTGTTAGATTGGAATAGTATGGTAAAATGTTTAAACAAATACTTTATTTGCATGAACATGGATTTACAGTTAAGTAAATGATTGCACAATTAAGGTCGAAATGTTGGCTACAAAATAAAATGTTCTCTTTCGGTTGGAAAAACCATTTCAAATTCTGCTTTACTACCATAACACTCAGCAACGGGAAAAAACCCTTCAATATTGACTAATTTGTATAAATCAATCAAAACAGAGATTTAAAGTGGCTGGCTCTAGAAAATTCGGATTTTCATTATACACCACGTGGTATCCAGAAAGTTGAATAACAAGATGTCGAGCTCGATCGACGAGTCCGGAAGATGGTCCCGGCCCTCGACTTCCGCCTCATAAATCCTCCTCCCCGGGTGCGCTCGATTAATTAGTTTCTCCAAACTCATCTCGCAGCGATGGCACCGGCGCTAGCGAAACGACACGGCTCGGAATGAGTGGCTCGTAAACGCGCTATTATCGCCAGCTGATGCCCTCGGATCTCGGCTACCGGCTCGGACTAGGCGCGATTTCGCGACAATTTATTGCTCGTTAATGCGAAACGATCCCTTTCCCATTTATCGGCGCGTTTTTGTCCCGATACGAGCACAACGACGAATCCTTAAAGACGCCGATGCTCCAGTTTTCAACCGGCTAGATTGACTTTCCGATCGGGAAGGAAGCGAGAGCGTTACGAGCTACGGAGCTGCCTCGTAAAGGGCGGTCATTAATATCGATCCCTTGCGATAACCGAGCTCCTTCACTTTCATGAGTTTCGGTTTTGTCGATCTTTTTGTGGAGCGTAAAGACAGTACTTCGGTCTAGGGTTATCATTTCGATGTTGAGAATGGAGTCGAGTTGTGTCGATCCGTAAGTATCATTGATAAAGAAGTTCGGGAAAAATTCATGATATTATCTTAAATCTGGCAGATGTGATTGCACCTAGTTTTGAGTCGATGTTTGTCATTTACCTGGTAAAAATTTTTCACTGAAAATCTGGATGACAACTCTTGGATAACCCGGTGAATACCTTCAGATACAATATTGGGGAACTCCTTGACAACACGTGTTATTGTGATACAAGTATATGACAACACTTTGTCAAGAGATCGAAATAGTAGAAACAAAAATGCAATTAGAAGTTAGGAAAAACAATTATTATTTCATTAGTGCTTAATAAACCATTATTTATTCATGATATTTTTATTTGCTTTTGGTCATTTTTGATAACATAACTGTTCTGTAAAAGAAAATAGCTGTATACTGTGTACCATTGCAAAGAAAATGTAACATATGTCAGTAAATTAGTTGTTTACATTATTGCAATATGCATACCTTATAATTTTGCAACAGAAATTTATCTTGAAAACTGTAGATAATTACTGTACAATATTTTCGGTCAACCTTATTGTAATAGTGTGTACACAAACACAAAGTAAACCTTGATTTTTAGAATTTTCAACTAATGTAGTGTCTGTAACAAAAAGATATTGTTATATTAATTATAGTAAAAAAAAATGAATTAAGATACAGAAAATTATAACGAAACAAAGAACTAACGAGTCAAAGTAAGATAGAAAAATTGATCGTTCGAAAATATATAAACTCCTTAAAAATAACGAAAAATTTCTCAAAATGTAACGAGATTTGTAATTTTTAAAATCTATCATATGCCAGAAGACTTTTAACTTCAACATGATGCACTTTTTAAGGTGTGGCATTGAATAACGGAATAAAAAAAATTGGAAAAAATATACAATCTTAGTATTAGAGTAAAACTAAAATCTACTTAACTTTAAAAAAATTGAAATATTTCTTATCTTCAGCAGAAAATTCTATGAATCTCCATGAAAATCTATAAGAATAATAAATGATATTTTTAATTATTTGACGGCTGAAAAAAAAAAGATCTAAAGTTTATGCAAACTTATAAATTTAATGTGTTTGGAAAATTAAAATAAATACAAAATTTCCACAAAACATGGAATTCTCGAGCAAAAACAGTAGGCTTTGTATGTAATAGAAAGTTTGGGAAGATTTTTTTCTGCAACGCGCGAATTCTAAAATTTGCAGCAGACTATCAATGAGCGTGAGGTTGGGTCAGGGTAGACGAACTCTATAGAGGAAGTGAAAGTTTTGTAAAGCACAACCATAAACTCGACAGTTACAAAAATATATCTAGAAAATATGTCACAAATATAAAAACTAGTGACTCTAAATCTCAATACTTAGAGAACATGTATACTTTGAAAATCGAAAAAATTACATAGAATTCGAACCAGATCGTCAAACATGTAAATTCACAAAATTCCGAAGAAAATACACATATTTTTCTAATAAACCTTTCCATAACATTTTTCTGCCTAGGCCCTTGACAAATAATAAAAATTACCAAATTTGAAAAATATCCTATAATATTGTATGTACTAGATTCGAGAATTTAAATTATCTGGTACGTATTCAAGCCTCATGGTCAACTGTAAAAAATTGCATTCCATAGGGAGTATTCACTATCTGGCCGAATTCGGTAAGTATTCACCAGAATAACAACCATGACTTTGGAAGTCTTTTCGCTTTGTCATGATGTTTTTATGAAGGTTTGTCTAACATAACGGAATAAATAAAAATTTAAAAAAATATTATCTTAGTAAAAGATAGAAAAAAGTGACATGTACGAAAGAGTTTAAAATTTTTAATTTTCGAAATCCTCGAGCATCGAATACTACGAATACTATATGTATATCTACATGAAAATCCATAAAAATAGAAGAAAAACTTCCGTATCATTTTAAGACTGAAAAATATCATCAAAAATATTTACAAATGTAATCAATACTGTTTTCTGAAAAATTTAATAAATAGATACCTGATTCTTTCAAAACATTGTACTCCTAAGCATACTATTTCAATAAACGTATTAGTATCAATCAATATAATTATGAAGTCTATAAAAATACTAGTAAACACTGTAAAATTTTTAAAAAACTTAGAAATACAAAAGTTCAAAATGTCTATTAAATAGTTAAAATCACGAACATAGATGATGTTTTTTTTAAATTTAGAAGAAAAAGTTAATCGAAATATATTTTCTAGAGCATGAAATTTTCGATCATCTGTAAAGAAACACACAAATATTGATGAAATTTTAAAAACACTAGAAAATTGTTTGACATTTTATAAATATCAGGAAATACAAAAAAAAAACTAAATATTTATGTATTCTAATATACTAATTGTAAGATGACATGATTTTTTCATGAATTTGTTGAACTTTAAATAATGAAGCGTCAAGTTTTGAAACTCTACAATCTACAAAAAAATAGATAGTAATACCAGAAGTTTGTTAAATCGTGAAAATCTATACATATATATGTATATAAATGTAAATGTCTGAACGTTATGAGCTAATAACTTCAAAACTACTACACGAAACGTCCTGAAATGTTGTACAGTTATTAACCATGTTCGTCTGAGGGTTATAGGCATGTTTTTATCAACGAACTGATATGGCCTTAACCCCCACCTACACCCCCGCGGCACTTTTGAAATATCACACACACGCGCGCGCGCGCGCGCACGCACACGCACACGCACACACACGCACACACGCGCACACACGCGCGCGCGCACACACACTTATAACATTTTGTGAAAGTCGCAAAAAGTTACAAAAACTATAATCAGTAAAACATAAAATTATACAAAATATCACGAAGAGTCACAAAATCACAAGAGGTTTTCAATCTCAAAAACTCAAAAAAAAATCCGTATACACACTAAATTTTCCAAGAACTTTGATTCCTATAGGATAAGATTTGAACAATCTTTAAAATATACCAGAGAAGTACTAGAAATCTACATAAACACCAAAAAATACTACATTATATAAAGACTAATGAAAAATACGGAAATTGTCAAAATTCAAAAAGCACTATCAATCTATCTAAATAATACTATTTCGTTAATGATCTTGTAAAATATTTGAAATTTTTTTTTCACCGTCCTTTGCAACAATGTTTTTATCGTTTGCACCCTCGTGAGAAATTTATTTTTTCCCTAGATGCGAAATGTACTATTTAGAAAAAATGTATCGTTCCTATCGCGCAGTACATTCACAGATTAATAATATTTTAACATAGCCAAACTTTTTTTTGTGAGATTAAGACAATAATTATTATTGAAAATGTAAGATCTTTGAAGTAGAATCAAAAATTTTCAAGTCTTAGTCATTTATTTATTCTTTTTTATTGAAATTTGACAATCTCAAAAAAAATGTCTGTTTGTTTAAACAGTACATTATAAACTATGACCTTGATATGTGTATCATTAAAATTTCCAAAAAGTTTTATAAAGCTTAACTTCTGCAAATCACCATGTTTCTCAGTGAACAAATAAGTCATCTCAAGAATAATTTGTTTTATTTCGAGACATTATTATAATTTTCAAAAACCAGTTCGTGCATTCGCATTTCAGAAAGTGTGAGTTTATTTCAAAAACGCAAAACTTTCTAATTGGAAATAATTATTAGGGCACCTCATTTAGAAAAATTTTGAAAAATTTAATTATCCAAGACATGATTTAAAATGACTCGCTTCTCATAAAGTATTTACTTTTTTTTTGTAAGCAAACTATCATTTCTCTAGTTTTGTAAATCCACAATTAATTTTAATGTACGATTTGATGGTAAATGATTTTCTTGTAGGAAAATCTCGAATACGTCTATCAGAATTTCATTAAACATCTAGAGTACTTCTCAATTTCAATGCATTTTTGTCAACAAATTACGTACCGCTCGCGTGCAGAGTAATTGAAATTTAGAGTGACAACAAACTGAACCATGCATATTTTACGGAGTGAAAATAATACGTTAAATAATCAGCAGTAAAAGAAGGAAAAACTTGTTGCATGTCAACAAATACTCGTAATTTTTCAAAAGACGTGAAAAGTCCCAGAAAAACATCTTAAGCCTCCCCCTTCCTCATCTCGTCATTGTAAATCCGTTTATCGCGGGAAAATGCAAATGTCTTTTTCACGTCGCTTTCGAGAGATGCAATTTGGCACTTCAAACACAAAGAGTTCCGTTTCCGCTGACGTCAACTTCCGGCGCACAGCCGTATCAAATGTCGAAGCTGCGTTTCTGAGAATGCTCGTATTTTATTCGAGATGTCGATGTCGCATGGGTCTAATTAGGGCTCGAAGAGTATTTTCTTGTTTTTTTTTGTACTTGAAGTGCGCTATTTATTATTTGAGAAGCGACAAAAAATCCTACGGGTACTTCGGTAATTACCAAGCGGTTTCTTTCGAGCGTTTTTTCGACTTGAGCTTTCTTATTTCTTTTTGCTTACCTTTACATGGTTAAAACTCGTTCTTTCTATTTCCGTCTGAAGAAAAGTGCTTAAAAATTGTGTAAAGTTATCTCCTCAACCCAGTAGTACTTCTAATTTTTCATAGTGTACTATTACTATTATCACCTGAATATTATGCACTTCTTTTATCTCACGAATTTCTCATCGTCTTGTAATACTTTCTATAAAATTGTTCAAATAGACACGAAAGTCCTGAAAATTTTTTATCTACCACTGTTTAAAAAAGAAATTGCATATTCAGAGGCACTTTCAATCCCAAGTCGTTGAACGAGTTTCAACGTGTACAATTGTGCGAAGAATGCAAATCGAGCGCGAATGGCTTTTCCATCAACTCCGAAATGGCATAAATATAAATAACGCGCATTAATCGCCTACCTTTCTCGAATGCAAATTTCTCCCCGGCAATATTGACTTTCAATCTGCAGTAACGGGCGACTCCCATCGGCTGAGCACGATTCAAAGCGATGTTGTCAGACCTGAGGGTCCTCAAACAAAATTAAGAAAAATTTTAGTAGTTAAGTTTCCAAGAGTTTTGTAAAGTTTCTGCGAGTTTAGATAGAATTTAAATCAGTTAATGATTTTCTAGATACGAAATGTTAATTCTTTTTCAAAAATTATTGAAGTAAAACTTCCTTACACTTGTTGTTTGTAGAATTCGTGATTTTATAAACTCACGATTGCTCTGTAATTGAAGCAATTTTTTTAAATACGAGAAGATTTCTTTGCTTTGAACTATGCTGCAATCGTGTTACAAGCACGACTCAATTTTCGTATTCGAATTCAGATTGCTGCGTATACAATCTACCAGATTAGAAAAAAAAACGTTAATCTGGTAACTCTGCTTCGAAGCGTCTTCAGTGCTTCCTGGGGACAAACAAACTCTCTTCGCCGCGAGCGGCGTATCTTTATACTCCGTAGCGCTCGCTTTTGCGAACGCGGACCATTTTAGCAGCGCGATACCTCGCGTTCTATAATGTGAATTTCGAGAAACTCTTGGGTATACATCGATTGTACGTGCTCGCCTTCCGGCTACCAAGACCGAAGAACACGTGCAACAATTATGAGCCGCCCGGGATGGAACTTCGCTTTTTGTGCAGTTTTTCCCGGAAGAAGCAGTTTCACCCAAAATTTCTCGTAAAAAAAAGTCCAATAATCGGAGGCAATTTCACACGGGAAGTTTAATTTACAGGCATTCAAATAAAAAAATTATTGATATTGCACAAAACTGATGATTTAAAGTGACAGTCAAATATTATCTACCACAAATTCATTAATTGTACTTCTAACTCAACGATATTATGTTTTGTCCAATTTCTAAATAATTACAGGATTTCTTCAAAATCCAGACTATCCCTGCCTTCTTCATCTTCTTTTGGAGATCTTTGCTTTGCCAGAGCTACAGCGATCCCATTTGATGCAATAAATCAAATGACGAAAGCGTGACAATTGCACGTTTTTTATTATTTTCATTCTCTACCCTGACTTCCTTTACATCACAACGACATTCTTAATCGCCCCAAACGTCGTCTGATATTCCATTCGCAATCAACATTCATCTCCCCTCAAACGTCAAAAGCACATTCGGAAGAACACTCGCGATCTCCTCATCCGCGAATGATCGATGAGGCCAAAGCCAACAGGCCACCTTATCAAATTCCTTATCAAATTGAACAGCATCTGATCGCAAGTCACAACCTGGTCTGGGCATGACAAAACACTGACTGATTCGCCCTTTACACGCGAGTTTTACAGTCTGTACAATGGTCGACTGAAAAGTTTTCGATTAAACTTGCAAAATGATAAAAGTTAGAATACTATAGATTATGACGTAATACATTAACTATAAAATGATTTGCAAATATTTTGTGTAGTAATAAATCTGTCCATTTTTATCAAAAACGTCTATAATTTTTGAAGGGATTTCTGCGCATACGCAGAATGTAATAGTTTTCAGATAATACCCTGATCGCTATAAAAACCTTATGAAAAAATTAATTTCTTTAAAACGAAAACCTTATAATAAACTCTAATTTCTTATAAAGAATTGATCAAAAACATATTTCAATCTTTATTGTAATTTTACCTACTGTTTTACGTCTTTCTGAAGGTTTTTACACGAACTATGGCAAAACAGACTCCGAAATTGCTGATTTCGTGACAACATTCCATCTGAGTTGGGCTCCATATATAGCACACAATCTTGAAATCCGATAATTATAAGGGGTAATCGTGCTAGGACTAAAGTGCGTGCAAAACATGCCGGAAATTGCACGCAACTACGCCTTACACGTTCCTAGTCGGAGGAAATTGTATTACCGTTTTCGACCCCCCGTAATGGCTGATTTAATCGAAACCTAAACACAACCCGAACAAGAAGGATGTTTTGTAGCAGCGAAGGGAAGTTTTCTGAGGCATTTTTGTGATAGTCTATCTAAAAAACAGAATCACAAGTTGCAAAACTGATATTGCGATACGATGCCATAACTTTTATTTGATTAGAATTGGAATAATAAACTCTAAAATATACTCAAAAAAAGTAGGTAATTGCCACTCTTGGAGTAATTGAAATTCATTTTCATAATTCTAGTCATATTTGTCCATAAATCATGAGATGAGTTCTGTCCTGAAAGGAGTGACATTTTACTTCTTTCGAGTGACTTTTTACACTAAGAAAATGAAAAATCACTCTAAGTTTGAGTGCCAGGATTTTGACTTAATGTACAGGGAAGCTTAACTCCAAAGAATTGAGAAATTATATTTACCAACTATAACTTTGATGAAGGGAAGGTTTACTTCTTATATGCTTGTGCCAGCCATATCTTTGTTCACGTTTACATTGAAGGTTTCAGTTTCTGCGAATTTCCTCATATCAATTAACACTGTACAGGTAAGAACTACCGCCTGAATCCTAGTCAATTTCTTAGAGTGAATTTTCACTCTCAAACGAGTAAAAATAATACTACTCTAACTTTAATCTGTTTTTTGCTTTTTTTGAGTAAAATTTCCCTCCAAATTGATGATATTTTATTTCTCTTAGAGTAACTCTGAACTCATTTTTCAGAGAAAAATCTGACCTGGTTCTAGAAGTGAACTCAACTTCTCTAAGAATGTCGGTTTAATTTTTTGAAGCGAATTTTCATTCTGTGAACGTAAATTTTCACTCTTCATTTGAGTTGCAGCATTTTGAATAATTTGACAGTCAAAATCACTCTCACGAATTTAGAGAGAAGTTCTACCAACTATAACTTTGATAAAAACAAAGTTCACCACTTGTATGGTTGTGCCAACCATATATCTTCGTCTTCGTTTGTAGTTGAGTTTTCAGTTCTTGGGTATATTTAAAATTCAGTTATCACTATCTAAATTAGAACAACCATTAGAATTTCTGCGAATTCCCTAAAATCAATTAACACTTTCTAAATAAGAACAAATGCGAAAATAAAAATTATTCCTTACAATGAATTTTCACTATACATCGAAATACTGTTTCTCAAACGTGGAGTAATTCGTAACATTTTTAGAGTCAGGTGTTACTCGTAAACAGTAAAATTTCACTCTTCTTGGAATGAACCTGAGCTAATTTTTTCAAAAAATTATCAGACTAGAGTTTCAGAATGAAATTCACCATCTATAAAAGAGACAATTCACTCACAGCTTTAGAGTTTATTCTCACTCTTTATTCGAGTGACAATATTTTGACTCGATTAAAATAAAAAATTCACTCAAAAAAAAATTTTAAACTGATTTCTTCCAACCTTTACTTTGATGAGGGCAAAGCTTTCCACTCATATAAATTTTGCTAACCATATCTTTTTTCTTGTTTGTTATGAATGATTCTTCATCATTAATTTTCACTTTATGATGAATAAATATGCTGCCATTTAAGTTTTCAAATTTTTAAAATAAAAAGTCACTCGAAAGAACTCAAATTGCAGTCTTTCTATAGTGAACATGCACTCATTTTCCAAAAGAAAATCTGACTTGAATTCATGAGCGAAATTTTTCTTCTGTCAAAGTTAGGATATACTTTTTTATAGCGAACTTTCACTCTATGACAGTAAATTTTAACTCTCTATTTGAGTGGCAGTCAGTATTTTCTGTCGCTAAAGATTGAGAAGTCACTTGAAAGTACCAAAATTTCACTCTTCCCACAGTGAACATGAACGCATTTTCCAAAGAAAAATCGGACTTGAATTCATGGGCGAAACATAAGTTCTCTCAAAGTGGTGATTTACTGTTTGGAAGTAAATTGCCACCCCATGACAGTGAATTTTCACTCTTTCTTTGAGTGTCCGTTTTTTTTACTCGATAAAGAGTAAAAATTCACTCTTAGGAATTAAGGGTGTAGTGAAAACTGCAAGGGTGCGTAAATTGGAGCGGTGACAGAGCAATCCAGGACGGGGTAGCTCAAAGGTACGTTTCGTTAATGAATAAAAGAAGATTCGCCCGAGGGAAGAATAGGTGGTTTCGTGCCGGCCCCACGGGATCACGCAAAGTGTCGTGGGCGCCGCTGAAAAGATGGGCAGCATTAGTCCCCGCGTGTTTGCCCTCTTGAGCGACAAAAAGCCCGGGAGCGGCTGCGCATGCAGACTCGCGTGATGGGGTGGACCGGCAAAAAGAAATTCCGTGCACGTCCCAAGTACTGACAATACCGACACGTTTTTCTTGCCCCTCGAACCCGGGTCATCTATATTCCTAATGTCCAACGCGTTGCAACGCGTAGAGGATCAGCCTTCTACTTCCCAAGGGAAGACAAAGGCTAGTCTAGACTCTAGACCATCAGCGCCTTGGTAGATAGACAGGGCTGTTGCGTTATTTCTGAATCAGAATGTATTTTTTAAACCTCATTACAAACTGTAGGAAATGCTTGTATTTGTTCCATACTTCATTTGACACATGAGCATAGAATGCATGTAATTCATGTAAGCATATAATATGTGTCGAATTCGACGTCATATAACTTCATAAGGAATTTTAGAGTTCTCTTACTCACGAAAGTTTTGAAAGGAATGAGCACATTTTTTTATGCATAGAAATAAAAATTTTCTACGTATTTTACACAATGCAGATCAAATTCTAGCTGTGGCACATCATAAATATGAACACCTCAAATGATAGTATTTTGAACACGAAATGACAACGACATGACGAAATATCAACGGTGTTTGAATTAGGTACACTTTCCTTACGTAATGAACACTGTTTATTAGAGAAGATCTGGAAATTTCTTTAACAACAGAAACCTCGTGAAACTTTCCAATAAAACCATACAAACTATTACACGAAGTGCAAAGCGCAATGAGGTACAAAACTTGTTGAGTTACAAGATGGGTCGAAGGCTTAAAAGTCCCAAACAGGTCGACCCGAGACGTGGCCTTAAGCGAAAAAAAATGACGGATTACGTGGGCGATTCGATCGACGAAGCTCATGAATCTTTCGTCGCGGGCGACACATGTTTCGCGCATGAAAGCCGGATTGAATAAAATGCGCCTCGCTCTGCATGAATGGGAAAGTTTCGGCGACGCAGCGGTATATTCAAGGCACGAGCGACGCGAGATGCGCGCGACTACGAAGTGCCCGTAACTCAAGAGACCCCACTTTTTTTGCTTATCGCGGAATAGCACTAACGTCGGATTTATAGCGACGTCGAATACATTTAGCGTCGGCAGTTTTCTTTCGCGGCGCAGTAACCATCGTTTTTGATTTACTTGAGGTGCCTAATCATCGGTAACTCAAATTTACATTTTATCTGGGGGTACAAAGATTGTTAGTTTTTCAGGATAATAAGCTGAAGTCATGTATCATTATAGTCATCGAGTTCTGGAAAATCTAATTTGTTCTTATTTACTCATCCAAATTTCATTTTTTTCCATTTTGCTGAGATTTTATTTAAATTTATTAGAAGTATTTGATTCTTCCAAAAAGAAAATTTTATAGCGCCCCTACAAGCAGCATAATGTAATATTTTGATAACTTTTAAAAATCAAATGTTGTAATCGTCAGTTTTCCCTGAACCTTTCCCTCTAATGCCATAAATCTTATAGTGCATGTACTCTAGGATAGTCGTTAAAAATAATTGGCTAGAATTTTGATTGAGGTTTACGCATCAGCTAACGTTGCCCCTTAAGTCTGGAAAAATCCAGCAATTATTTTCAATCATTTCAAACTGATTTAAGAGGCTCCTTCCTCAACATTTCAGACAACCCTTCATAACTACCAAAAGAAAGTTTTCATTTATAGAACTACAAATGAAAGTTTTCAGATTATCACATTTGATACTCTGTCGAAATAAAAAGACTTCTGCAGGTTTTTTTTGAAATGGGTATCATTCTCCACAGCATATAAAATCGGAGTTACCAGTTATTGCTAATAAAACTGCGCATCACTGATTGAACTTTTATGAAGCTCCATTAAATCCAGTATCGATCTCGTTATAACGATACACTCTGATTGTTTTCATTTGATGTTTTCGCAGGTCATCCCGGGGAACACAAATACATATCTGGAGTCAAAACATGAACTAGATCCACCGATATTGGCCAGCAAAATTCGTTTCCTGCCATATAGTTTTCACAGGCGAACAGTGTGCATGCGCGTTGAACTTTACGGCTGTTTATGGACTGGTGAGTTTTTTTTTTCATGAATCTTGAAACGCTGGATATGAAATATTAGTCCCATAAATCAAATTATTTTGAAGTCCAGGAATTATTCATTCTGTTGGGGTATTTTACTTGCGTTTCTTCTCAGTTTCGTAAATATTTTCTCAAAAATACACTATAAGGACCGTGGAAATTTGTTACATATAATCCTTCTTTGCTTTGTTTTGCATATTTAGGTTCACATATGATCGTTCAAAATCTTCCCTGAAAAATCAATTTATCATTCCTGATCGAAAATTAAAACAATATGGTTTTTTTAACTGTCCTTCAATTAATAACATGTACTACTGTATGCAGAGTTGTTTTTAAAACCTTTTGACCTGAGGCAACATTATTGAAAAAATGTATGATATATTCAGATATGTATGCCTAGTATGTTTAAGTTAAAAGTTAGTAAGGTTCTATTCTACTTTTAAGTAAACTATTCATGATGATATCAAATTTGTATTCTATCGTTGTACTTAAATCTGATAAGAGCATCAAATTCAGGAACATTACGTATAAATTTGGTATAGCTTATGAATCACGTGCTTATACTGTTACAGAGTTTTCCCGTTTCAAATTTGTCGTTTTTTTTTAATAATTCTAAATGACATTAATTTGAACGATTCTTCGTTACATCATATCTGAATTGTTGAGTTTTTTTGAGCCAACGTTTGTCATGAAAAAACAATGATTCTAATTTTTGTTTATTTTATAAATCATTGTACTTTTGTGACTGCGATTTCGTATATCTCTACTTTGAATTCATACAACGTTTGGTGTTCATTTGTGAATATAAGTTTCGAAGCAAGAAATTCGTGAGTTTTACTTACGATGTGCAATTTTTAGATGGGGTGATATCGTACTCAATGCCTCAAGGAGATAAAAGGGGCAACGACTGGGAATTTTTTGACGCAAGTTACGATGGTAAGTACGGTTAAATAAACAAATGCCAGTGGTAAGAAATTGTATTATTGTTATTGAAACTACGGCAAGGTGTTGATATATTTAAATTCCACTCAAGAGTCGATCAACAAGGAGCCATCATTTTGAGAAATATATTTCAAATAAGTACATCCATCGATTGTTTCGAGCTTTCGGCTTCAAACTAAGCCCTCATCAGGAACTATATAAGTTAACACCAAAGATATGATATAATTACAAATCGATTCCCAAAAAGAATAAAAAAAACTTACAAACATCGTCCTCAATAATATCATATAGAGGACATATTTTGGTGTTAACTTATATAGTTCCTGATGAGGGCTTGATTTTAAGCCGAAAACTTGAAACAATCGTTGGATGAACTCATTTGAAATATACTTCTATAAATTATGACTCCTTGTTGATCGATTCTTGAGTGGAGATTGGAAATAGAAGTTGGAGCGTTTTGGATTTTGAATTTGAATATTGAAACTGATAAAATTCAGGATGACTTCAAGTTTAAAATAAAATCATCAATATTATATTCTAATAAAAAATGTTTTCTAATAATTCATTTTTTAAATTAACAATCATACCTTTTATGGCAGAAAAATGAATAAAGTGTTCCCTAAAAAAGCAAGAAATTATTCGGGGCAATCCACACGAAAAGAGCAGCGACGTCAGGCCCCCTCAGATTTTGCATGAAAAATTTTTCTTCTCTTGTACCTATTAAAAATGTGATAACACAAAATGCAGTTATTTTTCAATTCAGTGAGAGACGAAAAAATCCGTTCCAATGAACCCATGTAACCATCTCATGACCTGATTTCTACACGGAAATTTCTAGCTAATAAAGAAAGTACTTGGAACTCAATTTTATTTTTTTTTCGAATCCGAAAAGTTATTTTTTTTTTTTTCAAAATGGAACTCTATTCAGTTTCAGAACTTTCACTTCATAGACCCCTCTTGCAACTTGCAATCTAACGGATGTAACGGACCTTTTTCCTTGAAATTTTCCGAGTTTAGAAATTTCCATAGAAATTTCAATTATCACCTTTTCAATTGTAAATTTCACCGGAAACTAATAATGTTACTCTTGCACTCTTCTTTAAATTCAAATTTGAAATCAATAATCATTTGTTATTTCTTGACGACAAACCGAATTTGGTACATTTCGTTCGGCTACAGAAGGATTTAAAATATTAAAAAAAATGAAACATCAAAAAATTGAAGTTTTCAATCGAAATCGAATGGAAAGAAACTCAAAACTAAAGTGCGAAATAGATAATTTATATAAATAATATTTTTTATTTTTAATACATATCTCTTCAGTCTTTACAAAATAGTTTTCGAAACATGTTTTTCAATACTTGTCCATTTCGGCATATGTGAAGTGATGTTGGTAAAATTTTTGGCCAATGTGTCCATGGGAAACTTTACAGAATATTGCACATTCTCAATAAGATGCTTTCTGCACTCATTTTTTTTTCAAGCATCTGAAATTATTTTTAATTTCGGCAATAAAAAATTACGAAAATAATTCTTAGTATTCATCTTTCTAGAATGATGTTTCCAAGAAAGATACTTTTTATAAAAATATTGGCTAAATTCTGAAAAAAAAATGGAATGTGATATCGAATAGTAAAAATGAGAAAGGATTCAAGTGTTGATTTGAAGATTTGAATAAAAAATTGTCATATGTGACCTGAACAAATAATTGTTCGTTTTAATTGAAAACTGTGCTAACTTGAAATTCTTTTTTTTTTTTTTTTTTTTTTTTGAAAATGCTTACCCTATATGATAATCTTTTACCTCATAGTTTTGAACATTAAGAAATAAGATTTTGACTTACAGTAGTCACATCTACGGACTTCCGTTAAACTCTTAGAATCTTTAACAATAAGATTTTATAATATTGGTTATTGTAAAAAGAAAATAAATACGGTTATGGAAAATTATAACGAGACAAAGAACGAACGACAAAAACTAAGATGTATTACAAACAAAATCGATTGTTCGAAAGAATATTAACTGCCTGAGAAATAAACGAAAAATTTTGAAAAATTGAACGAAATTTGTAATTTTTAATAACAATCATAGGTTGAAGGAATTTTTATTCTAATATCATGCGCTTTTGAAGGTTCAGTATAGAATAACAGACTAAAAAATTCGAAAAAAAAATACCTACTTAGAATTAAAGTAAAATTAAAATCTACTAAACTGGAAAAAATTTGTAATATTTCCTTTTCTGCAGCCTCGGATTCTATTAATATACATGGACATCTATGAGAAAAAAAAATAATCTTTCAAATCATTCGACGGCAGCAAAAAGTACGATCTTGAATGTATACAAACTTTCAAAATTACTGTTTTTTGAAAAATTAAAATAAATAATAAATTTTTACAAAACATGGAACTTTAGAGCATAGATTCCTATAAAACGTATAAATATGGATATACAAATATGTATAGTTATGGGGAATCTTTTAATATAATTGTAAACACCTAAAATATATATTTTGAATTAGTTACAAATGCAAAATTTTAAAAGTCTAAAACATAGGTAATGTCACAAACGTAGATTATATTTTTTTCTGAAACCGTAAAAAAATTTCATGAAAATTTTAATTCTGCAGCATAAAATGACGTATATCTGTACAGAACTACACAAAAATACAACGCATATGTAAAAGCGTTGGGAAATCTATTAAGATATTATGCATAAATATCAGAAAATGCAAATAAAAACTAGATATTTATTCGTACTCAAATACTATGTGCAACTCATTTTTTGAATCATTGCTTTAGTAAGCTTTTCTAAAACTAATGCTTTCATTTAGCTTTTGCAAAGGATAACAGAAAATTCAAAATTTGAAAAATGTATCATTTGAGTAAATGATGAATAAAAATTAGAATCTACGAAACCGGGAATAATTTGGAATATGTATTTTGAATTCTCAGGCATCGAATTCTATAAATCTACATGGAAATCCATACAACTATTAAAAAATGTTTCAAATGATTTTACATTTGAAGAAATTCTGAAAGTTATACAAATATATAAAGTATATGTTTTCTGAAAATTTGAATAAATACTCAATTTTTACAAAACATAGAATCCTGAAGAGTAGATTTCTAAAAAAACGTATAAATGAGGAATCTAGAAAAATACTAGTAAAAACTACGAAATTTTTGAAGTAATAAAAAAAAACGAAAACTCAAGAAGTCTATAAAATAATTATAATAAAGAAAATAGTTTATGATTTTTACTGAATTTTAGAAAAAATAATTCATAAATATTTTTTTTAGAGCATAAAATTTTTGATATCAGTATACATATAAAGAAATACATAAATATACTATCTTAATGTCAAAACACTTAAAATTTATTTGAAATCTTATAAATATCAGAAAATGCAAAAAAAAACTAGATATTTATTTGTATCCAAATCCTATGTTGATATAATTCATTCAACATTTTTTCTACTCCAAATCGCTTTAAATCCTCTGAAGCATCAAGTTTTCGAAAATTTACAAATTTAAAAGAGATACATATAAATACAAAAAATCCTTTATATCGTAAAAATACTAAAAAAATCCAATAAAATACCTAAGGTGCTGGTTTACTGATAAAATAGTATATTACGTGTCTTTTACGTGAGGTATTTCATGCCGTGATAAACGACAAGTCACGTCAAAATTTCAATTTTGAGGTTAAAACGGCATAAAAATTATTTTTTAGAAACTTAATTGAAATACTCGAAATCAATATAACTTGTAATTCCATAGCATCGAATTATAAAAATTCGTAGAGCTTTTCATAGAAATACAGGAATTCGATTTAAATTCTAATTACTACAGAACTTTAAGAATCATAAAAAATGTTCCATACTGAAATCTAGGAAATGCTAAAAATGTCGGTGAATATTGTATTCCGTGTCATTGCATAGAAATCCGAGATCTTTTAAAACAGATTTATTTTCAGAGAATACAAGAGCATCAGATTACAGAAATCTATAAATTGATACATAGAAGTACTAAATATCGACAAATACACACAAAAAGATTTACGGAATCTTTTAAGAACCAAAAAATACCAAAATAGTAGAAATTTTTACAAAATTATTCTACTTAAATACTATTTTGTTACAAATCTTTAATAGTACAAAAAACTAAAAATATTTACACTTAAACCCAAAAGTCCAAAAATATAAATGTTTATTATAATATTGTATGTGCTAGATTCGAGAATTTGAATATTCTAATATGTATTCTAGCCTTGCGGTCTACTGTAAATGATTGCATTTAATGTTCCTTAGGACACTGCGTTTCAAAATATGCATAAAATACAAAATCAAAAAAAAAATACAACATCTATATTGCTTACCTACTATACTATGCTTCTGACTACAATAAATAAGCAATAACTATAATAAAGTGAGCGAACTTTCTCCCGTGCCAAAGAAATCAACAGAACAAATTTTTTCAAACAAATTTTTTTGCAACATAAAAACTTGTGTCAACGAAAATCACAGGTTTGTAGCACTAGTGATTCAAACGAATCTATCAATCAAAAAATGAATTAATAAATTAACAAAGTGCTAATGTTACGAGATTTGAAATCACGTAATAATTACGAGAAATTAGAATAAATATCTTCAAATTTGAAGGTCAAAATTGATATTTCAAAATTAAAATGAAAAAATCTGTTACCCCTCCTGTCTTCGTGAAATCGATTATATAGCATCTTGGAGATCGAATGCCGAATACAACGAATGTAAAAAAACCAATATGTTCCGTGTATAATATATAGAAATAAGTATATCAACGATCCCTCGGAGCCAAATATAAATAATCATTAATAATGATTAATAAATTAATAAATAACAGATAGGTATTAACTGTAGGTTTTGAAAAGAAATTTTTTGCTCGGGATTAAAACCATATCAAGAGTTTTTATGAAGAAATGAAAATTTTCAACAATCATAATTTTTTCAGAGAATTTTTGAAAAAGAAAATTTTGAAACTTAATTTTGAGTACTATTTTGTAAAAAAAGGTGCTTGAATTATTTTTTTTTATTCTTCGTCAAATGTTCCATAAGAAACAACATTCACAACATATTTTGGAGTAGAAACAGACTTAAGAGAATTTACGATCCGAAAGTTGCAAAAAGTCGATATTTTCCCGAAATAATTCAAAAAATCATAACTCTACGGAAAAAAATTTGATCTTGCTGAAATTTCGGGATTCCCATTTTGTAATAGGTAAAAGAGGAGAAAAAATTTATCACCGAAATCCGAGGGGGTCACCTGACGTCGCTGCTCTTTTCGTGTGGATTGCCCCATTTGATACGAAAAAGTTTCCTGTATTTTCAATAATTTTTCTTGATATCCCTTATCATACTAGGTTATTGGGAAAGCGAGCTTCGCAGGGGTCTAGGACAATTGACAGACGGCAAAGTTGGCCCTGAAAATTTCAAAACTTCGTACTACGCTTATGGGCAAAATTGGGTGGGTTGGAAGAACGAAAGCAGAGGTGGTCAGCCACTGGAAATAAAATTTGAGTTCGAGAAAGTCAGGATATTTTCTGCAGTGCACGTGTACTCCAACAACCAGTTCACCAAAGACGTTCGGGTAAGTCATTTCAACAATAATTTAGTGAATATTCTTAAATAATTCTCAAAATCATAATTTTTCCATCGAATCTTACGTAAGAGTTACACTTCTTAAGATGAAACATTATATTTTATCAACTTTCATTAATAATTTGAATAAATTATGCAGTAAAAAAACAAAGTAGATATGCGCAAACCTAACTTAAGCAAAACAATATTAACCTGATCTAAGTTAAGAAGTCTGCCTTAACATAATTTAGGTTTTCGAGGAATGAGGGGGAGATCTAGAACTGCTATAGCATACCTACCAACAAATTAAAAAAAAATTAATACAGCTCATTGTTTCCAATCGAAAATTTAGAAGAATTTCCATCATGCTTATTTTACAGTTTACTTTACCTTCAAGCTTGAAAAAATCACTCAAGCAAAATCACGACTGTAAAAAAAAAGGACTCACTCACTCTCGATGCGCGATTAATCATTTTGTTTTCATTGACGGTTTTTCCTTTGACGGGAAACCCTGTTTATACTCCAAACTCGGGCCAATAAAAGCAAAACCGACGCATGTTCTCGCCTCTCTCGCGTAAACGTTATTGGTTCCTGCTGAAAATTCCGGGTGTCAATGAATACATCAGCGGAAAAAAAACCTCGCAGAGATAGTTAAATCCGACCGAGTGAAAGGCAGCAGACGCGTGACGGGCGTCGAGTGCGAAAATTGCCTTTGACATCAAAAACCCGGATGCAATACTTCTGTTGCGGCGAGGAAGTCGCGCGCCGTTGACACTGGCGCCATTATTGAAAAGAACTTTTCACTTTTTCGGAACTCAGTTTTATCCAGCTGCTTTCAGCGCAGCCGGAAATGACTCGTCGATTTCCGATCGAAAAAAGGCCTCGTGCGAAAAAATCCAACGGAATTTCCGGCTTCGTTTTAATTCCGCGGCAGCTGCTCGTAACAAATCCACGCGTCGCGCAAATTTACATGATAATTCGCATTCTTGCAGCCTGGTGCGTTTGTATCCCCTGTGGAACAAATACGAGTTTTGGGGTTGTACGGGACAATATGTGGGAGAAGCATTTGGGACGTGTCCTGATTTTTGGCAATTTTTTAGATGCTTCTAATTTTTTTTAGCGAATTTATTAACCTTTTGCAGAGAGTTTGAAGGTAATTGTTGAAATCTTCTGAAGAGTGAATCACGAGTACATGTAACACTTTAAGAAAAAATATTTTTGAACGTACATGAGCAATAGTTAAAAACTGTTTGCTTGGCTTCAGAAAATATAATTATTAACTATCACATTGATAAAGCCGAAGCTTGCCACTTATATAATTTGGCGAAGTATATCTTCATCCTAATTTCTTATGAAAAATTCTTTGGCATGTATTTTCACTCTATAATGAATAAATATACTTACACTTCAACTTGGATCGACTTTCAAATTTTATATAGTAAGAAGTCACTCGAAAGTACTAATATTTCACTCTTCCTACAGTGAACATGAACTCATTTTACGAAGGAAAATCTGATTAGAAATCAAAAGGAAAATTTTCCTTCTTTTAAAGTGACGATTCACTTTTAAAGAGCGAATTTCCACTCTATGACAGTGAATTTTTTTTTTGAGTGGCAGTTCTTTCACTCGATGAAAAATGAAAAGTCACTCGAAAGTTCTCAAATTTCACTCTTGCCACAGTTAAAATGAATTAATTTTCCAGAGGCAAATCTGACCTGAATTTATGAGTAAAATTTTATAATTTTTTTTTTTTCAATATTTGTAAAAATGTTTGCTTGGCTCCATAAAATATTCAGTAAGAAAATAAGAGATGTTTTAGAAGACCGGGACAAAACAACTTTGGCTTAAAAAAGCAAAAATATAAATTCATATTTATTCAAGTACTTTATCATTTTGACTTATCAAAAACATGTATCTAATTTTAAGGGCAATATTTATTACAAGGACCTTGATACTGCAATTTTAAACTGTTCTGCTTTCACAATTGCAAAAATTTGTGGGATACTTCATATCTCAGACAAAGAAACTGGAGTACAAGAAACATTTTCCTGATGTTCTTTGATTCATGTTTCTTATTTCATTTTCGTTAAACTGAAGTACTTAAACAATCAAGCAATCACTAAATATCATTTTATGGACAAAGTTTGTTTTATCTTCTTTTACTTCGCCTTTTCCAACAATTCGATTTTTTCTATACTAAGTTTAGATAACATCACTTACAAATTTTGTTAACTTTTAAACAAATTTTTCAGTATATGAAAGAAACAAATTGAATCATGTAGTCACATATTTTATTATCATTACTATTTCTTGCTGAATTACTGATCCTAGTAAACAATTGTTAACGATTTTTTTTCGGCTTAATTTTTTTTCTAACAACTCCTTTTTCTTCATGTAACGTGTTTCTTGCAATTTTAGTAGCCTTGTCAATTGACTGACATATGAAAAAACCTTTTCAATATAATGTGCTTATAAACCGTAACTTCTACTTCTAACAAACACAAAAGAAAAAATTACACTGCGCAACAAAATTTAAAAAATATTTTGTAAGTAAGAAATTCTCGTTAAGAATTAATATTATTACATCTCTTGAATGTATTTGTAAAGTATTCATGCAATTTTTTCATTTTTTCCGAGATACTGAACACTCTCAAGTTCCGTAGATCTTTGAATAAACTATTTTACTCATGTCTCATAAAATGAAAACGAAATCGAATTTTCAATAAATACAATCGTTAGAATTAATTTCTCGCTTCCAAAATATAAAAGTCGACTTTCTTTTCTACAAGCACGACGAAAATTGCCTACTTCAAAAGTGAGGTTTATTAAAATTATTATTGTTCATATGTTGTACATTTTCTAACAGGTTGCAAAAAAATATTCGGGGAGTCTGTTTAGAGGTTGTACTTCCACCGATCCAAGAAAATTTCTTCTCCACAAAAAAGTTTTGCACTGTGATATCAATAATTAAATTCTGCATATCCATAGAAGTGAAAAACATAGATAGTCGTCGATAACTGTTGTCGCCAATATTTCACATCGCTGAAATTGAGCTTGACGAGCGGTGCGATCAACAGGCTTGGGAAATGAAGCAGGTCCTCTTTTTCCTGTAGCTTCTCCCACGACGGGACCGCCATTGAATATTCTGCTCGTCGACTTATCTGAGGGGCGCTCTCCGAATTCCAATATTCGAGCGACAAGCGTCGGCACCGCTTTTCGGCCCGTGCACCACCCCCGCGTCGTCGAGCGGAACCACGCCGATGAAAAATGATTCGCCCTCGCGCTTAACGCGCGCCGTCACGTCCTTTCGGAATCATTGAACGATTCCGGGCGAAAGGAAAAACGACGCGCGAAAACGGGCAATGGGATGTCTTTGAATAGCGGAAAAGATAAGGGAAATCTTCAGTTGCGTTGATTGAATCCAAGGAACGCAAAATTGTGTTTGAAAAATCTCTGAAAGTACAGAAGGAAAAATTATATAAACCATGATCAGGGAAGTTGATCAACTTCAATTTAAATTGATGTTTATGTTTCTGTTGAGTTTATGTAGATTTGATGTTTCATATTTTAAGTTTAGAAAATTTGTCTGAGAAACTAACAAAATATATTTACCTACATTTTTATTGACTGATTCGCTCCATTTCAATAATTAACTTATCAGAAGACATATTTTCTCTACAAAATCGCAAATTTTGCTGCGACGCATACGAAGCGCGGAAATGAATCCGCGAGAATTGGATTACGAAGCGCATTCTTCACAGGGAAGTGAAGGGGGGTGGTAATATGATTCGTATAATTTCCGCCGGGGGTGGGTAGCGATCGCTGATCGCCCGATAAGCGCGATAATTCGTCGCCCGAGTTTGCGCGACGGCTCGGACTGGATTTATGGAAATTTCGACTGCCCCCAACCCGGGGCGATGCGCGATTACGCAGATATTGACATGTCACATTACACTTTTTTACGTTTCCTCGGCACTTATTTCTAGTTTCTCGAAATTCTGTTATTTATCTTGCTCAATTTATATTTAGTTTCAACGAATTGTTGATGAAACAATTTGGATATATGATATTGATCATTTGTATTTATCAATTTTTTGATTCAAAAAAGAAATCTTAGAATCTTTCATATACTCAAATAATCTGCAGAAATTGATTTGAGATTTCTTCTGAACCTAAGTTGTACCTAATAATTTCTGACAGAGAGTATACAGGATTCCTGCTGAGGTTTCCCTCTGTTGAAATTGATATAATAAATATCAAGTTCGGAGCGATCATCGAGTATTTATGCCTATTGTCTAGGAACAATAGATAACAAATCATCGGAGGAACAATTGAGCCGATCTTGCACGAGTCTTTGTGCTTGGCTTTGAAATGATGATAACGTACGAGGTTTTCCAAGATGACGTTTGTTCTCGTTGGAAGAGAATGTAAGAGGGTGCTGTTGATGTATGAGCAGAGAAAATTTGGATGCTAGATAGTCAATTGAAGAAGTGAGAAGGTTATTTTGTGAATTTCTGACAATTTTAGTCTCACCAATGTGTATCGTTTTCTTTTCGTATTTCTGTTTTTTTAGTTTGCAGATTGAAAATAAAGAATGATGACTTTCAGGAAAGATTGCATTTCTTGTGTTATATCTTTCTTAGATCATAATAAAGTTGAAGGTATGATTGGAAATAAAAACTTTGAAATTGTGAAATTAGAAAAACTAATATTAATTTAATTTTTCACAATTCAAAAATTTTACTGACTAGAATGTTGAACTTTTATAAATAAATGTAGTCAAAATGATTTTTTAGCTGGCCGTAATGTTTCTATACTTCATTTACATAAGTCAAGGTTTCCAACAAACTGAAAAAAGATTCTCGAACATATCTCTATAATATGTACTAAAAGTTAATACAATGTCTTAAAAATTTATGATTGCTTTAGTAAAAAGACATTTTTCAAGACAAAAATGGGTAAACTCCGATGATGTTACACGGAGAAATCAAACATTTTCTTCTAAAATTAATATCTATGAAACAAAAAATTTTCGCTACTCCGAAATTTTCCAAAATGGAGTTCAAACATTGTTCTAACAAACAAACAATAATTCATTACGAAAACAAAAATGCATTTCAAGAAAATGAAATTTGAAAATGTTTTTCACTTTTTGCGTTATTACGATTTGAACGAGGCGATATGGAGATATCTTATAAATTTTGAAATGATTAAAAATTTCAAACTTTTTCACACATTTTGACAGAAAAATCATCAAAATCGGTCAATATTTGTGAAAGTTGTAAGGGTATAAATAAAATTTTCCATTGCGTAACCTGAAAACTCAGTTTTGACAGCCTCAGAAAAATATCTCATAACCGGCAAAAAAAATTTTCTGCTGAAAAATAAAAAACGATTGTCGAATAAAATAGTTCAAGGTACAAATTACATGAATTTCAAGCGAAAATAAAATGTTAATCCGTAAAGCTTCGTCGAATCGAAATGGAATTGGTATTCTGTATATCAGTGTTTGAAAATAATGAAATTCATTATCTTTCATTTCGTTACTCAAAAATATGTTAATACAAAAAATTTTTAACTGGTAGCATCGATCTTACAATTCGTGAAAACCCGTAGGTATATTTTTAACAAGAAAAATTTTATGCTTTATATTCATAAATATAATACAATTCAGAAACCATAATTTCATTTCTCATTTTCAATATGTACAGTTATTTTCATATTCCAGAATGACAATTCAATATGTCACTGTAAGACAAAAACCCAAATTTGGTTTTCTGACCAGAAATATTTCCCGAGTTAAGTCAATCGTACAAAATACCAAGTCAATTTTTTATAAAAGTATTTCAAGTTTGTTGCCTATATTCTGTATAGAATTTTTCTCATAAAAAGATCTGGAAAATTTCGCATACGATATGAGAATCCTTTCACGAATATGATGGTTTTCCATAATATATGGAAGAATGCCCATATCGTAGAAAAAATTTTTTTGGTTTATTTACAGGAAAAATCCTGTACAGAATATTGTTTGAAACCTCCCATTATTTTTATGGAAAATTATGTAGCGAATCAATATATATATTTGCTCAGGTTTATTCCCATGTTCACAAAAAAACAATACGAAACAAAATTTTCAGTTTCTATATCTCAATGCAGAAGCCGTGAAAAAACTAACTAAGAATCCACTCATGATTTTACCATCAAATACAAGAACCTTCAATTCATTTCGGAATTCAGTTTTTCTTGTCACGAAACCATCTATCATTACAATTTTGAATGATTCTTCGTCTTCATCATTTCTTTCAACGACCTGCGAAATCACACTCCAAATTATGTCAAAGTTCATTTCAGAACAATGCAATTCTCAACTTGGTTTAATAGATGTAATCTCGATTCTTCTGAAACGCAGGAGCAGGCGCCCAGGAATAGCCGGTTTTCTCCTTTAATCGCTTGACTTGCCCACGCACAGGCTCACTTTTCCATAACTCATCTCCGATCTATCTCGTCGCTCGTCTCGAGACACTGTTATATAAAATCTTTGCTCACGCGGATGCATAAATTTACGCGATCGCCCTACGCCCGCATACGAAAGGAGGCTCTTGAGGCCGCCGCCGCGTTCGCCACATTAAAGTCGGGGCTTTTCCCGGCACTAAATTATTGTCTTTCGACTCAGCTCTGTTAATATTTGAACTTTTCATTTCCGTACCCGTGAAATTTACCGAGAGGGTGTGCAAATTCTTCACCAGTGATTTTTCATGGCCGCGCAATTTCGTGGTTGCTTAATTCCAGGGATGCTCGGTGGATCATAATTTCCATTGACGGAATGTGCACAATTACCTGGACTAAGTATTAAAAAAAGTTTGTTTTTTTATAATTGCTTTACGTTTTTTAGTGAATCATAGAGATCGATGAGAGATATGGTAAACCGGTAAATAAATTAAAGAAGAACCATTTCAACTTTTTTTTCCTTTGTCATTACAGTTAAACGGGAAAGTTTCCGTTGATTTATAATATTTTACAGTGTTGTTTACAGTTTATTCTAAAAATATGGTGAAAGTTCCAGAAAAGTTAAAAAATATTATCGCGCGACTGTATGGGAAGTATGTAATTGATCTATATATTGTTGCGAGACCACAATAGTTTTTCGTTCAGTGATGGTAAAAAATGAAGAAATATCATCATGTCAAATGATTTGATACTATGAAAACCACAATAAGCCGTAGCAACACAAGAACTCGAAGAAAATCTATGTATATAACCATTTAATGTGATGATGGAAGATTATCGAAAATCATAGATGAATTGCTAGAAAAGAGGTGTTGTCGAGTTGTTTTTATAAAAAAACAAAGTAAATAAATAAAATGAACGTGGGGAATTGATTTTTTAATAAAAAATTAGTACCTTTTACCAAAATACTATTATGCTTAGTCCATGATAAAATTACGAAAATTTGCATCAATGACATCGAACTTGTATCAGTAAGTTTTCAGTCAATTATTTTTTGAACACGATTTCTTTTACCATATAACCATGATTTAATATATAGATTCTCAAATTCTAAATAGAAAACATCTAAAAACTAATACGGCTGATTGTGAGAAAAATGAGAGATTTCTAGAGTACATAAACGTGTATTTAAAATCATTTGAAATTTTCGAAACCTCCATAAAATGCATATAATTTTGGTAATCTAAATTATAAAATTTCAAACTTCTTATTACAACAAATAATGAAAACTTTTTTAAAAAAATGTGCATATTTTAAATTTTTTCCTTTGCTTTTTCATTATTCTCTAATTTTCAAAATATCAAAACCTTAAATTAGTGAGATCGAGTATTTTCGGGTTTTACATTTTTTATTTTAATGTTCAACAAATCAATATTTTTAAAAGTTTAAAGTCACGTTTAATTGAAAACTTGATGTTCATGTAATTTTTTATTTACAAAAACTCGATCGAAATTTCGTCACATTACTGAAATTGAACAAAAACTCGAAAAATTGAATAATAATTTAATAAATATATCACATTTTCATCGACTACAAAGTTTTTGTGCTTTTTCCGATTTGTAAGCACTACTTATCATTTTTTGAATTCAAAATAATGCAATTCCACATTCTTCTTCAATATACATAAAAAAATCTACTCACCCGAAAAATTTCTAATTGTTTTTTATGTACACTTAAATCTTTTTTTCATTTTTCTTAAGTCTAAATCTAACAATAAACAGTTATTAATGTTTATCATATCATTTTACAAAACCAGTCAACAAAAAACCTAGCTGCATCTAACAAAAAAAAATATTACAGTCATTACTTCGTAATAAGAATTAAACCACTGATGTGGCAATTCATGAAATTTTGCCAGATTTTACTATGAAGATTGTGGCGTTTTAGAAAACTTTGAACAGATTTTAGCAATATTTCATGAATTTTCTTTATTAAACACAGATTTTTTTTGAATAAATTTATGTAGTGGCGTCGAGATAAAGTATAATTTTATTATGAATCTTGCCATTTTTATAAAGATTTCTAGCAGTTTTTCAAAATGATTACCGAAAGTTTAAATAAATTATATCTTGACTGTCAATTTGATTATACACATGAAATTCACTTATAAATATTCAATTCAAATATTTTCACTGTAGAATGTTTTACAAAACTTCACAGTCCATATGACTGTTAACATTCATGACTAACAACATTCAGTTAAATCCTAGACAGTGATTTTTCGGTTCTTTTAAATTTCGAGTTTGATCCGTTATTTTTATTGTAGTCTAACAATTTTAATATGTACAAGCAAAATATGCATTTTCGCAGGAGTAGATCAATCAATTAATTGATATAATCATATACTAATAATGATTAAGAAATACACTTTATTAATAAATAAAGCATTAATCATTATCTTATAATATTGAATTATTATTTAAAAAAAGAAACTATTTTAATAAAAATAAATCATTTCTAGTTTTCCAGTCATGCTAGTGTGCAAAACTAGATGTAATTATAACAAATAATATTTCAGAAAACAATAACTTAATAGCCTGTGGTAATATGCATGTTTTATTGTAAAGAGTCATTTAATATATACTTACTGTAAAATAGAAAATTTTTTACTGTAAAACAGTCAAAATGAATTTGTTTTCTTCCTGAAGGAACATTGAATAATACCTTAAGCATATTTCGTACAATGATGGAAATTCAATCAAATAACTGTATCAATTTTTTAGAATGCATTTTCCAATCTCTCTCAAAAGCCAGCTGTAAAATAATATACATTCAATCCCGAAATCGTTTTGTGGATTAGAAAACCAAATGATAGAACAACGTAAAAAAATTTTTACACCTCACAAACATAAAAAGTTTTGCTTCTACGTACATAACTCTTTTTTAATTTTCGTTTTCAAGAGAAAGGCTTTCATCATCCCACACCCCTTTTATTTTGCGATCCAGGTCCTTACCAAAGGGCTCGTTATCATAATTGAATGGAATGTTTTCTGAATAAAAGCGTATCTTCCTGCATTCCCAACTTCATATCTGATCAGTCCATATACACTCGAATGAGTCATTCCTCCAAGTGGAGCGTTATCATCGCCATCAAACGTGCTTTTCCAGACTCAAAGGCCGATACCACGGTATACGAGCTTTCAGTTTCGGGGGTTTATGGACCCGCTTTTTTCTTTGTCAAAGGGTTAGCGATCTCGCGCGTATCGCGAGCTATTATCGTTGCGGCCCTCCAACTGAGAGGGAAAATGGTGTTTAGATATCAAGGATGGCTTATCAAGGATGGATCTCGGGTTTATGTGAGACTTCTCCATTTCATGAATAGAGATTCACAGCACAGCGAGAAAATTTTGACGTATGGGATGTGGATTAAAGATGTTATCGAATACATTTTCAAGAATAATAGAACAACCAATGTGTTCATGAAAATCTCTGTAGAATTTATCAAAGTACTGAAAAATTGCACGAAACGGTGTAAGTGCTATAAAACATGTAAAATAGAACAAATAAATAAAAATATGTGAAGGTAAAATTTACTCGATTATTTATTTGTTTACCTTAAATCTATGGCACTTGGAATCCTAGAGTATCTAGTTCTGAAAATTTATAAAGGTGTACATGGGAATGTTATGAAATTATTTGAATCATAAAAAATTTTAAAAAATATGAAAAATACTTAATTTTTAAGTATTTTTGAGAGCTTAAGAATTCTACAAAAAAACTCTGTTCTGGTAATCAATCTAACTACTAAGAAATATTAAAACTTCGAGATTAAAAGCAACAAATTCTAGCAATTCACCTTGCAATCTGTAATAAGATTATAGATCTCGAAGAATACAAGGAAACAAAACCAAATTTCATAAATTCTGAAAAATATGGAACAGTCAAAAAATAAGAGAAAAATCTGATAGAAAATCTATTCATGCAAAAAATATAAAACTTTAAAACTTTTAATCCTTGAGCATCCAATTTGGAATATATAGAATCTTTCAAAACACGATAAAATTTTATCAAATTACAAAAAATGATAAGTAAAGAATAACTGAAATTTTATGAAATCCGCAAAATGCTTAAAATCTGTGTGATATTGTTTTTTGACAAATTCTTTTAAATACTGAATATCTCTAGAATTTCAGAATCTATAGTAACAGATGCTATTCATATATGTTAATAGAATTCAACAATAAAACAAAAAAATTGTACAAAGCTTGATGATTGTTGAAAAAAAAAAATACAATAAATATATGAAAACTCATAACATAAGTGTATGAAATTTTTGTTACCAATCCATTTATTTATCATAAACCTATAGAGCTTGAATGCCTAAATTATCATATCCTGTAAATTTGAGTAGATGTCGATAAAAACATCAGGAAATCCTTCAAATCGAGAAGAAAAATAATAAATAAATTAAACAATAAGTATTCATTGAAACACTAGAAATCTACGAAAAACTATGTTTTGTAAAATCATTTCAAATACTGGGAAACTATAAAACTTTGTAATAACGAGCGTCAAATCCGTTCAATTCACATAGCAATTTAAAAAGAATATGATAAATTAAGACAAATATGAGAACTTCCCGCGTCATTTGAAAAATGTTGAAAAATATAAAAAAGACTTAAAACAATAAAATATTTGAAAATAAATCTGTATGGATATTTTTTTTTCAAAACTCATGGAAAAGTTCAAGAAACCTGTGAAATTTTTGAATTTCGCGGAGGTACCATTAAATGTTAAAAATGAACGTTGACGTAATTTTCCTATATAACTATAGAATCAATAAATATTTATAAATAAAGCCTTGAATCACAAATAATCAAACTCTGGATATCAATTTTAAAATACATAAAAATGAAAAACAATCTTCCAAACATAAAAATACTGAAAAAATACAATCAATCATGAAAGTAATGAAAATCTCTGAAATACCAGTCATCGCTGAAAATAATTTTTTCTATAAAATTCCTTGAAAAACTAAAAATCAAATAATTTTCGGATTCTATATCGTCGAATTCTTAAAACCTATACATAATAATCTACAAAAACTGTAAAAATATATAAAAAATTTAGAATATTCTTAGAGATTATGAAAATATTAATAAATAAGAAAAATTCTAGAAACACTAGCACGCCATTATATACCTTAGAAAGTAAAGCGAAAGTATAAAAACCTCAAACACATGCAGGCATGATTTTATGAAAAATGTATGAAAATACTGAAAAACTATGAAACCTTGAATCCTAGAGCATTGAATTTGAGTAATAAATGTACAATATTGCTTAAAACACAAGATAATGATTTACATGGTGTAAATACTGAAGAAATAGTTACTGAGAGTCGTTATAAATGAGATATGTATTGTGATTTCACAAAGTGGGTTATGTCTATTGAAAAGTAAACTTGCGAATCAGTTTCTAACATGTAAAATATTTATTGACACATCGAAATTTATGTATATTGACCCTTTTGACATTCAGTTTGCCTCTCCATGTAAAATTTCGCTACGATGCTCTTCATAATTTATGTTAAAAATATTACGAAAAAAAAATCAAATTCTGTATGCAAAAAAACAATGAATTTCATGAAAATTACGAAAAGCTTAACTTTCAAAAACCCTTTTAGTGCATTGGATATTTCTGTAAACTATGAATATGGAAATCTTCTCACGGTATAATATTTCTGGAAAAACATCTGAAAATGTAATTTTCGCTCGAACTCGCCCATCACAAAGTTTTCATATCCACGAAAGCCGGCTTTTCAATTTCACCTCTCCCGACCTAAATTTCAAAACGTCGAGTTACTCCACAAAACTCCGAAGTATAAAAAAATCCCTTCCTATGAATGTTTCCGCCAACTTCTCTTCACAGGTCCGAGCAGAAATTCGCGGTGGAATCTCTGTTTTCGCGCTCGACTGCCCGAAATATTCGAAGCCGGACATCGCTGCGACACGAGAGATTTTCCGTGCGAGCTCGTGGAAATTTCGCCGTAACATTCTTCGTTCCTTTTTCCGATAGAGCCCTGATGAAATTATCGGGGAAAAACCGCGGACTACGAGAGCGCATAATGATGCGGCTCGGCGTTGAACCCTAGCTAACGACGGAGCCGCGCATAAAAATATTTCTACCCGCGAGACTGAAACTCGTAAAAGTTTTACGATCGTGCGGGAGGAAACTTTTTCGTATCATAATTTCAGGGTAAAGTTTGTATGACGATATTGTACACGGGGAATTTTCAAAGGGCCCGCGAAGCTTTGTATGAAACTATTTTTTGGCGCTTAGAGAGTGCTTCCTTGAAGTGCCTTGGAGTGGATGCTTTTTTACTGATGGTTTGTTGGCCTCGGCTGAGCCTCGGTTGCAGTGGCTGCAGCTTAGTGTAAAAAAAAAAATATGCTTGATCAGATATAAATTTACATGGTTAACTTGGAAAATCAAGAGAGAAATTTTTGTAACTCGTAAACTGAGAAAAGTAGGTTTAGAAATTAAGTTCTTGTTTTAATTTTGTTAGTAATCTTAAAAAATCATAAGTCTTCCAATTTTTAAAAGTGTCATATATAGTACGGATAAAAAATGTAAATTATTTATGAAAATTTTAAACTTTTTTTGTTTAACGAAGTATATACGAATATTTTATCTTCCTTATCAGGGGACCTGTCATTATGAAAATCATTTTTTATTGTTTGCTGCTTTTTTATTCAAAGCTAGTGGTACTGACTTTAAATAGTCAGACCACACAAGCCTACTTGCATACTAAAAAATTTTTTGAATTGACTCCAAATATCTTATCTTTCTAATCATAGTACATGCCAATATGAAAATAGTCTTCTATTCTTTGCTGCTTTTTATTCGAAGCTAGTGGTACTGACTTTAAATAATCAGACCACACAAGCCTACTTGCATACCAAAAAACGTTTTGAACTGACTACAAATATCTTATCTTCCTATAATCATAGTACATGCCATTATGAAAATAATCTTCTATTCTTTGCTGCTTTTTTATTCAAAGCTAGTGGTACTGACTTAAAATAGTCAGTCCACACAAGTCTACTTGCATAAAAATAAATTTTTTCAATTGACTATCATTATTTGCCATTTTTTGCAGATAATTTTTCATTTCATTTTTTGTTTCTTTCTTTTTGTACAACCGCAAGTTCACTACCTTTAAATTACCAGAGAAAAATAGAGTACCTATTCAAAAAACTTCCCTTTATAATTCGATCCAATATTGTCACGAGCGATTCATTGTTTTCAGGATTCGCCTCAATGTAAGACCACTTAATTCAGTTTTTTCCAATAACCGGAGGACAGTTGAAATCGATCGAAAAATTTCAGAAGGGCTTTAAATGAAGCCCAATTTATTCTTGCGGTGCCAATAGTTGGCGACCGAGTTAAGGCGAAAAACAGCGGATGAGATTTCAGTGGTTCCGCGCGATTTATCCGCCAAAGTTTGGCTTTTGTTGGCGAACTCAACGAAACCGAGATTTACGATCGCGTCAATGGCGCGGCATAATTAATTCTAGCCGCGATTCGCTGCAAGAATCCGTGTAAACCCGTAATCACAAAGCCGCGTTTCCAACATCGTCGTTTCCTTTCGACTCGTTCATATCGCGGATGTGTAATTAAGCCCGTACGTTTGTGCGAGGGTTGAATTTAACGCCACGCGATGCCCCCTTAAATATATCTTCAATTCCCGAGTATTTATCGCGCGCGATCACGCCACGTGATTAAGCGACTTCTTCAAATTATGCCGGCCTTCGTGAATTATCAGCCCCGAAGATTATGCCGTCTCGTAATTATCATGTTGCGCTTTATTTGGAATCTGCGGGGAAGATTTTTTGATGGGTTTGATATATTACCTGATCGTTTGCCAGAAAAATCGTCCAGTGTATTGAACATTATTTTGTTTCATCGTTTTGATATTGCGATCTCTAGACTTCAAATAAATGGAATTTAGATTTGAGTTCTCAGTGTAATTTTTTTAACGTAACTTATTGAAGTATCAAATCCACAAGTTACACAAAAATCGTAATTTTACATGATTGCTGTTTGCTTTCGTTGCTGTATCGTAATCTGTCTATGAGAAAAATATTTATTTCCTTTTCTTGTCAGTTAAACATATTTTTTATATAATTCAACATCTGTAGAGAAATTTCTTTGATTTTCATAATGATAAACTAATTTTTAAAAAAATCATTATTTATGCTATAAAATTTTTTGTGGCTCTTGATAAGAGCTGAAAAATACAGCTAAAAGCTTGAAATTTGAAACGGTGTATTGTAAAAGAAAGTCACTCCAAGGGATCACATTTTTTGAAATGGAACCAAATTTGAGGCTTTATTAGAAATAATATTTTTTTTTCGTCCAGGTATTGAAAAAATGAAGAGTGTACTAGTCATCAGCTCACATGAAACCTATACAAGAGGAATATTTGTTTAACATCATAATTTTTCTATGGCTTTGATCAGATTTGTTTCGAATGATAGAAGCTTTTCATGATTTGAACAGTTGTATCAAATTCGGAATAAGAAAAAGTTTTTCAAAAGTTTATATTGCATATCTGCATATAAATTATATCAGTCCTAAATATTGGTTTTTTTTTATATAAACTATAATAATTTTAGCAAGTCTTTCAATTTTGAACAATGAATGCAGTTTTTAAAGTATTTTTAGTTTCTCCAGTTCCAACTTGAAGTATAATCTAAACAGTTTTCTCAATGTTGACAGTTTTAAAAATTTCAGTATATATTTTCTTCATAGCAATCTTTAATGTTAAAACCCAATGGAGAACTCCAATTTTTCCAATTCTATTTTTAATTTCCAATTGTAAATTTCATTCCCTATTTCAATTAAAAAATTTACTGGATAAATGTAAAGTTTTTTCCGTTTGACCATTACTGATGAAAGTTTTCAATTGAATTTTTGTAGGCAGGCTGAATGTACAAAAAGTAACAACATTTTCAAATGTCTTTTACAATCTAGGCAGTTTTTATACTGTTTTATAAGTTCACGATAGTTTTAAAAGTTAAAATTTTTTTCTTTTTACACTTTTAACAATTTTTAAAAAGTATATGATTTTGATAGATACTCCGGCGTTTTTTCAGGTTCGAGTATTTCACTGTCAATGGCAATTTAGAAAAACTACCATATTTTTGAAATCATTCATACCTGCCAGTAATATTTAACTTGACTTTGTGGCTTCATAAATATCTTTTAAATTACAAAAATCGCGAGAAACCTTTTTTATCATCAAAACAGTTGAAAATATTCAAAACTTTAAAAAATATTTTACTGGCAAAACTTTCACACACTGTCAAAAACTGAACCGTGTACATATTCTTAAAACTGTCGTAAAATTGATGAAATTGGCCAAATTTTTTTTATTGCAATTCTTTCATAACTTCGAAATTATGTCATTACTAAAAAAAACCGTCAAAACTGTACAAAATGCTGAAATTGTAGAAAAATTTAGAAACAGTGAAAACTTTTGGAAAGCGTCCTAATTTTTGGAACTGTCATGGCTGATGATTGCTAGCGATTGCTAGTTACTACTGATTTTTCTTGAGTTACTTTCTTCAAAAAACAAGATTATCATTATTCGATATACACAATTCTTTTTATATAAGCTTTACATCCCAAAAAAAGAAAAATCGAGAATCAAACTCAAATTTTAATCTTAAAATAAACCTATTTGCAATTCGAAAATCGCAATAAATAAATTTTCATACACATCATCAAACAAACTGTTCAGAACCATTTTAAATACATTCGAGAGAAAAAATATCATGTACAGTAAAAAAATTATTGAAAATTTTAAAATACCGTGAATTTTTACTGCATTAAAGTGACTCGTTATCATCATTGTTACTTTGTATTAATAATAATAACACGTTTTTCACCATCGCTACTGAAAATGCAAGATTCCAGAATTACGCTTTCCTTCCAATTAATGGAAAACACAAGTCATTAAAAACAGTAATTCAATCCTACAACTGCATTGCACCGACGAATTCATAATAATTTAATTTCGGTAAATTCAACTTCCAGGAATAACTACTTTCAGGATCTGATAATAATCATCAAAATTTCAATGTTTTAAAATATCGAAAACTCTCGCATCCAACTTCGTTCCCCGTTACCCAGTCAAGTGATTCCCGAATAAATCGTATCCCGAATCGGCCACGGTGGAATCACTGAAACTTTTACGTCGCGTCCGCGGAAAATCGTTGGAGCTTAATCGAGAAAAAGACGAATATCCATATCCACTTGACTAGACCCCCGTCTTTTCAGGGGGATTTGAGCGGCGACAGTCGCGCAGCTTCGATCAATCAATGTCGCGCACCAACTCTGAGTTCACGTAATTTTAATGGTCGGATGAAAAAGTTCGGACGAGCTGCATATCAAAACGTAGCGGCAATTTAAGACAGACCAAATTTGAATATCAAACGAGAAGTCAATGAGAGTCGATCGTATTTTATGCGACGTGCGCGGATTTTTTAAGAGCCCTAATGCGAATCGATGCTGAGTTTCGTTTTCATTTTCATGCTTTCGTTTCTTTATTGATGATGTTTTCCATAAAAAAAAGTTGAGGGTTTCGAGAGTGAAGAAGAATAAAGCTGTTATGTTGATTGACAAAAAAAAAAAGATTTATAATGTGGACCTCACATATTTTTGAATTTTTGACACTATACCGATTTATTTATTGGTGAATGGTAAATGCAACAAAGTTCTGAATATTCTCTAGCCTTCATTGAGAGAAAAAGTTGTGCTGGTTTGACTAAAATTGTGTCTGATTGACTAAAAAAATTTAGTCATTCACTTTAAGTCGAAACTGCTAAATAATTTCGTCGATTTAATCTAATAATTCAGTTTATTTCAATGAGAGATTATTGAATTTAACTGATTTTTTTTTGTTACTGCTACTTGCTCATTTTCCAGATTGAAATTGGAGGTATAGGATTTCTAGCAATGTGTTATTAATTTTCTGAATGAAATCAGTTTGTAATTTCAAATACAAGTAACATAAGAAAGTCGAAATAACAAAGTGGAAAAAAAAATTAAGACAATCATATGAAATGGTAAAGGTAACAAAAAGTTATTTATACTTCATGTGATTTAGTTTTTAAATTATGGAGCTTATGATTTACTTAAATTCAACATGGCAGCCTAGTTTTTGGGCTCAATAACTTTCCTGTAAAGTCCTTTTTGGTTTTTTCGTTCTTTTTATATATTTTTAATATTTATCCACAAAAATCATGTTATTCAATTTGTAAACAAAGCTGTGAATGAGTGAAATTAAATTGTTATAATTCGTTGGTCTACATGCACGATGTAAATTTAGAATGAATCTTTAATTTTCTTCATTTCAAACATTTATGTAATACCTCTAAACTTTCATTTGTATTTAGAACATCGTTAGCAACCATGACGCCATTTATTTGGATTTTGATGTGTATGTTCATTGCACTAACTAAAAAATCTTCGAAATTCAAAAATCGAATTTTGAATCAACATATAAGACTGTAATTAAAAAAACACAGTAGTTTTCATTAAATTATCAATTTTCCATACGTTTGACAAAACAAGTAAAGTGAGTTTGACTAAACATCATTTGAAATTAAAAAGTGATGGAGTCAAAAAAAAATTATTGTACGTCAATAAATAGCTTTATTATTATCTGCGATATGTTATCAGAAATATCTTAATTTTACTCAATAGTTTTAGTCACATTAATTTCCCCAGACATATTTTTAACTATATTAATCTAATTCCCATGAATAATGTGGTTTCATAGAAAATTCTACATAATTAAGTCAATGTGATAAAATGAGGGTTTACTAAATTAATTTAGTCAAACCTACACAGCCTTACCTCTCAGTATTGAATTTCACACTCTGAAACATTTTAACATACATATGCAGATCATGATTGATGAGTCGTAAGATATTCTGTATACAATAATGAAATACATAAAATTATGCTTTTTTTAGAGAAATTAATTTTATCATTGTGTTATTCTATTTTTTTTTTTTTTTTTTTTTTTTCTTATCATTGCAATTTCTTATTCATTTTATATAATACCCGAGTCTTTTGCAATGCAATATGGCATTATTGTAAATGAATTTTAAACATAAAATTATAAAAAAATCAAAGAATATTTGAAATTCCACTTAACAATGTTCACAATTTAAAACATTTGAATTCATAATTTTTTCTTGAAAAAGGTCAAAAATTAGTCATAAAAATAGTTATTAAGAGAATAAATATAATTACACCTCAGAAAATTTTACAATCAAAATAAAAAAAAAGGAAATTTCGGAATTTTTAGGAAATATTGATATTTTACATGAAACTGCTTTTACATAGCCTGAAGCAAATTGATTTTTTTTGTTTTTCAGGTGTTCGCACAAATGGATATCCTTTTCAGTGTTGGGGGAAAATACTTTGTCGGCGAGCCCATAACCTACACATCCATAGAAGACAATATCTGGGAAATGCCAAAAAACATCACCGTAAAACTCCACCATCGCGTAGGAAGATTTGTCAAACTTCGGCTACATTTTGCTGCACCGTGGATGATGATAAGCGAGATAACCTTTGATTCTGGTGAGTTCAATGTTTAAACACATTTTATGTTCGTGCAAAAAAGAGATTTCTAATGAGAGATGGTTTTTTCTGTCAAAAGTTGCATTACAAATGATTTTTAACATCAGAATTCTCAATACGGCAAAAATAAAAAAAATTCTACTCCTCATAAAGAAGTTTACATACAGAATTTCGAAAAAATTAGAAACAATAAAAACTAATTCAAGCTAATAACAAGAATTGAAAGAATTATCCAGATATTCTGAAAATGAAAAAAAAAATCATCAAGTAAAGTACTCTTTCTTTTTTTAAAATACTTCAATGACTTTCGAAAAATTTATCAGTTCCTGAACTTTTTTCTGACGACGCCATCATCAGAATAAATCAAAACATGTTAAAAGAAACAAAAAAAATAAACGACCAAATAAACTTGAGAAAAACTCGAACAGTAAAAAAAGAATGTTTTCTAATTTCCATCATTCTTTCATTTCTCCATGATATAATCGAAAGTTTCGCTGAGTGAAGAATCGAATAATAGGAGATGGAAATACCACTGCCCCTGATTTATAAAATTTTTCTCCTTTGGCCAGAAAAAAATTGCATCTTTCGGATGCAAAATTCGCTGTGAAATGTTTTGTCGCGCGGGAGAATTAGCATGAAATGAAAACTCGTTAAGCGATCGAACGCGTGAATCCACGAGAGTGAAACGATGGCTTTATCGTGGCCTGGATAAAGCGATTGCGTAATTGTTTTTTTATTCAATTAACGCTGGTAATTACAGTTAACGGTAAACTAATTTAATTCCCAAATTCCAGTGACTAAAGATTTCACTTTGAAAGCAAAAAAAACGTGAAAATAAAAGAAGTATGATTTTTCATTTTTCTCAAAAGTGCAATAAAATCATTTCATTCTCAATTTATACATATTCAGAAAGTGATGTTTTTGATATATATTTTCATGACAATTTTTATATTAGCATCATGAATCTTAAAACTAACAAAAAATTATTTGAGAAGTTTCTTGACCTTAAAAAATGAATCAGTATTTTTAAACATGGAAATTATTTAATTAATGTATATGTCACTCACGTAACGAAAATCGACATGCACCTCTTTCTACATGGAATTCAATTAAAATCCTCACCTTACGAAACTCAACTTCCAATATACGCTGAAAATTAATCCGCCACCAAGTAACCCCAGAAGGTGTAAAGTTACGAAATTCGATGATTGAGCTCGTGGATAATGTGTTTTCCTTTAATAAGGCTAGGCTATGAAAGGAGAAATGGTACGCATGAAACCATATCGCGATAAGCCGAGAAAATGGGCCGATTAACGTGCATCGGTAACCGCGAAAGAGGGCGAAATAGCCCTTTTAAAAGGGCGAAGAGGTGTGCATTCGTCGGACACAACACAAGCGAGGACCCGAGTGGCTTGCTAATGACCACAGTCCAGCTATTCTGCTTTTCCCGGGGGCTATTTCCCGTTCCGTTTATTCCCGCGTTGAAACCCCGTAAAACCCTTGTTCCTTGACTTCGCCAACCTCGAAGTACTGATTATTCTCAGTACCTCACTGTGTTTAACAGTTTATTAAACATTTTTTACAGAAATTCGATGGAAATTCATGAAAAACACTATCTGGAGAGAATATAAATTCAAAATACTCATTTTTTACAGATACTGTAATTACTTGTAGTCAAATGAAACAAACCTATCAAAGTCACGTCATTTACTCCATTCCAGGGCTTTAAATCAATCAGGATATTGAACAAAATTTTTTGTAAATTTTGAAGCAAAATGGACATAATTAACACGTGCCACAAAACGACTGAAGTTTTAAATGGGATTCACATGTAGTTTTTCATACATTACGTTCAAAAATTCATTACTTCCGTGAAAGTTTTGCAGAAGTTATGAATTTTCAAACAAAATGTTCGAAAAACTACATGTTCATTATATTCAATTTGTTTCAAATTTTACAAAAAAATTTTTTTAATATCTTAATTAATTTAAAGCCCTGGAATAAAAATAAAACGCCGACATCGCTAAAATAAGTGACACCCTGATGTACCTATATATTGAGTATATTTAAAATACAAGTCCCATGTTTGATTTTATACTATAATATTGTTGTATACATAAATGTAAACGATTGATTCATACTTTTATAATCAATAACTATAGTATATTATCGTATAATTTTTCATATGTATAATATATAACATTCAAAAATTTAACATAGAACTCTAAAACGTGGATACATGTTGATAAATAACACATTGTAACGAATTTATCAATTATTTACAATCCTCAGAGCCAGCACTGAGTACCAGTTATAAAAACTTGATTTTCGCTAATAAAAATCTAAACTCGAAATTGCAAAACAAAAATTTAAAAAATCAAATAATTTACTCTAGACCTTCAGTACTTTTCAGGGGTCTTTTTTGAAATTAAATAATATTTTTTTCAAAATGAAGTTGAACAGCTCTGTTACATTTGATTCCGAATAACAAATAGTAATATAAATGTAGTAAAATTTTGATTAAAAAAACAAAACATTCATTATACCAATCCACGATATGAGTTACAGTGAATTACCTCATTGTTTGATAGATTTTTGCATGTAAATAGTTTTTGTTTCAATCGAATTGAAATCCTTATTTCTAAACGAATTTCGACCAAATATGACAATTAAATTACTTTACTGCTCATTCGATAATTTGTGAATTTCGTTTTTTGTCATAATTGCATTGTTTTTTTTGTTTTTTTTTTTTTTTTTTATTACAACAATTATTTACAATCAGATTCTTAGCTTATCAAAATTTCGTCATTATTTTTGTAGTGAAACTTTTATGCTCTTGTTTCGAAAAGATGATTGGATCCAAAATCGATATTATATTTGAAGATTGGAATTATTCAAAGATTTATAGCGATGGTCTAGATGTATGCAAAATTTTTGAAAAAGAAAAAAAAATATTGTTTATCTCTGACAAGAGTATTCGATTCCAATCATCAATATAATGTAATAGTTTTTTCTGTCGAAATTTCGAGTATCAAAATATTTGTTTCTCAAAATGGATATTGATATTATGTACCGAGAAAATCGACATTTTTACAATGTTTACTTGTTAGTAAGAGAATAATTTTAGTAAAAAATGACAGATTCTAGAATTGAAAGTACATCAACAGAAAAAACTTGAAAGTTGTCTTACAACATAACCATTTGTTTCTCATGCGTTAAACGTAAAAGGAACTGAATAATGAATATTTAATCTAACAGTGCTACTTCTACTTACTTGAAAAAATGCAAGGTCTAATTAATATTATTATCAGAAATATCTGTTGCGTATAGTAAAAATTTCATGGAAAAAATTGTTGTCGAATCAATATAAAGAAAATTTCAAAATACAGGACTCATTTCGAGATACCTAACTCAATTATGTTACAAACATATATTTTCCTATTATCTTGCAAACGATTTTATAGTAAAAACTTGTATAAATATACATATACAAATTTATTTTTTCCAAAAAGGCTTGAGTCTTTCATGAACAATGGAATGAATCGTTTTTTTCTAACTTAAAAAACTATATCAAAGAAAATACGCTGTTGTATATGATTAAAACTACGAAATTTCGAAAAATTAGTCCAAAAATGGATAAAATTAAAGAAACTCTATAAAACTATTTCTTAGTCTACAAACTGACTCAATTTCTATATTTACATTCCTTTACTCGAAAACACCAATATGTATAATTAATTGAATCTTCCGGCCTGAATATTTATAAATTTTGAAGCCTGAATATTAAAAAATTACAAATTTTTTCAAATTCGTTTCCACAATTAACTCAAAAGTTTCTATTTCATGATTTCCTATATTTGAAAGACGTCAAATTCGATGAAAATCGATGGTAAAACTACCGCAACCGCATTTCTCATAATAACGAAGAAAATTCAATACTTATACCTATCCTTCAAATAAAACCATATGATTTGGAATATCAAAGTCGAAAACCTGAAAAGTTCAGGTAAACTCGAAATTTAAAAAAATCGCGATAACTTTTTCGGAGTTGAATGATCCCTCGGGATCAGAGGCCGAAAATCTTCTACATGACTCAGTCGGCGAGAGGATTTAATTGGATCGCGTCTTTTCTTGCCCTTCCTTTTTTTGCGCCGCGCCGAACTTCCTTCGGTCGCTTCTCGTCACCCCGACTATATACTCGAAGAAATATCTCTCTGATTTACAGGAGATTTCTGAAAGGCGATTTGGTGCTATCGCCCAAAGGCTCTCGTTAATAACCGGAAAAGAAAATAATGCGACCCCCGTTTTTCTCCTCTTGTTATTACTTTTTCGAGGACACAATGAAATTGAACTTTGGGGTTGACTCATTGAAAGTTGAAAACTAGAGAATTCGTACGAGCATGAATGTTTGAAAATTTCTGAGCCAAATCCGCTCGAGTCACGAGAATTTTGTGTTTAAAGAAATTTGTTGGAAATCGTTGGGTATAGATTATTTTGTTGTATAGTTTATTGAAGAAATACAAAAATTTTCATCAAAGTTATGAATTTTCCTCAGGTCAACGGCCTCAAAATTTTTAGCTTACGAAATCTGAATTTAGTAATATCGATTGTTGTAATTTTCTTATTTCCTAAATCTTGGAATCCACGTAAATTCCAAGTTTCAATTCACAATACCCAAGTTCCCTAAATTTTACATTACATTCATCCTAAATTCTTAAGTGTAAAACATTTTTAAAACTCTGAAATCTCCTACCTTAAAACTCATTTATCCGTTCGAATTTCTCGGAGTCGATTTAAATTACGCATTTATCAATGAGTACAGGCAGAGTAACTAGACTGTGACTCATTCGATTTTTTTTGCAAAAACCAATTCCCAGCTTGAGAAACGACTGCTCGTTGCATGTTACATTTCATTTATTTCTTGGACGTCGCAGATTTGTATCGCTCGAGTTACTAGTGACGTCTCATGTTTTCTCAAGATTCAGACACTTGATCGAGCCAGTTCAATTAAAAGTAATACATCACAATATCGAACGCCTCGAAGTCCCAATTACCCAACATCCCGCGCTGAGAAGCAAGGGCTGAGCTCAAAAAAAACTTGCTAGAAAGGTATTTTTAAATGAAAACAAATTTTTGTTATAGTAAAAAAATATCCTATAAGTATTTAATTTTCGTTGAAAAAATAATTTCCTGCATGAAACTATTTAAAGTAAAGAACAAAAGTTAAGGTCAGCTAATGATATCACTTTTGCAAGAAATAACACTTAAAAAATATAAATAATTGGTGTGAACTTTTTCGGATAGCATGGAAGTATATCTGCACGCGATTTCTGAAAATTAGAACTTTCTTTTTTTGCGTGTAAATGCACACGACGTACCAGCTGCGGCTCGAGAAAAAGACAAGCGCAAGAATCTCGTCGCGCTACAACTGCGAACCGGCATCGTTTTAGGTACGCTAATTTATGTCCCCTCGGCATTGGAAATTACGACCCCACGTCGCGATTATCCCCCCGCGCATCACTGCAAATATGGCGTCACGATCCTCCGCGCCTTTGAGATTATTTTCGCCGCGGCGTCATTCAGTCCGAGCGAATTCGTCACGCCTTGTAAATCGTCGAGGTGCACTGTCGTCGATGATAATTCAGCAATTAGGCGTTAAATGTAGACAGTGTCTTTTTCCAGGAGGAGCTTCATTCTGAATAAAAAAAATTTTCCTTAGCAATGAGCAGATAATTTTTCTAGATAGATTTAAAGATATATTCAGTATTCATTTTCTATTCATGTTTTATCTAAAGCTAATGATTGTCAGTTAAGGATTATAATTTAAGGATTTAAAGTTATTTTTAAACTATTCCTTTCTTTCGGAAATCAAATAGAATTAACAAAAAATGCTATAGCAATTGGAAAGAAAGTATCTCGATCAAATAATACTAAAAAAAATGCACTAAAATACATTCTAATAAAATCAATATCAAAATTCAAAAACACCTAATACTATTCAAACCTTCAGTATTCACAGATCATCCTCTACATTGAAATCTTCCATCACCATAAATTTTCATCATTTGAAAAAGAAAGCAAATATTATTCAAAAATTATATTATTCTCTCTGAAGCTTCGTAGAGATTTACGGTCAAAGTATGGAAGCACCTTTTTTACCAGATTTTATCGACCTCCCAGAAAAAGCGCCGGAAGAAATTTCGCGAAATTTCGTTATTTCCCATCAACGACCACCCAGAGTTCGTCGTGTCAAAGATTAAGAGTCACGCGTATCAAAGCGATATTAAATAAAGGAAAAATGAAAGCTTCGAAAATACGGGGATGAAGAACGATATTTATTTCCGCGTCTCGTCGTTTATTGCGAAATTCAGACCCAGCGCGAGGCAAAAAAAGTTTTAATGCAAATTCTCAAAACGTTGCATTTAGAGGTGCAATTAGAAGTCATCATGGCCTTAAAATACTCAATCAAGTATAAAATCCCCTGGAAAATCCAGAACTAAATTTTCATAAATAATAAAAAAATCATTAGTTCTCTCTGGAAAAGAATCTGAAGGAAATAAATTTAAAATGAAGTGATTTAACTTAAAACTTTGAATGAATTTCTAATTCTCAAAGTGGGTAGATTTTTTAGATTTTTATAACATTGGAACATTAGAAAATAGTTACCTGATTTTCCAGAAAAACTTGTCAATTCAAAAAAAGGCAACAACTTCAATTACTAATTACTAGTGCGGAAAAAGTGCCGATTGCGGAAAATGTGCGACGGATAATCCATGCTATCACCGCAGCTCGCGGCTCAAGAATGTCGATGAGCAGACGCCCTCATTATAAGTGGCAATTAATTGATCTAATCACGTCGCTCATTCCGACGAGACGGCCCTCGGGCGGCAAAAGGAACGCGTGTTGCTTACCGTAAGGAAATTCCTTGCCTCTGGAAAAGAGGACTGTCTCGACCAATTACTTTTGCACTAGAAACAGGCATAGAGAATATAAGTTTTAATAAACTAAAATCAATGTATCTATTTAAAAAACATCGATGTCATCGATATGTAAATCAGTGTAAGTTAAATTTCAAGAGTTTCATTCAAATTGCAGAAATTCAATCTCCAGGAAAAATACACTTTTATACAATTTTGTGGTAGAAAAACAAAAAAGGGATTTAGTAGAATTCCCGACGCCATATTTAATTTGAATGAAATGTCATAGCAAAGATATTGGGCACTATTAGACATGACTCGAATTTTTTCAAGAAATGTTGGTTATCAATGGATGATTCTAGTAAAGTTTTTAGTTCTTCCATTGTGGTCGAGGATAGTTCATAGTGACCCTAGTAATTTTGTTCATTCTAAAAACCTTCTAAGAAAATAAAATTTCTTATAAGAACTCAATTTCTTCTGAAGTGCACCTTATAAGAACCTTATAAGAATTTCATTTCTTTTAAAGTGACCTTATGAAAACCTTATTAGAAACTGCAATTTCTTATAAAGATTTGATCCAAAAATTTGTGAAAGGTTTTTTTCTTGTAAGATTTTATCAAATACATTCTGTTAAGAAATTGCAATTTCTTATAAGATTTTTACAAGGTAACCTTATGAGAAATTGAATTCCTATAAGGTTTTTATAAAGTTCACGTCATGCATGAGAAATTAAATTCTTATGAGAAATTGCATTTTCTGATAGTAATTTATAAAGATAAAAATTAATAAACATATTAAGAACTGGCTTATTGTTACTTAGCAGAGTGAGCAAAATTTTTTCTTTCATAACAAATAGAGGTACATAACAGTTGTTACAAGTTAAAGTAAATTATTGGAGTCTTCAACTGACGTCTAGTGTTAATGAACCAGTTTTAAAACAAATTTTTTTTAATGCATATAAGAGAAACCTTTATTAACTACACCATAAAAACTTATAATGAATATTACGAATGACATGAAAAACCATATAAACACTTATTTTTCTTATTGGACACCATACAAAACGTTAAGACACTATGAATTACTAATAAAACTTAATCAAACAGTAAGCACAATCGATCACTATACAAACCTATTAACAATAAATTATTATTATAGATTCTCGTACTTTTAATCTTCTGACTATCTGTAACAAATAATGTGCATGAACAAAATCTGTTTTAGCGTTAGACTTACCAAAAAGTATACAACAAAAAGTATAAATTTTTGATATTTTGTACAGTATGTCATTATGAGTATATGATTAAAACATTATTTATTACATTTTAATCAACAAAATATTTTACGTGGAAATGATTCAAATGCAGGTAAACATTTCTAATGTTTAGGTCACTTTTGAAGCATGCTATTTTTCTTTATTTAAATAAAGACTATTACCTTATACAATGCTATCTTTTCTAAAGCATCATCAGAAACTTATTACCTATATAATAAACATTAACAATAAATTTACGATTCGTAAAACAGATATAACATGCGTTCGTAATTAATACAATACGAGCTAACATAATATGCTAGGACACATGTTAGCAACTTGACAGTATTCACGATAAATTGTACTATATGCCTCTTTACAAATTTATTTATTGAATTTGGAGTCACTCGTATACTTAAACACATCTTTTATAAATACATAACTTGACTAAACCTTTGGAAATCTACATAAATCTACTTGAAATTAAAGAGAATTTCTGTGCAATCTGTACTCTCCTAATTTGAACTTATCAAATTCAACAGATAGTCTGTTGTATTCGACAAACTCAGCCCTATAGAGTTTTCACAATGAAAATCTACCAAAATCAAGAGATTGAGTTTTTAAAATACGACAGACAATTTTTAAAATTTTGTAACAGATTTTTCAGTTAAAAATTATGATCAAATATGTCTGTGGAAATTATAAAAAATTTATGTTTAGAAATATGATCTCTGTAGACCTCGATTGATCTATTCAGTTCAATGTAGATCAATGTTAATAGAATGCTGATTTGTTGGAAGACATTATAGCCATGGTGCAATTTGAATTGTCTCTTTGAATGATCGATAGAGATCGATCGATAGTTCCCCCATAATGGACACGCATGCGCGATGCCTTTCTTCCTCGAACTCGGGACGAACGCGTCTCTAGCGTCCATTTTAATACTGAAAGTTCTTGCGTAGTTCATAGGTTTCAGTAATTTTTTATTAAGATTGTTGATTTTCATCGGGAGCACAGTCAAAGTTTGATGTTGTGAGTTTTTCGAGTGTTCGGGTTCATATTTTCTAGTGATTTTGTGTGGTTTTGATAATTTCGGAACGGTGATTTTTTGACGAACGTGATTCAATTTTTGTTTAGCTTTCTTTTTGGCATTCTCGTATGTTATTGGAATTTGCGTCTTTTTGCTTTTCCACCCTGGATGTTTGGCCCCGATTTCCCTATAAAGGATTGTGAAGACCGGATTTGTCAAGGATTTTTTTGGGATTCGTTTTATTGCTGGAGTGGGGACTTTCATTTCTCCACGGTTGGACTTGGTGTTGAATTGCAACCTGGAATTTTGTTCGACGATATTCTTTGGATGACGCTAAGGAAGGCAATCACATTTTTTCTTCGCCGAAAATAAGGAAAGACTTTTGAAATTTATAATTTTTTGATATTGTGAAATTTGTTTGGAGGAATTTTGTTATGGATTGATTTGTCCTTGAAGATTTCGTTATGATTTTTTGTTTTTTGGGTTTATCGTAATCATTTATTTTTATTTCATTTCTGATATTTTTTTTTTTTTTTTGAATTTACATGTTCTGATGATTGATTTGCTGTGATTTTTTTTGTGATTTTGTATTAGATGAAGATATTTTTTTTTAGATAATGATGAATTGATTAATGATTGTGATTTTTTTGGTTATGTAAACAAGCTGGTTTTTTCGGGAAGGGAATATTTAATTTTTGATTTTTTGTGGGTATAATGAATTATGAATTTATGGTCTGATGTGATAACGGAATTGGATTTAAATTTTGTGAGATAAGATAGATATTTATGTGCGATTTCTTTTGTTCATAATATGATTATGGATTAATGACTTGGTGGTGTATATTGAGTATTGCGCAATTACTATTAGGTTTACAAGTGATGATTCATTAAAAATTTGGGAAATATCAATAATATAAATAATGGAATATCTATTTATTGCCTTTATCAATAACTGAGATTTCTATATTTCATGTATTTTTTGATGAATACAGTTGACGTTTGATTGGGTTACAATAAATACCTATCGAAACGTTACAACATTTTCAGTCACATGAAGACCTACCCAAATCTCGAGTAGATGAACATAGATCTCTGTAGATCCAATCAAGATCGTTGAAGATCCAATACAAATCTACGTGAATTTACTTTTTTTCCTGCAATAATTCCTATACTGCATCTGATTGTCGGAAAATCGACCTAACCGAACAGCACGTGGACTTTCATCGCGCAATTTCGCTCGTACCAACGACCTGTCGAGAGCCATAAAAACCGAACATCGAAATACCCGAAGCTCGTAAAAATCGATAGCTCCGTAAAAAGTGGCGGCGTGAAAAGTTCGAAAGACGCTGAGAAGTGACGTGTGTCGGCAACTGTTTCGCGCCTTATCCCCGTTACGAGATACGCAAGGAGACGTAGCTTCGTCGACTTTTCAACGAAAAGGAAAAAACGTACACGCGCGTCATTTATATAGCTTCGCGGGGTGGTACACGCGCTCGAGCTTCGGACGAAAATGTAGACGAGGCGCAGACAGCGCCGGCTGAATTCCCGACAGGATTATCTCAGGGAAACAAAGCTGTCGTCGTGTTTGATATTGGCTTTTACGTGCCTCCGCCTTCCCCCTGTATGAAATCTGATATTAAACATTCTTTGCACGCCAAGTTGACTGAAAGGGGTTCGCCGCTTTCAGCCCGTTGGTGGCAGTTTGCGTTGCGGGGTGTCAGGTGTTATGGCAATGTGAAGCTTACGCATCGGGCTACGGGATTCCTGTCGCTCTTCGCCGACAACTTCACGCTGTTTATAGCTTTGGCCGGAGCACCTTCCGGACTGGCTCAATTACATTCTATCGATTTTCAAGCACTGACCTACGGAGAACCCAACTTTGTGATATCGGTATTTCAGTTTGCGTCTAATGCTGTTTGGGGATAGTTATTGCCCCAGTAAACCACCTTTATTGGAAAAACATCTTTGGCTTTACCGGAGCTGATGTATATTTCCTGCTCTGGTAGAGAAAGAGTGTCTTTGCTGGATATTCCATGTTGATAGCGCGATTCCATTGCAGTTAAAAGTGGTCCATAAACTGTGGTCACCCAAAAGATGTTTCTACAGGCCGTTTTGTGGGGGCTGAATGAACGTCTGTTATCATGTTCGGATAGAGAGATGGTGGGGAAAACAGTTGTTTCAGGAGTGGATTCGTGGGAAAGAAGTGTGAGAAATTTCTTCTGCCTTGAGGTTATATAATATAAAGGATATTTTGAAAACATTCTGAGTTTTGGTATTTTTGACGGTTGTTCGGCAGTTTTAACAATTGTGACAGCTTCTTCAAAGTCATAGTATAAATTTGAAAATTTCCATCTTTTGAAAATCGAGACAAATTTTGAAAACTAATAGAGGAGTTTCATATATTAAACGATCAAATTCTGCAACTGTTCCAAAACAGCAAAAATTATATAAAACACATTTTTGAGAACGCTCTAACAACTACATTCTTACGTAGAAATACAAAATTTTTCTTTGGAATCCAGATCATCGAATTGAAGTGAAATAATCTTAAGACTACTATATAAATTTGGATTATGAATAACAAAAATATATAATAGATAAAAAAAATTATAATTTTTTGACTTGAGAAACTCTCCGTTGCACGAACATCCTTCAATTCTGATACCAAGAATTCATCACCTACATAGTTCCTTGTTTATAAAGTTCTGAGTTTATCTGAATAGTAAATTGTTTGATAGTATTTTGTTATTCCTTTTTTGTACAGTATCAATTATAAATTCAACAAAGTTTAATTTATAGTTCTAAAGATTTTTTGACAAAATTTTGAATACGCTTAATTTTGAAAGACATACGAATTAAACTTTTTAACCATAACATTTTAGCTGGAAATACTATAAAAATTTTTGAACTGTACTCGTGTTATAATCAATAATCAATTTTGTGATTCTGTGATTCATAATCTTTGAAGAACATAATCATAAGTTTGAAGGTTTTACTTTTAAAATTTCCAGCCAATAATTACTTTGCTAATTGAAATGATATTATATTCGTTTCAGATAATAATAAGATTTTTCAAATCCCCTCTCACTTTCACTTGAACAAAATACTTTCGATCACAACCGTTCTTTCAAGAAATTTCGTTATAAACTCCTGGTATGTTATTTTGAATAAATGTCTAGTATATTTTCTGCTTCGGGCTGTGAACTTCGATTTCGGAGAATTTTTAGACCTGAAATCACTGTTTAAAACTTCAAAATCAAAATTGTCTTCAAATATTTAATAGATTCGAAAAACATCCCAAATTTTGATTCTTTTTACAAATACTTGATTATTTTAGCAGTCATGATAGTTCACTAAAAGTCATAATAAACTTCAAAAAAATTCTCAATTTTTCATTAAGATTGAAAAACTGAGGAACAATTTTTTTCTTCATGTTTGAAATTATTCTGAAAATTGGTCTAGAAAACGAAATGATCCGAGTGTTTTTTCGGATGACAAAACTTTTATAAAATACATTTCTCACGAAGTTTTTTCTTATTTTGTCAACTTGATGAATCTTCAAATGAGAGATAAAAGCTCGGGAATGATAGGAGTTGTTCCTGATATATTTTCAAAAACAAACAACAGCTTCTACTTATTGTATTATTCGATTTATTAATCTACTTTAAGGTAAGGTGGGGTATTGAATTTTCCGGAGTGCAATATACTTTTGAGTAGAAAAGAAAAATCTCTCCCAAGTGAAGCGCCGGCGCGCATGTACCCCAATGGAGAAGAATGTACAAGAATTGTAGATCATCCTTGGTAATTCCTTTTTCCAGACGTGGCCCACGGGAATTTCACAGCGGAGGAACCGACGACCACGGAAATCCCGGTGCAGAGTGACGTTTTTGTTGAAAAGAACGGCTCGGCTGGGGGCGAGCTTCCGGTATCAACGGCGAAGCACGACGACCCGACTTACATGGCCGTCGTGATCGGGGTGTTAACCGCGGTGATTTTGCTCCTCGCGGTCGCTATATTTTTAATAGTTTCGCGTCACAGGCAACGAAAATGCTTCACCAGTCCCTTGACAGGAAAAACACCCTCTCACCTTGGCTCCACGTGCGCGACAGTCGAAAAAGGGACGGCTTTGATGCCTTACACCTTGGAGGACGACGAAAGGTGAATTTCCCCATTTATTTTCTTTTACAACTTTGTACATCGTTTTTGCCTGATCTACTGTTTTTCCCCGCGTGAAATCAAGGATCTCGACACTTGGGAAAAGCAGTAGAATGTAGAGATTTGAAATCTAAACACGACACTTTGGTACAGGCCCGTGCACAGAAACCTGTATTTGGGGGGGGGGGGGTTTCAACTTTTATTTTGTACTTGTAGAATAACATGCAATTTAAATTGATTTGGTCTGACAGTACATGGTCCATTCATAGTGATGTAGATAATAAATGTAGATTAAATAAGTAAATATATTAATTAATCAATCTATAAATAATCAAATAAATAAGGCAAAATCGAAACGTCATTCGTTTTCAACAACTTCTAATTTATATATTGAATCTTTGTTATGTTTTCAACAAATTTAACACAAGCAACCCAATAATTACAGATACACAATTGCGAAAAACACGTTTATTATTTCGTTATCACATTTAGATGTATAAAGAATGCATAGAAAATAAAAAAAGAAACACTTTTTGTTACTACACTATACGCATGTTTTATGATTTAAAGCGTTGTACGCCTTTTTTGAGGACGGTTTGGATTATTTTTAAATATACATAGCACATAATTTTATTACATGGAAGTTATATTATTGTGATAGAATATTATCAACTTTAATATGCAAACATTATTTGATAAAAAAAATATCAACAAATGGTGGAGCTATGGCCCTTTTCCAACTTTTTTTTTAAGAGGCTTGCAGTGACTGCAATGCAAATACAATCAGTCAACTGAAAATATAATATCCAAAAACGTTACATTTTTTAGTGTTATGATAACGTAACGCGTTACATTAATTAACAAATAACGATAACAGGAACGAGTTTCTTTTTTTTTGTTGCGAGTAACGAAAATCGTGTTAACCATTTCACATCTGTCTTATTAAGTTTTTAGAACGAGTTGTAACTCTTTCAGAAATTTTTCGAAACTTAGATACATATAAGTAACTTTCTAACTTCCTTATTTTCAGACAAAAATTGTATAGTTTTATAGTTTCAGATAAAACAGAGTGATATATTAGTAATTTATGTACAAATATCAACAAAGAGTATGATGCTTTTTCACTTTTCATTAGAAATTTTCACAATTCTAGCAATAAATTTTACAAATCTGCATATAATTACGTAAAAATACTGAAAACCTTAGTTCTCAAAATCTATAGTAGGATCCATAAAATCTATAGATTATGCTAGAAAACCTTACGTAATTAAATGAATACAGAAAAAAAAATGAAATACGAAAAATACTAGATATTATTTACTTTTTTTGAAAAGCTATTGGATTCTTCGAAAATTTCTCCAGAAATTAAGAAACTCCGATTTCTCGAGCATCGAATTCTAATAATATATGTGTATAGAAAACCATGAAAATACTAGAAAAATGTTCAAATTTTAAAAATCTGGTCAAAATTGAAAAAATATTGAGAACACTCTAGATCTATAAAGAAACTGTTTTCTGCAAAATCGATCAAAATACAGCAAATATTTCAAACTTTCAATTCAAGGAAATCTAATTCTTGAAATTCATAGAAATATCTTTGAAACAACCTTAAAATTTTCGAACATTCTATAAATACTAGAAAATACAAAAAAAAATACATGTCAAGAAAAATACAAGTATATCTATGGAATATTAAAAATCTATACAACTTTCAAAACTAGAGCATCGAATTTCAGAAATTAATACAAAAATATACAAGAAAACTGAACAATCCTTCAAATCGTAGAAAAACTGATGAAAAACGAAGGATACTGAAAGAAATATGAATCTATTGAGATACCTGTTTTCTGAAAAATTCTTTTGGAACATGAAAAATTTATTGAACTTGACATTTTATAGCTCAATATTCTCGAAATCCATGTATAAAAATTCGAATCAAAATGCTTAAAGTATATAAAAATGCTAGAAAATCCTGCAACATTTCATGCATTCTAAAAAATTCGAATAGTTTCAGAAATATTGAAGAATTCTTGAAATCGTAGAAAAACTGAAGAAATACGAAAAATACTAGAAGAAATAAATATCTTTTTGAGACTCTGTTTTCTGAGAAATCTTTTGAACACGTAAAATTTAATAAACTCCAAATTTCACAGTTCGAAATTCTCGGAATCTATAACAACGTGAATGAAAATAATGGAAATATATAAAAATACTAAAAAACCCTATAAAATTTTATAGATCTTGAAAAATACGAATAGTTTCAGAAATACCGAAAAATCCTTCAAATCGTAGAAGATATATACGAAAAACACCAAAAAAAAAAAAAAATCTATCAGGCGCTATTTTCTGAAAAATATCATGCAGTGCAAAATATCAAAATTTATATCAAAACTTAAAAACCAATAATAAAAGCATTTTATCGAAATCTTTTGAGAGATCTCGTTAGGGGGGATTCTAACCCCTAACCCCCCCCCCTCTCGTCCGCACGGGCCTGCTTTGGTACCTCGGATTTGAAGCTTGAGGTGCAAAAAAGAATGTGTAAAGATAAGGTTTTTGTGAAAAAATTATTCATCCATTAGTAAAAAAACTTTCATATTGAAGACCTCACGTTTTCTCAGAAGTGCCCTTCTTGCTTTCCGATAAAAGTTTTCAAATAGAAAGACAGATTTCTAATAAATCCTTCGTCAATACTGTCTGCGGTTGTCGATGCGCGTAAAGCTCGTTAAGAGCTGTCCAATATTGTCCAATAAAAGAAGGCGTCCTCGGGCAATATCGGTCTCAGCCGTAAACGGAATTATTGTCTCCGCCGGAAATGGCAGAGAGCGAGAAAAAGGGCTAATCCACAGATTTCGCTGGCAGGTACGCCGGTAGCTCGCTGCCGACGCTACCGCGGGACCTCGGCAACAACAGACTGTTGGATATCGCCAAATTGGACGATTACCAGGAACCCTATCAAGCCTTCAAGTTCGCCCCATACTACAGCTACAGCACCGTCGTTATGGAAATGAAGGACATGATGCTCAACAGCAAGAGCACCAATCATTCAGGTACTACGTCATCACCATGTCTTGGGGTAGTCGATAAAAAGGAGATAAATTATATCAGATGGATCCAGAAACTAGAGGTCTTGAGTGAGACCAAAATTTTAAAAAATGTGATGGGTCACGGGCAATTTTTCATCCTTTTTTCAACTTTCACGATATGTCGGAACATAAATCTAGTTTTTTTGACATATTTATACTTAAAAAATAGAGTTAGTGTATCTTTACAATTTAATTGCAGTTCTTACAAAATTATTAGAGATTTTGTCATTGTCATCTTACACTGAGAAAAATAAATAGTAATTATTACATTACTGTATAGTACTGTGGAAATTGTGGATTGAATCTATAATATTGTACTTTTCGCTATACAGAGTGTTTCACAAAAGTCGTAACTACCGAAAACGATAGATGCCTCATGACATTATAAGATGATTTTCTCTTTGGCATTTTTCACTGAGCTCAGAATCAAAAAAGATATTCGGGCCACAAGTTTCAACCGATCAGATTTCTTAGATTTAATGGTTGAATATCTTGTTCGTTTTTGAGTTTTGGAAAAAGTGGCATAGGACTTTTTGATTCAGAAAAATAAAAGAAAAAAAAAACCATTTGCTTTAGTCCGTATATAAATAGAATTTTTCGTTAAATAGTAACAAATAATATTGTAGTAATAGATATATTTTGTTGTGAAAAATTCTAGTACAAATATTTCGTTTTCTACTATACTTTTTGCAATTTTTGCAGTATCATTTTGTAACTCCTTCTGGTACAAGTTTCAGAAAACGTTATACAGTTTTGCCAGTATTCAGATATGTATAATTATTTCTGCTATATTTTTGGGTACTTTTCAGTTTGTTATATTGTTTCATATTATAATATGATACAATATGTTAAAGATTTTAAAAAATATTGCAGATTTTTTTGTACGTCACGACTGCTGGGTACGTGTACAAGAGGGAAGGGTAACAGAGTAAAAATAGAAGCGTGAACTAACATCCAGTTATAACACGTTTTTCACCTGATCATACATTTTTTTAAATAATAACCAGCAAAAATAAAAAATTTTCAGGCTGACTCTACAGTGGGATATTTTATTTAAATTTTACACAGTTTTTTCGCGCGTTCAAAAGTATATTGTAGATGTTAAAATATATTTAATATTATATTTTATGACCTATTTGAAAATTGCATACATTGTATAATTCCTACTATATGATGATTTTTTACGAATACCGCAATATTGTACTGAGGAAGAAAAAAATAACGAATCAATAACATTATAATGCAATGAAATTTTTAATCATATAATAATATTGTCGATATTGCAATACTTCAATAGTTATAACTATGAATTTGTCGAATGGTGTTTAATTATTTACTCGATGCAATGTCAATAATTAAAATTTACTACATAATATACCTACTTAAACGTACACAAAAATACAAGAAGAACTATACAGATATTAATACTACACTCTAAAAAAAATTTGTGGTAATTTTACCGTACCGATTCGAAAGTCATTAATCATTACCTTGTGGTGAAATTTCACTATAATTTCACCCTAATTTTACTGTACGAAGTTGGAATTTTCTAGTTAATTCCTACTAATATCCCATATTTTAATGAAATTTTCCTATTCAAGTATGCGGAACATAAAAGAATAGTAAATTTGCAGTGCCATGATATAGGAAATTTTCATTTTTTTTTTACAGTGTAGGAAAAATCAATAGCTTCTTTTGAAATGTGTACCTATAAGTAGAAATTATAATATTTATATTTCAAAACGTGCAACTGAAGTATGGTATGAAATGCACTTAATCTTAGAGTTTAATTAACATGTATCCACAACTACTATATGATTAAAAAATGTTTACAATATTATGTAACGTAAAACGTAATTTATAACTAGCAAAAAGTACAAGCACAGTATTTTATTCTAATAATTACTAGAATTTTTCTGAGTGTGTAAAAGTAGATTGTAGATTTTACAATGTAATATGATTTTTCGGTAAAGACTGATTAGTACGGTATTTCCTCTTGCAATATAAAAAAACATTTTATACGAACTTAGAAGATGAAAAAGCAAAGGTTGAAGAATTGAATTGTTTTTTCACTATACGTGGTTAATAATTTCTGTGTACGTACAAACAATATATAAGAGGTTATTATGGTACAATTCGCATTCTGAACATTTGAACTTTTCTTATATTATCTACAAAAAAAACGAGATGTAATAACATCTATAGTGATTTGTATAATATAACAGTTATAAGTATACAATATTGTAATGAACAAACGAAAATGATTATTCTATAATAATATTGTTAAGGTTGCATTACTTTAGTACTTTTGACTATAGGTATGTCAAACAAAACACTAAATTTTTTTCTCAGAACAATTTCGATGGTTTAAAATCACAGTATAGATATTACACATAAATATAGAAAGGGAAACTATACATATTTAAATATTTGAAAAAGTATCTTAATTCTTTACAGAAACATGGATAAGTAGAAATCAAAATATATTGCAGAAAGTACAACAAAAGTATGGTATAGAATACAATAAATTTCAAAGTTCTTACAACACATTCCTTCTACAAGAATACCATTTGCCAATATTTACAATATATTATACCAACAAGTTAAAATATTTGTTGATATTAATTGGTAGCTTTAATACAAACCATGAAGTAACTTCTGGCTCAACTACGCGAGTATTCCATTTTTCGACGTTTCGGTGACCTTTTTTATGTCATCCGTGTTGAGATTTTATTATCCTGATCTATAAATGTACATACAACATGAGATTCAACGCAAAATTACTCCTAAAATTCAAATTACTATTTTTACCAGATCTTGCAATTTTTCCCCTTCGTTCGATCGCAAGCGGTGTAGTTAAAAATCCCGTCCATTCAATCTATGAAACGCCATCGCAATAATGTCACCTACTTTTTCAAAGAAATTTTAAATCTATATACAGCCTGTAGGAATTAAGTAAATAATTAAATAAATAATTAGCTGAAAGTACAATATATCTGACAAAGTCCACAGTAAATATTTTATCACAAAAGTAGCCATATTTTTTCTAAGTTTCCTGTCAATCCTGAAATATCTCAATCTTCATGCATTTTGATTTCTATATCCTTGAATCATTTTCTATAAATCACAAAACACATACCTAAACAAAATGGATTTGAACCACTGAAGTGGGGTATACACTTGCAAAAGTATTGGTCGGACCGCAATCAATACGAGCCCTTTACTTTATCGTCCCCAAAAGCAGTGTACGCGAACGGTGCAGTTGACACGTACGATTATGCGGTACCGGAACTCGGGACGGTGCCTCTTCTAAACTCGGACGGGACCAACGGCGGCCGCGCCACATCCAGCGCCGGCAGTGACCATGAGAGCATTTTTTCCAAAGTCTTGTCACGCGGCAGCAAACCCGACGACAAAAAGGTGAGACCCTTACGAACTTTGACCTTCCCTTACAGCGATATTACGACGATCGTTGTACCATCATTGCAGCATCTGATGCATACCGATTTCACAAACATTGTGTTCAACTGCGACCGCCTTATCCTGAAGTCATGTGTGAATTTAAATTTGTACAAGATTGTGCAGTCATGCAGTTTCGAAAAAATTGAAGGAGAGTGAGAAAAATACTAAAGTTTCTTTTCGTTTGAGCTTGCATTATTATTTCAGTCACTGACTTTTGTAGAATTTTACATCTAACCCAGGTAAAAAAATAGATCTCGAGTAAATCTATATGTGACCGAAAATCAAAAGAAGGAAATCAGTATAAGATCTTTATAGATCTTCTTGGATCTACAGGTCACTCTTAATTTTTTTTTTTTTCAAAATTACAGCAAGTAGATCTACAGAGATCTACAGACATTAGATTAAGTTGCATAAAAGTCTATATATGGTCTATCCAAGTTCACGGGTGACTAGGAATTACTAAAAATAAGTTTATTAAAAGTCTTACCGTTTCACTTATCGTCAGTACTGTTAAGTTGCTTACATGTATCCCATCAACGTGATGCCAGCACACGTTGAATCAGCCATAGGTATTTAAAAGCGTACATATATGTCAAACAAATTTCAACTACATTATTTATGATTTTAATAATATATATGTTTTTGAGCATCTTTGAGATCTACTCAATGTAGATCTCCATAGTTCTGTTCAATGTATGGTAGATCTACATCGATCTATGTAGATGTATTTTTACTTGAGATGGTGATTACCGTTGTATTCAAATAATGATATAATTTAATAGCATTACGCACATAACTTTCTAAAATCATTTTGGAATCATTCACAATATCGTTAATAACTTATTATTGTTGGTTTGAATAATTGTACACTGAGGAAAAATCTTATACTTTCTGAAATAAATATAGTAAAATGTACTAAAATATTGTGTGTTTTACCATAATATTACAAGTTTTACAATATTTTTGCAAGATTTACAATTTTTTTGCAAATTTTATCATTTTTATTTCACTTGTTACAATATTGTATAGTAAAAATTGTGTACAGATTACATTATGTATGTGTGCCAGTTTTCACTAGATGTCGGAAAATTACAAATCTACAGATTAAAAATTTTTACTTTCCTAATGCACAGTATCGAAACAGATATTTTACTTTTCATCGTTTATTTTTTAATTCGTATAGTATAATATTTCATGTACCATAAAAAAATATTGTAAACGTAAGTATATTCATCACGAATATTCATATTTTACTGTAAAATCCATAATATACATTTTTGAATTTTTCTAATACTGTATTATCAACTGAATGATATACTAGAAAGTACACAAAAATATTTAGATCTGAGTACTGGCAAAACTGTATGGCATTTTCCGGAATCTGGATTGGTAGGAATCACAATATATGATATTGCAAAAAGTACACAAAAAGTATAGTAGAGAACAGAATATGTATAGGAATTTTCAGAACAAAATATATCCACTACTACAATATCTTTGACAATATTTATTACATTTATGAGAAAAACGGTTAAAAATATCCTGCAAAAAATACAATATTTTAGACTGATTCCACAGTACAATATTTTATCGTAATAATCACTAGAATTCGTTCCCAATGTAGTACAATAAATCTAAAAATCGTTGATATCTGTGGATGATTTCAAACAACTGCTTGTCAAGGTGCAATTATTTTACTTATTTGACTTCCATTCATTCATTTTATCCGCCATGTTACGATCATTTTACACTCATAGTTACTTTTAACTTTCACATCACCTTCCTGGTAAGTATTCCGAAGACGCTTTTCCGAAAACCACTTTTAAATTCTATTTTTCCAATACACATTATATTTTCAAATCAATTTTCCCAAAAATCATTTTTAGCTTCACATTTTTCGTAAATTGATTGCCTCATGACTATTGATTGCCTTATTTTTTTTTTTTGTTTTTAAAGAAATTAAAAATGTTGAATATTTATCCATTTGTTGCATATTTTTCTTAATATGTAACTACAGCAACAATAACAGAAACAGCAGCTGAATTTTCCATTAGAATAACAGTGAAAATGAGAGCGAAAAAGAAGTGAGTTACTATTGTGTTGTTTTTTTTGTTGATGAATATGAAACTTAAACAACAAAATTTAACTGTCAAATATTTTTCTGATTTTTCACTGGATTATATTATGAAAAAATTGAGTTTCAGGGTACATGCTAAAAATGTTTCGTAGTTATAAATGTTATAATATTACAGTAAAAATAATATCGGAATGTATTTTAGTAGGTTTCTAACTGTAAGTATGTTCTTTTTTTTAAAAGAGTTTTTAACCAAAAAGATGCTAGAGAATCATTATATCATGATATTCAATATAAACTGTATATAGTTATATACTAACATACTCAAAAAATAAAAAAAAAATATCTTCCTTATTTTCTTTGTAAGCATTTATATATTATCTATGTGTTTTTATAACTGATTTTTTTCTCACACAGAGTCTCTCAGACAAAAACTTAAAGTCAAAGAACTTTCGGAAAAGTTCGTTTCAGGATATCGGAAAAAAATGTAGGTACGTAGATGATTTTCAAAATATGTGAAACAGAAAATTTTTTTTCGAAAAATTGGCTCGTAAAGAAGAGAAGTCTTTTAGAATAATGAATTTGCAAAAAAGAGCAAAGATTGTCGCACTGTTTGGATTTTTCTTATTCTTTCTACATTTTTTATACAAAATGCATTCATAACTATATAAAATTCCATATATCTTTCACTTGAAATATAGGTTTTACATCACCTTGAAACATTTACTAGTCATACATTCTTCACAAAAGAAATTTAAAAATTTGTTTTAAAATTTCATGCACCTGGTATTTTGAACAAAAAAAAACACCTTGAATATAACATGAAATTGAAGACATTCTTGTGAAAAGTAAATGTAAGCATAAACCAATCTAATAAATTTTCAAAATTCGCGTTTGACAGTTTACAATATTGTTGAGATACAAATTTATGGCAATAATTTTTGAGAATGAAATCCACATTTGTAATAATATTCGAAAAATTTTACTAATGCTTAAAAATTTGCATAAAATTCCATTTGGTGCCAAATATCGAGCTCTTTTGCTTTGTATAATATTTCTCAATCATTTCAAAACGCGTCGAAAAATTTGGAATAATCACCGAAATTTTCGTAATTAGAAACCGAAAATTTGAGAACAATACCTATAAAAAATATTTTTGAAGTCGAAGCCTTTCTAAACTTTACTCACCTAAAAAATTTATGTATCCCCTGATTGCATAATGATGTGTATAAAAAGTCTACAATCTCAACAATAAACCTCATGGACACATCAATAAATAACTATTACGATAATTCAGTTTAATGTTTCGACTTCAACGTATCAAAATATGAAAAAAAAATCCCCACGCCCGTAACTCTCGTACCGTATTTTGAAAGTTCCAGTACCCACGTGTTAATGTAAATTGGTGTTTCTTTGCAAAACTCCTTACAACTAGGCGTAATTAATGCGAAAATTGCTGTCTTACATAAATCGCGAGTAGCGCGTACGAGGACGATAAATACGCCGCGCAAAAAAGGGCAAAGATTTTCTGCAACCATCTATCTTATCAGCCGCGCTAAGATTAGCGTCAGCATTTCCAGCCGGATTTCTGAGCGGGCAAACGCGCCCTGTAAATCCAAATATACAGGCACTGCTTTCAATTGGATCCGGCCGAGCGAACCAAGATAATGCTTGATTGAATTTGGATATTGAATCCTGTGCTTTAACTTACATTCGGGGATTTGTTCTTTTCGAGTTGCCCGGATTCTATCCTTTTTTCGAGGAAAATAAGATCTCTAAGGGGGATTTTCCCGAGTGCTAGAAGATGAAGTTATCACGGAGCAGTGCGATGACAATCATTGTACAATCATTGCATGGTCAAATTTATTCTGATTGTGTGAGTCAGGATATTAGAAACCAAGAAGTTACGAAATTTATCACGTGGAAAAATTATATAACTATCTATTATACAGAGATGAAAGTGATGGTATGAGAATGTATGACATTTTGTCTGATATCATGAATCTATTTGAATTTGAATGTGTGTCGATTGAAAATTCGATAGATATCGCAGATTTTAGGATGTAAGGGGCACTTTGTTACCCTATTCGTGTCCCTTCCCTTATAAATAAAAAAGAGGCAAAGGAAATAGAAACAGATAATTTTTTTTGAACATCAATATTTTTTAATTAACTATCAAATGCTGCATCAAAATTAGTATAGAAGATTTATAGGTTGATCAATTATTATTATTTACTAAAATTATTGAATTTTTTTATTTCTGAAAAGATATAATAGCTATAAAGACAATTTTATATCTTACGATTTCTGGATTGACCTATGACTGTAAAATCTGAAAATACCCGTAGAAAAAAAAAGATCTAAAAAAAATGCTGATTTAAATTTGTATCAAGAATCTATCAGTTTCCTAATTGTTGTTATTTACTGCAATTGCTGCAATTTACTTCTTTTTTGCGAAGATAACATTGTGATCAACATTATTTCAAATATCGTACTATTTCTGGACTGACAATTGAACGCGAAATATAAATAGTTTAAAAAATTTTTATTTTCCATTTAAGAATTTACGAATAAGGCATATTCAAAAATAATGTTTTATTATAAAAAAATCATGATTTTGCCTTTAAAAAAAATACACTTGACTGATATCAGCTAAGAAAAATCTGTTTGAATATTTGATTTATTTAGATCTCATTAATTATTATATCGATTTTTTTCATCGAATTCAAAACAAAATAAAAATTCAGAATTCAACAAGAAATAATAAATGAATAGTCGTTGTAATGAATTTAGTTTATGGAAAATAACAAACTTGAGATTGAAAAAAAGAGCGATTTTGATATTTTGCATGCAAAATTTTTTTAACTGTATTATTTTGTAGAAAAAAAAAACCAAATTCACTGCATTCTCATAAATTTGCATTGATAAATCGAAAATTTTCTTGTTATCATTATTATTCAGTGTTTTACATTCAAATATTTTCGAAGAAGATTTTTGAATCAAACTCAGTTCAAAGTCGTTCAAAGTAAAAAGCTTGAATAAAATTAAGAAATAAAGAAATGAAAATTTAGGTATACATACAACTAATACAAAAAAAAGTTAGATAAAAAAAATATGTTATATCTTGAATGAGAAATTTTCAAAATTGTAATTTTTCCTTGTTGTTATAGTTAATGGTGAATTTGCATCCATTAGTATATTTTTTGTATTCTTAGTTAATTTTCATAAAAAAAAAAATTTTTTCTATGATATAAAACTTCTGGATCGAAACTTTGCTGCATATTTTTCGTATTATTCGATTCTATCGAGTTTTCGCTAAAATAATGAAAAAATTGAACAAAACACATTTTTACGAAAAAATGTGTGATTTCAACATTTTTTTTATCACAATCACTAATTCATATCATTCACGATAATGATATATAAATAGAAAACGTAAATTTTTTTTTAATGATTTAAATTTTTTATTGATTATTTACTGTCATAATTTCAATTAAAAAATACACCCAGAATCTCAAAATTTCACCTTTTTTTGTTCTAGAAAATTATTTTTTTAACGACTGATTCATATCTCCAATTATCATTGAATATTCTATTTCTGGCTTTACATTGTAACTCTTATTTTATAATGAATTCGATAAAAAAAAATGGTTGCAAAAAATTAATGAAAATATCAGAAATTGCTGACAAAATAAAAAACCGAAACAGATAAATATTTGAACAGAAAATGCTTGCCCACCATCGTTTCAATATTAGCTCATATTCCAGGTTTTTCATGTTTTTTCGAGAATCCCCGAGACCATGGTTAGTAATCCAATAATGCAAAAACTTCAATGACTATATTTTTTCTGCGAAGCGATTCAATTTCGTTGGAATAAGAATGAAGTTAGAGGATATTTCATATTCTTGTGTGCTTTTTTCTTCTCTATTTTCTCGCCGGTATCGACTGGCAGAGTATTTGTATGCCGAGTACGCGGTGAAATAGGGGCCTCTTGGGGAACATATTTACCCCGAACGGTCGGCCTTGTATTGATTTAAATTATTAATCCTGAATTTTCCGCGACACGTATAAAACCCCGTACTGTGTTCTTACCTTGCATTGGAAGCAACTTATTTACGGCGCAACGTCGAATATCCCGAAGTCTTCAAACTTTTACGCGAATAAAAATATCGTTTTGCGAACGATGGGAACTCTCGCGAGGATCGTAAGGAAAAATGACGGAAAATGAAGTAGGACTTGAGAATTCCTAAATCATAAATTCAAAATTTTTGTGTATAAATCGAAACATTTTATAAAGAAGGAATGAAGGATATTCCATTGTCGAATTTTGTTGATCTTTCAAATTCAGAAGTTGAAAATTCATCTAGTTCATCCACACTGCATCCATTGAAATTCTTTTGCAAAGCCTTCCCGAGTCGAAATTGGAATCAGAATTATAACCAACTTGAACCTATTAGATCGGATTTAAAACCTTCATGACCTGTGAAATATAAAATAGCACGCAATAATCCTCGTTAGTGGTTTTCAACAATTTTAACCTACGGATTTGAAATCAAGATCGAAAGTACAACCAAATTGAACCTGAGAAAAACGAAGGCAAACTTTCATGACTCTCTGTTTTTAAATTGAATGAGCGGTTCAGAAAATTCAATTTTCGAATTTTTTGAATTTAATCGAAATCGATTTAATAATTATTGAAAAGACTATATTGAATTATTATTTTCTTTCCCTCCAAGTCAAAAAAATTCATCACATTACTTGCGTTTGCTAATCATTACTGAATTTAAGGAATATAAATTTTTATTGCTATTTTAAATAAATACGCGAATATTATTACGTTGTACAATGTACAAAAGTTTATTCAATCACGTTTGATTTGCGGATATTCTAAAGTATACGATATCATAAATTTTCATCGATTATATTAGGGATAATGCAATCCCTCCATCTTAAGAGGGGGGGGGGGTCTAGCTGACTTGACAGCTTGTGACACAGAGATAGGGAAGGGTGGTATCAAGAAATCCTAAAAATCGGTTTATTTTATTGATGAACAGCCCATTCAGCAACTCATATTTCAGAAATATTTCTTACATTCAGAAACACTTTGGGATATTTAATATCAACTGGGAGCTCCTTCAATGTAAAATCTAGGCTTTGAAAAGAACGCTTCATTTATTTTTCTAAAAATTTGAAAACAAAGATATATAGATTTCTTGTTGAACGAACTTACTTCTCTTCGAAATTTTCTTTTCTGACGCTGTGACGAAAATTGTGTGTTGACAAAAGAGGAAAATTCATTCTGATCAAATTAAATTTATTTCTAATATATTATAGACATATAACTAAAAATCATTGATATTCAAACTGAAAGTTAATTTACATTTATAATACTATTTAATACCAACCGCAATCTGCTGTACTCATATTTTCACGGCTTTTTGATTCTGGCGCATTTCTGACCTGGATCGTCTTTTGTTTTTTGTTTCGATTTCCATTTTATATGTTAAATGTCAATTTATATTAAAAATTGTTTTCGAGTGTTGAAAGTTCATCAAAAGTTTAAAAAATGGGCCGAAAAAAAATTGCTTTTATTTAATAGATAATTAGGAAAACCGAATATTTTCAGGCCAAAATCCTTACAATCGATTGTGAGTTAATTAAATTATTGTCAATTTTCAAGAATTCGTTAAAAATGCTCTTTTTAGTACGTTTTTTTTATTAATATCCCTATGAGGAAAATTGGAAAAAACAATTTTTTGAGAATATTAATGGCATATTTTTATCATATTTCCCGTTACTAGAGCTTGGATCATTTTGAGAATGTTGCAAATAGGCTCAGTTTGAATCAATAAGAACCGAAATATCCTCGATTTATTTGGTTCAAAGTTTGATTCTAATTTCGACTCGGGCTTGATTTTTAAAAACCCAAAAGGGAAACATCGAGCCCGATATATCAAATTTTGCACTAAAAGGGCGAGTGAAATCCGCCCCCGGAATCGAGCCATTGTCCAGAATCCGAGGAATGCGTCGTCATTACGTTGTTAGGCTTCCCTCGAAACCGGGCAATTGTGGCCCGAAAACGCGTCGAGCAATTCTGTTCAACCCTCGCGACGCGTAGCCACAGAAACTCGAGTGGAACGCGGTCGCGACAAAAATCTCGCATTCCACGGTACGTATATATTACGACACAAAGACCGCCATTGATAACGGATACCGCTCGTCGCATGGGCCGATATAATTGCATGTTCGCCGGATTCGATAAGTCCCGCGACAAACTGAAAATTACTCTTTGGCGTCAATTGCAAGCTGTCGCGTAGCAATTGACGTTCACTTGAAACAGTCCAAACTCAGGATTACGTTCGATTGCCTGGTCTGGGTTTGACGTTTTCAAGCGTCGACGCAAAAATTGAATCAGCGGTTAATTTATAGATTGAGCCAGGCTGTGACCTTTTGAACCTGCACGAAAAAAAAAACAGCGTGATTGTAAAAATTGTAATTAATTCTAAGATTTGTGAAAAGTATGTTTGTAATTGGTACAACTATACTGAAGGTTTCTGGTAACTATTGTGAGTTTTATGTCTCAATCGTTTGAGAGATTCAAGCTACTTCAAATTTGATGGCAATCACCAAAGTTATGGTTGTTAGAACCTTTGATTTAGTTGGCAAAAATTTTACTTAAACTAAAATTTTTACTTTACTTAAACTTAATACTTGTTTTTTCAAGTGGACAATACACTATTAAAAAACAATAACTTTGGTGTCATAACATTATTGCTACATACTTTTAAAGATACGCCAAACCATCCTCAATTCGTCCGCACAAAAAGGTATATAACCCCTTAAATTTAATCATGTCCACCAAAATTGAATTTAGTGGGAAACTTGAAAGAATTCAGATGTTTCAAGCAAAAACGTTTCTAATACTCTTTTGTTTCAATAGATACCTAAAAGTTTTTTTTATAAATTGGTATGCGTTTTCTCTATTTTTAAAATTTCTATATCAATACCAATTTTACTAGACGTTTGAAAGCTACCATAACACTAGACTTTTGCATAAACGACAGATCAATCGAAAATGATTAAGTTTATTGCCATGGTCAGATGTTTTCAGCAGTTTCCTTCTTATCTGAAAGATCTCATCCAATTTAATACATACTAGTTTCACAAAAGAACACTTAGTTTCAATCTTATTAGTTGATGGGAATTTGTTGATATCTATGGAACTTTGCAATTTCCTATTTTTCTGAAGGTCTGCGTCAATTTTTGATGATTCTGTGACAAAACGTGCAAAATTCAAATTTTTTCTACAGTTGAGAGATTATTCAATTCTATTGTAATTCTATCAGTCACAATGTTCAAATTTGGTCATCCTCGAAAAAATGATCATTTTAGAAGACTCCCAATGTTATGCTTAAATTTTCCATTGTCCAAAATTCTGATTATCGATCAGTAAATGTCACTTTTGTGATTTTTACGGCAATTTGAATGAACTCCTGAATCTAGAAAATGTTTTATGAAAATTCTCTTAAAAATATTATTAAACATAACTCATAAAATATTGAATGTATGTATTCTCTAAAGTTTTCGAAAAAACTGTCTAAATTTCTCTGCACCTGCTTAAATTTGGATTTGTTGATGAGTACTGAAAGATTCAGAGATTCCAAGCAAAAGATTTTCTGCTTCAAGAAACACGAAAAATATTTTTTGTATAAATTGATACATGTTTTCTTGATTTCAGAAAATTCAATAAACTTGTTGATAGCTAACTCTACACTAGAAGCTTGAATAAACAACAAGCTCGTCAAAAAGAAGATTGTAAAAGAGGAAAGTCTATACCACAGGTCTATTCAAGAATCAAGTGTATTCCAAGATATTTTGGACAATTGCTATCATCACTAAAATATCTTGCAATGGCTTTACAGAAACAAAATTTGTATATCATTAGTTTATAAAAGTCTGCTAATATCTATGAAATTCTTAGAACGACTCTAACATTTCTTGACTTTGTAGAGGTTTCATCACTTTTAGCTCATCCTAAAGACAAACTTAACCAAAATTCCTCACATTTCAAAGATTTTTAAGAGATCGAACATTCGATTGTTATGTAATCGTTCATGATTTTCACATTTGCTCATTCTCAAAGAAATAATCCCTTCCGAAGACTTCCAATAAAATATTAAAATTTTTCATCCTGCAAAATTCCAGCTAATTTTGACTCGTGTTCTTTTTTCCAACGCTCTATTATTATTTATAATAACTTATCTTCTATTCGATCATTTTGAAGCCATATTTAATCAATAATCAGATGAACATCTTTTTCATTCTAGCTTTCGGCACTTTATTCTTACCCTCTTCAGGAAACGGTATTTACAATAGTTCAAACAATAATCAATACAATTCCAAATTAATCAATAACAAAATCATCATGACATCATTCTATCTACTTACATCAGAATATAATTCAGGTTAACAATATCTTATGTGTAAAACATTTTATCATTTTTAGAATATTGAATCAATAGGAAAAAAACAATATGTCGTCACAAGAAACTTCATCCGTGGTTAATACACGTCTACAAAATTACCTTAGTTTCCTTTCCTTTTATACAAAACGAGTCGTTAAGAATTCATATCACATTGTCAATGCATGCGTCATAGATCGAACTCAAAAATCTCGTATCTTCCTGTCTGTTTAACGTATTTTTATTACCCTTCATGAAAAATATTTCTGGAAACATTCTTTTTCTATAATCTATCTCTCTATCTAAAATTTTTAGTTTATCCTAATTAAACTCATGATTCATATTTATTCTATGTTCCGTTATAACTGAATTATTTTTTGTAATTTTACGTGTTCTTTAATTCTAGTTTCTAAATACCTTTTAGTTTGTTCTACATATTGAAATTAGCCATCTCTGCGACCAATCCTGTAAACTACATTCCGCTGTCGCTTATTCCCCAAATTATCTTTTCACCTTTTAATAATATCTATATTTAATTTATTATCTCTTTTATACATCACTTTCATATTTTCTTTCTTAAATATTCTTTCAATTCTTCTTTGCCCTTTTTCTGTGTATGGTAAAACAAAAATTCTTCTTCCCCTATCATTAATATCCAACAATTTATCATCTTTATCATTTTTCGATTCAACACATTTTAAAAGATTGATTCTAGTCTTAATATTTTTCTCTATAAATTCAATCGAATAATTATTCTTATATTAATTCTTTAATTCTATCAAAATTCTTCCTATGAAATCTTTCATCAGATAATTTAAATACTTTATCGACCAATCCATAAATTATCTCTTTCTTCTAATCGAATTCTTTTGATGAAAATTCATTAATCTTTCTGAGAAATTTGGTATTATGAACCAATCAAATATTAGCTTTTCATTTTCTCTAATAACTTCCAACTCCAAAAAATTCAACTTTCCATCCCTTTCTATTTCATTCGTACACTGTAACCTATCATCGTATGAATTAAAATATAATAATAATGAGTTATTCACTTATCTTCATTTCTGTGTTTTTTTTTTCTTCTTCTTCTTTTGGAATCCTGATAAATTTTAGATTGACTCTTCTGAAATTCGCTGAAATTCGCGAAACAAACAAACAAAGGTCATAGGTCAGATTAGGCCAAGCACTAAGTTTACGAAAATAAAGCCTGCTTCAGCTTTGGCATTTATCAATTATTTCGTCACGGTCGCATGGCGCCTCGGTAATTTCGCGCCCGCGGCAGGCGATATCTTGTCGGCATTATACGACTCAATCGATTGCAAGGGGACATTATTCATTGTCCGAGGGGGCCCATAGATTTCGATTTCGCGATGCTGGCGTGCGGCCGGATCGTGCATTATCGTAACGAAAGCTGTGTACACGCAGGACTGAGATCATGTACGAGGCATTCGTGTGTTCCAGTCACCGACGCAGCAGGAGGTGCTCTCAGCCCTGAAAAGACGCCTGGAACAGACGAGCGTGCCGCACTTCCCACGACACCGCCTTCGCATGCTCTCCAAAATTGCCGAGGGCGGCTTCGGCTCGGTAAGAAGATATATATTTCAATTTTGATGTCCCGAGATTCAATAGCTGTCGTATAAACGTATCACAATGAAAGTCATAAGACATGTAGTACCCTACCAATTTGCGTCCTCATCAAAATTTTACCTGACTCTTGCAGTATACACTGTCAAAAATATTTCTATCAAATTTAAGAGATTATCTTTTATGCAGATTACACAGGCTGCTTTCAAATGGATGATGAGGGACATGGATGTATCAATAAAAAAAAAGACACTACCTATGAAAATTAAATGGAGTCTATGAAATCGAAGTGGAAACTTAAAATATAACAGACATTAATATCACTTTACCTATTAATGATTGTACCAATGTAATTAATGGAATTAAAATTTTTTTATATTTAAGTGTGGTGTATAAGACTGCCTACGAAAATTTTATATGATGTCCCGAGATTCAATAGCTGTCGTATGAACGTATCACAATGAAAGTCATAAGACATGTGGTACTCTACCAATTTGTATCCTCTTCAAAATCTTACCTGAATCTCATGGTATACACTGTCGAAAATTTTTCTATCGAATTAAAGAGATTGTCTTTCAAGCAGATTACAGAGGCTGCGATAAAATTGTTGATTGAAGTCATGGATGAATTTATGAAGAAGTAGATACCTATGAAAATTGGGCAGTGTCTATGAAATTGAAGGGTAAATTTAAAATATAACAGACATGATTATTACTTTTTTATGAATCCTCATTGTAAATGCAAATTCAAAATTCTATATTACAGAAGTTTTGTGTGTGAGACTGCCAATGAAAATTAAATATTTTTCATCTCATATTACATGTTCTCTTGAAAACTTCTTTTAAATTTCAAAGACACGCTTATGAAAAATGTTTTGAGAAATTTATTTCAAAAATTATTTCTGTTATCACATACATTAAATTTAGTGGACAAATTTTCAAATATAGTCCCCTGCAATCAATTTAATTATAACAAAAATAATAAAATGATTATATCTATCTAGGAAAAATTAAATTGAATAAAAGTTTTTGTTATGCCTTTTTCATACATGAAACTTTATTTTTTTTTGACAGTGTTGAATCATTTACTTTTCTGTCCTATTTTTTAGAATGTTTCGAGTTTCTTGTCCTTTCCCACGTGGCCAAAAAAAAAGTTCCATGCTAATTCAAAAAGTTTGAAATTGAGAAAGAGCAACGAGAAATTTCTCTTTTTCTATTTGAAACCAGACTTATTGTTTTCATCTTTAGTCTTCAAATATTTTTTGGTTTCATTTTTCGAGCATTGTGAACTATAAATTTCTATGTAAATTTGAATTTAAAAAATTGGACAGATCGTAATTCATATACTCTACTTTAAATTTGCAAGGGGAACTTGAAGAATTTTTTAATACGTATCCACATATGTATGAGAAAATTTTAAATTTGCAATATTTGCATTTTTATTTCTCATTCAAAATCTTGTAAGCAAGAACTTCACATTTTTTAACTTCGTACAAAATACTTATTCACTTTTTTGCTTGTTGAATTTAAAAATTATTTGCAAATAACTCTTTATTTGAAGTAAACCCTCAGTTTTTGAAGTACCCCCAAATGAATATCTTCAAACCACACTCACTACAACTTTTTTTTTTAATCCCCCTAAGAGTTTTTAGGCTTCACAGTTAACATAAATGTTCAGCCTATATTATCAAGTCCCACATTTTTTAATCCAGCGTTTTTCATTTTCCTAAGTCTTGAATCATCATAATTTGAAGTTCACTAATTGTTAAAAAAATGTACAACATAAAAAAATCTAATACATTATTGAAGTGTATTTCATTCAGTTTCATACAAAAAATCGAAATATTCATTACAATTGTCAATTACTTGCCATACATTATGAAAAATCATATTAAATTGATCCATTTTTAGAACACTGCAAAATATTTTTCTCAAAATCATTTTTTCTAAGGTAGTCTTGTCAAAATTGCAGTTTTCTATTGATATTGAACGAATACGTTGTTGAGGAATGCAATCAAATTCGTATTTCAGAGACCACTGGTCTTGAAACTTTTGAAATTCAACGTACTCAAATTAGTTTAAAAAATAAGTGTATTTTATGAAAAATAGAATACCAGCACATTGTTATTGTTTCAACTGAGTTTTTACTATTTTTAGGTATACCTTCGTTTTTCTTACTATTTTCTCATTGTAATTAACGTAACTTACAAATTATGTACTTAACTTCCAAATGCAAAATTTTCATTGGCATTTTTACTAAGGTATATTTTGATATTTTTTCCATCGTCGGATTCATCATCAATTTTATGAAATAAGTAACTTGATTTTTATGATTTTTTTTTACAGAACGACAATATTTTTGGCATCAATATTGTTACTCTTTCAAAGTAAATCAGAATGATTTTAAAAATTTCTGGTGGTAATTAATGCATTCAAAAAACTTAGACCCAAACATTTGGACTTGAAAAGTATCATATCCAAATGTAGGGTTACGAAACATAAACTATCGAAACCTAGATTTATTTCGAACATCATTTTTTATGTCGAAAATTGAAAATGTTCTGAACAGAAAATCAAAAAAATTGCAAGTTCTAGAGTGACGAAATATAATTCGAATGTCATAAGTTTTTAAACTCAATCTAAAAACACATTGGTCATGTCGTAGATTCAGAAATTCTCGATTTTACCCTCGTAGTCCACTTCATACCACGAAAATACTGAAACCCACATTGAGAGTGATCATTTTATTCCGCAAATAAAGATGTACGTGGCCGAAGCTGAGGGTATCCCCGAATACGGCACAACGACGACGCTCGGAAAAAGGCTGGTGGCCGTCAAATTTTTACTGCCGGACGCATCGAAGAAGGAAAAGTGAGTACGATCATTTGCATTCATTTCAAAGTGCTTCCCCCGCGTTTTGCACCAAAACCCTCGATAAATCGCCTCTACTCCATTTCCAGAACACTCCCTAAATTCCCCTGAAAAAATCACTTAGGAAAGGGAACACCTCGAGCGCCACAAACGATGGAGATATCGCAGAAAAATTGAATTTTCCCATGCAATGAATGACTGAATACAAAATAAGTATCTCATAAATTGCAGTCACATTTCCAGTCAGAAAACGAAACGTCTGCATAACGAGAATTGAACATAAAAATTTCAAAAACATGTTTCAGTATTTAAATAAATATCCATAGAATATGAAAGTTCAAGTTATACAATAAGAATGTAAATCAATCCACTTTTCCAGCTTTCTGCCCAATTTGCCACTACGAAGAAATATTTTTTTGCACTACATATAGTTTGAACTGAACTTGATTATACGAAAAAAAAATCATCAAGGACAAGGAAAATTTCTCCAGTAGATCACACCAAGTCAAAGGCGAAACTGCAGCAAGTCTCTTAATGGGGTGGGGCGAAAGGAGGAGGTTATCTACGAAGCTATTTACTTTTTTCCATGCTTGGGTCCAACTTCCAAAGCAATAGCGATACCGGAGCTGCGATTATTCGCGTGCTATCTAAGGCTGGGCATCAGAAAAAGGCCACTTTGATTTCTTTGAAAGCGGAGTATTTACATACAATGACCGGGGGATAGCGCCTGACCGGGTGAATCCCTTTCCCGCATCGGCAGAGATGCTCTCTGCGGATGACAAAGCTTACTTCCCCGGAGTCTGTCGCGTACGTGTCCGCGGCTGCATTGGCATCGTGCACGTGCAGCATTAACGAACGTATAGTAGTATGCTCGCTCTCATTTTGCCAGAGTTTCTTGCATCGGAAGGCAAACGAGATGGTAGATTCTTGGCTCCTGGAAGAGCTCGTGATCGTTTGCGACCAGGGTTAGATCGGGATCAGATTGATCTTTCATGTTCCTTCAGTTTTGAATCAGTCAGAAATAAAATATTTTGAATAGTCATTTCAGTATTGACTACACGGAAAAATTAATGTTGCAGCAGCCCAAATAAATCGGCACAACTATCCAAATTAATATAACACAACATTTCTATTGTGCAGACAATGTGACAGCACAAACTTTTATGCTGCAATATACATGCTGCAGCAGCATACACTTCTTGCTGATCTAGCATTACAAAAGTGCTTGAATTTCACACATGGTTGAGTATCTTTAGTAGAAAATTCTTCCTAATAGCATAATTTAGCTTTTGAACTGTGTTTAGCATGGACTTGGGACGATCCCAAGAGAAAATTTTATTCTAGTGTTCCATAGAACATAATATATTCCTCATTACTTGATTAATTTTGGTAGAGTTGTGGAAATTCCACCCAATAATATGAAAAATTTGCCAAAAGACATCACGATAATGATAACATCTATCAACAGTATCAGAGTTTTTAGGTACAGAGTAAAATTCTGTTGTGAGAAAAAGTGAAAGGTTGTCCATCTGGTGGATCTCACGATAAATACACTAATGTGGCGCGGGATTTTCAAAAATGTGGGGCTCAGGTTAGGAAATTTTGCGCTGCACAGTTTTTGTGCTATAGCAGCTTGAAACTTTGTTAAGTCAGCATATCTTTAGATTGGGCTGGCCAGCATACTTCCTAATCTCTGGCTGCCAGACTTAGTATGTTCTGAAATCTGATTCTGCTATGGTGGAGCATTCAAAAGTTGTGACATTCTAACAAGTTTGCATATTGCTGTTTCAGCAACAAAGAACATGGTGGACGAAATGCACAGTGCTTGCTAAATCACCAATAAATATTGCTGATCCAGCAAGTTTTACTAGCTGCAATAGTACAACCTAATCATTTTTAGCTACCAGATAAAAAATATATTCTGCTACCTAATTTTGGTACTCTGGAGCTGTTGTAAGCCAGTTATTGCTGGGTCAACAGGAGGGGGGGAGGGTGACTTGTCCGAAAATACCACAAGCACAGATCACTTTTATCTCTTATTTATTAAGGTCCACTCGCTGAGGCTTACATGATTATAAATTACATCTAACGCTATTCTGCATTTCACATCTAACTTAGTTCGCGCGCGAGGGGGATACCGAGATCTCTAGGACGTCGGCGTCCTCAGATGGGGGTCGGTGGATCCAGATCTTCCGCAGCAGGAATCTATCCTCCACAATCGTGGGACGTTGGGGGGGGGGGGCTCAGGCCCTCGGGAAGACGATGAGGCTGAGCCGGGTAGAGCGGCTGCCAGAGGCGGGGATGATGGGGTAGGACCTCCTGGAGCCGGTGGTGGCTGCCAGAAACAGGAGGGGATGAAGGTGAAAGGGGCCTAGGAGTGGGCTAAAATAGTCGCGGAGTCCGCTGGAATGCGATCCCCTTGACTTCTGGCGAGCGATGCTGCCTTTCACTTATTCGGCGGCCTATTTATCCCCGCGGAGAGAGATTTCTGAAACACGAGAAACTTCTCGACAGCCGCCTAGGTGAAAGGCTGGAGGCTCCGCGTCAGCGGCGGGGTATTCAAAAAGGATGGAAATAAGTCGCGGTGTTTCGACTTACAACAGAGCAGCCAAAAGTTGTTACATTTTAACAAGTTTACATATGCATTTTCTCCAACAAAGAACATGGTGGACGAAATAAACCGAACTTGCCATAGCACCTATATATCTATTATTATATTGCTGTTCCAACCAGTTCTACCAGCTTAATAGTATTATTCTGTAAGCATGTCGGAGATGTGCTGTTGCAACAAAACCTTTTTTTTTCGTGTACTAGAATAGTCATTTTCAAGGTATCGACTTCTCTTTCTTGTCAATTACAACTATTTTCATTAGTGCATATTGACACATACTGAATAAACCAATTTTTTTAACAATTTGGTATCTTAATTTAAACTCAAATTTTTGGTAGAGCTTTCTGCATATTCTGGACGATTTTTATACGGACTTGCAATCGCAAACTTCAGAATTTATCGAAAATCCTTTTAGACATTGATTAGTAATAATTTGAAATGACTGCATGAGGTTCCTTAGAATGACTATCGAGTTTTTTTATTCTATTCTTATAGTATTCGAAAAAATTCATTCAAAATTAAATTACACACAATTGAGTGTCCCGAATAATAAATCAGTTCGAATTGACTGTAGCACAATCCAAGTACCTAAGAGTCGTGGGAATGAAAAGTTTAAAAATTAATTCGATTGTCAAAATGTTAAAAATATAATAATAATAAATTAATATATAATAATAATAAATTAAAAATATAATAATAATATAAATATATAGAAATCGACTATTTTAGAGTGGAAGTTTCCATGACTGACTCGGTTAAAATTATTTATTTAACAGTGGAAATATCAACAAATCAATCTGGCAAAATTAAGTATTCAATAGTTAGAATTAATACAAAAAAATCAGTTTCAATCGACAATTTTTCAGTCTATATTTTGACACAATAATCTGTCAAAATTGAAAAATAAATATCAAAAATGTTTAACTAATAAATCCGTTCAAATGGTTAAAATTGACTACTGCACAGCTAAAATGTCTACTAACTCGATCGGTCAGTATTGACTATTTTCTACTTTGAAAATTTTGACTATTTCAAAATCAATATTTTAACACAATATGAATTCGTCGAAATAAACTATTCAATAGTAAACTTTTCAACTAATAAATCGATCAAAATTTCCTTTTCTATAGGTAAAATTTCAACTAACAAATTTGTTGAAATTGTCTGATTCAAAGTTAAAATAACTACCGGAATTCGATCACTCAATATTAAATACATATGTGCTTTTGTCGTAATTATAATTCATTCATAAACTTGAATTTGACTATTTGTTTGTAATATATTTTTCGCTTGGCGAATAAGTCTTATTTCGCTTTAAGTAGGTAAAATTTGACTGATTCAAACTGAAAGAGTGCCACTCCTCACACTCCTGGAAAATGGCAGAATCACCCACTTCCCCCATCCTTATGATCCTCTGTAGGGATGAGAACCAACGAAAAATATCGATATTAGCTCATCCGATATATTGAAATCATTCAGTATTGAATGTATATAAATTGGAAATAAAATATCGATCTGCTAATGTATCGGATAATTTTAATGGATTTTTCATAATACAGTTTAATCATAGATTTGTAGTGCTTTTAATATTTTCCTTGTTTTTCTAAAGTTATGCAGTGAGAAGAATTGTATTGTGTTTTTATGGATTTCTACATAGACTTCTAGAATTTGATTACATAGGATTCAAAATACAAAACATTTTTAATTATTTCATAAATTTTTGAGAAAATCAACAGAGACTTTGCCTACTTTTGAAATATTTCATGCTTTTTAGTATCTATTCATCAAATATTGTTAAATTATGATATTTTTATAGATTTCTACTATTTCTATGGATTACCATACATAGATTTCTTAAACTGGGTTCTCTAGAATTCTAAGCCCGTGAAATTTTTTGTATTTAAATTAATTTCCCAGTAGAAAACAGTATTTTCAAAGGTTAATAGTAGTTTTAGTATTTATCATGATGCTATAGTATTCAAACGATTTAAGGAAATTTTCGGTATTTTTATGAATTCAACATATACATTCCTAAAATTTCGAGCTGTAAAATTCGAAGTTCTTTGAACTTCTTATGATTCGAATGATTATTTAGAAAACAGTGTCTCAAAAGACTTTTATTTCTTACAGTATTTTTCATGTTTCATCAGGTTTTCTACGATTTTAAGAATCGTTCAGTATTCTTGTATATTTATATATAAATTTCTGGAATTTGATGCTCTAGTTATTAAAGTTGTATGGATTTTTTATGTTTCATAGATTAACTTGTATTATTCTATATGTATTTTCTTTTTGTATTTCCAGTATTTATAGAATGTTAGAGAATTTTTTGATTTCCTTAAATATATCGCTATAATTTTCTAGTATAAGATTTCCTAGACTTCAAAGTTTTAAACGTATGAAGTATTTCTATCGATTTTTCAGAAAACAATGTCTATGTAGATTTAGAGTAGTCTCAACATTTTTCGATTTTTTTACAGGCTTTTAAGATTTGAAAAATTTCCTAGTTTTTTTTGGACTTCTATATACATGTATTTTTAGAATTCAGTGCTAGAAAAATTGAAGTTTCTTGTTTCCTGGGATCGCATCAATTTTTGAAAAATCTAATAGCATTTAATTTGTAAATGTATTTTAAATGTATTTTTTGTTTTGTTTTCATTGTATTACGAAAAGTTTTCGAGCATAATCAATAGATTTTATAAATCCTGCTATGGATATCAAGAATTTCTAAATTTAGATCTTAATCCTTGGAATAAGAAAGTTTCTGATAAAAAGTAAAAATACTCATTCTTTGTCGACATCTGTACACAAATTACTAATATTTCATTCTGTTACATTGGAAATTATAAATATAGAATTTTTTATCCGTAAAAAAAGAATATTGAAAATTACTTACATTGCACTTTCAGAACATTTCTTACAGAGTTACAAATTGTTCTAAAAATTTGATGAGACTGATAAAAGTAACGTGAAACAAATAACGTGATTTTCGTTACTTCTTAACTATTCTAACGCGTTCCATAATCGTTACAGAAAAAAGTATAACATTTCAGTGTAACATGTTACTTCCAAACCCTGCCTAACTCGCAAAACATTCTCTCAAATAGAAAGGTATCTCCCTTCAATGACCCCTGACCAGTCATTCAGCAAAAAGCCGATCGAAAATCCGCATTCCATCGCGCTTTTCTCCTCGATCCATAATCCCCGGGCAATAGATCACGGTTAGAAAAAAATTAGCAAAAAGGTCGACGTCAAACAGGTCGGTAAATCTCAGGTCGGGCTATCGCGGGCGGCTTTCTATCACGGGATTATAAATGCGCAAAATATAAACGAAGCTATAGACACAAGGGAGGCGTCTACCAGGGAGGCCTCCTCGTGCTGACGGCGAGATAAGGATGTTTTATGCGCCGGGACTGCCGGTATCACGTACTACGCGGGCCAAACCCTACTCGACACTTTATTAAAAATAACACGGACGGCCCTCGACCTACGATCTTGAATAGCTCGCGGGCGGGGAGATCGCGCATATCATTTCCTTAACGGCCAGTGGCTTCGTTCACTCACGCTGTGAGGTCGTTCATAAGACAAACTAATCCCCTCAACAAGGTGTAAAATTTTTCTAAGCCTCGCATGGACATGAAAAAAAGTGAAACTCATCAAGAAAATCCTTTTGACGGTACGGCGACAAAAGTTCCATAATGAAAGTTCCAATAAAAAAAGTTCCAATCTATTAATTTTCCAAAAAACCTTCCAACCTTCGATTTTAAAAACACCCATTACTTCAATTTCGTGGATCTTCCTTTATTTATTTTTTTTTTTTTTTTGTAACCTGACATGTCAGGTAGGGTTTGACTTACCTTAGGGTTGACTTACTTACAACCCTAAATTTTCGTTGAATCGAATTTTTCGTTGAATCGAAATTTAAATTGAATTGATCGGGGCCAACTGCTCGAATATACTAAGAAAAAAAAGTGGAGCGTGTTAAATCAACACGCGTTAGAAGTAAAACTTCTGGTGCTGCTTTCTTTAAGGTTTAGATGTATAGATTTTTATTCTTCTCGCCTATTTTAGTTCTAAAAATTCTCTCAATTTTTCTGTGTTGCATTTCCCTCATTTTTTAACTGTAAATAAGTTATAAAATTATTTCATTATTAATTATGTGACTTTTTGCAATTTTTGACATTTTTTGATTTTGTAAGATTTTGTGACCTTGTGGCATTTTAGTGATTTTGTGACATTTTTTATGTTTGTGACATTTTGTTATTTTTGTGATATTTTTGATTTTGTGACATTTTGTGCTTTTGTGCTATTTTGTGATATTTTGGATTTTTCGTGATTTTGTGACATTTTGTGTGTTTGAGACATTTCTCGATTTTGTGATATTTTGTGATTTTTTGACATTTTGTGATCTTGTGACACTTTGTGATTTTGTGACATTTTGTGATTTCGTGACATTTCGTGTTTTGTGGCATTTTGTGATTTTGTGACATTTAGTGTATTTGTGATATTTTGTGATTCGTCATGAGCCGTTTAATTATATGGTAGATTTCACTTACATACATCATAATCGGGAATGCCAAACTCTGTGCGATGTCGTTTTTGTTTGCGGCATGTGCCAGCAGGAACTTCCACTTTTCCCTTATATTTTTACTCTCTCACTCTAACAGAATCTCAAAATTTCTCCCTACACTCGGACTTACATCTTACAGTCTTACAGTTTACAGGCTTACAGTTTACAGTGTTAGATGTTACAATGTAAAATCTCTAAGTTACTCCCTACATAAATTTTTTTTTCTAGAATAAATTGCACTCCTAAAAAGCGATTATGCCGCCTAAAACGTTTTTTTTTAATATTACACTTTTATATGTTACAGTCTTACAGTTTACAGTGTTACGTGTTACATTGTAAAATCTCAAAATTACTCCCTGCAATCGAAAATATTACACTCTTACATCTTACCGTCTTTCAGTTTACAGTGTTACATGTTACAAAATCTCCAAGTTACTCTCTACATTAATTTTATTCTAGAATGAATTACACTCCAGAAAAGTAATAATGCCGCCTAAGAAGTTTTACTTCAAAAATATAGTAAATATTACAATACTGTATATTAAACGGAAATCACTCTGACATATCGTACTTTTTGCTAGATAATACATCAATTTTTGGAATAACATATTGTGAATCCTTTCAAATGATATTGTAGTTATAGATATATTTTGTTGTAAAAACTCCTCTACATATTTCGTTTTCTACTATACTTCTTGTATTTTTGCAATATCTTATCGTAATTCCTATTAGTCCAGATTATTGAAAATTCCATACAGCTTTTTCAGTATGCAGATCTGTATAGGTTCTGTTTGCAATATTTTTGTATACTTTTTAAGTTTCTAGTGCATCATATTGTAACATGATATAGTTTTCGAAAAAGTTGGATAAAAGTAATGTAGTTCATTTTTTTCGCCATGCATGGTAAAAATTACAGTTTGTATAATGAAATTTGCATTTTAAGATTTTGAATTTTCCAAAATTATATAGTAAAAACTGGCATACATATTATAATTTATACATTAATAGCGGTTTTACTGTATAATGTTGTAATAAGTAAAATAAATATTGCAGATTTTACAATATTATTGTAATAACTACAATGATATTGTAAAAATTGCAATGTTATTGTAAAAAGTACGATAGTATTGTACTTTTCACAATATATACGGCAGAAAGTAAAAGATTTTTTTCTCAGTGTACCTTCAACTAATTGGTTATAATTTACAATTTTGATCGCCACCTCTTTTAAAATGAACGTAAATGCCATTGGAATTCGTGAACTTTTTTGCTTTTGGAACTTTTTGGAACTTTCAAACTTTTGGAACTTTTGAACTTTGAATATTTTAGGATTGGGACTTTCAAACTTTGGTACTAACTGTATTGGAACTTTTTGTTTGGAACTTTCGGTTTGGAACTTTTGTCGTGGAATCACCTTTGACAAATAAAATAAATGATTTTTCCATATTGACAGACAGTCAAAAGACTGACATAAGACTCTCCTAAAAGTAAACTTTCTTGAAAACATGACATTATGAAATTTTCACAAAAAGTTCCACCATACATGTGACATACAGAAATATTGAAAAAATTTGTGAACCAAGTACATGGTGATGAAAAATATATTATCGACTAACGGTGATCGATTAGATTCTTGTTAAGTCTGGTATTTTTTACATGATTCACAACAGTGAAGAGCGAAATTCAAAATCTTATACAAAGTTTATAAATGAGAAGAAAAGGTCCTCGATAAAGTGGCGAAAAACATTGACACGAATGCAGAAGACCACCCGTAATTGCACTTTTTTTCCATCCCACGTATAAGCCGGTGACAGGCAATGTGCTATTAATTTTCGCGAGGAAGAACCCGGCTCGTTGAGCTTAAACAGCGGGGCAAATTCGGCCCAAGATTCGCGTCGTGAATGTCACGTTTGAGCCGGATAAAAAGGCACTTCTTCGCGCTCGTTTTACGATTATTGCCCGGCTAAATTTGGCCACGGCTGTGTTTTATCACTCGAAATACACTGTTTCCACAATTATGCGCCTGAAGTCAAAACGTCATCCACGGCATTACTTTTAGTAAAAGTACTTCGTTTACAGAATTCTGTTAGTCTTCGATTCTCGCTTAACAAAAAGTAAAAGTAGAGACAAACCTAAATTTGCGAATTCTGTTTGAATATCGAAGGGTATTGGAGTTTTTTCTTCATATTTTTCATCCTTCCGTTGCATCAAAGTTAGGAAACTGTTCTGATAAATATCATTTCTGTAAAGGATATCATGAAAAAATCGCACGACCTACGAGGGCTCTTAATAATAAAATGAAAATGAATATAAATTAGCAGTAGTTTTTCCTAGTTCGTGAATTTTTCCATCTTCACAAAAATACCGATAAGTATTTTCTTCGAAGGAAATAGTAAATAAGTTACCAAATTTTTTATGTATTATATGACTGACAATTTTTGGTCGAACTCGTGCATAAAAGACAGGGATGTATGCAGAAAAATTTTTGTGACAAGTTTTCCGAAAAAATATTTTTCCTTCGGTATTTTATAATTTTTTATCTTCGACAATCTGATTACTGGGTTACGATTTTTCAATTTTTTTAATTCCAGGATATTGAAGTTGTATAACTTTTGGAGCCCAAAGTCACACATTTTTTATATTCGTATCCAATATGCTGGCATTTGATTATTGATGTGCTTTTCAAGCAAATCACTGAGGTTAGAATTTTTTAATACTCTTAATTATGTACATTTTTTTTTTCTTCAATTTATACACAACTTGAAGGATTTTCTAATATTAGAACAGATTTTTATGAAGCTTTCTAGAATTGAATCAAACTTCTAAAATAATTTCTAATATTTGCATAGATTTCTGAGGATATTTTATCTCAAATGTTTCATGTATTTCATGGATATCCCGAGTTTTTCTATTTTAAGTTATTTTTAAAATTTCGTAATATTTGAGGTAGTTTTTATGAAGTTCTTGTATTTCTCTGGGTTGCTCTACAGTTTTCTAGTATTTGATACTGTAGTATTAAAAGTTATTTCAATGGTTTCGAGTAGTTTCATTGATTTTTTAGAAAACAGTGGGTTCAGTACAGATTCCTTATACTTTTTATATTCTTTTAGTCTTTTTTTGTAATATTTACACACTTTGATGAATTTTCTTATATGCTTACGAATTCATAATAAATGAATTTTGTGAAATATGTACCCTAGGATTAAAAGTTTTATAAATTCTTCTGGAAATTATATCTGCCTTGTTTACAGGTATCAATAGATTTCTAGTATTTCTCTAAAGTTTTTAGAATCTATGAAATTTTGAAGGATTCTTCATTATTTTTATAAATTCATAGAACTCGATGCTCTATCATTGAAATTTCGATCGATATTCAGTCATTTTATAGATATCTGGGAAAAAATCGTTATAATAGATATTTCATGTTCTGTATATTTCTTGTATTTACTTTTTTTCTCTTACTTACAATTAGAGAATTTTGTCGTGATTTACACATTTTCAGTTTTTTCATTGTTTTCTAGTGTTATTAATAAATTGCTTTATGCATGCTTTAGAATTTGATGTTCAAGAATTTTAAGGTGTATTGATCATTGGTATTTTTTTAGTTTTTTTCAGAAAACTGTTATTATTAATACTATCCTATTACTTTATGCATTTCTTTTAAGTTTATATGATTCAGAAGATTTTTTAGTAGTTTTATGGATTTCTATGTAGATTTCTAAAATTCGATAATTTAGGATTCAAATTTTTGTATGTTTCAAGCATTAATGTAGATTACGCTAATGATTCCTAATGCAGAGTCTTTGTGATTTACTTGATTGAAATAATTTTACAAATTTTTGTTTTCTGCGTTATCCACGCCTAACATTTATGCTTACAATTTTCTTCAAGAATTAATCCTTCTGGAGCCAGGAATAATTTCATTTAAAGTTAGTAAAATTAAAGATTATGAATATTGCTTGAATTTGAGAACTAAGATGAAACCATTTCTTACATCCTCTAAATTTCAATAAGTACATTTTCGATCATTTTAATTTACATTATTATTAACTTTAATCTTAATATTTTAAGCTCTACTAATGGAATTATCATTTAGTATTTATGTTTGTACTATATATGATAATAACTTTTTTTATTTTCACAAGAAAAAATAATTAATTCCTTCCGAATTTTCGGATGGGTTTGAACTACCAAAACCCACATCTGCCTATGCGCCTAATAAAAGATCATTTCAGATGAAGATCTTTTTTTTGGCTTTTCCAATTTTAAATGAAAATCAGAAAAGAAAGAAAAGCGATTCTCTAAGAGCATTGACTTCTTAAGTGATGCCTCGTTAATAAGCCGATGCATTAGGTCTGAATCGACTTCGGTAGACGTAAATAGCCCTTTGTTTGGCGCCAGCAGGGTTTGTAGTGTGATCGTCTCACGCTAGGAGAATTCCAATTTTATGGGAAATCAATGTAAGGGTACTTCAGCAGCTAAATTATGAGAATTGCATAAAATTGAAGAGGCTGAAAACAAACCTGGAAGTTGATTTTTACTAACAAAGTTACTTTTCAGAAGAAAAAAAGAACTTGATACCTAATTTAAAAAAAAAATCTCAAGTTGCTAAGTTACAAAATCAAAAATTTTTCTGCTTTCATTCCTCTAACAGAAAACTCAAATAAGGGAAGAATTAAATATTAATTAACCTTTTTTCAAGATGGTAAAAAATTTTTTGAAACTGCCTCATCTTGATTTGAACGAAAAAATTTGAAATACAACTGTTTGAATAGTTCCATCATTAATGTCTCAAGTAGGCTTTTCCATAAATATTATTGAGTAAATTTTCTTATTTCTGATCTAAACTTTAGTTTCAGAAAATCCTGAAACCTCGAATAACTGTTCTGAGCACCCCAATAAAAATTTTGCCGAACTCGCAATCAAAATAAAACCTCCATTTAGAAATTGGATCGATTCTATCCACCCGTTTCTATTCCACTGTCAGGATTCGTATCGAGTATCACAAAAACTTTTACCCGTTATCCAATATATTTCTCTTGGGATCATTAAAAATATCGACGTGGCAAAAAAAAATAGTGTGCTGTAAGCGATACATTTACTCGTTTGACTAACAGGTATCAAAGCCATGTATGGCTTTTACGAGGATGCGGAAAGTGATACGCCAGCGTAATAACTTTACCTTGTTTGCGCTCAATTCGGTGCGGTATTACATGTTTTGCATTCTCCTTTTTCCCTTGCGCGATACTAAATATCGTAGCTGTAGGGAAAAGGGTTACCATAGCAAAAACGGTTTATCGAGTAAACAAAAACCGAGCATTTAGGGATAAAAAGGGCAGATTATCCCGACATGCTAGAAATTTTAATATTCCATGTATGCTAAATTTCGTAAGGGAAATACAAGCTTGCTTGTTAAGGAATGTATAGGCAATACTTGTGGGAAACTAGTTGCAAATAAAATGGTATAAAAAGTATATCGAGTTTATGAAATATTGATTTCCCTACTGATCATCTTATAGAAAAGAATTTTATCTTTCCCAGTGGAAGCGAATAAATAACGAAAATTTCTTGCATGTGCGATTCCGATTATTAAATTATAATTTTGTTGGATAACAAAGTCGATATGCCTGTTATTCACTGCAACTACATTCATCTGTTAACAAATGTCATACACAGATTATTCGTATCTTTTTTTCGCATATGCCAATGGTTTAGAGGTAATCTTCACGGGATTCAAGAAAACCCGTCAAAGTTGGTTTTTTTTTTCAATTCGAGAGGAAAATGATGAACGTGAAAACGTTTTAGGCTGGATTTCCAAAGGGACGTGACGATCTTGGCAGCTTTGGAAGACTGCAATATCGCTCGGGTCCTTGGAGCTTGTTACCGAGAAGAGCCGTTTTGCGTCGTCATGGAATATCTGGAGCACGGCGATCTCTGCCAATTTCTGAAAACCCACATTACTGCGGAAGACGCTCACTCGATGCCCATCGGCGTCAAAACTCTGAGGTGAGATATAAAATTTGTCCAATACCTCGAGCTTACGCCGCAATTTCAATCGAGGTTCTATCGCGTAGGAAAGTTATGAAATCGGTGGAGGTTGAAGAACGTCATGGATAACCAATTCATTTACAAATGTACAGTGCATTGGATTTCTAATTCATTATGTCTAACAGATCTGGAAAGGGCTGTGAGTGTTTTACTTCATGAAGAAGAAAATAAATGTCTCAGCTCTATGTTAAAAGTCCTGCAACCACAATAACTGGTGCAATCACTTAAAATCGTATCATAAAAACACCGATTCTTTTTAAACAAATAATAGCATCGAAATATCGGAAACTCCTGGATAAACTGATATGTTCACAAACAAACTCTCGTTTCATACCAGATTCGTCCGCTTGAAAATAGCCTTAACTTCTTGAAAAACAAAAAAAACAACATCAGTCACCGCGGTAGCTAAATTTCATTCCGCCGAAGTCTTCTGAAAAAATAAAGTTTCCACGTCAAAGGCGAAGAGATTCGAAGTCACTTCTGCAATTTTTCGAGAAATAAGCGCGGAAACCTATATAACGTCGTGCTAACTCGGGGAAAGAAAAAGTAGAAAAAGTTGGAATAGTTGGCCTCTTCAATTAGTTCCTCGGCAGCTTTTCCACAACGAACATCGCTTTTTCGTTTCAGTTTCAACTGCCTCATCTACATGGCTGCGCAAATCGCGTCAGGGATGCGGTACCTTGAAACACTCAATTTCGTGCATCGTGACCTCGCGACCAGGTGAGTAAAATGGTATTATATGTTAAATATTTCATAAAGACTCTTCGGAAAATAACACCTTGCTGGTTTTAACCAAATCTGTAAGGAAATCATAACTTTTTCAACTTGCACTTTTGAGAACTGCATCCTTTTCGGCGACTTTGTTATCTCATTCTCCCCTCTTTTCTCAATTCCACAAAGAAAATAACCTATAGTCCGATTGTCCGAAACTAAATTACTTTTTTGCTTCGACAAAAATCATCTTTAAAAATGAGTTTAAAAATTGTATACATGTGTTATCGAGATTGTGATCCAATTTTCGTTACTTATACAACATAGAACGTTTCTTGAATCGTTAACCTCTAAAGTTTAGAATTCATTCGGAAACATCATTTATTTGGTGTCAGACCCAAGCAACAATGCGTTGATCGCTGATTAAATTTAAATATGCCCTATGATATTTTTTTTCTGTTTGAAGTAAAACTTCTATGCTCTTATTCGGACGCTCATTTGGGTGTGAAACGAGAAATTCGAGACCAAGATGGCAATCTTAGGTAGGAAGGGGAGGATGATAATAGTTTTCTCGAAATTTCGATTTTTTCAATAGTATGTAACTGAAAAAGTATTTAAAAGAACAATTCTAAGTAGTCTGTAAATAATATATTAACTTTACTTTTTTAAATGGCGTATTCTAAAAAGTTTTCATCCGTTATTTTCATAACAAAATTTCGCAAAATTATGAACAGTTGTTTTTTGCAAAAAAAAAAAATAAGTTTGAATTTTTTTCGAATCCTTTTCACAGGTTGAAGAATTAAGGATTTTTTTTTTGCAAAAAGTAATTGTTCATAAGTGCTTATAATTTTTTCATAAAAAAACATGCTGAAACTTTTTGTAATATGTGATTCAAAAAAGTAGGATCAATACCATATTGAACTCATCTTTCGAATTTTAATTTTAATACTTTTTTGATGGAATATTATATTGAAAATAATAAATTTTCCTCGAATACTAATCATAAAATATTCATTTCTAGCTAATTTTGCGAAAAATGTTAGAATTTAGAAGTTGGCATTGGATATTTTTGAAGGAAGGTCCAAAAAAGATTTGAACAAAAAATGTGTGGTAAATATTTCATGGAATGACCCATGTTCAGTAATAATCGCAAATAGTGATAATATATTTAGTGTATATAGTAGGGTGATCTTTAAAATAGAATTTTAACCCTGGTGCCCACAAAATTGACTCCGAATAATTTTAAAAAGTCCTCAAATTTTTTCAGATTTTCATCCTTACGTTCACTCGTGCCTATAGAGCCTTCATTTCTCCCATAGAAATTTTGTCTTTATCTCGGTTTCTAACTTTTTGTGGGCGCATAAGACGTCTTAAAAATCGGTTTAATACTTCGGGCAATTGTTGCAGTTAACTGTAAAAAAATTTCAAAACCATATACCAATATTTTGCTCGTTAGACATCATGAAGAAAATTGAGTTTAATGCGAAATATTGGTATTTTTCAAGAAATTTGATGTTTTTCGACAATTTTCGACTGATCTTATACATTTAAAATGCGTATTCGTCTCAATTGGGAACTTGTTGGTACACAAGAATAATATAAGAGTAATATTTACAAATTCAAAAAAGTTCTTATCAAATTATAGCCTACTGCCCATACTAGAAAATCATTTATATTGAATAATTCACAGTATTTCCTGAAAATTCATTTGTCCTTCATGAATGAACGATAAAAATGGGCAGGTTATTATTACGAAAATGATAAATATTATGTATGGGACAAGTATAGTACACATATAGTATTTATTTTAAAACTCACTACTGTCACTATTACCATCAACTTTTCAAAGTACTCTGGTACAAACACAATTAAATCTAATTTGCCAAAGTTCTAGATGAGGTTTTCGATTAGGGATTTCATTCAACGAAGAGATTTCCCAGAATATCCCTCCCTACACTCAATTAAAATCATCAAGTTCATCATGACTTGTGCATCAAGTGTTACAATGGAGGTGAAAGGAAACTAATTTCGTGACTGTAATGTGGGAATCGCCACGTTTACTGACCCTTCTTCGTATCAGGCAAACCTCGGGTAGTCAAACAGTGAGGCTGGATATATCGAATCGAAGAGGAGGCGGGGGGGGGGGTCAATTAATTTCATTGAAAAGACAAAGCGTCAATTTCGAGGCACTGCCTTGGAGTAATTAGCAAGGCTTTAGCGATCATTCTGATAAGCCAATGAGCTAATTACCAGGGCCCGCTAGCGTTTCCATGATTCTCGGATCTTACGTGGAGATTTGATTCAACTACGTTCACCCATTCAGGGCCTCGGGAGCGTATGCATGTAACCCTATGAAGCGTATTTGGAACTGCTATCAGCGGTTAATGTTGCAGTTTCTTGTCTAATGACGTTGATGAAATTTTTTTTCGCGAGAAGCCGAAAATAATTTATTTTCTAATGATACCTTTTAGAATATTCGACATTCACGTCATTTGAATTTATTGTAAGAACTGGAACATTTTTTATTATTACTTGAAAGTGGAAGCCAGGAAAATAGTGTATTAATATAATTCATTTATTTTCCTTGAATATTTTAAGACACGGATACGAAATCGTTTTCATGTTTATTTCCATTATAAAAAGATAATTTTTTAATCATCAATTCAGAATCTAAATGGAAGAATTAGGAATTTTACTATCCAGAATTATAGAAATTGATATTTCATCAATTAAAATTCTTGTACTTTTGATTTTCCAATACAAAATTTTACAGTTCGAGGCTTTGAAACGTATGATTATAAGTTTTTGAATCACATAACACGCCATTCACGATTTCAAATTCCAGAACATATATTCCAGAATATCCCAATCACATATGGTATTCTGAAATATTGAAATTTGAAATTTGATTTGCTAAAGTTTGTCATTCAAGGGTGTAGAATATTATAAAAAGTTATACATTAATAAAGAATTGCAGAACCGAGCATTTTCAGATGTAACATTCTCAAGTGGTAAATTTTTATTCTGGAATTTCAAATTCTACAATGAATATTTTTACGATTCTGATAAGTATAATTTTGGATTTTATATCATAAAATAGTTGAGTTTTGAATCCTAGGGTATCAAATTCTAAAAGAGAAGTAAGGAGCTGCAAGACACATTTTTATGTTGGAGAAAATCTTTCTTGGAAAATAGTATTCATGTACGTATTATTATCCCATCACATTTTACTCGGCAAAAAAAATTTTGGTTCCAATGATTTGGGAAAATTTGAGTTATTTGACATTTATATTGCAAATATACAAAATCTTTCAATTTTCGAACATTTATGGAGAATTGTGAGTCAGTGTAGAAAATTGGTTAGTAACGAACTTCTGGTGATAAAATTGTTCGTAACAGTAGAGAAAATGATAAAATTTGTTGTTTCTAATAGAAGCACGTAGAAAATGACTTATTAATTGAATAGCCTCAAAAAGCTGATCCTGGAAAATTAAAGGGAATTTCCGTGAAAGAAAATAAATGTTTTTCAGGCAAAAGGTTACAATTTCAAGATAGCTATGAACATTTTCACGTGATTTGATTGTAAAAAAATATTGGTAAAATAATACGAACACGAGTAGCCAAACAAATTGAGTGAACACGAATTTTCAATTTTTTAATAGAGAGGTTACATGATTGGTTACAGTACATTCACTCTTACCTAATGTTATTTGAAAAATGAGCTTAGGCTGAGATAAAATTATCGTACATTATGTTAAACTAGCAAAACAAGAAAAATTTTCAAGTTTCTCACGATTCTCCACGTCCCATTATTCTCGATTTTTTTCCTTATTATGTATATTGTAAGTATAGAATTCAAAGATTCTGATTATTACAGTAAAAACTTCCAAAGATGAAGAATATTTAATATATGATTATCCTTCTGAATTCTAGAAAACAAAAGTTCCAAACTCTATGAGATATTTTTCTGAATTTCCAAGTTCTTGACTTATATTCATAAGAAAGAAGTTGAACGAATTACTAAAAAAATTATAGAATCCAAAATCACTGGAAAAATAAAAGATTCAGGCGTGTATAAAAAATTGAGTAATTATAGATTTTTAAATTTTCAAGACAGAAATTTTGGACTTTAAAATTTATAATTATATAGAATCTTAGGACTTTGACACATGAAATCATAAACTTGATTACACAGAATCTTTAAGTTCTAAATTCTGGAGTCTTACATTCTGAAAATCTTGAATTTCCAGTACATGATGCCTCTAAGATTTTGATTCTAGAACTATAAATTTCCGAATTTAAAAATGTAAAAGATACTCCTAGAATTCTCGATCCTAGTGAACAAAAATTTCAATTTATACAAATTAGCATTCTAAAATCAATAAGTTCTAAAAGTTGAATTTATTGAATCTTTAAATATTAATTCTCAAATTCAGGAGTGCGTAGATTTTTAAAATTTTGAATAACAGACTTGTAAATTCTAGAATCGATAGTTACAGAATTATGAATTCTAGAATGCAGATCTTGAAACTCTTAATCTCAGTACAGAATTCTATCATACCAATTCTAGAAACGAAATTCCTAAAACCATGAACTTCAGAACTATCATTTTTTCTGACGTTCGTGATTTCCCCCGCCCTCTCCGCCAAACACCTAAACCTACCACTGATGCATTTACGATTTTCAAATTTTCATTTTATAAGACATAATATAAATTTTTTTCATTTTTTCAACTGGTAAAAATACCCAGATTACAATTCGTAGACGAGTACACATATTAATACACAGATTAAAGCATTTCTCATAGTGACCATAGCGACCATAATAATTCATTAATTAACTTATTACGAATACGAATATAAATATGTAGTATTATGAATATAAAGATAATAATCAATATAGATAGTAAAAATAAATAATAGAAGCATGGAAACTAGAAATTAATTTTATAAAACTACACCTTTGATTTCGAAGTATTTTCCAATTGGTAAATGCACCATTAGTAATATGAATACACAAAAAGAAGAAAGAAATTTTTTTAACACATTACATACATTAATGATCAACCATATTCTAATATAAGACTATGAATTCTATTGTTTAATTCAGTAGGGCTAGGTAATGAAAATTTACCAGCTACAATTTCATTTACACATCTGATTATTTAGGGTAATAAGAATTATGAGCATACAGCATTGCTATAATAAACTTGTAAAAAATTCACAGCTTTCGTAAAGCTGCAAATTTCCTAACTGTCGACAAGTGATAACACCAGTGGGTATTCTTTAAATAAAATTCTGTGACATCTCTCACATTTTTATCAATTTAAAAAGAAAAAAAATAAAAGTCAACCCAGAAATTTTCAAAAATTTTGAAAAAATATATATCAATGGTCCTCAACTAATCCATCCGAGAATATAAAACCATACTATAAAATTATGAAACTGGTATCTAAAAGCTCAATTATTTCATACAGTCTTCATGAAAATCAAAATCGATCGCAGCCCTAGATTCGTCAAAGATTATTTATTATTTATAATAACTCTTCTTCTATGTGATCATTTTGGAGCCATATTAAATCAATAACCAGATAAACATGTCTTTCATTCTAGCTTTCGGCACTTTATTCTTGCCCTCTTCAGGAAACGGTATTTACAAAAGTTAAAACAATAATCGATACAATTCCAAATGAATTCATAACAAAATCATCATAACATCATTCAATCTACTTACATCAGAATATAATTCAGGTCAACAATATCTCGTGTGTAAAACATTTTGTCATTTTTATAATATTGAATCAATAGGAAAAAAACAATATGTCGTCACAAGAAACTTCATCCGTGGTTAATACACGTCTACAAAATTACCTTAGTTTCCTTTCCTTTTATACAAAACGAGTCGTTAAGAATTCATATCACATTGTCAATGCATGCGTCATAGATCGACTCAAAAATCTCGTATCTTTCTGTCTGTTTAACGTATTTTTATTACCCTTCATGAAAAACATTTCTGAAAACATTCTTTTTCTATAATTTATCTCTCTATCTAAAATTTTTACTTTATCCCAATTAAACCCATGATTTATATTTATTCAATGTTCCGTTAAAACTGAATTATTTCCTGTAATTTTACGAACATCTCCCTCGTGTTCTTTAATTGTAGTTTCCAAACACCTTTTAGTTTGTCCTACAAACTGAAATTGGCCATCTCTGCAATCAATCCTGTAAACTACATTCTGCTGTCTTTTATTCCCCAATTTATCTTTTACCCTTTTAATAATATCCATATTCAATTTATTACCACTTTTATACATCACTTTCATATTTTCTTTCTTAAATATTCTCTCAATTCTTCTTTGTCCTTTTTCTATGTATTGTAAAAGCAAAATTCTTTTTCCCCCATCATTATTATCCAACAATTCATCATCTTTATCATTCTTCGATTAAAAAAATCATAAACAATTAATTCTAGTTTTAATATTTTTCTCGATAAATTCAATGGGATATTCATTCTTATAAAGTAATTATTTAATTCTATTTAATTTCCTACTTTAGCTAATATAGTAATGGAAGATCTGGAATCAGATGTTTTTAGTAGGTTGGGTTATGAACCAATATTTTATTGTAGATTTGTTGATGATATTTTTATGATAATAAAGAATGATGAACTAGATACGACTTTGAAAGGCTTTCATTCATACGATGATAGGTTACAGTTTACGAATGAAATAGAAAAGGATGGAAAGTTGAATTTTTCGGAGTCGGAAGTTATTAGAGAAAATGAAAAGCTAATATTTGACTGGTTCATAAAACCGACTTCTTCAGAAAAATTTATGAATTTTCATTCAAAGAATCCGATTGTACAAAAAAAAGAAATAATTCATGGATTGGTCGATAAAGTTATTAAATTATCTGATGAAAGATTCCATAGGAAGCATTTTGATAGAAATAAAGAATTACTTTATAAGAATAACAATCCCATTGAATTTACAGAGAAAAATATTAAAACTAGAATTAATTTTTTGAAATGTGTTAAATCGAAGAATGATAAAGATGATAAAATGTTGGATAATAATGATAGGGGAAAAAGAATTTTGGTTTTACAATATATAGAAAAAGGACAAAGAAGAATTGAAAGAATATTTAAGAAAGAAAATATGAAGGTGATGTATAAAATTGGTAATAAATTGAATATGGATATTATTAAAAGGGGAGAAGATAAATTGGGGAATAAAAGACAGCAGAATGTAGTTTACAGGATTGATCGCAGAGATGGCCAATTTCAGTATGTAGACCAAACTAAAAGGTGTTTAGAAACTAGAATTAAAGGACACGTAAAATTACAAAAAATAATTCAGTTATAACGGAACATAGAATAAATATGAATCATGGGTTTAATTGGGATAAAGTAAAAATTTTAGATAGAGATAAATTATAGAAAAAGAATGTTTTCAGAAATGTTTTTCATAAAGGTTACTAAAAATACGTTAAACAGACAGAAAGTTACGAGATTTTCGAGTTCGACCTATGACGCATGCATTGATAACGTGATATGAATTCTTATCGATTCGTTTTCTATAAAAGGGAAGGAAACTAAGGTAATTTTGTAGACGTGTATTAACCACGGATGAAGTTTCTTGTGACGACATTTTGTTTTTTTTCTATTGATCCAATATTATAAAAATGACAAAATGTTTTACACGTAAGGTATTGTTAACCTGAATTATATTCTGATGTGAGTAGATTGAAAGACGTTATGATGATTTTTTTATTGATTAATTTGGAGTTGTATTGATTATTATTTTAATTATTGTAAATGCCGTTTCCTGAAGAGGGCAAGAATAAAGTGCCGAAAGCTAGAATGAAAGAGATGTTTATCTGATTACTGATTTAATATGGCTCCAAAATGATTGAATAGATGAGTTATTATAAATAACATTGGAGCGTTGTAAAAAAAAGTTTATGATTCATTATTCCTTGCAAATTCAAGCTTTTCCCCTGATTTCGCCAGATTTATTTCGTTAAGCACTGCTGCAGAATTTTCCTGCCGTTTTATTTTCAAAGTTGATCAGCGCAGTCCGGTCTGATTTATTGATAAACGCGGAAAGCAAGGAGTGTTCCGCATTCGAGAGTGGCTACGCGTTAAATGAGTTCGCGGGCGGGACACGCGAGCGCGGAATTCGGAACTCAAATATTCATACGACTGCATAATGAACGAAGGGGATTCAGCGACGGCCGGATCCGAGTCAATGCCAGATGAGCGAGGAAGATCGCCGGGAAAACGCGCGGTAGCCCATTCTCTCTACATTTGTAACTAAACCCCGGGACAAAGGAATCAGGGCGTGGAAATGTTTGCAATTATGTAAAAACGGGCGAATCCGAAATGAGTCCGTAAGGAGAGAGCTTGCTGAAAATCCGCGCAATTACGTCCACTTGTCGCGACCCGCTCCCCAATTGCTGGTTTCACTTCGCACCGAGAAAAAGTGATTTCCCTGCTTCACCGGGAAAATTACTTATACATGTCTTTACGGAATCGGATTTTCAGTTTTTTGCAACTTCGAATCCACGCTGCAATCCCGGGATTTTTGTCGTTCCTTTAGCTGATTTTTGCATAAATAATCTTATCGAGTCTCGTGAATTGCTCGAAATGAGGAAACGGGAAGAGTTTTTCCTTTTTTCTTCATTGCTAAGTAGTATGAAAAATCAACGCTACTGTGTTACTGGGTCTGGAAAGTAACTTAAAAATTTGTAACACGTAACGTTTCCGTTACTTGAAAATTATTAATATCTCATTACCGTAACTACTTTAAAAAAGTAACGTTTCGTTACTTTCACTTTACTTTTTGGATTAAAATGAATGTCAGTAACAAGACATCGAAAATTAAGGATAAAAAAACAATATCAACTTACTCGTGGTTTTTTTCTAAAAACTTTTTCTTTCAGATATAGTAAAATAGTTTGAAATGGAAAAAGATTAGACGTGTTCAATTTTTTTTGGGTCACAACAAAAAAAGCTTTTCTCGAACAAAACATCATATATTCGAGATATGTTGTTTTTTAGGACGAGCCCTCCATGACTAATTTTTTTAAGTAAGGAAAATTATTATGCATTTGTTAATCTGTACTTTCTGACCCCGAGAAAAAAATCAGTCAGCTTGTTCGAATTTTCATATTTTTATCAAGTTCGGAAAACTTTGAAATATATTTCATTTAATGTTAGCAGCGGTGAAAAATTTGCGAATTCAATAGATTTACGTACATTTTCAGTATTTTTTACACTATTTGTATTTTTCATTATGTATTAATTGTTGCAGGATTATCTCGTATTTTTATAAGTTTGTATTTTTTTTCTTTACACTGCTAAATAGATTTCAAAAATTTCATGCTGTGTAATTCAAAGTTTATTAAATTTTTTGAATTGGAGAGGATTTTTCAGGAAATAGTGTATTTATGAAGATCTTTAATTATTTCTTTAGGTTTTATTTGGAACTGTTTCAGTTGTTCTACATTCTTTTGGATTTCTCAGTATTTCTGTAACTATTCTTATTTTTTAGGGTGCATAAAATGTTGAAGGGTTTTCTAGTATTTTTATACATTTCTAGCATTTCTATATATATTGTTATACAGGTTACGAGAATTTTGAGCTGTAAAATTCGAAAGTCATTAAATTTTCAAGTTTCGAAGGATTTTTTAGAAAACAGTGTCTCAATAGATTTTTTATTCTTTCAGTATTTGTCGGGTTATTTCGGTTTTTGAACCATTTAAAGAATCGTTCAGTATTTTTGAAAATTGTTATATGAATTTCTAGAATACGATACTCCGGTTAATGAAGTTATATAGATTCTGAATATTTCATAGATTTACTTGTATTTTTCTGTATATGTGTTTTATTTTTGTACTTTCTAGTAGTTATAGAATGTTGTAAAATGTTTTGGTTTTTATAAAAATATGAATTTCCAGAATTAGGTTTCTAAAATTGAAAGTTGAAAATATTTTAAGTATTTCGATCGATTTTGCGTAAATTAGTTCCTTTGTGGATTTAGAGTGCCCTCAGTATTTTTTGAATTTCATAGAGACTTTAAAATTCGGAAAATTTTTGAGTACTTTTATAGACTTCTATGAACATATATTTTAGAATTTAATGCTCGAGAAATTGAAGTTCTTGATTCCTGGAATTTCATAAATTTTTGAAGAATCTAATAGCATCTATGAGTTTTTTTTTGTATTAATTCTATCACGTAAGGTTTTCTTGCATGATCCATAGATTATAATGGTCCTGTTATAATTTTTAAGTATTTTCATGTATTTTCACACGGATTTCCAAAATTTAATGCCTGTAATTGTGAAAATTTTTAATATGTATGTTAAATGTGTATTCCTAAAATTGATAAAATAAAGGTTGTAGAAAAAAAATAAACGATAATCTTAAAAAAATTCAGTAAAGATTGCGAATATTCTCTGTGAAGAAGGTGGTCAATACATTTCTTATCGAAAAATGCAAATATTCGGTTAAAAAATTAGATGCGAATTCAAAGTGATTGAAACCAAAATTCAATGTTTTGCAACTATTGACGCAATATTCATTGTAATTTTTTATTCACAAAAAACAAAGCTGTACAAGAGCAATCTTCAACAAACATTGGAAGATTTTGAAAATTTCTATTGAGGGTTTCTCTTGAAGTTTGAGAGTAAAAATCCATAACTGTGAGAGTTAACCTCAAAGTTGAGAGTAAACCTTCCAGCTTAGTGGTTCAAATAACCTTGAAAATCAAGAATAAAAGTCTAGTGTTGACCTCAGAAAAATTGACGATTAAACCTGGAAAATGTACGAGAAATTCCTTGAGGGAAATTGAGAGTTAACCATAAAAGTTGAGGGTATAAATAAAGTTAAGGATAAAATTTATGTGTTTACCTTAGAAAAATTGAGGGGAATTTTTTTAACCCCCAATCCCCCCCCCCCTCACTCCTTACACAGCTTATTAATACTGTGCCTTGTCATCATTTCTCATTCTCGTTCAAACAAAATCCGGTAGAATTTTGCCGTCTCTATTATTAAAGTAAACTCCAGTTACAATGAACCAATGACTTTAGTTACCATCTCGACGGGCTTTATCAAGTCAGGGCATTCGCGACGAATTATCGCTCCGTGAGACTCAGGTGCCATTAAAAAAAAGAAAAACAGCCGTGCATCATACGTGGAAGCTCATAAATAATCGGATGCGGGAAGCTCGCATTTTTCGCGACATTTTTTTTGCGTTCTCAGGAAAAGTTTCCCGGATAAGCAGGGTATTGTGAAAAAGCAATTTTATGGATGTTGCCAGTTATGAATTTATAAACAAATGGGGAGAAAATCTTGTTTTTGTTCTTGAGGATTTGCCAAAAAGGTAAAAAATTCCTTTAGACTTCGAAGAATGCTTTTAATCTGTATTGCACAAAATTTCGAGGAACTCAGCCTTTGGAAAAACTTTGCAAGTTAGGATGAATTTTAAATAGGATATGAGAAAAAAAAATCGTGAAAGTTTCCCAGAATTGAATTATTTTTCCACTCTGCAGAGACTCGCACTCCTGATAACGTTTCAAAATCGTAATAACGAAATTCCCACCCTGGAATAATTCTCTGACGAAGAATGTGGGCCAAAAAAGTTGTGAAAATAAGGGGAAATTCAAATACCTAGAAGAATAATTTATGGATACCTCCAAGTGAATGCCGACAGTGCCTTTTCAGATTCGGTAATCTCGCTCCACCAACAAGTTCGTATTGCATCTACTGCAATGGCCACAATGTAATGCAATGTATGTACTTTATGAAGATTAACGGGTCATCAATGAGAAACACTGCCCCACCGGAAACTGGGTTTCTGCATGCGGAAAGTGTTCGGTATGCTATGCGCTGTCGTATCGATTCGGCAAGATGAGTTCTGCGCTTCAATAACTAGCGCATATGCGGCTTTTCCCACATGAATTAGACATAAACAATTGAAATTTATTGTAATGTTCAATATAAACTGAAATTTATAACTGTATGCAGTGAATTTCAAACACATTTTTAAAGAACTGAGCATCAAAAAAACTGCAAACTTTCTAAATCATACTACTTAAAATGTAGCAAATATTTGTGTAAAATAGTGATATATGGGCCTGCAATTTTTAACGCGTTACTCTAAAACGTTACATTTTTTACTGTAACGATAACGTGACGTGTTACATTAATTAACAAGTGATGATTACGGCAACGAGTCACTCTTTTTCGGTAACAAGTAACGAAAATCCTGTTACCATACGTTACTTTTATCTTTCTCATTAGGTTTTTAGCACAACTTATAACTTTTTAAGGAATGTTCTAAAACTGAGATATATGTAATTTTAAAGTTTTTCATTTTTTAATAAAAAATTCTATAATAATAATTTTTTATGGAACAATGTGGAGTATTAGTAGATTTTTTGTGTAAAAATATATACGAAGAATATGCTTTTTTACTTTCTATCAGAAACTTTTACAGTTTAAAGCGTTGAATTTCATAAATACGCATGAAAATTTATTAAAATGCTTAAAATCTATAGATCTGAAAATTTATAACAGGATCTGTGAGATCTAGAGATCCTGCTAGCGTATCTCATGAATACAAAAAAAAATACGAAAGAAAATACTATAAAATACTATATTTTAATATGTTTCATGTTATTTGATTCTTTCAAAATTTATGTAATTCCAGGAATCGAACAACTTCAATTTCTTGAGCTTTGAATTCTAAAAATATATGTTTATAGAAATCTATGAAAAGATAAGAAAATTGTTCAAATCGTATAACTCTGTGGAAAGTACAAAAAATATTGAGAGGGCACTCTAAATCTTTGAAGAAACTGTTTTCTGCAAAGTCGATCGAAATACTTCAGAAATTTCGAACTTCCAATTTTATCTCGTTCTGGAAATTCAAAAGAGATATCTTTGAAAAAACTCGAAAATTCCTAAACATTCTATATATCCTTAGAAATACAGAAAGAAAATAAGTAGTTAATAATACGTGTAAATGTATAAAACATTGAAAATCTTTTGAATTCTAGAAATTCATACAGCAATGTATAAAAATGATGAACGATCTTTGAAATCATAGATAAATTGAAGAAGTATGAAAAGTACTAGAACAAGTAAAAATCTATCGAGGCAATGTTTTCTGGAAAATCCTGTAAAACACCGAAAAGTTAATTATTTTCAAATTCTAGAGTTTGATATTCTTGAAATGTATACATCAATTTATATTGTAAAAATACTAAAATGATGTAAAAATACTAGGTGATTTCGCAACATTCTATCATCTTGAAAAATACAAATAGTTTCAAAAATACTGAACAATCCTTCAAATCAGAGGAAAATTGAAATAGTATCAAAAAAATCAAGGGAAATGAAAATCTCCATAGACACTATTTGCTGAAAAATCCTCTCAAATACAAATAATTTGATGAACTTTCAATTCTAGAGCATGAAATTCTTGAAATCTATATATCAATGTACAGAAAAATAGCACAAATTTATAGAAATACTAGAAAATCATGCAACATTTTATACATACTGAAAAATACAGAAAAATGCTCAAAATCTGGGTGGATATCAAGATTCTCTAAAAAATCTATAAATTCGCGAATATTTCCTTGTGGCTAACATTGAATGAAATTTCATGTTCATAAATTTTGTAAACTTGAAAAAAATATAAAAATTGGAACAAGCTGATTGATTTTTTTTAAATAAAAAGGCTGAAAAAGTATAGATTGACATTTTTTATTATATCTGAAACAAACATTTTTATAAGACAAAACCATGAGTACGTTGATATTGTTTTTTTCCAGCCCTATTTTTTCGGTCTTGTTATTTACATTTAAATTATTCCAAAAAGTAACGTGAAAGTAACGGGACGTTACTTCTTTGAAATGGTAACGGCAACAAGTTCAGAGCATGAAATTCTTGAAATCTATATATCAATGTACAGAAAAATAGTACAAATTCATAAAAATACTAAAAAATCCTGCAACATTTTCACATACTAAAAAATACAACAGAATTCAAAAATTCAGAAAATCTGGGTATATATCAAGATTCTATATATAATAGATTCAAAAATCTATTAAATTTGCGAATGTTTCCTTGCGGAAAATTTTTTTAATTGGAAAAATAGATAAAAATATGAACAAGCTAATTGATTTTTTTTTTTCAAGGCGAAAAAGTACGGATAAATATTTTTATTATATCTGAACTAAACAATTTCTATAGAACAAAACCACGAGTACTTTGATATTGTTTTTTTCAGCCTTAGTTTTTCGATGTCTTGTTATTTACATTCAAACTATCCGAAAACGTAACGTGAAAGTAACGGCAACGAGTTACTATTTCTTTTCAAGTAACGGTAACGTAACAAATTACTTTTTTCGCCTTTCCACCGGTAACGTAACGCGTTACATTTTTTAAGTAACTTCCCAAACCCTGCAAAAGACTCTCTGTTGAAAGATACATCTGGTGAAACACTGGCCTCAGCGTTCCTATTCGTAAGAAATTCGAGGGTCGAACACTTTTGAAAGTTTGCGAATAAGTTTCATTTGGGCTAATTTCGCAACGGGTTCTGCACGCGTCTAATTACTGTTCATATAGACGACCCCTGGCTTTCCAAGGCCAAGTTACTGCTAACGAATACGCGCTGATTTCCCTTGCGGTCGGCTCTCGTCGCGCATTCGGCCTCGACTGTTTGTTTTCGGCTCAAGGAAATACACTCGCGGGTGAAATAATTTCATTAGCTGACCGAAAATCTATGTCCCCCGGAAGCGCTTATTGGATTCCCTGGATCAATCATCGGAGCCACTCATAATTCTGCGAAAAAATACCGTAGAGATTGTAAACAAGACTTTGCCCGATGGGCAAATGAGGGTGTCCAATCACCGAAAATCAGGGGGTTGGAAAATGCAAGCTAATCAAGATTTTTTGGATACTAATTTGACAATATATCGAAGCAACAGAATATTGTTTGATTCAAATATTGAGTGTTAAACAATTTAATTAATGAGGAATCTAAATTCGAGAAAAGAAAACAATGGGTTTCTAAAATAGAATGTTAGGAATAAAGAGTTACTTCTGCAAAGGAAGTGTCTATTTCGAAAATTTCGAAACTTTATTCTTGTAAATATAAAGCCATCAGCGTAGCCTTTGGATTTGAAAAAATTAAAGACTGATTTTGTTTATTTGAACAAAAATACAATTTTATGTTCCACATTAAACAATTCATCACAGTTGCAACTGTAAAAAAAAACAATAAGGTACACCAGGGGCGTAGGCAGAAAAAACTTTCGGGCGGGGTTTTTCTGAAAAATATTTTTCCTTCGGGATTTCATAATTTTTAATCTTTGACAATATGCCTACAAGAGAGCGATTTTGAAATATTTTAAATTTCGGAATCAAAAAGTAATACAACTTTTGGAATCCAGAGTTGCACATTTTTCATATTCGTAAATAATGGAATTTGATTTTTGTGATTTTCAACTAGTAAATGAGGTTTCAATTTTTTTTATTTATACTTTTTGTATTTATACCACTTTATGGATTATCTGATATTGAGTAATACGAGTTTCTATAAAACTTTCTAAAATTCGATGCTCTAGGAATCGAACCACTAAAAAATCTATATATTTGAATTGATTTTTAAGCAGATTTCAACAACACAGATAAAAGGCTTCTATATACATCATATATTAATATTTTTTTTGTATGATATATTATTTATTAAATTTCGTAGTATTTTCTGGTATTTTTGTATATTTCTAATATTTTTATGGATCGCTCAATAGATTTTTAGGAATTGATGATATAGTATTGAAATTTTCAACGATATTAAAAATTTAAATTGATTTTTCAGACGACAGTTCCTTTTTTAAAGATTTTCAATACTTTTTATCCACATCTTTTCAGTATTTCTACAGTCAAAAATATGTTTATTTGTATAAATTGTATCTATTGCATTACATGTATTTTTATTGTTGTGTATATGAATTTCTGGAATGATTTCTAAACTTATATATAGTTTTAGTATTATAATAATAATTACGCTCCAGGACAGAAAGTGTTATAAATTACTAAGAAAACTATTTCTCCATAATTTTTATGTGTTGAAAGATTTCTAGTAAACTAGTAAACTGGTAAGTAAGTAAACTTCTCATCTAGTAGACTTGTAAGCTAGTAAACTAATAAGCTAGAAAAAGCGTAAACTAGCAAACTAGTTAGCTAGTCAACTGCTAAACTAGTAAATAAGTGAAAAAGTAAAATAGTAAACTAGCCGAGTCGTCAACAAGTAAATTAGTTATTTAGTAAACTAGTAAACGTGACAAATTTGTAATAGTTAAATGGTGAACTAGTAAGCTAATTAAATAAGAACTAGTAATCTATTAAGCTAGTAAACTTGTAAGCTAGTGAACTAGTAAACTAGTTAACAAGTAAATTAGTAAACTCGTAAACTGGTAAGCAAGTGAACTAGTAAACTTGTAAACTTGTAAGCTAGTAAACTAGTAAGCTAGTGAACTAGTAAACTACTGAAATTGTGAAATAGTGAACAAGTGGAAAAGTAAAATAGTAAAGTAGCAGACTCGTTAACAAGTAAATTAGTTATTTAGTAAACTAGTAAACTTGTGAAATTTGAAATAGGAAACTAGTAAACTAGTAAGCCAGTAAACTAGTAAGCTAGTTAAATAAAAACTAGTAATCTAGTAAACTAGTAAGCTAGTGTACTAGTGAGCTGGTAAATTAGTAAACAAGTAAGCTATGAAACAAGTTTGCTATTAAAATAGTTTGCTAGTAAACTAGTAAATTATTAAGCTAGTAAACTAATAAGCCAGTAAATTAGTAAACTTATTTTTCACATTTTTCTAGTATATTATACGAAACCCTGGAGGATTTCTAAGTATTTTTAAAAATTACTTATACTTTTGTAGATTGCTGCAGAGATTTACAAAACTCAATGCTTTTAAATCCGAATTTCTATCGTCTGTAATTTTAAAAATTAACGATAAATCACATTTATATAAATTTTTCATGTTTTATATCGTTATTATTTTTTCGTATTTTTGGAAAATTTTAAAGATTTGGTTGTAGATTAATAATATATTCAGAATTTGATGCTCTAGAATCCCAAAATTTATAGATCGTATTAGAATTCGTCGAGAATTTCCAGAAACAAGTTTTTTCATAGAATTCAATTAATTTTATTATTCTTCTAGATTTTATATCAATCTAAAAATTGTTAATACTTTTATATGTATTTCATAAAGATTTCTTGAATGTAATGATCTAAAATTCAAAGTTTAATAAATGTTTAACATTTTCGTCAATTTTTATTTTTTTTTATTATTTACTGGTTTGCAACAACTTTTCTGATTCATAGTTTCTACCGTATCCTACGTTCAGATAATTTTTCTTTTTTATTAAATACACACTGCTAACGTTTTCATACATTTTTTTGTAACTTATATTTTTATTGTTTATCGATGTACCTTTTTCCATTTTTACATGAAATATTGATTGATTTTATCAGAATTTCGGGAGGGGTTTGAACCCCTGAAACCCCCCTCTGAGGTACACAATCACTACATACAGTAACGAAACGTTAGACCACCACACTCGAAAACGAGATACCGCGGAAATTGAAAACCGGAAAAACTCCGGTAATCTTTTGTTCGCTCTACATTCGCCACCTCGGTTCGTTGCGGGCAAAGAAAGTTTGAACCTACTGTTTTCCAGTAAACTCCGAGTAAAAGCCATCCTCAACTCGGGAAGAATGAAAACTCGGCTTTGATTAAGAAATGGAGGACGAAGAATCCGAGATTTCAAAAATGATGGGAGTTGGAAAGTTTCACAGCCTCTGCAGGAGTTTTCTAGGCTTTTCTTAGTCGAGGAAATTGCATGATAAAGAATAGGAAAATTTATCACAATCTCCAGCATCGAAAAGTTACTCATCCAGCTGGAAAAACGTTCAACAAATTTCAGAAAATTTTACAGGATCACGAATTTCGCAAACTCAAGTTACAGAAATAATTTTCATTTACAGGAGATTAGTTGGATTTCTAGGATAAATGAAATTTTGTTAATTCTATGGGATTTTCGTGTCAGGTTTCCGAGGCTCTATTTTCAGAAGTTTGAAATTTGAATTCTTCAGAGTTTGTGAATGAAATGAAGTTTTTGAATCCTTTAGTAACTAAATAGTCTAAAATAATCTTTACGTCATGTAAAATTATCTGAAGAACCTTCGAAACTGATAAAATTCTGCGAAAATTCCTTTAAATTGTGACAAACGAAAAATTCTAGAAAACCGTTTGAATCTTCTGAAATTGCTTAACTGTATCTTACAAAATTTATAAAATAACCTTTTTGACAAAATTTACGTTAATGGCGTGCTTTTATTTGAATACTAAAAATTTCAAAAATGGTAACTTATGTAGTGAAAAAATTTTGAACCATCCAGCATCCAGCATGATTTTTCAAAAAGTAAAATTAAGGTACTTTCCGGTTTAAAAAGCCATGACAGTCGAAATTTCGAAAATGTAAGTGCTCAATCGAATTAATTACAATTGATTCCAGCAAGACTGTGCATTGATTGTTTTATTTTCTGTTCCTGAGTATGTACTATTACTTTTAAAATACTCATACATTTTAAAGGCGTGCACATGATCTTACTTTCCACAAAATAATATCGAAAAATTAATCAATAAAAACGCAAACAAATTATAATAAAAGAATACCCTAGTAAATTCATAAAATTTTTTCGGTCTATTCTTTATCAGAAATTCCAGTTTCTTCTAAGGTTTTTATAAATTCACCTCATAAGGAATTGAATTCTTATAAGGTAATTTGAGTTTTTATAAAACTCCTTACAAAATTTGGGTATTTTTTAATAAAATTCCGCTTTTTGATGAAGTCACTTCCGAAAAAGAGCTGTGTTTTTTAAAGTTTTTATTAGTTTTTATAAAGTCGCTTTATAAAAACTTTATAAAATGATATCATTTATATAAAGTGAATTTCAAAATCTACTTTATAAAGATTCTTTCTTTTTATAATACATAGCTCTTTTTATAAAGTGTCTTTATAAAAAAAGCGGAATTTTATAAAAAATACCGAAATGTTACAAGCAGTTTTTTAAAACTCTATAAAAACTCAAATTACTAGGGAGGTTTTTAGAAGGTGCACCTTATAAGAAATTGTGCTCTTCTAAGAAATTTTATTTTTTTCTAAGGTTTTCATAAGGATCAAAATCACTAGGGTAGTTTTATATTATCAAAATGAAATTATCGAATATTTTTTGAAGAACAACAACTGAAAAACAATCAAATTTGGCCTTTTTTTCGTTATATTTGTTAGATACATTTCCCTAATTCCGTCGAATATCATATATTCTTAAATTCCCTGAAATCACCCAAAAAATATTCCAAAACGAGCAGAAAACTCTAATTGTAAGAAATTCCTGCAAAACGCCATCTAAATTCGAAAAAATCTTGGTGAAATCGTTAATAAGGATGTTTCAAGATTTCCGAAAATAATCTAAAAAACTCGTAAATTCTGAGCGACTGCGCTAAACGCCATTTTCAATGCTGGGTCACCGCGTCTGCGGAATTTTCGCTCGGCATTGATTCGACCCTAGAAATAAACCCCGTGGAAAGCGAGTACGGAAAAAGTAGCGCGCGTCATGCATAGACACTGTGAAATTCAAGTGATTTTCCGATTCCTCGCATGCGTAAAAACATCCACTCCCTCCCTATCAACGAAATAAAATTAAACGACGAGCTCTGGTTGATTTGGCTGTTGAATCGTGACTTTTCTGCAGGAACTGTTTGGTCGGGAAAGCCTACCACATAAAAATATGCGATTTCGGGACTGACAATGAGCTTTACGCGGCCGATTACTGCAAGTTGGACGGAAAATCGCCTTTGCCGATTCGATGGATGGCTTGGGAATCTCTGTTTTTGGTGAGAATAATCTTTGATGTATATTCTAGATCGTTGATATCGTCGAAGCATAAGATTTCAGGAATTACGATTTTTAATTTCTTAGATTTTTCAGATCGAAGATCATTCCTGCAATGTGACGTAACACTGTTACGTTGCAGTTACATTTATGCTGGATCTTGATGATGCCAAGGTTACGTAACAATGTTATACATCACAAATTTAAATTGCTGTTACGCTAATGTAACATTGTATTATTTTATACTGCTAAAATGTGAGGTGTGCAACATTGCAATTATGAAACAGCGAAAATAAACAAGAAAACCTCACATCTAAATCTGTATCTTTCGTTATATAGAAGTCGAAATTTTTTTCGTTTTAGAAAAATTAGAATGAATACAAATTTTCGAATTACCTACCATCGAAATTCATATTGTGAAATTATCCTAAAGATGGCATGCTAAAAATTCAAAATAATAACTGTGAAGTTAGAAAGATTCAATAACTTCGACTTCTAAATTTTAACAGTCAAGTCACAAATTTGAATACAAAATATATAACTCTTAAACAATCTGTTTGCATTTCCTGGGTGTTGATTGAAAGTAGATATTACATTTGAACTTTCATTTTCAAACAAAAAAAATTGTATGAATTAACAGGTCTACATAAAAAATACTGAATTTACCATACTTATGAACTGTCCTTTCAATTTAAAAGGCACATCATACTTTAATTTTCTTATATTAAATCGCCAAATATATTATGTGAAATTGAAAACATATGATAAATAATTATTTCTTTTAAGACTGAGTGAGATCTATTGATATAATAAAACTATATTAATAACTTAACAATTATACATTAATTTTACTTATAAATTCCAATTGGAAACTTGCATCAATTTTTTTATCACTGCGACGCGTGTTTTATTGTCATAATCTCAAAAATTCACGAAAATACATCGCTTTAAAAAGTACATAAAAGTGACATCATTCCAACGAAATGACGTCATTGAAATTTTCAATATATCTAAACATACGAAATTTAAAATCCACCTATCTTTCAAAATAATCAACATTCAAGAAACAGAAAAATATGTAACAATTTTTTTTCGAAAATAATCGATACATTTGTCGCCAGTCTCATTTTATTTTTCATACATGTTCCCAATTATAAGCCTAAAAGTTCTTTAAAACATTTTCTAAAACAAATGTTTTCCAGCGTAACATAATATTATTCTAAATTTCGGAGAGTTGATTAGTGAAATTATGGTTTCTTGTAATTAGAAACAGGAAAGAATTGTTATAAAGAAAAATAATAACAAGTGTTGTTAAATTCGAAGAATCTAATAATTTCGATGTGAAGATTCTAATTATTGGAGATGAGGTCTGAGAATGGAAAACTTATAAGTAAAATTTTCAAAAAATACCTAAACATTTTTGTTTTGAAAGTAAACACTGAAACATCAACAAAACGAAAAAACTAACTGAAAAATATCTAAGTTACAACAAATTATAGTAAAAAGTTATTCAACATTTTGACATGTATGATTTTGAAATATCGCAAAAAAAAACATACAATTAATATTGGATAAATGTTTTGATAAAAACTTTAAAAATCAAACTGCGAAGGAAATCGTACTATCATTCCTAAAAATCTGAAAGACTGTTATTTTCAACTTTTCAATCGTAACAAACCATCGTTAACTTTCAAAACAGAAATTTCAGTGGAAAAAATTTGCATGGAATTGATCAAAGAATATAATTTCTGAAGAAAAATTACCACTCGAAGTTGACAATATACAAGGAATGAAATTACATTGAACTCTAAAATAATGGTGATTTGATCATTTGATGTAGATTCTATAATTACAAAAAATAAATGCATGAAAAACTAGAGAATCCCATATTGACGTCACTCTTCCTTTAAAATAAAATATCACCTCTACACTGAAAATGGATATATGTAGTTTTCCCAAACATCTATAAAATTACTGAAAATCGGCTAAAATTTGAATTCTAACATATCGAATTCGAGAAATCTACATATACATATTTCTATAAATTCTAAAAAAACACCCACAATTTCTAAAAATACAAGAAAAAGCTACAAAGTTCTATGAATACTAAAAAAAATACAGGAATACAAGAAATTTATATACGAAATCACCAGAAATCGTAAAATATACTGAAAAATATTCCAGGTTCCATAAATAATTAAAAAATCGTAAGAAACAAATCTTTGGATATGCAATAAATTATGATACTTTAACTGATGAATCGATAAGATTTATTTACATAACATACCCAGCTACTGATATCAATACATTGAAAACGCGAGTGATACGGGAAATCATTCAATGCTCAAACAGTATGTAAAAATATTTCATGTACCTCTGGCATAGAAAACGCATTTCTCGTCCAGTTTGAAATCTCAAAATTCGTTTTCTAGCCCTCGGTACATAAAATATCATACGTAAGTAGGACAGAAATTCTTTATTTACTCGTGTGATTGTAAGCCTTGGCTTCGCCTCGGTCTACAAACTTCACACTCGTAAATAAAAAATTTATGTCCTAGGTACGTAATATACTATTTCTGGAAAATTTATAAAACTTTCATACAATTAGAAACCTATAAAGATATTCATAAACATAGTATAATCTTCTTCAAATCGTTTGATTAGAATAAAAATATGAAAAAATTCCAAAAAGTATTGAAAATCTTAGTGAAAGACACTGTTTTTAAAAAATTATTTAAAATACTCAAGATCATTGTAATTTGTAATACAATACCATCAAATCCTAAGAATCTATAAAAATTAAAAATGCCCGATAATGTTACGCAATTCTCTAAAAATGTCTTATATACGAAATATATATAGTACGAAAATTCTGGAAGTCTATAAAATACTGAAAATCTTTTAAGTATAATTTTTTTAAAAATCTAGAAATATATTGAAAATTCTTCAGGATTTTCATTTCCAGAGTATATATAATAGTAATGAAAAATACAGAAATTATTAGAAAAATAAATCTGAACCTGAGTGACTTGCATGTAAATCGCAAAAATCGAATCCTATTCTACAAACGTGAAAAATGCACTATTCTGGACTTCAAGAGTTTTATAATTTTTAATCCTGAAATCCGAAAAATTTACATCCAATAGGAAATATATTTTTTTGAAAAAACACCCCGAAAATTTTTTCTGCCTATGCCTTTGCCATAAGGTGTCAGTTAACATAAATTCAGGAGGTTATAAAAACTTTTTTACATTATTCTACAGAGTTGATAGGATTTCTTAAACCAATAAAAAGAAATCCTTATATTTTTTGTCCGCTCCTTTAATTTTCATATTGTCCAAATTTTCTGTACAACGATTACTTATGAAGCCAATTTTTAATAAAAACAGCAATTTTTTCTTTTTCTAGCTTTCAGCATATATTTTGCCCTCATCAGGAACTACAAAATTATTTATTACAATTATTACAATTAGTTTTAGTGACACTTTAAGATTTATATTGTTACTTGCATTCTCAAAAACATCGTCGAACTATCAATCAAACAAAAGCTTAGATGGTCCCATTCTTTTGTCCTCATAAGGAACTACAAGTTTATTTATTACAATTATTATAATCACTTCTTTAGACAATTTCAAGATTTTTATTGTTACTTACATTCTTATTGCTAAAAACATCGTCAAACTACAATCAGTCGAAAAATTTTTTAATTTGGAAATTAATCACATTTTCGATCTTTTAATTTTTGGAACTATCCTCGTCATACAACACACAACTGAGCAATGACAAACTTCTTGAATTTCTTTAGATTTTAAGAGAACGAACTGATAACTAAACCACGTCATCTATGTATTTATTGTAAACTGAACTCAATAACATTGTATTCTCTTGTTTATTCAATTTATTCTTCGTCCCCTGAATAAAAATCATTTCTGAAACCATTCTTTTCCTGTAATTACTTTCCTTGTCCAGAACTTTTACTTCTTCCCATTTAAACTCATGATTCTTCTGGACCCTGTGTTCAGTTAAGACTGAGTGATTTTTCGTCAAATTCCTAATATTACTCTGATGTTCCTTAATTCTTGTTTTTAAAATATATGCCGAAAGCTAGAAAAAAAAAATTCTGTTTTTATTAAAAATTGGCTCCATAAGTGATCGTTGTAAAGAAAATTTGGACAAAAAGAAATCTGTTTTTCGAAAAATACAGATGACAGTGGTCTAACCCCTTAACATAACAGATTCAAAAATTCAAAACTATTCGAACATTTAAAATACTCCAAAATAAAAAACACGAATTTGGGAAATCCCCTCCTGAAAATTTGTTCTGTGTGCGCTCTCGCTGATTATCGTCCCCATTTTTGTTCGCCAGGGTAAGTACACGACGAAAAGTGACGTGTGGTCGTTCGCGGTGATGCTGTGGGAAATCTTGAACCTGGGTAGACGAGTGCCCTACGAGCACTTGTCAAACGAAGAGGTTGCGCAAAGTCTGAAACAGCTGCATTGCCGAGGCAGCGATGGCAACGCGAACGAGAGCAAAGTGGATGAGAACGTGTTTTTCGAGTATTTGCCGAAACCCACCGGCTCCTCCAAAGACATTTACGATCTCATGGTGGAGTGCTGGCGCCGCGAGGACAGCGAAAGGCCGACCTTTCGCGAGATATCGCTGTTCCTGCAGAGGAAGAACCTCGGCTACGCGCCCACGTCTTGATATTAGGAAACGGGGTGTATCGCACAGGACTTAGCGGACGACACGCTAAGTCTGATTAGGCTAGATTAGGCTAAATTGTACTTGTAGCGAGTATCGGTGTTTTTTTATAAGGCGCGAGTCACTAAGAAGAAAGGGATAGTTTTCATGTTTCGTCGCGTATATCGTTGGAATAAGATGAACATATCGCGGATTATTCTTCGTACAACAAAAAGGGTGCATGGAATGTAGACATATTTTTCGAATCCAACGCCGTGGACAATAAAACTCGCGTTTCCCCACGTTGTTGGATGAAATGTTGAACTTGACAAGTGTGGGATGAAACTTTTCTACACTGGTTCTGGAATTTGATGTTTCTGGTGGAAGTGGCTGATGTTTACAGTATCTCAGGAAACCAGATGCGTCAGCAAAACTGGGTCATGATTTGTTCAAGTGCATAGGTTTAATATCGAATCCCAGGAACTTCTTCAAGATTTGATCAAAACTGTTTCAATTTTAACCCTAGATAAAGTCAATGACGTTGATCAAGGAAGATACCTTTTTCAGTCACAGAACGTACGAAATTTGATACGTTGATAAATTTTTTATCAATTCCTGAGCATGTGTCTTGAAAATATCCATTGAAGCCAACTTGGAAAAAATTGATGAAAATTGCTCAATGTTATGCAAGAAAACTGTTGTCCAGGATTCTATCAATTCCTTCTCAATGCTTTGTGACCATTATGTGAACAATAATTATTGTACATAAAAGAACAATTTGGAAAGTAAGGGCTCCATTTGTATACATTGTGCTAATTATACAGATTTTTATCAAAACTTGATAAAACCAGTAAAATCTTAGCCAAGTTCAACAAGAAAAAATACATCGATTATCCCGAGCTAAAATTGGCTAAATCTTGGTCACAAGTCTTGTTCAATATTCAATCCAGATCTTGATTGATAATTGATACTGAAAATGGTCACAGATCTGAACAAATTTTGACCAAATCTTTATACCAGGTGATTTACTGGTATTTTACTTCATGACGGTGAGGTGATGCTTCTCGCTAAAAGAAGAAAATATTTTGCTGCTCTCTACTTTCTCCTTCAAGAATTTTTATTCATAATTGCTGAATATTCGGAAGTATAAAGAGTTATGGAAATTTATGAAAAACTTTTTCAGTGTGTACTTCTATGAGTGCATATTCTCTTTATATTCTCAGACATAATCCAAAAAGTCCAAATTTCTCATTTTTTTTTTTTTTTCAATAAAAAATTTTTTAAAAAACAGTATAATGTATATATCGACGATATAGGTAGAAGAATTTCAAAGAAACCTACGTAATTTCTTAGAATATCTAGAAATTCTTCATATTTTTTCAACTTCTCAAAATCACAGACCTCCGTCAAATTTTTTAATATTTTCATTATCATATTTTTTAAAATTTTTTAATGTTTCCAATTTCATACAATCTATCTAAAGATCTTCCGAATTTTCGAAAATTTCACTAACTCATTTATATTGTTCGTACAATAATTTTAAATTACTTTTCAAGTTTTTCAGATCTTAATAAAAAATTTTGAAAAACTTCATGTCTATTTCTGAAAAATGTAATAATGAATAATGAAGAAAAATGGATGATTGAAAAAAAAATAATAAAGAACATCGTCTTCTGCTGCCCTTAAAAATTTTTGTGTCACTCTACCATTCTTTATCAAGAGATGCTGACATCGAAATTAACTCATTTTAATTGAGTCAGTGGAAAAAAGTAACTCAAATTGAAGACTCTAGTAATTTTGATCCTATTAAAAACCTCACAAGAAAATGAAATTTCTTATGAGAATTCAATTTCTTAGAAGGTGCACCCCTACTAACTTTGATCCATATAAGGACCTTATAAAATTTTTTCAATAAATTCTTTATAAGAAATTTTAGTTAATTTAGTTTTATTCAGAATCACTAGAGAACCAACAAATGATAATGAAATAAATAGTAAAACTTCAGTCTCTTTCATCAGAAAACCTGTCAACTGTAGTTTCACTCTAAACAAGGAACCTCAATTTCAGCCCTAAATGGCGTATTAAATCATGTTGCAAGAAAACTAAGACAGTTCGTATTTAAATTCAAAAGCTCAAAATTATACTTGAAATTCATCTAATCCTAAATTTTGTAAGAACTGACATTAAAAACCATTCCTCAACAAAGCCAGATAATTCGAAGCTGAATTTGAGAGTGAACTAGAAAAAGTCGGAAATTTCAGTTTTCTATTTTCAATTTCAAAGGACTGGTGTAGAATCATACAAATATTTATGATTTTCATTAAGACGCTTGTTAAAATGACACCCAACACATATATTCGAAGTGTTATCAAATTTTAAGCAAGTGCGTAAATTAAGATCTACTTTTTAGTGTGTTGATTAGAAAATGATATCTGACTTATTTCGACATATCGACGCTCACGTGCTCTGCAATTTCGTTGACATCGATATCAGGAAGATGAATAAATGACTATTATAACTAAGATGTATGTCGCGATAGTGCTGCATGCTAATACAGCTATGACACATCATAAAAGTAATTTTATATGATAGGCGGGATCAACAAAACTGAGATATTTATTGTAAATATACATAAGGTTGAGTATAAAAAAGTAAATATTTGAATGATGTCACTGGATCGAGAACTAACTGAAAAAGGAACCAGTAACATCAGCAAAAGCTGCGCCGAGGAAAATTTATCCATCTAACGCCGTGGGAAAAATGCTTCCTTTCCCCACTTTTTTGAACTTTCAAGAGCACTTCTCTCACGTTGTCGGAAAAAATGTGTTTTTCAACATAATAATAACAATTTTCTGATGACATTTCTGATTGTTGGAAATTGATTTTTACTTTTGTCGCAAAATGTACTATTGCTTTAAATATTGACGTTGCCACAACATCTTTGGATTTTGTAAAAACATGAATATTTGTGGTATTCAATGAAAAAAGTTGAGACTAGAGAAAGAATTTGTGTTGACTCGTATTTTTTATTTTTTCAGATTTCAATATAATGAAAAAATTAGAAAATTGTTCAAAATAACCAATATTTACAATTTTGAAATAAAATTTGAATTATCAAGTTTTTCAACTTTGTTCTTGGCATATTGAAAATTAAATTTTTTAATCATGAGCACTGCGTATTTTGATATTTATCCGTCGACATGTAGCTTTTTCGTTTCTTTACCTTCTGAAATCATAAAATTCAAATTCTATAAATCGAAATGATACGAAAAATCCTTACGTTCGAAGATTGAAGATATTTGAAATTCTTCAATTTCTACCAATTTTGGAGTGCATTTCTCTCCAAATCTCTTAATTTGTGGATTTAAAAAAAGACTTTAAAAGCTCTTTTCGTCTCTGAATTAAGATCATTACGTAGTATGATTTATTCATTTTCTGTTCATCAATCCCATTCACGTTTGCCAAGTTTTTCAAAATCCAAGTTATTAAAAAAGAATTTTATTCCAATTTTTCAGAAGTAATGTACTTTCTGCAAATATACAAGTCAAATTATATATGCACTAAAATAATATAAAACTTCATAGGTGAAGCCTTTTTTATTGTTTGAAAGGTTCAAGTAAAACTGAACATGTTTTTTCATAGTTGACAGTTTCAAGCATGTAAAAAAAAACGAAATATTTGAAACTTTCGAATTCCCTTCAAAATTTCTTTAACTCAGTAAGATATATATTTCATGATTTTTTTATACTCTTAATACACCATTATGCATACTTCGCAGAAATATGATACATAACACTATCTACTAAAATGATAAACATTTTATAGAATGTTACAAATTTTTCGAATTTAATAGTTATTTGCCATTAAAATTGTTGACGTTTTTTAAATATGTTCGGAATTTCAAACATGAAAAAGCTATTTAAAACTTTCCAAATTTTATAAAAATTTGTCCGAAAAACTGATTTTTTACTGTAGTTTTTTGATTATTTTTAAGAACTCTGAATTTTCATTAAAAAATGAAAAAACATCATACGCATTTCGAAGTAATATTTATAAATATATCTACTGTAATTATAATAACTTTCTGACATTCTGCGGGTTTTTCAAATTTTATAGAATTATTAAGAATCTTTAAAATTGCTGGAATTTTGAACACACAAAAAACTATTCACAACTATACAAAACTTGATAAAAATCTATCCATTTTATCGTAATTTTTGATGATTTCTAAGTTTTTTGAATTCAATTGAAAAATAAGAAAGAAAATTACTACTCGTATTTTGAAGGGATGTGATAGTGAATATTATTTACACAATTAATGAACATTTTCTGCAATTCGATACATTTCTCGAATTTCCTCGAATTATTGACAATCTACTATAATTATAATAATTTTCTGACATTCTGCAAATTGTTCAAATTTTATAGAATTATTAAGAATCTTGATCTTGTTGATGTTTTTCAGTTTTGGGAAATTTTCGCAATTCTAAACACACAACAAATTGTTCACAACTTCCAAACTTTCCGAAAATCTATCCATATCTTAACGTAATTTTTGATGACTTTCAAGTTTATCCAATCCAATTGAAAATACGAAAAAAGTTACTTCTCATATTTCGAAGAAATGTGATAATGAATACGATCTACAAAATCAACGAACTTTTCTAAAATTCGACAAATTTCTCTAATTATTTAGAATTATTGACAATAATCTTGAAAATTTTAAACGTTTTTCTAATTTTCGATAATTTTCAAAATCAAAACATTTCCTCAACTTCACAAAACTTTCCGAATTTGTCAAATTCTTGCATGTTGTGAATATATAACTATGACATTGAACACAGTTTTCAAAAATTCTGAATTTTTCTTCATACTATTTTCAAAGATTTAAATTACAAAATATGAATTGAATTTTAATATCACTCAAAATATGAATCGAATTTCTGCACAAAATATTAAAATTCGAGTAATATTCAAAATTCTTCTAAATTTAAACTCAATATTTAAATTTTAGCAAGCAAATATAGAGACTTTAAAACTAAATCATCAAAAACTACGAAAAGAAAAAATCGTTTCATTCGAGGGTTCAAATCAGTTGAATTTCAAATTCTTTGATTTTCACAGATTTCGAAGTTCCTCGCTCTCCAAGTAACCTGCTTTGCAAAAATCATGAAAATCTCTAAAGAACTCTCTTAAGAGAGTTTCAGAACTTCCAAGCTCTCAAGTCTCTGAATTAAAATCATAACTTAATCTAATTATTCCATTTTCAAAATCTTTCAAGTTTTAGGTTTTTGAAAAAAAGAATCCGATTAAAATTCTTCAGAAATAAAATCCATTTTCTCAATTGCACAGTCCAAATTTAAAAGAACCGAAATTCGATAGCTATTTTTAAATGTTCAAAAGCTTTAAAAGTATGTAAAAAAAATTTTTGTTATTATAGTTGACAGCTTGAAGAGTATAGAAATTATTGATTTTTATCATATTCAAAATTATCAAAATGTATTTCAGTCCTGATAATGGTCCCACATTAAAGGCTTCACTTATTGCTCATCATCAGACCCAGTGAAGACCATAAAAATTATGAAATTGTTCACAAAAAAAAGTTGCAGCAACATCAATATTTTACAAACAAAGTAAATCCTTTAATGACGCAATATCTAGTTCTAAAGAAAACCAAAAAAGTGTTTGATTTTCCAAAATATTCTATTTCTCAATTTTTTCACCCACCTCAGGGCAAAAACCATTTTTCAATTTCTAAGCGCCGAACGAAAACACGTTTTTCGCACCTCTCGTGCAAAAAAAGTATTATGTAATTCTTCAAAGAAAAAGTTGTTTTTGACGAGTGCAAAAGTTATAGGCCGAGGCGAAGTTGAGGATTGCAAACTCGCACTGAACAAAAAAAAACTTTGCCTCATACCTAGGTGTATTATAATTATATACTACGTCGTAGCGCCGAAAATATTCGCGATATGATTTGGAATTCAACGAAATTCGATAAACTCGCGCGAAGTATTTTTCAAGAAACGACATTAATTTTATGGTACGAGTATTCGATGATGATGAAAATCATTCGAGATAATGAATGACTGACATATCGGACGTGAATTATTTTTTGACCCCTCGGGACGAAAACAAACGTGGCTGATCTGCCGTGGGTCCCGATGATACGTCGATCAGATTTGGATCCGAAGGGCGAATTAGTTAATTAACGAACGCAGTGTGTCGTAATTTTAGGGAAATGTTATCGTTATTATATTAAAGATACTATTTATGTATAAATCGACGTGTACTCGACGAGAATTAGGATCGTACCTACTTTCCCTTGAATTTCTGAACGTTATAAGATTTCAAAAACCTTGCAAAATCTTACTTATCAATTGAAAGGTGCTCTATTTATCTAATCCTACTTTTGTTTTTGAAATGAGATACAAAATGCATACAATTTCATTAGGTAACTTCATGAATTTGTTGAAAAATGATGGATTTTTGAAGAGACGTGAAATTACCATGTAACCTCAAGGTTTCAGGAAATTTTATTCAGGCACGTAACCAGAGAAGAGTTTTGGGGGTTCCCCTCCCGAAATTCTGATAAAATCAATTATTATTTTACGTGGAAATAAAAAAAATCACACCTATAAGAAAGTAAAAGTTACAAAAAAAATGCATGAAAGCGTCAGTAATACATGTTTGATAAAAAAGTATAAATATTTATCAAAATTTAGGATTTCGTAGAAAATATAAATTTTTAAATTGTTTAAACCAAGTGAATAATAAAGAAAAATTAAAACCTACGAAAATGCTGAGAATCTAAAAAACTTTGCATCTTAGATAATATAAAAGTATTATAAAGTCTTTCAAACTATACAAACTTGAAGAAACACCAAAAGAAAAAGAAAATTCTATAAAAAAAATGTTTTCTGAAAAATCCCAACAAAAGCCTACGATCTATAAAATTTCGAATCCTAGAGCATGAAATTCTAAAATACGTGACAAAAACTTCTAAATATTTAAAAAATACAATACACCAAGAACGTAACCGAACTTCAAAAATCTATGGAAATAGTAATTTTTTCATAAATGCATGAAATCACCTAGAATAGATCGAAATTCGCATTCGAGAGCATCGAATTTTTTGAATCATTTTAATTATAACAATTATTATAAATATAACAAATTATAACATTCTACAAAAATATTAGAAATTTATGAAAATACTAAGAAATCCTCCATTATTTGTATTCTATACAACTAGAAAAATGCGAAAGAAACTAGAAATTTTTTACTACATAAAAACAATGCAGATATAGTTTCCCTAAAAATTGAAAAAACTTTGATTCTTTGAGAATATATAAAAGAATATAATTCTATTTATAAAGATGAAATTATATATGATTCTAAAGATTATTCTATGAATTGCTGTAGAAAACAATAAAAATACAACCAATTCAATTTATATACAATTTATAGTTGAAAATTTTTTCAACTGTCTTCAGTTTTAATATTGAAAAATATCATATAAAAGTATTGAAAATCTATATAGAACACTTTTTTTTTAAAAATCAGTTAAAATACTAAATTCCTTAAAAGTTTCAATAATTTAGCATATAATTCTTAAAATCTATTGAACGCTCGATAGAAATTACATAATGCTATAAATCTATAAAAATACCACAAAATACTACAAAATTTAGGAAATAATGTACTGTACGAAAATTTTAGAAATCCATGAAATACTTTAAATCTGTGTGGCTATATTTTTTTCTCAAAAAAACTATCGAAATTAAATTGTTTAGTACTTTGATTCCTTCAGCATCGAATTTTAGAAAGCTATAAAAAAATTCATAATAATATTAGAAAATCCTTCAGATTATTGTATAAATATTAAAAGTATTAGTAAAAAAATTTCAACCTGTGACATATGGAAAATCACAAAAATCGAATTCTATTATTAATCTTATGAATAGGAAAATTTTACGACTCTGAACTCCAGTTCTTGTTTAAATTTTAAATTTCAAAATGTGGAAATTTAAAAAATCATCTGCCTAAGCCTCTGACAAGGTTTCATTCAAATTTAATTTATGTAACCTGTAAGATGACTATGAGATTTTTTATTAGGCTTTTATAGTATTTTCAAAGCTTCGCAACAATTCACAAGGTGTTTCAAGTTTCTGAACAAAATAAAGGAATTCATGAAATTTAACAAGGTTTAATGGAATGTTATAAAGTTCAAAATTAAAAGGGTTTATTTATACTGTGTAAGCATGACGCTGCCTTTGGCTGTATTGTTGCCCCTTCGCTATAGCAAGTTCTTACTTGTCTCATGTGATAATCTGTAAATCTCTTGTACCTACCTATTCATATCTCTATGATTCTTCGTGAAAATTCAAGTATTTAATTTTGAATATTACTTGATAGTTTTCCGTTATAGGCATAATTGATACAAATTTATCATCAGTGGTCGAGGTGAATTCATAAATGAATTTATTCGAGGTTTTCATTGAAGACATCTGGAGATTTTCCACTTCCGGTTCATACAAACAAAAAAAGTATAAAATTCTCAACAGTTTCCAATATGATACAAAATTAATTTTACTTGGGTAATTGCAAGACTGGCATATCTTGAAGCTGCCAACTTCGAAAATTTGGAAAGAAATGGTATTTTAAATTGTTTTCTATGATAATTTCGAGTTTCCTTTTTTATTTCTTTTATTTACAAGTTTTTCTTCCAAGATTATTACATTTGGTCGAATTTCTATATTACAGAAAAGTTTCTCTTTTATACAAGGATTTTTCTTCCTCGAGAAATTTCTCCTTGAGTAATTGTTGTAAACTTTGATGCAGTAACACTAAACTTTCTAATGATTTTGTTTTGTTTTCGAGTCTAAGGGTCTCGAATTTTGTTTTCTTAGTTTTTTCTAAACACGTACTCCGAAAATATTACATTCCTTGATTTCACCTAAATAACGAAACAAAGAAACATTGTACTTCACTCTTACTTTTTTTATCAGAAATCAACATCATATCATATGTAACATAAATTCTTCGCTGGATTTCCTTCCCATTTTTTAAACTACGATGTAAATGTAAATATGTATTGAAACGATCAACAGTATTGTATCCAACGTGTATCGATTTTACAAGTCGCAATACAATTGTAAAACTATAGAGATATGTAAGGGGAAACATCAAACTCATCTTTTTAATTATTTTTCTGCTAACTCATGAATTCTTCATATCAAAATTGATGGATTAAGACATATTATTGTCAATATTTTACAAACTTTCATCTCGATCCCTACTGACGAAAACCTTCGAATTCTTTACCTTTTGAAATTCGAATATTTTTTCTTCTCAAATACTGTTACTAACCACTGCATAATTTTGTAGTCGACTCATGTAAATATGGCGAATTTTGTTCCAGAAAATGATTACCGTAACGATGTACAACGACTTAGGTAAACAACGTTAAAATAAGTGGAGTAAATTGTGAAAACTCGTGTAACTGAATAGTATTTAAGTGTAAATAAACGAAACATAGTTTTAGATTTTCACTAGTCACTCGGAATAGTTAACGAAACAATGGAAAGCTTAGAAATTGGGGGTTCAAGCTTTGGTATCCGTTAGAAATTCATGCTTTTTTAGCGTAACTGCGAACCTCAAACGCGATTTGAACAAAATTGATCGAATGACAGTGTATTATCATTTCAAAAATTATTATTGTAATCAGTTTATTGAATAGAATATTCGTGAATTGTTTATTTTTTATACTTTTTGATGATTTATTCTGGTATAAGAAAATCACGTTTTCCAGGTTGAAATGGTGACCAGATATTTTGTAAGTACACGCAATGTATTCGACTTAACAAAATGAATTTTTCAATCTTTTAGAAGCAAAATAATACCTGCAAAAATAATTTCACTTCTCACTATAATTTTTTACTATGTAAAAGAGGGATTTTATAATCCTTTGATTTATCTAACTTAAAATCTGGTCACCAATTCAAGAGAAAAAATCTAACACCGCCATCGAGAAAATGAACTGATATTCAATTCAAAATCATGAAAAAAACTTTGTTCCACATATCATTTTTTGATGTAAACAGAAAAATAAAATTCGAAGTAAATGACTGAAGGAAAATTCAACATGCGATGATCGAACGTGGTCACACGCGACGCTTCGACATTTGTAGCACGGTAACAATAAAATGTTTAATTGCAATAAGTATGGGTGAGTAATAAATCAGTTGCTCAAATGTGGCGTTGTTCCTTTATCCTTTTTCTTGAAAATCGTGAAATCCCCTATTATTTTATTATTTATACAGAGATTTTTTACATTATATCATATTTTTCATCAATTAAATATTAATTCAAAATACTAAGCATCCATTTATTCATGAATATATTTCTTGCTAATATCCCAGTCCACAAACGAATCCAAAGATCATAAATTTTTAAGGCTACATGGACAAGTAAAAAATTATATTCACCTATTCGGAAGAATCCGCTTTTTATTTAAAATAAAAACTCCATCTTCGAAAATTGTACAAAATATTATCAGTTCAACTGCACATGGAAGCATTGTCGTCATCATTATCATCAATGTCCATTTTAATAATGGACTGATCATTTTCTTCATCATCTTGAGCTTCCAAATCTGAAAATTCAGAATACTCCTCCCAATTATCCTCGGATTCACTTCCATAAGCTTCTTCATCACTGGAACCTGAAATATTATTTATTCATAAGATAATATTCTTCAACATATTTGAGAGTCTGAAGTTCTATCCAAATAAATAGTTATTTGAATAAATATTAAAAAAATGAATCGTTGACTGCACTTACCTGGTTCTTGATAAACTAATAAGGCATCTTGAGAAATTTCTTGATTTTTTTTATCAGAGGCGTTTGCAATTTGGCTAGTGACGAGACCAACGCGTCCTTTCAGCCTTGAAATATCAGGCAAGAGTGTTAGCTTGGCATCTATTAAACTTAGAATTGGAGAAAGGCAGTCAACCATGTCTGGATGAGAAATCAACTGGCCTGCGTGCATCATCAACAACTCTTTCATCCACATTGCTGCTATTTTACATCTGGAAATAGCAACGAACAAAATAATTGTTTGCTACAGGAAGTATATCGCCATCCATTTTTTTCATAGGGTTATTTAAAATCCATAAATTTAGGGAATTCAAAGATATTCCAATTCTCGAACTAATTCTAAGTTCCAGGTACAAAAAACAATATCACAAAAGACAATATATTGACTGTATATTGAAATTTCATCAACTTTGGATATTATGATATTCAGATGTGTATTTTTTGAATATTACAAAATTAGACGGTTCAGAACCATATACTGCGTAATTAAAATTGTATAGCTTGAAACTTGATAAGTTTGATAAAACACATTAATTTTTTAAGGTAAATATTTCATCCTTTTTTTGCTTTTAAAAGTCGAATAAAATGCTACAAAGTAGAAAAGTTTGGCAAAAATTACACAAAAATTTTTAAACGTTTTCCAAAACTTTGAGAATCATTGAATATTGATAATTATTCAAATTATGTTCTCATTATTCAAAAAATTAAATTTATTCACCATTTTATTGAATTCCAATACAACTACTTGGAATAAACTTTTAACATTTTATCCAGAATATTGTGAATTTAATACACTATTATATTTTTATAATCACGGGCCAAACATATCATACAATTTTAAAAAATGTTATGAAGTTTTACCTTTAATGTATTATGGAATTCGGCCACATTCTAGCGAAATTTTAAAAAATCAAGTTTTTTTCCATGTTCTAATTATTAACAATGCTCAAGTTAAACTACTTTAGAGAAATATTTAAAAACAGTTGATATAAATATAATAGAAATTTTATTAACAGTTTATTTTCAGAAACTTATAGTACCCTTGCTAGAATTTTCATCAAGTTTGTTAAAATTTGTTAGAAATTGCTAATAAAAAATATTCATACTATCGATTTTGTGGCATCCTGAAAATATTTCAAATTGGAATATTACTTCCATAACAATGAAAAGAAATTAATATAAATCAAGAATCTGAAAAAACTTGAACTTTTAAAATTACATATTTTCAATATAATTATTAGAAAATTTTTTTACTCAAAGGTATATTTAAAAACTTGAAAAATGTGTGTCAAGTTCAACCACAAAAATTATTGGAAATTTTGTCTTGATTGAAATTTTTTTGTCTTATGGAAAAATCAGTGCCTAACCGTTCCAGATATTTTTTTACAAAGTATAACATTATTTTAAAAGAATGATAAACTATGACTAAATAATTGCTGAATTTTCATCACTTTCTCGAAAACTTTTTAGCACAGTTTTACTTAATTAATTTGAATTTTTCCCAAAAATTTCTTGTTTCTACGAAACCAACTTTTTTATGGTAATATACGAAACATTTCCCACGCTTTCAATATTTTACACAATTTTGATAGAATTAATATAAAAACCTTCCTGAATTTTCAAAAAAATGCAAATATTTTCGAAACATAACATTCAAAAACTAAATAAACCATTAATGTAAATTAAATGAACAATTAAAGCATGCAAATTTTAAAGCTAGTAATTTCAAAAAAAATTACATAACAATCAAAGTAAAAAAATCCATTTTCACAACAATGCTGAACGTGACTTCAACAAAGACAAATACAGCAATAATGAAACTTACGGTCGTGTTTTGCCTTGTAGCATATTGGTCAATTCCTTGCAAAGTGGAACTATCGCTTGAATGGGCAATTTTGCGACAGTGTTCTTAATGGACTGTTCTTTTTGTGTATACAGTACTTGATCTAAAATACTTCTTTCATTACTAAGAAGTCCCTGCACCAGCAATTTGGCATTAGAATCTCCTTTCACTTCAACAGTTGATGCATCATTTATTCCTAAATTTTCAACCCTACTTTGTAAACTCAAATGTGCACCATTCGATTTACTTCGTTTCAATCCTACTCCAAGAGCACCTTTAACAGCAAAGAACATTCCAAATGATAATTATTATTGTTTTCAAAACGAGATGCTTACCCCTACTATCTTCAAAAAAGAACGACAAAGTGCCGATTCCAAGTTTTAAGAATAAAATTTTTCGAGCTACAAAATATAAACTACTAACAGTAATATTTCTCAATACTAATTAAAATATTTCAAATCATGACCAAACGAAAATTCCACAACTGAAACTTTCACTTACAATTCCTCAAAATCACTGAAAAAATGACACATATTTACCAGATGCAAAATATTCCACGTTTTTCTCTGTATCTGTTGCGCTGACTTTCAAAAGGCCGAATTCGTCTTTCTGGTGTTTCGTTTTTTTCACATCCAAACCTTTAATAACTTCGTAATGTACTTCATTAGTGTATTTTGGAGTCACCTTTCTGAATGCGATATTGAAATCGAAATTCCCGCATGCGAAGAGCATGTCAAAGTGCGACGTAAAATCTCCTCCCAAAATTGGAATCGCTTTGGTTTCCCCTTGACTGGATTCTGATAAAAAACTAACGGTCAGGGTTGGTTTCATGGGTGTTCGAGTGCCTCCATTCGGATGGTATCTGAACAAATGTGCGTTGCCGGATTTTGTCGATGCTAGAACATGCAATTGGTTTTGGCTGTCCATTTTCACGGAAACTGAGGTAGGTTCTTCTTGCACCGCCAGAGTTGCCACCGAAGAGTGAGTTTTTTGGGTCTACAAAAGTACCATTACCAAACTCATCATTTTTAAATACACAGAATTTATATAATCAGAAAATTTAAGCAGAAAGTTAAAAATGTTTTTATTCTGCTCACATACTTTAAAGTAAACTTTAAAATAAAATGTTCACATAATCTCTTACAAATTTATGGAAAAAATAATCAAAAAACTGTTAAATGACTGAGTTTCACATACTTCGTGCAAAGACCAAACTTCTAGATGCGTATCGCTGGATCCACTGATGACACACATTCTTTCCGCGTCCATTTGAATGCAATGAAGACTTGTGATTTGACTAGTTTGCTTGGTGAATTTACAAATCACTTGTCTTGTTTCCAAATCCCACCATTGTATAATCCGACTGGCTGTCAAAAGCGATTTCCCAGAAGGCGCCACTGCGATTGCGGTGACGACACCTTTAGGGCATTTCCATTTGTTCTTGACACATTTATCGAGCATGCTCCATTGTATAATATGCTGGTCCTGAGAAGCCGTGATAAGACCTTGCGATTTGGACCATGTTAGGGCCGTGACTTTATCAGTGTGGCCATTTTGTTCAAATTTCTCAACAACGGTAGCCGTGGAAATATTGTACAGATAAATTGCACCTTTCAAAGAGCCCATAGCAACAATCTGTTGGTCTGGAAACTCTTCTGAAATGGACTTTTTTTTCTTTTTTTTCCTTGGCATTGCCTGAAAAATTTTCAAAGGTTGTTGGAAAACAAAATTATGTTATCATGATAATTATTTAAATTTGTATTGAAACATTGAAGGTCCCAAATCATCAAAACTATTTATTCTTTCTTTTTGAATAAATAAATAGTTAAAATGAAGATGTACTGAAGAGATTTTTCAACTATTTGGTTTCTGTGATCGTTTTGATGATTTCTCCATAAGTGAGATATTTAACTTTATGCAAAAAAAGTTTGAGGTTTTTTGTTATGGTATGTTAATAAAAAATATTAAAGTTATACGTTAAATGTATAAGGATGAGGTTTAAGGTCTCAAAATAAGAAAAAACATGCAGAAAATTAGAAACTTTGATTTCGTAAATTCAATCAATTGACCACTTTGCCGCAAAAAATTAAATTTGAAATTTATGAGATTTAGAGTTGATCTTTAGGGAATTTAAAAAGCTGAGCTTTTTAATTGAATTCAAAAAACATTCCTGTTGCCAGATTTTACATAGGGAATGAATTTTGTTTTTTCAAAAATTGAAGAATGGGAGCTCAAAAATCTGGAAAAAATTTTGCAAAGTTTTAAGTTAAAAAATTTTGATTCCTTTACTCTTGAAATTTTTGAAATCAAATGTTATTGTTGCTGTAAGAAGAAAATTTTTTCAATTAATAAGAAGTGTTTTGGATTTCATGTTACACCTTGAAACAAGTGACTTCTAAAAAAATATTTTCTAATTTTTATGTATGTTTCTCAAAGTTAGGATACATGTGTTAGTTTAAGTGGTTTTAAAATTCGTTTATAATTTTAATTCTTCGAGGAATGAGATAATAAAAATTTATAACTTGTAAAATTACTTGATGTTTAAGCACTTGTTACTCAAGAACTAGCAATCGAAAAAAAAACTTCCCGAGTTATAAAAAGTAACATTTACTTTTTTTTTCAGAAATGTATGGTTTTGTTTGTAAAATGTAAAATTGTCTTTAAATTTTACACAATCACACAAAAGTCTACATATTTGAAAAATTATACATAAAATGCTACTCTCAATTTTTCATGCAACTAATATATTCTTGGTGATAAGTGCTCACATAAAGTAATTCTATGAATTTTAAATTTAAAAAACATCATAATCATAAAAATAATACTGAAAAACAAAAAAGAAAAAGCTTGGGTCAAACATTTTGCGATCTAGAATAGAAAAAAATTATTCAAATGAAATCTGAATTTCACATTAAAAAAAAAACTACATGAACTGACCCATAGTCTTAAAAAGAATTTGCAAATGCAGCAAATATAAACAAAAAGTAAATAAGAAGTCAGAAACCACATATTCTCCAAGTATCTCAAAGTATTCAAATTTTTTTCTCTAGTTATTAGAATTCTTAGTCCACAATTTGGAAGATTTTTCAAGTAAACGATGCTGAAAAATTGCAAATTTTTTAAATAAAATTCATATCTTTTTTGATATTCTAAACAAAGTATCTCAATTTTATTATAGAAAGAGATAAAACCACTTGGTTTTTGAAAAGACTTTGGAAATGCAGGTTTCCAGCTATTAAAAGCCCAAATTTCAAAGTTCGAAAGTATGATTACAGTAATTTTCTAAGTTGCAATGATAGAATTCTCATGCTTTTTACCAACAGAATATACACCAAAAATTGTTCAGTTCAAAAACTCGAAAATAATTGGAATCGACAAGTGTAGGAGTGTGCGCTTTTGGAACATCGAGTTATAAACTTGGAAGATTTTAAATTTTAATGTAAATCATGTTATAATTTTATTAAATTTAAGGAATTTTTCTTTTTTAGAATTACATATTGAATTCGAGATAGCCAACTATTCGAACTAAAAATTGTTTAGCTGTGTTTAGTTAATTGGATATCATTAGGAAAATTTTCTTCATTAGCATCCTTTTTGATTTTCTAACTTAGAAAGATTATTACTGATTATAAAATTATTCATACAAAATAAAATATGAGTATATGTCTGTTTTGAATGTATACACTCAGAAAAATGGGTGCTCAAAGCAGCCCTTGTTGTGGCAAGCACTGCTCATTTAACAACTGATTCAGCAAACCAATAAAAACCTGTCTATACATAACAATGATAATTATGAAACTCTTTCAAAACTTAGTTGAAAAATATAACTTTCAATACTCTAAAATTATAGTAAAATATATAAATATTAAGCTTCAATCTTAGAGATCATTGAATATTTATTCTCTTCGGCGACAGTTTTTGAAAACAGCAATTAAAATCTGTTCCGAAGAAGTTCTTGTTTCTTGTAAATTATAACTTTACTAATGAATGAGGGTTATTATTTTGACATTAAAAATTACAATCCGGAAATAATCTATGATCAACACCTACACTTTACTTACAATGTTCTATATTTAATTCCAATTGTTCAGTTCCTAAGATCACGGAGTATTTATTGATATATAATCGAATTTTCATATGGTAAAACATTCTAAATTCATTAATTTGTTAGATCAGGTTTTGAATAACAAAGACTCAACTGCCTAAAATAACTAATTTTAGGCTTCACTGCATTTTGAACATTGTTTTTAACTTTTTAATCTTAAAAATCAACTTACCCAATCTAGAAAATATAACAAACTTCACTATTTGGACCAGTAGAAATGCAATTTTTTAGTTAAGTTAGCAATATGAACATTCTCAAGATGAAAAATTATTTAGTAAAAATTGTTTTGAATACTTAATAAATGATTAACAAAATAATCAAGAAATTTAAAAAAAATAAAAGTGATCACAATTTAGTGACAATTAAATTGAATAAAATTATAAAATAATGGATAAAATTAATGAAAAATCAGGATAATTTTCTCAACAAATCACAAAAAATTGAATAAGAAATGATGAAAATAAAATCTTTTATCAAAAAAAGACAAATTATGAGCAAAACCCCTTTTTAAAAAAAAACGGTAAAATTTAAATTAGTAGGCATCAAAACTCAGAATAACACAATAATTTTATCGACTTCACTCGCAACAGCATTTTGAACAAAAATTCAAAACTATTAAAGTTCTTGACTTTTTTTAATAATAACCAGCTTTGAATAAGAGTAAATATTCATAGTTAAACAGTAAAAATCCATAAAATTTCATCATTAGGACTCATAAAATGCTCCCAATTTTCATTATTTAATTATACTTGTTTAGTTCCAAATATCAAAAAATATTTAAAACATGTAGATTTCAAGGGCATTGAATACTTAAAACTCGTCTTTCGCGAAACCAGTTTTTGAATAACTGAAATTCAATTGCCCTGTAATAAGAAGTTTACAGATTTACCAAATTACCAATATAATTCTAAACTATTTCTATTTCTATTTTGTCTCCCTCGATTAAGAAATTATTATATACTTAACGATTTGTAAAAGTTGAAAAAATTATTAGATATTAAATAAAAATGATGCAAAAGTTAATTAAAATAATATCGAAACAAAATTATTGTATGAAAATAAACAAAATTAGAAAAAAATATAACTACATTAAAAATATTCCAGAAACTTATATTTATAAAAATAATAATAATAATGAAACATTCAATCAATTCATAATTCATCATCAACAAAAAAGTTCTCAAGTTGCCATACATTTTCAATTTTCTTATTTTTTATGTTTCAAAACATAACCTCAATTTTGAGGTTAAGATCGTATACCGAAAAACAAAGATGCTAACCCTTTCAAGGTACAAAAAGACATGCATAAGATAAACGTATCCGTTTATTTTATGCGTAAAATTTATTTAATGCATAAAATATTTAATTACAGCGAACAAGTTGAGAAGCAAGAAAATAGCGAAACGTAAAAAAAAAGCACATGGTATACCGATGAGGCAGAATTCGAACTCGTAACAATCCATCCCAAAATGCTGCAAGGCGACGACAAATGCGAGCTGGGTGAATATTCGTGTTTTAATTTCGCCTCTGGTGTTGTTTCCCAAATTTTTAATTTGCCATCGTAGCCACAATGAGCTAAATAATTTCCGTTTGGAGAAAATGCGGAATATCCTTCGGTTCCCATGATTTGACATTACAATTACGCACAACACAATCACGTTGCTGCCATTCTCGGAAACATGCATTTGTGTGTATTGGTGTGTATTTTGGCCCGATCGAAAAAGTTCCCGTGGCTAAACGTGGCCACTTTTGGCCGCACCCTGGCCCGCATTGACAGCCAATAATCTGTACGCCAATATTGGCCATTTTCATGGCCATAGTTGACTCCACATATCTCGGATTAACAACTATGGCCACTTCCCTGGCCGGAATTAGTTGCCGTATCTCGGAATGGCAATGCTGGCCATAATTGAGGCCAGTTTTAAATGCCAACCATGACAAAATTTACAAAATTTCTATCAGAAGGATCATCAATGTTTAGTGTTCAGTTTAGTTAAAGATTTCTTTAAATGGATCAACAAGAACGACGGTGAGAGCGTAATAGGCTAAACGCAGCCATCCGTCGTGGTCGAGAAAATCTTCTTAGAAGGTTTTTTCAACATGGAAATCGCATTGCTGGAGAAGGTAAAATTGTTTAACAAAGCATTGTATTAAAGAAATATTGATGACCGACATTTGCTGATGATGAATAGTTTATATGCATAAATTTTACTCAAATATATAATAATAATTCTTAAATAAAAAAATTTTTCAACATGTGTCACAGCAATTCCAGCTGAAAAATAAAGTACAATAAAAAAGACGCATTAATGAATTCAAAGCATATTTGACTTATGGGTCTTTTAAAAAACTTTCTAGCATACTTTTTTTTACAGATCATTTTGAACCGGACGAGTTGGATGTTGATGCTCCACGATAAAAACGTGGAATAAATTGTGGCTGTAAAATTTTGGCCTTTTTTTTTAAACCATAATAATCCTTTCCTTCAAAAAAAAAAAATATATATATCCAGAAAATAGACATTAGTCGATCAATATTCGGTAGCATATATAATGTGGCTGAATATTGTCTAACTAATTGTCTATTCTCTAGATTTATTTTTTTCTTTTATTTTTTTGCGGCAGAGATACTGGCGGCAAAAGATTGGCTAATATTGGCTACTTCCGTGGGCCAAGCTTGGCCATGATTGGTAATATACCCGGGCAAACGTGGGAGACATTCTGGCCTACTCTTGGGACCAATTTTGGCCATTCGTGAAGCCAAACATGGCCCTTACATGAGAAGCGTCCGTTCCCATGTCTGGGCCTAATGTGGACCAAGCTTGACGGTCAATTTCGACCCACGACTACCCAAGCTTGCCCCAATTGTGATTTTTTCGATCGGGGGTGTATTTGTGGTGTTGACGGTGTTAGAGAGACTCAAGGGAGAGAGTGGCAATTGAAATCGCTCCTATTGCACTGGGAATAAAAACCCGTCGTATTAACCGTAAAATCCGGTTATGCCAACGTGGATGCAAACCGTGACGTTTCAACGTTAGGTTGGCGTTGCAGCCGTGTTGAATCGCCGGGATTTTTTTCCCAGTGTGGAGATGTAGGTATGGCGGCCATCTTGGACACAAACTAAGCGCAAACACAGTACTAATTAGTGTACTCGATCGTCTGTGCGAAGACAGCTGACTCTGTTTACTTTTTTATACGTGTTTTAACAGTGTATTTCAAATTCATCAAAATTCATTTGATAATCAAGTAAAGTGCAATTGCAGTTATTATTAATAAACTCGAATATATATCCTCACACAGACGGCCGAGTACGCTAAGTAGTACTGTGTTTGTGCTTAGTTTGTGTCCAAGATGGCCGCCATACCTACATCTCTAATTAGGAGCGATTTCAATTACCACTCTCTCCCTTGGGGCCCTTGAGTCTCTCTAGACGGTGTTGACAATTTACCTGGTCAAAAAAATAATTCGACAATATTCGGCGCATATCGGGCCGATTTCGGGCGCATGTCAGCTCACCGAACTTCGGAAAAATGATGTCGGGCCGATTTCGGACGCATGTCAGCAAGCCGCATTTCGAAAAATCATGTCTGGCCGATTTCGGGCGCATGTCGGTTCGCCGCACCTCGGAAAAACGATGTCGGAACGATTTTGGGGTCATGTCGACTCGCCGAAGATCGAATTATTATTATTATCATTGCCAAGGAAAATAATGGCGTCGACTGTTTGCCACGTTCCATGCAGTTTCACTTTCCGCATTCCTCCAGCGTTCTCCAACATTATCCAGAATAAACAATAACGTGATCGCGTGCGTGTGCTTAGTAAATAATTAACGAGTGAGACATTGTGAACGATGGACCGAAATGTTGAAGAAGTGCGCAGAAAAGCAAGAAAATGAATCCATAGGAAAAAAACGTCAATTCGTAAACAAATTTTAGTTTGTGATATTCCCTATTGCAATAGGAAATATTTTGTGGCTTTCTAATCATGTGGTATGTACAACGTGATTGTATTATTCGTGCAATTTTTCATAGTAAATGATTTCATTTACGTTGTCTTTTCTGTGTATCATTTTATGAACCTGCAAAAGAACCATGATAAAAACATTCAGAGCAGATATATATATCTGTAACATATTTATCGATGATATTTAACTGATGTTCATACCCAGCCAGCAATTTTCCTTTCGGTTAGCTTACAGGAAGCCTAATTGACCTTCTGATAACTTTCCGAAAGGAAAATTGCCGGCTGGGTAAAGTATAAATATCAAATGAGATAGGGCAAACGATCTCGGGCCGACATCGGAATCCCGAACATCGGCCGATGCCTAAAAGCTTTACAAAACCGAAGTTCGGCCGATCATTGGAAAACGACATCGGAATGGTCCTTTCCGACTTCGGGCCGAACTTTTTTTTTGACCGGGTAAATAGAGGTATGTATAGTTTTCTTTATACAGTGATGCCAACTTCCAGAATCAGAACTTCGATTTATTCAAAATGTTTTATTATACTACAAAATTCTCAAAATGATTTTTCCAATCTATTTATCATTATTGAATTTTTGCATATTATAGACAGATTTTTTTTTTTTTTCCTAAAAATACAAAGTTTTGTGGAGATTTTTAACATTTTGTGTTGTCAGCACTGTGTCATTGTGTTTGTATGTACAAAATTGGTAATACTTGAAAATTTGTATATACAAATCAATCCAAACAAGTGTGCGCAGGTGTTTGTGTTTGTTTTGATTATATGTTGCATGTGCCAATTTTTGCGGTGTCACGTTCGTTGTAAAATAAAGTTGAATTAAAACAATTAGCCATTAACTTGTCAATTTAGAGAAAATTGGTAAAAATAGCTTCAATAATTTATTTTAAGTAGAAATAACAGTGAAAAATTCGAAAAACATGTCTGCGGCCAAAATGAAAGAACCAACGATTTTCGAACTGGCCTATACCGGTGAAATTTCGGATTTAAAAAAAATTTTTGCCGAAAGAAAAGATTGTTTAATGGAAAAAGACGGTGTAAGTGTGAATTTTACGACGTACTATAAATTTTAATTTCGTTAATTTTGCATATATCTGTCATTTTTTTAACAATCAATTGCAAGGAATAGAAAATTGTTTGAAAATTACGAATTTTTGCAAAAAATAATTTAAGTTCAAAAATATGATCGGAATATTGATATTCAAATGAAATTAAATTAAATTTGTTATCCAATAAATTGAAGTTTTTATATAATTGATGAACATATATAATATGTACTAAAAATTTAGTTTTAAGGAAATAATATGTATCATCAACCATGTACGATCATATTCAATACAATAGATGTATTTATTAATTATATATCTCAGGCAATATCAAGAAATCAATTAGAAAGTAAATTATTTATCGAAAGTTACAATTACTTCAAATACTTAATTACAGTCCGTTCAAAGTGAAATAGAAAATAATAATGCAATTATTTCTAATATTTATTGAATCGTTGAAATATATTCATATGAATGATGGAAATATGAAATATAGAAAATTGTGAGTATAATGAAAACTCAGGTTTTGAAATTCACTTCCATGAAAGTAATCTCTAATGGTTATTGTAAGTGATCTTTCAAAACTTTACCCTTCTTGCCGCACTGGTGAGTTTGCATCAATCACAATACAAATTTGATACTCACATTTTTTTGGCATTTCGAAACTTTAAGGAGGGTGCGCCGATCGATTTTCAAAAATGACCCAACTAAAGACCACCCTCATATATTTATATCTTATCTTATCTTATTTATTAAAAAAAAAATATATATATATATATATATCATATCAGTCTTATACGTTCATATATAAATGACACTTTTATTTTGAGAAATTGAGAAAATGAGAAATTAATTAAAATATAAATGTCATTTATATATGAACGTAGAAGATATTTTTTAATCAAAAATTCAGTTTTTTTAATAAAATAATACCAACTTTATCGATCAAAAAATAATAATGATTCAGAAAACAATGGAAAGACTATTAGAAATGACAATATGTCAATAAATAATATTGAAAAATTTATATTTCCATTTTGGTTACTATAAGCTTTAAGTAACATTTATACCTTCTTCCTAGGCTGGTCAATGTTAGATCTTCCAATACGTTAATATTGTACGAACATACATTGATACAGTTATTTGTGCGATGTATACTAACTCTTTCGACAAATTCAATGAAACGAATGAAACAATAAAATACAATTTATACTTGCTATTCATACATCTTCATTATTATTACTGTAAGCAATACAAATCTACTCTTAGCGCACTCATTTTCAAACGTCCCGAACGGAAGAATATTCATTTATTTTATTGGCGGTTTTATAAAATTTGCGTACGGTATCAGTACATCAAACCCAAAATAGAAACTACGTTTCTGTCGACGGCCGCCAAGACATAAAAGAAATTTGGTGCGAAAATGAAACTTGAGAATGAAACAAATAAAATAAGAATAAAAAAATAATATTTTTATAAACTTCTTCGTGATTAACTTGAAAACAACAAAGCGCACTATTGTGAACGCGTTTTCGTTATTTTATTTCTTTTACCGATTTCATTTCGTTATTTTCATTCTTTTCCGATATCATTAGACATCTTCAAATACAATGTGGTGTTCCACTTCAACCGTGTGTCCTATGACACAAACCCAATTTTTTTTTTTTTTTTTTTTTTTTTTCTTTTAGAAATGAGATCCTAATCTTTGAAAATATTGAAAAACAATTGAGAATTGCCAACATTGTGAATAAATTTGTTAATTCTTAAATTGCAAATAAGTAAATAAAACAAGGTCAGATTGCCAAAACCTTCAGCAGGTCGATTTAAGAGGTCTTACAATTTTATAACTATTATTATAGTCTACTTTTGTTAAAGTAAGTTTTTTGTTTTGTACAGTATATTACAAAAAATATAGTTCTGAAATATCGATCAAATACAAGCTGTTAGTAATAAAATCATTGTTCAATACAAAATTAATGAATTATTTGTAAATTGAATGTACTTCAAGTGGATTAAAGTGCATTTATATTGAGATAAAGTGTTCGTAAAAAAAAATTTTATAAAAAAATAATACAAGAATTTTTAAAAAAATACTCAATTCCTCTATTATAATTTAATAATTATTACCTAAAAGAATAAAATTTAAAAATAAACAAAATTATCTTTTTAGGATAATTAATACTCGTGAACGCGCATTTAAATGTACAAACTATTTTTTTAGAAACGTACTAAGAATTACATAATAAAAACGTCATTTCTCTCGAACTTAGATCCACACCGATCATTCCGTCTTTCCGTCTTACTTCCTACTGCCTATTCCTTCTTCTCACACCACTCTCGCTTCTCATCCTCGCCATCTATTCCATTCCTAGATACTAAATCGACTCCTCGCCCTTACCCTTCCTAATTTTCAAATCAAGCCTATTTCCTAATCCCTACATCTTTTTTTCAGAACCAGAGAATGCTGATTCATTGGGCTTCTTTGGGAGGACATGCAGAGTTGGTTTTGTATTTATTGAGTCACAATGTTCCTGTGGATCCTAGAGATGATGTAATTTTGGAATATTATTTTCACAGTTTATTCTAGCTACATTATACTAATTTTTATAAGTTATTTATTCTTTTTAGATAATGACTTTCCGCAATTTCTGTTAGGCATAATGATTAATAATAAAGATTTCAAGTTATGTAGAAAGTTGAATCAATTATTGCAATTTACAAAAAATTGTCTCCATAAAACCATTGGGAATTAATAAATTCATGGGAGCCCTTCAAAGTTACGTGCCAATTTGAAGAACTTTTCAGCGGTTTTTAAAATTCTGAACATTCCTTAGAACTGTGTGATAATCATTAGGCTGAAGTGTGGATACTTTTTATGATGCAAAAACTATTCAAAAAATAAATGTTCTAAGTCGAAAAAATGAAATAACCATATGGTTTTTTTACAGAATAGTTCCATACATTAAAATTGATTAATTAATTCGTCCACATTAAGTATTCGAAATTTTCAAATATTTAGAAACGAAATTTTTCACCATTTTCGTTAACTTGGAGAACAATATAATTCAAAAAATAAATTGAAACGTTTTCAGGGATCTTCAACTTTAATTTAAAATGATTAAAACTATTTTCAATTCCTGCAACGAACAAAAAATTCTGACAACAAAAAATGTTAATTTACACGAATCCTCAAAAATAGGTCGATTCTAAAAATATCTCAACTCTTTTTTCAATTTCTTATTCTTATCAAAACTGCATAATGATCTCAATTTTTTAGTATAAAAACTTTATTTGGGCGCAATAGAGACATAAAATGATAAAGAAAACCATTTTAAAAATAAAGTGTTTTCCTAAAAATAAAATCGTTCTTCCACAATCTGACCACACTTCATTCTTGACTTTACTTTTTGCAATATATTACCATGAATTACTATGTACGGAAATATAGTCAAAAACTGATGAACATGATCAAAAAAATGCTTCCATGTTGCATTTCTTACACAAATTTCAGAAAATAATTTCAAATAATCCGCCCCCCCCCCCCCCCACTCATTCTGAATGATTATGTAAAACGAATTCTCATAATTTGTGGAATTTTCCTAATTTTCGATAATTCCAGATGGACATGACACCTTTAATATTGGCATCCTCGGCAGGTCACGCTCCAGTAGTCGATATTTTGTTGCAAAACAATGCCACAGTCAACACAAAAACATCAGAAGGCCATTCTGCTTTGCAACACGCCGCCTCAAAAAATTGGCTGCCTATTTGCGAGGCGTTAATAAAAAATGGAGCTGACATAAACATCGAAGACAAACGAGGAGCAACTCCACTTCATCGAGCTGCGTCGAAAGGAAATTTGGAAATCGTGAAATTGTTGCTCAGTCTTGGAAAAACTTTAAAACTTAGTACGTTATGAATTTAGTAATCACTAATGCAAAAAAGAACATTGAAAAGTTGTTGTAAAAACAACTTGAATTCAATATTGATGTACAATGAGTGACTTCCAAGTTTTTTTCCCACAGTAGTTGACAATTAGAATATGATATTAAAATCAAAAATTGTTTGCGACTATTAATCAAAGTTCAAAATTTAATTTTCTTGGTTACATTATTTACTGTTTTACTGCAGATCACAGAGACGTATATGGAAACACGGCCCTTCACCTTGCATGCGAAGAAGATCGACAAGAAGAGGCGAAACTTCTCGTTGAAAATGGCGCCGACATAACTCTCGAAAACAAGGAACGTAAAACCGCCCTCCAACTTGCCAGCCCCGGACTGGCCAGAGAACTGTCCAAAATCAAAGAACAAGTGAACAATAAAGATAACTGAGATTTTTTGAATTCGCTGATTCTTCTTATTATCAACTCTGTCCCTTTCTGGGGATTATTATTTCACTTATTAAACATTACATTTCTAAACATAGATAACTCATTTATAACGTACGCTCCTATAAAAAATATTTTAGACACAAACAAATCATTTTCTCTGAACCTTGCAAATCGGTCAAACGAATAATTTGTACACAATTTTTCTTATATCATTTTTATTACCTTTTTGTATCTCATAATATGCAATAAGTTCTTCTTTTTTTTTTTTGTTCTTATAAAAGGTATCAAAATTTTTCACCTCCTCATTTGCAACTCCAATCGCAACCTGTCGCTCATCGTGTTTTTTTTTTTAACATTTTTTTACTCTGTGTACTTGCTCCCTTTTTCAAATTATTAATGGCAACAATGTTCTTAATAATCACGAATCGTCAAATTTCACTGGTAAGGAGATGAAACGAAAAGAAGCCAGTACCCTGAGTATCAATTGTATGTACATGATAAACATAATACAAACGTCGCTTGGGCAAAAATTGGAAAATTTTTTAAACAACAACAGTACCAATCTTTTTTAATACAAAAAAGGGTCGCTTGCTTTTTTTTCTTGGCTACTATGTGATTCCTCATGCACTCTATACATTCACGCATACACTCAGTAAGAAAAAAGAAAATTTTTTGAAAATCAAAACTTTTTAAAAATTCAATAAAAAAGTACTCTATATATAGTGATTTCTGTAAATGCTCGTTGCGATTCAGTCCAAGCATAGAAAAGGTCGGTTTTTTTTTTAATCAAACGACAGGTTGTGAAAATCCTTTCCAAAAATTTGGATACAAAAACAAGTCTCGATCGCGAAATTGGAATATGGAAGAAAATTTTTCCTAAGTACAACTTTAAGTAACTCAAACATAAAAAAATTAATTTCAAAGTAATCGAATTTTCCCAAATCTAAATAACTTTAAATTTCAATGCGGCTTACAAATATAACTGCATAAAATTAGTTGATTATCAAATAATATTCACTGTTATTGATAGATTATGCATCTGATCGATATCTTCTATATAATAATAATTATAATGTTATCGGCATTAAGCATGTAAAGAGAGAGAAAAGTGTTGGAAAAAAAGAGCGAATCGCTGCTTAATTGAGATATCTAGTTTAGTATTTTGATATTAATGACGATAACATGATCGATATTTTCTAAATGATAACATTTAAAATAACAATAATGTGATCGTCATTAATATCTTACTACTAAACTCGATATCTCGATTATCCAGTGATTTGCTCATTTTTTTTCCAACATTTTTCTCTCTCTTTACATGCTCAATAGGATCGATCGATCGTGCTATTTAAAAGTTATATACATTTTCACTCTTTTTGAATAAAAAAAAACCAATTTTATTCCTCGAAAGCAAAATTAAAGTTAAGAAAATTAATGAATAATGTTAATTTAATTTCTTGTCTTTCGAAGGCCGGATAAATAATAGTCGCGATTGTGGGAATAAGAGTAATGTGACGAAGGAAGAAATCTCGGGGTTCACAACAGAACGATTCGAGGGATGATGGCAATTATGCATTGTACATTTGGTGGTCGGTCCATCCCATGCATTTAAGCTTGCTTCGCCTTAATTAGCATTTTCTTCACCGTCGATGCTCTCGTCCTGTGTGGTTGAGTCGTCACCGGAACCACCGGTTTGAATCGAGCCACGAGAAGTTGCTTTCATTCTCGAGGATCCCATCATTGTCGGCTGTGCACGTCTGCAAAAAATCAGGGAAATTCACAAACTAGATCGAAATTCCACACTTTACAAGGATTCTCGTTTCACGCAAAACACAATTTCAACTTCAAATTGAAAAGCATATCCATAAAATTAATTTTGGTTTTGAAATGAAGGAACTGCAAATCTGAAAAACCACACTCAAAATTCAAGCTGATTTTGCACACAATAGCAGATAATTGATTTTTGTCGACTCAAGGACAGTTTTTCAAACATTCACAGGAATGTGAATTTACCGGTCAGAAAAAAAATTGGTCAGGTCATGGTAATTTCTGATGGTCATTTACTGCTCTTTACGGTTATATTTAAAAACTCTCCAACTATAATTTACCGCCAGAGCTCATTTCTGGCCAGTAATTACCAGTCATGACCGAACTTGGATAAAACAATGTGACTCAACGTAACTGACCAAACGATTTCCAGCAATTCCAAGTAAAAATCACCAATCTTGTTATTTTACATTTCATAAATGGCTTTCCCATTTTTCAGAAAAACCTCATGAGTGTCACTGTACTACTGCGTTCGCTGGACAATATATAGGGTGTCCCAAAGTCAGCGGATCAACAGAAAACCATCGATGCCTCATGAAACTTCAAGACACTTTTTCCTTTACAATTTTCTAAAATTCGCAAAATTGAAAGAGTGAATAGTAATTCAGTTTCGTCCAATCACTATTCAGCAAGGTGGAGCTTTTGATTGAAGTCCCTTCTCCTTTCACCCCTTCTCTTTCAAAACCTACTCTAAGTCTCTAATAGAAAATTGGGGGTAATTGAAGTGTGTGATGGAATGTAGATTAATGATGTCTCTTATCTTGAAAGACAATTTTTACTCTAACTCACCTTTGTGTTAGTTATAATAGTCTTTTTTCTGTCACATTTACAATACAGTAATTTCTAATTTTTTTCAAATAGATGAGATAAGAGATAAAAAAGTACAATAGTCAAAACTGATTCACAATTACAATGCATGCCTAACAGTGAAAAATACAATACTCTTGTCTTAAAATTAGTGTAGAAAACTGACGTGAATTGCATAAAATAGAAATTTTTCAGAAAATAAAGATACCGAAGGAAAATACCTAATCAACAACACACTTTTATGAAGTAATTTGCTTCTTTCGTTACAAATTACTCTTATAAAATGGAAAAGTTGTAATTGTGCAATCATTTATTATTTAAGAAACCAAATTTTTTTACTTTTTTTATAAAAACTCGATGAAAAAAAGAAAGCTGCAATTACAAACAAGTTGAACATTTTTTCAAGTCATCTTTGAGTATGAAATAATTTTGAACGTCATAATAATTCTGACTGGTAAGGTAAACTGACGGTCAAAATTGACCAAAACCTTCTTGTCGTAAATGACGGTCATGACCAGTATTTTACCGCTAAATTTACCGCCTCACATCCCTGAACATTCACAATCAAAAAACAATGTTGGAACTGGAAATTGTAAAGATAACCTGTTAGGTACAATCAAGCTTCTATTTTTTTATGAGACTTTGATATGATGTTTATTAATTCATATAAAGAGACATGTAAATTGTTCGTGGTTATTTTTTTTCATATTAATAAAAGAATTTTTCAAATCAAAGGCAAAAATAGTAATAGACAGCATATTACGGTTTCATGAAAAAATAAAATCATGACTGTATGGTTGTCTTGGAATAGAAAGCATTTTTGTAGTTGTTACTTCATGCGATTGAGGAAAACTCGCTGTTTCACCAGATAACCGTTCGAGAATACATACACATTTAAAGAGTTAATTAATTCATCCTTCCTCAAGCCACGATAGGTCGTGAGATGATGTAGTGGTCTGCTTGAATGTGTCTTTTGATCCATTTCACTGGATACGAATATGATCAAAATCAAAAAATACAGTCCTATTATACTACAATAAGTCTGAATTCACCTCAAGTAGCACTTAAGTTAATCAATTTTTAACTAATAAGATGCATGCGCAAATGGTGCTGAAACTATTGCAGTATCCATTATTATAAAAATAATTTTAAAGAAATAAAATTTTAAGTTGGTTTCTAAGACTCATCATATTTTGAATGGGCATATTAAAGGGAAAGGTAAAGATTAAGTTTCATCTTCTAATGAGAATAGTGTTGTTCATAAAATGTGTTCTAATGACTGTGACACTTTTTATGTGAGTCAAACGAAACGTTGTGTAAGGACTAGATTAAGGGAACATAAACAGTGCAACTGATAGTTTTTCTGTGATACGTAACCACCGTATTGAGATTGGTCATGACTTTGACTCGAAGAAATTTAGAACCACGAATAGAGAACAGAATTATTTTGAACTTTGTATTTCCAAAATGATTTTTATGAAGAATGATTCTAATAACATTAATAGGCAGAATGATACTGACAACTTAAATGATATTTGTGATAGGTAAATTTATACTTCTGGAAAATGACAATGATTTAATTTAATAATCTCTAAAATACCAAACGAAATACAACTTGTAACGCACAAAACATCTGGTATAGATGGCGCAAAACACCATATCATGAGAAGCAACAAATTTCATAAAAAGTCAGTGTAAGAGGCCCGCTCTTCTAAATGAATGAGAGTGAGTTTTCCCATTACTAAAGAGTACCAGCAAAATCAATTTGAGGACCGCATGAATTCAGTGGCAAAGCACCCTCATGAGGAGAGACAATAGCCAAGGAGCAAAGCCCTTTGACTCTGACGAACTTCACTTCTAAATGAAGAAATTAAACTCACTTGAAAAATATCAACTCACCTCAATCTAGTCTTCAAAGTCGTGACTTCCCTCATAAGAGCCTCATGCGCCTCATTGATGTCCTCACGCTCCCTCTCGGCTTTCCTCTTGGCCGCCTTGTGCCGACTCGACTCCTCCTCAGCCTCGTCCAGCTGCCTCTTTAAGCTCTTCATCCTCGCATTGGCCTTCTCCATCTGCTCCTTATACTGATCCGCGTTCCGTCTTTCGTCGTCCAGCTGAAGCGCCAGTTCCTTCAGCTTCTTATCCATCTTACGGTTGATCTTCTGCTGTGCAAAACGCTCCTTAGCCTCTGTCTCAAGTTGCTCGTCCAAGTTGTTGATCTTCGACTCGAGGGCTTGAATCGTGGCCTTAGTCTTGGCTCGTTGAGCCGTCTCGAGCTCCGCCAGTTTCGCCTTGAGCTCCTTGTTCTGCCTCTCGAGTAGCATTTTCCCAGACTCGAGCTTCTGCGCCCCAGAGCGCTCCGTGGCGAGGTCAGTGGTCAGCTGTTCTATGTTGATAAGGGATTTGCGCACCCGGTCCATGGCGATTTCCGAATTGGATTGCTCCTCTTCCAGTTCTTCCTCCAGGGAAGCAATGCGGGCCTCTAGCCTGCGCTTCTCGTCCAGCATAAGGACGCCCTTGTTGGCGATGTTGTTCAGCTCTTCCTGGAGCTCGTCACGCTCGTTCTCGGCTTGTCGGCGAGCACGCTCGCTCGCGGTCAGGTCTTCGTTCAGCTGTATTACGTCAGTTTCCAGCAATTTGACCTTCCTCTCTGTCTCTTTCGAGATTGCCGCGTGCTCGTCGCGGGCAGCTTTTGCCTCCTCCGTCTCCCTCGAGCAGTCCTTTATCTGGCCCTGCAGCTTTTTGAGTTGCTTGAGGGCGTCTTCCTTGACCTGCGATTATAACGCACCAAAAGATTTTTATCAGGGTGTCAAAAAAATCCTTCCCAAGGATTACAGACTCGTTCCAAACAAGGCAATCAAGAGGAAATTCAAGCCCAGGGATTTATAAATCATGAGCTCAAGCAGAGAATGGAAAATGCGAAAGCATAGAATTGAGTTTGAATTATTTGGAATCGAGATTCCGTTTATATTACACACATATTTAAATTCTCTGATTTGTGACTGGCTATGAAATGTTTTAAAGAAAAACGCCATTTATCGAATTCCCATTCAAAATATTTTATTAATCTAGTTAGTTCATCTTCAACGTTTCGGTCTGTTTTAGACCCTTTTCAAGACCTGTATATGTATACCAAAACAATGGAATCTATCTTTATCTATTATTACAATGTCGGTCGAGTAAATCAACTTACGTCATTAATGAATGATGAAAAATGATGCATGAAGATATACAACAAAATTAACAGTAATCTATATAATGCTTACAAAAAGCATCAGCCATCTTATTCTAGGAAAAACTTTATGAGAAAACATCTAATTCATCAATGCAACGAAGAGTAATTGTGAGTTCTCTCAGGAGGCTTATACAGATGGCTGTGAATTTTTTTGTATATCTTCGTGTATCACTTTTCATCATTCATAAGTGATGTAAGTTGATTTATTCAACCGACTTTGTAATAATAGATATAGTTTACATTGTTTTGATTGTTATATACAGGTCTTGAAAAGGGTCTAAAACAGGCTGAAACGTCGACGATGAACTAACTAGAATAATAAAATATTTAGACAATTCGATTAATGGTGGTTTTTTTTTTTTTTTTTTTTTTTTTTGAAATATTACACACAATTCTAACAATCTAGAAACACTTTGAAACATTTCGCAAATCTGCAAACACTTATATAAGTGTATTGAATTACATTAAACTTGAGAAAATTGCATGAAGTAACAAGAATACTGTTTAAAAACAGGAAGCTAGAAGGAACAAAAAAAATAACGGGAAATAATAAAAGCTACAGAAAATTACCAAAGAATAACAGAAATTTGGGCAAAATAGTCAACTTAGTAAACTCGCGAAAAGTTACAAAAAACTGAAAAAGAGAGAAGTAGCCTAGAGAAAATTGCTAATTTGCTAAAAGCTATACAGGATTTTATAAAATTTTTAAAAATACATGATGCCAAATAATAAAAAAACTGTAGGAAAATACGAGTACAATGAATTATAGGAACATAAAAAGAAGATAAAAAATTGAGTTAGAACAATATGAACTTACGAAAAAATAAACATTCTGAAGCTGAGGCAAAATAAAAAAAAAGTACATTGAACTAGAAAAAACGATACAGAATAAAAGTCAAAGTTCGAAAAAGTCAACTTCTAAATCGTATAGTAAGATTTGAAAAGAAAAAAAAATCAGAAAAACCAACATCAACACAGGCACTAAGGATTCATTTAAAATCCAAGTTTTAAATAACTGATTGATTATTGATGAAAAGATAGAAAAGAAAAACAAAAAAGAAAAAATAGTATACCTTATTTTGCATCTCAAGCTGTTGTTCCAAGTCCTTGAAATCAGCCTCCATTTTCTTTCTCTGGGCAATGGCTGCAGATCGTTGCTTCCTCTCATCCTCCAGCTCGGCTTCCAAGTCCCTGAGCTGTTTCATAAGGCCCCGACGTTTCTCCTCAGCTTGCTCCTCCTTGGCCTGCAAGTCCCTTTCAAACTGCGCCCTCAGGGCCTGCATGTTCACCTCCAATCTTAACTTGGCGTCCTCCGTGAACTGGAGCTCATCCTCAAGCTCCTCAGCCTGGGATTTTTGCTCGGCGAGCTGCGACTCTAGCGAACGCTTCGCTTTCTCCAACTCATGAACGTTTTTATCAGCAGTTCCTTGGTTGTTGACGAGCTCGTCAAGCTCAGCTTGAAGACCCCTCCTGCCACGCTCGAGCTCCTCAACCTTATCGCTGAGCTCGTCGAGTTCACGAGTGAGGGACAAGACACGAGTCTCCTTCTCGCGTGCCTCGCGCTCAGCAGCGTCTCTTTGCTCAGCATACTGCTCAGAAACAACCTTCTCTTCGGCCAGGATCTTGTCAAAGTTCTTCTGCTTTTTCTCAAGCTCCAGGACCTTGGCCCTCTGAGCCTCAAGCTCGATGGTGCTGTCCTCGAGCTCGGCCTGAAGTTTCTTCTTCGATTTATCGAGCTTGTCATTGATGGCCTGAGATTCCTCCAGCTGCCTCTGGAGAATCTCAATATCCTTGAGGTACTTTTTGCGAACCTCCTCCAAGGCGATCGCCGTTTCCGACTCATCGTCAGCCCGCTTCTTCGCCTCCAGGAATTGCTGGTTCAGAGACAGCAGCTGCTTCTCCAAAGAGCGCTTGATCTCCTCCTCTTCTTCAAGCTGATCATGCAGGGCCTCTTTCTCGCCCTCTAAGGCCCGCAGCCTTGAGCTCAGTGCCAGCTTCTGCCGCGTCTCCTCCTCAAGCTGCTGCTGGAGCTCGGTGAACTGGGACTCGCAGCTCGCGGACGCCTTCGCGGCAGCCGAGGCCTTAAGCTCCGCGGCCTCGAGCTGCTGCGAGACAGCGTCTGCCTCCTGCTGAAGCTTGATTACCTTCTCTGCAAGCTCTTGCTTCAGCCTCTCAACCTCCGCGAGCTTCGCATTCAGCTCCACCAGCTGCTGATCCGTTTGCTTGCGCCGACGCTCTGCCTCTTGCCGATTCGCGCTTAGCGACTTGAGCTCCGACGCCAGGTCGGCGTTCTCAGCCTCCAACGCCGCCTTGGACTTCTCCAGCCCAGCCTTGGTCTTCTTCGCCACGTCCAACTGCTCGTTAAGGGCTGTCAGTTCTTGCGTGTGCTTGTGCCGCATCTCTGCCACGGTTCCCTCGTGGACCGAGGCCTCTTCCTCGAGGCTCTTCTTCAACGTAGCGAGCTCCTGCTCACGCTTGCTTCTTAACTCCTGCTGAGCAGCTGTCGTGTCCAACGAGTCCAGCAACTCGTTCTTCAAAGCCTCCAATTCCTCGTTCAAATCACGACGCAACTTCTCCGCCTTGTTGCGCATTGTCTTCTCCGCGTCCAAGTCCTCCTGAAGCTCCACCAGCTGTGACTCCAGCTCACGCTGGGCTTTTTGCGCCAAGGCTTTAGACGCGCTCTCGTCATCGATCTTCGTCATCGCTTGGGTCAGCTCCTCCTCGCGTTTACCCAGTTGCAGTTGAAGCTCTTCAACTTGTGCTTTTTTCTCAGCGATCTGTTCCTTTAAATCCGACAATTCCGTCTCCATCTTCCTCTTGGAACGATCGACTTCTTGCCGCTGCTGATGGTCCTTCAAGAGCCGCTCCTCCAGGTCGGCTATTGTCGCCTCATGCTTTGTTTTCAACTTGCTTAAATGCTTGGCTTTCTCTTCCTCCTCGGCCAGGGCCTGCGACAGGTCGTTGGACCTCTCCTCAAGGAGCTTCTTCTCCTTCAAGAGCTTTTGGTTCATGTCGTCTGATAGGGCCAGGTCTTCCTCGAGCTTTTTTATTTTCGCATCACACGTTACCTTTTCTAACTGGAGCTTCTGCCGCCCGGCCTCTTCTTCCTCGAGTTGTTCCTCCAAGTCGCTTATGTTCAGCTGGAGTTTTTTCTTTTCTTGCATCAGGGCGCTGCTACGCTCATCTTCCTCCTCGATCCGAGCCTCGAGGTCATGGAGGATTTCCTCGAGTTCTTGCTTACGGGCTGCCAATCTGACGCGCATCTCTTCGGCCTCGGCGCACAACTCCACCTCGGCCTGCAGCTGCTCAGCCAGCATTGTTTTTTCAACCATGGCTTGTTGGTATTTACGCTCGTATTCTTGAGCAGAGTGCAGTTGGAGCTCAAGTTTGTCGCGGATCTTGAAAACAAAATGAAAATTTTTTGAACACGTTTCGCAATTTCATATAAAATTTGGGAGATTGGCAGTACTGTACGAGTGAAATGCTAACTCTTAAACAACACGTTCAAAATGTTTGAAGGGGTGGAAATTTTGAAAAAACTCACAGAATAAGATATGAATTCGGTAGTGTTGAGGTAGTGTACTTTTTTTAAGTATTTACAAATTTCTGTGCAAGGCATGAGAAAAATTCAAACATCCATAAATAAAATAAGTCTAAAAGTCATACAAAATATAGTTGAAAAAGTGAAAGGATAAAGAATAGCTGGAAAAAGTAAAATTTTGAAATTACAGTTTGTTACTCTCCAAAAAAAACGCATAAATAAATAAATCCACTAAATATTGTAAAATATATAAATAATGCAAAAAATAAGAAATGAGCAAGAAATTCAAGTCTTTTAATAGTTCAATTTTCAATATATGGAATTTTTCGTACTTCTGAAAAGTTTAGAATACTAGCAACGTTCGATTCCCAGAATATGAAAAATAAAACCTGTAAAAATATCTGAAACCTACAATACGAAAATAATAGGATTTTTTGCTGCACAATCTAAGCTTTTTCAATAACTCATTCTTAATAAAAACTGAAAATTTCGTTTTAAAAAATCGTAAAATGACTGAATTAAAAAAAAAGCCGTACCAATTAATTTTTAATAAAAAATTAATCGATTTCCATATGTTTAATCTTACCTGCTTCAATTCGTCTTCCTTCTGGGTCAATTTTTCTTCCTGTTTTGTTACTTCAAGCAAAGGCTTTACTTTCGTATATAAGCGCCACCACTGCCAGTTTCGCAGTTTCAAATAGGCGGCACAATTACGTTGTATTATTCTTATTGCATTCAATTGTTGCAAGCGTTTTTGATAATTGCGACGAGCCAAAAATCCCCGGCAAAATGCTTGAAAGTTGACGATGAGATCTGTCATTTTGTAATCTCTCTCTTCTTCCAGGTGTGCCAAAACTCCAGCTCGGAAAAAAATTTTTGATTGGCCAACCCGAAATAGGTTTTTATCTAATTCCAAGGCTTCAATCTGAAAAATTTTAGAAAAAAAAACGCGAATAAAATGCCAATTAACACAACAATCAAGCCTCATACACTTCTCCAGTGTTGCCTGAGGAAAAAAATTTTCTGCTGGAGGCACTAGTGAAATTCCGCCAGATTTAAATATTTGTATTTTTTACACAGACTCTAATAAAAAAAAAAACGATCAACAAACCAAAACAAACGCAATTGAACAAAATAACTGAATTAAAGTACCAAAGTTGAAATTTGTAAATGTTTGTAAACACCTGAAAAATAGCAACAACAAGTGTAATCGCACTGTAGGAAATATGATTCAGGGGATCATAGTTGACGTAGGAAAAAGCAGATAAAGTTTTCAGTGTGATCGAGAAAAAAGTTATGCCACTAGGTGGCACTGAAACTCATGATCAATTAAGCCAATACAAAATTAACACGTAGTGTATGAGGCTTGAAAACACTTTTACTAAGATTTCGAAAAATGACATAAAAAGTTAACACTCCGTAAAATATTACCATGACATAAAATAATATTTCCCACCAACACAAAACTAGACAGAAACTCAACTATTGATATTCAAAAAAAAAACTCCAATGAAATTCCAATAGACCTTATGCAAAAAAAACAAAAATGTGTTTTTACGCTTTCAGATAACATTATTGACCGAGAAGAAAACGTAGTTCCAAAATTATGCATAACGAACGATAAGAACGTTGTCAAAAGTTTTTTCAAAAAGTCGCTCTTTTGAAGTTATGATCAGTTGACGTCAGTTTTGAAGTTATGATCATCGCACATTTCAGAATTGACGACACATCACACATCGATAGTTTCCGGATCGTTTTCGGCAATTTGAATTTCTAAGATTTTCATTAATTTTGTTCTCGGTCTTACAGACTTCGAAAAAATCTTGGAAAAATTAGTATGTTTTTCAAGGGTCAACTTTTATTTCAAAATATTTCCGAAAAATGCGCAAAATGCCTCTTTACCATTTTTTCGCACGCCTTCTTGCCGTCCATAAATTGCTTCGGAATCACATTTGGCGTCAAGAGTTCATACCGCTGCCTGAACTCCTGGAAAGGTATCCTGTTTGGGAAGCCCTGTCTGCAGATACGTATGCCTTCTAGGACACCGTTGCATCTCAACTGATCCAAAACCAGGAGTGCGTCGATTTTCAAAGCGCGTTTCTCGTGGTTGGGAATGATGCATCGCACAAAGTTGGGATTGGTGTTCCTCAGGGTGACCATAAGCTTCGCCAATTGCTCTTTGTAGAGTTGTGAGACGGTGCGGAACATGCCCTTGCGAGTCCTTGCACCGAACTGAGTGTCTGTGAGGGCGGCATGTTGCGCCATGCCCACGATCTCGGCGTCCTTCCAGATATGGCAAACGAACGGGTCCTGGGATGCCTGCAAAAGGCTCACCACATTCTCGTTCAGAGGGTCCATGTTTTTCATGAGCCATTTGGCAGCCGAGTAGTCGACCTTGCCGGCGTAGTGGATGATGGCGAAATCGGCGACACCACGGAAATCAGTTTTCATGAATTTGGGGTGGACGCAATGGGCACTTACGAGCTTTTCCACGAAGGTTTTGTCAGTGGCTTTTGGGAACCAGCACTCCTCGTCCAGCAAGGCCATTATTCCCATGGGTTTGTCGATTAAATCTGGAATCCCAAATTAATGAATTTTCGTACGTCGGTCGGTTTAAAATATGAATCGTTTATGGACAATTTGTGCCAACTTTTGCTTTGGCATAGTTGAAAGCTGTAGTTCATCTGACATCATAATTAATGGAATATTTATAGAAAAAAGAGATGAAGGAACTAGAGGATCCAAAATCAAAATTTGTTGAAAAATTATCGGATGCATTGTATAAGTTTGTCAATTGATGTTGATAAGATATCATTGGGTGAATTTCAGTAATGAAATTTCGAGTTTCGATTTCCCTATCAAGTTATTTATTGTTTTTAATTCACAATAGTTATCGACGTTTCGGCTCTTGGTTTGAGCCCTTATCAAGACCTGTATTTGATAGTAATAATATGAGCAATTCTATAGTATAGTCTTATTCAATTTACAATTTTAAATTTAATCACTCACGTCATTTGAAATGTATATTCGACAATATCACAGTATGGTAATCAGATGGTCTGATGGTTCAGTTATAACGAATTGGCATCAAAAACACACTGCTTCTGACAGACTCTTGAATTATTTTTCTTCTCACCCGCTGTCACAGAAAATGGGTATGATGATTGGATCAATTGATAGGGCTTTACTTTTGTCTGACCAACAGTTTCATAAAAGTAATATAGAGAAAATCAGAGATATTCTCTCACGGAATAACTACCCACAGGGAATGATAAATGATATGATAGAAAAGAGAATCAAAACATTGGAATCAAAAAAACAGCGCATAGAGAGGGAATTCGATAGTGGCCTTAAAACTGAATTTAATAGGATTCCATTGATTTATGTCAAAGGGTTCTCTAAAAAAATATGTAAGAAATATAAGAGACTTTCTCTAAATGTGACTCATAAAATTAATAGAGATCCACACAACACATTCATTAGACTTGGTAAAGATAAGCTTAATGACAAACGACAGAATAATTTGGTTTATAAAATAAATTGCAACGAATGTGACAGGACTTACATTGGACAGACTTAGAGATATCTTGAGAAAAGAAGTAAAGAACATCAAAATAACATCAAACAAACACATTCAGAGATTTCAGCAATTAGTGAGCATAGAACAAAATTTGATCATGATTTTGATTGGGAGAACAAGGAAATATTAAACAAAGAGCAAAATGAGCGGAAACGATTATTTAGTGAAATGGCTTATATCAAGAAATTCCAAGATGAGACATTAAATAGACAGAAAGATCTGGAAAATTGGGATAATATCTATGACTCATTGTTGAATTATTTTTGAGGATTCCGTTGATGGCTGTGGGTAGTTGTACTCTTGATAATGTCTTATGTTGCTTGATTGAGTACCAGTGTTAGTGAATGACTCATTCTGTTCCAAACCTGGGGGCTATATAAGGACACGTGGAATTTTATTTATTTGATAGTGTCGAATATTTCGTAGACGTGGTAACAACTACAAATTACGATGTATACCTCGATGTAAAAAAATTTTTTGACTGATTGTACTACAAGTTGCAATGTATATTTTAATGTGCAATTGTTGACGAAATGTTTTACAAAGAAACGGATTTTTTTGGTTGATTTTGACCATATCAATGTGCCATTGATATGGCACATTGCTATTGTCACGACGCCGAGGTCAAAATATGCCGACACTGTGATATTGTCGAGTATACATTTCTAATGACGTGAGTGATTGAATTTAAAATTGTAAATTGAATAAGACTATACTATAGAATTGCTCATATTATTACTATCAAATACAGGTCTTGATAAGGGCTCAAACCAAGAGCCGAAACGTCGATAACCATTATAAATTAAAAACAATAAATAACTTAATTGGGAAATCGAAACTCGAAATTTCATTATATAAATTTGTATCGTTATTATTTACTGCATTTACTGAAGTTTACTGCATTAAGCTAATAATTTCAATTAAGGGACATTCAAATTTTTTATTGAACTATTTAAAAAGTTCACGTTTGAGTAAAGAAATCATGACTTGGACTTTTGGATTTTGTATCTTTAATTTTATAGAACTATTTTTTTTTTTTTTTTGTCGAATTTTCTACAAACGAATGGTTAATAAATTAGGCAAGAAATACAAAAAAATTGAAAATATACATGGTAATGGATTGAATTTACAAACAATGGAAATTTCGAGATTTGAAAAATTTCTGATTTTAATATTTTGAATGAGGCATTTGGAAAATTGTAAATATTTTGAGGCTAGAAACCAAATTAGCTGCATTCTTATTACTTTTGTTGATTAATAAAAAAATATCTTTATATTCTTCATTATTCAGTTTTCATAGATTTTCGATCAAGATTTTTAAATCGACTTCACATATGCCTTCCGTTCTAAATGTTTAAGGAATAAACGAGAACGAAAAATGTTTTATTTGCGACCCAAGATCAAAGTGAAAATTAGGTAATATTTGTTATACAGGGTGTCCCAAAGTCGACACTAAATATTTTGGGGGTCGATAGTTTTCGAAATTCTGAAACAATTTTTCGTTTGTCATTTTTCGAAAAACTTAAAATTTTTAAATTAATTTAAGCTAGAAATTTAAATTATAAATAAGCTCTCTTGACAAATGGAGGTACACACCATTGACAAAATTGACCCAAACTTTCTTCATATTTTTCTGAGTCAAAAAGTTCTTTGCCACTTCTCACAAAACTCAAAATCAAAAAAGTTACTCGAACATAGAATCTGAGAAATCTGATTGGTTAATACTTGTAACCTGAACATCTTTTTTAATTTTGAGTTTTGTGAAAAGTGGTAAAGAACTTTTTCACTGAGAAAAATATGGAGAAAAGTTGGATCAAGTTTGGTCAATGGTGTGTAAAACATGAATTTCCGGCAAATTGAATTCGATAAAAAAAATTGAGAAGCAAACGAATAAAAAATAGTGAAATAGATTTGCCTAATGAAGAATATAAATTTTGGATATAAAATAAAAAATTTTATTATTTTAGATTAAAAGTTTTCGACATTGTATATTTTATTTGCCATTAGCCAATAAATAGTAAATTCACATTATTAAATAAAATTTATTGCATTCTTAGGCGTTTATAATTGGAAAAAATAGAATTCCTTTGTCATAAAAAAGTCCTGGATTAAAACTTTTACTTTATTATAAGAAAATTCTGGATTTGAACTTTGCTGCAAAATGTGCAGATTCTTTGAAAAAAAAAAAAATAAAAAAAAATAAAATAAAATAAAATATCAAACCAAAAACATTCTGTTCTAAAGAATGTGTGATTAGGGCGTTTAACTATCCAAAATCATTCGAATGGCATTATCAAGAAAAACGATAAATTTAAAAGTTAAATTTGTATTGATACATCAAAAATGTCCATTGATTATTAACTATGATAATGTCGATTTTACCGAAATTCACCATAAGCACCAAAATAATACATTTTTATGATATTGAAATTGAAATTTTGTGAGAAATCCTTTCGTTTGTGATAGATTTTCACCTAAAGACAATTCAATTCAAGAATACCTTATGTTTCTATTTTTCCCTAGTTGAATATGAAACTACAATAATTTTTCATTTTAGCTCTAACTCTGTAGCAAATTCAACGAGAAAAATCAGCTTCAAATATTCGTGAGGGTTGAAATTCAAAATAATTTATTTTTGATCAGCATTTTCTATACTAGCTCACATGCGTAACTTAAAAACTTTACAATATCTTCAAGACACATTTCAAAATTCACCATAAGAATAATACAAAAATTCCTTGCGAATAAGGAAGCTGGCTTCAAGGGATCGTGAACTTGATAAATTATTTTTGATCAATTAGTACAAATTGTTCTATTTATCAATACAAATTCACCTACTAGACCATTTTTTCAACAATACGATATGATTTCAAACAATTCATCACTTAATGCAACCTTCCATAACCATAGGCACCATCTCTAGTTTCATACAGAAAAACATACCAATGGTCGGTTGAAGATCCAATCCAAAGTCGATGAACTTCCACTTGATCCCTTCCCTCTGATACTCCTCCTGCTCTAAAATGAACATCGTGTGGTTGAACAACTGCTGTAACTTTTCGTTCGTGTAATTGATGCACAGCTGCTCGAACGAGTTGAGCTCGAATATTTCGAACCCTGCCATGTCCAGGATGCCGATAAAACTGGCGCCCTGGCGTTTGGTTCGGTCGAGGGAACGATTTATCCGATTGACCAGCCACCGGAACATCCTCTCGTAGCACGCCTTGGATATCGCCTCGACAGCGAACTCCACTTGTTCCTTGGTCTGTGCCTTGGTCACGAAGTCACGGCCAACCTTGATGCGCGGTTTCAGGAAAGCTTTCGTCATTTCGGTAACATTCAAGCCCAAGAGGTGAGAAATTTTCTGGGCCACCATATCATCCGGCAATGTCGCCTGGTCAGAATTACGCTCCTGTCGAAATTGCATGGAGCCAAAAAGCATCACTGCCGACACGACCCGGAAAATCGAGGAAAAATCTTCGTTCGTCATTCCCATGATGTTCATGGACTTGACGGTGGCATCGAACTCGGCGGCGTCGTCAACTCCGGCCACGGGGAGGGCGCCGTTCGACAAAAATGGATAGAGCTTCGGGTCCTCCACAATAAACTCCTCTGCAAGGCACGACGAATCATTGGTAAAACTTTTGTAAAAAAGGGTTATTCAATCGTGAATGATAGAGTTCATAAAACCTCTTCCCTCGCAAAACATTTTAATCAGCAGGAAATGAAATAATTTTGAGACTGAAAAATGTTAATATTTCCCACTCAGAATTGTACAACATAAATTTTTATTATGATATAAAAATTCATTTAACCAAGTAAAAACTAATTATCATGATCAAAAAATGTATCAGCATTTACTCTCTCCTCTCCGGAATGATCTTACGTCATAATCAAGATTCCAACAATGTAAATAATTAACGAACATTAGCAAACTTCCTTGAAATTCCAACTCGTAGCTATTTCATAACCACCCAGGAAAGTTCTTTATAACAAACACGAATGTATACTTTTTTGTTCTGGCGAAGCTCCAGCCAGCAATTGGTAAAATATGTGAAAAGTTCTTTCATCTTTAGCTTGTCGTATGGCTCTTGATTTTTCCAACAGGTATGTTTCGATATTTGCACCAGCGATATATCCTGATGCGTCAAAGTTAATCCTAATAAATTTGCCCTGAAAAAAATTAAACAATTTAATACAATGTAATTAATTTTCTTACACCGTGAAAAAAGTGCATGTTTATTCTTAAAATTGTATTTTTGAATGACCAAAGTAGATTGGTAATTGACTGAACTTGCAATACATGTATTCTGACAGAATTCAAAACATTTTAATTTAAATTTTACATTAACAAATCAAACGATTGTCAAATTGATTCAAAGATTGTTATTGGCAACAAACAAGGTTTTATGAGTTGAAAATTCTTGAATTTTCAATCTATGGAATTCCAAATTCTCTGACTTACAACTTTGATTTTCCAGATTTGTAAACCTCCAATCATTTGAATCCAAGTTTCAATTCTTGAAAAATGGTATTGAAAAACAAAATTTAATTTCACAACTAGTCACAATAAAAATTTTTTTCACTTACTGATAACTAATGGCATTTTTTTACTATGCAAAATAACTTTTGTTTGAAGTATTTTACTTTCAAGCTCATGTTTTTGAACATGATCAATTTTTTTTATATAAAAATAATGAATTTTCACAGCTTTGAATTATAAATTTTCAATTTAAAATACTCTGATTTCTGAATCGGGAAATCAAAATTTGAAAATTTAGATTATAGACCTAATAATATGAGCATAAAACTGTTGGAACCATAGTTTTAGTAAAGAATTTCACGTTCAAGTTCTCGAATTTTTAACTTTCGAAATTTTCAAAATTTTTAAATCAATCGCAAAATCGCAATTATTCAATCTACTGTTATCAGTCTTTCAAATTTCCGAAGGCTGTAAACAATTTTGTATATGTATTTTAAAAAATGTATGGCTATGAAATTCGCTTTCTTTACTAGCTTTTTTGTAATTGACAGTTGATGAAATGTAAAAATCTCATGTATTCAAATTTTTGAGCATTATCAATTTTTAGTTACGAAAGCAACGAATTTTTTATTTCATAATTTAAATTCTAAACTCAAAAACATATACACAAATTTTAAAATTATCAACTTTTAAAAATTTCAAATCTTAAAACTCCATCAATAATTCCCAATCATCTCAATTATGTAATTTTATCGACATTGCAGATTTCCTATAGTAAAAAAAAAGTTGTAAAAATACAAACAATATTTGTGAAATAAATAAAAATTAATGGTTCAGCCTGGAAAAAATTTGGAGGTATATATGTATATTCTAAACCTGTCTGAAAATACACCTTTATTATGTTTTTTCAGTTCCAAAGGTTCGAAAATGAACGAAATAAGAAAAAATTCTTCTTCGTTGATGTTAAGCAAGTAAAATTCAAAGTTACTAACTATTTTTCACTTGAATCTTGGATGAAATTCAAAATTTTTATGTTCTCTTTTATTACTTAAATATTTGGAACATCAGGTACATTTTTATTTTTATTTCTTCGTGCACTAAAATTCAAAAGCAAATACAACTCAATTTTTTTCCCAAAAATCCAACTTACAAAACGCGAGGAATTGTCGTTTTTCACTGTTTTGGCGTTTCCGAACGCCTCCAGAATGGGATTTGCTTGCAAAAGTTGCTGTTCGAGTTCGCCCTGCAAGAAAACACGAAAATTGCATTGAAAATATAATCAAATACAAAACAAAAAAAACAGTAAACACACATCGACAATTCCCGCATCAATATTTTTCTCGGGTGATGGAGTAAAGAATGTATGCATTTAGTGTACCGAGATAAAACGCCACTTCCCAATGCAAGCAACGCGTTACACCGGTATAAATTTGCGATAAAATGATAATTACATTACAATAACATATTTCTGAAACCAAGTCCATTCATTGAATTATGAATATTATTAAACGAATGGATCAATTTGCGTCAATAAATACGAATTCCAATTTTTTCATACCAATTGATTACGACGTTTGCAAAGTGATTTTTGCGCGGTAAGTGATTTATATTGAGAGCAATTTCACGCGTGGGCTATTATTTTTGCAAAATCCCGGATTTATCGGATTTTATCAGTAAACGACGTTATGAAATTGATACAAAAAAAAAAATAATAATAATAAAAAAACTAATGGAAAAGGTATTTATTGGTACACGCAAATAATGCGTTAGTGCAATAAATTAATAAACTTAATTTAACTTAAGGTTATTAGAAAAGAAATGAGAGAACAGACAAACAAAACGTCGCACGTCAATTTTTTCTCCTGCAAACTGAAAATTGCTTAAACTAAATAACGTGCTGATTATTCAAATCAAAGGAATATGCGCTTGCTTAGATAATTACTTTCATTACCGCAAATTTGTCCACTCTAGTCCCAGATCCCTGGATCCATGAGCAGCGGAATGAATGAGGAAAAATGATTCGTGTTATCAAACGACAGTTATTTACCGCAGTAATTGTTTTGTCTTTGATGTCGTCGGTGATGCGCGAAAAAAAAAAAATAAATAATGCGATGCAAACAATGATGAGAAGCGAATGCGAAAAGAGCCATAAAGTAGTAAAAGAAGAAAAGAAACGATAAAACGATTGAATTTGCGTTCGAACCAAAAAATGAAAGTAGTAAAAAAAAATTAAGTAAAATGAAAAAACGAAGAGAGTAAAAAAAGACAATAAAGGGTTCCAATTTTCAGGAACTTGAATTGCGACTTACTTCTGCAAATACCGGGATCATTGAGTCCTACAGTGAATCGACCAATCAGAAAACAGCACCGAAAACGAAATAATTTTTTGTATTAAAATTTCCTTGCTAACGATGATCGTTAAAAAAAATGGTCGAGCATGTATTTTAGTCATCAGGGCAGCAGAAGACATCAAATTTATAAAAAAAAAATTTGCAAGTATTTATTTGGTATTCAAGAAAAACGGCCAAAATGGTAGCAATAAATTATGAATCTTTATTGTTACTGACAATCAAAATTTTGGTAATAATTTGCATTTTTGTGTACATTTTATTTTATAAGTTATAAAACAAAATCAAAAAAGATTTTTTGATTTTCAATACTGCATTATTCTATGTACGAATTTCAAATCCAAAAGGTAGAATTACTTGATTTTTCAATCCCATCAGGATTTTTCATTTTAATCTATTTAGAAATCGAAATTACAAAAAAAAATAGATCAATTTTTCAAATACACTCCCAAACACTTGATATTATTAATTTCACCCTCCTCGGAATCTGAACATTAAAGAACAAAATAATTTACAAAAGTAAATGAATTTCGAAATTTTCAAGAACTATGATAGATTTGTAGCTTGAGAACTGTTACATTTAATTTAATTCAGTGATTGTTATTGTTTTTCAATTGAAAACATCGATTCGAAAAATTTCTAAGATTATGAAAGATCTAATAAGTAGAGTTAAATTAATTTGGGATATCAAAAATAAAAAACTAAAATTATAATGAGATAGCATCATAATATTGAAAACGGAAACGAAAATTCAATAATTTATCTTCTAACATAAGAACCATTTTTTTATTATTTAACTTTAATCTTGTATTGGAAATAAAAAAATAAAAAATCCCGAATAGATTTGTAGTTGTAAAAAATTTAGAAACAAATTGTATTTACCAATGTTTAACTCGTTTACTGTTATTTTCTAATTTCACTTTAAAATTGATAAATATTCCAAAAAAAATGTCTGGATACAGAAATGGTAGAGGAAAATTTTATTACTAAATTTCGAACTCCTATTGAAAAAATCAAACAAATTGACGGAAAAATAGAATATAGGCAAAATTGGCAAAATCTTGATAGCCTAAATTCACATCAATAATTTCCATGCAAAAAAATATTTTCTGTTGCCCTGTTCATCATGATTCCGATTTTCGAAAACGTCCCATTTCAAATTTAACATTTTCTCTCTCCCTCTTTCTTTTAGGTCATCTGTTATTAAAACGAAATTTTCTCTATGAAATCCCGAATAACACAGAGTCATGAATTGAGAAAAATATTTGCAACTTCAAAAATTCCTGATTTACATAATATTATTGAAGTAGTAATTGACTTCCTACTTTGTTTATTTAACAAGGCAAACATATAAATCACCAGGTCTCTTAGGTACAGCGGGAATGTTTTTCCCGTTCAATAATTATTATTTTACGCGCTTCGTGGCAATTTCGGATTGTTTGAATTCCGCGAGCCTAGAAACAACAGCGAATTGGAGCCTTCAAATATGCAGCTGTATTGGTTTACATTTGTTAGATCGTTCGAAAGTCATATTGTGTGATAAAACAGAGATATGGAATGAAACAAATTTATATCATTCTAATTTTTATCTAAAAAGATGTTCAGCAGGTCGTTTTCAGGTAAATAAATTTTTCTTAACAACTTGGGTACGTTTTTATGATTTTTAAAGAAACTTATGAAATTATTGACGAATATTCAAAATTTTACTTAACTTTTGTCAATTTCTGTGAGTGAACTTTTTTAATTCTTAACCATTCTACTTTTTTCTTTTGAAAAATTGAGGAATTTTTGTTATTGCCACAAAATCTATCAAACAAACAGATGATCAAATTGCGAATCACAAGAAATTGAAAAAAAAAAAAAATTTTAAGCTTGATATATTGAATGACTCGTTAATAATTATAATTAATAATAATAGTATGATATTTGACAAATTTTTCAGCATTTCCAGCAAATCTTGTTATTTTTAAGCAAATTTGTAAATTTAAAACCTTTGACTAAACAACTGAGAGTTATAATCTATTATTTGACTTTTCGAGTTCAGTTTACAAATCACTTTCAAATTATATAGGCTTTTTCAATATTTTCAAAAATCTAAAACATAATAAAAACTTCCAAAATTTCTATTTTTTGAAGACTTCTTGAAAATTTCGAGGATTTTGAAACAATACCATGAGATCTTTTAAAATTTGTGTTCTTTTAATAATATCATAATATTTAACCATATTTTGATGACTAATTCGTTACAAGCAAATATTTTTCTGAATTTTTCAACAATTGAAGAAAATCCTCTAAAATATTATCTATCATAAGTACAATGTTTGACACAATATAATTTTCTAAGAATTTAAACGGAAAAAATGATTTTATAATTTTTGTAAATTTTCAAGTCATGTAGTTCGTCTTTAATGTTTATCAAAACTTTTAATACTTTACAATAATTCTTTAATGACAATAACTCGTAAAATTTGACATTTTTTTAGAACTTTCAGCAGTTTTGACAGTTCTTATAATTTCTAAAAAAAATTCTGTTTCAAAAACTAATTTCAAGTTTCCTGAAATTTCCAAACTTATTTCCAAAATCATCCAGTACTTTTTTAAAAAAATAATAATTTTCAAGTGTATTCAAGATTTTTTTGCATTTCAGAGGATTCATTAAAAATTTTTAGGTATATTCTTCCAACAATTTTTAGCTTTAAAGTGCTCCAATCCAAATTGAAAATCTAAAATCGTTCAGCGTTTTATGAAAAAATGATGATTTTCCATTTTAAACTTTACACTGCTAGAATTTCTCAAGACTCAGGATTTTCTATTTTTTTACTTGTATTTCCAAGGTACATACCTTAAAAAAATTTTTTTTCACTTGAACTTTCTATTATATCCTAAAAATTCCTAAACACTTTAATTTTTGAACTCTAAATTTCACGAATCCGATTCTGTTTTTTAAAATTGAATAGTAAAAATAACTAGCAAATTCCAAAATTCTCGGAGTATCAGTAAATTCTTGAAAAAAAAAAACCCGGAGAATACAAAAATAAAAAAGCGCAGCCACCCCGATCTAAAAAAATGCATCATCAACCAAAATTTCAAGTGATCCTGCCAAATCCGATCATTATCATTATTCTCAACATCAAATAATCCTGCTTCGTAGACTAGGTCACCATATCATATCCTACTATCAAATTCTACAAATTCAAACTTATCAGCGTACATACATCTACATATTGTACGTACCACCAAATCTTCAATTTTTAAAGTCAACAAAAACTGTTTTAAAAAATCCAACACTAACACATCCAACAATAAAAACAAGAATAAATAATGGCTAAAAAATTTGAAAACAAGGTGATACTGTTCTTATAAAAAAAAATTCAAAGCCAGCAAATATCTGCATTATTCCACAGCTGAAAATAATTCCATCATTTCTTTCTCACAATTACATTTTTAATCACACTCCCCAAAAATAAGGTGAAAATAATTTGTTTGCATAAAATCTTTCCTCCAACTTTTGTGAAGATTATTATGACGCAAAGTCTTTTTCTCCGTGTAACCAATGTGACGTCATTTTTTTTTTTGAAATACGTGCAAAAAAACCACCCAACTCCATAATACCGCATGAACTGTCAGCAGTTTGAATTACGCGCAAATTAATGCAGCCTAATTTGCCCAACTTGGAATCCTGCTCAAACATTTTATATGGTCATTAAATGAATTATTTCGGAACGATCTTAATGCATTATTAATCATACGTAGCGTCGTCCCAAGACACTTTATAAATTAGGAAAGGAAAATTTTCGATTTCTCTCTCTGTCAAAAATTGCATCATCACTCGCACTCAGTTGACCACGTTTTCGTTCATACTCGAACTTTCAAGGTACCTAACGGAATTCAAAAAAATTCGACGAATTTCCTCACAATCAGCCCCTTTGATCATGTAAAATCTTATGGCAAATTCTATTAAAATACTAAAAAAATTAAAATTTTGTTACCATCAAACATACATTTTTGAATAACAATGTTGTTTCTCAATCAGGCCAAAAAATTAGTAACGAATGGATAGAATGAAAATGACGAGAAAATATTACATTTAAAAAACGCAAGTACTTTATGAAGTGAATTAAATTGTTGTTCCCGATCTGATAAACGCCATCGGTTTGAATTTCACTGAACGCCGGGTTATTCGATACTTCAATTGTTCTGATAAGGAAAGCTCGTTCGTATTTAGTACCTCGCTGGAAATATTACGCTGACGCACGTTTATAACAGACTTGAGATACATTTTTAGCATATTTTCAAGCAATTTAAAAGACGTTGCGATTCAAGCTGCTGACTTCGAAATTATGGAATTTTCTAAAAGGGACTGGTCATGTTGGAAAATGGATGGTAATTTTTTGAAATCAAGTAAAATGAAAAATCTAAATTTAAAAAATAGAAAACTTGAAAAAAGCTGGAAGATTATAGAATTATATTGTAGGGACTTTTCATCTTCCAAATTTTAAAATATTTTCAATCACCACACATAAACTTTTCTGTCCCAAATGTCGGAGTACAAAATTTCAAGAAAAAACGAATCAATAGAAATATTTCTACTTTTTTATTCAGTGTTTTTTATGAATTACAAATACTCAGAATTGAACAACGAAAATTTGTAAAATTCTATTAATTGAATCTGACAGATCATTTCCAGAGAAATGTCCGTATGACCAGTCCCTTAAGAGTAAATTTGTTTTTTTCTTTTTTAATTAAATAACTTTTAAAAAATTTACTTACCGCGTTTGATTTGTGCGGTTTTGAAGCGGCTACATAAGCCAGATATTGAATAACTTTCTTTGTATTCTCTGTTTTTCCAGCGCCTGATTCACCGGTGCATAAAATGGACTGATCTTCTCGGTCTGTAAATAATAACTCATTGATTCGTCGATTCATCAGAATACCAATTGCAGTAGAGACATTATTAACTGAATTAAAAAATTCATTGCGTAAAAAATCTTTAATATTTTGGGAAAAAACTTATGTCCAAAATAATGAAAAATTTGTAGATCCCATAAATAAAAGTTCTAAAATTTACAGCTATTTTAATAAGCTTGGACGTACAATTAAAACATGATTTATTGAGAAAATTCATTTCTGACGTAACAAAAAAAATATACCAACGAAAAATTATTGTAAAACAAAAAATGAGTTTTTTTACCTTGTAACATGGATCGATAAGCCGTGTCTGTGATGGCAAAAACATGGGGTGGTACTTCGTGCCTCTTTATACCTTTGTACCTTTCCATGATTTTTTCTGTGTAAATTGGCAGTTTTTTGTAAGGATTTACAACCACGCAGAAAAGGCCGGAGTACGTCTAGAAAACAAAAAAGAACGTCGTATTAAAAATAAATGAATGAAAATGCGAAATATGGAAAAAATGCGTGACCCAGATCGGGGTAATCAAGAGGAATTCAAAAGTCAATTGAAGAAGTGATACTCGCGAGTCGCGAACAAGTGTTTCTAGTTCTACAATCAATAAAACATTTTTGAATCAACTCTTGATGTTCAAATTGATGTCATAGTTTTTTTAATCGACTACATTTTAACGTTAATTTTGAAATTTTTATCATTTTCAGAAACTCTTTATGATTCTTACAATTTTCAAAAATAAATAAGCGTAATAATTAGTAGAAGTTATCAAATTCCTAAATTGAAGAATAAATAAATACGAATCCTGAGCATTTTTTAAAAACTTTTCATTTTACACGTTTTTTTAATTAGTTTAGTAATGGGTTTTATTCAGTTTTTACATTTCTTTAAACTTTCCAAAATTTTTATGTTTTTATGACTACTTCGGTCTTCAACATGAAATATGTCATTTATTCTATTGAATGAAGAAAAACATCATCTTTCCAATCTAATTGAATGACTTTATTGCTTCTCTTGCTTCTTTATTGCAATAAAGTCATTCAATTAGATCGGAGAGATGATGTTTTTCTTTATTCAATAGAATTCTTGAACCGATCAAAACTTGCCTGTTGTAATCAGGGCATTGGAAATGTGCCATTTATTGTACATCAGTATTTCTGAAATTTATAAATATTTTATGAAATAAAAATTTTTTGTACAAACTTAATACAGTTCTTAAGCATTTTTCACATAATTTATAAATTAAGGCATACTTTTAGCGTTATAATCATTTTAATAGATGTTCAAACATTAAAAAAGAGTAAATATTTTTCCGGCTGAAATTTGTTTCTCAGCTTTCCGTAAAAAAACTTGAAAAACACAATTTCCATAATTTTCAACTATTATCACGATTACCTTAAACTCTAAACTCATATAGTTATAGCACCTATACCTTTTGTTTCGTTCCCAAAAATTAATAAATTTTTTTTAATATACATAAAATTACCAGAAAACTTTCTGGATTAATGTACATAACATCAAATTAAAAAAAATTGGTAGAACATACTTTACACTAGGAAAACATTACATAAACATATAAAATCAAAAGAATAAAAATATTCGCAAAAAAACAATTTTAACAATCTATTATTCAGCGAAATTTCAAATGTCTTAAAAATATCAAATATTCAATGACTTAATCACAATTTCGTGCCAAAGAAAATACATGCACGTATAATCCATAAAATAAATTATTTTTATGAGGGCAATCTCAGGTGATTGATTCGATACTTCAGTCTTCTACTAACACCACGTAATTACATGATTATTTCCTTGCAGAAAACCGATATTATGATTATCAAATTACAGCCCTTTGCATTTCAAAGTACGACAAAATAAAATTGAAACAAACCTACATTTATCTTGCACATCAATGAGCGTTATTTTGCATGATAAAATGTTGTACCTAATAAAAATTCAACTTTCTTTATTGCAAAAAAATGTGTAATTATTCAAGATTGTAATTATTGTTAATCATTTTATTTTTTTCAAGTTTTGAAAAGAAATTTCAGACACTCTAAATTATCTGCAGGGATCATCCAAATCATCAAGTTTTCAGAAATCAGAAATTTTAATCAAGTTATGAAAACGAGATCCATGTCAAAAATTATACAAAATTCGAAATATTTTTGGTGTCGTCAGTTTTCTATTGATTTTACTCAATGATTATAACGAATATTGATAGTAAATTATACAATTCTATTCGTTTTTCGAAACTTCATTTAAGGGGAGAGCCTCCTATAGAGAGGGTTTTTCGCGCCTCAAATTTGTTCGTGAATTTAAAAAAAACCATCCGTCTGAGATATTTGAATTTTCAAGCAATTATTCTTCTTTATTTATTCTAATCACAAAAAAAATTTTTCTCGAAAAATCTTGCTTCGATCCCGAGATAAAGGCTGCCAAAGTTGACCGTGCATTTTTTGGAGAGGCAAACGGCGTGCACTCTGGAGCCTTCAAAAATAATTCTAGAACTAAAATATTTGACAATATTTGTTTATTATAAAGTCTTTAATAGAATGACGTTTTCGTTTCAAAAAAAAAAAATTTTTTTTCTTTTTAACACGAATTTTGTAAAAATTGAATTTTTTTCCTATATTGTTGATGAAAATTGTAATAAAAAACTTTTTTTGAACAATTAGAAGAACGTCATTCTATTAAAGACTTTATAATAAACAAATATTGTCAAACATTGTTGTTCTAGAATCATTTTTGGAGGCTCCAGAGTGCACGTCGTGTGCCTCTCCAAAAAATGCACGGTCAACTTTGGCAGCCTTTATCTCGGGATCGAAGCAAGATTTTTCGAGAAAAATTTTTTTTGTAATCAGAATAAATAAAGAAGAATAATTGTTTGAAAATTCAAATATCTCAGATACATAGTTTTTTTTTAATCCACGGACAAATTTGAGGCGCGAAAACCCCTGTCTATAAGAGGCTCTCCCCTTAAATTTTTTCATACTGAATCAAAAATTGGAATATAATAAAGATAAAAATTACATATTTTTGGCACAAGAATATTTTGCGATGTATGAACTGGAAATTATTATCTCAATATTTCTAAAGTCTTGGATGCGAACTTGAAAAATAAAAAATGTGTACACTTACATTGCATACTCATAATCAAAAGGAATGAATTTGGAAATAAAATTTGGCTGATGATTTTCAAACTTCCCAACATTCAAAAATCAAAAATCATGAGATAAAAATTTTGAATTGTTTAGCTTGAACTTAGAATTAGAAAATCCACAAATGAGTAATCAACAATGTTTCTATTTCAGGTTGATTTCTGAATTTTGAATTATTTTTTCATTATTCATCGGGAAGAGTTTAGCATAAAAGTCAAACCGTGCTCGGCTAAAATTTTTTCAACATTTCAATTTTCTAACCATTTCTAATGAAAGTCAACTATTTAAAACTAGAAATTCAGAAAATTTGCGAAGATAATGTCAAAAGTAAAAAATGTCAATGATTACTCAGAATGTGCATATTTTGGTTTCGCAGTTTATCCAAAACATACAGAGAGAATTTGTTAACAAAATCTTGAATTAAAAAACAGAAAAAAAAACAAAAACCGAGAAAATAACACAAAATCAAACTAAATTGCTAAAAAAATTATATACATTTACGTCTACATATTCAAGAAAGTCAGACTAAACTCGAGGAAAATTTTGACTTTTTAATAATTCTTTTCATTTTTTATTTCATCTTTTGCATTTTCCAACAAAATAATATAATCTGGAAGTCTGATTAAAAATAATTTAAGATACTAGAAATTTACAAATCAAAAAAGCACTGTTATTTAGAAACTAATTAAAGAAGTCGTAACTGCTGACTTGGTATTCCTAAAATCATGGATAAAAACATCGCATCCTCAAATAAAAAATGAAAAATATTCCTACAATAATCACAGCATAAACAATACAAAAATACAGAAGAAATTCATCACACAAAAATTAATAAATCTTATGATTTCAAAATTGACATCAGAAAATTCGAAAATCACTGATTGAAAATTAAGGGGGGAACCTGGTTTAGAACGACGAAAGATTGCATGATATTTGGCACAGTTTTTAAGGCTGCTTATCTTATGAAATGTTTCAAGTACTGTAGAACTAGGTCATAGATACACAAATCTTGCAAAAAAAATTCATTTTCATGTTATTCGATAATGTTAAGCAATAATGATTCGTATTTGTTTCTTGCACTACTCGCTTAAAGATTCTCCACTGCGTACACGATTAAAAATGTTGTAATTGCCGCATTTTTATAAGTGATAGCTCTTTTTAAAGCTAAAAGTGTAAGCTTGTATGTGAACCTAAAAAACTACGTAAAAAATTTTTTTAATTAATTTTTTTTATGGTTAATTATCTCAAAATTTCGTCAGTGGAAAGCGAATTTTTTTTTAAACACCCATAAAATTTGCAATTTTTAACATTTTAAAAAATTTCTTAGGTTTAAATTGAAGATAAACTTCTAAAGTGCAAAAAAAATTTTAGTTTTCATGTTTCTGATAAATAGGACGATCGCTATCGTGTACGCAGTGGAGAATCTTCAAGCGAGTAGTGCCCGAAACAAATATGAATAATTATTGTTTAACATTATCGAATAACATGAAAATAAATTTTTTTTGCAAGATTTGTGTATCTATGACCTAGTGCAACAGTACTTGAAACATTTCATAAGATAAGCAGCCTTAGAAACTGTGCTAAATATCATGCAATTTTCGGCGTTCTAAACCAGGTTCCCCCCTTAAATAAAAACCGATTCATTTCCAAAAAAGTTTTAAATTTACACATAAAACTTCGTTGCCATTTTCTACAATTTCATGAAACTAACATTCAAGTTCCAAAAAATGTTGGCTATTCCATTTTGGGTGGGTTCGAATGACATATTTTCATAATTTACAACAAAATAATATTGTCTCAAGGTCTTGGAAAACCGGTTTTGAGCCGAGTAAGTGTCATCGATCCGTTCAACATTCCTCCCTGGCTTACGAATCTCACAAAACCGTATTCACCATTACTGTCCTTACGCACAGTATCACGCATCACGCATGACAAAAAGGGCCCATGCCCTCGACTTCTCTTCATTTCTCATTAACACTTAAACGGACTACATTTTAATCACGCGCATTACGCGATCATGTAATTAATTCTCATTCTTGTAATTTCATGCTTTCTGTCAAGGTCGGGGATAAATTCAAATGACAACTTGGTAGTTGAAAACTTTCAATAATTCAACTTGCGTAAAGGGTGACCAGCTTAATATTTAAATGGGACACGTGCTATTCCAGTGTCCCATGTGACTAGTGAAATTTTTCATTCTCTACCCAATCAGCATACATTAATGTAAATCACAATAGTTACTTTAATATCAAACGTGAATCACGTTACGCAAGTTTGAATGTCAACGAAAGTCTCCAAGTTTTCTGGAAAATTTTTGGAATATATTTGATTTTCACTTTCAAAATCAAATTACGTAATATTTGAGCTTGGCAGGTTCTTGATATTTCAAGTTGAAATGTATCAGTTGATAAATTTTACTCCATGGGCTGTTAAAATGTTTGAAATTTAAAAATTGAAAGGAATTAAGTTGAATTTATACAGCTTCTAAAGTCAAAAGTTTTTGGAAATTTTATATTATAATCTTAGTTTTTTAGGTTTTCAATTTTCTTTTTTCCATTGCCATTTTGAGAAATACAATTTAAGTGGTTCTAATATTCTAATCATCATTCCAAATTTTTTGAAATTTGAAGGTACTTACTTTTTCACATCTATCTAAGACGGAAATTTTATAAAACTCTAACTTCAAACAGAATTTCTTGAAGCATTTTTAACCTATGAATATAATCCATTTCTTTCAAAAGTCAAAAATTCTAAAATATCAAATATTTTGGAATCAAGCCTGTGATATAATTTAGGGAATTTAGCAAATTCTCAACGTCAACTATTATGATTCATTAAATTACGATTTCAATCTCTAAATAATCAGATATTACTTTTTTACGACTTTAAAGTTAGATTTTGCGAACTCTGAATACACCATTTCCCAGTTTAAAAATAGAACACGTCTAACCTGAGAAGTTTCCGAATTGTTTATTTTGCAATTAAAATTTACACACCAAAAAACGTATGACATCAGAATTTATAGCTCAAGCTTGTAAGTTACGTGTACTGAAAAATTGTATGGCTTTAATGAAGCATTTGAAAAACTTTTTATGTTTTGAGAGATGAGGGAGGATAATAATAAAAAAAAAAAGGATAAACGCAATTTACGTTCAATCATCACTTAACTTTCATATTTGGAATCTAACTCAATATTTTGCAAACTGAATTTATATAATTTACTATAAATTCTTTGATTTTAATTCACAACCGAAACATTGACTTGTTTCAAAATTGTAGGATTTGAACGTTTTTTGCATGAAAGTGGATTTTCCTCTCTTACAGATAAATTTTTCTAAGTTTTTAACCTTCGAAAGATTTGGATTTTTTGCATCTATATTCGTGAATTTTACAACCTGGAAAATATCAGACTCATAAATTTCACATAAATAATCTTTATACGACTTTGTAAAATAATTTTTAAACTTCAAGATATTCCACAAAACAAAAATTAATCTTCTTCGCAAATACATATTGCATTCTAAAAATTATCATAAATGAATTTTACATGACGTACTTTTTTATTTCCTTATGAGTGAATTTTCATTCTACATCTAGTAAGCTTTTCGAAAGGTGAACTTCAGTTTGTTAATAAAGAAGTTTTACACCAACTCCTCGAGTGCTTCTGGATTCCTTGAAACTATGGGTCTACAAAAACTTTGACAGATTGTTGAAATTATTTCCGAGCTTTTTTGAATTATAGAATCTATTAAAAATGAAAGCTAAAACTTGAACTGATAGAGTCTTCGAATGAAGGAAAATCTGAATTAATAATTTTATAACGTTAGTCATTCAAATAGAGAATCTTCAAAATATGAATGTTGAAGTTTTTGTGGAATAGTTTTAGTAGCTTGATATATTTATATTGATAAGTCCAAAAATTGTACTTCAAGAACCACATAAACTACAAAATCAAAATTTTCATATTTCAAACATTATATACGAAATGCGGATTTTATTGTATTCCATTCAATTAAACACATGTTCTCTATTTCATAAACAGAAAGTTTGGAACATGTTTATTTGGATCCGAAAAAGCTAAATTGAATCTTGAAATCGAAAATCAAATCTCCAAATGAATAAAACTAGAGCACAATAATTTTTGTACAGTAGTCATAATTATACATATTTTCAAGAAAAATGGATATTTAAGAACTGTCAAGCTCATGGATTGCTATTTTATGAAACTGAAAATCTAGGAAATCAAAATTTCAATATTTTTGAATCTACGATAGTTAATATTTGATGATTATCGAGTACTTAACTCTCGAACTTGAGAATTAAGACCGTAATCTCAAAATTAGGAAAGATCTATCTATTTTTTATAAAAAACCATAATTTCAAATTGCAAAATTTCTCAATAAAAAATTTGAAGATTCGAGAATCTAAAAAATGAGAACTTCGAGACTGTGAAATTATTGAACTAGTAGAAATTACGAAGGAATTGAGAACAAAATTAGACCCTTATAATTATATAAGTTAAAGTCTCTCTGATATTTCAAACTCAAATAGTTTGAAGAATAAAAAAGAGATTCCTAGCAATAATAAAGCTTCATACTTAAACTAATGTTTTCATTTGTTAATTATTTTTTATCTTTCTAATCATTTCACCTATTGATTCCAATTTTGTATTGACACAAATGTAATTTCTTACGATATTCGATAGATGTTCGAAATTTCAAAGTTGCATGGCAACCTTCTGAAATCATAGTTTGTAATAAATTACAACGTGCTCTAATTAAAAAATACCCAAAAATTTTAAAAATTTTAATGAAAAACAAAGTTGAAATATGGAATACCAATTTAGTAGTACATGAGACATTTTTCTATTTTATTTTTTATCCCTGAGTCAGAATTTACCCAACAAATTTTCATCCGAAATTGTAAATATTTTCAAAATAAGCCGCTTTGGGTAAAATCGAGAATGAAGTGAATATTGAAGTGATCATGATTTCGATTTCAAACCATTCGAATTATCTCCAAAATGGTCCAAAATTCAAATGAATTCATCCAAAGTATCAGCAGTGAAAACTGTGACACGTTTGCATTGTTTATTTCTTAACATTTTCAACCGAGAGGGGGTAAATCTTCTCTCGTTGTACTCGAATGTCGTTGAACCTGGAAACGTCTTAGCGAAAACGATTAAGCGGAAAAATAGACGAATATTATCCTGGCTTGGCGAGGTTTTTTCTGGCGTCCTCGCCGGCGTTGTTGTGCGCGAAAAGGTCACGATTCCGGAATATAGGTTGGCCTTAAAAGGCACGGGAATTCGCGGGGCATTTTTCAATGCAGCCGCATGTATGCTCACCGCGCTGACAAAGCGGGTTAAGGACGTCCGTCCTTATAAAGACACGTCTTTGCCTTTTGCCGGGCAAAATCACTCTTTGCCGTAAAGATTGAGAGCTGGACGCGCGATGCCCATAATCTTGATTCATTCCATGATGCAACTGACAACTTTTCATCCATACGACGCATCTAGTTTTTCTTATGAAACTTTCTTGCCTTACACGCTGCGATCGAGAGGACGGGAAATTTAATTTGGGCCCCGACTCGAAAACACATTCGGTCATTTGGCAGAAAATGGCGACATTGTTTTTGTAGTGTAAGTTTCAGGAAAAAATTTAGCAATGTGAAAAAGCAATTTCAACTGCTTAAGATCACTTGAATTGAAGTCTTTTCTATGTAACTCTATTTTATCAAGCAAATTTTCACTCTACATTAAGTCAAAATAGTTTTTGCACTCTAAGAAGAGTGAAACTTCATTGCATTCGAGTGACTTCAAGTTCAAGAGGTTATATTATTTACTCACAGAAAAAATACTTTAAGGTAATGATGTACCTAATTGTGGTTACCATGAACATAGAAAATAGTAAAATAGGCCATAACCAAAAATGTAGCTGTGACAAACGTAGCGATGGTGTTGTAAATATATAGTTGTAACACAACTATCTTGTGGTTATGCCAAGCACACATACATAGTAAGTACAGCTTTTTTATGGATATTACAATCAGAGATAAATAGTAACATTCCGCTCGACAAAAAAACATAAGAGTATCAAACATTATAGTAGGTTCAAATTACATTTGATAACTATTCAAGCAAAAGCTGAGCTAACAGAAGCTATAATAGAAAAGATTTCTCGATAATTTATTAGCAATAGGAGATAAGACTCGTTTAGAATTGGAGTTTACTGATGAAGAAGGATGTGACTAACAGAATGTACACCAAGTTCGAAACGTTGAAAATAAAACGAAAAAAGAAATAAGACTAGTATTCCAGGAAAAAAAAAAAAAAAAAAAAAAAAAAAAAAATTCATGCCCACCAAAAATATGTTTTACACAATTCTCCACATGACAGGAAATCAAAAATATCATACATTAAATTTCTCTTTAATTTTTAACGTTTGGAACTTCCGGTACATAATAACAGAAAAGATTAGGAATTGTTTCAGTGCATCTAACGGTAAAAAAATTTAGCTGACAATGAAAGATAAAAAAATTGCATGGTATACAACAAAGTTTTTATCAATTTCTTTCAATTTCCGATAGTTTTCAAAACTTCCAAGAAACTCGAAACTTTAGAAATAGCAGTAACAACGTTCAAAACTGAAATTTTCTGTATTTTTTAGGTAAAAACATAATTTTCATCCCAAGTTGGGAGACGTTCTCATTGTAACTTGTGATATCCCTGTCAAATTATGAAATCAGTTGTGATAAATTTCCGAAATAAACAAGTTCGTGAAATTAAGTCGCATTATCAAAAATTCTTTCATAAATTTCTGCAACTATCTAAAAATGTTAACAAAATCTAAAATTTTTTTTTTTCAAAGTAAACTAACGTCGAAAGTTATTGAACTATTTTTAAAAGGTGCTTCAAAGGCCATTAAAAGAATTTTGTACGGAATAATTAGTTAAACTTGCTTAATTTTCAAGCTTAGTGTTGGGTGTTTAGATGTATTATTCCAGAAAACTTTTGTTCCCTTAATTTGCAATATGTGAATAATAAAATAATATTCGTGAAATCACTCTTTTGTAAAGACACAACTGCCATTTTTAAACAAAATAAAAATGTGAAATGGTTTCCTATTAGAGTTTAGGATCTTTTTTCTATCAACTTTTATTATACATTAAATCTTCTAATATTGTAACTTAAATCTACGTTTCTTCACAAAAACTATCAATTTTAAAATTTCTTGAAAAAATTTTAAAGTTAAGGAGTTTGCAAAGAAAACACGCATAAATCGCGACGTTAAAAGTTCATAGGTAAAGAGCGGGTAAACAAAAACCGGAGTCTCTGAGACAAGGTTGTGGGCGTCGTTTCGAAACGACGTTTTATCATGGGACACCTGCCGATACACCGATTTCCAAACAATGGCACCGACTAGTCATTCATGGCCCCAAAGCAAACGAACTCGAATTGGATGCTGGGATAATAGTTCATTATTTCAAAGGATTTATTAATTGCCTGCGGAAGCGAATAGGAGGTATTGAAATATAAAAATAAACGAATAAACGCCAATGACGTACGTGAGCTACAGCAGCAACTTTAAGCACAAAAACGTCAGTCAGTCATTTGTGTTTATGAAAATTTTTTCATTCAAATAACAAATCAAAAACGAAGTACCTTATTGACTCAACACATGTCATAATAAAAGTTGTTGAAATATTTAAAGGTGTAAAAATCGTTTAAAATTTATGATCTCTTCATATTTAATAAATTCATTAGCCTTTTTTCAATTAACTTAAGAGGCATATTTTTGAAAGCTATAAGGAAATTTAAGAGGTATTCTGATCTTTTTTGTACGTTTTTTGTTCCCAAACATTTACAAAATAAAAAAAAAATATATTTGGGATGATTTTGTATGTTTTCAATCGTGAAATTGTACGTCTTCAGATTGCATCACCATTTTATCATTTTCACTATTTGCAATATTTTACTCACTGTTATCGATTGCAGGGAAAATTAAAATTTTCAAGTTATATTCATTTTTTTATTGAAAGTCACATTCCTGGAATTCTCAAATTTGAATATAACATTCTATAATGTTACGACGTTATGTTCAAAAGTTTTTCAGGAGACAAAATTTTTTGTACATTAAATTTTCTTCTCCACTATTTAGAGGAATTTCCGTTGGCTAAAAATTGATGAGAAATTCGTTTGAGTATTGATTGTTTCATTAAAGCTAATCAAAATATGTAATAACATTTTTTTTAAGTTTTCTTTTTCATCTTCAAAGTTCTCAAGATGTCAGGTTTCAAAACATTTGAGTGTTCCAATTTTAATTTCGAATATTCTTAAAATTCATATCCCATTTTTTTAATCTATCAACACATTTGAAGAAAAATTGTTGTAAAGTTAAAAAACCATTGATTTGTCGATTTCATTACTCTTGCGATTTGAATCAATATTGCAGTTCATATAACATTAAAGGAATCAAAAAGTTTGAAACATTCAACTCTCGAGATTCTAAACTGTTGTTTTTTGTTTTCTAAAAACTACTCTTTTTTAGTTTCCTATTCTCATTTCTTGAAAATAGTGATTTCAGAGTTTTTCCTTGTTGATATATACATTGAATAACTGAAATTTAATAGTTTGAACTATTGACATTTTTAGCTTTTCAAAAAATATTTCTCATCGTCAACCATCTCATTTTTAGTTTATTTGTTTGAAAATTCTACTTCTACAATTTCAAATTCATGACTATTTAATTTTACGTTACTCAGTTGTTTTTTTTTTTTTTTTTTATGAAAACATTTTTTTCTTGCACAAAATTTTTACTTCTCGTTGTTGATCAAAATTACCTGAAAATAAGACACTTGATAACTAAAATCAGAGAATTCAAAATGTTAAATGTTCAATTCATAATTATTGATATAATAATATTATAATTTCAATTTCAAAAATTTTTTACTTTTTTTTAGAGAACATTAAAACTCCTATGCATATGCTCCTTGATATTTTATATAACACTATTTGTTTTATTTTTGCAACATCCTGCGATTTTTAGCGAGCTACTGAAAATAACCCAAAATAATGACATCGGATTTTTGCAAACAGCAAGCTTTCTCTTCAAAATTTACGTCACGCTCACTCTGTTTTTGCGCAACCAACAAAATATGCGAGATAACATCTACGTGCCAGGTCTTTTGTGTAAAACGCAAAAAGGTATTACACTTTTCAGAAAGGTTTCTCCATGGAATCCAATGCCGGAATGATTAGTCATCGCTGGAAGAAGAATTGGTGGAATACCTGTTGTGAAATTCATTGGCCACTCATCCGCGGAGAATTTCATTTCATTTCCTTTTACGATTTATTTATTTATTCTGATTCCGTTGTTCTCCTATGTCATCTTTTCATTACTGAATTCACAATTTTACAAATAACATGTCCGAAATATAAGTTTTGCTCGCTGAATAATAATAAATTTGTTTATTACTCTTAAAATTCGAAATAATTAATTTAAAGTAATCGGAACTATAACGTTTGGAAAAATTCTCCATAAAATGGAATCAGAATCTCCAGATTTCCTGTTTTTCCAAGACAGTGAAAATAATAATTTTTTGCAATTCCTCTTCTTTTTTCTTGCGAAAATCTTTAATTGATCAAACTGTTTTATAATAATCATTATAGCCTGAGATATGACACTTTCAATTTTTTCTTTAGTAAATTTTAAAATGTAACGAGACGCGAACACATAATTAGCTAATTGAGTCATCAAAAATTCCAAGATGAATACTGAAAGTAGCAGTTGCACACATGTCATGTAGAATCGGTATGTAATTGTTTTCTCGCGCTATCTTGAGATAAGGCTTATCGCACGTTTTCGACAACTCTATTCTGAGTCATGCCAATTTCAAACGCATTTTCATGCAACTTATCGCACGCATGGACTCAATAACCTCTAACTTTTATTTGTTACATAATTCTGCCTTTGTTACTCAAACAGAACATACTTCGCAACCAAAATACGTCAACAATATAATACATTAGTGGGAGCTGATAATCTAATCTACATAATGCGAAAATTGAATCTTGACAAAAAAATAATCCATTTCAAAAAAACTTTGAAAATGAAATGCAACAATGATGATTCAGTTTAAAACTGTCATATTTTTAATACATTTCTTGAGAAATGTATATTTAACTTCAAGAGCTATAAAAAAAATCAAAATATATTTATTCTTAAAATTAAAAAAAATATATACGTTAATTGAATAGAAACATTTTTTTTACTAGATTCAAAAATTGAACTACAGCCTTTAAGAAGTCAATTTCCAGTTTTTTGTTATTTCTTCATCGAAACCAAGACTAAAAATAAAAAATGTTCAATGAAACATCAAAATCTTTTCTCTTAAAAATCAATAAATGCATAAAAAATAAATAAATAAACTTTCTTTGTTTAATGCTGCTAATGTCTTTGTAACAAGTAGATAATTTGTAATACGTCAGTTGAATTCTATTTTTTTTGTATACACGTGTGAATCATGTTAATTGTAATCTTTTTTCAATGCTCGTCTCGGATGAATCTTTTTTAAGCACCAGTGCAAAATACTGGTTCAACGACTTTCTTTTTCGTTTGTTTTTGTTTCTCCGAGATAATGGAACATGGAATATTTTCATTCTGTCGAGGCTGAACCAAAATCAGAATATCATTTCGGAAAAGTAAAATTTTTTGGCTAATTTAACATACAATTGATTAATGGAACAACTGTTTTTAAGCTATAGTAAAATTAATATTTTGATTCATTATACTAATAAAAATGTAAATATAACAATTTCATTATTTATTTACGATGTTCACATATTCCACCAATTTTTTCTTTAATATTGTTCCTTCATTCCAGCGAGAGTGAGAAATAGTTGACAAATAAAAGATAAACTCGTCAAAGACATTTTGAAAACATTGACAAAGGGGGTATAGAAAAAGAATAACAAAATTTCATCATGGTTATAAAAAAATACAAAATATAAATGTATAATTTCTATAGATTTATCTCAGTAAAGAAAATTTGGTTGTTTTTTTTGTCTGATTGTCGAATTTCTTGTTTTGATTTCACACATTTTAATAGTTCGAGTAAAATTATTTTGCAACAGTGTATTTTAGAAAATAAAAACATTTATGATAGTATCAAACTTTACTTTAAATTTTTAAATGAACAAAATATAAGATACAGTGAAAAACTTTAAAGTTTGATTCAACATTCACTAAATGAAGAGCTGAAAATCAAAAGCTGCTAAGCGACATTTTGCAAAGGGCTCATTCTCTTATGTTTTTACATAGGAAAATAAGTCTTATGCAAAATGTCGCTTAGCAGCATTAATTGATGTTTATCTCTTCAAATGGTTTTTCAATTTTTGACAGGTTCTTCGAATCAATCGACTACTTAAAATCAAGCTATAGAAATACCTATATGATTATTCATTCATGAATTCATGAATGTACTCAATTCTGGATGTGATCTTGTCCATGAATTTTCTTCGACTCTTATACTGTAGGAGTATGTTTGACGATATATATCCACATTTTTACTCTTTAATAATTGAACAGTTTGACAGATTTCGAAAAACAGAATAAAAAAATGTGTCATAGAAAATGGTAATTGATACGGTTATTCTTACAAATTTTTTAAAAATAATTTCAAGATAAATACATATTCAAAATGAGTAATAATGATGCTGAGCAAAATTTAAATGTTTCAGATTTATTTTTGGATATTTCTATAAACATTCTATTTTTTCAGTATTATGCTTGCCCAAACTGAGGCACGTTTTGGACATGACTCACAAACTGAATTGTTCATTGAAAATGAATGTAAGAAAACGTCAGACTTTGGGCACCAATAGAATGGACATATCAGTCATGTTCAAACTTCGGGTTTCGGGTTTTGTCATAAACCCGCTCAATGCAGACCTCTGGTGATAAGTAACATAATGCTAGGTTCAGTTCCCCACTCCTGTTTCGGAAGCCAATGAGGTTTCACGCTTCCCCCACCCTTGTCTCGGAAGCTAATGAGGTTTTGCGATTCCCCTACCACTGTCCCAATTTACAATCAGAAAAAATAATTAAACTAAGGTTCTCTTCATGGTATAAATGTATAGTACAATGTAGTATTTTGCATATTTTTTAGCTGGTACTCATTCAATTAGAAAAATTGACTGGTATTTTATGAACTTCCACACACATATATATACATAGAATTTGGTTACATACGACTCAAAATGTCTAATATTTTTATTAATTTCATAGATAATGTTGAAACAATCATATTTAACTAGTTTTAAAGAATTTTTCTTTTTTTTTCAATGCTCATAAAACGTTCCATGATTTTTTAGTATTAATATAGATTTTGTAGATTCTACATTATACCACTATAATATAGATTTTTCAGTTTTCTTAAGATACTTCTACAAAGTCCTCAGATGTGAATTCTTTGAATTCAAAGTTTGAAATATTACAGTTATTCTGATAAATTTATTAGAAAACATTCTAGATTTTAAGTACTTTTTAGTGTTTTTCGAATTTACTGAAGATTTATACAATTCAATTTTCTGGTATTTTTAAGAATTTGAACGAACATTTTTGAAATTCGATGCTCTGGAATCAAAGTTTTATAGATTTCCTAATGTCGTAAGAATTTTTCTAAAATATTTAATCAGCATGTATAAGTATGTATTGAAACTTATATAATTGTAGTATTTATCGTATTTTTTATATTTATTGAATTTCAATTTAATTGAGATTAAGATTTCCTACGAAATGAAAAAAATTATAGTATTTTTATGAATTGTCAGAAAATTCATTATGATAATTATCCTTAAGTATCTTTTTATTTTCAAGTATTATTGGTGTATTCGTGCATTAATTAATTTTAGATAAATTATCACTAGAATTTTTATAAATTCAATCTAAAATTTTGGTTTTAAAATATATTTATATTATAACAAAAAAATAATGAGAATATTGTTATAAAAAAATTTTGGTGTCTATTATATTTTTTGAAAAAGACAATCGCAGACTGTCATCTATATAGACCATCTATAGGTCATCTATGTAGACCATTTCTGTAATAAAATTGACTTTTGAATAAAAAGTGAAATTCGCAGTAATATAAAGTCAAATCCTACTAAAATTATTTTGCTTTTGTTAACTATCATCATCTTCTATTACAAACGTTTCAACCATATTGTTTCAGGTCTCGATAAGTGCATTTTACAAACAATATTTAAAAAATGCAGTTCGTAACGAGCAACATCCATCTAAAAAATTTCTTAAGCAAACATTGATATACATCGCTTGAGACAACTCGTCCTCTTGCTAAACTTCGTGTCCACTCATTAATACTTATTATTTGTGTACAATATTGACTTTTAGGCGTGATCAAAAATTCCCCCCAAAAAAAAAAAAAAAAAAAAAAATTAATATTGAATTATCAGAATTTTCATAACTGTAAAAAGACTACGAATATTATGGAAGCTAAACGTTTTTATTTTTTTTTATTTTTTATAGGCAGTGATTAAAAAGATTAATTTTCAAGAAAGATAGGAACGCGCCTGAAGTTCCAAACGTTTAAAATTAAATGAAAAAAATTTATAAGTTATTATAGGAGCAAAAAAATTTTTATGTACCTCTGGCATAGAAAATGCGTTTCTATGCCAGCTCGAGATCTCTAAACGCGTTTTCTATGCCCTCGGTACATAATAGTATATTTCGTAACAGGCACGGATGTGCGAATTTAGCGAAACGGGGAAATTACGGTCCGAGGCGAAGCCAAGGACTGTAACCCGTTTCGCCAAATTCGCATATCCGTGCCTGTTACGAAATATAGTAATTTCACGCTCGCAGCACGGAAATCACTTATTCTTGTTTACTATTGTCCCGTGAAAAACTCGTTCTCGCCGCTCGCCTTCTCGCCGTTTTCTATGCCGCTCGAAGGTCGAGCGGCAGAGAAACTCGCCTTTTCACGACACAACAGTAAACAAAAGACTAAGTAATTTCTTTGCTGCGAGCGTGAAAAATATCTCTCGTGTCAAGGAGCATCAAAACTCGCGTTTTACTCGTGCAATTTGCTCACTCGCTACGCTCGCTCGCAAAACTTCGCACTCGTAAAAACGCTCGTTTCTGCTCCTTGATACGAAATATACTATTAGCTGCTTTAGAACGTTTTTAAATCGTAATAAAAACTAGATGCTCCCCAAAAAAATATTCGTCACACTTCCCATGATGATGAAAAATCCAAAAATTCATATATTTTTCATTTTCGTTTAATTTTAAACGTTTGGAACTTCAGGTACATAGAAAGGATTTCGAACATTTTCAAGAAAGGTTTGAGTAATAACAAAATTCATTCACTTTCCGCTCGATTATTTGCTATATTTGCTATAATCATGTTCATTAATACGAGACTTAATGATACTCACAATGGGTATTACATCGTTATACATGTATCGATTTTCGAGCATACTAAAAAACGTTCTAAAAATTAACACAGTAAACTATTTTTAAAAATTGATGCTTAGTAATCAGATTTTTGTTTTTTTAAAACAATTTTCAAATATATGAAAAAAATTGAGCTTTTTTTTCCAAAAATTATATTTTTCCGACAGTTACTGAAATCCTTTATTTTTCATCACGAAATGTAGGTTTTCAATTGATCATAGATAGATTTTTCAAAAAACGTATCGATAAACCAATTATTATTTACCACGTTGACTGCAACTAAGTACATTTTTAAAAAGCTACAATTGAAATAGAGATAATTTAAAATATAACAATTTCTGGATTAATAACTTAATGTACTTGAAGTTCCAGACGTTGAAAATGAAACAAAAATAAAAAATATATGAATTTTTGGATTTTTTATCATGATGGAATTGTCACGAATATTTTTCTGGGGAGCAGCAAATTTGTTGTTATGATCGAATAGTGTTCAAAAGCAACCAGAATTTTTTTTCTTATATCAATTCATGCATTTTTTTCTTTTAATTTCAAACGTTTGGAACTTCAGGCACATCTTATGTATATCATTGCGCAAAGTGAAGTCGAAGAGACAAATGATGTGACACACAGGCCGCCAGGAAATGTTTCTATAACAAAGATTAAATAAAAATTATTTTTGGGAAGGTATCATCTCGTCCTTGACGTTTTTATTTTTTAGAAAAAAATTTTTATTATATATTTATTTTAAAAAAACCTGAAGGACGAGATAATACATTTTGAAAAAAAAATTTGTGTTCAATCTTTGTTATAGACACATTTCCTGATGGCCTGTGTGTCACACTGTTTGCCTCTTCGACTTTACTTTGCGCGATGATATACAGAGCGTGGGACCAAATTTGGCAAAATAAATTTTTAAAATATATTTCACATATCTAGGTGTACCTCAAATAAAATTTTTGTGTACAAACCATTAATGTTTTTTTTTCAATTCACACACAAAGTTGACTGACGATCTAGAGCGTCTATAGTGGTGCCCCCCTTAGTATCTTTTTTGTTTTTGAGTTTTGTAAATAGTGGCAAAGGAAAAACCACAGTGGTCCTTTCCCTTAAATAACTTATCATTCAATGCAGTTACACTTAGCATGCACTACCTCTAATGCTATACAAATTGATGTAGTAATCTTTTGAAAATTAATGTTAGATTGCATAGGTTTACAATGTTTTGGACCTAAGCAGCTAAATTAAGATTTCAAAGTTGTTTTTGGTGCTGATTACGAATAGCAGTCCGTTTCAATCAGGTCAGATTTTTGAGTGACATGACTCAAGTTTTTTTTTCCAATTTTAATTATCGAATTTAATTTTATTTAAAATCATGTCCGAAATTTGAAACGTAGTGCATTAAACTGAGTTATTTGTCATGATTACGTTCTGTTGAACGTATAAGAGTATTCACTGATAATTTTTTCATCTCAGTAACCTTAATGGTTATTCTAGATTGACCGTAAATCTTAAATATGCAGCTCTCCTTGCTCGTCCCTGGTTTGGAAAAAAAAAACAGTTAGGGGATAGTGAAAAATGGATATTTCAAGACATTTTCAAACTTTTTTTCTGAATTAATGTTACTGACCCTTGACAAGTAAAAGAAATAATCATCAATCAAGAGATTGATATAGGTCGAGTGCCAAGGACCCGAAAAGAAAACATGATCAATATTGACATGATACTAGAATGAAAAGCTGCAAGCCTCTGCGACAACGCAACATTACTAACATTCATTATCTTGAAAACCTGACCTAATGACAAAAGATGGGCAACAGATTCAAATGCAGCAAGTAAAACTACATGAAAAAACACATTTGCTAGCCTGGGTCCAAAAATGTACCGAAATTCATAAACCTGTGTTATTAGAATTATTTATGTCAAAAAACTTTTCGACGCTGACAAAACTGAAGTTTTTGTCAAATCATTTGATTTTTTTACAGTTGATGAATTTTTTTCATTTGAAACGCTGGGTTAATAAACATATTTATTATTGATTAATTAATGAATTAAATTTTTTCATTTGCCAATATTCTAAATATTGCGAAACTTTATCTGGTACTCAAGGTATAAAAGTGTCTGTTCCTGAAAACATTTTTCATTATTTTTTAAAAATTCATGGAAAAAAGGGATTTCCTTGATCGATGAGAATGAAAAATTAGAATACTCAAATATTTGTGAGGCTTCGCGAGGAAAGGTGACTTACCTGAAAAGAGCTAAGGTCTATTTTAGATTGCCCCCTGTCCCAGAAAGGCACTACTCTAAAACGGTAGAAAAAAAAATGATTTATTTTTATTTTTGTTCACATTTAGTTTTACGTGGTCAAATATTATTCTTCAGTCTGCTTGTGGACGTGCTGCACTTTTGAAAAGACATTTATTTTATACTGTGACAAATCGCTGTATAGGACTCGGCATCTTGAGCCTTTTTGGTATACGAAGGTAGTGCCCTTCGGGGGCGGTGGCTAGGGTTCCCAGATTATGACGTCACCTAGCCAAAAGACAAGGACAAGTTAATGTCTTCTTTGACACTAGAAAGTAAAAAAAATAGCCATCTGGGAACCCTGGCAGTGGCATTTTCGTCGACTCTACGGAGCAATTGAAAATAGACCTTAGCTCTTTTCGGGTAAGTCATCTTTTCTCGCAGAGCCTCACATGAGTAGCCTATGTATTACACTGATGTATTAAGCAATTAAAAAATCAATACATATAAATCAGAATTTATGTATAACTATAAAATCACTGTTAAACAGTGACAAAGCTTAGTTTCACATGCCAAAATTCGAGACAGTGGCGTCATTTTTTTTGTAAAAAATTAGATTTCAACATATTGTCAAGAATGATATGCTGAGTAATAAAAAAAAAAGCCATTAAATTTCCCGGCAATCATTTCCAATGTCAAAATCACTGAGAAATTTGATCCGACATTCAGGATTCGTAAGCATCAGGTAAAAAACTTTCCACGGTTCTCCTCGGGTTCGAGGTACAAGTGCAAGATTTCCCTGGAATAGAGGGTGTGGAAAAAGGGTGTAAAACTCACGTAGATGAGGTTCGAATAATAGCGGTCCTTCAGGTTATGAAGGACCGAGGCCTCGTTGAGGCAGGTAAGCTCGGCCATGTCCTCGACCTTGTCGAACTTGGGCGGGTTCATCTTCTGGATGTCGTCTTTGGGGATGAACATACGCTTCAAGGTATCGACGAACTCGACCTCGACTTCGTCGCCGCGCTCGCCCTTTACCCCGGCTGGGACGAAACCCTGGGTTTCGTGCGGCACCCACCTCAACCGCTTCTGCGTCCATTCCGCCTGGGACGTGGGGTCATTAAATTTTTTGCGGTCGACCGAAAGTAAAACCAGCTCCGGGTCCGAACAGTCATCTTTTGATTCCACGTCCGCCATTTTTCCTGGGACCTCTCTCTCGCCAACTTATTTTTAAGAGTTTTCTCCGCACCCGCGAAAGGAACGTAAATCGCGGCGAAAACGACGCGTACGAGATCAAGGGAAAATGTACGGACGGACAAATTTGGACAAATACTGGGCCGCGCCCAAAAAAACGGCCTCTCCCGAGAGCCAAAAAACTGCCCAAATATCACTCGGGTACGTCACGTACGTGTCCAACGACACTAAAACGGCGGTTGCACACAGTTCAACAACACAGTTGCACAAAACAGAGGACAAAAGCTGACCAAACACTATATACTAGCTCTACTAGCTCAATACTGTTTGATACTGTGTTGATAAATACACTGCGCGCGCTCTGTCGCTAGCATTATATATATCAGTTGAAAATATATCGATCACGGTCGATACTTTTACCTGGGGGCCCTTTGGGGCCGTATTCTTGAAAAGTTTCGCGTACGAGAAATTGTAAAATTTGGGGTTTTTAGGCTTATTGTGTTCGTATGTACCATCGACATATATAAATGAACAATGATGAACCACTAGTCAGCCCGGTCAACCCTCTTTCTAATCTTCTTGTTTGATCGTTTAGCCCGGGTCAGGGGGGTGAAACTCCGTATGCTCCGGGCTCGAAAAGTGTGTTTTTTTTTATCGATCCGTGCCGCGCCGAATAATCGGTAGAGGCGCTGACGGTCTAAGTGAAAACACGTAACTCGCTCTTGATTGGACCATTGACTCATGTGACTTTTTCAATGGTACTTGATTGGACATTTGATTCACGTGACCTTTTCATTAGTACTGCCAGCGCTCTAAGTGAGATAAATGAGAAACTCCAACTGATCACGATACCGCACACACTTTTTTTTCAGAGTTGTTCAGAGTTTCACCCCCCTGGGCCGGGTCTATATCGGACGCAGCGCAGTGTCACAGGTGTCGTACGCAGTTAAAACTATTTAACTTTTTCTGCGCGCGACACTACGACACCGCGCTGCACCCTATGTACCCTGGTGACGGGGCTCCAAGAGACTTCCGAGAGAGTTCCGAGAGACTTGCACATGCATTTCATAGTTTTTTAGGTCGCTGATCTCGAATCTGAGGTAAAATTTGGAAAATTATTTTGTTTAAACAATTTGTTTTAACAATTATCAAAAAATACTTACTAAGATGCATATGATTTTTATGGTTTTTCAGGTCGCTGATAATGAATCTGAGGTCAAATTTGGAAAATTATTTTGTTTAAACAATTCGTTTTAACAATTATAAAAAAAATATTTACTAAGATGCATATGCTTTTCAAGGTTTTTTAGGTCGCTGATCATGAATCTGAGGTCAAAATCACAAAATAATTTTGTTCAAACAATTTGTATAAACAAAATAAGTTTGCAATTTCGACCTCAGATTCATGATCAGTGACCTAAAAAAACATGAAAAGCATATGCATCTTGGTGAATATTTTTTTTTTTCATAATTTGTTAATATAAATTGTTAAAACAAAGTAATTTTCCGAATTTGACCTTAGATTCATGATCAGCGACCTGAGAAACCATGAAAAGCATATGCATCATAGTGAATATTGTTTTTTTGATTATTTGTTAATACAAATTGTTCAAACAAAATAATTTACCGAATGTGACCTCAGATTCATGATCAGTGACATTAAAAACCATGAAATTCATATGCAACACAGCAAACGAGAAAATATTGGATGATCAAATCCTCAATTCAAACTCGATAACTTTGAATACTTTTCATGTAGGCATTTTGAACTTTTATGGAAAGTATTCAAAATCATCGAGTTTGAATTGAGGATTTGATCATCCAATATTTTCTCGTTTGCTGTGAAGTCTCTCGGAACTATCTCGGACAATTGTCCGAGAGATTTCCGAGAGAGTTCCGAGAGTTGACTTTCAAAACCCCGTTAATAGGGATAGACCCGGCTTTAGTATTGGCTACTTCAACTGAAGTAGCCAATACCAAGCGAGCATAAAAAGGAGAGACGAAATCTACGAAATCTTTCTTTTTCAAAAGCCGTGGCTCTCCAAGACCTCCACTGACTAGTTGTTCATTTATATTGTCGATGTTTCGTACGTACCAGGGGGTGACACTCATATCCCTATTAGCTTTTTCATTTGGGCTTTTGTACCTCACAGCAAACGAGAAAATATTGGATGATCAAATCCTCAATTCAAACTCGATAACTTTAAATACTTTTCATGTCGGCACTTTGATCTTTTATGGAAAGTATTCAAAGTCATCGAGTTTGAATTGAGGATTTGATCATCCAACATTTTCTCGTTTGCTGTGCTACAGATTGTAAGTACAGCTACGAATTTCTGTACCTCACAATCGGGCCGGAAATTTGAATTTTTCTAAATCCAGACCTGGTATAGGCGGATTCAAATGTCCCGCCCAATGGTGAAAGAACATAAATCCGTCCATAGCTGTAACTACAATTCGTAGGTACCAAGAAGGTTAGAAACTAAGGAGAATGACTCGCGGGCTAAACAAAAGAATCAAGAGGGCCGAAAGCCGTATCCTCGATGCGAAGCAAAACGCTGTCTGCGCATGTGCCACTTGTCACGTGGTTTGAATCTCGATGTTGGCGTTGGCTGGGAATCTGGAATCGCGGCAATGTCACGGCAAAGCAGCAAGACGCGCACGCGTGTCACCACTTAATTCCTGGAAATCGGGATACGGATTTCGGACCAACCCCCTGCTGGGCGTTATTCTCCTTAGTATCTAGCCTTCTTGGTAGGTACGAAAGCCCAAATGAAAATGCTATATATATAATGCATTGTAGTTCGCGGCCACTTAAAGTAGGTGGGACGTCGCTGGCGTTCGTCGTGAAATCCTTTCCTCTGTTTACAAAACATTGTCAAACCCATCACGATATCCAAAGTGTGTAACGTTTTGTTTTTATGATTTTTTCAATTAAATGTCGTCAAAATTGAGTTGGAAATTTAAACGTTGTGTTGTTCCATGCTGCGTTTATGGGCAGAAAAATGCATACGTGAAAATCAAATGTTTCCGTATTCCTTTAGATTCCGAAACACGTAAAAAATGGCAACAAGTCATTGGACCGTTTGTGCAGTTGCGTGCGCATCATCATTTTTTTCAAAATCATTTCGACAAGAATGATTTATTGCAAAAAAGAAAATATTTCGACAACAAAGGAAATGTACACACGGAAGATTTAGGTTCAGAGGTGAACAAATTTTCACGGGACATGAAAAAGTGTAATTTAGAACAAAAAAATTTGCTAGGTCGTGTAAAAAATAAAAGTAATTGAAAAAACATTTATAAATTATGGAATAATTTTTTCAATGTTGCCCTTCATTCCTTATCTTACTCCCAAAATAAATATCCATTTTTTGCTTTATATATCAATATTATCTTGAATATGACAAAATGTGTTTAGAAAAAAGAAAGATGATGAAAAGGTGAGTTTTTTTAATACTTGAAGATAAATTTCAATAGTATTAGCTATGTCTCCGAATTTAATCGATTTAAATTTTGCCGCAAAAACTCCACGGTGTATGCCAGCGCCATCCCACCTACTTTAAATGGCCGGCGGAACTGTAGGAGTATCACGGCCCCCTATTACGTACGCTGGGAAAGAAAACCTTTCGTATTGCCTGTAAAATCCGGTTGTGCCAAAGTTGATGCAAATCGTGACGTTTCAACGTTAGGTTGGCGTTGCTGGCCACGTCGCATTCACCTCGTCAATCCAACCCCGATGGCAACGGGGAATCAACGGAATTCAATGCTGAAACGACCGAATTACGAACCTAGTTCTCTTGAGAGAGAGATGAATAGGGCCCCTAGGCCCAGGACTCGCCAACACGGCATAGGGAGCTCGCAGAAAATATCTTTTAAAAACGACATGGGAATCGTCAAACTTTTAATGTCCCTACCGATCCCACGGAGACATCCCGAGACCTCGGATAAAGACACCTTGAAATCGTGAAATTTTTCAACAAATCTTTTTTTAGTGTGACTTAAAATGTTGAAATTATAATTAAAATGACTTCCCAATGCAGTGATGGGAGATGGATATAGTTATGGAACGATAATACCTTTTTTTTAGGGAAGGGGAAGCGATCTGGGATTGACGATTCGTCAGCTTGCTTCTCTTCCCCTAGAAAGCTGGGATTTTTGTTCGATATGATTCGATAGCTCTCATTTTCCCCATGTTAAATATCTCGTTTTTTAAATGAATAATTTGTCTATTTTTGTATTTCTATATATACCGACTTATGTGTCATTTATCTAAAAAACAACAAAATTAGCATAATCGAGTGATTTAAGTAACAATTCCAACATTTCAAGTCACAATAAAAGAAAATTTTTTTTAAAATGGAACGATTTCAAGGTGTCTCTGTCGGAGATATCTCGGGATATCTCTGCGGGATCGCTAGGGTCGAACTGGGTCGAACTTAAGCTTTTCGCAGCGTTCGCAGGCGTAGTAGAATTCTACTACGGTAGTAAAAAAATTTACACGGAGTTAAATGGGCGTAGTAGGAACTAGGCTAGGGGAATCTGCGAACACTGGCTTTTCGTCATTTACACTGCAATTTTACAGTCACTTATTCCTACATATCCCCATTCCTACTGGAAACAGGTGTGGATTGTGGATGTGTATGAGTTCTAGGCAGTTCTAGGCAGGGTGCCTCGGCTCACAGATTAAGGTAGTTCTTGCACTTGAAAGAAATTGAAATTAGTCACAGAGTCTTGCGTGGCCAACTTCATTCAGCTCCGCAATTTGAATTCGTAGATTTGGCAACATCGCAACTGTTTTTTTATATCTCGCCCAGCGTATGTAAATATGTAAATCTATAACATGTTTGCATGCGCAGCCGTATATGTAGTTCATGCACGTAGTGTTTTTTTTAAATTTATTTCAAATTTTTCAATAGTATAAATATGTCGGAAATATTATTATTGCTTTGTTTTAAATGCAGCGTTGCCAAGCGTACCTATGGTCTGTACAAATGTGACAGTTATAGGTGTTTTTTGTAAATTTCTCAAAAAATAGTTCGGTAACCCTGGTTGAACTTTTGCAAGGTCGATATTCATGATAAAAGTGATTTTCAGTAATTTTTTCAGAATTATTTATAGAAAAGTTCTTGAAATATAATCAAAAATGCACGATTCCCCATACACGCGCAAGTTAATTTCGAAAAATTATTACTCAAAAATCAGTGCAGTAAGCAATTATAAAATTTTCACCATAGATTATATACAGTATCAAGATCAAATTCTGAAATTTTCAGGAAAATCTATAGAAAATTGCCCAAGTGCAAGTTCTACCTTAAGGTAGTTCTTGCACTTGAAAGAAATTGAACTTAGTCACAGAGTCTTGCGTGGCCAACTTCATTCAGCTCCACAATTTGAATTCGTAGATTTGGCCACATCGCAACTGTTTTTTTTTATATCTCGCCCAGCGTATGTAAATATGAAAATGTATGTTAACATGTTTGCATGCGCAGCCGTAGATGTAGTTCATGAACGTAGTGTTTTGTGTGAATTTATTTCAAATTTTTAAATAATATAAATATGTCGGAAATATTATCATTGCGTTTTTTAAAATACGACGTTGCCAAGCGTACCTATGGTCTATACAAAATTGACAGTTATAGGTATTTTTTGTAAATTTCTCAAAAAATAGTTCGGTAACCCTGGTTGAACTTTTGCAAGGTTGATATTCATGATAAAAGTGATTTTCAGTAATTTTTTCAGAATTAATTATAGAAAAGTTCTTGAAATATAAGCGGAAATGCATCATTCCCCATATACGCGCATGTTAATTTCGAAAAATTATTACTCAAAAATAAGTGCGGTAAGCAATTATGACATTTTTAACATAGATTATATACAATATCAAGATCAAATTCTGAAATTTTCAGGAAAATCTATAGAAAATTGCCTAAGTGCAAGTACTACCTTAAACGCTTAGACCATTTAGAGTATGGACCGCTCATCGAACATGGCGGCCGAATCCAACATAGGAGCTGGGTCATGGGTTATTTCTACCAATTTCTACTCAAGTGGGGACTGGAGGGGCTCCTGATGTTCCCCGACCAAGGGGAAGACACCTCCGTGTTATGAATTTGTCGAAATTGTTCGCAGCGCTGCCCCACGGCGGGCACCGTAACTACGGCAAAAAGAATGAAAATTTCTCCATTGAGGTGTCTGTCCCCTGTCCCCGACTACCATATATCAATCATATACACAGCATATATAAACAAAATTTGTATAAAAAAATGAAACGTATACGTAATTGCTTTTCAGTGAACCAGTGAACGCATTGTACAATCCTGTACAATCCTCACGTATGAATCCTCTGTTGACAAAAATTGACAAGGTCGAAGGAGCCATGTGAGTAGCGACCCCCTCCACCGGCACTTTTACCATTGACCCAGCTCCTATGTGGGCATCAGCTCTTACTATAGGCGAGATATGCGGACGCACAGTCCATTTACTCTAAATGGTCTAAGGTTAAACGTCTGGCGAAAATCAGCGCCTCCAATGGATCTTTTTGGAAACTTTTAGTTTGGTGATTTCTGAAATACCAATCAAGAATCTTTGTTTTTTACCAGCGAAAATAGCTGACATCACAACCGAATTTAAAACTGAAAAATTTCTAGGATTCCCAGTAATACACTGGGAAAAAAAACCCGTCGTATTAACCGTAAAATCCGGTTGTGCCAACGTTGATGCAAACCGTGACGTTTCAACGTTAGGTCGGCCTTGCTGGCCACGGTGAATTCACCTCCTCAATCCAGCCCCGATTGGCCACGGGGAATCAACGGGAATCCAACGCTGAAACGACCGATTTGATATGTATATAGTGATACAACGGACAAAGCACAGCTGACCGTCAGATCAGCATTGGCAGCACACGGGGATTTCCCGTGGCCATGGGGCTGGATTGACGTGAAAGCAGTAACGTCAAGCAGCCATGTTGAATCTCCGGTTTTTTTTCCCAGTGTGTATTACTAGAAATGTGATTTGATGTGATATATTGTGATACAATGTAATATTTGATGTGATATTTTAGGCATAAAAAGCGCCTCCAATAGATCCTTTTTGAACTGAAAGAATTTGCCAAACGTCCTCATAAGAGCCGGGGCACTCTGGTTCTAGGAATGTATATACCCATGCGTTGAGCAAATAAAGAAATTGTATGCAAAAAGAAAAAAAACAATGGCAACAATAATTTGTATAGTGCACGCAAAAATCGGCGGAAAATAATAATGTTGATTGCCTATACAGGGTAAGCAAATAATCACGATGATTCATTCAGATTTCTTGTTTGTTTACGAATTGTATGCTTGACAAAATTCATGAAATTCTTTTTTACATACATTCAATGTAGGTTATCAGTTTCGACGATCGATGTGAATTTCTTAGTGTCGTTCAACTTTCAAAGTTTTTACCATCCATTCAATAAATATTTAATTTTTACTGTATAGTTCTATCGAGTATGTTCAATTTTTCTTAGTCTTTGGACAGGAGGACCATTGACAATGATCAAAAATTGATCGTTGAATGAAAGTAAGTAAGAATAGTCGAAATGACGAAATAAAAATTATATTTGCAAGTATGATGAGATAGTGATGATGCAAATTTGTCATGTTATGAAATGTGGGGCATTGACAATTTTGTCAGTGCAACTGTCATTCAAATTTTTGAAGTACTTTTTGAAAATCGATCTAGGACTTTGATTGAAAAAAAATTTTTTTGAGAGTAGGGTAAAGAGAGAGATCAAAAAATTTTCTTCAATGTTTAAAATTGAATGTTATGAATTAATGAAATTCTAGATTTTTTTTTTATTCAACTTTTAATTTTGACATTGAATTATCCTATAGAAGTTGAATCAATCAAAGAGTATAAATTTAATAGTTATATTATATTTAACTAAAAATTTTCATATATATTTTCCCAGAACGTTATGAACGAATGAAGATCAAATAGACGAATTATTAATGTTCAAGTATGCAATATTTCCAAGATTTTCAGATCCACATTGTAGATTTTTTATATTCGAAAATTATTTTTTCAATCAAATTCAAAATTTTCCAAAAATTGTAATTGCAGAATTTAATATATTTTACTTTCACTACACATTTCAAATTAAAAGATGATGTATTTGATTTTCATATTTTTTCATGAAAATTTATCTTTTTTTCCATTCCTCAATTTGAATCGTAATATATCATAAAGTATGATTTCACAGTTACCTTCTAAAATCTATGCCAAATTACTGAATTGAATAAGTATTTTATAATTAATTTTTCAGGAATCAATTCGAAAGTTTATGAATCTCGACTCTTTTTGTGAAAATAATTATCAAAGTTTGTAATAGTGGATCCTTCAATTTAGTAACAAAAAAGAATTATTATATACATACGGTAAATTATTCCATAAGTTAATTACACTCATTGTCAGCACTTGGGAGTTAATACAATTCAGGTCTTGTGTATCTCGTCTCAAATGTTTGTTTTGGCATTGTGAATGCTCAACTTCTCGAATAAATCAGAATAAATCTATATAAATCTATAAATAAAGCTGGAGCAATCGCCTTTCTTTCAGGTTTGTATCGTGCACGCTAGTTCTCTTAACTTTTGTGTATATCTATTTGTTGAATTAATGCCATGGCAAACCGCCCCCGCTTTTTAACATATCTTAGCATAAACGTTAGGCATGATGTCAAGAATCTGTCAGTTAAGCAGAAACTAATTTGTTTTGTATCAGCTCACTCGAGCTCAGCTCCCAAGCGCTGAGTGTATTATGTATAATACATTTTCAAAGTGACTGCTCATTGTTTGAAGGTTAAAAACTTAATTTTCTCATTTATCTAGCGTGGCTGCTTTAAATATAACAATTTATGATTTGCGTTTTTTTTTCATCAATTTATGAATTTTAATTGTTAAATTTTCAATGATATGTACGTTTAAGATATATAATTTTCTAGAAGTTATCCACTATTTTATTAATTTTAAATTGAAGTGTAAAATTCGCAATTCTAATTCTAATGAATCAGTGATTTAGATTTTCAAAGCAAGTTTGGAAATCTTGAAAGCCTCAATACAATAATAGGTTTTGAGCAGCAAACTCGGATTTAATTATTGAATTCAATTTATAGGATTACTTTGAGATGTATGGGATCAAATTGTGTGAACAGTTTCTAAGTGATTGGAAAATATTCGTGAAAAAATTCAAAAATTTGAGGCAACATGTCTGCAGTGGAGGGAACGCCATACATTCGCACCATCGAATGGGACATGATGGACAAGAGGAAATTCTTTCCTCTCAACATGCTTTCCTCTTTTTCGATTCGATGTTGCCTTTACCCTTTGACAGTCATCAAAACGAGGCTTCAAATTCAGAGGAAAAACCACATGTACACAGGTTATTTCAATTTAAAAAAAGGCTATGTTTTCAAAGATACAATGTCGAAAATATAAATACGGGTAATCAATTCTCCTTTTTTATTCTACCCTTTAAATGTGTTTTCAAACTTAGTATTGAAGCGAAAGGAAATTCTCTTTCATAATTCTGAATTGATACTGTTATTTTTAGCGTGAATGACAAATCGTATTTCATTGCTTTGTATTGCAAATAAGAAATAAAGAATAATTTTTTCAGCATTCTAATATAATTTCTTGTTCAATGTCCAGGAATGATAGATGCTTACAAAAAAATTTACAAGAACGAAGGATTCCCAGGCTTGTACCGAGGTTTTTGGATAAGCTCCATCCAAATAGTATCTAGTGTTTTTTACGTTTCTACATACGAAGGTGTTCGTCATTTGCTCATCCAAAAGCCATGCACGTCGGAATGGGACTCTCGAGTAAAAGCATTGATCGGTGGTGGTGCTGCCAGCACTGTGGGCCAAACCATTGTAGTACCTTTTGACATCATTAGCCAACATCTCATGATCCTTGGAATCAATTTCAAGCATGGAAAATTAGTCATTGACAAAGTAAATAATTTTTTTGGAAAAAAATCATAAAAATCTTGTAGAATTTGTACCTTTCAGTGAATGTTATAACTCTTACATCATGAAGTCCAAGTAGGGCACCAATTTTAAATTGAACTTTTTAAAACTATAGGTCCATTTTTTATTTTAATCATTCAGTTTGTGACTTGAAGAGGCATGACTTTCTCAGTTTTGCTGTGGGAATGAATTTATATTCATATTGATACATTATTTTTGTAGAGAGGGATGAATCCACTTGGGATGTCACTGGAAAGTCAGAGATCTCGGACGACATTGTCCATTGAAATCTGTAGGTTAATTTATAAAAGAGATGGACTCAGGGGCTTTTATCGGGGCTACGTGGCATCGCTTTGTGCCTATGTTCCCAACAGCGCTCTGTGGTGGGGGTTGTATACTACGTATCAAGGTACATTTTAATCAGTATTACTCAGCCTCTGCAAAAAACGAGCATGTTCAGAAATATTTCTTTATACCACAAGTTAAATGAAATTTTGGGTTTCATCAACTTTTGAATGGTATTGTGTGGTTTTCTTGAGTAATTCAATAATATATCTATTGACGCGTTTCTCATTCAATTTTTTTTATACTTGAGATACTCTGATTTGTAAAATTCTGAAAAAAAATTCACCGCAATATTTTTGCCATCAAATTAAAATTGCATTTAATCATTTATTATTTAAAATACATTGATACCGTATCTGACAGAAATTGATGAAGCAGGTAAATTTGTATCAAAAAACCATAAAATTTCTATTGAATAATTGAAAGTCAATTATTTCATTTCATCTTATTATGTACGCCCATATTTTTCATATAACGTTAAAAATACAGGCTGTAAATGAAAGTATCAAAAAGAAATGTCAGTTATGGATTCAATTAATGCAAAATAAAAATTTCTAATTTTTGAAATTTTCCAGAATCATTGTTGAAATCGACAATATGATTACATTTGATTATCAAACAAAATTCTTAATGTCAATGCAAATTTATTATCTTCATTTATCAATTTTCTTTATCAAAGAATGATTTTCGTTCGATTTTTTATTCATTTCTAAGCAAAAATTCGATATTTTCAAATAATTCCCTCAATTTGCAGTCAAGCTTTCTATCCAGAACTTCTATAATATAATAATATTATATTTTATACGATTATAATCGCTTGAACATATGTTATTTTTTTAAATTTATCATTTGTGTAGGTACTCTTATTTTGAATATACACAGATTTTAAAATTCCTCATCCGAAATATCGACATCAAAAATTTTTTTCAATGAAAAATTTAATTTTTTTTTCCATTTGTTGAATCTATATTATTACCCTTTAGCATTCTTTTTTTTTCTGTTTTTTCCAACCCTCTCTATTGAATAATAGATAAACATTTTTCTAAAAACTGCGAAAAAACAATTCTACTCTGTATCTGCCTTTGATGAAATAATCTCATTTTATCACGTAGTACTTGAGATCCTCGAAAGATTTTTTGCAATGTGTGGAAGTAAACAATTTACATATTTTATAAATTCCAAAAAACTACTTTGCAAATCAAAGCCTGAAAAGAAAAAAAATTGGAAAATATCCCTGAAAAGTTCTGGAGTTCTTTTTCCATGTCCAATCGTGTGTTGCACTGTGATTCACAGATGAATTGATAAGAGTTTTACCAAGTTGGGTGTCCCACTTGTTCATCCAAGCAGTGGCAGGAACTTTCGGAGGCTTCACGACCACCATTATCACGAATCCATTGGACGTGGTGCGAGCCAGGCTGCAAGTGCAGCGTCTAGACAGCATGTACAACGCTTTCAGGGCCCTCTGGACCGAAGAAGGCATGAAAATATTTACCAAAGGACTTTCAGCTCGACTTGTACAATCGGCCTTTTTCAGCTTTTCCATAATCGTCGGTTACGAGACCATCAAAAGAATCAGCGTCAACGAGGAGTACAAAAACAACATAAAATGGTGAAAATCACTAAATTAGCACAAACCTCATTCCATTGTTTCTCTCGTTTCTCAGGCTATTGGCGAGCTTTTTCATTTTACTCGATCGGTTCCAAATTTTCATAAAAAAAAAAACTACGACATTGAGAAACCTCTTTCTTTAATAATTTAAGACATCGATATTCCACTAATAATCCGACTTCAATTATTGTATTGATAATCGGGATATTGTGCACTATTATCACCATGGATTGATGGATTTAGCGTGAAGCAAAAAGTTTTTTATCCGTGTATGTACAATTCGAGTCGTGTGGACGTTGATTTTTGGAAATGTGCGTTATGGCCTGTTTATGTTGAATTTATATGTGTGTATATATAATAGACGAAATTCGAAATAAAATTGTTATTTTATAAAAAGACAATTTTGTTTTTGGTTTTATTATTTACAGTGTACTGTCACATAAATTAGGTATGAGTAAGTTCTCAATTTTCAAGCACGAACCGTTGTAGCTTTTTTTGTTTTAGGTATTTTGGTAAATCTATGCATCAGCATGCATGTCGAAATAAGCGATTTTTTTTCTTTCTTTCTTTGGCATTGTATTTTTTTGTGCATGGAAAATTACAAGTTAAATTTTCAACCATGAAAAATTCATCTACATTTGTAAAAAGTAAAAATAAACTTATTTGACCTCAAGCTTCCTAGTGATTGCGTTTACCGTGCCTTTACCACCCCCTAGTAATTCTGATTCTTATATGGCTCAGAAATCTAATAGAATTACTGAAATCCCTTACATGTTTGCCAATTTCTTATATAGAAACATATAGAACCATATAAGATTTTTGAAATCTTATATGGTGCCCATATATGATTTATGTAAACTTATATGGCAAACATATAAGATTTATGCTAACATATAAGATATTTTGTCTGAAAAATCTTACATGCTACTATAAATCTTATATGTTTGCCATATAAGTTTTCATAAATCATATATGGTCACCATATAAGATTTCAAAAATCTTATATGGCTCTATATGTTTTCATATAAAAAAATGGGTAAACATATAAGGGATTTCAGTAATCTTATAAGATTTCTGAGAATCATATAAGAATCAGAATTACTAGGGCCACGACCATGCATTTTTCCTAACCTAGTGGTAAAATTGCAGCCCTGAATACTGTGAAGTTGCAACCCGCTAGTAAAGTTACCATGTTTCTTTAAAATCACTGTGCACAGTTTGGATAGTGTAATTTGCCATATTGGACTTTAAATTTACTTTCTCTAGTAAAGTTACTTTTCTCAGAATGGTAACATTTTACCATCAGCTGTGAACTTTTATACTCTGGGCATGGTAAATTTACTATTCTCAGCATGGATACTCTAGTTTGCTATTCTAAGCATAGTAAATTTCAATAAATTTTTTTTACAGTGTATCCTAAATTCAAATCATTCAATCGATACTTAGTTGAACTCTCGATCTCGAAAAAAAACTATCGATTTCTTACTCACAGTGTTATAAACTTTAATAACATCGTTGTGATTGTTGTGATCACTTCACATCTGTTGACATCGCTAGTCTCAACACTTCAAAACACATACCTAACCTCAAATGTCAAAAATTTCCAATGTTTGTTTTTTAAATAAATTTTAGCGACAAAACGTGATTTTATTATTCTAGGGAGTACTTATTGACACTCATTGCACGTAAGTACCTTTTTCCACTTATGTCTTTGCCCATAATGCATATATCCAACCCTTGTCACTACACTTTTTACACTTTTTTTAAGTAATTAAATAACAAATATCGACTTTCCGCCTTTTGATTATTATTTATTAGGTCAAAACAAGCCATTTTAGAAAAAAAAATTTTTTTTAAACTCTTTTTTCATCGCGGGACATGAACGATAGTATTACCGCAAAGGTATAAAATACATAACAATATCCCCCTATAGCGAGCGAGATTCGGGTGAACAAACTTGAACAAACTTGAAAACCGTTAGGACTATTTTTTATGACTTACATTTTTGTGCGCATTTATAAATATTGAATTATATTCGAAATTATGGCGAATATTTTCATGAAACGTAGAAAATAAATTAATTATTAAATCGTTAGATTAAAACATAAATCACAAAAAGTACCTTTTCCCAACATTTATTCACACAATGTTAATATTCATTCAATAATGCCTACATCGTATTAAAGCCTTGCTGATGTTTCGTGAAATTGAGGAAAGTAGTTTGAGTGAAAAAAATGTTGGAATCAGGCACCCTCTACGAACTTTTGATTGTTAACAGCATAGACAAATAACAAAATTTTCACTTAATACTTATATAGCGTCATAAGTAACACATTTCCTTTACAATAAACTTATTTCGAAAACCTGACATTGTATCAGAAATTCATGTCTTACTTGACATGACTTGACTCAATAATGAACCAAAAGAGTAAATCAAGGACTAGATGATGAAATTCAATGAATTTATCAAGTTAAAACTTCTTTGATCTACGCATTTCGAAATCCTGAACAATTTCAATCATCTGAACCGTGAAACTGAACGATTCCAAAATTCAAGCTCTCGGAGGTCTAACAGACTTATTTAAATAGTGTCGCATTTTCTTAGGTAATTTATTGTGTTTGTTATTTATTTTCAACTTTTCATGTTTGTAAATTTTGTGGTTTAATAAGTTGTACGTTTTGTATAGTTCCTGATGAGGACCCCGAAATCGGGTCGAAAGCTATAGAAACAATAAAAAAACCAATCATACACTAAGATTGAGTTAAAATTTTCTATTCACTCCGAGAGAGACCTTCGCTACAAGATTTATTTAAAGATACGAATTTTCAGGCATGGTACTAGAAGAATATAAATCCATATTGTATGCTACGAAATTATAATTTTCAGCGTAAAGAACGCATTAAAATTTTCATGAAATTTTCATGAAATACATACCTATATAATAACATGAGTAGCACATTCTCTTCATAATAAATTTGTTGTTTCAAAAACATGACATTAGATCAAAAATTGGTGTCTCACTTGACTCAATAATGAATTAAAAAAGTGAATCAATAACAAAATGATAAAACTCAACAAATTCATCAACTTTCCACTTCCTTGATTCACGAATCCCGAAATCTGAATAATTTCAATCAACTGAACTGGAAAACTGAACGATTCCAGAATTCAGGCTCTTGGAGTTTCAGCAGACTTTGAAGACATAAATTTTCAGACTCATTTGAAGATACAAATGTCCAGGCATGGTACTTGAAGAATATAAATCCGTATTTCATGCAAGAAATTGTTATTTCCAGCACTAAGAACGCATTAAAATTTCAATCGATCAATAAAAATGATCGCAAAATACTTTTTTTTTTCAAAAAATTTTACATCATGCAGATATGTTCGTTCAACAATACTTGCGTTATTCTATGTAGTTTTAAGGAAATATTTTTCTTCAATTTGACCGACCCGCTCAAAAGTTTCATTGATAATAACATAAACAAATAACAAAATTTTCATGAAATACTCATATATTATAGTAACATAAGTTACACATGCCCTTCATTATAAATGTATTGTTTCAAAAACACGAGATTAGATCGAAAATTCGCGTCTCGCTTGACATGACTTGCCTCAATAATGAACAAAAAAGTGAACCAACAACTAAATGATGAAACTCAATGAATTCATCAACTTGAAATTTCCTTGATTTACAAATTCCAAAATCTGAATAATTTCAATCAACTGAACTAGTAAACTGAACGATTCCAGAATTCAAACTCTTGGAGGTCAAACAGACTTTAAAGACCCAAATTTTCAGGCATACTACTACTATTAGAAAGCAAAATCTATTCTTCGTCAAATTTTCGATAAAGATCTCTAATCTACATTCTGCAATTTTTTGGAATGCATGTACCATATCATTTAAGCATTCATATACGATGGCATGAAACCAATATAGCAGAGAGTAAGTAAAGTTCTCCCATTCCTCCCCCCTTTTCATATCCACACTGGCATCCGCGTAGCATGAGTATCGAGCTCCAGTTTCTATACGAGTTTATATGTACTTAATACATGTACTTGCGTTCGCGAATCAAGCACCGTCAACAAGTGATAGAGTGATTACTGTGATTGCAAAAATACATGACAATGCTCTCCCCGAGTCGTGTCTTTTATAGAACGTTTTTGCTTTCTTCCCTCGTTGTTTTCGTCATACCCAAAAATGTACCAAGTGATATGTTCGAGAAGGCAATGGAAATCATACGAGCTGAATCTCCGACGCATTACAGGGGCGGCAGAGTTACGAATGCGCAGCTGATTCAGGTATTGTCGCGATTATCAAAGTCATTGTCTGATATCTATTGCATTCAATAACTGAGAAATGATGCAAGAATGGAAAAGAAAGTGCATTTCAGAATTTTTTACATTGCGAATTTTCGTTGGTACCTTATGTAAGGTTTTTTGTGTTCTTTGTGTGGCTGGAGCGATTTGTTCAATGGAATTGATAATTTGAGCAATCTTACGAAGCAAAGTACGATTTAAATGAAAACATACAACGAGATCTGAAAATATGAGACCCTAGTAAATTTTTTCCTTATAAAAACAAGAATTTTCTTATAATAATTCAGTTTTTTTATAAGGTGACTTTATAAAAAAAAGAAACTGAAATTTCTAATCAGAGTTTTTCGATTAATTCTTAAAAAAAAAGGGCATAAGCATTTCAAGTAGAATTTCTTTTAGAAAATATCGATTTACTAAAAAGTTTTCATCAGGTCATCTTATGGGATAACGGAATTTCTAAGAATTCCATGCCTGACAAAATTTTTATAAGAGGTTCTTATAAGTATCGAAATTACAAGGAAATATTTAGTAGCAAAATTTCAAGTTTTGAATTTCGATAAATGAGAAACTATAAAATCAGTTTCGCTACAATTTTTCCACTTTTAGATCATTCAAATTTCCCAAGTTTTTCAGTGTTTGATTTTTATTTTCTAGAAAAACTTATTTTTTTCTCCAATTTTCAATTCGTTCTTATATATAAATTGCATTGAAAATCTTTCTGGCTTGAGTTTTTTCGTGCTTTAACGTTTTCTCGTTTTAAATATCAAATGGTGAAAGAAATCACTGGAAAATTGAATAAACTTTTAGTATGTGGTATGAAAAATCATGTGCACCAATTTCGAGTTTTAATTCGAAAGTAATGATAAAGGAAATCATCGAGTATTTTGAATCTGCACATTTATTGGTATAGTTTTAAACAAGCAGTTTTAGAACTTATGAACTTGTTATTTGCAAAGTTTTAACAATTTTTTTTAACTTCAAAAATTTTGATACCAAGTTTTGAATATCTTAATGGAATTTAATTAACTTGAAAGATCGAACTTGAAAGTATACCTTCGAATCTCAAGGTCTTAGAATTGATGATCTTGATAATGCATAGAAAATTTCTTAATTTTCGAAAATTGCGAAATAATTCTTACAGATCTGTTTGAAATTTGAAAAATTATAGTTATATAGTGTTAGATATCAATGCCAAACTTCAATTTTCAAATTGAGAAAAATCGAAAATAAAGTGTAATACAATGTGTAAAAGTTCTTAAAGTTCGAGAGTTAATGCGAACTCACTTTCTTCGATATAAGTTTGAAAAGTCGAAACCGGAAATAGTTAGAATTATCTCATGAAAAATAAACAATTCATGAGATTTATAATCACATTATCCAAGAATTCATCACCAATAGGTTACTTTTAAAGTAAAATTTTGAATGTGATTGGCCTTAAATCTCAAGATTTAGACTTGGTTTTTAAAGGCGAAGAAACTTGTTAAAATAAGGCTTAAGGCATTTTTCTCATTTATATACTTAATGATTGGAATTTCCTAGGTTATTAGAATCGTGCATTCAGTCTTCTAAATGAGACAAAAAAATGTCATAGCTGAATCAGAATATCTTGTAGACTCAAATTGAAGAAAGGCAGCGTCCAAAGATCTGCAACTTGGAAATTCACATTTCCAAATGAAAAATAAAAAAAAACTATGATTTCAGAAACATGAAACAAATTTTCTCCAAACATATTTCACATATTTTTAGGAATTCTGGTTTCGAAACGTAACATCAAAGAAATCATAAAGGAAATAACTAAACTTTTCAAGTTTGAAAATTTTATTTCGCAATATTTTTACCTGAAAAATGTCAGGTAGGAGAATTTTTCACAGCCCCACATTTACACTACGCTACGAAAATAATTCATAAGAAACAGTGTTAAGGATAGTTGTTTTTGTTTCACTCATCTAACTCAAACTGAAACTAGATTTTATCATTGCATCATTGCAAATCCATCAATTTTATTGTTATGTATTTCTAGAGTGACGAATCACGAAATATTTACCAGCTGACTTTGGACCTTGAAATAAATTGCGAAACAGAACAAGGCCGATCCTTCGAGTGCCCACGTGAATTTCGAATAATCGACATAGAGCGATCACGTGGTTAGTTTTGTTTTGTTTTTTAATTTTGTTCGATTTTTAATTCTGTATTTGAGTATAACTTTCATGAAGTTCCAAAAAACAAGATCATTCATAGAACAATTCTGGAGAATCTTGGGTGGTTTTAATTTGATGGAACTATTTCTGGTTGCCTCAAAGCTTTGGTAGAAGTACAGGATAGTTCTAATTATATTCAAACGCGAAGAAATTTATGAAAATTAGATTTTTTTGCAGTTGTTTTCCTTTTCCCTGTAAACTACAGGTTTTTAATATCCGTAAAAACCCAATTTAAAAAATGTATCAGAATTAAAATTCATGTATATCATACATCCCCTCTAGTCTAGAACCTGAACAAAGAAAAAAGTTTTGAAAATATCAGATTGTCCTAGAGAGTTTATTTTTTCCCGACAACTTCCTGTTTCTAAAGCTAACAATAACCTTGAAAAACTTGAGTAATATGTTAGTCACAATGATCAAACTTTACAAGCTTTAAGTCTTACTAGATATCCGAACACGTGTGGATATCTGAAAATGTATGGTTTTATTTAGAAGATTTCATTATTATATTTAGATACGAAAATTCATCATTTAAAAGATATGTTTCTAAAAAGATTTTTTTGTGAATAATGGATAACAAATTCGATTATCAAGACATAACAATTTTGAATTCCATTTTTGATAATTAAACAATCTAAAAAAATATTGGCTCCTTGTGATAATATAACGACTTTGATCTATGGCATTAATGGAGCAATCAAAAAATCTAAGTTTCACAAACTATAATTTATCACAGAGAAAAAACAAAAAAGTTAAAAATGAACAAATATCTATGAACATTTCAGTTTTCTAAAGATCTTGTTTTTCCCTGAGAACATCAGGTTTGTGAGGGTCATAAGCGTGACTTCACTTAATATTTTTCTAGACAAAGATAATTCGAAACTCCAAACGCGGAAAAATTCGGAAGATTTCGTTTCGGAAAAGGTTGAAAAGTCTGAGAAGTCTGAAAAAAAGGAATGGTGCGCAGGATGTCCCTACGAACTGAACAAAGATTTGCCTGGACTTAAAGTTTTTGGGGATGAAGTTGTCGAAGCCATGGATAAAGCGAAAATCAGTAAATTTAAGCACAAAGTTGTTGAAATCGTCCAAGTTTTTCGATCAGTGCCACCGGGTTCAGTGGTTGTAAGTATCATCTTCATACTGGATCGAATGAATTACAAATTTAAAACTCTTTCCAATATTATTTTCAGTCAACTGTCGCTTCAATTGATTGTAAGAGTGAAGTTATGATAATTGATTTTTTCGAGGTCAAATATGTCTTTTTAACTTACGATACCTAATCAATACCTAAACAAAACCTATAAGAATTTCATTATTTGAACCTTTTTCGAAAAATACTGCCATATGATTGTTTTTTTTATAAGGTACACATTATAAACAGAACTCATCAGAAGAAGAGTATTATTTTCTTCGTAAAAATAAACGTTTGAAAAGTTTAACCAATACAATTTTATAGATAAAACCTATCAGGTTTTTATCAAAATGGAAACGTTCTTATACGATTTTTGTTAGGTTCAAATTACTTTATTAGATTAAGTAGTAGACGATGACAATTTAAAAATCTACAGCTTTCAAATAATTATAATTCCAATTATTTGTAGGTCCGATATGAAATACTGATGAAGATCGGATTAACAAATTGTCCTACATCATCGGCAAATGAGGCTGCCGAATGTACTGCATCAGAGCAAACGGAGTTATGTTTGGTTACTATTGATGACCATTATATAACACCTCCGAAAAGCCGAAAAATTGTTAAAAATAACTGCACAGAATCACCACATACAGAGATCGTTCCACATAGAGCACCTGAGATTACGACTACTTTGACAGAAAATCAATCTTCTGGAGAAATCGGTATGGGAATATTAAACAATATACAATAAACATTCAAATAAGGCAATAGTTATAAAAGAAAAATTATTTAAATATTTCAATGAATTAGAGATTTTGTGAAAATATGTGATTTCACTGAAGAAAGTGTGATTCAGAAAACGTTATTGTGAATGTTCATCATTTGAATTTTCAATTTCTGCAGTTTTGGAAGTAAATACTAAGAACTTATAATACTCGATACGTTTTTCTCATTTATTTCTTATTTCAATCCCATAGTTGGTGAAATCGAACACAGAAATTGTTTAGGATAATGATAAAAATTTTAAAAATTAACTTTACAAAATGGTTCGATTAGCAACTTTTCGAATTTATATGTTCAAAGAAGCGACAACTCGATGAAACACGAAAGACACGAAGTTTCTAAATTTCTTAACTTCTAGAATTTTGACTTCAAAATACCAGAAGCACAAAAAATCACCCATGACCCAAAAAATTCAAAAATTTGTGTAAAAAACAGCAATTACTAAATAAAATAATAATAATAATAAAAAAAAACCTCGAAATGTCAGTTGCAGAACAAAAAGAAATAAGCAAAGAACCGTCGATGCCAATGATAAGCAGCGAAACAGAAAAAGATAACAAGTTGAGGTTGGAGGAAAAATTCAGAGGATTCAACCGATTTCTGGAAAATCTTGATTTGGAAATAAAAGACGAAGTGACGACACAGGATAGCAGAATTCCCGTCGTTGAGCAAGTTATTTACCGCGAGAAAAAAATTGACAGGGCGAGACCCGCATTTTACGACCGAAAGAAACGGCAATTACCCTTGAGCCCTACAGCGATAAGAAAACTCGCGCAAATTGCCGTGGAAATTCTCGATGACCTTGACAGCGATAACCACAAAAGGGTGGTTTTGAACGTTCTGCATCATTTCCAAGAAGTCATTAATGGAACGCAGTATGAACGTTTGGTTGTGGAGGTAAGCATTTGAAAAATTAGTGAATCCTGTATATTGTTCTTTAGTAATGCAAAAATTACTTCAGACGGTCATGACCACGGCAACGTAAAATATTTTTTTAAATAAAAAATATTTATATAAATATTATGGCTGTAAGCGTCGATAAATCAATATCATATTTATTATACATATTTCGGTCAATATTCCAGTTTTTGGAAAATATTTCCGACTCTTTTACCCTCGAATATGAATAAATCTCGCGAATCGACAAACAAAATGTAACAAATGAATCTGATTTGGTGCTGCTTTTAGTTTTATTTTTATTTTGACAGAAATTTGACGGTAAAAAATGTTTCATGCTTCCAATGAAAATTTCATCGTCCATATATCAAGCAAATTTTTTTGATTGGGATAAGGTTTTTGTTAACCTAATAACTTGTTACTTTGGTACGAGAATCATGTATTTTAAGCTAATGAAAATATTGCTTGTATCAAGAAAAAAATTTTTTTTGATATATGGGCAATAACATTTTCATTGGATGCACGAAACATTTTTTTTCCGTGTTTTACCAAATTATAACCTCGATTAACACGAAACGCTATAAATTGAAGAAAGTTCTTCAAATTTTATCAAACGAGTTGTGGCTACATATCCTAAGTAAATGATCCTGATGATCGACAAAGATCATTTTTTATTTTCGGAAATGTTTTTCAGCATGTAATATTGTATTTTAATCAATAAAAAGATCAAAGTCTACAATGGTTCGTTTAATTGAAGTATCCATGGAGTTTCAAAAATAATTAATAAATATAAATTTTCAACATCTTTTATAAATATTTATGCCTTTTTTTCGTGAATAATAAATAAATATTTTGCTTTTTTTCGTAAATATTTTCAGTTGCCCTGGTCATGACTTTGACTATATTCGGATATAGGATGACTTACTAAAATCTAATTCTTGATTCATGAAATTGTGTAAAAATTTTGAAGAATATTAACTCCTTCTAAAGCGTTTATATGTACACACAAGAAATGAGTACTTTGAGCACTTTTTGAGCATAAGAAGAGGACTTTGGGAATATCTTCAGGATGCAGTTTTTCTACTCGGTATTACCGAGACGGTTCACATTAATATCCGATCCCATTGCCCCTCATCGTTCAAAGCTATATATGCCACTGAGCAACCAATAATCACTTTTTTTCAGGTTGGCAACACTCATTGCGCCGAAAAATCAGCCCTGAAACCCGATTGCATGGCAAGCCTCGTCGGCCCTGCCAAAACTTGCAAAATAATGCTCGAAATCACCGACAAAACGCGTCCTCTGGCCCGACCAGCGATAAAAAGCGCCGAATGCGCTGGCAAAGACGAGGTCCTGAGAATGCGCAAAAAACGACTAACGACCCCCGATAACGTTTTCCACAAAAACATCAATGAAACCGAAGTCCAATACCTCGTAAAACAAGGCTTCCAGAAAATCTCGGAAAAATTTGCCGGCCCTCACTCACCGATTCTCACGGAAATTACCGAGGCCAAAGTCATACCCGGCGAATCGTACAACTTCACCGTGAAAATAGGAACCAGCAATTGCACTAAAACCTCGAAAGAAAATTGCCGACTCCAAGCGAATTCCGAAATCAAAAAATGCGTCATCGAATACCGATTTGAGAAGACTGGACAGGATCCCGAAATCCATGTGGAATGCGAGGACCAAGTCTTGGTGAAGAAAACCCAGCCAGGATTCATGTACTCGCGAAAAAGCCTGCAACAGGCAGATTGGCTGAAACACGACAGGATGTTTCGAGAATTCCAGGACAAGTACCAAAAAAGGTACAAGTCCGAAGCGGAAAAGAAAATGCGTTTCGAGGTATTCCGGGAAAATATGATAAAAGCGGAAAAACTCCAAGACATGGACGCCGGTACCGCGGAATACGGAGCCACGATGTTCGCTGATTTGACCGCAGAAGAGTTCCGAAAGTTCCATACGGGGCTAAAAATCGGGGCGGATTTCGAAAACAGGATTCCTCTACCGAAAGCGAAAATTCCGAACGTGGAATTGCCCGAAGACTTTGACTGGAGGCATTCCAACGTGGTGACACCGGTGAAAAATCAAGGATTGTGCGGTTCTTGCTGGGCGTTTTCAGTGACCGGAAATGTGGAAAGCATGTACGCGATAAAACACGGGAAATTGCTGTCACTGTCGGAACAGGAGTTAGTGGATTGCGATAAAATAGACGATGGTTGCAACGGCGGATTGCCTAATACAGCGTACGAAGCGATTGAACAATTAGGGGGCTTGGAAACAGAGGAAGATTACCCATACGATGGCAGAGACGAGAAGTGTCATTTCAAAAAGAGTCTTGCCAAAGTTCAGATCGTTTCGGGGCTCAACATCACAAGCAACGAGACGCAAATGGCGCAATGGCTGATATCAAACGGACCGATTTCTATTGGGATCAACGCGAATGCTATGCAATTTTACATGGGAGGGATCTCGCATCCGTACAAGTTTTTATGCAGTCCGGATAATTTGGATCACGGGGTTTTGATCGTTGGATTCGGTGTCAAGAGTGAGTTCAGATGTTGGGTGGTTGTATGTTATAGTTATTTTTTTTATTTGAAACTAATTCTATAATTCTCTTCTTTAACGATCCTTGGAGATAATCTGTCGTTAAATGTCTATGAAAATGTATGGAAAATGTTGCAGCAGCCTAAACTTGGACTAAATTAGCACAACCGTCCAGGTTAATATAGGCATAACATTTCTATTGTGCTCAGACACCACGAACTTTCATGCTGCAGTAGCACACACTTTTTGTTGATCTAGTGCTCGAATTTCACACATGTTTGAGCATCTATAGCAGAAAATACTTGCTAATGTACCGTATTTTTAATGTTGTTAGATATTTTTAAACTTGTTCGAGTAGCATAGATTCTGAGGTAACGTAGCACCACACTGTCGTCAAAGGCATCTAGTTTTTCATGCTGGGACAGCTCTTATTCCAAGCGCTTTCAGCTGAACAAATAAAAAAATCAGGGTTTGGAAAGTTACCTAAAAAAATGTAACGCGTTACGTTGCCGTTACAAATGTGAAAAAAGTAATCCGTTACGTTATAGTTACTTAAAAAGAAATAGTAACTCATTACTGTTGCCACTTAAAAAAAGTAACGTTCCGTTACTTTCACGTTACTTTTTGGAAGAAATTGAATGTAAATAACAAAATCGAAAAACTAAGGCTGAAAAATCAATTTCAACGTACTTGTGATTTTGTTGTATAGAAATTGTTTATTTCAGATATAATAAAAAATGTTAATCTGAAATATTTCACCTTGAGAAAAAAATCAATCAGCTTGTTCAAATTTTTATATTTTTTTCAAGTTTACGAAATTTCTGAATATGACATTTGATTCAATGTTATATACAAGAAAGTATTTGCAAATTTAATAGGTTTTTGAAAGAAACTAAATGCCTATCCAGATTTTCAGAATTTTTAAATCTTTTTGTACTTTTCAATATGTATAAAATGTTGCAGGATTTTCTAGAATTTTTATAAATTTCTTTTTTCTGTACATTGATATATAGATTTCAAGAATGTCATGCTCTAGAATTAAAAGTTTATTGAGTTATTGGTATTTGAAAGGATTTTTCAACAAAAAATTTCTAAGATTTTCATTTCATTTGATTTTTTTTACCTTTTTTAATTTTTCTACGATTTGAAGAATTGTTCAGTATTTTTGAAACCATTCGTATTTTCTGGTATTATAGAATATTGCAGAATTTCCTAGTATTTTAACATAATTTTAGTATTTTCATGTTAATAATTGTTCTATACATTTCAAAAATTCCGAATTCTAGAATTTGAATATAATGAAACATTACGTGTTTTACAGGATTTTCCACAAAACAGTGTCTCGATAGATTTTTACTTATTCAAGTGCTTTTTGTATTTCTCAAGTTTTTCTATGATTTCAAGGATCGTTCATTATTTTCATGTATTGCTGTATGAATTTCTGGAATTCGAAAGATTTTCAATGTTTTATATATATGCACGTATTTTTCCGAACGTATTTTCTTTCTGCATTTTTAAATATTTGAAGAATGTTGTGAAACTTTTAGTTTTTTTTTAAGATATCTATTTAAATTTCTAGAATGAAATAAAATTGGAGTTTCGAAATTTCTGGAGTATATTTCGATCGATTTTGCAGAAAACAGTTTCTTTATATATTTAAATGGCCCTCAATATTCTTTGTATTTTTCACAGTTATACAATATAAAAGTTTTCTCATCTTCTTATAGACTTCTATTAACATAAATATTTTAGAATTTAAAACTCAAGAAATTGAAGTTTTTTGATTCCTTGAATTGCATAAATATTTTAAAAATCAAGTAACTTAAAACTTAATGGAATCTAATATTTTTCCTGTTTTATTTTATTTTCATTTTTATTATTTTTTTTTTTTTTGTATTCATTATTATTCCATAAAATTTCTAGCGGGATCTCTTAATCATAAAAATCCTACTATAGATTTTGCGATCTATAGATTTTAAGTATTTTTATATCTTTACATGCGAATTTCTAAAATTCAACGCTTTGAGTCGTGAAAGTTTTTAATCAAAAATAAAAAAAGCCTATTCTTCGTCAAGATTTTTACACGAATTACGATTATCCCACATAGTTTCATTAAAAATTATTAATAAAGTTGTATGTCTCAAAATGAGGAAGTTAAAAATCACTATGGGACAGATAAAAGTAACGTAAAATAACGAGTTTTTCGTTACTCGTTACCGAAAAAAAGTGACTCGTTCCCGTTATCGTTACTTGTTAATTAATGTAACGCGTTACGTTATCGTTACAGTAAAAAATATAACGTTTTAGAGTAACGCGTTACTTCCAAACCCTGAAAAAAATGATCTACTTTTTCTAACAGCAGTTATTTAGCATGGGACTTGAGACGATCCCAAGAAAAAATTTAATCCAGTGTTTTTTTAGAAAACAACAAAATCATCATTACAGACCGAATGCCGTAATGAAATATACGTAGTAAAAAAAAAGGTCATTATTACTTCATCAATCTTGGTGGAATTGTATAAATATAAATTCCACCGAATACTGTGAAAAATTCGCCAAATGACATCACGATAATTGACGATGATTACGTGTATCATAAGCATCAGACTTATTAGGTTCAGAGAAAAAGTAAAAGGTTGTCCATATCGTGGACCTCACGATAAATACTAGTGTGGTGATCGGATTGGGAAAGGATAAGTCAGCATGTTTGGACTAGGCCGGCCAACACATTTATTCATCTCTGGCTGCCAGATGAAATATGTTCTGCTATCTAATTTTGCTATAGTGGAGCAAACAAAACTTGTGATATTCTAACAAGTTTGTATATCGCTTTTTTAACAACAAAGAACATGGTGGACGAAATACGCCGTGCTATGTAATATTGCTGATACAGCAAGTTCGTACAACCTAATCATCTCTGGCTACCAGATAAAATATGTTCTGCTACCTAATTTCATCTTCTCATATGATTTATTCCTTTTGGAAAATGTATTATAATCATTAGAGTCATCAGAGCACTGCAGATTGTTACTAATGGACTAATTTCATTTTCAAACAATTCTATTTTAAAAATTAGACTTAGATAATTATACAGGGTGATCCAAACTAACCTGGAAACCCGAAAAATATAGATTCCTCATGAAATTATAAGATTTTGTTATCCTTTGATATTTTCCAAAAAACTCAAAAATCAAAAAATTTAAGCTTAAAATTGAAACAATAAAAGCCCTCTCCCGACGAGTGGGGGTCAAATTCACCGAAACAAATTTTTCCTACATTTTCTTTATATTTTTCTGAATAAAAAAGTCTTGTGCCACTTTTTACAAGACTCAAAATTAAAAAAGTTATTCAGGTCACAAGTTTTCACCAATCAGATTTCTTAGATTTTATGCTTAAATAACTTTTTTGATTTTTAGTTTTATAAAAAGTGGCAAAGGACTTTTTTATTCAGAAAAATATTAAGAAAATTTGGGAAAAATTTGTTTCGGTAAATTTTACCCCCACTCATCGGGAGAGGGCTTTTATTGTTTAAATTTTAAGCTTGAATAAATTTTTAAATTTTGAGTTTTTTGGAAAATATCAAAGGATAAAAAGGTCATATAATTTCATGAGGAATCTATATTTTTCGGGTGTCCAGGTTAGTTTGGATCACCCTGTATAGGAAAAATACAATATTTTACACTATAATTGAATAATTTCTATGAGAATAGTTTAAAATTAAATTTAATACAATTGAAATAAATAGTGAATTCGTAATACAAAAAATCCACTGCATTTTTTTGAAGCTATAGTTTCGATACAGAGAGTTTATTAATTTATAATTTGCAGATAAAAAACTTGATCGCAAAATGTGTGAACATAGTTTAAAAATTTCAAATTTGTGATTGAAAAATGAATGAACAAAGAAATCGTGATCGAAACTTTGAAATGAAAAAATTTGCATCGCTGGTATTGACTGATTAAAAATCAATTGATCCAAACATTAAATCTTATATTCAAGTTTCTTTTGACGACTTTTTCGTCGAATTCACTACAAAATCAAGATCAAAAAGAAAAGCAAGAAATGAAAAAACAAACAATAGTTATAGATTCAATCCATTAAAAACAGAAATATCGAAATTAGGAAAATTTCGATCAATTGGGCGAAATACTTTGAGATTTATACATATTTTGCATCAAAAAATCAAATTGATAAACTTCAAAATCATTAAATTATAGTGTAATTTTATGTAATGTATTAATATGGTAAATGTTTTTGACAAGTTCTGTGTATCATATTTTTTATTGAAATCTGGTTAGTATTTTTGTTATTGTTTCTAAGTAATTTTTTATTATAATTAGTTACTTGATGACATATAAAATTATGTAGCAGAAAGATATAAAAAATGTTACCAAACAATAAATTATGTTAATGGAGAAGATTTAATTTGTTTTTTTGATAATAATTTATCTACAAGGATCGCTAGAGAAGAAAATTATAGAAAAATATCAAGGGAGAGTATACAAAGAATTGAATAATATTTGAATTATTACTTTTCTTTATATTAAAATTAATTAATCGAAGGATCTTGAATGAGAGATTAATAAATAGTAAATTACGTGCCAGGCACGGATGTGCGAAACGGCTAATACATTATTTTGCCGTTTCGCCAAATTGCACATCCGTGCCTGTTACGTGAAGTATTTTACGCCGTGATAACCGAGAAGTCACGTCGAAATGTCAGTTTTGAGGTGAAAACGGCGTAAAAGAATATTGCCTACCTATTACAATATAATTACATTACGGAATTTGAATTTGTTTCAGGATATCCTTTGTTCAAAAAAACATTGCCGTTCTGGATAATAAAAAATAGCTGGGGCAAAAACTGGGGCGAACAAGGCTACTACAGACTTTACCGAGGAGCAGGAGTTTGTGGAGTGAATCAAATGGCAACAAGCGCAGTAGTGGCTTGAATGAACTCTAAATGGATCATTTATTTTCCATTTAGAACTGGCATTTTATTTTTTCGTTTTATCATTCGGTACGTTTAAGTACAGAAAATGTCATCATTCAAAAAAAACAAATCTCTGGAAGGATAGAATCTCAACTAAAACGATAGAATCTCAATTAAAATAAAGAATAACCAGATGTTCTATTAAAATAGAACATACTGTTTTCGATCTTGTTATCCTAGTGTCTTACATCGTTCGCAAAACTGTTAAAATTGTTCTGTTTTTGTTGATCTGTAAAAAGTTATTATCCAATTTCAATAATGCAGAGAGAAAAAATTTTTCAATAAGTCCATTTTGAAATAGGAGTAACTAATTTAGAAGTAAATTATTATGAAGATGTGTTTTTTGCAACATGTATCAACGCAGCTTGTGATCATTGTAAAAAAAATATTGTGCGTAGTAGTGAATCGAACAAAAATATGAATTTAAAATTCAATACAATAATTTTTCAAAATGATTGAATCCTTTGAAGTGTTGACAATCATTATTTTATTTTCATGATTTTCGCATTTCTAGCACAATATATTATTTTATAACGATTGAAAAACTTCTCACACCAAATATAGATACTAATTACTATAATTACTCGGATACTTTTTACATCTTTCTCATCGTCTCAAGAAAGCCATTTTGATGGTGAAGTCAACATCATTACTTGACTTCAAAAATGTAAATCATATCATCGCTATTATAAAAAACTCTATTTTGTAAAGAACAAATTATCCGTGTATCAAAAAAGTATCAGAATAAATTCATCCCTTGCTAAAAAATAAATGAAAAAAAAAAATACTTTATTGTTACAATACTTGTGAATAAATTTGCCTGGAAAAAACTTATTTTCCTGAGTTTGTTAATTATTAGGCTGACTAAGGATTAGGCAATGCAGAGATAAACATTTTCAAGGCTTAGAAAAATCAATTTCCATAATTTAGAACATGAAATTTATGAACAGAAATAGCTAATCTTAAAATTTTGCATCTACAGTTTTTATTTATTTTTTTAATCTCATTCATATTGTTTCTTATATTAAATAGCTTAAAAATGACCATGTTCCAATTTAACTACTGCAATCATAATATCTACAATTTTTGAATGCTAAAATTTCGATCTTGGAAATACTTATGTTTATCATTTTGTCAATTTTTTTTAACCAATTTCAAGTATTGGACTCTCAAAGTTCAAACAGGAAATACTAATTCAAATGGTTTCGGAATTTCAATACTTATAATTTTTATACATCCAAATTATTCTTCAGAAAGTTTCGAACTTTTATTGAAATTATTTTGTGCAAATTAATTGTTAAAAAGTTTGACTTTCACTTTTCTACGATGGTAGGTAACATAAAAATTCGAAAAACTGTAGAATTACAAAATATTGATTGATCTAGTTGATTTCACTTTCATTATTTGAATTTTCCATTTATTATATGCAATGGTTAAATGTGAAAATGATAAAAAATAAACACTTTTTCCATATTTTAGTCTTCATTTTATTCAGTTTTTACAATCCTATTCTTTCTATTTCTCTTTTCCGATCGCACGTTAATCTGAATTTGTTTAACTCAATCTTTCTGCAAAAAATTCAAATTTGTCGTGTCGTGAAGTTGTTTTTACCTTTTCACTTCCAATCTTCCATTGGAACAATAAGATCTTCACCATCATCGTGTTCTTCATCCGTATCCATATTTTTCTCTTCTTTTTCGACTTTCTTCATCTTTTTCTTTTTCTTTTTCTCTTGCGCCTTCACCATTTTTTCGACCTCCTCAACAGGCATGTCCAAATCACTGTCATGGGTGACGTCGCGAATTTTTCTCTTCAAATTTGGCAATTTCACATCGTTGTTATTGTGAGTCAAAGCTTTGAGCCTGTTCTCTTCGTATATTTTGTACCAAGTGGTAAAGAATTTGGTCAAAGGCGTGCCCTCCACTTTGATTTTCGTTTCCCAATTTTTGATTTCATCCATGTTTTTCAAGTTCAAGGTCAAACGTGAGCGCTCCTTTTCAATGAATTTCCGGTTTTCTTCGATTTTTTCAAGAAGAGTCTTCAGTTTTTTACTGTATGTTGGACACGAGCATTTCTTCAAAAATCTCTTCATCTGAAAGTAAAAGTGAGTTATTGTAAATTTTGAAGAATACTTCCGCAAAATGGTAAGTTATTCAAGTTTCGATGTAAGATCACAAAATGTATAGAAAAAAAAAAAACCCAAAATTATCAATTTTAACAAGTATGCAGTTGTAAAAAATACTTTAAATATATTACTCCAACGGTCATAAATTTTAAAATAATGACATTAAAAAATGTGATTTACACAACTTTCGTCTTGAAAAATGGAAATGATTGAAATTCGAGATTTTGTCTTGAAAACTTTATCTTAGAAACCAAAAAATCCTTATGGAAAGAAGAGATAAAAGATTGCTCATTTTTCTATCGACAATCTATCAATTTATGAATTATTAATATTCACTACATTTTCGAAAAGCTACCACTGTATAAAAGAATGAAAAATTTCACAATATCTGGATTGAAAATTTCGCCGTAATCTGTATGAATAGTTATGATTTCAAATTTTTATGGATTAATTGAAAAATTATAAAAAAATAAATATTCAAATAAAGAGATGTGTGACTTAGGACTTTCAAATAAAAAAATACATATCTCTGATAAGGAATTATTGAAAATCAATTATTTCTAATTCTGTATCTCTTCTATTTTTCGTGAAGATTTGTTTTAACGAATATATTATAGAATTAAAGTTAAGATGAAAGCAAGGAATTAAAATTTTTTTGAAAAAAAAAAAAAAAAAAATGTTTGTGATTTTACTATTTTGAATAAATTTTTAAAATTACAGTAATTTGTATCAATAAAATAAATTGACAACATTCTTCTTAATATTTGTTAATACATAAAAAAATTCTTATCAGTATGCAGCATTTCACTGAATTCTTATAAAATTCATAAATTTTCGATGCAGATTTTTTTATCAAGTATACTGCAAAGTAAATGAGTTTAAAAAAATCGAGAAATTCACGAATGACAAATATTTATATGTAGGTACAAATTTCGACATGCAATACAAAATAAAATTTCGGATCAAAGAAGATTTCTGATATCGGTATTTTGGATAAAGAATTTTCAAAACTATAAATTTTTTGTGCTATTTGAGTATCTGATCAATTCGTATTGATTTGAATATTATTATTTACTTTATTGTTAAGCAGTGATAATTAGAAAATTTTTTTAATCATATAAGTGTTTTAGATCAAAAAGTTTAACTACGAAATATGTGGAACACTTTGAATTAGCAAAATCTTACTTGTATAAGCAAAAAAAAAAGAAAGAAAAACATCTTATAATACAGAATGTGCTATGAAGGCTTTTCATTTAAAAACTGATTTCATTGAAATCATTGAGGAAAATAGTAAATAAAAAAGATAAATTTGTGTAAACATTACAAGCCTTGATTGATAATTATATGGCATAATGTCGATTATAACAAAATTCCCCCGAAATATCAAGATTAAAAATTTTTTTGATTCCGAAACTCGAGATGCTTGATTTTCAATCACCTAGTTACATTTCTCAGTTCATCAATATATATTTATCTTCTTCACTATTTTTTTAACGATACGTTATTAGTTTAAAAACCGTTTTAATAAATACAGGTATACGTTGTGCGCTTTCTCTATTTATAAGTAATCACATTTTTTAATATTTTGAGATATTCTGAAAAATAATATAGCATATCTGATATGGCAATATTAATTCACAATATTTCTTCGTTAAAAATGTGTTAATAAAATTTCGTGTCAAATAAAATAAGCAGGCAGTAAATCTTCAAAATTACCTGCATAATGCAAGGAATGTACAAGTCTGGGAAGTACACGCAATGGCTGTCATTTGAAGCGTTTTCGAACAAAAGGAGATGAACATTTTCAAAAATGCTGTCCTTGAATCCATTTTCAGCCATCTGACTTTTGGAGAGTCTGAGCAAACACTCGAGGGAAATTGGTTTCATTGAAACTGCTTTGTGTTTCTTTTGAAAATTGAAAGAACTCAAGATCTGCAACATAAAAAACATGTTGATTTTGCCATATCAAGGATTCAGAAAAAGTGTTCAATAATATCTATGAAGTTCCACGTCTTATCATTAGTTTTTAACAGAATAACAAGGCCAAAAGGGCATAAAATTAAAATGATTATAAGTTTCAACTGTGCAATTTCAGTTTTCAATTTTTTAAGTGGGAACTCAAGTCAATGAAATTGGTTAGAGCGTTTTGTAGTGTATTTTTTTGAGAATTTTTATTTCTTATGGTATATTAACAAGAAAAAAAGCTCTGACTTGCACAATATAATTTGAAAAATATCATCGAGTGCTGGATTTGGAATGACAGAAATCTATGTTCCTTTTTAAAAATCAAATATTAAATATTGTCAGGACAACTAAAAACTCACTTCCAAAACGAATGGCAAAGTAGGGATGAAAACACCTGCATCCTTGGAAAGATCTGTCAGAATTTTCACACAGTGAAATCGTAGTGGGTAATATTGTGGCGTGGATATCATCTTGATTGTTCCATTTATGATCTGTGAATAAATAATATCGACGCTGAACAAAGCTACATAGCTTATTTTATTTTCAATTGACAGGCTGAGAGGAAAAACCGAACAAGTAGAGACAGAAAACATGGAGTTTCACATTCATCAGTCTCTTACTAGTTCGGTTTTTACTCTCAGCCTTTCAATTTATCGAAGAATAAAAAATTTTAGCGAATTTATTCAAACAAATCACAAAATCCATGTTGTCGATTGCACCAAAAATCGAATTAGACAGCATTTTCAACAATTTCGAACTACTTAGTTCTTCAAATAATTAATGTGAAGAAATTTACTAATGGATGGAATAAATTATTCAGTTATTATTAAATGGATATGTTAGAAAACATTATTTGAAATTGTATGTATTAAACACAAATACTCATGTTCTATACTTAAAAAATTACCTGAACCAAAGGATAGATTAATCCTTGCAACATGGATTTTTTGCTGGCTTGAGCCAAAAGTTCAGCCCAAAACTTGATTGAGTTCACGAATTGCCAATTGTACACAGTTTGAAAGTTTTCCTGTTGGCAAAACATTTTTATACAAATTGTTGAGATCAATATTGAGAATGACGTATTGGATATTATTTCGAAATGTGAACCATAGACATTATATACATGGAACGCTAGTCGGGCGTGATTCCGAGGCAAAACATCATTTTTTTTTTTTTTTTTACTTGTCTGGAAAAGGCAGAGTCGTTTTATGGAGAATTTCATTCTAAGTAATCCATGAATAAAAATCTATCAAATTTGAACATTTTTAATATTTCCAAATTAAGGAATAACAAGCTTGACGTAATAAAATAATACATACATTTTGTCAAGATTGGTAACGCTTCTGAGAATTTTCTAAAATATTTTCCAATTTTTAAGAGCCTGAACAATTACTTTCAAGAACTTGAAAATTTGCTTATTCAAATAGTAAAAAATATAACAATCAATTCAGACAATGTGCATAATAATTCAGGGAATCATTGAAATTCAACTAATGAAAAAATTAATAGGGAAGCTGTGGATGTTTTTTCTTAATATTTTCAAACACTCAATGATATAGTTAATCTGAAGGAACAAAAAAATAAAATTACCTTTTTCTTTAAAGTCAACGCATTTCGAAGTTGAATAGCCATTTGTCGAATGTAAACAAATGCATAACTGTAGGAAACATTTTCATCAAGGCGATAAATTTCAACCAAAGAACGACGCATGAAGTTTATCCCAGGTAGAGTTTTTGGAGACACGAATTTCGAGTTTTCAACATATTTTATGTACATCGTCTAAAAAAATGGCAAAAATAAAATTATAAACATCGTTTTTTCATACTGGAAGAAAAAAAAAATCTGTAGAACTAACTTTTAGCAAAGATGCCAGCAACGAATTTTTGTTAGCTTGGGCAAGGCGAACAATGCACAAAAATGCAACAACACGAATGTTGTCTTCCGCTGCAGACCAGAACTTTAGCAAAGATTTCAGCACGGATTTGTGGAGCGATGTGAAAGAATTGAAAAAAGGAAGCATTTGATGCAAGTGTTTTAACAAAAGCGTTAAAATATCTTCGGATGAGACATTTTGCAGGATCTGAAAAAAAGATAATCTTTAAATGTTCTATTCTGCAATCGAAACAATTTTTCTGAGACATTGGTAAATTTTTTTTATAAGATTTCCTGAATCTTCTCTAAAAATCAGGAAAAATTGCTAAGATGACCTCATTTGAGTAATAGAATTTTTGATGTAGTAATATAAATATCGACAGAAATTTGAAATGATAAATTGTACCTTTATCAAGTCAGTGAGATAAGACTTCAGAAGAGTCTTAATCTTTGGGAATCTTTTCGCTTCATGAGCTTTCATACGAGTGGAAGACAATTTCAAATAACGCCTAAATGCATTCGGTAATTGCATTACACAAATTTGAATGACTCCATTGAACGCTGAAAAATATTTATGTTAATTTCGTTGCTTTTTTTTTAATTGATATGTAATGTATCATTCAAATGACCTTTTCCATCTTTCACTAGATAAGTGCATTCACTTTGTTCATCTTCAACAGTTTGCAATGCTGCGTTAAATGCTGTCACAACACATTTTATTGTTGCGCTGGTTCTGGAATAATTAGTTAAAATTATTAAATATTGTGTTAGGTAGAAAAAAAAGTTGAGTTTTATTATGAATATCCAATATATCTCATATAAAAAATTACAATTATTCATCTTAGAAATTAACTCAGAAATTATAAGTACAAAAATAAGGAAAATGTGTTAAGAATATTATTTAAAAAAAATTTTGTAGAACTAATTCAACAAAATCAGGTTAAATAGATAGAAAATTGAAAATCACTTCGTTTGGATTTTCAAACATGCATTTAAAGATATAGTGGTTTTATTTTTTACATTTACTGTAAATGATTTGTTAAAAAGTTTACTAACATATCGTTATTATGAGATACTTTACGAAAAAAAAATTTGCATACTTGTCTGTTTGTATATGTTCTTCCCATTCTTTAAGTAGTGAAGGCGTGATTTTTGTTTTTGATGATTTCTCAGACTTTCCTTCACCATCGTCAAATTCAAAATCACTGTCATCACTAGCAATCTAAAATAAAAAGAGCATAAAATAATAATTAAAAAATATTAGAGTTAATTAGTAAATAAAATAAATAAAAGGCTATGCACAAGTGGAAAACAAGTAACATTATTATAAATTATGACGCAAAATGTAAGTTGTATAATCGTAATGAAATTTTTAGAATGTGTACGTTATATATAGAAAATTTCCTAATCTTTTGTGAATTTTTTCATTTAAAAAATATTTTAAACAATATCTATATTGATATTTTACGCAAGAATTTGTAGCATAAGTTGGGTAATTATAAAAATTTTTTTCATTTGAGTAACTTTTTCATATACAATTTTGGAAGGATTTTAAAGAACCACGAATTTCAAAAATATTTCTAAGGAGTGAGAAATTTGTAGGTTGTATCTGCAAATAGGTAGGTTTAATCTAGCTAAAATTAAACATATTGACTATTAGTATATTACCCGGGAGTAAAAAAATAATTTCAATATAATTGAAAATCATACACAATCGTCATAAATTTTGGAAATCAATTAATCATATAATTATAAGAAAAACCAGGGGGGCGCAACTCCATGTTTGGAGTTTGTACTGTTAAAGTATATAGCCGCTAGAGGTGCTGCGATCTTGTCAGGAAATTTTTTGCGCGAACATTTGAATCAATTTTTTTAATTGTACTGTAAAGTTAACGTTGAAGCATGAATTTATTATCGAGTACCCCAGTAAATATTCGTTATTATTCGTAATCATTGATGTCATATAACGTACCAATGTTTACCTGGGACGTTACATGTTTTCTCATAACATATATTTTCTCCAAAATTGTCGGTAGATTAGTTTTTTTTATAAAAAAGTTTTTCAATATTTGTTGGAAAATACACTTCGAAGGGTGAGAGGAATAGACAGCTTTCATGAGAAAATATTTTCTTAGAAATCAAACAAAAATCAAAGACTGGACTGACAAAAATTTTTTTTAAACCCAGGATATTTTTAGTTATGAAAATATGTACTTTATTTGTTGAATGGTTTATTTTGTAGGCAATCGTTTGTTTTGTTCATTATTTCGCAAGATATGGAACAATGGCAAATGACAGGAACTAATATAAAGAGCCTGAAAAGATTGCAGCATCTCTAGCAGCCATATAATTTAGCAGTACAAACTGGCACATTTGAAAAGGCCGAAGTTGCACCCCCCTTAAAAAAATTTAGGTGATTTTATAAGAAATTTTAAAAGATTTGAGAATTAAATTACAAAGTTTGAAATAAAAATTCTAAGAATTTGAATCTTTCTAACCATCATAATTCGGACTAAAAAATTGTTTATGTACATTTGATACGCTGATAGCAAAAGCGAACTAATGCCTATTTAAAATACATTGTCGTTAGCTCGCTTTTGCCATCAGCGTATCATTTGTAAATTGGACAATCAGAATATCGTAAAATAAAAATAAAAGTTTATACTTCCGAAACCATAAACTTATAAAAATATTTTTGAAGGTTCAGGGTTGAGGAATCTGAAACACTATATTTTCAATGATATAATTTTCTTAAATAAAATAACATTGATGTACACATTTTATCATTTTACATAACACATTTAGACAGTTGACAATCTTTTCATTCTTTTTTGCCATACTTGATGTGAAAGGTAGTAATTCAAAAATTACTCTATGAAATTCAAAACTATATTTTGTAGAACAAAAATTGTAAATGATAAAAGAAAATTTATTATAAATGATCTGAAGAATGTTCTATAATTATTTCATATCCACAAAATTAAACTGGATAGTCTGATTAAAAAAGGATTATAAACATAGATATCAACTCAATTAAAACAACTATTAAAAACATTAATATTCGAATTCCGAGCCTTTGTTATTAGAATAGACATATAAAGAAAGTGACAACTTTTTCAACGTTTTGGAACATACTCTATTGTTCTAGAAGTATTAAATAAATATAAAATACTTTTAAAAAAATAGTTTATAAAACAAATAAAAAATATAACCGTAATTATTTAAACAATCTAAGTGTTGAGAATTGATCACATAAATGTGGAATGGTTTTATTGAAAACAAAACTTGAGAAAATCTTTCTAAAATATGTTTGTCCTATGATTGAAAACTAATTTTTACTAGTTTTATACTTTTTATTTAAAGAATTTGATGTTTTTATATAATATTAGAAGTTTAAAAAAATTGTATGCTTAGCAAAATTAAAAATAAGAACTAAAATAAGGAATCATTACTATTAATTTACGTTAAAAATAGAAATTTCACAAATGAAATTAAAAATATTTTAGTATGAATTTTCTTGCCTCTAAGTCAGCATTCGGGATATGGCGATTATCTTCTTTTTCTTCATCGGAAGAATCGCCGAAATCTAATAGTTCTTTATCATTTTCCTCCAAAAATTTGTAAAAATCCGGGTCACTGGATTTTAATTTTTGCAAGGACTTTTTGTGTTCTTCTGGGTCTAAGAAATCATCTTCACTCTCAGACCTAATGTCTTCTGTTAATTTTTCCTTCTTCTTAGTTTTCATTGCGATCTATAGTAAAAAAATCATTCAACAAAATCGTGCGCAAAATTAAAAATTTTTTTTTTTATTTTTAGTAAGAAAACACATGTACTGAGAAAACATAACCTTTATACAGAACAAACAAAAACAACTTGGGAGTACATAAATGATTTGTCTGACTGGCATTTATAATAAATGTGTAAAGCTCAATTAAAAAATCATTTTAGAATAATTGCTTTTCATTTTTACAAAATATTTTAAACAAAGAATACTTACAAACACGTAAAAAAAACTGTTCAAAATGGGAGCCAGTAGATGCCAGTGGGAGCCAGTAGATGCCAGTGGGAGCAATCAGGGGTGCCCTTGGTTAAACCACCCTGGGGATCAGGGATCAGTGAGGGACAAGTTAAACCACCCTGCCTGTAGTTGACCCCCCTGACTGAAAATTACGAACAATAACGAAGTAAAGTGTAAATTTATAATTTTACATAAGAATCGTTCGAAATTATCTCTCCAGGGGGGTAAAACTCGAAAAAAGCACCAAAAATCTAGCCTTACCTGACGGAAGGTGATGGGCGAGCGAGGCCAAGCGGGGAGAATCAGCTGTTTGAGAAATCGTCATCAGATTGGCGGATTTCAAAATTCCCGCCGCGTAAAGTAGTTCCCGGGGACAAAACTCGCGGCACTGCGATCGAATCAGCTTTGAATTACAGAGACCATTAGGCTTATGGAGAGTTTTACCCCCCTGTATCTCTCTACGATTTGTTTGTAACTCGATAAAGCAAAAATGAATCGAGCTCTTTTGGAACGTTTACGACAATGCAAATTGTTGCAGGCAAAAAGTTGCCCAACTCAATGGACCCCGGAAGTGATAATGAGGATGTTGATTAATCTTTGCGATGTTCTTGGCTTAGACCATGCAACCATTCAAGCGGTGAAGATTTAAAAAATTTCAACATTTTCCGAAAAATTTATACATATTAAACAAAACTCCGGGTATTACTTTTTTTTAGGCTGTGACTATCGGCACGCCACAGTGTGACCATGTGACCGTGTTGCAGTGTGTCGGGCATCTTCGGGAAAACGCGTGGCTGTGTGAAGGCGGAATTGTGGCCAAACGGCCCATACGTAAAATAAAGTAAATTTACGCGTAAGAACTTAAGTGTGACAGTGTGACCGTGAAGATGTGTATTTGGACGTTTCATAGTAAAAAACTTCCGGGAAAACTCCGTTTCACGCGTTTTTAAAAAAAAAACCTAGCCCGAGAAATCTTGCTTTACGTAAAAACTCCGTTCCGCGCGTTTAAAAAAAAAAATCTAACTCAAATCTCGCTTCTCGCAACAATTCCATTTTGCATCATTTTTTACTAGAAGCGAGATTTTGTGGGTTAGGTTTTTTATTTTCAAAAACGCGCAGAACGGAGTTCTTGCGTAAAGCTAGATTTCTCGGGTTAGGTTTTTTTTTTAAAAAACGCGCGAAACAGTTTCTTTTCCTGGAAGTTTTTTAGTATGAAACGTCCAAATACACATCCTCACGGTCACACTGCCACACGTATTTCCGAAATAAGCCGACACACTTTCACGCTGTCACACGGTGACACTGCCACACGTTTCTCGAAGATGCCCGACACATTGTCACACGGTCACACTGTTGGCGTGCCAATAGTCACAGCCTTTTTTTTATTTCCATAAAGTATTATTATTTCATAACCATATATTATATATTTTATTTTTAATATTTTTTAATTAATTTATTTTATTTGAATTGTATTATTTACATGAATTATTTTAAATTATTTATTTGACAGTAATTGAATAAATTTATTAATTGAATAATAGTAATTATAACATATAATATAATTTCAATTTTAAGTATTAACTTCTAGGCATTTTATTAATTATTAAATAATCCAAAAAGATATAGATGAAATTTTTATATATAAATAGATATAGAAAAATTACTTGACTGAAATCTGGAAGACCATAACAAATGGTTAAATGCAAGTTCCTAAAGTTGAACAATATTCCAAATTTTTCATTTCGATAACTAAAAATTTAACAATGATTCTTCAGAAGAAAGTTTTTTTTAACGGGATGGTAATTATGAGGATTTGACTAAGATAATGTAGGAAATGAATGTATGGAAAATTGTTCAACTTATTGATTTATTGAGAAAAATTAAAATACAAAAAAAAACTAGAAAATTTGAATTTTTGAGCCTCATATTACATAACTTTACATGGACATCTATAATAATACCAGAAAATTTTTCAAATCATACAAACACTAAAAAAATATTAGAACATATATAATTCTGTTCAAATATGTTTTTTTTTTTTTGAAAAATCTAAGGGAATACTGAAGATGTATATAATTTTTAATTCTGGACCATTTAATTCTAAACAAGGTATATAATAATCTATAGAAAAACTGGAAATTTATAAAAAACACTAGAAAAATGCTACAAAGTCTTAAAAATATAGTAAAAAAAAAAATATACAAAAAATCAGTAAAATGCGATTGAAATTTTAATTTTAGATGTCGAATTCCAGAAAACTATGTAGTCATCTGCAAAAATTATAATAATTTAAATTATCAAACTATAATTTTTTACATTTGCATAAACACTAACAAAAATTAAGAAATGCTAGAAATCTTTCAATAATCAAAAACTATGGATTGTAGGTGTAATTTTCTCAAAATTTTATAATACCTTGAATCCTACAGCATACATATTATTCTAGAAATTCATATTGAAACCAAATAATATAACAGAAAAATTTCTAAATTGCATAAATATCCAACAAATCCTTAACAAATTTTCGTAAATACTAAAAAAATGTGAGAACTCCAGAAATCTATTAAGGGGACACAGAGGCTGCTGAAGTACAACAAAGACGCATAGAACGGAAAACAAATGAGTGGAAGGAGGAGGTGGAGAAAACGGCCTCTGTGACCCCTTAACACCATGGACAAAGGAATATAGGGACGAAGTGTAAAGTCATACCTTAGGCCAGGAGAGCGTCCCGGAGAGGGATGAAGGGGACAAGATTGTCTGCCTACTTTTTATTAGTCGAGGCAGTGTGCATGCTCAATTCCGGGCAATTCTGGGAAAGTGACACCTAGTTTGCCTAATTTTGATTGGTCAACGACTACGCGCATGCTCAGTAACATGTTGTTGACGTTATAGTACCCTGCCTCACGTCCCTCAACAGGGGCCACCCCGATTGCTTACACTCCGTCCCTATATTCCTTTTTCTATGATTAACACTCAAAAACTATTTAGTCATGATTTTCTGACAAATTTATAAAACTTTGAATCCCACATCATATAATTCTAGAACTTTATATTGAAATTCATAAGTATAACAGAAAGTTTTTTAAATTCAATAAATAATGAAAAAATGATGAAGAATTCTTCGAACTCCAATATATGCTAAAAAAATGCAAAAACACTAGAAATCTTTTAACACTTAAAGAGTATCTGTGTGTAATTTTTTTAAACATTTTTAAAACTTTGAGTTCTACTGCATATTATTCTAGAAATCTATATTAAAATCCATTAATATACCAGAAATTAATTTAAATGTTATAAATACTGGAAATTATTGTTTTCAAACAATAACAAAAAATATTCCAAATGTGTATAAAAGATAACATCTTTACAGAAATTAATCAAAATACTCAAATTCGTTGAAATTTTCCATTCTATAGCCCAAAATTCTGAAAAACAAGAGAGCTTGTCATAGAAAGAATTGAAATTTATGAAAACACCAGAAAAAGCTCCAAAATTTTGTATGTAATATGCGATATGTAATTTTGGAAGTCTATGAAATGCCTAAAATCTCAGAAGATAAAATTTCTTTGAAAATCTATTAAAATATCGAAAAATTTGAGAAGTCTGATAATTAAGGCTTCAAATTGTATAAACTGGGGAATAAATGCCCGGTAAGCTGTCAGACTACTTTTTTATTATTTTTTTTTTCCTTCTCGGCCCTACCGAGTCTTGATATTACAGAATTATGAAATATACCAAAAGTATTTAAAAAATCTAACCCTCAGTGACTTGCATGAAAGTCACAAAAATTGAATTTCATAATATTAAATAGGAACATGAAAAATGAATGACTTCAAATTCTAAAAACTGTGTAACTTTCAAATTATAAATTTGAAAAATTGCACTTACTTAACCAGATCATCAAAGAATAAAAAATGTAAAATTTCAGGGAAAATACATTTTTCTACATTTTTATTGGAAACGCAAGAGAAAAAGAGACTTATTGAAAAGTGCGTAGCCCCCTTTGACCGCCGACCCTTCATATTATTAATTAAATTTCACCGTATTAATCCATTCTATTAATAAACATACATATAATTATATTTGAAAGTAATGTAATTTGTAATGTTTAATTACTTTAAGTCACATACATATTTGTTGAAATTCGAGATCAAGTTTATATTTTAAATTGAAATTATCCGAATTTGAAATTTTATTCAGGAATTTCATCATCTTTCTATCAGATTTTTCAAAAATTTATTCCAGGAACATCAAGTTGACATGGAAGGTCAAGAAATACCTGCAGATGAATGGAAGTTGATGACCGTATTCCATGTACTGAAACCCATTTTCACTGAAATTTACTTGGAGGACTTTGCAATCTCAGATATTATCAATCCTGGTAAAAAAAATCTTTTATTCTTGATTTTAATCTAACTACATGAATGTTTTCCATTTACACTGAGAGAAAAAATGAACTTCTCGATCATAATGTTGTCCGCCGCGTGAGGCATGGCTCCATCGATGCTTGAGAGCATGGGTTCGATGCATCCTCTGCGCAGACGCTTGATTTAGAAGCGTGTGTTGTGCTCGAGGGGATACTTTCTAACGTTTGAAGGTTGTCACAGCGTGCGCTTCGGACGCGCGGAGCACTGCCATGCTCGAGAAATTTACTTTTTCTCTGAGTGTATTGATTCACAAGTTAAACATAAAATTGTGACATGCTTAAACCAAAAAAAAAAGGTATCCGATTTTTCCTCTCGTAAATGTTTTTTGTTAGAAAGTATTGTAATTCTTTTTTTTTTTTTTTCTTTTTTTTTTTAACTTTCCTCAGATGACAAGCGGCTCAACATGATTTTTAAAAAAATCACCAACTTCCTTTTATTTTTTGAAAAAGTCAAAGAGTTGACAATTGAAAAGGTTCAAGATTTGGAGAAAAGATGGGAATTGAAAGAATCGAAATCTCAAGAGTTGGAAAAACTTCAGAAGGAAATTTTAGATAGGCAGATCACAATTGGAAACTTGCGATCGGAAACTGATGAAGTGGGTTAAATTATGATTATTGTTTCCAACGATTTCAACAATTGTTTAGCAGTGTTTTTGTTAACCTAATTTTTTTTCATGGCCTCATTTTACAATTCAAACTTTGTACTTTTCTATATTGATAGTATTTCAAAGTTCATGTAATTTTAAGAATTATTGAAAATAATAGGTAAATATTAGAGCATTCTGATGTTGAATATAGATATTCAACATCATTATTTTTTACGTTATTGTGATCAAAAATTATTTTTTTAGCTCGAACGTCAGGTTGAAAAAGTTGATTTGGAAGCCAAAAAACTTCATGAGGAAGATGTAGCATCGGAAGAAACCCTAAAGCGTAAAAAAATTGAACTAAATGCAATTTCAACAAAACTTCATGAATTGGAAAAAGAAGATCAAAAGGTAATTTATTTTATTATTTATTATATGATTCTATTTTATTTTATATTTCAATTGTCACTAAACCATTAATAATTTAACTTTAACTTTTTTCACTTGAAAATTTTTTTGCATCACGAATTCTGAATGCATGGCTATTACTTTTAATAACATAAAAATATTGTTTCCTTAGTTGACTTTGGATATACAAAGTTTGGAAGCAGACGTTGTGAATTCGCCTGATAAATACAAGGCAAAACTGAAAGAGCTGGATAAAATGGAAGAAGAAAAAGTGGAAAATTATCACAACACCAACAGTACTCTTGAGAGCAAAAAAGCATTTCTGAAAGACAAAAGCGAATTTATTGGATTAGTTGAAGAATGTCACCAATCGCTCCAAGAACAGATCCAACTCGTTCAAGAACATGGGTAAGATTTTTCATAAATTTTTTTCATTGGCATGTGTATGCGAATTTTAATTCCTATTTTTAGGAAGCAAAAAGAAACCGAAAACGATTTGGAGAAAAAAATTAAGGAATTGAATATCGCGATTAAAAGCATTGAAGAGGAAACAGAGGAATTGAAAAAGGAAATGGAAAATAATGAGGAACTCGAAAAAACGAATAAGGGTAAAATGGAAGAAAATATTCAGGAGTTGGTCAAAATTCATGCAGATTACGAGAAGTGAGTATTTTATGGAACTACGATTTGGAAAATAAAAAATTGCACAATGAAGTTTGAAAGATATACTGTAATGCGTTAAATTGCCTTTTAGAACAATCAGGGAATTGAAAAGGAATCATAGCAAAAATTCAAAAATAGTACGGGAATTGTCCGATCAAAAAGAATCTGTTTTGCTGGCGACGAAAAAATCAAAAGAAGAGACTGAAAGTGCCATAAAAAAAATGCAAGATGAAATGGTCACTGCATATCAAAAAGTAAGTTTTCTTAAGCTTAGGGCCACTGTAAATTATCAACTTTTGAATAATCATTTGATTTTTTCTGTTACAGCTACTTCATGCAAGTAATAAGATGAATAGGAACTACTTAAAATAATAATCTGAAACTTACATAACAATAATCATTTTACTTTTTCATAATCTGCAGATGTTGCATTTTAAAGACAAATTGAGAGAAGGCATGCAAAAACTTTGATCTGAAATTCATGTCAGTATAAAAATGAGTATAATTTAAGAATTTTGAGATGTAATAGAGCAAAAAGCTCTCAAAACACCACTTGTATCATAGTAAAATACTTTTTTTTTTCTTAAAAATAATCGATTTTTTTAATAATGCGTTCCACTTCGTACATTTACATTTACAATGAACTTTCGCCTAAAGTTATTGCGCGACATGTTTTTTGCGATGCTTATGGTACAATCAAATTTTCATTGCGTACAAATATATATAATGAAATCTACAGTTTTCCGAGTTTTACGCATTTTCCAAAAAAAAAAAAGTAGACAATATTCATGGTCTTTTATGTTTCTTCATGTTTGGGGGATTCGATTGGAGTAATTTTATTCTTTCGTCAAATGCGAAAACGTGGAAAATTTCCCTGGTGATTCATCGAAATTGCACAATCTTTGGTTTTACGAGATCCGACAATGTCACGAAAAAATTTTTTTGCTCTCGTCATGGCAAGATTTAAAACTAATGCTCAAAAAAAATGCCATGAAGACGCTTATTTTTTGAAGGCCGAAACAAAAACCCGGTGCAAAAAAGTCTGTAAAAAGCCACAAAAAATTATTGCTCACTCAAAAATATTTTTCAAGTCTCGATGAACAACGCATTCTTTATGTACAGATTATCCTTGTAAAAATATAAAGTCAAGTTTCACGGCTTAAGCGGTGAACAACGAAAACCCAAATTTTCAACACTGTTTTCAATCGAGACGAAAAAAATACTTCCTAGAAATCTAGGAAAATTTCTTTTGTACTCATTAATTCACCGAGTAAAATAAACAAACCGGTTCCATTTTGTATGGACAAACATTTTCATATACACAATGTACACCTTTTTTTCTTTAATATTTATACACACAAATTTTTCCACGGCTTACTTTCCTATGTAAAAGAGAAAAATGAAAATTATGGTACAACGAAATTGACGGTTGATTTTTCAAAATTACAAGGATCGAAATAACGCGTCATTTTTTGTGCTTTCGCGAAAACTCGCGATTTCTCAATTGAAGCGTTCTGGAAAAAATGTTCAAAATTATTTTAAAATTGATTACGAATTCGATATTTCTGTTGAAGCGAACCGCGAAATTCGAGCTCAGGTTTTGTGAAACGCAGACCAATCTCCGATTTCGCGGTCGGATTTCACTTTTTCGATCGGATCGTTTCGAGAATATTTTGGATCCGGAGAACGAGCCGACTTGGTTGGAAATTTTAGTCATTGCGTCCCGTGGCAGCTAGATTCGTCAGTCCTAAGGCGCGGCGAAAACAAAAAAAAATAGCGCCCTGTGTCAGCGGTAGTTACAGCACTGCAGAGTTCGAGTTATCGACTAGAGGTGACAAGGCTCCGGATTTTTCTCGTCCCGAGGAAATTCGATCTGTGTCGTAGTGGACGTCCACCGAGAGACCTGAAAAATTGTCTGAAGTAGTATAAAATCATAATTATTTTACTTACGTAGCTCAGTGGTAAAGTAATTGAGCAGCAAATTAGAGGTCTTGGATTCGATTCCATTGCCTTTTTTTTTTTTTTTTTTTCATCGCTTCCAATTTATTTTCTATTATGTAAAAAAATATTATCTATTATTTATACATTTTACAGCATCAAAAAACAATTTTTTTAGAGTCAGGAATTTCACAAATAATTACAGAATCTTCATTTTTCGTTCTAGAAAAACAAAATTAGTAATTATGCTTATTTTTCATACTTTGCTATCTTTGCGTATATTGAATTATTAGTATATTCCAAAATTATTTAATAATAAATATACTTTGTGCAAAAAAGTATATAGTAAAATAAAATAGTTTATTTATAAAATAAGATATAAAATAATATAGATATAACATGTAAAGTAAAAAAATATATAAATAGAATATACTAAAATAATAGTATGTATATAGTTATTATCAGGGCAGCCAGGTCGTGGGTTTTCTGCTCTCCCACTCATCACCCATTGGTAATCTCTTTCCTTTCTTCCTGCCTGCGCGAGCGAGAAGAAAAGAGAAAGAAGATTACACATGGGTTATAGAGTGGGAGAACAGAAAACCCACGACCTGGCTGCCCTGGTTATTATTAACATGCTTATGTTATTATTATTCAAAATTCAAAATAATTGTTCGCAAACTACATGGATAGCACGATAAATCCAAAAAAATGAATACACAATTTACATGCAATGAGTTCTACTCATAATTTTCCCGAAACGAGGATGTATAAAACATAAATTAATTACTTGATTGAATATCATTAGGTTCTTGTTATTCATATTTTAATGTATTATTGTTTGCTTCATACCAATGATAAATATTTTCTTTTTTTTTCTTCGATCACTTGTGGAATGTATGGGGTCATTGATTTTGGATTTTTATTTCTCCAGGCTCTACTTCGAACCTTTCCCAAAATTTGGCCCCAAATTCACTACACCCTAAAAGAGTTTTAAAACTTCATCACTCTTCAAAAATTTGTATAGATTCAAATTTCACTCGAATGTTGGAATATGCAGATCAATGCCAAGATAAGCAACGTATTTTTTTGCTGGCAAAGCACAAATAAAAATCAATAATGCTCGTAAGCTATGAAATTCAACAAAAAATCAATATCATTTTCATGCATCTGCGAAATCGCAATATCAAGGATACTTCATCACCATGGGAAATATATAAAAACAGTAAAAATATGAGGAAAGAAAATTATGAACAAAATTTTTACATCTTGAATATTCAATAGAAAATTTTTGAATGTAATGCAATAAAAAAAGATTATATAGCAAATTAAAAATCCTCAATTACAGAGTTCTGAGATAGTAAAAATATTATGAATTTGTATTTTCATTATTGAAAAGTTAATTTCAGGAACTTAGAAACTAAATTGTATTTCAGTTTGTAAAGACAAAAAATATAATTAATAAGTTTTAAAAATCGTAAGAAAGAAACTTGGACGATTTGAATTGTTTGGTATGTTCGAAAAGCAAAACTTTAGGTTATAAAATTAAAAAATTAGTATGTTATATAAAAAATGTGTTAATTTTAACTTTGAAAACAGTGTCGATCTCAAACTTTCTTTCATGAAAATTTTCAAGATTTATAACAGTGAAATTGTAAAATTGATTTTGAAAATCAATCTTCCTACTAATATCTTCAAAAAAAGAACTGTAAACATTCAAATAAGCTTAAATTCTTGTTTTTAAAGTTCGAAACTTAATTTCAATGCCGCAAGGAATAAATGAAGTTGAAAATATTGAAACATAATAATAAAAACTTGAAATTTCCAAAAATCAGCTTATGTAAAACTTGAACATTAGATACGAAAAATATGTTTTGTAAATGGTTATAAGCGTTATAAGCATATTACAATAAAAACGTTTAAAAAGTACATTAACAGTTGTTGGAATTTGTGTTTGTTTGCAATGCCATATGTGCAATTCAAATTGATTCGAATCCTATTCCCGCGAAATGGCGCCCCTCTGGGGTTGTGTAGACTATAGATATATATATAAACAGAGTCCCTGGAGAAATTGTACTGTGTTGAGTAACTAAAAATAAATACTACGTCTTATCCGGAAGTTGTTATTTTATTCACGCGATCTCGATCAAAAACAACAGGTTATGGGCCCAGTGCGGAAAAGTTGAGATCGTGGAATACGGAAGTTTACGGAAAGAACTCGCGCATTCGAGAAAAAAAGGACGAGACGCTCAGAAAGTGAGGTTAGGAGAATTTTTAACACGCTCTCGGAAGTGCAGGAAAAATACAGGATCCCGCTCTTTGATGGCGGAAACTTTAACAATTGGAAATTTCGGATGGAAACTCTTTTAGAGGAACAGGATTTGCTGGAATATGTGCAGAAATCCTACGAGACCATCGCAGAAGAAAAAGAGAATACGGAAGATGCTGAAATTGAAAAACTAAGGAAACAAGACAGAAAATGTAAGTCGCAGATTGTTCAGAGAATAGCCGATAGTCATTTAGAGTATGCAAAAGATAAATCGACGGCCTTTGAATTATGGTCATCCTTGTTACAAACATTCGAAAGGACAGGCATCGCCAGCCAGCTACTGATTAGAAAGACACTGTAGACCATGAAATATCACCTAGGCGGCAAATCCCTGTCTGAACATTTTCTCTCATTCGATAAATTGATCCGGGAGCTGCGACAAACAGGGGCCACCCTGGAAGAATCCGACATCGTCTGTCACTTGCTGCTCAAGGTGCCGCCGGAGTTTGACACAGTAGTAACGGCTATCGAAACCCTTTCTTCGAAGAATCTGACAATTGCATTTGTCAAAAACCGGCTGCTTGACGAAGAGACGAAGAAAAAGGAAGGCTACAGTGCTCGGAAAAATCGACAGGAACACTCAACAACGGCTTTCGAAGCTGGAAAAACAGGGTCGGTTTGGCAACGACTTGGCAACCGGGACCAAGGAAACAGAAGATTTGCTGAAAAAAAAAAGTACTCGAAAGACAGAAAACCCTTTCCATACGCATGCCACAATTGCGGAAAAACAGGACACAGGAGGAGCGAATGCAGATCTAAGCCCAAGAACAAACCCTCGTCGAGCGCCAATCTCGCCGACGAAGAACCAGCAGGATTCTGCTTCACAGCAACCACATCAAGTTCTTCTCATTGTGAAACAAATTTTTATCTGGACTCAGGAGCTTCGGACCATTTGGCACAGGACAACACACAATTTTCTAACATTAAGAAATTGGAAAATCCCGTCGCTATCAACGTGGCAAAATCACAAGTTTCTCTCAAGGCCAGGTTCACCGGAGATGTCGAAGTCATCAGTGAAGTCAACGGAATCGAGGTGCCAATCACAATCTGAAGGATTCTGGTGGTACCTGGACTAACACACAACCTACTTTCTGTAAGTAGGCTGGAAGAAAATAGATACGAAATCACATTCAAGAAAGGCGCCGGCATTATCTCCAGGAACGGACAGGTTGTAGCGGACGCAGAACGGAAAGGCGCGTCCCAGCTCTATCTGCTAAAATTCAAGAGAAAAAGTATCAGTGCCCATATTTGCGAAGAAAGGAACAAACTGGAGCTCTGGCACAAACGGTTGGGTCATTTGTGCTACGAAAATGTGAAAAAGCTGCCTGCGCTGGTCGATGGCATGGAAGTGAACGGTGGCGCCAAAATGCCGGAAATTTGTGACACATGCATCGAAGGAAAACACGCGAAACTACCACATAAGCAACCTCGTCAACGAGCCACAAGACCACTCCAGCTGGTGCACAGTGATGTGTTTGGACCCGTAACTCCAACAGCACGCGACGGTAAAAGGTACATTCTGATATTGGTGGACGATTGCACTCATTTTACAGTGGCTTATCCTTTGGAGGCGAAGTCGGAAGTCTTCAAGTTCCTGAAAATTTACACGGCTCAAGCGACGGCCCACTTCAATCTAAAACTAAGTAGATTCAGGTGCGACAATGGACGTGTATACGTCACCAATCAAGTCAAGAATTTTTGCGAGGAAAATGGAATTCAACTCGAATTTACCATACGCTACACACCACAGCAGAACGGAGTAGCTGAAAGAATGAACAGGAGTGTCATAGAAAGAGCACGGTGCATGCTGCTCAACTCTGGACTCGACAAGAGATTTTGGGCCGAAGCATCTCTCTCCGCGACCTACCTCATTAATCGCAGCCCAGCCACTGCCTTGGAGGGAAAACTGCTGGCCCAGCTGTGGTATGGAAACAAGCCTAATCTGTCAAAATTGAGAGTTTTCGGTTGTACGGCATTTCTGAAAATTCCCAAGGAAATAATCACAGGAAAATTCTAGACTCGTTCGATTCGCTGTTTCATGGTCGGCTACTGCAAAAACTGATACAGGCTCTGGAATCCTGAGGAGCGACGAATAATAGTTGGGCGTGACGTGATATTTGACGAAAGAAGATTTCGATTCGAGGGATCCAACTCAGAAGACTGGCTTGTACAGGAACAGGAAAACTCAAATGAGGAACAGAAAAACTCAAATGAGGAACGGGAAAACTCAAACGAGGAACAGGAAAACTCAAATGAGGAACAAGAAAACTCAAACGAGGAACAAGAAAATTCGAATGAAGAACTGGAAACTGAATCTGAGATAGGTGACTCAATCGGAACTAGAAAGAAAAAGGAAAAGGAGGAGGAGGCGACTAACACTCGATTCCATGAGGAAACTCCGCGTCGAAGTGCCAGAAAAAGAGACTTGCCAAAGAGATTCAAGGACTACGTGCTCTTTGCTCTTCACGCAGAGGCCTACGTCGACAACGTGCCAAATGAGTACGAAGAAATCGAATCCAGGGAATATCAAGCAGAATGGATGAACGCTGTCAGAGAAGAAATCTCCTCACTGATGGAAAACCAAACGTGGGAAGTCGTCGAAGGGCCACCACCAGGGAAGCGTGCAATTGAGTGTAACTGGGTGTTCAAGATTAAAGAAAACGCCAGTGGTGGAATCGATCGCTACAAGGCACGACTCGTGGTGAAGGGTTGTGCACAACGACGCGGTTACGACTTCGAAGAAACCTACGCCCCGGTCGCCAGAGTGACAACGCTCCGAGCACTTCTCACTGTCGTCAATGAAAGAGATCTAAAAACGAGACAATTGGACGTCAAAAATGCTTTTCTTCACGGGGAACTGCAGGAAGAAATTTACATGCGGATTCCATCTGGATTTCACCAGGAAGCGGGGAAAGTCTGTTGTCTGAAGAAAGCTCTCTACGGGTTGAAACAACCACCACGAGCTTGGAACGAAACCTTCGACAACTTCGCCAAGAAAATCGGACTCCAGCCCTCCAAAGCTGATCGATGCTTCTACATTTCAGAGTCCTCTGATTTTTTTCTGTTGTTGTACGTGGACGACATCATCATCGCAGGTTCTGATGAGTCGGAGGTGCTTCGAGTGCAAGAATCCCTACAAAAAAGATTCAAAATGAAAGATCTTGGAGAACTACATTTTTTTCTCGGCATCAAACTGAGAAACTCGGAGAATGGAATACTTATTCCGAGTCAAAGGAACTACCTTGAAAAACTCCTGGATCGTTTCGAGATGAAGAACTGCAATCCAGTCGCAACACCGATGGAAATAAATCCAGAATTGCCAGAAGGGGAACCAATTGACGATACAAAACCAGTCAGGGAATTAATTGGATGCCTCATGTACGCTATGACAACCACGAGACCTGACCTGAGTGCAGCGGTTAATTACTTTAGTCACTACCAGAACTACCCGACAGAGGCCCTCTGGAAAGGATTAAAAAGGATACTTCGATACATTAAAGGAACCTTGAACCTGGAGCTCGTCTACAGGAGGAGTCACGGCGAGCCAGTGACATGCTTCGCCGACGCCAACTATGGGAGCAAGACCGACCGAAAATCAACATCAGGTTTTCTCATCAAACTTTTCGGAAACTCGGTGCTTTGGGCAACCAGGAGGCAGAACTCGGTGGCACTATCATCGACAGAGGCCGAGTACGTCGCCCTTGCCTCGGCTGCAGCAGAATTACTGTGGATCAAGAACCTGGCATCGGATCTCAAGGTGGACTGTCAGGGGCCATTGACAGTTTACGAAGATAACCAGGCCTGCATCAAGCTGCTACACAGGTGGGAACACAAACGTCTCAAGCACGTAGATGTGAAGTACAATTTCGTCCGGGACTTGTCAGAAAAAAAGGTCATCGACGTTCGCTACCTCAACACCAAGGAACAAGTAGCGGATATTCTCACCAAAGGACTTCCTAAGGAACAACATATGAACCTTTGCCGACAACTAGGACTTCAGTGAGGAAAAAGGAGAGGACATTTTGGCGAGTGTGGCAACGTTTTTTATTTTTCAGTGCGCTGATTGTTTATTTTTTTCTCGATTGGCCGCTCAATTTGTTCGGGCATCTATCTGTCAACTTGTATATTTTTTCGTGATCAGCTGTTTTTGTTTTGACGTCTACGACATTTGGTGCTCATTCTGTAATTATGACAGGAACGGGGGATATAGCATTAGTTCTTGCAATCACTACTCGGGAGGAGTGATATTATTTTTTGTGTAAAGGATAAGTGGGGATGTTTTTTTTATTCGCACATTTGAATTGAGGAGGAGTGTTGGAATTTGTGTTTGTTTGCAGTGCCATATGTGCAATTCAAATTGATTCGAGTCCTATTTCCGCGAAATGGCGCCCCTCTGGGGTTGTGTAGACTATAGATATATATAAACAGAGTCCCTGGAGAAATTGTACTGTGTTGAGTAACTAAAAATAAATACTACGTCTTATCCGGAAGTTGTTATTTTATTCACGCGATCTCGATCAAAAACAACAATAGTTTTAAATATTCATTTCGAAAACTCATAACTTTTACATCGAACATAAAAAAAAGTGCAAGCACGTAAGTTTTTCAATGACTAATTTTTCAAATAAAGAATATTAAAGCTCAAAAATATCAAAAGCAAAAATGAAAATTCCTACATATTCAGATCCTCAACTTCATGAGTTTGAAATTTAAAGTTAAAAAAGTTACTCGTTCAATAATACTGAAGCATGAAGTTAGGAAACTAAAATTGTAGTAAAAAAAAAAAAAAATAACAAAAATACAAGTTGAATTTTTTCATGCTTCTTATACGTAAAATTTCGTCAACTTTTTGGTCATTTGCAGCCAATTTGTTACTGTAAGTCAAGTAATAAATAAATATAAATTTTATCTAATATATATCATTCTTCATTTATTATTCTAGCCTCCGACCATATTCGTTTATTGGTACTCTTCATTTAAGATCTAATAAATAATTTTTCAAAAATAAATAATCATAACATAATGTTGAATCAGAACAAATCTTCCTTTATTATAAAATATAATAAGGTTGATTTGACAATCATGGTTACAACATTTTCTTCTTCTTCTTATCAAATAAGTATATGAACAGAAAGTTGAACTCAAATTTATGATACTTATTAAGTAAATGATTTTTGATTATCTAAGACAATCTAAGACATTTGTTTAACTAAGTGTTATGATATAAAACATTGACAAAAAAATTATCGTTCATAAAAGAAGAGTAACTAAGCGAAAAAAATATTTATCGGATTTATTATGACAGAAGACAGTGAAAAAAAAATTTTATCCTCGTGATTGATGAATTAACCTTATTAAATTATATTAAAAAGAAAGATTTGTTATTATTCATTATTATTTGAAAATTATTTGTTCTTAAAAAATTATTTATCCATTACATCATGAATGATTCCTGAACAAAACCAAAAAACGAATAGGGTCAAAAGATAGAATATCAAAAGAAGAATAATATATTCAAAGGAACGATTTCTATTCATGTAAAAACTTATATTAACAAAGTGGCTGCAAATGATTCATATAAGTTATTGAAAAAATACAAGTATATGCAAAAATGATCAACCAAGAAAAGCATGTCACACAATTATCGTCATTTTCTCTAACTACCATATTAATTGTCAATAATAAAGACCCCTTTTTTCCATGCAATAATCTTTACATTCTGACGAGAACTGAGAGAACAGTATCATCACATCGACTTTTCACTCGCACAAATCAAACCCGCTACCTATAAACATAAGGTATAAATACCTCTTCTAATGATAATGCACATCTCTATTCAACCGTTTACGGTGACGAGAATTGTTTGTGGAAATTTTCAACAAAAAATTAATTCGTGCGAAAACAGCTTCTTAATTTCATCGAAAATCAAAGAAATTCCGCGATGTTCAAGTAAATTTCTTCTTTATATCAATCAATTAAAACTTCACTCTGCGACTTTGTTTTAATCACTCAAAGCCACAATCCTTTCCTAAAATGATGAACTTTATTTTGTGACATTTATTCTTTGAGTACGCATGAAGTTGGCTACATGTCGATTGTTTTGTAAACAAACTGAAAAAAATTTCGAACTCGCTGTAAGAATGAGTAGTGGTGAATTAATTAATGGAAAAAAATCTCAGCTCACGTCATGATGCTTGGTTTTTCTTCAATTTTGTTAGTAACTATCGAAAAATGACATGTTAATGTTTTTGTGTGCATAATGAAATTTTGAGTATAATGTCTAATATAGATTCCGCTGATGACATTTGATGAAATGTCATGTTAAAAAATTTTTCGTGCTTGAATAAAATACAATATGAAGTGCTTTGTAAAAATAATGATGAATAATTATTTGTTGTTTTTCTCGAAAAAATTAAACTTGCATGTTTGTTTACTTTTTGAATTTTTCAAAGTGATGTTCAGCAATACGTCTTTTTTTCCAGTTTGTCGCATAAAAAATTGTTTTTTCAATTTCATTAATTTAAAAATTTACATAAAATTTTGCAAAAAACTGTGGTTTTTTTTTATAATTTTTAAAATTAGATGTTGAAAATTTGTAATCCAAAACATAAATTTGAAAGATATAAAATAAACCTAAATATCGAAATTTCTATATTGACATATATGTCAATAATTTTTTAATAAAAATCAATTCTTACTGCTAAGCATGATTGCACAAATTAATAATAATGAATAATTTTAATTATTCATATTTTATATATTCTTAGAAGATTATTATTTATTTTTTTTAATACGAAAATTAAATCATTAAATATTGAATAACGGAAAATAGTAAATTAGATAAGAATTATTTGTTTTATTTATTAAGTTTATTGAATTTGTGATTTATTATTTTATTTTATTTATTGTTTTCAATTCTCTGATTTTTTCACTTTATTTATCATACATCAAATAAAGTTCAATTAGTAATAGTACTATACATCGAATCATTGATAATATAGTGTTACATCATATTTGAGTTATGAATTCGGAATCATTTTCCTCGATATAATCAAATAATATTTCAATAATTTCAAAGATCAATTCAAGATTCTAATCATAATTACAAACTATTTCATTATTTTTTAATCAAGCTTGAGTACGATGACGTATACACGTATATGTATTAGAAGTGAAAAATGGATATATGCATTTTTTATTATTTGAAAAAATTCTACTTTCAGGATATCCTTTCAAAGATAAATTTTGTCTATTAAATTTCCAAATGTACGCAAATATTTTTTGAAGGAAATTACTCACAAAATATTAAATGTTAATACTTAATACCCTTGATCAATCATAGCAGAGCCATATTATTGAAGAGAATAAAAGCTTTATTTCCCTTTTTATTGATCCGAAATTTGTGAATTTAAAATTTTTCAAAAATTGTTCCAAGTGTAGAGAAAAATGGTGTTTCAAATTGACCACTAAAAAATACATAACAAGTGAACAAACCAAAATTTGAATGATTATAACGAGAGAAAAAAAGTATTGAAATCACTAACTAACAAAAATGTAGCAATTTATTTTCAAAATAGCCATTTTTGTTCATGATCCAAAAGTATCATTATACAGGCAGAATAACAAAAAGATGTATCTGTATAATAAAATATCAAAAAGATAGAAAAGCGGTTTCTTTTTTTTTCATTTATCTCATTCATATTTCAGGTTCAGGTAGGGTAAAAAATTGTGAACGAATTTTTTCAAGGGCATCTTATTTGTTGCTACACTGTAAAAGTATGGTAAATTTTCCACGAAAGTATATTGAAGTTTTTAACGTGTACCCTGAATGGAATTTTTCCCAATGATTGCTTTTGAAATTTTCTATACGTGATAGAAATTATTCCACAAATCATGGTAAAATTATAATAATTGGTTGTTTGTTCCATGTACATTGAAAGAATGTAAAATCATTCTTTCACCATGATAAAATAAGTGCCATATTAATTTCGAACAAAACAGCTTTGACACATCTTATTGAATTGAAATTTTGCGGGAATAACAAATTATTGATTGATGATAAAATATTTATTTGGCTGACATTTATTTGCGAAATCAATTTCAGACTCTGTAATGCAATTTTTCCATATTTTATTGTATGGTTCGATCGCTAATAAATTAAATAGTGCTTCCAAGCATTTCGACAAACTCTCGAGCAAAACTTAAGCGCGCTCTACGCAGATGATATAATATCAATAAAATCAAATATTCTAATTATTAGCAGCAACATTTGCTCACTAACCATATCAGATTCGTTTGCTCGGAACCGCTATTTAACGGTCAATCATTTTGAAATTTTATATACTTTTTTTAAATTCTGTCAAAATGATGATTCTTGTATCGCACGCCATACGGGTGCGCTAATATGATCTAGTCATCTTAAGAACAAGCTTGTTGAAATGTATCATTCGACAAAACAAAGGATTATTGAAGAAAAAAAGCCATTGTCAAGTACAGTCAATGACGATGAAAGCGATGATAAAATACAGCACCGACTGCTTCTGATCGGGACATCGATTGTTAGCTACAAAACATACTGCTGACAGCTCAAAGATAGCTGCTGCGATCCTACCGTTCTCTCAAAATTGTGCGAGTTCAAAAACGTCGATGCATCAGCTTCTACCAAAATTCTTCAAGCGTCTTAAGAAACTAAACTTAGAAAAAAAAGAAAAAAAAAAAAGATTTGCATAAAAATCACACCCACCACCAGATGTATCCTTGTCATTTTGAAAGGTGGTAAGCTGTAACGTACATTTTTGATATGCGTATTTACCGGAAGGCCTCCTTGAGGTATATGGTTGATTATGCACGCGACTTGACAACGTTGGGCTCGGCTCAGGAATGAAGGCGGCCACCAAAAGCGCGCATATCACTAGTAGCGCGCCGAACACAAATGGAGGTCCGGGTATTAACTGTTAACAAAAGTATGGAAAAATTTTCAAAATAGTAAAAGCAGCCGTACATAAGACTAATAAAATAATAATCACCTGAGGCACGATATCGAGATGGTGATTGGCAGTTCCCGTTCTGTTGTTATTGTCGTCTGTGAGCGACGGCTTGATGGGCGCGTTTTCGTTCAAGTCGACGTGAAAAAGGTAAAATATAATTCCGAACATGGCGGGCCCCAGGCCGTTGCAGAGGCCGCGCATGCCGGTGACCATGCCCTGCACTAGTCCCTGCTTGTCTGCGTCCGAGTGCATCGACACGAACGCCGATATCGCTGGGTACGTGATGCTAGACACGGACGCTAAAATACCTGCAGCCCACATCATCCTGGAAATTCACGTGACTTGGTTTGACAACATTTAAGTCATGATTGAACAATCGAAAGATTTTCAGTCAAGGTGCAACCAAATAAAAACGCAAAACTGTTTAGGCCAGTGGAACATATACAAATAATGTTTGGAAATAAAGAAGCAAGTGTCCAAATGTTGGCACTCGCTTTTTTTTGTAGATAAGCAACTCGTTTGACAATGCAAACATGAGTTAATAGCAGATATACCTTTATTTCCTACCCCCATCTACGATTTCAGTTAAGCTACTGTCTGCCTGACATGAGATGTTCACCCAATGGAATTACTGAGTTTTTTAAAGTCACTCTTTTCAAGCTCATAGACACTGAAGATGAATGTCTTATCCTCAACACCTTATAACACGTTCCCCACATGGACAATTCCACACTCACGAATTTATCATAAGAGTTATTCCATACGATTCATATTTCTTCCGCTGGCCCTAGATCTGGAGTTTCAAGAAATAAATCTTACCATGTTTGAGAGCCTAAGCCGTACCACATGAGCTGCAGCATCTCGAAAAGAAGGCCCAGCATGATGGTGTGCTTGCCTCCGAGCGTTTTCATGAGCGGACCTAAGAGCGTCTGAGCACCGACGCTCAAAATACCAACAACGGCAATAAATACCGCCACCATCGAGGCAGAAAAGCCCATGGCTAATTTCAAATAAACGAAAATACAGCTGTATTGTCCGGCTTCTGGCAAATAACTGAGAAACACGGTAACGCACAGCATCAGTATCGTGTGATCGTTGCCGACCTGAAACGAAAACACCAAGTTTTGTAGGGCGAACGGGTTTCGGGGTTATGGCCTAATTGAAAATAGGTAGTCAGAAAAGTTGCCGGATTCCTCCCTTGCCAACTAACCACTTTCAAGTAGAGCATAATCACCATGGCTCGCTTTTTAAAGGGTAATTACGTTTTCATGCAAAAGCTAGCCAACGGTCGGCAGAAGCTCAAAGTTTTTGGCGACTTCTCGAGTTAGAAACAGCGAAAGGATGAGCAAGAGTTTTAATAGCAGACTGGAAATATTCGTGTGCTCATTGGCTTTATGTGGAAACAAGAAACCGTGCAATAGAGCCCAATGGTGCCTTCTACAGAAGTGGTCATTCCAATGTCTTTACGTTTTCCCTTAAATCCTAAAAGGTTTTGCTGCATTTCTGTAGGTTCCCGCCCATTTTCAGGAATGCTTTTATTTTTGTGATAACTATTGTTCCAGTTTAGAAAACAACAACGGATTTCAAAGAACAACAATGAATAATTTCTGTAGATCTTTCACAAGGCATTCATGACCTCTACTGTACGAAAAATGCGGATGAGATATTATTTCCTCGTACTTACTTTGCCTAAAGCAGCGAAAGGGTCAGCTTGCTCCCAAGAAATAGGAACTGGCGGTCGAGCTTTCTCGGGCAAGCTTTCAGGTACGGCTACCAAAATGAAAAATACGTCTAAAACCGCGATGGCCGTCGCAAGGGCCACGACTACGTTCGGCCCGTAATTCGCGAAAGTGTATTCACCGAGGGCCGGGCTTATCACCATGCTCGCGGCGAACGTAGCGGAAACCTGCAAATTCAAGTGTCGTTCCATTCACGCCTTCGTAACAAGATTAGATAACGATCGTCGTGCAAAACATCAACGTCATTGTCGGTTCCTATCCATTTTCCGGAATCAATTTTTCTTCATTACTACATTCTAATGGTCTCTTTAGTTATTTTATACTAATTAAAAGAAAACAAGGCCATTTATATTCAATTATTTTAATTGTTTTCATTATATTCCAGAAAATCGTTCTGGATGATGGCATTCCGTTTATTTTATCCCAAGAAAAAAATTTTCATCATGTCTTGAAATCGTTGAATCGAATCGTCACCTGGTTTGAATCATCTTATTGATTGAATTGTAACTCACCAAACCATAAGCGAGCGATCGCTGGCTCTCCTCGGTGACGTCGGCTACGTAAGCGAAGACAACGGAGAAGGTGCAAGCGAAGACGCCGCTGATGGAGATCATGGCAAAGAACCACCAGGTGTTGATGCTCATCAGGGGAATCGGGGCGCAGGTGAAGGCGACTGTGATGAGGAGGAAGAACTTGCGGCCCCAGACGTCCGAAAGGGCGCCGATCAACGGGGCCGAGAGGAACGACAGTATGCCCTTGATGCCCATGATCAGACCGTTCATCAAGAACGTGTGATCGGGGAATGTGTCATTTAGCGTGGTTATTATCGACATGGTCAGCAATCCCCAGGCAAAAAATTCGAGGAATATGACGACCAGGGCGTGGTAAACACTCGCATCCCCGATCCCGGAGCTCTGGAATTAGCCAAAAAAAAACAAGTCAGCAATTAATTGTTACGGGATCGATTATTGAATTGTCAATCATATGGAATAATTATTAAAGAAGAACAAAGGGACCTTGAACACTGGAATGATATGTATGATGTTTTAGTTAAGTATTGTTAATGATTGTAAAATTGTATTGTATAGAAATCATGAAATATAAACTTCATGTCACTCATAAACATTACATGATCATACACAATGAAATATTGTATACGTCATGGAAATTTTATCACTGACGCATATGATTGTACAGGAATGCTCAGTATATTTCCAGTCATTGACGAGTTACTATGTACTTATTCTTCATCATAATGTAGTAACATATGTATTTTACAAACTGACTTGAATGGCAATGGCTATTTTTTTTGAAAGAACATAACTGGAGGAAATGGAAATAGTATACATAGTATGACGTGAGTTATTATAACTTGATTTTGTAATATGTGATGATTAGTTTTATTTATTTTCTTGTATTGGTGATAGGTTGTCTTGAAAAGGACTCTGAATGAGTCGAAACGTCGACGATTTGTAACTATAATAAATCTCAAGAAGCAACTTGACTGGGAAAATCGAGAATATTTGATTTTTTGAAATTATTAAAGAAGTATTGAAGTTTCAATGCAAGAAAGTTTAAAACCACGTGGCCATCATGTTTACAACCTACAAGTTGTTTAAGTTATAAATAACAGTGTCATCACGAATGATGTCACTTATTGTCCTTAAACAATAAGACTCTTGTTTTTATATCACAGCATTAACCGTAGGTTAGAAACATATTTTTCCAACACCATGGAGAAAAATACGGTTTTCTATGATTCGATTTATCGAAAATTAATATTTTCTACGTATTGTCGGGAACTTTATAGTTTTAAAATAAGGCAGGAGCTTTTGAAAAATGAAAAATTTGCAAGACAAACCAAACATGATTTCTGCAAACTTCACATGAGCAGAAAAGTTTCTTGGGCCTAGGTTTAGCAAATACCTAGTATTTCTTGCTTTCTCGCTACGAGCATCGCAGTTTCTCACTTTGGATAAAATTAGTACATATTTTAAAAATTATACATTTAAAAAAAAACTTTTTCAACGAATGTAAAATTTTTCAAATATCCAAGATATTTAAATTTTCTAAATAGTTTAAATAGATAAATTATATTTCAATTATAATTATACTTTCAATTTCAAACACGAATCTTCCTCTCCATGCAATTGCAACTAATTTGTTAGCGAGGAAAATATAACAAACCTAATAACCAATTTCGAGAAACTTTACTCTATGTAATTATATTCGAAAGAAAAAGCCATGTTCTGCAAAAATGCATAACATTGAAGTAAATTAAATTTAAATCTATAGTGGAATGCAACATTTTTCTTGATAAAAATGATTTGTTGCTAAAACAATTTATCTGTAAAAATGTGTGGTTGGGTGATTAAATGTGACGAATTAAATTAATTAGTTGATTGTTGACAGTTGACAGTTGAGAAAAATTACATATTTTAATTAATAATTGTTTTCACTTATTTGTTTCGAGCGAAAAATCGTGTTTAACGAATGATTGACCAGCAAGAAGATTCAGGGACAGAATTTATTGTGAAACAATAAATAATAAACAAAGAAAAATCATTTTAAGAATTAACAATACATTAAGTAAAACTAATACCATCGTACATGTTGTCTAATTGGATCCTTTGGAAAACCCTAAATTACTTTTCTAGGGTTATGTTTAAAAACAAAACTCATGACACTGTTTTGTAACTAAAGTAATCCTAATACGATATTAATTTAGAACCACCATTAAATGCAAAAAATATCAAAGAAGATTTTTTTAGAACTTGAGCTGCCAAATTTCGAAAATTTGAAATATTATTAAATTCAATAATATTGCTTTTCAAAAACGAAACCTGAAACATAAAGCTCGAATAACTATTCGAAAAATAAATCAACTAAAAAATCTAAGTTTCATGAGTTCAAATTTCTCGACTTCATTAATTCAATCATTTCGGAAATGATATATTATAACAGGGTTTTTGAATTGGCCGACATCAAAATCTTGTATATGTATATATGGATTCAAAAATGTTAAACAATAAATTATGAGGAACTGCGAAACTCAAAAAATGCTTCAACTTAGAGCCTCGAACCGAGAAATTATAGAATTCAAAAATTATCAGGTATAAAAGGTTAAACTGGAAACCCAGGTATAGAATCGATAAAAACGAAGGTAAAAAATGCGCGTTGATTGCGGCACTCTGCAGTGAGAAAAATTTAAAAATTCTTTTTTTCTGATATCTGCATTGAAGATCTTATGAAATTCGATAATTTCAATGACAACAATTTAAAAAAAATTCTCAGTAACCGAAAAATCGATAAACTCAAAACTGGAAATCAAACTTTGTTGATCAAAAAACTAAAAAAACTTTTAATTGAAATTTCAAAACCTGAAATTCTATGTGTATACAGTAATCAAATAATAAGGAAATAATCAGTATTTAAATATCAAAAATGATATTTGCTAACCAAAACAGTCAGCGAAAAAGTTTTGATTAATGAGATAAAACTTAATTATCATAATTAATAATATGGATATAAATGTAACTTTTGGAATCTATCCCCCCCTCCCTTCCTTTCTTGCTCCCAAATTGACAAAGGTACAAAAGTGTTCTTGAATTCAAAACGTCCAAAAATTATGTTCTAATAAACTGTACACCTCTAGAAAAATCTAAAACCATTCCAATATTCTTCCAAGATATTTTGATCGACTTTTTTAATTCGTTTATTTCACCTCCATTAATTATTCTTTTACAAACAAAAAACAATTTATCATTAACCTTAGTGGATTTATGAATTTATTATCCGAACAATTCAGCGATTTTTTCGCATTTGTTTCCAAGGATTTCTATAATACGCCTATGATAATGATTTTACCAGAAGTGTAACAATCAAGTAACGTTTAGTAATCCAGTGGTAGAGGAATTTTTTTTCCCTTAATTCGTGGAATTATTGCTAATGTTTTTCCGTCTGGAATAATCTTCGATTGAAAATTCAAGGCAATGTCTAGAAAAACGAGTGAATTGCTATATTAATTGATGCTTTTGAAACGAACGCAGTGCCGAACATTTCTTGACAAATAAAAAAAAAAAAAAGGAAAAATCAAATGTTTTCAAACATGAAAAAACATTCACTTTCGTATTCAAAAAAGTGTGTAAGAAAGAAGCGATGAATAAAATTATTAATTGTTTCACACGTCAGACATTATGTATAGTCCCTATAAAAAAAAAAGAAGTAAAGAAACGGGGGTCAATTTTTTTCTGTATCGAAAATAGAAATTCGTTGAGAAATTAGCAGATTCAGGATCGAAATTCGTGTCCAAAATCTAATAACCCAACAATTATTGCTATTTCATAGTACAATCAGTGCCTGTTGAAAAGTTTAGCTTAATTATAGTCATTAACATAGTTAAACATTGACAAATTTCAACAAATTCGATAAACAAACTTTTAGGTAAACAATTTCATCTTACGAATTCAAACTTAGGCAATGAAGTAAGAAAATATACTATATTTGAAATTTTACTAATCAATGTCAAATGAATTGTACAGTATTTTCAACTGTATTATCTCTAGATGAGAATTTATTTGAATGATGTCTATTACAATAGAAATAAATAATGAATTTGTACCAAAAACTAAATTTACGTTATAAAAAGCTATAATTGCAATAAAGAGAATTTAAAATTTTGCGATTTCTGGATTATAAACTTTATGGCAAAGTGTGTGAATCGTTATAAAATTTCAAGTTTTTGATCGAACAATTAAAAAATTCAACAATAAAGAAATAGTATATTTCGTAACAGGCACGGATGTGCTCATAGGCAAAACGAGTTACAGTCCTCGGCTTCGCCTCGGACCGTAATTTCCCCGTTTCGCCAAATTCGCACATCCGTGCCTGTTACGAACGATATTTTATGTACCGAGGGCATATAAAACGCGTTTAGAGATCTCGAGCTGGCATAGAAACGCGTTTTTTATGCCAGAGGTACATAAATGAATATTCATGTATGGAAATCGTGACTTAGACTTTTAATAAAAAAAAAAAAAAATACACGTCACTGCTGTAAACTAACCAAAAATAAATTACTTTGAATTTTAGGTCTAATAAACTTTTTATAACAAAATGTTTTTTTTTTAATTAACTACAAAATAAAAGTTAAAAAGAAAGGCTAGAAACGAAATTATTAAAGAATATTGAAAAGTTATAGTTGTAGATCGAATTAACAGAAAATGAAATTTTGAAAAAAGAAAAATTTGCGATTTTTATATTTTTGATGAGAAATTTCGAACATTGTAAATATTTTGTATCTAAAAACTAGTGACTGCCTTTTTATTCATTAGTAATGATAAATGAAAAAATGTCTTCTTATTTTCATGAAACATGCTTAATTCATAAATTCTCTATGAAGTTTTTTTATTGAATTTACTGAAAAGTAAAAGAGTTACAAAAATTGATAAACAAAAAATGAAAAAAAGTCATAGATTCAACTAATTTCCGGATTCAAAAATATTTGCGATCTCGATATTTTAAATGTGGAACTTTTAACATTGAAAATTGTTTTGGTATTAAAATAAATAGTGAATTCGCATCAATAAACAAAATTTTTTTAATCTAATGTCATTTCTGGACTCAAACTTTAGTGCAAAACATGTGAATTATTCAAGAATAACCAAGTTTGCTTGAATGATTCAAATATAAAAGAAGAATATTTTTGAACAAATAATTGTGATTCAGACATTTAATTTCAACGAATCATTAAATTGTAATGATGAAGGAAAATAATAAATGAATAAGATAAATGTGCGTTTAGAAACATTAAATTTCAATAAATTATTACCTTTCACATTGTCGCTTTTAACAGGATTCATACAAAAAATCAAAATCACAATTTTTTATGATTTCGATACATAGTGATTTTTATTTTTTAAATATTATATCCATAACTATAATTATTCTCAATTCTTTCATTTCTGGCCTTGCTTTTTACCTCTTATTTCGTAGTGAAAATTCGATGAAAAAAATCAACGTCAAAAATATCCTTAATTTTTTATTTTTCATTAATCACTAGAAATTTTTCGATTCATCATTACAAATTCGCCCATATCGATCATTCTTTCTAACGATGTATACGATAATAGTTGAAATAACTAAATGAAGTGCAGGCGCATACCATTAATCGTTAAATAAAATAAAATAAAGTTTATTAAAATTATACATCGTACGATCAATAAAATAAAACATACAAAATAATACACAATACTTAATTAAAAACTATAAATGTAACAACCAAACAAATTTTCTAAACATTAATTTTCAGGTTGGGTGGCACTCTGTTCGTGAGCAGGGTATTCCATCATGATTGAACACATGGTAATGGCCAATGTAAAGTGCACTGATAAAAGAAAAAGCACCTTCACATGTTGGTAGCATCGCCGGCGAAACGTGTGCGGTGGGGCGATTTTAATGACACTTTCGGGCCCGTGACGCAAGTCGGAACAAGAGGGTCCTAGGCCCTCCATCCCAACTTTGGCCCTCGGTGGCATGGCCTAATGAGCTCCCACCTTGACCCCCTCCATCATCACAACTTGCCCGAGCTTATTTCCCCGCTCGCGAAATGTCTCATCTCGCGTTGACGCTTCATCTGCGCGTGAATGACTCCCTTTCGTGCAACACCGAGTGTATCAGTCACCCGTAATACTTTTTCCAAATGTGACCTTTAATATTGACAATGTGGTTGACAGGAAAAACCGTCAAAATCCGTCATTACACAGTAAAACCTCGCATAAGTGACCATATGTATTAGTTCTCGATGTCTCTCGAGAATATAATAAATTTCATGACATTGGAGACCTTAATTCTCAAATTTCTGGATCATTGTTCTCGGCTATATTCCGTGAACCTTAATCCCTGCGAGCATGGGAAAAACATCAGATATAAAAACGATATTTTCTGAATCCCCATTATCAAACATTTTCCAGAATTCCTCAAAGTTCCTAAAATTACCGAGCTTCCTGAATAATAATGATTAAAAGATTCTGGCCAGATTTTTGAAAGCAATCAATTACTGTATCTTCTACCAAATTTTTTTGTGCAATGGTAAATAATAACGAGATTTCTTTCTGTATTTTTCATTACGTTCAGTATCATTTGTTCAAAAGCACCAACTTCAAAAAATAAGAAATATACTTTGATTACATAAAATTCGATCATTTGCAAGAATCCAAATCAAGTCGTTATCATACACTTTTACAACCTTGGAGGTAATTAAATTTTTTACGTTTTTTTTTTTTTAACTATAATTATTCAGCTACTCGGAAAAGCCTCATTTGCATCCCGATAATCAACATTTTTTCACTCAGTTACGTATTGATTTTTACGACTTTTACGCACGATTTAGTGGAAGCACAGCTACGTGATAAATTTTTATAACGATTTTTTAGCAAACTATATAATTTCTAAGCTTTATTTTCGAGTTTAAAATTTGAAAACTCTCTAAATTCCATTTGAAATAAAACAAACATTAAATTTTACAAAATCTTAAGTATAACGTATTCAGTTTCTTATTAAGAATGATATTATATCATTATTCTCAGCAAATAATTTTTGAATTCTTCCCCCCCCCCCCCCCCCTCCCCACTGCTTTTGATATAATATGTAGACAAAAAACTTTTGGAGAATATTAATTTTTCTCGAATGCAGCAGTTCCTACACAATGGAATTTTTTATCACAAGCTCAATGTTAATGCCTCTATATTTTACATTCCTTACTTTAAGTTATTTTTTAAAAGAATGCTTTGAAAACTTGTTTCACATACATTTTGAGAAAATATTCTATTTCACTCACTCTTCTGAAATTATACAGCTGACAAATTTTGGTAGCTTTTATGAGTATTGTATAAAAATCACTAGTATTTTTAAGGATGCCCTAATAAGATTTTATTTGATTCCCAACAACATTGAACTTTTTAGATTTACTAACCTTTAGACATTTTGTAGAAATTTTCTTACATTTTCAAGGGTTTCCCACGTAGCAACAAAATTTTACAGAATTAATGTAAGAATCCACGATTTATATTAAAAGGTATTGAATTTTTTCAAAAATTTTCTCAATTACTTACAGGACTCCAAAAAACCTTACAAATATTTTAGAATCTTGAAATATGGTAAAAAGTAAATTTAAAGTAGACGATATAAAAATTTAGAGTTCAAAATTCTAGTATATAATAATATTTCTAATTACTTCGGTAATTATTTCGAAAATAATTCCAAAACGTAAAAATTTTTTGGTGAAATCAAAAACTTCGAATTTCAGAAAATGGATGTAAATTTAAAAATCAAACAAATTTGAATGGGTTCGACTATTTTTTCTTACATATAAAAATTCTACACCTTGAATCGAAAAATTCACATAAATTTTATAAATGTTTTCTAATAGAAATCACTTACTCTCTATACACTATCGCACTAAATACATAGACTACAGAAATTTTCAAAAAACTTTTCAAATAAACAAATCTAATTTTTTTTTATAGCCAGAAGTTAATGTTCCAAAATTTTTAATAATTCACGGCAACGTTGAAAAAATTTTATCAAATGAAACTCTTCTACAAATTTTAAAACATTATCAACCCAAAGAATTAAGAAAAAAATTTGCTAAATTTGAAAAAATTTCTACATATTTCCTGAAGATTACACAAGATTTTCTGAAGTTTTCTAAACATTCATTAAAACTTTATGGCATCTCAAAAATCCACATCATTTTAATTTGTAATTCAAATGAAGAACCAACAAATTATGTACAACCTGCAGAGCCGAAAATTTTCAAAAACTTCAGAAACATAACAATTCCTGGGAAATTCGTAAATATCTAATTATTTCATGAGAGACATCGAAAATTCCAACCATTTGAATGTAACCTCTTAATCACACATTATCATACGTGTCACACGAGTTATAAAATATTTCAGATAAAAAAAGGAAAATAATTTATTCATTTTCACGATTACTTAGTAAGAAAATGAATCGTCAGAAATATTTTGCAATTTCAGTTTAGCAAATTTTAGAATGATTTCTACCTTAACACTACTTTAAAAACTTTTCCTCTCCTCGCAAAAAAAAAATCTTGAAAAATCAAGCCATGTTGAACCTGATATAAATTTAGCTCTGCGAAAATGAAATCACATTCTAATACGCCTTTATTTATCTTATGCTTGCTGACTTAAAAAGCAGGACAAATTAATCAATAACCAAACGAAGAAACGAATATAAGAAAACACTTCTGAGATTATCTCTTTGGAAAATTTATTGATAAAACATCACCGCGTCAAACAACCGGAAATGAGTACCTGGCGATCGATAAAAAACAACTTGTATCTCCAGTGATAAGGTTGATTTGAATCGCGAGATAAAGTTCTGATTGAAACAAAGACTCTTATCCTTTATCAGCAAATCTGTTTCTATTCGAGTCATTCATGTGATATATTTGTTTAACATTCAGAGAGGCAAAATCATTGACATGTCATGCGCATCGATGAAACGAGTTTAGCAGGTCATATTTCATGAATCTCGCTGTCAATACAAATTTTTTATTTTTAATTCCGAAAAATTTTGAATCGATGTATAAAAATTATACGTGAAAAGATTCAAAAACAAAACTTCATTTTTTCTGGAAAACAAAAATTTGAGATATGATACTGAATTTACATTTAGATAATTTTTAACTTTCTAGAATAGAGTTTATTGATTATTTGTCAATATAAATTTATAAAAATGTTCAAAAAAATGATAGAAATGTTTTGCAAAGTTCAAAAAGTTAGTCGAATTGATTTAAAAATTTTTTCAAAGAGTTTTTCTATTCAAAAATGTTCACAATAGCTAATAAAAGTCTACATTGTTAGAAATACTATCTGATTTTCAAAAATGTTGTAACACCTTTCTCGAAATTATTATCAGGGAATTTTCGCAATGATTATGTGTTTATAAAAATCTGAAGAATTATTAAAATAATTAATATTCCTAGAAACAAGTCATGTTTGCAAAAATATAAAACTTTCGATTTGATTTTGAAAATTTAACAAATTTTTCGGAATAACCACTAAACACGGGAAATTCTGAAGTCCCAATATATATTCATTGAAGTGTTAGTAAATTTTCTGTTATCCTTAAATGATTTCTTTAATTATGTGAAATGGAAAATTTGTTCTATAGAAAAAAACAATAAATCTTCGGATTTATAAAAATCAAACATTTTCTTTGAATTAAAACACATTTGAAGAATACATTTTGTTAGATTCTTGAAGATAATTTAAACTACATATTTCAAATTTTCGTCACTTTAAAAAATTATGAAAAGTTTTGGAAAAGTCCGTAATGAGTGTTTATAATTTTTTCTATTTATCTGCAATCAGAACTCATTCTTCGAACTAAATAACGATTGAACAGAAATTTTTGTCAACTTTTGATATATGATTAGAAGAATTGTGAAAATTCCTGAAATCAGTTGTATTTTTGATAATATCACACATCGCTGGTCATAAAATGTCTAAAATTTATTCAAAATTCGGTTCTAATCGTAAAAAAAGATTAAACAGCTTAAATATGATCCAGTTTCGTATACGTGTAGCTTACAAAAAAAAGTTCATATTTTTAGAATCATATCACATTCCTTCATTTTTTTTGTGGGAAGTCCTAAAAGAAAAGAAAAAGAAAAAAAAATTTTTTTCACCGTCTTTCTCACACATGTAGATTTTATTTCAAATTATTTGAAATATCAGTCTAACTTTAAAAGCTGTAACTACAAATAGTAACTATAATTTTACCTGCGAAATTTAAAAAAATGTTTTTAACTTTCCGCAAATTTCAACATATTATAAAAAAGATTAAAAATGTTTCTAGGTTTTTTAATTTTATACATTTCCGAAAAAAAATTTTTGGTTTCAGCTAACTTTGGTAACTTATTCCAAAAGATTATTGCCAATTTCAAGGATTAATCAAATTCCCGGAACTTTCAATCAAAATCATGAAGAAATACTTGAAATTCTCACGAAAATTCGAATTCCTGCCGACTCTTTAATTTAACAATCACTCGAATCAGCTGAAAAACATCAAGAATTGATAGCAATTAGTTAATAATCTTCAAATTCCAATTTTTCAAGTCACAACCATTTTCTGAACAAATCCTTGAAAAGAATATCTGATTCTACCTAATCCTAGAAATCATATTCAAGAGCTTAAAAATTTCAAAACCTGATCTCGAATCCAGACTAGTCACACATTCTCAGCTCCCAAACAACAGTCCTAAATACCTGAAAATCATCCAGGGCTGCAAACCAAGTTCACTAATTTGAAGCATTACTATTCCTCTCACTAGTCCTACAGAATTCCACCAAACCAAACCTTCATCAATCATTAATCCACGATTCATCGCCTTGCGAAAACCCACCCAAACAACATATCCCCAAATAACGGATTTCCCGATTTCACCCCGTCAACCACAACAATCCCTACCCAACTGATCCATCATACAATCTTCTAATGCCATTCACCCCAATTCCCACATGTCTTCAAAAACGGTTCCCGCAAGATCCATCCCTCCTGACAACCCAATCACATGTACGTTCTTGCGCAAGATCTCACGTGAAAAAAGAAAAAACCTCATACAAGACCTCACGTGAGAAACACATGTCACGTAAGATCTCACTGCCAAATAAGGTCCCATATGGTGATTCGCCAGTAAAATCCTACATTTTCCTCCAACACAAGATCTGGTCCAAGAACCTAAACGTGATTCAATTTCCACAAGGGATGCGAACCTCATGGGTTCGAACCAAGTTTGCGCAAACTTATTTGGCCACAGATTTGTGCAAACGTTTGACCCAAGGGTTTGCGCCAAATTTGCACAAATATGCGATCATTTCGACGGTGCAAACCTGTTCTTTAGGGTTGTATACATTTATGGCGATGGGTGCGCTCAATCGCTCAAAAGCCCGCTGCAAGATTCGCGGCCCTAGCATCACATTCGCGCTTCGGTCCGCGAAACGGGCGTCATTGATTCCGTGTTGCGTGGATGCGGAATCGAAATACCCAAGCCTTGAGACACGTCAATGTCACGGTTTCGCGGATTTATAATTAGAGGCACACTAAGCCGGAGCGTTAATCAAGCGTCACGCAGTGTCACGCGAATCGAACTGCCCCAACTGAACGGGGGATGGAATCGTCGTGTCGGAATTCGCGAGATTTACGCAAGAGCCAAACTCCCCCCCCCCCCTATTTTAACCTAACAGAGACCGCCATTTGTTGCCTCCCGCCCCCGCTGATCGGAAAGCGTGAAGCTGCAATTCAAAGCGCCGGCGCCAGATTCATGGGTATATATAGGATGATGCCTTGGACGTCGCGAATCTATGATTTGCGGATTTTTCAACTAGCGTTTTGAATCTCGCGATCAAATTGAAACTACGGGACATAGCTACAACGTTAGGGTGTTACATAATAAAGGATGGTTACCACCCATTGTCCGGAATCCGTTTTCCGAAATACCTTCTGGGAAAAATGCTACTAAAATCGAATTTCAGGAATAAATATTATAATAGTTAAAAAAAAAAGGTATTAGATTTTACAAAAAAATGTATTACAAATTTTTTTGCAACCTGCACTCATTATACGTGCATAATAAAGTGCAATAAATAAAGGTTGCAGACATTATGAAATTTCATAAGTAGAATAATTTTATTTTCCGATTCCGATGATCCTTTATGGTTATTCCTTTTTATTAAAGCGTAAATAAGACAATATTCGTTATTTACTGTTAGTTCTAATGGTCTTTTCATATTATTTCCCAATTCGAATGTTCATATGTATTATTTTATTATTATCCATGAGCAATACGGCATTTTTTATTCCATAATATACATATATTAGGGTGATCCTCAAAATGCTTTTCGTAGAATTTAAACCGCGAAGACCCTCAAATTGGCTCTAAATGATTCAAACAAAATCAAACAAAATTTTTTTTAGATTTTTATCTCATCGTTTACCCGTGCTCATTGAGCGCTTTTTCCACATTTATGTAAATAACATGTGGTTTTGTCTTTATCTGGGTCTCTAATTTTTTGTGGGTGCATAAGGCGTCTTGAAAATTGGTTTGACCCGTAAAATTTAAGGCAAATGTTGCAGTTACCTGTAAAAAAAATTTTCAATCAAACCGTACACCAATATTTATCACGAAGAAAATTGAGTTTATTGCAAATTATTGTTATTTTTTGAGAAAATTTAAGTTTTTCCACAATTTTCGACTAATCATCTCTATTTATTGTTTATATTTGTCTCAGTTACGAATTTTTGATACATTAGAGTATTATTAGAGTGAAAGTTACAAATCCACAATTGTTCCAATTGAATCATAGCCTACTGTTCACGAGAAAAATAGATAAATAATCTATATATATAAATGTGAACGTCTGTATGTTGCACGCTAATAACTTCAAAACTACTGCACGAAACGTCCTGAAATTTTGCACAGTTATTAACCATGTTCGTCTGAAGGTTATAGGCATGTTTTTATCAACGAACTAATATGGCCTACTCCCCCACTGCACTTTTGAAATCACACATACACACACACACTCACGCACGCACGCACGCACGCACGCACGTACAGTTATGAAATTATAAAATTTTGCGAAATTCGCAAAAAGTTACAAGAAAAATAATCACAAAAACATAAAATTATGCAAAATATCACGAAAAGTTACAAAATCACAAAAGTTTACGTATTAGAAATACTCATAAAAACTTACGAAACCATGAAAAACAGGGTGTCCTGAAATCAGCGGATCATCCGAAAATCATCAATTCCTTATTAAATTCTAAGACACTTTGTCCTTTGCATTTTTGAAAATTTGGAACATTTGAACAGTTATTCATATATCAATTTCGTCTCTTAGTTTTTGAAGAGTATCTTTTCTTTCATAAAAGAGATTCCTTTTCTTTCTTAGCTCACTCTCATGGGAATCACTGGGATCACTGAGGTGTGTATAATAAAATGTAGCTCAATCGCCTTTCTTATATCTCTTAAAAAAATTAGAAGATTCTGCATTGTAGAGGTGACAATTGGATAAAAGAATATTTTATCTAGAACAAAGGCGAGTTAACGAAAACTTTGATTCATAAAATTTTTTGTATAAAAATTGTCTTTCAAGATAAGAGACATTATTATTATATGTTGCATAATACACCTCAATTAGCCTTTTATATTAGAGTAAGCTTAGAAAGAGAAGGGGTGAAGGGAGAAGGGGTGAAGGGAGAAGGGGCTTCCATCAGAAGCCCCGCCTTTCCGAATGGTGAGTGGACGAAACTGTTAATAACCCTTTGAATTTTGCAAATTTTGAAAAATTGTACAGGAAAAAGTGTCTTAGAACTTCATAATGCATCGATGGTTTACTGATGATTCACCGACTTTGGGACACCCTGTATAAGAAATAACAGAAAATATAACAAATTATTACTCAAGTCACAATATGTCACACTGGTAGATCAGCACAAAATTCTATGAATCACAAAATCGTACATTGTCACAAATCATGAAGTCATTATAAAGTCATTATTACAACCCTCATCATGACCATCTCCTAATCCTGATTAACAAACAAACTTTCATCAATTTCACCCTTTACTTTGATTGTAAAGAAGTATCATTAGAAACAATGTTTTTGGAAATACTTATAACATCTTTTTGGCAAATGTAATCCATCATATCAGTATAATATCTTTTCGTAGAAGTTCGTTATTATCTAACTAAATTATATTTCGTGAAAAAATTAGAAATTATTTCAAAAAAAAAAAAAAAAAAAAGCAAAATATTTTCAACCTTGGGATTCGGATAATTTTTTGGCAATTTTCGTTTTTAAATTGAACAATTGACTTATCCTGACCAAACTGCGTGTATCAACGTAGTAACCGCGGAGCAAAGACCGCTGGGACAGCTAGTATTATATATAATAATATTATATTGTATGAATGAATAAATCATTGACATGGGTGAATCATTTTTTGTCAAAATAACATTTTTATTGGAATAATACGTAAGAAACATGTAAAGATGTGTAAGATGCGATACATTGGTAATTCCATAAAATTATAAATAAATTATATAGTTACATCCGTCTCATTATCTTGTTCGTTGTTGTTGTGTGTATGTGATTATACATTATATATGTACATGATCATCGCGTTATATTATAGCATGAAAATTCATAGCCGTATCGACGAAACATGATAAGGTTTTTCGAGTTAGTAATCCTAATATATATATTTAATACATAAAATACTAAAGATGCCATGAAACCATGTTTGTTTATTCTACCCAATTTAACAGAATTCTTATGTATTTTGACAATGAATTTAGATCTTTGGGTGACCAATTTCATTGTTTATTCATGAAGGAAAATTGAATTCTTAGGAAATACTGTGAATATGTACCTGAAGCTCCAAACGTTTAAAATTAAACGAAAACAAAAAATGTCTGAATTTTTTGATTTTTTATAATGATAAGAAGTGTGACGAATATTTTTTTGGGGAGCAAGATGTTTGGTGTGACGATCAAAAAGCATTCAAAAGCAGTTAGAAAATTTTTTTCTTCTATATCAACTAATAAATTTTTTTCGTTTAATTATAAACGTTTGGAACTTAAAGCACATAAACACTGATATAAATAATATTATTTATATCAGTGCACATAAATCTTGCGACTTTTCAAAGGAAGCTAATAAACCAATTTTGTTCAATTTCAGATTTTATAATCGAAAAGTTCAGTTGAACTTTCTTGTCGTTACTTTTTATGAACATTTTATAGAAGTTGGTTTCGATCGCAAATGTACAATTATAAACTTTCTAAAATGAGAAGTATGTATTTATAGGCAATGTCAATTTTCCATACGCAAAACAATATATTGAGAACTTACGATAAAATAATGAATATAATGGGTAATTTCATCTCAAATCGTCCAGGTAATTCAGATTGGGTTTTTTCTTTGCGTAAACATTTTTGTAGCATCTCTGTCGAAATCGATAAGTCATTATATTTCTTTTCGCTTAAATTTCAGTTGTTTCGTCGCCACGAATTTTGAAAATACAGACTGAAAAACTGATTCTTTTTCATTGCCATATGATAATTTTTATTTATTATTTAATAACTATGCCAAAAATTGTCTGGTTGTTATAATTTTTTTCCGTTTTGTAGGTAAAGTTTCATCTTAACAGAAAAATATTCTAAACCTTATTTGTGAACAAAATGTGTAGTTGTGTTTTTATAAAAAAATTTTTTTTAATTTTGATCTGACAGTTTCGAAATTGCATTAGCTTTTTCCTTGAGTTATTTTCTTTTTGTTCAAGTTAATATAATATCCAAAAATTTAAATACAATTCTGAAAAAAAGTTTCGAAAATTTTTTCGAAAATATATGCAAAGTTAAATCACATTTTAGCAAATTTTATTTCATAATTTTCAGACTCGTATGTAATTTTAAATTCTCCATCACGAACTCGAATTTCATAATATTTAATATTGCTTACCAGAGTTGAAATGTTTTCACTGAATTTTCGAACTCTCTGTGCATTGCTGGTTTTGACTGACATTGGGTACTTTTACTATTTTTAGTTTTCTAACTGATTTTTTATGCTGGAGAGTAAAAATAACCTCGTATACATTCGAAATATCAAGTAACTGGATATTTGTAGGTAACGAAATTTTTTATTTACAAATAGTACTGAAAAGTTGAAGCCATAATAAAAAAACAATCTAGTTAAAATAACTGAATTTTAAGATAAATAGAACTAAATATTAGGTACAATAAGTATACTTTTAGCCAACGGTTTTAAAACTTTAGTATTCGAAAAAATAATAATCAATCACATGCATCTCAAAACTAAGGTGCGTTTTCCGACTTTTTCTCTAATTTTTCTGCACCTTTTAAGATATTAAAAATAATTATTTTAAGATTGGGAACTATACTTAGTAGTATTTTCTTAAAGATTCTTTTGAGATATACAAACAAATTATTGACGCCCAAACTTTTCTGACAATTATGTACAGTAAAAAAATTACAATACGAACTTTCCAAAAATTATATGATAAATTTTTATAACTTGTCATTACAAGCAACAATTTTTGAGAATATTTATAATGTTAAGAAAATTTTTTCAATATTCTTTACACACCTGCACAATTTCAAAAACAACTCAAAATTTTTTGTATCTGTAAACTACGAGAAAACGATGAATTTCCGGTAGTCTGGAATTACGAATTAATGTTTTACCCGCCATTTACAGATAAAATATCGTATTGACAATTTTAGAAATGCCTTTTTCGTTTCGTAAAACCAGGCATTTCCAAAAACTGTCGATAATATACTATTAATATTAATGAATTGACATCACCATGAAGTGTTTCACAAAAATTCGAGAAGTGTGGAAGAAAAACCAGTGAATTTGATAAGTTGATTAACAATTTTTTTCTCACAGAAAAAATTAATAATTGCACATTGAACTTTGTATAATATTTGCTGTATTTTTGCCTTTTTTTTTTAAATATTCGTGATGAATCAATTTTAACAATCTGTGATTGCACTATGGAATTAATGTTTGCGATTGCTTTTCTGGCAAATTTTATTGCTTCTCGAGCGTCCGTATTTCCTTGCATGTTTATCGACAATTGAAACTAGAGTACACAATTTTCTGGGCACGAAAGAAAATTACGATTTTAATAATAGTCGAAAAATTACATTTAGAAAAAAAAAATTTAACAATTAACATCAATATTATTGTTATAGAGAAATCTGAAATCCGGAATTTCTAAATCTGAAAAGTTCATTGTCGAAATGCAAATTATAAAATAAAAATAAAATAAATCTTCATAGTCAAATCCAAAAATTATGAGAAAATTATTACTATGGAAATATTTATTCTGAAAATCATAAAAAATTCTGGAATTTAAAGCATGAATGAAAAAGTTAAAAGAATTTGAGGACTTGCAGGGGAAGTTTATCAAATTCATTGCTTTTAACTTGTAAATATGAACATTTCTGGAAATTCCAATTTTAAAACTACAAATTTGTTTTAATGAAAATAAAATTAAGATATAAAAAATATAAATAAATAACGCTTTATATTTGCTAATTTACATGAATTCTATTTTGGACCGCTTGAATTTGAAAATTTGCAAAGTTTGAATTGATGACGATGAATGGACTTCAAATGTTTTGATTCCAAAAACTTTTAAATTCATGATATCCTTCATAAAAGTAAATACAATAGCGATGCCATTTTGTGGAATACTAACTATGAAAAATCAAAATTGTGATCAATAATCGTTTATATCCAACAACACAAACAAATATGAAACGAGTGTACACTAATAAGATGCTGAATTATTTTTGTAGTTCCCAATTTTTGAATTTTTTCATCAATAAAAAACACAACAAGAAACTGAATAGAACACTTCTAAATGTAAATTTTAAGGTAAAAAAAATTGAACTGTTATGAAAATGTCCAACTTTGAAAATTGTAATTATGAACTTGAAGAGTTTGATCATTCCAAGTTAAAAATCTTTGGATTTTTGTAATTAAAAACTGAATAAATAAAGGAATTTGTTGAAATTGATAAAATACATTCTTTCAAAAAGAATGAAATATTAAAAGAAGCCTTAAAAACAGTAATTGAAACAATTTTTCATCATCAACATACTTTGATCGTTGATGAAAATTAAAGACTTTGTTTCCAAACTTTTTCAAATGAGTAAAGTAAATTTACAATGAAAATTTTCAAAAATTATTGTTAAGGTAACTTTCCAATAATGAAATTTTGGTTGATTGTGAGAATCCTATTACTTTTATTTTTATTTAAATAATTGCGGTTTGAAACTTTTTATTACTTGATAATCCATACCAAGTTCAAATCTTTAGCAGACTTACTAGACAAATTTCAAGATATCCAAGAGTCATAGGTTGAATGTCATTTGAGCGAAAAGAAATAAAATGACACTTTAATTATTATTTGTTTAGAGAACATAAATTCAAGAATCCAGTACATAAAAAAAAGGTAAGATAAAAGGCTAATGGAAAAAAAAAGGTAAATATTGATAATCAGTGTTTATCCAGGCGAAAGAAAGTTGCCAGAAACTGCAGATCGCTGCAGGAAATAAGTAATATTTTCAAATATACCAAAACATTATGATTATCTGAAACTTTTTGCCATGATGTACATGAAGTTCTAAACGTTAAAGAAATAAACAAAAACGAAAAAAAAATCGTTGCGATTTCTACCCATGATCAAAGTGAAAAACAGTTAGTATAATGAGATAATATTTGTTAAAAGTACATTACGTGCCAGGCACGGATGTGCCGTTTCGCCAAATTGCACATCCGTGCCTGTTACATGAAGTATTTTACGCCATAATAACCGAGAAGTCACGTCAAAATGTCAGTTTTGAGGTTAAAATGGTGTAAAAATAATAATTATATCTTACTGTATTAGAAGTAATGGTTTTTTTTTCTTATCTACTATTTAATATTTTGAACTTCATAAACATTAGCCATGTATTAAAACTTTCAATTTGTTACTAAGAAAGTTTTCTGTTGTTTTTCCATAGCTTGTATTAATCCATAGTTTTTGTTATTATTTTTTTTTCATATGTATTAATTCAAATTTATTACATTATTGTTTAATATTATTACCTTACACTTTTTTTCATATATTTCATCTACAGTAACATCTTGAATGCTTTTTTATTGATTACGTAGACAAAAATGAATCCAAGGAAGCGATAAAATTTTCTTATCAGCTCCTGACAAAAGCCACGTTACTATGAATAAATTTTCTGTTACAAATAATGCTCAAAGTTTTTATCTGTAATTTTTTTATTATTCCATTTCTGTATTTTCTACATGAATAGTGATGAATAGAGAATATATTCATAATGTATTATAATAACATTTTCTATTGTTACTCATACTTTATTCCTATACATCATCTACAATATCATCCCTTAATATTTTCTTTGTTTACATGAAGACCAATTAAAGTAAAAAATAAAATTTCTTATCAGTTTCCAACGATATGGATCCGATCCACATCATTTAACTCACTGATAATACCACTTTTGACTACCTAAAATTCATTCAATAAAAAATACTGGTTACATTTTCCAACGTCACCCCGAAATTCCAGCCACGATGCCAAATACAGCCAATTTTATTCATCATCTCTGGATTTAAAAAATCGCGTTCCAATGAAAAAAAAAACCAACATGTGGCCTTGTGTAAACACGATTAATTGAGTGTTCGATAACGCCAAAAAAAAACTGTCAACAACGCGGGAGGTTAAGGAAAATGACTCAAAAATTAAAAAAAATCTGTTGGAAAAATCTTGCAATTACCGTTATCACGCCATCCTTCATGGATTTCCGGCTCCGGATGATCATGCCCACGACTTTTTTCGAAATCTTCGCGGGCATACTTAGGCACTGAGCGCACGGGCTTTTTCGCTTTTTGAGTTTCATGAATGTTCAGGTATTTCGGAATTCAATTAGGGCCATTTTATTTCGTTCACACGGAGGATCGCGGTCCTTATGGTATTTTTCTCACAACACGGGATTCGACATTGCGAGTTTCGCGAAACCGTGGCTACACTTCGAAAATTTAGATGTTTAGTTGTGATCTACAGATTGTCATAACTGTCATGAGTAACTGTTATTGTTATGATGGATATGTGTGGTATGTATGTGTGAAGCTGTCATGGTGTATGCATAGTGGGTGTGGCAGGGGTACCAGTACCAACCCAAGGCAGTGATACCAACTTACTAACTCAAAAATTCATTGTTGCCAGCTGCGCAACAAGGAGAAACTCATATCATATATGCAACAAGGAGAAACTCATATCATATATGCTTTCTTGATGTTAGAAAGAAAGAGAAAATATAGCAGAGCATATATGTAATCTACTATATGGCCAGCTTGAGAGAGAAACGAATCGTCTACGCTCTTCTCTTCCCGATTCGATTCCCGATTGCACAGGAGTGACTGGAGTTAATACGTGAACGCATATCGTAGATGCGTGCAACAATTCCAAGAACTGAGCATATGTATGAGAGTCGCGCATGCGGAGTACCACCCGAGTCATCTTATTCCTTTCTCTTTCTATCACGATGCTCCTTTGCAACAGGGGAAGATGGGACGCTGGCCATATAGAAGTATTACATATATGTAGTAGAGAGCATTCTCTCTATTCTCTCCTTTCTCAATCAAAAGCAGATGTACCAACCTAAATTTAAAAAAAAAATTCGTAAATTTAGAAGGGGTAAATTTCGCGGCCATATTTGACACACCGTACTTAGGTGGACGAAAAATAACCCAACTTTGAAGTGTCTTATTCGCGTAAAATAATGCTGTGAAATATTCTCCGGAAAGTCCCCCAACGCCGAAAATCGCACAACGAAACGTTTTTTTTTTCGTTTCTAAATCATGGTGAGCTCGCCGAAACTTTCCATCGCGAATAATTCCCTTGTCAAAAACGGCGAAAACCGTCATGAAAAAATGACGTTCACGAGATAAATCACACATTTTCGAATCCCAGGATTTATTTGTCAACTGGTGCTTCATTTTCGGCGTTTTACATACTTTTCTTTAGTTTAGTCAGTTGCCTGGAAGAATTTTGGAAATTGGCTGTGTTTTGAGTTTTTAATTTTTTGTTGGTGATGTTTTTTGATTTATATGAATTTTTGTTGTTGCATTGAAATGATTTTGTGAATTTGAGTATTTTTGATGAGGGTTGAAAAAGTAGTAGCTGAGAAAAAATGGATCTCTCACAGTTCAATGTCATTTAAATTGACGTTTATTTGGTAGATCGACAGATGCTACTTAATTAGCAATCGTTCTGGTTGTTGTCTGTTGGTTGTCAATGTTTTTATCGTCAGTTTGATAGATCGGATTACATGTTTTTATTTTTCACTTTTTCTAACTTATTCTGCCAAAATCAAAATCCAGAATCTTTCAATTCTATAAAAAATTCCAATGTTGGTGTTCTAAAAACCATGTAATAATAATTATCATCTCATGACTTTACTGTAATGAGTTATTTAAAAAAAATCATAAATATTACATGCTAAGAGTGTGCGTACTTTCACTTTTCCTTTATGTTAAATAATAAATTGATAAATATTACTTAAAATAGTTATTGGATTTTGAAATTTTCCCTAAGTGTTTCCAAATGTTTTTAGTTTTTTTTAATTGAACACATTTGTGAATATTGACAAACATGTTATAGTTGCGTCTATTTTATAAATTCACGAAACCTCTATTTTTAATAAATTCAACCTAAAAAAGTAAATTCCTTTTTTTTTACATTTAAGTTCTCTTTTTTTGTAATTCTTAAATTCTGATTTTATGAACTTCATTTTGTGTCCATGAAAAAAGGGGAAAAAAATTATTTATCTTGCTGCTTTTTATAGAAAACATACTCATTTCCGATTTCTTCATTATATTAAAAAAAAATTGATTATTGTGTGCATTTTAAGTTTTTCAGGAAAACTTTGACGAAAGTCATGTATATTTAATATCATTAGGCATGAATAATAGTAATTGAAGTCAATTTATTACATCATCAGCTGATGTTTCTACCTAATTTTAAGTTTTCTACAAAGCTAAGTTAATCAATTAAAATCTCACACAATGATGATTATTTTTACAAATTGTTTTCATAACAATCATTTTACTAGATGAACTCTGCTTTGCAAAAGGACATTGAATCGACTTGATAACTTACATGAAAAATCAAAATATTAATAAAAATTATTTAAATGAATATTTAAAAAATTTATAGTCATCTGTAAAAATTATTTTTGCCTCTCAAACACAAAACATGAGCAATTCTAAACCAGTTTCGACGGACAAAAATGGTGCATATCAGGCTAACACGCAGGCGATGTAAGAAAAAAAAGTAACAGATTCCCTGGTACTCACACCTACCGTGCATCTTTTTAGACCGCCTTAGTATCGACCTTCAATACACCATTTCTCCCGTCGAAACTGGTTTAGATATGCTCATGTTTTGTGTTTTCGAGGCCAAAAGTATCGTGTGTACCTCAGAGCAATAACAGCCGATTAGAACTCGTGTGATTGCTGCCTGAGCGAAGCAAGGGCGACAAACCTCACAGAAGTTCTAAATCGGCTGTTTTTGCTCCTATCTACACAATATACTATTATGTAAACAATAAGTTTTTCTTGTAAGAATAATTTAGTTGAAACTATTTTTACAATTGAACTTCAGATATATGCATTATTGTAATTTAAAAATTTTTTTGTTAATATTCAACCATTTCATGCACAGACTAAATTTGAGCAAGTTTGTACAAGTACTCATCATTAATCATGATTTTGAATGATGGTTCATAATTTTATGTGCTTTCATATTTTTTTCAATTAAAGTTTTTTCTATTGCTTATCAATGATTGTTTTATCTTATAATAATTGTTATTAAATGGAACTTAAATAAATTTATTTCAGTAACTTGTAAAATAGTGGTGTCAATTGTAATATAGTAATGAATTCGCTAATTTCTAAGAAGGAAATCCTGCAATTTTCGAGCATTTTATTAAACCTCTTCATATTCATTAAGTCAACCTTTTATAACAGATTTTTTACAATAAATTTACCCTAATACCTTCCAGTTTTACCTTTTAATTCAGTGATATTTAGAAAAGTTGTCGCCAAAGTACATTTGTTAATTTAAAAAATGATCAATTAGTATCCAAGAAATTAATGAACAGTTCCAACAATATCAGTATATTTAGATTTAAGATATTATGGCGTTTATTATGATGGATAAATGTTTTGGAGAATTTCAGAAATCCCTGAATAATCTTAAAGAGACTAATATTTCAATGTGCCTGAAGTTCCAAACGTTTAAAATTAAACGAAAAAAATGTATGAGTTAATATAAGAGAAAAAAATCCTTTAACTACTTTTGAATGTTTTTTGATCGGAACAACAAACATGATGCTCCCCAAAAAAATATCTGTCACACTTCCTATCATAATAAAAAGTCAAAAAATTCACATATCTTTTATTTTCGTTTAATTTTAAACGTTTGGAACTTCAGGTATATAATATTTCATGAGTTTTGTCTAACTAATAGGAGCTAGAAATTTTCTGAGTAATTGTTTTTTTGTTAAGAATACAACAAAACACTTATAATTTCATAATGAATTTGATTGTTTCTTCAAATTAATTGATTGCTAAAAATCCTTTAATACGTTCAATAACTAATGCTACTAAAAACGAATATTTTAAAATTTGACTTATCTTTTCAACTTTGAATGACTTTCGAAAATTTTTTATACATATAAAATTGTATAATTATATACAATATATAACATTGTTCACCTTTGAAAATTTTTTCTATTTTAAATTGAGTTTTTCAATTATGTTTTTTTTTGTTTACATCATTGTAATTTATAAGATTGTTTTGGAATTTTCGAAAACATCCCGAAGTTTTTAAAATAATGAATTTTCAAAATGCAGACATCAGTTCATTGTAATTAAAGTATTTTCAGTGGAAGTGAAATTGATCCGTTCATTTCGAAACTCAAATTATTAAAAAATAGCGTAAAAAATTGCAGAGTAAAAAAGTTTGTCTAATCTGAAAAATTAAGTTAAAGAAAGTAAAAACTAAAAATTAATATCAAGTCTTAAATATCTGTCTGAAATTTTTATTAAACATAAAAATAACAATAATATTTTTTTTCTTTTTCAGAGTTTCGGAATTTTTGGTTTTGGCCAAGCCCCGGACATTGAAATCATTCTTGATGGGCAAGAATCAAGAACCTGCGCAGATGTCAAAAATGATGACGGGAAAAAGGAACGTCATTTGTTGTACTACGATGGAGAAACGGTTTCCGGAAAGGTAAAATTTATTTTCTAAATATACTCACTCAGGGAATATGACTCCTGAAATCGGTTTCTGTGCCAACAAATAATTTAAAGTCATATTTTTTTACCATGATGATAAATTGATAGTGAAAATAATGATAAAAATATGAGGATTCAAATAATTTGTTTGTATTTCATCTTTTTTAATTTGTGTACCTTATTCCTTTCTTCAAACGTAAAAATTATGTAAAAATATAATTAATTTTTTTCATAAATTTACTTCACAATACTTAGAAAGCCAAAAGTTTGAAATTTACTAAATTTAGTTTTAAGGAATAATAATTTCGATTAAAGTTTGTTCCAATGATTTATGTTTCCGTAAACTTTTTGAAATGATTTATATTAATTGACTATCACGTCGTAGAACCTTTTTGAATCAAAATTTGGAAATATGCTCTAAAATTGTTTGTATTTCATAAAAAAAAATTTTCCATTCTAATTTTTTTGAAAGTTAAAACTATCAATTAAAAATGAAATAACTTCTTTCATTTACTGGATGAATTTTCGAAATTTTTGATAAAATTGAAAAATAAATTGAAGAACTTATATAAATAAACAAACAAACAAAAAATACATTCGAATAGTTTTTTTAGTCAATTTGTTTTAGAATTCGTTTTTGTAGTGTTTTTTAATTTATTTTTTACTGATTAGTAAAAAATTATTAATTTTAAAATTATAATGAACAGCATGTTAATGCTTCGAATTTTAGGTTTTTTAAACATAATTTTTCTTTAGGTTAAATCACGAATTTATGTCAAAAGTTTTTGATCCACCGAGTTACATAAGTACCAAGATCGGAATGTCTACTTTTTTATGCCCTTGCATCTTTGACTCGCATTTTTTATCTCGCACCGCGGGGAAAGGAGAAAAGAGCACAATTTGCTATCACATTTTTTGTAAATTTTTCTTTGTTGCTGATTGTTCAATTACAGAGACATATGTTTGTTTCTATATCTTGTTATTTACATGTACCAATTTTATAATTCATTATGTAATCGAGAAATATTCGAATTTTTATCGAAATTATTCTATGTATAATCATATTTTACAATTTTTATCCAGCTTGCAAAAATTTTCTGAAATTACCCAAGATTCTAACTAATTCCTAATAATGCAATTGAATCCGAAATTTGCTCAATTTTGAAAAAAAGTCTTAAAAAATATTTCGGAATTTTGGTAAACTATCATAAAATTCTCAGAAGTATCATTGAATTTTAAAGAATCCTTTTCGATGTTTTTAAGTTGTTATAAAAATACGAACATGTTTTTTAAAGTTAATGCTTTGGAAATTTTTAAGAAACTATATGATTTACGTATATAAATTTTTAAGAAGCTTGAGATTTGAAAAAATGACCAAGTGGCAAAAATTATATTATAAATTTTGTTGTAGAAACTTTCAAAATTTGGTTTAACCAATCGAAATCTTTTAAGTATTTTAAAGGGCCATTGACAATTTTAAAACTTTGCTGCGAAAATACAATTTCTGAATTAAAAAATTTTCACGATTTTTTTACATTACATATATTTCGAAGATACTCATGATTGCAATAATTTTAGGCAAAACAATTGTAATGTTTTTGAATGAACTTGCGAACTTGAGTTTAGACCGATGAAAAAATTTTTCCTATTTTTGAAAATTACTTGCACTTAGTATACATCCCTAGTATATTTTCGAAATCGTGATATTTTTAAACGTTTTGAATATTTTTTAAAACCTTGAAAGTTATCATTTGTTTTTCGAAGTCAATTTTTTCGAATTCGTTTAATAATTCCAATACATAGTACATTTCGCACCTAAAGAAAAAATAAATTTCTCGCGAGGGATATAACTTACACCCTCGTAAGAATGTTATTTTTTTCCCTAGATGCGAAATGTACTATATTAAGGTTTCATGAAAAAATGTTCATCATCTCCGATTACATCAAAAATTGTTCAAAAATTCATAAAATCTCTGAAATACATAATTATCTTGGCAAGGTCAAATTTTTCAAACGGACCAAAAAATTTTTAAATGTATTCCGTCATAGATAAAAATAAGTCTAAAAACTCCAGAAAAGTTGAAATGAAAAAAAAAAGGAACTTAGGAAAAATAATACAAATATTTTCGCGATTTTTTGAAAAAACGTCAATAATCTCTGATAATATCAAAAAAGTTGTTAAAGAATTCATAAAATCGCCAAAATTAATTTTTCAAGGTCGAATCCTTCTTACTGAGCCGCAAATTTTGAAATATGTTGTGTCATAGATCAAAATAAGCCTGAAAAAGCCCGGAAAGTTGGAGCATCAGGGTATCAAGGTCGAGTTCATAGGTCAGATAGAGCTGTACTACGACCGCAGCAACCATTACGAGTTCACGAGCCTGGTTAAAGAGCTGGCGAGGCCAGGTGAGCTGACACACAAAAACGAGTATAACTTCGAGTTCGCCAATGTGGAGAAGCCCTTCGAGAGCTACACCGGCTCCAATGTCCGTCTCCGTTACTTTCTCAGGGTGACGATCGTGCGACGGATAAGCGACAATGTCAAAGAACTCGAGCTTGTCGTCCACACTTTGAGTTCCTACCCTGACATGAATAGCCCTATAAAAATGGAGGTTGGGATAGAAGACTGCTTACACATCGAGTTCGAGTACAACAAAAGCAAGTGAGTGGAAGCTAAAAGATCTAACCGAATCCTGGATCTTGTCAGAATTTTCTACCTTGTATCTGAAGTTCCAAACGTTTGAAAAATAAAAGAAAATGAAAAATTAATAGTTTCCAATTTCAAATCCAACTCAAGAATAAAGTAAGAAAATTATATATTAGTTTAACCACAAGAGCTTATAGGAACAATTTTTTTTCTTCTGATTTATTTCCAAACGTTGGGACTTCAGAAAGATTTTTGTACCTTCTTTCAAATACAATTTATTTAATTATAATTTGTTGATATAAAATTTGTGATTTGGATAATGATATACTTAATTATTTGGATACAATTATAGTACTTCAGTATTAGAATTAATTAAGAAATAAATTATTGAAAAAATGTTAGTGTTACACACGTTTTTCGTGTTACAGATACCACTTGAGGGACGTGATCGTTGGGAAAATATACTTCCTTCTCGTTAGAATAAAGATAAAGCATATGGAAATAGCAATCATAAAACGAGAAACTACAGGTTCTGGTATAGTATCGAACTTTTGTAGTTTTCCAGTATCCTCAAAACAGTCAATCTCGATTTCTCAAGTGACACTATATGAATTCGTAATATTTAGAATTGTACGTGTAGTTGTTGGTTGAATTTAAAATGTGAAGCATTTATTGTCATTGAAATAAAAAAATATAAGCTCGTTCAGTTGGTTCGGATGAAAAATTTTGGAGAATTTTGTAATGACGGAAAAAATTGACGAATGAATAATTTTTTCACAATACAATGACGATATGATAAAGTCAATGATGAATATATTATGAATCCGAGAATTCAGATAATAGCGAAAAATACTGATTATATAAATTCACGCGAATCTATAAACAAAAGCTAAAATTTCTTTGTACAAAAAATAAAATAATCGCATTATGAATAAATAGATATTCCTGCAGCGTTGGCAGAATTCAATAACAAGTACCATAATCTTAAGTCTCATGAAAACAATTTCGTATTGATCGCAAAAATCGTAAAAAAATAATACCACTATAATCCAGTAAAAATAGTGATTCTTAAACTGTCTTGAAATACTGCAAATTAGTGATTTAGTGACTAGCACAAAAGTAGTTGGCGTTTGAATTTTTTTTAGCTTCGATTGAGCATGAAGTTTTTAGAGATGGCGCTGTTTTAGTTTGCTGAAAATTTATTCGCTTTTTGCTGGTATTTTTTCGTCAACTTCAAGGAGGAATGACTTTTTTAGGTCCTCATGTTTTTACGGAAAACGAGACGATAGCCAAGTACGAAATAATGGACGGTGCCCCCGTTAAGGGTGAGTCCATACCGATCAGGGTATTTCTCGCGGGTTACGACTTGGCGCCGACTATGAGAGATATTAACAAAAAATTCAGCGTGAGGTATTACTTGAATCTCGTTTTGATGGACGAAGAAGATCGGCGCTATTTTAAACAGCAGGTGAGTGTTTATTTTTTCAAGTTGTTCTTTAATTACTTTCTTGACTTTTGATAATATAATAAATTTTTGAATTTCCAAAGCACGTACTTTTTGGTTTCAGATTGTTTTAAAATTCTGAATTTTTTTCTAGGCACGAAAATTCGTGAATATGGAATTTGAATTTTTTCAAATAATGAGTTATCGAATGATGAGTGACGGCATTTTTTATTTTGAAAATTTCAGGAAATTACTCTTTGGAGAAAAGGGGAGAAAAGCCGAAAGTCGCAGTCAGCGTCGCCGCATTTGCCGTCGCACCTGGTGTCCGCGGAAACTGGTTTTCCCCAGGGCGCCCCGCAAAATGGACCACCAATCTCGCCTCTTGAGCCATCCGAACCTCAGGAAGCCGACACTCCCGCCGGTACTGACGAGCCTCAGGCTTCTATTGAAGGCATGACCCGTGAGGAGGGCGACGGTGAGGGTGAAAAAGACGCCGAGCCCGAAGATAACTGAGTCTCTTTTTCACGTCTTCGCCCGAACGCCATCTGATCCGGGTTTGTTTTTTATTATTTTTATTTTTTTGAAAAATGTTCTGATCTAAAAAGTCGATGAAAAATTTTTTATGCGAATCAACTTCCTGGTGGTCGATGTATTAAGATGAAGTTGGGGGCTAGAAGAGAATTAATTTTTTTTAGTTTTTGCTGTATTGCACAGAAAAATTTTAAGTTTAGATGATTTCTTTTTTTGAAATTTTTGGTAACTTTGAAACGTTCTAGTTATTTTTTATAGTTTTGATGAAATGTATATCAATTTATCAATCGGAGTATTTTGTAAACTTGTCATTGTTGTTTAAATTTTTGACGAAGTTTTCTTATATCCAGAAATATTTAGTAGTATTTTCAGTTTGTAATCATTTTTTTTTGGAAATTAGGTGATCGTGGTGATATTTGCTGTATTATTTTTTAATGCATTTTATTACGAGTAGCACACAATTTTGATACTTTTTTTATAATTAACTAAAAAGGCAAAAATATTTCATAAATTTAAGAAATTCAAAGGCCGTTAAAAGAATAGAGATTCTTACTATCCATACATCTGCCGTCCTCTGCATAAGTGTAGTTAACTACATTCAGCGCTAGAGGTTCTTTTGTTCCGAAATATTGGGGAAAAAGAACCTTAGCGCAGAATTGAGTTACGGCATTTATGCAAAAGACGACAGACATTTAATAAACAAAACTAAAATTCGATTCTAGTTCCTTTATACTTTTCTTAAAATTTCTACTGTTTTTGATTATTTTCGGTAATTAAAAAACTTTTCAATTTTTTTATGTCTTATATTTCAGACAGATTTTTGAGCTTTTTACCAGAATAGAAATGTTTGTTCTGTCTAATCGCTGTTAAAAAAATCAACAGTGAATTTTCGAAGACGATAAAAATACGCCTAAATTTTGATAAATAGTTAATTTTTCGTAAATCTTTGATACAGTTTTTTGGACACCTTTTACAGAATTTTCGAAATTCTTAAGTTTTTGGAAATTTATTGAAATTACATTATTTTGAGGAATTTGAAAAGTTTTATCCCACTCCGGTATTTTTTTAGCACTCTTGGGATATTTTGTGAATTTCGAAAAATTTCGGAAATTTTTTTTTTCATCTCACAAGAAAACATTTTGAATATTTTAAATTATCAATTATCCTAATGCTCGAAAATAACTTTAAAAGTTTGCAAAATTTTTTAGAAATGAGAAAAATATAGCGAAGTACTAATGAATTTTCAGAAACTTGTGAATATTATTACACATTTAAAAATATTTCATAATTCTTACAATTCTCGCAGTTTTTCTCAACGTAGTAAATGTATTTTTAAGAATATTCAGAATGTATGAAAATTTTATTGGCATTTTATGATTTTTCTAGTATGTACTTATAAACATTTTAAAGAATCGAACAGAATTCTTCGCGTCTTACAAAAGTTTTTAAGCATTAATCACCAAATAGCAAATTTTATGAGAAACCAAGGATTGAAAATATCGTCCATAAATAAAGTTTACGAAAAATTCCGAATATTTTTACACATTCTAACAATCTCTAAAATTTTCGTCACTATTTTTGAAATGTATGTTTATGCATTTTGAAAAAATAATTCGTTTCTTACAATTTTTCTCAACATTTTTAAGAATTTTCGTATGTCTCGAAAAATTCTCCAAATAGTTTTCTTCGTGTTTAACATGTTTTTTTGAGAATGCGTAAATTTTGAGGAGTTTTCTAGAGTTTCAAAATTGTTTTTTGAAAGTTTTTAAGAAGTTCCATTTTTAAAAATTTCGGTTATCGTTGTAAAATATAAATGTTTTCCTAATTTTTTGGAAATTCCACGATTTTCTAGGCCTCTTTATCAATTAGTGAAGAATGTTTTAAGATTTCGAAATACTCGTGCATTAAATAAAACCTGAAAAGTGAAAATGAAAATTTAAACGAATATGATTAAGTTCACAGCATTTTTTACTGCAATCTCGCTTTTTATTTTTTTATGATTAAACAGAATATACTTAAAAAATTTTTTTTTAATTGCCAACATTTTGGATAGAGGTGTAAAAATATAAATTCCCCCCCCCCCCCCCCCTTCATCAACTATAGATCTACCACTGTAGTTTTTCTTACTGAAGACTTGAAATATTTGTTTGAGCACAATTAAATTTATAGAAAAATGTGTTTTACTTCCTAGAATTCAAAACCAATTCGAAAACTCATGAGAATTAACGAAATTTTTTATCGTTGCTCGAGTATTGTAAAATTGAAATATTCAGTTTTGACGTTATAAAGTTAATCGATTAGAATCATTTTTGAAAAAAAAAAAAAGAATCCTAATTGCGAGTTATTTAGGTTTCAGATAATGCTGAATCTTAGTTTTCTCGAAAGTTAGAAATATTTCGATGGTAATTTATTTGAAAATTCTTTTCAGTTCTCCAAAAAATATTAGTAGATACTCAGATTTCAAGGAATTTCAAGAAAATTTTTCTAAAAATTGAAAGTTGGACGTCTTCGATTTTAAGATGTTTGGTTAGAATTTAAAATTATCTTTCAATATTTCCCTGAAGATTCAGTTGCTTACAAAAATTCATAAAAAAGCTTTGAAAAAAAAATTATGGTCAAAAATTTATTCGATGGCGGCGACATACAGTACTTTTGTTGTTTGAATTAAATGTATAGAATTTTCGGTAATGTTTGCTTTATTTTTTACAAATCCCCGAATCGGAGAAATTTCATACATTTAGTTGTTCAAAGATAAAATATTTCTGTACCGAAAATTCAATTATTCTATGACTATGCACAAAATAGTTTTGAATCTCTGTATCATTAAAAAAAATTAAAAAATATTGAGTTTTTTTTTCTATAAGTCGTGACTGAAAAAGTTAACTTGAATTCTCGGAATATTAGAATCGTTATTAATATTGCGTTTATCTGGGTGATTTTTTCAATGTTCACAATCCAATCGAATTTTAAGATGGATAATTGTTATTATTGTAAATATTTTCGGTGATAGAGCGGAGGCGTTAAAAAACACAGATGAAATTATATTATTGTTAGAGAATTATGCGTAATTCTGTGATTTTTAGCATCAAGGGCGTGCGAGTTGCAAGTGCCATTTTTGTATCACCAATGAAATTTTAACTGTTTGAACTTGTCAAAAATTTAAAAATAACAAACCTATTCACAAATTTCTCATTTTTATAATTGAATTTCCCGATCTCGAATAGTTCAAACAGCTAAAATTGGAAAACGAGAAAATAATGTAAGAATTTGATACAGAACTTCCGAATTCATTTTCCCTGGCAAAAACTCCATAGTAAGTATTTTGCGTATTTTTTATTTCGATGGACAAAAAATATAAATTTTAGGTATTTTTTGGCTTCATGAAATTATAATGGATGTTAGAATCATGTTTTTTATAACACAATCAAAAATTCTGAGAGTGAAAAAGCATCTTACGATTTTCAATATTTTTTCGCTAGCGTCAATTTTAGTACTTGCACCCTCAAAGTCTTGAAAAAGCAGTTTTTTTTTCGAATTCGAAAATCGCAATGTACAGAAGAGAGATTATCTATAAAATTTAAGTTTCCGTCAAATTTAATGTACAATACATTCATACGTACACTCGAAGGATTTTTGCATTTCATTTTGTGTGTACGTACGAATTTTGTATGTATATAAACGTTATACATGTATAAATATATATTATATATGGCATGTAAAAGTAAAAGCATCCTCGAATAATGGATATATTTACCTACGTAATATCCGAAAGTATGAAAAAATATTTAAAAAACAGTTTTGTAATATTCAACGAGATAGGCGTAACAACAATAATCTTGTATATCGTTTTATAATTTTTCGCAAGTATATATATCGAAAATTTATTATCTTGTATATTGTTTGTTATTTGTTGACCAAAAAAAAAAAGAAAGAAAACAAATTGTGCGAGAATGAGTTACATGTGAGATAATGTATATACATATGTATATGACCAGGCGTAGCATTGTTTGTATGTGTGTTACGTTACTTATATTTTAATGTATTAATTATATGATAGCAATGCACATAAATGGAATTTTTATTTTTTTCCCTTTTCTCGAAACGTTTCTAAACTATCAGAAAAATTATTGAGGAATGCGTACCCACCAATTTCCACAGCTGCGAGTCTTAAAATACGAAAATTGAATAATTAGTTCGGGTCTCCTCGCTAGGTGGCTTCTTATTTTGTACTCTATTACTCATTTTTTACCGTAGCGTGTATACATATGAATGTCAAAACGCTGAAAAATTTGTCTTCTTTCCTTAGACAGTTACCATTGTATAATGTTTACTGGTGCTGATCCACTGGAAAGAAGTCCGATCCGAACGCAGTAAGTAGTGCCTCATTATCATCAATGTTATGTTATGTTGTCACAAAGTTGTGCAATAACCACGCAGTTTGAATAGTTCGATGAAGTTATTCCGAACTTCCATCATTTTGAATTCTTGTATTCCCCGCATGCCTCTGGTATACTTTATCATGTAGAAAATTCAATCATATGCTATGTATTGGAATTTTCGAGAAAATTTATGTTTTTCGACAATTTTTGACTTCCCTATGGGGAAGCTTGTAATAGTCTGTAATTAATGAATTACAAAACTATTATAACCGACAGGGTAGATCCCCATTCTACCAGCTGATCAACCGGATCATTTCTTGGCGCGAAATATATAATTTACATTTTTCTGGCATCTAACTTATTAAATGTATTTTCAGTAATTACAATTATGAAAGATCCATATAAAACTTCAACTCTAACACTGTGATTTTGGTAATTATTCAAATGAAATGATCTGGATGATCAGCTGGTACGATCGGAATATACCCTGCTGGTTGTAACAGTCTGCAATTCATGAATTGCAAGTTTTTATAGGGCAATCTTCTCCATTTACGATGCGCACTTGTAGGCCTTGTAGATACATAGAAAAATAATAATATTTATATTATAATAAATAAACATTTCTAAACACTACTCAATATCGAAGTTGAGTATTATTTATTTCGAAATAGACTATGAGGGAGGGCTCTGAGAAACCAGAAGAATTAAAAAAGTCAGAACAGGAAAGTACTGTTTAATCAAATTTTTTGGTACGTAAGAAATTTCTAAGCGTATTTAACTAATCTTCATAAAAAATTTGAATTTTATAAAAAGAGTATCATTAACTATGGGTACAAAGTTTGATTAGGTGGAGCTTTTTATTTCCCATGTATATTTGATGTAATAGACTAATATTATTTAAACGTGATTATGATAATTTTCAACAGCCCAAACTACATTCTTTAGTGTTCTTCATTTACACGTATTCAAATTTCCCGGGTCGACTCAAAACTCACAGTACGCAACTAATTCAATAATATTCACACGATTTACACACAGTGTGAATACATGCGGAGCGTAATATATATGAATGATGGATAGATATGTGTGTATATTGTTTGATTCCATATGCCCGAACGTAAAAAAAAGGTCGGAGAAATATCGTAGCGATATTTTAAATTATCGCGAGATAATCTCTATCAGTGTGTGCCAGCGCGAGCCCAAACCGAAAACTGAAATCGCTGCGCCATCTAGAAGTACTCAGCGCTCTGGGACTAAATTTCAAATCGAAAAAGGCGCGGTATATTCGTTGCCCGTTCCCTTCAGCCCCGCACGCCATTCCTTCCGCTCTTGCTCCTCTGGCTCTCTCTTCAATTTAGTTCCTCCAAACATTGGGTTTTTCTAGATGGCGCGGCAAATTCCTGACGCTACAGAGGTATGTGGGAGCTGGCACCCACTGATTCTATAATGATATCGTCACGACATCAAATCGTCACGCTCGATAATATCGCTGCTATGTTTTTCTCACTATGATGATGCGATATTTACGAAAATACATAGCTGCGATGTTTTTAGATAAATGTCTTTGCGATGTTTCATGTCATACTGTAAATATAAATATAAATGTTGGATACTTAAGGTCCTGATTATGTATAACTCAGAGTACACAAAATGCCGTGAAATTATAATCCAATATGGAACTCGTAGCTTGGGTAAAAGTTTCACAGCATTTTGTGCGCTCCAAGTTATATCATCCGGCACTTCAATTATTGTCACATAACGTGTAAGGTGGAAAAAAAAGGAAATTCAACTGTCTTAAAGGATATTTTATTATGAATTCAACAATTTTGAACGGGCGCAAATCACGTATAAATTATTCGCTTGCGTGAACCGCGGTAGATGAGTTGGAGAACTTCAAAGAATTTGAGCTGGGGCGTTTCTTTTCCAACCTTTTGCCAAAGAGAGTGCCATTTTTGTTATGCACAAAAACATATGTCAAAAAACATCTTCGCGACATTCTACCGGAAATGTACAAAAGTCATATGCCGAAAAATATCTTCGCGACATTCTACTAAAAATATACAGAAATCATATGCTATAAAACATCTTCGCGATATTCTGCCACGAATGTCTGAGAATATCTGACATATGATGTCGCTCCAATGTGTTGAGATTATTTCCCGACTTTTTTTTCCACTCGGGTGCTCAAGAAGGGAGGGTGGAAAAAGACACTAACTGCTAAAGTCCCGACCGTTGGAAAGTTCCGATTCGTAAAGTCCCGAATAGCCTATTGTCCCGGGAACGAAATTACCCGAACAAAGATATCCCGACATTCAAAAGTACCGTTGGATAAATGACCCGCCGTTGTAAAGTCCTGAAATCTACAATACCCGTATTATAAGAATCCCGTTCGCAGTTATCCCCGACTGGCGCAGTCCCGACGAGTAATAAGGACCCGTCGATCGTTCGCCCCGATGCCGGTAATCCAGAACGCTTATTAGACCCGTTGTTTGAAAGTCCTAAAGCTGGAAAGACCCGACACCAGATTGACCTGAAGCCGCAAAATCCCGACTACCAATAGGAGCTCAGGAGCATGGTGGCCGCGCCCGAGACTCTCAAGAGTATGTTATTGCCATAGCTGGCTGCAGCGCTTGTATTTCCTGAGATGGGAACTTGGAAACACAGTACCCTTTTTAGTGTTGAAATTCGCTCAAGTTCACCAGCAGGGCGGTAAAACTCTCAAAAAAAGTGGCCCCGTAAATCTAGCCTAACCTGACGGGAGGTGATAGGCGAGCGTGGCCACAACGGGGTCCGGGGCCAAGCGGGGAGAGTCAGTTGTTTGAGAAATCGTTATCAGATTGGCGGATTTCAAAATTCCCGCCGCGTGAAGTAGTTCCCGGGGACAAAACTCGCGGCACTGCGATCGAATCAGCTCTGAATTACGGAGATCATTGGGCTTATGAGAGTTTTACCCCCCTGTTCACCAGTACCAGTTACTGCCATTTTTAATTGGACATGCATCTCTGGCAAACAATCTTCAACCGAACTTGAACCTTCGAAAGTTATAATTGGGTTGAAGTTCGGTTGTGAATTTTTTAAGTTAAAAAGATGGCCTTGGGCACGTTATTTTTGCAAGGAATGGCATCGGTTCATCAAGTTTGATTATTTATTGGGGAATTTAATCGTCAGGAATATAAATTTTGCCTTTTTATTGTTATTTTCTCTTTTTTCATGGCTGGAATTTCTTTGAAATATTAAAAACGCAATAAGACTATGAAGACGATGCAGATAACTAATTGTAAATAAAAAACCATTTTGACACGCTTTACGTAGTAGGTTGCGTTAATCGTTAATATTTTTTATTAAAAATTATAAGCTATTCATAGATAATGTACATTGAGGAAATTCCAGCCAGAAAAAAAAAACAATTAAAGGCAAAATTTATAGTTCTGACAATTAAATTTGCCAATAAACAATTAAACATGATGAACCGATGCCATTCTTTGCAAAAATATTGTGCAAAAAGCCTATTTTTTTTTCATTTAAAAAATTTGCAACCGAACTTTAACCCAATTATAACCTTCGAAGGTTGAAGTTTGATTGCCAGGAATTGATGTTCATGATTTTGTATATTCAATTTTATGTTTCCGTATCGTGGAATTTTTACCAGATACATATCTAGGTATTCTAATATTCGTATATAATGTACTATGAGATACAATGAACGCTTTCTCGTAAAATTTTTATTCATCGTTATAATTCAGGTTATAATTTTTTATTTACAATTAGTTATCTGCATCGTCTTCATAGTCTTATTGCGTTTTTAATATTTCAAAGAAATTCCAGCCATGAAAAAAGAGAAAATAACAATAAAAAGGCAAAATTTATATTCCTGACGATTAAATTCCCCAATAAATAATCAAACTTGATGAACCGATGCCATTCCTTGCAAAAATAACGTGCCCAAGGCCATCTTTTTAACTTAAAAAATTCACAACCGAACTTCAACCCAATTATAACTTTCGAAGGTTCAAGTTCGGTTGAAGATTGTTTGCCAGAGATGCATGTCCAATTAAAAATGGCAGTAACTGGTACTGGTGAACAGGGGGGTAAAACTCTCATAAGCCCAATGATCTCCGTAATTCAGAGCTGATTCGATCGCAGTGCCGCGAGTTTTGTCCCCGGGAACTACTTCACGCGGCGGGAATTTTGAAATCCGCCAATCTGATAACGATTTCTCAAACAACTGACTCTCCCCGCTTGGCCCCGGACCCCGTTGTGGCCACGCTCGCCTATCACCTCCCGTCAGGTTAGACTAGATTTACGGGGCCACGATATCTTTGTTCGGGTAATTTCGTTCCCGGGACAATAGGCTATTCGGGACTTTACGAATCGGAACTTTCCAACGATCGGGACTTTAGCAGTTAGTGTCTTTTTCCACCCTCCCTCAAGAAGCCCAAGAAGAACTGTCTTTGCTGGTGTTTGTGTGAATAAACTAAATGTTATCGCAAATAGTGTTATTCAACGAAATCCCAAAATCACGAAGAATTCAAGCTCAATTCGCCGCAAAAGCCGCGTCACGATAGGGAAACACGCATTCGCAGCTACGTGACTTCCAAAAGGTATAGTACTAATTCCTATTCTGTCATTGTTTTGTCGATTTTTAACACGCATTTTCGTGCTCGACGGTATTTTCGCGAAATGCTACACGCGAAATTTAGGTGTTGCCGAGTTAATCTTGTGGGCGATTTCTGGCAATTTGTCGGGCTTGGTATATCGGGAAAAAAATAAAGAAAATAAATAACTTATGCGTGTGTGTGTGTAATGCGTAGGTGTGACTGCGATGTTTTGACATGTTTTGAATACACAGAACATTGTAATGAATTATTTAGAATTGAGTTGAGTAGATTTTCTTAGTTGCTGCAAAAAAATGTGAAGTTTTACCTTGAAAGATGATGGAAGAAAAAAATAATGCAGAAAGCATTTATGAAAAAAGTGAAGACTGAACGATTCAACTAAAGTTCTTAAAAAGATTTGGTTGATTGAAAATCATTTTAGTGTTTTGTGTTTTGTCATGATATAGAAATCAGGAAAAAATGTTTAATGATTTTGTTAATCAATTGTCAGGATACACAGTGTAGATTTATTATTGTTTTTTCTTTTTTTTTTTTATGAAACTTGCAGGGCGGAATTGAAATCCTCCAGTTTTAAACACTTTTTAGCCCTCATTAGGAAATATTTATGTGAGATAAATGTACGAAACTTTGTAAATAAAAGAGTAAAGTTAAATTTAATGATTTACATGATTCCCATAAGTTATTGCTATCAAATATTGTTTATTGTAAGTTAAATTGTTCAAGTAATAAATTAGTTGTTCAAATACTCATATAATTTTTGAATTTCACATTTTTACCATATCGTATGGCAATTGATTCACAAAGATCATAAAATTAATAAGATTTATAAATCTCTACCTTGTAAATATATCAGTTTTTACTGAAATTTGTTCTAACTTATGATCAACATAAAAAAAATAAATTATGGATACCATTTTTAAGAGGTTTCTGACATCTATCTATGTTATAGAAAGAGTCTAGACAATTAGCTTTGTTTTATGTTAAACATAAGTTAGAAAATTTCTAATTCGTAAAAAGTTTTGATAAACATATAATCAACATCGAAAATATCTAGAAATTGTTTATCAAACAACTGACTTAAAAGAAATATTGACATAAAATAATAAATTCATTGTAATATATCGGTTAATAATTAATCTCTGGTTTTTGAATGAGGTTCCCTTAATTTTTATTCAATTCGATTCTATTCCCTAATGAGGGTTAAAATTTTTGAAAAAAAAAGGTGATATACGTTGACAAATGAAAAAGATTCATCTTGTTACTTCCCAAAAATATTATTGTTAAATATAACTTGGCTTCCAGGATCACTAAAGAAAATTGGGATTTGATGATTCAGAGATCGAATGAAATTTCAAATATATTTTTAAATTATAGAACACTATTTTAATGATATATTTATAGATATATATAATTTTCCTATACCTAATTCATACATTATTATAATTAACGCATTTTTTTACCAAGGTGTCCATGAAGTAGCAGGAAATAATGTTTTGGCAAACGAAACCAGCATCCTCGGTTCATATAGAGGCTCTCCTAACCAGAGAGGTAAATCCAAATGGAATTAAGAAAATCAAGCCTTGCAAAAATGATTTATTCAAATTTATTTGTGTTTTTAGGATGTTACTATATATGAGTTGATGGACGATGAAGACATTCTGCAGGAATGCAAGAACCAAAACAAAAAGCTGTTAGAGTTGTATGTACATGTTTGATATTGAATATATTACACTTTTTAATAAACAATGTTTATATTTATAATAAAAATGCAAATAGAACGCACTGTGAATTTGGTTATAATCAATGATCAGGAAAAACCAGTCACTCGGAGCCAATGATTGAGAAGACAAACAATTTTAAGTCCAAATCTTGTACAATTTATTCTTCCAAGCTTTCGGCTGAAATCCAGCCCTCATCAGGGACTACAATTATATAATGATTACAAACTTATTTTTACAATTGTAGTTGGAACGACATGATTTTTCACCGATTGGTTTTTCTTCTCATCTAAGTGAGTATTTTTGTTTCCAACTACAATTGTAAAAATAAGTTTGCAATCATTATATAATTGTAGTCCCTGATGAGGGCTGGGTTTCAGCTGAAAGCTTGGAAGATGAATTGTACAAAATTTGGACTTAAAATTGTTTGTCTTCTCAATCATTAGCTCCGAGTGACCGGTTTTTCCTGATCATTGTTTATATTTATGTTATTTAAAACAATTGCATTTAAAATGATTTAAAAATACTTTAAGTAAATTATTAAATGCAACAAATGTTTTCTTGTTTAAGCAAACATTCATTTGTCTCAACAAATGATCGTTAATTTAAACTTAATTGTTTTTTTTGTATGGTTGAATTTTTTTATTTGAAAAAAAAAAAAAACAATAATCTTTATGAAAATTTGTTTGTTTGTACAAATTTCTCTATTTTTCTAAAAGTTAACTTATTTCAATACTGAATTAATAGGCTTAAATTTTATCTACTTTTTATGTAGTTTAATAACTTCATTGCAAGTTGAACTATTTTGACAGTTTTTCAATGAAAGTTAATTCGTTGTATTCGTTTTTCAGCTTAACAAAGCCAAGTGTCCTCGACCAGTTAGTGACTTTAACAACTCAAATTCCATCAACTGAAGTGGACGAGCGGCAAAGGTTTCGATACCCAAACATTGCTAGCGAACTTTTGACCTGTGATGTCCCAATGTTAAATGAAAAATTAGCAGGTAAATAATGATTTTTCATGTAATTTTTTTTCTTTTTGAAAAGTTGCGAATACATTGATACGTTGCTCATGTTTTGAACATAAAACATTGAACACATAAACTCATTTAAGAGTAAAATATAATTCTTGAAGTTTTGGTGATTTTTACAAAAATCTCATTATTTTTTGATTGAGAATTTATGTTTAAAAATTGTTCTAGTATGTAAAATATAGTAAAGTACAGCAAATAAAAATTATGTCGTCATTTATGGTACTTAATTATAAAAAAGTTTAAGATTATCCTACGTCTCTTGACTGAGGAATAATTTGGTAACGCTTGAACTTAAATTTCAGGCGATGAGAGACTTATGCTGAAACTTTTTTCCTTCATCGACACGGAAGAGCCGCTAAATCCATTGTTAGCCTCGTTTTTTAGCAAAACTATTGGTATTTTAGTATTTCGATCCACGGGCCAGGTGATTGCAATTTTACTTAAAACAAAAGAAAATTTTAAAAAAGTGTTCATTCACACTAAAGCGCTTCACAGGAGATATAGAATTAATTGAAAATAGATTATCAGAACATTTAAAAATGAAAATATTGAAGATGAAACTATGTACTGGATTTTTTTAAATCAAAATAATATCTACTGAAGTGATCGAATTAAGGGAAAATTCGTTTTGTATAGTTTCAATTTTAAATATTTAATCATCTCTAGTAAACAATTTGAAGCTGAGTTGTGCAAATGTTCACAAATTTTTGGTAATTATTGTGGAATCATTTTTTCGATGAATAATTAGCAATTGAAAATAGCTTGAATATGTTCATACTCTGTGCATTTATTTTAATATTGAAGATTATTAAAATTCACATTATGTTTTTATAATTGCGATTTTTTGAAATTTTAATGAAACTTTAGTGTGTTTTGAGGTTCTATGAGAAAAAAGCTTTTTATGTCGTTTCCTGCAGTTATTGATAAGTAGAAAAAGTTTTCCAGAGTTCTTATTATGTAGTGCAATTATCTTGAATTTTTTCAAAATTGGATTGATTTTGTAATTTCAACAATTAAAAGGCATTTTTAAGAGCTTTGTTGAGTTTTGAAAGATTTCAGAAATTTTACCTTATTATAAGAATTATAAGAACGATTCCAGAATTCGATGAAATTTTCAGTGTTTTCTTGAAATTCGTCAGTTTTAAGGTGTTTAAAAATTTTTCAAATATTTTCAACAGCAGAGACGTTTCTATATTTGTATGTGTTTTGTAATTACTTTTTCATTGTTCAATTTCTTATTTGTTAATTGTGAATTGAATGATAGCCAAATTTTTGGAATTCTCATTTTACAATTCTTGGAACATCTTGCAACTGAAATTTAACAATGTACACGAAAAAAAGTTACAGGTTGAAATTTCAATTTCAGAACTTTTTGAAGTTCCAACATTTTCTTATAAATTCTAATTCTTAAGTTGTTTAATCTCAACATTTATAAACTTTGAAAGTAGAAAGTAATTTTTTAAAATATTCGAATGTAAATATCGTATAGTGCAGTGTATGAAAATTGAAATTTAATTTGGATAAAGAATTTTCGACGTTACATTGATGTGTATATATGATCCTTATATTAAATTTTGAGGTTCCATGTTCAGAGTGCACTTTGTATTGAAAAAATTTACAATGTCATTCCAGACATATTTTTTTGTCACTTTAGATCTATTTATTTCCTCTAAAAGTTCACTTATTGACGAATGGACATTTTTTGTAAAAAATAATGCGTTGGTTTACAATGTTATTAATGTGAGTTGAATTTTTCCCGATTCCCTCTTTTCCGTGACGCCGATCTTGGGAACTTATTTTGTTTCCACAGCATTGGTATTCCTACCAAGTCACATGTTTACAGGTCTTGGAATTTCTCAAGAACCGGCAGAGGTGCGTGGACCAACTTTTGCATCACCTCGGAACTTCCGCGATAATGGACCTCGTGCTCAAACTCGTGACCCAAGTCGAAGGCAACGAAATGCGCCAAAACATTTTAGAAGTAATTTCAAATATGTTTCACTCAAATTCTTCCCTTTAAAATGTTGTATTCTTCAGAATTATGCCATGAAGATTTTCAAGTATTCTTAAATATTTTCAAATTTTTTCAAATTTAGTTTTATGATTTTTGAGTTTGCGAATTTTGAACACTGGAATTATTTCGATTTGATACTGATTATAAATTAAACTTTTCTAGTGGTTAGATAGCGAACATCTGGTACAACGGTTAGTGAAACTTTTGTCTTCGAAAATGGATTCGTCAAGGCATACGAACACGGCTGAACTTCTTGCCGACATGATCAACACCACGAGAGAAAATCGAAAAAATTCCACCGAGCGTGCCGATTTGGATCCGATTCTCTCTACTTTGGAATCGTGAGAAATTTGAAATATTTTCTTTTCCTAATGTTTGTAAAAAATTTTTTGCTATATTTTAATCAAGTGTACTCTTTTTGAATTGCTGAAATTCATGGAATAATATGTTTAGGTGCTTAGAAATTTTCTTCGAAATCCTAGGAATTTTTAGTTTTTCATAATTTCACACTGGTTTGGATAATTTTTTCAAATTTATAAGGATTTTGTTGAGTTTTCAATTCCCTGAAATAAATGAACCAAAAAGTTTTTCTTTAAATTTAAAGCTTATTGATTACACGTTCGGTCAAAAATGTGTATTTTCGAATTTCAGTTTTCTAAATATACATTTCTTATTTTTTTTAGGTCACGAATTTTTCATTTTAAATAGTTAAAAATCAAACGATGATGTACATTACAAATATCACAAGTGTTAATATCAATTTTTTTTAATGTACAATAACTATATGATTTTTGGGAAAAAAAATAAGTTGGCAACGAAAACTTCAATGTTTTTTTATACTTGCGTGAATTAGTGAAAAACAAAACAAATTTATTTTATTTTTTACGTTCAATGAAGATGTTTTCATAAGTTTTTCTAATGGCAAGTATTGTTTTTTTGTTTCATATCTAGGGAAGAAACAATAGCCTTGATTTTAGATACCATTTTAACAGAGGAGAAAAGTGAAAGTAGCATTGTAGGAGGAATTCATGTACTTATCGAGCTTCTGAAACCAAGGACGAATGGGTAAAAATAATATTTTATATTTGTTGTGTGATTAGAGATTATTTAATATTAAAATTAGGAATCTTTATTTATCAGAAATCTCAGACAATTTTCTAAAAGAAAGTCTAAAGTTTTCAAATTTAAAATTTATTGATGTGGGAATTGAAGTTTTATGCTAAAAAGTGTAACAATATTTGGAATTAAACAGGTTATTCATATTTTGCAAATCATAAAATAAATGATTTAAAATGATTTTTCGTTATTTTTTACATATGTCCATAATTTTAAATATATTTTTTTTTTTTCCAGTTTTCCCGTCGATGGAAACTCTCCGAATTCAAATTCCTCGACAGAAGCAGCCGAAAAAAAACAAAGGATCAAAATTTCGACCATGATGATTCCCTACCTCGAACGTTTGGTTCAACTTTTGCTGAATCCGCCTTATGTAAGTTTTTTTCTCGCTTATATTGTTTAAAAGAGATTTTTGAAAGTCTCGTATCTTTGAAACAGTAAATTTAAATTTTAAAAATGTGGTGAAACTTGATGATATCAAACAATACGTTACGAGTTACTAGAGTTTTTTTGAAAATTTAAAACATCCCGAAAAATTAGTTTTTTTTTCCAATTTCCAAAAAGATCTAAAAATTCAAGCATTTCAGTTTTCTGTAAAATTCCTTGAAATGTAAAAAAGAACTCATTATAATAAGTTACAATAAAATTCAACTTTTTCTATTTCTCAAAATTCAAAGGAATTTTCATGAATCAGTTTAACTTTTCGAGAAAAATGCAGATTAATAATTCCATGCTTCTTGATGAATGTTTTATTATCTGAAAAAAAAAAAAAAAGAAAAAAGTTCAACTACATCCAATGAATTAAAATCGAATCCCAACAGCTTTTTGAGAAAACCTACTATTTCCGGTTTGTATTATTTTATATAAGTTAATGTCATTTTTTTGCTTATTTCAGACCCCTCCTGTGAAAACAACCATTGGCCTTTTAGAAAGTCCTGTTGGAAACACTCGACTTTCCGTATTAAAATTAATCACAACTTTATTAGGTTCCGAAAACCCAAAAGTGCGAGAAAAACTCGCCGAGTTCGATGCCTTCCGAATTTTATTGGTAAAACATAGTACTTAAGAATATTCTTGACAAGGTGTTTGTTCTGAAATTCTTTTCAAGAGTTTTAGAACACGACTATTAGAACGCTTTTTTTCTAGCAATGAAAGTTTCCAAGCACTTTTGTAAATAATTTTGTAAGGATGAAAATGTTTCACAGTATAAAATTCGTGCCATTTATTTTTCACTCTCTGAATTGATTTTTCAATAATTTTTAGAGTAAAGAATATAAAATGGTTAATTCATTTCACTTTCGTGCTTCCATAAGTAATGCCATGGTCCTGAGGGAGAGGGAAGAATATTTGAATAAATAAAATAAAATAAATGAATGCAGATAATCTGAATTAATTTAGATCTTACGATTAAAATATTATAAAATTAGGTATCATAAATGGCTGGATAAAAAAGTGATAAATTTTGAAACTATAAATGATTGAATAATTTATTGAACAAGAATTTGATCGTTTTTGTTTTATAAAAAATTAACAACTGAATTATTATTTGGTGATAATTACATAATTTATGGAAAATTAATTTATCAATCGTAGTCTATGAATATCATAAAGCAAGTATGTATATCAGAAAATTTCTAGGTAATCGTTATATTTTACTTTTGTTCAAATGTATGAATATACAAATCAGTTACAGTAAATTCTGACACCTTGTTAGCGCAGTGTTCAAAATTTTATTCGGTATAAAATAAATACTAGGTGTATTTCAAGTTAAAGAAAAATCAAAATTTGGCAAAATTGTAAAAAATAAAGTTTGTAAGTGAATTTTTAGTTTCGAAAAGTCGGAAATTTTTAGGTAATTTCGTAATTTATAATTCTGAAAAAAATTGCAAAAAAGAATTCAGCGAGCACCTCGTACAATTAAAATTTTATTTAAATTATAACAAACGGAAAATAATAATTTCAGGACTTATTTTTCAAATATACATGGAACAATTTTCTCCATACCCAAGTGCAACAATCTTTAGGACTAGTTATCAGTAGTTCCTTCCCTGAAAGTGATGTCAATATTTATGAACACGTAAGTCATTCTTTTATTAATAATATTTGGCGTTATCAAATTTATCGAAAAATATTTCCTTTTTTTTTTAGATATTTATAAAATGCCAATTAATCGAAAGGTTACTGGAAGCGTGGAAAGATATGACACAAAAGTAAGTGACTAATAATTTTGTTTTTAGATACCCTGCATGATTCTTATAAAAGTATACTCAATCTGAAATAAATAAATTTCAAAACCTAATTTAAATTTATTACGTCACATTCTAATGTATGTTTTCAGATACTTCATAGGATTATTTTATTTATAATAATTAAAACAGTTATCGTTAAACGTAAATTTTGACGGATTTCGAGTAAAAATCGCTCTTCTCTCCTCTTTCTCGCCAATTTGTAAAAGGTTTTTTTCTTCCTGCGATCATTAATGAATAAAAAAAAAAAATTTTTTCAAGTTCTGCAGGGTGGAGGGGACACATCACGGAAATTTCGAAGAACATTGCGTGCGAGTGTGAAAAAAACAAAGTTTTAGACAATTTTTTTAAAACCCAATTGCCAGATACAACTTTGAAAAATTGGGAAGACCTCGTAAGCACGAAATTGAAAGAGGTCAACCAGCTCCAAGAAACTTGGGTAAGTATAATAAAAAGTCGTTTTTGAGTGATTTTTTCGGGGATTTTTCAACCTAAGTAACCAATTCGTAAACTTACCAAACTTCGGAGTGACTTTGGAAAAATTATGAAATCAAAGTGGAAAATATTCACCTTTTGGCGTTTGTGCATTATCGAAAATTAAAATGGTTTTTTTTAAAAAACATTTTTCAACTTTTGTATGAATTTTATTATATTTCTAAAATTTTAATTGTTATTCAATTAGTTTGTTTGCACTTTTTTTTTTTTGATACATTTGTGTTTTGAATTAACAGGCAGAGTCCTTTAAAGAGTTAGACAACAACCCTTCAGAAGGTGTCAATGAATATAATTCGTATGATCAAGAAGCTTTCACAGAACAGGTAATATTTGCACGACAAATTATCATTTAGAAGAAATGTTTTTTAACTATGATAATTCACGGGAATAATCATTCTGTTTATTTCTTGTGAAATAATAATTATCTACAAAATGGTTAAAAGCTCAAAAGATATATAAATATGGAAAATGAACCTGTCATTCTGTTTTTTATCGTTTTTTTTCAGAATCAAAATCTAGGTCCTCAGTTTATCAAAAATTTTGAAAGTTGCGATGAAATCAATGCTGGAGAGGACCATGATTTGTTGTAAGTATGATTTAAAAATTTTTTGAGTAAGAAACTTTACTTTCTTTTTCTTGAATTTTTTGTTAGGAATATTTTTTTATTGAAACTTATCTGTCATTCTTATTTTTGAAAATTCTACTTGTGAAAATAATGAGTTTCTGAACAATAGTAACATCATGGTACATTGTTAAAAATTAATTTTTTCTATTTTCAGCAACAGTTCTAATGAAAATCCCAATTCAATGGCGTTTTCTTATGAAGAGTCGAGTGCTCGAAAGGAAATGTTTTTGAAGGTAAATATTACTTTATTTTTAAAATAAATATATAAATAATGTGAATGATAATTAGAGGAAACCTACGATATTTGGTTTCATAAGTTTTATATTTTTAATGAACTTAAATTAATTTTCAAGCCAGGGATATTTCCATACTTACAGTATATGATCTCAATTCGTTGATCACGTCAATTAATGCGGTAGATCCCAGTAAAATCAATGCCCAAAGCGTAGTAATATTCTAACTGTAGAATTGTGAAAACGAGAGTGACATTCGTGGATTTTTGTTGCAGCTTTATCAATTAAACGATAAATCGCCAACTGACGAGCAGGTAAATAAGTGGAGTGATAACTCTCTGGGCGGGGAGCAGGTTCACGAATGGAATTGGAATTGTCCAAGGCTAGTGGGCTTTGCTCACGATATCAAAGACTCCCTTCAGACTGTGATAATGAAATCTCCCAGCAATGATCAAGGTGACCAAATTGCTCGCAAGAAAGAAGACAGCTGGTCGAGTTCCTCCGAAGAAGAAGACGAAGATGATGAGGATAACGAGGCTGGAAAAGAAAAGAAAGTAGCATCAAAATCCAGTATGGATGTAGACGAGGCTGATAGTGAGTTTTTTTTCTCTGAAAAGTATGTTATTCTGATCATATGTGCAAATTACAAAATAATGGATTTTCAAAGTTGATAGAATATTGGTTACACATTTATACGATTGAAATTGATCCAGTGAGATAAAATAATTGTTATCGATAATAATGAGTAAAATTGGAATAAATTTATCAGCTTGGGATTCTTGGATGGCCAGCTCCCACTATTCAAACACGGTAATAGGAAGCTCCAACCCCTGGGAAGAAAGCGCTTCCGCGCAGACACCGTCCGAGGGTTGGGCGAATTTCGGGAACTTCGACAACGCTTTTCCGAAATGGGGCGAGAGCCCGAAAGCCGTAGACAATTTTGGGGCCAAAGGCGACGCGCCATTGTGGAACGCGGAGAGTCCAAAGTCGCCGCAGGCGCATTGGGCGAATTTCGCTGATTTCAACGCGATAAAGATATTTGAGGGGATCAAAGGGGGAGAGAAGATGGACTCGAGTTCGACACTCGATGGCGCTGCAGCTGGTGACACGAACCTGGTGGCCAACGAAGGGGAAAATCCAGGAAACGGTGTTCCGGGAGCAGGAAACGTCCAAGAAAATGCTCAAATCGTGGAACCCGCGGCGCCGTCGGATGATGACAACGCAAATCCTATTTTGACACCCGAGGCTGGGTGAGATTTGAAATTTTGTCTGGCATTTCTCGAATTTTGGATTCTCGATACAATAAAAAGATGAAAGAACCAGAGATTGATAAATTTGTTTATCGGAAATTGAAATTTTTCGAAGAACTTTCAGATGCAGGATAGAAGATTTATCTTACAGTATAGTCGATGCCTGTTGATAAACGTGGTATAATCATCAGAGTCAATGCAAAATCGATGAACAAATTTTGTTCGAAAACTATTTTATAAATTCAGACTCAGACCAGGGGTATGACTTTCCGCTGAAAGGTATGTAAAGCTGTAACCCATTAATGTCCCGGTGAAACTGAACCACTAGAGGCGCTGACAGTGATGTTGCCCGAGAGAAAAGTATCGTATATCTCTCTTTCAGTTTCTGATGCCGTTGAAAGCGATCAATCAGAATCGTAGAGAAAGAAGTCTGATAATTTGGGCAACATCTTTGCCAACGCCTCTGCTCAGTAAAAAACGCTGTTGAAAAACTCTAGCCGCTCGTAAATAAAATACTATGCTGAGCCTAGTCATTTGTATCGTGTCATTCGTTAAATTACGAAAAGCTAGCAATTTCACTAGGCTCAGCCTAGTGATTTTACAATCTTCACAAATTTCACCATCTTCTGGTAAAATTTCTAGCTTCCAGTGATTTTAATTTTTAATATAACTTTTGATAAAAAGTAATAGGTGGTAATAGGATCTAGTGTTTTCACTATACTGTTTTTTTTTTTCATCCTCTTGCCTCCTGACGCATCGCGTCATTGTTATCCATTTTGTCAATTTTGTTCGACCGTTTTGGCACCATTTTACTAGAGTGCATAAACGATTTATTGATAAATAAATCTTATATGATTTAAAAGAAATGATCAAATAGAAACGATTCGAATCGCAATCGACAACCTCGAAATTGTGCTCGGTAATTGGTAATTATGACTTTGTGATATACTTTCAAGTATATAATATAAAAAACATTAAAAATCAAAACACTAGACGCTCGTAAAAAAGCAAGCCGATAGTGATATTACTAGAATCTAGTAGTTTTACCAGCTGCTAGTAAATTTCATCAAGCGATTAATGCCTGCGAGAATTTTACTAGCTTCTCATAAAATTGCTAGGCTGAGCCTAGTGTTCAAAGTTAGTGAAGCTCACTATTGTAATTTTTATCGGCTACTTTTTACTGTGTGGTACAGCTTTCGCAGATTTCCCTAGTCTTTTGTTTCTACTACTGGCACATATGATATATATATATATTGCCTTATAGGCAACTCTCGATTATTAAATATCAACTCTTTTTTTACACAAATATAAATTTAAAGGAACATTATTCTACTATAATTAGACATTTTCAACCCAAATTCTAGTTTATAACATTAAATAATGATATTCGGTGACCATGGAAAGCATAGTAGAGAATCCTAGGAGAATTCTACTACGGCTCAAATTTTTCTACTACAGTAGGATAATTCTACTACATCTGCAATCGCTGGTTCCATGGGGGCATTAATGGGTTAACTTTTTCGGCGTACCTGTCATATCCCTGACTTAAATTATTAGATAGAATACTTCACTTCATTGCAACAATTTTACTAATAAATACAAAATGAACTATACATTATTAGTTAAAAACACACGCCATCTCTATTCCTTTCAAAGCTGAATATATAGTGAAAGTTAGAACATGTTTAGCGAATTAAAAATGTCGAGACTGGTGAATTTGAGACGTTTCTGAGCTGACGAATTTTTCTCTTACTGCAGGGACCTTGAAAGCACAAAAACCGAGGATAAAAAAGGACTTGAAGAAATCGTACAAAGTATCGTAGATAGCTCGAAATCCCTAAGCGACGACGCCCACGCGAATTCCATAGAGAACCCATCCATCAGTGTCCCTGACCCAGCCGAAGAATAGCAATAAAAAAATTTCCCGTCACTGTAGCAGTGAGTAAAGAAATACTGGTACATGTCTTGTTTAGTGGCGTTGTTTTAAGAAGGGTGAAAAAATGTTTATTTTCAAAATACATGTTTTTTTAGAACTGAACTAGACACTTACCAAAATACCTTATCCCGCTACATGGAAAAAGTATGTTTTTTTTCCACTGCTGTGATCGTTCAAACTCACTTTTTCCCTGTATAAAATAATTTTAGTGTTATGGTAATTTTTTGACTCGTGTGGCTCTGACAAGTGTACGTTCGTTGGAAAATCATCATAGCACTTAATGGAAGAAAACTACCATTTTACTCGCTGCCCATCAGTTTTTGTTCCAAACTGGATCGCTTGACCATATCAATTTTTGGCTCCGTCGTTAATCCCTTATCGAGATTTTTATCACGCCATTCCAAGGGACCTCGCGCACTATTTAAAAAACTCCAGCCACCTTCATGGAAAAATAAAATGATGGAGGTGGTTTAAGACAAAATCATAAATTATAATCGTGAAATCCTGAAGGGCGTTCGGAACCCACAATTTATTTTTTGATTTACCTGAATTTTTAATAGCAATTTCGCAGGTCAATGAAAATTGTAGGGCGTGCTGAATTTGTACATACAAACTTGAAATGACATCAATATAAGAATTTTTACAGTAGTTTGTACACGTTGTATTATTGTTGTGGATTTTTTTTTCTTCATTTTTTAGACGAAAAAAAAAGAAACAAAGAATTCTGTGTTATTTTAAAGTTTAATTGGAATGTCAATTTTACAATGATTTTATTGAATATTTATCTTAATTTTTAGAAGACTTGCGATCGACATTACATATTTGTTGGTTAAAAATTAATACACGTTTGTATGTCACGAGCTTTTGCTTTTTCAAAGACGAATCAGAAGTAATACTTAGAACAGTGCCTACTGATTGATCGAAGATAAAAAAAATGTTTCTCTGTTACCATGTTAATGTGTGTGTACAAAAATCAGGAAATATTTTTACAATTATGTTGTATAGATTAAGGGGGATGGGAATACAATTACGGGCAATTAGGCGAATTTTCAGCGGAGCCCAGTTCTGTTCTTCGTTCTTTCGATTTTTTCAACTGTACTTTTCATAGAAATTACGGAAAATAAATGATTTTGTTTAGATTGTTTGAGCTCTGTGTTGTTCGAATTGATTTTGTAGGGAATGGTTTCTAGGATACGACTGGATACGACATAGTGGACATCCCTTGTGAAAGTTGAATTTTAATTCAAAAAATTACATGCAAAAAAAGACCGATGAAAAAACGAATATTTCACAAAGTGCACATAACTTTTTCATCAAGATTTGTTGAAATTTTCAAAATCCTAAATAACTTTGAGAATCAACAGAAAATAGCTATACAATATATTTTATTTACAATCGAACATTTTTCGGTAATCTACAAATTTATATTAGATTCCTTTATATTAATCTTTATTTCACTGAAATGTATGCATTATGGACAAATTAAAATATTTTTTGCTAAATTTCAAAAAAAATACGCTTCTCAGGCCTGAAATCAGGGACCAAAGTGTCTCTTTTTGAACGGTGAATGTCGGTTCCTAAAATTGCTATTCATATTGAATACATGACTCAACTTTATTCTCCTAGGAGTTTAAAGTCGACTTTTTTCAAAAAAACTTGCTTTTCTGGGACAAAAAAGTGATAAAAAAAAAACTCAGCTTTGAGTTACATTGAAGAAACACGATGCTGGCATATTAGGTAATGTACCATGAAGAAAAAATTAACATCATCAAAGATTGAAAGGTAGACAAAATGACTCAGCCAAATTCCGAAGCTCTCCTACTTCCACATCATCCACTAATCCCCACCTTGCCCATGACTGTATCGTATAGAATAATCTATCCACATTCCAGATTCCACAATAAATAAACGAAACTCGCTTGAGAAAGATCTCATTCTTTCTCTTGTTTCTTTTACAACTTTTTCTCAATTTTCTTCCATAAATCGAAATGGACCGCGAATGTAGTGATAGTGAAACCCCTCCTGAAATTCTACATCAAGTGAAAAATCTTGGGAATTTCAAAATTCCTGAAAAATCGGCCCATTTATACCACCAGTCGTACGCGACATACATGGACTGGAAAAGGAGCAAAAATGTTACTTGTACAACTGAAACTGTCATGATAGCATACTTCCACGACATGTCCAAGAAATATGCTCCATCGTCACTCTGGTCACACTATTCCATGTTAAAAACCAAGATCTATGAAAAAGAAGGGGGCACAAACCTCGAAAAATATCAAAAACTGAAAGATTTCATCAAAAAAATGAACAAAGGATACAAATGCAAACAATTCGCCACTTTCACCGAAGAAAACTGCAGCAAGTTTCTCATGGAAGCACCGGACGATGAATATTTGGCAATTAAGGTCAGTTTGTTTAAACTAAATATAACAAAAATTCAATCAAAACGAAAAAAAAACTAGAATAAACTTCAAAAACGATAAAAACAAACCAATAAAACACGAACTAAAAACAAATCAACAGAAAAAACTGAACAACATTTTACAAAACAACAAAATAATAATAATAATAATACTAATATACAGAAAAAACAAAATGACACTTTTGATGGGAACACAAAAAAAACACTGGAAAAAACATATAAACCGCTCAAAAAACCACAAACAAAAAAAACAAAAAAAAACAGTGACCTATAAAAAAAGGGACTCAACTTGACAGGTGGTGACTATATTTGCAACCAGCGGAGCGATGTGTGACTGTGAACTTGTTAATTTACGGACAGGGGACATCTCATATCATGGAAAAGCGATAAAAGTGCAGGTGCACCCATCCAAAACCAAAAAAAGGCGCGTTTTTTTCATTGACGAAAAATTTCATTCGATTATCCAAAACTATGTAGGATTGCGACCGAAAAATATAGAATCGGATCGGTTTTTCGTAAAATATCAAAACGGGAAATGTGCTGCTCAAGTTATCGGTAAGCATATGTTCGCAGCAATGCCACGAAAAATCGCGTCGTTTTTAAAATTGAAAAATGTAGAGCAATACACTGGACACGCTTTCCGCAGAATAGCGCGACACTTCTATCTAACGCAGGTGGAAGTGTCATGCAACTGAAAGAGTTAGGGGGGTTAGAATCGGACAAAGTTGCACAAATTATGTCGCGAATTCTGCGAGTAGATGTGAAAAAACTTGTACGCTAACAACCGGCGCAATAAATGTGCAACAAGAAGAAAAAACGAAAGAAAAAGAAACAGAAAAAGTAGAACAAGAAGAACCATCAATGTCATCAAAAAAAAGTATTATAATTCAGAACTGTACAGTGACAATCATCAACAAGTAAAATTGTTAAATTGATGTGTGAATAAACCACCCTTTTCAAGAAACATGTGTTTTAATGACGAAAACCATATTTAATTTGTCAATTCTTATACAAACTACGAATAACATTTCACCTAATCAAAAAATTTTTAAAATAATTGTTTTTTTTAATGATATTGACATAATTGATAATTTTCCGAAATTACTTTTGTAATTAATAAATTAATGATATAATATAATAAAATATTGATAAAAATAATAATTTTTGAATTATGTAATTATTAACGAAAAATATTACTTGAATATAATTTTTTATTCAATTTAAATAGTAGTTTTATTTGCACTCGGGGGGCGAAGCCCCCCGAACCTCCCACCGGGACTCCGCCCCTGGACCCCGAACCCTCTATCCCTAGACCCCACCCCGCCAAATTCTTTCTAACAAAATAAAAATTTTTTCATTAATAAATATTCGGTAAAATAATATGTTCCTCCAGTCACATGATGTACTCCACCGATCCAAAAAGAGACATTTACATCCCTTATTTCAGGCCCACCAGGAGCTGTACTTTTTTTCCGAAATTAAGCAAAAAGTACTGTATGCGTTTCGGATCGGAACCTTTTCAGGCTTCGGAATGCGTCACCAGGCCTCTGCCTGAAAAGTGGTGCTTCTGATCCTAACAACATAATGTACCATTGAAAAAGCTACATATGTCATGAAACAAGTATATCAAAAATCCTCGTTTCTTTTTTTTTTTTCAAAACTCAGTTGATAATTTACAATTCAACTAAAGAAAACCTTGTTGTCAATAACATTTTAACATGCGAAAAGTTTGAGGTGAGGTTTTTTCATGGAAGTTCTGTTAAAAGGCCCGGTAATGTCTATTTGAGGCGACCAAAATCTTCTGAGAGCTTCGTGAATTTCTGAAGGAGTAATTGGTTTTACTATTGGAGTCTGAAAAATGAAAAAATCAAATGTAATTGAATGTCCGAATTTGGAGTTCTTGCTCTTAAAATATTCCAGTTTTCAAAGTTCGAATCACGCGACTTTTTAGTTTTTCGAATGAAAACGTTGAACTTTTATCCTATGAAAAAATCGTTATCTTTGATCTACCCATAAGCAATAATTTTTCAAAGGAAATAATCACAATAAAACTTCTTTTCAATTTCTCATAAAAAAGTATTGATGAGTACAACTTGGCTACGATCACTCAAGAAAAATTAGAATTCAATAAAAATACGAGGCATACATGAAAAAATAATAACCTGGTTATGTTGGTAAGGCTTGTAAGTACTCGGATTGTAATGACTGAATCTAAGTCTGTCAATAGAATCGCCTTTCATTTTCAATTGGTCCTGCCTCACTATCAATGCGAGATCAACAATTTCTGCAACCGTTTCAAAAGCCAAATAATTCAGAACGAAATATCCATCTTTCGTAACAGTGTAATCGTCTGAAAAACAAAATCAAATTATACATTAAAAATGCAAAAAAATTTTAATACAAAAATTTCCATAGTATTCTAGAGTTTAGAAGAAAAAGAATGACAATTCCAAAGTTTAAGGACCCAAAATCAAAAATTTTTGAATTTCGAATTCTAACATTACAATATTTGATATACAAACAGTTGGATGACTTTCTTAATAACGATAATTTTATATTACCATTTGCAGAGATCCAGTCACTAAACTTGCGTTTATTATTGTTAGCAAAGCCAACCCTTCGAGCTTGAGAGTATTCAATATAACGACGATCGTCCAATTTTTTCGATATTATTTCTGCTCTTAAATTTCTGTTCAACTTCACTTCGTCCACGACGTTTTTCAGGTCCGACAAATTCCCAGTATTGTCAATGGAAGAAATGAATTCGTGGTAGGGTGAATGTATGCCTTCCACATTTTGAAAACTCAACTGCTCATCTTTCATCATTTTACACATTTTTGATTTGAATTTATTAAAATCTGTAAACAGAGCGAATAGAATAGTGTATTAAATAAATTTGGCCGTGTTTTGGTATAGTTTACAATATGATTGTTGTACATTGAAATGTGTGAAATATATATAACAAATCTACACATATTATTTGTAAATGCTACTTGGGGTTTTTTAGGTTGATGTAAATAATACATTTTTTGCTTACCTAAGTATTTTGTGATGCGCTGCAATTTGACCTTGTCCTTGCGTAACAAAAACAAAAAATCTTCAACATCAATAAATTTTTGATTTCGTCTTTCTGCGACTTCTGAAGCTTTTTTGATGATTGTTCTTATTTGTCGCAAAACGACATCTTCAATGATTTTTGCAGATTCTACTAATGGATGCGAAGAGTCTCCAAATCCATGCATCATTTGACAGATTTCTGTAAGATATGATTTTTGCATGAAAAATACTTGTAGAAATTATATTTTTTAACTTGAGAATTCTTATGAATGAAATCAAAAACTGGAAATCACTTTTATTAATTTATAGAATTTGAGATGACTCGGAAGATCTTTATAATCTCTTCCTTTTACATCTACTCATATTTTCCATCTTAATCATAGAGCAATGAAAATTACAAAATGAATCGACAAAATTTTAAATACTATAACAATATTTATTAAATTATGTATTTTCATATTTTTTATTTTATTATTATATTTTTAAATTTTTTGAAGTAACTTTCAAACTGCTAATAAATTAGATGAAATTTATAGGATAATTCAAAAATACTGAATTTCAGCAATTCATTATTTCCAAAATGAAATAAAACAGAAATTTACAAAATTGGATTGATTTCTTAGTAGTGAGATACTATATTTCCAGAAATAAAAGAAGCTAAATTTTAATAAAACTAGGCGACAAAGCAACAATTGGTCAATTTTTTTTTTTTGAACTCAATTGAATCTTTCGAATAAAAAAATTATAATTGGAACTATGTATATAATAAGTCAAAATTAAAAAAAGAAGGATATATTATTACAAAAGAACAAATTTTTTATAAAAAATTCTCAGAACATATAATATAAGTATAATTAGTGGAAGTGATAAAACCATATAAACATTTTTCTTCGAAAACCTACAAATATTGATAGCTGAAGATACTGAGGATTTTGAATCAATGAAAATCCTCAATATAAATCTGTGGCTTTCCGGCATAACCGAGAAAGTCAGAAATGCCATAACCTTTAAAATTTTATCAGAATATAATATAAAATGAGCCTTATGGCAGAAGTGACTTTCTCGGTTATGGCGGGAAGTCACAGAAATAATTTGTATGTTTTTAATAAATGGACGATGATGAATTTATTATTTATATTTGAGAATAATGTTATTTATTCAAAATATATAATAGAAATGAATTAAAAATTATAATAATATCACTGTTTCGAAAATTTAAGTAACTTATATAAAACAAAACAGAAAATCACTTGAGCAAAAAACTTTTTTATACTGTTTGAAACGTCATTAGAACTTAAAATCAGTTGTCATTTCTGAAATTACTGAAAAATAAGGAAAGCAAACAAATAGATAAAAAGGTCGATTAAAAAATTTTTAGAAATTTGATTGAGTTCTCAGTAGAGAGATACTGTAATTTGAAAAATTCAGGAATCGAATTTTCAATATAACAATAAAATCTAGTCGTTTTTTTTTAAATTGATTGTTGTTTTGGATAAAATAATTCAATATTACATATAAAAAGGTCGATTAAAAAATTTTCAGAAATTTGATTGAGTTCTCAGTAGAGAGATACTGGAATTTGAAAAATTCAGGAATCAAATTTTCAAAATAACAATAAAATTTAGTCAAGTTTTTTTTTAATTGATTGTTGTTTTGGATAAAATAATTCAATATTACGACAAAAATATATATAAAAAGCCTCACAATCTATAATACCAGTATAAGTTGCAATAATTATAAAACAATGTAATAAACAATTTTCTTATGAAACTGCAATTTTCCGATACGTGAAAACCCTTGAAATTTTTATGAATTCCATAAAACTAAATTTAAAAAACTTGAGAACCTAAGTATAATAACTAGAAAAGAAAAATCTGAACATACCATTAACATAATTAATCGGTTCCGTCTTGAAATCTTGATTTGGATTTGAAAGATTACTTCCTTTGAACAATGAAGATTCTGCCATTTCAAGATTCACAATTTTTAATTTTCCGCGTAAAAAACAATTGTAGAAACAGGATTTTAAAAACACTTATCAAGCCCAATGATGCCAAATATAAACAAACGAGAAAACACACAAAAAATTAGTGTGTGTGTTGTGTATGCCGTGTATGCTTTTGTATGCGTGCAATTCATCGACATATATATGGCGTTTTCGAGTGATCTGAATCAGGCTTTGGAACTTTGAATCTCGAGGGGCAACCCCCCACCATCCTCTCTCTAACTCTTTCAGCTCTAAGAGAGTGAGAGAGAATGATGGTGGACAATGGTGGGGGCTGCCCTTCGAGATTCAAAGTTTTGAGGCCTGGACCTGAATCTGGAGCAGATCTGGAGCAATTTTTAGGCCGTTTTGAGAAGATTTGAGCACACAGTAAAAAATGCAGATGAAAAAAATTTGCCGCTAGTGATGCTATTCTATACATATGTCGATGGTCAATGGGAGGTAGGAAAAAGTTACGAAAAGCTAAAGTTCCATACGTTGAAACCCTAGATTTCTAGAGTCCCAAACAGCCTATTATCCCGAAAGTATAATGACCAGAACAATTAATATCCCGACATTAAAATGAACCGAAATTGAAATGACCCAAAATCGCAAAATCCCGAACATAAGAAAAGTTCCGAAAATAGTATTATCCCGAAAATGCGATGACCCGATGGCAAATTACACCGATCGTTTAATTAACCGAATCATTAAAGACACGATATTCCAAGTCTGAATAAAATTGCCCCGAAGCTTCAATTCCCGAATTTCCATTTTGTTATTCGGGATTTTGAAGCTTCGGGGCAATTTTTTTCAGGACTTAAGAATATCGTGCCTTTAACGATCGGTGTATTTGCCATCGGGTCATCGTATTTTCGGAACTTTTCTTATGTTCGGGATTTTGCAATTTTGGGTCATTTCAATTTCGGTTCATTTTAATGTCGGGATATTAATTGTTCTGGTCATTATACTTTCGGGATAATAGGCTGTTCGGGACTCTAGAAATCTAGGATTTCAACGTATGGAACTTTAGCTTTTCGTCCTTTTCCCTACCTCCGGTCGACGGTGCACCCAGGTGCACCATTGGTTGAAATTGGATCATGATGGTCATGATCCAATTTCATCAGCTGATAATTTCGCTTGGCTTTGTTTGGATTTTCTAACATTTCAACTTTCAACTTTGAATTAGTTTTAAGTGGTTTTAAGCTAAAAAAAAAAATAAAAAATGGATAGAGCAAACAACGAAACGAATTATAGCGTTGGGATTCGTTTACTCGTTTCATCTTTGTCACATCCAATCGAATACGCTAAAGTTCTGATCCAGGTACATAAAAACTCATGTAAACTTCAAGCTTTTTAGGTTATCCTGTCATTTTTCGTAGGGGTTTTTTTGAATGCCTTTTTTAACATGTTTTTCAGATTGGACACGAGCCGATTCCTCCCAGGCCGACGACAACGTTTTTCGGCTATCCTAGTCTGGCACTTCCAAATATATTCCAATATGGTAAATTATAATTGATGATGATAATAATTCTATATCTATTTCATGTTATCTAGTTCAAACAATTTCTATTTTTTTTCCCCCATATTTCGTACAATCTATTTTATATAACATATATTTTATACCCTGCCAAAGTATGTACGTACCATGCAAGTGCAACGATATAGCGTTGCACTTGAATTGCATTTGTTATTTTGTATAAGTAAAGTATTAAATGTGTGTTCGCTTTTAACACTTATGAAAATCACAAGTTTGTATAATTTTTTGTCATCATTAATCGAAAACAAATTTGTAGAATCATTTTTTTTTATAGAAGCTTGATTAAAATACCTTTCCCAATTCTTAGAATTGAGGCTTTATATCACTTCGTTCAGTTATTGTATTTATTGTAATTTCCTTCATGGAACTTAAAAAAATTATAGTTTTTGATGTTTTTGATGGAAATCATTTCAAAAACTTTGTTGAAACTTGTAATTTTTTATAAAAAATCAAATAAGTACCTCTAATGAATCCCAAAACTGATATATCATAATCATAATAAAAGAAAAAAAAATTATTAAACAAGCTCTTGCTTTTCACAGATTATGTTCAAAAAGAATACTTGTTTTATTTTAATTTTATTTTCTGAAAATCTTGTGCTATTTTGATACTGCATATTAATAAATACATAATTATTTTTAAGCATAATGAAATGTCTGGTTTAATTTTATTTTAGACATCATTCCTTATAATTTTATAAAAAGTGGAAGTAAAATTGAAAAAAAAGGTATAATTTTGTTTTACTATTTCTTTGCATACAACTTTATTTACAAAATGGGATACCATCAATCCTCTGAATAAACTTTATTCAGTATCATATTTATTTTTCCAAACTTCAAGTGTAAACTTTCAATGTTCCATTAATCCAGGCATGTGTTTTATAAAATCCTGAAGTTGGACAACAAAATATTGGCACATTCACCGATAATAGATTTTTTACTTATCTAAAAGCTTATTAATTTTTGTCTCAAAACATAAAAGATTTAAGCGTTAAATTAGCCTAAGCAGTGGAAATATAATTTTTTTCTAATTTAACGGCAACAACTCGGATATGATGTTGTACGTTCTAAAACTAATAATACAAACTCTATTATGAATTTAAATTTCTAAAGTTAACACTAAACGATTGCTCCATTATTATGATGATAAGTATACAGAGATAGACTATTCAAAGAAAGAAGTATAAACATCACTTATGTTTTGTGTGAAATGGAACTAGTATAAATATATATTATCGATTATGCTGAATAAAAACATTAAAAAAATGTTTATAGCTTTGTATAGTATTAAATAATGTTGTAAACTCTAACTTTTTAGTCATTTATCACATCGTCAACTGTACGTAAAACAATGTACCATTTATTAAAAAGATAAACAAGTAAAAGTTTTTTGGCCAACCAAAAGTATAAATAAAACCTTCATGCTGCATGGGAATAAAATGTCGAACTTAATAAAAAATGACTTATAAACATTCTATTTCACTGTTGGCAAAATGATCACCTTATGATCAGTCGCATTAACAATGCTTAAGAGCGTAATATACAATTTCTCATTGAGCAGCACAATAAGGTTAAAATTATTTTTGCTCAAATTTACTTCGCTCAAATACTGATTAAAGGTTTTGCCATAAAGCGGCAAAAATGTGTACAGTGCAACTCGATAAGAGCTTGTGTATGTATACACTGCTAGGCTGGAGAGGGAACAAATTTTCATTGAATTAATGGCTGCTGTCTACAGGCCGAATCTATAAACGGTATTTGAGCAAATCAAGCTCTTATCGAGTTGCACTGTACACATTTTTGCCGCTATATGGCAAAACCTTTAATTAGTATTTGAGCGAAGTAAATTCGATCAAAAATAATGTCAACTGTATGACTAGTGTAAATTTGAAAAAAATAAAAGTACCGTATATTTGCACCTGATACTCCAATGTGTTATGAATGCAAGTAGTTTCTTTTTTTGATTAATAATGAATAGCGCTGCGACGTATATCGTTAACTTAACTGTCGTTGCTACATAATATAAATTCTGAAATTCTCTTTTACATCATTTTTGTACTTAAACACTTTGTAATTTAGTTTCCAATGATAAATAATCAAGGGCATTACACACAATATATCTAGAAGGAGTAAAGCAAATGGAAATACATGGATGTTCCAAGTTTTTTTCACTGAAGAACAAACTATTATTATATTCATTTTCTCATACCATTATAATATTCATATTCGATTGTATAATTGCTCTATGAGGATTATCGAAATTTCAGAAAACTTTAATATGGAATTCACCCTAAATTTGTATCAAAAAACCAAATTAACTGCATTTTTGAAAAATGATTTATAATGCAATGATTAAAATTACAAATTCTGAGATTTCCTAATTAAGAACTTTACGGTAAAATTTGTGGAAAATTACAAAATTTCAAATTTTCCATTGAACATTCGAACCATCAAAAAAGAAAAATATACATTTCAGCGATATTGACTACTCAAAAATAAACGCAAAAAAAAATAATTACTCAAGTTATGGCTATAAATTCAAATAATGATAAATAAAAATTTCCAGATCACAACAATTTATGACAATGATATTTTAGATAAGAAATTTTCAAAATTATTATGAAAATTTTACATTCAATAACCGAATTGGCTAAAAAAAACTTTGGTAACAAATTGAGACATTTCTCTTCACCATTATTATTTAGTGCTTTGAATTTATACATATTTGATAAAAAATTTTTGTTACATTTTCTGTAAAGTACATGAGTTGAGAAAAATTGAAAAATAAATGAGTGGGAAATAGTTATAAATAAATATAGAATCTCTTTATGAAACATAAACATTTTGTACTAAAAAAAATTTATGATTTTATTGTTTTGGATGAGGAATATTCTTAATTGTAAGTTATGAAATCGAATTTAAAAAATTGGATTTCCGACACCAGAGATGATTCCAATAATCGCATCATTTGATATGCTTTGCAACTTCGAACATTTATTATTCATTAATTGAATGCATCATTTACATCAAAAAATAAATGCGTCATCAATCATCACAGGTCATCGAAAAAAAAAAAAAAAAAAAAAAAAAATGGCAATATTATCAAGTCTTAGAATTTTCCAAAACTGTGTATGGGAAAAATTGGAAAATTTACAGGACACATACGGATATTATTTTCAATATATTTAGTAGACACTATCGTATTTCATTGTTTATTAAAATTCTTTTTGAAATATTAAAAAAAATTTTACTTATCATATTTTCGTCTGTCTTTATTTTTTTTCATAGTCAAGCACATCAAAAGCACCGACGGTTTTTCTGGCTGCTACAGAGGACTTATCCCAAAACTTTGTGCAAATGCAGTTGGAATGATTGCATATGAACAAACTTCCAAAAAAATTAAATTTGAGGATGAAATATGTGAAGAAATAGACGAAGATAATTTGGACGAGCAAGAAAAGTACTCAAACTTTTATTCCTTTTCCTTATTATTAAATTTTAGAGGCAATATGCCTATTGAACCAAGTACTTAAAAGGTTTTTTTAAATAATTTGATAGATTTGAATGCTCCCTTTATTTAAATACACAATAGTAAAATTGTGGCCTTCCCATGAGAATCCGCCATATATGTAATACTCTAGTCAAAACAATAAGGAACTTGTATTTTTATCAATGATAAATTTTAATATGGACGAAGTCGATTCTGTATAATTTTTTTTGTTCTATAATTTTTGAAATACATTAAATCCTCAAAACCGCTCATATACTAAATTTTATTTACGCAGAAAATTCAGAATCAATAATTTGTAGAAAACGATAATTGTTTACAACAATCATTAACATTGTAAATTCGTCAAATCGTATTGGAACAAATTTTTTTTTAAGTATAATAAATTATCATTAATAGTAAGTTTCCATGTCCAATTGATTTAAAATTTTTGAGAAGTTTCCTAAAAATACTTTATTATTATGTGAGAGAAGTTGGTCATAAAAAAAAGCTAAATTATGATGATTTTGACATTGTTACAGGCGTAAAAAATTTGTACAATCATTCTTAAGAGATATTGTTAGTGGGGCGGCAAGAATCGTTGCAAGTCATCCATTAGAAGTAGTGACTTTGAGAATGATGGCACAATTCGTAGGAGGTGAAACTAAATATACGTAAGTAGACTGCAAAATAAACTTTCATCAGTTTCAGAAGTTTGGAATCATAAATACATAGAAAAATCGGATTTGAAAAAAATGTAATCCATTAATTCATAAATTTTTATGAGCCAATAAGATTTAATTCAATTGTAATCCTGGATTCGATGAACATTTTATTTAAGAGTTACATTTCAATTACTTGAATTTCAGTGCTTCCAAATTTAGAAATCTTTATTAAAGTCTTCGAAACATTATTCACAATACTATTTTGTTAAAATTAGTTTCCAAATTTTGCACTGGAAAATGTTTTGTTATTTTCACTGCAACGATCTAATTAATTCAAAGTCAACTTCAAATGTTTGTAGATTGATAATAAATGATTTAATCCTTAGAAATATCCGATTTTCTAAAACATGTACTGATTTTCCGACTTGATCTTAAGTTTAAATAGAACTTCAAGTTACTCATTTTTTTTCGTAAAATGATTACAGAGGTGTTTTCCAGTCCTTTGTAGAAATATACAAAGAAAATGGCATTGCAGGATATTTTTCGGGCTTGATTCCTCGGCTCGTCTCACATGTGACAAACGTAATTGTAGTTAGCACCTCGCTTTACATGCTTAACAAATACGTCATCACGAATAAAGAGTTCAGAATGTTTACCAACACTGCCATGGTGGTAAGAAAATTTTTTTCAGACATTTAAGATATAACCTCAGTCAATATATTCCTTTTAGTGATAGAACTTGTATGATATGAATACCTGGCGCTATTTTATATGAACATCAAATTTTTGTAAAGGGTGAAATTGTAAATCTTTGAAATTGCGCGAAATTTTGATGTTAAAAAAATATCCATAAATACACATACAAATAGTTTATGATTATCTACAATCTAAAATTTTCATCGAGTTTGAAGTTTGCTCAAGTATTTCATCATTTTTTATATTTTTTCAGAATGAGTGTTATATTATCTCTGTGATGAACCAGATATATGGAATGTGGATAAATGATGAAATATTTGATTTTTCTCGTTCAAATTGAATAAAATATTATTTGCTATCTTGGGAAAAAATAAAAAAATCACACCCACAATATCGTTCGACGAAGTGAAACGCTAAACAAAAACCCTTAAAGTACCTTTTGTTACATAGTTGTCAAGATCAACTCAATTCCTTATTCTTGCTCAAAATAAATGTTATGCAAAATTTTTCAGTTCATTGTGTCGACCTTCACGTATCCGTTTTTGGTTGTCTCCAACTGCATGGCTGTTAACGACTGCGGGTAAGTACGCGGAGATATAAAAATCTTACTTTTTATAAAACCGGAAAAAAAATATTACAAATGTAATTACTATTTTGATTTACACTCGAGTTCCAAGCGAAGAGCAAGCCCAGCGGGCATGCTCTTAACTCGGACCCGATCGGCTGGCTCTTTCAAGTCAGTGCCGGACATCAAGTTTACCGCGCTCAGGGAGCGCCTCGTTGGCATCCAAACATGCATGGGTGGTAGCGTCGGCACTGTTCTCTCGCTCTCGAGACGAGCACAGGCGAGCAAATTCCGAGAAATTGCTCTTCGCCAGGAAGCTCTTCGCTTGAAACTCGAGCGTAGAAAAAAAATGTTCTAATGTGTTGGTCAATTTACAGTAAACCTGAAATGAATATTTATGGTTTGTTTAGAAACCTTTTCAATGATTGAATCTCTGGAATGTCCAAAACACCAATTCATTTAATATTACATTGTTTCTAAATTACACATTTCTACAGGTTGGTAGCTGGTCTACCCCCGCAAATGCCAATTTACAAAAATTGGTATGACTGTTGGAGTCATCTTTCTGCCAATGGCCAGTTGAACCGTGGAAGCAGCCTTTTGTGGCGATACTACACTGGTCCTAAAGTCATAGTCGCTGGCAAACTCATTCCCATTAACAAAACCTTCGTGGCTGACTAAAAAGATATTCCAACATCTGAAACAGTTTTCTTGACTACGAAAGTAAAAGAAAACTGAAATTGCATTTGTTAAAGTACAGCATCAACTGTGGATCAGTGTAAATTATAAAATGTGATTCAAGGGAAAAAACTCTACAAGTGTGAAGGATTTTTTCCAAACATTTTAATTTTCTAAATAAAAAGTATAGGAAAAAGTTTTACTGGAATCGCACTTGGCATTTCTTCAGATTTGTACCCATCCTATATCAATTTTAAGTTTAGGCCAACCAAGAATGCAATTTTCAGACTTCAAGAATCGGAAAATACATTTTTTTTATTTCAACAACTCGAAGGGTATCTAAAGATTTAAGAAAAAAAAATTTGTCACTGTATTTACATTTAAAAATCTTGACGAAAATATCTGCCATGTTTAATAAATTGTATATTTTTTATACGTATAAAAGTTTTTTACCTACTTTTTGGTAATTGTGCTAATTTTATCTTCCACGTAAAATCGTTTTGTTTCCATTGTTATATATTAGACATGTAACAGGTGTCTCCGGTTAAGAGACTCTCTGAGAGAGAGGGTGTGGTCAATGATAACAACAAATATCCAAACTAAACAAATAATTATTCAAATCCTCACGTCGATTTCCACACATTGATATTCCAGTTAATTTTGGTTCTATTCATTCTTTGGGGCCGAACAATGCCCTAATGGTAGGAAGGGGCTCCAGAGGGTGCCCTGGAAGTAAAGCCGTCGGGATGGAAGGGGAAGTTGTATCCATACGCTCCTCCAGGAGCCGTGCCTCGGTTCGGGGGGAGACTGGGGGTGACGGCGGAATAGGTCGATACGGGCGTATGTGAAACCGTCGTCGCTGGCTAATTGCGCGCTGAAACTCCGCAGGTAGAGATCTCTCTGTTGACTTGCCTTGATTTCCTGCGGGGGTAGGGACAACCGGGACTTGTAGCAATTGTGAGGGGTGCTCCTGCTGGACGTTCGTCAAGGGCCCGGGTGCAGTGGGGTCCCGACAGCTGCTGGCCGATGCTTGGGGTAGAGTGCCACGAGGGGGCTGGCGAGTGGCCTGGCGGAGTCTCTCCAGATGTCGTTGGACGCTTAAAGGAAGAGTTTCCACCTCCTGAACGCCCCGGATTTGTAGATGGTCACGGGTAAGGTCAACCACAACCGGATGACGTGCTCTAAGGGCAGTTGGTCCCGTGGTTTGTCTTACCGGTCCACCTTGTCGGCCCCCGATGAGGCGCTTTTTCCCGGTCGTGAGAGGTTGAGGGGGGATCCTGGCGACGGTTTTTATTATTCTTATTTCTGGTTCAGGATCAGCTACCCGAGATTGCAGTGCAGAGCCAGTTCTAGGGGTTGTCCGTCGGTGATAGCCTATGAGGGGCTTATTACATCCCTGGCCGGGCACCTCCATACGGGTAGTACCTGGAGCGGCAGGGCGACTTGTTGATGTTCCTACTCTAGTGAAGTTACGGCAGTGGAGGCATCGCAGCAGCGCGGTTTCTTCGTCCAGGCCGCGTAGTCGGCTGAGGATGGCGGGCCCAGTCTGGGCTCTCCTGAACGGGGTCTCAGGGGGTGAGCGGTTCAGAGATCTGGCTCGTTGGTCCAAAATGATTTGAGGAATGGCCGCTTCGAGATCCGTGGACAGGGTCTCCAGACCCGGAATCCTACCAGTCAGATATTTATTGCGAATCCACACCTCAGGGATCCCGTGGGCGTCGAATTCAAGGAAACCCGCCTTGTACCGTGTGCCATGAGGTTTGGCCAATGCCTTTGCCGCAGTCAGTTGGGTGTTTACTAAGTTTAGATAAAATTTCTGTTTAGATTGAGTCCGAAACTCAACAAAGTTCGAGTTCGAAACTCGACAAAATTGAGAGTGCGAAACTCTTCAAAAGGTGTGAATTCGGAACTCAACAAAAATACGGGTACGAAACTCGACAAAATTGAGAGTGCGAAACTCTTCAAAAGGTGTGAATTCGGAACTCAACAAGAATACGGGTACGAAACTCCACAAAATTGGGAGTGCGAAACTCTTCAAAGGTGTGAGTTCGAAACTCAACAAAATTACGAGTATAGCAGCCACTTTACAGAAATAGATACACGAGTAAGACTAAGATTGAAAAAAAAAAAACAATTCCAACAATGTAACTTACTGGTTGGTGTTTTGGCTCGTACTCGTGTTTCCTTTTTCTACGATGGTGAAGACTGATTTATTCCGAAACGAGTGTGACACTTCCTAAGTTCTCCCCCTGAACTGACTTTTTCGCCCGACTTATTTTTCCGTATCTTCTAAACCGACTGACTATTTCGGATACTAGTTCGCTTTTTCTATGATATTTTTCAAGTTTCTTTTCCAGACCAGGCTCAGACTCTGACTGCCTTCCTATGCCGAGATCAGAGGTTTTTATACTCTCTAATAAGCATCTCGTGATGTGATAAAAAATCTACGTGACCGAATTTCGATAATTTTATTTTTCTCTTAAATTCTCCCAATGACCTGTTTTTGGCTAATATATTATCTTTTTTCGAATTACTTATTGTCTATCATTGCGTGGATGCATTTAGGTAGAAATTGTGTTTATCGAAACGTTGCGCAAGATTTCCCCAATGAAATGTGTGTGTCTGATAAATTATCCGAAAAGAACCCGTTCTCGGTGACAAGAATTGGGTTAAATCTACTGTGTTTCTTTACTCACAAAATATGTTAGGCTTTTAATTTTATCTGTTCATCGTTATTATGTAATACCCCTACAATTTTTCGCAATTTTTACTTTGTACTTTAACTTTATTTCGGAGTTGCTATCGTGCAATTTGCAGCTTTTTATCAATTCTATTTCAAAATTGTTATCATCATTCCTCAAATTCATTTTAAGATTAAAATAGCGTAACTTGTAACTTTTGTCATGTAATTCAAATTTCTTTCTTGGAATAACTATTTTTGCGACTCTTAATCGTGTAAATTGCGACTTATTATAGATAGATTTTTCTTTCAATATTGTAATTGGCAACTTTTGTAGATAGAGTTCATTTCAAAATTGTTATCACGTAAATTGCGACTTTTTATTGATAGTCTTTTATTTCGAAATTGTAATTTGCGCTCGTTATAGATAGAATCTTCTTTCGACTTTTATTTCACATCCTGTTGTTCACTTTTCGGTATTTCCACTGGATTTTCGTAATCGCGACTATTATAGATAAACTTTTGTTTCACAATTGTGAAATTGCAATTTTTACAGATAGACTTTTATTTCACATCCTGTTGTTCGCTTTTGGGTAATCCCACCGGATTTTTCAAAGTAGTTAGTTTAACGACTATGATTTGATAACGAAGGTATTAGATTGCTGTACAATATAAAAACCCGGGCAGTCGTATTGGGCCTAGCGTATATTTTGTTGAAAAAAAAACTCTTCTTGTTGTTCGCGACTCTTATTTCGTCTTATCCTTATTTCGTCGCGAAATCTTGTAATACTGTTACGTCAGTCTTGTTCAATCGCGTCCGTGTGAGATTTTCAAAATAACTGTATCTAGTTACTTCAAATTTTGGAAACCAACAATAAACCATACTTTGTGTTGTGAACCTGGTGATTGACTTTCTTTTCCCGTGAGAACTTCAGAGTTGGGGTTTCTTCGAGTCCCGGCCACCAGATATTTTGGACACCGACTAATTTTTCCACGTCGGAGAAAAGCATATATTACAATTAATTCGTTGACTTTATTTGTGAGCCAAAATTATATACATAGTAAAATAAAATTGATATAATTCCCATGTTACGAGCGAATTAGTGTACGCCTGGCTGGAGGTATATCTCTACATTCGCTCGAGTGGAAGTAGAGCTAGATTAGTCGAAAAGAAAAAAAATAGATTTATTGGAGCGTAATTCACGACTCAATCAAATGGATGTTAATTTAAGAAAAATTCCGAAACAAGGTATAAAATTATATATATTCGCAATATATAACACCATGATTGTTGAATGTACATCATGAGTGGTCATGAGAGTCGTAGGCTGCGTTTTCTTATGATGGGAACATGAGGCTATTAGCAATCCATATATTGTAGGTATAGTCTAAGATCCTTCATCATACAACATAACGATGATTTGAAAAAGTTTTTCGTTTGTAAAATATTGCTATTATTGTAAAAACGAGAAATCAGCAAAACAATGTTTTTTCGATAATAAATATTGAAAAACATGAAAAACGAGGGGTGACAGATCTTTATTGTTTAGGCTTTTTTCAGGCCAAAAAATTAAAGTTGATGAAAAAAAAGCGAGAAAAACTTTCCTGTGAATATGCGGAGTCATATTCAATGCATTTACTTGGTGTAAATAAACAATTTCGTTGCCAAAAAATAGTATGAAAAAAACAATTTTTTGTTTTATAACTGATTGCTCAGACTAAATGATTGCTTATATAGGCTTATTCTTTCTATAATTTTGACTTTCTACACATTTGAGTTTAAAAAAAATGATCGAAATCTTCAGCGCCGTAACGAGGGTCTCGGGGGCCCTGGTGCAAAAATGATTTCTAAAAAAAATTCTCAGGGGCCCTTTCTATAAGAAAGTAAAATTCATTTTTTTAAAAATATCATCGAGGGTCTTTTCTAGTTCATGCTTTGAAATGATTTCTGAAAAATAATATCTAAAAAAAAAGGTTCTTCGGGAGCCCCACAGAGCCGGAGGCCCTGGACATGCCTAGTTGCGGCCCTGGAAATCTTTTAAATGTACATAATCTTAGACCATCAAGTATATACTATATGGTCTAAATACATAATTAACAAACATTGACAAACATCAACATAACAATGCCGGTCGAAACCTAGATGTTATAATTCAACGAAAGTAAAAAAAAAAAATAATAAAAATGTCGGGATCAATGAAAAGACTTGACAATCTTTTACAGTCCAGCAATAATTTGCATCAAATCACTGCGAGGAAGGTAAATTATAGCTGTATAAATTGATGTGATTTTACATGCTCGAAAACGTTTGATGTTATATGAAAAAATTTATTTATTGTCTTATGTCAATTGACAGAAATTTCTGAATGATGCCAACGAAATTCTGGCCAATACTGAGGTTATTTCGGGAATTACGAAAAACGCATTAAAAAAAGAACAGGGACTTGTCACTTGGCAAACTTTGTTTGAAAATGCTCATGACATTTTACTAATGGTAAGAAAAACAATTAATTGACAGAGAATTTTATTGCAATAAAATAAGTGCATATTTTGAGTTAAATAAATAATCACAATTTCAAGGATATTTTTTGGTAGAAAAAAGGAAAATAATAAGACAGATAATAAAAATAAAAAATATATATTGAAGCCTTCTGGAATTTTTTCAGTAAAATTTTATTGATTGAAAAATCAATAAAATTTTTCAATCAATATTTTTTAATATTTTATTGATCAAATTATCTGTCTTATATCTTATATTCCTCCTATTTTTATATTTATAAAAATATAATAACATAATATGTATACAAATATTAATTTATGATCATAAAAAAATTAGGATAGCCAAAAATTTTCCTCAGTGAGGTATTTTGATTCAAGTTTTTTACATTCAGAAGAATGGTCGGAAAACTGTTCAAAATCCCTAAAAATGAATAAATTTTACCTAATGTGTCTATCAATGTTTTATACTAGTTTTTTAACATTTCAAATTAAAATTTAGAATACTTCTTGAATCTTTAGAGAATTATATACCTATTTTTTTTATCATAACACTTTGATATTCTTCCAAAATCCTATTTTTTTTCACATTTTGTTCTATACCTTTCTAAAACAATAAATTTCATAATTTCATGCAATTTTTGCAATAATTATAAAATATTACATTTAATAGTAGTTGTATAATGTATTTTAAATCATAATTCATAAATTTAACCCCTTCATGAATTTTAAAATAAAGTATGATCCACGTCATCTTAGAACGTTTTTTTGAGATTTGTTGTAAATTGAGAATTCTTTAGAAATAATTTCTGTGAAAATTCATAATTATAAAGAAATGAGTTGGCTTCTGGCAATATTTGCCTCAATATTTTTATGAAATCTCAAAACTCATGATTTTGTATTTTCCAGTATACTCTATGGCTTTAAATAATTTTTCACCCAATTATTATGGAACTTCTAAAAAATTTGTATTTTAGAATTTTTTTCTTTTCATTTTCATGGTATCTAGAAAAATTGAGAATAATTGTAAGTTCATTCAACTCTCGTTAAACTTGTTTTGATTTGAAAGTGGCTGTAACTGGAAATAAAACTCAACATTTTCTGTAGGAAATTTTTAAAAAGCATATTATTTTACCTGCACTAGATTTTTTTCCATTGAATCATGTGATCTTGTGCCTCGGCTTTGCCTTAACTGACAAACTTCACACTTGTCAATGTGAAAAAACTGTTACTAGACTGTAAGCAGCTGTAAGGTAGTTAACGTACATAAGGCTGTAAAATGAGTTTTAAGTATTTATAGAAGATGTAATGGACTTCTTTTACAACCGAAGAAGTACGAAATATTTTGATAATTAATAAAAAAAAACTATACTTATATTAACTTGAATGGTCAAACTTTAATATTAAAATTTTTTACTACCCAAGTTCATTAGTTGAGGTTCTGAAGTTTGATTTTCTTTATTTTCAATCGCAAATCAAAGTAAAAGTTCGGAAATTTCGAATAAAAATTTTGTTATCAGTCAATTTCAAATACTGAATCTATTTTTTTTATCAAAATTTCAGATATTACATTTAGATGTCTGAATTCTTTAAGACCATGTAAAAAATTTTACATTACTAGTAGCTTAATGTTAAATATTGTACATTACTATTTGATCTTTAAAACAAAACTTTGTAATTCGAATTTCACAACGCAATGATTTCTTGTTTCTGTACTTGTCAATAAAAATAAATTTTTTTTAAAAGTTATCTGTAGATTTGTATGATATATTTGTATTGAATATTTTCTTATCAAATACAAAGTATATTTTACATAAAATATATATTTTTATATTTGTTTGTACATGAAATTTTTTGTATATTTTTTTTAATATGTTGAAGATACATATATAATGTATGTATGCTTATTATTTATAAGGTTCATTATCTTATATTAATAAATTGTGTATTCATTAAATTATCAATTACGAGTAATATAGGCTCTCGGAGGCAAATTCCAAATTAAACGACTTCTTCTTATTTAAAGCCTCCTTTTATTCGTTTAATACATTCCTCTAGCTTTCGGCCTTCATCTGAGGCCCTTATCAGGAGTCTACAATTTTTTCCAAAAATAACAACTACTAAACAATAGGTCCATACTTAATCTCAACAAACAAAAATCAGGAGAAGAACACTTACAAAGTTCCCATTATGAAATTCAAAAACACGTCCATTTCAATGAGTAGATCCTGTCATCAGGTAAAAAGGAAAAAAACCTCAAAATTTTTATAAAATAACAAAAACTGGGGAAGCAGTCAGGAATTCACAAAACTGAAAACCAAAAATTGGACGAGCAACATTATAATGGACAGTGCTACGATACTGAGGAACAACGACGAACTGACGCACCCTATCATCAAATGCCGTCATACACCCATGTTATCTCCCAATGGAGTTCAATGAGAGGGAAGGGGAACCATTTCAAAAGAAGTAAAACAAACATTCTAATTATAACACACCTCAAAATACTATCTTTTATACTATATTTTGAGGTGTGTTATAATTAGAATGTTTGATTTTACTTATTTTGAAATGGTTCCCCTTCCCTCTCATTGAACTCCATTAGGAGATAACATGGATGTATAACAGCATTTGATGATAGGGTGCGTCAGTTCGTCGTTGTTCCTCAGTATCGTAGCACTGTCCATTATAATGTTGCTCGTCCCCTATGGGAAGTCTTGTAATAGTCTGTTATTCATGAATTACAACACTATTAAAACCGGCAGCGTAAATCCCTATTCTACCAGTTGATCAACCTGATCATTTCTTGGGGCAAAATATATAATTTATATTTTTCTGGCATCTAAATTATTCAATGTACTTTCAGTGATTACAATTATGAAAGATTCATATAAAACTTGAACTCTAACGATATGATTTTGGTAATTATGTAAAAGAATACATAAGGGAATTTTTGACTTTGAATTCCGCGCGAAGAAATGATCTGGATGATCGGCTGGTAGAATCGTAATCTACCCTGCCGGTTGTAATAGTTTGTAATTCATGAATTACAAAATTTCCCATAGGATCCAATTTTTGGTTTTTAGTTTTGTGAATTCCTGACTGCTTCCCCAGTTTTTGTTATTTTATGAAAATTTTGAGGGTTTTTTCCTTTTTACCTGATGACAGGATCTATTCATTGAAATAGACGTGTTTTTGAATTTCATAATGGGAACTTTGTAAGTGTTCTTCTCCTGATTTTTGTTTGTTGAGATTAAGTATGGACCTATTGTTTACTAGTTGTTATTTTTGGAAAAAATTGTAGACTCCTGATGAGGGCCTCAGATGAAGGCCGAAAGCTAGAGGAATGTATTAAACGAATAAAAGGAGGCTTTAAATAAGAAGTCGTTTAATTTGGAATTTGGCTCCGAGAGACTATATTACTCGTGAGTGATTTGAAAAAAAGCGGAGCGTTACTACGTATATTTCATTATATTATATTTTTATATGAAAATATTTGTGTATTTGTTCAATATGTTAAAGATGAATATGTAATGTATGCAAATTATACATGTAATGTATTATCTTACATTAATAACTTGTGTGTTCATTGTGTTATCAAAATATTGTTATTCAATATATTATATACGATCAATTTATAAATGAATTTCGAATTCAAGCTATTTTTTTCGAAAATTGTGTTTCATCCATGTTTTGATCATCATTTCAAAAATCTTTGAAATACTTTAAATTTGTAACAATATGATTTTTACACTTTTGAGTACAAATTCAAAATAAAAAAAATCTTGTCTTTGTTTCGCTTTTTTACAAAATTATCGATTTTGTATCGTGATTAGAGAAAAAGGACCTTACTTTTATAATCAGCTTGTCTTATTTATTTTCTATCAATAAATATTACAATTACAAAGTTAGCCCAAAGTCTTCGCATGCTTAGGTCGATTTTCTCAATTTTTATCTCATATTTTAGTAGAAAACATGAAATGTATACCAAATGATTAGTTTGAACTTATGAAGATTTTATATTTGAAGCGTTTTAGTAAGATTATACAATTTAAATTTAACATGTTCAATGCCTCAATGTCTTTCAAAATATATTATAATTGTCATGTATCGACTTTCATGTTATAATTTTTCGGATTAAGAATAAACTTTTCGATGCTTTTCAATTCGGTCATCTGACGCTTACTATTTAAAGGAAAAGTAAAGAACTAAATTTCTCAAACTTGTACGGTCATAAAATTCGCTAATTTTATTGCAATGTTTTTTCAATTCCTGCGATTTATAAATTCAATGTTTGAATTTTCTTTTTATTTCATTCAAAACTGCAAATTTCATCATTTAGGGTGATCGTAAATTGTCTAGTATATTGAGACGAAAAAGCATTTTTACGAGTAAAACCTTTGAAAGTTTGAGTTTCGACAATAGTTATAAATTCTTATAATATTCTTTATTGTTATTCAGATTTCATATATTAATTCTGTGGCTTGCAGCCATAATCGCCGAAGTCACACATCTCATAACGTTCAAAATGTCATCAGAATATCATGTAAAATGAGCCTTATGGCATAAGTGACTTCGGCGATTATGGCTGGAAGCCACAGAATTGTAATATTCGTTAATTTATTATAATTTTTAGAAAAGCATGCATATAAATATTTTTATCATTTTATCAGTTGATTTTTTTCAGGAAGCTAAAAAATTGGAGAAAGACTCTCAAAAATCAAAGAAGAAAGCACTGGAAATACCCAAAATTGCCGCTAGTTTTATGAATACAGTAGTTCATTATGGAGGGAATTACTTGAAATTTAGCAAGTTTTTTCAAAGCCTTGCCGAAGTTATCATTTCGAGAGAGCACAAATATTTGCATGTGATTTATTTCAAAATACTCGCAAAGTACTTGTTGCCAAACAAGCAGCATGTTCTGAAAATTAACTACGAAAAATGGCAATCCTTGCTCCGAATTTGTATTGGATTGTACGAAAAACAGCCCAGTGTGGATTTGGCGGATTTAATGAGTTCTTTGTATTCTATTGTCAAATATGGTTGCAAACAATCCCGATTACTTTTGGACATCAAAAATTTGCTGCCAGTGATTGGTAAGAACACTTGTTACCAACTTGAAATGTTGACATATTACTGAGCAAGAAATATTGAAGAGTTTTTTGAATCTTCAATATCTCAAGAAGTTCAAAATTTAGAAAAACAAGACCCAATTTCAACATCCTGAAAAAATCAAATACTTTTTATTACAGTTGATATGCTGGGAAAAACAAAAAGTGTGTTGTCGCTACATTTGTCCTCTGTCATTGATCTTGGAGCCATTGTTTGCAAAGAAATGATGACTGAAAACCGTATCGCATTGTGCAGATTCGCTGAACTTGTATTGCCGACTCTGATAAAGCTCGATTTTGGCACCATCAGAAGCGCGAATAAGTACGACTTTTTGCTTCTCTTGTTCCGCACGCATCATCCACGAGGAGTACTCATGGACCACGAAGATTTTTATGCGATCGACGAAAACAAATGGAGAGACATTTTGCGAGGGATGGCTACGTTCATTCTGAAAGAGTATTCTCCATTCAATCATCCAGACAGTTTAACCGAGCTTGCTTCTGAGGGTAGATTCGATTCCACTTTTCAACCAATCAAAATAACCAAGTATCGAAACAATTTTTTTACACTCTTAAAATCGATTCCATTTTAGTTTTCAGACAAACGATCGAAATAAACAACGAATTCTCTCAACAAAACAAAAGGACAAAATTCATGGGAGGCTCTTTATTGGATATAATTTATAACAACAGCGTTCAAGAGAATTGTTGTTTCGCTTCGGTCCTGGCCAAGCTAATACAAAACTATCCTGAGCTTTTGAACGAATCGCATTTCGTTCCTATTTTAAAAATGCTCCAGGAGAGTTTTGTGTTTCTCATGAAAAATGCCATATTTTCGGAATACGCTAGTAAAGACGGATTGGAGCGCTCGAAAAAAGTCAACGATGAAGCAGATATGTTCGCTAATTTATCGACTTTGGCCGCGATTCTCATGGATATGGAAAAGAAAAAATTTCCCAAAGGATATTGCGAAGAATCTGAACCCTTATGGACCAAAATTTGGGATGAAACTGTAAAGTGGGTATTTTAACTGATACTATGATTCAGGGAAACAGAATATCAATATGATAACAGAGTATTCTATAAAAAATTCTGAAAATGACACATGATGTTTTATTTCAGTTACGCCACAATAAATCTGGAGACTGATGAATACTTTAAACTGGTGCGAAGCTTTATAGTATACCAGAAAATGTACGATAGAAAGAACTACTTGAAGTTTTATCTACTTTGCACCAGCAAAATGGGCTTGGTAAAAAAGTGGACACCGCGGAATATGAGCACATTGTTACTTTATTGTCAACACATGCCTCTTCCGAGCCCCGAGGAAATGGGAATTTACGACGAAGATTCATGGGAAAAGCCAATTTCAATCACGGAACAACTGCTTGAGTGGACCTGGAACGTTCCTTGGAAAAATCTCGATCACAATTTTCCAGTTAATGATTTGAGTGAATTCGTTATTAGTATTTTGCAAGAATCTTTCAGGGAGCGTTTGGATCCATTGCAATCGAGGATGGATTTCGAGTTTGAGGATCTAACGTCGCGACTAGATCCGTAAGTCTTTTATTTCTTTTTGCCAAATTTTTTTATGATTAAAGCATGAAAAAATATATGCATACTGGTATTTGATTACTTTTCCACAAAAAAAAAAAAAAAAAAACATTGGAATGAATTTCAACGAAATAAATGGTGTGAAAAAGATAAGGACGTCGCAACGAAATTTTACATGAAGGGGCAAACTCAAATGTCGAAAGGATCAATATGTATTTATTTCAATGTATCAATGAATATTTATTCTAGTATCCTAACGTCTTAGAAATCGATTCGCAAGCTCAAGCATTAACTTTTTAAAATAAATATTTTTATATTCAAAATCACTAAATCTCATTCATTTCTTCTCTCGATACTTATTTTTTCAGTATGTGTATCATTCAAAGAACTATTTCGTATTTTTACTATTTTCATCGATTTTTAAGAAAATTAGGTCTGCATTCATTTAAGGTATATAATACCCTGGCTACCCTTTTTAAGGTATTTCATGGAGTGCTCGTATTTTTAGAATTTCTCGTACTTAATACTCTTAATAACATTTCTAAAAGTATTACAGTTTTTTAAATATATTTCTAGCATTTTTGTAGATTGTCATATAGGCATTGAGAAATTAATGAATTGAAATCATAAAATTATAAAATTTTCGTATAGTATTCCGCATTTTCTGGAAAATTAGATCGTATTTCATAGATTTTTAGTACTTTTAGTTTTCATCGTATTTTTACAGTTATTTTATAGTGTGGACGTTTTTTCTGGCCTTTTTATAGATGTTTATATAGATATCTAGTAGACGATGCTTCAGGATTCAAGGTTTTGTAATATTTTTTTTTTTTGTTTTGTCAATATTTAGTAATTTAATTTTTATTGAAAGAAACAGTATCTACATGGATTTTTAGTATTTTTCACATTTTTCAGTATTATCAAAATGTAGTAGGTTTTTCTAGGTTCTTCATAGATCTAGTTATTATAGATTTTTCAATATGGATATCAAAACTGTGATTATCTAGCATCTTGAATTTCGGAGGTTTTTAGCATTTGAATAAATTTTTCAGAAAACAGTATCTTCATGGATTCTAGGCATTTCGCAGATTTCTGTAACTTTTGGTTCATTTTGTATTTTTTTAATATTCATAAAATTCATTTAATTTTTCAGTATTTTGATAGATTCCAATGTTGATTTTCAGAAAAGATGTCTACAGGATCAAAATTTCTATGAATTTTTGTTATTTTCATAAAATTTTGTAGAAAATAATGTCTGTATAAAATTTCAGTATTTGAGAGATTTTTTAAATTTTTAATCTTTTTCATATTCCTCAGTATTTATGAAATTTTGTAGTATTTTCGACTATTTTTCTAGATTTCCAATAAATTAATGGATTGCTGTGTAAGTTTCAAGAATTAGATGTTCTACGTTTTAAAGTTTTATAAATTTTTCGTATGTCGAACAATTTTTGATGCAGTTTTTCATAGATTTCAAGTGTTTCTAAGAATTCTTGTTTCTTCAGTACGTTTCGAGAATATTTATTAAATTCGAATGATGTTCTGATATTTTTATAGATTTCTATGTAGATTTTCAGAACTAAACGCTAAAGAATTTAAAATCCAACAGATTTTAGGTAAATAAATGGATCATCGAGAAAATTTTATATCTTTTCAAGTAATTATACATTCGTTGGATTTTACAGCATTTTTTAAATTATGTACTATTTTCTATAATTTTTATTTCATTTATTTATTATACAAATCTCAAGATTTAGTGTTTATTATTTGTTTTTTATGCGAAAGTCAATTACTTTGAACCACATTTGTGTCACAGAGTCGCATCCCATGAAATCATCTCTGTCACCACAAGAGACATAGAGCGTTGCTACTCTTCCCTTCAATTCAACATGGTTAAAGGAATTCCCGAAATTGAAGAACGGAAACGTTTACAACTAGTTACCAATCCCAACATTCCAAGAATCGCGGAATATTTCGAAAGGAAATTCAATAATTTCATCAAATCAAATGACAGCCTTGCAGTTGTTATCTTGAAAACCACTTTCATTGTAAATGTTTATTCCATTTTGTTGAATGATCAGCTCTACAATGAGGAAACCGCACGAAAAATGTCTGGGTCGATTCAGGTAATTTTTTCATCTCGCATTCTCTACGAAAATGATTATTACGTTAGTTCTAAAATTGACTCTTTTTCAGAAAGGGATCCAAAAAATAGAAACTGGTTTTGCTGAAGGAGAAATCGAACAAACAACTTTTGAATACGTGGAAAAACTTGTCAGAATACTGCAACTGCTTTATGATTCCGCGACATGTTCGACAATTGCGAGCATTATCGTAAAAGCGACAACGGAAGATTTTTTAAAATTTCTCCGACGCCTGCTCAGCTGGGAAACATCCAATGGGGGAAATTCAAATGAAAGTCTTGCCAATGACAGAATCAATACGAGAGTCAGAATTGGGTATCTCCTAATGACTTTTTGCCTTCTGAAAACCAGAGAAAATGTTGAGCCGATTCAAGTAAACCTCGCTCTGGAGTTGTTGGACAGTAATAATTACAATTTGAACGAGGATTCTGAACTCGTTACTGCAGTCCTTGGCGTTTTTTTGGGAGACAAATGTGGATACTTTCCAAAGTGAGATGCATTTTCCTTGACAATCATCACTTCTGTCGTTTCATTTTTTAGCTACATGTCTGTCGCTTTAATTTTTAGCTACATCATCGAAGCGACGATAAAGCTGAGTATGAAAATATTCGAGACTCTGTTCAGAAATGAAAGTATTGTGCGCTGGTTGCTGAAAAATATGCCACGACTCTTCCAACTTGCCAAAAATTACAATTGCGACGAACTTGATGCACTTATGCAAATCATCATTGCTTGTTATGAATCTCTAGCTGCAAATAATTACGGACTTGGTGTCAATTTGGAATTCACAAGATGCCTCGTCACTGTGGTACTTTCCGAACCTACGATCGTGCTTCGGACTGACATCACTAATCTTTCAAGAGAGTAAGTTTAATAAATAATACAATGTTGTACAGCAAATTGAAAATTATTATTTTTGAACTATCAAAAGTATAGTCACAAAAGTTTAAGTCACAAAATGTATAATTTACAGAACTTTGCGAAATCCTACCTCTCAAAAATAAGAACGATTCTACACTTTTTTTTCGTATTTCATTTCTTACTCTTCATGAACAAAAATATAAAAAAAAAAATTGTCCAGCGCAATTATGGATTCACTTTATAGAAGTTTTTTTTCAATAATGAATGCAAAATTTTTCACAATTGTATTTCTCAACTGTAAATACTCTACAAAAACGCCAACATTGGTTCAAAAATTTTTCTCCAGAACAATTGCCATGAAGGACATTTTGCTGATGGGCATCAGCAGTCCTTTTTACACTGTTCGATTGGAAAGTTCAAAATTTTTACCCATCATTTTTTCGAACGAAAATATCGATTACTCTTGGAAGTTGAGCTTTATGAAAAATATTTTGCAAATTGTCGATGAACTTTGCGAAAATGATGAAATGCAGCCGGATGAATGCAAAATGAATATCATCAGTGCCATTCATGTTCTCGCCGCTTCTATGAACGAGAAAAATTATTGTCAAAGCGAAGCTCTCTTCAAACTTCTTCAAGTCCAAGTAAGTATCGATTAATTATTTATTTAACCGAAATGCCTGAAACTATGTTAAACCATTAAATTCTAAACTGTAATAATATGCAATTATTGAATGCAATAAATTCATGGGAAAACAAAAGGTTTTTTTAATCGTACACAAAATTTTTAGCTTTAGTTGAAATTTTTAAATTTGAAAAATTTATTGACATTTCCTAAAGTGCTATTAAAAATAATCAAATGTATGAAATTTAAACAACACCTTGCTTGAAGTTTCCTAAAATCTGACTCAATTTTTTTTTACTTTTGGAAAATAACTGAAATTTTTCCAATATTTGAGGTAAAAGTAAATAAGTCATTCTCGTGTATTTCTATCTACAGTTCTATCGAAATTCCACGCAAAATATAGAAATTTATTTAATTAATAAATATACTAATTTAAAATCTAATATCTCAATTTCGTTCAATTTATGAATCGAATTTAATATTCTGAAATTCTCGTTGTTTTTGGGTATTCCATGAAAAACCATTGCAAAATTTTTCAACAGTCTTACATTTTGGCAAACTTTCCGTTTTTCAAAATTTCTACCAAAATCACAAGAATCACGCAAGATATTTTGAAAAAAATTATCCCCTCTTATTTCAGCAGTTTCATAAACTTCAGATAATGTCAAAAAACTTTGAAACTGTTATCATTCATGAACCCAGGGAGTAACTCAGTATCATTCTATTTTCAGTCCAAGAAGCAAATCCGAATCTCAATAATCCAGAAAGCCTTGAATTTATGTTCGGAAGGTGAAAACTATTCCAAATCACTCAAGACTCACCTGAAAAAAATCTTGTACAATTGGTTGATTGTCGCAAAAGAAAACTTTAAAGATTTTCCATATTCCTTATTCGGATGCGCAACCGAGCAAGAATTTTTTAATAACTACGCTGGCATCATATTTCCGATCATCTTGCAAAACAAGCTCAAAGAAGAAGTGCAAGAGTTTTGCGCATACGCCAAATACGATTTTTCAAAAAGCATCGGAGATCATTTTCCAGCACTTGTTCCCTGGATCCTTGCCGACGATTCTGAAAATCCCATGGCGGCTCAACTTCTCAGAAATTTGCATAGGAAAGAAGAGCTCGAAAAATTCGTCATGAAAAATTTGCCCAAGATACTGATTGAATTGGTTGGCAAATACGCCGACTCAAATAAATTCCAAAAAATTTTTGGTGTCAAAATGTACATAGCTTATGAAGAGAAAGTAAAATTGGATTCTACTAGTTGGCTGAAATGTTTTCAATTGTTGGCGAAAGATCTCATGAAAATCAAACAACCGATTTTGGAGTTTTTGATCACTCAAAGGCCGGACATCATTCAAAAGGTAAAGTGAATTCAGTAATTTCGAATAGCGTTTACTTTACATGAAAATAATTAGATTTAATACAAAGATTTTGAGACTCTGGAAGTTTTCTCTTTTTTTCATTATACTTGAACGACCCTTATAGAATTCAGAAATTTATAGATATATTTATTTTTTCCGTGAGTAGACTAACTGTGGTTCCTTTTTTTACTTTTTTGGTCTATGAAGACTTTGTTGGGATTATATGATCGAGTTTGTACCACGATTTCTCCGGAACAAAAACTGTGGCGATTGTACCAATATGGATACTTTGCATCAATTTTAACTGAGGGCATTGAAAACTCGTTCTACGACGAAATGGCGACATTCGTCGTTCATACAATTGGGATTGATTTACTGCATTTCATGAGCTCCGAAGAACTGAATTTAGCGGAGTGCGCTTGTAAATTGTTTGAAGGCTTCACGAAATGCACAGTTTTGAAGCGCCCCGAAACGATGCCCAGCATCTTCAATTTCGCTGTGAAAAGTCTGACGCGATTGCTGCAACGAAAATCTAACAGCGCTGCCATAAAATTATTGCGTTATTTAGTAATTGACAATAAAAACCTTTTTTCCTCGGAAATAAAGAAGCTTGAGTCTTTCCCGAACGATGCAATTTTCGAAGACCTAAGCAATGTTTGGAAAGATGTGCGAGGTACAACCAGCTTGCAATCGGAAATCGAAAAGTTTTTGACCTACTATGACGATCTTCGAGCGATCTACAGCATCGAGACTCTAAGAGATTTAAGGAGAGAATTGAAAGATAAAAAGAAAGAACTCCATGAACTACAGGTAAGAAAAAGTTGCATTTTCTTTGTTTATTTTTAAAATTTGTCATTATATTTAATTTCCGAGGGCTACAGAGAAATAAACGTGCATGATACAAAAAAAACTCAAATAAATAAAATCTAAATAACATCTCGTGAGTTCTCTTCATGAGTAGATCTTAATCTTGTGTTTTGTAATTTACAGTTGAAAAATCTTGATTTCATGGATATCTCTGAACATGAAACTGAGTGTCTGCTGCAACGGCTCATATTTCAGTGAGTTCATTCAAAATCTCAAATATTCAAAACTAAATCTGGAAATTTTAAGTTTCTTCTTATCTTTTTTCAAATGAAAGTTTTACTCAAGACGAGTGAAAATTCTGAAAAAAAATGATCTGATGTTTGAAAGTTCTGATAACTCTGCAATTTGAAAGTTCGTAATTTGAAATAAATATGTTATGCATAAATGTTGGATATTTCAAAAATTTGTTTTTCTGAAAATTTCGATCTTGGAATTTTTGGAAAATTCCTTCACAAATATACCTATCAACTCGATAGTAATTTAATCAAAGATAAGCGTGCTCCGAAATATGTGTAAATAAATTCTTTGTGAGATCTCAAGGAGCTATAGTAATTATTGAAGAAAAAAAAAAAAGGATTTCGATACTTAAGTCATGAATTTAGATTATTTCGCATTTTCGGGAATATTTGAAACTTTATCGATTTCAATCGAAATAATCTGATTGTTCAGAAACAATGACAACTTTATCTTTGTTTATTGCTTTATTATAGAAAGATAAAATTGTTATTAACTCCAAGTGATCAAATTCTTTCGATTTATAAAAAGTGGAATAAGTTTTTTATGTTTAATAATGTAAAACTTGCATGATAAAAAATTAAAAATTGTGGCGTTTCCAGAAAATGAATTATTTGAATTTCTAAATCCAAAATTCATAACTGTATGAATTCTAGAGTTTCGTAAAATTAGTGAATCTCAGAATGATGACAATTAAAACTTGGAAATCTCAAAGTTTTATTTTTGGCGTATTTGTATTTTATAAGTTTGGTATTATTGAATTGAAAATCTGGAAATTAGGAAGGCTTCAATCATTTAGGAATTCTAAAGTCGAAAAATCTGCTATCGATTATTATTAAAATTTCGGGGATCCTGAAAATCTAAGAACTTGAATTTAAAAAATTCAGAGATTTCGTTCATTGAAAATTTGAGAGAAATAATTCTTAACTTGGTATTTGGTGAATTTGAAGTTTCTAATGTCACAATTCTTGCAACTTTAAGAATTTAACGACTTGGAAAATTTTCGATCTCATGGATTTCAAGTAAAAAATAAAATTTTCGAATTCCAAAAACTTTAAATTACAAGATTTTATACTGGAACATTTTCAAATTACTTTTTCGAGAAATACAAACATAACAAAAATTTGATTTTAACATTTTTCAATTCAATGATTTCATAATAAAAAAGGTTCTGTCCTTTATTCATGTACTTTTTAATGAAATTTTTGTTATTCGAACCTACTCGACGAATTTTTTTTTCAGAAAGAATTCGTTATGATTTCCAATAAAATTTTACATCTTTCAATGATGTAACAGAAGCATTTCAGAGAGATTTCAAGTAGATGCTAGAAAGATAAAAAAATATATCTTTCTTCTAAAAAGAAAACCATTTAGCTTTCTTTTAAAATAATGTTATGTTTCTCAAATCTTTCCATTACTGTTGTGTAACACATCTGAAATGTTTTCGAAATTTAGCATACAATGGTTGTAGCACACAAATTTTTAGAAATACGATTTCTGCATTATTTTCTTAAATATTTGCTGCTAGTACTGCATTGAAACGTTTATGAATTGAGGTTTCTGTATCATTTCTGCAACGTTGCAAAAACACTTGGATATTTACATGGTGGAATGAGAAAAAAAAAACTCGAGTGATTGCCGCCTGAGCGAAGCAAAGGCGACAAACCTCACACGAGTTCTAAATCGGCTGTTTTTGCTCCTAGCTACACAATATACTATTATGTGCCTCTGCTGGCGAAAAAAAAAAACAGTTTTTCGTTCAGTTAAAAATCTCCAAACTTCTTTCACAACCCACGGTATATTAAATATTGTACAAAACTATGACAGAAATGTTGTATTCACTCGTGTTATTGTATACCTCGGCTTCGCCTAGGTATACAAGGAAATTTCATTCTGAAAAAGGTTTTTTTAATTCTGGAATATTTCTGAAAACTTTTCTGCAAACAGTTATAAAACATTGAAATGTTATCTTCTTGAAAGCTGTCAGAAATTCTTCACGGAAACATTTCATCAACAACAATTCGAATGCTATGTTGCAGCTGAAATTTGACTGAAAGGTTTCTATAATATTGCACAAAATCGTCAAACATTTCATGCTGAGTGGGAAGTTTTATTATCATCCACTTTAGGAGATTTTCAAAAAAAAAAAAAAAAAAAAACGAGTAATAAAACAGTATCTCACCATGGTGACTTGACATAATAGAAGCTTCTCAAGTTTTCATTTGCAACTTTTGTATCGATTTTGTCATAATTTTTTTTTACATTCTAATCAAATTTTCATTGCGAATTTTCTTTCCATTTTCAAGTTTATAAGTATTTTTCGCATTTATCAATTTACATTAATTAGGTATAAATTATTATTTAATTGGGAATGATACTTCAATTTCAAAATTTTTTCGCATTTCCTGCGCAGGCTTTTCAAATTATTAGACAGCAACAATCCGGAAATCGTACTCGAATCAGCTCATTGTCTTGGTTTGATAGGCTTAGTCAAACTGCCTTCGAATACGATGCATTGCAAATCGACCCTAAATGGCATCATCGAGGACAAATCCATCTTGACTTACAAAGTCACTCGTTTTCTTCTGAAATGTCTCGCAAAAGAAGATGTGAAATTACGTGAGCTCAGCAGTGCCGCCTTGTACGCTGTGCGTGCTTCGATTTGGGGAAAAAAATACTTGACCGAAGACGTCATTGCACGCATCGAGGAAAATTCTCCTCTTGTCAAAGGCCATTTGCAACTGGATTTCATGAAACCATTTGTTTCGTCTTTGAACTCGACGGACGCTAAAATTTCCCTCTCGATCGGGACGTTGAAGAAGATTCTCGCTCCGGAAAAAGAACTTTTCACGCAAGACACCAAAGGAAGGCACAACGAATGGGTTGTTGATCTTACTTGCGAAATCGTCAGTGTTTATCAGAATTTATACTTTCAAGAACTGGAGCCGATTTTAAGGTGAGAAAAATGTTTGTTTAAAAGGGGCTTGCGTCCTTACATAAGAGTAAAACTTTTATGATTTGACGACAAGTTTTCGGGATGTTTAGAAATTTCATATTAAAAAATCCTAAAATTTTCAGTGGGTAGAGGTTTTTCGGATTCGATTTTCTTTTCACCTTTTTTCCAGGCTAAAACCAAAATTTTGCGAAGAAATACTCGCGGAATTGTTGAATATCATCGGAAGTCTGAACGAAAACACGTCCAAAGAAGTGTACGCTGCGATTAATAGCTATTTACTGCGACATTTCCCTGCGAAAGATTCCCAACCGCAGTGCGATTTCCGCAGCGTCAGGCTTATGATGACCGTCGTGCAACATCTTCGGGAACGTGAAAAACATTGGAAAAATTTCAAACTCGACTACATATGCTTGGCACGAGCCGCTCGGTTCATAGGGGCACATTTTTCATCCGTGTTTTTCGCCGAGAAAGCCTGTCATCAAATTTTCTTGGATAACCCGGGCGACGAATACATGAAACATTTCAGCAACATCGACCAAGTTGACCCCGAAAAGGGAAGGGAATTGCAAGACCTTCTGCACGAAGAATTTTTCAAAATCGGCGACCCTGATCTCATTCACAGCTGCAGGGTCTTGCACGTCGAAGAATCCGAATCTTTTGTCAAATACTACAGGGATAATAGAAAATTCTTCGTTTCCGTGCGCTCGGAGGACATAAATTTCAGTAGCAAATGCTACAACGAAGCGAGTGAGTGAATATAAATTGTACCCTGAAGACATGGTTTTATGATGGGTGTCTAAACAAACCTAAATTTTTCTATTTTAATTGAAAATATTCAATTAAAATTTACATGTGCTTTTAAAAACCTAACCTAATCTAACCGCCTAAAAGTTGATAAATTATACAAAATGAAAGAAAAAAAATTTTTTTTTGGAATAATTGGTGCTACAAAGACAAAAACCTTTGCATTTATATATAAACCTTCCTATTTATTTATAATATCAAGTTTTCGCCTTTGAATTGCTTAAAAAAAAAATAAAAAAATAAAAAAAAAACTATTTTTTTTCAGATATGATATATGGCCTACAGCAATGTGGCTTAGATTGGATGAATGGACACATTTCAGAACATCAGAGAAAGACACCGGGCGTTTCGCTGCCAAAAAATTCAGAATATGATGCCGCTTGGCGACTTGCTGATTGGTCAACAATCAGTGAATTTCATAACAATGGAAAATCGGAAAAATCTACCTTTCAAGACTTATTTACTCCTCATCATTCTTTAGCTTTGAAAAATTTAGCGCTGAACATCAAAGACGCAACGAAAACGTCGCTTCAAAATGCTATCGATGGGGCTATCCAGCAATCAAAAAACCTTAGCATCGGTAGGACCCTTGAAGATAACTTTATGTAAACACTTCACTGTTTGCATAAACATCTCATTAACATTAAAGATCTTCAGATAAGACCTCTCGTCAGATAGTTGGATACATATGGATAAAAAAATTATGTATAATTTTTGAATTCCCTTCATATACACAATATCAAAGTTCAAGGTTTTATCATTATTAAGAAAATCAGTCGTACTTTTAACCTCATGCCAGAAATCATACATCACTTTAGAGTGCTGCAGAGCTGTGTTACCCAAGTTGATGCAGCTCCAGATGATCTGCGAGTTAGAAGATTTCATCGCCGCAGAAAGTAAAGGCGATTTGGGAACTATTTTGCAAGATTGGAAGTTGATGGACAACAATACAAATCAAGATTTCGCGTATTTGGAGCCTGTTTTGATGCAGAGGGTGGTGTTGTGTTACGTAACTAGTTGGCCTCAAAAGGCTAAGCTCCTCGATACCAGAATAAGAACATTGGAGTATCTTGCCGAAAGTGCAAGGGAGCAAGAGTATTTGGAAAAAGCAGCGCAAATAGTTGGTAAGATGTACAAAAAGCTCCAAACATTTTTCTTGAGTATTGCATGTACGATTCGCATTTCTTTGAATTTTCGTCACATTCCCGTTGCTTCCAGATGTGTCTATGATGCGAGAAAATATCACCGATGATGCTAAACACAGCATGGAATACAAAGAAGCGCTGATTGCATTTTCTAGGAAAGAAGGTAGAAAAGCTATGTTTCTTTTCAAAAAACTGATATCACGCCATGACATACCCGTGGAGGTGAAGACCGAGGCTTTGATAGCGTACGGATCTTGCTTGGCGGCTTCGAAAACTGGAAGTGAAGAAGTGAGTAGTGTTTTTTAGTTTGATGATCGTGACTTCAATTCAAAGGCGCAAAAATTAATGTTATTCCTCCTCCCTTTTTTGTGACGTCCTTACTTCGATTGCAATCAAATTTGAAGCTTCTTCATCCAAACTTTTATCATCCAACAGGACGTTATGAAAAACTATCAGCAATCTCTCGATTTATTCGCATCCATTAAAAATCCATCGACGAAAATTCAGCGAGCCTGGACTCAAGCTTGGTTCACTCTGGGAAAATTCGCGGACTCGGTTTACACGGAGCTTCGTGCGTACATGCAATCCGCCCAATTCATCGCATTTAGGAGAACCGTTAATTCCATTAAAATTGATGACAACTCGATGTCGTCGGACAATCTTGACGTCCGAAGAGCCGTCATCATCTGCAAACGACAGCAAGACAACGATTTCGCGAAAATAAAAAATTTTGAGACTAGAAAACATGATCACATGCTGAAAGCTCTTGAGTAAATTGAAAATTTTGGAAAGGACGAGAGAGCGCGTTATCGAAAAATCCTGACGTGATTTTTGTTTTAGGTCGTACATGCAAATTTTGCAGAGATGCGATGATTTCGATCATTTGATTTCGCGAATCATGACGTTTTGGATGGATCATCGACAGGATGAGAAGACTGATGATATGATGAAAAAGAACATGGAATGTATTCCGTCCTTTAAGTTCGTTCGGTTGATACGACAAATGATTCCACATTTGAGCACAAACAACACAGGATTTGCAAAAAAGGTGAATAACCAGGCGCGCATTTAAAATGTTGAAACAAAGAACCATGCTTTTCTCAATGAATTTTATGAACTCGATGTTATTGCTGCTATCAAAATTTTGATTTTTTCAGTTTGAACGAATTTTAGAAAGATGCGCCGTGGATCATCCTCATCACACGATACCTATTTTGTTGGGGATGAAAAATCATCGCAAAGATTATTGCTATTTTGAACAAGCTGATACTATGCAGAATCGAATCGAATCTCGTGTGATTGGAGCTCAAAATCTCATCGAAAAATTGCGCAAAACCAGTATTAAAAACATCATCGATGAAAATGACGAAATGGCGAATGCTTTGATTGAACTGGCGTATATCCCAGTTAAAGCAAAATGTAAGTTGCAAACTTCCTTCCTATAAGCTTTTAAGAATGTTTTTAAAACTTTGATAATAGTCTCACCATGCTGGAAATGTCTGAATTCGCATTTTGCGAGTAACATACAATACAAAGGAGATTCAAATTGATCGAAAGTAGCGTTGTATTTTTGTTGCCATCATTTTTCTATAAATGATGGAGAAAAATTTAGTTATTTCAACACGAAAATGAATAAATCTCATGAAAAATGAATCAAGTCGATCAAAAGTGTACTTAGCCTTATTAAAAGTTATGAAAGTTCATTGAAAATAATATAGTATTTTTTGGAATCTCTTGAAATGTGATAAAGAAAAGCTTAGTTTTTTCGGCAAAAAAATAAATCTTATAAGTTCTAATACAAATAGATCAGTATTTTGTACAACCTTACAAAAAGTGAGAAAAACTAATTGAAATTTCATTAGTTTTTTTCAGCATGGCAATTTTAAAAATTAAATCTTTTAAAAGCTGTGACAGATTAGGACTGTTTCATGGTTTTTACATTTTTTGAACAATTTCGAGAATTCATAGTATTTTGAAAAGTTTTGGAAATTAAAAAGTTTGTAAAAATTTGCACAGTAGGAAGAATAATAAATGTTATGAAACTTTTGACAAGGAATAGTTTATAAAAATGGTTTTTAAATTTTCAAAGTTGGTGATATTTTAGACAGATTATTTACAGTTTTGACGGTGGAAAGTTGTTTATAGTTTTGGCAATGTAATAGTTCATAAAGTCTCAGTAATAAGTATAATGCAACGGTGATTTAATACAATTTTTTTTTCAATTCATTGTTTTTATCTTGAAGGAATTCCATAGTTTTTAGAAATATTGTATCAACTTTCTCAATTATGGGGTGAGTTATTTTATAATATTCAAAATTTTCGTTTAAAAAATAGCGAAAATTCACAAACAATTTATATTTTTGCCCAATTTTTGGCTTTAAAAATCTCGGATAGTTCGAAATACGTTAGGTATTCTATAACGTCAAGTATCATCTTGTCATTCTATTTTCTTGGATTAGTTTGCACCAAGAAATTCAATTTCACTTCACATTTTTTTCTTGAAATGCTCTGAATTGCATAAAATCAGCGATTTATTTTTTATTCACAGCGAAAGGTACATTCGAAATTCCACTCGACAGTAGTATATTAAAACTCGGAAATTTGGAAAATGCGCTTTTGCTGACTTTGTCTATCCCAGTGCGCAAAAATGGTGACTATGGCCGTGATTTTGTAGGAGTAAAAAATTACGACAAAATTTATCGGACCGTTGGGGGTATCAATGTTCCAAAATTGATTGTTTGCATTGGAACTGATGGCGTTCATCGAAAACAGCTCGTCAAAGTACGTATTTTATTTCAAATACTGTCAACAGTTTGAACTATTGCTTTGAAATTAAAAAAAATTATATTGTATTAAAATAAAAAAAATTAACAAATTTTCCGGAATAAAAAACTTCACGAAATAATGAACATTCTCACGATTAAGAAATTTTTTTCTGATTTATCAAAACTTTCTTTGAATTCATAATAAATAGTTTAAATTTCAGTTAAATTAAATTAAAGATTTTTATTTATTTTCACGCATTGTAACTTCCCAACTGATTGATTTGCGAGGAAGAAAACGTTATTTTAAGACTCAAAATTCTATTAAGTTGAAATTGGTTACAGGGTAAGGACGACATGAGACAGGACGCAATAATGCAACAAACTTTTGGGGAAGTGAATAGTATTTTGAGAAACAAAAAATCGACGAAAGATAGAAATTTGTATTTGCGCACGTACAAGGTAAAGAATTTAAAACTTATCAATAATCACTATGGATTCTAAGATTTTTAAATGTATTTATTGAGTATTTCTACGTTTTTTTTTTTTAGATTGTTCCACTCACGCAGAGATCGGGTGTTCTTGAATGGTGCGATAATACTGCATCATTAACTTCCATTTTAATTGGCGAAGATTATCAATCTGGCTTGCACAAAAAGTATTACCCGAATGATTATACTGCAAAAAAATGCCGAGAAAAATTGAGCGTGAGTAACGAAGAAATTTTCTTTCACTTTTTTTTTAATTTTTAATTATTTTAACTATTTAATGCAATACGTTTCTCAACTAATGGGATTCACAATTGTTAACAGGTGGTTAATAAACGATCCAAAGAAGTGAGACTTCGAGAGTTTCTCGATTGCTGTGCTCATCTTCATCCAGCTTTTCATTACTTCTTCATGGAAAATTATTCAGCACCGGAAACTTGGTTTGCGCATCAAACGAGATATACTCGCAGGTATATCTGAGACAAAACCGAAAAAATGTAGAAAATTAGTGATGCTAAAGGTGTTTAAAATGAACCAGGAAATTACAGAAGTTGCAAAACTCTACAGAAAAATTTTTTCCTGAAAATAACAGATTACTGCGAAAAATATAACTTGCGAAAAAATCATTTTTGATATAATGATTGCTTGGGTATTCAAATGCAGTTGAAATATCATTAATATGTATTTAAATATCTCTTTTCAGTGTCGCAACGTCTTCAATTATTGGATACATACTGGGATTAGGAGACCGTCATTTGAATAACATATTGCTCGATACCAACACATCAGAAGTTATTCATATCGATTTTGGTGAGTACTTGAAAAAAATTCCTCAGACTTAAATGAATACTTGTTTTGCAGCAAATGAGCGAAATACAGTATTTTTTATAAACTTGTCACAAAAAGAGTACTGTAAAAGAAAAAATCTAAAATTTTAGTAAATCCTAAAGAAAGCACACAAATGTCAAGGTTTTGGGACTATGATTTCAAAACTAAATCCACAAAATCAAAATTTAAGAATATTAAAATCATTTAAATTTAAATTGATTCATAATCCAAGTGTGTTCAATGTAATTCACAAAAGTGTTTTACTATTGCAGGATTTTCTGATCTTTTTGTATATGTCTAGTATATTCGTAAATCGCTATACAGATTTCAAGAATTTCGTGCTCTGGAATTCCAAGTACAATAAATTTATCTTATTTGAATGGATTTTTCAGAAAACAGTATATCCATAGATTTTTATTTGTTATAGTATTTTTCGTATTTCTTCGGTTTTTCTACGATTTGAAGGATTGTTTGGTATTTTTATATATTGCTATAATTGACAATATAATTTTCTAGAATTCAATGCTCAAGTTAAAAAAGTTTTATAGATTTTTTGTGTTTCATAAAGTTTACAGACATTTCTATTTTTTTTTCTGTATTTCTTAGTATTTATAAAATGTTTGAGAATCTTCTAGTTTTATGAAGATATTTTTTTAAATTTAAAAAATACGATTTCCTAGAATTCAAAGTTAAAAATATTTGAAATGCACTCACAGCTTGGGAAGTGCCACAACTCGGGTCTGGTGTTGCACTACCCAAATGTTTGTTAATTATGGACATTGAAACTAAGGTTAGAATAAGCAGTGTTGATATGATTTTTATGTTCATGAAATTATTATTCAATAAATTCATGTTATTAAATAATGCAGTCATGTATCAGAGACTTGTCTTCATTTCTAGAAAAATTGAAGTGTGAGAGTATTTTTTTTAATGGAAATTTTACATAATTATAAATTTTTATCTAATCTAGGAAAAGTATCTGTCAATAGACATTACTACAATACTTTAAAATCGTGGCATATTTTATATTAATGATTTTTGTCTTCTTTGTTAAGTTGTGCTTTATTTCATTTTATATTCATATTTCCGATGTATTTTGAATTTTTTGAATAATCATTATTATTATTTTTTTTCTGTTCGTTGAAAAATTTGAAGTTTTCGTAATGGCTATAAATATTCTATGGAAATTTATTCTATTCTCCTCGTTGGTGAAGGAATTTGTCTCTTGCATATTTTGATTATTTTTGTATAATATGACGTATAACATTTTTTCCGATACATATGTACATTATAATGTTCCGATTTTTCAAATTTTAATGATTATAAGTAGCACCATTTATCAACATTAGATTATTAGACCAATGAACAACAGAATTGATTATTTCAAATTCTAACTTGAATTTCTGAACGCGTATGCATATGTATTCAACTCCAAATATTGCATGTATGCATGTAACTGACAGAAAAAATTTCTTTAAAATACATTGAAGAAGGTAAAAAAGTAAAGACCCAAGCATCGCATATGGAGGTATACATTCATTATTTCAGTTTCAAAATTCTCATAAATTATACATGGGTGAGATCGTGATCAATCACAAAGAATAAACTGTATTTTATTTTCAACATTTTTTGCGAGAAGAGCCTCGATTTCATCTAAAGCTTGAATCTGTATCTTGGAACATGAAAGTTCAGTTTTTGCGTATTTCATTACCCGGTGGAAGCATTCATAAAATTCTTCAGGATCATCTCTTTGTCTCTTGAGATTTTCGCGTTTTACGCCCTCATCGGAGTCATCGCGGTCTTCCGGGACAATATTTAAACTTGCGAGTTCTTCAAAACCTTGAGCGATGCTCTCGTCGGTCTGTGGCTCCCAACCACAATCCTCATTTTCATTCAACCATGCATGAACCTGCATTTCGCACCTTTCAAAACTTGGTTCGTCTTGTACCGCATTTGAAAGTAGCGCTGCGACGCGGCTCGTCATTGACTGATTTATCTCGGTGTCATCAAGAGTTTCAATCAGTTGGGATTTATCATCAGGGGAGTCGATGCTAGAAGTGTCGTTTCTTTCCTTTCCCAGAAGCTGGTTCCATGCATTTTTCAATGTACTTTGCTTGATTTCTGACCACGCTTTGCTCAACATCATGATTGCGTCACAGAGACTCAGGCTTGCCAAAAAATCTTTTATGCTCTCATGATTTTCTGTTGTGAACATTTTTTCCATCAAATATTTCTTGTAAAACTTTTTTGTGCTAAAAATAGGGGATTGGTTCATGGGTTGGACAAGAGCTGTGACATTCGGTGGTAGATACATAACTTCAAAATTGGGATGAATTTTGTTTAGCTCATCCGCAGACGGGTGCGAAGGTGCGTTGTCTAGTAGCAGGAGCACTTTGCCACCAACCCCAGTTATTTCTTGATGCTCCATAACACTTGGAATGAATTCGTCTGTAAACCTTAAAATAATTTATTTTTAGATTGTCATTATTTTAGTGGAATAATTTACAGGCTGCACTGTACGTTTCATAAAACGTATTGATAATATGCATTTTCTAAATACATTATAATTTTTACAGTGAAATTCCACACTTCATTGTGCTTTAACAATATAAAATTCATTCTGAATTGTTCCGAGAGCTATCACGGGCTTGGTAAAAAACGAACACAAGACTTCAGACCGATTTTTCGCCTCAGAAGTTAAATCGGTCTAAGAGCCAATTTACCTAACCAGTATTTAATTACATTGCTTTGATTCTTCATTGAAAATTTGACAAAAAAGGAAATTTCCATCATTTTTCACAAAAATGACAGTCGTTTCTATGATTTTTAAAATGTATGAAATATTTAATGATCTCAAATTTATCTCAAATACATAAGTTACGAATTTCTGTAAAATCTATATGTATTGCTGAAAAACTTAAATTCATATGTACATATGTACAGAATAAACTAGAAATTTTTGTGAATATTCAGAACAATTTCTAAAGTACATATAAATAAAAATTTTTAAAAACGATAAATAAATAGAAACTTCATTACCATGACTTAAAAATTGGACAGTTCATCCACGCGCTGCTCTGAGATGCGTATGAAACTCCAAGCTTTCGTAGGTAATTGACTTGATGTTCTTCGGCTTTTTCGGAAAAAAAATTGGGCATGAAACGTAATTTCGCAGACTTTCCGATCACCAACAGAGGAACTCGATGACTTCCAGTTGCGTTTGCACAGAAAAGAGCTGTAAGGCGATCTTTATTGATTTTGAACTCAGATGCAGATTCCTGGGTCGAACATGCACATGAGTAATCCAGAAAAATTTTCCAGAACAGTCCAGATTCATCAGCGTTGTATATATTTTCCAAAGCCCATTTTTCTGTAATGATTTTTTCCTCCAGTATTTCGGAAAATTCTTTTCCTGCTTCCCCATTTTTGGATAGTTTTTCACCCTTCGACGAGAGCTTTCTTATCCCATGACGAGCCTTAAAATTTGCAAGCCAGCCATCTGATGCCTGCGTACACACGTACAAAAATAGTATTGCAATTAAAAAATTCGGAAACTGAATAAACTTTTAAGAAAGCAGTTTACTGTTTAAGAGTTACATAAATTTGTTTTCGAGAAAAAAGGAAATTATCACCATTTTTTTTCAACTTATTGACTCATACTTACTTATTCATGTGTCAAGGTATTTTATGATTTTTTCCAGAAAATTTATTTGTGCGTGGCCGGATGGAAAACGCTCGTTTTCATCCGTTGACGTACAAAATGTTATGTAAACCTTGGCGCATTTGCCGTCCTCAGAACAGCAAAACGGCACCGCGGTTAAATAACATTAACTAAAAAACTTACGAAAAAAATCATAAAACACCTCGTGACATGAATATATACATAAGAAAAACGTTTAAAAAAATCGTTTTATTTTTCTAGAACGAAAAACAAACATAAATCAAAAAATTAATCGCTAAAATGCTTTTTTTCTCGAGAACAATCGTGTAACCCCTTAGTTGATTAAAAAAAATGGTGTGAGTTTAAAAACTTACGAAAGAAGTGAAACTTCTCATGGCAAACTACTGCAAGTTCAATTAAACAAAAAAGAAAGTTCGTTCAATTTTATAAGAAAAACTAAAGAAACCATTAAAACCAAAGGATGAACTGCGTTCAAAACTGTAGTTTATAACTGAATAAATAAAAATGGGAATTTGAAACTAATGAAATTAAATCTAAATTTAAAATTTGACGTCAGAGTTTCACTTTTCTTCCACATTGCATGTATACCTTACGATTTAAGCTGTGGAAGAAAAGTAAACCTTTGTCGTAAAATTTCAAATTTAGATTTGAATTGCACTCGTTTGAAATTCCGATTTTAATTTAATCAGTTTCAAGCTACAGTTTTAAACGCAGTTCATACTTTGGTTTTAATGGTTTCTTTAGTTGCTTCAAAGGGAGACAGAGGCTGCTGAAGTGCGAGAAAGACGCATCGAACGGAAAACAAATGAGTGGAAGAAGGAGGCGGAGAGAACGGCCTCTGTGTCACCTTAATATAAAATTAAACGAACTTTTACTTTGTTCAATTAAACTTGCACTAGTTCACCGTAAGAAGTTTCACTTCTCTCGCGAGTTTTTAAACTCACACCAGTTTTTTTTTTCAAATGTCATCATAATGAAATGAGTGTAAAAAGTTAAAACTAGAAATGTGAATTTTACGTTCAAAATTTTCAACGCATCCATTTACGAAAGAGAATTAAATAAATTTTTTTTCATTCCAGAATAATTAACTTGATATTTTTATTACTGAAAAAATAAGATATTCACCTTGATTTTTCGGAAATTAATTTTTTCATTAAATAATATTTTTTTGTCTAATTTATGTGAAGCAAATAATTTCTGTAATAGTAACCATTATAAAATAGATCAAACAGATAGAACTAAAAATGTAGGTTTCATGTTGACCTTTTTTCTGAAATCTATCTTACAATTAGAATGAGCATTTTGTACATTTTATATTTATTTTCATTTCACAATATCGCGTAAATTTTAAAAAAAGTTGAAATTCAAACTTGATGACTTTGAATACTTTTCATGTCGGCGCTTTGATCTTTTATAAGAAAGTATTCAAAGTCATCGAGTTTGAATTCGAGATATGACCATCCAATTTTTTCTTGTTTGCTGTGTTAGGTTAGGAAGCCTTTGTTCTCAAGCGTTTGTAACACCAGCCTTAATTATACTTTCGAACGGATTTTACTTCCAACGAGCTTCGAAAAAAAAAAACCCTAAAGATGATTTGAGGTATTCGAACCCACAATTCCACAAGTACACGGCTGGTGTTTTACTCATTAAATTATTGACTCATACAATGAGCCTTTTTGATGACAAGGTTACAGAAATGGAAATGATAAGACAATCAAAATTGTCAGAAATAGTACATTTCGCATCTAGGGAAAAAATAAATTTCTCACGAGGGTGCGAACAATTTTTTTTTATCGTAGCGGGAGAAAAAGCCGATTTTCTCCCGCGGGCAGAAAAGTAGGCTTTTCAGACCGCTATGATAAAAATAAAATTATATCATGTAAAATGCGAATAATGCAAAAATGTTAACTCTAGTTCTGAGAAGAATATTGAGAATGATGAATTTCCATAGACATTATAGTATATGGATTGCTATTTGCAAAAATTTTGTGTTGAGACGTAGAAGTTGGGCCTGAGGGTATAACGAAGCAAAACAAATAGGACAGACTCCACTTGAAGGTTCCGAAGTAGCTGGAGCAAAAGTTCGGCAAAACTCGTGGGCACTCATGGTGACTCACGGTTTTGTTTACATCATTCGTGCTATATTTTTTGGGTTTTTCATGAAAATAAAAATATTTTTTTTGTTTACGGTCTCATTCAATATTATTAGTAATTTTTTAAAGTGCAGGGCTCCAGTAATTTCGATCTCAAACTTGTAGTCCCTGTAGTCCCATGGCGCTCACCTACTAGATACGGCACTGGTTACCCTGAGGCCCATCTTATGTATCAACACATTATTATGCAGGTATGTATGAATGGGAAATAGCAGTCCATGTACTTACTATTGATGCACTATGTTGTCTATGGTGAATTTCTCAAGAAATCGTATGCCAATCTATTAACCTCGTGTGCCATATTTTTGTAGAAAAAAAAACAAAGAAATCCTGAATTTGCAACGATAGAAGCAGTAAAAGAAGACATGAATTAGAATATGATCATATATACACACATAAAAATGATGAATGACAAAAAACTGTTCAACACTTACTTTGAAACTTTGTGGACCACCCAACATTTCGTTAAAGGCTTTAGCCTTTGCTTGAAGAATTAGGCCCGAAATATATTGTCCTGAGGGCCCCGAGTCACGTTTTTCAACAAACCATTTAAATAACGCTTGTTCAACTTTTTCGTGTGGAGACGAAATTTGTTTTGATTTTTTCTGAAATTCAAGGGATTTCGAGTTTTCGGCAACTTTATCCGCGTTTTTTATTATTCTATAGAAAGTTGTCTTGTTAATACCGTATTCACTTATGATACACTCTTTTGACGCTCCATCTTTAATTTTTTTCAAAATTGCCGCTTTTTCATTATAAGATAAAAATATTTTACTTCTCTTCATATTTTAACGCGTTATTAACCTCGGAGGTGAGATCGCTACTCTGCGAGAACCTGTCAGTTTACCGGAAACTGATTTGTTCCATTTCACTTCGCGGGATTGAACTTCCCAAGCGTTGAGTGTGTGTGATTGCAGTGGCGTAGTAGTGACAATTTGCCGCTCGGGGCAAAAATGGGAAACTGTCGCCTCTTTCTAAAAGAGTGTATCACGTTTTGGTCATTAGAAAAACTGATGGCCTTTTTTTTCAGGTGCGTCATCACTGTGCTTTTTATATACCTCACTACTCTCAATGATCTTTTTTTAACAATAGGATAAAATTGTTTTCGTAATGAAATGTTTTTATTGTGGCCGTTTGTAACGTTGTAAAACGACAAAAAAAATTACTGGCAAGTATTTTCAATGTATAAAAAAAAATTAAATCACATCAACAGCGCCAAAAAAAGTCAATGCCATAAATAAAAAAAACTACTTTAAAACCTGCGCCACTACCAGAAGGTCAGTGAACTTCAGGTAAGGATCAGCTTGAGGACCATGCAGGATTCAACATAAATCACCAAAAAAAAAAAAAACCCCGGAATAATATAACTCATCCCTTTATCTTCGCAGTCGTTACCAAAATGTCCGATCAAAATAAATCCCCAAAACAAATACTCAAATAATCGAAATCACATTGCATTATTATTACATCATAATAACCGGGAATATTCATCAGTCACAAAAATGGCTCTCAACAAAAATAATAAAAAAAATCAGTACAACAAAAATCAAATCGGTCCGATCAAAAAATTCTGTCAAATACAAATCGGTACAATAACAAAAAAAATCACGCTACTACCTCAAACTCATAATAATAACAAAAAAAATCACGCTACTAATCCAAACCCATAATATCAACTTTTAAGCGGAACCAATACTCAAAAGCATACCGATCCTCCCCCAAAGCGAAGTGCTCCACACAATAAAACCAAATCTGAGTATTTCTGAGTTTTTATCACATTTTCTATTACTCATAGATTTCTATTATTCTGCCACTGAAAATCTCGTGCTCTGAATGCAACTGATTATGAAATTCTAAAATTCCAGGTATAGCCTTCGAGCAAGGTAGTACTCTTTCCATCCCTGAAACCGTGCCATTCCGTTTGACGAGGGATATCGAAGTGGCGATGGGCATCGCTGGTATCGACGGCCTCTTCAAACGCTGCTGTGAAGAAACCATGGCAGTCTTACGCGAGCAAATGGATGTGATCCACATGCTACTCGAAGTTCTTCTTTATGATCCTCTTTACACGTGGATCATCTCTTCTGACATTCCTTTCAACGTATTTGAAAGTTCGGGTTCGAGTGCGAGATCATCAGATCACAATGGTAATACATCTTACAAGTATTTCTTGGTTATTTATTTAGGTCTGTTCACATAGAAATTTTTCTATAAAAATTATTTAAAAACATTTTTATAGGGTATGTGATTTGTTTCGTGCTCAATGGAGTTCTGTCTTACAATCAGAGCAAATTTTTAAGAATATACAAAAATAGTTTCAGGGAATGAAAAAATAGACAAACAAGCGCAAAGGGCGCTGGTTCGAGTGCGACAACGCTTAAGAGGCATCAATAGAGGCATCGTCATGAGTGTTTTAGGACAAGTGGAGCAACTCATTCAACAAGCAAGAAATCCCGTAAATCTTTCTTGCCTTTATGCAGGCTGGCAACCCTATTTGTGATCAAAATGTGCCACGCTTATTTTACTTTAGTTCCTTCTTTTTAATAATTATAGCACTGCTGTAATTTTACTTAAAAGTTTTTAAAGGCTCTCAGGGTAACCTTACTAGTTTTATCTGTAAATAAGCGAACATTCCTGTTTCGTACACTAATGGAAAGTCAAGTAAGTATTTTTACTACACATTTTGTATTAGACAAATAAAGATAACTTTTATAAGAAAGCTGTGAACTGTAAACTTTTGTATTTCACAACTTGACAAGGTTTTGACTTCTGTTGAAATCAGTGATTCGACTCAATCATGATTTCCTTATTTATTCATCATTTTTTACATATACAGGCAGTATAAAAATTGAATTCTTCAGGTTAGCTCAATTTGTAACTATTTTTGTAATCTGTTTTAAATTTATGATTTCGTTTTCACATTTCTGATAACGGTAAATTTCGGCCATCGTATTATCCAACATTTTGAGACACACTGCTTCATTTTCTTCACTTATTCCCCATAAGCTATCAAAGTATTGTTCAGCAATAAGTTGGTATTCTTCTTGAAGATTTTCAACAGCGCCACAGAAATACACTTCAGTATTTTTCAACATTTTGCCACAAAAGTTCATGCAATGAACTATTGTAGCAAACAGTCTGCTGATGATCATTTCATTGCTGTCTTTTTTAGCTACATCTCTTATGAAATGATCCATGTTTTCGATTAGCACAACTGAGGGTATGACAGAGTATATGCTTATGTTAACCAACTCTTCAATCAATTTCTCATAATCAGTCATGTATCTGAAATTTTTAAAATTTATAAAAATACTTTTATTTCATCTTAAATCTCCGTGTTTCAATCGCTAGCTTCAGAAACAGATTTTTTTTTAAGGGCGATCTATTTAGAGATGTCTGTTTTATTCTCAGAAATTTCAATGTCAAGTCTTGGGATTTGGATTTTGAAATTACTGACTGAAAATTCTTCACATTTCACTATCAAAAATCTAGAAATTATTTAAGTGAAGTTTCTACACAAATTATTGCTTCAATATTTCCAAGTTCAACATTTTACTGAATAAAGTGATAAATTTTTTAGAGATATTGAATTGGAAAAAAGATCTTGTTCTAACTTAGAAAATAAAACAATGATACATGTTATTTGTTTTTCGAGAGGAGGGCAGGAACATTTTTTAGAAATTCCTGACTTGTGAATTTGAAAGTTAGGTCTCGAATTTAGTTTTTAAACTTTGAATTCAGAAACATTTTTTTGGTCTATAATTTGGAAACTAGAGATCCACAAATTCGGGAATTCATAACTTGAAATTTGTTGATCGTAAGTATTTGAGAGTTTGTATTTTGAAAGTCTTTTACTTTTCTCAAAAATTTCTATAGTATGTAATTATAGATATTATTTAAGCATGATATCCCTATACTTGGTATTTCTTTCTTTTCTGATTTTAAGCTTTCGTGTATTAGTTATCTTACACAAATCTTATTTTTTCGTAAACATGCTCCGTGGGTTTGCCCATTTCATGACTTCTTGGGGTGTTTTGAATTTTTTGAGGAGTAATGTACAGAACGCGATGACCTTTTTCGGCCCAATAAACAGAAATCTGAAATAAAACATGGTAAATTATAAATGGTTTTTCAAAAATTAAAACGAGATTCAGAATTCTTAATTTCAATAACTGAAAAAATGGCAATAATCTACAAATCAATGACCTTAAAATCACCAAAATTTAGTTCCATCATGAAAATAGGTTCAATAAAAAAAAAAAAACGAAATAAAAAAACTTGCAATGTTAAAATTTAAAAGTTGAAAAAGTAACTTGAGAATCCAAAAATTTCAAAAAATAATTGTGCTCTTGATATCAGATAGTTGAAATCATGAAAAAAGTATTATGAATCTCTTCTGAAAAATTTTTTGGCTATGCCCTAATAAGTTTAAAAAATCTGATTTGATTCATATAATATTACATGTTATAAATAAATATATTGGAAAAATATATGTATATATTGTATTTACAATAATTCTGTGGCTTACCGCCATAACCAAGAAAGTCACTTGTGACTTGTGCTAAAATTTTATCAGAATATCGTGTAAACTAAACCTTTTTTCACAAGTGACTTTCTTGTTTATGGCGGGAAACCAAAGAATTATAATATATATATATAATATAATTCATAATTATTTATTCATATTTACTGTATGATTCAGTTATACTTTTTTATTGTGTATTCAATTTTCATTCGTTTTGACTTTGTGTATTTTTTGCATTTTTTATAACATAAAAAGAACAAAAGTTTCCCATAGATATCTATTTCAACGAGGTTTTTCTAAATGTTTGAAAATTTTAATTACAAAATTGAATATCCTATGATAAACATAAATTAACTCTGTGGCTTCCAGCCCTAACCGAGAAAGTCACACATGCCATAACGTTCAAAATTATATCAGAATATCTGTAAACTGAGCCTTATGGCACAAGTGACTTTCTCGATTATGGCGGAAAGCCACAGAACTAAAAACTTGATTATTATTTTATTAATAGATGAAGTAATTTATTTAATTCGATAATTATTATCTTACTATGCTCAATTATTTTAATGAATAAACTGATAAAATATTATGTAGAATATTAAATACTTAATAAATAAACCTAAAAATATTGCCTAATAGGCAGTATTTTGACCTATTCGTGGAAATATTAGCAGAACGTTTGTAAAATAATTTTTCAATATTAATACTTTTTGTTATGCGTAACATATTGTCATCATGTAAATTTCGTGACGTTTCATGATTTTTCTATATTTGGCCATTCTTGAGACTTTTGTGACATTTTTGAACTTTCCGGAATTTCGGGATTTTTGTATTTTCGTGGAATAATGTTATTTTGAGATTTTTTGACATTTTAAGGTTTTCTGGCCTTTTTCCATTTTCGGACAAGTGATTTTTACATTTTTCAAATTCGAAAATTTGAAAAATTTCGTAATTTTTTCAAATGATGTCATTTTATCAAATTACTGAAAAAATTGAACATCGGATTTATACATATTGTAAGATAAATGGAGTTCTATTTATGGTGGGATATTAAAAGTTCGACTTCAGATATCAAATTTCACTTGATTTTGGACCATGCGAAATACTTGGTTCGTTATACATAGAATGGTAAGATATTAGGAGTTTCACTTGGTTTTTATGGTGTAGTTACATTATATAATAGACCATTGGAAATTTCACGTAAGGTCTGAAATTTTTATTTTATTGTCGAACATAAAAAACTACTTTTTCGCTATAAATAGCAGCAATCAGGGGTAGCACACTCCCGTGTTAAAACCAATGCTAAAAATTTCAGCCAATCATGTGCTTTGCATTATTTAAATAATATCGACCAATGAGAACGCAAGACTTTGGCGGCATAATTCACATCGACAACTGCGAACGCGTTTCTTGCCAGGCTGCGCACTTTTAACACGGCCAGCACTAACACAACGAAAGGCGTATCTGTTTTCTCGCGCATTGCGCTTTAAGTAATTGATGGGCTGTAAAATGTAGTGAATAATAAATTACATAGTACTATTTATTTATCTTAATATACTTAAAAAAAAACGTGAGGTTCTTTGAAAATTATCTACCTTTTTGAAATTAGAAAAAGTGGGTGTTATAAAAATTTAAAGATTGTAAAATAATAATATCTTTTATTACATAAATAAAAATTAAATAAAATTTCGAAAACATCGTAAAAGCGCTCAAACATATGTTTTAATCTGAAAACAATTACTTCAAAAGTGAATATGCACTGTTTTGCAGCAAAATTCACTTTCTAGCAGATAGTAAATTAGTTAAGAGAGTAAATGATTTGATTTTTTTTATTTTCCAAAATCTTAGAATTATGTTGAAGTAAAAAATTCTCAGCCGGTACTTGAGGTTTTAAGCAGTTGAATTCTTTCGAACACTTGTAACTTAAAGTAACAAAAGTTTATTCGAAAAAATTGTTGAAGTGTAAATATATATATATATATATATTTTTGGCAAACTTTCTCAATTATCTCGTTTTTGCCTTGGTCTACCAAACTTCATACACGTTCATATAAAATTGACGTTTTCATGATTTTGAAGGTTATTGAATCTCTAAAACATAGAGGAGTAAAATTTTTCAATCTTTGAGAATATTGATATTTTAAAGATATCTCAGTTACAGATTTTGAGAAATAATATTCTAGGACTGTATTCAGTGTCAATTATGTTAAAAAAACTAGGAATTCCACATTTTATGATTAGTGTTTTTTTGTATTACGAATTTTACAACGAATAATCTTCGAACTCTATTATTATACACATTATAATAAATATAACTATATCAATCGACTTAATTTTCAAAATTATAGATTGTACTATATTGTTGAAGTCAGTTAGAAGTTTATGTAAACATTATAAGTTTTCATAACAAATGACCATATATATATATATATTAACTTTTACGAACTATTTAATACTTCTTGTAACTTAGATTTTTAATAACTTTTCTTGAAACCCTTTATAAAATCTTAGTTTTCTAAAGGAAATTCCACTCTTTTTATATAAAATGACGCTATAGAAAAAGGAATGTTTTATAAAGTTTTTCTTAGTTTTTATAAAGTCACTTTGTAAGAACTTTATTTTATCTTTATAAAAACTGATAAAAATTTCTAAAATATTGCTATTTCTATATGGTCACTTCAGAAAAAAGCGAGATTTCATAAAAAAGGTAATTTCATTTCATAAACTGATGCGAAAATTGGGAAATGTTGGAAAAGAGAGGGATTGAACATTAAAATACCACGCGCGCGAAAACACAGGCACAACTTTCGTTGTGTAAGGGCTGGCTTGCCTGGTTGGTCGTGTTCAAAGTGAGCAGTTTAGACTCCCACCACGCGCGCTACACCTATCCCTACCCTCGAAAAACATCAGCAATTCGCCCGGTTGAAGTGTGCTACCCCTGGCAGCAATATACTATAAAGTAAAACTTTTGATGGCCCATTCTAAAGTGAAACTTTTGTATCAGCAAAGGATTCAAATCTCTTGCGGTGAGAAGTATAGTAAAATTTCTAATGTCCCGCCATAGAAGTGAAACCGAACTGGCAACCTATGCGTATTTGCCATTTAGAAAAGATTTAAACATGATTGCTATTTAGACATAAGAAATTCCACAAACTGAAACTTCTTATGTCTAAAAATGGTAGGTACTATGGTAGGACAAAAAAAGTTTCAGGAAGTGAGACTTTGTATGTATGGTTCTTAGCTTAGCTGAGAAGCACAGGTTGACTTGCCCTTAGGAACAAAGGAGGTATAAGGTTTATTTCATAATACAGAAAGACCTTCGCTGGCTCCACCCCCGTCGCCGTGTCAACCGATGGACCTAGGCATAGCTGAGGCGTTGCGCAAGAATATCTGCTGACATGGTAGCGGGGAGGCGGAAAATTTTTTTTTACATCATAAAAAAATTTGATCATACATAGAGATGTAGATCAATTTATCTCGATTATATTATCTAAATTATGTAATATTGATGATTTCATCTGGGTTATTTTATCTCCATTATCTTATGTTTGTATCTTTCCTTGCTTATCTTATATTGTTATCTCATCTAAATTCCTTAGCAAATGCGGCAGTACCTTATGAGGTACCAGTTAGGTACCCCTTAGGTACCAGTTAAGTACTTTCCCAAATATCTACTTCTTTTTATTGAAAATCAGGGAAACTTTTATTTTATCCTGTAAATGAAGTGTTTTACTTCATTTTCCAGTGGTCGAACATCCGAAAAAATGGTGCATTAATTTTAAAAAACGAAAATTAGACACACAAATTGTCAGATAAGTGTAGATAGCGCACTTGTCATACGCTAGATAACATTCAGATAATGCGCTACGCGGGAAATTTGAAATGCGCCATCAACACAGTTGTTCTCACAGGGGCGTACGTAGTCGGGGCACATAAGCCTACGATTATTTTTTTTTAACATAGTTCTATTGCGTTTCGAGTGTTTCCAGAGTTTTTAAACTTTACCATAATGATGTAATAGTAGATGGTTAACGTTCGGAAAATTTTTGCTTAAGTTTTCCTGAACTTTATACACGATGTTTATCGAAATTGGATTCAAATAATTTTAAGGTAAAATTATAAACCCTTACCGCAAAATGACGATGTTAATCGTGAATAAAATACAGAAATATTTTACACCGTACTCTTTTATACCTGTAACATTGCTGGCAATCAAAAAATTCTCTATGAATTTGAATAATTTAAAGGTAAAATTGGTCGTAAAAACCCCCAACACAAAATTTCGATGTTCGTGTATGTGATTCGGGAAAACTTAAGCAAAAATTTTCCGAACGTTAACTGTCTACTATTACATCATTATGGTAAAGTTCAAAAACTCTGGGAACACTCGAAACGCAATAGAACTATCTTAAGGAAAATTAATGCGAGCTGATGTGCCCCGACTACGTACCCCCCTGTGAGAACAACTGCGTAGATGGCACATTTCAAATTTCCCGCTTAGAGCATTATCTGAATGTTATCTAGCGTATGACCACGTATGACAAGTGCGCTGTCTACACTTATCTGACAATTTGTGTGTCTAATTTTCGTTTTTTAAAATTAATGCACCATTCTTTCTGATGTTTGACCACTGGAAAATGAAGAAAAACACTTTATTAACAAGGTAAGATAAAAGTTTCCCCTATTTTCAATAAAAAGGAGCAAATATTTGGGAAAGTACTTAATTGGTACTTAAGGGGTACCTAACTGGTACTTTATAAGGTACCGCTAAAGTACCGATTAGGAACCGGGGCGTTTGCTAAGGTTATCCCATTTTGTCATTTTCTATAAAATATCTTCTTTGTTATCAAATCTTTATAGCATAGTAGAAGAAATAGGAAATATTTGGAAGTTTATAGTAGTTAATGGTAATTAATAGAAGATAATGGAATTTTTTGAAGTATTAAAAATTTGCAAATTTATAAGGAGAAATTTGAACTGTCTGTTGAATGTTAAACAGTCAAGTCGAATGTTAAACAGTCAAGTCGAAAGTTTTAAATTTAAGTTGATCAAAGTTAATAGAAGTTCATGGGAATTAATGGGATTAAAAAGGAATTATTAAGGGGTAATATAAGTTCATGGTAGATAATGGGAGAGAATGACAGTCAATGGAAGTCAATGGTAGTTAATAGTAAGTAATGATAGTTAATGAGAGGTAATCAAAGGTAATGGGGGTTAATGGAAGGAATAGGAAAAATTTGGAAGTTAATAGAAGTTATTAGAAGTCAATGGAAATTACTGGTGGAGTTGCTGACACAACGGGGGCAGCGGTGGAGGCGATCAACTTCTTTTTATTATATAGGAAGATATAGAATGTAAGTAGTATCTAAAATAAAGTATATGAATAGAATGTATTTAATAATTAATCAAACTACTAATAATATACAAATAATTTAAATTAATTGAACTATATAATAATTCAAGAAAATAAATACATATAGTATTGTGTTAAAGGCTTTTAATCCGTCTACTTTAAGAGAATTAAATACATAGTATAATAATCTGAGAGTTATGAATTTTATCTATAAATTTTTTATATAAAAAAATATATAAAAATACTTTTAATTCAACAATGATAGAATACGTTGTAAATCGCATTATATATTAGTACAAAATGTAAATATTCTCACACTAAAAACAGTTTTTACATACTTCAAAGAGCAATAGACGCGTATAATTCAGCTTTCCACTAATAATAACACTTTGAAATAAACTGCTCATTTTAACAACACAGACTTAAATAATTGCTACATTGCAATTGTGGGGGTTTGTTTTGGTCAGTTTTGATTTGATTGAGTTTGATTGGGTTTGTATCAGTTTGTATTGTTGTTCATTGTTGTTTGCAGTTGTGGGAGATAGGAAAAAGTGACGAAAAGCTAAAGTTCCATACGTTGAAATCTTAGATTCTAGAGTCCCAAACAGCCTATTATCCCGAAAGTATAATGACCAGAACAATTAATATCCCGACATTAAAATGAACCGAAATTGAAATGACCCAAAATTGCAAAATCCCGAACATAATAAAAGTTCCGAAAATAGTATTATCCCGAAAATGCGATGACCCGATGGCAAATTACACCGATCGTTTAATTAACCGAATCATTAAAGACACGATATTCCAAAGTCTGAATAAAATTGCCCCGAAGCTTCAAATTCCCGAATTTCCATTTTGTTATTCGGGATTTTGAAGCTTCGGGGCAATTTTTTTCAGGACTTAAGAATATCGTGCCTTTAACGATCGGTGTATTTGCCATCGGGTCATCGTATTTTCGGAACTTTTCTTATGTTCGGGATTTTGCAATTTTGGGTCATTTCAATTTCGGTTCATTTTAATGTCGGGATATTAATTGTTCTGGTCATTATACTTTCGGGATAATAGGCTGTTCGGGACTCTAGAAATCAAGGATTTCAACGTATGGAACTTTAGCTTTTCGTCACTTTTTCCTACCTCCTAGTGTGCATTGTTGTGTATGTACAGTTGTGTATTTTTTAGTATGTGAGCTTGTGATTATGTGATGTTGTGATTGACATTTGTCATTCGTTATCAATCATTTATCATATTTATGTAACTTTTTGTTTATATTTTATAGCAATCATCATTTGTGTTCTTAAACAGACATAAATATTATTTGATATTGCGTGAATATTAAATAAAATTTAAAAGCAAAAATGGAAATACCAAACTTTCAAATTCATCCAAATATGAATGCAGTAGCATATAGAAATTTGAACGTCGCTGAAAAAGCAATTGGAAAAGATAAACATCTCCAAGTTATTGACGTCTTAGAAGGTTATTATACTTTTTTACATCCACATTATTTTTAAATTGGTGCACAGTTTTTTCATGTTACTATATTCTCTCAATTTGACCATGATTTACTTTTCATAAAATTAATTTTATTTGTTAGCATTGATGTTTCAGCTTTTTAAAAAATTTCTTTCAAACGAAAGTAAAGTTTAAATGTTTTTATTGCATTAAAACCAATTTTTGAAATCGAATATTTAAATGAATAAGTATTCGCATTCATAAATATAAATACCAAAAATATATCTGAATAATTTGAAGTGATTACAATAAAATAATTAAATTAATTAATGGATTAATAAAATTATGATATAAACAATATAAATACTATAAATTCAAAAATCTATGAAATATTTCTAAAAAATATTCTAGGATACTGTAAATAAAGGTCAGTGTGCCCAAGGCTAGGCCATTGTGCTCGCCTACGGTAGTTTCAGGAGCAATTCGGCCAGGCGGTGCGGTTTCATTGTGCTTCAATATATCAATATATAGCTGTGCCATTCTTTCCCTACCCCCACTACCATTGTGCTTCCCAGCAAGTTGGGTGAACATTGGAACAAAGGGAGCCTTGGGCATACTGATAAAGGTTAATATTAATCAGAGATGGTCAAAGTTATTAATTTTCGTTACTCCGTTACAATTACATATGATTTATTACAATCCCGTTACTTACTTGCAGCGGTTGTAATTTTTTGATCCCGCTACTGCACTTACATGTAACAAAGTAGCAGACTAGGAAAAACTACTCGCTTACAAGTAGTTGTTACAATCCTGTTACTAATACCTGCAACTTGCAGGTATCAAAATGAGTGAAATTTATGCAAATTTATGAATATTTCGGCTTATTCTCGACTAATATTGATTGATGTGTACCAATACATACACTGTGAAGTGGATATTGGGATGAGCACAATACGCTTCAACTTTCTACGTGATCTCAAACGTAAGCATATATTTGCCTTTGTGAAGGATACGTATGCGTGACGCAGCGGAATGCGTTCGGTTCTGTTGAGAATTGGCTTGTGTACCTTCGGGAGTTATACGAATTCCAATAGGGAGGACTCGGATGTTCGCAGGCACTTTAAAGTCTAATAGTGACAAATATACAAGATCTTGAACGTCACGATCTGCACACAAGACCGTGACTCTTATGTGAAATCATTCCCAGCAGAATCTCCCCAGATTGTGTGTGCAACTTGATATTATCGTTCCCAGCAGGATTTAATTGTCACAATCACAATATCCACTCACAGTGTCTATATTTTGGGCCGAAAGGGCCCGCTGTACGATCTGGCAGCTCTGATATATACATACCATGTACATACCAAGAATTCTGTAGCACATTGAGATTGAGGTGGAAAATTCTACCTACTCATTGTAGAGGGGGGAAAACTAAAAAATCATAGAGTTGGTCACCCCGCTTGAAATTCCTGATAGTACCTAGTAGTCTGTCTTCTGTTGGGGGAAGTGGGAACTGATAATAATGATATGATAGTTACATTCCGACAAGTTAATCTAGCGCCAACTTTTGTTCCTACTGCAAGATAAGATGTTACACATTATATCAATAATATATTATTAAAGAACAACTTAAAAAAACACTTTGTTTAAAATACGCTTAGCACCACAGAAATTATTGTAGTACAATAGAAAAACATTTATGAAAATTCATTCATAGCATTATGAATAAATAACACAAAAAAACATTGACATTTAAAATTTTAACTAACAATATTCAGACAAAAAAAATATGCCTGTCTCATGGAAGTTTTCCAATAAACAAACAAAAATATATGGAAAAATGAATAATTCATACAATAGAAAAATTATAACAATGAAGCAAATTGAAAGAATCAAAAACAACAATAATTGAACTACTAACATTATTCAGGCGTGGGTTACTGCAATAACATTATTGTACAATTCCAAAAAAACATACAGTAGAAAAATTACAGCCGCTACATGTAAGTGATTAAAAACGCTACTTCGTTACATATAAGTGGAGTAGCAGGACCGAAAAATTACGACCGCTACAAGTAAATAAGTAATGGGATTGTAACAACTACTTGTAAGCGAGTAGTTTTTCCTAGTCCGCTACTTCGTTACATGTAAGTGCAGTAGCCAAACTGAAAAATTACGCCTGCTACAAGTAAGTAACAGGATTTTAATTAATTACATGTAATTGTAACGGAGTAACGAAAATCAATAATTTTGACCATCTCTGTTTAGTAACAATAATTTTTGAACTTCTTGACAATCTATATAATTTCTTTTCTGAACAAATTACAGACATTTTTACCATCCGCTAAAATTTTTTAATGCTCAATTATTACATTCCTTTTATAGATGAGCGAGTTTTACTTGGTGGATCCAACATGACGGGTCGCTTTTGGCACGGCACCATTTCAATTTACTCCAGTCTTGACAATGTCAGAGATAAGCCATTGGTTACGAAAAAAACCAATAGCGGCATAAATGATGCATTTCTCATAAAATCGACAAATCATGTCGTTATTGGAGAAGATAGTGGAACTGTTTCAGTTTTCAAAGTTCATTGTGATTCTGAAATGAAATATTTTGGAAATCCTGTCTTCTCATGTCAACATAATGACAGCATTACTTCGCTTTCTCTTTTTTACAGAAGCCATAAATTCGTCAGTTCTTCTTTCGATTTTGGGTATGTTTGTTCTTAAATATTAATTTGCAACATCTTTGGTTTCATGAATTTCTGAATATATTATTTAAATGTAGGGGAGCATGGGGCATAACGGGGTAAAATTAATATTTCCTCTGCAATGTTGTGTCATCTGTCCAAATTCACATGTACATAGTTGTACGTCATATCCAAGAACACTAAAGAATCAGGACGGGGAACTGTGCTATATATTGGTCTCGAAAAGCTGTCCGCAGCAGCCATCTTGAAACAGGTTGCGCCGAGTAGGCTGCGCACTCGGTCAATATTTTCAGAGCATAAAGCACAAGAGAGAAACGATCGTGCGAGAGGGACGGAACGATTGGTGGGGGTAAGGACGCGCGGACAAGATTACCTCGCTGATACACAGCGTAGTATATCTATATATACGGTAGTTCTCCATCCTGAATATCTAGTTTTCTTGATCATATCTAACATTTTGCAAGTAAATCCGGCATAATAGTTGCATTAGCATATTTTTTATTATATGTGTGCTGTATTTTGCGGTCGAATTACAATTTCCAAGGTTTTTCAAGTGCAAGTTAGTAATATTTATCGATGTTGTATAAAAATTAGGTTTGATTCAAGCTATAATACGGTTTTTCAGGTTTATGTTGCATACTTGCGTTTTTCATTCCACTCGTTAGATTATTTTTGGCGAGTGTAAATAAAAAAAGTGTTTCTGGGGGCATAACGGGGTACTACCTACTGTAGTAAACAAACTCCAAATGCAATTGACAATGAAATCTGTTCTTCATTAACTCTTTTTGAAAAGTCAATATATTTATTTTTTGAGTTACTTATCGCGAATATAAAGATTCAAATTCAAAAACAAAGTCGAAAGAGATCCAAAAAAGCTTGAATGTTTTGTTTTAGAATTTTTTTATGAAATTTCATTTTGTTATATTTTTAAATAATAAAAATATATTCCACAACTGACTGTGTTACTTATGGAAAATAAATACTTCCCATGCAGTTATTAACATGAAAATAAATTTTTTAACAAAGAGAACGAGGTACCTCGTTTCGCCCCATGCTCGAGGCATAATGGGGTAAAAAAATTTTTTCCCAAAATCGGCAAAAAACAAAATTCACTCACATGATTTTTAAACTTCGAAAGTTGTTTTTATTACAATATGAGTTACTTAAGATTCCTGAAAAGGAAATTGCACAGTATTCACATTTTTTATCAGTGAAAAAAATCAAAATATAAAAATTACTCCGTTATGCCTCATGCTCCCTTATACATACATTGAAGCATTTCTCAAAGGAATCACAATAATTCATTTATTAAACTCTTTGAAAATATTAATATAAAAACAACGATAAATGGAATTATTTATAACTGCACTTGTTATTTTAAAGTATTTTTTTCATTTGATAAACAGAACATTATAAATACGAAGAAAAAAGAAATTGATTTCTCTCAACATATCACATCTGTCAGTTATTGACCATATTATTAAATATCAAACTATGCATTTCATTGTTAAATTCAGGAAAGCTAACTGATAAGATTTAATCTGCTACAATTTCATTTCATAGTATTATTATTATAAGTATTGATAAATTTTTAGTGTACATATTTATATAATAAATTTTGCGAAAATTTGCAACTTATACATTCATTCAAAATGAAACTATTTCATAACTGTCAACAATTGATAGAAGTTAACGATTTCAAATTATGAACTTGCCTTTTCAAAAAGTCTTTACATTTTTAAAAATTCATTAATACTAAATTCTTTGTGCAGTGTAAAAGTAAGTTTTTGTGTTGATAACATCATAATCTTTTGTTTGTGTAATTCTATCTAGAGTGTACTATTAATTTTGTATTCAAAAGTATACTTTTTACGACTTCTGAAACTGGCAATCTGTTACTTTTTTTCACTTTTAAAAAATATGATTATTATCGCAGTATGATACATTCATAAGGTATTTGAGGTCCTCTTGTAAAATATGAGCATATTATTCGTTTTTGATGAGATGTAACATAAATTGTATAATATGCATAATCAAAAGTCTTGGCATTCAAAAATTTTTAGCTTACTAATTCAATAGTTGTAGAACAAGAAATTGATCAATTTAAAAACTACACACCCTTGTTCAGATTAATAAATATTTTTTGTGAATTCATTTTAGAATAAAAATCTGGGACGCAGAAAATTTGCTGGTTTTGCATTGTTATCAACCAGCACACGTCGCTGCCGTTCATTGTGTCAAGGCCCAACTGGAAAGCAAACATGTATTTAGCTCGGTTTCCCAAGACGGCGATGCACTTCTTTGGGACACCAGAAAACCCAAACCTGCGAGATGTAGGAGTTTTTTTACACATACTATTTTAACTTACGAATAATTTTTTCCAGTTCTGAATCATTTATATATATGAACTAAACCTGATTAAAGTATCTAAAAGTTGTGAGAATTGTTATTTGTTGAAAGCTTTGACAATATTCATTCTGAGTTCATGGTTTTTTTTATCAATCATACAGTATTTGCCAATTTCGCATAATTGGAAAAATTTCGCAAAATTGAAAAAACTAGAAGTTTGACATTGTGCGTTGGTAAATGAAAATCATAACATGTGTCGAAATTTGATAAAAGATCAGTTTCTCAAAATTTTTTCACTATAATGTCAAACTATTGATTAACTTTGTCGGAATTAGCAATAACACAATATTTCATTACAGGTATTTACTCAGGAACATGTGGATTGGCAACAGTGGATTGGAAAAATGATAATGAAAACACCCTTGTTATCGGATCAAATGATGGTGTGGCTTATTTGATTGACATTCGTAAAAATGATGCTCCACTATGCAAACAACAAGTTTCTGAAAGAGGACTCTTCCGAGCAAAATTTCATCCAAAAAAGTAATTATTTCAATTTGAAATTTAGAAACTTGAGAGCCTTTTTTTGCAATTAATTTCATTGCCACTCGTGTTACAGAGAAACTAGAATCTTACTTTTGATATGAGCAATATTTTTTCAAGTATAATAACAGTAAAATTGACTCAGATCTCTCAGTATTCATCATTTTAGTAATAATGCCGTTTTTAGGTTTATTTTTTATTTATACGTTTTTCTGCATACATATCAAAAACTTGATGCTCAAAGATTCAACTTTCTTAAGTTTTAGTATTTTTAAATCATGTAAAATTTTTTCGAATTTCAAGTTAATTATTGATTTCCAGTATTTTCATGCATTTACATATATTCCTTGAAAATTTGAAGTTAATATTTTTTTCATGGTGGCCGCTTTAAATGAGCGTGTTATGCTGCTCGCGGATTGAGCGTAAGAATCCCCTTTTAGAACGGTGAAGAAAGAAAAAACGCTACGAGGCTCGAGGTCACCAGTTATATTCCACCGAGTCGAAAAGGGGAACCTACGCCCACTCCGCTGTGCGCATAACACACTCATTTACGTGTCTACCAAGAAAAATACAGTACGTATTGAGGGAGAAAGCCTTTTCACGCGCGACGGCAACACTGTCGAAACTTGTAGAATTACCTCGGGCCTACGTACGGCCCTCGGTATTCCCTCGTTCCGACAGCGTTGTCCCGTCGCGCATGAAAAGACGTTGCTTTGCCCCTTGATACGCAATATACTATTTTTATACGGTAGCTTTATGAATTCCTAATATTTCATAGATTCCTAGAACTTTTGTTTATAACTAAATTTACTAGTATTTTTATACTGTTTTCCTATGAAGAATTTATACTAGAATATCTAGACTGATTGTGAGTAAAAATCATTCTATAAAAGAATACCAATTTTAATATCTTTACAGGTCTCAATATGTTGCATTCTGTGGCGACAAAAACACGGTGAAAATATATAGCGTAGATGATGGATTTACATTGATTCATGAAGATAACAAACACACTGCTTTTGTACGAGGTTTAACTTGGCAAAATGACGATTTTGTGAGTTGTGGTTGGGACAATGAAATCCTCAAACGGAACTTGCCAGTTTTGTAAAGTCTTTATTTACGTCGTTTTTCATGGAATAGTTTTAAATAATAAATTTGTTTTTGATACTTGATAAGTATTAGCCTCAAAAAAAGAAAAAAAAAAAGAGGAATCATTTATAATTGTTCAGTTGAAATTGTTCATACTGGAAAACCTTTCACACGCTGAGTAGCTTGTAGTAATACTCATGATTCTGGTGGCATATCTCGTGCTTGTTGAAAAGCTCCGACGAGGGAATTCAGTTGCACGGATTCTTTGCAACCACTTGAAAGTCTCTTTTCTATGTTGGCCATTGCAATCACCAAGTTGATTAACATCTCCGCAGGGAAGTCAACTTAAAGCAAATAGTTAAAAATGTGAAGTAAAACAATTAAATACTTGACCATTATTCGATCTGATGTCTCGACAGAGTTTAATCATTTATGAATGTCATAATAAAAAATATATCGAAAAGTTTGGTCGAACTTTCTTGTCGGGTAAAATATGACGACAAGATCTCGACCGCTTTTCTTGTCTAGAGAGTACCAGGTGAAACCGACAGTAGGATATCAATATTTTTTGCCAAATAACTTTTTCATGTCTTACCCGACAACCTTTTTTACTTTTTTGAAGTTTTTTTTATGATATCGAATATCTGAGAATTATTTTTTTTCATGATATGATAATCCGATTTTTTAGCATTTCTTGGCAAAGTTCTAGAATAAAATTTCAGATTTTTGAGTGCAGTAAAATGTTTTAGAATTTTTTGATGGGATTCAGAGTTTTTTTTACAGCTATATAGGAAAGTTTATAAACGTTTTAAGCAGTGTTCAATTTAATGTGTCAATAAAACTCTAGAATTTATATAAAAGTCTAGGTAAATGAACCAAAATTACACAAGAAAAACTACTATGTTAGAAATTTAATAGTGAAGAAAAAAACAAGCCAATATAATTTTAGCATGTATGCCTCAAAAATTGTGTTCTTAACTCACTTGTGTTGGCTAAAGAATGCAACTCAGTCAAAATGTCCTGAAGAGCTAAACCCTTCGAGACCTTCAAATCTTGAATTTCTAAATTATTATGTTAAGGATTCATTTTAAACAAAAATTTTTGTTTTCCAATAAAATAAGCACATTGGGCCACAAGGGCCAAAAAATTAGGCACTTCATGATATCAAGATAAGAAATCATTTTTTACTCTGTTTTTAAAAAAGTCATGTTCATTGCAAAAAAAGGATACTGTTGTAAGCAGTTTCGTAACTGTCATTGAGCAACCAGTTCATGATGTTTCTGATATCGACTGGAAAAGGGTGCCCACAGCAAGAGTAAACTGTTTCTTCTGTAACTTTTCCAAAAGCCAGCCACGTACTTTGTAGCACATTCAAAATTCGCCTCATGTCTCCACCGCTTAGGGTACAGAGTGCCTGTTTGCCATTTTCCGAAACAGTCAAACTGTCAAAAAATGTTAGAATTTTGCTCTATTTCGAACTTTCAGAAACAAAATCGAAAACTTAAAACGTAAAAGCGAAAACAATGTGTCAATCTGACTATCTGTGGTGAGACATAAGAAGTTTCATTTTATATCCACAGTGAGAGATACAACGTGTTTTTCATGGTCAGTATTTGAAAAGAGTGTTGGGCTGCTCGCGGATTGAGCGTAAGAATCCCCTTTTCAATCTGCTGCGCGCCCAACACACTCATTCCAAACGCCAACCAAGAAAAGTACAGTTCGTATCACGGGGCCAGAGCCTTTTCATGTGCGACGGCAACATTCGCCAAACTCGTGGAAAAGACGCTGCTAGGCCCCTTGATAAGAAATATACTATTACTTTATAGAGGCTATAACTATGTATAGCGAAAAAAGTAGTTCTTATGGTCGACAATTTAGTGAAACTTTTTAGATTCCATGAGAATCTTCTTATTCCCTACTGTAAAGTGAAACTTCTTGTGCTTCACCATAAATTTAGACCCCATGTGAAACTTCCAATGACCCATCATAAAGTGAAACTTCTTTTGTCTCACCATAGACATAAACTGAAACTTTTTATGTTTCAACACAGATATAAAGTGAAATTTCGTATAAATCACCATACTACTTATAGCAAAAAAATTAGTTCTGTCAATTCGTACTACTTGAGAACTACTAAAAAAGTATTACAGTCAAGATAAGAGACTGGTACAAATTTTCTAGAAATCGTATAGAATAATGAAAAACCATACTTTTCCATTTCGATGATATGTTCCAGACGAGGCAGTATTTGTTCATTGCTCAACGGACCAAATCGGAATTTCGTACATCTCGACTGCAGCGCTGGGATGATTTTGCTCAGATAATTGCAAATTATGCAAAACCTGACATTGTCCGTGTATTTTTCTATAACTAAGATTTTTTTGTGATTAGCTGCCTAGTACTGATTTCAGTATTGTTTCTCATAGGGCGCCTTGTATTTCCTTCATTGGAAATAACAGCGCCAAGATTATGTATATTACTTCTTCTGAGAGCATTTTGAGCATCGTTGGTCATGGCATCAGCTTCATCCAGGATGATTAATTTGTAACCACTTCCATACATTGTTCCAGTACTTGCAAAACTTAGAATTTGGTTTCTCACAATGCCTATTCCTCGCTCGTCTGAAGCATTCAGTTCGAGAACCTTTTATAAAGTTAAAATGGTATGTTTATATTTAGCTTTACTTATGACATATTTTGTTATTCTACTGCACATTATAAGTAGTATTAATAAAAGGGGCTGAAATGAGAAAAAAAATTGCAACCAATTAATTTTTGTTCCTCAATACAAATTCATTTATTCCATGTCATTTGCTTTGAAAAATTCTAACAAGTAAAGTTTGTAAGTTTGTATTGCTCAGTACTGTTATATCAATAAGCATTTATTTGAAGTCAGGGAAAAATTCAACAAACTCAGGTAATGTCAAAAATGGATTTCAGTACACAAGTTATAAATTTTGAATTTCAAGTTATAAGGTTTACATTATTTATATACCTTTAAAAATGACGAATTGAAAATTTTGAATCATCATTAATTGCTAGAAGATTGAAAAATGGACAGATTCCCTAAATTACAAGAACTAATGTAACATTTAAAATATTGCTTTGTTAAAAATGTTAAATAAATTATTAACGAATAGCAAACAGAAACTTCTATAGTTGCAAATGATATAATTTAAAAATTTTAAATGTTCTAAACTTTCTCGACTTTGCAATTTTTAAAGTATCCTAATTCCTCAAATATCATGTTGGAAATTTTAAAAATTTAATTTTAAAATTCCTAAAAATTCTTTGAAAATTTCTGAAATGCGATAAAAATTGAAAGAATAAAAAAATAAATTGAAAAAGTTTGGAATCGTGAACTCAATCTTATAAGTTTTAATTATACAATTTTCAAAAATCTGTGGATAAAAATTATCGCTTCTCAATTCGAAACCTAAGAATTTCAAAATTGCTTTGTTTGTGATTTCAAAAAAATTAATTGTAGCTACATCCAAATTTCTAACTCATTTCATAACAGAAATTCCCAATTTAGCTAAAATTTATTATTGTCAAAATAGAGGTACTACAAATATTGAATTGTTACAAAATTTTCGATTTGTAATTTTTAACTTTAATTTTTTTTTTTTGATTATTGGGCTTTTAATGAGCTTGAACATGCTGCAATGAATACACTTCAGTTAGAAGATTAAAGATTCTACATATAGAAATTTAAAATTATTGTCTCATGCTACATAATTTACAAAATGAAAGATTTCAAGGAAAAGGCACACAACTACTTGTTTAAAACCTACAAATTTTAAATGGAACATTTTCAATTTCCCTTATCACAATTTTTAGTTGACCACTATTGAAGCTTAGAACATTTTTAGCAAAAAATTCCTGGAATTATGAAAATTTCGAATTTGTACATTGAATTTCAAGGGTCACGATTCTCAACTCTTAAAAATAAACAAATACATTTCAATGAATAGATGAATAAATAACAAATAACTATTAATAACAATATTACCATAGAATTTATCTGTACAGGAGCGTACAATTTTTTTGCACAAGCAAGAATTGTGCTCGTTTTTCCAGTACCTGGTGGTCCATACAAAAGAAGATGTGGCAGGTGGTTTTCATCGATGAACTTACTGACTGGAAATATTTTGATAATTTGCCATTTTCTCTTTATTAAGTTATATTACTTATGAAATTGAATTCATACTACATCAACTATTCATACTACTACAACACTTAGAACAAATATTGATATTGAGACATTTATTGATTTTCCAATATTTATTAGTATGTGTCGTGCAAAGAATTAATGTGTTGTTTAATTTTTTTTTTTTGATAATGGAAACTAAGCTTTGTTTGTGATAGAATTGCGTTTTTACTATTAATTTGTTTCAACTAGATAATATTTTTTCATAAAATTTTTTAATATTTATCAATAAATGATAATTATGAAATAATGAATAATTTACTATAAATTTTACAATATTTATAAAAAACGTAATACCAATTCATTTCCCAGCGGGTATTCCCACCGTCCATGATCACGTAGTGTCTGTGTACATGGAAATACACGGAAAGTACATGGAAAACATGGAAATACAAGCAAATAATTAGATGAGCATAAATTTACACATGGAATAGGTTCCGTGTACACGGAAACTATATGGAAGAACACGGAAATACATGGAAACATCACCAAAACTTTTAAATTTTGAATCTTATCCATTTTCGCGTTTATATAAAAAAAAAAAAACATAACCTATCTTAGCACTATTTTTTCTCCAACTCATGAGAGAAAAAATAGTGTTCAGTCCCTATGGCCCAAACGCCAACTTTCAGTCGATTACAACTTTCAGAATTCAGCAGAATTCAGTGAGCCGAAAGTGTGTTAGTGCATACGCTATCAATGAATTATCATATTAATTACCAAATAGTGGGATATCAGTAATTTTACTTCTGGTGCTTTTGGCTAATTGAATTCTGAAAGCATTCTGAAAGTTGTGTGAAAGTTGATGGTTGTCTGAAAGTTGGCGTTTGTATGATAGAGGTTGAGTTAAGGTTTTTTTTAACGAAAAAATAAGTTGAAAAAAAAAAAGTGTGGTTATGGACAATTGACACATTAAACATCGTTCTATGTACTTCTGTGTATTTCCGTGTTCTTCCATGTAGTTTCCGTGTGCAAATTTATGATAGTCTAATCATTTCCTTGTATTTCCATGTACTTTGTATATTTCTGCGTACACAGACAGTATGCGGACACGGACGGTGCGAATACCCACTCTCGATTCATTTGTCATATTATAAATAATAATATTTGATAAATATTTGTTATTCATAATAAAATAATTATTCAAAATTTCGATTGAGTTTTTCAAAATCATCAAAAATGTCAACCTTTAATTTGAGTTGGACAATTTCTAGATTAAGAATAAATTATTGCGTATTGCATAAAAAATAACAATTTTTTAATTCATCGAAAATAAAATCAAATTTGCTCAGTTTTTGGACACTAACTTGTTCGTATTATTTCCTCATGAGATATAAGATCGTCCAATGTAGTTGGACGATATTTTTCGACCCTGAAATAATAATAAAGCATTATGTATTTTTAATTATTGATTTTCCATAATTCCATTCAACGACTTTGTATATAAATACCATGGTAAATTGACGTTTTTTTCTGTAGGAACAACCATGATGCGAATAACACTATCAAGCACTACAAAAACTGAAAAACTTGTATATGAACCTAATTTACTGGTTTGAAGTTATTATGTAGAAGATGAATAAAATTTGTTTAAATGTGATCAAATTAATGCTTAGCAATGCTTGTTTACTGGTCAGTACAGGTTAGTAAACAACTGTAAACAACAGCGACAACAATAAACGATGAAACAGGTAAACGACATAAAAAACGGAAGTGTGTTCAATGTGTGATATATATAGGTATATGTATATATGCCTTAGAGCTTAGACCATATGGTCTAAGATATCATATGACGACACTTAGCCATATGATATTGCATTATGATAATATGACCATTTGCATACATATATAGAAAGCATCGCATTTTGCTGTTTTTTACTAACATTTACATTGTTTACACTGGTTTACACTGCCAAATGCTGCCAAGCATGATTTGATCAAATCAGATTTATCCAGATTCATCTTCTGATAATTGCGAACCATTAAAAATCAGGTTCATATTAAAGTTTTTCAGTTTTCGTGAACTCCACAACCTATAACGAAGAAAAAACATCAACAAAAATGAATCCTCTGACGTGAGTATTAATTTTTCAATCAGTCATTAAAAACGATACCGTTTTTACATACATAATTCATTAAAATTTTAAAGAAAACTCAACTTTTCTTCATAGATTAGTTCAAACAACTTTTCGATCATTTGTTCATGCAAAATATTTGTCATTATTTTAAATTTTATAATTGATTATTAGTATTATTTATCTATAGATATTGAAACATAATGAACTTTGTAATTAGTTGGACATACCAAGAATCTAGTCAATATTTAGATTGGTGGTCAAATTAAAAAGGACTATTATAATTTTGTACATTTTCAGAAAAAATGTGCTTTGGATGGTTAATTTAAAAAACTGAAGCTCTCTTTTTTTTAAATTAAGAGTAATGTACGGATAGAAAAATCATAAAAATTAATGCAACATTAATTCTATGTTTCAGTAATTTCAAATTCCAGCTTAAAAAATTAATTCATATAATATTTAATGCAATATTGAAATATTGCATTATAATGGTTCGACGAGTGTTTCTTATTTTCACTCACAAGAAGTATTAATTGCTTTACAATACCGATTTTTTATACTTTGATAATGATATTGTCTTATATTGGGTAATATTTGGGATATCATAATTAAGATGGTAACTTCATTACAGTAATGTGAAAAACATCACCAAACTTAATGAACAGGAGTTACAAAGAGGTGGAAAATCCTCATGGCACGACCAGTACCAAGATAGTGCTTGGATATTTTTCGGCGGATTCTCTTACGATTTAACAGAAGGAGATATTATATCAATATTTTCCCAGTAAGTTCTGTTCAATATATTTTTGTTCAACGGCTTGAAAATTTAAATGTACATATTTCATTTAGGGAAATTGTTATGTTTTCAGTTTCAGTTCTATATATACACTTGGAATTTTTTGTAAATCCAAGTTGAGTTTGATCAGTTTTACACAAAATAACAAAACATCTTATTCTTAAATAGAAAATTAATCAAATTTCGAAAATATTTAATGAAAAATTTTTCATCTAAAAAATTTGCCTATTCTAGAATAATTAGTATTCTATTTTTTATTGTTTAAGGTTGTTATTTCCCTGACGTTCAATTTCATTTTTTCATTTTCAATTATCTACAGGTTTACGAATTTGAAAATATATATTCCAAATAATTGGATCGCATTTGAAACCATTTATTCGATCAAAATTCGAAAAGTATAAAAATGATTTAAGAAAGTGATTGGTTTTTACACCAGCAACATAAGTAAAAAAAAAACGAGAAATTGATAATTTCTAATGAAACCCCATTTCAAATGGCAGGGTGTCAACTGTGCATTAATTTGTTGAGCAGCGTATTTATTGTGCACTGGACAATTGTGCAAATTTTCACAAGTTTTATCACTATGATTCTAAATTATCAAATTTATACTGTGAATTAATTTGTATATCATTCTACGCACGTGTTCATGGCATTTTGCACTATAAATATGGTCCTCAATAAATTTTCGCACAATAAGACTATAAAAAAACCGCAAATACAAACTCAGAAAATGTTGTTCTAATCTTTTTAATTTATTAAAATTCACAATGTTTGCTTAAATCGCATTCAAAGTTTGTCAATGATGACTTCGCATTCAAGGTACGGAGAAATTGTCAATATAAATTTGGTCAGAGACAAATTTACTGGCAAGCAAAAAGGTTATGGATTTTTGTGCTATGAAGATCAAAGAAGCACGGTCTTGGCTGTCGACAATTTCAATGGAGTAAAGGTAACTACTTACATGGAAAACAATAATGATGGTATAATTTTATTCGTAAGCTTGATCACTAATAACTTAAAATACACTCTTTTTTTTTGGAAGATTTCTTGTAATTTGAGTTAACTTGCAACAATCGTTAAAATTGTGGTAGAAGTATAGTTGCAAAACCAAGTTCATTTCTGAGCAACTACTAATTCCTAAAATACTAATTTCGCAATTGAACGTTTCTAGATTCTAGGACGCACGGTTCGAGTGGATCACGTATCAAATTACAAAGCGCCCAAAGATTCAGAACACACTGACAATGAAACGAGGGCTTCAAGACGAGAAGGATGCGCTCCAAAACCTCAATAATGTGACGTCTGCACAGAAACTATTTTTCCATCATTTATATTTTTTTAATAAAAATTCACATTTACAATGGTTTTTACATTTTTCACACACCTGTGAATTCTGAATAAAGTTTTAACCTTAGTTAAAAAAACAATTGTACAAAGTAGCTTACATGATCATCAACCCTCTCATTTTTAGAAAAGTGATGTTAGAGATTAGGATTTAATAATCTGAATCGATTCTGTATTTTTTATAAACAATAAATATGGAGGTTATAAAATAGGTTATTTTATATCGTACAAAATTTTTTTTTCGATTTGAAATTCGTTAGGTATTTTATGTTGGAAAGCGAAGGTATCAAGACGAACCGAATTCGTTCATCCATTTTTCGTATTTTTCGAGGTCTTCTTGTGAGACACTTTTGTTGCATCTTTCGAGAGCCTCGTAGAAATCTAAAGCAGAAACTGGCAAGTCCAGTTCTTCTTTTGGTAACTGCCTTATTTGGTCTGGTTTCAGCCCTGCTATTTTTCGCCTCATTGACATCATTGAAGCATCCCTTAAATATGAGATTTTATATTTCAACTACTGTGATTTTAAATGATTTAAGCTTCCTGATTGTTCATTATGGAAAAATATGTTTTCTTGTACTGAAAAAAAGGGCACTATTAAAAAAATAGTTTTTTGGTATTTGATCTTAAAATATGGTCTACTCGTATTTCAGATGTATGATGATTCCAGAAATTTATAACAAACTTTGAATGTAATTTATAAAAAATGTTTCGAATTCGACTTAAATAAAAAAAAAACTTTAAGAGCTTGTTTTCTTTTTCCCTGCTCCTAAATTACTGTAAATAAATGAATTTGCTGAATATAATTAAATTGGCACTGAAAAAAAAATTATGAGAATTTCGATTCATTAATGATTCGCTGCTTTTAACTTGCAAACTACAGATAAATTACCTGCAAACGTTTGTTATGTCCGCTCCGGAATAACCTTCCAATTTTCTCGCAATCGCTGAAAAATCTACTGAGGAATCCACAGTCACTTCTCGAAGATTAATTTTTAGTAAAGCTTCTCTTCCTTCCTCTTGAAAATCAAACAAATATTACTATTTAAATTATCCACATCCTTCTGTTGAACAGTTCGGCATGAAATTTGGGATGGGAAAATTTCATTGAAAACGTGAAGGATAGATTGCCAATAAACGATTCCCAAAGAAATTTTGTTTAGTTTACTCCCGTTTCCGAGTAATAAATTTTTTAAATATTTTATTTTTTCTTATATTAAAATCCGTTATTTTTGACCGATTTTCATGAAATTATACTTATTTTAGTTTCCAAGGCGGTGAAACCGACCCCGTCATTATTTTTGCAAAAAAACCAATGTTTCGAATTTTCAAATATTTCTAAAATTGTACGTCTTCATCATTCGTCACGCTCACAATGGGAATAACGGGATGCCGAAATTTCCGAGTCGATTTCCAGCAGCATGTGAATATTGAAAGGACTCCATCACGTTGCGAGCGTAACAAATGATGAAGTCAAAAAAATTTGAAAATTCGAAACATTGGTTTTTTTGCAAAAATAATGACGGGATCGGTTTCATCGCCTAGTAAAACCTATAAAATAAGTATAAGTTCATGAAAATAGGTCAAAAATAACGGATTTTGATATCAGAGAAAATAAAATTTGTAAAAATGTATTATTCGGAAACATGAGCAAACTAAACAAAATTGCTTTCGGAATCGTTTATTGGCAACCTAACCTACACGTTTTCGATGAAATTTTCCCATCCCAAATCCAAAAGTCAATTTTTGTCAAACTGAGTAATTTACAGTACACAACTTTTTTTACAAATTATAGCTACTTCCTGAATTCTCCAAATTGAATAAAAATAGTATAAATTCAGAGTGATTTAATTTTATCAGCAACAATTGTATCAATTAAATTTGCTTTTTCTTTTTGATCTTCTAACGCAGTTTTTTCAAGTAAATTTTACGTTTATATATGATTTGATAGAAACTCCCAACTCACTATTTGGCAATGGAATGTAAATTCTCTTTTCCAATCTTCTTCTGAGAGCTTCGTCGATGTCCCAAGGAAAATTTGTTGCTGCCAAAACCATGACAATTCTGGGGTTATCACTGAAAATTGGAAGTATAAAAAAATAATACTCAATTGTTTGTGCAAGAGAATTCATAGTCGCATTTTCTAACTTAATATCGACCCCAAGAAGCTAGAGACAGGAGGGTGATCTTCCTATGTTCACTCATGTAAAATGATGACGCCGATTTTGTCGACAGGAAAAGTAGCATTATTTTATTCACTCGAAGTGAGGTGCGCGTAGAATTTGTGCGCATACCTGCATATTAGGGTGGTCCTTATTTGGGACAAGTTGGAAAATGTTACGGGACCGAACGGAAAATTAATGAAGGTATTAAAAAAATTTTTCCTAAAGTTTGAGCAAAATCGAACCATATTAACACGTGCCTCGAGGCAACTGAAATTTCAAATGGGAATTTTTTGTGATATTAACTGTTTTCGACGTGCGGTTAGAAGAAACGTGTACAAAAAAAGACGAAAAAATTGCTTTTCTCAATTCCTGTGAAATTTTATGTTCTATATGAAAAAAAATCAAATGCTACATGCAAAGACGTTTTGATTAATCAACAACAATAATTTTGGAAAAATTTCTAATAACGAATTGTTTATAACGATTGTTTATAAGTGCAATTAGTTTTGAATATAACTTATTGCATATTCGGGTTCAGCGCATTAAAATCCTTAGAAATCGACAACAATTGTTCAAAATATTTGTTTATAACTATAATTAGTTGATAAACAACTAATTGCATATTCAGATTCAGTGAATCCAAATTCTCATGAATCAACTCTTTTTTGTCATTTGTCTCTTTTTTTTTCACGATATTACAGCCAGTTTCAGGATATAGTGTTATAGAGTCACATTCACTCGGCTTAAAAGTAGGGAAAGAATTTCCGGAAAATTCTAGAAAAATTACGGTTAAAACCTGACATCATGTACAATAATAAAAGCAAAGGTTCACTTTTTTTAGCAAATTCATATGGGCTACAAAAAATCTTGACTAATTTTAGTGAAAAAATACATGTTTTTCCCATTTGAAATTTCAGTTGCCTAGAGGCACGTGTTGATATGGTTCGATTTTGCTCAAACTTTAGGAAAAATTTTTTTAATACCTTGATTAATTTTCCGTCCGGTTCCGTAACATTTTCCAACTTTGCCTAAATAAGGACCACCCTACTCGGAATGCGCAGAACGCCAAAAATCGTTCTCGCACACACCCTACTTCAACGATTACCCACCTTGTCGATAGATTTGGCTCCGCTTTTTTTGTCACAATCGCCTTCCTGTCTCCAGGATCAGTCTTCTCGTTCGACTCAAATCTTGAAAAGAAATTCTTTAATTATTACTAGGTTTTCGAAATTTGTGCAAGTTTTGAGGTTTCATAAAAGTTTACAATTGGTACCATTTGAAGGAGAAAATCCATGTAAGAGCCCGAAAAATAATCTTACTTTTAGGGATTTTTTGAAGAGGAAGATAAAGAATTTTTCCAATAATTTTGTGGTTCTTTCAAAGCACCAAAAATATTTTTTGTACTTCATCAATTAACTTGATTAATCGATCAATAATGGAATGAGAATTACCTGCTCGAACTTATTCCATCCATTTGTACGAGAAGTTCAGATTTCACTCGTCGCGAAGCTTCGTGTTCCGACTCCGAACCTCTTCTCGAACACATGGAGTCAATTTCGTCGATGAAAATTGTACTTGGCGCATAATATTGAGCCTATTTTACAAAAAATTTATTTATTACTTTATTCTAAAAACAAAAATATTTAATCATAAGTTCCATTGTTGTTTTGGCAAGTGTTAAATTTCTTTACAGTCTTGATAATTATGAATAGAGTGGTCCATCAGTTTTTGTATAAGATAATGAATTCATGGGAAATCGTATACGTTTTCACATTTTTTTATTTCTCAAAAATGCTTCAGATAGAAAGAAAACTCTCGAGAATTATTATTTCAGACTACCGGAAATACCGTCACATAATTTTATAGACTTGTTTAAGAATATCAAAAAGAAGTATATGAACTGCTGAAATCTTTAAAAAGTTTCACAAAATTTGATACAAGTTGTAAGTTATCTTCCAAATGTTACTTATAACAAAATATGAAGTTCAGGCAGAAAAAGCAAATTTAATTTCAGAAAAGTAGTTGAAAAGTTCGTGTTTTAGGTAAATTATGTTTTAAATATCAAGAACGTTTATTTTACCATTTCGAACAAAAGTCGAACTAATTTTTCAGACTCTCCTCTATATTTGGAAGTCAGGGTGGATGATGATACATTGAAAAAAGTCGTGCCACATTCTGTAGCAACTGCTTTTGCAAGCATTGTTTTTCCAGTTCCAGGTGGTCCAACCATGAGAACTCCTTTCCAAGGTCTTCGAATTCCCTGCGAAACAAATTATTATTCATCAAAACGAAAATTTTAATGAAAACAGTATTTTTGGTACTTTTGGTTCAGATGAACAAAAAGTTATTGAATTTTATCATTAATATTGTGATCAAAATTTCGTACATTTTTTCGTTGCAATATTTTTTGGAATATTCAGTTCAAATCGCGTTTCAATATTTCTCGTGTAAATAAAAAAAAAAAAACCTTAAAAAAATCTGGTCTCAACATTGGTAGAACAACAGCTTCTTCCAAAAGCCTTTTTGCTTCTTGTAAATCAGCTATGTCATCCCAGCGAATGTTTGGATTTTTCTGTACAATATCTCTTTCTGTAAAATGAATACATACATATAAAATTGGGTATATATTTATTTAGAGTATCATATGTATATCACTACCATCGAATTAAAAAATATAAAATCTTAAAAATAATTCGAAGTTGATGTATTTCAAGACTTTTGGCGATTTTCGAGACTTAAAATCACTTTTTACAGAAAAATTTGTATTTTGAATCATTTTTTTTTCTGAAAAGGGTTTATTTGGCGAATGAATTTTGTTTTTTTAAAAAGTTTTTTTTACACGAAAGTGCCATATTATGCTTGATTTCATGATTTTCATTGAACCAAACATTTTCTAGAATGTTGTGGCTTTGCAAACATTTTTTATTTTTTTGAAAAATTTCGTGCTGTTTAAGAGTTTTTGCAGAATTAAAATTAAGTTCTCATACCTAGCAGATCAGCCAGGTCTCGATCATTGGCAGATGGTTCAAATTTTTTTTCCTTTTCTTCCTGTTTTTCTTCTTTTTCACATTCTGGCTTTTCCTAAAAAAAGGGAAAAAACATACATTTAAATTTCATACACAAACAATTTTTGTGCCAAAAGCCACATTTTTCAACCAACTTTACTTCCATCCTCTTTTTTGATTATTTTTTTGTCATCTTTTTTCACAGGGGCTCTGCTATCTGGTTTTTTGCCAATTGGTGTAGGTTTTTTGGTATTTGGTCTTACTGGTTGTTTTTGTTGGTTCCTTAGAACCCGTGAATTTCTGTAACAAAATCCTTAAAATTATTTCATGTGAAAATAAATATTCGATATTTGTAGATTTTATAGGAATCTTTTGTTAGCTCTTGGGCTATTTAAAGTTATATGCAATGAATTCGAAAATTACTTCTGTTCTGCTGGAGATAACGGAGGCCAAACATCAGGATCCCGAGGAGGCTGGCCCCAAGATGATCCACACGACCATATCGTTGGATCTCTTGTTGGCTCTTCGTAAGATGAACACTGTGTTCCTGAAATAAATGAGAAAAAAAAGTTAAAAGAGTGACCTGTAAACTGTCTTGAACTGAACACACATAATTGCATAAAAATCAGAAAATATTTTCAGTTTATATTTGTTTTAAAAATCTCAGCATTTGAACTGTCCAGTACAGAAAATCTTCAAGATTTTTATAAAACGTACCATGTTTCTGCAGTTTTTTTTTTTTTTTTTTTTCTATGACATGACAATAGTTATAAATCAACCCTCGATGTAAATAAAATCATTGAACTTTCAAGTACTTCCATAAATCGTGGTGTCTCGAAAATTCACATTTTTGTAGAACCACTTGACCAGTATACCCGCACTTTGGCTGATTTTGTTCACCAACTTGGTCCCATCGTCCCATCATGAAGTGAACAGCAGATAATGTAAAAGTATATCTATATATATTGTACAAGTGTATCTACATATATCGAGAAAGCTTCCTACTGCTAACTTCACTCATCAAAAATCCGGTGGACATTGGGCTTATGGAAGTTCGGGTACACTGCACTTGACTTAATAATAATGGTATCGAAGATTTCATAAATTTAGAGTATTTATTATATATATATTCTGAATTAATATATTATATATATATTAATTTAGAAAACCTTGAATCTTTCCGTTCTCGACTTTTCCAAATTCTAAAGATTCTAGTTACTCAAACAACAAAATTAATTCAGATAGTACCATTATATGAAAAATATTTTGATTGTATTATCAATATTTTCTAGAAAATAAAAAATGTGCGTAGATTACCAAGATGTGGTATACATACCTAGAAATCTTTCAGTGTGTGTATCAACCTTGAATAGTTGCAAGGTATTCGACGTCCCCTTGACTTTTTCAAATTCTTGCACTATCTGTTGCTGAACTTGCTGCCATTTTGCTTTTCTTGTCACGTCAGCGATAGTTGTAAGTAGCCTAAAAATGAATAATAAATTTTTTGTTTTTTTATTAAAAACAAAAATTTGAGAAAAAAAATTTTCTCAAGGAATTGTTGACATGAAAGTTAATTATCATCCAAAATATTTGAGTACAAAAAATAATAATACTTAAAATCGACGGAAGTCAAACTTTCTTCATCTTCAGGTTTAAACAGTGTAAATTATTATTATTAGAATTATATTTATTAATTCTATTAATTCATTTACTTCTTTCACGAACTCACAAGTTTTTTGACCTTATTTTACAAATATTTAAAAAATGTGCATAATAGTAATAATAGTAATAATAATAACAATAATAACAATAATAATAATAATAATAAAATATTCATTTATTTTGATCTTCAACTCATGTAAACTTCTTGCAACATATTCCTAGTATTATTTCACATTTAATTACCTTCATTTAAATAATTTAAATACATTTATTTCCATTTTTCGATATTAATATTCAAAGTTATTTGTGAGTTATTTCATTGATGAATTGATTTATTTTAAATGTTGATAAAATATCGTTAATTTCAATGATTCATTTTTTTACTCATAAAAAAAATTTATTATTAGTATACTTGAATCTAAACATAAATATTAAAGTTAAAAAAAATGTATTCTGATAATGCTTCTGACAATAGTATCAATTCTTCAAAATGACCTTTGAATTTGTTGTACCACTCCTTGATAATAAACTCCAGAAGTATCGTAATTTCCAGTCAAGGCCATTTCTCTGGCAAGTTTTGTATTTTCGCAAATTTCATTTATCGAAACTGCCATTGTTTATCCAAAATTCTGAGAAACAAAACAATTATTATCTTGAAATAAATAGAATAAACTATTCTACAGACTTATAACAAGAAAATACGTATATGAAAGAAAATTTAATAAAACTCCAGAGGAATACACAGGGCTGTAGACAGAAAAACCGGGTCCGGGGTATGGCAATTAAGGGCCCCTTCTTCTTTTTCTAAATTTAAATTATCAGAATATAGGAGTTCAGGTTTATTCAATAGGAAAATAGCATAGAGGATGATTAGGGAAAGTTTAGTGTTTACCTACGAATAAAATTTGAATTGACGTCAAGAAACAAAAAATTTAAACAAAATTGAAATGGAATATATATTTTATAAATTATTCAACGAGTAGAAGCTGAAAATACATTGCAGAGTTTTGGTAATATAAAAGTAAGAGTTATAGACAAACAATCAGCTGAAAATATAAATAACAATAAAGTTTTGTACATTCTTACCAATTGGTCGTTTATTACTTGATAAACTAATTTTTTGCGTCTCAAACACTAGAAAGGAACGTTATCATTTTAATTTGTAGAATTATATGGTTTTTGTAGAGTAATATTGATATTTTTTTTGTATAGCCCGAACTTGTCTATCGATCACTTTTTCCGGATTCCTGCATTACCATTCACACAATAATTCGTGATTTTAGAGTAACGAAAAAAAAATTTTTGGCTGCCTAGATACTCTATTATGGTAAAAAATGCTTCCGGATTGTCATTAATGCTATATAAACTTTTCCAAGGTAAGATTTTCATGCTGTATCAAATTGGATCACGCTTGGACCACAATCGGATAAAATATTGATCCAACTGTGGTCCGAAGTTGATCCAAAACCTTTGCTACGGCGAGGTGAAAGGCAGGCTTTTTCGGCTCCTCGGAAACCCAGCGGCCTAGAAAGGGCCCTCCCCCTCTTGCCCCTGCCGAGTGTCATTCTCGCCAGCCTCTGGTCAACCTTCAATACTTCATTTGCTATGTCGAAATAGTTTTGGATACACTCATTTCTATACTGTTTTCAAGGCAAAAAGTATCATGTGTACTGGGGAAGGGGCAGAGGGGGGCTTACAAAGGGTGAGGCGAAGAAGTTGTGAGGGTCAGTGCTTGCTTTTTGGTAAGAAATAGAATGTGCCGTAGCCGAATTGAACCAACCACTATCGAAAAGAGCCGAGCATCCCGAAAGCAGCAGACTGCTTCGGGTTGCAACCTCATACGAATCTAGAGTAGTGTGAGTAGAGGTGTACGCGACGTGACGTATATATATCACTACCTCGACCACTGGTGGCATCGCCACGATTTTCTGCCAGCTATCGGTTTCGCGAAGCTTGGGAATTGCATGGGGCTGGTTTTTTTAGAATTTGATGCTCTTGAATTTAAAGTTTTGTAGATCTCAAGCATTTCTTAGTATTTTTCAGCAAAAAATACTTTCATAAATTTCAGTAATTTTTAGTACTTCTTTAGTACTTGACCCTCGAATATTTATTAATTAAAAAGCTGGGTGATGATGTAAATTTAAATTAGAGTAGAAGATAAAGTGAAGACTAGAATGCAGTGTGTGTAGCGCGCCAGCATTCTAGTAATAATTTTAATGTAGATAGTATAATAAATGTTTATAATTTATTTTCATATTTTAATTCCACGATGTTGTCTATAAATTTCATTGAATATTAATATTGTATTATATTAAATGATTTTTATAATCATAATATTTCTATTTTCTTGGAAGAAAAACAAGATATAATTGAATATGTGCAATTTGAAAAAACTCTGATTACAATCTATTCTCATCAGTTAAAAAAAAAAAAATAAATAACATGTTCACCTAATGTATTTTTGCGAAATTTCACTCTGTATAGATGCACGAAATGGATAAAAGTTTAGTTGCGATTCCAACCTTTGAAAACTATACTTTTCACGTGGAAAATTAACTTGAAACAACATTTAGGATCCTTGAAATAAAAAAAATATTACTTACATTTTAACAGCTTTCGGTTGACGAAAAGTTATTAAAAATAAATTAGACATGTTCTGGCAATGTATAATTTCTATATGTTAAAAACGTTGAAACATAGAACGCCCTAACTTTTTTAAATGTAATTAAAATTTCAACTTTTAAAATATTTCTTGTGACTTGAAATAGAACTTACTATTAAAAAAAACTCAATACTAATGAATATTAATATATATACAAATATGGACACAGATGGCATTAAATAATTATAATTAATATATGTATGTACACAATTGGCAATGTCGAAATCTTCAGGTTATATTTGGTGATGAATCGGCAGGAATCGAATAAAAATTGTTGATTGACTTACTTATTCTTGTTAATTAATCAGAAATGAAGTACACAATGTTGTACAGTGAAGAAAGTAGAATACAACAATACAATGTATTTGGGTGTGAATAATTTTCCGTGTTTCCGACTCGATTGAAAAATAATGTTGAATACAGTTCAGGGAGGGTTCACTGAGATTGGGAGAGATGAGATTAAAAAAAGTTGCGGGGTCTTGGTGTGTAGAGGCGCTGAGGTCGCTTTTTTTGTTTCGAGTTGTTTGCGGGCAGAATTAAAATTTCTCCGTTGCTATGTTAGTTGTTTATTTCAAAATGTTATTGACAGCAATTGACAGTTATTGATTTGTTTTCAAAAAATGTTTTGAAAAGAATAAAAACTCAACGTTTTTAAACCCAGTAAATTATCAATTGTAAATTAAATTATTCGAAAAAATAATGTAAATTTTTCAATTATTTATATAAGTGATTTCAAGTGTTGTGAATCAAAACTTCCTTAACAATGACTTTTGTTGTAACATTAATTTTACATTATCTTCCAGTGCATAGCATTAAATTAGTCCAAACACTTGCAAAATGTTTAACTTGGTTCATTGAAATCATTCAATCATTGAAATCATTCATAGGGTTAAGTGTTAACCTCACCTAATGTCATTTTAGAAAAAAAAACATTTTTTTTAAACCGTTTTTTCATCATGGGACATGAACGATAGTATACTCAATATTTATTCTTTATTGTTGTTTATTAATTAAAGCTGTCACAAGTTGTCATAAGTTGTCACTTGCTTGCATTGCTTGGTTTGTTTTGAGAGCTAGGGCGGGATTTTGATGTGTAGAGGCGCTGATGTAGTGCTAAAAATGATCTCACGTTTTCAACATGGCAATGAACCCCCCTGATTAGAGATGTAGAATTACTGTAATTTACTGTAATAAAACGGTAAATTACAGTAATCTCACATCTATAGAGATGCAAAATAACGGTAAATTACAATTTATTATGGTGATTTTACATCTCTACCCCTGATACAGTTGAGTAGGTTGAATAATGTTAATGAGCACCGATGAGTACCAATGAACTGCAATAAACATTTGACACTGCTTGACACCTTCAGCCACCTTTGTGCGAATAAAGATGTAGAATTACCGTAATTTACTGTAATAAAACGGTAAATTACAGTAATCTCACATCTATAGAGATGCAAAATAACGGTAAATTACAATTTATTATGGTGATTTTACATCTCTATGTGCGAACCAGTGCGAACTGTTTTTGGTGGTTTTTGCCGGGGGCCCTAGCAAAAACCACCAGATTTCATAGCGAGTCGGCCATCCTTCTTCCAGTGTCCTTGTCTATTCCTTACACTTAATCGTGCTTAATCGTGTTTGATGATCAAACTTTAATCGTGTCTGCGCATCTGCGCTTGGTGCTTATCAGGGGGGGTTCACAGCCATGTTGGAAACGTGAGATCATTTTTAGCACTACATCAGCGCCTCTACACACCAAAACCCCGCCCTAGCTCTCAAAACAAACCAAGCAATGCAAGCAAGTGACAACTTATGACAATTTGTGACAGCTGATGGACAGCTTTACCTAATAAACAATAATAAATAATAAATATTGGTTATACTATCGTTCATGTCCCGCGATGTAAAAACGGTTTTAAAAAAATGTTTTTTTTTTTTTTTCTAAAATGACATTAAGTGAGGTTAGGTATTAGTTTAAAAACTCAGGGGGTCCCTTGGGCCCCCACACCCCAAAGTTTTTCACATTATACTTTATTTTTAACTGATTTTTACTTGAAAATGACATTGGGTGAGGTTAACACTTAACCTATGAATGATCTCATGATTTCAATGATTGAATGATTTCAATGAACCAAGTTAAACATTTTGCAAGTGTTTGGACTAATTTAATGCTATGCACTGGAAGATAATGTAAAATTAATGTTACAACAAAAGTCATTGTTAAGGAAGTTTTGATTCACAACACTTGAAATCACTTATATAAATAATTGAAAAATTTACATTATTTTTTCGAATAATTTAATTTACAATTGATAATTTACTGGGTTTAAAAACGTTGAGTTTTTATTCTTTTCAAAACATTGTTTGAAAACAAATCAATAACTGTCAATTGCTGTCAATAACATTTTGAAATAAACAACTAACATAGCAACGGAGAAATTTTAATTCTGCCCGCAAACAACTCGAAACAAAATAAGCGACCTCAGCGCCTCTACACACCAAGACCCCGTAACTTTTTTCAATCTTATCTTTCCCAATCCCAGTGAACCCCCCTGGTGCTTATATTCATTTATATTTGATATGTATTGATATTCGTTTACTGATTGCTTGAGGATACTTTCGTTAATATCCAGTTAATACGTCAACAAACAGTAAATAATTTGCGTCGTTGTTGGATAAAAAACTTAAGATTCAAGGGAGAACATAGAGAAAATGTCGGACGGAACGACATCTTCGTCAGATTAGAGATAGGCGATTCCTCTTAAAAGAATCGATTCTTCTGAATCGATTCTCTATGACTTCCGATTCTGATTCTGAGTACGATCCTTAAGGAGAAGAATCGATTCCGAAGAATCGAATACTAGAATCAGCATTTTTTTAAATTTGAATCTATAATCTCGATAGATATGCATGGTATACATATCAATAAAGGTATAGGTATAATTTTCAACTGCAATTAGGAAGATAAAAAATATAACGATAAATAATAAACGTAATAAAATCAAACTTTTTTAAGATAAATTAATTAAAGATGGGCAATTCCGAAAAAAAGTAAGGTAATCGAGGTATCGGGTATTTTAAAAACTTTGATCCTGATTCCGATTCGGTTCCGGATAAAAAGTATCGATTCCACAATATTGAGTACCGGTATACCAACATTTTAGCACTGTTTTTTAAAAAAGAATTCAGCAGAACAATTGCAAACTCTTTCATTTTTTTAATTAAATTCCAGTAGCTTTCATTGCCAACGCGCTTCATTAGTAAGACTTGAAGTTTTTGTTTATTTCAAAAACAAGACCAAGAATCGTATAAACTTTGCTACATTTATTTGAAAAAAACATTTTAATTTCACGAACATATTTTTCTATATATATAGGTAATATACGCATTTACTATATAATTTTACATCGTTGACACATACAATAGTTATAAATTCAGCTTCTCAGATAGTTTTTCCATTGCAACATTGATCTAATATCACAAAAAGTATCGCAATTTTTCTAATTTTTTTTAACTATGCTAGGAAGTTAGGTTTAATGAAAGATGTATAAAATCCCTTTTTCGATCAGAAGAGATAGGCGAGAGTTGGGCTATTTCGATTGCTTGCCATTTTCTATAAAATGGTTCTGTTTTATAGCCAGAATAATATTTGAAATTTGAATATTTTCTAAGGTTTTCATAAAGTTTATGGCTGATTAGGTTTTTACATTTAAATACAGATAACAGAGAGTAAACTTTTATATGATATTTAAACAGTATAATAAAAAAGTCAAGCAATTTTGTGTAATGTACGAAGATGTCAACTTTTATATTTGACCTTAAGTACATACAAAATTTTGATTATTCTTCAAAAAAATCTTGTTTAAAAAAACTGTTGAATGGCGCCCACTTCCCCCTAAACAACTGATGTTTGAACTTTGTTTAAACTATAAGCCCCGCTCTGTTTCTCCTATTCCAGATAAAAAACTAACTTTGATAGACGCTCAGGAGCTAACCTGCTCCTTCGCTCTGAATCTATCAATCCAGCCTTCGAAAACAATCGTTCCGAAGACACAAACGTCGCTGGTATGCTCAAATACTTCCTCGCTATCAAATAAACATTTGGAAACGAATTTTTAGCCCCTTCCCACCATTTCAACGGATCTTCTGAAATTGAAATTACCTTCTGGGACAAAAAATTTTGCAATTCTGGGGAAATGTTGGTGGTTGAATTTTCGTCACTGGGATTCGTTGCTTGCTCTTAAGTTTTCGTTTCGTGATGACACCAGATGTCGCGCCTGTGCTTGTCAAAGTTCACTTCATCAAGAGCCTCGACTCTTGCATGTCTCTCTTCTGGCGGGAGAAAAAATTTCATTTCATTGAAAATGGCACTCATCAATCGAACGAGTTTCAGTGGATTCGTGAAATATAGCTTTTTGAATCGTAAGTCCACGAGTGTTGTTTTTTGAAGAATAGGAAATTTGATTGAGTAATCTCCAAATCTTTGCTCTATTGCCTTCAACAACTGTAATTGGAGGAAAACTCACACGGTGGAAATTGGTTTCGCAACATCAATCGCTTGTTGCAAACAGTAAATTGTTGGCAAAACTTTACTTCATGTTACGTGAGTCTCAGAGCTGAGCTCCTTAGTCACTTGTTCGATCGGCCTTAACAACTCAACCACATCCTTTAGTATATTAATATCTTCAGGTGTTATCGATGTTGCAAAGGGACTGCGGAGTTTGTAAAGGGCTCTCTGCACTGGTGATTCTAGCTTGACATAACGTTCTATCATGTAGAACGTCGAATTCCACCTGGTTGCACATGACTGCAAAAGTTTCAATACTTTGCTAGTATCCATTTTCTTTTCCATCTTCTGATTCACTTGAATCATTTTCTCCGTCTATCTCTTCAGGTGTTGGCTGCAGTGGCTCGATCAGTTGATCTATTTCTTGTTGCAGTCGGCGCAATTCATTAGCAGCGTTAGTGCTTGTCTTGAGAAAAGTAACAATTTTTTTCACCTTGTCTATTATGTCCTTCAGAGCTGACAAGTTCTTCATAGCATCTTCTGGAAGCAGCTGAATGTTGTGCGCGAAACAACGCAAGTGGCGAGGTTCCCCGATGAATTCATGGCACGCTTTCACGATATTGGACCCGTAGTCAGTAATGATTGCGTTGATTTTCGTTGTTCCGATGGCCCATTGGGTACATAGTTTCTCAAGCTCGCTCCGCAGGTAAGAATCAGTGTGTCGCTCACTTAACGGGAAACAACCAAGATTTATTGTTACCACCTCATGTGATTCAGGATGAGGGTAATGGACAGTCAACCCAATGTAACTTTTTGTAGTGTTTTTCTCCGTCCAACAATCGGTCGTCAGACTCATGGATTTCAGTTCAGATAAGTCAGCTTTGACTGTCTCACTAAGAGTGCGATACTTTCCATCCAATAATCTCGTAACATTTCTCCGACTTGGAAGTTTGTATCTGGGGCATACAACGCTCATGAATTTCTTGAAACCTCTTTTTTCGGTTAATCGCAGTGGGTTGTCATCGACGGCAATCATGTAAGTCAAGGCATTGGTTATTTTTGAGTGTTTCTCGCCTCCTTCTAAAAACAAAAAAGAAAAACGAAATTAAGAAGTTATAAAAAAAATATTCATTTTTTAGAACTTAAATAAAATGTATAATTTATAGTGGTTTTCACAGTACACGTGCCAAATTTTATTTTGTTTTATTTTTATTGAAATTTATCAATATTCATAGTGTTTTTTATTTGAATTCTGCAGTTATAATAAAAAAATCGTATATTATCATGAAGTGCATAAAAATTTATCATTTCTTGCATTTGTATCTCTTCAATTGACGCTTATTTACATATATCCTTTTTATGCATTATGTATTTATTTTTATCTACAAGTTAACCCCGATAGCAAAAGATGTAGATACATTTTCTCGCCATCAAATGCTGACCATTCAAAGTTGGCATGCTATAGCCAAATTTCCACCATTTGATGCAAGGGATCGGTTTTAGGATCATGATGTCGCATTTTTGGCTACCTTATAACTGATTTAGAAGTGCATTGTCATTGGTGACACAAGTTAGTCATATGCGGTCGTATCTTAGTGCATTCATGTCACCAACAGATGCCAACATCTGTTGGTGCCGTAATGCACAATAAAGGCTGCCTCAAAAACGACCTCGGTAACATTTTTTCAGACAGCATAATCGCGCCACCCAAAACGAGCCTCGAAGCTGCCTTATACCTGAAATAATTAATGGTCTCTAGTGACCTTCAAAAACGCCAAAACGTGAGAGAAAGTAAATTTTTTTGAATAAGCTTCGAATATTCCTCTTATTTTGGATGAAGCATCTCAAAGTTGTAAAAATTGGTTTCTAAGACAAGTTTTCAGCAACATTTCCATCTCTTATTTTTTCCATCATCGTTTGGAATTTCTGTTTTTTCGGTAATTTTTACAGTATCTATGTATAAAATGAAAAGTAAATGATATTCCTACTAAAGTTAAAATGTGAAGCACTCATTCATAAAATTTAGTTACGTTAAATTATATTTTGGAAAAAAAAACTGTCCTCAAGAGGACTTGAACCGTGAGCGTTCGGTTGAGAGGCTGAAACTTTCTCCACGGCATCACGGTACCGTTCATGAAGTACTGTAATTCAGATTTATTTTAAAAGTTTGCGCCGTACGAAGTACGGCGAGCTTCTGATCCAACGGATCTCGAAATAAATAACATGAACATGAAACATGAATACAAAATAAAAGTACATGTATGACGTGAGTGTTTACGGCAACGACGCATTCAAGTAGTGTCTGTGGACTCAATACTAATCAATACTAATAGTATATTGAGTAGTGGGAGTAGTGCGTCAGTGTGCGTGAGTGTGCGCAAGTGTGCGTACGCGTTCAACAGCGTTCTGCACCTATGTGATGATAGCCGGAAAAATTAACGAAAATGGATGAAATAAATTTTAATCGTTACGCGGTCGTTAGCAAGTGAAACGAGGTCTTATTTCAACGTTACGAGGTCAATCGTTAATTAATTAAAAAATAATTAAAATCTGAGTGTGAAGCTAGCCGGAATTATTAGTAATATTAACCTCATTACAATTTGAATTGATTAGATCGACGAGAAATCGTTTGCAGGTTCCAAAATCGTCCATTTCATCGTTACGAGGTCAATGGTTAATTAGTAATTAACAATTTAAAAAATCCACGGATTCGAACTTTGCAACGTCCACCATATTGGAATCGTGCGCATGCGCGTACGAGTTTTGTCGTTTGTCAACACCTGTCAACCGCTTGTCAACCCTGGTCAACCCTGTCAATGACGTCTGATGATGTCGATAGTAAACAAAAACAATAACTATAGTAACACATTATGTATTGTTTTGAAAATTTTACAGTCATGTAATTAAATGTAATTTAGTGTCAAAATGCATAAATCAGCTTTCAAACGATCGATGAGCCACCAAAACAAGGATCATCTCTTAATCAGATGAGTTCTCGCATATTTTGATAATTACCTTCTTTTTGTCAAATGTACTCTGTTTGCTTTGTGAAATATTCATTTTTTTTTTCAGGTCGGACCCGTGAAGGGCATAATTTGCTTCTGAGCTAAGAAATGGAAGACCAGTTTGTGAGTTTTTTTGCAGATTATGTGCCATAAAAAATTTTCAATAATAAATTCTTTCTTTTTTATTTGAAATTATTTTTTATGAATCCATTTTTCAAAGTTACACTGTAAACTTTTGTGTATACCAGGATGTCGCTTATTTTGGCAATGTTGCAATTTTTTTCATGATAAATCACTGCCACAAACGACTGAAGTTTTGAATGGGAGTTACGTATAATTGTCCGTACATTGTAGTGTTGAAAACCAAATAGATCTGGATTTTTCTTTCCCTGTTATCCAAATTTTACAAGCAATAATAAGTACATGTTTACCTTAATTTTAGATATTTCTTGATGTTTTGCTTTTACATACTTGTAACTTTTTATAAACTTATTATGAACTCTTGAAATCTGGCCAATTATGAGTTATTCACTCATTATGTATCTAACGTCAAGAACAAAATTTTTTTTTGGATTTTTGTATTGCCTAAATGTACATTTAGTTTACTAGCACTCGAGTATAAGATGTTTGTCTTATTTTCATATATTTTTTCATTTGTTACCTTTGCATATTCGGAAGTTACAAAAAACTCCTTATCGACTTTTGAAATTCGGCAGTGTTGGAGTTAACGAGATTAAGTAAAAATTAAAAGTTCTGCGATGTTCTACTAATAATACTGTAAATTATATTGTTGGTAGAAAATAAGTTCCTATGAATTTGATTATTATATTGTTTTACTTTATCAATAAAACTAAGAAAATTAAACACTTTAAAGTGATTCTGAACTACGGATAATCGTAATAGAGAAATGATGAAAAAAGTTTTGCATTCTTAATATTTAAGCAAAATGTATGAAAAATTAATCGTTATTTCAATTTACAACATCGATTGCTTTGTGGCACTGGTTTACCATGTCTAATTCGATTCCAACCTTACAGACAATTTTTTCAGCATCTTGTTTGATTTAAGCGCCTGGAATGCAAGAAATTCAAACATTACCAAATAAGTGACACTCTAATGTGCACGTTTTATTTTTGAAAGTTAAAAATTTCTTTGTAATATAGCACATTTACTGTCAAATTTTACAGCAATTTTTGTTTAGCTGATAATTAGGTTGTTTTATATAACTCTTTCTAGTTTTTGCACTACTTCTGTTAACATCCTATTTTTCAAAATCAATAATCTCACTGGATCGCTGGAAAGCACAACCGAGCGAGCGCTTGGGCTAATAGGAAAGGAGTGGGGCACTGCGACGAAGAGGAAGAGGCAAACGTCGATAGCGAAAATTTTTGATATTATTTTTTAAAACGTTTACTGCGATATCTTCGAAACAAAAAGAGTTTTTTTTATGAAATTTGCCTGCAAACACTGGTTAGGCTATAGCGATGCCATCTGTATACAACAATATTTTTTTTTACATGATAATGATTATAAACAGAAAACTTTTTATTCAGTCGGAATATGAAATTGAGAAAATAAATTAGAAAAAAAAAAAGGATAAAACTACCGTTTATACTTTCATTTTTAATCAATTTTATATTTTATTCGCTTGAAACTTTCTTTTCTTTTAATTGCCTAAAAAGACGGATAGATGCTTTCTTGACGCACTGATGAACAGGAAGTAATGGGATGTGAACTTAAAGAATTTATGTTTCTGAAGCGTACCCGAAAATGAGGTCGAAAGCTAGTAAATGTTGAAGTAAAAGAAGTAAATTTTGTATTTGAATTCTCCCGCTCTCCAAACTAGGAATATTTTGTCACCACCCTCCCCGTGCCCTACCGAGAGCACACAGGTGTACCACAACGGGAGAAAGTTCTCCTCCCTCACTCCCTAGCATTAGCTCTCTCTCTTTCATTTTAGGTTCACTCTCACCAGTTTTTTTTGTTCACTTTGCTCTGGAACCGAAATCTGTAAAGACCTCTCTACAAAATAAATCCGAAGTTTTCTTTTAAATCAGTGAAATATCTTGTTATTTGGACCCTTAATTTAACAGGTTATGGGCCCAGGTTCGCGAATTAACAGATATTTCTGAGGGTCTGAAATTAATTGCGCGCGAAGTGCGGGTTTGAAATTTATTTCCGTCAAGTGCACGCCGAGAAGCTTTTTCGTGCATCCGCGATGGAATCTGAAAATGTTCGCCTCCCGAAATTGACTGGAAACGAGGACTGGGCGATGTGGAAATTCCGGGCCCGCGTGGCACTGAGGGCGTCGGGGACATGGGACGTCGTCGACGGCACCCAGGTGAAACCGGAAGTGGCGGCCGGGGCCGACGAAGCGCCCATCAAGGCATGGAAGAAGCTGGACAACACGGCCCAGAGGATAATCGTGACGTCCATCGACGAGAGACCACTCCTGCATATCATCAACTGCGATACCTCCAGGTCCATGTGGGACAAACTTCAATCCGTGTACGAGCAGAAATCCGAGGTCAGCATCCACACACTAATGCAGAAATGGTACAGCATCGAGAAAGACCCCAGGGACGACATAGCAACCCACGTCGCTCGTCTCGAGGATCTCGCCCACCGCCTTGAAAACCTGGGTGAGAAAATTCCTGAAAGCATGATCATGACGAAGGTTATTATGACCCTCCCCCCCACTATGAAGCACTTTATCAGCGCGTGGGACTCGGCTCCCTCGGGAGACCGCACGTTGTCGAACCTGATATCGCGACTGACGATCGAGGAATCCCGCACCAGCCCTAACCATAATCGGGAAAGCGCGGCATTCACTGTTCGTAAGACCACTCACGGCAAATCAAACCCCAAGTCTAGGAGGCCAGGGAACTGCAACTACTGTCACAAACCAGGGCACTGGGTGGCGGAGTGTTGGAAGAAGAAAACGGCTGGCACCAGGAGAGGTGCAGAGGACAGGGGCGAGGCCCTCATCGGGGAAGCCATGACATCGAGGGACATCATCCACGGGGTCGAGGCCGAGGCCTGGTTCATGGACTCCGGGGCGACAGACCACATGTCGAATAGGCGATCCTGGTTTCGCTCGTTCACCAACCTCCAGGGGAAGTCCATCAAGGTCGGGGATGGAAAATTGATTCCGGCCTTGGGGAGGGGTGAAATAGACATTCTGGCTTTTAACGGTCACAAGTGGGAACGAAAGTTCCTGAGGAATGTTCTGTACGTGCCTGACCTCACTTACAACCTTTTTTCACTAGGCGCGGCGCTAGATAATGGCATTGAGCATCAATCCGACCGAAATTCATGCAGACTCGTGAAGGACGGGGACGTGGTTGCGGTGGGAGTAAGGACAGGAAAACTGTTCAGCATGAGGTTCCAGGTCATCGAAGCGGTCCAGGGGCAGCCCGAGGCGAACATGGCAACGCAGGTCGACCTCCACACCTGGCATCAGAGGATGTCGCATCAGAACATGGCCCAGGTCAAGGATGTTCTAAAGAGGTCGGGGATCAAGTGTCCTGGCGAGGGCATAAGCTGCGAGGACTGCATCCTGGGGAAAATGCATCGTCTACCATTTCCAAGAAGGGGCTCGAGGTCAGCGAAAATAGGTGAGGTGATCCACACCGACCTCTGTGGGCCCATGCAGGAAAAGTCTCTGGGAGGCGCGAGGTATTTCTTAATGTTTAAGGATGACTATAGCCACCACAGGTCAATATATTTTCTGAAGACCAAGGCCGAGACCCCCACCTGGATCGACCACTACCTTAGGAAGGCTGAGAAACACCTTGATACTGGAATAAAGGTCCTGAGGAGCGACAACGGGCTCGAGTACGTCAACCAGGAAGTGGCTGACCTGACACGTCGACTGGGCATCACGCACCAAAGGACTGCTCCATACACACCTGAGCAGAATGGATCGGCAGAGCGCGAAAACCGAACTGTCGTCGAACTGGCCAGGACCTCTTTGCACGCCTGTGGAATTCCCCTGAGGATGTGGGCCGAGGCCATCAACTACTCGGTGCACTCGCTCAACCAGACGGGAACAAGCTCTCGTGCAGGGAGCACGCCGAACGAGCTCTGGCTGGGAAAACCACCTGACATGGACCTCCTTCACATTTTTGGCGAGCTGGTCTACGTCCATGTTCCAAAGGAGAAGCGCCGGAAATGGGACGTCAAGGCGGAGAAGGGATTCTTCGTGGGGTACGACGACAACACCAAGGGTTTTCGTGTCTGGTTCCCAGAAAGAGACCAAGTCAAGATTCACCGGGACATCGTCTTCACTGGAAGATTATTCAAGGACGAAATGCCAAGTGAAACACAGGAGGAGACAATAGATCTCTCAATACTACCTGCAGACGTCACCGACGACCAGGAACCTGAGGACGTCATCGAGGACGCCGTCGAGGACGAGGCTCAAGAATACGAACCAGCGCGGGAAAATGCACCACCACCAGTCGGACAGGATCAGGCTCCAGGTGGAGATCGGCCCAGATATAACTTAAGAAATCGCGAGGACATCCAGATGCCGGCAAGGTACTCGACGGCCATGTTTTCCGCCGTGGACACCAGTGAGCCAGAAGATTTCGAACAGGCCATGGCATCACAGACCTCGGGGCAGTGGAAAGCAGCTATGGATGATGAGATGAAATCCCTGCTGGAGAACAGCACCTGGACCTTGGTCGACCCACCTCACGATCAGAAGATAATTGACAGCCGCTGGACTTATAAACTGAAGCGAGGGGGCGATGGAAGGATCGAAAGGTTCAAGGCCAGGCTAGTGGCGAGGGGCTTCAGGCAAACTGCGGGAGTCGACTACCACGAGACGTTCAGCCCGGTCACGAAATTCGACTCCATCAGAACAATCCTGGCAATGGCAGCATCGGAGAATTTATACCTGAAACAGTTTGACATAAAGACTGCGTTCCTGTACGGGGAAATCGAGGAGGCCATCTTCATGCATCAGCCAGAGGGATACGAGGATGGCACAGGACGAGTCTGTAAGCTGAACCAGAGCCTGTACGGGCTCAAGCAGGCATCAAGGTGCTGGAACCAACGCCTTACGTCGGCTCTGAACAACCTAGGTCTCCAGCCCACGGATGCCGATCCATGTGTGTTCACAAACAACAACAAGGAAAATCTCCTGGTCCTGGCCATCCACGTCGACGACGGACTCATCGCAGCGACAAGAGAAGAAGCGGCAAGTCAGATTCTCATGGACCTGGAGAAGGAATTCAGCGTGACCTCAGGCGAGGTCTCAACATACCTCGGAGTGCAGATTCGACGACTTCACGACGGGTCCATCTTCCTACACCAGGAGGCTTACGCCATGACGGTTTTACGGCGTTTCAAAATGGACGAGGCCAACGCAGTTGCCACCCCCGCTGACCGACACCACGAGATGTGCGCCGACGCCCACGTAAACGGCGGCAAAGACACACCCGGGACGGCATTTCGGCGAGTAGTGGGGAGTCTCATGTACCTGTCGATCGCTACGAGGCCGGACATCACGTACTCTGTAAATGCTGCCAGTCAACATCTCGAGGACCCAAAGAGCATCCATTGGAGCGCGGTCAAGAGGATACTGAAATATTTGAAAGGCACTACAGGTTTTGGTTTGTATTTTCCGGTTCGCAAAAATCACTGTTTACAGGTTTACAGCGACGCGGACTACGCCGGGGATACTGAGACGCGACGGTCGACAAGCGGGGTCGTGATTAAGTTTGGAGATTCCACGGTTACCTGGAGTTCGGCGAGGCAGAAATCCGTGGCACTCTCCACCACTGAAGCCGAGTACGTCGCAGCGAGCACGGCCGTCAAGGAGATTGTCTGGTTCAAGGGCCTACTCGCGGAGCTTGGGATTCCCGTTGAGAAAACAACGCTGAACATCGATAACTTGAGCGCTGTGAAACTCATTCGAAATCCCGAGTTTCACAAGCGTACAAAACATATCGACGTGCGCTACCACTTCATTCGCGAGAAATATCAGAGCCATGTTTTTGTTTTAGAACATGTACCGTCGGAGAAACAGCAGGCAGATCTCCTCACGAAACCTCTGCCTCGGGTAAACTTCGAGATGCAGAGAAATATGCTGAACGTCACGAACTTTGAAGAAGCGAAAAAACGACACCAGCATTCAGCATAACAACAACAAACAACGAGCGACATTGCAGCCGACGTCCGACGAAGGTACACGAACACGCTTCGGGACTCGAGCAGGCTCGAGCACAGTCGACGCGGAGGAAAATGCAGGGGCGTCTACACTCAACCCAGCACCCTGCGGCACACGGGATGACCGCATCAACCTACACCGGGCGGGCTCAAAACGCACGAGTTGCAGCGTACGACACAACAGAGAATAAAGAAGAATATAGACAATAAGGAAATAAAAATTTGATTCTTTGGTGGGAGTGTTGAAGTAAAAGAAGTAAATTTTGTATTTGAATTCTCCCGCTCTCCAAACTAGGAATATTTTGTCACCACCCTCCCCGTGCCCTACCGAGAGCACACAGGTGTACCACAACGGGAGAAAGTTCTCCTCCCTCACTCCCTAGCATTAGCTCTCTCTCTTTCATTTTAGGTTCACTCTCACCAGTTTTTTTTGTTCACTTTGCTCTGGAACCGAAATCTGTAAAGACCTCTCTACAAAATAAATCCGAAGTTTTCTTTTAAATCAGTGAAATATCTTGTTATTTGGACCCTTAATTTAACAGTAAATACACGGAATAGAGTAAAAGTGAATGTGTGTTCCTTGACTCTTGCTCCTAGTGATCGAAAGACTTATGAAAATTATATTTAACTATTTTTTATTTTAATAATTCTATGGAATTCCTGTGTTTGCCAACCAGTTCGTTTGATTTAAAGTCCTTTTGATAGGTTGTCAATACCACTGAATTCAATTTTTCAATAATATTTACAAAAAAAAAAAAACTTATCTCTTGTGTTTATTTTCATGAAAATCCATTTAAAAAAATGTCTAATGATGATGTAACTTTCTATTTTGGAGGTCAAAAGTATCGCTCGAGCTATCTTCTCTCGCACTATAGGTTCCCCATGGTGACGTTAACAAAAGGCTTTTCAAGCATCATCAGTCACTTCTTTTCATTAATTCCCATAGAAATAAATGCAAGATGAAATGTTTTTTGTAAATATTATTGAAAAATGAATTCAGTGGCAATGACAATCTATAAAAAGGACTTAAAATCCAACTAATCGGTTGACAAACACGGAAATGATATACAATTATTTGAATAAAAAATAATTAAAAACGTGACTTAAGAAAAAAAAATCACTTTGCACACTGGTTCAGGGGGGGGGGATATATTTTCATAATCTAACGTCGAAATTCGATTTCCAAAAAAAAGCTTGAATTTTGTCGCACAGTCTAATTCACTATCAGTTTGATATTAGGAAGTACAAGAAACTCAGTAGTAATGTAATGGTTGAAAACATTTTTCAATTATACTTTGTTTAGAATAGATTGTTTAATTTAAAAAATTTGTTTTCAATTTTTGAAAAATTTTGAGAATTTGGAAATTGTATTTTATTTTGCCTCATCATTTTGAGATATTCCCTCTGTAATTAAAATTTTACTCAGGATTTCCATAAAAAAAATGTGTGAAAGGTATTCGCGTCAGTATAGCTGCAAAAATTACAACTTGTTTTACTGTACCTTTTTTTAGTGAAAAGTTATCAAAGTTTACATGTAATCTTATGGATGAAGGCATTTTTTTTAAATTTTAAACTAAACCACACTTGGAATTTGTGTAAAAATTTTTTTCATTGGCGCATAACTCACTTTGTGAAACGCTGCAAATAGAACGAAGATTCACTGTACTGTTTTGGAAAAAATAAATAAAAATGAAACTAATTTGATACTTTATTCATCAAAACAATAAACTTGGCTACAATATATTCTGTCCAATTTTCACCAATGTTCAAGTATTTTGACGTTGACATTTCTTACAGTTGTTTGGTAAATAAAATAATATAACCAATGTAGTGGTTTCATTAGTTTTTCAATTTATTTTATTTGCTGTTTGATTTTATATATTTTATCTGCTGTTTTATTCAGTTATGCAATTGATTTTATTTACTTTACTTTTATAATTTTTTTCGTTTGCTGTCAAAATGTTGAAATGTTTTTTGGGTTGTAGTAATTATTTATAAAACGGTGAATGCAATGTTGTCGCTGTCAAAACTAATGGGGTGATCTGAAGTATGCTAAAACTAATTTACTTAGCAACTATATTCATTCATGGGGGTAATACCTTGATATAATAATTAGGTAGTGCTGCACAATTCAAGAAATTATGTAAGGATGATATGAAAAAAGAAAGGTTTCGAAACAAAAAATTTTCGTGTTTACATGAAATTTACACGAGAACATGCAAGACAGAAGTTTTATTTTCACATAGGGACGAATTATTTATCTCATAGCATCTCATAGTTATTGGACTCATTTACAGCTGTCAGGTGAAGAAAAAATTCAAAAAAAAAAAACTGTTAAATAAATCAGACCTTTTTATTATGCACTATCAAAAAAGAAAGCTTTCAATAAACTATACCACAAAATTTTGATCAATAATTGAAATCGATATAAGTATTCCTTCAATGTACAACGTTAAAATTACTTTAGCCTAATCTGATCATGTGGGTATAGTTTATTTGGCTAGACACAAAAGAAGAAAATATACGAAGATTGTATTACTAGCATACTCAACAATTATATGACCATTGAAACCAAAATTTAAAGCAGTTGTCATTTCCAAGATAATATTATATGAGAACATGTATGTACGTATAATGTAAGACTTTTTTTTACCATCTTTTGGAATCCCCTCTTCTCCGTCGTCGTATGTGTCTTGGAATAAGAAAAGGAACCTAGTTTAAAAAATTGATTTTGAGATTTCGACTCGAAAAAATAGTTAAAAATTACCTATCCAAAGAGCTACATTCCCAGCATCCTGAAACCGATTAAAACGCTCAAATCCGATCTGTGCGCTGTATTTTTAGATAGTTACAAGCGAGTGTAGTACACACCTATCGCAGGCGTCCACAGGCGTCTGAGCGAACACGCCACAGATCCGGCAATGCCGGATTAACCTGAGCGACCGCGCCACAGACGCCTGTGGACGCCTGCGATAGGTGTGTACTACACTCGCTTGTAACTATCTAAAAATACAGCGCGCAGATCGGATTTGAGCGTTTTAATCGGTTTCAGGATGCTGGGTTACAAGTTGCTATGATCGCTAATGGCCGTAGAATAAATTTATAAAAAGTACTAACAAGCTGTTGCGAACAACAGATAGAGAAAGGTTTCTCCTAATTTATTCTTCTCTCGTTCTTAAAGTTTTTCTTTCTCGTTTTTTGGTTCTCGTTTTTGATCATATAGGATCCGTTTCTTATTCCAAGTCACGTTTGTTGTACACGGAAAGAACCGGACACGCGTAGCCAGTGTCCTGGACACTGCTGAGCATTGTCTGGTCGAACTTTCATTTCGGACACTAGATTTGCCTAGAGACTGGCTGCTATCGAATGAGACACGTGTAGCCAGTGTTTGAACAATGCCTACCAGTTTCCGAAGTGAAAGTTCGGCTGGACAATGGCTACGCGTGCCCCGTTCTCTCTGTGTCGAAAATATATAAAATTGTATGTAACTGCTCATATATATAAAAAAAAAAGAATACAACATACGTTCACATGGCTAGGAAACACTGTTAATACTTTAAAATTCTCATGAAAAAGTAAAATCACAACCATTCGAAAATTGCAACAAAACTAAAGATATTATTTGCACTAATAGGAATAAATCTGTTATAAAAATTTGCCCCTAGCAAATACTCTGTGTTACTTTAGGAAGCCTTAGGTATTTACACTAGATGAAAAATTATTTTATTATATTCTTTTTCTTAGAAAATAACCGTGTCTCAAAATTTTGACGACCTAAATATTCTGTCATTCATATTTTCTAAGTTCCCGGAAAACAAAATTGTACAAGACTGGCCCCAGATGCGACCCAGATTATTGAGTAACATTGGTCAAATCTGGGGTACTTCTACTTCCGCATATAGGATCCAGGTTGGGCCCAGAATCTGGTCCAGTTAAAACCTCAAGATTTGGTCCAGGCGCGGTCCAAAAACTTGTCTACTTATAAATCTGTTGTACCAGGACCTGGATCAGGTCTGGGACAAATCTAGGTACTAATGAAAAAATGTTCGTATGAGTATAAGGAAGTAAAAGTCTGTTAAGTGATATATTAACTGTTAACAGAATTTGGGTTTATTTAATTTTAATAATAAATGTCAAAGATGTTTTTTTTTTCATAAATAAAATTATTGATACTCGCTTCGGCTCGACTTTTTAGGTTATGTGCGAACTGAAGCGAGTATATTCCCAATTTTACAAAAAACCAATGTACAATACATTTTAAACAATACAATTACGCAACGCGCCGCACTTTTACACCCTTTTTTGAAAAGAAAAAAAATGTTTTAAGACGATTTTTACCTCCGGACTTTGAACTTGGAAGTAAACAATTACCACGCTTGTAATAAAGTGTCGTAACCTGACCAGAGTAATTGAACTTATTGAAATCAAAACGCAAAACGATTTCATACTGAAAAAAACAGCGACAATATTTTTTATTTAATTTATTGAATATTTATCACTTACCTGTAATTGCACGACTTTCTTGGTGAAAGATCTATGACAATCTATAACCATCTAGATGACCCACTAGAACCCACGAGATTCACGAGAACACACGTGAACACACGAGAACGATCGCTAGCAATGACTCAGCTTAAGTGCTAAACTGCACACTGCTGCGCATGCTCCGTGCTGGCAGAGCATTATGTTGAAAAATAATGAATTTGAATTTTGAAATTGAAACATTAGTTCATTCGAATGTATATTTCTGAATGCGTATTTCCACTATCAACTTCGGAATTCTTAGAATAATTAACATACAGTTCATAATGTAAAAATTGGACAATTGGGCCAATCTGGATCAAATCTGGGTTGTAATTATTTCCAGAACCTGGTACAAAACTAGGGTATTTCTACTTCCGCATTAAAGTGCAGATCTGGCCCAAAATCATGGGTGCGATCTGGACCATGACTGGATCAAATCTTGAGCGGAGATCTTGATTGAGTTTATCAAGGCCCTCTCTGGACCTATTCTGGACCAAGTTTCTGGTGCCCAGATTCTTGGGCCGATCTGGTCTCCAGGCTTGGTTTTCCGGGTTGATAGTAATAACTAGCGATAATACAAGCAAGATGAAACATTCGTGAAACATGAGCTATTTATAGGAGAAGAGCAGGTATAATAAGATACTTTTATTTCAATAACTTCTGGTTTTACCATTAATTAGTAACTCAAGCATAACATGGCAGTCTTTTATCTCGATTTTTTACCCTGATAGCGATTTAGTACTTGCTTATATAAGTAATGTTATTTCCTATTTTTCGAGTTCCAAAAATACTGTTTCTTATGATCGCCAATTCAAATCCATATGAAAATATCGATCGTTCCTATACATTTGATAATCGACTTAAACAATTATTGCATTGTATTCACAGCATTCGCAACTCTTAATGTATAATAGTATGTAAGTTAACAGGAACATTTAGGTAATACTAACAGTTTTCACTTAACAAGCCCATGAGCTCGCTGTGAGCCTAAAAAATTACAGTTAAAGTTACAGTCACAGTTCGCTGCCCTTGCGAAAGCTCGAGGACGCAACTCCGTCATTGCGTACTTCTTTCGTTCTATATGTTGTTGTTTTTTCAGCAGTTCAGTCAAAAGTGCCAGGAATTTTCACTCGAAATTCATTTTTAAGGCAATAAGGGTCCTAGTAAACATATTTAGAAAAAGACAGTCTTAATTTTAAAAAACGTAGGGCACTTGTCCCATAGTTACCCCGATTGAAAACAAGGTATTTTAATGTTCATTTTGGAAGAATTTTATCAAAGGATGAAAGAGAGCGGAGTAAGAACTCAAGGAGCACCAAGTTTCGAGCTACTTGCGTGCTGCTTGCGTCTTCGAGCCTTTACTAGGGGGTGAGCTCATAGTGAGGTCGTTGCGAGTTCATAGGTTCAGTGGGCAAGCATATCAGTCTCAAATGTATCGAAGTTCAATTCAAGTCAAAAATAATTGCACAACCTTACTACATATTCTTAATAACCTAGTCTTCATTTTTGACGTATATTGCAGCGTGAGGTGTGCAGGACTCGTTCGGGGTGCAAGGAAGGGCTTTGCTGCCCAGATCGTTGCACTTTTGCCAATAATTTTGCCTTTTGCAGTAGCCAACAAAGTGATTTGGCTGGTGACCAACAACTCCAACAAGCCTATAAAAAAAGCAAACACAAAATTATTCAGTGTATAGCTTATATACATGCCTGTACATGCACGACACACGCACGATCTTGAAAAATTTGCAACTTTTTTTTTTACTTTGTTCATTTTTTTGGGTACTCGGATTTTAATTTCGATAATGTACTTTCTACATTCTTTCCAATGAAATTTCACTCGAAGCAATAATGAGAATCCTGCAAACTTGAATGAATTATAACTCCAATTCGAGTGAATTTTAGCTTTCACTCGAGTGAATTTCAGCTCTTACTCAAGTGAATTATATGTAAGAATGAAAAATATTATTCACATAGGGTACAAAAACACTACTGATTTTCGTACTAACGGTAATATTGATGGGTATAAATTATTTTACATGGTGAAATTAGACATGAATATGACATCGAATTTTCAAATTCAAGGTTGAATTGACAATCATAACGTTCCTTGCATCCCGAATAGAAAAATATCGACAAGTTATTGTCAACAAAAAAATAATTTTTTTATTCGTCTAAAGATTCATTTCTCAGGAACAGCGACGAATGTCGAAAAACCCACTATCACCACTTCGCACTTTATTAAACTTTATCACTGCTTTTCGTGTTTATTCTTGATGAACAACTCTTGACACTTTTTTGTTTGGTGAGGGAAGACGTTCGCTCGAAGTTGAGTGAATGGAATGCAGTTTGCTCAAATTTGAAGAAATCTTTGAGCGAAGCACAAATTCACTCAAACGTTTCGAGTGATATAAATCACTCGAACAGTTCGAGTGAAAGCAGTCACTTGATTCGAGTGAAATTCACTTGACCTAGAGCAAACTCCTTAGTCACTCGGAAAGTCGAGTGATATTTTCACTCGAAGGAATTAAGAGAGTACATATGTAAGAGGTGTATTAGTTCAAATACCCTGGTAGTAGCTTTGCCACGTAGCTGTGAGTCATACACGGGGCATTTTTTAAATGCCCCGTATATATTATGCAAATAAACTACCCACGTGATCAGAGAAAGCCAAGACGATTTTTACGTTGTATATTTATGGAATACTAATGTTAATTTGAATTATAGACTAACGTATTGTAGTTGCAACTAAAATATGAAATATATTCAAAAAAAAAAAAAAAAATATAAAATACATGAAATATATTATATATGGAAACTTTTTTTTATAGTACAAAATAAGAATGTCTGATTTTTTAAACAGTTTTTCTTTGAATTTTTTCCTTGCCTGAAAGCTGTTAATAGGTCAAATTACTATGAGATGCAATTAGATAAATAATTCGGCCTTATATGAACGGCTGAGAATAAAACTCGGATAGTTTCATTCACTTCAACATACAACTATCCGAGTTTTAAATTCAGCAGTTGCTATAAAAAAAAATTTTTTCTTCCAAATCCTTGTGTAAATTTCACGTGAACACGTAATTTTTTTCTGTCAAAATCTTTCTTTTTCCATATCATAATTACATAATTTCTCGAATTGTGCAACACTGCTTAGTGTTTCCAAAATATTTTAATTCTGAAAAATTAAGCGAGTATTAAAAAGTCATATATTACACTTTGAACGAATAAATTTGAAGTGGAATTTAAAAGTATACACCGAATTTCATGATTATGAAAGATATTTTAGTTCAGTTTCAATAATGTTATGATTTATTGAAATTATACAGGAGTTGAGAACTGCCATCTAACAAATGGCAAGAATCAGTCCTTTCTTTTGGCGGCTGACAATGTCTCAACAGCAGAAGGAAGGTGACGGGTTATTTGAAATTCGTTGCTTCTTACACAAGCGTTTCAGTCTTAACCGAGTACGGTTAAGAGTTATCGAGAAAAATTAATTATCGACAATTTATTTTTTCCAACTAGAAAATTCAATTTTTTTGAACCCTCAAAACCTCCCCCAAATCTTTTTTATGTAATTTTAGAAGCACCCTTATTGAAAACACAACCCAAAATGCTTGATTATAGATTTTTGCTGTTCTTAACCAATCATAACTCAATTCGGTTAAGATTAGATCGGTCGGATACAAATCACATATACTTTATTGTTTCTTACATTTATTAGCAATCGTTTTGTAAATAGAAATTGCTTGACATCTGTTAGCTCTGGACTAAATAAAAAAAGTATGCATGAAATGTATGCAGAAGGTATGCAAAATGATTAAATGAAATATTTATACACGTATATATATCATGTTAGATTTAATTATTGGGCAGTAAAACTTTGTTCGGATTTCTGTATAAAGTATGGATTTATTTCATGATTACAAGTGAGAGATTCTTTCGGGGTGTGTGTACATTACGACTGAGAGAACAAAAAAAAGAAACTAATTGAGAAAAAGAGAGAGAGACACCCCGATATACATAGATACAACATGGCGCCCGGTGGCGCGGGCATATTGGGAGTATTCAAATTTAGTTTTTCTTTTCATTTCAACACTCCCACTAAAAGAACAATTACAAATTTGAATTCTACTGAGTAAAGTCCTTCTTCTTCGTGGTCTTCGGGTTCAGCAACACGTTCAGTATCCTCCTTTGGACTTCGAAAACGACTCTTGGTAAAGGCTTGGTCAGCAGATCTGCTTGTTGCGCTTTCGATGATACGTGCTCCAAAACGAGCACGTTTTGGAGCACGTCGTTTCTTCTTGGTACTTCTGGCGAATAAAATGGTAGCGCACGTCGATGTGCTTGCTTCTTTGATGAAATGCAGGATTTTTCACCAACTTGACAGCGCTCAGATTGTCCACGTTCAAAGTCGTCCTTAGGTTCCTGAAAACAGCAAGTTCGCCCAACAAACCTTTCATCCAGATGATTTCTTTCACAGCTTGGCACGCTGCAATATATTCCGCCTCCATAGTCGACAGGGCAACGACTTTCTGCTTGGTCGAACTCCAGGAAATTGTAGCTTCTCCGAGCTTCACGGCGATGCCTGTAGTTGATTTTCTGGATTGGACATCTCCTGCGTAGTCGGCGTCGCTGAAAACTTGGAGATGCTCAGCCTGCTGCACTGGAAAATGAAGTCCATACTCGACTGTGCCTTTGATGTATTTCAGAATTCTCTTGGCCGTATTCCAGTGTATTTTCCTTGGGCTATCGAGGTGTTGGCTTGCACTATTAACAGCAAATGTAATGTCAGGCCTGGAACAAATTGAAAGATACATCATGCTGCCAATAACTTGGCGGTAGGGAGTATTCGGCGCCTCCTTGTCTCCGTTTTTGTGCATTTCAGCGCACATTTGATGATGTTGGTCAGCTGGAACTGCGACTGCGTTGGCGTCTTCCATCCTGAAACGGCGTAGGATCGTCCTGGCGTAGTTTCCTTGGTGGAGAAAAATGGAACCATCTTCTAATTTTTCTATCTGTACCCCCAGGTACGTGCCAACTTCGCTGGATGTGATTTGAAACTCCTTTTTGAGCTCCTTGATTAGAATTTCTGCTGTCATCATTTTGGCGGTGACGATGAGCCCATCATCCACGTGAATGGCCAGGATTGCCAAGTTGTTTTCGTCCCCGTTGGTAAAAACGCAGGGATCTGCATTTGTCGGCTGGAGACCTAGTTTGCTGAGAGTCTGTGTGAGGCGACGATTCCAACATCTCGACGCTTGTTTCAGGCCATAGAGACTCCGTTTTAACTCGCAAACCCGGTTAGTTCCATCTTCGTACCCGCTTGGCTGGTGCATGTAAATCTTCTCCTCGATTTTTCCATATAAAAAGGCAGTTTTCACGTCAAACTGGAACATAAAAAGTTTCTTCGATGCTGCAACAGAGAGAATTGCGCGAATCGAGTCGAATTTTGTCATGGGGCTAAAAGTTTCATTATAGTCCATTCCAGCCACTTGTTTGAAACCCCTGGCCACAAGTCTTGCTTTATAACGTTGGATACTGCCGTCACTGTTGAGTTTCGTTTTAAAAACCCAACGATTGTCGATGACTTGTTGATCCTTAGGCAGCTTCACCAGGGTCCAAGTCTGATTCTGCTCCAGAGACTCGATTTCTTCATCCATCGCGATTTTCCAGTGCTCAGCATCCAGGCCCGTAGTAGCTTCCTCGTAGGTTTCAGGATCCAAAATATCTGAAACAAAAGCTGTAGAATTTTCGAAACGTGCAGGAATTTTCAAGCTACTTCGGTCCCTCAAATTGTATTTTCCTTTTTCTTCTTCTCCAGGTCGCTGTTGGTTTTCTGTAGTTTTTTCTTCGTTTTCTGATCCCGACGTTGTTTCTTCGGCTGAATGAAAATCAAGGGCTGCTTCTTCTTCCTCTTCATCCTCCGGATTTTCGATGTTCTCTTCTTCTGGATGATCCATTTTCTGTTCGAGATACACGACGGCTTCTTTTTCTTCAGATAAACTCTTGGAAACTTCTTCATATCTTCTTCCAGTGAAAACGACGTCTCGATGAATTTTCACTTGATTCTTGCTAGGGCACCAGACTCGGAATCCTTTGACATTTTCATCGTATCCAACAAAAAATCCTTTTTCAGCCTTTGGGTCCCACTTCTGTCTCTTGTCTTTTGGAATATGAGTGAAAATCCCTTCTCCAAAAATTTTCAGTTTTCTCGGATTCGTTTCCTTTTGTAGCCAGAGTTCACACGGTGACTTGCCTTTTTCACTGCTGGTTCCAGTCCAATTCAGCGTGTACACCACGTAGTTGACAGCCTCCGCCCACAACTTGATTGAGATTCCGCTGGCGTGAATGAGAGTCCTTGCCAATTCCACAACAGTTCTGTTTTCTCGTTCCGCAGATCCATTTTGCTCAGGGGTATAAGGCACAGTTTTCTGATGGATTATGCCCAGATTACTAGTCAACTTCTCGACTTCTTGATTGATAAATTCTAGTCCATTGTCACTTCGCAGTATTTTCACCCCTTTCTGGATGTGTTTTTCGGTCTTCTTCAGGTAGTCCTCCAGGCACGCGCTGGTCTCCGATTTCCTCTTGATAAAGTACGCCGTCCTCCAGTGACTGAAGTCGTCCTTGAGTAGAAGGAAGTATCGAGCTCCACCCAGGGAATTTTCCTGCATTGGACCGCACAAAGCTGCATGAATGAGTTCGCCCGCTCTTTTCGATTTTGTCTCGCTGTGTTTGAACGGCAGCCTATGCATTTTTCCTAAAATACATGGATCACACTTAAATTTCTGATCGAGAAAAATGACATCAGATTTTTGAAGAATATTCTTGACATGAGTGACATTTTGATGGGCCAATTTTTCGTGCCAGGTCTGCAAATTCTCCTGCACGGCCAGATTTGCCTGAAAAAAGTTTCCTTTTGCGAGAACCTGGAATTTCATCTGATAAAGCCTATTCCTGCACTCTCCCACTGCAACAATATTCCCATCTTTGACAAGTCTACAGGTCTGACTGTCCGACTGATGTTGGATCCCCTTATCGAGAGCAGCACCTAGCGAAAACAAATTGTACGAAATTTTCGGGACATACAGCACATCACGTATGTGTTTCGCAGACCAGGTTTCTCCATCCCAAGCTCTGATGTTGATGTTTCCAGTGCCAAAAGCCAAAATAATTTTTCCATCGCCGACACGAACCGGTTTCGGAGTTGTGAATTCTTCGAAGGATGAAAACCACTTGCGATGGCTGGACATGTGGTCTGACGCCCCGGAGTCCAAGTACCACGCATCATTCTTCGGTCCCCCGACTTCCCACGTTGATGAAAAAGCCTCCCCGACAAGTGCCTCACCCCCACCGAAATCCCGCTCGTTCGCCGCCCGACGTTTCCAGCAATCCCGCGCCCAATGCCCCGGCTTGTGACAGTAGTTGCATGTTCCTTCCTTACCGGTAAAATTTCTCGAGTGATTCCCGCTTTTACCGACGAAATTATTCTGATAGTTCCCCTTCTTACCGGCATGGCTTCTCGAGTAGGCCCCTTCCTTACCGACATTATTTCTGAAATTCCTCCGAAAATTTCCCTGAGCAGCGAAAGCCGTATTTTCCGAATTTCCCCCCGAAATATGACGCGATTCCTCTATCGATAATCGGGAGATCAAATTTGACAGACTTCTTTCCCCGGATGACGTCGATTCCCAGGCAGTTATGAAATGACTGAGCGAAGGGGGGAGGGTCATCAGAATTTTCGTTATAATCATTTGAGGAGGAATTTTCTCACCAAAATTTTCCAGGCGATGAGCGAGGTCTTGTAGTCTTGCAATATGAGTGACAATATCATCGTTTGAATTCCTCTGGATACTGTACCACTCCTGGAGTAGCATATGTACACTGGTTTCCGATTTCTGCTCATAAACGGATTTCAATTGGTCCCACATGCCCTTCGAATTCTCGCAGTTGATGATGTGTAGCAGCGACCTCTCCTCCACCGATGTAGCTATGACCTTCTGGGCGAGGTTGTCCAACTTCTTCCATGCCAAAACTGCTTTCTCGTGCCGATCCGAACTGCTTGAATCCTCAGCTTCTGGACGTTGGGGATATGGCGATGTCCCGTCGACGACGTCCCAGGCACCGCTCGCTTGTAGAGTCACCCGAACTTGGAATTTCCACGATGTCCAATTCTCGATGCCCTTCAGCTTAGTTATTCGAACACCGTCGTTTTCCATGGCGAGTATTGTCTATTTTTCTTCTTGCTCGTTGGCTGAGAACCGCACTTTATTTTCGTTCGAACTTTGATCCAAAAAACAGCACGCGTTCCCGTTTTGCACGTCGGCCGAAAAATGACTCGCGGACTTCCCGATTCCGAATTTTTCTATCTTTCACTTTTACAAAAAATATTTACTGCTCCACGTCACTGGGCGCATAACCTGTTAGATTTAATTATTGGGCAGTAAAACTTTGTTCGGATTTCTGTATAAAGTATGGATTTATTTCATGATTACAAGTGAGAGATTCTTTCGGGGTGTGTGTACATTACGACTGAGAGAACAAAAAAAAAGAAACTAATTGAGAAAAAGAGAGAGAGACACCCCGATATACATAGATACAACATGGCGCCCGGTGGCGCGGGAATATTGGGAGTATTCAAATTTAGTTTTTCTTTTCATTTCAACATATCAAATGCAAATTAGTACAAAAAGAATGTATAATTGGGTGATGAGGATTCGAACATTCCTATAAGCAAAATTCCTTCAGATTTTCTTCATATAGCTGGCATTTCTCGACAAATATTTCCGGAAAAATCATAGCTTATGGGCACTGAACTCGAGTATAGTTCTGGCAGAAATGGATGCTGGGAAAAGAATACCACAATCTATGGTAACAGAAATACTTGGTTTACGTGTTGAGTAAAACCTAAGGGAAATCTTATGGAAATCATCGCGGCCAAATAAATTTAAAAAATAATAATTAATAAATGTCTTTTTATGATGATTATTAATAATACCTCATCTGAAAGAACATTAAAAAAAAGAATTTATTATTGAAAATTTTTTATGGCACATAATCTGCAAAAAAACTCACAAACTGGTCTTCCATTTCTTAGCTCAGAAGCAAATTATGCCCTTCACGGGTCCGACCTGAAAAAAAAAATGAATATTTCACAAAGCAAACAGAGTACATTTGACAAAAAGAAGGTAATTATCAAAATATGCGAGAACTCATCTGATTAAGAGATGATCCTTGTTTTGGTGGCTCATCGATCGTTTGAAAGCTGATTTATGCATTTTGACACTAAATTACATTTAATTACATGACTGTAAAATTTTCAAAACAATACATAATGTGTTACTATAGTTATTGTTTTTGTTTACTATCGACATCATCAGACGTCATTGACAGGGTTGACCAGGGTTGACAAGCGGTTGACAGGTGTTGACAAACGACAAAACTCGTACGCGCATGCGCACGATTCCAATATGGTGGACGTTGCAAAGTTCGAATCCGTGGATTTTTTAAATTGTTAATTACTAATTAACCATTGACCTCGTAACGATGAAATGGACGATTTTGGAACCTGCAAACGATTTCTCGTCGATCTAATCAATTCAAATTGTAATGAGGTTAATATTACTAATAATTCCGGCTAACTTCACACTCAGATTTTAATTATTTTTTAATTAATTAACGATTGACCTCGTAACGTTGAAATAAGACCTCGTTTCACTTGCTAACGACCGCGTAACGATTAAAATTTATTTCATCCATTTTCGTTAATTTTTCCGACTATCATCACATAGGTGCGTTCTGCAGCGTTCAATTACGTGATCAATATCGTGCTAAGAAACGTGGTCGGCAACGTGGTCATACCAAAAAACACAGGAAAATAATAAGGTAAATCAAATAAAGTACATCATATAATTGAATTAACGGAACATTGCATAGAACCAACTTCTGCTAACAGTTGACTTGAAAAATTTGTCTGTTTTTTTTCCGACGTGAAAAGCAATTTCAAGTAAGATATCTTTCCTAGGTTATGTTTTTTTCGTAAAGCACGAAATGGAGGAAAAAAACACCAATTTTCAAAGTCTTACGCAGACAGAAACTGCCTTTCTGCAATTTGATAACGCCTCATTCGCGAAATTTCTTCTGCTTGTGATTCTAATCTATGAGGTAAGTGATTGAAAACTTGAAAATTCATCCGTTATATTTTTGATGATTTTTCAATTATGACTTGTGTTGTCTGAAATCTTTTTTAAATTTAAAAAAAATATACTGGAATAAATAAAAAAGTGAAGAAAAATTAACAACAACGACAAATAAAAAACAGTACGCGTGCTTGAGACTCAAATCTGTAAAATCAATGATTGCAATCTTGAAAATTCATCCATTTTATTTTAAATGATTTTTCAATTAAGACTTTTGTTGTCTGAAATCTCTGCTTTAAAATTTGAAAAAAAAAAAAAATATACTAGAATAAATAAAAAGTAACGAGAAATCAACATCAATAACAAATAAATATACAGTACCCGAAACTCACAACAAGTTGAATTTTTCTGAGTTTCAACATCTTGGTGACTCTAATGAAATTTAAATTTAAAAAATATTAACTAGATTTTTGAAATTGTAAACGTCACTCTAAAATTGAGTTCCATAACTTATACCAGTAAATTTGAAACGTACGAAATTAGAATGCTTATTAAATGCGAGAGATACATACAATTCTCAAAATTAAAAAAAGGCCAGTTGAATGATCTCAAATGAATTGTACAAGTTAATGTTGAGTTAAATATTTAATTTAAAATATTTTCACAATTCAAAAGTAACTAGAGTCAGAAAAATGTTCAGGCTCACAGCAATTCGAGAAGTTGTAAATATTGAATACTGTATTCTTATTTTTCATCGATTCTTATTTAGTGTACGGTTTTACCTTTTCATTATTGCTTTTATGAAGTTGAAAAAATGTCACTTCTATTCTAGCAAAATGTAAATTGGTCAATGATATCCCAAACATGTGAATGAGTAAAATTTAATTATGCTTGAGACTCAAGTCTGTAAAATCAACTATTGAAATCTTGAAAATTCATCCATTTTATTTTTGATGATTTTTCAATTAAGACTTTTGTCGTCTGAAACCTCTGTTTTCAAATTTGAAATAAATATACTGGAATCAGGGTTGGGTGGGAATGACATTCCAGGAATAATGGAATAAATACTGGAATATTCCCATTTACATGAAACGTATGAAATATGAATATTCTTTTATTCCACGAGCTTTGGGATAGGAATAATCCTTATTCCCTTTACCCGATCCCACGGAGTGAATTAGATTTATTCCAAAAAATATTCCAATAATTAGAATGACCAAGTAATGGTTGACTGGATAATTTTAACGTCGGTATTTTTTTGAAAAATTTTGTTTTTACTAGATTTTGAGCTTTTCCCGGTTGTTGAGTTCACTAAACAATAAATTTCCATTATTTTGGAAGTATTATTTGTTGTAACAATCCGTTTAAACAAATAATCGCGATATTCTGTTTCTATAAGATATATATGCTTTTTACAGTTTTTTGAGTTTCTGTACAACTATTTTACGTAGATTTTGTAAAGTTTATTGGTTGTAACAATATTTATAAACAATTTATTGCAAAATTTCTTTCTGCAAGATATGTGTCATTTTCATGGTTTTTTGGGTTGCTGAGTAAGAATTTGATATTGTCTTTGTGAAACTTGTTTATTTAAACAATTTTTTAAAAGAAATTATTGCAAAATTTCCTTGTTGCAACATGTATGTCATTTTCATGGTTTTTTGGCTTGCTGAGTGAGAATTTGACCTTAGTTTTAGGAAGTTCGTTTATTTGAACAATTTTTTTAAACAAATTATTACAAAATTTCCTTTTTGCATGATATATGTCATTTTCATGGTTTTTTGGGGTGGCTGAGTTAGGATATGATATTTTTTTGTAAAATTCGTTTATTTCAAAATCTGATAGACAAAATTTCACTACTTCAAAACGATTTAGTTCCAAAAAGACAAAAAAGGTCGATTTCTAAGATAACAAAATTATGTGTTAGGAAAAATCTAAGTCAGTAACAGTGTTACTGATAGTAATTGTGTACATATTTATCTCCGCAGTGAATCCATTCGAAGATAGCTACTAACCAGTCTCAAGTCTCGCTTCACGGCGTTGATCGGAAATGGCTGAACCTATTATTCGAATAAGACACTTTTCTATTTATATTTCATTCTGGAATAACTGATCAAACATTTAAAAATGAGCAAAAAAATGTGCATATCTCGAAATTCACAGTTTCAATGATGAGGGACAGACGAAACTTATAGTGTAATCGTTGCATTAAAAAAAACTGTAACACATTTTTCGGCAAAAACTGGTAAAACAAAATGAAACGTTCCTCTCGAATTAGATATTTCCGTAAACTTCAAGATGAGATTAGCGATCGTCAGCAACGCAGAAGAAAGCAGTTGGACGAACAAAGGGAAAGTCACTCATACGAAAAAGATGTAGAAAGTGGTTCCTTTAACAATTGTCACAATATCGAGATATCTAATGCAGAACGCAGCGACAGCAATGCATTATCACATTTTCCTTCCCATTCATTTCGTGATGAACAAACTGCTAGGTTGCCGGTTGAAGTAGATTCCGAAAACTTACTTGTCTATCCTGATGTCCATGATATATGTAACATTTATGATGACTTTGAAATAAAAAACGATTTCGAGTCGAGTAGCGATGATGTTTCTAGCGATGATGAAGATCATGACGATTTAATCACTTTTACGAGTTTTACGTTCTCGTGAATGCTTATGGCCTCTTCCATCCGATGTTCGAACTTTAATTGAGATGCCACAGGTATCAAAACCTTTGACAGTCATGGGTGATGGAGAGTATCTGCACATCGGGTTCAGAGAAGCTGTGGAAAACACTATTCTGCGCAATCCCGAACAGCATATCCCACAAGTTTTAGAGATTGACATTAGCACGGATGGTGGCAGGGTTGATTCATTAGGAAGAATACAATTGTGGCCAATCCAAATTCGAATTGCCAATATACCAGACAGCGCTCCTGAGCTCGTTGGCATATATCGAGGTGCAAGTAAACCAAGCGATCCTAATCTCTTCTTTCAGCAATTTAATTCAGATGTTTGTTCAGCCACTAAACAGGGTGGAATTGAGTGCAGTGGTAGGATCTATCCATTCGTGTTTCGAGCGTTCATTGCCGATGCTCCTGCGTGAGCATTTATACTCAATCACAAAAGTCATATGGCCACTTTTCCATGTTCGAAATGCAACGTAGAAGGAATTCATTGTGATCAACAAAAGAATCTTGTATATCCAGGAGAAATAGCAGAAGCCAGAACTCATGAACAATATCTGAAAAGGTCTTCTGACGATTTGCATTTGAAAAAAGGTGCCAGTCCTCTAGAAAATCTTCTCTCAGACATTCCAATGCGTACTCCGTTTGAATACCTACATCTTGTTTGTCTTGGGGTAATGAAAAGGTTGCAAATGGGTTGGGTTGATGGCGTTTTTCGACTCACTGAGAAATTTGACAAAAAGAGGATGGATTACGTAGCTGACCGAGTTGCGATTGTCAAACATTTCTGCCCTCAAGAATTTTCACGTCCTCCACAATCGTTACACATGTACAGAAATCAAAAAGGAACCGAGCTTCGTTCATTCTTACTATATGTAGGGATCGTTGTTATGTTTGGTATTCTCAGTTGCTCTGGGTATCTCAATTTCCTTCTTCTCCATGTCGGCATCCGAATTTTGACAAAGGAAAAAGTTTCAGTGCAAGACGCAGACCTCGCAAAGCATGTTTTAAACGAGTTTGTTGATTCTAGTACTCATGTATACGGAATTCAGTTTGCATCGTACAATATCCACTGTCTAAGACATCTCGCTGACGATGCCAAAATCTTCGGTAATTTGGATAATTTTTCAGCTTTTCCTTTGGAAAGCAATATGTCATACTTCCGTAAGGCTACCAGAAAACCAGGTAGGCAGTTGCAACAAATATATCGGAGACAACAAGAGAAATTGAGTTTCAGACGTGTGAAAAAGATGATTAAGCAAAATAAGCTGATAAGACCACATCGAAATGGGTCAAAACCATCATTACACAACAATATCAAACAGTATATGAAAGTTTGCTGTGAAAAATTCGTTCTTTCGGTTGACCAATCCGATAATTTCTGTATCTCTCAATCTGGAGAAATCCTCATTGTACTCAACATTATTGAAATTAACGGAGTCATAGAGCTTGTTGTTCGAAAATTCGACTTCACAGGAGATTTTTATGAATTTGGGGTTCGTTCATCTGCAATTGGCATATGGAAATGCAGTCGCTTGAATTCTCAAATGTGCATTGTACCCTTAGACCAGATTCGCGCGAAATGTTTCCGCATGCCTTATTGGCCTGCAAGATACACAGATTCTCTTGCAAATGGTGTTGTTCCACTCAATGACGAAAATGATTATTTGTCTGACGATGAAGATGATGCACATTTCAGTGAGTCTAGCCGCGATGGACATTTTATTGTTTTCGAAATTTTTTAATCAATAAACACCAAGTAGCAAAGGTACGGTGAACAGTGAACGGTCCTGTTTTTTTACTGAAGAGTAGATTATACATAGATACTCCTTTTCCATTTCGAAAAGGGACGTTTCGATTTGTAAAACTAGGTTTTGAAGTTAAAGAAAATAAGTGTTGTTGAAGAAAAATGTTAATGTCATTATTGCGTTTCATTAGTGAAGTATCAATTTTTGGAATGGTATAGCAACTTTGAGTAAACTAAGAAAATACGTACTGTTGATGAAAGTTTGCTGAACGACAAATTATCATGCATTGCGCACACGAATAGTGTACATTCTCAGCATTTAATTTTTATGACTTCAACTGAATAAAAAAAGTGGCCCTTCTCTCCTTCAAAAATTAAAACAAATACAGTTTCGAAGTTTTTTTTTAAACATAAAATAATATTAAAATTGAATTGTAATCAAAATCTGTGAACAGTTTCTTCGTGTACAACCTTCAAGCAATATGTAAAAATTAGATCGAGAATTGTTACATTTTATTACAAAATACGTAACGACGAATTATCATGCATTGCGCACACGAATAATGTCTGCAGTGTAAAAAGTTGAGACAAACTTTATTTTATGTAACGAAGAACACATGTTTCAGTGTACAGCCTTCCCAAAAAAAGTAACGTTTCACGCCCTTGGTTCATACCCTTAGCAAGAAGCATAAAAGTCATGTCCGATAGCACTCCCATCAGCCTACAGAGCTCTAAATAAATATTTTAGTTACATAATACTTGAATGTTACTTAATATATGCACCGGAGATAAAAGCTGTTCATTTTTCTGATCGCACACAAAAAATATTTAAAGTTGTAGTGACATGTAACCTATGCACAAGAATTCAAGTGCCTGCTCTTAATTTAGAAAAAATGTTTTCCTTTGTTTAGCTGCTTACAGAAGTTTCAATTCTCTTAGTTATCTAGAAAACTAAACGATTGCAATCAACAAACTAATAACAGTTCTGCACTTTTTTCAAGAATCATGTCATACATTCGGAAGTCGAGTAGATCAAGCGCTGGTACCTTACCGACACGCTATTGTGATACTAATAGCGAGGGCGAGAAAGAACGTATGCCACCGAATCGTCATCTAGGACTTTCAATATTGTCGTTGAAACGGAAGAGCGTCGAAATGGAAAAAGAGCTACATACCATCAACAATGATGGTCACCCACATGATGTAAATTGAAGCTGCTTAACGCAACGTATACAGTCTTCAATAAATCCACCTCCTCTGGGTGTTTCTCCAAATCACTCCGGTATGTTGCATTGTAGCATCCAAAAATTACCTTATACACATGATAAACACAACTAAATTCTAAATAGGGTTAGGTTATCTGCAAATTTCCTAGCGGCATGAACTACAGGTCAAGCTTTTGTTCATGAAATCTCAGCTTCAAATAATCATAGAGACAGTAATCGATATAGTTTGCATCCATCCATTTTGCAAAATGAAAGTTAGATGGGCAAATAAGAATGTATAGAACGTCAATTTATTTCAAAGTAATGATTTTGCACAAAATTTTGTAAAACAACACGGTCACTCATAATTGATTTTCACAAGTGTTTTTTAAAAATAGCTTCAATTTTCATGTGATGAATTTTTAAAAAATTGAATTTTAATTGGGCGAAAAACTTTTCCTGTACCAAATTAGCCAGAAACATAAAGTACGTAAATATTTCCCAGAGAAATAGAATTATTTACAGTACCCTTTACCTGCCTAAAACTAAGTGGAAGATATTCACAAATATTTTAAAAAAGAGAAACTGCACTTTAGTAAACTTAAAAAATTACGATTACGTTTTTCTAAGGCAAATTAAAAAATTAGTCAACTTTTCTCAGATAAAAAATTTAAGAAACCAGCTATTCCTTGGTTATTACACTGAGAAAAAGTGAGCGTAATGGTTACGGCGAAAAAAATTTTTTTTGATTCACCGCAATAAGTACGCTGGAAAGCGCTGTGACTACTATTTTTAACATTAGAGTACGTTGAATCAAAAAAAAATTTTTTTTCACCGTAACCATTATGCTCACTTTTTCTCAGTGTAGTCACAAACTCGATAAATAGGTGGACTCACGATTATACACATTTTTTCCAAGGAATATTTTTTTTTAATGTACTTGATTTGATATTTTTTTGGGAAGAAAATTGGCAAAGAAAAAAATTATTTTAAAAAAACCATTTCGGGTTCAGTGCCTCACACTGAAATTGGATTTGTTCTGTAAGGCTAACCCAGGGCGTTAACCATACTAACACGTTGTTACTATTTCTTCATACAGATTGCAACAGCAGTCCGGAATCAGTGACAATGACTTCAAAACGCACTGACACTGAAACTGCGTTCACGCCTAGACGTAATCTCAGGGTATCTTACGAGGAAGAATACAGCAACGTGCAGCCAGCAGTTATCAATACCGGTACGCATGAGCCACAAAATTCCATGTCAAGTACGTCAGCTGAAACTTCGCATGGATCACGGAAAATGTTGCAAGGATCTGTAACTAGAACGGCGGAAAAGACACGAAATCTTTCCCGGGAATCAAATGGAAATGGCCCTACCGATAACATAATATCGTCTGATGAAGAAACGTAAATTAAACTCATGGCACTGTAGTCCAATTAGTTTCTAACATACATTCTTTGTCGCTAAATACATCACATATTTCTCAGCTTTGTAAAAGTTTTGTTTACTATTGCCTATCATAGCCCCAACGTGCTTCAACATAAAAATTAATGTAAATTCGTATGAGCTCTCTTGAGTATTTTTACCTTATGAGTTTGAATCGCATGAAAATTGAAAAATTTACTAAATATTTCAGAATACTTCGTTTTCTTCACAACCACCGTGATTCCATGATCTTTTATTTTTCAGAAATGTTGCTGATCAAAGTACTCCCTATCACCGAGAAAGTTGGACAGTTACTGCCAAAAATAACTGTGTCGCGGAAGATATCGCCGAACTTGTTTTGTATGTATTTTATTGCAGAATTTTAAAAGTAGTTTAATATTCTGCCTATCACAAAGCCTATCGTCTACGCTGTTATGTATTGTACATAAGGTGCCCTTTTTAAAGGCTCTCAGATAGAGAGGGAAGTTGTCAATGATCACGTCAGTAGACACCTTTGACTTTGTTTTTATTCTGGTTCCTTTATACAATAGATTATAGATTTCCGAACAATTCTTCGACTGAGGGGAGGGGTAAAGAAGGGGGGTGTTACGCCAATCGTTCTTCCAGAGTTATGCCGGGACTCGGGGGTTCTTCTAGCAACATTGCCTCAGTCCTGGGAGTCGGGGGCGGAGACTCTACTCGAGTGTTTTCTCTGAGTCGGGGGGTGGTTGATGTTCCCAATATCTCCGCTATTCTCTCGTCCAGAGAGGGCCTGTGGCTGCTTCTCACCGAGATGGCTGGCGCTTGGTTGGGGGGTTCCTCAGTGAGGTCAACAAGTACTGGAGGGCGAGTAGGTTGTCCACGATGTCGTCTGGGGATGTTCAGTCGCGAAGAAGGGCGAAGGGAAGGAAGAGAACGGGAACCAGGCTGTACGCTGCACACCGGTTTGAGGGTAGTGGGATTGGCGCTCTTGGGATTTCTTTTGGGTTTCAAAAATCCCAGAATCTGGTTTTGGCAGCTCGGACAGACGCTTCTCACACAGGTGGTCCCCTGCGAAGTCAATGTCCGTTTTCCCCCCTTTTCCTTATACGGGGCTCTGCAATGCCGGCACAGGAACCATATACCCTCTTTCCCTGAGGAAAGTATCCTGCTGGGTCGTCGATCACAGGGTGGTTTATAAGACTGACTTCGTCCGGTCCCTCTGGATCTTTGTAATTCAATAATTCCGGGCAACGCTGGAGTCAGTTCTTGTGGGAGGGCTTCCACCCCAGGAATTCTTCCGGAATGGAACTTTATCCACACCCAAAGTTCCGGTATGTTTTGATTATCAAATTCCTTAAATCCTCCCCCTGGGCGGACACCGTGGGCTTTGGCTAAAGCTTTGGCTTCAATCAGGCTCACTATTCTCGTGGAAGACACTATACACGAAATTATTGTTTCAACTGAAGCGAGTTCCGTAGAACTAAGCGAATTCCGTAGAATTAGGTTCAAAACAAAAAAATTATGTTCGAAGGAAACAAAATAGGAATTTGTGGACCGAAACGATCTTGAAAATTGGCGAATTCCGAAGAATTTAGCGAATCCCGAAGAATTAAGCGAATTCCGCAGAATTGAGTTTTCAAGAAATTAAAACTTTGAACTGAACGAATTTTTAGGAAAGGAAGTAATGAACAGGAATACCGAAAATGAAATGTACTATGGTTGTAAGAAATTATATCCAGAAATTATAAACATTGAACTGAAACGAATTTGAAAACTAGCGAGTTCCGTAGAAACTAGCGAATTCCGAAGAATTGAGCGAATTCCGAAGAATTGAGTTTTCAAGAAATTATAACTTTGAACTGAACGAATTTTTAGGAAAGGAAATAATGAACAGGAATACCGAAAATGAAATGTACTATGGTTTCAAGAAATTATATCCAGAAATTATAACCATTGAACTGAAACGAATTTGAAAACTAGCGAGTTCCGTAGAAACTAGCGAATTCCGAAGAATTGAGCGAATTCCGAAGAATTGAGTTTTCAAGAAATTATAAACTTTGAACTGAACCAATTTTTAGGAAAGGAAATATGAACAAGAATACCGAAAATGAAATGTACTATGACTTACTCTTTTAACAGAAGAAGTTGAAACTGGTGAGAACTTGCGGACAAGAATTTTAAGAGAAAACTGACTGACTGAATTTGAACTGATAATTTTATGAACTGGCTGGTTTTCGGGTGTACTGACTGTTAAAGTAATTGCTACCGGGTACAAGTGTCGGAGTACAACTAACTGGATCCCAAAAATTTGGGGGAATATATACCCATCTAGCCGTAGTTACTGAATCATGGATTTCGCAATTATGAGGTTTTAATGAAGACGGGAAATTGAATCATGGATTTCGCAATTGAGGTTTCAATGTAGACGGGAACTGAATCATAGTTTTATAATGGATTTTGCAATTGTGAAGTTTTAATGAAGACGGAAATTGAATCATGGATTTCGCAATTATGAGGTTTGAATGTAGACGGGAACTGAATCATAGTTTTATAATGGATTTTGCAATTGTGAAGTTTTAATGAAGACGGAAATTGAATCATGGATTTCGCAATTATGAGGTTTTAATGTAGACGGGAACTGAATCATAGTTTTATAATGGATTTTGCAATTGTGAAGTTTTCAGCAAAATGGAAATTGAATCATGGATTTCGCAATTGAGGTTTCAATGTAGACGGGAACTGAATCATAGTTTTATAATGGATTTTGCAATTGTGAAGTTTTAATGAAGACGGAAATTGAATCATGGATTTCGCAATTATGAGGTTTTAATGTAGACGGGAACTGAATCATAGTTTTATAATGGATTTTGCAATTGTGAAGTTTTCAGCAAAATGGAAATTGAATCATGGATTTCGCAATTGAGGTTTCAATGTAGACGGGAACTGAATCATAGTTTTATAATGGATTTTGCAATTGCGAAGTTTTAAGCAAAATGGAAACTGATTTCAGAAAGAACTTCCGAAATGTATTTGCCTTCCCATTCAATTAACTTTAATGACTGTGAACAATCGGATAGGAATTTCATGTTTGTTTTGAAGAAAAGAAAAAAAATATATATATATAGCGGGCTTTTCTATGTATTATACATGTATATTATTATATATGCATGCAATACATAACAACGCCTAACATCTGCCTATACAACTTTTCGACTCATAACTGTTCATAACTGTTAACAAGGAAAGGAATTGTCAGATTCAACAATTAAATCGTTTGGCAAAATATAGCAACGAAATTTTCTGTAATAAGTGCACTTTGAGTAATAGAAATTTTAATGTAGTTGTTTCGACCGAAACGATGACTTCGTATTAAAAATTATCGTTGGTCCATATTTCAAAAAATGAAAGGTTGCTGAAACTGAAAATTTCTTTCCATGCAGTAAAAGTCATTCCAATTCCTAACTCAAGCGTAATTAACATTTTTAGTGTAATAGTCCCTCTTCCAAAAGTGATCGCTAAGAACCAGGTTTACGAAATGAAGTAATACTTCCTCAAGTATCAATAAATTAAATTTTTCCGCTCAAAATTTGAGCCCTTTTCAGAAAGAGATAGTATATTTTAATTTCTTATTCGAGGTCCAAAACTTGTTATTCCACTTCTATTCTAATTTTTTAATTTTATTATTAAAATATTAAATATATTCATACTTGAGGAAATGTTACTTCATTTCGTGAACCTGTTTCTTAGCGATCACTTTTGGAAGAGGCATTATTACATGGAAAAAAGGAGCACAAGAAATCATAATAATATTTTTTAGTATTTCAAGAGTTTCACACATAAATTTCTGTTATAACCTCATTTTTTCGCTGACCAATGTTGTATGTTTCAAGGCTTCATTGCAGTGTAATGGCGGAATTGTGTTCATTTTTTCAGTGCTAAAGTCAACAAAAACCTCACGTCAGTCCTACAGCAGATGAGCGACACGTTATTAAGATTGGAGCGGATCAGTGATGGCCTATCGCGGAACAAAAAGAAACCTGGTAAGCCAGGTTGCTTGCCAATAACTTCCGCGGAGGCCTTCAAAGAGGTGGAGCATTTCTCAACAGAGCAGCTTGATGAAATCTTATGTTTCATGCTAAGAAAATTTTTTCAAAAAAGTAGATTGTTAATTTATAGAAAAAGACTTTGGTTTCGATCAATTTTTTGTGGGAACGTCGATAAGTTTCAAAATAGTATTCTAAAAGTGCTGAAGAAAATTGTTCCTCCTTAGACTTCTACTTATCTCAACTGAAACATTTAGCAGTGTAAAAAATGTATTTGCCAAGTGCGTTCGCAATTCAGCAAATTATGATTTCTACAAATGATTATGTCGTCTTTTAGGTAGCCTGGTGCAAATGGCTCGGAGGCCACAACATTGAAGAAGCAGCCAATGAAATCGTCAAAAGCTGTTTCGGTGACAATTTGTGCTCCATCATTACCTGGACCGGGAAATATGGACGGCATCGAGAAGAATTTGCAATCGTCAGTACGCGCTGGGAGCAAGTGATTGCTGGTAAAAGAAAAATTAAGCATATGATTCTATAGTACCCTATAAACTGTGGGGTATCCCTTACTACCATGACCTAAGAATGTTTCCCATTACAGCCCTTTAAAGTCGTCAAAAATATGTACAAAAACATCCATACCAGACTAGTTGTTTACTCAAATTTTTCTACGTATCAATTTTTTTCATGAACATTTGCTGAAATCAGACATGTGTGAGTAAAACATGCAAAAAAAATACATGTATTTTTCATTTAAAGTTTCAACATCTCGGTCACACGTTTAAATGTACTTAGAATTCGATGAAACTTTGCAGAGAATTTTTCCATGGTACCTTGATAATTTTGAAAGGTTGAAATGGAAAAATTCTGAGGTCATGCAAATAAGGAACACCCAAATAAACTCTTATAATCTTTCTCCCACGAATCGTTTAGAACAGCGTAGAACTGTTTTCCCAGTGGACTCGGGTGCTTTTAGAAGATTACCTATTACCTAAGAAGAGGAAGAAAAAATAAGTTGGCAACGCCAGAAAATATGTGAAGCAACTTAGAGTTTCTATTGTACCACAGTTCAAAACGACAGTTCTTTATCTTGTATTTATAGCATTATTTTATGCAGTTGTGAAACCTCGAGTTTTTTTTTTTTTTTTTTCCAGATGCTCTCTGTGGATACCCCAATATTCCCCAACCAAGCCAAAAGCAAATTATGTCAGCGGTTATGGCTGCGCTGAAGAATGGGAAGCAAAGAGCCAGAAATCGTCGACCGGAATCCGGAGAAACCTCAACTGGAATCCAGCGACAAAACGCTCAAAATATTCAATCTACATTACCACCTCTTCATCGTACAAGTGGTCCTGCAACCTTTGTTCCGGTTTCGCCATCTCTACAACACACTGTAAATTCAAACGTGGCTATTCCGCAACCTCATCCCATCCGAACACAAGAGAATCCTCATCAAAATTTCCGCCTGCATCCTCAACCATATGTTGCCGACCAACTGAACACTTTTCCTTATAATACATATCACTAGATTAGAGTATTTTTTTCAGTATTTCATCATGTCAGTTTTCACCTCGATTCTCAATTTATTACTAATAAACAAATCTTACTCTCAACAATCATACTTTAATTATAACACATAATATTGTGTAAGTTAGAATGTAATATTATTGTTACTTTCGTAATAACTAAGAAAAAGGTTCACTTATAGTTCATACTCTAATTTTTTCAAAAAGAACCATTTATTTTCGAAAAAATTCGATTTGAAGAAAATTAAGATTCTCATTCAAACAAGACAATCTTTATTGTCTCTCAGTGGCCTTGCAATTGTAATCCCTTTTATTTTTCTAAGTTAAGAGAACATCATTTGTTGAAAAATCATGTGCATTTACGAGAAAATCGTTTTCGTGAATGCACAAAATCTCAACAACCATACTGGAATTCAGACACATAATATTGTGTAAGTTAGAATGTAATATTATTGTTACTGAAGTAAGTTAAGAGAATGTCATTAGACGGAAAAACATGTGCATTCACGAGAGAATTGTAAGATATGAAACCTCGCAGTTTTAACAAATAAAAATCTTGTTTTTACAAAAAGGTTATGATATTTTTTCATTTTTTCTCATACCACATACTCTTGAAAGAAAATTTTTGCATGTGAATCATTAATAGAAACAGCATGTCCAGCAAAATGTACTGAATCACTTTCAATTCTATGCCACTAAAATGCCACCAAAATGCGTACTCTATAGAGTATCGAAATGTGCCATGTCATGTATCTAAAATGCTGCCATCAAGTAGACATGGCATACCTACCAGGTGTACTCCTAATTAATTTCCGGTTTTTTTGCAAATAAAACACATAATTCCAAAAAAACCGTAACCTTTATTTTATTCAAAGTATTTTCCATCGCTTTCTACACATTTTTCCCACCTTTCTGGTAAATTTTGGATACCACGCCAGTAAAAATCATTGCCTTTGGAGGTGAACCACTCGGTGAGCCGTTTCCGTACATTTTCGTACGAGTCGAAGCGCTGCTCAGAAAGGGCATGGCCCAACGAGGCAAAGAGGTGGTAGTCGGATGGCGCCAGGTCTGGTGAGTAAGCCGCATGATCAAGCACTTCCCACTTGAGCCTTTCTAGCGTGTCACGAACGACTGTCGACTTATGCGACGGCGCATTGTCGTGGAGCAAAATTATCTTCTTCTGTCGTTGTTGATATTCTGGTCGGTTTTCCACAATGGCTCGGCTCAAATCTTTCATTTGCTGTTTGTAGCGAACGGCATTCACAGTTTCACCAGGTTTCAGCAGTTCAAAGTATATAACACCGGACTGGTCCCACCACACACACAGCATGACCTTCTGACCGTAACGATTTGGCCGTGCCGTCGATGTCGATGCTTCACCTGGACTCACCCACGATTTGTTGCGCTTAGGGTTCTCCAGGAAAATCCACTTTTCATCACCAGTAACAATACGATGCAGGAAAGACTTTCTTTTGTATCGTTGAAGCAGCATTTCACAGGTCACTTTTCGATTCTCCATTTGTCTCTCGGTCAGTTCATGGGGCACCCACTTTTCACACTTCTGAATTTTTCCCATGGCTCGCAGACGTTTGGAAATTGCTTGCTGTTGAACTCCCAACGCATCTGCAAGCTGTCGTTGCGTTTTCGTGTTGTCTTCATCTAATAATGCTTGCAATTCGGCGTCATCGAACGATTTTCGCTTGCCGGAGCGTGCGGGGTCGTTCAGGTCGAAATCGCCATTTTCGAACTGTCGAAACCACGTTTCACATGTTCGAAGTGTTAATGCACGATCACCATAAACTTCCACAAGCGCACAGTGGCTCTCGGACACTTTTTTCCCCTGATTGAACATGAAAAGCAATGCATGGCGCATATGCTCAAAATTCGGTACAAAATTCGACATTTTTGAAGCGCAATAAAAACTTACTGGATGATTTTTTCGAGAAAATGTCAACGCAGTTCAAGCACTCGATATGACTGAACAAAATGACATATGGTATGTGTTACCAACAGCGGTACAAAACAGAACGCCATCCATTGAAAAAACCGGAAATTACGTAGGAGTACACCTGGTATAAACCTTTTCGATAATTTGATTTGTTACGGCACCTCATGCTGAAATTATGCATCTAAACACAACCCAAGCAAGTGTGCATTTGATGCAAACAGAACCTATGCTTTATGCGGTCGCATCTTACCTGCAACATGGCAACATTTAGGTCCATTTGATGTTGCATTTATGTTGACTTCTTGCCTATCATCTTGCTATCTGGGTAATTGTTAATTATATTAAATTTTTGAATAATATTTTGTATGACATGCATCAAATATTTCAGGAAAAAATTATAAAATGAACTTGAACATACCTTCGATGGATTTCATATCATTAAACAGGATGTCGATAGTTTTGCTGCGCTTTGCAGAGTGGCCAGTATTTTTCAAGTTCCTATTATTTGGCTCTCTCTCCAAGGAAGCCTGAAATCGTGAAAATCAAAGAGTATTAATAAATTTTTCATTGAAAATATCAATTGTTCAGATATGCAACTTTCGGTTATACAATTTTTAATCAAGACAAGAGAACCTTCAATTTTCGATAGACTCAAACTTAAATCAATTCAGAACTGACAAATCTGAGATTTTTCCCATCGAGAAAATTGTAAGAACTGTAAATTTATACATATAGCTCCACCGAAAAAATTGATAAGAAATCGATACTGATAAAACCAGAAATTTGAATGAATTTCTTAAAAATTTATAAATAATTACAAATAAGTTAAAATTTCAATCTCACAGTAAGATTTATTGAAATCTCTTATACATAAAGTATTAAGGCGTGACGTCAAAATCAACGAAAAGTCTACGACATTGTAAATTGTGACATGATCGCTAAAACCATGTGATTTTTAGTTTTGGCTATGACCATTATGCAATAAACGTATTAAAACAAAAATTCAACTTTAAAAGCAAAAATTAAAGAGCTTCAATTTTTTGAAGATGAAAAAACACATTTTATCATCGTTTTTAATTACATTTCAACAGTTTCTTTGATATTTAAAAAATTAAGAAAAATTCCTGGTACTCAACAAAAACTTTTTTACATTCTAAGAAAATTCTGAAGCTTAGCAATTTTTGACGATTTCGTACTAATTATTTTTAATTAGTAGTTTTAGGTTTTCATGAGATTTTCCACTGAAGTGTCAAAAAAACTTATTTAAATGACAAACAGTAAAAAAATGTCAGACAAGTATTTAATTATTATATTAAAATAAATTATTATTTTTAACAAATAAATTATTTTAAGATAATTAAATCATCATTTTATTACGCATTTTCGTAAATTATTAGAAGAAAAATTTCTCCAAATATTATTTATTTACATCAAAGCCCTGAAGACTATACTAAAGATTGAGTTTAATGGAAAGAAAAGATTTTCAACGCAATTTATAAAATTTAATCCAAAAAAGCAAGTATAAAGTCGATGCCATGTCTTTTCATTTTGAACGATTCGAAACACGAAAATAATGTTCATAGTATTGCACAGTAGAATATATATATAGTACCGCATCGTTTGAGTTCATATTCTTGTTTCCAATCTGATGTGAGTGTTTTGTGTTCACATGTTTTAACAAGTTTGAAGTGTTTCCCCAAAGTGTTATTTCCGTGGCACAAAAATTGCATTTTGCAAATGGTTTTTTTTCCCAATCATTTTTGTCAAAAACTGTTTAGTATTGCCCCAGATAGCAATGGTGCGTCGCACTCAAAGTGCATGACGTGCGGACTCACGCGCGCATGCTATTACGCTACCGATATGAAAGCACGTGTGAGGTTTGAACGCATGCCATGAGACTTAATGCAGGATAAGTGTGTTTTTGGCAGACGCAAGCAGGCGTGATGAGATCTTGTGCATCTCGCATTCGTGCGCGTTTATTTGCCTGCGACAGTGAGCTTTGCGCACCGATCACGTGATCACCTTGCGCAGCGTGCTATATTGGTCGCGTTCAGATCAGTTCAGCATCGCGTACAATCGTGCATCAGCCGCGAACATAACCCAACTTCCAAACGTACGTAAACATAGCCACGTGAGTTAATACCAAGTGCAACCTGTCGACGTCCTTGCTCGAAAGTACATCAGGCAACCCTTCGAACCAGAGTTTAAGAACGAAAAAGACGTTTCTCTTCTCAAAGAAAAATTCACCAGTGAAACCCCGCGCCAGGAGTTCTGCTTTTGTCGATCTTCCTGCAGATTATTCATTGAGCCGTTCTGCAAGTTCTGCTTTTCCAGGTAATGATTAATTTTTGTAATGTTCAGAATAAAATTGAGTTTTGAAATACATAAATAAATATTAATTAATTATGAAAAATAATAATAATAATTTTATTATTATTAATATTTCTTAATAATTATTTTATATCATTTTTTATTTACTATTTATTTATTATTAATAAAAATAAATTATTAGTAATGAATAAATTATAATTAAAAAATTCGTAACATTTGTTAAAAAAGTAGGTTTTCATAAGAGGTGAGTAGGCAGAAAAAATATGCGGTAGTTATTCAAAAAAAATGTATTTGTTTCGAGATTTTTCAATTTTCAAACTTATACAATCTGGGTAGGAGAGTACGATTTTTAATTTTTTTTAATTCTAGGATTTAAAACTTACTAGTTTACTTGTCAGTAGTATCAGTTTCATTGATAAGATTATTAGAGAAATATAATAATATAAATGTGAAGAATAATATAATAAATTTATTTAATTTTAAAAATCAATTCATGGATGTTTTTTGATAATTTTTATAATTATTATTTGAGAAAATACTATTCCCATATATATTTCATTTATTTTGCTGCCTGATTTATATAAAATTTGTACATTATCTGCTATTGAATATTTCATTCAGCTGTTTATATTTAAGGATTGTTTATTGAAATCAACTGTATTACTTGAAAATATTTAATAGTTATCTATCTAGCTAGGAAACGAACAATTAATTTCATTGTTAATCTTGTGATTATTTATTTATGTATTACAATTCAGTTCACATTCTATTTTGAACTTTAAATGTAACGGATGCTGATGATGAATTCTTCTGGTGAAATTCTTACAGTAAATTCAACAAAAAAAGAATTCTTCTTCTTACGAAGATATCCAAAAGTATGGGATGGTTTATTAATAAATCTTACAATTTGTATCAGTGAAAAAAATCGTTCTACGTACACGAAAACTTGAAGTTTAAATTATCAATGCTTTGATGAAAAAAATATTATTTCTATAGTAAAATTTCATCATTCTGTTTATTTTTTTAAATTTATTGTTCTTCCACCATTTGGAAACTGCTACAACATTTGATACATTTCCAAAATCACTCAACACAAAATTACTTAGAATTCGTATATGCTAATAAATAACAAACCTCTGAAATAGCAAACATCTCGATGAGTATTTCAAAAATTAATTGACTGCAATTAAGATACATTTCTCTAAAATTGTATTTTGGCTTGTAAAATGTCCATTCGAAACCTATAAAAAATTTCCATTGACTCTGGTGGTAAGCGAATATAATTTTTTTTGAAGGTTTTTACGGTTTTATAACAGAAATATTTGCGACAGGCTATGTTAGATCAATAGGTTTCATTTACAGCTAAAAATATGTTAGTTGCGGTCGAAAGCTTCTACAATAATCAATAGAACACTCAATAAACAACGATTATTTGTCTTACTTTTTAAATATATAGGGTGTCCCAAAGTCAGCAAAACCAAAAAAAATTATGTACTCTTCATGAAGATATTCAAGATATTCGATTTTGAAGTTCTGCCAATCAATGGGCTCCTCCTACATTCTCCTCCTAATTCTGAACCCAGTTTAAGTAACTAACTGTGAATCTTATTCAATCCCAAAATAATTCTCCCGCACCCCTAGATTGTTAAAATTGTAATTTTAAAAATAATTTTCATGTGAAAAACAGTAGAAAATAGTTAAATGATAATAGCTACTTCTTTCTCGCTATTAAAAATTTTATACTCAATGTATTACTTATTTTTTTGAGAACATATATTTGAAAATGACAAAATTTTGAATTGCCAATATTGAAACTAACAAACAGCTTACTGAAGAAACTTTTTGACCTCAAAATTAATTTCTCGCAATTCTTAAGTGCAAAAAGTTTAATTTTCAGAATTTAAAAATCATACTCATGCAATTAACTGGAAAAAAAGTTACTGAAATTAATGTCTTGTTAACTAAGCGAAAAATTTTTTCTATAAAAAATTTATAATTCATTTAAAACATAACTAAAAAATTTAGAATGATCAAATTTTGGTCTTCTAACTTCAAATCAAGAATAAATAGCAGAATGAAAATTTGAATCAGTCCAAAAATTAATATCACATTTCTTGAATGACAAAATATAAATTAAAATGTTTTTGGAAATGATTTCATGATGGCACCACTCAATGACGAAGTTTTCGAATTATCCAAAAAGCACGTTGAAGGTCCATTGCCTGCAGAAATTACGCCTGAAAATTGTGAACAATTTGCAAAAATGCAGATAGGGAAAGTCACGTTTGAGGCTGATGGTCGGAATTGTTGTTTGAAACTAATAAATTCAGACATATGCATCATCAAAAATATAATTCGCGTCCAAGGAAATGTTCAGCTTCTCGTAAAAAAATTTCGCACATCGGTTCCTTTGTACAACGTTGGGTTGTCGTCTGAAACTGTTGGGGTGCACTTGACGAGCAGTTTATCAGAAAATCTGGAAATCGTACACTTAAGAGAAATTCTGAACAAATGCTACCTGATGCCAAGATGGAGTGGAGTTGAAGGAGAAGAGGAGAACAGAATCGAGAATGAATATATTGTTATGAATCTTCTTACTCCATTCATAATCCCACCTTATCTCATATGATCAATTACTTAGAAGATAAACAGCGGGCCTACTCTTTTTTGGTTTTTCTAAAAGTAAATTTTTTCGATCGACATTAGTTTAAATTACTCAAATCCAACGTTAACTGAGAAATAACTAACTTTATTCATGTACAGGTGTTTCGAAATGCCGAAAGAAGTTAAATTGAAGAAGATGACTGAAACCAGAAGTGGGCGTTCAAGTTTCCGACCTTCCAAACTCAACACAAGTTCGTCGGAAGAAGTTGTGTGCAGGAAAAAAGCGTCATCGAAGAATACCACGATCAGGAATGTGCTGGAAAACTTAAGGCAAATGTCTGCCGATACTCAAAAAGTTGCAACAATTACTTCGAATGCCGCGAAACCTGCATCTCAGACGTTGTCTAATGACAATGTTTTTTTTGACAAGTAAATATTTTTGTGATGCCATGCAATAATGCATTTTGCTCGGAATGAATTTTCAGCTATTATTTCGTGTTTCCTTTTTTCAGAAGCCCAATGATTCCGCCTGCAAAGACTTTGCCTGCAACGATTCCGCCTGCCCGTAATTTCCCCAAGGACGCTCCCCATACGGCTTCCTCATCAAACGATTCGACGTATGGTTTTGGATCTCGAAAACATGCTTTATCAAACGCCGACATGTTTCCGTTAGTATTTTTCTATACTTTCGTGAACTTTCCATTTAAAATTGATATAGATTCATCAAAGACACAAAACATAAAATTTTACTACTACATTTTGCTCGAAATAAATTATCAGCTAGCATTTTGTGTTTTCTTTTTTCAGAAGCCCAATGATTTTGCCTGCAATGAATTCGCCTGCAATGAATTCACCTGCAATGAATTCACCTGCCCCTAATTTCCCCAAGGACGCTCCCCATACGGCTTCCTCATCAAACGATTCGACGTATGGTTTTGGATCTGGAAAACATGCTTTTCCAAACGCCGACATGTTTCCGTTAGTATTTTTCTATACTTTCGTGAACTTTCCATTTAAAATTGATATAGATTCATCAAAGACACAAAACATAAAATTTTACTACTACATTTTGCTCGAAATAAATTATCAGCTAGCATTTTGTGTTTTCTTTTTTCAGAAGCCCAATGATTTTGCCTGAAATGAATTCGCCTGCCCCTAATTTCCCTAAGGACGCTGCCCATAAAGCTTCCTCTTTGAACGATTCGCTATACCATTTATCAACTGAAAAACACGTTTCTCCAAACGCGGAGATGTTTTCGTTAGTATTTTTCTATACTTCACGTGAAATTTCTATTTTAAATTGATATAGATTAATGAAAGATACAAAACAGGGAAATCGTAATTAGTTACATATCAGATGTTACAAACGTGGTTTGCTGGGTACTGGCAGCCTAACTTCAAATATTTTACCACTATATTTCATTTGATCATGAAGAACAAAATTTCAGAGTCACTTTTACGTTCTTCAAATTATTTTGCTTTGCAAATTAATCACAAGAACATTGCATTTTTTACAGGCATTTGAACTCTCAAAATCAAAAGATCATGGAACAAAATGAATTAATTTTGAAAGAAAATAGAGAATTAAAACTGATAGTCGAGGGGCTGGCTAAAGACTTAAAACAAGCTCAGCTCGCTGGAGAATCGCGTTTCAACAGCACTTTGTTGGAACCTTTAGAAGGATTCCCATTGTCGAGCCTTGATGAGCTCAAAAACATGGAGGCAGATGATTCTGTTGATGTTCGCCAAAATCTCGTAAGATAATTATAGCGAGATATATCATGTTTATTTCGAAAATCAGGTTATGTTTGCTAATATTACAGTAAACATGACAATTTTTTTATAATAATTAATTATTTAATTAGAGCTGGCAACGGGTAAACTGTTTTTAAACATTTTATCTATACAGGGTGATTCTGAGTCACCGCAATTACCAAAAACCATGTAATCTTCGAACGATTTTAAGACGATTTTTTATCCTCATTTTTGGATCACATTTTTTTTTCATGTAAATCACGATTGTCAGAAAATTTAAGACAAGAAATGAAATTTTAAGTAGCCTGAAATTTTTTTTTTTTTCAGTTTCAGCATTTCATCAGCCTTGGCGGTTCAAGCGCAAGAGAATTTTTGAGCTCCTACATGAAACAATTATTCACTGACACATTCGTCGCATTGAACATCAACTGGGATGGCTCGAAGAAGATGGTTGAATTCCGAAAAACCAAGATATGCAATTCTCTGTACCGTACGTATTAGTCATAGTGAAAAAAATTATTGAAAAAAGCACGGTTTGAATTCTTGGTTTTCTGGTGAATAATATGCACTTTCTTATATTACAGTTGCTACAAAGAAGTGCACTTTCGTGGGCCCAAAGGACAAAGAGGCATTCAAGAAGGACATGCTTGAAATTCTTAGGGCCACCAAGCAACGCCACAGAAATTCTGAAAAAACGAGGGGAACTCAAAAACCAAATAAAACTTTGCCCGGGATGGAAACTGAACAAGAAATCCTCTCGGAAATCGAAAGGCTACAAAATGAACTCGGGGTTGAGGTTGACTTTGATGGAGAAAATGACGGCTCCGAGGAAATGAGCGAGAACGAGAAGACTTACGGACAGAGCCATGATAATAACATCGACATCGGTGACATAAGCGATTTTGAATAATATATAAACATCAGCATTATATCAACAAACTATTGACGTGGATGGTAACGGATGGCTTGATCCATTTTAAACGAGAGATGAGCGTTGCTGAGTGGACAATCATTTTTTTTTTTATGATTTGGGTACGAACAGTATGTAAGAAAAGTTGTTCATTGTTTTTGTTAATACACAAACACCGATTTTTAAACGCTTTTCCCTCGTTTTAAATGACTAAAACCATACGTTACCCTGCCGGGCGCGCGAGAACCGTAGAAAACCGTAAAAAACCCAGTAGGGTTTTCTACGGTTTTCTACGGTTTTTTGGGAGAACCCTTCAAAAAAAGGCTATAAATAAATAAGTTTTTGTGCAAAATATGATGTGCTATGTTATTCTGATGTCACCAGGATTTCATAAAATCAGAAATTTATCAAGTAAATATTATCATTAATTTTTTATAGAAATTTATTAATTATCAACGATAAATAATATTTATGTGATCAATTTATAATTTAAAATAACTCTTGCGAAATCAGAATAGCGTGGAATATTATATTCAGCAAAGAACTTGTTGGTAAATAGCTTTTTCCGGTATAAATCTCCTAAAAAACCGTAAAAAACCCTAGAAAACCATAGAAAACCCTACTGGGTTCTCGCGCGCCCGGCAGGGTATGATTGATAGTTTTTCGATCATTTGTCGATTGAATGTAGATCGTTTTTTAATGAGCAACGATGAACACAATTTTGCTAGGGACATACACCGTAGGTGTAGACAGAGAGTGGTTTTGGGGGCTAAACTCCTTCTGAAATTTAGATTAAATTAACTATTATCTGAAAACTAGATGTCAAAAAAATAAAAAAATTCACACCAATTTAATCTGGAGGAATCTCTTTTTTCAAAAGTAATAAAGAATTTTTAAAAGTTTTATTCCAAATCTTCAAACATTAACCATTAAAATATGAAAAAATTTTAAAACTTGAACAGTACATTTGTCGAAAATCAACTGTGGCGTAATAATTTCTTCTGAAAAGCGAAAGAATGGAATTGAGCATTTTCAGCAACTTATGGATGATTAAAACAAAATTTTCCATATTTTCAAATTGACAGAATGAAACGTTTCAAAAGTAACAATTAAATGAGTTGTAATATAAAAATCGTCGAAGTCAGACGAAATTTAGAATTCTTAATTTTAACACTAAAAATTAACGATAATCTATGAATCAGTTACCTGAAAATCATTGAAATGAGATTTTATGATTTAAAAACGGCATTTAAAAAATATATAAATTAAAAATGTTCAACTCTAAACTCTGAAGGTTAGATAATCTGAAAACTCGCTGATTCCTGAAAATTGAAAAATTGTACTTTTGAAACCAGGCGGTCCAAGATTAAAAACTTGATATTTCTAAAAACAATATTTTTCTAATCAACCTCTCCTGAAAATTTGCTCTGTCTACCCCCCTGACGTATACCCGTGTGGCAAAGAATTGTAATTTTTATATTTATAAAAAATCCGTCAAACTATTTGAACTATTAAGAATTTTCAACGTTTTTAAAAATATTTGACAAAACTTTAAAAATTGTCAAATCAGCTAAGCAATTGTTGAATTTAAAACACTTTGTAAATCTATCGAAAACATGCGAAAACATCAAGTCTGATAGGAAACAACCAGTATTTAAAAAATTATTACACTATTTTTGGTAAATTTTCGAGAGAAAATGAACATTAATTGTTGCACAACGGTAGTAGTTTAATCTAATAGACAATTGTTAAGTTTGCTCCCATGAGGGCTGTAGATTATATTATAAGTATCACTTTATGAAGAACACTATAAATATGTAAGTGGGTTTATAAAAATAACAATTGTTTCCATCTGAATTATGTTTGGTTTCATTTCTCAGCTTCCTTCCAAGTATATATTAATAATATGCGCTATTCAAATTTCCCGCGGTTTTTTTAATGAGCGTAATGCAGATCGCACGCGTGCTACTTTTTGGAGGTCGCACGCGTGCGACGCATATGCGAGGTATATGAGGACATTGCTGAAATGCATATGAGTCGCACGATGCGACTTAGAATCGCACGCGTGCATTCGTGGTGCGTGGCATATTGAATGCATTTTGCTATCTGGGGCCAGGCCTCACTTTTGTGTTTCTCTTACTCATGCTCTGAAATATAATCATAATTATATCATATATTGACGTACACAGTAAAAAAAATCTTGCAGAATTACCAGTTCCAAACTAGCAAATAAAACGACCTCCTTTGGAAGGGGTAAAATTACAGATTTGTCGTGATTGTACAACGGAAAAGCATAAGTACTAGGACCTAGCAAAAGTACTAGAAACTGATAAGAGTACTAGAAACTAATATATCCACTAGAAATTCGTAAAAGTACTAGAAATTATTTTAAATATACTGAGAAATTTGAGATTATGTTTGCATGGGATTATGCAATAACAACATTATAAAAATGAATTTCACATAAATTGCTTTATTTGTCACAAAGTGAATAAGAGAATGTATGGTATTTTGTACGCCACCGGAGCCACCCGTTGACGTACAAAATAAAATGTGTACCTCGTCGCAATTGCAGTCCTCGGACAAGAACGATATTTCCCGGTTCTCGGTAAGTGCCTCAGACGAAAAATTATTGTCCTTGTCCTCGAAACGACAATACGGCGCCGCGTACACAAATAACTATTCTCCGCACAAGGACCTACAAGTCGCGATAAAAAAACGGCAACATACGCCATGGTATAAGACGCAACAGGACGCTAAGTCCGACCTGCGTTTTGTTGCACTTTGACGATTTCATTGCATTCATACGATAAGGTGATACTTTTACCACAGTACAGTGATTTTATTACTTTGGTAGCACTTTTACATCAATGTGATTAATTTACTAGCTGTTGTAATTCTACCCCTTCCGAAGGAGGTCGTTTTATTTGCTGTATCGAAAGGTGTACTATTACACATTTTTAGTACACTTACTGGACGCTTCTAGAACTACTTTATTCAGTGATGTTTATTTACTACACACAGGTAAATTCGTACTAATTTCTAGTACATTGACGATACTGTAAGTGGTAACGTCTCTGCTACACCCAAGTAGTTCTGCAAGATTTTTTTACTGTGTATATTTTCTTACAATCTGTATAACACATTATTAAAAAAAATTATTGTTGGAGACTCTTATGAGTCTTCTAAAAATAACACTTCATTTTGAAATAATTTTTTCTACAAGTGATTTCCAAATGAAAAAAAAAATTTTTTTTGTTATAAAAAGTATTCAAATCACGAAAACTCTTAAAATTATTCTTCGATTGGCCAGGATCCAAAGTGTACGTGTTCTTTGAACTAGACTGCAATAAAGATTTTGTACTTGCTACAAATTTTGGAAATTTTTTGTGCTGAGTTCTGAGAACTTAAATAATTACTATTCTTTACACGAAATTCAAAAAAAATTTCAAACGTATTTATCGTTTTCTAAAATTGTTTGCGAATGCTAAAGACGCAGTTCAAATATTTTTCTAAAAAATCAATTGAAATGCTCAAAATCGTTGAGGTTTTCAATTTTTGTGTTGCATCAAACTCTTAAAAAAATCTACAGAGCAGTTTATAGAAATACACTCAAACCTTGATTTTATTGGAGGCATTTTCTATTAAAATCCATTGAAATCGCGACCAATTAAATCGCGGTTTGAGTGTACTAGAAATCTACACGAATAACAGAAATTACAACAAAATTTTATGAAAAACATATAACACCAAAATTCTAAAAATCATGCGCATGAAGTTCCAAATGTTTAAAATTGAACGAAAATTAAAAAAAAGACAAGTATTTAATAGTAAAAATTTTTCTCATTGCTTTCAACAATATTTCGGTTGAAACAACAAACTTTATGCTCACTTACAAAATATTTTACACAATCCAAACCTTGGGGAAAATTAAAAATTCATTCAATTTCACTTTTCGTTTAATTTTAAACGTTTGAAACTTAAGGTACATTATAAATCTACGCAAGAATTCAAATATGTGTAGATATCATTTTTTCAAAAATTTTGAAAAACATTAAAATTGCAAAAAACTTCAATGCCTAGAGCATCTAATTCTAGAAATCTACATAGAAATCTATACTACTAGAAAATCGTTATAATCGTAGAAATACTTGAGAAATATAAAAAATACAAGTATCAGAAAACAAACGGACCTCAGTAACTTTAAAATCATGAAAATTGAATTCAATTACATTAAATATGTATATGAAAAAAGTGCGATTTTCAACAAAAATTGGATTGATTGAAAATTTTAAATTCTGAAAATTGAAAAATCGCACTCTTGTAATTCAGATCGTTAAAGATAAAAAATTAAAAAATTCCGTCAAAATATAGGTATTTTTGCTAAAAACCCCTCCCGGGAATTTTTTCTGCTTACGCTCTTGATCCAATTCTTTGTTAAACTTAGTAATAGGTGATGTTAAACTGTGCGAAAAAATGATTTTCAAAAAATACAATTATTCGAAAACGTTTGAAAAAGTGCAATCAAGTCATCTAATCATGAAAGAAAAAAAATGATTTTTACCTGGTTTAAAAGTTGACCAATTGATTCCTTGGGGTTCCCAATCGCAGAATTTACTGGGAAAAGTGAAAGAGAATTAATATCCAAAACCACTCGGTTTACCACTTTTTTCACGAGTTTTTGTCTTCTAACCCTCCAAAACAAAAACGAATCGCGGAATCGAAAACGTCGATTCCAATAAACAAAGAATCGATACCCGAAGAATCGACGAATACAAGAATCGGAATCAAGTACTCATAATTGAGTACTCAGGAATCGATTTTTTAAGAATCGATCCGGAATCGCCCATCTCTACGTCAGATATTAAAACTACTGCCAATAAACATGCAAAGCGCCTCAAACGCTTACAGAATTTAAAGCGTCGAAGGGTAAGTCAACACTGCAAACAGAAAATTATTCGAAGACACAAAAGTTGATTCAAACGCACAGCATTCCAATACTTTGTGCGGGAGATTGCGTGAGATCAAAGGCGCTGACGCCAAAAAAGTATTGAAACGCAGTGAGTTTCAATCATATTTTGTGTCTCCAATAATTTTATGTTTGCAGTGAAACAACTTTCAATAAATAAATACAACAACAAACATTATGCGAAATATTTCAAATTGTATGTCTATTGTTGAATTAAGAAGATTTATATTTATTTTTGAATGCTTTTCAAGTGAATTTTTATGAAAAAATAGAAAAAAATATTTTTATGCATAACTATTTCGTCGAAATACATATTATGAAAGCAATTTTAAAAATGACGATGTTTTCTGAAATTCTCATTCAATTTAAATATTTCATAATAGTTGACAGTTTTTGTAATTTTTGATATATGTTTTTTCAAGTTTCTGTTAACCACAAAGTAACAAATTAACACAATGTTTATTAAATTATGAACTTTTTCTGAAATTCTGCAAAAATAAAAATTTTTCAACAGCAATCACGTCGATAAAATAACACTTTACAACACAAAAAAAATAACCTAAACGAAATTCGACTCAAATGGTTACCAAAGACCCCTTGAATCAAAGCACCGAAGGTTTCTTGCGATCTGAGCTCGCTTTGTTAAATATTTTGCAATTAAAAAATTTATTGACAACTTAGGCAATTATCAATCGTTTTTCAATGTTCAAAAACGATCATATATATTTTCGGACATAAGGATCTCATTTCTGAAGCAAAAAATTTAAAAAAAAAAGGATCAAACGAATAAGAAGTACGATTCCCATTTATTTTTGAAGCAAAACATCCGTTATTGCCCTCGCACCACGGGTGGTCATTGAGTAGAGTCTCGACAGCATGGGCGTTCTCTAATTCAGAAATTCCGAAAGAGATTATCAGCCCTTTACCAGAGAATTTTAGTTTAGAGGGACTCGAATTTCAAAACATGCCAATAACATAAAAAGAGGATGATTTTCCCAAATGGATTCTTGTGTAAGGTTAGGGCTAGTAGAAAAAATTTTTCATGGCCATTTTTGGTTCTTCTGCGGAACTTGGTATCAATCAGCTGAAAGTCGACTGGAAAATTTAGAAAAAAACCCGTTTCAAAACATTTTAAGTTGCTCCCACATTTTATGAATTTTGAAAGTAACTTCTTCTGATTTTTTTAAATTCTTTTCCCGCAATTTGAATTTTATAATTTTTAAATAAAAATTATTTTCGAGATTTCACCATCGAAATTTGCTTATCAGAAAACTGTTATTTTTTTTTCAACATTGATACTTTAAAGTTTCTTTTACGAAATACAGTTTTGAATTCGTCTGAAGCGCTTTAAATAGGATGCAATTAATGCAAAAATTTGATTGATACATCTATTTCATTTACAATCTATGGCATTTGTAAATGAAAATACAAAGTCACCTTTAATGTATTTTCATTTACAAGGGTGACATTCTTAGAAGAAGGAGGGAAGGTTAAGTCGAATGTCACGCTTCATGTTAACACTTATGAAGAATTGTATCACAAGGGGCCGGAAAGGGTTAAAAAATCATGAAATTCGCGTCTCGTAATTTACAGGCGATCCCTTATTATCACAGTACTCAAAGTGTGGAAACGGTAAAGTACGTAAACTAAAATTCTCTCGCCGGGAAGATGCTGAATACATTCAGAGTTTCTGAACGAGAGAAAGCCGATGCTGTCGAAACTCTACTCAATGACTGCCCGTGGTGCGATGGCAATAATGGATGTTTTGCTTCAAAAATAAATGGGAATCGTACTTCTAATTCGTTTGATTCTTTTTTTTTTCAATTTTTTGCTTCAGAAATGAGATCTTTATGTCCGAAAATATATATGATCGTTTTTGAACATTGAAAAACGATTGATAATTGTCCAAGTTGTCAATAAATTTGTTAAATTGCAAAAAAATTAACAAAACGAGCTCAGATCGCAAAAAACCTTTGGTACTTTGATTCAAGGGGTCTGTAGTAACCATTTGAGTCTAATTTCATGAAAGTTATTTTTAAAAACGCAAATTTTGTTGTACAGTGTAATTAAACAATTTGAACATCACCAGATATTTTTTAAACATGAAATTGTCAAAATTCGTTGATTTATGACAATGTTATGTGCATTTGAGAAAAAAATCCTTACCACAGCCGAAAAATATCGATGCTGATTAATAAAATATTGCCTAGGAATTCCGAAAAAATTATTTTTTGACGAAAGAAAAATATGTGTCAAATTATTTCAACCGAAGAGCAAAATATTTCAGTATCATAGAAAGTGTATAAAAAATTCTAATATCATTAATTCATACATAAAATGTACGATTCGTCTGTTCAATAATCAGAAAAAAATGTATTCATAAAGAAATAATGAAATGGACGCAAAAACATTGTAGAAAATTTTCACTAAACAGTGATGAGAAAATGCAATTATTGAAAATTATAAAAAAATGTTGATTTCAGGAATCAGCCAGGGTTTTGAATCATTCTGAGGTGAAAAAGGAAGAGGAAAGGAATAAATTACTAGCGAATCATGCTGCAAGAGAAAGACGCGCTGAATGGATACAACAGGACGAAAAAGAACGCCAAGAAGCTGCTGAGAAGGTAACTTGTAATATTCAATCATAGATATGATAATGGTAAACATGATTTTTCACGCTCGCAGCACAGAAATCCTTTATTCTTGTGTCTACTACTGCCCCGAGAAAAACGAATTCTATGCCCACGCCTTTCGCCGCTAGCTCCAAGGTCGCGCGGCATAGAACTCGTTTTTTCACGACACAACAATAAACAAAAGACTAAACGATTCATGTGATGCGAGCGTGAAAAATATCTCTCGTGTCAAGGAGCATCAACTCGCGTTTTTGCTCCTTGATACGAAATATACTATTTTACATGCGAAATTTCTAAAAACAAATGAAATCTCGCAAATACTTCACATTTTGTAATATTGACTACTTATGATCTTTTGGAAATTTGCTCAATTTTTCCAAAAATTGTCCAAAATGGAAGTATTCTGTGAAATACTATAAAGTTCTCATGAAAAATGCTATTTCGAATGAAAAGATGTATTACTGTCAGTAAAATTTTGTGTCTGTAGATAATTGTATTTTCATGAGCACATTTTTCGTTTTTTGTAACAGTAAAATCTCATGCATTGTTTTGATTGAGGATATTTTTCTAGGGCTATGATTATGACAGAAAAAAAATGTTGTATACCAGTGCAAGAGAAGCAGGAAAAATTGCGAATTTAAAAAGAAAGAAGAATAATCTTGACCCCGGATTTGCTGATTTTGAACAATGCTCAAAGCGAAAATACGATAGATTGATCAAAGGAATTGTGCCTAATATGGAAAGTTACGAACGTATGAAAGGCCAACTTGGCCCAGCTTTTTACGGCGACAGAAATGCCATTATCCATGGTTTACAAGAAGACCGAAAAGAAGCCATCAACAAAATGGTTGATGACTTGGAGAAACAGTAAGTAACCATATGCAATTTTGCCACTTTTGCATTGCACTTTTTTAATTTTATTTGTCAGAGATATTTCCAAGAATTTTTTGCTAAGACTACCTTAAAAATTGTTTTAAGGTAGAAAAATTATTAGAAAAATTGTTTTTCAGACATTGCTTGACAAATTTTTATTATTTCCAAAGTTTGTAAAAGTAACAATCTCCAAACCAGTAATTGTAAAAACAAAGTATTTTCTGTTTTAAAAGCTGAAAATTAATCGATGTAACTATTTTGCTGAATGGAATAAAAAATATGAAAATTTGAAGTGATAGGTGATGAAATTCAATATAATAAATTGTGCACTGCTTACATGAGTTAACATTGATAGGCGCATTTTCTAATTTTTTTTGTTTACAGAGTGGCGAAGAGGGAGAAGTACAGCAGACGAAGGACGCACAATGATGACGCTGATATAGACTACATCAACGAAAAGAATGCAAAATTCAATCAGAAATTGGAACATTTCTATGGAGAATATATCAAGGAGACGAAGCTGAATTTGGAGCGTGGCACTGCTATTTAAACAAGAGTGCAAGGTTTTTGTCATTGTCTAATTTCTCAAAGGAAGCTTTACACAGCAAAATTGTACATATGTTCCATATGGTAAAAATGAATATGTTTTTAAAATGTACACTTTCGAGGAGACTCCAAGTCTTGGGTGGCCAAATCCTCCACTCTGGGTGTGAACAAAAGCTGTGTTGAAAAATAATTGTCGACGGCCATTGTTATTTAAGACAGCGTAGAAACATGGTTTGACCTTTTGTTGTGATTGCTAAGTTTTCATAGGTTAATCTTTATTGCTTGCATAAAAGTTATTACATTTTATGAATATAGTTTTTGAGTGAATAATCATACAACTAGAGTTCATCAACGTTTTTTCAACAACTCGCGAAAAGTTGAGAAAACTGAATCTTTCGAATTTTTAAATTGATGGAATGCATTATCAATGAATCAATACTAACAGTTTCTACTTCTATTCAATAAATATCAGTAAGAACTATCGAGTATAAATTAAAAATGTTTTCTTCTGTTCTTAAATTTTTATTTCGTATGAAACATATTTCAATTGCAATTTTTACTTATAATACCGTGATAGGAAATGATGACGATGGGTTATGAGTATAGGGATATTTTGTAACCTCCCTGAAGACAATGTAATATTGTTAAACTATATGAAATACATATACGTATGTATGCGTTTAATTATTAAAATCCAATTATTAGATGAATTGACTTATACCAATTAAGTTGACCAATTTTCATTTTACATGCTTTTAAAACTGAAAAAAGTTTTTGGCAATTAATATAAAGAAATGTTTTCAACTTAAAAAGTCATCGACTTCCAAATAAGTATTCTACACAAAAGTAATCATATGTCGGATCTTTCATCCTACAATCGCAATTTTTGTACATAAAAAAAGAAAAAAGTATTTATCAGTGGTGGAAGCAGCTGCTTCGGACATAGTGTCAGGACCGCCCGGGCCTAACAAGTACTTAGTCCCCCGCTGAACCTGTGTGACGAAAATATTTATTCTGGATTCTTTTTTATACTTCCACAAATACTAAAATAAATGGCTATTGATTTTTAATTTTTTTTACTGTCACTTTCACTTTTCAAAACGATTTTATTCTATTTTTAAAAGATAAACACACCTCATACCACGGAGGACGCCATTTTTGTTTTAGCATTATGGCCAAATCATGTTGACACACTTTCGGAGCCTCAGAGCTCGGTCCATGTATACTATAAGGTCTATAGCTTCGGAACTCGAAGCTTTTTTAACTTCAGAAAAGACTTAAGTTAGTAAAATTCCTTTAACACAAAAAATAGGCTTTGGAAACACTTTATTTTTTTCACCAATCTTTTTTTTACAAATAAAAACAATCGACAAGAGGGTAAGTACACACATTACAGAACTTGTCGTCCGAGTGAATAAAAAGTTAAAATAAAATAACTCCGAATGCACGCAACTTTAGTCAAACTATTATCACAAAAGGAACACAAAACGCATTCGTCGTTACCCGCAAACATTTTTTCCAGCAATAAATCCAGTCCATTGCATTGTGAAAATCGAGAAAACATATCCTATTTATGAATGAATCAAAAGTTGCGTTTCCACACGGATTCTTAAACATAAAAAAAACTCAAATTTCCAAAGGAACCATTCGGAAAATAATTTTTATATTTAAAAAGCTGAAAGTTGAAAATACCGTATGTAATTTCGCATTATCGTCTCCACTTGATTCATTACTTGTAAAACCCAGATTTTAAAATCATCTTATTTTTAATGATCCAACCTTCGGCTTTTTTTCATTTACAATCGTTAAAACCATGCACCATGCATGATTTCCTACAGCAATTATTCTGATAATTGGTAGCAGTAAAAAAAATCACTCAAACCTTATTTTTGCTGATTAAATCATTGAAAACCAAATTACACTTGTGTATTCATGATACAAAAATTGCAAGTGATTGAAAGGCACCGTACAATTTTTTGAAGTCTTAAAATATCAATGATTAGAAATTAATTAAAAGTTTGATTCAAGTTTGTCAACTACGCTTAGGTTTCAACGTACTGACTATAAATATAATATATATATCATGTATCTACAATTTCGCAATTATGCATCGTGCACTTTTTCGAAGCACAAGATTGGAAAATCTCTTTTAAACACATTATTCTATTAATAAATCATTATGAATAAATTTACCAACAATACTTGATAGCGTATGAACGATACTCGATTTACTTGGCAACGATTTTTTCTCCTTTTTCGACAAACTTTTACACAGCTTGAGATTTTAAAACATTTTTATATTGGCCGAAAAAAAACTGAAAGAGTAGTTCTTTTTCTCTGTTTTGGTAGAATGAATATTTATTTATATCAGGAAAGTTTCGGATTCGAAATCCTTTTAAATATTTCGTGTTTTGGTAAATTAATTATTGGTACCAGAATTCAAAAATTTTACTTCGAAAGTCATGTATCTGAATAAAGATTTTTTTTTTTCAAATTTGTAAAAGGAAAATTTAAAGACTCAAAGATTTAAATTCTCTTTATAGTGAAAATTGGTCAAGTTCGTACTTAAAAGTCATAGTCAACATTTAATTTTTTATAATTTTGAAAACTTTGGGCTTTGAAATTTAGGTACAGTAGAATCCCTTCCATTTAGAAAGCTCGGGGGATACTTATAAATCGGTGAACGTATTAAAGCGCGAAGTAAATCCGCAGGCGTTCCGATCTTCAGTTTCTCGAAAAAATCGTATCGATATGCCGAAAGACCAAATCTTTTCAACAGTCATCAAAATTCTGAGACACGAGGCTCGAGGAAGGTCCGGAGCGAGTTTTTATGCCGTTCCACTTCATTACGTTACAGATGGGAGAATTGTAAATGGAGGAGCTTCTACTGTATATCAAAATTTTCAAAAAGCATATAGTATTTCAAATTCATAACTCTGCATTTTATAAATCACACTTGGTAAAAATTTACTCATCATGAAGTAAATTGAAAAGATGAAATTGAATTTTGATATAATTTTAAAATTTATCAAACGTAGGGAAATTAAATGTATAGATTCCAAAATGAGAATTTCAATAAGAAATATTCACTCACCGAGTGAGAAATTTCAAAATTTTGAACTTTAAAATCCAAATATTTCAGAGAAAAATTTTAGTCCAATAAAAAAGTTTGACGAACTAAGGAAAAATGAATCAGTTGTTTTTGACGCAGAAATACGCAAAGGGAACAAATCCCCAGGGTCAAAAAAACCCCCGAGTTGCTCAAAATACACTCATGCCTCGCATTAACGACTTCCTCGACTTAACCTAGCCTTAAGTTTATTTTTTGGCGTCGTAAAAAAAACAGGAGCCAATATCTGGTGATGTCGTTAACGAGAAAGACAATTAAAGAGTGAAACTGAAAAATCCAAACTCGTTGAAGCTTATTTACCAATTCCATTATGTCGGAAAAAGAGCCTTGACTAGTTTCGATTTTGCATCCTCATGGTATACAGAGGCGTAACTATGAAAAGTTAAAAATTTTTTTGATGGTTTTTTTTTTCATTAGAAAAAGTCAGTTCATGATGTACAGTAATTTACTCCTGTGAATATATTATAATCAAAAATTTCTCTAAATGTCTGAAATTTCTTGATCTATCCAAATACTTGAAAACTTTAGAATTATCAAGCCTTTTTAAATTTAATTTTCATGGAACACGAGTGCACAACTTCGGATTTCAAACCCCTATTTTCATAGTTACGCCCCTGAGTATAACCAATCTACTAATCCCAAGTCTTAGTTCGAAACATTGTAACGTCGGTGGCGTGAAACGCTGCAACTCGATAAATGCACCGTTTTCCCTGATAGAACGATTCGTATGATATTTGTGAAAATTCGATTCAAACGCTTAAGTTTATAAAAAGCTTTCACAAATTTTACATAGAGTTTGCACGAGGTATACACGAAATTCGCGAGAATAGGTTGTGAATTTGATGCAAACCTGCCCATTCCGAGAGTATTCTATTTTTCGGAACCGCGCGAAACTTTCCCCTAAACGGCATGTTTACGTAAACGCTCTGCAAATACGGTGTAAACAGCCTATACGAACTTATTGTATCATGTTTACATAAAATTTTTGTGAATGACGCGCATAGAACCAATGCAATAACTTCTGATATAAACTGCTAGCATGAGTTTCAAGACAAGTTGATGCAACGTTTGTGTAAACACTTGCCTACGTAAACTATGCATAAATTTGCTGATAAAATTTATGCAAACTTGTCCACGAGAATCGTCATTTTGATTTTTCAATACTGTTGAGCGCAATGCAGCGTGTTTTTCTTGCATTTTCAAATACTCGAGAAGGTCGAAGTTTTTGTTTTGTGACTCCAGATCGCAAGATTGCAGATTCAGATATTTTATTTTATATTTTTATGATTAGCCCAAAAGCTCGTTTGCACAATAATGTTAGTATTTTTGATTCTGACTCGTAGCTAGGGTTGCCACCTCGCGAATTTTTGTAATTTTATAAGAATAATTAATGTCTTTTAAACTGAGCTGCACAAAGAAATTATTCAACTGTATATTGAATGTATTTCAACATTTCGGTAAACATTTTTCAAACCATTTTCTACTTTCTTTTTATCTCATTCAGGAAATTTAATTTATGTATGCTTGTTAGAAAAATGACAAGATATCGATTTTTAATTTTCCTTAAGTTTCTTGAGAAGTTGAATTTTTATTGGAAGATTTACAAACGGTTATTTTTTCAATTTTTATAGTTATTCGAAAATATGAAATGTTTTCTGGAACCCTCTTTTTTTATAAATGCATTATGAAACTGTTCAAACTTTACTTACCAGGTTATGTTAAAATCTTACGAAAATAAAGAAAATACTTATCAAAAAACATTTTTGGATGTTCAATTTTTCAATATTTTCAAAAAAAAGCCAGATTTTTCGTTGATTCTCGAAAATTTTTTTTGTAAAGATCATATATAATATCCAACGTATTTAAACACTCAAAAATTTTGAACTGTTTTACATACGAAATTTGGAAAGTTTTGAATCAAAGTTCTATAATTTCAAAATATATTTTTACATTTATTGTAAACTGATGTCACATTGATTCGTCAAAAACAAATAAAAAATATTTTGTAGATGAACATATCTATTCAAACATAAAAATAACATATCTATTCAATTATAACAAAATTTTGTAAATGAACATGTATATTCCTAAAACATGCAACTTATAGATATGGTTTTTCAAAAAATCCTGAAAATCGTTCTTTTTCGACTTTTGAAACCCAAAATTCAAAGATGGCAAACCTGAAATGGAAGCATTTTTTCTGAGGTTCCTACTTCTCACTTTCTATGAAAATAGCAAACAAAGTTTCGAAACGCACTGTCAAAAATTTCTCGATAATTCAGTCGCTTTCCATCCTCATTGTCCACCCACGACAAAATACTGGAATTTTAAAACTGATATCTCAGACTTGTTAATAACTTGTCATACTCTTTTCACCAAAATTTTCTGCAAAAAAAAAAAAAAAAAATTTATTCAAGTACCAACAGACGTCCATTTTATTTTCACCCTTTCCATGTGCAAAATTTCGAATACAGAAACTCATCTCAATCTTTATTTACAAACTTTACTCAAAAGGTCTTCAATAGATATTTCCAGTAAGTCAGTCAAATTTTCAAGACTAAATTCACTATTTCCTAATCCCTTTAGAAAATTACTTCCTAGACGTTTCACTGAAAATTCATTAAAAAATTTTCAACAGTGTATAGGCAGCGATAGGGTAATCGATTACGTGCAAAGACGGTTCCGTCAAAAGTCTAAAACCAAAAACTTAACAATCAACATGACTTTTGACAGATCATCTTTTGCACGCATGTGCGATAGGCAGTATCACGCAAAATTCGCGACAGGTCCGAGTTACACAAAAATGCGAATCGTCCAAAAAAAAACCAGGGGACGAAAGTACGAATCAAGCAGAAAGTAAAGTGCGAAGAGGGAAAGTAGCGGTTCGCGAGCCGCATTGGCCGTATCTCAGGACGGCAGGTTGTCGAGTTCCAAACCGTTCTTGGTGCTGCAACGCAGCACCAAGTCCTCACTTTTGTCTCGCAAATTTACGTCTCGCAATTTATATCGCTGTTGCTGGGCGTCGTTTATGGAGTACCTTGGGAGCGTCGCAATGGCGTTAACTTCATGGTTCCTTCGGAACCGGGCATCGTTCTCGCACTCAGAGTTGTAGCGTCGCTTCATGCCCAAGTTTCGCATTGGCGTCACCTCGCACTCCTCGTAATGGTTCGGAACCGTTTGCAGAGAGGTCGTGTTCCCATTCACTAGGGACCTGAGAACACACAGAACTGTTCATCAACTTCCGGGATCGTTCCCACAGCCAGTCATCAATCGAGTGCATCCTTCTTTGCTAAAAACAGGAGGACTATGAAAAAACTATGTATTTCTTACTTCAATCTCAGCCAGAGATAAGCAAAATTAGTAACTCACAATTACACATTACTGATAGCTCATGGGTACTCATTAATATCCATTAACTTCGTCCCGATATGATCCCCGGACTCACCTTGGATTGAGCGTGACTTCTCTCGCGGAGCAAAAACTCTGGTACCTCGAGGACCCCCTGTCTGGACTCGACATCATCAATCCCTCGGCACTTGAATACTCCTCGTCAATTCTCTTTTCAATTTTAATCTCCGTGAAGTTCTGTTGCACTTCCGCACCAGTGGGATTCGAGACAACCGCTTCCGGTTCCGCACTCAAGGGCGGCCATTGAAGGTCCTTACCCATGTCTCTTTCCAGCCTCAGGTAGCTCCTTTTGGATTTGTCGACGTTGTGCCACCTGGGTTTCAGCTTGCTATGCACCAGGTACTCGACGATGAAATACTCCAGAAACATCGCTCCCAAGAAGTTCAGGAAACCATAACCGATGAGCATGTACCGGAACTGAACGCCAACTTGGTCGCCTGGGAGCACCATTTCTAAGGCCTTGGCGAGCTGCTGGAAAGGCGTGATGGCCAGGTAAGCGGAAACGAAAGTGAAAATTACAGCGGAAATCAGGAGACCTAAGTTGTGGAGGACGGATTTGCGATAGGGCCGGCCTTTGGAGAAGACGATGGCGAGTAGTATGTACTGGAAGCAGCTGACAATGAAGACGGTGTAGTTGTCGTAGCAACCACTGTGTTCCTGGCTGATATATTCCGGTGGCACGTTACTATAATGAAAGACAAGTTAGTTCTGCTAATTCAAAAACTCAGTTCAATATCAATTTCGTCACAACGACAACAGTATGGATTTCTTAGTACGGGTGTGCATCCTTACTCACCAGATGGAGTGACGGGCGTGCCAAAAGCTGGTGTACTGGACGGTACCAATAAGGAAAATCTGAAGAACGATGCTGAGGAGGGTAGTGAACCCTAAGAGACTAGCAAGAGGCGGCGATTTAATGAGGGGACCTTCGTAGGCTTCGGCATGGCTGAAGAAGAAGGCCAGGGTGGTGATAATGAAAAGGTCGATGTAGAGAAACTGATAGTCGGTGAGGGTGGATTTAACGTTATAGAGGAGCATGACAGAAATGAACTGGGTTAGAGAGTAGGCCGCCATGTACTTGAAGAGGCCAAAGGACGAGACTAGGGCAGCGCGACCTTCGCGCACCACTGTCAGCACGCAGGCGATATTGGTCTCACGGCTTGTGAACGGCGAGGCCACCGATGATTCAGTGTCAGATAGGGATATCCCTGTGTGCGCAGCTTTCAAGGCCCCACAATCATTGGCTCCGTCGCCCACCATTGCTGCGGAAATGATTAATTATTTGTAGGTATTAATTTTCACCACTATTAATGTAAAAAATCAGTTAAACGACAACATTTCATTGCAGTAGTCTTATCCATTGTCTGGATAAGACATGTTGAAATTATTTTCAACATGAAATTCTCACTTTAATTAACACGAACTGTGCAATTTTTACAATTATGTGGAAATCTCAATACAATTCAAGCTTCGACTCACCTACGTTATACCCCAATCCTTGTAATTCCTGAACAAGTTGCTGCTTCTGGTCTGGAGACATTCTCGCAAAGACCGCCCCTCGGGTAACCAGCTTTGGTATCATTTCCGGGTAATGCTGCTTTACCGCAGCCCACGTTTTGCCGGTCAGAGAGAACACGTACTTGTTGCTCGCATGCTTGGGTCTAGATAAGAAAAACAAAGATCATCATGAATACAAATGTGTAACACAAATGATTCCAAAGCAAGGATTTTGGAAACTCGAGTTTTACACAGATAAAAAATTCTAGATACAAAATTAAAATGTATGTTCTTCAATTTCCATTGCGATACATATTTATATTATTATATTATCTATGAAAAATTACACATGCGGGACGAAAAAACTCACTCTTGAGACGCGTACGGAGCATTGGCGTCCTCGTTTCGATTGTTGTTAGGTAGGGAACCAGTTTCGACGGTGTCAATGCTGACAACGCTATTGATGTCGATGTCGATACGACATTCATCAGTCTGAGATGGGGGACCGTGGCTGCCGTTGCTCCTTGTGAAGTAAATGTGGGGCTTGACTTGTTGAGTTTGTTGATGATGGTGGGAGGGAAGAGGGGGAGAAACGGCGGTGACAGCGATGACCTGGGTGCCGGGTTGGATCATGTCGCAGTCTCGTGCCACTGAGAGGGCCGTGAGCATGTTGTCGCCCGTCACCATGACGATCTGTACTCACAAATCAACACGATGAAAATCATTTTACCTTCATTGTTGAATCAAGTGGATACTGATTTAACGTAAATTTTGTCTGGCTGCAAACTTATCATGATCATACAATCAGGTAATTTAAGACAAACTTGAGAAATGACAAACATTTCTTAAAATCATCGTTCTTTCGTGTTTGTGCGATTTCACAGACCCAAAAATAAGTGTCGTTTTAAAATAAAATATTCGGCTGTTGTTCTAGATCGTTGTGTTATGAACCATTACAAACCTTGATACTGGCAGCGTTGAGTGCCTCGATTACAGGGCTCGTTTCCGGCTTGAGTCTGTTTTCAAGAACGACGAAGCCGAGAAACTCGAGTTCGCACTCGGCGGCTTCGCGCGCTAGTCGCTGCACTTTCGCGTATGGAAGACGTTTCAGTGATTTGTACGCTAGAGCTATCACGCGGTAGCCCTCGGACGTGTACTCTTGTAAAATACTGTCAAAATCCGCTGGTACTGCAAAACGTGAATTTCAAATTTTTTATCAACGAGCCACAATGAATTTCCAACAACTACCGGTAGGTTAAAACTATCTATCACTTCTTTACTTGATTGTCCACAAATTTAAAGGAACTGACTGACTCTAAGATATGTCGTAGAAGACTTACTGGTTTCCGGTTTGGAAAGACTGTGAATGATTTCGGGACTGCCCTTGCAGTGGAGGTCGTAATGATTGGCACATAGAGTCCTGCTGATGACGCTCATCCTCTGCAAGCTGGAGGTAAAAGGAAATTGACGGACAATACCGATTTCTAGGCCCTGTTCTGCAAGGCTCATGGCAGAGGCTGCTATTTCTTCATCCACGTCGTTCAAAGTTGAGGTAACATTTTCTAGAGCGTCCGAGAGCATGGAATTTTGCCTCGTCGATGATATCGAAGACGGCTCCTGTACCTTGAGTAAAAAAAAGTATTTTCGCCTCTTAAGCATTGAATATGAGTCATAGCCATACCTGTGACTCATTTTCGATGTTTTCGAGGTAAAAATTATCGTGTATATCACGGAGCTCAAACAGCCGATTTGAACTCGTGTGATTGCCGCCTGAGCGAAGCGAAGGCGGCAAACCTCACAAGAGTCGAAATCGCCTATTTTCGCTCCTGGATACACAATGTACTATTTACGGAAAACTCACATGTGAATTGCAGCATCATTGATACTGAACGACAATCATCTTGAAATCAACGTAAATCCTTTAAACTGTTGTTCTAATATTGGTCAACTTAAATTGTCAACAGCTTTGATACTTACGAGTTTTTTATATACATTGCTTTCACAATATTTTAACAATCTACCAATTTTGTGATCGGCGCTGATTTCATGACACCCTGTGTGTTTGAGAAAGGATATATGGCAACTTCAATGTCTCATTCAAATCATACCAGTGACTTGGAGAAGTAGGTAAAAGTGGGCGGTGGGCGCACTACAGTGGGGAAGAGCATGGAGAACTTGGAGGTGTCCGAGACATCGGGCTCTTCCAAAATCCATCCCGTGGACTCAAACATCTTAAGATCAAGGGGATCACCCACGAGCTGGTTGTCGATTATCGTGATCGTGTGACATGTCACCATACCCGTAAGCATGTTGTTAAGCGCCAAACTCTTTATGTCTTTCACTGGATATTGGAACTTGGTATTCATCGCAGGAACCACGCCCCACATATCCAAACCGTCCTCCGTCAAAGTTCCCGTTTTATCGAAACAAATGCAATCTGTATCCAAAAAATTTTTAAATCAACGTTATAAAATTTATATGTCATAGCTTTCATTGGTTACATGCATGCATTTGGAGAAATTTGAAATAGGCCTACCTATGGAACCAGAAATATTGATGGCACGGGGACTGGTGCAATAAATAAGTTTCTTGACTAGACGATTCTGCGCCGCGATTCTACCAACCGTCATGGCCGCGGGCAAAGCAGGGGGTACCACAATAGTGATGAGATCAAGGGCTTTTAGAATGACATCCGACGCTTCATCTTCATTCAAGGTTTTCGTGACCGCAGTGTAAATTGAGCCCAAAATCGCTATTACTCCCAAAATGCCCACGAATTTGTACGAGTCTTGCTCGAACTTGAAATCCACGGGAGGTGGGTACATTATCGACCTGACCAAACCTCCCTTGCTCGTGTTGAATCCCGTTCTTATCACCACCGCTAAAACCTATTATTCCATGTGTTCAATTATTTCGTTCCTATCAACACTTTTTTCAACTAGGATTTTATATTTTCTACTGGATTGCGGCATTATATACACAATTTTTTAATGATATTTCTAGAAAATAGTAAATATAAAAGTGACCACTGAGGTTACCTTCAAAACTGACTTATTTGATTGAAAATTTTGTTTCATTAAAAAATAGTGATGGGCATTCTAAAAATCTATTCCATCGCGAAAGAAACAACTTGTTTATTTCAAGAGACTTAGTGCTCACTCCAAAAGACAGCGAGTTTGAGACATCGCGTGTGGTACTCACCCTTTCGGTGCCGAAGTAACGTGTTTGGAGGACGCGAGTCCCTGAATAGAGAGTGTGCCTGGCGTGTTCTTTGGTATCGTAGAGGACATCACTGGGGGAGGTGGGAATGGGTGTCTTCGTGACAGGCACGGACTCGCCAGTCAGCATGGATTCATTGAGGATGCAGTTCCCCGTGAGCAGGACCGCGTCACAAGGCATTTGACAGCCGTGCGACGGTATCACCAGGACATCGCCGGGCACCAACTGCTCTGCAGGGATGCTCGCCGTTTGACCACTTCCTCGGTCGCGAAGCACCGTCGCCACATCTGACGAAGATACCGTTGACCGCAAATTTCTTTGGTTCTGCAATGAAATGGCATCGTCTCATGATTGTAGGTAATAATGTTAATTCAAACAATCCAAATTTTATTCTCCTAAAATAGATCTCTAATGTCAGGTCTCACGTCAGATCTTACATAGTGTCTGAGGTAAGATTTGATATCAGGTTTTTGACCAATGTCTGATGTCAGATCTGACGTCAGATTAAATTCCATGTTCAGTTGGCATTGAAATATTTTCAAAATAAAAAATTAAAATTGAAACTTACTCGACGTGTCTGAAACGCCGCCAAGCCAACGCTATAAGACGCCATCAGGAAAATGGCAATGGCATAGGCCACGTAACTGTCGGCGACCCAGAGACAAATGGTCAATATTTGGAACACGTAGTAAGGGTTCAGCACTTCCAAGCAAATCAGGGTTAACAAGTTGTTTATGGGGACGGCAATTTCATTGTTGCCGTAAACGCTGCGACTGGAATTTCATGATTATAAAGCATAATTCGTAAACAATGAAGTTTGTCATTATCCTTTTTGTGAAGGTGTTCTAGCTCCAAATAATCATTCAAATATTTGAATTATGCATCTAATGGTAGAGCGTTATATTTTCATTGTTATATCTTTCATATTTTTAAAATTGAACCTTGAAATCCTTTTGTTCATGCATATAGAAAATTTCAAGTTACAGAATCTATTTTACTGTCTTTTATCATCGAATATTTAACGAATAGTAAAAACTAACCGCATGAATTGTTGGTAAGGACTTAAACCCGGAGATTGGTGAAGGGTGGAAGTGGGAACACCCTGATCCAAACCTCCGAGTCTCACAAACTCGCTCCTGTCCACATCCCAGATGTACTTGAATTTTTTGCACTTGAACATCATCAGCGACTCAACCTCTGTAAAGATTTATGATTATTAAAACAAATGTATTAAATATCCTTTCAATTTTTATCTTGAAATATAGTTACGTTTGAAATAACCGCCAGCTAGATGGAGTGACAGCATGTGCACTTGCTTTTCATCCTTGCCCGTGAACATCCCATTGTTTTCCGACCATGATTCACTTGCAATGGTGTTTTCCGTGTCATAATACTTTTTCCTGCAACGAATGATATTGTTTTTTTTATTCATTATAATTCCCCCTGGAGCATTATCTTGAAGAATTTTTCGTAGACGAATTTTCATCTTGAGAATAATATGAAAAATAGGAAAGATTCAACTAAAAGCCTGGAAATTTCATGAAATTCAAGGTTCTTGTAAATCCAATTGAAAATTAACTCAGAGAGCTTAGTGAAACCTGAGAATTGAAAAATCTGCACTTACACAACTTGATCGGCTGAGATGTGCTCAATTTTTTGTACATAGTAGCTCGTGTGTTTTCCCTGAAATCGTTCAATCAAAAGAACGGTTTCAGCTTCCTCCAAGCAACATTTCGAGTGAGTTGCCTTGACCATTAATTGGGGGTACCAATGAAAAATCAGTCGCAACACGCCGCAGCTGACGACTATCCAAAACCATGTAATGGCAGAATGCAAGAAATTTTTCTTATACCTGTTACATTGCAAAACAGAAATGAATAATTTTTAAATTATTATACCAAATAATTTTTACGATCGGTCAAGGATGTTACAGAAATTAAATTCTTGGTTAGGAGTGACCAAAAAATTGAATTTCTGATTATTGTTTTACATGTGTAATGAGTTTGAATTTCAAATTATATAGAATAGTACATTGAAAAATGAACATAATTATCGAATAAATTAAAAATCTTTAATCGAGCTTAAGCACTGCCTAATAAAAAAATGCAAAATGATTAAAATGATTAATGAATAAATAAAATAACCCACCCATAAATCTCCATTTCATCTTCTTCCTTGGGGTTAATGTACTCGACTCCATTTTTGAAGTTCAGTACGCTATTTCTCCGTTTTCCTGTAAAAAAATGTCCTTTATTTCAACACTTTTCGTTTCATTTATAATTATGATCATCTACTAAAATCATACAAATTTGTTTTACTCTAAAAGGATCTCAAATTCACAAAAATTGAAGGAGATTGTCATGACATTTCTTTTCGGAAAAAAAACTTGAACGTTTCCAAAGTTTTTTTCGCTTTTTGATTTTTCTCGACGTGAGTGCAAAATATTTCTGGAAAAATAAAGCTGAAAAATTGAGTACGTGAAGGTGTAAAAAATTCTTAGGTTTCAGGGTAACCTGAAGTTTGAAGGTGAAAACCTTGAAAAATTCAGTTATTCTGAACTTTGATTGTTTCACCTTCAAGTTTGAGTGTGCTCCTGAAAAAACTACCATGTGTTTAGTGAGGGTGGATCAAAATCAAATCAGTGAAATCATTATGAGTACTTGAAATAAACATTTTTATTGAATATGTATATACCAATGTAAAAGAAACAATATATTACAAGGAATCCGATGCATCACAGGACAAAACAATAAATTCAGCAAACGATGGTTAATGACTCGATAAAAATAAAACATTGTCGCGTCTCAAGGTTGGAACGAACGAACACGATGCGGCATTTTCTATTTCTAAACGAGGAAAAACTCCGAACGAAACTGAAAAAATCCGAATTAAAATCATTTAAATTAATTCTGTATTAGCCAGAAAATTTATTCAAACGTTGCCTGAAATTATTTTAATTCGTAATACGATGTTTTTTTGAACAGTGAATAGTATGAAGGTTGAAACAACTCATATTCAAATAATGTATAACTTCACTATCAAATTTTTTTAGAAATCGTTCTCATCACCATAAATTGGCAAAGAACATTTGTCATTATATATGAAAAATAATGTCAAGTTTTTTAGATTAAAAAAAAAATTGAAAAATTGAAATTTAAAATACGACTCATAAAGAAAAACTTGAAATGTTCAAAATTGATTGATTTTTGAAATGAGTGGACTGGTAATGAAAGTTTAAAAAAGAATCAGAATTGAAACGAAATGGAACAAAGTAAAATGGGAAAAGATATATTATGATAGTGAAATCGAACGCAATGAATAAAGTTGAAAAAAATTGAATTAAAGTAAATCAAATGAGGGAAATTGGAAAAAGTTGTGAAACATGACTATTTTTCGTTAGTAATAAACATTAAAAGTATTTGAAAGTGGAACGGAGCCTTTAGGGCACCAAAATGACGTTGGATGGAAAATGGACCGCGGAAACGATCTAACAACTTAGATAGTATCTATTTGTTATGAATTAATGCAATTACTGAAATGAATATAGATTAGCATAGGTAGAGACTCTATAAATAGATTTTTCCATCCATCCATCCATCCATCCACCTACCTATCCATCCATCCATCCATCAGTGGATTGAATGCGCTCACTTCCAATACACACAAACTCTTTTCACACGCATAAGGCCGTTTGAGTGTATTGAAAGTGAGCGCATTCAATCTGGACACACTGCCATCGATCCATCCATCCATCCATCTATTTATATGGTCTCTAATTATAGGCCAATATATGCAAGGATAGACCAGCATAGAACAATATAGGCCAGCATTGATTAGTACAGACCGACATAACTAGCATAGGAACTATAGGTCACAATACTATACACTCGTCCTCTCACAAGTTTCAGTGCTTCGGGGCTCGCCCGACACTTACGGAGCAAATCTCGTGCAAATTTTGCTGCTAATCATTGCTCACATCTGCTTAAAAATTGTTAAAAAATTGCTCTGCGAGAAATTACTGAAAAAATCTATTATTGGAAAGACTTTTTTTCCAGCACAGTCAAGACGACAGTACCGAACTATACCTATATAATCAGCAAAGCAAATTACGTCGCCAGCCTAATAATGGTTCAGGCAAGTAAAAGTGCTCGAAAATGTTTACTTTTCTCTTCACAGTACATTAGACATCCGGCTCTACCGACACTTTCGGGAGGACGAGTGTAGGCGGTAAATTGTAGAAACGGCATGGAAAATTCTTTACTGATTTTCAGTACGGGATGTTTACCCTTCAGCAACTCCGTCTTCTGCTCGCGTTGCTGCTCGCAATTTTCCGCCAGCACATTTCTCGCCCCGAAGACGTTGTACGTGTTCCTGGCCAACCTGAGATTCATCCTATCGGCCATCCTGGACCCACTACGGGACCACTTTCTCCTTCTCCCCGTTAGAACCCGCGCAAGCGTTTCTCGTTCGTTCGTTCACAACGATATGAAAAGTTTGTCCAAATCCGCGAGAACTCGCGAGTCCGTCTGCTACCGACACCAGCGACCCATCGTCGTTTCGCGCAATGTTTTTCGCGGCAAAAGGACCAAGTGAAAAAATAAGAGGCCCGTCATCGCCGGGTAGACGTTAAACAGGGGGTGCTATCGCGGCGTCGAGGTGCCGCGTCGTCGCGGGCTCGGGCGACGACGAGTCCTCGGCAGGGTCCCGCAGCAGGCGTGTCAGTCGCCGGGGTCGGCGATTTTGCGCCAGCCGGGTTTGCGCCACCTGGGGAATGCGAAAAAGCAGCGCCGGGCCTGGCGCGTCGTCGTCATCGCGGCGATGCCGCCGCCGTCGTCGCCGCGTTCGAGGGTCTTGCCCCGCGAGGATGCCGCGGGCTCTTCTTCTACGACGAGCTCCCACGCGTGCCTCCCAATTACGAGCGGGTGCAACGAGAGCTGCATCACGCGCGCCAGGACTTGGTTCGCGGTTTATCAAACCTCGAGGTCCACGGCCCAAAGTCCAACCAACTGGAACACGAGAAATCATGTGTAAAATCTGCAATGCACTACGCAAATTGCAATATTCTTAATCTACCTGAAGTTTCAAACGTGTAAAATTAAACAAAAAGAGAAACTGAATGAATTTTTAATTATCTCATGAGCCCTATTGAGTCAAATATTCTGTTAGTGAGCATAAAGTTCGTTGTTTTAACTAAAATATCTTTGAAAGAAAGAAGAAACAGTTTTTTCATGGTAGCCGCTTTAAATGAGTGTGTTATGCTGCTCGCGGATTGAGCGTAAGAATCCCCTTTTCGAATGGTAAAGAAAGAAAAAACGCTATGACGCGCGAGGTCACCAGTTATATTCCACCGAGTCAAAAGAGGAACCTTCGCTCACTCCGCTGCGCGCATAACACACTCATTTACGCGTCTACCAAGAAAAGTACAGTGCGTATCGAGGGAGAAAGCCTTTTCACGCGCGACAGCAACACTGTCGAAACTCGTGGAATTACCTCGTTCTGAAAGGGTTATGCCGTCGCGCATGAAAAGACGTTGCTTTGCCCCTTGATACGCAATATACCATTTTGTTAAATACATGTCTTTTTTCATTTTTCGTTTGATATTAAAAGTTTGGAACTTCATGCACATATATTCTTATTAATGGCAGGTCATGTGGAAGATGGTGATACACGGTGGGCCTGAACCATGTTTAATTGAAAGGTTCTTGCATATGACTTTTTTTAAATTGATTATAGTATATTGATCTAACACGAATCATTTGAGCCAAAAAACAAAAAAATCTAGCGGGCCCTTTTCGAAAAAAGACATTTTTTATATCCAGGGCAGCTTCTTACGATGAGTAAGAACTAAGGTTATTGGTAAAATCTTTTTATGTGACTTCTTTTCTTACTTAATTATAGTAGTTGGGTTTAAAACAAATCATTTGAGTGCAACAAAAATATTTACAAGTCTTTTCTCAAAAATCTTTTTTTTTTATGTCCAGCACAGCTTTTCATGATGGGCGTGAACCAAGTTTTTTTTTAGAAGATGTTTGAATTAGAGACGAAATCAACAGAAAGACGCCAGTGATTTATTTCTATCAAGAACCAAGTTGTATATAAGCACATTCTTTCACCAAATAAATTTAAAAAAAAAATACGATGCATGTCACACTTCTTGCCATAGACATGAAAAACTACTTTTTGCGAAAAATTCGATGAATTTTATTTTCGTAGTTTTTTAGAATGATAACTATAGAATTCCTGAATCGCCAATCCTTGGATTCATAACACGTACAATTAAATTTATGAGTTTTTGACATTCCAAAAGTGAATCCTAGTATAATCGAACATTTTTTGACTAATTGTAAGCAAACTTTTTGCCTTCCATTTCTGGTTACACAAAAACAATGAGCATAATTTCTACATTTGTAATTCAATTCCACACTAGAGATAGCGTTTTTAATCGGCAAGGCAAATCTGAATTTGCATAAAATATCTCGCGAATGTGATTGATACATATATATTTTCTTGAAAGAAATAGTCAAAGGTTGTAGATATGAGTTATTTCAAAACATAATTGTAAATTATAAGATCAATCTTTTCAACAAACTTCCGGCGTTATTGAAAGTTCGAAAATCAGGGATTTGAATCCACTTTGGCACCAGGTTCTAGAATCAAGAAATTTTATTTCGATTGAAAGCTAAGAAATTTTAAATACCATATTTAAAAATTTGAAAATATGGGTATTCGTGAATTTTGAAAAATGAGTCCACATTTCAAAATCATCACCTTCTTCGTTAGTAAAATACCGGAACGAGTAAATTTCGTGGAACAACATGAAATAAAAAATTCAAACGAAAGTTTTAAATGGTTAATTTCAAATTCGGAATATACCTAGGAGTTCTGTATCCTAATTGTACCAAAGTAAATAAAAACATTTTCATAATTCGAATGTTTTGAATTCCATCGTGAAAAATTATTTTCCCGGCACAAGAAAGATGTTTATGAAACAGGAAAAAGGAAACAAAGAAACAAAGTAATTTGAAAAATCATCAAAGGTTGCGAGAATTTCAAAAATTTCGAATACACGAATAATTTGGGATATCTTGAAAAATTTTTTGAACTTGTAAATTTTCGAAAACCTAGAAGAAGGTGCAAAGTGAAAACAAAATTCCGATTTTCTTAACATATGGACCAGTTCAAGAAACGTTCATGTAGATTGAATATTGGACCTTTTATCAGTGTAATCGAAGTATTGTATCGGCTATCTCTTATATCAACAGCGAGAAAGAATAGTATTATGACTGATCATAACAATAGTAGGCAAACGATGAAAGATATTGGATCATCGCCGTCGCCGTCGATGTATCAAATTTGCTACGCCGTTTTTATCTTGACAATATAGAACACAAATAACGTAAAATGTCAACTTTATCTCTTTTTATGTAATTGTTTCATAATAAAATGTCATATCTTAGATTTTTCATAGGAAATGAAATTTCTTTAATACTCATCGAAATTTACAAATTCGAAACCTTACTTGATTGTAATTTTTGTTATAATTTATACAACTACTCAGAACGAATGCGCTATAATTTCATATTGAAATGTGAGCAACGAATTTGGAAAAAAATACAGGGTGCGCCATTTCTTATGTCGGTATTGTAACATTGAATAACTTAAACATTTGACAACCGATTTACTTGACTTCACTTGTTTTGGAAACGTCAATTCAGTACAATTTCAACCATGTATCGCTTCACACCAAAAGAACGCGCTGAAATAGTTACTTTGTACATTGAAAATAGTCGTTCAGTTGTGTTAACTCAACGAGCATATCGTCGAAAATATCTTGGCAAACAGGCACCATCTGACAACACTATTCGTCGTTTGGTGTCGAATTTTTGTGACCACGGGACAGTGAAAGATCGCGAACAACCCGTTCATCAACGACCAAGACGTTCAAATGAACTGATTGAAGCTGTCAGAGAGAGCGTTGCCCAAAACCCAAAAGTTTCATATCGTCACCGCGCTCAGCATCTCGGCATCAGTGGAACCACTCTACGGCGCATTTTGAAAGATGATTTGCATTTGTTTCCGTACAAAATGCAATTAACACAAAGAATATTGCCTACAGATCATCCACGTCGCTTGGAATATGGACAAACAATCGCTCGAATAGTTGATACTGAACCTGATTTTTGAAAGCGAATTTTAATGACCGACGAGGCACATTTCAAACTTTCTGGAGGCGTTAATAAGCAAAATTGCCGCATTTGGGGAACGCAGAATCCACACGAGATCCATGAAACGCCATTGCATGACCAAAAAGTTACTGTTTGGGCCGGCGTTTGCGCCAAAACCATCATTGGTCCTTATTTTTTCAAAGAGAACCAAACGATCGATGGAAACCGATATCGGTGGATGTTGGCTCACTATGTCTGCCCACAAATGCGTGAAAAAGGTCTTGAAGATTACTGGTTTCAACAAGATGGTGCGACCTGCCACACTGCGAATCAAACAATCCAGTTTCTGCAACGAAAATTCCCTGGACGTCTGATGTCAAAAAGAGGCGACATTGAATGGCCACCCAGATCTCCAGATTTGACCCCTCCAGACTTCTTTTTGTGGGGTTATTTGAAAAGTAAAGTGTACGCCAGCAAGCCGCAGACCATTGAAGAGCTTAAGGAAAATATTCGTGCCGAAATCATTGCTATACCACCCGAGATGCTCGAAAAGGTAATGGAAAACGCCGCAAAAAGGGCATATTTTGCTGTGAACAATAAGGGCGGCCACTTGATTGATGTTGTGTTCAAAAACTAGTCTAAATAAATTGTAAAGGACCAAACTAAATAAAAATACCTCATTTACAGAAATCGGTTGTTTTTTTTTCAAGTTATTCAATGTTTACATGCCGACATAAGAAATGGCGCACCCTGTATTAGTAATAAAATACCTGCAAAGGAATTATTACAACTATATATTTCATGATAAAATGTTTTCCAAGTTTCAAATACTGAGAAAAACGTTATTTTCGCTCGAAAATAAAGATTTTTTAAAGTTTCGATGTAGCTTATTGTTACATGCACTCGGTTAGGCTTATTATTTACTCAGATGGAATCAAGTTGGTTTCAGTTGGCAAGGCATTCCTAAAGCAATTAAAGTCTGAAAATTCAAAAGAGTTTGATTGATGTTACGTTACGATAGCGCCTATTCCTTTGGGGAGTTACACGAAAAAATTGAGTCTCATTAAAATAAGGCGTTTTGAATTATTCACCCTTCGTTCATCACAAAAAGATCCAAAAAAATTAATGATTAGGTCAATAGTTATTTCAATATTACATTAAAAGCTATCAAGAATAGCAATGAAAAGTTTATCAATATTTTATTGTCTTCAATGTCATCGTATTCATAAAATTTTCAGTATTCGTTTTTCATATTTTTGAGTTTCCTAATTTTTACACTTGTGGAATTGCAATTTTTTTTGAATTAGGAAAATTTTCAAGTCTAGATAACTCTTTGATCTGTATGAATTCCTGATATGTAATATTTAATAACAAGTTTCCAAGTTGACGCATTTTCATGAATTAACAGTATTTTTAAAAAACGCTGAAATTTTGGGTTGCTCAAAATCTAATGTTATAATTTTGGTACTTCATTTTTTATTGAATTTTTCGAAATATTTCGAATTTTAATTCGTGATTTTTTATTCAATTTTCATTCCAATTCGTTATGCAGAAAAAATTTTCCAGAAGCATTATAAATTGACTGAATTTCATCATTTTGAAATTGCATGCACATGTTGTCTATACAAAGTTTTCAAAACATTTTCAAAAAAAAATTGCAGCTTCCGATTTACAAAACATCCCAAAAAGGAATGAATAATTTTTTTCTAATATTGATTCAATTGCTTACTGAAACTCAACTCACTATTCATCATGATTCTAAAAATCATTTAATACTCATTGCTTCATACAGTATAAATATAACTTAAAAAATAAGCAATAATTTTTTTATAAAATTATTATCAAAAGACTATAGAAATAATACAGAAAAAAAAGATACTGCAAAAGTTTAAGAAGAATGACATCAAGTTCTGAGAGAATGGCCACGTAAAAGATAATTACTCTCAAATTAGTATTCGTGAAACACTCCAGCCAATTTTACATCTAATACTAAAAAATGAAGAATCATGAAAAAATGATTCAAAATTCTAACAAAATCATGATTCAACAACCGTTTTAAACAAGATCTCATGTCACATGCAATTACTCATAGCTAAGTTATGCCGTCCTTTGAAATTTACTCTCAAAAGTCAAGAAAATATTGTCAAATATCATCTTCAATTCCAAAGCATCTCAAAACAAAATATGCCGACTCACGTTTTTTGCCAAAAACGATGGTTATCAATCGACCGAAGATCGCAGCGATGTCTATTTCTGATAAAAGTTTGAGGGCGAAATGCCGAAAGTTAATTAACAAATTAACCGCGGTCTATTTTCGGTATGGGGACTCGAGAAAAATTGCACTGCGTTGTGACACCACATTTTGTGACATGAGACGTTGGAAACACCATAGTTGGTTATGGTAGGAAAAAAGAATAGTTAATTGTAGAGCGTTTGGAATTCTTCGTCTATATTTAAATATTTTGAATGGCGAGAAAAGAAGTCAAGCAGAGACGAGGTTTCACCGAGGACTGATGTTGCGAAATACATAGCAATCGACGAATCATGCTTCATGCCTCGTTTGCGATAACGCGATACTCGAAACACAGAGCGCGTTCACATCGATCCAAGTGCTCCGTGAAAACTCTTCCAACTTTTTCAGGGTTACTCTCAATCTTGACCGTTTTCTCTCCATCTCTCTCGTTCAGGGTTATGCCATCTTTAAATTCGAGTCCTTTTTCAATATTTTCCGGGACTACCCTTTAACTCGAAGGTTTTCCCTCGATTTTTTTAGGTCCATCCTCAAATTAAAGGGTTTTTGCTTCATTTTTGTCAGTCATCCACAAACTTGAAGATTTGACATTATCCCTTTTTAGATTATACTTGCTGTCCCAGCGGGCTTTGCTTCGCGGTTACCACGTTCATACACGCAGTTTGGTCAGGAAAAGTCAATTGTTCAATTTAAAAACGAAAATTGCCAAAAAATTATCCGAATCCTAAGGTTAAAAATATTTTGCTTTTTTTTCAAATAATTTCTAATTATTTCACGAAATATGATCAAGTTAGATAATAACGAATTTCTACGAAAAGGTATTATACTGATATAATGGATTACATTTGCCAAAAAGATGTTATAAGTATTTCTAAAAACAGTTTCTAATGGTACTTCTTTACAATCAAAGTAAAGGGTGAAATTGATGAGAGTTAGTTTGTTAATTAGGATTAGGAGATGGTCATGATGAGGGTTGTAATAATGACTTTATTATTACTTCATGATTTGTGACAATGTACGATTTTGTGATTCATAGAATTTTGTGCTGATCTACCATTGTGACTTGACTAATAATTTGTTCTATGTTCTGTTATTTCTTATACAGGGTTTCCCAAAGTCGGTGAATCATCAGTAAACCATCGATGCATTATGAAGTTCTAAGACACTTTTTCCTGTACAATTTCTCAAAATTCGCAAAATTTAAAGAGTTATTAATAATTCGGTTTCGTCCACTCACCATTCAGGAAGACGGGGCTTTTGATTAAAGCCCCTTTTCCCTTCGCCCCTTCTCTTTCTAAGCTTACTCTAATATAAAAATAGGGGGAATTGAGGTGTGTTATGGAACTGATAATAATGATGTCTCTTACCTTGAAAGACAATTTTTATACAAAAAAATTCTATGAATCAAAGTTTTCGCTAACTCGCCTTTGTTTTAGATAAAATATACTTTTATCTAATTGTCACCTCTAAAATGCAGAATCTTCTAATTTTTTTAAAAGAGAGATAAGAAAGGCGATTGAGCTACATTTTATTATTCACACCTCAGTGATCCCAGTGATTCCCATGAGAGTGAGCTAAGAAAGAGAAGGAATCTCTTTTATGAAAGAAAAGATACTCTTCAAAAATTAGTAGACGAAATTGATATATGAATAACTGTTCAAATGTTCCAAATTTTCAAAAATGCAAAGGACAAAGTGTCTTGGAATTTTATGAGGAATCGATGATTTTCGGATGATCCGCTGATTTTAGGACACTCTGTTTTTCATGGTTTCGTAAGTTTTTATGAGTTTTAGTAATTCGTAAACTTTTGTGGTTTTATAACTTTTTGTGATATTTTGCATAATTTTATGTTTTTGTGATTATTGTTCTTGTAACTTTTTGCGAATTTCGCAAAATTTTATAATTTTTTGACTCTGAGTGCGCGCGTGTGCGTGTGCGTGTGTGATTTCAAAAGTGCAGCAGGGGTGTAGGTGGGGGAGTAGGCCATATCATTTCATTGATAAAAACATGCCTATAACCTTCAGACGAACATGGTTAATAACTGTGCAAAATTTCAGGACGTTTCGTGCAGTAGTTTTGAATTTATTAGCGCACAACGTACAGACATTTACATTTATATATATAGATTTATATATATCAGATATAATCAAATATTTTATAAGATTAGATTCTTACATTTTAAACTTGAGTTTTCCCTCGATTTTCTTCAGGTTCATATTCAAACAGGATTCTTTTCTCAATGTCCTCTAACTTGAGCATTTTCTGGATCTTTTTCAGACTGAGGCTCCAACTTAAGTATTTACACTAAGTTTTTTGAAGGTTATTCTGATATTAGAAGGTTTTCGGTCGATTTGTTTTTAGTTATCATCAAACTTCAAGTTTTACGTTAACCTTTTTCAGGATCATCTTCGAGCTTGAATCTATCCTCAATATTGAAAAGATATCTTTTCCAGAGCTACTCTTAAACTTGAGTTTTCCCTTGATTTTTTTCACGGTTACCTTCAACTAGGAGGATTCTTTCCTCAAAATCCTCTAACTTCAGTATTCCCTTAATATTTCTCAGGATTGCTCTCAAACTTTGATGGTTTTCTTTTGACGGTTTTCAATAATACTCAAGCTTAAGGATTTTAATAATTGGTAAAATTTTTAGTACCATCTCAAAAAACATCACTAAACTATGTTGAATAATTGATTTTTTGTAAAAACTCAGTTTTTCATAGTATCACAATAAAAATGATTGCATACATTTTTTGAATCAACTAAAATAATGGTAATAAATTTGATTAATCGAAACATTTTTGAGGACATTCCAAAATATTTAAGTTAGTTTAAAAACTAACCAAAAATGTTCATGAATTCTTAAAAATGAAAAAATTCCAGCTTATTCTTGGATAGTAAAAATCATCACTTATTATTCCCATAAAAAATTGATAACTTTAAAATCTGGTACAATTTTCGGAAAACTCTTACAAACATTACTGGACTGCATTCACTGTTTTTAAAATACAATCGATTTAACCTGATTTTTTTTTCAAAACGTTAAAAAAAATGAATTAATATTAATTTTCGGAACCTTTCAAAAATATAATAATAAAATCTCCGAGAAAGTTTAGAAAAAAAAAGTTACTTTTTGGAAATAAATAAATAGTACATTTCGCATCTAGGGAAAAAATAAATTTCTCACGAGGGTGTAAGGCAAAAAATAGGCTTTTTAGACCACTATGATAAAAACATGTTTACGATTAAAAAAAAAATTGTTCAAAATTCCAAAACACTCGAGATAATTTAAAATCTCACAAAAGAAATATCCAAAAATTTTTAGAAACAGAACAATGCCAGCTTATTTTGAAATAACCAAAATCATAATAATTAAAATAAAAACCGATAACTTCGATAATTGGTACAGTTTTCGGAAAATTCATAAAAACGTTAGTGAACACTGCATTAAAAATTCGATCGATTATACAACCTGGTTTTTTTTTTTCAAAATGTTACGAAAAAAGTCAGTTATAAGAAACTTTGAGAAACTTTTCGAATCATATTTACAAAACTTTGCGAAAGTTTCAAGAAATAAAGTTTTGACCATTTAAAAATAAATAATATACCTACGTTCGCTAACATCTCAGGCAAATTGGGAGAAACTTTTCTATAACATTAGTTAAAAAGTTTTTTTTAAAAAACCTTGGAATTTCAAGGTGTGTACCAGCAACTTGGGAAAGTTCATACCCTAGAGTTGAGAGTTTTTGTTATGATTAGTAATCATAAAAAACATAGTTGAAAGTACTCAAATATAAAAATAACTTTTTGGGAAATTTCTGCAAACGTTACTCAACTGTATAAATGAAAATTCGATCTATTATACCAACTGGTTTTTTAAATGCTACGGAAAAAGACAGTTATAAATTTTCAGAACCTTACCGAATTATATTAATAAAACCTCTGCGAAAGTCACAAAAAAGAAAAATATCAGTTTCTATTTTGAAATTGATAACATAAAAAATTCTTAGAAACAAAAATAACTCAGCTCATTATCAAACATGCACAAAAAACTTTACAAAGTATAGAAATCGGGAAGAACTTCTCTGAAATATTATCTTGATGTCAAATTAAAGATCCTCAATTTAATAATTATTTTTTGGGAAAATCGAATTGCACACAGTTTATTTCAACTTATAGTAGTATTATACAAAAAATTAAAATGATAAATTCCTATTGAAAATTGCGGTCATATCCTCTGATTTCTTCATCTCTTTTCAAGGGGGTCAGTTTAAAACAGGGCACAGGATATCTTCACCAATCAGCTACTGATTTCGATCCAACTTTTTTTTAAATGTTTGTAAATTAATCCTCTTTATGATGACGTGTCCGATTTGCAAAATGTTAAATAGTTTTTGAAATACAATGATAATGGTTTTTAAAGAAAATAGTGAAAAGTGACTTTTTCATAAAAATATCTACAAAATTTTTTTTTTTTTTCTGACAATGATTCGAAAAGTCCTCTGCCACTTTTTACAAAACTCAAGAACAAAAAAGATTTTAATGCCAAAAGTTTTAACCAAAGGAACACATTTATTGGTTAAAACTTGTGGCTTTAATCTTTTTTGTTTTTAAGTTTTGGAAAAAGTGGCAGAGGGCTTTTCGACTCAGAAAAATATGAGGAAAATTTGAGTTGATTGTTGTCTATAAATTGTAGACCATTCTGTACACTGAGAAAAAACTTTTGGTAATAAAATGCTACAATTTTAGTGAAAATCGCCATAACATTAGGCATGGCGTGCCCAGTTTGTGTTAAGTTTTGTGTAAAATTCTGTATACTATGGTGAATTTTCTTACATCAAAAAAATGCCATACCACTATAGTTAAATGCGTTAGAATCCTTTACTAAAATTTGTTGTAGTATATAATAAACTGTTATATGGCTTGGAATAACACATTTTATGTAAGGGAAAATGATTTTTCACAAAACTATAGTGGAAATCATTCTACAACATGGAATATCGAATTTCACTTGACGGAAAAGTATATTGTAACATAATGATATCATATTTCACAATATATATATATTCCTAGAATATTGTGTTAATAGCAGCGCCGTAGCGAGGGTCTCGGGAGCCTTGGTGCAAGAAGTCTAATAAAAAAAAGGTCAAAAGGTCAAAAGGTCGTGAGAAATTAATGAATAAGAACGTTCTACAAAAAAAGGTCGTTGAGGGTTTTTTCTAGTTCATTTTTTGAAATGATTCCTGAAAAAAAATCTAAAAGAAAAAAAGGTTTTTTGGGGGCCCTGATACGCCACTTGCACATGCCTAGTTATGGCCCTGGTCAATAGGGTTAACAAAAAAATGTTAGACTACACTACTGGGATGTACAATTTCGTCATGAAAATGGGACTGCAAGCAACTGCAAGGGATGATTTTCAGCGTTTTTAGCCCACTCACCACCCGCCACATTACTACATATATTCCTGTATATTTCTATAAAAACAAACATAAATATACAAACCTTTTTTAATTAAAACTCCTAATAAAATATTAATAATTAAAACGTTCGACTCACCTCGCGAAAAAAACCCAAGCAGTTGTCGGCTCCAAAACTCCAAAAAAAATCCTTTTTCGGAAAAAAAGCACTTTGTTTTACACGAAAAACTGCTTCGAATTCTAAAAAAATTCGATTCACAGAATTTTCGGTTTCCGCCTGCGCCGCGTAAAAGTCAATATTACGATTGACAACACAACACACACACACACATACACACACACACACACACACACACACACACAAAATGCCCCGAGATCGGCGATTTCTTTAAATTTTCCTCTCGGCAAGAAAAATTATCGCTGGGGACAATAAACTTTTAACGCTTTGAATTCCCGAGTATGAGGAAAATCCAACATTTTCAATCCCCGAACGAAGGATTAATGCAACCGAAAATAAAAATAAAAAGAGCGAGTTCATTTTCCACTGTTTGCCGTTTGAGAATTTAACGATTTTTTTCGGATTTGCATGCTCCGTTTACGCGTATATTCGCGAATATTGTCAATATTTTCCGGGAGATTTTTTAATTGCTTTTTTTGGGGCACAAGCACGGAGGGTGGGAAAACTGTCGATATTGCGAAATTTCGCGAGTTATCGATATATAAATTACAATAGTAACTATCGATAAAGAACCTCTTCAGCGTTAGCGAGTTTTCAAAAATTATCGAATTTTATTTCCAAGTTTTCAACGTGAATTCGCGGGTCATGGGGTGAAATATTTTTGCGCTTTCACTATAAATAATATGAGTGAATGATTTCGTTACTTCTTTTAAAAAAGAAAATTCAAAGAAATCTACATAGTTGACTAATTGTTATAATGGATAATAAGTAAATTGAGAAACCGATTTCTCAAATTATTGTAAATTATTTATATTATTATTCATAATGATTGACAGCAGTATATTTATTCATAAATATGAATATAACTTGAATAGAAAAAATATAACTTACTCAATAGTTGAGTATTATTAATTAATATTTTGAAATTTCATTATTCAGAAGTATTTTTGATAAGTAAAAGTGATAATGATGAATAGTATTTTTTACTATCGATTAATAATAATCAATAATAATAAATGATAAACAATGTTTAATTGATATATGATGAAGTTTACAGGGTTTAGAAATTAATTTCACTATAAGTTTAATTAAGTAACTCAAGTTACTTTCCAAATTAAAAAAGTCAAAAAACTGTAACGCGTTACGTTATACTGTTACTTTGGTGAAATAAGTAATTCGTTACGTTAATGAAAAATTTAATGCGAATATATATAATATATAGATTTTTGTGAGAATTTGATCTAACGTTAGTACTGGATTTTAAGTACTGATGACACTATTTGTATTTTTCATTATGTAAAAAATATTGCAGGATTTTCTAGTATTTTTATATAATTTTAGCGTTTTTGAAAAGTAATAAAATATCAAATAAAAAAATGCGTTTATTTTTTTTCGTCCTAAAAACCGGATGAATTGACTTTTTGGTCAATGTGCTTATCATATAAAATAAAAAATGACATAGTTATGAAACAAAATATTCTTAAAATTAATTATAGAACAAAAAAAACGCACACAAGTAACTGCAAACACACAGAGTAAATTCTAAATCTTGACTAAAATGATAACTCGATTGTCAAAGATAAAACGTCTTTAGAGATTATGACTGCACCGGTGTTGGATGACACTCAATAAACAGGAGAAAAAAATTAGTCAATTATTACGCGTTTCATGCATACATCATGCATATTTGTAAGATTAAGTATAAAAAAAAAAAACTGAGTGTACAAAATTAATAAATATATATATGGAGTTCTACAAATTTTTGAAATTTTAAGGAATTTCCGAAACATCTTTGAAATGAAATGAAAAACTTTGATCCTTATAAGAACCTTATAAGAATCAGCATTTTCTTGTAAGATTTGGATTTCTTATAAGGATCTTATGAGGATCAAAGTTATTAGGAGTTTCAAAATTCTTTCAATCTCAAACAGAATACGAACTACTCAAAACTTCTAAATTGGATATAACTTTGTCAAACTTATCAGCATTTTTCGTAATTTTTTAATGCTTTTCAAATTTTATTATTATTCTTTTTAAACTTTTTTTGAACAAAAAATATTATCATGCATGTATATTTTGGCGAAGTATAATGCGTATTGAACGCAATCTCCGAAATTTATGAACATTTTTTACTTAAATTTCAAAAATCTTACGAATTCTATAAATTTATTAACAATATTTACAACTTTAATGTTAAGTTCTTAAAAGACTTTGTTTTTTCTGAATAACTTCTAATTTTGAGACACTTAATATAAGCTTCTAGGGTTCTATCAAGTTAAAAAATATGTAGAATAAACTACTCAACACACTTTTCAAGGTTTCGGATTCCAGAATATATTTTTTAAAAAGTCAAATTATGCAAATGTGACTGTTAGAACTCGCGATATCCTGACATAAAAATCCAGGTGTCCAAGGTTCAAACTTAAACTAGTGAACAGTTTTAGAATTAGATATAGAACTTCGAAAACTTTTGTCTTGGAATTTCCATGTGTAATTGACCTCAGAAACTTGGTAAATATATCGTGAAATGCATAAATAAACATTCTACCATAGAGGACTTTAAAGTTCTTTATTCTCGAGTCTAAGGTACATAATAGGATTTCAAATTCTACAATGCAGAGTTATAAAACTCTAGTGATAAAATTATAATGCCAGGACGGATTCGATTTCAATTCGACGAAGCTTCAAGGGTCGACATTTTATTTTTGTTTGAAATTCATCGATTTTGTAAGTTTGATAATTTTATTCGACACGTTTTTTATTTTTACGCAACAAATTTTTTTTCTTCAGTTATAAGGTATTTGTCTGGGGCTTTCAAAATTGACTTTTCAGACTACGCAATGAAAAATTTTTTAAACATCTTATAACTTTATCAAAGATTGACCGATTTTGATGATTTTTATGTTAAAAAATTTGAAAAAGTTTAAAATTTTCAACGATACTGAAATCTGTAAGACCTCTTCATATTACCTCGTTTAAATCTTGACAACGCTAAGACTGAAAAATGTTTTTCAAAATTTATTTTCTCAAAATGCATTTTTTTTGTATGTAAGAAAAATGTTCGAAGTTCATTTTGGGAAATTTTGAGGTAGCGAAAACTTTTTGTTTCAAAGATATGAATTTTAGAATTGAATGTCTTCTTTGTATAAAAATCATCTGAGTTTACCTATTTTTGTCTTGAATTCAATTTTCGCAGTCTCAAAATGACTTTTCTAATTGGAAAAGGGACAAAATATTACCTGTTAGTCAGTTTTGGTAAAATATTACCGGATTGGAATCAAAAGAGCGCTGCTGAGAATCAACGGAATGCAAGAAAAAAATATAAGAAAGTCACCTTAATAAAAAAAAAAAAATTAAATAAACAAACAAAAAAACTAATCAGCAGTAAAAAATCGGAATTGTAATCTCGAATAACAGGGTCGCTGATAAATTCGTGAAATTCTACAGATTTCTATTCAGATAGATTATTCATCATTGATAAATATTTATAATTTAATCAATGATGAATATTGTCTGCAATTTCATGTTACAACATTTTCAATTCAAAATCCCATCTTATGCAGTGTTAAGAAATTGCAATAAGTATTTACATTTTGTCTTCGGAACAACAAAGCCTTGTTAACAAACTATATACAGAGAATACGTTCAAAAAAGTTTTTTAACGGAATGAAGTATCATAAACATTTTCGATGACGCGGATTAGACATTCCGAAAGTCGTTTTCATATTAGCGAAAAAAAACTACTTGAAGAAATACAGTCGTCTTTGAATATATTGCCACGAACCTTTTTTTCTATGTCCGTTTAACAGCTACTAGATCAAAAGGACATATTATGAATTGTAGTACATGTTACTGAATAATAGTAACTTATGGAATCTTCAATTATTACATGTAAAGCTTAAAAATGTAGAATGATAGAATAAAAAATTCCGGATTTTTAAATCTTTAAACAGAAAATTTCAGAGCTCAAAATCCCACAGTGATACTCTATTTTATTTACTGTATTTTTCTGTTTATTATTTATTGATTTATTGCATATAACTCTATGATTCCCAATTCCAAAAGTACAATTTCTATAACACTGAATCAACTATATAACTATTATTTTAATAATATTTATGCTACCCCCCCCCCCCCCCCCCCCCCCAAGAATATCTGTATGTCCACTACTAACTTAACTGTTTATCGTATATAAAAATAGGACTAAATGCGGAAAAAACATGGAATTTTCAACAGAAGTTGTAGATAGTTAACTGACTGAATAACTGTATAGTTATTCAATTAATTACTCTTATCGCATTTTGTGAGATAATCTTGTGTGTACGCTTTTTTCCTACATAAAATATATAAGATTTCGTAGAATATAAAAATCGTGACACGAACGTACGAAATAGTGAAATTACATCTATCTTAGGTAATTGAACATTGCATAAAGTTTTCCTGTCAAATGCGGCTTGGATTACAAAACTAACGTACTTTCACTAACAATGTATGACTCGTATTATTGACCATGAACGCTGCAGTTTTTTTCTCAGTTGTCACAAAGACTAGATTTGCAATTGAAATCGTTTATCTAGTTTTTTTAGAATATAGATAGCAATTTTTTGAACGGTTCTTCGGACCTTTGTATTTTTTAAGATAATAAATTTTTCAGGGATTCTCGATTTTTCTAATTGTGTATAAGTGGGACAACAACTTGAAGCAATTAAGAATGTTGAACTGAATATAATATAGTGCCATTGATTTTTATTTCTACATATGGAATGGTGAAAGAAGAAATTATATAAGATGATACAATAAATCGAATGTATAAGTTTTATGATTTCATTTTACTGTAAGGCATATATTTTGAAATATGCAGAGTACCCCGAGAAAAATAACGATTTTGGAACCAAATGAAATTCAAAGATAATTTTTTTCTTAATGCAAAATTATAGGAGTTACTGTATATTATACTGAACCAATCAAAGAGCACCTGAAATTGTAAATCACTCTCTAAATTCACTAAATAAAAAACTAAAATAAAAACAATACCGGAAAATCCGTTAGAATTTCAATGCAATGGTGCATTTTTCAAGACTTCCGATTTTCTTGGGACACTTTGTGTTTGAGAACTTGAGGTTACATATTTTGAAACTATAACATTGTGTTGCGCGTTTTTACTTTTCATTGATGTGTTTTTTCACGTTTAAGTGCAGGTGAAACTTAAAATCATAAATTAAAATAATTCTTCAATTTCGAATAGCTATCTTATCGTTGTACAAAAATTACAGAAAAAATGAGGCAATATTTTCAAGGAAAGAATCGCATTTATTCATATTTTTGTCAAAAAGAATGTTGCTTGTGGACACGAAGATACCTGACTTTTTTTAATTTGACGTGTTTGAAAGTTAGAACTTTGTGAATTTATTGTATTTCCAAAGTGTTAAATATTTTTTGTTCAAAGATTCCATCCATTGAGAATTTGTGTTTCAATTTACTTAATGAATGTATAAACGAATTGAGTAATTTTAAATGTTCCTATTGAAATTCTACTAATTTAAAAAAAAATTTTTGAATGTATAAAAATCTTGAAATTGCCGAACTATGAAGGCTTTTAAAACTAAAAACGTTAGAAATTTCATATTCAAATCAGAATATTTTATGATTTTTAAAATCAAAAGTTTCTGGTTTTTCACGTTTTAAAAACGAAACAGAATTTTTGAAGTAAAATTGAAATTATGCCTATATTTCTTAATAGCTCTATCATTGTTTAATATTTTTCCTAAATACAATTTCACTTAGGGCTCTTTTAAGCTTTTGCGAGTTCAAAGTTTTGATATTTTGCATCAATTGTTTTATTTTAAATGTAAGTACTTGTTCTTCTACATTCATTCAGATTTTTGTGGATGAACTTTTAAAGATCTATTCTTTACATTGATTTCAACTTTACTGCTTTTTCATTTCGAAAACATTTGTTCACAAAAGAAATATTTTTCGAGCAACATTCATTATTGTTGTTCTTTGACCTTCTAAAAACGCAAAGATAAAATTTCTGACACAATTTCACCTTAACTATTAAGATAAAACACAGTATGAAAAATTTTCGATATTTTTGTTCTTAAATCTGTAGCAGGGCACTAACCAGGTATTTTTTAAAAATTGATCAAATGGTGGCATTTTCTACGAAAGTTTATTATTTGATGGATGTTTTATGTATTATTATTAGTTATTGAAATCCACTTGGTTTCCTCGAGTGACCTTTATAAATTTATGAGAAAAATTATCTACGCGATATGTTCAGTAGTTTTTTTCAAATCATGCACACGATTTCATCATTGCATTTTAGAAAGGTCATATTCCAACTATATACTAATGACTGTTATTTAAAAATATGACTGTTACGAACATTTCATTCTAATAATGTAATGAATGATCTTCCAAATGCTATTTTATTTCTGAGGAAATGTTTATTTCTAATCAGAAATATGATCGTTAAAAAAGTGCTTGAAACATATACATAACACAAGTGAATTCCTTTCAATGGACAGTCAAATATCGATGGATTGGTTTTTTACTCGTAAAAAATTTTTTTTTCATTGTTAGTTTCACACGCACTTTTTGTCGATTTGAGCTTCGTATCAGTAAAGTTCTTGATTTCTCGGAAAATATTCGGTTTTAATGTTTTGGGATTTATGTTTCAATAACTTTTTTTTGTACTTGAATAGTCAAGATTTGGAAGTTTTAGAAATAACTTCTTAAATACATTTTTTATCTCGATATTCTCAGTCGGACAATATAATCAAATTTTAATGCGAGAAAAAATGTAAAGCTAGATTCTGAAATCGTAAAATATTTATTCGACAAAGCTTTGTCTCTTAAATACTTTTTTGTACATGAATGGAAAAAATTCCACATTCAATTAATAACTACTCAAATTCATATCTGAAAATTTGATGAATCATTGACTCGAGTCTACTAAAATCTTCGAGTAAGATAATTGAATAATACAGTACTTTAATCATTTTCAAGATGTTCGCTGGAAATGAATAAATTCTTTACAAAAATCACGAAATGCAAACTTAATTTCTAAAATCCTGAAATTCAGTCAAGTTCGTAAAAATTCCGCGTGAGCTTCTCCAAGGTATTCTGGTAATAAAGCGATTCGAAAGATAAAATCAGCATACGAAAAATAGTATCTTTTGCCTACTGTAAAATCCGACAAATAATATTTCACGAAAAAAATCACCTCAACCAAGTTCCCCGAAAATCAAAAACGTCAAACGTCATTAGAATTTCATTAATGTACATTGGAACATAACTATGTGTTCTTTAAGTAACATTAAGTGATTTTGTAATTTGTTAAAACTGGTGTTCAAGAACACAATAAGAGTATTATTTTACGATCAAATGAATCATTATCAACTAAATTGAGTGCTTTAGAATAAAAACAAATGTAAGTATTGGAAAAAAAACTTTTTTAGCGTTGCGCACGTTTTTCGACGAATATATAAACTCAATAAAATATGAATGTTTGCTAATGTTAAATAAACACGTTTTTCATCGTCGCACATAACTCCACTAGTCCGATAATAATGCGCGATCGTAAAATACACGTGTAAAGTCGAAATCAGCACTTAATATTTACCTTGTAAATCAACCATAATCGTTCTTTCACTCGACCGGAATTTAGCAGTTTCGGGGCATGGTTGATTTTAGCCGATCTGGAAATTCCGCCGATGGAAAAAGAACTAGTACGGCATGTTTGCACTCGCGCGCCTTATCGCGGTGTAACGAATAATCGAAACGATCCTCAACGATCCTCACGACACGAAAGCACGCAACTCACTGAAATTGTTTCTTTTCCTATATCGTTATCGGCAAGAGACAATAAGTTGGCATGCCTTTCTCTTCAATACCCCTACCTCTGCGATTCTATTGATTCTATTGGCCGCCTGTAAGAGTAATAGTAGATTTCACAACCAGTCCAGAAACCATTTTCCAACGCATTTTCAAGCTCATGCTCGTTTTGGAAAACTTTTTTTCGAAAAATCTCTAAGCTCTGAGTTGCAAAATACATTGGGGATTCCCTTATACGTCCGTTCTCTTATGCGGCGTTACGCTATACGGCGAGATATAGCCCACCCACTTAATCCCCACTTTCGGACAGCCGAGAGTGGGGAGCGGTGAAATGGGATACACGTGAAATGTGCTCCCCTTTTTCAGCCGTATGGCAGGTATATAGTATATACTATATACTAGTATATACTATATAGTATATACAGAGGACTGCAGAGGACTTTAGTACAGAGCATGGTAGAGAGTCTAAATACTATTTACATACAGATAGGTAAATATAAGAGAATAGCACGAGAACGCACGCGGACGTATAAGGGAGATTCCTGTGTATGTTATTATTGCACGTCAGGAAATAAAAAATGCGAAACACAAAACAGTAGATGCTTTTTTTTCACGGTGTGTGAGAAGATAATGTTGATATTATTTTATGATAATAATAATTTATTTACACGGGAATATACCCTATTGCTCACAAATTTATATACATATATTTAATAACCGGCAAAACCCGAATTTAATCTCCAGTCTACACGAAATAAACTTTCAAAACAGTTGCAAATATTTCCGGATAGTTTTAATGTTTTTTTTTTTTTTTTTTTTTTTTCTTTTGCAAATATTTCTATTGAAATATGTATTTTCATACAGATATAACTTTATTCAAGTTTTCATTATGCATAGTTTTTAGATATTTTTTTTGACATATTTCTGAAATCTTTTACATGAAACGTTTATAGGAGTTTAATGTTAAATTCCTATATAATATTTGCAATTTTTTGTCATCTGTAACGTTTCATTAGAATTCTATTTCTAAGATGATCTGTAAAATGTTTCTGAAGTGTTTTTTTTTTTTTTTCAAGATTTCTGTTGTATTTTATTTAAAACATTTCACAGATATTTCTTATATGTTCCTGAAAATTTTCAATATTTTGTCAAAAATATTTATAATAATATGATGTTTCTACTAAAATTTGTGTAATTTCTCTCATCCAGAACGTTTAAATGAAAAATTGTCTAAAACATTGCTGGCAGTTTTTCACCAGATGTTTCAGAAAAGGTTGTACTCAATTTCGTTTATGCTGCAGGAATAGCTGAAATACTTTTTCAAATAATTATAATTATTTACGAATTTCATCAAGTCAAACGTTTAACGGAAGTTTCACAAAATTTACTTGAAAATTATGTAATCTTCCGGATCGTCCTAAAAAATATTTCTTCTAAAAAGTTCTCCCAAAACATTTAAGTACCTACTCTCAGAGAAATTTCCGTTTAGGTTTGAAACGGAAAGCAATTCAAAGTCACCTCCTTTCAAAATGAAACGTTAAACATTCAAGAACTTAGCCTTTCAGTTTAAAACGTTACTGCGATGGTATTTTAAAAGGGATTTCCCTTTCAACGTTCTCATTCCTTTGTTCGGGCTGCATTTTTCTCCCCAACGCGTCCCTTCCATTGGTCTTAATATAGAAAATTGAAAGGGAAGCGCGTTTCAAATAGACCTGGCTGGACATAATTCTGGACCAACGCGAGAGTATATAAATAAATACAAGTTTATTATTATACAAAAAATAAAAAAAGTTATAAAATACATCGTAAGTACACAAAAGGTGAAAAAGGCGCATTGAAAAATTGGGACAGTGAGGAATCCAATTTTTTTACGGCTTAAGCCGAAGCTTGGGTAAAACTTAATTAATATAAATTAATAAAACACGTTTTTGGAATAATAAGACCTTATATGAATGAAACCTATGTTTTGGAGCAAGAGAAAATGAAATTTCCTAAATTATGGCCGTGTGAGAAAGAAAAAAATATTTTTATAAATGACAAATATCGATGAATTTGTGAACTCTACAAATGTAATGTTAGGATTTCTAAAATCCCAGAAATTTATTTAACTCCCAAATTTGGCGTTCGAATGTGGCAAAGACTCAGAATCCTCATTTTTATCTCATGGAAATTCAAGCTCTAAAATTTCTGAATGTTTGGATCGAGAATTTTAACATCTACTAATGTTTTAATTTACAATTTGTAGAAATTCAAATGAACGATTTTCAAACACTTGAATCAATAATTTAAATATCACAAAGTGAAATTGTTTTTAACATCAAAAGGTCTTCATTTTTTACATATTTAGTGAACCTTAGAAGAATCTTAAAAATATCCAATTGCATATTTGAAATTGAATTCATTTTCCAATAATTTTAGATTTATTATATTCTTTTTCTTCCCATGTTATTCTTTGAAAAACAATTATCAATTCTTTAATAATGTAAGTTTTGTTAAAAATTCAAAAATTTCTCTTCAAATTCGAACATACTGAAAATCAACTCTGCAAATAATGTATCAACACAGAAATTTATTAATAAATCATGATTTATTGAGTATCAACATTCGTCGTTACAAAATGTATGTAAATTTGTCTAAACATCAAACAATAATAAACGTAACAAAAAATTCATATTTTAAATTGACATAAAAGTGGGCGAGGTACTGCAGTTGCACATGAAATTATTTGTTTGAAAGGTAAAAACAGAAGCCAAACAATATCTTCAGCAATACAACAATATATCTCGCATTGTCTTCAACAACCAGAATTATTAACCTGAAAGTAAGACTTAAAAATTGAAAAACAAAATTTTTAAGATTTGAAAAAAAATTATTAAAAGGTAACTAAAGATTGGGTCATTTATTACCTTGCAAAGTATCATTGGTAAAAAAAAAATAAATAAATAAGAAAAACCACGATACATCAATAAATAATAACACTAGGAGAATCTCTTTTCTGAAAAAAAAAAAAAAAAAAAAAAAAAAAAAAAAAAAAAAAAAAACGTAGAACCCGTTCAAAAAATCTGGAAAAAACGGTTTTCACTCATTAGACACATAATTTATAAGAAATGTGTATTTTCAAATTCATACTGTAAAAAATGAAAAAATTTCACAATTCAATTTTATGGTCCTAATTTTACTTTCTTGAGAAGAATTCTGTGCAGTGTGAAATTAAAGCATTTCGAGTATTGCGTAATACACTGCGACATCGCTGTATGCAAGAATTTGCGATCCATGTATATATTAAAGGAGCATATAGTGGTGCATCAATGTATTTTTTTGGAACCCTTTGATTTCAATTTCTCAACTCACAATTGATTACTATGTACAATTGAAGGGAGAAAATTTACGAGTTAGGATCTGAAATTCAGAGTTTTTTTTAAACATTTACACAACAAAATTATCAATACAGCAGTACCTAATTTTCAACATTTTAAAACCTGTTGTAACAAAAATATCACATTTGCAGTTTTTAAAGTCAAAATGTAAAAAAACTGGAATACGATAATGGATTCAATTAAAAATTGATATTATGTACTGATACTTTAAATTCTTCAAGTACCATTTCGAAACAATCTGACTATTCTTAAAACAGTAATTTGTTTACGTCTCGGTTATCCAAGCGAAACTGGAAAAATCCTGTTAGAAATAGTTTATGGTGGTTATAAGGAACTCAATACTGCTGTAACTTTACCAGTTCCAATTTAGTGTCACACAGTGCACAAAAAAAAAGCAACGAATAAATCCAAACTCTAATTTCTACATCACGCAATACTCGAACACTTTTCAATGAAGCCTCAGCGGTGTCAAAACTCGCTTCTCAATGAGGCTCATTTTCACTTCCAATCGCACAAAAGAAAATAGCTTCATTGAAAAGTAAATTTACCGCCGAGACTCCAAATTCTCTCGATGGCACAGCATCGATCATCGTCTCCTTTTAGATCCTGGCCAAGTGACTCGTGTCCCATGTATGGGTGGAGGCACGAAATTCGTTACCCATAATCATCTAATTTTTTTATGTTTCTACAACCCCACACTTCTCTCCCTCCCCCCTTTCCCCACCCACCATTCGGCCACTTCCCCCAGGGAGCATCGAAGCCCTTGAAATCCAAGATTCAAGATTCTGGCTGGCAAATTGTATTGCTGTTGTCCACGGCCTCATAGCCGGCGCACTTTTTCCTTCGCCAATGATCGTCATTAAATCATCGGGAAAAAGCGTCAAGTGGAACAACGACGTCAGCATCGCAAAACCAATATGGTTGATAATTGTTTTGCTATCTGAAATCATTGATTCATTTCTTTGATAAATCTAAGTTTTTAATGTTCGTACAAATCCAAACTTTTCGAAAAAAAAATGTGGCAAAAAAAAGTTATCTGTGTAGCATATTTCAGAGAAATATGATTTTGAAACACAATCCACAAAGTTCATAAATTTTTTCGAAATTCTTAAGATCATTGAAATCTTTTGAATTTTTAATGATTTCTGTTTTTTTGAAAATTTCAAAGGTTTCGAAAATAATACTGAAGTTCAAACATAAAACATAATTCTAACAAAAATTGAAGTGAATCAGGGATTCCCAAGGATCGCAGTAATTTTCGAAGATTGAATTATGGGTTTTTCCCTTTGATTATTTATAATTTTAATGTAATTCTTGAGATTTTGAGAATACAAGAGTTATAGGAAAATTGAAAAATAACATGGAAATTTCAGTACTTTTTCTGTTTGTCAATCAAAAATGCAGAAACGTTTTTTCAAGTTTGTATGTGATTTGTTTTATATTTTGCACTTGAAAACATTCAATATTTTATTGTTATTCTAATCTCAAAACTGACATTTTGGAGTAGTCTTTCGGCTATTGTAACAAAAAAATGTCTTACGTAAACAACTATGGATGTGCTTATAGGCAAAACGGGCAACAGACCTTGCCAGTGTCTGTAGACTCCCATCGCATTCGAGCCCCCTCCAATTGCCTTCCCACAACCAGAAAGAGAACGCAATACACTTTCACTAAGGGACGGAAGAGAAGTAGACGGTTCCAGTTACTTTCACCCACGTGCACCCGCACTTGCCGCAGTGTGCGGGTTGGTGCGGGTGTATGGTAGAGGAAAAAAAGGCAGGACATTTACATCCATCAGCGCCTCTACAGTAGTGGGATGAATTATAAATGCGATGGCTAGAAAGGCTCCTAGTCTACAGACACTGGACCTTGCCTTCGGCTCGGTCAGTTATTTCGCCCTTTTGCCAAATTCGCACAACCATACATGTTACGTAACATACTATTTAATGTATAAAAAATTGTTTCAATGTCAAAAATTAACGCAACAAATATAGTTACAAAAAAGAAACAAAAACATGTGCGTCTATTAAGACTCACAAAAATGATAAAATAATAACAATAATTTGTAACAGTAACATTCCAATTATTATTATAATTATACTTGAAAAAAAAAAAAAAAAAAAAAATTAAATTACTAGGAGCTAAAGTTTGAAAACTTATCGTAGTTGATATGAACCCCAGGTTTTTTGTCAGATTTTCGATAGGGTAAGTGGGGATTAATAATAATTATCACTACGACTATCGTTAAGTGTATTGTAATTTTATTGAGAAAAAAATAATAAATAAAAACTGTGCGGAGGCCAACCAATGGAAGTTAACTAATAAATGGCGGCATTACCTTCGCTCCTCGAAACCTCGTGTACCATCTGGTCCCTTTGGCATTCGCAGGAAATTAACAAGATTGCTCGAATTAGTTTCTGGTATTACTTTTGAATGCACGGCATTGACCTATGGCAATAAATAAAGATAATTAGAGTAACAAATTTTTTACAGGCAGCAGCATTAAATTGACTGATATCTTTAAAAACGGCATGAAAGTAAGTAAATCCTCAAAATAAAAGTTTCTTACATAATTTACAGAATGATAAAAACAAACTAATCGAAAAGTTATTTTATAAAATATTAAAGTAGAAGTTAATGCATACTATAATAAAGTATTTATAATAATAAAAAAATATTTGTAGCTATACTTTTTTATATGTACTTATAAACGAATATCAAAATTCATAGTTGCTAACTTGCTCTTGCGCACTACGTTCCTCTGGACTCGTTTCTTCGCCAAGAATGCGCTTTCGTGCCTCTGCGTACTCCTGTTCTCTCTGAAGAAATCAATAAAATTATTGTATTATTTATTCAGAAAGCAATTATTAAATGAGAAAAATGTACATCAAAATGCTCAAAGTATAAAATGTAACATTCCTTTAAATCCATAATATTTATTGAACAATAAATTATGCAACACATCAATAATTTTTAAAATATTATTTAATCAACTTTTTGTTGTATTTTCATACACTATAGTTTTTAGTTTTGTGCTTTCAAGTAAATTTTTAGAAGTGATCACGTATACATTTCAATACTTTGATGTAACAGAAAAAAGTAAAAATAAAAATGGCAGGTTTTTTAAAATTTTGAATACATTTTGAGCAAGCCACATTCTTGAGGGATATGAAAGAAACTTTTTCAAATCATCTTACAATCAATTTTCTCGGTTATGAACAAATAATTGTAATACTTCATTTTTGCGTTGGAAGTAATTGAATTATTTGGTCAAAACTGTTTTCAATATCTTGAATATGAATATAGTTTATAAGATTTCAAAAAACAATAATGCAAACAATTTTTTTAGTCCTATCACTTCACTTTTAAGAAAAATTGAAAAAAATTAAAATGTTTCTAATTACTTGTTTGAGCGATTTGATTGGTTGCTTTGGTTTGTTGCCATTTATTGAACCGTCTATGGCGTCTGAACTTTTCACTGGCCTTCTTAGTATTTTTACTGTTGGTTCCGGTGGAGTGCAACGCGAAGGCATTCCATCTGCTCCAAGAATTATCATTTTTCTATGGTCATTACTCAGTAACCTGCAATTATGAGGTAAGGTTATTAAACTGCTTATGTATGTTCATTTCCAACCTAAATTAAAAAAATTTTTCAGCATAAATTTTTAATGTTAATCTGAGAATCCACTTTTACCATTGACAGTCAACATAAGTTTGAAAAAGAAATTATAATCAATTTCTTATAATAATTTTCAAAATTAAAAAAGAAAAAAAAATAGTATCAAAACCGTTTGATACTTTATCTATCTTAATTTTTGGTCTTTTTACTAAAGTTTTTGATCTGATATTTATCATCTGCTCGAAAAGTTTTTGAAGGTATTTATTCTTTTTTAAAATAATCTTGATTCTTTTTAAAATATCATTATTATGCTATTCATTAATTGAGATTTGAACAGTTTTATCGACTAATCCAATGATAGTACTTATTTCATAAGATATTGGGTGTGATGACCAAAAATTAAGTGTAAACTTTTTGATACCAATTTGTTAATAATTTTTGTTTTGGTCCACCAATCACTGTGATAACAAGGAAATTTCAACATACATTAATTAATATATTCTGTTTCTATCGTGAATTGTGATTTCATATTATAAGAACTAAAACACAAATTGTAAAATAAATAATTCATAGCTAAGGGGTCGTGCACATAATACGTCACGCTTTTTTCTGTTAATGTCTTTGTCTTACTTATCTTGAATCATATTCTTGTTCTTGTTTATTCGCGCGCCGTATTATGTGCACGACCCCTAAGATGGGTTCCTCATTTATTTTCATCTATTCTGTATCGATTACGAAACTTACTTTTTCCATATATTATTATTCAACAGTTTAACTGCATCTAAGGAAACCAAAATATGTTGTTTTGAAGTAATGTCTTCAATTAAATTTATTAACTCTACACGGAGAAAACGGGACACGCGTAGCCAGTGTTTTAGATACTGCTCAGCATTGTCCGGCCAAAAATTTTTAAAACTCCCACTTCGGACACTGGTAGACTTTGCCTAGAGACTGGCTGCTATTGTCTCGGACAATGGTAGGCATTGTCCGAGACAATAGCAGCCAGTCTCTAGGCAAAGTCTACCAGTGTCCGAAGTGGGAGTTTTAAAAATTTTTGGCCGGACAATGCTGAGCAGTATCTAAAACACTGGCTACGCGTGTCCCGTTTTCTCCGTGTAAGTTATTTTTCATAAGTGTGACTGTAGTACTTTTTTTTGCTGAATTTAAAAATACTTACAATGACACTGAGCGTGAAAAGTCGAAAACAATGTTAAACGTGATAAGACCCAATGAGAAGATATTGTAAGTTTTTATGAAAAAAAAATAGACAATAAAACAAATTTTTTCCTGACTCTTACAATAAGAATTGTATTCTTAAATTATGTTGTATGGAGCTTAAAAAGGTTGCTAAGTAAAACTCAAATGTGAATTGAAAAATATCATAAACAAAATTTGACTGGTTAATCGAAGAAAGAAATCTACCTTATCAAGCATATTTGTTATCAAATATTTATAGCAAAGACACTTTTTCTTACAAATAATAGCAATTCCTTGTGTTAGTAGCTATCATAAATGATATAATATTATGTAACAAATTTAAGGTACAACAAATAAATGATGAAAAAGTAACAGGTATAGTATAATCGAAAATTAAATTTCATTTTGTTGAGAATAAAATAATTCTGGAGAGATATTTACCTAGGCAATTCCATTTCCTCTGAATTATCTGAATTATGCAGTTTGAGTGAATTCAACCTTTTGTCAAGTGCCTGGGAAGAGAAATTCATTGATTTTTAAAATATTTTGATATAATTGGCATCAAATCCTGTTATGAATTAATTCCTGTCTGGAAAACATACTTTCTCATGTACATCAAGTTCCAAACCTTTAAAATTAACCAAAAAAGGAAAAAAGACAAGTATTAAAAAAATTTTTTCTGTCGCTTTATAACTCTTTTCCGTTGAAACAAAATACTTTATGCTCACCAACAAAATGTTCAAAACAAGTCTTCTTGTGACGAGAAATCAAATTCATTTAATTTTTCTTTTCGTCTTATTTTAAAGGTATTTGGAACGTTAAGTACATACTTTCTCAATATTCTTACAATTCAAGAAAATGAAATTCATGAATTAAGGAACTCGTGAACAACAAAAAATTTACTTTCCACATGTTCGATGTTCTGAAGTATTTTGGTTATATCAAAATTAATTCCTACTTCCCAAGTAAATCGAAAGTTATTTTTTCACTTTGTAAAAAGAAGTAGAGGTTAAAATGAGACTTACTTTACAAACTTTTTATTCCAATTTTTTTTATTTTCGAAAAACTTGTAATTTTGAGGTTTAATTTTTTGGTCTAGATCTCTTCTTCTGCGCTAAAGGGAGTCTGAATTTTACAACTTTGGAATTATGAGATGCTTTGATAGTTTAAAAAATAATGCTGGAAAAAAATTGAAGTGTACAAAAGTAAAGATATTTAATAATTTGGGAACTTATGAATCCCAAAATATACATATAATTTGAAAAAATCATTTTCAATTGTATTTTAAATATTCTTAACATGAAAAATATTGTTTATGAGAAACCGAAAATAAAATTATTTGATGAAAAATCATATATTAATTTATTGGTGATCAGAGTTTTTAAGGTTAATGAAATCGCTGTAGTAAAAGATTATGGGATTAGCATTTCCCAAGTGCGTAAGATAATTCCAAAAATTCAAAGCTTCAAAGAAATGTGATTGTAAATTATGTATGAAAAATATCTTTTATCTGTAAACTCCGAGAAAACGATGAATTTCCGGTAGACTGGAATTACAAATTCACATTTTACTCCTCATTTACAGATGCAATATCGTATTGATGATTTTGGAAATAACTTTTTTAATGAAACAATTGCGACCCTTGGCTTAGCCTCGGGCTGCAATTTTTTGTTTTCTCAAACCAGGCATTCCCAAAAACTCAATAATAGACTCTTTTTCAATGAGAAATTTACTTGAAATTATATTATTATTCACCTTATTTCTCTATATTCATGCAATTACTGTAATATGAAACTACATAACTAGTATTTCTAAATTATGCAATATTTTAAGCAAAAATTGAAATAGTTTAAATGTTAAAAAATTACTCTGATATTGGTACTTTCAATTTCAAAGTTGTCCTACTTTTTAATTCAAGTATGTAAAAAATAATAATTTTAATTCATTATAAAAAATTGATGACAATAATTGAACATTTAATGGCTGTGACTATCAACACGCTAACAGTGTGACCGTGTGGCAGTGTGTCGGGCATCTTCGGAAAAACGCGTGGCTGTGTGAACGTGCGACAGTGCGGCAGTGTGAACGTGGAATTGTGCCCAAAAAATAAAGTAAATATACGCGTAAGAACTTAAGTGTGACAGTTTGACCGTGAGGATGTATATTTGGACGTTTTATAGCGAAAAACTTCCTGGAAAACTCTGTTCCACGCGTTTTTTAAAAAAAAACCTAACCTTAGAAATCTTACTTTATGCAAAAACTCCGTTCCGCGCGTTTTTAAAAAAAAACGTAACCAAATCTCGCTTCTCGCAACCATTCCATTTCGCATCATTTTTTACTAGAAGCGAGATTTTTTGGGTTAGGTTTTTTTTTAAAAACATACGGAACAGAGTTTTTGTGTAAAGCGAGATTTCTTAGGTTAGGTTTTTTTTTAAAAACGCGCGAAACGTAGTTTTCCCAGAAGTTTTTCACTATGAAACGTCCAAATACACATCCTCATGGTCACACTGTCACACTTCAGTTCTTACGCGTAAATTTACTTTATTTTACGTTTGGGCACAATTCCGTGTTCACACTGCCACACGTATTTCCGAAATAACCCAACGCATTTTCGCACTGTCATGCAGTGACCAGGGGGCGAAAGCTGGCCATAAGAAACGGTGTTCTCACGACTGAGTGGTGGCGCCGACTGGATAGATTACCTGGGTAAAGTTGAACTAGCGCCTGGCCTCAGTAGGAGCGAGAGAGAAAGGAAGCATTAGGAGAGAAGGAGAGCAATAGAAAATATCACGGTGCTTCACTGTATTTTGAGGCCTCAGCTTTCGCCCCCTTGCGGTGACACTGCCGCACTGACACACACCCGCACATGCCACACTTTTCTCAAAGATACCCGATACACTGCCACATGGTCACACTGTTGGCGTGCCGATAGTCACAGCCATATTTAATCTGAGTTTTTTTGAATTTTAAAATAACTATATTTCAAAATTATAGGACTGTATTTCTAGATTTTGAAATTGTTAAGTAAGAAATTATAAATTTCAAAATTACATTTCGGTCTGCTATTTTTATTTGGAGATTGTGTAGTGCCAAAAATTATAAACTTTTATTATGGTTCTGATTTTATTGGTAGGATGCAGAAAATTTACTGTAATTACGATTCTGATTTGTAAACTTTACAAAATACAATTATCTGTGAATTCTCCAAACTAATTAATTTATTTATAACCTTTTTTATTATATAATTTATAGTTTTGATGAAAATTATGTATAATTACTCATTTCAAGTTGATTTACTTATTTTTCATTTTGAAATTCTCATACAAAAAAAACCATCCCGGGTGTTGGCCAGTATAATTTTCCTGCTCGTTTTAGCTTTATGTGCGAAGGGCAAAAACAGATAGACCTAAATAACTCTGTTATTGTTTTGCACATGTTATGATTGTTTAATATAACTCGATTTAAAATAGACTTCCAAGTATATAATATAAGAATGAAACTTATTGCAGTAAAATAACAAACGAAGACGCCATTTTTCCATGAGACACGATCAATTATTAAATAAGTTACAAAATTATGTGTTTTCTAAATTTCCTAATTAACGTCTTGGCGTAAATTTATAAGAATATTATTTACCCCAGGTTCAGCCATTTCTTCCCAGCTTTCCAAAACATCGTTAGAGGCGGAAATCGCACGTTCTAAATTTTTTTTATCCATTTATAATTTTTATACTGTGATGTATCAAAATGTAAGGCTTCGAGAGATTGTCTTGGAGATCTTGATTTTCGGTTATTTCAGCAACGAAAAAATATCAAAAAATTATATTAAAATACCAAAACTGACTAAACACTGGACTATATAAACTTATAGCCTGCTTATAGCACTGTGTAGCACTGCTTGGCACTGCCTGGTGCTGCTTGGCAATGCTCTGAGAGCAATTTCTAGGCAGATCTAATCATATTTGAGCACGTATCAGCAAAATAATATGCTCTAGATCTGCTCCGGATAAGAGTCCACAGATTTCCACCCGTCGGGTACTCACACACTTGCAATCGTTCGTACTTGAAGCCACAAGCAGCCACAAGTATAAGTGATTGCGAGTGTGTGAGTACCCGACGGGTGGATTATCTATGGACTCTGCTCCGAATCGGTCACTTGCAGCCAGGCCTATGCCACTCGGTAGCTAGCCCATTGTTCTCCTTCGTCCTAAAATGTACCACTCACGTACGTAGGCGCCACTTGTTCCAGCCGTATTTTCCTCCTCATGCATGAGTAATCGGAATGTATGTACATACGACACTGGGCTCCACACAGCGTCATATTGATGTGTTAGTTCCAAATCCCGAGTGGAAAAAAAAGTCGGGAAAAAATCTCAACATATCGGAGGGACATCATATGTCAGATATTCTCAGACATTCGTGGCAGAATATCGCGAAGATGTTTTTTAGCATATGATTTCTGTATATTTTTAGTAGAATGTCGCGAAGATATTTTTCGGCATATGACTTTTGTACATTTCGGGTAGAATGTCGCGAAGATGTTTTTTGACATATGTTTTTGTGCATAACAAAAATGGCACTCTCTTTGGCAAAAGGTTGGAAAAGAAACGCCCCAACTCAAATTCTTTGAAGTTCTTCGACTCATCTACCGCGGTTCACGCAAGCGAATAATTTATACGTGATTTGCGCCCGTTCAAAATTGTTGAATTCATAATAAAATATCCTTTAAGACAGTTGAATTTCCTTTCTTTTCCACCTTACACGTTATGTGACAATAATTGAAGTGCCGGATGATATAACTTGGAGCGCACAAAATGCTGTGAAACTTTTACCCAAGCTACGAGTTCCATATTGGATTATAATTTCACGGCATTTTGTGTACTCTGAGTTACACATAATCAAGACCTTAAGTATCCAACATTTATATTTATATTTACAGTATGACATGAAACATCGCAAAGAAATTTATCTAAAAACATCGCAGCTATGTATTTTCGTAAATATCGCATCATCATAGTGAGAAAAACATAGCAGCGATATTATCGAGCGTGACGATTTGATGTCGTGACGATATCACTATAGAGATTATCTCGCGATAATTTAAAATATCGCTACGATGTTTCTCCGACCTTTTTTTTCCACTCGGGATATATATCCCGAGTGGAAAGAAAAGTCGGGAAATAATCTCAACTATCGGAGCGATATCATATGTCAGATATTCTCAAATATTTATGACAGAATATCGCGAAGATGTTTTTTGCCATATTATTTCTGTACATTCCTGGTAGAATGTCGCAAGGATGTTTTTTGACATATGTTTTTGGGCATATCAAAAATGGCACTCTCTTTAGAAAAAGGTTGGAAGGAGCGCCCCAGTCCAAGTTCTTCGACTCTGCTCGACTCTACCGCGGTTCACGCAAGCGAATATTTTATGTGATTTGCGCTCGTTTAAAACTTTTGAAATCATAATAAAATATCTATTAAGACAGTAACATTTCCATTTTTTTCTACCATACACATTTTGTGATAATAATTGAAGGGCCGGATGATATAACTTGGAACGCATAAAATGCCGTAAAACTTTTACCCAAGCTACGATTTCCATATTGGATTATAATTTCGCGGCATTTTGTGTACTCTGAGTTACATATAATCCAGACCTTAATTATCCAACATTTATATTTATATTAACAGTATGTCGTGAAACATCGCAGCGATATTCATCGACAAACATCGCAAAGATATTTATCTAAAACTATCGCAGCGATATTATCGAACGTGACGATTTGATGTCGTGACGATATCAAATCGTCACGTCAGATAACATCGCTGCTATGTTTTTCTCACTATGTTGATGCGATATTCACAGAAATACATAGATGCGATGTTTTTAGATAAATATCTTTGCGATGTTTGTCGATGAATATCGCTGCGATGTTTCACGACATACTGTGAATATAAATGTGAATGATGAATAATTCAGGGGAAATACACTGTGGTTCAAATTTTTGTCCGAAACTACCCTTAAAAAAATACGAGTGTATATCTATATATATCCATATGTATAGATATATTTTACAAAGGATCCCTCCCGCCCCGTCGTCCCACTTTTTCCTTATGGAGTGTTTGCCCCCTGGAATAAATAAAACGTCCGGATTATGTATAACTCAGAGTATACAAAATGCCGTGAAATTATTGTCCAATATGGAAATCGTAGCTTAGGTGAAAGTTTCACGGCATTTTTTGCACTCCAAGTTATATCATCCGGTACTCCAAGTATTGTCACATAACGTGTAAGGTGAAAAAAAATGTAAGTTTTACTGCCTTAAAGAATATTTTATTATGAATTAAAAATTTTAAACGGGCGCAACTCACGTATAAATTATTCACTTGCGTGAACCGCGATTGAGTCAAAGAACTTCAAAGAACTTGAGTTAGGACATTTCCTTTCCAACCTTTTGCCAAAGAGAGTGACATTTTTGTTATGCATAAAAACATATGTCAAAAAACATCTTCGTGATATTCTACCAGAAATGTACAGAAATCATATGCAAAAAAATATCTTCGCGAGATTCTACTAAAAATATACAGAAATCATATGCTAAAAAACATCTTCGCGATATTCTGCCACGAATATCTGGAAATATCTGACATATGATGTCACTACGATATGTTAAGATTATTATCCGACTTTTTTTTTCACTCGGGTAGAATATATATAAGTATTACATATTGTTGTGGAATATCTAAGAGATAAAAATTATAAAATACAATTTTCGAAAATATCGATATTTTCATTCTAGGAGTTTTAAAACTTAAATAAAACAAGGAAAAATTTTATCCCTTGAAGCAAATACATAAATTATGATACTTAAATTCGATAATATCGCAAATCAAAAAAAATTTCTAATTTTTTTAGAAATAAACTTTCGGTTACTCACAAAATAATCATGCATATTGAAGTTTTTGAAATCAAATAAATATTCCAACACGAACAATTTTTTAGCCAACGTATTCTTCTTCATTTTTACAGTAAACAAGTAGATTGAACAATTTTCCAGAGACGAAAAAAAAAAAAAAAAAAAAAAAATATTTGAATGTAAGACATTTCATTCATTAAATTATATCAAGAAATTAAAATAACAATAAATTATAATAAAAAAGACATTTAATTATTTACACCTTAATAATAATTTACGTTCGTAATTTAAACACCCTGATTAAAAATGTTATGAATTGTGAATATTAGATCGTCACAAAACGGTGTCCGTCACGTGACCAAAGAGTACGTGACGGTCATTTGCGTATAGAAATATGGAAAGAGAAAACGTGACCGTCATATGACGGTCATTGTGACCATGACCGTTACAAAAATGAAATGACCGTCACAGGCACATCACTACTTGCAGCACTGGAAAAAAACCCGTCGTATTAACCGTAAAATCCGGTTGTGCCAACGTTCATGCAAACCGTGACGTTTTAACGTTAGGCAACGTTAGGTTGGCGTTGCTGGCCACAGCGCATTCACCACGTCAATCCAGCCCCGATCAAGGCTCGCTGACTTCTAATGGGAGTAAGTTACTCCGCAGGAGCCCACCAGGAGTGCTGATGTCGCTGTTTTGATTCACATAACCCGAAACTGATTGAAAATAACCCGAAATCGCTCACCGGATACTAAAATATTTTTTAAAACGCATGTCAAACAATTTTTTCAGAGTTTGAAAAACTTGTTTTATAATAACAACAATGTCATACATGTTGCTAACATATTTTGCTGTGACTGTTTCAAAATTTGAATTTAAAATAATAATTAACATGTTTGAATTGTGATTGAAGTATGAAATTGAAGATAATAGGCATTTTTTTCTTAAAGGAATATGGAAATTTTCAAATAAAAAATGTAAAGCTATTTGAAAACATCGTTTTATGAGTTTTTTCATTTTTTTATTTTTATTTTGAAATACTTTCAATTTGAGAGTACGTCTCTGTTTTAGGATTTAAAAAGAATAGCAGTTACTGAAAAAAAATTTGTTTCAATGATAAAAATTACAGACGCATAAATATTATTTTGCAACTCTTTTGAGCCCTTTCAAAATTTTCGTTTTTTAATCACTCGTATACGATTAACCTGAAATTATGCATAAATGATAGCCTGCAAAACTTTGAAACCTTTAACAACAAACAACAGCAAATACAGTCGGACATCGACGGTTGAGACGGCTCGGGGGTTTAGATTTTTCTAAAGTAAACAGTCTCAACTCTCGATGCTGTCAATCATGAGTCCAGAAAACCTACCTGCTTGACCCGTCTCAGTGGCGTACTCATGCGTCTCGAACGCCTGTGCTACATGGATCTTATTCGAATGTTCATCTAACGTTATGCTTAATTGTAAAAACTCAGTATACATATTTAAAATATGTTAAATGTTTAAATACTATCATCTTTGCAAAAAAATTAACATACGGAGAAAAAAATTCTCCAGTTTATTTAAATTTACATTTTGAATATCTGTAGAAGCAAAACTTTTCATTGATACAAGAAATAATTTTTACCTCAGATTAACTTTTACAATTTTCCCTAAATTACACTTTATAATTAAAAATCATGCTAAATACATACATATACAGAAAATGTATAAAAAATGTAGGAAAATGTAGGAAAAGTAGATTCTCCAGTAAGTTGAAAAAATATGTTTTTCCTTAACGAATATGGATTCCACAGTTTCATCTAAGTCATGAAGTTAGCAGCAATTTTTAAATAATTTATTTTCAATAAATTTGATAAAAATCAAATATGGAAAACTGATGTATTGTATAACCTTATAGCTTGGGAAGCTACAATAAATTCATTTTATTTTGCGTATTCAAGTAATTAATATGTATGTCTATATGTATATATGTTATGTGATCTCTGAGGTTGGAAAAAAGGACAGAAGACTTTTATTAAACATTCTGTATTTCCAAGCGAATTATTATTACATGTAAAATGGCATTGAAAACATATGAATAAAGTTGAAAAAATTTTTCCTTCATGGACACAGTGATCGATTGAAAATTCATAAAGATTCGTAAATTTTCTCACTATTAACTGCTTTGGCAACATTTTTACGTATTCGCTTTATATGCAGTAGATCTTCAACTGTACCATTTCCAGCTTTTTGCAGCCAGTTTTCCAACGTTAGTGCGGCTTCGTATGCTTCCGTGGCTGAAGTATCCATCGAATTTTCTAGCCAACCTTGGTCAGGTTGAGGTTCAGGTTCGTCATGCATAAAGTTTTTTTCTGCCTCAACGTATTCTGCAATTTAAACTTCGGTTGATGGTTCCCAGCCACAGTCCCAATCGTCCCAATTTATCCAGTTCTTGATTGTCTCCTGCATTGAAGTTCTTGAAATTTGCTGTTGTGAATCTTCATTTTCACTTTCTTTCGCAAGAAAGTCGACTACTTCCGCGCTAAGTCTATTAGATGATTCTTCGAAAGATTCATTGATTTCTTCTGACTCAGTGCCCATAATATCGCCAAGTAATTTTCTCCACGGTTTCCTCAAAGTTCCACTTGACAAGGAGGACCACACTTTCTCCAGAATTTCAAAAGCGTCTCGAAGATTGAATTTTTTAAGGAAAGCATCTGCTGATTCGTTAGATTCTTTCAGTAGTAATTCTTTTAAAAGCTCACATTTGTATAGTTTTTTTGTTGCTGCAATAATGCCTTGATATTGAGGTTGCACCAAGGCTGTGACGTTCGGCGGTAAGAAAAATACTTCAACGTTTTCGTTTATCGCGTTCAATTCTTCGGCTTTAGGATGGGATGGAGTATTATCCAGAATAAGCAAAATCTTCCCGGTAATACCCTTTTGTTTTTGAAACTCCAAAGCATGTTTCATAAAAACTTCTTTGAACCTACGGGAAAATGAATTCGAGCATTTTTCATAAAAAGACCAAAAAAGTATGAGTCATTTGATAGAGCTGATTTTATTTTTGAAATATTTTTTTTCAATTATGTACATATACGTACTAACTTTCAAAAATTCCTCGAAAAAACTTGTATAATAAGAAATTTTATAGCTAAAGCATATTTAATTGACAAAATTCGAAAAAATTTTAGTATGATTTTTCTTGAAACAGCCCTTCAAAATTTTTTAACACTATGTAATCAAAAAAATTGCATGTACATAGTGGATTTACCAGTAAAGGAATATTTCTCTATTCATCCACGCTTTTTTGCTACTTGTGTAAATGACCGGCAATTTTTTGAGATCTTTGATGCAGCGTGGTTTCGCTGATTTGCCTAGTGTCAGCAGTGGAATTTTATTTGTACCACTGGCATTCGAGCAAAAAAGTGCCGTGAATCTATCCTTGATATCTTTATGACCTGGCGCTTTGTTTTCCATAAATGAGGCAAGTGTAAAATTTGGCAAGACTTTGAATTCGCAACCAGACTCATCCGCGTTATAAACGTTGTCGAGATTCAAGGCATCTGATGTAATTTTTTGTTGCAAAATTTTCGAAACGACCTCCGCTGCGTCCTGGTTATTTGACAAAATTTCACCTTCGACTCGTAGTTGCCTTATTCCGTGCCTCTGTTTGAAACGTTGTAGCCAGCCAGTAGTTGCCTAACAATGTTTATCGTAATGTATATGTAATTCTTAGAATTGGAAAAAAATTTTTTTATTTGGACCGTTTATCGAAATCACGTTTTATGTAGTACATATATTCAAAGAATGTATCAATTTATTTGCCAAGTACATATCTTAATAACTTGGATCGACGAATTTTCATAAAATTTGGAAAGCTTTTAATACATACATAGTTTAAAAAATGCTTCCTATTTGAAATTTTTAAAAAATTGAACAAATCTTGGAAATTTAAAAGATTGCGAACAATTCTAAATAATTCTAAAAATTAGCAAAATCTCAGAAAATATTTATGAATTTCATTGTGTTCATTACCGCATTTCTTTGAAATATGTATATATGTATGCTGAAAATGTTATTCACCTTGCAAGAGGAATGAAAGAAAATCTCAGTGAGTTGGAATAATTTTTATAAAATTTGCAAAATGTAAAGTATTTAGTATTTCGCGTTAAGCATTCAAAATTTTGAAAAAATGAAAATAAAAAAAATCAGAGATTGTCAAAAATTATTCAAAATTTGACAAAATTCTTGAATTTTAAACAGAATGTACATATGTTTGTATATATCTATAAATTTTGTACATTGTTAAATATTAGGTATATTTCTTTGGAATGAACATATTAAAAAATTTTTTTACACTTCCGAATAAGAATCTGATAATCTTAAAAATAAATAAAATTTAAGAAAATACTTCTTATGACATGAAAAATATAAAAAAAATGCAGGAAAAGCTTAATTAAAGTCATGTATGTATTTTATGTACATATGTACCTTGAACGTGTTTGGACCTTTGTGAATTTCATTAAATTGCAGAGCTTTTGGTTGCAAAATAGCTCCACTGACTGGTATTCCCATATCCCTTTTTTTCGTGAACCATCGAAACAACGAAGTTTCCACCAACGGATAAGGCGACGATACTTTCGTCATTTTTTTTCTGAACTCAAAACTTGCACTATTAACTTCTTCGATTTCCTTCTCGTGTTGAAGAATTCTGTAGTAGGACGCTCGAGACAAACTGTACTCGCGAATAATGTCATCTTTTGGAACACCACTTTTAATTTTGTTGAGTATTTTTATTTTTTCTTCAAAGGTGAAATATTTATTTTTTCTTAATACAACTTGCGCCATATTCGCAGTCTCGCGAGCAAATGATTTTAAAGGTTTTGAGTCGGCACTGACTTAATGACTTTTCTAGTGGTATCACTTTTCCACCCGACTGACGACTCGAATCCAGACAATACATTATCTTTTCACAGTCAATTTAGATTCTTAGAACGTCTCAAGCGTCGATGGCTCAACCGTCGATGTCCGACTGTAACAGCTGGTCGAGTTGATACGAACATGACGATCAGGGGCTAGAGAGGACAGGGGAAATGACGGAAACCAGTGCGCAGTGGGAGCAGGTACGCTAATACGCTATTTTTGTGGACGGTTTTGTAGCAATCGAGTACTGCCCCTTCCACTCAAGCCGATGCCCCATATAATTTTAGTTCTTCTTGGTGAAAGCAGTAACGTAAAGCGACCATGTTGAATCGCCGGGATTTTTTTCCCAGTGAGGGGAGTGAAACTCTGAAAAAAAGTGTGTTGCGGTTTCGTGATAATTTGGAGTTTCTCATTTTGCTCACGTGGAGCGCTGACAGTACTAATGAAAAGGTCACGTGAATCAAATGTCCAATTCAGTACCATTGAGAAAGTCACATGAGTCAATGGTCCAATCAAGAGCGAGTTTCGTAATTTTCACTAAGACCGTGAGCGCCTTTACTGACTATCAGCGCGGCACGGATCGATAAAAAAAAGTGAATACGCTTTTCGAGCCCGAAGCATACGGAGTTTCACCCCCCTGGTCACTTGAAAACGCTATTATATTTGTTACAACCACTTATCATACTGGTCACTCATCACGCTCATCACTTGTCGTATGTGCATATGTGTGTATTGCAGTGTAAATATTGGCGGGACCATTCAAACAATTTAGTATTTAGTATAATCGAATAACTTAGTTTATTTCACAAATTTGGAACTCGGAGGTCGCAAAAGAACCGTTGTATTCACCCTATCGTCAACTTTTAGTCAACTGCAACTTTCAGAATTCAGTAAGTCGAAAGTATGTTGGTACATGGGATAACAATTAATTATCATATTAATTATCAAATAATGGGATAATATATATATTATGCGAAATCGGCTATAACGAACGCTGTATGCCGCCTGTGAAGTGATCGCAATGTTCCCGTTTACCAACCGTGCGCATAATAGTCAAAACCGGCTATAATGAACCATTATGACTTCAAAAATTGATCATGATGAGATTTTTTTTTCTTTAATTTCGTAAATCACCTTTGTTGACGGAACGAAAATTTACGGTCCGTCAAAAAAGTCAATTTCCGCAATTCACAATATACGGCGCGCATGTTCTTTCGACTCGTCCTGAAAAAACAACGATCGGCCCATAATGACGGCCGTATATACCTCGGACCATAATTGGTATACTATTACTTCTGGCACTTTGAGCCACTTTCGGCTGATTGAATTATTCTAAACGCATCAGAAAGCATTTTGAAAGTTGCCGTTTGTTGCCGAGGTGTCATAGTCAGGGCCGGATTTACCTGACATGCCGCACCTAGGCAGTAGATAAAATGCCGCCTCTTTTTCGAAAATGAATCTTTCTAAAAAAAAAAAGCTCATTAACTTATTTTGTTATCGATTCTTTAATCCAAGTTACTAATTTCTTCAAAACAAACGTCATTATTAAGGTAGTACTTACCTCAGAAATTAGAAATGAAGTGAGTCGTTGAAAATTAACCGAAGTTATCGCTAATGCACGAATACATTTGTTTGGTAATGTTGCAATCCTTGCAATAATAATACTTGAAGAAGGATGCCCGACTCGATAGATACTAACAATATTTGTATCTATTTGACTAACCCGTTCCATCCGTTCAAGAAGGCTAGATACTAAGGAGATATAACTCCCAGCAGGTGGTTAGTCCGAAATCCGTATCACGATTTTTAGGAATTAAGTTGTGACACGCGTGCGCGTATCGCTACTTTGCCGCGATTCCAGATTCCCAGCCAACGCTAACATCGAGATCAAAACCACGTGACAAGTGGCGCATGCGCAGTACAGCGTTTTGCTTCGCATCGAGGATACGGCTTTCGGCCCTCTCGATTCTTTTGTTCAGCCCGCGAGTTATATCTCCTTAGTTTATAGCCTTCTTACATCAGTTATAACCGTTTGGAACGGGTAAAATTTTGTGCATCGAGAACGTCCACCCATTCCTACCCGTTCCCACCCAAAACGGTGGAAACGGGATGTTTTTGGGCGTCAACGGGCGGGAACGGGTGAGATCGGACGTGAAAGGGCAGTAACGGTGGACGTTTTCGATGCACAAAATCTTTCCTGTTCCGAACGGGTGGAACAAGTGGAACATGAAAAATGTTGTGCATCGAGAACATCTACCCATTCCCACCCAAAACGACGGAAACGGATTGTTTTTGGGCGAAAACGGGTGGGAACAGGTGAGAATAGACGAGAAAAAGCAGGCACGGATAAAAACGGGTAGGAACGGGTGGACGTTCTCGTTGAACAAAATTTTAGCAGTTCCAAACGGGTGGACATGGTGAAACAGGTGAGTATGAATAGACAATATTCGTATCTATTTGTACTCACCCGTTCCACGCGTTCGGAACAGGTAAAATTTTGTGCATCGAAAACGTTTACCCGTTTCCACTCGTTCCCGCACAAAACGGTAGAAACAGGTTATTTTCGGGCGAAAACGAGCAGGAACGGGTGAGAATAGACTAGAGAGCGCAGAAACGGATAGACGTTCTCGATGCACAAATTTTACCCGTTATACCCGTTCGGAACAGGTTAAATTTTGTGTATCGAGAACGTCCACCTGTTCCTACCCATTATCTTTCAAAACGGTGAAAACGTTTGTTTTTTTAGCGAAAACGGTCTGGAACGGGTGAGAACGGACGAGAAAGGTCAGGAACGGGTAGGAAGGGGTAGACCTTCTTGATGCACACAATATAACCCGTTTCGAACGAGTGAACAGGGTGAAATGGGTGAGTACGAATAGACAATATTTGTTTCTATTTGTACTCAACGGTTCCACTGGTTTCACCCGTTTGGAACAGATAAAATTTTGTGCATCGAGAACGTCCACCCGTTAACACCCAAAACGGTGGGAACGGGTTGTTTTTGGGCGAAAACGGGCGGGAACGTATGCAAATAGACGAGAAAAAGCAGGAACAGGTTGGAACGGGTGGACGTTCTCGATGCACGAAATTTTACTCGGCCTAAACGGGTGGAACAGGTGGAACATGTCAGTACGAATAGACACTATTTGTTTCTATTTGTACTCACCCGTTCCACCTGTTCTAAACAGGTATACTTTTGTACATCGAGAACATCCATCCGTTCACCCCCCGTTCTGACCAAAAACGGCGGAAAAGGGTTGTTTTTGGGTAAAAACAGGAGGGAACGGGTGAGAACGGACGAGAAATGGAAAGAACGGGTGGGAATAGGTAAGAACGGACGAGAAATGGCAGGAGCGGGTGGGATCGGACGGACGTTCTCGATACACAAAATTTTCCCGTTCCGAACGCGTAGAATAAGTGGAACAAGTGGGTACGTATAGACAATATTTGTGTCTATTTGTACTCACCTGTTCCAACCGTTTGGAACAGAAAAATTTTTTGCATCGAGACCAGTGGCTCTGAAGTTCAACGGGTTAGCTTACCCAAGTATTAGTTTACGGGTTAGCCGCGGAGGCGCTAGTTTTCATGTGAAATCGTATGCTTCTCCCTCTAAAGAAAAGAGACAAAAAGAAAGACAGAGTGATGAATTGGGTTATATAGGCACTTATAAGACTTCAGAGACACTGATCGAGACCGTCTACCCGTTTCTACCCGTTCCCAAGCAAAACGGCGGGAACTGGTTATTTTTGGGCGAAAACGGGCGGGAACTGGTCATTTTTGGGCGAAAACGGGCGGGAACGGGTAAGAATCGCCGAGAAATAGCAGGAACGGGTAAGAACGGGTGGGACGGGGAAACGTTCTCGAGGCACAAAATTTTACCCGTTCCGAACGGGTAAAAAGGGTTAAAAGGTGAATACGAATAGACACTATTCTTGTCTATTTGTAAGTACCCGTTCCACTCGTTCGGAACAGGTAAAAGTTTGTGAATAGTGAACATCGAATCGTTTTCACCTGTTCCCACCCAAAACAGTGGGAACGGGTTACGTTTGGGCGAAAACAGGCAGGAACGGGTAAGAATAGACGAGAAAGCGCAGAAACTGGTGGACGTTCTTGATGCACAAAATTTTACTCGGTCCGAACGGGTAAGTACGAATAGACAATATTGGTGTCTATTTGTACTAAACCGTTCCACCCGCTTGGTACGGGTAAAATTTTGTGCATCGATAGTGTCCACCCGTTTCCACCCAAAACGGTGGGAACGGGTTGTTTTTGGGCGTAAACGGGCAGGAACGGATGGGAATAGACGAGAAAAAGCAGGAACGGATAAGAACGGGTAGAAACGGGTTGACGTTCTCGATGAAAAAAATTTTACTCCTTCCGAACTGGTGGAACGGGTGAGTACGAATACACACCATTTGTGTATATTTGTACTAAGCTGTTCCTACCGTTCGGAACGTGTAAAATTTTGTGTATCGAAAATGTCCACTCATTTCGACCCGCTCACACGCAGAACGGTAATAACGGGTTGTTTTAGGGCAAAAAAGGGCGGAAACGGGTGAGAATAGACGAGAAAAAGAAGGAACAGGTGGGAACGGGTGTGAACCGTTGGATGTTCTCGATGCACGAAATTTCACCCGTTTTGAACAGGTGGAACGGGTTGGACGGGTGAGTACGAATGGACAATATTTGTGTCTATTTGTACTCACCCGTCCAACTCGTTTGGAACGGTAAAATTTTGTGCATCGAGAACGTCCACCCGTTCACACCCGTTCCCACCCAAAACAGTGGAAACGGGCTGTTTTTCGGCGAAAACGTGCGGGAACGGTCAAGAAAGGGCGGGAACGGATAAGAACGGGTGGACGTTTTCGATACACAAAATCTAACTTGTTTTTAACAGGTGGAACGTATAACTACAAATAGACACGAGTAGTGTCTATTCGTAATCACACGTTCCACCCATCCCCACCCGTTCCTGCCTTTCCTCATCCATTCTCACTCGTTCCCGCATGTTTCCGCCCAAAAACAATTCTTTCCCACCGTTACAAGTGAGAACGGGTGGGAACGGGTCGACGTTACCGAAGCACAAAATTTAACCTATTCCGAACTGGTGGAACAGGTCAGTACAAATAGACATACCAGGATTGGTCGCTCACCCGAAAAAAGGCTCGAAAAAACGAGACCTATGCTGTGCGTCAGTTACGTAGGAGAAGCTTCAGTCGATTTCTATAATATCTCTTCTTTGATACCTCACCACTGGGCTCAAGTAAAACCCATTAGATTCCTATTGTTAAGGCTCAGGAGAATACAAAAAGTTTCGAAATTAGGTTTTCATCAGGTAGAAATACAAAAAGGTCATAATTGATCCAAGGAATTTCCCCCGGATGTTATCTTTCTTGGCGACAGGTAACAAAAGCGAGAGATAAAATAGTGGGCTGCCCACATATTACTTCATCAATTATTCACCCATTTTTAACCCCCTCACCCCTCATGTCATCAACCGTCATCATTCCTTAGACCCCCCTCCCCCTAGTGTTGACGTAATCACATAACATAAAATTTTCATCGTATGCCCGATAAGCGTCATTATATTCATTTACCGAAAAGAACATTCTAATTGCTTATTTTATATTTGTACGAAAACGAGATTCCCTCGGGTATTTCTAATGTTGGTATCAATAATCTCAGTTGAGATTATAGAATTAATAAAAAAAAAAAAAAAAATGTCAAAGTCAACTGAGAGTATTATACAAAACTTGCTTCAGTAGGGATTCCTTCAGCCTCGTTCGCACCGCTTCGAGCGGCGAAAACTTGGATTAACAAAACGTAACCCGGTTAATATATCTATATATTTTTTTTCCCCTCTCGGGGAAGGTTAGGTACAATAAGGACCCCGAACTTTGCCGAGCTTGCCCGACCGCGCCCGATGTCGCGCACTCGGTACTCGCGCGCAGGGGGATGGTACATATAGCGTATAAGCGTACACAGCAGTACACATGTACTGCCTATAGGTTCACTAAGGACCCCGAACTTTTCCGAGCCTGCCTGATCGCGCCCGATGTCGCGTACTTGCATACATTTATATATATATATATATATATATGTATATATATAGTAGTAGTACAATGACTCTCCACACAACGACTCAAAACTGTTTATTTGCGTGCATTTGCGTTCATCTTATCGATCGAAAGTCGAAATGGTCATGAGTTCATGATTTCGATATATTGTATTGTTTTTTATTTCTACGGTTGATTCTATTAAAAACTTACATCAATTGTGTACGGAAAGTTTCGTTAGAAATGCATGAAAGTTAAATATTCTTCAAGTATCTTTTTTTAGATAGGATGCAATTTACCGATAAAAGCTATTGAAATTTGCTATTAGCTACGATTCGATACCTCCGGTACATTAGAACCATGTGAAGCATCGTACAGTAACGCGATTACATCTACAAATATTTTTTGCAAATTATAGGCCATTTCAATGTAATATTTTACAAGCTTTGAGATCCTCACAAAAGAAAAGTACCAATTTCGGTCGAGATTCATGCTCTGAGCATTTATCAGGCAATCTGTGGCTTTAGATTAAAAAAATTATGTGAATAACTATTTGTTTAAATAAATACATCATTGAAATTATATTTTCTGCAATGTGCAAACGTTTTCTGAATTTATTTGGTATTTTGATCACTAGTATGGCATCAGACATTAAAAATTGATTTGTTGAAACGTTTTTTCAATGTTATTTGCGAAATTGCAGTTTTTGCAAGATTAATATGCTTTCCTCACTTTTCTAGGTCACTGGTTATGAACCTAGTGCCAGGTTCCGATAATTCATTCATTGAAATGTTTCTTTAACAAATTAATTAAAACAATAACATTTTTTCGGTAATGCATATTATAGTTTGTAAATAATTATATAAAATATAGTTTATAAACTATAAAATAAAATGCATTTTATAGTTTTAAGGTACGATGATTAAAAATCTTACACCTTGATTGCAAAATTAATCCGTTTAAACTTCAATTTTTATTTGTAGCAGATAATTGGGGAATTGACATTTCAGGAAGATGCATATGATTTATCTTTTTCTAAATTGTGAGGTAAGAATTTTCATTATAATTCATGAAACACACATTTAATAGTTCGGAATTTAGCTTGCGGAAATCAATAATATGAATATTTTCTCCTAAATACTGTAATAGAATAGAGAAATGTAGCAATATTTAAATATTTATATTATATGTTGACATTTAGTAATATACCTAATAATGGCCTGTTGACCTGGAAAATAATTTAAACATCTTGCAAGAACTTGAATTTTGCGTGAACGTCCTGTCATTTTACTTAAAAAAAATTATCTTCGCGAACCAAATGCCAAATTTGTAATAAGCAGACCAAATAAACAATGAAAAATAGAAAATTGGAAGATGATGAATCAGTGAAAAATATTCGCATGTGAGAAAATAGTATATTGTTTACCGCGGCGCATTATTGCTGTTCCGAGGATAAGGACGATAATTTTTCGTCCGAGGCGCTAGCCAAGGACAGGAAAATATCGTCCTTGTCCGAGGACGGCAAATGCGCATAAGTACACATAAGATTTTCTGCCCGGAGATGTACAAAATCTGATTATATGTCATAATTTGATTCCCAAATACAGTCTCCCTGAGGAAAACCTTACATTGGCAATGTTCCTTTGCCATTGTGAACTCAATGGAAACTTTACGTAAATTGCTTTTTTCCATTTAGTTTCGATAAAGTTTACAATGGCATATTTACAGTGTCAATGTAAGGTTTTCCTCAGGGTTGAATGCATCGATTTTTAAAATCTGACATTGATTCCTTGATCAGTCTCCTGAAATCAAGGAATAGCATATGCATCTTTTAATTACTTCAATTTTTTTATTCAAATAAAAAAATAAATGAAATCCCCCCTCTACCACCCCCACCGAATATTGCAAATGTATAAATACTAGAATCAATAAAAAGAGAGTGTAATTGTACTTCTGAAAAAACTTCATGAAAAAAGTTACATACAAAAGTATTGAAATCAGTACTGAATTAATGTATGAGCAGGGAAAGTATTTAATTGTTATGCAATTATTAATGTTTATGCAAAAACGGGATCAGAATTTATTATATGATATACGACATTATACTTGAGTGGTATACAAAACAAAACAAAAAATTACGAAACATCAGTTTTTACAGTTTTTCATAGAATACAGATACGGTTGACTTTATCCAATTAAAATTTTGTAAAAACCCAATAGTCTCAGAAGTAAAAGTAGGTAAAAATTAATTCGTGGGCTGCTGTGCAAAAAACAACCTATCATATGTTGATAGTAATTTTTGTATTAATAATAAATTTCATAATAATAACCAAGCTCTATTACTGAGCTAAGATTATTGATCCGTATTACTTTATTTATACTCATAACTGACAGATAACTTGGAATTTGAATACATAATAAGTAATGCAAAAGTTTGACTCGATGCAACTTTTCGTGGAAAATGATATCCAATAAAAAATTCGGCTTAAATAATGCGAATACCATGAAATTTGTATATATTCGTTGAAATTTACTGACACGCTTTTTCCATTATTGAATGAGACCTAGTTAGCACAATACTGATTTAGTAACCGATTGTTGCTCTCAAATCATGTGTTTCTACTACATTTTGAGGTAATTTTGTGTCATAGTTTGTGAAGTTATAAATTTTTTAATGAATGGAATAGCTAAAAAAAAAAGGGAAAAAGAAACAACTGTAGAGTAAATACAATAGCAACTGTTGCATCACTACGCATCTACTATTATGCACATAGAAAAGTAATTTTATCAATCTTGACTGCAGCCCACGAATTAATTTTTACCTACTTTTACTTCTGAGACTATTGGATTTTTACAAAATTTTAATTTGATAAAGTCTACTGTATCTGTATTCTATGAAAAACTGTAAAAACTGATGTTTTGTAATTTTTTGTTTTGTTTTGTATACCACTCAAGTATAATGTCGTATATCATATAATAAATTCTGATCCCGTTTTTGCATAAACATTAATAATTGTATAAGAATTAAATACTTTCCCTGTTCATACATTAATTCAGTACTGATTTCAATACTTTTGTATCTCACTTTTTTCATGAAGTTTTTTCGGAAGTACAATTACACTCTCTTTTTATTAATTCTAGCATTTATACATTGGCAATGTTCGGTGGGGGTGGTGGACGGGGGTTGTACTAACAATAAGCACCGAGAAATATTACTTTTTAATTAGACGCGTGATTATAAAAACCCACTGAAAAGAACATTCTATTTTCTCGTTTTCGATTTTTACAAATCGGAAATAAATATTCAAAATGTTCTTTTAGGTAGATTAGTATAATCACGCGTATCAGTAGTTTAAATGTAATATTTCTCGCTGCTTAGTACATTATTAGCATCGGAAATCCTTGAGGAAGTCTCGTTTTGGTACAAAGGTACAAATCGAAAATAAGCATTCAGAATGTTCTTTTCGGTAAATGAATGTTATGACGTTTATCGGACATATTATCAGTTTAATCAATAAAAGCATTGGGATAGCGTTTTATATACGAGTCATAAACCGAAATTGTTATGATATACAACAATATCATGTGATAGGTGATCTCACTATGCAAATTTCGTAAAAAATTTACTTAATTTTTTGTTTCGGAATACAACTTTCCGAAATATTACCATTGGCCCGAAATTAGAAATCTCGGGGGCGAATCGCCGCATCTTATGGGGCAAACCGCCATACCCTAAATTGTAATTAATTATGACTCTCTCATCTTACTCTTATTAAAAAAAACATAGGTATTTCTATAATCTAATGATATTTCTTTATTTTTATTATACCTCTCGTACAAGGTCGGCTATGGAATGGCTATGATAGTTTCATAGCCGAGCATAGCCAGTTTTCAAAATTATCATAAAATCGTTATTCTGTTTAGGTTCTCTAAAATATGTACAAAGTTTCTCAATAAAATATATAATTGGTATAAAATAAGGAAAACTCACGAGTAAAGGAAAAAATGAAGTATTATCGTAACTTTTAAAAATTTTAAATCGTTTTGTGACTTTATTTATGCATTTTTCTCGTATTTTCCAGCTGATTTTATACTTCGTCAGACTAATTTTTAAATTGCAATGAGAATCGAAACTGAAATAACGATTTTCGAAAATATTGAAAACTGGCTATCATATAGCTATACTCGCTTGGCTATGGTAAATTCTAAATATGCAAGAAAAAAATTTTGGAAAACGATAAACACGTATAATGCTATAGAGAGTTAGCATCGAAAAGAAAATTTCGCGTGCATGCAATTAATTACAACTGACGTAAATTTGAAACTTATTGCAAATGACTAGTCAATATTGGTAATACTGTTCTTGAGATATGGTGACTGCGGTGATTCGCCACCACTTCCTCTATACATTATTACTCTACTGTTCTTTTGAAGGTTTTTTTAAATATTGTATCAATTACTCTTATCAAAACATCTCATTGAAAAAGAAAACAGCACAATTCAATGCTTAATAATTATTGGAAAATCAGAGCGACATTAGAAAAAGCGGTGCGAAATTTTAAAAGTTTCCCAAACTTTTTAAAAAAAATATATATATATTTTTTGATGATTACATCATCATCTTTGGACTCCCCACACCCCCCTACGTCATTATCCGTCATCAAACTTAACACCCCCTCCCCCTCTAAGAGTGATGACGTAATATGTGGACAGCCCCTAAGTAGAATAAAAAAGGTGATTGGGATACAAGCTCCTCCCACGTAGCTGACAGTATACATCCCGTTTTTCAAGTGACGAGTGACCAATCCTGGTTTCTATTTTCTGGTATCTATGCCCGGTTCGCCACAGTGAAAGTGGCAAGCATACGGTCAGCGACGTTGGAGGAAATGCGTTCCTCTCTCTTAAGGTAGTTCTTGCACTTGAAAGAAATTGAATTTAGTCACAGAGTCTTGCGTGGCCAACTTCATTCAGCTCCGCAATTTGAATTCGTAGATTTGGCAACATCGCAACTGTTTTTTTTATATCTCGCCCAGCGTATGTAAATATTGGTAAATATATGTAAACATGTTTGGATGCGCAGCCGTAGCTGTAGTTCACGCATGTAGTGTTTTTTGTAAATTTATTTTAAATTTTTGAATGATACAAATATGTTGAAAATATTATCATTGCGTCTTTTTAAATGCGACGTTGCTAAGCATACCTAATGGTCTGTGAAAAAGTGACAGTTGTACAAATTTTTTGTAAATTTCTAAAAAAATAGTTCGGTAACCCTTGTTGAACTTTTGTAAGGTTTAATCTTCATGATTAAAGTAATTTCTAGTAAATTTTTCAGAATTAGTTATAGAAAAGTTTTTGAAATATAAGTGGGAATGCACGATTCCCCATATACGCGCATGTTAATTTCAAAAAATTATTACACACAAATTAGTGCGGTAAGCAATTTTGAAATTTTTACCATTGATTTAGATACAATATCAAGAACAAATTCTCAAATTTTCAGGAAAATCTATAGAAAATTTCCCAAGTGCAAGTACTACCTTAAGCTGTATAATCTCCTCTTCCTTGCGCTCGTTAGTTGAATGGAAGAAACTCCTCTCACATAGCTGACGATACACGGTCCGTTTTTCGAGTAGATCAGTGCAGGGCACGCCGACTTCTAATGGGAGCAAGTTACTCCGCAGGAGCGCTGATGTCGCTGTTTCGATTTGATTTGTTTTGATTCACACAACCCGGCACTGATTGAAAATAACCCGAAATCGCTCGCCGGATGGTGAAATATTTTTTCAAACGCATGTCAAACATTTTTACTTTGAAAAACTTGTTTATAATATGTAACAACAATGTCATACATGTTGCTAAGATATTTGGAATAAAAAATTTTTTTTTATTTATTGCATTTCAGAAAGCAATAACAACTATAATTGTTCGAAGCAGCAGTATCAAAAATTTTTTTGAAAATTTGCAAAACTTGCTTTGTGATAACAAGAATTGAGTTACCACAATGTTTCCGAATTTTCATAATTTTTTTTTCAATATTAATAATATTTTAAAATTCAATAAAAATCATAGCTGTTGTAAGCAATATCAACATTTTCCTTGAAATCATCTTTAGAATCAAAAAACAAATTATTTCTTTTGTTCACGTTTGGTAGAAAATTTTTAGCTGGGTTTGCTAAACTCGTTTTACTATACCAGGAATTTGACACTTGTTACAGAAATATTTTCGATTTTTCATAATTATTTTGTAGTATTCGTAGTATATTAAAAAAAACTATTCATTATTACTTCAATTACGACATAACTTTTTTATTTGGTATCGTCAGAATATTTATTGCGCACAGAAGAATTTTCGTCTTGATATTACATTCAAAGTTTAAATTCGAACGGTTGATTTTAGTTCATAAGAACTCACCCGGCGGTGCTTATTTTAGCCAACTTTTTAACATGGGAGTCGGCGAGCCCTGGATCAGTGGGTGCCAAAGTGAGTGAGCGCGAGCCCAAACCGAAAACTGAAAACGCTGCGCCATCTAGAAGTACTCAGTGCTTTGGAACTAAATTTCAAATAAAAAAAGTCGCGGTTTTTTCGTTGCCCGTTCCCTTTAACCCCGCACTCCATCGCTTTCTCTCTTACTCTTCTGACTCTCTTTTATTTAGTTCCTCCAAATGTTTGGTACTTCTAGATGGCGCGGCAAATTCCTGTCGCTAGAGAAGTATATGGGAGCTGACACCCACTGGCAGCGTTGCCAGACAGGGGAGCTTTTTCTCTTTCTAACGTCAGACAAGGCGTAAAGTTGTCTTTGTCTGTTAAGGGAATAATGATAAAATCTGGCATGACTGCCCACTGGAGCAGATTTTTTCTGCAACCGAGCTCGCGAGCGTGCGGTTGCAAAAGATCCGATAGGGAAGCTGGAAAGTATTAGATAAAAACAATAAACGAATTTTGTTACCAAATTTTCTTCATTTTCCACTATTATAATTATTATATTAAGAGGTCTCATCATTATAGTGTTATTAAAATGTGATAAACATTTTCAAAAAATAAGTCTATTGGTTTTAAAAATCTTCTATCACCTTAAATATCAAATAAAAACAATAAATGGATTTTTCGAACAAATTTTCCTCGTTTTTTAAACTATTTGCCATATTTTTGAGAGGTATCAAGAAAATATTGTTATTTAAATGCCCTCTGCCACTGCCAGCTGGCTGGTAAAACTTACTGCCAGTATGTGGCTAAAGTACTGTCTGCCAAAGCTAGCCAAAGTTAGTTAGTTAGTTGTAACTTGGCTTTTTAGGTCTGATTTTCCTGGTCCCTGACGACTAGATTTTGATCTGCTTTTACTCCGTGCTTGGAAATTCATTTCCTTAACCAGGGTCTCCTGTGCTTCATCATGTCTGCTTTCTGGGGCAGACATGGCTCACTGGGCTGTGTTTATTGTGAGACGATTTTATGTTTTGCCTCACTTGGTCTGGAAGCAGCAGGGGACAGCACTTTGAGTACTATAGCTGGCAGTTACTGAGACAAATGTGAGTACTTGCTGGCACTCGCTGGTAGCTGGCTAGTTTTCTGCCAGCTAGCGGGGAATCTTGCTGCCATTGACGTGGTTTACTGGGTTAAAGGTTTGAGTTATTGATTTTGAAAGATGATTTTCTGTCAGAATATCTGATAAAAATATCTTTAAATTAACTAACAAATAAGGAATATCTTTTAAAAGATCAAAAAAATTATGAAAAGAAGCTATGAAGTAGAAAAACATGGAATTACACCCAGTTTAAACGCGTTATGTGACAGCCTTTACCGTGGTACAGTCTGTCACATAAATTTGTATGAGTGATTTTCAGTGAGTTATTACAAACATAGCCAACCTTCAATCTGAGCCCAAGACTGGAAATTGAGTGTGCAAGATCTCAAAATCCAATAGGAAGTGATGAGTTTCCTGCCTGCAACTTAGGTTTTTCTTATGCCATTCAACTTTTTCAGCAAAACTGACAACAATCTATAAAATGTTCAAATGAATTGGCTATCAAAATTGAAACCTAAAAAATATTGTGGAAGCTATATGTAAGAAATCGAATTTTTACTTGGAAATAAACAGATTTTTTGAACTACTGTAGAACATAGATCCTGAGCGATGTTTTGGGCCCTGAAGGACACACCGCTCGAGATCCACGTCCCATTAAGACTATTGTGCGCGAAGCAGCAAGCTTACTTTAATGGCCTGATTATGTAATTTTTGGCGCCCGATGAATGCAGCTAGCCTAGCCCCATGGGGCGAAAAGCCAGGAAATTTGAGGAAACTCGTTTACGGTTGTTATAGACCACTCTCAATCCACGTTCTACAGTATTATTCATTCATAACTTTTCACGTTCTACAGTATTATTCATTCATAACTTTTATCTTTCAGCACAGTAACCCGATATAAAATGGTGAATTCAAGTGGATCAATCAACGATTTTTGAAACAAAAAATGATAGATAAATACAAATGCATAGAAATCGAACAATTTATTTCAGTTTTCATATTTACAAACAATTAGCCTTTCAGATCAATAATAGTATATTTCATATCAAGAGGCATAGCAACGTCTTTTCATGCGCGACGGCATAACCCTTTCAGAACGAGGTAATTCCACGAGTTTCGACAGTGTTGCTGTCGCGCGTGAAAAGGCTTTCTCCCTCGATACGCACTGTACTTTTCTTGGTAGACGCGTAAATGAGTGTGTTATGCACGCAGCAGAGTGAGCAAAGGTTCCCCTTTTCGACTCGGTGGAATATAACTCGTGACCTCGCGAGTCAGCGTTTTTTCTTTCTTCACCATTCGAAAAGGGGATTCTTACTATCAATCCGCGAGCATCATAACACACTCATTCAAAGCTGCTACCATGAAAAGAATATGAGAGTCGATTTCTAATTTTTCACTACATCTTTCCTTACAATTTATTTCAAGTAAGTCGAATCAAATTTTGTAAGATGCAACTTGAAAATATTTGCATGGTTTCCTACATATTTTTCACAGCTTTGTATTCATAACTTTCTCGCAACAATTGAATGAAATAAAAACAATTTAATATGAATATTTTTTCTGTCATCCACACCTAACGAAACTTCCCCATTCATTTTCTGATATACATATCTTCGTACTGGAAAAAAATCTCAATACATAATGTCATTGTAAAATCACGTATGCTTCTGTAACAAAGTATTAGTTAAGACATAGTAATCCACAGGTTTGACCACTTATTCTTCTAAAATTAACTAAAATTGCACCGACATCGAATACTATGTTTTGCGAAAATATTATGTTTTGAAAATCTTACAGGAAGATTAAGTATCCTACAATAAATATATGTATGCAGGGTGTCCAGAAGTCGCCATATCAACTAAAAACCATGGATACATCATGAAATTCTAAGACGATTTTTCCTTTGCCATTTATTGAAGAACTCAAAATTAAAAAAGTTGTGCAAGATACAAATTTGAATAGTAAATGTGTTCTCTCAACAACTGAGGGTAGACATCATGGACCAATCTTCGCCCCAATTTTCATTCATACTTTTTAAAATCAAAAGTCCTTTGCAGCTTTTTAAAAAACTCAAAATCGGAAAAGATGTTCAAGCATAACATCCAAGAAATCTGATTGGTTGAAACTTGTGACCCTCAAGCCAGAAAAGTATTAAAAAAACTGGAGTACAGTTTGGTCCGTGAAGTATATTTTCACTTGTCGTAAGAGCGCATTTATTGTTTAAATTTTTGGCTTGAATAACTCTTTTAATTTTGAGTTTTTCAAAAAATGGCAAAGGGAAAAACGTCTTGAAATTTCAAGAGGAATCTATAAATTTCAGTTTTTACAGTGACTTCTGGACACCCTGTATACCTTACTCAAGCTAAAAATCTTCCAAGATTTATTAGCTAAAAATATGTTACATGTGATATTGTTATCATATAATTATACATAAAAAATTTTTCTACTCCATTGAATACCGTATTTTACTTAAATCTACAGATATACAAATTTCTATGAGCATACTTTTCAGTATTTTTTCTTCAAATTGGGAAATAAATGATTTTATCTTTGTATCTACAATAAATTATGTAAAAAATATTTCATTTAAAGCAATGTTCTAGAAACTTTGACATAAATTAGTCAAAATAGTTTACATTTAAATAAAAATTTACTAACAGTGCGTTGTAGTGTCAACAACAATATTCACTAAAAATATGTGTAAACTAGTTGAAGAAAACAAATTAATGTTTTCATAAGTGTAAAATAGCACCTTTGCATTAAGAAGAGGGGCACTTTCAAATATTTAGTAATAGTTTGTGATTCATACATTACAAACAATTACCAAGTATATGATAGGGAAAAGAGACTGTAATTTATGAGTGAAGAAAGATGGGAAGACAATAGACTATGATACTATTTAGTGCTTTTCGAATAATCAGGCATTTTTTTTAAACTCTAATTATTAGTAAAAAGAAAAAATAATAATAGTAATCGAAGTTGGAACATTTTCGAATGTTATGAAATTATTAAGTAGTGCTTTTTTTTTTATAAAATTTGCTGTCATACTAGCCTCTCTCTTACAGGACAGTAGCGAAAAATTTCATTTTGAGTGAACTCGATTAAAATTACCACTTTGCCCTCTTGATCTGCCTATTCATATGCCTATACCCTGAACTAATTCATAAAAACGAAACTAAAATCTCCTATGGGTCATATCATTGTGATGAAAGCACATGTTTGTTTCCCTGGCCGCACCTTTCTTCATTTAAAAGTCTATGTGTACTTTCAGAATTTCGCCAAAAGATTTTTTCTGAACGAAGATTTACTTTTGTGATTTCTTAAGTATTTGCCATGGCTTCTTAGATTTCGAGGTGAATAACATTCTCTTTTTATCCTGAACGTACCCACTTTATCCCTAGCTTCTTCATTTTCTACCTTGATCCGTCGTGCCACCAACAAAGTTACACTATTAGATTCTCTTTCTCCAATGTCTTTTCCCATCAGCACCTCTGGTTCTGCCATGACATCTTCTTTGATTTTTGTCTTTAAGATTCCAGCTGTGTCCACCGCTTTCTCTATTCTCGCTTTTTTAACAACCATCCCTTGGTTAAAGTCTCGCACTCGCATTTTTCTCTGATCTTCCTCCAAAGGAATCCTAAGTCCACTCTTGTTTCTTCCATTCGACCCCAAGAAAGTCTTGTTCCTTTCATCCACCTCCAGAAAAGTCTTCTTGTCTTTAACCGCTGTAGCTTGTTTTCCATTGGAATCTAGCATCACCTGTCGAGACCTCAGTACCTTGCCCAACACCATCTGTTTTTGCTGATTCAGGTCGTCTGCCAAGGCTGTATCCGAATTCTTTTGTATCACCTTTTTTTTCAAAGGCTTTTTCTTCTCCCTTAAGCTTTGCTCTTTTTGGGCCTGATTTTCACCAGACGAAGACATTTCTGGAACAAGGAGGTCTGATTTCAAGTGCTGACTTTGGCAGTGGTTACACTCGCGACTTGTGTACTTGAGGAATACTGGATGTATGGGGCTCATGGTTGAAGCTTCCAGCGGACTCTCCAAGGGCTCTGATTTAACTATTGCATTTTCTATTCGCACCATGGGTATTTCCCCAACTACTTGGTTAGTGGTGTTTTTCCGCATCCATGAAAGTTGGTTTTTCAGCATTTCGTCAGTTTTTAAACAGCCTATGTAGAACTTATGGAATTCTTCGAGCTTGTAACTACACCTGTGGCAGATTTGTTTTGGTAGCATGTCCATTTTATGTACCTGCAATCAATTGATGTCACATTGTAATAAAGCAATGTGGATTTTACTGGAGATAACTTCTTAGATGAATTTCACTCTGGTACATGTTTGGTTTTACCATTTTTGCCAAAAACAGCTTTGAAGAATATGCAGAATAATAAAAAATGATCTATCTTTGAAAATATCTATAGAACTTATATAATTTTTTTTAAATATCAGTGTTTTATATTTTGCCTATGCATAATTTGAGAAAAATCGAAAAGAATATCAAGTCATTTGACATATAATGAGTAAATCAGATCTAAAAATGTTCCAAATGTAAATTAAAATGATAATCTTGGATTCAGAAACCAGGAATTCAATTAATTTTAGGAAGTACAGTCCTTTGACTTAAAGAAGTGCAATTTAATTTTCTTCAATCAATTTTCATTTTCGAAAAAATACTTTGAACAATGAAAAATTTATTGTTCTGATAAATCTTTACTAGTGACTTCTGTCAAAAATTGAACAAAATTAAATTTTTTCTCTTCTAAGTAATATATCATTGCAAAAATTCAAAAAAAAGGAATCAAGGTAAACATATTTTATGCATTCTAGAAAAAAATTTTTTTTGACAGCAGTCACTTTTGTAATGATTATTGTAAATGATATTGTAAATGATTATTTATTTGTTGAAACAAAAATTCACGTACAAAAAAATTGAAGTAAAAAACATTTACAAAAATAATGTCTCTACAAAATTTGTGCAAATTTAGATATTGAATTTTAAAACGTCATGGGCACATCCGTGTCAGTAATCCAGACAGACAATAAAATACGTCATTCAATAACAATAATTTTTGTCAACACTTTGACAACTGTTTAAACCTGACTTCACTATAAATAAAATGTCAATATTAATAGTGGATGATAAAAAATTAATCATAATATTATATTATTGACAGTTTTTGGGGATACCTAGTTTGACGAAACGAAAAAGACATTTCCAAAACTGTCAATACGATATTTTATCTGTAAATGACGAGGCAAACGTGAGTTTGTAATTTCAGACTACCGGAAATTAATCGTTTTCTCGTAGTTTACAGATAAATACATTCTTTACATAAATATAAAGCTTTGTTTAAACGTGTCATGCGGTGTCATTAGGAATCATATCAATAATAACAAGGAAGCACAGAGGGGGATATAAATGGCTGACGCGAAACATGTCGCTTACCAAAATTGGCAAAACGGCGTTGATTTTTGCGATGTGGCCGAATTCTTTGCCGTCGAAAATGTCAAGCGTAACTTCCGAGGATTGCCCGCAAAGTCGACAAATTGGCAAGGATTCCAAAGTCTCCATATCAGAGTTTTAATTCCAATCGACTAAATAATGTGCTACCTTTCTTTTCCCTCTCACTTCGCGCTTGGCGCCACACAGCCACGATCACACGATTTTTGGCGCGTTTTCACGATTGTTCACGATTGTTTGCAATACGCAAAGTTCAATGTTATATGGTTGTATGTCATTGTATATTTGTACATCAAGAAGTCTCGAAACTAAGGAGATATAACTCGCGGGCTAAATAAAAGAATTGAAATGAATCGAGAGGGCCGAAAGCCGTATCCTCGATGCGAAGCAAAACGCTGTACTGCGCATGTGCCCTTTGTCACGTGGTTTTGATAGGTCCGTCAAGCTAGTTATCCCACTTTTGAAAATCCTGTTAATTTTCATATCAGAATAATGAGCTAATTATGATCTATTTTTGGACAGTAATTATAATTTTTGGACGCTTTTCGTTTTTTAGAAAATTAACTGTTTTTGTGGGATAACTGGCATGACGTCAAGGTAGTTTCCCATTCTGTAAAACATTGTACTAATCAAATTTAGCATCAATCTATTTAGCTCATATTTTTGACCAATTTATGGGCTCTAAGAAAAACATATAACATACTGAAAAAAATAATTATTTAATTGTAAAAATAATTATTTACTTCGGGGCCGTCTGGGCGCATGCGCGCGCTATGATTTCGCGCGCCGGCGAAGAGCTTACGGTTTGCGTCTACCTTCCGTAACCGTATACGACCGTATAAGACGTAAAACGCGAAAACGCGTGGGCACACGCGGGCAAATTCAGAAGGAAGTTTTTCGTATATATCTTTAATAATAATCCTTGGTATCTGTTTTATATTTAGAAAATATTGGCATCTGTTAAGCCGTGTTTAATTATTATTAATTAATTGATTATTTGAATATGTGGTTGAGTTTTCAAGAGAGGAGTGACGTGACGGTCGATGGATGGGACTCCAAGAAGTATTAGATAAGCATCAGGTTTTTACAAAAATAAGTTGATGAGTAATAAATAAATAACCGTGGAGTTGGCGCAACAAATTATTATAAATATTTCCTATCAAATATCGATTGTTAACAGTGGAACACTGTAATGTCAACTAGCTATAAAAACATAACCCTAAAGTTATGTTTACTTATTTTCTGAAATTTTTCGGATGATGGAAACAAATAGAATGCATTTCGACATCAATCATTTAACTCCGTGAAATATTTTTGAATCGATCTAAATTTTCTTGGCCAAAACAATGGTCGAATTGTTTGTTGTCATATTTATTTGTTCGTTGGTACTCACAATAATCGCAGATTCTATTTTTATTACACATTCATTTATGTTGTGTTATTTATTTCAAGAATTTTTTCATGTTTCTCACTCATGAATAATTATTTTATTAGTTGCTATTATTGGCTTATTACAAAAGTATATGACCATTATATCTATTATTATGGTCCACAAATGGTATAAAATTCGAAGAATACACAAATAGAATAAATATCTGCCTAATTACTTACTTATAAAATTTGAGTGATTATTTATTTATTTTTAATTGTAGATTATACATTTCTTGATAACTTAATTTTTTCAATCAAATATGAATAATACGTTGAAAGACAATTGTATACTCGGGAATCAACTTATATATTATTTATGACCATGGACAAATATTTTTTTCTCATTCACAATGGTTTTCTTTTGTATCTTTTCATAATTTTCGGCCCTGGCATTCAAGCATACACGTTATCTGGTGTATATCTGGTGTATAAGTGGTGTATGTTTATTTTCGTGGATTTTGGGCTTATAAATTCTAAATTGATGATAAATCCATGCCTGAGCATTATTTTATAAGTTCGATCATAAAAATTTATGCAAGAAAGTACCGAACATGTATGATTTACAGCATTTAGTGGGGTTTCAGGGCGACCTTGGAGTACCATTTTCAAATCGTTATCTTAGCATTAAATTGTCGGAGAAACGTCTAAAAATTCGTAAAAAAAATAAACTAAGTTCCTGCAGATATTTTTGAGAACAAATATGTACTCTAAATTGCAATTTGGAAAGTGATCAAATTATCGGTCAAGCATTATCTCATATATCTAATATGCTTGTTGCGGCTGTTTACATATAGGGTGTACTAAACTCCCCACGCCAAAAAGAAACCTAATATTCCTTATTGAATTACAAGTCAAAAACTCCGCTACCATGTATAACTTTTTAAATTTTGAGTTTTATGAAAAGTGGTAGAGGACTTTTTGACTTGGTAATTGAATAAGAAATATTGGGTTTCTTTTTGGCGCAAGGAGTTTGGTATTGTTTGGTACACCCTGTATAGAAAAGTGTAGCTAACATTTATAATTTAATCCGTCATTAATCAGTCATTTTCAAGCAGAACAAAACTTTTTAGAATTTTTGTGTGTGAATATTATTCAACTATCAATACCAGATATTTCAATATGTCGAAACTATGGGTCAAAGAAAGGTGAAATTCGGATCAGAAAATTATTTTTATATTAACTTCCATTCTTTTCAGTAAAAAAATAATTATTAAGCTGCAAAAATTTTGAAAAATTATATTAACTCTTTTTTCACCGTCTGAACCAGATGTATCACAATTTTAAACCTGGGAGTGAAAAGAAAAGTCTGAAAATTATTTTATCATATTATTTTAATCAATTTATCAATAATTTCCATTAATTATTGATGTGATCATATAAAATTGCTCATACAATCCTTAAAAATTAAAAAAAAAAAGTAGTTTCTAAGAACCCTCAAAATCACTATGTAGTGCCACCTGGCTCACAATGTACAAAATATGTTTAAAAATTATAAATCAATATTTCTGTTAATGAACAATTTCGAAAGATTAGCGTGATAGAGGAACAAAATAATGAGAAAATCATCAAGTGTTGAAAGGATGTGGTTTCTTAAGACTTCATAAAACCGCAATGAGATTATTTAGGCTTCAGCCGTGTTGTTAGAAAAAGTTTTGAATGAGATACTTATATAATATAACAAAGTAGGAAAGCTTACAATCGAACCAAATTTCAATAAATCATAGAGAGTTGGTGATTATAAATTTTTCTGTAAAAAAGTAAATGTGGTACGATTTCTGTGTGATTGAAAAGTTTTTCTGAATGTGCTCTTAAATCATCGTACTGGATCCAGTTGCCTTTTCTGAATGCCACTGCAGTGTAATGGCCATCAACTGATTGGTTATTTTTGACCACAGTTGGAGTTTGAAATTCATGGAAATTTAAAAGGCCACCCAATTCATAGCAACTTTCAGAGTAAGGCATTTCCAGACTGATCGGAATATTCCTCAGTTTGGTACTCCATCCTTTCCCACTGTAAATTTCTATTCCAAGTAAGTCTCCTAAAAATAATCAAACAATTGCAACCTTTATGATGATGATGATGATATGAAATGGTAATATGAATTATAATAATAATAGGAATAATAGTTTACAAAGTTGATAGCAATAATATCCAATAAAAATAATAAAAATAAACAATAGCAATAATTTTTTTTTTCAGTTTCTCTTAATACTAATTCTGCCAGACTGGAAATAAAAGTAACAAAAAGTCAAATTATTTTTTTGAACATATAAAAAATAAATGACAATGAAACAACTGAAAAAGATACAGTTTAATTGAAGATGTGTTTAGTTTACTATTGTACCTCCTGTGACTGCCAGTGCAACTTTGCTGCATTTATGAGAAACTTTAGCTTTTGACTTGAGTTTTTCTTCAATGTCACTGTAAACTGTCCCATTCGAAACAGAAGTCCCATGAAGGTGAAACATTACATAGACTTTTTCGATTTTCTCAGTGAAGCATGGTTTGAGGCATTTAATTTGGAGAGTTGCGCTAGGTATTTCTGAAAAAATTTTGCTATATACGTCATAGGCTTCTGCTTGGCACCAAAGAACCCTGTGATTAGGATTGATTGGATTCCTTTGAATTTTTTCAGAGAAAATTTCTTCTAAAATCTGGGCTCTTTGGCGATAAGATCCAGTAGACAATCCTTTCTCTGAAACGTTTTTAGCCATTTTCAAAAGTTTGATCTGTGAGGTGGAACACATCTCAGCAAAGTTTTCATCATCGAACACTGACACCAAAGCGAGCTGAAAAAAATTGTAAATATCAACATTTCTTAAAAATATATACATGTCTTTGCTACTGTCAAATAAAATAGGCAATTTTAAAATTGACATTAGGTAAAGATTTTCTGACTTTATATGCAAGAACATTTTAAAACCTAGAGTTCGGCTCAAACTATGTTTTCGCCTCTCAAGCATCGAAAATGAGTCATTGCCAACCTGTTTTGACTGATGGAAGTGAAGCATTCCAGGCCGGCACGCAGGTGGTGGGGAATGGCTCGCGACGATTGGGAGAAAGACTCCTTAGGCACAAAGTAATGGTTCATTTCTTCCCTGCGGGAAGAAATGAACCACCACTCCGTGCCTGAGAAGCCTTTCTCCCATCCGCCGCGAGCCATCCCCACCGCCTACGTGTCGACCTTGAATGCTTCACTTTCATCTGTCAAAACACGTATGGCAATGAATCAATTTCGATGTTTTCGAGGTGAAAATTATCGTGTGTATCACGGGGCTCACACGAGTTGAAATCGGCTGTTTTCGCCCCTAGATACACAATGTACTATTGTTCAACGCCCGCGAGAAATATGTAATTCCGCGGCCCTGTTGAGAGTTGGCGAATTCATAAATTTCCTGACTGTTGACAAAGCGTAGGCAAATAGCTTTTTCTCCCACTAGTAGGAAAAGAAGTTCTTCTGGTGTCTTCGCCCACAGCGGCAGCAGAGGGTTAAGAAGTAAAGAGAACGCAATACGGAGTTAATATGAAGAAAAAATCATCGGTGCCATTATTCTTGTACATTTAGAACTGAGACTGTTCAGTTTTACAACTAAAAACGGGATTTTGAAGTATACTAAATCTATGTGTGTAAGCGATTATTGGCAGCCATTTTCTAAGACGACCGCAATTGATCGATCAATTCAATATTGTCAAAAATGTATCGCGGGCCCCATGGTTTCACTTAACTTCACATTCCTTGCAGTGGTTGAACAAAATATTGTTTGCGACTAGTATTCATAGAAGAATATTCCACTTTATTGGACAGTTAACAGTGACATCGATGAAAAACTAAAGTCTGAAGCTAAAGTTTCTCATAAATGCAGCAAACTTGCCCTGGCAGTCACAGGAGGTACGATAGTAAATTAAACACATCTTTAATAAAATTTTCCACAAACTCCACACTCGTGGAATCTTCACCTTCTCTCTTAGTCGCACAAATAGCTAGTATAATATCCTCACTTTTAATATATTCAAATACATTCAGTATAGTGAATTTTGTGTTTCTTTAGACTATTTAAGGCTCAATACTATTATAAAAGCTGGTTTGTGAGATTTAGACTTAATAAAATTTACCTGGAACAAACTGTCAATTGGGCAAGTGTTGTATACAGATAAAAAGCCGTCTTTTAAAGCAATGGGCTGCAATTCAGCGCAATTTCCATTTTTCATGATAGGAACTTTCTTCAATTGATTGTGCAAAACGAAATTGTTTTCAACGTAATTTGGCTCCAAATAGCGAGATTTTTTTCTACCTGCTTCTCTGCTATCTTCATTTTTTCTTCGTCCATTCTCTTTCACGCAGTTTCGTACTGGAAACAAAAAATTGAATTTTTTTCAGTGTTGGGCTCTACACCTTTTCTCATCATCTCATGGTTCACAGACGTATGTTATAAAATAAGAAAAAAGTGTATGAGAGGCTGTTGGATAAAGACATCGCGAAAGGAGAGGATGAGATACTAGGAGAGTGGAGTCCTGAAAAGAGGTGAAGGATAGCTGTCATAAAATATATTAGACTGGCGAAAATCCATTTGAATTCAAATCAACACAGTTATAAGATATAAGGTAAAGTAATGATAATAGCGATTATGGAAAAGTGTAAAAAAAAAAAAAAAAAATGAAATAACGTCTTCCAATAGTACTTTCTACCTTCATTATGTGAAATTGGGCTGAGTTGAAGGTCGTTGAAGTCAGTTATTTCCAAGTTGGCATTCTGGTTCGAATAAAAGCTGGAATTTTTCATTTGTGTTCCTGGAAACGTGTATAGGAAAATTTGTTCAATGCTTTTATTTTACAATTAGATGTTTTCTAGATTTAAGTTTTATTAAAAAGTTTTAAATTATACTTCTAGATCCTTTGTCTTTAGATTAGTGGGATCATTCACTTCTCTTTCAAAATTAAACTTTAAAAACGACAGAAAAAAAAAGATTGAAGCATATTTTTAAATAAGGTATCCTTATCAAACTATAAATGAAGCTAATTGGTGTCTAAAATCAAGATATTGAAAGTCAGTTGCGCGTTTCGTACCTGAGATAAATTTATTATTCATGTCAGAAAAATTATCATTGCTGATTTCCACTGCCTTAGTGTCACCAGCAACGAATGGCGAGATTTCCTGGATGTCAACCATTTTTTTCTTTTTCTTGGTTACTTTTGTGACCAGCGTTTTCCAATCTTCTTGGTGTTTCATTGCTACAAAAGTTATTCAATACGAACATTATTTTACAAAAAGTGTAACCAGCTTTATCATTATGAACTAGTAGATTTGACTTAAAAATGCCTATTTGAAAAATTTTTATCAATCGGTTGGATTTCAAGTTTTCAAAGGTAGAAACCCTTGTTGAGTACTGTCGAATAATCGAACTATTAGAAGTATAACAGTTGTGGAAGAAGGGAATTCCTATTCACAGCTGATCTAAGGGTTGAGCATAAAGACTTCATGGGTTCGGGACAGCTCAGCTAGTTCCGTAGCCCTTCTCCCACCAGTGGCGTAGCTAGACATTTTGCCGCCCACAGCTAAAATAAGAAAATGCCGCCCTTTCTGAAAAAAATTGATGACCTTTCTTTTTCTTAGATGTAACATCTTCAGGCATGCCTTTTCTTTAGGTGCATCGATGTTGTAGCAATGTCAATAAAGTCGCGCCTTAACTGCGAGTGTAATTGGCCAATCGAGGCGTCGCTTTCAAAAAAAAAAGGTCATCATTTTTTTACTTTGAAAACGGCAAAATGCCGCCCCCCAGATGCGCCGCCCGGGGCGGCTGCCCCTTTCGCCCCCCCCCCCTCCCCTAGCTCTACGCTACTGTCTCCCACTGTTGCAAAATTTTGAATAGCTCGAATATTCGACAGCGCACGAGAGGGGGATTTTGTGGGTTTTTTTTTTTTTTTTCGTATTCGAATTATGAAGTGAATTACATTGAAATGCATATTATTATTATTTTTTTTTTTGAATATTCAAGCCCTAATTTCGAAAACAATAATACATTGTGTACTGCGGCGCGTTATTGCTGTTCCGAGGACAAGGACGATAGTTTCTCGACCGAGGCGCTAGCCGATAATAGGAAAATATCGTCTTTGTCTGAGGATGGCAAACGCGCCAAGGTCCACATGAGATTTTCCACCCGGATACGTACAAAACCCTTTATTCTGAATTTATTACTATCTATACGTTTTTTATTAACAAAAGTTATTAAAAAAATTTCAAATCATTTCCCTAGATTGTTTTTTGGTTTCATGAAAATTCGTTTCATAGCTCAACCACTACAAACCATTTGTAGAAATGACTCGAAAAATTATATGGACACATTGATATATGAGGTTGGGTCACTCATTCAATAAGTTTTCTGTTGAATCATCTTATCAGATTTTTCAAGAGAAATTAGCAAATTCTAAATGTTAAAAAGTTTGTAAATCAAATGTCGTTATGAATATTGCTATAGTTTTAGGCTGCTATAGTTGTTCTTGTTTACATGTTTACTTAAATTCTACTAAACTATCGAAAACAAAAGGTACAATTAAGTGTGATCTACTAATCATTGCAAAATCTTTAGTTCAGGGAAAAATAGTTACATAATGTTTTTGCCTACTTTTACGTTCTGCCTTGTATACCGACCGATTGCAGACCAGGCTTACATACCAAGCAATAAACAAAAAACAAAAAAATCAAACAAACAAACTTGAATCTTCATGTAAACATGATGTTGACAGTTTATGTGAAGTTTACATCCTTTTGTGGACATAGTGACATGTAAGCTATATGTAAACATGTTCACAAGAGTCTGAGCAGACAAATAATCATTCACTTTGTAGTGTAAATTTAAAAATATTTCTTACAAAGTTTTGCAAAGTTTTTCAAGTATATATGAGCGGCTCAGAGCAAAAACCGGACGAGTAGAGACAGAAAACATGGAGTTTGACATCTATCTGTCTCTCTTATCCGGTTTTTGCTCTCAGCCACTCATATGACAGTAATGTTTTAAAGCAACTCCTTTGAACTGGATCTTACCCGAATAAACATTGTCGCTTTCTTTAGACAATGTTTCATTTTCATTTCTATCTTGCTTGGCTCTACATTGTCGCTTCCTTGAGACAATGTTTCATTTTCATTTCTTTCTTGCTTTGTCTCTACATTGTCGCTTTCTTGAGACAATGTTTCATTTTCATTTCTATCTTGCTTTGCAGCTTTTGATTTCATTAACCCATTCAGAATCTTAGTGTGTTCCGCCACAAACTCATCTGCTCGTTTGGGTAGGTCCTTGAAATCGCGATGTTTCAGATTGTTGAACTGGCATTCAACGTGAGTACTTGTTGCAGGCTTTCTCCCAAATCCAAATTTTGGCTGGCACACACAAGACCAGAGAGGAAATGTTCCGCATTCTTCGATCAACTTATCAGCCAGTTGGTTTAAATGGTGAGCATTCAAATTTTCTGAATCAAGTTCTTTCAGAGGATCAATAAATTTTTTTTTGCAACTTTCATTAAGATTCCATGCCCATTCTGAACATTTTCCTCTCAGCCCGAGTTCATTTTCTGTGATTTCTTCAACTATGCTGGCAGAGAAATCTGATTCATTTAGAACCCGCTCGATTGTCGCTGTCAAGCTGTGAGGATCTAAAAAAAAGAGTTCTCCATTTTTATTTGAATGGTATGAATACAAATTAAAAAACAAAAAAAAAAAAATTATTAACCTTGCCAAGAGTTAAGAAAATTAACGATTTTGCAGCTTGCAAATTTTTAATCTGAAAACTTGATTGGCTGTATTATAAAGTTAACTTTTTTGAAGAGTAATCAAAAATTAATAGTTCTAAAATATCAGTACATCACAATAAAAACCAGACTCCTCACACTTGAGAGCAAAAAACAGACAAGACCTTCAGAAAAGGAAAGTGAAGTGCAAACTGCCTTAAGAGAAAAAAATCTAAAATATTTATCATTTTTTTTCTTGCAAGCCTGAGGAGTCAGTCTTTTACTATAATAGTGTTCAATGATAGTAGAATGTTCTTTTGTCAGTGTGGAAACTTATTAAATTAGAATGCTTGCCATTTATTTGTGCTGCAATGCTCAGATTCGTATAAAAAAAGTATTTCAGACTAGCCAAGGGCAACATTTTGTTCAGCAATCCGAGTAAATGCAAGTTTTATGGGATTCGAACGTAATAAAAACAAGCACTTTTACCGTGGGTTTGAAAAAAACAAAATTATGAAACTAAAAACTTACATTAAACAATTTTATGCAATGCATTCACTTTTCTGTCTTATTATACACCCTTCAGTGAAAACACAAAGATCCATTTACCTACCATTATGTTGACACTCGTCAGTGTAAGAGGAATCATTAATAAAATCAAAAAGAAATCGTTAATGTTGCAGCTGCCCTTGGTTGTACAATTTAGGAGCATAAAACATGTCAGTGAATGGCCTGGTGTATTCATCTCCTGGCACCATAATATTGAGAAAAATTGCTTGCATTGCATAAACTACACCATACAATAGAGAACTTCAATGAATATAAAACATGACTAATTTTTTCTAACTAGTCTTATGGCCTCATATCACCTCGGCAACAACTCATTCATGATTATTAATTATGTTTTATAAGAATCTCGTTACTTTTCTTCTAACTTAAAAATACTGTCATAAAATAAGGGTTTTTTTTTTTCAAAATTTTGAAAGAAGTGATGCTTCTGCAGCCTCAGATAAGAGACTAAAGTGACCCTTTTTGAACAATGAATGTCGGTCCTTTGTTGGAGCGTACAAGATTAATTACTTTAATGTCCTAGGACTTGGAGGTGAATTTTATTAAAAAGGGGAAACTTTCACCCAGGGAAATGAAGCCATTACGACACATTTTTAATAGAAACGCATGCATCCCGAAGTCCCCTCAGACCTTCGGTCCTCAGTGACTTCTGAACGCGTAAATTCCTAAACAAACTTTGTCCTGATCGCTTTATTTACTCGGGCAAACGTTCCTCCTTTTAAGGAAAATACACTTCTAAGCCATACGACATTTAAGTAATTAATCTTGTATGCTACAACAAAGGACCCTCATTCATCGTTCAAAAAAGGTCACTTCCGTCTCTTATCTGAGGCTGAAAAAGCATTAATCCTTTCAGAATTTTGAAAAAAGAATTCTATGCGCTACGGATCAAACCCTTTTCATATTTCGCCCCTTTGTTGCATTCCGAAACGGTCCCCTCGAACCTTCGGTCCTCGGCCACTTCGGAATGCAACAAATGGTCTCGTTATGAAAAGTGGGTATTCTGATCCTAGCAGCATAATGTAATATTTCTTTAAGGAGATTCTGTTATAGGTGTTACTGATGTAATACTTTTGCATGTGAATACAGTCCTTGAGGAGAGGTGGGGTGATTAGGTACCAAATTTTCGATCCAAAATTTTTTTGTGCGGTCAAGTTATCACAAATTTAGGGTTTTTAGGTTTGTTTTGTTAGTACGTACCAATTAATTAACCTTAATTTATGATGACTTGACCCTACAAAAAAATGTGGGATTAAAAAATTTGGGACCCAATCACCTCACCCCTTGTGGAGTTCCTAGTCACTGGTGTGTATGACTGGAATGGTAATTGCATGCGAAAGTATTACCTATCACGACCTCCTTAAGAGTTATGTTTTGATAATTATTTATGAAGATGACAGGAAAAATGTAAAACAAATTTTTCGTATTTACACTGAAAAAATACTTGGTTATCAAACTAAGTCTTGTTGATTCCTACAATTAAAGAGTTGATGACATCAGTCAAAATTTTAGTCACCACAATCAAAACAAATTTGGCTGGTTCTAAATTGGTCGCTATAACTGAGTAGTTTTTTCAATGTTGCTTTTTTTTTAGCACGCTGCACATACCGATTTTCCCATTTTTGTCGATCGTAGTATTCTTCTCTTCTTTCGTAATGAGTCCTTTGATTTCGTTTTTAAAAACCTGGCAAGGCGTCGGTTGTCCATCATCGGTTTTTCCATCATAAATACTTTTACTTATAATGAGCAGCGCTTTGATGATGTATTCAAATTTCTCAAGGCTGTCTGCCATAATAGCTTGACCAATGGCACCCAAATAAAATTTCTTTATTTGTAGAATCATGTCAGGTTTTGTCTTGTGTAGAAAATCCCTCCACATTTTCATTTTGTGCGCAACGTCATACCTTGTAATATTCAACAAATTTTAAAAAAAGGGAGTCAAAAAGAATGATCATTTGAAAATGAAACAAAAAGCAATGTTTACTAAAGGTGTGCAGGAAGACAAATTTGTTCAGTCGGGACGGGACGGGAAATTTCTCGATGTTTTGAGACGAGATCCTGAAATTCAGGATTTCTCGAAAAGTTTTCGGGAAACGGCATATCCCATCCTGCCCTGGGTTCGAGATTTATAAAATGTCGGGATCCTGCATACCTCTAATGTTTACTTTTAATTTCTTATCGTTTTGAAATTCGTCCACTTTTTGATAACATTAGAATGTAAATACAAGACATCAAGCAACGTGTAAAAATTCAAAAAGTAAAATTTAAAAACAATTTAGTTTCAGTGGTGGTAACGTTTCAAAAAAAGTAAACCCTTAATTTTTTCAATTCATGAATCTTTTAGAAAATAAGGTAATTATATTATAAGGTAATTATTGGAAAATGAGGTAATTGAATAGAGACTAAATAATACACCAATGCAATATAGGCAGTAATACCTCTTTTTCTCAGAAATTCCAACTAATACGGGCAGTATACATTTCTAAGTACATCTCACATAAATTTCAATCAATTGAAAAAAACATCTCTCATAATAACTGCCACAAAAAAATCAAGAAAGAAATCATAATCCCGAATCCCGGAATTCCAAAAACGTAAATTGTCGACTTCATTTCGAATTCGCGAAGTCAGTAAATAACGATTACTGATTGCAAATCAGTTAAGCTAAATACTACTATACGTCAAAAAATAAAGCAAAAAATTCAATAACAGTTGAATTTTTTAAAAATTTAGAAACTGAAAACCAGTTGCGACTAAATTATTAATAATGTGGTTATTTAAATAGTAAGAAAAATAGCTATGGTTGCACCTTATGTAGCACCTGGGCAATTCAGCTTTGTCGTTCAAAATAGCTTCGAAACACTTATCAGCATATATGCGTATCGTTTCGCAGGATGTAAAGGCACGCACAGCAGCTGTTAGCAGAGCCAAACTTCCATCCATGACTGCTTCATCTGGGATTTTTGCCCCACTCCGAATCCATTCCAAGAGGTACCCATGGATTGCGTTGGTGTCATGTTTTGCACTAAGCATTTGAGCAGCTGGAAAAGATTCGCTGGACCCGTCAGAAGGAGAAGCCATGATTTGATATAAAAAAATGACCTGTAAAGATCAATAAAGGTGAGGATATAAAAAAACTGTTATATGACAGGCTGAGAGCGAGAAATGGAAAAGTGAGAGACAGATAAACGTGGAACTCCATATTTTATGTCTCTACTTGTTCAGTTGGCGCTCTCAGTCTATCATATAAACTTCAAAACTATAAAAATGTTGACATTTTCCATTCTATATTTATCCATGAACCAGAATTGAACTTGATCTTTCATACACTCAATCTTAGCTATTAGTCCTTAGTTGCTTTGTCAATCCATAACAGTAGTCCCATAGAGTCAATATGTCAATGTCAATGACTATCAAGTTTTTGTAGAAAAATCAAGGTTAGCACGAAAGTAGTATAACGTGAGCTATATTTGTCTCGTATAAGGTAGTAAAAACATAAGTCTATTGTGCACAGACATAAAAATGCGTTTTTATATCCATGATATAAAAAAATGCGTTATGAAACGAAATAATCATTGTAATTAAGTGTACATAATCTAAATACTAAGATAGTGAACATTACAATGTTCTATTGTGATAGAATGGTCGCACTGAGCCAAAACATTTCAAGCCTTTGTATAAATTCAAGTTTTTGGTTAGTCTTCACTGCAATCTACTTCGGGAACACGCGTCAAAACCGTTTCTGTTTCTTTATCTTTTCCTTTTTTCGAATACCCGATTTCTCTTGTCTAAATAATTTATGATGGGAAGCGATTTTAAATATTAAAGTGATGCTTCTACTCTTATCAACTATCCTTATCCTTACTGCTTCTACTCCTGTCATTGCAATCATGTGTTAACGTGTGGGCAGGAAGAGAAGCTAAAAAATATAGAAGGTTAACAGGAGTAAAAGCATAACTATATAATAAACACAAGAAAACGAAGCATGAAAATTTAAATTATCTACTTTCATTATTCATAATGGATAATTAAACCATATTCAAAGCAAAGTTACAATAGATTTGACATGAATTTTTTAACAGCTCTACTGAACCAAGGATTTTAGTAATTGTATTGGATTTTCTTTTTTGCAATTTCACATTCTAGAATCTAAAATTTATGCGATGTAAAGGCTATTTCGCTTTCAAATTAAGAATATCCAAAACTAACATTATATCATTAGTTATGATTTGTTAAATACAATCATTTTTAATTGCACCGTATTGGTATGATTTCAAAATGTAGCCTTTTTTGCGAGCAATTCTGCAATCTCAAAAATTTTACAACTTAATCTAGCAGGTTAATAATTTGACAATTTTAACGCATAAAGCAAGAATATTAGAAAACCAGGATGGATTACTCCCTATGCTTGCCCATGGTGCTCGGTATGCCGATAAAATTTCGAACTTCGAATGCGCGTAACGTAAAAATTGTACCAAGCGCGCATTCGAAGGTACACTTCTTTCTCTTGAATGAGATGGACGCAAACAGTACTGCGGGCCACTAGTGGCCACCCACAGGAGAAGTAGAGAGCGGGAGGACATATAGGATACGCCTACGTTGTAGAAAATTTCTGACATCCGTTCGGAGCGTGAGTAATCAATCCTAGTTTTCTAATATTCTTGGCACAAAGTAATAATAATAATAATAATATTTATAATTTTATGCCCATACTTTTAGGTTATTTTATTCATAAAATAATTATTTCAAGTCATACTGATACTATGATTTTAACAATACCTGAGAAAATAGTCCATTCTTGTATATGATGTTGTTCGCAAAGCCTCCAGATGCATCAAGTTCTATTGTGACTCTGCCTTTATCAATTAAAATTTTGTATTGGTGCAGTTGGAAAGTTGACCAATAATGGACCATGAAAGGATCATATCCAATATTGTGAATAGTCCCTTTCAAAAGCCCATGCTTTAAATGTAAAGAGCACATGCCACATCAGAATCGAGGCGTGATTTTGTGTTTGCTTTATATTTTATTTGCGTCAAAACACCTTCTTCGAACAAGAAGCCAGGTTCTTTATCATTGTATTCCATGTGTATGTTGGCTTCTGTTTTACGATAAGTTTTTGCTGCCAATTTTTCATTTTTCATTTTTTCTCCCAATCCTGTTAATAACAAGCGGTGTAAAGTGAAGGATATTGGTTATTTGATGAATCTGATTTGAAATGAAAAAAAAAAAAAAAAAAAAAATCCAAACACTCAAATTGACTAAAAATGGGTTTTTAAGAATGGTGTAACTTAAGATGATTTCTCGTTATGCATAATTGTTTTCCACACATTTTTATACAAAAAATATGAACAATTTATTGATGAATCATACATGTAGCATTCAGAGTTTTTAATGCTAAAAAAGTAGTATTTTTCAAAGTACTCAAGTAAAGTGAACACTTTGGGTTGATAAAAGGTTTTTTCGATTTGGAGGTATATTTTCATGAAAGCGTCAAACTTTAAGTGTCTACAATGCATCAAACAGAGAGTGGCTGTATTTCTTCCTCTGTATCTTGCGATGTTGACGCTCTACGCTTGACACCCCCACGAAATCACTACTTGAAGTGTAGATTCAAATTTTGCAAGAAACCTCAATATCCTATGTTCAAGCTTGCAATTTAAAGCTGTAAAAATTTCAAGAATCTTTTATATTAGAATTTCAAAATTTTTAAAAAAGCCTTGACTCTAATCCTGAAAATATTTGTTGGAATTTAAAAATAGCAATTGATTGCTATGACTCCATAACCCTCATGAAACAATTTTTTTTGATTGGCACGTACACACGAACTCCAGAGTCACGAGCAGAATGTTTTTCCCCTAACCCCCACTCCTTCGCTCAGCAGAACGCCGCGCAAACCACAGTGTTGACTACCACACAAACTTACCCACACATACACGGTAGTGCTAGAAGTGGAGACCCCTCTCGCACTCGTGACCCTGGAGTTTACGAATTTTTAACTTCTCGTAACTCTAGAGTTCGTGTGTATATGTAGGTATAGTTTTGAAGCTGGAGTTTTTAATTCAGAAAAAATAACAACCTAGCATTCACTTAAGATTTGTTTTCGACAAAAAAGATGTTTAAATGATTTTATAGGAATTAAATATGAGCTATTAGGGCAGTGGGGGGGGGGGGGGAGTAGGGAAAGATCATAGAATGTCATTTAGCAACATTTCTCAGGTATCTGATTATATTTATTTATCTTCGATAATTCGCAAATCAGTAATTTGTTACAGTTACACACAAGTAAGAGAATAAAATCAAGTTTTATATTTCATTAACTGACCTTATCTGTGGCTTCCTCTGGCGATTGTCTTGCTGCATTTTCCATTGCCCTTGATAAAATAGCATTTTATGGTCACATGCTTCTTATCGATATCCTTAATTTTTCCATCTAATGCTGAGCCACAAGCACAGTTAGCTGTGAATTTTCCAGTATTTGTTGTCGGCGTTATTTAATGAGGCCCAAAACGGAAACCACATGTTATGCCAGTCGTTTCCCAGATTCTTCTCGAAAAAGGAAGTTCCCATTCGTTTTTTTTTCAAAAAGATCCTGTTTCTTATTCTGCTTTTATTCTTCCCAGGGATTTTTTCAATAACTGTTCTTGTTTCGAGAAGAGCCTTAAATTCATCTTGATGAAATTGTATGAAAAATTGACGCGAGTCTGGAGCAGGACATGTAGTCATGTGAAAATCAGTTGAGTCTTGGGAATCATGAACTAGAGATGTTTTTTTTGAATCAGGCTTTGGTGAACTACTCAACTCAACTTTCCTCAAGCGATGTAGATGCGAGTATAGAGCGTTTATGGAACAGTTGCTTTCTTTTGCGAGTAATTTCCAAATTTGGTTTGTGCGTGGCAATATGTCGCCCGTTTCGGATAACAAATCCTGTTTATATTTTTCGAGGACATCTCTGATTACGTTGAAGTTTTTTTTTCGAGGTCTTCCACGATTACCCATTTTCCTGCATAAATGAATCGTGAAAATTACAGTTATTAGTAATTTATTACAATTATGCTACGTCTAATAACTATTTTTCTTGATTCCTCTCAAAACTTGACAATTGATAAATATCATGTTTTTAGATATCCGAGTCAAATTGTATAAATTTTCGTTTTAACTATAACATATCAAAAGTTATAGGGGGATTCAATAATACAAGATATACTTATAACCACACATCCGATAAAAAATCATATTTAATACCTAGTCTATTTTATTTTTCAATCGAGATCCATGGAGCTGAATTCACTTCCGATGGATTATTTTTAAGAGAAACCACGAAGCTTGCAACGAACCACAAAGAAAAAACGCATATTAACAATTTAGAAGAATTAAGTTTTTATTTTGATAATAATTTTGTGTACATTAGAATTATAAGATATGACATACGAATTGTCTCTTTTTTCCCTTAATTTATAGAAAAATTGCAACGACTTGTACCCAATTTAGATATTTTAAACGTGATTAAATATTTCATAGTGAAGTAACATTTCAAAATAATAGTATTTAAAAAATTAAAAAATATTAAAGAGCAAGACAACTTTTCGAAAATGTTAGCATTATAACGAATTGCAAAAAAAATCATAAGTAGTGATTGAGATCAGTGAAGATTTAAAAAATTATAAATATTTTTGTCCATTTCATAACTAATGAAAGTTTTTTCCTAATTTTAACTATTAACTTGCTAATTATTAAGTATCTACACCCGGAAAAAAAGAACACCTAACCAAGGCATAATCAGACTTTTCGTAATATATCTGAAGCACGCTAGGGGCCGTGCACATAATACGTCACACGTTTTTGGAAGGTTTTAGACCCCTCCCCCTCCCTCCCCCTTCGTCCCACATTTCTCCATAAGAGCTAACATGGTTAATTACACTCAGGTTGACCCCCCTCCCCTCCCCCCAGAGCGTGACGTATTATGTGCATGCCCCCTTAGTGCTTTAAGAATAATATTTCACATTAAAATAATATGCACAAATATTAGCCAGTTCGCCTTGGCAACATGATAAACTTCAAAGTCCGACTTATGGAATGTGCCGTCCTAGGCTGTGAACTTTGACGAACTTTTGAAATTTTTATATTTAATGCATGAGCATATTTAAAAATACAGGGAATGTTAAGTTTACTTCAATTAAGTACACAAAGAAAGTTTATTTTTGTATTTTTATGATAATTAGATTGTGAATAATCTTAAGTCTTAATCCGAGTATAAGAACATACATGTATGTACAGTACGTTTCATAGATGTCTTCACTATTTCAAACGTTATAACATGTGTTGGCGTTCGAAAAAGTCGAGGCATTCATGAAAAATACTGTACAGTATTTTGCGCTGAACTTTTTTTCGCAAAATCATTGATTAATTTCTCGCAGTTGTTATCAGTAATTAATAAAATCAGCATTACACTTTTTGGCGTTAATGTTTCTTTCTTTTTTTGGTATAATATGCTTTCGGGCCTCGACGAGCTTATATCACTCAATAGTATGATAATTCATTTTTCATCACTTTAATCTCAAAACTAATATTTTGAAGTGATTTGAAGCTATGGTGGAAAAAATTTCGTTCGCACTCAGGAGCTATCACCTATTTGAATCAGCTAATTTCATTCCTCGCCTCCAACTCAAACGAAAAACCTTCTGTTTTGCTAAAATTGGCGATAGCTACGGAGCACGAATTGTGCAATTTTTGTTAGAAAGTATTTTGCTCATTTTTGGACCTGTTTTTTAATTTCTGACACTAGAAAAAATTTTAAATCTTGAAAAATTTTTTTTCTTGAACCTGCCGACGTCCAAAAATTGTGCTGCCCTGGGCAATTTCCTACTTTTGACCAGGCCTGTTGAGATGAGGGAGATATAAGGGGGATTCCCCCCAGACCTGGAATTTTTTCAGGGGCTCGGTAAAAAGACTGACAATGCATACTGTTGCCAAGGCCAAATCAAAGCATTAACAGTAGTTACATATCTCAAAAAAAAGCATGAATTGTTTTAATAACTAATTGATGACTTTTTTTTCTAGAGAGATTAAATAGAGTCTCTTATATTTTTCTCACGGGTCCAAGTTTTCTCTCGACGGCCCAGCTTCTGCCTAATGGAAAATCTGACCCTGACTTAAATTGATTCGATGTGTCAGTTTTCCCAGTTTATATATTATAATTTGTAACTGTGCAATTATATTGTCTAATCCTTTTTTCATATCGTTTTTAATGTAAAGATTGTTCCCCTAATTACTAAATATTTATTAAAAAATGTATGAAATACACAGAATTTTCCAAAAAGAAAAAAGTAAGCACTTGCTATATGTTCATTAAAAGTACAATAAAATTTACAAATTCATGAAAGATTTGGACTAATCGAGCTCACCTCACTACATTTTCTGAAACAGTTCGAATTCACAGAAATGAAAAAAATATCTTAAAACTTAAAAACGTGTTATAAAAGTATACCAATAATAGTACTATGATAATAGACCATGACTAGGATCTCAAAATTGTGATCGAAACATTAGAAAAATAAAATTACATTGACTGGAGTTTCGATAAACGAGTATGATTATGACAAACGTACCCAGCGATAAATAGACTGCAAGTATTGTTGTAAAATTGTATGAGAATTGCCAGCTCAAATAGACAAAGCCACTTAAATTTTAAAAAAAATTGTAAATCATTACATAGAAACTATCCCTTATTTCTGAAATACGATGGTGATTGAATTGCATTGTATTTATGCTTGCAGAGTGCTACGCCTGGTTCCAAGCTGAACTTGAGGAATCGTAGAATTGTATGCCAGCACAGTCTTTCAGCTGGATGCTTGGACTTTTGCAACGAATGTGATAACTATCTCTTTGGCCTCAAAGAACAACAAACTTTAGAACGTTGAATACTTCGAAAACACTCACATTACGACGCTTATAACGAGGCAGAAATCTTGACATGTTGAGCACAATTTACCAAACTGGGAAAGTGGAAATCTCCTGGATTTCTTTGTGAGTTACATGTAATTTCAATCTTTTATAAGAATTTGTTTACAGATTTTTGAAAAAACTTGTTTACTGAAAGTCGTTAAAGTTTTAAAATTTCGCAAGTTTTATGAATTTCTCGGCAATATTGCAGTCGAAAATTATAGTGAAATGTGGATTGAATTCAACGTTCATGGATTTTTAGGACATTCCACGAAAATTAGGAATATTTTTTCGTTGCCGAAAAATAGCGAAGAAAGTAAACATTGAGCAAAGCGTTTCTTCGCTCACGTCAAGCAATTCTTTGAATACACGTATACTACGTATTTATGCCTTTGCTGAAGAAAAGAGATTCTCAAAATAACAAGACTACCAAACCAATTTTGAAAAACGCTGAAAATTTGAGGCAAAATGTCGATGATTCCTGCAAAAGATATGTTCGAGAAAAAGGAATATAAATCTTTGTTATTACTTTTACTCATAAAAATAACTAAATATTTGTTAGTGCCTTATGTTATAACGCTGTTATATGTTATAGTTATTAACCGCATTCGCTTTTTGCACATCAAGGATGTTATTTTTGAATGGGAAAAATAGTGTCATTATTTTAGTTTACTTAAACCAATTAGCAGCGTATTGTAGTTGAAAATAGACAGAGAAGAGTTTTTTTTTAAATAAGAAGTTCATGAGAGTATTCAAACTGAGTTTTAATATGAGTTCACAATGGATCATTTTGGCGCAACTCTTTTGACAATACAAAATGTTGTATGGGACCCTAGCGGAAATGTCGAGACAGTGTCGAGACCATGTCAAGACAGTGTTTGGTCTCAACACTGTCTTGACGCGGACGGTGTTAAGACAGTGTTTACTTTTTTATTTTTCAAACTGATTTGCAGTAATATTATCATGAATGGAGTTACCAAAATGCTTTTCTTGAATATATTGTAGACAATAATGATGAAAAAACGCGTTTTTCACGCGTTTATTCTTCAGTATTCGTTTTTATAAAAATCCCTTATGCACAGGGGCGTAGGCAAAGAATATTCGGGAGGGGTTTTTCTAAAAAATATTTTTTGTCCGAGATTTCATAATTCTTAATTTTTTACATTAGGGTTACAAGAGAGCTGTTTGAAAATTTTTTACATTCCAGAATTTCAAAGTTATACAACTTTTGGAGTCCAGAGTCGCACATTTTCATATTCTTAAATAATGAAATTCGATTTTTTTGATTTTCAATTAGTCACTGAGCTTTATGTTTTTTTTTACTGATACTTTTGGTATTTCTACAACTTTAAAGATTTTCTGATATTAATATGGAATTTTTATAGAACTTTCTAAAATTCGATGCTCTAGTATTCCAATTTCTGGATAATTTAAATATTTTGATAGATTTTGAAGGAATATATAAACACACGGATTCGAACTTTAAATTGTAAAGTATTTCATAGGTTATAGAATTTTCGTATTGTATGTTATTCATGGAATTTTTGAGTAGTTTCTTGGATTTTTATAAATTTCTAGTATTTCTATGGGTCGCTCTATAGATTTTTAGAAATTGATGCTAAAGTATTGAAACTTTCAACGATTTTGAATATTTCAATGGATTTATCATAAAAAAGTATCTTTTATAGATATTTTTCATATCTGTACTTACTTACGTGTTACTTCATGTTATTTGGTATTTTTGCAGTTAAAAGTATGTTTGATTGTATGCATTGTAGAAATTGAATCGGATGCTTTTTTCTTGTTTTCTATATGAATTTCTATAATTTTATTAACATTGACTTATGTATTGAACTATATTAATAAATATTCTCTTGGATTAGAAGTTTTTAGAAAAATTTTTAAGAGAAGTAGAACTGAATAGTTTTTATGTATTAGAAAATTTTAAGTAGTCTTTTTCGCATTTCTATAGTATGATCTACGAAACCCTGAAGGATATCTCAGTAGTTTTATGGATTTTTTATATTTATGTAAATTGCTACAATGATTCCAAAAACTCGATGCTCTAAAATGTGGGTTTCGATCTATTTTCAGTATAAAATCACACTTATAGAAAATTTGTCATGCTTTATTAGGTTCTTTTTTTCATATTTTTGAAATATTTAAAATATTTTGTCACGTTTTCTCAAATTTTCATAGGGTAATAGTATATTTAGAATTTTATGCTATAGTATTCCAAAATTTATAGATCGTAGAGTGATTCGTCCAGATTTTTCAGAAAACAGTTTTTCGTAAAATTCAATTACTTTTATTATTTTTCAAAATATTATATGATTCGGAAAATTTTTTAATATGTACTTTAATTTGCATTTTATATTGATTTCTAGAGTTTGATGACCTAAGATTTAAAGTTTTTAAAATTTTTAACATTTTCATAGATTAAAAATGTTTTTGATTATTCACTGGGTTGCAGTAATTTTTAAATTTATATTTTATACGTAATCATACTTTTTGATGGAGTCTGTCAACGAGCAGTTCCATTACAGAATCCAAATAATTCATTGAGACACGTGATTCTTTTTTTTATTATTGTAACAAATTTTATTTTATTGCTTATATGTTGATTAATGTATCTAAAATTATCGGAAAATCAATATTTTATTATAAATTAACTCGCGCACATGATATCTTGGGAGTTGAGCGTCAATATTACGAATTTGAAATAATAACGCCTTGTCGAGACAGTGTCAGACGGTGTTGAGACAGTGTCAAGACAATACAACGTCTCCACATTTCCGCTAGGGGAGGCGGAGCCAATAACTGTAGTCGCATCGTTAGAATAGTCATTGTGTTTGGATAGGCAATATAGAATTTTATCTCGGATTTACTCTGCGAACACTTACCACAAAACTTGCTATTTTTCCAAAATCGAAAAACAAAAACCATATGTATTATTAACTGACTAAATGTATATAAGAATTTTCCGGTTTTTGTTTTGTTCTGTTTGTTTGTTTTTCTTTCTTTTTTTTTTCTGACGATTGGGTCAAATTTTTCTCGCAATAAATAATCTGTAAGGAATGATTGTAGTATATTGTGTATTTTGCTTTTATGTATTTTGACAAAACAATAGGTTACATCCAAAGCATATATAGACATGGTCTAAGTATGTAATGTAGTATTTCTTATCGCGCTTTTTCAAAAACTCATAAATGAATTTTTTCTTGGGCAAACATACATTGATTGTAAATATTACTTTCTTGTATTACTTGATAACAATTAAAAAATTGTTGCTCATTAATTGAACGATGAAGAAATTTATCATTCTTTGTATCACAAAATTCAGAAATTATTCTTGAAAAGCAATGAAAACTGTATAAAACTTTCAAGGTATTATAATAGTTGTAAAAACAATGATATGATTAATATCTTTTTCTTAATACCCTACAAGTCAGAATTATGTAAGTTTTTATGAAAAATTTGAAAAAAAAGCTACTCTTCGAGTTTTTAAAAGACCTATTTCGGCTAATTTATGATAGTCTGTAGTTTTGCCTTATACACAAACCACTCATTTTTTTTATAATAGACATTGCAAATCCTCGTAATAATCTAATATTGTCAGTAGATGACAATTTTCTCATGTGAGAATAAAATTTTCCAAAGAAAAAAGAACTACATCACATGAAACTTTCATGATGATCAGCTGGATAATAATTTCTAAAAGGGCTACTGAAAAATTTATATTTTTACTCTTCATTATAACCTATCGTTTTTACTTCGCTTGGTTCTCAACAACCCTGCTCTAAAATTGTGTTGCAAACACATTTTTTTCGCAAAAGTTATGATCAGCTGAAGTTTTCAATTTATTCTTTTATAAAAATATTCATTTACAAACAGGAAAAAGAAAATTTACAATGTATACATTTAAATTGTTGTCCTGATTGATATTGTTCTATAAAAGAATTTATTTAGTCATACTTATAATAAAAAAAAAAAGAAAAAAAAACAGCGTTTTTGGAGTATTGAAAATTTGAAAACGTTCTCCACCTATGGAAGTTTTTTCAGAGCGAGTCTTATTCTTCCATCTTCTAGGAATACTCACATGAAATAGAAATGTTTTTCACCTCTCAAACATAGAAAATGAGCATTTGCAGACTTGTTCCAACGGTGACAAATGGCGTATTTCTGCCTGCCTGGGGTCGACCGTCAATACGCCATATGCCCCGTCAGAACATGTCTACACATGCTCGTACTCGATGTTTATGAGTTGAAAATTATAGTGTGTGTTTATTATAATTTATACAGCACTATTCAAAAATACCAACTAGATATTTTTTTCAAATTTTTAACGGAATAAGCTTTCAAGAGGAAAATAAGAATTGGGAATTCTCAAATCAGTTTTAATCATTTTCAAAAATTATATGTTGTTGCAATTAGACGCGAAGTCAATTAATGTGGGGGAGCACGGGGCATGTTGGTCGCAGGGTAAGTTGGCCCAGTGCTAATAACTTTGTCAAAAACCTGTAATTGGCACCTTCTGCCACATATTTTTTGTCCCTTCTGGGTACAAACTTTTTCACGAAAACCGATCGCTGAGTTTTGGATTAGTTTATTTTCATGACCATAAATAAAATAATTAATTTTTTGAATTCAAATCATTATTGTTGATAAATTAGAGTTTTCCCAAAGAATCTCCATCTCGCCATGTCTCATGATATACAATCATTATGATGTCGAGGGTTTTTAATTTTAATCCATTGTTATCGGCATAGAATTCTGATTTATTCACTTGAAGTCTGGTTGGGGTAGGTTGGTCGAGTTGTAAAAATAAATCGAGGACCAACTATTTGCTACCTAGTCAAGTTTTCGTCTGTTTTTGACCCCTACTCCAAGTAATGAGCATAATCATCAAGTCTACTACCCCTCCCCCACTTTTTCTTACTAAGATTAAGTAATAATAGAAATTCATAAAATAATCAGTAATACCAAATTTTTGAAGACTATTATATTTTTTAATTTATAGCAAATAATTAGATAACGATAGCATACTTCTGATACATACATAATTCGACAAATTAGCCATAAATTTTTTCATACATTAATTAATGATCTTCGTGTGTCAGAAGACAACTTTCGGTAATTTTAAGAATTTCTACGAGTTAGGTACCTTTTTTCAAATAGTCAAAGAATGTTCAACTGTGTTCGAAAATATTCATTTATATTTTTCAGAGTGTAATTGACGCAAAACTTTTTCACATCTAAAAAATTTACTTTGAAAAACACATTCATTTTTATATTGTATAATAAAAATAACTATTGAATTATTTCGTTACTTGTGGAATATGATGAGATATCATAGAATTAATTTAATTCCTAAAAAATGTTCACTTTATAGTGTCTAAAAATACAAGTTACTATAAAAACTCGGTGACACCTTTAAATAATCAAGTTTGATGAAAAATATACATGCAGGAAGCATTTAAACTCTATTTCTTCCATTTCACCAACTCCCCTGGGCACGTTGGCCGTTTTTTCGCGATGTGTTAAAAAAAAAGTCAAAATTTCAATTACCGTTTCAGGGTTATACAAACTCCACAATATTGAGCCAAGGGTTGTTGCTATCGAATAAGGACAAAAGCATCTTTCCAAACAAAAAAGGAAAATTCCTGAATAAAAGTTCGGCCAACGTGTCGTGTACTCCCCTATTTGGAACTCATAAATAATATGATAAAAAATGGAATATAAATTTTCAGGGTGGCATGTTTCAATTCAGGTAATGTAAAATTAACAATGTAATTTTTAATCTCATTCTATTTTATCAAACTTACCCAGTTGTTATCGAAGCGCAAACGAAAATTTTTCAAACCGAATTATTAAAATGTGCGGTAATTCGAACGAGATTATTTTTGAGTATTTAGGAACTGTGCGAGAAAGTTTCAAAATGATTGAACACTACAGAAATATAATTGTGAACAACTGTGAAGAATGACCAAGAATGAAGAATCCCACGCGAAAAAATGCAGAACACCGACAAACACCAGCTTGTAAAACAAATGTGAACAAATGACGATCGGGCTTCCACCCTCCTCCGCTTCGGCCACTTTGTCCTCGTTGCTCTTATCACAAATTTTGGTAGAATTTCGCCGTCGCATTATATAAAACCCTCTGAACCCAAGTTTGAAGATATTTAAAAATTTCTTTGAGTGCCAAATTCAAGGCAATAAGTTTTTTTCGTGAATAATTCGTTATTGAAAAATTTTGAAATTTGTAAGCTAAACAATTACTTAGTGAACTAATTTCAGTCTCTTCTATCTTTCATGGAGCTAATCAAAGTTTTAAATTTTTTGACAAGTTTTTCCAAGAAAATAACAAACTTTCGTATTTTCTTCTAAAAAACGTTATGTAGAAAAATTTGAAAAGTTTTATAAAAATATTACAAGTATTTCGAGCATTTTTAAAATTTTTTATATTCAAATTCCAATTATCGTTTATTCATCCTTTATACAGGCCATTGAAAGGATTTTTTGTAATTTAATGTAAATTTTTTAAACATCCTTGATACGGAAATATTTGGATGAAACAATGACACAAGAACTAAGTTCATATGCTTTTAATTATTTGATAAATTTCAGTTAAAATTGAGGAACCAAAATGATGAAATTCTTGAAAAATCGTGGAAAATATGGCGTATCAGTACAGAACGAGAAGGGGTACAAAGAAAAGGAAGTGCCCTCGATTTCAAATTCATAGATGATAGAAATTTGGAAATAGTTGTTGGAAATAAACATGATTGATAATATTTATTAATGGTTGGTTAAATATAATCAATAAAATTCAACATTAAAAATTTTAATATATTTCAAAATGTTTCAGATTTCCTTGTTTTAATAAAAAGCAGAAAAAAATCCCAAACCTCGAAATAAATGAAAAATAAACTGATTATTTCTATATAGCAATTCACAGAAATATTATTCAACTCAAAAAATACTAGTTAATCTTTAAAAATTTATTTAGGTGATAAATTCGAGGCATCAAGTATTTTCGCGAAAATGTGATGGAAGAATCTAAAAATTTGAAAGTCAAATAATTATTTATTAGTGAGCTATTTTCAAAGTTTTCCATGTTTCATACATATCCACGAATCAGACTCAAGTCTTACATTTTACAAGTTAAAAAAAAAAAAAAATGAGCAACTTCTTTAATTCCTTATAAAAGACCTTGTTTCAGATGGTCTGAAAATTTCATAAAAATATTGCAAGTGTTTTGGGCATTATTTTTTATTTATCATCGCTAAATTCGTATTTTTTGAACAATCTGGATCTGCAAACTTTTTGAATGAAACAATTGCATAAAAAACTCAGTAAATGTGCTCAACTATTTGAGCAATATCAATTTGTTCTGAGGAACCAAAATGCCATTTAGGAAAAACTTAAGAAATTTGTATCTCGGTACAAAACAAAATAAATTCAATTTGAAAGTTTGAGCTTCCAGTCAGACAAAAGGTTATTAGGAATTCAAAACTCAAAATTTTGCAGTTTCTACTATAAGTCTAATTTAATCACTACCATACAAATTTATAGCAATTTTTAAATATTTATACTCACACAAACATGAAATTTACAAAATGAATTGGTGGTAAAGGTATAACACATAAGAGCGTTTTATAATCTGAAACTCCAAGAATCAGTTAGGGAATTTGAAAAAATTTTGTACATAAAAAATATTAATCAAAAACCAACCAGTTGGTTGATGGAAAAAAAAAATTAAAATGTCTAACATTACCCAGCCAGCAAAGTCTCAGGAGCGCTACGGTAGCACTACCATCCAGTATGGTAGTGCTACCGTAGCGCTCCTGAGACTTTGCTGGCTGGGTATTCAAGTTATTTATCTTGAAAATTTCAATTTATTGCAAGAATACTATTTTACACTGAAATAATACCATTCGCGTCAGAAAAAAATTATAAACACGCAGTGAAAACAATTGTTTATACGTGTATGAGTACAAATTTCGTTTTGATTCAAGGCAAATAAGTACACCAAATTAGTATCTTTCCATTTATTTATCTCACATGAAAAATTAGAGATACAACAGCAATATTACAGTTACATTTTAGAACGCAAAAGATGCGTAGTAAATTTTTAGGAAAAACAGACTTGAAACCTACCGAAATTCAACCTTCGAAGGTTGTAGTTGGGTTGTAGATTTTGAAATGAAAAAAATTAGTGTTCATGTTTAATATTTTTACAAGGAATTTTACTGAATCATCATTTTTCATTATTTATTGGCAAATTGAATAGTCAGAACGATGAATTTTGGCCTTAAATTGTCATTTTATTTTTTTCCAGGCATATATATATATCATGCTTCTTTTATGCCTGGAAAAAAAATAACATGACAATTTAAAGCCAAAATTTATCGTTTTGACGGTAAAATTTGCCAATAAATAATAGAAAATGATGATTCAATACCATTCCTTCCAAAAATATCAAACATAAAGACTTATTTTTTTCATTTCAAAATTTACAACCCAACTTCAATCCAACTTCAACCTTTAAAGTTAAAGTTTGATTGCCAGGGGATCTAGTACTAATTAAGGGAGAATACAAGAAAGTGTACATAAGTCGAAGAAAAAAATTAACCACACTTATTAAAATAAAAAAAAATTCCGATTTCGCATTTAACCTAGTCTGAGCGCTTTCACTCTTAAGTTTGACATAATTTTGGATGATTGAAAACCAATTCAAGTTTATCATCTGTAAATTTTATTTTGTTTTCAACAGTAAAGTTCAGTGCAAAATTTTGCAGTTTCTGCCTATTTTTCAAATTTTCATACTAGAAAATTGCAACGACCGTTTTAAGGGAAATATTTTCTTGTTAATAAGTTTCACATGAATTCATTGATTCAAGAACTGCGTATTGGTCTGCAATATTATCAAGTTTAAGAGTAGCATTTCAAAAATTACGAATTCTCCCACTGTATATAAAAAAAAGAAACTCTTCAAGGCATTCAGGAGTCATTTAATTAATGATATCATTAGTCTCACTTTCTTTCATTTTTAGGTTGAACATTGCTCGAAAAACAGACGATCTGCTAGCTAAAGTCAGTGGGTGTGAACTTGGATTGGGAATCGTGGTTGAGTCTGCGGGTAAGAGAAAGGACGATGTGGAATGGGAGCAAGTGAGCACGAAGATATTCTTTCCCACTTGTTGTCATTTGCACATCGCTCTTTTCCTTTTCTGCAGACCCAAAATCCTATACCCCGAAAAATAACATTGAGTTTGCACTCACTGGTTAACATTTATGGGCAAGAAAATTTCATCATCAATTTTTATGATGATGTCAACGAACTTTTTTGAAAAGAATAATGTTTCCATATCGACAGATAATGGTTTTGGTGGCTCTTTTAATTCAAGTTTTTGGGCATCTCGGGTATCATCCAAGATTTGAGTTATGTCTACATGAATAACGAGATCATCCCTTATTTTTGTATACAATATAGAATTTTCATGAGAATATTTGTCTGATAATATCGTGTATTTTTCTTCAGCAAATTCAGAGAATTCAACTGTCTTTTTTTATAATTTGCCAATCCCTGATATCTTGTAACTGAAACCTATTTGAAAATTCAATGACGCATTCTTCCAAGGCTTTAAATCACACTTTGGGCCGACTTCTAATTTCAATTCGACGTTTTTAGTATCGCTACGTAATGTGGTTTCCAGATAGAACTTGTAGTCTTTCATATTTTGCACTGTTATCATCAGAGATGAAATGGAAATTTCACCAAAGTGTCCGAGTTGAAAAATAAGCAACGTGTAGGAATCCCTATATATTTAAGGATTATATTTTTTTGTATGATCCAGCTTCCACTCGGTAGGCATCTGAGCAGCTTGGATGCGTAGTTCACAAAAATTATTACAATCTGAAAAAAAATTAATGAAATTAAAGTGCAATAGGCTCATTTATTTGTCATGTAACCTTCGTCAAAATTACATATTTCATGTCTGCATAAAACAAAATCTACCTAACAAAAAAAAAGTATAGCCCATTTGTAGAGTAGATAAGGGAAGGGGAGGAGAGGGTGTCAAGGCCATAGACCCTGCCATGAAAGTTGAGGATTTTCAGTTTTATTAAATTTCATCGAAAAATTTGCATTTCACTAAGAGATAATTTATTCCCATATTCTCTATGATGCTATACTACACAACTGCTATACAAGTTTATAATTGCAAAATTTTTTGTCCTACTTCCAGCTATACTTTTCCCCACAAATTTTGAATAAAATTTCTCTTTCTTTATTCATTTCATAATTTTCGATAACCATTTGTTGTTGCGATGAGACACCAAATTAATGCACTTGAACTTGTGAATAACATGTAAAACAATGGAATATGATAGCTAAATTTTAAGGGTGGCGCGTTTAAAGTTATGTAAAATCAAAAATACACATAGTTTTCAATCATTTTCTGTTATAAATTTACCCAAAGTTGTGATCGAAGCCAAACGAACATTTTTCGGACCAAATAATTAAAATATGGAGCAATGCGAACAAAATGATTTTTGAGTCTTTCGGAATTAAACTATCTGGTTTCAAAACTATTGAATTATTGAAAAAGAATTGTGAAGAATGACGAATGACATGCTATACCATGTGAAAAAATACAAAAAATACCTTCTTCAAAAGCAAATGACGATTGGACTTCCTTCTCTAATCCACTCCCCGTTGTCACTCGCTGTTCTAATTACAAAATCTGGAAGGACTTCGCCGTTGCTTTAAAATCTTTTTACGCCGCATCTAAAGCTCATCCCTGAAAAGTGGCAACCCGGCTCGCTCTGTCAAAGACGACGAATTGCTGCATGTTGTCAGGGACGATGCAACGTATTTGGAGCTCTGATTCTCATGTAGGGAAATTCCATGTATGAAGTCCCGAAGTTTTCAACAAGTATTTACAAAATAAAGATTTGTATGTAATAAATTCATTATTATAAATTACAAAAATTATAAAATCTTTGCAAATTCACAGCGTATAAATTTGATCTTAAGTATAAGGTATGTGTAACAAACGTGAAAGATGTTGAATATTTCAAATTTTAACCATGAAAAACGAACTCTTTCACCGGCGAAGAAAAGTTCCAAAATATTAAATACCAGGTCTTCAACGTTGCACTTTATAATTTTTCAAGTTCTACATAAATGTAGACAGAAAGATTTTTTAAAACGATTTGATAGATTTTAATAAGTTATTTGATGATATATAATTTTCAAATTACTTTATATATGTAAGATAAGCTATTTAATGATTTATTCATTATTAAAAGATTTTGTAAAGTGACTTAATTGTAATCGTGTCTCAGTCGTAGAAAGTTTTAACAACGATCGGTGTTTACCTCATTCTCCCCGATCACAATTTTTAAATAAAAGAATCTTTGTAATAATTAGTAGATTTTTTTGACAGTTTTTATGAATTTTTTTGCTGTAAAATAACTTTGAAACGGATTTTTAAATTTTGTAAAGATTCTTATGAGGACCCAAAAAATGGTCGAAATATTGATGAGGAAGATAAATTAAGAATATGAAGAAGAAATTTTTTAAGCTAATTTTCAATCAAGTTTTCTAATCTTTACAAAAAAGATACGAAGCAAACACTTTGAAATTTTGCATGGCTTTGGAATCTTCCTCAATTCTTTCTGAAATATTAAGATAATTATTCAGATATTAGATATCAATTAATCATTGAATTATTTCCCATTTACGATTTTTTAAGAAAAAAATTAGAAAATGCCTAGTTTGAAGAAAGCTCGAATTTGAACTCGTAGCAGAAGAAACACTATTTACGGGACCATTAGAAATGAAAAGTCATCGTGGATCGATAGAGGATCGTTTCCTATTGTTTGTATTGTATTATTTTATTATTTTTATTATATTGTATTCTTATTGTTACCTATAGGTACAATAAATAACAAAAGATTGATGCATGTAGACATCAGTGATGAACAGAAAGGTGGGTTTCGGGGGTTAAACTCCTCAAGAAATTTGAAAAAATCACCCTTTGATTTAATTATACCTAATACTCACATTCATTTCTATGCATTACTGTCACCATCATAGTTACATTACATACAATTTGATTATATGTTTAAACATTCTCATAAGTTTTATTAAATGAAAGGATATGAATCGAAACATGTAATTAAAAAAAAATTTATTCATAAGATTGGATTTAATAAATTTGGGAATGATGATGAATCAGTTATTTCATAAAAAAAAAAAAAAAATGAAGAAACAAAAAATCGGGTTTTTTTTTGGTAAAAATCAAGAGTATTAAAAACTTGGAATGCTAGAGTCAAAATTTTAATAAAAAATCTATCCATTTTTTCGATTAGTATAATTTAATGCGTAGAGCATATTACACTTATTTGCCGATTAAAACGAGCATTCTTTGTCCTTCATTTTTGATGTTGAGAAAGAGATAAAGCTGCTCGTTCAATCAGCGAGTTTCATAATTACTGTTCAATTATGAAGAATGCAAATTAATTTAAAAATAATTTTTTTTCAATTATTAGTCTTTTTTCACTCAGAGCTTTGACAGATAGATTTGGTTTAGATAATCAAATTATACTTGAAAAAAAATTGAGAAAGTTTTTAGATTTAAATACACTTTTTTATTATAAATAGTTAAAATGAATCAATCATTATTTTCTGATCGGAAGTTTATTTTTTTTTTTCACCCATAGCTTCGACACAATTTTTTTTCTCACTCAGCGCTCCAACATAGATGTTCGGTTATAATAGTAAATAATAGTCACACAAATTTTTATTCAAGTTTCTTTCCTAGAAAATTAATTTTCCATTTTAAAGAAAGAGAGTAAAGGAAATGAATACTTTACACTTTCCTTCCACTTTGAATATCACGATACTTCTAATAAGTTAATTATATGTCGTTACATACCAATTGTTCCCGAATGATCATCAATTTTTCCAAGTAGAGCCTCTGGAAGCACATCCTAGACTTAGTTAAGGTATCTGAAAAAAGAAGACAAAATTCCACAAAGTAAACGTAGGTCATGTTATAAACGTTAGGTGGTTGTCAATTTTCAATTAGACTAGATAGATTATGATTTGAAAAGATTGAGTGTATCTTGAAAATTCTATAAAAAATAAAAAAAAAAAAAAAAAAAAACATAATCAAAATTGTATTCAACAAATAAGAGCTCCTTTGAAAGTCATTGTCATTAATTTATTGTGCATTCCAAAATTAATTAATATATTATTGACAGTTTTGGAAATGCTTAGTTTGACGAAACGAAAGATTCCAGCCCTAGGCGAAGCCGAGAGGTGTAATCGTTTCGTGAAATAAAGTAATTTCCAAAACTGACAATACAATATTTTACTCACAGTTTGCTAATAATTCACGTCCAAATGTTCGATTATTAGCAAATTGTGATTAAACATTTTTAACCGAAAATTATGAAAAGATACAAAAGAAAACCATTGTGAATGAGAAAAAAATATTTGTCCATGGTCATAAATAATATATAAGTTGATTCCCGAGTATACAATTGTCTTTCAACGTATTATTCATATTTGATTGAAAAAATTAAGTTATCAAGAAATGTATAATCTACAATTAAAAATAAATAAATAATCACTCAAATTTTATAAGTAAGTAATTAGGCAGATATTTATTCTATTTGTGTATTCTTCGAATTTTATACCATTTGTGGACCATAATAATAGATATAATGGTCATATACTTTTGTAATAAGCCAATAATAGCAACTAATAAAATAATTATTCATGAGTGAGAAACATGAAAAAATTCTTGAAATAAATAACACAACATAAATGAATGTGTAATAAAAATAGAATCTGCGATTATTGTGAGTACCAACGAACAAATAAATATGACAACAAACAATTCGACCATTGTTTTGGCCAAGAAAATTTAGATCGATTCAAAAATATTTCACGGAGTTAAATGATTGATGTCGAAATGCATTCTATTTGTTTCCATCATCCGAAAAATTTCAGAAAATAAGTAAACATAACTTTAGGGTTATGTTTTTATAGCTAGTTGACATTACAGTGTTCCACTGTTAACAATCGATATTTGATAGGAAATATTTATAATAATTTGTTGCGCCAACTCCACGGTTATTTATTTATTACTCATCAACTTATTTTTGTAAAAACCTGATGCTTATCTAATACTTCTTGGAGTCCCATCCATCGACCGTCACGTCACTCCTCTCTTGAAAACTCAACCACATATTCAAATAATCAATTAATTAATAATAATTAAACACGGCTTAACAGATGCCAATATTTTCTAAATATAAAACAGATACCAAGGATTATTATTAAAGATATATACGAAAAACTTCCTTCTGAATTTGCCCGCGTGTGCCCACGCGTTTTCGCGTTTTACGTCTTATACGGTCGTATACGGTTACGGAAGGTAGACGCAAACCGTAAGCTCTTCGCCGGCGCGCGAAATCATAGCGCGCGCATGCGCCCAGACGGCCCCGAAGTAAATAATTATTTTTACAATTAAATAATTATTTTTTTCAGTATGTTATATGTTTTTCTTAGAGCCCATAAATTGGTCAAAAATATGAGCTAAATAGATTGATGCTAAATTTGATTAGTACAATGTTTTACAGAATGGGAAACTACCTTGACGTCATGCCAGTTATCCCACAAAAACAGTTAATTTTCTAAAAAACGAAAAGCGTCCAAAAATTATAATTACTGTCCAAAAATAGATCATAATTAGCTCATTATTCTGATATGAAAATTAACAGGATTTTCAAAAGTGGGATAACCAGCTTGACGGACCTGGTTTTGATCTCGATGTGGCGTTGGCTGGGAATCTAGGATCGCGGCAAAGTAGCGAGACGCGCACGCGTGTCACCCAGGGTTCGTAGTTTGGAAACGTTTTTTTCACGTAGGCACACGCACACACTGAAACGATGCGCCCGTGCCGTTCTCTCTCTCAGGCCGAGAGAGAGAACAAGTAAAAAGTCGATTGCTTGCTCGAGCGAGCTTCGACAGAGCTTCGATACAGTGCTGCCAGATGAGCGGATTTATCCGATTTTTACGGATTTTTTAGCTTAAGGAAGATTTCGTACGGATTTTGTATGGATTTTTGGATGGAATCGGATTTTTCCGTATTTTTGGGTGATTTTTACGGATTTTTGACTGAATCGCATGTTTTTTACATTTTTTTCAATTCAATTGTTTATTCTTTATTCCTATTCGTTCTCAAGTTTCATTCCAAAGTAGGAACACGCGAGCCAATACTGCCAATCGTAAAATATTCCCTATATGTCTTATGCAGTCTTATGTACTTCAAACTATGTCAAAACAGAACTTTTGAGAGCTTGAGTCAGCTTGAGTCAAAACAATACCAAAACAATCCATACTAGTATTTCGGCTTACCTTATTCTTGCTTTAAGAAGTTGTGAAAAGGTTGATTTTAGCTGCGAAAATTGTGCAAAAATGGGAGATAATACAAGTGATACCGATGACGGGGATCAGGAAACTCCTGAAACTTCTACAAAAAACTCTCAAAAGTAAGTCTCGCAGTGGATGAATTTTAACCTTCAAATTTGTGAAAATTTTTATTTATTTTTATTTCGTAATAAATCAACAGGCCGAAAATCCTGTTTTTTCATTCGCACAAATCAGATATTTAAGAAGTTATATGATCCTGAAGTATTCTTGAAACTATATAGATAGTTATACATAGATGGAACTTGACTGATTTTTTAATTCATTTTTTAGGAGGAAAGCAGAAATGGATAAAAGTAATTCAAAGAGCTAGAAAAAGGCCAAGAGTGGCAAGAATGACATGTAAGCATGTATACAAATCAATTACAAACGCTATTCTATTTTTCGAGTATATCTCTAAATTATGTATCATTTATCGTTTTGTTATTTGTATGGATTTCGAACTGCCCATTAAACATTTATGATTTCATAATGTAATCATATGATGTCATGCCATGTCCTGGCATGACATCATCACTTTTTGCACCCTCTTAATTCTAGTTTTTATTTAAAGTTCATAAATATTGTTATAACTTTTAGATAAATAATAAACATTTAATCGAGTCAATTTCACAAAAAATTCTCACTGAACTATATCCATAAAGTGATTTTCATAAAAATGTATCAAGGAAAATTTTATGTGTAAGGATATGAAAAAATTCTTCTACAACTTTTTGTATAGAACTGTTCAATAACTTATTTATTACACTCGATTGTTATTATAATTTTTCACTTAAAAAAAAATATTTCATAAAAATTATGATTGGTATTGGAAAAACAATTTTTTATGAAAATGTGGGAATATTGAAATTTGTTTTCTAAGAACTATATTATCGCGAAATATTGTTATATATATGAAAATTTTTTAGTTAAAAAAATGCTCGTCAATGGAATCTTTTTTAAATATGTGGTTTTTCCAGCTCTGGAGGTGGCTACACTTACCGGGTGCAATGGAAAAAAGAGTATGCTTGGTGTTGTATGGGTTCCAAAGGTAAGAATTGTAGAAAAGAAAAATATTTTTTGAATGCTGTACGTCAAACGTATTCAACGTCAAAGTTTAAATTAAGTTAATTAAATATATTTTTCTTCGCAACTTCTACATATAAATTAAATTCAAAATATAAATTTGATCTGAATTATTTCGGATTCCCGCTAATAATTGCGGTTTTTTCAAACTGAACAACTTATTTCAGACTAACACCATTTCCACTGCTCGCTTTGCATGAAGGACTTGCTCTGCATATCTAATGGGATCACAGCTGTCAAAAGATATTCTGTGACCAAAGAACATCAAAAAGCAGAAGCCAGCGCAAAACACCAAATCAGCATTGTCGACATGTACAAAGGACATTTGGACACCAACACCCAAACACGGAAAATCGAATTGCAGATAGTGATTTTCATCATGCGCAACAATTTACAAATTGCACTGAGCGACGATTTGATCGATTTCCTGAGAACGCTGGACATAAATAAGAAAGTACAATCTGAATTGGCGTGCAACCGGACTAAATGCACGGCTATAATTCAAAACGTCATTGGAAAGCACAATTTCAACCAGCTTGTTGAAATTTTACGAAAACAAAACTTTTCACTCATTATTGATGAGTCTACCGACATTCGTCTACTGAAACATCTCGTACTCTGCGTGCGGTATGCCTCAGAGAAAGGCATTCAAGATGATTTGCTGACTCTTTTGGAGGTAAATCTATAAATAATATAAATTCGCTGTTTTCATGTTGAAAAAATCGATGACGAGAATTTCATTTGAATACAAAAAAATCTGTAATATGATGATTATTCTAATGAAAAAAAGTATATGCAGACCTAAGTAAAAATATGAATATTTCAAAAAATATACAAAAATATAAAACATTTGTATTGCAAAAATACATAAATATATGCATTTTTATGAGAATAAGTAAACAGTCGATTGCTTGATCGAGCGAGCTTCGACAGAGCTTCGATATTCGCAAATTCCTTTCACCCGCTCCCCGCTACGCCCCTCGATGTATTGTCAGCATTTATTTCCTGCATCGGCTGCATCCCAAATCCCACGGTCCAAGGACGAAAATTTGCATGACTACAAAATAGATTCGACGTTCACTGGACATTATTGAAAGATTGAAATAATTATAATCGCTGAATTTTTACGTCATTTTTCATCTTCATTAAACATATATGACTTAAAAGTAATTCTTTCGTGAATATATTTTAGCAATTAAATTGCTAAACCTCAGAAATTAAATAATTATTACAAACAATTTAATTGCGCATGTACCCCCATTTTATTATTAAATTTATAAGTAATACCCTATGCAACACGCTCTTTTCAAAACGAGTAGGTGTAATGACATAATGTTATCGTTCTACCAAACTTTCATCACCAAAATTTTTGCCTTACGCAACACGCTGATTTTTATAAAAGTAAATGATTTTCCGTATTCGAGCGTTGTCGACTTTATTGCCAGAAGCTTAAATTTTACAATGCGGACTTCTACAGAGTTACAATTTTTCCCAAATTAGTAATTTTGATCCATGTAAAAACCTTATAGAAACAGAAATTTCGTGTAAAAAGTTGATCGACAAGTTTTTATTATGTTTTTTTCTTGTAAAATTTTATCCAATACATTCGTATAAGAAGTTTCAGTTTCTTATAAGGTTTTTATAAGGTCACCTCATAAGAAATTGAATTCATATAAGAAATTTCTTTTTCGTATAAGGTTTTTATAAGAATCAAAATTTCTAGATTAGTAAATTCAAAAAAATCAAATCCACACAACTGCATGCTAGCACTTAGTTTAATGACAGTTTATTAACCCGGCACTGGGGTTAATTAATACCCCAACGTGTTTAAACGATTTTTACGCAGCCGATATCTCAATATTGCATAAAAAAATGTACATAATGTAGTTTAGAGTACGCTCATCTCAGTTAAATTATTTTCATCGCCATTTATATGAATAAAATTCGTAAAAAAACTTGTAAAAAAAACAGAAAAAGTCAAGGTTTTGTACATTAAGAACCATAAATCGCAAAATTTTAAGTTTTAAAGTTTATTATATATTTAAAAATTTATACGCAATTTTTACCCACAGTGCCAGTTAAAGGTTAAAATGAAATTAGTTTTTGAAGATGAGAAGGGTAATGGGTGCGATTTAATTCTTTTTTGTTTTTCTGGGGCCATATAAATTTTCGGTTTGCATCAAAAACAAGTCGTCACCTTCAATATGAATCACACCGTTCGACAAAAGTAACGATTTGATAACACAAATAGCATTGACATTTTTGTCGGACAGTAAACTCCGAATTTTAGTGACGGCTGTTGTCAACAACAAAAAGCACGCTCTGCATCAGCGTTGCTGTGTGGCAGTGTTCGCACTGCACTGAGCAAAGCACTCAATTGAGGGTATTTTTCAAGTGATACGTCATCTTTGTTGCGAAGTAATGAAACCGTTTTCCAGAACGAATCAAATTCGGACTCCTCGTCTGAATTCGCGAGAAATCTCCCTAAAAATGACCATCGAATGGAAGTTTGTTCCATTCGATAATCAAATCTTCTTCTTTGCATTTTCCCAAAAACTTCGCAACAAAGATGACGTCATTTATGGACGATTTGCGATCATAATCGCTTAGGGCCGAATCAGGTTCGAGAACTGACATTTTTTGCAACAACTCATTATCAATGTACAGTCGTTGAGCAATTCCCTTTGCAGACTCAACCAAAAAAATTCTAGCGAATTTCCGCACCTTTTGGACATTTTCTAGATCCATAAGTTCGAGCATTGATTCGCATGCAGCCCCCAATTTTATGTCATTTAATGGTACGTGATTGTTGTCATTGTCGAAACTTACGTTCGTCGAGTTCGTCCATTCAGTTTCCATGTACTTTAAGGCAGTGGGTGTTAAGAACCTTTCAGAAATATCCAACAAAAAAGAAAACGATTTTTTACTGAGCATATGAACGCGAGTGTTTTGTGCCTGAAAATATAAATTGTAGTTGTTGAACAATTCCAAAACATCTGCCAAAAACAGCAGCACTGTATGCAGAGTTTCGTCTTGCAAACATTTTTTCAAATAATCAAGATTTGCATTTTTGGGCTCATCTTGACCATTAATAAGCTCCACCAGGCAATCCCACAGTAACAAAATTTTCACAATGCATTGGTGACGGCTCAGCTAACGCGTCGTGCAAAATTGGCAAAGTTTGATTACCTTACCATGATGTTTTTGAACTAACTGGTTAAATTTGTGCGATCGTCCAGGAACGCGCACATACGTAACCAGTGCCCTCAAAAAATCGTCAATCGGGAGCGGAAAAACTTTGAAGGCGTCCTTTGCAATCAATGGTATTTTGTGGCAAATGCAAGGAATAACAACCGGATGAACGTATTTAAAAAATTCAGTTTTGAAAGAATAGTTACAACTGTCCATTACACTTGCATTGTCACATAAATATGCTGGTATGTTAATGATTGGATTTTAAAATTTGTACATTGTATTCTTGAAATTATTAAATAAATCGGTCGCTTTCAATTTTGTTGGATCTATTTTAATCAAGGCGAACAACTCAATTTTAACATCTAGTGATTCGGAATCAACGTACCTAACAAGAAATGTCATCACCTTTTTCCCCTGTATTTCTATGGTTGTTTCATCAACGTAAATCGCGAAAGGAATATGCTGCAACTTTTTCGCTAATCGAAACGATTGTGCCTTGCCGAGAACTAGAGATGGGCGATACTATTGGCTTCTTCCTCTCGCTAAACGACTGCTGTAATAAGTGAGAAAAGGACACATAGCGGTATTGCCCATCCCTACCGAGAACATTGCGAACCATGCAACCCAGTGTTCTTTCCCCTAATTTTGTTTTGAGAAAAGCATGCAAGTTATGTGAATTGAGTTTTTTTTTAAAAAACTTCCAAATTTTTGCACCTTGCCTAAAACTCAAGCCAGCCCCCACTGTCTCCTGTACAAATTGTACCGCCATTTCCTGCTTTTCGCGATCAAACGAACCCTCTTTCTCTTGTGCCTGTAACGCATCTAAATCAGAGACAATTTCTATCTTTTTTTTTATACAATTTCCTATATGTTTAGTGGTAATCGCGTGCCTCACTAACGCATTCACTCCTGATGCGCAGGACCGATTTTTCCCGCCACATGCAATGCAGAAAAATTGATTTTTGTCGTTTTCAACCTTCTTCAACCACGGCTTAAATCGAGGTTCTTGCAGCCAGTGTTCCTCGAAAACTTTGTAACGACGCGGGCTGGTGCTTGATGGGCCTGGTTGTAGCAATTCAAAAGACTCCTCTTCTTCACAAGATGAGTCGTCTTGCTTTAAAAATATTAAATTCCGAATATTTGTAGAAAGTTCTTAAAAATATAAACTTGCGTTAAATTGTAAGACAATACTTTTAAATTAGAACACAGAATTACAAAAAAGGTTACTAAAACTTTCATTGACATTTAAAACTGCAATTGGAAAACAAAAAAATGCTATTAAAGCTTTCGGAAAAACCGTCATGATTATTATGAAAACGATGTAAACCTTGAATTACCATAAAATTGAAAAACAGCACAAAAAACTATACAAAAATTGTCAAGAATGTTATTGAAATTTTAAGAAAAAAAAAATTTCTTAAATTAAACATAAATAAAACTATAGAAAAAATTGATTATTAATCACTAGGTAATTATTCCCGAGCAATTTTGGTTTTTATGCAGTTTTTATAAAGTTTTTTGTAAGGATTTTATAAATTATTTTGTACAAATTTTATAAGGACTATAAAATTTCCGAAATTATATTTGCGAAAAAAAATCTCACAGTGATCAGGATTTGAACTTGGACCATGCTTTTGGCAGCCGAGTGCTCTACCCACTGAACTATTAATGAACAGACTGAGGATACATTGAATTAAAGCGAATTCTTTCTTCAGGAAACATGTTCTTTCAGACAGTTCCATAAATCCAGGTGTGTTTTATACAGATGACTTTCACAGCAAACGAGAAAATATTGGATGATCAAATCCTCAATCCAAACTCGATGACTTTGAATACCTTCCATAAAAGATCAAAGTGCCGACATGAAAAGTATTCAAAGTTATCGAGTTTGAATTGAGGATTTGATCATCCAATATTTTCTCGATTGCTGTGTTATGAAGTTTTCAATGCTTTATAAAAATGTTTTATAAAAAAGTGAAATTTTATAAAAACTTTATACAAAGATTTATAAAAAAATTAATGTTTTATAAAAACTTTATAAAAACTCCAGTTAATAGGGTTAAAGTTTTAAAAAAATTTTGAATTTCACGAATATTCCAGGATAAAATTGTTCAGGTAGAAATTAGGATGAAAATATCGGAATAATCTTCAGGGCGAATTTCATAATGAGTAAAAACATCAATATAATAACCCAACTGAAACGATTATGACCCTATTTTGTAAAGTAAAACGCGTTCGAGTAAAGTTTTTCACTGCTTGATTAGACGAAAATCTCATTATCTCTACACGTTATTAAGAAAAATGAGGTTTCCAAGTATTATACCCTAGCAAAGGCCGGTTGATAGAAATTTGAGAGCTTTCTCTCCATTTTCTATCAAAGTTCTATCCGAACTCTCTCAAATTGAGATTTAGTAGTAAAAACAGTTTTTTTGTCGGAAGTGAATTATTACGCGGCCTTATTATGTTTGTTGTTAAGCATTTGCAGTAGAAAAAATACTTTCCAATGCACAAAATATAAAATTTATAAAATATACTATTTTGACATTTCGGATTAAATGTCGGTGCAGTAGAAACTCCTAAGCGCCCGGTACAGTGCGCCACCCCGCGGCCGTGAGTTACTGAGCATATCACAACGTCACAATCAACCGGAATTGTCGTCGCGTTGTCAAAACAATAACTGACAATAACAAATGCTCTGTAAAAAATAATAAAAAGTGCTCGCGCAACTCCTGAAAAAAAAAAACAGGGAAAAGTGAAATATTTCCGTCGAGGACAAGTCAACGACCTGGATTTAAACGGCTCAGATTTTACCAGTTGCTAATATTTTACATTTGATGTTCACAAATTTGACTTTTATCCAAATTATTCTAGCTTTTTTATAAATGTTTCTTTTTTTTCAAAGTTTCATTCTCCTGAGGGAAGCTTTTTTTTAAATGATAATGAAATATTTAAAACATAATTTTTAAGGGCTGTGATGTATCTTTGCACTAATTGTCTACACAAGACGAATTCGGCTGTCATAAAAATTATACTTTTCTCAAATCATTATAAATAAATTGAAACATTATATTAACAATGTTTAATTGGCGCAGTATTTGACTTTGAAAGTCGATTTTCATTGATTTTCAAAAGTTGTTCAAAATTGACTATCATCAGAAAAACTTCTTCTGACTTTCTCAAGTAATCACAAATCCATATGAAAATATTTTTTGAAGGTACTCGAGTTAATACCCATGCAGTAGTTGTATAAACTAATTTATTGTTATTGAATTTCAAAAATGTCTTCCATTCAAGTCACTCAGTTTTTATCGAAAAACTCTTAGCTTCCTGAATCAATTACAAGTTCATAAAGATTTTATTTTTTAGGGTTCAGGATATACCATCTGTTTAGTTGTCTAGAATTAAAGATTATCATTGATTATTAAAAATTTTTCTGATTCTACATCGATTATCATTGAAAAATATTCCAGCATTCTTAAATATAAATAAATATAAATAAACATAAATAAATAATAGTTAATACAAACATCATTCTCAAAGACTTGTTTTTATGTGTGAAGAAGTTGTCCATAATAATTCATTTTCATTGATTTAAAAAAATTTTTCCTATTAGACAAATTCGACTCTAATCTACATCATTTCAGCCTTCTTACATAACTATGAACTAATAAAAACATAATCTTAAATGGCTCTCATATTTATTCCTATGTAGTAGTTGTCTTAAACCATTGATTGTTAGTGACTTTCAAAATTTCTTATAATCTGACAAATTTGCCTTTCATCTTAATTTTTCAAGCTTACTTAACTATTTATTACTTGATAGAAATAGCATTCTAAAAGGCTCTTATGTTAATATCTGTGTAGAAGTTGTCTACCATAATTGGTTTTTATTGATTTGCAAAAATTTTTCTAAATCGGCAAATTTGACTTTCATGTACATTATTCACGGTTCCTTGATTATTTATGAATTCATGAAAATATCATTCGTAAAGGCTACCATGTTCTTATCTGTGTAGTAGTTGGCTAGAATAGTTAATTTCAATTGATTTTCAAAAATTTTTCCAATTCGACAAATTGGACTCTTACGAAAAAAATTCTTGCTTGCTCAATTAATTATGAATCCATTGTAAAATATTTCTTGAAAGCCCTACAGTCAATATCTGTGCAATAGTTGTCTGGATTCATCGTTTGTGACTGATTTTCAAAAAATGTTCTAATTCGACAAACGTTATTCTCATGACAAAAACCCTACCCTAGTAGAAAGTGTTTACATCCCAGTGCGTCGGCATATGTTTAAGTAAATTGTATGTAAACATCATGTAAATATCGTGTAGACTTTATGTAAACTGTTTTACGCAAACTGCTTACATGATGTTTACATACAAATTTACGTAAACATGTGTGGACACACTGAAATGTAAACTCTACGTAAACATTTCTACTAGAGTAGCTTCCTTAATCAATTATGAACTTATAAGAATAATATTTTTAGAAGTCCCGGGAGACATAACCGTTCAGTTGTTGTCTGGAATAGATGGTTGCTATTGATTATCAAAAATTTCTCTAATTCGACTGATTCAATTTCTGTAAAAAATATTCTAGCTATCTTCAATAATTATGTACAACTCTTGAAGGCTGTTATGCTCGTATGTGTGCAGTTTATGTCTAGAGTCATTGATTTCCATTGATTTCCAAACATTTTTCCAATTCGAAAAATTTGAATTTGAGTTTCGGTATCGAGTTAAGTCAACGAAAAATACCAAGCTCCATTTTATTTCAATTTTAGTTTATAATCTTACAGCTTGAACTCTAATTGGACTGCCAACCGGGCATCTAGTCTGGATTTTAAGTACAAATCCAGTTAGACATTTGACTATATATTCATTCAGATTTTTAAAGTGACATCCCACTGAAATTTTCCAAGTACAAAACCAATTGAGTTTTCAACTCTACATCCAGTTTAATTTACCGACTAGAAGTATTGTCGGACTTTAAACTAAAAAAAAGTTTGGGTTTTCAAGAAAAGTTCTATTGGCATTTTCCAAAAAGAAATCCAGTTGGGTTTTCAATCGGAAATATGTTTGGAAATTCTAATGAAATTGCATAAAAATTTTCTAGCAACATATCTAGTTGGTATTCCAACTATATTTTATAATTAAATTCTATTCAAATTTTCCAGCTACAAAGCCAATTGTGTATTAAACTGGAAAAATGGTTGAATTTCGAATGATGCAAGCCAATATCATTTTTATTTATGAATCCATTGGATTTTTTGTTGGAAATCCAAATCGCCCGTACCTAACATCGGTTGTACTTACCATTTTTCGACTTGAAATTCGAATAGAAATCCAATCGGCTTTTTCCAGGTGGGTATTCTGACACATATCATCGACATGGGGATTTTTTGACTTCGAAACAATTGTCTTCTTTAAAAATTCAGAATACTGTTATTAAAAATGAATTATGTCGCAAATTTTCAGGTGTATTATTTACGTTGTTTTCTCATTGTTAACATACATTATGCAAAATAGTAAAGTCCAGCTGAAAACGCTGAATTTCTGTTAAAAATATTTTTAACACATTTTAGTTTTCGAATCAAATAAATTCCAAACCAAATACCAGTTCGTTATGTTTTAATTTCAGTTAAATTTTTACGTTCTGTTTCATTCATGTGCGTTTATTGTTATAAAAGCTTCTAATTTTCAGTTTGGACACTCTCTATTTCAGTAAAGAAGAATATTTTCCAGGATTTTGAGTTTCGGAATATAGTAAAGTCAAACAAAAATACCAAATTCGATTTTATTTTACTTTAGGTCTCTTATGTTCGTTGTTCCCGAATCGTATATGTTTATTGCTTCAGCAAATTCTATTATTCTGCCTGAAAAGTAATTTTTCAATTAAATACTTATTGCAAGGAATGTGAGTTCTGGATTTAAGTAAAGTCAAGGACAAATGTTAAATTTTGTTCCATGTTTATGCAGCTCAATTATTTACGTTGTTTTTCAATTTTTTACATACTTTGTTTATAAAGAATTCTGGGCTCTGGAAACCGATTGTCGTTTTCTTCTCACACAGCCCCTTAGGGATCACCATTCTCCAGGAATCTCGACAAAAGCTACCATACAAGGAATTTCAGTTCCGTCAAAAAATATTTATTTACTTTTAGAAGAAAAATATATAAATATAGTTCCGGCACATGTTGTTTTGTTGGTAAAAATAACTTCATATTTCGACACGAATTGTAAAGTTACTACTGACTACATAAATTTTGACATGAAAATTTGATCCCGATTGATAACATTGTTTGATAGTTTTTTAAAGTAATGTTTTGCAAACAATTTTACTGGTTTTACATTAGACATTTCTTTTTTTAATCACGAAGAATTTCAAATTTAGAACATTTTCCGGCTATTATTGTTCAACCATCGATCACAGGTGGTCGTTGGTATGCAAAAATTGTTTTGCAAAGTTGCATCCAGTGACCAACATTACAACACATCTTGTACTCAATCTTGTACTCAATAAATTCATCTTGTATTGAATAAAAAAATTCATTATTATTTACTATCAAAGCCTGGTGTAAATAATTACCATCCTTGTGGATATTTTGAATAATTGGCTCAATCATTGCTTATCATTTAGCGTTAATTTAATTCAGCAAACTATTTCACGCTACTCAAATACTCTTGTATATGCCTTTTATATAGATATTTATAAAGACAAAATTAAAAACAATCTCATAATAGCGTCATTCTGTAAAGTACATTTCATGTAAAACAGTCTACTGTACGTCATTGCAGAAGAAACCCTTAGCAGTGCCATCGTTGGAGTAACTGATTGTTGAAACGAGTTGAACTTTACTGTAGTAAAGAAGTGGCAACTTCATTCGCAAAGTTTATGGCAAATTGTCTGTAAGAATCTCAAATTTGATAATTGGGCGACCTTCCATGCATGTCTTTATTCTAAATTATATGTATCGGTTAAGCGGACACGTCACTTTTCGATGGAACTGTTTCGAAAATACCAAGATAAAAGAAGGATGGAAAAAACACTTTCATTTACAACAATTAAACAGGGACACTATCCATTCCGGTCAAAATAAAAAATCATTAAAAAGTTAGAGAAAGTATTGAGCAGTTTCGAAATAACTGGAGAAAGGAAGTCTTTTTAAGTTGACCCTAGTACCATAGGAAGAAAGAGGTTGCAGAAAAATTTGAAAGTTTGAATTGTTTATCCAATAGTTCACAAAATCGTAGAACTAACTGATTTATTCTCATTAAAGAATAGAACAATACGATGAATTAACAAAATTCTTTAGCGTTCGGCTGATGAAAATAATGTTTCGTTTCTATAATGTCGTCGAGCATATAACTACAGGACATTTATGTAGATGTTTGAAATAATTGCATTTTTGCTACTTACAACATTTCTCAGTCAAGAATAAAATTATAAAAACTAATACGATAAAAACTTAAACGTTAATCTGTTTCCCAGCAGTTTGGAAGTCGCATAACCCATGTGTGTCCTGCAAATTCAGCAATGAAACTCGGTGAAATTATTTCTTGATAAGAGACGAAAACGCTCCGGTTACTTGCAACGACTTTCCTCATGTACGAGGTCCGAATGATGTTTCGGTTTTCATGTCCGTTTTGAGGAATTAAAACGAATCCAAGAATACCTTGAGTCATCTCTCCATTTATCTCGAACGAAATGATATTAAACACAGTGCTGAAACCGGTTGCAGCACAGGCGATATAATTGAAAAACGAAAGATTGTCTTGATTAAAGTGCGTCCGATACTCAGTTCCATTGATAACCGCTTTTGAGTAGTGCGTGACGATGGTGTTTTCATCGATCTCGATACCAGCCGCTCTCAAAGCGACCATTTCTTGTTCCTCGGCAGGCGAATTACTGACATTCTGCAAGCCTACCATGAACCGACCTGTAGCAACTTGAGGTGGTAGGTCCCATTTCGCAGCTCGTGTTAATCTCCAAATTTCGTTCTTCGCCATTTGAGAGACTGTTGGATTGTTTGACTCTTCTTCTACGAACTTTGCCATAAGGAATCTGTTAACAATTTGCATGGCTCGTCCAGTTGGGGAAGTACCGTACGATACCATTTTTCGATGCCACGCCTCATATATTGCTCCCGAGTTCGCCCACATTGGACACCAGTGTCTAATTGACGTTGTTAGATGCTGCAAAATATGAATGTTGTACGTCAAATATGATGGTCCAAAACAAGCTTGGAAATCATTCACAAATCTGTTTATCAGCATTTCCGCACGATTGATATCTTGTTCTGACAGGCTGTCATTGTTCAAAATGTAGATTGCATCTGCCAAAGTGGACCAGAGACGCAGATACCTTGGGCGCAATATACCGCTAAAACATGGGACAGAAAAATAAAGCAACAGGTTCCTCCATTTCCTGCCTTTCCAGTGATGCCATGTTTCACAATCACGGAAGCGACGACTCACTTTTGATGGCAGCTTGATAGCCATTCCTCTTGTGTTGAATACTGCCATATTTTCGGCCCTCCTCCCCTCAGTGAACCATTGGAAGTCATTGATTGTCATAATCATCTTGAACAATTGCTTACTCAACCCTTCGAATACGGCATGGAATGATTCTACGATTACCCCACGATCAAACTTGAATTCTGGGAGGGCGTAGAGTGGCGAAATTCCAACAAAACCGTTTACTGGATGTCCAGTCTCTGTTGCTTGCCGCATATTCGTTCTCGATAATTCGTCTGTTCGAATAACACCGACTCCAGGAGGGTAAATCCGCTTAACTTGCCTACGGTCTTGTATCCGACGACGAGGAACCACAACAAGTTCAGTATTTGCATTGCAGAAGGAACAACCACCTTCACGAGCGTTGTGTCTCATCATCCGAAGAACTGTGTACCTGTCTTCGCAGTCGGCGCAGAAAATTAGTACCGCAAAGCGACTTTGTACTTCTGCGTTTCCAGTAGGTCTCCAGGTGATCCCAACTTCGTGCACGCTTCTCAATTCGACTATTATAGGTTCAAAGATGATGTGGATCGGTGCCTTTCTATTTGCGGTCCATAAGCCTGCCAAAATGATGTGTCTTTTCCGGGCATGGGGAGACAATTCGTTGATTTGCAGAAGAATTGGATAGGCTTTTGCGTCCGAGGATTTGGCAAGTTGAACGTGGTCGACCCACATCGTGAAAGAGAAGTTGATATCGGTGTCCAAATTGTCAGCTTCTGGAACGTGTAAGAACCCACCTTCTTCACATAACTCTTGATATGCGGAACTATCGAAAATATCTTCTATGTTGTTGCCATCTCTTTTTGTTCGAGTAAATCGGTATCTTAAATCGCGTGAAATGCCAGGAAGCCGCCGAATAATCTGCAATTGAGCCGTAATGCTCAGGTGGACGTAGGTCGCGAGTGGTTGTCTGTTCCTCTGCGGACCACAATCGCCACATTGACATTCCATTGTTACTCTTTTTCCTTCACCAACGAGGTCTAAACATATTTCACAATACAGATAGTATTTCACATTGTTTTTGTTACGTCCAATACGGCGCCACAATGCGTCCATATTTGTGGGAATCCAGGCATCGTTTGTTATTCTACGCTTCCACTGCAATCGTCTCATCAGTGACACGTAGCTCTCCCTTCCAACAAGATTATAGGCAACTTCGACAAGGAAATCGTCTCGAGGCATAAGGTCTTCTCGCTGATTTACATTTTCGTGATTTGGTCGTTGAAGAGCGAAGAAGTAGGCATCAATGGGGTTCATTCTGTTCGGGCATAGGATTTATCCAATCTTCTTCAACGTCTTCAACAATTTCATTGGCTGGTATTTCCATATCTTCATCATCGCTGTGCAGTGGCTCCGCAGGGACCTCGTTAATACCGTCGCCGAATTCCGGTTCTGAAATTGCAGCTTCAGAATATAAGTCTTCTTCGCTGAACACTTCATCTTCAGCATCATCCATGTTAGAGACATCTGATTCACCATCTTCTAATTCATCTATACGTATCGGATTGTTGGCCATCGTTGTGCAATTCCTATTGCAGTTCTATCGTGGAATTCATCCAAGTCAATCTGTTGAAAAAACACAAATTTGCTCCATTATACAACTATGTCTTAAGCTGCAATGACCGACAATCCTTATCAGAGAGAGAGAGGAATGATGAGAAATTTATATCTTTTCTTTTTTTGGTTTCCAAAGTAATCGTAATTTGCAGAAGTTGTTCATCGAATTACAATCGTGTGAATAGCCTTCAATATATTTTGACTTATCCTACAAAAACTCAAAGAGATTTTTGCATATTGTTGCGTAATATTCTCGCCGCGTGCTTTTGCGTCAAATGTGGCTTGAAGACAGAAACGGCCACTTTTTGCTAAAATAAGTAAGTGTCTGCATTTACAATTTATTGTAATATTTAATGTTTTCTTTACGTTCAACTACGTCTTTCCCTACGATTTTGTAAAACGTTGAGGGTAAAAGCTATGCAACGACAACGGCTCCATTTGAGAGGGATAGGGGTAGGAGGTTTGTAGGCACAAGAAATGGTTTTCACAATTCGTTTCTTTTTTAATTGATAATTCAAAATGAAACATGAGGCCTTATTCTCTTGCTTGTTATGGGTAAAAAACTTTGGTGGCCTACCTTTGTCTGCAAAATCTTAAAATCAAAAATAAAAATTTTGTTACTTAACTATGTTAAATGATGTGTTGAGAGTTGAAACTACAAATTTCAAAATGTGTGTTTGCAAGTTAGATGAGTCGTTTCTCTACAAACAAGACACAAAAATAGTAAAAAATATTAATGGGCTAGTACACAAATCAATACCTTTTTTTAAGTCATTGTTTGACATTAAACTTGCGTGATGAGTGTGCGTGTTAGTATTTCGAGGATGCTAAGGGCTTGCTCTACGAACTTTGTGAAGTTGATTAACGTCTAACTTCAGTAACTTTCTTTTTTAATGACCACAACTTGAAACGGCGGTTTCTCAAAACCATGTTTTTTTTAAATTGGTGCAATTGGTTACAAAAAACCTTTTAAACCGATTTTCTTCATCTGGCGTTCATTTCACATAAGAATTGTAACAAGGATCACTTACGCCAATTTCGGTGTCAGCGGCGACACACATTATGAGATACGCCAAAACTTTATGAATTTTTAATTCTTCATACCATACAAAATGTTTTTTTTTAATCTTCAAACATTGCCCTAATATACATTGTACCAATTTTACGTGTACTATCTTCATTTTCCCTTAAAAAGTTGCAAGAAAGTACTTTTTTGGCCTCTATAGGTGATTATTCTCCCCTTGATTCTCCATAACTGCGGACTAGGAAAAAAATTTGTTCATTGTTGGTTTTCAGTGATAACAAAGGCAGAAATACAATTCTGTGTTAATGTTGTAAAATCTTGGAATTAACACTTACTATAAAGTTTGCAATATGATGTAATAAAACTAAAATTAATGATTATTCATTTTGCTACAAAACGAAGCTTCATATGCGATTTCAATCCAATCGGATGGAGTTTGCGACAAATTTATCCATTTAAAGACCTTCATAGAGGGGAGTCGACAAAAAATATTTCATTGTTGATTTTGAGTCTTACCAAAGCCAACAATGTAACTTCGATTCACTCTAAAACAATTTTGGAATATACTATCCATCATAAGGCTCACAATATGACGGACATCAAACAAAAGCTGCTAATTAATAATTTGGCTCTAAAACAATGCTGATTATGCAATCTCGAGTCAATCGGATGAGATTCGCGAAAAAGTTATCAATTGTAAAACCTCCACATTAGCGGACTTATGCAAAACTTGACAATTGTTGATTTTGAGTTATACGGAAGCTGACAATGTAATTAGTAATACTAGGACCTCTTTCTTTGAAACTGAAAGTATGTACAAAACTTTCATTCCCTGCTTTTCTGAGCTCCGGTAAAACGTCAACGAGAAATGATCTTTTCTCGCTCTTGAATAAGTTAGGTGAGGAAAGTAATCATCATTAAGGAAGAAAGACACGCACAAGTCGTTTTATTGCAGCGAGCAGTCTAGACCCCTCTCGACATACATTTTAATGATCACATAAAATTGTTAAATGTATGTATATTTTTTTAAGTTAGTTACTACAATTCAGCTACGGTTCTTTGAGATCGACAAAATACTGAAACGTCAGTAATAAGACATAAATTACAATTATAAATTATCAGTGACTAACTGAAGACAGGAACTTGGTATCAATATAGTTAATTATTAGCTAAAAACTAAAAATCTTTATTCTCATATCAATCGTAACATAATTTTCGGGCAACATTTTTTATCTTCATTCCAAGTTTTTCATTGTAATCGTCGAATTCGTCACTGTCAGTTGTAGACTCGCTATCGTTTATTTCTTCCATTTTTTCATTGCAACTCTCCTCTTCAGTCTCTATCTCGACCTCTTCTTCGGAGTCCATTGTTTCACTTTCATCTTTTTCAATATTTTCTCCTTCTTCTTCGATGCGTGGCCCGTCATCCTGTTCGTATTCTGGAGAATCCAGCCTGTCGTCGTCTTCGCCCATTTCAGTATCATTTTCACCGGACATTCCTTGACTCTCTGCATTGACCTCATCAGCTTTTTCAGTTGTACTTTCAGCCGCTTCCAATTGTTTTAATCTTTTTTCTCCGATACCCAACCAATACTCCCAATAATCTTCAGACGTGTTTCCAGAAACCGTCATGTCATCGCCTTCCATCTCAGAATGCTTCTTTTTTCTTGTTTCGGTGCTGCTTATCTTCGTTTTCTTTTTACCCCCAGAATTGCGTTCATATCGAAGCAAATTAAGGTGTTTTCCTACCATCGAAAACACATATTTGAAACCCAATTTCAGGCCTTTTGGTACTGCGAGAGCAAAACGGTTTATTCCGTCCGATTTCTTCAAACTTTGGAACAACTCGAGGATGCCTGTATGCAAATATATATCTTCATTAGTTGAATTAGTTGAAAACTAACAGAAATCGGATTGAATGAAATCAACGCGAGGTGGGCAACTGTGTGATAAGAGCATTATTTGAAAATTCTAAAACTGAAACCTACGTCCTTTGTAATTCTGGAGTTTATAACGTTGTCGAAATTTTTTATAAAGTAACTTTTAAAAATTTTTTACTATTTTTAAACTCTCGTAGATGTGCCTTAGAGGTCGTCCATAAAGTACGTCATACGTTTAGGGAGAGGGGGGGGGGGAGTTTCAAACATTTGTCATAAAATGTGACATTGGGAGGGGGTGGGGTGGCTAGTCAATCGTGAGCGATGTCACGAAATAATTTTTTGGAAGCTTATAAACTCGACTCCTTAGATTTTGGAAAGCTCAGCAGCTTAATTCTTCTTCTCAAAAAACTTATGACTTTTATAAGTTTCGTTATGAGAATTTGATGAATCTTACGAGAACTTTTGATAATCTTACAGGATTTTTTGAAATCTTATACGATTCACTATAACAAGGGGTCATATCATCAGCTGTCTTTGCAAACGAATTTGTGAAATTTAAATCAAGCTCCAAAGAAACAGAAAGATGAAAACTAACCGTATGAATCCCACATTATACTGAAATGAGTTACAAATTGTGCTACAAAACGGACTCTTTGCAGTAGTAGTTTTGTGAATTTAGAGGTCTGCATTGGTCCGTGTGAAAGGCGAGTTATTTTTCCTCGCCTTGGAAAATATTTCATTTTGAAACGAACCGAATATTTAACTTTGCGAAGATTCGCAAAGCCATTCTACAACAATTAGATAGCGCGCGATTATCGGCGAGTTCACCGGCATTAGAGCCAGGCCTCGTGCGAGATAAGCGTAGTGCTTTTGAATGGAAATTGGAATCTTTCGATAACAGTTTCTCCGATCATTTTTTCATTTTCACTATTTTTAGTTAAACGAGTTCTTAACTTTATTTTTCGTGTCACGATGATTTTACCTTTTATCAATTATTACATGATATGATCGGACTGAAAATCGTCCGTTTGTATCCTGTCTTAACAGTATATAAACTGCAGACTTTTTGCTAGGATGGTTCATTCCCATTCTGTTTGTTAAACAGTTCAAACCGACTTCAAAGTCACAAACCAACTTCAAAGTTACAAACCGACTTCAAAGTCACAAACCAACTTCAAAGTTACAAACCGACTTCAAAGTCACAAACCAACTTCAAAGTTACAAACCAAACTTACAAGTAAAAGAAATTAAAAATATTGTTTTTGGAATTTCAAAACCTAAGTTTTCCACTATCGTCTATTTCATGTTGTATTTTTCTACCCCTAGTTTAGTGATGAAGTTTAACGACTTACATCCTCTTACAGTTTCCAAAAGACTCTGGACTAAGGGAACGAAGTTTTGACATGAAAGAGCGATTCTCGCGAATAACTGGGAAAGTAAAATCGATAACTATCTTATTCAAATAATAAACATGTACAAATAATTGGATACCTTTTCAACTTCGAACAACAAGAAAACACAACTAAAATGACGACTTCCATGAATCAAATTTACTAAAGCAGCATTTACTTGAAATATTAATTAAGGTGTTCTGTCTTTTATAGTGGACTCTAAAAATTTCGAATTATACAAACGAGGTTGCGAGGGTTCTTCTAGAATAGAAAAGAGAGAAAGTGTTCAAATTCATCCTTCCCATCCAAATTACGCTAAGTTCCAGAGGAACCTAGATCAGGATTATAAAGTTCAGAGATTGGGCATTGAAGCCTTCAGGAAAGTCCGAATAACCAACCTAAAGCGACCTCGTCCCTTCTGGACTAGGCCAAGGATTCAGGAAGCTAGGGAAAACTTTACTAGGAACAACCTTCCAATAGAAGATATCGATGAGTTTGATTTAGAGACGAGGAAAGACAATTTGGAAGGGCTTGAGCAACGAGACCAAGCAAATGTCAAGATAGAACCTTATTTTTTATTTCCCGAAAGGGATGTCGACCCAAGTTTTTACGATTCTTTAGAAGAAGGGTATTTCTACGATAACGATATGCCAGAGTCACACAGAGAAGAATTAAACAAAATAAGGAAAGAAATTGTACAAGACGAGACTGAGAATCGTCCTAAAATTTAAGAAACTATATTGTAAGAGGAAAATTCTAAATAATAACGTCATCTTATAGAAACTTTGAAGTGTCTTTATTAAACCTTAAACAATTCTCCCGACTCCCTTAAAAGGTCGAACCCAGGGTCACCATAGGCCGTTGTCTATGGAGGGTCCTGTCCTGTCGACGACAACAAGGAATATTTATTCCTAGGCATTAAGCCTAACACGTCCCCAAGAAGAATAATAAATATGATTCACAGGAATATTTCTTGAGCTTGCTCGTCACAGGAAAAAAAATGGCGCTGCGAACAGGGTATTGAATTGTTTGAAGGTTAAAAGACACATAGTTTCGACTTTGGCAAATCGAGAACAGGGTTGTATCGAGTTGTTTAAGGGTTGAAAGACACTTAATTGTGACTCTGGCAAAGCGATAATAGATTTGAAATTTGGGCATATGTTACATTGTCAATGAATACTTTCGAAATTCTACTTATGTACAGAAAAAATCAAGTTGAATAAACAACATTTTACCAAGGTTAATATTTATCAGAACATGTGTCATGCTCCCTCTTTTTGAATAAAATTTGAAACCTTCTAATCGAAGGCTATTTCTGGGTCGATGTTTGGAACGGGTGGCTCGGCCAATATCGACTCAAGAGATTATTATTATTTTTTTTTTTTCTTCTTTTCTTTCTTTCCCATGATCGATGTTTAGAACGGGTGACTCGGCTGGCACCGATTATCGGTTAGAGTTTAACTTGACTTATAATGAATGATAAGGGAAGCATCAACACTGTTATCTCTTGTGAATTGAAAGGAGTAGAGAAAGACTTTAGTGAAGAAATAGAATCCCAGAAGCAGAGCCTTCTTGCAGAGATAAGTAGTTTAGAGAAATCCTTGCATAACGGATATAGTGCTGAAGAATTCAAGAATTTACCCAGATCAATTAAGCTATATTTGCAATACGAACGGAAAATTTTAAATTACGAACTTAAGATAGTGAAATTAAAGCTAAGCAAACTCGAACACCAGTAGAATCGTTGTAATGCCTCAAGGTTTCAATCCTAGTTACGAACAATCTTGTGTAACTAGGAGTAATTTTGATAGATTGTCTGAAGAAGAGAAACAGGAGTATTTAGATCGCCAAATTCCAGCTACTAGACCTCACCAAAGAACCTCGTCCGACAAAGATAGAATAAATATAGACGTCCCGAAGATAGAGACAGATCCTCATATAGCCAACCAAGAAAAGATAGAAGCCAAAATGGCAGACAATCACCTCAAACTACGAGACGTCATAGACATTGTTCCACGCTTTTCTGGAGGTACAACGGGCCCCAGTTTTCGTGAATTTTCTCTAGCTTGCCAGAAAGCGAAAAGTTTGTTACCCGATGGACTTGAAGGTAGCCTTGCCGGATTAATTTCTGCGAGATTATCAGGTGGCGCCGCAAGAGCCTTCGAAAGCAACGTTCCTGGAACCATCGACTCGCTCTTGAAGACCTTGCAAACCCTCGCCCCCTTGGAAAGCACCTTCGAACTCGGTGGAAATATGGCTCGGACGGTGCAAGGTTTGGATGAGGATGTCAGTACCTTTTTCTATAAAATACAGGACCTGGGTAACCGAATCATCGAGATCATAAAATCTGAAAACGATGGACAAATCATAGCTGCAAGAAAAAATGAGATCGAACAGGAAGCTTGCAAAGCATTCATGAATGGACTGAAAACTGAAATAAGATCTCTCATGACGAATACCAACGATCTAGCTGTGGCAGGACCTCAAGCTATCCAAATTGAAAAAACTCTGGAACGTCGTAACAATCTAAGACAACTGTTCACCAACTGCCTTTTATGCAAGTCGAGTAACCATGAAACTAGTGATTGCCCAAGAATGAAAAATATCGAGGATCAAAACAAGAAGAATTCCTGTCAATTATGCAAGGCACCTGGGCACGAGGCTCCAAATTGCCCTACCACAGGAAACCGCAGTTGTCGGTATTGCAAACGAATGGGCCATACAATTGAAAATTGCCACTTTCGCCCAGTCAGGGTCGTCCAAATACAGGAACCGCCCAGTAATTATGTTCGATACTCGGGACCCAGCGCTAATGGTCCCAATTTTTACAGCAATCGCCAGGTTTCTCGCTATACAAATTCAGGCCCAAGTACACGATTTAATGATCAGAATAATTCAAACAACTGGGGCAGGGAAAATCAATATTCACAGAATTTTTCTGATCAAGGATTTCAGAATCGCAACTTTCAGGGTAGAGATAATTACCGACATCAAAATTTCCAGAACCAGAACTTTTCCAACAGGCAACATTTTCAAAATCAGAATTTTCAAAACAGACAAAATTTTCAGAATCCGAACTTTCAAAACAGACAAAATTTTCAAAATCAGAATTTCCAGAACAAGCAAAATCCTCAAAATCAACAATTTTACAATCGCAACCAGCAGAATCCACAAAATTTCCAACCTAGATACAATCAGAATTTCAATCGAAACAACTCTTTCAATTCACAGCCAAAAAACGAGGCTACCCTCTCGCATGGGGGAGGGGAAACCACACCAAACCCTCAAACCAAGTAAAGATTCATAATGTTTCTATAAATGTTCCAACAACTCCATGCATAAAGGTAAAGATAGAGAATAGAGATTTGAATTTTATGTTAGACTCAGGAGCCAGTATTTGCCTCATAAAAGAAGAATTTGCCAAAGGACAGTTTATTAACAACTTTGAAAGAATGCAGCTAACCGGTATCACCGAGGAACTTGTCGACACTCTAGGTACTGTAATATTGAATATTCTGGGAATACCGACGAAATTCTTTATTGTGCCAGATACATTTCCAATCGAACCACACGATGCGATTTTGGGAAATACGTTTTTTCAGAAAAATTCAGCAAAAATAAATTGGGGAAATCAATGTTTCGAAATAAAAGATTTTAAAATACCATTCCATAATCAAAATCAAGCCAGGAATATGAAAGGTTCCATTCAAGAAATTGCCTTTATTGTCCCTGCAAGATCAAAGAAAATTTTCCGTATCAAATTAAAACCAACATCCTTGAAGATAGGGCTGATCGAATCGATAAAATTGGAACATGGTCTATTCGCTGGAGAAGCAGTCGTTCAAAATTTCGAAGGAGAGACATTTTTGCCCTTCACCAATACCACCGAGAGAAACATCAAGGTCGATTTGCCCGAACTAGAACTTCACGAAATTTCGGAAATCAGAGAACAGCAAGTTGATAAAAACAAAGGGCTTAAGAAAAGGTTTAATAGGAAACGGAAAAAGAACGAGAAGACAACAAAAGTCTTTCAGATAAGCACAAGATCTCGGGCGGAAAAGGTTAAGGAACTATTACGTCTTGATGATTTAGGCCCAAATGAGAAAGAAGAAATAATCAATCTCATTCGCGATTCAGCTGACTGCTTCCACTTACCAGACGAACCACTTACGAGTACACACCTGCATCAACATTCCATTATCACTGAAGATAACCAACCCATCAACGCGCGACAATATCGATTTCCTCCAATGCTAAAAGATGAATTGAACAAACAAGTCGGCGAACTTCTTGAGAATGGTATAGTTAAACAGTCCTTTTCACCCTTCAACTCACCAGTCTGGATCGTCCCTAAAAAGGAGGACAGCCAGGGAAAAAAAAGATGGCGGATGGTACTCGACTTTAGGGCCCTTAACGAGAAAACCATTGGAGACTCATACCCTCTGCCTAATATTGTAGAAATATTAGATCAGTTAGGAGGAGCCAAATACTTTTCTATCTTCGATCTCGCTTCAGGATTCCATCAAATCGAAATGAGACCCGAAGACAGCCCTAAAACAGCCTTTTCAACGAGCCATGGCCACTGGGAGTTCAAAAGAATGCCCTTCGGACTTAAAAACGCCCCTGCCACCTTTCAAAGGTTGATGGATGTAGTTCTCTCTGGACTGCAAGGGACAGAATTATTCGTGTATATGGATGACATCGTCATTTATGCACGGGATTTGAGCGAACATCGACGGAAGTACAAACTTTTGATTGAAAGACTACGTGGCGCAAATCTAAAATTGCAACCCGATAAATGCGAGTTTTTGCGACGTGACGTCACATTTTTGGGACACCGAATCACAGAAAATGGACTAAGGCCTGATCTAAAGAAACTCGAGGCAGTCAAAGAGTTCCCGAGGCCAAAAACCGTCAAGAACGTGAGACAATTTCTTGGCTTAGCGTCTTACTATAGAAGGTTCATTGAAAATTTTGCTAAAATATCAAAACCCTTAACTCAACTGTTGGAAAAAGATATAAATTTTTGTTGGAATAATGATCACGAGAATGCATTTATAACTCTCAAAGATAGACTCTGCAGTAGCCCTGTATTACAATACCCGAACTTCAACGAACCTTTTATCCTTACGACCGACGCAAGTCAGTACGCGATAGGTGGTATACTTAGTCAAGGGAAGATTGGAAGGGATAGGCCTTGCGCTTATGTATCGCGTCAATTAAATAAGGCTGAGAAAAATTACAGCACTTATGAGAAAGAAGCTTTAGCCATAGTTTTCTGTGTTTCACACTTCCGCCCGTATTTATACGGCAGGAAATTTACCATCCTGACTGACCACAAGCCCTTATGTTGGATGAAGACAGCTAAGGACCCTACGTCTCGCCTTACCAGATGGAAACTTAGGCTTGAAGAGTATGATTATGACGTGCAGTATAAGGCTGGAGTTACGAATGTTAACGCTGACGCCCTATCTCGAAACCCCATCCCCGAGATAGAAGATGTTTTTTCTGAAAGTATTCACTTGATAACACCTCGACGCTCTGGTCGAAACAAAGAATCCACTGATAAAGGGGCACAATACCGTAAAGAAATTGAAAAAGGGAATCTGAAGAAGAACTCCAAGATTGAGACAAAGACGAAAGAAAACGAAAAACCAATGATCAAACCGAGGCGTAAGGAACCAGAAAAGGCCAAGGAAAGTACAACTGACTCTAGCAGCGAAGACGATGAAGAAGAACAACCTATCATCCTGAGAAGATCTGCACGGAAAACCACACAACGTGAGAAACCCGATTCAGAAATAGATAAACCAACCTCAGGCGAAGAAATGGAATTGGCATCGCAAGAACAGGATCCAAAAATGGACGAATCAAACTCTGACGACTCAACTGAAGATGAAGAAAGTGATAAAGAAACAGAATACGATCTGGAGAAACTAATCCTCGGTAAGAATATCTTCGAAAGTAGGGATCACCTTTTTATGAAACAGGGAACCTTCCTCTTGTTTTTCGACACTGACAACAGACCCGCAGACGAAAATTCGAGGAGGTTTTTCAAAAAACGAGAGGTTAAAATACCTAAGAGATTGGAATTTGGTGATCTAAATCATAGCAAAACTGGAAAGACTTCTTGTTTCACGCTCTGCGTACAAGACACTTCCTCTAACCATGACGAGAAGACTAATTGGGAGGTTATAAAGAAGGGACTGGAACAGCTAGAGCGAATTGTTGTAGAGAAAGGAATTCGCAAGATAAATTTGCCCAAATTTGAATCGATAAATAAAATTTCCTGGAAACAGTTCGAGACTGAAGTCAATAGAATTTTTAAGGACAAAGAAGTTCAAATTATAATATGTTCTGGACAGATAGAAATCCCTTCAATTTCTCAGAGATACGATTTGGTCAAAGAATTCCACTGTTCTGCTATTGGAGGTCACCAAGGGCACAATAAAACGTACCTTCGGCTACGATCGAGGTACTATTGGGAAAACATGAGGGATGACGTTAGGAATTTTATTTCAAAATGTTTGATATGTAAAATAAAGAAATTGACTCGTAAAAAGATTAGACAACCAATGGTGATCACCGACACACCCGGTACTGCATTTGAAAAGGTCGCGCTAGATCTAGTGGGCCCTTTTCCCCCCCACCGAAAACGGTTCTAGGTACGTCCTCACCATGCAAGACCTCCTGACGAAATACTGTATCGGAGTCCCTTTGCCCGACGCAAGCGCAGCTTCCACTGCCGATGCTTTTGTCAAAAGATTAATTTGTACGTTTGGGACACCAAAAGCCATACTTACCGATCAAGGGACAAATTTTCTCTCAGGACTCATGAAGGCAGTAGCAAAGAAATTTGGTATAAAACAATTTAGGACAAGCGCTTTCTGTCCTACGTCCAATGGGTCCCTTGAACGAACACACATCGTTTTAGCTAATTATCTACGAATTTTTCAAGAAAGAGATTCAGAATGGGACCAATGGATCGAGATGGCAATGTTCGCTTACAATACGAGTGTTCATGAGTCCACGGGGCGTACACCCTATGAGTTGGTTTTCGGAAAAGTAGGCCTTTTACCCTCCAGTCACTCACTACCGAGTCATGATAGCTTAGAAACCTATGATGAGTACCTCATTAAACTTATGGCTAGGCTAGACAGTATCAGAGAGGAATCCCGGGATAGTCTTATAAGAGCCAAGGAGAAATATAAAGAATATCATGATCGTTTCGTGAACCCGGTATCGCTCTCTGCAAATGACTATGTATTTCTGAGAAAAGGGATAAAATATGGCAAGTTCGACAACTACACTGATGGTCCATTTAAAATAGTTGAGATTCTTGATGATAATAGAACCAAAATAAGAATAGGCAATACCGATAAAATAGTCTCCACAAATAGGTTAATACGTACAGAAATAAGAAGCGATGATGAAATGTAAAGATAAGAAATTTTCTTGTTGTAGATTAATTTAAGAATGCTTTCCGCGGTCATCACCGTCATCACCTTCCTCTCCCCCGCCATGGGACTACTCGGGTACGATTGCGGGACGTTAGACGCCAATATCACGCGTTTGAGTCTGAAGGACCTGGGAGAATGCAACATTCCCCAACCCCGCGTGGTTAAAACAAAAATACCCCTGCAATTGCTCCAGCTGAATGAATTCGGAACTTTATACGTCCAGATATGTAGAATAGAAATCAAACGTTTGGTCACTCGGTGTGGATTTTTTGCTGATCATTCTGTCTCGAACGGTCTTGCCGAATACTTTCGTGAACCCACGAGGGAACAATGCAAGCAACTCCATGAAAGAGGACGTATACAGATTGAACAGGCAATTTTAGCAGACTTTAGAGCCAACACCACGGACACTCGGACTGTGACACTCGCTGGGACCCTAAACGTTGATGGTAGCTGCGAAGGAGCTAAATACGGAGACCGATTTGGAGATTGGCAAAAGGTTACAGTTCAAGCCACCATAAAAGTAACCCTTCAAGATTACTACGCTCCTGTTTCCACAAAAGAAGGGAAAATTTTCTTCAACTCTGGTTCTCGCTGCTCTATGAAGAAACAGTTCTGCTCGATGACCAATGGAGACTACGCATTCTGGGACGTGCTACCTCAAGGACTCTGCGATTACCAACAATATTCCGTGCTATACCAAGGAGTTGGATTTCGATTGGAAGACTATTCAGAAGAAAAGATGAGACCCGTCTACACAGTAGAGACGAAAGGCACAACCTTTGCTTTAATGAAAAAGGACTCGCTTTCAATATGCGGGTACGAAGTTTTTTCCACGGAACATCCTCGATTGTTCATCCTAGAAGCTGGAAAGGGAGGATTTCTCATGCCAAAACAAGAGATTAATACACGGGATATAGACATCCTTGCCTATACAAACTCCAAGTTCATATATATTGAAAAACGAATGAAGAGACAGTTCGAGACCTTATACTACGATGTGATGAAAAGGCGATGCAAACTAGAAAGGAAGGTGCTCGGAAACTCCTTGGTATTGGCCACAATAAAACCGGATGAATTCGCTTACAACCTCATGGATGGACCAGGATACATGGCTATTATTTCAGGAGAAATCGTTAACATTCTAAAATGTGCTCCAATAATAGTTAGAGTCAAAAACACCCCTAATTGCTATCAAGAGATTTTAGTAGAAGCGAACAATAAGACCTTCTACCTAACGCCAAAAACTCACATTTTGAAGCGAAGAGGAACTCCTATCTCTTGCAATTCCTTGACTCCAGCCACGCATGAGATCGATGGAAAATGGTATAAGTTCACGCCCAATCCAGTGGAGACAACGGTACCCCAACGTTTGAAACCTTTGTCAAAACCTACGTGGGAATACCACAGCATCGCCAACCTTGCTTCATCTGGTATCTATACAGAGGACGACTTGAAGAAATTCCGAGAAGACATCCTTTTTCCAATGGACCGCGCCGGAGTTCTAGAAGCGATAGCAAAAGGGTCACTAGGAGATCCAGTCGACGTCGAAGGCCTTTCTATGACGAACCTACTAAACATAGAAGATTTGGCCAAAAATGTATGGAACAGTATGTGGTCAAAGTTCTCTCTATTTGGCACCTACAGTGCAGGCTTTTTAGGATTGTACTTCTGCCTAAAGCTCATCAAAGGACTTCTCGACATGGGACTACACCTGTTTGCACTTCACTCGGTGTTTGGCTGGTCCATCTACCTATTCACCGCAATCTGGGACAACCTTGCAAGCATGATGCTACATGAAAGAGTTCCTACAAAGAAACAAACTCGAAAGATTGCAAATGAAGACGTTGAAGCAGGCATTCCCTTGAGCATCATCTCTCCCAAGGTTCCTGAAGATGAAAACGACCCCAAGATGATGACATCAATTTACCCCGCCAACGAACTGGAGAAACTTCATCAGGAGTCACCACCCTTCGGACTTCGAGGATGAAAAGGGGGCAACTTGCGCGCGCATAGATTTAAGGAGATAAGGAATGGAGACACTGTTGGAAACATGTATGGAATGAAATAATGGAACAGACAGCATGTTTAAGCCTGTACAATCAATATATTAAGTAAGAGTATACTTAGGTGCAACTATGTAAACACATGTAATGAAGTTAAGCTAAAATAAAGGATTATTGAAAATCCACCCGTGTTGAAGATGGAAAAGGAACCTAGAAGATTGTAATAAAAAGAAATATAAACAGAGGAACGAAAAGAAAAAAAAGGATACCTTTGTACACGTGAATGACAATGAATGTGTATGATCATGCGAATACATTTAGAATATAAGACATTGATTATTGATTTTCAGAGTATTGAATACATGTAATTTTATGAATCGTGTACAAGGAGATGAAGAAGAAAGAAGGGAATGCGAGGTTGGTTGGATGATCTCCCTCTTTTCTTCCAAATCCCCAACAGAATTGCGCTACGAATTATTGCGAGATATTTAGGAATGGAAATCGACTCTAAATAAGAAATTGCGTAAAGTGGGGACTATTTTATTTATTCCTGAGAGGCTGTCTTTGATAGACTATTTTGACAGACTATCTTATTTTGGTGTACTATTTTATTTTATTACGCTATCTTTAATTAATAAATTTCGAAGACTATTTTTGGTAAGGAATTATTTCTACGCGGCTATTTTTTTTTGCGCGTTCATAGCAACTTTCATGTGCTATTGGTATTCTACTCAATACATCGCTTGATTAATTCTGTTATAGCTAAAGAGTATTTATTATAAGACGGATTCTTCATTATCCTTTTACGCCTATGTAATCAAAGGTTTGGCATTTACACCAATGTTGGATAAGCCAGGCATTCGAGAATTAGAAGTAATTGGAACATCATTTTATGCATTCTAAGAAATAAGGTTGATGAGGAACGGATTGCGAATTGTTGCGAATCGTTAAGGTTTCCAGAATTGGGAAACATGTAATAAGAGTTTATTCCGTTTTATTTGAAGTCGATATATTTTGTAACATCGAACAATTCGTGTTGAAATTTTGAGCTATCTATTTATAACTACTTATCGTAATTGTCCGGGAATGACTACATTCAATCGGTGATAAGCTCAGTGTAACTTCTATTGTGTGACTCTGGTAAATGCGAATTAAAGGTATGAACTCCAATGAACTCTGAGATTGAAAACTGAAGAATATGGAAAGAAAGGAACCTTCTATATGGTCCTATGAAGAGACTTTAAAAAATTTTTTTTTTGATATAAACTTGGAAATACTACGTAAAGTTGAGAAATTTTTGTAGAACTGTTATACAAGAAGAACAAAATATAGGACACTATGGAATAAAAATTGAAGATATGAAGTTTTAGGGATTGAAGAAAAAGGGTTAAGTAGGCAATAAAAGGAACTCTAAAATTGAATATTGAAACAATCGAATATATGCAATTAATAAAAGAATTTTGGAATTCAAGGAAAATTTTGATTAGGGAATGTTCATTAGGATTTATGGCCCCGCTCGCGTAATAGATTACTATAAATCGAATTTTTTCAGCCTAGCTAACTGAAAGAATTGATAGGTTTTGGTATGAAATTTAAAATGTCCTAAATTTTGAGGCCTCAAATTAGGTTTTTGCTTTGCGCGAGTTTCCAGAAGGGTATAATTATGTTCTGATTTGAACATTGAACCTAAATAAATAGCATGCATGCATAAAAAGGAAAAATCCTACAAGATTACTGCGATAAGGAAAAAGGGACCTTCGCTGTAACAGTTTTAAAACATTCGCGTTTTCAAAATACACGATGATAAAAATAAAGATAATTAGGGATTTTCAGAAGCACGCGCAAATACTCTATGAAAAATGTAAGGATACAGAGATTAACATTCTCTAATTTTTGCAACCAGGTGAAACGAATTTTCACCAGACCTCAATCTTCAGATTAAAAATCTTTTTCTAAAAAAATTTTTGCTAAGAAAAGTAGAAGGGGGAATAATGAAAATGAAATGAATTATTTACAAAAATACGATTATGAGAACCCTGAAAATAATAAATCATTCCTCGAAAAGGAAAAACATATTTCAAAGGCAATATCTACTTCAACCTTTTCCTCATAAAGAGCTTTTTATATTTTGACGAGAAAACAATTAGATAAGAATGCTGATAGGAATATCAAGCATCAAATTCGAGCTCATCAATTAAAGAAAAATATCGACTACTTGAAAACAAGTAGAAACCTTCGTTAGGACCCAAATCAAGAAAATCCACCGGTGATAAGAAATTTCGAAGACGAAAAATCAACACAACAAGGAAAACGAATCCAAGAGCCCAGATTGGAAAAACAAGTTTCGAGATAACGAAATCGAACGGAATACCACGTATACGAAAACCCACGTTGAAAAACCGAAGAAAAACCTCGAATTCGCCTAAAAAGACCTGAAATCGAAAACCCTTCACCAGAAAGAAGAAGATTTTCCTTTATAATAACCAGAATGCTTTATTACAAATCCTTTTTTTTATTACATCGTTAGAATCACGGAATAATTTTCTCCTTATTCATTACAAAAGGGATCCAAAATAGAGACAGGAACTCCAAAGCGCTGAACGTTCTTCCACCTGTCAATCCTTCTATATCCACCAGCAATACCGAAAAGTCCTCTAAGCCTGCAAAATTTCAGTGCTTTCAAGCTCAAGGAGAGGAACAAAAGAAAATTCAACATACCAATTCCTTCTTGCTCCATAAACTCTTGATATATGAACGCGACCAGGTTGCAGGAGAGAGGCAGACTCACGTCGAAGGATCTTGAATTTCCGTTGGGTGTGAGCAGGGACAGTTGGAGAGAGGACATCTTGGAAGAAATCCAGTAGGAATAGCGGAGGGACAACTAACTGAACGAAAAAACTGCGACTGAGTGACGACTACTGACGACTACTGACAGTTACTACGAGCCACTAATTCCACTCCAACGAAGAGATATCTGACTGAGTCTGACTAGTCACATGACACGCTGTTGTCATGCGCAACTCCCCTCCATGAATTCAACCAGATAAAACTATTCCGAATTCAGTTCAAATTTCCAAACCAACTAAAACCACCAGACCTGCATAAAACTATCATGGAGACTAATGTGAACCATTCCATTCACGTGAGAAAACTGACCCAACAAGCAGATACAGGAGATCAGAAGGCACTAAAACTACTGAAGCTATTTAAGGAGAAATATCGACTTATGAGGCTAGAAAGTCAACGATCCGTGAGTCTGGAATTCGAAAGACTACCCAGGAAAATACGAAAAAAGATGGAAATGAATAGCAGAATCGTGAAAAGAAGACTACAAAAATTAGATGTGAAAATCAGAGAGGCTCAGACTTCAAAGGCTGCAGAAACTCAGAAAGGGAAGATCGGACAGACACCTCAACAGAAATGTGTTACCGGGAGAGACGAAACGTTTGAATTTCCAATTATTCAGATCAAGAATTCGGAATTCCAAATGTAAGACCAATAAATTTAAAAGTAACTCCACAAATTTGAAGTAACTATTTCACCTACCGTAACAAATTAGGAATATTCTAAAAAAAAAAAAAAAATCAACGCTGTTTGTTCCTAGAAATCAACGCTATCGTAGCATTGATTTCTTCTCCGGGAGGGAAGATGTGAAAGGCGAGTTATTTTTCCTCGCCTTGGAAAATATTTCATTTTGAAACGAACCGAATATTTAACTTTGCGAAGATTCGCAAAGCCATTCTACAACAATTAGATAGCGCGCGATTATCGGCGAGTTCACCGGCATTAGAGCCAGGCCTCGTGCGAGATAAGCGTAGTGCTTTTGAATGGAAATTGGAATCTTTCGATAATAGTTTCTCCGATCATTTTTTCATTTTCACTATTTTTAGTTAAACGAGTTCTTAACTTTATTTTTCGTGTCACGATGATTTTACCTTTTATCAATTATTACATGATATGATCGGACTGAAAATCGTCCGTTTGTATCCTGTCTTAACAGTATATAAACTGCAGACTTTTTGCTAGGATGGTTCATTCCCATTCTGTTTGTTAAACAGTTCAAACCGACTTCAAAGTCACAAACCAACTTCAAAGTTACAAACCGACTTCAAAGTCACAAACCAACTTCAAAGTTACAAACCGACTTCAAAGTCACAAACCAACTTCAAAGTTACAAACCAAACTTACAAGTAAAAGAAATTAAAAATATTGTTTTTGGAATTTCAAAACCTAAGTTTTCCACTATCGTCTATTTCATGTTGTATTTTTCTACCCCTAGTTTAGTGATGAAGTTTAACGACTTACATCCTCTTACAGTTTCCAAAAGACTCTGGACTAAGGGAACGAAGTTTTGACATGAAAGAGCGATTCTCACGAATAACTGGGAAAGTAAAATCGATAACTATCTTATTCAAATAATAAACATGTACAAATAATTGGATACCTTTTCAACTTCGAACAACAAGAAAACACAACTAAAATGACGACTTCCATGAATCAAATTTACTAAAGCAGCATTTACTTGAAATATTAATTAAGGTGTTCTGTCTTTTATAGTGGACTCTAAAAATTTCGAATTATACAAACGAGGTTGCGAGGGTTCTTCTAGAATAGAAAAGAGAGAAAGTGTTCAAATTCATCCTTCCCATCCAAATTACGCTAAGTTCCAGAGGAACCTAGATCAGGATTATAAAGTTCAGAGATTGGGCATTGAAGCCTTCAGGAAAGTCCGAATAACCAACCTAAAGCGACCTCGTCCCTTCTGGACTAGGCCAAGGATTCAGGAAGCTAGGGAAAACTTTACTAGGAACAACCTTCCAATAGAAGATATCGATGAGTTTGATTTAGAGACGAGGAAAGACAATTTGGAAGGGCTTGAGCAACGAGACCAAGCAAATGTCAAGATAGAACCTTATTTTTTATTTCCCGAAAGGGATGTCGACCCAAGTTTTTACGATTCTTTAGAAGAAGGGTATTTCTACGATAACGATATGCCAGAGTCACACAGAGAAGAATTAAACAAAATAAGGAAAGAAATTGTACAAGACGAGACTGAGAATCGTCCTAAAATTTAAGAAACTATATTGTAAGAGGAAAATTCTAAATAATAACGTCATCTTATAGAAACTTTGAAGTGTCTTTATTAAACCTTAAACAATTCTCCCGACTCCCTTAAAAGGTCGAACCCAGGGTCACCATAGGCCGTTGTCTATGGAGGGTCCTGTCCTGTCGACGACAACAAGGAATATTTATTCCTAGGCATTAAGCCTAACACGTCCCCAAGAAGAATAATAAATATGATTCACAGGAATATTTCTTGAGCTTGCTCGTCACAGTCCGGTTTCCGGGCTTCAAAATCATTGGTATGCTGGGTTATTTGTAGGCACGGATACTTTCGGGTAATTCGGACTTTTCCAGTTCCGAAGCACACCTCCATGAATGTGAGGGTATGTATCTCATTAGAGAGTGGAACAAGTACTTACGGTAGACTTTATCGACGTCAACTTCAGTAGCGGCAGTGGTTGAAGATGAAGCGTCCGAATCTGGTTTCCTGATGTACATATTTTTTTGTGCCTCTTCGTCCCACAAGGCATTGACGATGTTTTTTATCCTAATTGGCATTGTACGCGCGTCAAGAACTCTTTCGTAATCCACTTTAGTGAAAAAAATTCCACTGCCTTTGCCCACTTCAATAGTCCGAACTCCTGCCGGAATCTAACATTAAAAAGAGAACGCAGAAAGGATTATATGAGCAACGTCCCAAATACGTTACTAATTCAAGTGGTATTGGAAAAAGAAGATATTTCAAGGGATCGAAATAACAATTTATCGATCTTCGCAAATTTTCCTACTCTCTGACAGTGTAATACTTAGTACTTTTTTCGATTTGATTTCGGTTTGAGGAGTCACTGCCTCGAGAGGGCTCTCTGTAACAGCTTGCGATGCTTAGAGCTGTGTGATCTTCTTCTCCAGGATGTCAATTTTTTCATTTCTTTGCCTTGCTACCGTATGCAAGCGATCATTGTCTTCTGTCAACTGCTCTATCTTTTCCTTAAGAAACTGATTTTCGAGAACAAACGATTGGAGTTCAGTCTGAAGTGGGTGTACTTCCATGTTGAAGGGCGTGCCTGTTAGAGTAACTGACTTGTGGCACCCGATAATGTCTGTTTCATCCATGGAAAATGGAGTGGCCGAGGTAGAAACAGTAGCGGTTGTCGTCGGTTGTTCCATGTCATTCTGAACATCTTGTGAGAAAAGTGTAGGTTGTACAATTAAACTGAATAATGAAGAAGAAATTTTTTCGTATTCGCAAGAGCGAAAGAGAATGAAAGACAGTATATTAACGAAAAAATCTCGAAAGTTTTTGTGTATTTCACTTTTTTATTTCTTTGTGTCAAGATTATTATTAAAAATTGATCAGAAAAGTGAATCACACTGAATACAGTTTAAAATGCAGCATTTTCTTGAATTAAAGTATAACTCTTCTTTATTAACATATTCATACAAACAAAGGATGTTCTAAGATATTCGAGTTTCTTAATTTTTTTTTTAAGTAAGACTGAGCATTGTAATTAGATTCACATCAAATTCTAGTACCTGTATCAATGTGTGCTTTTTGTTTATAGTTGTTATAACAGATTGATGTGGATTGCTTTTGCAAATAGCTTTATTAAAAGTAATCGGAGTATGCAACATCAATTCCGCTAATTATCGAACGACTCTATAGCAAACTTAAAAAAAGTCTGTTGGTTCTAAAATTACATTGCATCAGAGCTACGTCGCTGGGAAGTAGACAGATTAATTTACATTGGAGCGTTTTTCCTGTGCTGAGTACATCTTCATAAACTTTAAGTCACCGCATTTTGCTGTGTCCTTTTAGATCCTGGATCCTACGTTCGCACCTGTGAGCAATCGACGATTGCTCACAGGTGCGAACGTAGTTTTTCATGTTGAAGGCTCAAAAATCGCGATTTTGCGTTACGCACACGTACAAAAAACACGCTTTTTGATGCTGAAGCATGAAAAATGCTTTTTAGCCATCCCGCACAATTTCGTAGTTGTTGCATCTCTGCGAATAATTGCATTGAAGCACGCGTAACTTGAAAACCGTTGCGAATTTCAGCACAGCACTACACGACTTTTCCCTTGCAAATTTTTCAGCAGACATTTTTGAATAACAACTTTTTTCGATGCGATCGATACTTTGTCAGTTATTCGCATTTAAACAATCAAATTTTTCATTACTTTTTCGTGCTAAGTTTTATAGCAAAACAATTCTTCAAAATTCACGGAGCATCACAAAAACCATAATATAAGATGCTTTCCAGCCATCATGCTTCCTATTCGTAGCTTTTGCACTTAGCGAATGGACCTACTATTGAAATGACGAATCTCGTCTATTTTTTCTTGCGAGAAAAACGAAAAATCTCAAAATATACATTTACTTTGAAACCATTCATTTCTCGCTCGCAATGGGATTCCTGAGGTCCCTCAGGGACCTCAAAACTGTCTCGGCTAGGAGCCGTGTCTTCTCTCTCTGACGCATAAGAGGTACGGGAATTCTCTCGGCCAATAGGATCGCGAGAAAAGGAGCGAAACCCACAGGGGACTGCTTGTGGAACATCACTGCATTCAATGAAGATTCGCTCGTATATTGGCATTGAAATGAGAAGAGAAGCTTTGTAGAGGACTCGTTTTTCAAATGTAATATAGGATTTTAAAATATGCCTCAAAACTGGAAAAGTTTCCCTTTTGTTGAACCTTGTTTTAGAAACGAGTATCTTATAAGCGAAACGGTGATTGAGGAAGGTCAAGTTTTCGAATGTCAAATAATTTACCCTTCTCCACGTATCCTCTATTCTATCGTCTTTCCCAATTTTGTTCATTGTGAATAATTCATCGAGAAATTTCGTTATTCTGGATTTTTTTTTTCAGATTCGTGATTCAGAAAATGTTGATAAATTTTCTAAATTATATTCGATATTATGTTTCTTCAAGATATGTATGATAATATCTTTCAATTTTTTTAAATAAAAAACGTGACAACTATTTGGGAATAACGAAGAAAATGTTCCTGATAAATTTTCATGAAAGTCGAAAAGTTTCGGATAGTCGACATTATGTTCGAAATTTTCAATACTTGGGAAAAGAAAAACAAATTCAAAAATTTTAAAGTTTTTCCATAAATCGATCAATTTCAAAAAATTTATATTATTTCAAAGAATGCATGTACAGTATGTTTGTATATTGTTTAATTAAGGTTATTTGTAAATTTAAAAAAATTTGAATTTGTTTTGCAATAATGCCCAAAAGTTCCGTTTTTTTGTTAAAATACACAAGTTACAATTTGAGCCTTACATAGTAATATCACGATAGTTCGTATCGTACTTCTCTATTTTTCATCAGAATAACATTGGAAATTTTTTTTGGATTTTCCGATTTTCATTTATACTTCATAGTTTGTTACATGAAAAATCGCCTGATGTCTCGCCTGACATATTTTTGTAGAGAATCAAACGTTCGACAAAGAAAGTCTCTTACAACTCAAATTACTAGACAAATTTGTTTTCAGATCAAGTACTTGAACTGCTGCTATTTTCTTTCCAAAAAAAAAAAAAAAAAATTGTAGTAGTTTCTTGTAGAACATTTTTAAACGAGTTATATTTGTTAGCCTTTTTCGAGCTTAATTATTTCCTATATTTTATACCTACATGTATGGTCACTAGACTTATTTTTTAATTGAAGATGAAACCATTCGAAAAAAATCATTCGCGAATATCAAATCGGTTGTTATTTATTCGAATTGTATTTTGATTCTAAAGTTTTCAAAAATGTATATTTTTTTATAATACCATGTACATAATTAAACACACTTCCTTTCCTATGAATTACAACTATATAATTCAATAACTTCACACGAGTGCGTTACAGGGACCAAGCAAAGATTACATTTTACAATTTTCATTTCAAATACACCGTTGAACGTAACTGAAATTTATTCTGATTGAATTGAAGGACATTTTACAGTTCGACAGAAATTATAATCACTAAATGGAAACTTTTCAGCTTGGGATGTAACTAAATTTATTGTTAATTAAAATTTGTATTCACTATTCACCTATATAATTTTTTAACACATTAAATTTCTTTCAATATATTATGATGAGTTTATGAAAATATGCATTGATATTTGTTAATGCATTTCTTTTTGGCAATAATTTTGTGTTATAATTTCTTTCACATATTACAATTTATAAATTTATTACATTTCGTTCATAACCATCATCATAGTTCGTTAATGACAATCATCAAAAATTTGTTTATTTATTATAATTTGTTTTTACAATTTTATTATAACGTATAGTTGAATTGTTCGCATGGACAACAAATGGAAAAAAAACGCTCAGGACAACAAATGCACAACTCAAATTTGTTTACAAGACTTGGTTACAATTTTTTTAACAATGTTGAGTTCGTACTTAAATTTTTTTATACTGACTTTAGAAAACTATATTATCTGTTATCGTTGAGGTAATAGAAAATATACAAAAGGTCAATTGAAAACAGTTATTGACAAATCTTTCTAGCAATTATGCCCTAAATATATTAGTTTTTTGTATATTACATGAAGGTCACTTCCTAGTGAAGTTAATATACATATTTTGGATTATTTATTTTGTATATTGTTCTGTGTAAATAATGTACATACGAAATAAATAAACATAAGAATAATATCATTATAATCACGTTAACGTTTTTTTCATTTAAGATATTTCATATTATTAATGATGCTTCTTGAGCCGGAAATGAAGGTGGAAGTCATTCAAAGCTAGTAAATTAGTTGTAACGCTTGAATGCGTTTTCAGATGAAAAAACTGTTATCGAATTGGGGGGGGGGGGGTCTCATCGTATATAACATCTACTATCTTTGGATTCTTTCTTGCAAACAAGGGGAAAAAGTACCGTTTTGGTGTAAAAATATGCCAATCGAAATTTGAGACCTTCATATTAAGATCAAGATAGTTCGCACTGTACTTTTCTATTTTTCCTGAAATCCTGAAATCCTCTAAGAGACGATGGGTAAAACTCTTTGAACTGATTTCAATGACAGGCACCTTTCAAGTAGATTAAATGTCAGAAAATCCTTCTTTTCGTCCTATTTATTCAAAATAATTTCCTCTAATTATGCTGAAAAATTGCCTAACAACAGCCTCGAATTGAAGTTTCCGATTCCACAAAATTTTCATACGTAACATTATGTCAAATTTATGAATTTTCTTATGTCACAACTCATGTTTTTTGGAGTGACCGAATGTAAAATTATAAATTCATCTATAATTGTTTGCAATAATATTTGTATACTTATAAGTGTCTTTTGGAAAAGTAAAGAACAAGTCGAGCATAATCAAGGGGATTTCGAAAATCTAAAAATGGAAATGCACGGAAATGGTAAAAATCATGTTCATCATCAGAACACAATGTAAATAATCAACAAAAATTCAGTATTTTGTTTTGAATTTATTCTATTAAAAAACTCTTAATAACGGGAAAATACTTTTTGCACCAATAAAGCATTTTTAACTGGACATGAGAATTTTTAATAGTGTATATTAATAATGTAAAAACGATGTATACTGTAGACCTACAATTTTATAAATTGAAATTTCGTATTTCTGTTTGATATACATGCTTTTCGATGATTTTTTTTTACTTATATTAGAAATTTACCAACCTAACACTGGAAGTTATTTTTATTACAATAAATATCGACAATTAGATAACACCGTATATAAGTAATTGACAGAAATTAAAATAAAACGAAATTTGCTTTTTGTTTTTTGTGTCTTATAGGTTATGTTGGAAAAAGATAGATAGAATCAAATGTAAAATATTACTAAATGTTCAAATCCAAAACGCTTCAATCCAGGTCGTTGACTTGTCCTCGACGGCAATATTTCACTTTTCCCTGTTTTTTTTTCAGGTGTTGCGCGAGCACTTTTTATTATTTTTTACAGAGCATTTGTTATTGTCAGTTATTGTTTTGACAACGCGACGACAATTCCGGTTGATTGTGACGTTGTGATATGCTCAGTAACTCACGGCCGCGGGGTGGCGCACTGTACCGGGCGCTTAGGAGTTTCTACTGCACCGACATTTAATCCGAAATGTCAAAATAGTATATTTTATAAATTTTATATTTTGTGCATTGGAAAGTATTTTTTCTACTGCAAATGCTTAACAACAAACATAATAAGGCCGCGTAATAATTCACTTCCGACAAAAAAACTGTTTTTACTACTAAATCTCAATTTGAGAGAGTTCGGATAGAACTTTGATAGAAAATGGAGAGAAAGCTCCCAAATTTCTATCAACCGGCCTTTGCTAGGGATATGCCGAAAAACTCAGTCAAATAAGTTATTACGAAACCTGCCCTTGCAAATACTTAATACTCCGTAAAAACATATCCTTGAAATCATTTAGTAATATATAATTTTTTTTTGAAACCCAAGATAAAGAGTGAATAAAAATTGTGTACTATTGTAAATGAGTGAGTAAAATTTGTGTACCACGTTAGCGAAGACTTTATTTTGGCGATGAATGGCGGATGACAAATGATCGTTGATTTGCGTTCGATCGAAGAACATTGAACAACATGTGCACAAAAATTTATTCGAATTGTCCGGATCATTACAATTAACAAGAAAATCATCGATCTGATCAAAATTTGAACTTACGCGATCCGCAGGATTCTCCGGATGATGCGGAGTTTCCATCGTTGCGATCCGGTTATTTTTCAGCGAGTATGAAAATGTAATTGTACCAACATTTGTGAATGAAAATTTCAAGTAGTATGGATTTTCAAAACGAATAAACTTTATACGTCTCTTGCAAACGAAAAACTGAGAAGTGAGGCTGTTTTGTCAGAAAACTCAAAAAAAAGCTCCAAAAATGTGTAGAGATAAGATTAGGTCATTATACCTGTTCGTTTTGAAAAGGGCGTGTTGCGTAGGTTGTGACTTAATAATTTTGACGATGAAAATTCCGTAGAAAGAACATTTGCAAGTAATCGTCAGTGATAATGAAGAATGAACATTAAGGGAAAATAAAATGAATACACAAAAAAATACAAAAAAATGTTTAAATATATAATAAACTTTAAAACTTAAAATTTTGCGATTTATGGTTCTTAATGTACAAAACCTTGACTTTTTCTGTTTTTTTTACAAGTTTTTTTACGAATTTTATTCATATAAATGGCGATGAAAATAATTTAACTGAGATGAGCGTACTCTAAACTACATTATGTACATTTTTTTATGCAATATTGAGATATCGGCTGCGTAAAAATCGTTTAAACACGTTGGGGTATTAATTAACCCCAGTGCCGGGTTAATAAACTGTCATTAAACTAAGTGTTAGCATGCAGTTGTGTGGATTTGATTTTTTTGAATTTACTAATCTAGAAATTTTGATTCTTATAAAAACCTTATACGAAAAAGAAATTTCTTATATGAATTCAATTTCCTATGAGGTGACCTTATAAAAACCTTATAAGAAACTGAAACTTCTTATACGAATGTATTGGATAAAATTTTACAAGAAAAAAACATAATAAAAATTTGTCGATCAACTTTTTACACGAAATTTCTGTTTCTATAAGGTTTTTACATGGATCAAAATTACTAATTTGGGAAAAATTGTAACTCTGTAGAAGTCCGCATTGTAAAATTTAAGCTTCTGGCAATAAAGTCGACAACGCTCGAATACGGAAAATCATTTACTTTTATAAAAATCAGCGTGTTGCGTAAGGCAAAAATTTTGGTGATGAAAGTTTGGTAGAACGATAACATTATGTCATTACACCTACTCGTTTTGAAAAGAGCGTGTTGCATAGGGTATTACTTATAAATTTAATAATAAAATGGGGGTACATGCGCAATTAAATTGTTTGTAATAATTATTTAATTTCTGAGGTTTAGCAATTTAATTGCTAAAATATATTCACGAAAGAATTACTTTTAAGTCATATATGTTTAATGAAGATGAAAAATGACGTAAAAATTCAGCGATTATAATTATTTCAATCTTTCAATAATGTCCAGTGAACGTCGAATCTATTTTGTAGTCATGCAAATTTTCGTCCTTGGACCGTGGGATTTGGGATCTAATAAAAAATGGGAATCATTTTTTATTAGAACTGTTTTTTCATAAGTGTCGTATATTTTTCAAATAAATTTTTGAAATCAACAAACATGAACATAACATTTGAAAAATATTATTAATCTATTTTTGCACATTGTCAGTTCCTTTGATCCAATCTTCATAAATATTCTCCTTCTTCATTTTGATCAATGCGTCAGTATTCTGCTTCCCAGTTCTTTTTTCTTTTTTGATAAAATTTTTACCGTAGAGAATTCCGGACAGCGTTTTCGTTCCAAGACTGGCTCTGGCTTTCGTTTTGTTATGATTGATTGCACTAAAAACACGCTCGCAATCGGCTGAGGTAATCGGAAATACTTTTAGTTTTTTGATTATTTCCGTGATCAACGGAAATTCCAAAAAGTCGTCGCCCGCTGTTGCAGTTTTGATTTTATGCCAAAACTTTTGAGGTTCCTTTCCAGGAGGATTTTTGAACCATCTTTTCAGTTTTTTGAATTCTTCGTGAGTTTCCTCGATGTCCATTTTCAGAAAATTAGCAGTTATTGAAATGTCTCGTACGTTTGGGAAGTCTGATGGATCCATAAATCCGAATTCTTTCAGCATTTTGACACTTTCTTCTTTAAAGGGGAACCTTTTCTCAATCTGGCTCGCAAGAGTGATGTAAAACGTGCGACAACGTGTTCTGAAAGCATCTATGTCTTGGACCGGGATAGATTGAGGGAGGCAGGCCAAATCTGCTTTCAAGAGAGGGCCCAGTTGCACTTTTCGAAGAGGTTCCCAGAAGAGACGATTGCTTTCCGTGATGGTTCGATACTCGATGAACTGTGGCTCATTTTGATCAACGTACTCTTCGGTCAAATAATTTTCAACGATGGCTTTGAAAAAAGTTTCCATTTTTTGATAAATTTCATGGATTTAAGGTTTTTCGCATTGAAACTCTATATTTCTTTTGTTGGCAATTGGCAGAATGTAGTGCAAAAATTACAAGTAATGTTTGTACCATCTATTTTTCAGAAGAGAAAAAATTTCTCGTGCCTTGACATTGTCTTTTTCTTTTTCGCATTCGTCTTTAAAAAAATCGAATAATGCATCAAATTGTTCTAAAAAACGACTCACACAAACGACTTCACATAACTGAACACAAAATGAGAGCTATCGAACTTTCGTGAACTTCAAAATTTTGTGTTCTGGAATATCAAGTAGATTTTGAAATTTTTGAAGATCAATTTGCCTTTCACTGCTTCTTTTGAAATAGCTGTAGACTTCAGACAGTAATTTTTCCAATTCAGCGGGTAGTTCCTTCGTCGCGTATGAAACTGCAAGCGCCAAAGAGTGGCAAATACATTTCATTAAAAATAATGTTGGAATTTGTCTCTTGAATTTCGCGGCAACTGAGTTTTTGTCTCCGAACGTGACGTTTGCTCCGTCTGACGCAAAGCCCACCATATTTTGTAAGAATGGGATGTCCTAGAATACGAAAAATTCCACAATTTTGGCATGGAGTGCATCAGCTGTAGAGTCTTGTACCTGAAAATCATATGTCATTAATTACAAAAAAAAGGTGAACTTCGTTATAGATTATCATGACGTGAAGTACATTTTCATGTTGACTTTTTCATTATGTTTTTCCAATGATGTCAAATAATGAATATCAATAAAAATTAGATACCTCTATGCATGGGTTCTTGTATTCAAAATCGAAACTCTCTCGGACAATTGTCCGAGAGAGTTTCGAGAGACTCCCGAGAGAGTTCCGAGAGAGTTCCGAGGGAAATCGCTCGGAATTCGCTCGAAAGTCTCTCGGAGCCCCGTCACCAGGGTCTTAATATCCCCCTAAATATTTCTTCCCCCTAAAAGTCCCCTTAAAAAAAAGCCCCTAAATTTAGGGGGAAACCCCCTAACCTGGTGACACTGCAATCGACTTGCATGTAATTGTATGTAGATAATGTTTACATTTTTGAAGGTTGGCATCCATGCGCATATTGCCAATCGCCATTTTATTACATGACTACCAATCATAAAAAAAATCTGAATTTGAAATTGTTAAAGAACATTGAAGAATTTTGCGATCATCTTAGTTTGTGCTAGGGTTGTTGACCTTTTTCAAAAAATCAGAAATCGATCTTTTTTTTAAAAAAGATCGATCCTTTTACAAAATCTATCTAAAATATAAAAAATCGATCTTTTTCAAAAAATCGAAAATTGATCTTTTTCAAAAAAAATCTATCTTTTAAAAGATCGATCTAAAATCAACGCCCTAGTTTGTGCATACAAAGCAAGAAAAGCTCACTTTGAATAAGGAAAAATTAAGGTTCTACTAAATGGCCACTAAAAATTACAAGTAGTTGAACTGTGCAATTGAAAATATACATATTTTTAAGAAAAATAAAGATCGCTTTACAATTCTTTTATAATGAATTACACTAGGCGCTTGGGAGAGCTCGCGCGAGCTGATACAAAACGAAGTGGTTTCGTAACTGTTCCCAACTGACAGATTCTCGACATCATGCCTAACGGCTATGCTAAAATATGTTTAAAAAAAAAAACAGGAACGGGTTCAGACCAGAGTACGTAGTTTGGAAACGTTTTTGCTCTCACACTACACAAAGTAGCGTCTATGAGAGCTCATAGACACTAATTTTCAAAGTGTGCGAACAAAAACGTTTCCAAACTACGTACCCTGTGTTACCCTGGTCCAGACGGCGTAGCAAACTCCAGTCTGTCAGACGGCGTTACCAGGCGTTACTCACAGATGCTCACAGAGTGATCAGTCTGTTTCAGGGTGCCTCCATCAATGTAATACTACTACCCCATTAGCCACAGAAGGTTCTATAAACGTTTAAAAAACGTTTTTAGAAAGGTTCGACAAACGATTGAGGAACCTTTTAAACGTTAATGAAACGTTTATAGAATCCTGAAATGTCCGCCTATAAACGTTCGTGAAATCATTTCACAAACGTTTGAGAACATTTATAGAACGTTCATGAGAACCTTATTTGAACGATTTCATGCGTTCATTGAAAGTATTTATGAAACGTTAATAGAACGTTTCTCGAAGTTTTAAAAACGTTTTACAAAATTTTTTTATAACCTTACTTAACGAATTGCATATTTTCTTAAGAACATTTCTAGAACGTTCTAAATCGTTTGTAAAACGTTACAGTAACCATTTTTGGAACCTTCTGAAACGAATTTTATTTTAAATGGTTTTCATTGTAAACGTTCCTGGAACGTTCTTGAAGGTTTACAAAATATTCCAGGGAACATTTCTGAAGCCTTCCCAAACGAAAATAGAACGAACTGCTTCAAAATGAGTAAAAGAATTTTTGCATTTTTCTCTCACGATACTTGGAAAAATTTCAGAAATTCCACGCAAGTTTAAAAAATATGCTACAAGTTCTAGCAAATTAGACTTACAAGTAATACAGATATTGTTATTCATCACTTATATAGATTCAGAGCAAAATATGAGTTGTGGATAAAAGTTTTTGATTTCCATCGGTTGGTGATTATATAAGATATGTACCTTATATTTTCACTGCCAGATGGAGATCAAAAACTTTTATCCACGACTTATATTTTGCTCTGAATCTATATAAGTGATGAATATCAATATCAGTATTGGTCGTAACTGGTCGTAAGTCCAATTTGCTAAAACTTATAGCATATTTATTAATCTTGCGTGGAATTTTTGAAATTTTGCCAACGACTGTCAGAGAGAAGAAGTAAAAATTCTTTTACTCATTTTGAAGCAGTTTGTTCTATTTTCGTTTGGGAAGGCTTCAGAAATGTTCCCTGGAATATTTTGTAAACCTTTAAGAACGTTCCAGGAACGTTTACGATGAAAATCATTTAAAATAAAATTCGTTTCAGAACGTTCCAAAAATGGTTACTGTAACGTTTTACAAACGATTTAAAACGTTCTAGAAATTTTTTTAATAAAATGTACAATTCTTTAAGTAAGGTTATAAAAAAATTATGTAAAACGTTTTTAAAATTTCGAGAAACGTTCTATAAACGTTTCATAAATACTTTCAATGAACGCATGAAATCGTTCAAATAAGGTTCTCATGAACGTTCTATAAATGTTCTCAAACGTTTGTGAAATGATTTCACGAACGTTCATAGGCGGACATTTCAGGGTTCTATAAACGTTTCATAAACGTTTGAAAGGTTCCTGAAACGTTTGTAGAACCTTTCTAAAAACGTTTTTTAAACGTGTGATGACCTCGGAAAAACCCAAATTGTTTTTCCGCAATGCGAGAGAACACGTACGCTTTCTATTATCACGCTCGATTATTATCTGGACCCCCCGGGGTTTCATACGCGACACTGCGTACCGCCGAATTGACGCCTATGACACGTGATGACGCGATCCACCGAAGGTGCTCTCTCCTCTCCCCTTACCGCGTTGCCCGTAAGTGCTAGAGGCGGCGCGGGAGAATTCGAGTGCCGGAGGAGATAATGATCGGGATATAGTAAGTGCGTTATATTTTTTTCTCTCGCGCAATAATAGATTATCACAGGTTTTGGGGAAGTGAATTCTGTGAATTAAACTCTAATCTACTCCCTCAAAATCATATAAAAGCCGGGCGAAAATGCCTAGATTTCGTCAGTTGACCAATTCAGCTCTCTGGAGCCTCTCTAAAAATTCAGCTCACTGGAGCCTCTCTAAAAATTCAGCTCACTGGAGCCTCTCTAAGACTTCAGCTCTCTGGAGCCTCTCGAAATATTCAGCTCTCTGGAGCCTCTCTAAAAATTCAGCTCTCCAGGAGCCGCTTTCGCAAAATAAGCTCTTTGGAGCCCAATTGTAATCACGCTCTTTAACGAGCCATTTTTTCAGCTCGTCAGAGCCACGAAAAAGGGACAGACAGTAAGTGTTTGACCTTTGGTCCAGTTTTTGACCATAAGGTCCAGTTTTAACTTTTCCGTTTTTCCAGTGATTCCTGAAGCCAGGGCTTTGGAGGCCCGAATCGCCGGGGTGGTCCAACGTCACGGGCTCCGGGTGAACGCCCTGGCTGGCCACTACAACGCCAGGTGACTGGGAGCCCTGTGGATTCAGCTGCAGTGGGCCCGGGGGAAGCTCGCCAACTGGCCGTTTAACACCTGGGACGATCCCGAGGACATCGTCTACAGGTACCTGACCTCAGCCTACGGGGTCCCCGTCCACTGCCATCCGGATCGCATCCGAGTGTTTTGCCAACACTGCGGCCAAAATTACACCTGCAGCAGGAACCGGCCTCCTCCGTAGTACCATCCCCGCTCCCGGGCCACTCAGCCGGATTACCCCCGGGTGCAACCACGGGCACCCAGGCCCCCGGAGATGGAAGATCAGCCGGACCCATTCTCCATCGGGACTCACCCCGTCGGTTCGCCTCCTGAAGGATTCCTTTTTCCCGAGGAAGCCCTGAGCCTCTCCCCCGAACCTTCTCAAGTCAATTCTCAACCCCAACCGCCTATCCCAACCACCTTACTCGTATCTCCATCTCCTCCTACAAATACTGTTCCTCCGCCGAGTCCCCCATCTCCACCTCCACTTCGCCCCACTATCCGGAGTGTCCGGAAGCTCAAGGGCAAGTCGAGGATTCGCCCCTACCGCCCCACGTGCGCTCCCATAGACCCCGCGGCTAAGGCACCCGGCTCAGTGGCTAATGAATGAAATAACGACGAGTTGAATATTATATGAAATATAAAATAGGCAATGAATATACATGTAGGTAGTTTAAGCTTTGAATAAATATTGACTTTGTTATTAATCCCGTCTTTTTATTTCCCTGCACCCCTCGCTCCTCCACACGGATTTGAGACGGCTCCGTGCTGCGTTCAAGTTCGTTTGCCGCGAACTACTTTGGTGGATCGTGACAAACGTTTATAGAACCTTCTGTGGCTAATGGGGTATATGACCAGCTTGAGAGTGAAGCGCATCGGGAAGAGAAGAGCGTAAACGATTCGTTTCTCTCTCGCACAGGAATGAACTGGAGTTAATACGTGAACGCATATCGTAGATGCGTTCAACAATACCAAGAACTGAGCATATGTATGAGAGTCACGCATGCGAAGTACCACGCGAGTCATCTTATTCCTTTCTCTTACTATCACGATGCTTCTTTGGAACCATATATGTAATACTCCTATATGCACAGTAAAAAAAAGTTGTTGAAGAACACTACGCTGGGCGTCAGTAACCAAAAGATCTACGCTGACCGAGGGGAAATTACAAGGAGCGGTAGTGAAATTCCCACCACCCGAAAATTCACTAGCACTGACGACTTTTTCAGCGCGCTAGTAAATTTCAAGGCGCTCGTAAATTTCATCTCTGGGATTGTGAATTCACGGTGTGGCTGGCGATTTTTTCATCCAGTACGATAGTGAAAATCAGCTAGCCAGTAAAATGCAGCTGAAATTCATTAAAAAGTATGAAATAAAAATTCGTTACAAAATGAATTGTTATGGATACTCTGCATATATGCATAAATATGTAAACACGCTTACAACAATGCAAGGAATGTAAGCGTGTTTTTTAACCTCAAATATCTCGTGCATGCACAAGAAATATTCGGATCGAAACTAATCTATGAAAGTGAAAATCGAAATTCACTTTACTTGATAATGATTTTCCTTATTTTTAGGATAAGCGATTAATCTCAGTTGAAATTTATAAAAAAAATGTATATTGCGTTCATTATTAATGCGAACCGCTCGATAACACACGATAACACAACATATGAATGTCAACGAATCGGAATGATAATAAAAATCATATGATGATAAGTGTGATTGAATAGGATAAGAAATTACGAAATCATCCCATATAATCACAAGCACTTAGAATTTTACGAACTACGTTACGAAATCTACCATCTGCTGTTAAATTCACTAGAGACAGTAAAAAAGTGCGCGGTGATAAAATTTTTACGCCGAGCGTAGGTCCTCTAGTTACTGACGCCGAGCGTAGGTTTATTCATAGAAGCTAGTCATTTATTCAGCATATGTCGTTTTTCGTTCCGCACTGGCGGGAAATCACTAGCGACCGAAGTTTCACAAGAGTGGTTCGTAGAGATGTAGAATTAACGTAATTTACTGTAATAAAACGGTAAATTACAGTAATCTCACATCTATAGAAATGCAAAATAACGGTAAATTACAATTTATTATGGTGATTTTACATCTCTAGTGGTTCGTGATATTACAACGCTGAGCGTAGTAAAAAAATCACAAGCGGCTAGCTTTTTTCATCTGCATTTTTTACTGTGCATGGGTGCCCAGACAGCAAAATGACTGCAGATTGAGCGCAATGTGCACTCAAGCGTGCGAGATTTGATCGCACGCGTGAGCTCAAATCGACATACCAATGCGTCCTCCATAGCGACGCCATAGCGTCGCACGCGTGCGACTTGAGAAAAAATTTGTTTCAGCACGCATGCGCTTTGACAATAAATCACGCGGTGAATTTTAAATGCGGGAAAATTCAAAATTAAATAATGAAAGGTTTTCAACGTTTCAAATCTTTCATTTAATGTAAAACTGTCATTACAAAATATTTTCAGTTTTTTGAATATCGTCAATTTTATCAAAATCGGTATTATATCCATGCTGGGATGCCTCTTCTTCTTCTTCTTCATTTTCCCTGTTTTCGTCATCTGAATGGTCATTTTCGACAGGCTCATCTAGATCCACCGCAATCGGCCGAACGATGGGTAAATTAGGCAGATTGTTCGGGTTTGTTTTCCGTGTACTTGCCCTTTTCAAGCTATTTTTGAATCTTTGCTTGGTGACGCGGAGCACATCGATCATTTCTACTTTAAAATCTTTCTTCGTTTCTGGTCCTCTGAACCCCTCACAATTTTTGGCAACAACTGGGAACATCATTTTATTAACGACATTATTGGCATCGTAAAAAAATTTTAATCAAGTGTAACACTTACTATACAAAATGTTGCACATCCGCGTTTTGCGGAACTGCTCCTTTCCCTTGCTGCCATTCCATGTAAAATTAGTAATTAATTCGTCGGACATGGCGTTTTGCAACGCCATGTTCAAAAAATCACGCGCTTTGGTCCCTCCAAGTTTTATCAAATTATTATACTGCAAAACAAAGGAGAAAATACATTTTTAACATCTTGCAAGATCTCCTCCCCTGCAGATTCAGTTTTAAAATCAGTTTACGCAAATCTTATCATGGATCTGAGGTATGAGGCAAACTCGAACATAATGTAACGTGGATTGAAGAAATCCACGCTCCTATAAATCGAAAGAACATAACGCAGTAGAAACTATGAAAAACAATGTACAAATAAGTTTTCATTTTTACGTTGTTTAAGCAAAATATAAGCTATCATTTTATTTTTTAATGAAGTAATGTTTGTCACGAGCAGTTCGGACTTTTAAAGGAAGGAGGCCAATGAAAGTTCTAACATTTTGTCTGAACTCAAAAGTGTAGCTATAATAATTACCAATTTTTGACGGTCAGAGTTGTCATCTGCCTCGAATTCCCGGAAGTCATTCATCGATTTTAATGGAAAACCATCCAGAGGCTTGAATAGGGTCGTGTCAAACCGAGACTCGCCAGCTAGGAATTGCTGTGCGAGCTCTTCTTGCAAGTCTTGCATTTTTTTATGCAACTTTTCATTACTTTCAATTATTGTTTGATTTTGTTGTTTAACAAATCTGTGAAAAAAAAAATTAAAAGAGAATTGAAGAACATGTAATTGTAGTAACAGTTACTTGCCATGTGAAATTTACAACTCGTTTCATTGATCCGCAGTAAAAATGAAACGTTAAATTTCGGAATAAATGCATTTAAGTTTGTGAAATCCTCAATTTGAAAATAATTTATAAAAAATGTTCGAGAACTCATAAGACAGCGTATAAAAACTAAATGTTCAAATTTTTCCAAGGTCAGCTTCTAATTTCTTTGCCGTACTATATAAAATTTTCTGTGGATATGATATAGTTTATGAAAATTCTTATAATGTTTAAAAATGTACATCAGCTATCTATAAAATATGAGTCACTGAAGTGTAAGTGTCTTTGCTCATTTTTTAAAGAGGACTCTATTGAGAAAATAAGAGAAATTTTAGTAGCTTACAAAGAATATAATATATTAGATTTGATTTCGCTTACAATTATAGCATAGTTGGCGAAATAGCGCTTAACTAACAAGTTTACTGTAGGCTACAAAACCAAATTGCTGACAGGCAGATTTAAGGCAGAATTTTTTAGTGCAATGGAAGTAATAAAAAATAAGGTACTTACTGAAGTTCTTGACAAATATGTTGCAGCAAGCTTCTATCGTTCATTAGAGATGTTTCGGTGTCCATCTCACATTCATAGGATGCAATATTACCAGTAAAAATGGTAAGGTCTCTGGAAAAAAAGCATTAATTTTATTATGCTGCAAACGCTTTTTAAGCAATAGTAAATATTGCAAAGTGTTGCATAGAAATTTACTTTGCATATGAAGCACTGGCACCAGTCATCTTTTGAGATGCAGGCTTCAAACTGATAGGGGAAATTGAAGTGGCTCTAGCCATCTGCCTCGAATTCAGCAAAACGCTCTTCATGGTAGGATTCTCCGACGATCGCTGCCTCTTTGAAGAAACTTCTTCAGCAGAACTTGTGGTGTTGAGCTTGAGCGGACGATAGGTCTGAAGCCCACTTGGAGTTTCGGAAACTTTTTTCAATTTTTTCTCCTTCGACACGTCGAAGCTCCTATAAATAAATGAAATATACAACACTGTGCGAAAAAACAAATTTTTTCATGTAGTTTTTTTTATGTTTAGAGTAAAATAAAAAAAAAAGAATATGCATTTTTTAAATTACGAAAAGTTGAAACATTTATAGACTGCAACTTCTACTGTGAATTTTTAAATCATTTTGACACGTATTTTAGTGCCTTGTGCCAACATCTTGCATGGATTTAATATTAGGATTATTTTTTCGTTCTGCAGTGCACTTCATCAAAATTAAATAGGGAAATTGTGAATAAAGAAACTTATACGCATATTTTTCACTTTCGAGCAGCCATACGGGATTTTTTAGAGTGTTTGAGTAAATCTTTTTATTTTGCATCGAAGAAAAAATTGAGTGTCGGAGAGGTCAAAAAATTTCGTCATATAATTCATGGAAAACACGTTATGCTCACATATTTATGACTTACTTCTGGATGCAGGACTCATAATCAAGTCTCTGTAACTTATCAGCGACTATAGGCGATGTGAAGCTCGCAGAAAATTGCTCCGGAGATGCGGTTCGTTCGCTGTTCGGTAAAAAGTAATGTGTTACAAGTGATATAGACTTCTATAGGTTTATACATGCTTAGTAATAACTAATGTTTGTATGAATTTTCAAAGAATTTTACATCAAGTTTAAAAATTTTTTTATAACTTTTAGCGTTTTTCTCTTCCAATATTACGAGTCCTTAAAAATGGCACAAAAAAGATTGTCTAGAGTTGTGTGAAAATGTAGTATTTTACGTATAGATGCGGATTCTGAGACAAACAGCATTAATTATATGAAAATGTTAATGTACTAACGAAATCAGCCCTGCATTCGAAACATCATCGTTTTCGAATTGAAAATCAAACATGGAACTATCCGAATTCGGAGGGATATTGGCGTAGTCCTCAGTGAGAATGGTAGGGTCTCTGGAAAAAAAGTAATTATCTTATTCCCAATATACTGCAAACGCTTTTTAAGCAATAATAAATATTGCAAAGTGTTGCATAGAAATTTACTTTGCATATGAAGCACTGGCACCAGTCATCTTTTGAGATGCAGGCTTCAAACTGATAGGGGAAATTGAAGTGTTTGTTGTGGCTGTAGCTATCTGTCTCAAGTTCAGCAAAACGCTATTCATATTAGGATTCTCCGACGATCGCTGCCTCTTTGAAGAAAATTCTTCAGAAGAACTTGTGGTGTTGAGTTTGTACGGACGGTAAATCGAACGCCCACTTCGAGTTTCGGTAACTTTTTTCAATTTTTTCGCCTTTGACATGTCGAAGCTCCTGAAAATAAATAAATTATATATCACTGTGTGACCAAAAAAAATTTCTTTTGCTACCGAGTTCTTCATAGCAACAATTTTTTGTATAAGAAAATAGAGCTAACTGTGTGAAAAAGCTGTTGTGGAGGTGTTTACAGGTTCTTATACCATCAATTTATATCAAGAACACTGTAAAGAAAAAAAATTTTTGGCCGTAGTATTTTTAAGATGTGGATCTTTCAAGACGTTTGATACATGTACTAACCACTAAAAAAATTTTCATAGCAAGTGAGCAGGAATTTTTATGGGAGTCAAAAGGGAAATACACATGTATTCATTGTCTCTGACTCGTTCTTCTTCTCCTTCAACTGAGCTCCACCTTGGCATTAGGTAACACTTTCCGCAGATGTCTCGTATTGGAATGACGATGCATTCGTTCGATAAACCTCTTGCCAAGTGGACACTGACATCTTCAGAAGTTAAGCCAACATCGTAAAATAAAGTGATTGTTTCGAAGAAATTAACAACGAAAAATAGGGCTCCTCCAATTTGTAAAATATTTCTTACAATGCCTATTTTTCCATTAGCGTGGTTGATTTTCAAGCAGCTGTTAGCTGTATCGTTTTGGATTATTAGTTCTCCAATTATCAATTTTTCAAACTGTTTGCAATCACGGAACATTTCATCATTTGGAAGAGGGCCTTCTTCATGCTCTCCTAGCAGTTTGACAATGACGTCGCTTACATGTGTTATAGCTTTTTCGTTTTGCTCCTTTAGCCTTTTGTAGTACTGCTCGAGGGTTTTCTCCGGTTTCCGTAACTGTTTAGGAAACCCGGGTATATTATTTTCGAATGCAAAATCACTCATCGAATCTAATGCGCTAAATCTCCTGACATCGTCCACAATGTGCATTAGGCCATGAACGTTGTATGAAATGAATGTTTCTCCGTACAACTGTTCCGCAACATTGACATATGCTTCTAAGGCAGACTGACAATATATCAATTCATATTCAAATATATATATCAAATATATTCATTTTCTGTCACGTTTTCCCGGTTTAGACAACGTATAACGGCATGTAGAATTAAAAAATGCTGATAATAGTCGTTTTCTAAAATTGACTCCAATATTGCCGGGCTCCCACTGAACCCGCGACATGAGTATTTTCCATTAACAACAGCCGTTAAAAATTTCGAGGTAACCCCGATATATACCAAGTGCATTGCCTCAAAAGGTACTTGTGAAACAAGACTCAAGAAAGGAGCAAGGGGACTGGGCCCCTTATGGTGATCCTCGTCTATCATTGCGCGATATCCCTCGTCCGTTCGTAGACGATGCTCTGTACCGGTAAAAACTGTGGTATGATTGACTCGATGACCTACAGCATTTTGAGCAGGGATGGAAGGAAGTGTGGCCATAATGGTTGAGAAAAAGAGCTCGGGCTAAGGCGTCTGCGATAAATAAACGTATTCTCAGAGGTATACGTCTTCCTGCGATCAGTATTCCTTCTAATTCATGTATATCCAAAAGTTCTGTTGTTAGTGGTTCTAGCAATTCTGACGGATCTGTTGGCTTCGAAGTACCGACAAATACGCCTACTATCATTGGCCTGCGATCTTCCATATTAACTATTCGAATCTGAATTGGCCAAAATTGTTTTTCTTCATGTTTGTTGAGTGAACCTCCATCTGTGCTTACATCAATGACAATTGTTTCAGGAATCATGTTATTTTGAATGCTCTCTAGTTTTTTTTCTATGACTGCAGTAAGCCCAATATGAAGGTAATCACCACCAGCACGTTGCTGAATCAAGTTTCGAACAACTATTGTTGGTGTATGAATTATTGTTCTCACATCTTTCAGCAAGCAGACTAAATTTATTGGGGGAGAACGCAATGCCTTGAGAAGGATATTTCCTTGCTTGTGGTTCAGATTAGCAGATAAAATAACATTCTTTATCGATTCTCGAATTTCTTGCTCACGATCGTTAGGTTCGACAAACTCTCCATCATCGTCTCTTGGCCCTAATACTGGATTGTCCATATCTTCATCTTCAGATGCATCGTCTGTAGGTGCATCATTTTCAGATACATCTTCTCGATATTGATCATTTTCGAAAGATTCATCAGTATCGAAACTACTACTCTGAGATTCATTATTTTCAAAGAATTCATTATGTTCTCGTACATCTTCGTGTTCGTTTATATCAAAAATTTCTCCGTCTCCCCGAAACCATTGTGGTAAGTTATAAACATCATCGTATTCATTTTCATTATCTATCTGGGGTCGCCACGGAACAGCTGCATTTTCATTCAACTCTACATTGTCGATAAGCACATTGTGGCCTATTGCCTCATTTATTTCAGAATCTGAGGAATTTTCGGGGTCTGGAATATTTCTGTTTTGTCTTATTACAGTGAGACGCCGCCGTTTTTGGCGCGCACTGAGGTATGGTAATGGTTTGTGTTTGCCTGACATCTAGCTCGGAGACCCAGTGTGGAGTTGTATACCTAATAGCCAAGAGTCGCTAGTTACGTACTTACTAGTGTAGGGAGAAAAGGAAAGGCTTAACTATCGTTGGATAATATAGTATACATATACAGTAGCTCTCTGAAAATTTTTCTTTTATACCCAAATCAATGTATTAAAATTCTGAATTATAACGGTTATTTTTATTCTTATGATTAAGAAATGAATATTTTAACGAAGAAAATACAAATTCGAAAAATTATTCCAACCCAGTGATTAATGAAGAAAAACTAAAAACCACGAAAATGCTAAAAATCTAAAAAAAATTTAACCCTGGAGCATCGAATCTTAGAAATCTAGATAGAAATTTGTAAAAATAACAGAAAATCTTTTGACTCATAAGAACTCTAAAGAAATTTTGAAACTAATAGAATTCTTTCAAAGTATTGTTTTCTTAAAAATCTGAATATATATGATTTGTAAAACTTTTAACTCTGGAGAATTAGAATCTGAAAAGCATATAAAGTAATGTATGAATATACTAGAAATCTATCAAAATTGTAGAAAATAATATATTTCATTAACACTAAAAAAATACGAACATACCAAGATGTATCAAATAATAAAAATTAATATAAATGTAATTTCTTAAAAATCTGTTTAATTATAAAAAATCGACCGAAATTCCAACTCTCGAAATCTTCAAAGTTTCATAAATACTGAGAAAATGCGATTAAACTAGGTATCTTATAATACTCAAAAAATATGAGGTAATTTTCTCAAAAATTTATAAACCTTTGAAAACAAGAATATATAATTCCCAAAGCCTATATCGAAAATCACTAAATATAACAGACAATCTTTAATAATTGAATAAAATAATCCAATGTTATAAGTGAAAATCTAACTGAAATTTCATTTCAACTTCATAATTCGTTTTCCAAGAATCTGGATAGAAAAATTTGACATTGAAATTTTCTTTTTAAGTAATAAATAAATTCAAAATGTCATATTAGGGGTCATCCATAAATTACGTAACGCTCTAAAGGGGGGGGGGTTAGACCATCCGTGACATCCTGTGTTGACGGTATGGAGAATTGCGTTACGGGGGGGGGGCTCAAAAAATACTGAAAATCGCCTTACGTAATGTATGGACGACTCCTTAATTTCTTTAGCGGGAATGTAGTATTTGATTTGTGATAACTATTTTTTTGCAGTTTATCATAGAATTAAAATATTTGTAAACATAGAAATTATGATTTTTCAACCTACAACTGTGAGAAACGTTGTATTGAAACAAATTTTTGAATAGCTACTTCACTGTAATTTACAATTAAAAATTTGAAGAATCAATATTTTTCGATTGCCTACCAAAAAAAGACACATAACATTTTTTTACAGCTTGTTTTTCGGCGAGAAAAGAGACTGAATTATATAAACTGTTTTTTTTTCAAGTTCATAAGAAGAAATAATTTTTAAAGTTCAATCAGCAATTCTGGGAAAAACAGATTCTGGGGTAGACAAATTGTACGAGAGCTTCTCGTGCTACATTCAACGTTAAATATTCATATATTCATTATCCTCGACTTTCTCGTTCTCAAAAAAAACTGAGTTATTGTTTTTTACAGCATGTGTCTTTAGCGAGAAAACTTTATTAAATTGTGGGTTTTCTTTTTTTAAATTCATACACTGAGAGGAATCAAGTTTGTTCTTCTAACTAACGAGTCACAAATAAAACTTTTTAGTAAGCTTTACTAAAAAAGTGGTGCAGCTGACTAAAAATTATAGTCCATGTGACGAAGTCTCTAACTGTGACGTGATCTGAGAAAAGGTACCTAAGCGTCTTTATCGTTTAGGCTTACTTTGTAATGCCCTTGAGACAGGTAATGCGCCCAAACGATTAGGACGTTTAGGTACCTTTTCTCAGATCACGTCACAACTTCGTTTTGTCGGTTGACTTTACTAATTCATTTTTTTGAAAGAACTAATACGATAATGTTCAATTTATTATTTTTTGGTGCATGTAAAATCTATTTCAAGTGGGTGATTATAAGCGTTATAAATTTTGTGTCAATATAACGAATGTTTCGTACAGAGATTAGGTGCAACTGATTAAACTACCATAGTAAAATCTACGAATGTATATGTATAGTGTATGTGTGAAAAGAGTAAGGATTTTAATTCAGAAAACCTCGAATAAACGATCGTGAAACAGTATGAATTGATATACGAAAAAACAATTTTACATATCAAATACATTTACATATGGTACATATCAAAAAATTGTTTATTTATATACCCCAGAATATAATTATGAAGTTAGTCAACCTTTACAAGTAAAAAAAAATCTATGATAAAAATCAAAGTATATTTTCAATCTACGCCCAATCATATTAAGGAACGGATAGCCAATTCTACTACCCAATAAGCAAACTTCCGGAAAATTGCTGCCAAATTTCCGGATATAGGCAAACAAAATTTCAGTCAAAACCATAGCTTAATACTTCCGCATTCAGCACGAGGAATTGATTGCAATTCTTGCGTTATTCGGAATCCGCAATTTGAGTGCAATCGAACAGAAATCGTTAACGTGCTCTTTGCCGGCAATTTGACCGAAATTTGACATCAAAGAACGTAATGAATAGGTTTCTGCGAAATTGCTGCCAATTCGCCGAAAGTAGGTGATAAAAATTTCAGTCAAAACCGTTGCCTAATACTTTTGCATTCAGCACAAGGATTTGATAGCAACTCTTACGTTATTCGCAATCCGCAATTTGAGTGCAATTTAACAGCAATATCGGTGGTACCCTTTGCAAGCAATTAGACTTGAATCTAAAATGAATTGTTGCAGTTCGGTAGTTAAAATATTCAGTCAGGAATTGACTGTATTTAAGGTAATAAATTATTCATCAGGAGATATATAGTTTCAGTCAGTTTATTGCGAGAAACACATAAAAGTTACAAAAGGTTTTGTTTAATTAGTTGTACAATTTATCAGCTTCATTTTGTAGCGAATGCCGACTGGTAGCCGGATTTGATTTTTTTTTCTTGTTGTTCAACTTCTGCTTGCAATTTTTCAGTGCACCAGTGACAGCAACTTGAAACTCCTCCCGCGTTGGTTTTCCATAATGATTGCTGACCGAGAGAGCTTCTGAAATTTTTGAATTATGTTCATTATTAAATGGGTATTTAAAAATATATTTCTTACATATTCTATGGCGCTACTGTTCCCCCAAGAAGATAAGAGAAATTTTTGATCTACTTTGATAAATTTCTCGATTTGTGGATTCCACATTAGGTTAAATAAAAAAAAGATAACAAAAATGTAATTAAGTAAATTTTCATTTTTAATTCTCAGAAATAAAAGATTTTTTCTGCATTCATTGCAAGGTTTTTGGTCTAAAACATTGATTTTTCTAATTCCGACTATTCCTTATGTGATAAACACAAAAAATTTTCTATAATAATTCTGAAAATAATAAGTTAATTTTTTTTTCAAATATTTAATTGTTCATTCGAATGATATTTGCATTACATAATTATACATAAAACGCAATTATTAAAGATCATTGATTTCCGACTCACTATAAAGGGCCATGCACATCGTTGTTTTGAAGAAGCACAACTTATCCTTTGCTGGATCAGATCCAAACCAAGTATACTTTAAGGCCAATTCTAGCGAGATCCCCTGCTCGATAGCTGCGTACACGCCATCTTTGAAAGTCACGCAGCTTAGGAATTTGAAAAATCGGACCTGCATAAGAAACAAACAAAAAAGTTATTCATGAACGTAATTTTGTATAGACAAATTATTATGATGTAATGAAATGGACGCTTACGACTTCATCGAATTCCGGAGAATCCTTTAAAAAGGAGTTCATTTTTTCAACTTTGCTAAAGGGAAGGAATTTCGGGCAAGTTGGCATTTCCGAGTCGAATTGAGAGTTAATTTTCTTCATCACGGTATCAACTTTTGATTCCAAAAGTCTGAAACATAATTTTTTGGCCTTTCAGTTATAGAGCAGTCCAACATGTGGAGTTAGAAAAGGGCCGCCTATAAACCTCATGAAGCAAATTAATTACTAATTAACAGTGCAAATTTATGTAGGAATCACATTTTATTGAAGTCGTAATTTTTCTTCTTAAAAATAAAATTTTATTTATCAATTCTCTTAGTCCGTAAAATTGCGTGTTTTTTTATAAATTATGCAACTTCTTTCGTATAATATACCTTATAGATTCTTTTTGCTCGATGAGCATGTCCACCACCTTTTTGATCGATGGCTCTGAAGATTTTCCACTGCTCCCACCGGTGATGGCTGGCTTGTTTAGAATCGTACGACCATCCTGATCATTACTTTCGTCTGGAGAAGTTTCTGCTTGTAGATTCTCAGGTTCCACTGATGAACCTTGACCGATGTCATCGCCGTTGTCGTTGTTTTCGTGGCTAACTTCGCTTTTCTCATTTCTCGTGTACGAACTGTCGCTTGGCGTACTGTTGTTTTCCTTGGAGTTTTCACTGTTGCGATCTTCAGAACCGTCGCTTTCGGAGCTAGTTTCATCTCGTTTTCGTTTTCGTTTTCGTTTTTGTGGCTCTACTGCAGAGAGCGCCGCGCTGTTCGATGAAGTGCTCGGAATTTCTTTCCCAAACGTCGACTGCAAGTTCTGAATTTCATCAAGGACTTTTCGCTGTGCCAACTGTTCATCGGAGGGTTTGGGTCTTTTTGTTTTCAGTTTATCCTCACTTGATGTTGTTCTGTACCTTCGTGGTTTCTTTACATGTCTTTTGACCCGCTTTGCTTTACTGGAAACATCAATATTATTTACTATAAGAAATAGTATATTGTTAACCAAGTGGGGAAAATAAGAGATTCCCACGAGCATGAAATTTGCCCCGCGAGCGAAGCGAGCGTGGCAATCATGCGAGTTGGGAGTCGACTATTTCCCCACGAAGTTAACATACGATTTTCTTTACACACCGCCAAGAAAAATGCGATCTCGGAGGTCTGGCGACAAACTGTCAAAATAATCGATTCCATTATTGGTGATGGGAGCGTGTGGTAAAGTGGTCTTTACTGCACTAGTGCAGTAAAGAAACCACTTTACCATACGCTCTCATTAACGATGATGGAATCGATTACTTTGGCTGTGTGCCGCCAGGTGTCCGAAATCGTATTTTTCGGGCGGGTGTGAAAGAAAAGTTATTTTTCCAGAGAAACCCGAAAAATATGTATTTTTCAAGTGTATGAAAAAAAAAGTATTTTTTGAGCATTAATACTGTGCAAGTACTGTCATTTTATGGTACACAAAAGGTATGCCCTAGTGATTTTGATTCTTATAAAAACCTTATAAACATTTTTTATAAGCATTTTCATAAGCTCGACCTTATAAAATTTTTATTAAAAAAAACTCTTTTTATAAAGCGACCTTGTAAAAACTGTATAAAAAAAATTTTTTTCATAAAATGTTTGTTTTTAATGAAAAATTTCTCACGTATCACAAAAAAGCTAACAAAATGAATACTGTCAATTTTTTATGAAAATTGATGATTTTTTTAAAAATTGGAAAATTTTTCATAAAAAAAATCAAATTTTATAAAAAAGTAAGAGGCTTAAATATTTTTTCATAAAAAATTCAAACTTTTTTTATGAAATTCTCTTTCATTTTTATAAAAAAAAATTTTATAAGGTCGTTTTTATAAAAAACGGAATTCTTATAAAAAATTTTGAATTTTTATAAAAATTTGGCCCTTTTTTATAAAAATCAAAATTACTAGGGTGTTGATGTTGATGGTATGCATTTGGCTAAGCAACTACCGTCGAAATAAGAGCAAGAACTTTGCCGCAGGCTTTTTATGAAATGAAAATCATTGATGCCACATACCATCCATGATTTCAGTACTGCCAGAAGTGCATTGCAGATTAAAGCGAAATAAGCAAACATTTGAAAGAATCTCCATTTTGTTTCAAGTAATTAGTTAATTTTCAAACTATGCTCAATGACTGTCATTGTCACCATTGTCATTTATTTATTCATTCACTCAATATGTACATTTAAAAATGAATCAATTTATTATATAATAATCACAACCTATTTCAAAGTTTTTTTCTACATTAATATTTGTTCACTAAACAAGTGCAACAATATTTACAGAAGCACTGCTACTGCAAATTTATCTTTTGATTGACGAAACTGCTCAACTCCGTCGACAGAAAATGATTCCCAAGTTGGCATTCGGAAACATTTGTGCGCGACTTCCGTGATACATATAATTTCGCTACTCTCCTGCAATTTTGAACATTTGTAAATTCCTACGTTCGACGAAAGAACCCCCACTTCATAGAAATCAACCTGATGCATGAATTTTTTCACCGAAAGAAAAACTTTCCCACCAAAAACTAGAATGTTGTCAACAATACGAATACTTGAATCATTCAACATCACGCAACTGTCCCGCAAATCTGTTCTGATTTTTAAGGATGCACTTTCGTAGCATTTGTATTGATGGAATCGTGTACCTACAAATCGAGCTTCTGACAATGGTATAGTATAATGTTTGTGTTTTAACTTGACCTGTTCCTGGTCCTTGTATTTCATCATGTCACATTTTTCCCGTTCCACATTTCTGTTATATATTTGAACAAGAGACTTCCCTTGCTTTCGACACATTTTTCGATAAAACCTCATACTGTTCTCGTAAGGAAATGCTGAAAAGTCTTCGCAAGGACCAAACCGACGTACATCATCTATTATATGTAGCAATCCATGGAAATTGTAGGATAAAATTTTTTTGCCATAAATAGAACCACAAAGCATTACGAATTTTTTCATTGCTGCTTCTGCGAAATTTAAATGTTCAGCTGAGTGAAATTTCGGTGATACGAAAATGCGCATAGCAGAGTGGAAAAGCAAAAAATGTTGGTAGACGTAATCTTTCAGAATACCCTTGAAACATGCTACACTGATGTATAACATGATTTGACGCCATTGAGTTGCCTTGAAATCGCCAGTTTCTTCAAATGATTCAACTGCCCGATTGAAATCCCGAGGACAAAAGGTCGAGATCAATTTACTCCTCTCGGACATCATTTTTATCTGACTTGCTGTGAGTTTTGTGTTCTTAGTATATTTTCCGGAGAACCACGAAAAAATAAGTTTTTTCATGACTCCCAAACATGCAAGATGCATATATTCGAATACAACATCATTGACGGCATCAAAATTCGGCAACTTTGAAAGTGCACTTTCATAGTTATGGTGATCTTCATCAACTTGTGAATTGAATTCTTCATTTGTCCTCCGGTCATGGTCCACTCCATCGAGTACCACGTACCTACCATCGGAAAATCCCTCGATCTTACACTTTGAACATGGAGCCAAAGCTCGGTGGCCTTTATGCCCTAAAATGTAAGCTCTAGCGGGCGCATCCGCAATAAAACAACGTAATTGAATCTCAAACAAAACGTTCTGATAAACTAATCCTCCTTGTTCAAAAATTTCGAGCATCTCAGATACGAATAATAAGAAGAAAAGAGTAGCGGAAGCAGCTTTTTTTTGGCCTTGGTAGATACCGACCGTCTTGGGAACCGATCTTTTTATGTTGGCAATTCGGCATTGTAACGGCCAAATATTTTTCTTTTTCCCAGTGTTTGTTAATCTTGCACCATCAGTGCTAAAATCGAGTTTCAATACCTTAGGAATTTCATGAAGAGGTATTGTTTCTAACACTTGGAAAATACATTTTCTTACCCCGATGTGCAAATATTCACCGGGGTCTATGGAATGAAGAACTGGAGGCAAACGAGGTGTCGAAAGAAGTGTCCTAATATCTTTAGGCAAATAAGAAAAGCAAGGATGACTTCTGAGCAGCTCTACCAACCTGTTACCGAAACACTGAGTCGAATCTAGCATAAGTTCTGCTAAACGTTTTTGGAATTCTGTTCTAGGGTTTTTTTGTGCATGAGAAGTAGCGTCATTATTATTTTGGATTTGTTCAGAATTTTCGATCGATAAATCGATTCCGATAAATCGGGAATCATTTTCTGTCTCTGTTGTACTGGCAATATCATCTCTAAGAATTTCGATCGTGGATATATTAGTTTGGGATTTTGTTTTTTCATCAGTTTCAGGGATAACAGTCAAAATGTTTGCTGTATTGCGCATATTCTGCTGAATTTTTCTTTTCAGCTGTTTCAACCGTGATCTCAGTTGTCTTTGTGATACCGTTCGTAGTGGTCGGCATCTCTTTGAAGCTATGTTAAGATTTCGCAGGGCCCTCATGATTGTTCAATTTATTGACATTAACTACATCCTGCCGAAAAAATTTGCAATTGAAATGATCACTCCATCATTCTACCATCACCTACCTTTAGTCTTAATACTTTTCATCAGTTATTTCATAATTTACCATCAAAACTAACGTTCGTTCATTTTTAAATCGGTTCCTCGTATTAGTAATTCAGTTATTTATAAGTACGTTTATTCAAAAATCATGCATTTTGTGTGTATGTTTTCAGAAAAGCCATAGAACTCATCAATTCAAATTTTCTTTTTAATTTTCAGTAAACCTTTTACTATCAGTAATTGCAAAAACAACAAAATGAAAAGAAAATCATTCAATTTCAAGTATTGCAAATTAAAAAAAATTTCATAATTTCCTGAAAATCTCCTGTCTAACTATAACAAAATATTTACTGGAAAAAAAAATAAATTTCACTTGATAAGTACAATGGCTTTCCTGAAAATATTTACCCCGTGTAGCCTGACTTTTTTTGACTGAAGCATGGTCAAAGACAAATGAAAGTCAAGTAGGTAGATTCATGTAAATATATTCAAAGTTTAATAATAGACTAACGTTTTCCAAAAAACCGTGCTCTAAAATCGTTCGTAGTTTTTTAATAATCGATTTTCTACAACGGTCATAAAATATAGCATTTTTTACATGAGAAGAACCCCTTAAAAGAAAAAATCAGATTTTGATTTCCACCGTTTTTGGATTTTGAACGTTATTATTAAACCCCATTTCGCCATTTCTTGTTTATTTTTTTTTAATCCAAAATTACTTTTTTCAAGTCAAAGGAGATGCTTAACCCTTTTAAAAACAAATTCGTTAAGTTTATTCACCTTTTTCACATCATTTATGACTCTTAAAAAGTTGCCAGTTGGTCTGCACTGTCACTCACTATTTTGCAATTTTAAACAATTTCATAATATTCGAGAGGCGTCTTTTGCAAACGGATTCGATTTCTTTATGAAAAAAAGCACATTTTGAAAAAAAATTTTGTTACACCATTATTTGTAGAAATTCGAATTGATTTATTATTATCTTTTAATTATCGTTATTGTATTTTTATTTATTATTGTATTTATTACTGTCTCTTATTTATTGTTATTTATTATTGTCTTTCATTTACCTTGTCTATTAAGAAAAACTTAAGTTACAATTTTTATCTAACAAATTTAGCTTTACAAACAAGGATATCCATTTGTTAATTTAGAACTTGCACGTGGATGAGTTGAAAATATACTTCGTGTTTTTTAGTTAGGTTGCGTTCACATCTCATCGTTTGATAAACGAATGCTTTCATAGCTCACACAATAAGTACATATTGCCTGAGTTTTTCTGTACTCCGAGCAATTACAAATGATATTTTCAATATGAAGTTTTTTACTCACTTGCCCGCTCCATGGTCACCGCTCGATTGACCATCGTCAGTTGACGACATATTCCTTATTTTGATTTTTGATTCAAGCGTGAAAAAAGTGGGGGGAACGTTCTGAAAATCCGTACAATTATTAATACAATGCGCACGAGAGAGATAGAGAACAATATGTATGAAATATACGAATGCGTTGGAACTAAAATGACAGTACAATTTTCTTCTACGAAAAAAAAAAAATTTCAAAGGAGTTATATTTACTGTCATTAATACTTGAATCTCGTCACTATTCACGAAGTAAAATAAAAGTTGAATAATGCACATTTCACTCACATATTTTAAAGGCATTTTTATCATTTGTACCATATGAAAAAATAAAATTATAATAATAATGCTGGATGTTTGAGATCAATGAATAATGAATATCTTGACTATATATACTGAAAATAGAAAATGTGAAAGTTATTTTTTATTTCAGAGCTACACACGAACTATTCGCAAGAATTTCATTGTAAAACTTTTAATATAACTACTATTAATTCTCGTCTAAATACTCAACTTCAGTAGCCTTAAGAACTATATATACAGTAATCTACAAATTAAGAAATACATATTTCTGATTAGAACCCTTAGATATTTCGATATGTTAATTAATTATTGTAAAATAATAGAGGTCTTTACCAATGATATATTCCAAAGTATTATATTAATATGAAATTTTTCAAATTTCTTCTTTGAAAATTGTACATAATGCAAACAGAAAAAATATTCATCATCTTCTGAATAAATTATTTAATATAGTCGAGTAGTTGATTTTCCATTCCCAACTAAATAAAAATGTTTTCAATTTTTCACAGAACCTTTCAGATTCTCATATTAATATTTCTTCATGGTAACCATCAATTTAAGCATTTTTCGATTGTCATTATGGAGGAACACATTGGATAATAAAATTAGGGTTGATAATTACACATAACAAAACTCTTAAAAACCGTTGCAAAGTTTTCTAAATTTTTTATTTCATAGAATCGTTTCAAAAAGAAGGGTTAAAATGTTTAAAAACCATAAAAACATTTGAAAATTTTGAATTTTTAATGCAACTTCATCAGTAAAAAAATTTCCGTTTTCTGACGATGTCAGAGTCGTTAAACACACAGTTTTTAATTCAGTAACATTCCCTAGTGATTTTGAGTTTTAAAAAAACCTTATAAACATTTTTATAAAGTTGACTTTATAAAATTCTTATAAAAAAAACTTTTTTCATAAAGCGACCTTATGAAAACATTATAAAAAAATTTTTTTATAAAATTTTATATTCCGAAAAAATTTTTATCAAAAATATTTTTTTATAAAATGTTTGTTTTTAATTAAAAATTTCTCACGTATCAAAAAAAGCTAACAAAATAAATTCTGTCAATTTTTTAGAAAAATTGATGATTTTTGTATAAAATTTGAAAATTTTTTATAAGAAAATCAAATTTCATAAAAAAGTACGAGGCTCAAATATTTTTTTATAATAAATTGAATTTTTTTATAAAATTCTCTTTAATTTTCATAAAAAAAAATTTTTTATATAGTTTTTTAAGATCACTTTATACAAAAATTGTTTTATATAAAAGTTGTATAAGGTCGTTCATATAAAAAACGGATTTCTTATAAAAAATTTGGCCTTTTTTATAAAAATCAAAATCACTAGGGTTAGGTTTCTGAATTTCGAATTTTCCCAAATTCACGCAATTTCCATGTTGAATCATTTTAATTTTCTGTTGCCTATTTCATAATTTTATATTTTCTACAATAGTAATACATTTATAATAATTATTATTATCAGAAATAATTACTGTTCATATTGATAAAAAAAAACGAATATTACAATCATTGTATAAATTATTGAGAAATTTGTAGAATTTTGTGTCCATTATACACCTACCGAATAATTTTCCACAATACATTCATAATACCTTTTTTTTACCACATTGTAGAAAAAAAATCTACAATACTACAATAAGTTATTCAGCAAAAAAATAACAAATGCATGGTACATGTTTATACTTAATCATTTCAAAATCTTTTAGTAGTAAATTTTGTGAATAAAAAATTATACTCGTTGAAACAGGAAAATGCAAAAAAAATATGTATGTATTTCATTCTTGGCAATTCCACGTGATTCCACGTACGGAGATATCTCACGATATCTCCTCATAACCTTACTTTTTATATGAGTGAACTTGTTTTTCACTTACCGTCAAAAATATCTTCTGGCTGCGTCTGATCGATGGCGATTGATAATTTACCAATCAAATTTTGACGTGTAACACAACCAAACGTATTTTTCGTGACTCGTAAATAAGGATTAAGGACGTTTTGGCTGGGCGTGATGCCTTGTTTTACCGCGTTTTTGCAAGTCACGAGTCACGTTTCGAAACAGCTATTGTCCCCTCCAACAGCGTCCCCCACCCTTAATACGCTACTAGTAGCGTATTAAGGGGAGGGGAGCGCCGTTGAGGTGCGAGAAAGATGTAGAGAAAAGAAAGCGCGTCAGAGGAAGAGAGACGCGAAGGTGAAAGTGAACCCATCCCCTTAATATGAGATAAAGCGCAGCCTACAGTTGACGCTAAACAAAAAAATGCTTTCGCCAACGATTTCTGTTCTATTGCGTTCTAATTGCCACCAAACACATCAAAAACATATTTATCAGATATTAGCTTCAGATTAATAAACATTGTTGATGCAAGAGTTTCTGCCGAAGGAACGTAAAGATATGCGGCAATAATTCTACTGAATTGCTCTCTTTTCCCTATCAATGATTTATTATGTTTTCGAAAAAATCTTATGATTGATAATTCACAGTAGATGATACTAAAACTTGGTAAAAAATATTGCCGCATACAACAATTGTTGTCATTCTACTAAAAATGCGTGCAGCAACGATTTTTGCTCTATTGCGCTCTATTTGCCACCAAACAAATGAAACGAACATTTATCGGATACTGCTATCAAATTGGCGAAAATTCTTTCGGCTACAGTTTCAGTCAGGCAAACATAAATATATGCGGCAACTTTTCCAGCGGATTGTTCTCTCATTGCCCATTTAAAATTTCTTATGTTTTTGCAAATATCTTATGAAAATAATTCAAGGCAAATTATCTGCGAATTGAGCAAAAATGTTGCTGCAACGATTTTTGTCGAATCACTAAAAATGTGTGCGGCAACGATTTCTCCTTTATTGCGCTCTGTTTGCAACCAAACAAATGAAAAAGATATTTTCTAGGCATTGCCATCGCATTGACAAAAACTGTTGCTGCTACAGTTTCTGCAAATTACCTAGAAATAAGTGCGTCAATAATTTCTGCAGTATTGTTCACAAATTGCCTTTTTAAATGTCCGACAAGCGTTTCGAGTAAAGATTTCTAGCAATTTGCAAAAAATTTCAAAGAAATTATTTATAGCAAACATTTCTTCTACATTGCTTGGCAACGTTGGTTTATTGGGTAATAATTTTAGTCACTGCTATTACTACAGAAAGATAGTGTTCAAGTAGTGTAACGCAGTAGTGGCGACTAAAGCGATCGACTAATAGAAATTAGTAATCTGCACTACTTATTTTTTATTCTCTACAGTGATATACTTTGTCATAATACCTAAGCTATATTATTTGCAGAGAACGAAAAAAATGGTTATGACTCTTTTTTACTAATTTTATTAGGTGGCCGCAACTAATAATTTTTCTCAGTGTAAGACAGAAATATTGCCAAGTAATAAGAGAAATGAGACGAAAAATTTTATAAGTTTTGCAATAAAGAAATATTGATATTTTCAGCGAGCTACTAATTGCGCTTAATAATTCAAGATGAAAAATAAAAAAATGTCATTTCTCCATTTTTTCTCTCAAGAAGAGCATATTGATTTTTTCAAGCATTTGTCGAAGCTGTAGTTGAAAAATTACTGTGTTTAATTTTTTATCTAGTATGTGGAATCTAAAAGATTTTAAAATTCTGAAAATTAAGATTATTTTTTTCATGCGCAAGTATGTAGAACTCAATACAGGATTGAAGTACATTTCCAGGGAGCTTTTCATGCTAAATTTGAAATTGAGAATTAAAACATATATTTTTTTTTAATTTCTTGTTATTAAATATAATGTTTCAGAGTTGTTATAGTATTAACGATTTATTTCTCTTCATTATTTTTAATCAAACCATTTTTTTATCCTGGAATCAGTTTTCTACAATTCTCGTAGAAAAAAATGTTTATTTCTAGGATATTATAATCTCATGAACTGTATAAAACAGTTAACGCTAAATAACTTTTTCAGTTGAGCTGAGAAAAATGCTATATAATAATTCTATATACACACTTTCAAAAGAGAAATATTGAGAAATGATGAATTTTTGGATTTGAAATGCTTTTCTAGATTGGGGTACTAAGTATATAAATTTACAAAAAAAATTTTTTTAATCAACTTAATGTACGCCTTTACAGGAAATTTCTGAATCAAAAAATTTTAGACCTATGAATGGAAATTTTCATGGGAGTTGAGATTTTTATGTTTGGTAAAAAAATATTGCAATTACAAATTGTAGATATAATAGATGATTTTCAAAAACTGAATCAAGTAAAGACTGGAATCGTGGGGATTCCTATTTCATTATTATGTACTGCTTGAAAAATGATATTTTGAATGGAGGATCATAAATCAACATTATAATATATTGAACTATACATGGCATATATCAAATATATGCTATTAAAATATTAACAATACATACATACCAAAAACTAACGAGAATTCCAGGAAAAACCTTTTATTTTCCTGCAGATTGTTCCACCAAAATGGATAACTGAAATAAGAACAACCCAATAAGACATTCATGCAGTTACAAATACTGGCAACGGGGTTTGCTCCATCCGTTGCTGTAAGATTTGTCTAATGTTTGCGAATGCGGGTGGTGGCAACATTGTAACCCGCTTATGTTGCCGTCACTGTTGCGCAATATATGCGCTACCATGGTCTGCATTTGTTTGCGTCAGAAGCTGTGGAAAATGAGGACGCACCTTGTCTCAAATATAGATAAAATTTATGTCAACAGCCATTGCTTCCAAAATATTGCAAACGATAGCTGTAGCTATGTTCTGAACTTTTGTGAAATTCTAAATATACTAGATTTTCGTCTCACAGTTGCATTATAAAACGGCAAATCTCGCCATTGCTACTACTGCAATAGACATAAAGTCATAATTGATCGTATCTCCCGCGTCGCGCCATCAGTGCATTGTGTGCAATTGTGTGCAATTGTGTGTCGTGTGATGCAGTGTGATGAAGTCTGACACCATCTGACACCCTCGAGCTCGAGTAATGAAATTGTTTTTCGCCTGCAGAAAGGATTGAAAAATTTATTCGACGAAGCGATTTTGGCTGCTTTGGAGCCTCCGGAACCAGTGACAAGGAAAAGGTGCATCGTTTTGTAAGGAGCCTGCCCAGTTTTGTACACAAACCGAAAGCTCCTAAAAATTGTCTTCTTTTTGTGAGTAAAATGGATGAATTTTTTTATAAAAGCACGTGAACAGGAACTTTTGGAAGCATTCCAAGAAACTTTGCTTATAACTTAACAAGAACGATACAACTACATTTTTTTCAGAAGCCTTTCTGAAATTGAATTGTTTTTCAAAACAAATGTCAGTATTTAAATTGCTAACTAGGAATGCTAGGAATGCTTCATTACTTTCGTGGAAATTGAGTTTTGAGAGTTTCCTTATTTTTCAATATATTTTTGACTAATATTTCATCCACAATAAGTATGTCAGACATTTAGGAATTTTTTTGCATGTTCCGTGCCCAAAAAGTTGAGAATCAAATTTATAAAATCCCAAATATGATTGATAAAATTAGAATCCTTTTTTAGCATGGTGTGCTTTAGTCTACTGAATGTCACTCAAGTAATTTTAAGCTTTCACAATTAGTATTTCAGACATTTAGGAATTTTTTTCTATGTTCCGTGCCAAAAAATTGAAAATAAAATTTCTAAAATCACAAATATGATTGATAAAATTATAATCCTTCTTGATTATTGTGTGTTTTAGTCTACTGAATGTCAGTCAAGTGATTTCAAATTTTCACAATAAGTATTTCAGACATTTAGGAATTTTTTTGTATGTTCCGTGCCAAAAAATTGAGAATCAAATTTATAAAATCCTAAATATGATTGATAAAATTATATTCCTTTTTTAGTATGGTGTGCTTTAGTCTACTGAATGTCACTTAAGTAATTTTAAGCTTTTACAATACATATTTCAGGCATTTAGGAATTTCTTTGTATGTTCCGTGCGAAAAAGTTGAAAATAAAATTTCTAAAAACACAAATATGATTGATAAAATTATGATTCCTTTTCATTATTGTGTGCTTTACTCTACTGAATGTCAATCAAGTGATTTTAAATTTTTTAGAATACATGTTTCAGACATTTACGCATTTTTTTGTATTTTCCGTCTAAAAATATTCAGAAAAAATTTTCAAAAATCCTTAATTCAAATTTCAAAATTCTAATCCTTTTTTATTATAGTGTATTTTAGTCCAATAACTGTTATTCGAGTGATTTTGGATTTTTAGAATACTTATTCCAGTCATTTCGGAATTTTTTTTTATGTTTCGTGCCAAAAAAAATTAAGAATAAAAATTCTAACAACCCTAATTCAATTCATGGAATTGTCATCTTTTTTTATTTATAGTGTGTTTAAGTTCATTGAACGTGAATTAAGTGATTGATTTTAATTAATTAAATTAAGATTGAAATTATCTTGGTTCATTAGAAATTATATATATTATAACATACATCATATGAAAATTTTTTTATCAATTGATTTATACTGATAGGATAGGTTTATTTAGGATAGGTAGTGTTTGAAAACATTTTCAAAAAGTCAATAATAATATCAATTACTTTTATTCAAGATAGACACCTATTTTTGTAGGGATAAAATGTTGATTTTTTTTATGTTACATTGCTTCAGAAATATAAAGCGCAACTTAGTAAGGTTGGAACACGACTTACAAGAGACCGAAACGCCTTGCAAGTCAGTCTGCTTGCCGATAAACAGTGAAATCGAGTTAGATGTAATAGAGGATCTTGATGAACATCGCTTCAAAGCTTTGGTAAACACTTTTTAATAAACAAATTACACTTATTATTCATTCGGTTTCTTTCTATTTTCTGTGTGAGAATATGATATTTTAGAACTTACATTGTACCCTGATAACGTTTTTCTTGATAAAATGAAGATATGCAATATTTTGCATTTCAGGTGGCTTACTTTCGATTTTTGGGCGGGGAGAACATTTGCAATCAACAACATGGTCAAGGAAGCCTTCACCGATGAATTTGCATACTCGGTCACCTGGTCCGGAAAAAATGAAAGCCTAAAACTAGAAAATCGAAAAATCATCAAAGCTTTTTATGGTACGACCATTGATTTATATTCTATGCACATAACACTTTTTGTATACAATGTCGTGAATTTCAGTAGGGCTCACTAACAACCAGAAATTCGAGCGACCCACAGCACCCATCTTTAAGCTTGGTGTGTCGGAGGCATTGAGGAACGCTAAACAACGTTTTCGAAATTTTATAACAAAGCGAGTCAACACGGACAACACCGAGGAGAACTCAGATCGTTCCATAACCAACGAACAGCTGCAGCGATTCCTCGAGTCTTAATATAATCTTTGAAAAAACTAATCAAATCTTTTAATATTCTAATACATTGTGTGTGTGTGTATGTATGTATGTATGTATGTATGTATGTATGTATGTATGCAATCCACAATGACGATATGTTATTTTAAGTTTCATTAAACCTTCTACTTTCCAACTTAAATATGCAACTTCGATCGTTCTGTTTGAATTTAGGAAAAAGTAATCTCAGAAATTCAAACATTTAGTTATAAGTAATGTCTTTTTCGTGATCGTCGCATTTTGAAAGGTGTTCAAAAAATTGAAGAAGTCGGAAATGCATATTTTATATGTATTATTGTGTGTGTGTGTGTGTGTGTGTGTGTGTAGATTTATACATCTGCATATACCAGGTGTACTCCTAAGTAATTTCCGGTTTTTTCAATAGATGGCGTTCTGTTTTGTACCGCTGTTGGTACCACATACCATATGTCATTTTGTTCAGTCATATCGAGTGCTTGAACTGCGTTGACATTTTCTCGAAAAAATCTTCCAGTAAGTTTTTATTGCGCTTCAAAAATGTCGAATTTTGTACCGAATTTTGAGCATATGCGCCATGCATTGCTTTTCATGTTCAATCAGGGGAAAAAAGTGTCCGAGAGCCAGTGTGCGCTTGTGGAAGTTTATGGTGATCGTGCATTAACACTTCGAACATGTGAAACGTGGTTTCGACAGTTCAAAAATGGAGATTTCGACCTGAACGACGCCGCACGCTCCGGAAAGCGAAAATCGTTTGATGACGCCGAATTGCAAGCATTATTAGATGAAGACAACACGCAAACGCAACGACAGCTTGCAGATGCGTTGGAAGTTCAACTGCAAGCAATTTCCAAACGTCTGCGAGCCATGGGAAAAATTCAGAAGTGTGGAAAGTGGGTGCCCCATGAACTGACCGAGAGACAAATGGAGAATCAAAAAGTGACCTGTGAAATGCTGCTTCAACGATACAAAAGAAAGTCTTTCCTGCATCGTATTGTTACTGGTGATGAAAAGTGGATTTTCCTGGAGAACCCTAAGCGCAACAAATCGTGGGTGAGTCCAGGTGAAGCATCGACATCGACGGCACGGCCAAATCGTTACGGTCGGAAGGTCATGCTGTGTGTGTGGTGGGACCCGTCCGGTGTTATATACTTTGAACTGCTGAAACCTGGTGAAACTGTGAATGCCGTTCGCTACAAACAGCAAATGAAAGATTTGAGCGGAGCCATTGTGGAAAACCGACCAGAATATCAACAACGACAGAAAAAGGTGATTTTGCTCCACGACAATGCGCCGTCGCATAAGTCGAAAGTCGTTCGTGACACGCTGGAAAGGCTCAAGTGGGAAGTGCTTGATCATGCGGCTTACTCACCAGACCTGGCGCCATCCGACTACCACCTCTTTGCCTCGTTGGGCCATGCCCTTTCTGAGCAGCGCTTCGACTCGTACGAAAATGTACGAAAATGGCTCACCGAGTGGTTCACCTCCAAAAGCAATGATTTTTATTGGCGTTGTATCCACAATTTACCAGAAAGGTGGGAAAAATGTGTAGAAAGCGATGGAAAATACTTTGAATAAAATAAAGGTTACGGTTTTTTTGGAATTATGTGTTTTATTTGCAAAAAAACCGGAAATTAATTAGGAGTACACCTGGTATATTTCACAATGAAGATATGTTATTTTAAGTTTCATGAAGCCTTCTACTTTCTAACTTCAATATGAAAATACAACCTTATCAGTGTAAATGTAAGAAGAAGAGATCTCAGTAATTCTAACAATTAGTTATAAGCAATGTCTTTTTTGTAATCGTCACATTTTTAAAGTGCTCGAAAACTTGAAGTTGAAAATACATAGTTTAGTCCTTTTACTGGTAGAAGTAAAATTCGTTTAAAACCACTTTTTCGTGAAAAAAGCAATAAAACACTTCGATTGTACAAAATTCATCTCATTTGAAAAGTAATGTTTTGCTCACGAAATTAGTGAGTTGCTGTAAGATTTTTTTTTATACTACGAGCATTTGCGTATATTTCAAAAAATAAAAAAATGTTTAAAGTGCGTCATACCTATTGTATTTTTTTTTATTTTGAACATTTAAATTCCTACCAATTTTCCTCTCTTCCATTTCAATTTATTCATTTTTTCAATAGACAAAAAGATGGAACAAAAATAACTAAGAAATGAAGAAACTGTATTTCACAAACAGTTTGCGATATGTTGCTGTTATTTTGGGGACAATCGATGCACACACGCTGCTACGACTGAGAGCCACTCGTTTGAGCGATATTGCTGAAAGGTTTGCGATATTGCGTTGGTGACACTGTTGCCGACAAAAGTATTGACGAATGAGGACGCATCTTATCGCCATCTTTGCTTCATGTCATGGACTAACGTTGCGCAAAATGTCTATTTGGGAAAATGGGTTCAGCAAAAACAATTTTTTCTGTAAAAAAAAAAATAGCAAATCCTTTCCTTTATCAAGAAATTACATCAAATCATAAAAATATATAAATTTTTTATTTATGAATAGTTGATAAAATTTTGTGATGGACAAAAATTCAAGTTACAAAAATTCGAGAAAGTTTAATGACATGCAGTTTATTTTGTTTTCTTTGCTAGTAAATTTCAGAAGGATAACGTAATGATCAATAATCATAAAAACACTCACCTTTTTTCAACATTTTTCTTCAAGATATATCACGATATGTTTGTTAAAAGAAAATAGTGCCACGACGATCAGCCACGATGTTTTGTTTACTATACGACATTCGCGAATCCCGACAAGTGTTGGGTTATGTTTGAACTTGCATGGTTTGTTCGTCATAGCGCGCGCGTATGCGTGATAAAAAGGCGCGCTCGTTTAAATAATCACGGGAAAGAATATTGCGAGATATATTATACGATGAAATGCACAAATATATCGCTCACAGTGTGATTCGTATGTTTGACCCGCAAGATCCATTCAATATATATATATATATATATATATATATATATATATATATATATATATATATATATATTATTAATTTACATATTTTTCAAACGATACGTATGAAGTATAGTTTAACACGTATTAATAAAGTGTAGTTTAACAATAGAAATATTCGCAATTTTTTTCATACGCGAATTTTATAAATAATTAATTAATATTTATTTTTTTTACGTTGCGAATTTGAAGATCAATAAAAACAAAAAAGCTAATCTGCAAAACGCACTAAGATCTCACACGTGCCCTCAAAACGCACTAAAATCTCATTGCGTGCGCCCCAAAACGCACGCGTGACTTCATATCGATAGGATACGTGCGCTCACGTGTGAGATCGCACGCTGTGCACCTTGTGTGCGACGCACACTTGCTGTCTGGGTGCCTTGGCTCACGGGTTAAACGTCTGGCGAAAATCAGCGCCACCAATGGATCCTTTTTGAACTGAAAGAATTTGCCAAACGCCCCCATAACACCCCATAAGAGCCGGGGCACTGCGGGGCACCCTGGTCTGTTCTGAGCATCCGAGGTTTATAACGCGTTGCAATATGAAGAGAAGTAAAATTGTATATTTATCTTTTAGTCAAAAAGCGGAAATTCTAAAAAAAATTAAAGCTGGAGCGTCAAAAAAGTCGATCATGAGTGAATATGGTATTAAACGAATGACTTTGTATCGAATAATAAAAAACGCGGATAAAATTGCCGAAAACTCGAAATCCCTTGAATTTCATAATAAATCGAAACAAGTTTCGTCTCCCCACGAAAAAGTTGAACAAGCTTTATTAAAATGGTTTGTTGAAAAACGTGACTCAGGGCCCTCAGGACAATATATTTCGGGCCTAACTCTTCAAGCAAAGGCTAAAGCCTTTAACGAAATGTTGAGTGGTCCACAAAGTTTCAAAGTAAGTGTAAAACAGTTTTTGTCATTCATCATTTTAATGTGTATATTTATATTCCAATTCATGTCTTCTTTCGCTGCTTCTGTTGATGGTAACTTGGGATTTATTTGTTTGTTTGCTTTTCTTTTTCGCGAAAATGTGGCACAAAATAGTATATTGCTTGTCTAGCTGAAGAAGTCTTTTCAGAGCCAAGACAATGTATATATCGCTTCGCTTTCAAGTCGTGTCATGAATATAATGTGGATTATCATGATTCATGTATGTTTGCAATTCGAGTATGAGAGTTATAGTCCGGGGCTTCGCCTCGGACTATAATCGCACGAGTATTCATTTCATATCATTTTATGATTTTTTACAGAAAATTTATTTGTACGTTGCTTGGCAGAGACTATAATCCTCGGCTTCGCCTCAGACCATAACTCTCGTAGTCGAACTGCAAATATATATGACAGATGAAAAGCCTCATAATATCCGTGACATGACTTAAATCAATGTAATATATGAAGAAATTTTTCGAGCACTGAAAAATCATTCTTTGGTGAGAAAAGCACGATACTTTTTATGGCTGTCGCTTGAAATAAAAGCATCGTTTGATACCTGTGGGTTAAGTCTAATATTCCCTACTTTGTCGGTGTGCCACGCGCAAACCTTTTTTTCGCAACTTTTGTTATTATTGCTTTTTTGTTTTTGTTTTTCATCGATACCTGCATGGATAAGCGCAACAAAGCACAACGCTTAGCTGGGCTGAGTTGGGGTGAGCTCAGTCATTAACGCGGAGTCCAATATAACGGATTCTTGACTCTAAGCCAAGGAGGCATGAAAATACTGGGGCCTTCCTTAAAGTGACCTTTTATGTGCTGTTCCCCCAATCACATTCACCACTCGAAATAAGGAATTTTAGGGTCAGTCCACGAGAATCAGAAGACGCTCATTTCAAGCCACAGTCATGAAAAGTAAATGGGTATAATACTTCTTGAAAAATTCATCATTCTCAATATTCTTCTCAGAATTCGATTTTTCATTTTTGTATCATTGACACTTTACATGGAACTATTTTAATTTAATGTTGATTATCTCATAATTTCTATTTCCATAACCTTCTCATCGAAAAGGCACATTGTATCAGTCAATAGTGTAATGAGTAGAACAGCAGCTGTGTACTTATGGAATCGTGGGTTCGAATCATCTTGGCAATTTTTTTTCCTTTTTCAACTTAAGGGTTACACAATTGTTATCGAGAAAAAAATCATTTAAGCGATTAATTTTTCAATTTTTTTTTTTGTTCTGAAAAAATAAGACAATTAAAAAAAAAAACGTTTCACTTATATATTTATTAATGCGACGAGGTGTTTCATGAATTAATTAAAAAATATTACATTGTGTACCACGGCGCCATGTTCCTTTTTCAAAGATGGCAAATGCGCCAAGGTTTACATAACATTTGGTACATCAACGGATGAAAATGAGCGTTTTCCATCCGGCGACGCACAAATAAATTTTCTGGAAAAAATCATAAAATACCTTGATACATGAATAAGTAAGTATGTAGACAATAAGTTGAACAAAAAATCGTGAAAATTTCCTTTTTTCTCGAAAACAAATTTATGTAACTCTTAAACAGTACACTGTTTTCTTGAAAGTTTATTCAGTTTCCAAATTTTTTAATTGCAATACTATTTGTATATATGTGTACGCAGGCATCAGATGGCTGGCTTGCAAATTTTAAGGCTCGTCATGGGATAAGAAAGCTCTCGTCGAAGGGTGAAAAACTATCCAAAAATGGGGAAGCAGGAAAAGAATTTTCCGAAATACTGGAGGAAAAAATCATTTCAGAAAAATGGGCTTTGGAAAATATATACAATGCTGATGAATCAGGGCTGTTCTGGAAAATTTTTCTGGATTGCTCATGTGCATGTTCGACCGAGAAATCTGCATCTAAGTTCAAAATCAATAAAGATCGCCTTACAGCTCTTTTCTGTGCAAACGCCACTGGAAGTCATCGAGTTCCTCTGTTGGTGATCGGGAAGTCTGCGAAATTATGTTTCATGCCCAATTTTTTTTCCGAAAAAGCCGAGGAACATCAAGTCAATTACCTACGAGAGCTTGGAGTTTCATACGCATCTCAGAGCAGTGCGTGGATGAACTGTCAAATTTTTAAGTCATGGTAATGGAGTTTCTGTTTATTAATCGTTTTTAAAAATTTTTATTCATATGTAATTTGGAAATTGTTCTGAATATTCACAAACATTTCTAGTTTATTCTGTATGTACATATGAATTCAAGTTTTTCAGCAATACATTCGGATTTACAGAAATTCGTGACTTATGTATTTGAGATAAATTTGAGATCATAAAATATTTCATACATTTTAAAAATCATAGAAACGACTGTCATTTTTGTGAACGATGATGGAAATTTCCTTTTTTGTCAAATTTTCAATAAAGAATCAAAGCAATGTAATTAAATATTCTGTATATGTCACTGTAAAAATGATAATGTATTTAGAAAATGCATATGTGAGGCAATCCGAGAAAAGGGACCTACTATCCAAAAAGCAAATTTTACAGGACGGGCGATTGAATGAATCAAAATACACAACGGTAAATGGGATGAAAGATTTTTTTAAATTCATAGCTTGCAAAAAATCAAAGTTAGTAAATTCTGATTGCACATAATTGAAGATTGGATTAAAAACTTATAGAATCACTTGTAATCAGAAAAACGATTTTTTGGATAGTAGTAGGTCCCTTCTCTCGGATGGCCTCACATATTATCAATACGTTTTATGAAACGTACAGTGCACCCTGTAAATTATTCCACTAAAATAATGACAATCTAAAAATAAATTATTTTAAGGTTTACAGACGAATTCATTCCAAGTGTTATGGAGCATCAAGAAAAAACTGGGATTGGTGGCAAAGTGCTCCTGCTACTAGACAACGCACCTTCGCACCCGTCTGCGGATAAGCTAAACAAAATTCATCCTAATTTTGAAGTTATGTATTTACCACCGAATGTCACAGCTCTTGTCCAACCCATGAACCAATCCCCTATTTTTACCACAAAAAAGTTATACAAGAAATATTTGATGGAAAAAATGTTCACAACAGAAAATCATGAGAGCATAAAAGATTTTTTGGCAAGCCTGAGTCTCTGTGACGCAATCATGATGTTGAGCAAAGCGTGGTCAGAAATCCAGCAAAGTACATTGAAAAATGCATGGAACCAGCTTCTGGGAAATGAAAGAAATGACACTTCTAGCATCGACTCCCCTGTTGATAAATCCCAACTGATTGAAACTCTTGATGACACCGAGATAAATCAGTCAATGACGAGCCGCGTCGCAGCGCTACTTTCAAATGCGGTACAAGACGAACCAAGTTTTGAAAGGTGTGAAATGCAGGTTCATGCATGGATAAATGAAAATGAGGATTGTGGTTGGGAGCCACAGACCGACGAGAGCATCGCTCAAGGTGTTGAAGAACTCACAAGTTTAAATATTGTCCCGAAAGACCGCGATGATTCCGATGAGGGCGTAAAACGCGAAAATCTCAAAAGACAAAGAGATGATCCTGAAGAAATCTATGAATGCTTCCACCGGGTAATGAAATACGCAAAAACTGAACTTTCATGTTCTGAGACACAGATTCAAGCTTTAGATGAAATCGAGGCTCTTCTGGCAAAAAATGTTGAAAATAAAATACAGTTTATTCTTTGTGATTGATCACGATCTCACTCATGTATAATTTATGAGAATTTTGAAACTGAAATAATAAATGTGTACCTCCATATGTGATGATTGTGTCTTTACTTTTTTACTTTCTTCAATATATTTTGAAGAAATTTTTTCTGCCAGTTACATGCATACATGCAATATTTGGAGTTGAATACATATGCATACTCGTTCAGAAATTCAAGTTCGAATTTGAAATAATCAATTCTGTTGCTCATTGGTCTAATAATCTAATGTTGATAAATGGTACAATTTAGTATCATAAAAATTTGAAAAATCTAAACAATATAATGTACGTATGTATCGCAAATAATGTTATACGTCATATTATACAAAAATAATCAAAATATGCAAGAGACAAATTCCTTTACCAACGAGGACAATGGATTAAATTTCTATAGAATATTTATAGCCATTACGAAAACTTCAAAATTGTTTATCGAACAGGAAAAATATATGCACATTAAGGCATATTAATGATTATTCAAAAAATGTTAAATATATCGGAAATATTAATATAAAACGAAATAAGGCACAGCTTAACAACGAACGAAAAAATCATTAATATAAAGTATGCCACGATTTTTAAGTATTGTGGTAAAGTCCATTGACAGATACTTTTCCTAGATTCGATAAAAAGTTACAATGATTTAAAATCCTAAAAAAAAATTCTTCAACACTTCAATTTTCCTTGAATTGAAGACAAGTCTCTGATACATAACTACATTATTTAATAACATGAAAGTACATATTCACGTTACAAGTTGCTGATTTGTTATTTTATTTTTATCAAGTGAACATAAAAATCATAAGAACACTGGTTATTCCTTTACTTCAACAAATATATCCGCGAAAGTCAAGAGAACTACCGTGCACGATACGGACCTGAGAGAAAGTCGATTGCTCTGTTTTATTTAGATTTATTCTGATTTATTCGAGAACTCGAGCGTTTACAATGCCCAAAACAAACATTTGGGATGAGATACACAAGACCCGAGTTTTATCTCCTCAGCGCTGAGTATATATAAATTTTTGTATTTGCACATGGGTCTATAATTTTCTAATTCTTCATTCATCATTTTTTACATATCAATCCCCCTGTTAATTATAATGACATTTGATAATTTTTTCAATATTTATACTATGATGTCTGCAATAAAATATATACATATTTTCTACATACATAAAGGTCATTTTATATTTATTTATGATAAAAATTTTCATGTTGTAAATGGGCCCTCAATTTTTTAGTCCTTGACCCTGATTTATTGTCAACAATCTTGATCGAAGTTCATTTTAATTGATAAATTGTGGTTTAATTTCATATTGTTCAATATTGAATTTAGAAAACTAAGTAATTGATACAAAATAAAATACATGGAATTTTATGGTACATTTATAATCCGATTTATATATGCATATGTATGTGAAGATATTGTGTTATGGCATTGAGCCATGTGTTATATCATACAATTTTGACACTTATCTATATATTATAATATTTAATGGTTTATTCAGGTTTATTGAGGTAACAAAATACAGCATTCTTCATAAATAATACATTCAATTTATTGAATGAGGTCACTCAGACAACAATGTTCATAAATAGTATAAATAACGTGTGCATAACAGCATTTCATGCAAAATCTTGTAAATCTCGTACATTCTTCAAAAATACTTGACAATCTCTAGAAAGGCATAATCTAAAAAAATTAACTCAATCAAAGTGGACGTTTAGTACCAAAAATATACGTCCAAGGCATCTGCTTTTAAGGCAACATAATATACCCATAATAGCGCTCGTTCGAAGCCATTTTTTTTTACATTCATGAAATTTCATCAACGTCATAATGGCAAATTTTCAGATCTATTTCAGCTTGTGTTTCTGATGCAAAAGTTTAGCTAAATTTTTCTCGCTTCGACCTTAACTTATTTCAGTATTACTGGTCATGTTGAATATCAATAATAATAGCAATGACAACAGTCATGCGTGCAAAATGCACAAATATCACGCGCATGTGATTGACAACAAATACATTTGAAGCTCTTAAATTGTCTTGCCTTGAGTCTCACTGGATGGATTAATATGAAGGTCGAGGAGCTTGTTTTTTTTTACATATTTTGCATTCAGGTTTTCATTTTTCAGATTTTCGCAAGTCTGGATTTATACAAATCTTCCAATCTTGAAGATCAGGAACACTATATTCAGCATTGTTGGATTTAAAAAAATTTTTGACTTTAAAACGTACGAAATTGAAACTGAATTTTAAAGCTCTCAAATTTCTTGATTAAAAAATTTTCCAATTTTCAAATCACTAAGTATAGCAATATTTGCATTTTAATTGAGAAAATTCAAAGTGATAAAACTTAATACTGATTGAAGGCATATTGAACCAGAGAGACTAGGGTTGGAAAACAAATTCAGAGCTTTCAAATTATTGTGAGAGCAATATTTCGAATTCTGGAAAGGCCACTTCGATGCCGCCATACGGGATGTAGAGGGCCTTGTGTGAGGCTTGGACCTTGCCTATGGTGAGGTTCCCTTCGTGAGAGACTCGACCCACGTAAAGGGGCTCGCCGTCTTCCGTTTCACCTGCGGCCAGAGCGTTCGCAGGGATATTTTCACCATTGCATGGGACCCAATGAGCTCCATGTCCCACCAAAACCTACAATTTTGGAGTTTTTTAGCCATTATAAATCTAAAAAATCGAGAATTTGTATTCTCAGAAAAATTTGAAAAAGTTTTCCTTATACTATTAGACTTAAAATAAAAATAGGAAAATTCTGCAGAATTATTCAATATTTTCACGACTAATTCTAAAGAAATTTCTGAAAGTTTTATTGTCTAAAAGTAATGATTTTATAAAATAATGATTAATATATTCGTTTTGAAAAAGTAATGCACGTCAAGTATTGGCAGAGTGTAGCAGAATTGTGTAAGGTCATATTCCATACATAAAACATGATTTTAACGGGTTCCGGGTGTAAAGCTCGATGTTTGCGAAAGAAGCTTTTCAAGAGCGCGGAAAATGTAACGACCACGGCGGGTAGTTCAGTAAGAATGAGTCATACTTGATAATCAGTTTTTCCATGCTCTTCTCCGCCCCAAGGGATGTAGCATACGCCATGCGAAGGCTTTACTTTTCCCGGTATAAGGGCACCTATGCAAATAAAATATTTATTCAACACTCCACGTTAAAGTCAACAAACAACACTGAATACTCTAACATGGACGAAAAAAAATATTCCAAAATATCAAAAGAGTTCTGATTTGCTGTTAAACAAAATGAAAAATTTCAATTCATATGCTAGAAAAAGATAATAAAAATGCATGAATATAGTTTTTTGCAAGAGGCTACAAAATTGGCTGAAATATACCAAAATATTGAAAAAAAAACTGGAGGAATTTGAAAATGACGCAAAATAATACGAAAAATTATAGAAAAATACAGATAATGCAATAAGAAGGGAAAAAAATGACCTTCGTGCGGCGCTCTTCCCACAAAAAGAGGCTCTTCATCGTTTCCACCTTCGAGTGCACCAGGTGGAACCATGCCACCTGATGCATCTACCCAACATCCTTGACCCCCTGGTAGTGCTTGACACTCAGAAGGCGCTGAAGGCCTTGGCAGCTCGTTGTCCATTGCTAATTAACAAAAAAGAATTGTCATTTTTTTTGAAAAAGCTTCTTTTCAACACAACTTGCTGGAAAAACAAAAAATATAATGAGAGCAACGAAAGATAAATCCTCCAAAAATGTGGTCAAGCAATTGTTAGAAACAATTTAACTCAAAAAGAAATTCGAATTGTTAAATATTGCAAGGTTCCAAGAAACTTTGAAACCTGCGAACGTTAGTTCATATGTTAAAGTTCATACTGCTTTAAAACTCTGAACTTTGATCTTTGAAATTTCTGATTGTTGAGATTTTGGAGCGTTAGGCCTCGTATGAAAATTAGTACATATCTTCAAACTTAAAACACTGTATGCTGTATTATACTGTTTATACTTCTATACATACTGTATAGTTGTATAGGAATGTCTGAAGCTATGGAACTTCTAGATCTAGATTTCAGATTAGGTGAAGAATAAAGAAAAAGTAGGTACATAGTTTGGCAAAGTAAAAATCATAGGAATCAATGCATGCAATAGTAGCTGCAATACAAATCTCATTGTGAGCTTTATTTTATGTCGTTATATGATAAATGGAAAGTATTCTTGCAGAAAGCTTGCCGATACACTGTTATTTTCTACATTACATGCATATTATATTTACGTACAGCCATCGTATCCAGAAACACATATAGCTGTGTCAGTTCAAAGTTGACCCCGATACATCACCATCGCCACCATTTCACGCAAGAGCACAGCATTTTTTAAGAACAAATGCAAACCATACATCAATTTTATTTTCTAAATATGATCGAAAAGATAATTAATATTAGCACCGACGGAATCTAACAGAATCTAAACTTTAATGAAAATATCGTTTCATTGTCAACTAATTTGGAAAATAGGCCTTAAATCAAGGTTAGGTTGAAATTACCTTCAAGAAGCCATTCACCGGAAGCTCCCCAGCCGGTGCAAACCCCAAAGTAGGAGACCTCAATAGCTTCAGGATCGGAATAACTCAAAAAAGGTTCTTGGATCCCTTCCCTCCCAACTGTTATATTATTGTCGTACCACCTGCAAATATTGTTTATATAGGTCTAGAATATTGCTTAAAATGAGCGAAAACTTCTTGGAGAGCTATATGTCCAAAGTTTAACTTCCAGTAATTTCAATGATAAAGTTAATCAGGTTACCACTTGAAATACTTGACCAGTACACAAATTAACATTTCGCAAATTTCGATTTTGATTACATGCTTCCAAACGCTGGTCTGAGGATCTCATAACTCATAATGCTACATACTTTGCTTTTGAGTTGGCGACTCTCGAAGGGACGTCACAGCCGATTCAAAAGCGAATATTTCAAGATATTTTGAAAAGAAATACTTCATCTTCTCTGACTTTTAAATAATTCATTAACAAGTTAAATGACAAAAAGTACTGTTTTTTTTCCTTTTTTTGTAAAAGATACCTTATCCAAAAACCGCGATAATCATCGTCGGTCAATATGTCAGTAGTTGGCGCTTCGGCGACGTCGGGTTTCGTTCTGTTTTTCCGAATTACGGATTTGCTGTTTTCCCAACCTCCGATGAAGATCTATCGTTTGAGAAAAATTGTATTTTGTTCAGTGTATTTTGTGTAGGAAAGTTATTCATGACCTAGAAAATTTAGTCATAAGTCTGGAAACTCAAAGAGTAGAAGTTTCAACTAACAAGGAAAAATGCATACGATAGATCGTTTAAGGCCCTGTAAAATCAGACTAAAATTGTTGTATTCTATTCAAAATTTGAGGAAATGTTAACTGCAGAGTTTAATACCTCATACATAGGTTCACCCTCCTGGGGCCCTAAAGTCAGAGCAATATGGGCATCCTTGGGAGCTTTGACACGGAATTGTAGTTGTCGGCTACCCGCTGCTAGTGGATAAAAATTGTACTCCAACTTGTCAGGGGTGGACACAGCTGTAAAAAAACGTCGTTGGCAATATTTTTCATTGTGCTCGTGCCTTTCTTAGACTTTTACATTGACCTTAACAGATTATGGCCAAAACAACCTAACAAGACTGTAACATTTATTTTTCATAATCTAAACGATGCTACATTTTTTTACCGAGTTTATTCACTTCGTGACGAAAGCCATTTTGTCGAGCTACAATTCCTAAAGAAGTTGGTAAAAAAGAGTGCTAAATAAATAGACTACTAAAGTGGGTGAAAAAAATAGTAAGATTGAGCAGGGAAACAGAATACCTCTTTTCGACTCTTGTTAGTGTTTCCAGTACCTTGTGGGTTTTCATTGCAATATTTGAGTTCAAATCAATTCATTTTTAAAAAGATATCGACATTTTGAAAAAAATTTCCTGAAGTCTTCTGTTAAATTGTGCAATTTTTCCTAATGTGAATTTGAAAAATCATGCTGTGGGTATTTCAATAAGAAAGTTATCATTCAAAGGAGTTGATCTCAGTCGACTTACAGAGACTGTCTTTTGAGAATTCTCTCTCTGTTTTTTAAATAAAAAATTTTGACGTTGTAAAATTCAAATTCACTGATACGATAAGTGATTGATAAGTTTCAACATATTTTTTAAAAATTAGATCTTTTTGGAAATTTTTTAAAATCAGGTTTCACCAATTACTGTAAAAATTGTAACATTCCTGAAGAGGGTCATGGTCTGTGGCCGGAAGAATCTAAATTTTCATCACCGCTTAAACCAAACCTAAAAACATTCTTTGTTTCCAAGAAAACAAACATTTTGCAGAAGAATTTTATTCAAAATTGTTTATATCTGCTGTCAACATTCTGTAATCGGTTCAAATGTTTTTCTTCAGTTAAATTCGGAAATGAGAATGACGAAATCGAATTCAATTTCATTCAATTTTTTCTCAAAATTTTCAGTCTTACGATGACCTAATTGACAGTCGCTTATTCTAGAGCGAAATCGGAAAATTTCTGTGTTAAAGTCAAGAATTCGCCAATAAAAAATTTTCCAAAATTTTGAATAGTTTTAAGAACTTTTTAAATTAACTAGTTTTAGCAATAAAATCCTAAAATAAAAATAACTACTTTAAATACGAAAAATTATAGTACGTGTAGTTAACGATTGGAAATTAAATTGTGAGAAATTTTAAAATCTCTCAAAAATTATTTTGTTATATGTTTCCCAGTGCTGAGATGATCAAATTTGTATTGATTTAGAAGAAAATTTAGAAATCGAAAAATCTCTTGAAGTTCATTTTGTTTTAAGAGTTGGCTTGAAATTTGTTAAAGAAATTTACATAAAGTTAATTGAACCTAATGTAAATTGTTCATAAAAATTGTGTCATTAGACACCATAAATTTTGCGTGAAATTCCAAATGCAAAAACATGTTAACTTGACGTAAACCTCATGTCAACAGGGGTAAAAAAAGGTGATCGAAGAATTCTTGCACGTGCATGAATGGACTGCGATTGTTGGAATAAATGAGTCAGATAAAGGGAAATTCCGGAGAATTGAGCAAATTAAATCTTAAACTCTGACGCAATTATCGTATATATTGTCTTGATGATGCGCGTTTTAAAATTCACATGAACAACGAGTAAATGAGAGACGCCGGAAATGTTTTTCGCAATTCAAAGACGTTTATTTTCGACATCATCTTGATTGTTGCAACGGTGTGGTTTAATTCTTGAAGCTTTTTCGCAGAGACGAAATCACATAACAGTTACGAATCGTTATAAAAAAATGCCATTGTCACTTGATTGGATTACATCTAATTTCCAAGTTTCGTGTGGCTTGCAAATCTTGAGATCTTGACATTTTTTGTTACTGTGAAATATGAGCTTGTTATTGATTATCTCATTTCATGCATGTTTTATGTTCATAAACGTCCTTGCTTATGAAAACTGATAGAAAATGATAAATTTTTTGTGTTCGATGATTTTTCAAGATTTTTTATGTTATTGTTATATAAGTCGGTGATAAAATTTTACTCCGGTGCTTTCCCAGTATGAGATTTTGAGTTTCTGGTTTTCTTCTTCTGAAATTTAATAAATCCATAGTCTCAGAAAGTTAAAAAAAACAGTAAAATTGTATATTTGAAAACAAATTCGATTCATTTAAGTTCATAGCAATAAATGTTCATTTTTAAAACAAAAAACGAAAAGTTTTTTTGGGAAAATAAATAATAATGTCAATTAAAGGGAATTGTATGTAAATAGAAAATGGAAAAAAGGCACTTGCAAATCTGGGGAGTTTGGTTTTTGAATTTTGAAAATTTGAAAAGTTTTATCCAAAGTCAAGAATAATTATTAAGTCTAAATACTACCTTTTTCAGGTGAAAACTCGAGTCAATAGGGTGAAAATCAAAAGATTGACAAAAAGTTGAAATTGTTCTTAGATTGAGAGAATTTATTATTTCAAACTTAAGGATTTCAGGCGTATAAAAATTAAATAAATCAATGGTAATCGTACTTGGTTATAAAGTTACTATTTTCAAAGAGTTAATATTTAAATAGAAAAAGAAAGCTTTAAAGAAAAAAATTACGATATGTTAGTGAATTCGTAAGAGCTTCGAAATTGATTAAATACAATGTTTATTTTCTGATTTAATTACAATTCAAAATCATAAATTTTAGTAAATAAACAATTTTTCAACATTAAGAATTTTTTTACTCCACTTCAAAATTCTTACTACAATTTTTATTATTTCCGCATATGTAAGATACTTATACGAAATGTACTATCTTTCTGGCGGAAAATTAAAGTTTTTTTAGAAGCGCCAGAATGTCTCGCATCCTTGATTGTATTAAGATTTAGTATTGGTATTGCCTTGAAAAAAGTGATCGATGCTGTTGGCTCAATATATATACGTGATATTATTTTTGCTCCATTCCGAGAACCAAATTAACGCTTCTATTTGAAAATTAGTATGCACTCACATAATTTGCCAGATTGCTTGGATATTTTATGTACCGAGGGACGGTAAAACGAGTTTTAAGATTTTAACAGGACGAAAAACGAGTTTTCTATGCCAAAGGTACATTACTCACATTTTTCACTATTTTCTGTACACACTAAATTTTAGAAATGCCACGAAAAGTATGAAGAAAAATGTTGGAAATGTTCAAGTTTTAAGTTCTTCGATTGGAGAAATCGATTGAAAAATGTGTAAAAAAGCCTACACATATTATTTTGATGATTGATCGAAATGTTGTAGTACATTTAATACAATTGAAATAAATATGTGAAATTGTAGAAATAGCGAGAAAATTTAAAAAAGCAAAATTTTTTCGTCAAGTTTTTGAACTCCAGGAATCATTTAAAATTTTTGAAACTCTGGAAAAGTTTTAACAACGCTAAGAAATTGTGCGAGAGGAATCTTTTTGTTAAAAGTTTTTATGTTCGAGACATACATTTTAAAATCCTGATTTCAGTTTCTTGAGCGAAGTAGAAAATGCAATATGTATTTGGATTTGATAATCACAAATTTTCTTCTATCTTATTTACACTTTGGTTAAAAATTTTTAACAGCTCAAAGGTTCAAAAACAAGATATTCGAATGTTAGATGATCATTTTTTACAACTGGAATGACCGGAATCATTAATTACTGAGACTATTAAATTTTTTCAAAACTTTTACTGTGTAGTAATTTCTATTGAAAAAATGAGGAAATTTCTGAATTTTCTTCAACTAAAAAGTTTTATTTTTCATTAAAAATTAGAGATAAGTAAAACTGTAACTTTTTATAAATTCAAGTTCATGAATTTTACCAGAATTTTGAATTATGTACCAGAAAACCTCAAAATAAAAAAATAAACATGTTACACTTTATAACTCTCATTTTGAATTCGATACAGCTCTCATGTTCAAAAATCGCGATATTTTTATGCGAAAATTTCAATATAGCATTCTCCAACATTAGAGAACCAAACTCATGAAATGTTCAACCGAAAAAAACTCTAGTTTGAAAATCTAAAAAGCAAATTTTGAAATGCAAAAATAATTGAAAGTATAAAATCTTCTTATTTTGTTATACTGAAACGATGTAATTTTACACTCAAAGTTATGCATTTCTGAAAGTTCGTACGTTCAATTATTTTACATTTTGTCATTTAAAACAAATGTCATAAAAAACAATGTGCTTTACGACTAAAAAATCCTATTATAAAAACAATTGAACCGAAAGCTTGAACATACAGTCTAAAATTCACTCTAAAAAAAATTGCTGTAATTTTACTGTACCGATACGAAAGTCATTAATCAATACCTTGCGGTGAAATTTTAGTATAATTTGACTCTAATTTTACTATACGCAATTGGAATTTTCCAGTTTATTTATACTAATATTCTATATTTTAATGAAATTTTCCTATTTCAGTATGTGAAACATGAAAGAATAGTAAATTTGCAGTATCATTGTATAGGAAATTTCCGTATTTTTTTTACAGTGTTCGAGAATTTTTAGACATTCGGAGCCTCCGACAGACAAAAAAAATCAAAAAATTTGTGCATGTAATGAATGAAATCTAATCATTTTGGAAAATTATTGATGATTCAACAGCGTTTGGTAACAATGTTCATGTATAGATTGCAGTTCTCGATAATATTTTAATTAAAAAAAAAAAAAAAAAAAAAAAAAAAAAAAATACTCATAAATTCACCAGAATAACTGAAAATCTTCAATAATCGTTTTAATGTGAAACAATATGTAGAAATCATTATGAATACCAAATTTCTTGAAACAGTACTATATAGTTTTTTTTTTATATTATAAAAAAACTCGAAGACTTAAAATAATTCCTGAGCTTAAATTACCTATCGAATTTCTAACATTCTAAACAATTCCTGGTTTACATTGAAAACAGTGTAAATTGAGATGCAATAAACAAATATATATTGTTCACGGTGGGATGCACGTGTTACTTAATTTTTGTGCAGTAACAATCATTGATTTTTTTTGCTCTTACCTCAAACATTAAGTCCAATAAATAAAGTTCCAAATAAATATGTGCGTTACCCCATTCAAAAACAACAATGAGACAGTCAAAAATACAACGAAGAAAAAAAACAGCGATTACATATATCGCCAACAAATGATGATATGATGATGATAATTTCAGAAGTAGACCGATTAAGTCATTAATTGTTATATCGAAGTTTTCTGCAATAAAAAAATTTTAAATCATCCCCGTGATTCAAAATTTGATCGTCGTCAACTCAAATTTTTCTATCATCGTTATTTTACTTGTCTTCGAGTTCAGCTGTTTTCCAAAGTGCGTATCCCCTCCATACGGCCATGATAAGAATTACTACTGATAAAAATCCTTTTTCGATTAAAAGAGTTATCGGAAATTTAATGATGTTTATTATGTTGACCATTTTGTAATAAATCTGAAGGTATGACGAAACGTATCCAGCAAATGTCTGATTATCGGAAAACTGCAAATCAAAAAATGAATATCATTGATTTAGTGAGTCGAAAGTTGAAAGTCTGATTCGACTTCTGGTTATAAAAAATAGGACTCAAAAATTTTCAATCAATTGTCCCTGAGAGCGCAAAAAAGTGTGAATATGAGCGGATGGTTGGAAAGTCAAAATAAAATCTTATAGAAAAAGGTTTAAACTTGATTAATATTAAACTTCTCAAAATTTCTATAATCGAAACGATTATATTATTATACGATTTTGAATATTTTTAACAGCTTGAATATTTGATACTTTTTGAATTTCAGTACTTTGTAGATCAAGTATGTGGAATTCACAATAAAGAGTGAATTTTTATTTTTTCTATTCTGGAACTCTCGATTGATATTTTTATATTCCCACATATAGCATGTCAATTTTCAAGTTCCACAATTGGCTACAAAATTTTGTTATTTCGTACAAAATTACAATTTTATAGTTCAAGAAAATGAGCATTTTTTCAATTTTCCTGTTTCTTCAATTTTCATTTCCAAATTCTTCGAATTTTTAGTTTTAGATTTTTTGATCTTTTGATTTAATCATCCCAATATCCCGAAACGGATATTCAGAATTTTTCAAAAATTCGAGATACATAATAGCTCAAATAGGAATCCTTCAATATTAATTTTGACCAATGTTACCTTGAGTATTCTTGATGAATTCTAATTTTTCTTTCCAATTAATTATTGAAAGTTGTGAGAAAAGTCTTACAACTTTAAGGAATCTGAAGTTTTCTTGATTTTTGTGGAATCGAAACAGTAACTAGAATATTTCCCTGGCAAGTTCGTGAAACGTGTCTTTTTTGTTGCTTTGGCGTTTCATTCACGTTTCCGTTGCATTTGCGTTTATTCAGCGTTTTTGAACGCTATGCAACGATGCAACACTAAAGCAACGATATTGAAACGTTTCAAATGGTCACATTGAAACGTCTTCTGCAACGCGACCGAAACGTTTTTTTTTTTTTTTGCTGCAACGCCAATAAAACGCTTCATTAGCGTTTCAGTACTCTATATTTTCTGTCATCAACTATATACAACAAAATATATAAATATTTTTAGAACGCTTCAGATTTTTCCAATTTTTAAGAGTTATTGAGCAATCTTCAGAGTTTTTGATTTTTTGAAATTTTGGAAGTTTAAACGATTTGCGTTAGAGCATTTTGTTAAATGAAAGAAAGTAGTTAAAAATTCGGTTTAATCAGAGTTTCAGGTACTTTATATTTTCTGTCATCAACTGTACCTTGGTGAAAATTGTGGCACAACATTTTAAATTAAGATCTGATATTCCGAAATAGCTCAGGTGTCATCGTCTCAGATTTATTCACACCGGCAGTCCAGGTTCGCATCCCGTCTGCGACAAGGATTTTTTTACAGGTCGATTACGATGATTATAGTGGTATTCGGTATAATCACCATCATTATGTCAACCAAATTACTACTCGATTGATTAATTTTTTTAATTTTTTGGTTTATTAGGACGTTTCAAACGCGTTTCATGCGTTACCAAAAGAAACGTTTCTTTCGTGTTGCATTCGCGTTTCACGAACTTGCCAGGGTTTTTCAAAGACACACGGAAACTTTTGTAATTTCAAAACGAAAAACAAAATCTAATAACAAATTATTCAATCTTATTTATGAAATTCCATGTCTTTTGTTTAAATATTAGAATTCGTGAATAATTTTTGCTAAGCGTTCAGTATCTGCAATTTTCGAATTCAGATTACACGGTTTTACAAAATGCGATTTTCAAAATTACCGAGTCAGTTTTCAGAAATCCAGGTTTTATTGTACAATTATTTTCAACATTTAGAGTGATTCAATCAAGCATATGAAAAGATGCAGCTCAAAATAATAAAAATAAAAAGTCCTCAAGTCGGTACAAAAACGTTTCGCAATTTCGAAACAGTCGAAGATTTTCATTTCACAATCGAAGCTTCGATGTACAATAATTCGATTTCGAATTCTCGAATCGTATTATAAATATTTATTTTTGCAGCCGTGTAGAATGTTAATTTCCTCAGGCATAATTTATTGATGAAATCAGATAAATTGTTGCTGTAATTGCAGTGTCTGCGATTGTGTAATAGAGGTAAATAAAATGACAGGAGCGAAGACCACTCCTTTTTTTTCTAGTCGTTTCTATACCAAATTGCTACAGGCAGTCATTGCTATTTTTGAATTTATTCGTCGCGGATGTAATCACAAACACTGTCATTATTTTTATCAAAAACCTCTGAAAAAATCCTTTCGTGATTGTATCGCGTTAAAATGTATATAATTTTGGGAGTTTATTTAAAAAAGTACTGCAAATGCTGATAAATGTGAGGTAGCACATAAATAAAATAGACTTACAGATAGCCATTGCGGTTTAGTCTGAATTGATGTCACTAAGTAAATACTGTATTTAAATCAAACGAGTGTTTGATGTAGCGAAGCCTGAAATTTTGAAAAGGAGCCAAATTTTTGTAATTACAGAAAGAAATCAGAATGTGTAGATCGTATTTATCCGCGCCGCGAAAACGGTGGTGTGACTCTGAACAACTCTGAATGAGCCTGGAATTCGCTTGGCTTCAATAAAAAGTGGGGAAACCAGTGGCGGCTCTCGGATTCTTTTAAGTAGGCCGGGGAAAGGGAAGATTATATATTCAATTATAATATAGTAATAAAATATATAACTTGAAACACCCGTGAAATTCTTTTTAATTTTACGTTCTGGTGGAAAAATTTTCAACTAATAAAAACCATTGAAAACCGAGTATGTGGTTTTCAAACATCAAACATCAAAGGGTTACATCTTTTTGAATTTATAACTTGTCTACACAAAACGTCATTAAAAACAATTATACTTCAAAATCAAAACATACCTGATCGAATTTAAATATCGATTGAAATAATAAAAAACCGAACAAAAAGTAATATTTTGAAGTTTACATTCAGAAAAATCTTTAGGCACATACGAACCAAAAGAAGTTTTTTCTCCAATTGACCTAAAAATTTTGTCACATCGACTGTATTTTTAATAATTTGACTAAATATTTTAGTAGATGTAAAAACTTTATCAGAGGGATTATTATGATTTTCGATCGACCAGTCAAGACACATAAAAAAGTTGATATGAAAAATCTTGTTCCACCGTTTTTTTAATTGAAAAATCAGTGTAAAAAGTTTTTTTATCGTGATTTTTAGTTCATAACAGTTCAGTTCGGTTCATAACTAACAGAACAATAATTATTTAACATGATACATTATGATATCTGGTAAAAATGCATGTTCAACTACATGGTATGAAATTTTATTGTGTTTTTTGGTTGATATTATTCTGCTTTTTCTTTTATATTTCTGCCTTCAAGGAACGTGAGAGAACATGCAATTCCGTGGGAATCGGAAAAGTTTTTAGGAATATAGGAACATGAATTATTTAAATCCTCCTTCAATCGTATACAGATTGAATTCCTAAACACATTTTTTCAAAACGAAAATTCCAATGTAACTTCCAAATAAAATTAGAAAATTATTGAAAACCTATAATAAGACGCCGATCATCTGCAACACATAAAAATTGACAAAATAAGTGTCGAATTCTGAATAATTGTTCATGTGTTCAAAATTGCTTAAAACCTCTCTAAATTACAGCCAAAATTTATTTAGTTATAATCAGATTGATAGAAAATTTTAATAGTCACGAGAATGTCAAAAAATCCGCAGTATTCGCAAAAATGCAAAAATAGAACGAAAAATTGAAAAAAATTTGTCGAAATTGAAAGATATTACAAGAAAAAGTATGTTTCCTCTTTTTGCCCGCTGGGATGAAAAAATGGGATGATCTCAATTGTGCATAAATTATTGTGCACTGGACGATTGTGCAAAACGCCATGAACATGTGCACAGAGTGATAATACAAATCAGTTCATAGTATGAATTTGATAATTTAGAAGTTTTTATTTCCAACTTTGTTGAATCCAGGATCATAGCTATAAAATTTGCGAAAATTTTTACAATTCTCTAATGCATGATAAATATGCTATTCAATAAATCTTAGCATAATTGACACCCTCTCGAAAAAATAATTTCAGTACATTTTTGAATTCATAAATCATTAAGACGTTCATAATCGAAAACTCAAAATTTCTATAAATATTTCTACATAAAAAAATTTAAAAAACGGCAAATATTTCAAAGCAAAAAAATTTTAATTATTTCAGAAAATGCATTGAAAATGACAGAAGTGATGCAAAATTTCCAAAAACATTGAAAAACTTGAAAACTCTCAGAAATACCCATGAAGGAGAGATGAAACTTATTTGTAAGATTCGATTGATAATAAATTTATCACAAACATGAAATTTGGGTCCCCTCCATTTTCTATAGACACGCTACTGGGTAATACTTATTGAGTGAAAGGCCATGTAACGAAGAATACCCAGTTGCGTCTGCGCGTATTATTCATTCATGGACATCGATTTCAGAAAATTCATAGAACATAAATAACATGAACAACATAAATCGTATTAGTCACTATCAAAATATTTATTAATTTTCTCATTTTCCGTAAAAATCAGAAAAAGATATTTTTTTGTATAGACTTTTTTTTGCTTGTAAAATCGATCCTTGGAGCCGATGTTATAAATGAAGAAGTTTGAATTACTTTAAAATTTTCCTTTGGTTAATAGGTCCTTATTGTTATTTTTCTTTTTTTTTTGTTATTTACTATGACAGGTTCGTATTTCAGAAATATCTCATGTAAAAAAATAAAAGTTTAGGTTTCTCATTCAAAACAGCAACAAAAAATTTCCACGTCGTACTATTTGAATTTATGTTACTAACACAAATAAATTTAACAAATCGAACATTATGCCTGGAAAAAAAATTAAATACAAACACTAATAGTACCTACAAAAAACGATAAAAAAAAATTAAGCTTTGTAAAGGAATATCAACAAATGAACCGAATGACAAACAAATTACCTAAAAAATGTTGAGCTGTAAATACATATTTTTTTCAATAAATTCAATCAGAATTGTGAAAAATCCTTTGGAAATTGTTGGAACATTCTCGTGGTTCAAACTCTTTCGCGCCTTGCACCAGAAAACGCCATCTGCGAGTTATATAACAATAAACATATGTTTTTCAAGATAATAATCATAAAAAATTGTACCAAAATCGTGCCCCTCTCTCTCACTCATAAACAGTCATACACTGTCATAGACGTGATGAATTTGTCAATTTTTGCAAAAAAGTATTTTTTTAATCAACTATCGAAATAATTCCGTCCCTAGTTTTTTTTTGTTTACCATTTGTTTATGTTTTTCGGTAAGTGCGCGAGTACAGAACAGTAATATTCCAATTGACGATTGTTATCACCATCGTAATTATTATTTTAAATAACACATTACTGTCATCTTGACACGTTTTTCTTTTTCTTAAGTATTCGTTATTCTTATTCCAAAGCTCCAACAATGCTGAATATTTTTATCGCTTCAGTAGCTTATTTTTTTGTGGGAGGAGATTGGATGTGCCTAGTATTTTTATCTTCAGAAAAATTGTTTTACACTTTTATTTATTATTGATATTTCAATACGTTCATTTTCATTCTGTTAAATGTTTCTTAATGGCCAATAGACGTATTTGAAAACGACTGGAAAATATTTTTAATTTGTATTAAACACCCAGCTTAAAAAAACTGAGTTGAGATATTTCGTTTTCTACAAGATTGAATATTAGTATTAATACATATGATTGTTTAGAAGGGACCTGCTGATAGTTTTGAAATGATGTCAACTACTCTTAAACATTTTTTATAAGGTTGTAGGAATAGCTAAGTTGGTTTGTGCGTATTTTTATTATTTTTAATAGGTGAACACGAATATTGATGAAACTCGAGTATCATTATTGAATTTTATGATTATTAAGCCAAGAATTTGAGATTTTTTCATCTTTTTTAAATTGGATTTATGGTTTATTTGGTCTTGGAGGATTTACCCGAAGGTCAAAATGTTTGAAATTGAACGAAAAAAACGAAAATTATAATAAACTGTGTCCAAAGTTCTAAACGTTAAAGAAATTTAAAAAAAAGCGAAAAAAATTGGTCTTCTATCACCCAAGATTGAAGTAAAAAATAGTAACATTGGATGGTATTTGTTAAATATCAATCACTATTTTTTACTGGATGAAAGGTAATGTAAACAGTTTTTTTTCATCCAGTTTTAAACGTTTGGGACTTCAAAAATACAAAAAATATGAATATTAGAGAAATAATTTTCCGTTGCTTTGGAGGACTTTTTAGTCGAAACAACAAACTTTACATGACCTCAAAAACAATATATTTAGCACAACCCTTCCTGTAGCCAGAAATCAAAAATTCATCTATCAGATTTTTGTTTGTTTTTTTATAATTTAAAATGTTTAGAACTTCAGGCGCATTGTCGAATTTATTGAATTATTCAAAATTTTTTGTAATTTTATAGAATCTCTAGAAATTTCTGAAATTCTTGTTGGAGTTAATCACATCTTTTCATGATGATTTTGAAATTTACAGAGTATGGGAGAGCAAATTTTTAGAATCAAGTTTAATTTCTTAAAAATTTCAGAAGTGTGAGCAGTGAATCAATATTAAAAATTTTCAGACTATATAAGAGCTCAGAAATTGAAATATGACACTAGGAACATTTGGAAATTTCTCGAGATTGAAGTAATGATTATTTACAAATTATTTTTAACTACGTAAAACTAAGTATAAAAATTGTACTAGAACACAACTAAAATCCAAACTAATCTGTGAGAATATAAATTATAATTCTATTTAAATTATGGGTAATTTTTCTAACATATTAAACATTGAATAAAGCAACAAATTTTTTTACTTGCAAAAGTTGGACAACATTGGTTGAAGGAATCAATAATTTAGTGATTTTCATGAGTTAGTCGAGATTTTTTTCAATTCTGCAAAATCCGTGAAAATTTCTGACATTTTATTTAAAGGAAATCACACCCTTGAAAAATGGTTTTGAAAACGACACTACATTGAAAAAAAAATGCTTTCTTTAATTGAATGTGATTATTGAACATTTTCAAAAATTCAGGGAGATGAATAAATTCAAAATTTGTGAAGAATTTAGATGTACAGAAATCAAAAGACAACTCTGAGATAATTCGGGAAATTTTTTGAGATGGAAGTAATGTTTGCTTATAAATTCTTTTCAGATTTCATGATTCTACAGCAATTTTTATAATTGCCTATAAATTTAACAATTCGCCTACAATATTCCAAAAACCCTAAGCTAATAACTTTTCGGAAACAGTGGGAATTTTCAATTTTATTTCGTGAAAATATAAAAACTTTATCAAATTTTCAAACCATTTTCGTAATTTGCAGCAATACTTAAAACTTATTTAAAAAATTGAGTTGCAAACTGTTGAAATCTGGATCAGAATGTGACAAAATGAAAAAAAATCACGTAAATTATTATGAATTATTATTATTATTTTTTCCAGCAAAAGTAATCCAGCATTGGTTAAAGCAATCAAGAATTTGCTGACTTTCATGAATTATTTCAAATTTATACTCGGAAGAATCTGCAAAAATTTAAACGTTTTTCTAGAAGAAATGGTAACTTGCAACATTGGTTTTTAAATTGAAAAAACATTTCAAATTATGCCTTCTTTGATTGAGTTATTTTTAAAAAATTTCAGAAATGCAAAATAAAATTAGTGAATTGATAATCTGAAGATTTTAGAAAATGATCGGATATCAAAAAGCAATGTCGAGAGGGAAAGTGATTACGAGGTTTTTTCAAAGATAAATTTTTTTGTAAGTTTTAGGTGAGCTGGAGTTTGCAAAAAAGGATGGGGCCCTGCTGCTGCCATGGGTGATTCCCAATGTTCTAAAATAGCCATTATGCAGCTGTTCCATGAACTTAAGCAACAATTTACCACATTGCCAGATCACATTATCTCACAATGTATCGTCCAGGTAAGTTTTTTTCATTATATAATCAATTTAAAAAATTCATTTCTACGTAATTCATTTTCAATTTAAATTTGTAGAAATTTGATGGTTTATTAGAACAAATTTCTGAAAATTAGAATCTGAAATGATTTATAAGCTGGGATTTTATTAATACTTATCAGACGAAAAAAATGTATGATTTTATGCAATATTTCAACTGTATAATATGTATTGCATGTATGTATTTATGTATTATACATACGAAATTTTCATCATGTTCATTTTCCTTCTGTATTTTAAATTGATTATTGCAAATTCCAATATCTGAATAGCAGAATAATGAATCCCATTATGTATAAAATTTTGGGAATTCGAATTCCGTGAGTTAGAATTCCGAAACTTTGATACGTACAGAATCATATAGTTTTTGGCTTTGAAATATAGAATTACATAAATATTAATGACCCAATATGCAATTAATAATATTTCAATATGCAGAATATAAATTTTAGCAAATCTTGTTTCCATGATGTATAAAATCTGAAATCTTTAAATTCGGAAATTGAAATCCTCAAATCATACCTATATTCAAGAATGTAGAATCCTGGATTTGTTATTATCATATATTTAGATAAATAAATGCAGAGTGGAGGATTCGATTACAAAGGGTTCTAGTGTTATTAATTTTTTACTATGCAATTTCAAACTATTGAATTTTAAACGTTTGGAATTTCATGTTACATTAAAATAGTGGTATTTTACGGTGCCGATAAAGCTAATAATTTCCAGCGATAAAGTTAAAAAAATATTTTTTTGGAACTCATATTTTACTGGATATTATCGATCCAAAAAGATTTCAAACATGTCCTGGAAAAAAATGTTCTTCATTAATTTCAATATACCGTTGAAATTGTAAGTTAAATACCTTTGGGGTCGGTAGGTTCAACCCTTTTTTTCTTTTTTTTGCATTTATTATAATATTTTGACGTTTAAAAATGGCATTGGATGAATTTCAAACTGCTTCTACAGTAATTTAAGGGGCCAAGGGATCCCTAAAATTCGTCCTTTTGAATGCCTTTATTTAATGGTTAAAATTTCTTGTTTACCGCAGCTCGTGATAGGCCTAACATGAAAATTCACAATTTTAGCAGCAACTTAACGGTCTAGGGGTTCTAAAAAATTATAATAGATGATTAAATTTCGCCCGTAAATTAAACTTACGGACGAAACAATTTTCTTCCTTATTTCAGGCTCTCCAGAAGAATAGTCATATTATTTTTGTTTTGGAGGAAATCCAATAAATTTATTTCGCCAAGTTGTAGCTATTAGTATCCTCTTTCGAAGGGTATAATAACATTCGAAAAATATTTATTTGGAGATAAGTTATGGCCAAAAAAGCTAGAGGTGTTCAACTTACGGGCCTCTCCCTCACGAAAAATCCAAAAAGTACCAGAACTCCATGAAATACCTTAAAAAGGGCAGTAAAAGCATGAAAGACTTTAAATGTATGCAGACATAGTTTTCTCAAAAATCTATAAAAAGACTAAGAATCTTCATAACCTTGAATCTGCTTGAATTCTAGAGCATCGAATTTTAGAAATTAGTATAGGACGTTCCTACCAATACAAGACGTTCTTTTAAATGGTTAGATATGATGAAAAAATAAGTAAAAAGTTGGAAAATTTGATATGGATTGTGATTTTATAAGGAAAGTGACATTTTATAAAAAAAGCTTGAGCTTGCTAATCGATGTTCAAAATGTTATGATGCTAGAATAAATGATATTTATCGATGCATCGAAAAATAAGTATGACCTTTTTGACATTTAAGTGAGTTCCTCTACGTTTAATTTCGTTGCGACGCCCCTGATCAGACTCGGTAATTTTGTTGGTTCTAGAATGTTTACGACAGAAAAAGATGCGAGCTCACTTTGAGGGAAACACAAGAGTCTCGGCCCCCTGCAGGGGCGTTTCCACCCCCGCCACCCCCATCTGTTGTAGCCATAACTGAGCAACCAAAGTGCCCTTCTGAGAGTGGTGCTGAAAATAAATGTCTCACTTCAGTCAGCCTGACATTGAATGCACCGACAACCACGTCTTGTCAACAACTAAACACAGCAATACATAACCCTGTTACCATCGAATCGAGGGCCCAGATTCATCCAACAAAAAACAGGCCAGTAACGTACTCAAATTCGTCGTCTTTTGAGAATCGAGGAGTTCAAGGCAGTTTGAACATCAGCGTGGACTCTGATTTGAGTAGCAGAAATAGTGGCACTAGTCTCGAAATTACACCAAATAGGCCAGAATCCAGACCAGATGGTAGGTATCATTCAGCTTTATATGATGAACATTTTTTAAAAACATTATACTTTGCTGTTTTTCTTAGTTTCTTAGAGTGAGTGAAAAGTACCGCCACTCAGGCCGGAAGTGAAAGCTCATTTTTATAAAGTCAAAATTTACTTCAAAAAAATGAATCCTTACTTTTAGAGAAGTTTAATTTAACTTTTATAGTCTATAAAATTCCATTCTAAAAAATGAGTTGGGTTTTACTTGAGAGGAGTGAAATTTCACAACCTTCGCGTGATAATTTTCTGACTTGATGTAGAGTGGAAATTCACTCCAAAGAATTATGACCTTATGACCTTTCAGAAGTTCTGAGGATATCGTAAACTTTAAAGATTTAACAAATTTTTGAAGTTTGAATTAAAAAATACTGGATTAATAAATAAAAAATTTCGTTCAAATATACTTTTTTATCATAGCGGTCTAAAAAGCCTACTTTTTTGTCCGCTACGTGCCTGTTACGTGAGGTATTTTACGCCGTGATAACCGAGAAGTCACGTTGAACTGTCAGTTTTGAGGTTAAAACGGCGTAATAGTATATTGCTCCGAGGTACCCACGATACTCTTTGCCTCCAAAACAGTAAAAATGAGTGTATCAAAACTGTTTCGACATGGCAAATGAAGTATTGAAGGTCGACACGGAGGCTGGAGAAAATGACAGTCGGCAGGGGAAAGGGGGGGGGGGGGTTCTTTTTGGCCCACTGGGTTTCCAAGGAGCCAAAAGAGCCCGTCTTTCACCTCGCCGATTGTCATTTGTCGACAGCCTGCGTGTTGGCCTGAAATACTTCATTTGTTTATGTCGAAACGTGTTTTGAAACGCTCCTTTTTAGTGTTTGAGAGGCAAAAAATAAATTTCTTCCTCGGGCGAATATATCCCTCGTGAGAAATTAATTTTTTCCTAGATGCGAAATGTACTATTAGGCTAGAAAAAAATTCTTAGTTTCTAGTTAGGAAATATTTTGAATTTTGCGGGCCCTCACGGAGGGTTGGCTATAAGATGGCTATGTTGGTTCCATAGCCCAGCATAGCGTAGTATAGTCGCTCAATAGCCATTATTGAAAATTATATTGATAGCGTTATTGTCCTTGAAACGAACGTGATTACAATCAAAGTAAGTTTCAGTAGGTTGAAGACATAATAAATTTCAAAAAAAAAAAAAAAAAAAATACAAAAAGCGCATAAACAAAGCCGAAATCTTAATTATTCTATATATATATAGTAATTAAGATTTCGGCTTTGTTCATGTGCTCTTTGTATTTTTTTTTGGCGATTTCATACGTTCTCAACCTACTGGAACTTACTTCAATCATAATCTCGTTTATTTCAACGAAAATAACTCTATTACAATGATTTTCAATAATGGCTTTTGAGCGGCTATGCTAGGCTATGCTGGGCTATGGAACCAACATAGCCATCTTAAAGCCGACCCTCCGTAAGGGGGGTTTAAGTAGAAATTGTAGTGTTCGAAAATTGCAATAGAATGATAGTTTTTACAACTACCTTTCCTACAAAATGTCATGTTTTTTAAAGGTTAGTCACGATTTTTTTCTGGAAAATCGGAGATGCTTGAATAAATGTGACGTGTCGCGAGGAAAGGGGACTAAGGGAGCATAGGCATACAATTTTTTTTAAAACGTCGATTGATAAAGAAAAACGTTACGATTCTGAATCTACAAAAATCAGAAAATCCATATTTTCCCCCTTAGGCCGCTTTCCTCGCGACACGTCGCAAATATTAATTTGGATTTAAAAGTTCATGAAAATTCGATTATGAAGATTAGAAAAATGTGGTTTTAAATGTTTAAAAAATGGAATTAAAAGGGTTAATTGTCTGTTTTATCGAAAACTTTGAATTCCAGGCACTGAAAATCTAAAATTCTTCCATTGCAAAATTGAAAAGCCGGCCATCTCGGAATCCTAAAATCCGTTTGAAAAATTAAAAAAAAAAATTTTCGAATTTCTGAATTTGAAAATCGAATTCACAATTGAAGTACCTCCAAACTTTAAGCAACAAATTGTAGGATGCTAATATGAAAACTACAGAGTATTTAACTCTACTCATTCAGATTCCAGAATTTGGAAATCAGAAAAAATTCGAAAATTCGAAACCATAAGAAACTTTCAACTTGAAATCTTTAACTTAGGAATTCAAGAACGCTTTTTTTAATTCAAACTTTAAAAATCGAATATAAATTTCAGATTGAAAGTGCAATATAAAACTTCGTACGTTCAAGTACTACTTTTTTTGAAAATAAACAATGCAAAAGTTACAATCTGAATATTTTTTAATTTGGGTTCTCAAGATTTCAAGAAGAAAGACAATTACTTTTCCAAAATTGTTTGTAGAAATATGGAAATGGAATTCTGAAGAATCGATATTATGATTTTGATTTATACACGATTATTATTCTATACAAAAAAATTACTCATTGTTTACTATTGTGTTTCTAGCTCTACCAAGCCATAAGAAAAAATGGCTAGAAAAGCAACTAGGACGAAAAAACAAATTAACTCAAGAACTGCAAGCCGAGAAAGAAAAATTGAGATGCATGAAGCGGGATGTGGAAGATTTAAAAAATCCCGAGATAAATCCTGAGGTATTTTTTCTTCAGTATTTTCTAACTCATGTTTAAATTTTGTGAATGTTTGAGTGTGAACTATTATTCTGGACAATGAAATTGGAATTTTGAAAGGTGCAAACTGCCAAATGGCAGAGGTACATTTTTCTGTATAAATTCACCAGAAAAAAACTTGCATACACTTTTATTATTTACTGACAACAATTTTATCATTAAAAAAACTTGATTGACACCTTTTTAAAAAATAAACTAGGTTAAAACCAACGCTTATGCCCTTTTATTTTGAATCTTTTATAACACTCTGTACGCACAATGTTAATAAACTTTCGTGTTTGTAAAATTTTCAGGAAATCAAACGTAAATTGAGGAGTGAAATTTATCAGTTGCGTCTTCAATGCGAGGTTCTAGCCAATGTGATACAACACAACGATCAAAGAGGTAATTAACAGCTTTTGTATTCGTTCATAGAAATATTCCACATTTTTTAAATTGCTGTTGAATTTTTCAAGATTTTTCAAAACGAAATCCTTAGTTGTTTTCAGTTGATAGTAACCAAGAAAGATTTTCCTTTTTTATTATTATAATTATAATTAATACTATAATTTTTCGTTACAAGTTTGTCAATGTCTATTTTTTTTTCAATAAATTTTACTCATAGAATTCGACATAATAGAATCCTATGATATGTAATTGAGAATTCTTTCTTCGTTCTAAAATTCATTATAATGAAATTCTCAATTCTATACTTTATAAGTTTTCAACTTTCCATTCTGAAATCTTAAATTCTAATATTATATATTATTTCATTCGAGGGTCCATGGGTTTTATTGATTCTTTATATATTCCTTAAATTTATAGATAGAACTTAGAGTTCCAGAATAACATTTGCATGAAACTCCTAATTTCTAAAGTTCAACATTTTACACGTCTATTTTATATAGATAACAGCTCTAAAGTTCTATACTGGAAAAGTGGAATCCTTGAATTACACGATGTATATCAATATTCTAGGGTTCAACATTTTATGCCCAAATGATGTTAACCAATTATTGTTTTATGTATTTTAATTTTCAGAAAATTCTTCAGAGAAATTTCTTCATAGCTTTTGCTTATTTTAGAAAAATATTGAGAAATTAAAATTATGTACACATATCTTTCGAATATTGAATGATTGTTAGCATTTCTAGCATTTTTATATGTACCTGAAGTTCCAAACGTTTAAAATTGAGCGAAAATAAAAAGTATATAGATTTTTTGTTTTTTTATCATGATGGGAAGTGTAACGAATATTTTTGTGGAAAGCATCAAGTTCTTCGTAACGATCAAAAAATGTTCAAAAGCAGCTAGAAATATTTTTTCCTATATTAACTTATGAATTTTTTTTGTTTAATTTTGAACGCTTCGAACTTCAGGCACATATTTTTTTATTATCTATGAAACTTTGAAGGATTCGTTTTTTTTTTTCTAATATTTTGTAGATTGCTGTATATAAATCTAAATTTCAATGCTCTTGAATTCAAATATCGATCTGTTTTCAGTAATTCTATAGATTTCTAGGAAACTTACATTTGTATCAATTGTTCGTGTTCTTTGTATTTCACGTGTCTCCGTACTGTTTAAATATTTATAAGATTTTGTAGCGTTTCCTAGTCCTTTTTATAGATTTCTTGTATTTTCTATGGATTGTTATAGACGTTATTCAAAATTCGATGCTCTAGAATTAGAAATTTTATGAATCATAGTTATTCACTTAGATTTTTCAGAAAGCAGTTCATGAACAGAATTCAAATACTTCAAGTAGTCCATCAGAGTTTTTATGATTCGGAAGATTTTCTGATATTTTGCAGGATTTCTATGTAATTTCGTTGTTTCAGAGTTCGAAATATTTCAGATTCTTACCACTTTCGTAGAATTTATTTTCAATATAAATCACTTTGTTGAAAAAATTTTTTAAATTTGTTTTTTCTACGGTAACCTAGCCGAACATTTATAACTTGAATTTCCTTTCGAAAAAAAGTTCTTCTGAAGCCAGGATTATTGTTTTTTTGAGTAAGTATAAATTCTTGAATACTGAATTAGTTAGACTTTGAGAACTTAGATGAAACCATTTGTTGTGTCCTCTAGATTTATTTAATTTTAAAAATTTTCTGGTATGTTCATCGATTTATGTAGGTACAGATTTCTAAAATTATATGATTCAGAATTCAAAGTTTCATAAACTTTCGAGAAAATTATTATTGTATTTTCGAGTTTTTATAAATATATATAAGATTGTGTAGCGTTTTCTAGTATTTTCAAGGATTTCTAGTATTACTATAGATTTTATACTTTTTTTAGAACATGATGCTCTAGAATTAAAATATTTATAGATCGTAGGTTCAGATTTTCCAAAAATATTTCTTTAATAGAATTCTATTAATTTCAGTATTTCTTCAGGCTTCGTATAATTCGAAAGATTTTCTAGTATTTTTATACATTCCTTATGAAGATTTCTAGAGTTACATGCTCTAAGGTTCAAAGTTGTTTATATTTTTAATATTTTCGTAGATTCCAGTTTTTCTATACAATTCACTGAGTTGAAACTGCTTTTTAAAAATTCATTTTCTAATTGTCCCAGCCAGACATTTATAGTTGAAATTCTGTGTAAAATAAAATTCTTCTGGGCGAAATTAAGAATTCCCAATTTCGTTTCAATTCGGGAACTACCATAAAACCATTGGTTAAATCCTCTAGATTTCAGAAAGTACATTTTTGACAGCTTTCACTTATTTTATTATCAATTATTATTATTCTCACAATTAATTTTTTACTATACGTATTTTGGTTATTCATTATTTGAACTTCTTTTCATTTATTCTTATTATTATGAGAGTGTAAACAAAAATAAGAGGATATTTCTGAAAAAATTACAATTTGTCAATTAAACCCAAAAAATGTGTACGCTGTATTACAAGCATTTTGTCTACTTAGTTTTTGAGAAAAAATATGCGTCGATTTACACGGGTTCCTATGGAGCGAATCGTATTTTTGTATATAATTTAAGAAGGAATAAGATAATTTTTCTAAAAATTTTCCAGACTTCAAATTAGACATTTACAATCAAGTTGCAATTTACAAAACGAATTTCGACTATTTAGTTTTTGTAAAAAGTAATTACAAACATCATTTTCGGATAACTGTCATTGCTGAGTTTGACATTTAGCAATGTTGAATACTGCCGTACTGTTGCTGGGTATTGAGTACGTATATAATAAAACATGACGATTTCCAAATAAAAAAATGTGTAATTTTGATATTTTTGATGGGATGGCAGACGGCTTTCACGACTTGGAGCCATTTTCAGAGTATTTCACTGCTCATAATACCTTTATTTATTCCTAGTTCAAGCAAGTTCAAGTTTTGGCCAACTTTTCGGGTTCAGCCAGAATCACAATGATGAAATTGTATGATAATGCGTTTTCAGTGCCTTTAGGCGAGACGAGGGAAGAGTTCTACCAAAGCATTTACACGGGCCAACGGTTGATTTCCGCACCTCACAGCGCCGCGCCGCCAGTGCCACCTCGACCCTGGGAAGTCGCGTCTTCAGGGAACGCGACTCGCCTGGTGCTCGCAAGCAGGAGGTCAAAGCAAACGAAGCAAGAAGAAGCTCCTCCATGGGTGTGCTCAATGTGCACCTTCGCCAACCACCCCTTGATAAAAGCCTGCGAGCAGTGCAACATGCCACGAGCCTATCGTCAAGGTGGAACAACAGGGGAAAATGCTAGCGACAGGGAAATGCCTTCACCAGGTACGTTCCCGGAGAAGTCACCAAAGATGACCGCTGTCTCGCCCCAGCAAAAGCGCAAGGAAACAGAACCTACAGATGCCTCGTTGGCCAATTTCCCCACGTAGCATTCAGTTTCTTCGATTCTTAGACCATCAGATGCGCACGAATTTGATATTGGAATTTTATTATTGCTAACGAAAACGGTGCACGTTGGTGACACTGATAGTTACATCGGAATTCGTGTATCACATTTGCGAATGACTGTGATGGTGGTTTTTTACCTCGATGTACAAATCATTGTTTAAAGACGTTGTTTGATATCAGTATGCGTCTGATGATACAATATTATCATTATAGTATTGCTACGTGGGTTCAACTGTCTTGAGCTTAACGCATCTGAACAGTGACATTTTGAGACGTTTTTTAAAATGGATTTTCATGGTTAACCGCATTGTGTTATTTTGTTTGAGAATTCCCTTTGAAAGCCCGTTTTGACAGTTTTTGGTTTGTTTGTTTGTTTTTTTTTTTTTGGCGTTTTGATGTGTTGAACGTTTTATTATTTGAATGTTTTGAGTTTTTGTATTTAAGACGGGAAATTTGAATGACTTTTAGGTCAAGAGTTGCTTTTACTTTATTTAAAGAACCAGAAATAAAATGAGTTTTAAATTGTAGAATTGTGAACTATTGAAACCTGGTAGAAAATTAACCACGCCATTAACTAATTAAGCATTATGACATTTATAGATTTTGATCTCGAATTATTCGATTACATAAAAAATTCTTAAATTCGTAAATTTCCATTGCAGAAATTAACAAAACTGGGTTCGAAGTCTTTATGAGTGTTATTATTCTTCATTGTAAATGTGTAAAAAAATTTTCTGTGATTTTAATAGCGAAAGTCTTAAATTTTCATTTGAACTTTTCCTGGTTGACTAGCTTTTTGATTTAGGTTCTTGACATTACAAGTGAAATTTTTAATTTGTCGACTTTTACTATCCAAAGAAACTAAGTCAAAAATCTCGTAATTATTTTAATTTCAATTTTAAGAGTCGAAAATTTTTAATGTGGAATACATTTTTGTGAAAAACATTTTTTAATTTATTTCAAATTATGCAGCTTGTAAATTTTAATTACTGGATCTAAGAGTGAAGCAAATTTTTCAGTCACAATTGTGCATAATAATGACTTAGGTTTTGAGTTATTTTATTCACATTTTTCTGATTTTTTGATTTCACAGATGTTTGCTTGGAATTTTTAGACGCTGCGAATTTTTGTTAGAGTCAATTTTTCATTTTAATTTAAAGATGCTAGTTTTTAATTTCTCAATTGAAAATTTTGCCGTTTTTTGTTTTTTAATTTCTTTAACAAGTGCAGAAAGCAAAAATTGATCCTATGTGTAAGTCAAAAATCTATTGAAAAATTGTAAAATTTGAAGTTTCTAGAATTTCCGTACAAAATTCTCATTTTTTATTTCAAATCATGAAATTCCTTAATTCCATTTTCAAAACATTTTACTGAAAAATGATTTTCGAATTTCAAGCTCCGAAATCGATGCCTCAATTTTATTGACCTTATGTAAAAATATCCAAGAAATCTAAGAATAACTTGATAAAATACTAACTGAAATTGGAAAACTTCTTGAAACAAGCTTTTCCCAGCCTGGTGTTTAAGCAAACACCACTTATACAGCAATTTTGGTGTATATCTGGTGCATATCTGGTATATGTTCACTTTCATTGATTTCGTGCTTATAAAGTCAAAATCGATGTCGAATTCATGCCAGCGCATTATTTTAGGAGTTTTCCCGTAATAATTTGCGCGCAAAAGTGCCGAAATTTTATTAATTACCGCATTCAATAAGGTCTCGGAGTATTATTTTTAAATCGCTGTCTTGGCATATAACTGTCATGTAAATGTCTGAAAATTCCTCAAAAAAATGAACTAATCTACCACAAGTGTTCTCCGGGTAAAATATGTACTGTAAATTGCAGTTTGAAAATTAAATAAAATTATCTAAAACAGCCTAATTTCTGCTGACAGCTGATAAAGAGTCTGCTCAAACAGTAAATATCACTTCATATACGTAAGCAGTAGCAGTAAGCAGTATAAGAAATCAGCTGGTCGCCGCTAATTACAGTTGGATGACAATTGCACGATTCTCAATTGTCATCCAACTGTCATTAGCAGCGATCAGCTGATTTCTTATTCTGCTCACTGCTGCTGCTTACGTGATATTTACTGCAGGGGGAAGACACTCCATGTTATGAATTTGTCGAAATTTTTCGCAGCGACGCCCCGCGGCGAGCACGAATACTACGCTGTTTTCAGTTGTATTGACCTGTCAGTGATACTCAACACAACCCAAGCTATGTATGCAGATATACACTTTATTCATACATGACAAGTCCTGCTGCCCCACGGCGGGCACAGTAACTACGGCAAAAAGAATGAAAATCTCTCCATTGAGGTGTCTTCCCCCTGATTTACTGTTTGAGCAGGCTCCCTTGTCTGCTGTCAGCAGAAATGACGCTATCTTAGATAATTATATTTAATTTTTAAATTGCAGTTTACAGTGCATATTTCACCTGAAAAACACCTGAGGGAGCTTAGTTTATTTTTGTAAGGAATTTTCAGTAATTTTCCCGACACTTATATACCAAGAGAGCGATTTGAAAATGATACTCCGAGACCCCGCTGAATGCGGTAATTAATAAGTATCTGGACATCGATTTTGACTTTATAAGCAAGAAATCAATGAAAATGAACATACACCAGTTATACACCAGATATAATGATATGATATTCTGAGTAAAAATAAGAAAATTTTACGTTTTTTGACATTTGATATGGTTTTTCGTAACAAGTGTAAAAAATATAAAAAACGTCGTTGAAAAATCATTTTAATCAAAGAAAAAAAATATGAAAGTTGGTAGCTCCTCTTCAATAACTTTACAGCGTAAGGAGGCACATAAATATTAAGTTCTTATTTCCCATGCCACGTATCATGTTGCTGTTTACTTTTTTGATTGTAAAGTTATTGCAAATTCATTTAAACATTCTGAAAATGTATCTATTTTACTCGAACAAGTCACACATTTTCAGATAGTTATTTTCAGTAAGTATTCGATCGACAATTTTACAACAAATCAAAAATTTGTTTACTTGAATTGAATGCCATGCTTGTTGATAATTTATTTTTTCGTCTTTGACCGTTTGATAATAAAAAATTTTCGATGAATTATACGCATGCGTTTTTATTTTCTCTGCTTCTATCACTGATGAATATTTTTTTTTTTTTATGTGCAAAAAATTGTAAATATATTACGGAAGACCCAACTTTTGGTCAATTTTTGTGTAAAATACTGATTCGGAAGTCGATGACTTTTTCAGGTTTTAAGAAAAATTTTTGTCATATTAATTGCCAACAATTTTTTCCAGTTTTGAAAGTATGTAAGATGAAAATTGGTAAAATTGATTGATCCAAATCAATTCATTCAATAATTGAATTTCAAGAATTAAACGCATAAATGTATTTCATATAATTTAACAATATTACGTCTTTAGGGGAGTTACAAAAAATCCGCATACGGGTAACCCATCGTCACCATTTCCCATCAAGGTGTAAGTAAAAATCGAAATTATAGTATATATTATCTGAAAACAAAAATTTAGGCACAGTAGAAAACATCTCTAATCTATAATCAACAGTTCTTACTGATATTTAATGAATAAAAACTGTTAGTATTGATTCATTGATAATGAAAGCCTCGATATAAAATTTCAAAAGATTCAGTTTTCCTAACTTTTTACGAATTGTTGAATTAAAGTTCAATAATTCTAGTTGCATAATTAATCACTCCAAAACTATATACATAAAATGCGGTGTAAAGAAATTAATTTTATGCAATCAATAATAATTAACATATATAGGTATAGTCCAGGAAAAACCTGAAACTGGTGTAAAAATTTTTGTTAATGCTTTTTTATTCCTAAAAAAAAGTACGATCCAGTTTCTACACTGTCTCAAATAATAATGGTCGTCAACAATTATTTTTCAAGTTCAATTTTTGTCAACAGCCAGAGTGGAGAATCGGGTCATCCCAGACATGGAGTCGCCTCGAAAGTGTACATTTTAAAAACATAGTTATTTTCATAATATTGAATATGTACATTTTTGCTGTGTAAATCTTCCTTCGAGAAATGAAAAAAAAACCTTGCATAAACGCTCTTTTTATACATTTGAGCTGTTTAGTTTTGTTTGGAGTCAATAAAAGACACCGAAGTTTTTTTTTCTTGTTTAAACAGCCGTGCTACACTCCAAATACAGCTCCGTCTCCTTGGTATATTCTCCATAGAAATTTTCCAATTTCTGATTGAATTTTGCATTCTTTTCATTGATGTAATTTATATCGGCGTCATCATTGTGCGTCTTTCGTCTGCTGTACTTCTCCCTCTTCGTCACTCTGTAAAAAAAATTAAAATATGCGTGCATATATCAATTGATAATTAATTATAATTCATATTAGCAGTGCGTAATTTTTAAGTTTTTTTCCTATAATTTATATATATATGATTCTTTATTTTTCAAAATTGTAAGAAGATTTTATTTTTCAACTAAACTAGGTATCGATTGTGAAAATTAATTTAATTTTTTTTCACCTCATGCAGACGTTTTATATAGTAAAACATTTATAATTAGAATGTTGTTTGAGAAATATTCTTGGTAAACCATGATATTGTTTTTATTTCTGAGTCAGCAGTGATGACCCTAGCGAAGGCTCGGGGACGCAAGAGGCACGCAAAAAGCACGGAACTCCGTGCTCATTGCGTTCCAACTCCTCCGCGCCTTTTCCGTCCTTTGATAAATTCTCCAAAATTTTAAGCTGAAATGTCTTATTTTTGATTACATGTAATAAATAAAGTCAATTTCTCCGTTATTACATATTCGATAATTGTATTCTTACATGCATTAATTAAAAAAGTCGGAAAATTAAACCCGTGATAGCATGATAACTGTCAAGCAAAAAAGTCGGTAAGGAAGATTCCAGATAAATTTGTGTAAAGTCATTTTGGCATAAAAAATTAAATTATTTATAAATTGTTAGGTTGAAATTGAATTTTCAAGAACGTAACACTCCAAAAACCAATTTCCATCATAATTACTGAGAAAACAGCATGGAACGGAAAAAGGACGCAAGGAGCACGAAAAAAGGACGGAGTCCCGTTTCTGGGCTTTTGCCAGGGCGCTCTATAGGATTTTCTCAGCTTTTGATTGTCAACTTAAATTAGGGATAGTTCAAATGAAATTTTTGACAAGTAAAAAATTTTTTTCGTTAAATAGAAAAAAATAACAAATTTTTACCTTATTTGAACTTCACACATTGATATGATACGTCGAGAAAATATAAACTAATAACCCAGTAAACATTCGTGATTATTCGTGTTCATGATGTTATAATGACATACAGGTGTTTCCGCATATGCATGTCATCATGATGACATGCATATGCGGAAACACCTGTATGTCATCATGACATCATGATCACGAATAATCACGAATGTTTACTGGCAAATACATATTGAATTATAATTAGGAAATCTTTCGAATCACAATAAATCTAAAGAGATACAAAAAATTATGGAAATTTTTGAAAAAACTATTATATGCAAAATTTCAACAAATGCCTAAGATTCATACAATTTCGAATTCTAAAGCTTCAAATTTTAAAAAAACATTGTTCTTAATTTTTTCCAATCCTGCAAAGCAATTCTCGATTTAAGCAATTAAAACATCCAAAGATGCATAGAAAACGGCAGTCATATTTTTGAAATAAATCAACAAATATATTAATCATTACAAATCACAGAGCTCCTCTCGATAATTCTTCACTTTTCGAGAACGGCCACTGACAGCCGCATGAGAGAAAAAAATTCCGAACGACCAATTTGTGGAAATATCCCCGGAAAAAAAAAACTTGCATGATTCATGCATGTAACATGTATGCAATAACATGCAAGCGGCTTGCATGTTTCTTGCATGCTGCATGCAAGTGTGCTTGCACGAAACATGCATGTAACATTCAAGTTTTTAAATGCCTGATGCTAGCATGTTTCTTGTAAGAAAATCATGCAAGAATAATGCATGAATCTTGCAAGTTGATCTTGCATGCTGTATGTATTTCGAAAAAGCGTTTTTTATCTGCTCGCATGCATGCAACATGCAAGTTTTGCATACATGTCGCATGCAAGCAGCATGAATGTCAAAATAAGAGATTATTTTTTTTTTAATTTTGCATTGCATTTATTTTGCAATACCTTTTTTTGTAATGAAAAACTGCATGATAAATTTTTATTAATTAATAAAATGGAAATTTTTCAAGATAGGTTGTAAGTGATTGCATTTTCGCGGCTTTGTAGCGCGAGTAATGATATATCTGCTCAATCTACCTGAAACATGGGCTCGAGAAATATATTGTTAATTTTTCCTTGGACATGCACTTGCTTTAATCATTCTACACGAAACTTAAAAAATGAGAAAAAAAATCCATCAGCCATCTGGTGAGTGTCTGGGAGAGCGCGCTCTCCCGAACACTCACCAGATGGCTGCTGGATTTTTTTACTTATATTTCAAGTTTTGCGTAGAATGGTTAAAGCAAGTACAATTCGAAGCGAAGTTGTATAAATGTCATACTCGTTCGGCCCATTTCTCCAGCAGATATGTCATTACCCGCGCTTCAAAGGCGCGGTGATGCAATCACTTGCAAACTGTCTTGGAAAGTTTCCATTTTATTAATTAATGAAAATTTATTATGCATTTTTTCATTCCAAAAAAAAGGTGTTGCAAAATAAATGCAATGTATAAAATATATACAATGCAAGATAAAAAAAAAATCTCTTATTTCGACATTCATGCTGCTTGCATGTGACATGTTGCTGAAATTGCCATGGTGCATGCGTGCGACATGTATGCAAAACTTGCATGGTGCATGCATGCGAGCGGATAAAAATGCTTTTTCGAAATACATGCTGCATGCATGTTACATGCATGAATCATGCAAGTTTTTTTTCCCGGGTCTTAAACTTCTATTTCATTATAATGTGTAGGTAAAAAAAATGAAATTGATCTTCATTATTTCAAGCATTGTATTACAAGCATCTTCAGGCGTTATTTAAAGTTTTTGTAAACTTGTCAAGGCTGAGTTTTCACTGTGCATGACTTTGCGTTGGAAAAACAAGTAGAAGAATAAACTTAAATAAATTTAACATAAACATGTTCTGAATATTTTGTTCAACTTTTCTCTTTGATGACAAAATCATTTTGTATAATATATGTGTTGATGACTGACGTAAAATGAAGTTTGATGGGGCTAAAATTTAATGAATAATACCATAAAGCCCACCTTGTTGAGCACAATTTTCTTAACATTTTCTTACCCACACGATTCTCATGGTCAACATCGATTTTATTGATGATTGCCCACCTTGGAAAACTTTTGCTCAAATAAAGTGTAACTTTTTATTTTTCTGTAAAAAGTTTCAAGTTCTGGCACTTCTTTAATGGAATTTTGTAGTGCAAGCTTCAAGTTATGAACACAGCAATAAATGAATCAGCGTTAGGCGAAATTTCTTCGATAAGACTTGTTATCCATTATATTATATATATTTCACTCTTTACTCAAGCTTCATCATACGCTTGTCCTCGAAATTTTTTTAAAATTACGTTCAGCTTTTTTAAGAACTCTTGTACCCCTTGCAAAAATATAGAGGCTTATTTTCTTACTGCAATCAATCCTAAAAATTTCTACCATTTTTTTTATCAACTAACTTCCCAGTGAACTTGTGAGCTCGCAGCGTGCTTGCGACGAGCATGAAAATCAAACTCGCTGCGAGCTCGCAGCGTTTTCATTATTGCCGCCCCTTTTCGAACACGCCGCGAACTCGCCAGTGAGCTCGCAGACTACTCGCCACGAGCTCACAGAGCACTTCCAGTCGTTATTAATTATTAATATATATTTCAGCAAACAAAAAGATAATTCATTATTAACAGTGAAAAATAATCACAATGAAGCAGTTAAACGATTATTTAATTTTAAAAAAAATTTCTCCCGGGTGGGAATCGATCCCGTGTGCTGCGGAGTTGAACGCCAAAAAGTTGCATATTAATGAACATTAGACATGCACTTCATTTAACCATTCTACAGAAAACTTGAAACATAAGAAAAAAAAACCAGCAGCCATCTGGTGAGTGCTTGGGGAGAGCGCGCGAATTTTCAAAATTTGAATTACTTTATATTCGAATTTTGTAAATTCACGCGCTTTCCCTAAGCGCTCACCAGATGGCTGTCGGTTTTTTTTTCTTATGTTTCAAGTTTTGTGTAGAATGGTTAAATGAAGTGCATGTCTAGTGTTAACTAATAAGCAACTTTTTAGCGTTCAACTCCGCAGAACGCGGGATCGATTCCCACCTGGGAGAAATTTTTTTTAAAATTAAATAGTCGTTTTACAGCTTCATTGTGATTACTTTTTATTGTAAATAATGCATCATCTTATTAGTTTCCTGAAATATATATTAATAATTATTAACGACTGGAAGTACTCTGTGAGCTCGTGGCGAGTAGTCTGCGAGCTCCCTGGCGAGTTCGAAAAGGGGCGGAAATAATGAAAACGCTGCAAGCTCACAGGTTGACTGGGTTGTTGAATCACGCGAGAAACTGTCAATTCAATCGATTCACATTTTAAATAAATGGACTAATGAACTTTATCCTAGTAGCATCATTATTTGATTATAATATGCAAAACTTGATCATCCCTCGACAATAGTGCAATAAGTACATTAAAAAATTTCCCAGGTATGTTTAACAGCATACAGGCGCCTATGACTAGCTGGCGCCCCACCGCGTTGCGGGGGCGTTAGTTACGCCACTGTGTTCAACATTAGTTGGATCATCGGTTGATATGTTGGCGGCGTTAGAGGGATCAATTTTTTTTATTATGTAGGAAAAAGACTTCCGGCCTTTCAGCTACAATGTCAGCATGTGCTTTTCGGTTTCGCCCTGGCTAAGCCGAAAAGCGTACGTAAGCAGTTTCATTTTGAGAAACTTCTGATGTCCAAAAGTGGTACTATGGTAGAACATAAGAGTTACACAATGTGCGACTTCTGATGTATGCTTCTCGGCTTAGTCGAGAAGCATTGGCTGACACGCCGGCGGGGGATTAAGTTTTTTATAATACGTTAGAATTCCCACATAGAAGCCGTAAGCAGAAGCATACGTAAAAAGTCGCACATTGTGAAACTTCTGATGTTCTGCCATAGTACCACTTTTGGACATAAGAAGTTTTTCTCAGTGAAACTTCTTACATTAGATTCTCGGCTTAACCGAAAAGCACATGCTGACACGGTAGCTGGGAGACCAGAAGTGTTTTTCTTATATAATAAAAAAACTTAATCCCCCGCTACCCCCACCGCCATGTCAGCTGAAGCTCCTCGACTAAGCCGGGAAGCACAAATAAAAAGTCTCACATTGTGAAACTTCTTATGTTCTGTCATAGTACCGCTGTTGTACATAAGAGTTTCACAATGTGCGGCTTCCTATGTATGCTTCTTGGCTTAGTCAAAGAGCTTCGGCTGACTCGGCGACGGGGATCAAGTTTTTTTTACAAAACAGAGAAATATAGATCAATATATCTCGATTATATTATCTAAATTATTTAATATTGATGATCTCATCTTGGTCATTTCATCTCCATTATCTTATGTTTGTATCTGTTCTTACTTATATTATATATTCATGTAATGTAATAAGATTTATGCAAGCAATAAAGATTAACATATGAAAACTTGGCAATACAGGTATAGTCCAGGAAAAACTCCAATATTATATGAAAAAGTTTTTTATTCACAACAAAAGGTCAAACCATGTTTCTACGCTGTCTTTGATAACAATGGTCAACGAGACTTATTTTTTAACACATTTTTTGTTCACATTCAGTGGAGAATTAGGTCATCCAAGACTTGGAGTCTCCTCGAAAGTGTATATTTTAAAAACATATTCATTTTTACTATATGAAACATATGTTAATGTTTGCTGTGTAAAGCTTCCTTTAAAAAATTAAACAATTAAAAAAACCTTGCACTCTTGTTTAAATGGCAGTGCCACGCTCCAAATTCAGCTTCGTCTCCTTGGTATATTGTCCATAGAAATGTTCCAATTTCTGATTGAATTTTGCATTCTTTTCGTTGATGTAGTCAATATCAGCATCATCATTGTGCGTCCTTCGTCTGCTGTACTTCTCCCTCTTCGCCACTCTGTAAACAAAAATAAATTGGAAATTGCACCTATCAATGTTAACTCATGTAAGCAGTGCACAATTTATTATATTGAATTTCATCATCTATTACTTCAAATTTTCATATTTTTTATTCTATTCGACAAAATAGTTACATCGATTAATTTTCAGCTTTTAAAACAAAAAATATTTTGTTTTTACAATTACTGGTTTTGAGTTTGTGACTTTTAGAAATTTTGGAAATAATAAAAAATTGTCAAGTAATGTTTGAAAAACAATTTTTCAGGTAGTATTAGAAAAAATTCTTGGAAATATCTCTGAAAAATAAAATTAAAAAAGGGCAATGCAAAAGTGGCAAAATTACATATGGTTACTTACTGTTTCTCCAAGTCATCAACCATTTTGTCGATGGCTTCTTTTCGGTCTTCTTGTAAACCATGGATAATGGTATTTCTGTCACCGTAAAAAGCTGGGCCAAGTTTGTCTTTCATACGTTCGTAACTTTCCATATTAGGCACAATTCCTTTGATCAATCTATCATATTTTCGCTTTGAGCATTGTTCAAAATCAGCAAATCCGGGGTCAGGATTATTCTTCTTTCTTTTTAAATTCGCAATTTTTCCTGCTTCTCTTGCACCGGTATTCAACAATTTTTTTCTGTCATAATCATAGCCCTAGAAAGATATCCTCAATCAAAACAATGCATGAGATGTTACTATTACAACAACTGAAAAATGTGCTCATGAAAATACAATTATCCACAGACACAAAATTTTACTGACAGTAATACATCTTTTCATTCGAAATAGCATTTTTCATGAAAACTTTATAGTATTTCATAGAATACTTCCATTTTTGAAAATTTTTGGAAAAATTGAGCAAATTTCCAAAAGATCATAAGTAGTCAATATTACAAAATGTGAAGTATTTGCAAGAATTCATTTATTTTTAGAAATTTCAGATGTAAAAAATCATTTTCACCATTATCATATCTATGATTGAATATCATCAGTTACCTTCTCAGCAGCTTCTTGGCGTTCTTTTTCGTCCTGTTGTATCCATTCAGCACGCCTTTCTCTTGCAGCATGATTCGCTGGTAATTTATTCCTTTCCTCTTCCTTTTTCACCTCAGAATGATTCAAAACCCTGGCTGATTCCTGAAATCAACATTTTTTTATAATTTTCAATAATTGCATTTTTTCATCACTGCTTAGTGAAAATTTTCTACAATGTGTTTATGTCCATTTAATTATTTTTTTATGAGTATATTTTTTTCTAATTATTTTAAAGGCGAATTGTACACTTCATGTATGAATTGATGATATTAGGATTTTTCATATACTTTCTATGATACTGAAATATGTTGCTCTTTGGTTGAAATGATTTGACACGTATTTTTCTTTTGTCGAAAAGTAATTTTTTCGGAATTCCTAGGCAATATTTTATCAATCAGCATCGATATATTTCGGCTGTTGTAAGAATTTTTTCCTCAAATGCACATAACATTGTCACAAATCAACGAATTTTGACAATTTCATGTTGAAAATGTCTGGTGAAATTCACGCTGTTTAATTATTGTGTCGACGTAACCATTGTTAAAAAATTTTCATTTTTGCAGAATTTCAAAAAACATTGTCATTTTTAAAATTGCTTTCATAATATGTATTTGAACGAAATAGTTATGCATACAAATATTTTTTCTATTTTTTCATAAGATTTCACTTGAAAAGCATTCACAACCCTAGCGAAACGCTCAGGAGAGTTGACTCTCGCCAACTCTCGCGTAGGCAAAATAAGGGTCTTTGAAGTTTAATTTGCATGGTTTTTGATCGCAGAATCGAACATTCTATGAAAATCAGTGATTCTGAAAAGGTTTTACAACTCTACGTTGTGTCAAACAATTTTTTATTAATTATTTTAATAATTAAAAAATAATTGTTTTTACACAACGTAGAGTTGTAAAACCTTTTCAGAATCACTGATTTTCATAAAATGTTCGATTCTGCAATCAAAAACCATGCAAATTAAACTTCAAAGACCCTTATTTTGGCCTCGCGAGAGTTGGCGAGAGTCAACTATCGTGAGCATTTCGCTAGGGAAAACTAAGATGAATCTTATTAGTTCGACAATATACATACGATTTCAAATATTTCGCGTTACGTTTGTTGTTGTATATATTTATTGAAAGTTGTTTGACTTACCCTTCGACGCTTTAAATCCTGTAGGCGTTTGAGGCGCTCTGCATGTTTATCGGCAGTAGTTTTAATATCTGACGAAGATGTTGTCGTTCCGTTCGACATTTTCTCTATGTTCTCCATTGAATATTCAGTTTTTTATACAACACCGACACAAATTATTTACTGTTTGTAGACGTTATTAACTGGATATTAACGAAAGCAAACGAAAGTACGCAAACGATCAGTAGCAGGGAACAGTTGATCGGGTATATTCGTTCTCGGGATTAAGACGACTCGCAAGACCTTCCCTTTTCGTCCCTTTCTTTCAATTGAATCCCGTTCTAGGCGTCTTTCTCGCACTACAGTAGGTTGCGAGTCGTCTGAAAGCTTGTTCGGGACTTTAGGAATCGGGATTTTCAAGCATTCGGGACTTTAGCAGTTAGTGTCTTTTTCCACCATTTTCCACCCTCCTTTCGCGAACTTTGTGGGCATTTCTGGGCGATTGTTTGTTTTGTTGATAATTTCGGAAGATATGGAACATATGGAAGATATGGAACGACGGCGAGCAACGACGAGTGACGGGAACCAATAAAAAAAGCCTGGCAAGACTGCAGCAGACTGCAGTGCCTCTAGCGGCGACATACTTTAGCGGTATACAACTAAGGCCGAATTTGCACCAAGTTGCACCCCCCTACTTCTTCCTACCCCTTTAATTTCTGTGTGTGTGTTGTGACGCGTTGTGATGTGTGTGTGTTGTGCAATGTGTGCTATCTTTTCTGCATAACAATTGATAACAATATTGAACAATATTGTTCAGGTTCAGCAACGGACAGAAGTTAAAGTTTTAAATACATAAATACAACAAAGAAAAATTGTAAATAATGGCCGAGGGACCAGAAACTCCCTATTTTGATCTACGTCTTGTTCATAATCATTTCGATCGTGCTTTAATTGAAAGCGATGATGTCGACATTCAAGCGTATTTGGACGCTTATCTGGAACTTTACAAGTAAGTTGGCATAGCCTTAGAAATATTTTGATGACATCTGTCAAGTTTATTTTGCCATTCAAAAAAAAGCTCGCTCACTTTCATAGCTTTTCTATTTTTTTTTATTACAAACGCATGCAATTCTACATTTTTAAGTCTCCCAGCAAGGTTTACATTCAACTGGGAAACAATCAATATTGTAACAAAAGGCTGTTTTACAATATGTTGTAATTTATTTTTACTGTCATCAATAATCAATATTTGCATCACGCATCGAAATATCGAGTTTTCAAAACTTGTTTATATTATTGGATTTATAATTTCTGTGAATTTTTTTTTTACAAATATGATATAAAGTTCAATATATTTATTGAGTATCTAGTGTCCTAGTTTTTACTAGTGTTTTCCAAAAATTTCTTATTTAAAAAAAATAGTACATTTCGCGTTTGGGGGCACAATAATTTTCTCATAAGGGTGTAGGTTATTTTTTTCAATGGTGCGAATTATTTTTTTTAGACCGCCATGATAAAAAAAAATTATATTCCATCTTTCCCAAGTAGGAAATCAACAGATTTCTGTAATCAATGGTTTATATTGTCCTCATTCTTAAATCAAAATAACCCACATCCAGAATTTTCACCAAATAAAATGTAAAGTGAATTAATTTTTTTTAAGCTTAAAATTTGCAATCATTGAAAAACATCCAAATTGAAAAAGTTGAAAATATAAACATCGAAAAATCAAAGTTCACAAATTAGAAAATGATTATTTCATCATTTATAAAAAAAATTTAAAACAAATTCAATTTTTTTTTCTTGCTTTTTATTTAAATGAAGAATATAGATATTTTTTACTATTTACTATTTAATATAGATAAGTTTACAATCTTCCTCAATTCATAAGAACTCTCAAATTTAATCTCTGTTTTGAAATTTGGAAGTAAAAAAACAATACTTCTGTGCCAATTTGTATGTTGAAAGTTTTCAGGTGTTTGCAATGTTAGAAATTTACAATTTATGATCTAGTAAGTTTTAAGCTTTTGTAAATGATAATTAAAAATGCTCTGGTTTTTAAATTTGCAGGTATAAATTTCTGCATGTATAAACTTTTATATCTAAAAATTTGTAACAATAAGAATTAAAAAAAAGTTTTGAATTATTTGAGTTGCTCATTTAAAAATTACAGTAGTATAACGTAATTATAGGATATGTTGCGTGGAATGAAAAAATGTTCATAAGAGCATCTCTCCGTTTGTCGAGAAAAACAAGATTGAAAAGAGAAATTACCCGCATCTAGCATGGACAGGCCAAATCTGTATCTCAATTATTTATGAAATAAAAAAATAATACGATTTCAAGAGTAGATTCATTCAACAGAGCAAGATTCATATATTCAGAATCACTGACCATCTTGAATTCGCTTTTTTGTGCTCTTGGGACTATTTTCTCATTTCACGCTACATATGATGAATTTCAAAGATGGTATTTACGAATTATTCAATTTTTGTAATTTAATTTGAAGTATTTATTTATGAATTCCTTTATCTGTTGAAAGGAAACAAAAAAAATCATACTGATTGAACATGTAAATATTGTTGAAATTTCGAGCTAGTCAACAAAAATAATAGAATCTTTGAATGATTGTTTGTATTTCCTCCTTCATTGTTTCTAAATTTTTAATTCAAATTGAGCGACTTTCATTATTTTGATGCCAAAAAAAATTGCTATGATTCGAAGAATTCAATTAAATTTTAATATCTCAATTTTTAATTATCAAACATTGAAGGATAAAATAAAACTTTGATTTTGGGTAGGTTTTTCCAGTTGATGGGCAGCGTGTTCAGTTTTGTATCTAGTGATTTGAAACAAAAAATTGATGTGATGTCTGATTTGTTAAACAATGGGAAAGAGAATTATGCCACTGTCAAAACAATGATCGAATATGAAAAAGAGAACAAATTGTATGCGGATGGAAATTATACAAATGGAGCTCGAACCCTTTTGCGACTCCATCGAGGGCTTGGTAAAAATTTTGTTCATTCGCCTTCTTTTAATTTATTGTTCATTCTTATTGGTTTTCAGTAATAGATTCGAAACCCCTATTATACAATGATATTCCTACAGATTTTGGATCGTATAATTCTGATTAAGTTCTTAGATTTCTAAGTTTTAAAGTCTTCTGAATTTTTTGTTATTCAAATTCTTAAAATTTAAACAGATTATGAAAATTTGGTATTCGTTCATCTCATTATGTTTCAGATTTTATAGCAGAATTTTTAAAAGGATTGGAGATCATTTCCGATTCAGATAAAACTTCTCACTGTTGCAAAGAAGCTTACAACAAAACTTTGTCTAAACATCATCCTTGGATTATTCGGAAAGCTGCTACAGTGGCAATGTATACAATGCCAACACGTGAAGTTCTTCTTAAAAAGGTAAGAATAAAAAATCAAAGCAATCAGAAATTATAAAAAAGATTATATTTCTAGTTTCAATGTTTAAATATTTCTGAAATGCCAATTTTGATGTTCCAAACTCATAATCTTGAATTGCATAATTTTTTCAATCCCAGGTTTCACAGAATTTACTGTCATGTTATTAAAATCTTACTACAATTTAGACAGTTATTTTTCATAATTAATTGAAAAAATAAATTAGGGAAATTCTTGGATATTTCGAAACTAAAATCAATAATGTGTTCAGGTTTGTGGAGATTCCGTTCAACGAAATTTAGATGTGTTGCCAAAAATGCTGGAATCAACTGCCGACGTGTTCAATCGTACTCACAACCTTTACGAAGTTTACCAACTTCACTCGTTGCCATAATGACCAAAAATTCGATTTTACATTCCTGGACATTCCAGTATTAATTTTTGGAGAGTTCCTCGAAGGCAACTAGAAAGCAAAAAAGCGTACCAAAAAATCGATATTTGCCCACCTAATTGAAAACGAAAATATTTTTTAGGGTAATTTTGCGTCTGCATTAATCGTTTGGTTGAAAAAATCTTGAAATGATGTATAGGTATAACTTATAATTCGTACTTTATTGACTTCAAAAAGTTTTTTTTTTTTTTTTTCAATTTTTTCTTATTGTGGAACAGTTTGATTGTTTAAATTTGTAGATTGTTTTGTTTAATCTGGGTTGGGTGGTTTAACGGATAAATAGTTTAAAAAACTTTTTAGTTGAGAAATAAGGCTTCAGAGTTACACTATTAAATATTTTAATTGAATTTTACTTATAATTAATTTAGACATATGGATTTTCAAAATTAAAGATCTAGAGAGTTTCGAAATTTTGGTATTTTGTTATCTTGAGACACTGATTTTTGATTTAGTGAAATCGAAAGTAAGTTTAAATTGATCTGAAGATTTGAAGTTTTTTAATGTTGGTCATTTATATTTGAAACTAAAAAATGTTGAGTTATTTGATTTGTATGATTGTTGAATTGTTTGAATGATACAATTGAAAGTGTGAATTATCAAAATTGTGAATTTTCATATTCAATTTCAAACTTTCCATGAGAAGAACATACTGATTCAATGCTACAGAATTCTTAAATTTAGATTTGAATAATTTCCAAAGTTATAAATCAAAAAATCATTTAGGATTTCATAGAATAAAAATTTCTAACTAAAATTTTGAAAATTCTATGATGGAATTACCATACTTTTTGAATCTTGCTTAAAAATTTAGAAATTTGAACCAAATTTTTAATTTTGCTAATTGTATAATGCAGATTCAAAAATAATTCAAGTTCCCATTTACACACTTGCATATTGAAAAACAAAATTATTTTAAAACCAAAGACGAAAGTTTCAAGAATACGAAATGATGAATTTCAAACAACACATTCGATTATTTGAAATAGAAAATCTTGAAATTACAATATTTCTTAAAAATAAAAAAAGTTGGAATATTTTTGTTTCGTGTTTCCTTGAACAAAATATTTGCTCCTTTAATTTCGAAAAAAAGCATGATATCGATGTCTATTAGCAATTTTTTGTACGTGCATTGCTCATTATTTTATTGAATTTGTTATTTTTTTTATAGATTGTAAATTTTATCAAAGTTTCTTTTAATAGTGCAATACATTGTTTATTTATTATATGTTCCACGTGTAAATTACTCGCTCAACGTGAAAAATGTAGCATTTTTTGCCAACTCAATTGTAAGAACACTGCGATAATAATTATTACAACTTGCATCACAGTATTTTCATGTGATATTAGATGTTTGGGACTTGCCTTTGCATATAAATAAATTTTACATTACGCGGAGTAACAATAATTTTATTTATTAGAGTGTACATTGTTAACTACAAAATTTGAAATGTATAAATTATTTAAAAATGTGTACAGTCTTGCCAGTTGAAAATTTTTTTTTTGGACATTTTCTAACTTTCTATACCATTTTATGGTGAAATTCAGTGAAATTTGTTCTTTGCGGATGGACTTGATTTTAGATTAAGGTTTTTGAAAATTGGAAATTTGTAACAGTTCACATCATGTTTTGAAATTTGGTAAAAATACTCTGGTAGCACTGAGAAAGATTGAAAATATTTGCACCAATTCACAAATATGAAAATTTTTTTAAATACTTGGCACTTTTTCAATACTTAGCTGGTAATCACTGAATTTTCGTACAAAGTAATTTAAGCGATTGCATTTACAAACGTTGAATTGACGTGATTTGTTGTGTATGAATCTTCGGTGATCAGCACACCTGCAAAATATGTGTAAATATTACATGAGATACCCAATAAAACAGATTTTACGAATTTCATAAGCTATATTTTACTGTTATCGCCAAATCTAAAGTGCTTGCAAAATATTTTATTTTCACTTTTTTATTTTGTTTTTGAAATATTTGATTTTTTTTTTAGGTATTTTTTACGTGAAAAACGATCTTTGAAATGAATAATGAAAATTATTGAAATTAATGATTTGGGAAGAATTGTGAATGAAATATGAAAATTTTTTGAATTTACCTGCTACACAGGCTGTTAAAAAACAAACGAAACTGCCTGAAAAAAAAGCTCGAACAACAACGCTAGTTATTTCGTGCCTTTTTTCTGGCACCAAGGAAGACAAAGTTCCGATCATGATTCCCACTGATCCCGGATTCGAAAATCCGCAGATCGCGTAAGTTGCGATCGCCTCGGATCTTGCGGAAAGTTTTCCCAATTTTTTCAATTCGCCCAATTTCTGAAAGGCCACGAATTCGTTGATCACAGTTTTCAGGCCTATCAAAGATCCCACGTCTTCGCACTGTTCCCATGGAACTCCCATGAGCCACGAAAGTGGCATGAAAATTTTGGACATGACCAACTGGAAATTAAACAAAAAAGAAGATTAATGATTTCGAACATTTCTCAAAAGTCACTGACGATGGACGTTGTAGTAGATTGATGGTTTTTTTCCAAGCATACTATGACCCGGGATAAAAAATCAGAATATCCTTTGGTCTCAAGAGTATTTCGAGTCTCCACATTGATCATTAGGAGTATTCCGTTTGGCAAAATGGAATACTCAAGATACTCTTGAGACTTAAACGATACTCTTGTTGTCGCTTTCAATAAATAGAGTATTCAAATCAAAGACCAAAGGTGACTGTAGGAGATTTTTAGAGATTCGTAAAAAAAATTTGTTTACTCTCGGAGACTCACAGTCACCTTTTTTAAAAACTTTGAATACTCTCGGAGACTCCTTCAATACTCTTGGAGACTCGATGATACTGATTCTGAGACTCAAGATACTCTTGGAGACTTAAACAATACTCTGATTTTTTATCTGGGGGAACGAGATTCTTTTTGGAAGAATTTTCATAATTGAGAATTAAGATTATGTAATATCTTTGAAGAAGGTCACGGTATGTGACAGAAAGCTTGGAAAAAATATATACTTTGTTTGCAAAATTTCCACTAAATGAGTTGATAAATTTCCAACCTTTTGGCTCTGAGTAACCATTACACTTCGGAGGAAATTTCTCAAGAGGTTTTAACGATTAATATAGGTTGTTCTGAGTTATTGAAGTGTTCTAAAGGATTTTAGGGAATTTTCGAAGTGTTAGAAATTATTGGATTCAATCATAAAATAGAAAAATAAAAGCTTATTTTGTTAAACACATTTTATTTGAGATTTTTTGAAAGGTTTTTAAAGATTTTCACCTTTTGTGGATTTTACTGAAGTTTTGGATGAGTTAAAAATGGTGTGATTTTTTATAACTTTGAGACCTTTTTAGAAATTTGTCGAGATATCCAAGAAGTTTAGAGAATTTTAAGCCATTTTTTTAAGTTTTCGAAAATTTTCACTGTTCAGAAAGTATGAAATCGAATAAAAGGTTACAATCGTAGAGGTTTGTAAATAATATTTTTATTGAATTTTCCAAAAGATACGTTATTATTGTAGATATATCTAGAAAATTTGATAAATCGAATGAAATGTATTTTTTATGATTTTGAAACCTTTCTTAAGGTTTGAGATATTTAAGAAATTTAGAAAATTTTGAGCAACTTTTATTATTACTAAGATTTTCAGACATTTTTTGAAATATTTGACATTGTTGCACTTGTTCACGCAGTATCGAATTGAAGACGATGTGGAAAAAAGTCGCAATTGTTTGGATTATTAATTGTTCAAAATATTAGTTTTTCTGAACATTTTGAAAATATTTAAAAGAGTCGTCACTTTCGTGGATATTTCTGAAATTCTTAAAGTGCGATATAATGTAATTTTTTATGATTTTGAGAGTTTGTTGAGATTTTAAGTAATTCAAAACATGATGATTAACTTCCACTTTTGTTGAGATTTTCATACATTTTTTGAAATATCCAAAATTGTTGCACTTGTTCATAAAATATGGAATTCAAGACTTTTGAAAAATGGTCACAAAGTTATGTTAAAAACGGTCGAATTATAGGATTTTAAACACTATTTCAGTCTTTGTCGATTTTTAGATTTCTCGAAAATAGACGCTGGACGTTATTCGAATGTTTCTTCAGACTTTTGTCAATTTTCTTTATTTTTAGAGCTTTTCGTAATAACTGATAATTTTGCGACAATTTTTAGTTTTCAAACATTTTGAAAATTCCCAAAGTTATTTCAGTGCTATTTAAATGATTTTATGATATTTTAGGGTAATTTTGAAGTTGCTAAAGATTTACGGAAATTCGGAAATTTTACCCAAGGTAAAATTTTGAATATTTTTTCAGCATACTCTCAAATATCTCGTAAATTTTCAATCAAACAGGTAAAGAATGTGATTAATGTTTGAAATAGAAAAAATAAAAGTTTTTTTTTTCATATTACGAATTATATGGTTAAAGTTTCTCGGATTATTCAAAATTTCGATAAAAGCTTGACTAAAAATTTTTTCCATTTTACAAAGTTGTTAAAAGTATTTGGTAATCATCACCAATTCAATAAAAAGTTTAAAATATTTTTATACAATGAAAGTTTTGAAATTATGGATGTCCAAAACTCATGACAAAGTATATTTAAAGTGAATCTTTTCAAAAATTTTCTTACACATTTATACATATATATATATATATATATATATAATAGTCTTATATATATAATATTCTTACAGATTTTCAAGTTTTTTTATTTTAAAAACTACTCTATGATTTTCAAACACTTTCAAAAGATTCGACAAAATTTTCTGAAACTTAATGGATTTCCACTCTGATTAAAAATGCCCGTAAATCGAGAAAAATTTTCGAAATATGAGACAATTTTGATATAAATTACAAAGTACAGAAATTAGGTTGATTGAAAAAAAAGATCATTAAATGATTTCGCAGATTCTCGTGAATTCAACTCACTTCTATGGTTATATTGTTGTAACCGCAGAGTTCGCAAGACCAAACAAGAAGCGAATTGAAAAACGTGACAAAAGACAAAAAAGCGATGAGATTCGCTATGATTCCCATGATTAATTCAATTCCTGCGGTCGCACCTTTGGACGCCGCGTCCAAAAAACTCATATCGTCGCTGAAATGCGTTTCAAAAATTACAACTCTCTTTCCACTATTCTTTTCTTTTTCTAGAAACTCATCATTCCTTTTACTTAACTGAAATTCAGCTTTTGCATAAAATATGATATTTTTTTTCTGTAGAATATCGTGGGATTTATGTAAATCGTTACTGCACCGAAATAAAATTTCAAGGATTTTAATGGATTTGATATCTCGTAGTACATGCAAAAATTTAAAAACTATCAATCCAATGTGTTAGAAGATGAATATAAAATTTTTTGTAACCATTTATGATTAATAAATAATGCCAATGGTTACTGCATCAAAATTGTAACGACCAGATCCCACATTATTATTATTATTTTTTTTTCACAATTTTTCTCAATGTTGGAACTTGGAAAAGATTGTTTCTTAGTTACGTTTTTTCGTGCTCGATGTTTTTGAGTTCTTCATAACTCGTCAAAGTTTTTTCGGTTTCCGGATAAAATAATTTCGCGAAGCATAACGACGCCGGTGCCGACATTACGGACGCCGCTATTAAATGGGACGGTTTGGCCCCGAAAGATATGTAAGCTGCTAAAACTGTTCCTATTAACACGTAAAAATGTTTTGGTACATTTGAAACACTGTACCTTTTAAATTGCCTTTCATGGTCTTTTGGAATAATTTTTCGCACCCGAAACGCAGGCGAAACCACTGCACATAATTGCATGCCATTCTGAAATTGTTAGTCGATTGAGATATGGTAACACGAGCAAAGGACTTTCTGTCTGAAAAAAAAGTTTCAAATGTTGAACATTAATAACGAGTTAAGGAAACCAAGATACAAGTATTATGGAAAAATTAAATCATTAAGAGTCCGAAGAATTTGGGAAATATTTCTAATAATTTCCAATTTTCTTACCATTCCTAAAAATACATTTGCCGAAGACAGAATAGATTCACAAATCGTAGTACCCATAATATTCTGCAAAATTCTTCCTAATCTCAAAACAATTTTTTGCATAACTCCTAAATAGTATAAAACTCGTATTACAGAGCTCATGAAAAAAATTACTGGCAGGGCCTGAAAATTATTCACATTATATTCATACAACCGATACGTCTTATTCTCAAGGAACTAAAATAAATTTTTTTTTTCAAAAAACCAACAGCGAATGCAAAAACTCCTTTTTCGACTAATTCCGAAGAATAAACAAAGCTGTTTGCGACCCGGGAAGAATCGAGAAAACTTGCAACTTTGTCCGAAAAACATTGCAAAGCGTTTTTTCCTGTAGGCCATCTTATCACGATTATTCCGAACAAAAATTGTAGAACAAATCCAGTGAATACTAAAAGAAAAAATTAATAAAAATTATTAAGAATTCCTGCGTCATTTGAAATTTTCGAGCGATTATGAAATTTCCGAAACTTGATGGACAATCATTTTCTATTCAATAGAAATTCGCCGCGTGTTTTTTAAACATTCAAAATTTAGATACATCAAAAAAGATTTTCTCATATAATGACGAGTTTCCGAAAATTATTGAAAACTTGTTCAACTCTACCAAGTGTGAATTTTATGAAAAACCTCATGAAATTTTCGATTCCTTATGAGGATGAGAATTTCTCATAAAATGTCGTTTCATTAAAATTTCAATTATTTGGTGGGTCTTTTACAAGAATTTTATAAGGATTGAATCAGTTTTTCACAGTTAGTAGGGAAAAAAGGACCATTATATTTTTTTTATAGAACTATTTTTATACCTGGTCTCCAAATTACCTAAAAAATGAAAAATATTATCAATTAATCAAAAAATTTCTCAATCCTCAGAGACAAAATTTAATCACCCGAGTCCGATGTTTAGAAAAAGTCCAAGTTATCGCAGTCAAAACAAGAATTCCGCTCAAACTTATTAGCCTTTCTTTCGAATCAAAAGTATCCACGATGATAAATATTGCGATCCCAAACATAATTGCACTTACAAAAACTGTCGAAAGAGAACAACAATTGCTGAAAACATTTCACAATGTAAAAAACAATATCAACTGAATCTATAAATTAGTAGAAAAAACCGAAATATCACGACTCACCATTTTTTTCTCAAGTTTTCAATTTTTCTATAAACCGAAGTAAAAAACCGAGTTACTCCGATATTTGAACATTGTTTCAGTAAAAAACTGTAGAATAAATATGTGTAAATAATTATCAACAATAGCAGTAACATTCCGTATCCGTTACACCAGGCAAAATCACAAGTTTCGATCGTTTCTGAAATTTGATTATTCGAGTACAAAATACTTTGTTTGTTTGTTTGTTTGTTTGTTTGTTTTTTTTTTTTTTTCAAACACTTACCAAACTTATTAAAAAAATAAAAGCTTGCCCACGCAAAGTGAATAAGTAAAACAATATGAAAAATTATTGCGATCCATGGTTGATTTTCAGAATTTTTTGAACAATTCCAATACCTTGAATTCTTCGTTTCCTTTAAAAAAAATGTACCAAGAAACAATGAATTGAAAAATAAATTTCCAGATATTTGGATTTACTTTTCATATACCTTTTGGGACGTTTCGTGACTGTTGCAATTTTCGTTAATGTTGATTCCATCATTTTCAGTGTTCTGTTAAATAATTTATCATCAATGAAAAACACTGTTCTTGGAACGCACTTATCAACAAGCTACGAAAAAAAAGTAACATTCGTTTTCCTTATCACTAATATAAATTCATATTTGTTCGGTTCTGTTTGATGTTCAAATTCAATACCTTATTTGGATCGTCCAAAATTTGCAAACTGTGATTTTCATTCCGTTCTTCTGCCTGTTAAAAAAAATTGATTTAATTGATGAAAAATTGTATGAAATGACACAAAACACTGCTCAACCAAACTGTTCTATCGGAGATACTAGAAATATCGTTTTCCTAATACATCCACAATATAAAAAATTTAAACGTAACAATAAAAATTCTACCAATTAAAAACTTGTTTACCTGCTCAAAACTAGGGTTGTATACCCCATCCATTATAAAATTCAAAAACTTAAAAAAACGATGAATTTAAATGTGTGCATGTAACGTCGCGTGAGGCAAAAACAATGTTTAATAAACTGCGTGACAGGCAATTAAGAACTACACTCGTGTCACTTTATGCGAAAACTTATCCTAGTTTTCTGCCTTTTTACAGTAAATAGTTTTTCTACGAACGTTTTAGGCGGACGTATATCGACTGAAACTAAAAAATTGCCGAAGAAACAAGTACCAGGAAATATAACTTTCGAAACGAGTAAAATGCAAATTTGAGTGTGAATTTAGTTTATGTAACTCGTCACACTGTTTTTTCACAAATTGCTACTCTTCGCGACGCCTTGTACTTCTTTGAACAAGTACTAATCGAGACTGAGTACAATTTTCTCGGGATTAAACGATTTGATGATTGAACGATAAGATCTTCGAATGTGCACATTTTTATCATTAATTTATTGTTCTTCATTGATGAACGGTAACTGATTGCTTTTTAATGGAAATTTCAAGAAATTGAGAAATTTGACGTAGATCACACTATCTAGTTCTAATTTAAAAAATATTGAAACTTTTAGTTTCTTAAGTAAAAACGCATAATAGGGAAATATTTCTGCTTTTGAAACTTTACGTGAATAGTTAGTAATTATAGAATTTTTGTAATTGTTTTTTCAGGGTTCGGAAGTAACGCAATACTTGTAATTCGAAATACTAAATTCATTCACAATTGTTACAAAAACCTGAATATATGTGATTCTTAACTTCCATATTTTCGAATGCAAATTTCTACATTCATGATTTTTAATGGAACAGAGTGAAATATTAGTAATTTGTGTACATACGAATATCGACGAAGAAAATGCTTTTTTACTTTTTATTAGAAACTTACACAATTAGAAGCATTATCTTTCAGAAATCCGCATGAAAAATACTTGAAATCTATAGATCTTCAAATTTATTGATCATGTTAGAAAACCTTACATAATTGAATGAATAAAAAATAAATATAAGAAAAATACTGAAAACACTACGTATTCATTAGTTTCTTATAAATGCTATTAGATTTTTCAAAAATTTATGTAAATCCAGGAATCAAGAAACTTCAATTTTTCGAGCATTGAATTCTAAAAATGTATGTGTATGACAGTTCATAAAAATACTAGACAAATTTCCAACTGGATAAAATTCAAAAAATATTGAGGTCACTCTAAATCTATGTATATTAAAGAAACTGTTTTCTGCAAATCGATCGAAATACTTCAAATAATTCAAACCTTCAATTCTAATAGGAAATCTCATTCTGGAAATTTAAACAGATATGTTTAAAAACACCAAAAAATTCTACAACATTCTATGAATACTGGAAAACACAAAAAGAAAATACATAGTAGAAAAATACGATTAAAGCTATAAAAAAATTAAAAATCTATGCAACTTTTATAACTAGAGTATTGAATTCCAGAAATTTCCTCATAATACAAAGCAATCTATAAAAATACTGATCGATTCTTCAAATCGTCGAAAAACTGAAGAAATACGAAAAATATTAAAAGAAATAAAAATGTATTGAGACACTGTTTTCTGAAAAATCCTTTGAAACACGAACAATTTGATGAACTTTGAATTTAAGAGCTCGAAATTCTTGACATTTAGATAATAATTTTTATAAAAATTCTAAAATTATATAAAAATACTAGAAGATCCTACAACATTTTATGCATCCTGAAAAATACGAATAGTTTCAGAAATACTGAACAATCCTTCAAATCAAAGAGAAACTGAAAAAGTTCCAAAAAAACTGAAAGAAATAAAAATCTACATAGATACTAATTAGTGAAAAATCATGTCAAATACAAAAAATTCAATGAAGTTTGAATTTTAGAGCATGAAATTTTTGAAATGTATATATCGATGTACAGAAAAATAGTACAAATTTATGAATACTAGCATATCTTACAACATTTTATACCTACACATTGAAATACACAAAAAAATGTCTAAAATACTAAAAATCTGGGTACATCTATTAAATTCTCAAATTTTTTCCCACGGATGATTGTAAGATTGAATGAAATATTCAGAAATTTTTTGAACTTGAAACAAATATAAAAATTTGAACAAGTTGACTTATTTTTTCTCAGTGTCAGAAAGTTCAGATAAATAAATGCTTGATGATTTTTCTCACTTAAAAAAATCAGTCGTGGAAGGCTAGTCCTAGCGAACAACAGATCTCGGAAATATAATGGTTTATTCGAGTAAAACGTTTTGTTAAAACTCAAAAAAAATTGAACACGTCTAATCTTTTTCCTATGAAAAACCTAACATATTCTCTACTTCAAGTAGATACAATAATGTGATTTTAGGATGTACCGACATTCATGAAATCTTTCAAAAATACGAGATTCAAAAATGACTTCAAAAACTTCGAAAAAACATGGAATCGCTGTAAAATTTGAAGAATATTTTGTAAGAAACTTAACCAGAATTCTTAACAGATTGATCAAAAGTGGTTGATTCTTCAGGTATTGTTTGAAATTTGATAAATATGGCTCTTAAAATTAAAAAAATTGTTGAATAAATATTAACAAATATGATTCCTGATATTTTAAGAATGTGACGAATCATATACAGTAGAATGCCATGTCCTACAACCGCCATGGAAGAGCTGAATAGGCGCAATAGAAAAACATCGCACGTCTCAGACTTGTACGAAAAAGATAAGACAGATACTTATCGTCTTGTTGGCATCCGGAAGGATAGATTACATTTTTCCATTTTTCACCATCCATATTCAGTCTCTATTTTGCTTGTTTGTTTGTTTTGTTACTTACCAAAACTCCCATGTTTTTGATTTCCATGTGATCAGAAACAGAAATCTTGGATTCCGCACCTACTGTGATGATTTTTCATTTTATGTGAGGTTTTCCATATATATGAACTTGAGGCGAGATATACATAGTTGAAAAAGTCCTGTCGCATCCAAAATAGACTGTTTTTCTATTGCGTGAAAAATTGAATCTCCTCAAAATTAGAACAATAGGGACATGATTAAATTTTTCCTGAAGAAATTGAAAACAATTTCAGACGAATCTCATTTATTTTAAAATGTCAAGTTCTTTACTTTAAACCATGAGTTAGTTTTATGAATGGGAAAATATTCCATAGTACGTTGTTCCTTCATTTGATACTCACCTCATTATTGCGTCTCATAATATCGTATCAATCGCAGGAATTCTTATGCTGCAAAAAACACCTTTTATCGTCTTTAGTAATGTGAACGTGTTTTCTTGTAACATCAAGAACTATTTATTATGCAATAGCGAAACAATATTTTTTATTGAAATTTTGAATTCATAGTTTTTCAAATCCTGCTGAGCTTTCCAAAACCCATGAAATTTTATTTTGATTATCAAGAGTCATCAATTCTTAAAAGTCTCAAAAATTTTTCTATGTTATTGACTCCTTGCTCAATATTCATTCTTTGAATTGGCAACCACTTAACGCAGATTCGAAAAACTTCCAAACATTCATTATTCATAAGTATTTTGGAAAATAATAAATCTACAGTAAAAACAGAAAAATGTTCAATAGTTTAGATTAGCTTCTGAAAATTTGTTGAGTTTTCCAAAATACCAAAAACTTCTTGAAGATATTTAACGGCATATTGGATTTTTTTCTGCCTGACTGAAATAGAAATCCACCGCATATTCTTATTTTTATTTTTTATCCCCCTGTTTGAAATTATAACAAATTTCCATGAAATCACGCAACACCTGTGTTACCTGATGTAATTCTTTTCCCTACGAAGATGCCATAAACGATAAAAGAATCGCTTAGTTTTCAAGGGAAAACCGTCTGCATCTTGAACAGTCGATTTATCAATCGACACTTACATTAGAAGCATGTTAGAAATAAACGTGTTTTCGACTGATTATAAATTCTTTTAAGGATCACGATTCCCTTTCACGCTCTTTCTTCTAATTCTTTTTGGGCCTCAGTTGATAAAACTTTCATTTGTTTGCCTTAGAAAAAAATCGATACTTTTTCACTCCTGACAGAGAATCATGGAAGTCTATTTTTGTGATCATAAATTTACGAAAATCAAACGAGGAGTGAGATCCTTGCGTTTTTTTTTCGAATGCTCAAACTGGAAATGAATCGGAGGAAATTTCTACCATTAGAAAAAATACTTGGATGAAAACTTAGATAAGGCATTTTAAATTGTTATTAAAATTGAAAAAAATGTAAATGTATGAAAACCTGAATCTTGGATTGAGTTTTTTCAATTTTCCATGAAAGAAAACATCGCTTTTTCAGAGAACGCTTGGAATTTCTCGAAGATAATAATATTTATTAATGACACGAGAAATATTTTTCGAATTCCTTGAGGCGTAACAACGCACTCGCGAGTGCTATCGAGAATGCACTATCTTACGTGCGCTGAGTGGCACGTTGGCATGACTTCCCTGTAATATACTTTACGTGCATTTCAACTTGTAAGACAAATGAGTGATCTCACTCTGTAATATACTTGACCTAATGAAAGTACTATTATTCTCGAATTAACGCAACATCTCATTTTGCCGAAAATCTTGTATCTAAGACTTTGATATTATTTATTATTTATTTATCAGTATTATATATTCTCTCTAAATTGAAAAAGCTCGAGTTTTCGACATTTTTAAATTCGAAAGTTTTAGATTCAAATTATTAGCTCTCCTTATAAATTTCTGTTTCTTGGAGCCAAAGAATAATAATTTTAGGCTAGGATTATAAAGTGATAAAAATTTATAGGTACATATTGTCTCAGTCAATTCTAAATTTCCAAAAATTTTTAAAGAGTTTATCATTTATGAAGAGTTTACTTCGAAATTAAATTAAATTATTGTCAATTAGAAAAAGTTGAAAATGAATATCGAAATAAAAAATTATTAGTTTTGTAATCTTTGAGCTAAATTTTCAGACTTAGAATCTTATAATATACTAGCTAGCTGATTTCTTGATTTCTGAAATTTTTAGTTTTATGAATCAATCTTTTAAATTATTTCATCTTAGAAATATGTACTTAATTTGAGTTTTTCGATGACTGACAGTTGACTTTACTTTTACTTGTATGTGAGATTCGTGCGAAAATTATTGTTAATTATCGATATCAGCTTTATAAGTTTATAATACGAAGCCCATGGTAAAATTATCGTGAACTGTTGTGAAATCATGTGTTAACCTGATGTGCACATACGTATTTACACAAACACGGAAATTTTTCATCCTCAGAGTCATCAGGTGAGAAAGTTTTATAATGAGTTCATAAAACGATGAAATTAATTGTCTGCTGGAACTGTAATTATCATGATAATAGATTCTTTACACTCCCCCAATTTAAATATTCATCATGAAAACGATCGTTGTGAATCAATATCAATGGGTTATAAAATAAAAGACTTCCTTCTAACTTCCCATTTTCTTTCTCAAGCTTTCGGCTTTTATTAAGCCCTCTTCTTCATTTTCTGAAATTTGGAATAAATAGAATCAAAGATAGACATATTGATACAGAGAAAAATTTAGTTTTGCCTTATATTGAAAGTTTGCATCCTCAGATTTATATTTTATTCAAACAATATGGAATAGGAATAATTTATAGGACAAATAATAAATTAAATGAAAGAATCATTAAAAGGGGGAAAGATAAATTAATGAAAATGGATCAACAGGATGTTGTTTATAAAATATATTGTGGAAATTGTAATTTTAGCTACTTAGGACAGACAAAAAGATGTTTAAAGACCAGAATATCTGAACATGAAAGCAATATTCGTCATTTAACTGGAAATCATTCAGTCCTCACTCATCATAAAATAGAAAATGATCATGATTTTAAATGAAAAGATGTGAAAATTCCGGATAAATAAGGACATTATAAGAAAAGAATGGTTTCTGAAATGGTGTTCATAAAGGGAACTGAAAACACGTTGAATAAGAAGGATGACACTAGACTTTTGAGTTCTATTTATGATGGATGTTTGAAAATATGATCATCAATTCGTTCTTTAGATATGACTTTTATAGATGCCGGCGTTTGTAAAATTAAGTTCAGTTCTTCTTAGCAAGCTGTTGAGTTTGTTTCTTGGTGTAATTTATTGTGAAGAAAGTTTTACTAAGTGCATGATGACGAATTATTGTAATAATCAATTTCTTCAATGTTAATGTGAATTCATGGAAGTGAAAAATGTAAGCAGAGAGAATTAGTTAAAATGGGATATTAATATTTATAGATTAATTGTTACTGTAAATTTTGGTAGCTCCTGAAGAGGGCTTAATAAATGCCGAAAGCTCGAGAAAAAAAATGGGAAGTTAGAAGGAAGTCTTTTATTTAAAAAAATCAAATGTTCTCGATATTCCCAGTCAAATTGCTTCTTGAGATTTATTATAGTTACAAATCGTCGACGTTTCGACTCATTCAGAATCCTTTTCAAGACAACCTATCACCAATACAAGAAAATAAATAAAACTAATCATCACATATTACAAAATCAAGTTATAATAACTCACGTCATACTATGTATACTATTTCCATTTCCTCCAGTCATGTTCTTTCAAAAAAAATAGCCATCGCCATTCAAGTCAGTTCGTAAAATACATATGTTACTACATTATAATGAAGAATAATTACATAGTAACTCGTCAATGACTAGAAATATACTGAGCATTCCTGTACAATCAGATGCGTCAGTGATAAAATTTCTATGACGTATCCAATATTTCGTTGTGTATGATCATGTAATGTTTATGAGTGACATGAAGTTTATATTTCATGATTTCTATATAATACAATTTTACAATCATTAACAATACTTAACTAAAACATCATACATACCATTCCAGTGTTCAAGGTCCTTTTGTTTATTCATTACTTTATTTTCATATTTCTTAATGTAGGTCAGTTCCGAAAACAATCGTTTGTAATATAAAGATTCCTTATTTAAAATTTCAAAATTATCCCAGTCCACTTCATGATCAAACTTAATTCTGTGTTCACTAATAACAGTAGGTTCGATATTAGCTTTATTTATATTCTCTTTGTGTTATTTTATTCTTTTCTCTATATGTCTGCGAGTCTGACCTATGTATAATAAATCACAATCTTGCCATTTAATCTTATATACAATATTTGATTGCCTTTCTTTTTGAACTTTATCTTTACCAAGTTTAACGAAAGTATTAGCTTTATTCTTATATATTTTATCAATTATATTAACACCAAACTTTTTGAATTTTTTCTTTATTTTCTCCGAAAAATTTTTTATGTAAGATAAAGGTATGATCTGTTGAAAATCTTCAGTTTTTTTATCCTTCATGTTTTGTCCAATTTTTTCTCTATTATGTAAAATCTTCACTCTAATAGAGATTACCTGTTCAGTTAAAGAAATCGGATAGTCATTATCTTTCAACATACTTTTCACCTTTATTAAATTCTCATTAAAAAACTCTTTATCAGATAATAATACAGCTCTATCAACAAGACCAATGATTATGCTAACCTTATGCGTCAAAAGATGTGCCGAATAGTAATTCAAACACCTATTGGATGCAGTCGGTTTCTGGTACCAATTTGTCTTTAACAACAAGTCAAGTCCCTCAATCACAGTAACATCCAAAAAGTTCAGAACACCATTCGCCCCCACGTCGACAGTAAATTGCAACCTTTCATGGTATGCGTTAAAAACATCTAGCATCTCATTAACCTTGTCTTTAGGAATAATCATGAAGATATCATCAACAAATCTTTAAAATTTAAATGGTTTAAAAGATGATTGTTTTAAGCAAAATATTTCTAAATCCTCCATTACCATATCAGCAAAAATCGGAGAAGACGGAGATCCCATTGGACTACCATATGTTTGAGAATAGAAATAATCATTAAAAGAAAAAATGTATTATCAAATAAAATCTTAACTGCTAAACTAAATTCATCAAAAGAGATTTTCACGTTTTTTGAGATAAATCTACATCTTTTTTTTATAGATTCCAACACTAATTCTTTAGGAATATTATTAAAAAGGGAAACAGCATCAAAGGATACTAAGTTATGATCTTTTGGAATAGTTAAATTTTTTATCATTTTAGTAAACATCCAACTATCTTTAATATATGACTCTGGTTTAGGAATAGATTGAGTTATAAATATCAGTTATAAACTTCGACAATGCATAGAGTGGACTATCAATTGAAAAAACAATGATTCTTAAGGTATTTGACTGTTTATGTATTTTTGGTAGTCCATAGCATCTGAACAGGTAATCTCTAATAGAGTGAAGATTTTACATAATAGAGAAAAAATTGGACAAAACATGAAGGATAAAAAAACTGAAGATTTTCAACAGATCATACCTTTATCTTACATAAAAAATTTTTCGGAGAAAATAAAGAAAAAATTCAAAAAGTTTGGTGTTAATATAATTGATAAAATATATAAGAATAAAGCTAATACTTTCGTTAAACTTGGTAAAGATAAAGTTCAAAAAGAAAGGCAATCAAATATTGTATATAAGATTAAATGGCAAGATTGTGATTTATTATACATAGGTCAGACTCGCAGACATATAGAGAAAAGAATAAAATAACACAAAGAGAATATAAATAAAGCTAATATCGAACCTACTGTTATTAGTGAACACAGAATTAAGTTTGATCATGAAGTGGACTGGGATAATTTTGAAATTTTAAATAAGGAATCTTTATATTACAAACGATTGTTTTCGGAACTGACCTACATTAAGAAATATGAAAATAAAGTAATGAATAAACAAAAGGACCTTGAACACTGGAATGGTATGTATGATGTTTTAGTTAAGTATTGTTAATGATTGTAAAATTGTATTATATAGAAATCATGAAATATAAACTTCATGTCACTCATAAACATTACATGATCATACACAACGAAATATTGGATACGTCATAGAAATTTTATCACTGACGCATCTGATTGTACAGGAATGCTCAGTATATTTCTAGTCATTGACGAGTTACTATGTAATTATTCTTCATTATAATGTAGTAACATATGTATTTTACGAACTGACTTGAATGGCGATGGCTATTTTTTTTGAAAGAACATGACTGGAGGAAATGGAAATAGTATACATAGTATGACGTGAGTTATTATAACTTGATTTTGTAATATGTGATGATTAGTTTTATTTATTTTCTTGTATTGGTGATAGGTTGTCTTGAAAAGGACTCTGAATGAGTCGAAACGTCGACGATTTGTAACTTTAATAAATCTCAAGAAGCAATTTGACTGGGAAAATCGAGAATATTTGATTTTTCAAAATTTATTTCACACCCAGTGAGAACTTTGTTCTACTTTATTGAAGTCTTTTATGTTATAACCCATTGATATTGGCTCCCAACGATCGTTTTCATGATGAATATGTAATTATCGTGGTTGCTAGAAAATCTTTCTGTTGAATTATTGCACCTTTGAAAATTTAATTAAACGTGGAAAGTAAATGTTAGGAACCCTTGTAACTTTGAACCCTATAAAAACCTTATAGGGGCAGGTGGGGCAAAGCGGGGACATTTTGGTATAGCGATAGTTTTCACATATTTAACACTATTTTTATTTAACATTTTTCTCTTTGATATCTTTGATGACTCATAACCTAGCTTAGAAAATTTTTATTCCGATGAATGATTACTTTAGCTTATTGTTTAGAACGATCAAAGAAAAAGTTGTTTTTACCCCGCTTTGCCCCATACCTTATAATATCTGAGGACGATGTTGTCTATGAATATGCACAAATGTTTTTAGTATCGAGAATTTTTTGGATTGAACGTCATAGATGATTTTATTCTATTTAAAGAAGAAAATTCAAAAGTTACATTGAAAAAAAGAATCAAGTGTTGCACGCTCATTGCTACGCTAGCAGCTAACGACAGGCTGCTTAAAAACTTTAAATAAATGGATAAATTTCTTTTTTGCACATCACAATTGCACCAGGCAAAATTACCAGACTTTTTACAAACAAAGGCAAAGTTAGATGTTTGCAGCACATAATGTGCTGTACCCCGCTTTGCCCCGAGACAACATTTTTTTTCTAACCGTAGGAAACAACAGGTTATGCTAGAAAATGAAAAACACCATGTGTCATTGAAGCGTTAAAGAAAGCACTATAAAATGCTGATAAACTTTTTTTTTTTCAATACGGATTGAGATTTCTTACGTTCAACTGAAAATCTCGGACGATTACAATGGCCTACCAAAACAAATGATATGTACTATTACAGCAAGCCTTTAAACAAAGTTTAGAATTTTTCGGCAGATAACACAATAATTCGAAAAAGATATTAACAAAACCCCGCTTTGCCCCACCTTCCCCTAAGCAAACAAAATTTCTCATTGGAATACAATTTTTTATAAAGTGCACTTCATAAAAACTTCATAAGACTTCACTTTTTTCTAAAGTGATCTTATAAAAACGTTAAGAAACTGAAATTTCTCATAAGAATTTATTTGATAAAATCTTATGAGAAAAAAAACCTTATAACATTAATTCGATCAATTCTTTATAAGAAATTTTAGTTTTTTATAGCGTTTTTATCAAGTCAGCTTATAAGAAATTGAATTCTAATACGGTTTTAAGGTTCACCCTATAAGAATTTCAATTCTTAAAAGAAATTTTATTATCTTATAAATTTTTTATAGGAATCAAAATTACTAGAAAATCCATACAATTTTCCATTATTCTTGCGAATAAACTATTAGTTGAAAAATATAAACATTTTTAGAGAAACTGTTCAACATTTTAGAATCTTAGAGTGTAGATAGATCATTTTTTGAGATTTGAATCTCGCACTTCTAAAAGTTTTTTCATCCGGTCAGTCAGTTCTTCAAATTATTTTATTACCGAAGATTAGAATCTGAGTTTTTCGATTGTCCCATTAAGCATTATTAAAATTATCAAGTGGAAAATAATCAATACATGAGGATTCTATTTCAGAATTTTCTAAACAAAATCTGAACATGAATTTTTCAACAAAATTTAATATATTTCAGTTTTCTTCAACTTCTGAATATACATTCTAGAATTCGAAATAAGGATTCAAGAAATTTATTTTTCTTTACTCTGAATGTTTGAGGTATAAACATTCAAAATTTTTAATTTTTTCGAAATCAGTATTTTTGAATCAAGAATACTAATAATATCAATCTAGGCTAAAATGATTGATAATTCGATAGGGATTTTCAGATTTCATAATTTAATATTTTTCATCTCGGTTTCTCGAAATTTTCGCATTTTGTCAGTTGGTTCTTAAAAATACTTGATTTTAGAAATTTCAAATCTGAGTCATCTAATTTAAATTTTATTACCTCAGTTTGCCAGAAAGTCTATTTTTCGAACTTAACAATTGCTCAGTTCAAAGTTCGACGGAACGCTAGATTTCAAAAACAAGTTTTCTGACTATGGATGTTTTAAATGTTATTTTCTCCAATGTTCAAGCTTTTTAAAACTTATATTTCCAAACTAAAAATGTAAAAAAAAAGACAGATTTTACAACTTTCTCTTCTAGATAGATTATTTATCGAGTTTGAAATCTCGCATACTCCAAAAATTTTGACTTTTGTCATCAGTTCCTCAAACGACTTTAGAAACTCAGAGTTTTCAGAAACGTAATAGTACATTTCGCATCTAGGGAAAAAATAAATTTCTCACGAGGGTGTAAGTTATATTCCGAGCCGAAGGCGAGGGATACATTCACCTGAGGGAGAAATTAATTTTTTCCCGTGGTGCGAACGATTTTTTTATCGTAGCGGTCTAAAAAAAAATTTTAAACTAAATATTTAGGAACAAATGAAACATCTAATTTGAAATTTTGTAAGCACCATAGACATCCCGAAACGGAAATTTTGTGGAAGCATGAATTCTTCATCCTGCGAACTGGAATACATAATTATTGATTTACGGACTCTCAAAATCATTTCGGACTTTGCACAACGTTTTCTGTTGATGCCCATTAAAAATTGGACATTGAACAATATTTTTTTGTCTGCTAACCAAAGTGAGTTCAAAAAAATGCATGTGTAATTCCATGTTTATTGCCTTCTCTCGATTACTTTTCATTTATTTTAAAAGTCAATGCAAGCATTTGAAATATTCCGAGTCGAGTTTCTTTTCGCGTAATGTTTTTTCGATCGATTTCAAACCTCTCATTTTCCTCCTGTATCAAAACGAAATATTAAATTTTCACTTGTGGCCTTATTTATTTGTAAGTCATTATTATGCATTTTTTGGAGTGTTGAATTTTTGAAAAAGGTTTTATTTGGACTGAAGTTGTAGAACTTAGGGAAGAAATAAATAAGAATCTTGGAAACTTGGGTAGATAATACTTGCCTGCAAAAAAATTTTTTTGTTTGCTGTAGGGTAGAGTAATTTTTTAAGATTCAAAAATAAATATACTAATTTTGCTCAATCAGCTCTTGTTATAACGATATTGCAATATAAAAAAAAAAACAGTTTTTTTCAACATTTTAATAACACTTTTATAGTACCAATTATAAAGGAAATTAGTTCAATTGAAATTTATTAAATATTATGTACATGATCGTGCTTAAAATTTCAAAACTTGCACAATTTTGGCTGAAAAATGGATTTTCGTTTGTCTTTGACATCATTTTAAATAGAGAAACTTATTTGCACATGTATGAAAAGTAAGATTTTTGAGTCCAAATAAAAATCGAAATCGAAAAAACCAGTTTTTTTGCAATATTGTAAAAAAAAGAGCTAATCGAGCAAAATATTGATAATTTTCAGAATCAGCATGTTCTAATTCCCCAGAAAAAGTGTCTCTTTACCCTGCATTAAAATGACTGTCGACCAGTGTGTAATCGAAATATTTTCACACCGAAAAAAAGCATATTCCTGCAGTTGAAACTAATGTACTGAAAAATTAAATTTCACACTGAAGGCATTTTTCTCAACTGCGTCCACTTAAATATTATTCTGCTCACGCTTTTGCTAAAATTTTAAAAATAATTTTGCTGAGGAATCAAAATTTTTGAAATTCCACTTACTCCTTTCACCTTTCCTTCACTATTGAAGGCTTTGATTATTATAAGTTTCATTGACATTCATCGATAACTTTGAAGGATATTTCAAAAGTAGAAGAACAACTTTCTTAAAATCTTATTTTTTCATTAATTTCTCAATACTTTTTTCCTCCCCTTTCCCACTCTAATTCCTTGCGCTTCAGCGGGTTTGTCCCGGGGATAAACGAAAAGCGCTCAGCTCGTCAGTTTCAATGCGCGACTCCGCCGGCAAAGACCTTATAAACCTATCGCAAAATCCGGATCAATGAGACATGTCGTGAGCTGGTCCCCGAAATTTGCGCTCTTAAAATACCAAGTACCGAGGGTCGTTCTATCAAGTTTTCAATGCACTATCAAAATCATAAATTTCAATCAACAACAAGTTCATTTTCTGTCGGAAAATAAATATACCGCTCATTAAATACGGAACATTTTATGTCGTCTCATCGAGTTTCCAGTGTATAGTACAATTAGTAGAAGTCAACTGCTCATAAACTCAGTAAAAAAAATTTTCTGTTCGAAAAAACACCAAGTAGTGAGAGTTGTTTTGATCGAGTTTCCAGTGTATACCAGTGACGACAAGTGGAAAACACTTCCCTATACATGTTTGTACGTGATCGTTACATAGATTTGGATTAAATTGTTCATTATATCGGAAATAATAGATCGTCTGTGGTGAATTTAATGTGGGGGGCTGGGTTGGACCTGATTATTTTTATAAAGTGTCAAGTTTATGAGAAATATGTAACATTTCCCTAGAATTTACGAACATTTGACTTTCATATTTTGAAGCACATTCAAGTTATGATTTTGTAATTTAGTTTTTTGGAAAATATGTATAGCAGATTTTTGAACGTCGTGAGTATGGGGTGCGTTTTGAAAGGTTTTGAAAGATTTTAAGGGAAATAAATGCATTTAACTTTTCTATCGGTTTTGAAATTTTTTGTAATTTATAGAAAGTACTTTTTCGGAGTTTTGAAATGTCATTGATTTTATGTATTTTTTTATCCAGGGTTTGGAAGTAACGCGTTATTTTCAAACGTTGAATTTTTTACTGCTAACTATACGTAACGCGTTACATCATTTAACAAGTAACGATAACAGGAACGTTCGGTAACGAGTAACGAGAATCTCGTTATTTATTTCACTTTATCATGATCAGTCCCATCAAGATTGTAACTTTTTGAAAAATGTTCTGAAACTGAGATATGACTATGAGCAAATTTTAACTTCTTTATTTTCTGAAAAAAAATGATACATTTATAATTTTAAATAGAACAGAGTATAATATTAGTAGTTTGTGTACAAATATCGACAAGGAATATGCTTTTTCACTTTTTATTAGAAACTTTCACGATTTAAAGCATCAAATTTTATAAGTCCACATGAAAATACAGAACAATATGTAAAATCTATAGCAAGACGTTTAAAATTTTTAGATTATACTAGAAAACCTTAGGTAATTTTATGAAGACAAACGAAATACGAAAAACAATAAGAATGATAGATTTTAATTAGTTTCTTGTACATGTTTCAGAAATGTATGTAATTCCAGGAATCAAGAAACTCCAATTTCTTGAGCATTGAATTCTAAAAATATATGAAAATGGAATTTCATAAAAATACAAGAAAGTTTTCGACTTTCGGAAAATATGGACCAGGTGTTTCACCAAAAACGTGTAGCTCGCGTTGTTTCCACATAACCACCGGAACGTTTTTCAATGATTAGATTGCATTTTCCAGTAATTAATTACCTAATTTTTCCAATCTGCCATCAATGTGAAATCTTCAATTATCTTACGATGTTTTTAGGAAAAAAAACCAAATTGTAGGTTTTCAATGTCAAGGGATTTGTTTTTTTTTAGTAAAAACTGCAAAAAAATTGATATTTTCAGATGTCCATTCCCAGTGCATATAGTTTTATTCCGAAAAAAGGCCTTATATCTGCCCCTCAGGAGTGCGAACCAAACTAAGCTCTCTCTTTTGGCGAGCCACTTGGTTCGGAATTCTGAATTCGGAGCAGTTATAAGATGTTCAGATGTCCATTCCCAGTGCATATAGTTTTATTCCGAAAAAAGGCCTTATATCTGCCCCTCAGGAGTGCGAACCAAACTAAGCTCTCTCTTTTGGCGAGCCACTTGGTTCGGAATTCTGAATTCGGAGCAGTTATAAGACCCTTTCCGGGATGAAACGTATCTACGTGTACTTAAAATTTTTGTGTAAAAAAGTTTTTTCGCAATGTTGACTCGAAAATTATACCTACTGACATTAAAAGTTTACGATCTTCCTTGCGATTTTAAAAAATTCACGATTTCCTTAATTACGATTTTCCTGAACAGTACCTGGGATCAAAAGGTTGAAAGCTTGAAAAAAAAAAATGATAATTATCATTTTATAATATAATGATATAATGAATTTTATACTGATAATTATCATTTTGTAATAAGGACATATTAAATAAAGGAAAATGATAAAATAATTCAAACTTGTTTATTTACAACATTGGCTCCAAAGATCGATTTTATAAATATCTACATCATTACGGAGTGAGTCATTCTTGCATATATTTTTTTCTAAATATTATTTAGAAATATATGATTTGGTTTTTTTCCTGAAAAAATTGTAAAAGAATGACGGATTTCACGGTAACATCAAATAAAATAAAAATAATAATATCTTCAGAACGCGATCTGATCGTGAAAAACTGTTTCGGGAATAGTCTAATGATGACGTAAACTATATATATTTCTAGTGAAACATCGTGTTCAAATTTTTTTGTCAGAGCGTATTACCAGTAGTTTTCAATATTCGTAAGAGTTTATTATATTTTTTGATACAATGTGATGATAACTTAAAAATTTGACGTATTTCTCAGAACCATAAACTTCGTCAATAATCATGCAGAAATGTGAATGGGTTTTCACAAAACATACAGAAAGTTTGTAAAATGTGTGTTGAACGAAATCGTGTTTTGATTATTAGTAAAATCAAACATTTCTTAAATTTACGAATTCCGGAAAGATATTGAATTTCGCTCAAGTTCCTAGAAATTTAATTTTTTTACGATGTCAAATACTTATTATTAATATTTATATTATTTATTTTGGGAAAAATGAAAGAACTATCTCCATGAATTCCTTTTATATTCTTCCGATACTACTATAATTACACTAACTTTGTTAATTTCTGAACATGGTGGAAAAATAGGAAAAGGATTCAAACTGTTTAAAACTAACAATTTTTTTTGTTATCCTGGTAAAGTGATTTAAAATTTTATGCATTCATGTAACTCTTCGAGAAAGTCAAATATATTCACTTTGCTTGTTCACTTCATAAATATGAGCAGACGTTATTTTTTCATCCAGCCCCCTCCCCCCTTGAACTCGAAGAAAATCCGACAGTTAGATTTTCGATTTAACGAATTAACGAAAAAATTCATTCACGAAACATTATATTCAAGTAGAGATTTTAATTATATGATGGAATTAAAAAAAATCTTTCGATTAGAAAATTTTGTTTTGAAATTCTAAAGTTCTTGGGTATGAAAAATTGGTCTTACATTCAAAGAGTATTAAAAACTAAGACTGAAAGAGAATTTAGGTAACCTATCAGATAAAAATATAGAATTTCAAAAAAACTTCTATATAAGGGTCAAAAACTTTCGTGCGTTCAATTTTGAGAATCTAAGCATTTCAAATGTTAAGAAAAAAAAAATGAAACAAAATGTAGAAAGTAAAAAGATGATAAAAACTCAAACTACTGGAATCAGAAAAAGCTACTTTTGTTTTTAATTTAAAGCAGGTCTTTTAATTTAGCAACAGAGCCTGAAAAATTATGAAATATTTTATTTGTAATTCTTGGATTTCATTTATAATACAGACGAATCAAAGGTATCGATTTTGGAGTACAACCATTCTTCAATACAAATTCTAATAAAAAAGACAAGAAGAAGTAAAAAAAGAAGATAGGAAATTCAGACTTGAAATAGATAAGAAATTTCATCATTTGAATTTCTTGATTTAATTATTCATGAGACTATGAAGTTGAAATAAGAAAACATAATATTATACGAAAAAAAAAAAAATCCTCGTATGTTCATTTAAACTATGTCTCTTCATTTCGTAAATTTTCAAGAGGCAACGACTTTGATTCCAGAAACAAAAAACTGAAAAACTCAAAATTTTCTAAATGTTGTAGGTCCCTTTCCACGTAGTCAAGTACATTTAATCAGACTAAAAAAATAATTTTTTCATCGAGTTCTAAATCTATCCATGATAACGAAAAAATAATTTATTTCCCACAGAAAGAAAACCGAAAATCACTATGCGCTGCTCCAGTGACCCCGGAAAGAAAATTCCCAGCTATTGATAGTCCTCGGTGACGATATCAGTGAAAATCAAAAATGCGACTTTTGAGACTCGTAGTACTTTTCTGCATCTTCTCCAGTGCCGTACAGTGTCGAAATATGGACGTAAAAAATTCCGAAGCCCCGGAAAACCTTGACAGGAATTTTCCTTTAACGCAAAAAAGGTTCGAGAAAATGCTCCGAAAAGCCTTGATGAAAATTATCACAGGCAAACTTGACGAAGCCGACCAACAATTGCTGAAAACCCTCAATTATAGTCATTCCGATATTTTGACCATTCGAGAAATCGAGTCGAAAAAAAGGAAAACTCCGGAAAAGCCACGTGAAAGTTCCCACGAACACCGGAAAAAGAAGAGGGAGCGAAAACGGCGACGAAAACAGGAAGAAAAACTCGTGGATTACGAAAATTACGATGTTCAGAATTTTCCGACTTCACCGAAATACCGGGACCGGACATCGGAAAATCGCGAGGATTTTTTTACGGTGGCAGAGATTTATTCTACGACGATGGAAAATTTGGTAGAGTCAAAGAAAGTGGATTTTCCAGGGGTGGAAAATAGGACGGAAAAGCGTGTTTACGAGGGTTTGGAGTGGGTCGATGGGGACGTTTACAGGGTAGTGCCCAATGTCAATAATTACGATAATGAAGAAAATGGGACTCTGTTCGAGTACGACGAACAAACGATTGAGGAAAATTCTAACGATACTACGGAAAATCGTACAGATTTTTCCATGGCCATGGACAATCCCGAAAGAAACTTGACGGCCTATGAAAAATTTTTGGTGGCTCAAAGACGAGAGTAAGTGTTGTCAAAGTTTTGAATGTTCATTTTGTGACTTTCATTATTATGAAAATTTCGTAAGATTTTAAACTATGTTACTTTTTTGGAGTTTTACAATTCTTTTCAAAAACTGGAAGGAAACCTTTTGGAGCTAATTTTTCAAGAAGGGGTAGAATTAAAGTTTTGCAGCTATTTTTTTCAAGTTTTTTAACTTTTCGAATTTGATATTTCGACTCTGAAATATTTATTTATTGTTGGGTTTTCAGACAACAATGTTCGGAAGTTCTTGGAATGATTTTTTGAGTAGATAAATTTTCGATTCTGAATAGTGTGACTCGAAGTAGTAAAAATTCGAAAAGTTCTTGAGTGTTCTGGATTCAAAACTTTTAGACTATCAAAGAAATTTAGATGATGGATTTTTCGGATGTTTTTAATTATCAAGTTTTTTTAATTAAGATTGTAGAAATTCAAATAAATCAAAAATAATAGTAGAATTTTTCTTATAATCTTTTATAAGTGGGATAGATGCAATTTTTTTAACATAGGTGAACTGTATCAATATGAAAAGAAAAAGTTTTAGGAACAAATTCACGAAATTTTAGCTGGTTGCAGAGAACTGTTCTTACAGAAAAATTAATGAAATCTGAGCTGCTGATATTCTTCTCTTTTGTTTCTATAAAAAGTATGAAAGCTGAAAAATAGAGATCATTATTAAGAAAAGAAAAATTGTATTCACTTCCATTACTTAATGACAAAAAATTATTTATCCTTCGATTAGAATGACATAGATGTTAAGGATAATTCTTAGATTCTTTTATCTCATATTTTGTTATACTTTTCGTGTTTTAGTGAAAATGGCACTACGAATGTCGAGAGGTAAGATAAAGAGTGTGAGATCGAAAATTAGCTTGTTTAACAAAAATCGTGTGGCTTTATTTCTAAAATTAATGAATTTCCAAAACGTTACTTATTTTCGACAGATAAATATTTTCGACAATTTTTATTTTAAGAGGATAAACATTACTTTTCAAAAATAAAGAAAGAAAGTTTGAATCAAGGTAAATATAAGACGAAAAATTTATGATAATAACATATTATTAAATAGTTTCTTGACCTTTGTTGGCACCAAAGGTGTATTTACGACAAATGAAAACTATTTTTCGTGTTAATATTTCCTAGTGAATTAAAACTATTAACATAACAGGCAACTGTTATTTTATTAAAAAATTGAAATCAAAATTGAATTTTCTCTCTACTTTTACAAATTTCTAAAAATCTTAAGAAACTCAATCAAAATTATTCGAAATTATTAATGATTTTGTCCTAATATGTTTGTTTGCGTGAACTGCTTTGAGAAATAATTGAAATCGCATGTAATCCTATATCGTACAAGCAAACTCAGAAAATCGTTGTGAAAATTCGCAAAATTTTTAGGTCTATCGAATTTTGAAACTATTTCAACAATGATTACGAGATTTAATTTACTACCAAAGCTGTAATTTAACGAAAGTACGTCTCATTTTTAAATAAATATAATTTCTGTTTTCATGCAGGTTTATTTACCTAAAACTTTTATACGATTAAATTTTAAGACACTTAGATCCACCTTTTGTACATTTATGAATATCTCTAAACGCACAGTGACTTCTAAAAGAGTTTAAAAGTTTCAGTTAAGTATAAGTTATTACAAAAATGTCTAAAAACTCGTCAGATTATATTCTTTCACATTTAATAACACCATTTGAATTGAAAAATTAAAGTATAATTTTATACATCATTGACACATCATTTTATGCTAATATTTTTTTGGTTGCATGCCTTATTTCATACATCGAAAAAGTAAAAAAAAAAAACCGAGTGAAAGATGATAAATTTCCTTTACCTTCTACATCAAGTCAAGCCGAAGAAACAAATAATTGAATTCAATTTTTGAATATCACGTTTGATGGAGCTAAAAATGATATGAACATTTCTTTCTCACAAGCAGTAGTATTCTGTTATGCGTCCTTTATGTAAGAGTTCCGATCTTAAGTTATTGGATGGTCCGATGCTACTCAGGAAAAAGAAGACTCAAGGATCAGAGAGAGAAATCAAGAGAGAGAGAGAGAGAGAGAGAATAATTCCGGAGGCGGAGGGATAGTGTTTTGCTATAAACCCCCCTATCTCGCCCCCCTCCACCCCACTGTAGTAGCAATTTTGATGACCATTCTTTTTTATTATTGGGGATATTGCTGATGAAATCTATCTACAATATTAACTTCAAAATCACATGCTCTTGCATAGATTTTTTGCACCTGGAATGTCTTGCTGATTTCGATTCGTTTATTCTTTATCTTTTACTGAATTTGCACCCCTGACGGGGGTAGCAGTAGATGTGAGTGTGGCGGGTATCTGAAAAATTCTGCATGGATAAAATATCCAAAATGCCCATGCAAAAACGCATGAATTTATAAATTGTAGTTTTATTTATCGACTTGTTAAACTTTTTTTAACAGATTTTGTAAAAAATGTCTGAAATCGTAGATTTTTAGTGAAAACTTTTTGATTTCAGAAGTTTTAAAAATTACACCCAGTTTCTGCAGTTTCACAGCATTTTCGAAAAGTTCTATAAGTCTACCAAATTTACATGCATTGTTTTCTGAAATTCTACATATTTTACAGTTTTTCAGAAATCAATCGAAATCTTTGGAAATTTGAATGTTTTCTGTTTTGAACATCAATCTTTTCTTGAATCGTAATAGACTTTCCAATTTTTCGCAATTTATGAAATAGTATATTACGTACCGAGGGCTGGAAAACGAGTTTAGAGATTTTGAACTGGACGAGAAACGAGTTTTCTATGCCAGAGGTACGTAAATTTGCTTAACTCATGCATGATTTTCTTTCTATTTTTAATACTTTCCACGTATTCCAAATTTTTATTTAAAAAAAGTTCCATTATGCATATTTCGAAGATATGAGCTTCACACAATTCACGAAATGAATGAACATTTCCTGAAATTCTACAAAAATTTTTATTTTTCTAGAATTATTGACAGTTTTGAAAATTTCCAATGCGTTACAATTTTCCGGAATTTCAATATTTTTGACTCCATACTAACTATCAAAAACTTTTACGATTTCACGAAAATTTGTGCAACTTATGAAGATTTTTCGTGATTTTGTAACACTTTAAATTTTTTAGATATTTCTTGAAAAATTACAAAAACAATCTTAAGAATTTCAAATGTTTTCTGATTTGTAAACATTTTTAAAGTATCAAACGTAATGCAGACTATTTAAAAATTTCAAAATTTTATGAAAATCGTCTAATATATCAAAGTTTTTCATATTTTATGAATGCTTTTCAACTACTACGAGTTTTTACAAAATAGTATATTTTGTAGCAGGCACGGATGTGGGAATTTGGCGAAACGGGGAAATTACGGTCCGAGGCGAAGCCGAGGACCGTAACCCGTGCCTGTTACGAACGATATTTTATGTACCGAGGGCATAGAAAACGCGTTTAGAGATCTTGAGCTGGCATAGAAACGCGTTTTCTATACCAGAGGTACATAAAATATTTTTGTGTATACCTCTTTCGTCGAGGTACATATATAATAAGGAACAAAATTTTCAAAACGATAGATTTTTTCTAAAATTCTACAATAATTTCGATTTTTTAGGATAATTGGCAATTTTTAGAATTTTTATTGTGTTATGGTTTTTCATAAGTTTTCATGTTTATACAAACACTAGCTGTCACCCGCGGGCTTCGCTCCGTGGTCACACGTTTATTTGTTAATCAGGATAAATAGATGATCATTATGAGGATAATAATAATAAATTTATTATGGGTGTTTATGATGTGTGAATTTGTATGATTTTGAAATTGATACAATTTTTTGATTATTTACCAGTGTAATATAGTCACTTTTGTAATTATTTGTTATATTTTCTACTTTTGAAAATAAGTCAAAAATTATTTGTCATATATCTTTTATATATGTTTTCTGTTATTGCTTATATTTTATAATTTGGTATATACTTGATTTTTTTGTCATCTTGTGATTTTTTGCGAAATCTTATGATTTTGTGACTTTGTGATTTTTGATTCTGTGTTTTTTATTTTTTGCAAAATTATTATTTTTTTGATTTTGTAATGCTGTTATTATTTTGTGATTTTGTGACTTTCTGTTATTTGTGTGTGATTTTTCAAAAATGCGACGGGGTTGTAAGTGAGGGAGTCGGCCATTTATTTTGTTGATGAAAACATACCTACAGCATACTAACGAACATGGTCGATAACTGTGCGAAATTTCGGGAGGTTTCGTGCAGTAGCTTCGGAGTTATAATTGTACAAACATTTAGATCCTTAGTTTTATAGATATAGATAGCCGTAACCCGCGGCTACGCTCACGTGAGAGTAGTTTTACGGGACATCAGATATGTATAAAATAATGACAAATAATAATTTCATTGAAAATAATTTTTTATTAGTAATCATTAAAATGTAGTCAAATAAATATTACACGATTTTCACTTCTATGCTGATAAAAGGATTTCTAAAATTCTATATAAGATATGACAAAGGATTTTTGTAATACTTTGTAGCATTTCTTGGCATATATTTTTTTATCTCTAGTAATTACATCGGCTGGTAAAAGTTGGGTTAGTGAAGTTTCGTGGTTATTAAAAAAAAACACTATCATTCTCGAAATATAAATGTGAAAATAAATTTTCGAATACCGAAGAGATATTCTATTAAACGAATAAAAGGAAGAGATTTTTTTTCTTTATAAATAAGGATGTAACACACACACACGCGCGCGCGCGCGTGTGTGTGTGTGTGATTTCAAAAGTGCAGCGGGGGTGTAGGTGGGAGAGTAGGCCATATCAGTTCGTTGATAAAAACATGCCTATAATCTTCGGACGAACATAGTTAATAACTGTGCAAAATTTCAGGACGTTTTCGTGCAGTAGTTTTGAAGTTATTAGCGGACAACGTACAGACATTCACATTTATGAATATAGATTAAACTAACCACTGAAAACTTTCGAAATTTCACAAAATTTGTCATAATCGTGAAATTTTTTGCTGATTTCCAAATTTTTTTCAAGTATTATAAATTTTCATAAAAAGATAAAAAATATTACTATTCATATTTTGAAGAAATATGACAAGGAACACAATTTTATCTAGAATTTACAAGATTATGAACATTTTCTGAAAATCTACAAAAATTTTGATTTTTTAGATTCATGGAAATTTTCTGTAATTAACAATGTGTTCTGATTTTTCAAAATTTGCAAAATTTCTAACATGGTACTAACTACTCAAATTTTCCAAATTTTATGAAAATTAGTCCAGCCCACGAAAATTCCTTTTGATTTTCAAAAGTACTTTTCCAGTATTTCAAATTTTTTTTGAAAATTCGAGAAAACAACATCGTCTATATTTGAAAAAAAAAACGAGTTTTGCGTGATTTTATTCGATTTACGTGAGCGGAAAAATTCGAGTTTTAGGCCTGTATAAAAAATGTGTCTCGTATATATAATTATACCTATTTTGACTAAAATATCAACCCTACCTAACCTTTCTGCCTTTGCACCCCCAAGTGTAATGATAAATAGTGCTCATTCTTTTGATATCGGATGCTGTTGACATAATTAATCCAGATCAAGGACACAGGCATAAAAAGTTGCTAGGAGTTTGAAAACCATAGAAACCATAATAACCATAATAATAAAAACCATAGAAACCATAACCACACAAAAATCTATATAAAAAATACCCCCCCCCCCTCCTCTGTTTTTGAATAAAATTTTATCCTTGCCACAGTTTTATCATTCTGTAACAATTTAGTTATTTCTCAAGTTTCACGGTTCGTGACCAGGAAAATAATCGGGGAAAAAGCGACTGATTTAGAAACGCGATAAAATTATGTTATTCGCGTTCTCATCGAAGCGTTGCCCTCGTCCTGTAAAAATATCTTCTCGAAATCCCCGTCTGCGTATTATTTTCGTATGATATTATTTTTACGAAATCTCGAATCGACTCCAACCCTCGCGTTTCTCAGTCTTCCAATATAGAAAACAAAAATGCGGAACTATTTCAGAAATATTTTATAAATTATTTTTAACTAGCCTAATGAAATTTATTTATTTACTTATGGCAACCAATCTTTTGAAACATTAGTGATGCAATTATTTGAACCTATTTTAATTATCGACAGTTCTCTAGTGTAATGAAAAATTTTGAAATTTATTTTTCGTAATAAAAAAAATTTTCAAAATTCCTTAATTTGCTCCAATTTGTGAAAATATTCAAAAATTCATGTAGCTCTTCTAGATCATCAATTAACTTATCTATAATACCTTTGTTCAAAACGTATCAAAAAAGGCTCAAAAACAAAAAAAAAAAAAACAAAAAAAATGTATAATTAATGAAACGAAAAACAAAAAAAACGAAATGATACAAAATTAAAATAACTTTGATACACATCCAGTCTTGAAATTGTTCTCGAAATTGTTTGAAATTGTATATGTATTCTCAATCTTGCAAAATTTCTGCATGAGTTATAAGGGATTCTTCAAAATGTGTGAGAATCGTTAAGAGTTTTTGAGAATTTCATTAGAGTATCAATTAATCACATTACCCATAATCGAAATATTGGAAAAGTGAACAATTGTCTGTAAATTTGACAGGATTTTTAGAAACTATCCACAGTTTCTGGGCCTTGAAGAGTTTGTTGAAAAGACTTTTGAGCTCTAATGGAAATATAAAAAACTAATAGCAGCTAATATTTAAATCACCTAAAACTGCAAACGATTTAAATGAGCTGAAATTTTCGATAGTTTTTTAAATTTTTATAATTCGAAATTTCAAAGGGGTTTTAAATAAACTAAAGAGATATTTATTTCAGTTTTTGAAGACTTTAAAATAGTAATGCTATTCAAATTTTCGCGAATTCTTAGATTTTTCATTTGTCTATTATTCATAATCAATATAAATATTAAGTGAATAGAAAATTCTAAAAATTAGAGTATACTCTATTAATTTGAAGAACATCATGCGAATCATGACGAATTGCCACCCTTAAAAATGAGTAAATATTCTTATAACAATTAAAATTGTATTCTATCAAGTTGTCTGAAACCATTTTAAAGTTTCAAACTTCGGAAATTCTGAAAATTGCTCAGAAATTATCATTTATGCAAATCCTTCTGATTGTAAAGTAATTTTTATAAATTTCTGTCAGAATGTTTTCATATTTCCATCAAATCTTAAAAACCCTCTCTACGAATCCTGTGAAACCCAGAAATTTCGAATCATCCCCAGAAATCCTCTTGAATTTATAGACTTCGAGTTACACTAACATCAAGTTTTCTAAGTCCTCATGGAATATATAAAAGGATGGAGAGAAACTGAAGAATAAACAAATTTTTTCACAAGCATCCCCTTCAATGAAGAAAATCTAGTACATGTTTCATGGCTATGCGGGGGTGCTACGCCAATGGCATGAGTGCATTTACGCGTCTAGACTGAATAAAAGAAAAGAAGGCTGCGCCCGCTGGTGGAGGAGCTAGGCCCGATTTAAAAACGCAGCTAGTTCCGATAGCGGTACATATATACGCGTCCCCGCACACTTTCTTCTTCTTCTCCATAATCGCGAGATTCGCGAGATTCGCGAGGCCGGCGTCTGCGACGCGCCAGACGATGACCATTGTAACCATTACCCCCGAGATCGTCTACTACATCTCCACGAAGAAAAGGTGTTGCATAACTTTTCTGGGCTTTCTAATGCCAATGGAGATAAGCAGCTTCAATAAAATATGTCACAGCTTTTAAAAGTTTTTTAACACCCTTCCTTACTCTTGAGGAAGGTCGATAGATGTATGTATAAATAGATTCAGGAAGAAGGGCACTGATATTAAGGAAAAAATAACGGTGCAGGAATGCTTAAAAGAAATAGACAAAACAGAGAACCTAGAAAATAAAAGTAGGCGAATCAAGGGCCGGGAAATGTACCTCGCAAGATGTGGACTATCAACAAAAGGACTGGAACAAAGAAGAACAAATGGCGAAGATACTTTGCAGAAGATATACTGGACAGATAAGGAAAACCAAATTCAAAACCAAAAAAACAGAACCCAAGAGTCAAGATACAACGCGAAACTGATAGATTACCAGATGCCAAGATATCTAGCAAAAAATAGCACGCTGAAGGAGCAACAACTGGTAGCTAGATTCAAGGACCGGGAAATGTACCTCAGAAGATGTGGACTATGAACAAAAGGACTGGCAAAGAACAAATGGCGAAGATACTTTTCAAAAGACATATTGGCAAAATATGAAAAACCAATGAGACAGAATCCAAGAGTCAAGATACAGCGCGAAATACACGGAACTGATAGGTAACCAGATGTCCAGATATCTAGCAAAACATAGCACGCTGTAGGAGCAACAACTGGTAGTTAGATTTACTAGATGCAATAACGAGACACTTGAGAGCGAATTCTGGAGAGAAGATGGCGAATGGTTATGTAGAATTTGTTTCCAAGATAATGAAAATGTAAACCATTTCTTTAACCAATGTATTCTTGGCTCAAGCTGAAAAAAAAAACAATTTCCGGGCTATCAAGGCAAGGGGTTCAAATGAATGAACAAGATTCTCAAGGCTAGGAATATGATAGAAGAACATGCTGATTGTGAGTCAGAGACAGAAGATGAATTAAGGGGTTATATACCTTTTTGTGCCGATGAATTGAGGATGGTTTAGAGTATCTATTAAAGCATGTAGCAATGATGTTATGACAGCAAAGTTATTGTTTTTTAATAATGTATTGTTAATTTGAAAAAACAAGTATTTGTTCATAAAAAAATATCAACGATTGGCGGAGTTATGGCCCTTTCTCCAAAACAACTTTTTTTTTAAGAGGCTTGCGGTGACCACGATGCAAGTCGAAAAGGTCAAGTTGAATAAAAAAAATCCAAAAAATTTCATGAGTCTAGGAATGTACATATCTAGTTCTTGAACGATTGAAAAAATGAATATTACGTTTTTTCTGTATGCAAGAACGTTTTCCCCGAGATTTCGATTTTTTGAGCTCTGAAAATTTTACTAAAAAGTTCTTATCTGCAAAATAAAAACTTTTCTGTAAGAAAGCGATCGTTCAAGAACTAGATATATTCCTAGACTAATGAAGTTTTTTGGATTTTCTGATTTGACTTGACTTGTTCGACTTGTATCGTGGTCACTGCAAGCCTCTTCAAAAAAAAAATTGTTTCGGGGAAAAGGCCATAACTCCGCCAATTGTTGACTTTTTTTTAAGAACAAATACTTCTTTTTTCAAGTGAACAATACATAGTTAAAAAACTATAACTTTTGTGAAATAGCATTATTGGTACATACCTTAAAAGTTACTCTAAACAATCCTCAATTTTTCCGCACAAAAAGGTATATAATGAATTTGGAGACTAAACTTAATACGCTTTGCATTGTATAAACTGACAGAGTAATTTTATTACTTTATAATTGATGTACTGGAAGTTCATTTGAAGCCGAAAGGCAAGGAATAAAATCAATAATTTTACTATAAAAAAGATGCTGGAAAATTGTTTCATTGATAGACATTCTGTGATATCACTTTTTTGCGAAACCGTTAAACCCCCTCTGTCACAAACGTGACAAAATTTATGCACATTCCCTTCGTTACGTCTCAAAATCAGACATGTAAGAAACGAGATACTTTTTGCTGCCAGCTCGAAAATATGAGATGTTTGATGTTTAGACGATATTTTTCGGAAATTGGAATTTTGCTTGTGAACGAATCCAACATTGCAAATTGAAACGTGCTGAGTTTTTAAAAAAAAGACGATTTGGTACTTTCTGACGATAGCTTCTAGAGATGAAAGATCATCTTCAGAAACCGCTTTGGAGAGAGGGATTCAATTACCCGAGCCAAAATGAAAAAATGCGAATGTATCCTCCAAATCCTTTTTTCGATTGTTCTCAGGGTCAAATTATCTTTTTCGAGCCTCAAAATCAATTTTTTGGAAATAATCGACTTCTTAAAATTTTAGGCTGCCCTCAAACAATCCTCCAAATACTCCGAAGTCGAAAGATCACGTCCTGAATTGTCCTGAATCTAATCCACCAAAACCTTTTATTTACTTTTTCCTAAATTATACTCCTCATTCGATTCTCCGAATCATTTTTTATTATTTGCCCTATTTGAGACTAGCCTAAATCGATACTCCAAATCCCCTTTAAATATAGAATTTTTTTTAAAGCATATTTATTTCCCTTATTTTAAAAAGCCGTATCAGTGAATACATACTGGTTTGAAGGGACTAAAATCTTATCTTTCATTTCCAGAATAGGTCTTTACGTATGAATAAATAAACATTGCAGAACATGTTCTTCTATAAACTTTCGACTCCTGGAAGTGACAGCCAATAGTTTACAACTATTCTGAATTTTTTATGTCTCAGGAAATCGGATATACTATATAATCGAAAGACAAATTTGCGAGAAGTTCGAAAAATTCCGAAGTGTAAGATATAATATCAAATTGCAGTACGGCAAAAATCTTCAATTTTTAGACTAGTCTTCAACATATCGGTTATTTCCACAGAACTCTTCAAAAGCTTGAACTGTTCTGAATTAATACATGATATTTTATAAAACTGAACATTTCATAGAATATCTGAGTAATAAAAAAACATCGTTGAGTGGAATCTCAAAAATTTTGAATAAAAATGTAAAACATCTCGCACTTGAAAATTCAAACATGCGATTGAGTAATATTGCGAGACAAGATTATGTGATATGTAGTGATATAATTAAAAAGAAAAAAAAAACTGGAGGTTTCTCCATGTCTAGCCGACGTCTAGTGTCTGCTCACGTAATAAATGCTTCTGACCCACTCTGCGCTTTGGGTCACTGCTCATACGTATAATTATTCATGAAATGTTCCCGGTATCGTGGGATTTGAATGTTTCGAAATCATCCATAACGAGCAAACTTGAGAAATGTCACGCACGCCGAAGTCGTGATTAAAAAACACAGGAAGAATACTTTGTTTTTTGAGAAGAAATTTTGAGCATTCTCATAATTTTTGTTTGCGGTTATTGAATATTTTCGTGCATATATTATAAATTTTCAGGCACTTCCGTGTGATTTTGTGAATTTCTAAGAATAATCAAGAATACTTATAAAATTTCTAAATTTGATCAGCATTCTGTAAAGCAAGTTTAACAATTTTTATGGATTATTTTCAAGAATTTGTTTATTCAACTTCAAATTCATTATTCTTGTTTTCACATTATGAATGAGATGTGATTTGAAATATTTTTTTCGAATTCGTAACAATAATGATTTTTTCTGTACATAATTCTGAAGTAAATACATGATAATTTTATATGGTATTTTTAAGTTTTGCATTTCTCGGGAACGAATCTAAAATAAGTAGGAATCTTCGAAAACCTTCGTTCGAAAATTTTGATATTCTGGAACACAAGTGGCTTTTTTTTGAATAGTTTTAAACATTTTACAGTTACATTTTTCAGCATTAAAAATAAGTATATCAGATTAAAAAAAGTTGGAAATGCCGGGAAAACTATGGGAATCTATCGGTTTTTTCAGAATCCACAGAAAGCTTGTGTCATCATTATCATTGTGATGTAAAGTCAATGTAATCATCTTTTGCTTGACAAGAAAAAACGAGCCCTAATATAAACGATTTTAAAAGTTTAAAAGTTTTCACAGTTTTTAAGTATGTATGAACTTCATTTATTATGATGATGATGTTTACTAACAGATGATTGTTAACTAACATTCATTACGATTTTGGAGAATTTTAGGTGATCCCGATGGATTTTAGAAAATTTTGGGTAGATTTTCTGAAGAATCTTTTACATATATCATCTCGATTTCTTGACATCCAAGGAATTCATAGAATTAAATTTTTCTTGTCAATAACTGGAAATGCTTAATGATTCCAATGATCAGCACCGATTTTCAAATATTTTTAACGATGACTTTCTGTTTCTGAGTTTTTTTAATTAAATTTCGAAATCTATTCGTTAGTCTGTATTATTTGTTACATTTTTGCAGAGTTTACGAAACCTTCAGTAATTTTTCTCAATTGATTTGAGAAACTCGCTTTAAGTCAACAATGTTTTTTTTATTTATTTGTGTTTTTTGCATTCATTGTGATTTGTGTATCATTTAAATTGCCTGTGAATGGCATATATTTTCTAGTTTCGAATAATTACATTCCATGATTTTTTTCTTTTTTCAGCCAAGGTCAAAAAGCTATTGAAGACATCAAATTAAAAATCCTTGTGATGACTGGAAGATTCAATTTTAGCAGCAATCAGGTGCAGAAAGAAAGACTCGCGATGTTTTTGCCTACTTGTAAGCAATAAAATTCAGATAATTATTCGAAATAAAATCAGTGATCATTTTGTTAAAATAAAGTTTCACGAGCAAATCTTATATTGTTTCAATCATCAGAAACAGTAAAGGAATATAATGTATATTTTACCTATTTTAAATCAAATAAAAAATGCAACTTCCAAAATTTTTCATTTCTATGTTTTAAAAGTTTTTAGTCCTTCAAATCCCGAAATTTTTTATCTCAAAATTTGCGAATTTCACCATCTTGAATCCTTTTTTCCAAAATCATTACATTTGTAATAATTTTCAATCTTTAAATTTGAATAATTTTTGAAATTTATCGCCCTTTCGTTTGAAATCGATACAATTTAACAACTCTGAAGTTTCCAAAATTACCTTTTCCATAAAATCAATCATTCTTTGGTTCAGGATTCTCGGAATCTAAAAATTTTGAAGTTTACAAATTCTGATATCCTCCTGCAAAAAAGTAATACTTCTTTATTATTTTTTCATAAATGTATTAAACATTTTTTTCAGGTGAAATACCACGAAATACAGACTCAGAAATGTGGGCAGATCCTTTTTCAATGAACATGAACTTTCAGCTGAATCTAACAACGAGCGATCACATCGAAGCCGCAAGATTGCGAATTTTCATTTTGCCGCAAAGTAATGTCACAAATTCCACTCCAAGTGCGGCATCCGAAGCCGACGAAGACGAGGAAAAAAAGATTCGTGTTTCCGTCTTTTACTACGCAAAAGCTCTAAAAAAACACAAAACAGGTAAACGAAATTAAAGTTCTATAGAACTTCAAGTGCATTTTTTTTATTCTCAAAAAAACTCCGAGAATATACCAAAAATGCTTAAAAATCATAACTTCTCGTCTTTTATTACACAAAAATTATACGAAACTTTTTCAAAACTCATTCTAAAAAAATTCCCAAAAATCGTGGGAAATTTCTCCAAGTCAATTTAAACTCCAAAATACTTTCCAATTTTTGAAAATAGACATTCCGAAAATTCTCTCTAATTTTCCAAAAATATCCATTCCACCTTTTAAAACTCGAAATTTTTTGAAACCTATCAGTATCTCCCAAAAATTTGCGAAAATCATTGTGAAGAACTCTCAAATTCTCTCAGATCTTCTTATGACATACTGAAACCTATTTTTCTTTGAAACCTAAATTTTGGTTTGCAGTGAAGAAGAGATTGATGGACTCCATTGTGGCGTCACTGAGCCCTATGGGAAACCACCTTGCCCTGGATGTAAGGCAAGCATTGCGCTTTTGGAGGCGAAATTCGAGGTTTTCCCACGGGAACGGAAGTAATCATGGTTTGGCTTTGCAAATCGAGGACCAAGATGGTCGACCTTTGAAGCCATCCTCTCACGTGCAGCAATCTTCTTGCCAAAAAAGCATGGATGAGAAGGCTAGTGAGTGTGTGCCCTAACAACACTAATTTGCTTGGTTTTACGTTTGTTCACGTTTGTTATTTACGTTACGTTTGTATTCATTCTTATGATTGAATTTTGAATTTACATCATCTAATGCGATACCTGCTCAAATAAACTGACTCAGATTTTGAATTCAACCAGTTTTCAGTAGTTTATATCACGTTATTGGCTTATATTTTTGGGATGAAAACTGATGGACTTCAGATATTTTTATAATGAAATATGATCAAGTTCAAAAAATACAATAAAACAAAAAACTGTTTTTACTAATGTGTCTCGTAATCTAAAAAAATCGCGGTTTGATGAAACATACTTTGGTCCACAGTGAAAAACCGTAGTTGGACATGAAAAACTATGGTTTTTAAGTGGAATTTGCGTTTTACATTTCTAGCAATTTTGGTTACTATACAAACCGTGTAAAAAATCCAATTTCTTATAAGATTCATCTTATAAAAATCTTATAAAAATTCAATTTCTTATAAAGAATTGTCATAACATTTTCGTAAGATTTTTTTCATCTTATAAGGTTTCATCAAATACATTCTTCCCTAGTAATTTGGATTCTTATAAAAAGCTTAGAGGAATTCAGTTTTTTATAAGGTGACCTTATTTAAACCTTATGAGAAAATGATAATTCTTCTACATGAAATAGATCGAAAAAATTTTAGATTTTTTTCTTACAAGATTTTATCGAAAATATTCTTATAAGAAACTTCAGTTTTTTTATAAAGTTTTTATAAGGTCACCTTATAAGAAATTGAGTTTTTATAAGGTTTTTAAGGTGCACCGTATAAGAAATTGAAGTCTTAGAATAAATTGTATTTTTTAATAAGGTTTTTATAAGGATCAAAATTACTAGGGTTATAAGATATTTTAGTTCCTTATAAGGTTTTATAGGGTCACCTTATAAGAAAAATACTTCTTATAAGCAGGTTTTAATACATAAACATAAATATATTGTCATCATGATCAAAACTAATTATTATCGAAAGTAATGATTAGGTACTGATTAAGAAAAATATTAAGTTTTTTCGGCATCAAAATGAATCTTATGAAAAGTGATGAAAAATGATTGAAATTTCTTCAGCAGAGATTTGCATCATAAATTTAACACCTTCAGCGAATGCATTTTTTCAAACATTATGTATGGTAATCGGAATTCGAAACATCTGCAATTATTTATATATTGCCTTATCGCTTTTGGTTTTTTTTTTTTTTTTTTTTTTTTTTTTTCATTGATTGAAGGATTGGAGTTACAACTAACAACATTTTAGCCCATCCCAGTAAACCATCTGGTATAAAGATTTGGGAAAAATTTGATCAAGTTTCTCGAAGAAACTTGAGTCAAAGTTTGTCCAGACCTGTGACCGTTTTCAGTATCAATTCTGGATTGAATCTTGAACAAGACTCGTGACCAAAATTTGGTCAATTGTAGCTCAAGATCGTAGATTTTTTTTTTTAATTAAGAGGTTGTCCAAAGTTGTATCAAGGTTTTATACAAATCTATACAATGAGCACAACGTATAAAAATATAGCCCTTATTTTCCTACTTTCATGTACAATTATTATTGTTCACACAATTGTTACAGAGCATTGAAAAGGAATTGATAAAATATTGGACAACACTTTTATTACATAACATTGACCAATTTTTTCCAAGTTGGCTTGAATGGAATTTTCAAGACACATTCTCAGTAATTGATAAAAAATTGATCAACGTGGCATTCACAATGGATAGTAGTCTATTTAGAAGGCATATGAACCCAGGACATTGATAAAAATTTCGTACTTTCTGTGACCGAAAAAATGTACCTATCTTTCTGGATCAACGTGATTGACTTTATCTGGGGTTGAAATTGACACAGTTTCGATCAAATCTTGAAGAAGTTCCTGGCATTCGATTTTTAACTCATGCACTTGAACAAATCATGACTCAGTTTTCTGGATCCCATCAGGTCCTGGGATGAATCTGGAACCCCAGGTCCGATTTACTGGAATGCTGTGGAAAAAATGCGTTTTTTACATTGCTATGATTTCGCATGTAGTGTAATAATGCAATAAACTTTGCAGTTGCAAAAACTATGATTCTTGTTCTGCGTTTTGATTGTTATGTTATTATCACTTACAGGCCAACTCATCCCTGCCCTTTACGTCCGAGCCTGTTCTCGTTACGTTCGCTTCGTGAATGGAGAAATACAGACTTATCATTACTGCAAGAATTCGTAGCTCTGCGAGGTCTCAAGATTCGCAAGACAAAAAATGACTGAATGAAATTTTTCTCTGGGACGTGATGCAAAACATCGAATCAACTTAAATTATTTCGGGAAAAAACTTTTCATTTATGAAAAAAATGACAAATATATATTATTCAATCCTGATACAAGAATCCTGAAAATATGTATGCTATTTATGAAAAATTCTTTCCCTGATATAGATATAGGACGCGTAAAATCTAAATAAGAAGTAAACTTAGTGGTATTTTGAAATAGGAAGTTTTTCAGAGAAGACTTTTCCACGTTTTCTTTTAATGTTTATGTAATTAATTGCTTTTGTAAGTGTTTTTGTTTTTTATGGACTGTATGAATTCATTTACCGTGCGATTAAATTTATTGAACTTATAAATAGTTGAGGACTTAGTTTTAAGACGTATTTATCTGTTTTTCATGTATTATTTTATTTGAAGAAAGTGGTATTTTCATGGAGGAATGTTGATTTGAAATGATTGAAATTATTGACTTCGATCCTCAGAAATTTCGGGGAACTTTTATACCTCTAGATACTTTTCAAAAAATTAAATTAATACATTTCTAGAAAATTCTACTTATAAAATGATTACAAATACTTGTAGGGGATTTCCAAGAACTGTTAAAAGTTTCCTGAAACTCACAACTTTCCATGAATCGAGAAAAACAATGAAAAAAATAACACTATAGTATGTATCTTTAAATTCGTATATTTACACTTTTCATATTTTCATAGTCAATAACTATCAATACAATGATGAGCTAAACCTCAGTAACAAAAACATATGTAGATTAAATTTATGTTCTATTTTATAATCCAGGAATATGCCAATCATCATCAAAAAGTATAAATTAAATAATTTTTTCATACCAATATCATACAAACTCCGACATAATATTTCGACTCTCTGAAATTGTGTGCTCAGTGAAATATGCCTCTTTAACCATTCGATATACACACTATTTTATTCACATATCACGAGGAAAAATTTGTGACTCCAGGGTCTGTGAAAAAAAGGGGTTTGTTTTTACAACGATTTTAAGACTATTACCAACATAGGAACGAACTGTGACGTCATTCTTCCACTTCATATCTTGTCCTAATGCAGAAAGTAAGTACTTTTCTCACGCCCCAAAATCACATATTCTTCGCCTAAGAATTTTCATTCAATCATGAGTTTACGCCATTGTTTTCTACAAAAAAAGTTTTTCCATCTTTACGCAAGCATGTTGCATTTGTGTTGCTTCACTGTGAATTCGAATGTTAGGAAGCTCTGCGTTTGATGATAACTTTTCCTCCCCCGAGTTGAGAAGCATATATTCGGATTTTATTTCCATCGCTGGATCTTTTGATCCAGATCTGAAATTCATGAGCAAAACTTGTATAAATAAATTTATTCATGCTACAAGCATTTTTCCCTACAATTTGTAAGGTATTCATGAATCAGCTGATTTTAATTTTTAAAATTTCAATTTACAATTTACAATCAATTTTCACTGATTTTTATTACTTATTATTATACGTATTCGTATAATAATAAATAACAAAAAAATAAACAATGCAATAAAAAAAAAAATAATAATTATTTTACTCAAATTTCAGGAAAGATTTGAACCCCCAAAATTTACTCAGCGTATTCCTCTACAATTAATAATGAAAATAAAAATTATATTGTTTATGTAATTTAGCTTACAGCTTCTAATCCTATGGCTGATATGCTTCCCGCAAATTTTTCCATGTTTTGTCCTTCCACGAACACGGATTGACCACGATGGAACCTGCAATAATCACAGAAAAATAATGAATTCACGTCAACCAATGTGGATGAAATTTTTGGTTTTGGAAGAAAAAAAAAAGGGAAATCTCACCATTTTCTGTCATACGAAAGTTTGCCATCCTCTATTCTAGTTTCTACCAATGACGCATCAAATGACGGTACACTGTGTTGATTTGGCATGTTTACAGCGTTATAATGTGGCATGACTAAAAGTTAATGCAAAATAAAAAAGTAAAATTTTTTAAATTTGACATTTTTGAATTTTAAAATTGAATTATTGAAAGTTGGAATATTCCAAGGCTTGAAATGTATGTTGAAAAATATTTGAGTATTGATATTAATATTTTTGAAGGGACACACTCATAACACCGAATTTCCAAAACACCGGACTTGTCATATGTCCGAATGATGAAACTCCCGAAATGCAAAAGACCGTGAAAAAAATAGTGCGAAACCGCATCTCTCCGAAATACGATTCCTCCGATTCTTTATATCGCCGTGATCGCGTTGAACCGAATATTCATAGCACCGATTAATAAAAGCGCCGTAAATTCAATTCGCCGACAATTTTTAATGCCGATTTAACGAAATCCTGGGTTGTCGTTTTTCCGCGAAAATATAAATCTGATTTTTCGAAACACCGAAAGCTCAATTCGCCCATTTTGTGTTTTTCCGTTTCCTGAATTAATATTTTATTCAGTTCTACGAATTGTCGTTTGACCGAACGACTTTGATATTTCGGATTGTTGATTATTCGAAAGTATGATGAATCGGATATTTTCAGAATCGGCAAAATGCGGGTTCGGTCTAACGACAATTCGTAGAACTGAATAAAATATAAATTCAGGAAACGGAAAAACACAAAATGGGCGAATTGAGCTTTCGGTGTTTCGAAAAATCAGATTTATATTTTCGCGGAAAAACGACAACCCAGGATTTCGTTAAATCGGCATTAAAAATTGTCGGCGAATTGAATTTACGGCGCTTTTATTAATCGGTGCTATGAATATTCGGTTCAACGCGATCGCGGCGATATAAAGAATCGGAGGAATCGTATTTCGGAGAGATGCGGTTTCGCACTATTTTTTTCACGATCTTTTGCATTTCCGGAGTTTCATCATTCGGACATATGACAAGTCTGGTGTTTTGAAAATTCGGTGTTATAAGTGTGTCCCTTTTTGAACATAAATGATGCTCTTGAAATGTCAATTAAATGTTGGGTATTTTGATTCCTTACTCATAATTTTTTGAAAAAAAAATTCAAAGAAAGAATTTTTAAATGTATATCCTTTCTGTTAAATCTTTCGATTTCTAAGCTTTCTTTTTAACATTTCCAACATCTTTGAATCCATGATTGCAAACTTGATATGACGTGTGTATTCCATAATGAAATAAAATACGGAAATGCAATATAAGAAAATTCGTGCCATTTAGAACCAATTATGTAAAAGTGAAGAACGAAAATAATAAAATAAACGATGGAAAAATTTTCGTGTAACAAATGAATTGTGCGATGAATGCATTGAGATTTCTAAATACCTGGTTTCTTATTTGCTGGTATAACTTTGGTACGAATAATTGTTTTCAAGTCGCTTTCGATGTCTTTTTCATCTAGTAAGTAATTTATTTGCGCAGGTGCCGGTTTCCTCCGCTTCTCCACTTTTTCTGGGATTGGATCATTTGGCCTGCGCCGCAATTTTCGTGTCATCACTGGCTTTACCTATTCAAAAAAAAAAAAAAAAAAAAACACAATTGCAATCATTATTTACAAAGAATCATACAAAATATATTATAATTCACAAAACCTAAGTTTTTCATAGACGAAATTGTACATCTGCAAATTTTAGCATATTATTACTGCACAAATAAAAAATTAATAATAATTTTTGACTATACGTAAAAAGATCCAAAACTGAATGACGTTATTTAAAATTTTGTAATACAAAAAAATTAGCTACAAAAAATCACCAACTCCATGAAATTAAAACTCGTAAAGATAATAAAGTGAATAAATATGGATAACTCTGTATATTTTACTTCAAACCGGTTATTTTTAATCGTCTAAATATTTTGTATTGAAGACAATAAAAACCTCAGCAGAATCTCCAGCAAGTTCCATTGTTTGTCGATCAATTTCGATCATTTTTCGCTTTTCTTCCATATCGGTCAGCAAATTTTCTTTCAAATCGATTTTTTTTTCCTCGTATTCTTTCAAAGCTGCTTTTTTTTCTTGGATATATTCTTTTTCTACTTTCGCTTGAAGAACTTCTCGGCCAATCGCATTTAGCCATAGCCTGTAAATTAGAAAATTTTTGAGCTTTATTTCAGTACTTTTGAGGATGATTAAAAACTAATCCAGGAAAATAATTCATGCTATTTCACAAAATATATTTTCATCATTGGAAAATGGGTTTAAAGATTTTTAAGTGGGCGAAAAACTAGTTTTCTATGAGACATGCACATAAATACCTTTCTTTGTATTGCACTTCCAGTCGCTTAATTTTTCTGTTGTATTCAGGGTGACTTCCCTCTCGTAACTGTTGCAATTGTTTTTTTAAACTTGCAAGTTTATCCTGGTAAACCCTATTAGGCAAACGAACAAATTATTAACTTATTCAATAATAAGCATTCAGTGATCATTTTATTACTATTCCCTGCACATTTTTGGCTTCGTTGTTTTCTACGTAGGGTTCACATAAAAAAAAAGATAAAATTTTCTACATTTTCTGTAAATCTTGGTTTTTAATGTTCAATACGAAAAGGAAAAATGGTAATCATTTTTTCAGGTCTCAAGATCGAAATAAATTTGTTTTTTATATTTCACTGTATTTGGACTTTTTGGGCATTTTATTCATCATTTTAAACAACGTATAGCACAGGAAATAGTAAAATTCTATTGAAATTGCTCTGAGGAATATTAAGTTAAATAGGTAAAAAACATCACAAATTTTTTGCTTCATAGTATTTGAAATTCGGTTGACATAAAATCCACATAAAAAATATATTGTATAACTTTTTTTTTGTTCTCTGCAAATCTTTGTTTCTTTATTATAAGGATATGTTAATTTATTTTTCATGAACAAAAAACAAGTAGTAATTATTTTTTTATTTTTAAACATTAAAGATTAAATTGTTTTTAACTTTTCTAAAGTATTTGGACATCTGAAACATTTTCTCTATTTTAAACATGGGAAATAGTAAATTTATTTTGAAATAACTCTAGAGAATATTAAAATGGATAGGAAAAAAACTTACTGCTCCTTTATTTCTGTGTATTCTTCCATTGGTTCGCTCGCTTCTTCAGTATCTGGAAAAAGTCACAATTGCTGCATTATTAAAAACATTGATTTCCAGAATAGTAAAATCTTAATAAAAATCAACTCATATTTTCAAATTTGCCACTTTCAACTTAAAAAATAACTCAGGGGCACAGACAAAGGGGGACTTGAGGGTTTGAATCTTTTCCTAAATTAAGTTTAAATTTATGAGTATTCGAAAAAACAAAACTAAAATTATCAAAAATATGCAAAACACAATCAAAATAGTATATTGCATATCAAGGGGCTTAGCAGCGTCTTTTCATGCCTGACGGCAACATTCTTGGAACGAGGGAATGCCAAGGGCCGTAGGCCCGAGGTAATTCCATGAGTTTTGAGAATGTTTTCATCGCGCGTGAAAAGGCTCTGGCCCCATGATACAAACTGTACTTTTCTTGGTCGATGTTTGATATGAGTGTGTTGGGTGCCCAGCGGAGTGAAAAAGGGATTCTTACGCTTAATCCGTGAGCAGCCTAACACACTCTTTTCAAACGCTGACCATGAAAAGATTTTGTACATTTAGCTTCTGAATTCAATGTGATTTTGAGTTGAAGTTGAAAACTCTAAAATCGCCGTTTTTAAAGAATAAAGAAATTTTCTCGAACATTAATACTTGAATTCAGAGAAGGCAAAACATTTTTCTCTTATATGAAAAAAATGGACAATTCTTATTTTTCAATTGTACTATTTTCAATTGAAACTTGTAATTCTAAATTCCAAAAATTTCAAATTCAGAAATGCCAAGTTACAAGATTTGAGAAATAATAAAATTCATACATACTTCTATCATTTCATTCCAAAATTTTGAAAAAATAAATACCATAAAATGAAAAATTTCAATAACTTGATACAGCACATTTTTAAAATAAATATTGCACTGTTAGAATTTTTTGATAAAAAGAGAATTACATTAAAAATATTTTAAATCTATGTAAATCAAATATTTCATGATGTGAAATTTACAACATTAGGTATTTCGACAGTAAAAATTCAATAGGTTCCAGAAAAATTTTGAAAGCCGAACGAAATTAACAAGTTTTTTGTTACAGAAAAAAAAGAAAAATTTATGAATCAATGACATGAAAATTGATAACATTGAATTTTATAAGTAAAATATGTGTAAGAAAATTTATGGAATTAAAAAATGGGAAATTAAGCCTACGAATTCAATGATTTTCAATTGTATGAAATGTAAAATTACAAAATTATGAAAATGTAAGGTAATACACTTGTAACTTTATTATAAAGTCTGAAAAGTTATCCATAGAAATATAAAAATTTTTACAAGTAGATTCAACCAATTTCAAGATTAAAATACTGTAGTGTTGCAATTAGTTAAAAAAGAGAAAGTTGAATCAAAAATATGTAGGAATTTTAAAAATTGAAGCTAGCATTTTTTATGTGAAATTTATAATATTAAGCATTGAAAATAAAAAATACATGACTTTACATACATTAGAAATTGCAATAAATGATGTTACTTTTTTAAATAAACAGCCTAACCTCTGTGAAGTAGCAAATTTTAATAGTAAAAAACAATGCTACGAAGTTTGATGGTATTTGTTAGTAGGAAAGTGATTTTTAACCGTTACAGTGTATAATACTTGCACAAACCTTCGTCGCTATCATCCCCTTCCTCGAGGAATTTGTCTTCGTCCATAAGCTCCTCGTTGTCATCCTCGAAATCGTAATCATCGTGTCCAAAGGCCGCCGGAGAAGGCGATCCTTGGAGCGACATCGTTTATAAATTTAACAGCGAAGTTGGGCAAATTCAATTGAATTCAGTTCAAGTTACACAGCGAAAACCAGCGAAAACGAGCCAAAATGCTATAAACAAAACTGATTGCTGACTGAAACTTGCTGAAACTCACTGAAACCTGAAACTGCTTGAAACCACCTGAAACTCTGAAACTGACAAAATCTGCACCTGACATTCCTGACAACACCAAAACTGACCAAACAAATCAAAACAATAAATAATATGCCGTGATGACGTCACATGACGTGCTATATAATGTGTTGATACGGTGCATGCGCATACTGAATGTGTGTGTGCGCGGCGAGATTATTTGAATTTTCCGCGCTTGATTCCCACTGAATTTTTTCCCACCGTTTTCCCACTACGTTCCTGCGGTATATACTCAGCGCCGTAACGATAGTCAGTGGGGCCCCCGGGAAAAGTATACAATGGGGCCCCAAAAGTTTGGTTTTTAAAAAAAAATCAGGTTTCCGAAATTGCTTTCTAAAAAATAAAAACAGGAATAAGGGGCTTCTGAAATTGAAAATAATAAGTTTTTAGAGATTCACCGTAAGGATAGTCAGCGGGGTCCTGGGGCAGAGGATAAAATGGGGCCAGTTGTTTCCTAAAAGAAAAGGAAACAAGGTTCTTAAAATTGGTTGATATATATATAAAAAAAAAATAATGTAATTCGGTTTCCGAAATTTGTTTCTAAACAAAAAAAGAAAGGAATAGAAGGCTTCCAAAATTGAAAATAATGTTTTTAGAGATATCTTCAGAAGCCTTTTTTGGAGTAGCCGGGGCCCCCTACGGCTGGGGGCCCTGGGGCACCGCCCCGGCTGTCCCTCGCTGGTTAATTACAGCCCTGTATATATTTACAGTAGGATGTCACCTATTTTCATTTACTTTCTTGAGTTATTAATTAGAGATACGAGGAATGCTCATTTCAGTAAATTCAAATAAATAGAAAAATCGTAGCCCGACAAAAAGTCTAAAAAGGAAGTTTCCGGCAAGAGTCTAAGGAATATAAAAAACACAATTTTCACGTAATACTAGGATGGTAAGGGGTCTTAATTAATAATCGAAATATGTTTCGATTTTTTTCTATAATTACTTTGGTATTTCTATAATTCTTCGGTATTCATAAAACTTGGAGGATTCGACGTCCGAAAAGACTTCTCAGAGTCCCAAGATGTCAAGACAGAGAATTTCTCCCCGATGAGTCCATTAAAGGTCCGACCGGTCCGACCTGACGACGACCTTTCTGACTCCAACATTTGCCGAGTGTCTATTGATGAACAGCCGGAATTGTATCCGGGCCCATAAATCAATAGGCATGAGGATAAACATACTGTCAAGAACTCAAAATTTCATATTGTTTTTATTATTATTATTATTATTATTATTATTATTATTATTATTATTATTATTATTATTATTATTATTATTATTATTATTATTATTATTATTATTATATGAGAGAAATTGACTATATTAAATATGAGGAATGTCTTACAAATCAGAAAGAAGCTGCTGGTTTATATTAGAAGCATTGCCAGAGCCACTTATTTAATGAAGTGTTAAAATATAAATGACGTAAAACGCAAACAATGAAACTATGATGTGGCAGTGTGCCCAGCTGGAAATAATCAAATGATCCGTCATTCATTCGTTTATTTGACCGTTCATATGGATTAATGGGCATTCCGGTCAAATGATTCGACCAAATGGGTTGACAAATGGATTTCGAAATGATCGGTCAAACGTCTGACCAAATCGAACGGCAAAATAAGATGGACAATTAGATGGTCAAATGACGTGGTCACATGACTGCGTGTGAAAAACTTTTTTTTATGCTAATCGATACAGGAGCAAAAATCATGACTCAATTTTTTTGTTGCAAATCTTTGAAATTTTCCAAAACGATGCCAAATGAAAATACATTTGTCCATCTTATTTTACTGTTCGATGTGGTCAGGCGTTTGACCGATCATTTGGAAATCCATTCGCCAACCCATTTGGTCGAGTCATTTGACCGGAATGCCCATTTATCCATATGAACGGTCAAATAAACGGATAAATGACGGATCATTTGATTATTTTCAGCTGGGTGGCTTCCAACTGCTTCCAACATAATAACGAAACTCACTAACAGCTGTTTTCGAGAAAACCAGCCTTAAAGTTTTCGAAGTGTTTTTCGAAATTCGCGAACTTTTGTGACTCTTTCTCTAACGAAATCATTGATTGCATTGCGTAAGTGAAAATATTTTAGTTAAGTGCGCGAAAATATGTCTAGAAAGTATTTTTTAATTGAAAATTGTGACTTACAATTAGTCGGTTTATGCCGGGAAGCCACAGATGTTATGACCAGGCCTCGGAACTTTGAATCTCGAGGGGCAACCCCCACCATCACTCTCTCTCACTCTTTCAGCTCTAAGAGAGTGAGAGAGAATGATGGTGGGGGCTGCCCCTCGAGATTCAGAGTTCCGAGAGCTCCGTCAAGCTAGTTATCCCACTCTTGAAAATCATGTTAATTTTTATATCATAATTATGGGCTAATTATGGGCTATTTTTGGACAGTATTTACAATTTTTGAATGTTTTTCGTTTTTTCGGAAATCGGATTTCTTTGAGGGATAACTAGCTTGACGCCAAGCTAGTTTTCCACTTTGGAAAACGTTCTTTTATCATCAATCTCTTTTGCTCATATTTTTGATCTATTTATGGGCTCTATGAAAAACATAATTTATATTCTTAAAAGCTATTTATAAAGAAAAAAAAAGTTTTCGTAATATAACTCGTCATGAATTTTAAATCGTCGGCTGCACGCATGCGCACTCAAGTGTTGAACAAGTTACGCAGTAACGTAAGACCACACTAAATAAGACGTAGAGGTCAGTAGAAGCTTACTGAGTGTTACTGAGGGATCGAACTTAAAATTATATGAACTACGAACTATTTGTTTTTTTTTAAATAATTTTATATTGTGCAATATATATTGTGTAATATGTTAATTTCTGCATTGAGTTCTGCGCGCATGTATGTAGTGTAAGAGACTTTCATTGGATTGTCGCTTTAATATGCATATCTGTTATATTCATTATTATAAATCAGTATAATGTATTTAATGTTTATATGTATTTCTGATGTATATGAAGTATTAAATTCTTTATAAATTATAAGCTTCGTTGTAGGTTGTCTTCGCTGGTCTTTTTTTTTAAGTTCAAAATTTATTTATTTATATATTTGTGTAAACAACATATACATTCAGGTGAAATTATTATTTATATTTAGATTTATAAGTATTTTTCTTATATAATTTTGTAAAATATTTATATTGCGTACAATATAAAACGTATATTAACGTGAAGTAAATTAAATTTACTTTAATTTATGGCAAACAATTTATGCAGAACAATGCATGAATAAATTTTGATGAGCATAAATGTATTTATTGGAGCCATTCCTATTTCCATTCATTCATTTGTGTACATATATTTTTACAACGTTGTGTTTCATATCATATATATCTTGAAATTCAACAATTTATTCAAGAAGTTTTTTGAACCCAGTAGAAAATAAATTATTTTTTTATTTCTATGAAGTAAACATATTGTTTATTCACATACTTCTTTTATCCATATTTTTGCAAACAACTAGATATATTTATATTACATAAATTATGCTTTCATTAATGTAAAGTAATTCTCCTGTTCCAATTTATATACCATAGTTAATATTTAAGATTCAAATAAATACAATCAGTATATACATAGTATATGTAAACATACATTTTACACGGCATCAATGCAAATGTTAATTGAATATTGAATTATTTATACATAAGTTATATTGGTGTTCATCCTTAAATAATATTCAGGTATATTTTAAGGAAACAATTAATTTGTAATAATTAAGGTATATGTTCATCAGTTAAATGTATTTATAAATATAATTTTTATTGTCTTCCATAGAATATGTATAATTTTTTATCTGAACGTCATTAATATATTAAATGCTGATATATTTTTCTTTACTCGTAAATTTTTGTCAAATACAAATTTATATTACATTACTTACATTCAAACCTAACCTAACCTAACCACTTGAGTGCGCATGCGTGCAGCCCGTGCAGCCGACGATTTAAAATTCATGACGAGTTATATTACGAAAACCTTTTTTTTCGTTATCAAATAGCTTATGAGAATATAAATTATGTTTTCCATAGAGCCTATAAATAGATCAAAAATATGAGCAAAAGAGATTGATGATAAAACGTTTTCCAAAGTGGAAAACTAGCTTATCGTCAAGCTAGTTATCCCTCAAAGAAATTCGATTTCCGAGAAAACGAAAAACGTTCGAAAATTGTAATTACTGTCCAAAAATAGCCCATAATTCTGATATAAAAATTAACATGATTTTCAAGAGTGGGATAACTAGCTTGACGGAGCTAGTTCCGAGGCCTGGTTATGACGTGTGTGACATGTGTGTGCAGCAGTCAGCTGATGTTAAGCTATGTTCAGCATCAAAACTGACCCGTGTGACGTTAGCCGACAAAAGTGAGCTTTTATGCTCAAAATTAATTAAATCATTAGCTTTTCGTTTGGCGATGATTGGCAGTCTATTTTCAACGTTTTGTGATTGTTAATTAATTAGGAAAAAAATAATTAAAAACTGTCATGATGCCAGCCGACACAATGTTGTAAAAATGATTTAAAAAAAAAAACTTTATTATAGATCGATGCAAAATCGTATGGTGATCACAAATCTATCAATGGTATAATTAAGTGTTCAATATTTAATGTACAATTAGCACAAAAGCTAATTGCTATTCTAGCACCTATTTGAATTAACACGTGCTTGCGCGCATGTGCCGGTTATTATGGCGGCTGGCGTAACTTGGCGTAAGTTGACGTGTGTTGACATGGCGTGAAAAATAGAACTTCAAAATTTCCGAAAATTTCATCATTGCTGGCGATGATTGTCATTGTTGACGAGTACGGTGAGTACCCTCTGATTATTGTTTCCTATCAATTTGATGATAAATGGCATATATTAACAGATTATCCTAATTAACACTCTTTCAAATAAATGTCACAAAATATTGCCTGTAAATAATGCATACTATTTTTACCGCCTTTTTGAGCGCACGATTCATTAACCTCAATTATTTTTTATTACAAATAATGCAAATATTATAAAAGTACGGATACAATTTGTTCACTGCAGTACAAAAAAAAGAAGGAAACTTGAGACAATGGAACTTGCGAAAATTACGATAATTATTCAGACATAAATGGTGGAATTGTTTCAACATTCATAATTTGATATATGTTCATACTTAGTTAATTTTATTTCATCAAATTCAATTATTTTACCTTTATTTTAAGACGAAAAAATAAAAATATAGTTATATAATTTTAATATTTGAAAAAACAATATCAATATTGATATCAAAGTTCAAGAATTATACAAAATTCTTGATATTCATCATAATATAATATGATAATTCATCGAGAAAAACCCTGATTGTATGATAGAGTTTGTAGAAAGTTTATAGAAACGTAAAACTTACTAGAGATATAAGATTATATGCAAAATATCGTCAAATAATATGAATTTTTTTAAAGAATTAATTTATTCATGAATCAGGCAACTTAATAACCTATATTTCGTTATTTATTACAATTATTATATACCTTACTGGGTCGGTTGAAACCTCATGAAACCGTTTCATGTGGTTTCACTGAGTTTTATCGCGTTTCACGTGGTTTCTTGACGTTTCATCTTTTCAAATTGATGACATAGGATCATGAAAGATTTAATTCTAGACTCAAACTAGCTTGAACAGTGATATACCAATGTAAGTCAATGCTAATTGAGTATTATTAACCACAATTATTTAATCACCCTGGCAAAAATTGTTCACACGTTATCGTGCGGCTAATTCGACATTTAAAAATCAATTTCAGGAGCTTATTGAGCTGGAAAATTGTATAGCCTAAGCCATTAATAAACCTCAAGCTCTTCGACCGAATACTTATAAAAAATAAAAAATAAAAATACACAAAATTAACATACAAGTTCTCTTCGTCCCCAAATTCTATGTTACCGACATAGAGTCGGAGAGTTGCGGTAGAGTATTCCGCAGAGTCCTTGCCTCTCACCTGGACATGTTGTGTTCAAATCTTCGGGCACAATATTTTTTTTTTTTTTTTTCTTATCATCAAAATTTTGCTACTGTTGATAAACTGCTTTTATTGAAAAGAAGCTGGAATCATTTACATCAAACGTATGATAAATACCACCCAGAACACTGTTCACCTATTTTTTAAATAATGAATCCGTCGATCATGATCGATCGTTCACAGTAAGGACAGAAAACTTAAGATGATAAACATTTTTTGACAATGTAACATTCTGTTTATTTACTTAAAACTTTATCATGTGCACTGCATACCGAGAATGTAGAGAAAAAATATTTTTTTCAGGCTTAAGAAAAATATACCTTCGTGATTTTTGGAATTCATAATGGAAAAATTTTACTGTAAATATAAAATTGTTATGAAATATTACCAGGTGTACTCCTAAGTAATTTCCGGTTTTTTCAATGGATGGCGTTCTGTTTTGTACCGCTGTTGGTAACACATACCATATGTCATTTTGTTCAGTCATATCGAGTGCTTGAACTGCGTTGACATTTTCTCGAAAAAATCTTCCAGTAAGTTTTTATTGCGCTTCAAAAATGTCGAATTTTGTACCGAATTTTGAGCATATGCGCCATGCATTGCTTTTCATGTTCAATCAGGGGAAAAAAGTGTCCGAGAGCCACTGTGCGCTTGTGGAAGTTTATGGTGATCGTGCATTAACACTTCGAACATGTGAAACGTGGTTTCGACAGTTCGAAAATGGCGATTTCGACCTGAACGACCCCGCACGCTCCGGCAAGCGAAAATCGTTCGATGACGCCGAATTGCAAGCATTATTAGATGAAGACAACACGCAAACGCAACGACAGCTTGCTGATGCGTTGGGAGTTCAACAGCAAGCAATTTCCAAACGTCTGCGAGCCATGGGAAAAATTCAGAAGTGTGGAAAGTGGGTGCCCCATGAACTGACCGAGAGACAAATGGAGAATCGAAAAGTGACCTGTGAAATGCTGCTTCAACGATACAAAAGAAAGTCTTTCCTGCATCGTATTGTTACTGGTGATGAAAAGTGGATTTTCCTGGAGAACCCTAAGCGCAACAAATCGTGGGTGAGTCCAGGTGAAGCATCGACATCGACGGCACGGCCAAATCGTTACGGTCGGAAGGTCATGCTGTGTGTGTGGTGGGACCAGTCCGGTGTTATATACTTTGAACTGCTGAAACCTGGTGAAACTGTGAATGCCGTTCGCTACAAACAGCAAATGAAAGATTTGAGCCGAGCCATTGTGGAAAACCGACCAGAATATCAACAACGACAGAAGAAGGTGATTTTGCTCCACGACAATGCGCCGTCGCATAAGTCGAAAGTCGTTCGTGACACGCTGGAAAGGCTCAAGTGGGAAGTGCTTGATCATGCGGCTTACTCACCAGACCTGGCGCCATCCGACTACCACCTCTTTGCCTCGTTGGGCCATGCCCTTTCTGAGCAGCGCTTCGACTTGTACGAAAATGTACGAAAATGGCTCACCGAGTGGTTCACCTCCAAAGGCAATGATTTTTACTGGCGTGGTATCCACAATTTACCAGAAAGGTGGGAAAAATGTGTAGAAAGCGATGGAAAATACTTTGAATAAAATAAAGGTTACGGTTTTTTTGGAATTATGTGTTTTATTTGCAAAAAAACCGGAAGTTAATTAGGAGTACATCTGATATTTATGAAAATTGGTTTTTACAAACAAATTAGTGTTAACAATATGCTGCCACAAATTATTATAAATTTTACCATTTTAGCTTACGGACAAGTATTATTCAAGTGACATTATTGTGTAATAAAAATCAATCATGCGTTTGATGTAAATGATTTCAGCTTCTTTTTTATAAAAGAAGTTTATCAACAGTAGCAAAATTATGCAAAAAATTTCGTCCAATCATTTATCCTCCGCAAGATGAAACTCGCTTACCGATAGTTAAAAAAATTAGAGAATTCATATTTTTAATCAATACTGCAAAATAGCGATAAAAACGAACACAAAATACCAATACAGAACAACATTAGAGCAATCTGCCTTACTTCCGTCACCATCAAGCTCTTATAAATTGTATTTTGGCAAAAGGACACTTCCAAGACTCTGTGAAACCTCACGAAACGGCTTGAAACGCAATGAAACCTCGTGAAACCTGGTGAAACCGTTTCACCCGACCCGCTAGGGTATGTAAAGGTATATATCATAAAAATATTTTTGCAATATTTATATCCTGAAATTTTGATTCAACCCTCATCAATCGAAAAACATATATATTTTGTGATATTTTTAAAATTACAAAACTGCTGGCCTGATTACATTGCCAGCAGTTTTACAGCAATATTGAGAAAATACCCGGACAGCATAAATGTCCCAGGGAAACCCCCGCGACGTCCTGGGATGTCCTAAAGTCCCGGGGACGTCCTTGGAACGTCCCTGGAACTAAGTGCGCTGTTAGGGTAATTTATAGGAGGTGTTGCGTCAGTCTGGCTTCGGCAACGTTTGTTTATGGGGATCATGAACTGGAAAAAATGACATGACAAATTAATTTTCTTCTTTCTCGCAGAAATCATAATCTAGAAATTTTGAAATTCAAATTTGGTGAAACGAAAAATTGTAAAATGACAATTTTTTTAATTCTTGAGTTTGGATCCAGTAGAAGAAGCTAATTAAAAAATTGTATTGAATTTCATATGCGTTTCCTCACCGTTTTGAATTGGTAAAAATTCAGTTTTTAAGATTTGAAAATATTGTAATCTGATGAATTGACAAAAGTAGTTACCACAAATTTGTTTTCTCTTCACATAAAAAAAATCGATGTGTGTTAACTCTTATTTTCACTCCATTACATTACAATATTTCAAGATTCTGAACATTGAATTTTCCCAATCTAGAATTGTGGAAATTGGATTTATGAGTTAAAAAAAAATTCGCAATGAGTTAAACATACTGAATAGAAAATTAAAAATCTAAAAACTCACCATCTAGCAATTTACAGTTTTATAAAAACCACAAGTACAGATTTGACAAACAACAGTGCAAAAAAATTTCAAAAAAAAAATGTGAGCTGGGAAAAAAGTAACATAAAAAGAATCTATATTGAATTTAAGGATACACGTGTCTCGTAGTTTTTCTAGATAAGGTCAATAAAGTTATTCATTTAAACCTTGAGGTGTACAAAGAACAGAGCTACTTAAGTCATATGCTAGAAAGAGAAAATAAATAAAATATATTGTTCAATAAGTCATGAACTCGGGCTAATCTAGCAAAAGTAGGAGACACGTGTATCCTTAAATTTAATATAGATTCATTTTTTGTTACTTTCTTCCCAGCTCACATTTTTTTTGAAATTTTGTGAAATGTGATTTACTGCAATTGGTCATTTAAAAGTTAAATGGAAGAAGTTGATTAAAAAAAAAATTTTCATGCCATTGTTAAATTCGCAGTATGATCATTTGAAACATTCGAAATTTGCCACTTCGGATGCCACGTGATAATAGTTCAAATTTTCTCGAGTAAGGCACTACAGTCGAAGTTACTAGATCGGGCTTGGTATTTACTGGGACAACAGGCTAAATGGGAGTTGTTAGGCCCTGAGTACACAGTAAAAAAACGCTGTTGAAAATCTCTAGCCACTCGTGATTTTAATACTAGAATAAGGTTAGTGATTTTTATCGTGTTGGCTCACGAAATAACGAGAAGCTAGCAATTTTGCCTGGCTCAGTCTAGAAGTTTTAAGCTCTCCTCTGAAATTTACTGGCCGCCAGTAAAATCCCTAGGCTCACTCTCGCTAATTTTGGATACGAGGCTCCTCTAAGTTTGCTGTCTAGGTTAACTCTTGATATCAGAGTAAACCTTGAATTTTAAGTGACGACCCTGTTTCGAGAAAATGGGCCTTGAAACAAGGGTATAACCCTTCACTAATGGGTTTGACCTTGAACTGAGGTTATAACCCTTTACTTGCTAATTCACCCTAAACTGAGGGTATAACCCTCGACTCACCGGTGCACACCGTAACAAGGGTATAACCCTTCAATCACGGGTCTCACTCTGAACTGACGTTTTCACACTCGACTCTCTAATTTACCCTGAATTGAGGGTATAACCCTCGACTCACGTGTGTACCCTAGATTGAGAGTATTACCCTTAAATTTCAGGCTTCACTTTAAACTGAGGTTATAACCCTCGACTCGCTTATTCACCCTAAATTGAGAGTATAACCCTCGACTCACAGGTACACCTCGTAATGAGGGTATAACCCTTAAATCATGGGTCCCACCCTGAACTGAGGTTCTCACCTTCAACTCTAATTAACCCTGAATTGAGGTTATAACCCTTGACTCATAGATTCACCTTAAATCCAGAGTACAACCATTGATTAAAGGGTTCACCGCAAATGAAGTGTATATCGGGAAACAAACCCTTCATTCAGGGTGAAACACTCAGCAAGAGGTAACCCTTAATGTATGATGCACCGTTAGTTAAGGGTTACAACCTTGAGTAAAAGGTTATACCCTCACTCAAGGGTTAACTATAAGTTGAGGGTACAACATTTCCGAGTTATGGGTTACACCCTCAAATAAGAGATTAACCTTCAACATAAGAGTTATACCTTCAAGAAGAGAGTTACACTCCTGAGTTGAGGGTTGCACTCTCAAATCAGAGGTTAACGCTCAAGTAAAAGTTAACCCTAAGGTTGAGGTTTAACCCTCAATGTTACGGGTGTTACCCTCAAACTTAAAAGTTAAACTCTCAATTGAGAGTTAAACCCTGTTCAAAAAAACACTCGATTTTTTTAGGGCTTTTTCGATAAGGTCTAACGAGGTAATCCCCCCTGGTCGTCCCCCGTTACTTGAAATACAGAAAACCAGAAAAACGAAACACAATCCGCGGTCGCGAAAGCCAAAACCAACTCCCAGAGAACGACGAAACCCTCGACGTCCTCAGGAACACAAACGAAAACTCGCCCGGCCAACGCCGGAGAGGGGAGGGGTAAGGGGCAAGTAACGCGTTCCTGGATAATGCGTCAATACAAAAAAAAACTATTTCATCACACATAAATCATGACGCGTTTATTCAAATCAAATAAAACAAAACCGAGACAGATACCGAAACCCGAATACGAAGAATACAAAGAAAAATAAGGTGGGGGGGATCCATGCCACCCCGCCCCCTAATATCCGACGCACGACTCCCCATTATTAAGAAAATAATGAAACCCCGGAAAATATACAATGAAAACCGTTGGTCCCGCGGACTGTATTTTATTCACTCATCCCCTGGGGGCATCCTCCCCCAACGCCGTCGTCGTCGCCGCAGCTGCCGCATCGTCCACTCCCGCGACGCCGTGGTTCCCTAGCCGCCCATAGTCCTTGTCATCCTCTCACCTCCAAGATCTCGTTAACTCCCCAATCTCCGGCAACCAGCCCACTACTGCCCGCTTTCTTTTTCTTCCGTTCTCAAAAAAAAAACCGCAACTCTTTGCTCCCTCGTAATGTTCGAGCCCAACTGCCAGGGGTCAATCACTCAGTAGGCACTTTTTGGCAAAAAAAAGTGGGGGGACCCGCAGAGACGGGGTGGGAGGGATCGTTGGGAAAGTATACCTATATATTTGTATATATACAGATATACACTCCTACTTATTTTTAGGTTAGTTTTAGCCAAAAGCAAAACCCACAGTGATCGACCCCTACCAACTGCAGTTGCTACCGCCGCGCGAGCGAGGCCGCCCGGCGCCCGACCTATGCCGTCCCGGGCCCTGATTGGCCCTCGCACCACACTCCGCTCCAAAACAACGCCGGCAACCTCGCGTTAACAACGGCAACGCCGCAACCGATTTCAACCGTTTCTCCCCTTCTCCTATTTCCCGGAATCGTTTCTCCCTCTTCCCCGAATCATGTCTATTTCAGGAGCCTAAATTTAAGTGACGGTTGACTATTGGAAATATACAACTCCAAATATAACGAGAAAAATTCAACCGTCACAATACCCCCTCCCCCCTCAGCTCTTCACTTTTTCCACCCTAGTACAGGGGGAAAAGGGACCTTTCTCGCCCCATTATCCGGAGAAAACAAGTAGAATTAACATCACTCCTGAAACTTAACCTGATAAGATCCACTATCCAGGACAGAACTTGAAACCTCAAAAGAGTAAACAAGATGAAAGAAAAAAAACCATCAAAGAAGTTTCTTCTCTTCCATTCAAATGCATTTATTGGACGACCATGCAGTTAGAAGTGTACAAAAAGTACTGCAAGATCATGAGAAATTCTTCACAAATATCCATTGATTCTTCAGGATCGTTCGATCAAAAATTACAAAGACCGCATGACTTAAAATCTAGTCACATTTTTCTTTACTGCGCAGTCATTAATTTCAGTGGAAAAACATTACCAGTCACACAATTCCTTTCCGAGTCACAAACAGCCGAGACTATTTCATATTGGCTACAGCTGTGGGTACGAAACATGGCTCCGAAACCTAAAATCGTCGTTTGCGATTATTCACGTGCTCTGCTCCTGGCTTGTTGTAGGGCATTCAACGACATTAATTTGAAGCGGTACATCGAAGAATGTTTTTGGCGTGCAACTGGAATCATGACAGGAATGATAGGACATCCAGACACTTTTTTGCGCATAGATGTTGCCCATCTGGTGCACCTAGTTTGTCGCTGGAGCTGCTTTAAAAGCATTCAACACAAGGAAATTCGAGATTTTTTTGTTAAGCGCGTTACACTAATGGTGGATTGCCAGACATTGAACCAGTTCAAATTAATTTTTCTTTGACTTGCTTCGTAGCGTTACAGTCACGTACAGATGCCATCATGATGACCGAATCAGGTATTATAACATTGACTGAAGCCAGGAAAATACTCGAAAAACTCATCTCTCGAAGACCAGGTGGAGAGTGGGATGTTGACGGGTATTTTGATAAGGTCAACGAATCAACCGATGAAAAAATTACACGAGTGGACAAGTACAACGACGAAGTAAACGAAGACACGATTCCTGGTAATACCTGCAAAATTGGATTCTTTATTGAAGAAATTGTCGAGAACGCCGGAATGGAGCAAGGTAGCTTGACCCCGGGGGACTTCAACGTTTTCAAACTCCCAAATTTCATTCACGAACACCTCAAAATACTTGCCAAAGAATTTCCGTTATGGACTGGTATATCATTGGATTTCAAAACAGGTCACGCAACATCGGCATACATAGAACAAGTTTTCGACGATCTCAAGACCAGGGTACTTGCTAACTTTCCAAAATCAGTAAATATCCCAAAATTCATAAGAATTCATTTGAATGACTTGTTGGGTAACGCTTCTCTAATGAATTCTGAGATTCTGAATTTTTTGACGGCTGGAAAACCTGTGTTGTCACTACCGAGAAAAAAAAGGTCACCAAATGCATCAGATGTAGATGAAACAGAAAGGAAGAACAGATCTGAGAATTCTCCTCTGGAAACTATCATCAGTAGTCACAACACTTTCTCAATCAAAGAAGACATTTCAACTGATGACCTAACTGAATTTGACTTTTATAAAACAGACCACCTAGCAACTGAAAATTGGAGAAATGAGGTTGAAGATTTCCAGGTGTATCATTCTTATGCTTCAACAACAAAGAAAGAAGAAATTTCCGAAGAGCCACCTGTCTCGAGTTCAAAATTTTTCGCAAGTTTCCCTAAAGTTTCAAATATTAATGAAAAATATATTCAGCATAAGAACTCGGATGTCCCAAAGCCCAAGAGTTGTAAGGAACCTTTCAACTTCTTGCGGAACGGTTCTTTGTTGGGTCCTGCAGTTGTTAACGAAAATTCCATCATTGTCCAGTCTACTTGTGGCTTCGATTCCATTGCCCAAATCCTTCGCGTCGCAGTCCTTAAAATCCCCACTTTTGCAGCATTCGTTAAAGAACAGAGAGAGAAAAATAGAATGTTGAAATTCGTTCATGAATTCTCGATCCCTACTGCAAATAAAATACATATTTATCAAGAAAGGGCGGAGATTCTTATGACACATTATACTTTACAGACTAAAATGCAAATAAACGGCCAGATAATAGGAACCCTGGATGCGACAGATTTTTTAGCCAACATTTGGACGAAACTGTTTCCAACGTTCCCTAGTGAACAAAGAATTTCAAAATGCCAAATTTGTCAGTGGAGTTATGTGCATCACTCGAGTATAGCTAGCGTCAACTTCAACATTTTAACAGCGGAAGATAATGGAATCAAACATCTGCGGCAAGCGATGGACATCAAAAAGGCCTGCGTTCCATGTCAAAGATGCTCTGGCAAATGTGAGGTGGAGATACAGTTGGGGAAACTCGTCTTTGTCGAGCTGGATGTCCGGAAGCCTTCGAAGACTACTGGAATGATGTACGCTATTAACGATTTCCCGACATTCATCGAATTTGACGCAACGTACAGGTTAGTTAAGTAAAAATTCCTAAGTAGGCAATGTTTGAGGAATATATCGACTATGTTCGCAGTAATATGTGTCAAATAAGTGAATGTCTCATTCTTGTTACATAAAACCAATGACTGAAGAGATATTTTAAAAATTGAATGGTAAAATATACTATTTTAGTTTAGTTTTCAACATTTAAGCAGTAGTCTCGATAGTTTTTTTTCAAAACTGATTGATAGAATGCCCATTATGGTCATTCTATCCTTCTTTGATCGCTCGATATTGGGTGTTAATGCTGGCTCTTGTTTGGATTGCTCGGATTGTCCGACAGTATGTCTGTCTCTTTCCAGGTGCTTTGAGGCAGACTAGCGGTCTAGTTCTGTCGATGCAGGATACAAAAAATAGGGTATGTTCTGAAGGTGAATGAATTTGCCTTCAGTTTTGCAGTTTTTTCCCGATTGGCTGCACTTGAAGCAGCTGTTATTTGATAAGACGAAAAATAAACATGACTTCTTAGACCATTTAGAGTATGGACTGCGCGTCCGCATATCTCGTCCATAGTAGGAGCTGAAGCCCACATTGGAGCTGGGTGAGTGCTAAAAGCAGGTAAAAGTGCCGGTGGAGGGGGTCGCTGCCAAGTTCAGCCGAGTGCAGCCGAGTGAGCCGAGTCCAGCCGAGTCTTTGACAGTACGCACGTTGTAGTCGGGAGTCGGGGAACATCAGTAGCCCCTCCAGTCCCCACTCTAGTAAAAATTAGCATTGACCCAGCTCCTATGTTGGATTCGGCCGCCATGTTTGATGAGCAGTCCATACTCTAAATCGTCTAAGCATGACTTCGACTAGGTAAGAAAAAGCTGCGCAAGAATATACCCTATTTTTTATATCCTGTGTCGATGAGTAGAATCAAATAAATGCGTGCTACTGTATACAAAATGATTTGAATATGTATTTATTCCAGGCTTGCTGGTGTCCTTGGATATGAACCCGGACACTTCACTGGATACTGCAAGAGGCAAAATTTTTGGCAGAAGTGCAACGACCTAGCTCCGAAAGCAACGACTTGTACAAAAAATGAGAGGTGTGTCCCACATGGTGCAATTTACATTCGAAGTACAGACTGATCATATATTTCAAAGGCTGAAAACTTGAAAATCATTATTGATAGTTTTTATTTGAACAATTTTTTAACGTGCAATCGAAAGATGTAACTGTGAGACAGCAAGCTAGTGTTTTAAATAGGATACTACAGAATGTTATCAAATTACGAGTTATGAGTTCTGTGGAGTATTTAAATACTGGAAAATGATCGTTCCTACTAGCACATAGGATATACTGCAGTTTTTACAAATATAAGCAGGGACGGTGAAACGCTATTTCTTGGGGTAGGTAATAATTGTGACTCAAGTACTAAAAAGCAAAAGAGAAGGGAGGTAAAAGTAAAAACTAAAAAAAGTAAGAATATTTTGTTGATGATAATTCTGTCAAACCTATTGATTATTACAAAAATTTGCAAAAATCTTGATAAGTTGATAAAATTTTGAGAATATATTAACCTTCAAAATGTTTGCATTATATTTAAAACCGTGTAAGTTATATAAAATAGAAAAAATTGAATATTATGACAGTTGCCAGCGATTTTTGTAATTTGGAAGCATTTTTGAAAATTTAAAGAATTTCGATCCATTTTGTTAATTGTAAACAGTTTTAAAGGCTCCATTAAATTATGAGAACTGTGAAAAATGTGAAAATATTAATGTGCCTGAAGTTCCAAACGTTTAAAATTAAATGAAAACACAACATTTTTGAATTCTTGTTTTATTATCGTGAGAATGATTGTGCTAAATATTTTTCTAGAAAGTGTAAAGTTTGTTGTTCCCACCAAAAAGTACTCGAAAGCAGTTGGGAATTTTTTTTCTTCAATATATATATATCAATATTTTTCGTTTAATTTTAAACGTTTGGAACTTCATGTACATAAGTTTTTGGAATGTTGGAATATTGAAAAAGTATATATATACCATAGAAAGATTTTTAACAGTTTGGAATTTTCTGTAGATTACATAAACTGTAGACTTTACAAAAATTTCGAGGATGTTCAAAATTGAATCAAAAGTATATGTGACCTGATCTGTAGAAACCGGGCTAAGGACCAAATCGACAAGGCCTCCTTTCTAATTCATTTGAAATGACGATTAGGATGAGTCGATTTGGTCCTTAGCCCGGGTTCTACAGATCGGGTCACATATTATTCATATAAAGATTATCAAGGCTTTCAAAAATTACTACAAATTTCTAGAATTTTAAAAAAAATTGACGAATACTATAGTAGTTATAATTATAAAAAGTTTTTCAGTTGTGTAGAATTCGAAAGAGTTTGCAATATTTAAAAATTTTTTAATGTTGCAAAAATGCATAACATGTATCATATCCAGATTATGAGTATTTTAAACAATTGATAAAAATTTATAGAACCTTGGTCGAATTTCCTTGATTGTGAAAAGATTTCTCGAATTTCTAGAATGCGAAAACATTTTCAAAAATAAAAAATTTTTGATGAGTTTGAAATATTAAAAAATTAACATTTATGTTACAAATATTGCCAGTGGTTTTGAAAATTATAGAAAAATCATACGGTTTCAGGGAAAACTGAAAAAATTCGTTACTAGTGAAAAATTTTTGACATTCTCGAAAATTACGAAGATTTTTGGATTAAAAAAATGTCGAGAATGGTGAAGAAATGAATAAAATGTATGCATCACATTATTATTATGAATAGTTTCAAAAATTACTTTCAATTTCTGGATTTTTGCGAAAACTAGATAAATTTTGTAAATTTTAAAAAGTTTCCTCGTTTCTGTGTACTCTGACAAAATTTTCAATGTTGAAAAAATTTTTAGAATATATTAAAAAAATGAATTCTCATTATCATTACATAAAGATTGTAAATAATTTTTATAATTATTACGAATTTCTACAATTTCAAGAAAAATGGAGGAACTTTCTTAATTAAAAAGCATTCTCGATTACGTAGGATTAAAAAAAATTGTGAAAATGTTAAAATATTGAAAAAATATACATTCATCATGCAAACATTGCCAAAAATTTTAAAAATTAAAAAAGCTATGCGATGTAAAAAAAAATAACTGAATTCTTTTCTTGTAATAAAGGGCCTAGCCGGGTTTCCATGTGAAATCGGCTCCCAGCCCGAATGAAATGTTGTATTAACTTTTCAAAAGCATTACGTTACAGATTGTTTTTCTCAAATTTTCAAACCGATAGGTGCCATCTTTATTGAGTTGAAGTCGATTATGCGGATTTTAATTTAGTCGTTTTTTAGCTGAACTAATAGTCAGAAAAATTTGAAAAAATACACCGTTCTTCTTCATATCAAAATACATCCCTGTGAATTTTTTGGGAATTTTCTCGCGAAAAATTCACTTTGCCAAAAATTGCGAAAATTTTTGCATACGAATTTTTCGCAATAAAACAGAGGTACTAAGCTGAAAATTTTCTAATGATTAATCTAATGAAGATACATATTGTGAAATTTTCTCATATTTTTAGACAATGTGGGAGGTACTTGAAAAAAATGGCGAATGCCAAAATTGGAGTTTTTAGTGGTATCTGTCGTGAAGATATAATTTTTCGCTCATTTTTTCTTTCGATCTAGTATGAAATACATAAGAATTAAAAAAAATTTTCTATGATATAACATTTTTTCGCTCAATCATATGTTTTGATATAATAAAATGAATAGACTACTCAACTTTGTACGTCAAACTTGCTTTAAAACCAAATGAGGTTTCATATGAACTACTTTTTCGAAATATTTCATTAACTATTTTTCGAACATTCTATGCGGAATCTAGGTGAAAAGCTTTCCATTAAATTTAGCGTGATACTGTTTAAGACAAAACTTTTTGAGAAAAGCCGCTTTATCACTCGCAATAAGTCTTACAAAAAACATTTTTTCTGATGTGTTTCACGTTATTCACAATATTATCAGTGCAACCCACTTTTTTAATATGTAATATAATACAATACAAAAATAAAATGTAATAATATAATATACCAGGTGTACTCCTAAGTAATTTCCGGTTTTTTCAATGGATGGCGTTCTGTTTTGTACCGCTGTTGGTAACACATACCATATGTCATTTTGTTCAGTCATATCGAGTGCTTGAACTGCGTTGACATTTTCTCGAAAAAATCTTCCAGTAAGTTTTTATTGCGCTTCAAAAATGTTGAATTTTGTACCGAATTTTGAGCATATGCGCCATGCATTGCTTTTCATGTTCAATCAGGGGAAAAAAGTGTCCGAGAGCCACTGTGCGCTTGTGGAAGTTTATGGTGATCGTGCATTAACACTTCGAACATGTGAAACGTGGTTTCGACAGTTCAAAAATGGATATTTCGACCTGAACGACGCCGCACGCTCCGGCAAGCGAAAATCGTTCGATGACGCCGAATTGCAAGCATTATTAGATGAAGACAACACGCAAACGCAACGACAGCTTGCTGATGCGTTGGGAGTTCAACAGCAAGCAATTTCCAAACGTCTGCGAGCCATGGGAAAAATTCAGAAGTGTGGAAAGTGGGTGCCCCATGAACTGACCGAGAGACAAATGGAGAATCGAAAAGTGACCTGTGAAATGCTGCTTCAACGATACAAAAGAAAGTCTTTCCTGCATCGTATTGTTACTGGTGATGAAAAGTGGATTTTCCTGGAGAACCCTAAGCGCAACAAATCGTGGGTGAGTCCAGGTGAAGCATCGACATCGACGGCACGGCCAAATCGTTACGGTCGGAAGGTCATGCTGTGTGTGTGGTGGGACCAGTCCGGTGTTATATACTTTGAACTGCTGAAACCTGGTGAAACTGTGAATGCCGTTCGCTACAAACAGCAAATGAAAGATTTGAGCCGAGCCATTGTGGAAAACCGACCAGAATATCAACAACGACAGAAGAAGGTGATTTTGCTCCACGACAATGCGCCGTCGCATAAGTCGAAAGTCGTTCGTGACACGCTGGAAAGGCTCAAGTGGGAAGTGCTTGATCATGCGGCTTACTCACCAGACCTGGCGCCATCCGACTACCACCTCTTTGCCCCGTTGGGCCATGCCCTTTCTGAGCAGCGCTTCAACTCGTACGAAAATGTACGAAAATGGCTCACCGAGTGGTTCACCTCCAAAGGCAATGATTTTTACTGGCGTGGTATCCACAATTTACCAGAAAGGTGGGAAAAATGTGTAGAAAGCGATGGAAAATACTTTGAATAAAATAAAGGTTACGGTTTTTTTGGAATTATGTGTTTTATTTGCAAAAAAACCGGAAATTAATTAGGAGTACACCTGGTAGAAAAAACTTGTATTTACAAAATGCACGATCGCAAAAAACAGTTATTCATTTTTCAATTATCTTTCAAACCCCTCATTTATAATAACAGATCGCAAAATATTATGAAAAAATCAACGAACATGCAATTTTAACGACAGATACAATTGAAAACTCCGATTTTGGCATTCGCCATTTTTTTTAAGTACTTCCCACATAGTTTAAAAAAATGAAAAAATTCAGCTCGGTACCTGTGTTTTATCGCGAAAAATTCGCATGCAAAAATTTTCGCAATTTTTTGCAAAGTGAATTTTTCGCGAGGAAATTCTAAAAAAAATTACAGAGATGTATGTGTGACGAGCGAGTTGCCATTTCCCAAAGCAGAATTAACGACGTTGAGAAAATGTTGAGAGCTCCCAAAACTGAATTACGACGTTGATCCGTAGTTTGCCTCGTCCAGAGAGGACCCTCAATGGACAACTGCCCAAAGGGACCCTCGACCCCTTTGTTTATAAAGGACCTGGGATTTTATTTTGAGGGAAATTATAAAACAAAAGCCACAATCTTAATAACAATCAATTTTTATTTTGATTCAAAGACAATATAAATGGTTAAATATCCCGACAACGTCAAGCAAACATTTTAATAACATGCACAGTCAAATTATAATTCATCATGTGACGCAAATAATAACAATTTTTAGATTAACCCTGGCAATGTTCTAAGTCTTTGAGCACTTCTTGGAATTCTACCTCTTTAAGAGGAGATAATGGTTGGGTAACTATGGAATCGATGTCAAAATCTGACGCTACTTCCGTATCTAGCGGCCTAGCTACGTAGTTGAAATCTTGAATAGTTTTACACTTTGGACAATTGGTAGTAATCTTTTGGATGGGCAAAGCCAAGTCTACATCATATTCCGAGGATAGACCTTTTGCGACTCTTCGATTCAATTTGCCTGTGGCCATCTGTTGTTCTGGGTCTAGACCTTTCAAAATCTTAAGACCGAGATAAATACCCGCTGCTTTATTACGTCTAAAAACCCATTCCTTTCCGCTGGGTTTTAGCCTTTTTCTTCTGGCCAAACTATTTAAATTCCAAATCAATTGACTGACCGTAGGCACTAGATTGAAACATTAAAAATAAAATAAATAAAACGTCTCATCTGCATTTGATTGGGAACGTTGAAGCAAAAGGGATTTGTCGCACTTCTGTAATCTCTAAATATCAATTTCGTTTGAAGGGGATCGCACGCCTTTACATAACTCTCAAATATAATAATTCTATTTAAACGGGATGGCACACCTTTACATAACTCGAAGGGGATGGCACACCTTTACATAACTCTCAAATACAATAATTCTATTTAAAGGGGATGGCACACCTTCATATAACTCGAAGGGGATGGCGCACCTTCATATAATTCTCAAATATAATAATTCTATTTAAAGGGGATGGCACACCTTTACATAACTCGAAGGGGATGGCACACCTTCATATAATTCTCAAATATAATAATTCTATTTAAAGGGGATGCCACCCCTTTATATTCTATAATATTCAATTTAAGCGTACAACACTCTATTTAGCGCAAATTTACCAAACTTCAACGTATCTCTAAGTTTTAAATTCCACTTTACTTCTATTTTATATTCTTTTAAATTTGACTTCATGATTTATAAAAATACATTTTGTTCGACTTTAAGATTGATTAGAAATGACTTTATTTGAATTTTAACCTTGCTTAAATCGACATAACTTTACTCAGCTTTAAGATTTATTTAATTCAATCCTCATTTAGAATTAACTTTGTTAACTTCAATTTAAACCTTACTTTAACTCGACATTTAGAAATAACTTTGTTAACTTTAATTTCGACTTTACTTTAATTCGACATTCAGAACGGAATTCTTTGACATATGTGGGGAATAATTTAAGAATGTTGAGTTGGTAAATATTTCCACAGATAGATTATACTATTCTGCTAATTTCTATTTGTGGGTTATAATATTGGCTATGGCAAAAGGGTTGCGTCTGGAACTAACGGCGACGAGAGATTACCCTCGTCCCCAATTGCCAAACCAAAAAAAAACACCAGCAAAATTATATTAAGACAACTCAACAAAGATAAAAAGTAAAAAATATATTTACTTGTTGTTCGGTGGATTTTATCTCTGAGTTTTATAGCCTCGGGCCCTCAGACACAGTCCAGGTGATCTGGTGTATTAAACTTCGAGCAGGAAAAACAAGAAAGCTAGCGGTCGTCTTGATGTCGGACCAGCGGGCTTATTTAATAATGGCTTCGTCTTTTTGGACTTGAGGCCTTTAGGACTCTAAAGAGCTGTTGGGCCGTCAAAGTCTATTTGGACTACTGCGAATTTTTAGTTAAAACCGCGGTCTTATATACTAAAAGTTCATTAAACATCTAGTCCGTTCGCATCCGGCGATAATGCTTAATAGTTATAATTTTGGCAATACTTAATATTCGCAATTTAGTAGGACTAATATGTGGTGATTAAAGTCATGACTCGAACTTCGGGGTTTTCCAATTAACACTTTAAAAATTAATCGAGCGGTAATTGAGTAGTAATTTGGGATAACTAAATGACATTAATTTGGAATAGCTAAGTGATAGTTATTTGGAATAACTAAATGACATTTCGTAAATGATGAAACGCGATTGGAATGTGTCAAATTAAGAATAGTATTTGAATTTTAGAAAAATGAAAAATGGCATTGAAAAAGAAAAGAAAAAGTAAAAAGATGAGTGGGTGAAACCCGCTCTTCACAGTATGTGACGAGCGGACTCAAATTCGAGAAAACCAACGTTGATTTTTAAATCCTGAAAGTAGGCCAACTCGTCCAGATTTGGGCCTTTGTAGGAGGCTCTGCCCTACACGACCCTAGGTTCCCTATATATTTATGGACCAGGGGAAAAGAAATGCTTTTGAGGGATGGTTTTCAATTTACAAAACATTAACTTTATTAGTATAAAATGAACAGTCACTTCTGAATACAATCATTTACATTTTGATCTATCAATCAAGACAAAAGACTTTTCTAACAAAATGATAAAATCAATATTATATCTTATTCAAATGCTCTTTTCATACAAAATATTCGATGCATTACGAATCCTTTCTGAAGTTCTTATTCACAAAACAATTTACATGATAATAACATGGCTCTGACAATGTATAACAGTGTGTTGATTTATAACTTTACTTATTTTCAACATATTATTAATAATTTTTACTCTCATACCTTCGATCGATTGCTCTTAGGAAAATCACGCGTTTCACTGTTAATTATTACAAACGAAATAATTTCTAGATTCAGGAGATGTTTCAATATCAATAAACTTCGAATAAAATTTGAGAACTGTCTTTCCGCACGCTATTAAACTTATGACTTTTACTATATCTTAAACTATTAACAATAAGGAATACAAGTGCTTGGGAGTGTGAGTGCCAAAGTTCGGCCACGACTGCTTGGTTTATATACCGAAGAAAGAAAGAAGTGGTAATCGTAGTTCATTATTCGAAAAATTGACCTGTTTATCATTTTTGCCTGAAAATCGTACTCACGGAACGTTTTTCGTTCGTTTCGGCTTCATTTTCGTTCGTTTGTATCCGGTGTAAATTGCAAGAAATCGTTAGATATCATTTTTGTAAAAAGTCTAATCATGGTTCATTGTCTAAAAGAAAGATATGAGCATATCGTTTCCGTCTGAAAATCATTCTTTACGGAACGATTTTCGTCCGATCGTTTCCTGCCCAAAAATTGATATTATTAGCGTCATCAACTATCAATACCGGCGAGTCATAGCGATTTGATATTGTCGCGCGTTATCTTAACGTTTAGAAAAATAGCTTCCCCTTAAACATTTTATAGAACATTGAATTTGTCTTTCTTTTTTTCTTATATTATTGTAAAAATAAAAATATAGACGAGTGAGCAAAACCTCGCTCGTCACATGTATTTTGATATGAAGAAGCACGGTGAATTTTTTCGAATTTTTCTGACCATTAGTTTAGCTAAAAAACGACCAAATCAAAATCCACATGATCGACCATATAACACATTAAAGATGGCGCCTATCGGATTGAAAATTTGCGAAAAATAATCTCTAACGTAGTGCTTTTGAAAAGTTAATACGAAATTTCATTCGGGCTGGGTGCCGATTTCACATGGAAACCCGGCTAGGCCCTTTTATAAATTCTTTAAAACTGTAGAGACGGTGTCCTATTCAAAAGTCCTTGAAAATCTCAAAGAATCAATAAAATATATATGTATCATAAAATGATGGTCAATAGCTTTAGAATTCACAACAAATGTCTCGAATTCTAGGAAAAATAAACGGGTTTAGATAATTGTTAAAAGTCATGACAATACTGTAAATGACGAGAACTGCCATATTCCAAAAAAGTCAAGATTTCTGGAATATGAACAATTTCATCTCCATTGTATAAAAACTAGTTCGAAAAATTGCAAATTATTTCTGGATATAAAAAAAAAACTGGATTAATTTCCTAAATTTGAAAAAGTCTTGAGAATTCTATAAAGTCGCAACTGTAGTAGAATGAAAAATAGTTTTAAATGTTGAGAAAGTGAATTAGTATACTTGTTTTACACGATGATTTTCATCTATTTTGAAAATCGCAAAAAATTCACATAATTTCAATTAAAACGTAAATTTTTTGTTTCTTGTATATATATTTTCAATGAGTCTTTATATTATTACTGCGTAAATCCACGCTTTCTTACATTGCAAAGAAATTTTACCGACCCACAATCTCCCGGATTGGTAGAGCTACCTACTACTTTCGCCGTCCCTGAATATAAGTATTTCGAAGTGTTGAATGTACATTCAAGGACAAACATTTTGAATTTTCATATTTAGATTTTGAGTGTTAGCAATTTTAAACTCAGGACCGAAACATTTTGTACCTGTAAGACTGCAAACTCGTTATTTTTGATAGCATATTACGAGAGTGTATCAATTAGCAAGTAATGAGTTACGTGGAATCTTCAAAGAATGACAAATATTCATTCCAAATAGCACGTAGGAAATACTGCAGTTTTTATGAATCTAATGTAAGTATTTTTAAATGTTAACTGAACATTTCGAGTACAAAAATTTTGAATGCTCATGTTTACATTGTAGAAGTTAACAATGTTGTAATTGAGAATGGTCGTTCCTAATAGCACGTAAGTAAAGCTGCAAATACAGATTTGTTTGTCATCGATTTTGAAAGCAGCATTGCGTCTTTTCTTTAACTCCCACTAATTTTACCTCAGCACTGTTTTTGGAAAATAATCTCTATTTATTCAGAAACTCTGCAGATCTCACGGAAGGATCCTCTGCGCTTTACGCTCTTGTCTGTTGAAACAAAATGAGCTACCTATAATGTCAGTCACTGTTTGACCCTTATCAAAAAATTTTAAAAAATATCCATTTCATCTCTTTCTGGTTCAAAGTTTTCAACTCGTTTTTCCTAGGAATATCCGGTATCATTTTATAGAAGCATGAGTGTATGTTTTGCCACAGAAGAAGTTCTACCCTAGTAACTTGAGTTTTTATAAAGTCCTTTATAAAAACCTTTATGAAATGTCTTCATAAAAACTTTATAAAGTTTCAGTAGCCAAATTTTAATCAATACAATATTTTATTAATGCTTAAACATAGTTGTAAATTAATAAGATTTAATTTGTTGTTAACGTGGTCCTGCAAAACGCAGACATTCAGAAAAAAACTTTGATGTAGACGAGATTCGAACCCTGGTCTCTGGCGTGTGAAACGGAGACAATTTTACTGAGCTATTCTAACTAGTAATAAAGCTTGTAAAAAATTTTTTGGATCTCAAACTATTATTCGGAACAGTAGTTTATCTTCCTCAATCGGCCGTTTCAGTGTAAAATGTTCTAATGTAGTAACATAAGTTACTTAACTTTTTTATTATCAACAAATTATAATGCAAAATATTGTTTTTAACGATACTACATAGTTTACTCAATTAAATGAAGGAGAGGTTTCCACAAAAAATAATGTTGAAAATTTGATATCAAAAAATAAACAATTTGGTAAAAATAGACTATAAAAAATAGCAAACAACAAATTTTTAAACAATTTTTTATATGAATGTGTCATTCAGTTCCTGCGATGTACAGTGATTATTCTATAGAATAGAAACACGCGAATGAAAATCTCACTACTGCGTTTTAATTGTTTTTGCCAAAGCCTTATGAAAATCGATGAAAATTGATACAGAAAAACTTTTATTTATATATGGTTTCTTATATCTTCACCTTATAAGAAATGAAGAAAACTGATACAGAAATAAAAATAAGTTTTCTTGTCATTGAACTGAACCTGATGAAAACTGATAGACAATCTGAGCAATCTTATGGAAAATGATGAAAATTGATCGAAAACTCACCAGTTTTTTGCAACAGGTAAGTTATTTATAAAAATTGATCACGTTTTATTAAATTCTTTATGAAAATTTGCTTAGCTTTATAAAATCCTTCATACATATTCGCTTAGCTTTATAAAGATTCACGTTTTTATAAAAGTTTTATAAAGACTACATAAAATGATTTTTTAAAGTTTTCAATACTTTATAAAATTTTATAAAGATACTTTATGAAAAAGTCGATTTTTATAAAAAAAAACCAGGGATTTTATAAAGTGTTTTATAAAAACTCGAGTTACTAGGGTAGTTCTGCAATGAATGTCAAAATTGGATGCAGGATCTCTTAGGGAAAATCGCACATAAAACTAATGTTTTCCATTAAAAATAAAAAAAAATAATTTTCAATTTTTTCCCCACATTAAAAAAAAAATGTACTTGCACGCTGTATTTGCATTAACTTGAAAAGAAAATACGAATATTTTATATCTTTATGCCATTCGAGAGTGTTTATTATTATGTAGTGCATAAAATTTGTTCTTATTCAACAGGTACAAGTTGCATTGTATGATTTTTAATTGGTTTGATTTTTTCGGTTCCAACGACATAGAAACATATATGCTTCATAGATAGTAATTTCAGAAACTACCCAGACGGCAAAGTAAGCTTCAGTAAGCTATCACGTGAAACTTTTCATCCTTTCAGAAAGCTTTCCGAGAGCATGAAATGTCCGCCGGTTAGCTTTCAGAAAGATTGCTGAAAGTTTCTGAAACCTTTCGATCGAAGGGTTTCTAGTGAAACCTTTCCGAATCTTTCACTTTAAATCTCTCTGTTGAAAGGTTTCAGAAACTTGCAGCAATCTTTCTGAAAGCTAACCGGTGGACATTTCATGCTCTCGGAAAGCTTTCTGAAAGAATAAAAAGTTTCACATGATAGCTTACTGAAGCTTACTTTGCCGTCTGGGTAAAGTCCCAATTTGTTCAGACAATGACAATTCGCTGAGTGATATTCTAACAAAACATGAATTTTTTAAATTTTTCGTTCCCCAGCATGAATCTTAACACCTTATATGAAAAGTAATTTATGGAAATTTCAGTCTACATTTTTTTAAACATTTGTTTTCGATTTAACGAAGCTGAAACTTTTCATTTCTTTAAAAAATATTTTTATATTTATATAATTTATTCTTATAATTATTTTATTTACATATTTATACTTAACTTAAATAAAAGATAATTGTAAAAAAACATTCAAGAATTCTCATTAAGAAAAATCTTTGTCTGTGGATTGTTCAACTAAATTTTTATATGCATTCGTTCCCTTTCTATATTTTTCAGCCAAGTTTGACCGGAATTTCAGGACCTACAATACGTACACGGTGATTAATGATGGCAAATACCAATCAATACAAAAATAATTGCAAAGTTTAAAAAAAAGTTTTCTCAATTAAAATGATATACCAGTAAAAACTGTAATTTGCTACAAAAAATGCTATTTTCTATATCGATCCTTCATTTTCGATAAAGTTTATTATATAATTCAACTTATTATTAGACAAATTAAATAAGGTTTATAAGTAACCTATAATAAACATTAAACTGCATTAAACAATACTATGCAGTACTAAGGTAGCTGTCAGCTGTCACTTGCCTGCATTTCAGGCGCATGCGTACAAAATTTTTGCTATAATCTTGCGATTTTACATGTTACCCGCCATAATAACCGACGCATGCGCGCAAGCACGCGTTAATTCAAATAGGCGCTAGAATAGCAATTAGCTTTTCTGCTAATTGTACGTTAAATATTGAACACTTAATTATACCATTGATAGATTTGTGATCACCATACGATTTTGCATCGATCTATAATAAAGTTTTTTTTTTTAAATCATTTTTACAACATTGTGTCGGCTGGCATCATGACAGTTTTTAATTATTTTTTTCCTAATTAACTAACCATCACAAAACGTTGAAAATAGACTGCCAATCATCGCCAAACGAAAACCTAATGATTTAATTAATTTTGAGCATAAAAGCTCATTTTTGTCGGCTAACATCACACGGGTTCAAAACTGATCAAAACAAAAACGGGAAAAACAGTGAGAAAAAGGGTCGTGTGCAGTTGTGTGCGTGAAAATTGCTAAAAACAGGTAAATTGAATAAACAATCGTACCATGCAGTCGAATTATTCATTTATTTTGTGCGCGTGAAATTTTGCGGCTTCCCGCCATAACAGAGAAAGTCGCACATCTCATAATGTTCGAAATGCCATCAGAATATCATTAAAAATGAGCCTTATGGCATAAGTGACTTTCTCTGTTATGGCGGCAAGCCACAGACATCATTATCAAACTGATTTAAACAATGACGGATGAACTGATTTCTTATACCGGGAAAGCGCTGAGTTGTGTTGTTATGCTGAGAAAAATGCAGTTTGTTGGTTATGAAATATCAATTTAACGAGCCGAATGTTGGATATTAGAGAATCAATTAACATTTTATGGGAAGATTAACATTTACAGATATTAAACTTCACATTAACTCAATTTCGAACAAAAGTGAGTTTTGTCATTATGGCGAGAAGCCACAGATGTAAAACATGTATGTTAAATGTTGAGATATTACGAATTATACGTCAGTTAAGCTGACTGTATTGGTTATAGAATTTGTCTGTTTTATTTTATCCTCAATGCAGCACCTTTTTATCCTTGAGAGTGATCCGAGGGTTCTCTTGGGCTGAGTTTCCATTGGGGTCCTCCCTGTACAGGCGAAATCTAGGTCTAACCATCAGACGGAAGGAACTCGGAAATAAGTCAACATTGGATTCGATCGAATTTCTATAATTACGTCGTTGGTTAACTGAAGCTCGTTCGTCACATTCTCACATTTTTCAAGTATTTTTTTAGATTCCTATATAAATTACTAGAATGCGACGCACTGGGATTCGAATTTTGATCCATTTTTACTAATTTCATAGCCCTGGCAAAGTTTGTGCAACGTAAGTGCAACGATATAGCGTTGCATTTGCATTGAATTCGTTTATTTTAAATAATTAGAGTTATAAATGTGTGTTCGTCCGTGAAACTTATGAAAAGAAGGAGTTTACATAATTTTTTGTCGTAATTATTCAAAAACTAACTCTAGAAACCATTTAATTTTCAGGAAAACTAGAGTAAAATACCTTTCTCAATTTCTATAGAACTCTTGCACAACGTTATTTCGTTTGATTATTGTATTTATTGTGCGTTCCTCCTGGGAAATGATAGTTTTTGGTATTTTAGATGAAAATCACTGAAAAAACTTTGTAAGAATAGTAAATTTTTATCGAAAATCGAATTATAAGTACCTTTAATGGATCCCAAAACTGACGTTTCATATTCAAAACTAAAGAAAAAAATCGATTGACAGGCGCTTGATTTCGACAGATTAGGGTTAAAAGGAAAACTTTTTTTATTTTACTTTTTATTCTCAAAATCGCATGTGCTATTTTGATACTGAGCGTAAATTAATACATTATCCTATTTTTGACATAATCATATGTAACTTTCTTTATTTGATTTTGCAGATGATATGTTTCAATCAAATAAAAAGTAGGAGTAAAATCGAAGAGTAAGATAGAAAAATTATTTTTTTTATTTCTCTATTTCTTTTCGTGCAACTTTGTTTCCAAAGTTTTTTCTTCTGCAATCTATTAAAAATGCTTCTTATTGATGATTTATCACATTATTGTTTTTTTTTAATCGTTTTTATAGTGATTTAAAAAGTGCAACGTAAGTGCAACGCAAATGCAGCGATACAGTGTTGCATAGACTTTGCCAGGGAGCATAAATTACAGATCATATAATTTAAACTCTATAGTAACTAGATTTCTAACTGAAAACCAGAGTATGCATTTTTATAATTTTTTCTCGTTATTAGAGATTCGATTAGTTTTCAAACTGAATATTCAGTATATTTAATACTTCATTTGGGTTTAAAAATAGAAATCCGATTAGATTCTTAAAAGATGTTAAAATCTACTTGATTCTGTTATAAAATATAAACAAACAAACAAATAAACAATGAAACAATTTGGTCAGGATCAAAAATTAAAAACACCATCAGTACAATTACAATTTATATATCTTTGATGACAGTTTGGTGGTAACAACAGGTATATACTATATATATTGTACACTGAATAGGCGAATTTATGTATTTTCTTGCGAGATTCATTCGTTTTGTTCTGAAACGAGGTTTATAGAGAATATTCCTATCATATTACACATCAGACAATAATGGAACAAGCAATTCTGTACCTCACCATTCTTTGATTCATCCTCAGTAGACTTGTTTACATAAACAAGAGTGAACAGATGTGAAAAAAAGACCCTCTAATTAGTTAATCACATTATCTGATTGAAGGCCTTGAAGCTTCAAGAATGTAATTCCAAGTGATGAAGACGATTCGGAAGACATTCTATTTTCATCGTTCCCTTTTCTCATTCCATGTCACATATAAATTTTACGTAAACATGCCTAGAACGGATAGATTTAGAAGTGAATAGATCAAAACGAACAAATCTGTGTAATACAAAAAGTCACAACGACGATGATTGCGAAAAATTGCAGGAACGTCGTTTTTCGGTGGCATTTTGTCATCGTCGTTTACAGTGCGTCGTAAAAATTCTACAGCTGCTTTTTCGCTAAACATTAGAGATTATTGATTTTTTGTGTGCTCATGAAATTATTTGTCTCAGCGTTTCCGAGCACTCGGAATAGTTGGTTTAGTCGATATACAGTGAGCCATCGTTTATTGAAAATTTGTAACCTATCGAACATTGCAATGTAATGAAATTGAAAACTCGTTTAAAATCGTACTTTATTTGAATTTCCAATTACTTAATTAGGAATTTAGAAATTATTTATTGCCCTTTTAATTTAAATATTAAGACTCAACTTAAAAGTGAACTTGTAATTCTTCATCCCGCCTTTATAGATATTCATCAAAGCTTTTGTTTTCTGTGATATAAACGAAAACTCAGTGTAAATCGTACAATATCTACACCCTGATATTACCTACCGATACCTGCGAAAAACATGTACTTTATGTACATTTCATACTGACAAAGTCACATATTACCCGCGGTATCCGCAAAAAATATCATGTGCGACAGACGTTCCGTTCGTGAAGCTCAAGATTCACCATAGACTGATATAACATGCGAAAATTTTGGAAAAAATTAGAAAAACTGTTGCTACCCAAAGTCTCGAAGACGATATGTGTTGAATCGTTTATAATAAAAAGGTACGTTGATGGTCAACGACTGATACAGTCAACGTCGATCCTTCGAATTAATTCTCTATTGTTTTGGCTTGAGATCATACAAGGGAGAGCAAATTATCGTAATATGTACAAAAAGTTCGACGCAAGGGCTATGATTAATTATGTACAAAAAATCATGGTGAAATAATGTAAAAACGCAGAGGAAAAAAATGGAATTCTGAAACGATCACGGAAATTGAATGCAAAGCAATGTTTTTTTTTAAATTGTGGAATTAATTTTGTTGGAACTTTTGGATTCGACGTTGAGCGGTGTCGTGGGATAAATCGGACAGTTTCCGAGCAATTTATTGCAAACGGGCTACACAACACTGCGATCTAATAAGACTAGAATCTTGACGATTTCGCTTGGTAAAAGTGAATCCTCTTTCGAAAAGCAACATCTATAAAAAATGTTCCAGAACAATTGAAAACTGCTCAATTTCATCAAGCAGATTGTGAATTCCATAGAAAAAATTATTTTTAATGATTTTTCGTTTTAGAGAGAAAATTGTAAAATGTCAGCTTTGCAAAAAAGGTCCACTTTTTGCCACTCAGCCACCATTTATTTCTAGATCTCTTCTGCTCTTGTGTTTCTTTTTTTCCTTGTTGAAATTGCGTTATGTTAATTAACAAAGAAATTTACCTTTTGAAATCGCCAGCACTTGGTCGCGGTTTCACTGGGAAATTTTTCCGTTATGGCATGATAAATTACTTATGATGATAATTACATGCGTAATTTGTACGATATATTTAGGCTTCTTTGTAATGTGGCGATTGATGGTTGTACAAAGAAACGACACTTGGGCACGTGGAAAATTCGCTGATTATAATACAGATATAGGCGTGTTTCGTGTGAGTAGCCGTGACGAGCGATCGTGGAAATTAAGTTTCTCATGTACCGCAGGCACAGAAAATGTTGGACTTGTCATTTTTAAAGAATAAGGCAATTTGATGAAAACAATCTAGAATTTTATACCCTAAAAAAGTTTCGAGAGTTAAAATTTTTAAAATGGACAAAGCTAGTATGAGAAATTTGATGATGAATTTTTTGAAATAAATTTCAAGAGTCGAAAAAGTACTAAAAATCGTTCACGATCATTCAATTTACCTAATATCATTTATTCCTGAATAAAAAGAATGAAAAAAAAATTTCAGTCAATAAGATCGCAAAAATTCCCAATTTAGCCTTGGTTTGAGCACTACTCAGCTGACATTTTCGTCCATTGAAACAATTGATCTTTAAATTGAATGAAAATCGAAAAATGACTAGGAAAAAATTTCGAACGTCGATGCTCGACCCTCAACTCATTCTCGCCCGGCGAAAGATACACGATGACGAAGCTGCTTGCGCTCGAGTTACATCCATTAGCGATCATTTATATATATATATATTTTTCATATTCCATATTTATATATATATATAAATTTCTATGTTTGTGATCTATCACGTAATATATAATTATTATTATGTACACAGTCTTATTAAGCAAAATTTACAAACATCACAACGCATTGGTAGATCGAACGACGACTCGCGTTATCGAGTTAATTAAATTCTAATCGTATTTCGTATCGTAGGCCAAAAAATCAATGTTCAGAAGTTGATTGGCTTATTTGAAGATTCGATTAATGAATTGGATGAACATTTGAAAGTTAATTGAAATACTTGAAAAATCCAGAAACAGAAAAAATCAGTGTGATCGACTAAAATCGAATTCTACGCCACTGGATTGACTTAATTTAATTGAGTCTGCTGAATCTCGTTGGCTTAATTTGTAAGTTTGACAAAAAAATTGCACTAAATCGATTCCTATCAGGGCAACATACAGTTTTTATTTATTATCATTGTAATGAATGGTCGACATTTTTGCAGCAAGCACAAAATACTTATAGGATTATTTTATTATTTTTTTTTGTTTCTTCGATGACTTTTCGGTCGCAAAGTTTATGTTAACATGAAAAATCAGATTTGTGTCATGGTAAGAAAGGCACCACGAAATGGTTTAATTTTTTAAAAATTGTGGATATTGGAAGATGTATTTTATAACTTTACTTCAAGTTGCAGCTTTAAACGTCCTGGGACTTTGAATACTGTTAAACTCAAAATACTGGTGCGGTTTAACACATATTACGTAAAGATAAATTTCATGATATTCTACAACTCTTTCAACTACACTTCGATACATATTATAATCTTAGCAACTGAAATAATATACGGTTGAAAATATTTTAAGTTTGAAAACTTTCATTCAAAAATTTGTCTAGTAGTTATTTTTGTGAACAGTTCATTATATAATTTTTGAGCTACTAACAATAAAAAAGCAAAATTCTTCAGAGTTGTTTAGATTCTGAACATTGCAAGAAGAATCACGTATATGACATTTCAATTTTCATAATTGCAATCTTTTGATTTTATTTTAGAAATTTCGAAAAAAGATCGTTTATCTAGTTTCAACCTTGATACTGAGAGATTCTTCGAGTTGAATTCAGTTTTTTACATAATTTAGACTATATATACTAGTTTTTACGATACCATTATTTTGGAAGTTTCAAATTTTTGGCAGTATTGACAGTTCAACAGCTAAAATTTTGATAGTCTTGAAAGTCTAGAACTTCACAAACATTATAAGGAATAAATCATAGACTAACCAAAACATCAAACGGTTATTTAATTTTTAAATTCATATTTTGTTTAGATAAAACGTAAACAAAAAATCATTACTCTTTGAAATCAAATTATAAACTGACAGAAAATTGTCTCCAATTTGAATTAATATTTAGTTCAATACAACCTGAAGAAGCTTTCACTTTAATCAACTCAATCATTTTATAAAATTAATTTTTATTGATGGCTGCTTTCCTTAATAATCAAGTAGATTCGAGTGAACATTTTTTAGGCTTGTTTTCGAATGAATATTAAATCGAATTCAAAAAGCTTTTTTCGCTCAGTACACTCAGAGAAATTTCCGTTTAAGTTTGAGACGGAAAGAATTTCAAAGATATCTCCTTTCAAAATAAAACGCTAACCTTTCATTTGAAATAGTTGGTTTTCAAAAGTGAAAGGACTTAGCCTTTAGTAGTGAAATTGAAACCATTTTATAAACAGAATTATTTTATAAATAAAAATCTGGAGTTCTTCTATTCAAAGTTTGATAGATTTATAGCATTTTGAAAGATATCAAAGATCAGTGCTTTCATACATTTCTAGACTTGGAGGAATTTCCGTTTGAATTTGAAATGGAAAGAATTTCAAAGCTATCTTCATTTAAAGGAAACGCTATCCTTTCATTTTGAAATGATCGGTTTTTAAATGTGAAAGGACTTAACCTTTAATGGTGAAAGGGGTTTCCTTTCAAAAATGTATTGAAACGAAATCCCTTTCAAATTTACGCAAGTGTTTTCTGAATGTATTACTCAGTGTGAAGAAATCAAATTTAAATATCGATCAAAACAATAACAAACTGATCAAAACAATATTATGAAGTGTATAACGATTTGTCTGATCTTCGTTACGAGTAATTAATATATATTTAAAAAAATGTATCGTCACCCTGATAATCGACAATCCTATTTACTTAAATTTGTCATAAAATCTTATTAGAATAACTCTTAAATTTTATTAAAACGTTTAACTAAAAAATCGATGAAAAATCAGTCGTTATTGCTGCGAGCCATGTGCAATAAAATTAAGCATTATCGATTCGACGATGCTGCGAAAAATGGACCTGCCACTATATGTATATCGAAGTACTACAAATAATCATCGTTAAATTGTTCGTTCATTGCGATTGATCGAGAGCAATTTTTTTTGCACTCGGTATCAGTGTCTCGGGCTCTTTTACGATGGCCCGAAAACCGCGTTCCTAATAACGTCAATTGCGGCGACACAGTGTCACCGGCGGGAGAAATTTTCATTTAACAAATATACTACCCATTTTTTTTATTATTTATTAGGTAAGCGACTTCTCTAGGATTTTATTCTACTTCTACATTGAACATTGCGTTTCTTAATGTTACTCGAAATGGAAATGATGGAGATCGAAAATGAAAAACACCGTGGGAAAAATTTTTTTATATGATGTCATATATGATGTATGATAGCGTATGGATTTGCATGGCAGTAATTGTTTGGAAATTATAAACTGTGAATAAGCCTGAAATATGTTTAATTTGAATTTCATAACTTTTTAATCATCAATTTTAATAGTTACGAAATTAAGAAATAAAGCTTGTAAGAGAGTTTTCGAATTCAAGTAGCAGAGAGATTTCTAAGTACTTACTAGAAGCTAAATATTTTAAATCATACAAGTCAAGATACAAAAATATATACCTCAAATTTAAATTGATGGATTTTTAAAATTTTGAATTGAAGATTCAAAATTCAAAAATATATTCCAATGTGTTGAATTTTCGCGATCGAAAGTTTTCAATATCAAAATCAATATTTGAAATACGAATTTTGCTTTGAAAATTTTCAAAAACTGCGAAAGTTGTGATTCTTACACACCAGCACATATCAAAATGCAAAAAATTCAAAAATTTCGTTAAAATGCAGTTACTCAAATAAGTCAGATATTGTGAAATTTTTCATTTCTCTTATCAATCCTTTATTTTTCCTAAGTATATAAAAACTAGAAAAAATGCAAGACCCTAATTAATCTACTTTACAATCACATATTTTTAGGAACCTTGTATTCAATCTCATCAATATTGCATACTTATGCCAAAGTCAACGATTATTTGCGAAACTTACTAAAAGTGCGAAATTTTCGCAAATCCAGTAAGTAGAGTCAAATTAAGATTCGTTTCTTTTTGGAATCTAAAACCTTAGAAAACCAGAAGCAAACTCCTTATAATCGTATAAAATTAGGAGTAGAAAAAATTGTTGACTCATCGTCCTTTTTCAGGAAGTTTGGCCGAGGTTCGCATAATTATTAATTATATATAATTCATAAATACAAATGTACAAAAATAAAAATATAATGATAAATACGTATATTTTTGATGTTAAAAAAATTTTTGCACCCAATATAATTAGTATGAATATTTCAAAATCAAATGGTAATCATAAATACAAAACCTCTCTTATTGATCTCTGAATACATATACCTATCATACATAAATACATACGCGTATAAAAAATTTTCCCCATTTGAAACCGTGTTTATTAACGTCGATTGATCGTATAAAAAGAGCGTTTCACCAACTTTTTTTCCGCGAGTTAAACATTGTAATAAAATACAGATATAAAATGCATCGATTTCACCATTATTATGTACACGTAAGCTACATCTATTGTCTCGTTTCGTCGCACGAAAAAGCGGTACAAGCAAAATTCATTTTCAATTTTCCTGCATCCCAAATTTTCTAGGACGCAGAAAAACCAAAGTTGATTTATCGACTCCCAATTCCAAGCAATTAAAAAAATAGAACTCTGAAAATCAATCAGTATACACAAGTATTTATAAACAAAATAACGATTTCTACCACGAATCTCGTTCATTTGTGAAATTCAATTTTTTAAAAAAAGAAAACCACGGAAGCCCCAGAAGATATATTTACGTAAACATTCAGCAAATACCATGTAAACCATTTTCGTAAACTGTTTACACAATATTTTCTTGAAATGTACATAAAATTTACGTAATCTGTTTGCATAAACTTTGCGCAAAGCTGCGAACGTAAAAACACGTAGATTTTTTGTAAACATATCCACGAGGGAAATATCTTTCGTTGAAACAAAAAAATGTTTCCTCCGGTGACACTGGCGATAAATACAGGAGGAACACGCCGCGAAAAAACGACGGGGGCTACGAAAAAAATTGCCGCAAAATCAGAGAAATGCCATGGTAATAAATAGAAAAACAAAACCTATCGAAATATCGTTTCGAGTCGGTGTACCTAGATTATGCAATTGGATGCGTTGCTAGGAAGCTGACTAGAATGTACGCTGCAGATAAAGGTGTGGAAAAAGTCCATCGCGCGCAAAATCACCCAGCAATCGTCCCTGGATGCTCAGAAATCGCATTGAGAGTGTTCGCATCGATAACCGATTCCTTAATAATCCTCGCACTGAGATCGCTTTCACTGGGAATCCGGAGCTCCATAAATTGCTCCCCTGGAATTCACAAGGCTCGCCCTGAGGACCCTGCCAAGTAAATTTACATTTCCAATGAGTTTGAGAATAAAATGCTTAATTAGTTAGTTATTGCGAAATCGGCTATGACGAGCAATAAATGTTTATAATACGTAATAGTTGCTACGGTTGTAGCTGTCATATGAATGAGCTGGGATTTGAACTCGGGTCCCCGGCGTGTAGGAATACAATGCTACCACTAAACCATTTCGAACTTCACCAGTGATTGTGAATAATTCAGTGGTGACTAAGTCCAGACTCTCGGGAGTTAGGTGTGAAGCAACTTTGCCTAACAGATTTTACAAACATTGAACATATTCTTATACGGTTTTCCGTCTCCTTATAAGATTTTAAAACCTTGTAGGGCGCTCTTTTATTTTTATAAGGTGCTCTTCCATTCTTATAAGGCTCCTACACGAGTATACTGTCAGAATAAAGTTGGTAATTTTTCTATACATGTATTGGAAGTTATTAACCTATACGCATATGAAAGTTTTCACATGCTTGGGAATAGAAAATTTAGTATACGAAACATAGAAACAAACCAATACTTCCATTGAATTTTTTTTATGTCCGTTTTGGGCAAAAATTACATTCTGCGTGGTAATGTTTCTATGTACGTATTAGAAGCGATTAACCTATACGCGTATGGAAGTTTTTCACATGCTCATGAACAGAAAATTTAGTATACACGGCATAGAAAAAAATCAATACATCCATACAATTTTTTTTATATCCGTGTAGTACAAAAATGACATTCAGCTTGGTAATTTTTAATTTCGCAATAATAATAAGAAATATAATAATAAATTTGAATTTTGTCTATTATGGATTAATTATACAATTATTTAATTTTTTTAAACACTATCAATGGAATTTGGAAATTCCGCCCAATTTCATAAAAAAAATTGTAAAACGACATTCCCGTTCACGCCAATACGATATGAAACATTTAGCATTATACTTAATCTATCAGTGCTAAAATCCTAGTATGAGAAAAAAAAATAATCTTCTCTCTCGCGGATCTCGCAGTAAATACTGGTATGGCGCTGGATTTATTGGATACATTGGAAATATTCTTTACGCTTATGGAACTTTTATGAAGTAGGGAAATATTTGCATACTCTTGTATAGAAATTCAAAGTTTATAAAAAAAATTGCATTCATATTTAAAATTTCTATTGGTACATCGGATTTCCTTGAATTACTGTTAATTTTCTATGCACGCGTAAGAAAATATCATACATCGAAAAAATTCGTTGTACACCGGAAATATTCTATACATACATACTGCGTTCCTCAAGTATGGAAATATATACGTACTCTTATATAGAAATTCAGAGTGCATGGAAAAAATCATATACATATCAGAAAATTTTCTATTAATGCATAGGAATTTCTGGACGTATAGAAAAATTTCCATACAGACGTATGGATAAAATTGGATAATTTCTGACAGTGTATAGAGTCTTTATAAGATATAAGGCTGTCTTATGAGGAAAAAGATTCTTATAAGTAGCTTCCAAAGTCATTCTATAAGAAATGAAAATCTTATAAGATAGTCTTATGAGGAATCGGATTCTTATAAAGAGTCTTATGAGAAACAAAACTAGTAGGGAAGTAACAGCAGCGTTTGGAAAGTTACTTGAAAGAATGTAACGCGTTACGTTACTGTTAGTTGGATGAAAAAAGTAATTCGTTACATTACCGTTACTTCAAAAGAAATAGTAACTTGTTACCATTACCACTTAAAAAAAGTAATGTGCCGTTACTTTTTCAAATAAATCGATGGTTAGTAACAAGAACTCGAAAAACTAAGCATGAAAAAACAAAATCATTGTTCTAATGGTTTTGTTCTAAAATAAATGTTTATTTCAGATAATATAATAAAATGATTTGAGATCGAAAAAGATTAGACATCTTTAATTTTTTTTCAGTTTCAACAAAACGTTTTGCTCGAACAAACTATCATATTTTCGAGATCTGCTGTTTGTTAAAACGAGTCCTCCATGAATGATTTTTTTAAGTGAGGAAAGCCATTAGGCATTTGTAAATCTTTACTTTTAAACCCTAAAAAAAAATCAGTCAGATTGTTAAGATTTTTATTTATTTATCAAGTTCAAAAAATTTCTGAATATAACATTTCATTCAATGATAGACGTGAGGAAAAATTTGGGCATTTAAGAGAACTTTGAGAGAATCTTATGAACCTAATTTTTTACTGTTTTTGAGACTTTTTTTATTTTTCAGTACGTATAAAATGTTGAAGGATTTTCTAGTGTTTTTATGAATTCGTATTATTTTTATGTACATCGCTAATATACATTTCAAGAATTCCATGCTCTAGAATTAAAAGTTCAATACATTTTTTGTATTCGAAAGGTTTTTTCAGCAAATAGTGTCTATGCGTATTTTTATTTCTTTTAGTGTTTTTTAGTACTTTTTTAGTTTTTCCACGATTTGAAAGATTGTTTAGTATTTTTGAAACTATTTTTATTTTTAGGATACATAAAATGTTGCAGGATTTTCTAGTATTTTTATATAACTTTTTATATAGATTTCGAGAAATATGAGCTCTTGAATTCGAAGTTCAATAAATTTTTTGTAATCCAAAGGACTGTTCAGAAGACAATGTCTCAACACATTTTTATTACTTTCAGTATTTTTCGTATTTCCTTAGTTTTTCTACGATTTAAACAATCATTAAATATTTTTAAATATTCTGCTACATACATAAATTTCTGGAATTCGATGCTCTAGTTATTCAAGTTGTTGAGATCTTAAATGATTCGTAGATTTACTGATTTACTTGTGTTTTTATACATACCAGGTATGCATTTTTTTTGTATTTCTTTGCATTTTTAAAGAATTATGTAGAATTTTTGGTTTTTTTTTAAAGATATCTCTTGAAATTTCCAGAATGAGATTTCCTAGAATTGAAAGTTAAAAATATTTGAAGTATCTCGATCGATTTTACAGAAAATAGTTTCTTTATAAATTTAGGGTGCCCTCAATATTTTTTATATTTATTGCAGACTTTCAAAGTTTGAAAAGTTTTCTTGTATTTTTATGGTCTTCTGTATACATATATTTGCAGAATTCAATGCTCGACAAATTGAAGTGTCTTGATTCTCGGAATTGCACGAATTTTTTAAAAAACCTAATAGGATCTATAAGAAATGATAAAAATCTTGTATATATTCTGTAATTTTCGTATTTTTTTTTTGTATTCAATTAATTACGTAAGGTTTGCTAGCATGATCTATAGTTTTTAAAGATCCTACTATAGCTTAAATACTGATAGATGATAATGATTTCACGTATTTTTATTGGAATTTCTAATAATATAATGCTTCAAATTGTGAAAGTTTCCAATAAAAAGTGAAAAAGTTATACAGTTTCTAACATTTTTGACACTTTTATCAGAATCATACCCTCAAGATTTTTATAAATATAGAAATTGAAATTACGTCATTCATAACTGTTTAACAGCGTATGGAAATTTTGACAGATAAAAAATCAACGCTCTCAGTGAAATCATCGACACTTCTGAAGAACAAACATTCCTCAGAACTATTGAAAGTCTGTTAACATCTTGATACTACCAAAAATCCATGTTAAAATTGTCATCAGCTATCGAAATACTTAGGAACTTTGAGGGGTTGGACCACTGTAAGTTTGCAAAAAATATATTTTTTTCTGTTTGTTAAAAAAATCTTTTTTACGATACATGTATCTTCCCTACGTCTTTTTATATCTGCGGAGTGGCCTAAAGGTTCCTGTTTTCGACAAATGAATAGCGGTCCGAGCGGAAATACCTCCTCACAATCACGATACAACAAAACTAGTTCTCCGTCAGGGCAGAAAAACTTTTCTGCCCTAGGGTAAAAAACTTTTTTGCCCTGACGGGAGGGCAAAAAAACTTTTCTGCCCTGACGGTAGAACCACTTTGATTGTCTTGGAATTTTGAGCAGGTTTTTCTGCCCTGACCGCTACTTATTGTTCGAACACAGGAACCTTAGAGTCGTCCCGCAGGTATAAGAAGACGTAGACAAGATACACTTATCGTAAAAATATCGTTAGCTTCTTGGGACAGAAGTTGGATTTTTCAGACGAGATCAAAACAGTCGACACGAGTGACATGCAAGGGCGCCGAAGGCGCCCGAGGTTGTTCACGAGTGTCAACTGTTTTGATCGAGTGAAAATCCAACTTCTGTCCCAAGAAGCGAAATATACTATTAAACCCTCTTGAGTAATGTAAAAAAGTTTCTATACCCGCCTGACTTATCGTTAATTGATATTTCGTAGCATAACCCAAGCACTACTATGCTTTAAGTCGTATATTCAAGGCCTCAAAAGCCAGAAGAATTGAAAGAAAAAAGGTAAAATAAAGTCTGGAAGAAGCTTTTATGAAGAGGAAGGTCTTTTTTATGGCAACTTGAGCGTAAGGAGCTCAAATAATTTTTCTTCAGGAAAAATTTGCATTGAATTTTTAACGAATATCTCTCAAAACAATGTTTTTTAAAACGGTGTACATGATATCTCAAGTATGTGTAGTAATAAATATAAAAAAAATTATAAGTGTCGTACAAGTATTTAGCGTTGCAGACATGCCTAAAATTAACGCTGCAAACACAACCACCACACTGGTCTAACCCCTTAAGACTCAAAATCAGTCCTGAAAAAAAAGTGCTCTAAAAATGGCTTGGAACTTCAAAAACATTCGATATTTTAGAAGCTGATACGCCATCCCTTAAAATATAAAGATATCACATCAAGCAATACTGCATAATTAATTGGTTTCAACCCTCTAAGGATACCTATTCTCAAAACTCACATTTATTTCCGGTATGAGATCGGTAAACTCGGGTCGAAGAGGATGTAGCCCGCGAATTTCAGAGCCCCTCGGCCAGGTCGTCGAGGTCCAGGTGAAGCGCAAAACGCCGGCCTCAAGCATTGGACTCCTTGAGATTGTCGAAGAGCTGCATGATTTGGTTGTAGTCCATGCCGAGGTTGAGATCGTCCAGGGCGACGGACTCTTGCGCTGAGCCGCACGAAGACGCGGAAGACGGGGACGACGAGAACATGGGGTTGCCGACGACAGTGGCGCGTTTTATCTCCTGGCCTTTCGCGCTCGAGACCTGCTTGTCTTCGACAAAGCCGAGCTCGTCGCCCTGGTGAACCATTTTTTTAACGTTCTTACATGTTCCTTTAATTGTTTTTTATTTCAACATATCTCTCTATGTCCTACTCTTAAAACTCAGAAGCCTTTCTAACTCAATACCTTTTAAAAACTTTATCCCTGGTGAAAAAGTTCCGACCGAAAATAGTCGGACCATAGTCGTAACATTGTCGAAAGCTGGCCATAAGAAACCGTGTTTTCACCACAGAGCGGTGGCGCTGACTAGATAGATTACCCGGGTAAAGTTGAACTAGCGTCTAGCCTTAGTAAGAGCGAGAGAGAAAGGAAGCATTAGGAGAGAAGGAGAGCGATAGAAAGTGTCATGGCGTTTCACTGTATTTTGAGGCCTCAGCTTTCGCGCCCTGGTCGAATGTAACGACTGTATTTTTAAACTTGGATTTTAGGCCAATCCTATCATATTTTTAGCGAGAAGTTGTCAGAAAAGGAGCAAAATTGCCTCCATTAATTAATTGTGATGCTAAATATTTGTATATTGCTCTAAAAATTATGATTTATCAAGTATCAAAAGTAACAACATCGTTATAACCTCAAAAAGACATTGTTTCATTGTTTCGATTGTTTCGTCCGTTCAAGCGCGCAAAATTTGAAAATGGTATTATTTTAGTTTTTTTTAATCTTAAATGAAATAAGCGTTTTGCTCTTTAATTATTATAAAAATATATAATATTTTAATATGTTACTTATGATAAATCAATTATAATATTTGTGGCTTCCAGCCATAATGACGAAACTCACTAACAGCTGTTTTCGAGAAAACCAGCCTTGAAGTTTTCCAAGTGTTTTTCGAAATTTGCAAACTTTTGTGACTTTTTCTCTTACGAAATCATTGATTGCATTGCGTAAGTGAAAACATATTAGTTGAGTGCGCGCAAATATACCTAGAAAGTATTTTTTTATTGAAAATTGTGACTTAGTCGGTTACGCCGGGAAACCACAGATATTATGACGTATGTGCGCAGCAGTCAGCTGATGTTCAGCTGTGTTCAGCATCAAAACAAAAACGGGAAAAACGCAGAAAAAATGAGAAAAAGGGTTGTATTCATGAAAATTGCAAAAAACAGGTAAATTGAATAAACAATCGTACCATGCAGTCGAATTATTCATTTATTTTGTCCGCGTGAAATTCTGTGGCTTCCTGCCATAACAGAGAAAGCGACACATCTCATAACGTTCAAAATGTCATCAGAATATCATTTAAAATGAGCCTTATGGCATAAGTGACTTTCTCTGTTATGGCGGCAAGCCACAGACATCATTATAAAACTGATTTAAACAATGACGGATGAACTGGTTCCTGATGCCGGGAAAACACTGAGTTGTGTTGTTATGCTGAGAAAAATGCAGTTTGTTGGTTATGAAATGTCGATAGAACGAATCGAATGTTGGATATTAGAGAGTCAATCAACATTTTATGGAAATATTAACATTTATAGATATCGAATTTCACGCTAACTCGATTTCGAAAAAAATTGAGTTTTGTGATTATGGCGGAAAGCCACAGATATATTAACAATAATATTATTATAAGATTATTATTATTCAATAATAACTTACTTATTGCAGTATATTTATTCGTCAATAATTTATTAATTTGTAATATAAATATTATATATATTGTTTATATAAATTATAATATATTCATTATTATATATTAGAATATCAAAACATCAACGCATATGCATAACTAATTTTATTTATGTTATCGTATATATTTAAATTATTGTTTTAATGATTGATAATGTTAATTCTAAATAAACCGCGTGCGCGACATACTACTCCAGCCAAAATCAAGCACTAATTTAAAGATTGACACAGCTGGACACAGCTTGTCAGATCGACAACTATGTCGATAAAGTCGCATTGTTCTGCATTGTTTTGTGTCGTTCTGTTTTATCAAATTCGAATATCACTGCTAAATTGTTATTTATTTCTATTAAACACAATGAAAAATGCGTAATTTTTTCTGGAATCAATATATTAATCACTTTTACTTATTTTCGCAATCACAAGACCACAAAACGTCACATCAGAGGCAAGGAAAAAAAATCAAAGTAATAGTCGTAACTTCGTCAAACGTAACGACTATCTTACGACGATTAATCGTTGTACTATAATCGGACAATAGTCGGATTTTTTCCACCATGGGCATGATTAATTGTTATCTCGTTTTTTCTGAAAAATTTCATGAATTTAAAGAAAAAAAAAAAACTTTTTTAACTTTCTTTTTATATTATCTTCCTAATTTCCAATCTTTCCGTGCCGCACAACAAAACTCATTCTTCTTTTCTCTTCGAGCTTTCGGCCTTATTTGTTTGGCCCTTTTTTTTATAGAGTGTACTTACAAGGGCGTTATCCTGGGGGTTCTCCTTCGACTGCTGCAGTTGCTTAGAGCGACTGGACTTGCGGTGCTTGACCTCGTGGCGCCTGCTCGCGTCCCCGGTGCTGGCGGCGCGTTCCCTATGCTGGCGCTTTTTCGGCACCGCGACGCTCTGAGCGAGTATGCCGGTGTTCCGATGAGGTGGTACCGGTGGCTTATAATCGTCCTCGTTCCCGTTCGTCGCGTCCGAAGACACTCTCGTTGCCTGTGGCGACGAACCCAGAACCCCGTGAGGCGGCAGTGGCGGCGGTGCGTCGTTGCTGCAGGGATGAAAAAATTTGTTCAAGCTACTTTGTTCGGACTTACGAACAGTGTTACTCACTCGTTTCGAGAAGACGTCGTCGCCGCAGCTTTAGTCGACTTGATCAACGGTCCACGGGAAATTTTATCTTTCTTGCAATAAGTCGTTGAGTCGATTTTACCACTAGTCTTCGCTTCCGATGGCAGTTTGATGTGATTTGGATTGTCAAAACTGGCATTAAAGTCTCCCGTTTCGTCCGAATCCGGGGCTAAAGGATTGCTCGTCACCCGTACCTTTAAGAATGGAAACAGTATAGAATTTATATTTTTTAATGATTGATGATAGGCAAGATAAAAGACATATTGAGGGATCCAGAAACAATGAAAATGAATGTAAATCAATACACTTCAATTTGCAATTCTTCAACCACTCATCATGTACTCAAGTGCAGAGATACGGTAGGTATAGGGTTTGAAAAAAGTGTAACACAATAAACGTCCGTCGCAGGTCTTTTTTCTCAAACGATTATACAAACACAAAAATCATCCTTACTTGTTGAGGACCGCAAGTGGCCCTTTCGAGGGTCGCTCGTCCGAGCCAAACCCAGTCGTGTGCATTGGTGGTGGACTCCCTAGGGCGTCTATTGCCGGAGGCTAATTGACTAGCAGCGGCTCGAGCGGCGCCGAGTACCGGGATGCCCGGGACTGAGGAGGATTCCGAGGGCTGAGGCTTGAACTTGCTCGCGTAGACAACGCACGAGACGACGAAAACGACGATGGCGAAACAAAAGGCTGCCAGGAGTACGTACATACCGATTTCCAAGGGTGTCATCATGGGCCCGTTTTGGTGCCTCATTCCCACGCCACCCATGCCACCTGAAAACACGGTGGTTTTGGGTTAATGCAGATTTGATTATGTGTTTGCATTCTTGCTCTTAATATTTCGGGTAGTACGTCGTGATGCTTCATTCGTTCTTTCGAGAATATCTGTCATATCTAAATTGGGACGTTTGCGAGAACTTCTCTTCAAGCATACAAATAAACAATGGTCTAGAGCGTGCATTTAGTCCAAACATCATCCCTTTCCTGCGAGTTTCTTTGTAAATGATGATACGCGCCTTTTAAGATTCTGAACACATATATGAGCTCTATAAGTCAACATATGAGAATATGCAAAACATGCAAGTTATTTGAAAATCTTCCAAGATTCTCCGGAATCTTTATGTTTCTGAGTTATTATTAATTGACTGTCAAAAGACGGTATAACAGTTAAATCTTTTTTCGTGAGGGTTACGATAGCTACTCAAATTATTCTGTTCATGTCGGACCTCCTATATTCTTCTTACACTCTATTGTTCTGATGAAGCAATTTATTATAAAACTCACCGATGAGAATGTCCTGGAGGTCGGGTGAGACCTTGGACCCGGTTTTACGTTCCCTGTGGTGAGAGCCCATGCCGAGGTTGCCACCGCCGCCGTCGTTCTGGACGAACTCAGGCCGGTTGGGAAGCTCACTCGAGGCGAAATCGACCTCTACGTTCGCGGTGGTCGTTGCAAGAGGCGCGTTCGCGATCCTCGCAGACGCGTCCTTGGATTTGCGCCCGGCAGGTAGCCGACAGGAGTCAGCCAGGTGCAGGCTGACGCGCAAAAGGTCGCCCCGACCTTCGCCAACAGCGATGACCCGTGGGTGATGCGACGCCACCGTCGGGGCGTACGCGACCACGTCAGAGTCCAGGCTCTCCACCGCCAAGTGGTAGTCACCCACTGCGATTTCCCGCAAAGGTGTACGCGAGCTGTCGGAAAATTCGATGTCGATGTCTAGGAGACCCTCCTGAATAAAGAAAAAAGAGAAATTGCATGATCATCAAGGGGAAAACAGGATCGCATGAATCACGTATATATATTTTTTCTGAAAATTCATCGTAGTACATAATATTGCATTCTTTCCAGTGATATGTCACTGCTGTATGACGAGTTCGCACCAATTGGCATCAATTTAATATTATTTTCGTGTAATTTGATTCTAGTCTTTAATTTTATCTTCGTTTTACGGATATAACAAGAATTACAATCATTACCGCGAATTCGAGAAACAACACATTGCTTCCCAGATAACATTATGGGGATCATGTATACTCGTGTTGTAACGTGACTGTAAAAGCTGTAAATCTACACACAAAAGTCATATAATTCGTGAATTGAGGCTCATATAGCCAGCATGCATAATTTTTAAGGTTTCAAGTAACTGAGCAATTAATCTGTTTCGATTATTTATCATTTATTTACAGACCTCAAGTAGAAACAACTCATAGAAAAATAACAATCTGGCATTATTTATATTTTTTTGCTTAATACACATATTCAAACTAGAAACATACCGCCTCAATTTGAAACACCCAAAAACTAAAACTCCGTACGAAATCGCCTTCAAAACTCGCATCACAAAATTCGATAACTACACTGCAAAAAAACATTTATGAGACATGTCTCCGTAGAAGACACGAAGACGCGAAATCCATGTCTTCAGTCATTAAGTGTCTTACTTTTATGTGTCAAAAAGATGTGCTTTAAGGACATCTTTAAACGTCTTAAAAATGGCGTCAAAAAGTATCTCGTGGCAAGACACCATTTTTTTCAGTGTATGTAGATATAACTGAAAAAAGAATTTCGAATTGAGAAATAAGCGATTCTATTATACGTTTGAAATATTTAGAGAAAAACATTGTTGACATTGAGAATGAGCTGAAAAAATGTTACCGTTTGACTTACTGCAGAGATTTTTTCATTATATTCCCGTAGGGAATTCCATTTTCGGAGACAGAAACATATTGTAAAGAAATCAAGATATTTTCTTAATAAGAATTACATTAGTAATCGAAGTAATAGTTGGGTGAGGAATTGGACAAGGAGAAGTATACCGGAATTTGTTTTGAATACATTGAACTTGGGAGAATAATTTAATAGGCCATATTTCAAAGAAACTTAACCTGTTATTGGCTTTTTAAAAAATTTTGAGACAATGAATTCTGAATAACCTCTGCATATTAAGGACGATACAGATAAAAGTGTGAATCTCTGGCCGAAGATGTATGGCCTGAATCGCTCCACTGCTCCAGTGCCGACGCTTCCTTTTCAGTTGTTGAGTAATTCATCTTGGGGTTTGTTCGAGATCATGACGCATATGCGATCGGGAGGTCCTTTCCTATTTTACCTTGCAAGAGCATGCACCCGATTGCATAGTTCGATGCATCGCAGCTTATGAAGAACTTCAGCGTGAAATCGGGTAGTTGTAGCACTAGTTCTTCTAATAACTTATCTCTCAATGTCTCGAACGCTTCCTGGTGTACTTTTCACCATACAAATTTCGCCTCCTTAAGTAACTGGTTTAATGGGCGGGCAATCTTCGCAAAATCTCGGATGAATCTTCTAAAATATGATACAAGCCAAAGGAATGATTTTACTTTCTTCTGATCTTTTGGTGGTGGGTAGTTCTTGAGTGCTTTCATTTTCTTGTTATCTGGTTTTACGCAGTCCTGAGATATATGGTGGCCTGGCTAGATTATGCCCTTTTTTAGAAATTGGCATTTTTCGGGCAGTAGTACTTGGTTTGCCTTTCTCAGTCTTTCCATAAGCCTTTCAAATATTTTTTGATGTTCTTCTTAACCCTTAGCGAAAATTATGATATCGTCCAAGTAGACCAGACATTCTATGTACGTTACATCAGAAAGAACGTTGTTTATCATCCTGGAAAAACAAGCAGGGCTCGTCTCGAGTCCGAAAGACAGTCTATTGAACTCATACAAGCCGTTCATGGTAGAATAAGCAGTTTTGTGTTTCGAGTCAGGATGTAACGGAATTTGATGTAAGCCTGCAGCCAGATCTAAGGTGCTGAAATACTTTGCTCCTGCCAAGTAGTCAAGTAGAGTGGTGATGTTTTCTAGTGGGAAGTTATCTGATACCGTTTTTAGATTCAGTTGCCGAAAGTCTATATCAATCCTGTATCGTTTTTCGCCGTCTGGGCCTGATTTTTTCGCCACAATCCAAACAGGTGATGAATACGAGCTTTGTGATGGTTGTATGATATCAGTCATGAGAATCTCCTTTATCTGTTTGTTAATTTCATTTCGTTGAGTTGGCGCAAATCTGTATTACAATAAATTTCGCTTTCACGGGGGTGTCGTCGAATGTTTATATTTTATGGTACACAGTGTTCGTGTGCTACAGTTTTTCTCCCTCCAGATGAAAGTTATCTTGATATTTTTCGACCAGCTCTTCGACGTGTAATTTCTCTTCTGGTTCAAGGCCATCCAGGTCAATTTTCATTATAATCTCATTATACCTTTTTTTTGTACATTCCGTTGCGGCGACTCTCCAAATTTTAACATTTTCAGGTTCTCCTGTTTCTAGTATATTTGTCTGTTGATTGATTGGTTTGATATCTTTGACTTTCCATAGCTCAATAGTAGGTTTTTTCATTGTTACTGTTTTGAATGAACGATGAGAAAATTTCGTCTGCGTAATCAAACCTCGAAATTTTGGATTCTTCATTAATTGTATAAAGTATCGATCAAATTCTTAAGGTAGTCCATGAAAAGTCCCACTGCTAAGTCAATGTCTGATATATCAAAAAAAGAAGACTAATGAATTAAGTTAAACAGTAATTATTTGGAACTAATCGGCTCCTCTTCAATCACGATAAACAAACTCTGCAGTCAATTCGGAAAACGCGAGGACCCCTCGAGGAACCCCAGTGGATGATTAGCATCTTGAAAAACAACCGAATCTGTGGCTAGCTCAAAAAGGGTGTTAATCATTGAGTGAGAATCCTTACAGCCACAAAAACCGAGTTGGAAGTACTTGAGTCTAATTCAAAAAAAGTCCCAATATCATCATTCCGCCACTTTATTTTAGGAATATGGAAATCTCCAGCTTAAATAATACCTGTTTCCTTAATAATATTAGGCATAAAATTAGGAATTACATAAATGAGCCAAGTTTTTGAAAAGTTCTTTTTGGCTAGAAAGAGGTAGATATACTGCACTTAAATGTAACGGTGTCCTACAGAAAATAATTGTAAGAGTAATCTGTTCAAATGTAGAATGAGATGGTATAATTGTCGCACTATATATTGACTAAACAGCCATTAAGACTCCATCATCGCGAACACTCTGATTAATAGCAAGAGACCGATCACAGCGAAAAACATCAAAATCCATAAAACCAAGTCCCATAGTAAAAACTTCAGTATTTTACTCGGTAAAATACGAAGATGATGAAACCTGATAAAATAGCTTCATGAGAATGGAATTCGCGATATTCGCGGTTAAAGATTAGTCAAGCCGATTTTGCTACTTGATGATTATTCGGCGACGGCAAAGACAGGCGCAGAGTTCGTGATTTGTAGTACATCTGAAGCACATATCTATAATCTTTCTTCAAATAGTATGTTTAAGGTATCAGGAAACAATCACTGACAAGGAAACGAAATTTGTTTTAACTGAAAAAAATTTTAATGAAAAATTTCACAGTGTGTCTGAATAAGTTCACTGTCTTCTGTAAAAGAAGGCTCACGACTGTAAACTCTTGTTACATGCATTCTGCAAATTGTCATATGTTATACCGATTTTTTTTGCAAAATATTTTTTGTAACTTCATAATTTTTAAATAATGAATTCTTTTTTTAATGTTCCTATCAATACATGTCTCTGAAAAGTTATTTCTTTTCAAAATATCATGTACGTCATCATTTTAAAATTTATTTCACTAACTTCATTATCAGCCCACTTAATATATTCTTATTAGCTTAACTAAAAAAGGTGCCAATATTTTGATGTGAGACGTGTCTTAAAAAATGATTGATTCATTTCATAGACCGTATCAGTTGAATATGGGAGAGGGGGGATATTTCGATCAATTTTTTTCCTAACAAGAATTTTTAAAAAAAAGTGAATTAATTTTTGTATGTATTTGTGGTCAAACGGAAGGGTTAACATCCTTTTATATAATGAAAAATTGCTGAACATTTTTATAATAATGTTCAATAAATATTTTAGTAGTTACCACAACGTCTCGTTTGATCGAGGTAGCCCCATGGGTGGGGCCACTTCAATCGAGCTATGGGGCTACTTTGATCAGAAGACAGTAATGTTTCAAAGCGATTGCATTCGTGGAAAATCATATTTGTAGAATTACTGTAGCGATAAATTAATAATCATAGAGTATTTCCATATATTTTTATTTAATATCAGCACTCAAACAAAACTTTCTTTCAACAGTTAAATGAAGATTTTCAGAAAAAATCGTCTGATTTCGAAAATCCTTACGTAATGTAAGATTTTAATTACATTTAGTTTTCCAATTATCTTTTCATTTTCTTTTGTTTTTTTAGTTTTAGATCTTTTTTGGATTTATTCTTTAAATTCTTCTTTTGTCGCTTTTCTTCTAGTAATTTTTTCACTGGCGTGACTGTTGCGATAATGCTCTTTCTGCGTTGTCTAAAAGTCTGTGTACGAAATAAACAGATTTCAGGAACTCGTTCGATTTGTTAAAGAACTTATCGAAAGTATTCGAGGTTCAAGTTGAATGAAATAGGGAAAAATATGACCCAAAATTTCAATGAAAATAATCTAAAACAATCAATTCAAAACATTCCATAACAAATTATACCGCTTAAAATTAATTTTTATGAATTTGAAATCAATTACATCTCGTGCAGATTAGAATTAATTGAAAAAGACGATGGATACAAAAAACATCTCTTACAAATATGTTGATCGGTTTAGCCCCACAAACTCTAATTGAAGTAGCCCCGAAAGTAATCAACGGAATTTCGAATGCGTTTCACACCTACAAAAATTTTTTTTCATAAAAAGGTTTTTGAAAGAGTATTCAGGATCGCATATACTTATGAAAAAACAAAAAACTTTCCTAGTCTCGGGTGTTTACGGCGTTTGCTAGACGTTTTCCGAAAATCACAGTTGGCACGTTTTTGACAGCTTTTAGGACAATTTTTGTAATTTATTAATTATATCTAGCAACCGATGGACACACGGCTTTATTTTTTTGTGTCAATTTAGGTCACTATTAGAACTAAATTTTCGAGGTATTACAATTTGAAAATTCAAACCACATTCTTCAAAACCTCAAGTGATCGAAGTAATCCTCTGATCGAAATGCCCCCACTCTCCCCTATACTAATCACATTTCATATTCTTATTACTTCTAATGATCTTCATTTATAGTAAATAAATTTCTAATCGAAGGAATTAATAAAAATGTATGATCGAAAGAAAACAAAGTCTTATAAAAGTCAACTACGCAAGGTCCAAAAGGAGGCAGTGAAGTGGAGGAAGTAAAGTAATTCAAAGTTGAAGAAAAGTGCATTGTTATATACCTGGTACTGCGCGGTAAGTTTCCTTGTGACCGACGTCTCCGCCACGTAGCCGTTCTCTATCGCGCTGTCCGGGCTGATGTTCAGTTGCAAGCCCGAAACGATCTTCACCGAGAGCCGGGAAATCGAAACTCGGTCGTTGCCCACGCGCACCTCTTTAGCCCCGATGACCCTGCCCGTGATCGGTGACAATACTTGCACCTCCGTTCTACCGACGCCTCGACCTTGGACGATCTTTCCCTGGAGCAATGTCGCTATCCGCGGATCGGAGACCCGGAGGAGCCCGATCACCAGGTCCGTGACCCGGAGCCAGGTCCGTCTATTAATTAAATATGACACTCTCCCGGAGTCGTGGTCAGCCGCAAAAAACCTGGCATAAATTTCAACCGGGGTTTGCTGGAAACGCAATCGGCATCCCGAAGATGACACGCCGTGGCTGTCGATTGAATTCACGGCGTCCCATGCTGTACAGAAAAATAATCGAATTGTCATTTCCTGTTCTTTAGTATTCAATTCTACGTGTTCTTGTATTATGTGGAAATGAAACCATTTCTTCAGGAGAAGGGGACAAGCCTTTAAGATTACAAATTTATTGTGGACTAGCTTTTCCGGCGTGCTTCACTACGCGTAATTGTATATTTGGAAAAAAATGATCGAAAAATAATTGGAAGAAATGAAAAAAAATGAAGAAATGCAAAAAGTGAACTCAAATAACTTGACCCCCCACTGCCCCCGCCGTGTCAGTCGATCCTCCTCTCCTCCTACCCCTCCCATCCCTCCCTTCCACTCCTCCCATTAACCCCTCACCATTATTTTTAATTATTAATTAAAAATTAATTATTAATATAATAAAAAAAATATGTTAACTAAACATTGTATACAAAAATGTAATTTTAGTATATAATTGTGTGGTGCCCAATTATTGAAAAAAATATTTAACATTTTTTAAACATCAATATTGAACATGAATTATATTAAACTAAATCTCACAAACTGCGAATGTTTCGGTATTAACTGTATAACAATTTCTCGATCCCACCCAACACCATTCTTTTCTGACACTATGGCAAAAACAATACGAAGCATCGTATTTTCTTTCGTAATAGATTCGATCTCTCAATTCTTCCGCGTACGATGACGCAAATAATTTTTCTTCAATTTCGGGTCCGAAATTTTTTCTTTTCTTATCGTGGGATTTGTAATTTTTTTAATCTTCCTGCCTCTCAATTTCACGCCTGTCGCAAAATTTGCAGAAAGTTTGTGTTTCAATGCCGCAAATATCTCTACATTTTACGTTTTTCTCTATCGCCTGGAATTTTTTGTCTGTTTCGTAGTTGACGTCCTACAAATTATTACATGAATAAAAAAAATTCAAATAATTCTTCTATTTTATTTATCACTGGGTGTGAAATTTTTTGTTTTTTATTCAAAACAAAAAAATTCAAATAACAAATAAAATAAAACAAAAACAAAAAATTCAAATAATTAGTTTTTTTTATTCATACAATATTTTTAAATTTATTCATACAACAATTCATACGCATCGTCAATGATTTGTATTTTCGTTTAGAAAGAGATACCATTCTCTATCTCCGTCTTTTTGAAGGGAAGATAAGAGGCAATGGACGACGCGTTAGTCTGACGGAGATAAAAGTTGACCTTGAAAATTCGATATCTCCTTCATTTTTGCTAATTTCACAAAAAGGAAAAGAAAATAGTTGTTCAGAATTGTCTCGGGAATCTGTCATTTCCAGTTCTAACGGTGACATTCGAACACCCTGTATATAATAGCGGTTCTTAATAGAGTTTGATACTGAAGATTAGGCAAAAATTGGTTTAACGGTTCGAAAGATACGGTTAATGTGTGGGTGGATGCGGGAGTAGGATCACAGTCAATAGAAATCAGGTTCCCTACATTCACAATCGTGATTAAGTTTGATATGGAAGATTAGGCAGAGATTGGTCAAACGGTTCAAAAGATACGGTTAATACGTGGGTGGATGCGGGAGTAGAATCACAGTCAATTGAAACCAGGTTCTGAAGGATCACAGTCAATAGAAACCAGGTTCTGAACATTGTAGAGTTCAATATGGAAGATTCGGGAAAGATTGGTCGAACGGTTCGATAGATACACTTAATGCGTAGGTGCGTGCGTGGGTGGAGTGTGAACAGGACAATGTATAGCTATAAACCATCCTTGAACTGAGACGAATATGTTGTGCAAGGTTTCATAGAATTTGGTTGAGCTGTTCAAGAGTTATGGAATCACAAAGAAAGTGACATTGATTTATATATATATATATATATATATATATATATATATATATATATATATATATATATATATATACATGGAATTCTCTATTAGAACTAGTAAAAATCAAACAGACTTGCCTCGAAATTTGGGTGTAGCGTCTTCCTCGACGCTGTAATCATCGTAGTCGTCACCATCGAGTTCATCCGGGTCCTCCTCGTAGATGGTGTCATCGTCATTTTTTTCCTTGTTCACTTCAGCGGTCGCGTTCAAACTGCGTTTGTTTTTCGTTATCGCCAGGTCTTCGGCCACCTTCCAGCCCTTGACCTGGTTCAGGCGGGTGTCATCCACGGACACCTCCAAGGGAAACTCGGGCATCCAGACGGTGAAACGAGCCAGGCCTGTATAAGTGCCGTATTTCACGAGCACCGAAGCGTTGCTCGAGCCCCGGATTTCGGAACCATCGACGTATACGCTACTACACGAGGAAGAAACCTGGAAAAAACATTTGGCCGTGTCACCCAGCAGACTACATTTTAAATTCATTTGTAGTCGATGGATTTTTAAATGGTGAAATGAATAGTAATTTTGTGGATAAGATATAAACATACATCTTTTGGTACTTTGAAACATTCCAAATAGTCGCCATCCATGTACATTTATTGTCGAGAAAAGCTCACAATGTTATAAAAATTTATTTAAATTATTGACGTACCTTCAGTACACTTTCATCTTCCGAATGACAAGATGACTGCAAAGTTACATCCGCCACTTTTCCGGCCTGACTCACGATGAAGACCTTCATAGCTTGGGAAACTTGTCTTCCAGTCAGAACCGCAGTATTCATGACTTCCCAATTCTACCCAAAAAGACGAATGTAAGTGACATTTGAAATATTTTCGCAAGCAGAGACACAAGATTCCGAAAGTTCAAACTCAAGAAATAAGCCACTCATATTTTCAATCTTGAGACATAGGAAATCTCTAGTTTCGACTTTCTGAACTGCTGATTGTCGTATCTTAATTTTTATGTTCCAGCCACAAAATCTATGTTTGTGTTCATAATAATGTTAGGCATATGAATTCAAGATGTTGAAGCAACATTCATTGAAATATATTTATGAAATGCGACTGTAGACTATTTCAATACTTTGGAAATGGGGAGAACAGCTTGAATGTCGTCTTTCTGTATTTCCAGACGAGCCTGTAACTTTCTTCTTTCCATGTGATGATGGTGAAGCTGTTGCTGAGTTTGTTGTTGAGTTTGCTGTTGTTGTTGTTGCTGTTGTTGACCCATTTGATAGGCATTGGCCATTGATGAGTTGTCTTGTTCACCTTCCAAAGAATAACGGACACTCCACACAATACGTCCAAAGTCCCAGTTGCTTTCTACTCCTTCTTCGCTTGCTTCCAAAAGCATTGTCATGATTTCTTCAGTAGATCTGGACCCAAAATAACGATTCCATACATAGAAATTGGCTTCTCCTCGATCTCGAGAAAATTAACTTTGTGGAACTCAAAGAACTAAACCATTTAATAAAACTTCAGGTTCAGGTTGAAATTAATATTCGTTAGATTTGTTAAATCACTTCAAAACTTTCCGAAATATTTCTAATAAACATCAACAAAAGAGTAGTTGTCGAGATTATTTCCTGAAACTCACAAGAGAAAATAGAAGGAAGCACGAAAGTATGATTTACGAATAAGTGATGTTTTCCCGTGAATGTTCCAATACTGGAGAGGAGTAAAACTGTATAATTTGATCCCTCCATTTTACATATTATTAGAATCGCGCCGCGAATCGTGAGCTGTTGCGCATCTGATTAACGCGATTAACATTTTTATTAGATACAAGATTGCGAAGCTTTCTCGGCTCCTTTTACAGTTCGTGTAATTTCGCGAAACACGTTTTTTCATGCTTTTAAGGAGCCACAACATAATCGAAACCTCATTTATTTTTCATGAATTCATTAACATGTAAATAAAAGCTGATGCATTATTGGTTAATGAAATTCAAAACAAACATTATTTCCTGTTTTTTCAGTTCAATTAATCCCAATAGACATTCAATTTTCGCTGGATTTTTTTCCTTTCAAATCCATAGCTTTCAACTTTGAAAGGTGTAATGCTCCTTCCTTGAACTTTGAAACGTTCAGCATATTTTAATTTTGTAGATTTTTATGTTCCTTGATCATGACTTGATTTTTACCTAATTTTACTGCGACAATAATAATAAATAATAATAAATACCCTGCTCTAAATTTTATATTTCAAGGTACTAAAGCTTATAGGTTCCAACGTTTGAACTTCGGTACCGGAACCATAGAATAATTTTACACTTTTCACGTGATGCTCATTGAATTCGAACTTGATTTAACGTAAATTCTTGGTCAATTTTTCTCAAATGCTGAAAGCGAGCTGAAAGTGCATGTGAAGTGGAGATGGGGGAGGTTCGTGATTGGCTGAAATTCAATTTCTGCCACTATGGAAGTGTTCTCCGGCAAAGCGTTTCGTCCGCTATCGCAAGAACACCATTAATGTAATTGAACGCAGACCTTGGCCCGAGCAAGCTTTCATGTATATATATATACAAAAGCGATTGAATTTCACGTTACCGCCAACGAAAACATGGAGAAAATCGTTAATCACATGTAAAAGACGTATTTTATTAACGCTAAAATACGGCCGAAACAGAAAATTATCGACAAAATGCAAAGGTGGCGAGACTTTCTTCAACATGAATTCAACAAAAACGACTTTGAGGTTGAATTTAAGCCAGACTAATAAAAAAATTTGCAAGAACAAAAGTAAAATTACGCTTATGCAGCATTGAAATGGAACGTTTGTTTCTTCCATAGAAATCTTGTCCTTTAAGAAAAAATTTTAACAATCAAATTGTTGAATAATCAAACTTAAAATTTCTTTCGAAACGTTAGATATATTGCACATCATAAATTGTGTGCGCAATAAATATTTTAATTTGTGCTACTTACTTTGAGAAAAATGTCATACATTAAGTTGGAGTTATAAAAACTCAATCTAGCAAATAAAATTGAAATATCAACTCCTTTCAAAACGAATTTTGGAAAAAAAATTTGAAAACAGATTTTTGGATTGAGTCAGCATTGAGTTACGATTGAGGAAAAATGCTACAGCCACAGCACGATTGTGGCCCAGTTAACTCTCGCGTATATCATAACAATGGGCTACATTATACGAAATTTTTATCGCGAGGTTTTCTCATTTTTCACCGCTTTTCCCATTTTCTTTCTGCGTTCCAATTTTATCTCTTCGCGCGCGCGTGGATGCAAATCCACCGTGAAATTCATACAATGTTTATTGTGAAGTTTGATATCAAACATGGATGCAAAATGAAAATCCTTACAGAACAATACGAGTTTACTGAAAAATTAGTAACATCCCTGTATCTAATATATCCAGAGTATAATTTTGATTCAGATTTTTTGAAAATTATGCAGAATCATAAAAAAAATCATTTAAGTTTCCTAAAAACTTGTTTGAGCATTGAAAGGGCCACATTTTTTTGTTTGCCATAGTTAGAAAAAAAAAGTATGACGTGAAAAAAAAGACTTACGCATGTTGCATTCGAGACGAATTTTCTTTACGCCGGACAGTAAAAGTCGCCGCAGTATTTCTTTGATTAATTTCCGAATCGACCGTCCAATCAGGGCTGCTCGAGGAACCATCCAGAATTTTAACTCCGGTTTTTACTTTTGCCCTGAAAAAAAAAACCAACAAACAAACTTTTTTACACTCAAATCTCGAAAATGTATGATATATCGAGACCATAGAATCTCTGAGAAAAAATATATCATATACCTACGTTTAGCACTTATTGCTAAAAAATTACATTTACATCTAAACATAGAGGAAGTTTCAGTCAGTCAGTTAAAAGACTAAAACGAGAATTTCCGTTACAGATACATTTTCTTGATAAAGTTGTAGGTTGAAAAAATCAGTTATCAACCTAAATCTATTAAATTACGAAAATCTGCTTGGAAACTTTTGATTTCAAATAAATAATTTTTTTTATAAGTATAAGTATATTTTCTAAATCTTGAATTTCCTTATAGATTAGGAACTTAAAAACTATTATTTTTGGGATTTTCAAAATTTTGAAAACTTCATGCATAGGAAAATTTTAAAACCGTAATTTCAGATTGTTGAATGAAAAATTATTAAAAATACAATAGAATGATTACGTTTTAAAATATTTACATTATCTTGATATGTTTCAGGATATTTGGAATTAAAACCGTCCTGCGTTTGAAACTTACGAATTTTATTCCGAAAATATTCTAATCAAAATAAAAGTGTCGCTTTCAGACATGTAAAAATTTCAAGAGAATACAATTATTTTAATGTTGAATTTGTAAATGTGAGATAAAAAATCCCAAATTCAAGAAAATTTGGCAAAATTTGATTCAAAAACTTGGAAAATTCACATATTGAATTTCAAATAAGTGAAAAATTGTAAGTGATAAATGATAAACTGAGCATGTAGATAAATAATCAGCGTTATGAATTATCGTGTATATATTGAATCTTTGACGTCTAAAAGAGTCCTCAATTTCACGAATCCTTTTTTATTATAAGAAAAGGAATGTATGAGTCTTATGAGTGCTATTCAAAAAATTTTGATTGACAATTTTTGACACATAAGATATTCCAAAAACACACAAAATGAATTAGTAGAATTTTGTTCTTCCACCCATTTCTTATTTTTAATTGTATAGGAATTAAAAATTTATAACCACTTAACTTCTAAGAAACATCAAATTCTACGCGTTTCAGATTCATATTTATAGAAATTTTCTTTTTAGGACTGTACAAAATATTAAAATAAGAACAATGCTAACGAGAAAAATTCGCTTTTTTCGAAATTTGGCCATTAAGAATGAAGAATTTGTTATTCGGTTTTTTTTTTGGCTTACTAATGGTCTTTTCTATTTCAAATATTGAAAAATCTCAATTCAGTTTCAGATGTCGAGTATTGAAAATTTTGTAGGTTTGCAATATTCAACTGCAATACTAATAGAAGTAAAGAGATCTCAAATTTCAAAATTAGTTTTTCAAAAATGGAATATTTTACATTTTTAGACTTCAAATAATTCTATGATGAATATATCAAAGTAATATGAGATCACAGTTAAATCGCAAAAATTTCATTTTTGTATGTATACAATATTATATTAATCGAAAAAAACATAATATATGTTTTTAATATACCATGTCATACTTTTGTCCAAAACAACCATATAGTATTTGAAGAGAAAACATGGTTTTTGTCGAAGTACTATAGTGATTAGTTAAAATACTATAATATTGCATTTTGCAGCAAACACCACGAACCAAAAGTTATAAATCAAAGGTTTCACTCGACTTCAAAAAACCCTTCTGTAACCGAAATTGTAAAATGGTTTCGAGAAATCCCAAAGGATTGAAATTTCATCAATTTCCAAGTGTTTTTCATTCGAGGTGTGAAGTATTTTGCACCTCGTTGTTTCGTAGAAAAAAAAAGAAACTTGAAGAAATTCGCTTTGTATGAACTTTGTTTGCAAAGTACACAAAACTCGAGTCGTTTCTTTCACGACGGCAAAACTGGCTAAAACGTTGGAAATGGCCCTTCATCTCTAGAACCGGCGCCTCTTTCAGCAATTGCATAAGAGCTGAATACACACAAGCCATCAAAGGAGAAATTTGTGTAAAAAAAAATATCCAAGCGCCGAGAGATTCACATGAATATTCATCGGGTCTCTCAAAAATAGAAAGGCCACCTATGAAATACTCTCAATTTTGTTTTGCAAACAAGGCCGAGAATGATACGTTCAAAATAAACATTTTTGCGAATTATTCGTAACAAATATTTGAAAGTTTCAGGGTTCGATTGTCTACAGTAATTTTCTTTAAAATTTTTAACATACTTCTATTTTTTTTCACCTCGAAATCAACGCTACCTAAGAAACTGCTATTTCAAAGTTCAGTTTTTTTTAAACTTAGATTCATCAAATTGCAGAAACTTCGGATTTCAAAATGTTCACTCAAAATTTTATTTTTATATGAAAATTTGGCCATCCCCTCTACATTAAATCTTTCACTTCTGCAATGAAAAGTAAAGTTTCATGAACAAGCCTTTCATTTCTTCATTGATGAATTTTCACTCATTTTACTTGCAAAAACAGTATATTTTTTTAAATACTGAATTTTTAGACATTCATATGAAACAATAGTTTTTTGCATCCAAAAATGCTTCTCTCCGAACATCACCCTCCCCCTTAAAAATGCTAAAACAAACACCATTCTTTTCAGACCCATAAAATCATTCTCGACCCGCTAAAACAAATAAATCGGTTCCACTTCAAAACCATCAAACCACTCGACCAACTCCCCGACGAAATCCATTAAACCCAAAACAAAAAGCCCAACAAGGAACCAGTTCCAACGAGCGAATACCCCCCCAAAAATAAAAAAAAACACAAATAATCTTCTACCTAATGTTTTGCGAAATTTGATGATAATGACTTGATAAGTTGGTAAAAAGTATATAATTAGGCAAAATAAATTATTCAAGTTACAACAAAAAGTTAAGTAAATTCAGTAATGAGCAAATAAACAAATAACGAAAGGGTGAACAAATATGCTCATGAATCAACAAGCCTGATGCTAATTGTAAGTTAACTTTTCACTTGTCTAGGCTAAATTATACTGTATAAAATGAAGATAAAAGGCTTACAGGGATACCTTACCAGAGGGAAAATTGCAATGCAATTAGAATTTTTCTAAAATCATGAAGAAATGTTCAGTTCTCTTGAACTGACGAGGACTTTCATTGTTTTCAAAATCATCGCGAACGACTCAAATTGTTTCAAATTAGATTACGTAAAAATTCATATTGGATAAAAAACTTAAAAAAAAATTTTAATAAGCAGTCTATTCTACATAATAAAGTTTCTATAATTCAGGAATTGTTCAGAATTATGCATGTATGCTGAGCAGTATATCATTGAAAAAAAAAACGTTATCTTTAAATCATTTGAAAATATATCTTCGATCGAGACTAGATCAGTCAGCTCATGAATTATTTCAATCAGGGGCGGCAGAAGATGTGGAGAAAATACTATCCACCTGGAAAAATGTAGATGGGTAAAACACCAAAAAATATTAACGTGGAAATGCATTAATTTACGAATTCTAGCTTAACTGAATGGCCAAAACATCACACAATTCATAAACTTTGTTAACAAACTTTACAATTCTGATTATTAAACTAAATTTCTAAAATTATCGGTCATCTACAGACGATGAAACATTTTTTGATTTATAAAAATTTTAAAAATTTCACATGGTTCTAGTTTTACGGAATTTTCACAAATTTTTCAGTCTACAAAATTTGCGAGTATTTTTTGGCAGTCTACGAATCCCTCAAAGTGTGTTCAAAAATTATGCAATTTTCAAATTTCTGATTCATCACACAAAAACTACATAAGTATTTGTAACTTTCAAAATATGAAGAAATTTTTAAAACCTCACAAGTTATTCAGATTTTCATTGAAAAATGAAAAAATAACATCTTGCGTACTACGAAGAAATATCATGATGAACACAATTCATAAAATTCATAGACATTTTTTTTAATTCAACGAATTTAAAAATTTTTAGAAAATTATCAACAATATTCATCATTATTGACGTTTTTTTCCCTAATTTTGTAAATTGCTATTATAATATTGACTGCCTTGCGATATCATTGAAATTTTGAAAAAATTCGTGCAACTCATCAAAAGATCCTTCGAAATTTTATGGTACTTCTCAGACGATCTTCAAATTTCTATTAAAAAAACGTAGTAAAAATGATCATGCACATTTCGAAGAAAAATGATAATTATGACAAAGTTGAGAATAATGAACATTTTCTAGAATTTGAAAAATTGTTCGAATTTTTAAAATTTTTCAAAATTTGTACGGCTTCCGAAGAAAGTTATTCTAAGGGATTTTCAAAATGTAAAACATAATCCAAAATGAGTATACAGAACTTTCCAAAAGTGTTGAAAATTTGTCAAACTTATTTGGATTTTTAATAAGTTCGTAATAGTTTTCAGATTCTTTAGATTTTGATTAAAAATCGAAAAACATTATTAATAATGTACATCAGGAAAAAATATAATAATGAAAACAATTGTGCACGCATAAACGGACAGATACGAAAAAAAAAAACAAGCAAATCATGTTATTTTATTATTTGAATAAATTCCAATATCTTTTGCATGATTTGATTACAGAGCAACCCTGAAAGACTGATTGCACCATTTCCCCCTTTATTTTTGTACAAAAAATTAATGAAAAACTCGATCGGCTTTCGTCGACAAAAATCGATGGCAGACCAAGAGGGATATATTGTATGTTATTGATAAATTATGTACTATTTTCTGGTTTTTTCATACAACTCAAGTATTTTTATAAATCTCTCTATAGATTTCTAGAATTTCATGTTAAAGTATTAAAATTTAAACGCATTTGAGTATTTGAGATGATTTTCTAAAAAACAGTACCTTTTATACAGATTTCCTTTATTTTTTTTTCGTCTTTTCGTATTTTTGTTATTATTTATACAATTTTTAGATATTTCCGTTATATTTATAGATTCTTAGAATAACATGCTCTAGGATTCAACGTTTCATAAATTTATGAGAAAATTATATAAACACATTTTTTGAGTAAATAATAAAAGATTTCTGGTGTTTCCCGTTTTTTTTTTTTTTTTATTATTTGCAAGACGAAATGATTTTTTAGTATTTCTATACGTTTCTAGTATTTTTGTAGATTGCTATATTGATTTCTAGAACTCAATGCTCTAGAATTTAAATTTCTATCGATCTTAAGTAGTTTTTTAGATTTTGACAACAATTACATGTATACAGATTTTTCATGTTTCATAAATTTAATAAATTTTCGTATTTTTTTCGATATTTGATAAGATATTTTCTAGTGTTTTCATAGATTTCGTATATTATTCATTGACTGCTATATACTCTAGAATTCATAGTTTTATACATCGTAGGTATTTGTTCAGATTCAGAAAACAGTTCTTTCATAGATTTCTTTTACTTTCAGCATTTCTTCAGAGTCTGTATGATTCCAAAAATTTATGGTATTTTTATGGAATATTACGCCAATTTATAAATTTCTAGAATTCGATGCTCCAGTATTCAAAGTTTTCAATATTTTTAGCCTGGTCGTATATACCTATTTTTCTTCACAATTCACTGGGTTAAAATAATGTCTAAAATTATTTTCCACACATTTACAATCAGAATTACTTATATCAATAAATTCTTACGAAGCCAGGATCGTTGCTTTTTTTTTTTTATTTCGTAAAGTTACGAAATTCTAAATATTCTTCAACTTTGAGAGCTTTCATGAAATTTTTATGACCTTTAGATTGTAATAAGTACACATTTTTTTATAATGTTTCCTTATTTTATTATTTATTATTACTTTTATATGCAATATTTTTCATAATTTGTCACTGTAACTTTTCCATTTTTACATGAAATAATAATTAATTTTATGCGAATTCCAGGAAGGGTTTGAACTTTCAAAATCTCCCCTGCCTACGCACCTGCATGAATTTAATTTGACAAGGTGAATAAATAATAGGGTACTTGGCGAAATAATTCTACCATATACATATGTTAGACAACTTTAAAAAAATCAATACGTGTTTTTTTCGTTTTTTTATCAATTGAGAATTGCAGGAGATACAAAAGGTTTAAAATGTGGAGTGGGGGGGGGGGGGTGACAACAAAACTCATATAAATTTCTATTGTCTTTATACGGATGGTGACGTCACATAATTTTTTAAAAATCTCTGTATCTCTAGCAATTTTCAGTCTATCAGTAAAAGAAAAAATACATGTGCTCGTTTTTTTTAAATCTCTAGTTTACATCTAAAATGGCTTCACTAGATTTTTTCGACTCTAGTTCCCTATTGCTTATAACATTGATATCGAATGCCTTACCTGATGACGACCGTTGAAATGACAGACTTGGTTTGGCGCTGGGCCGGTGGGTGCAAAAAAGCGGGTACGTGGAGCCGGGACCTGGGGTAGAGGGGCCCGTGGGGCACGAGGAGGGTCAAGTACTCATCGGCCTTGAGCTCCTTGTAGGCCGCGCGGTTCGGCGCCAGCGTGACCTGGCCCAGCGGCGTAAGCGGTTGGATCTGCACCCGCGGTTGGCAAAGGGCCTGAAAAAAAGGATCAAAAATTGAAAACAAAACATCCATTAATTCACGAGTCACCATAGATGCACATTATAATTTCTGTAGCCTGTATTTAATATTTTTTGACGAAAAATTTTCCATTTTGGAATCATTAGGATATTATGTTTTTATGTATTGCATAAAAGAACAAAAATACGTTGTGTAAGTATTTTTGATTGCTATGATAACTGCTGTAGTGTTTTATCATTTTTTTTTTTTTTTTTTGAGGAGAAAATTATTGTTTGGAAAATTCGAGATTTCCATTTTCTAAAGTGTCCAGTGATATGACCTTTCGTATGAAAGTTCAAGGTCAAGCTGCCAGCATACACTATTGAACTCGGGTGCTTCTGACATGAGACATTATTAAGCTATTTTTAAACCAATTCATGGTAAAAATTTCTAAAAATACGAATAAAATTGATATAAACATGATATAATATATTCTGTTTTCAGAAAATAAAGATCGAAAACATTTTATAAATTATGAATTAAGAAATTATTACATTTATTTCTAAAGTATAATAAATGCAATTTAAATATTTGAAAAATTAAATAAAAATATTTTTTTTTTCAAATTGGAAATTAATTGATTTAGTAATAAAAAAGTTATTGGTTATTTAAAAGACGAGAAGACCCTGTAGAATTTCATGTCCACAATGAAACTCACCATTGACCGATCGAAACTAGTTTCATGGGCCCGAGTCGAGGTTGGGGCAGCCCCGTTATCGCCTCGTGGCTCGAGGACAGTGTAGGCCAGTTGTACGACCCTGGGCAGGCTTTTGGCGATCTTGATTCTGCCAGAGGCGTCGGGGGCGGGCAGAGGGGGCCACCAGCCTGGAGGTATAGTGATCTGGGCCAGGCAGACGCCGTCCTCGCCGTCGGGGCTGCAAGTCGCGCTTAGGGGGAAGCTCAGGGGCCCCGAAGAAGGCGCTGACCCGGGCGACGCCAGGCCCCGGGGTGCCCCCATCCGACCCGAGGACGTGCCCCCCTCAGTGAGGCTTGCGTGGAGCACCACGCACACCCGCTGGTGCCGGTTCTGCAGCAGCTGCCGCCTCCCCGGCGCCTCACTACCCGCGTGGAAAAGGACCCTTAGCACCTTCCGGAAACAATCATTGGAATCGTTGATAAATAAATGTACTGGAAAAATTTCTATGAGCGATGTATTGAATTTCGCACTTTGAAGTACGCTCTTTGTATTCATGAAAAAATTTTGCATTACCTTATTCTTGATGTATCTAAATGTCTAATTTATCTGGATCTGTATCACATGAATCTAAGTATATAGACATATTGATCTTCCAAATCATCAAAACGATCCCAGGAGCCAAATAGTTAAAAAAACTTCTTCGATACATTCTCCATTTTAACTGTTTATTCTTTCAAGCTTTCAGCCCTCACTTTGAGCCCTAATCAGGAAATCTCTTTCTACATTCAGTTCATCGTTATAAGGGAAAAACTTCCCTTTCTTCTTCAGTTCCTTATCAGGAAGAGATTTCTTGATGAGGGCCGAAAGCTTGAAAGAATAAATTGTTAAAATGGAGATGTATTGAAGAAGTTTTTTGAACTATTTGGCTCCTAGGATCATTTCAATGATTTGTAACTTTAAAGTATAAGGATCAATGGAATTTTTTATAAGTAAATCTTTCATTTACGTTAAATTTATATAGATTATTGATTTTCCTATTAACTTACAATTAGATGTCAAGATATTTAGACCTTTTTCAGTTATCTTATCTGGATATTTTTGTCGGGTCTATTTAGATACGTCAATAAGTCAATAAGATTGTACAAATCACTTTTTTCTATATACCCACATGTATTTCGAAAAATATATGTATTTGGAATTTTTGGAATTTCTCTCTCTTTATCTGAATCAGTCACATCTGACTGATTTTGCTGTTGCCGCATTCCTTTTAATTCAATCAGTCAAATTTCACAGATTCATCTGTTGATATCACAAGTTGAAACAGTCAAATCTGACTGATTCGATCAAAAGAAATGCGGCAATATGGAATCATTCAGATTTGACAGAAATCTGTCATTTTTGACTGATTCAGATTTAGAGAGCACATAGTATTTTATGTAAATGAACTAAACAGCCTTTGACTCATTTTACTCATAACACATTGCAATTAATAATTCATGAATTTGTAATAATGAATGATTTACAATAAATCGTGTGAAAATGGATTGAAAATTTACAACTAACCTATTCACGTTCATGTCTTCTGCAATGTTTAATTCAAGTTTTATGCATTCAAAATGGTGACCTCTTTTCACCTTGAATTAAATTACAGAGAATTCAATAAATGGGTTTAAACTTTTAACCGATTTAAGTGGAGAGTTTTAAAAAAGATCGATTTATAATTTTAAATTCCACTGAACTAATTCAATCTCAATCCAATTTCATCAAGAAACTTTGGAACGAGAAACTGAATCATCATGAAAAAAATAAAAAATCCATTTTGATCCATAGCCACCTGCAGGGTTAGAGATATTAGCTGTAAGCCTCTGTGACAACGCTGTAATAGCAAGAACCTGACCTGATGGCGAAAAATGAATTTACGAAGCAAAAAATAGAAAAAAAAAAAATGTTTTCTTTCTGGGGTACAAAAATTTCTCGAAGTATATAAACCTGTGCTATCTGGATGGTACAGCTGAGTTAACTGAACGCTCGATACTGGAATTTGCTGCTCCAATTTTAATTGTGCAATTAAATTAAGATTTTTCGTAAGAAGAAAGAATATCATCAGATTATCCAACCTTTGTAAAAAACAATGTTATTGTAGAAAGAACTTTTTCTTGTACACATATAGTTCCTGATGAGAGGTAACTAGACAACCAAAGAAAGCTTCATTATCAATACTTCAATAGTGTTTTATTATTCAAACCTGATGGATGAAAAAAACATCAGCTTCAAGCAATCATTTTCCTTAGAATCAAAACAAAATGAGCGCTTTCATTTTATTTGAAAACTGAGTAAAGAAAAATTACCGGCGAGTCTCGAGCGACAGTGGGGCCCACCAAGTGCGCTGACATGTCAAGATGTTGGGTCCCGAGTTCTTGGGCATCTAGGTAGGCGTTGACAGGGGAAGCAGTGGCGTTGACGCCGCGACGCATCTCCGGAAGGGCCTCAAGAGGATCCGGAACGATGTATCGCGCCGGCACCGTCTGCTTCGTGCTGAAAGGCCCATAAGTCGCCCGGATGGAGACCGGCTCGCTCGTCTGGAAAACGGTGAACTTGTCGACCGAAAGGACAGAACCCGCGGGCGAAGTCCCCATCGGCTCCGACCGACCCAGGCTCGGGTAATACTGGCGGGGGCTGTGTTTCAGGAAAAATCCCCCGTCCTTATTTTCGAAATGCACCTCCACCGATGCTGCCACGTCTAGAAAAGTTCAAAATAAAACAACTTCAATTTATTTATACACCGATGAATTCTTTCGAGTTCGGAGTCGATATTCTCAACCCTGAACAGAAGAGGTTGTTGGGTACTCGTCAGGTTAACACGAAAAACTTCACTTTTCAATACGGAACTTTTATTATGTACAAAGGTTGTGTTTCGATAAGGTGTTTCTCTAACTAAAAAATGGGCTGCCTTTAACAATGAACGTGGACTTTTATACTCTTCGACATATCTATTTACCGCTACAAAAACCCGATTAATCGAGGTCGTTTACATATTCGTGGTAAAAACAGAGGTTGTTTACGTGTACGTGATGATAAAGGTTTAGAAGTAGTTCACAAATATTAAATGATAAAAAAAAATGTCATTTACTTAGCTTTGAAAAAGAAAATAGGCAGTTGAACTTGATCCGTTATCTAACGTTCCTGTTCTAAAATATTCGTATCAAAAAAAGAAAAATGACTATAATATTGGAGTTAGAATATCCAACAAGGTAAATGGATAGCAATTTTAGCATCCAGCCAGCATCAAGATTTCATATGCCATCAATCTGAGAATAAATTTGAACAGGAATAGGAACTTGGCAATCGATTTTGCAACTTGGTTCAATTTATTTAAATTCCTCTTAACGTCGTTTTCTACCAGCGAGACTTTATTTCAACATTTTCCTATGTAAAAACGTCCTATCGATGAGATTTATTGGCCCGAAAACCTGTTCCGCTCGAAAAACCCCACGATACAGAGACTTCCTGCGATTGTCGCGAATCGTGTCCGATGGAAAAACGAGGATATCGTAGATAAAACGCGGACTATAATAGCCGCGACGAAGCTAAAAGCCGTTTCAATGCAGGAACCGACTAATTTCGAAAAGGAGTCGGTAAAAAAGTGTAAAAAAAAAGATTGTAAGAGTAGAAAAAAAGGGAAGTGAAAAAGCGTAACGGCAACATGTGCTCGTCACGAGTATTTATTCTGTGCGCCGTAGTGGCGGTGTCCCGGTGCTTTGTCGGCAGTGCAAAAAAAGTCGTCCGTGTGTTCGCCGAGGGTGGAAATGATAGCGGTGACAAGCGGCTACCGGTGAATCTCGTCTACCCAGGTGAGCATGAACATTCAATTTAGATTTTCGGGAAAAATTTCCCTGATTGAATCATGTAAATTTTTTGGGTGGAATCAGGTGGCCATTTCAGTGTATGTATGGAAAAAAGTTATTTCTTTAGTATAGGCCTAGAGTCTCTTTAAATTTGAATTTCTTGGTGTATCCTCGCACTACGAAACTTTCATTTGTGCTAATCGACTTTATGGCCTTCGTGATGTAGAGAGAAGTGCAAGAAACATTGTTAACTAAATTTTGATGTATCAAGTGCAGTAGAAACTTGTTATTGTATAAATTAATTTAAAGACCGAAAAATTTTCTTCAAGTTTAAATATTTTAAGGTTCTAGAGAAAAATTTTAAGCTGGACAGTTTTACGTTAAAAAATTAAAGAAAAATCGTAAAAAATGAAAAAAAAATCCAATTTATATGTGATTTAAATTCAATTAAAAGTTTATTATAGTATATTACTAGCTGTCCCAGCGGGCTTTGCTCCGCGGTTATCACGTTGATACACGCAGTTTGGTCAGGAAAAGTCAATTGTCCAATTGAAAAACGAAAATTGCCAAAAAATTATCCGAATCCCAAGGCTAAAAATATTTTGCTTTTTTTTGAAATAATTTCTAATTCTTTCACGAAATATGATTTAGTTAGATAATAACGAATTTCTACGGAAAGATATTATACTGATATAATGGATTACATTGGTCCCAAACATGTTATAAGTATTTCAAAAAAATAGTTTTTAATGATATTTTTTACGATCAAAGTAAAGAGTAAAATTAATGAAAGTTTATTTGTTAATCAGGATTAAAAGATGATCATGATGAGGGTTAAAAAAGTTATTTTATTATGACTTTTCATTATTTGTGATTCATGGAATTTGGTGATAATTTGCCATTATGACATATTGTGACTTGAGTAATAATTTGTTATATTTTCTGTTATTTCTTATACAGGGTGTCCCAAAGTCGGTGAATAATCAGTAAACCATCGATACCTTATGAAATTCTAAGACACTTTTTCCTGTACAATTTTTCGAAATTCGCAAAATTCAAAGAGTTATTATTAATTCAGTTTCGTCGACTCACAATTCGGGAAGGCGGGGCTTTTGATTGAAGCCCCTTTTCCCTTCGCCCCTTCTCTTTCTAAGCTTACTCTAATATAAAAGTAGGGGGAATTGAGGTGTGTTATGGAACTTATAATAATGATGTCTCTTACCTTGAAAGACAATTTTTATACAAAAAAAATTCTATGAATCAAAGTTTTCACTAACTCGCCTTTGTTTTAGATAAAATATTCTTTTATCCAATTGTCATCTCTACAATGCAGAATCTTCTAATTTTTTTAAAAGAGAGATAAGAAAGGCGATTAAGCTACATTTTATTATACACACCTCAGTGATCCCAGTGATTCCCGTGAGAGTGAGCTAAGAAAGAGAAGGAATCTCTTTTATGAAAGAAACGATACTCTTCAAAAATTAGTAGACGAAATTGAATTAATAATAACTGTTTAAATGCTGAAAATTTTCAAAAATGCAAAGGACAAAGTGTCTTAGAATTTTATGAAGAATTGATGATTTTCGGATGATCCGCTGATTTTAGCAAACCCTGTTTTTCATTGTTTCGTGAGTTTTTATGAGTTTTTGTAACTCGTAAACTTTCGTGATTTTATAACTTTCCGTGATATTTTGCATAATTTTATGTTATTGTGATTATTGTTCTCGTAACTTTTTGCGAATTTCGCAAAATTTTATAATTTTTTGACTCGCGCGCGCGCGCGCGCGCGCGCGTGTGTGTGTGTGTGTGTGTGTGTGTGTGTGTGTGTGTGTGTGTGTGTGTGTGTGTGCGTGCGCGCGCGCGCGTGTGATTTCAAAAGTGCAGCGGGAGTGTAGGTGGGGGAGTAGGCCATATCAGTTCGTTGATAAAAACATGCCTATAACCTTCAGACGAACATGGTTAATAACTGTGCAAAATTTCAGGACGCTTCGTGCAGTAGTTTTGAAGTTCTTAGCGCACAACGTACAAACATTCACATTTACATATATAGATACTTCCACCACATCTTAAAGGGTCACAGAGGCCGTTTTCTCCGCCTCCTCCTTCCACTCATTTGTTTTCCGTTCTATGCGTCTTTGTCGCACTTCAGCAGCCTCTGTATCCCCTTAAGGTATTGTGAATGTGTAAACAAAAATAAGGAAATGTTCCTGAAAAAATGACAATTTGTCAATTAAACCCAAAAAAATGTGTACACTATATTAGAAGTATTTTGTCTACTTAGTTTTTTAGAAAAAAAAATCCAAACTATGAGTCGAGTTACACATTTTTTTATAGAGTGAATCATGTTTTCGTGCATAATTTAGGAAGGAATAACGGAATTTTTCTAAAACTTCTCCAGACTTCATATAAGACATTTACAATCAAGTTGCAATTTACAAAACAAATTTCTACTATTTAGTGTTTCTTAAAAGTAATTACAAACATCTTTTTCGGATACCTGTCATTGCTTAACTTGACATTTAACAATGTTGAATACTGCCATACGCAGATGTCATTGTGTATGGAATATATGTACCTATATAATAAAACAGGGCGAATTCCAGATGAAAAAAAAACTGTAATATTGATATGGTGGGATGACTGACAGCTTTCACAACCTGGAGCCATATTCAGAGTACTGCTCATAATACCTTAAATCTTTTTTTTTTAACGAATTCTTAGTGTTGCAAATTAGATAAATACGGAAAATAGATCCATAGAATGAAAATACCAAATAGTATTGGTCCCTTGTAGAAATATTTACGTAAACTTAATGTAAATAGCATGTAAAGAGTTTACGTAAACTTAATGTAAATAGCATTTAAAGAGTTTACGTAAACGGTTTACACAATATTCACGTAAATTTTACAGGATGTTCATGTTATATTTGCATCAAGTTTACATAAAATTATGTTTACAAAAACTGTAACATGCAGACGTAGTGGGATGTAAACTTTACCTACACACTGTTCACATAAACAATTTCCGCAAGGGGTATTGATAAAACCAAAAAAATTTTTTCAAGTTTAGATATTTTGAGGTTCTAGTGAAAAATCTCAAGCTGTCAGATAGTTTTACGTTATGTTAATAAAGAAAAATAGTCAAAAATGACAAAACTTTTGAATTTATGTTATTTCAATTCAATTCAGAGTATATTATACTTCTATGACATCTTGAATCTTTTTTTTTTATTGTTGCAAATTAGATGAATACGGAATATTGATCTAAAGAATGAAAATATTGGATAGTATTGGTATTGATGGAGACAGATATCGACATTTAAAGACTCATTACTGATCTCTGATGATTTTTTTTCTAATATATATTCTTTTTTTAGGTATTTCTCTATTTTACTTTAAATAAGTCTGTACTATCAAGTTAAAAAGTTTATAAGTTTGAATTAAATCTAAATATCTTTTACAGTTTTTGCAGATATGAGAAACTTCTAACAAATATTGATTCTTAGGTCCTTTGATTTTGTAAAAAGCTTAGAATAGAGAATAAAATTTTCTAGAATCTGCACAATGAACGAAAGTATTCACAACCATTTAAAAATATATGAACGAAACGAAAACTTAGGGAAGTATTTATGTTTTTCATTGAATTTATATTATCACAAGTCACGTTCCCATGCATTAATTTTTATTTCCATACACATGATGTTGTAGGCAAAGACAAAAAAAATTTTGTGAATACCATTGAACTTCTTACATAAAAAAATAACGTTCGGCAATTTATAAAACTCACGAAATTAAAGATATTTGAATTTCAAATTCAATTAACTAGAATATTAAAAGAGTCGACTTGATTGTAAATCTAATTTCAATAAAATAACTCCATAATTTTGAAATACTAGATTCAGAGATGCAGATTGTTGTTTCAAAATTGTCACAACAATAAAGCAAATAATAAAAGGGATTCGTTTTAAAAATTCAATATGTAGCTCCATATCTAGGCTTTTTCTTCACTGCTCGAAAATCTTCTAATATTTCAATCTCCAGAAATAGTTAAAAGAACCAAAAATTCCAACTGAGTGTGACAGTAATTCAAAAAATGATAACTTTGAAGGAAGTCGTTTGAATTCCTCAATTTTCAGAACTGCTAAAATGAAAAAATAGACCAAAATATTACTGGGCGTTTTTATTTAAAAATTCTTCACAGAATACTAAGTCTTTACAACAATTTTCTTTTTTTATTGACAGTAAACTTTAAAAAGTTTTCTTAAATATTATAAGTTATTCGACGAACATTTTGAGGTTAGCTTTATAGAACTTTCCGAACAAAACGTTGAAATCCGTCATAGATTGGCAAATAAATTTTTCTTGCAAAAATATAACTGTAACCGGGATTTGTTCGGGCTGTTGCAAGGCACGAAGTGGTGCGGAAACGGAAACGTTGCCGAGGATTACGAGGACCTGGGGCAATTCGCAGAGACCGACGCTTGCTGCCGGCGGCACGACCATTGCGAGGACGTCATTCCCGCCACGGAAACTAAGCACAATTTGACTAATTACTCTTTTTACACGAGGTTCGATGAGATATTGATTTTTCCGGTAATTGGTCGGGATATCATGGTTTTTGTACAAAGGCTCGACATTTAAAACATGGTGACCGACATATTTCAATGGGGGAATGACTTCTGCAAATGACTTCTGCAGTTTATGTAACTTCCCTCAGCCAAAATGACATTTCACAATGAAATGTTGTGATTTTTGGTTGATATTCAATAGATAACAGAAAAAAGTCACTTTCTTCAACAAACAATAGAAATTTTTTATTTTATAAAGTGATAAAGACTTCTTTATTGAAAAGTTTTTTAATGCAAAAATGTATCCTAGTGATAATATATTTAACCATTTGGTTAGAACTTAATGTATGCTTGAAATTTCACTTGTCAATTATGGATTTAAATGAGTCGCTTTGGGAAACGCGTTTCGGCACTAGGAAAGCCTCGAGTAATTTTGGGTAGTGCGAATTCACTTAATCACTTGGTTAATCAATGTAATGCAATTAGCGAAAGTAGAACAAGTGGGATAATCGTCCGCTTAGCATTGTTTAAACAGAAGTTTAAACAATCAGTTTCAATATTGCGTGGAATGCTTTCAAAGCTCGAATTCGGTAACGCAACCTACTGCGAGAACGAACATTTTTTGCACAATATGATAACTTTTGTTTTAGCGTTTCAAATAACACTGCGACAAAATTTAAGATGCAAATTGCAATACTTCCATGAAAAAATACCATATATGGTATTATATAAGATATTTAATATATCTTTTATAATATATCGTATTATATTATATATTTAAAATACTACATTGCTATTCGAACCCTAAATTTTGTCACACAGTGTAATAAATCTGAAAAATTTTGCTAATTCCAAAAAATTAGTCCATTTAAATTACGGTAATTTAGTAGGGGAGAGTCCCCTAAGGTGGACACCAATCTTTTAAACAATTGTAAAATCCAAACAACATCACATAACTTGTATATATTTCCTGAAACCTTATTTCATCAACTAACTATTTATGAAACACAATTTCGATATCATCAAAATAATTATGATCTTAGATGATTTAAAAAATAGGCAAAAATTTTGACTTTCAAAAAAGGTCCCCCAAGGTGGACCCTTGGAAGAATTCCACTTCAAAAGTTGGAAAAATATTCTGAAAATTCAAGTTTTGATCATTTTCATCAATCTTCTATGTTTGCACTCAAAATGACATCAAATGATGAAAAAAAATTATTATAAAAAAAAAAACGAGTACTAAGCGTAAAATAGCAAAATAAAAGGTTTCAATCAGAACCATCGGAGTTACACTGAGGACAAGTGTACCAAGAGCCGCGAATTTTGACCCATTTTTAGTGCACGTTTCTTTTATATTCGTTGCACGCGATTGAATTGAATTTCTATAAGAAAAGCAAGTGTCCACCTTGTGGTATAAAAAGTGTCCACCTCAGGGTTATTACACGATTTCATTGGCACAAAGAAAAAAAATATTTTCACTCGCCATATTATGCAAATCTGTTCATAATGTGTTTGTCTGGTACGTAAACAGGGTCAAGAGTATATTTATCTTTTCGGAATCACTGTTTTCAATAATTGTATCCCTGTTATACGAAGCGTCTTGAAAGCTTTGAGAGTGACTTTTTCGTAGTGAGTGGTATAGTGGACAAACAGCCATGACTTTCCACTTCATGATATTACTAAAAACTGCGTATTCGCAAACTGTAATGCTGATATGAAGCTCATAGTGCTATCACCTAATGCAAAAAAAAATTCCCGGGGTGTCCACCTTAGGGGGATGTCCACCTTAGGGGACTCTCTCCTATATATTTGGAAAGTCAGCATTAAGGTTAGGATGATTTCTGATAGGTCACATTGCACGTGCGACGAAAAACTCTACGACTGTCTTCACCACTCGGGAGACGAGGCTGGATCTAAAATAGGGGTCATCTATTTCAGCGTTGTGAATAACAAGTGCTTTCGTGATGATTACCCGATCATCGCTTGCAAGCGTCACTCGAGGTAAGATTCTGTCTCCGGAAGGTCTTTATCAGATAAGAAATGAAAGACCCATTATTCCGCAGCTTCCCGAGACGCTGCCTTGAGTATGAGCTGGACGAGAATGGCAAAAAATTATATCAGTGGTTCGACTTGCCACCATATTGACAGATCACCGAACGAAAATTTCTTCATTTGAAGAAAGAACTTCATTCGAAGATTTTTGGAATTTCTGTTTTGAATTCAGAATAGTGACTGAGAAAGAATTTTTTCAAAAAGGGGGGGTTCATTTCAAGAAAATAAGGGGTTGCATGTGATTAAGGCAAAATTTTTTCGTGCATTAGGCATTTTGAGAATGAGTGATGCACAATCATTAACTGCAAAACATTAGGTTGATAAAACAAATATTTTTTTCTGCGCAACACATTTTTCGAGCAATAATTTTCTGAAAAATAAACACATCAAAAATCATTATTTGACCGAAATTACTTGCCCAACTAAATTTCGTTCATTTATAAGATGTACAAAGATACATCGTTTAAAATTAAGATTCTAAAAATGCTCGATGCATGAAAAACTTTTGCTCAAATAACGTCTAGCTAAATGATGGTTTGTGCAAAAATTAACCATGTAAATTTCTTGATGTATGCAACATTTTTTTAACTCAACTTGAAGTATTCCACTTGTTCATGATTCACTTTTTTTCACCCAGTCATTCATTGCAACCTCATTTTTTTATCCCTCTCGAGTAAGCAGTGCTAAGTGATTGACTTTTGATTTTCACATTCTTATTCAATGATGTTATTCTTGTGAGCAGTGCATATCACTCGAAAATAAACTATTATTGCTATTGAAGGATTAGAGTTTAGTAATTCTATTATACTGAAGAAGAATCGATGTTTCTAATGAGAATTTCATTGTGATAACTCACAATCAGTGTAAATCTGAAAAAAGTTTATTTTCTGTGCAAATCCAAGATAATTATTTCTCGGGAGTTCTTTTTAACTGATTAAAAACAAAAATATTGATTGAGCTTGAAAATGCAGAGTCCAGTGAAGGCTGCATCATGTACTAAGCGCATGTAGTACTCGAGATAAAATTGTCATTTTTCTTTGTTGATAACTTGCATAGTCTTTATATTTTCTCAATAAAATAAATACATGCTGATTTATATATAAATTTGTAATAGCAAAAACCAAAAAAGACATTTTAATTTTCTTATGTGAGCATTTTATAAATTCGTAAAATGGTTTTATTCTTATTATGCTGACAATTCTTAATTAGGATCAGTGCATTCAAAGTTGAGAATTTTGAGACTTATGACAATCAGTAGTTTGAAATTGAGTTTAACATGATTATTTGCACTCAAAATTACAAATTTTTTTCTAACAAGCCATTGAATTTGTTTGTTCTAAAATTTCAATACGCAGAATGTTGAATTCAGCGATAAATTATTTTTCATTATTTATCATTTCGTTCTTTTCTTCGCTAAAATTTTGCATTTTTTAGATCACATATTTCATAATTTTTAAGTTATGTGTGTTTTTGAGATATTTTTCAATTTTTTCAGTTTAACGTTATCCCGGATTTGTATATTGATAATTACATCTAAAATTTTGATTTGTCTTACTTTTAAAACACGGTTTTTAACATATAATTTTGAAAATTCTTAGATCGTGGGATATCACTTCTTGGAATTTGTAGTTTGCATGTGGGTATATCACGGAACACTATGAAACCTTAAAAATTGAATTTCCAAAATTGCATTATTTTAGTTTCTAAATGTCTAAAATTGCATTACCCAGGATCACAATCTGAAAACTTAAAATAAAATTCAACAGATTTCCGAATATCCATTTTTTTGGGACTGCAAAAAAATTGCCAGTGTTTGAAATTTAAATTAAGGAACATCTGCGGCACTGTGCTGCATTGACCCATGTTTCGTAAAAATTCATCCTTTGTAAAAAATAACTGAAATTAACGATTTCTGATTTGAAACTACTTGCACAAAATTTCCTCAAATCTTCAATTCCAGGTTTCCCTGATAACTTGACACTTAAAATGTATGCTTAACTCTGAAAATTCAAATTCCTCAAGCTCTCAATATGCCGAAATTGGTATTACAAAAAAATGCATTTCATAAAAATGCAAAAAATCCAAAAACACAATCACAAAAATTAAAAATCTCAAATTCTTGAAAAAATTTCAACTTATTATCGGTTTTTTCAGGTCTGTTGAACACCCTGACTGAAAAAAAAAAAAAAAAAAAAAAACCGGCGAAGTAGACAACGAGCACAAATTACAATTTTCATTATTTCCGACCGATTACCGCGGTGCAATTTCCTGCACTGCATAAATACTTCACTAATTCGATGTTTTTTTTTTTTTTTTATACTTTGCAAAGCATCTTTTTAAATATCAAATAGTCACAAGTGTTTCGGGTTTTGTAGATTCACGTCATATTCACGTGATGGAGCATTTCAGTCAATTTCATGCCCGAACATTTGTCTTTTAATTGAAAAAAGCTACTATTCGAAAGGCTGTTTATTACTATCATTTAAAATTTTTTTTATAGTTTCTTGAATAAAATTTTTACTCTAAAAAATTGAAAAAATGGTATTTCAGAATTTCAAAAATTCAACCATGCATTTCTGAAGTTCTGATATCACAGATATTTCCCTAGAACAAACTTGATTTCGACATTATTCGCCTAAATGTAGAATAGTAAGATTATAAAAGTGAAAACTGCTGTCTGATAGAACTAAAAATTAATAGAGATGGAAATTTCTGAAGAATCCCATCCCAAGCTTCATTTTGAATAATTCGATGCAATTCCGGAAATGAAGATAATTGAACATTGCCATTTCAAAACCATAGAGAAAAACACGATTTTTGAGAAATTCACGAATTTTCACCAATATAAAAGCCACTGTATCTAAAATATGTGAACTATCAGATTGAAAAACTTATTTTAAAAATTTCTGTTGAGCAAAATCAAGATAGTACACTTTTGAAATTCAGTATAAAAAACAACATAAATAAAACTTCTATAATCTGAAATCCATTATTCGATTAAGATTTATCTTAATCTTGATAATTGAGCTATTCAATATGTGATCGAAAGTAATCACAAATATTAGATATAAATAGATGACAAAAGTAGATAATCGATTATCGCTCATATCATAAGAAAATTTACAGTTAATTTTGATTTATTAAAGAATAGCAAAATCTTGAAATCTAAAAGATCTATGTTTATAAGACAAGAAAAGTGAATATTTAAAAATTCAATACATCACATACATCGCTAATCCCTATTAGAATGAAAACTTTTTTCTGCAACTTCGCCTGTATCTAATTATTGATAAAACGGTTTGATAACGTTATTAACTTGATAGTCGTAGAACATATGGGTCATTCCATGCAAGATTTATACGAACAAATTATCGGTCACAAGTGATTAGTTTCAATACTGCAATTAAGTAATGAGAGTGGAGTGCAGTGTTCAATAATTATCAAACTATACAATGAATTTTACGACCAGTTGCACCTTTAGGCATGTTTTTAAATGTTGAAAATGATACTACATTATAAAATAAAGAAGTGTCTGGGTCACGTACAGGGAGTTAACCTTCCATAAAAACATCGTTCTAATTTAGGACAGTTGAAGTTCTATAATTTACGTTACCTTGATGTAAATAATTGATGTAAACATTTTCCACGATATACGTTATATTTGCATGGAGTTCTTGTAAACTCGACTATCGATGTAAATAGTTAACGTAATATTTACTTTACATTAATATTATGTTGACATCATTTCGGCATAAAGAAATATAAAAAAACACGTTATTATTACATATGTGCTGTAGTACGGCAGAAGATGTGGGTATGGGGGTAGCACTAATCAACTGAAAAATTCTGCATAGGCAAAATATCCAAAAATACCTATTCAAAAATACATAGATTTATTAATTGTGATTCCATCGACTAGTAAAAATTTTCACAATTTACACAATTTGTAAAAATTGTCTAAAATTTTGGATTTTGGATCAAAACCTTTTGATTTTCAAAGTTTTGAAGATTATATGCCGTTTCAATAGTTTTATATCATTTTCGAATAATTGAATTGAATAATGAGAATTTCTGAAATTCTAGAAATTTTTTAAATACTCAGAATAATCGACAATCTTTGAAATTCTGAATGTTTTCTGTTTAAAAACAAATTTCAAACTTACAACATAATATACTATTCAAATTTTCGCAATTAATGAATATTTGCCCAACTAACTCAAGATTTTCCTTCATTTTTCAATACGTCCTAAGTGTGCCAAATTTTTATTTAAAAAAAAGTTCCATAATGCATATTTCGAATATGCATGTACATATAATGAACAGAATTCAAAAAATGAATGAACATATTCTGAAATTCTACAACAAATTTTGATAACTCTAAAATTATTGACAGTTTTAAATATTTCCAATGATTTTCCAGGATTTTCAAAATTTTTGACTTTACACCAATCATGAAAAATTTCCACAATTTTACGACAATTTGTGAAACTTATAAAGATTTTTTGGTCATTTTGTGAAACTCTTTAAATTTTTTAGATATTCCTTCAAAATTTCAAAAAACATTATCATGAATATTTTAAAGTATAATAAATGTGTATATAATGAACACAATATACGAAATTCACTAAAACTTTATGAAATTCTAACGACTCCTCGAATTTTTGGAATTATTGACACTCTTAATAATATCTGATGTTTTGTGATCTTTAATTATTTTCAATGTTTTAAAAAGAATACAGATACAGCCAATTTAAAATTTTCGAAATCTTATGAAAATTGTCTAACTTATCAACGTTTTTATAATTTACTGTATGCTTTTGGAGTACTGCAAATTTTTCTATAAAAATTGGAAAAAATATTTTTATGCAGACCTATTCCCCCGAAATACATATGCCAATAAACCCAATTTTTAAAATAATGGATGTTTTCTAAAATTTTACAGAAATTCCGATTTTTCAGTATGATTGACAATTTTTACAATTTTCAATGTGTTACGATTTTTCAAACATTTTTAAAGTTTCTAATAACATCAAACCAACTACTTAACACTTTCAAAATGTTATAAAATTTGTCAAATTCGTACATTTTTCTGCTGATTTTTGAGTATTTTTCGAGTGTTCCAAATTTTCGTTGAAAATATAAAAAATATCATAATTCATATTTTGAAGAAATGCAGTAGGAAACACAATTCATGAAATTATGAACGTTCTCTGAAATTCCACAAAAATATTGATTTTTTAAGATTAATTGACATTTTCTATAATATACAATGTGTTCTGCTTTTTCGAAATTTGCAGAATTCCTAACATGGTAATCATACTTCCCAAATTTTATCGAAATTTGTCCAGCTCACAAAGATTCCTTTTAATTTTTTAGAACTTTTCAGGTATTTCAAATTTTCGTATATAGAAAGCTCGAAAAAACATTATCGAACATACTTTGAAAAAAACATAATTCTTAAAAAATTAATTCACATTTTCCCGAATTTCGCAAATACAATGAATTGTTGGAAATAATTGAAAATTCAAATATCTTTCTTTTTGTTTTGTAATTTAAAACTTATAGAATACTCTAAAAAAACTTTCGATAATCATTAAAAATCGTCCAACTCAATAAGAGTTTTCGTAAAATTTTGATGTTTTTCAAGTTTCACAGTTTTTTTTTTGAAAATGTAAAAACATTATCATGCGTATTTCGACGAGATACAATAATCAACCCCCTCCCAAAAAAAAATTGAGTCATTCACTACCAACCCTGGAAAATCACCTTTTCTCGCCCCTTAAATGTAAAAATTATGAAATCAACCAGATTGACCTGCAGCATTGTACCTGCACTGACCTTATCTTTGCTGTCGAATATCGATATCGATGGTGGTACCTATACTGCTACTTCTCTTACGCTCCACACCTAACTCTAACTGACTCATAACCATAAAGTAAAAAATTCCTCAATAAAAATGCTCGTGTTTCAGTTTTAATTTGTTCGCACGAGCAATATACGACGAGCAATTCTAGCGGTTGCATAAAAATTGTCGATCATTATCTCACCGTATCTGCAGGAGGGCATTGAAATTTGAAAAATTGTTTCGCACAATAGAAGAAGAGTCCTTTATTTCATGAAATGGCACAAATGGACAAATACAACAAGATAAGTAGCCAAGATATAGCTGATAAAAAGTAGCAAAGCCGATCGTCGACAGTCAGTTTGTTCCAAGCTGTAACGGATTAGACCTCGCAAATATTCGAAAATGAGAATTGTAATTTTTGCGGTTTTCATGAGTTTGGGTTTCGCGGAAGAATTATACAATGAAAAGCACAGACCACAGTTGCATTACAGTCCCCCAACCGGTTGGATGAACGATCCCAATGGGATCGTTTTTCACGATGGCTTATTTCAACTTTTCTATCAACATACTCCGAACTCGACAGTCAATGGTATGTATTTACGCATGGATGAACCAATAAAAAATTATTAGGACAGAAAATTTTGACATGAGGCAAGAAGAAATAGGGTCAATGTTTATCAAGGTGTTTAACTTTTATAGAATCCTAAAAATCACTGATAACATTATAATCCAAACAGACTTCTCAGGTCCAAATGTTTTTTCTCTAAAACGAACGTTACGAAACTATTTTATTAAACGTAGAAAATTTTAAAAATGCTTTTTTTTTCAATTTTTGTTCTGTATAATCGTTATTCCAGAAACAAGTAATCCCGGATAAAAGCATTCTGGAAATGCGAATCCAGTAAATTTTTTTTCAGATTTTAGTAATTCCAAATTTTTTCAATGATCAATATGTAGAAGTGTTTCGTCTAGTATTACACGGTAAAAAAAATCAAAAATTTCAAAATTCAGGTCCGATTTCTTGGGGTCACGCAGTATCCCCCGACCTGCTTCATTGGAAAACCCTCCCCGTCGCTCTTTCCCCAACTCAAGGAAACTACATTTTTTCCGGAAGTGCGATCATCGATTACAACAATGTAACTGGCCTGCAACCAAAAGGCAGCAGTAAAAAAACATTGATTGCAATATTCACGGCCCATAATGCAAACACGAGTGATGAAAGCCAATGGATAGCCTACAGCAACGATGGACCAGAATACAAAAAGTTGGATTTTTATCCGAAAAACCCCATCATCAAAAATCCTAATCCACAGGTTACGAAAGATTTCCGGGACCCTCAAGTTCTTCAGTACGGGGATAAGTTTGTGGTTTTTTTATCGGCGCACAATAAGTCATTGATATACAATTCGCCGGATTTACTGAAATGGACGCTCGTTGGAGAGTTTGGAGAACATGAAGGGTCGCATAAGGATGTTTGGGAGTGTCCTTCACTGTTTCCGATAAATGCTACGATAAATGGGTTAGTTTTGAAACGATATTGAATAATGTTGTATTATTCATTTGGGTGTAAATAGATATATTCGTATCTAGCGACGACATTGGACTATTTACGTATATACATATACGAAATATCAGGGTGTGGAAAGTTACTTGAAAAATTTAACGCGTTACAAAGGTGACATCGAAAAACTAGGGCTGAAAATAACAATATCAACGTACTGATTGTTTTGTTCCATAGAAATTAATTATTTCAGATATAATAAAAAATTTTAATCCGTACTTTTTCACCCGAAAAAAATCAATCAACTAGTTCAAATTTTCATATTTTTTTCCTAGTTCATAAAATTTTTGAATATTAAATTTGATCCAATGTTAGCCATAAGGAAACATTCGCAAATTTAATAGATTTATAGATTTTTGAGAGAATCTTAATACCTACCCAGATTTTCAAAGTTTTTGAATTTTTTTGTATTTTTCATAACGTGTAAAATGTTGTAGAATTTTGTAGTATTTTTGTACATTTGTACTTTTTTTTCTCTACATTGATAAATAGTTTTCAAGAATTTCATGCTCTAGAAATCAACTGTTTATTAGAATACTTGTATTTGACAGGATTTTTCAGCAAATAGTGTCGATGAAGATTTTCATTTCTTTTTTTTTTCTTTTTTTTTTTATTTTTTCAATTTTTCTACGATTTGAAGGATTTTTCAGTATTTCTGAAACTATTCATATTTTTCAGGATGATAGAATGCTGCAAAATTTCCTAGTATTTTTACATAATTTTAGTATTTTTATAATATAAATTGATATAAACATTTCAAGAATTTCAAACTCTAGAATTTGAACATAATGAAATTTTCCGTGTTTTACAGGATTTTCCACAAAATAGTGTTTCGATCGATTTTTATTTATTTCAGTACTTTTCGTATTTCTTCAGTTTTTCTATGATTTCCAGGATTTTTCATTATTTTTATATATTGGTTTGTGAATTTCTTGAATTTGAAAGATTTTCAATGTTTCATATATTTACACGTATTTTTCATTGCGTATTTTCTTTCTGTATTTCTAAGTACAGGGGCGGTCCCAGAAACGATTCTTGGGGGGCAGGATACACAAAAAATTAGGCTGATGACCATTTTTTTTTAGGAATCATTGTCAATCCATATCGGATATATCTTGCTCTTGGGGGGGGGGGTCCCTAATTCCCCCTCCCCCCTTGGGACCGCCACTGCTAAGTATTTATAGAATGTTGTGGAATTTTTAAGTTTTTCTAAAGATGTCTCTTTGAATTTCCAAAGTGGTATAAAATCGAAATTTGGAAATTTCAGAAGTGTTTCCATCGATTTTGCAGAAAACAGTTTCTTTACAGATTTAAAGTGCCGTCAATATCTATTGTATTTTTCACAGAGTTTTACTATTTGAAATATTTTTTAATTTCATAGACTTCTTTAAACATATATTTCCAGAATTTAAAGATCGAGACATTGATGTTACTTGATTTTTAGAATCACCTAAATTTTTGAAGAATCAAATAACATGTAACTTATTAGAATCTAGCATTTTGAGTATTTTCCCTATTTTTTTGCAAATTTACAAATTGCTAATATTCCACTTTGAAGAGGAAATTAAATTAACCAATTGTTCCAATGAAAACTATTAATATTGAATTTTTCATTCAAAAATGAGGAAGTTAAAAATTACTTATATCTCAGTTTCAGAACATTCCCTAAAAAGTTTCAAATTTTGCTAAAAACTTAATGAGACAGATAAAAGTAAAGTAAAATAACGGGATTTTCTTTACTCGTTACCGAAAAAAAGTGACCCGTTCTGGTTATTGTTACTGATTAATTAAAGTAACGCGTTACCCCCAACCCCTGCGAAATATACAACTAGCAATGTCTCTTCGAGTGAGTTTTCATATATATATTCCAAAGAAAACATCATCTTTGAATTTTGCGAGGAATAAAATGATTTTTAATGGAATGATTCAGAGAAATCCCAGGTTAATGATGAACACTAGACACGAGCGTTGCAATCAACTGAGCAAAAAAAATGCATTATTGTTAATTTTAAATGTAGCCGTTGGATAAACAGCATTTATTTCTATAAGAAACTTTAAAATTGACAAAAAATGAATAATCATTTTTATGATTAACGAATGTTCGAAATCCAATAGCGTTGTTCGTTCTTTTTCCAGTTTCTGAAAGTTTCCAAATGAAGGGCAATCTCTGAAAGCTTCGAGAAGCATTCTGCATATCAGATAATAATTAAAACAATGACTATGAAAATTCTGGGAACTGCTAAGAAAGTAAAATATAGATAAGATAAAATCTGCAACTTTAATTTGATACATCGTGAATTAGTAAATTAGAGCTTAATAAATATATGCTATTACATCTACCCTATGCAAATAATAGTACATGTATAATTGAAACATTTAAATAAATGTACGAAACTTCATATAATACGCACTACGGTATACACCATGATTGAACATGACATAAGCAGCAAACAAATTTAGATTCCTTGCAAAATTCTAAGAAAATATTTGTAAAAATTCAAAATTGACGGAGATATGTGAGATTGAAATCTTGAGCAATGGACCAATAAGGGCCTACCTTGACCATATCGACCACGTAGGGTGGCACCTAGATGTACTTTCATTGATCAAGTACTCAAATTTCAATCACTTATATCTACATCAATTTCGACTTGTCAAAAATTTGGCAAAGGAATTTCTTCAGAAATTCTATGCATATAATGACGATGTGTATAATGACACAGTACAATAATATGTACTTCAATCGAACATCGATATCAAGCAAACACCGTCATAAACAACTATTCTGATCCATAACTTGGAATTTTTTCTTAGAGCCACAGTGAGAAAATGGGTTTTGATCATCAGCCTTGGCCCTGATCAGCAATATTTCGTCGGTTCTTTCGACGGGAAAAGCTTCAAAAACGACAACTCCAAAGACACCGTACTCTGGGTTGATTACGGACCCGACAGTTACGCCGGAATAACCTATAATTTGTTGCCTGACGGTCGTCGAATTTTCATTAGCTGGATGAACAGATGGCAATACGCGGCTAGCCTGAACTTTAACGTTTGGAATGGCCAAATGGGCATTCCCCGAGAGCTGAAACTCATCGACACGGGAAACGGAAAACTGCGACTAGCGTCGACCCCGATCAGAGAATTTGAGAAACTGAGAATCAATCACATGTACATAGAAAGTCGAAATATCGATTCAGATCTTAAAATTGAGGTTCCCAGGATTGGCCCGGAAAAGCGTTTGTTGGACCTTGAACTTGTCTTCGATTTGACACGATACCAAGAAAATGACACTTTGGGAATCGAGTTTTCCGGAGGAAACAACTCGCTTTTGGTTCTTTTTACTGGAAAAGAGTTCGTTTTGGATAGAAGTAACAGTGGAAAAACCAAGTTCAATAAGCCTTTTGGACTTGTATGGAAAGCACCTCGACATGTTATTTCGCCTCATCTGCCGATGAGGATAATTATTGATAGGTCGACGATTGAAATTTATGCAGATGATGGTTTGTCCGTTTTGTCAGGGCTTTATTACTCTGACGAAGATTTGGCTTCGAGGATTAATGTTTTTCATAGATCTAATGAGAGGAACTCGATAGTTAATTTGGCAAAGTTCAATGTTTATCAGTTAAAGAGTATTTGGAGAGATGGGCCAAAACCTCCGAAACCTTCGAAAGCTTTTGATGATGAACCTGAACCTGAACCTTGACCATAAACTTTCAAACCTTCGCAACCTTTTAAACGTTAACTTTAAACTTAACAGAACCTTCATAATATACTGAAGCATAAACGAAACCTTGACCAGAGCTTGCAAAGTTAGAACAAGATTTGAAACTACATTTAGCTTGAAACAGATTTGAAAGTTTATCAGTTGAAGAGAGTCTGAAGGAACAAGTCAAAAACACCGAGAAGTTATAAACCTTTTACAAAATCAAACTTGAACCACGACATGTGAATTTTCTTTAGTCCTCTAAATATCAACCTGACTTTAAATCAGAAATCCTTTGAGCTTCTTTATATCAATTGAAACTTTCAAAACCTTCCTAACATAAACTAATCAAAGTTAAACTCCCTAATCTCTAACCTTCTGAGCATGATCTGAAAGCTTGACTAGAACTTGTAAGACCTTATGAAACTTTTGAAACTTCTTAAACAAGAACTTCAAAAAATGAAAAAATTTCAATATTTATCAGTGGATGGGACTTTAAGAGGATAAACCATAGCCTTCAAGACTTCCCTAACTATATTATTATGATTATGAACTTGAAATTTTTGAACATGGGTTTAGAACTTATACAAAAACTTTCGGAACTTTCTGAACATTGGGCCTTCATTAGTACAAGAACCTTTATTGAAGGAGACAAAATCACAATAACGTAAAAAAAGAAAATTCGTGAATCTTGTTTCTAAAATTTGTTTCTAAGTAAGTTTATGTATCAGAGTGTAATTAAGTTGTTGTAATAATATCATTCGATTCTAAGATTGGTATTTGATCGTTTTCGATATTTCTTACGTCTATCAAGTTCCTCCCATTTATTAGTTTTTCATTACAGCCTAAGAATTTTAGCGTTCCAAGATTCTGAAACCATTGTTTATACCTAATTTTTAATTTTATTATATTCCTAAACTTGCACTAGAGTTTTACATACAGGTAAAAAAAAAACTAAAATTAGAATAATCAAGAATATGAAAATTTGTTTAACACGCTTGTAACATTTGTTTTGATGTAAGTTTATATGTTAGTGAATAATAAATTTGTGTAGGCAATGATGTTTTTTGGATGTTATGATTAATATGTATATCCTCAATTTCGATATTTTCTTTCATTTTTTTAAGTTCCTTTAATTTCAAATCAATCGTGATCATAAGATTTCAGGAATGTATTATGTTGAAAAAAGAAAAATTTTTTTATTTCTGCCTCAAAATTTTCTGCATTCTTAGAGTCCATATCCGCCATTTATTCCGGATCTTCAATTTTATTTCTGAACATGTAAACATTCCTGATGCAATTAAGACGCGGTTTTTCGCATTTAACTTATTCATTGTCAAGGAAAAACACTATTCATCGAATTCCCAATCAACTTATTTTATTATTCAAGTTAGTTCATCGTCAATGTTGCGGTCTGTTTTAGACCCTTTTCAAGACCTGTATATAACAATCAGAACAATGGAATCTATCCCTATTTATTATTACAAAGTTTACAAAGTCGGTCGTATAAATCAACTTACGTCATTAATGAATGGTGAAAAGAGATAAACAAAGCTATACAACAAAATTAACAGCAATTTATATAAGCCTTCTGAGAGAACTGACACTTATTCCTCGTCACATTAATGAATTAGATGTAACAAAAACTTCAGGCATCTTATTCTAGGGTAAACTTTATGAGAAAACTCAAAACAAGTTCCTCTAAAAAAAGTCACGATTTCACTATGTCACATCAACACTCATTTGTTTTGATACTTTTAACACGAATTTTGCTGAAATTTTGACTGTCTCCATTTTAACCTTGAAGTGCAGTGCCCTCGTACGAAAAATGCAATTTAAAACGGTTGACGCGATTCAGCTTATAAAAGTCATCAGAAACAAAAAAAAAATAATAATAATTTAGTTTTTTGATGACCTTGGCTATCGTTTGACATAAGCTTTTTAGAAATTGTTTATTTTATCAATTTTTACAGATGTTTTTGACTCTGAAAACGTGGAATCAAAAAAAAATTTTATATAAAATGTTGACTACTTTGCGAAACTTTAAAATCCAATAAATTATGTCAAACGTTAGCCAACGTCATGTAAAAATTGAATCACTTTTTGTTTTCAACAACTTTCATGAGCTGAATCGTGCCAACTGTTTCAATATGCACTTTTCATTTCAAGGTCGAATCTTATTCAAAATTTCAGTGAAATTCGTGTTAAAAATATGAAAATGACAAAGTTAAATGCAAAAAACCCCACCTTAATTGCATTATTGGTTTCCTTACTACTCATTCTCAAAAAACAGTATCAACAACGAAGCCACAACGCAGAAGATCCTCTTAAGATATCGATTTCTGGGAAAACTGCTGTTACCAAAAAACAAGGCACTAAAACGCAATTTCATTACAAACATTCGAATCCTCGTACTTTATTGATGTACAGTCGAATCCTCCATGATTCACGATTAAACCACATTTCACGGAAATCGAAGCTTACACGTGACACGTGTATTTTTCGACAATGGCTTGAAAAATTTCGCTAGCAGTGACAATGACTACAAGCATCAGGGTTATGGCCTGTAGGGTAGCTCTCGTGGTGGTCCTCGAGAGCGGGACAGAGGAAGTGGCTCATGTTGCGAGGGCCGACGAGACCCTCTTGTCGTCGGGCGCATTCCATCAGCCACAGGCAGACACCTATGACTCGCTCTTCAGCGACCCCAGGCCCGATTATTCCCGGTATACCCGCTATTTGCGACACCACGTACGGCTCCGGAAATTGTTCCTCCATTTTTCGAACCAACTCCGACACATCCGCCAGACACTCGCGAGTCCAGGACACGTTTTCGCTTTCGGCATTTTTTTCATCAATTGTCTGGTTCGTAAAAGTATTCATTCAATGCCTGAGAGGAAGCTGAGATTTATGTACACTACTGAGAGTGAGAGAAACGATCAAAATTAATTCATAAGTCCACAATAGTGGTAGACAAGAATGAACATGTCCCTGAGGTAAGATTTTGACTTGAATTTTTTTATTTGGGCGGAAAAATTAATTACCAGTCTGAGGATTCAATGACAAGTTTATAATTCTAGTGATGACTGTGAAAAGTTATTCGAAAATCCAAGAACCAAGTCACGAGTGCAAAACTTGAGTAAAAAAAAGCAACCGTGAAGTGACTGAATTTTCAGGAAGTTGTTCACAGTGCACCGTGTTGCCTACTTTCCAGCTTGATCAATACCGTATTACCTCGACGCCCTCGAAGCTCGCGACTTCAGCGAAACACGTATCCATATCTGCTTCAAATACGGCACTCCTCTCGTCTGAAGACGCTACTTCGCGATTTTCCTCGCTGATTATTTCCTCATCCTCTTCCGCCTCGAATTGAGTCCTAGATTCTACACTTTTTTCCCTCGTGTCAACTCCGTTCTCACTTTCCGTCTCATTCTCGTGCTGCTCCGGGAATGCAAAATAGAGAGAGCTTTTACGCTGCAGATGCAAGAATTACGGGACCACCCTGAGCGACGTAAAATTAGATTTCCCATTGGCTTTAATCGCATTCCACAGAGCAATTATCCGCCCTTTCTCGGAGTGGATTTCAGGATTTTCGATTCGCATATTTTGCATTTTCGGTAATACGTAGTTTTTCTGATTCAGCCACTAGGAAACACCTCATATTTGATTCTACAAATTTTAAAATTCGCTGTTTACTTTTTTTCACGATATTGAATTTTGGATTAGACAAATTCTTGATTTTAAGATGACTTCAGAAATCTTTCATATTGTATTTACGAAACCTTCAAGCCCACGAAAAATCGAGTTTCAAGCAGGGTTTGGAAAGTTATTTAAAAAAATTTAGCGCGTTACGTTACCATTACAAAGGTGAAATAGAAATTCATCAAGTTACCGTTACCGTTACTACTTAAGAAAAGTAACGTCCCGTTACTTTGACGTCACTTTTTGGGATAAATTGAAAGTAAATAACAAGACATCGAAAAACTAAGGCCTGGGCCGCATTTAGAATTCGGAGGCTCCTTAAATTTTTAGTGACGTAGCTAGGCGTTTTGCCGCCTGAGGCAAAAATGGGAAAATGCCGCCCCTTCTTACAAAAAAAAATTGATGACCTTTTTTTTTTAAAGGCATCAATGGCTTTTTCTTTAGATACGTCACTAACGATGCATCAAAAAAAAAAATCATCAATTTTTCACTTAGGAAGCCCTGAAGTTCAACAGCTAAGTTACTGAAAAAATTTCAGTAATTTTTCTATATTATCCGAATTAGTGGGGGCCCTGGGGCCATGGCGCCGCTGGCCCCGCCCTAAATGTGACCCTGAAAAAGGCTAAAAATAACAATATCAACGTACTCATTGTTTTGTTCTATAGAAATTGTTTATTTCAGATATGATAAAAAATGTTAATCCGTAATTTTTCACCAAAAAAAAAATTAAATCAGCTTGTTCAAATTTCTATATTTTTTTTTCAAGTTCATAAAATTTCTGAATATGACATTTGATCCAATATTAGCCACAAGGAAACATTCGCAAATTTGACAGATTTTTGAGAGAATTTTAATACCTACCCAGATTTTCAAGGTTTGTGCATTTTTTCGTATTTTTCATTATGTCTAAAATGTTGCAGGATTTTCTAGTATTTTTATAAATTTGTACTATTTTTCTGTACATTGAAATATGTCAGGAATTTCAGGAATTTCATGCCTTGGAATTCAAAGTTCATTAAATTATTTATATTTGAGAGGATTTTTCAGCAAATAGTATCCATGAAGATTTGATTTACTTTGATTTTTTTGATACTTTTCCAATTTTTCTGCGATTTACAGAATCGTTCAGTATTTCTGAAACTATCCGTATATTTCAGAATTATAGAATGCTGCAAAATTTCCTAGTATTTTTACATAATATGAGTATTTTTATAATATAAATTGATATATACATTTCGAGAGTTTCAAACTCTAGAATTTGAACATAATGAAATTTTCCGTGATTTACAGGATTTTCCACAAAACAGTGTCTCGATCGATTTCTATCTATTTCAGTTTTTTTCGTATTTCTTCAGTTTCTCTATGATTTAAAGGATCTTTCATTATATATATGAATTTCTGGAATTCGAATGATTTTTAATGTTTTATATATTTACACGTATTTTTCATTACGTATTTTCTTTCTGCAATTATGAGTATTTATAGAATGTTGTGGAATTTTCGAGTTTTTTCAAAGATACCTCTTTGAATTTTCAGAAGGAGATAAAATTGAAAAATCGAAATTTCAGAAGTATTTCGATCGATTTTGCAAAAAAAAGTTTCTTTGTAGATTTAGAGTGCCTTCAATAGTTTTTGTATTTTTCAGAGTTTTAAGATTTGAAAAATTCTCTTACATTTTTCTAGACTTCTGTAAACATATATTATAAGAATTGAAAGCTAGAGAAATTGAAGTTTCTTGATTCCTTAAATCACATAAATTTTTGAAGAATCAAATAACATGAAACTAATTAAAATCTAGTATTTTGAGTATTTTTCGTATTTTTTTACAAACTTACAATTTACTTATATGCCACTTCAAAGTGGAAATGAAATTAAGTACATGTTTCAATAAAAATTATTAGTATTGAATTTTTAATTCAAAAATGAGGAAGTTGAAAATTACTTATATCTCAGTTTCAGAAGATACCTCAAAATTTGCAAATTGTGCTTAAAACTTAATGAGACAGATAAAAGTAACGTAAAATTACGGCATTTTTGTTATTCGTTACCAAAAAAGTGACTCGTTTCAAGAAACGCGTTACTTCCAAACCCTGGTATCAAGTGTTGGGAGACGAACTCTCAAGTTTTTTATTTACACTTATCCCTCGACTCTGTGCATAAAAAAAACTTCAGGTGACACAAAATTGATAGTAGGGTGTACGGAAAATACTCGATGTGAGGAAAATAGTTTCTGGTACAGTATTTTACAAACTTCTGAAATGATTCCTACTCGGGGCGAGTCTCTTTGAATGGGAGTCACACATGCGCATCCTAATTCCGCGGCCAGCTGTTGTGGCTCCCCTAGAACAACGCACAACTGTTGTTCACTCGCATTGTCAAATCCGGAAAGAAACGCGTACAGCCTCACAAAGCATTTCACCGGTATCATGGCTGATCCACCTTCTGGCTCATCCGTCAAAACTTGGCAAACCAGCGCCATAGTTTCCGACAAGTTCTGCAGGAAATTCAATTTTTCACCTCACAACTCTAATTTCGCGTGTTATGGAAATTTGGGGAACAAGTGAATCTAGAAATTCAGAAACTTCAGAGTTGCAATTTTCGGTTTCATAAAGTGCTACGTTTAATTGAATGAATTACCAAATTTGATAATTTAGGTATAAACATCTGAAAGTTTGGACATTTAACGTCTTTAATTTAATTTTTACAGTTAAAATTTAGAAGAGTTAGTCTTCGAATTTGTTAAATAATCTAAGATAAGGAATCATTTGTTTTTACAATAGGGGAGTTCATCAGTTTGAAAATGTGGAAATTGGAAGAAGTGGAATGGCTATTTTAGAATTTTATCAAAATTAGGCATAGGTATTTTTCACATATCGGAGTAGAAAAAAAATTGGAGGAACATAGAGCTTAAATATGATCAAGTTAGGAGTATTTGAATTTTGGTCGGCAGATTCTAATACTGCGAATCAAAAAGTTAAACAAAACCTTAAAATCACGAAAAAAGTTCAAATTTGCAGCATTTAGAATTAGCATCTAAACATTTCTTTGTAACTTTAAATCAAAAAGTATTTTGTGTAAATTCATGGATTAAAAATTTTCAACACTAACCAGTTTTGAGAAACTTTTCCAATAGAAAAATAACAATCTACAGATAAAAATGTCAAAACTTGTGAGTACATAATATTGAAAATTCCTAATCTGCTAATTTAAAGACATTTCTTTTTGAATTAATGTTGCAATGTTTCCAGAACATGTGATTCCCAAAAAGGTAAAATAGTATAAATTGACAAGAAATTATGAAAAATCTTTAAGTATCCAACAACACATAAAAACTCTAAATCCCAAGTCCCAAGATTTGCAAGTTCAACAGTTTAGATTTATTGTTAAAATTCAAATACTTATTAACATCTTGATCGTTGATTTAACCCTAATAATTTTGATACGTATAAAAACCTTATGAGAAAAAGAAATTTTTGATAGGAATTCAATTTCTTATAAAATGCACAATCATAAAAACATTATAAGAAACTCAAATTTCTTATTAAAAATTTATCAAAAATTTTATACGGTTTTTTTCTTACAAGATTTTGTCAAATGCATTCTTATGAGAATTATAAGGTTTTTATAAGGTGCACCTTACAAGAAATTGAATTCTTATAGGAAATTTCTTTTTCTTATAAGGTTTTTCTAAGGATCAAAATTACTAGGGGAAAATTTTAGATCTACGAAATTTCGAACTTTTTGTTAGTAGTATTTTATTAATTACTACTCTCTAATATACTTAATCCCAAATTGGAAAAATAATGTCAAAGTACCAATTGAAATCAGAAACTGCCTCAACTCTAAAACTCGAATGCCAAAGTTCCTGAACACCCAAAATCATAAAGACCTCATTCGGTAAAGTTTTAATCCCTAACATAGCAATTAACCGAAACATAATTCCCACATCCCTACATTCAGGAACTTTCAAACAATCAAAATTCTAAATCTTAAATTCCAGACCTTAAGATTCATTAATTCAACTGCTAAAATTTTCTAAGATTAAATTCCTTGTCAGTTTATTTTCTTAGATTTTAATTTATAATATTGTAAGTATAAGATTAACAAACTCTTGCACTCTCATTTATAAATTTTCCCTTTAATCCCTCGGAAATTCCTGATTTTGCATAAAATAATGAGAATAAAAATTCCACGACAACCGTAATGATTACAAAAACTTTTTTGCTGCCATCACACTGTAAGAGAACTGGTTCACTGGGAGCTATCAAAACTTTAAATAATTCGAGATCCCAGATTTCGCGTTTCACCAGTTTCCGTATTTCCCGACCTATGAATTGAAAATTGCACACGACTACAGCAAGGAGAGAGAAATATGAAATTGAGGAAAAATGGGTGTAACAAACATTTCCCAGGAGGCCACAGGCGACGGCCAGGAACTTGTAGAAGTCGCACTTCGGGCCAGGAAGAAAACCCCCGATCTTTAACACGTGATAAAGCGCCTCCTCCGATAATCCTAACGTGCGCCAATTTTCCAACAGCGACGCCAGGGACACTTTTTCGACTCGCCCGTATCGCGCCCGTAAAGTTTTTAGATAACCCACCGTGAACGAAGAAGGCTCCAAAAGCTCCAATTTCATTCTTTTCTACATGATATAAAGAGCAGGGGCGTGTGCATTACATTATTTGACAGGGATTTTTCGATGGTTTTGAAATTATGTACCTGAAGCTCCATAAACTTTTAAAATTAAACGAAAATAAAAAATATATGAAATGAAAATAAAAAATAGAAGGGGAAGTGTGACGACTATTTTTTTAAAGAGCATCAAGTTTGTTGTTACGATCAAAAAGTGTTCAAAAGTAGCTAGAAAAATATTGTTGTTGGGAGGTCTATTTTTTTTTCTGTATAATGTTACATCTCGATTGCATTTTTTTTAAACAGTCATTTTCTACGAAAATATTACACCTTGAATCATCATTGTGTCGAAAATAATTGAATTATTTTTTTTCTGGATGTATGCAGTCAAACTGAATCAAATTAGTGATTCTCGAAATTAATGATGTATGGGAAATTTTTCGCAATTTACAAAATGTATTATTATCTAGTAAAATTTTAGATTGTTATGAAAATTTATAAAATGATGGAATCTATCGGTAAGAGGAAATGTTTTTTAAAAATAATTTCAGGGATGTTACTTGGTTGTGTAGTTTTGAGAAATTTTCAAAATTTTTTACCTCCTACTTAATTTTTAACTGTTTTCTAAAATATGCAAATTTTTTGAATTGGTCTAGAGTTTTTGACGAAAGCTGGAATCTTTTGTGTTTTTGAGTCTCAAAAATTTTTATCATTTCGAATGAAATAACAGAGTATGAAAACATTACGGATTTTATTTAAATGTATCTAACTTTTCTTCCAGATTTTTTAAAAAAATGAAAAAACATTATCATGCATACATGCTGGAAAAATATAATGATGAACAAGTTCATAGAATTTATAAATATTTTCTGAAATGGTGGATTTTTTGGAGTTTATAAATACCATTGAATTAACTGACAATATTTTTTTAATTTTGCAAGAGTTTCGAGTTTTTCAAAATTTTGGAAATTTCAAACGTAATACAAACAGTTACGGTTAAAAACTTTACAAACCTTATGGAAATTTGTGGAACTCATTAGGAATTTTCGTAATTTTAAATACTTTTTAGGTTTTTCAGTTTTTTATTAAAAGTGAAAAATAAATTTTCCTGTATATTTATTGTATATGAAAGCTAGATATAGAATAATGAATGGAATCTGAAAATTTCATAAACATTTTTTAAAACTCTACAAACTTTCAGGAGTTTTTAGAATCATTGATAATCTCTATAGTTCTCAATATTTGTTAAATTTTCTACAATTTTCAAAATTTTGAACATGATACAAACTAGCTAAAACTTTCGAAATTGTATTACAATTCATCCAACTCATTATTTTTTTAATAAATAAATCTAACCTTAGAAGTCAAAAACTTTAGAAATCTGTAATTTAAAAGTACATAGTCTCATCTATTCTCATTAGAGTAGAGATGAAAAATTTTCAAATTTTTGAATGCTTTACCCAAAGCGTTGCTCTGAATCCAGAAAGAATTTGCTATTCTGTAATATTTTATTTAGAATCGTTATAAAAATTTTACAACACTCTAGGGAAATCTTTAGAAGCCTGGACAATTTGAAGTTATTTCGATGGTTGCTCTTCATTTCATAAATATCTAGAGTAAAAGTGTTTTTCAATTTTGAAGATTTTAATCAAAATGTTACGGAAAATTCGGGATTTAACCACTAACTTTCATTGTAACAAAAAATAAAACAAATGCTTTATGAAAGTATTAGTAGAGAAAATCTTGAGTCATTTTCAAAATTTCAAAATCTCAGAAAATCATTGGAAAATTCGAATTAAAAAACATAACATTTCTACACTTCAGAATGCAAAAATGCTCAGGATCTTGAAAGTTCTTTATCATTCAAGATTTTAAGTTATTCGAGCATCATATTTTAAAATATCTAAAATCCCTGGCCACGAAAAATATAAAAAGAGTACATTTGCTGGAGGAGTTTCACCGTTGGCCAATGCTCGAAAGTAAGCGGACGTCCATAGTAATAAATCGCAGGGCTGGGTGCGTATCGCTGCTTTGACGTACGTCTTCAGGATGCATGGGAACGTAAGAGGAATATTTATTTGTTCCACGCGAAACACGTGCTTCACTGCGTCTGACATTTTACGAGAATGTTGCAAAATCAACTTTTTCCGATTTTTACTCGACATCGAAAATGTTTGCACGCTTTAACAAATACTTCGTGATATGAAAAATTTTAAAGAGAAAACTGAAGTTATAATCTCGGTCGTCATTTGTTAATTTAAAAATTATGGGAAAAGCGCGAAACTGATTGCTGGAACTTTTTTTTCATATTGTATAAAAGTTTTTGGGAAGTTAATTAATATTTTTCAAATTTTACCTACGATTCTAAAAGCATAATTAAGTGTCAGTATGTCAGTAAATATCTCTGGAAATTCTGGAAATGTTTAATTACTGCGAGAGTCCTCAGATTTCTCCAAAATGTTTCGAAAATTACGTGGATGCCTCACATTTTTTGGTGACAAATTATAATTCTTCGTAATTCTTGGAATTTTTTAATAGAGACTTATGGAATGCTGTCAATTGAGGTTCACGTTTGTATTGTATTTATTGTGTAAAATGCTCAAATATTTCATAAATCTTAAAATTATTTAAATAACTGTAAATTATCGTAGTTTCTAAAAAATTTTTAGAAAATAAGAATTATGAAAATATACTGCAAAGATATCATTCTCAATATTGAATAATTCGAGAAAAGAGTTTTTTGAAACATTGATAACTTCGTTGATTAAATCCCTTATTTTTTATAAAGTTACTGAAAATTGGTCCAGTTGCTCTAACTCATCACTTACTTTTAACTTTTAACTCGATAATGACACCCAAAACCACACAGTCGACTTACCTGAAACAAAATAAAAATTGCACATGTTATACATCGAAACTTTATTCTCGCGATCTTTATTAATGCTAAATATAATGAGAAATTAAAGGCATGATTTTTGATTATTGGAAAATATATTAGTAAACGATTTTTCCTACTCCAATTTCAATGTTTCTTTCGTTACGAAAGTCTTTTTATTGGCAGCAGGCGCGTAGGCAGAGGGGGTTTTGGGAGTTCAAACCCCTCCTGAAATTCTGATAAAATCAATTGATGTTTCATGTAAAAATAAAAAAAGTTACATTGATAAGCAATAAAAAAATAAGTTTACAAAAAATGCATGAAAACGTTACCAGTATATATTTAATAAAAAAGTAAAAACTATCAAAACGTAGGATCACGTAGAAAAAAGGAACCAGAAAAATTGTTGCAACCGAGTGAATAATCAAGAATAATAAAAATATATGAAAATGCTAGAAATTTACAAAACTTTAAATCTTAGATCATCAAATTCTAGAAATCTATATTCTAGAAATCTGTATAAAAGTAAAAAAATCCTTCGATTCATACAAACTAAAAGGATAATGAAATCAATGAAATTCTATGAAAAAACTGTTTCCCGAAAAATCTCGACAAATGCCTCTACGATCTATGAATTTTGGGATTCTAGAGCATCAATTTCTAAATATACTATAAATCTATAAAAATTCTAGAAAACGTGACAAAATGTTTTAAATATTTTAAAAATACGAAAAAAGAATAACGATATAAAACATGAAAAATCTATATGAATGTGATTTTATCGTTATTTCTTGAAATTACTGATAATAGATCGGAATTCGCATTGTGAAGCGTCGAGTTTTTTAAATCTCCGTAGCAATCTATTAAAATATAATTAATCTATAAAAATACTAAGAAACCCTCCAGGGTTTCGTATATTATACTAGAGAAATGTGAAAAAAAAAAGCTTACCAGTTTACTTGCTTACCAGTTTACTAGTTAACTAATTCACTTGTTAACGAGTTCACTAGTTTACTAGTTCACTAGCTTACTAGTTTACTAACTTACTGGATTACTAGTTTAGTAGTTGACTAGCTTACTAGTTTGCTAGTTTACTCCTTTTCTAGCTTATTAGTTTACTAGATTCCAGTTTTTTTGCTTACCAGTTTCCTAGTTTCCTAGCTCACTAGTTCACTAGATATCTTTCATAATTTTCTTAAAGATTCATAAAACTTTCTATTCGGGAGCATAATTATTATATAGTACTTTAATTATTTATAATTTTAGAAACCATTCTAGAAATGCATGCATATAGAAGACAATAAAAATACATAAAATTCAATTGATACAATTTACACAATTGAACATACTTTTAATTGTAAAAATACACAAAAAAATGTAGAATAAAAGTATTGAAAATCTTCATAAAAAAAACTGTCGTCTTAAAAATCAATTTAAATTCTCCAAATCGTTGGAAGTTTCAATACCATAGCATTAATTTCTAAAAATCTATTGAGCGATCCATAGAAATATTAGAAGTATATGAAAGTACCAGAAAATACTATGAAATTTGATGGATGATATACTATACAAAAAAAATATAAATTTATGATATACCTTTTACCTATCTCAAAAATCATTTCAAATACATAAATTTTTTAGAAGTTTCATTTCTGGAGCATCAACTTTCAGAAAGCTTTATAGCGGTAAAAATACAAAAAGTATTAGTAAAAAAATTGATAATATCACAAAAATAGGAATGTAAAATATTTCAGAATCTCTCCCTTGTTACTATATAGTCAAAGATGAAAAACTATGAAATCCCGAAGGAAAAATATTTTTCAGGAAAACCCCTCCCGAAAATATTTCCTGCCTACGCCCCTGACTGGCAAAAAAAATATAAAACTTTAAAACTGTGGAAAAATTGAAAAGTACTCGCTTAGAATTCGAGGGAAGATGAAATATCGTCATTTACATGACGAATGGCAAACTTGAATTGCAAAAGGCGAACTTTTCTAGAGAAAATTGCATGGATTAAAATACTAAGGTTTTCCTCGTTCACTTTGGGATAAAGGTTTTGGTTTCTCGAGTTTGCTAATTTCGTTTGAGCCGCAAAAACGAGAGCCCGAAAGAATTACTTTTCGAAAAAATTTTCCAACTTGTCAGAACTTGTTATATTTTTTGTTTAAAGCGTTGATTGAGTAAACAAAATTTAGCTCGAAGTATTGTTATTCGTAAATTATTATATGTATGCAATTGAAATATTGAAAGAAAGTTGTGAATAACTCATTTTTGAACATTTTTCTTATTTTAATATACGAATTGAGCTAATTCATACTGTTTTCTCAAAACTCCCAAAGCTTTTTTGCAAAGGTTCAGGTTATACGAAAATTCTAGACATATTTAAAGGTGATTGAAAACCTAATTATGAAACAGTCGAAGTTAAGATTTGTTATTGTCTTTCCTTATACTAATTTTAGCGCAGAATATTAATTCCCGCACCTGACAACAAATAATTGCTCGCAGGCAAATTTGATGCTAAATTTATTCAACGTTTTTGAAGTTATTAAACTATTCGCTACTTTCTCAAATTTGAATATTACCCCGTTCGAAATGCATAAGCTTCATTTCGTAGTCAAAACGAAACAGCAGAATTTCAAATTTACTCTTTTTTATTGAATAACTGGACACTTTGAGTTGAAATGTATGTAATGTTGACATATTTTCTGCACACGAAAGTAGTTATTGCTATGGAGTTTCGTGCGATGTAAGTAAATTTTCTTTAGCCCAAATTACTACTTTTGACGTCAAAGTAAAATTTGCTTTGTAAATTTTATGATAGCGCGAACGAAAAACGTTAGAATTACCTCAGTAATCACGCCTTTGATAGTGCGCTAATCAAACGTTTTTCTCTCTCATTGAATATGCAAATTTTATTATACCACGATCGATAAATTTCCAACTAAGTTCAACAAAGTATGGAAATCAAGGTGTCGAAATATGTGTATGGATCTTGACACTATCGACTTGTGAAAAGTTCACAGATTCATGTACAATTTCAAAAGTTTTTGAAAAATTATATGTTAAGACAAAACACTACAACATTTTTTATGTGTAAAATGTAAGAAGTCATACAATGACGTGAAATTTCTAATACGTAAGAATTATCAAAAAATCACCGATGTTTCATACAAGCAAAATTTCTGATTCAAGATTTCATTTTAAAAAAACTTTTTCGTATTTCCTGATGTGAATTCGATGGCATACAAATGAAAATGTCATTATTTATGTATAATAAATTTTAATATGGTTGTATTCGAATAGAATGATAATTCCACGTTTTTTTATTGTTTTAAAGTTAATTACAACTCCAATTAACTCAAAAAGCTTGTTTCTCAACAACCTCTTGTTTCATTCCTACGTTTTTTTAACTTTTTTTCGTTATTGCATCGGCATTGTTGATTCCCGAGTTCATTTGCGAGCTTCGAGAATCGAGGCAATTGACATTTGAATTCATTCCGCACACGTTACTTTCTTCCGCTGCAAAAATCCCAGCAAACGAGAAAGGGGTTTGAGGAGAGGGAAAAATTACAGAAACAGAAACGTTTGGCCGATGAATCAACGTCGCGAAACGGAAGCGGGGCACGACTCGAAAAAGTATTCGCTGGGTGTAATCGAGTTAACGGGTCTTCCATGTCCCATCGTAATTAAGGAGGTCCATACAGCGCTTTCTAACCTACGAAAAAATCGAAGCGAGAAGGAGTTTTCCGAGAAATTTTCAACTTCCGAAATTAAATGGTCGTGAGGAGTTTTTCTATTTTTTCCTCGACGATCCTAGGAATCCAAGCGAAAAAAGGAAACATAAAAAAGAAGAGTTTGGTACTGTTAGAATAAGTTTTGTTAGATAAGGTTTTTTTATATATACTGTTTTGATATTAACACTATAAACAAATTAGATTTTCCGTTTCTTTTTGATATGTAAAAAGAAGTAGGATCATCAACACATATAAATTTGACATCCAAAGATTATGTTGTGGCAAGAAAATATAAAATCGATCAGTTGAATATTTTCAAAGCCAAATTATTATATTATGACACATAGAAAAGGGTAGGCAGAAACAATTTTTGGTGACGGTTTTTCGAAAAAATGTATTCACTTCGAAATTCTATGATTTTGGCATAATTCTATGATTTTCGACGATCTGGTTGTAAGAGTATGGTACAATTTTTTAATTTTTCAAATATCTTGGGATTTTTGAAGTTATGCATTTTTTGGAGACTTGAGTAGCACATTTTTCAAACACATGGAAATTCAATGTAATGGGATTCAATTTTTGTGATTTTCGATTCCCTGAGATTTGAATTTGTTTCTGATACTTTTGATTTTTTTTTTTTTTTTATAATTCTTCACAGTATTGGTACAGCTTGAAGGATTTTCCGATAAAGTAATGTATTCTTCTACAGCTTTTAAGAATTCAATGCTCCTTATCTCGGTTTGAATTGGTAAAAAACTACTAATTAATAGTAAAATTTAAAAACTGAAAAAGTGAAAAGGGAGGAACTAAAGTTTCAGTAAAAATTTACTAATTGAATTAGTGATATAGCTTACTGATGAACTAAGTAATATTTGCCTGAAGAAAAAAGTGAAAAAGCTATCTTCAATTTATAGTAAATAAAAATCCACTTCTACAATAAGTATAGGTTTTGACTAGTCTAATTCGTGCATTATGACTAAAAGATAAGTATAGTTCAACTAATCAGAAAGTCAATTTTTACTTAAATTTCAGTAAATCTTTATATATAAATGTGAATGTCTGTACGTTGTGCGCTAAGAACTTCAAAACTACTGCACGAAACGTCCTGAAATTTTGCACAGCATTAACCATGTTCGTCTGAAGGTTATAGGCATGTTTTTATCAACGAAATGATATGGCCTACTCCCCCAACTACACACCCGCTGCACTTTTGAATTCACACACACACACGCACACACCCACACACACACACACAGTCAAAAAATTATAAAATTTTGCGAAATTCGCAAAAAGTTATAAGAACAATGATCACAAAAACATAAAACTATGCAAAATATCACGAAAAGTTATAAAATCACAAAAGTTTACGAATTACAAAAACTCATAAAAACCTACGAAACCATGAAAAACAGGATGTTCTAAAATCAGCGGATCATCCGAAAATCATCAATAACTCCTCATAAAATTCTAAGACACTTTATCCTTTGCATTTTTGAAAATTTGGATTCAGTATTTCAATAGATTTTTCAAAAAACAATACATTTTATATAGATTTTCATTCCTTTTTTCGTATTTTTTTGGTATATACATTTTAGTATATAGTACAGTCCACAAATTTCTGATATTTTTATGTGCATGAAATTCAAAACATTTAAAATTAAACGAAAAAGTAAAAAAGACGTGTAATCAAGAAAAAAAATTTTCAAATGCGTTTAAAGACTCTTTGATCTAAACAATAAGCTTTATGCTTACCAACAAAATATTTTAGACACAGGTCACGATAAATCAAAAATCCATTAAATGTTTCTTTTCGCTTGATTTTAAACATTCGGAACTTCAAGTACATGAAATTTGTCTGGTTTTCTGTATGGATTTCTAGAAGTATGTATATGCCTTGAGATTCAAGGTTTATAAACTTTTGAAAAAATTACATCCACACAGTTTTTGAATATTAGAAGACTTCAGTATTTTTTTCATTCTTCTATTATACATTAGATTTCGAAAAATTTTGAGTATTTTCATAGATTTCTAGTGATTTGTAGATTGCTACATAGAAATCTGGAATTCCAAACTCGAAAATTCAGAATATTTTGATCGATTTTCAGTAATTTGATATGTTTATAAAAAAAAATACATCTATATAAATTTTTGATGTTTTTTTAGATTGCTTGTATGTTCGTATTTTTTTAGTATTATTTTAGGTTCCTAGTATTTCTTTTAATTGATATATACGTTTTTTATAGAATTTCATGCTCTAGAATTCAGAGTTTTATAGATCGTAAGAACTCGTTTAAATTTTTCAGAAAACAGTTATTCTCTAATAGAATTTTATTACATATAGAGTATTTCTTCAGAGTTTATATGATCTTCGAAAGATTTTTTGGTATTTTTATGGATTTATATGTCGATTTCTAGAATTCGATGCTCCGGGGTTCAAAGTAATTTTTTTTTGCTCTTTCTATTTCACTAGGTTAAAAAATTTTTTATTTTCATTTTTTACGTTATCTGAGCCAAAAATTCATCATCAGAATTTTTTTGAACAAAAATTCTTCGAAAGCCAGCATTATTATATTTCGAGCTAGTAAAATTAAAAATAAAATTCCAAATATTGTTCAACTTTGAGAACTTACATGAAACTATTTGGTATGTCCTTTATATTTCAATAGGTTCATTTTTGATCATTTTTACCTAAAACATTAATAATTAGTATTATTGTACGTTATTTTTATTATTTGCATTTTATAACTTTTTTATTTTGACATGAAATAGTTACTTTAATTTTTTTTTTATTGAATCCCACGGGTATATACCCTTTTCTTACAATTTCATATATATACATTGTTGACCCCAAATGATGAATTCACAACACGCAAAAATAAAAAACAATGAATAATGAGAACACCCCACGCGAATACAATAAAAATACGCGAAGAAAACGCAATCATCAGTACGTACCAAACCGTAATCCCTAAATTGACATTGACTTGAAATAGTAATTGATGTTTTCCGAATTTCAGTAAATGCTTGAACCCTTAGTACCCCCCTCTGCCTACACACCTGATGATATACTTCTATGATAAAGTTTTAATTTTTCAATGACCAGAAATTTCTAGCTACACGTTCTAATTTTTCTACGATATGATTGTATAAAATAACATTTTATTCAACTTTCGTAACTCATGGAATTTCTGCCCTTCATAGGGATTTTTTCAATTTTGATGGAGCTTGAAATGCCCCACTTTGCGGGGCTTCTTGGGCCAATTCAGCACGTTCCTCGTTAAGGCCGAAGCTTCCTTCACTGATCACACCAGCGGCATTCTAGTATTTCGTGTCGTCGCCGGGCGCCGGCTATTCTATTCCGGGACTCACGTAGCACCCGAAAATGTCGCTCTTCTTTTACTACTTCCTTAATTACGATGAGACATGACCTAACATAATCTCAATTCATATACTCCCGAAAAAAAACAAAAACGAAGCACTCAAAACACATAAATTTCAATATTTCTACGCTCCTTTCTCTAATGTATAATTTCATCTCGATGGTCCCTTGGAGCTGATTTTTCATATTCAAGAAGTCTCGGTAATAAATAATGAAAGTTTTCCTTGTGTGATATGCAGGAGGAAATTATCTTTTATAATTTATTACCTACCGTGACTTTCTTAATATGAAAAATTCGCTCCAAGGAATCGTTTAGTTGATGCACTTTTAAAACATAGGACTTCAGAGAAAATTATAATACGATGTGATCGGAAGGAAAAAGTTTGGAAACCAGACGTAGGAGTTACTTAAAATTTCAATAGATCAGGTCCTGTTTTTGACCTCCTTCTTATTAATAAGGTCTTATCATATTCAAAAAGTTTCATTGTACGATTTTACGTAATTTGTACGTAATTTCGTAATTAAACTCGTTAGTTAAGTACACTTTTCAATATTTTCTAATGCAATTCTCTACGTTACCATTATTAACTTTAAAAGTTTGAAACTGTAAAATTAAGGTTTCAAACATGTAAATCTCGTGAGTTGGAGCTTCATAGTTCTTGGTTTTTAAAATAATTAAAAAAGTTTACAAGTGCTACATTTCTAATCGAATTAACTAGGTTCAAAATAAAACCATGTTGTTTTAAAATTTTGACAGCAAAAATTAAATTTCTGATAATTGTAGGTTGTTATGTAAAAGTTCAGAAATTTTAAAAGTCGCGAATCATCAAAATTTTCTAACCCTAACTTGAAACTTTGAATATTCTATGACTTTTTATGTGCGTACCATATGTCAGATTTCTGGGTTATGAAACTTTTCTTTCTCCTAATGTTTATATTATTTGGGAAATTATACGAATTTTCTCATTTTTACTGTCTTGTAGACAACAAATAGAATATTTGTAAATTGTTGTTTTGCATAGTTACCAATATATTTGTTCGATTCTATGATTTGGAGTGCAAACTTGTGGCTTATCATAATTTTTGTTTTTTCCTTATTTACTTATTATTAATATTTACTTAACATACTTTTTTATTTTATTACTTATTTTACATGAGTAAGTTTTTAATTCAATTCGATGATTTTTGAATTTCAATACCAAAATTGAAATTTTTGATTCTAGCGAGCTTTCTTTACAAGAATACAAAATGTCGCAAAGTCGTAAACTTTGAAAATTTCCTAATCTTAACCTGAAAGTTCCAGCTATTTAGGATTTACATTTTTTTCTGTGTGTAAATCGAATTCTCAAATAATGACATTTTTCACCTCACTGTCATATTTTATAATTTTTGTGAATTCTATGTACTACTTACGAAATTTGTACTATCTTATAGAAAACAAGTACGTAATGCACAAATAGCCGTTGTCTATTTCTTCAATCCTGTGATTTTGAGTTTAAACTCGTGAGTTACGACACTTTTGGAATTTCGTTACTATCCGTATTTCTACAATTGACTTCAAAAATTGGAAAACTGTGAAATATTTAACTGGAGAGAAGCTTTTCTTGATTTTTACAGAGAAAATGTGCATTTTTAGCTTGTGAGTTTTTGACTTAAAACATTTCCACTTAATTTAAAACTGATTTCTGATATGGATTACGTGTTTTTGAATTTGACATCAAGAATCGAAATATCAATTCTTGTACCAGGTGTACTCCTAATTAATTTCCGGTTTTTTTGCAAATAAAACACATAATTCCAAAAAAACTGTAACCTTTATTTTATTCAAAGTATTTTCCATCGCTTTCTACACATTTTTCCCACCTTTCTGGTAAATTGTGGATACCACGCCAGTTAAATCATTGCCTTTGGAGGTGAACCACTCGGTGAGCCATTTTCGTACATTTTCGTACGAGTCGAAGCGCTGCTCAGAAAGGGCATGGCCCAACGAGGCAAAGAGGTGGTAGTCGGATGGCGCCAGGTCTGGTGAGTAAGCCGCATGATCAAGCACTTCCCACTTGAGCCTTTCCAGCGTATCACGAACGACTTTCGACTTATGCGACGGCGCATTGTCGTGGAGCAAAATCACCTTCTTCTGTCGTTGTTGATATTCTGGTCGGTTTTCCACAATGGCTCGGTTCAAATCTTTCATTTGCTGTTTGTAGCGAACGGCATTCATAGTTTCACCAGGTTTCAGCAGTTCAAAGTATATAACACCGGACTGATCCCACCACACACACAGCATGACCTTCCGACCGTAACGATTTGGCCGTGCCGTCGATGTCGATGCTTCACCTGGACTCACCTACGATTTGTTGCGCTTAGGGTTCTCCAGGAAAATCCACTTTTCATCACCAGTAACAATACGATGCAGGAAAGACTCTTTTGTATCGTTGAAGCAGCATTTCACAGGTCACTTTTCGATTCTCCATTTGTCTCTCGGTCAGTTCATGGGGCACCCACTTTCCACACTTCTGAATTTTCCCCATGGCTCGCAGACGTTTGGAAATTGCTTGCTGTTGAACTCCCAACGCATCTGCAAGCTGTCGTTGCGTTTGCGTGTTGTCTTCATCTAATAATGCTTGCAATTCGGCGTCATCGAACGATTTTCGCTTGCCGGAGCGTGCGGCGTCGTTCAGGTCGAAATCTCCATTTTTGAAGTGTCGAAACCACGTTTCACATGTTCGAAGTGTTAATGCACGATCACCATAAACTTCCACAAGCGCACAGTGGCTCTCGGACACTTTTTTCCCCTGATCGAACATGAAAAGCAATGCATGGCGCATATGCGCAAAATTCGGTACAAAATTCGACATTTTTGAAGCGCAATAAAAACTTACTGGAAGATTTTTTCGAGAAAATGTCAACGCAGTTCAAGCACTCGATATGACGGAACAAAATGACATATGGTATGTGTTACCAACAGCGGTACAAAACAGAACGCCATCCATTGAAAAAACCGGAAATTACTTAGGAGTACACCTGGTAATTGTTTATAAAAAAATTCAGAGGTTTTGAAAGTTTTTCACTCCTTGTTTCTTGATTGTTCAAGCCAAAATATAAGTTATACAAGCTTTTGTGAATTGTGTAAATTATAGCTTGTAAGTTCTCCCCTTTTTGATAATTAAAAAAGTCCAAAAACGTTGTATATCCTATTTACTAACAAATAAGTTTGTAATTTATAACTAATATGGTTTTGAATTTTAACATCGAAAATTCAATTTTTCTTCTCATTAGTTTTCAGAAAAGAATTTAGAGTTTTAAAAGTCGCAGATCAGAAAAACTTTCATATCATACGAGTAACTTGAAAGTTTGAATACTTTAAGATTGAAGCTTTGCCTGTATGTAAGTCGGATTGCTAGATCATGAAATGTTTATCTCTTTTTTCTAATGTTTTATATTGTTTCCAAATAGTAAGAATTTTTAGATTTTCACTATCTTTCAGAAAACAAGTACGGTATGCAGAAACTGCTGTTTTTTCTATAGTTCTTCAATTCTGTGACTTTAAGTTTAAACCCGTGAGTTATTACGATCTTGGAATTTTTCATATACTTCTCTGCATTCTCATATCTAACATTAAAAGTTAAAAAGCTATAAAATTTCTAATTGTGGATCGGCAGTTTTTTGGTTTTTACAGTATGTAAAAATGTTATTTTTAAGCTTGTGAGTTTTGGGTCTTAGAAATTAAGAAACTCAAGAAACGCTACAAAGTTTTTGATTTGGAATTCGTGGTTTTTAAATGTTGACATCGAGAATCAAAATTTCACTTTTAATACATTTTTGTGAAAGAAATCAGAAGTTTACGAAGTCGTAAATTTTTTGAATTTCTTAAGCTGAACTGGACAGTTTGCATAGTTTAGGATTAACATTTTTTCTGTTTCTAATTGTAAGTTATAATTCCTAAATGATGACATTGTTAATTTTAATTTTTTATATTATTCTCGAAGTTGTATGACTTTTTCCATTTTCAGGAGTGTTAGTATACAAAGATCGCTGTTTATTGTAGGTGACTATCTTATTCTACAATTCTGTGATTGAAAGTGCAAACTAGTGAGTTATTATACTTTCAGAAGTTTTAAGTGTGATCGTCTGCATTTCCGAAACTTATTCTGAAAGTTACAAAACTATGAAATTTAAAACTTAGCGTTTGCAGTTTCTCAATTCGTGACGTCGAAACGTAACAGTCTTGAAGTCGTGAATTTTGCAAGTTAAGGCTCGTGAGTTCTCAGTCTTTGAAATAAAAACTTAAGAAACGCTCTATCTTCTGTCAACCTATAGCTAAGTTTTGTTTTGGATATGTGGTTCTAAAATTTTGATATCGAAAATCCTATTTTCTATTCTTGTAAGTTTTTAGAAAAGAATTCAGAAATTCGTAAGATCCTTCTACTTGAAAAAAAAAATGGATTCTAACTGTTTTGAGATTCAAGCTTTTATCTGTGTAATGAAGATTCCTAGATTATGACATTTTTAACTTTCTGGTCTTGATGTTTTATGTTATTTATTTGTAAAATTGTGTGAATTTGCCCGTTTTATCACTGTGATCATAAAGTCTGCATTTCCACAATTATTTTCCAAAAGCTGGCAACCTATAAAATTTGAAACTTTTGGCGTTTGCAGTTTCTTGATTGCTGAAGTCAAAACGTTACAGTTTTGACCTCGTACATTTTGTAAGTTATAACTTGTGAACCCCCGGTATTTTGAATTCAAAACTTGAGAAATGCAGCATTTTTACCACCTAATTGAAAATTTAAATAGGGTGGTGTTTAAATATGACTATTAAAATAAGAGTCAAATTTCACTCAACTGTTCAGGTTTCGTCAAAACTTTTGCTCGAATGACACCTAGTCGAAATTCCAGATCCTGAACAATGTCCGAAAATTAAAAAACCCACACTGAAAAAACAGTAAATTCAATACAAATATACGCTTATAGTTGCGTAGTTTTCTCAAATATTTATCAGCTATTGATATATATCTTAGTTATAAAGATAGCGAATGTTTCATACTTATTTCTTTGGGTTCTGCAGTATTTGCGACAAATATACCATATATTTGACTGAAGTTACTTGAACCAACTTCACATGCATTAAGATCAAATATGTGTTAAACTTGAATGGCGTAAGAAATCAATGTTAGCTTCAAAAAAAAAAAAAAATAGCAAATAAGCTGTCTATATTTGATGCAACTGTTCTATATAGTAATAGTTAATATACTGATGCTTGACTAATATTGTTCATATACAACTGTTTCATATGGTAACAGTAAATATACCGATACTTGACGAATGTTGTGGAAAATTTTCGACGATTTCAACAATCTCAGATAAGCTTGTGAGTGCCAGTTTATAAATAAATTTTCACTATTTACAAAATAATGAAGCTTCTCCTCGTGGAGTGTGGCCTTTCCAGCATCTTCAATGTTATGAAATAAAAGTTTAATTACTTTTCGAGTCACTCAAATTTTTATATATCTTTCGGCCTGAGCAAAATAAATGTCGATGGGTCCAATGGAGCTGTTACATTAAAGATCGACCATCGGTCGTCCTAAGTCAAGCGACGGTAACTATCGCCTGTACGTGGATGGATGGTAATCGGGTATTCACGCGCAAAAAAAGACAGAAAAAAATTATGTTCTTGCCAGAATTGGGGGGACGTATTCCGAGAAATAGGAAAAAAAAACAATCACTTAAGGTTATGCACACACAACACACACGTCAATTCTTTTTTTTTTTAGTAAAAATCCTAGGTCGATCTCAGTTTCCAACAACCAACTTTGAACTTGAGCCAAGTTACTTGAAATTTTCTTGCAAATAGCAATATGGTAACTTATAATATATCAAGTTTTGTCCATACTTTTTCGAAGAGTTCATATAAATATGGTATTTACTTGATGGCGATTACTTCGTTGATATTCATAGCAAATACGCATATAGTAACTGTTAATGTACAGAAGTTTGCTTGAACTTTATTCGATAGTTTATATAAATTTATCGTTAATTTTATTCAACTAAACGTTTATTACGCCATATCCGAATATGCAATTTATAAAAAGTTACCGTATTATGTTTGATTTAACTAATCCTTTTTTTCAGTGCAAGATAGTCAGTTTTTCGAGACAATTAAACGCTTCGTTGCTGCGGCAGAATCGCAATAACGTGGCGAATATCGATTAGCGAGGAAGTGTAAGGAGGAAGGCAGCAGAAGGCAAGAGCTCGCCCGCCCGGCTCGCCCTGGAGACGGGAAAAAGGATCGAAGCCGAGGTGCCTACGTGTATAGTAGCACTAGTAACAGGATAATCGATCTCGCTTTCGGGAACGAAGCCGCTAGACACCTCTTATTTAATAAACATCGATATCCCCTTGCATAATTCACAGACGCGACTCCAAAGGATAACACCCCTTTGATATAACGAACCAACGACTATCGTGAATGCGCTTCCCTTCTCTTAAACTGTTGGAAATTTTCGTCTGAATTTTTCGTGGAATGCGAAATTGAGAGCTAAGAAGTCAAATGTGAAATTTGATATACTTGGAATGTACACTGACAAAAAAAAACCTTTATAAATCCCTGAATTTTTTCTTAAAAAGTGCTATACTAGTCTTCATCTGGAAACACGAGATGAATATCTATTAGAAAATGATAGTTGATGTAGAAAAATTTAATGTGAGTAATACATACATGTATTTGAATTACCTTATAGTATACTTGTTCGTAGACTATGGTATAATCAAAAGTAATATAAAATCAGAAGGGATTCAAGTGCAAAATATTTGGGGATCAGAACATGAGATGGAAGGTTCATGTGGATAATCTAGTTTGTAAGTTGAGATATTAAATATACCTATTTTACAGGTTAAGATTTGTGTTACGAAAGGAACAATTACTGTCAATATACTATGCATTATTTTGGTCGGCAATAAATTATGGGATCATTGCGTGGGGAAGTGCAAGTCTTAATGTATTGAGGCCTTTAAGTCTTACAGAAGAGGATTGCGAAGATGATTTTTGGAAAAGTGAAGGAATTTCTTTCTGCTATACTTTTCAGGCAGTATAGGGAACATGGATTTACAGAGAGGTTTTATGTATAATACCCTATCTCAGGAGTTTGTTGACTTGCGGTCTGAGTATTTGTTAATGATGAAAAACTTTGATACTAGGAACTCTGATTTGAAATTGCCTTTCATGAGGAAGGAGATATATTGCAGGACTTTTTGCTGTCTTAAATATAGGTATTTCAATGCTGCGTCGGATTACATAAAACAATATGTCTTCACTGTCGATTCTCTTTATAAAGTTAGACATTTAATTTGGAAATGGGTTTCACAACTTAAGGAGCTTCAAATGGATGGATTCTTTGATCGGAGGAATTACGGTTGTTGATTCATCTATTGTACGGTTAGATGAATGATTAGAGAGTCTTTTGTGTATGTTGGCATTAAAGATGATATAGAAGTTTGAATTTTATGTATAGAATCTAAGTCGATAAGTTAGTTATTTCAATTATTCAGGTCTGCGTTCAGATAGATTTGCTATCTTTGCAGGAGTAAGTATCTTGTGCTATGTACACCTGAAATAAATAAATAAATAAAAAAATACAAGCTTTACTAAAAAATCAAGTACTATTGTCATGAAAAAAAGTAAGTGACATAGTATTTTTAAATAAGAAGATTAGATTGCATAAATTAGGCATCTGTAAAAGTAAATATATTATCACCGATAATCAAAGATTATCACCGACGACCAAGCTCAAAACAAATCTAATTTTTTGTTTGCCACATCCAAAATTGATAGATATACGAAAATTTAGCTAAAAATTCAATTCCTCCGCAACTTATGCAAATATTATATCGTTTCCCAAAGTTACTTTTTCACGGCGCAATAGTAGTATGTAGCAGATACTGATTTTTCAGTGTATTCTCCAATTTTCATGTAACTTAAAAATCAAGGTATTTAAACATTTTCTATTGAGATCTAAAAGTTGAGCTTATCTAAATTTAAAAAATTTTAAAAGCTTAGGGGAAACTAGGGAGATTTGAACCTACCAGAGGTTCGGAACTAGTCAATTTTTTACGATACTCATTTATTTAAAAATTGCTCAGAAATATTTTTAAATTTATCGTTATGCATAGAGTTTAATTTAATTTTTTCATAATTTACAATTACTTTTTTCACAAAATCGTTATTAGAAAACAATATATGACTTTGGAATTGTAATTTTGCGTGTACTTGCTCAGCGTTTTTGTGTGTTCGCAAACAATAAAAATGTTATTATTAATAATTGTAAAAATAATAACTACAATAATAGTAATAGTGATGATGATAATAATAATAATTGTTATTAAAATTATACCAACTATAACAATTATGCATCATTTTCTTCAATTACTAGAAAAAATTGTGATAGTGGAAGAAAATGGCACAACGCCTTGAAAACAGGAAAAATTGTCATCTACAAAAAAAAACAAACAAAAAATGAATAACTTATCGAACAACAAAACAAAACAAGCAAACTTCATTTTACAATGATATTATGTTATGTTTAACCTTTGCTATGATTTTTTCTTGTACTTTTTTTTATAATAAAGAATTGAATTAACATACCTATATTGGGTTCAAACCTCCCATCACTGTGTTCGAACCTGCCTTATGATGAGAGGATTGAACCTAATTTTACAGTTTTAGCAAAACACAAATAGTTTTGTATTTTCTACAGATAAAAATAAACAAAAATTGATAAACCTTCCAAGAGGTATAACAATACCATTTTATACCTCAATCCTGATATTTTTAATGTTTAGCAACAATTAGCGTTGTTTATATGCGAAAATACTTAAACCTCTCCAGTTTCCCCTATAGATTACAAGATTTTCAATTAGGAAATATTTTTCATTTTTCAACTTTTGGATCATTTATTGCATATTTTAATTTCTTTCGGATTCGCTGAAATCCGTCATTTTTTAAAACTTATGTCTTCAAATTCCTCATCTTTTTAAGACCTTGAAGACAAGAAATATGCACTGACTACTGTATAAATAAAAATTGAGTTAAGATATATTTAGTGATCTTCAATTTGAAGTTCAAGAATTATGATTTTCTTAAAAATCAGGACCCAGAGTAAAGAAATAAAGAAAAATCTCAAATTTCTTGAAAAAAAAAAGGATGTTCGGTAGCCTCACGCTTCAATAAGTAACTACAAACTGTCTAGATTTTATGAGTATCTCCATAACTTATAGTTTCGAAAATTTTTACAACTTTTCACAAAGAAGTTTTGCAATAAATTACTTCAACTTGGATGAAATGATATTGAATACTGACTATTTCCATCTTTGAAAAAACTTGTTTCAGAATGAGATTTCCTTTTTTTTCTCGTGTATCATCTTATACAAATGACCCAGAATTTTCTATTCATGAGGTTAAAGCATAGGTTAAAAATACTCGAGAAACGTCAACTTTGTAGCAACATGCATCCGTTACTATTTCTCGCACACCAAAGTAAATATAAAGAAATCAATAAACATCGCGATTTGCAACAATGACCGGTTTTCCATCGCTCGAATCGTATGAATAATTTACAACTTATTAACTGCAAAACCTTTCGTTACTGGTAATTGCCTGATAGGAAGTTTAATTAATGAGGAAAATTGAATTTGCGAGATTGCATGCACCGGTGTGCTATTTTCGAAAATTCGAAATTCGAAGAAGAATAGGTTAGTGAATTATCGGAACGTCATTGAAAATATTGAGAAATTAACGGTAGATACATTTTGGAATTTGGAAGTATTAATATAGTTTCGTTGAATCATTAGTATATCAAAGGTTTTTTTCTTAGCCGTTACAGATTATTAGAAACATCAGAATTTGCAACACTTTATTAAAATGTTTACTATTGTTGAAAATTTTCAAGATTTCCTAGAATTCAATTTTTGTATTTTAAACATTCATGAGGAGCTTTAAAAAACAGAAATTTCTCTATATTACACTCGTACTTACAGTTATTGAAAATTTTTAAATGAAACTCAAAAATATTCTGAAGTCGTACACAATATTTATCTGGTAATAAGTATCATAATTTTGGAAACTTTGGTATCGCATTCAAAAAATATCAAAGATTCATCATTGCATATTCAAAATTGACATTTTCAAAATGTTCCTCGAATTCTGAAAGTATTTTAATTTCTTAATGGTATTCCCAATATTCATAGAATTTCTGATATCTACAACAAATTTTCTTTCTTCATGTTTCAACAAAAGCATTGATACTTGAAAAAAAAAAGCGAAAAACTTCAGGATTCAGTTTTGCCGCTCGTAAAATTTACATCAAGACACATTCCAAAGTATTTTCCAATCGCCTATTTCAAAGGTACTTAAAAAACTTCTCAACTGAAGCTGCACGAAACTCGCTGAAATTTGCAATGAAACAGCTTCGCGAACTCGTCGGATGTTTATTTAAACACCAGAGGAGATAAAACATTAAGAGTTTAATTCCGTTTCTCGATCAAGAGTGAACGAAAAAAACCTCTGAAACGAAATTCTTGAGTATTGCAAAGTTTTTTAAAGTCAGCTTTTATTTATTGATCGTCCGACTATGATTTCCAGATTTCCTGAAAACGAACATTGGATGAAATATTATAACTACTAATAAATTTTCTAAATATTGCAATAATAAGGAAAATAACGAAGTTTTTGTATCTGTTTTTTTTTTCCTAATGTAAAATTCATGTTAATTTTACACTTTATTGTTGTGCAGTGTGTCGTTTGAACAAAGGTTTTTCATGCATTGAACATTTTACGAATTCTTAATTAGTGCAGCATTTTCGTTTTACAAAAACAATAAAAATATATCATATTTCATACTACAGAAAAATATTCACGACTTTGCTAAAATTTCCCGAAACACTCGAAAAACGAAAAAGACTTTAACATCAACTGAATAAATTCTTGTAATAAGAATGAAGATTAACGTCAGTTTTGATTTTAAAAAGAACGTATCGAAATGCCATTACAAAAAATCGATCGTTAAAATTAAAAATGTATCGTCTGAAACTACAAAAAAGTTAAAAAATATCATTGAAACGAATTTTCTGATTTCTAACATGACCATCGAAAATAACGATTTTTGAGAACAACACAAGTTCAGGACTTTCCATAATTTTCCAATTTTTCGAGATCATTAAACATTCTCTTAATTCCGCACAGCTCGAGATTCACAAATTCCTCGTCCCATTAAACGAATGTCTCTGGAAAACGAACTCGAGAACGTCGTTACGAGTCCTCGTTAGTGCTCGCAATTATGATTCCTCGACGTTTCAACCAAGAATAAACCACTATGTGGTCGTCGAATTCCACAGGGGATCGTAAATTCAGAAAAAAAATCATTAGTTTCGAAATTCGAAAGCACTTCCTAATCTTAATCGCTGTATGCACTAAAATATTTTCTGTATATTTAAAAAACGCGTCTCCCTGATTTTCTTAAAATTGATGGTTAGATCGAAAAATTGTATTGATTTGAAAAAGTAAGTTTAGCAGAATCCAGCTGACATCGCATAAATTTATGTCTCTTCAGCAACTAGAAAAATGTATACATTTTTCTAAAAATTGGTAAAATTTGCTATTATTTATCCTAAAATTACTAGTGACGTGATATCTTACGTAGGTATATATATTTGTACGTCAATTTCTAATACTTTTGAATCTTGTTCATGATTTTTTTCAAAATGGAACATATTGTAAAGAAATATTTTGAGATTTAGTCGATTGATTTCAAAATTCAAATTCAATCAAATTCTTTTTTAACTTTTATGAGTAATTAAGTCTTAGTGATGTTCATAAAAGAATTCAGAAAAAAAAATAATGAAAATAACATCGGATTTATAAGACAAAAACAGTGAATAAAATTCTTGCATGACCTATTGTCATAAACGAATTGTTAACAAAGAAACATTTTATCCTTATGATTAGTGAGTTAACTTGATTACATTGTACTATGAAGAAAGATTTTTTTGAATTTATTATTATGTTACAATATCATTTTCGAAAAATTATTTTTTAAATTTGACATTGATGCTAGGAGAGGACATCAAGTTGACAAAATAATCAATAAAAACTTTATATCATTTGAACATTGAACAAAAGTTTTTCGATTTCCACAAATTTATTATTAAATTCCTTGAATGTTCCAAGTCTCAACTCATCAGAATGTTTCATTTTTGTTTATCAATGACTATTCTATTGACACTCACAGGGTTAGGCTTTAATTTTGTCGGGAATGAAACATGGGGTCTTGTTTTTTGTTCCCTAAAAATTTCAAGGGCTAATAACAAGCACGACTTTAGATATGTGAAGTTGAAAAGTGTCCTTACTCAGGAGCGCATTGTCGCGCAGCCTCTCGAATTACGCTCAAGTGCACAGACGAGGACCGTATTGCCCCGTTCCCAGGGAGAAAAGTATCACGATTGGAAGGAGAGATCTTTGTTTTTTTTATTTTTTTTTTTTTTTTTTGTTTTAATTTTCTCGCGCGAAAATTTCTTCGTCCATGCACAGAAAAAGAGCGTAAACAGAACAGGTACCGTAGAACCTGTATTTTTTCCGGAACACTAAATTGTACAAAAATTCTTGAGCAATTTTACGAAATTTTTTTAAATGTTCTAAAAGTCTCAGGTGATGAATATACGCAATATTTATGATCCGATAAAACAGGCACAGAAAAAATAGAATAAAAACAGTGTTTCAAATTTCTGAAACCGGGATATAACTATGGAATAATTGCGAAAACTCACAAATTTATTAGGACCATATTTTTTTTAACAAAGTAGAGTCAACACGATTTACGACAATTCAATCAAGCCGTGAAGAAAATTTCCCTCACTGCTACAGGAAATTTTTTTTTCTTTTTGGGAAGTAGACTAAAATGATACAAACAAGACTGTCTCGCAACAAAACAATCTAATTGTAGGACTAAATATCATTGAATGACAGTAGTTTGAGCAAGAAACATCAATGACATACCAGATATCTCAAGGATGTCTGGATGAAAAGAAGTGTCCGGAATATTGACACTTTATTGCCTTAATGTAATGAAATTCTCGAAAAATTCGTGAGATTCGTTCATAACGCATACATACGTGTGATTTGCGAAAATAGGTTTTTTTCATACATGTTATAATCCTACGTCCGAAAATCGGAGAGAAAAATAACTGTCATTGTAAGCTCACGTAATCCATGACATACAAGAAAACTGAAAAAGATCGCACCCGAAATTCGAATTTCTACAATAAAAATTTGTGAGATGAAAATGATAACAATTAACTATATTCAAAATTTATGTGCTGATTATTACTATATTCTTTAATAATAATAATTCGCAGATATGGTGAAATTAAATGTAATAGAATTCGCAAAAAATTAATATTTTGTATTGGAAGAATTCTATCAGAAAAGAGGATCATATTATTAGAAAAAAGGGATATTTGTGAATATTTATGGTTATACAAACATTTAATACTTAAAAAATCAAAAACGCATTCTTCAAAGTTGAAAAAAAAATCAACCGGTAACCAACAACTACTAAATCCATGAAATGCAAAGAACTGCAAATAATAAAAATGAAATTCACAATTCTACAACTTTAAATCAAACAAAGTTGCACAATAGCGGCTTCTTTTTAAAAAAAGACCTAAAACATTCATAAAACATTTAAGAATGCCCGCTTTCATAAATTTATATAATTATGACTATTATATAAATTTCCCAAAGATTTCATGTGCCATTTTTCCTAAAGAAAAGCGTTTGCAGATTTTCAATCTTCGGGAAAAATATATCATTTTGAAATATTTAACGAATTTTTTTGGGTATAATCCTAAAAGAAGCCGCCATTGTGCAATTTTACGACAAACCGAAAAAGATTGCATCCAAGATTTCAAATTCTAAGAATGAAAATTCGCAAGATAAAAATGAGAACAACTGTAGTTGAAATTAGTATGCTAATATTTACTGATTCCTCGATAACTCTTAAATTATAATACTCTGCAGATATGATAAAAGTATTGCAACAGAATTCGTATCTAAAGAATGAAAATTTTGTATTGAAAGAATTGTATCGCTAAATAAAATCATATGATAAAGAATGAATATTTGTAAATATTTTAGTTCATACAGGCATTTGATACTTCGAAAATCAAAACCGCATTCGTGAAAATGAAAAAAAAAAAACCAACCAGTAACCAACAAATACTAAATTCATAAAATCAAAGAACTGCAAATTATAAAATATGAAATTCAGAATCATACACCTTTATATCAAACAAAGTTACACGATAACGGTTTCTTTTAAAAAAATACCTTAAAAAGTTGTGAAATATTTAGAAAGGTACCCACTTTCGAAAATTTATGAAATTACAATAATTTTTTTATATTTTCAAAGCAGACATTTATCCTGAAAAAAAAGCGTTTGCAGATTCTTCATCTTCGTGAAAAATAGAACGTTTTCAAATATTTAACGGATTTTTTAAGTTTATTCTTCATAAAAGAAGCCACCAGTGTGAAATTTTACGAAATATTATGTACCGAAAAAGACCACATCCGAAATTCAAATTTTGTGTACGAAAATTTCCAAGATAAAAATTACAACAATCATATACCGAATTTGTATGTTGATATTTACTCTATCTGTCATAACTCTTTAATTATATATAATAATTTTCGAATTCGATAACAGTAAATGCAATAGATTTGCATTTTTTGCTCCTAATGATCGTTTTTTCTGAGTGATTATGAATTTATCATGGAGCGATTTTACAACAAATATTAAATGCAATATAATTCATGAAAAATAAGTATACGGCAGAAATTATATGATACGAAAGAACAATAATAGAATAAAAAGAAATATTTGTGAATATTTTCGTTTTTACAGTCATTCAGTACTTATTCAAACATCAAAACCACATTCCAGAAAAAAAAACTAACCGGTAACCAACAACTACTAAATTTATGGAATGCAAAGAACTGAAAATAAAAAAATATAGAATTTACAATTCTACAACTCTAAATCAAACAAATTTGCACGATAGCGGCTTCTTTAAAAAAAAAAGACCTAAAAAGTTCGTTAAACATTTAGAAATGTCCGCTTTTGTAAATTTATAAAATTATGATAATTATATAAATTTTGCAAAGCGGACAATTTTCCTAGAAGGCGATTGCAGATTCTCAATATTCGTGAAAAATAGAACGTGTTGGAATATTTAACGAGTTTTTTTAGGTTTATTATTTTTAAAAGAAGCCGCTATTGTGCAATTATATGAAATATCTACCGAAAAAACCGTATCCAATATTCGAATTTTAAGGATGTAAATTCGCAAGATAAAAATGACAACAATTATATTCGAAATACTAATATTTTCTAATTCTTTCATAAATATTAAATTATAATAATTCGCATATATGATAAAAGTTAATGTAATAGAATTCGTAAAGAATAAATACTTTGTATTAAAAGAATTTTATCAGTACAAAAAATTATATTATTATAAAAAAAGAAATACTTACGAATATTTCTGTTTTCACAACCATTTGATATTTAAAAATTTAAGACAACAATCCAAATAAATAATAATTATGTGAATTTCCCAAAGCGGACATTTTTCCTAAAACGAAGGCTTTTGCAGATTCTTAATCTTCGTGAAAAATAGAACGTTTAGGAATACTTTACGAATTTTTCAGGTTTATTCTTAAAAAAACCTACAATTGTGCAATTTTACAAGAAACCGAGAAAGATTGCATCGGAAATTCAGATTCTAAGAATGAAATTTCGCAAGATAAAAATTATAACAATTATACTTGCAATTTGTATGCTAATATTTACTCATTCTTTGATAAGTATTAAATCATGAATATTTTCTTTTTTAACCTACTTGATATTTCTCAAATCGCGATCCCCAATATTGCAAAAAAAAACCAACCGGTAACCAACAATTCCAAAATTCAAAAAGAACTGCAAAAAGAATGCAGTAAAATATAAAATTAACAATAATTGTTAATTATTAACAACACTAATGCAATTTTAAATAAAAGTTGCAGGATAGCGGCTTCTTTTAACAACAACCCTTAAAAATTAGCAAAGTATTTTAAAATCTCCGCTTCTGAAAATTTATAAAATTATAATGATTATCTAAATTTCCCAGAGCGGACATTTTTCGTAAAGAAAGGCGTTTTAAGATTTTTGATCTTAGTAAAAAATTAAACTTTCTGGAATATTTTACGAGTTTTTTAGGTTTATTCTTAAAAGAAGCCATCGTGCAATTTTAGGACGAACCGAAAAAAACCGCATCCAAAATTTAAATCCTAAGAATGAAACTTCACAAGATAAAAATGACAACAATTATATTCGAAATTAGTATGCTTATATTTACTTATTCTTCGATAATCCTTAAATAATAATAATTTTCAGATACCATATAATTAAATGTAATAGAATTCGTAACGAATGAACAGTTCGTACTGCAAGAATTACATCAGTACAAAAAATTCATATTCTTATGAAAAGGGATACTTGAGAATATTTTCGTTTTGACAACTATTTGATCCTTCAAAATTTGAAATCGTGATCTCCGAGATTGAAAAAAAAATCAATCAGTAACCAACAGCTCCGAAATTCATAATGAACTGCATATAAAATATAGTACAATATAGAATTAAGTTTATTTATTGTATTTAGTTGCACAATAGAGGCTTTTTTTTAAAAAAAGAAAATTCGTAGAACATATAACAACGTCCGCTTTCGAAAATTTGTGAAATTATAAAAATAATGCGAATTACCCAAAACAGAAACTTTTCCTGAAAAAAGGGCATTTACAGATTCTTCGTCTTCGTGAAAAATAGAACGGTTTGGAATATTTTACGAATTTTTTTTGGTATAATCCTAAAAAAAGCCGCCGTTGTGCAATTTTACAACAAACCGAAAAAGATCGCATCCAAAATTCAAATTCTAATAATGATTTGCAAGATAAAAATGACAACAATCATATTCGAAACTAAAATGCATATCGTTACTAATTCTTTGATAACTCTTAAATTATAATAGTTCGTAGATATATGATACAAGTACATGTAATAGAATTCGTTAAGAATTAATATTTTTAATTAAAAGAATTATATGACTAGACAGAATCATATTATTAAAAAAGAAATATTTGCGCAAATTTTCGTTTCTACATCCGTTGGATACTTAAAAATTCAGATCCCCAAAATTGTTAAAAAAACCGGTAACCAACACCCACAAAATTCATGAAATGCCAATAACCGGAAGTACTAAAACATAAAATTCACAAAATCCTACACCCAAAAATCGCGAAAAAAAGATAACTCACCAGCGATGAGTACCCACAAAATCCATGACATGACAACTGGACGTGGCTGGATACTGCTCCTGCTCCTTTTTCTCGTCATTTCTCGCTCCTTTCTCACTCCACAATACTCACACGACGCGCATTTTCACACTTTTTTCCTCTTTCCCTCAACCCCTAATTTCACTCGGTTTTCCCAACCCCGATTTCAAAAAAAAAAACAACCACTCCACGGAAACTTCACCCTACCACAATATCACGACAGTAGAAAACAATTTTTCCCCCTTCCCCACTTTTCCAAAAAACGTCTATTTCCAATTTCCCCCGCGAAGCGTTGTTTTTTTGTAAAATTCATAAACACGTCCCTTTTTTCCAGGGCGAAGAGCCAAACGGACTGGGATTTCCCGTCATTTTCTTGAGGAATTGAGCGAAATTTTTCCTAAAGGGGAGGGGGGTTGGAACGGGAGGAAAAATGTGAAATTTGGAGACTCACTCGGGAGAAAATGATGCTTTGGTCGGAGGCGTGTACGCGTTACCGTTGCGGCTGGATGCGGCGCTCTCACTCGCGAGTTTTGTGAGGCCTCGGAGAGTATTGACCGGCTCTCCTCCCTTGCACTACATGTACCAATTCAACGCTCAATGTGTATGTATATATTAGCCTCTCTCTCTCTGGATTCGCCAATCGAAGCACTTCTAGGGAACCCGAGTCGGTCCGAACCAGCCCGAACTGACCGCGGGAATGTTAAAAAAGTGGATGCACCGATGTTTTCGATGATTTTTCCTAAACTGTCATTAACGTTTTCGAGTGAGAACAGGTTTCGAGCGGTTTCTGAGCAGATTTCAGCAGGTTTGGAACAGTTTCTGAGCAGATTTCAGCAGATTTGGAACAGTTCCTGAGCAGACTTGAGCAGATTTCGAACAGTTTGGGAGCAGACTTCAGCAGACAGACATTAGCAGCACGATTTGATTTGGGATGGTCTATCAAGATCCCAAATCAAATCATGAGTCCTGACTCCTGACTCCTGCGTAGAGCAAAAGAACATCAATTTTTTCCAGAGTGGGATCAAACACATAATTCAAATAATATGGTGAATTAAATTCAACTAATAGGATCCTATCGGGCATCTTCTAATATTCGAAGTATTAGAACTATTGAAATTGCCGGTAAAGTAGAGCATTCGCAAAATGTGAATCCTCTGGATGGATATATTTTTACGCAGGGGCACGTTCGCTGACGCACTTATATAGATTTTATTTTCAATAATATTAATAATAAATTTTTATAGGCTCATATAAATAAATATTTATTCATTTATTTATAATAATATATAATAATATGTACTAATTATGTTACAAAAATGGCGTAGAGTAAAAGAACATCATTTTTCATATTAATGACAATCAAATTAAATTAATTAATTATTTTTACTACATCAGTGGTTGACTTCAGTTATGATCATACCCAGTAAACCTGTGAGTTCACAGTGGGCTTCCAACTTCCGCTTTTCAAACACGTTGGCGTGAGCGTACTGTGAGCTCACTGTGAGTTTCCATGGAAAATCTCGAGGTGAGTTTACTGTCGATTTTCTGTGAGATACTTGTGAGTTTCCTGGGAAAAACAAACTTGCATTTTTCATGTATGCCACATGCATCAGCATGCATGTCGAAGTAAGCCATTTTTTTCCTTTCTTTTGTTTGCATTGCATTTTTTTGTGCATGGAAAATTACAAGTTAAATTTGCATTCATGAAAAATTCATCTGCATTTGTAACACGTAAGTCGTAAAAATAAACATGTTTGACCTCAAGGTTCCTCTCTGGTGATTGCGTCGACGGTGCCTTTGTGGCACAAGTCATGACACTTTCTAAGGAAATGGGCCGGAAAGTATAATATTAATTATCATGAGACATGCACTTGATTTAAGCATTCTACACAAAACTTGAAATATGAGAAAAAACCAGCAGCCATCTGGTGAGCGCTTGGGGAGAGCGAGCGAATTTAAAAAATTTGAATATAAAGTAATTCAAATTTTGAAAATTCGCGCGCTCTCCCCAAGCGCTCACCAGATGGCTGCTGGTTTTTTTTCTCACGTTTCCAGTTTTGTGTAGAATGCTTAAATGAAGTGCATGTCTCATGATTGTGAAAGGCGAGTTATTTTTCCTCGCCTTGGAAAATATTTCATTTTGAAACGAACCGAATATTTAACTTTGCGAAGATTCGCAAAGCCATTCTACAACAATTAGATAGCGCGCGATTATCGGCGAGTTCACCGGCATTAGAGCCAGGCCTCGTGCGAGATAAGCGTAGTGCTTTTGAATGGAAATTGGAATCTTTCGATAATAGTTCTCCGATCATTTTTTCATTTTCACTATTTTTAGTTAAACGAGTTCTTAACTTTATTTTTCGTGTCACGATGATTTTACCTTTTATCAATTATTACATGATATGATCGGACTGAAAATCGTCCGTTTGTATCCTGTCTTAACAGTATATAAACTGCAGACTTTTTGCTAGGATGTTTCATTCCCATTCTGTTTGTTAAACAGTTCAAACCGACTTCAAAGTCACAAACCAACTTCAAAGTTACAAACCGACTTCAAAGTCACAAACCAACTTCAAAGTTACAAACCGACTTCAAAGTCACAAACCAACTTCAAAGTTACAAACCAAACTTACAAGTAAAAGAAATTAAAAATATTGTTTTTGGAATTTCAAAACCTAAGTTTTCCACTATCGTCTATTTCATGTTGTATTTTTCTACCCCTAGTTTAGTGATGAAGTTTAACGACTTACATCCCCTTACAGTTTCCAAAAGACTCTGGACTAAGGGAACGAAGTTTTGACATGAAAGAGCGATTCTCGCGAATAACTGGGAAAGTAAAATCGATAACTATCTTATTCAAATAATAAACATGTACAAATAATTGGATACCTTTTCAACTTCGAACAACAAGAAAACACAACTAAAATGACGACTTCCATGAATCAAATTTACTAAAGCAGCATTTACTTGAAATATTAATTAAGGTGTTCTGTCTTTTATAGTGGACTCTAAAAATTTCGAATTATACAGACGAGGTTGCGAGGGTTCTTCTAGAATAGAAAAGAGAGAAAGTGTTCAAATTCATCCTTCCCATCCAAATTACGCTAAGTTCCAGAGGAACCTAGATCAGGATTATAAAGTTCAGAGATTGGGCATTGAAGCCTTCAGGAAAGTCCGAATAACCAACCTAAAGCGACCTCGTCCCTTCTGGACTAGGCCAAGGATTCAGGAAGCTAGGGAAAACTTTACTAGGAACAACCTTCCAATAGAAGATATCGATGAGTTTGATTTAGAGACGAGGAAAGACAATTTGGAAGGGCTTGAGCAACGAGACCAAGCAAATGTCAAGATAGAACCTTATTTTTTATTTCCCGAAAGGGATGTCGACCCAAGTTTTTACGATTCTTTAGAAGAAGGGTGTTTCTACGATGGTAGTTCCGATAACGATATGCCAGAGTCACACAGAGAAGAATTAAACAAAATAAGGAAAGAAATTGTACAAGACGAGACTGAGAATCGTCCTAAAATTTAAGAAACTATATTGTAAGAGGAAAATTCTAAATAATAACGTCATCTTATAGAAACTTTGAAGTGTCTTTATTAAACCTTAAACAATTCTCCCGACTCCCTTAAAAGGTCGAACCCAGGGTCACCATAGGCCGTTGTCTATGGAGGGTCCTGTCCTGTCGACGACAACAAGGAATATTTATTCCTAGGCATTAAGCCTAACACGTCCCCAAGAAGAATAATAAATATGATTCACAGGAATATTTCTTGAGCTTGCTCGTCACAGGAAAAAAAATGGCGCTGCGAACAGGGTTTTGAATTGTTTGAAGGTTAAAAGACACATAGTTTCGACTTCGGCAAATCGAGAACAGGGTTGTATCGAGTTGTTTAAGGGTTGAAAGACACTTAATTGTGACTCTGGCAAAGCGATAATAGATTTGAAATTTGGGCATATGTTACATTGTCAATGAATACTTTCGAAATTCTACTTATGTACAGAAAAAATCAAGTTGAATAAACAACATTTTACCAAGGTTAATATTTATCAGAACATGTGTCATGCTCCCTCTTTTTGAATAAAATTTGAAACCTTCTAATCGAAGGCTATTTCTGGGTCGATGTTTGGAACGGGTGGCTCGGCCAATATCGACTCAAGAGATTATTATTATTTTTTTTTTTTTTTTTTTTTCTTCTTTTCTTTCTTTCCCATGATCGATGTTTAGAACGGGTGACTCGGCTGGCACCGATTATCGGTTAGAGTTTAACTTGACTTATAATGAATGATAAGGGAAGCATCAACACTGTTATCTCTTGTGAATTGAAAGGAGTAGAGAAAGACTTTAGTGAAGAAATAGAATCCCAGAAGCAGAGCCTTCTTGCAGAGATAAGTAGTTTAGAGAAATCCTTGCATAACGGATATAGTGCTGAAGAATTCAAGAATTTACCCAGATCAATTAAGCTATATTTGCAATACGAACGGAAAATTTTAAATTACGAACTTAAGATAGTGAAATTAAAGCTAAGCAAACTCGAACACCAGTAGAATCGTTGTAATGCCTCAAGGTTTCAACCCTAGTTACGAACAATCTTGTGTAACTAGGAGTAATTTTGATAGATTGTCTGAAGAAGAGAAACAGGAGTATTTAGATCGCCAAATTCCAGCTACTAGACCTCACCAAAGAACCTCGTCCGACAAAGATAGAATAAATATAGACGTCCCGAAGATAGAGACAGATCCTCATATAGCCAACCAAGAAAAGATAGAAGCCAAAATGGCAGACAATCACCTCAAACTACGAGACGTCATAGACATTGTTCCACGCTTTTCTGGAGGTACAACGGGCCCCAGTTTTCGTGAATTTTCTCTAGCTTGCCAGAAAGCGAAAAGTTTGTTACCCGATGGACTTGAAGGTAGCCTTGCCGGATTAATTTCTGCGAGATTATCAGGTGGCGCCGCAAGAGCCTTCGAAAGCAACGTTCCTGGAACCATCGACTCGCTCTTGAAGACCTTGCAAACCCTCGCCCCCTTGGAAAGCACCTTCGAACTCGGTGGAAATATGGCTCGGACGGTGCAAGGTTTGGATGAGGATGTCAGTACCTTTTTCTATAAAATACAGGACCTGGGTAACCGAATCATCGAGATCATAAAATCTGAAAACGATGGACAAATCATAGCTGCAAGAAAAATTGAGATCGAACAGGAAGCTTGCAAAGCATTCATGAATGGACTGAAAACTGAAATAAGATCTCTCATGACGAATACCAACGATCTAGCTGTGGCAGGACCTCAAGCTATCCAAATTGAAAAAACTCTGGAACGTCGTAACAATCTAAGACAACTGTTCACCAACTGCCTTTTATGCAAGTCGAGTAACCATGAAACTAGTGATTGCCCAAGAATGAAAAATATCGAGGATCAAAACAAGAAGAATTCCTGTCAATTATGCAAGGCACCTGGGCACGAGGCTCCAAATTGCCCTACCACAGGAAACCGCAGTTGTCGGTATTGCAAACGAATGGGCCATACAATTGAAAATTGCCACTTTCGCCCAGTCAGGGTCGTCCAAATACAGGAACCGCCCAGTAATTATGTTCGATACTCGGGACCCAGCGCTAATGGTCCCAATTTTTACAGCAATCGCCAGGTTTCTCGCTATACAAATTCAGGCCCAAGTACACGATTTAATGATCAGAATAATTCAAACAACTGGGGCAGGGAAAATCAATATTCACAGAATTTTTCTGATCAAGGATTTCAGAATCGCAACTTTCAGGGTAGAGATAATTACCGACATCAAAATTTCCAGAACCAGAACTTTTCCAACAGGCAACATTTTCAAAATCAGAATTTTCAAAACAGACAAAATTTTCAGAATCCGAACTTTCAAAACAGACAAAATTTTCAAAATCAGAATTTCCAGAACAAGCAAAATCCTCAAAATCAACAATTTTACAATCGCAACCAGCAGAATCCACAAAATTTCCAACCTAGATACAATCAGAATTTCAATCGAAACAACTCTTTCAATTCACAGCCAAAAAACGAGGCTACCCTCTCGCATGGGGGAGGGGAAACCACACCAAACCCTCAAACCAAGTAAAGATTCATAATGTTTCTATAAATGTTCCAACAACTCCATGCATAAAGGTAAAGATAGAGAATAGAGATTTGAATTTTATGTTAGACTCAGGAGCCAGTATTTGCCTCATAAAAGAAGAATTTGCCAAAGGACAGTTTATTAACAACTTTGAAAGAATGCAGCTAACCGGTATCACCGAGGAACTTGTCGACACTCTAGGTACTGTAATATTGAATATTCTGGGAATACCGACGAAATTCTTTATTGTGCCAGATACATTTCCAATCGAACCACACGATGCGATTTTGGGAAATACGTTTTTTCAGAAAAATTCAGCAAAAATAAATTGGGGAAATCAATGTTTCGAAATAAAAGATTTTAAAATACCATTCCATAATCAAAATCAAGCCAGGAATATGAAAGGTTCCATTCAAGAAATTGCCCTTATTGTCCCTGCAAGATCAAAGAAAATTTTCCGTATCAAATTAAAACCAACATCCTTGAAGATAGGGCTGATCGAATCGATAAAATTGGAACATGGTCTATTCGCTGGAGAAGCAGTCGTTCAAAATTTCGAAGGAGAGACATTTTTGCCCTTCACCAATACCACCGAGAGAAACATCAAGGTCGATTTGCCCGAACTAGAACTTCACGAAATTTCGGAAATCAGAGAACAGCAAGTTGATAAAAACAAAGGGCTTAAGAAAAGGTTTAATAGGAAACGGAAAAAGAACGAGAAGACAACAAAAGTCTTTCAGATAAGCACAAGATCTCGGGCGGAAAAGGTTAAGGAACTATTACGTCTTGATGATTTAGGCCCAAATGAGAAAGAAGAAATAATCAATCTCATTCGCGATTCAGCTGACTGCTTCCACTTACCAGACGAACCACTTACGAGTACACACCTGCATCAACATTCCATTATCACTGAAGATAACCAACCCATCAACGCGCGACAATATCGATTTCCTCCAATGCTAAAAGATGAATTGAACAAACAAGTCGGCGAACTTCTTGAGAATGGTATAGTTAAACAGTCCTTTTCACCCTTCAACTCACCAGTCTGGATCGTCCCTAAAAAGGAGGACAGCCAGGGAAAAAAAAGATGGCGGATGGTACTCGACTTTAGGGCCCTTAACGAGAAAACCATTGGAGACTCATACCCTCTGCCTAATATTGTAGAAATATTAGATCAGTTAGGAGGAGCCAAATACTTTTCTATCTTCGATCTCGCTTCAGGATTCCATCAAATCGAAATGAGACCTGAAGACAGCCCTAAAACAGCCTTTTCAACGAGCCATGGCCACTGGGAGTTCAAAAGAATGCCCTTCGGACTTAAAAACGCCCCTGCCACCTTTCAAAGGTTGATGGATGTAGTTCTCTCTGGACTGCAAGGGACAGAATTATTCGTGTATATGGATGACATCGTCATTTATGCACGGGATTTGAGCGAACATCGACGGAAGTACAAACTTTTGATTGAAAGACTACGTGGCGCAAATCTAAAATTGCAACCCGATAAATGCGAGTTTTTGCGACGTGACGTCACATTTTTGGGACACCGAATCACAGAAAATGGACTAAGGCCTGATCCAAAGAAACTCGAGGCAGTCAAAGAGTTCCCGAGGCCAAAAACCGTCAAGAACGTGAGACAATTTCTTGGCTTAGCGTCTTACTATAGAAGGTTCATTGAAAATTTTGCTAAAATATCAAAACCCTTAACTCAACTGTTGGAAAAAGATATAAATTTTTGTTGGAATAATGATCACGAGAATGCATTTATAACTCTCAAAGATAGACTCTGCAGTAGCCCTGTATTACAATACCCGAACTTCAACGAACCTTTTATCCTTACGACCGACGCAAGTCAGTACGCGATAGGTGGTATACTTAGTCAAGGGAAGATTGGAAGGGATAGGCCTTGCGCTTATGTATCGCGTCAATTAAATAAGGCTGAGAAAAATTACAGCACTTATGAGAAAGAAGCTTTAGCCATAGTTTTCTGTGTTTCACACTTCCGCCCGTATTTATACGGCAGGAAATTTACCATCCTGACTGACCACAAGCCCTTATGTTGGATGAAGACAGCTAAGGACCCTACGTCTCGCCTTACCAGATGGAAACTTAGGCTTGAAGAGTATGATTATGACGTGCAGTATAAGGCTGGAGTTACGAATGTTAACGCTGACGCCCTATCTCGAAACCCCATCCCCGAGATAGAAGATGTTTTTTCTGAAAGTATTCACTTGATAACACCTCGACGCTCTGGTCGAAACAAAGAATCCACTGATAAAGGGGCACAATACCGTAAAGAAATTGAAAAAGGGAATCTGAAGAAGAACTCCAAGATTGAGACAAAGACGAAAGAAAACGAAAAACCAATGATCAAACCGAGGCGTAAGGAACCAGAAAAGGCCAAGGAAAGTACAACTGACTCTAGCAGCGAAGACGATGAAGAAGAACAACCTATCATCCTGAGAAGATCTGCACGGAAAACCACACAACGTGAGAAACCCGATTCAGAAATAGATAAACCAACCTCAGGCGAAGAAATGGAATTGGCATCGCAAGAACAGGATCCAAAAATGGACGAATCAAACTCTGACGACTCAACTGAAGATGAAGAAAGTGATAAAGAAACAGAATACGATCTGGAGAAACTAATCCTCGGTAAGAATATCTTCGAAAGTAGGGATCACCTTTTTATGAAACAGGGAACCTTCCTCTTGTTTTTCGACACTGACAACAGACCTGCAGACGAAAATTCGAGGAGGTTTTTCAAAAAACGAGAGGTTAAAATACCTAAGAGATTGGAATTTGGTGATCTAAATCATAGCAAAACTGGAAAGACTTCTTGTTTCACGCTCTGCGTACAAGACACTTCCTCTAACCATGACGAGAAGACTAATTGGGAGGTTATAAAGAAGGGACTGGAACAGCTAGAGCGAATTGTTGTAGAGAAAGGAATTCGCAAGATAAATTTGCCCAAATTTGAATCGATAAATAAAATTTCCTGGAAACAGTTCGAGACTGAAGTCAATAGAATTTTTAAGGACAAAGAAGTTCAAATTATAATATGTTCTGGACAGATAGAAATCCCTTCAATTTCTCAGAGATACGATTTGGTCAAAGAATTCCACTGTTCTGCTATTGGAGGTCACCAAGGGCACAATAAAACGTACCTTCGGCTACGATCGAGGTACTATTGGGAAAACATGAGGGATGACGTTAGGAATTTTATTTCAAAATGTTTGATATGTAAAATAAAGAAATTGACTCGTAAAAAGATTAGACAACCAATGGTGATCACCGACACACCCGGTACTGCATTTGAAAAGGTCGCGCTAGATCTAGTGGGCCCTTTTCCCCCCACCGAAAACGGTTCTAGGTACGTCCTCACCATGCAAGACCTCCTGACGAAATACTGTATCGGAGTCCCTTTGCCCGACGCAAGCGCAGCTTCCACTGCCGATGCTTTTGTCAAAAGATTAATTTGTACGTTTGGGACACCAAAAGCCATACTTACCGATCAAGGGACAAATTTTCTCTCAGGACTCATGAAGGCAGTAGCAAAGAAATTTGGTATAAAACAATTTAGGACAAGCGCTTTCTGTCCTACGTCCAATGGGTCCCTTGAACGAACACACATCGTTTTAGCTAATTATCTACGAATTTTTCAAGAAAGAGATTCAGAATGGGACCAATGGATCGAGATGGCAATGTTCGCTTACAATACGAGTGTTCATGAGTCCACGGGGCGTACACCCTATGAGTTGGTTTTCGGAAAAGTAGGCCTTTTACCCTCCAGTCACTCACTACCGAGTCATGATAGCTTAGAAACCTATGATGAGTACCTCATTAAACTTATGGCTAGGCTAGACAGTATCAGAGAGGAATCCCGGGATAGTCTTATAAGAGCCAAGGAGAAATATAAAGAATATCATGATCGTTTCGTGAACCCGGTATCGCTCTCTGCAAATGACTATGTATTTCTGAGAAAAGGGATAAAATATGGCAAGTTCGACAACTACACTGATGGTCCATTTAAAATAGTTGAGATTCTTGATGATAATAGAACCAAAATAAGAATAGGCAATACCGATAAAATAGTCTCCACAAATAGGTTAATACGTACAGAAATAAGAAGCGATGATGAAATGTAAAGATAAGAAATTTTCTTGTTGTAGATTAATTTAAGAATGCTTTCCGCGGTCATCACCGTCATCACCTTCCTCTCCCCCGCCATGGGACTACTCGGGTACGATTGCGGGACGTTAGACGCCAATATCACGCGTTTGAGTCTGAAGGACCTGGGAGAATGCAACATTCCCCAACCCCGCGTGGTTAAAACAAAAATACCCCTGCAATTGCTCCAGCTGAATGAATTCGGAACTTTATACGTCCAGATATGTAGAATAGAAATCAAACGTTTGGTCACTCGGTGTGGATTTTTTGCTGATCATTCTGTCTCGAACGGTCTTGCCGAATACTTTCGTGAACCCACGAGGGAACAATGCAAGCAACTCCATGAAAGAGGACGTATACAGATTGAACAGGCAATTTTAGCAGACTTTAGAGCCAACACCACGGACACTCGGACTGTGACACTCGCTGGGACCCTAAACGTTGATGGTAGCTGCGAAGGAGCTAAATACGGAGACCGATTTGGAGATTGGCAAAAGGTTACAGTTCAAGCCACCATAAAAGTAACCCTTCAAGATTACTACGCTCCTGTTTCCACAAAAGAAGGGAAAATTTTCTTCAACTCTGGTTCTCGCTGCTCTATGAAGAAACAGTTCTGCTCGATGACCAATGGAGACTACGCATTCTGGGACGTGCTACCTCAAGGACTCTGCGATTACCAACAATATTCCGTGCTATACCAAGGAGTTGGATTTCGATTGGAAGACTATTCAGAAGAAAAGATGAGACCCGTCTACACAGTAGAGACGAAAGGCACAACCTTTGCTTTAATGAAAAAGGACTCGCTTTCAATATGCGGCTACGAAGTTTTTTCCACGGAACATCCTCGATTGTTCATCCTAGAAGCTGGAAAGGGAGGATTTCTCATGCCAAAACAAGAGATTAATACACGGGATATAGACATCCTTGCCTATACAAACTCCAAGTTCATATATATTGAAAAACGAATGAAGAGACAGTTCGAGACCTTATACTACGATGTGATGAAAAGGCGATGCAAACTAGAAAGGAAGGTGCTCGGAAACTCCTTGGTATTGGCCACAATAAAACCGGATGAATTCGCTTACAACCTCATGGATGGACCAGGATACATGGCTATTATTTCAGGAGAAATCGTTAACATTCTAAAATGTGCTCCAATAATAGTTAGAGTCAAAAACACCCCTAATTGCTATCAAGAGATTTTAGTAGAAGCGAACAATAAGACCTTCTACCTAACGCCAAAAACTCACATTTTGAAGCGAAGAGGAACTCCTATCTCTTGCAATTCCTTGACTCCAGCCACGCATGAGATCGATGGAAAATGGTATAAGTTCACGCCCAATCCAGTGGAGACAACGGTACCCCAACGTTTGAAACCTTTGTCAAAACCTACGTGGGAATACCACAGCATCGCCAACCTTGCTTCATCTGGTATCTATACAGAGGACGACTTGAAGAAATTCCGAGAAGACATCCTTTTTCCAATGGACCGCGCCGGAGTTCTAGAAGCGATAGCAAAAGGGTCACTAGGAGATCCAGTCGACGTCGAAGGCCTTTCTATGACGAACCTACTAAACATAGAAGATTTGGCCAAAAATGTATGGAACAGTATGTGGTCAAGGTTCTCTCTATTTGGCACCTACAGTGCAGGCTTTTTAGGATTGTACTTCTGCCTAAAGCTCATCAAAGGACTTCTCGACATGGGACTACACCTGTTTGCACTTCACTCGGTGTTTGGCTGGTCCATCTACCTATTCACCGCAATCTGGGACAACCTTGCAAGCATGATGCTACATGAAAGAGTTCCTACAAAGAAACAAACTCGAAAGATTGCAAATGAAGACGTTGAAGCAGGCATTCCCTTGAGCATCATCTCTCCCAAGGTTCCTGAAGATGAAAACGACCCCAAGATGATGACATCAATTTACCCCGCCAACGAACTGGAGAAACTTCATCAGGAGTCACCACCCTTCGGACTTCGAGGATGAAAAGGGGGCAACTTGCGCGCGCATAGATTTAAGGAGATAAAGAATGGAGACACTGTTGGAAACATGTATGGAATGAAATAATGGAACAGACAGCATGTTTAAGCCTGTACAATCAATATATTAAGTAAGAGTATACTTAGGTGCAACTATGTAAACACATGTAATGAAGTTAAGCTAAAATAAAGGATTATTGAAAATCCACTCGTGCTGAAGATGGAAAAGGAACCTAGAAGATTGTAATAAAAAGAAATATAAACAGAGGAACGAAAAGAAAAAAGGGATACCTTTGTACACGTGAATGACAATGAATGTGTATGATCATGCGAATACATTTAGAATATAAGACATTGATTATTGATTTTCAGAGTATTGAATACATGTAATTTTACGAAATAAAGGTACTTTTAATAACCAATCGTGTACAAGGAGATGAAGAAGAAAGAAGGGAATGCGAGGTTGGTTGGATGATCTCCCTCTTTTCTTCCAAATCCCCAACAGAATTGCGCTACGAATTATTGCGAGATATTTAGGAATGGAAATCGACTCTAAATAAGAAATTGCGTAAAGTGGGGACTATTTTATTTATTCCTGAGAGGCTGTCTTTGATAGACTATTTTGACAGACTATCTTATTTTGGTGTACTATTTTATTTTATTACGCTATCTTTAATTAATAAATTTCGAAGACTATTTTTGGTAAGGAATTATTTCTACGCGGCTATTTTTTTTGCGCGTTCATAGCAACTTTCATGTGCTATTGGTATTCTACTCAATACATCGCTTGATTAATTCTGTTATAGCTAAAGAGTATTTATTATAAGACGGATTCTTCATTATCCTTTTACGCCTATGTAATCAAAGGTTTGGCATTTACACCAATGTTGGATAAGCCAGGCATTCGAGAATTAGAAGTAATTGGAACATCATTTTATGCATTCTAAGAAATAAGGTTGATGAGGAACGGATTGCGAATTGTTGCGAATCGTTAAGGTTTCCAGAATTGGGAAACATGTAATAAGAGTTTATTCCGTTTTATTTGAAGTCGATGTATTTTGTAACATCGAACAATTCGTGTTGAAATTTTGAGCTATCTATTTATAACTACTTATCGTAATTGTCCGGGAATGACTACATTCAATCGGTGATAAGCTCAGTGTAACTTCTATTGTGTGACTCTGGTAAATGCGAATTAAAGGTATGAACTCCAATGAACTCTGAGATTGAAAACTGAAGAATATGGAAAGAAAGGAACCTTCTATATGGTCCTATGAAGAGACTTTAAAAAATTTTTTTTTTTGATATAAACTTGGAAATACTACGTAAAGTTGAGAAATTTTTGTAGAACTGTTATACAAGAAGAACAAAATATAGGACACTATGGAATAAAAATTGAAGATATGAAGTTTTAGGGATTGAAGAAAAAGGGTTAAGTAGGCAATAAAAGGAACTCTAAAATTGAATATTGAAACAATCGAATATATGCAATTAATAAAAGAATTTTGGAATTCAAGGAAAATTTTGATTAGGGAATGTTCATTAGGATTTATGGCCCCGCTCGCGTAATAGATTACTATAAATCGAATTTTTTCAGCCTAGCTAACTGAAAGAATTGATAGGTTTTGGTATGAAATTTAAAATGTCCTAAATTTTGAGGCCTCAAATTAGGTTTTTGCTTTGCGCGAGTTTCCAGAAGGGTATAATTATGTTCTGATTTGAACATTGAACCTAAATAAATAGCATGCATGCATAAAAAGGAAAATCCTACAAGATTACTGCGATAAGGAAAAAGGGACCTTCGCTGTAACAGTTTTAAAACATTCGCGTTTTCAAAATACACGATGATAAAAATAAAGATAATTAGGGATTTTCAGAAGCACGCGCAAATACTCTATGAAAAATGTAAGGATACAGAGATTAACATTCTCTAATTTTTGCAACCAGGTGAAACGAATTTTCACCAGACCTCAATCTTCAGATTAAAAATCTTTTTCTAAAAAAATTTTTGCTAAGAAAAGTAGAAGGGGGAATAATGAAAATGAAATGAATTATTTACAAAAATACGATTATGAGAACCCTGAAAATAATAAATCATTCCTCGAAAAGGAAAAACATATTTCAAAGGCAATATCTACTTCAACCTTTTCCTCATAAAGAGCTTTTTATATTTTGACGAGAAAACAATTAGATAAGAATGCTGATAGGAATACCAAGCATCAAATTCGAGCTCATCAATTAAAGAAAAATATCGACTACTTGAAAACAAGTAGAAACCTTCGTTAGGACCCAAATCAAGAAAATCCACCGGTGATAAGAAATTTCGAAGACGAAAAATCAACACAACAAGGAAAACGAATCCAAGAGCCCAGATTGGAAAAACAAGTTTCGAGATAACGAAATCGAACGGAATGCCACGTATACGAAAACCCACGTTGAAAAACCGAAGAAAAACCTCGAATTCGCCTAAAAAGACCTGAAATCGAAAACCCTTCACCAGAAAGAAGAAGATTTTCCTTTATAATAACCAGAATGCTTTATTACAAATCCTTTTTTTATTACATCGTTAGAATCACGGAATAATTTTCTCCTTATTCATTACAAAAGGGATCCAAAATAGAGACAGGAACTCCAAAGCGCTGAACGTTCTTCCACCTGTCAATCCTTCTATATCCACCAGCAATACCGAAAAGTCCTCTAAGCCTGCAAAATTTCAGTGCTTTCAAGCTCAAGGAGAGGAACAAAAGAAAATTCAACATACCAATTCCTTCTTGCTCCATAAACTCTTGATATATGAACGCGACCAGGTTGCAGGAGAGAGGCAGACTCACGTCGAAGGATCTTGAATTTCCGTTGGGTGTGAGCAGGGACAGTTGGAGAGAGGACATCTTGGAAGAAATCCAGTAGGAATAGCGGAGGGACAACTAACTGAACGAAAAAACTGCGACTGAGTGACGACTACTGACGACTACTGACAGTTACTACGAGCCACTAATTCCACTCCAACGAAGAGATATCTGACTGAGTCTGACTAGTCACATGACACGCTGTTGTCATGCGCAACTCCCCTCCATGAATTCAACCAGATAAAACTATTCCGAATTCAGTTCAAATTTCCAAACCAACTAAAACCACCAGACCTGCATAAAACTATCATGGAGACTAATGTGAACCATTCCATTCACGTGAGAAAACTGACCCAACAAGCAGATACAGGAGATCAGAAAGCACTAAAACTACTGAAGCTATTTAAGGAGAAATATCGACTTATGAGGCTAGAAAGTCAACGATCCGTGAGTCTGGAATTCGAAAGACTACCCAGGAAAATACGAAAAAGGATGGAAATGAATAGCAGAATCGTGAAAAGAAGACTACAAAAATTAGATGTGAAAATCAGAGAGGCTCAGACTTCAAAGGCTGCAGAAACTCAGAAAGGGAAGATCGGACAGACACCTCAACAGAAATGTGTTACCGTGAGAGACGAAACGTTTGAATTTCCAATTATTCAGATCAAGAATTCGGAATTCCAAATGTAAGACCAATAAATTTAAAAGTAACTCCACAAATTTGAAGTAACTATTTCACCTACCGTAACAAATTAGGAATATTCTAAAAAAAAAAAAAAAAAAAAATCAACGCTGTTTGTTCCTAGAAATCAACGCTATCGTAGCATTGATTTCTTCTCCGGGAGGGAAGATGTGAAAGGCGAGTTATTTTTCCTCGCCTTGGAAAATATTTCATTTTGAAACGAACCGAATATTTAACTTTGCGAAGATTCGCAAAGCCATTCTACAACAATTAGATAGCGCGCGATTATCGGCGAGTTCACCGGCATTAGAGCCAGGCCTCGTGCGAGATAAGCGTAGTGCTTTTGAATGGAAATTGGAATCTTTCGATAATAGTTCTCCGATCATTTTTTCATTTTCACTATTTTTAGTTAAACGAGTTCTTAACTTTATTTTTCGTGTCACGATGATTTTACCTTTTATCAATTATTACATGATATGATCGGACTGAAAATCGTCCGTTTGTATCCTGTCTTAACAGTATATAAACTGCAGACTTTTTGCTAGGATGTTTCATTCCCATTCTGTTTGTTAAACAGTTCAAACCGACTTCAAAGTCACAAACCAACTTCAAAGTTACAAACCGACTTCAAAGTCACAAACCAACTTCAAAGTTACAAACCGACTTCAAAGTCACAAACCAACTTCAAAGTTACAAACCAAACTTACAAGTAAAAGAAATTAAAAATATTGTTTTTGGAATTTCAAAACCTAAGTTTTCCACTATCGTCTATTTCATGTTGTATTTTTCTACCCCTAGTTTAGTGATGAAGTTTAACGACTTACATCCCCTTACAGTTTCCAAAAGACTCTGGACTAAGGGAACGAAGTTTTGACATGAAAGAGCGATTCTCGCGAATAACTGGGAAAGTAAAATCGATAACTATCTTATTCAAATAATAAACATGTACAAATAATTGGATACCTTTTCAACTTCGAACAACAAGAAAACACAACTAAAATGACGACTTCCATGAATCAAATTTACTAAAGCAGCATTTACTTGAAATATTAATTAAGGTGTTCTGTCTTTTATAGTGGACTCTAAAAATTTCGAATTATACAAACGAGGTTGCGAGGGTTCTTCTAGAATAGAAAAGAGAGAAAGTGTTCAAATTCATCCTTCCCATCCAAATTACGCTAAGTTCCAGAGGAACCTAGATCAGGATTATAAAGTTCAGAGATTGGGCATTGAAGCCTTCAGGAAAGTCCGAATAACCAACCTAAAGCGACCTCGTCCCTTCTGGACTAGGCCAAGGATTCAGGAAGCTAGGGAAAACTTTACTAGGAACAACCTTCCAATAGAAGATATCGATGAGTTTGATTTAGAGACGAGGAAAGACAATTTGGAAGGGCTTGAGCAACGAGACCAAGCAAATGTCAAGATAGAACCTTATTTTTTATTTCCCGAAAGGGATGTCGACCCAAGTTTTTACGATTCTTTAGAAGAAGGGTGTTTCTACGATGGTAGTTCCGATAACGATATGCCAGAGTCACACAGAGAAGAATTAAACAAAATAAGGAAAGAAATTGTACAAGACGAGACTGAGAATCGTCCTAAAATTTAAGAAACTATATTGTAAGAGGAAAATTCTAAATAATAACGTCATCTTATAGAAACTTTGAAGTGTCTTTATTAAACCTTAAACAATTCTCCCGACTCCCTTAAAAGGTCGAACCCAGGGTCACCATAGGCCGTTGTCTATGGAGGGTCCTGTCCTGTCGACGACAACAAGGAATATTTATTCCTAGGCATTAAGCCTAACACGTCCCCAAGAAGAATAATAAATATGATTCACAGGAATATTTCTTGAGCTTGCTCGTCACATGATAATTAATATTATACTTTTCGGCCCATTTTCTTAGAAAGTGTCAAGACTTGTGCCACAAAGGCACCGTTGACGCAATCACCAGAAAGGAACCTTGAGGTCAAACATGTTTATTTTTACGACTTACGTGTTACAAATACAGATGAATTTTTCATGAATGCAAATTTAACTTGTAATTTTCCATACACAAAAAAATGCAATGCAAAAAAAAGAAAGAAAAAAATCGCTTATTTCGACATGCATGCTGATGCATGTGGCATACATGAAAAATGCAAGTTTGTTTTCCCTGGGAAACTCGCAAGTATCTCACAGAAAACCGACAGTAAACTCACCTCGAGATTTTCCATGGAAGCTAACAGTGAGCTCACTGTTAGCTCACTGTTAGCTAACAGTGAGCTCGCAGTACGCTCACGCCAACGTGTTTGAAAAGCGGAAGTTGGAAGCCCACTGTGAGCTTACTGTGAGCTCACAATTAAGCTCACAGTGAGCTCACAGTGAGCACACAGGTTTACTGAGTATTAACCAAATTATTTTTAATAATACTATAAACACTATTAGTTACAATATTGCATATGTAAGAGTAAACACTGGATATCATTTTGAAAATACTTTACAAAACTTCCCTCATAAGTTTTTTTAATATACTTTGTAATTTTTATGAGCGATTTTTCGGTATGATGTAGAAAAACATTATTTCAAATATTTTGAGTCATTAAGAATGATAAAAATGTACAATTAATTTTTGGAATAAAACCGATAATATTTACTTATTGGCTTCAATGAACACAACTAGAGAAAATTGTAATAAATGAAAACTTTCGTTTTGCAAAGTATTTTCCAAAATGATATTCAGTATTTACTCTTACGTACGCAATATTGTAACTGATAATGATTATAATATTAAAAATAATTTGTTGAATATGATCATAACTAAAGTCAATCACTCATATAGTAATAATAATTTATTAATTTCATTTAATTGTCATTATTATGAAAAATGAAGTTTTTTTTACTCTACGCCATTTTTTTAAAATAATTGATACATATTATTATATATTATTATAAATAAATATTTATTTACATAAATCTAATAATTTATTATTAATATTATTAAAAATAAAATGTATATAAGTGCGTCAGCGAACGTGCCACTGCGTAAAGATATCCGTCCAGAGGATTCACATTTTGCGAGTGCTCTACTTTACCGGTAATTTCAATATTTCTAATACTTCGAATATTAGAAGATCTCCGATAGGGGACAAAAATTTGAAATTTACTGTTGAAATTAAATCTGTGGCTTACCGCCATAACAGACAAAGTCACTTCTGCCATAAGGCTCATTTTACATGATACTCTGATGAAATTTTAAACGTTATGGCATGTGTGACTTTGTCTGTTATGGCGGGAAGCCACAGAAATGTAATGGGAAACTAAACTTTTTACGTACCTCTGGCATAGAAAACTTGTTTCTCGTCCAGTTCAAAATCTCTAAACTCGTTTTCCAGCCCTCGGTACGTAAAATATCGTATGTAACTAGGACTGAAATTTTTTATTTACGAGTGTGAAGTTTGTAGACCGAGGCGGAGCCGAGGTTTACAAACTTCACACTCGTTAATAGGAAATTTATGTCCTAGGTACGTAATATACTATTCCGTTTCGTCAAACCAGGCATCCCCAAAAACTGTCAATAATATACTATTAAAGTACTTGAAAGGCCTAGGTTTCTTGATAAAAAAAAATAACAATATGTTTCGAGAATTTCTAAAGTATAGAATTTCGAAAAAAAAAATTAAAAGTCGAATAATTTCTTTTTTCAGAAGATATTATAAAGCTAATGATTTCATGAATGAACAATAAAAATCTTAGCTAGATGCTGTCGAGTTTCAAAACATATTTTTTCTTTGTTCGTTTAATGAACCTACGTGGAAATTTTAGTGAAGTCGATTCATAATCGATTTAGCTATTATAACTTCGTTGAGTCAGATAATATAAAGTGATTGGGCCAAACTGTAAAAAAAATCATCGACCTTGCCCTGGCGGACGGGCGAATCCCACCGAATACTGCCGAATACCGTAATACGGTTTTCGGTGGTATTCGGCGGTATTGGGCGAATTCCACTTCCGAAAATACTCGATTTCAGAAGAAAAAAACCAGGCGATAGGAAAAATGATGTTTTTTATTAATTTGTGGCAACTATTGTTCCTAAAAATACGCATATTCAATAAAAGAAAAGATTAAACTTTGAACAGTATATTTGACATGAAATGGAATCTCCGTAGTAAGGTAGAGAGGTTGATAATTGTAATGGCTTTTGAACTGCCATACAAGTTGGTTTTGTAAGAGGATTGGATTTTATTCGTTTTTTCTATCGACATTTTCGAGCGGAATTCGCCCAATTCCGCTGAATACAGTATTACAAGATTCGGCCGTCCGCCAGGGAAATATGAAGTAGATTACACTTGAAATAACTTCTGTATTTGTAGCCTGAGCATAAAATTTAAAACGTCATTTAAAAAGGCAGACAAATAGCTTTGAAATGGGATGTAAAAAAATTTTTAAAAAAATGAACTTTTTGAGTAACTATTTTTTAAAGAATAAAAACAACCAATAAATATGCAGTAGATTGAACTTGAAATAACTTCTGTAATTGTATCCTTGGCATAAATTTTAAAACGTCATTTGAAAGAGCAGACAAATAGCATTGCAATAGTATATAGAAGAATTTTTAAAAAAATGAACTCTTTGAGTAAGTATTCTTCGAAGAATAAAAAACAACCAATAAATATGTAGTAGATTGAATTTGAAATAACTTCTGTAATTGTAGCCTTAGCATACATTTTAAAACGTCATTTAAAAAGGCAGACAAATAGCTGTGAAATGGTATGTAAAACAATTTTTAAAAAAATGAACTTTTTGAGTAAATATTCTTTGAAGAATAAAAAACAACCAATAAATATGCAGTAGATTGAACTTGAAATAACTTCTGTAATTGTATGCTGGGCATAAATTTGAAAACATCATTTGAAAGGGCAGACAAATAGCTGTGAAATGGTATGTAAAACAATTTTTGAAAAAATGAACTTTTTGAGTAAATATTCTTTGAAGAATAAAAAACAACCAATAAATATGCAGTAGATTGAACTTGAAATAACTTCTGTAATTGTATGCTGGGCATAAATTTGAAAACATCATTTGAAAGGGCAGACAAATAGCATCGCAATAGTATATAGAAGAATTTTTAAAAAAATGAACTTTTTGAGTAAGTATTCTTCGAAGAACAAAAAACAACCAATAAATATGTAGTAGATTGAACTTGAAATAACTTCTGTAATTGTAGCCTTAGCATAAATTTTAAAACGTCATTTGAAAGAGCAGACAAATAGCGTTGCAATAGTATATAGAAGAATTTTTAAAAAAATAAACTTTTTGAGTAAGTATTCTTCGAAGAATAAAAAACAACCAATAAATATGTAGTAGATTGAACTTGAAATAACTTCTGTAATTGTATGCTGGGCATAAATTTGAAAACATCATTTGAAAAGGCAGACAAATAGCATTGCAATAGTATATAGAAGAATTTTTAAAAAAATGAACACTTTGAGTAAGTATTCTTCGAAGAATAAAAAACAACCAATAAATATGTAGTAGATTGGACTTGAAATAAATTCTGTAATTGTAGCCTGAGCATAAATTTTAAAACGTCATTTGAAAGAGCAGACAAATAGCATTGCAATAGTATATAGAAGAATTTTTAAAAAAATAAACTTTTTGAGTAAGTATTCTTCGAAGAATAAAAAACAACCAATAAATATGTAGTAGATTGAACTTGAAATAACTTCTGTAATTGTAGCCTTAGCATAAATTTTAAAACGTCATTTAAAAAGGCAGACAAATAGCTGTGAAATGGTATGTAAAACAATTTTTAAAAAAATGAACTTTTTGAGTAAATATTCTTTGAAGAATAAAAAACAACCAATAAATATGCAGTAGATTGAACTTGAAATAACTTCTGTAATTGTATGCTGGGCATAAATTTGAAAACATCATTTGAAAGGGCAGACAAATAGCATTGCAATAGTATATAGAAGAATTTTTAAAAAAATGAACTCTTTGAGTAAGTATTCTTCGAAGAATAAAAAACAACCAATAAATATGTAGTAGATTGAACTTGAAATAACTTATGTAATTGTAGCCTTAGCATAAATTTTAAAACGTCATTTAAAAAGGCAGACAAATAGCTGTGAAATGGTATGTAAAACAATTTTTAAAAAAATGAACTTTTTGAGTAAATATTCTTTGAAGAATAAAAAACAACCAATAAATATGCAGTAGATTGAACTTGAAATAACTTCTGTAATTGTATGCTGGGCATAAATTTGAAAACATCATTTGAAAAGGCAGACAAATAGCATTGCAATAGTATATAGAAGAATTTTTAAAAAAATGAACTCTTTGAGTAAGTATTCTTCGAAGAATAAAAAACAACCAATAAATATGTAGTAGATTGGACTTGAAATAAATTCTGTAATTGTAGCCTTAGCATAAATTTTAAAACGTCATTTAAAAAGGCAGACAAATAGCTGTGAAATGGTATGTAAAACAATTTTTAAAAAAATGAACTTTTTGAGTAAATATTCTTTGAAGAATAAAAAACAACCAATAAATATGCAGTAGATTGAACTTGAAATAACTTCTGTAATTGTATGCTGGGCATAAATTTGAAAACATCATTTGAAAAGGCAGACAAATAGCATTGCAATAGTATATAGAAGAATTTTTAAAAAAATGAACTCTTTGAGTAAGTATTCTTCGAAGAATAAAAAACAACCAATAAATATGTAGTAGATTGAACTTGAAATAACTTATGTAATTGTAGCCTTAGCATAAATTTTAAAACGTCATTTAAAAAGGCAGACAAATAGCTGTGAAATGGTATGTAAAACAATTTTTAAAAAAATGAACTCTTTGAGTAAGTATTCTTCGAAGAATAAAAAACAACCAATAAATATGTAGTAGATTGAACTTGAAATAACTTCTGTAATTGTAGCCTGAGCATAAATTTTAAAACGTCATTTGAAAGAGCAGACAAATAGCATTGCAATAGTATATAGAAGAATTTTTAAAAAAATGAACTTTTTGAGTAAGTATTCTTCGAAGAATAAAAAACAACCAATAAATATGTAGTAGATTGAACTTGAAATAACTTCTGTAATTGTAGCCTTAGCATAAATTTTAAGACGTCATTTAAAAAGGCAGACAAATAGCTTTGAAATGGTATGTAAAACAATTTTTAAAAAAATGAACTTTTTGAGTAAATATTCTTTGAAGAATAAAAAACAATCAATAAATATGCAGTAGATTGAACTTGAAATAACTTCTGTAATTGTATGCTGGGCATAAATTTGAAAACATCATTTGAAAGGGCAGACAAATAGCATTGCAATAGTATATAGAAGAATTTTTAAAAAAATGAACTCTTTGGGTAAGTATTCTTCGAAGAATAAAAAACAACCAATAAATATGTAGTAGATTGAACTTGAAATAACTTCTGTAATTGTAGCCTTAGCATAAATTTTAAAACGTCATTTAAAAAGGCAGACAAATAGCTGTGAAATGGTATGTAAAACAATTTTTAAAAAAATGAACTTTTTGAGTAAATATTCTTTGAAGAATAAAAAACAACCAATAAATATGCAGTAGATTGAACTTGAAATAACTTCTGTAATTGTATGCTGGGCATAAATTTGAAAACATCATTTGAAAGGGCAGACAAATAGCTGTGAAATGGTATGTAAAACAATTTTTGAAAAAATGAACTTTTTGAGTAAATATTCTTTGAAGAATAAAAAACAACCAATAAATATGCAGTAGATTGAACTTGAAATAACTTCTGTAATTGTATGCTGGGCATAAATTTGAAAACATCATTTGAAAGGGCAGACAAATAGCATCGCAATAGTATATAGAAGAATTTTTAAAAAAATGAACTTTTTGAGTAAGTATTCTTCGAAGAACAAAAAACAACCAATAAATATGTAGTAGATTGAACTTGAAATAACTTCTGTAATTGTAGCCTGAGCATAAATTTTAAAACGTCATTTGAAAGGGCTGAGATAGAGCTTTGAAATAGTATATAAAAGTATTTTTAAAAAAATGAACTTTTAAAGTAACTATTCTTCGAAGAATAAAAAACAACCAATAAATATGTAGTGGATTAAACTCGAAATAACTTCTGTAATTGTAGCCTGGGCATAAATTTCAAAACGTCATTTAAAAGTGCAGACAAATAGCTTTGAAATGGTATATAAAAAATTTTTTTAAAAAATAAACTTTTTGGGTACCTATTCTTCGAAGAATAAAAAACAACCAATAAATATGTAGTAGATTGGACTTGAAATAAATTCTGTAATTGTAGCCTGAGCATAAATTTAAAAACGTCATTTGAAAGGGCTGAGATAGAGCTTAGAAGGTATATATAAGTATTTTTTAAAAAATGAACTTTTTGAGTAACTATTCTTCTAAAAATAAAAAACAACCAATAAATATGTAGTAGATTGAACTTGAAATACCTTCTGTAATTGTAGCCTTAGCATAAATTTTAAAACGTCATTTAAAAAGGCAGACAAATAGCTTTGAAATGGTATGTAAAACAATTTTTAAAAAAATGAACTTTTTGAGTAAATATTCTTTGAAGAATAAAAAACAACCAATAAATATGCAGTAGATTAAACTTGAAATAACTTCTATAATTGTAGCCTGGGCATAAATTTAAAAACGTCATTTGAAAGGGCTGACAAATAGCATTGCAATAGTATATAAAAGAATTTAAAAAGAAAATGAACTTTTTGAGTAACTATTCTTTGAAGAATAAAAAACAACCAATAACCCTGGTGGACGGCCGAATCCAACCGAGTACTGCCGAATACCGTAATACGATTTTCGGTGTTATTCGGCGGTATTGGGCGAATTTCACTTCCGAAAATACTCGATTTTGCAAAAAAAAAACCGGGCGATAGGAAAAATGATGTTTTTTATGAATTTGTGGCAACTGTTGTTCCTAAAAATACGTATATTCAATAAAAGAAAAGATTAAACTTTCAATAGTATATTTCACATGAAATGGAATCTTCGTAGTAAGGTAGAGAGGTTGGTAATTGACATGGTCCCATTAGTTACAGATGGTTCTATAAACGTTTAAAAAACATTTTTAGAAAGGTTCTACAAACGATTCAGGAACCTTTTAAACGTTTATAGAACCCTGAAATGTTCGCCTATAAACGTTCGTGAAATCATTTCACAAACGTTTGAGAACATTCATAGAACGTTCATGAGAACCTTTTTTGAACGATTTCATGCGTTCATGGAACGTATTTATGAAACGTTTATAGAACGTTTCTCGAAGTTTTAAAAACGTTTTACATAAATTTTTGATAACCTTACTTAACGAATTGTATATTTTCTTAAGAACATTTCTAGAACGTTCTTGATCGTTTCCCAGTGAACAAGAGGTCTCACTGTGAGCTCGCTATTTCCTCCCTAAATCGAGCTCACTGTGAGCTTACTGGATAAGGCTTTTTTTTTCAAATATGCAACGATTATTGAAAGTATGTACATACTTCGATTACATTGTTTATTATAGATAAAATATATGATTAAACGGCTGAGAATAAAAGTCGGACGAGTAGAGACACATAGAGACAAGAAACATATAGTTTCGTATCTCTCTGTCTCTCACTCTTCCGAGTTTTATTGTCAGCCGTTCAATAATTTGATTTTATTCCAGCAAAATCGGTGGAATCAAGAATATCTTGCCTGATTTCAAAAAACATTGCAAAACGACTCTGCGTTCGGGCTGATACGAATCATTATGCGTCATACTTAATGTATCAGTGCTAAACTTGTGAAATGAGAAAAAAAGTAGACTTCCATCTGGTGGCCCTCGCAGTAAATACTGATGTGGCGTCAGATTTTTAAATATGTCGCGCTCAAATTTGAATATTATTTGTCGAAATTTTTCGCAGCGTCGCCCCGTGGCGGGCACGAATACTACGCTATTTTCAGTTGTATTGACCTGTTAGTGATACTCAGCACAACCCAAGCTATGTATACAGATATACACTTTATTCATACATGACAAGTCTTGCTGCCCCACGGCGGGCGCAGTAACTACGGCAAAAAGAATGAAAATCTCTCCATTGAGGTGTCTATATATATATAATAATAATTTATAATTTTTTAAAATACTTGTTGCTAACAAAACAAATCGAGTGTAAAAAAATATGTATTTTCATAAATCCGAGTTGGCCTTTTCAATTAGTTAGTCTTCATTTTTGTTACATAAAAACTTTATTTTTCTAGTTAAAATGTTCTAGAATATTTAACACGTTACATTATGGAGGAATCGATCACGTATACAGATTCTTCAATAAAAAAATTCATGCCTAAAAATTGATATCAAATTAAATTTTTCTTGATTCATAGAAACTTCTTACGCATGTACAACAACAATTGAAAGAGATCATTAAACCTAATGAACTACTTACTGATAACAGAAGGACACACTCATAACACCGAATTTCCAAAACACCGGACTTGTCATATGTCCGAATGATGAAACTCCGGAAATGCAAAAGACCGTGAAAAAAATGGTGCGAAACCGCATCGCTCCGAAATACGATTCCTTCGATTCTTTATATCGCCGCGATCGCGTTGAACCGAATATTCATAGCACCGATTAATAAAAGCGCCGTAAATTCAATTCGCCGACAATTTTTAATCCCGATTTAACAAAATCCCGGGTTGTCGTTTTTCCGCGGAAATATATATCCGATTTTTCGAAACACCGAAAGCTCAATTTGCCGATTTTATTTTCTGTTTCCTGAATTAACATTTTATTCAGTTCTACGAATCGTCGTTTGACCGAACCCGCATTTTACCGATTCTGAAAATATCCGATTCATCATACTTCCGAATAATTAAAAATCCGAAATATCAAAGCACTGAAAACTCAATACTTCGAATCGCTAAAATACCGAGAATTCAAATCGCCTACTTGCCAGAGTTCCGATCTGTCGAAGTCGCGATTCTTCGAAAGCTCGATCTGTTATTTAACAGAAACGTTAACGCCCAGATCCACCACCTCTCCGTTGCCGCGGAAGACCGTGAGTAAGGAACACCGAAATCTCAAACCTCCGTAGATTCATTTCTCCGTTCAGTTTGGGAGAGAAGTTGTATATATAGATGTATTTGTATTAACTGATTTTAACATAAATATAGATATATTTGTATTAAAAAAAGTGACGTTCATTTTAAAAAGCCTGAACTTGAAATAAATCTTTAAAACAATTTCAACATTATAAAATTCTTGATCGAGAAACAAGTAACCGGTTAAAAAATTTAGAAAATTAAATTCAAAAACAATAGTTTTATTACATAATTAGAAAATTACAACTTTAGTAAATCACTTAAATACGATTTTTTATCTACCAGATTTTTCGAAATGCCGAAATCACAAAGGCGTTTTCAACATCAAAAACAACGAATCAAAAAAATTTTTTTTTTTTTAATCATTGCCAGAAGTTAAAAAAAGTCGTTTTTTTTCAATATCCGTACTATTCATGGATTTTTACAATCGACTTTTATCACAAAATAAAGTACTCCATTGTAATGAACCAAGAGTTATGACGTGAAAACAGCAAATGATGGACAATTTAAAATCAAATGTTTCAAATTATACCTCAAAGTTGAAAAAATTAATGGATTTAGAATTTTGAGAAAGTGGGACTACATTCAGCCGAACCAATGAGCTCCCATACAATTTCTAGTCCACTCAGTTTGACAGACCCAACACCATTGGTACATGCAACCTGCTCTTGTGCACACCATGTGCATGCACCCACCTGAAAAAATTATTATGATTTTTTTACTGATTAAAACTGAATGAAATCATTCAATTTTAATAGGAAAAATATTGTAAACTGTTAGATCGTTGAAACTGTCCAGAATCAACAGTTTATGTATTTTACTTTGATACTAAATCAAAGATATAAAAATTGTCGAAATTAAAAAAAAAAATTGTGAAAGTGTAGAATCTGATTTGCACTGTCAGATTATCAAAATTCTTATGAAGTCAACTGTTACACAAATGTTAAACAACTAACTTAACTGTAAAAATTCGCTTTACATCAAACACTTAATTCATTCAAAACTCTCGACAAAACAAATTTTATTCTCTCATTTAAATGTCTGAGGGAACAAAAAGTCAATCAGATTTATATAACTCCTGAATTTCTGAAAGAAAAACATCAATAAAAAATTACCATCTCTTTCAGTCGGTGTTCTACACTTTGGACAAGGTTTCGTAGAAATCCGTATAGTTTTGTGCGTTTCAACATCATACATGGCCTGAAAAAATTAATAATAAAACGACTTTTTAGTGACAGTTTACAATTATCATGGGAAAAAAATTTCTTACTTCTTTCGCTTTCAGTGGATCCACAATGTACCCTGAATCAGTAATTGAAGAAGTGGGTGAAGTCTGAATTTCACAATCCCCTGTGTGATAACCTTGTAAGCATCTTCTGCAGAAAACATACTGAAAAAAATCTTTTTTAACTCCACTTCGAAAACCAAATCGTTTCAAAATGTTTGGAAATAAAAAAAATTGCATTTTTTACTTCAATTTCAAGGCAGATTAGAATCTTGAAAAAATTTGTCTGTAACTTAATCATTAAATGAATAAATATCAGAAGTCAAATTACCGATTTCTAAAATTTAAAACCTTTCTGGACATTAAAAAAAAAATTCAATTCACCCCGCATCCACCGATGCATTTAACTTTTCTGCATTCTTCTTCGTTGACGCCTTCGATGATCGGAGAAAGAATCAAACCCATTCCACAATCTGGTTGAGGACAAAGCAAACCTCCTTCTTTTAACACGAATTCTTCAGCCCCAAAACGCTGATACTGAGCATACTGAAGAAATGTATTTGTTAACAAATGTATTACTATCTTAAAACACCTTCATTACTCAAAGAAATCTAATCATACATACTTGAACTGCTTAATTATACTTTCCAAATACCTAGAATGTTCAATTTCAGCTAATGATTTATTTTATTTTCAAATTCTTGGAGTTCAAGATATTTTGTTTCGCAAGTTCGATGATAAAATGAGTTCCAAACGAAAACAAACTAACTGGAAAAACAAAGTGCAGTCCCAATCAATTTGTCGAGTCCATGAACGTTTGTAATATTGATTCAGGAAAAAGTTGTATTAACAATGTGGAATGAAAAAAAAAAAAACCTGTTGTGGGTTCAGCAAATGAAAATGATGCACTTCTGGTATGTAGGAATCGATGCAACCGGCGGGGCACGCCAGTGTATAAAACCCCGTGGCTTCGTCGAATACAAATTGACGTTCGCGTAATCGTGCAGTGCAATAATCTCGAAAACAATCCAAGCATGTTACGTGCGCTGCTTCGCATGGAAAAACTAATACAGTTTCGCTGTAATGAACACAAAGTTTTAGTCATCTATATATTTGCGGAATAAAGAGTTGTGAACAAAAACAAAGGCGATTTTGGTGGTTTTCTCAATCAATTCATCCGAATATATTCCTTTTTAATGTAATATTTAACGATTGCAGTGAGCATGATTTTACGTCACAACCATAGAAAAAACTTTTATAATGACTCTGTACAGGGGCGTCAAAACACGATTTTTCCAGGTAGATAGTAATTGAGACTCAAACATTTAGAAAAAAATAATAGCAGTTCATTAAATACTGAAATTCTATGCAGACATAATTTTTTCAAATTATCATGAAAATAATAATAAAAAAGAACATGAATTTTTATATTCTTAAACATAGAATTCTATAGATCCATAATAAAATTAATTATGTAGAAAAATCCTTTTTTTTTTCTTGAAATGAGGAACTGAATCTTGTGACAAGTGAATTTTGCCGCGCTGATTTCTCAGGCACGCATGAAGTTGGCTGACGTTTAATTTTGTGAACAAACCGACAAAATTGCAAGGTCACTATGAAAATGAATAGTGATAAATTAAAAAATGAAAAATAATCTTACGTCATGATGCTTGATTTTCCTTCAATTTTACAAGTGAATATCGAAAAATGGCATGTCTTTGTTTATATCTACATTATGTGCCTGAAATTCCAAACGTTTAAAATTAAACGAAAAACATTTGTAAGTTAATATAGGAGAAAAAAATGTTCAAGCTGCTTTTAAACACTTTTTAATCATAACAACAAACTTGATACTCCCCAAAAAAATATTCGTCACACTTCTCATCATGATAAAAAATAACAAATTCATATATTTTTCATTTCCGTTAAATTTTAAACGTTTGGACCTTCAGGTACATTGTACATTATGAAATTTTGAGGTTATAGATTCTGCGGCTGACATTGTATGAAATGTCATCTTCAAAAATGTTTTGTGTTTAAATAAAATACAATATGAAGTGCTTTGTAAAAATAATGATGAACTATTATTGTTCTTTTTTCCTCGAAAAAACTAAACTTTCATGTTTGTTAACTTTTTGAATTTATTAAAGCATTGTTTAGCAATGCGTAGTTTTTCAATTTATTGAAATGTAATTTTTTTCTCAAATTTCATTAATATAAAAATTCACATCAAACTATAAAAAAATTATTATCTTAAGATGGTAATCTTTAAAATAAAATGTATAAAACTTGTAATCCAACACTTCGAATTCAATGATATATAATAAACTCTAAATTCAAAACTTCTATGGGACTTTTAAATACTAAATACTTTCAAATTTAATAAATTATTTTTACATGAATATCAATTTTTTCTACTTAACGTATGTGTACAAAAGAAGAAGAATCAAGAATTTAAATTATTCATATTTTATGTATGTATATTAATTTCTGATTCATGAATATTAAAAAAATTTATTCTTTATTTATTTGAATCCGAAAATTTAAATATTAAATATGAAATTACAGACATTAAAAAATTCGATAATAAAAATTTGATTTATTTATTCGAATAAATAAAGTTTTGATTTATTATTTATTTATTTATTTCCAAAAATATAATACATAATTTGTTCTATTCATTTATGAAAGAAAATGTAATTAGTAATAGTACTATTTATCAAATTTTTGATAATATTACGTTATTTGAATAATGCATTTCTAATCATTTTCTTAAATATAACCAAATATTAGGAGCATACTTCTTCAAAATATGCATGATGACATTTTTTTTCGTTCATTTTTCAATATAAATCTGAAACACTTAGTTTTTCAAATTTACGAAAACTCTTAACGATCTGAACAAATTTTTATGAAATCTGCAAAGCACAAAATAATTGTTTCATTCGATTCTAACCTCGAAATAGGATATTCGGACATAAATTTCGAGGTGAAATCGAGTAAAATATCGTATTGACAGTTTTGGAAATGCCTGGTTTGACGAAACGAAAAAAGCATTTCCAAAAATGTCAATAATATACTGTTTTTCTATTGGAAATTCGAAGAATTAAAAAATATAGTACAGAAGTGATTCTATGAAATTCGGAAACTTAGTAGGATTTTCGAACATGCCGTGAATTCTGTCAATTGTATTCATTGTCATTTTACTTTTAAATAATCATGATAATATTATTTTCTCACTTTTTCAATATGAATCTAAAAAACTTCAGTGGTATTCAACAATTACAAAAAATATGTATAAGTAAAACATTTTTTGAATAAATTTGGAAAGTTTTGAAAATTTGTATTGTTTTTTTGAATTTTGAGAATTTCGAAAAGTTGAAAAACATTCGGATGTATGGAGATTGTTAACAATCACTGAAAATATGTTGACTTTCGAAAAATATTCTTTAACCTTTAAATTCTGCCCATCATATTTCTATCCAACATACATGATATTAATTTTTAATTTTTCAATAAAAGTCTGAAAAACTTTGGAAATATTTATAAACAACAAAAAATCTTGATTAGACGAATTTTTATGAAATTTTTGTTGTTTTAAAAAGTTCTTATTATAGTTTAAATTTCAAAAATTTAGAGAAATCAGAAAACATTCAAAATGTTGTGGACCGTCAATAATTCTGATATATTTCGAAGAATTTTGGAAAAGATTCATTCATTTCATAGATTTTGTCCAACGTCACATATCTTCGAGATATCCTTAAAACTATTTTTTTTTTTCATTTTTCAACAAAAATCTGAAGCACTTGAAAATTATTAACAATCTACAACAAATCTTGATGAGTTAAACAAATTTATGTAATATATTGTAAGGTTGAAATAGTTTGTATTAAGTTAGAAATTTGGAGAATTTCAAAAAATCAAAAAGCATAAGAAATTTAAAACATTGTCAATAATTCTAAAAAAAATGGAAAATTTGTTGAATTTGGACAATTTTTCATTAACTGCATAGAACGTGTTCCTTATTATAGTTCTTCAAAATATGCATACTGTTTTTTTTCATTTTTCATTAAAACTCTAAAAAACCTAAAACGTTCAAAAAAGTTCGAGAATTCTTGCAGACAAATTTTTCATGAAGTCTGGAAGGTTCTGAATAGTGTATAGTGTTTGAAATTTACAGAAATTTGAAAAATGCAACGAGCATTGAAAATTGAAAAAATTGTAAATAATATTGAAAAATTCGAAAAATTTGTGGAATTCCATTAATTTTGTAGATTGGGTACAATTTTGGAAATTCCTCATTAAATTTACATGATCTGTGTGATATCTTTTGAAAAGTGTTAAACTAAAAAATTTTTATCGTACGGAGATGGCCAATATATTTCAGAATTTTCTAAAGAACGCTTGTCTTAAAAAATTTTGATACATTTTTTGCCGCCTCTGACTCAGTGGCTTTTAAAGAAAGGTAAACAAATATTTCCATAGCACTACAAAATGTTTCTTAAAAACTAACCTTATATCTGTGCAAGCCAAACAAGGCACTTTTCGCAAATTTGGTTTTATGAGGTACAAAGGCACAGCTTCATCGAGTTCTCCAAGGCTCGGATGATTCGCACATTTGAAATAAAATCGTGCATAGTGAACTTGGAAGTGGGTTTCGTCCGACAAAGCATTGGATGGAACGCAAAGTGAATTTTCGCAGTGTACGGTAATCCTTTTTTGCAGCAAAACGTCGGGCCAACATTGCGGATCACGGTCTACAGTGACTGCGCCACTGCCGCAGGTTCCACATCTGACCCTTAATTTTCCAACTTCCACGGCATTGCAAGGCGTTGAGCAAAATACGTAGAAATGGGCTTGATTTTTTTCCTGCTCATTCACTATAACATGAAAAATTATCTGATTAATTGGAATCATCAACTTTTTTTTTTAATTCAAAAACTTGCATCTTATTGCATCCCGCTTTTGTGATCCAAAATTTTATAAATTTTGGTACTTTTGAATTCGGTGGTTAGATGGCAAGGAGTTAAAAATTTGGTTTCATCATTTGTGAATAAAAAGAAGTATATCTTTGAAATTATAACTAAAAGGAGTAGCCTTTCATTGTTGGCATAAAAAGTTTAAAGTGATTTGAAAGGATATTTTTACGTTTAGTTTTTTTTAGTTTCAAAACTTGATAAACTTGGAGTAAAAAATATTCATATTTTTTTTCTTTTTTTTTTTCAAACAATTTTTACTGCTTTGCAAAAAATAATTTACTGATTGAAAAATCAAATTAGCAATGTTTTAAATCAAAAACATTCATTTTAAATTTGTTATAATAAAAAGTTGAAATTTGGATTAACCTCGTTCATTTGATGATTTGTCACTATGGCTAGACTCCTCCAAAGGCAGGTCAGGCAATGTTTCATTTAATGGCTTCCCTCCACTGTCATTAAAATGATTTTCTTCGGTATTTGATTCTTTGATCATATTTTTTTCACAGTAATCATTCTTAATTTTTTTTCTCGTGGTTCGAACTGCATGCAAAGTGCTTTGCTGACCCAAATCACATTCCTAAAAGAAATTAGTGATTCAATATCTATAAACAGCATATACTGTCAATTTGAATTTCAGTTCTTTTCACTGGGTAATTCACATTGTATTATTTTACTTATTTTGTTGTAACAGATGTTCGAGGGATGTTAAAATAATATTATTTTTGCATTGCTACTTCTTAACTCTGGCTCTAGCTTGATGGATTTAAGAGATCATCTGCGTCTGTCTAACTGACTCTTAACTAATACACAGTTTTACAGACTTTCAATCTTCACTTATCTAGTTCTTTACTGAAACCCATCGTTGAGTATTAAAACACTCTATGTGCTAGAGCTATTTGAGAGAATTAAAATTTAACACCATATGTGCATACACTTCGTCGCAAGTTCTATTCAATACTTGATGCTTTTTTGTGTTAGTAGTTTTTTGAAACTTTTTTCCTAATAGACACTTGTAGAATTGATATTTCTGTAAGATGCATATCCTTCCCATGGTTTTGACTGATAATAAATTTGGAATTATATGTGGCATGGAACGACAAAAGGGACCCAAGGACCAAACTTGACTTGGCTTACTTTCTAATGCTTTCAAATCGGATACTGTGCCCAACCGGTTTTGGTCCATAGATCCCTTTTGTCATTCCACGACACATATTTGCAAAATTAATATTCTGAAATATTTTTTGTTAGAACAAATTTTGAACTAAACTTAAATTACTTGCAAAAAAATCGAATGGTTTCTATGATTATTCGGTTGGCTAATTACGAATCTGGCATTATATTCGGAAAGCGTATTTATTGAAACCTTATTTTCAACAAATATTTGGACAATTTGAGTTTTAGAAAGATAAATGCGCTGTCTGTAATTTTTTGGACTGATGATCATGAATTTGGTATGATATATCCATAATCATAACATTCATTTTTATCAACTGTTACTTGAAATGATTATGTACAAAAATTAGATTGTTTGGAAAATGCATACATTTACATTATGGTTTTTCTGTCTTTGGAAAAATTCTAGAAATTCGGAATTCCGAGAAGTACTGGAATCCAGGTAAATTTGTTATTTCGAAATGTTCGGTAATTTTGAGAAATCCGGGATTTCAACAACTTCGTCAATTCACGCAAATTTAAGGTGAAAAAAGCTTTAAGGTTGTCCTGCAGCTAGGTTTAGCTTTATCATGGTGGTACGATTGCGTCCTATGCTAAAGCACTTGAGTTTGAATTCGCTACCAACTTTATGCAATGAAAATTCAAATAGCTTGTAACTCTTGTTGTAAGTAATATTTAAATTATTTTATAACGATATGTTGCTGTAAATTCATCAAACGATTTTGCGAAACGTGAAAATCAATAATATTTTACAATATCAATCGTGGAAGAAATTGGAAATCGTACACGTACGCTTGGCAACGTCGCTTTCGCTATCTCATTGATAACCAACTGCGCACGGTTTTGACAGTTTTGGTGAGTGAAAGTGCGACGTTGCCGTGTTTCTCGAGTGCAAGCGTTAAATTCCGTGAATTCGCCGATGAAATGCAGTAAAGCACTGTAAAGCACTGGACGCCAAAGCTCATCTTTCAGGTTTATGTACTGATTCCCCCACCCTTGAACTCCTTCTGGGAGTGGGGGAAATGGGTATATAAACTGGAAGATGAGCTTCGGCGTCCAGTATTTTATTACTTTTTTTCCGCAGACAAAATCTTTTTGAAACTTTGCATAGTACTTTTGTAAGGATATGCTGTATGATATACTCGTTTTTCGTGGCAATCTCATTTTTGCAGGTGATTGTTTTGGAGAAGAAAGGGTTAAAATTTACACGCTCCCATAAGAGCCCATGTATTTTTTCTCAACTTTGAGCACTTATTGCTTGAAAACCTAGGACAGGATCACTTTGAAATTTTTTCAAGGTTATGTAAGGTGCCATAAACTATCTGTATGTGAAATTTGATCGAATTCTCATTATTCGACCCTAACTGCAGGACAACCTTAAGAATACTAGAGCATTCGAGCTTTGTAAAAGTTAAAGAGTATATCTCAGAAGTTCTGAGATCTTGAAAAGTAAATCAACCCTAAATTACTACAATGGGTCCTGCAGGATGCAAAAAATAATGGGAAATTCGGAGGTTGTAGTGATTGAGGGGGAATATACTGTAACATGTTGGAAATCTCAGATTTTTAATGCATTTATATATCTTATCTATAAAGAAGAGTGTTTGTATGTTGTCCGCTCATCACATCCAAACTACTGAACGGAACGTCCTGAAACTTTGCACAGTTATTAACCATGTTCGTCTGAAGGTTATAGGCATATTTTTATTAACGAACTAATATGGCCTACACCCCCACCTACACCCACGCTGCACACACACACACACACACACACACACACACACACACACGCGCGCGCGCGCACGCACACATTTTTATAAAAATCTGAGATTTCCAATGCATTTATATATACAATCATATTTATACATGAAATATCAGAATTTAGTTTTCAAGCTTATGTTAAGGCATTATTTTTCAAACCGAATTTATCGCAGAATTTCCGTCTTATATTTACAGTGTCGTGAACTGTGAACTAATATCAATCTTCGAGATATTCGAAGTATATCTTTAAACCGAGAAATCGTTGTGATTTACATCTTAATTTTTAACAAATTATAATTTTTAGTTTAAAATAATTACTTTCAAAGACAAAATTTTTTAAGTAAATTTGAATTCTGCGTGAAAAATCGAGTTATGTCCACAAGAAAAACAAAGGTATCGTTTTGAAAGTAACCCTTTACCTTTACAAAAACTTATACAAAGTGATAAATTTTAAATAAGACTGCTACAAAACCTAGTACAGATGCATCCAAAAGGCCTTTTAGTTTTAACTCTCACTTAAGTCAAGAGATAAGTTTTAGTAAACAGTTAGAATCCAGAGTAAAAACTACTTTAAGAGAGCCTGGGATGCACTCAACTTATTAGCAGATGTTTGGGACTCACATGCTAATTAAGGTATTCCGGGGGGAAAATATTAAGAAAAAATATTATAATTCCATCAAGATATTAAAATGAAGAAAGCTTTTAGATCCTGAATATTGTCAAAGGAAATTCTAAATGCTCAGAGGATAAAAATGATGTAAGCAGTTTTGATTACTACGATTACGAGCACTAAAAATTTTTTAAATTAAGTAGAAACAAAACGTATTTAACGGAAAAAACACAGTTTTTTTCAAAAATTCGGATGCATTATTACTTTTACCGAAAATCATACTTCTAAAAAAAAGGGACGAAAAGATATACATATTTTCAGGAATTTCGGAGGGGGGGGGGGGGTTGGAACCCCCAAAACTCCGCTAATCCTACAAATCACAGATTTCTCAATATTTAAACGAGAGTTTTAAGATAAAGTTTGAAAAATTCAAAAAAAAATTTGTTATAAATAAAAAACTATTTAACAGTTGCTGAAAAAAAAATTCTTTGAGAAAGAAATATTTTAATTTTTATTAAGAATTACTAACTTTTGGAAATCCAATTTCAAGCTAAAATGAATAATTTGTTACAATTTCAAGATTCTTAAGAAAAAAAAGTAAGATAAGTACTTGATACTTAGAGAAAAATTTTAATGTTGAAACTAGCAAATCTGAGCATAATTTTTTTGAAAACTGGTAACAATTTATTTTCATAACACGCTAATGGTAGAGTAATTTTATTGAAAAACAAGCAAACTGAGACAGTATACAAAAAAAAAAAAAATTATTTTTTTGAAAATAAAAGATTACTTAGGTGATAGAATAAATTTAACAAAAAAATTGAATTCGGAATTTCGAATTGCATTATTGTGAAATCAAAATATTCAGTATGGATTAATGTTTAAAAATATGAAACTTTTTACCCACATAACTGAACTTACAAATAAAAAAAAAACACGAACTGTTATTAAGTTTTTCACTAGAAAAGATAAGTTGTAAAGCCCATAAATGACCAGGAATTGAATTTTACTAACATTCACAAATTTTGATCGCCAATGTGAAAAAGAGCATTTGTTGAGTGGAACATTGAAAAAGTTTAAACATTTTTTTTAAAGACATCCTTGAGTATAGTAAATTAGCAATTAAATTTTGCATATTTAGATTTACATAATTAGACATCAGAAACGAAATTTAAAAAATCAAAATATACTTTCGTCATAATAAAATTTATTTAAAATTTACTAATAAAAAATTCAAGTTTCATGATTATCAAGTCAAGCATTTGAGAAAAGTAAATATCAATAATAATATGATAAACACATGAAATATAATATTTAAATATAAAATATAACTGAATCCGGAAATCAAACAAATTTATGAACTCTAATAAAGTTTTTCGTGAGAAAAGATGTTTCGAGGCCCAGAAATTATCAGGTATAAAATTTTGCAGGAACTCACGATTTCCATCCAACTCACAACCACCAACAAAAAACATTTCTTGAGTGGAACATTAAAAAAGTTTGAACGAATAATTCAGCTGTTAAATTGAATTATTTTTCATATCTGCTCATTAAGACATTCTCGAATATAGTACATTTGTGGTACTTACATAACCTAAAAAAACAAAATTTAAAAAATCGTGAAATACGTCAATCATAAAAAAATTAAAATGAAAAATTTACAAGAATTCCATTTTATAAATGTAGAATCAAGAATTTGGTAAAAAAGAAAAATATCAATTTATAATATAAAAAATACATGAAATATAATACCTGAATATAAATGTAACTGAATTCGAAATTTGGAACTATTATAAAGTTTTTCACTAAAGAAGATAAGTTTTCAAGCCCAAAAGTTATCAGGGATAAAATTTCACTCAAATGTACAAATTTTCATCACCAACAACAGAAAGAACATTTTTTGAGAGAGACATTAAAAATGTTTCTACTTATGATTCAACTGTTAAGTTTAAGACATTTTCCACATTTTTTGATAGAAACATTTTTAAACATAGTAAATTTGTAATTAACATTTCAATACTTGGATTTACGTAATAAGCATCCAAAACAAACTTACGAACTAAATGTATAAACTGATAAAATTAAATCTTTAAAAATACCTCAATAACTGTCGAATTGTGAAGTTCTTTTCCAGCAAAGATAATTTTGATGTCTCCAGCTGGCATGCCCATTTTCGGGGCCAAAATTTCTTTGACCTCGCCAATGTCCCATTTTGGGTCTAAATCAATGGACAAAGTATTTCCCGAATTCGTTTTCACGTATATGTTTAACGAATTTGTAATTCTTTTCTCCCCAAACCACAGCAGTTCCAACATTGCGAAAAATAATCGGGAAAAGAAATTTAAAAAACTGTTCATTTCGGTATATTCGTAGTCGTGACAATTTCAACCAATTCGTAATTTGCGAGAAATCCGTCAATTTTAGACCCACTCCGAAATTCAAAGTGAACTTCCAAGGCAGTTTCTTTGTTTCCTTTTTTTTTGTCATTCGGTATATTATTCGAATTTATCGAACGCAATAGATAGTAGATATATTAGAAATTATAATCCAAATAACCAACAATAACCAATGTTTGCGCAACGCAGTCACAGATAAACAATAAAAAACAAAAACAAAGTCAAAATCAGCTGTTCGAGGCAGTGTTCACTAAAAATCGATATTCATTCGATATTACATTCGGTGTTTCAACTTCGATGTAGGGAAAAACCGTTACATTTAAAATGTAACCATGAACCGTCATTCAAATTACTTATTTCCGTAGATTATTCATTTAATGAATTTTTTCCAACAATCATACAACAATTATGGAAAATTCTAGACAGTAAAAAAGTTTTTAATTAAAAATTTGTAATGCAAGCCGGTTGCATCAATTATTAGAGAGACTCAAGGTCTCTCTACCAATTATAACATCGATTACACTCGATTTCTATCGATTTTCTGATCATTTTGAATTCCACCGGTAATAAAGAATGCTTTCTGATCGGTATTCGTCTTAAAAAATATATAAATAAAAAATAAAAAACACCGATCTGGCAACACTGTAGCCGGGGCATAAATGAATTAGGAAAATATTCTTTTGAGCGTATATCGCGTAATTTTCTTCACGTGTCTCGTAGTTGACTCGGACACGTATGTGTTTTCAGCTGCTTCGATTTGTAGTGAATAGAGAAGCGTGGTTCTTCGCGGTGACAGTTAAAAAATAATAATTTGATTTCGCGTTATGTTTTGGAGTTCGTTTTCTTCTCAAGCATCACGTAAGTAAAATTCAACAACTTTCCATTTTCATCAGTTTTCTTTGTTGTATTCAACGAAGGTTGTATTTATTTGTGAAGTAAATTGTTTGTTTTGCATGCACGGATTTATTCATTATACGTTGGAGGTTAATTTTTGTTGAATCAAGAGGATTTTTCCGAGACGGATTGAGGCGAAAACGGAAAATTTAGGGCGTGCATTGGCCGATTTTCGGTATAAAGCCGCGAGTATTTTTGTAGTCATAAGGTCAATAACTGATACACAATGCTGTTTGTGCATGTGTTTCGTGCGGCGTATGTAATGTCTACTGATGTGTGAGAATTAAAAAAATTACCATATGTTATCCTGGAAAAATGATGCCTTATTTCTCCTGCTTATTCGAATTTTTATGTAGATTTTTTATTAACTTAATTGATTCTGGAAAGTACTTTGCACTATGTTAAATTCATGTTAGACACTTGCAAAAAAGTGTTATTTTGAAATTCGATAGCTGACTGGAGAAGGATACTTGAAATTTTATGTTTCAGAAGTTAACGATGTGGGTAATTTTTATGAGAAAGAGTTAGCATAGTCTACTTTTATAATCAGCTGTCAGAATTAACTTTATTTTGTTGGTGCCACGCTAAAATTTGTGAAATGTTCTTGAAGGGGGCACTTCCTCCAGCACGTCGAAAAATAATGGTTTCTGTTAAATTTTTTTCAGTCAAAAAACAGCAAAGCACGTGAATCATCTTTCACATACATATAAGTACTTACTCGAACTACAAAAAAAAGTTTTTTTCATACACAATTAATTAAAAATGGTGGATTAAATTGGAAATCCCATATGACACTTCGCGGCAGATTGCTTTTGCTCAGTACACGCTTGAGTCAAAAAATCTTATCCAAATCATAAAAGCAATTTTTTTATGTTTCAGCAGACTTTCCTTGAGTGCATGTATTATTAAAACTTCTAAAAACTCTATTAAAAAGTATTAAAGTAATGGTCTTGAAAAAAAAGTTGCGATTTTCACGTCATTTTTGTTGCTATTTTTTGCTAAAAACTTAAATAAAAAATTTTTTCTAACAATATAGGATATTTATGCACTCGAAGGAAGTCTACTGAATTTTTGAAAAATTGCTTGTACGTTTCAGATAAAAACTATTGACTCCAGCGTGTACGGCACAAACTCTGAGCTGTCTTTCAGAACTTGAAATAAATCAGCCATTTTAATTTATTTTTTCATAAAAAAATTTTTCTTATGTAGCTTAAGCATGTACCCAAATATGTGCAAAAGATGATTCATGTATGTTGTTTTTTTTTAGTGGAAAAAAATTGCCAAATAACCATTATTTTTTGACGAGTTGGAGAAAGTGCCCCCCTTAAGATTATTTTGGGGCCTTTTTGATTTTAAAGACAATATTAGTGTCATCGATGAATTTTTGTCACCTAATAAATGAAGAATATTTTGTCAATGATTTACAGAGTTATGAAAGTTACCTAAAAAAAGTAATGTGTTGTGTGACCATTACTTGTATGTAATATGTAACTTGTTACCGCTACTTTGACGTTACTTTTTTTAATAAATTAAGTGTCAATAACAAGCATTGAAAAACTAAGGATGAAAAAACAATATTAACATACTTGTGGTTTTGTTCTAGAAACAGTTTATTTCAGATATAATGAAATAAGTGAAGAAAGTCATTAAAAATTTGTTTATCTGTACTTTTTGACCCTGAGAAAAAAATCAGTCAGCTTGTAGGAATTTTTTTTTCTTTTCATAATCAATAATAAGTTGATCGTCAAAGGAGCCAAATCAGTATTCAAGGGCAAGAACAATAATAAAATGTTTCCAAGCTTTCGGTCTATTTATTCGACCCTCTTCAGGAACTACAACATTTTTCAAATTAAATCTTAAACAATTTTTTAACAATCAATTAGTTACTTACTATTTACATCTTGTCAAAATATTGACAATATTGATCTATAATAAAATATTTTATCATAGTTCTATTGATAGGTCATATTATATTGACCTGACATATTATATTGACCTGACCAATATTATATTAACCTGTAAATAGATTTTATTATATAATTTCGAAGTCTAGGATTCATATTTCATGAAATGTTTCGTGTTTCCAATGAATTTTTAATCTTGTCAATTACAAAAAACAATTAAAATTAACAAAATGCTACAAGTACTAAAAAATGTCAACCCTGGAACATGGAATTCTAGAAATGCACAAAGAAATTCATAAATACTAGAAAATCTTTCGAATCACTGACAGGAATTGAAAAAAGAACAGATTTCTATGAAAGAGATGTTTTCTGAAAAATCTGAACAACTACAATCTATAAAAACTTAAAATTTTAGGGTATAAAATTGTAAAAAACGTATACAGCAATCCATTTTCTACAAGGAATCTATAAAAATACTGGAAAAGGCTACGAAAGCTTATAAATACTGAAAAATACACATGTACGAGAAATCTATAAATAAAGGAAATCTCTATTGATGTTATTTTTACAAAAATCTATGAAAATACTGAAAGATAATCAAAATTTAAATGCTAGAGCATCGAGTTTCAGAAATATGTATAGCAATCTACGAAAATAATATAAATCTATAAAATACTTCAAGGTTTCATATATTTTATAAAAATGAGAGAAACACTAGAAATCTTTTTATTCAATAAATCTATGTGGATATAACTTTCTCAAAAATGTATAAAACCTTGATTCCTAGAGTATACGATTCTAGGAATCTGTATAAAAGATCATAAAACTAATTTCAATCAGATTTAAACATTTTATATAGTTGAATACCCTCAAACCTTATGTTAACGAATTGGAAAATGCACGAGCGACTTATGTTAATGAGATGTCGGGGTAAACCCCACCACTCAAGTGGTCACGCAGGTCTTTATGCAGACCAATGAAACGCGCCAAGAATCTTGGCCCCTTCAGAATCTTGGCGAGCGCGTTGTTTGTTCACTTAGGCCCTGGTGGGCCCATGCAATACGGAGAGCTGAGTGTGCGTGAGCCTTCTCATTGGCTAGCATGCTACTCTGGCGAGCACATGCCCTTCAGTGGTGGGAATGAAATGACAAATAGGAATGCTCGTTAATGTAGAGCTCGTTAACTTAAGGTTTGAGTGTAAGTCATAAAATTTTTAATTTGTAATAATATAGCATCAACTTCTGGAAATCTATAAAAAATACTCGAAAATTATACAAAATTTTATAACATACAATTTGAAAATTGTAAAAATCAATGAAATTCCAAAAATCTGTATAGATATAATTTTCTCAAAAATCTGTAAAAATATAACAAATTTTTAAAACTTTTACTCCTAGTGCATAGAATTCCATAGAGCTCAATCGACATCCTTAATAGTATCAGAAAATCCTTCAGGTTTTATAAATACCAAATAATTATGAAAATTACTAAAAAAATAAGAAAAAAAATCCAAACCTTACACTCAGAGAAAAAGTAAACTTCTCGAGCATGCCAGTGCTCCGCACGTCCCAAGCGCGCGCTGTGACGATCTTCCAACGTTAGAAAGTATCCCCCCTGAGCACGACACACGCTTCTAAATCAAGCATCCGCGCAGAGGATGCATCGAATCCATGCTCTCAAGCATCGATGGAGCCATGCCTCGCGCAGCGAACAACATTATGATCGAAAAGTTCATTTTTTCTCTCAGTGTAGTGATTCGAAAATCAAAAAAATTGAAGTCCATTATATTACATACGAGCATGAAAAATGTGCGACTTTTTTCAGTATTTCAAAAAACTTTGAAATCTTGTAATTCAAAAAATTGAAAAATCGTTCTCCTGTAACTATATCGTCGAAGAATGAAAATTACAAAATTCTGAAGGAAATATATTTTTCCAAATAACTCCCTCCACCCACCCTTGAATGTTTTTTCTGCCTACTTCTATTGCTGTTATTGAAATTTTATCAATTAATCACCAATTCCGAAACAAACTGAAGTTACGTTTAAGGAATTCATAAATATTTCACTAACATTTAAGTGTATCTCTTAAATTTCCACATTCGAAAATGTTTTCTGCAGATATTTTCAAATTTTTGATTCGAATGTTTCTTTAATAGGTGATACCACATTTATATTCAGTAATATATTTAAGAAATGTATCGCTTGCAATTTTTAAAATGCTTCATAAAATTTGTAAAAATTTTACAAACATTGCAGTGCGTTTCCTGAATTTTTACATTGAAAAATTCTTTCTGCAGCCTCGAGAGATAAAGTTATTGAGACCTTGAGACTTAATAATGATATCTTAATTGTTGATAAAATTCTGATACCCAATGAATCACTAAGTTCCCAAAAATCTGAGTAACATATATTCAAGGATTCCTTAACCATTTTACAAATATTATGTATTTCCTAGATTTTTACATTCAACAATTTTTTCTGCAGTTTTGAAAGTTGAACCAATTCAATAGTGATAACCTGTTTTATCGATAAAATTCTAATTCCTAATGCATCATACATTTTTTTATGTACCTCAGGCCTAGAAAAGTCGTTCGTCCAGTTCAAAAATTTCAAACTCGTTTTGCTGGCAGAGTTACATAAAATATCGTATGTAACTATGTATGATAGAAATTGTATATTCATTCATGTGATTGATTATAGACTTAGGCTTTACCTTGATCTACAAACTTCACACTCGTTAATATAAAATTTATGTCATAGGCAAGAAGACTAGAATATAAGGAGGTAGCTCCAGGTAGCTCGCAAAGCCTTGCAGGAAGTTGTTGGCTGCGCCGCGCAGCCAAAAAGCATAGCTTCACGTTCGTATATCTATATATACTTAGAGAGAGAAACAACCTCATGGATAGAGCAGGATAGAGAGATGTCGGACCGAGTGGTGGGGCGCCCTACGAGCAATGCGATTCTGCCTCACTGATAACAGAGAGCTACATCAGTCGAGCTAGATCCTTATATTCTAGTCTTCTTGGTCCTAGGTACGTCATATACTATATTTTTACTGAAATCGGGAATCTGCTAAAGTAAAATCAAATGTATAAATTATCTTGGAAAAACATAAAAAAATTTTTTAAAATTAGCAAATAATAAGACCATTTATTTAACATTATTTAATGTACTGGAAATTAAAGATATGTTTGTAGTTTACGGAAAAAAATTATATTTTCCTCTCTTTTCTACATTTACACTGATAAATGATGAACATCTCATAATAATATAACTACGTTGAATTGTTACTCTAAAAAAACGAAAAAAGCAACTGTATACTTAAGTAATAATTAGTAGTACAACTAATAATTATCATCGAAGAAAATGAAAATAAAAAAAATTATAAATAAGTAATTAATCTTGATAGCAACCCCTTGCACTCATATTTATATTTAATAGGAATAAGTCAAATCAACCTTTTACAATAAGCACAAAAGCTAAAACAATTAATTCTGCCTCTCAGGGAAATAATTTCTGTAGATGACGCAAATTCCATGTGCCTGTGGACTTGTAGAACGAGTAAGAATTAAAAGTCTACATCAGATCTTAAAAAAACAGAAAAAATCTGTACTGATGGTGCCCAAATGCCCAAAGGCACTGCTCGTATAGATAATCCTTGACTCAGAACATGCATATTCAGATTTGATACCATGTGATCAAATCTAAGAATAATTTTAGCGCAGAAATCAACCATTATTCTCTTTCTTCTGGTTTTGGTCAAACCAATCAATGAACAATCTACATGTTTGTTTGAATACTGTGAAAAGTGAACGGTTCAAACAATCAAAAATCTTTATGCTTGGGTTTTGGGCAACTAGTATGAGAGTTCCTCAGCACCAAATAAAGTAGAAATCAAGATGGATGCCTTTGCAAACAAAAACTTAAGCTACATTAGCTTTGGTTAGATTAGGTTGATGAAAATAAATTGACCTACTTCATCATTTTTTAAGGATGCGGTATCAGCTTATGTAACTTATCATTTAATGCTGTTACGCGTAGCGCGCACTATCTCTTGTATTTAAAAAAAGAGGCAATGGTTAGCTTACTTTTCAGCAAATGTGCAAAAATATAAAATTTACCAAAATAACTACACCGAGCATTTTGTGACACCTTTCATTTATAAGCCATGAAGTCGTTTATGTGCTATGAATGCATGAGTATGATTAGTTGAAGCATGCTGTTACTCGCATGCTTCAAAAGCGCTCCAAAAGCGTAAGAAGCTTCCGACGCTTCCATGGTCTTGAAGTGTGCTTTTTCTCTCCGTGTAGATAACGTTTGGCACCGTAGAAAAATAAAGAGACGTCAGTGGCGAACAAACTGCCTGTTTTTTGTTTGCGATTTTTTGATAGCAATTAGAATTGAAGTTTTGTAAAATGTTTCTAACCACTTGTAGAAAACTTGAAAACGCAGTTGTGTGACGCATCGGAGATGACGAGGAAAAGGATAAATTCTAAGTCGGGCGCGACGAGCGATGCGATCAATGAGGCGAATTTTTCGCGAGACAAAGGTTCCATGAGCCCGACTACGCTCATGCCAGTGCTCCGGAGACTCTCGCGAAATCGCCTCCAATTTATGCTGAAAGAACGTGGTCTACTCGTGACCGGAAAAAGAAACAATATGGTACAAATGCTCGCATTTGGCCTGTTTTCAGTTACATTGTTCGCGGGCAATTCGCTTTTTTTCCATGAGTATACAGTGAAACCCCCCAAAAGCGTACCTTTTTAGTCTTCTTCTTCTTCGTTTACTGTAAAAAATCGCAAATTTCACTTTTAAATAGCAGATACAGGATTTTTTCGTAACTTCCATTTACTAGAAGTTCCACACAGTTTATGAGTCATCGTCAGCGTGACTTTATACATGAAAAATATTCTGGTTTACCAATTTTCTACCTAGCAGAATAATTGGCTTTATGTTGAGAAAAAAAAAAGGGAAATATGCGTACACAGTTCTTGATATCGTGGAAACAAGATTAATTACTTGAAGTGAATGAACAGGCGGCTTCAATTTGGCGCAGGGGTGTGACTATCTCCTCTGAAACGCATGTGAAGCTGTGACACATTAATGTCCCAATGAAACTAAACCACCAGAGGCGCTGGCAGTGATGTTGCCAAAGAGAAAAGTATTGAAAAGTATCGGACCTCTCTCTATACGATTCTGGTAGGTAGAGATCCGACAATTTCCTCTCGGGCAACATCAATGCCAGCGTCTCTGGTGGTTTAGTTCAGCAGGGGCATGAATGGGTTAAATTTTTCGGCGTCCTGTCATACCCCTGATTTGGCGTTTCATGCGATGATAACAGATGACGAAAATGGGTTCATTTTATATGGGCATGCATAGTCAGGCAATGAACTCACGATTTGACGAAATGCTGAAATTCGCAATTTCGTTATTTTTCAAAATATGAGTCGAAAATCTTTCGCTTATGCTCTTGGAGTATATGCATGTTCGTTTTCAGTTAACTTAATTGATTCGCTTTTTTGCAATGATCAACGAGCCGTTTTTTAAATAATTATCTGGTTTCTTTTTAGTATCTTTCGATTTTGGAAATATTTATGAGATTTCAAAATAAGTATCGAATTTATTTTTCATTCAAATAAAAATTTTCAAATTCCTGTTTTGTAATTCATCAAATCTTACTTGAAGACCTTTTGTCTATGCACTTAGAGCACTTGCATGTCCAATTTACCACAAATTAACTAATATTTAGTCTTGACCACGAAAATATAGTTGAGGGGCCGGAAAGCATAATGACATCTGCGCGCGGGACAGTTAGAGAATGAAGGGATGAGTGAACAGGCCAAGCGCTGTCGAGCGCGATCGTACGGAAATTTTAATCCGTTTTTGAAAACTATCCTCGTGATTGCTCCGATACTAATCATCCGATTTTTGCCAAATTTTGAGAAATATACTCTACTTGCTTCAGTGACGCCTCCAGGATGAAAAAAATTATCATTTATGATAAAAAAAAACCTCATAACTCAAAAACAATGTTTTCTTTTGCATTTGACCACTTATTCATAAAAAATTTGTGTAAAAGTTTTTTATCTCATGGAAAAAAGACGCTTGCTAAAAAATTCACAAATTTTTCATAGATAAGCGGTCAAATGCAAAAGAAAAGATTGTTTTCGAGTTATGACGTTTTTTCATCATAAATGATAATTTTTTTTCATCCTAGATGCGTCACTGAAGCAAGTAGAGTATATTTCTCAAAATTTGGCGAAAATCGAATGATTAGTACCGGAGCAATCGCGAGAATAGTTTTCAAAAACGGATTAAAATTTCCGTACGATCGCGCTCGACAGCGCTTGGCCTGTTCACTCATTCCTTCATTCTCTAACTGTCCCGCGCGCAGATGTCATTATGCTTTCCGGCCCCTCAGTTGGTACAACCAACCTGTACCAACATGACGAGCTAATTTATAGGGTTATTAGTTTGACAATGTAACTTTATTCAAAGCTTTAAAAATACATGGGTGAAAAAATTAATCAATACATACCGATAGCTAAATAATTGCTTTCAAGGACTATAGACAAAAATAAACCTCGTATAAAAAACACTCATAAAAACAAAAATTGATCTAAAATATAAACTATAAAAATACTGTTCGTTTTTATGGGTCATTCCATCACAAATTTAACCCCAATTTTTTTGACCAAATTGGAAATATTTTTTTTTTTCGCATGGTTTGAACAATATACTACCAGGAATAGAGTTAAACACGGGATCTGATGCTTGCTTTTGTTAAAAAAAAATTATTCTGAAATTTTTTTGTTTAAAAAACTATGAATTTCCTTCATCAAGCAATCGTTTATACTAAAACTTCGAGTAGATGCCTTTTATCTATGCAGACTCGAAAGGGGCACTCACGAAAGTAGTATATTATTTCGCAGATTTCGCATGACTTACTGCGCTTATGTATGAGCGTGATTAGTCGTTGCTAGACAAATTCTCATCAGTTACACAACGCCAAACGTGATAACTCCAATTCAACAAATCGAATTAAAAAACTCTGCAAAAAGTTGAATCAAAGTCATATGAATTACCAGCGGTGCTAAAAAATTGCAAAAATAGAATGTTATATTAGTGTTCCCTAACTTCGTCATTTTAGGATTGATATAACAGTGTGTTTGAAAATTTATTTTATAAGATAAATTCCTACTTGGATGATGTTCATATATCGACCATATCAGAGAAAATTTACATTTCAAAATTGTATTCAAGACAAAGATTCTTTTTTTTTTTTTTATTCTTTTTATGAAACGTGAGAGATTTTTGAGTAGTGCATTTTTACATTCACGACGCTCGGAAAAAGTTTTGGAATATTGGAAATTTAAAATCAATATTCTTTTAAAATATCGATGTGATTGGAAACTATTATTAATAAATGTTTTCTTTTAATCTCCAAAAAACATTTTGTTGGGTTTTTTTAAAGCTTGCTATATGCACAAAACTGGATCATAAAATTAGAGTATAATGCATTATCTAAACTATTTTTATTCAGCACAATGACGATCCTTGGAGCCAAGCAGAACTAACTCATCAAAATGAGTAATTCAAAATTTCAATTTTCGTCTTCACCAGGAATCTTAAAAAACTCGCAATGTATAATGAATAATCGATGCATAACAATGAAATCAAATTTCCTCCCTAATAAGTTCCATTTTACAACCCAATTATTACGTAAATAAATTTTTTTCTACTATTGTAACTTTATTATGTTGGTAAGTCTGAATTTAAAAAATGGAATTCCAGTCAATAAATATCAAATACATATACTGTCGTTAATCAAACCTTTTTTATAATTTTGTTATGTGCCTGAAGTTCTAAACGTTTAAGAAATAAACGAAAATGATGGTTCTTAAATGATTGGTTTTTCAACTCAACTCAAAATTAAAGTAAAAAGTTATTAGTAACGTTAGATACTATTCACTTTTTTCAACAATTATTTTTCAGTTGAACCATAAAAGATATTGGGAAGTATTTTTTTAAATTTCGTATATTTTTAAACGTTTGGAACTTCAGGAATATATTTTTTTTCTTCCTTTTTTAGTTGGTATAGCACCTATTGAGATATGATCGTTTCTTTACAAAATTTTGTATTACGCATTTCATAATAAATATGAAACCCAAAGTCTAATAAGACGAATATTTATTTCGATTGAATTGCATTCTTCAAATTTCGAAAACGATATGCAATATAAGTCGCTCAAAACAATTTTGTCCGGAATTAATCGTAATGTACGTTCAATTTTTCCTTATAATTTATCTTTTTTTATACATATTAATTATTTTTGCGATAGTTTTTATACAAATCAATATTGTCTCTATCTCAATATTTTCTCTAAATAATACAAACTCTTTGGAATTTTGAATGATTTCATTCTTTATATTATTTGCCGAATTTCAAACACATCGCAAACTCGTTCAAACTTCCCTATTTTATACCGATGAACTCTTTTAGATTCCTTGTGCTTTGTCAATATTGTCAAAGTTTTTTAAATTTACATAAAACAAAAAATTTTTAATGCATATTTCAAAATTGATATGCACCATTGGTAGGCCAAGTTTGAAAAATGAAAGGAATGTCAAAAATTTAGGTTTTCTTTTACTCATTTTCCTGGGTTAGTTCTTTGACTTTGAGGATTATAACCTTATTGCTTATTTCATATTATGGTGCGAAGAAACATTAAATAAAAATATTTTTTATAAATCTAATCGCAGATCAATAGGCTGGGCGCCGCCATGTTGGATAATTCGATGACGTCGCGGAAGGCGAAAGAACCGAAAACGAGTGGGTCGAATGGGACCCAAAATGTGATAAAGGGCCCCAAGTCGAAGAGCGGAGGGAAAGCCAAAACTGCCAAGGACAGGGGCAAAGACTCTGAAATCGAGGCGAATGATTTGACGCTGTGGCAACACCCCGTCATTACGTTAAACTATTTTTTACGAGAATTGCTCATCGATTGCCTTAGTCTAGGGAGAAAAGTCTTAAACTATAAGTTAGCCGTGATAAGCTCGATTTTGATCGTCGCGCTGTGTTTTGTAGCAAGTCGGGTCGCTGGTCCCCAACAACAGGTGAATTTTTTTCTTATTTTGGTTAAATTTCTCTTCTAAATAATTAATATGAAAGACTTTCTTTATTCCTTAGAGTGAATTTTCACTCTAAATCGAGTCAAGATACTGTCACTCAAACAGGGAGTGGACATTCGCCCCAAAAGAGTTAATTGTCACTCTTGGAGAAGTTGAATTTCGTTCCAAGACAGGAGCCTTGCAACAAAATTCCACATGAAAAGGCAAATTCAAATGTAAAAATATTTAATCTGGTATAATAAGATCTTATGAATCGATTCGGAAGGTTAAACTTTTACTTTTTGAAATATATCACTTTCCGTATAAAATCACAATATCTCATTTCTAACGTCTGTCAGTACGTCAATCATTCAAATAATTATCTTGTAATTGTATAGAGGAATTTTTTTTACATTGATTTCTAGGATTCCAGGTTTTACAGGCTTTAAGTATTTCCATTTTCATAGATTTTTTTAGAAAATTATATCATCTACATACTAGAATGTTATTATTTTGGCAATGCTGGAAATTTTTTCATTCTAGGCTTTAAAATCAGTCAAGATACTAGAAAAAAAATTTCTGTAAAGTTCGAAGCGAATCGAACATAATAAACCCGTGCCACAAAGCGACTAAAGTTTTACATGGGAATTATGTGTAATTTTTCATACATTTAGCTCGAATATTCATTATTGTTGCAAAACATAATTTATGCTTGAAATTTGGCAAAAGTTAAGTACAGAATGTGACGTTCAAAACCAAATTTTTCTGTATTTTTATATCGCTGTTATCTATATTTTACAAGGAGTAAAAATTACATGTTTGCCTTCATTTCATGTATTTCTTAATTTATTTCCTTTACATATGTGTAACTTCTGAAAAACTCATCATAAACTTTTAAAGTTTGGCAGAATATGAGTCCATAATGTAAGGTTGAAAAGCAAATTTTTTCAGGTTTTTCCATTGCTGTAATCTACATATATTTTACAAGCACTCAAATAGTACATGTTTGCCTTGATTTCATGTATTTTTTTATTTGTTTCCTTTACGTATTTGTAACTTATAAACAACTTATGGTAGACTTTTGAAATTTGGCAGAGTTTGAGTTCACAACGCTTCTAGCATTTTTGTAAATTGCAGGTTTTGAAAATCTGATGATTTAGAATTTAAAAATTATTAGATTTTCAGTATTTGTGGCGTGGACTGAAGAAAGGGTACTAACAGCACCTCACCGCTTTTCGAGAAAAATGAGATTAAAAAGAGAAAGTTCCTTAGCGTAGCATGGACCGTCCATTTTGTACCTCAATTTTTAATGAAATAAAAAAAATTATACATTTTTAAGAGTAGACTCGTTTGGTAGAGCAAGATTTCTATATTCAGAATCACTAAATATCTCGAATTCGATTTTTGGTGCTGTTAGTACCCTTTTTTCAGTCCACGCTAGATTTTCTTAAATGTTCCAGGAAACAGTATTTCCAATGATAACTGCTATTCCAAAGATTTCCAGTAATGTTAGTATTTATTGTATTTTTTTCAGTTTTTTTACGATTCGAATAATTTTCTGGATTTATAATTATGCAGACGTCTAGAATTCAATGCTTTAGGATTCAACGTTTTATATTTAATAGATACCTATTTATTAATGTTATAGTTATTTGAGGTGATAATATCTGCATAAATTTTCAGTATTTCATTAATTCATACTATTTTTAGTACTATAAAATGAAGTAGGATTTTCCAAGTTCTTCATATCCAGTATTTTTCGAAATTCATGTATAGATTTTCTAGATTCAATACTCTGGAATCTAAAATTTTTGAAATTTTGTGTATTTCGATAAATTTGTCTAGAAACAATATTTTTATGTTCAAAATATTTCACAGATTTCCAAAACTTTGAGTAAATTTCATATTTCTTTCGATATTCTTTGATTTTATTGAATTTTCCAGTATTTTGATAGATTCCTATATAAATTTTTGAAATTAAATACTTTAGTGTAATGACTTGTATATGCTTATATTCTTTTTATAAATTTTTAAGAATTTCAGTATTTCAGAGGAACCTATTATTTATTATCTTTTTTATAATTTTCAGCATTCATAAAATTTCCTAGTATTGACTTTTATTATTCTAAATTTCTAATATTTTTAGGGATTGTTATGTAAATTGTAAAACGTTGAATCAAATTTTTTTTAATTCTTAGTATTTCAAAAGATTTTTCAGATCACAGATTTTTTGTAAATATTCAGTGTTTCAAAGAATACATGTTATTTCAGTATATTTTATATTTATAAAATATTGTTGAAATTCTGATGATTTTTTTATATTTTCATGGATTTCCACATATTTTAGACTTTGCACTCTAAAAAAGTGAAAATTCACTCTTAAGGAAATACGAGAGAATTAAACATCAAATAGCACAAACTGCAATATTTGCATAGCTGGTTCATGATTACTGGAAAAAGTCCTCGACAGATATTTTCAGTACCAGGTGTACTCCTAATTAATTTCCGGTTTTTTTGCAAATAAAACACATAATTCCAAAAAAACCGTAACCTTTATTTTATTCAAAGTATTTTCCATCACTTTCTACACATTTTTCCCACCTTTCTGGTAAATTGTGGATACCACGCCAGTAAAAATCATTGCCTTTGGAGGTGAACCACTCGGTGAGCCATTTTCGTACATTTTCGTTCGAGTCGAAGCGCTGCTCAGAAAGGGCATGGCCCAACGAGGCAAAGAGGTGGTAGTCGGATGGCGCCTTCTTCTGTCGTTGTTGATATTCTGGTCGGTTTTCCACAATGGCTCGGCTCAAATCTTTCATTTGCTGTTTGTAGCGAACGGCATTCACAGTTTCACCAGGTTTCAGCAGTTCAAAGTATATAACACCGGACTGGTCCCACCACACACACAGCATGACCTTCTGACCGTAACGATTTGGCCGTGCCGTCGATGTCGATGCTTCACCTGGACTCACCCACGATTTGTTGCGCTTAGGGTTCTCCAGGAAAATCCACTTTTCATCACCAGTAACAATACGATGCAGGAAAGACTTTCTTTTGTATCGTTGAAGCAGCATTTCACAGGTCACTTTTCGATTCTCCATTTGTCTCTCGGTCAGTTCATGGGGCACCCACTTTCCACACTTCTGAATTTTTCCCATGGCTCGCAGACGTTTGGAAATTGCTTGCTGTTGAACTCCCAACGCATCTGCAAGCTGTCGTTGCGTTTGCGTGTTGTCTTCATCTAATAATGCTTGCGATTCGGCGTCATCGAACGATTTTCGCTTGCCGGAGCGTGCGGCGTCGTTCAGGTCGAAATCTCCATTTTTGAACTGTCGAAACCACGTTTCACATGTTCGAAGTGTTAATGCACGATCACCATAAACTTCCACAAGCGCACAGTGGCTCTCGGACACTTTTTTCCCCTGATTGAACATGAAAAGCAATGCATGGCGCATATGCTCAAAATTCGGTACAAAATTCGACATTTTTGAAGCGCAATAAAAACTTACCGGAAGATTTTTTCGAGAAAATGTCAACGCAGTTCAAGCACTCGATATGACTGAACAAAATGACATATGGTATGTGTTACCAACAGCGGTACAAAACAGAACGCCATCCATTGAAAAAACCGGAAATTACTTAGGAGTACACCTGGTATCAAAGTTAAACAGTAAAAAGTCAAACCAACTTGAAACTTATTTTCCCATTTTCATAGTACTGCTCATGCTCAGTTCATCATAATCAGTAGAAACAGTTATAAGGTTGCTTATATTCAGTTTCTAATTTCTCGTTACAGCTTTTTCAAAGTTTTGAAAACAAATTGATTTGGTGGCTTTATTGGGTCGGTTTGGGTGTCCTATCCAGCGTTGGCTTAGGTACGGGCCTTCACACGTTCGTTCTGTACCTTGGGCCCCACATCGCAGCGGTCACGATAGCTGCGTACGAATGCGGGAGTCTCAATTTTCCGGAACCTCCTTACCCCGATGAAATCGTGTGTCCAAAAACAGTTGACGCAGCGTGGGTTGTCGGAATTTTGAACATCATGAGGAAGGTAATGCTAGGTTTCAATAGATCATCAACTGTCATAATGTCGATTTTAACGAAATTCAACCAAAATACCGAAATCGCAAATTTTCATAATTTCAAAATTTGTATTTCTGTACACGTAATGTGTATGATGGAGTTTGTTGTTCTCCCCATTGAAAAATCATTACAGATCCAAATAGTCATGTTGAATATTTTAATTGTGAATAATAATAATAATAGTAATGGAAAGTTGCACATCAACTGTTACAAACTGTCAAAGTTCTCAAAATGTGGAAAGTTTATAAATTTTTCAAGTTGAAGGGCTCGTTGTTGGTTGGTGTTAACAATTTTTGGATTTAAAAAAAGGTCCGGGTGGAAGCGATGTTGTGGGGTGCCGGCACTGCCCTAGGCGAGCTACCACCATATTTCATGGCGAGGGCAGCGAGGACCAGCAGTCAAGGCGACGAAAACGAGGATTTGGAAAACCTCAAGGATTTGGAGGCTCTGGAAGCGTTGGAAAGCGGGGAAAATATTCCATTTGTGATGAGATGCAAACTGGCCATGAAGCATTTTGTGGAGAAGGCGGGATTTTGGGGAATCCTGGCTTGCGCATCGGTGAGTTTTTCCCATTAATTCAAGTGAATGATATTTTTTCAATTCTCCTCATGAAAATCCTTTTGTGCAATTATTGCTCAATTTTTCCATAAAAAAAATGATGAAAATTTGTCTTTTAAATTTGTAGATACCTAATCCACTATTCGATCTCGCTGGTTTGACTTGCGGTCACTACCTCATTCCATTCTGGACGTTTTTCGGAGCAACGCTTATTGGAAAAGCTGTCATCAAGATGCATATTCAACAATTGGCGGTCATCATAGCGTTCAACGAGGAACTGCTAGACAAAGTCATAAACCTTTTGTCCTTTGTACCTTATGTTGGTTCCAAGTTTGAAGCACCATTGAAGCGATATCTAATGCAACAGAAACAGAAGCTCCACAGTAGGTCAACGGTAAGATTTTTTATTTAGTCGGACTTGGAAAATTTGGGAAAGACGTCAATGCACTCGGTTACAACTTGAACGCAAATTATTTTCTATTCTTACATCTAAGATCTTTGATCATGTATATTACGAATTAATTACTTGTTACAAAATTTTCTTATTTAGGGTGTTTGGCATGAAAAATTTTATAATTTTGAAATTTTGATGATTTTGTTATGAGAGTGAAATTTTTTGAATATCGGGATTATGAAGTTAAACAACTTTTATAGTCCTGAGTCGCATATTAAATATAATGGAGTTCGATTTTCATGATTCGGAAGTCACTGAGTTTGAGATTTTTTTTCCTACTATTTTTGGTATTTTTCATACTTAAGTATTTGCAAAACTTAAAAAAGTTTCTGTGTTTTTGTGGATTTCTTTACAGATTTATACATTTGATGCTCGAGGAATCAAAGCTATAAAATTTTGTAATATTTTTATACATTTCTGAGAAGATAGAATCTTCACAGATTCATCAATTTATAAAATTTCCCTTTCATTTGTTCCTTATAAAATTTTGTAGTATCTTCTGGTATTTTTATACATTTTTAGAATTGGACGCTACAGTATTGAAAATATAAAGAATTTTGAGTATTTTAATTGATTTGTAACGAAACCGTATGTTTGATACAGTTTTTCAGTACTTTTATTTATTTATTTTTTGTAGTTTTGTAGCATTAATACAATTCCAAGAATTTTTTGGTATTTTTATGAATTTCTACAGAGATTTTTAGGTATATTATCTATTATTCAAGTTTTATAAACTTTTGAAAAAATTATATTTACAGTTATTTAGTGTCAATATATTTCTAGTATTTCTTAAACTTTTTTTTATTATTAATGAAATAATAAAAAAAAACTTGTACTTTTAAAAATTGCTGTACGAATTTCTAGAATTTGATGTTCTAAAATTGAAATTTCGATTAATTTTCAGTATTTTAATATCTGAGAAAATTACAACTAACAGATTTTCGATATTCTATAGATTTATTATTTCTCATTTTCGTAATTTCTTTCGTATTTCTACAGATTGTTATACATGTTTTTTCAGAATTTGATCCTCTTGAATCCGTAATTATATTTTCAATACTGAGTATTTCTTAAAATTTTCCACAAAACAGTACTTTTATTGATTTCTATGTAGATTTCTAGAATTCGATGTTGCAGGATTTAACGTTTTTTATATTCTTAGCATTATCGTAGATTTAAAAATTTATTGGGTTGAAATAATTTTTTTCAATCTTATTTTCTACATTATTCTGGCCAAACATTTATAATTAAAGTTCTGTGAAAGAAAAATTTTTCTAAAACAAGAATTTTCGTTATTTTAAAATTATTGAAATTAAGAACTGTATTTATTTTTTGTGCAAGAACTTGCATGAAATCTTCTATTATGTCCTTTAGATTCCAATAAGTGCATTTCTAATAATTGACTGAAGAAGTTCTACATTTGTTTTTGTTTTGGAGAAGCTCATCATTTTTGGACATTTTTCAGGAGGGTACAACGACAATTGCATGGCTGTTCGACAAATTCGTGATGCTCATGGTGGGCTACTTTTTGGTTACTTTGATTCACGCTCTCGCAAGAAATCATCATCGCCGACGGGCAAAAAGAACTAAAAGGTTAAGTTCAAAAATGCACTGAATTAGGAAATTGAATAAATGAAAGGAAACTGGAAAAACTAAAAGTTTCCAATGTGAAGAGTCAACTTGAGTTGGGCGAAGGCGAATATAGGAGGGGGGGGGGGGGGGGGCGTACTGAAAAACTTACGATGTCATACATTATTTCCTTTGTTCATGAATTTTCATGTTCTTTATTTATTGGTTCCTGGTAAATTGTTGCTATTTTTTTCACTCGAACGAAGCCATTGTGAAACGTGAAAAAATCGGGAGAACTATGCGTTCTTTGTATATTCCTCTTTGTTGCCTGTGGATAAAGAAAGCGTAAATGATTGATGTCTTGCAATGGAAATTTTTTGTTGTTTCCTTTAAAAATATATATACATAGATATATTAGGCTGATCGTTAAAAAAGGCTCCGTAGAATTTTTATTTAGGGAGTGGCCCAATCGACATTGCAATGAGCCAATTTTAATGAGCGCCCTAATGTCTGTATTATGATGTTGATTTATTCGCAAATGTATTGTTTGTTTGCGAAAAACGCCATAATTATAAATTACATTCCGTCATATACATATACGCCAAAAAAAATTTTTACACGGTTGATTGACGAGATGCGTCTTTCTCAAGTACAGCGAATCAAAGAGCGATTCTTTACATGTGTACATTGTGAAATAAATATTTGAAACGATTTTCATTATCAAACTTGTTCGTTTATTGAAGTTTCGTTTGATTTCAACATGTGAAATTTGATAATTTTTAATTATAATTTCATCTTCGTTAGAGCGAAAGAAAAAATACGAATTTCAATTATCCTCGTTTTCGCAAGTTTTTTATTTTCGTCAATTCACATACAAGAACAAAGACTCTACACTTAAAAATAAAACCTATCGAACCTTGTGTCTTGATTTCACATTTTCACGTGTTTTGAGAGGCTGAGAATAAAACTTGGAATAGTAGAAGACAGATAGATATGAAACTTCATGTTTTCTGTCTCTATTCGTCCGATTTTCATTCTATTCACCGAAATCATCAACGTTCTTTGAATTTCATAAGGGGTTTTTATCGTGAAACCTTTGCATTTGTTTATATTACAATTATAATATTAACATCGAATACATTCATCTCTGAAAAATAATTTATCTGATAAAATAATGACAAAATTCAACAACACATATAACCTTGCAAAGCTTGATCAATTTCATGAAATTCGAAAATAAAATATCCTGAATAAAATTGTGCACTGGCTTCCACTCCGATTCATGTACAAATTAAAATCTCAAAACGGAACAATACAATGAAACATTTATAAAATCAATGTTAGTAAAACCAATACTCTAAAACTAAACGCGCTTCCCGAAGAAGAAATAAAAATACGAAGATAGTTCGTGGACAAAAAATGATCATATAACTTCGAATAATTATCGTGAGAAAAGGAATGAAGTCATTTGCAATTTTCATTCTGGGATATATACGAGTATGTATAAAAATTATGCTGGCAAAAAAAACGCCGCATGAGGCACATAGTCCTCAAACAGTCAAGTAAAAGGAAGCTCAAATTTTTTCCTAAAAAGACACCAATGAAATTGAATGGAACTTAGTGTAACAAAAATCATCCATTTTTGTACACATTTTGTAACGGCTTCGAGCATTCAAAACCCCTGTCAGAGTACGTCCCTAAAAATAAAATTTCGGTTATAATTCATCATTTTTAATAGATGGATAAAAATTGAACTCTCAAAAAACATATTTACATGAATCAATCAATAGTAGTTTATGGTGTTGAGGTAGAACCTTTCCTCGAACAGTTTTTGCAAGTTGGAACTGGCGACTGCGAAGAATGTCCAGGCAAAACGCTATCTTCTCCCATGCATCTCACGCAAAAAGCGTTCCCGCAAGAGTAACAATGATACTGAAAAGAAAAAGTATCTCTCTAGAATTCGCACAATTACAATAAGTTGAAGAACAGAAATGAAACTACCTTGAGATTGAAAACGTCGAATTGCACCAAACAAGAGCACTGGTTAACGCTTCTGGACAGTTTCCAATCCAAAGCCACAGATTTCAATTCCTCCTCTATTTGAGAAGCATCTGAAGATTCTCCCACAGATTCTTTCGTGGTTTCTTCTGTCACAGATTTCGAATTTTCCCCTGTGATTTCATTTTCCTGCTTACCATTTTCCCTTTCATTTGAACCTTTTTCCTCGCTGCTCGTTGACAAAAGCACGCCCAGAGATTTCACCCTCTGTGAAAAATTTTCCAGGATTTGGTTCAGTTTCGTGTATATAATAACGTATCGTTAAAAAAACAATTGAGTTGAGTAAATTTTTATCAATCCAAGAAATTTCTACTTGTTAATGAAAAATTAACTATTTCGAATTTCATCTCTCATGAATTTGAAACACCATTTTTTTCATCGAACTTAATACAAAATAAGAGTTGAAAAGAAAGGCCAGGAAAAAATTAGTAAGAAAGAATTATAATTGTGGGTTCGGTTGATTGAAAATAGAAATTTCGAAACCATTTTAAAATCCTGTAGAAGGGGAATGAAAAAAACAGACAATTATTTTTTATTTGTTCGTTCATCAATTTTTTGCAACTCTTTTACTTTGCTGTTGATTCGATAAAAAAATATTCATCGAAAATTATTAATTTCAAACACTGAATGATTATAAGTAGAATTTTCTTTTTTTCTCAACGAAAATTTATAACAATGCAGTCGATTTGGTTTTTCGATGCAAAATACAAATCACAAAATTTTCTTATCTCGAAATTACCATTTTTTATTCACTGAATCCATAACTATAACAAATATTTTTTATTTCTTGCCTTTCATTTTAGACTTTTATTCTGAAGTAAATTTTATTAAAAAAATCATTAGGTATACGAAATTTATAAGATCTAAAATTCGTAATAATTAATTTTTATATGTCGATAGTAATGAGGTGGGTTTCTTCTTCTTCTACATTAAAAAATCTAAGTAACGATTCCTTTATTCAAACATTACTTTTTATAAATCAAAAATTCGAAATGTTTCAAATTATTCCCAGTTTTTGTGGTTGAGTTTGTAATCCAGCAATTGTGAAATTTAATATTCTCTTCATTGCAGTTATAGATTTTCAATAGTGCAGTAAATAATAATAACTGATAAATCGATAGATTTAACATAGATTTCGATCCACAATCCGACAATTTTTTAACAAATGGCGATTTTCGATTAAAAAAGTAGAAGGCTCGTTCATTCTCTTTTTTTCATAAAAAGATTTCTCATACCTTAACAAGTAATTTTACATGATCTTCTAAAGAATTCGTATGGTTGTTCATCGGTTGCAATAATTCTTTGGACGATTCCCTGGAATGAATTCCGTTTTCGAAACGAAAATAAAACTCCTTCCAAAATCTGCAACATGTCGACAGAAGTGAAAAATTAAAAATTTTCACGCGATTTTCTCTGCCAAGAATTTTAGAAAAACTTTAAGAGATACGTACGAGAAAAAACATGAGTATTTAAGCTTATGTATAACGATGCATAAGCTAAAAAGTACAATACTGAATGTGTGCAAAAATGTTTTTTATAAGAAAATGAAGTTTGCAAGAGATTGTTACAGGATTGAATTCAGTTGCGTTTGCCATGCTATATCAAGTGTAACAGAAATGTAACTCACATGATACTTTGAGGAAAAAGCTGTGGCTGAAGAACTTTTTTACTGTCGACGTTATCAATATCCCGAGCATAAGTAGGATTTATGTACTGGTTTATGTGCTTCCTTATGTAGGCCCATAATGAATATGTCCTTTCTGATAATCTGGAATCATTTGCAAATATAGTACGCCAACAAATGAAATACATATTAAATATTAAAAATAATATTATCGTGATTCTTTAATGTGTCGATATATCTAAAAAAATAATCAATGAAACTATTTTCTCAAGCTCAGGGTTTAAAAACGGAAAATCTCGATAGAAGAAATATTTGAAAATTGTGAAAAATGTAGATAATATTACATTATTCACAATATTTACCGAAGCATCTCCCGTTCTTTGTCACTGTTACCAATGAAAGTACCATACTGACAACTATGTACATGGTCATGGAGAGTCATTAAAAAAAGTTCATTGAACTCGAACAAATGAGGATATTGCTGGATCAACTGATATGTCGCGTCGACGAACTGCGTGAAAACAGGCGCTATTTCTTTGCTGTCAACTCCGATATGGCCAGAGCGATCACTGAATTTGTGGCCAAAAGAGAGCCAATCTTTCTTTATTAAAGCCTAAAAAAGTATGAATATTAAGGGTTACCATACGTCCTGTTTTAGCAGGACATGTAAAAAAACTCAGTATGTTTTCATTTTCCCAACTCCAATTTTCCACTTAAACGCCCCTGGCTTTAAAAAAATAAAAAAAAAATTCACTCACCTCATACCCATCAATAGTTCTGTAATATGGATCTAAAAGCAAGCAAGCCAATGAGCAAACTTGAGAAGTTCGATCCCAGCCATCGCTGCAATGGACAATCACACTGACGCCATTTGAAATTGCACGTGCAATGAACCAGGAAGTTTCTAAAATGGTTTTAATATGCTTTAACCAGCCGCTACTTTCAATTCCACCGATGAACGAGCTCATCGAAGTGCACTTTTGAACTGCAATAAGAAATTTTTCTTTACGAACGTCATTTAGAGAAAATCATAATCATCAGTATGATAATTTTAAATTGATATAAATTTTTCTGTAAATCGAATTCTTCATTTTACATCTCTTTAGTTTGCAGAATATAATTTTGCAAGAAAAAAAAAACTTTGCAGGGATAATTGATAATTTTGTCATGAGCCTGGAAAAAAGTGAAATTTTGGTTTTCAAAAACTGTTAGGAATATTTAGAAAACTTTTTGGACTCAAGAAAACTAAGAATTTTATAAATTGGATACTCTAGCCATGTCTAATTTTCAGACACAACACGAAAAAATAATAAACTTTCTCTATCACACTCATTAATGTGTTTTTACTCGTTACTGATTGCCATCATTACTTCACGAGTTAATTATTTGAAAAAAAAATGTGACATTCTATTCACATACTTACGTTCTAAAACTTTATTTAGACTAGTTCGCATGACATGGATATTTTCTATACCAAAAAATTGAAATTTAATGTTGTCATAGAAATGTTCATTTTCATAGCCTTTTCCAGTCGCTCGGTTTGCCATAGCATTAATCTGAAAAAAATTTGTGGTGCAGAATTTTATTCATAATCAGAAACAATGCATGCTATGACAGTGGCATTTTTTGTTCATAGCCTTAGACAGTATTTTTTGTTACGCATACGCTACACATTGTTGATACATGTACTATATTATTATTGCATGTAATATATCATGGAACACACACACACACACACACACACACAGTCAACAAATTATAAAATTTTGTCTAAGAAATTCATGAGACATCGAAGGTTTTCTGATGATCCTCCGACTTTAGGACACCTTGTATTAGAAATAACAGAAAATATAACAAACCATTACAAATGTCACAATGGTAAATCATCACAAACTTCCATGAATCACAAAATCATACATTGTCACGAATCATGAAAAGTCATAATAAAATTATTATTTTGATCATCATCATGATCATCTCTTCATCCTGACTAACAAATAAACTTCATCAATTTTACTCTTTACTTTTATCGTAAAAAAGTAATTAGAATAGATATTTATTCAACATAGTGCAAGTGTCGATTTTGGCAAAGACGAGGATTCGGGCCCGAGGCGAAGCCGAGAGAGTAAATCGTCTTTGACAAATGAGACAATTGCAGTACGTTGCATACAATATTTTATGCCACAAAGGCCGCAGAATCGTTTCAAAGTTGCGATTTTGAGGTTAGAGTGGCATAAACTATTTTTTTTCTGATACTTATAACATCTTTTTGACCAATATAATCCATTATATTGGTATAATATCTCTCAGTAACATTTCATTGTTATCTAAATAATTTACGTGTTTCGTGAAAAAATTAGGAATAGTTTCAAAAAAAAAAAAAAAAAAAAAAAATAAGAATAAGACTTCGAACCTTGGGATTCAGATAATTTTTTGGTAGTTTTCGTTTTTCAATAAACAATAAACAATAAACTCCCCACTCTCGGTTGGCCTTCAAAGTGATTGAAGCATTGTCTCGAGCAGTAGGAAAAAGATGGGCAGGCTATTCCGCCGTATAGCGGAACAATTTTTCGCCGCATAAGAGAAGGACGTATAGAGGAATTTCCAGTGTATTACTTATCATGAAGTATCATATGTATAACACACATTAGAATAATATACAAATGTTAATATCCACTGACATTGCCAGGAAAAAAAATTATCATGGCTCACCCGAGGCCTTGTATCCACGACATACATGTATTGAGAATTGGGATTTGTCTTTAAAATATTGTACAACATTTGTTCGTCTTTGGGACATCGAGCATTGAAACCTGACAAAGGCTGACTACATCGACAAATTGCAGCCTAAAAAAAATAAAAATACCATAATTAAGTGATACACGTGTGTCCAGAGATTCTCTAACTTGGGCATTGTAATTTCTAAAAAAAAAAAACATTCAAGCAAAGCAGAACTTTTGGAGACACTTGCAACAAGTTGAATATTTACAATAATTAACCTTATTTGGGTGGAGATAAGTCAGAACTGGGAGTCTTCCTTTGCTACGAAATTTCGAGCTCCCTAATAAGACACTATTTGTACATGATCCAGGTACGCATAAATAGTTTGGGTAAGTTTCACAGAGCTGGCGATAAACAAAAATACATCAAATTATCGATGAAGATTTGTACAAACAAGTGTAATTTACGTTGGAGATGGAAACACGATCATAGCATTTTTGGTATGGTCTATCATTTCACGATTTTTGATCTGAATATGCAATTGTAAAAAACTTCAATTTATTTACTTTGTACTCCGAGTTTAAAAAAGTAGTGACCCATTCTTTGTTGGGGACACCTTGTCTTTCAAATTCTTTTTGAATGCTCAAAGGATCCCAACCATTATTTTGCGGCAATTCGTCCTTATTTGGTTGGTAATGAAAGCAATAAAGGTCCTCTAATTTCGCTGAAAAATATGTGATTTATCATTTTTCAAAGTCATTTTTCTGGATTCGGTAGTTCAGTATTTTGATAGTTCAATTTCAAGATATTCTTGAACTTTTGGAAGTTCAGTAAAACTTGATTGAATTTTCATGTACAGCTCAATCAATTGATTTTCGTTTTAATTTGAGAAGAATCGTATATAATTCCAAACCATCATTTTCCATTCAGTTAAAATTTCATGTTATAAAAATGCTAATTTCCAATTAATAAATTACCAGGCGAAGATAATTTCAACAATGTGATGTATATTTCATGACAATCCCGTTCTTTAGGAATGACAAATGTGATGCTTAAAAAGTTTTTGCATTTGATATGTAACGGGGAGCCTGTTGTCGAAAGTGGTAATTTTTCCATACTCGCAATGTGAGTATTTAGAATCTGAAACAAAATATGTCATTGAGAAACATAAATATTATGAGAAGATCGTTTGATCTTGCTTGAATTTTCTATAACTTGTTGCAAATTTAAAACAAATTATGAATATACTATTGCTTTGAACACAAAACTTGTTTCTAATCGATAATTCAGTCTAGCTGACTGTTTTGTTGATGAAAAAATTAATGTTGAATATATTATTCACCAAACTGAGCGATTCAATTTATTTGAAGTTGCAAATTATAATTCTGAAATAAATTTAAACATAATATGAGTGAACCCAAAAGAAAATGAAAATAAGAATATAGAAAATTGTGTTTAATAAATGATTTATAACTAGATCACAGAGATGTTAGCGATATTCTCAGCCTTTTGAATGAGTTCGCACAAAATTATTCAAATCAGATTTAATTTCATAATAATTGATTTCAATATTTTCATTTTCAAGTCTTGAAATTCAAAAAACCTTTCAACATAGCTTAGAAGCATTTAAGTTTGAAAAATATAAAAAGTTTACAATAAATACATATCAACAATATACTTCATGGACAAAAAAGAATACAGTTATTTTTATGAACTCTTTCTATGGAAGCAGGATGGTTTGTATATTATTTTTTGTGAGTAAATCAAGTAATTTGAAGTTTAAAATTATAATTCATGAAAATCTGCACTATAAAATTAAAAGTTTTTTTCAGTTGGCACTCTTCAACAGACTTTATAATACAGAAAAAAAAGTGAACCTAAGAGATCACGAAAATTAATGTTATAAAAATTTGGTTCAATTAAGGATCATTAGTTAGATTATAGCAATGTGAATACTATTTCAGGTCGGTTGAACATTGAACTCTTACAAAATATTTCAAATTACATTTAAATATGCAATAACAAAAAATTCAACTTAATTCTGAATCTTGAAATATGAAAAATCTTATAAATATGACTGGGAAATAGTTAATGTTGAAAACCATATAATTTAAAAAACAATAAAAGTTACTACGAAGAGTTTAAAGATTAAAAGAATGCATAGTGATTCTGGTCCTGCATATAAATTACACAAAAAATATGAACGAATATCAAGAATAAATCAAATAAATTTGTAACGATCATTTACCCATATTTCTTTTTTTAATTCTGAGTTGACAAATAGCAGATGAGTAGCTGTTGGATACAATGTGCCAAAAGTATGACTATTGTTGTATTTATCCAACATTCGTACATTTTCTACCTGGAAAAACGACCTTTTTGAAACACTCAATTGAAAAATCGATGAAAGTACATGTTACATAAAATAAAAAATTACCAATTGAACTCAAAATCCATATCTTAAACGCATTCAATCATTTAAAAAAATAACGATTTCACAAAAAATTAATAATTTTAAACAATAGCAAACCTTTGGAAGCCGAATCAGCTCCATGACAGCTGAATTGTCGTAATCTTTGCGTGTTTTTACAAAAATAAATTTCGTTTATTTTTAATATGCAAACATTTGACAACAGTAATCAGTAAAACTGGGGGAGCGGCAAAAATTTATTCATTAGTGCTCATCCATTTCATCACAGTTTATGCCTTATGGTGATTGATAGGTAATTAATAATCTCATCTGGGAAAAAAAACAAACTTGGTATTTCTTGGTACAGACATTTCGAATGCGAAATTCTGAGAAATGAGCAGCAGAATTGAGAAAGTTCAGGAACTGTCAAATCCTGTGACTTGCTGTGACTTGACTGGACTTGTCAGAACATCACTAACATCACTAACATAACATTGATCATTTGGCAACCAGGGGCCGTAGATTAGAAACGATCAGGATAGGCTCGAGCGTGCACACAGTCACACGCTTGTCCATGAGCTACGTCACCTCCCGTTGCCTCCCGTCCCGTACCGCTCGCTTCGGCTCCACAACCAGTCGAGCACAGTCGAGGAGTCGAGCCGGTCTCCCGCTGTTCACTGACTGCATCAAGTCATTAGTACCGAATTTGTCAAATTTGACATTTTTCGATTTTGCCCAAGCGGCTGAGATTTTCTTTCGCTCTCAAGTCTGTAGCGAAGTAAATAGATTGGAACTTTTATTTAGAAATTTTCCACTATAACTAGATTTGAACAATTAAATATTACATTATAAATCTATTGATATAAAATAATTGTTTACGGTGTATGGGACATTTTTATATTTATATTGAAAACTATGCTATAATTCGTATTATAAAGAATTTCGTTTTTTTTTTTCAATAATTTGAGATATTATACATGTAGCATGACTATTTTTATAATAATAATAAAAATAATACTTGTTATAAATATTAGAATTATTATCTAAATCATTATATTTTTTTCCGCGAATGAATTCATTCGCGGAAATGTGTGAAATTACCATAAAAAGGATATATTATTTTAAACGAATACATTTTCCATAGGCCTAATTAACAGCATAGAAAATTTTTTCTATTTCGGAGAAATTATTAAAATATTTCACTCTATACATACTCATTTTAAAACTCCTTTCGAAAATAACGAAAAATTAGACAAATCAAGGAAAAAGTATGTAAAACACATAAAGAAAATAATTTCAAGAAACGTGCTATTTGCCATTGGGCTCATTTTATTGAATGATAACATAAGGATATTGAAGAACTTATTTATCGACGTGCGCACATATTGGCCTACAATTTAACAAGTCTCATACACGCATACGCTAAAAAAATGTATATCTATATGACGTACTTACTTTACAACCTTCGAATTCAATTACGAACTGTATGAAAAATTGTGACTAAAAAAAAAACTGTTTCGAATCGAACTTTAACTCACACTGCTTCGGAGCGAATAATACAAAAGTCTGATTACGTACCAAATCTTGACGCAAAAACGTCGCAAAAAAAGTTTTTTTTTTTTAGAATAAACGTAACGTACGTTATTTACAAATGTACAATACACATTATTTTTAGAAAACTAATCGCTCGTAGAAATTAATTTAAAATATCTGTACAAGACAAGGGAAGCCTAACGTGTACTCTTTAGTAGAATCCTTTTGACGCTCTGAAAAGTGTTGAACTGAATAGTTTTCATATTAACCGAGAGTTTAAGACGACTCGCAAGACCTTCTCTTTTTGTCCTTCTTTCTTTCAATTGAATCCCGTTCTAGGCGTCTTTCTCGCACTACAGTAGGTTGCGAGTCGTCTTAATCAAAGGTGATGGCTAAGTCACTACGAGTGCATTTCTATAATTTTTCGAATTGAGTTTTTTTTGCATATGCAAAAATCAGGTAATTATTTACACTGGTTGAAAACAGTTTTTATCCTTAATATTCAGTAATCTTTTTATTTCAAGTTAAAATTTTCGATATGAAAAATCAGGCGTTGTAAAGGGATGATCAAGAAGTTAATATTCATTAATCAATAATATTTAAAGCAATGTACAATGCAAGTGCATTAATCGAATGACTAAAAAATTTTTATCGATCAAAATACTTTTCCAAAAAAAAATTAAACACCGAATTATTAAAAGAAGTATGCCGGGAGCTTATATGTTTCTTGTGAGCAAGGTTTGGAAAGTTACTTGAAAAAATGTAATGCTTTACGTTACCGTTACTTGAAAAGGGAAATGATAAATTGAATGAATTAAATCTTAATAACAAGACATCGAAAATCTAAGGATGAAAAAACGAGAAAAGAAAGAAACGGGCAGGAACGGGCAGACGTCTATTCGTACTTATATGTTCTAGCCGTTCGGGCAAATTTACGCATTTTATCATTATTTATTTTATCATTATTAAAGAAATTTACTAAATTTAAAACGGGTAAGAACGTTATTAACCTGGGCGGGAACGGGTGAAATCGAACGAGAAAAATTAGGAACGGGTGGGAACGGGTGGACGTCTATTCATACTCACCCGTTCCACCCGTTCGGGCATACCTACAAATTTTATCATTATTCATTTTATTATCATTTTAGAAATTTGAAACGGGTGAGAACGGTCTAAACGAGGTGAGAACGTGAGAGAACGAACGAGGAAAGGTGGGAACGGGTGGGAACGGGTTGACGTTTATTCGTACTCACTTGTTTCACCCTTCGGGCAAAACTACGAATTCTACCATTATTTATTTTTTTATTATTTCAGGAATTTACCAAATTGAAACAGGTGAAAACGGTATGAACGGGGCGAGAACAAGAAAGAACGGTGGAAAGGGGTTGTTTTAAGGCGAAAACGGGTAGGAACGGGTGGAAACGAACGAGAAAAGGAAGGAATGGGTGATCACGGGTAGACGTCTATTAGTAATCATCTGTTCTAGCCGTTCAGGCTAACCTACGTATTTAGTCGTTATTTATTTTATCATCATTAAAGAAATTTTCTGAATTTGAAACGGTTAAGAACGGTATGGACGGAGCGGGAACGGGTTGTTCTTGGGCAAAAACGGGCAGGAACGGGTGAGAACGGTAGAGAAAAGGCAGGAACGGGTGGGAACGGGTACACGTCTGTTCGTACTCCCCCGTCCTGCCCGTTCGGATAAACCTACGAATTTTATCATTATTTATTTTATTATTATCTTAGAAATTTACCAAATTTGAAACGGGTGAGAACGCTATGAACGGAGCGATAACGGGTAAAAACGGTGGGAACGGGTTATTTTCGGGCGAAAACAGGCGAGCACGGGTGAGTAAAAATAGACACTATTCATGTCTTTTTGTACTCATACGTTCTGACCGTTCGGAACAGGTAAAATTTTGTGCATCGAAAACGTCCACCCGTTCCGACTCGTTCACACCAAAAACGGCTGTTTTTTGGCGAAAACAGGAGGGAACGGTCGAGAAAGTGCAAAAGCGGGTAAAAACGGGTGGACGTTCTCGATGAATAAATTTTGATCCGTTCCGAAGGAGTGGATAGGGTAAAAAGGGTCTGTACGAATTGACACTATTCGTGTCTATTTGTACTCACTCGTTTCACCCGTTCGGAACAGGTAAAATTTAGTGCATAGAGAACGTCGGTCCGTTCCCACCTGTTCCTACCCAAAATGGCGGGAACATTTTGTTTTTGGGCGAAAACGGGCGGGAACGGGTAAGAATAGACGAGAAAAAGCAGGGGCAGGTGGGAACGGTTGAAAAAGGTCGAAAAATGGCAGGAACGAGTGGGAACGGACAGAATTTTTTGATGCACAAAATTTTACCCGTTCCAAACGGGTAAAACGACCCGAGTGGAAAAAAAGGTCGGAGAAATATCGTAGCCATATTTTAAATTATCACGAGATAATCTCTACAGTGATATCGTCACAACATCAAATCGTCACGCTCGATAATATCGCTGCTATGTTTTTCTCATTAATCGCTGCTATGTTTTTCTCACTATGTTGATGCGATATTTACAAAAATACATAGCTGTGATGTTTTTAGTTGGATAAATGTCTTTGCGATGTTTCATGTCATACTGTAAATATAAATATAAATGTTGGATAATTAAGGTCCTGATTATATATAACTCAGATTCCACAAAATGCCGTGAAATTATAATCTAATATGGAAATCGTAGCTTGGGTAAAAGTTTCACGGCATTTTGTGTGATCCAAGTTATATCATCCGGCACTTTAATTATTGTCACATAACGTCTAAGGTGGAAAAAAACTGAAATTTAACTGTCTTAAAGGATATTTTATTATGAATTCAACAATTTTGAACGGGCGCAAATCACGTATGAATTATTCGCTTGCGTGAACCGCGGTAGATGAGTCAAAGAACTTGTAATGACCCTGGAAAAACACGAGTTGTTTTTTCGGGTCATGGAGAGAAACCGCGGCAAATCAAAATTTTTAATCTCGAGATTCGCTCGACATTACTCAATTTCTATTTTTTCTATGTTTTTCCAAATCTAGGTCTCTCGCGCAACCGAATATTATTGCGCACTGTAACGCAGCGCGCCGAAGGTCTCTCTCCTCCTCCCATCATCACGCCGCCTGATAAGTGCCGTACGCACTAGATGGGCACTGGCGCATGATGATTGAAACTAAGCGCGAGCTCGGATTTATTATTTTGGGATTTGTATTTCTAGATTACCGTAGATAATAGGATTTTTGGGGGAATAGATTCTTGGAAGTATTAATCTATTCCACCCAAAAATCATATAAAAACCGCGCCGAAGAATGGCAGGTCGTCAGAAGCTCTCCGGACTTCATGATCACTTCAGCTCTTTCGAGCCTTTTGAAAATCGTTAAGCTCTCAAGAGCCATAAAAATCTAATAAGCTTTATCGAGCCCATTTTAATAAAAACTCCTGCTCTCCAGGAGCCCGTCTGAAATTCCGCTCTCCAGGAGCCGCTTTAAAAAAATAAGCTCGTTGGAGCCTACTTGCGATTAAGCCCTTCAACGAGCCATTTTTTAGCTCATCAGAGCCACGAAAAAAGGGAACAAACAGTGAGTGTTTGACTTTTTTCGTTTTCATATTTAATTGATTAGAATATCTCGGTGCCAGCGTGGATATAGAAAAAGGGGTTTTTTGTAATAAATTACTTTTCCTTTTTTTCCAGTGATTCCTGAGACCAGGGTTTTGGAGGCAAGAATCGCTGGGGTGGCCCGAGTTCATGGGCTCCGAGTAAACGCCCTCGCTGGCCAGTACAACGCCAAGAGACTGGGAGCTTTGAGGGTCCAGTTGAAGCGGGCCCGGATCGTATCAGGGTACAGTAGAAACCCGTCCATACCGAATCCATCCATACGTAACGTAATGAAGCGGAACGGAAGAAAAACACGTTCCGAACCTTTACTAATGGACCGTCGAGTCTCGTATCTCGGAATTTTGTTGATTTAGCAGTGTCGTACCTAGTGCAAGGTTCATAAGCAAGGGAACGTGGGCAAATTTTAAATAGTTTTCGTTAGTTTTCGTTGAACTATCGAAGCGTCAACGCGATGCAAGCGACAAGAAAAAAAAGACACTGTGCATCCTCAACGAAATAGTTCAAGTAAAATACCAGTAAACTTTCTAAATGGTACTGAAGTAAACGTCACCGGACCTTAAATTAATTTTTTTAACTTTGCAGAATTCAAAATTAGCTTAGTTAAAATTATTTTTATGCAATTTATTTTATTCAAAAAAATTTTAAGATTACAATACGAGATAGGCTAAGTTTTCTCAAATTCTATCATTTCGATGGAAAACTTTTGTCTCTATAAAATTTTATCGTAAAATAATCTTTATTCGATTTCTTGGGAAAATTAGTCGTTTTTAACATTCTAGAATCCTATAAAACTTGCATTTTTTACGCTGATGAAAAGAATATGGTTTTTTACAGGTGTTCAATAGTTTTTGTAGTGAATGGAATAGTAAAACTGGAATTATTTAAAAAAAACTTTTTCACACTACATGGCGAAAAAATATATGTACTTTTCTTCTTCTGGAATAACCTGAACCTAAACTCCCTATAAATTTTTATGACACCGCATTCTCCCCTTAAAAATTGTTTTAAGAATTCCTAAAAATTAATTAAAGACAAAAAATTGTTCATTTTTTTCTTAATCGAACAACATGAAATTCAAACTTAATATTATAATGTGCATATTTTCATCTACACTTACTCCAGAGCATTCAGATAATATTAGTCCTATAAGCCAAAAAATATTGTTTTTATCTACATACCGTACATTCAACTAAAATGAAACATTAATCACTTTACGAAAAATCATTTTACAAAATTAAATTTCTTTAAATAAAAATATTAGAAAAGGCTGAAAATAAAGGTGTTTCGTTGAAAATTTTTGTTTACCACATAAAGGAATTTTTGCAATACAAACTTCACAACAATTGGTGATTGTTACGGAATTTTTGTAATAAGTAGAAATAATTTGAAAGTAGCGGAATACGACGCTTGAAAAGGCTTGATCACTCAGCACATAGGTACGATACTGTTGAGGGACTGAGGGTCGGAACACCTACTGGTTCACTTAACGCTTTAACATATCCATCCATACGTAATTATCCCCCGAGCTTTCCGGCTGCGCGGGTTTCTACTGTATTTTGCCAACACTGCGGCCAGAACTACACCTGCGGCCGGAACCAGCATCCTCCCCAGTACCACCCCCGCTACCGGCCCACTCAACCGGATCACCGCCAGGTACAGCCACGAGCATCCAGGCCCCTAGGACGGGAGGAGCAGCCAGTTATTGTCTCCCAAGGGACCCACCCCGGAGATTCGCCTCCTGAAGGGTTCCTCTTCCCAGAGGACTCCCTGAGCCTCTCCCCAGAACCCCTCAAAACCATCATCCCTGAACCCTAGCCCCCTACCCCAACCGCTCTACTCATACCACCCCCATCTCTTCCTGAGATAAGGGTTCCCCCTCCAAGTCCTCCGTCCCCGCCGCAACTTCGCGCCGTAGTCCGGAGCATCCGGAAGTACAAGGGTAAGTTGCGGATCCGCCCCTATCGCCCCCCATCTACCTTCCAAGCCCCCACGGCTGACCTCCACCCCCCCCCCAAAAAAGCACCCGGCGTTCTAATTGACGAATGTCACGAATTGTAAAAAGGGCGATGGTAATATAAGTGAATACGTATGTAAAATAAGTGTATATTTTAGAGTTAAGAATTGAATAAATATTAAAGTTTCTATTGGACACGGGTTCCCGTTTATTTGTTTCCCCATATACCTCGCTCCTCCACTAAGCGGATTTGAGACGGATCCATGCTGCGTTCAAGTTCGTTTGCCGCGAACTACTCCGGTAGTTCGTGACAAACTCCAAAGAATTTGAGCTGGGACGTTTCTTTTCCTTCTTTTTGCCAAAGAGAGTGCCATTTTTGTTATGCACAAAAACATATGTCAAAAAACATCTTCGCGACATTTTACCAGAAATGTACAAAAATTATATGTCGAAAAATATCTTCGCAACATTCTACTAAAAATGTACAGAAATCATATGCTAAAAAACATCTTCGCGATATTCTACAACGAATGTCTGAGAATACCTGACATATAATGTCGCTCCGATATGTTGAGATTATTTCCCGACTTTTTTTCCACTCGGGTGAGGCCACAAGCAGCCACAAGTACAAGTGATTTCAAGTTTGTGAGTACCCGACGGGTGGAAACTATGGACTCTGCTCAGGATCGGTCACTTGCAGCCAGGCCTATGCAACTCGGTAGCTAGCTCATTGTTCTCCTTCGTCCTAAAATGTACCACTCACGTACGTAGGCGCCACTTGTTCCAGCCGCATTTTCCTCACTCACACATGAGTAATCGGAATGTATCACTGGGCTCCACACAGCGTTATATTATTTATGTGTTAGTAGCCTCCAAATATCCCGAGTGGAAAGAAAAGTCGGGAAATAATCTCAACATACCGGAGCGACATCATATGTCAGATATTCTTAGATATTTATGACAGAATATCGCGAAGATATTTTTTGACATATGTTTTTGGGCATATCAAAAATGGCACTCTCTTTAGAAAAAGGTTGGAAGGAGCGCCCCAGTCCAAGTTCTTCGACTCTGCTCGACTCTACCGCGGTTCACGCAAGCGAATATTTTATGTGATTTGCGCTCGTTTAAAACTTTTGAAATCATAATAAAATATCTATTAAGACAGTAACATTTCCATTTTTTTCTACCATACACATTTTGTGATAATAATTGAAGGGCTGGGTGATATAACTTGGAACACATAAAATGCCGTGAAACTTTTACCCAAGCTACGATTTCCATATTGGATTATAATTTCACGAATGATTCAGGGGGCACACACAGGGATTTGAATTTACCGGACAGAAAAAAAATTGGTCAGGTCATGGGAATTTCTGACGGTCATTTACTGTTACTAACGGTCAAATTTAAAAACTCTCTAACTATAATTTACCGTCAGAGATCGTTTCTAATCAGTAATTACCGGTCATGACCGAACTTCGATGAAAAAATGTGACTTAACGTAACTGACGAAATGATTTTCAGCAATTCCAGGTGAAAATCACCAATCTTGTTATTTCACATTTCATAAATGGCTTTTCCTTTTTCTAGAAAAAACTCATGAGTGTCACTGTATTACTGCATTTGCTAGACAATATATAGAGTGTCCAAAAATTGGCGGATAATCAGAAAACCACCGATGCCTTATGAAATTTCAAAACACTTTTTCCTTTACAATTTTTTAAAATTTGCAAAATTTAAAGAGTTATCAGTAATTCAGTTTTGTCCAATCACTATTCAGCAAAGCAGAGCTTTTAATTGAAGTCCCTTCTCCTTTCACCCCTTCTCTTTCTTCTAGGCTTACTCTAATAGAAAAGTGAGGGTAATTGAGGTTTGTGATGAAATGTAGATTAATGATGTCTCTTATCTTGAAAGACAATTTTTACTCTGACTCGCCTTTGTGTCAGCTATAATAGTCTTTTGTCTGTCACATTTACAATACAGTATTTTCTAATTTCTTTTAAATAGATGGGATAAGAAATAAAAAAAAGTACAATAGTCGAAACTGATTCACAATTACAATGCCTAACAGTGAAAAATACTATACTCTTGTCTTAAAATTAGTGTAGAAAACTGAGGTGTAATACATGAAATATAAATTTTTCTTAAACTAAACATACTGAAGTAAAATACCTTATCAACAATATACTTTTATGAAGTAATTTGCTTATTTCTTTATAAATGACTCTTTTCAAATGGAAAGGTTGTAATTGTGCAACTATTTATCATTTGAGAAACCAAATTTTTTTTTATTTTTTCATAAAAATTCGATGAAAAAAAAAAGCTGTAATTACAAACGAGTTGAACATTTTTTCAAGTCATCTTTGAGGATGTAATAATTTTGACTATTGTCATAATTCTGACCGGTAAGGTAAACTGACGGACAAAAGTGGCCAAAACTTTCTTGTCGTAAATGACGGTCATGACCAGTATTTGACCGGTAAATTTACCATCTCACATCCCTGGGCACACACTGTGGGTAAAATTTTTGTCCGAAACTAACCTAAAAAAAATACGAGTGTATATCTATATATATCCATTAGGGATGTGCGATATCTTGAAAAAGTATCGGCATCGGGTACTCGAGTATCGCGGAAACATCGATACTGATCCGAATGCGATACTTGACAAAAAGTACTCGATATCTAAAGGTGCGATTACATGGTGAGCGTTGAGCGTCGGGCGTTGAGCGTTGGCGTCGAGCGTTTATGCATAGTAACATCTGCACATGCTGCTGGCCGCTCCAGTGACATGCTCGAGCGTAGATGCGCGTAAAACAGCGTTGAAGTGGAGCATATGATTTTTGTTTTTGTTCTGCCTAGTGCATTTACAGCTGTAAAATTCTAAATACAAATGAATGATGAGTTTTCATTTTTTTTGTGTCGTATGCGACAAATGTCTCGCGGAAGAAGAGGTTCCCGACCACCAAGAATGTCTCGGTTCGAAGTATGTAACTTACGTTACTAGTGAGAAAACAGGTTATTTTCACCCCCTAACAGGTACGTGTTTATTTTGAGATGAAGTAATTAATTGTTAAAAATAAGCAGGTCGCATGAACACTGTCACAAAAATTAGTGAAAATTTCACTTACCGTTATAGCAAGTAATCAACCCATTCGTTTTTGTGAATTCCGCTACAATTATGTATGCATTAAAAATATTGTCTAGTTGTGTATAGTTTAATGACTTAGTTTTGTAAAATTACTATACGTATTTTAATTTTTCTATAAATGACAGGGATTGTACAAATCATGGCTATTGCGTCATTTAAAAAAAAAAAGTCAATTTCCGTTTGCTCATTTTTTATAGCTTGTAATACATTATCCTACTAAGATCTCATTCAATTTATCAATTCCAGCCGATGGTCTATGCCTGTACAGAAATGAACGCAATCAACTTGTAGAGGTACCATCGTCAAAATTGACGAGCCTCGAAGAGGAGGACGAAATTATAAAAACTCTAACCCCGGAAGAAGTATCTAACCCAAAAAAAAAAAGGAACTCGGATGTCACAAACTGAAATCGACTACCTTTTCAATCTGATAGATGAAGTCGAAAAATACCCGTGCATTTATGACTTCACAGTGAAGGCCCAGTTACGTGGGGTAAAACACACGGGGCCTGCTTGGCAAAAAATTTCCGATAATCTGAGAAGTATGTTTTTCTGTGTCGCCTTAGTTTTCACTGAAAATAATTTCCATCAACATATGTAATAATGAAATTTTGATAATTCTACATTTTCAACTCTTCTCTTTTTATAATTCTGTACTATTATATCCTTTATTTCAAATTCGAGTTTCATTCAATTAACTGAAAAAATAAATTACCACTAGAATATTTCTTCAGCTACAATCAATATTTGTAAAACATACAGATATTAATATTTTAATAAGTTAATTTTTTAAACAATCTCCAACATGATGAAATGTTTTATATATTACTTGAATATTTAATATTACATTAGTGCACTTTCTTACTTAAAACTGATTTTTCATGAGCTCACTGCAAGCACAATAGTCAACTGAAGCACAGTCACTTTTTAATGTATGTTTCATAAAATTCACTGCAAATGCAAAATGATTCCTCATGCATTGACAAGTCATAAAATTGTTTAATGAAAAATGCTTTTTGGTAACTGTCTACATAAAAATTATCAAGATATCTTTCATTACTGAGTAATAAGTAATTCATTCAGAATTTGATTCACAGAGAACCTTTCTTAGATGTGAATGCATTGAAAATGTTATTGTGTACTCTTGCATATTTTCAATTGCAAATAAGGTTCATTGACATACAAAACATTTTATTTTATTTGTTTTTTTCTAAGCATTGGAAAAATATTAAGAACAACAAAATGTCACGTAAATTTTATCGTAATTGTATGTCGTTCAATATACAGGTTGTCCCAATGTCACCGCTCTAAAAGTAAGATTGGTAATTCCTGAAATTCTACTACGTTTTGTAAAAAAAGGCAAAATGAAAATCGTATTACAATTTCAAGAATTTCCAATCTATTAACTTTATGGCCGTGACTTTTGGACTCCCTGTATAATATACATATAAATGAATCAATTGCACTGTAACTGAGTCATCAATATGTTCTATAATTGCATATGTCAATGTGCAATGTTATTAGTCATTGCAATTAAGTACTTCATTGAATTATTTGCTTTAATGTAATATTTAATAAAGTACAACATATTAATAAGTATATACATACACATTTATTTAATTATGGTATAATAATAGTAACAAATAATATTGTTCATAATAATTATTTATACATTTTACACAATTTAATTTAGATTATGATTATTTTAAACTCTATGTATCGGGTGTTTCATTACCTTTTTTTAACCCATCACAGTTCCGCAATGGTCTGCAGACATGTGCAAAAAGAAATTCAAATACCTTCGGGACACTTTCCGGCGAAAATTCAAAATGCTCCCTAGTGGTTCCGAAGCCGCACTAGTTCTTGAAGATGGAGGAGAGCCTGAGTGGCCGTTTTTTAACAGACTGATGTTTTTGCAGACCGTTGAAGATAATACCAAGTACGTTTGATACTACTGATATTCCCTACTTTTGAGAAGGAAATCGAAATTTCTATAAAAAATCGCAATGTTTTTACCACTTCTCGAGAAGTCAATGATTTCGTTGTAGAAATAATTTCGTATAAACTGCTCGTGACCGTAATTCATGCAATAGAAGCGTGATTGTGGATTACATGATGTATAACAAATAATGTATGGAGTACGTAGTAGTCGAAAAACGAGTTTTCTGGAAGGAAAATACTTTCTTCGCAAAAGTTGAGTGACTGTGAGCAAGGTTGCAAAAAGTCCAACATTTAATATCTAATTACTTAGGGAGTTGACAACTGCAAACTACTCATCTTCACCCACATTTTAAACATGTAAAGAAAGTATAGACATATTCGTTGTGCCTATCTATTTTGTGCAATAAATAAAATATGCGGTTTACTTACAGCATGTCGGTGTGCAATTTAAACGCGAATAAGCTAAGCGACGCGGGCCCATCGAAGGAGACAGACAAAACTCTTAAAGAAAATCGCTTGCCCCATTCTAAGCAACTGTCGTCTTCTGTATCTCCTTCGCGAGCAACGCCGTCGCAACCAACGCCATCAACTTCAAGAGGTGTTATCACGACACCAAACGAAAAAAAAAAGAAGAAAATTGCCGAGGACGAGGAAACGACCGCGTTACACTCTGCAATTAATCGAATTGCTGCAGTGATAGAGAGCCCTCCAAAAGTGCCACCTCTCTTACCCGTTCCTGAGCCAAGTGCAATCGACGGGTTCTTCGAATACGTGAAACCACTCTCTTAAAATTGAAGAACAAAAAAAGGCGTCTGGTGATACGAAATTTTTTGGCATTCATAGAAAATGAGCCAAGTACAGACGAAGATGATTAAGCAGGTGGCTTTTTTTTCAATAAATATGTTAAGTATGATTTTTATGAATTTTTATTTCCTATGTTTTGACCCCAATAATCAATTGCAATTTTGATTACATGTTTGTTCTTTTTTTTAATTAACAATGCCAAAAATCATTACTTCACTACTTTCGCTGGTACTAAATGTCACAAAAGCTTGGAAGAGAGTACATAAATTTGTAGGAATTCACACAAAAGTTATACACGATAATTTCATCATCATTTGTAATTTTGCTGACCCCTTATGATCAATTTTATAAGTGACGTAATTTATTTCATTACTGCAATAAGCACTCTAATCATCCATGGCATCGGTCACAGCTGCAGCTTGCCGTGTAACCTCGCCTTCTTCGTCGAAATATCGACAGAACTCATCTCTCACGTGCTTTGCAAGAGCAGAACTATTTCGTAAGTCAGTAAAATGCCGTTTTGACAAGTCGCCTACCGCAGATTCTTTGAACAATTCTCTCCAACGTCCGGGATGAAAAGAACCATTTTCCTCGCGATCAAGCGAACTCTCCTCGATATAGTATCCCTGCTCTAACTTGTTCCTGCCTATATAATTATGTAGGCAAACAATTACTTTGATAATGTGGACCGCAGTTTCAGTTTTACACTCAATGGGCTTACGCAGGACACGCCATTGACTTACGATTACCCCGAAAGTATTTTCTATCATACGACGAGCACGAGATAGTCTATAATTGAAAATTTTTTGCTCCCTTTGTAATCCACGTCTGCCAGGATACGGTCGCATCATATACGTGGACAACGGAAACGCCCCATCTCCAACAAGAACGTGGGGCAGCGTAGGACCATCTTCGTATAACTCTTGAGGAGGTGGTAGGTTCATAGATCCTTCTTTCAAGTAACGTCTGATTGGACTTTGCCGAAAAATTCCTGCATCTCCTTGTCTTCCATAAGCACCGATATCAACACATCTGAACATGTATTGGGCGTCACAGACTGCGAGTAGAACGATACTGTGATATCCTTTGTAGTTGTAGTACTGCGAGCCAGCGTTTGGTGTACACTGAAAAATTTACATTCTATGAGCTCGTATAGTTGTTAAATAGTCAGTAGAACCACGAATTACGTAACGGAGAATTAGAAAAATTTATGCTATTTTGAGACTTGCAATATTCGATGTTATCGATGTCATAAAATAGTGTATTTGAAAATGTACTGACAATGTCCACACATTTTTATTCCCATTATGGTAGACCAACTTTTGGAATTTTTTTAATATTTTGTTACCTTTACTGGTAATCTAAATCTAATTACCTGAATTTTTATTTTCAAAGTTCAAAATTACAATATATTTCGAATTTGAATAATTTCCTTGCAAGCTATCTTTTGTATTTTCCACATTTATATATTGAAGTTTAAAACGAATAAACTCAGATTTTCTTAAAAACTACATTTTTTGTTATACTTGATGACTTACAATTTCCAGGTAGTTCTGAAAACTTTCACATGAAAAACTTGAGTTATTTCACAACAGTTGAAGATGAATGCAACGTTAGTATTTTAACATTTATTTTGCATTTTCTTTCCACTTCTGACATTCCGAATGGAATCACGGAAAACCAACAATTACAAAATAGCCTCTAATTTTCAATTTCTTTATTCTGAAATTTCGGCTCTATGTCCTACATTGAATCACAAATGATAAGTTAGAATCAACAATTTGTAAATCGTCACGACTCCATATATTTTTAATCATCACTTAACTTCAAACATCATTTATCTGTTAAAATAAATCTATGATATATCATTGACATCCTTTGGAGACGAAACAATTGTTTCTATCGCCAATACCGCTTACTGCAAGTACCAGTGTTTCTCTAAGGTTCTCAATGATTAAAACTATTCAGCACCATTAGAAATTAAATTTACTCAACGTGGGACATTATTAGCAATCGAATGTGTATTGTTCATAAGGAATTTTTAAGCAGGATATAGTAACGCTGAATAAAGGTAAAAACATGTTTACATCTATTTCGACGTGTTTCCCATCAATTGCACCACAGCAGTGAGGGAAATTCCATGTGGGTTCAAATTCCGTAGCTACTTGTCTCCATGTACTTTCTGTGACAGGTGCAAGGACAATGGGCTGTAAGACATCCCAGAGTGCTTTGCATGTTTCAAAGATAATGCCCGAAATAGTTGATTCAGCAATGAGATAGTGCTACATCATCGACGCGAGCAAATCCCCAGTTGCAAGATACCTGCAAAAGCGTGAATTTTCAGCAAAAAACAAACTATTTTTCACGAGTTTCATACTTATGTTAATTAATCACCCTTAGTATGCTTACCCAACAAAGTACTAGGAACTATTTTATTTTTTGCAAATTCTCCAACCATGGACATCCAGTAGTAGGTTTTAGTTCAATAGTAAAGAGAAAGTACAATTCTTAACTTTTCAGTTACTGTTCAATTATTGGCATTATAATTTAGAATTGTTGCCTTTTTTTGAGAAATTCAACATAACAGTACATAGCTTCCAGTCGAAAGGATAAAAATCTATTTTTTGAATTTCGTTAATGAATTAGTGTTAGTTATACATATAATACCTCAATGTCAAAGCCAGGCGCTCTGCGGCGGGAATAGATTTTCTAACAATATCTTCCTTTGCAATGTAAGGACCTACGAGTGCCAACAATTCTTCAAATTAAACCGCAGACATTCTCATGTAATTTCGAAATTGATAATCATTCAGTAGCAATTCAGGAACAACGGCATGAAAAAAACCATGAACAGGGCGGAGCTGTAACAGTTTTGACACCCACATTCTTCTTCTTCGGCTTTTCTTCCTTTTCTGTAGCTCCGCCGTTAACAAAGTGATAGCTGTCAACAGTAAAACTGTTTGCTTGCGTTGTTGAAATTTGCTGAGTTTTGTGGAGTAGTCATTAGCCCACTGTATATATCTTCTTTCCATGTTTTAATATACTGTAAAAAAATCATTCAAGTATTATTATGTGTACTTTCTTAACTTTCATGAGCAACGATATGAAGCAGTAAATTATTAGAGAGATCCCTGCATCAAAGCTTCCAGTTAATATACCTAGGTGTATATTACTTTTCATTAGATTTCATTTTTATTTTTTATCAAAAAGGTTACATTTTAATTTAATTTCATTGTATTTGAATTGTAATGATATTGAAGTTGTTTTCATGCTACATACTGAAAAAAATTCTTAACTGATATAATTTTCTTATTTCGAGCCAAGACGAATTCTATACTCAATGTATGACCCATATTTTTAAAACCTTGCATTGGATATTGACAAAATTTTAAACGTTCAATTTTGAATCGAGTGTAAGAAGCAAACTGTAAAATTTTTTAAATCCTAAAACTGATCTTCCACACTTATATTATGAACAATTCAATTTCACTGATTTTCAAAGAATTTTCATGTCATGAACGGAAAAAAATTGTGAGCTGAATTTAATTTCTAGTGTTCATTTTTTTAAAGAAGTTTTAGATAAAAAAAATTTCAGATTATCAGTTTTGAATGCAGCACAAGTCCGTAACTGAAAAATGTTGTAATCCCGCTTTGTATTTTCATACTTCTGGATTGTTTAAATTAATATTTCAAGGTACTCAAAATAATTTTCATGATTTAACCAAATAAAAAAGAAAAAAATTTACAGAAATAAATTTATTCTTTCTCACTAAAATTTTGTACAATATTTATCAAAAATTTTTTTGTGAACTGGAAATCAGAGAATAACGAAATTTTCAATAATTAATACAACTCCAAATAATTGATCTAGCGTCATTAGTTATTGTGAAACCTGAATATTGAAATTTGTACATACAAGAACTGTGGGAAATTACTTTGACGACTTAAAATTTTCAGCAAGCTATTTATGCTAGATCTAAAAGTACCCATGCAAAATATCTGGCTTAACACTGAAAGCGATTCAAATTGTGTAGATTATAAATAATTTGAACATTCTACTTTTTTGTATTAGAAGTAGATATTCAAAAAAATTCCTGGCAGGAAAAAGGGAAACTAAGGCAGATAAATGTCGAAATCTTCCTTTGCTTGCGTCTTTTTCAGATGATTTTTAAATAACTGTAACTCTCACTGTTCAAGTTCGGAGCTGGATGTAATTTAATCTCAAGTAGAATGATTTTGGACTTGCTTTAATGTGATCAACTTGAAAAAATTGTCGACTGCAATTAACTTCTTCCATCTCGCTGCGGAAAATTCTATACTAAATATATTATTAATTAATCTATTTTTTTTAATCATCTAGCCATTTTTGCTGCATTTACAATTGTCAGTTCAAGATTTTGTAATTTTCAGATGTACAGTTTGAAAATTAATCAATCAAAAATACATTCAGTGTAGAACTAGTCTTTAGGTAATAATTTTATCAAGTTCATCACATGAGAATAATCGAAAAATCATTACAATTAGAATTAAATCAAAATTTGAAGTTGGACGGGGTCAACAGGGTGGCCAGCAGTCATTCAAAAATCATCTGAAAGGAATGCAAGCAAGGAAAACTATCGCCAGGATTTTTCTTCTCCCTGCCAGTGATTTATCCAGATATCCACTGAATAAAAAGCCAACAGATTTAAGAAAATATGTCCATTTGATTTATTCTCCTAAACATTTATAAGAAGAAATGACGCTAACTAACTGATCGAATTATCGGAATAAATTATAAGCGGAGCGTCTAATGATTATATTATTTTACTTATATTAATGTAATAAAAGTATGGCGAAATTAGCGAATATGATGAATACATGCAATATGCATTTATGACAGTACTGACACTGCGATTACAATTTATTTCGTGCAGTTAATATATGAATATTATTTTTTACCTTATAGCATATCGTTACTTTTTTCCTGTTCCATAACAATGGTAACGCTGGCCTTTCTAAGACCTTTAAACTTAACGCCCTCATCAAAAAATGTTAGCATACACTCCTTGGCATGCAAAAACACTTTTTTACACTAAAAATATTTTGCGCGATTCTATTTACATGTCGTAAAGTTAGGACTCCTTCCATATAATACTTTATTAACAATCTTAGTAAGTTATCATAACGAGTCTACTTTAATAACTTTGTACGTGCTGCTTTTTATCTTTACACTATTAATACAACGAGTGCCGGCTAATGATTTTGTACGTGCTACCTCTATCTATAACGAGCGCACTCTAATGATTTTGTACGTGCTGCTTTTTATCAGTATTCATTTTTGTCAGCGATATATAAATACTCGGTGTCACCTTTAGCAACCAGTGACGATTTTGCTTCCAATCTGTTCAACACTGCGTATTGAAATAAACTCAATATATAAAAGAACAAAGTCTTTTATTCGTACCGATTTATGGTACGACATTCTGGTGGCAACGGTGGGATAATTGTGCCAATTCAAGCCCAGGACCACAACGGTATCAGCGGCTGCACGAAACGTCCCATACCTCATCAACACAATTTGCAAACGCCGTTTTGCAAATTCAACACGAATATCAACGTGGGAATATCGCTCCATATCTGTACCAGATAACAAAAGTGAGCCCAAAATGAGTAAAAAATCGTCACGCAGTAGTTCTCCCCATCCCAGTGAAACCAGTGCCATTAATGCTTTGGAAGATAAAATCGAAGCCATGCAACAGTCAATTAGTGTGCTCACTGCTCAGTTTTCCCAATTTCTTTCTAATTCACCTGTGACCTCACGAAACATGAATAAGGCTCCTGAGAAAAAAAGCGCCAATTTCTTTCAAAGAATCATGGGGAAAACAGAAAATTTAGAGACAGAACCTCTCACATCAGACGAAGAGGACAAAATCAATGAATCTGTTATGAGGAACACCAAAATTAGAGAAGATGAAAGAAAAGAAAAAACTGACAGTGAAAAAACTGAAACTCTCAGTATGCGCAACGCAATCGACTCAATCCGTGCTTTCAATGGAAAAAATATGGCTGTTGAAACCTTTATTGCTATGATAGAAAACGTCCTACCTTTTCTTCCAAGAAACCAATGGCCAATTTTCAAAAACCTCATAATTGCAAAGAAAATTGATGGAGAGGCCGCAACATTCATCGAGGCGCCAATTGACCGGGATATTTTCGAGCTAATCGAACAACTAAAAACACTCTTTTCGGACAAAAATTCTCTTGAAATGCACCAAAATCAAAGACAATTGATCGTGCAAAGAGAAGGAGAAACTATTTCGCAATTGGGCACCAGGTTTTCGCAAATAAATGCTTCAATTTTTAGAGCAATCAACAATACTAAATGCTCTTCTACTGAAAAAAAAGTGCTACAAAAATCGGAAGCTGCTTCAACTGTAAAAGCATTTATATCCTCATTACGCAACAGAGATGTTCGACAGGAAGTCAGATTGTCGAAACCAAGTAGCCTGAAAGAAGCGATTGATTCAGCAAATTCAAGCACCGCTGAAATCGAAATTACCGAACGAAAATTTGGACGCCACTTCAGACCTCAATCCGAGGACAAAAAAACATCGTTCAACAAAAAATTCGAGAAAAGGTCATATTCCCAATCCAACCAAAATTTTCGCGTACCAGCCTCCAAAATAAAGGATCCTCCAGGGGCAACTTCAAGAAATTTTCCGAAACCAAACAAGGATCTACCAAGAAACTTTCCGAAAACGAAACAAATGGAAGAAGAATCCTTAACATCAGAAGAAGAGGACTCCGCGGACTACCAGGAGTTATTTCAGGAAAAAGACTTGGAAGCCGCAGATTACTAATTCAACTGCAATTCGAAGAAATGACAGAGCCTGGAATATTCCTTCTTGACTCTGGTGCAGAATGTTCCTTGATCAAGGAATCAAAATTAAAGAAGATTTTACCGCAAAAACCAAATTCCAGCACGCTGATTCAAGGTATATCAGCTCAGCCAGAAGTCACAAAAGGGAAGGCCCTTTTAAAGTGGAACAACAAGTCACACAAACTTCACGTCATCAGAAATGAATTTCCTATCCGACAAGACGGAATTCTGGGAATGAATTTCATGGACAAAACCAACACCATCATCAATTTACAAGAACGCGAGATCGTAATTGATAATAAGGTATTTAAAATTGTCAGAAACTCATTATCCCCACGCACATTGGTCGCGAAGAAAAATTTGACAAATGATCCAATTGTTCCAAATGTTATTCCACCGAGATCATCAAAAATTGTTAAAATTCCAGTTAATCAACCTAATGGTGATTCGATTATACGATTGAAAGAGAATGTTTTCGCACTTGTAAAAGTCAAAGATAAAGAAACTCTCATCAATTTCAACAATAATGAAGATTCTGAGAAAAATATCAGTAACTTGAAATTCCCAGTTATTAATAGTATTTCTATACGTAACTTCGATGATCGGTGCGGCGATCAAAATTTTGACAGGCTTAAAGTTTTAGAAGCAAACACGCGATTGAATCACCTGTCAGGACAGAAAAAAGAATTGGTTTGGGAAGTAGTCAGCAACTATCCTGAAATTTTTGCTTTACCTGATGATCCCTTGCCAGAAACGGGCCTCACTGCACATGAAATAAAAACGACAGACGAGTCCCCTGTCCACGTGAAACAGTATCGCTATCCCCCTGCTCACAAGGTAGAGATAACTAGACAGATGAACGATATGCTTGAAAAAGGAATTATTGCCCATAGCACGTCCCCCTACAATTCACCATTGTGGATTGTACCGAAGAAAGCGGACGCAAGTGGCATCAAGAAATGGCGTATCGTAATAGATTTTAGAAAACTGAATAATAAAACTATTCAAGACGCATACCCATTGCCTAACATAGAGGATATATTAGATAAATTAGGAAATTCCCAGTATTTTTCAGCTTTCGATCTCGCATCTGGGTTTCATCAAATCCCCATGAAACCTGAGGATGCGCATAAAACTGCATTTTCCACTGCAGATGCTCATTTCGAGTACAAAAGAATGCCATTTGGGTTGAAAAATGCCCCAGCTACGTTTCAAAGGATGATAAATGACGCACTCACTGGCCTAATTGGTGTCATATGCTTTGTTTACCTCGACGACATTGTTGTTTTTGGTAAAACGCTCGAAGAGCACAATAAAAACTTAAAAATACTTTTTGACCGACTCCAAAGCACAGGACTAAAGTTACAGCCAGATAAGTGCGAATACTTAAAACCAGAGTTAGGGTTTTTAGGGCATGTCATTTCAAAGAACGGGATCGAACAAAATCCTGAAAAAATAAGTGCTGTCAAAAACTTTCCCATTCCCAGGAATCCTAAGAACATAAAACAGTTCTTGGGACTCGCTGGCTACTATCGAAAATTTATAGAAGGGTTTTCAAAGATTGCTCTTCCACTGACATCTTTACTAAAAGAATCGACCCCTTGGAAATGGACTGCGATTGAACAAAATGCTTTTGAGACCTTGAAATCTCAGCTAGTATCGTCACCCATTTTAGCATACCCGAATTTTGAGGATGAATTTATTCTGACTACTGACAGTAGTAATTACGCTCTTGGGAGTATTTTATCACAGGGAAAAATGGGAAATGATAGACCCATTGCATACTATTCCAGAACCCTCAATAATGCTGAGAAAAATTACTCGACCACCGAGAAAGAGATGTTAGCAATCATCGCTTCAGTTAAACATTTTCGGCATTATCTGTTCGGTCGTAAGTTTAAAATCATTATCGATCATAAACCACTACAGTGGCTGATGAATGTAAAAGACCCAAGTTCAAGATTATTGAGATGGAGACTTCGGCTCGAAGAATTTGAGTACGAAATCATTTACAAGAAGGGAAAAAATAATACAAATGCAGACGCATTATCTCGTATTCCGTATGTAAATGCGATCGAAAAGTATTTACTTATGTTTGATGAAAGAGAAGCCGATAACGAAAATGATCAATCATCGATGAAAATGAATGAGGATGTTGAAAATGAACGAACAGAATCGCCACCTGCGGAAATTGATGATCTAGATTTAGTACCTATGAGACAAAATACTAAACAAGGAGATGATGACAAAGAGAATAAAGTCAATTTCACACAATATACTAAAGGTGAAGGTGAAATTGTTAGTAGCAATGTAATTCAGACGAGTAAATTGCAAACAAAATCCTTCGCCAAATGCTACCCTACGACTTCCGACTTTACAGAAGTTCGAGGAAAGGAGTTTTACTTTGGTAAGAACCATGACAAAAGTGTATGGTTTGAATTTCTTCTAAAGAGATTGCGAAAGTACAAAGATAATGATTATACACTCGATCTTCTAAACAAACATTGGGAAAGCAACAGAATGATGCAATTTGAACTTTTAAGGATTGCTACGTTTATATGGAAGGGAATAGCTGAAAAGGATAAAATATTGTATTTGAAATTCTCTGAGTATGATATCCCAACAGAAAAGGAAGATATTGAGCGAATCATTTCAGAAGCACACATGTCTGGTAACAATCATCTTGGAATGAAAAAAACGATCGAAAAAATAAAACAAGTTACTAATTTTCCCGGATTAGAGAAGAAGGTCGAAGACTTCATTCGCAAGTGTATTACATGCCAAACTATGAAAACGGGAGTAGCAAATCAAACATGCGGAATCCTACCAGATATGCCAAGCAATCCACGAGAAAAAATCTCGTTAGATCTAATAGGGCCATTGGATATGACTAAAAGGAAAAACCAATATATTCTCGTGATCCAGGACTATCTAACAAAATTCATTATACTTGCTCCATTGAGAAATAAAACTGCAAATGAAGTTCTACGAAAATTACATGATGAATATATTTCTGTCTCCGGACCACCAAAGACAATTTTGTCCGACAATGGTAAAGAATTCTCAAATCAATTCATGGAGGGTTATAGCAAACTATTCAATATTCAGAACACTTTTACAACCCCATATCGACCACAGAGTAATGGAAGCAATGAGAGGTCTCATGCATTCATAAAAGATATGATCAGAAGTCATTCTGATGACTGGGATGTAGTACTTAAACAAATTGCAATAGCTTATAATACATCTGAACATCGAGCGATAGGAATAACCCCTTACGAATTTCAATTTGGAACAAAACCCCACTTTCCGAACTCTCTTCCAACTGCTAAAATCCAACTTAATGAATTCCTTGAGGCATTAAGAAACCAACACAACAGAATAATAAAAGAAGCATCAGCCAGGTTACGAAGATCACAGGAATTGAATAAGAAACAAAACGATTCTAAAATTCGAGTTCAGTATAAATTTGCACCAGAGCAATTAGTGTATTTCCGAAACTCTACTAGTACTGGATTAGATCCAAAATGGTTTGGACCCGCAAAGATTGTCCAAGTTCATGAAAATGCTACTGTTACTTTAAGTTTCAAAAACAAAATTTTTCCACTTCACTCTACAAAAGTAAAACCTTATCATTAAGAATTACAATCAATTGGGTAATATTATTGTAAATTTTGAATTGTTACATTTTTTTTTTGTAATTACTATGCTGATAACCTGTTCGATATGGCTTTTGGGTCAAATCATCTTCACTCATTCAATTGGAATTTCTATCACCCCACTTATCCATGAGCAAGCAGCAATTATTGAAGACCTAGGTCAACTCGAAATTTATTCTGATACTTGGAAGGTTTTGTCGGGATTAGACTTCAGTGTCGTCGGAAATGATCATCATAACATCGAACAAGAGTTAAAAAAGCTAAGGATAAGTTGCGAACAAAAATTACATTACTGTTTTAGTAGGTCTAGACTTGATAAATTGAACTTGAAATTGAAAGAAACACAGTCCAACATAAATATACTCTACGATTTAGTAGGAAAGAAACGATCTAAAAGAGGATTGTTAAACTTTGGAGGAAGCGCGTTCAAATTAATATTCGGAACTTTAGATGCCGATGATGCTGAATATTACAATAAGGAAATCGATAAAATCTACGATGATAACAATAGAATAGCACAATTAGTTAAAAATCAGACATTATTTGTAAAACACGAAATTACACGCGCTTTAGAAACAATCATAGATTTTCAGCAAAATACGGGCCAATTGGATAAATTTTTTAAAGATATCGTCAACAATACACAAATAATAGAATTTAATCAGAAGTTCGCGGAAATGGTTTCTCTTTTGAACGATATAATAAATGACCATAACAGGAATATAATTGATATCATCGATGTTGTAATGGACTGTAAACATGGCATCCCTCATCCTCGAGCTCTACCACCAATTCAGTTGTTTAACGTTTTGAGCAAACATCAAAATAAATTCAAGTTTCCTTTACCCTTACAAACCGAACACTTTTCCTCTCTAGTCGATATCAGTGATTTAAAAGTCGTGTACATAGATAACAAATTGATTCATATACTTCACGTACCGGTCAATATGAATAGTTATCGATATCAAAAAAATTTCTCCAATACCAATACCTTTTGAAAAAATGTATGGGATCGTAATGTTCAAAGAAGAATATATAGCTAATAAGGACAACACTACCTTTATTCCCTTAGAACCGTTAGATTTACAAGCTATGAAAAGAGTTGAAAACACCTTTTTTCTTAGAAGGGCAGGAATAGAATATTTGCTTAATACTCCAGACATATGTGTCCATCAGATTATACGCAAGCGAGAAATAACAGGTTGCATGCTTAATAAGTTACACATTTCTTCCACTTATTGGATAGCTCTGGAAAATGGGAACGAGTGGATTGCCATTCCCCCTAAACCAGATTCCATATACTACGTCTGCAATGACGGAAAACTCCGGGATCCTGTAATAATAAATACACGCTGTAAGATAAGATTAGACTCAAAATGTCAGGCAATAACAAATTACGTATCCCTGAGGCCGTCTGGTGAGGTATCATCAATTGAATTGGAAGGAGTAATTGTTCCTTCGTTGATTGAAAGAAATTTGTCCGCAATAAACATCGATGCGATCAGAGCACCTAATATAACGCAGAGTAATTTATCACCAAAAGTTTTACAGTTGCTGGCTAGTTCTACAGACGAGATCGATGCGCAAATAAATGAATTGCTGAATAATAAACGGGCGTTAGATTGGAAAGAAACCTTGTATGCAATTTTAAATTATGTTGGGTATGCCTGTATTGTTACGATCCTTCTTTATATCTCATACAAATTAAAATTACTCCAATGGATTTTACAGAAAATATGTTTCAATTATGTGCCTTGCGATGGAAACATTTACAACTTTTGTAACTTCGGAACAGGGAATCAAAATAACCAACAACCCAATAATTTTTCTGCTACCGAGTTAAATGAAAACATCAACAATCATCTTATGGGGTCCCATAGATTGACGCTCGCGCAGCCACGGGAATGGAAGAAATCGCGACGTACAAGTACAAGTCGTAGCAGGTTGAATACCATGATATGATACATGTTATGTTTTCCTTTTTCTCTCTTGAACGGCTTGGAGGACCAAGTTTGTTTTTAGGCGGGAGGTGTCGTAAAGTTAGGACTCCTTCCATATAATACTTTATTAACAATCTTAGTAAGTTATCATAACGAGTCTACTTTAATAACTTTGTACGTGCTGCTTTTTATCTTTACACTATTAATACAACGAGTGCCGGCTAATGATTTTGTACGTGCTACCTCTATCTATAACGAGCGCACTCTAATGATTTTGTACGCGCTGCTTTTTATCAGTATTCATTTTTGTCAGCGATATATAAATACTCGGTGTCACCTTTAGCAACCAGTGACGATTTTGCTTCCAATCTGTTCAACACTGCGTATTGAAATAAACTCAATATATAAAAGAACAAAGTCTTTTATTCGTACCGATTTACGGTACGACATACATATTATTATATTTTCCATTTACATATTTAACTGTCAACAGCAGTCAACAGCTGTCAATGCTGGGCTTGGGCTCAAGTTCTCGCTGTCTCACTTGCTCTCGCTCACTTTCACTCACTCTCGCTCGACGCTCGACGCCCGACGCCGAACGCTCGACGCTCGACGCTCGCCATGTAATGGGGGCTTAAGTATCGAGTACTTTTATAATCTCAGGATATATATGGGTAAAACGTAGGAGCTTTGACAAATCTCTAAAAAAAAAAAAGGTCATCAATCTCTGCTGAAAAAACTTGAACGGGTCTCGATCATATTCGATCATTTTTCATAATGTTCGACATCGATTTCGATCACATTCTATCATTTTTCATCATATTTACATAGTTGGTCCTAGAAACTGAGTCATTCTCGATCATTTTTCATAATTTTTCATAATGTTTATAAATAGAGACAAGTCAGTCTCGATCATTTTACATCATTTTTCCTAATGTTCATATCCTTGGCCCAGAGTGTAAGCAATTCTCGATCATTTTTCACAATGTTTATAAATAAAGACAAGTCAGTCTCGATCATTTTTCATAATTTTTCATAATGTTTATAAATTTGATTCAAGTGAACAAACTATGCAGTGACGTTGAAAACAATTAGTTTATAGAATTTGTTTATAATAAATATAATTTGTTTTTAATTAATATAATTTTTTTATAATAAACATAATTTATTTATTATAAACATTATTTATTTATAAATAAATATTCAAATTTTTTCCTATTCTGCATTTATTTTCTAAGTAGTTTAGCAAAAGTATTTTCATGACCAATTTTCATTGGAAATATTTTATTTGTTTATAAAAATTTATTGTTTTTTATGCTTCAAAACTGCCGATAGTACTATCTTTAAAAAACAAGGTTATTGGAGCAACATGAACATAATGTATGTAGCTCATCTAATACATTGACGAATAGGCATTATATCACTGTTACCACACAAATAAGTTTAATTAAATATCTTCATAACTACATTATAGTATGTGAGAGTTACTAATATGTATTCCCTCGTATTTCTACAAGACTTTTGTATTCCTCTCATATTTCAGCAGGTCTCCTTTGCGTTAGGGTGAGGTAGGTAGATTAATAAACTATAGATCCCGGGTTCAAATCCCACTGCAGGCAAGTCTCATCTGACCAATGGAAGAGATACCGTAATAATAAAGGTAAAAACACATTTTTTTTTTTATAAAATATTTTTTTACAGCTTATTTTGTTAACGAAACAGCTGCTGATTAATGAGGAAAAAATCTGCTACAAAAAAAATATTTTACGAGTACCATTGCAATAACATGAAATATGATGAAAAATGATCGACTTGAAAATCTCGATCATTTTATATCATTTTGCGTCACAAATACTATTGCAATAACGTGATGAAATATGATGAAAAATGATCGACTTGAAATCTCGATCATTTTTCATCATTTTTTTTCAGCAGGGATTTTAGAAATTTGTTTCATAAAATTCATAAATCCTGTATTACAGATCAGTGCTATTGATATTATTATAATGTTGGCGCTCGAGTCGATACGAGCTCAGTGAGTACCAACTCGCCTAGATATCGAGTGCTTAGGTATCGGTATCGAATACTCGAGTATCGAGCCTAACGTACCCGATACCTCAAGTATCGAATCGGAATCGCACATCCCCACACATCCTTATTACAGACGATGGAGAAACACAGCGACGCCGAGAAACATACCGATTAAAAATCGCGGAATTTTGTTTAAACACTGGTGGATTTCGATTGAAACCTAATTAGACACTTAATTAGATAAGGGCAACAAAGTAATATATAATAGTAAGTAGCAACTTTACTAATCCAAAAATCATTTTTTTTCTGTAAAAATGTCCCGCAGTTGAGCAGTATTTCCGGGAAATAATAAGAAAAAACTTTTTTTCATAAAATATTGACTATTTTTTACATTAACCATTAATCTTTTGAATTTAACATTAATCTGAGCAAAATCGTTATTATTATAATTTTTAATTTTTTTTTATCCACACTGAATTTTTTGTGGATACATGGTGAGGTGTCACTTATTTTGGCAATGTTAGAATTTTCCTCATTTCGGGCCTTTAAATCAGTCAAGATACTAACAAAAATTTTCTGTTAAGGAAGTGAATTTGACATGATTAGCCCGTCCCACAGGGAGACTGAAATTTCAAAAGTTTATTTCATACATTTTGCTTAAATAATTCACAACTTTTGCAAAACTTATGATTTATTTTTGAAACTTGGCGGAGTTCAAGTATATACGTAATGTAACGTTCAAAACCAAATTTTTCTGGATTTTTATATCTCTGTTACACAGTGGAATAAAAAAAATACCCAAAGAAAGTTTTACATACAACATGTACTTTATGACCTCCTGAACCTATAATGCTGAATGTTTTTTATCATCACGTCACATTAGCCAGTAATAATTTTTTGAAGATTTAATAAATTAAAATTTGAACCTCTTTCAATTTTCCCGCTTTTGGATCGTGCAAAAAACTATGTTGTTTAGTTTTTCCATAAATCTCAAATATGCAATTTAATAAACAGTTTAATTGCTCTTTCAGCAATTTAGTTTTTATACGAAAAAACTGTTTCTCGGAATTATGTATTAATTGACTCGTAATGGCTAGCATTTGAAATATCAATAGGTTTATTCACTCTCTCGACTTATTTTCAAGGACCACAAAAAATCCCATCGCCCGAGAAAAAATTTACATGTGAGCAAAATGTATGAAAAATTACACACAATTCCCATATAAAACTTCAGTCACTTTGTGGCACGGGTTAATCATGAGCGATTTGCTTCAAACTTGAAGGATAGTTTTTTTTTTATATCTTGATTGATTTAAAGGCTCGGAATGAAGAAAATTTCAACATTGCAAAAATAAGTGACACCCTAATACATAGGAAGAAAAATAGACCACAGAAAATGTGAAAACTTAAAAGGCGCTTCCCCCTCCATTTCTTCAAAAGTAAAAAGTTGTATAACTTTATAAATTATATTATTAGTATGAACAATTAAAAAAAATCATGAAAAATAAATAATGATAGCTGTTGAATTAAATACAGTATTTCGAATAAATATATGTAAAATGATTCTTTTTTTTAATTTATATCATGTATCATTTATTTATTTGTGAATTTTGGACTCTGAATTGCAGAAACTCAAATTTCACGAATTCGGTTCCTAGACTTTTCTGGGAACTATCAGTTTCCTAGTTCTAAAACTATTAATATGACATTTGTCATTCCCTCGCTTTCACTCAAAGAAATACTGTATCCACTAATGAATACGATATAAAACAGTGTGGAACAGCGAAAGAAGCCAGTCAATTTTATAAAAATACTCCAGTTGTTTATTACTGCTGTGAAAAATGTACAATGATTTTTCATGTTTACAAATTAAATTTGAAATTACTCTTCTGCCTATCGATAATAATAAAAGGTCCCTTTTGTCAATTTGTTTATTTGACTTTTCTCACTACTCTTACTTAAACGTAATTTTTTAAAGTAGGAGGATATTCGTTGAAAAAAATAATCTTATATGTAATTTAATATTCATTTTCAGACTATCACAATGCCAAATAAGGATTTTGTGTACGACACGACTTCCACAGAACCATGTCGAATATCATACGAGAACCCAGAATCTGCTCTAAAACACCTGAACTTGTCACGTAAAGATATGTACCACAAATTCATCGTGTATAACGCTGCAGAGTTTGAGAAATACGCAATTTTAGATGCGATGATCTTTGCCTGCGAACCAGACGTGATGTTGCCTTACATGTGCGAAATCAATGAGGAGCACAAACTGACTTTTATTGCCAAGTGCTCTGGGAACGCTTTAAAAAAACTAGGTATTGCTTTTTTCTACAATAATGTTAATGACATTAGTGTAAACATTAGTGTACATTAGTGTAGATATCAAATTGGCATCACGAATGTTAACTGGGTCATTTTGACAACCAAAAGTATGTAATATTTCTCCAAAAAAAATGTGTACATATTAACGTATGTATTGAAAGTTCATCTGCTCTGTAAATAGGTAAATAGACGAAAATCTGATCCAAAGGGATTTCTTGTTCTGAGTTTCTACCGACTTGCACCCGCAATCAATTAAAAAAACTCAATCTTTTAAACAATGCAATGGCAAAATCTTCGCGTTCTCCGGCAACGAGATTTTTCTTTTCACTATGAACCAGATTATTTATACTTATTCCAAAAGAATAACTAAAGTGAAAAATTACGAAATATTAGTGATGCTGGGACTCAGCCTGGAAATCTGGCCGCAGAGGGTGGTCTTTTTTGACATCATCCTCGGGTTCCTGGCCCCCCAGGACATCAAGTATTCCCCGCAATTTATCATCAACAACACCTTGACCAATCGCTACAATATGGCAAAACGTTTCCTGAACTTTGATGAATTCGAGAAGGACAAGTACCTGAGGTCTCTGTACTGTCCTCTGCGACTCACAAGAATCTTCGACTTTGTGCTCTTTCATGCCCGAGGAAAATTCCGAGAGAGCCGGGAAACGAAACTTGTGATACAAAAACTATCCTTGAGGTTGAATAAACTCAGTCAAATATTCTTCAATGACAAATACTTCGCCCAGAGTTTAGTAGCTCTTGATCTGAGAGACAACCAGTTTACGGACTTGATACAGTTAAAGGGTTTCTCGGAGTTCAAAATCACGGAAATTTGGCTGGACAATAATCCACTTTGCGAAAAATACAAGACCCCCGAGGAGTATGTACACGCGGTGAAAGGTGCATTTCCTCATGTGCAACTTCTGGATGGCGTCACTGTCGCTAATAACAAGAAAATCATTCCTGTCATGCAACCTTGCCATCTGGGGAACGGGATGAGAACACAACTAATAAAGCAATTCATCGAGCACTTTTTTCTCCTGTATGACCAAGATGATCGTCGGGTGCTCACTGGACTGTACGACGAGCAAGCCATATTCTCGATGACCATTGGGATGCTCACGAGTCACATTCACAAAAAAATGACTCAGGACTGGGGGATGAATAGGAATATTCTCAAATTCGTGGATTATTCCAAATGCCACGAATATCTTTTGAAAGGATCGGAGAAGATCATCTCGCACCTCACCTTACAACCCAAGACTATCCACAATGTCAAGAACATGAACGTGGACCTTCTGCACTGCGGCGACCATCATTTTATTATTTCCATCCACGGCTATTTCGGCTTTGAAGAGGAATATATCTTGCCCATGTATTTTTCGAGAACTTTTGTTATTACTGCGAAAGGTGAAAGCGAATATTGTATCATAAACGATCAGTATTTTGTTGCCAGTGGAGGAGCTAAAGCCAAGAACTTGAAATTTCCTAAAGTTGGTAAGTTCGAGTCGTCTGGGAGTTTGAGTAGGTCAGAAAAACGTCAGTTAGTGAATTTTCTTAGGAGCCTTTCAAATATGAGCGAGAATTATAGCATTCAATTTTTGGAAGAGGCTAGGTGGGATGTTAGAAGAGCAATCAGTCATTTTATGAAAGCTTACAAAGCGAATGAGATTCCAAGCGAAGCTTATGTCTATGATCCTTATTAATTTCAATTTTTTGGTATGGAGGGATGGCAGTTTGTAATGTATGTATTTAAAAAATATTTAATAAGAAAATTTTCGAATTGTATATTATGACTTGAAATCGAATAAGGTTTTGCATAAAAAACTGATGCTGAAATTAATTTAATAAGAAAACCCACTTTTACACTCCACTGGCCAATCAAATACCTACATCAAAATTTCTGTAAATTTATGTTTTTTCTGTAAATGATGCGATAAATAAAAAATTGTTGTATGCGAGTGTTTAGTTCAGCCCTCATTTTTTCCTCTCTATATTATCAAAATTGTTGTGGACCTGCTGTAGCGTCAGAAAAAGAAAATACAACTTTCTAAAGAAAGGGAATAGGCTGAGTCAGTTTGGTCAAAAGGTCCTTTTTTCTACACATTGAGCCTAATTTGATGGCACAGTGTTTTTTAGAATGTTTCTTTATTCAAGTTAAAAAAAGGTGCTTGTACTTTCAACAAATTTGTCTTGTTCAAAAATGTCTATGAAATCCTTGACTCCGGCAGATCGAACGGAAAGTCCAATGCTGGCTCCCTCTTCCTGTTCTTTAGTTTTCAACATGACACAGCTACCTTTTCCTAGAGGAATAAAAAGCGTTTTTATTTTTTGGTAATTTTACATAAATTTAAAGAGTCTTGAGAGAGACAGCTGCAGAACTATTCAGTTCTCTTTATTAGCAATAAATCGCACCTAAAAGTCCACGTTCATGAGCGGCAGCCAGTTGATTGACAACTTGCCGTTCGACCTCGTGTTTGATGGAACGGGCCCCGTAATAAGGATTGTAACCGTCGGCGAGGATCGACAGTACTTGCCGGTCCCACTTAAGCTCGATCATGTGACGTTCCCGAGCGCGCGTGGCCCAAGCCTCCAACTCTTTGCTGACGAGCTTAATCAGCTCGCTCCGCGAAAATGGCAGGAAGTACACAATTTCGTTTATCCTACCCAGAAATTCATCCCTCCGAAAATGGTTCTTCAAGATTGGCCGGACCTGTGCAATGTATTTTATTGTACATTTATCCTCCCATACTTCCTCCAAATACAAATTTTTGATTCGTCCATGTAACAACCCAGTAAAAATTCATGATTATTCGTGATAATCACAAATGTTTACTGGGAGAGCTGATACGTTTTTTCGGAATTTCATAGAACTACTGATAATATTAATAATTTTTAAATTTTACACAATTTTTCTCTTTAGAAAAAAAATGCGCAAAAACTGTGAGTACTTACGACTTTATCCTTGAAATTTCGAGAAATTTCGATGTGTTGCAATTCTTGATTTTTATCTATTTTCTCGCCTAAACGGTGCGAAAAAACGCGTTGTGCTTCGTCACGAAGTTGAATGGCGTGTTCGGCGATTTCTTCGCTTGCTAAATTCGAAGTCATAACAAAAATAGCATCCTTGCAGTTGATGGTTTTTCCTTTTCCATCAGTGAGACGACCCTGCAACATTAACTTTGGTCTCTCTGTACGTTCTTTTATGAAATTTCAACAATATATGCAAGTGAAACGAACCTCGTCAAACAACTGCAAAAGCACTGTTAGAACATCAGGATGTGCTTTATCAACTTCGTCAAAAAGTACCACGGCTGAAGGAGATTTTTTCAAGAGTTTTGTCAACTGTCCACCATCGTCGTGCCCCACGTACCTTTTTAGAGGAAAATATCATTGTTTATTTACAGCTATAAGAAATAATCTAGAATTTCAATACAATATTTTGGTTTCATATTTGCTTATAAACTCTTACAACATCTGATTTAGGAAACCCACCCAGGTGGCGCTCCGATCAGTTTCGCAACTTCGTGTTTTTCCTGGTACTCAGACATGTCAAGCCTGATGAACGAGTCTTTTTTGTTTCTGTGTATGTAAGTAGCCAATTGTTTAGCTAATTCAGTTTTTCCTATCCCCGACGAGCCGAGAAACAAGAATACTAGAGGGTGCTCTTCATCGATCCAGCCATTTTCTTTTCTTCTTATTGCTACCAAAATTTTATTGTCAAAGATAGAATTCGCTGCGAGTGCTATAGCTACAATCATTGTCATTGAATTAAAGTTTTTTACCTGAAGCAACAATGGAAATTGCGCTCTCCTGGCCAACAATATACTGCTTCATTCGTTGTTCCAAAGGAAATCTCCTACGTTCCTCTGCTTCCTATAAAGAAAATAAATATTATGAAGAGTGAGAACGAATTCCAATTAAAACTGGGGAACAGCTTTTTTCAGGTGGCATTTGTTTACTTTTTCTTTGGAAATTTCTTCATATTTGGCAGTATACTTTTCTAATAATTCTCTAGTAGTATCGTCCCTTGCGTAGTCAATTGGAGGACGACCAGCATCGTTTTCAATCGTTGGGTCTGCTCCAGACTCCAAAAGTGCTATTATGCAAGGTTCTGAATCAGTCAAGACTGCATAATGCAAAGCGGTGAATCCGAGGAATGATGCATGTAATGCCAAACGTTCCGAAAATTCGTCTACTCTCAATTCAGTGACTAAACCAACATAAAACCACAATATTATTTGAATTCCGTTTTGTTCATTATATTCACATTGTCAATAATTACTCAAGAACAATTTCTATTTAATTATTTGTTACTTGCCTAGACTTGGGTGAATTCCCTTCTCCATTGCTGTTTTAGGAACATTTCTGAAGTGATCTACATCGTTTACATCTGCACCATTACTCAACAACAATTCAATAACTTCTTTTTCTCCATTGACTGCTGCAGCTTGCAATGCAGTCCATCCTAGTAGATGTCTTGTATTCACATCAACACCTTCGTTCAGGGCCTGTTAGACAAGTATCACATCATTCAACAATCATTTGCATCATTCATTGCCAATTTTTGACTAGGGAATAACTGGGTACAATATTCCTTTTTGTATTTGTATTGGATGCAATTGTGATGATAATTTGTAATGGATGTAAGTTGTAGAAATAAGTAAGAGTCAATGACTCTTAATTATTAGAAGTTAGAACTCTCTGAATAATATAAGATAATGAAAAATATACGTAAAAAACTTATGTATATTAGTTCGGTCAATTTTGGGTCATATTGAAATATTTTGAGGAGATATTTTTTATTAAAAATTACCCTTTGTAGATCACTGACGTTTCCATATCGAGCTGCTCGGAATAACCTTTGCTCTGTAAATAAGTATACATGTTGAGGGATTTCTTGACGAAAATTGCTTTTTTCTTGCATAGAAATGTATAGTAAAACCTCGCTAAAATAATGTCTCAAGCCAAAGTAGGTCATGCATGATTATTTTATGAATACACATTTTTTTATACAACTTCTGATTTATAACAATTATTCATCATTGATCATGTATTTAATGTAAAATGGAATTAATATATGCTTTACCGTAGTAAATAATGTCATATATTCACCATAGTGAATGAACAATCCAAAAAAAAAAAACTAATTGAATAATTAATGCCAAAAAAAACTTTTAAACGAATGTGTTTAAAATAATTATTAAATTTCATTTATATATATTATTTGAAATTTTATAATTGAATTAATAAAGTTATAAATAATTTTTTATTTATTAAGTATTAAAATTTTAAAAAATCCGCCAAAAGCCAGGATTTACCACATATGAATTCAGTGAGAGCAATCATTGACTGGGAAATTGAGTATTCTACTACTTTGGTAACGAGAAACCATGTTTGCACTTCTCAAGAAATTGAATTATATGAAGCAATATATCTTTATGAATGTAATTATTATTAGGGGTCGTGCATATATGGCTTGACACGATTTTTGGTCATTTTTGACCCCCCTCCCTTCCTCTTCGTCACGCATTTCTCCATAAGAGCTAACATAGTTAGTCACACTAAGGCTGACCCCCCCCCCTCCCCCCAGATCGTGACATCATATATGCACGACCCCTTATTCATTATTCAATTTAATTGAAATTTGAATTAAGTGTCAGGCTGAAAATATTCTCTAATAGAATTAAAAAGGTTCCTTTTATTTGCGCAGATAACATCTTAATTTTTGGGCAATTTAATATAATTGAACTGTTTTTTAATGTTGATTTTCTTGTACTAAAGTGCTCTCATGATGTGACAACTTAAAAATATTTAAAAATATGTTAGAAATAAAGTAATTTGTTAGTTTCAGACACTGTTTTGTTATCGAAAAACAATCAATGATTCAATAAATTTAGATGTTTTAAATAATTGATATTAATTAAATTTTACAACAGCATTATATGTTCTTAAACAAAAAAATTTAAATAAACCATTAAAAAATGTTTAATCAGTTGCAAACAAGCTAAGAAGAGTTTTCAAATATTCAATTTAGAGTTATTGAAAAATTAAACAATGTTTTCTTAGCCTGAAATAGTTAATTGTTTATGCCCTGGCAAAGGCCTGGGGATGGAGTGTTTTTTGTATCCTTTTCCCGTTCCATGCTGTTTTCTCAGCAATTATGATCAAAATCCCATACATTTTTCCCAGAAATTGCTTTTTGGAGTGTTATGTTCTTAAAAAATCGATTTAGCTTTAACGATGAATAAATAATTTAATTTTTAATGACAAAATGACTCTACACATATTCATCTGAAATCTTCCTTGCCCACTTCTTGCTTAACGGTTATCATGCGATCAGGGATTTAATTTTTTTACTTTTTCAATTAATACATGTAAGAATACAATTATCAACTATATAATAACAGAGAAATTGACTTTCTTTATTACATGTAATCAAAAACAAGACATTACAGCTTGAAATTTAGAAGAATTTATCAAATGATGGAAAAGGTATGGAGTTAAAACGCAAGGAGCATGGAGTTCCGTGCTTTTTGCATCCCTGAGCCTTTGCCAGGGTGTAAACCTGAAAAATTCATCAAATTTGTAAAAAAAATTGTTTGAAGAAAAAAACAAGTTTGAGCTTATTATTTAAATACATGCAGAATAAAAAATTGTTTGTATAAAGTCATTCTTCTGCTGAATTTTCTAATGAAGAAGCAAGTGAAAAATCAAATAACAGTAGCTTACTAAAATCCAAATTACCATTTATCTTGTCAGTATTCTGCGATTTGCAATATGCAAAAATGAAACCCAAACCACCAAGTATGAACTTGAAAGAATTATTTCCTCTCGGGTTTTTCGCGAATTCCTCCTTAGAACGTTGACGTCGAGGATTCGTGACAATGTTGTCAATCTTTGAATTGCTTTTCTCAAAATAGACAGAAATACACGGCACAAAACTTGTCGAAGTCCTGAACCGCGGGTTTAAACAATTGTTTAGACTTAGATTCCACGGTCCATTCTCGACTGTCAGTAGTAATCCCGGATTTTTTACAGTTATTTGAAATATTTTCTGTACGCATGATTTACAAAGATGCCACATTTTTTCGTTAGTGCGACTTATCACAACTTATCAAATGTAAAACTATGAATTGCTAACGAATACACTGCTCCACTGCTCAGCACTGCTCGATCTCAAAACGGACTAAAACGTGCTGAAACGGACGAAGAAAAATCCAGAAAAATCCTGAATAAATCCCACAACGGACGTGATCGGGTGGGAGTTCCAATTTTAAAATAGGCCGCGCTTGCGCAGTATAAATGTCATGCTTATCGTAAACATAACCTCTTCAGCTGAGAGCCAATCAGATTGCGATTTTTTGCCTGTTTTCAGAAGAAATTTCGTCCGATTTGGGATATGTCCGTTTTGGGGTGGTCCGTTTTTAGTGTAGCTCTAAACATCTAAAACTTGCTAAATGTTGCTAAAACTGATGTGACTGATGCAATCAGATTGAATCAGATCAAGATCAAATCAGCAGAATTTATCAGCTGATCACAACTGAACCATTAGCATCGACATATATAAATGCTAAATGGACCGCCTGTGTACTACTGCGCATCCATTTCGCCATAAAAAGAGAGGGCAATAACCTGGTCATTGCTATCTCTTTCAAGGCATCATCAGGGCTTTCTTATTGGCTAGCTAGGACCGTAACCTCACCTGACCAGCCAATCCTGACCAAGGTAAGAGACGGACGATTTCTCCTTTTCTTTCTATGAGCCTTAAAGCGATTATATAAGGCCAATTTAGAATACCGGTTCTCGGCCCCAGTCCGGTTGAGCGCTCGACCAATCACAGCACAGCCGTTGCCGATTACGGTTCGGTTCGAGCATTTAAATAGTTTGATTCTAATTGGACCGAGCGCCTAATTGAACCGGAGAACCGTCGCCGAGAACCGGTAATCTCAATTGGCCTTTACAGCCGCGTACACTGTAAAAAATCGACTCGTAAAAAACCTAGTGGGTAGGAAATTATTTTCGTACTCAGTGTAGTCTATTTCATACACGAGGTAGAAAAATAACGAGAGGCTCAAAAATCACCTGCATTCAGTGTGGATAATAAAATTCCTGGTGGTAGATTAGCTACCAGGTAGTAAAATTGAGCGATCAAACGAACTTACCTGTAAGTGATGTTCGATCGTAATTATATTAGAGGCTCGTTCGAAGACGATTAACATGTAGTACCGCTACTTATGCCAGATGTTGCCACAAGGTATAAAGTAAAATAGAAAAAACACCATCACGGTTCCCCTCGCGCGCTCCCTACTTCATACTTTCAGAGTTCTAGATATAAATCTCTAATACTTCTCTAAGGGCCGGGGAAAAAATCCCTGATACTTGAGGGAGGGATTAATCGTCTTCGAACGAGCCTCTAATATAATTACGATCGAACATCACTTACAGGTAAGTTCGTTTGATCGCTCAATTATATAACGAGGCTCGTTCTCAACGATTAACATGTAGATGTTCAGAGTTGCATAGTCATAAATACAATTCCCAAATCCGTATAGAAACCATATAATAGAACCTTTAATCAGCCTTGAAATATCACATTTACAAAAGCTTCCGGATCTACCGGTCGGTTATAATGCTTTGCAAATACTTCAGACCCCTTTCACCATCCCGCTGTTCTCTTGATAACCGCCAGGTCGGCGCCTCGTTTCAAGGCCGCTGAGGTTGCAGCGTGTCTCGTGCTGTGGGCCTTAAAATGGGGGTCAAAGTCACAGCGCGTAAGAGCTGCCCTGATCCATCTGCTTATAGAGTCCGTAGAGGCTGGCCCGTATGGTCTTCTTGTCAGGATCAGCAGCGCCTCTACTTCACCCCTGACCGGTTTCGTCACCTCTATGTATCTATCCAGCGTCAAGGTCACGCAGAGTCGAGGGTTCTGCTTGAACAGAGGCAAGGCGAAAAAAGGCTGTGATGCTCCTGGCCTCGACGTCTTCAATAGTTTAGGGACCTCAATCTCGTACCCCTCTGAAGTTCGCCTTGTGTGCGGCAGCGTGATGGCCGCCAGAGTCTGGAGTCTTTGCGCTGTGCTTAGGGCGAGGAGTAGAACCAATTTTTCTGAGAGTTTAGCCAAGGTCAATTCCTCCAAGGGCCACCAGGTTTGCAAGTTGCCAAGGACCCCCGAAACATCCCAGGTCTTTTCGTATTTCGGTTTCGAAGGCCGAAGGCGAAAGGTGCCTTTCAAAAATCTAGAAATTGCCCAGTCCTTGGAAATATCCTCGTTCACGATGAGAGAAACAGCCGACCTCGCCGTATTCAACGTGGCGTACGAAGCCCCTTGCTCAAAAATTTCAGTAAGAAAAGAAAGTATGTTCCCGGTATCCCCCGCGAAAGGGTCGAGACCTCCTTTTTCGCAAAAAACCAACCACTTGGCCAAGAGGCTAGCATACTGTTTCAACGTTGACTCTGCCAAAGACTCAATCATTATCCGGGATGTTGCCTCCGGGATGCCTCGCCTGTGGAATGCGTCCCTGATATGATCGCGGCAACGAGCTCCAGAACCTGAGCCAGAGGATGTTGAATCGATCTGCAAGGTGACCACAGTAAATCAGGAGAAGGCCTTAAATGTATCAGCGGTGAAACACACAGGGCTTTGAACAGAGGGAACCACGGTTGGTTCGGCCAAAGAGGGACAACAACAATGCCCCTAGCTTTATCGAAAATCATTTTCCTAAGAACCCTGAGAATCAAAGAAAAAGGGGGAAAAGCATATACAAAACCCAGTGAAACCCAGTCACGAGTAAAGGTGTCCACCGCGGCCGCCTCAGGGTCCACGCCCCATGAAAAATAAATACTGCATTCCGCGTTCAACCTGGATGCAAAAAGGTCGACAACAGGGTTCCCTAACTTTCCTGTGACTCGTTCAAATGCCTCATCTGCCAACTCCCATTCAGTGTCGATGTTAGTAGACCTATATTCCTGGTCTGCCTCTATATTTTTCGACGATCTAATATAAGAAGCAAAAATCCAGATTTTTCTAGACTCCCACCAGTGCCAAATTTCTTCTGCAACCCTATTCAATTCCTCGTACTGAATGCCCCCCATTTTATTCACGTAGGCAATGGCAGTAGTGTTATCGATACGCATAAGAACCTCACAGCTCCTGAGATCCTTTGCAAAGCATTTAAGGCCCATGAATGCTGCCAAGAGCTCCAGTCGGTTGATGCTGAACAACCGCTCCTCTAAAGTCCAAAATCCTCGAGCCGACCTCCCATTGCAATAAACACCCCAACCTGTCTTTGAAGCATCTGAAAAAATTTCTTCCACGTATCTCTCCTCACGGATTGTGGTCACGGCCCTAGGAATATTTTCCTTCCACCACAGAAAAGTGGATCGCAAATTCTGGGGGATTTCTATCTTTTTATCAAAATCACCCCCACTTCTCATAAGGCCCAAGTATCGCAGTCGCTCCAAAGGCTTCAGATGAAAACGACCGTAGGTCAGGGTCTGACAGCAAAAATTCAGTAATCCAATCAAACTCGCCAGTTGCCTCAAGGTCGGAACTTTTCCTAAATAGAGAGATTCAATTTTCGCCAGAACTTCCCTTTTCTTTCCACCAGGGAGACTCCTAGACATAGACTGAGAATCATAAACAATGCCCAGAAACTCCGCCGAGGTACCCGGGACGCGGGTAGTTTTCTCCTCATTTATAGTAAAACCTAGGGATTCGAGCACCTCAATTGTAACACGCTTGTTCTCCTGACAACCCTGTAAAGAACTTCCCATACAAAGAATATCATCAAGAAACACGACCGACCTAAATCCCCTACTTCTGAGTTCCCTGATCACCGGCTTCATCAACTTGGTGAAAACGAAAGGAGCAATATTCAGACCAAAGGGTAGGCAAATAAACTCGAAACACTGGTCCTCAAAAATAAATCTCAAATAATTCGAGCTCTCTGGATCCACTGGCACTGAAAAATATGCATTTTCCAAATCCAACTTTGCCAGATAATCCCCTCGAGATAAAAGTCTCGATGCTGTTCTGCCATCTTCCAGCTTAAAATGCTCAGTCGAAATAAAATTATTAAGATTTTTAAGGTTCAACACAAATCTGAAACCCCCACTCGACTTCGGTACCAAAAAATACGAAGAGACAAATTGAACCTCAGATTGACTGCATGGCCGTACCGCACCGAGTTCCAAAAGCTTCCTAATAGAAATTCTAACTTCCTCCATTGAGTAATCTCTTCCTATCAGGGGAGATGAGGGTATAAAATGTTGAAAAGGCTGTTTATCAAATTTGAGTTTGAGGCTCCGTACGCAATTGAGTACAAAACTGTCATTTGTAAATTTCTTCCAAGTAGGAAGAAAATTTTTTAAAGCGCCAGCCTTTACCTTTAACGCCTCCCGCGCTCCGACCTTGGAAATCCCCGGTTCTGACCGAAGTTTCCCCGCTTCGGGTAATTCGTGAAGCTGATGAACTTCTTCGGGGGCCCGTTCTGATACGCCTGCCTCTGTTGGCCCTGGAATTTGCGTGGCAGGCCTCTGGCGTTTCCCGAATTTTCTGGTTTCGCGGACTCCTTTTGCTGCCCGAACAGTGCTTGTCCAACTTTGACAGCCGCCTTTGCATTTTTGAATTTTTCCCCCAAGTCCTTCCTGAACAGCAATTCGTCCGTCTTGGCCTCGTCCAGGAGATTTTTGTAAAGTTTATCCGCTATTTTAGGCATCACTAATGCTTTTCTGGAAGTAGTCTGCTGGAAGTGAAGGTCAGCCAGAAGCTTACCGCAGTCTGCTAAACAGCGTAAAATTTCTGTAGGGTCCACTTGAGCTTCTCCAGCCATGCTCTCGAGGATAGTGGAAATGGCGCCCCCAAGCGCCATCATAGCCGAGCCCAAACAATTTTGTGCCGCTGTGAGGTGCTTGTCCCTGGCCTTGCTGGACTCGTTAAGCTAAGCCACGATTTCAGGATTCAGAATCGGGGCCTCCACGGGGCAGGCTCCTGTTCGGACGTAACAAGCCAAAAGCTGCTCTTTTTCTTCCTTTTTCAACCCATTTCGGATTCAATAAGTCCAGCGACCTTCAATTTCAGAATTAAGGGAGGTCATGGTCGCGGGTTTGAGTTCGGGAATGATGCCCAAAATGTCGAGCGTCTCCTTCTCCAAATTTTGCTCGGGGGCGACCTCGTTCGGGTTTGGCCCTTCGTTAATTTCACCGCCCTCGATAATTGGTGGGTTAATTTGCTGAATTTCATCTTGGCCGCCTAGAAAAAAGGGCCAGGTTATAGCGTTTATATACCTTTTTTTTTTAGTCAGGCCTTTATTTGTATACAAAGTTCACTGCTAGTTAGGTTCCAGAACCTAACCTCAATTTTATTCGGGCAATTGAGCGGGCCTTTTTTCTGATAAAAGTTCACCGAAGTGGCACCGCGATTCTGAAGGCGCCACTTATGCTTCCCGAAAAAAATGGTTCTCTAATACAGGAAGAGGCACATTCTCTGTCCGTGTGCCTCCACGAATTCTGCCCACTCAGCCGCTTCGGCTTGAGCTTCGGGTTATTTCGGTGATTACGAACTAGTACGAAGATGACTGACTCCCAATATAACGAATGATCCCGAATGATCGTATTCTGTTATTATGTTTTGACCGTTTTCGGAGCTTTCGAAGCTGTCGAAGTGTCGTTTTAAACTCAAGCACGAGTCTTATCGTGCTTATCGTGCTTATCGTGCTTATCGTATTTTAATTGAAATATTACCGCGATGAGTTATTGCATAGTAAGGAAGTGCTCATCGGGAAAAAAATCAGAAGAAAAATGTTCTTTATTTCAAATTCCTCGGGATCAAGAAAGTGATTATTTTACATTGTGCCGGAGACTGGATTATATAAACAAAGCCAGTAAAAAACCACGTTTGATTTGTGAAAAACATTTTTCTCCGGATAATACAGGGTGCGCCATTTCTTATGTCGGCATGTAAACATTGAATAACTTGAAAAAAAAACAACCGATTTCTGTAAATGAGGTATTTTTATTTAGTTTGGTCCTTTACAATTTATTTAGACTAGTTTTTGAACACAACATCAATCAAGTGGCCGCCCTTATTGTTCACAGCAAAATATGCCCTTTTTGCGGCGTTTTCCATTACCTTTTCGAGCATCTCGGGTGGTATAGCAATGATTTCGGCACGAATATTTTCCTTAAGCTCTTCAATGGTCTGCGGCTTGCTGGCGTACACTTTACTTTTCAAATAACCCCACAAAAAGAAGTCTGGAGGGGTCAAATCTGGAGATCTGGGTGGCCATTCAATGTCGCCTCTTTTTGACATCAGACGTCCAGGGAATTTTCGTTGCAGAAACTGGATTGTTTGATTCGCAGTGTGGCAGGTCGCACCATCTTGTTGAAACCAGTAATCTTCAAGACCTTTTTCACGCATTTGTGGGCAGACATAGTGAGCCAACATCCACCGATATCGGTTTCCATCGATCGTTTGGTTCTCTTTGAAAAAATAAGGACCAATGATGGTTTTGGCGCAAACGCCGGCCCAAACAGTAACTTTTTGGTCATGCAATGGCGTTTCATGGATCTCGTGTGGATTCTGCGTTCCCCAAATGCGGCAATTTTGCTTATTAACGCCTCCAGAAAGTTTGAAATGTGCCTCGTCGGTCATTAAAATTCGCTTCCAAAAATCAGGTTCAGTATCAACTATTCGAGCGATTGTTTGTCCATATTCCAAGCGACGTGGATGATCTGTAGGCAATATTCTTTGTGTTAATTGCATTTTGTACGGAAACAAATGCAAATCATCTTTCAAAATGCGCCGTAGAGTGGTTCCACTGATGCCGAGATGCTGAGCGCGGTGACGATATGAAACTTTTGGGTTTTGGGCAACGCTCTCTCTGACAGCTTCAATCAGTTCATTTGAACGTCTTGGTCGTTGATGAACGGGTTGTTCGCGATCTTTCACTGTCCCGTGGTCACAAAAATTCGACACCAAACGACGAATAGTGTTGTCAGATGGTGCCTGTTTGCCAAGATATTTTCGACGATATGCTCGTTGAGTTAACACAACTGAACGACTATTTTCAATGTACAAAGTAACTATTTCAGCGCGTTCTTTTGGTGTGAAGCGATACATGGTTGAAATTGTACTGAATTGACGTTTCCAAAACAAGTGAAGTCAAGTAAATCGGTTGTCAAATGTTTAAGTTATTCAATGTTACAATACCGACATAAGAAATGGCGCACCCTGTATCATAAGAGAAAAGGAATTTTTCGACCACAATGGGAAATTAATTTCTAGGGTGAAAAAGCAATTTATGATAAACTATAAATTTTGTCACTGAATAGTTCAATTACTCTACAAACTCGGAGAACTCAGATTCTCTTGTACTAGGTTTTTTTCTTCACTCGAAATCTTTTTACTTTTTTTTCTTCCTCGTTTCCCATTTTACACTCTCGATTACGTGACTCGACCGAAAAAAAATGCGAACGCCTTAATCCAAGAAGAAACGAGTTTCGCATGATATTAATTTAATTTGCGTAAGCAAGAAATTCCGAGTTTTGATTTAAAAATTTTTAATTATGTCATTTTTTCGTTTTGTCGTTCTGCTTTAATGTAAGAATTTTTCATGTTATGATTATGTATTTCAATTTTTATTTCATTGTTAATCATATTGATAATGGTTTTAATCATCAATAAATATTATGTCATAGTATAATTTATACAGGGTGTATCAGAAACTACGGAGGATAATTTGCCAGATTTTTTTTTAGATTTTTCTAAGACTTAAAGTCCTTTGCCACTTTTTACAAATCTTAAAATTGAAAAAGATATTTGAGTTTGAAATTCAACCGATGAATGCGCTCTTCTGACAAGTGGGAATAAAAGCCATGGACCAAAATTTTCTTCATATTTTTCTGAGTCGAAAAGTCTTTTTCCACTTTCCTTAAAATTCAAAGTCAAAAAAAATAATCAAGTTGGAAGTTTCAAGCAATCAGATTTCTCAAATGTAAAACTCTCATATCTTTTTTGATTTTTAATTTTTTTAAAAGTGGCAAAGGACTTTTTGATTCTACAAAAATATGAAGAAAATTTCGGTGAATTTTGGTCTATGATCTCTATCCCCACTCCTCGAAGGAGCGCTTTTTTTGGTTAAATTTAAAACTCGAATATCTTTTTTATTTTGAGTTTTGTAAAAAGTGGCAGAGGACTTTTAGTCTTAGAAAAATCTGAAAAAATCAGGCAAAGTATCCTCCGTAGTTTTGGATACACCCTGTACACATGTATATTGAATGTGATGTCATACGTTATCATTCGATATAATATATATTACACAGTTCGACAAAATTTAACTTTCAAAACAATAATTGCAAAACACTTTCAAACAAATAATGAAATATTTTTCATGTCTCAGACGCTAAAGTCGCGATTTTTGCCTCTGTGCGTGACGCTTAATCACACTTTTAGAGCCTTCAACATGAAAATTTATGTTCGCACCTGAGAGCAATCGTCGATTTGGGCTCTGACGATTTAACTTATCCATGCAATCCATTAAGGGGTGGGGATTAAAACAACGGACCAAAATTTACCAGAATTTTTTCTACATTTTTTGAGCCGAAAAGTCTTTTGCCATTTTTAAAAAACTCAAAATAAAAAAAGGTATTCGAGTTAGAAGTTTTAACCAATCACATTTGCTCAATTTCGAACTTGAATATTTTTCTTGGTTTCGAGTTTTTTAAAAAGTGGCAAAGGACTTTTCGATTCGGAAAAAAATAGGGCAAATTCTTGTAAAATTTGATTTCTAGTTTTTATCCCCACTCCTCAATAGAGCCCATTGATTGGTTAAATTTCAAACTGGAATATCTTTTTTGATTTTGAGTTTTGTAAAAAGTGGCAGAGGACTTTTCGACTTGGAAAAATATGGAAAAAATTTGGTTAAATTATCGGTCGTGGAATTGTGGCCATCCTGTATTTATAGACAAAAGTGATGACACTGCCATTCTTAGAGGAGTATCTTACTGTGTGTAACTTCTTGTATTATGCGTCATTTACAGAGATTTTTCGGTTGTGTGAGGCAAGGTGGCGGATGCGACGATCACCCGTCGACCCCAACGTTTCTGCAAATTTATAAGATTTTGTCCACCTATTCTTTATTGAAACCTCCGAAGTATGGAAACTGTTCCATTCCTGTCAGTGGTCCAAAAAAGCCTCTCCTCAAACTGTCGCAATTAAAGACTAACCTTCCCCAAGAGAAGACCTCATTTCTTGAAAACATAAAAACAAAGTTACAGCAAATTATTGCCAACGTTGACTGGGATTACTTCGAAGCTGTCGATCACGATTATTGTGGTCCTCTTCGAGTTGACTGCCTGTCATACTATGTGACAGGACGAATTTGCAAAATGTTGCTGGAATGCAAAAAAATTGAAACCTGCAGTGTTTGCAAAACTGCATTGACAAGCAAGACTTGTAATGTAGTAACAGACTACATAAACGTGACGACTGTTACTGACAATAAAGACAATACTGATTTCACGTATCCAAATATTTCTTTGTTTAATTTTGTTATCAGTCTGGAGACTCTTTTTCAGAAACATTGCTCATCTCCAGAAGTATCTTATCATGTTGTGGATGAAGCTGTGCAAACTTGCATTCCTAATTTTCCTTGCAACGAACACCGCATCTATGTAATTTGACAAGCAGTGAAAATGTTTTTGTTGATTCGACTCCAAAAATTCGTCAAAGAGTCAAGAGATGTCGAAAAGAAGAATCGTCATCAAAAAAAGTTGTCGAAGTTCACACACAGTTGATGCATTTTTGAAAAATCAGTTTTCTACTTTTTTTCTTGTTTTTTTGTTAAATTGGTTTAAATATATATATTTTTTGAAAACATATATAATTGTTATTTTTTTCATTAAGCTACGTTAGGCTCCCTCGTTATATCCCACTTGATTGCAGAACATGTATCACTACTTTTTTCCGAACTTATTTCCTGACTTGATAGAGCAGTTTGTACGGAATGCATGCAAGTATCATGTAAACGCGTTTGAAATACAAACGCTTACACAAAATCCACAAAATTCGCGCGAACTTTTATTATGGATGAGTCCGTGGATTTTAATAAACGTAAGATATAAATGCTTTAAGTCTACATTCGAAATATTATCGTTGCCCTATTAAACAATCGAATTATTTATCATCTTTTTCGTAAATCCAAATATTGTTTTACGGTCGGATTATCTATTGATTTTCTTGGTAACAAAAGATATTTTTTCTACGTCTTGCAACAATAAATAAAAATCATGTATTGTTAGCAAAATTTTACTTTCGTGTTCTTGTTCATAGTGTTTTTTTGAAACAAGTTCTTTTTTTAAGAAAAGTTATCAAGAAATTCTGCTGTATTATTTCCAACTTAACTTCTTCTTAGCATAATCAAAAGGTTTTCATTGTCGAATTCAAAATTCAATAATTTCAATACATAAATTTTACTTTTGTGATCTAATTTATTTGATGAAAAATTGGTACACCGCTAACACGACACGGGTGTTTGGAACAATTAAATCTTAATGTATTTTCGAATCGTATAGTATTCATTAAAAAAAATTAAATAATTCATGTTTTTCTCATCCATGCATGAATCGTAATCTATTGTAATAGTAATTCTAAACGAAAATAAATGACTTCAGCAAATTTAAAATGCTTGTTAACAGTTCTGCTTTCTAATTTTTGTTTTAAAGTTTGGCAGCAAACTATATGTATAATTAATCAACTGGTGTAACATTTTCTTTCACTGAAAATATTTTCCAACACGCCTCGAGAAATGGTCACTTGAATTACATAAATAAATACTCATCAGAATAAGTACCAGAAAAAGTTATAACTTGAATGTAATAAATAGTTTACTCAAGTTGAGATTTTCTATTACTAGTAATTCTTTTAAATACTCACTTATATTCAAGTAAGAAAACGGTAATGCTTATTTAAATAGATATGTATTCATTTCAATATTCCTTTTTTTCTAGTTGTAAAAGATTAAATGAAAACTGTATTCATGCTCATTTTTAATCAGAAATATTATTATTCAAATCATATTTTATACCAGAACTACAAATTATCGAGAAATTTCAGTTTCATAGAAAATAACGTTTTACGTCGTTATGCCCTGAATACTAATAATATACTTAGTAATAATAACAGAAAAAAATTGAAATAAAAGATAACACTTCCAATCATAATTCTTTGAAAATTTCAATTTACACAAATGTTTTGAATTAAAACTGCAACTCAATAGTTTAAAAAATTGATCAACAACACAAGTTAATTATTTCAAGCATTTAAAGTACATATAGCATAGGTAAAATAAAAATAAATACTTTCTCAAGCATGTCAATTTTTAGTATCGAAAAAGTGCAAGACATTGCAGCAAAAAGTGTATAATATTAACGCAAATTTTTCGAATTGTCTATAAGGGGTTTCAAATTAATCTCTCCATTGCAAAATCGAGTGCGTGATTTTTTAATTACAACTGATACAATGATTTATCCTTGCAAGTCTTGCACCTCTTGCACCGCTTGCACCGTGGAATCACTCCGATGCTTGCCGATGCTACCAAACGGCAGATTTGATCAGAGTTGATGTTTGCCCGGTTCGCCCGGTTCCTCATGTACCCACCCTCCACACCCCTCCAACCCTTTTCGCCGAACGCCCCGGCTGGCGTTCAGCGAAAAGCCGAACGGGCGAACGGGATTCGGCTTGGTCCGCGGCCCGAGCCGAATCAAGCCGAAGCTTGTCGTCACATGGACACAATCCAAAAGCTTGATGCGTGAGTGAACCTGTCGGTACCACAGCGTGAATCGGGAACTAATGAAGTTGCACGGGGCTAGCTGTGCTTTGTCCTTTGTGTCACTATATATATATATATATCAAATTCGGTCGTTTCAGCGGTTTCAGTATTGAATTCCCGTTGATTCCCCGAGGCCAATCGGGGCTGGATTGACGAGGTGAATTTGCCGTGGCCAGCAACGCCAACCTAAAGTTGAAACGTCACGGTTTGCATCAACGTTGATACAACCGGATTTTACGCTTAATACGACGGGTTTTTTTTCCCCAGTGCAGGGAATTGTCAACAAAGCTCTTCCCTGGGGTCTGAGTTTCATTTTCGTGACATATATGTCACCGGTGAGATTATATGTCACCGTTCATTCGGGTGGATTTGGTGCCATATATAGATATAGTTTGTTCGGGCCAAGTCCACCCGAACGAACGGTGACATATATGTCACGAAAACAAAACTTTTACCCCTGTTGGAGCAGCAGGGTTTTTTTTCCTAGTGTAACATTACTACCACCTTGTTACTGTTGTTCAGTGTTGACAACCTAAAGAAAAAAAAGAGCCCTACTCGCGGAGGTGATTTGAACCCGTGCCTATATGACCACATAGTAGAGTCCACAGATTTCCACCCGTCGGGTACAGTCGGGTACTCACACACTTGCAATCGTTCGTACTTGAGCAGAGGACACAAGTACGAGTGATTGCAAGTGTGTAAGAACCCGACGGTGGAAATCTGTGGAATCTGTTACATGGGTAAATAAACACGAATGAATGATTCAAAACATATCGAAGAGTAGAATATAAATATAATGAATCGCGGGAATACTGTAAATATTGACGAAAATCTGCAGAGTCCAGCAACGAAGGTGAAAATGCCGGACGTAAATAAGCCGGTTAACTCGATTGTCCTGGACGCGGGAGCAGCGATGCGAATAAAGAAGGGAAACGCGACGCCCCAGGAAGCCGCACTCATGTCTCGCAACGACGTGTGGCACAAAGTACACATAGCCCGGGGTGGACGTTTGGAAAACGAACTCGTCCTCAGGAGTGTCCTGCAAGCGGTGAAGCCCAACGAATTGATTCCCGTTCATTACACGGTCGCAGCCGAAGATTCTTTTTTCTTAGTTCGCAACTGTGAAGCCGCCCTCAAAGAGTTTTGCTCTCAAAATCTCATCATTCGCAGTCTGAACGACGAAGTTTTGTTGTTAAAAATAACATTGGGGTTTGCTTCCATTCGTGAATTGAAGACTAATATTCGACCCCTTCTTATGGCCCTGCTGAAGAAAAGGTGAGTAAGGGGGAAAAAGAAATTGTTTACTGGCATGAGATATTAAATTATAGTTAAAAAATCAATATAAATTATATCATCAGGATTATACTTGAATAATGCTTATTGACAAAGAAATAAATGTAATATAACATATATAAATATAAACAGTGGCGTGAGTAGCTTAAACGATGAGAGAGGATGAGATAGTATAATATTATAAACCATCTAGATAATACCGAGTATAAAAATTATGGCTTGGAAAAAATTTTCTCAAAGTCCTCTTCTTATGCTCAAAAAGTGCTCAAAGAACTCATATCTAATGTATTACTATCATAAATGCTAAAAACAAGTACTCCAATATTTTTCAAAATTTTTACACGATTCCATTAATCAAAAAATTATGTTTTAGCGAATCATTGAAATATCTTCAAAGGGGTTTTTTTATCCTGCATGTGTTTCCAGAATACACAAATTTAAATGGGAACAAACTTAACAAGGTTGTATTTAAAAACTCTGAATTCTAGAATACAGATTTCTGGAATTTTGGACTGTAGGATATCCAAAACTAGAATTTTAAATGACAAAAGCCAGAATCTCTGAATTAGAAATTTTTAGAAGGAGAATAAAAGAATCGTACATTCTGTGATGAAGGATTTCAGAGCTCCAAATTCTGTGGTATAAAGTTTCAAAATTCAAGATTACACATTTACAAATTAGAGGCTGCCACGTATTATGTCATCACTCTTAGGAGGGGAAGGGGTTTAGAGTTTGATGACAGACAATGACGTGAGGGGGTGTCAGGGTTCCAAAGATTATGACTTAATCATGAAAAAAAAAGTTCATAAAGTTTGAGAAATTTTTCAAACTCAGCACGCATTTTTTTAAATGTCGCTCTGATTTTTTTGAAATTTGGCACTAAATTCACATGAAATGAATATGGCTATTCAATATTATTCATGAGATTCTCAAACTTTTAGCTTTTATTTGTTGACAAAACATCGTGTCTTTTTCGACTTTTTTCAAAATCTATTTACAATTAAGGCTTCCTTCTTCTGGCCCAGGAAAAAGCCTGGTTCCTTCTAGTCGCTTCAGGCGTCGAATCCCATGGCCTGGCACCCCTAGTACTCGGTAAAAGTACATCGCTGCCCGCATTACCTCTCCCCCCCTCCCACTTACTCATGTAAACAGGAGTATATAATTCTTGTCCCACGAACTGCTAGGGGAAAAAATATCAGCCTGAGCAGAGCCCTGCATGCCCGGGTAAGGTCAATATACCATAGAGTTCGACCCAGTACTCTACATGCGCCATTCAAGACACCTCTCCCTGGGTGCAACGCATCCCTGGCCTAGTTGCACACATCCTAGATTAGGGCACAGAAGCTGCCCCCTAAGGGACAGCCACCAGATGGTCCACTGTGCACGGATTCATCGGAGAGTCGCTTCGAAGTTGCCTCAGAGCCCCTTCACCCCTGATCGCCCCTTCCTCTGACAGGGATACCCTTGCCAGACTCAAAAAGGCCTGAGCCAGTGTCCTGCCACCCATTCACCCTCAGTCACGAGCGGATACGTTTATAGAACCCCCCTGCCATTCATGGGCAGAACCTGTTTATATAGGTGTCCCCCTTCAGCTTCGCGACCTGACACCGCGGGATCCCCGAAGCTTGAGCCCCCGGACCACTACAAAGTCTCACAGCCCCCACCGGGGGTCGTTTGGTTTTCTTTTAAACAATTTTCGGAAATCCTCAATTCTAAAGAAATAAGAGTTGCACATTATTTTAGAAGTTAGTCTGGGATTAAAAATTTCAAAATGTATGTGACTTTCATTTTCAATTCCCATTGCATGATTTTTGATAAGAAATCATGAGAATCGAAATTCTACAGTAAATGATTTCAAATATGTAACTTTTAAAGTTAAGAATCTAAATATCCCAAATTTCATAATATGGGATTATGAAATTTCAGATCTTACTCTAACTCAGAACAGAACTCTAAGATTCTGGTATTTATAATGAAAAATTTTGTAACATAGAATTGTAATTTTCTAACTATAGAATCCCAGATTTTGACAGTTACAGTTTCCATTGTATAGAATTTAAGTGTGATATAATCTAAAATACATTTTGAGAATTTTGAAAGGTAGAAGATAAAAGACTGAAAATTAGGGAGATGGTATTTCGAAAATCTGAATTCTGGAATATAGGTTTCTGTGATATTGAATTATTATAGATATAAAATTTTGGAATTTGACTACTACAGTTTGGAGGGGGGGGGGGGGGGGGGTTGATCCGTCTGATCTCAACTCTATCTATGCCACTGACATGAATATGAAACATAAAATACGGAAATTTCCTGCTTTTAATGCCAGTTTTTTGGTTACTGTTAGAATTTTGTAATACATAATATTATTAATGTACAATTTACAGATTCCTATTAATTGTTGTTTATTTATGCAGAGTTTTAAACTCGGTGTATTTGAGTTTTTATCATTGGGACGAATTTAATACTTTGGATATCAAGAATTTAGAATAATAGAATTCATGTGCACAATCTGAAAATTTAGGAATTTTCTATTCTTTCAAAGCATGAGAATTTTGTCGATCTAAAAACGGTTTTCAAATTCAAGAAAAATATTTAAAATATGTGTATTGTAATGTCGGCATTTTGTATATTAAATGATTAAAAATTTTTATCTAGAAATAGCATCTCCTCATTTAAGACTCTTGACAATGAAAAAATAGCTAAATTTTTTAGGTTGATCTCAGAATATTGCATGTTTGGCATTTTATTGATTGAAAGATTATACAAATCTATACAAAAAAAATTAAAACATTCCAATGTAAATAATTCATAATTCATAAAAGTCATTCAGTGAAGAATAAAAAATAACTGAATTCTCCAGTATCCGATTCTGAATGACGCGGATTTACAAATTTTCAAAAATATGTTTACTACAAAGTATGCAAGTTCAGCAAGAAAAGTTCCTAGCATCTAATTCATAGAATTTTGTAAATCCCGGATTTCTTCGAACATTCGAAATTATTTGTTGATTTCTTAAAATATGGAATGAGCATTTTGATGCTCATCAATTTTCATTAATTTGCAAGTTGCTCAGTTATAGATAATTGTTAATATAGAGTTGAAATGTTTGAAATTCTGAACTTTGCACACACTGTATACAATCGTTTCAATTGAAGTGTTTCATAAAGAAGGCAAATCTTCACTTCCATTCTTTAATTAAATTTCAATAATTAAAAATTTTATTTTGCAAGTGTGTAATTTCAAGTTATTTAAACTCGCAATGTCAAAGTACTGAGATTTTTTTATTAAGAATAAAACTTTTCAAGCTAGAATGTACCATTTTTTTGTAATTTCTTATTTTTAACATTTAAAATTTTAAAAATTAAATTATATTTTTTAGTTTATGAAAAACGATAGAGTATTTTACAGCAAAAAGCTACAAAAAAATTAGGTTTTTACAGTTTCATCAGAATTTACAGAAAAATTTTTTGCCGTATCTATGTTACAATTTTTACTGTTCCCCAAAAAATCTTTATTCATTGTAAATTTCAATCCAAAAATTGTTCATTGTTGGAACATTATTATATTTTCAAGCCAAAAAAATCCTATTTCACTTTGCTGAAAAAAAAGATAGATCTCTCGTCCCTTCTCTTCGTTTTGTGAAAGTTGATGAGCAAAAAAAAAACCTGATGAGCAAAAGATTATATTCTTTTATTTTCTGTCTCTAAAAAGAATCGAATGTCATGCACCTGTAAATTTCACTCAAAGAATGCCATTTTTCTACTTCAGATATATTCCACGAAAAAAGGCCATACTCCTGCACAATCTGCACCGGGACTACGAAATCGTCAACACAGTCTACTGCCCTCTCTCACAAAGAAAAACTCTAGCGAACGTCCTCAACATCGTCATCACGGAATATTCTGACACCGAGTACCTGAGCTTGCAGCAAAACGACATATCAGAACTCTCCGCTATGGAAACCTCGAACCTTAAAAACATCAAAACCCTCGACCTTCGACGCAACAGCATCACCAACATTGAAACCCTCAAAGTCCTCCGTAAATTCAATATCGAGGAACTGTGGCTGGATGGAAATCCTGTTTGCGAAAACTACGCATCCCCAAAAAAGTACGTGGAGGTCGTCAAAACATGTTGTCCTCAGTTGAGAAAACTGGACGGAGTCTATGTAGGCATTCCTGGGATGCCAATTATCTCCCAAATATTCTCAAAAAGCCAGTTGAGAGCAAAATTAGTTTCCCAGTTCCTGGAACATTTTTTCACATTATACGACGAACGTGACAGGGAGGTATTGCGTGGACTTTACCATCGAGACGCAATTTATTCCTTGTCTGTGAATGACACTTATGGTAAAGATACGCAACTGCCACATGTAGAACACCAAACACAAGATGCCAAGTTTACAGATCCCAGGGCGATGGCCGTGTTCCTCAAAGAATCCAGGAACTTATTGACAGAGCCCGAAGACTCGAAGCTTGTCTACTTCGGGGAAGTCCAAGTAATGGAAGCTCTGAAGAAACTTCCCGAGACTCAGCATTTAAAGGACCACTTCACTTTTGACGTGATACACGATGATTGTGACATCTTGACTTTTTGCGTGGACGGTGTTTTTAGAGACAAGCATGACGAACGCTTCATTTTTAACAGGACTTTCATTTTGATGGCAGAGAACGAAAACGAGTACAAAATCATCAACGACCAGAATTTAATTTTTCTCACTTCCGCGGTGGACTTGCACTTGGACGGGCAGTTTTCCACGAAGAAGTACATTTCGGAGATAAATGTGAACTTGAACTGTTTTAGTTTGGGGGAGAAAGAGGACATTACACACAAGATGAAGAAGATCACTAGGATGAACAAGAAATTTTGCGAAAGATTTTTGGAGGAAGCTGAATGGGACATCAGGAAGGCAGTTATTGATTTCGTGATCCAGTTCAAGGCCGATTGCATTCCTGACCTAGCTTTCGTGAAAGAAGAAGTATGAGGAAACTGAGATTCCTTAGATAAACAATTATTTCTTTTATGTTTTTTTATACTCGCCACAGTGTTTTCATTGTGACAGCTCATGACTGTTGGCACTCACAAATTATCCTAAAATACCAATTCCTTCAGAGTTTTGATAGCTGTTGAACTATCAGTTTTAAGTTCAAAGTGATGAGCTAGGTCACTTGCTTATTGAAAAAACTGGTTTTAAAAAATAATCCAATATTTATTTCGTGGTAGAGAATAATTTTTATTGAATGTGGAAATATAATTGTCGACCAGCATTTCCAACATTGTATAAAACTTGTTTGTTGTGGGCACTTTCAATATATGTATATTTTTTTAAATTTTGTATCATTCCAATGAATTTTCTAAACTCGAAAAATATATATATATTTTGCGATGTGTAAGAAATAGTGTTCATATTTATTAAAAACCATTATAAATATTCAAAAAATGTTTTTGTTTGAATTTAGGTTTATTTTTCAAAATTTAAACGATATTTCTTTTACCTTCCATATCGTGAATATAAATTTTAATGTTGTGAATTTGGATTTGTAATTTTAATAATATTTTTAAAATTTCTATTTTTCGTTCGTAATCTGTAATAAGCGCTACTATTCCACGCTGTTAGATGAAATCGGCCGGAGTCGGCAACAGGCGTTGAAAAAAATGCAGATGAAATGAAGAAAAAAACAATTTGGATGGAGAAAAAAACAAAATTTATTACAAACTGGAACGGAGACAATATTCACGAACTATTTCTAATTAATCCACTTTATTTTGTTCACCTCATTCCTTCAGTTTCAATTAACAAAAACATTTTTTTTATGTACAGAACAATTATTAAAAATGATAAGCTATTGAAATCATAGAAAAGGTAATGAAAATATCGATTATTCTTTTTTAAATACTAGTCACATTGCAATAATAATAAACTTATTATCAAACAAGGCGACTGGAAAATCTTTTTATCCCTGTGAAAAAAAAACACTTCTACATACACGATGATATACGTACGCAAATTACACGTTTTTGTCACTTGAAATAAATTACCTTATGCTACTTGAGATGACACAAACGGATTTCAAAAAACTGCAAAAAGTGGCAGTTTTTTGCTATTTTCAGAATAAAAAACTGCACTGAAAATTATTTCTGTTATAAAAAAAGATCGATATTTTTTCTATGTATACGTTAACAGCATTTCTCAGATTTCAGATCTACCAAATCAAAAATTACAAAATGTTTTGATTACGCATTTTGAAAAAAAAAAACTTAGCATCAAAGTGAAATTGAAAAAAAAAATTTTTTCTTCACGTTGAAAGTTAAGATTTTTTGATAAGAACAACAAACTGTATGGTCTTCAGCAAAATATTCAACACAATTCTCCCCGTGACAAAAAATCAAAAATTCATCTAATTATTACTTTTACTTAATTTTAAGCGTTATGGAACGTCAGGTGCATTTTAATTCAAAAATTATTTACTTTTTTGTTTCTATAAAACAGAAAATTCAATCACCCAACTTATAATAGTCCAAATACTTGGGAAATCGAAATAAGAAATTATCAATATCAAAAAAGATTAAAAATTTGAATAATTTCCATTGATGGAAACTAAGACTTCAAAATAATGCCAATTTTTGAGTTTGCAGATTCGAGAACTTGCGTTTGTTGTTAGAAAAAAATCGACCATTTTGTTTCTCACACTTTTGCAACTTCAAATTCCCTTATCATAACAGGCAATAATTTCCAGAGCAATTTTCGTAGTTGACAATCTGTTTCACGATGAAAAAATAGACAAATTTAAAACATTCAGGATTTGAGCAAATTTTTGTCATTTTTTCTATAAGATTGCACTTAAAAAAATTCGCCTCGGAAAATTTTTATACAAAACAACAAATGCATCGCTATGAAAAGTGAATTTTAAAGTCAACCTAATTTTTACATCTACAATATAATTATACCTCGAGGTCGAATTTCCAAATTCAACCAATTAAGTACGATTTCAAAAGTTTTGAAAATTCGACCGGAATTATCTAAATTCTGCAAATAAAGGATTGCTGTTACCAAGACTCAATGAGAAAAAAAATTTGCAGGAAAATTGATCAACGCAGCAAAGGAGGAAACAAAGAAATTTCAACAAATAAAAAAAATGCCGACGAGCAAGGATATTAAAAAGTTATTTCTCTGCTCTGCCCGCGCAACTATACCATTATTAAATATAATACACGTCGTACATTTACAATTACAGCAATAGTTAATAATCACGGTAATGATTAATTTTGCCATAAATTATGGCTCAGTCTATTTACGATATCATGCAACAACAACAATAAAGTTACAACAATTTTACTTTTCGTTTACTTACAAAAATTCCCCATGCACTCAACATTCGACACGATAGCAAAAACCCCCATTTTATCATTTATTGCAATTACCGTAAATCTATTTGATTTTGGGCTTCTTTTAACAATTTTTGACCACGAGAACAATTTTGGCACTAAAATCTACGATTTTTAATATCATTTGTTGATTATAAAAAAAAGAGGGAAAATTATATGTTTAGGAACTATTCGAACACAATGGAGAAATTGACTCCTGGCCAAAGCTCATGCTTTTTATTTCTTTAAAACCCTTAAGTAATATAAAAAATAGCAATATCACAAAAACCCGCGTAGGCAGAGCATGGAAATTTTCAGAGGATCAGGAATTCGTCATTATTGGCAAGTGAACCTCAAAATGTGAGTTGAACTTTTCGTGGCAACATGAGAAGATACTCCTTTCATCTAGAATTCGAAAATAATAAAAAAGTTTCAATATTTTAACATTTTCAATCTTCGTTATTTTCGATAACCACCTACTGATTTTTTTAAATAAAATGTCTCGAGCCGTTCTAGTACGAGAGGGACCACTTAAAAGCTTTAGGATATTCACTTATCCAAATACAATTTTCTAGTATCAAAGAGGCTATAGCTAGAAACTAGTCAGAATATTGTACTTCACGTTTTAATTGCATGATTTTGCAGTGTATATGCATCAACTTTTTATACTTTTCAATCATTCTATGATCTTGTTATTAAATTTTCATTGCAACTAAAATTTTTTTTTTAATTCTCTGATTATTTTAGTCAGATAAAATAATTATATGTAACGTGCCAGGAGAAAAGGGACACATCGCTCCAAAAATCGAAAACCGGTTTTTTGTATCTTTTAATAGTTTTTGAGTTGCTCTCTCCAACACAAAAATTAGAAAAATTCTACGGACATTATTTCCTATCAAAAAAAGGGGGCAAATTTTCGAGAGTCACCTTTCATTACAGAATTGATTGACTTCGATCGTTCGCCGTGTAAAATTCGCGTTTGGAGTGATGTGTCCCTTTTCTCCTGGCACGTCACATATATAATTCGAAATTTCATGACATATAAACTCTTTATTAATTTAAAGCTAAGAAAAACTAAATGAAAATAATAATGGTAAAATCTTTACGGAAAAAAAAAAACAATTTAAAAAGTAGTCGACATATGTATTTTTAAAGCACGAGATTTTATTTTACTATGTAAATTTTCTTCAAAATCGAAATTAAACAAATAACATTAATGTGTAAAATTGAACATTGACGTGAAAAACTTCCGACTTTTTAAGTGACTAGACCAAGTTATTTTTGATTCAACTTAAAAATTTATTTTTTTTCATTAATTATACAATATGTTGATACTTCAACTTTTTTTACTTGCTTTCTAGTGTCCAAAATAATCGAAAAATCTTTACACTTAACATGCATGATTGATAATTTTTACAAAAGAAAAATCTTTTCATGAGCATGTTTTTACTTCCTAAACAAATTGGGCGAATATTCCTCGAATTAAATCCATTTCCAAAGTTTTGTATACTACATGTCGATACAAGACAAAGAATTAACAGATCAAACAAATAAATAAGTTATTATTAATCAAAAGATAACGTAAAACTAAATTTGATTTTCTTTGAAAAAGCTCTTCCTCACATTTGAACTTGAACCAAGTACATAACTAGTTCCATATACTTGTATTCTATTCTGAATATCAAACGTTGGAAAATATCAAGTAAACTTCAAAAGACAGTTTCTAGATGCAAAGTAGTCGAATATTAAAAAACTACAGAATAAATATATTACTTGGGTACATCACAATGCATTAAGAAATTTTTATTTGAATAATAAAATCAGAAATTTTCATTAAAAGCCACATATTTCATCAGCCACAAAACACTGAGTTTTTGCTTATACAAAGCAAAAAATCTAATGATTCTTATAAATGTTTTCACATAAAAAAAAATTCAACATTTCATGCCAGATCATTTCCTCACGCTGTAACCGTCGTGTTAATGATAAACCATCTAGAAAATGTAAGCGATGAAAAAAAATGTTCCCAATTCTTCATTCACTTGCCACATTACTCGATCGCGATCAATTTTCCTACAAATTATCTATCACCTCAGGGTAACGTTAATTCTTAACCTTTAATTTGAAGTTCCTTTAGCCAAAATTTACATGTTATTTGCAAATCATCAGCCATGAACCGCAACAATCCGAAAATAATAAAAACGCCAGTCAATTTCCCAAGAACTTGTTCTTACAGTTTTTTTTTGGAGCCGCGGAAACTCTTTGAATTATACATTTTCAAATCAAGCGATACTGATCAACGAAATTCACTAACGTTTTTTTATCTTTGACGATAAGGTCTTAAAATGGATGATTTGTAAAAGAACATGAAATTCGAGGCCAGGAACCATCCATGTTACCCGTAACTCAAGATTTTGTATTTACTGTGCGATACGTTTAACCAACGTTCGCCAAAACAAACTAAAAAAATCAAGAAAAAAAGAAAAAAAAATTAGAACATAAATCCGTCATTTTTTTTCATTTTCTTCTTTGCCCTCGTCGTGCAGCCACGTGAAAAGATGGTGGGCATTACAATTATCCGTCGTATTTATTCCCTTGTTTATGTTTCCTAACGAAAAATTAACTCGATTCCCGATGTACCCCTTCCCTCCCTCCCGCCCCTGCCCTCCCTCCCACCCACCCGCATATTTCTTCTCGGCCGTATTATTTTATTGAAGGTTGTTTGTTGTTTTTAGTGTGTTTGAGTGAGTTTCATTATCTTGAAAAAATTGCATCTACACTGTAGGTAATATTTGGTTTTTTGCTGTGTTGTTCTTGCCCCAGTTTTGTCTTCGTCGAAATTGTACGAGGTCGCCATTTTGGGCAAGCTGCTGACAAGGACCAGCTATTTGACAAGACCCAAGACGACGAAGACGCTTATGTGAGAAGAGGCCGTGGTTTCACCCACCCACCCGATGATTGACCCATTTTAGAGTTCCCCGCCCGACCCCTGGTCGACCTGCTTCTTACCGAGGTCGGCTGCAAACAACAATACATTCATTTTTTTCTCAATCAGCTTAAGAAATCAGAACATTTAATGATAAGTTATCAAACCCTAATAACTAATGAGTCGCCGTGAGTGAAATTCACAATCAGCCACAAGATTTTTCAAAAATCAATCAATCAATATATGTTGTAGAAATGTCAATCATATCATAGAATTTTGCTGAAATTTTTAGCCACAAGGTTCACTTTTGTGATTCATGTTCTTACATTTATTATCATTTTACATGATAACTTTGTAGCTCTGTTTTTACTTTTCAATATTTTTTTGAACAAAGTTTAATGACTATATAATCAATATATTTCAACTCTTTTTACTCTTGAAATTTATTCTTCAGAAAAACACTTTTTTATAAAAATAAAAAAAAGACGAGTTTTCCATTACTTTTACTCAGACAATGTTTGACAATATTGAAACAATCAATCTTAGCTATCAGCTTTCTTCTTATCCCTTCGAAAATACCAGGATTTTTTTCAATCATCATAACTCATTGTTTAAACAAATTATCAATTTCTTATAGTAAGGGTGAATTTTATCCAGCGTGACTTACTAGGATTAAAATACCTTATCATAACAAAAAATCATATCATAGCAAACTCATGTTAAGAGACCAACAAATTCGAACTAATTATTTGGACACAAATTAATCACTTCAGATTTTGTTTCTTCCGATTTTTTAAGCATTTTTTGACATCGAATTTACTACACAAAGAACGAGTTACAAAGAAAAGTCAGAAATAGAAGAATGAAACATAATTTTAATTATTGACTTGGTGTAATAAAAATAGAAATTTTCTAATGAAACAAAATTTCGAATTTCGATACATTTAGTCCATTCCATTAAGGTGGTTCTAGCGCGAGTGACAGAGTGGTTGTTGTCGCAAGTATCTTTGTAACCAAATTCACATTTATATCAGCCGTTGATGAGACAACGTTTGGCAACACCAGGATGTCTTTACCTAACCTTCTTATCAAATCAAAACAAACTCAACTGTTCACTTCCACTGTTGCGGCATTGCCAGATCGGTCGTAGATTGTTATTGATATGTCAATGACATAACTAAATATTAGATTTTTTCAAAAACTAAACAGTCGATCATTTTCAAGTAAAGTTCTGTGAGTTTCTCTAATGAATACACTTAGACTCTGTAATTTTAATCGAATTCCAAGGACAATTTTCGGAGATATCGCGTTCAATCACGCCTTGCCCATATAACTCTATGCATACTTTGTGATTTTTTTTCTAGATTCACAGACAGTCAAAAATTCTGAAATTTTCACTGGTGCAGATGTGTAGTTTTACCTTCAAATAATCTGTGACAAGAATTTTAACAGAATCCAAGGAAAAGTTAACTCGCGCTAGTATCACCTTAAAATCAACATTATGACAGTTCATGATAAATCAAACACTTAAAAACGTCAACAAAAATTTACCTTCTTTATTATTCGTTGTCTTGAATTATATTAACTCAATGATTTTTTTAAATTTTTATGTTCAATCACACATTTTTTACTGAATAATATGTATCGTTTGATTTTTAATCACTTAAGCAAGTTTGCTTTTCTTGAATGATTAACGCAATTAGCGGTAAAATTTCAATCCTGAACTTTTGTATATAAAACAAATTATATTTAGCTGCTATATATAACATTAGATTCTATTTATTTATGAGAATTTATCATCGATTCTACCCAGATAAAAAATTTACATGTTAAAAAGGCTGATCCACATAATTGAGATTACAAATCTTTTAAGACTCTTGATTAGTTGAATCTGTATCTACAACTATTTTTTATGTATTTATTGCCAAACATTTATTCACTTTTTTATTCTGTAGTTAAGAAAATATTTTTTATCGAAAATTTATGAATTACAAACACTGGATAACAACAAGAAAAAATTTCTTCATTCAATATAAATTTATAAGAATGCAATTTTTTAAATGCAAAATATTGTCCATTTTCAAAATCTCTCATTAAAAAAATTTTAAACTTACAAAATTATTTTTATGATCTTGTACTTTTTATTTGCCATGCATTACATCCATAATAACTATTCTCAATTTTTTTATTTCTTGCCTTTTTTAAAATTTATTTTGTAATAAAATCCGATTTAAAAAATAGTAAAAAATCAATGAGGTCTAGAATTCGAAATCATGTATTTTTAATCAGTCATTAGCATTAAGGCATACTGTTTTTTTTAAAAGTCCAAATAACTATTTTTCATCTTAACATTCGTAATTAATAATATTTATTATATTCTAATTAATGAACAGTTATATTTATTTGAAAATCGATCTAATAATTTTTATATCAATTTTTGATCGTGTAGCAATTTCAATCGTGAGCCATTACCTTCAAATTATATCGTTCAAACGTTTCAGATATCGTAGATGCTGCGAAGGCGTTCTTTGAGCGGTGCAGGACATTGAACATTAAATTGATTCCAGTTCTCTTCGCCAACTTGGCTCTTGATGCCATAGAAAATCTAAAATAACAGTGAATAACAATGTCAAGTCCTACACAAAGTTTGCGATTTTTTGTGTAACAACAACTACATTCAATTTTTATGAGGTAAAGTTTTACCCCGATACCCCTATAACTGCCAGCTCCCTTACAAATCCAATTTTTGTACCATTATAATTTACCTTTTGGAACATTTCTTTGAGATCGTCTCGTAAATCTACCCAGGATGCAACGGCGTCGCAGTAAAAGAGGAAGTCAAGAGAAATTCCACCTGGATTGACAGCTATCATTTGACACATGCCACGAAAAGCCGAGTCTTTCTCCTCGTTGTCTCGGATGTTTCGCAAGGAAGCGCACCTAACATAAGTATATTTTAATTTTTGCTTTTTTCAAATTCCTTATAGTTTACTTGGTTTGTATGTATGTATATACACATAATATATGAAAAACAGTGAAACCCTTTCTTCATGATATTTTTCAAAGACATGAGAAATGAGCATTTCGTTAGTTTCAAATGAGAAAAGTTTCAGTTCCTTTTCTTCCTTCTTGTCAAGTCAAACATTAAAGATCTATTCAAAGTTTTTACGAAAAATGAGGGATTCGCCAAGATCTTTGTGTTTCATTTTTACAGAATTAATCATATTCCGAAATTTGCATATTTATATAAAAATAGTCGTAAATGTGATAAACATCTTTATATTTATGAAAACTTTCAGTCCTGAAATTCATAAAAAAAATATTGATTATAAAAAATGTGCGGATTTTTCAGGTCTTTTCTTAGAAGCTGGACACCCTGAAAATGCAAAGATCGTGAGATAATGCGATTTATGTGATGCCAGTTTTTCCATAAACGTTTAGGCGAGCGAGCTATTAATAATTTATGTGATTTTTATACAAGTCTACAAAAAAATAGAAGGTTGAAAAATGACAGTGTTTGCGCTTGTGATGACAATATTTACAATTTTTTGTTCAAGTGCAAGAATCCAAATGATATTTCCATAAAAATAAAATTTTTTAGCTACTGGCCTAATTCAGTATCATTTGCCATCCACTTCTTTCTGATTGCAAAACAAAATACACTTGAAACAAATGGTAATTATGAATTTGAAAATGAACAAATGAGACAATAGTAAGTTGATCCAATGCTACGGAAATTAATTTAAATGTATGAATCAAGTTCTCTTACGATTCAGAAAACATTTAACTCGACATTATTCGACAGGAGTGTTAAAAATCAAACGAGAATGGCCAAACACAATATGCATTGAAAAAAACAGCATGTATCAATGCAATAATAATAACTGTATACACCAAAAACCCAATATGACATTTTTGTTGTTATATTGTGATATTAGCACGTCCATAATCTACTATTGCATTTACACATAAAAACAGTAAAATCATCGTTATATCACAAGATTGTAACATATATATAATAATATAATAATAAAAATAGAGTGCCCAGATGCTTATTTACCCTAAAGCCTCTATATTCCCATGATTATTCGACATTCAGTATACTGTACAAAAATTATTAAATTCGTCTGATTAGTTTCTATAATATTTGTTGCTATGAAAGAACCATAACCTTTTTTTTTCTTTTTTTTAAAGCAGTTTTTAAATAATTCTACTATTTTATGACAAGCTGCAAAATGATCTAGTCAAGACCTATAAATTGTGAAATTTCATAAAACAAAACTGGTTATTTTAAAATACTGATATGAATACAAATTATTCAAACTAAATGCAATCTTTTTCTGAATTTAACAAAATTATTTCTTTCACAGACCTTTACACTCAAAAACAAAAACAAAAGATTTGTTGCTTACTTGTCTTTTTTCACTATATACGGTATCAAATGCCATTGTAAACGACTCTTGGCAAATCAATTCTGTGGCTTACAGCCATAACCGAGAAAGTCACACATGCCATAACATTCAAAATTTTATCAGAATATCATGTAAACTGAGCCTTATGGTACAAGTAACTTTCTCGATTATGGCGGGAAGCCACAGAATTCTTTAAAGCCAATCAAGGCTCTGTGAAAGGTTTTATCGTTAAAAAAGATTTCATCAGAGGACTCAGTTCGATCATGGGATCGAAAAATCATGTATTCCCTATTGTTATCAATTTACATGAAATGAAAATAATAAATTGGAAATATTCCATTCCAAAAAAAAATTTTCACAAATCGAAAGACATGTTGACTACTTTTACATATTTTTAATGATTTGAAAACTTTCGAAAATTTCTGGAATATTTTGACAGTACTGGAATAAAGTCAATTCCAAAATTATACTAGAGACGTGATTTGGGGGAAAAAAATCATGCTCTAATGTTTCGAGCACAGCATCTGGGCGCCCTAAACAAGGTCTGGAATAAAAGCAAAATAACGTAATAAATAGAATAGTAATAATAAGAATAAAAAAATTTACACACCACTGTCGGGCAAACTGCTGTAACATGGGGGCGACCTCGTGGGGACACACATAACCTAGTCGACCGATCGTTATGGCTACGCATTTTTCGTATCGATTATCGGTTCGATAAGTAGGCAAGTGAAGTGTAGTGAAGTGACCGGAAACACAAACAATAAGACAAACTGATAGCGAACCAACAACTAAATCAGGCGAAACACATAATAATATATATTTTTTAAGCTACACCTCTGGAACCGAAACAGAAAATTCATACATCGAGTTAATCCATTATTTAAAAATAAACAAACTGATCATGACAACAATTTTTTAGAGAATTAACTAAACCATGGAAAATCTCAGTGATAAGTAAAAAAAAATTGCTTAATTATTATTAATTTATGAACACATCATTATTTGAAACTGTGTTGTTGGATCAAGTACAAATTTAGTTCATAATATTTTATTTTATGTTTATTTTACTCAGTTTATAATTTTTACTTTTTTTTTATTATTGCGTATGCTAAAAAAAACCAGTTGGATAAATATTAGTATAAATTACCAATGCTCAAACTTTCTGCACAGTTCCAGGGATGCAATAATAACGATAATATCATAATAAATATAACCTAAATAATAATTATACATAATAACAGCAATTATAACAATAAACATGATAATTTCCATAATTCAAAACAAATAATCATAAAATCGCACAACAAAATGTATAATAACAAATGTGCAATGAACATTGATCACATGAACTCATTTTCCACAATTTCGGAATGGTAAATGAGTTTGATACTTGATTTACAAGATCGAAATTTGGATTCAAAGTTAGAATTATTTGATAAAACATTTTTCAATCTTTTCTTCAAGCTGGGAATAAAATTAGTACGCTCTAAATTCATTGAATGCGTAAAATTCGCTGCGCCAATTAAAATTGTTCAATGTTTTCATATAAAATCTAATTATTGTTTAAGTAGTTTTTACAGTCAACTCATTTTATAAATTTCGAACATGTTTTTCATCGTTATCTTGTCTTGAATTCTAAATTCCATATTTCTTATTAAAAATTTTTCAAACAGTGAATTAAACATCTAAGGCTGTGAGTAATTGTCATGATTATTATATTGCAAAATATGTTTTCACTGCCTATAGCTATAGAGTAATTATAGTGAAACATCATTTGAATTGAACTCAACTCATCTGATATTTTCATAAAAATTCAACTAAAAAAAGTAAAAAAAAAAAAAACAAACAAACAAAAAGAAAATTTCGCAGAGTACCAAAATATAATGAATACTGAAAAAAAATTTGCAAAATCTTAATCGTCGATGATGAAAAACCGAAATTAAGGGTCACCTAAAATCTTTATGAAACGTAATTTTTCATATAAAAAAACCCTGTCACAGAAATTTTCGAAATTTCCTCGCGATCGGTCTTTCACTTTTTTTCCGATTGCACAAAAAAAAAACCGAGACTAACTTTTTTCAATTTTCAATCAAGCCCTAAGAGGATTATGAATTTGTGATAGGGCAAAAAACTGTGCGTAAAGTATTACACATTTTATGTTAGACAATAAAAACAAAATTCACATCAAACACCTACATCTAAACACAGGTATAAAGCAGTGTGATTATTTAATTTTAATAATGATCAACATGGAATGGTGCCTCTAATATGTTGGGATATTTTTGATTGACTGTGCATTTTTCTAATCTAAGGTATATGACAACAAAATTCACACAGTTCATATTGCACTTACCCGTGTTTTCCAACAGAGTTTTCGGAGTGTTAGCACGATTGATGATTTCAATAAGTTGGTTCAAAATCAAAGGAATGTAGACACTCGTTTCAGGTCCTACAAAAAAAAAAAAAAAAAAAAAATAAATAAATTTTAATTAATCAATAGAATTCAAATTTCAGACAGACAGAAAAAAATGTGTAAATTTTGAACTTCCAACTTCATTATTCCAGACAAAATTATTACCAAGTTTGATTGCTATTTCTCCGATGGCCCAAGTTGCATTGTTGCAAACAGAGATGAACTCCGGATTCAAATTCTGTCCCAGAATTGGCATAAATTCAGCTGCAAAACGAATAAGCATTACAAAATAAAATTTAAGCAATGCCAGGTTTTTATATTTTTGAAATATAGGGGAAAATAACACATACGTATGCAGGGTGCCACGTGCTGGAAACAAGCTTTTGTGAGATCTCCAAGCAGAGCAAAGCTACTTTGTCGCACTTCGGGCATTGAGTCTTGCATGCATTGGAACAACAAGTGCATGACGTTGCTGTTGACCACGAGATGCTCCATGTGGCCATTCAGACCTTCAGCCAAGCCGCTCAAAAGGTCCAAGGCAACAATCATGAAGTCTTTGTCAGGTGCGTCGAACTGTTCAGGACTTTGCGTGTTTGCTATGTGTTGATTCAAGGTTTGTTCCACCAATGAAACGCAACGTCTATATAAAAATAAAAATGTTGCATATCAAATAAAATATCAAAAATTTTCATTTGAACCTCTTTTACAACTAAAAACTATCGTAGTTGTGTTTTTCGTAACGATATTATCATTATTATATGGTTTGATTTCTAATTCCTAACATTTTCACATTATTGCAATGCTCACTTGTAAACTGGTTCACAGTATGGCAAAAATCCAGATCTTAAAGCTGTTGCAACCGAAGACAAGCACTCTAGCAGAGGGAAAAGATCCTTATCTTCATCTTTCAACACATTCCATTTGTTGATCAATGGTGGCATCAACAAACTAATGTAATCGGGTTTGTTTAAATTGTCGCCCACAGAATCAGCCAAAGTTCCAATTGCATCGTATAAAATTAGTAAATTTTTATGCTGATACTTTCCTGTGAGACAAGAAACATGTTCTTAAGTAAGTATTTCTTTGCACTAAGTTATTGTTCTAAATTTATATCCTCAAGTCGATTTTCTAATAATTCATACTTGAAGGTCAAACTTAAAGAGTTCAATCAAATCAAAGAATCCCAAATACTTACCGAACGCGAATACAAGGGTCTCCAGAATAAATCCAAGATAAGGAACGAGTTCCATGCAAGCTTCTTCTTCCAGGGTCGCAAAAGCTGAGCACGCAGCTTCCTGGACACGCTTGTTTCCATCGAGAATTTTATTCAAAAGTTCCGTCATAAGCGGTTTTAAGTAAGCGTCATGTGGTTGCAAACAGACCCAATGAGCATATCGACTAAGCGTCCAACATGTAATCGAGCGAACCAGAGCCTTTTTGTCATTAAGACACGAAATCAAATAAGGAATAAGTTCTGGCAAATGGGGAATAATTCCAGTGATGCAACCTGAAATTTCAAAATGTGTTCAGAAAATTGAAACCTCTTTATTGAAAGTAAAAAAAACTCAAATGAAAAATTCAATTCCATAACAGGATTTTTTTTTATTTGGGGGTAAAAAAAGTTTCTGAACTATTCATTTTTTGTTGTCATTATCATCAAAGGTTTCATTTTGTTGGAAATCTCAATATACTTAGAACAATTGCAATAATTTTCAAACCATTCATACACTAGAAACTCATATAACTTAACGGCACACTTTTTTTAACCACACAGTTTTTTTCACGGTTTGGACGCGTCTTTCTTTTCTCTTCTCCTGATTTTGCTCCCCCACCATCACACTTAGGCGCGGCAGAAAGCGACGAGGCTGGTAAGCGCTCGTCGAATCAGGAGGGAGAAGACAGTGCGGTAAAGTACGGGTGAGTGCAGGAACGACGCTTACATATTTTATTTTATGTAGCGCGACATGTACCGAAACTAGCCGAGACAACTCGACGGCTCAAACTCTTTCTCTCTTTCTCGTCTCTCCCCTCAACCAATTAGTGGAGATCACGTGAATCAACCGAGAGAAGAGTAGGAGTCCCTTCAAGATTAACTAAAATGAGTCTCGCGCTGTTTCAAATGATTCGCAGGCGTTAAATTATATAAGTTTCTAGTGTACATATAAATGTGAATGTCTATTGTGGGCCTCAAATTTCAAAACTACTGCATGAAATGTACTGAAATTTTGCACGGTTAATAATCATGTTCGTCTGAAGGTTATAGGCATGTTTTCATCAACAAACTAATATGGCCTACTTCCCCACTTACACCCCTGCTACACTGTTGGAATATCACACACACACACACGCACACTAAAAAAAATTATAAAATTCTGCAAAAAGTTACAAAAAAAAAAAAAAAAAGCACGAAATCATAAAATTATGCAGAAAGTCACGAAAAGTCACAAAATCACAAAAGGTTACAAATCACAATAACTCATACTTTACTTTGATCGTGAAAAAGTAACATTAGAATCTATTTTTAAAATACTTTTTTAATAAACATTTTTTTGGCGAATATAATCCATTGAATTAGTAGAATATCTCTTCATAGTAATTCGTTATTATATAACTAATTCATATTTCGTAAAAAAATTAGAAATTATTTTTGAAAAAAAAATTTTCTAACCTTGGGATTCAGATAATTTTTTGGTAATTTTCGTTTTTTAATTAAACAATTGACTTTTCCTGACCAAACCGCACGTAACAATTTGGTAACCGCAGAGCAAAGCCTGCTGGGACAGCTAGTTCTTAATATATTGAGAATAGTGAAAACTAGAGTTCTTGTCATTTAAAATTATTGAAATTATTTCAAGATTTTAGAAATTAAAAAACTGTTTTTTGAAATCTTTGAAAATATAACAGCATGGCAAGTAAAAGAGCCTGCCAAAAATAAAAGCTGGCTAGTAATTGAAAATTAACCTTCGGCAATCGCTCCAAGGGCAAGTATTCCAGACTCTTTGACGATCCAATCTTCATGGAACAAAGTTTCCTTTAAAATGGGTAGAAGCGTAGGCAGCAACTCTTCGCGAAAAACGCCGGCCAACATGTCAAGAGCAGCGGCCGAACATTTTCTGAGGTTCCACTCGGTCAATGACGTATCGTCGTCACCATCATCATCTGCGTCTTTGTCGTCGCCGCCATTCTCGTCAGAATGTTTATTCATCCCAGGATGGTGGGTTTTCGATCGGTGGAAACGTGGTTTTATATCTTCGTCGCGATCAGGGATCATGTCATCCTCTTCAACGTCACCTTTCAGAAGAATGATGTCCAGTTCCGAATGCTTCATTCCTTTGACCTGTGATTAAAAATTACATAACTTTGTTGATTTACTATGCAATAATTTTTTGAAATTTCCCAAAAACATATTGTAAAAATCACGCAAACACACACCTGAAAACTTTTCGACGGGAGTTTTCCAAAAGTAAATGTTTTCTGTCTTGGGACATTTTTAACATTTGAATAGTTCAATTTCCACTTATAGATTCTACATCTTAATTTTTTGAATTCTTACCAGTTTATAATTCAAAACATTTGAAACAAAAATTTTATTGTTTAAAATATTTAATTTGAAAACTCTGGGAATGAAATATTGTAATTTTAGATAAATATTGTATCGTTATAGAATTACCTAGCTTTCGATGAGTTAAACAAAGAAATCATCAATGTTGTTTTAGTATTAGAATCTACATCAAAACAGCAAAAGTTTGGGCTTCAATCTATTCAATCAATCTAACTGTAAACATTAAACATAAACTTCAAACGGTAATATTTTCTTAAAATAATATTTCCATTTGAACATTGACTTCATGTTACTTTGTCTTATTAAAACGATTACTTCGCAAATTTATAATGATTTATTACAATTGAAAAGTTAGAAATATTAGTTTTTTAGAGTTCTTGATAAAATACCAATATAATTTTTTTTTCCAGTTTGATATTTACTGTTATATTCTTCATGATAATTCTACAATGAATCTCTTTTGTAATGTTTACACTTTCAAAATTATACCTCAACACACTGAATATGTATATAGCATGGCAATTTTCAGATTTTTCAGGTTAATTTTTTCGCTCTACTTTTTTTTAATGTTGACTGAAAAAGGTTCATTTGTCAAAAATTGTACATTTAAGTTCCTTATTTAATCACCTAAAATAGTTTTAATTTTCAAATGAAAATATTGGACTTTCCGACTTTGTAAATACATTTTTTCTGTATGAAACTTATTCTCTGTTAATAATTACAATTTACTATCAATTAAAGAATCAACTCTTCAAAATTTACAATGGTGTATGTCACTTTAAAATATATTATATGATATAATATATTTTACTATAATGTAATGCTCATAATTATAATTTGAAGGTATAATTTATTATTATCAATGTATGAATTAAATAACTTATATTATTGAATTTCATTTCATTGTATAATATTATCTAGTATAAAATATTGAATAATTTAATAATTTAACTTAATCATACTATACAATGCAATTACATACATCACAATATGATTAAATAATAAATTAGAGTATGATGCATAGTTATATTGAAGGGATAATCTGAAAGTATGGAAAATTTACTATTTTTAATGTTAACGCAGTATTTATTTACTTTTCTCATCTTCAAAAATGAAATTCGAAATTGATATTTACATTCTTCTCCATAATTTTTGCCATCAAAACAAATTTCTCTCAAGTTGAGGCATGTCCAAATTTTTTACTCAATCGCTTAAATTTAGAAAATAAAACTATTGAATCTTTCCAACTCCCTAAATTATTATTCCAAATTTTTTATTGCCTCGTTTTAAATTATTTAACAATAGAGATTTCATTAGTGGCAATTTTAAAAGCTTTCATTTTTTTAAACTTTTTAAAAAAGACACAAATTTAGACTTCAAAATAAAAGGTAGCGTTTTTGATCGGGATTTATTTTTAGTATTTTTTAATTTTTGCTGTTATTTATTTTGATCAAGTGAACAGTTTTTTTTTTTTTTTTTTTCAGAAAAAGTACCAACTCTCAAAAACCTACCTTGCTGCTGTGTCCTTACTAATGAAAATATCTCACTCCCAAAAAGCAGCAATAAAACTATGTAAATTTCCAGTTGACAAAATTAATCAAAATGAAAAATACAGAAATTTAACTCACCAGAATTGGGATGAGCTTGTCTAAATGTGGCGACAACGTTTCCTTGCAAATTTGCTGTTCTGCGAAAGAAAGCCAAAATTCGCAGGCTTCTAAAGCGACTGCTTCATCTTGATCAGTGGTACGGAGTAACATGTACTCGATAATATTGTGAATGTGCGGTATCAAACGGTCTAGACGAACTTCTGACAACATTACCAAAGACCTTGAAAACGAAATAAAATTGATTTGATTTGATCGTACAATTCAGCAGATTTTTGAACTATAAATCAAATTTCTCTTTTTGAGTAATAGTCCGTAAGAATTGGATTCTACAAAATTTGCACTGATTTAAGGCTTTTCCAAATAAATCGAACTGTTTGTTAAAAACTTATTTAAAGTTTTTCTGCAACACTCGGTTTCTGGATTGAATAAATCTTGAAAAAAAGGAAAAAAAAAAAAAATCTTTGAAAATATTACTGAATTTCACAATGAAAAATCACCTGCAAACATTCTTCCTAATATCCGGCTCTTCGTCTGATGCCAAATGGAAAAGATTTTCAAGGAAGCTGTCAATATGGAGCATGAGGGCTTGAGTTTGGGTAACCACAAAATGATTGACACAACCAATTGCATGAGAACGAATTTTTGGATTGCTGTGTCGGAAAAACTGTAAAAATTTAGGAATCAACACGTTTAAGGGACGATTCAAAGTGTCCGAGTCAAGAATATCTGAGCAGTCTTCGCAGATTTTGTAGAGGGCGCCGAAAGCTCCTTCGCAAGTGTTGTAATCCTGGGAATCGAGCATACTGTTGAGAGTAGGCAAAAGTTCGGGCCATGTTGTCAATTCTCCTGCAAAAGGAATTGTCATTACTTTATCAACAAGATTGCTACCAATCTTTTTATTCAATAAATAAAATACAAAGTCACAATAAAAGTAATTGCTCAATTAGCAGTATCATGAATATTTCAATTTTTTTTAGAGGATTCTTATTTTTATTCAAAATCACATCTGAAATTATTTTGATAAATATGGAATGATTTTCAATATTTTTTTACCTTTTGATGCAAGAGTTGTTATGATAATGCCTACTGTCACTCGAATCAAAGGCAAAGGATCCCCAACTCCAGTCAAACATTCCTGTTTAATGTAATCTATCACCTCTGGTGAAAATTTGTCATAGTACTTCTTGACGTTATTTTTCAAAATAAGTCCACTCAAAGATCTCGTTGGTTCGTCTGAAAAATGAACAATAATGTATTTACACATATAAAAAGTAACATGAATTTCCTCAGTTTTTTTATTTTATACATACCTTGCGTTTCAAGTTTCGTCAGAACGAACATAAGATAATTGTTAAAATGCGGGTACTCGTTCAATTGTTCCAGTTTCTAGTTATTACAGTTTAAGGAAAAAAGCTCCAGATCTCATTCAGATAATATTCCTCGCAAAAAATTTTTTATTTGTTAGGATATAAATACTACGTAAATCAAGGTAACCTCATCCAAAAAAACTTGTGATTTTTGTGATTACAAAAATAAACAAACGGAACATCCTAACAGCTTTCAAACAGGTATGCGCAATGATTCAAACATAGTGGTAATAATCTTTTATTGACAATTTGCTACCAGGCATTTTCAAAACTGTCAATAATCTATATACATAAATGTAAAGGTCTGTACGTTGTGCGCTTACAACTTCAAAACTACTGCACATAACATTTTGAAATTTCGCACAGTTATTAACTATGTTCGTCTGAAGGTTATAAGCATGTTTTTATCAACAAACTAATATGGCCAACTCACCCACCTGCACCCCCACTGCGCTGTTGAAATATCGCGCACGCACATACACAAACACACACACACACAAAGTAAAAAAATTATGAAATTTTCCAATAGTCGCAAAAATATACAAAAACAATAATCACGAAAACAAAAAATTATGCAACATATCACGAAAAGTCACAAAATCACAAAAGGTTACGAATTACAAAAACTCAAAAAATTTAAGAAACCATGAAATACAGGGTGTCCTAAAGTCAGCGGATCATCCAAAAAATCATCAATTCCTAATAAAATTCTAAGACACTTAATTCGTTGCATTTTTGAAAATTTTCAGCATTAAAACAGTTATTAATTATTCAATTTCGTCTACTAATTTTTGGAGCGGCGGGGCTTTTCATAAAAGAGACTCATCCTCCTCTTTCTTAGCTCACTCTCAAGCGAATCACGGAGATCACTGAGGTGTGTATAATGAAATGTAGCTTAATCGCTTTTCTCATCTTTCTTTTAAAAAAATTAGAAGATACTGCATTGTAAAGGTGACTATTGGATAAAAGAATATTTTATCTAAAACAAAGGCGAGTCGACGAAAACTTTGATTTATAAAATTTTTTGTCTAAAAATTGTCTTTCAAGATAAGAGACATTATTATATATTTCATAACACACCTCAATTACCCCTTACTTTTGTATTAGAGTAAGCTTAGAAAGAGAAGGGGTGAAGAGAGAAGGGGCTTCCTTCAAAAGCCCTACTTTTCCGAATTGTGAGTGGCTGAAACTGAATTATTAATAACACTCTAAATTTGGCGAATTTTAAAAAATTGAAAAGAAAAAAGTGTCTTAGAATTCCATAAGGCATCAATGGTTTTTTGTTGATACGCCGACCTTGGGGCACCCTGCATACAAAATAACAGAAAATATAACCAATTATTACACAAGTCACAATATGTCACGATGAAAATCATCACAAAATTCCGCGAATCACAAAATCATACATTGCCACAAATAATGAAAAGTCATAGTAAAATAATTATTATAACCCTCATCATGATCATCTCCTAATCCTAATTAACAAATAAACTTTCATTAATTTTACTCTTTACTTTGATCGTAAAAAAGTATTATTAGAAACTATTTTTTTGAAATACATATAACATATTTTGGACCAATACAATCCATTATATTAGTATAATATCTTTTCGGAGTAATTCATTATTATCTAACCCAAGAATACTAGAAGAAGGATGCCCGACTCGCTGCGGTGATAGTGGTCAGCATATGGTCAGCGATGTGGGAGGAGCTATCATTGTTCCTCTCTCTTTAGCTGTATAATCTCCTCTTCCTTGCGCTCGTTAGTTGAATGGAAGAAACTCCTCCCACATAGCTGACGATATACGGTCCGTTTTTCCAGCAGATTTCGTGGCGAGTTGGGCATCCTCCTTCCAGTATCCTTGATTTTACTAATTCACATCTCGTGAAAAAATTAGAAATTGTTTCAAAAAGAAAAAAAATACAAGATTTCGAAACTTACGATTCAGATAATTTTTTGGTAATTTTCGTTTTTTAATTAAACAATTGACTTTTCATGAGCAAACCGCGTGTAACAACGTGGTCACCGCGTAGCAAAGCCCTCTGGGACAGCTAGTATAGTATATCATCCATTTATTTGTTCATCAATTTTTGTCAATTCTTTTACTCTGCAGAAAATTCGATACAGAATTTTTATAAGAAAATGTATCAATTCATAGTTCTAGAAAATAATAGTAAGGAGTAATTTCATTATTTACCAACACAAATTTATAAGATTGCACCTGATTCGGTTTTTTAAAGCAAAATATAATTTTGAAACTTTTTCATCAAGTATAAAGATCTTGAATTGTTCTAATCTTGGAATTTTCACTTGTCATTAATCGTATCTATTAAAATTTTAAATTTCTTGCTTTTGTTTTTGATTCTGATTCTATTGAAAATCTGATGAAAGAAATTGATATTGAAAATTTATGTAATTTCAAAATCTGAATAATCGATCTTTAAGTAGTCGATATCAGTGCAGTGTATTCTTTTATTTTAAAATTCAATTCACAGTTTTATTACTGAATTATTCATTTTTTTTTATTGGGTGGTTGTCTAGCTATTTTGAAGAAAATTTGAAAATTTCTAATTATTTACACATTTTACGATCAAGTAATAAATTAAAAAATCCCAAAATTTGAAATTATTTACATCACAATTATAACTTTTCAAAACTCCAGTATATTTTTTTTTTTCAATACAAATTTACAATTTATTTCATGTTGAAGAGAATTAAATTCCAAGAAATACTCATACAGCAATTACACAAACTGAAATTCCAAATATTAGATTTTTGTCTATCAATTAAAATTTAATAATGACAAATTTCTGTAAATTGCAGAAAACCCTCATACGTTTCCCGCATTTCTGTTCAGTAGACAACCTGTTATCAAATAGAGAACTATTGTTTGGTTCTATTTAAGGAACTATAAAATTAAAAAAAAAAAAAAACTTCTTCCATGAAGACTATGTGACTAAATTTTTAAAATTTGTTGTAGGTTAACAAAAGTTGGATAATTTATTACAAGTGATATTGTTTCTTTAAAATATGCAAAATTATTAACGTCTGTAACCATTTTGATATATAAATTATATTCAACATATTGATGGGTTGCTACTTCTAAATTTAAAATTGTAAAGTTGTGACATGGTAGCTGACGCTACTACTAGTTTTTTTTCTGGTCTATTCGGACGAGACAGTTCGTATATTTACGATCGAACTTCACGTAAGTTCGTTTAATCGTACAATTTAACTCATCTTATAAAGGTGCTGTAACACCATCTCACCTCGCAGCTAGCCGGTATTATAAAGCCCATTAAGAAAGAAAGGAATTCCAATACTCGTACTGGATGGCTGAAATTTAAGAGGATGTTACAGCGCGCTCACGAGATAAGATAGAGTAGCAGGAACCCATTGATGTTTCGTAAGCAAAAAATTAAGGCGTTGCAATGCAATGCAGAGAACACTCGTAAAATAAATCCAATAGACGAAAATGATTTGCAAAATTAATAATTTGACATTGCTTTTCAAACATATTCAGTATGAAAAACAGTACAAAATTTGATAGAATTGGTTAAAATAAAAAGCAAATAGTTAAGTTAGAAGAAAAATTTTTCTGAAATATTCTATATTTTTAAAGGAATAAAAATGAGAGTTACAAACTGAATGGGACTATTTCAATTTATTGTGGATTTTCCTGAATATTGCAAAATTTTATTCAGACTTTATAATTACTCAATATTTCGATTTGATATCAACCATCAAAATTTGCATGCTGGATATTTGAATGTATTTTTACACGTGTTTCCAGTTTCAAGATTTATTCAGCACTATCAGTCGCCAGCGGGCTTTGTTTTGCTGGTAACAACGTTGTTGCGGGTGGTTTGGTCAGAAAAGTTTATTGTTCAATTGAAAAACAATAATTACCAAAAAATTATATGAATTTTAAGGATAAAAATCTTTTTCTTTTTTTGATACATTATCTGATTTTTTCACGAAGTATAAATTATTTATAGATTAATGTATTATTTATGAAAAGATATTATACAAATATAATGGATTACATTGGTCACAAAGGTGTTCTAAGTATTTGAAAAAAATAATTTCTAATAGTGCTTTTTTATGATAAAAGTAAAGATTAGAACTTACGAAAGTTAATCTGTTAATCAGGATGATGAGATCATAATAATTTTATGATGACTTTTTATGATTTGTGACAATGTATGATTTTGTGATTCATTAAATTTTGTGATAATTTACCACTGCCACATTTTGGAAATCTCGTAATAATTTGTTACATTTTCTGTTATTACTTATACAGCATGTCCCAAAGTCGGCGGATCATCAGAAAACCATTGATGCTTCATGCAATTTTAACCCCCTTTTTCTCTGCAATTTTTGAAAATTTCTACAATTTAAAGAGTTATTAGAGTTATACAGGAAAAAATGTCTTAGAATTTTATGAGGAATTGATGATTTTCAGATGATTCGCTGACTTCAGGACATACTATATTTCATGATTTCCTAAATTTCTATAAGTTTCGGCGAATTTTGCAAAAATTTATGATTTTTCGACTTTTTTTTGATTTAGGTATGTGTGATATTTTTAAAGTGCAGCGGGGTATAGGTGGTGGAGTAGGCCATTTGGTTCATTGATAAAACATGCATACAACCTTTTAACTCACATGGTAAATCAATGTGCAAAAATTCAGGACCTTTCATGCAAATATCGAAGTTATATGCGCACAACTTACAGACATTTACATTGATATATATAGATTGTCTTTATATACATTTCACAAATACAATTTGAATGCAGAGAGAAACATTTACTTTATTAAATTTATATGAAGAGACTAAAATATCAACTTCCAAAATAAAAAAAACATTGATTTGAATGCAGAGCATTACTTTCTGCAAACATACTTCAATTTTTTTTTTTTTTTATTAATCAGAAGTTTAAACTCTGAGACCGTCTCTTGAATTTGTCCTATAAAGCGTCTTACAATTTTTGGATTTTTATCGTTTTATCAACCCAATGATTCTTTTTCAAAATATCATGACTTTCTAAGCTTTCAACTACACTCTTTCCTGAATCAAACGAGCATCTATCGTCTTTTTTCCCTAATACCAACAGATCTGAATAAAAAAAGGTGAAAGCACTCGCTTGATTAAGGAACAAATATATATATTTTTGTTTTTTTTCAAGAATTAACCATTACTATACAAATCTTTTCTATTTTACTTAGTTATACATATTCTCTTCATGTTGATGGGTCATAAAAAATTTTCCTTCATATTATTCTTCTTTCTTTTTATAATCCAGTATAATTTCTGTCATTTTTAAAATTAGATTCTTTTCTGTAAACCTTAATAATAGGTCTAACTATTAAAGTAAGATAAGGTATAGTTATAATTATTGCCTAATTGACCAAGGTTAACAAAAAGAACGACATATTGAAATGGTTAAACATTATCAATAATCTCAGTTGATTATAGAATTAATAAAAAAAAAAAAAAACGTCAAAGTCAACTGAGAGTATTATACAAAACTTGCTTCAGAAGGGATTCCTTAAGCTTCATTCGCAGCGCCTCGAGCAGCGAAAACTTGGACTAACAAAACGTAACCTGGTTAATATATCTATATATCTTCTTTTTTCCCCTCTCGGGGAAGGTTAGGTTCACTAAGGACCACTAACTTTGCCGACCTTGTCCAAGGATGGCAAATGCGCCAAGGTACACATAAGATTTTCTGCCAGACGTACAAAATCCAATTATTTGTCATAATTTGATTCTCAAATACAGTCTCCTGAGGAAAATCCACATTGGCAATGTTCCTTTGCCATTGTGAACTCAATGGAATCTTTACGTAAATTGCTGTTTTACATTTAGTTTCAATAGTTTACAATGGCATATTTACATTTTCAATATAAGGGTTTTATTTTCCTCAGGGTTGAATACATCGATTTTTAAAAACTGACATTGATTCCTTGATCAGTCTCCTGAAATCAAGGAATAGCATATGCATCTTTTAATTACTTCAATTTCTTTCAAATGAAAAAATAAATGAAATCCCCCCTCCACCACCCCCACCGAACATTGCCAATGTATAAATGCTAGAATTAATTAGAAGAGAGTGTAATTGTACTTACGAAAAAACTTCATGAAAAAAGAGAGATACAAAAGTATTGACATCAGTACTGGATTAATGTATGAACAGGGAAAGTATTTAATTGTTAAGCAATTATTAATGTTTATGCAAAAACGGGATCAGAATTTATTATATGATATACGCCATTATACTTGAGTGGTATACAAAACAAAACAAAAAACTACAAAACATCAATTTTTACAGTTTTTCATAGAATACAGATGCTGTAGACTTCATCAAATTGAAGTTTTGTAAAAATCCAATAGTCTCAGAAGTAAAAGTAGGTAAAAATTAACTCGTGGGCTGCTGTGAAAAAAACAACCTATCATATTTTGATAGTAATTTTTGTATTAACAATAAATTTCATAATAATAATCAAGCTCTATTGCTGAGCAAAGATTATTGATCCGTATTACTTCATTTATACTCATAACTGACAGATAACTTGGAATTTGAATACATAATGAGTAATACAAATGTTTGACTCGATGCAGCTTTTCGTGGGAAATGATATCCAATAAAAAAATCAGCTTTAATAATGCGAATACCATGAAAGTTGTATATATTTGTTGAAATTTACTGACACGCTTTTTCCATTATTGAATGAGACCCAGTTAGCACAATACTGATTTAATAACCGATTGTTGCTCTCAAATCATGTGTTTCTACTGCATTTTGAGGTAGTTTTATGCCATAATTTGTGAGGCTATAAATTTTTGAATAGATGAAGTAGCTAAAAAAAAAAAAAAAATGAAAAAGAAACATCTGTAGAGTAAATACAAAATAAAATAACAATTGTTGCATCACTGCATCTACTATTATGCGTATAAAACAGTAATTTTATCAATCTTGACTGCAGCCCACAAGTTAATTTTTACCTACTTTTACTTCTGAGACTATTAAATTTTTACAAAACTTTAATTTGATGAAGTCTACAGCATCTGTATTCTATGAAAAACTGATGTTTTGTAATTTTTTGTTTTGTTTTGTATACCACTCAAGTATAATGGCGTATATCATATAATAAATTTTGATCCAGTTTTTGCATAAACATGAATAATTGCATAACAATTAAATACTTTCCCTGTTCATACATTAATTCAGTACTGATTTCAATACTTTTGTATCTCTCTTTTTGCATGAAGTATTTTCGTAAGTACAATTACGCTCTCTTTTTGTTAGTTCTAGCATTTATACATTGGCAATGTTCGGTGAGGGTGGTGGAGTGTTACATCCAAAAATGATAAGAATAATATAAATATACATTATTTTTGATTTAATTCACATTGGAGAAATAAAAATAAATAGGTATGATATGAAGAAAATAATTTTATCATGATCAACCCTATGAAAAGGACTCAAGTATATGCTCGTAAGCTAAAAAAATAAAATGTGTAGAGCTGACCATTAAAAGCAGCTAAATGACATTCAAACAATTTTACAGGCTGAACAAAGATCTTTTTTATTTCAAAATTTTTCAGCATGAAAATTTCTAAAAAATCTGGGCGTTAGTTTTTCACTTGTCGTATACTGACACAAAATGTTTTTCAAGTATACCGTACAAGTCAAAAGATAATGCGCATTTGATGTTCAGCTCATCAAATCTTCATTGATCGTAATTTTTTAAATGTGGCTTGATCATTAGATTGATGAAATTCGAGATATAAAGAATAAGGGTAGCATGAAAATATTGATTACTACATTTAAAAATACAATGATATGCAGCTGATTTTATTTTTTGCCAAATATATCAAATAAGTTCTAAATTTATATCTGGGGTAAAAATATTGTTACAAATATAATGATTTAAATAATAAATTCCATCAACCTAACAATTTCTGAGTCACCTTTTTTTTTACCCAAATTTATGACAATAACATCAAATAAATTTTGTAATGGACATATAATAATTACTTATTCTTTATTAATCAAACTTATGACCTTAAGTTTTTGGTAATCTTCAGGAATTGAAAGATAATATTTCCAAAATAACATCTGTACCTAGTATTAAATAAAACAAGCAATTCTTCATATTACAATGTGATCGAATTAGTCATTTAAATTCGATTACATTATATTATAAAGATTCGTTTTAATTAAATATAATGTATATATATTTTTAAAATTCTATCAGTAAACCACTAAAAAGAAGGAAGATAATGATAGAAAGCTGGAACAATGAAAAAAATTCAATATATTAATACAAAGTCATTTTGTTATTATTATTGTGAATGGATTTTATGAGTATGAAAAAAAATTAGCTCAAAAATATTGTTCGAAAATTAGTGATGTGTTCATGTTATTTTCGAATCTCCTTTCAAAAAACTCTTGATTCCAAATGAGATGTTACATGAAGACACGCGAATATTTTCATGACCATGTATTTTAAATTGTCAAACTTTCACAAATGATTACAATGGGAAAGAGATTTCACATATGCCAAAATCAATGTTGAAAAATCGTCTACATGCTTCAAGTCAAAGGGATTCTCAAAAACATTCATGACATCCAAAAACTTTTTGCAAAAAACGTCTTTTTCTGAAACACTTGCCTTGTAATAATTTTAATTATTAAAAATAAAGAACTTGTCAAACCCTTTAAAATGTCGAAAAAATGGAAATGAACATTTAACAACGAACATCTTCAAATAGTATGATTCTCAATCAACAAATAACCCGTTTTTCAAGGATTCGAAAAATCCGTACTCATGAAAAACAACGCAAGTAATAAACCTTCCGCAATGCACTTTGTCCTCTACTCAAAGCCGATTTTTTCCAAAAACGAGCAAGAAAATACTCGGTATACTCGAATTAGTTAAATTTCTTACATAATAATAAACGAAAGGTAGGAAAAATGTGAAAAAAAACCGGCGATGTATGAAGCGAATTGTCAATAAAAGCACGCGCCCTGGTATGCATGGCGTTGGAAACGCGGAAAAAGGGCAAACGTTTTTCAGTAAATATAATTGGAAAAAAAGGATACGTCGTGAACAACTCGTTGAACGGAAGGTTCTGTGCTCTGGGACTCCTTCAGCAGCGTCAAAATTTCTCTAAGTCCGTCTTCTTGCGGTTGCCAAGCCATTTTCATCGTGTTTTATAAGACGTCGGGAACTTACAGCGAAACACACACGGAAATGCAAACCGAAGAAACGTCGCCTCATCAGATACTAGAAACCGGAAATGAAGACGTGGCCATCTTAGATCCGGTTTTCAACTTCGATTTCTCGTTCAAGTTAGATTTTTGGAGTTTGCTGACGAATTTTGAAATAATTCGGTTGGATTCCAGTAGGATGTGTTTTGCTCGATTATTTTACATTTTTAGTTTCATCATTGTACATTTTTGGGAATCACAGAACATCATTTTCTTTTTTTTCACCATATTTACTGAATAAAACCAATCAAGTCAAATTTGAGTCGAATGATAGCACCAAGTCATATATGTAATACTCAGCCCCGTGCAACTTCGTTAATTCCCGATTCACGCTGTGGCACCGACAGATTCACTCACGCATCAAGCTTTTGGATTGTGTCCATGTGACGACAAGCTTCGGCTTGATTCGGCTCGGGCCGCGGACCAAGCCGAATCCCGTTCGCCCGTTCGGCTTTTCGCTGAACGCCAGCCGGGGCGTTCGGCGAAAAGGGTTGGAGGGGTGTGGAGGGTGGGTACATGAGGAACCGGGCGAACCGGGCAAACATCAACTCTGATCAAATCTGCCGTTTGGTAGCATCGGCAAGCATCGAAGTGATTCAACGGTGCAAGCGGTGCGAGTCAAGCGGTGCAAGAGGTGCAAGACTTGCAAGGATAAATCATTGTATCAGTTGTAATTAAAAAATCACGCACTCGATTTTGCAATGGAGAGATTAATTTGAAACCCCTTATAGACAATTCGAAAAATTTGCGTTAATATTATACACTTTTTGCTGCAATGTCTTGCACTTTTTCGATACTAAAAATTGACATGCTTGAGAAAGTATTTATTTTTATTTTACCTATGCTATATGTACTTTAAATGCTTGAAATAATTAACTTGTGTTGTTGATCAATTTTTTAAACTATTGAGTTGCAGTTTTAATTCAAAACATTTGTGTAAATTGAAATTTTCAAAGAATTATGATTGGAAGTGTTATCTTTTATTTCAATTTTTTTCTGTTATTATTACTAAGTATATTATTAGTATTCAGGGCATAACGACGTAAAACGTTATTTTCTATGAAACTGAAATTTCTCGATAATTTGTAGTTCTGGTATAAAATATGATTTGAATAATAATATTTCTGATTAAAAATGAGCATGAATACAGTTTTCATTTAATCTTTTACAACTAGAAAAAAAGGAATATTGAAATGAATACATATCTATTTAAATAAGCATTACCGTTTTCTTACTTGAATATAAGTGAGTATTTAAAAGAATTACTAGTAATAGAAAATCTCAACTTGAGTAAACTATTTATTACATTCAAGTTATAACTTTTTCTGGTACTTATTCTGATGAGTATTTATTTATGTAATTCAAGTGACCATTTCTCGAGGCGTGTTGGAAAATATTTTCAGTGAAAGAAAATGTTACACCAGTTGATTAATTATACATATAGTTTGCTGCCAAACTTTAAAACAAAAATTAGAAAGCAGAACTGTTAACAAGCATTTTAAATTTGCTGAAGTCATTTATTTTCGTTTAGAATTACTATTACAATAGATTACGATTCATGCATGGATGAGAAAAACATGAATTATTTAATTTTTTTTAATGAATACTATACGATTCGAAAATACATTAAGATTTGATTGTTCCAAACACCCGTGTCGTGTTAGCGGTGTACCAATTTTTCATCAAATAAATTAGATCACAAAAGTAAAATTTATGTATTGAAATTATTGAATTTTGAATTCCACAATGAAAACCTTTTGATTATGCTAAGAAGAAGTTAAGTTGGAAATAATACAGCAGAATTTCTTGATAACTTTTCTTAAAAAAAGAACTTGTTTCAAAAAAACACTATGAACAAGAACACGAAAGTAAAATTTTGCTAACAATACATGATTTTTATTTATTGTTGCAAGACGTAGAAAAAATATCTTTTGTTACCAAGAAAATCAATAGATAATCCGACCGTAAAACAATATTTGGATTTACGAAAAAGATGATAAATAATTCGATTGTTTAATAGGGCAACGATAATATTTCGAATGTAGACTTAAAGCATTTATATCTTACGTTTATTAAAATCCACGGACTCATCCATAATAAAAGTTCGCGCGAATTTTGTGGATTTTGTGTAAGCGTTTGTATTTCAAACGCGTTTACATGATACTTGCATGCATTCCGTACAAACTGCTCTATCAAGTCAGGAAATAAGTTCGGAAAAAAGTAGTGATACATGTTCTGCAATCAAGTGGGATATAACGAGGGAGCCTAACGTAGCTTAATGAAAAAAATAACAATTATATATGTTTTCAAAAAATATATATATTTAAACCAATTTAACAAAAAAACAAGAAAAAAAGTAGAAAACTGATTTTTCAAAAATGCATCAACTGTGTGTGAACTTCGACAACTTTTTTTGATGACGATTCTTCTTTTCGACATCTCTTGACTCTGACGAATTTTTGGAGTCGAATCAACAAAAACATTTTCACTGCTTGTCAAATTACATAGATGCGGTGTTCGTTGCAAGGAAAATTAGGAATGCAAGTTTGCACAGCTTCATCCACAACATGATAAGATACTTCTGGAGATGAGCAATGTTTCTGAAAAAGAGTCTCCAGACTGATAACAAAATTAAACAAAGAAATATTTGGATGCGTGAAATCAGTATTGTCTTTATTGTCAGTAACAGTCGTCACGTTTATGTAGTCTGTTACTACATTACAAGTCTTGCTTGTCAATGCAGTTTTGCAAACACTGCAGGTTTCAATTTTTTTGCATTCCAGCAACATTTTGCAAATTCGTCCTGTCACATAGTATGACAGGCAGTCAACTCGAAGAGGACCACAATAATCGTGATCGACAGCTTCGAAGTAATCCCAGTCAACGTTGGCAATAATTTGCTGTAACTTTGTTTTTATGTTTTCAAGAAATGAGGTCTTCTCTTGGGGAAGGTTAGTCTTTAATTGCGACAGTTTGAGGAGAGGCTTTTTTGGACCACTGACAGGAATGGAACAGTTTCCATACTTCGGAGGTTTCAATAAAGAATAGGTGGACAAAATCTTATAAATTTGCAGAAACGTTGGGGTCGACGGGTGATCGTCGCATCCGCCACCTTGCCTCACACAACCGAAAAATCTCTGTAAATGACGCATAATACAAGAAGTTACACACAGTAAGATACTCCTCTAAGAATGGCAGTGTCATCACTTTTGTCTATAAATACAGGATGGCCACAATTCCACGACCGATAATTTAACCAAATTTTTTCCATATTTTTCCAAGTCGAAAAGTCCTCTGCCACTTTTTACAAAACTCAAAATCAAAAAAGATATTCCAGTTTGAAATTTAACCAATCAATGGGCTCTATTGAGGAGTGGGGATAAAAACTAGAAATCAAATTTTACAAGAATTTGCCCTATTTTTTTCCGAATCGAAAAGTCCTTTGCCACTTTTTAAAAAACTCGAAACCAAGAAAAATATTCAAGTTCGAAATTGAGCAAATGTGATTGGTTAAAACTTCTAACTCGAATACCTTTTTTTATTTTGAGTTTTTTAAAAATGGCAAAAGACTTTTCGGCTCAAAAAATGTAGAAAAAATTCTGGTAAATTTTGGTCCGTTGTTTTAATCCCCACCCCTTAATGGATTGCATTGATAAGTTAAATCGTCAGAGCCCAAATCGACGATTGCTCTTAGGTGAATATTTCTTGTGCATGCACGAGATATTTGAGGTTAAAAAACACGCTTACATTCCTTGCATTATTGCTAGCGTGTTTACATATTTATGCATATATGCAAAATATCCATAATAATTCATTTTGTAATGATTTTTTATTTCATGCTTTTTAATAAATTTCAGCTGCATTTTACTGGCTAGCTGTTTTTCACTATTGTACTGAACGAAATCGCCAGCCACAGCGTGAATTCACAATCCTAGAGATGAAATTTACGAGCACCTTGAAATTTACTAGCGCGCTGAAAAAGTCGTCAGCGCTAGTGAATTTTCGGGTGGTGGGAATTTCACTACCGCTCCTAGTAATTTCCCCTCACTCAGCGTATATCTTTTGGGTACTGACCCCCAGCGTAGTGTTTTTCAACAACTTTTTTTTACTGTGCAGCACACGCGGATTTCCCGTGGCCATGGGGCTGGATTGACGTGAAAGCAGTAACGTAAAGCAGCCATGTTGAATCGCCGGGATTTTTTTCCCAGTGTGTTAACGCAACGTCCCGAGTGGAAAAAAAAGGTCGGTGAAATATCGTAGCGATATTTTAAATTATCGCGAGATAATCTCTATAGTGATATCGTCACGACATCAAATTGTCACGCTCGATAATATCGCTGCTATGTTTTTCTCACTATGTTGATGCGATGTTTTCAAAAATACATAGCTCCGATGTTTTTAGATAAATATCTTTGCGATGTTTTATGTCATACTGTAAATATAAATTGAAATGTTGGATAATAAAGTCCTGATTATATATAACTCAGAGTAGACAAAATGCCGTGAAATTATAATTTCATATGGAAATCGTCGCTTGGGTAAAAGTTTCACGGCATTTTGTGCGCTCCAAGTTATATCACCCGACACTTCAATTATCGTCACATAACGTGTAAGGTGGAAAAAAACGGAAATTGAACTGTCTTGGAGGATATTTTATCATGAATCCAACAATTTTGAACGGGCGCAAGTCACGTATAAATTATTCGCTTGCTAAAACCGCGGTAGATGAGTCGAAAACTTCAAAGAATTCGAGCTGGGACGTTTCTTTTCCAACCTTTTGCCAAAGAGAGTGACATTTTTGGTATGCTCAAAAACAAATGTTAAAAAACATCTTGGCAACATTCTACCAGAAATGTACAAAAATCATATGCTGAAAAATATCTTTGCAACATTATACTAAAAATATACATAAAAAACATCTTCGCGATATTCTGCCACGGATATCTGAGAATATCTGACATATGATATCGCTCCGATATGTTGAGATTATTTCCCGACTTTTTTCTCCACTCGGGGTTGCTCCCCTGTTGCATCAACAGGGATTTGCAGCAATTTGCATTGCTGCAGAGCCGGTACTGCCAAGTTGCCAACATAGCATGCACGTCGTCTTGTTTTCTATATCTTATTATCTCGATAATTTGATACAGCTATATATAGATATACCTATCATAAGTTTTAACGGCATTCCAGCGTTGAGCACCCTGTTAAATCGACAGAGGACCGTACGGCTGGATACACGTGAGTTGGCAAGCTGCGTTAACAAGGCAACCACGCTAATGCAACGTTGTAAACTCGCCGGTACCTCTTCCTGTTAACCCTGTTAACGCAGCGGGGTTTTCTGGTTAACCTGACAGGATTTTTTCCCAGTGTATGTTTTTTTCTCATCGCAGTTTATCATTACGTTTATATATGTCCTGAATTACAACGAATCTGGAGCAGCCACTGTCCCTCCTCGAATCTCTAGTAGGGAGTCATTGATATCATATATGTAATACTTCTATATACTTCTACATGGCCAGCTCCCTATTCTCGCCTGTAAGTAGGATTCCGACAAGAGTAAAGGATCGAACGGATAGAACATAACGAGGGTCGTACTACGCATGCGCGACTCTTTCATACTTTCAGTGTAACATGCTATGAGTATGGATGGAATGTAAACACGATATCATAAACATGTAGTTTGTCGAGCTCGCGCCGGCGCAAAAACGAGTAATGAATTAGGACAGAGAGTGTTGTCGGGACCGTAGTCTTGTCGGAGAGACTTCTCTTTCTGCTGGCCATATAGAAGTGTTACATATATGATTGATATTTGATGATATAGTTATCAATCAATGTGACTGTTTAATTACCATGGGTAATCATTTATTTTTAACTGATATATTTGATAGGCTGAGACAAAAAACTGAACAAGTAAAGACAGGAAACATGGAGTTCCACATTCATCTGTCTCTTACTAGTTCGGTTTCTACTCTCAGCCTTTCATTTATCAATCAATGTGATTTTTTTAAATTATTATCTTCATATATTCCAATGCTGTGGTTTATGTATTTGGATATGTTATGTACATATATACATATGTTATGTTTATGTGTTTCAGTCATATACCTATACCGATTGTAGATAATGCAGATAATTCAAGATAATTGTATGATGACGTATTCAACTTTTGACTCATTTTCTGATACGTATTCAACAAAATGTATTCAATCATGTTTTTTAGTTAGTTTAGTGTTTAACAGTGTTTAACAGTGTTTAACAATGTTTGACAATGTTTTAAGGGCTTGAAAGGTTGTAAGATATTTGAAAGCGGCTAATAAACGAATAACGCTAATAGAATCTCGAAAAACGGATAGAAATTTTTCTGTTAAAAACAGAACACCGGTTTCGAAGGATTGTTGGTGGGCAAAAAAAAGTTTCAAACTGGCACACCAACATTTGGCAATGGGCTCGAGCGCCAAGAAACATAAAAAGCACAAGCGCGAGCGGTTAGAAGGTAAGGAAAACTGCAATTGTCTGGTGCACTTATTTACTGTCACTTGCATTGTTTTCATCGCTTGCTTTTCGTTCAGCGATTGTTCTCCTACTGGGGAGTTAAGTTTTCGGATGTATTTTATTCGCTTTGAAGAATGTTGCGAATTTTTCGCAAATTGTGACAATATGATTGTTGTATGTTTGCAAAATGTAGAGTCTTGCAGATACAAAGGCATTACAACATAACTGATTTACGGGGTTAGACAGTTCGATGCGTGCATTTTGAATAAAACGTACTCAAAGTTACTGTTTTGAAAAAAAAGGCTAAAGTTAGGCAAGGGTGGCAGAAGATTTAGATATAGTGGGTAACACTATCCAGTCGAAAAATTTTGCATGAGTAGAATATCCAAAAATACCAATGCCAAAATGCATAAATTTATGATTTGATGTTTTATTGATTTGTTTAACTCCTTACAACTCTCAGAATTTGTAAAAATTGTCTACAATCTTGGATTTTTGGTAAAAACTTTTTGATTCTCAAAGTTTTAAAGTTACGCTGTTTCTGTAGTTTTACAGCATATTTGAAAGTTTCTATACTGTGCAAAATATACATACATTTTCTGTAATTCTAAATATTTTATAATTTTTCAAAATCATTGACAATCTAGGGAATTTCAAATATTTTCAGTTTGAATAAAAATTTTCTAACTTTAAGCGTAATAGACTGTTAAATATTTCCTAATTTATAAATATTTACTCAACTCATGCAACATTTTCCTTAATTTTTAATTACATTCCAAGTACTCTAAATTTTTGTTTTTATTTTGAAAAAAATTCAATAATGCATATTTTGAAAAAATGTTATGAACACAATTCACAAAATCAATTAACATATTCTGAAATTCTAGTAAGATGTTCATTTTTTTAGAATTGATGGCAATTTTTTAAATTTCCGATGAATTATTATTTTTAGAAATTTTTTACATCATACCAATAACATCAAAAACTTACACAATTTTATGAAAATTTGTGCACCTATAAATATTTATTGTGCTTTTTTTAAACTCTTGGAATTTTCAAATTTTTCTTAAAAAAATTTCAAAATCTATGAATATTTTTAAGTAATAATAAATATGCATGAGGATGAACAGAATAAACAAAATTCATCAAAAATCTCTAGAATTCTAGAGATTCCTTAAATTTGTTCGAATAACACCGTCCAACAAAAAAAATGACTGGTTCTTTTCAGCAAAAACATTTAATTTTACGTGTGCTCAAAACAGTTTCGGGGAGGATTTTGTATTTACAAGTCTAGTTTTTGAGTTATGAATTAGTTTAGTTTAAATAAAATCACAAGCCCAAAATACACAAGTATTGACCGATTTTAGTAAAGTAAAGCTTGATGTAGGGTTTTTCGACTGCAACAAATATATTAGTGGATATATTTTTGCAAAAAAAATTGATTTTTCAATAATTAAAAATAAACTGTAATAAAAGTGAGATTATTCATTTACATGTATCAACATTTCTCAGAAAGCTTTGGTCCCTAGGGGACAGTTTGAATTGTCTCCTCCAATCCCTCGATAGATTTCTGAAAGGAGAAATTCGGTCTATCTTGACTATCTGCGGAGAAATGTCAATACCTTGAAATTAAAGATCTCAGCTTTTTCATAGCTTTTTCAGGTTATTGTAAAATGTTTTTTTTTTTTTACAAAATTTATTTCAAAAATGAATGCCTAGCATTCGAAAATCTCCAAAACGAGTTTTTTCTTACCGAAAACGCACAAAAATTATAGATTCTATGCTTGTACTTTTATTTACAGTTAAAAAAATTGATTGCTCAAAAACAGGATGTGTCATGCAAAAATTCTTTTTAGAAATGTTTTCAGGTGTACTCAAGCTACATATTTTTTAAGAAATCATCCCATCATTTTAAAAAAAGTGTTTTTTTGTTGGACTATGTTAGGGGTCGTGCACATAATACGTCACGCTTTTTTCTGTTCATGTCTTTGTCTTACTTATCTTGAATCACATTCTTGTCCTTCTTTAATCGTGTGATGTATTATGTGCACGACCCCTTATTGGCAATCATAAGAATTAAAGATGTTTTCTGATTTGAAAAAATTTTTAAAATTTCAAACGTTATGCAGACTATTAAAAATTGTGGAAATGTCATGAAAATTTTTTAACTTATCAAGATTTTTCTAAGTTTCTGAATGCTTTTCAAACCCTACGAATTTTTATGAAAAAATTGAAAAAAAATATTTTTATGTATACCTATTTCATTAAAGTACATATAATAATGAACACAATTTTTAAAATGATAGATGTTTTCTGAAATTATATAAAAATTTCAATTTTATTCAGGAATTGATAATTGTTGAAATTTTTGATGTGTTACAATTTTTCAAAATTTTTCAAGTTTCTAATAACATCAAACTAACTACCTAAAACTTTAAAAATCTTATGATATTTATCAAACTTGTAAAATTTTTCAGTGATTTTCAAATATTATTCAGGTGGCCCAAATTTTCGTTAAAATCATAAAAATAATACTGTGCATATTTAAAATAAATATAATAAGAAACATAATTTTTGAAATTTTTTGACATTTCCTATAATTTCCAATGTGTTCTGATTTTTCAAAATTTGCAAAATTTTGGACATGGTACTAACTACTCCAATTTTCTAAATTATATTCAAATTTTAAACCATAAAAAACACAAAACATACAGAGATTATTATTGTACTGAAAACAATTTTTTCGAAAATTTTTCAAACTGTAATAAAGTAAGTCCACACACCCATAAATGCTTAAAAGAGTGCTCAAAAGTAAATTTTTAATATTTTGGAAAACTCGTAATTACATAAAAAAATTTTCGAAGTTTCATGACTAGAAGTTCATCACTGTTGTTTAAATTTTATAATTGCCCAATTCGTAATTAGTTTTGCAGTCTTTTATACTCTTTGAATTTTTCAAATACGTAGTTACCAGGACATTTACTATTATTAACACAATTAAAAATTGCATTGATAACTTTGTTATATTTTTGGAATATAGATATGAAAATTTATTATTTTTTTGAATATAAGTTGAAATTTCGTCATTGTTTGTTTTATTTTTCGAATCTTGAATAGAATAACTATAATTTCTAGAAAAAGTTCGAAAAAGATTCGATTTTTTTATTTTGTTATAGCTATATCAAGATTTCCAATTTATTTTTAGAAAGTAAAAGCTTGAGCTTATCATAAATTTATATCAAAAAACCGAATTAACTGCATTTTTTAACAGTTATCATTGCAAAAAAGGGAATGTAAAATTTTACGATTTCTTAATCAAAAACTTCACCTGAAAATTGAAGAATAATTGTAAAATTTCAAATTTCCTGTTCAACCAAATAATCAAACAATTGGAAAATGAATGTTTTGTTAATAAAATCATTATTTAGACTTTGAAATAAAACAGTACACCTCACGGGTATCAACTACTTTAAGATCAATTATTTTGATTTTTTAATATCATAAATTTCCCATGATGATTTTTTTTATTGGATTTTCTACAAAATTAGAGTAAAAAACAAAGATAAGAAATTAAAAAAATACCAAAGTGAAGTTTATCGATGCAATTATCAACAAATAAAAATTTTGAGATCTGAACAAACCTCGTTTTATATAAATGATAGTTTGTCAGTACTTAGTTCAATGCATGAATCATAGATTTATACAGATTTAACATTATAAAATTATTCCTTTTGTAAACAGTAAATTAATACACTTTTCCTACATACACTCATTATTGAATAGGATGTCTTAATAAGAAAATAAAAATTTGAATAGAACATCGAGAATCTTTATTTTATTGATTTCAACCAATGGAAGATAATAAATTGAATTGGGCCTAAAATTCTTTCATTTTTATTTGTTATTATTCAACAGACGAGCAATACTTCACCCCTGAAAAACCACATGCGCTTAAATTAATTCTCAAGGTTGGGGGGAGTTCAGGAACTCCAGAACACGGAAGCGAATCTCCGAACCCAATGCAATCACAGCAATATCAGCAACAATTGGGGCTAAATTATTCTGTAACTAAAGGAGATGCTGAATATGATAAATATCTTGGGCACAAAAAGCTCAAAAAGAAGAAAAAGAAGAAGGACAAAAGGCATAAGCATCACCATAAAGACAAAAAAAGGTTGGTTCCTCCAAGATAATGTTAAAATGCAATGTCAGATAAGTTATTGGTTCATAAATTATTTCATGTTTATCTTCAATTTACTTTTCTTCGATGTATTTTTTTTCATGTTTTTTGAACCTTCTTTTAAATTTATAGCACATGTTGCTCATAGCTCAATAAAACTTTTCTTTGCCATTTCAGAAATATAATAAAAAGTGGTTCGAATTTGTTGTCCATCTTGAATCATTTCAATGTAAACAGTTTTTAATTATTTATTTCATATTAAAAGGAATCCAACAAGATCTCTTTTTTTTTTCAAGTTGGAAAATTCTTATTTTTGTTTATGATGTTTCTGATATACTTCAATGTTTTTTTTTTTTTCTGTGAATGTTTTGCAGGAAACGAGAAGAATCCAGTCAAGAATCCGTTGGTGACAATGAAGAAAGTGTTGAACCACCCAAAAAATTTGCCAATAATTCTCAGTTAATGCCACCTCAACGAACTCCAGTGATTTCTGAAAAAATGATTCCAACTTCAGTCACCAGCTCGCTGTCTCCTCATCGAGAACCCCGGACTTGTGTACTTCGGAAAATAGCTGAAAAATCTCCTCTTCAACGTCTTTTAGAGCACCTACTTCGCTCCATGGAGAGACGGGACCCGCAGCAATTTTTTGCATGGCCTGTCACTGATAACATTGCACCAGGTAGTTTTTGAGATAACTAATAATGTTGTTGAATGTAAATGTTTTTTCATTGAATAATATGGTAATAATAAAGTTGATTTTCGAGTCAATCGATAATTTCTTTAATCAACTGTAAATTAAAGGAAATAATATACAATATTAATATGTCAGTAAAACATTGTTGATATAAAGAAGAAATCAATATTTTTTTTATTGGTCCTCGATTATGAGGGATATTGACATTATTGACCTTTTTCTTGTATAACAAGTTTACAATGTATAGATGTAAAATATCTAGGACTTGATAAAGACTGAGAAATAAGTTTAAACGTTGAAGAACAACTAAAAGAATAGTTAATTGACAAAAAATCAATATTATTGTTATAATCATGTGTTACATGGTGGAAACCAGTTCCTTTCATATTTTTAATAACTAGCAGGGGTGGAGGCAGGGAGGTCTTTTAAGGGTTCAAACTGCTATTGAAATTTGGGAACAATTAATGGTAATGTCATGTAAAAATAAAAGTGATAACAATAAGAAGTTAATAATTAAAATATAAAAAAATGCATTAAAATAATAGAAATTTGATAATGAATACAAATCTGTGGCTTCCAGCCATAATGACAAAACTCACTAACAGCTGTTTTCGAGAAAACCAGCCTTGAAGTTTTCGAAGTGTTTCTTGTAATTTGCAAACTTTTGTGGCTTTTTCTCTTACGAAATCATTGATTGCATTGCATAAGTGAAAACATTTTAGTTGAGTGCGCGCAAACATGCCTAGAAAGTATTTTTTTTATTGAAAATTGTGACTTAGTCGGTTACGCCGGGAAGCCACAGATGTTATGATGTGTGTGACGTGTGTACGCAGCAGTCAGCTGATGTTCAGCTGTGTTCAGCATCAAAACTAATCAAAACAAAAATGGGAAAAACAGTGAGAAAAAGGGTTGTGTGCAGTTGTGTGCATGAAAATTGCGAAAAACAGGCAAATTGAATAAACAATTGTACCATGCAGTCGAATTATTCGTTTATTTTATTCGCGTGAAATTCTGTGGCTTCCTGCCATAACAGAGAAAGTCACACATCTCAAAACGTTCAAAATGTCATCAGAATATCATTCAAAATGTGCCTTATGGCATAAGTGACTTTCTCTGTTATGGTGGCAAGCCACAGACATCATTATCAAACTAATTTAAACAATGACGGATGAACTGATTCCTTATGCCACGAAAACGCTGAGTTTTGTTGGTATGCTGCGAAAAATGCAGTTTGTTGGTTATGAAATGTCGATAGAACGAACCGAATGTTGGATATTAGAGCGTCAATTAATATTTTATGGAAAGATTAACATTTACAGAAATCAAATTTCACATTAACTCAATTTCGAAAAAAGTGAGTTTCGTCATAATGGCGGGAAGCCACAGAAATAATAATAATAAATTATAAAAATTAGTGAAAGTTATTAAAAATCTACTCACTGATATCTAAAGTACATATCAAATAGTTTAATGTACGTTCTCGAAGGTGAACAAAATTCAGAGTTCTTAATTTCACCAGCTCAAAAATAAGGGTAATCCTGGCTTCAAAAGGGTTTTTCTTAAAATACATTTTATAAATATTTGTCTAGAATAAGAAAGAAAATAAAATTATTTAAATCATTGAACCCGGTGAATAATGAAGAAAAAGTAAAATCTAAAAAACTTCGAAACCTGGAGCATTGAGTTCTAGAAGTCTACTTAGAAATTGATAAAAATACATACCAGAAAATCTTTCCAATCATACAAACACAAAAAAAAATTCAAAAAGTAATAAAAATCTATGAGAGAAATGTTTTTTTTTTTTTTTTCTTATTTATATTACTTCAAATCTTGAAAACTGAGAATCCTAGAGAATCAGATTTAAAAAAATGTAGATAGTGATCTATTACAATATTCGAAATCTTTAAAAGTAGTAGAAAACACGACAACAATTTCTAAATATGCACATAGATAATAAATAAGCATATAGATCCATCTACAGAAATACTAGAAATCTATGAAAATAACAGAAAATAGTACACAATTTTCAAGTATCAAAAAATATATAAATTCTAGAAATCTATAACATACTTTACATCTATGCATGTTGATATTTTTTCCCTCGAAATCCTTACAAATACTAAAAATATTTTACAACTTTGAACCTCCTCCAGCATCGGATTCTATTAATCTATAAATAAATGTACAATAAAATCAGTAATTTAAAAAATACAAAAAGTATTAGAAATGAAAAAAAAAAACTCTGAACCCTAGTAACTTGAAAATTATGAGAATCTGATCCATGATTGATACATGTCATTGAAAAATTACATAAACAAAAAATGTAAAACTCTGAACCCCATCAGATCCATAAATTAAAAATTCTCGAAATCCGAACAAATTGAAAAATCGCTCTTGAAACCTTTAAAGATAAAAAATTATAAAATCTCGAGGTAAATATATTTTTCCAATAAATCCTGCCCAAACATTTTTTTCTACTTAAGTCTCTTAGTTGAAGTGAAAATTAATCCTCGTTATTTAATGCTGGAGAAATGACTGCTCTTTTGAAAAATTTCATGAAAATGAAAATAACATCCATATTTTTTTTATTACTAGGATACTCTCAAATTATCACGAACCCCATGGACTTCAGCACTATAAAACAAAAAATCGATGAAAACTCTTATATCAACCTCAACGACTTTGTCGATGATTTCAAACTCATGTGCAACAACGCCATGACCTACAACCAGTCCGACACTATCTACTTCAAAGCCGCCAAAAAACTTCTCCACGTCGGCCTGAAAATGGTCGTACCCGAGAAATTGCGTCAATTGCGACCCGTCTTAACCTACATGCACGAAATCACCAAGGAAGAACTCGGTTTCGAGCTTGGCGTCGAAGACCCAAACAATCCGGATGTTTTGGTGACTGAAGAGCAAATCGAAAAAGAAAGAGAACAAGAAGAACGCAATGAAGAAGCTGAAGAACTTCGAAAAGAAGCCAACAGGAAGATGAGGCTCGCGAGTTTAGGAAAATTCGAGGCAATACCTGATGATTTGACGCCCGAGGAAATTCTAAAACAAGCCAGGGGAGCCGCGCAACAGGCCGCGGAGAAGTTGAGCATGAAGAGGGTTGGCTCGAAAATGGGCTTCTTGAGGCAGAAAAAGGATGGTACTACAAGCCTTCAGATTCTGGTCCCTAATGATGGAATCATTCCGGGGACTAACCAAAGACCGGTTTCTCTGGGTCAGTTGATCGGTAAACTAACTCATGGCACTGGAGTTTTAGCTGGGTTCAGGGAAGATCGGAGGAATATGTCCAAACCTGTGAAGCCTTTGTATTATGGAGCGTTCAGTTCTTACGCTCCGAGCTATGATTCGACTTTCGCAAATTTAACCAAGGAGGAATCAGGTAAAAAAATGTGTTCTGGAATTCAATTAGGAGGAATTCTGTAACACTTGTGATAAATTTCAGTGAACTGAAAGAGTATTGAATACAATTTATAATGAAAATAGAATTCGACTATGAAATTATATTCAAATTATGCCTATTTCAGAGTTGGTGTATCATACATATGGCGAAGAAAGTGCTGTTCAGTATGCTGATTCAATTACCAGTTTTGCAGAAGGTTCTGATTACACAGCAACAATGGTTGATGATTTATTGGATATTTTGACAAATGGAGATCACAAGAAAACGAAAAAGTTTTTGGAAGAAAGAAGAAAATTGAGGTGATAAAAATAAGATTACTAGAATGGGACGGTGAAATGAAAATATTTGTTTCACATTAATCAACTTATACTTTTAGGGAGGAGGAAGAAAAAATCAAGCACCTTCTTGAAAAGCCAAGTCAGGATGTACAAAAAAATATGCAGAATCTGGACAAAGTCAAAGTTGACATTGACCAATTGAAAAGCTTAACAGAATTGGGAATCGACGTTAACTTTTTGGAAAAATTCGGTTTGTTATGATCTTTCGTAAAAGTGTCTTATCTCGAAGAAGTAAATTTATTAATGTTTGCATAAAATTTGACAATTTTATGATTTGTTTGACTTGAAAGTCAGGAAAAAGCTCTCGAAAGAAATGGAAAGTCATATAGATCTTAAAACCACTCGAAAATTAAGTTATTTTTTTTTCTTTTACAGAAGATGACATAAAAAAAACTAACGAACATGCTGCCATTCAAACTCGTCTGGATGAAACTGCAAACTTTTTAGGTAACCTTCGACAGGCTCAACAAGAACGACTTTCCGCTACACCACCGGCTCATTTGAGCAACGTCCCAAAAGCCCAAGAATCAGAAATTTTGCTTGCGGACAAAATCACGGGAAACCTGACAGAAATCGCGAAGAAATTGCCACCATCTGCAATTGCTCCAGTAGATGGTCTACGAAGGGCGATGGGAATCGCTCCAGTAGGAGGTGCGAGAAAAATAAGATTCATCATCTTATACATTTAATGTTTATCAATATTCGCTTGCGTAATTTTGATATTTTTTTACCTACCTTTCAAAGAATTTTGATGCAAAAACCTTTTCAAAATAATGGAGTTTATCTAATTTGAGTGCGAAGGGAAAACTCGCAAAATCGTCTAAATTTAGGTTATGGAAAATAATTCAAATTTGTAAATTAATAATCATTTGGAAAGTTTTTTACTTAAAAAGTTTATAAATTATACTTGCTCAAAGTTTTCTGAATTTTGTAAAAGATGATGAATATAAATTTTTTCCTTTCCTTTTAGGAGGACCGGTGCCTATGGACGTGGAACCCATAACTCACAATCCAACCATTATCACGGACAATGCCATCATCCAACACAACGATACCAATCGAGCAACTGAAAGTGTACTTTGCTCAATGAATCCTCAAGGTCCAAACTTGGGCCTGGTTAACGAAGTTCAAATCCAAATTCCTATTTCAGAACCTTCCGTTGTACCGGATTTGGAATCTGAACTGAGGGAATTTTTGGAAAACGATTCGATTGTTGGACATTCGCCTTTACATGATGACAAGACCTTGGAAGACATTTTGTCGGAATCTTAAAGCCTTCCTTCCATCCATATACTTATACAGTGCCGGTTTTGAGTGAGATAGCGTCTGGTGCAAGCATGAAAGAAAACGTCTTATCGCGCACATCGTTTTTTTTTGTTCAAAAATCAGGGTTCATTTATTGGCAGGAGTCAGGGGTAGCCCACTTGCGTGTTAAATTTCGATCACATGAATGTGAGTAATATCAATAATGGATAAAGAAATATCATAGATAAGCATTTTCCCAAAAAAGAACAGAAACGTTTATAGTGGAGGAAAAATACAGAAATTGATATAAAACATTGCTGAGTTTTAATTTTATGTTTTGTTAAAAAAAGATAAGTATAATTTTATACTTAATGTAACTCATTTTGCAAATATCTAAGAAATATGATATGCTTTGCACCAGGGGAACAAATATCCTAGGGAGAATTTTGGTTTTTCTCCTTGGTGCGAAATATACTTATTTGCAGCAGGTTATAAATGTTTTTCATACGCAAAGCGAGAAAAATATTTGTCTTCTTGGTATGCTGTGATTAGAAAGTTTTTTTTCTATTTATTAATTAATACTACATACCTATAATTTGGCGTCCCCAGAAAGGTGGCGCCCTGAGGCCGGCACTGTACTTAATATATATTTCTTGCAATTGATTGATATTGAACCAGTGAACATTGAAAGAATGTATATTTCAAGTGTAACAAAATTTGTAAGAAAAAGTATATAAAAATATCCGGTTTTTGAATATGTTTGTTTGTTTTTGTTAAACTTATTGAAAGCCCTAGAGCAGCAGTCAAAAAACCAAACTTGAACACGTCCGAATCTAGGAAAATCAAGTCAAACAAAGTCGGGTGAAACTAAAAATCGTTTCGTTCCAGTCCAAAGATGTAAAAAAAATATTAAAAACATTTAGTAACTAGTTATTTATTTATTAATTAATAAATAAAATTGCGAAGTCATAAACAGTAACAATAATTGCTCAAATTCCGTATTTTGGCACCCAATTGACACGAACACGTGATTAAGTAATGATTCATCAGATGGCCAATGTAGCATTTTAGAGATGAATGTTTTGAAAAAACTATTGTTATTTATTTAATTTATGGACAAAGTCTTTGGTTATTTAAATCAACGACTGTAGTTGTGATTGTGTCCTTAATAAAAGTATCGATACTGATTACTATTGAACTATCGATATAAACAATTCACTACATATAAAATACATATATATTGTACAATATTGTTGAATATTGTATATGTTTGTTTATAAAACAACTTTTAACTCTTTTGTACAGCTACATATTTACTTCAATTACAGAATTGTAAATTGTTGTAAATATTACTGCATACCGCTGCTTGTTGCTGCTACTCTATATTTACATAATAGCGACAAGTGTCGTTTATACAAATATAATACAGTTGTAATTTGTTGTCATTTTTACATAATTTGGCGCGCGTACAAATTACCCATTTGTGAAACACGCTTAAATGAAAACAAAATAAGTGATCAGAAATAATTTCCGCGATAAAAAATTGAGCAGGTTATAGTCGAAGTTTCTGGTATCTGGTGACGTCGTTTCTCTCAGGCTATTTACTTCGCTTCGGAGACGATTTGCGTTTCGGACTTTTTGCTTTTCCACATTCCGTGACATCAAATGACAGACAACGTAACGGACCCTAACCTGCCGGAGCCGAATAATGCTCCACCTGCTCGGAAAATTCGTCACCGGTGAGTAGTTTTTCACCTTGTAAGCGTGTGTACATATTTCAGTGGTACCCGCATTCCAGAGAAATTTTTTGGAGATTATTTAATTTTCCTAATTGGCCTCTTTACAAGGTCGTTGGCAGAAAAATTTTCGGCAGGGGTTTTTCGAAAATGTATACTTGGGATTTTGGGATTTTTTATCTTTGACGAACTAGTTATTGGAGTATGATTTTCTAATTTTTTTAATTTTGGGATTTTTAATTTTATTAGTCTATAGTTGTACATTTTTCATATGCTTGTTTAAATATAAATTCTAAAATAAGGAAAATAAGACACAATCAAAAAATAATGGATCAACCTGATGAAAAAAATATGAGAAATAAAAATTCTGTGGCTTCCTGGCATAACAGACAAAGTCACACATGCCATACCATTTAAAATTTTATCAGAATATCATGTAGAATGAGCCTTATGGCAGAAGTGACTTTGTCTGTTATTCCGAGAAGCAACAGAATTATTAAAATCAATGTTTATTCTCACTGGGCTGAAATTTATAAAAAAATTCACTTGTATTCGATTTTCCCAGTCAAATTATTGTGAATCAATGACTTAAGATTAAGACTCCTAGTCACATGTCAAGGAAAAAGAAGAAATAGTATATTCGGATTACATGTCCGTGTTGAGATAAGTTCGAAACTAAATACAAGGACGAATCGATTCCTTCTTGTATTTAGTTTTGAACTGATCTCGACACGGACATATAGTCCACATATTTTTTCTTTTTCCTTGACATGTGAACTGGAGTCTTGTTTTTTGATATGTGGCGTGGACCGAAGAAAGGTACCTTGCAGCACCCAGGCGCTTTGAGAGAAAAACCATTTTAAAAATAAAAAGTCCCTATGATTTTTACGAGCAGGTCAACTTCAAAGCTCAAATTTTTATGCAATACAATAATCTTACAGTTTTGAGGGTATGCTCAATCGATAGACAAAGTTTTCTACATGCAGAATTAATGGTAATCTCATTTTTGATTTTTGGTGCTATAAGGTACGTTTCCTCTGTCCATGCCACATATGTTGATAACATGTACGTCTATATAGAAGTTACTGTTATGTTCCAAACTTTTGAGGATCAAGGATTCTAATTATTGCCTTAAAAAATATCCGAAAATGGAACGACATGTTAGCAATTGATTCACAACAAATTGACCGGGAAAATCAAATAAAAGTGATATTTTTCAAAAATTGTTGAGAAATGTAATAAATAAAAATAATGAAATTCAATTTTTTGTGATCTTCAAGTTACTAAACTTAAAATTTTTCTTGATATTTTTAGTACTTCTATGATTCTTTAGTTTCTATACAACTTCGAAGATTTTATAATATCATAATGAATTTCTATTCAACTTTCCAGTATAAGCTACTCTAAGCATCAAAGTTCTGAAAAATTTTTATTTTTCTAATGGGTTACTATGTAAATTTTATTAATTCAATGCTTCAGGATTCAAAGTTTTTTGGATTCTAAGCATTTTCATAGATTTTAATTTTACCTTCTAATTCACTGGATTGAAATAGTTAGTCAAATTTTTGTTTTCGATGTTATTACAGCTGAATATTAATAATTAGAATTTTGTTTTAAAAAAAATCTTTTCAAAGCCAAGGTTATTATAGTTTTCAAGTTGGTGAAATTAAGAATTATGAACTTTGTTTTACTTTGAGAACTTGCATGAAACTGTTATGCCTTCTAAATTCCAGTAAGTATATTTTTGATAATTTTTACTCATTTTATGAACAATAATCAATATTTTTCATTTTTTGTATTTTAATCATGTTTTATTGTAATTTTATATTTTTACATGAATGAATCAATTTTCCTCGAATTTGTGGAAGTATTCGAACCCCTGAAAACCCCCTTCTGCCTACGCACCTTTTCCTTATCATTTTCATGAATTTGTTTTCATTCATACTCTTGTGGGTTGGTAGCGAGGCCGGTTAGTTGCGCAAATTTTTAATGTTTTTTTTTTTTTTTTTCCCGGAATTCTCGAAATGTCTGAATTTGTATTGCAGTTGACGTAATATTATTGACTATTTTCGCACGATGCAATTTTTTTTTATTTCAAAAAACTTCAAGCATATTTCACAGTTCCTATAGTTTCAAAGAATCTTCAAAATATTTCATAATCGAAATTTTTAGTTTTTGATTTTGAAAAATTCTCAATGATCTCCGCATGATAAAAAATTTTGTGAGTTGTGAAAATTTTAAAAACATCCCATAGTTTCTGAAGTTTCACGGAATTTTTAAAATTTTTCACAACCTACAAAATTATCTACTTTTTCAGAAATTCTACAAACTTTTATGATTTTTCAGAATGATTGAAAATATACATATGCCTGAAGTTACAAGAGTTTAAAAAATGAATGGAAACGAAAAAAAAGTAGTTTGCAGCATTAGCTAATATTTGTTACATTATCAATTTATTGATTTTATCAATCGTAACTGAGATTATTGATAACTTTATGAATTTCCCTAAGAAAAGCAATTAAAACGATTATTTTTTGTTTCCCTTTATTTTTAAACGTTTGGGACTTCAGAAACATAAATACGAATATGAAATATACGAAATTATCTGTTTTTTTAATTTCAAAATTTAGAAAAATTCTAGTGTTTTATTAAAGTTGAAAAATCATCGACGAACTCCATACTGTAAAACGTGTTTGGATTTCTAAAAATGTCCAGTGTTACACAGTTTTTTTAATTATACGGAATTTTCAAAATATTTCACAATCTATAAAATTTTTCAAGATTTTCTGAAATTCTACAATTTTTCCCAATTTTTTTAGAAATCGTTGATGATTTATACAATGTTCACTGTTCTTCAAATATACTAAAAACTTCAAAAATTTGGAACGTAAACAATATTATAACAATTAGAAACATAAACTATTAAAACCCTGTCAAAATAAATTTCATAAAAAATTTCTCCGAATTATTATTATTTTTCAAACATATTTCGATATCGTACTTTTCAAATTTTTAAATATTTATAAAAAAAATTGGAAAAATGACATTATCTTTACTTTAAAGTAATGTGGTGATAAAAAAATTTTTGTATTCATAAAGTATGTTTTTCAAATTAACTGACACCTAATTAAAAATTGAATCGCAGTTGAAAACCACAAGGAAATGAAATGGCAGCCAAAAAAAATTAATAAATAAATAAAACCAGAGGAACCCTTATATCACTTTTAAAATAACGAAATCCTACCAAAAAATTATATTGCAGCTAAAAACTACCAAAAAATGAAATTCTGTAAAATATCATGTTAAATGTGATTGTTTTCAGTTTTTACTAGAGCCAGGTCATTTGTGCAACTAATCATTTAACCTCCAGTTGCAATTGTGATCGATTGTAATTCCACCCAATAAAAAATACATGATTGATGATGATGGCAAGGTGTCCTGTTCCTATTACAAATTCAATACTGTGCATACTGCGTAAGACGAAAAGGGAGCCTACAAGTGTATTATGAAAAATCGCTGCTTTGTTTCAATTGACAATTGCTGTTATTTTTGCTTTGAGCTTGATCAATTAAATTGGGTATCGCAGTTTCTAGGTATATTTTGCATGGATTTTTGGAATTTTTTTTCGCATCACATCAAATCATAAGGGTTGTTATAAGGGTGCATTGTGAACCTATACTTTTTGTTTACACAGAAGATCACAAGATTACATAAAAACTACGCAAAACTACATACTACTAATTTTTATTACTGCACAGAGAAAAAAAAATGAAAGTAAATTTTCTCACGAAGAATGTAATCTACTTGCATTTGCTGGAAAATAGAATCATTGACTATAGAAACTGGTAGTCTTTACCGCTCATAGTGAAAAATTACTTTTTTAACGGTACCTTTTACCATTTTACTTGGAGAAACTTTCTATAGTCAAAGATTCTCTTTTTTAGCAAATGAAAGTAGATTACATTCTTCGTGGGAAAATTTACTTTCATTTTTTTCTCTCTGTGTTGTAATTTGTAATTGCCTGAAATGAATTTTTCGGTGCCGAGCATTGGTAATTTTTGAACCCATTCCCAGCGTGTGGAATTTACGGTCCGAACCAAAAAAATGGGAAACTCGTGAAACACAGTTACGAGCGGAAAATTTAACTGTTTCGCGCATAGTTATTTTCATGTTTCAGTAAAAAACGAGACGATCCACCAGCACCTGGTTATTCCGGTGTTACCTGAAATTTCCGTTCACGACGTAAAATTCCTCTGCAGCGAAATTACCCGGTGCTGGCCATCGGTTCGATAACATTGCAACAAAATTTAGGTTGCAAATCGCAATACGCACTTTGACTGAGAATATCGATAGGTAGTATCAGTGCCCAAAAGTTTTATTATAGTTTAAGAATTTTGCTTTGTTAGCTCGATATAAACAATGCTAGTTATAGAAGGTTTTTCATAAGGTAGTCACAAGGGCATTCAATTTGACAATTTGAAATTGTCAAGTCCAGAAATGTTCGAACCATTGAAGTTTCTATTAGTAGATTTCTGAAGTTCGATTTTAAAACGCAGAAAATTTTCAACAGAAACATATATTACAATAAGTTGGCCTCTTGCTATTATACCATGCTCGCGCATACTGCTCTTGCTGCAGGCTTTTTCGCGAGGCGATTTTCAATTACATATTACGCAATATTGCCTGACATTGCTGCCTAATGTATACGTTTTATCATTCGCGGATGATAAGTCGTGGATTTCATTATTATATTGATTTAATAAATCGGAAAAAATAAGGCAATAAGGGTGGAAAATTTTCAAAGGAACCCGAAAAACACAAGTACATAACAACAACGAAAAGAAAGTCTGTAAGTTGTATGTAGTACTTACTTATATCGGTTGCCTGTTACATTTTTAGATCGAAAATGTGTAAAGCAAAGGTGTAAAAAGTAGGCCAAAACATTGAAAGAAGAAAAACGGCAGCAGAAGGTAGAGATAAAAAAATGGGAAATGTTGGGAGGGGGGCGATTCCTGGTGAGCCGAGATAACACTAAGATTGCTTGCAAAATAAAGACACGGTGGATGTAATAATAACGAGTAATAGCGATCGGAAAGCGGTGCGCACGCCGGAAAGCTCGGTGACCTCTTGACTTGCTTGTTGTGCCGCGTCCGGCGATTGAAATGGCGAAATCATTCAAGTCGTCATCGGTCAGTCAGTCACTAAGTTTTCTCCGTTTTTGCAATAGCGGCAGTGAAATAGGTGCCTCGAGTGTTTTCCGGCCGGCTGCTCGTTACTTAGAAGCAGCAGCAGAACACAGCTAAGGTGATTTTGAAACTACCATCGCTACAGTGACGAATAGGTGAAAAAGTCTTGGCCAATTTGGAAGATTGTGGTAGTTTCGAAATAACGGCAAAGCGCGAGGAGGCATGTTCCGGGCTTTCCTCCGCTTCCTCAGCAGCACTGGTACATTTATTGTTACTCTCATGAATATATTATTATACGCTTTTGCCAATCCGGAAAAGAGCTACCAATTTTTTGCTTTGTGTCTTGAGGCAAATGGTATGATGAAGAAGACATTTAACACAGTCAACTGCGAGCATTAAAGTGTAAGGGCATGATCTTTGGTAGCATGTCTTGTGTTACTCAAGGCAATTCACGAGGAATAAAAATGTATGCGTGAATGTGAAGTGTGAGTGTGTCGAGCTTTAAAGTTTTGGTTTTTTTATCGAATATTATTACCTTGCCTTTTTCCGTGGAAAACATGCCTTTATTCAATGCACTGCTGATCTTTCGCGCACACTTTTTTCAGCTTTTACAGAGGGTTTTTCATGCCCGTGATGTGAAATAAGGCTTTTTTGTGGTTTAAAGAACATTTAATTACAAATTTTAAAAGAAAGTTGTGCGCTCCTCTGATCAATACTAAAAAAATGCAGTATGAAATTAGCACGTTGCTAAATTGGTGCAATATTGCTAATTCTGCCAAGTTTGAGAATATTAGTTGGAGGTTCAATACGAGACATTGGCGAGTGTTCAAACTCTAAAAGCACATAAGTAACAATCATGCTTGATATTTTATGTTGTAATGTTGATTAAAAAGGACTTCTTCATATAAGTTCTATGGTTACTGTCTGCATTCAATGATAAGTAATGCAAAATTAATTTTTTCGACTTTTGTATCTCATGAATTTTTACAGTCGATTTTTTTTTCATCGAATTTACCACTAAATAAATGTTTGAAAGAAAGTCCAAAAGTAAAAGAATCAAACGTAGTTGAAGATTAAATCAATAAAAAATAAACATTTATAAATCAGACAAATTTGCGATTTTGATATTTTGGGCGAATTTCGTTAAAATCAATGTTGCCACAGTTAATGATCAGTAAAAATTTACATGTCAACACAAATGGGAACCTGCATTACTTTTTTTTTATCGCTGATATTGTTAGCTTATCAAAAAATATAAGACGTGTTTTTTCCAATCCTCATATCTCAAAAAATAACGAAAATGCATCGCTTCGAAAATTATATGACAATGACGTCATTTACATGTGGAGTATATCTATACATACGAAATTAAAAATCTACGTATCTTTCAAAATCAGCACCAACTTTTGAGGAGGCGGAAAAATACGTATCAATTTTTTTTTCACAAATAATTCGATTTTATTTTTCATGCAAGTTCCCAAATGTACCGTCTTTATTTGTCATTTTCGTAATAATATTAATGTATTTAATTTTTGTAAATCCAATATTTATTCATTCAAGCAAAAATTTGCTATTTTACAATAATACATTTCGCTGTAAACTTTCAATCTAGAAGTTGAATATGATTTTTCGAATTTTCATAACTGCCTAAGAATACAGTTAATTATATTTAGTGATACGAATTCACCACTTATTCTAATAACAAAACAAATTTACAATTTCGTGAGTTCTTCATCCAAAATATCGAGATCAAAAATCTTTTGGAACCCAAAATTTTCATTTTACAGTAGTTGAATTTATATATTCAACTATTTTTTATTCAATAATTTCTTAAATTTTTTCAACTCTCAGTAAATTTGATGTACAAATTTTCATCTAAAATTAATGAATTTTATTCACTGAATAATAACGATGTGAGAAAATTTCTTCATTCATTAAAACAAATTCATAAGAATGCAGACAATTCGTTTTTTTATACAAATTAATACATTTAAAATTTTTTTGGATTTCTCAGAATGGATTATCCCTCTACATCAAATCAACATACTGCTCTTATTTTCGACTTTTTTAGAGTGAAAAGTGAAAAGTCACTCGAAAATAGTGAAATGTTACTCTTCTCGGAGTGAAATTCGACTTATTTTTTAGAAAGGAATCTGACTAGAATTGAAGAGTAAAACTCGGTTTCTCTAATACTAATAATTCGCTTGTTTGGAGTGAATCTTACTCCTGTTTGAGCCGCAGTATTTTGACCCGATGTAAAGTAAAAATTCACTCCAAGGAATTAAGAAAGATCAAACATATGAAAATCAGAAATTTTCCTGATCTTGACATTTCTATCTTTCGATGCAGAAAGAAAACTTTTTTTACACATATTGCTATCCAGTTTTCAAATAAAACTTAAAATCCTCATTATTATAATCATAGCTTTCAAAAATGTAGTAAATGCAATAATTAATAATAATTGATAAATCCAATGGTTTCTCAACAAATTTTGATTTTCGATTCAAAATTGATCGATCTATCATTACCTAACCTAACCTATTTTTGCTAAAGGGAAACTAAAAAAAGGTAATAATAACACAACATGTCTCCAACGGGTGATTGTAATTCTGAGAGGAAACATTTTGCACGTAGTTCAGAATGGCTGATCGCACAGATGATAACCGGTTCCGGTGCTTGAAGGAAAGCACAATTGCACGCTTGGATCCCTTGAATCACATTTTTCCTCGCTTGGGTCGTCAATAGTGACAGCTGCAGCTGGTGTGCACATCACTTTACCATAGGGATGTTTGCTGAAGGGCTTATTGCAGGGTTGGTCAAGCATTTGAAGGAGGATGCCAAATGACTTATTTTTTGCAAGGTGATATCGTCGAGGAAGAGGAAGAAGAGGTGGAGGAGCAAACTAGCAACGGCAGTGAGGCAGCGTTTGATAATTACTCTAATCGTACTGCAATGACGGAATCAGTACCGGTAAATTTTGTCTTGGGTGGTCCGGACCTTAGCGAGCAACTCGAAAACGAGGACACTTTTCCTATAGAACGCATGGATTCTGCGGACGTCATCCAGCCCATCATTCCGGGTCTGGTCGAGCGACGCAAACGCCTCAGGTGCAGTGCAAATGTCTCTTACTTCTTCATCTTGGCAACAATCGCTTGCACTCATTTCATCCATATCATCTGTCATGTCATTTCTTCCTAAAAGCAACTTATTGCTGTTGTTACTACTATTCATCTAGGGACAGCATTCATTGCGTGGAAGTCATGATCATATTTTCTGTCTATCTGATCGACCCTGGTGACTATCTAGTACACCAAATTAGCTGAAGTGGTGCATTCATGTTCGGCTTTTTATTCATTACCACACGATTTTGTCATAGATGTTGAACAACAGAATTTAATTAGTTGGTGGAACTAGGAGCGTTGTTCATGGTGCACTGGAACTTACTACAGTCCAAAATGAAGTCAATTTTTGGTGGGTGTTTGGCAAGATGACGAAGGATCAACGACAAGTTGAAAAAAACTATTTTTAGATCAATTTTTCATTCATTATCACTATTGCCTCTTTATAATAAGTCATTAGATGTTATTTAACAGTTTTTGTAGTAAAAAATATCGTTTGCCAAGAGCACGAATAGGCAGTTTGAATGAGCGTTGCTTATAGATGTAATGTTAGTAGTTTCTGAAGGATATACATGTACTTGTTACAAGATGTTATGTTATGAATATTTCATTATAAATATAAATAGAATGTAAATATTCTGAATGGCCAAAGGATACTCGCCAAAATGCTAATCCATTCGGTGAGGTCAGAGTTTTTCTAGGACTAAGTGGTTTCATAACGAATCGAAGTACACCAGGAGGAAAGTTAAATATAAAGTAACCAAAGCTTTGAATCTGAGAACTACAATTTTAGTTACAACAACCGAAATTTTTGTTATGAGAATTAAATATCAACTGTTATCACAAAAACTTTTGTTTTCATATGCTAACATTTAGTTGGCTCACATTTTACTAATTCTTTAGTTACTGTAAGCAAACTTTTTTCTCAGTGTACCACCCTCAATTTCGATAGTTTTGTAATTTGATTTTTGATGACATTCGTTATGGAATATAAAATTTAAAAAATTATTGTTGTTTTTCAATCAATATACCAATTTTTTTTAATTTATCAAATAAGTTTTATCTATGCTAGAAATCTTTCCAACGCGAGAGTTTCAGCAACAAAAAATTTCATCAGTTAAACCGATAATTAAATATTGAAAATCTTAGAATGTCATTTTTCAGATTTAAAATTAGACTTCTACCAAGTTCTTCATTTAGCATTTTAAAAGATCGTATTGCAACATTATAGAGTTTATGGTAAAAGACTTAAATATGTAGATCAATAATTCAGAAATTGATATAATCGTACTTGTACATTTATATTATTAAATTCAATGATGAAAAGTTGATTCAATCAAAAAATATCAATAATTTCTGCTGCTTGTTTATTGCTCATACTTTTGGAATTGAAAAAAATTGAAATTCATGATCCCTTGCACATTCCTCATTGTACACTTCATCTATGAAAAGAGTGTTCATTTTACATATTTATAATCAAAAGTTAACGTGTGCGTGTGCGTGTGTGCATGTTTAATTTTTTTTGTTATATAACTTTAACAAAGTAGAGCAAGCCTAGATGCACTTGTGTTTTAGTTTTTTTAGTTAGAAACCTTGAAAGGCATTTCAGGAAAATGCGTGAAAAGTCGAAGAAAGATGACTGTTCACGAGACGAGACATGTCTGAAAAGTTTGGAGTGCTGCTGTAGGAAAAAAACGATAATGTGACGATGTAGCGCGAGCGTATGTTTTTATAATTCAATTGTGCAAGCAAGGAGGCACGTGGCAGAACCAGTGGCATCAGCCGATTGAAAGAAGCGATTGGTTGAGCTCGAGCATCAGCTGTTGCGTCGATCGTTTTCATTTTTTTATACACGTCCCTGAAAAAGATAGCCACTCTTCTGAGCTTCAAGTTTCTCCAAGTTTCAATTTAAGTACAGCCTTCCCCCATCCCCCTTTAAAATATGAAATAATAATGCATAAATATATGGGTCATTCCACCGAAGATTTACAATTGAAAATTTTTTTTTCCACGAAATATTTTTTTTTGTATTTTTTGGTCGAAAATAGTCGACGTGTTTTTTTTTTTTTTTTTTTTTTTTTTTGACGAAATATGAACAAACCTATTATTTATGATTCTTGCAACTTATAACGCTCGGAGAAATTTCTTGTAAAAGACATGGTATAAATAAAAAATTATGAAACTCAAAAATATTCGGCATACTACAAAATAAACTTCATTTCCCAAGCTTTCGAATGATGGTAGCGAAATAACAAATAAACTTTTTATTTATAAATAAAGTTGAAAATTTATTTAAAATAAAAAGTTTGTTTGTTATTTCGCTACCATCATTCGAAAGCTTGGGAAATGAAGTTTATTTTGTAGTATGCCGAATATTTTTGAGTTTCATAATTTTTTATTTATACCATGTCTTTTACAAGAAATTTCTCCGAGCGTTATAAGTTGCAAGAATCATAAATAATACGTTTGTTCATATTTCGTCAAAAAAAAAAAAAAAAAAACACGTGTCGAACATTTTCGACTGAAAAATACGAAAAAAAAATTTCAATAGTAAATCTTCGGTGGAATTACCCATATATTGCTTAGGTCATTTCATATAAGATTCAAATTTGCCAAGCTTATTTTTATATAATTTTTACATGTAGTTAAAAAAGGATAAGCTTTTTTTTATTTTGATATATTTCCATTTATTTCTTATTCAATGTTTTAGGATTTTTTGTTTTTGGTACTTTTTCAATGAAAAGCATAATCGAATCATACATCAAAAATTTTAGTGACGATTTTCTATGTCTGTATCAGATTTACATTGGAAAAGTTGATTTATTAATAATTTTTGTATGAAATCAGAAGAAAAGAGGAATACATCTTTTTTTGAAGCTGTTGAACTTTTTGTATTGATTTTTATGTGGATAATTATTCCCTGATGAGGGCCAAAAAGTGACTGAGCCTAAACGTTGGAAAAAGATGTTAATGGAATGAATAAATTAAATTTGGCTGGTAGACGTCGTGATTCATTTCTACAAAGTGACATATTTTTTTGTTTTTAGGTTTTTTCTTATGAATATTATATGATTCTTTAAGTTATATTGCATGTAAGAGGTCTTTTTGTTTTTTCTACTTCGTAAACGAAAAGCATTATCAAATCATTCATTGAAAATTTTACAGTTATGATTTTCTTATGCGATTACAAATAAGAGTAACGCGTATTTTTTGCTTTGATATATTTGTATGTTTATTTTATGATTTCTTCATAATTTCGGAAGCAGCCAATGTTATCGGATTTTTATGTACCTATGGTTTTTTATAGTAAAAAAATTTATTGAATTCTACATTGAAAATTTTGCAGTAATGATTTTCCACATCCATATTAGATTTATATTTCAATACCTTATTCTTTAACGATTTTTTGACACGAAAAAAAAGTTTGGTTGAGGAAGCAAATTTTTCTGTTTACTCTCAACAAATAAACAAAAAATTTCGCTACCTCAATGAAACCTTTTTTTTACGTGTATGGAATAAGAAGAATAGGGAAATGTACATTTTTCCTTTTTAATAATTTCTTTCTTTTTTTGTATGATTTTTGACAAATACTTTGATTGCATTTTTTAATGTTACAAAATTTGTCATATTCGATACTTCGTAAATAAAAAAACTTCATCAATTCACGCATTAAAAATTTTACTGTGACGACTTTCTACGTCTATATTAGATTTACATTTGAAGACCTATTACTCTAAAAGTTTCGTACACAATCAAAAAAATAAATAAATAAAATAAAAATGAATCCATTTGTTTACTTAGATATGTTTCTTATGTCTATTATTTGCAGGGCAACCAAAAATATTTTTTTAAATAAAAAATATTTGAGTAAATATTTTGGCTGTAAGCGTCGATAAATGAATATAATATTTATCATACATATTTCGTAAATTTTCCAGTTTCTGGAAAATACTTTCGACTCCTTTGCCCTAGAATATAAATGTCATTTGGTGCTGCTTTTATTTTATTTTTTATTTTTTATTTTTACAGAAATTTTCACAAAACAGAAATCCTGATCTACACAAAATGCCGAAAATTGAAGAAAGTTCTTTAAATTTTATCAAACGTACTGTGGCTAAATATCCCAAATAAATGATCCTTGATGATCGGACTGATCATTTTTTTTTTGAAATTATTTTACAGTATGCAATATTATATTATAAAAAAAAATTTCAAAGCGTGCAAAGTCATTTTACTAAAGTATATATGGCATTTTTAAAATAATAAATTAATGTAAATATTTAACATTTTTCATAAATATTTTTGGTTGCCAAATATTTTTGAAATCATATAATTAATATGATTTCAGAAACATTCTTGAGCAGTCCCATATTAATGGTTTTATATTTTTTATACCTGATATTTCGGAAATGAAAAACTTCCTTATTTGTAAATTGAGAGTTTTACAGTTTCATAGTCGAAAACCTTATTCCTCTAAGATTTTTGTACGAAATGAGAAAAAAAGGGAATACGTATTTTTTTTTTTTTTGTATATATTTTTATATTGTTCATATGCTTTTTTTCAAAATTTCTTAACAGTCTTGTTCAATTTTTGAGGATTTTTCGAATTCGATACTTCGTAAATAAAAAACTCGATGAAATCATGCATTGACAATTTTACAGAAAATATTTATTAGGTCTATACCAGATTCAAATTTGAAAATCTTCTTGATTTATGATTTGTGTATGGAATGAAAAAAAAATAGAAATACATTATATTTTGCTTGAATATATTTTTCGTGTTTATGATTTCTGAAACATTTTTTGAACCGTCTCGTATCAATGTAAGATGATTTTTCGTATTCGTTTAAAATTTGAAAGTGACGATTTTTTACTTATGAAATTTCGTATCTGCAAATGTATTTATTTGAAATTTAAAGGAATTGTTATTGAATATTGAAAAGTTTTTAGTAGTAGGTTTTCAAATTTGTCGATCAATATTCAAAAAATGATATAAGGATATCTATAGTTTTTCATATACTAGATGAAATTAGCGCGCCCGTAGTGCGCGCAATACAAGAATCATCATTTGGACAGAATTTAAAAAAAGTATATACACTTTCAAAATGACTGTTGAATAGCAGTATCGAGCAGAACAATCTGGTTTGGTTAGTGAGCAAATGTTGCTGCTAACAATGAGAATATTTGATTTTATATCATCTGTGCAGAGCGCGCTTGAGTTTTGCTCGAGAGGTTGTCGATTTGCTTGGAAGCATCATTAAATTTATTAGCGATTGAACCATATGAATAACGTACGGGGAAAAAGTTAAAGTATATACTATGATTAGATGCTGATTGATTGAGAAATAACTATACATATTTTGTCTTAGTATTTGTCGTTGAAAAAATAAAACTCTTTCTCTACATTATTGTAAAGTTATCCGAGCGTTCTAGACTTGAGCAAATTCGTTCAATTCAGTTCAAGATTCAGTTAAAGGTATCTTGTAGTGCTTTGTCACTTATGTAGAAATTCAAAAATTTTTTTATTGATCGTAATTTGAGTACGAATTTATTTTTCAAAAACTTATCTCAGCGACAAACTATGTACTAACAAGCAACAAAAATATGAAACATATTGTTTCTTTATTATCAAATCTATATGTAGGAGAAAATTTTGTTTAAACATTGTAATTCCGTCTAAGGATAGAATTTGCAACAGCAAACTTTATTTATTTTCTAGTTGCGTTTTAGTGAAAAGTTTATTGCTGAGGTCAGTTTTTACAAAAGTTATCATATTTAAAAACTGTTAGTAAAAAAAACAGTAAAAATCTGTGCATCACCGACAGAGCACTATAAAACGCTCTTATGTTTGGTCAAGACGACTCGGAACATACTGCAGTACAAGAAAGATGCGTAGAATAGAAACTGGTTAAGTTGTACGGAAATATAATTTGTTGCTGTTGTTGTTGGCAAAGAATAAGAATGTTTATTAGCATGCTACCGATATTCGACTCGATATAAATGTACTTGTGAAAGGGCACCGGAGCAGCAGTGGATGAAAGCTCCTTTCTGCCTTCCTTCAAAGACAGCGGCCTCGATTAGTTGACCCGGTTTACTATCTATAAACAAATTATAGTTACGCCCAACCATCGAGTTAATATGTCCGGCGCTACTGACTCCTGTAACAGGTGGGCGCGATGCCAATTCGATACAAGATCGAATCGATAGCCAATGGCATGTCAATAGTTTTCGAATTCTGCTAACGTCCTCATTTATCGGTACATTTGTTTTTCGCGTATAGAATATTATAGAAATAAATTTTCGAATAAATAATCCTAAAAACGATACTGCATATTGAATGAATTTTACTGTTTTTTTTTTATAATACTCTAACTTTCAGCGGTCAACGCTTGCGCGCCAGTATTATGAACATCATAAATAAGGGAACTGAACCGAATTAAACGAATTTGATTAGATAATTTCAGTTAATGTAAGCAGAAAAATGACAGCAAAAATATTTCTCTGACTTTACAAAATCATGATTCCCAAGCAACGAATGTCAGTTATTAGAAAATACTATCAAATATTACTGATTTTACTAAATTTTTATCAGGAAAGTAACTGAAAGTAATAGATAAAGTTTTGGAATTTGAAGGTTTACAATTGTTCGATTTTTTTCATAATAATTAATACAAAATCGTCAAATTATTTTGAGATCTAAATGTCTGCGTTTTTTTAAACACTATCTGATTACTGATGAACTTGACTGAAACTTTTATGAACCAACTTTTTTTGTGCCGCTTGATTTCAAGATAATATATCAATAAATGACTGCAAAAAGCGCACTCTCATTTAAAAAAAAAGTCGTTTATCATAGCAATTTGTTACATGAAAAATAAAGTAGGAAAACTAATGCGATGTTGAAATTTCGATTTGGATGTTGTTAAAAAACTCACCACGTATACACACTTTTGAGTCGAGAAACTTTTTACTTTTAGTTAAAAAAATAATGAGTTCAATAATCTCGGATAAGATAATGGATCAAAAGTTATTTCGACATTTTTTCAGCCCCTAACATTTTCACTTTAAAATTCAATCCTTACTGATGAACCTAAACGAACACCAACATGATCGAAGCATTTCCTATAAATTTGTAGGGTTTATAAATGTATAAATTCCATATGTTTATTCTAAGGAGTTATATACACTTGCACTCGAGAAATAAAGGGCATTTTAACGATTTTTTTCTAAAAAAACCGAAACGACTTTTTTCCAAAAACTCAAAGCCTATTTATGTATTCATGTCCTAGGGTATTTTATGAATTTTTTCCGAAAACAATTTTCGTAATGGAGTTCGGAGCAACCATTGTGCCAAAACACAACTTTTCTGATACCGCGTGCGGTGAGCATGATAAATAAGGAACTGTTTATCTGTAATACAAAAAACAAAAAAAAACTCTAGTTCTGCTATTACAAAGGGTTGCGCTATATTAATATTTTTACAAAAATATTCATCATTTTTCCAAAATGTTTGATTTTTTAACGTCTGGAATTTCGGTTTTTGCAGCAAGAAAAAAAAAGTTTTGCTTAAAATTCAAAATTAGTCGTTCACGCAGAGGCTTTTAATTAATTATAAACAAGCCTTCAAAAATCCAGACTGTTAAGATGAATGGTTTTCGAGAAACTGTGCTCACCGCGGAAAAACATCGGATTTTGGCACAATTGCTGCAGTGCACCCAACCATGAAAATTTTACTCTGAAAAAATTTCGAAAATATCTTGTGACATTGACAAATAAATAGGCAATAAGTTTTTCAAAAAATACTGTGTTGTTTTTCCAAAAAAAATTGTGAAATCGCATTTTTTTCCTCAAGAACAAGTGTATATAACACCTTGAATTATCTTTATCATATGATATTACGGCAAATATTATAGAATTTATTCAATGTGAAAATATACTCACAGTTCTCATACAAAGACTTTGTGCTGATAGATGTCTATAATGTTTACTAAATCATATTTATTTCACTTACTCGTTATTACAAAAATAGAGAAAAAAAACTAATGAAAATCAAAGTTATAGTTAGGTTTGAAACATTAAAATTTTGTTCATGATAATTGAAGAAATTTTCGAAACTTACTGAGATTCACAATTTTTATTTATCGGATATCAACTATGAAAATAGCCTTTTGACTACAAAATATCGTGGTTGCCAAACACGAAATTATAGCTTATAAAGATAGTTATAATCGTTTCCAATTCAGCAAGTTTTTTTTTTTTTTTAAGAGGGGAATAACTGTGCAATGTTGAAATCTTCAGTTTGAAAATTTATCGATTTTTCGATAAAAATTGCGATCGCAAGAAAATTTTTTTCCAAGAAGTTTAATTCATGATTCTATTTTCTCTAATGAAATTTTATATACATAAAAAATGAAGCAATCAGTGTGTGTCCAGATTGAATGCGCTCACTTTCAACACACTCAAACGGTCTTATGCGTGTGAAAAGAGAGAACGTGACGTCATACCATGTTCCTGTCACATGCATGAGACCGGTTTGAGTCTATTGAAAGTGAGTGGATTCAATCTGGACACACTAGAAAAATTATTAGGGGCTGTTCATAAACGTCGTGACTCAAATTTCATTTTTTGAACCCCCCCCCCCCCCTCCCCTAGAAGGACACAAGGTCTACGAACAGCTCCTTGTAAAAATTTGATCATTTTTCCCCAGCTTATTGTATCATACAGAAAAACTAACACGTGGCAATCGAGAAAAAGCCGCTTTTCAGTCAGTATTCCCTACAATAAAATAGCTAAAATTCAAGAGGAAAAAATAAGTCTGTATATTATTGTCATTCACTACACGTGTCTTGAATTCATAGTATTATGAATCACCTCAAGAAAATTCGAGTACGATGAGATGACTCATAAGCATTGTGTATGAGCTACTGAAATACTCAAACGGAAAGTTCTTTTGTCAAGGTCCTCCGCGTGCGCACAAATTCCGCTCTGAAAAAATGATAACTCCTTTAAAGACCTTGAAAAATCGCGAAAACAAACTTTCTACCGCGAGAAAAATCGTATTTTGTATCATCTTCGAATTTCAACTGACCTTTTCAACCGACGTAATCTCTTTGTTGTAGTCGCCATTTTGTACACGTGGCGGCCATTTTCACTGTTTCTTACTTCTATTTCTTACCGCGATTACAAAATTACATCTAAAAATGTCGCGGTCCGCGTTTTTAAAATCTACATTCGCGAATTTGGAATTCGTCTCTACCATTACACTCGCCCATCCATAAGGGATACAGCTCGGGACAGTGTATCTCTAAACGAAACGACGGTCACCGTATCGTGCGACCGTACCTTTTCATAGATTACTGAAATTTCCCGTCAAAATCGGCTTGAAACATTCCGTCATCGGCCTCGATACCCGAGACAAACGAAACAACTTTTGGAGACGCTTACTTTTTTCTTCGCAATGCATTAGACATCTGCCCGAGCCTCCCTTAAAGCAGTCTCCCTGAAGGATGGACGAGTGCACTACACTTTAACCTGTTGTTTTCGACGCCGTATGCACGCACGAACTGGCGCGAACGTGATATACATACTGAAGAGAACTTTACTGACGAACTATACTGAACAACTCAAATCAGTGATTTGGTTCGGCGGGCGCACGCTATGACGTGACTCTATCAGTTGAATATTAGGTTTTCTAGAATATTCTAGAATCATGAATTCATTCATCATAATTCATCATAGAATTTGATCATGTTATTTTCATAAATCGGTGTTGAAATACCTTCAAATAATTTGTAACTCATTACGATTGAAAAAGTATATGTTATTAGTACCTGAAAAACAAAATTTTCTAAAAAGTTTGTAAATCTTCGACCGTAAAAATGACCTGCATTTTTCCTCAAGTAGAATATATATTTTTATATCAATGGCTGAAACTATTTCGTCGAAATCAATTGTAAACATTAAATAATAGCGCAATATCAATATTTTACGTACGTGGTTCAATGCAAATGAGATCATTGGTCATTATCTAAAATTCCTTACAAAAAAAAGGATGTCTCTGAATTTTTTCATTTCATAAATACAACAGAAATAAAACATTTATTACAGCATACATAAAAAACTCATATTTTCCTTTTTTTTCCCTCGTACAATATTTATTATACATAATGTGAAATTCGCATTCAATGACACTTGAAAATAGCACTTTTTTTACTTTGACACGGCTGCTCGTACTTGTGAATGTAAGGGGGGGGGGGAAGGGTGTTTTTTCTTCTTTCGCATATTTCAACTCTTCTTTGTAGAACCTTTGTAATGAGGTGACTTTGACAACATCGATTGGTTTGAAGTATACAAAAATATTTTTTTTTGTAAAAATTTGCTGTCTAGCTTTGTAGGGAACTTAGGTGACAATTATTACTTACAAATATCCGGAAAGAAAGTACCATGAATTACTTGAAGCGACTCAGGTGAACAGCGCTTCAATGTATATTAATTATTTTTCGAGTCGCTCGCACTTAATGAGAAATGATAGGTCATCAATTGATGGTAATAATAGATTGTGAGATGTAGATGCAGATGATAATTCTTGGCTAAGCAGAATTTCGACCTCTTCTTTTGGCTTTTGTTTTTTTTTGCGTGAGCAATCTTCCGACAGTTGTTGCACAGGGTGTCTTCAATGCTTTTTCGTAAAATAGCTGGGAGTTGAAATTACTTCAGTTTCTGTAACTTTACTTTTGAATTTATACGGTGAGTTCAAAATGTGACGATCATGTTTGATGATGACTTGAGTTGACATTTTATGATTTTACCTGTAAAAAAGTGTAAGTTGTTGAACATATAACATGGAAATCCATGATTTTTTCTAATTCCGTTTTTGTTGTTGAAAATAAAAAAAAAATTTTTGATTCAGTGTATTTTAGGTTCGATTTTTGAAACAATAATGAAATCCACACATTTTTTCTTTGATTTTGTCTATATTAAGTTCAGTTTTGAGGATAAGGGTAGCTTGTTTGAAAAATTACAGGTGAAAAAAAAAAATAAATAAGCAAATAATACGGAGGTAATAGTCCATGATTACTTAACCCACGTATTTTATAATGAGACGTTATGTAGACTTGTTCTTTTTTACTTCACGTGGATATCACCTCACAGTTTTATGCAAACTGCAACGGAGAAGGCATTTGATCCTCTGTACTCCCTCCCCACTTTGCTGTTATTTGCGAAGTAGGAAGGGGAAAATGCGATATGTACTTATTGTGTGGATAATAAGATTTTGGGGATTAAATTTAGTAGTAATGTATATTTTCGCTCACTCGTCCTTTTTTGTTTTTGGTCTCTAAAGTGTTGTAAGGAACCTTACAGAGTTTAATGTGTGACATAATGAAATGTTCATTTAAAATCCTATAGAGAATACATAAAACTACCGATATTTAAGATTTGACAAATTTTCTCATGGAACCTAATTTTGCGTTTTACAAAATTAGTTTTGCGTCAAGAGTTGTGTCTAGTTATAGATTTCATGCATGATTTCGGACATAAAAAATGTCCTTGGGTCCAATCAACTTGTGTATTAAGTTTTTTCCTCTCGCTTGAGCAACGAGTTATGAATCAACTGGTTTTTAAAACCTTGTCAGGATTTTAACAGCATCATCTTCAGTCTTCGCTTGGCTCTCGTGCCGAGTTTTTCACGTGCGTGTATTTGATAAAAAATTTCACAGTATCCGTGAATTTGGGGTGAAGTTTGGGTTCTTTTGCAATGATTGTAAAGTTCCTGACGGAGTGCGATTTAAGTTCTGCAACGTGGTTTCGTCAAACTGTCTTGCGAAATTTGGAAAATTGTTTGCAACAAAACTAAGATACTTTTTTTTCGTTTTCATGGTATTTCAAAAATATAGAAATATGTAGGAACAAAAAGGTAAGTCGGAGGATTTTTGAATTGTATCAATCTTTTTGTTTTTTGACAAATTTGGAAAAACTATTCAGTTTCTTTATCTTTCGAACTCAATTATCGACTTCTTTGCAAAAATTTTATTGGCAATGCAAACTTTTTCTTGAAAAATTTCTTTAAAGAATTCGATTTCTTATAAGGTGCACCTTATAAAAACCTAACAAGAATTCAATTTCTTATAAGGTGACCTTATGAAAACGTAAGAAACGGGAATTTCTTCTAACTTCTAAGAATGTATTTCATAAAATTTTATAAGAAAAAAACCTTATGAAATTTTGGCGATCAATTCTTCATAAGAAATTTTAGTTTCTTATAAAGTTTTTATGTCACCTTAGAAGAAATTGAATTCTCATAAAAAATTTCATTTTTTATAAGGTTTTTATCAGGATCAAAATTACTAGGGAAAGTATTTTTGAAGCTGTTTGACTCGTTCGAAGGATATGGTTGAAAAATTTAAAAAGCACATCTAATGAAAATTTTATCTTCGTCTAATATATTGAACGTCAATGTCGAAAATTAAGACAACCCTAAGATTTAAGAGGTGAATACCAAATAAATGAAACAAAAAAAAAACAGTCTTTTGGCACTGAACGTGAGTAGAAAAAAAATCGTTAGTGTTAAAAATACTGAATTTTTTTCAAAAGTTACATGTAATACTAATGATACGAAAGACTTTTTTTTGCGAAATTAGCATCTAGCTTGTAGTTCAAAGCTTGCAGAAAAAAGTCTGCTAATTCGCCACGGAACATGTAGCGCTTCAGAACATTTTTGTTGAACAAAAAAGGGTGATTAAATTAGTTTTAAAATGTCAGTAATTAGTTTTTGATGTTTTAGGTTTTTGAAAAAAAATTGTTCTTGTTAATAATCGCTTGAAACCATTTTCAACAGTTTTTTTTTCACATTCGTCAATTTTTCTTGCAAAACCAACTTTTTTCCAATAGAAGCTTTTTTGTGCATTTCTGACTACAACTGGATGCAAATTTCACAAAAAAAGTTTTTTATCAATTTTTGGAAACCACGTATAATCCATTAACAAAAATAAATATTGCTGTAATTTATGATTTCTAGTTTTTTTTTTTTTTTTTTTTTTTTTTTTTTTAATTTAGTATATTCTCTTTAATTCATCACTGTATGTAGATAAAAAAAAACATCAAATTCATATACCATGAACCTGTGGATTTAAGCATGTCCTATATTGAGAAAATAAATAATTATGTAACAAAAAGTAAAGTTAACATTATGGAAGTTAGAAACGCCGTTTTACTTAATATCATTAAATAACGTTATTAGACGTAAAAAGCAGTTAACATGAGATTTAAAAATGGAAATTTAAATTCTGACTATATTACGATTTTTCATCGTGAATTCGTAAATAAACATAAAGATAATATAGTTTTCCCAATCTACATGTATCACAATATTTTTTACTGAATTTTCTACGATTCAAAAAGAAAAATGGTTTTATTGTTTGCTTTTATTGATGTTTGACGTTGAGCTTCAACATATATGATGACAATGAGATTGTCGTTACATATCTACCAGGTGTACTCCTAATTAATTTCCGGTTTTTTTGCAAATAAAACACATGATTCCAAAAAAAACCGTAACCTTTATTTTATTCAAAGTATTTTCCATCGCTTTCTACACATTTTTCCCACCTTTCTGGTAAATTGTGGATACCACGCCAGTAAAAATCATTGCCTTTGGAGGTGAACCACTCGGTGAGCCATTTCCGTACATTTTCGTACGAGTCGAAGCGCTGCGCAGAAAGGGCATGGCCCAACGAGGCAAAGAGGTGGTAGTCGGATGGCGCCAGGTCTGGTAAATAAGCCGGATGATCAAGCACTTCCCACTTGAGCCTTTCCAGCGTGTCACGAACGACTTTCGACTTATGCGACGGCGCATTGTCGTGGAGCAAAATCACCTTCTTCTGTCGTTGTTGATATTCTGGTCGGTTTTCCACAATGGCTCGGCTCAAATCTTTCATTTGCTGTTTGTAGCGAACGGCATTCACAGTTTCACCAGGTTTCAGCAGTTCAAAGTATATAACACCGGACTGGTCCCACCACACACACACAGCATGACCTTCCGACCGTAACGATTTGGCCGTGCCGTCGATGTCGATGCTTCACCTGGACTCACCCACGATTTGTTGCGCTTAGGGTTCTCCAGGAAAATCCACTTTTCATCACCAGTAACAATACGATGCAGGAAAGACTTTCTTTTGTATCGTTGAAGCAGCATTTCACAGGTCACTTTTCGATTCTCCATTTGTCTCTCGGTCAGTTCATGGGGCACCCACTTTCCACACTTCTGAATTTTTCCCATGGCTCGCAGACGTTTGGAAATTGCTTGCTGTTGAACTCCCAACGCATCAGCAAGCTGTCGTTGCGTTTGCGTGTTGTCTTCATCTAATAATGCTTGCAATTCGGCGTCATCGAACGATTTTCGCTTGCCGGAGCGTGCGGCGTCGTTCAGGTCGAAATCTCCATTTTTGAACTGTCGAAGCCACGTTTCACATGTTCGAAGTGTTAATGCACGATCACCATAAACTTCCACAAGCGCACAGTGGCTCTCGGACACTTTTTTCCCCTGATTGAACATGAAAAGCAATGCATGGCGCATATGCTCAAAATTCGGTACAAAATTCGACATTTTTGAAGCGCAATAAAAACTTACTAGAAGATTTTTTCGAGAAAATGTCAACGCAGTTCAAGCACTCGATATGACTGAACAAAATGACATATGGTATGTGTTACCAACAGCGATACAAAACAGAACGCCATCCATTGAAAAAACCGGAAATTACTTAGGAGTACACCTGGTATATATTAATTTTATCGACATTTTCAATCGTATATTTATATAGGTATGGATCTCATAGTCTTAAAAATAACTTTGAATTTGTGCAAAATTTTTCCTTTGAAGAAAAAGCGTGCATTGTAAATAAAGCTTGTGGGAAGTTGTTGATAATAATGCAATTGGAACAATAAAAAAAACGGACGAATTTTTTGAGATTACAAAAAAATATTGATATGTTGCGAAATTTCTCAGACTAACGTCCTTTTTACCACATTTTTCTACATTTATGGGTGCCTTGAACACGAAAAAAAAAATCTTAGCTCGTTGCCAAATCACTGTGAGATATTGTAATAAAAAAAAAATGTGGTTGTAACTGTAATCTGCACCCTAATTTGAACAGAATTCAGTTGAATATTTTAAGCTAGTTCGCACAGCAGTGGTTTAAAAATTTCTAGATTATTTGATGAACATAATTAATTCAGTGAATTCAACTAATATCGGCATTCGTAACTTACGAAAAATTCTGTGTATGTATTTGTTTTATGTTTTACTGATATAAACCATGTTTCTTCATAATGAAAATAATATTGCAAGAATTAGAAGTCATTTCAATTTGAATCAAACTATTTTTTTAAGGATATTAAACATCTTTTAGATTGTATTTTAATTTGTATGAATTGTTGTGAATTTAAATGTACCTGAAGTTCCAAACGTTTAAAATAAACGAAAATAAAAAATATGTAAATTTTTCAATTTTTTATCGTGACAAGAAGTGTGACAAATATTTTTTTGAGGAGCATCATGTTTTTTGTTACGATCAAAAAGTGTTCAAAAGCAGCTAGATAATTTTTTTCTCCTTTATTAATTTATGAATTTTTTTCGTTTAATTTTAGACATTTGGAACTTCCGGCACATTGATTTAAGTTCTGCATTGTAAGTACCAGAATTAAGTGCTTATTTCATGCCGCGCCCTTTTGGTAGCAAATAAAAAATTCTTTTTTGAAATAGTAAAGCTCAAGTGTTTCCGAGATGTTCTGCAAATCGTTTTTCACTGTATAATAGTTTCCCATAATCAAAACTTTCTGAATTAAAAACTCAGATAAATGAAGATAGTGTTAATTGAAACCATTTGATAACTTCATTTGATATACATTATTTAAGCAGCAATTGTATTTTTATGAATTTTGAGTCCTGAAACGTAGTTTTGGGAGTAATGAAAAAATCCTAGGTTTTGACTTAAAAAATCAAATCTTATTTCAACAATATTTTCTTTGAAAAATTTTGCTCATTTTTTGTTCTTGAAAATCAGTATATTCTTCAACTACTGTAGTAAAGCTGAAAAAAGTATTTTTATGGGATTGTAATTAATCTACAAATCAACGGGTTCAGGTTTCCATTTATTTGCAAATTCTTGACCTTTTGCCAAGACACGTGTACTTTCACCGATTTTGACTCGCTGAATTTGAATATGACGTCCATACAGCACCTTTCTTAATTTGCTTTCAGAGTTGCCTCAAAAAACAAAACGTTAATGTGACGAAAAATTATGGTTTTCTTATATTATCAGACCATTACTGTAAAAATTCAGTTTTTACTAACTAACATGAACTTACAAAGAATTCTCTATAGGTTTTTGTTTCAGAATTAATGTTATCAATAACGAAATATATTCTTTTTGAAAAATGGTATTTATTAGCTTAATTTTTATATTTTGGCATTATCGATGCAGAGCTTACAATGTCAGCAATTTATAAGACACTGTTTAAAAGGATATAGATTTTTTTGAAAAAGAAAAAATGCATAAAATCTTTTCAAATTTTTCTCAGACGGAAGTTATTAAATTATTTTTTTTTTGCGCTATTACTGCAGAATTTTCATCGCACACTTTGAGGAACTCCAGAAATATTGCAAAATAACCCAGAACTGGCCCAATGAATCGCAAGTTTAGAGTCTCGACTAGATACAAAAAAAAGTTTCCACAACTTTGACCCGTTTAAGAAGTCCACTAGACATTAAATGGAGCGTGGGTTTTAAACGAAGAAGTCGAATATTACGTTTGGAAAGATGAAACGCATGAAAAGGTTTGTTCTCGCTGAAAGCACAGAGAAAGACCCTATCTGGAAGAGCTCCGATAATCTTCAAGCCGGCATTGCGAGAATGAATGCCAACAATGAAGAACAAATGAGCGAGAAAACAGAAGAAATGAAAACTACTGGCATGACGTAATTGATTTTTTCAATTTATTTAAAAAAAAAATCGACGGGATTATGCGCAATATATAATAGAAACAAAATGTCTGTACACAATATAATGAACATAGAAGAAAGAAGGAAAAGAAACAATAAAAAAAACATCAACAATGAAAAAAAAAATCTAGACTTTTAAAAAAGGTTGGTAAATTTTCCATAAAAGTATAGGAAGTTTTTAACCCATATTCTGTATGGGATTTTTACCCATAAATAAATCTGAAAAGTTTTCCATACGCTATAGAAATTTTCCATAAATTATGGGAAAATTTCCATATTTATGGAAGAATTCCCATAGCATATGGAAAGTTCTCCAGATCTATTTATGGGAAAAATCCGATGCTGAATATGGGTTAAAAACTTCCAATACTTTTATGGAAAATTTATCAATTTTTTTTAACAGTGTAACGAGCCAAAACCATATAATTACAAATCCTCGTTGGTGATATAACAATTATAAGAAATTCATACTATAATTTTTTTACTCTATTTGTATATTGTTTTTCTGGTGAGACTGCTTATTATTATTCAGTGGGAGGGGATGGGGGGGTCGATTCCAGACCCCCTTCCTGGGATCACGCTCCCGAATTTCGTGCTTCAAATTTATGAGTTGAGCTGAAAAAAATTTTTATCACGTATATTTTTTACAAATGTCAATTTATTTTGAAATCATAAATGTAAGAAAAACAATCACATCAGTGATAACCATTGTAATTTCAACGTTTAAAAGTTTTCTAGAATTCCTTATTACGTTGCAAAATTCCTTAAAAAATTATCACTTTTGATAAAGGCATTTATTCATAAAATTGTTATAAAGTCGGGCGAAGTTTAAAAATATCTTCATAAAAAATTTCTACGAAGACATTTATAAAACTTTACTGGAATGTATGAAGATTTTTTATTCACAGGCTGGTTTATAAACACTTCATAAAAACTGATAAATTTATGGAAAATTTTGTAATTTTATAAGGGACTTTTTAGAAATTTTACAAAAAATAGAATCGTAAGGTTTAATGCAATTCAAAATTTTGGAACAGTAATAAACATCTTTTTGAAAAATAGAAAAATCACGCATCATGTACAGATGATTATAATTATTACTGAATATTCATAGCTTTTAAAAAATGTTCTGGGAATTTCGTCTTCAGTCAAATCAATACGATAATAAATGTTCGAAGATGCAAGGTCATTGAGACGCTCCTGCCTATCGCGTTTTTCAGCCAATCACGACATTCAGCGTGAATAATTTCATTTTTAAGCAACAAACAAAAAATTATAAAATAAAAGTTAAAATTGCTCTGAATAATTAAATTGATCAAGTATATTTCGTTTTAATTTTATACTGTATTAATTCAAATATGTAGGAAAATCGTTGATCCTGCATATGTACATGTGATCATTAATTGTTATGTCCTTTTAAAAATGAAAAGAGTTGCAGCGTTAAAAAAAAAACATGCGTTGAACGGGTACATGTTGGATAGTTATTGTAATTAATTGTTAGAAACGCTGTACTCAAAATATCAGTCGAGGTAACAAAGTAGCTTCATGAATAAAAAATACTCGAAGGCGAGATGAGATGGGAATATTTGCAATTCGAAAGCCCTGAAATGTAAAATTCTTCAAATGTTTTTTAAGAAAGTAGAAGAATTCCCAAATCGACTTTATGTAAAATACCTAGATGCCCTATCAGGCGTGATTATGCGCGAACACATTTTCAAATAAAAATGATTTTGCTATAATTACTCTCCCAATCCAAAATCTTTATATTTTCCCCTTTGAAATCATTGATATGTTTGATATGATTTCAAATAAATGATTTCGATTCTATGAAGTCTAGTAGATAATTCTTGTTTGGTATTTCTCGTACTCTGCCATTCGCAAAAGTGAAGCAAGTTGCGCAAATAATGAGGATATATATATATCGATTGTTGTCATCTTGAGCTAACAATAAGAAAATGATTTTGCGGCAACAATTTAAATTCTCTCTTTTACGAAATTTGGAAAATTTTGTGCTACAGAGCTGAGATAGTATTTATGTGTTCATATCGTTTAAAGACCCAGAAAAATGAAAAGAAAAAAGAAAAATGCACCTAGAAAATTTTCGTATGATATGTTTTTTCGTTTTCTGACAAATTTGGAAAATCAATCAATTTCTCAATTGATATTTAAACTGAGTTATCGATCTCTTTGCACAAGTTTTATTGACAATGCACACTGCTTCTTGAAGAGGATAACGTCACGCAAATTAAAAGTTATTTTTAAAGCTATTTTACTCACCCATTCGAAAAATATGGTTGAAAACGTGAAAAAGCAAATCTAACGAGAATCTCATTTTCATCTTATACGTCGAACTTTAACGTCGAAAATAAATAGAACAGGATGATATAACATCAATTATTCCTCTTCCTACTGATAGAAATTTTACATTTTACAATGAAAATTGTGAAACTGTCAAAATTTCAATTTTTAATAAAATTGAATCGCATACTACACATTTTTTACGCTGAATGAAGTCATTTCATGATATATAATAAAATGACGTTTTGATTTTAACAGCTTCAAATTGACTATCGTTACATGATTTTTCTTTTATCAAAAACAAAAAGAATTGTTTTTTTATGCAAACTCCAAATTTCGAGTTGAATGTTAGTAAATATAGCTTTGTTCAAAAATTGTGTATACTTTTTTTATTACAATAAGGGTATTCGATCCGAAATTTTATAAGCCTTGCTTTTTTAATTAATCTCTACGAATATCGGACTCAAGGTTCTTTTCGTCATTCCAGGTCATATATAGATTATATTTTATTGGATGTAGAGTATATTAAGATGTATAATATATAGGAAAATAGATATTTTACAATATTCAATAATAAATTCTAATGTTACTACAAATACTTTTTTTGTTACAGTAAACGAAACCAAAAATGAATAAACGTTACAAAAAAAAAGCTGAAATGATGAAAGTAAAAACTTTACTTTATTTAATAACAAAAGATAACTTTATTAAACTTAAAAAACCGTTCATATGCGATTTGAAAGTGAAAATGTAATTTCTAAAAATTTCGATATTTTTTTTTAAATGCGAAAACGAACGTAGAGAAGATATACATTTTAAATATAGGTACTATAAACACAATACATGAAAATTTTTATTTCCTACAACACAGAGAGGAATAAAAACATTGTTCAATCTAGCAGTTGTATTAATTTTTGATGTTGAAGTGTGATATAATATATGACTAAAATAGGATTTTCGAAAGATTCACTTATTGACATTTTCGACCATATTTTTTTAAATAGGTCGGTCAAATAGCCTCAAAAAAGTGTGAAATTCGCGTAATGTTTTCGCCTTAAATGCCAATAAAGCTCGTGCAAAGAGGTTGATGGTTGTGTTCGAATAATAAAAAAAGTGATCTTTTTTTTTTCATGAAATGTCAGAATTTTTCGGCTGAAATTCCCTTTTTTCACATTTTACTAGGTTTTCAGATGCCTTGAATACACAATAATATCCCTACTTTTTTGCGAAATCACTGTAATTCAGTGATATTCTTTATTACTGGTCAATTGACCAATTTAATTACAAATAATAGATTAATAACTAATCATCGAACTCCCTGCATAACAGCCAAATTTTAAACGCTTTTTTTCGAAATTTTTTATGTTAAAACCACCAAAGATTTTTGAACCAATTTCTTACGAAACTGTTACAAGGTAAAACCCTTCAAACTTGGAAAATGATTAAGAATTGTAATATTCGAAAATAAAACGATAAGACCAAAAAACATTTTTTGTGTGACAAGGTTATGCGAGTACTGTTTTTGTTACTCGTATAAGTGATTTCAAAAACACTCATAAGTTTCAGCAATACCTTAGGGTATTTAAGCTTTGTACTTCCTTGACTCCTTAGAGTGAATTTCCATTCTATATCAATTCAAAATACTGCTACCAAATTTGTAAAGTACTGAAATTGCATTCTCTCTAAATCTGAGTCAGTCAGATGTGACTGATTTAGAGAGCTCCTCTTACTAGAGTGAAACTCAACTACTCTATGAGTTTTGATTTTCACTCCTAGTTGAGTAGCAGTATTTTGACTTGATGTAGAGTGAAAATTCACTCTAAAGAATTAAGAGAGTAAGATAGCTTGCTCGAATTGGCAATAAAAAAAAGGTTTTTCGCTGCTGCAGGCCCAGCATGTCGCAGGGCACGGTGATGATACAACAGCAAAATCGGCAGATGGAAAAAGATTTCACAGTTGCAACACCTGAGGAGTTTGTACGTCGTTTTGGTGGCTCAAGGGTCATCAACAAGGTAAGCCACTTTTGGTGTATCCACAGCCATGTGATACTCAATAACGGTTGTATGTATAAATGGTCATTTTGCAAAACTCTCCGCAAAATACAGTATTTCGTACTCAGACGCTCTGCAAAGTAGCCTTTTGACGAATAGTACTCTTTTCCTGGCCTAGGCTGGAAAAGTAAAGAGCTCCGTATTGTCATCGATACTCTCTCTAAATCTGACTCAGTCAAATATGACAGATGTTTTGCGAAATATGATTGGTATCCTGTTGCTGCATTCGTTTTAATTGAATCAGTCAGACTTGACTGCTTCAACCTGTAATATCAATAGATGAATCTGTTGAATCCACAGATGAATCCGTCAAATCAACTGATGAATCTGTCAAATTTGACAGTTTGAATTGGAAGGAATGCGGCAACAGAAAAATCAGTCAGATCTGACTGATTTAGAGGGCTCGTACGTACGCGCCAATGGGATTTTTACCAATTAAATTTCAATACCCAACTTTGCGTATGCTCTATCCCAGAAAGACATTCATGCAGTTACAAATACTTGCAACGGAGTTTGCTCCATCTGTTGCTGTAAGTTTTGTACAATGTTTGCGAATGCGAGAGGTGGCAACATTGGATCACGCTTATCGTTGCCGTCATCGTTGCGCAACAAATGCGTTACCGTCCTCTGGATTCGTTTGCATAAAAAACTTAGGAAAATGAGGACGCACCTTGCCTCAAATATGAATGCACCTTCTTTCGCTAGTCTTCGCTTCAATAAACTTACAAACAGTAGCTGCAGTTATTATGCGAACTTTTGTGAAATTCCAAACATGCTAGATGCTTGTGCCACAATTGCACTACAATAACAAATATATATGAATGAACAAATTTTCTCATTTTTGGAATTGTATTTCTGAAATAAAATTTTAAAAAGTTAAAGGCTTTTCAAATTTTTCGGATTGTGTTTTTGAATACACCACACAGGCATACAGTCATGGTATGTCATTATATATCACTAATTGAGTTAAAATTTGTCAGTGAAAATAAAAGATTGAGTGGGAAAGAGACAGTGACTCCTTTTTTTTTACTGCGAGAATCATGTGCAAGAATGTGCAGGAGCGCTACACGCGTACACTGGCGTATACGTTGCACAATTTCCCAACAAAATCCGACAAAATCGGGGATTCCTAAGGTATGTATTATCGCTATAAATTAAAAATAGTACGTGTCAAATGAATGCTGATTGAAGAATGCCTAAAACTTCCATTTCTGTATTTATCAATGTCATTAGTAGCTCCAAAAGTGTCTCGGTAATATATAGGTTATCTGCGCACTCTAGTTTGTTTACATTTGAAAATTTTGCTTCTGGACATGAAAAATCTCTTGAAACTTTATTAGAACATGCATGTGATAGTCGAAAATTCTTCATTTTTCAATGCAAATAAATAATTATAATACTCTAATCATAAAATTGCATTTTTGGCGGATTTCGTGCCATAATGTATTGTCACATGTTCAAATAAATAATTTTTTAAAAATAAAAAAAGACGAAAAAGTCTGTCATGTCATTTGTATTATTCATTTAAGTGGACAATTTCTTTCAAAGTAACTTGCTTGATGCAAAAATTTATTGAAATAGTTATAATTGATTCATTTTTTCAATATAATCAAAAATATTGTAACAGTGAAATATTTGTTAATAATAATGAAATCAGATTTCACAAACATTTTGCGATATGTTGCTATTATTTTAGGCACATTAGACTCATATACGATCTGTCATGGCTGAACCACCTGTTTGGGCGATGTTGCTGAAACTTTTGCGATATTGCGTTGGTCAAACTGTTGTCGACAGAAGTATAGACGAATGAGGATGCACCTTGTCGTCAACTTTGTTTTATGCCATGGACTTTAGATGCGCAAATATTTCACAAACATTACGCAAAATGTCTTATTGAGATGTGTATAGTATTTTGCTTTTTGCAGAGTGTTTTGCAGAAATTAGAATGCAAAAAGTAGAGTACTGAAAATTCAGACTGTGCGACAAAAGCCTACTTTGTGGCCTTGATACATAATCTACTATTTTTGGAGCTTGGTTTGTAGAGGAAAGTGAGTTTTTGAATCTTGTAGGTTTTAATAGCAAACAACGGAATCGCTGCAGTGAAATGCATGCGATCTGTGAGAAGATGGTCTTACGAAATATTCAAAAACGAGCGAGCTGTGCGGTTCGTGGTGATGGTGACCCCGGAAGATCTCAAAGCCAATGCGGAATACATAAAGATGGCAGACAGGTACGTGCCAGTTCCTGGTGGTACCAACAACAACAATTACGCCAACGTAGAGCTGGTCGTTGACATCGCCATCCGCACCCAAGTTCAAGCTGTATGGGCCGGCTGGGGCCATGCCTCGGAAAATCCCAAACTCCCCGAACTTTTGCACAAAAATAATATCATTTTCATTGGTGAGTGCCGTTTTCCTAATTCAAAATTGGACCTTTCAGTCACAATTAATGTTCACAATTACTTTCAAGCGCGAAAGTCACATTAAGATTTATCATAATTTGAGGAAATCATAGTGAAAATTTTGCCCATCCGATCATATTGACGAATAGCCTGACCCTTCAGAAGGAGATGTGAAAAATGAAGGTTCCTTATTTTTTATTTTACCAATCAAGTTAATAACGAATACCTTTCATATACTTTGCGGGTATAGTAAGATACTTTTCTGCAGCCAATATGAGACCTTTTAATATTTATTCTCGGAGCACTTTTTATTGCTTGGTGCTATTAATTTTTGATTATAAAGAAGAAATTACCTAAGTACATCAATCATCTTTGTTCATATAAACGTAATTTTTTATATAAAATTAGTTGAATATTCTTCGTTTTTCGATGTAATTTATCATTTAATTTTCTCTATAATATCTACGAAACAAATACATTATTTAATTTACAGCCGATGTTTAGAAGTGTCTCATAATACCCGCGCATTTTGCAAAATCTTCGCATCTTGATTTTTTTTTTTAATGTCTTGAAAAATGTCAAACACATGAAATAATTGTGAACAATTATCTCAATATGTTTCTATAGGCTTCATACAACCATTTAGAAAGTTCAATGAATTTTTTTTGTGAATAAGGGCAAAACCAGAAATGATTTAAACAAAAGTGTCTCATATTACCCGCTATTACCCTATATATTGTTTTGTTCACAATTTGCTTACAATCGGACTTTTTGACGTATTTTATAAGCAAACTGTGAATAAAATGTTTTGTTCATTCTGGAAAATGTCATTTTTGTTTCGTCAAATCAGGCATTTCTAAAACTCACGATAATATACTATTATGCGCTCTTCATCTGAATGGTTCTTCATTTTTAATCATCTAGTAACTGCAAGTGAAATTCCTATTTTCCAATATGAATAAGCAAGAACTACTGTTATGCTTAAAAAAAAAGGTTAAGATCTGCTGAGAATGTTTTTTTTTTTATTTTTTTTTTTTTTTCAGATTTTTTAAGTGAAACAATAATATTTCTTCTGTTTAAGCTATTAACATACAATTTTCCGAAATATTAAGGTCGAAAATCTTCTTGGGCTAAAAATTTTTATTTTACATTTACCTATGACTATTTTTATTTATATTTAAAAGAATGCAGTCAATTAAGTTTTTTGATGTAAAAGTTTTACAGTTTTCGAAATTTTATAACTTAAAATTCCAATTTTTAGTTAATTGAATTCATGACCATAACTATTGTTTAAAAATAAAAAATATGTGAGATCTTTAATTTTAAATAATTAACTTATTATTAGTTGATATCAATGTGGTGTATTTTTTAATTCAAAATTAAACTCACGATTTCTTCATTGAAACAATAATTTTTTTATTGTTTATTGTTTAATTGTTCAGTCAAAAGTTTAAAATGTTTAAACTATTTACACATATTGCGATCGAGTTTTTCATCCAAAAACTGATATTTGAAATTCTCTTAATTGCCATTATAGCATTTTCAAAAATGCAGTGAATTTTTTTTTTTTAAATATACCAATTATAGTAGTTGCAGTCAATTTAATTTTTGAAAATCCTTCTCGCTAAATAATACAATCTGAAATACTGTATGATTAATTTTTCATCAATTAGCAAAACTTGTTGTAATAAAATTTATTGTCTTATTTATTCAAGTTTAAGCTGGTGTTTGTGAAAAAAATATGCTGGCAACTTTACAAGTTAATCTGTACATGGGCATAAAATTTGTGATTTTTTTTCTAATGTGTTGTTTTTTATTGAAGATACAAGACTTATATATTGTATGTTATGTAAAGTGTTGGTTGATTTTCTTGTTCCAAAAAACTTGTTGTCTTGTTCAGGGACGTATGGAGAAAAATTTTCGAAGGGGGTTTATCAGAAAAAAAAAAATATTTTCTTCAGGATTTGAGGGCTTCCATACTTCGACTATCTCGTTTCAAGAGCACAATGTTTCGAAATTTTTTAATTTTCAATCAACCTTACTTTCGGGGTTTACTGTTGCACATTTTCATTCCTATTGTTTTTGGTAAAATTATTTTAACTATGGGATTCGATTTCAGAGATTTTCAGGTTACTTATTTCAAAATTATTGTTATATTTGAGTTTTGAAATTGAGAATTCTGAATTTTGTTTGAAATGTCTAATATTGTACATTTCAAAGCATGGGAGATTCAATTTGCATAACGCGTACACTTTTGAACGATTTCAATTCGATTTTTGTTTTTCAAAAAAATTATTATTACTCAGTATTTTATTCTGGGAATATACTGTAGCAAGTTACTTAAGTTTATCATTTTTGAATTCTTGTGATTTTACATATTTACATACGTGAAATTCGTAGAATTTGAAGTTCCAATCTACCATATCTAGTTCATCAGTGATAATGAAGAATAAATATGAAAAATAGTACAGTTAAAAAATTAAAATTGCCCATCATTTTTATCATTCATAGATAAATGTTTTGTTTTCTTCAAACTAAAATTTTTATCAATAAACAAAAAATCTTCATAGCAATCGCAAAGTTGTTCATTTTGAAAAATCACATTCAATTCTCGAGATTACATCACAGAAACTTTGAGATTTTAGTAGTTTGTGTTTTTGATTTTGACTTATTTCCTTTAAAAATTATAATTAGTTTCATCTTAATTTTGGGAAGAGCTCGATCCCCTGCCTACACCCCTATTCTAGTTCCTTTAAGGAAAATAATTTTATTGTCTCATGGTTTTTCCAGGTGTTGTAAGTTACAACACGTAACTTGGAAACGTACAACCTGAAAGACTAAAAAGTACCTCTTCTGATTGTCGTTTATTAAAAAAATATCTGACTTTGTTCACTAGTCAACAAACTATGAAAAAAAAATTCTGTCACGTACGAAGAATCGTAAAATTTGCAAATACTCCAGAGTTGAATAAACATCTGAGTGTCATGACCTTCTCAAGTGACGTAACACTATACGCAAACATTATCTGCATTGACGTCTTGAAACTATAATAGATTTTTTTGTGTCAATTTATGAAGAATAATCATCTATAATTGTATATTAGGTGGAATGAACATGATATACGTTTCATGTTTCAAGATTTTTAATGATAGTCATGTTTTAGTTGCATTTGAAAAAAAGAGGCTGCGTAATTTAGATATTCAAGAGTTCAAATAAAATGTAAAAATTATATCTCAATGTGAATCCTTTTTGCACTGCTTTGCTGCATATTGGGAAACTACGTGCAGAAATTCATTTTCTATATTGACGAATAGAGAAGTGGCTGTTGTAGTGCTTATTTAAACAATGCACACGTATACACAGGACCCTCGGAAAGAGCGATGTGGGCCCTTGGGGACAAAATCGCTTCAAGTATCGTGGCCCAAACTGCGGATGTTCCTACACTTATGTGGTCTGGCTCCGACTTGAAGGCTCATTACAGCGGGAAGAAGATCAAAATTTCTTCCGAACTGTACAGAAAAGGTTGCGTCAACACTATCGAAGAGGCTCTCACAGCTGCTAATAAAATAGGCTACCCAGTAATGATCAAGGCCAGTGAAGGAGGCGGTGGAAAAGGCATTCGAAAAGTTGAAAACGCTGAAGAACTCTCCAGTCTTTTCAGGTGAAATTTTACTATCCATCATCTTTCTTAACCCTGGTGAAAAAGTTCCGACCGAAAATAGTCGGAAAATACCCAGTAAGCCAAGCGTGCACATCCAAATCAGCACAATGTCATGGCGTCAATATCGTGCAGCTAGTTTGCCCCTATTATGCAGCTACGAATATTCATATCTATTTTCATTCCTCAATCTTTGTAAAATGTTGCAAAAAAAATGACCAATGTCTTGCCGTTATTAACGAGCAATAATTGTAATGCAACTGCGGCAAATTTGGGTACAAACTGTTATAGCAAATGCGTAACTTCAAAATGACCAAAGTTTTTCAGAAATGTTTTTCGTATTAATATTTTTGTTTATCTGCTGCCAATTTGAGGGCAAACTGTTAGTGATAAACATTTGGTCATAAACTAACTAATAAACTAACGGAAATGTGTTGACAAAAATTTTCTTCAATCATAAATTTTTTTACAATAGAAAAATTATTCACTGTTTTTATTTGGATAAATAAATGTGATCGTTTTGATTAATGTGTGAAATAATTTAGTCAAATTATTATTTATCCATAACGCATTATTTATAACAAATTACAAACAATGAATTAATTAAAAATTGAAGGATTGGTTCATGATAATTGCTTACAAACGATTGTTTAAACAATTTTCTAGAAAGATGTGGGGGGAGGTATCCTCTCCTTACGTAATAACTACAGTCAGCTGCATTCAGCTGTGATTTTTGTGCCCTATCGTGCATCTTCTAAAATTAGAGCTATTAGAACTATCAGAATCGTGGGGGAAAGGGAATTCCTATTCGCCTCTGACTTAAGGTTCGGGACGGCTTCGCTCGATCATTGGCTTTCCCCTCACGATTCTAATAATTCTAATAGCTCTAATATTAGAAGATGCACGATAGGGTGCGTTGACTGCACAGCAACGCTATTCGGAACACATAAAAATTACTAATAATATGCATATATTTTTTGTGGTCGTTGCGTTTATAGATTTATTTTTTATTTTTGTCATTGTTTATAAGTATGGCGCGTTGATTTGAGTGCAAGGTGCAAATATGAAGACCTGGCCACGTTGTGGTAGGTTAGATTTCCGTCCTTGTGTTTTTGTCTGACGCAATATGGAATGATTGTCGGTGGTGCTTATTGTTAATCTTCTACGTTATGTTAGACACAACTTGAGTATAAATTTGCGCCATTTAATTTTTTCAGTTCATTATATTATATATTTTATTATTATTATTATTATTATTATTATACATTATATTATTATATTTACTTCAGGAGCATATAATTGCGACAATATGACGTTAAAATTAATATTTTGCCCATGGACAGTAAAGGCATGACATTGAGCTAACTTGCATCATATTTGTAGCTGTTTCGTTGTGACAAACGCTTGTCAACAAACTGCCGACCTATTGCATCTACAACTGCTGCCAACTTTGCGCCATGCATGTCAAAGAGCATGCTGCAAATATGACCCAAAAGTTGACTGCGTTTGGCTTTCTGGGTAGTCGTAGCATTGTCGAACGTAACGACTGTATTTTTAAACTTCGATTTTAGGCCAATCCCATCATATTGTTTGGGAGAAATTGTCAGAAAAGGAGCAGAAGTACCGACTTTAATTAATTGTGATGCTGAATATTTTTATATTGCTCTAAAAATTATGATTTATTAAGTATCAAAAGTGACAACATCGCCATAACCTCAAAAAGACATTGTTTCAATTGTTCCGTCCATTCAAGCGCGCGAAATTTGAAAATGGTATTATTTCAGTTTCTTCAATCTTGAATGAAATAAGCGTTTTCTCTTCAATCATTATCAAAATATATACGAATTTAATTTGTTAATTATTATATATCAATTATCATATATTAACAATAATATTACTATTAAATAAATATTATTTAATAATAACTTATTTATTACCATATGTTTATTCATTATTATTAATTTTTTAATTACATTATATCAATTATAACATTTTAATTATTATATATCAAAATATCAAAATATTCACTCATACGCACAATTAATTTTAATTTATGTCATTGTATATATTTAGATAATCGATATTAATAACTGTTAATATTAATTCTAAATAATTAACTGCGCGCGACATACTACACTCCAGCCAAAATCAAGCACTAATATATAGATTGACACAACTGGACACAGCTTGTCAGATCGACAATTTTGTTGATAAAGTCGCATTGTTCTGCATTGTTTTGTGTCGTGCTGTTTTATCCAACTCGAGTACCACTGCTAAATTGTTATTTATTTCTAGTAAACACAATAAAATTCATAAATTTTTCTGGAATTCAATAAATTAATTGCTTTCACTTATTTTCGCAACCACATGACCACAAAATGTCACATCAGAAGCAAGGAAAAAAAAAGTTATAGTCGTAACTTCGTCGAACGTAACGAGTAACGACTATCTTACGACGATAAATCGTCGTACTATAGTCGGAAAATAGTCGGATTTTTCCACCAGGGAAGCTTTCCTCCCAATTTCATTGCGTCAATGAAACATTAATTTCTTATTTCATACGAAAAAACATTTTCGGTAGGGATTTTTTGAAAATTTATATTTTATTTATTTATTTATAGAACTGGAAGGATTTTCTGATAAGGGTCCGTCCATAAATTATGTAAGACGTTTTTTGTCTATTTTAGACCCCCCCCCCCCTCCCCCCATGTAAGATTTCGTAAGTTCGGTTGAACCCCCCCCCCCACTCGAAATCTTACGTAAGACGAAAAAGTTAATAAATCACCGTTATTAACATAGAAAATAGGGCATTACTGTCATATCAATGAAACGCGTATTAAATAACTTATAAAACTTTATTCAAAACTCTTTTAATATTGCGATAGACACAAAAAATTCGTGCAATAAATATTTTCAGAAATAGTTTGCTCTAATACTTTCATAGGAACTTTTGTCATTTCTTAATACACTGGAAAAGTATTACAGAATCTCCCTTAGGGTACAACGAGTTTATTGGAAAATAGGTATTTTTTCTTATGTAAGATTTTCCATGACCCCCTCTCCCACCCTCGTAAGATTTCGTAAGATCCGGCTAACCCCCCCCCCCCTAAACGTCTTACGTAATTTATGGACGGCTCCTAAATATGTATTATGGATTTGCATTCAGCCTCATAGAATTTGATATTCAAGGAATAAGAGTTGAAAAAAAAAAATTAATATTTTCATAGAGTTTTGGGAAAATTGTAATTCAGCAGATTTCAAGTATTTTATTGATTTCTAAAATTTTTGTATTGTATTTGATAAAGTTGTGTAGGATTTTGTGGTATTTTTATAGATATCTAGTATTTCTATTGATCGCTCTATAGCTTTCGAAAATTTGATGGTATAATATTGAAAATTTCAACAATTTTGGGTATTTGAAACAACTTTTCTAATAACAATATCTTTTGTTTAGATTTCAAGTATTGTTTCTAATCGTATTTTTTTAGTATTTTTCAATCGAAAAAATTTCTTGGTATTTTAATGGTTTTCTATATAGATTTCTAGAACTAAATGCGCTCGTATACAAAGTTATATAAATTTGTGAAATAATTTATACATATATACACAGTTTTTGAGAATTAAATGATTTTTAATATTTCTCGCTTTCGTTTTTTTTTCTACTTATAATGAAATAATTTTGATTTTCAAAATATTTTCTAAATATTTATGTTATTTCTGTAGATTCCTTTACAGATTTCCATGACTCGATGCTCGAGAATTCAAATGTAGGTCAATGTTTAGTAATTTTATAGAATTTTGGGAAAACTACATGCATATAGATGTTACTCACACTTTGTTTATGAACCGACTTTTGGACGTGAATTTTAATCAAACTGTGAATAAAGTATTGTAAGTTGAATTCTGGAGATTGCTTTGTTCGTTATGTCAGACCAGGCATTTCTAAAACTAGCAATAAAAAGCTATTTTGTGTGTTTTGAATTTCTTTTTTTTTTCTACTGTAATTTTTTAGTATTAATAAGATTTTTTAGTGTTGTCTAGTATTTTTATAGTTTTCTATTAATATTAAAGGTTGTTGTATACGCTCTTTGGAATTTGATGCTCCGGAATTTGAAATCGCATAAATCGTACAAATTTTTCATATTTTTTAGAAAACAGTTGTTTTGGAATTCTACTACTTTTAGTATTATTTCTTCAGAGTTTGTATGAATCAAAAGCTCATTTGGTATTTTTATAGATTTCCAGCATTTCTATAGATCACTCTATAAATTTCTAAAATTTGATTATATAATATATGTATCTGAAGTTCCAAACGTTTAAAATTAAACGAAAATAAAAAATATGTAAATTTTTTGATTTTTTATCATGATGATTTTTATCATGATGATGAAAGTGACAAATATTTTTTTGGGGAGCATCATGTTTGTTGTTACAAAACAAAAAGTGTTCCAAAGTAACTAGAGAATTTTTTTTCTTCTATATTATCTTGTAAATTTTTTTCGTTTAATTTTGAACGTTTGGAACTTCAGGCACATGTATAATATTTAAAATTTTAACAATTTCGAATATTTGAATCAACTTTTCAAAGAACAGTATCTTTTATATAGATTTCTAGTATAGTTTCTATTCGTATTTTTTTGGTATTTATTCAATCGAAAAAATTTCCTGTTATTTTAACGGATTTTTATACAGATTTCTAGAACTGTATACTCTAGCATTCAGTTTTATACATTTTTGAGAAAATTTATATATTCAGTTTTTGAGAATTATATGATTTGTGGTATTTCTCGCATTCATTTTGTTTCTTTGTTTGTTTGTTTGTTTGTTTGTTTGTTTTTTTTTTTTTTTGTTTTTTTTAGTACTAATAAAAAAATTAAAGATTTTGAAATATTTATATTATTCCTGTAGATTCCTTTACAGATTTTCAGTAATTTTATAGGATTTTGGGAAAACTTATATGTTTATGGATTTTATTCAATTTTGTTTATAAAAGGAATTCTGGACGTGAATTATAAGCTAACTGTTAATAAAATATTGTATTTTTAATTCTGGAAATTGCCTTGTTTGTTTTGCCAAATCATCCATTCCTAAAACTCACAAGAAATAGCTATTTCGTGTTTTACAAATTTCTTATTTTTTTATATTTTTTTAGTATTCATAAAATTTTGTAACGTTGTCTGGTATTTTTGTAGATTTCTAGTAATATTACAGATTGATATATACGCCTTTCAGAATTTGATGCTCATGAATTTAAAATTTCAAAAATCGTACGAATTTTTCAGATTTGTCAGAACAAAGTTCTGTTATGGAATTCTATTGCTTTTAGTATTTCTTCAGAGTTTGTATGAATCAGAAGATCTTTTGATATTTTTAGAGATTTTTAGAATTCGATGCTCCAGTGTTGAAAATTTTTAAATATTTTCGTGAATTCTGATTGTTCTTTGAAATACACTGGGTTTGAATGATTTTTCAAATTTTAATTTCCCACGTTATCCTGAACAAAAATTATGACAAGAATTTTGTCTAAGGAAAAATTCTGAAACCAGGATTATTGCTATTCTTGAGTTAGTACAATGAAGAAATCTGATTATTGTTTAATTTTGAGAACTTACATGCAACCATTTTTGTTATTCCCTCTAAATTTCATTAAGAAGATACATTTTTGACGTTTTATTCTTATTTTACTATGCATCATCATTATCTGTATGCATTTTTTTATAATCTGTTTTTTACATTATTTATTTTTGTAACTTTTTTTATTTTTGTATACAATAATAATTAATATTACCTGAATTTCAGGAAAGATTTACATTCCCTGAAACCCCTCTCTCTATACGCCTGCACCAATATACAATTTATTACGTTTTCAGGCAAGTACAAGCAGAAATCCCAGGATCTCCGATATTTATAATGAAACTCGCAAAATGCGCCCGGCACATAGAGGTACAATTGCTCGCGGACAACTATGGAAACGCGATTTCACTTTTTGGCCGTGACTGCTCAATCCAAAGGAGGCACCAAAAAATTATCGAAGAGGCTCCAGCAGGTATCGCCAAACAGGAAATTTTCGAAGAAATGGAAAAGGTGATTAGAATTAAACAAATCAGTGCCACATTCATTCTGAAAAATTCATCAGTTACTAATATTAGGCTTTTAATATATTTACCGGTGGTTTCATCAAACCTTTTGTGTGGAAATATATAGAAAAAAACAATATTCAGTCTTATCTGATGAATTGGATGGTTGCAGGCTGCTGTGAGACTCGCCAAAATGGTGGGCTACGTGAGCGCTGGGACTGTGGAGTATTTGTATGACGCAACTACGGGGCAGTATTACTTTCTGGAACTGAACCCCCGATTACAAGTGGAGCACCCGTGCACAGAAATGGTCTCAGACGTGAATCTCCCAGCGGCGCAATTGCAAATAGCCATGGGCCTGCCGCTCCACCACATCAAGGACATTCGACTGTTGTATGGGGAAAGTCCTTGGGGGGACAGCGTCATTGATTTCGACCAGCCTCGTCACAAGCCCCAGCCCTGGGGCCACGTCATAGCTGCCCGCATTACCAGTGAGAACCCCGATGAAGGTATGTATTTCAAGCTGTTAACAATGAGCTTAATAGTGTATAATCCAGGGTTTGGAAAGTTACTTGAAAAAATGTAACGCGTTACGTTACCGTTACAAAGGAGAAAAAAGTGATTCGTTACGTTGCCGTTACTTAAAAAGAAATAGTAACTCGTTGCCATTACCACTTAAAAAAGCAACGTCCCGTTACTTTCACGTTACTTTTTGGAAGAAATTGAATTTAAATAACAAAAATCGAAAAACTAAAGCTGGTAAATCCAATTTCAACGTACTTGTGATTTTGTTCTATAGAAATCGTTTATTTCAGATGTAATAAAAAATGTTCATCTGAACTTTTTCACCCTGAGAAAAAAATTAATCTGCTTGTTCAAATTTTTATGTTTTTCAAGTTTACGAAATTTCTGAATCCGACATTTGATTCAATGTTAGCCACAAGAAAACATTTGCAAATTTAATAGATTTTTGAAAGATTCTAAATACCTACCCAGATTTCCATAATTTTGAAATCTTTTTGTACTTTTCAGAGTGTATAAAATGTTGCAGGATTTTCTAGAATTTTTATAAATTTCTACTATTTTTCTGTACATTGATATATATAGATTTCAAGAATTTCATGCTCTAGAATTAAAAGTTTATTGAATTATTGTCATTTGAGAGAATTTTTCAGCGAAAAATTTCTAAGAAGATTTTCATTTCATTTGATTTTTTTTTAAACTTTTTTAATGTTTCTACAATTTGAAGAATTGTTCAGTATTTTTGAAACAATTCGTATTTTTCTGTATGATAGAATATTGCAGAATTTTCCAGTATTTTTACATAGTTTCAGTATTTTTATAATAATAATTGTTCTGTAAATTTCAAAAATTTCGAACTCTAGAATTTGAATATAATGAAACATAACGTGCTTTACAGGATTTTCCACCAAACAGTGTCTCGATAGATTTTTACTTATTCAAGTACTTTTTGTATTTCTTTAGTTTTTCTATGATTTCGAGGATCGTTCATTAGTTTTATATATTGCTGTATGAATTCCTGGAATTCGAAAGATTTTCGATGTTTTATATATTTGCAAGTATTTTTCCGAACATATTTTCCTTCTGCATTTTTAAGTATTTAAAGAGTGTTGTGGAATTTTTAGTTTTTTTAAAGATTTATATCTTTTAATTTCCAGAATGAAATAACACTGGAGGTACCTAGTGATTTTGAACCTTATAAAAACCATATAAGAAAAAGTAATTTTTTATAAGAATTCAAATTCTTATAAGGTGACCTTATAAAAACCTCATAAAAATTCGATTTCTTATAAGGCGACCTTATAAAAACCTTATAAGAAACTTAAATTTTTTATAAAGAATGGGTCGAAAAAATTTTATAAGGTTTTTTTTTTATAAAAATTTTATTACATACATTCTTATAAGAAATTTCAGTTTCTTATAAGGTTTTTATAAGGCCGCCTTATAAGAAATAAAATTTTTATGAGGTTTTTATAAAGTCACTTTATAAGAAATTGAATTCTTATAAAAAATTACTTCTTCTTATAAGGTTTTTATAAGGTTCAAAATCACTAGAGGTTCGAAATTTCTGGATTATATTTCGATCGATTTTGCAGAAAACAGTTTTTTTATATATTCAAAGGGCCCTCAATATTTTTTGTATTTTTCACAGAGTTATAAAATAAAAAAATTTTCTTATCTTCTTATAGACTTCTATTAACATAAATTTTTTTGAATTTAAAGCTCAAGAAATTAAAGTTTTTTGATTCCTTGAATTAGATAAATTTTTTAAAAATCAAGTAACTTGAAACTTAATAAAATTTAGTATTTTTCATACTTTATTTAATTAATTAATTTTTTTTTGTATTCATTATTATTCTATAAAATTTTCTAGCAGGATCTCTAAATCTTACATATCCTGCTATAGATTTTGCGATCTATAGATTTTAAGGATTTTTTATATCTTTTCATGCGAATTTCTAAAATTCAACGCTTTCAGTCGTGAAAGATTTTAATAAAAAATAAAAAGAGTTTTGCACAAATTACGATTATTCCACATAGTTTCATTAAAAATTATGATTATAGAATTTTATATCTCAAAATGAGGAAGTTAAAAATTACTAAGATCTCAGTTTCAGAACTTTTTTTTAAAAAGTTCCAAATTGTGTTAAAAACTTGATAGGACAGATAAAAGTAACATAAAATAACGGGATTTTCGTTACTCGTTACCGAAAAAAGTTACTCGTTCCCGTTATCGTTACTGGTTAATTAGTGTAACGCGTTACGTTATCGTCACAGTAAAAAAAGGAACGTTTCAGTGTAACGCGTTACTTCCAAACCCTGGTATTATCATGTGCCTGGAGGTCTAGACATTCATGAAATAGCTGAAAATGTAAAAAAATAGATATCTATGAATACACTGGATTCTATGAAAATAAAGTTTTCTCGAAAATCCATCGAATTACTTAAAATCTATTTCACTTTTAATTTTGAAGCATCAAATTTTAACAATTGACATAAAAACGTAAAGAAATATTGGAAATCTATTACAATACTAGAACATATCCTGGAAAATATACTTACTGAAATTACTAGAAATCCTTGAATATAATTTTTTCCAAAAAATTCAATAAAACACAAAAAATCTTTGGAACTATGGACTTATCATGATTATTTTGTTATTTTTTCAGGATTTAAACCAAGCTCAGGAACAGTACAAGAGCTCAACTTTCGTTCATCGAAAAATGTTTGGGGCTACTTTTCTGTAGGTGCGAGCGGGGGCTTGCACGAGTTCGCGGATTCTCAATTTGGGCATTGTTTTTCCTGGGGCGAAGATCGAAATCAAGCTCGAGAAAACTTGGTTGTGGCGCTCAAGGAGCTTAGCATCCGGGGTGATTTCCGGACAACCGTCGAATACCTCATCACGCTTTTAGAGACAGATTCCTTTCAGTCTAATAACTTTGACACCGCCTGGCTGGACTTGCTCATTTCCGAGCGCGTTCGAAGCGACAAACCTGATATCCTTCTCGCCGTGACTTGCGCCTCTCTCCACATCGCTGATGTGCACATTTCCACGGCTTTCGCCAGCTTCCAGACTGCCTTGGAGAAGGGCCAAATCCAGGCTAGCAACGATCTGAACCACATTTTCGATGTGAGTTGTTCTTTGAATTTAAAATCTTGAAAAAATTATGACGTTGGTAAATTTATATTGACAAACCGAAAATTGTTGACTAATTATTTGAAAATTAATTGTTTCGAATTCTATCATGCATTTATTGTAAGTCAAAAGGATGGAACGTCAACAATGAGGCGTTATCCAGTAAAAGTCCATGGATCAACAATTTAAGCTCCCGAGGAGTCGTTTATTAGCCACTATTTCTACATGATTCGCTTATACTATTATTCATTTTATTTCTGATATTAACATTAGAGAATTTTAAAGTAGGCCCTCGGTGGCGCAGTAGCGCTGGCCAGTTGGCCGAGACGAGCCCCTGAAGAATTCCCTCGGTGGCGCAGTTGCGCTGGCCAGTTGGCCGAGACGAGCCCCTGAGTAATTCCCTCGGTGGCGCAGTTGCGTTGGCCAGTTGGCCGAGATGAGTTTCTGAGAAGTAACTTGGGAGCCGGAGCCGAGAAAGGCTACACGGTTTGGAAAGTGGTGGGAATTCCGGAGCCGAGACAAGGCTACACGGAGAGGAACTGGGGCCGGAGCCAAGAAAGGCTACACGGTGCAAGGATATTCGGCGGAAAACCCGGAGCCGAGGAAGGCTACACGGTGTGGAGTTTATTGGATGGGCTCGGAGCCGAGAGAGGCTGCACGAGGTTAGGAGCTTAGTGGGTTGGGAGGAGTTCCAGAGCCGAGAAAGGCTCGATGGAATCTGCTGCTTCTGATTCGATTTCAAAATGTGCCTTTATTAGTTCCCAAATTACAAGTTCAAAATTGTACTTCACTTTAACAATATTTGTCCCTGGCCCGAGAGTGCCCTAACCAAATATTTCGCATTTCATCTCTCATGGTGTCTCATTAGATTCCAAATTATCCTCTAGATTATAACGACGTTTTCTTTCACTGGAAAAATTCTTAGCATAAAAAACCAGTAGTCCATTTTATTTACAAAATCCTTAAGTCTATGGGGTTATTCACAGGTGGGAGGGCAGTGCGGGGTGGGGGGGGGGGGGGGGGGGGTATGTACAGGTCCTAGCTGAGGAAGTGCCTATATTTTTTACCATCGGTCTCGGGGTGGCCAATGTGCTGGAGTTTGGGGTCCTGTTGTATAGTGGCGCGTAGCTTCTCCGTGAGTTCCTGGATTTGCTCCCCTATGAGCCTGGACTTGGTGGCCTGGTGGATTTCTGTGGTTCGAGCGTCCCTTGGGCAGTTTAGTGCCAGTTTGATGCATTTGTTTTGGAGGGTCTGGATCCTTTTTAAGTTAGTCCTGCTGGCCAGGTTCCCCCAGATTTGGCAGCCGTAGAGGAGCGCTGGTCTCAGGATTGTTCTGTATATCAGTAGCTTGTTCTTCTGGTCCATCTTGCTTCTTGGGCAGAGGAGTAGGTAGAGCGCCATGAGCGCCCGGTTGACCTTCTCTACTGTCTTGTTGAGATGTGTGTGGAAGTTCAGCCTGCGGTCCAGGGTGAGGCCTAGGTATTTGACTGATTTGAAGGGGGTGATCGTCTCCGAGAATGCCCTGATGTTGTATTTGTCCGAAAGTCTACTATAATCAAAAACTATGAGTTCGGTTTTAGCAGCGTTTATTTTGATTTTCCAGTTGGAGAAGTATGTTTCGAGGTTGGAGAGGTGTTTTTCAAGTCTAGTAGTGGCAAATTTACTGCTGGCTGAGTGGTAGTAGAAGGCCGTATCGTCGGCGAACTGCGCTGTCTGGATACGGTCTCCGGGGGGCATGTCGTTAATGTAGATTAGGAATAGTGTTGGGCCGAGGATTGAGCCTTGTGGTACCCCTGCATCTACTGGCTGGGGTGTTGAGATGGAGTTGTTTATCTTGACCTTGAATTTTCTCTCTGAAATGAAGCTGTGGATTAGTCTGATCAGGTACCTGTGTATGCCAGTTTGTTCCAGTTTAGTGATGAGGCCCTGGTGCCACACCGTGTCGAAAGCCTTTTCTATATCCAGGAATAGGGCCGCGGTGTTTCGCCTGCGTCCTTGTTCTTCTATGATGTCGTGGGTTACTCTGGCCAGTTGTCGGATCGTGCAGTGTTTTCGGTGGAAGCCGAATTGATAGGGTTGGAGTTTGGTCTCAAGGTCACAGTCCTCTCGAATTCTGGTCAGTATCAGGTTCTCCAGGATTTTGCTCAGGCAGGGGAGGAGGCTGATGGGGCGGTAGTTGGTGGGATTGCTGTGATCTTTGCCTGGTTTTGGGAACGGGAGTAATATTGCCGTTTTCCAAGGAGTGGGAAAGTACTGAAGCCTAAGGCAAGCGTCCATGATGTGGTGGATTTGGACTAGGGTTTTTCTGTCTAGATTTTTCAGGATCAGGTTGGTGATCTGGTCCTCTCCGGGGGCCTTGTTGGTCCTGAGTTTTTTTATGATGTCCCTAATTTCCTTGGGTGAGGTGTGGCGGATTTCTTCTTCATTGATTTTCTTGGTTAGGATTTCAGTTGAGTTGGCTGATATCTCGTTGGTGAATTTTGAGTCACCCATGACTCTGGTTAGTCGGTGTGTTCTGGAGTATCCGGTTGCGAGTAGGTCAGCTTTTTCCTTGTCTGTGGTGGTGGCTGTGTCTTCTGATTTGAGGGTGGGGATGGTCATTGATTTGTTCCTGGTTAGTGCCTTTGTCATCCGCCAGAGTGAGCTGTCCTTGGTTGCCAGGTTTTGTATTTTGGTATTCCAGGTTTCGTTCCTCCAGGTGCTTATTGTTCTTTTTATTATTTGGTTCATTTCCTTCATCTTGTTCCGGGAGTCCCTGGTCCTTGTGCGTTGGAAGCGTCTGCGAAGGGTGTTCCTGAGTGTGATGAGGTCTGTGATGTGGGAGGGGAATTCGTCCTTGACCGGTTTCCTGGTCCTGGGGGAGCTTTGATCGGCGGCCTGGGTTATTGTCCTGGTGAGTTCTTCGATCCTCTTGTCGATTTCTGTGGTGCTCTGGATGTTGTTGATGATGTCGATGTGGGCGTTCAGGTGGGTTCTGAATTTCTTCCAGTCCAGGTTTCTGTAGCTGTTCCTTGGATGGTTCAGGTTCGCTTTCATTCTATGGAATTTGATCATTATTGGGAGGTGATCCGAGTTTAGTTCTGCCACTGCCTTGACCTGGGGTAGTAGTGGGATGTTTCTGTATATTGCGAAGTCGATCACGCTAGGATTTGCCCTGGAGGAGTGTGGGTATCGGGTGGGTGAGTCCGGGAATGCGATGGAGCAGTTCCGTTTCAGGATGTATTTATTCATGATTGAGCCATTCTTGTTGTGGCCCCTGCAGCCCCAGTTGGTATGTTTCGCGTTGAAGTCGCCCAGGATTATTACCTTCTGTGCCAGGTTCAGGAGGGTGGTGAGTTCCCCGGTGATCAGGGTGTTCTGAGGCCTGAGGTAACCTGAGATGATGGCCGTGTTGTCTATAATTATTCCTATGGATTCCAGTGCCTCTGTCCGGGTTGGGATTTGGTAAAATTCAATCTCCTTTCTGATGATGAGTGCCACTCCACCTCCGGCGTGTTGGGAATCTCTTGGGTTGTGTATGAAAGTGTAGCCGGGAAGATATAACTTGTCGTTTGGTTTAAGCTTTGTCTCGTTTATTGACATGATATCGATTTCGGGTTCCCTGAGGAATATTCTCAGTTCTACCGTTTTCTGCTTCAAGCCGTTGGCGTTCCAGTGGGCTATGTTAATGTTATTAAGGTCTGTGTTGTGCAGCATTCAGTAAAGTGGTTATCTTGTCTGTGTCAGAAGTTGCACTTGAGAGTTCCGCGTTTAGCCCCCTTAAGAAGGTCAGGGTTTCTGAAATGTCAATATTGGCGCAGAGGCGCCTGAATTCGTTAATTAGTTGGATAAACTCACATAGATCCTTGAAGTCGTTCGTTGGTTGGGGGCCCCAAGTTGGAAGTCTCGTGTGTCGGGCGGTTGGTTCGGGTGCTCTAGTCCTGAGTGGTGGGAAGTTCTTGTTGTCCATGGTTGGATGTCTGGGCGCTTGAGTGGTTGCCTGTGGTAGCTTCCTCTTGATGGTGGGCGGGGTTCTGGCTTTCTTGGCTTCTTTGATTTTTGGGCAGATGGCGGCGTTCGCTGTGTGGTCTCCTTTGCAGTTGGCGCAGGTGGGAGGATGTTCTGCCTGCAGGTTGCAGTCCTTGGTTAGATGTGCTCCGGCGCATCTTCGGCATTTTGGGTTTATGTTGCAGTTCGGTGTGGCGTGGTTGAAACCTTGGCATCGTAGGCATTGGGTGAAGCCCTTTTTGTTCTGATAGTTGTCCCAGCGGATGCGGGTGTAAGAGATGGTTTGATGGCTCTGACCTGGTTTAAGTTGATGTCGTTGGTGAATTTTAGAAGTCTGACTGGTCTGACTGCAAGGGTGGCCTCTTTTTTCTTTATGTAAGAGATCTTGAGACAAGTGAGGCCTTGTTCTTTGAGTTCTTGGATTAGGTCCTCTTCTGGGAGTTGGGGGAGGTCCTTCAGGACAATGGTTTTCAGTTTATCCCACGAGGGGGTGTATGAGAAGTACTGGAGGTTTTTCTTTTGTAGGTTGCTGCAGGCTGATTGGTAGTCTTCTGCCGAGGTCGTGATGATTTTGGGTCTGGTGGCCTAGGGTGTGGTCCTTGGAATATTTAACATGGAATGGGTGTTTGAACCATTTTTTCAGGTCGCCTATAAAACCCTTGTGGTCCTCCTTGATCTCTCCTTTGAGAATTATAGGCGGTGGTTTGGCCGCCTTGAGGGTCTCTCCAGGGTCAGCGTTGATCGGCTCTTCTGGCAGATCGGCCAAGGGGTCGAATCTGTTCTTGACCTTGATGGTGGAAGTTGCCAGGCCGTCGGTGGCCCTACGCTTCCTGTTCAAGGCGCCGTCCGTCTCCATGGAGTCGGCGACGTCCATTCTTCGGCAGTCGTTCAGAAGGTCGATCTTGAGGTGTTTCTCTTTCGGAGTCAGAGATGCGAGTCACCACTATCACTGATATCCTCCTGACTATCAACTGATAACTGTCCTCGACTCACTGTTTCTGATCTGCCGCTTCTGTCGCGCGCGATGCTTGAAGTCCCTTCTTGGTCGCGATCCGCGCGCCAATCAGGAAACTTTGATAATTTTCCCCACTCGCCGCTCTTATCTCCTGATAAGGCAGCGGGGAAATTTCGAGTGTTCTAGAACATTCTCGAAAACGCTCGAATCTCCCGTTCCGAAAAACTTATCTATGTTGACGGTTTTCTCGGTTTTACGACCAACGTACAACAAATTTCGGACGCTGATTATTTTCGTTGAATTTAGTACAAATGAAGAGTCATAAAGAAAGACCAGAAATAATGAATTGAAGTAATTATATAGTTATGGATTCAGTGAAGAAAAAATAGAAATTCCAAGTGTTTTTTGTTAAAATTGACGTCATGATCAGGGTGCGTAGATTAGAAACGAAAAGTTGCTCAGCAGCTTGTAGTCAAAGACAGGTGACATGAGGAAACTATGGCACCTGTCCTTGTATTATTTTCCCTATGACACCAATTGAATTATTTACTGAATTTGAGTGTCTAGGAGATACATTTATTATTAAAGAATGTTTTTCGTTTTATTTTTCAGTCAATCAAGTGAAAATTTACTTTTTCGAATAATTCGCAGTAAAGTGTAAATCCAGAACTGTTATTTGAAATAATTTTTTTTTTTTTTTTATTATTTCTCATCATAACTGCCTAAAAATGCAGTGAATTATGTCTATTGATGCGAGTTTACCATTTATTTTAACAATCACAAACATATACAATGTCGAATATTCTTCATCCAAAATATAGAGATCGCAAATCTTTTCGTATCCAAAATGTTTATTTTTTATCAGTTGAATCTATAACTGTAACTTTTGTTCATTCATTTATTTCTGGACTTTGTTTAATTACGCTTTGCAGTAAATTCGACAAAGAAAATTTTTTTTGGAAATTTATAAATTTGAAAAACTAGATAATAATGGTAAAAAAAAATTTCTTCATTTCTCAACACAAACTTTTGGGAATGCAGTCGATTCGATTTTTAATGCAAAATATTTACAATTTTTGCCATTTCTGATCCAAAATCAATTTTCAGATCTAGAAATTTCAATATTTCATGAATTGAATACACAAACATCAACATTAGTAATTTCTCTATTTATTGCCTCTTTTTTACTTTTATTATTTTGTGGTGAATTCGATGTAGAAAATCGTTGAGAAAAAAAATGCATGAGATCTAAAATTTTACTCATTCAATTTTTATTATTTGATATCAAGGAGGTATATTTTTTTATTTAAAATCTAAGTCGCAATTTCTTTATTAAAATATTGATTTATTATTGCTTTTTAACTTTTCGATAAAAACTTTCAAGTATAACAACTATTCTCACATTTTCCGGTCGAGTTTTTAATTCAACAATCGTAAAATTTGAAATTTTTTTTAATTTGAATTATGGCTTTCTGAGATAGGAGTAAATTTCGTTTTTAGATACAAATCTACCATTTATTAAATTGTAATAAATTTATCGTTGTGAAATTCTCGTCAAGAAATAATACAATCTGATTTACTGTATAATTCATTTCTATTAATTATTAAAAAGTTTTTCATAAAGTTCATTTTTATATTGAACCATCTGGGTCTGAATTCGTGCAATTAAACTGTTTACAAATTGAATTTGTCTATCAGTAACAATATTCAGTACTGCACAGTACTCATGACTGATGATTGAACAACGTTTCCCTAGTGATTCTGGAATATATATGTGACTTGAAAGATTTTAAAATTTCTTATATGTTCAACTAATCTTATATGTTGACTTATACATCACTTATATGTTTTCATAATTCATATATGTTTATTCCCATAAACATATAAGTTTATGGGAATCTTATATGTGCAACGTATAAGTTTATGGAAAAATTATACATGAGACATTTAAGTTCTGAGAAACTTATATGTGGAATTCCTTATAAGTTTTCCATAAACTTATATGTTGCACATATAAGATTCCCATAAACTTATATGTTTATGGGAATAAACATATATGAATTATGAAAACATATGTGATCTATAAGTAAACATATAAGATTAGTTAAACATATAAGAAATTTTAAAATCTTAAAAGTCACATATATGTTTCAGAATCACTAGGGTTTTCAATAGACATACATTATACTTTAAATAATTTTGTGATTTTTGTGATTTTGTGAATTTTTTGATTTTCAAATTTTCGATCTGAATTTCAAAAATAGTAAATATTTTGCATCAAAAACCGGATCGACTGCATTCTATCAAATTGATAGACCAATAGATATTGGACACAAATTTTTATCTAGCATCCCACAGTTTCTCAACCAATTCCTTTTTCCAATTAAAAAAAAACCATCCCTCTTTTCTTCTTCCGTTTTTTTCATAGGAATTCCTCAAGATTTATCCGATAAGGTGTGATTATAATTGCAGATTGAGCTCATAAACGACGGTGTGAAATTCAAAGTGCAAGTAACCAAATCAGGTCCAAATTGCTACTTCATCGTGATGAACGGCTCGTACAAAGAAGTAGAGGTGCACCGGTTGTCGGACGGGGGCTTGCTCGTCTCTCTGGACGGGGCAAGTTGGACAACGTACATGAGGGAAGAGGTTGACCGCTACCGCGTCGTCATCGGCAATCAAACGTGTGTTTTCGAAAAGGACAACGACCCGACAGTCCTGCGCTCGCCGACGGCCGGCAAGCTCATAAGCTTCCTCGTGGAAGACGGGGGCCATGTGGAGGCTGGCCAAGCCTACGCCGAGATCGAGGTCATGAAAATGGTCATGACGGTGACAACAAGCGAATCGGGGACGCTGAGCTACGTGAAAAGGCCCGGGGCAGTGTTGGAGGCCGGAGTGCAGGTTGCCGGGCTCGAGCTCGATGACGCATCCCTCGTGACCAAAGCCCATCAATTCACGGGGCAGTTCCCGGGCCCAGCTGCGACCTCTGCAGGCGCGGCTGGTCCCGCAGCTCCTGCCGAGAAGCTTAACCACCAGCACGGAAAACACAGGGCCGCTTTGGAAAATGCTTTGGCCGGATTTTGCCTGCCCGACCCTTACTACCTGCCATGCCTACGGGAGCTCGTTGAAAAGTTCATGTACTCGCTTCGCGACCCGAGCTTGCCCCTTCTCGAGCTCCAAGAGGTCATAGCCAGCATCTCAGGCCGTGTACCACCTTCGGTCGAGAAGAAGATACGCAAACTCATGACGCTCTACGAGCGTAACATAACCTCAGTGCTGGCGCAGTTCCCGAGCCAGCAGATCGCGGCTGTGATCGACGGCCACGCGGCGACTCTCTCCAAACGAGCTGACAGGGACGTCTTCTTCTTGACGACCCAGGCCATCGTGCAGCTCGTCCAGAGGTACAGGAACGGCATCAGGGGCCGCATGAAAACTGCAGTCCATGAGCTTCTTAAGCAGTACTACAATGTCGAGAGCCAGTTCCAGCAGGGTCATTACGACAAGTGCGTCTCGGCTCTGGTTGCTCAACACAAGGACAACATGTCCCAGGTCACGGCGATGATTTTCAGCCACGCCCAGGTGCAGAAGAAAAACGTCCTCGTCACGATGCTCATCGATCATCTCTGGGCCAACGAGCCTGGTCTTACTGACGAGCTAGCCACTACGCTTACCGAGCTTACTAGTCTTAATAGGACCGAGCACAGCCGTGTAGCGCTGCGAGCACGCCAAGTAAGTCAGATGATATAACTAGGGATCGATCATACGTATTGATATATCGGAATATCGATAATTCTGTTGCTGTATATGACGATGTCGCAACTTTTTGATGTAGAAAAAAGTAGGATAAAAATTTTCGGTTTGATGTTTTTTTTTTACTTACATTATCAGCACTCAGGTTGATGATTTCTTCCAACATCGATTTTATTCCCCTTTTTCACATTTTTTAACTTCAAAATATTTTACTGAGATAGTTTATTAAAAGGAGCCAGTCTCCAGTTGTGAGTTTCAGAAATATAATTGCAGGTATATTCAATAGACGTTAAGGTTTCTGTACAACGATATTTTCATGATTTTCTTACTAATAAATGTGTATATTTTAGAACCAGTATTTAATATTTATTTCACAACCATTTTTGCATTAATTTGTAAAAAAATGTACCAAGTAAATGTTTTATGAATGATTAACGAATATAATAATAATCTATGAAACTTTAGATTCTAGGGCATCAAATTCTGGAAATTCATATCGGAATAAATGAAAATATTTAAATCTTAAGATATTCAATGAATACACAAAAACACTAAAAATGATGGAAATTTTAAAGATACTTATATTAGGTGCTAATTAAGTCGATTCGGAAATCTATTACAGTTCTAGAAATTATTTAAACTTTCATTCTTATAGCACTGAATTTTTAAAATCTTAATAGAAATCTATAAATATACTAATAATCTGTAATTCTTTTAGAAATTGATGGGAAAATTCAATAAATACACAAAAATACTAGATATCACAATGATACTTACAAATACTGATTTAATTATTTCAAAAATCTATTACGATTTTGAAAATTAATAAAATTTCTGTCCCTAGAAAATTGAATTTTAAAAGTCTATATAGAAATCTATAAAAATACTATAAATTTGAAAATCTTCTTGAAAATCTTTCAACATATAATAAATACAAAAAATAATAAAATTCTTTTGGATACTTTTAAACGCTGACTGAATTTTTTCAAAAATATGTACAGAATTTCGAAATTAATGGAACTTTGATTCCCAATGGATTGAATTCTAAAAATCTGGATATAAATCCATAAAAATACCAGAAAATTTTTTTAATCATGTAAATCCGTAAAAATAGGCAAAATATTCAAAGTACTTGAAATCTATTATGTTTTTTGGTAAAGTTATCGAAGAATTGTCGCGGTTGTCAGTTTTGAAAATTTAATAGACGTTAAGATTCTTTCATAATGATATTCTCACGATTTTCTTCTTAGAAAATAGTCTGAAACAACCGTTATGAATCCCACAAAAATTTCGTTATAATTCTTGATAAATATTTAAAATACTAGAAATCTTTGGAGTAGTTTTTCTAAGTTGTTCTACGGGCGATTATAACATATACATGTATGTGTAATACATGTGGCATAACATATCTATAAAACTTTAGATTCTATGAAATGCTAGTAATTTACATGAGAATCTATGAAATTTTTGAAAATCTTGAAATCTACGATAAATTTTATGAAATATCATAGATAAATATACAAAAATACTAAAAATACTAAAAGTTTAGAAGATAGGTACAGGTGCTAATTGAGTTTTTTTCAAAAATCTATGAAAATACTGGAAATTAATAGAACTTTGATTCAAAGAGCATTGAATTTTAGGAATCTATTTAGAACTCTTTTCAAATATTAACAATTTTTTAATTTCTTAAAAAGTTTATCCAAATTGACTTAATACAAATAATACGAACGATACTATAATTTCATTAGATACTTGTAAATACTGATTAAATTCTTCCAAAAGTCTATACAAAATTTCGAAATCAATAAAACTTTGATTCCTTAAACATCAAATTCTAGATATCTATGTATTATCTGATCCATAAAAATATTAAAAAATCCTTCGAATCTTATAAATTTATAATTAATATGCTAATACTAAAAGTGCTTGAAATTATGTTCTTATAAAACTATGTTTTATGACAAATATACTGGACTTATTGAAACAATTTACACTTTGAATTCAAGGAAATCGTACTCTAGAAATCTGAACTGGTGTCTGAAAAAAAAGACTAGGAAATTCTACAATATTTTATAAATATACAAAAAAAGACACAAGAAAAAAAAGGTTGAAAAATATTAGAAGTATATGAATTTACCACAACTTCATCAAACTTCACTAACTAGAGCGTCAAAATCTATAAAATTTCTATAGCAACTCATAAAAGTACCGAAAAATCTTCCAAATCGAGGAATAAACTGTTTCTTAAAAAATCTAGTCAAGTACAAAAAAATATAATAAACTTGGAATTCGAAAGAACGAATTTCCAGAAATCTAAATCATATCAATTTAAAAGAATATCCGAAACCTATAAAAATACTAGAAAATCTTAAAAATTTTTATGATTACTGAAAAATACGAAGAAGCTGAAAAAATTAGATATATAATTTTCTCAAAAATCTATTTAATTGCTGAAAATCTTGAAAATTTAGAGTCCTATAGGACCGAAATTCAGATATCTGTGTAGAAATCTATAGAAACACCAGAAAACCCTTTAGATTTCATGAGCATTAAAAACGAAGAAAGTACATTGAAAAAAATACTTTGTTACAGCAACCAATATAGACTCGACCTAGATTTTTTTGGTTCTTGCTTCAATGATGTTGATAGCGTCGATCAAAAATTTTGTTGCTGCAACACAAACTTGGTTACGAGAACCATAAATTTGGTTGGGCCTATATTAACCAATTAACTTAGTTCCTGCAACCAAATAGTTTTTTCAGTGTATTTAAAGTACCATAATTCTATGAACAAGCTGTTTTCTGAAAAATCCATCAAAATCTATGCGATCCATCGACATATAAATATTTTCTCTCCGATATATCGATATTGCTATTTTCTGTTTTGATTCTCATCCCTAAACATAGTAATAATTTTTGCCCCTCACGTTCTTTGTACGTAACTCCAAAGAGTATGATCTTCAGGTGCTGATCGCCGCACATCAACCGGCCTACGAACTCCGCCATAACCAAATGGAATCGATATTCTTGTCGGCGGTGGACATGTACGGTCACGATTTTCACCCAGAGAACCTCCAAAAACTCATACTTTCGGAGACGTGTATATTCGACATCCTCCACGACTTTTTCTACCACACCAATCGAGCTGTCTGCAACGCCGCCCTTGAAGTCTACGTGCGCAGAGCTTACATCAGCTACGAGCTGACGTGCCTCCAACATCTTGAGCTTTCGGGAGAGATTCCCCTGGTGCACTTTCAGTTCATGCTACCAAATAACCATCCCAATAGGCAAACACAGTCCTCGCTTGTTAATCATCGCACCGGGGCTATGGCGGCCTTCAAGAATCTCCAAGATTTCAATCAGTACTCGGACGAAGTGCTTGATCTGTTAGAAGATCTCTCGTCCCCCAGTTCCGTATCTGCCAAGGTACGCCATTTGTTTTTTCTCGTTTACTAGGAATGATGTTTCTCAAGTTCTTATTTTTACAAGGATTAGGTAATAAAAGCAACGAGCATTAAAATAATCAATCACATTTATTTTGGACCGAAGGTTCTCGAGGCGATTGACGCCGCAGGAAGCGAGTCAAGGCACAGCACGTCCATTAATGTTTCCTTGAGCACTGCGATGGGTGGTCCGTCCGAAGGAGCAGCAGCTGGCAATGAAATTGACGGCAGCAGCAGTCCTCCCGAACCCGTGCACATTCTCAGCATCGCCGTCCAGGACTCCGAGGGCCAAGACGACACCCAGATGGCTCATAAATTCGGCGAGTGGTGCGCCCTCAACAAGGACGAACTCGCCTCTCGCGGCATCCGAAGAGTCACCTTTGCTGCTCTGAAAAAGCGCCAGTTCCCCAAGTTCTTCACCTTCCGTCACAGAGACGGCTACGTCGAAGACAGAATTTACCGCCACCTTGAGCCCGGTTGCGCTTTCCATATCGAGCTCAACAGGATGAGGACATACGACCTTGAAGCTTTGTTGGCCTCCAATCAGAAGATGCACCTCTACCTTGGCAAAGCAAAGGTCTCTTACCACAACCGCCTTATTTTTATATTCCTTTAATTTAAATGCATAATTCTAAAATTGCTGAAAATGAGCGAGTGAGGAACAATGCATTTTAAAAATTGGCTTCTGTTTGACGCAGGTTGCGAAAGGCCAGCAAGTTACAGATTACCGCTTCTTTATACGATCTATAATCCGCCATTCGGATCTAATAACTAAGGAAGCGAGTTTTGATTACCTTCACAACGAAGGCGAGCGCGTTTTGCTCGAAGCCATGGACGAGCTGGAGGTCGCTTTTTCCCATCCTCTAGCGAAAAAAACCGACTGCAATCATATATTCCTCAACTTTGTGCCTACTGTTATCATGGATCCTGTAAGAATCGAAGAAAGTGTTACAAGCATGGTTCTTCGATATGGTCCCAGATTGTGGAAACTGAGAGTTCGGCAGGTAAAACCTTGTTGCTCGAACTGTTTTTGTGTTTTTTTTTAAAGAATTGGAGTTTTGTTCAGCTCATTGCCCAAACATGCTTTTGATAGCATTGAGTTGTTGTTTTTTTCAGGCTGAAATCAAAATGACTATCCGACCAGCTCCTGGAAAAGCAACGTCCAACATTCGACTTTGCATTTCCAATGACAGTGGTTACAGCATCGACTTGCATATGTACACGGAAGTAACAGATCCAGTCACAGGCGTCATTCGATTCGAATCCTACAATTCTAGCCGTGGCAACAGCAATAATTCCACGCCTGGACCTTTGCATGGCTTGCCTATTTCCACACCCTACCTCACCAAAGATTATCTTCAGGCCAAACGATTCCAAGCGCAAAGCGCTGGAACCACATATTGCTACGATTTACCCGATATGTTCCGTCAGCAGATGGAGAAAATTTGGCACAAATACGCCGAGGAACGGCCACTTGGTGAGTAAAACCAGCAGTAATTCTTGGAAATTCAAGTATCTGACGATCGACATAAATATCAAACGTTTATAATGAATAATATATCACGTTTCTAACCTTGAATTTAAATGTTTCTTAATTTTGGAAGATGGAGAAATATTATTTTTAGAAATTTTGAGTAAAAAGTTGATTCTCTCCAAAATTCAAAATGGTATCTAGATCTTTCTCAATCATGGAGAAATTCTCGTGGAAAAATTCAAGGAGCAATCGAATAAAAGGCTGGAAATCTATAAAAGTACTTGAAAATTTTATAAACACTACAGACTTCTATAAAAACTTTAAGATCATGAAAAAAGTTCATCAAATATTGAAATGCTATGCAGACATCATTTTTTAGAACTTATAAAAACATTTAAAAAACCACATATTGTGAGTCTTTGAGCATTAAATTATAGATCTATATAGAAATCCTGTACAATATGGAAAAATTCCAAAATTGTATAAGTACTAGAAAGTTATGGAATTATATAAATCTATACGGATAACATTTTCAGAAAAATCTATAAAAATACTTAAAATCTAACATATTTCGAACTCTAGATTATTAGATTCTAGGAATTTACATACATTTATCTACATTTATTTTAGTATTTTTCAGATTCTTACAGAATCTGAGAATTGAGTATGATTTTGAATGTATTTAGTATGATGATAAATTAAGTATGAGAAGTTTTAGTATTTCGATAGATAATTTGATGCTCTTAAAATTCGAAATTTTATAGATTTTCAGTACTTTTTTATTTTCCAGGAAACATTACCTTCATAGATTTCTAGTAGGTATTCTAAAAATTTGTAGTACTTTTAAGGATTAATCCATGAATCTTGTGAATTTAATTTTCGAGAATTTAAAGCGTTCAATTTTTCCTGATTTAATAGATTTTACAGAAAATTATATGCACGTAAATTTTAGGTATGGATTTCTTTGACTTATAGTATCCATTTTTTTGTAAATTCTAGTATTTATGAAATTAAGGAGGATTTTGGATCTTTTTTTATTGATGTATAGGTTTCTAGAGTTTGATTTCCTAGAATTCAAAATATGTTAGATTTGAAGTATTTTTATAAATTTTTCAGACAGCATAATCCGTAGAGATTTATAGTGTTTTGTAGCTTTTTAGTTCTTTTAGTATTAATGTACATTTTTTGTATTTTTCTACAATTTGAGGGTTTTTCCATATAACACTCCATTTATGTATAAATCTATAGAAGAACATATTGAACATAATAGATTATGCTTGCACACACATAGTGTGCGCTATTGCATTTGTCTTTTGTCATTGACCCTTGGCATCCAAACCAACTTCAGGCAGTTATGAACTTTGTTGTACGTCAAAAGGAGGGGACGTCAACAATGAGGCGTTATCAAGTAAAAGTCCATGGATCAACAATTTAAGCTCCCGAGGAGTCGTTTATTGGCCACTATTTCTACATGATTCGCTTATACTATTATTCATTTTATTTCTGATATTAACAATAGAGAATTTAAAAGTAGGCCCTCGGTGGCGCAGTAGCGCTGGCCAGTTGGCCGAGACGAGCCCCTGAAGAATTCCCTCGGTGGTGCAGTTGCGTTGGCCAGTTGGCCGAGATGAGTTTCTGAGAAGTAATTTGGGAGTCGGAGCCGAGAAAGGCTACACGGTTTGGAAAGTGGTGGGAATTCCGGAGCCGAGACAAGGCTACACGGAGAGGAACTGGGGCCGGAGCCGAGAGAGGCTACACGGCGAGGATTTGTTCTTGGTTTTTTCCGGAGCCGAGAAAGGCTACACGGTGTGGAGTTTATTGGATGGGCTCGGAGCCGAGAGAGGCTGCACGAGGTTAGGAGCTTAGTGGGTTGGGAGGAGTTCCAGAGCCGAGAAAGGCTCGATGGAATCTGCCACTTCTGTCGCGCGCGATGCTTGAAGTCCCTTCTTGGTCGCGATCCGCGCGCCAATCAGGAAACTGATAATTTTCCCCACTCGCCGCTCTTATCTCCCGATAAGGCAGCGGGGAAATTTCGAGTGTTCTAGAACATTCTCGAAAACGCTCGAATCTCCCGTTCCGAAAAACTTATCTATGTTGACGGTTTTCTCGGTTTTACGACCAACGTACAACAACTTGACATTCCAAACACGCACACTTTCGAAAGATGCGCGTGCATTTCACCGTGACAGTCAAACCAACTTGAAGCAGTTATGAACTTTATTATATTTGATATCTATAGATATATGTTCAAGAATTCAAAGTTTTATGGTTTTTTAAAAACTATTTAAATAAATATCTGAAAAAATGATGTTTGCATAGGATTTCAGTACTTGATGGATTGCTTCTATTTTTATTATTTTTAAGTTTTTATTCAGTTCTGTAGTTTTTACAAAATTATCTAATACTATTATATATTTCTAGTATTTTATTCTACTGCTTTGAAGATATCTCATTGAGAGTCTCTCCTCACTTGAGAAATTGAATCCCTCCACTTGCAACATTTAGACGCCATTTTGAATTTCGGGAAAGATTCGTTTTATAACCGATGTCCATCACCAGAAATTTCGACATTATTGAAACGTTGAATTTCGCTGTAGAAAAAATAGTGATACCAAACCCAGTGATGGACTGCGTGGAGCTTGTTCTTGATGGGGAGACACTGACGGAACAGAAGCGCCTTCCTGGAGAAAACGACGTGGGAATGGTCGCGTGGCGTTTGAAACTCTACAGCCCGGAACACCCATTGGGTCGCGACATCATTCTCATCGCCAACGATTTGACCCATCTCATCGGTAGCTTCGGACCGCAAGAAGATTTCTTGTTTTACCGAGCTTCCGAAAGAGCGAGGCAACTCGGCATTCCTCGCATTTATTTCGCCGCCAATTCTGGCGCGAGAATGGGACTCGCCGAAGAGGTATCATTTTTTTTCTTTTCCAAAACCAAATCAAGATGACAGTTTTCAGTGATAGATGTTGCTTGGAAAATCGTATTACAACTTTACCAATCGTAAAACGACGTTTTTCTCGTGTTTTTCAAGGTGAAAGCAGTATTCAGAATCGCGTGGGAAGATGACAAGGACCCATCGAAAGGTTTGAAGTATCTGTATTTGAAACCCGATGACTACGTGCGTTTGGCTCCATTGAATTCGTTGAAGGCGTCCCTTATGGAAGATGGCGGTGAATCGAGATATCGTATCACCGACATCATTGGCAAGGACGACGGCCTCGGAGTCGAGAATCTGAAATATGCTGGTCTCATTGCCGGGGAAACTTGCCAAGCATACAAAGATGTAAGATGCATGATGATTTAGATTTTTATCTGATTAGTCATTGTTTATTGACCAGGAACTATTGTTCACTAAAAATCGATTATAATTGATGTTACAATCGGTGCAACCAATTATTATTCGATGTTATCGATGTTGGCAATTTTTTTCCAATATGATCGAATACAATCGGAATAATAATCGGTGATAATTGGTGATAATCGGTTTTGAAAAAATCGATGTGACCGACTCTTCGTATGTTGTTCATGTAACCGATTTTTTTTAAGAGAGAGAGGGGGGGGAGGGAGGAGAGAGAGAGAGAGAGAGAGAGAGAGAGAGAGAGTAGTTACAAGAACGATAATAACAAAAACGTAAAATTATGCAAAATATCACGTACAGTTACAAATCACAAAAGTTTACGAATCACAAAACTCATGAAAACTTACGAAACCATGAAAAACAGAGTGTCCTACAATCAGTGGATCATCTGAAAATCATCAATTCCTCATAAAATTTTAAGACACTTTATCCTTTGCATTTTTGAAAATTTGGAACATTTGAACAGTTATTAATAATTCAATTTCGTCTACTAATTTTTGAAGAGTATCTTTTCTTTAATAAAAGAGATTCCTTCTCTTTCTTAGCTCACTCTCATGGGAATCACTAGGATCACTGAGGTGTGTATAATAAAATGTAGCTTAATCGCCTTTCTTATCTCTCTTTTAAAAAAAATTAGAAGATTTCTCCATTGTAGAGGTGACAATTGGATAAAAGAATATTTTATCTAAAAAAAAGGCGAGTTAACGAAAACTTTGATTTATAGAATTTTTTTGTATAAAAATTGTCTTTCAAGATAAGAGACATCATTATTATATGTTCCATAAAACACCTCAATTACCCCCTACTTTTGTATGAGAGTAAGCTTAGAAAAAGAAGGGGTGAAGGGAGAAGGGGCTTCAATCAAAAGCCCCGCCTTCCCGAATTGTGAGTCGACGAAACTGAATTAATAATAACTCTTTGAATTTTGCGAATTTCGAAAAATTGTACAGGAAGAAGTGTCTTAGAATTTTATAAGGCATCGATGGTTTACTGATGATTCACCGACTTTGGGACACCCTGTATAAGAAATAACAGAAAATATAACAAATTATTACTCAAGTCATAATATGTCACAATGGTATATTAGCACAAAATTTTATGAATCACAAAATCGTACATTGTCACAAATCATGAAGTCATAATATAGTATATTTTATAGCTAGGGGAAAAAACAGCCGAATTAGAACGAGTGTGAGGTTTGCTGCCTGAGCGAAGCGAAGGCGGCAATCACACAAATTCTAATCGGCTGTTATTGCTCCAAGGTACAAACGATACTTTTTGGCTCCAACACAGTAAAAATGAGCGTATTAAAACTGTTTCGACATGGAAAATGAAGTATTGAAGGTTAACACGGAGGCTGGAGAAAATGACAGTCGGCAGGGGTAAGGGGGGGCCCATTTAGTCCGCCGGGTTCAACTCGGCGGGTTAAAAGGACCCCCCCTTTCCCTGTCGACAGTTATTTGTCGACAGACTGCGTGTTGGCCTGAAATACTTCATTTTTGTACGTCGAAACGAGTTTAAATACGTTCATTTTTAATGTGTCAGAGGCAAAAAAGTTATTATTACAACCCTCATCATGACCATCTTCTAATCTCGATTAACAAACATACTTCCATCAATTCCACCCTTCACTTTGCTTGTAAAAAAGTATCATTAAAAACTATGTTTTTAAAATACTTATAACATCTTTTTGGCAAATGTTATCCATTATATCAGTATAATATCTTTTCGTAGAAATTCGTTATTATCTAACTAAATCATACTTCGTGAAAAAATTAGAAATTATTTCAAAAAAAAAAAAAAAAAAAAAAAAAAAAGCAAAATATTTTTAACCTTAGGATTTGGATAATGTTTTGGCAATTTTCATTTTTCAATTGGAAAATTGACTTTTCCTGACCGAACTGCTTGTATCAACGTGGTATCCGCGGTGCAAAGCTCGCTAGGACAGCTAGTATGATATAATCTTTAAAATAGCATACATACTACCAATAAAAGAAAGTACTGACAGACAAAATTTTACATATTGTGATTTTATGTTGAAAGTGATATATTTTGAATAGTCAAAGCCTGGGCTTGAAAATTTATTTTTCAGGTGTTATGATGCTAGAATAAACATCTATTGATACATTGAAATAATAGTATATTTTGTACCAAGGACCTGAGGCGTGGCTTTTAGGACGAGGACCAATTTATCTGTCGAGGCGCAGCCGAGGCTGATATTTGGTCCGAGGACAAAGCCACGTCCACGGTCCGAGGTGCAAACGATACTTTTTGCAAAACACGCGAAAAAATTGTACTTGGAGGACTTGTACGGCCGCGTCGAATACGCCCATTTCCGATCGGCAGATGCTTCAGTCCCTGGAGACACGTGCTGGAGCAATGCGTCACTGCGTGTGTTTTTGCTTCAGTGCGTGTATTCAGGGAGTGAAGCGTTTGTTGGGCAGAAATGGTTGTGTTCGATGCGGCCATACAGGTCCTCAAAGTACAACTTTTTTGCGTGTTTTGCAAAAATATATAAATATTCACCCCTTTGACATTTGAGTTTGCTCCTCCATGTAAAATTTCGTTACGAGGCCTCTGAATAAGACGTTGACTATCATTTCTTTTTCAGATCATTACGATATCCATAGTTTCTTGTCGCACGATCGGGATTGGCTCGTACATCGTTCGCCTTGGGCAAAGGGTGATACAGATCGAGAACTCGCATATCATATTGACGGGTTACAAGGCCCTGAACTCGGTTCTTGGCAGGGAAGTGTACGCGAGCAACAACCAACTCGGGGGTGTCCAGATCATGCATAATAACGGGGTCTCACACGCTGTCGATTCGAGGGACCTTGACGGTGTCGCCACGGCCCTTAAGTGGCTGAGCTACATGCCAGCCTCGAAAGGCGCTCCCTTGCCAACCCTGCAGCTGCCAGTGCCTGATCCCATCGACCGTGAGATCGGATTCATACCCACAAAAACTCCGTATGATCCACGTTTCATGCTCGACGGTCGGGTATCGCCCACCGATCCTTCCATTTGGGCGAGTGGCTTCTTCGATCATGGATCTTGGCAGGTTAGCAGCTTTTTCTCTTTCCATTAAGATTTTAATGAAAATCATAATATAATACTACTGTATAATATTTCAAGAATATATTTTCTATAATGTTCAATGAATAATATCATGTTCCCTAGAAAATCAAGAAACAAACGAGTAATCATTTTAATTTCGACATGTCTGTAACGGTAATAGTTACATTGGTAACATCGAATTTGATTTTTTGTGAAATAGGAAATCATGGAACCGTGGGCCCAAACAATCGTGACAGGCCGTGCAAGACTGGGCGGTATTCCATGTGGCGTGATCGCGGTCGAAACGAGAACGGTCGAGCTGCATTTGCCAGCGGATCCAGCAAATCCAGACTCGGAGGCGAAAACCATATCCCAAGCAGGCCAGGTTTGGTTCCCTGATAGCGCCTACAAAACCGCGCAAGCCATCCAAGATTTTGGAAAAGAAGAACTCCCTCTCTTCATTTTTGCAAATTGGCGTGGATTTTCTGGTGGGATGAAAGGTAAGACGATAATTTAAATACTTACTGCTTTAACGTATGTTAATGTTCATTATGTGTTCATAGTGATTCGATCATAATAATTTGGGGTTATCATACGTCCTGTTTTTGTTTTTCCAATTTAGTACAACAAAATCTTAACACATTCCATTTAAGTCCAATTTTGTTTATGAACTACTATATTTTGTTTATTACTATATTTAGAAGTCAAATTTTGGAATATTTAAGCATTTTTACAATGAAGAATAATCAATTCAGATGGACTTTCGGAGTTTAAATATTTTATCCATAACATTAATGGGTAAATAAACCTTTTATATTATTTTAGAATTCAGAGGTTCAAAATCATTAGGATTCAAAGTTTCTTTTATATACATAACATAACAAGTAACAATGATAACTGGCGTAGAAATTTTAAAAAATACAAAAATTTCGTGTTTTCAACGTGTTTACTTTGGCACCTATATAATCGGAAATTCCTGATCCGGAATATTATTAATTTCGAATTTCAAAAATTTTATGAATTAATGTTAATTTATTCACAGTTTCAAAGTTTCTAAGTTTGAGTTTTTTTGTCATTAGGAAAAATTGATTACTGTGGACATCGAGAATTCAGAATATCAGAACTCATGTACACATGAAAATTCAAGAATGCTATATCTTCTTAAAATATGAAAATATTGTTGATGTGATAAAGGTTTTTAAATTTCAGAAAATATTTGAAATTCGTTCAGTTCAAAATCGAAAAGAATTGAACTCTCAAGTATACAGTTTCGAATAACGCGGATTTTTAAAGTTTCAAAAAAATGCGTTCGTGACCAAGTATCGGAGTTCAGAAAGAAAAGTTCTAAAATATAAAATTTATAGAATTCCAGAAATTACGGATTTTCAACGACATTCTAAATTGGTTGTTAAATTTTTGAAGTATAGAATGTGCATTTTCAAGATTCTAAATGTTTGAAAATAAAAAAAAAACAACCTCGGAAATTGTTTGCTTAAAAACACAGATTCTTGAAATTAGGAATTTCGCACATATTTCACTTGAATATACTTAAGAATCTTTGCATTTTTAATTTTCTCTTGAGAAACAATTAAAGATTTGTTAGTTATTGTACAGTTGTTATATACATTAAGAATCTTGTTTCTTACATGAAAAAAACGTAAATCGAATTTAGACAGAAAAATTCGATATTTCCAATTGATAGAATCCTGAAAATCACGGATTACTAATTTATTCGCCAATTCATTATTTAATCGTAAATAAATTTAATTTTTTGCATCGATTAGATTAGATTTCAGATGCTTGTAAATGAAAGAAACTTGGAAATTAGCTGTTTGAAAACATACATTTTACAAATTTTAAGTATTCTGTAAAGTATGCGTTGTTTATAATTTTGAATTTTTCAAGACATGTATGAGCAAATCTTGAAGTTCGGCTCGTACATTGTGGACGCCTTGCGAGAGTACACGAGGCCCATAATGGTGTACATTCCGCCGCACGGTGAACTTCGTGGTGGCGCATGGGCTGTGGTCGACTCGACGATAAACCCGCGATACATGGAGATGTTCGCTGACCCAACGAGCAGAGGCAACATTCTCGAAGCCGAGGGTACCGTTGAAATTAAATATCGTGCCAAGGACATTCAAAAAACCATGCACAGATGCGACCCCGTTATCATTGCCCTCAAGGTAGTATATTTCATGAAAAAATTACCAGAAAAATTTCTGATTGTTAGGAAAATTATTATATATTGTTAAGAAGTAGAATATATGGAAGGAAATCATGAAATTGAAGTATAACCCACATAGCAACTGACGGAGTCCATTTTCGGACCATCAGATGCAGTCAATATGATGTATGAATGATTCTTTCGTGCAGCTAGTAATGGTAGAAATGGGTTAATGTAAGAGGCGATCTGTAATAACGTTTTTGGATATTTTGTGTTGATAGGAAAAGATGAACGGCAATGGAAAAAGTACCGCGATAAGCCCAGAAGAACGCGCGGAACTTGAGAAGGAAATCAAGGACCGCGAGCACGTGCTCGAGTCGATGTACCATCAGGCCGCAGTGCATTTCGTCGAGCTACACGAAACAGCAGAACGCATGCTCGAAAAGAATGCCATCCACGAGATCGTGCCATGGAAGACGGCTCGTCGGCAGATGTATTGGCGGCTGAGGCGACGGCTTCAGGAGGGCCAGATTCAGGACGAAATCCTTGCGGCGACGCAGCAACCTGACACGGACACGCGCCAGGTCGACGCTATGTTACGCCGCTGGTTCCTTGAGGACAAGGGTGCGACTTCATCTTACCTTTGGGACCAGGACGAGGTCGCCGCGACCTGGATAGAGGCCCAGCGCAGGAATGAGTACAGCGTCCTCTCCAGGTATTGAAAACATTTTTTTCATAGAGAACTCGGCTTCTCATTATTTTTATATTGCTCCCAAACACTTAATTTTTAACCTGCAATAACCCTCGACAAATTGAAGTTAACATGAGTCATATGGACTAGCTTCAGGAGCATAGGCATAGGGGGGTTCCAAAATTCTGATAAAATCAATTGATGTTTCACGTAGTGATAAAAACAGTTAAAAAATAACAATACCCGTTACATAAAAAATGCGTGAAAACGTTAGTAATATATATTTTGAAAAAAAAGTGAAAATTATCAAACCGTAGATTTATGTCGAAAATACAAATTTGAAAAATTGTTGCAACTCAGTGAATAAACGGAAAAATTTCAAATCCACGACAATACTAAAAATTTAAAAAACTTTGAATGACACTTGTAAACCTCTTTTAGGAACATGTCCTGTGTCCGACATGACGCAGTCGTCACAAAAATCAAAGATGCCCTGGACTCGTGTCCAGACGTGAAACTCGATGTCATCTTGGAGCTCGCCAATCGCCTGCATTCCAACGAAAGGGCGCAACTTTTGCGAACCTTATCACAGCTCGAGACTAAAAATCCACAGGAAATCATCGGGTCTGATTCGTGCAACGCATGAGAGCACTTTTTTATCATTAGCAGGGAAAAAATTTGCCAAGTGTCGGCGATTCTGATTTTTGGAACGTCTATTGCAAATTTTTATAAATTTATTTAGTATATAATATATACATACATTAGTGTGTTTTACATATGGATCAAGGTGAATTTATACATTCGATGATGAAACGTCGACGTCTTCATGTTTTGTTTCATTTTCATTTCACACGGGGTATTTGCTCATTTCACGAACTTGCATATTTGTTGCTATCGCCTATTTCGAATCATATTCGAAATATCTTCGAAAACATACCATTGAGGAGGGGATTTTCTATATTTTGTAAGCGCGATTTGCTATGAGTAAATGGGAAATGAATCCCCCGGTGAATGGAATTTACAGGTATCTATAGAATTTCTACTTCTCAATTGGCATGATGTGAGGGTACACAATGTTTTCAAATGTAAAATGACAATAACACAACTGGGGCTGACAACGAGTTCCGAGGTGTAGACACCATTTTTAGCCAATTTTTGATGTAAATAATTGCTTCAGCAGTCGATTGAGGCTCAAATTTGTACATTGCATATAAAGACCGTGTAAATTTCGTCTACTTATTTACTTTGCATGTTGCTCGTTTTGTAATTGGGTGTACATGACAATAGGTTTCTTCATACTGGGACCAATTTTTATTTTTTTTATAATAAACACGTGCCTGGGGAGTATATTTTAATGATGAAGCGAGCAACTAGGAAGATTGTACAGCAATGAATTTGTAGATTTGAAAAATGCTCTTGTCATGGAAATGACCACTATTCTATTGAGGATGAATGAAAATGTATGTCTATATTCGAGATTATATTATTTTTCAAAACATGATTTAGTCGTTGACAATTGTATTTGTTCATCTCGCACGGAAATATAAATTTTAATTAGTCTCGTCACATTGTTCGGAGTCGCTGATTGGGACTCAGTTAATCACTCGTCGCGGTGACAATTATTCGAAATTGGCCAGCAATTTATTTCCAAAATATGAATGAGAATAAAAGTAATAACAAAACAATAACTTTCGCTTTTTATTTAAATAAATGTTGAAAACTTGGCACAGGGTGGTTTAACTTCCATAAGAGCCAATGTAAACTCCAAAATTCGAGTTTCCGCGCCCTCTCGGTAGTAGAAACGGGCAAGTGAACTACAGTGAACAATGCTGGTTTAAGCGGTGACCGTGTCGCTACCTAGGAAGTAGAAATCGATTTTGTGAACTAACATAGGCTGAATTTTTCATCCAAGTTAAACCACACTGACTTGGTATTTTTATGGGTATCGACATTTGGGCGTCAAGCGGAATAAAAAATGAAAACAACTGATCCCTGGAAACATTTGTCGTTTGACGCCGTTGCAAAATGAAAAGGTAAATTTGGCAACTTAGGAGTTGTGTAGAAATGGAGGATGTAAATTGATTCCAGAACGGATCTTTCCCGAAATTAAAAACGGCATCTAAATCTTGCACTAGAATTTTTTGGAATACTAGAATTATATAAAATTAATGTAAAAAAATCTAAAAAAATACTGGAAGTCTATGAAAGCTTGAATTCTAGAGCGTCGAATTTTTAAAATGTATATTGATAATCATTTAAAGTATATACTAGAAATTTTTGAAAATTTTCCAGTATTCTTACAGATTTCGACTTTTTTTGGATACATATACAGATTTCTAGAATTTGATTCTCTAGAATTCGAAGTATCTTAGATTTTTAGTGTTTGTATAGATTTTTCAAAAAACGATATACTTTAAGATTAATAGTATTTTACATCTTCCTAGTTAATTTAGTATTTTTTTATTTTCAGTATTTCTACGATTCTTCCATATAACATATTTCTATACAAATCTGTAGAATCCAATGCTTAAGGAGCTAAAATTGTAAATTTTTTTTAGTATTTGTATAAGCATTTAAAAAAATAACGTTTGCATGGAATTTTAGTATTTGATAGACTGCTAGTATTTATAGATTTTTATACAATGTACTAGTATTTTTGCAAATTTCTTTTTCACACTCACAAGATTTCAACGCCATTTTGAATGCCATGAAAAATTCGTTTCGGAACCGATTCATATCCCCTGGAATTACAATGGCAGAGAAGAGTAATCTCAAAGGAGAACATCTAGTCATAGCAATATCACAGGGAACGCGCAATAAAAAAACTTCTAAAAAACGGGTATCTGACTACGATGCACGTCCACTAGGTCGTCGTCAAGGGTTAGCAACACCATGAAAGAAAAGAACATGGCAAAAGCCGAAATCAAGTGCCAGATGTCGTGAGTATCAAAAAAGTCGAACAAAACGCAGGGTTTATTGTAAACTCTTGATTTAGCTGGAGTTGTGGCCCAGGATATGGTTTTATTGACGAAGAAATACATGGAAGCTCCCCAGGTGACAAACGATAGAATGAGGTAGATCAATGGTTGGATGAGTAAGCGTTCTTTGTGGCACAGCTAAAACAACATATTCATTTGTATACACAATTTCAGACAGCAGTCATTATCATCATGGCTAGAAAATAGGTAAGTAAGTCACCTTCATGACAATGTAGAAGAACAAATAAAGCATGAGATTGGACATGAGTACTGCCAACAAATAGATGGCAAAATCCTTATCATGGTGCAAATTGCCGTAAACAGCAATGGCTATATTGCACAAGTTGCCTATGACCAGGAGCAGCAGCCTTTTCCAGTAGATCGGTCGAAACAAGTATCGAATCCCAGAACGAGCATCGTGCTTCATTGTCTAAAAATATTCAATTTTACTATTTTGATCCCTTTCACGCGAATCTGAGTACATGCATTGCTTTCGAGTAATTTCCTTATCCTTATATGAATATAAATAATGGCAAATAACGTTCAGAATAATAATTTTTCAATTCATTAGTAAAATATTTCAGTTTTGTCGACGCAAATTTACCTACTTTATCGATTGTTTTAACGTAGTTGAATAAAATAACTCATCATTAAATTAAACCTCTAGTTCTTGCAAATTCCCTCAGTCGGCAAAAAAGAATTGACTCAGGTTACCATGAAAACTCGTCGAAAAACTCCGCCATCGAGCTTCCAGCGTCCCATATAGTATATCTGCGCGGACAAAAAAAGGCAAACAGTCAGGTGAATGATGGTAAAGGAAATCCAGTAAAGCGTTGACCCATCAAGCACTCCAATGAGCCCAAGGAAAATGGTAAGTGCCAAAACGCCAAAGGTCACTGATGCTCTCGCATTTATGTCTGGATGACGCGTTTGGTAGATTTTCACCATACACAAAACCGAGATGATGTACATAAAGCTCGTGTCTGGAAGCGAAAGATACAGAAAACCATGGATTTTTAAAGTTCTGGATGGGACTAAATGGGATTCAAGTTCTCTCTCTGCACAACAGAACCTACCGAATTGGAAGTTGGTGTGGTTGGGGCAAAAATGGTAACATCCAGACAAAATGCCTTCCATGATGAGGGCTACGCCCATGGCATAAAAAAGTCCATAATGCTGGGGTATTCCAAAACAGCTTTTCATGCTCTCGACATCATCCTTCTCGCGCATGTAAGTGATGAAGAGGAACAAGGAGCCCAGAAATATGTAGCCAAAGTTGGAGAACACGTGGTTGAAGTCGGACCAAACGCTCCAAGGATGGGCGCAGAGGAAGTTGTAATAACAGAGATCCTGATTCCCCGTCACGTGAAGGACGTTTTGGTAGGTCGTGACGAGCTGCATTACGGGCAGAGTGTAAAACACGGCCACGGTTATGAGGTAGTAAAGGTAGAGCCTCGACTTATGGCGCAATATTTTGGGCTCCTTGCGGGCTAGGTCGCAAACAGACAGCACCAGCTTCGTCCTCACTATTTCCTTGTTCGAGTACGCGTCCTGCATCATGTCGATGCTGTCCTCATCCAGCGAGGAGTCTTCGCTGCTGACACTGCCGCTGATTCTGCATTCTCCTCCTCCGCTGTTATTGTACAATTCCCTTGCCACCTCCTGTTTACGTTTTCACAACCCTTTGGTTATTATTATTTCATCGCACTGTTTCAAGGACATTGCAAAGAGGGAGGAAGGGGGAGGGGTAAAAGAGGCATTTAGGCCTCCTAAACTCGCCCTTTAAAAAAATTTTTTAGCTTCTCGCAATATGTTATTTCGCGATATCTCCACCAGGAACCAAAGTAACATATAAGCTCCGATATTCAAAAGTTTCGTGGATTCTGTATCGTGTATCGTTCGGTATTTCAAAGGTAATCAATAACTTTAGGCAATTCGAAAAATTAGTAGGATTTCAGAAAATGATGATATGTACTGTAAATTCTGAACACTCTCTTTATTCAAACATAACAGTCCCATTTTTTTCAAGCTTTCGGCTTTATTCAGCCCTATTCAGGAGCTAACAACGCAACAGTACAATATTGAAATGATTCTTTTATACAATAAATGTTCCAACTATACATCTACTTTCATAATATTCTTTATATTCTTTCACAAAATATTCTTGATATTTCGGAGTCTGATTTAATATCCTCATCCATCATTACAGATGTCGTCGAATTCTTCATAAGTCAAGTTTTGAAGAAATCAACTCTATGTCGCACAAATCTTCAAAACATTGGTCGTAAACAAAACTGAAAAATCCTGTATCTTCCTCTTTATTTAATGAATTTTTAGTTAATAAACAGGAAGATTTTTTAGTTCTGTTTGGGACCAATGTTTTGAAGTATGATTATCAATTCGTTCAATAGATATGGCTTTTGTATTTCAGCTTTTATGGATTTCAATTGATTGCCTGTTTGTACGACATAGATCTTGATGGATGAGGATATTAAATCAGACTCTCAAAAATCAAGGCTGTTTTGTGAAGGAATATTATATAGGTAGATATAGTTAGAAAATTTATTGTGAATAGGCATTATTTTTACATTGTACTGTTAAATTGTTATCTTTTAAAGAAGGCTGAATAAAGCCGAAAGCTTGAGAAAAAACGGGACTGTGAAAGAAAATTTTAATCAATTTAAATTAAAAAATTTCAATATAATTTGAAAAAATTCGGAAAATTATGAACTGTAAAATATAAAAAGTTAAAAGGATGGTCAATAATTCTCAAAAATCTGATAAACATGTATTATATCAGGGAATGTTGATTACTATGAGGATTGCCCAAAATAATGGAAAGTCCAAAAAAAAAACTGTTTAATTCTAATAAAGTCATTGAAAAATCAAACAATGTTCCATCTCGTACAGAGATTGTCGATAGTTCTGAAAATATCGATGAGAGTCAAGAAATTGTATAACATCATGAATATTTAAAAAACATTATATAATATGAAGATTATAATTGATTGTAGTAATTCAAGAAATTTATAAGATTTTTGGAGATGATGACAAGTGTTAGAGATTGTAGAAAATTTTACAAATTCAGTAAAAAGGTACAGACACCAAGTCAAAATCTTTATATTTCAGAAAAAATAGTATATTATTGACAGTTTAAGAAATAAAGACATAAAGGATGGTAAATTCAAGAAATTTGTAGGATTTCTAGAGATAATGATAAGTATTGAAAATTGTGGAGAATTAAAAAAATTTCGTAAAAAAGAACAGACTTAGACACTGAGTCTTTATTTAAAAAAAAAAAAAAATATTTCGTCGTACAAAAACTATTGATATTTACAATAATTTTAATAAAAACCTAGATATTCTACGAATTAGGAAAAATTATAAAATATTTAAAATGTCAAAGATGGTGAATTTGAGGAAATTGTAGGATTCCGGAAGAAATATGTAAATGTTAAAGATTGTGGAGAATTAAACAAATTCGGTATAAATTTAAGACATAACAATAAGTAGAAGTCTTCATATTTCAGAGAGGAAAAAATTTTGCTCACACGAAGATTGCTGATATTTAGAACAATTTTGATGCAAATCTAGAAATTATAGAAATTTAGGAAAATAAAAAGCATTTAAAATGTTGGGCATGGTAAGTATATCAGAGTTATTGGAAACGATTTTTGAATTTCCTGAAATATTTGAAAATTTGTTAAATTGTAGAAAATCTTGATGATTTAGCAAAATAACAGAAAATTTTTAGTATTCTGAACATTCATAAATCGAAACATGTTTAATCGTACGGCAAACGCCGATTATTGAAAAAGTTTCAATAACAATTTAGAAGTTTTTGAATTCTGAAAAATAAAAATATGTTCAAAACGTTGAAAATATAAGAGATATTTTATCAAAATCTGATGAATTTGGAAAATTTCTAAGATTCCAGGATATATTGATGCATTGTAGGAAATTCAGAGAAAAGAGCCATTAATAAATTCCACAACACTATAGAAACTGAGTGGAATTTATGAAATTTTTCAAAATCTAAATTTATTTTGTCGATCAAGGATCGTCGATTATTTTCAAAATTACAATAAAAATGTAGAAATTTAGAAAATATGGAACAGTTCAGGAATCATAGATTTATGTTCTAGACTGTGCAAAACTATGTAATATTTTATAAAACTGTAGCTACTGTGTAAAGTTCCAAAAATTTTACAATTATTAGAAAATGTTTTGTCGTCCGGCGAAGCTCGGTAAATGTTATAATTTTAATAATTATATAAAAACAGAAAATTTTGAGAAATGGAAAAATGTTGAAAATTTATAAAACATTTAATCACTCGAAACACAAATAAAATTTGTAGTTTTTCAACAATTTTACATCAGTTTTTTAGATCTTAAACAATTTTACAAAATTTTCTAAAACGATTAACACTGTAGTATTTATTTAAAAATAATAAATATTTACATATCTGTATGGCAGACGTAGATAATTTTGAAGATTATAAAAAAATTTTTTTCATCAACTTTTCGAATGATTGAAAATATGAAAAATTGTAAGAACTATTGATAATTTAACAAAGAAATTCAAAAAATTTGAGTCTACGAAAACATTGATAACTTCTGTAGATTTTATAAAATTCTTGAAATTACGTAAAATTACAAAACTCTGTAATAATCTCGAAATTTTTGAAGTTGAGAAAAGTGTTATCACATGGAACTTCGTTAATATTGAAATTTTAATAAAAAGGGATGAATCGAAAAAATTTTGTATTAATAAGACTTATTCAGAATATCAAAGATTTTCAACATTCTTATTCTTCCTCTTTCGTTAATAACTTACCGCATTTATTGGCGATGGGCTAGCTGCCTGAACAATTGAACTATTTTCATGGGCATCGTCGATATAAGCGATGGCTGATAAATTTCTCCTTCTACGTAATCGTCGAATTTTCGCTACAAACGCCCCTATGACATACGTGAAGCAAAAGCACAATATGGACATCGTGACGATAGCGAAAGACACAATGTATTCTTTTGCAGAAATGCTTGTTTTTATCACAACCGAGACGTTTTTCGTGCGGTCCTGTGCTTGTTGTGGGGCTTGCTGTGCACCCTCGCAGTCGCTGTCGTCCCCTTTTACCACCAAAACCACAAAAAATCCGTTGGGGAACATTTCTTTCTACACAGTGGGAAGTAAAGTGAAAAAAAAGACATTATTCTTCTCTCATACTCAGAACTCTATTAATTTTTGAAATAAAACTACTAAAAAATGTTGTATGTAACTTATGATTAATTTCGAAGAATTATTGAAGTAATTATTTCTTAACAAGATATATTACAATTTGATTTTTATTGAATTATCGATTCCTAAATTGCTATGTATTTTTATTTGGTTGGATATAGAAACTTACAGATATTGTCAATGCTCCTTTTTTGCTAACGGTTTGCCAGTATCCGGAATATTGTATGTTCCTTTCCAGATCAAAAACTGGGCACTAAAAAAACATGACTCTTCAATATGTTGCTTTCAGTTTTTTTTTACATCGATATTGAATTCCATGATAAAAGTATAGAAGAGTAAAATGTGAATTCTAAAAGTCAAATCACTTGATAATCGACATTTTTTAAAAAAATTGTACAATGGTTCTTTTAAAATCAGATTTTCGAAGATAAAAAATGTTGAAATTCTGAAAAAATTATGTTTTCCGCACAAACCCCTGTTGAAAATTTTTTCTGCCTACGCCCTTGCCAGAAATTATGGAAAACTCAAAAACTTAAAACTTATGACTGTGAATTTATAACTCGAAGTTACTAAAAATAAGTTTTTCAGAATTTTAGTGGCAATCTTATTCAAAAAATACATGAAGAGTGCAATGAAGTTTCAGTCAACAACTATATAACTTTGTTCATTTTCTCTTTACGTACTGTTGCATTTTGAATAGACATGGTCATGCAGACATCACTAGCTGAAGTGACTTGCACTACAACGGATGCGTCGTTGTTTTTAGGAAAAGCGTAAGCATAATAAGTTGGCTCCGAAGGAGAAATTGTCACTTGTTCGACTTCCTCGGGCCTGTTTAAGAATAAATTAATAAATGAATATATATAGAAATAATAAATTCCAATTCATGAAACCCTAAAAAAACCGGTGGTAAAAATTTTCTTGCTTCATCAATTTCATTGATATCGAAACCGTTAATGATTTAAAATAAGAGAATCGAAAGAGTGAGTACCTCAAATTAAATGCCTTGACCAAGGACATGATGAGATGAACAGAAACGTTGGAGTGACTAGCTGTAGAAATGCTCACGGTCACGAATTCATCGGTGTCGTTGTCACCGCCAGCGCTGTTGTTGTAAAAATTGGAGGAGCACAGTATTCTGCTGGTCCTTGTGTAATTCAATATGTGCAAACCAGCGGTACTTTGACTCGCCACTTCGTACGGAATTTGCCATGACAAAATTCCTTGCTTTTGGCGAACAACAACGATTAGAGGAAAATCATGCGTTGCGTTGCTATCCACTGTGAGTTTTGCTCTTTCCATCCACGTGTTCTACAACATGAAGTGAATGATTTGTTCAATTTTATTAGCAATATTTCGATGTCAAATGGAACTAACAGAGGGAAATTATCACACAGGATGTATAAAATTTACTAATGTGTATACACTACTAATGTGCATACACTACTGATATCACTTCTTAATTACTTGACAATACTTATGAATTGTAAAATTTATAAATATATACAGAAGCAAAGGCAGAAAAAACATTCAGGTGGGGTTTTTCGGAAAACTGTATTTTCTTGGGAATTTCGTAATATTTTGAACTCTAGGATTTTTAAGTTCAACAACTTTTGGAGCCCAGAGTCATATATTTCGAATCTTGGTATTTAATATAATGGAATTCGATTTTTGTAATTTTCAAATATGTGACGTGCCAAAAGAAAAGGGACACATCGCTCCAAAAATCTAAAACTGGTTTATTGCATCTTTTGATAGTTTTTGAGTTGTTCTATCCGATACAAAAATTAAAAAAAACTCTACGTACATTATTTTCTATAAAAAAAAAGGGGACAGACTTTTGGGAGTTATCTTTTACCACAGAATTGATTGGCTTCAATCGCTTGCCCTGTAAAATTCTCGTTTGGAGCGATGTGTCCCTTTTCTCCTGGCACGTCAAATATGTGTTTTTTTTGTAGAAAATCAATCAATAAGAACCATTTTCCGTCCAATGAAAATTTAATTTTTCAAAATTATCTACATGAAAATGAAAGCTAACTTTGAAAAACCCTTTTAGAAATTGATTATCGGCAATCTGACCTTCATGTTTTCAAAATTTTCCATGTCTCTTCCTAAAAGTCTATTTTTGCCGAACTGTGAAATCTACATAACTATCGATTAATAAAAAATTACTTATAAATTATTAATGTTTATAAATTATTCAACTCACAATGTTTACCTCAAGTTCCAAAGGTTTGAAATTAAACGAAAATAAATAATTTGTGAATTTCTTGATTTTTTATCATGATAAGAAGTGTGACAAGCATTTTTTGGGGAACATCATATTTGTCGTCATGATCAAAAAGTGTTGAAAAGCAGCTAGAGAATTTTTTTCTTCTATATTCACTTATAAATTTTTTTCGTTTAATTTTAAACGTTTGGAACTTCAGGCACATCAACTCACATTGCTCTCTGGAAAGACATAGACGGATTCCAGGCTTTTGTTGATAGTAGCACTGTAAAGTGTTTCATATTGCACATCTTGGACAGTTATCACAATGGTCTTTGAAGTATCGCAAAGGGTATTGGAACAAAGAAACGTCAGTACATAGAGAATCAAGAATCCGCATCTTCTTCTTCTTTTTCTCATCATTCTAGCCTTTTTGTTCTATGGGAAATGTTGGAAACCAAAATAGCATGAGAAATAAATTTGCAGTTATTTATGCCATTCACAAATCAATATACTCACCGACAAAGTTGACGTTTTTATTCGATTGACAGCGCATCGGAAATCAACAAATCAGTGGAAAACTATTCCCACGTTTGATTACTTTTTCTTCATGTAATAGCATTTATTTCGACTAAGAAATTTATTCATTTCCCTTCTTAGATTTTTTTTATTCCGTCGTTTTTGACTGTTTTTGACAGCAGGTTTGACAGCTGCTATATATTTATATCTTTGTTTACCTACAGATGTTTGTAAATATATGACAGCTGATTTTGGACTCAATAATAATGTATATATCTATATTCTATTGTGTTATTGTGATTATTGTGATTTGTGATCCATTGTCATATTGTGAATCGTCAGTCATTTGTCAAAGTATACAAATATATAAATATTGATAAAATATAAAATAATCAAAAAGCCGAAAGGGCATAAAATAAAAAAAAAATTAATGAAATAATCAAAAATCCGAAGAAGCAAAATCACCGTCAAAATGGCTGATACAAGCGTATGTTTATTTACAAATTGTACAACTACTTTCATAAAAGTGTCATTTTTCGTTGATTGACGTTTCCTTTTGTTATCTTTTCAGGAAACTACGGAATATAAAGTCTTCAGATCTATTTTATACCATTCTTTGGTGATTGTTTTGCTACCAATGATTTCTTTTTTTGTGACCAACATAGTTTTCGGTGGTGAGTTAGTTAAAACAGAAACGTAAAATGAATGAAATATGTATTATTTTTAAGATAAACAGTAGAGTTAAAATTCAAATTAAGAAAATCACGAATTACATTATTGTGTATCAGTGGCAAACGCAGAGAAGAGGAGAGGGTGTAGAAACCCTTTTCGAAATTCTATAAAATCAATTTTCCTAGTAAAAATAAGAGCAAATGGAAATTTCAATGTTCTAAAAATACTTTACATTAAAATATTAGCGTTTTATTAAAAGATTCAAAGTTTATTATTTCAAGAAAATAAAAATAAAAGTTTTTTTATAATCTAACATTGACGCTTATATTGTGAAGTAATTAAAAATCAAGCTTACTCTAAAATGTGAAATAATAACTTTGAACCCGCAAAATATTTAATAGTTTTAGAGCACTTATCTGACCCGTTGAATGGAAAATTTAAATACACCAAAAATGAAATATTACTATCAAATTTAAGTATTTTTTGTGAAAAATCAAAGTTTCTGTTGTTTCATAAACATTACAAAAATATATATATTTCCAACAATATCATACTGACACTTACTTTGTAACATAATTTAAAATTGAGCATTCAAAAAAGGCTGTGACTATCGGCAAGCCAACATTGTGACCATGTGACAATATGATGGGAATCTTCGGGAAAACACGTAGCTGTATGAAAGTGTAGCAGTGTAACCGTGTATGACTGTGTCACAGCGGGAAAGTGCTAAAAAGTACGTTGGGTAATTTTGGAAATTCGCGTGACAGTGTGAATGCAGAATAGTGCTAAAACATAATAAAGAGTAAAATTACCCGTAAAAACTAAACAGTGTGAAACTGTGACCGTGAGGACATGTATTTAGACGTTTCTTAGTAAAAAAATCTCCGGGATGAATCCGTTTTATTATTAAACCTTACATAAAAAATCTCACTTATCGCTAAAAATGATGCTTAATGAAATTGTTGTGAGAAGCAAGATTTCTTGGATTAGGTTTTTTATAAAAACACTCCAAACTGACTTTTTCCGAAGGTTTTACACTATGAAACGACCTATACATATACATCCTTACTGTTACATGGTTACACTGCCACAGCATTAGGTTCTTACACTTAAATTTTATGTTTTATGTTTTTTGTATATTTTATGTTTAGGTATGATTCCAGGTTCACACTGTCACATGTATTTCCAAAACTAACCGACACACTTTCACCCTGTCACACCGTGACACTGTCGCACTGTCATATTGCCACACATGCCACACGTTTTCCCGAAGATGCCTGACACACTGCCACATGGTTACACTGTTGGCCTGCCAATAGTCACAGCCTTGAAAAAAATGAGAACACAGAAATCAACCTTACAGTCCCAAACGTTTCGGCTTCTTTCTAATGTTTTTAATGCGAGGGTCATTTGAAAAGTTTCCGGCCTTATCAACAAATAGGTATAGTTGAGTAGAACTTTTTCGCCATCTGTGAGCTAACGTTACAACTTGAAAGCGTGTAAAGTTTCAAGTCATTCCGATGAATAGCCTGTCTGTGGCGCTTTTCCAAACTCACCAGCTGACAGTTTCTGCCAGCAATGGAGAAAATTGAGTATCGTGCCGTCATAAAATTCCTCTATTTAAAAGGGAAAAAGACTCAGGAAATAAAAGATGAGTTGGACTCTGTTTACGGCGAGGTCGCTCCTTCATTTTCAACTGTCAAAAGTTGGGTGGCTGAGTTTCGACGCGGTCGCACAAGCATTTTTGACGAAGAACGATCTGGGCACCCGAAAACTGCCATGACTCACGAAATGGTTGACTTAGTGCATGGAGTCGTCATGGAAGATCGTCGATTGACTGTTTCGGAGATTGCTGAAGCTTGTGCGATTTCAAGTGAACGGGTGCACACAATTTTACATGAGCATTTGAGCATGAGAAAATTATCCGCGCGCTGGGTGCCGCGTTTATTCACCATCGATCAAAAGCGCGTACGAATGGAGATGTCGCGCGAGTGTCTCAGCCTTTTCCAATGAAATCCGGCGGAATTCTTGCGAAAGTTGATAACGGTGGATGAAACTTGGATTCACCACCATACTCCTGAGACCATACGACAGTCGATGCAGTGGATTGCGGTGGGGGAACCAGCCCCGAAGAAAGCTAAAGTCGTGCTCTCAGCAGGGAAAGTGATGGCGACAATATTTTGGGACAGCCCGGGGATAATTTTAACAGATTATCTTCCAAAGGGTCAAACCATCAACGGGCAATATTACGCCAACCTGTTGGATCAACTGATGGCCGAAATCAAGAAAAAACGTCCACATTTGGCCAAAAAAAAAGTTCTCTTTCACCAGGACAACGCTTGGGTCCACACCTGCATGGTCGCGATGTCGAAATTTCACGAACTCAAGTTTGAATTGCTTCCTCATCCCCCATACTCACCGGATCTAGGTCCTAGTGACTTCTTTCTATTTCCTAATTTGAAAAATTTTCTTGGGGGAAGAAAATTGCTCAAATACGGAGGTGGAAAACGCTATGAACGGATATTTTTCGAATTTGAAAAAAGATTTTTTTTCCAACGGTTTAAAAAGTTGGGAGAAACGATGGATTAAATGTATTGACTTGAAGGGAGATTATGTTGAGAAATAAATTTTGTTTTGCCTCGAAATATGCGTTTTTCTTGAAAAGGCCGGAAACTTTTCAAATAACCTTCGTAATACTTATAGGCCCAAACATTTGGGGCTGTTAAGTTGATTTCTTCGTACCACATCATTTATTATAATGAGCAGTAAAATATTTTAAATGAATTTTTTATGATAGCCGTATAAAATGAGCAGATTTTAATGAAAGTTTAAAAAATTCTCAGATGCAAAACATGCTTTTTTAAAAACTCCTTACAAAAATTTTTCTGTGTTTGCCTTTGTTGTGCATATAATAAGTGTAATCCTCTGAACTTGACGGTTTCGAAATTTTGAGTGTTAAAAATTACAAAATCATATTCCTGAAGACCGCAAATTCAAATTTTAGATTTCATTGATAATTTTGTTCATTCTTTTTTTTCTATGTCTAACAAAATCTATGATAATAGAGAACCAATAAACATAAGTAAACTAATTGATCACAGTCTTTCATTGCCATTTGTTTAAGTTCACCTAAAAAAATTAAAATTGAAAAATAAACAAGAAACAATCAACTAAATACAATTTAGACTTGTGTCTGAGTACACCCTGAAATTTACAAAAAACGAAAAACCGTCTTTAAAGTAGAATTCATGAGGTACTAAAGCTTGAAAGAAAAACTTACCTCTTTTTATTCGCATCCTAAAATTGTAATCAATTCAATTTAGAAGATGAGAAAATAATGTACATAGAAAGAAGATATCAAGAAAGGTACATGGTCTGATTTTGTGTTTCAAAATATTTAATACATATCCATTCTGTTCATTTGAAAATGATACAATTTATATGTCAATTTATCTCTGCATTCTTAAGTCATAGAAAAATTTAAGTTTTGTTCTATTTAACCAGGTATACTTGGACTAAGCAACACTTCAAGCAACGTTTACTCGGCAATTTTCGCAGTCATCGCTCTCCACATAGCATTAGGGGCGTTTATATATCGCGCATATTTTGACAATCCACAAAAAATTCCACAAAAAGCGGATTAAAACATTTATCTCACAAATAAAAAGTTCCAAAGAATATACGAAAATCCATGGTTTGTAATATATGCTCTTTCAATTAGTAATTATGAAAAAGGCGTGCAAATTGTTTATCATAACAACAGTACAATTTTGAACAACTTTTTTTCACCCATGTCGCCGTGAGTAGGAAAAAATATGCTCTGTGACAAGAAAATGAAGAGCCACTAAAACGGTTTCGGACAAAGAATACTATATTACACTAATTTGAATTGAATTATTATACCCTTTGTTTTACAAAAATTTTATTCATATATGTATATGAAATGAAATGCGATGAATAAAAAGAATAATGGTCTAAAGAAACAATGACTGAAAAAACCTGTGTATAATAACTAATAACTATTTTGCAAAGATCAATTTATTCTTTTGATCAACAGAAATCGAAAATCGTCAAAATCGATATTCTTGTATATTTTCGATATCGGTATCGTACAATGTATGTACATTGTACGATTGTACATTACAATAATGCGCGACTTAGAAAAGAAAGGCGATACTACTACAGAGATGGAGATGGAATTCACCTTATTTGGATCTTCAATTTTGTCTTGTGATCCTCGAAAAGCAAGATTGCACGTTGCTAGCATCATTGTCACATCCAAAATACGTAGGGTAGCTTCGAAAAAAAGCCTCTAGAAACTGATAAATTTTTTACGTTATTAAAATCTCACACTTTTAACTTTCAAGTTTTTCTTTAACGTAAGCTTTGTACAGAATCTCGTAGGTTTATAGGTAAGTTTATTAGACAAATTTTTCGCAATAGCTTTTATTATTCTGAATTAATAGATAAATCAGTAAATAAATTTTCACAAAATGAATAACAATGAGACAGCACTAAAAATGCTTTCAATTTGACAAAAATTTTCCGTTTTTGTCCGGGTTGCCCCTTTGTAGTTCCGGCCCTGGTTCAACGTATTTATTGTGCACTAGATGATTGTGTAAATTCACACAAATTTCATCCCAAATTCAACGAATTTGGAAAGAAAAACTTCTAAGTTATAACATTTGTACCGAAAATTAATTCATTATATCACCCTGTGTACAAGTTTCGTGGCATTTTGTACAATCGTCCGGTGCACAATAGTACGCTGCACATAAAAAATTTTGTTCAATTGAGACCAAGCCGAAGAATTGAATATTGAATTTTATATAGTTCTAATTTCGAATGTTCTAATTAACTTCCTGTATGGATATTACAAAGTAACGAAATTTTGAGAAATCCATCTCACCTCTAAAAAAAAAAACGAATGAAATGAACTTTCGAGACTGCAAAGTCTTTTACAAAAATAATATTAATAAATTGTTTAGTCTCAAAAAAAAAAATTGTCTGTAGTGGGATTTGAACCCACAATCGTAGAAACGACAAAAAGTCATTGGATTTCTAAAAAAAATGAAATAATTTCATTTTCTCAATAAAAAAAAACGATTGTCAGAAGTGGGATTCGAACCCACGCCCTCAGAGAGGACCAGAATTCTCCTCACACCCATGTAGAATGGGAAGGTATCAACCTTGAGTCTGGCGCCTTAGACCGCTCGGCCATCCTGACATCTGAAGAAATTCGCACAAATATTGCATAATGTTCAGTTAGGTGAGCTTTTTTCAAAATGATGTCAAAATTAATAATCACTTTGTAAATAAATCAACATAAAATGAATAAGATCTAAATAGAATAAATCCTATTTCGAAAATTTTTCTATTTAAAGCATTAGTAAAAATTTTAGCTAATACTCGATCATTTTAAAGCTCAACAAAGCTCAAGAAAATAATGCTTTTTCAAGATATTTTTCGATATATCGACAATATTAGCCAACATTGGCAGTAGGGTTGAGAGAAATTTGCCAATATCGGCATTTAGGTATTTACCAATATTGGTGTTACAAGAAAGAAAAATAGTACATTACGTGTCAGGCACGAATGTGCGAATTTGGCGAAATGGCAAGATAATGGACCGAAGCGAAGCTGAGGTCTGTTAGCCGTTTCGCCAAATTGCACATCCGTGCCTGTTACGTGAAGTGTTTTACGCCATAATAACCGAGAAGTCACGTCAAAATGTCAGTTTTGAGGTTAAAATGGCGTAAAATATACATTATTATTGATGACTTCGGATTGAAACTTCCGCAAATCTAACAACAATTAGCGTAAAATCATCTGAAAATTCATCATTATTCTCCAAATATCACATTTAAAATATCAGCTCATTTCACATCGCAGCTAACTTCTGATCTCTTCTGACTTGACAGCAGACGACAGAGACTGACAGAGACAGAGACAGAGTGGCACAGAGTGGCAGAGACGATTCTCCTCTGTTCTCTTCTGCTGTCGTCGATCTTGAAACGTCTTGTTTTTTGGATTTTTCGGTGACAAAATCTCGATTAACATGTTGAGTGTGGTTTCTAAAGCCGCCCTCGGGGCCTTAAAAGCGGCCAAATCTGGAATTGTGCAAAAAGAAATCGCGAAAGTTTCCGGTGCCCTCGCCGTTTCAAGTAAGGATTTTTTCGCACCCCGAATTCCCCATTGCCGCTAGACAATTTCACGAGCCAGCCGACTCATGTGCTCCAGACTTTAATTACGCCTCGTCAAAGAATCTACAGATATTTTCTAAGAATCATGCTCATGATTTCTCGAGATTTTTCAAGTATTTTATGTCATTTTCGAAGATATATTGAAGATACTTGGACATTTGTTATATAATCTGCATCCACCTGAGCAATGATAATAGTAACCAACATGGCGGCATTTTGGGTCACATTACGGAATTTCCCGTGCCAATTCGTAACAATTTTGAAGGTTAATTCGAGATTTGCAATGAATAAATGATGATTTTTTACAGGAATAGTTTTTTTTATGTCACTGTAACTCGATTCCAAAAGTGGGTCCTGCTAGATGTGCTTGTAGTGTATTGGATCGATCTTTATACTTTTATTTATGAAAAATATGTTTTTTCAATATTTTTTTTACTTAGAACAGTTTACTGATTTTTGACAGTTATTGTTTCTTAAGTTGCTTTAATCGTGGCGAGATTTTTGTATTATATAACAGTTACATCTTTGATATGCTATATAGGAGTGTATGAGCTCATTTTAATTGAAATTTTCCTTTATAAATATGAATTTGTAACTAAGCCTAAGCTCAGTGCATTTTGATGGAAGTTCGAGACCTTGAAAGACAAATTTTTCCCAAATAAAAATTTTTTGGAGTTTAGATTACTTTTGAAATTTCATTATCAGGAAATTTTTTATTTTGACATAAACATGTACAGAAAATTTTAAAATTTTGTGTAGTTTAATGATTTTCTAATTTTTCTGCAATACTATTGATATAGACTGACACCTTATAGAGCTGTCAACTTACTGCCAAAAAAGTCAAAGGTTTTCTTATACCTCAAAAAAAAATCTTAACTACTTCACTTTTCAGATGTTTTTTTAAAAATTGTGACGTGCTCCGATAAAAGGGACTTAAGCGTACAAAAATCACTTCGGATTATGAGCGTATTTATATGAAATAAACATCGCTCTTTCGTATGCTATTGAAAGAGAATCTTTTTTCGAAATAGTTTTTAAACACAAGAGCGGTTTTGGAAGCGCTCGAATCCTCTTTCTCTATACTCAAACTACCACCCGCATCAATACCAAGGTATGACACCCAAAGATGACCAAATACACGGACACAAGTCTTAGAATGGTAGGAATGGGTAAAAAGAGAGAGGAATATCGGAAGCTATAATCGAGCTGCCGTTTATTCTTTGCTTTCTCCTATAAAATCTACTCTCGAACGCTGAAGTCCCTTTTGTCGGAGCGCGTCACAATTGTTTCTGAATTGTAGACATTCTGTAATAGTTTAATACCTTTATTTATATTGTATAAGAATATCTTGAAATTAAAAGCAATAGGGAACTTGAACTTGTATCTAATCTAGATTTGTAGCTATTCCAAAAAAATGTTTTCAGGAACTATATAAAATTTATGCAGTACTCCTTCTGAGTAGTACCATTCTGAATTTTTCCTTAATAATTTTGACAAATTGTAAAGGAAAAAGTGTCTGACAATTTCATGAGACATCGATGGTTTCCTGATTATCTACCGACTTTGAGACACCCTGTATAAGTAATAACAGGAAGTATAATAATAATGAATTATCATGAAAGTCTCAAAATGTCACAATGGTGAATTATCATGAAAAGTGCTGATAAAATTATAATTACGATCCTCATCATGATAAACTCATCCTGATTAACAAATAAACTTATATCAATTTTACTCTTTTTTTCCATCTGGAAAAAGTATTATTAGAAACCATTATTTCTCAATACTCATAACATCTTTTTGATCAATATAATCCATTATATTGATGTAATATCTCTCCGTAGTAATTCATTATTACTTAACCAATTCATATTTCGTGAAAAAATTAGAAATTGTTTTGAAAACAAAACAAAAAAAAGAGAGGTAGAGAACATTTTGAACATTGACATTCAGATAATTTTTCAGTAATTTTTAGTTTTCAATTAAACCATTGACTTTTCCTGAACAAGCCGCATGTAACGACGTGGTAATTTTACAAAAATGTTTTCAAAAGCCTTCAAAGCCAGATGGTGATAGTTAATTTCGAATAATACCTAGTGTTTGTATAATTTTTCTGATATTTTGAAATCTTCGTGGATTTAAATATAGTCTGAACATTTTAATTCTTTGGAAAACAAGAAGCTTTTACCAATTTTTAAAGAGCTTTTTCGAATACTGAAGTTTAAATCTTTTGAAAAAATTAAAGCTCATAAAATTTTTAATTGTGATGTTTTCCCCTACCACCGACAACGTGAGATTTTTTTTACACATGATTTTTATTTATTTTTAAGCAGCTTAAATTAGAAAATAAATACAGTATGTCTTTTGTCCCAAATTTCAGAAATTTAAAATCTGTATTATGTATATGTCAGTTTTTATAGAGTCTTAAAATCTTGATTCATGATAAAATACTCTTGAATCTTGTTATTCTAGTAGATTTGAAGTCTAAAAAAATTCTTTGTTACTAATATTTTTTTGTAGAACAGTGATTGCCCGATTTTTTATTTTTCATTCATATATTATTTAAGATGTTTAAATTATAAAACAAATACCATCCGCCTCTTTTTTAATTTCGAAATTTCTTTGTCTCTCATATTACTTCATTATTATTGCAGTTTTATATTTTGGACTTGAATTTTAAAAATTGTAGAATTCATTCTCTTTGTTTCTTAATATAATAATTTCCAAATAATATCTTAATATTTTTGGTTTTATACTTGAACTTACTGTTGAACTTTTTTTTTTCAACTCTCAGCTTTTGAAGTTAAGTTGAAAAATGGATGTTTCAAGTTAATTTCAGAATAATTTTAGTTAATTTTTGTTGAATAATTTATAAAGTTGTCTCCTAGAATTTATCACAGCAATTTTTCAATCCATTGTAGAAATAGTATATTATTGAGTTTTTTGGGATGACTGTTTTGACGAAACGAAAAATTGCACCCAGAGACGAAGCTGAGGGTTATAAGTGTTTCGTCAAAAAAGCATTTACAAAACTGTCAATACGATATTTTATGTGTAAATTATGAGTAAAATGCAAATTTGTGATTCCTGACTACCAAAAATGCACTATTTTCTCGTAGTTTACAGATAAAATATTTTTTTGCTCATTTTTCGCATTTCCCTGGATTAAACTTCGGTGACCCGTGATATAATGCAAAAATTTGTTCATGAACAAAATAGCTGTTTTTAATTTGTAAATTTTTTTTATGATAAAATAAAACAATACAAAAACTTTATTTGTAGACCGTGAATATGCTGCCAAAGCAGCACCACAAGCCAAAGGCGGCTCACAAGGAAGAGTTGTGGCCGTTATTGGTGCTGTCGTCGACGTCCAGTTCGACGATGAACTTCCTCTGATTTTGAATGCATTGGAAGTGACGAATCGTACCCCAAGGCTGGTCCTGGAAGTGGCTCAGCATTTAGGAGAGAACACAGTGCGAACCATTGCTATGGATGGTTCGTATATATACGTTCTACTTTATTTCCACTATTTTTTATCAGATGTTGTTAAGAAGATAATTACAACGGCCAAAAATTTTATATGCAGAAATAACGATTGCATATAAAATTTTATTTATCAATTTGTTCTTGTAAGATTTAAATTAAAGTTGTTTCATACATTAATTTTAGCTGAATTTCAAGAACTTGAATCAATGCAAATTATTAAAAAATTATCCCCCTTTGTAAAAACAAATTATTCTGTAAAAATGTGTAACTATATTTCAAAGTTTTCAAATTATATATCTACTAATTCAGTTTCAAAATAAATAGATTTTTTTCTAGTATTCATCAGTCTTAGCATTCTAATAAAGTCCTTGTAGCTTGAAAAAATTTTTATAATTTTTATTTTATTTTTTTCGTTCTATTATTGAATATTGATTGTGAAACGCTGATTTTCTAAGCTTGTATTCAAAACCTACGTCACTTATTTTTAGGTACGGAAGGTTTAGTCCGTGGTCAAAATGTTCTCGACACTGGTTATCCAATTCGTATCCCAGTGGGTGCCGAGACTCTTGGGCGTATTATTAATGTCATCGGTGAACCTATCGATGAACGTGGTCCCATCGACACAGACAAACTTGCAGCTATCCATGCAGATGCCCCAGAATTCGTGGAAATGTCCGTAGAGCAAGAAATCCTCGTCACGGGTATCAAAGTTGTCGACCTTTTGGCCCCATACGCCAAAGGAGGAAAAATTGGTAATTTTTTAAAAAAAAATTTCATATTTATTTTAGCTTATACCTGAGTATGTAGAAATATTGAAGCCTTTAAAACAAAAAACTTTTTTAAGTAGTTTTACTATTACAATTCTTATAGTAACTTCAATTAATATCGAATCAAATAATCAAATTTTTTTTTCAACATTCAATGTCTAGTACAATTTTTTATAGTAGCTTGATGAATTTAGAGCATGTTTAGAATTTCTTATAATTTAATTTTGAATAGCAAATGCTTTATTTATGATTCATGTCTGAATTTATTGTGTCATGTTTTGCAGGTCTTTTCGGAGGTGCTGGTGTAGGTAAGACTGTACTCATTATGGAGCTGATTAATAACGTTGCCAAGGCTCATGGTGGTTACTCGGTGTTCGCTGGTGTCGGCGAAAGGACTCGAGAAGGTAACGATCTTTACCATGAAATGATCGAGTCTGGTGTAATTTCCTTGAAGGATAAGACCTCCAAGGTAGCCCTTGTATACGGACAAATGAACGAGCCCCCAGGCGCCCGTGCCCGTGTCGCTCTCACTGGTTTGACTGTCGCTGAATATTTCCGTGATCAAGAAGGACAAGATGTGTTGCTCTTCATTGACAACATTTTCAGATTCACCCAGGCTGGTTCTGAGGTATGTATTTTTAAGAATAAAAGGTAGTGTCTGAATATAAAGATATTTTTAAAACTTATAATGTAATGTTGAAAAAAATGACGTTAATGAATTTGCATGGATAAACTAAAAAATTCCTATTGATCAATCGAAAAATATTATTATTAATTTCATCTCTTATGATAAATTTTAAATGCCAATTTTTACCATCAAGTTAATCACAAAATAAGAATTACAAAGGAGGGCCAGAATTAAAAAAAAAAAAACGAAGAATTGCAGTTTTTAATTCAATAAATAGAAAATAAAGATTTCTAACTCAAAAAAAATTTATTTTGATGCTTAAGATGAATTTAGTTGAAATCGATATTATGACAGTAAAATAAATCAAATTGGTTAATCTATATATATAGATGAGAAAGTCTGTATGTTGTGTGCCTATAACTTCAAAACTACTGCAAGAAACGTCCTGAAATTTCGCACAGTTATTGACCATGCTCATGTGAAGGTTATAGGCATGTTTTCATCAACGAACTGCACAGTAAAAAATAGTTGTGGAAAACCACTACGTTGGGCGTCAGTAACCAAAAGACCTACGCTAAGCTAGGGAAAATTGCTAAGAGCGGTAGTAAAATTCCCACAGCATGAAAATCCACTAGCTCTGACGACTTTCAGCGTTCTAGTAAATTTCAGGGCGCTCGTAAATTTCATCTCTGGAATTGTAAATTCATGGTGCGGCTGACGTTTTCGTTCAGCACAATAGTAAAAATCAGCTAGCCAGTAAGATGCAACTGAAATTCATTACAAAGCATGAAATAAAAAGTCATTATAAAATGAATTGTTATTGACATTTTGCATATATGCATAATATAAACATGCTTGCAATAATGCAAGGAATGTAAGCGTGTTTTTTAACCTCAAATATCTCATGCATTCACAAGAAATATAGAATTGGATCATAACTAATATATGAAAGTGAACATCGAACTTCACTTTACTAAATAATGATTTTCCTGATTTTTAGGATAAGCGAATGATCTCAGTTAGAATCGATTAAAAAAATGTATATTGTGTTCTTTATTAATGCGAACCACTCGATAACACACGATAACACGATGTATAAATGTTAACGAATGGGAATGGTATTACAAATCATATGATGATAAGTGTAATTGAATAGAACGAGAAATCGTGAAATCATCTCGTATAATTACAAGCACTCAGAATTTTACAAACTACGATACAAAATCTACCATCTGCAGTTAAGTTCACTAGAGACAGTAAAAAAGCGTGCGGTGATAAAATTTCTACGCTTAGCGTAGGTCCAAACATTACTGACACAGAGCGTAGGTAGAATCATAAAAGCCGATGCCCTGTTGAAATATCACACACACACACACATACACAATGAAACGAAACAAAAAGTAAAAAAACTTTGCAAAAGTGGCAAAAAGTTACGAAAATGGTAAAGACATAAAATCATAAAATTAGGCAAAAAATCACTGAAAGTCACTAAATCATAAAAGGTTACAAATCACAAAAACTCATAAAAATGTACAAAACCATGATATATAGGGTTTTTTAAAGCCAGCGGATCATCCAAAAATCATCAATTTCTCATATTCTTAGACACTTTATTCTTTGCATTTTTTGAAAATTCGCAACACTTCAACAGTTATTAAGAATTCAATTACGTCTACTAACTTTTGGAGAGGCGGGGCTGGCTTCTCATAAAAGAGACTCCTCCACATTCTTAGTTAACCCTCATGGGAATACTGGGATCACTTAGGAGTGTATAATGGAGTCTAGGTTAATGGCTTCTTTTATCTCTCTTGACAAAAAATTAGAAGATAAAGTACTGGACGCCAAAACTCATCTTTCAGATTTATATACCAATTCCCCCACCCTCAAACCCCTCCTGGGAGTGGGGGAAATGGGTATATAAACTGGAGGATGAGCTTTGGCGTCCAGTGCTTTACTGGATTGTAAAGGTGACAGTTGGACAAAAGAATATTATTTCTAAAACAAATGCGAGACGAAAAAAACTTTGATTCCTAGAATTTTTCGTTTCAAAATTTTCTTCCAAGATAAGAGAAATCATGTATCAATAATCCATAACACACCTCAATTATCCCCCAATTTTCTATTAAAGTAAGCTTAGAAAGAGAAGGGGCTTCAATCAAAAGCTCCGAATGGACGAAACCGAATTATTAATAACTCTTTAAATTTTTCGAATATTGGAAAATTGTGAAAGAAAAAGTGTCATAGAATTTCATGAAACATAGATAGTTTTCTGATGATCCGCCAACTTTGGGACACCCTGTATATGAAATAACAGAAAATGTAATCAAAGATTGATATGCACAAGTCGCAAAATGTCTCAATGAATCACTCACAAAACAAATAAATCATCACAAATTCAATGAATCGCAAAATCATACATTACCACTAATCCTGATTAACAAATAAACTTTCATTAATTTTACTCTATTCTTTTATCATAAAAAGTATCATTAGAAACTATTTTTTTTTTAAATACTTTTAACAGCTTTTTGACCAATATAATCCATTATATTAGTATAGTACCGTATATACTCGCATATAAGCCGCACCTTTTTTTACACTTTTGGAGCTCCAAAATCAAGCTGCGGCTTATAATCGTGTGCGGCTTATGTTCGGATACTAATCTAAAAATTTGACTCAATGCTAAAATATACGCACCTTTTTTCTGAAGATCGTTTGGAATGGTAATTTAAAAAAAATTCTTAAAAAATATTTTTCATTACTATTAAGAGGTCATAACTAAAAGATAAGGAAATTACACTGAAATAAAATTCAACAAATTTTTTACATTATTTATTCCCAAATACTTCAAGTGAAACGTATTTCATGATTATGATAAAATGTGTACAATCAGATCGTAAGGCCTTCAACAATATTATTCATCAGCTTCGCTTTCATCTTCTGCGCTACCTTCGTCATCGATTTCTGTTTCACTTTGGGAAGCAGCAGAACTCGAGTCATGACTATCGTCATCAGATGCTTTATCTTCCAAGTCCTCCCAAATAGCATCGTCTTGTGAACCATCCATCGCATTGCTGATACAGCATTTTAGAAAAGAGCGCCGAACCAGATCTTCATTGACGGAATCCCAGGCAGACTTGACCCAGTGTGCTACAATGTACGGGGAAACCCTCTTGATTTTCCCTGTGGGTGTAGTGTGATGGTCATCGTGGTCGAGCCATTTCTGGTATTCATTTTTCAACAAATCTTTAAATGGTTTGTTCACGGAGACGTCTAGGGGCTGGAGAACTGATGTCATTCCTCCTGGAATTACCACCATCTCAGACCCTACTTCTTTTACTTTTTTCTTCACTTCGTCCGTCAAATGGCCACGAAACGCATCTAAAACCAACATTGAAGGTAGCTGCAACACAGCTCCGGGACGGCGAGCCCAGACATTCTGTAGCCAATCTTTCATTAGATCTTCTGTCATCCAGCCTTTGACTTGAGCCCTCACAATTACACCTGGTGGAAACTTTTCGTCACTTCCTTTTTTAGGCTTTGGCACAGTTTTTCTTTTAAAGATGAGGAAAGGTGGAAGTTTACCACCATCAGCCGTGATGCATAACATCACTGTTATGCGCTGCTTTTTGTAACCAGTCGTTTTTAGTGGTACTTAAGGAATTCAAAAAATACGAATCGCATGCTTTAATTATACTGACAGTGTTCAAAGCAATCTATTAATTACCGTAAACATATCATGTTTTTTATTTCAGTAAAATTTTTCATGATTATGAGGAACTTAGCAATCATAAAACGTTTTCAAATTTCAAAATATGAAAAAGTTTTCGAATTTTCTTTGTTTTAAATGTTTTCAAATTTGATGTTTTAGATTTCCGAAAAAATAAAATATGCTAAGTTTTTGGCTCTTGAAATTTTCCGACTAACGATTTCAAATTGTTGACACAATCTAATATTTTTCAATTAAAAAAATGTTTTTCTTGACAAGGTCGAGTATGAGAATTATAATATAGTAAAAGGATGAGAATTCACAATGTCATAAGTATGCGATTCTCAAACTGCTTATTAATTTTCAGGAATTACTTACAGGGCCCTCATGATTTTTAAAAATTTTGCTATATTCTTTGTTATTTCTTCCACTTAGACACCGATCATATTCAAATTATTAAATAAGTCACGGAAAATAGATATTTTATTTTTAACTACCTGTTTAGCACCAATTGCATCTATTGTGTAATTGCGAGGCATGTTGAGCCAAATAGGTGTTTCATCAGCATTTCCCATCTGAGAAAGAAGGAACTGGAATTGTTGTCGCAGGGAAACGACGTAGCGCTGATAAGCCACTAGTTTTTCTTCGAAGTCAGGAGGCAGTTTTTGGCATATCGTAGTCCGGCGTCGAAGGGAAAATCCTTTTCTTCTCATGAACTTGGCGACCCACCCTTTGCTTGCTTTGAATGTCTGCCTTGTCAAGTTGAGCTTGGTGGCTATTTCTAAGGCCTTCTTCTTTATAGTTTCAATTGTAACAGGAAGGGCATTTTTTCTTCTTTCAATGACGAATTCTGCGAGCTCGTTCTCCAGGGCTGGGTTTCGTCCTTTTTTTAGGCCTCGAAAAGCACGCCGGTTGGTTTCACACATGAAAATTCTCATACGGTCGGCACGCCATCTTCGTACTTGAGTTTCATCGACACCCACTTCTGCTGCAGCTTGCGATTGCTAATCACGTCAGCTCTCAGAATAGCATTTTTTTTAAATTTTGCAGTGTATTGACATCTTGTTTTTTTCGAGCTCATCTTGCTCGAATAGATACACACTTCTTGAACTGATTATTTGATTTCAGTAACTTACGTTAATACTTGAAATAATATCAACCGCACAATTGCACTCGAAAAACGATAAACGGTGCACAAGAATTTTACGTGTCACAAAAAAAAAGATAAGTGATTCAAACCGATTGGCAGCTAGCGAAAAACTGTCAATTTTCGTGTCGGTCGACGTTTTTTATAGGTGGATAGGTATTTTCTTTTCGAGAAAATTCGAGAAGATTACAGACCCACCTGGAATCTTTTAGAAAATCTTAGATGAATTGTCATGATAAATCAATTACTCTTAAAGAGTTTTCCAAATGGAGTTACATTTTTCGAATGCTCTATGAACTTTTTGGATGATTTATAGAGTGGCCCTCGATTTCCGTAAACAAAAGAAAGCAGATAACAAAGAGATCTCATATCAATTGAATGAGGATCAGTGTCTATCTGAGTTAAATAAATGATGGGAAATGACTTTGAAATCATAGTAAAATTTATGGCAAGAACAGACGAGAATAAAACCTCAGGCAGGTGCGATTATTCAACAAAGACACACGGGCTGCCTAAGAAATTTAAAAAAATTATACATTCTTCTCTAAAAGTAGTTTAATTGTTCGTGATAACTTTTTATAATTTTTCTGTGAGTGATTTTTCTCTACTAGAAATGAATGAAAGTATTGTTAATATTGTAGATTAATAGTATTTTATCGATATTTTTTTCTGAAAAAAGGTCCAGTTCGGTGCCTTTATACCTGTCTTTTTAAGTGAAGGCATTAGAAAACTAAAAATTTTCAATATGCGGCTTATATTCGATCTTAAACGTTTTTTCACCGATTGAGACCTAAAAAATTGGGGTGCGGCTTATAATAGTGTGTGGCTTATATGCGAGTATATACGGTATATCTTCGTGGTAATTTATTATTATCTAACCAATTCATATTCCGTCAAAAATCTAGATATTGTCTTAAAAAAAAAAAAAAAAGATTTTTAACCTTGAGATCCAGATAATTTTTTGGTAATTTTCGTTTTTCAAATGAACAATAATTGATTTTTCCTGACCAAGCCGCATGTAATAACGTGGTTACTGTGGAGCAAAGCCCGCTGGGACAGCTAGTATGTCGATAAAAATTTATCTTCTTTATAATTTTTCTTAATTGTATCTTTCGAATAATATCTTTAAATTAAATGTGTTAACTGCACATGATAAATTAAGGCGTTTTTCTTTGATTTTTCGATGAATCAAGCAAAATTTTGTTACTTTTAAATAACTCATACGACGTAGTGTTGTTTCAATCCAGAATATTTGTATATGAAATTCTTTTTTTCTCCCAACTGTAACTGCCCAAAAATTAAATAAATTTTATTTATTGATGTTAATTTATCAATTATTCTAAAAACAAAGAATTTTACAGTTTTGGAAATTCTACTTCTTTTTAAAATACACAGGACTCTCCCTATAACGTCCGCGCGCGTGCTGGAGCCATTCTCTACAACGGCTGGAAAAAGGGGAGCGAACTACTCCTCACGACTCCCCACTCTCAGCTGACCTTGAGGGCCAGTTGATGTCGGGCGGGTCAACTGATCTACGGCGCAGACGAAAGTCGCGCAGTTTTCACAATGTTTACATGCTTTCGCGAGAATTGCGAGAGATGGCGAGAGAGATTGTCTCAAGCAGTGGGGATAAGGTAGGCGGGCTATCCCGCCGTAAAGCGGAACGGTCTTTCGCCGCAATAGAGAGCAGAAGTAGAAGAGAAGGACGTTATAGGGAATTTCCAGTGTATAGAGAATAAGGATTTTTTTGATTCAAAATGTCAAATTATGTATTAGTTCAATCTATAACTATCTAGACTAATGAATGTTTTTCTTGAAGTTAAACACAGCTTGTTTAAAACTTAAACAAGCTGCGTCAATAACAGTGAATAATGGAACTGATGCATTATAAATTTTGTAACAAGTACTGTCATTATTTATATAAAGAAAAATGAGGTGAATGTAAAACAATGTTGGAAACACTAGTTGTCCATTGGGCTTTTGAGCACTAGACAAAGCGAGTATATGGTACATTGTACACACAAAATAAAAAATTGTTGTATGTTCATTTGTAACAGGTATCAGCTTTGCTGGGTCGTATTCCATCAGCTGTAGGTTACCAACCAACTTTGGCTACTGACATGGGTACCATGCAGGAAAGAATTACTACGACAAAGAAGGGTTCGATCACCTCTGTGCAGGCTATCTATGTACCTGCTGACGATTTGACGGATCCTGCACCTGCCACCACTTTTGCTCACTTGGACGCTACCACTGTCTTGTCTCGAGCTATCGCTGAATTAGGTACAATTTTTGCTTGGGAACCCTTAGTTGTAAGCACATGGGATGCTAACTGCTTCAACTTATGAATGGCCATGATTTGCTGTTGTAGGTATTTACCCCGCTGTAGATCCTTTGGATTCAACATCCCGTATCATGGACCCCAACATCATTGGAGCGGAGCATTACAACATTGCTCGAGGTGTACAGAAAATCTTGCAAGATTACAAATCCCTTCAAGATATTATCGCCATTTTGGGTATGGATGAATTGTCCGAAGAAGACAAACTCACAGTCGCACGTGCCCGCAAGATCCAAAGGTTCTTGTCGCAACCATTCCAGGTAAGATATAGTTTTCTTTATAAGTGGTATTTTTATGTTAAACATTCATTATTGTAAATATCTTATTCATTATCTATATTATACGTATTTTCGCTTTGCAAAATTATGAATTTTACTTAGAACGATAAAATGTCGAAGAATTGATTTTAATGATAGGTTGGAAAGAATTTTGCAGTTTTCGAATCTTATATCAATGCGTGAATACTGATTCTTTTGGATTCCAGGTCGCTGAAGTTTTCACTGGCCATGCCGGAAAACTGGTGCCATTGCAAGAAACCATCAAAGGATTCCAGAAGATTTTGGCAGGAGAATATGACCATTTGCCAGAAGTCGCATTCTACATGGTTGGCCCAATTGAAGAAGTAGTAGCTAAGGCAGAAACGTTAGCTAAACAGTAAACGAACGAGTCATTCTTGAAATACAACTGAATTTCATCTTTTTCCTATTTTCCGATCGACCGATTCCGCGACGAATAATCATTTCATCAAAAACAAAAAACTGAAAAAAAAAAAAAAAAAAACAAACAAACAAATCTACGAAATCGATGTAGTAAAGCGAAATCACTCTGTCGACGTTATCTGTTGGTAAGCAGTCAAGAGTTTGATGTATTTCTCTCTTTTTTAATTTTTAATGAATGAAAAGCACAGAATCATTGAACAATTTTTAGTATGATCAAAAAGGTGACTTTGTTACAGAAGTTTCATTGATATGATTTTTAATTGCAAAGTTGAAAAACTGAGATATTGTGATTTTTTTGTTGTGTCAGCGAAAATGGTTGTCGTTCATTCTACTGCCACTAGCCAGTTATAAATGTTATGCGGGAGATTATGTAACTAGAATGATTGAAAAAAAAGTAATAAAATTTTACAAACATCAAAGTTTGCTTTGGTTTTTGTGTGAGGAGTAACTTTTTGGGATTTGGGAGGCTAGAAAAGTTAAATGTTGAGTAATATATTGGATTCAAGAGTTTATGTATCTCTGGCATAGAAAACTCATTTCTCGTCCAGTTCAAAATCTCTAAACTCGTTTTCCAGCCCTCGCTACGTAAAATATCGTACGTAACTAGGACATAATATACTATTTTGATTCATCAATTTTTCAATCAATGGAAATTGATGATCGCGATCGTTATGAATGTAAAAGTGTTTATGGAATAATTTTTAGGTCTTGAAAAGTATAATACCAAGATAATTGCAAAATCGTGTTATTTTTAGAAATAGTACTTGTGATTTTTCATGCAAGTTGAAGTTTAAGCAAAGAAAAGAATGTCATCAGAGTGAGGGTAAGTTTTTACGACTACATGTGTATGATTTAGAAACTTGTTCATTTTCATAAACTGGTATTTGGTAGCAGTAGTTTTAAAAAATTTTAAGTTTTGACTCAAGATTTACATATATATAGGAATAATATACAAATATCTGAAAGACTGTATTATTTTCAGAATCAGCATTTGAATTATCTTTTGAAATTTATTTTAGAAAAAGTAATTAATTCTTTCAATTATAAATAATCGAAAAAATTGCAAACTAAGTACAAGAAGGTTTGAAAAATATGTATTCTAGCTTTGAATTATATGAAAATATGTACTGCATGGAATAATCATAAATAATGAATAACTAGAATAAAGTTAAAAGAATTGACTAATTAGAAACAACAGCTGGGTTTTCGAAATTTATATATTTCAGCGTATCAGTGAAGGCTACATTGGACATTTTTATTTTATCTGTGACATAGCGCCCTGTCGCTTTTATATCAGAACTTTTATCATGAGTAATTCATTTGAAACTTGAGATCGTAAGCAAGATGTGGTGACCGTCATTTTTTGAATATCTGTTAGGTCGAAGGTCAGGACTAGCGTGGATCTAACTGGTGTTCATAGAATCTATTAGATGAACATCGAATTGTTGGAGAGTAAAAATTTTCCAATTTGTACAGGGAATATTAGTGCTAAAGTAAATACCAGAAAAACTTTATGCAGAAAATGGAATACTAAGGTTTCTATCGAAAATTTTGGGTATAGTTTTGAAAGTTTTTGTTTTCATGAGTTTTTGAGAATTCTCGAATTTACCTTGTCTGGCAAATTTCTTTTGCAATATTACCATAAATAGATTTTTCGTGTAATTTTTTGTGTGGTACATACCACTTTTCGGTTTCAAATGATTTAATTTTTTTTTTTTTATTGAAGTCACAAAAGCGTTGTGGCAAAAATTTTGTACTATTTAAATAAGCAGATATTTTTACTTCACTTTTCGATTCCTTGAGTTACATCATTTTATAAATTGCTTTAACCATGATAAAAATCAAAATTATACTGTTTGAGCTTTTCTAATTTTTTTCAAAAATTTTTTTGAAGAGTTTTTTCATTCAAGTGATAACAAAATAAATGAGCATTTTTCAAACCTGAACCCTAGTAATTTTGATCCTTATAAAAACCTTATAAGAAAATAAAATTTCTTATAATAATTCAATTTCTTGGTAAATTGACCTTATAAAAATCTTATAAGAAACTGAAGTATTTAATAAGAATGTATTTGATAAAATCTCATAGTATAATATTTATTCGATCAATTCTTTATAAGAAATTTCAGTTTCTTATAAGGTCTTTAAAAGGTCACCTTAAAAGAAATTGAATTCTTATATAGTTTTTGTAAGGGACAAAACCACTAGGGAATTAACACTTTTCAAACTTGAAACATCTCAAAGGATTTTTAAAAAATGTATGAAGTTAAACGCAATTTTGTTGATTTTTGAGTATTTTCAGGAGTACGAAAATATAAATACTAAAGTACAAATTCAAACTCTGAACATATAAAATTAAAAAACTTAATGAAAGACATGTTTTATGGATATTTATTTTGAGATGAAAACTTTAAGAATGTAATAACATAATCTTGGAAATTATACTTACTATTAATTAAGCACAGACATTTTACGATTCTTTAGTGTTACGTAAAAAACCATTGAAGGGAGGGGGGGGGGTCTAAGATTGAAGAAAAGTTGTACTCCGACAAGCCCTTATATTAAAACAATGAAAAATACGTAATTTTTAGACTAGAAAGTTCAAGCTGTGTAAGACGTAAAAATTTCAAAAAAGTCTCGAAGATATTTTTACAGAAAAACCCTCTCAAAGTTTATTTTTGTCAACGTCCCTGATCGATAAGTGTAATAATATACTACTGTGAGTTTTGGTATTGCCTATTTTTAGGGAACCCTCAATACGAAATTTCCTATAAAAATTCACGTCAGAAGATCCAATTATTAACTAATTGTTAAAACATGATATTTTCATGGTTGACATTATCGAGATTGACTCAGGTCATCTATATTTTTACACCGACTCAAGAAGAAAAAAAATGCAAATAGACTTTTAAAAAATCAAGCTTTCAATAAATTGAGCATAATGCTTATGACCAATACTTAATCAGTTTTTCTTCAGCGAAAATGCCTCAAAATTCAGATATCCGGAATATTTTACTATATATATTTTTACATTTTCAATATCCAAAAACCCTTTCTCATTTTTCTTCATTTTCGGAAAATGAATGAAGTCATCGAAAACCATAAAATTAATGACATTTTTTACAGATCCTCAAAATGTCTTATGTAGTGTATCAGGAAATTTAAAGTTCCCAACATATTTTGCATATGCTCCACAGAAGCAATAGTGAGAATAGTAGTCGTTATTCGGTAGAATCACAGCTCATAAAAACATAATAATCAGAGGCGCAAAAGACGGTCCAGAGGGTCATAGGAGAAGAGGGGAAGAGAAAGCATAAAAAGCCTGGCGAAGAAAATACCGACATTGTGATGAATGGTCGTGAGCGAGTGACAGACGCTCTTTCGCACCATGGGGCATTCTCATTGGATCTCGCTAATTTCGACTTGTTTTTTTATACTCTTCTCGTTAACTTCAGCTTCACGTGAGTTACAAAATTTATCGTACAAATTTTCCATCCCTGGTTTAAGTAACGAACTAGATCATGTTTCTGCAGTTCTAAACGTTTGAAAATAAATTAAATTAAGAAAAACTGTTTCCTTCATTCTCATTACTAAAGTGACAGTTAATTATTGATAATAAACAAATATTAACCAATTTCAATAGTTATTTTTCATTTTCATCTTGAGAGGAAAGGAAAAATAATTGATCATTTATTTTTTAAACGTTTGGAACTTCAGACACGTTCTAGATCTTCGAATTCTTCATTAGCTAACATTTTATACAGTTTTTTTACATTTTGTATTGCTTATTGAATACGGGTACATGTGATATTAAGAAAATGTATAGAGACATTAGTTTAAAATTTTTTGACCTCTGATGCATTGTGAAAATGTAATGAGAACGTTCCTTGATCATTTTATGAAAACCAAGAAGTAAAGTGAAGTTTTTTTTATGAGTATGGTATATTCACTGTTTAAATGATCTCTTGAAAACCATGGAAAACTGTTTAAAAGTGTGTTATGTGATTTTCAAGTTTACTTTATTCAAATGAATTTTTATTAATGGTTTTAGTTCATGTAATGGGGTGCCAAAAATAATATGGCATTCAAATTCTCTTCATGGTTATAATGGTTTTGAATGGATTTTGGGCGAGGATTTCGATTGTTTAACTGCAATTGTTCATAACTGTTTTATATTTGAGTTGAAATTTCTTCTTTAATTAATGTTGCCAGGTGAGTAATTTTCCTCCCAGGAACGGATGCAAGACAATTCGCCTACTAACGGCTTCTAAGAATATTTTCAAAATTAGAATCACAGTTTTTCTCTTTTTCAAATACCTTTTAAAAGAATTAATTAGTTTTTTTGTTGAAAAACTTGTATTTTTTATGATTTTTTGTAAATATTTAAAGTTTACGCAAATTTTTGTAAATTTTAAACTTAAATACTTACGAGGTTTTTATTCCTAATTTTTTGGATTATGCGATTTTGGAATATCTTGAATTTGGGAGTGAGAAGTGAAAAATTTCAGATTTTGGGTACAGAAGAACGTTTCTTTTTTTAGATGGAAACCATGCACATTCGGTACTCGAATTTTTTTATTGTAGATTTTCTCGATGTTTGAATTTAAATTTATTTAATGTTCAATTTGAATCGAGTTGGGTAATTTTTATTGATTTTAAAGCTTGAGAATAAAAGTTTGAAATTTTAAACGTACAAATTTTATTAATATGAATGAAAGCTTCCAAGTTGAAAATTTTTGATTCCCTATAATCTGTTAATCCTTCGGAGGTTTAATTATTCAATTTTTTAATACTTCAGTTTCCAAACATACGAAATCTTTTCTAAATTTTCAGTTATACAGTTTTGAAAAAGACAGGTTCTATTTGTCTATCGAAAATCGAAAATTTTCTTATTGACTGTAGAATCATAACTCAAATCTTTCAATATTGAAGTTTGTAATTTTGATAACTCAGATCTTATTCAAAGACCTTTAAATAACAGTAAAAAGAATTTTTTTGTCGAGTTCGAAGTGCAGTTTTAGTATACATGATTTGGGACAAAAATGTGAATACCGTTGTATTATTTTAAAGTTTTTTTTTCTGATGTTGCGACTTTTGAGTAATCAATTAAAACTGGGAATTTTCATTGATTTAAAGCTGGAAAAGTTTATAAAATTTTTAAAAACAGATATGAAAGTTTCAATTTTACTTATTTCAATTCTTTCTTTCAAGTTCTAGAGAGAATTCTAACTCTTTTATTTATTAGAAAAGTTCAAGTCAAATTTCGAAACCTCAGATTCTGGAATGAGAAACTAATATAAAAAAAGGAAAACTTCATCTTAAAAAAAATTTATCAGTTTTAGCCACTCAACACAGCAACTACAATAAATAAATTTTGCAGCTTCAACTTAGTTAATAACTATTTGCATTTTGTTTGTACTAGAAAATATAGCGATATTTTAGAAAATTTTATGCCTCATTTATACACCACAAAACTGCGAGTAATCAATTGTTTTCAGAATTCAAAGTAAAAGATAATCCCAATCAACGTGAAACTTATGAATATTCCATCAATATGAATGTTTGAAATGATTGAATTTCCATTGTAGATAGCGAGTACGTTCTAGTCATTGACCAGTAATTGATTGTATTAATTAATCAGCAACAAAGAAAAAAGTGGAGAGTGAATGAGTTAGTGAAGAGTACGTGGAGCAAACACGCTCGAGTTTGATAGCCCCTGCAGTAGAAGCAAATGTTGATATGGTTTCTAGAGAGGACATTCTGTAGTGGTTTTGACTCTGGCACTTACGAGAAAACTGATTACATATGTCCGGATGTCGTTACACGCTGATTACGCATGTCAAAGATCATATTTAATCTTTATTTATGATGCCGCACAACTGTTGAGAATTTTATGTGATAACGTAGAGAGAGAGTCCATAATTTAATCTGTTGCAAAACCCCCGCTGCGACAAAATTATGCTCGTTGTGGTGATGATTGTTCAATTGTAGGTGGATCATGAAGAATTTTTAATTAGGAAATCGTGCATTGTCCGTGATTGAAGGCAAAGTAACGTTAAATGGTTAATTATTCTAAGCTTGGATGTATTTTGATGATCGCTAGACGGAAAAAAATTTTTAATTTTTTTAGATGTTCAAAGTTGGGCCTGCTAATTAAAGGCTGACTGTAAATTAGTGAAAATATTACACTTAACTTTCCAGGGGTTACACTCGAATGGATTTCAAAAAATGATTTTTGCAACCTAAAATTCAGCATTTTTTAACCTGTTTAGAAATACCCTCAAGTAGTCTAAGTTTTTTTTGGTAAGCAATTGTCTGTCAGACTATTTTTTCAAGTTTCAGTGAAATAATGTGTGATTTTACTTTTGCTATAATTTGTAGGGGTGTCAAAACGAAATTTGACGTAGGGGATGGGAAATTAATACATTTGATTGAAAGAAAGACTGAAAATTTTTCACGAAATCAAAAATATTAAGAAAGTTATTCAATAGTATAAAACAAAAAACGTTAAAGATTTGTTGAAAAAAATATGGACCGAGCAATCTAATTTTCGAAAATAATTATCAACTGAGTATATATTTTCCATATTTATACTGGTTCTGAGGTTTTCAAACATGGTGGAGAATAGAAAATCGTTCTAAAATTTAAAAGTAACTTTTTTTTTACAAAATGAGAAATTTGGAATTCCTAAATTTTTTAATAAGGTCTTTCTTACGAGTGCGATTGTATGCCTCGAACTTTAAATGTGAATATAAAAAATTTTTTACAAGTATATCATTTCGTTAAAGTTCTATGTACAAATTTTTCACGACTTCTCTCCTATACTGATTTTGATCCTTTTAAAAACTTTATGATAAATGTAATTCTTATATAAAATATAGTTTTCTGATAAAGTAACTTTGTAAAATTCTTTTAAGTTTCTCAGTTTTTAGGTGTCGACCTAAGAAAAACCTTAGAAGAATCTGAAATTTTTTGTGAGAATTTTTAGATAATTTATCATGGGAGGAAATTATAATAATGAATAGCTAGACGTTATACAAAAAATTTCAGTTTCTCGTAAGATTTGAAAAAGGTCATTTTATGAAAACTGAAAAAATTGCTCATAAGGTCATTGATTTGAAAAAGACGGAAGTTCTCATTAGAATTCTGTTTTTTATAAGATTTTTAATAGTTTTTTATGAATTTTTCATTAGTTTTTCGTAAGAATCAAAATCAGTTAGTTTGAAACCACTGAATTTTAGAAACGACATAGGAATTTGAATTCTCAAAATTTTTACACGAATCTAAAAATTCCCAAGACTCGTAAAAATTCATCATATTACGAAAACGACACACAAATAAAAAGGAATTATTTAATTTTTACAAAAATTCAAATTGTTACAACTTTTCGAAAGTTTTGTGAAAGTATTTAAGCGATTGGAAAAATAACAATTTTATCCATAGAAAAATTTAACATGTGTTCAAAATAGTTATAAGATATCGAGATAACTTCAACACTAACTTAATTTATAAGTGAAAATTTCAATGTGATGTCAAATTCGAAGTCATTTCGTAAAAATCAAGAACTCTTTAATAAAATATGTAAGTCTTACATTTCCCACACAAGTAGATTTCGTTACAAAGCAAATTGATAAAAAATGCAATAAAAACTCTTAAATTGCTGGAATATTCGAAAACATTTTAGGAATTCCAAAAATATGGAATCATAAACAATTTTAAAGAAATCAAAAATTTTCAATAAATTATATTTTTGTTCATATTATCTGGGAGTATATTGATGTTACGTGAAACCAATTACTCGGTGTCACATTCATTTTGTGTACTGATTAAATTACTTTTATACTACTTTTAATATATATTCTTTAATAATGATCAATGTATTTATATAATCATTATTTCACAAGGAAAGTTGAATATTATATATAACTTAACAGTATTTTCTGACTTATAATTATTTTTAATTCTCGATAAGAAACGAATTTTTCCGGCTTTTGTGCATCATTAGGAAATTTCCAGAACTCATACTGAAATTTTTGTAAGATTCTAAAATTTTTTGGATTGTCTAAGTTTTTAGGGATAAAGTCTGAGAAGCCTCAATAATTTAAAATCTTTTAGAATGAACATCGTTATTTCAGAGGAATTAAAGAGGAAAAGTAGTTCTCTTTTTCACTCTTTTCTTACATTTATTTCTCTTCCAACGTTTTTAAAAGGGATGTTTATCTTCTCAACATCCTTTTTTCAATCGAAAAAAATCTCTTATATGATAAAAAAAGGTATAGAGAAATGATAAAAAACAATTCTACTCAATGAGTTCGTGTTAAAAAAACATTAGTTCAAAATTTTGCCGAAACTTATGAAAACACGAATACAAAATTCATGCTGGAATAAGTTGTCCAACTGTGATATGAAACGTCTTTTGTCTGTATTACAATGCCCAATAATTTAATTTCATGATTACATGTCCACATGACGTGTCAATAATTGGGCATTCAGTATCACTTATCAAGGTCTCAATTCGCGACGCAAATTTTCAACTAGGCATTAGACTGCGAAAAGTAAACGAGTCTGAGTCTGAGTATATTTTACAAGAAATTCGACGACAGTCATATCTCATTAATATGCAATTAATGTTTAAATAATTCAAGATTATTTAAAATTTTTACATACTTATCGGTTGTATTCAATTTTTGATTGTTTATCGTCGAAAATTTATCGTCATTTTCTTCACAGCCATCAAATGAATGTAAATGGTTGTACTTTTACTGTAAATAATAAAAATTGATGAATGACAATAATGTTTAAAAACAATTTATAATTGAAAAATTTACCGCAAACACTCTTTCTTACTATTCTTATTATTCATTTTTACATTCGAAATTTTGCGTTTCTTGAATTAATTTTCGAAATCTGAATCGTGAAGTTTCCAGTCTTGAAATGTAAAAAAAATTTGGCATTTGCTGATTCGAAAAAATCGATCGTGAAATTTATTGACTCAATATTTATATACTCCAACGAGAAATTTAAATTCTAAAAATTAAAAATTTTTCAACCATCAAGTTTAGAAATTCGTTTCATCAGTAGTTCTTTTCTTTAATCGAAAAAAGTTAAATTTTCAGCTTTGAAAACCTTGATTGCTAATCAAATAGGAAAATTGTCGAATTTCAGAATTTTGAATATTATTCATAGAACTTGGTTGGTTTTATTTTACAAAACTGTATCATAAAAAAGAATAGTTGAATATTTCGAAACTTGGCATCAATTGAAGGCCTCATTATTCAGATACCGAAATACAACTATTCAATCTTGACTTTATTAATCTACTATATCAATTGGATTGATTTTACTTATTTTGAAATTCGAAAAATATTGTGTTATATGCATAAATATATATTACTTCATATAATATATTACATTCAAACGTCAAACACATGATGAATGAGGAGAAAAAAAGACTTATTGATTTGTGACAATGTAAAGGGCAGTGATAATTATTATAATATGAAGAATTATTATTTCAATAGATTTTGCAATCTTTGAATCAACATTTACTAGAGTTAGAAAGGTTTCAGAGTAGAAATTTCAAAACTGTTTTGATATGGCAAAAAATACTTCAGAACAACTTTTAGCTAAAACTTTGATCTTCAAAAATGATGGTCTTGAATTGGAGGATGCATGTTTTTTCTCTGTTCTGGAGTCACATACATCACACATTTTTTTAAAATTTTTTTAAAGGCGATATTCTTATCGACGTTATAGGATCGTCAAAATTATCTCAAGCTAATTTAAGAGCGTTTACGTATTGGAATCTTCATGGAAAACATAAAAAAAAGTTAGATTCAATATCGAGTCTCTAAAAGATAAAAATACTGACATAATTTCTTTCTGTAGTTAACTGATAATTTTAATGTATATGCGTCAATGGATTTTCGCATCGTTGGTGCATTAATCAAGAGCTTGTTTGAAAATACCATCTTTCATTCGTTTGTTGAAAACAATACTTTTCGAATAAATCAAAATTATCGAATTGCTTGGCGAAGTGAATAACCTGAAAATTTATGTTCTGATAACCAAGAGCTGTAATTAGAAATTAATTTTTAACAGAATCAGTAAAAAATAAAAGAAATATCAAGTATTCTGAAACAGTACAATTTTTAACCTTTTTTACGTTGTTTGAAATAATTCAATCGATTTCCATACGTAATTTTATATATAAAACCTTTCGAATTTGCTACTTTTGCAGCTAATAAATGTCTTTGAATTTTTGTTTCACAGAATCATGCACAGTCGGTTGTCATGGCAGTGAGTATTACCCAAATCATTCTATAATTGAAAAAAATCTAGAACTAAACTAGAGTATTTATTTAGTGCAACCTGATAAATGGTATCAGGAAGGAAAAACTTACGTTTACGATGTGGAAGGATCGTCAACAACTTCAGTGAGTGACGCTCAAGAAACGGCCAATTTGAAACTCAAATGTACTGCTGAATTGACTGTGAAACCCAACTGTATACGACAGTTGCGGATCAAGAATTTGCAAATTAATGGCGCTGTGAGTATTTTCTAAAACTTAAAAGAATCATTATGAAATGATAATATTTGGTTCTCATTTCATTTAATCATAATGTCATTTGCCGTGATTTCTGAACTTTTTATATCTTCGTTATATGTGTTCACTCCACAGTAAAATAGAGAGATTTTTCTGATAAAGTTTAATAATTATTCATTTATATTATCAATTGTAACTCTACCAATTAATGAATTATTTCACATTCTATAAAATCTTTCAATTGATACAAAATATCATCAAGAACTACGAAAAATGTTTCACAAAATTTGCCTTGACACTTTTGAAGCATTCACAAATAAATAACAGATTTATGAAAATTTTAGTTTGTCGAAAAATTTTTTATGTTTTCAGCTAATAGTCAGTAAACTTTTTGAAGTAATAGGCATTATAAAATTTTAAAAGTTTTTCAGACATTTTTTCACTACGGAGTGTACAGAATTTAGCGAATTTTGAAAAAAGCTATTGTTTTCATATTTTTTCCTAAATCTTGTCACCTTTTCCTACACTTATATAAAAACCGAAAATTTCAGTTTGTAAAATACCTATGATCATGAAAATTCTGTAAAATATTGCAAAGCCAAAGAGTTTTTATAGTCTCAAAAATGTTAAAAAAGCTTTGCCAACATTATGCCTAAAAATATATGCAAAAAATTGTTAAATTACATATAGAGTTAGAAACATGCAGAAAGAGTTTTTATTCATTTGGAAAGTCGTAGAAAAGTAACAAAATATTTTTACAAATGATTCTTTGTGTCAAGAATTTTGGGTCACATAGACTTCTTAGTTGAAGATCCGAAAAGTTTTCGAAAAACCTTCAAAATTTTTTCAAGAGTACAGAAGATTAAGTAGAACTTTATACATCAAAGAATGTTTCAATTCTAATAGTTCTATTGCATCTACATTAGTTTTGATCTTTGGCATGCAGCGAAGTAAAAGAGGTATAATATGAAAAATTCCTCGAAATTCATGAAAATGTTTGATAAATCCCATAACTGGTGTATAAATAAGAAAGCATTCTTGGAGGTTTCGTAAGTAAGGCATAGAATTTTTCTATATTTTTGAGTTAAAACAAATAAATTCCTAATAGAGTATGATTTCTCGAAATTCTAGAATCTTTCGACAATTTTTACAAAGTTATAGATTGAAAACAGCCAAACGATACTTTTTATAATTTTTACTGAAAAATGAATGATATTTTTATCAATTAAATATCAGCATTCTTTTTCTGCTCCTAGGAAAAAATAGTGAAAAAAAAAAACTACTTTTCTTACTTGTAAAAAATAAATAATCACAGCAATCACTTTCCATATACAATGGCAATGAATGAACTTACATTTTATAAAAAAAAATAAAAAAATGATAATATGCCACCTGACAAAAAAGACGATTTTGATAGCTACCCTCGCTACGCTCGAGTTGCCTAATTGCATACTTATTCAAAATCTGTCGTTTTTTAAATTTTTGACGTAATACAACAATGTCGAAAACTTAATTCACAGCCAGTGAAACAAGAAGATGTGGAACAAAACGCCCTACAGTTCAATTTCCACAATGGGCATATCGACGCAGAAGTGTGTGCTGTTCCAGGAGATTCGCAGTCATCTTTGAATATCAAGAGAGCAGTTGTGTCATTGTTCCAGTCAACTATTTTGCAAGATTCTGGGTCCACTGTTGAGCGAGAAGTATGTGGAAATAATTTATAATGAATCGTTTAGCAAAATATCGTTAGCAAAGATACTAAAAGAAACTTTTCTTACATTTTTGTCCCAAGTCTCTTACATTCCCTCTTTTAAGAATTTTTCGTAAATGACGTTAAAATATGCCAAAATTTTAGCGATGAGGAAGTATGAAATCTTTGTTTCGAATTTGTAGTTGAAATTTTAATAAAGGAAATGGAGAAGATTCCACTACAGAAGAGGATTATCAGAGAAGTTCCCAAATCTTCGTTGTTCCATTTCTAATTTCATTTTTCATTAACAAAGGCAAACATCAATTATTTGAACTTTTTTTTCTTTTTGTTCCATGTCTACCTTCACGTTTCAACTTTGACGAAACATTAAAAAAATGTAGATTGAAAACTTCTGTTTCTTTTCGTAGACAGACGTTTTTGGCAACTGCATGACCGACTTCTCCTACCAGAAAGACGGCGACGTGATGGTAGTCAACAAAAACAGAAACCTCATGTCCTGCAGTAACCGAGAAAACATCAGACATGGAATCATCTCATCAGTATTCGACTCAAACGCCGGCGTGCAGTCGTCACCATTGCTCGAAGCCCATCAAAAAGTCGAGCAAAGGTTCAAAAACGGAGTTCTGGACAAAGCTGTTTCGAGTGAAAATTACAAATTCCAACCATTCAGCAACGGCGATGCCGCAGCTCGCACCACTGTCCAAATTTCCATTGTATCTACTGGTCAAAAAGAAGACGTTCCAAATTCTCCAGTCTCGGTGTCCAAATCGATCATCTTCGAAGCGCCACATATTGTGACAAAGTCATCACCAGAGTCCATCACAAGTGCCTTGAAAGCTGTTATGGATGAAAAAGCTCCCGAAGGCGTCAAAAATTTCGCTGCCAGAAGAGTCGCAGAGCTGATCAAAGTACTTCAACAAAGCAGTAAAAAAGATATACAGGCGGTGTACAACAACGCGAAGAATGATAAATCCAGCAAGAAAGTTCTGCTGGATGCTCTTTTCAGAACGGGAACTGGAGAAGCTGCGGAAGTTATGGGGGAATTGATAAAAAGCAAAGAACTGTCGAAAATGCAAGAATTGTTCTATTACGCGAGTCTGGCCTATGTCAGACATGTTAATTTACATTCCATAGCAGCGGTCACATCTTTACTAGATCAGCCTGATTTGCCTAGGGTGGGATATCTTGGTATTGGTCAAGTTATTGGAAAGTACTGTCAAGAACACAATTGCGAAGGCGTTCCGGAAATTAAACAAGCATTGTCGAAACTGATGTCAGCTGTTGGGGATGGGAAAGCTGATACGAGGCCGAAGGAAGATGAGATTGTTGCAAGACTGAAGGCTCTTGGAAATACCAGGTATATATTTTCTCAATAATTAAGCATTTAATTAATTCAGCATCAGTTAAAGACTATGAGTTTGAGATCATTTTATGGAAGCGAATAGGTGAAAATTCTGTCATTGGGACAAACAATCTTATTCGATTAAATGAAATCCCTAAAGAAATGCTCGCGATAGTTTTTTATTATGTCGAAAAATATGGTTTACATAACACATGACTTTCTTGAATGTTATTTTTAAATCATCACTTGAGTGATTTTACGTTTCTTCTCAGATTTTTTGACCTTTGACCTTTAACCTTCGATCACTCTTTGGCCTTTGATTAATTTTTATCAGAATGATAATTATTTTATCGTTCATTTCAACATTTAAGATTCTATACTTAGAATTTGAAGTTGTAAATAATGTTTCAAAACTCAGGACTGTGATGTCAATATGACAGCATTTCCCGAAACTGAAATGTTCAAATTTGTTCTTGATTTATTTGTTTACTGTATAATTTGATTGGAACTGCTCCATAAGTAGGTATTGATATTTTCGTGGTATGGGATACTTCTCAAACATTAATGAAAATGTCTTTATTTTTGATACTATTTTTCCCATTTTCTTAGTGCATTATCCACTGAGGAACGCGGGGCAAAGCGGTACAAAAGCTTTTTGAAAGCTGCGTTTGATCGTTATCGAATGAGATTTTTTAAAATTGGTGACAAACGATCGCTCATGTAAAATCCTAGAAATCGCGTTTTTTTTCCATCTGTTCTCGAGAAAAAGGAAGTGCGTAAATTGCGGGAATATATTTAGATTTTCACAAAAAGTAGATTGTATTTATTTAAATTTTTATGAAAAGAACAATAGTGTACTATATTAATGCATACTAAACGCCTATTACTTAATCTTTTTTGTCCCTTCGGTTTTTTTGCAATTTTTCATTTTTTCACACTTGTCTTAGGGGCGAAGCGGTATTCTATACTGCTTTGCTTCACACGTTAAAAAAAGTATCCTTTAAAAACTACAATCATGCGTAGTTAGAAAAGTCGCTTTTTTTTCAAGTTAATAATTTATCTCGATTTTTTTTATTTTCTACTCATATTTTTTGATTAAATACTGGCAAATTTGTGAATACACTTTTTTTTATGTTCAAAAGACGATTCTCCCATTTTTTTTTTTGTTACTCTAAGTAAATAAGCTAGACCAAGGGCAAGAACAACTAATCCCAGAGAGAGTCAAAAAATGTTACGATAAAGAGATTTGGTTTATAGAAAAAAATGATGCTTAATATTGTTTAGTTGTAATGTGCACAATGTTGAATAAATCAAATAGTTAGTTAATGTTTACTTCTGTGTGACAACAAATATATTTTTATGCAATTTGAAGCCTATGTGTACTACTTTGTACCATCATAAGGGCATGAATGCATTATTTAAGCATTGCAAAAATGAGTTAATCAACAAGTGCAGATCTTAAGGTGAATATTGGTGAAAGGTTTCTCACATGTTAAACTAAAATTTCGAAAACTCGATTGTCAGAAGGAATCGAAACCACTGTATCGATAGTGGTTTGAATATTGGGTATACTATTTTGCCCTGCCTTTTCCTACATGTTTTCGAATATTTATATCAAAGAATAGAAAAAGTTCCATGCTGATGGGTAGGTTATAAACTTATAGCCGGAAAACCACATCAGTTTTTAATACCTCTACTTTCTACATTTCGCCTTTATTAATACCTTTGAACTTTAAGTCATTAACCTATACATCAACATGTAAATATTTTCATAATGTTAAAGAAACATTCGAATATGTGGATGGATATTTCTTCAAGAGAAAAGAAAAATTACGATTTCTTTTTATAGTGCATGGTTTTTGAAAAACTCGTTCTCCATTGTTTCAGGTACATTGACGATGACGATCTCGGAAGAATAGCCAAAATTGCTAGTGACAAGTCGGTGAAAAATCGTGTCCGGGTCACAGCCATTGAATCACTTCCAACCAGATGCAGTAATGTATGGATAGACTTGATTCAGAAAGTATTCGCCAACCGAGATGAAGATTCCGAAATCAGAATCAGAGCTTACCTATCTCTCGTAGCGTGCCCTTCTCCAGAAGTAGCAGCGAAAATAAAAGAAGTTTTGGACAAAGAAACATCGAATCAAGTAGGTTCTTTCATTACATCACATCTGAGAAACTTGCGAGCTTCGACGGACCCGAACAAATTTGCAGCTCAAGTACAATTTAGACATATCAAACCTCGTACCAAGTTCCCTGAAGATTTCCGAAAATTTTCTCACAATCAAGAAATTTCATATAATATTGGAGCATTGGGAATTGGAAACGCAATAGAACACAACGTTATTTTCAGCCAAGATAGTTTTTTGCCAAGGTCCGTAGATCTTAACTTGACATCAGAAATTTTCGGTAGATCATTCAATTTCTTGGAAATAAATGCTAGAGCAGAGAATCTCGATCATCTTATAGAGCACTTTTTCGGACCAAAAGGAATGTTGAATAACCGTAACATTGTTGATATATCGCAAGATGGAGCGAATGCCCTTAAAAAATTAGCGATGGATATAAATGAACGATTGCAAAACGTAAAGCGGTCAAAACGAGACGTGAAAATCGATGAGCTGAAAAATTTCGCGAAAAAAGTAAATCTCCGAGATAACGTAGTTGATCAGTATTTGGATCTAGACTTGTCGATAAAACTTTTCGGTGTTGAACTTGGGTTCTTCACAGTGTCGTCTGCTACTAATAATTATCAACCTAAACAAATCATTGACAAAATTTTCGACTATTTGGAAAAAGGCCTCGGTAACGTGAAGGATTTCAATCATCACATCGAAAACCACCTTCAATTTTTCAACGGTGAATTAGTCTACCCCACAGGCTTAGGACTTGCAATGATTCTGGAGCTTACCGGTACCAGTGTTGTCGATATCAAGACGAGTGGAAAAATCGACATCCCAGCAATCATTAATGACCCCAAGAATGCCGTCATTCAAATTGGTTTAGAGCCCAGCGCATCTATTCGCTTCGCGGGAAAATTCTCGGTCGAAGGTTTTGGATCTGAATCTGGCCTGAAAGTAATTGCAACTCTTCACACTTCAACAGGATCAAGTATGACGGTTAAACTACTCGATGGTCAGGGCGTGGACATCAATTTCGCTGTTCCAAAGAAAAAACAAGAAATATTTACCATCACTAGTGAGGTATTGGCTACAACTGATCCAAAGACCAAAGAATATGCTCTCATGAAGTTCACAAAAGGAAAAGAGCATTCCGATTGTTTCGACCAGTTTTCTTATTTGCTTGGATTTACGTTCTGTGGTCATATTTCTTATCCATATGATAGTATCGAGTCTGTGCAGAAGAAACCTTTATTCCCATTGAGTGGACCAGCAAAAGCAAGCGTCTTCTTCGAGAACAATGACGTCAATAGTTACAATTTCAAGGTCTACTACGATAAGAAAAAACCCAATGCACGATCTCTTGAAATCGTTATGGACACGCCAAACAGCAAAACTGACAGACGAGTTGTGCTGAATGTTGAAGCTATGACCGAACCCGACAAAACGCTGAAATTATCCTTCACCTCACCCCTGAAAAAGGTTTCTCTTCAAACCAAATTAACGAACAATCCGACCGAAAAAACTGTTGGACTGATGGTGAATCATGACCAGGATGAATACTTGATTCGTTTAGGACTGCTGGCAAATGGAAACAAATATAAACCTATCCTAGAATACAAAGTTCCAGAGCATGTTGCGCAGCTTACTGGTGGTAAAACAAAAACAAGTACAGGAAGTCAAATCTACAACGTCGATGGATCGGTGGATGTTGCGGATTTCGAAAAAGGAAAGAAGTTCACGCTTAAAGATGTGATTTTCTCTGTTTCCGGAAAAGAAGCTGCTAAAATTGAAGGAACTGTTATTTCAACACCAACGCTGTTCAGTGTAGACAGCGATTTACATTATGGACCGGAAAAGATATCGATCAAAGTTGAGGGTAAAAAAGAAAATGACAATAAATTTGCTCTTGATGTTAGTGCCTTACCTTCAAAAGACCCTAACGTAGCGTTCGCTCTTAAGTATGAAGTTGAGAAACAAAAAACATGGCTAGATCAAAAATTGGTTGTGATTCATGGCGCAGATTTGAAATCAGAAGTTAATCGACTGACGATCACAGAACGCGTTGTGTTTAACATGGAACCGCAAGATTTCGAAATAGCTTACGACCAACAATGCGAGCATAAAGGTTTTGATTACAAACATAAAATCAAAGGCGGAGTAACGCGCAAATCCATCGATGGCGAATTTTTAGTGAAATATGACAAGTTCAAATTAGGCCTAGAATTTGTTGGAAAAACCCACATTTCTAAGCCTGGAGACTATGCCATGGAGTTCAAAGCTGACGTTTTGAGGAACAAAATGGAACTGAAGGCCAAGCGTGAAATTGTAGATGACCATAAGAGCAAGTTCAAAAACTCTTTAGAAATTACTCCTGGTGGTAAATATGAAGTTGACTTGACGACTGTTTACGATGTTAAAGGTAAAGAAATTGACGTCCAGATCGAAGGAGACATAAACATAAATGGGAAAAAAGCTAAGATTGGCACAGGGTTAAAGAACAAAGCTAACATAATGAATACCAATGCACTTATAGAAGTAGAGGGTGACAAATACCTTGACTTTGTCATGAAAGCTGAACGCGGAGATAAATCTGTTGGCAATCTGAATCTACTCATCAAGAATCAGCTTGTTATGAATGGCAAGTTCGACTATGAAGGAGGCAAAGGAACAGCGTTAATGACCGTTGATTTACTGAAATTCGACCGCAAAATCAAAGCAACTGGTGACTTGACTGTCACTGGATCACAGCACACTGCTAATGTAGAAGTACTTTACAATGCTGGAAAAGAACCTGCAAAGAGGCTAAAACTTTCAACGATTTCCGACATAACAAGCGCTTCAGTTGACACGAAAAACGTACTAGAAATTTTGACATACAAAATCGAAATCAATGGAAAAGCTAAAATGCAAGGAAAACCTTTCCGGGACGGCCAAATTGACGGAGAAGTTGAAATCACTCTGCCAACCGGACGATACATTACCATGAATGGCAAACACAAAAAAACAGTTGGAAAAAAAGACAATCAGGTAAGCGACCTCTGGTATTTTACTCTAGTTCATAACTTATTCTATCAAATTTATAGATTGACTTCAGCCAGGCGTGGGAGCTTGCAGATCATGAAGGCAAAGGTGGGAAAGCTCAGAAGTTGATATACAATGGTGAAGGTAAAATAAATCCGAAGGTCTCAAGGAAAGAAAAACATGGCCTGAAATATGTTCGACCTGATGACAAAGATGCAGAGCTTGAAGTTAAATTCGATAAACATACAGCCGAGCAAGATCCGGGAAAACAAATTCACGCAGCTCAACTATCACTGAAGGGTTCAATGATACCAAAGGCAATCATGTTCGAAGGCAACAGCGATTGTGGAACAACAGAGAGTAACTGGAATATAAAATCTTCGTTAGGCGATGATATTTCGATGAAGGTATGTCATGGCAAAGACTGTTAGCAATTGAACGTTTGACATTATTCCTTTTTAAATTATTCTAGACTTCTGGCAAGTTCGTACGTGGCGACTACAACTCCAAACCAAACACCTTGGACGGTACTTTAGAAATGACATCATCTTTAGAAACATTGAAGAACTTGAAGTTGGAAGTTCACGAGTCAATTTTGGTTCCATTAGCTTCTGACGGCACTTTTGAATACAAAAACAAAAATTCACTGACTTATAATGATAATAAAAAAATCAATGTCGAGACAGGCGTAAAACATGTTGGTATGATGTCTTCAATAGCCCCGAGTGAAGGCTCTTTGAAGTTGATTCTGGGTGTTTTTGAAAATCCACCTTTCGAAATTGACAGCCAGTATAAATACTCGCCCTCAAAAGATAAAATGACAGTGTTGAATTTGAGTGGGAAAGTCATGCCCATGGACGTTGCTGGAAGTTTCGAAATGAGTCGTAGCCCTGATTGGTCAAAGGTGCAATTGAAGACGAAAGTCAATTCGCACTTTGAAAAGATGAAGAATCTTGAACTTGATATGGATCATGAAGTATGTGAATTTTCATTGTTCCCTTGTAGTCATGTTAACGTAAGCACATTGCAATCACCTTGCAAACAATTCACTCCATGTTTACGTAAACGTGTCTGTAAGTGTTTATTCTCCATGAAACAATTTATTTTTATTCTTGTTTTATTACGTTTAGAGCAAGGATAGCGACAAAATCAGGAAAACCAATATCGTCCTGAGCGTTGATAGTAAGAATTATGGCCTCAGTAGCGAAATAAAGAATGATCCAGTTTCTCCTAGTATAGATGTTGCGATTACGATCCCAGAAGGAAAAACGGAACTGAAGGCGAAGACAAATAAAATTGGAGATAAGGAATACACAGGTAATAAACCGAGAATGTTTAAAAAAAAGGAAAAATTGAAAGGAAGAATAATGGAAAAACTATGATTTCTCGTTTTACAGCAAATTACTCTATCACTGGACCTAAAGGTTTCGTTTCTATGAATGGCCATGTGAAAATTCAAACTGAAGATGACTTTTTGATCGAAGTTGATATTGACAGTAACAAACTCAAAATGCGCAAAATTCATGCTGAAGTCGTAGGTTCGGCTGCACCTAAAACCGGAAAAAGAATTCATGTGTCTGTAACGAGTGAAGACAAAAATGTTCTTGGTGGAAGGTGAGTACTAGAAAAAGGATGAAAAGTTCTGGATCTGGAAATCTTGGGCAAGTCAGGAATAAAGGCTTATTTAAATTTAATGCTACGAAATATTGAATTACTTTATTCTTAAATTACAAAAATATGAATCCAGATCTGTGAGTTTATATAAATGAAATCTAAATATTATAAAAGAATGAAATTCGTGACTGGGAAGTTGTTGTTTCAAAGTTTGTGATTCGAAAAAAAAGAACTTTATCGAGATTATTTTTTACCGATCAATTTATAGTGACTCTGTTACTGTTAAATATATCTCTAAGATCAAAGCAAATATGTTTTTGTTTTTCAGCATGAACTTTAACAAAAGAATAGAAAATGGAAAGACCATCATAGAAGGTAGTGGTCAGCTGAAAGTACTAGACAACGTCAGGACTTCGTCATTTAAGTACTCTCGGCAAACTTTGTCGAAGGATACTCATGGAGAAGATGGCATTGTATGCACTTTGCACGCAAATTTCGACCCCTCTGCTGTCGTGAGTGAAATCAAATTCACCACCAAAGAAGCACTGTTTTTCGGAAGTTACTGTGAAAAGAGCAAGGACTGCACGCAGATGAAACTTCATTCTAAGCTGGACACTGACAGTAATAATTTAGTTTCCATTTATTACGCTGTGTGACAAAACAATTTTTTTCTTATCATGATGTTCTGAGAAGCATAAAATCGATAGTATATGATCCCATACGCAAATCTACAAAAGGTTTTGACAAAGTCAGTTCTTGTTTCCAAGATAACAATTGACTTAAACTTTTAGAAATATAATGCCTTATGTCTTAGAATTATTGACCGATTTTTTTCGGTAAATTCATGTACATTTTTTTCAAACAATCCTAAAAATATTCCGAATTTTCAAAAATAATTGATAATTCTCACGATTTTCAATGTTTTAGAATTGTGAAAAATTTTTAAGCATATAAAATGATATGCAATATGATATGCAAACATCTTTACAATGTCACCATCACCAATATACGAACTATTTGAGGCTTTCCGAATTTCATAAAAATTCGTCAAACTCATCAATATTTACCGTAACTTTTCAATACTCTCCAAGTTTTTCACATTTTCATAAAAAAAAACACATCATATTAATTCGAAGAAATTTGATAATAAACCCTATCTATAAAATTCAAAAACTTTTTTCTGAAATTCATTAAACTTTACGAATTCCCGAAAATTATTGACAACTTTTAGAACTACAAAATTTGAACATTTTTCATTATTCAGAATCGCAAGCATAATGCAAACCATTCAAAGCTTTCTAAATTTTATACAAAATTCGTCCAATTCATTAACGTTTTTTGTTTGACAATAATTCTCGGGAATTAGTGAAATTTGACAACAAACGAAATTGCTGACGTTTATTTCAAAAATCACAATTCTGCAGGGAAAACCAAACTTCATCATCAAGTGACAGTAGAAGCAAACTTGCGAAAATTCAACATCCCTCTTGAGTTCGGTTTCAAAAGCATAATGAAATACGAACGTTGGTCATACGATCACCTTGCAAACTTGTACCTTCACTCTACTCGGGAAAAAACAGAATATGGATATCACGCATACTGCAATCCCAAAGAATCTGGTACGACCCCGAATAATCTTCTGTTCAAAAACTAATAGCAATCTCATTTCCATTACACTATTCTATATTTCTGTATCATAGGCGTTGTCTTTACTACACCCAATCGCGAAGTTGCCTTGGTATCAAACCACGATATTCCCAAAACGAAACACACTGGCTCTTACAAAATGGAAGTTGCTCTTTTCCTAGACAGGCATAACAAGCCCAACGAAAAAACAAGTGTGCAAATGAATGGTGACGTTAACATCGACAAAAGTATCTTTTCCGTTACCGGAGAAACGAAATTGCTCTATCCAAATCAACCAAAGGTATGTGAAGAATACCTTCAAATTAAAAAAAAAAACCAATATTACCCATCATAAACATGACGTTTTCAGGACATGTCAATCAACGGTAAAATACTTTGCGGAGGTGATAACTTGCTCGATGCTAACCTAAACATCGACCTTTTCACAAAAAAAACCCAAAAGATCAGCGTCATCGGGAAATTGTTGAAAGTGGCAGTGCCAAAAGGATACAACCTGACTGGCCTAGTCGAAGTCAACAGTCGTGGTCAGCAACTGAAAGTTGACCTGAAAGAATACCTTCTTCTCTCTGTAAACGAAATCGGTTTCGGCAGCATGTTTTCTTACACTGACGTTCAATCTAAACTTAAAACAATCGGAATTCAATTTAACGCAAACATCAAAGAAATGCACTTGCTGATCAAATCTCCCGATAAAAACGTCATCAAAGTGGACTCAACCATGGACATAAGCAAGAATCTGCAGAAAATCGATTCTGAAATGCAAGTTCTCGACAAAGTTTACACTTCGAATTTCGAAGCCAAAGACTACAACAGCGTAAAATTCGTGTTTGCTCCGAAAGGTTAGTTAGTTCGGTTATTTACCCATCGAAACGTTGAAAAATAATGGATGGATGATTCTAGATTCTTCAAATGACAAATTCACGGCTAATGGTCGTGTGGTACTCGGGCAGTTAGCCGAGTTCCATGCCACTCATTATACCAAAGGAAACAAAAATCCTCTGATTGGCGCTTTGATCCATCTTGATGAAAGCAACTTCTTGAAGCCAGAGTTTACGTACAACAAAGACAACATCGTTAATTTGATGGTAATGTAAAAATGTTTCCTTTTCATCATTTACGGAAACGAATATTAACAATGTGCCAATTCTCAGGAACATTGCAGACGTCTTATAATCGAAAGCATGCAGCAAATAAATGATTTCATCAAGTCAGTGATGGACGAGGTATCTATGGAATTGAAAGATTTGGTTGAGCACTTGAAAAAAGCACAGCCAAATCTAGCTCCATTGCTGGAATATTACAAAACGGAATTGAAGAAGATCAAACAGGAATTACATGCCGATGCTACTGTTCAGGAAATTGAAGCTGTGTTGTAAGTCACTATAGTATTGATGAGTCTTTATAGAAAAAGGATTGCAACAAATACCAAATTAACTACATTTTTCTAAACTTGTGTTGATAAATGAAGAAATTTCTGTTCAATAATATTCAGTGTTCTGAATCCATAAATTCTATGAATATACTGCAAAGTAAAAGAGTTAATAAAAATATCCAATGTTCATTTAGGATGAAAACATTTGGAACAGTTTTCGAAGTAATTGGTGAAACTGTGAAAGACCTTGTCATGAGACTAGAAACGGTGCAGAAACATATGACAGAAATAATGACAAAAGCATCGGATGCTGTGAAGGCTGTTTATCCGCAAATCAAGGAATCAATAAGTAAAGTTATGCAAGCATTCTCGAAAATCTTCGAAGCAATTTTGAATTTAGGAGTAGCTTACTTGAAAGCTTTGCTCAGCGTCATCAATGAGCATCAACAGGAATTGAAAGAGATCATCACCGTTGGTCTTGACATAATCCAAGATGTGGCCAAAATATGTTTCAAAGTGATCGGACAACTCGAGAAAGATGTGAAAGATTTTGTGGCTTTGTTGATTCAGCAATTAAAAGCTTTCCCAATTTATGATATCATCAAAGAGAAATATCAAGAAGCCATCAAATATGAGGTAAAATTTTGAGGACTTGAAGCAAATGTTAATCTAAGACTACATATGTATATTTTCCTCATCTCTTAGATTCCAGAAGCTGTTTTCGCTCCTTTGAAGGACTTGTCTGAAAACTTGAAGAGTATTTTGCCAACGAAAGAATTGATCGAGCTCTATGAAGTTTTGTCAACTTACATCTCGAAATTGGCGAGGAAAGAGACTGTTGACGATTCCAGCGAACTGAAGAAGATTTGGTGGCATGCTGTGAATGCCTTTGAATCGATCATGGCAATGATGCAGAATCTAGTGACCGTGGACAAAATATTTGACATTTTCACCATGAGAATCTACCCAGATTTCAGTTTCGTGAAACAAATTTTCGGTCTTTCTACACTGAGGGTTTCAATTGTGAACTTGCTCTTGAATGATGAACTACCAACTCCAATGGACATTTACTATGCTTTGAGGTATGCAAAATCTAGTATGTAAAATATTTTCAGGTATCATAGAAATTTCTTCGTGTTATTTGGAGTTTTGTAGAGTACAAATTAGTTCTGAATCACTGATTCCCAAGATTAAAAATGGCAGCTAAATTTTGTTTGTGATATGTTCATGCAAATTACGTAAATTTTAAGTATGGAGAGGCTCACAAATAATTAATTAATATCAAATAAAATAAAATACTAGAAATCTATGAAAATACTCAAAAGGACCACAAAAACTACAGAATTTTAAAAGAACCAAGAACTACTTATAATATCAAAAACTACTATCAGTCATTTAATACTAGAGTCCTAATTTTTTTGAATATATAAAAAAACTATAGAACTTTGAACCCTTGGGCATCAAATTATACAGATCCATACAGAAATCAAATACGATATGGATAAACCCTCAAATCGTATAAGTGCTAAAAAGGTGCGAAAAATACTAAAAGAACTAGAAAGTTAGAAAATATTTTTAATCTGTTAGGATATCCTTTTCCGAAAAATCTATAAAAATACTTAAAATTTAACATATTTTGAATTCTAGAAAATCGAATTCTACAAATCTATATAGATATCCATAAAAACCTAAAAATCTGTAGAAATACTTGGAACTTTTACGAAATTTCGTACATACATACCAGAAAATACGGAAAATACTGAAAATAAGAAAAAACTATATGAAAAATCCATGTAAATATAATTTAGTCTGACGAAAACAGCTGATCGTAAATCTTAGCAGAAATGCCCAGACATATGTGCCTTTCTCTTATTCATCCATAAGAGCGTGCGCGTTAGAAAGAGACGAGACGAGATTGTAGGCGTAAATATACACACAGCGGTTTCATTTTTTAAGCGACGGATTGAACGCGACCGCGTTTCAAAATTTTCTGTGAAATTTACTAAATTATAAAAACTATAACACTTTGAATCCTTGAGCATTAAGTAGATAGATATATTCTACGGATAAATCCATAATACCTAAACATATTTGACGATTTGATGTTCATGTATAAAAAATGAACAAATACGCATAGTCATAAAAGTACAAGAATTTTGAGAAAACTGTATGGAAATCTATAAAGGTGGTGTTTTTTGAAAAACTGAAAAATACTAAAAATCTTTAAAACTTCGAATTCTAGAGTATCAAGTTCCAAAAATCTATGTTGATCGAAAAAAAAATTTCTGAAAAAATTCTAAACGATGCATATTGATCAAATAAAATTCCTAGGAATCTCTTTAAAAATACTAAAAATTTCTACAAAATCTGATAAGTAATGAATAAATACAAACAAAAAAAATTATAACAATACAAAAGCTCTGTAAATACTTTAAATCTATGTAGACATACATAATTTTCTCAGAAATTAATAAAATCAATAACGATTCACAAATTTTCAAATCCTCAAGCATAGAATTACAAAAAAATAATACATAAAATCGTAGATAAAAATACGACGAAACCCACTAACTTATGAAGGCAAATACAGAGAAGAAATACAGAAAATTCTGAAAGTACTAGAAACCTTTAGAGTATAAATTATTTTGAGGCAACTGTTCATCAAAATATCTCAAAGAATATTAGTTATATGTATATATAACTTAACATTCTTGAGCTCTTAAACCAGAGGAACATACACATATCTTAGTAATTTTGATCCTCATAAAAACCTTATAAGGAAATGAAATTTCTTATAAGAATTCAAGCTAAACCTTATAAAAACCTTAAGAGCAACTAAAATTTTTTATAAAGAATTGATCCAAAAAATTCTATGAAGTTTTTTTTCTTACGAGATTTTATCATATACATTCTTATGAGAAATTCCAAAATGTTTCTTATGAAGTTTTTATAATGTTATCTTATAAGAAATCTAATCCTTGTAAGGTTTTGATAACGTGCACCTTTTGAAAAATTCAACTCTTATAAGAATTTTTTTTTTTACATGGTTTCTATAAGCATAAAAATTACTAGGGTAAACGCATAAAAATTCAAGAAAACACTCATCTTTTATAATTCGGTACATACTAAAACATACGAAAAATCTATGAAATATCATGTATCGTTGCAGATATAATTTTATTAAAATAAATCCATGAAAACATGAGTAATGTATAAAATTTTGAATCCCATAGAATTATATTTTAGGAATTTATATAGGAATCCAAACAAATGTGTGCTAATCCTGAAAATGACATAATTACTGAACTGATAAATACCTAAAATTTTAGAAATGAGATATTCATCCATACATCAATATAAATATATTTTGCATTTAAATACTTATTGACCCTTTTGATTTTGAGCACCCCCCCCCCCCCCCAATAGAAAATTACGTTGCTAAGTACGTATTTTTGAGTATTCATGAAATTTCGTAGGATTCTCTAATATTTATAAAGATTTAGAGTTTTTCCAATGGAAATCATTTAGATATGTATCTTCTATAGAATTTCCTCTAGAATCTAAAGAATGTCAGATTTCAAGTATTTTTCTAGATTTTTCGGAGATAATATCCCTGTAGATTTATAGCACTTCACAGCTTTCTAGTTTCTTTAGTATTTTTCGTATATTTTCCGTATTTCTACGATTTGAAAACTACTGTCACCTATAAGATTCGATGCTCAAAGACTCAAAGTTTTATGGTTTTTTCAGTATTTTTTAAATTATTAAAAAAAATTATATTTGTATAGGATTACAGTATTTAATAGAGCTATATTATGTATTTTTAGTATTCTCGGTTCTTACATAATTCTGTAGTGTTCATAATATTTTCTAATATTTTCATAGATTTCTAGTTTCAAGTAATTGTTCTTACATAGTAGCATTGGGGTTTGACGTGAAAAAGAGAGGGTTGAGTTAATTTGTGATTTCTCAACTTAAAGTTTCTCGCACTGTCTTACGAACCGAGTTGTGCGTTATTTTTGTTAAGTAAAACTATCAGAACTTTCATCTCTATGAGTGCAAGCCCAATGATCACAAAAAACTTTAGACTTACTGCAATTCTTCACTTATCTGATTCGTTTCAAATTATAGGCCTACACTTCATCTTGGGGACGTTATTCCGCCATTTAGTTTGTCTGCAGTTATAACAGAAGGAGGGCACATATTTACGTTCGATGGCAAACACTTGACATTCCCAGGTTCTTGCAATTACATACTTGCTCAAGATTTCCATGATGGAAACTTTTCAGTTGTCGCTAAAATGGACTCTGGCAAATTGTCGAGCATAAGCGTGACTGACATGGTGGATTCCATTACTTTGAAACCTAATGGAAACGTAAGTTTATTTCTGACTAAAACCACCTCATGGTGAAGTCTTCTTCACCGTGAAGAAACAAAGGTTTACACTTGAAATTTTGAGAGTTTTCTTAGGTGATATTTTTCTGACTATGCAATTAGTTGAAGGTTTTTCAATGTTCTAATCCTTATCTACAACCTACAATAAGTTAATAAAAAAAAAAAAAATTCGAATTTTTTTCGTAGCATCATCTAATTTTCGTTGCTTTCATTTTGAATTGTTTAAATTCCTTTGTCAACTCACATCAAATATTTTTTACGTTTCCAGATTCTTTACAACAACAAACCTGCTGAATTCCCATTGAACACCGATAACAAGGAAAAAGGTTTGCTTGCTTACCTCGTGCCACCGACAATGAACGTAAGATCAAACGCTGGCGTTCATCTGATGTGCCTGGACCATGGGGAGCTACTTTGTCAAATTCATATCTCTGGATTCTATCATGGAAAATTACGCGGTTTGTTCGGCAATGGAAATAACGAGTATTTCGATGATTTCATACTACCTTCTGGAAGCGTGAGTACCTCTTAAAACTTGAGGAAGTTCGATTGCTCAATGGCCGGAAATTGTGTTGTATTCATCTACATTCATTATATTTATGAAATAATATAATATAGACTCCCGTCGATATTAACTACAATTTTGGACACAAGTTGAACGAAGATTACCCATTTTAAATATTGCGTTTAGAAGTTTTCCGATAATAGATTTCTTTTTCATCGATCTGATAATACAGTAAAACTTGTCATATTGTCACATCGTGGAATCAGCTTTAAAACGTGACAATACTACAGATTTTACTGTACTTTAGAATCCAGTGCTTTTAGATCTATGTGTAAACTAAATTTCTGTTATCTGCTTATCTGAATGTTTTTTTGAGATAATGTCACGAAATTTCAAAAATATTTGAAACTTTTATTATGAATTAGGTTAGAGTATTACTCGCGTATATATTTAAACGACATGAAACTTTTAAAATATAATGTTTTTACATCAAATTCTTGAAAGTTAGGATCCCTAAGTAAAATCAAAAATTTATCAAGCACAGTGCTATTTTAACTTCAGATTTGAAAAAAAGACATGGATCACATTAATGTCCCTATTTCTGTCATTAATAAGTTTTTTTTAATGATATTATTTTATTTTCTAAACAAATAAATAGTTATTTCATTCCTAGATAAGTGAATCTGACACTGACTTTGGCAATGCTTATAAATCTGACGCGAGCTGTGCTGACGCAAGTGCGATAAAACATGATGCTGCTCCACATGCACCAGTTTGCACGGAATATTTCTCTGGGTACTCATCAATGAGGTCAGTAAAATAAATTTAATTATGGAAAAAATGCACAGAATTTAGAAAACATATCTATCTATCAAGTAGACAGAAGCAACGAAATAATAAAATATTAATAAAACATTTTCTTGTCTTGGAATGAAGAATTTGTGAAAAATTGTGTAACTTGAAAGAATTAAAAAAAGTATTCATTACTCGATTATGTTAACTAGGATCACTTTAAGTTTAAATTTGAAACAGCAAATTTTTATTTATCAGTGTAATTTTTGATTCTGTAACTGTAGTCTTAAATTGTATAAATTTTTTTGTTGAAGTCAATAGTGTTAAATTTTAACACAATTCGTAAATATCCATTCGTACACCTTTATTTTCAGTAATTGCTTCAATTACGTTCATCCTCATCATTACCGTATGGCTTGTGATCACGCTGTAGCAGCGGGAACCAAAAATGGTCCTTGTATCATAGCGACTGCTTATTTGGCAGCTTGCTACGAAAAACGCGTATTCGTAGATGTACCATCAGCGTGTGGTAAGTTTAAACAAACAATATGTTCTCTACAAAACGCATAGTTGACCAAAAACTATAATTTATGCCAATTTCAGCGAAATGTACCGTGGGTCCAAATGATGTAGAAGTTGATAACAAATTCAACGTGAAAATTCCTAAAAAAGAAGCAGATATTGTCTTTGTCATAGAACAGGAGACAGATAATGAAAAAGTTTACAAGGAATTCATCGCACCTCTTCAGACCGAGTTGAAAAACGAGTTGAAAAACCATGGCATGACGTGAGTACAAATGCAAAGCTTTGATGACATTACTCGAATTGTTGAAGTCATAATTCATACTACTAATTGCAAGCAAGGTTAGTATTACAAAAAATTATTAAAAAATTGGTTGAATTTAGGGACGTTTACACTGGCTTGATTGGTTTTGGAGAGAAAATGAAGTACCCACAGCACTACACGTTGAAAGGAAGCAAAAATGTAGACAGTGAAGTCAAAAATATGGTTTTTAAAACTCAGAATCAGCTTCTTAATCTTCAGGTAAATACTCGACTTAAAATTTAAAGCTTATGATATTCGGTGAAAACATTATTCATCGTCATTACAGGATGTCAAAGCTGCGAACCTTACGGAAAAATTGAGATATCTTAAACAGAGACTGGACGTGGAACTTGGAACCTTCAAATTAACTGATGCTTATGAGCAAGCTGTTGCTTATCCATTTAGACCTGGCGCAGCCAAAGCTGTTGTTAGTGTACTTTCAACTGTTTGCGAAAAGAGTCCTTTCCCGATTTCGGTAAGATTTCAAGATATTTTTGTGCCTCCCGAAGATTGAAGAGTATTTATGTAACATGTAGTGATGGGAATCGAAACGAAAAAGGTTATTATCAGCTCATCCGATGTATTGGAATAATCTGACAGGCTGAGAGGAAAAACCGAACAAGTAGAGACAGAAAACATGGAGTTTCACATTCATCTGCCTCTTACTAGTTCGGTTTTTACTCTCAGCTTTTCATCTAACAGTCGATATCGATATGCCAATAAATTGCATAGATTTTGATGGATTGTTTAGATAAGTGTCTTTTCATAGATTAACAGTATTGACAGTATTTTTTCGGCACCCATGCAGTTTGAAGGATTTGCTGGAATTTTAACATAGACATTAGGAACTTGATCCTATAGGATTCAGAGTTAAAAATTTTTTTTGTAACTCGTAGATTTTCGAGAGGATCACATATGTGTCTAGATTTTTCTATTTTTTAAGTTTTTCTTGTATCCAGAGATTCATGAAATTTTGTGGAATTTTTCGATATATATTTATAAATTACTATTATTTTGAAAAAATTTATTTTTCTACAATTTTGTGCTATAGAATCAAGAGTTTATTTAATTTTTCGTCGTTCAATAGACTTTTCAGGAAACAGTATCTTATGTTTCTTATATTTCTTTATATTTCTTCAGTATTTTTCGATGAAATATTATGAATCGTTATACAGGTTTACAAAATTCGATCCTTTTATAATTTTAGTTTTGTATATTTCTAGTATTTATTAGATATTGTGGAAGGAAATCGACAATGCTCAAGAGATAAAAATGATCTACGCAGTTGTGATTGCTACGATTACGATATGTACACAAAAATTTTCTTAAAGTAGGAACAAAACATATCTGACATAAAAAACACAATTTTCTAATAAAATCAAATGCATCATCACTTTTACCAAAAATCATATTTTCAAAAAAGGGTATGAGGAAATATACGTATATATTCAGGAATTTCGGGGTCGCGGGTTTGAACCCCCAAAACGCCTCCTGGCTACGCATCTGATTGTTAAAGATTTTTTAAAATATTGAGTTCAGCAGTCATAAGTATCTAATAAAATTCTTGTTTTTTAGAAATACATTTTGTATTTGAGTTTCGTTAGATTTTCTTGAAGTTTCGAAGGTTTTTAGTATTTTGGTAGATTCATGTATAGATTCCTAAAATTCAATGCTCAAAGGATCAAAATCGTATAAATCTCTCGAATCGTCATTGATTCTTAAAAAAATATAATCAGCATTTATGAAAATCTTTTTAATTTTCTAGTATTTTTTTTTTAAATATATAGCCTCGTAAGATTTTTCATCAGATTTAAAGTTTTTTAGAATTTTATATATTTCTGGAACGTCATGCTTTCGAATCCAAAGTTTTATACATTTTAAGAATATTTATTTATCGTTCATGGAACAGTTCTTTCATATTAAATATTTCATATGAAATATTATTTAAAAATAAAGTAAACCTTGTCGATTCCCAGTTGTAGCTTTTTTTAAATTTTAATCATTTCGAACAATTTTTCAGTTAACATCAAATACTAGAGTTGTACAAAATGAAATAAATACAAATAAATTCAATGTTATAAACAAATACTATAATACCAAGTGAAGAATAAATAAACCTCTCTAAAGATGATTTCACAAAATTTTATCGATTTATTTTACAATATTGATTCCAAATCATTCATTTTATAAGAAAAATCATGAAAATATCGCTATGAAAGAATTTCAACGGCTTTGAACATTCTGGCAATTATATCTTCGAAACCAACAATCACAGAGTGCCTAGCAAGAAATTGACGACCGGCCCGATACTGGGCCAATCACGGCAGCCGTTGTTCGACCGTCGGCATTCGAACCTGGCGCAGTACCGAAATGATAACGCCAGTCAATACTAGGCCAACACTGGCAACTGTTTTAACGGCACCCATTAATACCTTAACATCGGGCCGATACTGGTTCGCTTGAGTTGCCAATGTTGGCTTAATACTGATGGTGAACTCCGCACCGACATTCACTAAACAATCGAACCCGCAATGGTTCGACTGTTTTGCCGATATTGGGCACAGATCGGCTGGTGACGGTCGTATAACAAAACTGCGCCAATACTGGGCCGTTCGTCACAATCGGCAAGACTACGGCAATTTCTTACTGGGTGTCCTCCATACTTGGAGAGTTAAAAAATTTTTAATAAAGAATTGAATCGATATTAGAAAAAGTCACGGACCAAAATGCCTAATGTTTGAGTTAGTTTAAAAAAACAAGTCGAAACTTATCATTTTCTTTTAAATTTTTTTACTCCAAGAGCTTGCGATATTAATAAATACCGTTCCCAAAATATCAATGTAGCAATTATTATTAAATTAATATATTTTGGAAGAATTATGATTATTTATCGGAAAAAATATCAATAACCCGATAATATTGACACATCCTTGGTAACGTGGGCCAACTCATCAAATAATAGTATATTACGTTACAGGTACAGATGTGCAAATTTGGCAAAATGGGGAAATAACTAACCGAGCCGAAGGCGAGGTCTGTTACCTGTTTTGCCTGTGAGCACATCCGCACTTGTTTACGTGAGATATTTTTTGTTACGATAGCCAAAAAGTCACTTCAAAGTGTCAGTTTTCAGGTGAGAGTAACGAAAAATTATTTATTGACGTTCGATGACAAGATAAATATTTTTCGCAGTTGCAACAATTGAGGCTGCTACTGGGACATAAAAAATATCGCGATCTGGGACTCACGTACTTCCATGTTTTCAACAAGGGAGATTTATCTGTGAGCGGAAAAGAGCAGAAGAACATTGTTGGGTATGACAAAAGTCATACGTATACCTTCTCTGATAGTAAGAAAAAACCATTCGAAGGAACTCCTGTGGGATCTAACGATGTCACGTTGAGTACCCATGACGTTTGTGCTAATTTCGCAGTCGCAGTAAGTTTATTTTTCAAAATTAAATTTCTTATGTAGTGTATCGTAAGGAAGTTTCATTTTTTTTCCGTTGTCATTAATGGTTGAATTTTTTCAACGTAGACTATGTATATTTTTCTATGATTATGAATCTCAATTCGTTCACTATGTTTTGAAATGTTGTAATGAATGTAAATTCAACAACTGTGGATTGCTTTTCATTTACATCTAATCTGATGCACATGCTAAAAAAATTCATTTTGGAAAATGAATGTTCTAGTCTGGAGGAGCTGCTTTCAACTCCAAGAATTTCTTGGAAGCCAAGCCAAACCAAAAGAAGCAGTTCATTCAGGTTGCAGCTAAGAAAATCGCAGAAGCTTTAGCAAACATTCAAATGGAAGAAGAATGCAGATGCACCATGAGTCATGGCTTATTTGCTCGTCCTCAATGTAAAATTTTGTATCGAGAGAACAAAGAACATGTACGTATGATTTATAATTTTTTTTTTCTTTGATTGTATAAATACTAGATGAGAACGTTTATTATTTCAGTACCATCATTTTAGGCCGGGGTAATGATAAAAACTAGATCGAACTTCCATCTGACAAAATATCAAGATGTATGATAAAAAATGATGAAGATTTGATTTATAAAACTTTGAAATGTCAAAAAAATTCATGAGATCGAGAATAACCAAATGAATATTCGATTTTCAGAAACACACCAAGGCATAAGCAAAAATGGGACCTCATGCAAATTGCGCGTCATGGATCACGTCGTTTTCATTTGTTTAATCAGTACATTAGGTGACCAATGCAAATCATGTGCTGTTCGTTTCTTCAAGCACATTATAACTATATGTATTTAGGTATAATTCGATTACGTCATTTCTTACATATACGTAGAAAATTTACCGTCTATCCAACATGTACAGTTACAGTTCGAATATTCGTTATAACACCAAAAATTGTTAAAGGCGTTACGAGTATGTGATTTTTCAATACGCAGGCGTGCCAAATGAAAGTTTATTGTTGAAAAGTGTAATGGCTCGTTAAAACGATTGTCACCAAAACGAGCGACGATGTATAAATATACGTTTTTTTAAGGTATACCATGTATTGTTCAAAATGGTTATTCAGTTTATTCAGGTGTACATTACAGAAGTAATACATAATAGGAAAACCTAAAAACATTTTGCTAACAGAGCATAGTTTTCTGTTCCCAATACTGGCAAAATTTTATTTTGATGTTATTAGAATTCATCCCTCTTTCGAAAACAACTAATTATATCGTTAAAGCTGTTGTGGGACAAGGTTCTTTGTCCTTCGAGTACTTATTCTACCGAGTTAGTAATTAATCCACCACATGACTTCTTATTTTCCTGTGAATCTTTTATTAACGTTTTAACCAATTAGAAGACTTGCTAGAAATTTCTATATCTCACAATCAGATACTAGCTTCTTAGGTTATTGACTCGCCAATACATTAACTCGAAAAAGTACGTGGTCATCAATTCTCATCTTTGATGATCGTCATTAAGTCCGAGAGTCAGAGAAGTAAGTATCTATTAGGAGGAAATCAATATTAGTGATTCTCACATCAACTTTTAAAAACCTTACAAGATTACCTTTAAAATCCCTATAAGAATATAAGACAAATCCTTATCAGGTGAGATATACCTTTTCTAAGGACTTTAAAACCATATACGGAAATGCAAATCCTTGTAAAGAAAAAAAAACCTCATGAGAAAAATTTTACTTCTGAAAAATAATTTAAATGAACATTTTTTTTATAAAAGTAATTGATTGGGATATGGTTTTAAGTTGCATTCACATTCATTAATTATTGTCGATTATTTCATTGTCATATTATTATCATAGGTGAGGGCGGGTAATATGAGACACTTTTGTATAAATTACTTCTGGTTTTGCCCTTATTTAGGAAAAAATCCATTGAACTTTCTAAATAGTTCTGTGAAGCCTGTAGAACGATATTTGTGAAGCGATCCGAGAAAAGGGACCTACTATCCAAAAAGCAAATTTTTCAGGACAGGCGATTGAATGAATCAATATACACAACGGTAAATGGGATAAAACGTTTTTAAAAATTCATAGCTTGCAAAAAGATTAAAGTTAGTAAATTCTGATTGCACATAATTGAAGATTGGATTAAAAATTTATAGAATCACTCATAATCGGAAAAACGATTTTTTTGATAGTAGGTCCCTTTTCTCTGATCGCCTTACATTTATTAGATAATTTTTAACAATTGTTTCACGTGTTAGACATTTTTCTAGGAACTTAAAAAAAGTTCAAGATGTGAAGACTTTGTAAAATAGGCGTACGTAATAACATTTTGACATTGGATGTGTTGAACGACTGTTCAAAAATCTGTTAAATCAGTCAAAATGTTCATTTCTAAAAAAATTCTTTTATACACCATTTTTAAGCTATTCGACTGCTCTTTCCAATGACGTTTTCAAATTCATACTCAGGCGACAGTTACAGCAGTTATCCGAAATATAAGCTATTCGGACGTATTTGATTTTTCACATTAAGATTACTTAAATTTTCTTTTTTAAAAAATTCTTTTATACACCATTTTGCAGCTATATGTCTGCCCTTTCTAATGACGTTTTCAAATTCATTCTCAGGCGCTAATTACAACAGTTATCCGGAATTTAATCTATTCGGACGTTTTTGATTTTTCAAAAAATGATTACTCAAAATTTTCATTTTTTAAAAAAATCTTTTTTATACCATTCTAAAGCTATTTGACTGCTCTTTACAATGGCGTTTTCAAATTCATACTCAAGCGACAATTACAGCAGTTATCCGGGATATAGCTATTCGGACGTTTTTAGTAGTTCAAAGAATGATTACTTAAAATGTTGATTTCATAAAAACTTCTTTTATACACTATTCTGAAGCTTTTTGAGTGCTCTTTCCAATATCGTTATCAAATTCATACTCAGGCGAATATTTCAGCAGTTATCCGGAATTTAATCTATTATGGCGATTTAGATGTTTCAAAGAATGATTACTCGAAACGTTCATTTTTAAAAAAATGCTTGTATACATCATTCTGAAGCTATTCGACTACTCTTTTCAATGACGATATCAAGTTTCTACTCAGGCGACAATTACAGCAGTTATCCGGAATTGAAACTATTATGACGTTTCTGATTTTTCTAAGAATAATAACTCAAAATGTTCATTTTTAAAAAAATTCTTATATACACCATTTTGAAGCTATTTGACTGCTCTTTCCAATGACTTTTTCAAATTTATACTCAGGCAACAATTACAGCAGTTATCCGGAATTTAAGCTATTATGACGATTTTGATTTTTTAAAGTATGATTACTCAAAATTTTTATTTTTTAACAAATTCTTTCATACACCATTCTGAGCTGTTTGACTGCTCCTTTTAATGACGTTTTAAAGTTCATACTCAAGTGACAATCACAGCAGCTATTCGGAATTAAAGCTATTATGACGAGTTTGATTTTTCAAAGAATAATTACTTAAAATGTTCATATTTAAAAAAACTCTTTTATATGCCATTCTAAAGCTATTTGATTGCTCTTCACAATGACGTTCTCAAATTCATACTCAGGCGACAATTACAGCTAAATCGTCATAATAGATAAAATTCCGGATAACTGCTGTAATTGTCGCCTGAGTATGAATTTGATAACGTCATTGGAAAGAGCAGTCGAAAAGGTTCAGAATGGTGAAGAAGAGAATTTTTTGAAAATGAACATTTTGAGTAATCATTGTTCAAAAAATCAAAAACGTCCGAATAGCTTTTATTCCGGATAACAGCTGTAATTGTCGCATGAGTATGAATTTCAAAACGTCATTGGAAAGAGCAGTCAGATAGCTTCCGAAAGGCGTATAAAAGAATTTTGAAAGAATTAAACATTTTGAGTAATCATTCTTAAAAAAATCAAAAACGTTATAATAGCCTAAATTTCGGATCACTGCTGTAATTGTTGCCTGAGTATGAATTTAATACGTCATTGGAGATAGCAGTCGAATAGCTTTAGAATAGAATATATTTATTCTAATATTATTCTAATATTATTATATATTTATTATAATATTCAGAATAGGGTAAAAAAGAATTAATTTTTAAATAAACATTCAGAGTAATCATTCTTTGAAAAATCAAAAACGTTATACTAGCTTAAAATCCGGATAACTGCTGAAATTGTCGTCTGAGTATGAATATAATAACTTCATTAGAAAGAGAAGTCAAAAAGCTTAAGAATAGTGTAAAAAGAATTTTTTAGGAAATGAACATCTCGAGTAATCATTCTTTAAACTATTTAAAACGTCAGAATAGCTTATATCCCGGATAACTGCTGTGATTGTCGCCTGAGTTTGAATTAAATAACGTCATTGGAAAGAGAAGTCAAAATGCTCTAGAATAGTGTTTGGAAGAATTTTTTAAGAAATGAACATCTTGAGTAATCATTCTTTCAAAAATCAAAAACGTCATAATGACTTTAATTCCGGATACCTGCTGTAATTGTCGCCTGAGTGTAAATATAAAAACTTTATTAAAAAGAGCAGTCAAATAGCTTCAGAATGATGTATTAAAAAATTTTTGAAAAAATGAACATTTTGAGTAATTATTCTCTGAAAAATCAAAATCGTCATAATAGTTTAAATTCCGAATAACTGCTGTAATTGTCGCCTGAGTATAAATTTGAAAACGTCATTCAAAAGAGCAGTCAAATAACTTCAAAATGTTGTATCTAATAATTTTTAAAAAAATGAAAATTTTGAGTAGTCATTCTTTGAAAAATCACAAAACGTCATACTAGCTTAAAATCCGGATAACTGCTGTAATTGTCGCCTGAGTATGAATTTGATAACATTATTGGAAAGAACTCTCGAATGGCTTCAGAATTGTGTTAAAAATAATTTTTTGAAAAACACACATTTTGAGTAATCATACTTTGAGAAATCAAAATCTTCATAATAGCTTAAATTCCGGATAACTGCTGTTATTGTCATTTGAGTATGAATCTGATAACGTTATTCGAAAGAGCAGTCTAATAGCTTCAGAATGGTGAAAAAAAAATTTTTTTAAAAAATTAACATTTTGAGTAATCATTCTAAAAAAAATCAAAAACGTCATAATAGCTTAACTTCCGGGTAAATGCTGTAATTGTCTCCTGAGTATGAATTCCAAAAGTCATAGGAAAGAACAGTCAAAATGCTCTAGAATGGTGTATGAAAGAATTTAAAAAAAAATGAACATTTTGAGTTATCATTCCTTGAAAAATCAAAATCGTCATAATAGCTTAAATTCTGGATAACTGCTGTAATTGTCACCTGAGTATGAATTTAGGAACGTCATTGTTAAGAGCAGTCAAATAGCTTTGGAATGGTATATAGAAGAGTTTTTTGAAAAATGAACATTTTGAGTTATCATTCTTCGAAAAATCCAATATCTCCCAATAGCTTATATTCCGGATAGCTGCTGTAATTGTCGCCTGAGTATGAATTAGAAAACGTCATTAGAAAGAGCAGTCGAATATTTTCAAAATGGTGTATAGAAGAATTTTTTTTTAAAATGAACATTTTCAGTAATAATTTATACTGTACAATATATACCATTATGAAGTCGTTTGACCCCTCTTTCGAATGACGTTTTCAAATTCATACTCAGGCGACAGTTACAGCAGTTATCCGGAAAATAAGCTATTCCGACGTTTTTAATTATAACTACTGTAACGAACATTATAACCTACATGCAATTCTAGCTGTTGAAGTACATCTAACGTGCCTAGAAGTCAACAAGCGGTTCCACGGGACAAGCATTTTTTAAAGATAAGTTCGAAACACGTATTGTGATGTCCATTCAGAGTACGTGACTCAATATCTTGAGCATGAAATAAATGTCAAAACTATTACGAACATTTTGACCCAAATAGAATTCTAGTAGTTAAAGTACATCTAACGTGCCTAGAAATCAACGAGGCTTTCAATTTTTAGAGATTATACAAGGTATAGTTCAAAACACGTATTTGGATGTTTATTCAGAGTACGTGACACAAGATATTGACCATAAAATAAATATTTGAACTATTAGGAACATATTTACCCACATGGAATTCTAGCTGTTAAAGTACATCTAACGTGCCTTAAAATCAACCGGGGTTCCAAGGTAGATGAATTTTGCAAAGTATAGTTCAAAACACGTAGTGCGATGTTCTTTCAGGGTACGTGACTCGATATCTTGACCGTGAAAAAAATATCTAAACTATTACAAACATTTTGACCCACATAGAATTCTAGCTGTTTAAGTACATCTAACGTGCCTAGAAGTCAACAAGGCGTTCCACGATACATATATTTTTTGAAGTTTTGTTGAAAAAACGTATTTTGCTGTCCATTCAGCGTACGTGACTCAGTCTCTGGACCATGACAAAAATGTCTTAACTATGACGAACATTTTGACCCACATGGAATTCTAGCTGTGTCAGTACATCTAACGTCCCTAGAAGTCAACAGAGGGTTACACGATACGATTATTTTTTAAAATTAATTTTCAAACACGTATTCTTATGTCCATTCAGAGTACGTGACTCAATATCTTGATCATTATTAAAATGTTTAAACTATTACGAACAGTTTTACACACATATAATTATAGCAGTTTAAGTACATCTAACGTGCCTAAAAATCAATAAGGCTTATCAGTTTTAGTAATTTTACAAGGTATAGTTCAAAACACGTATTTCGATGTCCATTGAAAGAACGTGACTCAATATCTTGACCATGAAATAAATGTCTCAATTATTACGAACGTTTTGACCCACATAGAATTCTAGCTGTTTAAGTACATCTAACGTGCCTAGAAGTGAACAAGGGTGTCAAGATTAAGGAATTTTGGAAGAAAAAGTTCATTACGAGTGTTTTGATGTCTATTAAGAGTACGTGACTCAATATCTTAACCATGAAATGGAAGTCTAAACTATTACAAACATTTTTACACACACGGTATTCTAGTTGTTTAAGTACATCTTACGTGCCTAGAAATTAACGAGGTTTACAAGTTAAAAAAATTTTCGAAGGTTTAGTACAAAACACGTATTTTGATGTCAATAGGAAGGATATGACACGATATCTTTACCATGTAATAAATTTCTAAACTATTACGATCATTTTTACCCACATGTAATTCTACCTGTTAAGGTCAATCCTACGTCCCTAGAAGAAAACGGAGGGTTCCAAAATTTACGCATTTTTCAAAGATTAGTTCGAAACACGTATTTTAATGTCGATTCGAAGTATATGACACGATATCTTGACCATGTAATAAATTTCTAAACTATTACGATCATTTCAACCCGTACGTAATTCTAGCTGTTTAAGTCCATCTAACGTGCCTAGAAATCAACAGAGGGTTCCGAGATTCAAGCAATTTTTGAAGATTAGTTCAAAACACAAATTTTGATTACAATTCGGAGTATATGACACAATATTTTGACCATGCAATAAATTCTACACTATTACCATCATTTTTACCTACATGTCATTCTAGCTGTTTAAGTCCATATTACGTCCCTATAAATCAACGCAGGTACTGAGATCAATGCATTTTTTTATAATTAGTTTAAAACACGTATTTTGATGCCAATTCGAAGTATATGACGCGATATCTTGACCATGTAATAAATTTCTAAACTATTACGATCATTTTTACCTACACGTAATTCTAGCTGTAAAGGTCCATCTTAAGACCCTAGAAATCAACGGAGGGTTCCGACATTTAGGCATTTTTTGAAGAATAGTCCAAAATCCGTATTTTGATGAAAATTCAAAGTATGTGGCATGACATCTTGACTATTTAATAAATTCCTAAACTATTACGATCATTTTTATCCGATAGTCATTCTAGCTGTTTAAGTCAATCTGACGACCCTAAAAATCAACGGAGGGTTCCTAAATCGAAACATTTCTTGAAATTAAGTTAAAAATACGTTTTTAATGTTAATTCAGAGTATATGACACAAAATCTTGACCGTGTAATAAATTTCTAAACTATAACGATCTTTTTTACCCACATGAAATTCTGGCTGTAAAGGTACATCTTACGTCCCTAGAAATCAACGGAGACTTCCGACATTGAAGCATTTGTTGAAGTAAAGTTGAAAACACGTATTTTGATGCCAATTTAAAGTACATGACACGATATCTTCACCATGTAATAAATTTTAAACTATTACGATCATTTTTCCTACATGTAATTCCAGCTGTTAAGATGTATCTTACGTCCCTAGAAATCAACGGAGGGTTCCGAAATTGAAGCAGTTGTAAAAATAAATTCAAAACACGTATTTTAATGTCAATTTGAAGTATATGATACGATATCTTGACCATATAATTAATTTCTAAACTATTTAATCATTTCTACCCACACGTAATTGTAGCTTTTTAAGTCCATCTAACATCCCTAAAAAATCAACAGAGGGTTCCGAAATTCAGGCATTTTTTAAAGTTCCGTTCAAAACACGTATTTTGATGCCAATTCGAAGTACATGACACGATATTTTGACCATGTAATTAATTTCAAAACTCTTACGATCATTTTTCCCATATGTAATTCTAACGGTTAAGGTCCATCTTACGTCCTTAGAAAATGACAAGGGGTTCCGAAATTGAAGCAGTTGTTGAAGTTAAGTTCAAAACACGTATTTTCATGTCAATTTAAAGTATATGACACGATATCTTGACCATGTAATTAATTTCTAAACTATTATATCATTTTTACACACATGTGATTTTAGCTGTTGAGGTCCATCATACGTCCCTAGAAATTGACGGAGGGTTTTGAGATTAAAGAATTTTTTGAAGTTGAGTGCGAATCCCGTATTTTGGTGCCAATTTGAAGTACGTGAAACGATATCTTGACCATGTAATAAATTTCTAAACTATTACGATCATTTTTCCCACATGTTATTCTAGCTGTTAAGGTACATTTTACGTCCCTAGAAATTGACGAAGAGTTCCGAAATTGAAGCAGTTGTTGAAGTTAAGTTCAAAACACGTTTTTTGATGTCAATATGAAGTATTTGACACGATATCTTGACCATGTAATTAATTTCTAAACTATTATATCATTTTTACACACATGTGATTCTAGCTGGTACGGTACATCTTACGTCCCTAGAATTCGACAAAGGGTTCCGAGATTGAATAATTTTTTGAAGACTAGTTAAATGCACGTATTCAGATGCCAATACGAAGTATATGACACGATATCTTGACGATGTAATAAATTTTTAAACTTTTAAAACATTTTTACCCACATGTGACTTCATCTTTTTATGTCCATCTTACGTCCCTAGAAATCGACGGAGGCTTCCGAGATTGAAGCTTTTGTTGAAGTTAAGTTCAAAACACGTATATTGATGTCAATTTCAAGATCATGACACGATATCTTGACCATGGAATTAATTTCTAAACTATTACATCATTTTTACCCACATGTGATTCTAGCTGTTAAGGTCCATCTTAAGTCCCTAGAAATTGACGAAGGGTTCCGAAATTGAAACAGTTGTTGAAGTTCAGTTAAAAACACGTATTCTGATATCAATTTGATGTATATGACACGATATCTTGACCATGTAATAAATTTCTAAACTATTAAATAATTTAACCCACATGTAATTCCAACTGTTAATGTCCATCTCACGTCCCTAGAAATCGACAGAGGCTTCCGAGATTCAAGCATTTGTTGAAGTTAAGTTCATAACACGTATTTTGACGTCAATTGGAAGTATATGACACGATATCTTGACCATGTAATTAATTTCTAAACTATTAAATCATTTTTACCAACATGTAATTCTAGCTCTTAAGGTCCATCTTACTTCCCGAGAAATCGACGGAGAGTTCCGAGATTTAAGCATTTGTTGAAGTTCAGTTAAAAACACGTATTTTGATGTCAATTCGAAGTATATGACACGGTATCTCGACCATGTAATAATTTCCTAAACCATTAAGATGATTTTATTCACACGTAATTCTAGCTTTTCAAGTCTATCTACCGTCCTTAAAAAATCAACAGAGGGTTCCGAAAAGTAGATAGGCTATGTCGATTCTAGATACCCCCACTCCTCCACCTATCACGTGACCCCCCTCCCCTCCCCGGCCCCGCCCACTCCCCTCCCCCTGCGCGCTGATTGGTCCACCCCATCCCTCCCCGCCCCTAGGTCCCGCCCCCTGTGCGCTGACTGGTCCACTCCTCCCCTCCTACCCCATGGGTTTTCCGGATTTTTCCGCGATTTCCCGGGGTTTTTCAAAGTTTTCCTAGATTTTTCGAATTTTTCCTAGATTTCCCCTAGATTTTTCCAGATTTTTCCAAAATTTTCCTAAATCTTCACTAGATTTTCCGGATTTTCGCTAGATTTTTCCGAATTTTTCCAAAAGTTTCTAAACTTTTCCCTAGATTTTCCGAGTTTTTCCCCAGCAAAATTGCTGTCAACAAAATGAAGATCGAAAAAACAAGATAGCGGCGGTCGGTAAATTACTCGTGTCGGTAATAATCACCTGCAGTCGGTAACTATCACCTATGGTAGGTAGTTTTAGGAAATTTTTCGGTTTTTGTTTTTTTATTTTTTTATCTATTTTTTTTCTCAGTTTTTAATTACATTTTTTTTTTTTTTTTTTTTTTTTATAATGATTACATATATATACTTATAATTCCTTAAATCTACTCTTCTGCGCCATACTTTTCTCTCATATACCCATTTGTCCATACAACTGTTGTTTTTAAAAATTAATGCTTTCGACGCTCTTCAATCATTCGTTCACTTAAATTTATAGAGTCTTCACGATTGTTCAAACAAAAAAAATCATGCGCACTTTCACTCCAGTCAAACATTCGTTCTTTACATAACAATATTTCACATATTCTATCACACTCGCATTCATCCTCACATTCAAACAAACTTAATTCTAAGGCTTCAATCTCTAGCTGATATTTCATCCTTAATCGACTAAACTCCTCCTGACGTTCCAAAAACTCTTCATTATTTTTGACCCTCAAGTTATTCAAACTATCTATTTCTTTTTCTATCGTATCGCTCGTGTCCATCACTCCATTTAACTTAGCGACGTCGATTCGTATCTTCTCTACCACCGACAAGCGTCTCAGTGCATCGAGCTCCCGTTTCTTTAACAATAAAAAAAAAAAAACATGTGAAAAAGTACTTGAGTGTATGTATAAATAAATATTAAATAATAAGTATTGTTACAGAAATATCGAGCTATGTAGAAATTTCCGAACTTAACGCTAAAAATGCAACCGTCACTGTGTACTAACCCCTTAACCTGACTCAAATCCCTATTTCACTCGCGCGCATCCTCAAAGAACGACGAAAAAGAAAAATTCTCACTAACCACAATTAATTACTTACCGAAAAGAAGTATCGGCCGACGAGCACGTACTCCTCCCCGAGTATCCAATGGGTATTTTGCAACCCATTCAACAGCAAAGATTGTATGAGGCGTACAATTATCAAAACGTACGCTTCATTTGAAAAATCGTAAAATTTTTCAGGTAGGAAAAACTTTTCACTCCCGAAAAAAAATGAGGGATACATTTTATATTATAATATTTTTGGAGTCAAAAGGCGAGAAGTGATTTCTATGAATGGTTTTAGACGACTGAGATTGAAAAAGAATATGCATTATGCTCGAACCAATTTTATTCCAAAGATATTTGGATGTTGAAATTGAACACCGCCCGCAAATTCATAAACACCATAGGTCCTAATTACCTCACGCGAGAGTCCGAGTACCCTATCTTTTCTAGCGTATCCAAAACAACGGGCGCAGTATAATCTCAAGTGCGCCTATCAAATTTTCGGGCTGCAATAAGACCATACATTCCTACAATGCGGAGAACTGTTGACATTTCCTAAGATCTCGTGAAAACGTGTTACACACAGCAAACATAGAAAAATATTAAAAATCATTTTTTCCAATCAAAGAATCTAACTAAACTCATAATAAAATTTCATCTCAAAAATATACTCGATTCGTTTTTCCCATTCATATGAATCATCGTTCATGTTTGATTTAAAATAAAAGAGTTATTCATGAAATTAAAGGTGAAACCTACCACAATATAAAACATTATTCAAAAATATATGAATGATTATTACATGTAACAAGAAATATGCTTGCATTATATATGATTCGCGATAAGATGATTTATCCATTTTCAAACGGATGAATTAAAAATTTATCAATCTACTATTCAAATGTATTATATTTTATAAAAGATGAGGTTTAGCAATTGCTTCTTAAAGACATTCTTTTTTTTTTTTTAATTTCACTAAAGTTTAGTACTTATTTATTCATACTGTATATGCTTACATAATTCGAGTGTTGGATAGTTTCATGTTATTATTTAGACTACGAAAACACTAAAAATATGACACCGCGATAAAATTTACATCATTTGTTTATAGTATCAGGTTTCCGGATGTCAATGTAATTTGAGAATCGACAAATTTCATGTTATTATTTAGACTACGAAAACACTAAAAATATGACACTGCGATAAAATTTGCCTCATTTGTTTATAGTATCGGGTTTCCGGATGTGAATGTAATTTGAGAATCGATAAATATAGAACCAAGTGTTTATATGAAAAAATTGTGACGTAGATGCAATTCAATCTCATTGGTGATTTTTAACAGCGGTATCCTTTAAAGGTGACAAATTTATGACCTTTGTTTACAAATCAACTTCCGGCCCAAGATGTAATATGATCGTAGCGTTTTTCGCTGCACAGTTATTATTTGATACTTTTGTTTACAGTTGTAACCTGAGTATCCTGTTTTGTCTTATGTGTAGAAGTAATTTGATTCCATTATTTACAAAAGTGATTATCTTAACAGCTCAATTCCCTTAGTCAATATCTAATTTTACCTATGACTCATGTTGAGGAGTGGGGTTTGACAATGACGTCACCTTACCTCTATATAATACCACCCAATTCTCCCACCATTAGTCAGTCGCGATTACGGCATCGCGAATCTCTTTATTATCCGCTTGGAATATGGCTCCGATTGATTTAATTCTACGTGGCAATCTAAAAGAAATTGGTACCGAGTGCGCGGTAAAGACTGATTGTTATTTTTCGTGGAAAATTACTGTGAGCAAAATAGACAACAAGAAGTTGAACCCGTTGTTCACTGTAGTGCTCGTGCTGACAGTTTATCCGAGTGGCGTGCAGCAACAATACCATAATTGAAAACTTACACCTACCGCGAATTGACGAATATGTGAAAATTTTCCACCCCGACAGTGGAGAATATAAACTTTCAGAAGAGGAACCACTGAAAGACGGTAGATTTGTAATAAGCCTCAGAATATACTACCACTTGTGGGGAGGTTTCGACTCTCAGAAAACTTATAAACTCGACGGTTTTGTGAAAAGTTTTAGAAACTTATTCTTCACGGAAAATCTTTCAGATTTCAAAATTAAAACTCCAACCCGTCAGTTCAGAGTGCACAGTGCGGTTCTCGCGGCGCGATCGGGATATTTCGAAACTTTATTCGCGAATCCGTGGAGAGAATCACTTGAACATCAAATGGTAATAAATGATTTCCCAAGTGTCGTTATCGAACATTTTTTAATATTTTTGTATACCGGGAGTGTTAATTTGTACAATGAAAGTCTTGATATCGTTTTAAAGTCATACAGCGCGGTCGATTTATTCCTAAATTTTGAGTTTCGAAAAATTTGTGAAAAATCAATTGTTGACAGAGTCGTCCTGAGAATTTCAAAATCATTGAAGAATTTTGCACTTTTTTTCCTAATGAGAGAATCGAAGCCGAGATTGCTGACGTAGGAAAATTTCTACTTTGAGGAGGAAAACAAACAGTTTGTTCATTCAAAAGGTTTATGTATGAGAAAACAAGAAAATTTTAACAGACAGTGCGCGCAGATAGACTTGGCAACAGTGTGTCAACGTGACAACAGTGTGTGCGATCGAAAACGTTTGTAAACAATTTAAAACGTACGTGAACAATTAGAAACGTTCGTAAACAATTGAAAACAATTTACAACGTTCGGCAAAGTTCGTGAATGTTCGACAATTTTCGGTTAATGTGATCGATCGCAGCGCCAACATTTACAAGTGCGACGTTTCACGCGGAAAGAGTCAGTCTACTGACGAAACTGACAAATAAAGTATCGAACTTGAGCGCTACAGTTTATCGCGCTACGGTTTGTCGCGCTACGATTTGTCGCGCTACGTTGTCGCGCTACAGTCACATGCTGTAAGTACAGTGTTTCACGCGAAGTAACTCAGTTTTATAGCGAACATCATGGCTATCAACGGTGCTAAAGACGTGATGCGTCGACAAAGACAGCTTTTGGCTGCGGGTTCGGCCAGTACTCTTGAGGTAACGGCCTTGATCGAGGAAGCCGACGCGAGTGTTCGAGAGTTGATGCTATTTGGACAAAGATGTAGACCCGAACAGAAACTCCAGTGTACGCGATTGATTATCCACTTACGCAGTTATAATCGTGAGTTGAGTGCATACCTAGTGCGCGGTGGAGACCTCGGAATCTCCTAGGAAGATGTCGAAACGGCATTCAATCATAACTTACAAACCGGGATGATTGTCAACCTCCACCACTTGGACATCAACGACTTTCTGGTGGAGTCGGAAACTATCTTTATCACTAAGGTCAAAGAAGTTCTACGTAGACAAAACGCACTGAAAGTCAACGCGGTTCTCGACGCCGAGTTCACCATTGTCAAGGACGATAAAGAAGTGACCGAAATCAAGAGCTTTTTAAAAAAAACGGCACCGATAATGGTTACTACGGACCTGGCAAAGTGGTTTCTCCAACACGTTCAAGATCGTCTACCTCGTGACATTGAAGAGTTCCAACAAAATGTAACGCAATGTCCATCCATCGATGGACGTTGCGTAGGATCATCAGCCTTACCGTTCATATCAGCAAATACAACCCCATGAGAGGCAGCTCCTACATCGATCTACCTCCATCAATCAAGAGCAAAAAAGCGTGTGTGAACGTCAAAAACTTCGACGACGAGTGTTTTAAATGGGCGATTCTCTCGGCGCTACATCCGGTTGAGAGAAATGTGAACCATCTCTCCAATTATCAGAAATACGATGGGGAATTGAACTTCGAAGGAATCGCTTCTCCCGTCGCACCAAAACAAGTAAAAGTGTTCGAGAAACAAAATGGCGTGTCAGTGAATGTATATATTTTGGAAAATAAGAAAGAAAACTATATAGTTGCCCCGATTCATGTGACTGCAAACAAAAAGGATCAACACGTCAACCTTCTCCTTGTACAGATTGCCTATATTGACGAAGATGATGAAGACAATCAGGAAAGTGGACCACTGATATTTCATTATGTTTGGATTAAAGATCTTTCTAGGCTTGTGAGCTCACAAATTTCTAAACATGGACATAAAAATTGGATTTGTGAACGATGCTTACATTTCTTTTATAATAAAGAAAAACTCATCTCACACGAAATTGATTGTAAAGAATTAAACAAGTGCAGAGTCAAGTTGCCTGAAAAAGGAAAAGATGAAATCGAATTCGAAAATCAGAAAAATAACCTCAAAGTGCCGTATGCTGTATATGCCGACTTTGAATGCATTCTCAAAAAAGTCGACTCCGAAAGTAAAAAAAATACTAAAGTAATACAAATCCATGAGGCGCACAGCGTAGGATATTATGTGGAATGTAGCTATGACGAAGAACAATCATCATACAAGAGTTTTCGAGGACCTTATCCAGCACAATGGCTTTCTGACGAGCTCGTAGCTCTATCTCATCGAGTCAAAGAAAAAATGGATGATCCAAAACCAATGAAACAGCTCACATCGAATCAAGAACAGGCCTGGCGTACAGCTCAAAAATGCCACATCTGCAAGCAGCCTTTCCTCAAGAAAATCGACAAGCAGGGGGACACCAAAGTACGCGATCATTGCCATCTAACGGGAGAATTTCGAGGTGCCGCTCATAGAAAATGCAATCTCCGATACCGAGATTCTCTAACGATACCGGTAAATTTTATCAATACAAGTAGAGGGGCTAGGCGGGTTCTGCGTCACCCCACTCCTCCTCCCATCACGTGACCCTCCTTCCTCGTGCCCCCTCCCGCGTCGGTAAGGTAGGAATCCAATATGGCGGCGGTCGGTAAGGTAGGAATACGAAATGGTGTCTGTCGGCAAGGCAGGAATCTAATACGGCGACGGTCGGTAAGGTAGGTGTGCGGTCGGTTATACCTGTAGTCGGTAATACCTTATGTTGATAATACCTTCGGTCGGTAATACCTCATTTCGGTAATACCTGCGACCTGTAATACCTCATGTCGAAATGTTTTTTTTGTTTTTTCAATTTTTTTGTTTTTTTCGTTTTTTGTTTTTTTTTATTTTTTTATATTTTTTTTGTTTTTTTTTTTATTTCATTTTTTACATTTTTACATTTCAATTTACGACGTTTACATGAACAATGCATTTATTCTTTAGAAGAAAACTCGCAGGCGTTGAATTTCCCTCCGAGATGCCGAAACTCCACTGGATTCTTTGACTTTGCAGATTCTTCGAGTTTGAGTAGTTCATTAGAATCTTCTCGTAGCATCTTGCAGAGCCTCTCTGGTAGAAAAGTCTCGAATGTCGAATCCAGAGTGACGATGAATTTGAGTCCAAATCTGGTGGCAACGGAGCGAATTCCAGTTACAGCGTGGCTTTTGTTGATTTCCAACTCTGCAATCCTGCGCGTTGGGAGAAAACTCTCAGTATGAGCAACTTTGTTGAGCTTTGAGAAATCCATGCTGATTATTCGAAAATTGGCTTCAGACTAACGCTCCCGCTCGGGAACGCCGTACTTATAAGTAGTGATGGCGCTGCGATCGCGCGCTGTTGCCATGTGAAAGCAGTTATGTAAGCGTTGACGTCATAACGACAAGTTTAAACACGTCGCCGGAAACGATTACGTCATCACATTCCTATGCGATGAGATCATAACGACAAGTTCAAACACGCTTTCCGTTAACCTTGAAACGTCCGAATAGAACTGCGTAGAAGTAATTTGATACTCTGACGTCATAACGACAAGTTTAAACACGTCGCCAGAAATGATGACGTCACCAGGCTCAAACCTGCACGATAATTCTTGGAAATTACGTAATCACATTCCTAGACAATGAGGTCACAATCTATTAATAGAATGAAACCTTTTTCAATCTTCAGTTTCACTTGGAAATATATTCTGAAATAAATTCAACAATAATTTTTTCTGTACAAGGGGCCCCACCCCGCCCCTTGCTGTGAGACACAACCATCATGTTAGTCCCTCCTTTTTTTATTTCAAAAAAAATTACAATTTTTCTTTCTTACAACTATAACAATCTTTTATCATTGGAGCGCTACCAACACAATCATCATACATTGAATTCCAATGCTTCTCACATCGCTTACAACTAACAAAGTCTGTATCTTTTTGAAATTTCAGAGGCAACTTTTTCCAAGCTTGAGCGATACATTTTTTCCGCAAGTAAAGTAAAAATTCTCGTGGCAGTGCAGCGATATCCTCGGAATCCAGATTGTGCAACGAGTCGGTGTACGAGAGTAGAGTGAAAGATCTCTTCATTGATGGTGTATCGCCAAATTTTTCCATTAACCACATCCTGAGACGCCGAGCGTTTTCCGCGGCACAATGATGATGTTGCACAGGTCGATGATACGCGTTGAATTCACACGCGGAGACGCGCAGCTTTTCGAGCGAAGGGCAGCCCATTTCCAGCATGTCAATTATGACAGGGTTGGAGTGTAGATGATGCTGCAACCAGGTTTTCTTGTCCACGCCTTTCACGAAAATGAAGCTAGCATCCTCGAGTTGATTATTGAGCTCTTGATTGAGTTCCTCGTAGGACACATCTCCAGCGTCCCATGGGATACCGTGGTAATTCTTGGTCAACCATTGATTCATTTTTCTCTGTCGCGGAGACAATTCATCCCAGCTACACGGTGGTTCAAACAGTGTGGTAGTAGTGATGCCGTCCATTCGCAGAACGGCGAGCTCCTTGATGATAAATTTGGATACGTGAAAGCTCTGCATATCGACGATGTACTTCATCTTGATACACTGACGCGCTCTCGCATATCCACCTCCTTTTATCCCCACCACCACCAACACATCAATTCTTCAACTTCACATACTTGACATCAGGCTTTTTCTCATCCTTCTCCTTCTTATCCGACATAGGCTTATACTTGTCAGACAATTTATAATCATTTAAAAGACAACGACGTTCATCGTTTGACTTATCCATTACGACTTAAGTATAGTAATTATCTTTTATTTATATACTTAATTATACATGTAAACATAACCTTAAACATAATCTATAACCTTTGATAAGTATCTTAAATACGTTCAAAATTATGAAATTTATAACGACCAAGAAACGCTCTCGCGAGTACATACAGCGCATGCGTAGTAGATACAATCAAACGTTTCATATCTTTCTGACAACGCCGCTGATTGGTTGGTATTCTATGATACGATCATGTACAATAAGACAGTATGCAGTAGTCGTGGCTGGAAAATTAGCGCCTGATTCGAACTCGAGACGGACGTCAACTGGACCAGTGATCAAAGAATCATTTTGTTTAGCACAATCGATTACGATGAGAGGCGCATTATCTTTGAATTGAGTTTTTGTTAACAATGGAGCATTTTTTCCGCCATAGTACGATGATTGGAAATTCGCAAACATTTCATATAACGTAGCAAACTGGTTTCGTTGAAAATCGATATTAAAATTTCCATAAGGAAAACATTGTGAATTTAAATACAATTTCATATCACGCAAATTACACGTGTCAAAGTTGCTCATATTTCCAGTTCTCACATTTTTTCGTCCAACTTGGAATCCTACTATGACGTATCTCGGTTTCCCCAATTGAGTCGATGTTTTCACACTCCATACATGCTTGGTTGTTTGAGGTAGTAGAGGATACTCGTACAGCTCCCAGCTCCGAAAGCTCATGGCGATGGTAGGATCAGTAGCGATGTAATTCAGCATTCGAATTTTCTCCAAATCCGAAACTTTGACGTACGGAATTAACCATTCGATTTTGTTGATGGTTAGCTTGTATTGTTCTTCGTTCGCAGCAAGCTGCGTGATCGCGTTGACGTCGGTGTTGGCTCGCAGAATGATGAGTTCGTGTTTGACATTGACGATAACTCGTGGATAATCCTCAGCGAATCCAAAGATGAAATTCAGTGGAATGCAAATATCGTAATATCCATTCGCGTCGGTTACATCTCTTGCGTCATCAACGATCCATCCAGCATTTTCCATCATGTCCTCTTGGGTTGGAGTTTGTGCAATGTAGGCCTTCATCGTTGTTGTGAGACCGACATTCTTGATTCTTTCGATCTCGATAGCATTCAGCTCATACCGCATTTCTTCAAACATGTAGCAGATGCCATTGTTCACAATCGATGTATGTTCAACCGCGGTCGTTCCATCGTTTTTCATCAACCTTCCTTGTATATGCAGCGAACTTTTGCTGGGTAGCATATACGAATCTTGATTCTGGATACTGATGCGGATTTCATCGTTGTTGTTAAACGTTGATGAAGCGTAGGGCTGGTGTGCGTGGACTTCATATTGCGCTACAGACTCATCGAAGACGATCTTCTTCTCGACGGATAACATGGTATAAGACAAATTAGGCAGCAAATTTTCTTTGGATTCTCAGACCGAGACCTTTCAGGAACTGGACGTTCTCTAGTGTGAGCTGTTTGAGAGGTTTGCGATGACTGATGGTTTTTGAACATGTTGCTGGACTTTTATACTCTCCGTAAACAATTCTTATTTTATTCACTTTTCACATGTAGTCTGATGGTGATAGCTTCTCCTCCAAAATTCACAAGTTTATCTTCTTGATCAACAATACGCAGCTGCAGATGATGTATTGCTTGTACGGCGATTGGTTGGTAAATGACATGAGTTGGCACTTCAACGATCTTATATCCTGGTGGTACCACTGGAAAGAACTCGTGGATGGTATGCACTTTCTTATCGTTTATATACGCTCCCGTAGTTATGTTGCACTCGACTCGTAAAGCGTTAACAGCGAGAATTCTTACAGGCGAATCAGACTTGTGTGTCACATTAGCTTCAATGATTCGTGGATCAAAGCTCAACAATTTACCAATAGAATTCTTAATTTTTAATTAAGGTAATTTTTAATTTAGGTTGAAAATCAATACTTTTATTGCATCGAATTTCACTGCGTAGTGTACTATTGTTTGCTCGTAGACTTAGCTGAGTATCCTGTGGAAGCTCTTCCTTTAGAAATTTTTCTATATCATCCAACTCGTAGCTTCCTGAAGGTATTGTTATTATATCATTGCCAATGTAAAATTTATTTTCATCAACGTCAATGTTGGGGATAGAATTGAATGTTAAAAATTCCACCAGCCCCAAAAAGTATTTCTTTTGGTTGAACAATTCAATTGGGGGAAAATAATTTGCCTCTAAAACGGAAGTATCTCCTGAGAGTGTAAGCGTCAATGAATCCGCCATGACTGTTACTAGTAGACTGACGTGTATTCACTCGTAATCAACTCTTTTATTCACTAGAAACTCCAGACACAGATGACCACAGATGATCTCGTTATAGGCTTGATATTGATTGTGATTGTATTCGATTATGCTACCGACACCGAAGTAATCCATAAGTTCTCGAGGTGGTTGTAGATTGCCAAAACTATCGAAATACATAACTCGATTGTCGGTTTTTCGATAAGCGACCCAATGCGTTCCTGGACCATTTTTAGAATCCAAATTGATAATGGCAGCTTCAGTTTTCTTTATACTCTTCGGCAAATCATTTCTCATGTATACGCCTCGGAAATGTGGTATTTGAAGAATTTTCACATACTTCAACAAATCTACATCGGTCAGTGGTCGGTTCGGTAGCTCTACACGTTTTTTAAATGCAGTCTCAAGCCAGCTCCATACGGTTTCAAGTACAATCCTTTTCCCACGCTGATCGATTCCAGCTTGAGGTTATGTCGTTTTGATTCCTCCAACTGACGTTTGGCGGCTCTGGCATCGTTGATGGCTTTAGCGATACTAGCAGCGCCACCTGCCAATGCTCCTGTTGCACTAAGTCCCGCGAAGATAGGTAGTAAAAAGGCTGGTAAAATGCCTCCAACTTTGCTCGGTACAGGTAATACACGAGGTATACGAACTTTTTTCTTCCCTCCAGCTTCTTTCACAGCTGCACGTGCGGCTTTCAGAGTTGATTGTATGGATCCAGTAGCTTTTGCTGCTATTTTCGCTGCATTGACGACTTTTCTCAACGGAATTTTCTTCTTCTTCACCATTTTCTTCATCTTCTTCTTCAGGCCCATGCCGAGTTTTGACTTGACTTTCATGATGCCGGCAACCGCAAGAGCAGCTGCTTTTTCTCCAACTCCAGAATCCTTGGTGTAGACGCGTTCGATAGCTCTTTTTGCGAGAACCTTGTCAGCTTCGTGTCTTGCTGTTAGATTAGTATTTTTCGAGTATGCAATGTCGTGATCTCTGCAAGCTGCGTCTAGAGGGTTTATACCACGATCTCCACGCTCCAATCTTTTAACAAGCTTGGTACCTGGCCCGCAAAATTGATAGCCTGGTATGTGAAGTTCGACGGGTAGCTTGTTTACGAGAGTGTTGACGAGACCGTTACCTCTCACTGCTCGATGCTATAAAAGTCGAATATTTATAGGTTTTCCAATCAGACGCGTGCGAGCGGCCATGGAGTTTACACAGCGAAACGTCAAGTTACCAGTCATCAACTTTGATAATGTAACGGAGAAGCGGGAAAAAATAAAACGCCATGGAAAGCTGCTGCCAAACACGGTTCGCTCTATAATTTGCGGCCCTTCGAATTGTGGCAAGACCAACGCTCTTCTCACGCTCGTCACGCATCCTAACGGCTTGAGATTTGAAAACGTGTACCTCTAGTCAAAGTCGCTCAATCAGCCCAAGTACGAATACTTGAAGAAAATCATCGAACCTGTCAAAGGAGTGGGATATTTTCCGTATAGTGACAACGAGGGAGTCGTCAGTGTGGACAACGTCAAGCAAAACTCTGTGATGATATTCGATGACGTGGCATGTGAAAAACAAGACAATATACGTGCATACTTTTGCATGGGACGGCATCACGATGTGGATAGTTTCTATCTCTGTCAAACTTACGCTCGCATTCCCAAACACTTGGTGAGAGACAACGCCAATATGCTCGTACTGTTTCGTCAAGATGACATGAATTTGAAGCATGTTTACGACGATCATGTAAACACGGACATGCCGTTTACGCAATTTCGGGAACTGTGTGCTACCTGCTGGAACGACAAGTACGGTTTTCTCGTCGTTGACAAAGATAGTGACATTGATCAAGGTCGATGCAGGAGAGGATTCGACTGCTTCTATAAATTGAAGTGACTTCACAACGACAGCATCAGTATTACCTGAACTACGATCGAGACGACATCATGGAGCGTAAAGATGTACTGCATCAAATTGTGCAAGCCAGTGAAGCTATTCGACGCAAACATCGTCTGCTCAAGCAAGGAAGAGCTGCTGTAGAAATGTCGATCAATGAAGTTTTTAAACCAATTATCGATCCACTGCAGTCATTAGCTCAAAAACCGCAAGATGTGAAAATGATGAGCGTGAAGAAAGAGGAAGTCAAGGAAGAAGTGCCGGAATTGTCAACAATGGAGGCAGAATCACCCGAAGCGGAAAAGGATTCATTTGAGCAATCTGATGGAGAATTCAAGAGTTTGAACGAAACGATTGGTAATACAACATTTTCACCTGGCAGTAGTAGCTCGCCAGCTGTAATTGATACGGTGACGAAGTACTTAACGATGATGAAAAATGTGAATCATAGAAAGAAATTTGATACACAGTACGGAGTTCGTTTACTGAAAACTGGACCCTTCATTGGAAACGCACGAATCAGTTTTACACATGATGCAATTCATGTCGGAGATGTGAAGTATAAGAAGACGCCTGGATTGATTGAATTGTTATTCAAAAAAGATCCGGAAGACTCCATGCTATCGAAAAGTGATATGGAAAATTATAAGAAAATTGTGCGTCAAACAAACGCAGACAAGAAAAATTATCGACTGGAGTCGAGTACCCGTGGAAGCAAAGATTTCAAATACTTAAACTACATCGCCAAAAAAGGAGGAGCTATGTACAATAAGGTTCATCGTGGACAGAACATCGACTACGTGCATTGGGACGATCCGAACGAGCTCGTTGATCGCTTACGCCTGATTCTCGCATCTCAAGCTGCCGGAAACAACAGTCATACCAACGAAATAAACTCAATTATCGAAGAACTTAGAGAAGCTGAGATTATATATTGAGCAACTTGGAGTATAAAGCCTCATTCGCAACCTACACAATGTCGAGTGTAGACGTTTTCGGAAGACATCTGACCAAGAACCGAGGCATACGTGGACCACCTGGCGCTGGATTCAAATTGACTCCCGAAGGTCATTACGATCTCCAACATAAAAAATTAGTCAACGTCGCAAAGGGTGATTACGAGACGGAAGGCGCTTCGTATCAAAATATTATTGACTTCGAAGAAGTGTTAACGAGTGAAATTGACCACTTGAAAAAATCGTTGGAAATCTTGGCAAACATGTATCAAAAGCATATGACTGAAAACTCTACAATCATTTCGGCCATTCAAACTCGCTTGAAACGTATCGAGGAGGAAGTGTTTATCGATGTTACACCTAAAGAGAATGTCTACGAGTAATCCATTCGACAATCATCCTCCGAACATCATGGATCTCAAGGAAGCACTAGTGGATGAAATTCATAAACCAGCGAGAAGAAATTATCGACGTCGTCATGTTGATATGCGTGGATTAGATGAGACGTGGCAAGCTGATCTCGTTGACATGACCGCTTACAAGGATAAAGGCTACAAGTTTCTGCTCACCGTCATCGACGTATTCTCCAAGTACGTCTGGGCTGTACCAATAAAAACCAAAAATGGACCCGACGTCACCGCTGCTATGAAGACTGCGCTCAAGGATCGCCAACCCATGAATCTACACGTCGACCAAGGCAAAGAATTTTACAACAAAAACTTTAAGGCTCTTATGAAGCAACATGGAATCAACATGTACTCTACATTCAGCGGTATGAAAGCATCCATCTGCGAACGTTTCAATCGTACACTCAAGGGCAGGATGTGGAAACGATTCTCCCTCCAAGGACATTACAAATGGATCGACATCTTACCTGATTTGATAGCAAATTACAACGCCACCAAGCATCGAACAATCAAGATGAAGCCTAAAGATGTTGTCGCAGCTGATGAAAAACGCCTGCTTGATGAAATTTACCATATCAAGCAAAAGAAAGAGAAGAGGAAATTCAAAGTCGGTGACAAAGTCCGAATCAGCAAGTACAAGCACGTCTTTGAGAAGGGATACACACCGAACTGGACAATGGAAATATTCACCATCGCTGCTGTGAAACCAACATATCCAACGACGTACAAGCTTAACGATTATCAAGATCAACCCATCGAAGGAGGATTCTACACAGAAGAACTTACCAAAGTGCAGCATCCTGATGTATACCTCGTTGAGAAAGTGCTACGTAAACGTGGGAACAAAGTGTTTGTAAAGTGGTTGGGATTTGATAGTGAACACAATAGTTGGATAAATGAGAAGGATATGTAATCAATAAAGAAAACGAAATATATAGCATATGTTTTTTATTTACCACAAGCAACTACTTTGAATCCATTTCCGCACCACCAGAGCCCCGCTCGCATGGGGTGGTAGAATTCATGGCGCGTTTTATTTTTACGTGGTATCCCCAGCAGGCCTAATCCACGATCTATTCTAAACAGTTGTCATAATTCTAGTTTTGCTTAGGGCATACTAATATTTACAACTCCTCGTCGACATCCATCAATTCCCGTATTTTATAGTGGCCGTGAGCCAAAGTGTCGGTTGTAGTTGACAATAGGTGACGCTTGTCATCATATGGATTTAACGCGATTTTTGTTTGTCTAATGGTTTGAATTTCATGCAGATGTGATCGAAAAAGATGTTGAACGCGATACTCTGTACTTTCACTGAACAAGCAATGTACGTAATCATCGAAATCTATTGTTTTCGCTACAACGGATCCTTTGACTCCTTTGGCTTTCTTAATTCGATCCTGACCTTCAACTCGAACGCTATACATCTTACTTCTCAATGCTACGAATTCAGTAATGATTTTCCCGTTGCATTCGTCCTTCATGAGACCTACAACTTTTTTGTTTTTCAATTCGATTCCGAAACGATTTGGGGAGGGATAATCCGACGTATCAAAGTGCTCATTGTTTTCATTCATCATTTTATATGGGTCGAGATTTCGAATTTCATAAATCAGACTGTCTGTATCGGTATACAGGATTTTCGCGTTTGTTGCAGGTTTCATAAAGTCGTAATGAAAAGAGTAAAGACATGTTTTGGATAGGTCGAGAACGCAGAAACCTATATAAATTGGTTTGTTCATTGTAACCTCGAGTTTAGCTAATTTAATAGCAACTAAATTCTCATCAAAAATCGTACAAGAGCTAAAATTTAGTTTTGAAATCAAGGCTTCTGCGCCGTATCGACCCAACCATTGCATGACTAGTTTTATATCAACACGTTTTCGAACATTCTCCATGGTTTTTCCGTAAACTGCATTGTTTATCAGTTTGTATAAATTTTTTTCAAATTCATTTTTTGCATTTTTACGCAATTCACTGTTTAAATCAATGTAAGACTTTAACCATGGAGATTGCTTAAATTTCAATATTCTATGAATGCAACGCAAAACCAGTCCGTGGTGCAATGCCTGCCTTAAATTTCTGTAATGAATGACGTACCGCTTTTTCGATTCAAGAGTCGTTAAGAGCTTTTTACATTTTGAACCGGGTGGAGTTTTGTGCTCCGCGCAAAACGGCAAGTCATTATGGGAGTCATGAATTTCTTGTGGATACTCGAGATCCACTTCCAGGATGTAACCTTCACCCGCATCATCAGCAACATCCCACGAAAAATCTTGTTGGAAATTTTCAACCCACTCTAATCCCCCGTGAGGCAAGCATTGCGTCATGGCCCATCCATAAAGGTTATTTACATCATAATACATGAGGTACTTGTCCTCTTCTTGTGGATTATAGTCCGCAGCGTAATAGGGATTGTTGGCCCTGGCGTATCGATGACTGCATTGGGAGATTCCTCCTCGAATCCCCCGTTCGACGAAGAGGAGCTTGTCGATATCCGTCAGTAGCTCCAATTCCATACCCGTGCGTTTGAGCATGGCGTCCCAGCTGAATCCTGGCGTTGTATAGTAGTGCGCAGGATCCAGTCCATAGGACGCGAGGCAGCTTTCGCGAAAGTTTTCGAAAACGTCGGTCAAGAGGAGGACATCAGTCTTCAGGTATAAGTCCGAGTATTCGCCCAAGTCCCGAATTCGGAAGGACTGCCAGACGGTCTGTGCATGACTGAAATCAAAAAGAATTTTTTTTCAAGTCCTCAAACTCAAAAATAATACTCAAAATGGTTATGGTAATAAAATGGTTTGTTTACCGATAGTCATCGTCAGAAATGTTCTCGTTTATCAGGATGCTGTGGAACACTTCGTGGGGAGGTAGCTGGGTAGCCTCCAATTTTTCCCAAGAGTCCAGATACTCGTATGGGAACCCTCCTTTCTTCGTGAGGAGTTTGAAACGTTCCTCGTCGAGATCGGGAAATTTTCTCTTTACGTTGGCTTTCTTGTCATCTTCCAAGTACGACGCAAGTTTGTCCAGGGATGAGGCCATGAACCTGAACGAGTCGATGAAGCGCAGGGAAATCTTGTTGGCTTCAAAATGTTTCGTAAAGGAGATGTATCTTTCCATTGTCTGTGGAATCAGCGTGACGCGTCCCTCGATGCACGTGGCGATTTGTTTGATGACAAGATGACTGTCATAACCGCTTAGGTTGTGAAAAATAATCTGAAAAAACCACAATTGTTACCTTTGAATCCTTGTTACATGAGATATATTTTCAAAATCTAAATAGTACGCTCAATCCTATATGCTCATAAATATCTTTTTTAAGTTTTTTATCGAAAAAATATAATGACGTAAAATCTTACCGGAATAGTGAGCGCATCCTGGTAGAGAAGATTGCACTTTTGATGAGCCGCACCTCGAAACTTGCCCGTAAGATGGCAGTGGTCTCTCACTCTGACTTGTCCTTTTAGAGAGTTTTTGCAGATGTGACAGTTGTCAGCTTTTCGAAAAATCTCCTTCTCTGCTGGAGTAAGAGGCTCCATGGGTTTAGGAGTCTTCATCTTCTCCTGGACTGTTTCGGTGAGTTTCACCAACTCTTCGGAGAACCACTGCGCGGGATCATGGCCTCGATAGCTCGCGTAGCGAGATTGTCCTTTATCGAAGCTACACTGTACATAGTAGCCAACGCTACAAGCCTCGTGCACTTGCACGACTCGAGTGTTTTTTTCTTCGTTCGGAATGACTTTTTTCAACAAACATTCAAAATCCGCGTAAACGACGTATGGAACTTTGATATTGTTGTTGTGATTGTTGAATTTAAGGATGTTGTTCTTCTCTGTTGGCAATTTCACTTTACAATCATTGATTTCTTTGCAATCAATTTCGTGATTCCTCAACTTTTCAGAATCTCGAAAGTAGTGAAGGCATCGGTCACAAATCCAATGTTTGCTGTTAGTTTTAGAAAGTTGACTGTTGACAAGGCGTGAAAGGTCTTTAATCCAGACATAATGGTAGCGAAGGGGTTCACCCTCTTCATCTTCGTCATAATGATTTTGTATGAGAAGTAAATTTATATGCCTGTTCTGCTTTTCTTTGGTGATATGGATAGGAGCCACTGAAAAATCTTTGTTTTTCAAAAGTATGTAGATATTTATGGAAATATTGTTGAGTTTTTCGAATAAAGGTGCCTGCTTTGGCATAACGGGAAAAGAAATTCCTTCGAAATTAAGTTCATTTTCGAAAGGTCTATACTTTGATATGCGACTAACATTTCTGTCTTTCTTGTCAACTGGGTGAAGTGCTGAAAGAATAGCCTATTTGAAACACTCATCGTCAAAATTTTGAACGTTCACGCAAGCCTTTTTATTCTGAATTGTCTTTGGTAGTTCGATGAAGGAACTCGCTCGCAAAGGATTGTATTTGTTGATATGCACACCGAGACTCACGATCCGACGCAGCGTCCATCCGGATCCTTGGTGTTGAAACTCTTCGATCTTTTTCAACAATGAATCTCTGACGTTGGCGTCGAACCAGGTGTTGAGATCCGTTGTTTGCGTGATGCTGACGCTGCGAGTGTCAATGTTTTTCAATTCAACGACCTCTTCATCGTTCTTGAGAATGCTGAATTCTCCATCCAGGGAAGTGTAGACTTTTAATGCGTTTTTGATCTTCAGACTTTCTTCCACTTTGGTGACGAAAACTTCTCGAGCTTCCAACAAAAACTTGGTAATGTCCAGGTGGCGCAAGTTGATTATGACACCCGTGCGGATGTGTGTCTTGAAAGCACTGTTGAGATCTTCCCATTGTACGCCATTTTGTAATCCAGCTCCACTTACGGGCGAACCGCGCAACTGGACAATGTAACTGCGTAATCGTTGAATAGCACGCGCACATTGAAGTTTCACTGCACTCGAACTATTCTCACTCAGTTCGCGCAATTGTTTGATCTGTGCTTTAGCGTCATTGTTCAACACTGTAGGATCGGCAGCGTCACCCCGTGTTAAAAGTCGTTTTTGAGCGTTTATCACCTCGTACGCGGTCTTGAGTTTTGATTCCGCCATTGTTCAAAAACTAAATGTCACTTTGAGATTTTACTCGATAGTCCCCCGTTGGTAGACTGACGCTCCTGGACTTGAGTTTAAGTTTATATATCCCGGTGGCGCCGCAGTCGCTGTTAGTTCTACCACGCACTGTTGCCAAGTCTGCAGCACACTGTTGTCAAGTCTTTTACACTGTTGCCAAGTCTACCGCGCACTCTCTGTATAGTAAAAACTTTCTTCTTTTGTGGATTTCATTTTGAATTTTGACATTTGAGAAGATGGTGAAATATTTTTCAATAACTTTTAAATTATCAGGAACGACTCGTTTAATGATTGCCTCTTCGCATATCATTCGAAAATTATAATTCATAAATAAATCGCCGGCACCGTATGACTTTAAAGTAATATCGAGACGTTCCCTATGCAAGTCAACACTACCAGTATACAAAAATGTTAAAAATATTTCAATGACTTCGCTAGGGAACTCGTCAATTACGATTTTACGTTCATGTGATTCTTTCCACGAATGCTTGAAGAGAGTCTCGAAATATTCTGATTGAGCTACTAGGACCGCACTGTGTACATTGAATTTGCGTGTAGCAGTAATTATCGAAAAGTCTGATTGATTTCCTGCAAGAAGTAAATTTTTAAAACCGTTTACAAAAAAACCGGTTTGTTTATTGTAATAATGTTCAGAGACACCACTCCACAAGTGATAGCATATGCTGATTTTCATTAGAAATAAACCTTTTTCCAATGTCGGTTCTGTTGGGAGGTATAATTCTTCACTATCAGGATGAAAAATGTGCGCAAACTCATCAAGGAAAGGTCCACTATTATATTTGTAGATTACTGCTGCCACATGCCACTCGGAAAAAGAGCCAATGTGAGCACGACACTTAACAATGGGTTGAATATTATTTTTGTCTATTTTGCGCGCAGTTAGTTTCCGAATAAATATGGAATCCTTATAATCACTTGAACTACAATCTTTACTATTTTCCTTCAAATAACACCGTAGAAATAACTCTATCGGAGCCATCGTTTAAAATAACAAAGCTAAGGTTTTCCAAAATAAATAACTGTTAAAAAAAAATTTTTTCAGACATCGTTTACTATTGAAAATTTCTATGATGTTGAACTCACTCGCTTTAATTAAGATTCTTGAGAGTCTTGCTCAGCAGAGGTTGTATCGACGCGTGCTTCCAAAGCGTGAAGTTGTTGCAATAGAGCCGCGCGTTGTGTCTGAATTTCAAGTTCAAGCAGAGTCAACTCCTCGAATCTGTTTACCAATTCAATCAAAAATTCCTCTTCCTCATCCTTATCAACAGGCGGAGGAAAAGATATGAAAAACACTACTGGTATAAAAAACCCCATTGTCATGTAAAAAAACCACATTGTCGTGTAGAAAATTTGAAAACACTACAGATATTCACTTTTCACAATCACTTTTTAAATTACGCGGCGCGCTCACGTCGAAAATGTGACTGACTGATGGTGGGGAGATCGGAGGTTATTATATAGAGGAATGATGATGTCATCATCTCCTACTCTGCTCGATATGAGTCAGAGATAAAATTTAGTTTTGACTTTGAAGTTCTGAGAAACGAGCAATAGCTTCTGTAAATAATGAATTCCACGCAGAGTTCAAAACAGGATACTCAGATTACAATTGCGCAGAAAGTGTAAACAAAAGTATCAAAGGACAACTGCGCAGCAAAAAACATCATGATCATATTACATCTAGGAGCGGAAGTCAGATTGTAAACAAAGATAACAAATGTCATAAATTTGATGACATCAAAGGATGCCGACTCGTAAACAAATGATAAGAATGCTGAAAGTTTTCAATGAGATTGAATTACATCTACGCAGCGGACGACTTTTCTAAACAAAGGATTCGGGTTACATTTACGCAGCAATTTTTCATATAAACAACTAGATCTATTTTCAGCTATGATCAAATTACATTTAAACAGTGAAACCCAACTCTATAAACAAATGGAGCAAATCTTATCTTGGTGTCATATTTTTAGAACTTTCATAACATAAATAATTGCATGAAATTGCTCGAGGTTCGAATTACAGTTAAACATGGAAACTCAACTCTATAAACAAATGGTGTAAAGTATATCTTGGTGTCATATTTTTAGAACTTTTTAAACATAAATAATTGCAAAAAAATTGGTCGATCTTCGAATTACATTTACGCAGTCACATATGACGCCGTGGGAACTTGAACGTAGGTTCAGTTTTAAGAGTATTATTACATCATCGTAATAATAAAGTTCGAGGTGATACAACAATTGAAGGTTAGTTGTAGTGCCGGTAAAGTAGTTCCCTACCTAACTGATCAAGCACTATTTCATAGTAGAAATCTTCCTTACCGACTAAGGTAACTTATCGACTTATGGCAACTTATCGACGAAAGAAAAGTTATCAACTGTGGATAAATTATCAACGGTGGGATAATTTTTGAAGGTATCAACCACTTTCATCATTAATCATAATAAGATATGAAAAAACTGAATTTAAAATTCCCTCAGCATATAAATATTATTGATATACTTTTCTACTGATGAGCTATCGAAATCATTTTAATTTGCTTTTAATTTGCTGAAGTGTGTTTGAAGTTTTTAAAGAATGATTTCTAATCATTCCTTGTCTTCGGAACGCAAGAAAAGATAACGCGCACGGGCGGAGAGATTAAACAGCGCGGTGTTTTTAATCCGCGCGAGGTGTTCAAATTACAACTCGTCTTCGAAATATACAAAAAGCTAACGCGCCCGGGCGGCGTAATTAGGCGGCGCGGTGTTTATGAATTCGCGCGCGGTGTTCAATTTCATTTCCAAATATCTTTATCGAAAAAAATAGGCTCGAACAAAATGCATATTTTTTCAAGACTTCAGTTTGATTCGAAACTACATCAGTCAAACAATCTAAAAAAATTCATTATGACAATGGAGTACAACTTTTGCGACTTGTGGCGAATTAATATTGGAAATTTGGTGGTGATCATGCCTCAGCAAATGAGGGTGTATTCTGAAGAAAAAAAAAATAATATAGTGCGCAAGATTCAAATACAATATACCAAATTTTCGTTAAATACTCCAATAAAAATAGAAAGATCTACATATGAATTGAAAGATGGATACCTCGTTCTTGTAAGTATGAATTTAAAATTGATTTGAAAATATAAGATTTTAACTAATAAGAAATTTTAATTGCAGCGTTTGTTTGGCCGTGTAGCCCAGAGAGTAAAAATGTTGGAAAACCGAGAAGAGCTCGAGGTGAAATTGGGGCTTCTGTGGTCGGACGATGACGATGAGGTGGAAATTTTGAATGAATAGTTAATAAGTTACTCACATCGCATTTAAGTTTATATATTCAACGAAAATTGTAATAAAAATGTATAAAATGTATTAAAAAACAAAAAACAAAACAAAAAAACAAACAAAAAACGAAAAAAAAATGATATTATATATAGATAAAAAAAATGCAATCGACAAAAAACAGATATATATGAAAAAAAATGAAACAAAAAAACCAAACATAAAAATATAAAAAAATAAAACAAAACAAAAACAAAAAGACTGAGGTATTACCGATCGAAGGTATTACCGACCGCACACCTACCTTACCGACCGCCGCCATTAGTATTCCTACCTTACCGACCGCCACCATTTTGTATTCCTACCTTACCGACCACCGCCATATTAGATTCCTACCTTACCGATGCGGGAGGGGAGGGGGACCTACCTTACCGACGCGGGGAGGGGCGCGAGGGGGGGTCACGTGATGGGAGGAGGAGTGGGGTGACGCAGAACCCGCCTAGCCCCTCTACTTATTTTTATGCATTTTAATTTCTTAGAATCCAATCTCTTGAAATTATGTCGAAATCGATCGGGCACATTTATATTAATATTCAATAATTTCTCGAAATACGCGACTCGTGCTTTATTTTCATACATACCGTGTGTGTCTTTTGAAACTGGATACTAGATTTAGCGTTACAATGGGTTGGTACACAGGTATCCGCAGTTATTCACGCAGGCATCCGCAGGTATTCACTAGATTTAAGTGTACCTACCCATTTTAACGCCAAATCTAGTGTCCAGTTTCAAGAGACACACACGGTACATTTACATTTTGAGAATTCAAATTTCATAAATTATTGAAAAATCTTCCAAGTACGAATACATTAAAAATCATCTTTGTGAGAAATGATCATGGAAAGAAAAATGTTTATTTTTCGAAATTTGAGACTTTGACTCAATTTAACAAAATTTAACTTTCATGCATTCTAATTTTCAGAAATTTCAATGTTTTTTAAATATTGTAAAATCATTGAGATTCTGAGAGATGATTGGAAATAATAAATTTTTCAAAATTTGAAATTGTATTGTATTTGAAAATACGCCACTGATGTCAAATCAATGTTGCATGTTCGAGTGTCAAGTGTAATGAATGAATTTAGATAACATTCCATGATTTTGTTTTCATTCTCACATCCTCTAAGCTGACATCTTATTTGAATAAAAACCCGCAAAAAATTTGTTCAAAACTAATTTTTTAACTTGTCTATTTCAATATCCAATAGCCAAAATGTCAATTTTTAATAATCAACTATTTTAATGTGACAAACATACGACCCACGAAAGTCGTCCTCCAAAAAGAAAAAAAGATGAAGCTAATAATAAGTAACGAGGTCCTTGTACGCACCTTGGAGTTGCTGACGCGATCGGCAGGTACTGATCCGGGAACGGTTCTGAATGGTTCATTCTAGAATAACTTTATTTGTTAGTGTAGTTGATGTAGATTTTTTCTATTATTTTTTTGAATTGTGCATTATTGCTTATTTTCTCTGTTCATAATGATCAAACTTTTAATTTAAAATTAAATTGTAGGTACATGCCATTCAAAATTATATGAAGTACATTTACTATCCTTTAATATATTATTTGACTGAGTATACTTGATATAAAAATTATGATTTACTAAATTGAAATAAATTTCTGAAAAACAGATGCAGACTCAATTCTAACAAAATGAAAAGTTGACTTACATCATGCTGAAATTACCAAGTACAAATTTGTGAATCTTATAAATTTAAAAAACTTTTCAGATGTGAGTTCACTTAGTATTTTTCTTTGGATAAAGTTTGCATTGGTTTTGAAGAAAATTATTTTCGTTTCGTAAATCATAATTTTTATATCAAGTATACAAATTAAAAAAATATATTTAAAGGATAGTAAATGTACATAATACAATTTTTAATATCTCATACCATACAGTTTCACCAGAATCATTGATTATTTATTAGATTCTTTCGAGAATAACTTTATTTGTAATTGTACAGGGTGCGCCATTTCTTATGTCGGCATGTAAACATTGAATAACTTGAAAAAAAAACAACCGATTTCTGTAAATGAGGTATTTTTATTTAGTTTGGTCCTTTACAATTTATTTAGACTAGTTTTTGAACACGACATCAATCAAGTGGCCGCCCTTATTGTTCACAGCAAAATATGCCCTTTTTGCGGCGTTTTCCATTACCTTTTCGAGCATCTCGGGTGGTATAGCAATGATTTCGGCACGAATATTTTCCTTAAGCTCTTCAATGGTCTGCGGCTTGCTGGCGTACACTTTACTTTTCAAATAACCCCACAAAAAGAAGTCTGGAGGGGTCAAATCTGGAGATCTGGGTGGCCATTCAATGTCGCCTCTTTTTGACATCAGACGTCCAGGGAATTTTCGTTGCAGAAACTGGATTGTTTGATTCGCAGTGTGGCAGGTCGCACCATCTTGTTGAAACCAGTAATCTTCAAGACCTTTTTCACGCATTTGTGGGCAGACATAGTGAGCCAACATCCACCGATATCGGTTTCCATCGATCGTTTGGTTCTCTTTGAAAAAATAAGGACCAATGATGGTTTTGGCGCAAACGCCGGCCCAAACAGTAACTTTTTGGTCATGCAATGGCGTTTCATGGATCTCGTGTGGATTCTGCGTTCCCCAAATGCGGCAATTTTGCTTATTAACGCCTCCAGAAAGTTTGAAATGTGCCTCGTCGGTCATTAAAATTCGCTTCCAAAAATCAGGTTCAGTATCAACTATTCGAGCGATTGTTTGTCCATATTCCAAGCGACGTGGATGATCTGTAGGCAATATTCTTTGTGTTAATTGCATTTTGTACGGAAACAAATGCAAATCATCTTTCAAAATGCGCCGTAGAGTGGTTCCACTGATGCCGAGATGCTGAGCGCGGTGACGATATGAAACTTTTGGGTTTTGGGCAACGCTCTCTCTGACAGCTTCAATCAGTTCATTTGAACGTCTTGGTCGTTGATGAACGGGTTGTTCGCGATCTTTCACTGTCCCGTGGTCACAAAAATTCGACACCAAACGACGAATAGTGTTGTCAGATGGTGCCTGTTTGCCAAGATATTTTCGACGATATGCTCGTTGAGTTAACACAACTGAACGACTATTTTCAATGTACAAAGTAACTATTTCAGCGCGTTCTTTTGGTGTGAAGCGATACATGGTTGAAATTGTACTGAATTGACGTTTCCAAAACAAGTGAAGTCAAGTAAATCGGTTGTCAAATGTTTAAGTTATTCAATGTTACAATACCGACATAAGAAATGGCGCACCCTGTAGCTGATGTGGATTTTTCCGATTAATTTTTTTGAACTGAGCTGTATTGCTTATATCCTCTTCAAATGATCATCAAATTTTCAACTGGAAGTTTTTTACATTTTTTCAAAATCTACGAATTTCTTCCCGCTAGTTTAAACATGATGTAAGTTCACTTTTCTTTCTTGGTGGAATAAAGTCTGCATTTGTGATTCAGAATATTATTTTTCTTTAGTGTATCATAATTTTTATATCTAGTGTACTAAGTCAAATAATATATTTAAAATATAGAAAATGTACATGATAAAATTTTCAATGACATATACCGTACAGTTTTATCAGAATCATTGATCATTTAATTATTTCGTTCGAGAATAACTTTATTTGTTATTGCAGTTGATGTAGATTTTTTCTATAATTTTTTTGAACTGTGCATTATTGCTTATTTCCTCTTTTCATAATGATGAAATTTTTAACTAAAAAGTTGTTCACATTTTTTCGCATTCACATATTTATACTTAGTAGTTTAAACATGATGTGAGTTCACATTTCGTTTTGTTGGAACTAAGTCTGCATTTGTTTTTCAGAAAATAATTTTACTTTAGTAAATCATAATTTTCATATCGTGTATACTAAGTCAAATAATATATTTAAAATATATAAAATGTACATTGTAAAATTTTTCATGTCATATACCATACAGTTTTATTAGAATCATTGAATATATAATAATATCATTCGAGAATGACTTTCTTCGTTATTTTAATGGATGTTGATTTTTGTATTAATTTTTTTGAACTATGGATTATTGCTGATTTTCGCTTAATATAATGATTATGTTAAAAAATGTAGTAAACTTTTTAGTTTTTAACATTAAATTTTATCATTATGGAAATAGAAAATAATTTATAATGCAGAGATCAAAAATTTTAATAGAAAGAATCTTCATCAACTATAATTACAAATAAAGTTATTCTCAAATAAAATTATTAAATAACCGATGATTCTGATAAAACTGTATTGTATATGCCATTCAATATTATATAAAGTACATTTACTATCCTTTAATATATTATTTCACTGAGTATACTTGAGATGAAAATTATGATTTACTAATTAAAATAATTTTCTGAAAAACAGATGCAGACTCAATTCTAACAAAAATGAAAAGTTGACTTACATCATGTTGAAACTACCAAGTTAAAATTTGTAACTGTTATAAATTTAAAAAACTTTTCAGATGTAAGTTCACTTTGTAGTTTTCTGTAGATAAAGTTTGCATTGGTTTTTAAGATAATTATTTCATTATTACATCAAGTATACATGGTCAAGTAATATATTAGAGGAATGGTAAATGTACATTGTACAATTTTTTGTGTCATTGTAGTTGATGTAGATTTTTCCTGATAATTTTTTTTGACTTTGCCATAGTGCTAATTTTTTTTTCGTGTGGAATTCACAACTGAAAAAGTTCTGACGTTTTTTTTTTATTTACAAATTTCTACTTTCTACTTCAAACATGATGTAAGTTAACTTTTCATTTTGTTTTTATTTGAGTCTACAATTGTTTTCCAGAAAATTATTATTATTTATAAAATCATAATTTTCATTCCAAGTATACTAAGTTAAATAATATATTCGAAGGAAAGTAAAAGTTCATTATAAAATTTTTAATGGCATATACCATACAGTTTCATCAGAATCATTGATTATTTAAACGATTCTTTCGAGAATAACTTTATTTGTCATTGCAGCTGATGTCGATTTTTCCTATAAATTTTTTTGAACCAAGCTTTATTGCTTATATCCTCTTCATATAATCATCAAATTTTCAAATTAAAGTATTTACATTTTCCAAAAATTCACAAATTTCTACTTGCTAGTTTGAAGATGGTGTAAGTTTACTTTTCATTGTTTTTAGATTTGAGTCAAAAAAAGTTTATAAGAAAATTATAATAATTAGGTAAAACATAATTTTTATATCAAGTATTCTAAGTCAAATAAAATATTCAAAGGATAGTCAATATTTATTATAAAATTTTTAATGTCATATACCATACAGTTATTTCAGAATCATTGATTACTTAACAATTTCATTCAAGATTAACTTTATTTGTCATTGTAGTTGATGTAAATATTTCTGATACTTTTTTTTGACTGTGCATTATGGCTCATTTCCTTTTTTTTTCAGGTAAAATTTACAACTTGAAAGTTTTCCAATATTTCAACGTTCACAAATTTTTACCTGGTAGTTTTTACGTGATGAAAGTCATTATTCCATTTTTGTTATTATTAAGTCTGCATCTGTTTTTCAGAAAATTATTTTAATTTAGTAAATCATAATTTGAATATAAAGTATACTAAGTCAAAATAGTACATTATGTAGCAAGGGGCAGAAGTGACCTTTTTACGGCGTGGGCCGATGGGTGTGATCCGAGACGCAGCCGGGGAAGCGCCGAAGGAAAATGAATAGTGAATTTACATCATGTTTAAACTTCCAAGTATAAAGTTGTGAATGTGAAAAAAATGTGAAAAAATGTTTATAACAACTTTTAACGTAAATTTTCTATATTTTAAATATATTATTTGACCTTGTATACTTGATATAAAAATTATGATACACTAAAGAAAAATAATTTTCTGAATCACAAATGCAGACTTAGTTCCAACAAAAAAGAAAAGTGAACTTACATCATGTTTAAACTAGCATGAAAAAATTTGTAGAAGTTTGAAGAAAATGTACAGAACTTTTGAGTTGAAAATTTTATTATTATATAAAAAGGAATTAGCAATAATGTACGGTTTGAAAAATTTTTTAGAAAAAATGTACATCAACGAAAAGTTCAAATAAAGTTATTCTCGAATGAAATTATTAAATAATCAATGATTCTGAAAAAACTGAATGGTATTAGTCTTTAAAATTTTATAATGTGCATTGACTATCCTTCAAATATATTAATTGGCTTACAAGGGGAGGGCCCGCACTGGGACATCAAAATTGAAATTACTTTATGATCATTCGATAAAATATAAAAAATTTTCCTACACGTATCCTAGCGTTTTTGTAGGTGGGCCCTAGTTTTATTATAATAAATTTTTGAAATTTATGGTCGCGGCAGCGAACCAGCTAGTACCGCATTGTTGACTACATCTGTTCGAAGTATCGGTGGCTCGGTGGTAGAACACCTGACTATACTTCTGATAGCGCGAGTTCAAATCCTGATGATGGTAATTTTTTTTATTTTTTTATTTGTTATTCTGCTAATAATTACTAAAAATAATCATTCAATGACGCTTTCGTGGTAACTGAAATTTTTACAAGATTCAGATTATTGAAAGAAAAAAAAAACCGTGAATTTTTTTTTAATAACTTTATTATGTGATTATAGTGTTCAATATTATTCACAAATTCGCGGATGATATTCGTCGTAGAAACACTTGAAACATAATGTTTTTTTACAACGAGCGCATTTTATAAACGCAACACCATTGCAGCTGCAATTTTCACGAGTGAGAGACAGCGGGAAGCAAGTTTCATTTACATTCGCAAACGAAATTTAGTCTGGCAATAATTTTGACACGTACCAAGCATACTTGATCATTTCATGAAAAACTGGGGCACTCAACTGGTGGTGGATAATTTAATGTATTTTGATTGCATCTTCGCGACTGTTTATTTCTCGTTTTTCTTTCAGTAAATCTGATGCGTTTTGAAGTTTTTAATAATATTCTTCATTTGCCGCAAAAAGTAAACGTCGCACGGCTGGCATAACGGAGTACACTTTGGAGGTATTACTTTTACAGCGCAAGTTACTTCATTCGATTCGTTCGTGAAAATGTCATCGTAAATGAGCGAATCTGCTTGTCCTCCCCAAGAATCAAGAATTAATAGAAATTTGTTGTCACTGACATACGGTTTCAGGACTTTTTCCAAGTATTCAATGAAAAGCTCTTTTGTTAATTTTCCAGATTTCGAGCATGTTACGATGACATTTCCGTATTCTTCAGTCAACCGTTCAACTGTTTGTCCAACTCTAAGTCCAAATTTATTCCCTGTCTCTTGCGTGCATATGAAAACATGAGGCAAAAGTTTTCCATTCGCGGTTAAACTGTATTGGACAGTGTAAGAATGCGTGGTTTTATTCAAATTCTGCTTTTGAACGAGGACAGTTTTGGAGCCTTGGAAATCAAGGGAGCGATCTAGAACCATTTCGTATTGAGAGCCGGACTGATCTATATTTATCACGTTTTCTAGAGGGTATTTCTTGATACCTCCAAAGTGTACTCCGTTATGCCAGCCGTGCGACGTTTACTTTTTGCGGCAAATGAAGAATATTATTAAAAACTTCAAAACGCATCAGATTTACTGAAAGAAAAACGAGAAATAAACAGTCGCGAAGATGCAATCAAAATACATTAAATTATCCACCACCAGTTGAGTGCCCCAGTTTTTCATGAAATGATCAAGTATGCTTGGTACGTGTCAAAATTATTGCCAGACTAAATTTCGTTTGCGAATGTAAATGAAACTTGCTTCCCGCTGCCTCTCACTCGTGAAAATTGCAGCTGCAATGGTGTTGCGTTTATAAAATGCGCTCGTTGTAAAAAAACATTATGTTTCAAGTGTTTCTACGACGAATATCATCCGCAAATTTGTGAATAATATTGAACACTATAATCACATAATAAAGTTATTAAAAAAAAATTCACGGTTTTTTTTTTCTTTCAATAATCTGAATCTTGTAAAAATTTCAGTTACCACGAAAGCGTCATTGAATGATTATTTTTAGTAATTATTAGTAGAATAACAAATAAAAAAATAAAAAAAATTACCATCGTCAGGATTTGAACTCGCGCTATCAGAAGTATAGTCAGGTGTTCTACCACCGAGCCACCGATACTTCGAACAGATGTAGTCAACAATGCGGTACTAGCTGGTTCACTGCCGGGACCATAAATTTCAAAAATTTATTATAATAAAACTAGGGCCCGCCTACAAAAACGCCGGGATACGTGTGCGATAATTTTTAATATTTTATCGAATGATCATAGAGTAATTTCAATTTTGATGTCCCAGTGCGGGCCCTCCCCTTGTTAGTATACTTGATATAAAAATTGATGTACTAAATTAAAATGATTTTCTGAAAAACAGATGCAGACTCAATTCTTACAAAAATGAAAATTGAACTTCCATCATCCCAAAACTACCAAGTAAAAATTTACGAATGTTCAAAAATTCAAAAAACTTTTAAGTTGTAAATTTTACCTGAAAAAAAAAAGAAGAAAATGAGTAATAATGCATAGTTCTAAAAAATTATTAGAAAAAATCTACATTGACTGCAATGAAAAATAAAGTTAATTTCGAATAAAATTGTTAAATAATCAATGATTCTGAAATTACTGTTTGGCATATGACATTAAAAATTTTATAATGTACATTTACTATCCTTTAAATATATTTTTCGACTTGTATACTTGATATAAAAATTATGATTTACTAAATCATAATTATTTTCTGAAAAACAATTGTAATTAAAAAAAAAAAAAAAAAAAAAATGAAAAGCTAATTTACATCATGTTTAAACTAGCAAGTAGAAATTTGTGAATAAAAAAAAAAATGTAAAAAAGTTTTTAGTTAAAAATTTTATTATCATATAAAGAGGAAATTAGCAATAAAGCTCAGTTCAAAAAAATTAATAGAAAAAATCCACATCAACTACAATGACGAATAGTTATTTTTAAAAAATTTATTAAATAATCAATGATTTTTATAAAACTGTATGGTATGTGACAAAAAAAATGTTTCAATGTACATTTACCATTCCTGCATTATATTACTTGACCTTGTATACTCGATGTAATAATGAAAAAATTTTCTAAAATACAAATGCAAACTATCCAAAGAAAAATACAAAGTGAACTTACATCATGTTCAAAAATGTTATTAACTTTTACTTGTAAATTTGTTTTTATAAAAATGAAAATATGCGACAATGTACAGTTCAAAAACATTAATATGAAAAATATACATCTATTATAATGACAAATAAAACGCTTTTTTATAAATCTGAATATTGTTTGCCAAGAACACAAACAAAAGTGTCCGTAATGAATGAAGTAAAATATATAGCAAAAACATACACATTTAATTAACCATAACAAGACTATGATAGCATCATATTTAGTAAAAATGAGTGCTCACGTTAAGGGGCGTGTATGGAAAATTGTCGTTACCGCAGCCAAGCCCATCGCCTGATAGAACCATTTGGCGTCGTCAGCGTCAAGTTGCAGTTGATGTCCAGACGCATACTCTGAAATTATTTATGTCACACAAAGCTTCAAAAGTTCATTGGTAATAATAACAATCATAACTGGAACTCAAAACTTATCTGATATTTAGTTTCTTCTTAAGGCCGCTGCTTTTCCATAATTGGCGAAGTTGCAGTTAGTGAATCTTTTTTGTTTTTACATATATTCTTTCCACTAGTGAAGGGGCTGTTATAACTGATATATTTAACATATGCAGAGTGGCGTGATTTAAAATAAGCAATTTCAAGTAATTTTAAAAAGAGTATTTAATTCGATTTGAGGGGCATATCATCGGATAATTTTTTTTTCATTTATTGTAAATGATTTTGGTTACCTGATATTTTTTATTTATGACAATTGTGGTTCGATCAACTTGTCAGCATTTATTTCATGAAAAACATTTTCTGTTTATGTGACAAATCTGCTTTTCTTGGAGTGTAATCTTTTAATTATAAACAATCCAAGATCAGCACTTTTTTTTATCACTACTTTATTAATAGTTGATCAATTCTATTGTTATTTCTATGTATACGTAAGCTGATATTTATAAGAGGCATCTTAATTTTTTTTATTTGGCAATTCATTGAAACATGGCAAGCCGTTCGAAAAACAATAAAAAAATGGCAAGTGTATCGTTAAAATTATTCTGACATATCAGTCAGCCCGTTCGCACCAATAATTTATAGTGATCCGCGGATTAATTAAAATAATCAATTAATTATTTTAATTGAAACTCTAATTACTAATATTTATTTCGCGAATGACGACGCGCGCGACAACACAAGTACGTTTACCATTGTTTACAAAGTTGTTTCGGCACTGTTCGGCACTGACAGGCACTGACAGTGTGCACTATATGATGCACCTCCACCTCCACAAGCCCGCGCGGCGTATTCTGACCATTCTGACCATTCTGACTTTCGACAGAAAACTATACCTATATATATGATCTGTCGCTGACCGTAGGTGCAGATGGCGCTCAGCGCAAAGCGATTAATTTCATAAAGAGAGAGTGTAGGAGCCCTGGTGACAGAGGGCTGCTGTCCTTGTGTACTGTTGTGTACTGATTTGTACCAATTTGTACCAAGTTTAAATTTTTTACATTTGCACGCATTTGCATTTGTTTTATACAGTTAAGTTTTATCTGTAAATATTTAACAATATTTACTCCAATTTATCTGCAACCTGGTTCTACCTTTGTACCCTGTTCCTACGTAGTTATTTTCGTTCCACGTGGTGTCACAATCCATGACGATGTTAGCTAACAAAAGTCCACCTCCATCAATAACGATAAACCGATCCAATGTGGTGTTAGAGTATTGCCCGTGTTGCAAAGAATTGGGCAAAGAAAGCAGACTATGGTCGTGCCAGATAAGCCAGGAGATGTACATTTGGCTTTGCGAAAACGCCCCCAAAGTAAGTGAAATTCTAACCTCAATTATTAATATGTACGTACATTGTAATTTTTTTTACTAATTTATTAGGTTTCCATGTCTTGAACATGTTCTTGTTTCCTTTGTAAAATATTTTCGAAAGCTTGTGGAAACCTGAAAAAAGATTAGTAGTTGTTGCGTCATTTTTAACAATAAAGAGAAGTCTAGGTTAATTTTTAATTTCACTTGCAGCAACATAAAATTGGACAATTCCTTGTCTCTCCAATTTTAGATTCATTTGCAAACTTGTAAAATTTTTCTATATCCTCGCAAAATTCAAATTACCATTTTATAATTTGTATGTACTTCTGTCGACAAAATTTAAATCTTCATGTACCACAAATTTTTTATGAATCTGATCATTTATTTCGTGTTATTATTGCGTTGCTTTCAGCATTGTATTTGAATTAATTGTTATATATGTTTTTCACAAAAGTAAATTTAATTTTTTCTAAATTTTGAATCAGTAATCCCATTTTTTTTATATTGTTATGAGAGTTAGTCATTATTGAATTATAAGTAGGGAATGTGAAACCATTCTCTAAAAGAGAAGTATGCGTAAATGAAACAAAGGACAGGTCTTTTCTATTTTTTATAATTTTAAAACTGAAAGAAATGCAAAAGGCAGTAGCAACACTACCAAGTCCAAAAACTAGTGAGAAGTAACTTAACGTCGCGGTAGTTTTTTAACCTCTGTACTAACACTGTTGGATTGAACACTTGATACAGTAAAATCCTACTCTAATTTTATTCTCATAGCAGACCGAAATGTGAACTCAACCATCAATGTGGGTATTTGCACGCAACGTGTTAAAGGGTATGAACGTGTATTGGCTTCTGATATATTATTTTTTTTTTTTTTTTTACAAATAACAAGTACTTTGTTTTATGTGAACCCGTTCTACATTTAACGTGTACCTGTTCATTGACCAAAGCGACACTTTTTTATCCGTAATTTATTTTTGCGATTAAGAAAAAAACCTAAATCAATTTGACACTATTTTCTCTCATGAGGTGGGTAGAAAATAGGCTTAGGAGGGTTGGGTTTTGTTTTTTTAACACAGAAATAAGTTAGAGAAAAATGTTTATAAGCTGGAATAAGGTTTTCATAAAAAAAAAAAAAAACGATAAAATGAGTTAAGAATAAAAAAGTGTGGTTGTAGTTAACGAACGCATACAAAAAGTTCAGCTGGTTAAGGTTGAACTAAGTACACATTACACGTTAGAAAACGAATATGGCCGAATCCAATGAATGCACACATTAGTACATGTTCCTAGCCGATGACACGTTGAGTGCGAATACCTGCTTACATTTTAATTTCAAGAGTGGTTCATAGAATTTGAGTCACTTACTTTTCAGAAAAGCGCAAACTTTCAAAAAATTCTCTCTTCTTGGCGAAATTGACTTATATCATTAATCATAGCTATTATTTTCATTATAATGATTATTTATCATATATCATTGAGTTCTTGAAAACTATGATTTTCCTTTCAGTATTCGGTTGTGCACATCGCATCATAAGTCTAGAATCAATGTTATTTGTTTTATTATCTCATTTTAAATACATTATTTTTGTCTGATAATAAATAAAAATGATAATTATCACCATTTCAGAATGGTATTGATTTTATTTCATTTTGCAAGTAAGTAAGATCATGATTACTGTTGATAATTTTTAAAGGTCAAGGTTAATAAATCATTTCGATCAATAATAAGTAAAGCAGAAATTTTAACTCAACAATTTTGTAGATCGCAGTTTCATATGTGAAATATTCAATTTGAAAATATCAAATTAATCTAAAAGCAAATACTATTTATGATATGAATAACATTTTCTCAAGTTAAACTGAATCAGATTAAATTAGCACCCGCAGACTGCACAATACAAAAGTCATTATTTGCATAGAAGTTGAAAAAATTATATAAACTTCCAAGATGTCTGACTGTTGAATAGTGCTTTCAAACAAATCAACCTAGTCTGGTTACTCGGCAGATAGCTCGGTTCACGATAGAAAATATAATTTTATAAAATTTGTGTAGAGCGGGCATGAGCTTTGCTTTACAGGTGTACATTTGCTTGTAAGCGCGATTTAGTTAATGAAAAATCATGCTATATGATTGAATTTAATTGTGTGTTGAATGTGGAAAAATTGCAATGCAATATCTTAAATTGATTCCATAAATAAGTCGCAGCCAAATAAATATTCATTAATCAATGATTTATTGTTTTTGCAAAATGCAAATCAAATTTGATCTCATGTCAAAGCTGTTTTGTCAGGTATTATTACATCACATATTTAATCATGGAGAAATAATTATTTTAATTAATTCTATTAGTACAAATTATACTAATTCTTATATGATTCTTTTGAGAGTAAATAATGCTGCGAATAATTCCATACAGGGTACACGTATGAACCTTCGATACTTTTATGGAAAATTCACTAAACTTATTTTAATGGTGTCGCAACAAATAAGATTCCCTTGAAAAAATTTGTTAAGTATATTTATCTTACCTGAACCTTAAATGAAAAGAAGATGAATGAAAAAAAAACGACAAGCATTATATCGAACTTTTTGAAATTTCATTTATTTTTGTTATTTCACCCGTATGATTGTAAATTTAGATGATGAACAAAAATGGCTATTTAAAATGAGTTGCTCATTTCTTGTTATTTAATAATTAAAAAAATTTCTTTGCTTGAAACAACACACTGTACAACTGTACATACAACTACACTTACAAAAATTTTTGAAAAATTTTAAACTCACAAATTTTCGATCAATAAAAAGTCAAGTAAAATTATTATCATTTCTAATATCTATAGATTGTTATCGGTATAATGTTTGTATCGAAGAAATAATCATTCCAGGCCAATATATTCTTCTTGAATTTTCTTTATTTCCTTATTATAATCTCCAGCTTTCGGCCATCATTTTTGGCCCTCTTCAGGAAATATCAATTCTAACATTTTCACAATTATTTATAATTTACAATCGTCTTCCAATAACATAGATTTCTCGCATTTAGAAGACTTGTTGACATCTCATTTCTTCATTATCAAACACACACGTTATACCGTAATTATTAGTTGTTGCCTGGATTCTGAACTAGGAAATAACGTGTCCCATTCATTGTTCAGTAGTTCCATTCCAAAAAACCACAGAGAAAAAAAAAGTACAGAAAATTCTCACTAAATTTTGAAGTGATCGGGTGTGTGATTCAACAGCAGCTGATAAGAGAAATATCGGAAAGACAATATAAACTCAGCATCCCACTATCTATATTTTCATAAAAGTGACTCAGACCATCTAAACATCAAATTCCCTCCATGATTAAAAATTAATAAAACATCGTTAAAACCTCATGATACCCTTAATCCTCCTAAGTAAACAGTCGTACTGTCCGTTCAAATCATCAGTGTCCATTTTCTTGTTAATTTTATAATCATTCATCTTTATGTATGTCATTTCTGCAATCTCTCTCTTTTTCCAATTACTTTCCCTGTGAAGTATCTTAGTACCCCTCCAATCAAATTCATGATTATTCTCAACACGGTGTCGGGAAACCACAGAGAGAAAAACAGAAATCTGAGAGAGATCTCTTTGATGTTCTTTAAGTCTCATCTTCATTTTCCTTTTAGTCTGACCTACATGTACTGCTGGACAATCCTTACAGTTAATTTTGTAGACTAAATTCATATTGTCCTCAAATGATAATAGATCCTTGCCATTTTTGATAATTTGTCTATTCATTTGATTATCTATAGAATGTACCAGATTAAAGTCATATTTTTTGCAGACCTTATTTAATCTCTTGGAGAGCCCTTCAATATAAGGGAAAGATATAAAAGGCTTCTTATCCACATTTTTATTATGCTTGTTATGTCCTTTAAAATTATTGTAGATCCTCTTCCTTATATCCCTATCAATGAACTTTTGAGCATAATTGTTTTCAAGTAAAATCATTCCTAAGTCCTTCCTAAGGATAAGTTTAATCTATAGTATTTATAACATCTATAGAAGTCGATAGCGAATGAAAGTTTACGAATACTATCCTCTTCCAGATCAGTCTTAACAAAATCTGCAATAATAGGTGATATAGGTGAGCCCAAGAAAACGGACACTGATGATTTGAACGGACAGTACGACTGTTCACTTAGGAGGGTTAAGGGTATCATGAGGTTTTAACGATGTTTTATTAATTTTGAATCATGGAGGGATTTTGATGTTCAGATTGTCTGAGTCACTTTTATGGAAATCTAGATAGCGGTGTGCTGAGTTTATATTGTCTTTCCGATATTCCTCTTATCAGCTGCTGTTGAATCACACGCCCGATCACTTAAAATTTAGTGAGAATTTTCTGTACTTTTTTTTTCTGTGGTTTTTTGGAATGGAACTACTGAACGATGAATGGGAAATGTTATTTCCTAGTTCAGAATCCAGGCAACAATTAATAATTACGATATAACGCGTGTGTTTGATAATGAAGAAATGAGATGTCAACAAGTCTTCTAAATGCGAGAAATCTATGTTATTGAAAGACGATTGTAAATTATAAATAATTGTTAAAATCTTAGAATTGATAGTTTCCTGAAGATTGCCAGAAATGATGGCTGAAAGCTAGAGATTATAATAAGGAAACAAAGGAAATTCAAGAAAAATATATTGGATCAGAGTGACTATTTCTTGGATATTATTATTTCTAATAACATAACTTAGCTATGATTGATCGAGGACATCAATATTTTATTGTGTTGTAAGCAATTTACTTGAACACATACATCTATACATTAGGATATTTGAAGGACAAATTTTAGGTTTGAAACAACATCCTAAACGTAGAGTTATTTGAAATTGCTGAAATATGTATTCGCTCACTTTTCACTTTTACATATATAAGTCACCATGCTTAAATTTGATCACAGAATGAATTAATAGTTTGAGATTATGATTAGTATATTGTACTGATCTTTAACATTATTGAATTAATAAAATTTCATCACATTTAGGAAAATGATTCTGAATAATGATCAATCAAGTAATGTCATATCATATCAATAACTCCATATATAATACTATCACTGATTAAATTGTATTTGATAACAAAATTGAACAAATTACAGATTTTATTGATAAAAATACAATAAATTATAGGAATAATATCAAGTGTCTTATTTATTATTGTAAATATCTGAATAATTTATTTTTAAATTTTCGAGTTAAAAAGTATAAAAAATTGTATTCAACATCATGTGAAAAAGGCTACTTTTACACACGCTTAGGCGATGCAAAACTCGCATTTCCACACATTGTTGAATAAAGTATCGTTCTTTACTAGTGTGGAACAGTTTTTGTAACTCATCTTTTTACAACGTGAGCCTTTGGCTCGCGTTGCAACCCTCAGATTCATTAAAAAAAAACAACTTTTCCACGCTAGTAGAGAAATATACTATTTCTGAATGCAAAAACGAGTAAATATTTATATTTAGTATCCTATTTCGTTTGCACAAATACGTTGAGCAGTAAAAATTGATTTTCATGTCAAAGCAATTTTCAAAAATTGATTTCATGTAGCTCAAAGTCCCATAGAATTTTTATATTTGAAGTTAATATGTATCCTTCAATATTGTGTTTTGGATTACAAATGTTAAACATTTAATTATAAAAATTAATGTCTCACAATAAAACCACAATTTTTCTATAATTTAATGTGTTCTTATAGAAATTGAATGCAAAAAAAATTATGTAACAAACTGAAACAAATTAAAAAACTAATAAGTATTTCTAAACATTACATATTTGAACTATTCAAGAAGTAATTAAAACATTAAAGTTTGGTTTGTTCAGAAACAAAGTAAAATTGTATATGCTTCACCATTATTTACTTGAAACACTTCAAATTGTATTTTTTTAAAGTACGAAACATTTTTTAAGATGACATTCTATCTATAATGTCCGTCGCGGCATCTAAAGAATCAAAATTTCATAATGTCCACACAAGCAATAACATGTCACTTTTTCGATATTATTTTTTCTATAATTGATAACCAACTTCAGTCACTGTTAATAATGACAAAAATATCATTTGAAATTCCCGCACTTCATGTGATGCTTGCCCATTTTATATGTAATAAACAGCCAACTTCAGGCAGTTATAAACATTTGAAGAAATTATCAGATAACATTTCGATAGCAAGTATGGATGAAAACTGAAGTAGGGAATACATAGATATGGTCGATAAATGCAACTTAATTTATTTTTAATGAAAACACAAACATGTTTTCATTTAATAAAATATCATTGTTGACAAACTTATTTCATATCGATTTTTCAATTCTATAAAGAATTCTTCATCTGTTCATTTTTATGTTTTATAATATAATTTTCGAAAAATTTTACAGAGGCTGGAGGACTTGTAAAGAATGTTAATGATTTGTACAGTTTTTCTTTGTTTTTTTCATTAATCGATTCCATATGAATTTCACGAAAATACAAAAAATAAGAAAGTATGTTCGAGCAATTAAAAATGATCAAACCTTGCCTAATTTAAGCCCATTGATTAATCATATTTGTATAAGATAGAAAATAAACATGTTTTTAGCACGAATTTACTGGTGTTAAGGATTGATAAATAGTAGTTTATTGAAAACCTGATTTGTTTCTCAATTTTAACACAAAAAAAAGTAACAAACTTGCTCTGGGAATTCATTATTATTGATACACTTTGATGAATTCAATTTACTAATTACTCAATTATCGTTTGTTAATACTTTTTTCTGTTTGCAGTGCGCTTATCCGTTAGGCTATTCAGAACTCAAGATCTTCAAAAGAGACATCACAGGAAAATTGGCGCATGAATTGAGGTGGTACAAAGTAAAATCTGTTATCAAAGCCCTAACATGGAGGAAGTTGCCACCTGTCGCCCTAAAAAGTGTTGCCTCGTCTTTGAGTTCCTCAGCCTCTCCTGCCGATTCTCCTCTGAATGCTTCTTCTATCACTGAAAACTCGACTCGCTCAAAAAACATCGGAAGCCATCCTCCACATCAAAAAGCACAAACTTTGGATACCCAGAATGTCCAAGCAGAACACAAATGTCCATTGCCCAAAAATGAATCTCGAACCAAGAGTAACAGAAATGTTCGAATGACTGTACCTCCACCTGTCGATATCACGCGATTCAATTTGGAATCGCTAAACAAGTCTTTTTCAAGTCAAAAGAGGAAATTGTCCAACGATAACGTAGAATCGCCTGGACTCTCAAAACGAAAAAGATCTTCAGTATCCATTACTGACAAACATGATTGCAAAGAAATCTCTAGACCAGAAGCCAAGCGCAAACAATTGCTGAAAGTTGCAAGTAATGTTAAATTTGTTCCCGTCAACCAATTCAAGCAAGTTTTACTTCCTCAAAAGAATAATACTCGAATAGAAAAAGCTACTAATCCCTTACATTTCATGATAAAAATCCCAAAAATTGATGGCATTATGGACCAACCAAAAATCTCTGCTGTGACAATCAATAATTCACCTAAAAGAAGTAAAAGAGATCACCGGAACGTCAAAGAGGAAATCATTTCCATCTCTGACAATGAAGACAAAGATAGAAGCAAAATTGCGAAAAATGACAATGATGATATTTCTGGAAAGAAGCGCGTTGCTGGAACAGAAACGGTCAATGCAGCTGTTGCTAATGTTACAATTTTGCACACTACTCGTCCAACGGAAGTGGAAGTTGATGGCGAACAAAGTTCTTCAGAAACTGTTGCAAACGCCGAAGCCAAGTTGCCGATGAACCAAGTTGCCCGACAATCTTTTGGAAACAGCGAAGCTGCCCATGAAAATCTGCCTAACAACACCAACATTGACGCTGATCAGATTTTGGAGGAATTTATATCATCTGTTCAAAGCGGAGATTCTAACAATATGTATGACACTGATACTGATTTTTTTATGAACTTATTGTGTTGACAAATACTCGGTTATTAGCGAAAAATTCATTGTTTTTTAGTCTGATTTTCAAAATTCATCTGTAAATGTTTATTTGCAATCGTCAAAATTTCGCGTGTTTGTGAAAACTTTCTTAGTTTGTGCAAAATTGTTACATAGATGGATATTCTTATACGAAATATGCTAAATTAAGCCATATTTAGCGATTTGTGATGTCAAATGTTGAGGTTCAGGAATTTATAATAAAATGAAAAATGAGAAAAAATTGAAGAGTAAATTACAACTCTCAAGTTAGCAAAAAAAACGTGAGCAAAAGTATTGTGATTTTTAGGGAACTTGATTTATTACTTTTTTCGTAACAATGAATTACATCTTTTAATCACATAATTTTTTTCATAGAAATGTTAACTTCACAATTCAAATTGTAATAAATTGTTGAAGAATATATTTTAAATTCAAATTTCCGAAATTCACCATTGGTAAACTTTCATGTGTATGTATCTGTTACTTTAGATAAATTGCTATCATTCGTTAAAATGCCTAACAATCTGTTTTTTTTTTTTTTTTTTTTTTTTTTTTTTCTTTCGAAAAAATGTCAGTTGATGATTTCAGAGAATATTGTTTTCAAAATTTGTCTGAAATTTTAATTGAGTTATCCAATTTAAAAACAAAAATGAATGTAAAAAATCGAACTGAATACACTATAAAATTTTGTTCCACAATTGAGCGTTCGGATGCAATAACAGCCTGAACGCGCGAAAACGCGGAAAAGTATTGTCCAGTCTCCAAACCAAAGCAAAAAAAATTTTTTTCAAAAAAATGTAAAACAAACATACCGTCTTTTTCAGCTTGAAAAATCGCATCTTTTTCTTAATAAAAGTTTTTTTTCCGATCATTTGTTTATCCGCTATAAAATAAACAATAGGTTTTTCCATATCTTTGAAAATCAATGCCGTCCGGAACTTGAATCGCCGAAACTTCACTAATATTCAATCGATTTTGATGAATTTTTTTTGGCTGAATTCTATGAAGCTATACTCCCCACCAAAGTCAATAAACATTCTTAAAATGTGTAAATTATTATCAATAATAATTTATTTATCAGTAGCGGTCGAGATTGCTTCAACGCACTTCAACGTTTTTTCGACATGCGAGGAAGTTTTTCCCTATTGAAGTTAGAAAAAACTTCCAGCAAAGAAGTTGGTCAGGACCATTTGAAAAAGTTTTTGGGAAAAAATCATGTTGATTGGATCAACTCTTAATGGAAAAACGACGTGTTATTGAAAGCGCGGAACGCACTTCGACGCGCGCGCTTAACAAATTCGCTCGCGCGCTCGTTGTACTCGGACTCGTTCATAAAGAAATACCTTTTTTGTATGAAATTGAAAGATGGTTTTGGATAATTATAATATACGATACTCGTACATTTTTTAAACAACGTATTTTTAGTTGCAAACAACAATACAACAATATTGAGCGTTTTTTGTAGAATTTTATTTCACAGGAAGGATTATGTTAATAAATAATAGTCAAGGAAATGTTTGAATGTGATTTTCAAACTTATTTTCATCAACACCATATGCGAACAATTGCTCTAGGAAAAAACCGCAGTATTATTTAAGAAAAATAATACTCATACACTTATCTTGTAATGGATTTACATGCAAATTTTGACGATTCATTATTGAACTTACAATCAATAGTATATTATACTTTTTTAGGTCGTTTTAGGCTTTTTTTGATCACGGCCTTTTTTGGTTTTAGCGAGAGCCTTGTTTTCCTGAGATTTAGAAACGTTGTTTCTTGTTCTATTCCCTTTAGAATTAACCTCACTTAGATATTTTTCGAAATACTCCCTTGAAGAAGGAGTTACGTATCGCAACAAAGTTCGAAGATCCGATTCTTTTTCTTTTTTTATGCCGTTTTGTTCAGCAAGCGGCGCATTTTCTAAATCTTGAAAGGTAACAATTTTGTCAACAAAAAAAGTTTCAGGTCTACTTGTGTAATCCCTGTATATATCGACATTTCCGTTCGGGAAATAGTCAATTTTGACTGCCTGGCTGATTTTCAGTTCTTGTGGAACTTGAAATTTTTTCGAAATTTGAGACTCAAAATCTTTTACCTCTAAATCTTTCAATTCTACGATGGTAAATGGAGAGTTTCTTGCATTTTTAATAAATTCAATGTATTCCTGCTCGGTTTCTATACTTTCACGCATTTTTTTTTTTTTTTCCGTATGGTAATGTGGAATGGGAACTTGTAAATGTTGCGATAAAAGCGACAAAAAAACTAAGACTGCATAATTTTTTTATTTTGGCCACCACAATTGTCAGAAAACAACAAAATTTGATTGTAGTATTTCAATCTAAACTCGTAGTTTACTACATGTAATAGAAAGTTACATATTGTATTCCCACCCTTATTCAAGAAACTCTCCAAAAATAGGAACATGAAGCTTCGATATGAGTCATTTTCTGTATGACTGCGATGAACGTGAATATTAAAAATGTTGAACCAAATCAAACGCAAATAAAATTGTGCATTGACGGGTAATTTAGGCAGTGGAAGATTCTGACCGTAGTCAAATTCGAGGCACAAATTTTCTTCGCAAGTAGATAACATCAATTTTAAGATTCGAATGTTCCGTAACCATTTGCTTGGGTTTTTTCGCTTCTAGATGATCCTGAATTCCAAGTTTTTCGTATTCAAAACAATCGTTACAACAACCAGTTCGCGGAACGTCAAATGTAAAATTCACGAAATGATTAAAATATTTTAAATAGAGTAATTCGGAAAGTGGGGAATTTTTATTATTATTTATTTTATTTGTTTCTTTCTTTATTTATTTCTTTATGAACGAGTCCGAGTACAACGAGCGCGCGAGCGAATTTGTTAAGCGCGCGCGTCGAAGTGCGTTCCGCGCTTTCAATAACACGTCGTTTTTCCATTAAGAGTTGATCCAATCAACATGATTTTTTCCCAAAAACTTTTTCAAATGGTCCTGACCAACTTCTTTGCTGGAAGTTTTTTCTAACTTCAATAGGGAAAAACTTCCTCGCATGTCGAAAAAACGTTGAAGTGCGTTGAAGCAATCTCGACCGCTACTGATAAATAAATTATTATTGATAATAATTTACACATTTTAAGAATGTTTATTGACTTTGGTGGGGAGTATAGCTTCATAGAATTCAGCCAAAAAAAATTCATCAAAATCGATTGAATATTAGTGAAGTTTCGGCGATTCAAGTTCCGGACGGCATTGATTTTCAAAGATATGGAAAAACCTATTGTTTATTTTATAGCGGATAAACAAATGATCGGAAAAAAAACTTTTATTAAGAAAAAGATGCGATTTTTCAAGCTGAAAAAGACGGTATGTTTGTTTTACATTTTTTTGAAAAAAATTTTTTTTGCTTTGGTTTGGAGACTGGACAATACTTTTCCGCGTTTTCGCGCGTTCAGGCTGTTATTGCATCCAAACGCTCAATTACAAAATCTGTTCTCTATAAATTATTATTTTACTCATTCCAGTTACTAAAAAGTATCAGCCAATGTTACCACAAAATTAAAGTTTACACTAATCAATTATAACATCAGTACAGTGTGCATATTATGCACAAAAATTATAGGTTCCTGAACTTAACAATCGTACATTTCGTACTGTTTGTGCTCAATTGTTATTCAGTTGTAAACGTCATTTGGAACAACTGTTGTGTGTTGTAATAAATTTTGTACATTCTATAAAATTGTGTTGATTATCTAGTCCCTGGATCAAGAGAATTGAAGAGCTGATATTTGTATTTTCGTCATTAATTATAATTTTTTTTGCCTCTCCAATGCTAGAAAGGCACGTTTATAAACATGTTTTCACAGTGACAAATGAAGTATTCCAGACCAACACCAGGGGGTACAAGCTTCACGAAATTTGTGCGAGAACTTTCTCCTACTCTACCTGATAGCACTCCCCCCTTCTCTCCCTATTTTTCTCCTTGGTGCGTCCGCGGCGGTCCCCACCAAATCCCCACCACTCAAACGGTTATCTTTCTTACTCATCATCACTCAGCATTATTCAGTGTTATTAACAGTTATTCAGTTGTATTCAGTCTCGCCCACTCGCTATTCTCTCGCTCTGTTTCTCTTGGTTTTTCTGTATCTGTCATAATTAAGCTGTCATCATAGTCTATCAGTTTCCGCCATAATATTTAAGCATTTTACCACGTCTTACTCAGCAGTGTTAAAATTATTCATATACATATTTCTTCCGAATATTAATTAGTGTTACATCGGAAAAACACAGTTTTCAAATTCAGTAATGGGCAATTACAAGTGTTGTGCTGAAGGGTGTAACAGCAAAGCACGAGAAACATCGTTTGCCATCCCAAAAAAATTCTCATCGCAACTGACTGGCTGACATCAGTGAAACGACCAGATTTGATTGAAAAAATGAGTGAGTATAATCAAGCAATACTGAGCAATACCACTTGATAGCATAGCTGAGTGGTCTAACTACTCACCTTTAATATTGGATCAATAAGATCTATTGCGACTATCTGTTACTGTACATAATGAATAACTTTTTTTAATTTGAAAAAATTTTTCAATTAAAATATTGAATAAAACTTGTGAATAAAGTATTGATACAAATTTTATAAATACAATTTTTTTAATTTCGCGAATACAGTACCGGGATCCTTAACTTCATTCATTAAGCTGGATACATAATTTCAATATACGCATGATCAAGTATATTGCAAGATATTTGATAAATCTACTGTAGGGAACAGCAACGCAATGTAAATAATACATATATTCAGATTTATTGATTACTGATTACTGTGAATGCAAACGTCTTGTAAACAGTTGACGTAAACTACATGATTTTCACGTAAGAACAATCGCCTTTAGCCAAGACATACAATGTAACAAAAAATTTTTTGCGTACAGATGCTGATCCAAAAATATTAAAAAAATTGTATATTTGCAAGCACCATTTCCTTTCTGGTGTTGTAAAAGTGTCGCGATCGAACTTCAGTCGTCCTTAAGGACAAAATATTATTCTTTCTCACAAACATGTTGGACCTTTTGCAATGGCCTCGCCTTTGCCCGAAACTGAAATCGCTACATCGTCTCAACATGACAACGCTTTGACATCTCAAAACGACGTAGCTTCGTCCCAAAATGGCAGAGCTCCGTTGTCTTCTCAAACTGAGGTACCGAAAATTTAATGCAAATGTTTAATGCCTCACAGTTTTTCAGTTCAAATAACTCAATTTTTAGAGTTCTAGGAATAGCAAACATACATAAAAGTTACTTAGAATAAATATAATAGATAACAGCACAGAAATCAACGAGATTCAGAAATAACAAATTGCGAAAAATGAAACAATGTTCAAACATAAATGAAAATTTACTGTAAATGACTTACTTTTTTTCTTTTAGAGCGAAGTTGAACGCTTGAAGAAAGAAAAGAAATTAATGAAATTGCGACAGGAAGTTATTTTAAAAATAAAAGACGAAAAAATTGAGCGTTTGACAGAACGTTTGAGAAGTACTCAAAAACTTCTATATGAAAGAAACGGCCAAGTCCAAGTTTTGCAGCGTAAAAAACTGAAAGGACGACTTCGCAGGGGCGATAAATGGGATGCTCTAATGGCAAAGTCGAAAGGCTTTTCGAGGACGATGCTACAAATGATTAGGAAAAATTTTACTCGTTTACCATCGGTTTGTAGATTTTTTTTTAACTGTAAATGATTTTTATGTCTAACAAGTGTAGTAAAAATAGGAGGATTTTTTAAAAACAAATTTGAATTATAAAATGTTTTAAAGAGTACCTTGAGATTACAAAGAATGAGTTTAAACGAATACTCATGTCAAAATAAGTCTTCTCACATGTAATTAATAAATATAATGGATGAAACGTTGAGTAACATTGAAATTTTGGGCGTTATCAATTGTTTCATCCGACAGGTTAATGGGAACTTGTTACAACTTCAGTCTCAAGTTGATTGCGACGCATCGCTGATAACAGACTCCTCAGAGCGCCATGATAAAAATGTCTTTGTTACATGGAGTTTGCTCTGGTCGTTTCGTTGGAAACTACAAAGTGTTTCTCTACTTATACGGCAGTATGATGATGGTTATTTCAGTTTAAAAAACATTCTTGGAAAACCAACTTTTTAATTATTGTTTTAATTTAATATGTGCAATAAAAACATAATACATATATTACGTTGCATTCCGAATCAAATTTCTAAGTTGGGGTAGTAACAGGTAGCAAACAGTGGTCAAAGTGTTGCTGTTAGGAATATTCAATGCAAAATTCAAAAATTGTCTTGTCGACCGTGTAATATGAACAACAATTTGTCATCCGTGAACACATAGGGTCGACGATATAATTCAGACGAGCTTGCGATGGCGATTGCAGTGTACAAGGTGGTGGGAAAAAAAGCTATTTGTGCATGAGATCAATTATGAAAGGAGTTCCCTCCATACAAACCCTGACGGAAGCACAAAAATCCATCAAGATGAAGCCTGGATTGAATTCTTTAATCAGGCGTCATTTACAAATACTGGCCTCAAAATTGTCACAAGAGGAGAAAGTATGCGTGTTGATGTTCGATGAGGCGAATAAAACTAAAAAATTTTACCTCAAATAATTTGTGAAAAGTAATTTTCAATAGAGAGCCCTACTTTTTACATGAAGCCTAATTCACACAAGTTTCACAAAAAATACTCTTTTCGAGTTTTCAACTTTTTTCACTAAACTGTCCACTCAAAAAATTGCAATTTTTCAAACAGATTGAGATCCAACCTAAATTGGAAAATTCCGGAGACTGTGATTTTGTAGAAGGTTGCGAAGATTATGGTACAAACCGGACCAATCAGATTGTTGATCATGGTTTGGTTTTCATGTTGCGATTTGTCAAAAAAGGTCTCAAGTTGCCATTATCCTTTTCTTTCTCTTCAAAGCAAGCTACGGCTCCTCAGCTTGCTCGCAGCATAAAAACCCATATAGCAGCCCTCCAAAATTACAGTTATACGGTAGTAGCCACCGTCAGTGACCAGGGATCTTCAAATGCTCAGTGATCAACTCTCTAATCAATGATGCAAATCTAATCCGAAGAGCTAAAAATGAACCTGAACGTAAGAGACATGTATATTTGGAGCGAAAAAAATTATAGAATTTATTTCATAAAGATATGAATTTTCGAACTTTCACTAGAAAAACAGAAATTCAAACTACTAAATATAAAATCAAGCAAAATAGTATAATTGACACTGACTTTTATTAAACTCTTATAAATTTATACAAAAAAAAAAGATGCATGTTTTAATTGTTTTTGGTGGTAACATTATTTCCTTAAATGATTCAGGTGACAGTTTTCTTGTTGATGGAAAAGAAATTATTCCATTGTTCGATGTGCCCCATTTATTGAAGGGAATAAGAAATAATATAATGGATAAAGACTTGCGTTACACGAATGAGAACGGTCGGATATGGTACGCAAGTTGGGAGTCGATCAAGAAGGCGTGGAAAATTGATCGCGCCCAGAATGCAAATGCTCCAAAATTGAAAAAAATAACATTGGAACATATAGAGATCGACAACAAAATGCGTGTGAAGCATGCCGCTCAGGTATTGAGCAACACTATGGCGTCGTACGTGACACAAATCGCAGTGCGAGGAGGTGATTATTGCACTTAATTAATAATTGGCAGAGCATTTGAAAAATCTTTAAGATATACTGAGCCAAATTATTTAACTCTTAAAAGAAATAAAGTAATCACTGCCTCACTTATCATGATAAGTTCTTAGTCGAAAACATTAGAAACATTTTTTTATATGTTGTATAGGTCATCTCTTTTTTGTATTTTTTAATTTTTAAATGAAAATGATAAGAAATCCCACCTAATTCAAATGTGAAAATCCACTCCAATTGATCTTCATAGAAGTAATGTCGATGTTTTCAGTTTCTGAGATCGTGGATGACGCAGAACTGAGAGTTGAATTGAATGAAGGAATCGGGACTGGAAAAGTTATTCGTATTTTCAATGACTTATTCGACTCCCTTAATGCGAGCAATATGGAGGATAAAGTAATTCTACGACGACCAGTGACTGAAATCAGTACGCACGCCGCACTTTGGGAAGCGAATGTAGAGCAATTACGACGGATGCAGTATGTGAAGCCGAAAAATCGTTTGGAGCAAGTCAACATCCCTAGCCTCAAAAATTTCCGAATGACTTTGAAGAACTTCATCAATTTGTGGAGAAAACTGCAAAATGATTTCGAGTTCGATACACTGTCCACTCGCTTCCTGAACCAAGACCCATTAGAAAATTTACTTGGAAAAATTCGAGCCCTAGGTGTTACCAACACAAAACCGACGCCACGGCAATTTCAAGGATTTTTCTCGACAGTTTTGCTTGAAAACCTGAAATTTGTCAGGCATACTCATGGGAATTGCGAAGAAAACGATGAGTCGCTAATCGAGTAATCTTTGCGAATCGTTTAATAAGTCTCGCGGAAGCAACTCAGAAGCCCTCGGCGAAGACAATGAAGATGAGCAGCGCGACAACGATGTAGAAGTGTTTGATCCCCTCGAAATTCCAGTCGAATTTTTTTTCGATAAATTTAAAGACGAGCAACCCAGCATCGTCAAGAATACAATAGAAAGTATCAAGGATTATCGAATTTGTGAGCCATTTTTTGCGAGTGGCAATTTTAAGGAGTTGGCCAAGAACTTGCTGCAGGTCTGGTATTTGATGGCAAGAACGAAATTGCACTGGTTCACCATCAAGCAGGAACTTCGGAACGAGGTTCAAAATATAAAGAGTTCATGGCAGGGTTCTGAATGTGATAAGCATCAGGATGCTATTTTTGTTGAGTTCTGCAACGATTTGTTACCAAAATTTCTATCTTGGTCTTGCGAAGGAAAGATAAATTTAAGAAAGAAGGAAAAACTTCGTAAACGCTTGGTAACAAAAGAAAAAAAATGAGAAGTTGCGAAAAACAACCCTCCAACGGGAACTTGAACAACCAAGCACTCTGGCGAAACGTCGGAAAATTCAATGAAAACGGCTCGAGCACAGAAATTTTTTATACTTGGTTTAAAATTCATTGGAACATGATGAATTAAAAATAACTTTTAATATGGTGTATCAAAAAATTTTTAATAAAAAGTTACATACATTTTTTTAGTCACCTTCATTCTTATGATTGGATTTTGTATCTATAAAAAATGAAATCTTTCCTTTAGAATAAAAATATATTTGAATATTCAAGACGCTTCTTTATTGGCACCTTCATACCACTTTTTCCCTATAATTTAAACATAATGCTTATATTCAAAAGATTCTTAAATGTAATTTTCTAATTTAATACAGTAGGTTGTGTCAATACTTATTTTTCAAGTAATATTTATCTTTATGATTAGAGTTCGAGTATGTAAAAAGTTCAATCTTTCTTTGAAATATTTATCAATTTAAATCTCGGGGCAATTATACAACTTTAAATTCTTTTTACCTGTTCCGAATTTTCTCCTGTTACATTGAAAATTTGGTAATATTTAAATTTTGTCTACGTAACTGATAAAACTGCCTATTTTTTCTTTTAACAGCTTTCTAGTCAGTAATAAATAAATACAGATTATGTTCATTTCGGCACAAAAGTAAATAATTTTCGTTTATGCAATCCATATATTTTCAGTTATTTGCATTTCAAAAACCAAATTTTTATCATTTGTTATCGGCTGTTGTTATTAAAAAGTAACTATCAAAATCAAGCTAAAAATCGCAAAAACTATAAAATAATGTTATCCAGCTATCCCGTTGAATTTTGTACCTACGATCACCTACGATTGCTACAGATTGCTAGTACGATTCCTTATTTCACTCCGCCTCGTATCCCACATTCCAAACATTCCAGTTCCCGAATTTCCCCCAACTTCCCCTTACTACCTGCGCCCCACTCATAGCACCGTTCCCCTGCGTTCGCCAGCGTTCTCTTCACTTCCCCTTGACTGAGAGCTAACTCTTGTCTGAGTCATCAGGTAGCGCTCCGAAAAATCCTCAACACGCTTTTCACGTATAAGCTTGTACCCCCTGACAAAACGCAGGCTGTCAACAAATGATAATCGGCGAGGAAAAGGCGGGCTCTTTCGGCTCCTTCGAAACGTAGCGGGCCAGAAAGGCCCCACCCCTTTCCGCTGACGAGTGTCATTCTCTCCAGCCACCGGTCGACCTTTAATACGTCATTTGCCATGTTGAAATAGTTTTGGATACGCTTATGAAAACTATAGAAGGAGGCCCGATTTCCTATGTCGCCGCTAACAGCAGAGTATGCAAGGATTTGGCTGCCCAAATCCCCACTCTAAGCCTTTTTTTTCTGTACTGCGCGACCGACTGATTTTACTAGAAGTGTATCGTTCGCGCAGTACAGAAAAAAAATTGGTGGGGATTCACACCACCAAATCTTTACATATTTTTCTTCCAATAGTCGGGCCTCCTTCTATAGGCTTCATAGATACTCTCATTTCTACTGTTTTAGAGGGCAAAAGTATCGTGTGTACCTTGGAGCCATAACAGCCGAATAGAACTCGTGTGATTGCTGCCTTCGCTTCGCTCAGGCGGCAAACCTCACTCGTTCTAAATAGGATGTTTTTGCTCCTAGCTACACAATGTACTATTTGAATGGAAGTTGGCATTACCACCATTTATTTTTTAAAAAAATGGTATTATTGCACTTTTGGTGATATCCCCCCATAAAACCAAATCTTGACATCAAGATCAACTCAAGATTCTTGCATCAAGATTCTTGACCCGTACTTGAGCAAGACTTGAGATGTTAACTTAGGTTCAGGTGAAAATCCAGATTCTTGGTGATGACTGGATCAGGATATGACAAATATATTTCCAGAATCTTGAGTGAGACTTGCTTAATTATGAGAAATAGATTTGCCCAAGCCTTCATCAAGAATCTTGGACCAGAATCTTGCACAAGTCTTGTGTGATAATTGAAAATATTTTTCTTACGCTTTAGACATAAATTTTTTTTTCGTTGTTTTTTCTTCTAAGAAAATTGTAATTTCACGACAGCAGCATCATACTTGAAGAGGTAGGGGGGGGGGGGGTGCTTGACAAACTACCTTCCTTTTTGTAATTTTGCTTGATTTTTGTGAAGCTGCATGTTTGTGTCGAGGCCGAATGAAAACCGAAAATTTTCTTTTTAAGTTTTCTAAAATTTAAGAAGAAATAGATTTTCTGCATCTAATTATAATTTGATAACAGTAAATAAATCAAATTTATTACAAAAAATAACATACAAAAATTTCGTTTGAAATGGATTAAAAATGACAATCCAAAAGCGAATTTCTTCAGATTAAATTAATTTGTTTTGATTCAAATGAGTAAAATTTGAATCCAATTGAATCCATTTTAATTTATCATTGCCAGTAGAGACTTATGAATATTTTTTCTTAAATATAAAACACATACCCAAATGGCTTAGGTGCTATTGTGGACCAGTTATGACGCCAGTGGTCCCGAGTTCGCGACCAGTCCGAAGCAAGGATTTTGTTCAGGATGGAGTTAATTGCATTTTTCAGGTGTTATCGTTAATAGCAACATAAATTCTACATATGTGCAACTAGTTAAAACCTTCCACCAATTATTTGTAGTATTTAAACTTTTACATTAAATTTTTGCCTCAAGATTCTGGGGCACACCTTGATCAAGTCTTGCAGTCAGTTAGTCAAGAGCATTGACCAAGACTTGGGAAATATTGGGAAATAGATTTACCCGAGGGTTGCTCAAGATGTCTTAAGAATCTTAGGCACATCTTGATCAAGTATTGCCGTGAGTTGGTTTTATGGGTCATTACTATTACTGACATACAACACAAAAATCAAAATTTGTTACGTTGTTAAAAAAAAATAAAAATTACAATATATTTGATTGTTGTAAGTTAGACGTTTTTTGAGCGTCATGTGATCTGTATCCTACAAGATAGGTAATTTTTGTTGAAAATAATTTTTTGTCACAACTAATACATGACAGTAATATAACTTACATTGCGAACGAAATTTCAATGATCAGACCAAGTTTTTCGTGCCTATACTTCCGATTTAGCGTCGTAAGTACGATTATTCCCAATTGTTTATAAATAATTTTTATTATTTATAAATACTACGTGAGGCAACTATGAGGTGGGATTTCAATTTAAATTGAAGAAATAATACTGTAAAATTGCAGTCGTTGGTAAACAATCAACTTTTGTCACTGCGTAATTTGTATGGATACTCTTGGTCCCTGGCGGGCCAGTTACCACACTTAAGTGTGGTAATTTTTATTTTAGGAGTGAATTGTTTTTTTAATAGTCGCATGCTTGCAAGTCCATCGATGTCATAGAAAATTCCATAGTACAATTTTTCGTGTGTTTTTTTAACGATTGTTGCCTATTTAAAATTGCACCTACGTCAACACCGCTCTGGGCATCACAGGTACTTATGGTAGTCCGCCACTGTGGAAATGAGTCAAAAATCACTTCATTTTCGTGCCATCGACAAACTCATTTTTACCACAAAAACTGATACAAAGTTATAAGAGATGATAATAAAAATGAGTTTGTATTTATTTAGGAGTTCTTCATTGATGCGTGTTTAATCATAGCTGGCGGTAGTCAGCTAGAGGCGATGCACGCTCTGATGTTTACATGGCCATTGTATGCAATGAAAATTAATATTTTCTTTTAATTTAGAGTTTTGCAGTTCTCTATTGTTCAATTTATTTCAATCGCAATGTAAGATGAGGTGCACAAGGCAAAATTAGACGATGTAATCGCAATATTGCGGAACGTGTTGAGCGCGGAGATAATGAATTGGGCGACAAAAAATTTATATTTTTGGAATGGAAAAAAACGACAAAATTCTATCAATGGATTATTATAGGTAAACGTTTTGGGTATTATTAGAAAAAAAATTAAATTTTTTTAGCGTTAAGAAAGCGTTAAAAAATCCAATTTTTTCTGAAAAAAGTTAACAATTACTTGTGTAAACAATTATTAAATGCTTTTTTGCTTATAATACAGAACAAACTCATAAAAATACATGAAAAAAAATTTCATTTGATTATTCATTGCGAAATGAGCTTAAAAAGCTCATTTCGCAATGAATGGTTATGAACGGTAAAAAAAAATATTGTTTTAGCTTCGGTAGCATGTGAAAAACGTGTTTGTGTAGGTAATGGTAGGGGGTAGCTACGCCCTTGAAATTTTTGAGGATAGAATAAATTTTTTGCCTCTCACACCCCTACTAGGTCGAGTGAAATCTCGTGAAACAGTTTAATGAGGTTTCACTGAGTTTCATAGCGCTTCACGAGGTTTCAGGAGGTTTCATGTTTTCACATTGATGACATAAAATAATATAATACTTATTTATAGAGTCGAAAAAGCATGACTAATGGTATACCAATGTGAATCGATGAAAATTAAGTATAATCGACTACAGTAAATTAATGAAATCTTGTAAATATTCTGCAATTCATGAGTCATATAGAAACTACTAATAGCGGAAAAATTGCGACCAAAACTAACATAATTTTTCAATAAAAAGATCATTGGTACAACCTGCCTTACTCCTAAAACCATCAAGAACATTTCAATTGTATTTTGGCAAAACGAAATTTACACGATACTTTGTGAAACCTCACGAAACCTCCTGAAACGCAATGAAACCTCGTTAAACCGTTTCACCCGACCCGGTAGGGATATTAAAAATGAGCGCATTTAAACACGTTTCGACATACACAAATGAAGTATTTCAGGCCAACACGCAGGCTGTCGGCAGGGAAAGGGGGGGATCCTTTTAACCCGCCGAGTTAAACCCGGCGGACTAAATGGGCCCCCCCTTGCCTCTGCCGACTGTCATTTTCTCCAGCCTCCGTGTTAACCTTCAATACTTCATTTGCCATGTCGAAACAGTTTTAAGACGCTCATTTTTAATGTTTTCGAGGCCAAAAGTATCGTCTATACCTCGGAGCAATAATAGCCGATTTAGAACGAGTGTTTTTGCCCCTAGCTACAGAATATACTATTTTTGAGCTCTGTCGTCAAAAAAAGTACCATGCTTATTTTTCCGGAATGTTTCTGAAAAAATAATTATTTTCGGAGAATAACAGTCCATTAGGGGTAGTTTTCACCTCCCGTATGAGGGGTGAATGTTTTAAAAAATTTCGCTTTTACATTCATTCAGTCGAACAGTCAATTTTCTGAAAAAAGGATTGACATATTTTTATTAGAACGTCATACACACATTGTTTGTACCTATACATGTGAAAAGAGGTAGCTTCCTCCTTAAAAATTTTTTTGCGGGTAAACGAAAAAAACAGGTGAGTTTTGTTTTTAAAAAAGGTAGGTGATAAATTTTTTTTAGAATATTTAGCCTGAACTTCAAGTTTTTTAAGAAAAAAAAAAAAAAAAAAAAATAGGGGGTTGGTTCAACCCCTTTCTAAAGGTGTAGAATAATGGAAAAATGTATTTTTTAGTTTCTCGTCGAAATACTTTGTTTTATATCGGAATTCATTCAAATGTAATTTTTGAGGGGTTTAAACTACCCTTAGAACTGTTTTAGAGCACCTAAAAAAATACACGTATCGCTTAGATTTTCGTCAACTTTAACATACCTAAAAATCTTAGGAATCGAAATTTTCGACCGGGGAACCTTTCCTGTTAGCACATTAATTTTTATTCATAATTTGTTAAAAGAAACAGCTTACATAATTGAATTCTGCAAATCTGACCTCAGATTCATGATCAGCGGTTTAGATAACCGTGGAATGCATGTACATCTTAGTAAATCCATTTTTGTTCATAATTTGTTGAAACAAATAGTTCAAACAATTGAATTTTGAAAATCTGACCTCAGATTCATGATCAGTGGTTTTGATAACCGTGGAATGCATATGCATCTCATAAATTGTTAAAACAAATAGCTTAAGCAAATTGATTCGATTTTTTTGAGCTCAACTTTTTAACTTATTTTCCTAATCTGCACTTTTTCGACCATCGTTTATCTCCGGACATTCTCGTTTTCAACTCTTTCACCAACTTTCCTGATCATCAATTTTCCACGCAAGTTTTCGATCATTTTTCGCCGTGACTTTTTTGTTTTGGCACTTTACATTAAATTTTGTTTATCAGCTTTTCCCCTCTCGGGCCCTCAAATGTGGGTCTACAAATTTTGGGTATTTCTGGAAGTACATACGATGAGTGGAATATAATTTTATAGTTGAACATATGTTACTGATAATCCTTAGTAAAATTTTAACTGTGGATGTAATAGCTTAAGGTTTATTAATCATTATACATTCCATTACACCTCCGTGATCTACAATACCTTGATCTATAACCACCTTGGTGCTCTATAATGTAAAAAAATTTTCAATAGTTTTAATATACTTTTTAAACAATTCTGTAGCTTATAAGTCACGTATAATATCCAGCCTCTATCACAAACTTGCGTGATAACAGATTTGATGTTCGAGTAATCAGCAGAAGCGGAATACCTAACTCGGGTATTTACCGACCAGTTATACTGCATTCGCAACCAGCAAGATAAATTTCATTCATTAAAAGTCTTCATCTTAGGCCGGAAACAATTTTTTTACTGCAAAGGGTAAGCATAAAGTTCAGATAATATGTAGAATCATATTTTTAAAATTAGCAAATACGATTTTGATAAAGGAACACTTTTTAACGATTGTGTCACTATTTTTTCCAGCCTGCTCTGTCTTAAAAAGGTTTAATTAATTTTTATAATTATTTTATGTTAGCTCGAGTTTTGAAAGAATGTCTTGCTCGGCTTTTATAAAACTTATGAAAATATAACAGGCTGTACAAATAATTAATGGATTGAGGTATATGCCTGTTTTTTTTCGTACTTCGGAAAAATGTCGAAAACAATGTAGTCAACATCAAAAACTAAATATTAGAAATTCGTTTTGTAAATTGCAACTTGATTGGAAATGACTAATTTGAAGTTTTAGAAAAATTCCCTTATTTCTTTTCAAATTATGCACGAGAATACGATTCGCTCAATAAGAACACGTGTAAATCGACGCATATTTTAGATTTTTTTTTCTTAAAAAATAAGTAGACAAAATTCTTGTTATAAAGCGTACAAATTTTTATGGGTTTAATTGACAAATTGTAATTTTTTTAGAAACATTCCCTTATTTTTGTTTACGCGCTCATAATACTTTAAAAAACTGTGATAGCAAATTTCTAGAAAATTTTTCGCCAGGTCGTAACATTTGAGTTTCTATTGGAAATGCACGAAATTTTTCAGAAAGCACATTTACTGAAAACCAGTTGTGGAAATACCTTTAAATTTTTTAATATCAGTTTTGACTTTTAGTTTTTATACAGTAATAGGATCCTATTCAAATTGAACGGAACTATATCGATCAGTCTAGAAAGTAAGCCATCTTTCCAGAATTCATTAAATACATAAAAAAAAAGTAGAAGTAGTTCCAGAGCATGAACAAAATCCAAAAACCCTTTCTAATGCCAATAAATTGTGGATACATTATGGCGAATTTCTTGAAGTGGATTTTCTATTTTTCTTGAATCAGCATTTTAGGAAAGATAGTATATAGCATAGATCACGTAAAGATTATCACAAGATAACCTAAAATTTAGCAAAAATTTTCGTAACCAATAAGTAGAAATTTAAACAATAATTTGCTTTATTTTTGCATATAGTGCAACATTCTGAAAATCTCTTATTCTTTAAAAAATTTCGAAGTTCTTGAACTTGAAAGGTTAGATACATAAATTATTCCTGAAAAAATCTCTGAAAATACTTAAAGTTTATGCAAAATATGATTTCAATTCTCCATGAATCATTTACAAATGGAAAAATAGTAAACAATTAAAAAAATCTCGACAAACTAGTAAAATTTTGCAATTAACCGGCAAATGAAACCTTATACAATGTATAGAGTATCTATCACATTAAATTTTTTAATAATTTAAAATAATTGAGAAACATACCGATAGGTGTTGAACGAATATCAAAATCTTTATATGTGTAATCACGTTATTTAGAGAAAATTTTTTTTCTGAAATATACAGTATCTTAATACAAAATCAGAAACTTATGAGCAAGGAGATCATGGGAAGTTCAGATCAACGTCTAAAAGTATCTCTTGAAATATTAATATATATGTATTTTCAAAAATAACAACAAATTATTCTTGCGAATCCATGCTAATTTTTAGTATATTTGATGAACAATAAAAGCTCGTAAATAAATTATATGAAACTTGCTGAATTATGCAAAATTTTAATTAATTGCAACAAGTAAAGAAAACCAAATTCTTGTTCGACTCTCCATTTTTCAATGAATGCTGTTAACATTAATTTGCATGAAAAAACATGCATTAAAACATGAAATTTGTATTTTAAAACTTCTAGATTTTCAATTGGCTTGTGTGAAATATTGAAATATTACATTCCCGAGAATATTAAAAAAAGAATTTCTTCAATAGATATTCTCAGAAAAAAAAAGAACCAAAATTTTTGTTCAATCGGATAGATAATAATTTTGAAATCTTTAAAAATCTCTAGTGCTTGAATAGGCTTATGAATATCAATACGAAAATTTACAAGAATGATGAAAATTTTGAAATAACTCAGAATGAATGTTTTTTTTTCAAAGTTCAAGAAGGTTCGATATATATTCAAGAAAATTGAACTAGGTACTAAAAGATTCAGCATTTTACGCAAACACGGTAAGTATGGTAAGTATTTTATTTGAAAAAACTTTTGGACGCTAGCAATGATTACATTTGCACAATCAATCGAGCTTTTCCAAAACAGCCTGGAATTGTCAACTATATAATTGATAATTTCGTTTAAAATAAAAAAAAATTTTTGTTTTTTCAGTTTGAAGAACCCAGAATCGTTAAGCTAGTAGCAAAATTTTTGATAATTCCTAAATCTTTCGAAAATTCGTAGAAGTTTTGAAATATTATGGAAAAAGTAAGTAAAGATTGGAGTAACGAAATAATTTAGAAAATCCAGTTATTTCTCAAAATTATTCAAAAATGAAAAACAAGTACATACTACATTAAAAATAAATGTTTCCTAAGTGTCTAAAAAGGGTATCTTGATAGTAAATTCAATGCCATTATAAAAATCATAAAAATATTCTTTTTGAGAGTAAGATTTACAAAATACTTACTAATTGTTGAAAATTTTATAAAAACCATATTATTTCAAAGACTAGTTACTCACAATCAGAGCCAATTTATTGATATCGATTAGTTGATATTATTTTTTATATTATATAATTATTATCAATTGTCTCTGAGTGACCAGTCTTTGAAATAAAACTAAAAATAATCAATCAACTGATTTGAATGTGAAAAGTAACAAAAAAACCCTTAATTACCTATCTCAAAAACTAAAGATATTCCCTTCTTTTCAAAAATATGCTATTCAAAAACTATAGCATGGAAAAAGATACTGAGAGAAGTCTCTAAAATTTGCAGAAACTTTAATCAGAAATCAAATCGTAAATAATTCAACAAAAATATTTCAGATGTTCGAAAACTTGAAATGTTAGGAACTTTTAAAATGATATCAAATTGGAATAGCTTATTATGAAATGTACTGAAATAATTTTCGAAAATTAGATTCATATTCAAAAAACTCCGTGAACTTGAAAATATTTTCCCATCAAAAAATTTACCAAAGTTTTTCAACGCAAAGATCGCTAATCAAGCTAAATTTATTTACAACTAGGTGTCATTCAAGCAAAAGTTCTTAATGCTTGAAAATCGTAAGAATCTTCGTTTGGTGCAGTTTGCCTTTTTAAATTGTGTGAATGAACAAAAATCAGCTGTACAAGTATTTATGATGCAATGATGATCTGTGCTACGGTTGTTTTTTGGAGAATATTATTGCTGAAGAAATTATTTTCAAAATTACTTTATGTTCATACTTAGCAGCGTTCTAAAAACTTGATATACTGCAGAGTTGCTTTTTTCTCCACGACATTATGTATAACGTCACGCTGTATCGTTTGGTATTCCGGGGCGGTGGCGATGATGTTTTACCGATCGCGACTTTTCCTCGGGTTTTTCTTTCTTTCCGAGCCCAACGGGGCTGTAATGGGCAGCAACATCTTGCAAAGCACTTCACACGCCCCCACGCTTTTTGCCCTCGGCGATATTTTTACCCTCCCCCCCCCTGATCCTACCGAGAGGGCCGTAAGCACTGCTCGAACAAGTGTCATGTCGTTCTGGGATGAAAAGCTCGTTTGTCCCAACTTTATTCATAAACATGTGTTCTGAAAACATGTGTTTTATAGGGCGATAACGACCGATTCGTTTCGCGATACAAAAATTTTTTCAAATTGTACAAAAACATTTCATCCCTAAGAGTAGTCATAAAAAACATAAATGAAATTTTATTCAGTTGTCACGGCCATTTTCTGGTGTAAGAATATTTCTTTTGAAGGCCTTTTAAATAGTAAGTTCAGTCATCGATCCCAAAGATTATTACATGGAATTCTACAGACAAAGTGAAGTTGACTTTTTTTTAATAATCACATAGGTTTAAATAATGGAACTTATGAAATTGACGATAGAAATAAAAAAAGTGCTAAGTTTAGATTACACAATGTGATAATAGTATACTTTGCATCGAGGATCTGAAGCGTGGCTTTTAGGGTGAGGACCAATTTATTATTTGATATTTGTAAGGTAAACGTCACTAATATAAATAGCGAATGCATGTAAAACTTTTATAGGAAATAATTATAGTTATAGTTCGTATGTATGCGCGTATTGACTATTGTCTATTTTTTTTATCAACATTTCAGGTACTGAAATATTCACTTATTTATTTATTCTCGTTAGATTTCATGACAACATAGACTTGAACATTTTTTTAATTGAAAATTGACGCCTTTTTAGAACTTCCCAGAAAAAATTGCCATTCCTAATTCTGGAATGTTACAACTCTGTGATATACAAAAACAATTGAATTTTTTTTCGGTTGATAAAATATTTATAATCTGGAAAACTTTACGACGCGTTTAGAAAGTCCTGAAAGTCTCAGTTCAACGTGCTCGAAAAAAAGACGTTTTAGAATTCGTTGATTAAAATGAATTTGAAGTTATTTCGAAATTCATAGCTGCTCTTCTAGTTACTTTTTTAATTTCAATTTCAAGAAAACAAAAATGCATGAAAATTAAAAAGAAACTGAGTAAATTAGAAACTAAGTTGTAGTAATTTTTTAAATTGAGAAAGCTAAAAAACTTTTGAAAACCATACTTCAAATCGTAAACTTAGTTAATGATGATTATGTAACGGTTTGCTTTTGTCACGTTACTATTGCGGCATATGGAGATTGGACCCAAAGGCCAAAGTGGACTGGACTTGGCAATAGATGGCAGGCATCGTAGGAAAAAAAGTATAAGGCTAAGTTGAAAGTAATCAACGGCAACTATGGGTGGTTCGAAATCCACCTAAAATCCAGACACTCTCACAGTTGTTGTGCGTGCCGGGAATATATATGTATAAGGTTTTGGGAAAACAAAAGTTGTATTGGATGTGAATCCGCCGATATACCCTATGGGCCAGGAGCGGCGGGGAGACACACAACTGTGTCGTGATGACCCTCAGAACTTCAAATCGTAAACTTTCAATCTTATATCTTATTTATCTGGTGGTGCTATATCAATATCTGAATTCGCATTCATTGAACATTATTTCAGAAATTTCAGTATCGAAAAATGATTATTTTAAAATATTCTCATATTTTTATACCACGGTTTTCAAAACTATCGGTGATAAAAGTGAAAATACGGGTTATAATAACATTTTGCATAAGCCATCACCTTATTTTTAAGGCGGCTTTTTCACATTGAGTGAATGCAGAAACGCCTTATGCAGTCCAGCGATTCTCGGAGTAATCAGTAATCAAATTTATTAGTTTCTATTGTCTTGGGGGGCGAAATTCTTTTCCGATTTTATGGCGTGGAAAGACGATATAATAAGGCGAGAGCCGAATGGAGCTGCGAGTAACGAGGGAATAAGAATGGCTGAGGGGGAGGCCAGGGGGCCAAGATTTACTGGACCCACCAGTGGCCGCTAACTTAGCGAGGGCGCGCTTTCTCAAAACATTAAAGCGATATAACTCGGGTTCAGTGAACGCTTCCGGAACGAGAAAAAGAAAAAAAGTGCAAACTTAAATGAAAAATCACGGTCTAGAAAATTGTCATCAAGATGAAAAAAGTACTTACATATAATGAAAACGATTCGAAAAAAATGTTTTACAAAAAAGGACAAGTTATTCAAGATTCCGAAAAATTACAAATGTGATTAAACTCGTAAACATTAAAGAAGGAGCTGATATTTGAGAGAATCATTGGGAAGTTTCTTCTTAATAGTTTTTGAGAATATTCAACAAATTTTAAAAATTATCAGGATTTTGGTTTTATTGACAGCTGTTCGGGAGTTTCGACAGTTTTTTTGAAATCGTGGCAAATTTTAGAGATCTCTAAAATGAATAAATAAATCGATTTATGAATTTTTGACAGTTTTATAGAGGTAAACTTTTAAATAGTTTTATGGACAGTTTGAGTAGTTTTTAACTTTATTATGATATTTTTAACATTGTTGGAAGTTTTGGAAATCCAATCAATTCGTTCAGCTTCAGTGGTTAACTGGTTTAATAGTTTATAACAGCTTATACTTTGTCGATAGTTTCAAAAACAGTTTTATTAGTTTTAATGGACTCAAAACAGTTTCAAATTACAAAAACTCGAATTTCCATTCTGTTCTAGACTTTGTATAAAAGATATTTAATTTTCGTCAGTTTCGTAGGATATAATCAGTTCTGACAGTCGAACAGTTTCAAAAGATCGGAAAGGTTTCTAAATTATATTTTTTTAGATTTGTATAATTTGTAGTTGAGCAATTTTGATAGTCAGATTTTTCATCACTGTTGGACAATGAAAATGATGTATTTTATTGAGATGTTCAAAAATTTTGTCAATTCATGAAACTAACATTAAACGAGGGAAAAAATTTCAAGGAATTTTTATAATTTCATCATTTGGAATAAAAAAAAATTCGTTCTTGTCAAAATTATATTTAAGAAATCAAAGAAGTTGCTTTTTATTCTGCACCTGCTTGGTTTTTGAAACGTAATATTTTTTAAAATCGATTGTACATTAGGAAAGTATTAAAGGTTAATCGGGATTTCAGGGAATATTTGCAATTCATGAATTGAGGAATAATTTTTAATAATCGAGTCTATAGCTATTAGATGTAATTAATACTAAATCATTTCAATAGGATTTTTTTCAGTTCGTGTTGCTCCTGGGTGATTTAAGGACGATGAAAATTTTATTCCAGTTTTTATAAAAGGGGATAGTTTGCTGAATTCACAAAAGTTGAAAAAGTTGGAAAATGATTGTATGTAACAGTCGTCGCTTTGGGAAATAGTAGGCTATGAGAAAAAAGTTAATTCTGTGTTTTTTGAAGTTTTTCCAATATTTTTGAATCGTGGACGTAGAAGACATTATAATATTGTAAAATTCAAGAAATCTAGTGATATCGAAAATGAACCAAAGGAAGCAATCGTACAATAGAATTTTTCTTTTGGAAGAGTTTTATTGCTGATATGTTATTATTTCTTAAACATGAAAGAATTTGGTATGTACTACGAAAATTCATGGAAGTTCACACAAAAAAAGTGTAACTTTATTCGAAGAATTCAAATTGATTGAGGGACTTCCAGAAATTGTAAAGATAGAAAAATAGATAGAGGGGATGTTAGGAACAATGGCTAAAAAACTTTTTTGTGTAATTTAGGGAAGTTTCAAGGCATTTTTTAAAGAGAAAATTTTTTTTACAGGATGACATGATTCTTACAAAATATTATAGAAAATTAAAAAAATAAATCTCGTGAATCACTATCAGTTTCTTCCAGATCTTCAAGAGGCCTCAAAATCGAAATACAAATTCAGTATTAATAGGTGTTGGAAAAAATGATTTTTATAAAAATTTTGTAATTCTGAACACTTCTTCATACAGAATAATTAGTTCAAAGAATTTTCTTAAGATCAAAAGGCTGTGAAGGACAGTTAATAATTGATATTCATTTACAAAAATATACAATTCATTCGAAAAAAAGTTTCTTGTGAATCAAGAACAAAATTTTAAAAAAAGCTCTGGAATTCGTCGAAATTTTTGAGAATTCTCTAAACGATTTGCGTTTGAATTTTGAGTTTATCGTTTTTTTATTGAAAAATTCTTATTTTTCGAAACAAAGTAATCGCAACAAACTTGAAAAAAAACATAAAAATCCATTGAATTGCAAAATAATGGAATTAAATTTTGTGTATCATTAGAAGCTGTCAGTGATTCCAATGAAAATTCAAAAATCTGTGTCGACAAATAATTACTTGAATATATTCCAAAAATCGAAATATGTTAAAATATATATCCGCATTTCCATAAATCCAGAACTCCTTCATTTGTAAGTAAATTATCTCTAATAAACAGACGTTTTAATGAAGTTTCGTGACGTTTGTGAAAGAAAATTTATAAATATTGTTGCGCCAAGTTTCGTGGCGTCCCGATGAGAATGGAAGTTGGTTTCGGGGGGTGTAAACAGGGACGAAACTTTGCGGGACTTTAAATCTCCGAGTTGGCTTCGTAATATTATAATGTCGTAATATCGCGGGCACGATTTTCGGCGTAATTAAAGTGGAAGTGTCTTTAAAATCGCCCGGGGCGATCGTGGTAAATGAACGCCCCGAAATCTTATTCTCCGGCGCCTCGGAAAATTCGTAAAATGTGTACCTGAAACTGCGATCACCTTCACAAAAGAAAAAAAAATTGCTAAAATATAGACATATTCTCAGAGATTTATTTGGATGATTTGGATTCAAAGATAAAAATCTTATTACAAAGTTGATACAAGTTTGATGTAGCTCCAATTGAAATGTTCGAATTGCTGCCTGAAGTTGAATTAACTATTTTTGCTAGAAGAAGTCATGACTCGAAACAGTTCGAATGGTATATTGAAAAATATAACTGTAAGTTAATTCCTAATTATATGCAATCATTACCAGTATCTTACGAATTTTCACGAATCCGAGTGAATGCTTCATTTCCATCCGGATTAAATATTTATCCCGTAGAATAATCGAGGGAGAAATTTTCCATCCTCCACTTGACGATTTAAAAAAAGCGCGTGTGCCGTAAATCCTGTTTGGAGGACTCGCGGGAGAGGCTCTCAGAAGCCAATTACAGGCGGAAAAACTGCGCATGTATCCGAATGTAAAAAGCGGAAAATATGCGGGTGTATCGTGAGAGAGCGAAATAAGGGTTGAGCCGCTCGGGTACCCCGGAAACACTCGGCCCCGGAGCACATCCGGGGATCCATTACGAAGATCCTGAAACTCAACCGGCCGAAACGAGGCAAGATTTGTGCTTTTGCGCTTTTCCTCCATGCATGCGTGGCTTCGATTCCGCGATAAAACAAGAACGAAATGAAAAGACGCCGAACGCGTTCATCGTGGGGTTTGAGAAAATGTTCGTTTGGTTGTTTCAAGACGAGAGGAATATTTTTTATAAAAAATCAATGTTAATAATTTGTCGAGTCGACAGCAGAAATAAGTGTCTCATTTTTTGGACTGACTTGACAACATATGTAAGTTTAGAAAGGAAAATAAATCATGACTGTACCTGACTGGTCATGAAGGTGACGTAAACTGCATGTCGAGGGACTGTTTACGAGAAATCTAAATTTTGAAAGAATATCATAAATTGGCAAGAAAATTTCAATTCATTATGCACTTGATAATTCAGAAGTTTTTATTTTATTATTTGTTGAATCTAGGATCATAGTAATGAACTTTGTGAAAAAGTGCACAATCACCCAGTGCACAATCAATATGCTGCTCAATAAGTATATGCGCAATTGACACCCTCCAAAATTCCGCAGATACAAGAATTTTGTGAATGGTTATACAGATTCCTAGGAATTAGATGAATCTTTAATAAATTACACAATGCCACTTTTTCCAACTCTTGAGAAAACTTCCCATCCCCAATCAACTACCTTAATTCCTATTACAAGTACCTTACTCTTTCTTCATCCGATCCTTAATCCCCGAGCTTCGAGATTCCCATCACGTTCGTAGGTACACTGGTTTTTACAACTTGATGTATTCCTCGCCTCCTTGCAAGAGGAGGCAATTAAAATTCATTCGTTCGGATATCTCGAGATACGCGAACGGAAAAACGTGATTTCGTTTTTAAGCATTTCCGAGGGGTGTGAGATGATTCTCTAATTTCCCGGGCTTGCAAATAAACGCTGGCGAAGAAGCGTATATTTTTGCGTTATATTTTGATGTTTTCGCATGCGAAGAACGCGCGGCTCATCAAAGAGAATCGGAGCGGATAAAGTATTGAATAAAGAAATTCCATTCCTCGTTGGGGTTTCCTTTTTATTGCGCCCGGATTTCAGGAGCTTTCGGGGGAGTAGCAGAAATTATCTCGACTCTTGTTTATGAGTTAAGATGACTCCGAGGAGATTTGAAATTCTTACGCGGAGGTGGTGGCGACTTTCGAGGGTTTGGTGAATTTAGAACTACGGTTGAACAAGAGATGCGCAGAATATTTTTGAAGTACACTTATTATCATGATATAATAATACTTTGATGGGAATGGGAGAGGCTAACAGAGTTTTGTCGAACTTTGAAAAGTTCGGTAGAGATTTCAGTGAAACGAAGTAAAATCGTAATAAATGAAAACAAAGTAAAGTTGGCCAAGAAAATCATTTCAAAATGTGTTTCTTTGAATTTTTTTGGTATTTCGTTAGTCTTCTCGATATTTTTCGAATCCATGACAGTTTTTTATCCATTTTGAAAACACTGAAAATTAAACAATTTTTACCACTTTTTATGTTAATCGTTCTTTTCCCAAATTTGAAATTTTGAAACTTGCATGACATTTTCGATAATTTTGTCAATTAATATAAATACAATTCCAATTGTTTGATAGTTTGGACCAATACTGAACATTATATATAATTAAATGAATAAAAATGTCTAAACATGAAAAAACTTCCAAATTATCCAGTTTGTTAGAAACACTCTAAATGGATACAATCGGTCAGAATTAGAACTTTTTAAGTGTCACAGCTATGAGTCAAAGTTTTAGCATAAATTCTCATTTACTTTATAACTTGAATTATTGAAATTGATATGCGTGTCAATTAGTTGGTAATTTGTCAAATGTCTAAATAAATTTTCGAACTTTTTAGATTAATAATGAAGGTACATAATATAATTTAATTATTCTATGAATATATTTATGATTTTAATAAACATTCTCCTGCTTTTGTTCAAGTTAAGAGTCATCTTGAGAGTACTTGGTGAATTAAATAAATTTCGTAACATAATGATTAGAAACACAACATTTTTTCAAAGTAGGTACATAGTATACAGAAAATAAACAACCTGCAAAAATAACTGTGAATCGGTTTAAAAGCACTTTATGATAATTGGTTTGTTTAAAAATCACTGTAAGTCATTGACATGATTTCAATATACATATCAGAGAGTCTTTATACAGTGTTGTATAAGAGCTCCAAAAATCTCAACAAATAATAACTCTTAGAGTATTATTCAAGTAATAAGCTATCTTGAGGATTATTTAAAATGAGAGAAAGAATATCACCATGTATAAACATTGGATATGAGTACAAAAAACTGTACGTTATCGAAGGTAATCTATGATAATTTCATCTAGATTGATTGAAATCAAATGAATTTTTTGTCAATAAAAAACATTGCTGCATTGATAAATGTTGAAAAGGTTTACTCAATCGATGGAGTTTTTTATATATTTTGAAAAATACAGCATGAAAAAAAATATAATAATCAGAAAGTATCGCATTATATAGTTTAGAAATTTTCAAAAACTCTTAAAAGTCTAGATGGAATTTTCCTCTCAAAACTCCAAACACGAACTACTTATAGTTGAATAAAAAAAATACTGATTTCGGGAAAGTGTAACTTTCAACACAAGACGAAACCTTCTGCATTACTGAAGAACTCGCAGTCTAAAACATCGCCTATCATATTTACGATATTGAAAGTCATTGATTTTAAAGGATCATTGACTAACGACTATGTTAATAAAAAAAATAAATATTTGGATCTGCATTTACAACATTTCAAAAGGAGGGAGACAATCGTAGGGAGTTGATTTAGTGAAAGTAGGCGAGTACTAAGTAGAAAAACACGGTTTTGGTCAGACATCTTTGTAACATCGCACGAAAGAGAATGTAATAGGAAGTCGAAAAACTGTACTTGCATTTCTAAACTTTCGATATATATTGTTAATTAATATACATACAGTTAACTTTGTATATATTTTGTCTTCTACAAAAGCCGAAAGATTTCAAATCATTATTTATAATAATGCACATTTCAGTTTTCTCCATTTTACGAAAAATAAAGTGTATTCAATAAAATATTTTAGGGATTTCAAAAATATGAAACAAAACAAAAAATAATAATGTTATGTTGACGTTGGTAGGGGGAAATGACAAACAAGAGGGGTACATGGAGAGAAAAATGAAAGTAATCGTTACCACGAAAAAGGTGATCTACTTGCATTCGCTAAAAAAGAAAATCGTTGACTATAGAAACTGCGTATATACCACCCAGGTAGAAAAATTTTTCTAAATATATTGGTCATCGAAAATGTTGGTCTAGATTCTGTACGAGTTCAATTTTTTGGAGTAAAGTATTCTTCTGTATCTTTTGCAGCTTACTATTCAAGTATTAGAGTTTTTTCGAAATTACAGCACATATCTAGGAGTAATGAATTTACAAAGAATCTTATTAAACTAAATTGAGTTTTTTTTCTTATGTTCATAGGTCTATAGGAATCACACGTGATAATTTTGAAAAAATTCGCATTAGAAAGAATTTTTCGGTTTTTGTTGCTTTTGGATGACATCGGGAGAAAATAAATCATATTCATTACAGTTGACATAGTTTTGTTCGATGTCAATAATAACGAAGATTGAAATTAAGTATATAACGTACAAATAAAGAAAGGTTATTATATTTATATATATATATAAATATATTACGCCAAGGAAATTTCTCGTAAACACTACTACTCCATAACTATTGATCTGATTTCAAAGATTTTATATCCTTTGGAAAGAGCTTGACTTAGAGATTATATTCCCAAAATTTCAGATTAATCAATATAACACTCTCACGCCCACCCACGCCGAAATATTATACACTACTCCTCTAAAATTATTCGTCCTATTTCAAAGATATTATATCCGTTGGAAAGGGATAGATAATATTTAGATAATATTTCATAGATAATATTTCCTCATAGATAATATTTCCAAAATTTCATATCAAACAAACAAACACCCTCACATCCATCGAAATTTTATATTATTTAGAAAGGGTTGGATTCAGAAAATGTTTTTCAAAAATTTAACATTTAACGAACAAACACGCCCACGCCCACCCAAGCTCAAATTTGAGTACTATAAACACTACTCCCTCGAAACATTTCGTCATGTTCGAAAAATTTTATATCTGTAAAATAGAGGTGTAACTCATAGATTATATTTTCATATTTTTAGATTAAAGTTAAACATTCCCACGCTTACTCAAGCTCAAAAATTGAACAAAATGCTTTTAAGGGGGTGTTCTCATCAAACAGTTTTATAAAATCAAATTTTTATTTTTTTTTTCATTTTTTTAAAGTTAAGACGTGCAAGAATAGTATATCGAAAGGATTTTGATGGATTCGAAAAAGAAAATGGGTTTTGGGCACGTTTTGCCACGCTCCCACGGAGTTCCCGCGACGCTGCATATTCGGGCCTGGCGCTTATTAGCCATATTTAATTACCCAGTTAGGAAAAAATTATTCCGACTTCAGAATCTTGTAGAGCGACTTTTAATACATAAGTATAGTACGATTCAAAGATGTACGGCTTATTTAACTACGTCAATTTATGTCAAGAAAGTGAAACCTAATTGACGCTTTTTTGAATAGAAAACTTTAAACGCGTTGTTCTCAAAACCACTTTTCCCAAACTGGTGCCTACGATTTCTCAGGAACCAGTGAACGCATTTTGATAAACTTTTTTTTCAAATGTGTGGAAATGTACTGGCTATCGTCTGACGAACTTTTTTTTTTTTATTGTTTATAATAAATGTTTTACGAATTTTATAAATGAAAAAAAAAACCGTGAAAAAACGGTTTTTTATTTCTAAAGTCTGCCAATTGAAAAAAAATTTTGATAAAAAAAAAAAACTTCCGTCAGACGATAGCCACACGACCATAGATGAAGAAAAAAATTTCTACGTGTGTTTCAGACTAGCTATTTTCGAGATATCGTGGGCACCATCAACCCACTTTTTTTTCGAATGCCTCTATTCGCAAGGGTGTAGTGGCCAACTAAGACAAATTTTTGAATAAAATTTTTTTTTGTTTTGTTTTCCAAGGGTTAATAAAACTATATCAAAAAACCACATTGAAAAAAAATGAACACCTATCTCACAGTAAAATTGCAAAAAACGCTTCGTAAAACGGCAAATCCATGAGAACACCCCCTTAAGACTATTGGTCTGATTATAAAATGTTATATCCGTTTCAAATTGCTTGACATTATGTATGTAAAATAGTGTTTTCAATTTTAATTAATTTCAATTTTTCACACTCTTTTAGTATCGAAAGTAACAATATTCTTTTGTCAATAAGATAATTTTTGTCCTCAATAAAGTCTCTACACACTAAGAGAAAAAAAATCAACAATAATAATTAATCACCTGGATAAGACAATTGTCGTTGTAATAAGTTTCGTGATGAATTACAGCATATTATGATATTATCGGTGTCAACTTCAGATACAAATATAAACATACATCAAGATCTTTTCGAATTAAGTATTATATCCACATTATCGTCATTCAAGTCCAAAATCTATTGCTTCATTTTGGTCTTAGGGTAGGTTTCCTCCGAGAGCTTCAGTTCATCTGATAGTCAAATAAATAATTCAAATCTAAGGTAACAAAATGATCTTCTATAAACAGTATTTTTTTAAAGAAAATGGCACAATTCTCTTTTTCATACTAAATACATTACATTTATTTCTCAAATCGACTCTTTGATGATTATAAAAGTGATTCATGATTCCCATGAGAAACCCCTTCTTCAAGCTGAAAATTTTCTGTTCCCGAAATAATAGAGCCATAGGATATTTTCTATGCTTCCTCAAAATAAATTTTATTGTATTTTTTTGAACTGATTCCAAACGCCTCATGGTAGATTGATCTGCATTCCCCCAAACCGTCAAATCGTATGAAGCTTTAGATTAAAATAAAGCGTAATAGATCTGAAGGAATTATTTAACATTCAACTCTAGCTTGAGTCTATAAAATACATAAATAAGATATATATTTTTATTAGTGATTTCCATTACGTGCTCATCCCATTTCAAATTTTCATCAATAATTATACCCAGATATTAAACATTCTCTGTATAATCGGACATTTACAGCCTCTCCGGTTCTCTGACCTGCAAAGACCTTCATGGATCCTAAGAGTCAAGTCACTCGGTGTATGTACTATCCCTGTATGAAACGAATGCAATGAAGATCGTCTTATCTATTTTCATTGATAAGTAATCACTCACCCTCTATAGCACCATATTGTCCTTGTCTTCAATTATTATCCAAGAATTTTCTTAAATGACAATGACTGCATCATCCGCGAAAAGTGCCAGAATTCGTTTCATCATTTACTATATCATGTATTATATCCATACATTTTTTTGTGGAGATTCCCGATTACTCGAGAAACCTAGCCTCATCTCCACCTCATCCTCTTCCCTCTCAACAGCACCATCAAACTTGCGCCAGTTTTTTGGATAAAAACTCGAAGAATACAAGGAGCTCATTTCGTGTAATCGCAAAGGGTTACGTAACCTCAGCAAAAATGCCAGATTATTAAACCCGCGTTCTTCGGGATAAGGACGCGGTAGGAAATGAGCAAAAGGGCGCGGAGACAGCCCGTGAAGAGGAAGAGAGTATCCCAACGTTCATCGGACATTTATCCAATTAACCGGTTCTCCCTTCGCTCGCCCATGTACAGCGCCTCTCTACCCTGGCTAATGCCGAATGTTGATCTGTTATGTTTAATTACGGAGGCTGATATTGACGGGTCGGTATGTCGGGAAGTTGGCAGGGTTGAGGGGGAAAGGGTTCGGAAGGCATCGCTGTCGAACGAGGAAATCGCCAGCGGCATTGTCGTTGTCGCGCGAGGCAAATGGAGCGGGGTGGTTTGCGACAGAGATTTTGCGGAAAAGAAAAAGAGGGACCCTGGTCGGGAATTAATTATACGCCCGAAAGTCACCTTCGATTCGAAAGCTGTTTTATGCCCGCTTATTCGCCGCGACGCTCTTTGACGTTCATTGCGAAAACCCTCGGTTGGCCTTCGCGAAAACCGCTCATCAGTAGCGATTATTGCGGGGATTTTCATGTAGAGGAAAAGTGGTGAAAGGGGAGAAGAGTAGAATAGAATTTTTCGGTCGTTATTTTTGATGCAGGTAACGAATATATTAACTAATAAGATCTTATATTTATTGTAATAAAAGATCTAATGCTTCGTTGTCATATTTTTAAAATTCATAGTGTTTGATCACTCAGAGCTAATGAGGTAAATAAATAATTAAGCCTTCACAATTCCTTGATACTCTCAATATATTTCGGCCACATTCTAGCCCTCTTCAGGAGATCTATTAATTAGTTATAAGTTCCTTTTTATATCGTTAACAAATAATAAGAAACAATAAAATTTATCACAAAAACAACTTACATTAAATAACAAAATCTCTGTCTGTAGTGCGCTTACTTTCCATAATTTTTTTAACAAATCCAGACCTAAGATGATGATAAGATGATGAAGAGGTGGTTAAAGAATGATTATTTGACTTATGAATCATATCGTTCATTGATGAAGAGTGGAGGTTGCCTCCCTAGGGACTGTTGTACGTAGGTCGTAAAACTGAGAAAACCGTCAACATAGATAAGTTTTTCGGAACGGGAGATTCGAGCGTTTTCGAGAATGTTATAGAACACTCGAAATTTCCCCGCTGCCTTATCGGGAGATAAGAGCGGCGAGTGGGGAAAATTATCAAAGTTTCCTGATTGGCGCGCGGATCGCGACCAAGAAGGGACTTCAAGCATCGCGCGCGACAGAAGCGGCATATTCCATCGAGCCTTTCTCGGCTCTGGAACTCCTCCCAACCCACCAAGCTCCTAACCTCGTGCAACCTCTCTTGGCTCCGAGCCCATCCAATCAACTCCGCACCGTGTAGCCTTTCCCGGCTCCGGGTTTTCCGCCGAATATCCTCGCACCGTGTAGCCTTTCTCGGCTCCGGAAAAAACCAAGATCAAATCCTCGCCGTGTAGCCTCTCTCGGCTCCGGCCCCAGTTCCTCTCCGTGTGCCTTGTCTCGGCTCCGGAATTCCCACCACTTTCCAAACCGTGTAGCCTTTCTCGGCTCCGGCCCCAGTTCCTCTCCGTGTAGCCTTGTCTCGGCTCCGGAATTCCCACCACTTTCCAAACCGTGTAGCCTTTCTCGGCTCCGGCACCCAAGTAACTTTTCAGAAACTCATCTCGGCCAACTGGCCAGCGCAACTGCGCCACCGAGGGAATTATTCAGGGGCTCGTCTCGACCAACTGGCCACCGCAACTGCGCCACCGAGGGACTTATTCAGGGGCTCGTCTCGGCCAACTGGCCAGCGCTACTGCGCCACTGAGGGCCTACTTTTAAATTCTCTATTGTTAATATCAGAAATAAAATGAATAATAGTATAAGCGAATCATGTAGAAATAGTGGCTAATAAACGACTCTTCGGGAGCTTAAATTGTTGATCCATGGACTTTTACTTGATAACGCCTCATTGTTGACGTCCCCTCCTTTTGACGTACAACAGGACTACGGGTTGCCTAAAATTAGATATCTAGAGAAACCATAGACTTTCATAAAGGATAGAGTGCAGTTGAAGAATATGTTGAAGGATTTACTGAGGATTATGTGTTTATTTCTCTTGATGTTTCCAATTTATTTAGGAATATTTCAAAAGATTTATTATTAAAGGCTTTAAAAACAAGATTTGGTAGATATTTAAGTAATAACACGAAGATTCCAGAAGATGAATTTGTTAATTGCATACTGACATTGATGGGATATCTACATTTTTTACTTTTGATGGTAACGTGTACGAGCAAACCTTTGGTACACCTATGGGTTCGCCTGTTTCTCCGATTTTGGCGGACCTGGTTATGCAAGATTTGAAGAATTCTTGTCTCAAGTTGTTAAGTTTCATCCCTCTTGTTTTTGTCAGATACGTAGATGATATTTTGACTCTGATACCTAAGAATAAGATTTCTGAAATGCTTAATGTTTTCAATTCATATGATTCAAGATTGACATTTACTGTAGAATTATAAAAAGATAATAAAATTAATTTTTTGGAGTTAAAAATTATTAGAGAGAAATCCAAGATGAAATTTGATTGGTATATTTAACCTATTTCATATATGCGATTTATTAATTATTTTTTAAGACATCCATTACAACAAAAGATTTGTATGATATTTAGTTTAGTTGATAAAAATAAGAATTTAGTAGATAAAGAATTTCATAGTAAAAACTTTGACATAATCAGATCAATATTGTATAAAAATAACTATTCGGAAAGTTTGATTGGAAAATATATTACTAAGAGGATTCAATGCTTACGGAATAAGAAAGATAAAGAAATCGCAGGTTTCATTTCAGAGAAAAAAATAGTATGTGTTCCATATGTAGATGATCTGAATTTTAAAATGAAAAGAGTTCTTAATAAATATGATGTTAAAGTGGTTCATAAAGTAGATTATAAATTAAATAATGAAATTATTAGAAAGGGGAAAGACAAACTTGAGGTGGGTGACCAACAGGGTGTGGTATATAAAATCAATTGTAAGGATTGCAATTTTTGTTACATTGGACAAACGAAAGAGGAATTTACGAACAAGAATAAAGGAACATAATTATAATATTAAGATGATGACAGATAAACATACAGTTGTGACACACCACAGAATAGATACTGGCCATGAGTTAGATTGGGAAGAAGTTGACATTTTGGACAAAGAAATAAATTTTTAAGAGAGATCTATTTCAGAGATTTTATACATTAAAAAGACGAAGAATACTTTAAATAAGAAAGAGGATACAAGAGACTTGAACAATATTTATGATGGGTTTTTGAGTATGATTTAATGATAAGAGATTGAAAACTTTCAGCGTGGTTTGGGAGATAAGACGTTTCGTGTTCGATTTGATCAGGGAACTTAGTAGTGCGTGTTCGTTTGTTTGACTATGTCACAGATTTGATATATTATTCAGCTGCGGAAATTGATTATTGATTCAATTCATTCATTTATTGTGTTGGTTTTATGAAAAAAATGACGACCCAATTGTGGTAAAATTATGTTTCGTCAGCGACAAGAAAATCTATTAAGATACGAGTGAGTTTGGAAAATTCTAGAAGTCTTAACTTATTATGTTTTTTTATTGAATTGTGAATTTATATGTTTAGGTATGGATTTATTAAAAAAATTATGGAAAGTAAGCGCACTACAACCAATCAACTCAGATAGAGATTTTGTTATTTAATGTGAGTTGTTTTTGTGATAAACTTTATTGTTTTCATTATTTGTGAACGAGATCAAAAGGAATTTATAATTCATTAATAGATCTCCTGAAGAGGGCTAGAATGTGGTCAAAATATATTGAGAGTATTAAGGCATTGTGAAGGCCTAATTATTCTTTTACCTCATTAGCTCCGAGTGATTAAACACTATGGATTCTTATATTTATTGCTCCATCGACAACATGTTAGGATGTTTTTCGAATGTTTGATGTGGAACACAAGTGGAAATGGAATTTTTTGCAGATTGATGAACTTACGCATCATTACGCACGTAACAAAATTATGCTTTCTTCTATTGTGTATCATTTTCAAACTTGCGATGTGATGTTCCAATGATAAATATTTGTCTGTTATGTGTCAATGCTGAAGAGTGTACAATGTTTTTTGCACTTAAGTAAAGGCCTAATAACTGATTGTGGAAAAAAGTATCCATGTACTCCTTTCTATATGGTGCTTTATCTAGAAATAATACGAGATCGGACAGCAGCTCCAAGTTGAACGGGAGGTTGAAAAAAAAGAAGAGAGAGGCTCTTACAATTCCGTCTGGTTTTAAGGTTTTATATAATTTTTTGACCGTTTGATAAACGCTTCTATTTTTGAAGATTTTCTAAAGTTCTATAATCAATATCATATTTCGTGACGAAATTGCATTGTACGTCCAGGGCGCAAAAACGATTTTTAAGCATCACTAGATAAGTACAGAATGAGCTACAGCGATTTAAATGTATAATTCTATTGTTTTATTAAAATTTTTGATAAAATATTCGAAGATGGACCAAAGTAGTATAATCAATAGCATATGGTATCTACGTGCCGAAATCGCATTGTTCGTGCCGTAGGCAAAAATGATTTTAGGCGTTGTGGGTACATGCATAATGAACTGCGGTGATTAAAAATGTATTAGTTTAACAATTATCGTGCGAAGTTGGCAGTTAAAAAATCGTTCTTCAGCAAAAGTTGAGTTATTTTTCTTGTAGACTGGAAAAATCTAAATTTAGAACGTGATTAAGGTACATTACGCGTAAAATAAATGCAAATCACCAAACCATGATTTTTTTTTATTATTGTCTATCAAAAAAATATTGTAAGTCATTTCACAGATTCTTGATTTGATTTAGAACTAGGTTGTTGAACCTTTTCAATGATAGAAAATTAATGTTTGTCAACGTGTCTAACTAAAAACTTAATGTACGTTCTTGTCAGTTTGAAATTATTTTCCGACACCTGTACAACTACAAATGATAAATTTTTTAAAAAGTTTAAACTTTTAGTAACACAGAAGAACTGAATTAACTGACAATATGTTTTTTCAGCATTTTTTTTTTTTTTTTTTTCATATTGAAGTGAAATGGAACCACGATCGATTTCTAGAACATACTTGTCTATGAATAATTTCCCTTAAGGGCCTATTTCGTATACTCGTATATAATTTTCGAACATATAAATGGTCACTTCTAGAATCGTTAAAATATATCCTGATCAACTGAAAGCCTACTAAAACACTTCTCATTCGTTTTTCATAGCCAATTCGATCGCTGCGAATGACAATGACCAGAAAAAAAAGATTCAATCTATACAACATTTCAAGTACCTAATCGATACAAATTTCATTTGTTTATGACTATACTTTCAGAGAATAAAAAAAGACTGGGAGAACGTGAAGTAAAAGCTTTGGGCGTGTTTAAAATCAGTTGGCTTAAATAATCCTTCTTGTAAGCAAGTATTTATCGGAAAAAATGGTGGAACTTATTTTCAACTTTTTTGTTTAATTTTTCATACCATTTCAAACTCAAGCTAATCACTATCGTCATATTACAAAATTGATATTAGATGAGTAAAAATTCGCCAAGTGGGCCCATGATTTTCGACGTGGTAACGAAAATCGGAAATTCATATCGCAATACAATCTATCAATTAGTAGAAACTCGTGACCTAAAAATTCTTGAAAAATCTTTGTTTGTTTATTTACAATCCACGATTTAAAATTAAGGTAACATTTTATAAAAAAATCAATTTCTCGTAAACTATTCACTGAAAGTTTATAAAATTTGGCGAAATGGTAGAAAACAAATACCACTACAGATTTATAATCAATTCCACGATGTTGCATAAATTGTTGCTATTTTTTTATTGTTTTTTTTATAAACAAATGCTCATTTGACCCTGTACTCCACGCGATAATTTAAAATTTCTTTCAGAAACAGAAGCTCTGAACTTTTAAGATTGAGAATTCGTCGAAATATTTTTGGGCCCGCCCTTAGGGTAAATGCTAAAAAATATTGTTTAGCGCCGCGCAGAGCGCGTGCCGCGGCAACCGCTGGAGCTCAGGCGCTTCAGCGGCGAGTTTGCAGGTTCATGCTTGCACGTGTAGTGTTTTGTTTTTGCAAGTTTTAACTTGTCACTATGTTGAACATAAAAATTACAGTAAAAACTGTTAGTCGAGCATTATCCTTAACACCGCGCAGATCGTTTTACCAGAAAACTTATTTTTATAAAGTGTGTCTAAAAATTTACCGATCCCCGGATTCGATGGAGTTTATTTTTGTACTTGTTTGCGTGATGGTAAGTGCCGAAAAATGTTGCAATCCCCTTCATAAAACTAAACATAAGTGCGTGAAGAAAAATCTTTTTCTCGTAAATAAAACATGGGATGCTGCTTTTCAAAGTTTGGTGGGACTTCGTGTGTGCGATTCTTGTAAACGATCGATTTAAAAAAAAAAAGAAGTGATGTGAATTTCAAAGTTAGCCGTCCTGAACAGGAACCACAAAATGAAAACTGCGAAGAAGCTGACTCTGCGACCGACCAGGAGAGTAAAAATTCGTCAAGTGGGCCCATGATTTTCGACTTGGTAACGAAAATCAGAAATCCATATCGCAATACAATCTATCAATTAGTAGAAAGTTGTGACATAAAAATTTTTGAAAAATCTTTATTTGTTTATTTACAATCCACGATTTAATATTAAGGTAACATTTTATTAAAAAATCAATTTCTCGTAAACTATTCACTCAAAGTTTATAAAATTTGGCGAAATGGTAGAAAACAAATACCACTACAGATTTATAATCAATTCCACGGTGTTGCATAAATTGTTGCTATTTTTTTATTGTTTCTTTATAAACAAATGCTCATTTGACCCTGTTCTCCACGCGATAATTTAAAATTTCTTTCAGAAACAGATGCTCTGAACTTTTAAGATTGAGAATCCGTCGAAATATTTTTGGGCCCACCCTTAGGGTAAATGTTAAAAAATATTCTTTAGAGCCGCGCAAAGTGCGTGCCGCGGCAACGCGGAACTCAGGCACTACTCGCGCTGGAGCTCGAAAGTTCCATTGACGAAAGCATCTTACAAGTTGTGTAAGGGCATAAATTAATTATTCAAATGGTTTTCATATAGAATATATATATATATATATACATATATATTTATAAATGTTATTATCATCCTCAAACTCGTGCAATAATAACATACAATGAATGATATTTATTTCTAAACATTCACCATGGTCAAGAATCAGACAAACATTTTACTAGTGAAATTACATCATATTGCTAACAAAAAGAGTATCTTTTGAAAATAATCTACACATAAATTTGTCACTATTAACAGGATCATAACAATGGCATCGTCGTGTATTTTTTATAGTCTTCGCTTTTGCAAAACGTGTCTTCAGTGATTTTTCGTGAAGTGTGTGTTCATTTTTAGAACAAAAAGCAAACTTAATCTTTGTAAAATGATTCACTGCCCATTCAAAAAGACTTTGAGGATTAGTGATGTGGTTATTATTCATTCTTTGTAAACTTGTTCGATAGGCTTGTCTTTTTACAGTCCCCCCGATACCGACGCACGCTCCTTTTCCATGAGAGGTCGCGAAAAAGTTCCACTGAGCACTAATCCCAAAATCTTCTTCGTGTTTCAAAAGATTCATGAAATTGAATTTGTTCTTATACTGCGACGCAGCTCCATCAGAGAAGTAAAAAATTTTGGTTATCTTTTCACATCCAAATTTTTCTTTTAAGTATTATAACTTTTGAATTGAACAAATGAACAGAGCTTGCATCATGCGCTAACTTTTCGGAAATTATTACAAAGCTATCGTGTTTTTTCTTACCATTTTGGCAATAATATATTACATACGGGTGTATAGTAGCCTGAGTATTTGCCTAATGATGAGCCTGAATAGCATTTTGCACATGAAACGTGTAGTTCTCGGCAAAGTCCAGGCTTACAATGAACTCCCCTTCCTTAACTTCATTCTTCATTTGGCTAAAATACGAAACTTGGGACTTGGCAAAAAATCGTGTTTCATTAGGATCGGCAATTCCTTCTCCAAATTAGTCAAAAATTCGTCTTTGCTTTCATTTTGGTCAACAATTTCGCATCTGTCATCACAAAAACGAACAGAAAACTTGTAAATAAAATTATAGTTAGTTAAATCAATCATTCATGATGAGAAATTCAAATACCTGTCAGTACTCGTCCATTGACTAAACTGTATTTCCGTAACCTCTTTTTCTTCAAAAATATTTTTCAATTTTTCCAACACTGTTGCAGTTTTCGGGCATTTTTCACATGTAGAAAAATAGCAGCTTGACGATGGATTCTCACAAATTGCATTTCTGATGAAATCATGATATGTTTCGGTATAAATATCGCCTTTACTTTTCAATTTTGGCATCACACCTTGAAGTTTCAGTTTCATATTTTGATGTATGTTACATACGCATACGTTGTGTGTACCACTCTTGCCAGCTAAAATACATTCTTGAGGTCTTAATTTCATAAATTTTGAAAGAGAAATCTGCATTTCAGGGAACTTTTTCGTGAACTGCTCATGTAAATTACTGATGTTGTAGAGAAGCAACCTTTTTTGCTCTTGGCTTCGTTTCCCATCTTTGACGACAGATATGTAATCCTTTACTCCAGGCATGATACGACTGATATCGTCAGCTAGATAGAAATTTTTGACTGCATTAGCAGTTGTGTCTGGAAGAATTCGCCCGACTTTTTTATTTAGTCTAGATCCATATCCAGATTCTTTCCTTAATTTTTTGGCTTTTGATGCCATCGTCGTGAAACTCCAAATTCTTTTCTGATTTTTGCAATTGTCCATAATGATGGAATAGTTGTCAAAGTTCGTATTTTTTCTGATCGTGTACTCTGTTGTGACAGAGCAGTTTTAATGTCTTGGACGTAGGAATCTTCGAAATCCTTATCTATTGCACAGCCCTTGCCATTTGTTACTCTACTCACAGTTTCACTTAATGTTTGTTTTTCTTTGCATGAAAGTTTTGTCAATCATTTTTTCTTTATCAATGGTTCTCCACATGCACGTAAAATACTGTTTATTTCATCGATTTTTTCACTCTCATCCACCTCGGCACATTGAAAAGTCGCATCCAGTTTTTCTTCTTGCTCCTGGTCGGTCGCAGAGTCAGCTTCTTCGCAGTTTTCATTTTGTGGTTCCTGTTCAGGACGGCTAACTTTGAAATTTGAGATTCACATGACTTTTTTTTTTTTGTAAATCGATTGTTTACAAGAATCGCACACACGAAGTCCCACCAAACTTTGAAAAGCAGCATCCCATGTTTTATTTACGAGAAAAAGATTTTTCTTCACGCACTTATGTTTAGTTTTATGAAGGGGATTGCAACATTTTTCGGCACTTACCATCACGCAAACAAGTACAAAAATAAACTCCATCGAATCCGGGGATCGGTAAATTTTTAGACACACTTTATAAAAATAAGTTTTCTGGTAAAACGATCTGCGCGGTGTTAAGGATAATGCTCGACTAACAGTTTTTACTGTGATTTTTATGTTCAACATAGTGACAAGTTAAAACTTGCAAAAACAAAACACTACACGTGCAAGCATGAACCTGCAAACTCGCCGCTGAAGCGCCTGAGCTCCAGCGGTTGCCGCGGCACGCGCTCTGCGCGGCGCTAAACAATATTTTTTAGCATTTACCCTAAGGGTGGGCCCAAAAATATTTCGACGGATTCTCAATCTTAAAAGTTCAGAGCTTCTGTATCTGAAAGAAATTTTAAATTATCGCGTGGAGTACAGGGTCAAATGAGCATTTGTTTATAAAAAAACAATAAAAAAATAGCAACAATTTATGCAACACCGTGGAATTGATTATAAATCTGTAGTGGTATTTGTTTTCTACCATTTCGCCAAATTTTATAAACTTTCAGTGAATAGTTTACGAGAAATTGATTTTTTTATAAAATGTTACCTTAATATTAAATCGTGGATTGTAAATAAACAAATAAAGATTTTTCAAAAATTTTTAGGTCACGACTTTCTACTAATTGATAGATTGTATTGCGATATGAATTTCCGATTTTCGTTACCACGTCGAAAATCATGGGCCCACTTGGCGAATTTTTACTCTATTCCAAGTCACATATATTTCATTGTCACAAAAATTTAATTTGTTTCCAAAAAACACATCTTTTTAAAATATTTGCCATCATAGAAATGATGGAAGTAATTTGAAACCATATGTAATGCTGAATGATAATTCGTATGCTGTTTCATTATTTATAAATATTTCTCATTTCTGTCAACTTATTTTTTAAGGTTCCAAATTTTTTGTTGCTGTCAATGATTCCATTACGAGAAGATTTACATAGATTTCTTGTTTGTGTTGTCATCATTATAAAAATTTCTAGGTCTCTAAAGTGATAAAGAAGTATTTACTCATAATTTGTTTACTCGATATTTATAGAAATTTGGGATTTTCATGACTAGTTGAAATGTTTCCAAATTTTCAATTTTTCTACCATTTTTCAACTTTATATTATATTATACTTTCCTTTTTCTTATATACTCGTTTAAAAAAATTTTATACAAAACAGAGAAAATATTTTTCGTAAAAAAAGCCTACATTCAGATAAAATCAACTTTTTTACAAGAGATCTACTTCTGGCGTTTTTTCGATTTGTTCTTTGAAGCGAGTATTAAGCTTTCAAAGTTTTATGAACATATTAAAGGTAATGCTATTGAAAAAAATCAATACACTGGATTTAAGAATAGTAATTTTCAAGCCCAATAGTCGCACTAAAAATTAAGACTGAAATATTGATTTTTCTGGAAATGACCTTGTTTTGCAATAGTTTCAATCGAATTATACAACAAAAGTCGATTCCAAAAATTATTATAGAAAAAAAAAGGTTCACAAGATCTACAAACTTTACGCCACCAGTTTTTTTTTTTTTATTTGGAAAAAGTGTCTGCGTTGTTAATATTGTTTCTAATCTTAAATTAAGTAACAAGCTAGAAGGTCCGAAAAATTCAAATTCAAATGTACAGCAATGGTTTTAAAGTTCAATACTCGTAAACTAATTTACAAAAAACTTTTAATTTTCATACAATTTACTTTTCAAATTCGTTAGGTGTAGAAAATAAGACATTTAGAGTTAGCTACTTGAAAGAAACATGAAAAAAAAAATCAAACTGTTTTTCTCGCTATAATTTGTGACTCGTTAGCTTTCACTTCTCAATATTTAAACTTCCTGAATACTCATAATAATGAAATTGAATTCCACCGGAAGAAGAAAGAACTTTTGTTTTCTTTTATTGAGTTTTTTTGTTTTTTGTTGTATTTTCTTCGTCCTTGTGATTCAAATATGGTATCTCTGTTATATATTACTTCCTTCCAGATTCGATTCCATTACACCCTGCGTTTCTTTTTAACATATTAATTGTTAAAAATAAAATTTAAAAGTGTTAATGCTTATTTTGTTGATAGCTGTTGATGCCGTGATTCCAGGTCTGTCAGGAGAAAGTTGCTTTTCGAACTAACGAACAACTTTATAAAATGTTGTTGCCTAAAATTGAGTGTGATGTAACTACAATCGAGACAGGATTTTTCATATATTTTGGGATGTTCATGAGCAAAAATCATCCTCATGTGAAAAAATTCGACCACGTGTAAGTTATAACTGATATTTTATTATTCGTGCACAGTTACGTTTGTCTTTTTTGTTACTTATATAGTTCACATATGTGTAGGTAGCTGTATAGCATACGATAAAGGTTAGGTATTTTGAGTTTTCAGAAAAGGCAAAGATTTTATCTTAACTAATAATTTTCCTATCATTATCTAAAATTGTTGATGAATACCAAGAGCAATGAATATGTAAACTTGGATTCCCTAATTTTATGAAGTATCCAGAAATTTCGTCGTTACGGAATCATGCAGCTGTTGCAAAAGGAAAACGACTACAACGTTTCTGCGAAAATAATTGATATGCAAGCTGTCCCTGATAAATTAGAAACCATTGCTCCAGCTTTGATGATTTTATTTGTTGGAATCATTTTGGTAGCAATTGTTTTTTCCCTCGAAATTGCTCGTCACCGATCACGACGCCGACGAAACTGAGTGTCTGTAATTAATTAAGATTTTCGTTTTTTTCACCAATTTTAATTTTACAGTACTTGCACTGGTGAAAATATAATGTTATCAATTTTCTCTGAGGTGAAAAATATTTCGCCGCATTTTGAATGTGATAGCAAAAACGTTTGTTGTTGTCGCATGAAAAAAAAAACTTGTTAAGAACATTTATTTTTAGAAATACGTTTTCAATAAATACTTTAATCTAAGCTTTTTTTTGTGAGACAAGGTGTTGAAGGATTTGAAATGTTTTGTGGTATTCCGTAAGTTGTTTATGTAATTTTGAAAAAGTAATTTAGGCTTTGGATCAGTTACTTGACTGAATAAGTTGAAACTACGGAATCATTTGTTGATATTTATAAAATCGTTCCAAGGCGATCAGTTAACTATATTATATTCTGTGGAAATCAGATATTCAACTTGTTCTACACGAGTAAATAACTTTGAATAATGCTTCTACAGTTAAAGAAATTGGAATAGTTTGTCTGAAAAAAAGCAAAGTTTTTAGTGTACATTGTAAACTCGTGTCATTATGACATTTAAGAATAGTTGTTACTTCAATGTTGAATATTTACTGGAAAATATTCGTTATTTGCTTTATTATACTACCTGGTTCGTTCCACCTGTTTTTTAAACTCAAATTTTAAATTCTTTCAGCATATTTTTGTTCGATTCTGCATCGAAAAACATTAAATACGAATTTTTTTACTCAATTATTCGAAACTTTTTTCAAGGGATATAGTTTTTCAAGAATCTTCAACTCTTTTCATCCTCTAATTTCTGAGTGCGCGTTACTCGAAACCAAACACACAAAAATTTGCTTTATGATGTAAATTAGGATTTCTCGTCTAGTTTCATTAAATTCATGAATCGTTTCCAATAATTTGAAAAATCATCAACAATTTTACAACTAAACTACAAAATAGGAAATTTTCAGGCAAAAGGTAATTTTCATTTTTATCTTTTTGTCACCAAATAATCTGCGAACGATTGAGAGGATTTAGCAAATTTCTATTTGATGGTATGTATAATAATTTGCGAATAATGAATTATTTTGTTGCTGGGTTAGAGGCCGTCGCGATTGTAGAACGGAACTGCAGTTCGCACGTCATAAGATCAATGAAAAAAATCAGTTTTTATGTTTTCTTCATCAAAACAACCAATCTGTTGAAATTATTTTTACGTTTGTCTCGTTCTGCAAGCACGACGACAGACCACGGCCTCGAACGTGGCAACTCAAAAATTCATTATTGGCAAACTATAACAAATACCATCGAATAGAAAACTGCTAGATCCTCATCATCTTTTCCAGATTATTCGGTGAAAAAAAAAAATCGAAACTTCCTTTCGTTGAAAAATTTCACGTAATGCTTGGTTGTAAAACTGTTTATAATTTTCTGCATTACTGTAAACAATGTATATATTTACTGAAACTAAACGATAAATCTCAATTTTCATTAAAAGGCGAATTTGTTGTGCGACTGATAGGTTTCGAGATATAGAAACGAAAAAAAATTATGCCGGAGGGACATCAACATTTTTGAATATAAAAACAGATTGAACAAGCGACTAGTAATTTTGAATATTTGTGGTGTTACATTTTCATGTGGAATATCTCTTCGTTTAATGCGTGTAAATGTAAAAGTATACAAAATGTATTTTGTGTGGAAAATAAATGAAAAAAAAGGACCTATGGTTTTCAATAAAAACAATGCCCCTTAATTTTTGGACGAAGAAATCAAATGAGAATTATGCTGATATACACCCTTGTAGAAATGTTTACGTAAACTTAATGTAAATAGCATGTAAACAGTTTACGTACACTGTTTACACAATGTTTACGTTAAGGATGTTTATGGTATGTTTGCATAAAGTTTACGTAAAATCATGTTCACATAAAACTTTACATCAACATGCAGACGCAAGTGAGATGTAAACTTTACGTAAACAGTGTTTACAAAAACCATTTCTGCAAGGGCACTAGCGTTATCAATATTATAATAATAATAATAGTAAAGTATCGTCCCATTCCTGTCAAAAAATTCTGTAAAGTAGCATTGATTGATTGATTTAAAGTCGAACATCTTGAAAATATAACTGGCAGCGATTGATAATGAGTTATCATTACGCATCATGTGATTTGAAATGCTTCGTGACAGTGGCGTGGGCAGAAAAAATTTTCCGGAGGGGCTTTTGGGAAAAAGAATTTTTACTTCTATATTTTATTTTTATTCATTTTCGACGATTTTTGCTTACGGAAGTAGAATTTAAAAATTTTTGGAATTTCCTTATTGAAAAGTGACTTGATTTTTGGAGAAAAGAGTCATACATTTTCACTATAAAGAGGTTAAAAAATTATTTTAATCCTACTTACTTCATTAATGAATATTATATTGGCTACCTTGAACAATAGAAAATATCAAAAAAGTAAATAATAGTGAAAAAAGTTCTTTATTCTAGCTAATGAAAAAAATTTTTCCGAAAGAATAACATGAACTTCGAAAAAAAATGTAGTCTGAAAATTGTAAATCATGAACAAATAAACATTTTAAGGTCCTATCATCAAATTAAGAAAGGATATTGTAAGTATGTAGTAGAAATCTTAATCGGCAGTGTTTGTGATAAAACGTAAATTGTCTGTAAGTGTCTGATCCTTTTATAAAATTTATTTGTTTGAATGTTTGACTAGATAGACACAAGTATTTAAAATGTTCATTAAAACAAAATTTCTATACATCGGCAATATAGTAATGTAGATTGACATATGACTAATGTTTATAAATAATGTCTATTTTGAATAGGACCATGCTTTAACGATAGAGACATTGGAAACAATGAAAGAAAAAAAGAAAAAAAATTCACTAAGTAATCGAAAAAACATTACTACATCATAAAAAACTCATTGATAAAGAAGCTGAAACATATATTATTTTTTTCTATTTAATATGAAATACTCTTTTCTTTGATAAAATTTTCTTTACACTTTTCGAATTACTCTGATGATTTGCTGCTTTTTACCAACAAAAACTTGTTTGGGCATGGAAATCCGAATCTCAAAAAGAAGAAGCCTAATTTTCGCATAGGCAACGACCTGTTTAATAAGTGCGAAACATCCTCAGTCGATTCGGACCCTGAATAGAACATTTAACAAGAGCTTTCAGGCAATAACCGAGTCTACAAGCTTTGGGAGGCGACGAGAGATGACCGTACAGAAAAGCAGCAATGGTCAGCACAAACAGCCAGCAAAAACACGGGCCACCAAAACGTCCTCCCTTTTCCTCCGTCACGGCCTACGAAACCCTCGTCTCCTCCACTTTCTCTTTCTCTTTCCGTCCTTCTTTCTTCTCCCACGCCCCACGTCCTAATGTCTAATGTCGCCCCGTTAGGGTCGCTCAAACTTTACCGGCAGAAATCGTGCATGAAGATTATGTCGGAGTCCTCTATTTTCGGGAAAAGAACAAATTTATTTTACCAAGTTTTGTTTCCTGGGTAGGGAAAAAAGACGATTCCACAAACATTAGAAGTTTTTTAGAATGTTCAGTAGGTTTTGACCATTTATTTATTCGAAAACATTTTAACAGTTGAATATTCAAAACACAATACCTTACCTACTAAGCTATCCTAGGCATTGTAATTTATAACAAAAATTT